>CM071597.1:108787880-118177146 GCA_036435485.1 Saposhnikovia divaricata | reverse complement strand
GACTACTAAAACACTACGACTAATTATGAAACACAAGTTTGAGGTAAATCTCGTCAACTTACCTTAAATTTTTAAAAAGGATTTTTCTAATGTTTCCATGTATATTCTCTTACAATTTTTGAGGAATTTATTGTTATTAATAAAAATAAAATCAGTCAAAAAAAATATATTTTTTTATGTGTCTTCAATGAATCGTTAGATAATAGAAAATCTTGGACATAATTAAGATCACCAGTTCACCTTATTACTGCGAGAGTACATATAACATTAACAATGTTATATTCACCTATACTAAAATCTCTATAAATTAATATAAAATTAATATAGTTGACACTGCAGAATTCTATTAATTGATAGAGGTATTAATTAATCGATAAATTAGTTTATAGAGATTTTTTGATATCAAAGAAAATTAATTTCTAATTATATACATTTAAATAGAATGAATTGTACAATTTATTTTTATACTTTATTCAATTAATTCAATATACATTGTTCTACAAAGAAAAATGCTAGAGGTACCAAATTGGATACCAAAAATTGTTACCAAATGACGTGAAATTGTTTTGATTGGTTATAATTGTAATGGACCCGCCAGGATCATCCAATTAAAACATTGCAAAATACCTAGTAATTAGTGTCATGTCATTTGGTAACAAATTTTGGTACCAATTTTGTACCTCTGCACTACTTTTCTACAAATTCAATGAGTATTTGCGAGATTCACGGTAAAGATTCATATATATTTAGATGATATCAAAGATAAAATAACATTTTTGGAAACTTTTGTACGTAAAGAATCACCCGGAAAACATTGATTAATAACTTTTTAATGCTTTACGAAAACATCACATTGAAATTTTGGATACAAATGGATTAGTTTCATGTACATTCAAATTTTAAAAACTCTACTCATATTTTACAAAAGGGTAATACATATATCTTTATGATTATAAAGGACTTATTAATTGATAATATTATTTGGACCAAATATTTATATTTTTCAAAAAAATTATTATTTTATTATCTTATTGAAATTGATCATCTTTTAAAGTGGCCCAAGTTGGGATTGGAGTAATTTATTAACTTAGTAAAATTATTAATTTATCGAGTATTAATTTAACGAAATTTATTGTACTTGTATACATAAAATTGGATAGAACGACGTGGCAACCGATCTCCCACTTCTTCTTTGCACTCATGTTCATCTCCACACGATTGTTTTGATTCTTTTTACTTGCAGTAATTTCATTTTTATATAGAGGTTTTTTATAAATATTCAAAGTAAGAATTTATTTTATAAAACTTTTTTAGAAAAAAAATATTTTACAAAAATAACAATTTATTTATAAAAATATGATTTGCAACCAAATCAATCAAATGTAAGCAACCAACTGCATGCAACATATTAGCATTTTGTTGATTTGGTTACCGACGGTATTTTTACAAATAAATTGATATTTTCACAAAATATTTTGGAAAATGTCAATTTTACAAAAATTTTGAGAAAATGATAAAATCACAAAAAAACTTAGAAAAAGTGGTATCTTTGGTAAATATCCTTTTATATACCTCTTTTAACATCATTATTTCAAAATATATTTCAATTTTTATGTATTTTTATCGAAGTGTAAAATATATCATTTTGCATATATCTGTAATACATTTTTAAAATTATTTTAAAATCTAAAGTATAATAAATTTTATTTGTTTATATTTATATGTAAATAATGTTGGTCAACTATTAAGAAAATTAAAGACATCAATTTAAAAAAAAAGTAAATATCAAATAAGAAATGTAATTAATATTATTACCACTTGATACATTTATTTTGGTCATATTTATTTATAAATTTTATTGGAATCGTGACCTAACTTTATTTTAAAAGAAATTCTATAAAAAAGAAGCCAACTTTATTTATATATAAATATAAACAAAAAAGAACATTTTATAATTTGGAATTTAAAATAATTTTCAAAATGCATTAAAGGAATACAATACTATTCTTCACTTATGTATTTGCAAAATGACATATTTTACACTTTGGAAAAAATACATAAAATTTGAAAAATAATTAGAAATTTTGATGTTAAAAGGAGGTATATAAAATGAAAATTAATGCAAGCAAGTGAGATTAACATAAGTGCACAAAGAAAGAAAGAAGTTTATAATTGGAGATAACTATAATCACGTCATTCTATACAATTTTGTTCATACAATTATGTGGACTTAGGATTATTCAATTTTGTGAGAACCTAACATTACTCAGATAACAATTTCACAATTTCACATACTTAAACAACAAGGTGAATTTATGAAATTTGAAAAAATAAAATTATACATTTTTCAACATGTTATTAAATATGTTATGAACCATCTGGTATCAACCTCAAACTAATATTTCTTTTCGACATAAAATATAGTAATATATATCTATTTAAATATATATTTTTACTAGATTATATTTTTATTTATCCCTACAACTTGTACATTAGAGCATCTCCAACTGTACTAGCTAAAATGGTTAGCTAAAATAATATAAAATAATGGTTATGTAAAATTTAGTGAACCTTGTACTCCAATGATGTTAGCTATAATTGTTAGCTATATTTCGAAAATAGTATTTTATTGTTATTTTAATTAATAAATATATATAAGATTAAACTAAATTGATGATGTGTCACGGATATGATATTTTTAGATGTTATCAGCTTTGTGCGTAATGATTATAGTTAACAGGCACTACAAGAAAACCAGGCTAAATATGACCGCATAAATATGACCGCATCTAAATTCGACCGTTTTCAGTCGTTCAAACTTCATCCCGGCTAAATACGACCAAACAAATATGACTGCGTCTACATTCGACCGTATACAGTCGAATTTCAATTTGGTCGAACTAATGTGGTCGAATTTAGAAGCAAATTCGACTGTTTTCATCAGTCGATCGAATTTACCCGGCCCCGAAAAAGAGAGGGAAAAGTCCCGCCATCCTGATATTTGGATCTTGCTAAATTCGACCGTATTCGGTCGAATTATATTTGAGTGTGAAGCGGGGAAATCAGGTCGAAATAAATTGGTCGTATTTATGTGGTCGTATTTATTTGGTCGTATTAATTCGGTCGAATTTAGCTAATTTCGACCGAATTGCTAAATTTGACCAGCGTAATTATGACCGTCTATAATTCGGTCGAATTTAGTTAAATTCGATCGATTTCGATCGAATTTAGCCTTATTCGACCGAAAAAAAAACAATCGAGCTTAGTCGTTTTTCTTGTAGTGAGGTGCATCACGTTGGAGTTGCTCTTAGTTGGAGGCTTTTGGCTAAGATTATTAAGTAATTTTTATTTCCTCTCCTAGTTCATGATTCTAATTTTAAGCCGGATCAATTTAGGATCAAGAGTTGTACGTATCATTCCATTTTTTACTTATCTATTTTACAAATTTTATAGTAAAGATTTACGTTCAACTTCTCTAAAATTCTTTCATGCGTACTCTAATTTTCTCATTCTTTACACTACTAACTTCACCATTTATGTTTTATCAGTTTAATCATGCATTCTAATGTTTTCTTGATGGGAATAAATAAACATATAGACGATAAAATTAAATTAGAATATAAATATAAGTAGATGCTCAAAATTTCCATTAATTATTTTTTTATTTTTATTAATATAAATTATAGGTAAAATGCTACATTTTAAGAAAAAGCTATTTCAAATACCTTTCATAATTCTTATTATAATAAATTTATACATAACAATTTTTTTTTCAAATATTCTTTCCACTTTCATTATTAGCAAATGCTTCAGTCGAACACAACATGAATGTACAAAGATTACTTGTGCAATTAAGGTTAAAAGTTGACAGATCCTATATCCATCCATCATCTAGTGAATTAATAGAGTAGTTGTTGAAGAAAATTTGTGTTTTGCTAGTGCATATGACTGTTTACGTCAACTGGTGAATGAGGTCAACTCCTGCGAATTTAGCATATGAGGACAATATACGAAGGATGTTCATGTTTGAAAGGAATCGGATCGGATTGCATTTTGACAGAATAATACCAACAAAATAAGGGTAAAACATGCCTCAAAGGAATAGGATTAGGGGACTGTTTGAGAAATTTTATTTTTTTAAAATATGATATTTATTTTGGAAAAAAGTATGTAAGTATGTATTTTTTTTTGAAATAAATAATTTATTTTTGCAAGATAACGAATATTAAATTTCTTATACACATTTTTCTTTAAAAAGAGTATATAAATACTAAATTTTTTTCAAAATAAATAACTTATAAATTGTAATTAAGATTTTGCAAACGAGGCCCAGATATACGACGCGTTTTCTTCTTGTTTCATTATATAGTTGTTTTCGTTAGGAAAGCTCGGACCATGCGATTAAAATATCACCACACGCGCTTCTTTTCTAAATTTTTCTGTTTGAGATTGTGACCCATGCAATATGAGTCAACTTCTTTCAGTTCTTCCTAGTTCATTGGTTAATTGGTGGATATTTCATTCCATTATTAATGCAAATGTCATTCACTTTTTATTTTCACTACTAAGCGCTTTTGTGGGGAAGGCAACTGGTCGGATTTGATTGGGTTTTTGAGTTATTCAAATCTAAATTCAAATTATTTTATCAAATCCAAATTCAATTAGATTTTAAAATCGAAATTCAAATCCAAATCAACGGATTTCGGATTGGGTTCTCGTTTATCTAAATCCAAATTGTGAAACTCCTAATAAAAATTATTATTTTTTTAGTCTGAACCTAATTCATAAAATTTTAATTGCAAATAAAATATTTAGCTTACAAACCAAAAACAATACTAATCGTTATGAAATATAAATAAAAATTCAAATTCTAGATTCTTAGTTCTCAAATTAAAACAAAATTTAGCAAAAAGAAAATTAAAACAAATACAAATTACAAGGATAAGAATTACTATGTATATTTATAAATACTAGCTTATAACCTGTGCGATGCATTGTTCTTTTTAAATTTTTTTATTTAATAAATTAATTTTTGTATATTTTATTTTGAAAACTGCTATTTTTATTTATTGCTCCATCGAAATTATTTCATTACATTTGAGAGTAAATTTTTAAATAGTTTACAACACTATTTTAAATTTTATAGATAATATTTTACAAAAATAAATCCTTAAATAATTATATTTTTATTTTATCAATGTTAAGGATTTCAAATTTTGTAAAAATCATTGCAACGTTAAACCAATATAAGTAATCAATTTTCTTTTCATTATTTTCTTCGCATCTTTTTTTTTCTCCTTTGGCTCCGTAGCTTTTCTACATATCGTTCACGACGTCTCTTGTTTCGTTCAATTTTTTGTTTTTCATTTGTAATTAATGGTCTTGTATGTATAGATTTCTGCTTGATAGAATAGTGTAATTATAATTCTATGTATGATTGTATTAAAATTTCTTTTCCAATTCATTCTAGAGATCTTTTTTATTTGTTTATTTATAATTGATTTTAGAGGTTTTTTGATAAATATATATACAAAAGTAAAATATTGCAATTTTACTTTTGTTAAGAAAAGTTATTTGCAATTTTACTACACTAAGTTTCAAAATTGCAAAAATACTACAAATTAGGGCACCCCTTGCCCCCACACAGCCCAGACTGCCCAGATTTCATCAGCTTCGACACTTTTTTTTTTAGGGTGGGATGCTATTTTGGGTTGTTAGGCCCTGCAGGGGCCATATTCAACTAAAATCAACCACATTCAACTTTCGACACTTTTTTTTTTAGGGTGGGATGCTATTTTGGGTTGCTAGGCCCCGCAGGGGCCACATTCAACTAAAATCAACCACATTCAACTTTCGACGATTTTTTTTTTCTTTTTAAGGTAGGGTGGTATTTTGGTGGATTTAGTTTGCAAGGCCCCGCAGGGGCAACCACATTCAACTAAATGCAACCACATTCAACCGAATGCAACCACATGCAACTAAATTTCTGATTTCAAGTTCCATTTTTCATTTGTCATTTTCGACCTCATTTTTGAATATATAAAGTTCAAAAATGAGGTTGAAAATGACAACTAAAAAATGGAACTTGAAATCAGCAACTGAATGCAACCACATGCAACTAAATTTCTGATTTCAAGTTCCATTTTTCAGTTGTCATTTTCGACCTCATTCTTGAACTATATATATATATATATATATATATATATATATATATATAGTTCAACAATGAGGTCGAAAATGACAACTGAAAAGTGGAACTTGAAATCATCAACTGAATGCAACCAGTTGAATGTGGTTGCATTCAGTTGAATATGGCCCCTGGCGGGGCCTTACAACCCAAATCCACCAAAATCATCCCACCTTAAAAAAAAAAGTTGCATGTGGTTGCATTTGGTTGAATATGGTTGCATTCAGTTGCATTCAGTTGAATATGGCCCCTGGCAGGGCCTTGCAACCCAAATCCACCAAAATCATCCCACCTTAAAAAAAAAGTTGCATTTGGTTGAATGTGGTTGAATGTGGTTGCATTCAGTTGCAACCCAAATCCACCAAATAGCATCCCACCTTAAAAAAAAAAAAAAGTGTCAACAGTTGAATTTGGTTGATTTTAGTTGAATATAGCCCCTGCGGGGCCTAGCAACCAAAATAGCATCCCACCTTAAAAAAAAGTGTCAAAAGTTGAATTTGGTTGATTTTAGTTGAATATAGCCCCTGCGGGGCCTAGCAACCAAAATAGCATCCCACCTTAAAAAAAAAGTGTTGAAAGTCTGGGATAGTCGGCTGTGAAGGGAGAGAGAAGGGGGAGGGGGTTGACCTAATTTGTAGTATTTTTGAAATTTTGAAACTTAGTGTAGTAAAATCGCAATTAATTAAAGGAGATAGTATATTTGCAAATAGAAACTTTAAACATAGTATTTTTGGTAAATATCCTTGATTTTAGTTGTTTATACATATTTCACGGTGCTGGCTATACGTGGTTAGAGTTGAATATCAATATTAAGATATTAATAATTCTATATGAATTTAATTTGGATCTAATCTACGTACATCGCTGTTCTATTTTGTTGTTTGAATATGTTTCCGTATGCATCAATGCTAATGGACACAAGACAGCTATCTTTTTTTTACTTACAACCCCCACGGGCTTTTGTTAATATCTACTGAATATATTAATTTTTAATATTTATATGTTATTACATATCAAATTGTTGTTAAAAATTTGATATATATTAGGTTTTACACATTCAATCATGATTATATCATTTTCATATAATAATTTTCTTTTTAAAATTCAATTCGAATACAACTTTTTTTAATTATATCCTTTTTAGATTAAAATTTTCCTTTTAATATGATATGATCTTGATCATCTATTTTTAAAAATATCATATTTGACGGTTGAGATTATTTTGGTAGTACAGTGACCAAACCATAGTGACCAAACCAAAATTATGGATAAAATCCCTCTTACACTGATTATATATAAGGATATAATATGTATATTACATATCATTAATAATATATAGTAGTATTAATGTAATAATATATATACTTCATATATTAATGTATATTACTATTAATATGCACATATATATAAGGGTTTATATTAGTTTCTAGTTTAATAATCTAGGGGACCATTAGATTAGATTAATCTAAGACTTTATATTAGTTTCTAGTTTCTATTTAATCCTTGGTTTCTATTTGATCACTAGCCTATATATATATATATATATATATATATATATATATATATATATATATATATATATATATATATAAGATTATGGAGCTTAAGATATATCTCGGGTAAGTTTCCTAAGATACCTATTTTTTATATGTAAAAATGGGGTGGACGTTTTAGTAAATTCAGAATTTTTTAATTAGCCCTGCGGGCCCAGTAAAATTTAAAGTTATTTTGTATGTATCTCAGGAAAAGTTTCCTGAGATAGTTATGCAAGCAACAAATCTGAACCGTTAGAAAAATATCCAACGGCTGAAAGGAACAGCAACCGCAATGTTTCATTGCGGCCACCGCAATGAATCATTGAGGCAGCCGCAATGTTTCATTGCTACAACATATTTTTTTTTAATACAAAACTACCCTTATAAAAAAGCTACAGCTATGATATAAATAGCTACCGTTAGCAAGGGATTGAACTCATGACCTTCTGTCAAGGAGGCCATCACTTTATCCACTACAACAACTTAACTTTCTTGATCTTAAATACCAAATTAATCTATATATATATATATATATTTAAATTTACATTTGATTAAAAAATGTGTAATTAGACTAAATAATAATGAAATAATTTCAACTAATTTAGACGATAGAGCTTAGTACATTTTGACGATAAATCTTACTACATGTCCGGATTCCGACAGTTGTTCATCATGAATATTTTAAAAAACTGAATAAATTATTATTTTTTTATTAAAATTGAATTAATTTTAAATTTTAATAATAAATATTTATTAAATTTTAAAAATTGTTCATAATGGACGAGTTAATGAATAAACCGGGACACAAATGTATACAATTTTATTTTAAACATCACATAATGTTTTTACAAGTAAAATAAATACAAAATTGTATTTTAAAAAAAAATCGAAAATCGAAACCCTAAATCCTAGCTGACCACTAAACTTACAATTTCTAATTGTGATCAAGAATAAATTTATTGAATCTCCATAGGTTGATTAGTGGAAGTAAGGTAAAATTGGTAGGTACGGAGCCACTACCAAAATTCGTTCATCCCGAATATTATTAAAATCAAAACAACTAAATAAATGTATACAAAATTTACAAAATAGAAATTTGAGATATTTTTAAAATGATTGTTTCACATGTCTCCCACTATATTTATATTAAATATTTTTAATTAAATATATAGGCTAGAAAAAATTATTCTTAACTTAACATTGAAGATATTTAAAATTTTAAATTAATTTATTATGATTTCACATGCATATTTTTATAATTAAACAAAAAAATAAAAAATTGAAAATGGGCTTTATACTACCGCAATGCTTCATTGTTGTGGTCATGGGAAATAACATTTTTTCCACCAGCTTTAAATGTTGTACTTGTAGTTGGTGGTTGGCATTCCCACCGCAATGTTTCATTGCGGTGGTCTTGGACCCATTTTCATCCACCGCAATGTTTCTTTGCGGTGGTCTTTGACCCATTTTCCTTCACCGCATTGTTTCATTGTGGTGGTCCTGGGGACCATTTTTTGTCTGCCCGTTTTTTAAAACAACCTTTGTCAAACAGTTTTTCCCCACTTTTTACATATACACACACTTCCAAATATTAAAGGTTTGGAGGTAAAAAAATTTAAAAAAAAGTTAGCTCTTCCCCATTTTCACATATACATACACTTCCAAAAGTCATATATACACTTCCAAAAGTTAAGGGTTTGAAGGTTCTTGAAGATCAAAAATTCTACAAAAAAAGGTTAGCTCTCTAATTATTATGGAATATTTATTTAGTTCTTCTACTTCATTGAGTGACCATGATAATTTCGATTATGTTACACCCGTAAGAAAAAATCCATTTTTTCGAAAGTTATTTGTTAATGATGATATTATAGATGTTGATACTTATGATATTGATAAAGAAAAGATGAATGTGGATGATGTTGGTGGAAGAAAGAATGATGTTCGTATGGGTAAAACGAAGGTGCACATAGAAATTGATAGTGATTGTGATGATGATGAAGAAAATAATATTAAGATGGGAAAAAATGATGTCGATGATGATATTAATATCGAAAACGAAAATAATGGATTTTCGTTTCCGAATATTAATGATGTTGTACCTTCCGTTGGTATGAATTTTGATACTTTAGATGATGCGGAAAAGTTTTATAGAAAATATGGTCGACGTGTCGGGTTCCAAATAATAATCCGCGGTACTCATAGGCATCAACGAAGTAGAGAACCATCATCTCGTACGTATATTTGTCTAAAGGGTGGAAGAAACACACCATCGAATTCGGAATATCGTGGTAAAGGGAAACGAATTAGGGAGTCGATTCCACGGACGGATTGTCATGCTCGAAAGTGTGTCTCTCATAATGTTAAGACAAATAAATGGAGAGTTACATTGGTCGATTTGGAACACAATCATGATTTGGTGGCACCAGAGAAAGTACAATTTTTTCAAAGATCACGCAACATAGATCCGCTCACCCGATCATTGATTGAGTTGTTTAATAAATCGGGGATCGAGACGAATAAAGTGATGAAATATCTTAGTGAGACGTGTGGTGGTGTTGAGAATCTAGGTTTTTCTCATCAAGATGTACGTAATGTCATACGTGACATTCGGCACCAAGTGTTTGATTTCGGTGACGCCGAGTGTGGATTGGTATTGTTACGAGAATTACAAGAGAAAATTTTTGGAAATTTCTTCTATCGAGTGGATGTGGATGAAGATAATCGTGTTAGGGGTTTGGTGTGGGTTGATCCTCGATGCTTGAATGCCTACAAGAATTTCGGTGATGTGGTTACGTTCGACTCAACTTATCGGACGAATAGATATTGCATACCTTTCATACCTATTACGGGGGTAAATCACCACTACCAAAATATTTTGTTTGGATTTGCACTAATGAGGGATGAGAAAGAGACATCTTAAAAATGGGTTTTGAAAACATGGTTGGAAGCCGTTGACAACAAGGCACCAACTACAATCATTACCGATCAAAACATTGCTTTGGGAAATGCTATTGCGGATGTTATGCCGGAAACAAAGCACATGTATTGTACATGGCATATAAATAGTAAGTTTCCCGAGATGTTATCTAGCTTGTACACCAACTATCCGGAATTCAAAATGGATTTAATGCATGTGTGTACAAGTCATTGACACCCACGGAATTCGAAGGTCGGTGGGAGGAATTGGTCGAGAAGTACGATCTTGAAAATCATGTTTGGCTAAATGAAATGTACGCTATTAGAGGTCAATGGATTGGTGCTTACACGAGACAACACTTTACCGCCGGTATGACCACAACCTCAAGAAGCGAGTCCATGAATGCTTTTTTTGATGAATATGTGCGAGCATCAACCAGTTTGAAAGAATTTATTGAGAACCCACAAAAATCTTTGGAGTCAAAATATCTTAATGAGGTTAAAGGCGACTATGAGACCGAGGAATGGGATAGGAAACTAGTGTTGCATTCGCCCTTGGAAATTAATGCTTCCGAGATTTACACGAAAGAAATGTTTAAGCGTTTCCAAAAGGAGCTTTTGAAAAGCACATCATATCAAGTGACGAGGGCTAGACAAGGTTAGTGTTATTTGTTTAAATTTTACTTGGTTGAGAAGTGTACGGTTCCGGAGAATCGTAGAAGAAGTTACTGGTTAACGGTTTACTTTGACGGAAAGCTAGAATGTACTTGTAAGAATTTTGAACATTCCGGGATGATTTGTAAACACATGAACTGGTACCTAGATAAGAAGAAAAAAATCAAAATACCGGACCTCTACATCATTCCTAGGTGGACTATGGAGGGAAATAAAGTTGTCGGACCTCTACCGTATACCCCTCCCATTCTTGCAATGTTGGTGCATCACAATCGTCAAGGTATAGTGCATTGTGCAAATCTTTTCAAAACTTGGGTGCTACAGCTAGTTGTTCCGTCCCCCGATTCAATTACATGATGAACGTGATTGAGAGGGAGAAATATAACATGAAAAACAAATTTCAAGAAGAGGAACGTAACGAGGAAAGGAATGAGTCATTTCACCAAGATGATTACCAACATGATCCGATATTCGATCCTCCAATGTCACAAACTAAGGGACGAAAGAAATCGGAAAGATATAAAAGTGGTGTTGAAACTTCGAGTTCAAAGGCAAAGCCACGAAAGTGCGGAAAGTGTGGGCAAGAGGGAGCAAAGCATGATAGAAGAAATTATCCTAATCCTCCTCTTCAATGAATGTATTGATATTTGAATTAAATTTTCAATTTATTATGTGATATTTAATTTATCATGTGAAATTTAATTTATTATATGATATTCAATTTATTATGCAATACATTGTGAAAAAAATCTAAAGATGATTAATATTCGTTAAGAAAAAATTGAAAATGGTGATTAATATTCAATAAGGAATAAATTTGTGATTTAAGAAAAAACAAATGAAAATTCGAAGTAAATATAAAACAGAGGAAAAACAGGGGAAGGGGCCTAGAACTTCTGTCTATTTTCTAACCACCTCAATGTTTCATTGAGGTAGCCGCATTGTTTCATTGCGGTGGTTAGAAAATGGATAGACACCCAGTTAAAGCTTCTGGCCATTTTCTACCAACCGCATTGGTTCATTGCGGCACCTCAATGAAACATTGAGGTGGATAGAAAATAGATAGAAGCTCCAGGCCCCTTCCCCTGTTTTTCCTCTCTTTTATATTTACTTCGAATTTTCATTTTTTTTCTTAATTCAGAATTTTATTTCTTAACGAATATTAATCACTTTTTCAATTTTTTCTTAACGAATATTAATAATATTTTTCATTTGTTTTCACAATGTATTGCATAATAAGTTGAATATCACATAGTAAAATCAATTTTACATAATAGTAAAAAAAGTAAACACTTTTTTCATTTTAAAAATAAATTTAAAAATGAAAAATATTAAAATCATTTGTCTTCCTCCATTTATTTTAAATTCCTACTTTTACCATTGTTTGCGATTTTAAAAAATATTTTCAATGCGATACTTCATTGCGTACTTCTACTTTCTTTTCAAATTCAGAACCTCAATGCAATAGTAGAATTACGCATTTCAAATCCTGTTACAATGCTGCCGCATTGAATCAAAGCGGGTACCGCAATGAAACAATGCGGTAGGCATTTTGCCTGTTTTGACCGTCCCAGGCAGAAACTACCACCAACATAAAACCTGTCAAAAGCTTTTCAAATTAACTACTCTAAAAACCTGTCAATAACCTAAACTCCAAACTTAAACTTCAAATCAAAATCAATAACCTAAACTATTACAAATATCATAAAAGCAATAAAATATTACAAAAAGTCCCTTAATTTACAACTTCTAAAAATCCTACAAATGTTAACTTCTAAATGCCCAGATTCCTTTGTCGAATCCCCCAGTCACTAATAAGTCGTGCTTCCCCAATCCAAAGCTCATGTGCAATGCGATACCTAAAGGTCATGACATCTTTTTTGGGATCCCAATGTGCATCTTTCAACGATATTCCATTGCAATGGCATCCATATATTTGCAAACATACACGCCACAATCGATACCACCTTTTTGTTTGGGTCGATCCATAGCTTCCTTAATCCTCATATACCTTTCAGGATATCGCTCTGAGTTCAACTTGTGAAGCATGAACGAGAGGAATTTTTCCTGCAAGATATTCAAATAATTGGTAACCACATAACCATATATTCAGATATTAAAAGACTTGAATAAAAGAGGTTACCATGAGATAATATTTAAAGGGGTAAATTTCTTTCCCTGTGACAGATGCCTCATCCCGTAGAGGATCAATCAACAACACTTTCCCTTTGTTAATGTCTGCGACAAAGAGTATCCAATGGTGTTAATCGCACACGGGGAAAAAAGCAGCGTCACAATCTTGTAGATTTGCTCCACAAAATTGTTTCTGATAAGTTATAATGAAATTTTCCATTGCTTTCTTTTGATTTCCGATAATCTCTTTTGGTGACGTCTGCAAAATTAAAGATTAAAAAACTAAACAATGCAATAAATAAATAGGTACATAGACATTAACCACTTAGATGATATTTGACATGCACTTACAAACCAATAGATGGAAGCACATCCTATGTCAAAAGCAAGCATACAAGACTACATACAAGTACGAATAGACATTAACCACTTACATTAACCAATAATTAAACAGGCAAAAAACTAAAAAATGTAATGAATGATTTCTAGATTTTTGGCTTTTCGATTTCTTGTTTTTAAGTTTTTTTTCGATATTACAATGACTAGAAAATTGTTGATTTGTTCTTGATAACATATAAGCATGATAAATACTAAACAAATGCGAGAATATAAAATATTCCTATACATATACCATTCTTCTATGTATGCATGTAAATACTAAACAACTGCAAGAATATTTAGGTAATGATTGATACCTTCAAATCAGTAATAAATCGTTCAGCGATAAGCATCCACCAACTAGAAGCAAAGAAAAACCTTCTCGCCGGAGGCCTAAGGGTTTCCGATTTCCTGAGATTCTTCTCTCTAATTTTCAATAGCTCCACATAAGCGTCCACAACAGAATCCTCCAACCATAACCCCGGTTTAATGGTCAACAGTTTTTCCTTTATTAGGGACATGGTCACACCTTTCTGCGAGTGTGTCTGCCAAATGAACTCACCATCGTTAGTCACCTAATTTTTCAATTTTTTACTGGCCTCGTCAAATCACCCTTGTTACCAGGACCACCCCGATCTCGTTCATCCTTCATCTTATCCGCGATTGTGTCCATCTAAAAAAACACGAGATACATATCACAACATAGATAAATAGATAGGTGTACATTAAAGATAGGATGGTAGATGATTCATACATCAAATGTATCCTTTAAATTTGTTGGTACGGAGCCACTACCAAAACCCACAAATGGACGTACGCCTCGTTCCGTTGAAGGAGTTTCTTCACTAGTAGAAGCCAGCAATTACATTAGATATTTACAAACTCAATACATCGAATGATAAATAATAATAATAATAATAATAATAATAATAATAATAATAATAATAATAATAATAATAATAATAATAATAATAATAATAATAATAATAATAATAATAAAGGGAATCGTTACAAAGAACTAATTACAAGTCAATACCTTTAGTGGAATGGGTGTAAAAGCAAAAGATCGGGAAGTGGTACCCATAAAAGGTGAAGCAGTCTCATCCTACAATTAGGTGTCAATAAATAAATCAGACACCTGTTTAATACACCAAATTCAAAGATTGAAAGTGACAAAATTCAAATATTGTTTAATACCTGACGTGGACGCTTAAAAGAATCCGTGGTTGGAGTGTCCTGCATTGCATCAGGAGCACTAGTCTCAACCTATCAGTTACATTACAACAATCAATAATATGTTCAATAGAAACACATTAAATTGATAGAAGAAAAGATTACTACCTCAAGATGACGATTAAGGGAATCCATGGCTGGAGTGTCCTGCAGTGCATCAGGAGCACTAGTCTCAACCTATCAATTACATTACAACAATCAGTAATATGTTCAATAGCAAGACATTAAATCGATAGAAGAAAAGATTACTACCTCAAGAGGACGCTTAAGGGAATCCGTGGCTGGAATGTCCCGTAGTGCATCAAGAGCACTAGTCTCAACCTATCAATTACATTACAACAATCAGTAATATGTTCAATAGCAAGACATTAAATCGATAGGAGAAAAGATTACTACCTCAAGAGGACTTTTCTGAGTAACACTAGGGGCAGATGGATCAACATCCATCTCACGTGCATGGGGATCTAGAATAGGAGGGTCTACAATAGGTGTATCCTCGTCTCCAAAGGTAGAGGGTCTATTTATATCTTCCTCTCCAAAAAAAGAGGGTCGACTAAAATCAGCACCCCTCCACTCTGTGTTGACTCGATCATACGACTATAGAAAACTCAAGAACAGACTCATAGAACCACATAGCAGGTTTGTGCAAGAGGACTTGGTGTATCAACCTCATAACACTCTCCAATTAAAAATATCATCAATGCTATCGTTATGACTAAAATGCAGTTATAAGGTCTAAAATGAAATTATTATAGCAAAAATGCAATTATTCAACAATTGTATTAAGAACATACTGCATCAATGGCAGACTGTTGCGGGAACCAATCTCGGGGCGTAATCTTATTGTCCGTACGAACCACACAAGGAGCAATCCTGAGTTTACTGACACGCCTATACCAATCCAAGTAATCCGGAATAGGTACATACTCGCCCTCCACGGTGATGGGCATACCGCTCTCCGCATAACTAGCCCACTCATCCAAATAGCTCCGGTAAGTAACCGTATGTGCATCCCGTTGGTATTGAGTTTGCCTCTCAGTCCACAAAAAAGTATGGTCAAGCGGCTCATGCGGTATATGCTGCAACATACCGAACTGCCTAAGTACCCTGTCTGGCATCTGGTACTCAATAAACTCAAATGACACCAAGGGTATACGCCCAAGAGCCATATGACGGGCCACCATCATGTCAGCATCCTCATCAGCATCCTCCCTCTCGTAAAATCTGTTTAAATATTACATTTAAAATTAGAATGTAATCAACGATACTAAAATTAAAATGAAAGTGGTAAATAAGTAAAGAATGGAATGTAAACACTAATACTAAAATGCAAGTATTAAGACTAAAATATCAAGTATTCACCTGGCATATTGCTGCCATGTGACCCAGTGCGGCATAAAGCTGTCAAAATCTCCCCGATAACCACCAGTATGGTGGTAGGGGTTAACCCTCCTCCGCGTCACCGACTCAGCCTAAGCTAATGCCCTCGGCCACCAAAGCTGCAGATGTGGTGCAATCTCTGGACGCCCCGGATTCAATCTCTCCCACGCCCACAACTGAAGAAGCATTGTGCAACCGTTGAAAGAGGTGCAAGACTTCTTAACAGATTTAGACAGGGCTCTATATAAATGTGCCAGAACTGCAGCGCCCCCAGCATAATCAATAATCTGATCCGGCTGCTGCAAAAACTGTATGTATCGGGGATGCACAACATTCCGGTTGGAAGTAGGAAATAGTATGCCCCCAATAACATACAATAGATATCCCATGGTATACACTACAGGATCCTGAGCAACCCATTCTGGACGCTTCGATCTCTTACTTCTCGCCTTATATCTATCCCGCAATTCACATAATTTTACCCCGCCGCTACCATACATGTCCTTGCGCTTCTTCTCAGAATTTAACCGCAGATCCTGTCATTCTTTCATCCAATATCCAATCGGATCAGATAGCTCAGTATGGGTCAAAGCACGCCCGCTGATCGGCAGCCCCATGATCATGTACACATCCTCGAGTGTAATAGTCATCTCACCAAAACTAAAGTGAAATGAATTAGTTTCCGATCTCCACCGCTCTACCAATGCTTTGATCAGGGTAATGTCATTCTGAGGTACTGAGCGGGGATTAGTAAACACCCCAAATCCCCAAGTACGCAAAAGGGCACGCTGGTCTGCCTCTAAATCCCACACACCCTGCTGTGTAGTATACTGCCTCACATCCAACTTCTCCCTGTCACCTCCCTCCCATATCAAAGTGCTGATATGCTCGTCCTGCTGAACCAGGAGCGATCGATCAAGAGGACCACATTGCATATCCATAATATCCGCAATGATTCAAATCAAAAAGAAATTAGGCATATTGGACATTTGAACTGTCTCATGTTATAGACATCATCTCACTAAATGAAAGTATAGCATTTTGAATATTAAAAAAAACCCACACTCTACTGTATCAAGCTTCGGAGTAATGTTCTTTGCTAAATTTCGAGAAATCTAGTTTGGTTCAGCATAAGAATTCAGCTCATCTAGTAGATATTACCAAGTACTAACATAATTTCAAGAGAAAAAAAAAACAATACACATTTGTATATTAGATTGAGTATAATTTTGACATAAATTAACTCAAAACCCTAGACGCAGCAAATGAGATCTAAATAACATGTATAAGACAAGCTAGTGAGCTAAGGTGGGAGGAGCTTCAACACACACAAAAAAAGGTAGATGCAAGAGCGTTGTCTACATCACCTATAAGTCCCCCTTTTCGGCTAGTATACAGAAACATCATATATGCAACTCAAAACATCATATATTCATATACATTGCTAAAATGTAGCTATTAATACAAAAAGGTGCAATTTTTACATTTTTAATAAAGCAACCCACACAAAATATGCAACTGCAAAACAAGGTAACACAAGACTTTAATTAAGCCAAATTATCTTCCACTACCAGAGAAAAGTTCAACCAGTTCTCATTTAGCTTAAAACTACACAAAAATTCTTACAGACAATTCATCAAACATCTTATGGGTGTGTCTATATTCAACATATAATACAATTATATACATATAAATGAGATAGTAGAAGTAGAGGGCACCTGCTAGTTGAGTGCAAGAAATCGAAACAAGAAACAAGAAACAAGAAAATTAGAGAGATGGAATCGTGGCTTTTGTGTTGAATCGCGGTTTTTGTAACTGAACAATGTATCAATGCGACTTTTGTGTTGAAATTTAGTTTGTGTTTTTTTGTTTGTGTGTCTGCGTAAGTGGGTTTTACGTAATGTGCGTTTTGTAAAATAAAGGGTATAATAGTACTTTCACAAAGTTGGGCACCGCAATGTCGGCTTCTGCATTGTGTCATCGCGGGGAACGCCACCATCGCAATGAAACATTGTTGGGGCAATTAATCTTCACCGTACATTTCAAATATTTAATAGACACGATTTGTTGGATGGTTAGCAAAATTAACCAGCTATGGTTGTGGAAGGGCACTCATATATATATATATATATATATATATATATATATATATAGTGATCAAATAGAAACCAAGGATTAAATATAAACTAGAAACTAATATAAACCCTTAGATTAATCTAATATAATGGTCCCCTAGATGCACACCACACAATTAACATACACCCTCCCACACAGGATTCCACATAATCCCCTCCATTACTAATTTGATTTTTTCGTTAATCGATAAACTTTTTTTGAAATCCGACTTCACTGTATTTTTCTACATCTTTTAACGATTAATTTGCATATCATATGTGTTACAATTCGACGCGATTTTAAAAAAAAAAACTATTTGAGTTTCTAGTTTCTATTTAAAATTGGTTTCTAGTAGAGTAAGACTCTATATAAATATATATATCTTTATTGCACTTTGCATCCCTGTAGTTAGGCGAAATAATTCCATACGTCTGACCAAAAAATCCATTCACTTTGCACCATACTGTTTCAAAAATTGCAATTTGCACTCTTACTGTTTCAATTCTGCCACATTTAACACCCCTTTAACGATTTTAAGCTAATTTTGACCGTTACCGTGAGTCGAAATGAGGGTATTTAGGTCATTATACTTAATAATTATTTTTAAAATCAAATAATTTTAATTACTTTTATAATTTTTATATTTACCGACATTTTATCTACAATTCAAAGATTTTTTTAAAAAATAATTTATAATTCAGATTTTTTTAAATATTTACATTACTAAATTCTCGTAAAATATTATTTAAATATAAAATCTATTTGTTTTAATTTTCAAAATATTCTCCAATAAATAAAAATTATAAATTTAAGATTTTACGTTTTTTTTATTTTTTTTTGAAAAAAATCAATTTTTAAATTTTGTTTCTTACTTTTTTTTGAAAATAAATTTTATAATATAATAATTAATGACTGAAATACCTTTACTTTTTCTATATATATATATATATATATATATATATATATATATATATATATATATATATATATATATATATAGTCCCACTCTATGGAGAACCATCTTACGTGGAGAACCACTTTAAAATGCATTAAAATTGTCCTTTATATAATGCCCCTGGCGGGCCCCTTTACAAAAAAGTCTTATAATTCTACCCTCTATCCATTCATCCAAATTTTTTTTTTTTAAATTTAAAAAAATAAAAAAACTACTGCCAAGTCATCATCTTTTAAAAATTTTAATTTTTTTTTAAATTTTTTTTATAAATAGATAGAGGATAGAATTATAAGACTTTTTTGTGAAGGTGCCCCTGCGGGGCCCTTATATAAAGGGCAATTTTAATACATTTTAAGTGGTTCTCCACGTAAGATGGTTCTTCATGGTACAATGGCCTATATATATATATATATATGTTTTTTTTCAAATAGAAACCAAAGTTAAAATAGAAACTAGAAACATATAATCCCATTACCCAAAATCACTAATTTATAAATCTGAAATCATTAATATTAAAAATATTAATTTTAACAAAAAAAATTAAAAATACACCCCCACCCCCCACCCCACTGCCATCTCCACCAGCAACCCCACCACCAACGCTGCAACCCACCACACCACCGCCAGTGCTGCCACTAGAGATGTTCAAGAATAAAATTCAAGAATATTAAACTTAGCAATATGATTTAAAGGATCATGAGGCTAGGAAGAATCAACAATATACAAAACAAATTCTTCTTTCAAGAAGACTTATTGAGTGTAGAGGATGTGTTTCTCGAAATGGTCATATACGAGAATATTTGTACGATGTGCTTCTTATGTATTCTAGAAGTTCAGGGGTGTAACTCTTTTGAGATTATTTCTTTGGAAAGATTTTCTTTTTTTTGTATATTAATATATTAGCTTTGCAAAAAAAGACAAAAAGTATGTATATATAAATAAAAAAAGACTGGATAAAAGCCCGGCCCGAGGGCTTAAAACGGGCCTCATATTTTAGAGAAAGCCCGGTCCGGCCCGGTCCGGTTTTTGAAAAAGCCCGGCCCGGCCCGATTTTTAAAATCGGATAAAACCCGACCCGAAGGGCTTTTTGTGCATTTCTAGCTGCCACCCATCACACCACCACCACAGCTCCCACCACACCACAATCATAGTTCCTGTCATCTTCTCCCATGAGCTCAAAATTTTCCGGTGAGCTCGATTTTTAAAGATATGGCTTCGACGAGATTCTTTATCAATCTACTCTTCCATTCTGACCTCTAGCCCCGCAAGGGCACCATCCTTATCGTCAAATTCGATGTATTATAAGTTTAGATTTTCTGCTGAACTGGTAATAGTCATGATTTCTAACGTATAAATTAGTGATTTTCGTAGTATAAACGGGTGATTTCTATAATAAACTTTAGTGATTTATGTATTCTAAACTGGTAAATCAAAGAGATGATAGATTCCAGGTGGTTGGTACAGTAGGGGTAAGGGGATTGGTGGGTTCGAGTCTAGTGGGAGAGGGGTAGTGTGGTTGGTAAAAATGCAAAATGGCAGGGCAAAGAGAATAAACGGGATGATGTGAACATGTGTAGTTGTGTTTACTAAAAAAATGTATTGATTTTTAGGTTTCTATATTGTTTTTCAGGTTTTGGGTTTGGATCGGGTTATGAATTTCGGGTCGGGTTTGGATCGGAATTCCTAAAATCCAAATCCAAATTATTTCGGGTTTGAAAATTAAATCCAAATCCATATATAAATTCAAAAAATTGGGTTTGGCAAAATCCAATCAAATCGATATAAATTGGATATCCATCTGATCAGATTTTTCTACCATCCTATGTTTCTGTAATCTTTTTCAATGTACATAACTTCTATCACTACTTCTTTTCAAAAAAAGAAAAGAAAAAACAAACCTCTCTTACCGAGTGATATTAGAAATTCTGAATTTTATTTTTGAATATTGTCTTTCAATTATTAATTCAAAATTTAAGTTGCAGCAAAAAGGATGAAGAATACATTACATTGTGTGTGTAGTTTTGAATAATTTTATTTTTATAAAATAAATATTTACCCTGCCGTAGCTACTTTTGTACATAAAAAGCGAAGGATTCATTCATAAAAAAGATTACCCAAACACATACATATATAGGCCATTGTTTCATTAAAATTCTTCTTATATAAAGTCCCGAAAAAAAATCACTGATTTCATAGAATTATATTAATAAATTACAAATAAATCAGCTTGGATAAATTTGATTATATAATAGAATTGCTTTGGATTATTTCAACAATTTTTAATTAATTTTAAAAAAAAGTTATAAAATTTCATTTTTAATTTCTTAATAAAAATTTATAATTATATTTCATTATATCCTTATATATAATAAGCGTAAGAGGGATCTTATCGATAATTTTGGTCTAGTCACTTTGGTTTGGTCACTGTACTGCCACAATAATCTCAACAATTGAATCTAAAATTTTTAAACATAGACGATCATGATTATATCATATTAAAAAGGAAATTATAATCTAAAAAGGATATATTTAAAAAAGATTGTATTAGAATTGAATTTAAAAAAATATATAATATGAAATTGATATAATTAAAAAAGGATAGAATTGAAGTTTTCTTTTTTCATATATAATAAGCGTAAGAGAGATTTTATCCATAATTGTGGTCCCTATACCGTCAAAATAATCTCAACCATCGAATATAATATTTTTAAAAATAGACGATCAAGATTATATCATATTAAAAAGAAAATTATAATCTAAAAAGGATATAATTAGAAAGGTTGTATTAGAATTGAATTTTAAAAAGTAGTTATAATCTAAAAATGATATAAAAGATTGTATTAGAACTGAAATTTATTTATTTATTAATATTAAAAAATTTCATATTTACTATTTAGGCTATATCTCGAAATCTAGAAATTAGATTGGATAATTTTACAGTCCACGCGAAACTCATAAAATTATCTTTAATTTAGTGATGATTTAACAATTATTATCCAAATGAAAACATTGAGAATTTCAAAAGAAAATATAATAATGAATTTTGCATTAATCCTATTCAGTGAATACCTACATTAATAATTCTATTCATTATAGAAAACCTAATTATAGATGATTTAAATAATTGACAAGCATTTTTTCGTATTTCAATATAAATACACTTTTCAATTTACATGTTAAAATATTAAATATTTTTTATGCTAGATTCAACGTTTTTCATCTATTTATTTTAAGATCTAACAATTCTTATTTATTTTATCGTACTGAGGACTAGACTACCAACTACCAAAGTTTTGGACAAAATCCCTCTCACACTTATTTTTAAAACTGTATTTGGTTGTTAGTACAACTATGTTCAAAAGTAAGAAGGTTATTTTGATAATCAAAACGAAATATAAGTAGATTTTCTAAATAGAATAGAATTTTCAATATAAAAAATCGTCAGTTTCATCTCTCTTTTGTTTTTAGTAGTGTTAATTGGAGAAAAATTGTTAAATTATCACTAAATTAAAAATTATTTTGTTAATTTCACGTAGGCTGTAAAATCATCCAAATCAAGTCTTAAGAATTCAAGATAAAACGTGTAAAATCGTATATATATCAATTTCATAACAATAATTTAATATGTAAATTAATAACAAATAAATAATTAAAAAAATTAATATAATAAATATTAGAAAAAGAACCGTACATTGCACGGATTATAAACTAGTATAATATAAAATAAATATATGTATTTCATGGTAGTTCTCGGACTATATATAGGATGGTTCTCTGGAGAATACCACCCTACATATATATCATCTACTAGGGTCAATTTAATTTATTTCGGGAAATACATTTCTCAAAAAGTTACGAAAGTAGTTATTTGTTGAAAAAGAAAAAAGACCAAACATCCTAAAAGAAGCATTATGTATGGATCATGACAAGTATATTAAATCATTTGTCTCTAATTATTTAAGAGCAACCCCAAAAAAGCAAAGTTTATTTGACCCTTTAAAATATTGTAAAAAAAAAGTTAATTACTTAAATTTAATTCTTGAAATATGTGCGTAATCGAATAACATTATTATCTTTTTTAATCTTAATTTGTGTTTTTCTTATTAAAAAAAATGATCAACTATTCACGTTGACTTTCACCAAGTAGGGGGTAATTTCACTCCAATAGTGGCAGACTTTTGATAGTCGTCACAAATTCTGAACCGGAAGGATGAGCTCCAGCGAGCATTAAAATAAAGCGAAATAATCATGAGTCCTATTTTTCGAGAACATGATGTGTGCTTGTATTAGGAATGGGTTAAATATGAAATTGGTCATTGAAACGGTGGTCGTATATCACTTTACTTATTGTTTTCAACGGGATCTTATTTGAATCACTTAATTTATAATAAATATCAAACAGATACTTATAAATATGTGATCGAGAATTAAAATAATTTTTTGTTAAGTTCTATATATTTTTCTTCAATGCCACCATAACCAAATTAAAAGTCATAGGTTCTAATATTTTAGATAATATATTTAAATTTTTTAAAATCTATTTACTATTTATTTTTAATTAAATCAAAGAAAATAACTAGAAAATTAAATATAAATAGTAAATAAATTTTAAAAATTTTAAATATATTATGTAAAATATTAGAACCCATGACTTTTCATTTGGTTATGGTGGCATTGAAGAAAAATGTATTGAACTTAACAAAAAATTATTTTAATTCTCGATCACATATTTATAGGTATCTGTTTGATATTTATTATGACTTAAGTGATTCAAATGAGATCCCGTTAAAATCAGTGAGGAAAGTGATATATGACCTCCACTTTAATGACCAATTTGATATTTAACCTATTAGGAATGGGCGTCGAGTTACTTTTGGTCCGGGAAGTATCTCTAATCCAAATTCATTTTCCGAATTCACTCCGATCCTTGAATGAAGATGCTTTTGCTCCCTGTTATCCACCTCGAATGGAGAACGGGATCTCAGTGAAAATTTGGGAAATTCTTACTTTTTTTTATAAAAAAATGATATACTGTATAATATATTATCCAAAAAATTAATTTAATAAATCATATAGACTCCATATATTTTAATTTCATATCATATGTTAATCATTTTTTGGAACTATTATTTAATTATATTTTAAGTAAAATATCAAATTATAGTATATGTATTTTAATATGAACTTTTTTAATCAACAAAATGAATAAAATATTCAATAATAATAATATATATAAATTATATCTATTTCGAATCATTTATGGGATATTTGATATATATATATATATATATATATATATATATATATATATATATATATAATAAGCAAACTAGGAGATAATGGGTAGTTTGATTGTTTAGTTCAACCAACCGTTAAAAGAATAGTGACCATTAGATATTTATTAAATAGATGATAACCGTTAAATCTAATCACTACTAGAAAAAAGTCAATAGACATCAGTTCTGTGCCGATGTAAAAAAGTTTCAAAACCGATGTCTAGGTGGGTGTTGTTAAAAGTCCATGTGTTTTACATCGGTTCTGGGCCGATGTTAAAAAGGGCTTATTACATCAAATATAAACCGATGTAAATAGTTATCAACAACATCAGTTTCTAAAACAGAACCGATGTCTCAACTCCTGTACTACATTGGTTTTAGATAGAACCGATGTTGTAAATTGTATACTACATCGGTTTTTACTAGAAAATTGATGTTGTAAATTGTATACCACATCGATTCTTAACCGATGTCAAATAGCTCCATAAATTTGCACACTATACCAAATTTAAATCACACTAGAAAGTAAGTAACACACTACAATTACCAAAACTAAATCACACTAGAAAGTAAGTAAAACTGATTTTTTCATTAACGAAATAAATACAACATTCTTACATCATTGAGTAAAACTCAATTGGCCTACTCTACATGAGCCTATATACAAAAAAACAAGCTTTCATTACATTATCCGAAAAACCAAAATAAAACTAGCAGTATCTCGCAATGATCCCTCCAAGTGCATAATTATAAAGCCTTAGAAATTTTCAGAATTTTTAATTACTGAAATTATTTAATTTAAATTAAATGTGAATTATGTGGCGTATAAATTTGTTGAGGAGGTGAAGTATCTGTGGAATAATATTTGGGGGCCTAGTTGATGTTTTGTATGTGGTGTGTAAGCCCGGCTATTTTTATTATATTTTTGGGAATTTATTTCCTATTTAATTGTGTTATATTTATCTTCTGTGAATTTTATAAAATCCTCGGGATTAGCAGAAATCCTGAAATCTTTTACATTATTAACTTTATTAGTTTATATGACTTTTAAAAATATTTGGTGAATTATTTTTGGTTTTGAGGATTTTAAAATGATTTTATGAATTATTTTTCCATTTTATGGATTTAATTTTGTAAAATCCATATTTAATTCGTTTTTGATCCTAAAAATATTTTAAAAATATGTGGATGATTGTAATTTTGTGTTTATCATTTTAAAATTTTAAAATCTAATATCCTACCCATTTTTCTGTTAGATTGATATCTTACAATTTATTTATTTTTGAAATTCATTTAAAAGAAATTGTGAAATTGTTTTTTTCTAATTCCCCCAAATCATATAAACCCTAAATCTAATCCAATTGTCCAACAAAACCCATTTCTCTCTCTCGGGTCTTCCCGAAGCTTCACTCCCTCTCCCCCTATATCGAATTTTTCGATCTCTAAACTCTCCTCTCTCTTGTTTCTCCACAATTTCTGTCCAAAAATCTCTTCTCTACTCTTAAGGACCTCTTTCTTTCTCTGTGTTCGATTTATCTGGGTATGTTAGCTACGGTTCTGGGTTTGTTGATGAATATTATAACGGATTGATCTCTTCTCCTTCAGTGTTGTTGCGTATCTGTTGCTGGGTGTGTGCGTATGCTCTATGTGGGCGTGTGTGCGATTAACAGAGTGTGTGCGTGCGTATGAACTCGTGTGTGTGTGTGTGTCGTGTGGGCTGTGTTGAGTGTCACCGCCCCCTCCCCTGTTCTTGCTGAGTAATTCGTGCTGCTGTGAATTCAAATGTTTGGTTGTCCTGTTGGGGTTGGGTCCTGGTGTTGAAGCTTCGATTTCGGAGCTCCACCGGTGAGCCTTTCCTGCCTGCGATGACTTCTTTGAGTCGGAATTTGGTTACTGTAAATGGATAGTGTAATTGAACAATTATGTGATTGTTACAATGATTATTGTGCGGTTATATATATGTGTGTGTGGCTGGAAATCCCGATTGTAACACTAACCTCCCCTCCCCTGTTTTTGCTGCGATTGTGGAGGGCTTGATGTGGTCCTGTTTTGCTTAGTTGTGTTTCTTGATTAATTGTGGTGAATGCAGTTCGAACAATGTGGTTATAAATTCGAATATTCTGTAATTAATTGATTAATTCGTGAAATAATTGTTATTATTCGAATATATAGTAAGTGTGGAATTCCGAGTGGAAACCCTAATTTTGGGCACCCTCGGGATTTTGCCCCCTCGACGGTGATTTAATTTGAGTCGAGGGTATAAAATCGGCAATGATGATACGTGAGCCGAAATTTAAAATATATATTTATATGTATTTAATTGTAATTTATTATGGATTTAAGTTAAGTTATTTAAGTTGTAATGAATTGTCCGAATTGAATTAAATAATGATTTGATTGGTTAAAGTGGGATATGATTAATGAATGAGATTGTGTTGGTTGATTGAGTCGGTTTTATTCCGACGGGCAATCACCCGTATAAGGGGATGCCGTCAAAAATTTTCTAAAAATCTTAACCTATTCCTTGAAAATGTGTATGTGTACTTATACAACTTGCATAAATTATGAGTCGGGATTCATATTTTTTAAAACTGATCGATTATGTGATAAGGTGCCAATTATGATTAACCATTTTGTCAGTGGTTTATATAATGCTAGTATATAACTAAATAAATGTAAATTAGGAGATTACTCGCGGGGGTAGATTAAGATTTATTATTGATGTTGATTAGCGAATATTGAGTAGAGTTTTAAAATAGTGTTATATTGTGTGTAGATCCCGCGGATAAAGGGAAATCTAAAGCTGAGGACGTAAAGACTCTTCGAATCCTGTGATTTCCTGGTTAAGGCAAGTAAATTACCTCAATTATCTTTCAAGTGAATTATGATTATTATAACTTGATTCATATGCTAGTTCGAATTATCCTTGTTATAATTGTTCCATTAATTTTCCTTAATTTCGAATATTAAATTGTTATACCCCAAATCGATTATATTGATTTCGTTAATTCTTTTAGTGGCTTGACTTACATCCATACCCCTTGATATATCGAACTTGTTGATATCTAGGTCAGAAATTACCCGACCTTATTTCATTTTGCGAGATTTGAGATGTTGACCTGGAACGAAAGTGTCCAGGGTGTTTGGCAGTTGAGGTGGTCGATTGTTCCGACACCTGATGTCTAGTTATAGGATTAGACTGTTAGTTTTTTTTTTTAAAATGTGGACCGTAAGGGTCGGACCAGATTCGTGGTCAGAAATTATTAAGGCCAATGTGTGCCGTGGATCCATTAAGGACATTGCTGTGTGCGTTTGTCCGGGGTTAGTGCGTGACTGATCAGCAGCCTAACCTTATGATTGTTTTTATCTATAAAATGCATAATAGTCCAATCCCCTTCTATTTCATGATTCAGACAAAAGACGTATCTTTCAGTTGAGCTTATATATTGTTGATTGTTAATTCTTGACAGACTTGCAAACATTTCAGTTTGTTTATGCTTTTAATTATATACATATACTTGCTGAGCATTTTAGCTCACTTGCTTGCTAATTCTGTTTCCTCAGCTAAGCACGAAGATGTCTAGAAGGAGTGGACCGTCTGGTTGGGGTAGCCATAGAGGCAGCCAGAGAGTCGAGGTGGTGGGATGGGTAGTGAGCTTGTAACCCTGTTTCATATCATTTCTGTATTAGTAGACAGATTATTTATCTTATGGAGTTGTATATTATTTTATTCAGTATTGGGTTGTAATAGTTAATTAGTAGTTGTTTCATACTGTGGCCTGTGAGCGGTCTTGGTTGGAGTAGTTATATTTCTCTATGGTTTTTGTTATTATCACGCAAGTGAACTGTTTTAGTATTAGTTGGTTGGTTTGGTTGGCTTGGACAGGTGGATAGTTATATTTATGAATATATCATGCCAAAATTTTCTAAAATTACCCTATAAAATATATTTAAATTATTATAAATGTATGGACATTATTGTTGGTCAATGAGGGTGTTACAAGTTGGTATCAGAGCTGCAGGTCACAGTCACTGAAACAATTAGGTGGGAAGTCGGGGTAGAGTTATAAGAAAGGTTAGGATCGTTTTGTGAGAGATAGGATGTCTAACTATAAGATATACATATATATATATATATATATATATATATATATATATATATATATATATATATATATATATATATATATATATACTACAGGCACCTGTTTCTGGTTCCGATTCAGACCCGGACGAGGATCCCGAAGGAGAGGCTTCCATACCACAGCAGGTTTCCCCAGGGGCTATGCAGCCATACGTAGGATCTCAGGGCTCGGTGAATGGGCCAGCATATCAGTACACTCCTCAGCCTGTTCCATACCATGCGTATGAGCGAGTGGCCAGAGAGAGAGACTATCTCTTAGGGCAGGTGACAGAGTTGAGGGCTATGAGGTCTGGAGAGGCAGATCTGGCTAGACAGCGAGATAGAGCGGTAGCTGAGTTGGAGGATGTTCGGAGGCGTGTACGAGCGCTTAGGCATGTTATCACTAGGCGGGGACGGATTAGGTCCCGAGATGAGCCGGCGTTTGTGACACAGCAGGTGACTCTAGGCCTGGTGAAGGCGGAGCTGGAGAGCATTCTTGGATCAGCTTGGCGGGGAGAGTCTGATGATGATGACGACCAGTGATGGCTAGGGTAGTACGATGATGCATGTAGTATATGGAGGCATGTTATGGTAGTAGTAGTATATCAGGATTTGCAGTACGACCAGTTTTGTTGTAGATATCTGTTGTACTGTGACTAGATGCTAGCAGTCTCCTCTTTTAGTATTATGTTGTATCTCTATCGAAACGTTGTTCTTACGCTTGTACCGGATATATATATGATGATCTCTTTCTGCAAAATTGCGTTAAATTCCTTTCACATTGCTATTTATTTTAAGCATCACATTTACCTTTCAGCATTGAATTTACTTTCAGCATTGCTTCTTTTTCTAGTACTGCCTTTACCTTCAGTATCATATTTAATTTCAGCATTATGTTTATTGTCCAGTTAATGCATCTATCAGATATTTATGAATATCTTGCATAGCTTTGATTCTTGTACTCTGTTACACCTTGTAAACCAATTACTGACCCGAGTAATGACTGGGAACCTTGAATTATATTTCAAAAGTATATTCATTGTTGGTTTAAATTAGATTCTTTTGATTTAATTGCTCTTGAGTTTGAACCTAATGATTGTCCGTTGATTTCAGAAATATGCCTCCAAGAAAGAAGAAACAAAATACTCGAACCACCAATCAGGGTGAACAAGCCAACCCACCCCCTGTAGGTCAAATGGACCCTGCTTTGGCTCAAATATTGCAGACCCTTATTCAGCAAACTGCTACTCTAGCACAGCAACAGCAACAATTACAACAGCAGCTGATGGCTCAACAACAGCAACAACAGCAACAACAACAACAACAACCACCTGTTCCTCCGGTGGTCACTTTTAAGTCCTTCCAGGCAGTTAAACCTCCCAAATTTAAAGGAACAGCGGACCCAGTAGAGGCGAGATCTTGGCTGAAAGAGATGGAAAAGGCTATTGAACTGGTGGGGGTCCCAGCTAATAAACAGACCGAATATGTAAGTTATTTCCTGAAGAATGAAGCCACTTATTGGTGTGAGTCGGTAAAGATGCTGGAAGCTACAGAAGTGATTCCTGGGAAAGGTTTACAGAGTTGTTCTTAGAAAAATATTTCCCAGACTACATGAAAGATCAGATGGAGATGAAGTTTTTAGAGTTGAAACAGGGAAGTATGTCAGTGACAGAGTATGAAACAAAGTTTACTGAACTAGCTAGGTTTGCTCCGGCTTATGTGGACATGGAGAGGAAGAAGGCAAAGAGGTTTCAACAAGGGTTGAAACCATGGATTCGTAGTAAGCTAGCAGTTTTGGAACTGGATACTTATGCAGCTGTGGTGCAGAAGGCCATGATAGCCGAAGGAGAAAGTGAATTGTACTTTAAGGAAAAAGAAGGAAAGAAAAGAAAATCTGGGTCAATGGAAGGACGACAAGTGCAAAGCAGCTCTCAGAGTGTGCCCAACAAAAAGCTAGGGTTTCAGTCAGGAAAGAATGGGAATTCTAGGAAGCCGAGATCGGGGAATGGAGGGCAAGGAAATAGACTTCAAGATTCGAGTCAGCAGAAACTGGTTAGGCCACCCTTGGCAGAGTGCAAGACTTGTGGAAAGAGGCATCTAGGAGTGTGTGCAAAGTTGGAGGTGACGTGCTACAAGTGTAATCAGAAAGGTCACTATGCTCGAGAGTGCAAGGTAGGGATTGTATGTCACCGTTGTGGGAAACCAGGGCATGTAATGAGAGACTGTAAAGTACCTGTGGTGAAACCTCCGGTTCTGGTAACCCAATGCTTCAAGCGATTGAGGCACCCCCAACAGCAAATGTCAGACCAGTGGCGAGGACCTTCAATATGACTCTGAATGAAGCTGTTAAGAATTCTGATGTGGTAGCAGGTACGCTCCCTGTAAATTCTGTTCAAGCTAAAGTACTAATTGATTCCGGGGCTACGAAATCCTTTATATCCAAAGAATTTGTTCAAAGGTTAAATTGTGAGATATGCATGTTACATGAGGCTATAGTTATAGAAATAGCTAATTCAGAACGAATTCCAGTTACTCAAGTATGTCCTCGTTGTAAGATCGATATCTCAGGGCATTGCTTTTACGCTAATTTGATACCCTTCCAGTTAGGTCAATTTGATGTCATTCTAGGAATGGATTGGTTAACAGAGAATAATGCACAAATTGATTGTAAGAACAAAAAGGTGATACTTAAGCCCTCTAATAATATAGAAGTTACCTTTAGGGGTCAGAGACAGACTAGGAGATTTTTAACGATCATGCAAACTAAGAGGCTGTTGAGGCAGGGATGCGAGGGCTATATGGCTTATGTTATGGATACCAAGGAAGAGGTACCTAAGATAGAGGAGATACCAGTGGTGAATGAGTTTCTTGATGTTTTTCCAGATGAACTTCCTGGGTTACCTCCGGATAGAGAAATAGAATTTACCATCGATTTAGCCCCAGGAACCGAACCCGTGTCAAAAGCTCCATATCGTATGGCACCCGGAGAGATGAAAGAATTGGCAGCTCAGTTGCAAGATCTTTTGGAGAAAGGTATTATTATGCCTAGTGTTTCACCGTGGGGAGCTCCGGTATTATTTGTAAAGAAGAAGGATGTAAGTATGAGATTGTGTATCGATTATCGGGAACTAAATAAGTTGACCATTAAGAATAAGTACCCTTTGCCAAGAATTGACGATTTATTCGATCAGCTGAAAGGAGCAACTTGTTTCTCGAAAATTGATTTGCGATCAGGATATTTCCAATTAAAGATTAGACCGGAAGACGTTCTAAAAACAACGTTTCGGACCGGGTATGGGCACTACGAGTTCTTAGTGATGGCCTTTGGGCTAACTAATGCACCAGCAGCGTTTATGGACTTAATGAATAGAGTCTTTAAGAAATATCTGGATAAGTTTGTGATTGTGTTTATAGATGATATTTTGATATACTCGAAGACCGAAGAAGAACATGCAGGGCATTTGAGAATAGCTCTAGAAACGTTGAGAAAAGAGAAATTGTATGCAAAGTTTTCCAAGTGTGAGTTTTGGTTGAAAGAAGTGCAGTTTTTAGGGCATGTCATCAGCAGCGAAGGGATTAAAGTGGATCCTGCTAAGATTGAAGCTGTGATGAATTGGGAGAGACCTAAAACACCGACAGAAGTTCGAAGTTTCTTAGGATTGGCGGGATATTATCGAAGATTTGTTCAAGACTTTGCGAAGATAGCCACCCCACTAACAAAGTTGACAAGGAAGAATGAAAAGTTTGTGTGGAATGAGAGGTGTGAAGAAAGTTTCCAAGAATTGAAAAAGAGATTGGTGACTGCACCTGTATTGACACTTCTAGACGAAAAAGGAAATTTTGTGATCTACAGTGATGCATCTCACAAAGGTTTAGGATGTGTACTAATGCAGCATGGTATGGTAATTGCGTACGCATCGAGACAGCTGAAACCCCATGAGCAAAAGTACCCTACCCATGATTTAGAATTGGCCGCGATTGTTTTCGCCTTGAAGATTTGGAGACATTATTTGTATGGGGAAAAGTGTGAAATTTACACGGACCATAAGAGTTTAAAGTATATTTTCACCCAGAAAGACTTAAACATGAGGAAGAGGAGATGGCTAGAATTACTCAAGGATTATGATCACCCCGGGAAAGCGAATGTGGTGGCGGATGCTCTAAGTAGAAAGGAGAAAATTAACATGTTTACACTGCCTGAGGAGTTATATAGAGAATTTGAGAAATTAGAGATAGAAGTCTGTGTGCCTACAAGCAGTACAGATAAGGGCTACACTATGACGTTTCAGCCAAAATTGTTAGAAAAGATTCGCAGATGCCAGGAGGAAGTCATGAAAGGAGATGTTAACAAGTTATCAGGTGAGGAAATATGCACTCAAGTAGATGACAGTGGAATATTGAGATTTTCTTCACGTATTTGGATACCCAATGTGACAGAGTTAAAGAATGAAATTCTACAGGAAGCTCACAGTTCGAAATATTCGATTCATCTAGGAAGTACGAAAATGTATCGAGACTTGAAAAGAAACTTCTGGTGGCCGGATATGAAGAGAGATATTGCCGAATGGGTAAGTAAGTGTTTAACCTGTCAGAAAGTAAAAGCAGAACATCAAAGGCCAAGTGGGATGCTACAACCATTAGAGATTCCCGAGTGGAAATGGGAGCATATTGCGATGGATTTTGTGGTAGGATTGCCAAGGACGAGAGCTAATCATGATGCTATCTGGGTAATTGTTGATCGATTAACGAAATATGCACACTTCCTTCCGATAAATGAGAGGTTTTCATTAGACAAATTGGTCCATCTATACATAAAAGAGATTGTGGTACGACATGGAGTTCCAGTATCCATAGTCTCAGATCGAGATCCAAGATTTAATTCGAGATTCTGGAGAAGTTTTCAAGAATGTTTGGGCACCGAATTAAAAATGAGTACTGCTTACCATCCTCAGACTGATGGTCAGAGTGAAAGAACGATTCAAACAATTGAAGACATGCTCCGAATTTGTGCACTGGATTTCGCAGGAAGTTGGGATGAACATTTGCCATTAGTGGAATTTTCATATAACAACAGTTTTCATGCTAGCATCGGTATGCCACCGTATGAAGCATTATATGGACGAAAGTGTCGATCTCCAGTATACTGGTAAGAAGTTGGCGAGCGAAAGATACTCGGACCAGAGTTAGTGCAGCAAACCAAGGAAGTAATTCAACTTATTCAGAAACGGTTAGTGACAGCTCAGAACCGACAGAAAAAGTACGCTGATTTGGCCAGAAAGAATATGGAGTTCGAAGAAGGAGAACAAGTTTTGTTGAAAGTATCTCCGTGGAAGGGGTTGGTAAGATTTGGTAAGAAAGGAAAATTAAGTCAAAGATTTATCGGGCCTTTTGAGGTTTTGAAGAAGGTTGGAAAAGTTGCCTACGAGTTAGCCCTACCGCCTCACATGCAGCATATTCACAACATGTTCCATGTATCAATACTTAAGAAATACCACATGGACTCTAAGCATGTCATCGAATATGAGCCGATAGAGATCCAGCCAGATTTATCTTATGTGGAACAACCCATCAAGATATTAGATCGTAAAGAGAAAGTTCTACGAACTAAGACAATACCTATAGTAAAAGTTTTGTGGAGAAACCCCAGAGTGGAAGAATCAACTTGGGAGCTTGAAAGCGATATGCTTGAGAATTATCCTCATTTGTTCACTTAGGTGAGATTCTGGGGACAGATTCCTTTTTAAGGGGGGAAGGGTATAACGCCTTAGAAATTTTCAGAATTTTTAATTACTGAAATTATTTAATTTATATTAAATGTGAATTATGTGGCGTATAAATTTGTTGAGGAGGTGAAGTATCTGTGGAAAAATATTTGGGGGCCTAGTTGATGTTTTGTATGTGGTGTGTAAGCCCGGCTATTTTTATTATATTTTTGGGAATTTATTTCTTATTTAATTGTGTTATATTTATCTTCTGTGAATTTTATAAAATCCTCGGGATTAGCAGAAATCCTGAAATCTTTTACATTATTAACTTTATTAGTTTATATGACTTTTAAAAATATTTGGTGAATTATTTTTGCTTTTGAGGATTTTACGATTTTATGGATTTAATTTTGTAAAATCCATATTTAATTCGTTTTTGATCCTAAAAATATTTTAAAAATATGTCGATGATTGTAATTTTGTGTTTATCATTTTAAAATTTTAAAATCTAATATCCTACCCATTTTTCTATTAGATTGATATCTTACAATTTATTTATTTTTTGAAATTCATTTAAAAGAAATTGTGAAATTATTTTTTTCTAATTCCCCCAAATCATATAAACCCTAAATCTAATCCAATTGTCCAACAAAACCCATTTCTCTCTCTCGGGTCTTCCCGAAGCTTCACTCCCTCTCCCCCTATATCGAATTTTTCGATCTCTAAACTCTCCTCTATCTTGTTTCTCCTCAATTTCTGTCCAAAAATCTCTTCTCTGCTCTTAAGGACCTCTTTCTTTCTCTGTGTTCGATTCATCTGGGTATGTTAGCTACGGTTCTGGGTTTGTTGATGAATATTATAACGGATTGATCTCTTCTCCTTCAGTGTTGCTGCGTATCTGTTGCTGGGTGTGTGCGTATGCTCTATGTGGGCGTGTGTGCGATTAACAGAGTGTGTGTGTGCGTATGAACTCGTGTGTGTGTGTGTGTGTCGTGTGGGCTGTGTTGAGTGTCACCTCCCCCTCCCCTGTTCTTGCTAAGTAATTCGTGCTGCTGTGAATTCAAATGTTTGGTTGTCCTGTTGGGGTTGGGTCCTGGTGTTGAAGCTTCGATTTCGGAGCTCTACCGGTTAGCCTTTCCTGCCTGCGATGACTTCTTTGAGTCGGAATTTGGTCACTAATGGATAGTGTAATTGAACATTTATGTGATTGTTACAGTGATTATTGTGCGGTTATATATATATGTGTGTGGCTGGAAATCCCGATTGTAACACTAACCTCCCCTCCCCTGTTTTTGCTGCGATTGTGGAGGGCTTGACGTGGTCCTGTTTTGCTTGGTTATGTTTCTTGATTAATTGTGGTGAATGCAGTTCGAACAATGTGGTTATAAATTCGAATATTCTGTAATTAATTGATTAATTCGTGAAATAATTGTTATTATTCGAATATATAATAAGTGTGGAATTCTGAGTGGAAACCCTAATTTTGGGCACCCTCGGGATTTTGCCCCCTCGACGGTGATTTAATTTGAGTCGAGGGTATAAAATCGGCAATGATGATACGTGAGCCGAAATTTAAAATATATATTTATATGTATTTAATAGTAATTTATTATGGATTTAAGTCAAGTTATTTAAGTTGTAATGAATTGTCCGAATTGAATTAAATAATGATTTGATTGGTTAAAGTGGGATATGATTAATGAATGGGATTGTGTTGGTTGATTGAGTCGGTTGTATTCCGACGGGAAGTCACCCGTATAAGGGGATGCCGTCAAAATTTTTCTAAAAATCTTAACCTATTTCTTGAAAATGTGTATGTGTACTTATACAACTTGCATAAATTATGAGTCGGGCTTCATATTTTTTAAAACTGATCGATTATGTGATAAGGTGCCAATTATGATTAACCATTTTGTCAGTGGTTTATATAATGCTAGTATATAACTAAATAAATGTAAATTAGGAGATTACTCGCGGGGGTAGATTAAGATTTATTATTGATGTTGATTAGCGAATATTGAGTAGAGTTTTAAAATAGTGTTTTAAAATAGTTTTAAAGCTGAGGACGTAAAGACTCTTCGAATCCTGTGATTTCCTGGTTAAGGCAAGTAAATTACCTCACTTATCTTTCAAGTGAATTATGATTATTATAACTTGATTCATATGCTCGTTCGAATTATCCTTGTTATAATTGTTCCATTAATTTTCCTTAATTTCGAATATTAAATTGTTATACCCCAAATCGATTATATTGATTTCGTTAATTCTTTTAGTGGCTTGACTTACATCCATACCCCTTGTATATATATCGAACTTGTTGATATCTAGGTTAGAAATTACCCGACCTTATTTCATTTTGCGAGATTTGAGATGTTGACCTGGAACGAAAGTGTCCAGGGTGTTTGGCAGTTGAGGTGGTCGATTGTTCCGACACCTGATGTCTAGTTATAGGATTGGACTGTTAGTTTTTTTTTAAAATGTGGACCGTAAGGGTCGGACTAGATTCGTGGTCAGAAATTATTAAGGCCAATGTGTGCCGTGGATCCATTAAGGACATTGCTGTGTGCGTTTGTCCGGGGTTAGTGCGTGACTGATCAGCAGCCTAACCTTATGATTGTTTTTATCTATAAAATGCATGATAGTCCAATCCTCTTCTATTTCATGATTTAGACAAAAGACGTATCTTTCAGTTGAGCTTATATATTGTTGATTGTTAATTCTTGACAGACTTGCAAACATTTCAGTTTGTTTATGCTTTTAATTATATACATATACTTGCTGAGCATTTTAGCTCACTTGCTTGCTAATCCTGTTTCCTCAGCTAAGCACGACGATGTCTAGAAGGAGTGGACCGTCTGGTTGGGGTAGCCATAGAGGCAGCCAGCGAGTCGAGGTGGTGGGATGGGTAGTGAGCTTGTAACCCTGTTTCATATCATTTCTGTATTAGTAGACAGATTATTTATCTTATGGAGTTGTATATTATTTTATTCAGTATTGGGTTGTAATAGTTAATTAGTAGTTGTTTCATACTGTGGCCTGTGAGCGGTCTTGGTTGGAGTAGTTATATTTCTCTATGGTTTTTGTTATTATCACGCAAGTGAACTGTTTTAGTATTAGTTGGTTGGTTTGGTTGGCTTGGACAGGTGGATAGTTATATTTATGAATATATCGTGCCAAAATTTTCTAAAATTGCCCTATAAAAATATATTTAAATTATTATAAATGTATGGACATTATTGTTGGTCAGTGAGGGTGTTACAATAATCATCGATTGCTCCGGTCCCTACGGAGTACAATGTGTCAACATTATCAGACTTCTCCTCTACTACAACCTGAATCCACCTAAATACTTCCACACTCACCCCCGGGATATGTCGGGCAATCTCCCTGCAACCTCGGAGAGTTACCCTACAAGCCGACACCCAAAGGAATCTCATGTTGTGATAATGATGCATACCAGAGTGCAAAGCTGCATCTCCAAAAGGGGAATCCCTGATCTCAAGCTTCTCCAGTTTATTGCAACCCTCAAGCACATATGTCAGTCCCATGTCACTATCACCAGAAAAAGCAACTGACAAGGTCCGCAACGACTTCCCATTGTCCAATGTAACTAAAAGCCTCATCAGTAAGTAAACCAGAAACAGCTAGTCTTGTAAGCTTCTTGCAGTTCTTCACAATTGCTCCAAAACCCTCATCCATCGGTTCTCCAGTACTATGATCTGGTCGGTATCGCCCTATAATACAAAGTCGGAAAACCACAAGATCTGGACAGTTAATTGACAGAGATATCACAGCAGCATTTGTCATCTGCTGACAAAAATACAAAATCGACTGTAATTTCTTGTAGCCCTCGGCAATAGCATGAAGTCCCACATCAGAAACCGGTATAATATCTGTTGTGGGAAGCATGAGTACAAAATCTGTGCTTGCACCCAAACTCATTGAAAGGTCAAAATCTGGGTTCAACTGCATGTATTTTACACCCACATGTGGTGGACACTAGATTTCTGGTAGATATGATGCAAGCTCTTGGGCAGAGTCAAATATTCGAAAGTTGAATCCTACAATTTATAATGGTTGTTGGGAAAACAGGGGTTCTTAAAATTTATGTGCATACTTATGATATGTATGTACACAAAGCTAGACAGAGGAAAAAAGCTAGAATACCTTCACCATTGTAATAAGCCTTAATGATTCTGTACATCTGCATGAACAAGAGGAAAGTACCAAATCTGTATGAGATCATAAAACAATAATAAAATAGAACATGGAAATATCTTAAGAAAGGATATCAAAATGAAAGAAGATTTAGAAGGGCTAGGTAGCTAACCTGAAGATGGCTTTTGACATGTGAAACAGTAAGTCCTCTCACATCCATCAGTTGAAGAACAAGTTAAGGCGTAGCCTCTGAAATTTCATAATAAGAATCAAAACAAACATCACAAAAAAGTATAGCAACCCATGAAAAGTAAAAGATAGGTGTTTACTGTCTTGACCACCGAGCCTTTGAATGGCATGAACAAAGACTCCATCTTAAACGAGGAACTTTCGATCTTATATATTGTCTCACAGCTCCATTTCTTTTAAAACCCATATACATATATGTTTCAAAACCCAATTAAAGTTGGGTGGAACAAAGATTTCTAAAGTTAAAAAGTTAGGGTTTCGAACATTAACACCCAATTTTAAACAAAACTGAAATAATTAATACACTTGTAAAGCTTACCCATTTGAAAAGATTTCAAGTAAGTTCAGATGAAAAGCACGAGCTCAAATCATGAACACCACCAGCAAAGACAATTACACCACTTTGCTCAGAAAATCGAAATAATGAATCCAACGAGCTGAGAATGGACACCACGAGTTGATATACAAGCTGACCATCAAGCTCTAAGAGCTAATTAGGGTTAATTACTAATGAGAGAAAAGGGGGGTTAGGGTTTTTGGGGAGAAAACGAGGGAATCAGATGTGAGTTTGTGAGAGTGTCGAAGGGGGAAATGAAAAAAGAAAGGGGGGAAATGAAAAAAAGAAAGGGGGGGGGAATGTTTCTAAGTCTAGAGGGAATTGTATCTTCGCGTGTTTTTTAATTTTTTTAAAAAGAGGTTGAGACATCGGTTTTAACTATAATTGATGTTTAAAACCTATTATAACATCGGTTCTAGTAAAACTGATGTAAAACAATCCTTTAACATCGGTCACCAATGCAACCGATGTTAAAGGGGTGAACAACATATTTACATTAAGATTTTATATTATTAGTTTTAAACAATACATGTCATTTATTAAATAACTATTATTATTAATAATTTTATTAATTAGAATTACAAAGTTTATTTTTTTTTGCTAAGCAAATTACAAAGTTTATTAATATATATAATAAATTATTATCCTCTATTTTGTTTAATCATATAATTTTAAAAATATTTAAAAGTAATATGTACTTTAACATAAAATATTTAGGGGTCACCAAGATGGGTTAAATGGCAGTTAGGTCACTCAACTGACTGAAAACTTTCAGTTGGGTCATCCAACTCAAAAAACTTTCATCTAGGTCACTTAACAAATAAAAACTTTCAATCAGGTCATAAAACATGTTAAATGACCTGATTTTGACGTGTTTAATGACATGATTTTAACGTGTTTAATGACCTGATTGAAAGTTTTTAACGTGCTTAATGACTTGATTGAAAGGTTTTATTTGTTAAGTGACCTGATTGAAAGTTTTTTGAGTTGGATGACTCAACTGAAAGTTTTGAGTCAGTCACTCAACTGCCATTTAACCCGTTAAAAGATTAGCCAATCATTCCATCAACATGAGCCACTTCTAATGCAGCATTGCCTTCAACCTCTACCTCACCATTCAAATCCTCTTCATTGACCGCAACAAAATGATCCCCTACAGGTCCCAACCCCATATCATGGCTCTAGATTTCATAGATCCTACCAAAAGCTGAGAAATAATTACCATTTGATTGTACTTTTCTGCCCCATGCCTAGCCAAATACCTTGCCATTTCATTAGAGTCTACATCAATGCCCCTAGATACAAGAGATAAGTTATCATCAGCCTTCCTTTGATTTAGTTGCTGCACAACATATAGTTGATGTTGAAGCACTCCATTGTTTATCCAGTTATCCCATTCCCAGAGAGCAGCAAGAATATCAGTTTCAAGTTCCACGTTTAGCCGACTACATGCATTGCTCCTGGACACAGACAGATGGAAGAATTGTATCTTAAAACAAAGCCCAAGCCCCTCTTATAATAAAGCCCAATCTTTAATAAAAACCCAAACTTATAATCCCCACAACTAACACCACCCTTCATCCTTGTTTTGCTAAATCATCCGCACCAGAATTTAAATCTCTTCTAACAAACTTGAGAAACATATTGGACTTGATCACAATATTATATATAATTAGCGTAAAGAGGTTTTGATGGTATAGTTTGGTCATCATAGTATTATAATAAATTCAAGACACTTAACAAAAATATACGGGAGTGAAAGAGTTGTTGTAGCACAAAGCCTACAACATTATTAACAAATAACATATCACTTTTAAAAATAAACAAAGTAAACAAATAAACAACCAAAATAATAAAAAAAGTAAACAAACAAATAAAAAAACATCAAAATTTAACAAAATATATATAACACTTATAATAAAAAGTTCTAAAGAATTCTTAGGATCCAGACATTTGTTAAATTACTTAATAAAAAAGAAAATAGTTATACCAATAAGTTCCAACATATTTCAAGTATATTATATATAATCTAATGAAATAAAAAAAACCCCAAAAATGTGAAAGATTAAAATATAGGTTAGGGTAAATGTTCAAATATATATAATTTGCAAGAAAATCATTAAAACAAAAATATAAAAAACAAAAATAAAAATACAATTAACCACACAATCAACAAAAATTCTATAAAAAATATTAAAAAAACATTAAAATATATAAAAAAAAATATAAAATGATTAGATGACACCCAATCTTAACAAAATATATTCTAAAGAACAAAGTGTAATTTAAAACAAAATTAAAGACCATAAATTACTCCAATATAGTACACATAAAAAAATCTAAACCAACATAAATAAAAAACAAACATTTAAAGGAAAAAAGATTTAAAAATTTAATTACAAAAGTACGATACTAACATGTTTCAACTATATCACATCTAACTAATATGGATAAACAAAAAATATATGAAATAATAAAAAAAATATCCTAAATTTGAAAAAGTAATTTACATTAAAACAAATAAACACCCTTTAAGGAAAAAAATATTTCAAAAAAATAAAAAAAAGATATACTTAAAAATTTAATAACAAACAAAATTTTAAAAATCATACTAAAAATATGGAACACCAAAAAAACCAAATATTTAATTTACAAATATTATAAATTCTGTACTAAAGGGAAACAAATACACAAAATCAACAAAAAAACCCAAACAAAAAAACATAGTTATTAACTAAAAATAATATCTCAATAAAACCCATAAAATAATTTAATAACTTTAAAATTACAAAAACATTAAATTGCTTAACCAAAAAAATGAAAACTGTCAAAAAACCAAAACAAATTCAATAATTATTATTATAAGTTCATATAAATTTTTTGTTTTTGCAAGATAAGTTTACAAATATATATATATATATATATATATATATAAAGAGAATCCAAAAAAACCAAAAAATAATGATAAAAGTAATCCGTGCATTGCACAGGTTTAAAGGTAGTGTATATATATATAGGCTAGCGTTCAAATAGAAACCAACCTTAGAATAGAAACTAGAAACCTACACTAAATAAATTATATTTCATTTATTTTAATGGCCCCGCTAGGGGCACCTTCACAAAAAACGTTTAAAATTCTTGGCTCTATTCAACAAAAATATAAAAAAATTTTTTAAAAAAAGTTACTGTTCACGTGCCACGTCATCACGTGAACAGTACTTTTTTTTTAATTTTTTTTTTATATTTTTGTTGAATAGAGACAATAATTTTAAACGTTTTTTGTATTGGAGTACCCCTAATTTGGTCATTAGATTAGCTTGAAATATTTAATTTAGGTTTAGTTTCTAGTTTCTATTATAAGTTAGTTTCTATTAGAACAAGACCCTATATATATGTATATAAAGGTAGTGTGTGTATATATATATATATATATAGGGTCTTGTTCTAATAGAAACTAACTTAGAATAGAAACTAGAAACTAAACCTAAATTAAATATTTAAAGCTAATCTAATGACCAAATTAGGGGTACTCCAATACAAAAAACGTTTAAAATTATTGTCTCTATTCAACAAAAATATAAAAAAATAAAAAAATTTTTAAAAAAAAGTTACTGTTCACGTGATGACGTGGCACGTGAACAGTAACTTTTTTTAAAATTTTTTTTAAAAATTTTTGTTGAATAGAGCCAAGAATTTTAAACGTTTTTTGTGAAGGTGCCCCTAGCGGGGCCATTAAAATAAATGAAATATAATTTATTTAGTGTAGGTTTCTAGTTTCTATTCTAAGGTTGGTTTCTATTTGAACGCTAGCCTATATATATATAAAGGTAGTGTATATATATATATATATATATAAAAGTAGTGTGTATATATATATATATATATATATATATATATATATATATATATATATATATATGCAAATGCTCAAATGAGACCCCTCCTTATGGTGAGAACTGAGACTTAATCTTAACCCCATATTTTTAACACGTATTTTAAATCACAGCCGTGTATTTTAAGATCTAAAACCTTTCCTCTCTTTCATCCCACATCTATCAGACCATCACTACAACTTCTTCATTTTCATGTCACATCTCTGTAATTATCTTAACTATGGCGATATATACACATCCTCTATCTCTCTCTCCCTCCCTCTCTCTCTCTCTCATCTTCCTTCATCTCCTTTCCGGAACATATGCACTTCTCCAATCCACTGTCTTCCTCATCGGAATCTTATTACACCCTTCCACCGCTTTGTTTGTCATCATTGTCGTCATTGATTCGTGTCCAGCGCCATTTTCAGATATGATGACTCTGTAATCACAAAAAATACAATGCGCTGGAGTGAATGAAAGGAATTACGTCGTTGGGTGGAATCAGTGATGGATAAAATTGGAGGACTATGATCAAGAATATTCATATCATCGGTGCTAGTCAACCGATTTTTAACAAAAATCACCTTTTTCCAATACCAATCACCTTTTTTAAGTACCAATCACCTTTTTGTTTGGTACAAATCACTTTCTTATTTGATGATTTGTGTATGATATTGTACAATTTATATATAAAAATTGGTGATGCTAATTTGAATTTTATTAATTTGTATCTAGACGTAGTGATGCTATAAGTAGTGACAATAATATCATTGATTTATATTTAGTAATTTTATTTTGAATTAAGTGATTGTGTTTGTGATGGTGGTGGTGGCATGACAACATAGTGGTGGTGATGTGGTTGATCTTAGAAGCTGCTTTAATGGTTCAGTGGTAGGACTTGTTATAGGGAGAAATTGGTATAACAATGTTTTGGAGGTTTGCTGGATTAACGGAGCAAATACGGATATTTTGCTAATGAAAGAAGAACAAGAATTTAGTTCAAAAAAAAAAAAACAAGAATTAGGGTTTATGTGGGTAGGTGTGGCTGAACTTGATAGGTGTTTTCAGGGGTGAACTGTTTCTCATCCATATCAAGGTGCCTACGTACCCTATTTATAGGGATCAAGCCATACGTAATTCTTGGAGAAGAAGTTACCTAGACGGGTTAGAGTTTTAAGAGATAAGCCACAGTCCAAGCCCACTCGTTTAGGGCTGACGTGGCAATGAGTCATCAATTCTACCCATGATCCATGGTCCAAAGAAGGAAACCCATGGTCTTGCATGGCTAGAAACGAGGCCTCTCAAGCGAAGCTAGTAAAGAAGTAGCAGGGGCCTAGCATGCGACCTCGAGGGGTCTGGACATGCGAAGTGGACCCAAGCACACAGATACTCATGCGACCTCGAGGGGTCTGACCATGAGTCTTCCAGTAAAGCATAAGATAGCGATCCCATTTTAGTTTGTAGATGTGATGATAGAAATGAAGCGATCCTTTGGTGGAGATCATAAGTGAGGTGGCCCTGTAGCGAGGTGGCCCTGATAGTGGGCCTTAGTACCCAATTACCATCTTTTAGGCCAATCATAGATTATGAACCATTAATTTAGCTAATCAAATCAATTTAGCCATCATGCCAAATTCGGGCATAACAGGACTATTTCCTCATGAGTTTGTAGAATGATCTTAAGAATTGTGGTTATGTAATGTAATATTGTAGCAATGTTCCAGAATATCTATGACAAAATACATTCAGTTGTCTAAATATTGTAGCAATGTACGTAATACATTCAGTTGTATGAAAAAATTTATAATCCTTTTGTTTGTAATTTATTTTGTTATGTGTGGGCTCAGAATTGGATTAACTTGACATTATTAGTGTGATTTTGGCGAGTTTCAATATATTTTTTGTTGTCTAAATGTTTTGTTGAGGGTGCTGCAATTTCTTAAAAAAAAAGATATTGCATTGTATCTTTTTATTTGTCAGTGTTTAGTGCAGATAGGTTGTGCTGGTGTGCTAATTCTAAAGGGATTGGTTGCTGTTTCACAAGCATTTGTTTAGGAATTGATGATGAATGAGCTTTGTTCTCTTTTTTTTTTTTGTTGGCATGAGAGTCCACTTATATATACTAGCAATTTTTTGATTAAAATATTTTAACGAACTATCTCTTTTACTAAAAATTAATAATAATAATAATTGTTATTAATATAAATGCTTATTTCTTTTAAGTACAAAAAAATGATTTATACATATTTTTTTGGTGATTTGAATAATATTATTTGTACAAACACTAGTAAGTTATTTGTATTTTTGGTTATTTATGTGTATTTGTTTTTCTAATTTTTGAGTTATCGAGTGAAAAAAGTGATTTAATAATCAGATGATTTTATATATTTGATAGGTGAGAAGTGAATTTTCCAAAATCGATTATTTGTGTATCTTTTTAATTATTTGTGTGCTTTTTTGATAAATTTGCCAAAATAATAAATTTTATTTTTTAATACTTATTTTATGGGAGGTTCATTTTTAATGATTTCCTATCCTTTGAATAAAAAATATGTGTAATACGTTAAAATAGATACTTTTATAAATGCTCATCACTTTATGTAAAAAGAGTTATTTATTTGTATTTTTTCGTGATTTGGGTATGTTTTTTATACACTACAATTCGAACAATATACTTTTTGGAAAAAAATACTCACCACTTTAAGTACAAAAAGGTGTTTTTTATGTAATTTTTAGTGATCTAAATGTGTTTCTAATAAATATTAAATATATTTATAAATGCTCACAAAATATAAAAGGCAATTTATTTGTCTTTTTTATAAATTTGAAAATATAAAAATTAGAATTATTTTTAAGTACAAATAGGTGATTTGTGAATACTTTTTGATGATTTGGTTATATTTTTATTTTAAATCTGCAGTATAAATAAAACTATTATTTTTATAAATGAAAATTTTAATAAGTTCGAAAGAGTTGACTGTATTTTTTTAGTAATCTATCTTATTTTTATTCATATTTTATTAATAATGGTTCACCGTTTCTAAATACAAAAGTAAGATTTGCATATATCCTTTTTACAATTATAAAAATATAAATATCTAGAAACAATAGTCAAAAGAGGGGAAAAAAATAAACTAACAGGATGTTAACAATAAATAGTCTAACAAATTTACAAATCCTGGAATGAAATGAAGGCCTTTAATTTCCTAGCAAAACCGAAACAACAAAGAAAATAAAAGAACAAAGAAATACACCATGTATTAACAGCCATTGAACTGGCATCAGACATGCAGAACACATTGTATACAAACTACATGATCTCTATCCCGGAATTTGCACCACCATCACCAAACTTTCTAACAGGAAACATCTTGCTGAAGATGGCACAATCACTAATTCGATTCGATGCCTTAACACCATAGACATTCTAGAACTTTGCCAGACACTAGTAGAAAAAGGGCCTATAGCGTCGGTCAAAACATACTTTTAGCGTCGGTCAAGTGGCATAGTATATGCAGGCGACACTATAGGTATGGTCTGTAGCGTCGGTTATTTAGGCGATGCTTAAAATAGTCATAAGCGACGGTTAACTGAAATGCCGACGCTATAGGTATAGTCATAAGCGTCGGTAACTGATATGCCGACACTATAGATATAGGCATAAGCGTCGGTTACCTAAAACGCCGACGCTATAGGTATAGGCATAAGCGTCGGTTACCTAAAACGCCGACGCTATAGGTTTAGGCATAAGCATCGGTTACCTAAAATGCCGATGCTATGAGGGTAGGCCTATTGCGTCGGTTAACAAGAATGCCGACGCCTAAAGTCTTTTTTTTTTTAAAAAAAAAATATTTTTTTTATTGATAGCCTTAGCTGATTTCATACATACACCCAACACATTCTTCAATCTGAATCTCAGAATGGATGATGATGAAACTAAATAGCAAAGTGATGACATCTTAAAGTGAACGCTAAAAATTAATTTCATTTATTACTTATCATGAAAAAAACTAAAAACTAGTAAATAGCTTGACAGTCAACATAAACTATTTCCAACATATTCATCATCTGATCACATTAGTAAATATAACACAAACTACAATAACCATCTTTACGTACAACTGTTGCTGATTGAACAAACATAAAAATCTAGTTTCGGGGCATGCCACGAGTCCAATGAAATCATCATGGCCTTCAGGTAAATTTCCAGATTCCATAAGTGAAATAGAAACCTACAAATGACAAAAAAAAAAAGACATTGAAAACGTGCTTATAGCCTAATATATTTCCAGGAACTTCTACTCAACAGAATCAGAGAACGAAAGACATTGAAAAAGTGCTTATAGCCTAGTATGTTTCCAGGAACTTCTACTCAACAGAATCAGAGAACGCACGAAGATGAGGAATGAATGATTTTGAAATTACTTTCAAGAAAATTAGCATACCTGCATACAACGTAAAATAATTTCCGGAATGTAACACTTGCGACAAAGGCCCCTTACTATGTATGCTGCTGGTTATTCCAAAGAACCTTCACTGTTTGAATACCAAGCGTCTATTCGAGAGGCTTGAAATCGTACACACTCACCTGCAACAGATATAAGCAATAATTAGAAGTATTTGATTTCAGGTTTAGTAATACAGAGTGTACACAGTACATGTTACATGTTAAGTAAGATATATGTACAACTATTTGTCAAACGGATAGCTCAGTCACATTAAAACCAAGTGTTGGGCCAGGGATATGACCAGAACCTCCACCATATCTTAATAGTTAACTTACATGTTCAAAGTTATCTCATATAGTAACCCTGACGCTTAGGCACATATACGCCTATTGTAATAATCATATCTCATATAGTAATAATAACTGTAGACATTCAAAAACAAGACTTTTAACTTTGTATAGACAACTCAAGGAACGAAATAAAAAAAAAACTAAAACCATGTAATCATGTGTGAGTTCATCTAATCATGTTGCTCTGTACTAGTATTAAGATTTCATCAAAGAATATAACATCAGTGCAAGGTTTCCTTGTAAAAATATCTTACTCGAGTAGTTGATAATCAAATTTGTGTGGGTTAGAGATTTATGTATGTTGCTTAAGGATAACAAAGATAATACTTGATATAAATCCAGCTGATATTAAAACAAAACAAAAAGTAATATCCTCTAATACTAATATACTATCTTACCCAGCACCAGGAACAGGCATCAAGACTGGAGGTGGGGCCATATCTGAAGGGAAATGCATCCCCTGTCCATTGAAGCTGTCATACATTGCTTCACCAAGATTGCTCCAAGCCTGAGCATCATTGTTGGACTGGAAATCCATTGATTGTGGATTATCAGCTCTATCATATCATTCACCACCATTATTACGATTGTCACATTCTCTTTGGCCCCGGTCATCTTTGACATGATTGTCTGGGCCAAGCCTACGCTTCAGGGGTTTCTCCTACAAGAATCATAAGGCTGTTGCGGTGAACTTGGCAATAGTAAAAATAAATAACAATACTTAACATTATTTTAATTGGAAGGTATCATGAACCACATTGGATTCAGAGGCCGTCTTATTTTACAATCTAAAAACAAGTAAAAAGTGTAGAAGTATACATTATTTCACGACAAGTACAAACTTTCGATGGCTTGTGTAGATTAAAAATCATAGGTTAAAAATTACTAAAGACATTACTAAATTCAGGTACATAGAGAACTTTCTAGGATATTATTCTAAAGACATTACTAAGCATTTCAAAGTAAAAATTCAAGTGAAGAGAGAACTGGTTTGACAAAGTAGTGATCAGATATGGTATTAATCAGCTATAAGGACTATGTAGAAGCCGAGTCCGTGCAAACTTTAATCAGCTTTAATGTCTTTAATATAAAGACATTTGCAAGTGAATCAGGATTAGATCTGTTTGAGTAGTTTGATAACCCTAATATGAAGGTGATAATGTTGCTTTAAAACAATCTTTTTTGCATGTATAAAGGTCTGGAACAAGAGTTTTCTTTCTGTTTTTCTTTTGCACTATTAAAAAGGCATTTCTAACTCTAAAACAAGAGATTAACTTGTCAGGGAGTAGAGAGAAGAACTGACAGATGCTTTAAATTAGAGAGCTGTCCCCAAGATGATGGTATTGAGCCATTAAAACCATTCCGTGCAAATTTTAGATTTTGTAGCTGCGGCATGCTGCCAAGAAAGTCTGGTTACTCTCCGGAGAGATTATTATCTTCCAAGTCCCTGCGTTGAAAGAAATCCTTTTTAAAATACCATTCGCAATAATTGAATTCAAGAAAATCATCAAAAAGAGCTGCTCTTAATATATTTTTATCTATGTACTCAATTTTTTTTTCGACTAGCTTGAGTTCAAAATAAAATAAAATGTCGTAATGTACTAAACATAGTCATGATGATAACCAGTGCAATGACATTAAAATACCAAACATGAAATAAAGAGCAGCTTGAACTATGTTTAGTACCAAACATAGTTCATGATGATAACCAACTTGAAAATAGAATAATAGGTGAAAATAGAATAACAGGTACTCCGCACAAAATGCTGTGGAGGCGATGAAACATAAAGCTCCTTCTGGCAGTGGAAGAAAGCTGATATTAGGTCATTTGAGTGCAAGGTTTCCTTGTAAAAATATCTTACTCGAGTAGTTGATAATCAAATTTGTGTGGGTTAGAGATTTATGTATGTTGCTTAAGGATAACAGAGATAATACTTGATATAAATCCAGCTGATATTAAAACAAAACAAAAAGTAATATCCTCTAATACTAATATACTATCTTACCTAGCACCGGGAACAGGCATCAAGACTGGAGGTGGGGCCATATCTGAAGGGAAATGCATCCCCTGTCCATTGAAGCTGTCATACATTGCTTCACCAAAATTGCTCCAAGCCTGAGCATCATTGTTGGACTGGAAATCCATTGATTGTGGATTATCAGCTTTATCATATCATTCACCACCATTATTACGATTGTCACATTCTCTTTGGCCCCGGTCATCTTTGACATGATTGTCTGGGCCAAGCCTACGCTTCAGGGGTTTCTCCTACAAGAATCATAAGGCTGTTGCGGTGAACTTGACAATAGTAAAAATAAATAACAATACTTAACATTATTTTAATTGGAAGGTATCATGAACCACATTGGATTCAGAGGCCGTCTTATTTTACAATCTAAAAACAAGTAAAAAGTATAGAAGTATACATTATTTCACGGCCAGTACAAAATTTCGATGGCTTGTGTAGATAAGAAACACAAGTAGTTAGAGATCTGATTGATCTTCGTCTGAAGCTTCGTCCAGTGGTTTGTAGCTGTATGCATTTGAGCCAGCTTTGTTAATCTGCATCATTCTCAAGTTATATACTTGGTAGTCAGTATAACTTTTGGGAAAAGTACATTAGCAAATGTGGTCAAAACTCAAAATAAGTAGGACGAGAAAATATATTACAGGTACATAACTGATATTACTAACAAGTTGGAACTAAACATATTTAATTACATATACATTCGAGTACTCTTTGATTATTCAAATACTGTAATGTGGACGAATATGAGAGTGGTGAGATTCAATGTGATATTCTGTTTGTTTTTTTTTTTTTGATATATCAGATTCAGTTCAACCCGATTTACTCATATTTGTTTTCAGCCCTACATCTAATCAGCACAAAAAGAAAAATAGTAAGATCCACATCAAATACAACAACATTTACTAAAATGCCTAAGCAGAACATACCGGTAAGTCACAAAAGAAATCATAATGCGAATTAATTTAAAGTAGTAGAAATGTAAGATATGACCGGAATGGTTGGTATCTGTTTCCAAGGCACTTGAAAGTATATGCATTTTCAAAAGTCGATATTTATGTTCCCATCTTAATCTTTGAATTGGTTTAAAGTGATAGTCGTATGGGATAAGCTGATCAACTTCTTTATGGGATCACAGGTATAAAGCTCAGAAAGAATAAATGACAAAGAGAAGAGTGTAAAAGCACATATAATTAATTAAGTATCTGATATTTTCATTGCTACAAAGTAAACAGTACAAGCGGAAGTACAGAAAGTAATTGCAGCTGGTTAAAGAAAACTTATCAATAAAAGCAACATCAACCAAACCAATCAGAAAAGTGGATATTTGAACCACCAAATGGGTACATTTAGGATGCAAATCCGGACTATATTCGCCACCCAATCTCCTAGTCGCATCCATCACTTGTTGCCTTGCATCTTCAAATCAATAAATTATATGGACGTTCATTACATAACTTGTAAAATACCTGTATACATGTCAAAAGATGCCACATCGCCACATTATAAATTAACCAATATATAAAGACAAATAACAGAAATTAAAATATTAAATCCCCAAAACAACGAGCTAACAAACTAAAGTGTAATACACCCAAAAGTATTAAAGAATCAAATAAACATCTAATCTTTGAATACCACACAGAACTGAATATTTTATAGCCTAGACTTGATAAAATTTTGTACATTGATATAAGACATAAGACATAAAACCCAAGTTTAAGGACAGGACAACAATCAAACATTAACAAGTCCTTTTCTTGTGGCAGCACTTGCACTGTGTGTTTGAGAGAGAGAGAGAGAGAGAGAGAGAGAGAGAGAGAGAGAGAGAGAGAGAGAGAGAGAGTACCAACACGAGGGACTGAATTAATCCAGATGACAGACGGAGTTGTAACTCTTCAAATCTCACAATCGTCCTACAAATCCCTAGAAACCAAGTAGCAAAGCCCGATTGAGTATGATAAAAATCAAGCCCTAGAAATCCAGCAACAAATTAGAGTGAGAGACTGGGAGAAATCGAACCCAACACTATCAAATTGAAACCTAATCGAGCCCGTGTATGATTATCAGAATGCAAGTGAAATCGACGGAGTGGAGTGGGCTGGAGTAGAGAGGGCTGGAGTGGAAGTACGCATAATATAACCCAGATGTAGAAGTTAAGTGTTCGATAATATGACCGGAGTGTTTTATCATGTATATTTTTACTTTTTCTAATTTTTAATTAAAGCATGTGTATAAAAAAAAAAATTAAAGCATGTGTATTTTTACTTTTTTTAATTTTTAATTAAAGCTTTAGGTGTCGGCATTTATAGACCCGACGCATAAAAACAAGTTTAAGTGTCGGCATTCCTAGGCCCAACGCATTAAGTCCAGACTAAATGATCAATAGCGTCGGCAAAGTTAATAACCGACGCCTAAAATTAGTATAAGCGTTGATTAGGTAATGACCGACGATAAAGGTTCAGTTTTAGGCGTCGGTTGAGTAAAGACCGATGCTAAAGGTTTAGTTTTAGGCGTCGGTTTTCTATGACCGATGCTAAAAGTTGGTTTTAAGCGTCGGTTGAGTAACGACCGACATTAAAGGGTCAGTTTTAGGCGTCGGTTGTTTCATGACCGACGCAAAAGGTCCAACACAAATGACATTAAGCGTCGGTTAAGCTAGCGACCGATGCCTAAAGTATGTATAGGCCACGGTTCTCTATATAACTGATGCTAAAAATGCGACGCTAAAAGGCAGTTCTATACTAGTGAGACCACCAACGTAGTGCCAAAAAGAAGCTCTAATAACAACAAAGAACATATCTAGTAGCATATCTTAAAACCAAATGATGGTATTGTCAGCTACCAAGGCCATATTGGCAAATTTCAGCACAACAGAATGTAATCCATCAAAATAGCACCGCATAATTGTTCAAGAGAAGAACATATTATGATTAGACAAATTTGAATGCCAAATGCATAAGCCAAAAAAAAAGAGTAGTGCCTATCAAACAGAAATAATCTATAAACTGGATTATCTCTTAATTCAGTACCACTGAACCACAACTTTGGTACTCAAGCAATTAGCACAGGAAAACTATCATTTAGAAAATTTCCCCGCAAAAACCCTTCACACCTATACAAATATAAATGTATAGGCAAATCACCATATCATTGAATCGCCAAAAAAAATAGAATTACAATTCCCTTAATAAGTAAATCTCACTGTAAAAAAAATCACATTTTCGCAACTAAATCACAAAAAACTTTATCATAAAAGATGATTACCATATTATCAAAAGACTTGTATCATTATGAAGGTAAATCACCATTTATCAACACTTAAAGCACTAAAAAAATTGTATAACAAGACTAGATTATAATCTCCAATAAGATAATAAATATCATTTATGAAATGATTCACTCTTCCCAAATCTGAAAAATATGAAACAAGAATGTTTAGATCTACTTTATGCTTTGATAGACCACTATTCAAAGTATCACCACATGGTGAACCTTAGGTTCCAACCTTTAATATTAACTTTCATTATGAAACTAAAAATTAATCGATAAATTTAAATGTACTAAATGGAATTTGAAAAATATTGATTTGTTTCATGAGAGCAGAGTACCATATTTATTTCAAAATGAAAGAAAAATACAATTTTATATCAATGAGTCACCAAAAAAAGGTATTACAATCCTACAATTATTTCATTAATATATAAGCCTCGTTATAAAAACAAATCACCTTTCTCATCCTAAAATCACCACCAAAAAATTATCATAAGAGTAAAGTACCATCTAAAAATATATATTGCCATGAAGGTAAATCACCATTTCTTACACTAAATCACCAAAAGGATAAATATGTATTACAAGCCTACAGTTAAATCTTACAAAAACAAGTGAATCCAACTATAAAAACAAATAACTCTTTTTACCACTAAATCACCAAACAAGAAATATGAATCATCCATTTTATATCACTGAATCACCATAACAAAATATGTATCACCCATTTTATATAACTGAATCACCCAAAAAGTATATATCACAACCTACAATAACATCTTCCATGAACAAGAATCCATCTATTTAGACTTTAGTCATTTTTATGTCCCAAAACCCTAGAATCTGTACAAAAACCTTAAAGTAATATCAAAAAGCCATAAAATCAGTGCAGAAAACATTGTATATATGAATTCTATATCCCATATTACTCGATTTCGCATTAACGTAGGTATTTTGTTAACGATTCAGTGCATTAGTGTATCAATTCAACTTATTTTTATGGAAGATATTGAAAGTACCTGATTTTTGGTGAATGTAATCTTTAAATTCCATCAATCCAAATTGGGGAAAGATATCATATGCTATAATGATAGAGATACCATATATATAACTTTAAATTACTGATCTCTAACCTTTAATGGAGTTTTTAAGAGGTTTGGAACAGTGATTTAGGGCTATTGGATGCAAGAGCGATGATGGAGAGTGTTCAGAAGCGTTGCTTTGTGTTGTGTGTCTGTAATTATTCTTTCAAGGACCGTTGTCGGTAACTAACTTGTAGTTCAATTCAAATTACAAAATTGCCACCTGGGTCTCAATTCTCATTCTATTGGGGTCTCATTAGAGTAGCCCTATATATATATATATATATATATATATATATATATATATATATATATATATATATGTATGTATATAACTTTTTATTGACTAAATTACACTTTGGGTAACTAAAGATTAATGTAATTGCACGGTGAATGCTAAATTATAATTATAGCAAGATGTGTGTCTAATTATTATTTTTTTATAACGTAGGGGCTCCGGGCCACCTGTGACACCCCTAGATCCGGGGTCAAGGATCCAGGTCATCACGGTCCAATTTCCGATCAATATCAATATCTCTTGAGTCTTTTTTTTTATAATTTAATATTTATGCAATTGACCCCACATTAATACCCACACACACACCAGTCATATGCTCATAGAACAACATCCACAATATTAAAAGTTTAAAGTTAACAGTTATTACAACCCAGAATTCTACTTAGTACATTGTTGAATAATACTTCTACAGGAACATTTCAACAACCAAAAGTTTATTACAAACTTACACACTTAATTTACATAAGTCTACTAAGCCCCTTTCGCTTGTCACTACCTCGGGGATGGTCGCCAGCACTCGCTCAAAAGGTCGCCTTTCCCTTACCCTCTTGCGGGGTGTAGTGCGTAGTATCGGCATGGGACCTAGCTGCTATATACATAAGTAGCAAGAGTGAGCTATAATAGCTCAGCCAGATAATATTGTAACTAGAATTTAGAATGTGAACAGGTATACATATATATACATATATAAGCAGAAACCAATTATAATCCTTAAGGAAGAATAAAGCTCTTATTTAATAATACATCATCCACTTACTATTATAAGAAAGAAATCTAAAATAATATAATATCAGTTTTTCTTCATCTGTAACCATAATTCCATCATCTTATATCATTATTCTGTTTTCAGTATAGAAATCTGAAAATCATTTTCAACTCTTTCTTTCAAGTTTTGGGGATTTCCACTATTGCCGAATACGTAAGAACGATGATCAGTCGCCCTCCGTACCCGTCCTTTTTACTACCGGTAGAAGGAGGAAGGTACACCACTACATCCCCCTGGAGGAAGGTACACCACTATATCCTCCTTCGACAACTCTTGGGCCGAGATAAAATATTGATTGCTGGACTGTGCCGCACACAGCCTCCTACGCTTTTTGTTGCTATCCCCCTTTTTGTCAAATCATTATTCCATTTATAAAATATCATTCCACATTTCCATTTTCTCGCTTTCATTTCCACATATCATTCACTCATATCATTTCCATTCTCGCACATTACTTCTATAAAATATATATATATATAACATAATGCTTTGATTATGATCCAGACATCTCTTTCATATTCAAGAAATCAAATATACTTTTATATTCATAAAATATTCCGTCTATTTTAAGAGTAGTAAATAATAATCAAATAATATTTATTAAACCACTGATACTCAAAAAGAATATTTTTAATATAGTATTATAAACCATATAGCCCTAGATAACAACTGATACCATTCCCTTTCATATCTCTTTTACCATAGAGCATATTCGCTCCATTCGTAATCATCTCTATATCCATATTTCATAAATCATATCCATCTCTCTTTAATTTTCCAAAATCAAGGAAATATATTCTTTGCAACATAGCAACAATAGCATCACACACACACACACACATATATATATATATATATATATATATATATATATATATATATATATATATATATATATATATTCCATGATATCATTTTTATTCCGAAGATAAATAATTTTCAAAGTAGGGATAGAAGTATCTTGCCTCGATCTCGATGTCCTGAATGTATGGCTCGTGGCTCTCCCGGAGTTTCTATAAACACGAAAAGGACCGTCGTTAGAATACCACTTCTCTTACTCACCTCACTCTTGCATAACAATACCCTTGACACTTTAATATATGTTTCACATGTTATTCATAACCCAAGTGTTCCAAAAACCTAACCATTTTAGGTTAATTCAAGGTTTCGGTGCTTATTCACCATTTCCTTTAACAACCATACCCGACTGTAAAAATTCTCAGAAAATTTCAATTTTGAATTTTAATGTAAGGTCAACTGGAAATGACTCTTTGACCACTCCACTACAATATCTCAAAATTTTATAACTTTTAAAAATGTTTAAGTATGGTAATTATAGCCTCAAAGTTGATACAATTACGTTTTCTCGGTTCTCGAACGCCTTTCACTAAAACTGACTTTTCTCCTAAACCGTTAATCAGATTTTAACGTACTTTATATCAAAACGATCTATGAACTAAGCTCTATCATTTCATGGTCACTTAGTAACCTAGACAGTAGGGTACCGTACGGATGCAGGGGTCCAAAACAGGGCAGATTACATCCTAACGAAAATCGGGCATTATAACGGCTATAATTTCATACTTTCCAAAATTTTCTCATCTCCAACTCCATCACCAAACACATACATCAACCCTACACCATGTGGACATCATACCAACCATGGATTTCCAACACAAAACACTTCCATATTTAACTCAAACCACTTACAAACACATAAATCATCATAAATCATCACTTATCCTAACTTAAATCACTAAGCTTGCTATAACCAAGCATATATATTCAAAGTAATACTAAAGGGTCTTGAGATTTATACATCCTTGAAGCTTGACCACACTTAACAAGCCTTGGGATATGCCTAACAACCTTACAATAGCTTGAATCAACTAAAGGAAACCATAAAAACAAAGTTAACACTTAGAAAACCACTATTCATCATCATTTCTAGTAACTTTGATGATTTAATTACCTTACTAAATGATGCTTGCTTGCTATGAAACTTGGTGAGTGATCCTTTCTAACCTCCAAGATGCTCCATGAATTTTCCTTGGATTTAATATGGATGCTAGCTAGGGTTTTGATTTTCCTATTTTCTTTTCTTTCTACTTGGCCGAATGGAAATGAAGAGGATGGGGGAGAGATTTTTGTGTTTTGTTTAATCTTATCTCATCTTGTCTTAATCTCTTGAGAATTCTAGAATTTTGTGGAAAATCCCATGGTTAAAAGAGTAATTTGCCCCTTAAAACAAGTTAGTGGATGATGATGTCATTCATGATGTCATTGGATGCATCCTTTAATCTTTTTCTTGATTTTCCTAAGTAAATTGCTAGCACTCTTGGTAATAATAATGTGGTATATATCCTTGTTATGTTATAATCTTGGTTGTTTGGTTTCCATACTCGTCTAATTGTAATTCGGTTCGAATATACCTCATTATCTCAGTGGTTCTGAAATCGTTTAACAATCCAAATTCCTTTGATAATTCCTTAACTTAATAATCCTTTAGTTTACCCTAATACACCAATTTCTCAATATATAATTCCTTTAATATCTCCATGCTCCTTAATATCTGATAAAATAGAAGCTCATTCGAACTCAAAATCCTCAAAAATCCGTATTCAGGAATTTCTGAAATCTATCGTCATTTCGAGTCACTGATTTTCCTAGTACAATACTAATATGGTTTCTGTTTACTCATTTTCTGTTTCAATTATAGTGTACCTACATACCATTTCCCTAAATCCTCAAATTTTACTATTCATGTGATCACTGTAGCATTGCTAAAGTTAGGGTTATTACACCACCTCCGTTAGTTTGACCGTTAAATGCTAACAGTGATAGTGATAGGGGTATTGCTGTTGGCATACATTTGAAGAGTGATAGTATAAGTATTTATATACTCAAGCACAGATGTTAAAATGTTCTAACAAGATTAGATCTTTCTTGCTTATACAACGATTATAAATTTACGGAACCAAGTTACCAGTTTTGTTGATATAAAGATTGATATCTATATTTGGTATCAGTCTTTTGCTAGAAATTAATTGTAATAACCCTAATTTTTGTACTTGAGAAAACTTTAATTTTATGAATGAATAGTACTTTGCATGGATGAATAGTGAAATGCATGGATGCATAGTGATCTTGAGAATTGAGAAATTTTTCATGTTACCATATGTACGGGACAGAAAATGGATATTGTAAAGTTATACGAGAAATCTACGAAGTGAATAAATGTATGTAAACGCGATCGGAATTCAGAAAATCCAACTTTAGTTTTATGGAAAATCTGACCGAGCCGTAAAGAGCATATCAATGAGATCAAGACAAGTGAATTATAATGATAAATATTCAAGGGTTATATTTTTATTAAATACGATTTGAGGGTTTAGAATGAAAACCTTTGAGTTAGAATAACGAGCGTTCTAGAAATCGCTAGAATATTATAACGAGATTAAGCGATCAAGCAAACGCGAAACAAATTATGGATTAAATACGTAACGAGATGTAAAACCCTACATGAACATTTAGGGTTTATTATTATTAGGATTTGGTGGAAAAGAAAACAAGAAAGAAAAGAAAAAGAAAGTAATGAGGTGGATGGACTAGAACAAGACAACAAAGCTACATGTCATCTCTCTTCTAACACACCAAAACCACTTGACACTTGTAATTAGAAGAGTATTAGCAGCCATATTACATCACAAATATGACATAACATTTCCACCAACAAGTCAAGGCAAGAGCAAGAGAGAAAAAGATCAAAAACATCACCACCATCATAAAAAAGCCATTAGGCTATTTCCTTAAACTAGGAATTCAAAACCCTAGCTTCCAAGCTTTGTTTTTCATGATCTATGGCTTAAATCAAAGCTAATAAGGAGACTAAGGTATGGTTAAAGTTTGATCTCCATACTTGTTTCCTAGCTATGTCAAAAATGCTTCCAAAGATGAGCATGAATATTGATGAATTGTAACTTACATGACTTTCTTGTTTTGTTCTTAAGGTTTAAGCATTATGAGGACTAGTTAAAGCTTGTTAAGTGATTATAAACACTTGGTAGTGTTGCTAGAGCTTCCAAGAAGGTAAAACCCTAACCCACCCTTTGAGTTTAATTGAGTTTTGATGCTAGTTTTGATGTTATATGGATAAGAGATCATGTTTAAGTGTCTTAGTGATTATTTGACTTTGTAAAATATGTAAAAAGGTGGGTGTTGGATTGTAGCCACACCAATGACTTTAGAGGAGTATGAAGGTTATTTGTTGAGGTTATGGATGTATGGTATGCCTGGTATGGCTTGGTTATGATATGACGAAATGGAAATGTTCGATTTATAGCCATCGTAATGGCGAAATTTTGTTAACCCTTGAAAACAGTTAAGGCCGAGACCATAAAACTATTTTTAAACTCACCACTGCCTATGGTTACAAAAGACATGGTTGTCTAGTTTATTTCTCCAAAATAATCGAGTTAAAAGAGTTTACGGTTTAAGAGTTATGCTAGTTTTAGTGAAAGTGGTTTGAGAAGTTTTATCGCAGAAATGTAACCACTTTGATACCAAGTTCGAGACCCTTAATAGTCGAATTAAAATGTGAAATTTGGTGATAAAATGCTAAGGACAGTTAGCAAAGTATATGCGAAGGTTTCGAGTCAAAAAGATTGTTTTTCGATTTTATAAAAATGCGTTAGCCGAGATTGTGCAAGTGAAACCCACTGAGAACACGACTTAGAAACCAATGTTGAAAATGGTTTAGTAAAACTTGAATTCGCGGATTGATTTCGAACCAAACTTATGACTTAAGTAATTGTCGACTAACATGGACTTAGTATGAGTCTAGAGCGAGTAAATAGTGCCAGGGTTGTAATTCGCTCACATGTTTAAGCATTGAGTTATTAGTGGATTATCTAGGAGATTAATCGGGTGTTTTCATTTGACTTTGTCTAGATTGTCCGACATCGTCACGGGCCCCTACCACCTCTCGAGTATCAGGAAAGTTTTCTAAACTTATACTTTTGAAGTATTGTTGTATAATACTACTTTTGCCATGTATAGTATTATACCGTTTTGCGATAATTGTTTTATCGTGTTAAATTGAGTGTTTATTCCTGGTTTATATACGAGCTTCGAGATAAGTAGATATAAACCGGTTTACCTTGTAGCTCTAGAGATAAAAGCATATCTGTTGTTTCGACTCTAGACCGGGAGTCAGTATTTTGAGATTGTCAGGGAAACGCAAGGGATTCCAGTGACAAGAATATTTATTATTAATCATTCTGAATAATGTTTTTCTCTCATAAACATTATTCGTATATTCATAAAGTATTAATTACTTGGAAACAATTCGAGAAATATTGTTCGAATAATTCTTTTATTTTCAGATGATTATTTTAAATCATTATTTTATTTTGAGATTTATTTAATAAATATTATTTGAATATTTACTAAATCTCTTTAACTGATTCGAAATTCATATTATTTATTTAAAAATCATTCGAGGTCTTTAAAAATTATTTTAAATATTTTCTGACCTTCAAGAATATTTTCAAAAATTATGAGGATTCCCAAATAATTATTCGTGATTATTATCAGCTCGCTTGAGCCATCTATACGCTTTCAATTCCATTCAGATTTGGAATCCAGAGTTCGTAAGTCATTGTTGATTTCTTTTATTGAGATCTTCAAGTGTATCCTGAATATATAACCCTACCAATAAGGGTTTTCAAATTTCGTCAAAAGAATATAATATTCAATCTTGATTTCGTATGAACCATTCGTTGTTCAATTGAGATTCCGGCCGAAAGCCAGTAAGAAATTTCGGTTAGCTTCTATTTGATTTCGGGAGTAACTAGAGGATACGAGTAAGATCTGCTAACGGGTAGAAACCCGGGGATCTTGAATTTATTCAGTTCCAGGTCTGAGATTCGTTCAGAGACAAGAAATGGGAAAACGGAGTTAGAGACGACGGTAGTGCATCGTCCATCCACGGCCCTGACGAGGTCGGGGAAGATTGGGAAACCGGGATTGTCCCCTACATGTAGAAAGTTTGATCAACGAGAGCCCCATGCATATGACTAGAGCATATCTTTTCTTGTTGATAGACATAATGTTTACTGGACCAAACAGATCAAGATGCATCATGTGAAATGGTTCAGTAATTGAATTTTCTGTCTTGCTCTTGAAAGTGGTTCTTCTTTGTTTTCCAAGATGACAAGCATCACAAAATCCATCTTGCACATAATTTTCCTGAGGTAGGTCTCTCACTAGATTATGCTTAACAAGTTGATTAAGCTTCTTGAAGTTGAGATGTGTGAGCTTCTTGTGCCAATTCCAGCTTTCATCATTTGACGCCTTGCTGTAAAGACATCTAACAATTCCTTTAGATGTATCACCCAAGCTGGCCTCATAGATGTTACCATGTCTCTGACCAGTTAGAACAATGTCTCCATTTTTCATATTCAAGATTTTGCATCCTTCTCAGTCAAAGATTGATTGGTAACCTTTATCACCCAGTTGACTTATGCTTAAAATTGTGTGTTTCAAGCCTTCAACTAGTGCTACATTTTCTATGATGACATTCCCCAAAACAGTTGAGACATATCCCAGAGTTTCTCCTTTGTTGCCATCTCCAAAAGATATTACTGGGCCAGCTTTCTTCTCAAACTTTGTAAGTAGGGTCTTCTTTCCAGTCATATGTCCAGAGCATCCACTGTCCAAGATAATTGAATGCTTCTTTCCAGTGCCCTGCAAACAAAAATAACTAGTTAGAAATTTTTAGGACCCAACTTTGATTGGATCCTTTCTTACTAGATTTAGAAACAATAGGTTTTGAAGATTTTGCTTTGGATTTACCTGTTGCAGAGTCTATCTTAGACTCTGATTTTACAAACTGTTTTTGACTAGGAGTTTCAGATTTCAGAGAATAATAGTCATAATACAGTTCATGATATTCTTTACACATGTAAATTGAATGAAGTAAACTACCACAATGATAACATGCTTTTTATGGTTGGTATTGAATTTTCTGAGTCTTGGGAAATCTAGACTCAGTTTTCCAAGAAGGTTTTTGATTGCAGTCTAGGGCTAAGTGATTATGATTTCCACATTTATAGCATTTCTTCCTAGGTGCATCAGGTACATTCTTGTAATTATTCTCTTTGTTAATACCTTCTTTTCCATTCCTCTTCCTCTTGATCTTGCTAGACTCTGAAATACCTTCTAGTCTCTGTTTCAGCTGAGACTTAGAAAGAAAGCCTATGTTGACATTCTTAGGTTTTCTAACACTCTCTCATCTGAACTACTATTGTTAATTCTTTTATGCACAACTGGGGTACCTTTCGAATCAACAAACTTAACATGATTAGGTTCAGAAAATTTCTTCTTACCTTCAGATTTAGATGTGCTAGCTTCTTCTTTTCTATCATTCAAGACAATAGCCACAGGAGTTTCACTTTTATCCTTTTCAAAACCTAAGCCATAGACCTTCCCAAGAATTTTATTTTCAATGATTTCTTGAGTCTTTTTACCAGAGTTGTTAATGGTTTTCATCATCTCTCTCTCTTCCTCTAGTTCTTTTCTGACATAGTCATAAGCCTCAAGAATAACACTATAATCATGCTTAGCTTTATTAGAACTTAACTTATATTCCTCCATTTGAATTAACTCAGATTCAAGAAAATTATTTCTATCAACTAATTTATCATTCTTAATCTTAAGATCATCTCTTTCACTAGTAAGAATACTAAAATTAGTCATAAGATTCTTAAACTCAGCATGGATAGATCTAATTTCATCAGAATCTAAGATATCAAATGAGTCAAGAGAGTGAAGTGATACCTTAACAGAAGATGAAGAAGTTTTCTTTGGAGATCCAGGCTTGTCTGAAGCACTTGCCATCAAAGCAATGTTGTCATAATCCAAGTCATCTTCAGAATCACTAGAATCTGCCCAATCCTTCTGTGTGACCATGAGTGCATTACCTTTTCCTGAATTCCTAGGCTTCTTACACTCACTAGCAAAGTGTCCAAGCTCACTGCAATTAAAGCACTTGATCTTGGCCTTATCAAGCTTGATAATTGTACTTTTGCCTTTGTCACTCTTCTTCTCCTCTTTCTTTTGAAAATGTCTTTTGCTAAATCTTCTCCTGTTGAATCTTCCTTTCTTGAAAGCTTTAGCAAACATAGCAAAGACTTCTTGCATCTCTGATTTAGAATCACTGTTATCAGAGTCTATATCTGTAATCTCTGACTCAGAACTTTCTTTGATTTTCTTCTTCCTTGAGTCCTTTACAGTAGTTTCAATATTCTGTTCTTCTGGAAGCTTCTTTGATTCAGATTGAGCAGTAAGTGCAACAGTTTTCATCTTTCCTTCACCTCTACTCTTCTTCTGTTGCCTGTCCAGTTCATAAGCCCTCAGTTTTCCATAAACTACCTCTAATGATATTTCATCCAGATCATTAGTTTCCTCAATTGCAGATATCTTCTCAGTGAAGAAATCAGGCAAGGCTTTCATGAACTTAGTATTCATATCCTCCAAGTCATAATATTTTTCGTGCATGGCCATCTCATTGATGAGTTTAGTAAACCTATCAAAGGTATCAGTAAGTGACTCACCAGACTTTGATTCAAAGTACTCATACTGTTGTATGAGAAGTACCCTCATATTCTTCCTGACAGGTTTTGTTCCTTCACAATGAACCTTCAGATTGTCCCATATCTCCTTAGCAGTTTTACAAGGAAGAACATAGTTAGTGAGAACAGAATCAAGACTGTTGAACACTATGTTTCTCACTTTAGCATCCTTAAGAATGTTCTCCTTGTCCTTATCTGTCCATTCAGATTTAGGCTTCTCTGCTGTGTGCTCTGGAACAACTTTTCCTTCAATAGTTGCTTAAGGAACAACCCTTATTAGAACGAAAGGCCCATCTCTAATTCTGTCAAGATAATCAGGATCTGTTGCTTCCACGTGATACAACATCTTCACTTCCCAGAGAGTATACTCGTTTCTCTTAAGCATATGGATCTTAGTATTACCATCCTTGTAACCAAACATGATTTCAGATCTTTATGATTATTCGAAATCAACCTGCTCTGAAACCAATTGTTAACTCAAATAACTTGTAGAAGGGGGGTTGAATACAAGTTATGTAATCGTGTCTGATTTTTGCTTGATTAGATGAACAAGAACAAACGAATAAATCAAACTGTTTGTATTAATAAAATCAAATACAAACTCTACCAAAGGTGTACAATACCTTTAACTGCTGCTGACAATACAAATCTCTCTCTGTTTGTTTCGAACTCTCGAATACAAACCTTATACTGAGTTTCACGTTTTCGCACTTACGAACTCACTATCTCTTTTTACAATGATATTGAGAGAGTATTTATAATGCTACTTATCAACTAATAACAAAAAGTAATGATCTATACATGACAATGTTCTGCCGTCTAGTTGATAGTTTCCATCAATAGAAAATTCTTTCCTTCATGATATCTTCTTGCTTGTTCTTCAAAACAACGATCCTGTTTTATAGCACTTGCCAGTTTCTATAGCATCCGTAAAGACATCATCAGTAGTAAGACTGATATCAGGATTTGACCTTGCATCAGGATTCGAAATCCATCAGTATTTGACTTGTCATATCAGGATCTTCTCTTAGTTCCTGAAATGTAGTCCTTGACACACTGTTCCTGACTTAACTCTACAGATCACTGTCTAACACATATATCCTATACAAAGTGCTAAATCTTTTATAAGATCAGGATATACAAGAAGTATATGCAAATTCTATTCTTAACATCATAACTCATGAATTATTCCTAACATATACTCTTATATTATACATACTCCCTCTATCCCAATTTATAGGGAATGAATGCTTTTGTAGAGATTTTAAGAAAAAACAGTTCATTTCTTTTTCATTGCACGTAAAAGTTACAATTCAAATATATAATATGGATTGTATCCATTTTGTGAGGTGTTAAAAAGGGCATGATATATAGAAAGAATTGTTATTACTATTAAATAATTATAAATCAACTAGCGAGTCTCTACCATTGCACGTGAAAGTTACTTTATTATACTTAAATTTAATTATTTTAAACATAAAGTATTTTAAAAGCAGGGTTATAAAAAGAGGTTTCATTAATTTTCGGATCATTTTCGGATTTTGGGTTCGTGTCTGATTGTACCTGGTAGTTTCGGATTGAATATTTGTTGACCCAAATTCTTATTTCTCGGGTTGAGTTTGTGTCGTGTTTCGGGTTGGATCAGAAATTGCCATCCCTAATAGTACAATGAAGTTGGTATATTTAGTCTGACCGTTTCAAGATAAATTATAAAGTTTAAAATTCCAATTGGGAGAAGTTGAAGGCTAAATATCCAACTGGGCAACCTTATTTAGCTTGGACTATCCTCAAAGAGGAGGCAGCAAGTAATGCAATTTTTGCAGAATTGAATCCTCTTGTATCATATGTAGGTAGAAATTAATGAAATTTTTGCAGGCAGCAATTATATAGCAAAAGTGCAATTTAGTCTTTTTTATTATGGGGGAACTAATCACATCCCCGTCCAATCTCCGATTTTTTCGTAAAATCTCCTTCAGCTTTGCTCGGATCCCCAAATAAATTTTTAAATTCTCATCCTATTAAAAGTCTAATAGTGGTATTGGATAAAATTAGGACGGGTGAAATGTCGTCCTGTGCATGTCTGCTGCCATTTTATAATTAGCGGATCACTTTAAAAAGTTGAAACAGCTGTGAGTGCACATTAATCATCTAACATAGAATTTGATTGATCCTAAAGCTAATTAATTAATTACGTCAATCTCTTTCCTTGGTACATTCAAAATTTCAAATGTACCTGAACATCATCCTGTGTTTGTTCGTCAAATTCAAATTTAAATAAAAATATATATTATAACTTAGTAAATTTAAGAGGTTTTCGCACTTTGCACCCCTTATCTTTGGGTGTTTTTTCGTTTCGTCTCATACTTTAATTCAATACACTTTACACTTAAAACTTTAATTATCCTCACACTTTGCACCCTTTTGACTGGCTTCCGTCAAGTCAATCCGTTAACGTTAAATAACGAGGGTAAATTAGTCTTTTTACGTACAATTACACAGCACTTTGCACCCCTTATCTTTTGGTGTTTTTTCGTTTTGCCCTCATACTTTAATTCGTTACACTTTACACTTAAAATTTTAATTATCTTAACACTTTGCACCCTGTTGACAGACTTTTGTTAAATCAAGCAGTGAACGTTAAGTGGCAGGGTAGGAAGAGCTCTGGAACGGTCAAAAATTGATTTCTACCCTTATATATACCCTCACCTATACATACTAATTTGTGTCTTCATCTAAATCTTGTATATTCATGGCTTATCTTTACAGATGCAGGAAGTATTATGTAGTCCAGACTGCGTGAACCTCTACAAACGCAGGTTGGCATGCCCTGATCGAGTCTGAAATTTTTTTGTGTGGAATATATTCATATATATATATATATATATATATATATATATATATATTTCTTAAAACTTATTTGCTGATGAACTGCAAATAGTTCTTATTTCACACAGTTAATTATTTGCTTGTTTATTATTTCTTTAGAATTATACAAATCAGGATACGTGTTTTAAAATTATATGTAATTTTGTAAACAAAAATGAAATAACAAAATTTAATTTAAACCCACCTCACTATTCTTAGATATCAAATCTCATTCTTATGCATTAGAAATATAAATTTCAATTTTGAAACTAATTGCAAACACAAAAAAATTATACCTAATATTAAATCAGCCGAAACATATACTGCAACAAAAAAATGTAAGAACCGAGAACATTCAATTCATGTAATTGCTATTTTTGTAAATTGGAATAAAAATATTTTGAGTTATTTTATTCTATTTTGACGAGCCAAGGTGAAAATATTTTATTATAATTTATTTTAGCTTATATTGAATTTATATGAATATTTTAATGCAGTATGATGGATTATTATATCGCGAATATGAGCCAGTATCGTTAGATATGAATAAATGATCAGGGACGATGGTTTGGGATCCTTTATGTGTTTTGTGATTGTATTAGACTTCAGGATAATTATCTTTAAAATCTTTCGTAATCCGTGTAGTCAGTTTGTTCTTATCCATTTAGAACTTTTTTCAAAATCCCTGGGTCTTTGATTGAAAATCATTTTCGTATCAATATTCGTCAGATAAATCTCAAAATATTTAAAACTCATATTTTATTCGTTTTACGAGTCTTAAAAATTTTCAGTGATCGATTTGTTATTTTCATCAAAATATTTTCGTTCGAATTGGAACCGTAATTGATTTAATTGGTGTGTTCCGGACCGATTAAAAGTTAATTAGGGTTCCGAGCATTTCGGGAACAAAATAATTTCGTAACTTTTTCTCCTGACCAATCCAAAACCTTATCTTTGAGCAACCAATCAGATCCTCAGCTGAGTTGGCCAATCAAAATCAAGTTAATAATTTTTCAAAAATCAATTATTTTCAAAATTTATATTTTCATTAGTGTTCTTCAAGATCGAAGCCATTTTTGGAGGCGATTCCGATATCCGAATTTGGAGTTCAAGTAGCCGAATCGAAGCTCTCAATCTCTACTTTCAAAATCTACCATCAGTTTTTATAGAAGGTAAAATTTCGAATTTTTATGTATTTTCTTTTAAATTTTCGAATTTGGGTTCGTACCCCAAAAATTGGGGATTTTCGTTCGGTGATTTGTTCGGTGATTTTGTTAGTTTGGGAAGTATAATGTGATTGTCTGGAGTCTATATCTAGGTCTAATTTCTTTGTTTAATTATGAAATTGTCGAATTCGAGTTTCAAGTTTTTCTAAATTTCAAATGGTTGGTTCGTTAATTTCAATGATTTTTCGTTCAAGCTACCATGGGGGAAATATTTGTTGTGAGCTAACTTTGTTTTGACTGTAAAATCTTGAAGTTTCGTTTTGTATCGATGAAATTCGTGGTTTCGCCGGAGTTCTTCGACTGTTCGTCGGAGATTTCTTGAATCTGGCGGTTGTTGGATGTTTGACTTTCCTAATTAAGTGCAGTAACATGTTAGTATGTTAGCAGCAAGTGTAGTCGTGCAAAGCTTTGTAGTTGTTGAGTTTTGGAGGTGGACCGCGAGTTTTCCGGTCACCGGAAACTCGCCGGAAAACTGGAAACCAAGTTTCCGGTGGGCTGTTCTTGGTGACCCGAAAACCCGGATTTTTGACCCAATTGATGACCCGGTTTGATCCTGATTGCAGTAGAAATGGTGAAAAGAAAATGATTTTAACCTTTAACCATTTACCTTTAAAAGATTTACTTTTCAATTTTTACTTTTCAAAAGGTAAATGAGTTGTTACTTTTTTTTTTACAAATTTGTTTTACTTAAATTAATTATTTTGGAAAATCTGAATTTTTATAAAATTCAGAAATTTCATTTTCTAAACATATTTTAAATTCAGATTGATTCTGAATTATTTATTTAACAATCATTTATTTATTTGTTTTTTTATTATTCAAAAAAAAAACTAATTAAGATTTAAATATTTTTAATTACTTTAATTAATTTCAAATAATAATTTAATTAATTTAATTATTTGATAAATGTAATCATTTATTGAATAATTTATTAATTAGTTATTAGTTGATTTTAATTAACTTAATTAGAATTATTTAATTCTTAATTAATCCGTTTTCTGTTTTAAATGCTTTGAAAAAATACTGTTTAATTGTTTAAAAATCTAGAAAAATGATTTGCAAGCATTCTAAAATATTGGAATCAAGTTGTGCTCGGAAACAAAGTCTTTTGTTGTTTTAAAAATGTCTTTTTGGTTCAATAAATCCATAAAATACTGTAAAATTGTTTTAAAATATCCCAAGTCCAGTTTGATGTTGAAACAAGGTTGAGAGTCGTTTTAAAAGTGTTTCTGAAGTCGATTAAATGCTAAGTGTTACGTGATTTATATGCAATATGTGTTAGTGAGTCATGAAAGTGATTAATTGTTTGACTGAGTATGTAAATACTCTATTTGAATTCAGTGTGTTTGCGAGAGATGTTTAAAGTCGAATAATGATAGTCAGATATATTAATGTGAGTTAATGGTTATAGAATCGAGTAGACGGGACGAAGGAAAGTCTAGAGTCGAGTCAGAGGGTTAAAGGGAAGGCTAAAGTAGAGTGAAGCGATCAAGTGTGAGACAAGTTTATTGTGGTTTGACAGGCAAGTATTTCCTTTCACTTCTTGTTCAAGTGAAATTATTTTTTAATTATATTGATGATGAAATCTACCACCCCAATTATGTCTATCGAACTTGTCGATACATGTTATTATTATTGTTTATCATTTACACCCCATTTATTGTATCGAACTCGTCGATACCCTCTTGAGCTTGTTATTCTTTAATTATTACCCAATTGTTGTGTCGAACTTGTCGACACTAGTTGAACTTGAATCCTTCATTGACTCTTGGATTATGAGTTATTGTTCTGGAACGTGAGTTTCCAATTAGTTGGTTGGCAAAGGTTGTCGATTGTCCCGACACCTAGTGCATTTGATATAGAATTGGAATGTTTTTAAAATGTGGACCGTAAGGGATCGGACCAGATTCGTGGTCGAAAGTTAATAAGGCCAATGTGTGCTGTGGATCCATTATAGGACATTGCTGTGTGCGTATGTCCGGGGCTAGTGCGTGACTGATCAGCAGCCTAACCTTGATTGTTTTTTTAAAATATATAAAAAAAATCCAATTCTATTCCATATATTGAGTTTGAATTGCTTTAAAGCCTGATTCCTTTGGAACCTGTGATGAATACTCTTGTTGATCAGAAGTTATATCTGTTCTTGATATTGACTTATACCAATATACTTGCTGAGCACTGTTGGCTCACTTTTGCATATTTGTTGTTTCTTTCTTCATTTATTAGAGAAGACGGATAGACCTAGAAGTTAGTGAGCAGTCTTGTTCCTGCAGTGAAAGATGACGCTCAGGTTGATGACGAAAGTCAAGTAGTGATTTTAAGCTTATCAGAGGTTGGTTAACTGGTTAACGGTTAGCATTAATTGATATCAATTTGTATCTTAATTTTATTCGGAGATTAGATTGTAAAGATGTAATTTAATAGTTTGTTTCATACCTGCATTTGTAGAGGTCCACGCAGTCTGGACTACATAATACTTCGTGCATATGCAAATATAAGCCATGAATATACAAAATTTAGATGAAGACACAAATTAGTATGTATAGGTGAGGGTATATATAAGGGTAGAAATCAATTTTTCAGCGTTCCAGAGCTCCTCCTACCCCTGCCACTTTACGTTCACTGCTTGTTTTAACAGAAGTCTGTCAAAAGGGTGCAAAGTGTTAGGATAATTAAAGTCTTAAGTGTAAAGTGTAACGAATTAAAGTACGAGACCAAAACGAAAAAACACTCAAAGATAAGGGGTGGGCTGTGTAATTATACGTAAAAAGACTAATTTACCCTCCTTATTTAACGTTAACGGCTTGACTTGACGGTAGGCGGTCGAAAGGGTGCAAAGTGTGAGGATAATTAAAGTTTTAAGCGTAAAGTGTAACGAATTAAAGTATGAGACCAAAACGAAAAAACACCCAAAGATAAGGGGTGCAAAGTGCGAAAACCTCTAAATTTAATTATTTTCACACACTAACAAGAAAACCATTGATAAACACTATATTTCCTCTGTCCTTTTTAAGTTGGCACATTTGCAAAAAAACATATTTAATTGTGTAATTTATTTTCATGTTTGCCCTCGATTTTAACTTTAAATGATGAATTATGAGTGTGTGTGTGTGTATGTATATATATATATATATATATATATATATATATATATATATATATATTTGTTAGGATGAGTATGTATATTAAATATAAATTCAAACATTGGTATTAGAAATAAAGACATACTACCTCCGTCCCAAATTATATGAACCACATTGACTTTCACGGAGATTAAGAAAATGTAGTAGAAATAGAATAAAGTTAGTTGAAAAGTGAGTAAAGTGGTGGGATCTATCAATATTTAATTATAAATTTGTGATAGAGCAGGAAAGTAGTGGGTGTAATAGTAAGAGTATAAAATGGAGAAGTAGTGGGTGTAATAGTGAAAACTAGTATTCAAAAATAGTAAGTATAATAGGTTTATTCTTTTTTGGACGTCCCAAAAAGGAATAAGGGTCGTATAAAATGGGACAGAGGGAGTTTATATGGACAAATTGGTAAAAGTATGTATTGGAACAAGAAAGGTGACAACTATTTAGGAACAATTTTTTTTTTTTTTTTTACAAATGTGCCAACTAAGAGCATCTCCAAGAGGCTCTCTACTTGAGCTCTTACCTCAAAAAATGAGGAGAGAGAGTGAAAATGTTGCTCCAAGAGACTCTTAGTGGCTCTTGAAAACAATAAGAGGCTCTTCTCTCTCCTCACTTCTAAGAGCCACTAGAAGCTCTTAACATATATTTTAATAATAAACTATTCATGTCCACCAATTTTTGCACAACTTTTGGTTATGGTGGGGTTGATTTATGAATATATTATAAGTAAAGAGGTAATATAAAGAGGATTGTTGGAGTTTGACACATAAACCAATGTAATAACTTGCTAAGAGCATCTCCAATGGTATTGGCTAAAAATGGTTGGCTAAATCAGATAAAATATTGATTATGTAAAATTTGCTGAACCTGTAAGATATTGTGCTCCAATGGTATATTCGATATTGTAAATATAGCATGTTATTATTATTTAAGTTTGTTATCAATTGAATATATTTTTATAAGGTAATCGATCATAAAAAATCTTCCTTACAGGTCTTTAGAGTTTGGCCAAATATAGCCAATGAAAACAGATTATCTATATTTTTTGCTAAGAGTAATGACTCATTGGAGAGAATTTTTTTTTACATAATCTCTATAAATTTTATTTATGGTATTATTTATTTGATTTTAACTAAGGGGTCTTCTCCATTGGAGATGCTCTAAGAGCCTTTTATTTATATTATTTTAAAGAGTGAATATAGGAGTCTGTTTGAGATGCTCTAAATGCATTACATATGTGAAGGATGGAAACATAGATACACTGAAAGCCACAGTAATTAATGCCAGTACACCAGTAATGTCGTTTACACGACCACCTTATTATGTGAGAACATAATTTATTTGACAAACTAAACTGTGGTAAAATTAACACATGTGGTTATATAAAAGTTCTAGTTCTTTTTCCTGCAGTTTGTTCTGATCTGACCATTGGTGCCAGTAAGTGGGCTAAGATTTCCCATTTTAACCATAGCATTAGCAAAGTCGGTTAAGAAGGTGGCTTGGTTTGTACTGTAAGCTCTAACTTGCGCATCAGTAGAACCATTATTAAACAGCACCTGATCTGAATGTAGAAGACCCTTTTGGCTTATTAAATTCGTAAAGTAAGAGCTATCGAACGAAGTTGCACTTCCGGAGTCAAGAGCAGCTAGATTGTTGCTTCCACCACTACTAGGACAGTTTGCTTTCAAAGATGTCGCGTAGGAGGCGTTGATGTTTGCTTCATTGTATATGCGGTTTCTGAAATTTTGGCACCTGGCTTGACCTATTGAATGACTTCCTGCACATATGTTGATACGTAATTACAGTTCTTTTGTATGCTGCAAATTTACCCTTGAGCTAACGGGAAATAAAGGTGAGCAGTTATCAGAAAAATACAAAACGCACCTGAAAGAGCCACCATTTCTTTGGTAGTAAAACCTTTATTTGAGAAGGAAGAAATAAGATTGCTGAGACTGGAACCAGGCCCGGGAAGGTTAACGGCACTGAGACTTGCACTGGTCGAGTCTCTTCGACCCAAAAGCACTGTCCAACTAGTTCCACCAAGCTGAAAGTTCAATGTCCGGCATACTATTAATTATTATTAATTTTTTTATACAGGCATATTGAAAGATACATTTAACAGTAATATTTTTCTAGTTTGTTACCGCAACAACCGAGTCCCGAGCAGCGACAGCTAAGATATCAGCACAAGATACAACTCCGGCGCAAGAATTCTCCAGGTTAGTTTTGATTTTATCCACAACATCAAAACCTCTTATTGATCCTGAATTTGTAGCTGCAGTTTTCTCTCCAGTGAAGTTTGCCGTGTCGTCTAGTAAAACCGATGCATCACAACCCTGCAGACATTTCGATCAAATATGTATTTCAGTTTAAGTAATCAGACACAGATCACAAGTGCAAATATATAAGTTGGTAAGTTGTTAGGTCCCAATTCATGTGACCTCAAGGTTATGGATTCTTAGTGGAGCCTTCAAAACTATTGGGCATGTGATATTAGTGAGCCGCGCGATACCCTCTTATTCTAAGGAAGTATATATCTCCTGCACAAACATTATGTTTATATATACTGAGAAACACTATGTTTAAAATCTATAATCACTAGCTACATATATATACCCACACACGCAGGACCACATTATCTATCTAAACGTAATCAGTTTTATGAAAGAAGAAGACAGAATATTCTAGCTAGCTAGCTAGTTGATATTGGTTATTATGTTAAAAGAACCTGCATTAGTTACATGGCATAAATAATATTGAGCATGCAGTAAGAAAAAATCAAACCAAGAAAGTAATTAAAAATAAGGAAATAGGAACATGCATTAACAAAACAGTCGTGGAAATGAAGGCGAAGCAACGAAGCTCCCATGCGAGCCTCGGTATTTATAGCAGAGGTCACAGCAGTTTTGATGATAGAAAGTGCATTAGGGCACGATGTTGAGTAAAATGTTGAAGATAACTGAGAGGAAGCTAAGCCAATACACAGGCAACTAATAATGAAACACAAGCCTGATTTACAACTATAGGACGATGACCAAGTCATACTTGAAGCGAAAAGAGAAAGACTACCTAATTAATTAAGCTACTACTTTACTTCCTTCAAGTATTCAGTGAATAATGCTCATGATTCTTCACGTATTTATAGTAAAAAAGAAAAAAAAAGCAAGAGGAAGAATCTATGTTGCCTTCACGTACAGCACAAAAATGGGTTATTATTAAATATATATATATATATATATATATATATATATATATATATATATATATATATATATATATATATATATATATGCAAGTCAAATTTAATAACGGCAACGAGTCATAGCGAATGATTTTATATGTTCGCGCGCACCTCCCCCGCAAGCAGCCAATTAATCTCCGTATGGCTGATTAATATATTACTATGAATAATGAAAAGATAAACTTGAATTGGCAGCTAATAATTTAAATCTTTGAAATTAATTTGTTGCAAAGAACTACAGTAGTAGTGTATATATTAGGCAAATGATCATGATGTCGCTATCTTTTTTTTTTTTTTTTTTTTTTGCTAAGTATGATGTCGCTATCTTGAATGGCAGAGGGTAAATTTGAAAAAAAATTATTGATTTAATAATGTAAATATAGAAGGGTCCATCTCATTAAATATTTGTAAAACATCAATTAAATTATAACATCTATCATTTAGAAACTATTTTGAAATTCAATTTGGTACCCTTACCATTTTTCTTTTGGTTTTGTAATATATTGGTGAGGACAATGATGTTCTTCCGATATATATATATATATATATATATATATATATATATATATATATATATATATATATATATATATATATATATATATATTATATATATAGTTGCACTCCATGAAGAACATCTTATATAAAGAACAATAAAGAACACCTCATATTTAATTCAATATAAGAGTTCCGTCATGACACCCAATATAAAAGATTCTTATTTTTTTATCTTCTATCCATTTAGCCAAAAAAAAAATTAAAATTTTTTTTTTGGAAAAATCACTGTTCATGATGACATCATCAGTGACGTCATCATGAACAGTGATTTTTTTCAAAAAAAAATTTTTTTAAATTTTTTTTTGCTGAATGGATAGAAGATAAAAAAATAAGAACTTTTTGTATTGGGTGCCCCTGGCGGGGCCAATGCATCTATTGGAATAAATGATTTTATAGTGTTCTTTATTGTTTGTTATATAAGAGTGTTCTGTATGGAGCAAAGGCATATATATATATATATATATATATATATATATATATATATATATAGGGCTACTCCAATACAAACCTCCTTAAAATACAAACCTACAAACCAAGCATAATCTAATATTTCAAGCTAATCTAATGACCAAACTAGGGGTACCCCAATACAAAAAATGCTTAAAATAATTGGCTCTATCCAACAAAAAAAAATAAAAAAATTAAAAAAAATTCACTGTTCACGTGATGATGTGGCAGTGGATTTCACTGGTTAACGGTGCTTCGCACCTTCTTGTACGGCGCTTCGCGCCTTTATCATTCTAAAGTTGTAAGGAATGGCAATCAATGGTAAAGGCAATAGACGATTGACGGGTGTGTCGAGGGCCTGCGGCCCTCATGACTACCTAACTCATCCGTTTACTGTCTTAAATGCTTCGCATTTCCAGGGCAAGTTTTTTTTTTTTTTTTTTTTTTTTTTTTTTACGGATAGAGCCAATTATTTTAAGCATTTTTTGTGAAGGTACCCTTGGCGGGAACCTTAGAATAAATGAAATATAATTAATTTAGTGTTGGTTTATAGGTTTGTATTTTAAAAGTGGTTTGTATTTGAGCACTTGCCTATATATATATATATATATATATATATATATATATATATATATATATATATATATATATATATATATATATATATATATATATCTTGGACAAGAGGTTTGGTCCACAACCACCGTTGGTTGGAACAGCCACCAGGACAGCCGCAAGCCTTCAATGCGGCAGTAGAGTCGCAAGTCTTCAATGCGGCAGTAGTAAAAATAGAAGTGCCGCAACCATTCATTGCGTCAGCATTTATTAGTTGTTTAATTAAAAAAACATAGCATAAGCTTGGATTCGAACTCTCGACCTTTTACAAATTATACAAAATTTTTCTCACTCCACCAACTTGTACTCTAGTAATTTAAACAGTATTATCTTATGTATTATTTAAAATTATTAATTTGGTATATATCTATTTATAAAATTAATTAAAAATATTAAATTAAAACCATTCGTTTGGATTCGAACTCTTGACATTTTCCAAATGAAACAAACATTTTGCCGCACCACCAACTTGTACTCTTGTAATTTAAGAAAAATTACCTTACATATTATTTTACATTATTAATTTGATATATATTTATTATAAAATTAATAAAAACTAGTAAATTAATAGATAATAACATATAAAATGTGTATAGACGGGTTAATGAACATAGGAATGACTTCCAACCATGACACATTTAAATTATTAATTAATTAATTTTTAAAACAAATTTAGGAAAAAAATGTTATGTAAAGTCAAAACTTGAAAATAATGATAATATATATTATTTTATTCTTAAAAATGAAAAAATAGCATAAAACAGTAATGTAGGTTAAAGTGAATGAAAGCGTTAAGAACAAATTTATATTGAATATTTTAAATAGAAAAAATAACAAAAAATGTTACCATCCTGATTTATTTTTCAACAGTTATCTAAGATTGAGATGTACATGTCAATCCATCATTATTTAAACTACATAACATGTAAAAAATATCCATAATACATTATTAAAGATACTTTAAAGTTAAAATTAATATAGTTTATTATTTGGTTGCATATTTGAAGATTTAGAAATAAAACAAAAAAAAATATCTTAAATTACTGCCGCAATGAGCCATTGTAGTATCTTTTACTGCCGCAATGTTTAGTTGTAGCTCAGAAATTTTTTTTGGCATTAATTATGGTTGGTGGTTGGTAATAAATGAACCAGCTGCAGCATTTTTTCATTGCGGCAGTTCACATTTAAGGCTTCCTGCCGCAATGAAACAATGCGGCAAGCGTGGATTCTGCCTCCTTTAAGGTTACAAAATTTGTCTTCTTCTTCAATTTCTTTTTTTCAAACAGCAGAAAACACCAACGAACTTTAAGGGTTTGGAGTTCAAAAATTCATCCAAAATTAAGGTTAGTGCTCTATTCAATGGCTTCATTTTTATTTAGCTCTTCTAGTTCATCTAGTAAACGTAATGGTGATGATTATGTTACGCCGCCCCTTAAAAAAAATCATGTTTCTCGTAAATTATTCGTTGATGATGTAGATATTGATAATTATTATAGTAGTGTTCATAAACGTAGAGTGAATTACAATGTTCGTAAAGATAAAATGAATGTTGATGATGTTGGTGGGGAAAAAATGATGGTGGAAAGGGTAAAAACAAAATAATTATTAGTGATGATGATGATGAGAAATTTGGGATGGGAAAAAATGATGATGAAGGAGATGAGGATATTAGGATGGGAAAAATTGATGATGATGAGGATGTTAGGATAGGAAAAAATGATGATGATGAGGATGTTAGGATGGGAAAAAATGATGATGTTGAGGATATTGGAAACGAAAATTGTGATTTTACATTTGCAGATGTTAATAAGGTTGTGCCTTGTGTTGGAATGATTTTCGATACATTAGATGAGGCGGAAAGTTTTTATAGAAATTATGGTCGAAATGTCGGATTCGAGATAATAATTAGGAATACTCATAAACATCAACGGAGTCATGATCCATCATCCCGTTTGTTTATTTGTAAGAAAGGTGGAAGAGTAGCACCGGAATCGGATTATCGTGATAAAGGAAAACGACGCATTAAGGATGTAGATCCACGAACGAATTGTCGTGCTCGAATGTACGTATGTCACCTAGTGAATGTAAACAAATGGAAGGTAACTTTGGTTGATTTGAAACACAATCATGCCATGGTAACACCGGATAAGAGACAATTTTTTCAAACATCGCGCAACATCGATCCGATCACCCGATCATTGATTGAGTTGTTTAACAAATCGGGGATCGAGACAAGTAAAGTGATGAAATATCTTGGTGAGACATGTGGAGGCATTGAAAATTTAGGGTTTTCTAATCAAGATGTACGCAATGTCATACGGGATATTCGGCACCGAGTGTTTGATTCCGGTGATGCGGAATGTGGCTTGGTCTTGTTACGAAAGTTACAACAAGAGAATGCGTTTGGTCATTTCTTCTATCAAGTGGATGTGGATAACGAGAATCGCGTTAAAGGTTTGGTGTGGGTTGATCCTCGATGCATGAACGCTTACAAGAATTTTGGTGATGTGGTGACGTTCGACTCAACTTATCGAACGAATAGGTATTGTATGCCTTTCATACCTATTACGGGGGTGAACCACCATTACCAAAATATTTTGTTTGGATTTGCACTCATGAGAGATGAGATCGAGACTTCTTATCAATGGGTTGTAGAAACTTGGTTGGAAGCCGTTGACAACAAACCTCCCACTACAATAATTACCGATCAAGACATTGCTTTAGGAAATGCTATTGCCACGGTTATGCCCGAAACAAAACACTTATATTTTACATGGCATATAAGTAGTAAATTTCCCGAGAAGTTATCTAGTTTGTACACCAAATATCCGGAATTCAAAACGGATTTTAATGCATGTGTGTACAAGTCGTTGTCACCCACGGAATTTGAAGGTAGATAGGAGGAATTGGTCGAGAAGTACAAACTTGAGGATCATGTTTGGTTAAATGAAATGTATCGCATTAGACATCAATGGATTGGTTCTTACACAAAGTCGCATTTTGCCGCCGGTATGACCACTATCTCTAGAAGCGAATCAATGAATGCATTTTTTGATGAATATGTGCAAGCATCTACCGGTTTGAAAGAATTCATTGAGAATTCCCAAAAGGCTTTGGAGGCACAATATCTTAGGGAGGTTAAAAGTGACTACGAGAGCGAAGAAAGGGAAATGAGACTAGTATTGCAATCATCCTTGGAAATTAATGCATCCAAAATTTACACGAAAGAGATGTTTAGGCGTTTTCAAAAGGAGCTTCTGAAAAGTACATCTTATGTCGTGACGACAGCTAAAGGTGGATGTCATTTATTTAAAATGTACTTGGTTGAGAAGTCTACCTTACCGGAGGATCGTAGAAGAAGTTATCGGTTGACGGCCCATATTGATGGAAAGATTGAATGTGTTTGTAGGCAATTTGAACATTCCGGGATGATTTGTAAACACATGATCCGTTACCTAGACAAGAAACAAAAAATACGTATTCCGAATGATTACATCATGTCTAGGTGGACAAAAAATGGCAACAAAATTGCCGGACCTCTACCTTATACCCCTCCCGTTCTTGGTAATGTTGGTGAATCACAAGCATCAAGGTATAGTGCACTGTGCAAAGCATTTCAAAATTTAGGCGCTGTTGGTAGTTGTTCCATCCCACGTTTCAATTACGTGATGAACTTGATTGAGCGAGAGAGGTGTCACGTGGAAAATGCTTTTCCACAAGAAGATAAGACCGAAAAAATGAACGAGTCGTTTCCTCAAGAAGATTGGGATCATGATCCGATATTCGATCCTCCAATGTCACAAACAAAGGGACGAAAGAAAGCGGCAAGATATAAAAGTGGTATTAAAACGTCAACTTCAACAACCAAGCAACGAAAGTGCGGAAAATGTGGGTTGGTAGGAGCAAACCATGATAGAAGAAATTGTCCTGGCAGTTAGTTTCAATTGTATTCTGTAATATTTGAAACTATTTTTATTAATTATAATCTTAATTTTCAATGTAAGGTATTAAAATGCAATCCATGCATTTGTACTAGTAATAATAATTTAAACAAATGAATAAATTAGATTAATTGAATAATTTATTACTATGAATTAAAATATTGGATCCATAATTTCATTAAAAATGAATTATATGATATGATAAAAAATATGACAAAAAAATAATTGTGAAAAAAAAAATGAGAACAGAACAGAATAGGGGAAAATAGGGGAGGAGAGAGAAAGGCTACTGCACTCTCCCCTGTCGTAATGAGGCGTTGCGGATAGCCGCAACGCCTCATTGCGGCAGGTGAGAGTGCAGTAGCTTTTCTCTCCCCTCCCCTATTTTCCCTTGTTTTTAACCCAGTTTTTTTATTATTTATTTTATAATATTTCAATTAAAAATTGGAAAAATGATAAAATTACAATTTATTTCAAATGTTAAATATAAAATTCGAGAAAAATGAAAAACTAATTTTTTTTACCAAAAATTCTTTTTAATTCGAATTTACCAAAAAATATTTTTTTAAAATCGAATAAATGTTAAAATAATATATTTTTTTAATTGAATTGGAGATAAATTTTAAGCCAATAAAACAAAATGTTTAGAATAAACATCAAAGCAAGATTTAAATTCATTAATAATAATTTTGGAGGGGGGAAAACATCAAAATACATTTTTTTTATTTCCAATAATTTCTTCGAAGATTCAGTACCCTCCTTTTTCTTCCTTCTACGGATATTCATCTCCATGCCCGTACAATCTCTTCAAATATGCAATCTCCATGTTAGCCTCTTTCAAGGCTTCTTGGAGATCTTCCACTTTCACCTCCAAATCAACAACTTGATCTTCAAGAACCTTGATCTCTATCTTGGCTTCTTTCAACTTTGTTTTTAAAATAGCCTCTTTCTCGTTTTTAGTATCCATGACTTACTCTTTGTTGCTAGAGAGAAAATTGATAAGATTAGGATATGAAAATAAACTTAGGTTGAGGGTGAGTATTTATAGATAAAAATTTTGAAAGTAAAACTTTTTCAACATTCAAATTCAAAATTAAATTTAGTGTAACTTGAAATTACATTTGATTTTTTGGGAATGAAAGTTGAACACATGGAAGACTGTGTAATATTGCTGGAGCTTATACTGCCGCAATGACTCCTCGCGGAAGTAGAATCCGAAAAAAAAGATTTAAAAATACTGCCGCAATGTCTCCATGCGGCAGGCAACCTCAGCATGACGTCATTCAGGCGTCAGTTTGAGTTGCAAACCTCTATTAATAAAATTGCCTTTAAAATTCGAAAAAAAACATAAAATTACATTTTATTCCTAATATTTAATTTAAAATTCGAGAAAAATGGTTGAAATTATTTTTCCCAGAATTTTAAACTAAAATTCCAAAAAAAATGATTAATTTAAAATATAATTTTATGTTTATTTTCGAATTTTAAAGCAATATTTATATATAAATATTTTAAAATATTATTACTTAAAAAAATATTGAAATATGAGTGGAATTCGTTTCGCATTCATATATGAATGGTTAATAAGATTAATAGATGTGGCGTTCCTGGCCGAGTGTGTTGGTGTCAATCGAAGCTCCGAGGTTAAGCATGCTTGGGGTAGAACAATCTATGATGGGTGACCCCCTGGGAAGTTTCCTTTTTCACAAAATTTTTTTAAGTTTGCTCAAAAAAATTATCTCTTTTCCCAACTATTCAATTTAAAATTCATATATGAATGCTTAAATTATATTTTAATACAAATGTGCCACAAAAAAATAATTAGTGATTCAAAAAAATTATTAACTAATTTTTTTGAGCAAACTTAAAAAAAAATTTTGAAAAAGGGAACTTCCCAGGGGGTCACCCATCATAGATTGCTCTAACCCAAAGCACGCTTAACCTCGGAGTTTCGATTCGCACCAATACACTCGGCCAGGAATGCCACATCTGTTAATCTATTAACCATTCATATATGAATATGAAACGAATTCCACTCATATTTCAATATTTTTTTAAGTAATAATATTTTAAAATATTTATTTATAAATATTGCTTTAAAATTCGAAAAAAATGCGCTAATAATTTTTTTGAATTACTAAATTATTTTTTTGAATTAGCTAATTAATTTAAAATTCGAGAAAAATGGAAGAAATTATATTTCCTAGATTTTTAAACAAAAATTCGAAAAAACGATTACTATTTTTAAAAATATTGAATCCAAAATTTCCTTAAAAATGAATTATATGAATGAAAAAAAATATGACAAAAAAAAGTGAAAAAAAATTATATTCTATTGATAAAATATTTTTTTTCCAAAATTTAATTTATAATTTGAAAAAATTTAATTTAAAAAAAAATTTTAGGAAAAAATTTTATCAATAGAATATCATTTTTCCAATTTTTAATATCAAGAAATAAATTACAGAACTAATTTATTTCAAATGTTAAATATAAAATTCGAGAAAAATGAAAAACTAATTTTTTTTCCAAAATTTAAATATTTTTTTCCTAATATTCGAAAAACTGGAAATAAATCTAAAAACAGCAAGTAGCCGCAATGACTCCTTACGGCTAGACTTTGTTTTTTTTTAAAGGTTCTGCTTGTTTTTTCTTCTCTACCCAGTAAAAACAGACAGCAAAATAAACTGCAATAAGGAGTCTGTTTTTACTGCTTTCCATACATATTTAAAACCCGTTTCAACCACATAAACACAACAATACCATATCAACACAATCCCAACCAATATAAATACAATAATACAACTAACTACTTTCAAAGCAAAATTAACAAAATAATAATACAATCAAACAAACAAGATCAAAATTAACTAAAGTCCCAAATTCCTCTATTGTAACCCGACATTAGTCATTCTCCGCGCTTCCCCTTTAAAAATCTCCCAAGCTATGCGATACCGAAAAGTCAAACATCATGTACAGGGTGCCACCTTGCATCTTTCAATGATATGCCGCCAAGTATAGCATCCATATACTTGCAAACGTACACACCACAATCAGAGCCGCCTTGTTGCTTCGGTCAATCCGTAATGAACTTCACATCCATGAAACCGTCTTCAGCAAATCTCAAAGGTTCCAAGAAATGAAGCATGCACGGCAATAATTTTTCCTACAAATTTACTACAAAAAATTAGAAACATATTCAAAAAAGAAGAAAGAAATAAGTAGGAAAGAAATAGATAACTATGAAGAGCATAGATTACCATGACAAATATCTCCTTGGCGTATGCCTTTCGTAAGTCACATTGTCGAGGGACATGTTCCCGGAGAGGATCAATTAAAAGCAATTTCATTCGTTCAAGGTCCACAACAAACAAAAACAAATGACTACCTGTGCATACGGGGAACAAAGCAACATCACACTATTGTATTGGTGGCCCAAAGTGCTGGTCTTGGTAGGTAAGATAGAACTGTTCCTGGTCTTTCATCCTCTCCGGAGTTTTACAATTTGGATGCATCTACAAAAAAGAGAAAATAAGTTATGAAATGCAAGAATTCTTGAAATTTCTATTATTCTATATTACTTGCATTTTAGATCCTTATTTCTATAATTTTGTATTTTAGACCTTTATTTCTTTATTTCTTGCATTTTAGATCCCTATTTCTATAATTTTGCATTTTAGACCTTTATTTCTCTATTTCTTGCATTTTAGACCTTTATTTCTATATTTCTTGCATTTTAGACCTTTATTTCTCTATTTCTTGCATTTTAGACCTTTATTTCTTTATTTCAAGCATTTTAGATCCTTATTTCTATAATTTTGCATTTTAGACCGTTATTTCTCTATTTCTTGCATTTTAAACCCTTATTTCTATCATTCTTGCATCTTAGATCCTTATTTCTAAAATTTTGCATCTTAGATCCTTATTTCTATAATTTTGCATTTTAGACCTTTATTTCTCTATTTCTTGCATTTTAGACCTTTATTTCTATATTTCTTGCATTTTAGACCTTTATTTCTCTATTTCTTGCATTTTAGACCTTTATTTCTTTATTTCAATCATTTTAGATCCTTATTTCTATAATTTTGCATTTTAGACCTTTATTTCTCTATTTCTTGCAATTTAGACCCTTATTTCTATAATTCTTGCATCTTAGATCCTTATTTCTAAAATTTTGCATCTTATATCCTTATTTCTATATTTCTTGCATTTTAGACCCTAATTTCTATAATTCTTGCATTTTAGACCCTTATTTCTATAATTTTGTATTTTAACCATTATTTCTATATTTATTGCATTTTAGACCCTTATTTCTATAATTCTTGCATTTTAGACCCTTTTTTCTATAATTTTGCATTTTAGACCTTTATTTCTCTATTTCTTGCATTTTAGAACCTTATTTCTATAATTCTTGCATCTTTGATCCTTATTTCTAAAATTTTGCATCTTAGATCCTTATTTCTATAATTTTGCATTTTAGACCTTTATTTCTCTATTTCTTGCATTTTAGACCTTTATTACTATATTTCTTGCATTTTAGACCTTTATTTCTCTATTTCTTGCATTTTAGACCTTTATTTCTTTATTTCAAGCATTTTAGATCCTTATTTCTATAATTTTACATTTTAAACCGTTATTTCTCAATTTCTTGCATTTTAGACCCTTATTTCTATAATTCTTGCATCTTAGATCCTTATTTCTGAAATTTTGCATCTTAGATCCTTATTTCTATAATTTTGCATTTTAGACCTTTATTTCTCTATTTCTTGCATTTTAGACCTTTCTTTCTATATTTCTTGCATTTTAGACCTTTATTTCTCTATTTCTTGCATTTTAGACCTTTATTTCTTTATTTCAAGCATTTTAGATCCTTATTTCTATAATTTTGCATTTTACACCGTTATTTCTCTATTTCTTGCATTTTAGACCCTTATTTCTATAATTCTTGCATCTTAGATCCTTATTTCTAAAATTTTGCATCTTAGATCCTTATTTCTATAATTTTGCATGTTAGACCTTTATTTCTCGATTTCTTGCATTTTAGACCTTTATTTCTATATTTCTTGCATTTTAGACCTTTTTTTTCTCTATTTCTTGTATTTTAGACCTTTATTTCTTTATTTCAAGCATTTTATATCCTTATTTCTATAATTTTGCATTTTAGACCTTTATTTCTCTATTTCTTGCATTTTAGACCCTTATTTCTATAATTCTTGCATTTAAGATCCTTATTTCTAAAATTTTGCATCTTAGATCCTTATTTCTGTATTTCTTGCATTTTAGACCCTTATTTCTATAATTCTTGCATTTTAGACCCTTATTTCTATAATTTTGTATTTTAACCATTATTTCTGTATTTATTGCATTTTAGACCCTTATTTCTATAATTCTTGCATTTTAGACCTTTATTTCTATAATTTTGCATTTTAGACCTTTATTTCTCTATATCTTGCATTTTATAACTCTATAATGAGACAATAAGTTATGAAATGCAATAAGTTATGAAATGCAATAATTAACCAAATTAAGAACTAAAATGCAAAAAATTTGAATTGATTTACCTCCAAGTCGGTATAATGCCCAACTGCAATGGTCATGAAATAACTCATTCCAAGGAAGAACCTCTTGCATGGACGGACTAGCACTTTACTATTAAAATATCTGCTCTCCCTAAGCTTCAACAGCTCAACATATGCATCCAGAACTGACGACTCTATTTCGCGATCGCGTCTTAGGCATTGGACATTTTCCCAAGCAAGGTCCGGAGTCATCCCTTGTTCATTCCAAATAAAATTATGCTTTTCACCCCACCAATGCTTAAACAGCCAGTTGATTTTCCGATTTTTTAGTGGCTTCTTCATATCACCTGATACATAACCAGCCCGCCTCTCCACATCCTTGTATTTATCCTCATTTGTGTCCAACTGCAAATACATGTCAATACCCCTAATCATGATGGATATTCACGGCATATGGGAAAAATAGCAAGCCAAAACGAATGTATGATTGAAGATACGTACCCCAAGCATTTCTCTTAACCTGTCAGGAATAACACCACTGATACTACCAAACTTCACAAGTCCACCTGCCACTGGGGTAAACTCTGAACCAGGAGTAGAGGTTTCAACCTGCCATTCGATGAAGATAGAAAAATCATATACATATTTCAAATACAATACGTCAAGGTTATTTCAAAGTTAAAGATTATTACGTCAAGGTTGGCACCAGGAGGGATGGGTGTAGAAGGAAAAGGAGCAACTGTAGTCTGAACCTGTATCGGCTGTGAAGGAGGAGGGCTAACCTGTAACCACAATGTGATAAAAACATGAAGAACATATTCAAAGTTGGTATATAAGAAAGGAAATTACAAATAGGAGAGATTAGTACCTCAATATGAGCATCAGGGGGGACAGATCCGGAGTAGACTGTGAAGGAAGAGGGCAAGATCCTGGGGTCGTCTGTGTAACAGGAGGAGCTGCTGCTGTAGTCTCAACCTACAAGATATTTTGCATTTTAGACCCTTATTTCTATAATTTTGCATTTTAGACATTTATTTCTCTATTTCTTGCATTTTAGGCCTTTATTTCTATAATTCTAGCATTTTAGATCCTTATTTCTATAATTTTGCATTTTAGATCTTTAATTCTCTATTTCTTGCATTTTAGACCTTTATTTCTTGCATTTTAGACCCTTATTTCTATAATTCTAGCATTTTAAATCCTTATTTCTATAATTTTGCATTTTAGACCTTTATTTCCCTATTTCTTGCATTTTAGACATTTATTTCTTTATTTCTTGCATTTTAGACCCTTATTTCTATAATTTTGCATTTTAGACATTTATTTCTCCATTTCTTGCATTTTAGACCTTTACCTCAATAGTTGGTATATAAGAAAGGAAATCACTATAAGTTGGCAAATTACACATCATGCACATATACTGGGATTATATTATATTTGTAGAAATACAAACCTTGGTATTTCCTTTGTCAACTGTAGTCTGAACCTGTATCGGCTGTGAAGGAGGAGGGCTAACCTGCAACCACAATGTGATAAGAACATGAAGAACATATTCAAAGTTGGTATATAAGAAAGGAAATCACAAATAGGAGAGATTAGTACCTCAATATGAGCATCAGGGGGGACAGATGCCGGAGTAGACTGTGAAGGAAGAGGGCAAGATTCCGGGGTCATCTGTGTAACAGGAGCAGCTGCTGCTGTAGTCTCAACCTACAAGCTATTTTGCATTTTAGACCCTTATTTCTATAATTTTGCATTTTAGACATTTATTTCTCTATTTCTTGCATTTTAGGCCTTTATTTCTATAATTCTAGCATTTTAGATCCTTATTTCTATAATTTTGCATTTTAGACCTTTAATTCTCTATTTCTTGCATTTTAGAACTTTATTTCTTTATTTCTTGCATTTTAGACCCTTATTTCTATAATTCTAGCATTTTAGATCCTTATTTCTATAATTTTGCATTTTAGACCTTTATTTCCCTATTTCTTGCATTTTAGACCTTTATTTCTTTATTTCTTGCATTTTAGACCCTTATTTCTATAATTTTGCATTTTAGACATTTATTTCTCCATTTCTTGCATTTTAGACCTTTACCTCAATAGTTGGTATATAAGAAAGGAAATCACTATAAGTTGGCAAATTACACATCATGCACATATACTGGGATTATATTATATTTGTAGAAATACAAACCTTGGTATTTCCTTTGTCAACTGTAGTCTGAACCTGTATCGGCTGTGAAGGAGGAGGGCTAACCTGCAACCACAATGTGATAAAAACATGAAGAACATATTCAAAGTTGGTATATAAGAAAGGAAATCACAAATAGGAGAGATTAGTACCTCAATATGAGCATCAGGGGAGACAGATGCCGGGGTAGACTGTGAAGGAGGAGGGCAAGATCCCGGGGTCGTCTGTGTAACAGGAGGAGCAACTGATGTAGTCTCAACCTACAAGATATTTTGCATTTTAGATCCTTATTTCTATAATTTTGCATTTTAGACATTTATTTCTCTATTTCTTGCATTTTAGGCCCTTATTTATATAATTCTAGCATTTTAGATCCTTATTTCTATAATTTCGCATTTTAGACCTTTATTCCCCTATTTCTTGCATTTTAGACCTTTATTTCTTTATTTCTTGCATTTTAGACCCTTATTTCTATAATTTTGAATTTTAGACATTTATTTCTCTATTTCTTGCATTTTAGACCTTTACCTCAACAGTTGGTATATAAGAAGGGAAATCACTATAAGTTGGCAAATTACACATCATGCACATATACTGGGATTATATTATTTTTGTAGAAATACAAACCTCGGTATTTCCTTTGTCAACTATAGTCTGAACCTGTATCGGCTATGAAGGAGGAGGGCTAATCTGCAACTACAATGTGATAAAAACATGAAGAACATATTCAAAGTTGGTATATAAGAAAGGAAATCACAAATAGGAGAGATTAGTACCTCAATATGAGCATCAGGGGGGACAGATGCCGGGGTAGACTGTGAAGGAGGAGGGCAAGATCCCGGGGTCGTCTGTGTAACAGGAGGTGCAGCTGATGTAGTCTAAACCTACAAGATACACCGATCATGCATTTTAAACCTTTATTTCCTTATTTCTTGCATTTTAGACCCTTATTTCTATAATTCTAGCATTTTATATTCTTATTTCTATAATTTTACATTTTAGACCTTTATTTCTCTATTTCTTGCATTTTAGAACTTTATTTCTTTATTTCTTGCATTTTAGACCCTTATTTCTATAATTTTGCATTTTAGACCTTTATTATTTATTTCTTGCATTTTAAACCCTTATTTCTATAATTTTGCATTTTAGACTTTTATTTCTCTATTTCTTGCATTTTAGACCTTTATATTATTTTTATAGAAATACAAACCTCGGAGTTTAGACGTATGATCCATTCCTTAGGCCATGCAACAAGAGATCCAACAGCTTGCTTGACCGTCTCCATCTCACCAAGTACTGGAACTGGAATCAAGGCTTCTAGTTTAATCCTACCATCCACTGACACTCTCAGACATCCAGTAGGCATTGTCTTGCCATGTATTTTCCTACTCATTTCTCCTCCATCTGGGTAAGCCATGCCATAGGCAACCTTGTTGTCTATGTTATCCACTGCCCACTCACATGGTATTGGAGCCTACAATTATGATAACAAAAGTCAAATTACAACTACAATTATCAATGGTATATAAGAAGAAAATCACAAATAGAAGAGATTAGTACCTCAATATGAGCATCAGGGGGGACAGATGCTGGGGTAGACTCTGTCACAGCAGGAATAGTGCTACCCTGCAACCACAATGAGATAAAAACACGAAGAACATATAAAAAGTTGGTATATAAGAGGGAAATTACATTTAGGAGAGATTAATATGAGCATGAGGGGGATAGATACCGGGGTAGACTGTGAAGGAGGAGGGCTAGATACTTGGGTCGTCTGTGTAACAGGAGGAGCAGCTACTGTAGCCTCAACCTACAAGATACACCGATCATGCATTTTAGACCCTTATTTCTATAATTCTTGCATTTTAAATCCTTATTTCTATAATTTCGCATTTTAGATCCTTATTTCTATAATTCTTGCATTTTAGACCTTTATTTCTCTATTTCTTGCATTTTAGACCCTTATTTCAATAATTCTTGCATTAAACCAAGCGTTAAGGATTGATACCTCAACTTGGACTACAGGCGGGACAGATACCGGGATATACTATGTAGCAAGAGCATCTGTAGTCTCAACCTGCAATTATATGTCAACGCACTGATCATATAGTTATATATATAATTCCTCCTAAGTGACTCGAATTAAACCTAGCATTAAGGATTACTACCTGACGAGGACGTTTATAAGAGACATGAGGTGTGGCATCGTGCGTAAGTGAAGCAAGAGAAATAACAGTCTCGACCTGCAATAAAATATATAACAATCATACATATATTCAAACATCGCCATTCAAAGATAACAAGTATCAAAAGATTACTACCTCACGCAAACGTTTTTGAGAGACGGATGGTGGAGGTTGCTGTGAAGATGAAGGACCGTTGGGGTCAATATCCATATCATGTGCACAAGAGGGTATATCAAAACTAGGTCTGGTAAATCCAACAGCCCTCCACTCGGTGTTGATCTGATCATAACGACCCAAAAACTCAGTGATGATATCAAATAACCAGTCGGGGGGATCACGATGGTAAATGGCATGTAATGTCCTCAATCCACAATCCAGCTGCATTGAAGTATTTAGATGCAAGAATTAGAGAAATAAAGGTCTAAAGTGCAAAAGTATAGAAATAAAGGTCTAAAATGCAGAATTATAGAAATAAATGTCTAAAATGCATGAATTAGAGAAATAAAGGTCTAAAATGCAAGAATTAGAGAAATAAAGGTCTAAAATGCATACCGCATCAACCATGTCCTGCTGGGGATACCAGTCACGAGGCACAATCTTAGCACCATGCTCAGCCACAAATGGAGCAATCCTTAGCTTACTGACGCGCCTGTACCAATACATGTACTCTTCTATAGACACGTAATTGCCCTCCTCGATAATAGGTATCATGCCATCATTAAAATCATCCCACTCCTCAATGTAATTTGCCAGCAACACTGTATGATTGTCCCACACCCAACAAGATGATCTCTCCATCCGCAGTAAAGCCATGTCAACCGGGTCCTGTGGGATATGCTGTAGGACACTAAACTGTCTCAAGACTCTATCTGGCATGATATACTCAACAATATCAAAAGAAATGAGAGGGACATGACCGAGAGCCATATAGTTAGCATCCATCAAATCGATATTATAATCTCTTGAAACATTCTGAATGTCATAAAATCTCTAATAAGGCTGCCATATCAGCCAACTATGCTGAAAGCCGTCAAAGTCCCCGCGATAAAGACCTGTATGGTGGTGGGGGTTAACCCTCCTCTCATCTACCGGCTCAGCCTATGCCAATGCCCTCGGCCAAACAAAATCCTGACGAGGTGCTAGCTGCGGTGCCCCAGGTAACAACCTCTCGTAGGACCAAAGCTGCAAAAGCATGGTGCACCCATTAATAGCAGTGGTAGTCTTCTGAGCAGCCATGGTCAAACCCCTGAACAAATAACTCAAAATTGCAGCTCCCCAGGCATACCCCCTAATCTCATGCGAATTGTGGATTAACTGTAAATACCTGCAAAAATTCAAGAAATGCAAATTAAGGTAAGAATTCAATAATTGGAGAAATTAAGGATGAACATGCAAGAAATGTGAAATTTAAGGCATAAAATGCAAGAATAAGATAAATTTAAGCATAAATTGCAAGGACTAGAGAGAGAAATGAAGTTAAGAAGTACCTAGGATGCACGACGTCTCTGTTCGATGAAGGAAACAACATACCCCCAATGATGTAAAAAAGATAAGCACGGGTGTACACAAGGTTATCATGCTCGATAAACTCGGGAGAAGGGTTCTCCGGTTTCTTTTTATAGATTTCCCTCAACCTATGAAGCTTCACCCCACCTAAATTGCAAAGAAATGAAAATTTAATGTATAAAATGCAAGAATTAAACAAATTAAGGACTTAAATGCAAGAAATTAGAATTTATGGGCTAAAATACAATAACTAGATAATTATCTTCCTAAATTGCAAAGAAATGAAAATTTAATGTATAACATGCAAGAATTAAACAAATTAAGGACTAAAATGCAAGAAATTAGAATTTATGGGTTAAAATGCAATAACTAGATAATTATCTTCCTAAATTGCAAAGAAATAAAAATTTAAGGTATAACATGCAAGAATTAAACAAATTAAGGACTAAAATGCAAGAAATTAGAATTTATGGCCTAAAATGCAATAAATAGATAATTATCTTCCTAAATTGCAAAGAAATGAAAATTTAAGGTATAACATGCAAGAATTAAACAAATTACGATCTAAAATGCAAGAAATTAGAATTTATGGGCTAAAATGCAATAACTAGATAATTACCTTCCTAAATTGCAAATAAATGAAAATTTAAGGTATAACATGCAAGAATTAAACAAATTAAGGACTAAAATGCAAGAAATTAGAATTTATGGACTAAAATGCAAACCTTTTTTATACATATTTTTGCGGTCGGTCTTAGTTAACCTGAAATCATGCCACCGTCTCAGCCAATATGGAAGCGGTGCGGAAAGCTCCGTATGAGTAACAACACAACCACGAACAGGCAAACCCAATATCATGTAAACATCCTCTAGAGTGAAGGTCATCTCACCAAATGGGAAATGAAAGGTGTTGGTCTCTGGCCTCCACCTCTCCACCATCGTCGTGATCAATCGGATGTCGTTCTGGGGAATCGAGCGTGGGTTGGCAAACGCTCGAAAACCCCAGTCTGTCAGCAAACTAACCTGGCTCTCGTCAAATACCCACTCGTCGAGGTTGGCTGTCAACTACCAGACATCCAACTTCTCCCTCTCACCCCCTGCCATATGTGACTACTAATATGATCATCCTGCATAGTCTAGAGGGACCTATCGAGAGGCCCGCACTGCATATCCATAGTATCTGCAATGTGCAAAATCAAAGAAATAAGGCACATTTCATAAACATGTACCAAAATTGGCTAAAATTATCATTCCATGAAGACATATTTAAAACAAGAATAAATTAACAATGAATATCATTTATCAAATAAAATGCAGTACTAATAACATTAATTAATCAAAATTCGAATTAATAAATCATATTAATTCATAAATTCGAATTTTAAACTCAAAAATTCAAATTAATAATTCAAAAATTCGAATTAAAATTTCCACAACTCATAAAAAAATTTATAATTATAATTTCATAATTATAAACCCTAATAATTCGAATTAATTCATAGTTTTAATAAAAATTCGGATAATAATTCGAATCATAATAAGAAATTGGGCAATTCAAACTAATTCAACCTAATTGAAGATGAGAAACCCTAATTTCAACTCAATTGAGGGTAAAAGCCCTAATTTCAAACTAATTCAAACCAAAAATGGGTTAAATTCGAACTATAAACCTTAATAATTCGATTTAATTCATGATTTTAACTAAAATGAAGGAAATAAACACCACCCACGGTTAAAAATGAATCAAACCATTTACATATAATCGTGAGTAGCAATGTATATAGTAGTGTGTGTGTGTGTGTGTGTGTGTGTGTATGTATAATTATGTGTGTGTGTGTGTGTGTGTGTAAGAATCAATTAGAAGATACCTAGAGGAGGAAGATCGCCTGAGATAGTTGCCTCTGTGTGTTAATCGCCCGGAATCGGCTGGAAATCGCCCGGTGTCTGCTGGAAATCGCCTGAGATAGTTTAATTAGGGTTTAGTTCGGGTCGCGGAAACCGCAATGGGTGATTGTATACTTCTGACTTCCGCATTGTATCATTGCGGCAGAAGAATTAAGGGTAAAAAAGTAATTGCATATTTTTAAACATCCGCAAGGTTTCATTGCGGCAGAAATAAGGGTAAAAAAGTAATTTCAGATTTTCGTTCTTCCGCTATGTATCATTGCTGCAGCAATTTGGAGGGTGAAAACGTAATTTCATATTTTTACCTGTTTCTATATTTCAAATTAAAAGTTTTATTAATTTATTATTTTTATTACTTTTATTAAATATAAAACTATAATAATTTATTTAAAATTTTATGTAATAATTCAAATTTTATAAACATTTTTATATTTTATAATGTATTAATTTACCTTTTTTTATTAATTTTAATAAATAATAAAAATAAAAGTATAATAACGTAAAATCATATGTAATAATGTTTTGTTTTGAAGAAAATTACCAATATGTTTATTTGGTGTAGTGGTTAAGTCGTCCTTACCAATGTGTGAAGGACCTGAGATCGACTCCACATAAAATAAAGTATTTTTTTAAGTTAAAAACACTGCCGCAATCCTTCATTGCGGCAAGTGACTTTTTTTTCTGCCGCAATGAACACTTGCGGCAGTGTTCGAGTTGGTGGTTGTGCGCCATTTTTCAACCAACGGTGGCTATGGAAGGGCACCCCTTGGACAAATTCTTGTAAGGCCAGTTCAAGTCCATAATTACAATCATCAGATAGCTAGCTAGCTAAGATAATATTATTGAAAACTATTATGTTAGGTAGCCACTATGTTAGGTAGCCACATTTGATGAATCAACAATGGAGGCTAGTCAAATAAAATGGCTATCATGATGTAAGCCATGATGTCTTGGTTGGTGAAATGAAGCTTATAAATAGGATTGCATATTTCATTTGTTATTCATTCAATCACTCAATAAACAATGTTTAGAATCAAATATTTGTGTAATTCTTCATGGTATCAGAGCCTGTGATTTTTGAGGTCTTCTTCCGCATTTTTATCTCTATTTTCTGCAAAATTTTCCGGCAAGTTACTATTCCGGCGATTGTTGAAGACGATGAACAGTTGCAAATGTTGAAGACGATGAATAGTTGCAAATAGTGCTGTTCACTGTTCATATACGGCACTGTTCATATGGTACTATTCATACGGCACTGTTCATACGGCACTGTTCAGTATATCTTTTTTATACCATTTTTTTTGTATCTTAAACCATGGTGGACGACGTAGAAACACCATCACCACCTACAAAAATCGAGTCTAATTCTCCTTTTTACCTTGGACCGCAAGATCGGCCAGGGGATTTTATCACCTCCCAAAGGCTCAAACTTGACAATTTCAATGATTGGTCTCATGCGATTTTCATAGCTCTGTCCTCTATGAGGAAATTCAGATTTGTAGATGGTACAATCAAAAGTTTTGCTCCTCCATGTACAAAGGATGATTGGGTAACAATTCACTGTATGCTTGTCTCTTGGCTTATGAACACCATCGACCCGGAGGTAAAGTCTATGCTCTCTAATTATGTTGATGCTAAAAAATTGTGGGATGATTTACACGAAAGATTTTGTCTCGTTAATGGACCTCGTATTCAGCAAATTAAATCTGACATTAATCGATGTGGGCAGTCCAAAACCATGCCGGTTGTGGTTTATTTTAGCAAACTTTCTGTTTTATGGGATGAACTTGATAAACATGAGCCTTTAATTAATCGTGAGTGTGGAAAGTGTACCTGTAATATAGGTAAGAAGCATGCTGATAGGCGTGAAGGGGATCGTCTACAATAATTTTTGCTTGGCCTGAACTCTGATTATTATGCTCCTCTCCGATCCACGATGCTATCTCAAGATCCTTTGCCTTCATTAAACAGGGCGTTTCAAACAATTGCTCAAGAAGAACGTGTTCGAGGGGGGCCTGAAAGGCTGGTTTGTGATAAATGCAAGAAAAAGGGCCACGAGACCTCTCGTTGTTGGTCTGATAAAAACTGCACCCATTGTAAAAAAAGGGGTCATGACGAGAGCCGCTGTTATCAGACACTACACCATATAATGCCTATTGCAGCCATATTTTTGAAGGTTTGTCGAAAAACGTTGCTATTGAGAAACTAAATCACACAAATTGCAACGTCTCTGAAAAACATTGCAATAGCATTGAAAAAATTTAAGAGCGTTAAAAACATTCAGTCTATTGCAATGATTTAAGAAATCGTTACTATACATAGCAATTTTGGGCTCAAAATTTAGGCGGGCTACTCAAAAAATTGAGCGGCCTTATAAAAATTTGCCCAGCTTATTAAAATAAAAAAAAAGACAATAATAACACACATAGCACACAGACACACAAAGACAGAGACACACACATACACAGAGACATACAAACATACACGATACACACATTCGCAGACTAAATCTAAGAAAACAAAATTGAAGAAGACAGTTAGTTTGAAGAAAACACAAAAGCGAAGAAGATTAAAGCACGAAGAAGGTATATTCCCCATTATTTTTTCCCCAAATGTAGTTTTAAATCGAGTTTCAATTAGGGTTCTTATTTATTTTTTTAGTTGGAGCTTATATTGTTAATTACGGTTTAATGTATGTTTTTAAATTTACATATGTTTGGGTTTTAGTTTGTATTCGTAATTTTGTGTTTTAATTTGGAGTTCTTAACTATGTTTCAATTTGGGAGTTTTTTGTTTAAAGTTTAGTTTAGAACATCTGTTTATGAGTGCCTTGTTTTCTTATTTTCTGTTTTAGCACTGAGGTAATTCTTTCGTGAGGTAGGCGGCTTAAACCATCCAAATTTGTCCAACCCCTGTTTCCAAGCTTCGTGTATGTATGTATGTATGTAATTGGAGCTAAGGAGAAGCTTCTTTCGAGTAATTTGTGGGCGGTTCGGATTTGCAGGTATTTGTTCTTGTAGATATCTGAATTATACTTGGGTGCCTTTATTGCTTTGCAGCCCAGCTCCCCTCCTAAAATACTCTTTTGTTTTCTCAAATAATTTTTAGAGCCTACAAGATACAATTGCTCAGTTTACAAGAACACATTGTGTGGAGAACGATCTATTGGTAGCTGAAAATGGTAGTCACGTTTTTGAGGTAATTGCTTATGCTCATTTAATATGCCAATAAGACAATTATAATAAATGATCTCCACGTCTTTATCTTAATATTTATGGGGTATGACTTCCCATTAACGCTTTGTAGGCGATTGGCTTATTAATTGGAATGGAAGAAGTGCCAGTGGAGAAGCAAATTGATTTACTTTCATCGCTTCTGAGTCCTCTTTGTCAGCAGGTCAACTTAAAATTGCAGTAATGCACTTAAAATTGGGTCGGCTAATGTTTAGCACCCTTCTTGATCACAGACTTTATAACAAACTTGTATTTACTTATTAATCATAAATTGATTACTTACATAATATAAAGGACACGAAAATCTTGCCCAATTCTATGATGCATTTGAAGACAAAGATAATGTCTATATAGTAATGGAGTAAGCTCTCATTGACGTGTTTTTCCCTACAAGTATACCTGGCTGTGGTATGTGCATCTTTTCTTTTCTACAATATGGTTCACTTCTATCATATCTGAAGTTTATTGGGGCACAATCTGATTGTTCATGCTTTGCTTTCCAACATTTTCTTTATGCAGAATGTGTGCAAAAAATACGGAACAACTGGTAAGCTCTAGACTCTACAGACATTTTTGGTCAATTTATATTCTTTCTTTCTTTAAATTTAGTTTTGATTGTTTTCAATTAATAGTAAATTCATACCGAAATACTCTTTCTCCTTGTTGAAGAAAAAATGTGTGAGTGTGTTCAATTAGAAATGAAAGTTTCCAGGAATTAGCCGCAGTAAGCTGGCAAGTCATTCACTGTCCAGAACGAATTTGTACTCGAAACAAAGTTGACCAGTATAGAGTTCATCTAAAGATTTGTGTTTAGTTTACTCATTACTACAACATGTTTAATTCCCCTACTAAAGGTCTCAAATGTCCTCTGGTATGCTCTTTTGCACCAGTTATCTGTAAGGGTCCATTGTGCAGACTGCTAACAGGAATTGTAGTCATCACATAGAGGACAGTTCAGAGAAATCGTTACTGAAACTCTGAAAGGCCAATCGAAAATTGTGCACGACCATGATTAGTAATGACATAAAAATAATATCTAAATAGGCATAAAATGATCTATTGTTTAGGTCAAATCCGACAGTCTGAATCTTCTAAAGATGATAGTTAAATCGGTGTCTACTTGTATGTGTATTGATTTATATAATACTTGGATTGAATGTCTACTTTTGTTCTACATAATGCATAAATTGCCATGAAATGACCATGAATAATAGCTGACTTTTGACTTGGCAAAGAAATTGAAATAGTAGCCGACTTTTGGAGAATGCCAAGGTATTACATGATCTTTGGATTTTTCCTTTCAAACTAGAACTTTTATTTTGGGTTTTCACACAAACTCCACATGTCGCAATTTTGTTATGTATTGCTTTTATCTCATTCACTTCCATTGCATAATATATGCTACACACATCCTGCAGAGGGAATTTTAAACAGTGTTACTAACTTTGCATCAATAATGTTGCAGCAGAGGAACAAATAGATGGGTAGATCAGCGAATACAATATGCATCATATAAAGGAACAAGTGGGGGAATCGCTATCTCCATTAGCGCTTGTACTGATCATCAGAAATCTGGAGACACAACTGTATGATACCACTCCTTTTTTATATATATATTATAGGAATGCTTACACATATTTCTTCACATATATCGTTGTCAAATCTTAATGCATCGTTTGTCCCTAAATTATGTATAAAATGTAGTCTTCACATTTTATTCCCAACACAATTTCACTTGTGCATCCTCTGTAATGGCACTATTACTCAACGTACATATAATCATAAGTAGATTTCTCATTTTAAACTAGTGAAGTACTATAGTAATACTTGTATTCTGCAGGCTTTCACAGGTAGCTCTACTGGAGCTTTAACTTACAGCTTCATTCAAGCACTGACAAAACAACCCAACATAACTTACGGAAGCTTACTGAATACCATGCGAACCACTATCTCGCAAGTTCAACAAAGACTAGACCAACCACCATAGGTACCTGACATACCTATACCTCTATATTAACATTATGCGCATAAACCAGCTAGTCCCATCCATAATGTAATTTGCCTCCTAAAGTCTTTCCGCAATTACTTACTATAAACACTATGAAATTTTAAAAAATTAAATAATGATGCTAATATCTAACTGCTGATTCTAATTTATGCTTCTTTTACCTTTTGTAGGAGGCTCAGATATCCGCTCGAAAAAATTTGACATCCACTCAAAGCCCTTGATCATGTAAACACTTATGCACTAAAGCCAATTATGGTAGTGTCGTGTTGATGCTATTTATGTAATCCATTTTAATGGTACAGAAGACACTGCATAATTATATAAATATACAAGCATATAAGAAAAAGTTTTAATGATAAGTCATACTTAAAAAAATTGTAGCCATACGTAATTGTAACCTTTACTATACCAAATCTGCATGAACTGTTTTTGTTGGTGTATGCTTATAATATATTTCCTGGATTTGGTTTAGAGTTTAATGTTTTACTCATAATTAGTAACTTTTGTACTTGCAGGCGTATGCATTGTAGGACACAAGGTGCAATACTTTTATAAGCTCATCACGGATTTCTCGTTGTTGATTTGCAAAAGCCAAGCCAAATATATGGAAAAAGCAATTGGCATATGTAGTTTTTAACTTTATTTTGGTTTTCCAATATAATAATTGTTTAGGAAAATTTGATGTAAAGAATTGTAATTTTATTTGACTTTGAACAAACACATGTAATTGGATATTTGGCATTAAGTTGCCCTGGTTTATGAAATGCAAATGATGCTTGGATTGTGGCTATAAATGGCCTGGTTTACTGTATTTTCAGCATGTTCCTACCAATTTTTTTTTTTGAAAAAATGTTACAATAGGGTCAAAATACGTTGCATTAATCTATAAAAAATCATTGCAATTGGTCTGAAAAATGTTGCCTTTAAGTGTCAATAAATTACCTTCTTATGATACTGCAATAATTTTTAATTATTGCTATAGAGTCTAAAATGTTGCTACTGAATGTTATTGCAATGATTTAATTATGTTGCTGTATGGTATCAAAAACGTTGCTAAATCGACCTATTGCAAGGCAACCGGATGCAACGCCCAAATTTTGCAAATTTGTTGCCACAGACTCTACTGCAACGAATATAGACCTTAAGGCAATGTTTTCCTGTCGTTGCAATAGCCGTTTTATGGTCTAGTGAGATTCACAGTTTTCCAGATGTATGGACAGACGGAAGTAAGGGGGGGAAACCTTCGGTTGGGCGTGGTCGAGGTTTTGTAAGGGCTAATGCAGCCTCAGGTAACAACTTTGGTTCGAGTTCGAATGATGCAATTACTCCTTCTCCTGGTCAATTATTCACAAGTGAACAATGGAAAGTACTCGCAGGTTTGATGGGTAATGTCCAGATTGCCGAAAACCGCTTGAATGGTAAGTTTGACGTTACCTCTTGGATTGTTGACACTAGAGCCACACATCATGTTACATGAGTAAAATATTGGTTATTTGACACAAAGAGTTTTATATGTCCCGTAGGATTTCCAAACGGTGAAACTTTGTTGGCCTCGTTGGTGGGATCTGTTCGTTTATCGGACAAGATCACTTTAACTGGGGTCCTTTGTGTTCATAATTTGAGTTGAAATTTACTTTCTGTTTCACAGCTTAATGATGAACTTAATTGTGTTATCCAATTTACTTCTTATATGTGTGCTATACAGGACCACATGAAGGAGCTGATTGGAACGGGAACTAGGAGGGACAGATTGTACTATTTAACAAACCGGATTCGGTACACCATATGAGAGCTATTGAAGCAAGGTCTGACTTGGAGTTGTGGCACCATCGTATGGGGCATCCTTCCGAGAAAGCAGTTAAGTTGCTTCCTCATGTTAGTAATAAAGACAGTCTAGATAAGGGGTGTGAAGTATGTATGCGTGCTAAACATCCTAGAAACAAATTTCCATTGAGTAATAATAAAGTTCTAGAATTTTTGAAAAAGTACATTGTGATTTGTGGGGTCCGTATCGGCATGTTTCATTGTGTGGAGCCCGTTATTTTTTGACAATTGTTGATGACTATTCTAGAACAGTTTGGATTTATTTGTTGGTTGATAAAACTTAAGTATTTCGTGTATTCTTGGGCTTTGTTGCTATGGTTGATAGACAATTTTCACAAATAATTCAAGTTGTGCAAAGTGACAATGGTATAGAGTTTCAATGTTTGCTTGATTATTTTGCCACAACTGGGATTGTTTTTCAAACCTCTTGTGTGGGAACACCGCAACAAAACGGGAGGGTTGAGAGAAAACACAAACATATATTAACAGTTGGGAGAGCTTTGCGATTTCAAGCAAAATTGCCAATTTATTTTTGGGGGGAGTGTGTTCTTGCTGCAGCCCATTTAATGAATCGTGCGCCAACTCCTTTGCTTCAAAATAAAACTCCATTTGAAATTCTTTTTAAAAAACCACCTATCTTTTATGCAATTCGCACGTTTGGGTGTTTGTGCTCTACTCATAATAAAAAAAAACAGATGGAGACAAATTTGCTAGTAGAAGTCGAAAATGTGTTTTTGTAGGCTATCCGTTTGGAAAGAAAGGGTAGAGATTGTATAACCTCGATTCAAAAGTTTTCTTTGTTTCTCGGGATGTTAAATTTGTTGAGAATGTGTTTCCTTTTAGTTGTCCAGAAGACGAGAATATTATGTTAGATGCCTATGAAACGAGTGCTGACATTCATGATGATTTTGTTGCATCCGAGTTGGAGGATGAAAATACTGAAATTTTTGATGATAATGGTGGGGAAAATATTGATGAGCAGGTAGACAACCCCCCACGTACAGAACCAGCAGGCACTGGCAAAGCTAGTCACACAGTAACCACAGAATAGCAACAACCTTCGGAGTCTGTGGGTCGTGGATTTCGGGAAAAATATCCCTCGGTCTTGCTTCGCGATTTTGTGACTCATTCGGTGTTTGCTAATAGTCCGTCCCCCTACATTCCGTCTTCTGATCCTCCTTCAGGTACTCCTTATCCTTTAGCACATTACATAAATTGTGAGAACTTTTTTTGTGAATTATAGAAAGTTTATTGCGAAAACTGTGAATACAAAAGATCCAAGATCATTTAAGGAGGCCATGACACATGAGGGTTGGCGTCAATCCATGAAAGAAGAAATAGAAGCCTTGGAAGACAATGGAACGTGGATTTTGGAGCATCTCCCTCCTGGAAAACGCGCACTTGGTTGTCAATGGGTATACAAAACAAAATTTCAGTCCAATGGAGAAGTTGAGCGTTTAAAATCTCGTTTGGTTGTGTTGGGTAATCATCAAAAGTCGGGAATAGATTACAACGAGACTTTTGCTCCGGTTGGAAAAATGACTACAGTACGAACCTTTCTTGCTATTGCGGCATCCAAAAACTGGGAACTTCATCAGATGGATGTTCACAATGCTTTTTTGCACGGAGATCTGATGAAGAGGTATACATGAAATTACATTCCGGATTTTCTAGTTTGGATTCTTCTTTGGTGTGTCGATTGAGAAAATCATTGTATGGCCTGAAACAAGCTCCGAGGTGTTGGTTTGCCAAGTTAGTTGCTGCTTTGAAAGGGTACGGTTTTCTTCAGTCTTATTCCGATTATTCTCTTTTCACATATACTAATGGTAGTGTTCAACTAAATGTCTTAGTCTATGTGGACGATCTTATTATTTCTGGGAATGATTCAGCTGCACTTATTGTTTTCAAATCGTATCTCAGTCATTATTTCAAAATGAAAGACCTTGGCTCTTTGAAGTATTTTCTGGGTATTGAGGTTGCCCGTAGCTCAGCAGGCTTGTTTTTGTGTCAACGAAAGTAGACTTTGGATATTATCTCTGAATCGGGTTTGCTGGGTGCAAAGCCGAGTGGTTTTCCCATTGAGCAAAATCACAAACTGGGTCTTGCCAACGGAGAATTTCTTCTAGATCCCGAAGCCTACCGACGGCTGGTTGGTCGATTAATCTATCTTGCGGTCACAAGGCCAAATTTAGCCTATTCGGTCCACATTCTTTCTCAGTTTATGCACGCGCCCCGCCATGAACATTGGGAAGCGGCTTTGCGTGTAGTTCGTTATTTAAAAGGCACATCAGGTCTGGGCATTTTGCTGCGTGCAGACAGTGAGCTAACCTTACAGGGTTGGTGTGATTCTAATTGGGCGGCTTGTCCGCTTACTCGTCGTTCATTGACAGGTTGGCTGGTATTTCTTGGTAACTCTCCTATTTCTTGGAAAACAAAGAAGCAACATACGGTGTCCCGGTCATCTACGGAGGCTGAATATCTATGTCTGCTATCACGTGTGAGTTAAAGTGGCTTAAAGGTTTGCTGTTGAGCTTAGGAGTCCAACATCCTAAAGCGATCAAGTTGTTTTGTGATAGTGAGTCTGCGTTACATATTGCAAAGAATCCTGTTTTTCACGAACGCACGAAGCACATAGAGGTTGATTGTCACTTCGTTCGTGATGCGATTATTGTTGGTTTGCTATCTCCGTCACATGTATCAACATCTTCACAATTGGCGGATATTTTTACTAAGGCCCTCGGGAAGTCTCGTTTTGATTTCCTTCTTTCCAAGTTGGGCATTTTTGAACCCCATGCTCCAACTTGAGGGGGGTATTATGGATGTATTCAAATGTTAGGTAGCCACCATGTTAGGTAGCCACATTTGATGAATCAACAATGGAGGCTAGTCAAATAAAATGGCTATCATTATGTAAGCCATGATGTCCTGGTTGGTGAAATGAAGCCTATAAATAGACTTGCATATTTTATTTATTATTCATTCAATCATTCAATAACCAATGTTTAAAATCAAATATTTTTGTAATTCTTCAAAAACCATCCACATCCATTAAATTAAACTAGTTCAATCACATGTGTACTTGACTAAATTAAATTTAACCAATGACTTTTGTTTATACTAATAAATAATCGAATTTTAGAACAAAACTAATACACTGTAATTACAATCCTAATTACAAATGATTGCAAGACAGGCATGCTTGTCCTTTTGTTCCAAGATCGGTCGACCGATGTTTGTGTGATTAAATGGTATTGGTAGAAAATGAGGCTTCAACGTGCTAATTATGTGTGTGTACGTATGTTGACGGTGACAAAGGAGATCAATCCCCGCAGGCCGCAGCTCATGTAGCTAGCCTATGTTTTGTATTAACTTCAAGTTAGATGCTCCTCTGTTCCAAATCTTTTGTCCTATTTGACTTTTTATAATCAAATTGATCAAGATTTGACTAACATTTACGTATTATTTTTTTATAATTTAAAAATCTGAAAAATACAGATTAAAGTAAACTAAATGGACTTTCTAATGATGTAATTTTTACTTATATAATATATGTAATATTTGGTCAAATTTTGGTCAATTTGACCATTAAAAGTCAAACAAGACCCATTTCAAAAAAAAAAAGACAAATAAGGCAAAAAATTTAGAACGGAGGAAGTATATCATTACATGGAGATGCATTTAGTTTGGGGTCTCTATTGATTCTGTAATCATGCGCACATGATTATTATACATCACATCCATCATACGCGAATCTCAAACTAGGGAACGGTAATTAATTAACCAACCCTAACTCCCCAAGGCCTTATTTGTATTGGGGATTAGGAAGGGATAGGTTAGAGCATCTCCAATGGATACAAATCCTTAGCTAAAATATTAGTTGACATAGCATAAATAATAATTATATATAATTTGTAAAAAAATGCTCATTCTTCCAATGGTACATTCCTCTTATCTATAAATTTAGGCAACACGGTTATATTGGTTATATTTGTCGAATTTGTAAAGAACTGTAGGGACCTGGAGTAAAATAACACATCATCTATTACCATATTAATTATAATATAGGCTTAATGACCTTTTAACCCTCAAAGTTTCCACTGATATACCCATCAGCCCTCAATATTTCAAAACGTTCCTTTTAACCCTCGAAGTATCCATAAAGGTCCTAATAACCCTTAAACCGGTACAAAAAATAAAAAATAAAAAAACGGTATAACTCGGATGGGCAAAAGAGACATTTCACAAACCGATACCGAGGGTTAAAAGGTATACTTTAGATACTTTGGGGGTTAAAAGGTATACTTTAGATACTTTGGGGGTTAAAAGGTATAACTCGTACAAATGAAATTATTCCAATTTTTTTATGGAACGGGCTAGCATCATGGCATTCGCAGGCAGCCAGTGATGCTTATTTAAGAGGTGATCACTTATCTACCCAACAATATTCCACAAAGGCCAGGGAAGAATGGAAGGAAGCTGAAATGTATAATGCAGTGGCTGCAAAGGAAATCCTAAGAAAAAGGAATTGCTATATTGCCGTTTTCTTTTAACAGTGGATACTCCTTGATAGATCCAGAATTTTGTGTGATTTTTTTGTTTGGTGTTCGTCCATTTTAATTTATACACGTTGATTTCCGTCTATTTTAGATTATTCACGTTAGTGTGAATTTTCGCAATGGAACTTTTGAGATTATCTGGGATAGACCCTAGCCTAGGTGGAGAATGTAACATGAGGTAATAGATGTTAATTAGCTAAGCACATGTTATAGTTCTAACTTCTAATAGATCCTCACCTGGCATGTGACCTGTAGTATTACTATGAGGTAATTGATTCTTACCTCTCCAGTTGATCCCGACCCTCATTGTTTGTGCTGTAACAATCTTATATTTTCATGACTTGGTAAGGGAGCTGGGGGATATAGAGATACACAGGGTACCTTAGGAATAAATTTGCAAGGCAATTCAAGAATTACGAAGTTGTAAATTAGTAAAATAAACAAAGAGTTGTGAAATAAACACGTTATTCGTTAATTGGGCATGTTGGGTATCATTTTGTGTAATTGTGTGCGATGTGTACAGTAATATTTTGTATACCCTCTTTTAGATTCGACAAAACTACACACTGTATGTCGCGCATTTTTCTTTCATTTTATTGTGTTATCATTTTTAGTCCCCAAGTGATTTCTTAAATTTACATAAAAAATAATTTTACTAACTTATATTTTGTACGATGCATGTGTTATTTTAATATTTATAATTTATTTTTATTATGAATTCTAGTAATTTTTTAATAATTTATTTCATCAAAATGCATTTTAGAATAAAAAAATTATGGAAATGTGTTTAAATTAAAGCATTACATATGTTTTAATTATAATGAATTTATAAAATAGTTTATGTTTTAACTATAATGAATTTATAAAATAGTTAAGCTAGTTATGATAAATATTAGTAAATGAGTAAACACTAAACAAATTATGTATTATATTTTGGATCTAATAAAATAATAGTAGCAACGAAACCCTAGTATTAATGTGACAATCCATCCAGATTAAATTTCAACTCTTTTTCGAAATTTGAAAATCGGGTCAGGTATTATTGAAGTATATTGAGTCAAATGCAGTCAAATTTCCTAAAATATTATGATCTATTGGAATACTTAGTGGTAGTATTTTTGGTTATATACTACATTAAAGTTTCTACATTAAAGCTTATATACTTGGTTATTCCTCACTCAATATAAGTCAATCTAATTATATAGTTGCTCGACGTCGCCTTGCAGTGCCGTCTCGCATTTTAAAATATGAAATTTAAAATTATAGTCGAACTAAAAATGAATTATATATAATTAATTTCAATTATTGAGCTATAAATTTATATAAAAAAAAAAAAGAAATTATCCCATCATATTTGTTTGTCGATATAAAACTCTAAACGATGAGTATTCAATATCTATATTCAATAATCATCTTCATAAATTTTATTAAATATAAGATTTGTATATATTTTATTTAATTCATTGAGTTTTAATTGAAACTTCATTTGTACGTGTTATACCTTTTAACCCCCAAAGTATCTAAAGTATACCTTTTAACCCCCAAAGTATCTAAAGTATACCTTTTAACCCTCGGTATCGGTTTGTGAAATGTCTCTTTTGCCCATCCGAGTTATACCGTTTTTTTATTTTTTATTTTTTATACCGGTTTAAGGGTTATTAGGACCTTTATGGATACTTCGAGGGTTAAAAGGAACGTTTTGAAATATTGAGGGCTGATGGGTATCTCAGTGAAAACTTTGAGGGCTAAAAGGCCATTAAGCCTATAATATATTCTATTTATAACAACTTGAAATAATAATAACATTCTATTTTTTAAAATATAGCTAATGATTATAATATATGATTTTAGCCAACCATTTTAGCTAATATCGTTGGAGATGCTCTTAAGTCGGGAAAAGTACAAATTTTATCACCCTTGTTTAAATTGAAAATTAAAACAGAGGATTGGGTTTCTAGAGGTTGGAGGAGCGTTATAATATAATGGAAGAGGGAAAGCATTTCAACACCCCGAATCTGGGTGTTGTCGAAGGTCGTGGTGCTGCATATATCCTTCCATTTCTTTTTTTATTTCTTTTTTCAATCATGTGTTGATTTATATATATATATATATATATATATATATATATATATATATATATATATATATATATATATATATATATATAAATTAATTTTAGAATTTTTCCAAAGAAAAGTTTTTCTCTAAAATATTTTCAAAATTTCACTGTTTTTTAATTTTTAAAATATTTTAAAGTGTAATTTCAAATATTTGAAATAAAAAATTATTTACACATTTAAAAATAAATGTATTTAAAACAATATTTTACCACTTTTCATCCAACCTTCAATCCAAATTCCATCAAAATAAGTTAAGGGTTGAATATCTTTTGCCCAACCCTTAGGTTGTGTTCACTTGGGGAGAATGGAATGAGGTAGGAATGGAATGAAAATTGTAAACAAAATTTATGAATGAAGAAGAGATGTTGGGGAAGTAGTAAACAAATATGAGAGAGGAAAAATTTTTTTATGATGAAAATTAAAAGGAAAATGATGATGATGGAGAATGGAGCATTCCTTCCAAAACATGTGGGTTAGAAGTTTAGTATAAATTATGTGGAAAGGAATGAAGTAATGAATGAAATTTTTAACATTTTTCCCAATCTTTCCCAAATAAGAGTATAAATTTCATTCCATTCTTCCCTCATTCCATTCAAGTGAAGTGAACATAGCCTTACATTCAAACAAGTTAAGAATTCAACCCAAACTAACCCAACTCAAACCAACCTAACCTAATCTAGCCCAACCCAACCTTTTCCTCCTAAATCCCTTATTTAAACAGGCCCTAAACACCCAACTCATTCCAACCTAATCTAGAGCTTGTTTGGCTGAGCTTTTTTTTAAGTTCTTATGGACTTATTTTCGGGTAAAAATTTTATATTTCGATAAAAAAATTTATACATGTATTTAATATATGTTTGAGATTCTATAAGTTGCAAAAAAAAAAAAATTAACTTTTTTCAGGAAAAAAGTTAGAAATCTCTAACTTTATCTTAAAATAAGTTGACTTATTTTAGAAAAAATTTCCTCAAACACCCCTACTTTAACCCAACCCAACTTCTTCTTCCTCAACCCCTTATCCAAACAGGTCCTAAATTTCGGGGTTATTTTTTTCCTTTTAAGCCCATGTACGACGCAAAATACACCGAGTCTCACTCTCAGGCAAGTTCGTAATATATTTGTAATAATCAATTTAAAAACCTAGTTCCTCACGCTCCACCATTTTAGTCATGCATGAAATTTTCAAATTTTTATTTAAATATGAAATTTCATGTTTTAAAAATATTACATAATGGATGCACATATCCTACTGTTTAAATTTCGTATTTATATCAGTCGGTCAACTCATGCATTGGTCAAACTTGCCCCCTTTTTTTTTTTCGGGTACTTCGGATGTGTATCTTAATGCGAATTAAACTTCAGGACGGTACAAAGAATATTATTTGTCACTTTCATGTTGGTAAGATGTGCATGTTTTTCTTCGAGCTGACGCAGACATTTTGACATTTGTTTAATTCCAAACAAAATACACCACCCCCACACGCTTCTTTTAATTTTACGTAAGTATTCAGTTTGAAGAATTGAACGTGTACCATCCTGCTCAATGGTAATACTTGGAAGATCACTACGTCATAGATGTCCAGACACAACGCACATACTTGGAAGATCACTGTACCATAGATGTCCAGACACAACGCACTTCTACTGTTGCATTAGATACGAAAATTGTTACAATAGGCCTAAGGTAACACTTTTTGACCATTTCATCCACTAATGTTGCCTCTACTCTCAAATGTAACGCTTTTGTTGTCTACAGTGACACTAAGAAAGGTATTACCTTAGGGCCATACCGTAACACTAAATCAAACAAATGCAACTTTAGGAAGGTGTTACCGTAGCTTAGCTAAAAACAGATATGGGACACGTGGCATGTGGAACCCACGTGACACGTGTCATGTGGGGGCGGACAGGTGACGTGGTAGGTGTCCACGTGGCATGTGGGACCCACCTGACACATGGCATGTTGGTCCCACCTAACACGTGGCATGTGGGACCCACCTGACACGTGGCATATGGGACCCACCTGCCACGTGGCAGGTGGGGCCCACTCTATTGCAACACTACATAATTATCTAATGCAACACTATAATTATCTAATGCAACACTATAAATATCTAATGCAACACTGTAATCTTCTTTTAAGAAATACAAAAATAAGGCTAATGTAACACTATGTTATTCTAATGTTATAGTAAATCTGCTTATTAGTAACACAAAATTTAATATTGCAACATTTGTAACTATAGCAATTTCAACACTAATAATAAAAATTTTGCAATATTCGATTTGTACATATTATAATCCCATTACAGTTGGGTTCCGAGGCATAAAACGCAGCGGATAAACGTAAATAAAACAATAAATTTTCGAAACCCAAACCAGGATCCATGTATAATTATGGACAGATTATGGAGATTACGAATCATACCTTTAAAAGAACTTTACTTTCACGAACTCAACGGAGATCCTAGCTTTCACGACTTGTGTCTACCTCTCGGAAAACACCTCTATGGTATCCACACGAACACCTTCAAGAACGACTCACGAACTTGACTGCGGAATGGATGTACTAGCCTCCTTATTGATGATTTGATTTCTGCCTTTTCTTACTGCCTTCTCTAGGGTTTTTCACAAAAACGTAAACCACTCTTAACCTATCATTATCTATTTATAATGACTGGTTAATAGGCCCTCAACAGCAAAAGCCCAACCCTTTTAGGTATAGGATTAAATAATAAAACGAAATTCTATTATTTAATTAAAAACTAAGTCACACTTAATTATTATGGGCAGAAATACTCCTCTAATTCGAATTTACATATTATCTCAATTAATTAAGTCTCACTTAATTAACATAATAAAATTCAAATAATCACCAATTAATTTAAATCCATAATTTAAATTAATTATTCCTTTAAGTGCTCAATGTGTGTGCCCCTATAGGCTATTATTTAATTGACAATAATTTTATTCTCCAATAAAACTATAAACAATTAGCGGTATCTAGTAATACATCATTGCTACCCAATTAAACAATAATTAAATCGTGATTCGATAAAACCTTTCGTGATTAATGTTTCCGTGTAATATAATCTCTTTAACCAAATATTATAGATTAAACTCGAGGCATGTGTTTAGTCATCCTTTTCAACATTTAATCCGGGTTTACTTGATCCATGAGTAGACTATTAAAAAACAAATCATTATTTGAGCACGGCCATGCATTTTATAGTCTCACTCAATCAAGAGGCCAATAATATCTCTCCTAATTCTAGGAGGGTTAAATCCTTTATCTATCATTCATATTTCTCATGCGACTCATGATATACCCGATGTCCACTTTTATCATCACACGGTCAAAGGTAACTTTTAATGTAGTCAATGTATATTAATCCTCGTATAGAAATATAATGATCTCAAGTCAAAGGATCATTACACCATTATCACTGTGAGTCTTTCTTATGACTTTATTAAACATGAAGAATCTCACTGTGGGTCTATCTAGTACCTTGTACTCCTACATGTACCTATGTATTGACTTTAGTATCTCCATACTTATAACCAATGAGATGTGGTTATCTGTCAAATAACATACTAGTCTATTTATGTATTATTATTGTCCTATAATAATATAACTCGACCTGGGACCTTTTAAGAATATGATATATTATATAATCTCAAGTTCAAGTCATGTACTTAAACTATATAATGTGTATCATTATTCTGAGGACATTTATTATGCTAACAAATATATCGCAGTAATTAAAGTCATAATAAATACGTTTATTGAATGATCAAATGACATAAAGGTTTATTCAAAGAAACAATGTATTGCCTCTAGGGCACCTACACTAACAATCTCCCACTTGCACTAGAGCCAATCACCCATGTATCTAATACCCATGGAACTAGTATGACCATCGTGCTTCTGCTGCGACAATCCTTTGGTCAGTGGGTCTGCAATGTTATCATTTGTGTGCACTTTACATATGTGTATGTCACCCCTTTCATTAATCTCTCGAATAAGGTGAAATCTCCTGAGTATATGTTTGGATCGGGAGTGTGATCTAGATTCTTTAGCCTGTGCAATGGCTCCATTATTGTCGCAGTATAGATCAATGGGATCCGCGATCGATGGAACCACTCCCAAATTAGTAATGAATTTTTGAATCCAAACAGCCTCCTTAGCTGCTTCACAAGCTGCAATGTACTCAGCCTCCATTGTAAAATCAGCTACTGTTTCTTGCTTTGAACTCTTCCAACTTACAGCACCTCCGTTTAGACAAAACACAAAACCAGACTGTGATACAGTATCATCCCTGTCTATTTGGAAACTTGCATCGGTGTAACCTTTTACAACCAGTTTCTCCTCTCCTCCATACACCAAGAATGAATCTTTAGTCCTTTTCAGGTACTTTAGAATATTCTTGACTGTCGTCCAGTGACCTTCACCTGGATTAGACTGGTATCTACTCGTCATGCTCAAAGCATACGAAACATCTGGGCGAGTACATACCATTGCATACATGATAGATCCAATTGCTGAGGCATATGAAACCTTACTCGTGTGATCCTTCTCATCCAATGATTTCGGACACTGGTCTTTAGAGATCGTTATCCCTTGAGACACGGGGACATATCCCCTTTTTGCATTTTGCATACCAAAACGATGCAAAACCTTATCAATGTATGTGCTCTGACTTAGACCGATCATCCTTCTAGATCTATCTCTATAGATCCTCATTCCTAGAATGTAGGTTTCCTCTCCTAAGTCTTTCATGGAGAAGTTGCTCCCTAAACAAGTCTTAACATCCTTTAGAGAAGGTATGTCATTCCCCATTAGTAGTATATCATCAACATATAGTACTATGAATGCCACATGGCTCCCACTAACCTTCCTGTAAAGACAAGGTTCATCTTTGTTTTGAACAAAGCCATAATCTTTGACTGTTTCATCAAAATGAATATTCCATCTCCTAGATGCTTGCTTCAATCCATAAATGGATCGACATAATTTACATACCTTGCCAACATTCCTTGGATCGACAAAACCTTCAGGTTGTGTCATGTACACATCCTCTTCAAGGCTTCCATTAAGGAAGACTGTTTTGACATCCATTTGCCAGATTTCATAATCATGGAATGCTGCAATGGCAAGCAAAATCCTTATGGACTTGACCATAGCCACTGGTGAGAAAGTTTCATCATAGTCAATACCATGAATTTGTTTGAAACCTTTTGCTACTAGCCTTGCTTTATAGGTCTGAACATTTCCATCCATGTCAGTTTTCTTCTTGAAAACCCATTTGCACCCTACGGGTTTTACCCCTTCAGGTGGATCAACCAAAGTCCATACTTGGTTTTCGTAAGAACCCCAAATTTTGGATATAATTAAAACTTTTTATTATGTACTGAGGTAATGGTGAATAATGATTACGACTACGATGTAACGATTGAGATAATGAATGAAAGGAATAGATTTGGATTCAAATGTTTATATGCCATGAAGAATACTATTGGTTGACACTTTAGATAAGAATTATCTATCTCCTAGGGAATTGAGATTTGATAATTCTAAAGGGGAAGATTATTCTTATGTCATCCAAATCGATATCTGTTATTGGTCCAGTGGGTCCGTAAAAAGGTTAAGGAACGATCGAAAGAGATCAGGGACAATTGTACAACCCTAAGAGAATAAGTAAAGAATAAAGAATGAATAGTGTTTTGGTGAAAAAGAGAATATTATGAGACGACACTATATAGAAGTACCCGGAACCAGATTCTGAGTTCGTATTAGTGATCCAGGGGAAAAAGAGTGTATGTAAAAGCTGTCGGATTCTGAAAAATAGCACTTTTATTTTCCCCGAGATTTCCCTGGACACTGAAAGACTTAAGGAATTATTGAAGGGATTTAAGGAATATAGGTTCAAGAATTACTAAAGAGAATGGAGGAGGATAGAATAAATATTAAGACGGATTCCGGTAAAACCCTAACTAGAAACGAATGAGTTATTCCTCCGAACGATCAATGAATTGAGCAATAAACGGACAAAGAAACAAGCAGGGAATCAATATACATGCATGTAGTGGTGGAGAATATCTAGGAAACCAATTGATGACTCATGCAACTAGCATACTTAGCAAGGAAACTAGTACTTAGAAAGCAAACCATTTAGTTAGCTTATAACCATCCAAAACACAACACATGTCTTGCAAAAATACATCATCTAGTGCATCATCACTTTATTAAAGTAAAAAGAGATGAGATATTATCCAAGGCTCAACCACTTGATGCATAATTGAACAAAACAAACCAAGCAAAACACTTCTCTCTCTCTTTTTGCTTCCATTCGACATTTGCATAAATTCCAAGGGGGATATCCCACTTCCAACCATCATTTGATCTTGTAATTGTTAAGGTGAGTCCTATAATTCAAGAAACTAATCTCCTAGAAACAAAGTGGAGGGTGAATAGTGTTCTTATGAACTAACCTTTGATTTTTATGTTTCTTTTGATTGATCTAGCTAGCTTAAGGTCACATAAGGATAGATCAAGGCTTGATAAGGCTATATCACTCTCTAGGGAAGGTAAAAAGCTCAAAAACCCTTGGTATCATTTTGAGATTTTATGAGTTTTATGGATGATTTAGTGTTAGTATGCTATGTTATGCTTAGATCTATGTTATTAGTTGATTATGGTTGTTGTTTGGATTGTGATCCATGAGATGGTTGAGATGAGATGTTGTTAGACTAGTCATGATGTTATCATGTGTTAGAATGGATGGGGTGTAGTGCTTAATTGATTCACGATGATGTGAAAACTTTGGAAATCGTGTAAACATAGCCGTCGTAATGCCCGATTTTCGATAATCTTTAAAAACCGTGCATCACAGTAGCTTGAACTCACTGTCGAGGGTTGTATTTTCCCATGATAAAATAGATAATGTTACAAGCTTCGTTTTGATATAAAGAACGTGTGAAACGGACTTACGGTTTAGGAGTTATGGCCGATATACTAAAAGTAGTTCGAAACCGTAAACGAGAGTTCGTAACTTCAATTGAACCCTCGTAAAGCATGTTACTCAGTGGAGAATCTTGGTAAATAAATACTAGGGGTCATAAGGAAGGTATGAAAGAAAACCACATATTAAACGGATCATTCTCCGATTTTATAAAAATGTTGGAATCGAAGTTAAACGCGAACGAACCCCTAAAAACCCGCTTGGTTATAACTTTGATAAAACACTTAGAAAACGAACGATAAAACTCGAGGTATAATCTCGGTTCATAATCGATCAACTTTAGAACTTATACGACTTAAGTATATACCGAGCGTGGGTATGATGTCATGTCGTGATAACGAACAAATGTCGGATCGTATCGGTAATAAAAAGAGTTACACTAAAAGGTGTATAACGAGATAATTCGAAAACGTGTTTCGATTTAAGTGAAGTTTATACTTAGACTTTTAAAAGGTGTTAAGTGGTTAATCTCGAATGTTCTGATTGTTTATAGATCATCGAGCAGACCCAGGACACGCTATCTCTACCCACACCCGATTACCAGGCAAGTGTTCAAAACTTTGAACCTGTTGTTGTGATAATATATATATATATGCAATTGCCATTTTACATATGCCATAGCATGCATGCCTATTGTCAAATTATATTATGATACCTGAACCCTGAATTGATATTGGCTTATAGACTATATACGAATTATCAGTTATAAGTCAGATTGTTTTGGTAAGACCCTTAGCGAAGGACATATGATATTCATTCTTAAATATAGACCGGGAGTCAGTATTTTGAGATATAGATAGTCGTGGAAACCCGGAGGGATTCCAACGACAGATTATTATTTATCTGAGGAATGTTATTATTAAACGTTATTTATATTTCCATAAAGTATCAATTACTTGGAAATCTTTCGAGGAATGTTATTCGAGTATTATCTCAGTCGAAAGATATTAAATGAATGTTAGTTTCGAATATTCATTTAAGTTTTATGTACTTAATGAATATTATTTTAAAATATTCATTGGAAGTTCTAAATACTTAAGGGATATTATTTCGAATATTCCTTTAAAGTTTTGATTACTAAATGAATATTATTTGGATATTCATTTAGAAGATTATTTATTAAATGAATATTATTTTCAAATATTCATTTAAAGTTTGACTCATTTATTGAATATTATTTAAATACTTATGGGAGTCTAATTATTAATGAATATTATTTTGAATATTCATTTAAGGAGTGATTTATTTAGTAAATAATTCTATATATTCATTCGAGGATTACTTACGAGCAATATTATGGTTTAATAATATTCCGTAACTATTATTGAGTTAATAAATATTCTTGGAATATTTATTTAATTCTTTTAAATTCTTTTTAAAATGATTTATATTATTTGGAGATTATCTTTCACCTCCAAATATTATGTAAAATATTTCGGAGTCTTTTTACGACTATTTTATCAAGGAAAGGTTCCCAACTCTTTTATTTTTCATTTAAATCTATCTTAAAAGGATTTAAATGCTCGCTCAAACTTCCATATTATAGGGGAACCTACTTGAGCAATGTTATTTATCTTGTTGACTTCCCGGTCATAAATCTTGTAAAACTATTCATTTCACTCGCAACGTGGTTGCTGTTTATCAATTGAATCTTTGAGTAACCTTCTCATCATTCGAGGGGTAAGATTATTGGAACAAGATGGTATCCTCTCACAAGCAGCAGCTTGAGAGATATGATGTTGAATTTTCCTTTCCAACTAGATAAGACCACTTTATGGAGTCTTATCAACAAGTATTATACTTGGGGAAAGGGGGACGAACTTTGCGTTCAGAGTCATGAATTTCTTTTTGAACTTGGAGTCGTGTAAGAGGCCGAGTAGCACCGGTCCATCCCCTTTTGCCCAACCGTTGGCCGGGGAGAGCTAGTAGGGCGGTAGACAAGTAAAGCCGTCAGTTCTTCCTTCTACCGGTAGTAAATCTAAATTGAGCTGTACAATCTGCGATTGATCATCGTAAGATTGGCAGTGGGCGCGGTGAATACTCCAGCATAAGTTCATCATTCAAATTCATTTATTTTCTGCAACATTATCATTGTTCGCAGTATTGGAAAAGTATTCATAATTGGAATTGCAATATTTTCCTGCAAGTTCCTCTTTTATGATAAATGGTAATATCTAGCTTATTTTCGACATAGCAGATATTCCCACATATATTTACATTTTGAGTTACCTTGTAACTTCATCGTTCATATTATACTAGCATCATTTCCGTAAATGCATGGCATATGGTTTGAAAGATACTTTTGAACTGTTATATATTATCGTTCAGTTAAATATTATTGTTGGTGGGCTATTGCTCACCCTTGCTTTATTATTATATCACAACAACAGCTTGACCAGATGACTCGCACAAGGCGCACTCGACGCTGGCGAGGATGATGAGACTACCAGAGCCGAAGAAAAAGCTATTGGTAGGATAGATTCATTCTTTCAGTACCAAATATATGGACTAGTATGATTTATGTAAATGGATGGCAAAGAGTATGTATTCATATTGTAACTCTTTTGGGTTGTAAGAACTCATAATGTGTTTAATAAAATTTGGTTGTTACTCTGATTTCATCTCTGGGACTATAACGGGTGTGTTTTATATTGTTGTGTTGGGTCATACAGATGTAATTTATTTTATGTTGAGGTAAGTTCAAGTATTGTGGACAGAATTGGAGATCGTAACGACCGGATCCCGGACCCCAGATCCGGGGGTGTTACAGCTTTTAGCCATCTCTTAGAGTCTGGACTGTTCAGAGCATCTTGGTATGTAAGAGGCTCATCTTCATCTATGAGCATCAAATCACCACATTGAGTCAAGAAAAATCCATATCCTTCTAGCTCATGGCGAATTCTACCAGATCTACGAACAACCTGTGTTTGTTGAGCATTATCATCATCCTGCTCTTGTTCCACTTCAGGTTCAATGTTGTTTTATGATTCTCGATCTTCATCGAGATCTATAGTTCTCCCACTGTTTCTTTTGGAAACAAAATCTCTTTCCATGAAGACAGCATCTCAAGCAATAAACACTTTCTGCTCAGAAGGACTATAAAAATAATACGCCTTTGTTTCTTTAGGGTATCCCACAAAATTGTACTCTTCGGATTTTGGTCCAAGCTTGTCAGATACTTGACGTTTCACAAACGCCTTGCATCCCCAAACTTTCATAAAGCTCATGCCTGACCGTTTCTCCTCCCATATCTCATATGGAGTCTTTTGAACCTTCTTAGTAGGAACATGGTTAAGTGTGAAAGCCGTTGTTTCTAGAGCATAACCCCAGAAACTTATTGGAAGATCTGCATGACTCATCATCGATCGCACCATGTCCAACAAGGTGCGATTTCTCCTCTCTGAAACTCCATTCCATTGAGGTGTACCTGGCGGAGTGAGTTGTGATATAATACCACACTCCTTTAAATACTCTTTAAATTCGGTGCTTAAGTATTCACCCCCACGATCGGATCGTAAGATCTTAATACTGGCACCACCGCCAATTTGTTTCTCTACTTCAGCCTTGTATTCTTTGAACTTTTCAAAAGAATCGGATTTGTTCTTCATAAGATATACATATCCATATCTACTGAAATCATCAGTAAATGTTATGAAGTAGTAGTATCCTCCTCTAGCCATCACACGCATTGGGCCACATACATCACTATGTATTATCTCCAGATGTTGAGTGGCCCTTTGACCTTTACCAGTGAAAGGGGCTTTAGTCATCTTACCAAGCAAACAAGATTCATATTCTTGGTATGATTCAAAATCAGACTTATCCAAATATCCATCCTTATGTAATTTGGATATGCGTTTCTCATTTATATGGCATAGACGACAATGCCAGAGGTATATTTGATTTGAGTCATTAACTTTAAGTCATTTGTTTTCTATATTACAGACAGGATTATCTAAATCAAGAACATATAAACCATTAAACAAACGCACAACACCATAGGTTAAATCATTCAAAGCAAAAGAGCAACTGTTGTTCTTTATTGTAAACGAAAAACCTTTCTTGTCCAAACAAGAAACAGAAATAATGTTTCTGCGAATCGCATGCACGTAAAAACAGTCTTCAAGTTCTAAAACAAGCCCAGAGGGCAAAGATAAATAATAAGTTCCTACAACTAAAGCAGCAACTCTTGCTCCATTGCCTACTCGTAGGTCCATTTCTCCCTTAGCCAAAGTCCTACTTCTCTGCAGTTCCTGCACATTTATACAAATGTGAGAAGCACATCCAGTATCCAATACCCAAGATGTAGAAGTAGACAGATTGAATTCTATAACATAAATACCTGATCCAGAAATCTGAATAGCCTTCATTTTCTTCGGATCCTCCAAGTAAACAGGACATTTTCTCTCCTAGTGACCAGTTTTCTTACAATAGTGACATTCACCCTTAGCAACCCCACCTTTAGGCTTTAAAGCCTGTTTGGGACCTGACTTTGGCTTGGGTGTAGAATCAGATCCAGTCTTCTTCTTACCCTTCCACTTGCCTTTCCCCTTGGCCTTACCTTTATTGCCCACCATCAGTATGGGAGCGGGTTCAGCTGTCTTCATGTTGGTCTCATATGTTCTTAACATATGCAACAATTCAGTAGGTGTTTTGTCAAATTCATTCATATTGTAGTTCACAACAAACTGAGTGAATTTGTTATTCAAAGAATTCATGATTAGGTCAATACCAGTTTCCGCAGCAATCGGGAAACCCAAAGTAGCAAGGTACTCAATGTAACCAATCATCTTCAGAACATGTGGGCCAACTGGTTCACTTGCCCCTTGTTTGCAATTAAAGAGTGACTTCCTCGTGTTGAACCTTTCTTGATGAGTTTGGCTTACAAACATGCTTTGTAAGTGCTCATTGATAGTATATGCATCTATATGCACATGCTGTCTTTGAAGCTCAGCACTCATAGTTGCCAACATAAGACATGCAACATCATTTGCATCATTCTCATCCCTTGCATGTGTAAGAACCCTAATTTTTGCAATATTTTCTTTTATATAATATCATGTGGCATTGTCAATTTGGAACCTTTCTAGTCATCCCTGTTGTTTAATGGAATTGATTGTCTGAGAAATTATGTTGTTACATTCTCTATGTAAGATAAAGGGAAGGTTGTTGAAAGCAAGAGTCTTATTGTTAGTAAGAATTATAAAACTTGGGATTTGAGAATTATTGGAGTATTAAAAGATTTATTAAGGATTATGACGAGGAATTATGGATATTCGAGGAATTTACACAATTAAGTACTCAAGGAATTACTAGGGAAATCTCTACGCGACAAAATATTATTACGAAAGATTAATTAAGATACGATACGAATTAAAGATTAAATGACAAGCATTGGTGGAAGAATAATGATACAAGGAGTAGTATTGCATGCAAGTCCCATGCAACTAAGTAGTTAGGAAAAGCAAACTAGTAGTACTAAATGGCAAGGGGAATAGTAACTAGTTGCATTTCTTTTTCCAAGGAGGAGACAAGAGTACAAGAGGCCATACCTAGGTTGTACCATGCTTATACATACACTAATATGTATCACCCAATCACTTTATCAATTATTCAACCAACCACACAAAAATCAAAACAACAAAAGCTCCCCCCCCCCTTGAACACAAAGCTCTCGGCCAAGCTTCCAAAAGGGAAGAAAAATTCTTCCTTCCTCCATTTCTCCTCACTCATAATTCAAGGCATAATTCCTAGGCTCTCTCCATCATCTAAGAAAGGTATACTAAGAGTTTCAAGCCCTTTCATCCATTAACTTTCAAGATATTAATTGTTAAATATATTGTGAATAGTAACCATGTTGAGTTTTTCTTATAGATCTTGGATTATAAGGATAGTAGGAGCTTATTCAAGGTGTTCTTGAGTTTTGTAAGGCTTACCCAAGGCTCCTAGGTACTCAAGAAGGTATAAAAATCATAACCCCTCTTGGCCATTAAGTGTTTATGATGTTCAATGATAGATCCATGTATATAATGTGTTAATCTTGGATGTTCAAGTGATGGATGATATGGATCTAGAGTTTTAGTGTTGTGATTGTGATTTTGATGCTTGTGGTTAGTATATGTATCTCCATGAATGTTATAAAGCATGAACTAGGTGAATTAGATGTTGGTTGTGTTGTGGAAGTAAGAATCTTGGTTGATTTAAGTGAAACATGCATTCTGAATTTTTCCAGAAACTTGACCTGTCTTGTAACATGGTTTTGAACCCCCAAATATTGTCCCCTGAGGTCCTACCTTATATTGTTGGAAAGGTATTTGAATGTAGTTTCTGGAAATATAAGGTTCATGACTAGGTAATGTATAGATTTTAAGTTATGGCCGGAGAAGTAAAATGTGTTTCTGGATTCCGGACTGCACTAAGTGACCCCCTTGTGAACCTTGTTTAAACCCCTAAACATTTATGTGGGATCATGGAAAAATTAGAGAAGCTAGGAAATGCAGTGGTGAAGGCTACCCAAAAAGAATTGGATTAAAATATGAATTTTTCAATTTTATAAAATTGCTAGAGTAAAATTCGCGCAAGGGAAAAAGTCGTTAAGTGGAGTATAATTCTAGGGGTAATGGACGTGACTCGGATATGGTAACTAAATTAAGTCGAATAAGTGACGAGCGTAATCGAGTGATGACATGAACCTATAGTGGGGCTAGAATGTCATAAGACGAAGTCATTAAGTTAATTTTGTACCCCCTAAAACCCCGTAATTAAAGAGACATTGTTAAGGTACTAACGAACGGTTATTGCTTATGTATAGATCGTTCCACTCCGCACGCTCGACCACCCCAACCAAACCAAGGCAAGTTTACTTTTCAAAACTTATACGTATACAAGGACTTTCACTGTTGTGTTTGTAGTTTTCAATCATATCAAATGTTATGTTAGCGAAGTATTGATGCAATTGAGATTGTATAAGTACATATATGTTTGTACCCCTTGAACTTAGACTGAAATGTTTCCTCGGACAACGACTCTAGCAATAGAGGTCGTAGCGGTCCGTATATACTATTGACCGGGGAGCGGTATATTATTATATCGTAACTAGATTGCGAAAACCCGAAGGGTCATTCGGGGAGTATCGTATACTCAAGTAATTATTTTTATATCTTCGTAAATACTCGAAACCCTATCTTGGATTAAAAGTTTATTTTATTAAATAATTATTTTATTAATTATTAATATTAAATCTTAAAATATTATTTATTAATTATTGTTCTTTATTTTAAAGATAAAGCTAATCCAAGATACCTTTAGCACTTTCGAACTCGAACTCTTTCGAACTCAAAATATTTTCGAAAACCCCCGGTCAGGTTTGCTTCTTGTGTGATTTCAAGAATCATCGGTCGACTGATGTCGGACCTCAATTACTCTGTTTTCAATCAAAATCAAGTTTTTAAAAGAAAAAGGGACTCTGGCAGGTGTGGGAACCGTTGACGAACGATTCCCGGGATGTGTAAGCGGCCGTGAGCCAGGCGGTCCATCAATTATTATTCCGGCCCAGGTGTTGCCGAAGGATGATTACGGATGTAGTTTTCATCGAGGGTGATTACGGATGTAGTTTTCACCCGAGGATAGTTACGGATGTAGTTTCTATCCTTCTACCGGTAGAGAAGACCCGCGGATTATTGGACTTGGATGTGGCGACTGATCATCGTCAATCCTTGTCAGGTTTTTATGTTTTCTTCCAGTCCCATCCTCCACTTTGGAAAAATACTCAAACACTGCTTCTTGGGCCTAAGTGCCAAGTTGCCGATAGTGTGGTTTTTGATGAGAAAAATATTGACATCGTACAGTATCTAGAACTGCAAGATTTTCTATAAAGATTGGCACGTGATAGTGCACTCTTGCAATTGTTTCAAAGAATGAAATGTTTTGTATGAGAAACCTTCTAAGCTAATGGAAGGAAAGAGGTTTGCAATGATGTATTCCCTGTACAGTATGTTAATCGTAGAGTGTTTTGCCGAAAATGATATACTCATATGTATATATTTTCAAACTTGAGATGTATTGAAATGGGAACCTTATAAAGGGTTCATATGTTATTCTTAAAGCTCCTTAGTGAGTATAGATGTTTTCTTCAAACTCGAACATATACATTGTCCAATTATGTTTTGAAATCTGAGATATATACCCATATAGTTGGGAATGTTTTCGAAATAAACCACATTATTATTTTACAAAATGGTGAACTTGCTGAGCATTATGTAGCTCATTCTTGCTTTATAAAAACTTTTCAGAAAGAGAAGAATTTGGTCGGTTAGCTCCGCGACAGCAGAAGAGGAGTAGAAGATTTACCCCGGAGATGATTTAGTTCCTGATAAATACTACAGAGCAGGTCTGATAGGTTTTCAACTGTAATAGTAAGACTTGTCTTCAAGTGTAGTTGTATAAGTGGAATTGCGTAAGACTCTGGATTGTACAGATGAACTGTAATATTTAGTGTTACTTTTGATTATCGTTTCTGAGGCTCTAACTTGATTGTGTGTAAGATTGAGGTATGGATGGATGTATTGTTGAGTTGTAAAGTTAATACAGGTATGATATAGTTGGATGGTGACGTGACGACCTGAATCTTTGACCTCAGATTTGGGGGTGTCACAGCATAGGCCGCTATTTCCTCAGTAGTAGCGCCCTTGGGAAGGGGACCTGGCGGAGGGATATCAATGCAATGAAGCTTACGCTCCTGCTTGAGGACAATCCTCAAATTCCTCTACCAGTCTAGGAAGTTGTTTCCTCCTGTCAGCTTGTCCTTCTCAAGGACTGATCGTACGGATAGTGTGTTTGTGTTGTTTGCCATTACTTAGTATCTACAATGATAAAAGCACAAAATAAACATTAGATTGTCTGAATTTATAAATTATTATGTTCAAATGATTATGATATATATTCACAATATATCTCCCACTATTTTTATCAAATCAATAGCCCTTACTATTAATTCGGAAAGTATATCCCATAAATCTTTCTAGTGAGCCAAGATCCATATTTCGTCATGTCCTAAGTCAACCACTGGTAGTCCTTAAAACATGATTATTTAGGTAGACAACAGTTGTCAATTATATCATATATAATTCTTGGATAGTTTGGTGATCAATGATTGATCTTATCTATCAAATAGATTTTCAACCAAACTCTATGCTTCTAAGTTCATAATAGTTGAATATAACCGTTTATTTCCACCATATTATGATGACTCAGTTAAGTTAGACCCAATGATACAACGGCCGAATATAACCGTTTATATTCGTCGCATCTCACCACGATAGACAGGAGTCCCCTGCCACTGACAGCCCTTCCCCTTATCGATCTAGGATTCGATGAGTGTTCTTCATTGGAAAGCATCTGATTAAAACTTAATATTTTGTTAAGGGGTTTAGAATTAAAAACGACCATGATCCCATCATAAAGAGATTCCCAATTTTTTCCTTGAATTAAATACTTCAAATCAATATTCACCAATAGTTTGATTTCCAGGTTGTTGGAGGAGTCACAAGTGGCCTCGCTTAATACCCAACTTCCTTACAGGTAAAACCCGTTTTTGACAAAATCTCCCCATATCGAAATAATTGAAAATTCGTATTTAATTCCGCATTTCATAAACACAGAAATCTCATGATCGTTATGTTTAATTTTAAAATCTCGAATCATTACAGATTTTAACTTGTTTAAGCAGGCATGGCATGGGTGATGTATCTAATACATACATGATTAATCTAATGAAACATGCATCTTTATCTCTACACATACATTATATATCGCATACATTCATATATATGTAAAGTGCAGTAAGTAAACGTGCTTGGTTATGGCCTTTATCATAAACGATCCTTTTCAATCTAATGAAAGGATCAAGGTCAATCTATGGTGGATAAATATAAATACAATTATAAGTCTTCATTCTTTTTTTTTCTCCTTGGTTGCTTCTCCTCATTAATTGTCCTTCAATCTTCAAGTATATTACATTGAATAATTGAATACAACCTATACTAATGTACTTACATGATAAAACTCGAGTTACATTCGAGGTTAAACAATTACAAGAATGAAGAAAACGACATGCAAGTTGTATTTATAAAACCATAAACCATTAAACTAAGGGTCTTAAGGCCATAACCAGCACCATGCTCAAATAAACAATTAAGAACATATAAACAAACACTGCGGGGGTCCCGGGGCGGCAGCCCCCGGGCGGGGTCCGGGGCGGCAGCCCCGGGCGGGGTCCGGGGGCGGCAGCCCCCGGTGGTGGTCTAGCTGACACTATAATTATCTAATGCAACACTATAATTATCTAATGCAACACTGTAATCTTCTTTTAAGAAATACAAAAATATGGCTAATGTAACACTATGTTATTCTAATGTTATAGTAAATCTGCTTATTAGTAACACAAAATTTAATATTGCAACATTAGTAACTATCGCAATTGCAACACTAATAATAAAAATTTTGCAATATTCGATTTGTACATATTATAATCCCATTACTGTTGGGTTCCGAGGCATAAAACGCAGCGGATAAACGTAAATAAAACAATAAATTTTCGAAACCCAAATCAGGATCCATGTATTATTATGGACAGATTATGGAGATTACGAATCATACCTTTAAAAGAGCTTTACTTTCACGAACTCAACGGAGATCCTAGCTTTCACGACTTGTGTCTACCTCTCGGAAAACACCTCTATGGTATCCACACGAACACCTTCAAGAACGACTCACGAACTTGACTGCGGAATGGATGTACTAGCCTCCTTATTGATGATTCGATTTCTACCTTCTCTTGCTGCCTTCTCTAGGGTTTTTCACAAAAACGTGAACCACTCTTAACCTATCATTATCTATTTACAATGACTGGTTAATAGGCCCTCAAGAGCAAAAGCCCAACCCTTTTAGGTATAGGATTAAATAATAAAACGAAATACTATTATTTAATTAATAACTAAGTCACACTTATTATCTAATTCGAATTCACATATTATCTCAATTAATTAAGTCTCACTTAATTAACATAATAAAATTCAAATAATCACCAATTAATTTAAATCCATGATTTAAATTAATTATTCCTTTAAGTGCTCAATGTGTGTGACCCTATAGGCTATTATTTAATTGGCAATAATTTTATTCTCCAATAAAACTATAAACAATGAGCGGTATCTAGTAATACATCATTGCTGCCCAATTAAACAATAATTAAATCGTGATTCGATAAAACCTTTCGTGATTAATTTTTCCGTGTAATATAATCTCTTTAACCAAATATTATAGATTAAACTCGAGGCATGTGTTTAGTTATTCTCTTCAACATTTAATCCGGATTTACTTGATCCATGAGTAGACTATTAAAAAACAAATCATTATTTGAGCACGTCCATGCATTTTATAGTCTCACTCAATCAAGAGGCCAATAATATCTCTCCTAATTCTAGAAGGGTTAAATCCCTTATCTATCATTCATATTTCTCATGCGACTCATGATATACCCGATGTCCACTTTTATCATCACCCGGTCAAAGGTAACTTTTAATGTAGTCAAAGTATATTAATCCTCGTATAGAAATATAATGATCTCAAGTCAAAGGATCATTACACCATTATCACTGTGAGTCTTTCTTATGACTTTATTAAACATGAAGAATCTCACCGTGGGTCTGTCCAGTACCATGTACTCCTACATGTACCTATGTATTGACTTTAGTATCTCCATACTTATATCCAATGAGATGTGGTTATCTGTCAAACCACATACTAGTCTATTTATGTATTATTATTGTCCTATAATAATAATACTCGACCAGGAACCTTTTAAGAATATGATATATTATATAATTTCAAGTTCAAGTCATGTACTTAAACTATATAATGTGTATCATGATTCTAAGGACATTTATTATGCTAACAAATATATCGTAGTAATTAAAATCATAATAAATACGGTTATTGAATGATCAAATGACATAAAGGTTTATTCAAAGAAACAATGTATTGCCTCTAGGGCACCTACACTAACAATTACAAACCAAATCACTCAATACAAAGTAAAGAAGATTCACGGATCTCCTTCCTTCATGCACTACTTCACCAAAATATAGTCTAAAATTTACTTCACCAAAATTTACTTCACGGCTGGACTCGCATGGATGGACTTGGACTTGCTAAAGCGTGGCCCCCTTTTGCTCCCTTTTGCTGACACCCTCCTGTAAGATGAAGCAACTATATAAATACTTAAAGAGTAGTGGACACGGTAAAACTGGAGGAAAAATAATGCCACGTTAGGTTTTAGACGATGAAAAGTAGAGAACTAAAAAGAATTATAGAGAAGTCCAAAGGGATTCTAGAGAAGTTCATAGATTTTTTTTGTATTTACGGTACAAAGTAGTTTATAATAAAAATATTATACAGAACTGGCTTTTCTTCCCTTCAAGCTGGGTAAATGAAGTTATCGTCTTGGTTACACTATGATTTCATTGCAAGTTTCTAATGTTTATGTCTTCTGAGTGAATATGAAGTTTACCTGTGCAGTTCTTTTGTATTGGACAACTTTACAATGTATTCTATGACCCATGTACAAGGTTAGACCAGTACTAGGCTGACGTTACCTCTCTTCTGAACTGAATCTGGCCCAACCGACCTGTTTATAACAGAACAAGGAAGCTGGTAAAATTCCAATACAATTATGCAATACTATGAGAAGGGATAGACACGTTGGGTTGTGCAGGTTCTTTTCTATCACGAAGAGAAATCCATATTTTACGGGCAAAAGAATAAGGGAATTTTGACTCTAGAAACTAGAGACAGAAGGTTGTTTCAAGCATTTTTAGCTATTTGGTGGTGTTCAAATAATTACTTAACATTCTTGTTGCAATATGATATCTGCTTCTTGTAAGCAAGTCAATGCTTTCAGACTCAGCAAAAAAAAATACAAACAATACATTTAGCTTCTAACTACCATCAGATGTCACATTAGGAACATGCATCAATTTTTAGCCATTACTCAAACTTTGGCCACCTTAATGTTAATGAATCCACAACATAAAAAGAGAGATCTTGATCCATGTTAATTACTTTCTAGTTCCTATTATTAGAAAGTCAATTGGCTTTTGTTGTACTTCTAGAATTCCTATTAAAATTACCTTGCAAGTTGTAGATTTCGTGGCATCTCCCTCCATCTTTTTCACTGGTTCACTGTGAAAGAAAATCAGCATGCACAAGATTAATCAATTTATGCTAAAGTATTTTTTTTTATAGAAATTAAAACTATAGGGGTCGACGTTACCTTGATCTATCATTCAAATTACCAGAAAGAGGTTTAGGTGCAAGCTCAGTGTAAACATTTAAATGACTCAAGAACTCTAGTCAGACAGATTAGTAGAATCTGAATTGCTGCAAAATGAATGAACTTATTAAAGTTCAAGTACGAGTTTCGCCTGGACCATCTGATGATGCACCAACAATCCATGTAACTCATAGATAACTATCTTGCTGTCCCAATTACAAGGGAAACGGACACTAATGCTTCTTCAGAAAACAATAGAGGCTCTTTGATCTGTAACTTTGGAACTAGAACTCTACTTTCTTTACAAGTTAAAACTAATCCAGAGTGAAAATGGAAATAAAATGGTCTAAAAAGCATTAAGAAAAATGATAAATACTCTTAAGTCTTAATTGATAAAGCAAAGTGACTTGATGACAGTTAATCCAACATCATAATTCAGACAATATATATTTTTTTAAATTAGTAAACCTTTTTTTAAAAAAATGTGAAGAATAACCAAATATATAACAACAAGCCATTATGTCTAAGAGCACTTACATTATATACATGCATCTATGCATGCTCGGAAAGGCATCATTAAAAGGATCTATAAAAAGCAAGCTTTCTACTAGCACGGATATTCTCTGCGATACTGAAAAGATTACACGCTGTCCAATATAAGGCTCTTTTCCAAGCTTACAAATCAACTGTTGGATACGGAACTGCACATCAGCATCAAGGTGCTCTGTTTCAGGAAAAACAAACATATATAAATCGATAAATTATGGTAAAAGAATAGATAGGAAGCCTAAATATTTAAATTCCAGTAGTTAATGTTGGCAAGACTTTTACATCCGTTACCATTAAATTACATCCACACCAAACAGCAAATACTTAGTTAGGTAACTGAACATCGCAAAAACAACTACTTCCCTGGACTTCCTAGCATCACCACAGTCATCCTTGTCCTGACCTGCACCATCTTCACTCCCCTCAATAAACATACTGCATCAGAAAAATGAAAAAAAGTACCAGATCAGATAGGACTATTTTCCATTTTTCTAAGCTATTCAGACCTCCTAAGCGGCAACATTTATAACCTGACCTAAGCATAAGTATGGCATTTAAGCAATTTAAATTAAAATCAACATTAAAAATGTGAAGAAATTACAAAATTAAAAATCTGGGAAGTCTGCAATGAGCATCAGCTAAACAAAATCGTACATGTGCTACATCAAAGAAGACAGCAATAAAACTTGTGTATCTAAAATTTTCTTTTATATTTTCTCACTTTTTCATCCCACTTCTAAATCTATGCAGCCTTGTGTCAAACAAATTGACACAAACATCAAGAACACAACCAAGATAGCAATCTCACCAAGAAGTTAAATTAACAAATATACACAGAAATTTACCAAAAATAACATAATAACCATGATAACACTTCAACAGTTCCATCACTATATGCAAACCAGTGTGTGTATGTGTGTTTTCAAGAAATTTACTTTGCCGCTGAAATCTGAGGCTTCTTCTCCACCTTTCTGCACTACACACCTTGTATTAACAATTGGGTGAACTAATAAACCTTAAATCAAAGCCCCAAATTGAACAAAACCCAAATTAGGGATACATACCTGAAACTGAAGCATGATATACCATTTAAAAAAACCCGAAAACGTCTCGTAACTAGGATGTAGAGGGAGATGGAGTGAATTCCTGGGTGAAGTCCCAAATCGAATAAATCTAAAATCGAATTAGAGATCTATGTAATTACAATCGAATTAATAATAAAAAGTATTGAGTACTGAGAAGATAAAGTAGAGTTACAAGATTATAGTGAAGATAAAGTAGAGTTACAAGATACAAAAGTAAGAGCATTCACATCCCATTCCCCATCCCCAATCCCAAAAACTTACTAAAAATAGTAAATTCCCAAATAAAAATAGTAAATCCTCAAAATTATCAAAAAGTTTCTACATCCCATTCCCCATTTTCCATTCCCCTATCCCTATATTCTTTTTTATATTACTTCTTTCTTTCTCTTTCACTTACAATTTTAACTACCAAAACTCACCCACTATTATAAATACAATTTAATATTATTATATGAGGAGAGAGAGTGTATGAGGATGGGGATGAGGCATCAACTTTGGTCCCTAAATATGGGGACTCAAACTTTGGTCCCTAAATCAAACCCCAAAATGGGGAATGGGATGGAGGAGTGTTTTAGAAGAAAAGTTGGACAAATCCTTAAATTATAAGGATGGGGTTGGGGATGGGGGATGGGATGTGAATGATCTAAAGTGAGCTTGAGAGAGGGATATGTGTGAGAATGTGTGTGTCTGAGAATGTGTAATGTGAGTGTAATTCAGTTTAAGGAGAAAAGGGGAAAGTGCAATTTGGGGGGAAAAAGTCCGCCCATTTTTTCACCTCGGGCAATACAACACAGTACATTACTTATCTTATTTAACCTAATTAAATTATTAAATTTATTATAATATAAAAAAATATCACATGTATTTATATATAATATAAATTGAAATTTGAGAATATTGTGGATTATATATAAAAATAAAAAAAGCTCAAAAATTAAAATGTAATAATATAATTTATAAAAGTATTTTCAATTTGTTAATTATAAATATAAAGAAATATAATGTAATACTTTTACTTTTTAAAATTTCTATCACTTAAACTTAAATAAATATCATGTTTATGTACATGTAAATATTTAATGTTATGGTCTAACAAATCCCAAAATTAATTAATCAGTTTATGTCAACTAGTACTTTGACCGGAACACCTAAACAGGGTTTCGTTAGGGTTTAAAGATTCGATTTTTTAAAAAATATTTCTCGACGATCCAACCGTACGGGCATCAAGATCCATCGTTTTTGTGGCGCCCCCAAATCCGAGGTCAAAGATTCAGGTCGTCACATCACCATCCAACCATATCATACCTGTATTAACTTTACAACTCAACAATACATCCATCCAGACGTCAATCTTACGCACAAACAAGTTAGAGCCTCAGAAACGATAATCAATAGTAACACTAAATATTACAATTCATCTGTACAATCTAGAGTCTTACGCACTTCCACTTATACAACTACACTTGAAGACAAGTCTTACTATTACAGTTGAAAACCTATCAGACTTACTCTGTAGTATTTATCAGGAACTAAATCATCTCCGGGGTAAATCTTCTACTCCTCTTCTGTTGGTGCGGAGTTAACCGACCAAATTCCTCTCTTTCTGAAAAATTTTTATAAAGCAAGAATGAGCTACATAATGCTCAGCAAGTTCACCATTTTGAAAAATAATTATGTGGTTTATTTCGAAAACATTCCCAACTGTATGGGTATATATCTCAGATTTTAAAACATAATTGGACAATATATATGTCCGAGTTTGGAATAAAACATTTATACTCACTAAGGAGCTTTAAGAATAACATATGAGCCCTTTATAAGGTTCTCATTTCAGTATATCTCAAGTTTGAAAATATATACATATGAGTATATCATTTTCGGCAAAACACTCTACGGTTAACATACTGTACAGGGAATCCATCATTTCAAACCTCTTTCCTTCCATTAGCTTAGAAGGTTTCTCATTCAAAAACATTTCATTCTTTGAAATAATTGCAAGAGTGCACTAACACGTGCCAATCTTTATAGAAAATCTTGCAGTTTTATATACTGCACGATGTCAATATTTATCTTATCAAAAACCACACTATCGGCAACTTGGTACTTAGGCCCAAGAAGCAGTGTTTGAGTATTTTTCCAAAGTGGAGGATGGGACTGGAAGAAAACATAAAAACCTGACAAGGATTGATGATGATCAGTCGCCACAACCAAGTCCAACAATCCGCGGGTCTTCTCTACCGGTAGAAGGATAGAAACTAGATCCGTAACTATCCTCGGGTGAAAACTACATCCGTAATCACCCTCGATGAAAACTACATCCGTAATCATCCTTCGGCAACACCTGGGCCGGAATAATAATTGATGGACCGCCTGGCTCACGGCCGCTTACACATCCCGGGAATCGTTCGTCAACGATTCCCACACCTGCCAGAGTCCCCTTTTTTTTCTTTCTTGTCAAAAATCATTTTGATAGAAAATTCGAGTAGTTGAAGTTCGACCTCAGTCGACCGATAATTCTTGAAAAGTGTACAAGAAGCAAAACCTGACCGGGGGTTTTCGAAAATGTTTTGGGTTCGAAAGAGTTCGAGTTTGAAAACGATGAAGGTATCTTGGATTAGTTTTGTCTTTAAAATAATGAACAATAATTAATAAATGATATTTTAAGATTTAATATAAAAAATTAATAAAATAATTATTTTATTAAAATAAGATTTTTAATCCAAGATAGATATTTTTGAGTATTTTTAACAACGTAAAAATAATAAATACTTAAGTATACGATACTTCCCGAATGGCTCTTCGGGTTTTCGTAATTTAATCACGATATAATAATATACCGCTCCCCGGTCAATAGTATATTTGGACCGCTACGACCTCTATTGCTAGAGTCGTTGTCCGAAGGAAATACTTTCATTCTAAGTTCAAGGGTGTACAACACATATGCATAAATCTCAAACTTCAACATAATCTCGTAAAGCATAAAAATATAATACATTTGGAAGCTACAAACACAACAGTGAAAATCCTTATATATAAGTTTTGAAAAGTAAACTTGCCTTGGTTAAGGTGGGGTGGTCGAGTTTGCGACGTGGAACGAAGATCTATACATAATCAATATTCGTACGTTAGTACCTTAACAACACTACTTAATCGTAAGGTTTTAAAGGATGTTAGACCAACTTAACGACTCCAATTTGTGACAACTAACCCTCCTATATGACCATGTCATCACTTTATAACATTCATTACCCATTCGACTCGAATCCATCCCTCAAACTTGAAACACAAGTGAGTACTCTTAAAACTACGTTAAACTAAGCTCCTAGGTGATTTTTCACTCGCGCGCACTTCGCTTTAACATTTTTATAAAATTGAAAAATACAAATTTTATTCCAATTCTTTTTGGACAGCCTTCACAACTGTATAATCTGACTACCCTCAAATTTTCATAACACTAGCATAATTTTAAGGGGTCCTAACTCAGTTCACAAGTGGACAACACAGTGCAGTCCGAATTCCAGAACCACACTGCACTAATCCGGCCATAACTCAAGATCTACACATCTCCTGGGTATGAACCTTATATTTCTAGAAACTACATTCAATTATGTTTCCAACCATATAAATTAGGTCCTCGGGTGACAAGATTTAGGGGTTCAAAACCCTCCTACAAGACAGTACATGCTCCCAGGAATTTACACAGCACTCATCTTTTCTCAAACATTCAAGAACTCACTTTATACATCACATCTACCATCAAAACCACCAAGACTTGTCTCTATATCATACATGGGGTTACATACTATAAGTACAAGCCTTACAACCATCATAACAAGCACATAACTTCAAGATTTCATCATCTACAACTCAAATCACCAAGATTCACTCCAAAACTTATAGATCTAACAATATAAACTATAAACAAGTCATGCTAAGGGTTGAGAGAGTTTATACCTTCCTTGATGTGTGTAATATCTTTCTAAATCTTGTATAATCCTTGTATAGCCTTGGGTAAGCTTGGATGATCAAAAGAAATGAAGAAAACAAAGTTAGTAATTCGGAGTTATTAGAATCCGACTGAAAGATCATGGAAAACGAGGCCCTTACCAAGTTTTCTGATCGAGGCTTCTAAATGAGAGTTGTAGAGCATCTTCACAGCTTTCTAACCATATAAAGAACACGAAATTCCATTGAGTAATGAAGGCTCTAGGCCCGTTTTACTGAGCTGCTGTTCTGCTGGGCAGAATGGGTGTTTTCTTGTGTTTGTTTTGTTTTTTTTGCTAAATAATGACTAATACATGTATTATATATCTATCTCATTTGGATGCATCTTCTTGTAATGTGTTGTCAACACCTCATTGGCTCACTTGGATTTCCTTATCCACAACAATTGCAACAAAGTCCTCATCTTTTGTTTCTTTCATATTAGTCCCTTGGTTTGTTTCCTTTTCCAACAATTTGATTTCCTTGTTGTCTCGTGAATAAAATTAATACGTTACAACTTATACTTTGCATATTATTGCTCTAATATGGCACAATACCTCGAATGAATATTAATTCCAACATCCCTTGTTTATTTCTCTTTATCTCAGAAAATGTTCTCCCGATTTCTCAAGCATTCTCTATTTCTCAATTCTAGGAGTTTATTCTCAATCCTCTTTCTTTCTCATAATATATCCTTTCTTGGACTCTTAATATACCATATCCTTAATCCATGCTTTGTTCGCTCAATCGCTTAATCTCATTGTAAAGTTTCAGCGGTTTCTAGAACGTTTGTTTCACTTCCTCAGTGGTTTTCGTTCCAAATTCTCAAATCACTTATAATAAAATTCCAAAATATTAACTCCTCAATTCCTCAAATTAAATATCTCATTTCTTGATATTACTGATATATATAATTCACTGCTCGGTCAAATATTACACGAAAATAGAATTTGGAATTTCTGAATTCCGATCGCATTTACATACACTTATTTACTCCGTAGATTACTAGTATAACTTCGAAATATCCACACTACGTCTCGTACATAGGTGGCATGAAAAATTTTCTTAATCCTCAAAATCACTATTCATCCACCAAATCACTATTCATTGATGCACTTCATCATAATAGGAAAAGTTTTAATTCTGCCGAAATTTTGGGTTCTTACAGTCTCCCCTCCTTAAAAGGATTCCGTCCCGGAATTAGTTTAGGAATCACTGGGGTTACTCCTTCTTTGTTTCACTCTTTCAACTTCCAGGTGGATTCTTCCACATCTTGATTTTCTCACAATTCCTTATTAGTTTGAAAACCTTGTTCCTCAGATCTTGTTCTTCTCTATCCATGATTTCCACGGGTTGCTCCACATAGGTCAAGTCGGGTCACAGGTCCACTTGGTTGTACTCTATCACATGCCGATAGTTGGTGTGGTAGGGTCGTAACATAGACACATGAAACACATTGCGAATTTGCTGCAAGCTTGGGGGCAAGACTAACTCGTAGGCTAACTTCCCAATACTCCTCAAAATCTCAAAAGGTCCAATAAACCTCAGACTTAGCTTCCCTTTCTTACCAAACCGCATTAATCCTTTCCAGGGGATACCTTTAGCATCACGAAGTCTCCCATCTCATACTCCTTTGATATCTCATAAAATTTGACCATTCGAAATAATGGGTTTCGTAAAAAAAAACTAATGACTTTTACATACACTCATCTGCACCGTAAAGACGTAAAATCAATTCGAAATATTTATTTAATAATTCGTACATATCGTGATTGCAAAAATTTCTCATCTACCCATAAAATTACTATTCATCCAGGTTTCGAATATTCACGAAAATGTGGGTTATTGCAGTCTCCTCTCCTTAAAAGGATTCTATCTTAAGAACCTAAGGAAAATAGTTGTGGATACAATTCCAACTTTACCCTTTCTAACTCTCAGGTTGACACTTCAACCCTTTTGTTCTCTCACCTTGGTCTCACCATCGCTTTAATGTTGTTTCTCAACGCATGCTCTCCTCGACCTGTATTCCTTATCGGTTGTTCTATGAATGAAAATTTCTATCCCACTACTTATACGTTTCTCTTCTACCTTGTTCATAGTATCCGTGTTGAGTCCTTGTATCGTTGGCCCGTGAATACTTTGTGGTCGTGTTTTATAATCTAAGACAACGTCAATACGCACGGTATTCCTCATATTCCTTCGCTTGATTAGCAGGCATGTGTTGCCTCCCGTCAGCCGTTACCACTTGCTATGGATACTGTATAGTCTTCGGTATACGTCGAACCAGTTCAGCTACTATATCCCTCGTTCATTGACTTCTTCGTAACGAAACTTCTTCTTTCGCAGTACGTTTACAAGAGACGTCCTTACGTTCGCATGGTGACGATCGTGATAACAACATTCATTTCATTGATAAGTTTTTATTCTCGACTGCCCCATGAATTCTAAGGCACGACACTAAATATAAATTCGATCGTCTGGATAATTCTTCTTCCCTGTCCGTCAACCACAGATCAAATTAGTACATACGCCCAATCTCTTTGTTAAATATACTTGAAAGCACCTTCAATATTCGAAGTTTAACCTTAAGTCTTTATCTGACGTAATCGCTGTAGAAGTTTTATATTGCACCACCATCTCTTCCGTATATAAATCGATAATCTTTTAAATGGAAAGTCTCTCGTAGGTAAATCACTTGGTCCAACAATTATAAATCAACTAGGGCCATCTCTTTGCTCGGTCTTTGGCGACCTACTTATGAAATTCATTATAATTCTATCCACATTCAAGATTTTCTACAGGCGGAATTAATCCACTAGATCTCTATCATTCTGCTTTTGACATGTCGCGTTTGTACTTAATAGTTTGCCAATACCATTCTTCATTTCCGTTTGCCAAACATTCTATTAATTCTCTATACATCTTTGCCCTTCCCCATAATTTAGTCACTTTCCTCTAACATTATTCTTTATTGTATATACTCTATTTTCTTGGTCAATACTGACTGAATTCCAATTTCGAATAATCCCTCCTATAGGTATCGGCCACCACACTGGCCTTTCCTTTCCTGGGAAATAACAAATTTCTCCATTATACTCCCTGCTCCCTTTCGTCACCTTCTCTTTCTTATGTTTAGTTCTAATATGAAGATATACTTATGGCACTTGTGGAAAACTTTCACACTTTTCTCATAAAGTTAACGTCTCAGTTTTATGCGTGAACGCCATCATAACTAATCCCAGACTCACGGTTAGTATATCCTATCCCGTAACCTTTATGTTGTTTAGAAGTATAGGCTATCATCCCCTTTCTACTGCATCAGCACACCTCTTAAACTCTTAAAAGACGCATCATCGTGACTCTCAAAGTCCTCTATTTATCATCAAGTATAGCTAACAACGAGGTCGTTGCTAATATCTCGTTTCATTCCAAAACTTTGTTCATTAATCCATAAAGGCTTCTGACTCATTAGTCCACTCAAATGATACTACCATAATTTTATAACGTTTATATTAGTGTGAAATGCCAACTTTGGCACAGTACAGAGGTCGATCTTGAGTTGGTGAAACCCGCTTTTCAACCTTATCTTTGAAAAACAACTACGCATTTTAACTGGTCAACAATTCTTACATCTCCAGTTAGGGGTATCGATTCTCGATGGTATATGTAAGATGTCATACGCTCGTCCTCTTTCACAACTGGCGCCAATCAGTCTGAGGCCTGCATGCTGCTGCGATTCCCAATAAACTTGATTAGGTGGTAATCTCGAAGGATTATTGGGATATATCCATGCATCCATTTGCTATTAGGGGCCTTTTAAACTTTATGTCTCTCTATGTGCATCAATCCCTTTAAGCTAAGTAAAGCTTCACATTCTTGCCACGATATTTCTTCCTTTCTTGTCCACCTCACTTCCATGTTAGTTTCCTCTAAGAATATGTCTTACATCGCAATCGATTTGAATTTCTTGGATCAGGAAAAGGCTTGGTAACTCCAGAATTCATTACTATAACATCCTGACAACGGTTGGTAGGAGCGTACTCCCAACCGCCTCATCATTTCTTATAACCTTCCTCACACTAATATTAAAGGTCCTTGTGGTATGCCCCAACATGTTATTCCTACTTTAAATAATTACTCGGCATAACGCTCTGGCTGCACAATTACAACATTTGGTTTTTTTTTTCTCATATTGGTGCTACGGTTCACAATTGTACCTCCTGTTCACCTTAGAGTAATCACTTTTGAAAGGAATGGTTTCAAAATAACAAGGTCCAATAGATAATTTCAATAAGAATTCCACATTGGATGTTCCAAGAATGTTGATGGTTCCAAATACTAGGAGTCTCGATTTTTGGAGATGTAAGGATGGACAGAAAGAATACAACAAGGTTTATTCCTTCATGTCCTGATAATTTTGTAATGTGATATCATAGAGAGTGTTGCACGAGGGCAATGATTATTGGATACAAAAGTCATAAAGACGATCTTTATACCATTCTTACATCTGGTGAATACTTTTCCTCAAAAATAGAGGATCTAAAAGTCCCATTGATAAAGGTCAATCGATCGAAAGCAATTCTACTCTATGACAATAAAAAAAATGAAGCAGTTTATCATTCAAGTAATCTATGGTTTCAAATGAATCTTCAATATATGAATGAAAGAACAAAATATTCAAGTGACATAAAGTCTGATACGACGATGGGTAGAATTCAAGTTGAGTGGGCGACCTCACTAGGTCTCAATCAAGTTATTCGTCAAAACTTTCATCATCACACTTTACCACATGCAAAATGCATTGCGGAATGAATTAAATTGGGAGTTGGACCAGTGAAACAATAACTAGTCCTTTTCAAGAAACACTAGCAACTAGCTAGACAAAATTTGCTAGTTCACCTGTTTGAGACATCACCACTAGCTAGGACAATTAGCTAGGTGTTCTTCACAACAATACAATTTTGACTAGTTAGAACAATCAACTAGTCATTCATATTGACATATCGACTAGCCAGTTTCAATTGGCTAGAACGGAATTTCAACATCGTAGCCACTGAAGAAACTTTAGGCTACTCGGACAACGAATGGAAATAAGAAGTTATTAAGTTTGAAAAAGAAAACTGTAAAATCTGAAGAGAATGTTCTAGGTATCGGAACAATCGATAACCTCTCATCAAATATTACTTACCAGTGAAACGGTCCACCCAAGGGTGCCTCCGTACACATGCTTTATCAGATCCTACAATAGAATTAAATTCAGAATACCAATATCAAAATGATATCCTTACTATGATTTCAATGTACGATGTACAATCTCATCTCGAATAGAAGAAAAGAATTCATGAAGGATGTCTGGACATTAGATCATCCATGTCCTCAGTAATTTGTTAAAATATTTATGAGCTCAACTGAAGAGTGCAAGTATGAAAGAAGCAATCAAATATCAATATTCGTTAAGTAATATTCATCGATTAATTAAGGAAATATTTGTTGAACCTTCCTTGGATAATTGAAAGAAAGTGTAAATAGGCCTGAGCCGAACAAGATCATCATAAATTTTTGAATAGAATGTACATGGATCAAATAAAATGACTTCGGATAAGTCCTGCTTTAGGGAAAGCATCTCACTGGTTGTTATTCCACAAGTTTGAAGTAGAAAGCAAAAAGGGTTACCTGATATAAATTAATCGAGGTAACAGGGTTAGTGAACAGTTTAAAATGAAGTAGTGCACCTGCTGGTAGTTACCAAAATAAGTTAATAATCATTCGTGCATCTCATTATCACCATTATGAGGGTAACTCCATCTCTTCGTCTTCGTAATACAAGACACCAACTAGTGCATCTCTCAATCATCATCTTAAAGTCATTTATCGAGTTGGGGTTTCACAAATATATCTGTCATTTCCGTGATTTATCTTGAAGACCAAGCTTCACATCATCCCGGGGACACCTGCTAAGTCCATAGGGTCCTACTTCATGCCTTCCGACATGAATCACAAGTTGCCAGTTCCCCCTGGGAACAGATCAAAGAGATCTCTCGGGGATCTCAGTGCAGTCCATAGGTTCAGTGGCGGGTGTGTGTATGTGAACATATACCAAAAATATTGAGGTCTACAATACATATATACGTAGTCCCTGATAACATCTCTATCAAAGGATCCCACTCTAGACCCACTGGTCTTTTCTTTTGGTAGACTCTGAGATCACTGTATCGCTCGTTGCAACCATATTCAACTTCTCTTGAGTCCCTTTGTTAATTCTACTTGTTTGTTCTCTAAATTGAACTACCATGCTCTAGCGTCCGAATCATGCGTGGAATTATCTAGCACGCTCATCTTATGATAACATTCTCGTATAACACATGTAAAATTCGCCATCAAGGGTAATGAAATCCACAACGACATAGTGACCAACTTTCAGGTAAACCCGTTACTTATCAAAAATCGGATCTTATAGCCAAAGTAAAAGACTTTCATTATTCCAAGTACTAAGTACCCTTAATTATGTAGGGAAGTCTAAACTTCTTGATCCTTAAAATGCCGCCTCCTAAACTGTGGAGGACTATGGGCCACAAAATTTATGCCAGCCTAGTCATCCGATCATATTGGCAATATCGCCTCTACCTCAGCTGCTCTTGAGATTTCGCTCTGCTTCCTATATCATTACCTATGATAGGTCATGTACGACTCTCAAACCTCTATTCATCATTCTGAAGGTCTCTAAGGATTCTATCGACCCTAGTATAATACCTCCAGTAAACATTCCAGTCCATTCTACTCACCGGTACCTCTTCCGGAAGTCCAATAATAAGTTTACTACGATCTTTTATGTCATTCTCCTACTTAGACTTAACTATCAACACTCTCGTTTCTGAGTACTGTAACTTATTGCTCTGATACCATTTCTGTGGCGCCCCCAAATCCGAGGTCAAAGATTCAGGTCGTCACATCACCATCCAACCATATCATACCTGTATTAACTTTACAACTCAACAATACATCCATCCAGACCTCAATCTTACGCACAAACAAGTTAGAGCCTCAGAAATGATAATCAAAAGTAACACTAAATATTACAATTCATCTGTACAATCCAGAGTCTTACGCACTTCCACTTATACAACTACACTTGAAGACAAGCCTTACTTTTACAGTTGAAAACCTATCAGACTTACTCTGTAGTATTTATCAGGAACTAAATCATCTCCGGGGTAAATCTTCTACTCCTCTTCTGCTGGTGCGGAGTTAACCGGCCAAATTCTTCTCTTTCTGAAAAGTTTTTATAAAGCTAGAATGAGCTACATAATGCTCAGCAAGTTCACCATTTTGAGAAATAATAATGTGGTTTATTTCGAAAACATTCCCAACTGTATGGGTATATATCTCAGATTTTAAAACATAATTGGACAATATATATGTCCGAGTTTGGAATAAAACATTTATACTCACTAAGGAGCTTTAAGAATAACATATGAACCCTTTATAAGGTTCCCATTTCAATATATCTCAAGTTTGAAAATATATACATATGAGTATATCATTTTCGGCAAAACACTCTACGGTTAACATACTGTACAGGGAATCCATCATTGCAAACCTCTTTCCTTCCATTAGCTTAGAAGGTTTCTCATTCAAAAACATTTCATTCTTTGAAATAATTGCAAGAGTGCACTAACACGTGCCAATCTTTATAGAAAATCTTGCAGTTCTCGATATTGCACGATGTCAATATTTTTCTTATCAAAAACCACACTATCGGCAACTTGGCACTTAGGCCCAAGAAGTAGTGTTGGAGTATTTTTCCAAAGTGGAGGATGGGACTGGAAGAAAACATAAAAACCTGACAAGGATTGACGATGATCAGTCGCCGTAACCAAGTCCAACAATCCGCGGATCTTCTCTACCGGTAGAAGGATAGAAACTACATCCGTAACTATCCTCGGGTGAAAACTACATCCGTAATCACCCTCGATGAAAACTACATCCGTAATCATACTTCGGCAACACCTGGGCCGAAATAATAATTGATGGACCGCCTGGCTCACGGCCGCTTACACATCCCGGGAATCGTTCGTCAACGATTCCCACACCTACCAGAGTCCCCTTTTTTTTTTTTTTTTCTTTCTTGTCAAAAATCATTTTGATAGAAAATTCTTTTTTTTATCAAAACCTGACCGGGGGTTTTCGAAAATGTTTTGGATTCGAAAGAGTTCGAGTTTGAAAATGATGAAGGTATCTTGGATTAGTTTTGTCTTTAAAATAATGAACAATAATTAATAAATGATATTTTAAGATTTAATATAAACAATTAATAAAATAATTATTTAATTAAAATAAGATTTTTAATCCAAGATAGATATTTTTGAGTATTTTTAACAACGTAAAAATAATAAATACTTAAGTATACGATACTTCCCGAATGGCTCTTCGGGTTTTCGCAATTTAATCACGATATAATAATATACCGCTCCCCGGTCAATAGTATATTTGGACCGCTACGACCTCTATTGCTAGAGTCGTTGTCCGAAGGAAACACTTTCATTCTAAGTTCAAGGGTGTACAACACATATGCATAAATCTCAAACTTCAACATAATCTCGTAAAGCATAAGCATATAATACATTTGGAAGCTACAAACACAACAGTGAAAATCCTTATATATAAGTTTTGAAAAGTAAACTTGCCTTGGTTAGGGTGGGGTGGTCGAGCTTGCGACGTGGAACGAAGATCTATACATAATCAATATTCGTACGTTAGTACCTTAACAACACTACTTAATCGTAAGGTTTTAAAGGATGTTAGACCAACTTAACGACTCCAATTTGTGACAACTAACCCTCCTATATGACCATGTCATCACTTTATCACATTCATTACCCATTCGACTCGAATCCATCCCTCAAACTTGAAACACAAGTGAGTACTCTTAAAACTACGTTAAACTAAGCTCCTAGGTGATTTTTCACTCGCGCGCACTTCGCTTTAACATTTTTATAAAATTGAAAAATACAAATTTTATTCCAATTCTTTTTGGACAGCCTTCACAACTGTATAATCTGACTACCCTCAAATTTTCATAACACTAGCATAATTTTAAGGGGTCCTAACTCAGTTCACAAGTGGACAACACAGTGCAGTCCGAATTCCAGAACCACACTGCACTAATCCGGCCATAACTCAAGATCTACACATCTCCTGGGTATGAACCTTATATTTCTAGAAACTACATTCAATTATGTTTCCAACCATATAAATTAGGTCCTCGGGTGACAAGATTTAGGGGTTCAAAACCCTCCTACAATACAGTACATGCTCCCAGGAATTTACACAGCACTCATCTTTTCTCAAACATTCAAGAACTCACTTTATACATCACATCTACCATCAAAACCACCAAGACTTGTCTCTATAGCATACATGGGGTTACATACTCTAAGTACAAGCCTTACAACCATCATAACAAGCACATAACTTCAAGATTTCATCATCTACAACTCAAATCACCAAGATTCACTCCAAAACTTATAGATCTAACAATATAAACTATAAACAAGTCATGCTAAGGGTTGAGAGAGTTTATACCTTCCTTGATGTGTGTAATATTTTTCTAAACCTTGTATAATCCTTGTATAGCCTTGGGTAAGCTTGGATGATCAAAAGAAATGAAGAAAACAAAGTTAGTAATTCGGAGTTATTAGAATCCGACTGAAAGATCATGGAAAACGAGGCCCTTACCGAGCTTTTCTGATCGAGGCTTCTAAATGAGAGTTGTAGAGCATCTTCACAGATTTCTAATCATATAAAGAACACGAAATTCCATTGAGTAATGACGGCTCTAGGCCCGTTTTACTGAGCTGCTGTTCTGCTGGGCAGAATGGGTGTTTTCTTGTGTTTGTTTTGTTTTTTTTGCTAAATAATGACTAATACATGTATTATATATCTATCTCATTTGGATGCATCTTCTTGTAATGTGTTGTCAACACCTCATTGGCTCACTTGGATTTCCTTATCCACAACAATTGCAACAAAGTCCTCATCTTTTGTTTCTTTCATATTAGTCCCTTGGTTTGTTTCCTTTTCCAACAATTTGATTTCCTTGTTGTCTCGTGAATAAAATTAATACGTTACAACTTATACTTTGCATATTATTGCTCTAATATGGCACAATACCTCGAATGAATATTAATTCCAACATCCCTTGTTTATTTCTCTTTATCTCAGAAAACGTTCTCCCGATTTCTCAAGCATTCTCTATTTCTCAATTCTAGGAGTTTATTCTCAATCCTCTTTCTTTCTCATAATATATCCTTCCTTGGACTCTTAATATACCATATCCCTAATCCATGCTTTGTTCGCTCAATCGCTTAATCTCATTGTAAAGTTTCAGCGGTTTCTAGAACGTTTGTTTCACTTCCTCAGTGGTTTTCGTTCCAAATTCTCAAATCACTTATAATAAAATTCCAAAATATTAACTCCTCAACTCCTCAAATTAAATATCTCATTTCTTGATATTATTGATATATAATTCACTACTCGGTCAAATATTACACGAAAATAGAATTTGGAATTTCTGAATTCCGATCGCATTTACATACACTTATTTACTCCGTAGATTACTAGTATAACTTCGGAATATCCACACTACGTCTCGTACATAGGTGGCATGAAAATTTTTCTTAATCCTCAAAATCACTATTCATCCACCAAATCACTATTCATTGATGCACTTCATCATAATAGGAAAAGTTTTAATTCTACCGAAATTTTGGGTTCTAATAGTCTCCCCTCCTTAAAAGGATTCCGTCCCGAAATCAAGATCCATTATTTTTAATGTTATTCCCAAAATTTTAGAAAAAAAAATATACTTGATTGGGTAATTCAACTGTCAACTAGTACCTTGACCGGAACCCCTAAACAAGGTTTCGTCATGGTTTAAGGATTCGATTTTTTAAAAAATATTTCTCGACCACCCAACCGTACGGGAATCAAGATCCATCATTTTTAATATTATTCCCAAAATTTTAGAAAAAAAAATTTATTTGATTGGGTAATTCAACGGTCAACTAGTACTTTGACCGGAACCCCTAAACGGGGTTTCGTCAAGGTTTAAGGATTCGATTTTTTAAAAAATATTTCTCGACCACCCAACCGTACGGGAATCAAGATCCATCTTTTTTAATGTTATTCCCAAAATATTAGAAATTGTTTTTATTTGATTGGGTAATTCAACGGTCAATTTGTACTTTTACCGTAACCCCTAAATAGGGTTTCATCTTGGTTTAAGGATTCGATTTTTTAAAAAATATTTCTCGACCACCCAACCGTACGAGAATCAAGATCCATCATTTTTAATGTTATTCCCAAAATTTTAGAAAAAAAATTATTTGATTGGGTAATTCAACGGTCAACTAGTACTTTGACCAGAACCCCTAAACAGGGTTTCGTCAAGGTTTAAGGATTCGATTTTTTAAAAAAGATTTCTCGACCACCCAACTATACGGGAATCAAGATCCATCCTTTTTAATGTTATTCCCAAAATTTTATAATTTTTTTAATTTGATTGGGTAATTCAACGGTCAACTAGTACTTTGACCGGCACCCCTAAACAGGGTTTCGTCAGGGTTTAAGGATTCGATTTTTTAAAAAATATTTCTCGATGACCCAATCATACGGGAATCAAGATCCATCCTTTTTAATGTTATTCCCAAAATTTTAGAAAAAAAATATATTTGATTGGGTAATTGAACGGTCGATTAGTACTTTGACCGGAACCCCTAAATAGGGTTTCATCAGGGTTTAAGGATTCAATTTTTTAAAAAATATTTCTAGATGACCCAAGCATACGGGAATCAAGATCCATCCTTTTTAATGTTATTTCCAAAATTTTAGATTTTTTTTTATTTGATTGGGTAATTGAACGGTCAACTAGTAATTTGACCGGAACCCCTAAAAAGGGTTTCGTGAGTGTTTAAGGATTCAATTTTTTAAAAAATATTTCTAGACGACCCAAGTGTACGGGAATCAAGATCCATCCTTTTTAATGTTATTCCCAAAATTTTAGAAAAAAAAAATTATTTGCTTGGGTAATTGAACGGTCAACTAGTACTTTGACCGGAACCCCTAAACAGGATTTCGTCACGGTTTAAGGATTCGATTTTTTAAAAAATATTTCTGGACGACCCAAGCGTACGGGAATCAAGATCCATCCTTTTTAATGTTATTCCCAAAATTTTACAAATTTTTTTTTTTTGATTGGGTAATTGAACGGTCAACTAGTACTTTGACCGGAATAATATAATATAAGGATTCAATTTTAAATTATATAAATATTTTCAATATTGAGAGCACTTCCTCACACTTGAATGGTTTATTCCCCTCAGTGAATAATATAATATATAGAAAATGAAAATTATTTTCATTCTAATTATATAATAGTAATATATTAGTTTATAATAGTAATTAAATCTAAGTGCATAGTTTATATATTAGTGAGTGAGGAAATGAACACATTGCAATGGTTGGTGGAGTGGTTAAGCTGTTGAACTAGTAGGGAGGAGGTCGTGGGTTCAAATCCCTCTTGCCTCTTTTTTTAAAGTAATAGGCATTTACATTACAAATGACTGGGACACGTGGCACGCTATCAACGCGACACGTGGAACCATTTTTTAAAGTAATAGGCATTTACATTACAAATGACTGGGACACGTGGCACGCTATCAACGCGACACGTGGAACCATTGACACATGGCAGTTGTGGGCCCACATTGACACGTGGTAGTGGACCCACACTGACACGTGGCCGTGGGGTCGTACACTGACACGTGGCAGTGGGCCCACACCGACACGTGGCAGTGGGGGGTCCCACTACCACGTAGCAGTGTGGGGCCCACTGACACGTGGCAGAGTGGGACCCACAAAGGACACGTGGCAGTGTGGGGCCCACAAAGACACGTGGTATTGCAGGACCCACGTGATATGTGGCAGATTGTGGTCCATGTGACACGTGGCAGTGGGTCCCACGTGATACGTGGCAGTTTGTGGGTCCTGTGACATGTGGCAGTGGGACCCACGTGCCACGTGGCAGATTGTGGTCCATGTGACACGTGTTAGTGGGGCCACGTGCCACGTGGCAATGGGGCCCACGTGACATTTGTAGCATTCAAATATAACACTGATTACAGCAAATGTAACAGTACTTCTTGAAAATGCAACACTTATGTGGGACCCACATGTTTATTCATCTTTATATTGATAAATGTTAAAAAAATAGCAAATGCAATGCTTAATCGCTACTGTAACACAACGAATCTATTGCAAAAATACATGTTCTACTGCAACAGTACCTTCACAGGTAATGTAACGCAATCTCAATAGTGTTGCAGTAGGTCAAAAAAGTATCTCTAATGTAACAGAAAGTGGGCGTTACAATAGAAAAGCATTGCGGACGCCCATCTATGGCGTAGTGGATCATGCGTAGAAAGAAAGAAAAACTAAATGCGTGCATTGAAATTTTTGTTGCTGCAAAAATAGTTTTAACTTCCTCCATTCTTTATATATTATACTTGACTTTTTGCACACATTTTAATTTGTTTTGATTGGTTATTTAAAATTTTTATTTTAAAAAATAAAATAAAAACATGTAACAATATTGTATTTCACAAAATAATTTAAAATAATATTTTTAAATACTTAATTACTTAAAATATTTTAAAATTTGTGCAAAAAATCAAGAATCATAAATTAGGAGGTAGTCCAATATTGCTTTCTACCAGTAACTTGAACCAGGTTGTAATGTTTTTTAATGCAAAAAAATAATACCACTATCCTATAAATTACGATCCTTTAATATTTTTATAAAAGAATCTAACAATTCTATAAACACTTAAATTCTCAAAAAATAGAAATAAGGATCGCAACATCATATTCAATTATTGAGATTAAGTTATAAGTGGAAGCGTACCTGTATCTATGAGTTCGTAGTGCTAGAAACACTATAACAGAAATCAAGTCAGACACCACTTTTCAACCGTTGTCTGTCAGAGAATTATCCCGTTGTCTATTGAGCCACCGTCTTTGGTACCATCACACACGAGTTTTTCACCGTTGTATAGATACTATCGGGACAACGGGTAATAAAACCTTTGTATGAGATACTTCACACAACGGAATTCTCCCGTTAAAATGTTTTGACACACCTGTTTATAAACCGTTGTACTGATAGTATCTATACAACGGTGAACAACAGGTGTGTGATAGTATCAAAGACGGTGGCTCAATAGACAACGGCTGACAGACAATGGTTGAAAAGTGGTGTCTGACTTATTTTTGTTATAGTGGGTTTGAACAACGGTTTATTATTATATTGGTGTTGTGCCAAAGCAAATTAACAATGGTTTATGTACACAAAAATGATTTTAAATAATGCCCCCAACCAATTAAATAATGATTCAGTAAATTTATCAGTACAAAAATTTCTAATTGATCTACAATTTCTATATAAAATTGCATACATAGCAATCTCATGTCTCTACAAGTCCTACAAATTATTCCTGCCAACACTTAAAGTCCCCTTTAGTCAAGCCCTTTGCATCCTCATATAGGTATCCTCCTCATATAGGTATCCTCCAGAACAAATACTGCAGGATCTTGTGACCTTTGTCGAGGAAATTGAGGTTCTCCCTTGGAACTGGTAAATGAGAAGAAAGGGAGAGGGACTGGAATTGGTACATTGATGCCAACTTGATTGTCAGGAGAAAATGTTAAACTGATGAATCTAATGTTAGGAAGGTCCTTGCAACTGAAGCTGCATACTCCAAGCAACATCTCACCACCTGTTTATGTAGATGTCAATTATATAAACAAGACAACGCAAGCTTTTATAGTTTCAACAGCCTTAATCACAGCATATTGTATACAAGTGTAAAGAATATACAGATTTGGCAATCAATGATGTAATTCTAAAGATATTTTAGATACTATTTTAGAGAAATCGTTGTGACTACAATAGTAAACCTTTTATAGTTTCAAAGCAGCTCTTTCGGAAACAGTTATGAAGCATATATATAGTAAATATTCACAGCAACCTAAGTTTTTGTTAACCAGCAAGTGCAAGCGTAAAAAGAAAAGAAGTTGCCCTAAAATCATTAGGGACATCACAAGGAAGCTAAACAAGAAAAACTTGCCTTTGTAGGGCCAATTATACCAACAACCATCAAATCCTCATAAATTCTTGTTGCAGCATTGTAACCATACTTTTGATCATCATTAGTGAGCACCTGAATCAAATTGTGGAAATCATTTAATAATACCAGAATAACCAATACATTAGGCACATTACACTACAGAGACATGTAGAAATTAAAGTTACCTTTTCAATTACAACACTTCTATAGTTTGGAATGCATTTAGATAAAACCTCCAACTCATGTCTTCTTGTCTTCTGTTGTAAGCACCAGAGGTATATAAAACCTTCAACTCATGTCTTCTTTTCTTCTGTTCCGCGTAGCAAGTAATCCTTTGATCCAATCGAAGGATTATTTTTGTTGTGGTAAAACCATCATCTATTGTACCTGATGTGAAGTCGAAAGTCAAACAGAATGATGATTTTACCATCGCTAAAGTAATCTCCGAGGATTTCCATTCCGTTGACTACAAGAGGACAAACCAAATGAGCACAAGATTTTTGTACTACATAACATTTTGGATATGCACAAACCATTACAAAATAGCTACCCAAACAGAAGCACAAACCAAGTTTTAATCAAACCAAGTTTCATAGCATCACAAAATACTTTGACCTTGGATAAAACAGAGGCAGAAATACAATGTGTAATAGGGTAGGCACCATCACACCAAGAAACAATTAAATACAAATTTAACAACCAAACCATGTTTAGATATTCAACTTTCGAGGAATAATTAAATAGATATCTCAGTTAATTTTGTTTGTCGTAGCAAAGAAAATAGAGCATATACATATAAAAATGAATATACATCATATCCATCCCCAAATTGAAATACATCGAAGCCTTTAATCAGACAAACAAAATCGAACAAATCAAACAAATCCGAATCACACACACACACACACATATAGAGAGAGAGAGAGAGAGAGAGAGAGAGAGAGAGAGAGAGAGGGGGAGAGAGAGAGACCTTGAAATTGAAGGTGGAGAGGTCCTGAAAAGGAAATTGGGAAGAAGAGGGGGCATGAGAAAACCTTAACCAAGTGGGAGTAGAGAACTCTATAGTCGATATATATGAATCGAAGGTGTTTGTGTGTGTTGATTTTTTGGAGACAAGAGAGTGAAGTGAAAACTGAAACCTCAAATTTAAGGGGGAAGTGAAAAAAAGGGGGGGAAATGAAAAATAGACATGGAGGGAAATAAAATATTTAGATGGCCAAAATGAGGTTTGAGAAGGAAGTTAAATATTTCATTCGAATTGAATTTCATTCAAACTTAATTCGAATATATGTTAGTAACAATATTATCAATGTTTATCGACGATACAACCCTACGGATGTCATCCATCCTTTTAATGTTACTGCCAAAATTTCAAAAAAAAAAATCATTTGGTTCGGTAATTTAACGGTCAACTGGTACGTTGACTACAACCCCTAAATAGGGTTTCGTCAGAATTTCCCGTTTCGATTTTTTAAAAAATATTGCTCGACAATACAACCCTACGAATGTCAAGATCCATCTTTTTTAATGTTACTACCAAAATTTCAAAAAAAAAATTATTTGGTTCGGTAATTTAACGGTCAACTGGTACGTTGATTACAACCCCTAAACAGGGTTTCGTGAGGATTTCGCGTTTCGATTTTTTAAAAAATATTTCTCGATGATACAACCCTACGGATGTCAAGATCCATCCTTTTTAACGTTACTACCAAAATTTGGGAAAAAAATTATTTGGTTCGATAATTTAACGGTCAACTGGTATCTTGACCACAACCCCTAAATAGGGTTTCGTCATGATTTCGTCTTTCAATTTTTTAAAAAAATATTCCTCGATGATACAACCCTACGGATGTCAAGATCCATCCTTTCTAATGTTACTGCCAAAATTTCGAAAAAAAATTATTTGGTTCGGTAATTTAATGGTCAACTAGTACGTTGACTACTACCCCTAAACAGGGTTTCGTCAGGATTTCACATTTCGATTTTTTAAAAAATATTTCTCGCAGATACAACCCTACGGATGTCAAGATCCATCCTTTTTAATGTTACTGCAAAAATTTTGAAAAAAAATTATTTGGCTCGGTAATTTAACGGTCAACTAGTATGTTGACTACAACCCCTAAATAGGGTTTCTTCAGGATTTCGCATTTCAATTTTTTAAAAAATATTTATCGACAATACAACCCTACGGATGTCAAGATCCATCCATTTTAATATTATTGCCAAAATTTTGAAAAAAAATTATTTGGTTCGGTAATTTAACGATCAACTAGTACGTTAACTACAACCCCTAAATAGGGTTTCATCAGGATTTCGCGTTTCAATTTTTAAAAAAATATTTCTCAAGGATACAACCCTACAGATATCAAGATCCATCTTTTTTAATGTTACTGCCAAAAGTTTGAAAAAATAAATTAGTTGCTTCGGTAGTTTAACGGTCAACTGGTACGTTGACTACAACCCTTAAACAAGGTTTTGTCAGGATTTCGTGTTTCGATTTAAAAAAAAATATTTGGGTATTAGTTTGATATGTCCCAAATTAATAAGTCAATTATAAGTATGTCCCTTTTTATTGAATAATTATAAATATGTCCCATGATTAAATTTAACTCATATATAACTTATATACATATAATTATACATATATTTATACTATATAAGACTGGAATACCCCTTCTTTTTCTCTCCCACCCATCCACCATCCACCATCCACCCACTTCTCTCCTCCTCCTGGCCCCGCAAGGGCATAGCCATTCAGTTATTTTTCTTTTCTTTCAAGATTGTATATATTTGTTGGTCTCACAAGATGAATGTCCACAAATACCACTAGAAGTGTCTAAGGAACCAAACAATCGACCAAAACCAACCCATGCAATAATCACAAGAGAATGCTTCAAGAAATAAAACCAACTCATAATCCGAGAGATAGAATAAAAAAATAATTGATCTTTTGTTTCCTTTAGGATTCTTTGTTCTTTTTCTCTTCAAGGACTGAACCCTCTCTGAGTGCAATTAGTCCCTCATTTTCACTTCCTAGAGAAAAAAGAGCAACAGCTTGCAGATATGATGCAATGTGCCATACTAGTGATATTACTTATGCTTGCACTGCATCGTTGAGAGCTTCTTGTGGCATATCAATCATAAGATAGTACAATTTTCATTTAAGTAAAAGGACAAATATGTCTTTTAAAAATGTGTAGTTAGTTAGTTAATCATGGTTATAATAAATAATAGGACATATTAGAAAAATGAGATATATTTATAATTATAAATAAATATGGGATACAATTATAATTGATATTTTAAAATGGGACATATTAGAAAAAAACCCAAAATATTTCTTGACGATGCAACCTTACGGATGTCAAGATCCATCCTTTTTAATGTTACTGCCAAAATTTCGAAAAAAATATTATTTGGTTCGATAATTAAAAAATTCATTTTTTTCCCAAAATTAAATAAATTAAATGTATATCGTGTACCTTCGTGTCGTGTAATTTTTAACAAAAACATAAAAATAAGTAAATAAATAAATATTTACTTATATATATATATATATATATATTACAAACAATATTATAAATTTATTTATAATACTATAAATACATATTAATATACTTATTATAAATATAAATATATCTTATACAAATATTAATTTATTTATTTCCCCCTTCACATACCCCTTTGACCCCCAAATCGATCGAAACCCTAATTCATTTCTCTCTCTCTCTCTCTTCCTCTCTCTCTCTCTCCCCCTCTCTTTCACACTTCATCTTTGCGCAATGGTCATCGTCTTTCATCTCAGACATCTTCTTGGTAATCCGCAATGGTCTCTCGTTATTGTTCGATTTATCTCTACGAAGTCTAGGCTGGGGATGAAGAACATTAATTGGAGATTTTGTTTTCGTTTGCTTGAATTATTTGGATAATTAATTGGAGATTGTAGATGAAGAGGCTGGAGGACGAAGCAGCAGTATTGTCCTCTCATGTCAAAATTTGGTAAGCTCATATGACGTTCTGTAGTGTGTATTTATATATCTTTACTTGATTTGTATTTTCTATAGTGTAGATATATACGTTAAAAGTGTAGTAATTAAATTGTATTTTGATAGGTCCCGAAAGTGGGTAAAATAAGCTAGTAGGGGGGGGGGTTGAATAGCTTATTACCTTCTAAAAATTAGAGCTTGGCGATTTTAAATTTTCTTACTCTTTTAAAACTAATTACTTATAAACAAGTAATATAAAGTGCGGAATATAAAAGAGAAATATGACACGATCGATATATCCTGGTTCGCGATGCCCGCAATCCCCTAACGGATTCAAACACCCCTACTCCAGTCCCCGAGCTCCTCCCGAACTCGAGATTTCTTCCACTATAAAGATTTACACTCCTTACAGTAGGCCGAGAAGCCTTTACAAACACTATGTATTTATCTTAGAGCTAACTACCCGTTACCTCTTCAAAATACTATAGCCACCCCTTACAAGATTATCTTGGACCGTAACACCTCGTTACCTCCTCAAATGCTATGTAGTAAACCACTTATGAGTTTATCTTGGATCGTAACTCCCCGTTACCTCCTCACAACAACGTAAGACCTTACGAGTTTATCTTGAAGCGTAGCTTCTCCACTACCTTCTAAAAAACACGTAATAAAAACCACTTACAAAACGTAACTCCAAGTTACTTTCTCAAAACTATGCAAGCAAAACCTTTGCGTAGACTTCGTATCTACACCCTCACTACACCAAATATGGCCTATTGCAGCACCAAATCTCTTTGTGTTGCACAAAGTGTTACAATAAACACAAAACTTGGCAGTCTATTGTAATATTTTCTGAAATGTTGCAAGAAATACAGAAAGTGTTGCAATCAAAATGAGCATTTTGAAATTTTATAGCAATTGCAATACTTTAGAAAAAGCGTTACAATACACAATCCAATTTTGCAACACTTTGGTCAACTTGACCGAAATTATAAGCGGGAGTTCAATTTTTTTCAGTGTGTACGCGCGGGCTTTTGCGATTATGTTACATTATACATGGATATATGTGTATGCATGTCAAATATTTGGATTATATGTTTAATTTTATATGTTCGTGATTTTTGTTCGATTAAAACTAGTATTATATGTTGATTGTTTGTTCAATTTGTGTATGTGAGCTAGTTTGTTAATTTTTGGTAATTTTTTACAGTCCATATAAAATACAGAGTACTTTATACTAGATAATGCTTATTGAATACAAAGTATGCTTATAATCTTTGGTTTTATGAGCTTGGTTTAATGGCAGTACTAATTTTATATTGTCGAGAATTGTCCACTCACCCTCTGTCGTTTAGATAATGTATTGTGTTTTTTGTTTGAAAACATTTATGTAGAAAATGGATCTTGAAGGAGAGAAATGGATATCACTTCCAAAATATAGTGATAAATATAGGAAGGGGGTGGAAGATTTTGTTACGAACGCATTCGCCAGATATGCCGTAGGCAATGAGTTGATGTGCCCCTGTAAAATATGTAGTAACGTATATTTCTGGAGTGGTGCCAAGGGTATAATTGAGCATCTCATATGCAATGGCCCTTGTGCCCATTCCGCAGAATGGATTTACAAGGTGTCAAACCTTAAGATAGACAGCGTTGTAGATGAGATGGATACTGATATAGGTATGGGTTTAGGATACGATGCATATGGGGGTAATGATGCTACTGAATATGGAGGTAGAAATGGAATGAATGATGATGCAAGGAATTTTTTTAGGAAAGTTAAGGAGGGTGGGCAGCCTTTATATCCCGAGTGTAAAAATTTCACTCAACTAAGTTTCATAGTTAGGCTTTACCAGCTAAAGTGCATCCATGGGTTTATCGAGTCGGCATTTAGCGATTTGCTTGAGTTGATAAAGGAGGTTTACCCAATGTAAATCTCCCGTCAATTTTTAATGTAGCCAAGGGTATGATTAAAGAATTAGGTTTAGATTACCAAAAGATACATGCTTGTCCAAATTACTGCATGTTATTTTGGGCTGAAAATGAGGGCCTGCATACTTGTAAAAAGTGTGGAACCTCAATATGGAAAGTAGTTGAAGATAAGAATAAGCCTAATGCAAACACAAATTTGTCGAACAAAACTAAATTCCCAGCAAAAGTGATGAGATATTTTTCTTTAAAGCCAAGGCTGCAAAGAATGTTCCTGACTTCTGATTTCTCGAAGTCAATGACCTGGCATGCTTTAGCATGAAAGAAGGATGGTAAGTTGAGGCATTCGGCTGATGGGCAGGGTTGGAAGTCAATGGATACAAAGTATCCTGAATTCACGGGGGAAATCAGAAATGTTAGATTAGGTTTAGCTGCGGATGGATTCAATCCTTATCGATCAATGAATATTTCTCACAGCACCTGGCTAGTTGTGTTAGTAAATTACAATCTGCCCCCTAGTTAATCATGAAATAGGAAAACTTACTTCTTTCAACTTTAATCCCTGGCCCTATTTATCCTGGTAACGAAATCGATGTGTATATGTAACCATTAATTCGGGAGTTGAAGGAATTATGGGATGTTGGGATAGAAACTTATGATGCAAGGGTGGACAACACATTTAAACTACAGGCTAGCCTCTTATGGACGATAAGTGACTTTCCGAGATATGCACTTTTATCGGGTTGGAGCACGAAAGGTAAACTTGCATGCCCTTCATGCCACTATGAGACCTCATCAACATATTTGAAACATAGTAAAAAGGTTGTCTATTTAAACCACAGAAAATTTCTTTCTCCTGACCATAAGTGGAGGTTTGATACGCGAAAATTTAATGGAGATGTGGAAATGCTAGGAGCTCCTGATATGTTAACCAGAGAGGAGGTTGAGGAACTGTTACGTGGCTATGAGAACGACTTCGGGAAACAACAGACGAAGCAGAGGTGTTCTTCATCAGATTGCCCTTGGAAGAAGAAGTCCATCTTTTTCGAACTACCATATTGGAGTAGTAATATGGTTAGGCATAACCTTGATGTTATGCATATTGAGAAGAAAATTTTTGATAAAATATTGGGGACTTTGTTAAATATCGGGGGCAAGACAAAAGATCATCTTAATGCTCGTCGCGATTTGGAAGAAATGGGGATTAGAAAAAGTCTTGATCCTGTCAAATGTGCTGATAACAAGCATGTTGAAATTGGAGCAGCTAGTTTTGATATGACGAAAGAAGAGAAAGAAATGTTTCTCTCAGTTCTGATGAATGCTAAGTTACCATACGGAACTGCTTCTAATATCAGCCGGTGCATTCAAATGAAGGAGCGAAAGCTATCGGGTTATAAGAGTCATGACGCGCATTTTGTTCTTCAAATTCTGTTACAATTTGTTGTGGTTAAAACTTTGAAACCCGAGGTAGCAATACCTTTGATGAGGTTAGGGGCATTCTTCAGGGGTATATGTGGCAAAGTCATTGAATTAGAAGACGTTGAGAAGTTACAAAATGAAATTACCGAGATACTTTGTGAACTTGAAATGATCTTTCCACCTGCATTTTTCGACATCATGGTTCACTTACCAATTCACTTTTGCAAGGAAATTGAATTTGGTGGACCGGTGCACTTAAGGTGGATATTTGGAGTTGAAAGGTATTTGTGCAAACTGAAATCATATGTTCGAAATCGGAGTAAGCCAGAAGGGTGCATAGTAGAAGGCTACTTGGTTGAACAATGTTTAACATTTTGTTCCAGATTGCTCAATGAGCAATGTGAAAACAGAAGTGATCCAAAGGACTGTGACAAAAATGCTGGACATCCTATTGGGTCTCGTAAAAACAGAGAAGGGAAGTCTACACATCTGGACGAAAAAACATGGACCAAGGCTCATCGTTACATATTATTCAATTGTGACAACCTGGAAATTGAGAATTTAAAAGAGTAAGTTTTTTTATATACGAAAATTTTTGATTCAAATTTTAGAAGTTTATGAAGCATTTTAAGTAAGCTAATTTATGCATATATATTATAAATACAGTGAACACCGTACCTTGGTTCAAAAAGATGCAAAGTCAAAGAAGTTTAAAAGGGAAAGAACACATATGACTGAATTTCACAAGTGGCTGAAAGAGGCAGTTCAACACCGAGATGATGTTTCAGACGAATTGTCCAGCTTGGCAAAGGGGCCTCATCGTGCAGCAAAGCGATTCTCTGGTTATGTTGTGAATGGATATAGATTTCACACCAAGCATAGAGATAGTAGGTGTACGACACAAAATAGTGGTGTCTTTCTCACTGCATTAACCACCAGTTTCGCGAGTGCAACAGACAAAAATCCAATAGTTGGAGATGTAGGTTACTATGGTGCAATTGAGGATATCATTGAAGTCGACTACTGGGGAGCATTGACTGTTGTTATATATAAATGTTGTTGGTATCAAAAAGATAAGGATTGCTATGGGCTAACAAGAGTGAACTTCAACAGGCTATGTCAAAAGGAGGATCCCTTCGTTCTCGCTACAGAAGTACAACAGGTCTTTTATATTCAAGATCCTGTTGAGAAAAATTTGCATTTTGTTATCAAGAAATCTCCAAAGGATCAATATTCTGAAGTAGAAGACGAGATGAATGCAGTTGAAGATGTTAGTGACGCAGGTCATGTGTATCCTATACCAATACATGATGATATCATCAATTGGTGTAGAGATGACGTTTCGATGAAACAAATCCCTGTTACACCTGAAGAACAGCATGACACCTGAAGAATAGCCATCTTATTTGTTTTCCTTAGTTGTGCTAGTTTCTATTTCTGTTGTATTCGTTAACTGTGGTTCGTTAACTTTTATGTAATTGGTATTGAAATTCAATTAGTTTCTATTTCTGTTCAGTATTTAATTGCATATTTCTTGAATTAGTTCATTATGCTTTAACTGCATATTTGCTTTATTATTAATGCTTTTTTTTATCTGTCCACCTAACTGCATATTGACATTTTAGAACTATACATGAATATTTCCATTGCTAATTATTTATCTTATTTGCTTGTTTTCAGGATGGCAAGTAAAGATTACATTCTGAGGTTCTTTCACAAGGGACATTTCTCAAAAACTGAATATCTAGGCGGCCGATGTGATGAGATACCGGAGTATGTAGAGTCTGACAAATTCTCATACACGGTTGTGATGGAGTACGTGAAAGATGATCTGAATTACACGGAAATTGGCGGTGTTTATGTGAAGAACGTGGAGAGTGGCTGGAAGCTTATTGACAACGATCGTGATTTATAGGATTTTGTAAACACAGTTGAAGGAGAGAGGTTGGACTTTTATGTTGATCATATAATTGACAATATGGTTGAGCCAAAGTCACAAATGCAGCCACATGTAATTGTGCGGCCAAGAACAAAATATTTTGAAGGTAACATAACATCCATTATTTTCTGTTATTACTTAACATATAGGTAGTGATGTTAATATGTTTTTACATCCAATTTCACTAACAACTTTACAAGCAAAAAAGAAATTTGTGACAATCGATGGGCTAAAGAAGCAGAGGGGCATTCGCCGATCTACTCATGGAAAGGCAGCTACTGATGAACCTGAAACTGAGGCTGGACAAGTTCTTCCAAAGGTTAAATAATATCTACTGTTTAGTTGCTCAATTAAATATGCCTTGGGTCAAATTTGATATTTTTGTATATATTCTTTACAAATTTTAGGTAACGGATTATGAAAAGAATAGGATGTTGAAGGTTGCAGAAAATAAAAGAAAAGTTGATGAGTTGGGATTAAAACATCTTGCTTCCGATTTAAATGTGAAAAATGATGAGGAAAAGGTTCAAGCGGACGATGAGCCAGAAGCTGATTGAGAGTACGTTCCTGGACATGATAGTTTGTCCGAGGCTGAAAAAGAAGACGAAGAGATCGTGGCGAAACAAGTTGCTCAAAAGAAAAAAAAGGGAAGAAGGTGACCAATCCTGTCTCAAGGCCGAATACACGTTCAAGGACCACAACTCCTTTATCTACGCAGGTACATGATGTTAAAGTATTTTATGGTATAAAGTGATCTTTGTTGCAGTAGGCTAACCATTACCCTATCTCTTGTGTAAATGCAACCCTTGAGTATGCAGTCTGAACCAGCTAAACATTCATCCTGTCAGTCACAGAGGCATGCCTGAATACATCTAATAACAAGCCTAAGTATGTGTAATGCTATGCATTACCTACATGACCTCTTAACTGAGGGAACCTCTAGTTGTAGAGTTTCTATTTGTTCTGTACTTGTAATAGGCATCAAATTCTAGTTGTGTTACTGTAATTATAAAGTCAAGAATAATGCTTGAAAGAAGTTCCAAGGTTCATGCCTCAAGCAAGGAGATAAAGACTGCCAAATAATCACAGTTGGGATTTGAAGAAATGAAGAATTTGCCTAAGTACCAATTTGAGAAGTACATTTGTCTATTCGAGAAGTCTAGCATTCGAGAAGTCTGGAGTTCGATATCTCAGAAGACACTATTCGATATCTCTCAATATGCTATTCGATATCTCAGGGATTCGATATGTCAAAATGCTCTATTCGATATCTCAGGGATTCGATATGTCAAATTGCTCTATTCGATATCTCAGGGATTCGATATGTCAAAATGCTCTATTCGATATCTCAAGGAGTCCCAGAGAAAAGAGCTATTCGAGAAGTGATTCGATATGTCAAGATAACACTATTCGAGAACTCAGAGTTATCGATCAAGTAAACTCCAGTTCTCGAATCACTCACTTAGTCACTTCTCAAATACATTCTTGAGGACAAAATACTGAAGAATTGTACAAGTCAGAAACCTGCAACAAGCCAGCACACTTTATTTGACTCTGTCCTACAAAGCATGCTGGAAAGCCTACAAAGAAGCTTGGAGAGATAAGACAAGGGACAAGGAGCTGAAGAAGTGGATCTAAACAGGCTTTTCAAAGTCAAATCTGTAGCCGTTTGGACTCTTACTAAAGTGAGATAGACAGACTGGAAAGTGCTTTTGTTTTACCTACCTCATTTGTAGTAAGTGGGTGTATCCATGTCTATAAGGATACAGCCTCACTTCCTTAGCTGTTAAGGTTTTGAAGTTTCTCAAAAATATCCAGAAAATATCTCTCTGAGAAAAACGAAGCTGAGAATACTATCATTTGTATTCACAGATTGTAGCAAAATCTTTATCTAATAAAATATTAGATTAAAGTGATATTGTGTTGTGTTTTGTGTTTAATTATCCGCATCTTCATATCTCACACACTCACCACTTATCTTGCTGCAAAGATTCAAGACCGAAGAAAAATTCAAGAATCCATTCACCCCCCCTCTGTATTCTTTTACTGTATTCAATACTCAACACATCCCCTGTCACTTCTGAGAGTTTACCACCTCCCCCTCCATTGCCTACAGATTTACCACCAGGCTTACCATTTTTTCAACCGGTGCCTGCAAAAAGATATAACAATCAAGGATTTGGTTCAATGGAAGCTTACATGTTGATGAAAGATCGTAAAAAGACCCTTGAAAAAGAAAAAAACAAAGTGGATGATGGTCAGACATCTCATTCAGAAACTCATGAAGAAATAGTTGAAACTTCAACAGGTAATTGTAGGTTTTTTCGATATATTCTTCAATCAGATTTTGTGTTGAATTAGTACTTAAGTGCTTGTACCACTTTTAGGTGCACCGAAAGGCAACAAGCGTAGAGGACCTATGCGAATGAATAATGTTTACACAAGGAGGCCTGATGAGAAGAAGGTTATTAAGTTGAATTGCGAGTTCCAGGCTGTGGCTGACACTGACAAAGATTTGTTTGAATTTAAAAACTTTTTAGGGACATTGGCTAGGCAGTCTGTCCCACTTGATCTCGTCAATTGGCACAAATTTCCAAAACAACAGAAGGAGGAGCTATGGAATTTTGTTAAGGTAACCTCAAAATATTGTAGACCTTTTTTATGATCTCTAGTCTTTTTATTGTCTGTAGGATTATATATATATATATATATATATATATATATATATAGTAAGAGTAATTAATAGATCAGTAGTATGTCACTAATAATTTTAACTAATTTTATTAGACAAAATATGATATTCCCGAGGAAGGAAGAACCTATACTTTGATCACTATTGGTGCTTTATGGAGGCGGCACAAGAGTTGGATTAAGAAAGACCATTATCTCACATATGATAATGATGAAGACAGGCTAAAAAATAGGCCCTCTATCATTTCGAACGAAGAATTCAAGGCGCTTCTCAAGTATTGGGCGGATGAAGACGTTAAGGTATATCAATCCGTTAGCTAGTACTTTTTCACAATTTTATTTTCAAAATTGTTGCAAGTTATTTTATATTATGTGCACTTTATTTAATGGTCAGGATCTAGCTAAGAAAAATGCAGACAATCGTAAGTTGATTGTAGAAACGCACACTGCTGGTCGTAAAAGTTTTGCGCAGATTGGAGAGACGATCGTAAGTTGTCCAGCTTTTATTTAAAAGATGCTTTCATTTTCTAATGTGTTTATGAAATTACCACTTCTATACTTGCTTTAATTTCCTAATTATGTCATTCTCTGCATAATTTTGGCAGAAAGCAGAAAAGAATATCGAACCTGAAAAGCTAGCTCCGAAAGACGATATTTATGACAAAACTCGTAAACGGAAGCCAGGACGCGAATACAAGGTAAGATGCAAGTATTTCATTTTTTATTCATTTTCATCTGTTCAATTTTTTCCTTTAAAGGTAGTCTTTCTTTTCAGTTTTAATGTCTTTGTATTTTTGTTTAATCATGCTTTTTCGTAGAATGCAACTGTTGTTGAAGCTGGCAGTGGGGGAGAACAAGTCAAAAAACCAAAACATGGACCAAATTGGCTTTTAGGAAGATCTGGAAAATGCAGAAAAATGATGATAGCTCAGCAGCCAAAACTTTGTACTTCCAGTACTGCTGATATTGATGATCTGAAAAAGTCTTTAAGGGAGGAAATCATGGCTAAAATGCAGGAGATGGTGGATAGAAAGGTGTGTGAGAAAATGTCAAAGGTAGTAGCAAAATTGGGAGAAATCAATCCAGATTTCAAGTACCTTGATGTCGAAGAGTTATGTCTTGCATCTGGTGAAGAAAGTGAGGACGCCGGTGATCAGGAGCAGGAGCAGGAGGACAATGATCGCGATGATGACATTTCTCACGAGGCCGACGACGAAAATGATGTTTGATGATCAGTACTTAAGTATTGTTTTCTATATCCGTTCTTTTGGTAGTATGTTAATTGGTACCTTAACTATTTAGACTACGCGTTAATGTTTAATGTAGACTTTTGGTGTAAGTCGACTTGTGTTTCGACTTTAGACTTAAGCAGATATTGTCCTAAAAGCTGACTATGTTTGGCCTTCATTGACATGTGTTTTGTTGGACATTAATGAAATGTCATTTCAGGTTCGGTATATGCTTTGATGCATGGTATATTGAAATTTCAAACAGGAAATTGCAATGTGAACAAAAAAAAGTGTTGCAAATAAGAGTTGCCAATAAAATTTAAAAGTATTACAATAGTCGTAAAAATGTTGCATATAAATGTTGCTAAAAAATCTAAAAGTATTGCAAAAGGTATGAAAATGTTGCAGAAAATTGTTGCAAAAATATCAAAAAGTATTGCAAAGGTACAAAAATGTTGCAGAAAATTGTTGCAAAAAAAACCAAAAGTATTGCAAAATGCATCAAAATGTTGCATAAAAATGTTGCAATAAACTCACTTTGTAACATTTTAAGTCAATTAATGTTGCAAAAAGGTGTTGCATTAGCCTATTGTAACATTTTAAAAATGTTGCCAAAACATGCAAAAGTGTTACAAAAAACTAACACAAACTCTTGTTGTAATACTTTCAAAAGTGTTGCAATAAGTTCAACAAGTGTTGCTATAGAAGGCATAGGCAATGCCGGCAAATGCAACGCCGAGTTTTAGCAAAAGCGTTACATAAACTTCTATTGTAACACTTTTGGTGCCTATTAATACACTTTTTTGGTGTTGCAATAGGCCATATTTGGTGTAGTGCCTTTAACGGTCTTGGGTCTTAGGTCTTAGATCTTGGATCTTTTCTCCTCTTCACGGTGCAAAGATACCCAACTCCCTGTCGGCGTATCTAAGACTTGGGTCTTAGAGCGAGAATCACCTCACTTCACTTTACCTCACGTCAAAGGATATAATACAAGCACTACGACTTGAAAATCCTTTTTAAATTTACGATTTAAAATGAACTAGTATAAAAACTAGATCGAGGGAGGAAATATAAATATTAACGAGCTAGACTTCGTTAATATAAATAAATGTCGAGTATATTAATTTATATAAATATTCGGTGTGGCCGAATATAAATAAAATTAAATATACAATTTATTTGTGTTAAAGAACACAAATATATACGAGATAGAGCGAGTTAAAAATATTTCGTAGAATACTAAACAAGGCACTAACTCAAGGTATACAAATGTTAAACACTTGTATTGAAATATTATAAGACCGAGATCAGCAATGAAATGGTCGAGTATAATATTCCTTGGCCAAAGCGACCTTGATTTATCGAAGTTAGAGTTAGTTACTTATATTCGGAAGAATATAGAACAAGCTACTTAAAATCGACAAATACTAGTGTTATCACAACAACACTTGTATATGGCTTTGTATACCGAATATATATAATATATAGCTCGTCCAAGCGAGGGACGCTATTACGCGTTAATGCTAGTGCGGAAAGTATATAAAATCCGGGAATGTAAAACACACACGAAAAATAAATTAAGCACCACACACAAGCATATAAACACAACTCACACGTACGTAAAAGTAACTCGTTATAAAATAACGAGGCCCGCTATTATGCGTTAAACTAGTGCGAGAAAATATATAAACACGTAATAGGATTATTCGGCCGAATAAATGAAGAAAATTACCGAATGTAATGAACTTTGGTTTCGGTTAAGAAACAAGTTCAAGATGCTTGGTTTAGTCCTTAAAGATTTGAGCTCAAGTAAGATTCAAAGGACTAGTATAAACCAAGTTAAGAAGCTCTCTTTTGATTTCAAGAATAACAAGTTTAAATCAGTTGTTTATGCACCTTTAAGCAAAAATCAAAAGATGGTTCTTAGCCTTTCAACCAAGGGTTCAACAAAAGGTTGTTAAGGACTTAAAGAAGAGCCAACAAACAATTCAAGAAGCTCTTCAAAAATTTTTCACAACTTGTCAATATACACTACACGAAAATATTGGAGAACAAATGTATATTTTGATGACAAAGTGCAAGAGAACTTAAGCCAAATGAGCACCAAATGAAAGGTATTCAAGGAGGTTACCTTGGTGACTCAAAGACACAAATAAGAGCACTTATAAACTGCTCAAAATCGTGCAATAAAACAGCATAAAGAGGCTTCGCCGAGAGCAAGAAAGATGAGCAAGAAATGGGTCCAAAAACACTACCAATATGGCCGGATTTGAGCACCAAAAGGGAGGTAACAAAGGAGGTACCAAAGGTGACTCAAATAAACAAGTAAGAACACTTACAAGGCTTCAAGAAATCGTGCTTGGGGCTGCCTTAGAAGTGATGGCCGAATGGTAAGAAGAAGTGCAAGAAGAGGACCAAAAACACCACTAAAGAAGGCCTAAAAGAGCACCACTTGAATGAAATTCAAGAAGGATAAAATGGTGACTCAAACCACACTTAAGAACACTTTGGGGACTGCTAAAAATGAGCTCAAGAGCTGCCACAAGAGCGATGGCCGGATGGTGTTTATGTGAGCAAGAAATGGACTAACAACAAAGCTTTAAAAGATGCTATAAAATGGAGCAACAAAGCTTTGTTATCCAAATCTTTTTGGAAGATTTTGGTACTCTTAAAATGCTGTGTTTCTGGAGAGAAATCAGCAACACTTCTAGGACACAAAATGCTCAAGAGAAATGGGTGGAGTTAGCTTGTTATTTATAGGCAAAGTGGTGAAAAAGTGAGCAAATGAAAGCATGACACTTGGCACCAACTGATAAACTAATAGAAAGGGCTCTTTCCAGGAAATTCATGCTAACTTGGTCCCCAATCTATATATATTAATCAGCTATATAGGCATAGAGTTTGTATATTAGTTTCGTTTTATCCGAATAAACCGAAACTACGCATATTAGCACGAAACACCCACTATATTGAGATAAATGGAAAAATATCTCAAAAATTATGAAACTTCGGGAATCCTCTTGAAATATTCCCAGAAGAATGTGGTCAAAATTTCACCTTAAAAGGAGTTGACCTTCTATAACTTTTAAGCGACCGAGAATCTATTACGTATCGATTTTAGGGGTCCGGGAAAAAGTCATTTCAAAATCATGAAACTTTCTATAAAGTTCTTTTTGACCATTTTAGGCACATTCTCAAAATTTCAAGTCAAAATAATATGTGGAAGTATTTTATTCAAAAATATTTCGATAAAACGCACTTACACGACGAAATAAAATACGTTAGCCATTTGTTGTAACTTGTCTACATTTTGGCTATAGTTTTGACTTGTATATTCAAATATAATATTCTTCAAATAATAATGAATATTAAGTCCGCGGAATATTTATTTTTAATATTTTACGATTTTATCCATTTAAGTGAAAACCGTTAAGAATTCCGGATAAAATCTGTTTTTATTCTTTCTGCAAGTCATTATATAAGGCAACCTTGAAAATATTACCTTGAAGAGTTTGTCAAACATATTTAAGGATAATACCTTTGAAATGAACATCGTTTAGAATAAATCTCGCATTTAGCTCGTAAAATCAGTGTTTGGAATATTTCGATATTTTTTCCTTTTTGACTTTGCTTAAAAAAATGTACCATAAATAATCTAGACTAGAAAATATCATTTTATTGACATTCCTTATCTAAATTAATGATTAGTATAAGAAAGCATCACATCGAATAATCTTACGGAATTTACTAGATAGCGTAGTAAATTTCCTGAATTAAATTTTCACTTTTGCTATTTTGACAAATCACCAAAACTTACAGGTGGGAGATTATTTTACAATAAAGAACTATCTCACAATCTTCCCCTTTTTGGTATTTGTCAAAACTACTTGCGAGAAATTAAATATGTGTTAAAATAACTTCCCCTTGCTTTATGCATTCGAACTAAGATAAAATTAGTTCAAAAATTTTGAGGAATTTAAAAAAGGCGAGGTTCCGTTTGATAACACATTTAGTCACACATATATAATTCATCTTCCCCTTTTTGATAAAAACCAAGAGGGATATTTATTCTAAGCACATAAAGCATATAAGGGGAGGGGGGGTTTAACTACATTATTATATGACAAGATCTCCACCAATCCACCTTATTTCTCCAAAATTAGTCCACTTCCCAAATCTTCACAAGAAATCTGGAATAATTTTAATTATACAAAAACAAGTGCCTAGTCTACAAATTACAAGAATTAATCTCCCCACATATTGCAACAAAAGTGAGTTAAGAATTACAATGCAAGCTACAATACGATACAATCTATGTTACAAAAACTTGAGGCTGCTTCGAAATGGTGTTGCAATGCATTAGTCGGGTGAGCATCTTTCTTGCTGACATCGTGCACGGCTTGTGTTCAACATGACTAAGGATTGTGCAGTGTATGACTAAGTGTAGAACCTGCATTGTTAATACTCAACAAGCGTGTCAGTAAGGATCTAAGTGAGTATCAAAGATGAAATTGACTAAGTAGAGTTAGAGATACATCATAGAGCTTTGGTTGGAATGAATTTTGCAAGATAATTTTAAGTCTCCAATGTTTTTCCTGTTAAAGTTCAATACAGTCCTAACAAATGCAACTACATGCATTAATATGGCCAGTTCCCTCTGGGAACAGATCAATGAAATCTCAAGGGGATTTCCATGCAGTCCATGAGTTCAGTGGCAAGTGTGTGTAGTGACTTTATTTATGATAATGCAATATTGAAAAATAACAGAGATAAAGCACTAATTAAAGCAACTGCAACTACATTGATTAACACCAAGCAACAGTACAACAACTTCTAAGTCCAACTAACAGAGAAAACAGTTGGAAATAGAACTGATAGCACCAACACAACATAAGTACTAATATAAAGGCTAAAGCAACACATGATAGCAAGCTAGCACATAAGCATACAAAAGCAAACACAATAAGCAAGCATTTCAAATAGGTTAAACATGCACCATCACCAGTCAAGTTCAACACAAGCTAACACTCAATCCACTTGATTGTAGTGTTCATTGTTGATCACTGTATTAACCAAATTCTCATAGTTCATATTCTCAGAGTTGGTCATATTGACCTCAGTTCCGTTTTCCTTGTTCTCAGTCTCCTTAGCCTCATTTTCTTTACCATCATTTTCTATAATCTCGAAAGCCTCATCAATCATAGAACCCCCATTCATGATATTTTACACTGGGATACCCAAGATAATGTCATTGCTGACATTGTTACCACCATGCATGTTAATCTGAAGCTAAATCAACTGGGACAGACTATTCTCAAACATAGTCATTCTAGTCATAGTGGTGTTGATGTAGTTCTTCAGAGTATCTAGCTTAGTGGTGACTTTCTCATAGTTAGCATGAAGCATATCCATAGATGATTTCAAAGTGGCATAGCTCTGTTCAAGTGCCTCTATCTCAGCAACCATGGATTCATACTTCTCAAGGGTCATTGAGAGAGTAATAGGGGTTACCTTGGGTTCAAAGGGTTCCAATGAGTGATTGTGGATCTCAGAGTGTCTATAGATATTGAGAGGATCACAGTCCTGGTGTTATGAGTTGAGAGAGTTGCAGTGACATGAAAGCGAGGTGGAAGGCTGATATTGTACTTTAAGTACTCAAACAGCTTGGTCAAGAGAAGACCAAAGGAATTAAGTCCAGCCCTAGATGTAAAGTACATCTTTGAGAGAATCATATGAGGAATATTGAAGGTAATTCTATTTGTGGGAACCTTGCACATCACTTTCATTTCAAGAAATGTAATAAGTTTGTCAGAGGAGGGAAAAATGTTGTTTTTGACCAAAAGAGCAAGATTTTGATATAATGGAGCAAAGTGTTCAATTCCGAACCCTTTGTCATTGTTGAAAACATTTTGAGGCACATCAACCTTGCAAAAGCAGGAGATGAAGTTTCTATACTCAGCCTTGTCAAAGAGAAAGGTTTAAGGAAGATCAACATTTGGTTGAGAAGCAAATGGTAGATTAAGCTTAAGAGCTTTGACAAAAGTTTCTTGGTCTACAAGAACAGGTGAACCTCCAACAACATAAGACAAGTAAATACCCCCATTAACCCCTGGATTAATAGCTAGGTTAGCATAGAATTCAGACACTAGGTTTGGTAGGACTCTCTTGGAAGGAAATGAGACAAATGGTTCGAGATTGGCCCTAGTAATGATCTTGATCAAGTCATGATCAGGTTCAAAATCTAGTATATAGCCAGTTTGAAGCTTGGCCTTAGAAGACCTATTATGAGCATGGTTTGACACAAAGATTGGAGGGTTAGGCTTGATTTTCTTCTTCTTGTTCCTATGAACAGAAGTAGAAGGGAACTTGACATTGTTGTGGTGTGTGTTTAAAGAGAAAGTGGTATCAACCGGATTCATGGCACAAGAGCAGTGTAATAAACACAAAGAGCAATTACTACACTTAGCCAGAATAAAGAGCAAGAAGACAAGAGATATGAATGCAAGTGTGAAACATTAATGCAGCAAGGAGTTCTATTAAATACACATAAGCATGCTAGAGATAAATTCAAAATAATTAGAGAAACAGTACAAGCACAATGCATAAAGGACATGAACAGTAAGCACAGGACAAGAAAGTACTCTTCACGATATGGCATGAAGCTAAAAAGCAGGGATACTAATCAAATATCTATAACTAATCAATCAGAAAAGCATACAGCTAACCTTATTCTAGCAACAAACGGCAAGAGCAATAAATGTAAATTGAGTAGTTACTAAGATTGGAAAGACTTTTACTGAAAAGTAGCATTTTAAACATTTATATAATCACATCTTACAGGCATCAGTCATAGAATATAGCACATAAACTCACACAAGCATGCTGGCACAATATGTATAACTCACACACAGACTTACACATACACAGATACACACCAAACACTAAGCATAGGTGCATAGGCCTAATCCTAGAATAGTACATTGCATATCAGATAGGATCAAACCAGACAGGCAACTAGGAACACATAGTTGTCTCACACAGAACACAACTAGAATGTAACCAAAGCATTGAGATCAGTAACTCCATATTACAAGCATGCAGAGACAATTCAAATAAAACAATTCAAATAGGCATGCTGTCAACATTACACAGAATGCACTTGGACACAATATGAGAGTTGTACCCAGATAAAATACATTACTGGCAACCTAAGGCAATAATATAATCATAGCACAATGACAAGATCTGATAGAGCTGATATAATCAAGAAATGCACATACAAAATCCTTATCAGTACCGAAAGATCATATCAAAATTAAATACTAAGGTGCTAGGTGTGTGTTCAGGCATGGCAAGTGTAACAATTTAAACATTTAAATCAAATGCATACAAATAATTCTCATACATGTTCGAATATAAAGTTACATCTCAAGGCAAATAGTAGCATGTCATAATTTATTCATGTAGCAAATTGACAGTGATGCATACATAAATTAATTGAATATGTGCACAGGCATAGTCTTGAAAATCACTATAGCAATTCATGTCATATAACAATATAGCACACAACTTCTTGCAAAGTTAAGCTAATTGCTAATTTAGACTTGAAGAGACAGCACATAAGGCACATTGCAAACAGAGCTAAACATGGCATAATGCAATTAGTCATGTAAGGGCACACACCAAATTAAACTTAAACTGCATATCATCAAGATACAGGACATGATCAGGCAACAAGACATACAATCAACTAAATCACTAGGCAAGCATACATGTGACAGATCACACATGCATTAGTCAATATAGCTAATTAGAGTCATGCAAAGGTTTGAGAAACATGTACCTTGATCATGGTGGTAATGCACATGATAAATTCCAAAACCTACTTAAGCACATAAATCTTACCAAATCAAAACAGGGACTTCTCATCAAAATCAACATTCAGTCACTTTGTGATTTATCAAGACCGTGACATAAACATAATACATCAAACATCAACATTAGTATTAGCATAAGACAGTCAATACAAATAGAAATAATTGAATGATCATCAAAACTATAATCAAACAATATCGATCTAGAGAGATGCCTGTTGGTATGGCAGAAAACTTGAATTAAAACCTTAACAAAACAAAGTTTCCGTCATTGTGACGCCCCTAGATCCGGGGTCAAGGATCCAGGTCATCACGGTCCAATTTCCATTCAATATCAATATCTCTTGAGTTTTTTTTTTATATTTAATAATTAAGCTATTGACCCCATACAAGTACACACACACACACCAGTCATATGCTCAAAGAACAACATTCACAACATTAAAAGTTTACAGTTAACAGTTATTACAAACCCAGAATTCTACTAAGTACATTGTTGAATAATACTTCTACAGGAAGCATTACAACAACCAAAAGTTTATTACAAACTTACACCCTTAATTTACATAAGTCTACTAAGCCTCTTTTCGCTTGTCACTACCTCGGGGATGGTTGCCAGCACTCGCTCAAAAGGTCGCCTTTCCCTTACCCTCTTGCGGGGTGTAGTGCGTAGTATCGGCATGGGACCTAGCTGCTATTTACATAAGTAGCAAGAGTGAGCTATAATAGCTCAGCAAGACAATACTGTAAACTAGAATTTAAAATGTGAACAGGTATACATATATGTACATGCATATATAATAGCAGGAAACAATTAAAATCCTTAAGGAAGAATAAAGCTCTTATTTAATAATACATCATCCACTTACTATTATAAGAAAGAAATCCAAAATAATATAATATCAGTTTTTCTTCATCTGTAACCATAATTCCATCATCTCATATCATTATTCTGTTTTCAGTATAGAAATCTGAAAACCATTGTCTACACCTTCTTTTCAAAAACATTGGGGATATCTGCTTTCGCCTGATACGTTAGGACGATGATCAGTCGCCTAATCGTACCTGCTCTCTTTTTACTACCGGTAGAAGGAATGAAGATCATCCCTGGAGGAAGGCCACCTGCTAACATCCTCCCTTGGCATCTTCGTGCCGTAATAAAATAATAAATGCTGGACTGTGTCGCACACAGCCCTGACACAGCCACTTACGCAAGTCTGTTGCAATCCCCCTTTTTATCACATCATTATTCCTTTTTTAAAATATCATTCCACATTTCCATTTTCTCGCTTTCATTCCAACATATCATTCACTCATATCATTTCCATTCTCGCACATTACTTCTATAAAATATATATATATATATATATATATATATATATATATATATATATATATATATAACATAATGCTTTGTTCATGATCCAGACATCTCTTTCATAATCAAGAAATCAAATATACTTTTATATTCCGAAAATATTCCGTCTATTTAAAGAGTAGTAAATGATAACCAAATAATATTTATTAAACCACTGATATTTAAAAAGAATATCTTTAGCAAAATATTATAAATCATATAACCCTAGATAACAACTGATACCATTCTTTTCTTTAGATAACAACTGATACCATTCTCTCATATTCTCTTAATCATAAGGCATGTTCACTTCATGCATAATCATCCCTATACATATCCATCTCATACTCATATCCATATTCATATACATCTTCGTACTCATATTCATATTCATATACATCTTCGTATACCTTTCTTTTCAATGTCAATACTCAAGGAAGACAATTTCTTCACAATATAGTAATAATAGCATCATATATATATATATATATATATATATATATATATATATATATATATATATATATCCCATGAAATCAAGTTTCTTTGAAGATAAATAGTTTTCCAAGTAGGGATAGAAAAGATCTTGCCTCGGTTCCGGTATCCTGACGGTATGGTTCGTCCCTCTTCCGGAGTTTCTATAAACACAAAAGGACTGTCGTTAGAACCACATCTCTTACTCACTACACTCTTGTATAACATTACCTTTGAACTTTAATATATGTTTAACGTATTACTATTACTCCAAAGGTTCAAGAACTTAACCATTTAAAACCTTGATTGAAGTTTCAGGGGTTTTCACTATTTCCCCTAACGATTACACTTAACTGTAAAAATTCTCAGAAAATATGGATTTCGAATTTTACCACAAGGTCAACTGGTAACAACTCTTTGAATACCTTACTACACTATCCCAAAGTTTCATAATTTTTAAAAATGTTTAAGTATGGTGGTTATAGCCTCAAAGTTAACACAATTACATTTTCTCGGTTTCCGAACGTCTTTCACTAAAACTGACTTTTCTCCTAAACCGTACGTCAGATTTTAACGTACCTTATATCAAAACGATCTATGAACTAAGCTCTATCATTTCATGGTCAATTGGTCACCTAGGCAGTGAGGTACCGTACGAATACAGGGGTCACCAAACAGGGCAGTTTGTAGTTCTAACGAAAAACGGACATTATAACGGCTATATTTTCATACTTTCCATAAATCCAACTCCTCCAAATCAATTATCAAACACAATAATCATCACCTACACCATGTGGTCTTCATTACCAGCCATGGTTACAAATCCCAAACACTTTCATATTCAACTTTAATCACTTACAAACACATGGATTATCATAATCTTAACATTCACACCACTTAATCACTAAACCACACAATATCCATCATAAATATAAAAGGGCAAGCATGATTATACCTTCTTGAAGCTTTGATAACCCTTAACAATCCTTGATATATCCTTAATCAACCTTATACTAGCTTGAATCACTAAAAGAAACCATTAAAACAAAGTTAACACTTGAAAACACTATTCATCATCTTTTCTAACAACTTCCATGATTTTATTACCTTGGCAAATGATGTTGGTTTGCTATGAAACTTTGTAGATGATCCTTACTAACCTCCTAGAAGCTCCATGATTTTTCCCTTGAATTGTTATTGAAGAGAGCTAGGGTTTTGGTTTTTATTTTTTTTTTCTTCCTTTTTTCTTCTATTTGGCCGAATGGAATATTGGAGAAGGTGGGGAGAGATTTTTGTGTTTCTTTGATGATTATCTTGCTTAATCTTGTATTCTAGATTGTCTTGGAAGCCTTGGTTGATATTTTCCTAGGCAATTGACTAATTTACCCTTAATTTTGAGTTAGTGGAGTGTGACATCACTAATGGTGTCATTGAGATGACCTAATATTCTCATTTCTTGTTTTTCTAAGTATTATGTTATTAATCTAGGATAATAATAATGTGGTATGCATCCTTGTGAGATTACTAATCTTGGTTGCTTGGTCTCCATACTCGTCTAATTGTGGTTCGTTTCGAGTATATCTCATTATCTTAGTGGTTTTCGTAATCATTTACAAATCCAATTTCCTTTGGTATTCTCTTAACTTAATAATCCCTTGGTTTAATCTAAATTCACTAATCCCTCAATATATAATTCTTATAGGGTTTCTATGCTCCCTAATATCAAAAAGAAGCTTATTCGAAATCAAAATCCTAAAAATCCATATTCTGGAATTTCTGGAAACTATTGTCATTTCGAGTCACTTATTTTCAATGTACAACACTAATATGGTTTCTGTTTACTCATCTCCTGTCTCAAGTATAGGGTACCTACATATCATTTCCCTAAATCCTCAAAATTTACTATTCATGTGATTACTGTAGCCTTACTAAAGTTAGGGTTATTACAGTCATACCAACAAGATCCCAATACAGGAACATTGAATCATGTAATCAAAACAGTCCTAATGTTATAAGAATCACTATCAATATATTATGATTTCTATCTGTGCGCTCAGGAGTAAAGAAAATCATAAGCAACAACATGCAATTCCTGTTCGCACGATAGAAATCACATTATCAAGATAGAGCAAGCACATGCAGGGCTCATAATACACAATATCGATCAGTAGTACGATTTTTATCTGTGTGCACAGAGATCAATAATCCTAATGTTGAACAACACTGATCAACACTCTCTGTACACCAGATAAAGTCGTATTACTAGGACATTGATTGTACAGACTCAAATACACACAAACAAATCGATTTCTCGATTCGTCGAAGGCTTTTTGTTAAAACATGAATATCGACGTGATTTGGGGAAACAAATTCTAGGAATGAATTTGAAAAATTGATATTATACAGTTGTGAATTTTTGTATGTAGAACACGAATTTGTGGTCAATTCTCCGAACAAACATGGACATGGTCGGAATTTGAAACTGAAAATTTAGGGTTTTAGTCGAGTATGAACAGTCTGAAGAAGAATAAATAGGGAATATAAGTAATTTCCTTTTTGTGAAATATTTTAAAAAATAAACGAACGACTGAGATCATTGCAGACGTTTGAATCTACGGCTGTGATCATTTTGCGCGTTTCCAATACCCCGGTCAGACGTTTGACCCGACTATTGACCACTTCAAACACATTTTACACACATGCATCAGCCCCTTCACAAAATTTTGAATTTTGTGGATTTTATTTGTATTATTCGATTTTCGGAAAATGAATTCTAAAATTCGATTAAAAATATAAAATAAATTAGAAAACTTCCGTAAAAATTCCTACGCCACCAGAAAATTTGCTACTTTAATTTAGAATATTAAAGTGCACAAAGTTCCAATTTTTTGAAAATAAAAAATTTATAACTTAATAAAAATATTTTGGAACTTATTCAAATTAACTTGTAAAAATTAAACAAACCACATACTACTTTTGGCGTTAATTATTTGCAACTCACAACATTGTCGAAGAAATCTGAACGTTAAAGTCCCGTTTGAAAATCCGCTTAAACAATGTTCTAAGTTGCAAGATAGTTAAAATAAAGTAATATATATTTTGAATAAAATTTAACAAATTAATTCGGGCACTCCATCATTCCTAAATCAAAACGCAATTTAGAGAATCTTTCGGAGCTTAAAGGTTTCGTGAAAATGTTCGCAATATTTACTTCGGTATCAATGTGTACCATTTTAATATTGCCTTTATTTACATGATCATGAAGAAAATGATGTCGGATATCTATATGCTTAGATCTCGAATGCAATACCGGATTTTTACTCAAATAAATTGCACTCGTATTATCACATAAAATAGATACCACATCAAATTTTATAACATATTCGGCTAATGTTTGCTTCATCCACAAGATTTGAGCAAAACATTTCGCGGCCCCTATATATTCCGCTTTGGTGGTAGATATTGAAACGAAATTTTATTTCTTTGAAAACCAAGAAACTAAACATCCACCAAGAAATTGGCATGTGCCACTAGTGCTTTTTATATCGATTAAATGCCCCGCATAATCCGAATCAGAAAAACACACGGAATCGAACAGATGTCCTTTAGGATACCAAAGACCTAAGTCCGTAGTTCCTGTAAGATATCTAAATATCCGTTTAACCGCGGATAAATGAGATTCGTTCGGGTCCGCATGAAAGCGAGCACATTTACCAACACTGGATTGTATATTTGGTCTACTAGCCATGATATAAAGTAAACTTCCTATCATCCCTCGATATTTCTTGATATCAACCGAAACACCGTCCTTATCTATAGATAACTTATCAGAGATTGACATAGGAGTACTTATAGGTTTTGCATTTTCTATCTCAAATTTCTTTAGCATTTCTTTACAATACATCGATTGTGAAATATGAATGCCATCTTGAGTTTGTTTAATTTGCAATCCTAAGAAGAAATTTAATTCTCCCATCATGCTCATTTCAAATTCTTTACTCATCTTTTCCGAGAATTCACTACATAGTGATTCTTTGGTCGCACCAAAAATAATGTCATCTACGTAAATTTAAACGAGCAAAATATCATCACCTTCATACTTAGTGAATAGAGTAGTATCCATAGTTCCCATTTTAAAACCACTATCGATTAGGAATTTGCTTAACCACGCGTACCAAGCTCTCGGAGCTTGTTTCAACCCGTATAAGGCTTTGTACAATTTGTACACATAATTAGGATGTTTATGATCTTCAAATCCCGGTGGTTGTCTTACATAAACTTCTTCTTCTAAGACACCATTTAGGAAAGCCGATTTAACATCCATTTGATAGACTTTGAAACCTCTATAGCAAGCGTAAGCTAAGAACATTCGAATTGACTCGATTCTAGCTACGGGAGCATAAGTTTCATCAAAATCTATACCTTCCATTTGAGTATAGCCTTGAGCAACTAGTCGTGCTTTATTTCTTACCACTTCTCCACCTTCGTCTAGTTTATTACGAAAGACCCACCGAGTTCCAATAATGGAAGTGTGGGTTGCGAAGGTACGACTTCCCAAACTTTATTACGAGTAAATTGATTTAGCTCATCTTGCATGGCATCAATCCAATCCTCGTCTAATAAAGCTTCTTTGGCCGATTTGGGTTCGATTTGTGATAAAAAAGCTACATTACTCACAATGTTTTGAAATTGAGCTCGAGTTTGAACCCCTTTACTAAGTTCACCTAAGACATTATCTATAGGGTGATCTTTGATCAAAGGAATTTTCGGAGGTAATCGAGCTTCAATTTCATTTATTTCAAGAGGATTAGTAGGAATTTTAGTTCCTAGATCCATGGTTCCCATTTGTCGAATTATGTTCTCAACTTCTCCGCTAGAACCATTTTTAGGATCATTAGAGTCATTATCTTCTTCCACTAAATCTCTAAACTTAGAAAGTGGTTTTGATTCATCAAATACAACATACAATGTTTCTTCCACAACTAAAGTTCCAAGATTAAATCACCGATAAGCTTTGCTAGTATTTGAATAACCGAGAAATACACCCTCACAAGATTTCGGGTCGAATTTCGTTAGGTAATCTTTTGAATTCAAAATATAGCATTTACTTCCAAACACCTTGAAGTAGCTTATCTTAGGAGTTTTACCAAAATAATGTTCATAAGGAGTCTTCATTTTGATAGGACGTAGTAAAACTCTATTTAGAACGTAGCAAGCCGTAGACATAGCTTCGGCCCAAAAATACTTTGGTCTACGATATTCATTCAACATCGTATTTGTCATTTCTTGTAACGTTCTATTCTTCCTTTCAACAACCCGTTAGATTGAGGTGTGTAAGGAGCAGAAAAGTTATGAGTAATACCACATTCTTCACAAAAGTTAACAAAATCAGAATTATCAAATTCTCGACCATGATCGGTCCTAATATAGACGATCGTGTTATTTTATTGATTTTGTATTCTTTTGCAAAGTGCAACAAACGATTCAAATTTCCTTTTAGGAGTTCCGTCCACGTAAAGCGAAAATAGTCATCAACTACTACAAGAGCGTAAGAAAACCCTCCTAGGCTTTGTACGGGAACCGGTCCTATAATATCCATATGTAAAAGCTCAAGAGGTCTAGTAGTAGACACCATGAATTTGGCTTTATGAGATGAAAGAATTTGTTTGCCAATTTCACAAGCTTCACATATGTGATCTTTTACGAAGTTTAGTTTAGGTAATCCTCGAACATGTTCTTTCGAACAAATATTCTTCATGAGTTTCATGTTAATATGACCCAATCTACGGTACCATAGCCATGGATCCTCATTCATGGATACTAAACAAACATTTTTCTAATCATTTAAGTCGCACGAATAAACATTCTTATTTCGTGGGCACTTAAGAATCAATTTCCACTCTTTGTCATAAATGGCACAATGAGATGGAAAGAAAATTACTTTGCAACCATTATCACATAGTTGACTTATCGAAAGCAAGTTGTACTTTAGTCCAGTGACTAATTATACATTCGAAATTTTAAGGCTTTCATTTCCAATATTGCGAATACCGACAATACTACCTTGACTGCTATCACCAAAAGTTACACTTCCGGCGGTTACCTTTTTAATATTATTCAACAGAGATTTATTACATGTCATGTGCCGTTAGCAACCACTATCAAGATACCACAAGTTCTTCTTAGCAGTAAGGCATACCTACACGAATGATTAGTAAAACTGATTGGTACCCCTTTTTCTTGAGGGTCCGGGTGTTAGCACATCATAAGGTAAATAAGTATTTTCATTGACAAATCTCGACATAGGATAATATTTCATGTACATAACATCATTTCTAGATGCTTGATTCATATTAGATATGTGATAAGGATTTCTCCTTGGCATATACTTAGGATTACCACGAAAAACATGTTCATTACTACTGTGGGGAAATATAGTAGTAATAGAATCTCTAGAATGATTATTTAGCATGGTAATTCACATGGTCATTTCTAACATGAGCATTAAACTTTTAAGGATAAGCTTGATGTATCGCATTAGTGTGTTGACTTGATCGAGCATTAAAATGACTTATGTTTCTAGGCATAGAATCTTTTTGACTCCGAATATAAGCATTATTGTTCGATCCTTGAGCACCAAAATTTCTTCTAGGAACATTTAGTTCACTAGTGTTTTTAGTACTAGTACTTGCAACATTGTTAAAGTTCCTTGGTTGAAATTTAATCGGCTCTTGACGATAAAAATGCTTTGGTTGTTTATTAGCATTCTTAACCGAATTCTTTTGAGCAACATTAGCTCCCTTAGATATCCACTTATACTTCTCCTTAATTACACCCTCTTTAGCTTTGAAAAATGGACTTTGATGTCCCTTTTGGTTGCAATAAGAACATATTTTCGTAGGTGCTTTAGGAGAAATATTCTTAGCAGGAGTAGGAATACGTGCTTCCCTTTTTCGAGGATTATTTGCATCATATCCTAAACCTTCTTTGTTAGAAGATATCTTGGAGTTATATATCATATTTTCCAACATGGTATTGCTCTTTGTGAATTGTTTGACTATAGAATCAAGATTATGTTTTTCTTGCATCAAGACATTAATCTTGTTGATTAGCACTTTTTATTGATCTATAACTTGAGCCATGAGCTTAGAATTCTAATTTTTAAGTCTTTCACCTTCTAAGATACTTGACTTCAATTCCAAAAACAAGTGTTCTCTTTCATTAGCCTTAATGTTGAATCACTCTCTTAACTTAGCAAATTCATCATTCTTTTCAGCTAAGAATATTTGGTGATCAAGATTTAACTCACTTAAGGCTTGTCTAAGCTCTTCTTCTTTGTCACCTGTTGATGCTCGTACAAGCTCGCTTATCCGATTATCTCGTTTAGTTATTTCATGTCCCATTGATTCATTATGAATTTTTAAATTCAAAATTTCGACATGAAGCTCATGATTCTTCTTGGAAACTTGTATCTTTTCTTTTTCAATTTCTTCAGCTTGAATAATTAAAGAAATATTCTCAATTTTGAGAATTTGAATATTTTCATTCTTTTCTTTTATCTCGAGTTTCAAGCGATCATTTTGTGAAGAAATGAAATCGGAATATTCTTTGTCATTGACATGAATATCCTTTAAACAAGTAACTTCCTTTCGAAGCTCAATATTTGCCTCACGATTTTTATTCCTTTCGGACCTAATCGTAGCAAATTTGCAATTCATTTCGTCAAGACTCGATTTTAACGAGTTGACCAAATGAATTAGTTTGGATGAATCCAAAATAGAATAGTCCATACTCGATAAATGCACATTATCACTACTACATGATGCAATATTTTAATTTGAAGTTGAGTCTAGAGTTACCTCTTGGTTAGTAGTCAATTTTTCAGTTGATGAGGATTCGTCGGAGATAGCCATTAAGCAAATGCTGGCAATTTCTTCGATTTCTTCTGGTGCTTCTTCATCTTCGCTTAAATCCCATCCGTTTTCCGCAACAAGACCACGACCCTTGGGTAACTTCGGACATTCACGTCTAAAGTGACCGGGTTGTTTGCATTCTAAGCAAACTGAAACTCCTAGGTTTTGATGATGACAATTAGTAAGGCTTTGGCCTTATTTTCAGATATAAAACAGCATGCCATTTGTACTTACTCTAACCAGGTTTTGCAGGAAATACAGCTTACTGTTTATTCTATCAGTTTAAATCAAACAGCAAGCCATTTATACAAATGGCGTACCAGTTTCAAAAACATCGTGCTGATTTCAGTCTGGACAGTTTTGCCGATTATAAAGTTTTCAAGGAACATCAAGTGGAATCTTTGTTAGGGTTATTTGTATGGGTCCTCTGATTATATATGAATATATAAACTCCCATACCTCAATCATGCTTGAAGACCAAACAATATTCCTTATGTTATTTTAGAAAAGTAAAAGTTCTACTTCTCATTAATTTAAACATACACTTGTCTTCCACTCAAATACTCACATGATTCATATCACTATCATATGTTCCTTGACATACATACTCTACTGCTATACACGTTGTCATCACTTCCTCTAATAAGCTTCCTTCACGTGTTTCCTTCACCATATCTCTGGCACACTCAGTCCATACAACACTGCTACACGTGAACATCACTTCTTCTAGCTCCTCTCCGTCATTTGTCTTCAAACAGAATCTGTTCAAGCAACGGTAACATTTATGTCCGTTGGAGCTCAAGAAATTAATTTCCACTCTTGGTTTTCGTTCGCCTATAAAGAGAACTGATTTCATTCAGTTCAAGACAACGATACAGAGCTGAAAACAAAAGAGCCTTACAGAAATTCAAAGCTTTCATTGCTATATCCTTCAAACCTTTCGAACCCTTTTTCATTCATATATATCTATATATTCAGAGGGTCATAGGTTGAGTTGTATCATTCATTTGTATTGTTCAAATTGTATTGTTTTGTTGCTGTACAAGATTGGCTTCAGGTTTTAGGGTGAGTCAAACTAGACTAGAGAAGTATACTTGGGAAGTAGTACTTATAGGGTTGGTTCAGCACAGGTAAACAGCAAGCCATTTGTAAGTAGCAAGGGTTAAGGGAGATATATTGTTGTATCTTGTAATTGGATTATAGTTGATCAATAAAATATTCTCTTACCAAGTTTGGTAAGGGACCAGGACGTAGACCATAGGGGATTAGGGGTCGAACCTGGCTAAAAGATTGTGTGTCTCTTTTACTTACTGTTCTTGCTCTTCCTGCATTGCTTTTTAGACTCAAACAGCATGCTGTTTGTGAACTGTGTTATTACAAACAGCAAGCTGTTTTCAGTAATTTTCAAAACAGTTCATAAATTCACATTATTAACCATAAACACCTATTCACCCCCCTCTAGGTGTTGTTTTTCAATTGGTATCAGAGCGTGGTTTACTAACAATTCTGTAACAGGAAAGTATCGATCATGGCGGAACATTATCTTGAAGCAAAAGCCGATTATAGGGCTCCTCTCCTCACTGGATCAGAAAATTACAATTGGTGGAAATGTAGAATGGAAACATTCTTATCCAAGAGGCCACTGGTGTTAAGAGTTGTACAGAAAGGAGATTATCAATTCCTGGACGAAAAGAATCAACCAAAAGACGTTGATGATCTCACCATGGATGAAATTATCAAATGCGGTTTTAATGGAGAAGCTAGAAATTCCATAATGAATGCTCTAGATCAAGCTGAGTATGACAAAGTCTCCTCCCTAAAAACAGCAAAAGAAATGTGGGATGCTTTGGAAACCTATCATGAAGGATCAAAAACCTTGAGGAAGGTAAAGCTTAGCAAACTAATGAATGATTTTGGAAACTTCAAGCTCAAGGACAATGAAACTATCAAAGAAGGTCAAGCAAGGTTCCAAGTTACTATAAACTCATTAAAGAGACTTGGAAAAGACATTCCACAAGATGAAATTAACATGAAAGTGTTAAGTGCGGTACCATTTATTTATGAAGCAAAGGTCACGGCTTTGGAATCATCCTCAACAATCGACACTATGGATCACCTAGCTGTGTTTGCAGAGCTAGAACAATTTGAAAGCAAGATAAGCAAAGGTCAGACTGAAGATGTTCGGGTCCCCATAGCCAAAATGAGGAATTTGGCTCTTCACTCTACAAACAGCAAGCCAGAGTCTGCAAACAGCAAGCTGTTTGAATCTGATGAAGAATCTGACGAAGAAATGGCACTCATCTCTCAAAAGATCAAGAGACTAATTGAGAAGAAAAATAGAATGAAAAAGGAAAGAGGTTAATACTCCAAAAGGAAGGCCAAAGAACAAACTTGTTTCGAATGTGGCAAGCCAGGCCATTTCAAGAAGGACTGTTTTAAGCTAAAGTCCAAACAGCAAGCTGCTTTCAAGGACAAGAGAAAAGCAAAAGCTCTACTGACTTGGAGTGATGATGATTCAGACTCAAGTGATGACTCAAGCGAGGACATGGTGAATCTGGCCCTTGTAGGTCTACATGATGAAGAAAGCTCACTAGGATCCATAAAAGAAGATTGTGTGGACAGTGGTGATTCGAATTCAGAAGATGATACAAGTGAGGTAAATTCAATATATTCTGATTTAAATTCATCTCATAATATGCTAGAAGAACTAACCGTGCAGGTACCAAGTCATGTGTCCATAATTGAGTTTATGGAACTAAAACATAAGAATAGCAAGCTGGAAAAGAACAACAATCAGTTGAAGAAAATGATTGCTGATTTAATGGATGAAAAGAATCCAGAAACAAATCACAATGATCTTATTTCTGATTTAAAGGAGAAATTAGTTCAATTCGAAGGAGTAAACAAAGTAATTCTTCAAAGAAATGAAGTTCTTATGAAAGAACTTAGGAAATTGAGATCAGAGATTGAAGAAAGGAATAAATGCATACAATCATTCAAGAACTCAGAGTCAAACCAAGCCGAATCCTCAAAATCTGTGGAAAAACGAAAACAGCAAGCTGAACTTATCAATCAGCAAGCTGATTTGATTTCTCTTCTGGAAAAAGAGGTCAAGGACCTCCAGCAAGGAATGGAAACTTTTGTACTAGGAGAAGACACCTTAAGGGCAATGATGAAAAAGGCAAAAGTTCCTGTAGTAAGAGAAGGAGTTGGCATGGATATACACAAGAAGCTTGGAGTCCTCAAATATGATGGTAAAAATGGCATACCTTATGATTATGCCATGCCTTGGAAAACATGCAACAAATGTGGAGGAAAAGGCCATCTGGAAATTCATTGTGTGGTCAAAATCAATGGTAAAGGGAAAACAGCTTACCAGAATAGACCAGCCAGGCGACAAACAGCATACCAGACTGCTCCTGACAGAAGACAAACAGCACGCCAACAGTCACCAAAAGTAGTCCAAAAATGGATCAAGAAAGCTGAATTAAATGTGTTATATGTTCTTGCTACTAACCAGTTTGGACCCAAACCTATATGGGTACCAAAACATTAAGTTTGTGTTTGTTTGTTTTGTAGATATGTCTTGCCGCCAAAATAAAGTCGAAACAATGGATCTTGGATAGCGGTTGCACTAGACATATGTGTGGAGACAAGTCTCAGTTCATAAGTCTCAACTTGAAGAAAGGAGGAAGGGTTACAATTGGTAACAATAAAACTCTTCGAATCCTTGGTATTGGTTCGATTGGTAATAGTAATATTTCGATTGATAAAGTTCAATATGTCAAGGGTCTTTCATATAATTTACTTAGTGTCACTCAATTATTTGATGATGGACATTTTGTTAAGTTTGGCATAGACAAAACTATTATTACTATTGGTGCTAACAAAATCCCACTAGTTGCTAGAAGGGAAGGAAATATATATGTATTAGATTTCGAAATGCAGGAAACAGCATGCTGTTTGGCTGCAATCGACAATGATCCATATATATGGCATAGGAGGTTGGGACATGCACACATGGACTTGATCAATAAACTCTCAAGCAAGAATCTGGTCAGAGGGCTGCCAAATCTGAAATTTACTAAAGTCGAAGTATGTTCAGCATGCCAATTGGGTAAACAAATTCGAAGCACTCACAAAGCTAAGAAAATGGTATCTACTTCTAAACCCTTAGAGCTTCTGCACTTAGATTTATTTGGTCCAGAATCTTATAAGAGTATTGGAGGTAAACAATATGGCTTTGTAATTGTAGATGATTATTCTAGATGATTATTCTAGATTTACTTGGGTATTGTTTCTTAGTACTAAAGATTGTGCTTTTGATGAATTTGAGAAACTGATTAAACTACTTGAGAACAAGCATGATGCAAGACTTGTAGGTATAAGAAGTGATAGAGGAGGTGAATTTGTCAATGACAAATTTATCACATATTGTGAACAAAAGGGAATCTCTCATGAATTTTCTGCTCCAAGGACTCCACAACAAAATGGAGTGGTGGAAAGAAAAAATAGGTCTCTTCAAGAAACAACAAGGACTCTACTGCAAGAAAGCAAGCTACCTAGAAGTTTTTGGGCCGAAGCTGTAAATACAGCATGCTATTTGTTGAATCGAATCATAATCAGGCCATTATTGGACAAAACTCCTTATCAACTGTTGAGAAACAAGAAGCCAAATATCAGTTACTTCAAGATTTTTGGTTCAAAGTGTTTTGTCCTCAAAACAATTGGTAAAGATGGTAAATTTGATGCTAAATCCTATGAAGCCATATTTCTTGGTTATTCTTTAACAAGTAGAGCTTATATAATTTATAATATTAATAAACATATTGTTGAAGAATCTATTGATGTTACTTTTCAAGAACCTAACAATGATCTGCCAAGAGTTGAGGAAGGATTTGCAGGTGAAGAAGAAAATGAGCATCCTCAAGTCACTGGCAATCAGCAAGCTGGAAGTACAAATCAGCAAGCTGGAAGTGCAAATCAGCAAGCTGGAAGTGAAAATCAGCAAAGTGGCAGTTCAAATCAGCATGCTGAAGATGAAAGTGACACTGAAAGTCAGCAAGCCAAAGAAGATGCAGACGTTGACAATCAGCAAGCTGAAAGTTCAAAACAGCAAGCTGAAGTAGAAGATTCCATTACAAAAATAGCAAAAATGACTTTGGAAGGTCCTAGAGGATCAAGGGCTACTGCAAAATTGCCTCTATATGATGGAGAAGAACAGTCACCACCATCAAAGATGAGAAAGACAACTCATGAAGAAATAGCTCGACATTCTTTACCAAGGGCGACAAGAACGGTTAAAAATCATCCACCTGAGTTAGTCATTGGAGATATTACTGATGGAATTACTACAAGAAGAGGGAAGGCAAATTATTGTGCTCATGCAGCCTTCCTAGCTCAAGAAGAACCCAAAAATATCAATGAAGCATTAGAAGATGATAATTGGATCGTGGCCATGCAAGAAGAATTAAATCAATTTGAAAGGTGTGATGTTTGGGAACTTGTCAAACCTCCAGAAGATGCTTCAATTATAGGAACAAAATGGGTGTTCAAAAACAAAGTTGATGAATTTGGCACCGTTACTCGAAATAAAGCAAGGCTTGTAGCTCAAGGCTATAACCAACAAGAAGGCATTGACTTTGATCAAACCTATGCTCCTGTTGCTCGTTTGGAATCAATAAGAATACTTCTAGCCTATGCATGTTTCAAGAAAATCAAGCTATATCAAATGGACGTGAAGAGTGCATTCCTAAATGGCGTGCTGGAAGAGGAAGTTTTTGTCAAACAACCTCCTGGTTTCGAGCATGATCAATTTCCAAACTACGTATTCAAGCTAAAGAAGGCTCTCTATGGATTAAAACAGGCCCCTAGAGCTTGGTACAAAAGGCTTAGTAAGTATCTAATCCAAAATGGATTCATTCGAGGTAAAATCGATCCCACATTATTTATTATGCAAAATGGTAAAGACATTTTAATTGTTCAAATATATGTGGATGATATTATCTTTGGAGCTACTAATGAATCAATGTGCAAGTGGTTTTCAAAGTGTATGCATAGTGAGTTCGAAATAAGCATGATGGGTGAGCTCAATTATTTCTTGGGTCTTCAAATCAAGCAATCTAAAGATGGAATTTTTGTACACCAATCCAAGTATACAAAAAGTCTACTGAAAAGATTTGGTTATGAGGATGTTAAGCCAAAATCGACTCCTATGGTTCAAAACAGCAAGCTGTTTGCTGATGAAAATGGTAAGGCTGTCGATATAAAAAGGTATCGAGGTATGATTGGTAGCCTACTTTACTTAACTGCTTCCAGACCTGACATAATGTATAGTGTTTGTGTTTGTGCAAGGTTTCAATCAAACACTAAAGAATCTCATTTAAATGCCATTAAAAGAATATTTCGATATCTAAGTGGTACCATTTCTCTTGGTTTGTTTTACCCTATCACAAATACTTTTGATCTTGTTGGGTATAGTGATGCAGATTATGCAGGGTGTCTAGTTGATAGAAAGAGCACTAGTGGTGTTTGTACATTTCTTGGACAAAGTCTAGTTTCATGGCAAAGCAAGAAACAAACCTCGGTTGCTTTATCCACTGCAGAAGGAGAATATCTAGCAGCTGGGAGCTGTTGTTCTCAATTATTATGGATGATACAAACACTAAGGGACTTTGACATCAAATGTAGAAAAGTTCCAATCAACTGTGACAATACTAGCACCATTAGCATTTCTAAAAATCCGGTAAATCACTCAAGAACGAAGCATATTGATGTTCGACACCACTTCTTGAGAGACAATGTTGCTAAGGGGAAGATAGAGATGGTCTTTGTACCAACAGAATTCCAACTAGCTGATATCTTCACAAAACCCCTTGCTGAAGAAAGATTCTCAGTCATTCGAATGCAACTTGGTATGTGCTCTATGTAAAACAGCGTGCTGGATGACAGGTATTAGGCAAAATGGCTTACCATTTGTCTTAATCACAGGTTACAAATGGCATACTATTTGTCAGTTTTCTAGCTAATCACTTAATTGCAAGTAAATGTTTTGATGATATTTTTGTGATTAACATTATTTTAATAAAGTTCATAATTCATGTCCTGCTGGTTATCAATATATTATGTGTTACATGACTATATGAATTATTTTATGTTTTCATGATTTTTTATTTGTATTGTTGCTAAAAAGGTTTATGTGGAGAATAGTTTAGAGAGACATGCTCCTAAATTTTTAATTACATTAAGTCAAATTGAGCTGATATTTTGTTTTTAATTAATTCTCTAAATTCTCCCCTAATGTTTAATCAAAAACAAGAGAAACGGGTCATATCCCAACACAAACATTTCAATTAGGGTTTTCTCTCTCTCTCTCTCAAGCGGCGATTTGTCTCAAGAACAAAATCATGGTTCGTACTCGTGGACGCAAATCAGGTCTCCAAGCTAATCAAACCCCCTCCAAGAAAGATGAATCATTTGTTGATCTCGCTAGTCCTGGTAACGTCAGTGGCGATGAGGTTTCTCAAACCCCTGAATCGAAGAGGCTCAAAGGGGTTCCACACTTTGCCGGTCCTGAATTTGAATCAAGATACACTGATATGGAGCTAGGGACTCGTCAATTGATTCATGGGACTCCACTCTCTGGTAAGCTATTCCCTCTGTTAACTGAGTGTGGTGTTATGAAACTATTCAATGATATTGGGCTTGGTAATTTCATGCTAGATTTACCAAAAGTTTACTATCCTGATCTTGTGCGTGAGTTTTATGCTAACCTGCATGAGGACTCTTTTGGAAATGTTATATCCTCTGTTAGTAAAAGGAAAATTCAGTTAAACCCTCCCCTGCTAAACTCTTTTCTATCCATTGAAACTGAGAGCAATGAGAATATCTATACCGCCCAGAGTGCTGTTACTTTACCTGACTTCTCAGTTCAAGACCAATTAAAGATTCTATATGATTCTGAAGAGCCAATTACTGCCACCTCTCATGCTACCACAAATGTGTCTCCTTTAGCTCATCTTGTATTCAAACTGGCTAGATCCCATATCTGTCCTAGGTTAGGAAACAAATCCAGTTTCACTAATCAAGATATTATTGTTGTTGCCATGATTATATCTGGTAAACCTTTTGATTTGTCTAACCTCATTCTGAAAAAGATGATTGGGACTGTTGAGAAAGCTCACACTGGCATTCCATATGCCCAGCTTCTCACAAGGGTTTTTGAGGGTTTCAAAATTGATCTTAAGTCTGCTTATAAGTTAACCATCAAGGATAACTTTGATCAGAAAACCTTAAGCCAAAACAATCTTCAACTTACCAATGGAGAAGTGTCTCGGGTCATAATCTCTCCTCCAACTGAATCTATCCCTGATATTGGAGAACCTTCCAACCCCACCCCTGGTGCTACTGAGTTTGGTTCTTCTGACTTGCTTTTGTTGAAATCCATCCAAACTGATACTATGATCAGCACTGGGAACATTATTGAAATAAAGAAGGACATTCAGGAAATCAAAACTGAGCTTCAAAATGTCAAGGCAGATTGTCAGACAATCAAGACAGTTATGAAGGGGTTTATCAGTGATATGAAGACTTTGAAGGATCTAATGATGAAGACAGGTGGAGCCACCTCTGCAACCCATTTTGCAATGGATCATGATCACAGCCTTGATGACTTGGCTACTGCTGCTGCTAAAGATGTGGACAATCCAGATGGTGACACTGAAGCCACCAATACTGATGAGGATGTTGATGATAAGGCTCCTAAAGAACCTTGATTTTTGATGGATTAAGGGGGAGAACATTTGGAGAATTATTATCTGCTAATTATGTTAAATCTGAACTTGTGGTCTGTTGGTCTGACTTTTCTTAATTATGTCGTTAATTGTGTGAACCTTATGTGAATCTTGATGCCTAAGTGTGTTGTTGGATACTGCTGGTTTTATTTATTAATGGCTTTATGTTATGCTAAGTGGCTATATACTCCTTTCATTATTATTATTGGTTTTATATCTAACATTGACTGCAGGGATTTAGGGGGAGTATTAAAATTCTCCTAAAATGAGTTGTAATCATCAAAAAGGGGGAGATTGAAACTCCTAGGTTTTGATGATGACAATTAGTAAGGCTTTGGCCTTATTTTCAGATATAAAACAGCATGCCATTTGTACTTACTCTAACCAGGTTTTGCAGGAAATACAGCTTACTGTTTATTCTATCAGTTTAAATCAAACAGCAAGCCATTTATACAAATGGCGTACCAGTTTCAAAAACAGCGTGCTGATTTCAGTCTGGACAGTTTTGCCGATTATAAAGTTTTCAAGGAACATCAAGTGGAATCTTTGTTAGGGTTATTTGTATGGGTCCTCTGATTATATATGAATATATAAACTCCCATACCTCAATCATGCTTGAAGACCAAACAATATTCCTTATGTTATTTTAGAAAAGTAAAAGTTCTACTTTTCATTAATTTAAACATACACTTGTCTTCCACTCAAATACTCACATGATTCATATCACTATCATATGTTCCTTGACATACATACTCTACTGCTATACACGTTGTCATCACTTCCTCTAATAAGCTTCCTTCACGTGTTTCCTTCACCATATCTCTGGCACACTCAGTCCATACAACACTGCTACACGTGAACATCACTTCTTCTAGCTCCTCTCCGTCGTTTGTCTTCAAACAGAATCTGTTCAAGCAACGGTAACATTTATGTCCGTTGGAGCTCAAGAAATTAATTTCCACTCTTGGTTTTCGTTCGCCTATAAAGAGAACTGATTTCATTCAGTTCAAGACAACGATACAGAGCTGAAAACAAAAGAGCCTTACAGAAATTCAAAGCTTTCATTGCTATATCCTTCAAACCTTTCGAACCCTTTTTCATTCATATATATCTATATATTCAGAGGGTCATAGGTTGAGTTGTATCATTCATTTGTATTGTTCAAATTGTATTGTTTTGTTGCTGTACAAGATTGGCTTCAGGTTTTAGGGTGAGTCGAACTAGACTAGAGAAGTATACTTGGGAAGTAGTACTTATAGGGTTGGTTCAGCACAGGTAAACAGCAAGCCATTTGTAAGCAGCAAGGGTTAAGGGAGATATATTGTTGTATCTTGTAATTGGATTATAGTTGATCAATAATATATTCTCTTACCAAGTTTGGTAAGGGACCAGGACGTAGACCATAGGGGATTAGGGGTCGAACCTGGCTAAAAGATTGTGTGTCTCTTTTACTTACTGTTCTTGCTCTTTCTGCATTGCTTTTTAGACTCAAACAGCGTGCTGTTTGTGAACTGTGTTATTACAAACAGCAAGCTGTTTTCAGTAATTTTCAAAACTGTTCATAAATTCACATTATTAACCATAAACACCTATTCACCCCTCCTCTAGGTGTTGTTTTTCACAAACATCTTGTGCTTCTTCTACTATAGGTTCCTTTGATTTAGGTGCCGAGTAGTTCTTCGTATAATTTAGACTATTATACGAATTGTTACCTTGAGGTGCGCCTTGATTTTTAACATAATTCGTATTAGGGGAATTATTATACGAATTAGGAACACCTTGGTTTTTAGTATAGCTCGTAACCGGAGAATTATTTCGATAATTCGACTTTCCCTTCGAATTAAATACTCGATTTTGATTGTTCGACTTTAGGAAGCCTTTTCCGTACCTTTGAGCTTTACTTTGTAAAACACGACGAAGTTGTCTCGATAACAAAGCAATTTCATATTCATCGAGTTTTTCCAGTTCTTCGTTTAATTCATCGTCGTTTTCTTCTTCATCGATTAATATAGCTTTCAAAGCCATATTCTTGCGTTTGTCATCCGTTTTAGGGACAACTTTATCCGGAGTGTTATCTTCCTCGTAAGCACGAAGATTCCCGAATAAACTATCGACGGAGTAGTCGTTAAGACTATGCATTTCTTTTATAGTGGTAACTATAACTTTCCAACTCGGAGGCAAGGCTTTTAAAATCCTTCAATTTTCCTTTATAGTCGTATAGACCTTACCGAGTTGAGCAAGCTCATCGATTACACGAGTGAATCTCGTTTCTATATCGATGATAGTTTCACCTTCGAGAAGTTTAAAATTCTCGTACTCACGAATTAAGGTATCGATTCGAGATTCCTTAATATCTTTTGTACCCTCGTAAGTGATAACTAATTTGTTCCACATTTCTTGTGCCGACTTGCAATTATTAACACGTTTGTATTCTTTTTTTGCAAGTGCACTAGTTAGAACCATTTCCGCTTTCGCGGCTATGTTCATCCGTATTTCTTCATCGAGAGTGTATTCGCTCACCTTTTTCTCGATAGATATTTCATCTACGATTTTGGTGGGAATTACTACACCGTCTTCGATAGCCATCCAAACTTTAACACTTTGGGATCTAGAATAAATTATAAATCGTGTTTTCAAAGTTGCAAAATTCGTGTCATCGAATAGTGGAGGTCTAGAACTCGAAAGTCCTTCACCACATCCGATCGTATTTAAATACGCCATATATAAGATCTACTTTTGGTTACATTTTTGAACTTCAAAACGTTCAAATAACGAGATTAAAAGTAACTGCTTTGATACCAATTGATAGGTCCCGAAATTGGGTAAAATAAGCTAAAGGGGGGGGGTTGAATAGCTTATTACCTTTTAAAAATTAGAGCTTGGCGTTTTTAAATTTTCTTACTCTTTTAAAATTAATTACTTATAAACAAGTAATATAAAGTGCGGAATATAAAAGAGAAATATGACACGATCGATATATCCTGGTTCGTGATGCCCGCAATCCCCTAACGGATTCGAACACCCCTACTCCAGTCCCCGATCTCCTCCCGAACTCGAGATTTCTTCCACTATAAAGAATTACACTCCTTATAGTAGGTGGAAAAGCCTTTACAAACACTATGTATTTATCTTAGAGCCTAACTACCCGTTACCTCTTCAAAATACTATAGCCACCCCTTACAAGATTATCTTGGACCGTAACTCCCCGTTACCTCCTGAAATGCTATGTAAGTAAACCACTTATGAGTTTATCTTCGAACGTAACTATAACACCTTACAAATTTCTGGTTTTTATAATTATTTATTTAATATTAAATGTGAATTATGTGACGTGAATATTTTCGAGGAGGTAAAATATGTGTGATATAATGTTTGAAAGTTTATTTGATGATTTATGTGTGCCACACAGGTCTGTGTATTTTAATTGTATTTTTGGGGATTAAATATTATTTAAATTATGTATTATTTATGTTTTGAGAATTTTATAAATTCATCGGGATTAGTATAAATCCTGAAATCTTTTGCACTATTACCTTTATGAGTTTATTTGATTTTTTAAAAAATATTAGATGTATTTATTTTGATTTTTAATGATTTTAAAACGATTTTATGAATTATATTGCGTTTAAAAGATTAAAACCTGTAAAATCCATATTTAATTCATTTTTTATCCTAAAAATATTTTAAAAATATGTGGGTGATTGTAATTTTATACTCTTTATTTAATATTTTAAAATTTAATGTTTCACCCATTTTTCTATTTAAATTCAATTTTTAATAATTAATTGATTTATATTTTGTTTTCAGCATTATTGATTTATCAAAACACCCTTTAATCCTTTCAATCCCCAAATTAACATCCCCAAAACCCCAGCCCATTTCATTTCTCTCGATTTCTATGGATCATTCCACAGCTCTCTCTCTCTCTCTCTCTCTCTCAAAACTCTCAATCTCTCTCACGACCCTCTAATCTCTCCCTCTCGTTCGCTAATCTCTTCCCTCCCCTCATTCATTTTCTCTATTTACCCTGCCCAGCTCTGTTTTCCCCTGTACAGCTATTGTGGAGGCTTAGGCGAGCTGTGTGTGTTGATGTTGTGTAAGGGTGAGTGTTGTTCGGTGTGTATATGTGATGTATGCATTTGTGTGGGTGCTGTGGTAGTGTAGATATGAAACCGAGAGTGAGTATTATGTGGTGTGTATGTTTTAATTATGTATGTGTGTGAGTGTATATGTAAGGTGTGTGTGTGTATGTATATACAAGGTGTATGTATGTTATCGTACGGCTCGTTATGGGGGCTGAGGCTCGATGGTGTTACCGGTTTTTCCCTCTCCTGTTTCCTACTGTTGAAGTGTGTGTAGTTGTATGTGTGTGTAAGGAAAGCGTGTGTGAGTGTGTACGAGGTGGGTATGTGCGAGTCTTTTTCTTTCCAATACAAATCATCCTCCTTCCCTGGAGTAAGTCGATTATGAGCTTAAATTTTGATACTACAGAACTGTTTTGGGTAAGTGACTGTTGTGTGTATTTGTGTATTCCATTGCTTGGAGTTTGGAGCCTGTTGTTGTTTGGATTTGACTATGCTACGATTATTGCTATGTTGAATTACTCTGTGATTTTTAATTATCGTCAATCTAGTACTCTGTTGATTTAATCTGAATAATAAGCTGTAAATTGCCGGAACGTAATTATGTGATAATTTTTAGATCGTTTTTTAATTTTCGAAATACTATATCTGGTTGGAATGATTTAATTAATTTAAGGATTATTCGGATTGAAGTAATTTTAGCTCGAATTGTTAGTATGTGGTTAGTTTTGAATTTCATTTGGAATTTGGTGATTGCTGTTGGTTTTGTGTCGGCTGTGTCCGACTGGTAGGCTACCCGTATAAAGGGGATGCTGCCCGAATTTTCTAAAATTATAAACTTTCTAAAAATAGTAGTTTCATATTTAGCGAATAATTAAAATTATGATATTATCTAGTATTTAAATTATGGCTATAAATTATGAACTGATTTGGTTTGACAGTGGATTTGGGGGTAAGTTGTGTATTATCATGTGTCGTAAAAATGTTTATTTAAATGTTAATTATGGGATTTAATGAGTAGATTAAATAAGTATACGTTCGATTGTAAATGATTATAGGGATTTACGAAATAAATTTTAATTGATAATTTAATTTTTATTTAATAGATTATAAATAGTGTACCTCTACAAGCTGTAGTTGGACTGTGAATAGTACAAGGATATCTGTGTTTGTGTCGAATTATAATTTGATTTTGGATTAATGTATTAAAGGAGCATAAGTTTAAACGTTATAACTTGTTGAGTGTTACCTAGTCTATTTTAATAAATGTTAATAATTAGTGGACATGTTATCTGCTTTATGACTCATACATAGTGTTTGTAGTAATAATTATAATTGCAATTAAGGGCAGTAGAGGGATTTTGAGTACTAACGTTGAATGTACGGATGGTGATATGGTTTGTGAAAGATACCATATGAATTAAGTTTATGGATTGCCAGAGATGTACAATTGAGATACATTAGTATGAAGGGATATGATTGTGTATTGTATTGAAGCCAGGGATATTTGGTTGTTGATTGGATTAATAATATTTCTCACAGGTTAAGTCATATTTTAGAGGAGGTGCTGTCCAATTTTTGTTAGAATTGTTTTGTAATTCGTATAGTAAATTAATGAGAAGTATTTGTAAATAGATATGAGATATGTGTTATAAAATATAAGTGTAAGATAATAATCTGTGCTAAGTGTTTATGTGATTATGTGGTTATATATTACTAATTTAAGAATATGATCAGTGTGTGCTTTATGTGTTAAGTTGTAAAGCGTAATAGGACATGATTGGGTAGAATAGAGTTATACAATTAAGGTTACGAGCATACTGAAGTAGTACTTTACCTGTATATAGGTACGACTAGGAGGTCGGCTGAGTTAAAAAAAAACACTTGTAGATGGAATCTTCAGGAATTGAATAATTATGTAAATTGACGAGTATGCTCGTGAAGCGGCTGACAAGTTATAGAAGAAAGAAAGATGTATGATCAATTAGAGACCAACGTATAAAGAAGGAGAGACTGATGAAAAGTGAGTAGAGAATCGAGATATTGGAATTGGGAACTCCATGTATTGAGGCAAGTATACTATCCCTCACTTATTGTTCAAGTGATGTGAAATCCTCTTCAGTTAGTTATGTTTTTTCAAATTCTTTCTTGCAAGAAACTATACTCTTCATTTTTAGTCTAAATAATGTGAACATGTTCTGTTAATTATACGATGTTCCTTTGAAAGGTATATGATGGAGCCTATTTGTATTTCGAGGATACAACTCAACTTAAACAAGATTGTAATAGTAAATAGTATATAGGTTGTCACAAGGAATCTCAGATCGTATTATCTGTCAGAAGAAAAAGATCAAGGTCAATCTACAGACTTGAGGAATTACTACATTGAAAGAAGTTCAGACATCTGATCAAGCCTCAGTGAAGTATTCGTAAAAGAAGTGGATTCATTTAAAGTGACAGTGATTTCGGCAGTGACAGAGACAGTACAGAAGAATTAATAGAGAGAAGAGAAAAGAAAATGAACCAGATTTTAAAGTCAATATATGAAGAACAGTCATTGCGGTTAGTCACTCATGAACCAGACAGTACATCGAGTGTCAACATTAAACAGTGGTTGTTCATCATTAACTTCAGTGGTTCAAGCTGTCAAGACTGGTATGTTAAGAGAAGAAAGGAACCAAATCATAGAGTCAAAAATAAAGAAAAGCCGTTGGAGTTAGTCGCTCATGAACCAGACCGTGCATCGAGCGTCAACGAAAATTCGGTGGTAATTCTTTATTACTTTAAGTGGTTAGAGAAAATATTTGGGCTGTCAAAAGATTTATATTAATTCTCTTTTAATTAATATAATTATGGAATTGATTTAATTTAATAAATTAATTCATTTCGAATTAATTTATTTATTAAATTAATTATCATGTTAATTAATTTTGAATTAATATATTAGTCTAATTGATTTAATTAATTAACTTATTAATTAATTAATCATTATTCGTTTAAATGATTAATTGATTAATCAAGTTAATTAAATTAGATACAATAGAAAAAGAAACGGAGAAAAGCAAAAGAAATAAAGAAGATGCAGGCTGGCTTGTATAAGTGTTGTCGACAAAAAGCAAATCATGCAAAAGCAATGTAAACAACATGCATGCAAAAAGAAGAGAAGATAAATAAAAGTGAACAAGCCTGCATGTTCCTGTCGGTGGAAGATTTTACGCACCTGCATAGCGCGTGCGTGACACGCGCCTGGTAGACAGCCTGAAAAAGACCGCGCGTGTCTGTCACACTCCCTTCCCGCGACTGGTTTTCAGTTGACAGCAGAATATTTTGTTTACCATTCAAATCATTACAGCCAGTTTGTTTGATTATTATTATTCAACAACACAAATTCAATTGTCTTGCCGATTGTCTTAGTAAGCTTGGATTGTCTTGCCCATTGTATTGCCTATTGTCTTGGCAGTACAAGTTGATTGTCTAGGTGGTTTTGGATTGCCTTGCCGATTGTCTTGACAGTACAAAACTGATTGTCTTGGAAGAACAGATTGTCTTGCCGATTGTCTTGACAGCACAAAGCTGATTGTCTTGGAAGAACAAATTGTCTTGCCGATTGTCTTGCCAGTACAAATGAAAAAGAAAAGAGGCAGAAGACTATATTAAATCAAGATAGGCGGCCAGAACAAAACAACACACAGAATATATCATCTTCAAGAAACAAACAGCTATTCTCTCTCATCAAGAACACAACCTGCAGGAGCTGGAAAAATTCATAGAAAATCAAGTTCATCTTATTTTTAATATCTGATCCGATAGAACTTGTTTACTTCAGTCTCTTGTACTATTAGCAAGTTTTTACTCCTAACCTATATCTCGATTTTTATTAACAAATCTAGAAAAATTCATGTCGAATTTTCTAATTTGTTTTTATTAACTAGATATAAATTCTGTACTGTATTTGTAACAAACCCCTCAAGTTAATATAATTTTATATTCAACTTGAATTTTGTTTCATTTAATTTCGCTCAAATTTGTCAAAATATAAATTAAATTTATCCTGACAAATTTCGATTAAATAGTACTGTTTGTATTCAACCCCCCTTCTACAAACATATTGGACCTAACAATTGGTATCAGAGCCGTTTGATTGACGTACAAATCAAGATCCTATTTTTGTTCAATTAAAATCGAGCCCGAATTTTTAACTCTCTTAAAAATTCATCATGTCTTCAAAAATTGGAGCTGTTAAGATACCCATATGTGACAAGGAGAATTATGAACTATGGAAAAAGAAAATGATCCTTTTTCTACAAGTGGCCAATCCTAAATATTTAGGAATATTGAAAACCGGGCCAATAGTTCCTATGATTACTGAAGAGGAAATAATCGTGGAAGGAGTTGTTGTAATTCCCGCAAGGACATATCCAAAGGACATTAGTGTTTATACAAATGATGACAAAGTGGATATTGCCCTTGATCTTAATGTACAATTAATTTTGGTGGAATCCCTAGATGCGATCATGTGCAACCATGTTGTTAACTGTAAAGATGCCAAGCATATCTGGGACACCATTATAACAATAAACGAGGGAACTAAGAAAGTCAGGGAAAATAGATTGGAAGCTAAGATTATTCAACCTTACAGCTCTGAAGAGGAAGTGATTGTAGCAGAATATGGGAAGACAGCTACAAGTCAGGGTTGTAGAGAATTTTATTCATCAGAGGAGCTGGAGCAGTTGGAGGATCAATCAATGGCACTGGTTGTAAGACAGTTTAATCATTTCAGATTTAGAAGAAATCCTAATTTCAGACTCAGGTCTACTGAGAACAGATTCCAGCAAGGAAGTTCGTCCTCAAGTAGCACAAGAGTTGGTTACGAGACTGGAATGGTAGACAGAAGCAAGATCAGGTGCTTCAACTGTAATGAAATGGGACATTTTGCAACTGAGTGTCATCGACCTGAACAAGATGCAAGGAAAGAGTATGCATCTGGTAAAAAGAAAGCAGACACAACATATCTTGCCCAAGATAAAAGCTGGGATGAGACAGACAGTGAAGATGAAGAAGCTAGAAATTTTGCGCTGGTGGTAAATGCTGAAACATCCACTATTTATAGAACTCTGTTAAAGCTTACTGATTCTGAGTTGATTCGTAGTCTACGTGATTCTTTGAGTTGTGCACAAAGTGAAAATGCTAGAATAAATCAATTTAACACTAATTTTGGAAATGAATTGTTAGAACTAAAAAAATTAGTTATTAATCAGGAACAACAAAAAGAGCAAATGGCATTAATTAGCTATAGGGATAAGTCTTTAGTGGAAGTAGTGTCTAAACAACTTACTAGGATTGCTGAACTTGAGACACAAGTTAGGGATTGCTACAATTCAGTTAAAGAATCTAAAGAGTTCTACAATAAACAAGCTGTAGAACGAACTGTAGGAATAGGGTTTGGCTACAACGAGGCTGTTGGTTCTTTGGGCATGAATACTCCTAATCGTGTTAGTGCTAAAGAAAGGGGTATACCACATGTGCTCAAGAATGTTAAAGAACCTCTCTTTAGAAAGTTTGTTGCTGAACCTCCTAATATGATTTCTATAGAAATTGAGGAAGAGATAAGAAATGAGGACAATGCTAATGGCATAGTCCAGAATAATGACAAATCTGATGAGGTATCTACAACCATAAATGTTGAATCTAAAAAGGTTGTTACTAAGGAACCAGCTAAGGGTATTGAGTCAACAAGTTCTTCTAAAACTGGGTTAGGTGGCAACAAGATGAAAAAGAACAATAACATGTCTAACATGCATACCATGCCTACTATTGATTCTTCTCATAAAGCATGTGGTGTTGTCAATTGTATGTCTTGTGCTTTTAATGTTATGACTGCTTACTTCAACGGTAATCATGCATGTGCTGATAAGACTACTCCTAGACAACATATGAACAGAAATAAAAATGTTAGATCAAAGACTGCTAGTCCTCCTCATGTTAGGAGAGAGACATTTGTACCAAAGCGTAAACAAAGTTTTACTAAGGCTGTTTACAAGGTCAAATGTAAAGTCGGTGAAACAAATGTTATTGCTGCTAAAAAGACATGGATACCCAAGATGAAGTCAAAGATTGTCAAAGTTGTGTATAGGGTTAAATGTCCAGTCCTCTTGAAAAATGTTGTTATGAAGATTAAGAATGTTGTTTTGCCTAACAAAGGCCAATACTTCAAGTATTCCGGACCCAATCAAATTTGGGTCCCAAAAAGGGTTTAACCGTTTTGGCATTGCAGGGTGTGTAACAGGTAGATCGTGTTATGTGGATTCTGGATAGTTGATGTTCAAGGCATATGACCGAAGATAGAGCCCTGCTATCAAGAGTAGTTACGGTATCTGGCCAAGTGGTTTATCCCTTGGAGACAACAGCAAGGGTATGACCTAGGGTCAATGCTATTCAATAGCTAAGGAATGTTGTCAGTAATAAAGCATCTTTTACAAGATGAAGAGCCTAATGTTCGAGGATTAAGGAAAGAGAACTTATCTGTAGCTGACATGGAATCTCAGTCAAAGGTGAAGTCAACAAGGTCAAATCTAAAGCTTCATCAGACAGGAGTTCAGCTATGACATAAGGAGCTCTCTTACCTGAATGTCATATCAAGAGATTCTTTCCTGGAAATCGAATCAGTAAAGGAGACTGCCTCATCTGGAATTAAAGTAAAATAAAATTATGAGGCATGTCATAAAGCGAAGTCAAAGAAGCATCACACAGAAGTTCTACATCAATGAAAAATATACCTTAGTGATGATGACTGATGACTTCTCTCAAGAAACAAGTTGTTGTTCAGACAATCTGAAGACAAGACACCACTGATGGTGATTGATCACATCTAGAAGAGTGTCAGGAAGCAAAACTGACTATGACAACTTGGAGACCAGATTACAGGACCTATCAATTAGTGTTCTGGATGATTTCTGCACCTTCAAGAGTATTAATGCTGAAGCAGTCAATAGTTTGCTACTGATATGATCGAACCCTGATCAGTAAGAAATATAAGAAGACCCCACAAGTATGTAGGAAATTGTTTTGCAATGATAAATGAAAGTGAGCATCCTAGTAATCAGCTAATGCTCAAGAGGTTAATTTCCTTGGTTACTCAGTAGAGTCAACAGCCTATAGGGTGATTGTTATTAATCAACAGAAGGTGATTGAAAGTCTTAGTGATGTTCAATAACCTCTAGCTCCCAGCTGTCAATGGTGATGGTGATTCAGATCCAAGCAATGTCAAGCATGGAGAATCTTCATGTAAACCCAGCAGCAGCTTAGGAGGAGCAACAGAAGGATCAACTAGTCAACTCAACACCACATTGAAAGTCAAAGGATACTATGAGAACATGTCTGCCAAGACAAAGAATGTTGACTCAATTAATTCTTTGTCCTAGTTCTTAGTGTTTCTAATGGTGGAAGTAAAAGACTAGCAGAGCTTCAAGTACTAATGATTATTTCTTTAGTTTTCTTTTAGAAGAAATTAAGAAAGCTACAAAAGCTCTGAAAGATTCAGATTGAGTGATTGCAATACAAGATGATCTCAATCAGTATAAAAGGCAGATTGAAGGGAAGCTGGTATCCAGACCAAACAACAAGGCTATAATTGGTACAAGGATAACCAGAAGTCTAACTGGATGTCAAGGCATTGTTATGAGGGACAAGGCCAAACTGGGTGCAAGGTTACAAGCTGATAAGACAGTATATCTAACAAGAAGCACCAGTGACAAGACTTGAGGATATCAGGCACCTGTTATACATTTATGATCATAATGGACATCTGTACCTACTGAATCTGGATGCTAGAGGAATGTGAACAAGTGCACTCCTGGTTGGTGAGATAGTGGAAGATCCCTACAGGTTAGTATGAACTGGTATCATCACTCAAGCAAGCATGGAAGACATGATATGACACCCTAACTATAATTTAACATTTGGTATCAATCTTTAACAGCTGGTATCTTTTAACAATTGGTGTCATATTTATAGAACTCTATACATCTCTAGGCACAAACATAAATGATATATATGTGCAGTGATATCTTGATTATATTATATGTTGATCTATAGCTATAAATTGGTATCAAGATATTTGCTGTTTTGATGTTGGTAAAGTTGCAATTCTTTTGATTTACTTCAGTAAGCCAAAAGAATGATGACAATAAAAATAAGTCAAGGATCTTTTGTTTCTATTCAGAAGATTCTAGACCTGTCAAGACTACATACCAACACATCACTATAGCTGGCTTTTGACCTATTAGTTTGGACCTAATAATTTGGTAATCAAAAATCTTAAGATGGATCCGGATCTGAGGAAATGGTACCCTAGAGATATTTGACCCAACAAGTTCAGGATCTACTAATTAGGACCTAATCAGGCTATAGTGGAATCATCAGCTCATTATCTTATTCAATTGATAATAGATCACTTACACACATATTATATTCTCAATATGCAAATGTGCAAGGTCCCAAGTGGATTCTTGAGAATCTATTCTTGTAGTTATTACACTTGATTTTCAGATGTCTTAAGTTGGACCCAAATCTACGGAGATGGTACCCTAGAGACATCAGTTCTGACATGTTTTGCTGCATAGAGATAGATCAAATGAGTTGTACGAAAGCAGGAGAACACAAGGAATCAAATTCATCTCCAACAACTCTGTGGAACACTCAAGGCTAAGCGTCTTGCATAAGGTATCAATTATTTCGAGAGCATGTCTTTAGTTAAGAATAACTTGCAGACGTGTTTGCTGAATCACTTGATAAAATTAATTTTTCGAGATTGGTTTGTAAACTTAGGGATTTTAGTAATGCTATATGATTGTAAATCCCATCTGTTAAGTAATTCTTAAGTAAGCTCACAAGTTTTCGATTATCTGTATTGAAAGGACATGTGAACTTATTTACATCCAGACCTCACACTGAAAATTATCTATTGAATGATTGCCATGTGTATAATTGTAATATATTTCAGTGGTGATTATTTAAGGATAATAAAATACCTAAATGCTAGAATCTAACTCATAGAGATTTAGTATTTATTTATTTATTTATTTATTTATTTATTTTGATTAATTTGAGTTATTGAACTTGAAGCAATTCAATTTAAGTATTTGCTCTGTACCTCATATTTATCAAAATAAATATACGACAAACTGAATTGGACCGAACAATTTTGTTGGTTTTCAATTTAGTTTTCGGATGTTAATTTTAATGAATTTATCAATATTCCATTTTCAGAAATTCACTATAATTAATATCATGGTTCTAACAATTGGTTGTACTGAAGTTTTGACTTATATCAGTTAATGATATTTAGTTAGAATTTTATTTACTAATTAATTGTGAGATATATTGGTATGTATGAAATTACTTAGAACTCCTCTAAGTAATCATTGTTATATCTTTTACAATTCACTCATATTATTATATATGGTATGAAAATTCTCTAAATAGAACTATGGATATTGAAATATCTAAAGTTACCATAGTTCAAATACTTTGAATAATTTTTATGCTTATTTGCAAGCTTCTAATCACTTTGATAATAAATGTTTTATACTATGGATCAAGGTGTATTGGACTTAGAATATTATTTCTAAGATTGTAGACAAGACAGTCTTGGTAATCAAGTTTTATTTTTAAGAACCAAGATTGTCTACCAACAAATAGTTGTTAGGAGTTAGCAATTGTTGTTATCGAGGAGTTGCCTTGAAGTCATAAGATTAAAATGTTAATGATGATAATTATCCAAGTGATAGTGGTGGAAACAATTTTGTTATTGGCGATACCAATGTCACTGGAAAATAATCATCAAGTCATTCTGGCAACAACTCGAGGGAAGTAAACAAAGGATTCACTAGTCAAACACAACATCACAATGAAGAACAAGGCGATTCATCAAGATCCAACCTTCTCAAATAGTCTGTTTGGAATAGAGCTGATCATTGGTGATCCAGATGTTGGAGTAAGAACTAAAAGGGCCTCTCAGAATCAAGGTATAGAATCTAAGGAATCTGAGAAAGCACTTGTGAATCTGGAACAACAAGAAACGTGGAAGTTGGTGCCAAGGTTTGAGCGCTAAGTAACTGGTATGACATTCTTTTCGAATTCTATCTTGTCATCTTTCTAAAAGAATTGTCATAATCATTCTAATGTTTTAATCCATGTTTCTTTATTTTAGAATAATAATTTTCTCTAAAAATATTTTTCTCTAATTCTCTAGTTAGAATTTTTGAGGAAGCTATTTTTGTTGAAATTTTTTTTATTTTAAAATAGCTGCCATATTTATGATAGTTTATTAAATCATATTTTCTCTCTAAATAATTTTCTAGTAGAAAGTTGTTTTGTCAGAAAATATATGGATTTGCTAACCTATTATAAATACTCTTGTATATACTTAATGTTTTTGTAAATGTATTGTAATTTTTGAATGTTAATCTTATGTAACATGTTTTGTAGTGTTTGTCCTTTTATTTTAGTCGTATGTCCATTTATAGTTTAAGCTATGTAACTTATTTAATTATGTATAGTTTTACTATTTTTATTTGTTTCTATACTAATTCGAATTTGAATTTTTCTTTTCTTATAGTTTTTATTTTGTATAATTATTATGTATATTATTTCTTATTTTTGTATATTCTTTTTCATGTGTATATAAATAGTTTGTATAGTTTTTACAGTTTAGTCACTATACTTGCAAAACTAACAAATAGGTCACTGTATTTGGTTCTTTTGTTCTTCTTCTTAACACACACAAAACCTGCAGTTTAAGTATAAATCTTTGTTTTGTGATTGCTGTTAACTAATCTTCGTGTTAAGGACTTAACAATTGACCAATGTTGGTATCAAATTGGTATGTGTCTATACAATTGGTTAGGAACTAATGTTTGATTTTCAGGATCTAACAATTGGAAGACAAGACCTATCAAGTGCTAACAATTTCTAATAGTTGGTATCTATCTTACAGGACCTAAAGCATGATAAAATGTTTTGTTTGTATTGGTTTAAACATTAACTTACATTAATTCGATTAATTTTTATTAATTGAATTTTTGTCCTTGTTTTTGTTTAGTAAAACCAGCTCAAGATCTATATCATCCCTAAATTCAAAATCTCTTTCTACATCTGTGATTGCTTACATTGTAAATCTTTTGAAATCACAACTGTATATCATTTCTCTTAAGATCAAATGCAATATTTTCTTAGAAAACTTTTCAATGTTAAAAATGCATTCTATCTCTATATTGCTCATATTCTGTGATGCAGGTTCATCTACATGAAATTTTGTATTCTCACATGTTTAGTCATAAGGTTGTAAACCCAACAACTTTTGTCCCAGACTACAATCAAACTCAAACACATTCTATCTTAACCCAAAATGGAAGTAACCTATCAGACTAGAGGTCACCAGGGAGTAACTGCACTTGATGCAGCAAACAAGGATGTGTGGGATATTCAGTTGGAGAGTCACTACCTTATACACTAACCAAAATATTTCATATGCACAAGTGAGATTGCACACACTAAGGATGAATTGACGGAAACCTATAATCCAACCATATTACGGTTAGGATTATAAGTTAAAGGTTCTTTAATGAACTAAGAGTCTTCACAGACCTCAAGAGAAGGTATTGATCTCAAATGCAAAATTCATCAAGATCATTATCTAACTCCCCAGATGGAATATATCTGGATCCTGCGGGTAACGGGTCCGACATAGGTGCGGATCGGCAACTTGTAGACTATGATTCAGATTTATCTGACGAGTTTAACAAGGTGATGTCTTCACAGACATTAGAAGGGAACCTTGATCTCAATGCTAAATTTATAGATCATTGTTTACCTTCTCAGAAGTCAAATCTGAAAACCCTAAAAAGGGAAAATTAGCAACTTCTAGATTATGACCCAGATTCGTCTAACGAGTCCAACGAGGATTTGGGATTTGCGAACTCCCATTGCACCACCACTGACCTCTCTTGAAGGGGCTAGGGTAATTTTTCTTTGCAGGTACACTAAAGGATGTTGGAGCTATGAGTGATATGAGTGAAACACTAGTGAGCAAGAGTGTAAACACAAAGAAAAGTGAGACACTCAACCAAATGAGTGGAGAGAAGAGTGTAAACACAGAGAGAAGTGAGACACTCAACACAAATGAGTGGAGAGAAGAGTGAAACACTTGTGAGGTACACTAAACACTATCACACACTCACAGTGAGGAAGAAAATGAAACTTCCTTTCTAACAAAGCTTTATCAATTGATTTCAATGTACTCTAACGATTGGTAGAAATTGGTAACAATTTGGTATCAACTACTTTGTCAATTAGTTGATTGGAGGATTCCTCAACTAAGGGGGAGAGATATATTGAAAAAGATATATTCAAGCTTAAAGCTTACCTTAGTAGGATATACTCAACTAAGGGGGAGAAGTATTGGGGTACAAGTAAAAGAAGAATGAGTTAGAAAGGGGGAGCAGTAAAGACTGTGCTTAGGATGAGAGGCAAGTCTATTTACTAAGGGGGGCCTTAGATGAAGAAGCAAAAGAACTTTCATTTGTTATGAAAGTGGAGATATAAGGAGAATTACATCACAATACTATTCTATTAGTCTTTCAATGTACTATGTATAAAGGCTAAGTGGAAGTGTAGTAAATTCACCAGAAGTTATAGAAATGGTATTGATTCACCATTGTCGACATAGTAGGAAAAGCTGTTTTTATTTAGTGAGAAAAGCTGTATCAGAAATGGGAAGTGATTGTAAATCAAGAACTGTTGATAATCACCAATGTAAGATGTGAAGGATTATCAGGCAGAGATATGAAGAATCAGAAATGAAGATGAGTTATCTATTGAATATCAGTTCAGTGCTAGAGGAACAATCATCTATCATTTCATCAACTGAAGATTCTGGAATTGTCAAATCTAAACCAGAGAAATTTTTTTTTGTATTATTTACTTAGTTCTTAAAAGTATTATCTTTTTCTTGTTTAAGTGAGTTAGTTGAGTTATTCTCTAGGTATTTGCTTGTTATTGTCTAACAAACAAATAGGGGGAGATTGAAAGGTATATGATGGAGCCTATTTGTATTTCGAGGATAAAACTCAACTTAAACAAGATTGTAATAGTAAATAGTATATAGGCTGTCACAACGAATCTCAGATCGTATTATCTGTCAGAAGAAAAAGATCAAGGTCAATCTACGGACTTGAGGAATTACTACATTAAAAGAAGTTCAGACATCTGATCAAGCCTCAGTGAAGTATTTGTTAAAGAAGTGGATTCATTTAAAGTGACAGAGATTTCGACAGTGACTCATGAACCAATATATGAAGAACAGTCATTGCGGTTAGTCACTCATGAACCAGATAGTACATCGAGTGTCAACATTAAACAGTGGTTGTTCATCATTAACTTCAGTGGTTCAAGCTGTCAAGACTGGTATGTTAAGAGAAAAAGGAACCAAATCATAGAGTCAAAAATAAAGAAAAGCCGTTGGAGTTAGTCGCACATGAACCAGACCGTGCATCGAGCGTCAACGAAAATTCGGTGGTAATTCTTTATTACTTTCAGTTGTTAGAGAAAAGATTTGGGCTGTCAAAAGATTTATATTAATTCTCTTTTAATTAATATAATTATGTAATTGATTTAATTTAATAAATTAATTCATTTCGAATTAATTTATTTATTAAATTAATTATCATGTTAATTAATTTTGAATTAATATATTAGTCTAATTGATTTAATTAATTAACTTATTAATTAATTAATCATTATTCGTTTAAATGATTAATTGATTAATCAAGTTAATTAAATTAGATACAATAGAAAAAGAAACGGAGAAAAGCAAAAGAAATAAAGAAGATGCAGGTTGGCTTGTATAAGTGTTGTCGACAAAAAGCAAATCATGCAAAAGCAATGTAAACAACATGCATGCAAAAAGAAGAGAAGATAAATAAAAGTGAACAAGCCTGCATGTTCCTGTCGGCGGAAGATTTTACGCACCTGCATAGCGCGTGCGTGACACGCGCCTGGTAGACAGCCTGAAAAAGACCGCGCGTGTCTGTCACACTCCCTTCCCGCGACTGGTTTTCAGTTGACAGCAGAATATTTTGTTTACCATTCAAATCATTACAGCCGGTTTGTTTGATTATTATTATTCAACAACACAGATTCAATTGTTTGCCGATTGTCTTAGTAAGCTTGGATTGTCTTGCCCATTGTATTGCCTATTGTCTTGGCAGTACAATTTGATTGTCTTGGTGGTTTTGGATTGTCTTGCCGATTGTCTTGACAGTACAAAACTGATTGTCTTGGAAGAACAGATTGTCTTGCCGATTGTCTTGACAGTACAAAACTGATTGTCTTGGAAGAACAGATTGTCTTGCCGATTGTCTTGCCAGTACAAATGAAAAAGAAAAGAGGCAGAAGACTATATTAAATCAAGACAGGCGGCCAGAACAAAACAACACACAGAATATATCATCTTCAAGAAACAAACAGCTATTCTCTCTCATCAAGAACACAACCTGCAGGAGCTGGAAAAATTCCTAGAGAATCAAGTTCATCTTATTTTTAATATCTGATCCGATAGAACTTGTTTACTTCAGTCTCTTGTACTATTAGCGAGTTTTTACTCCTAATCTATATCTCGATTTTTATTAACAAATCTAGAAAAATTCATGTCGAATTTTCTAATTTGTTTTTATTAACTAGATATAAATTATGTACTGTATTTGTAAAAAACCCCTCAAGTTAATATAATTTTATATTCAACTTGAATTTTGTTTCATTTAATTTCGCTCAAATTTGTCAAAATATAAATTAAATTTATCCGGACAAATTTCGATTAAACAGTACTGTTTGTATTCAACCCCCCCTTCTACAAACATATTGGACCTAACATCCTTTCAAATCATTTTGCTAGTGCCTATATTCTTCATTTTTATTTTCAGTGACTTTTTTCTTCTATTAATTTATAAACATTCATTCTCAAATTATTCTGTCATGGTTTATTCTGTTGAGTTTCAAGCAATCAAACGCAGCGGAAAAACACGAAAAATAAAAATAAAATTGAAACCCACCGCAAGGATCCATGCGAGAATATTATATTTAATTCGTAGTTCACAGAAATCAGTACCTTAAAGAGCTTCCCGATGTCTGAGAGTGAAGAATGGATTGTTCGATCACCACGTATCCCGCATGAGCGATGTACGTCTCTATGGTATCCACACGAACGCTTTCTTGAAGGAATCGCAGTGTACTAGCACCAAGAACTCGAATTTTCTCCTCTCTTGCTCTCTCCTCTTTTGCTGTTAGGGTTTAGTGTTTTTAATGATAATAAAAACGTGTATCTCCCAGCAGCCACCAAAGAGAGTTATATAGCTGGAGATAAAAACGAAATTCTAACTCTAATCTCTTTAGAGTTTGTCTCAATCCAAATTCTATTAAATCTCATCTTATTAAGTCTTACTTAATAAGCAAGCTACTGAATTTTGGATTATAAATAATTCGAATTTAGTTTCTTTAATTAATCAAGTCAATACTTAATTAATTAATTAACAATTTGATTTATCATCTTAATTTAAATCCGATTATTTAAATTAAATTATCCTTCAACCGCTTTTGTGTGTGACCCTATAGGTTTTTATTATATTGGCAATAATTTTATTTAATAAATAAAATCGTAAACAATGAGCGGTATCTAGTAATACATCGTTGTTACCCAATTAATAATAATTAAATCGGTGAATCGATTTCGCCTTTCGTGAATAATGTTACATGTAATATAATCCCTTTAACCATGATATTATAGGTTAAACTGGAGGCATGGAATGTGTCATCCTCGTCATAATTTAATCTTTATTTTCTTGATTGATGAGTAGACTATTCAAACAAATCATTATTTGAGCACGGCCATGCATTTCATAGTCTCACTCAAACAAGAGGCAAATAATATCACTCCTATATATTTATAGGAGGGTTAAATTCCATCCAGATCATTCACATTTCTCATACAATTCATAATATACCCAAGACCATCTTTATCATTACCCGATTAAAGATAACTTTTGATAGAATCAAAGTATATTAATTCTCATATAGAAATGTAATGAATTCAGGTCTAAGGATCATTACATCATTATCACATTGAGATTCATAATGACACATTTATTCATTCTATGTCGAATCTCATAGTGGGTCTATCCAGTACATCGTACTCATACATGTACCTATGCATTGACTTTAGTATCATCATACTTATGATCAATGAGAAGTGATCATCAGTCAATCAACATACTAGTCTCGATGTATTATTATTATTGTCCCAATAACAATTATATCGCAGTAAATACTAAGCATAATAAAACATCAATATAATCAAAATAGAACATAAACTAAACTGAAATGTATTGCCTCTAGGGCACCTACACTAACAATCTCCCACTTGCACTAGAGCCAATCATTCATATTCCTAATACCTATGGAACTAGTGTGACTTTCGTGCTTCTGCTGCGACAGAGGCTTAGTCAGTGGATCAGTAACGTTATCATTGGTATGCACTTTACATATGTGTATATCTCCTCGCTCGTTAATCTCACGAATAAGATGATATCTTCTAAGTATATGTTTCGCCCTGGAGTGCGATCTTGGTTCCTTTGCTTGTGCTATGGCTCCATTATTATCGCAATAGAGATCAATGGGATCTGCTATCGATGGAACCACACCAAGCTCATTAATGAAGTTTCGGATCCAAACTGCCTCCTTAGCTGTTTCACAAGCAGCAATATACTCAGCCTCCATTGTAGAATCAGCTACTGTTTCTTGTTTCAAACTTTTCCAGCTAACAGCACCTCCGTTGAGACAAAACACAAAACCAGAATGGGATATAGAATCATCCTTGTCTGTTTGGAAACTAGAATCAGTGTAACCTTTTACAACTAGTCCCTCTTCCCCTCCATACACCAAGAACGAATCTTTAGTCCTTTTTAAGTACTTTAGAATGTTCTTGACAGCTGTCCAGTGAGCTTCACCTGGATTAGACTGAAACCTGCTCGTCATGCTTAAAGCATACGACACATTAGGACGAGTACATATCATTGCATACATGATAGATCCAATTGCAGAAGCATATGGAATCTTACTCATGCGGTCCTTTTCATCTTTCGATTTAGGACTATCTTTATCTGAGATCGTTATCCCATGAGACATAGGGACAAATTCCCTTTTTGCATCTTGCATCCCAAAACGATGCAATACTTTATCAATGTATGTACTCTGAGTTAGGCCAATCAATCTTCTTGATCTATCTCTATAGATCTTGATCCCTAATATATAGGAAGCCTCACCTAAGTCTTTCATGGAGAAATTCTTTCCTAACCATGCCTTAACAGCTTGTAGAGAAGGTATGTCATTCCCAATCAGTAATATATCATCAACATATAGAACTAAGAATGCCACAGTGCTCCCACTAACCTTCTTGTAAACACAAGGTTCATTTTCATTTTGAACGAAGCCAAACTCTTTGACTATTTGGTTAAAATGAATATTCCATCTCCTTGAAGCTTGCTTTAGTCCATAAATGGACCTGATTAGCTTACATATCTTTTTAGCATCCTTTGGATTTATAAAACCTTCAGGTTGTACCATATATACATCCTCTTCAAGGCTTCCATTAAGGAAGGCTGTCTTGACATCCATCTGCCAAATTTCATAATCGTTGTAAGCTGCTATCGCAAGCAAAATCCTAATGGATTTGACCATTGCTACTGGTGAAAGAGTTTCATCATAGTCAATACCATGAATTTGTTTGAAACCTTTTGCAACCAACCTAGCTTTATAGGTCTGGACCTTTCCATCCATGTCAGTCTTCATTTTGAAGACCCATTTGCACCCAATGGGTTTTACCCCTTCAGGTGGATCAACCAAAGTCCATACTTTGTTTTCATACATGGAATCCATTTCAGATTTCATGGCTTCTAGCCATTTCTCAGAGTGTGGACTGTTCATAGCATCTTGATAGGTAAGAGGCTCATCTTGATCCATGAGCATTATATCACCATTACCGACTAGGAGAAATCCATAATATCTCACAGGCTCATGGCGAATCCTACCAGATCTACGAACAACTTGTGTTTCTTGAGCAATATTCTCTTCAAGACTATCTTGAATATCTTGCTCACGTTCCATTTCCGGTTCAATGTTATCTTGTGGTTCTCGAACTTCATCGAGATCTACTTTCCTCCCACTATTTCTTCTGGAGACAAATTCTCTTTCTAGATATAGCATTTCGAGAAACAAATATTTTGTTCTCAATTGGATTATAGAAATAGTAACCCTTAGTTTCCTTTGGGTACCCCACAAAATAACATTTGTCTGATTTGGATCCAAGCTTGTCAGAGGTCAAGCGTTTTACAAACGCTTCACATCCCCATATTTTCATAAATGACATGCTTTGACGCTTTCTAGTCCATATCTCATATGGAGTCTTTTGAACCGATTTTGATGGAACACGGTTTAGTGTATATGCAGCGGTTTCTAGGGCATCACCCCAGAAACTTATTGGAAGATCAGCATGACTCATCATCGATCGTACCATGTCCAACAAAGTACGATTCCTCCTTTCAGAAACACCATTCCATTGTGGTGTTCCAGGAGGAGTGAGTTGTGATACCATACCACATTCCTTTAAGAAATTCTTAAATTCCAGGGTTAAGTATTCACCTCCTCGATCAGATCGAAGAGTTTTAATACTCTTTTCCTTTTGCTTTTCTACCCCAGCTTTGTATTCTTTGAAATTTTCAAAAGATTCATATTTTTGCTTCATTAGATACACATATCCATATCTACTGTAATCATCAGTAAATGTTATGAAGTAGTAAAAGCCTCCTCTTGCCATAGAACGCATTGGACCACATACATCACTATGTATTAGTTCTAATCGTTCAGTGGCCCTTTCACCTTGTTTGTTAAAAGGGGCCTTTGCCATTTTACCAAGTAAACAAGCTTCGCATTCATCGTATAATTCAAAATCAAATTTATCCAAAAATCCATCTTTATGGAGCTTGGATATGCGATTCTCATTTATATGGCCTAATCGACAATGCCATAGGAAGGTTTGATTAGAGTCATTTGCTTTAAGGCGTTTATTAACATTATAGACAGGACTAAAATTTAAATCTAGAACATATAACCCATTAAACATGCGTGCAATGCCATCAGTTAAATCTTTCAAACCAAAAGAGTAACAATTGTCTTTAATAGTAAATGAAAAAGCCTTCTTGTCCAAACAAGAAATAGAAATAATGTTTCTGCAAATCGCAGGCACGTAATAGCAATTATCAAGTTCTAAAATAAGCCCAGAGGGCAACGATAAATAATAAGTTCCTACGGCTAAAGCAGCAACCTTTGCTCCATTGCCTACTCGTAGGTCAACTTCCCCCTTTGCCAATGTCCTACTCCTTCGCAGTTCCTGCACATTAATACAAATGTGAGAACCACATCCAGTATCCAATACCCAAGATGTTGAAAAAATTGACTTCTATAACATAAATACCTGAATCAGTAGAAATCTTGACAGACTTCATCTTCTTCAGATCCTCCAAGTAGTTAGGACAGTTCCTCTTTCAGTGACCAGGCTTGTTGCAATAGTGACAATCACCCTTGTCAGCCTTTGCGACATCTCCCTTCGGCTTTCAAGCATTTTTGAAGGAGGGCTTGGAAGGAGCAAGAGCTTTTGATGCAACCTTTTTCTTCCCCTTCCATTTCCCCTTTCCCTTAGCACCTTTCTTGCCCACTATCATTATGGGAGCTTTCTCAGGTGCCTTGACCATATTTGCTTCAGTGGTCCTCATCATGGCCAACAATTCCATAGGAGTCTTATCTTGCTCAGTCATATTAAAAGTCATAATAAACTGAGTATAGTCGCTGTTCAAAGATTGCAAGATTATATCGATTTGAGCCTCTCGCTGAAGCAGGAAACCCAAACGAGCAAGGTAATCACAATACCCAATCATCTTTAGAACATGTGGTCCGACTGGTCCGTTGCCCTGCTTGCATGAGTAGAGTGCTTTGCTCGTGTTAAACTTTTCCACACGAGCCTGTGATTGAAACATCGTTGAAAGATGTTCAAACATAGCATGTGCATTCATATCCAGATGCTGCTTCTGAAGCTCAGCATTCATTGTAGCAAGCATAAGACAAGCCACATCGTTAGCATCATCAATATGCTTCTGATAAGCATTTTGCACAGCACGAGTGGCATTAGCAACAGGGGCTTCCGGTTGAGGATTATCAATCACATAAGATTTCTTTTCCTGCATGAGAACAATTCTCAAATTCCTAGACCAGTCAAGGAAGTTTGATCCTGTCAGCTTGTCCTTCTCAAGGACTGATCGTACAGAGAAAGTGTTGTTTGTGTTTTGTGCCATTTGTTATCTACAATGATAAAATGCATAAGATAAGTTAGATTGTTACAATAATTATGTTCAAGTGATTATGGTACATTCAACTTAATATACCTCCCACTATTTTTTTTATCAAATTAATAGCCCTCACTATTAACTCGGAAAGCGTATGCGAAACTTTACTTTCTAGTGGGCTAAGATCCATATTTTATAATGTCTTGGGTCAGTGTTGGCCGATACTCCCAAAACACAACTATTTAGGTAGACAACATTTGTCAATTATATCTCGTATATAATTCTTGGACAGTTTGGTGAACAACAATTGCTCTAATTTATCAAATAAATTTTCCGCCAAACCTATGCTTCTAAGTTCTCATTTCACAATCCTATTGTGATAACTTAGTTAAGTTAGACCCAATTGATTAACATGTCGAATATCACATTTATTCTTTCGCACCTAACCACGATAATTAGGAATGCTTTACTTTGGCAAACCAACTCCTAATGATCTAGGCTTTGATGAGTGTTATTCAATTGGAAAGCATCTAATAACTTAATATTTAATTAAGGGATTTTTAATTAAAACGACCATGATCCCATCATAAAGAGATCCCCAATTTTTCCTTGAATTAAATATTTCAAATCATAGTTCGCTTAATTAATGATTTCCAGGTAGAAAGGTTAACGCACAAATGGCATTATTGACACCTTTTAACCTTACAAGAAATTAATCTCGTTGTTGACAAAATCATTTCATCTTTGAACTATAATAATTCATATTTAATTACCGTGTTTCATAAACACAGGAATCTCATGATCATTTTGTTTAATCTTCATCTTAAATCGTTACGGATTTTATCTTGTTTAGCATGGCATGGATGACGTATCTAATACATACATACATTCTACTTAATCTAATTAAGCATGCATATCTATCACTACGCATACATATCATCGTATGTAAAGTGCATGAATATAAAATCGTGCTTGGTTATGGCCCAATCCTATATGATATTTCCAAGCTAATGGAAAAATCTAGGTCAATCTATGGTGGTTAATAAAACTAAATTATTACATAGTTGGTCTTCATAAATACATGTCTTCATGTCTTCTTTGGGTCAACTGCCTTCATCTCCATTGATCCTTCATTGCATGCTTCCAATGATCTTCTTATTACATAGAATACAAAACATAACTATACTATATAATTACATATGAACTCGAGTTACATTCGAGATGAACAATTACAAAGGAAAAAGAAAACGACATGTAAGTCGTATTTATAAAACCAAACCATAATAAATAAAACCACTAACCTATGGGTCTCAAGGCCATAACCAATCACCAAGCTCAATTAACACTTAAGAACATCATAAATCATATTATCATATCATAACATATCAAAATATGTCACAAGCACAAATTAAAACAAAGCCCCCCGATGGTGGATTTTTTTGCAAAATCATGTATCAAAATACAAGCAAATCATGTATCAGAATACATGTCCAGAAGCATACATCAACATACATGCGACCTTAATTCCAATTACCAGAAACATGTATCATTATACACGTAACCCTAATCCCTATTTACGGATCATATCCAATAACATCCATCCGACAGTTTATATCATCATACAAACCAAACAACATACATATGAGTCATGGCAAATTCTAAACTTACTATTATCGTTATATCAGATTACATGCAGATTCATTATATCATCCATATAACATAACTGTATCATGGCATAATATCAGAATAGTATATACAACATGCATAATATCAGAATATTCATAGACAACAATCTGACAGATTACAAACATGCATATATTCGAAAGCTTAAACACATGAACGAATTAAATAACCTCTCGCAATTAGCTCATGATACCATTGTTGGGTTTCAAGCAATCAAACGCAGCGGAAAAACGCGAAAAATAAAAATAAAATTGAAACCCACCGCAAGGATCCATGCGAGAATTGTATATTTAATTCGTAGTTCACAGAAATCAGTACCTTAAAGAGCTTTCTGATGTCTGAGAGTGAAGAATGGATTGTTCGATCACCACGTATCTCGCACGAGCGATGTACGTCTCTATGGTATCCACACGAACGCTTTCTTGAAGGAATCGCAGTGTACTAGCACCAAGAACTCGAATTTTCTCCTCTCTTGCTCTCTCCTCTTCTGCTATTAGGGTTTAGTGTTTTTAATGATAATAAAAACGTGTATCTCCTAGCAGCCACCAAAGAGAGTTATATAGCTGGAGATAAAAACGAAATTCTAACTCTAATCTCTTTAGAGTTTGTCTCAATCCAAATTCTGTTAAATATCATCTTATTAAGTCTTACTTAATAAGCAAGCTACTGAATTTTGGATTATTAATAATTCGAATTTAGTTTATTTATTTAATCAAGTCAATACTTAATTAATTAATTACCAATTTGATTTATCATCTTAATTTAAATCCGATTATTTAAATTAAATTATCCTTCAAGCGCTCTTGTGTGTGACCCTATAGGTTATTATTATATTAGCAACAATTTTATTTAATAAATAAAATCGTAAACAATGAGCGGTATCTTGTAATACATCATTGTTACCCAATTAATAATAATTAAATCGGTGAATCGATTTCGCCTTTCGTGAATAATGTTACATGTAATATAATCCCTTTAACCATGATATTATAGATTAAACTGGAGGCATGGAATGTGTCATCCTCGTCATAATTTAATCTTTATTTTCTTGATCGATGAGTAGACTATTCAAACAAACCATTATTTGAACACGGCCATGCATTTCATAGTCTCACTCTAACAAGAGGCCAATAATATCACTCCTATATATTTATATATATTAAGGAGGGTTAAATTCCATCTAGATCATTCACATTTCTCATACGATTCATAATATACCCAAGACCATCTTTATCATTTACCCGATTAAAGATAACTTTTGATAGAATCAAAGTATATTAATTCTCATATAGAAATGTAATGACTTCAGGTCTAAGGATCATTACATCATTCTCACATTAAGATTCATAATGACACATTTATTCATTCCATGTCGAATCTCATAGTGGGTCTATCCAGTACATCGTACTCATACATGTACCTATGCATTGACTTTAGTATCATCATACTTATGATCAATGAGAAGTGATCATCAGTCAATCAACATACTAGTCTCGATGTATTATTATTGTCCCAATAATAATAATACTTGACTAGGGATATTCAAGATTATTATACTGTATATTATCTCATAATTATATAGTTCATATCAATAATCTAGGGACATTTATTATACTAACAATTATATCGCAGTAAATACTAAGCATAATAAAACATCAATATAATCAAAATAGAACATAAATGTCAATGACGAAGTTTAACTAAACTGAAATGTATTGCCTCTAGGGCACCTACACTAACATATTCTTCTCACCTATCGTTCAGGTGTTGATTTCTTTTAAAATTATTTTAAATCAATATTCCTCATCTTTATTAATATTCTTCAAAGAGCGTTTTCTTCCAATTTTTGTAAACTAATTCGAGGCTTAAACTGTACGGGAGCATGTGTAGCTCAATGATGGTTAAAGCCGAGAATGAATTGAGATCTTCTTAATTATTCAAACTCAATATTTTCTTGCCGGTTTGGCAGCTGAAGCCTATGAGTGCTTAGCTGACAAGAGTGAGACCTAGGGTAATTGAGAATTTCTTAAATCTTTGTTTTAAAATTTTCAAATCTTTTATGTAAGTTCGGATTTTTCCATGAAAATTTTATCAGTTGGTAACCTTTGAAATAAGTGGTTACAGCTTGTGTAGTACTCAAATCTATAGTTGAACTTCAGATCACTTTATTCCTTGATTTCCTTATAATTGCTGTTCAATTTCTAAAATCTTAATAATTGCTCCGCTACTTAATTGATTTATGTTTCCTTGTTGATATATGATTCTATCTTGCTGAACCTTACCATATTTAGCTAAATCTTATTGCTTGTTGCTATAATTCTTTATATTGAATGTTTCTCTGATCCTTAATCTTTTAGTGCTGCTCCCTAAAAATGGTCTAATTAAGTAAAGATGTTTTTATAAAATAATTCCTTATACTGGACTGATCTTTTATTAGTGAGTATAAAGGAATTAAAAGTGAAATGTTTTAAAGGTTTTAAATATTTTATTATGGGGGATTCCGTAAAAATGTTTTCTACGGATTCCTTCAGATTGGAGGCGTAAGAGGCCGGGTGAAGCCGGTCCAGCATGTTTTATTTTGTACTGTAGTTCTGGTGGGACCAGTCCAGCACCTTTATAGGCCAATGTGTTGCCTAATTGCGAACCCAATTTTATGTCCAGAGGGACTTCGTGTCCGGTATGGGGACTTTACGTGGCTGATCACCGGTATTGTCCGGAGTCATGGAAAAAAACTCCAATCAACTTAAATGTTTAACAAGTTTTATGAAAGTATGTTTTGTTGATAGAATGATTTAAAAGAAAGAAATGATTTGAGAAAAAGTTATGAATTACAGGAAAATGGGAAGTTTTATTTTATGATAGAAATTGAGTTATTTCCTCGAGATGGTTTGATCATTGATATTGTTCATCAATGAAATATTGATAAATTGTTGTTTCACTATACTTTGCTCTTGCTGAGCATTGTTGGCTCACTCTTGCTCTATTTTCCCTAACCTTTCAGTTAGGATTAAGGATGGATGCCTACACCTTACAAATCATATGAGAGCAAGGAGACAGTCCATATAGGATAAAGTTCGAAGCCAGAGCGGGTAAGCACGATTGGGATTAAGTTACAGAATAGACGGAATAGTGGTTTGTATTCAGAGTAGTGATAGAAGTTGTAATAATATGTATAATTTAAATTCTTGTTTCATACCATAACCTGGAATCGATCCTCGGAGAGGAATCACTGGTGTATTAAGTTTTATTATTACAGGTATTCTTATTTGTTATTGTTTGCGTGACGCCCAATCCGGACCCCGGATTACGGGGCGTTACATTAACTCCCCGTTACTTCCTCACAACAACGTAAGACCTTACGAGTTTATCTTGAAGCGTAGCTTCTCCAATTCCTTCTCAAAAACACGTAATAAAAACCACTTACAAGTTTATCTTGAAACGTAACTCCAAGTTACTTTTTCAAAACTATGCAAGCAAAACCTTTGCGTAGACTTCGTATCTACAACCTTTAACGGTCTTGGGTCTTAGGTTGGATCTTTTCTCCTCTTCACGGTGCAAAGATACCCAACTCCTCGTCGGCGTATCTAAGACTTGGGTCTTAGAGCGAGAATCACCTCACTTCACTTCACCTCACGTCAAAGGATAAATACAAGAACTACGACTGGAAAATCCTTTTTAAATTTACGATTTAAAATGAACTTGTATAAAAACTAGATTGAGGGAGGAAATATGATTATTAAGGAGTTAGACTCCGTTAATAGAAATAAATGTCGAGTATATTAATTTATATAAATATTCGTTGTGGCCGAATATAAATAAAATTAAATATACAATTTACTTGTGTTAAAGAACACAAATAATTACGAGATATAGCGAGTTAAAAATATTTCGTAGAATTTTAAACAAGCTACTAACTCAAGGTATACAAATATTAAACACTTGTATTGAAATATTATAAGACCGAGATCAACAATGAAATGGTAGAGTATAATATTCCTTGGCCAAAGCGACCTTTATTTATCGAAGTTAGAACTAGTTACTTATATTCGAAAGAATATAGAACAAGCTACTTAAAATCGACAAATACTAGTGTTGTCATAACAACACTTGTATATGGCTTTGTATATAGCCGAATATATATATATAGGCCTTTGCTCCATACAGAACACTCTTATATAACAAACAACAAAGAACACCTTAGATCTATTAGATCCTTTGGCCCCGCCAGGGGCACCCAATACAAAAAGTTGTTATTTTTTTACCCTATATCAAGTCTGCAAAAAAAAAATTGAAAATTACTGTTCACTGATGACGTCACTGATGACGTCATCAATGAACAGTAAATTTTCAATTTTTTTTTCTGGTTTGCTAGAGGGTAATAAAATAACAACTTTTTGTATTGGGTGCTATGACAGAACTCTTAAATTATATTAGATATGAGGTGTTCTTTATTGTTTGTTATATAAGGTGTTTGGTATGGGGTGCAACTCTCTCTCTCTCTCTCTCTCTCTATATATATATATATATATATATATATATATATATATATATATTACGCGTTAATGCTAGTGCGGAAAGTATATAAAATGCATGAATGTAAAACACAACTCACACAAGCATATAAACACAACTCACACGTATGTAAAAGTAACTCATTATAAATTAACGAGGGCCGCTATTAGTTAAACTAGTGCGAGAAAATATATCAAGAAAATTTCCGAATGTAATGAACTTTGGTTTCGGTTAAGAAACATGTTCAAGATGCTTGGTTAAGTCCTTAAAGATTTGAGCTCAAGTAAGATTCAAAGGACTAGTATAAACCAAGTTAAGAAGCTCTCTTTTGATTTAAAGAATAGAAAGTTTAAATCACTTGTTTATGCACCTTTAAGCACAAATTAAAAGATGGTTCTTAGCCTTTCAACCAAGGGTTCACCAAGAGATTGTTAAGGACTTAAAAAAGAGCCAACAAACACTTCAAGAAGCTCTTCAAAAATTCTGCACAACTTGTCAATACACACTACACGAAAATATTCAAGAACAAGTGTATATTTTCATGACAAAGTGCAAGAGAACTCAAGCCAAATGAGTAGCAAATGAAAGGTATTCAAGGAGGTTACCTTGGTGACTCAAAGACACAGATAAGAGAACTTATAAACTGCTCAAAATCGTGCAAGAAAACTGCCTAAAGAGGCTTGGCCGAGAGGAAGAGAGATGAGCAAGAAAAGGGTCCAAAAACACTACCAAAATGCCCGGATTTGAGCACCAAAAGGGAGGTAACCAAAGAGGTACCAAAGGTGACTCAAATAAACAAGTAAGAACAATTACAAGGCTGCAAGAAATCGTGCATGGGGCTGCCATAGAAGTGATGGCCGAATGGTCAGAAGAAGTGAAAGAAGAGGACTAAAAACACCACTAAACAAGGCTAAAAGTGCACTTTGGGGACTGCTAAAAATGAGCTCAAGAGCTGCCCCAAGAGTGACGGCCGGATGGTGTTTATGTGAGCAAGAAATGGACTAATAATAAAGCTTTAAAAGATGCTATAAAATGGAGCAACAAAGCTTTGTTATCCAAATCTTTTTGGAAGATTTTGGTACTCTTAAAAGGCTGTATTTCTAGAGAGAAATCAGCAACACTTCTAAGACACAAAATGCTCAAAAGAAATGGGTGGAGTTAGCTTGCTATTTATAGGCAAAGTGGTGAAAAAGTGAGCAAATGAAAGCATGACACTTGGCACCAACTAATAAACTAATAGCAAGGGCTCTTTCCTGTAAATTCATGCTAACTTGGTCCCCAATCTATATATATTAATCAGCTATAGGCATAGAGGATGTATATTAGTTTTGTTTTATCCGAATAAACCGAAACTACGCATATTAGCACGAAACACTCACTATATTGAGATAAATGGAAAAATATCTAAAAAATTATGAAACTTTGGGAATCCTCTTGAAATAATCCCAGAAGAATATGGTCAAAATTTCATCTTAAAAGGAGTTGACCTTCTATGACTTTTAAGCGACCGAAACATCAATTAGGTATCGATTTTAGGGGTCCGGGAAAAAGTCATTTAAAAATCATGAAACTTTGTCTAAACTTCTTTTTGCCCATTTTAGGGACATTCTCAAAATTTCAAGTCAAAATAATATGTGGAAGTATTTTATTCAAAAATATTTCGATAAAACGCACTTACGCGACGGAATAAAATACGTTAGCCATTTGTTGTAACTTGTCAACATTTTGGCTATAGTTTTGACTTGAAATATATTCAAATATATTATTTTTCAAATAATAATGACTATTAAGTCCGCGGAATATTTATTTTGAATATTTTACGATTTTATCCATTTAAGTGAAAACCGTTAAGGATTCCGGATAAAATCTGTTTTTATTCTTTCTACAAGTGAATAAATAAGGCAACCTTGAAAATATTACCTTGAAGAGTCTATCGAACATATTTAAGGATAATTCCTTTGAAATGAACATCTTTTAGAATAAATCTGGCATTTAGCTCGTAAAATCAATGTTTGGAATATTTCGATATTTTTGCCTTTTTGACTTTGCTTAAAAAAAATGTACCATAAATAATCTAGACTAGAAAATATCATTTTACTGACATTCTTTGTGTAAATTAATGATTAGTACGAGAAAGCGTCACATCGAATAATCTTACGGAATTTACTAGATAGCGTAGTAAATTTCCTGAATTAATTTTTTACTTTCGTTATTTTTACAAATCACCAAAACTTACAGGTAAGAGATTATTTTACAATAAAGAACTATCTCACACATATTTTTCATGTTAAATTACTATACAAATTTCTCAATTACTGTGCAGTCACTAGTACAAAAATTGCTTTATGTGTCTGTCAAAAAGGATGATATGCAGCTGTTCACAACAGATGCGTTCGGAGGAGTCGTATCAGCTTGAAAGTATATGCGTCTGTTGGGAAACAGACGCATATAGTCTACTGCGTCTGTCATTAACTGACGCATAGAACAGAACAACACGCAAGAAGTTAATCTTTTGCATCTGGTTTTTGTAATAGACGTATAAAGTTTTTTTGCATCTGTCTACAACAATCGCATAAAATAGGAAAACGGATGCAAAAGGTTTTATGCTATTTGTAACAGAAGCATAAAATTTTTTATGCGTCTGTTGTATAAAGTCCGAGAACAGACGCAAAAAGTCTTTTTCTTTTTAATATTTATGTTAACTCGAATAACTTGTAGAAGGGGGGTTGAATACAAGTTATATAATCGTGTCTGATTTTTGCTTGATTAGATGAACAAGAACAACGAATGAATCAAACTTTGTTTGTATTAAAATAATCAAATACAAACTCTACCAAAGGTGTACAATACCTTTAGCAGCTGCTGACAATACAAATCTCTCTCTCTGTTTGTTTCGAAATCTCGAATACAAACCTTATACAGAGCTTCACACGATATGCACTCTATATTTCTCAATTCCGCTCTTTTTACAATAATATAGAGAGAGTATTTATAATGCTACCTATCAACTAATAACAGAATTATAATCTATCTATGACAATGTTCTGCAGTCGAGTTGATAGTTTCCATCAATAGAGAATTCGTTTCCTTCACGATATCTTCTTGCTTGTTTTTCAAAACAACAATCCTGTTTTATAGCACTTGCCAGTTTCTGTAGCATCCATAATGACATCATCAGTAACATGACTGATATCAGGATTTCCCATTGCATCAGGATCTGATCATCCCATCAGCATTTGATCAGGATCTGACTTACTGTATCAGGATCTGCTCTTAGTTCCGAAATGTAGTCTTTGACGCACTGTTCCTGACTAAACTCTACAGATTACTATCTAAAACATATATCCTATATAAAGTGCTAAATCCTTTATAAGATCAGGATATACAAGAAGTATTAGCAAAATTCTATTCTCAACATCACAACTTATGAATTATTCCTAACAATCTCCCCCTATTTATGCTTTAGAATCTGAAGCATAAATCTAAGTTGTGGATGTCAAAACATATAACAATACAACCAGAATAGAATTTATGAATTCAAGATCATGAAGTTAAGTACCTCCTTCTTCAGATGTAGACATGTATCTAGTACTTAGAAGAAAGAATTCAACTATTTGATGCTTCTTTTCCTTTACCAATTCCAAGATGAAATTTACCAACTCCGTCACCCTTGGTTCTGTTCCCTGTCTGTTTATCTCCCCCAGTCTGTTGTTGTTGTTTCTGAATTGTCTTTATCTCCCCCTTTTTGACATCAGCAACATTAATTCCAAGAGATTCAGTAACAGAACAAATGAGATTCATCAGAACTGCTTGATTGTCCATAATAGTGACTTGGTTTTCTTCAAGAATTTGAAGTCTCGATTGAATATCATTTTGAGATTTCTGAATGTTTCGTAAAATTTTAGAATCGACTTCAATGTTGGAAGTGCTTGTTGTATCTTCAGATTCAGATTTAGATGTAGAAAGATCTGTATCTTCAAGTCTTGTACAAGAAGTTGCCTGTTGAGAACGATAGTCAAGTAATAATACTTGAGTAGAAGTACAAACATCTTCATCTTTCTGATCTGGAGCTGAACTATGATCATCCTGTCCTTCACCAGTATTCTATGTACTAACATCTACAAATCCTGACTCCTCCTTAGATTGATAAGATATTGTTGATGTCTCAAATCTAGCTGATATTGGAAGTACAAACAAAGGAATACTAGGATCATTAGGAATTTCTTCTGGTACTGGTTGAGTAGAAGTTTTTCTTAGCCTTTCACCTATTCTTTTAATGATCCGTGCAAGCCTTTCTTTCTGTTTCTGAGCTTTAACTTCTGGCTTTGCATTGTGATGTGCTAAGTCATGCTTCTCATACATCTTGATAAAAGAATAAGTACCAGCATCCATACCAAGATTTTCAGACCAAGATTCAGGAAAAACCTGATCCCAGAAATCAAACGATGGTGGTTTCCTAATTTTCTCTCCCTCACTATGGAGTTGATCATCCATACTCTCATTCTCATTTTGACTATCTAAAGTCAACACTCTTTCTACCTCTCCTTTTGCCTGGTCAGGAGCCAGCCTCTCTGTGTGTGGATCTATATCCATCTTTTCAAGTGTATCACTCAAATTTGGATAAGTGCTCTCATGACCTACAGAAAAATAGGGGTTAGAAGAAGTTTTTATAACTGAACTCACATGGGGAGAGGGTTGCTCATATGGCATGAAGCTTGAGGTTTTCTCCAAGGTGTGAGCTGCTATAGTCTCTGAACCCTTAGAAACATCTACTTTCTTTGCAGAAACTACAGGCTCCAGTATACCACTTTCAGGTTTTACACTAGACTCTGATGTCTTCAGTAATACTTCATTAGACACCATAGCTAGTATGTCACCGTCTTTAAGTGTTGGTTGCTGAGACACACCCTCAAGGTGGATAGACTTGAAAAGAACAATATTGGTTTGATCTTCAGGAAAATCAATCAAAGTCATTCCTCCCATATCATAGGGTTTCTCACTTGCAATTTCAGTCATCATAGAAGACCTTTCAGCATCATCAATCATAGTTCCTGAGTCATCCAACCTCTGACTAGATGGTTCTTGTGTTGCAGTGACTGTGATCTGATCTATTCCACTATACACCACTGGTGCAATAGTATCTTCTGTTGACTACTTCCCTTTATCAAATACCTCCTCTTGTTCACCTTGAGCTGAAGCATCTTCAACAATGACATCCTTGTCAAATAGATATGCATAAAGTGATTGAAGTGCAACATGCTTAGGAAGTACAAATTTCTTGTGTAACTCCTTTCTGACTGATACATAGAAATACGTCTTCATTAAATCAAGTCTTTGATGTAACAGTCCATATTCTTCAGGAAATGAAAGTGTGGGGACTCTTTCAATCAGAAAATCTAGAACAGGCCTGGAAAGCTTCACTTTCAGAGAAATAAGTTCCATAGCCAATCTCTATGTCAATGTAGTTTCCCATGAAGAATCAAGATCCGGATCTCTCTTGCCAGATACTGACATAGATGTAGCATTATTTGTAGAGACCTGCATAATGTTAGTTGGACTTGACACTGTGTGTGTAGGTGACAAATGAATCTTTCTCCTTGTTCTCCTAGTATAGTGAGCAACAGATTTGTCTTGAGAAGACTCAAGAGGTGTAGACACAGAAGTGATCTTGGAATGAGATCTTTTTTCAATAGACACAGTCTTTTGAGAGACAGTATCCAGTAACTGTTTTCCCTTTTTAAGAACTACAGCCTTTTGGGAGACTGCAGCCTGGCTGTGACTACGTGTTCCATCTCTTTGTCCTAGCTTAGAAAGTTGAATTGCAACCTTCAATTCTGCTCTCTCAGCAAGAGATATATTATCATCATCTTCACTAGAACTACTACTTGAAATAACAAATCTTCTCTTCCTTACAACTGATGTCTTTTGAAACAATAGGCTGTGGATCAAAATTTGGTTCTAGAATTGTTTCAGAGACTGTAATGTTTTTGGCTACTTGCGTAGACACAGGGGGTTTTCCTCCAATTGAGATTCCTGAGTCATTTCACCACCAAAGAAAGAAGAATTATAGATAGTAGGAAGATGAGTTCTTAGAAGTACCTGAACATGATTTGGATAGTGTAATGCAGGTATTTCATCTAGATTCTTTTCACTGTCCTTCTTTGTAATGTCAGATAAAATTCTCTTTTGCTGTACATAAGAAGAAACACAATATTCTCTACCAAATCTAGCTTCAACATCAGGAATGAAATGGTTAATAAACAGTTGCATGAATCTGTGATAATAAACCATATTCCTGTCATGATCTCTTGACCCAAGTTTAATACACATCTGACTTAAGATTATGTGACCAAAATTAATTACTCTGTTATAAAGCAAGGCATATGCAATATGTGATGTAACAACAGTAATTTGTTGAAAAGAACTACATTTACCAGTAAAACATTTAGCAATTTAATCAAAGAAGAAAGACCATTCTTTCCTAAGAAAAGATCTATTTAACTGGCTCATGTTATCTATAGGTCCATCATAACCTAATTTAGATAACATAGTTCTCACATCATCATCAGATGGTAAGATCAAATGAATCTTGTCCTAAGTGTAGAACAATCTTACCTGATTGACTCTGAGTAGAATCAATTACCTCAGCATTCTCCCAAGCTTGTGAAACAGCTACTTGATTAATTTGTGGAGATGCTGTCAAGGCATAGCTTAATGTTCCTTTTGCCATAAAGTCCATTATCGGGTGAAAATTAGTTGACACCCCTTCCTTGTTGGTGATAGCTACAACATGATTGTTCATCATAAAATCAAAGTCACCAAACTTGAAAGCTACTGATTTGGGTAGTCTTCTTTGAGTTGCCATTTTGATCTGAAAAGAACTTAAGAAATCTTTGAAATTGATTAGTGATTTTGAGAACTCGAGAGTGTTTTTGCTTTAGAGAATGAAATTAGAGAAAGCAATTACACGATTAGAGTGTCAAAATAATTATATTTCAAAAATCCTTCAGACCGATTATCCCACGTTGACATGTAGGTTGACAGGTGTCAGTCCCTGAAAAATGCAGTTACCCACGACTTTTGGAAAATAAAATCCAATAATAATTTCAAGTAAATAAGTCAAGGTAAAATCAAGATAAAAATCAATACTGATCAGCTTCCTTTTCCTGATGTGATCTTCTCATCAGGATAATCACACGATTCAATGTGATTTCTGAATAAAAAGAATTACTAATCCTGACGTGAACACACTTGTATTCCTGATCAATATCATCCTGATTCCAGAGAATAAATGAAGTTTCCATATGGCATTTTCTTTTTCCTGTAAAAGAAATAACAAAATCAATTGGTTAAATTCATTCAATATTTCTTGAAAATACAAGAAATACAGTCACACATAATTATGACTGAATGCATTGATATCTCCCAAATGACTGTTCAGCTTCCCACGTCTTTCTATAAAAGAAACCGACGTCTTATGCCATTCTCCAAAACCTTTTCATTCTTTTCTCTTTCCATCATGGCTTTCAACCCAAATCTTTATATGAACCCTAGCTTTTGGTTCATTACCACTGAGAAGTTCTTTACTCTTGATGATCAGGAGCAAGTGAACTATCTTTTAGAAGAGATGACTTTTCTCATCAAGTCAGATATGGTTGATCTTAACCCAGATGATTTCCACGAGTCTCCTCTAAAATATCTACTAGTTGAATACAATCCTCCTCTAATCTCTTCACACCTTGAGGATGAAGAATTTGGTGAAGAGTCTGAGGTTGATCTTGATGGAGATGCTATTCATCTTCTTCAATAAGCATGAAGATGAGTCAGCTGCTCTCATTCAAGTCGCCCAGACAAGGAATTCATTCTTGAGATGCTTCTTGTCCTGAAGTCAATCGTTGAGGATTGAAGCAGCAACAACTTTAGACAAGAATAGAATTATCAGTAGTAGTTAGACAAAAAGAAGAATTGTATTTCATTTTCATGTATGTAATGCTTTTGATTAATGAAAATACAAGTTTTCTTAATATCTACTTGTCTATCGTTGTTTTTTGACTGTCATGAATAATGATATAAATTATCAGTATGCATGTAATAAAACTTGCTAACATAGACTTAACAAAACTCAGAATTGAACCACTAAATAACATGAACTTCAGAATTTGAAATAGTAAGACACACAAATTTCACAATCCTGATACTGACGATACAATCCTGATGTCAATACTAATGACGTCAGCATACTAATAGCAATCCTGATGTTTATTAACAAGTCTATCGTACTGTAATTTATCAAAGTAAAGTGTTACAACTTAAGCATTTAACAATCAAGTATAGATCCTGACAAAAAATTTAAAAAATTACATAACCAATCTAATGAATGTAGCCTCATTAAGTGGTTTAGTTAGAATATCTGCAAGCTGTTTGTCAGTAGGAACAAAATGAAGTTCCACAGTACAATTTTCAATATGTTCTCTAATAAAATGATACCTGACATCAATGTGCTTAGTCCTTGAGTGTTGAACTAGATTTTCTGCAATTTTGATAGCACTAGTATTATCACAAAACATAGGAATATTACTAAGTGTCATACCATAATCCATCAACTAATTTCTTATCCAAAGGAGTTGAGCACAACAACTGCCTGCTGCAATGTATTCAGCTTCTGCAGTTGAGGTTGAAACTGATTGCTGCTTCTTGCTTGCCCAAGAAATCAATCTGTTTCCCAAGAATTGACATGTACCTGTAGTGCTTTTCCCGTCTATTTTACACCCTGCATAATCAGAGTCTGAATAGCCAATTAGGGAGAAATCAGATTCTCTTGGATACCACAAACCAGGATTTGGAGTTCCCTTGAGATATCTAAAAAATCTCTTCACAGCAATTAAATGAGATTCCTTAGGATCACTTTGGAATCTAGCACATAAACAGGTAGAGAACATTATATCTGGTCTACTTGCAGTTAGATATAACAGTGAACCTATGATGCCTGTGACGCCCCCAGATCCGGGGTCGGAGATCTAGGCGCTCACAGTCCATTTTCCATTAGTAACATACCTGTTCTTGCACACAATATATATAACACAGCCATCGACCCCACAATAAACTCACACCACGCTCACACACACAGGTTAGAGCCTCAGAAACGTCACACATTGATTAAACAGTAATAAAGTTATCAGAGTTATTACAGACCGAATTAAATAGCATTTATGCTACCAGCGACACTCCGATATGAAGCGAAGCTGGCGGCTTGAAAGTTTAATTCGATACACTGCCTTGCACAGGTCATGCTGATAAATAAAACGTACTAACAAAAGCTGCCATCCAATCCGGCTAATGGGGCCTACCGGTGGAATCTCAAGTGGAGGCTCGGGCCTAGTCACCTGCTTTCGAGCAGTCTGCCTGGGTCTTGCCATATCGCTTAGCTGTTGTGTTTGTAAAATTTGAAAACAAGCAAGAGTGAGCAACTATAGCTCAGCAAGAAATATATATGTAAGATATGTAATATACATCTCATATGATTGGCAATTGATATATTTGTTTGTATCAATCAGTTATAAAATCACTTGTCATAGCTGATAAATCTCGAAGGTGCAACAATATGTGCCCTTGTTCTCAAAATAAACTTGCAGTTCTAGATACTGCATTGAATCAACATCTTTCTCATCGAAATAGAACACTATCAGCAACTTGGCACAAAAGCCTAAGAAGCAGTGTCAAAGCATTTTTCCAAAATGGAGGAATGGGATTTAAAGAAAACACAAAAACCTGACAAGGATTGACGATGATCAGTCGCCACATCCGAGTCCAATAATCCGCGGGTCTTCTCTACCGGTAGAAGGATAGAAACTACATCCGTAACTATCCCACGAGTGAAAACTACATCCGTAATCACCCTCGATGAAAACTACATCCGTAATCATCCTTCGGCAACACCTGGGCTGGAATAATAAGTGATGGACCGCCTGGCTCACGGCCGCTTACACATCCCGGGAATCGCTCGTCAACGGTTCCCACACCGCCAGAGTCCCTTTTTCTTTTCTTTCAAAACTTGATTTTGATTGAAAACAGAGTAATTGAGGTCCGACATCAGTCGACCGATGATTCTTGAAATCGTACAAGAAGCAGAATCTGACCAGGGGTTTTCGAAAATGTTTCGAGTTCGAAAGAGTTCGAGTTTGAAGTATTTTAAAAGTATCTTGGATTAACTTTGTCTTTAAATAATGAACAGTAATTAATAAATAATATTTTAAGATTTAATATTAATAATTAATAAAATAATTATTCGGTAAAATAAACTTTTAATCCAAGATAGGGTTTCGAGTATTTACGAAGATATAACGATAGTTATTTGAATATACGAAACCACCCGAATGACCCTTCGGGTTTTCGCACTATAGATACGATATAATAATATACCGCTCCCCGGTCAATAGTATATACGGACCGCTACGACCTCTATTGCTAGAGTCGTTGTCCGAAGAAAACATTTCAATCTAAGTTCAAGGGGTATAAGCATATATGTACTTGTTCAATCTCAATTGCATCAATACTTCGATAAACATGGCATTTGATATCATTTGAAAACTACAAACACAACAGTAAAAATCCTTGTATATGGATAAGTTTTGAAAAGTAAACTTGCCTTGGTTTGGTTGGGGTGGTCGAGCGTGCAAATTCGAACGATCTATACATAAACAATAATCGTTCGTTAGTACCTCAACAACTTCTCTCTAATTACGGGGTTTTAAGGGGGTACGAAATTAACTTAACGACTTCGTCTTATGACTCCCTAGCCCCACTATAGGTCCATGACATCACTCGTTTACGCTCGTCACTTACTCGACTTAATTTAGTTACCACGTTCGAACCATAACCACTAACCCTAGAATAATATACCACTAGTCGCCATTTTTCCATTGCGCGAATTTTACTCTAGCATTTTTATAAAATCCAAAAATTCATGTTTTAATCCAATTCCTTTTGGGTGGTCTTCACCACTGCATTACTTACATTCTCAAATTTTTTCCACGACCCCAAATATATTTTAAGGTGTTTAAACAAGGTTCACAAGGGGGTTACTTAATGCAGTCCATAGTCCAGAAACAAAATTCACTCCTCCGGCCATAACTAAAAATCCACACATCACATGGCTGTGAATCTTACTTTTCCAGAAACTACATTCAATTATCTTTCCAACAATATAAGGTAGGACATCAGGGGACATCATTTGGGTATTCAAAATCGTGCTACAACACAGGTCAAAGTTCCTGGACAGATTCAGCAAGCTCAAATCACTTACATCAACCATTTTTCATACTTCCATAACATAAACACCACTTAAAATACTTAGGTCATGACTCATAACACTCATGGAGATATATATCTTAACCATAATCATAAAAATCACAAACTCAACATCAAACTCAAGATCCATACTATCCATCACATATACATTCAAGATAAGCCCTAAAATACATGGATCTACTACCATATTTTATGAACAACACTTATCCAAGGGTGGTTTGAGATTTCATACCTTCTTGAGCTCCTAGAGACCTGGTATAAACTTTACACAACTTAAAAACACCTTGGATGGTCTCCTACAACACTCACAATGCAAGATCTAAAAGATAAAAACTTATGTTAACCACTTTTCTCACTTTCAACAATTCATAACTCAAAAACTAATGGATGGAAAGCTTTGAAATTTTTACCATACCTCTAATATGATCCAAGGAAGCCTTAGGAAGGATGTAAATGAAGAAACTTGGAGAGAAAAATCTCTCCCTCTCTCCCTGGAGCAGTTCGGCTGCTTGTAGTAGTCAAGGGGGAAGTTTTTGTGTTTTTGTTTTGTTTGAAATGATAAAATGATTTGCTAGCATGCTTGTATTATTTGTTGTTAACAAGGAGTAGTCCCATGTGCTAAGCTATAGCCTAGGTTGTCTCCCATGCCCTAGTGTCCCCCTAGGTGCATCATCCAACATGCTAGTTTCTTGTCTTTTCTAACTAGCTAATTACATGTCATTTACATTTAATTTCTTTCGTTGTAATATTATTCTCCCACCGATACTTGTTATTTAATCCTTATTTCGTATCGTAACTTAATTATTCTCTCGTAGTAATATTTCATTACGTAGAGATTTCCCCTATAATTCCTTAAGTACTTATTGCGTAAATTCCTCGAATGTCCATAATTCCTCGTCATAATTCTTAATAAATCCTTTAATACGCTAACCATTCTCAAATTCCGATTTTCATAAATATTACTAACCGTAAGACTCTTACCTTCGTAATCTCTCTGTATATCTTTCATCATAAATGCAACAACGCAGTTTCTCAGAAAATCAATTCGATAAATCAACGGGGATGACTAGAAAGGTTCCATAACGACAATGTCACGAGATATTTAAATAAAAGGAAATATTACCAAAAATTAGGGTTCTTACAGCCTCCCCTCCTTAAAAGGATTCCGTCCCGGAATCAGGTTGAAAACAGTTGGGGGTGCTTTTCACGCATTGCGCTCTCTAGTTCCCATGTTGATTCTTCGACATTCTAATTTCTCCACAAGACTCTCACTAGTTTGACAACCTTGTTCCTCAGCACTTGTTCTTTTCTATCCATGATCTCTACGGGTTGCTCTACATATGTCAAGTCTGGTTGCAAATCCACTTGGTCATGTTCGATCACATGTCGGAAATCGTTATGGTAGGGTCGTAGCATGGACACATGGAACACGTTATGTACTTGCTGTAAGTTCGGGGGTAAAGCTAATTCATAGGCTAACTTCCCAACTCGTTTCAAGATCTCAAAAGGTCCAATAAATCTCGGGCTTAGTTTTCCCTTCTTACCAAATCTCATCAATCCTTTCCATGGTGATACTTTCAACATCACAAACTCTCCTACTTCATATTCTTTGTCCTTGCGGGTCTGGTCCGCATACTTCTTCTGTCTGTCTTGGGCTGCTACCAGCCGTCCTCTTATGAGCTCGATAGTTGCTCTTGTCTGTTGGACCAGTTCAGGCCCTAAAATCTTCCGCTCTCCAACTTCTTCCCAACACAAGGGAGACCGACATCTTCGTCCGTATAAAGCTTCATATGGGGGCATGCCTATACTCGCATGGTAACTGTTGTTGTAGGAAAATTCGATCAACGGCAAGTGGTCATCCCAACTTCCCTTAAAATCAATGGCACATACCCTCAACATGTCCTCGATGGTCTGGATGGTTCTCTCACTCTGTCCGTCTGTTTGGGGATGGTATGCAGTACTCATGTTTAACTTAGTCCCCACACAATCCTGAAAACTTCTCCAGAACCTGGAGTTGAATCTCGGGTCTCTATCTGATACAATGCTCACAGGAACCCCATGTCTAACCACAATCTCCTTTAGGTAAATATCTGCCAACTTGTCGACAGTATATCTCTCGTTGATTGGAAGAAAATGTGCTGACTTGGTCAACCTATCGATAATTACCCAAATAGCATCATGATTCGCCTTGGTCCTTGGTAATCCGACCACAAAGTCCATCGCAATCTGCTCCCATTTCCACTCGGGTATCTCTAAGGGTTGCAACAATCCACTGGGCCTCTAGTGTTCGGCCTTTACTCTTTGACATGTCAAGCATTTACTTACCCACTCTGCCACGTCCTTTCTCATATTAGGCCACCAATAGTATCCTCTCAGATCCCTATACATCTTAGTGCCTCCAGGGTGAATTGGATACCTCGAACTATGAGCCTCTTGCAAAATCTCATCTTTTAACTCTTGAACGTTCGGGATCCATATCCTAGATGCGTACCTCATAATTCCATTCCCGTCCTTCTCACACTTAATTTCCTCGCCAGTCAAAACTTTCTCCATCGAATTCTCTTCTTCTTCCATCTTCTTTTCCTGGCACAACTTAATCTTTTCCAATAATGGTGGTTGGACTTTTATTTCCATTAGACTCTCTTGTCCAATTCCTGGTAGCCTCACTTCAATCTCCAGTTTCTCAAGGTCTTCGATCAATTCGTCCACTGACGTTATCATCTTAAGCTTCTCCTTTCGGCTAAGTGCATCGGCCACCACGTTGGCCTTCCCGGGGTGATAATGAATCTCACAATCATAATCTTTAATTAGCTCTAGCCATCTCCTCTGCCTCATGTTTAACTCTTTCTGAGTGAATATGTACTTTAAGCTCTTGTGATCCGTGTAGATTTCACACTTTTCTCCGTACAGATAATGTCTCCAGATCTTTAAAGCAAAAACTATCGCTGCTAATTCTAAATCATGGGTGGGGTATCTTATCTCATACTCCTTAAGTTGTCTGGACGCATACGCAATCACCTTACCGTGCTGCATTGGCACACACCCTAAACCTTTATGGGATGTGTCGCTATAAATCACAAAATCTCCCTTATCATCAGGTAGGGCTAGTACTGGTGCTGTCACCAATCTCTTTTTCAACTCTTGAAAGCTCTCTTCGCATTTTTCAGTCCACACAAACTTCTCGGTCTTGCGAGTTAGTCGGGTCAAAGGGGCTGCTATCTTTGCAAAGTCTTGGACAAATCTCCTATAGTAGCCAGCCAGTCCTATGAAACTTCTCACCTCTGTCGGAGTGGTTGGTCTCTCCCAATTTGATACAGCCTCTATTTTGGCTGGGTCCACTAGAATACCTTGTTCGCTGACCACATGCCCTAAAAACTGAACTTCCTTCAACCAAAATTCGCACTTCGAGAACTTAGCGTACAGCCTTTCTTCTCTCAATGCTCCCAAAACAATCCTTAAGTGCTCTGCATGTTCTTCCCTCGTCTTGGAATAAATCAAGATATCATCGATGAAGACTATAACACACTTGTCCAAGTATTTCTTGAAGACTCGATTCATTAAGTCCATGAAAGCTGCAGGGGCATTCGTTAACCCAAATGACATCACTAGGAACTCATAGTGTCCATACCGGGTGCGAAAGGCCGTCTTTGGTATATCTTCTGGTTTAATCTTTAACTGGTGGTACCCGGTCCGCAAGTCAATCTTAGAGAAGTAAACTGCATCTTTCAATTGGTCAAACAGGTCATCTATCCTGGGCAAGGGATACTTATTCTTGATAGTCACTTTGTTCAATTCCCGGTAATCTATACATAATCTCATGCTACCGTCCTTCTTCTTCACGAATAACACCGGGGCTCCCCACGGTGACACACTAGGTCTTATCATCCCTTTATCCAACAACTCTTGTAACTGAGTGGCCAGTTCTTTCATTTCCACTGGGGCTAGCCGATACGGGGCTTTCGAAATTAGTGCCGTACCCGGAACTAAGTCTATAGCAAACTCGATGTCCCTATCGGGTGGTAGTCCGGGAAGATCGTCCGGAAATACATCCGCGAACTCATTGACGACAGGGATTTCCTGTAGGTTTGGTGCCTCCTTCTTGGTATCCTTCACATAGGCTAAATAGGCTTCGCATCCTTTACATAACAGCTTCTTAGCTTGAATCATAGTCAGGAACTTTTGGCTTTGCCGTTTCCCACTAAACACTACTTCTTCGTCTCCCGGCAATCTCAAATTTACTTTCTTCTTGACACAATCAATCTGGGCTCCGTGGGTTGTTAACCAATCCATACCTAGTATTACGTCAAACTCCCCTAGCTTAAAAGGTATTAAGTCTACCCGAAAGTGTCGCCCTCCTATTTCTAGGTCGCAACCTGGACATACTCAGCTAACGGGAATAATTTCGCGATTAGCTATCTCTATTTGCAATTTATCTTTCAAGGGTTCAGTCTTAAGGCCTAACTGACATACAAAGTCTAGAGATATGAAAGACTTGGTAGCTCCCGAATCAAATAAAACATTTGCTTTAACTGAGTTGAGTAATAGGGTACCTGCAATCACATCCGTGTTCCTCACGGCATCCTGCACCGTCATGTTAAAAGTTCTTGCAGTAGGGGCCTTGTTAGAAGCGGCTCCACTCACTCTCGATGCAGCTGGCCCAGAGGACATACATTCCCTCATTCGGTGCCCTGGCTTCCCACACTTGAAGCAATTACCTCCGACACTCGGGTTGTTACTAGTTCCGCGACAGGCGTTAGCATAATGCCCTGTCAGCCCACACTTGAAGCACTTCACATCTTGCAGGTTGCACACGCCCGCATGTTTCCTTCCGCATTTATTGCATTCTGGGAGTTGGGCTCGGGATGGGGTAGAGTAAGACGATCCCTGTGGTCGGCCGCCCTGGCCCACACTCCAACTTTCCGCTCTCCTGGTTCCAAAGTTCCCGCTGGGTTTGGACATCGTTCCTCGCTTAAATTTGCTCGGAAAGTTTCCACCAGCAGAGTTTCCTTTTCGGCTATCCAACTTCCTCTTCTTTCCTTCTCTCTCCTTCTGCATCTGTTCACTTCCAGCTTCGACAATTGACGCTTTCTGCACCAGGGTGGCATAGTCTGTCAGCTCAAGAACCGCCACACAATTCTGAATCCATTGTTTTAGCCCTAATTGAAATCTTCGGGCCCTCTTTGCCTCAGAGTTCACATACTCCGGCACAAACCTTGACAACTCAGTAAATTTGGCCTCATACTCGGCCACTGTCATGTTTCCTTGTTTCAGCTCCAAAAACTTTAGCTCCATTTGTGTCTCCATGTACCTAGGAAAGTACTTCTCCAAGAACAACTCGCTAAATCTCTCCCAGGTTACCACACCTCTTCCTTCCAAATTCTTCTTAGCTTCCCACCAATAGTTCGCCTCACCCTTCAGAAGGTAAGTGGCGAAAACAGTCTTCTGCTCTTCAGCGACACTTAGGATCTCGAAAGATTTTTCCATTTCCCTCAGCCAAGCCCTTGCCTCGACAGGGTCGGCAGTTCCTTTAAATTCCGGGGGTTTCAGGGACTTGAAGTTCCGGAAAGCATTAGCATTAGTATTCTGGGGTGGTTGCTGAACTGGGGGACGGTCCAAGTTCTGCCTAAGTAACTCCATGAACTGTTCCATAGGGCCTCCCCTAGGATGTTCTACCTCTCGGGTATCATCACCAGCTTCTTCTTCTTCGTACTCGGAGTCATCAAACAGGTTATAATCGTTGCCCTCATTATCACTCAGGTTGATATTCTCCCCTTCACGGTTCTGGTGGCCTCCGGCTCCATGGTGGCTACCCTGGCCCTCAGAACTGATCGGGTGAGCTCGGGTGTTCATTCTCCTGGGTGGCATGATTCTGATAATAAAACAAGAAAGGGGGTTAGGGTTTTCCAACTACCTGACAGCGTTTGCACGGTTCAGGAGCGTATCGTTCCTCCGTATAAGGGTGGAAGTGCAAAAGTTTTAATAATCCGTTGTTGGAGATAAAATGTCAAACATTTTTGGGGGAAAAGATCCCCTTGGGATGCGAAAACATTTTCGAGAGTTTTCAAAACTTCGAAACCTCAAAATATTTTTCAAAATTTCAAAACACATTTTTTTTTTTGCAAAAGTTTTATTTTTAAAGATCGTAGGAACATTTTTTTTTGGAAGTTGTAGAAAACAATTTGAAATCGCATATCGTAAATTTGAAACGGTATGGTTGTATTTGTGGCTTGTAGCAATTGTATAATCACAGTTGTATATCAAAACAGTAAAGCATGGCATCGGAAAGTAAAGCAGTTGAGGCAATTTTAAAGAAACTGAAACTGAATAAGTACGGTACGAGGGTTATCACAAATTTGGATGTTAAAGCCAAATACATAGTTCCGATGTCCAAGTCTAGCAAAAGTGGAACAAATACTAATACATCATCCGAATAGTCAGGCTACACGAAAGTAGGGCTACATCCATACATACTACACGAAAGTAGGGCTTACATATCTGTAGGTCAGTCTACTCATCCACTGGTCAGAAAGTATACCGCTGCACAAGTCAACTATCCCGCAAAATCGACACACTAATGTCATCTGAACCTGGGGACTGAGCTATAAGTAACACATCACGGGGCCACGCCGCGACGGAGCAAGGTCCTCACTCGGGCAAATGCACGACGCACAACACGTCTAGCATCCCTAGCCTGGATCACTCCGCCACCGCGGATCGCTAAACCAAGAATCCTATCGAGACTCCTCATCTCGATCTTGTGGAGTCGAGCCCTAGTCCTCCTAGCAACAGTGGTCCTCATCTCAGCCTGGATCCTCAAGCGCGCCTCGCGCTCCTCCACTAGTGCCCTTCTCGCCTCGTTAAGTCGGGCCTCTGCAGATAGTAAGTCTCGGGTCAGGAACTGTACCACGTAAGCATGCTCAGTACCCGACACTGGGGGTAGGTTTGCCGGTGGAGGTGGTATGACTGGAACAGGTGTAGGTGCAGCAGCAGCAGGAGCAGGAACAGGGGTAGGGTCAAGCTCCTCCTCGCTAGAAGTGTCATCCTCAGAGTCACTGTCCGATGAAACAGGGCTAGATGTCTGTGGAGAAGGTGGGGGTGACTCAACACGACCCTCGCTGGATCTCACACTCTCCTCCTCAGTAGCTACAGGTGATGGGGTAACAGACTCTGGCTCGGACTCAAAGGGCTCCTCAACGGGATCCTCATCATCAGTACTATCTATCACTATAATCCAGGGGCCAAGCTCGGAGTCAACACCCACATCCTCCTCAGGGTCCTCGATCTCTCGCATCAGGGCCTCATCATGCTCCCTCTCGAAAGCCTCAGGGTCTGGTATCTCATCCATCTACACAAGGGAAATAAGGTGGGTCACTAACCATAAAGGAAGGGTTTAGGAGTAGTTCCCTCACGGGCCTTAAAGTCAGGGCTATATCCGATAACCCGACTACCAACTCGATGAGAGTTCTAAGTATTATTAAAGTTGTTATTAAGGTTATCATTATTGTTATTATTATTAGGGTCGCTTTCTTAAATTACTACCGTTTCTGAGAACTGTAACCTCGCTCTGATACCATTTCTGTGACGCCCCCAGATCCGGGGTCGGAGATCTAGGCGCTCACGGTCCATTTTCCATTAGTAACATACCTGTTCTTGCACACAATATATATAACACAGCCATCGACCTCACAATAAACTCACACCACGCTCACACACACAGGTTAGAGCCTCAGAAACGTCACACATTGATTAAACAGTAATAAAGTTATCAGAGTTATTACAGACCGAATTAAATAGCATTTATGCTACCAGCGACACTCCGATATGAAGCGAAGCTGGCGGCTTGAAAGTTTATTACGATACACTGCCTTGCACAGGTCATGCTGATAAATAAAACGTACTAACAAAAGCTGCCATCCAATCCGGCTAATGGGGCCTACCGGTGGAATCTCAAGTGGAGGCTCGGGCCTAGTCACCTGCTTTCGAGCAGTCTGCCTGGGTCTTGCCATATCGCTTAGCTGTTGTGTTTGTAAAATTTGAAAACAAGCAAGAGTGAGCAACTATAGCTCAGCAAGAAATATATATGTAAGATATGTAATATACATCTCATATGATTGGCAATTGATATATTTGTTTGTATCAATCAGTTATAAAATCACTTGTCATAGCTGATAAATCTCGAAGGTGCAACAATATGTGCCCTTGTTCTCAAAATAAACTTGCAGTTCTAGATACTGCATTGAATCAACATCTTTCTCATCGAAATAGAACACTATCAGCAACTTGGCACAAAAGCCTAAGAAGCAGTGTCAAAGCATTTTTCCAAAATGGAGGAATGGGACTTAAAGAAAACACAAAAACCTGACAAGGATTGACGATGATCAGTCGCCACATCCGAGTCCAATAATCCGCGGGTCTTCTCTACCGGTAGAAGGATAGAAACTACATCCGTAACTATCCCATGAGTGAAAACTACATCCGTAATCACCCTCAATGAAAACTACATCCGTAATCATCCTTCGGCAACACCTGGGCCGGAATAATAAGTGATGGACCGCCTGGCTCACGGCCGCTTACACATCCCGGGAATCGCTCGTCAACGGTTCCCACACCGCCAGAGTCCCTTTTTCTTTTCTTTCAAAACTTGATTTTGATTGAAAACAGAGTAATTGAGGTCCGACATCAGTCGACCGATGATTCTTGAAATCGTACAAGAAGCAGAATCTGACCAGGGGTTTTCGAAAATGTTTCGAGTTCGAAAGAGTTCGAGTTTGAAGTATTTTAAAAGTATGTTGGATTAACTTTGTCTTTAAATAATGAACAGTAATTAATAAATAATATTTTAAGATTTAATATTAATAATTAATAAAATAATTATTCGGTAAAATAAACTTTTAATCCAAGATAGGGTTTCGAGTATTTACGAAGATATAACGATAGTTATTTGAATATACGAAACCACCCGAATGACCCTTCGGGTTTTCGCACTATAGATACGATATAATAATATACCGCTCCCCGGTCAATAGTATATACGGACCGCTACGACCTCTATTGCTAGAGTCGTTGTCCGAAGAAAACATTTCAATCTAAGTTCAAGGGGTATAAGCATATATGTACTTGTTCAATCTCAATTGCATCAATACTTCGATAAACATGGCATTTGATATCATTTGAAAACTACAAACACAACAGTAAAAATCTTCGTATATGGATAAGTTTTGAAAAGTAAACTTGCCTTGGTTTGGTTGGGGTGGTCGAGCGTGCGAATTCGAACGATCTATACATAAACAATAATCGTTCGTTAGTACCTCAACAACTTCTCTCTAATTACGGGGTTTTAAGGGGGTACGAAATTAACTTAACGACTTCGTCTTATGACTCCCTAGCCCCACTATAGGTCCATGACATCACTCGTTTACGCTCGTCACTTACTCGACTTAATTTAGTTACCACGTTCGAACCATAACCACTAACCCTAGAATAATATACCACTAGTCGCCATTTTTCCATTGCGCGAATTTTACTCTAGCATTTTTATAAAATCCAAAAATTCATGTTTTAATCCAATTCCTTTTGGGTGGTCTTCACCACTGCATTACTTACATTCTCAAATTTTTTCCACGACCCCAAATATATTTTAAGGTGTTTAAACAAGGTTCACAAGGGGGTTACTTAATGCAGTCCATAGTCCAGAAACAAAATTCACTCCTCCAGCCATAACTAAAAATCCACACATCACATGGCTGTGAATCTTACTTTTCCAGAAACTACATTCAATTATCTTTCCAACAATATAAGGTAGGACATCAGGGGACATCATTTGGGTATTCAAAATCGTGCTACAACACAGGTCAAAGTTCCTGGACAGATTCAGCAAGCTCAAATCACTTACATCAACCATTTTTCATACTTCCATAACATAAACACCACTTAAAACACTTAGGTCATGACTCATAACACTCATGGAGATATATATCTTAACCATAATCATAAAAATCACAAACTCAACATCAAACTCAAGATCCATACTATCCATCACATATACATTCAAGATAAGCCCTAAAATACATGGATCTACTACCATATTATATGAACAACACTTATCCAAGGGTGGTTTGAGATTTCATACCTTCTTGAGCTCCTAGAGACCTGGTATAAACTTTACACAACTTAAAAACACCTTGGATGGTCTCCTACAACACTCACAATGCAAGATCTAAAAGATAAAAACTTATGTTAACCACTTTTCTCACTTTCAACAATTCATAACTCAAAAACTAATGGATGGAAAGCTTTGAAATTTTTACCATACCTCTAATATGATCCAAGGAAGCCTTAGGAAGGATGTAAATGAAGAAACTTGGAGAGAAAAATCTCTCCCTCTCTCCCTGGAGCAGTTCGGCTGCTTGTAGTAGTCAAGGGGGGAAGTTTTTGTGTTTTTGTTTTGTTTGAAATGATAAAATGATTTGCTAGCATGCTTGTATTATTTGTTGTTAACAAGGAGTAGTCCCATGTGCTAAGCTATAGCCTAGGTTGTCTCCCATGCCCTAGTGTCCCCCTAGGTGCATTATCCAACATGCTAGTTTCTTGTCTTTTCTAACTAGCTAATTACATGTCATTTACATTTAATTTCTTTCGTTGTAATATTATTCTCCCACCGATACTTGTTATTTAATCCTTATTTCGTATCGTAACTTAATTATTCTCTCGTAGTAATATTTCGTTACGTAGAGATTTCCCCTATAATTCCTTAAGTACTTATTGCGTAAATTCCTCGAATGTCCATAATTCCTCGTCATAATTCTTAATAAATCCTTTAATACGCTAACCATTCTCAAATTCCGATTTTCATAAATATTACTAACCGTAAGACTCTTACCTTCGTAATCTCTCTCTGTATATCTTTCATCATAAATGCAACAACGCAGTTTCTCAGAAAATCAATTCGATAAATCAACGGGGATGACTAGAAAGGTTCCATAACGACAATGTCACGAGATATTTAAATAAAAGGAAATATTACCAAAAATTAGGGTTCTTACAATGCCTCTATAGCTAGTGTTGTCAACACTCTTTCCCTTAGGATCAGAGTCTAGCTTAGTGGCTGTTGCCATGGGTGTCTTTGCAATTGTACAATTTTGAAAGTCAAACCTTTTTAAAAGATCTTTGATATACTTTGACTGATTAATGAAAATACCAGTCTCAGTCTGTTTGACCTGCAAGCCTAAAAAGTAATTTAGTTCACCCATCATGCTCATCTGATATTTAGACTGCATAATCTTGCTAAACTTAGCACATAACTTTTCATTAGTAGAACCAAATATAATATCATCAACATAAACTTGAACTAAAAGCAAATCACCTTTTATCTTTCTAAAGAATAGAGTTTTGTCAATTGTACCTCTTGTGAAGCCATTTTCAAGAAGAAATTTAGACAAAGTCTCATACCATGCTCTTGGTGCCTGCTTTAGTCCATAGAGTGCCTTGTCAAGTTTGTAGACATGATTTGGAAACTTTGGATCAACAAAACCAGGTGGTTGTTCCACATACACTTCCTCATCAAGCTTGCCATTTAGAAAAGCACTCTTTACATCCATCTGGTATACCTTGAATTTTGAATGAGCTGCAAATGCAAGAAATATTATGATTGCTTCCAATCTTGCTATAGGTGCAAAGGTTTCATCATAGCCAATTCCTTCTTCCTGAGAATAACCCTTGGCCACCAGTCTTGCTTTGTTTCTTACAATCATACAAGATTCATCTAGCTTATTTCTGAAAACCCATTTAGCACCAACAATAGATCTATCTTTAGGTCTAGGTACCAGTTTCCACACTTTGTTCCTCTCAAACTCATTCAATTCTTCCTGCATTGCTATTACCCAATCAGGATCCTGTAAGGCTTCTTCAACCTTCTTAGGTTTAGTCTTTGAGAGAAAACAACTGTACAAGCATTCATTTTGAATTGATCTTCTAGTTCGAACACCACTATTTGGATCACCAATAATCAAATCTTCAGTATGATCCCTTGTCCATTTTCTAATAGGTGGTAGATTGTTCCTGCTAGATTCTTCCCCTAAGTTAGTGGTATTTCTTGTAGAAGAGTGTTCATTTCCTTCAAAAGCTCCCCCTTGATCAATAGAATCAGTGGATTCAATACTGCTTCTAGTTTCTGATCTTCCTTCATTAGACTCTGAAGGATCAGTTCCTGATGAAGTAGACTCTGAAAGACTAGTCTGATCCTGACCAGTACTGTGTTCTCCTTGATTGAATTGCTCCCCCTTAATAGTAGCATTCCTTTGAGAAGCAATAGAGATTTCCTCTGGAGAACCTTCATCATCACTGGAGAGAATCTCAGAATACTTAAGATTTTCAAATTCCAGATTTTCATGGCTTTCATCAGTTTGCAAAATTCCAAACTTCTTATCATCAAATGCAACATGAATTAATTCCATAACAATGTGAGTTCTGAGATTGTATACTTTGAAGGCCTTTGATGCTGAATATCCTAGAAAGATTGCTTCATCCGATTTGGCTTCAAATTTCCTAAGTTGTTCTGGATGAAGTTTCAGGACATAGCATTTGCATCCAAAGATATGAAAGTATTTCACACTTGGTTTCTTTCCTTTGATCATCTCATAGGGAGTCTTACCATGAACATTTACCAAGGTACAGTATTGAGTGAAACATGCAGTGTTGATAGCTTCTGCCCAGAAATAGGTTGGAAGCTTTGCATCTGCAAGCATGGTTCTTGCTGCCTCTATGAGAGTTTTGTTCTTTCTTTCTACTACACCATTCTGCTGAGGTGTTCCAGGTGCACAAAACTGCTGAGTAATTCCATTGTCTGCACAATACTCCTCCATTGTAGAATTCTTAAATTCTGTACCATTGTCACTTCTGAGCACTTTGACCTTGTACTAAGAGCTATTTTGAATATTCTTGACAAGTTCAATGATTTGCTGAGGAGCTTCATCCTTTTTGTGTAGAAAGAATACCCATGTGAACCTTGTGTAATCATCCACTATAACTAGAGCATATCTTTTCTTATTGATAGACATAATGTTTACTGAACCAAATAAATCAAGATGCAGCATGTGAAATGGTTCAGTAATTGAATTTTTTGTCTTGCTCTTGAAAGTGGTTCTTTTTTGTTTACCAAGCTGACAAGCATCACAAAGTCCATCTTGCACATAGTTTGCCTTAGGTAGGCCTCTCACCAGATGATGCTTAACAAGTTGATTAAGCTTCTTGAAGTTGAGATGTGAGAGCTTCTTGTGCCAGTTCCAGTTTTCATCATTTGATGCCTTGCTGTAAAGACATCTGACAGTTCCTTTAGATGTGTCACTCAAGCTGGCTTCATATATGTTACCATATCTCTGACCAGTCAGAGCAATGTCTCCATTCTTCATATTCAAGATTTTGCATCCTTTACTGTCAAAGATTGATTGGTAACCCTTATCACCCAGTTGACTTATGCTTAAAAGTGTGTGTTTCAAGCCTTCAACCAGCGCTACGTTTTCTATGATGACATTCCCCAAAATAATTGAGCCATATCCCAGAGTTTCTCCTTTGTTGCCATCTCCAAAGGATATTACTAGGCTAGCTTTCCTCTCAAACTTTGTTAGCAGGGACTTCTTTCCATTCATATGTCCAGAGCATCCACAGTCCAAGATAATTGAATGCTTCTTTCCAGTGCCCTTAACAGAAGATGAAGAAGTTTTATTTGGAGATCCAGGCTTGTCTGAAGCACTTGCCATCAATGCAATGTTGTCATAATCCAATTCATCTTCAGAATCACTGGAGTCTGCCCAATCCTTCTGTGTGACCATGAGTGCATTACCCTTCCCTGAATTCCTAGGCTTCTTGCTCTCAATAGCAAAGTGTCCAAGCTCACTGCAGTTAAAGCACTTGATCTTGGCTTTATCAAGCTTGATAATTGTACTTTTGCCTTTGTCACTCTTCTTCTCCTCTTTCTTCTGAAAAGAGCCTTCGCTAAATCTTCTCCTGTTGAATCTTCCTTTCTTGAAAGCTTTAGCAAACATAGCAAAGAGTTCTTGCATCTCTAATTCAGAATCATTATCTTCAGAGTCTATATCTGTAGTCTCTGACTCAGAACTTTCTTTGCTCTTCTTCTTCCTCAAGTCTCTTTCAGTAGATTCAGACTTTTCTTCTGGAAGCTTCTTTGATTAAGATTGAGCAGTGAGTGCAATAGTTTTCATCTTTCCTTCACTCCTGCTCTTTTTCTGCTGCCTGTCAAGTTCAGAAGCTCTCAATTTTCCATAAACTGCTTCTAATGATATTTCATCCAGATCATTAGCTTCCTCAATTGCAGATATCTTTTCATTGTAGAAATCAGGAAGAGCTTTCATGAACTTAGTATTCATATCCTCCAAGTCATAATATTTACCATGCATGGCCATCTCATTGATGAGTTTAGTAAACCTATCAAAGGTGTCAGTAAGTGACTCACCAGACTTGGATTCAAAGTACTCATATTATTGTATGAGAAGTGTCCTCATATTCTTCCTGACAGGTTTTTTTCCTTCACAGTGAACTTTTAGATTGTCCCATATCTCCTTAGCAGTCTTACAAGAGAGAACATAGTTAGTGAGAACAGAATCAAGACTGCTGAATAGTATGTTTCTCACTTTAGCATCCTTAAGAATGTTCTCCTTTTCCTTAGATGTCCATTCAGATTTAGGCTTCTCTGCTGTATGTTCTGGAATAAATTTTCCTTCGACAGTTGCTTGAGGAACAAGCCTTGTTGGAACAAAAGGCCCATCTCTGATTCTGTCAAGATAATCAGGATCTGTTGCTTCCAGGTGATGCAACATCTTCACTTCCCATAGAGTATATTCGTTTCTCTTGAGCATAGGGATCTTAGTATTACCATCCTTGTAACCAGACATGATTGCAGATATTTATGATTATTTGAAATCAACCTGCTCTGATACCAATTGTTAACTCGAATAACTTTGTAAGAACCCCAAATTTTGGATATAATTAAAACTTTTTATTATGTACTGAGGTAATGGTGAATAGTGATTACGACTACGATGTAACGATTGAGATAATGAATGAAAGGAATAGATTTGGATTCAAATGTTTTTATGTCTTGAAGAATACTATTGGTTGACACTTTAGATAAGAATTATCTATCTCCTAGGGAATTGAGATTTGATAATTCTAAAGGAGAAGATTATTCTTATGTCATCCAAATCGATATCTGTTATTAGTCCAGTGGGTCCGTAAAAAGGTTAAGGAACGATCGAAAAGAGATCAGGGACAATTGTACAACCCTAAGAGGATAAGTAAAGAAAAATGGATGAATAGTGATTTTGGTGGACATTGGAATATTATTAGACGACGCGATATATAAGTATCCGGAACGAAATTCTGAGTTCGTATTAGTGATCCAGGGGGAAAAAGAGTGTATGTAAAAGTTGTCGGATTCTGAAAAATAGCACTTTTATTTTCTCCGAGAATTCCCTGGACACTGAAAGACTTAAAGAATTATTGAAGGGATTTAAGGAATATGGATTCGAGAATTATTATGAATGATGGAGAATATTATTATAAATGTTAAGACGGTTACCGGTAAAACCCTAACTAAAAATGATTAAGATATTCGTTCGAACGATCAATGAATTGAGCAATAACCGGACAAAGAAACAAGCAGAGAGCCAAGAGACAAGCATGTGCAAGTGGATAGGATCAAGTAACTAAGTTGGTTACCAAAGCAACTTGGACAATTAGAAAGCAAACTAAGTACTTAGCTTAATCTTATCATCAAACCACTAGAACATGATATTTGTCCACTTGAATTACATCATGCATGAGCAAATCAATTTATTAAAGTAACTTTAGCTAGATATTATCCAAGACTACACAATAATGCAAGGATGAGATCAAAAGCAAGCCAAACAACTCCATTTCTCTCTTTTTCTCTAAACTGCCCAGCAGAAACAAAAGCTAAATAAAAATTCATATCTCCCAATCTAGAGATTCTAAAATCACCAAATTTTAACCAAAGCCTCTCCACTCCATGGGCAAGGTTCGTTCAAAATTTCATTGCAATCCAAGTAGTATAGCCTAGTCAAATCCATGCTCAAAGTTGGGAAACCAAATATGACCAGTTTCTGTCCAGTAGGAAAAACGGGTTCAAAACCATAGCTTCCAAGCTTCAAATTTTATGATCTATAGCTCAAAACAAAGCTTATGAAGAACCCAAGATGTGGTAAACATTTGAGAGCTAAACTCATGTTTTTCGATTTTTTATGATTTTTACAAGTTGAGTGATGAATAGTGTTCTTCAAGAACGAATCTTGTTTTCTTTGATTCCTATGGTTGATTTAGCTAGCTTAAGGCCACTCAAGGATCATACAAAGCTTAGTGAGGCTAGAACATACTCCAAGGAAGGTAGACCTCTTGAAACCCTAGCATTTGATTTGAGATTTATATATGTTTTTGATGGTTTTTAAGAAGCATGATTATTTTAAGGTTAAGATCAGTGGTTCTAGGGTATTTTTTGAGGTGAGAATCATGTTTATGAATTGTGTTGATGCCCGGTGTGGCTTGGTTGTGTTGTTACGATTTTTAAAACGTCCGATTTATAGCCGTCGTAATGCCTAATTTTTGATAACACTTAAAAAACCAAGCATGGCAGTTAATATAATTTCCTGACCTTGGTAATATTGTGACTGGTCCTTGTAGATCTCGAGTCATAGATCGTTTTGGCGCGAGAATCGAAACATTCTGACTTACGGTTTAGGAGTTATGGTCAAATTACTAAAATTAGTTCGGAACCGTAAGTAAAAGTTCGTAACTTCAATTGAACCCTCGTAAAGCATGTTACTCAGTGGCGAATCTTGGTAAATAAATACTAGAGGTCATAAGGAAGGTATGAAAGAAAACCACATGTCAAACGGATCATTTTCCGATTTTATAAAAATTTTGGAATCGAAGTTAAACGCGAACGAACCCCTAAAAACCCGCTTGATTATAACTTCGGTAAAACACTTAGAAAACGGGCGATAAAACTCGGAGTATAATATTGATTCGTAACGATCGACTTTAGAACTTGTATGACTTAAGTATGTCCCAAGTGTAAGTACAGTGACATGTCGTATTAACGAACGAATGTCGGGTCGGATCGATGATAAAAGGAATCCACTAAAAGGGGTATAACGAGATAACTCGAGAACGTGTTTCGATTTAAGTATAACTTAACTTTTGAGATGTTAAGTGATTAATCCCGAATGCCTTGGCTATTTATAGATCACCAAGCTGACCCGGGACCCGCTACCACTACCCCTTACCGTACTCGACTACCAGGCAAGTTTCAATTCCCTTCTTTTAGGCTGTTGTTGTGATTGAATATATATATATATATATATATATATATGTTTTCTGTTATACATATGCCATAGCATGCATGCCTACTTTCCAGTCATATCGTTATGCTTGTTCCCTGATTGTTTATTGGCTTATAAATTAGATAGCTAACGTATCAATTATAAGCCGATTATTGTAAGACCCTCATAGAAGGGCGTATACATCTTATTCATCAAATATAGACCGGGAGTCAATATTTCTTGATATATCGAGATTACCTCGGAGGAAAATATTTAAGTAAATATTTTCCATTATTTGGGCGACGAATAATATTTGAATATTCGTTCGAGATTATTTATTTAACGATCCTTACTTCAAATAATTATTTGAACGTAACCATTCGACGAATAATATTTTTCAATATTCATTCAGAGTTGAATAGATTAGCGATTATTATTCCGAATATTCTTCTAAAGATTTGACTACTAAATGAATATTATTTGAATATCCATTTAGAATATTATTTTATTAAATGAATATTACTTTTGAATAATCATTTAAGATATTAATTACTTGATGAATATTATTCTAATATTCATCTGAAGCTTGATTTATTTATCGAATATTATCTCGAATATTCCTTTAAAGCTTGGATTACTAAATGAATATTACTTGATATTCATTTAGAATATTATTCATTAAATGAATATTACTTTTTGAATATTCATTTAAATTCCTAATTAATTATGAATATTATCTTAAATATTCCTTTCAGGTCTTATTAATTAATGAATATTATTTTGAATATTCATTTAAATATTTATTTATTCAATAAATATTCTCCTGATATTTCTTCAAGGATTATTTTGAGAAATACTATGATTAAAGATATTCTTTCATATTCCTAAATATTCTTTAAATGTTTTTAATTCAGTAAATATTCTCTGAATATTTATTCCGTACTTAGAATAAGCTCAATAAGGTTTATCTTCTTCGATTATTACGGAAAATATTTCGGAGTCATATTATTATTAATCTTATATCAAGAAAGGTTCTCAGACATCATTCTTCTTTGAGTCTATCTCCCTAATAATAAGGGAACCTTCCTTGGAAAATGATATTTATCTTGTCGACTTCCCGGTCATAAAGTATTCTCTTCACTGGCAACTCGGGTGCTATTGACTTATTAAGTCGTTGTTTACCTTCTCATCTTTCGAGGGGTAAGATGGTTGGAACAAGTTGATATTCGTTACCAAGCAATAGCTTGGAAGTTATTGGTGCATTTTCCTTTCCAACTAGATACGACTACTTTGTGGAGTCTTATCAACAAGTATTATACTTGGGGAAAGGGGGACGAACGTTACATTCAGAATCATGAATTCTATTTGAACTAGGAGTCGTGTAAGAGGCCGAGTAGCGCCGGTCCATCCCCTTTGGCCCAACCGTTGGCCGGGGAGAGCTAGTAAGGCGGTAGACAAGTAAAGTCGTCAGTTCTTCCTTCTACCGGTAGTAAATCTAATTTGAGATGTACGATCTCGACTGAATACTCCATCATTGGTTCATCATCCAAACTTATTTATTTCCTGCAACATGATTACTGTTGGCAGAGCTGGAAAAGTGTTCATAACTGGAATTGCAATCTTTTCATGCAAGTTCCTCTTTCAATGGCAATGAGAATATCTCGCTTACTTTTGATGTAGCAGATATTTCTACAAACAAATACTTTGAGTTACCTGGTAACTTCATCCTTTATATTATACTGGCAATAACTTCATTAAGGCATGGCATATCAAAGGATATTTTGAACTACTGTATATATGTATCACTGTTCAGTTATATTATTGTTGGTGTGCTTTCGCTCACCCTTGCTTTGTTCATATTATGTCACAACAGCAGCTAGGGCAGATGGCTCGCGTCAGGCGCACTCGGCGCAAGCGGGTTACCCGACCCACCGGACTCCCCGCTGAGATGCTAGTCGCCATTGGTGAGGTACCATAGTTAGACAGCTTTTGTTTCCTGTTTAACTATATGTATAATTAATGTAATCCACGGCAAAACTTTTAAAATTATGATGTTATCCTTTTGGGATTGTAATAACTTTCATTCGTAAACCCCTTTTACGTAAGACTTATTTCAATTTCATCTCTGGGACTATAACTGTGTGTGTGTGAGTGGATATTCTTGTGGGGTCATAGCATGCTACTTATTGATTTTGGACTCAAGTCAAGTATTGTGTATAAGTTATGAGACAGTAACGACCCAATCCCGGACCCCGGATCTGGGGGTGTTACAAACTTGTAGAAGGGGGGGTTGAATACAAGTTATATAATCGTGTCTGATTTTTGCTTGATTAGATGAACAAGAACAACGAATGAATCAAACTTTGTTTGTATTAAAATAATCAAATACAAACTCTACCAAAGGTGTACAATACCTTTAGCAGCTGCTGACAATACAAATCTCTCTCTCTGTTTGTTTCGAACTCTCGAATACAAACCTTATACAGAGCTTCACACGATCTGCACTCTATATTTCTCAATTCCGCTCTTTTTACAATAATATAGAGAGAGTATTTATAATGCTACATATCAACTAATAACAGAATTATATTCTATCTTTGATAATGTTCTGCCGTCCAGTTGATAGTTTCCATCAATAGAGAATTCGTTTCCGTCACGATATCTTCTTGCTTGTTTTTCAAAACAACGATCCTGTTTTATAGCACTTGCCAGTTTTTGTAGCATCCATAATGACATCATCAGTAACATGACTGATATCAGGATTTCCCATTGCATCAGGATCTGATCATCCCATCAGTATTTGATCAGGATCTGACTTGCTGTATCAGGATCTGCTCTTAGTTCCTGAAATGTAGTCTCTGACGCACTGTTCCTGACTAAACTCTACAGATTACTGTCTAACACATATATCATATAAAAAGTGCTAAATCCTTTATAAGATCAGGATATACAAGAAGTATTAGCAAAATTCTATTCTCAACATCACAACTTATGAATTATTCTTAACAATTTATTTTGTATTTCCAGCTGTACTTGTCCATACCAATAATTTGATTGTGTTATCTTATATTTTCACTTAGAAACTGTCCATGCCAATAATTTGCATGCTTACATTCTGCTCGACCACAAAATATCAAATTCAAATCCAGTATACATCTCAATCCCAAAAATATTAAAATTACTAATTTGACAGAATGGAATAGTACTCGATTAACAAAAACCGAAAATAATCTTATTAATTTTCAACTTGTTCCACCAAAGTACAACGTTTCACGATAATTAAAAAACCTTAACTTCAAATATTTTCACAAACTAAATTTAACAGGATGGTGAAAATCTTGACTAGTACAACCTAAAATACAGAAGATGTTATCTTTGAACCTGTTCCCCTGCATGGTTACTGGTAGATGATGATGCATTTATACCATTATCAGCTGGTTGAGTTACTCCCCATTTTCCTTCTGACTCCATAGGTTCTATAACTTTCACAGATCCGTCTATCAAACCAACTGCAAACTGATTTGGATCCTGTGGATGTGTTGCGACGACTAGAGGGTACACATATTAGCTTCTGCATGGCGGTACATCACTAGGTCAGTTTTACATTTCCAGGATATATGTTTGGAAGTTTGAATTAAATTAAGCTTAGCATGACTATCTTTTCTTCTTTTTCTATTTTAACAAATATTATATAAACAGAGAAGCGGGGAAATATCCAAGATATTATACAACTGTAGCTAATACAGAAATGTAATAAACTACTATTGTACAGTGAAATTATAGATGTACAGTATCACATAAAATTTAAATGAGGAGCTGTGGCCATCATATCAAATAATCATGTTATAATCAAAGACACAAACAAGCATAAATCATGACAAGCCCTGTCACAATAATAAAGATTTACAATCTGATAGTCTTACCCGTTTCTAAGCTATTTGAGGTCATTACTAGAATCTTACCAAGTCTCATATTACACTCACATCTCTTGATTATGAGACGAAAGATGTCTTTTATATTCTTTTAATAAGAAAATAAAATGGTATGATTATAATATAGAGAAGAAATCTTAGGCTGTGAAGTTTAAAATTATTGGTTTACTGATTCCTTTTGCTTCGCCATTTCAGATTATACCAAGACAGTAAGACCCCATAGATAGATATTTTATATACTCTTCCCTACCACCTAAATTGTCTAGAGATAAAACCAACTTTAAGAATTACGCCGTTACAAGTGCAGCCCTGGTATTCCATAGCTAGAACTTTCAAATTAGAGGTTCAATACACTATTTATGTTTGTCTATTATCCACTAAAGAGCGTCCGAGGGCGTAATGACAAACTGCAATTGAACTGAACAAAAATATACAGCACACTAAACGAATCCAACAATAAAGGTAATTTGTGCCACAAACTTCTATGACAGCAAAGAAAGTTGTATCAAATATGTGACAACCTGTGGCTTGATATCATATATATATATATATAGTCATAAGAATGAAACTATTTTGATGTCAACTGAAGAATCTGCTATGTTCTAATTTTTCTTGTTACATTACTGCATTATGATACTTTGTAAGGAGTACAAGGCACCCAATTAACCCAGTTTAGCCAAAAATTTCTTCATTTATTTCTATATTGTTTTCTATATTTTCGTGAAAATTTGACAGTTACAACATCCCTAGTGACAAATGGATGATCATACATCTATAAAGAAAAACGTAAACTTACACATGTAGCCTCAGTAAAAGCCCAAAATCTTCCACCAGAGAGAACCAACTAATTCCCATATTGTAATGTTAATAATGGCCATCAAAATGCCTAGTGTCAGTATATCTAGAATTTTTACATACGTCGCTGCCAAAAAAAAGGGGGAAAACAATTGTAGTATCAACTCAGCTGCACAAGATTTTAACTAAATAATTGTGATAAAAGTAAACATTTATAGGAGTAGAATCATATATCTTTTTAAAACCAAGACAAATTGCTACTGATCATTAGATTTATGAGTTCTGATAGTTGCGACTCTATGGAAGCGAAAGAATAGTATGGTGGCAGTTTTGTATTAAACTTTTAGGGTCAATTGTCATTTTAACTAGCTGAAAATATTATAACTCAATTTGCTGTCTTCAGACCTCCTTTTTCTTTTAAAATTTCATCATTTGTTAGTCATCTAAATTTAAATTACGTGAAAGTTAACTTTTCATAATAAATGAATCATGCCAAAAGAAAGGAGGCGGCTTACTTGATAACTAGTCCTGATTTGTCTGTAAGGACAAGCTCCAATATCAGATGACGTGTTTCTTATTCAAGAAATCTGAACCGTCTCTAGATCTGAACCGTCCCTAGATAAAAGCCAAAGACCAAAACAATTCATGGATACTAGAATTCCTATTACTTCTACATATTTTTGCGGTACTTTTTAATTTTTATAGATTGACTATGATGCCAAGCCTGCCAGTTACGTTCTGAAAGCAAAGATTCTTCATTCTTACAGACCAGATAGGATCAACTTCAGAAGTAATATGAAATATAGAGAGTCCTGTTGTGAAGGTCTGAATTATTTCGTTTACTGTGTGTTTGCTGCTATAGAGCTGCAAATGTGTATGTGTTGTTTTAAATTAAAAGGTAAATTGACATGAGTGTAGAGTATGACTGTATGAGAATCAATGAAGCAGTTCTGATGATGATTAATATTATTTGAATCCGAGAGATCAGACAAAGTTTTCAAAAGAGGAGAAAGAGATAGATAATGTAAAACATGGCTTAAATATAAAAAAATCTAATCCATTTATATGAATAGTGGATAGGAACATTGGAGTACCTCCATAGTATACAACAGCCTGACCACTACTATAATGTGTTAACGCACCAAAAAGATTTGTATTGAATGCCAAAGCAAGGGCTGCTAGCAGGCCACGAACTTTAGAAGCCAAGTGCATCGCAAGAAAAGCATAGTAAAGTGCTCCTACATGTGCAGTCTGACTCACAAACAAATATTGAATAAAAAAATACATTGGCTGAAGAATGAAAAAGGCAGCAGGATAACTCAATGACAAAGATCGAAGAGAGCTGCCAACAGAATCAGCAATCCACGGTATGATACCATGCTTGGTTAGTTATCTTAGGCCTTCCAATAGAAACTGTAAATTTGACCTATATACAAGAATTATCTTGAGTGCATTTATGAACACAAGTTTGAACTGTTATGCTAGTAACAAGTTCAAAAAAAGAAATATACCACCTAACTGGAGGCATTTTTCCTTGCAACATAGGCACGATAAGCTGCCAATGCAACCACAGGACAGCAGTACTCACTGCATGGTAGATAAAGAATATTTAAAAAAGATGAAAAAAATTATAAATTGACTGTATGAAGCTAGATGAGAACATGGATTACCAGAGGGATCTCAATTTATTCATTTCCCAACTCATCACATGCCTTGATTGAACTAAATATCAAGGACATACTTTAATAAGAAAATTGGACATGTGGACTATTACTTCCAAAATAAGTCTCTGCTGACTTTTGATAGTCAATTAACAGCATATTTACTATAATAGTTGACAGAATTGTGAATTTTAGAAATGACAATGCAAGTGATTTAGTAGTTTTAATAAACTTCGTGACTACAAGACCTTTATTAATATAATCAGTAAAAATAAAATCTTTGAGTTTAACATGCATATATGAGTCTAATGACTAAAACAATAGGACTCACTGAAAAACAGAATATTATACTACCTGAGACAAACACGAGAGAATTATTTACAATCTGACGGTTTCACTTCTTGTATTTCCCAATTTCAGTTTCAGGAACACCAACATGAGGTTGCTTATATACTTTCCCGAAATAACTTGCCAACATTATATACTGTAATATGCTATTAGTTTTTTTTTAATATTGATAGAACAGAGGATACTATTTCCGAGGTCTAGCTTAACGGATTTGTGTGCAGGTCAGTGTGAGCCTAAGTACAGGAGACCATATATATGCAACTATCTAAACTAGTTAAAAACACAGCAACAGAGTTCTAAGTCCAACACACTTTGTCAATTGGGGAAGATTCAGTTTAGCTGTGGTACAGGAGCATCACTGTTCGTTCTCATAGATGATAATGAAAAAACGCAATAGCTTTGGCAACTATCTAGACTAGTTGAACACACAACAGCAGAGTTCAAAGTGTATACATCGCAAACTACTAGATAAAGAATGTAGTTAACTGCACCTCATTCAACAACCTTTTGAGAAATAAAGTGTAATGCCAATGGAATTTCCGTGTGTTATGGGTATTGTGACATACTATAGTCCAGAAATTAATAGTTCAAACAGAGGCGTAACTAGTGATAGCAGAGTCACTTGATCCTAACTGAATTTGCAATTATATATTGTTCTTACTTTATTAAAAATCCCCTTTCTAGTCCCTCCTTTTGAAACAGAGCCTTTAAAACTTGTGTGGCCACTGGCCAATATATTTACTTGGTGAAAAGATCAGAATATTCTAACTAAAGAGATGTACAGTATAATTTTGCAAGAAAAAATGTTCACGAAAACCAAGAAAGTGACAGTACATTGTCCCTCGAACATACAAACATAAAACTAATTTAATTACAACAGATACAGAAATTTAACAACAAACCAGCCCCATTTAGACAAAAGACAATACACACACCACGAACACAATATACTAAAAGCATATACTGGTTCCTAACACGTACACTATAGATGCATATACATACACTAAATAAAATTCTCCAAACAACCACAACAACACACACATACCTTAGACTGAATTGAAGATCGATAATTAGGGCTTCTAAAATCAATACGCTCATGGCTTCCCCCAATATACGAATTCCAGCTTCAATTAGTGCTCGGAGAGGTAATTAACAGATTGGAGAGGTAATATACCATTACGAATTGGCTTGTATTAGGTTTTGTAATGGGTAATGGAGAAAGATAAAAGTAAATAGTGGGTACTGGGTTTAATTAGCGATATATCAATTCTAAAAAGTTCTATGTCTTGTCATTTGACATGTGTGACTGTCGAATGTTTTCATAAGTAATTCTATATCAGTTTTTCATTTCATCTTTATTACCTTTGTGTTTCTATTATGGATCCTTCTAGTAGTTTATCAGATGCTTTGAATAATATTGTCCTGGATGATGAGGAAGAAGGGGGTTTGGCCATTGATGAAGGAATTACAATTGAAGGAGAACAACCTTTTAACGGTTTTGATGCAAAGCTATGTGTGGTGGCTAAGTTCTTAACAGAGGGGCAAGTGGATTTTCCAGCAATGCAACAGGCTTTGGCAGCTTTATGGAAGCCAGGTATGGGCGTATACATTAAGGAGCTGGAGGTTAACCTTTTCCTCTTTCAGTTTTATCATGAAGTTGATATCAAAAGGGTCATGGAAGGCTGTCCGTGGTCGTTTAACAGAAGAGCTTTGGTGATGGTTCGTATGAAAGAAGGTGATAACCCACGTTGCGTCGAATTGAATACAATGGATTTATGGGTTCAAGTATATGATCTAAGAGTGGGTTTTATGACAGAAAGAATTCTCATAGAGATTGGAAATTATATTGGCAAATTTGTGGCATCTAGTTCGAATAACTTTATGGGGGTGTGGAGAGATTATCTACGAATTCGTGTTAACATTGACATCACGAAACCACTTAAACGAAAGATGAAAATCAGGAAGTCTGCCAATGAGTGGTTCTGGATATCGTTTAAGTATGAACATGTCCCTACGTTTTGTTTCATTTGTGGAGTCCTTGGTCATTCAGATAAGTTCTGTAACAAGTTATTCGTGGTCCCAGAAAAAGATATTGTACGACCATATGGGGAGTTTATGAGAGCATCTTTCAGGAAACATGTGAAACCCATAGGTGCGAAGTGGCTTCGATCTGGCATGGATGACGGTGACTGGAAGTTAAACTCAGAGGAGATTCAAACCCAGAATGGTGGAGGTGGGAGCAATCAGGATCCACATTTTACTCCGACAAATCAGCTAGTGGTTCACAAGGGGGGGGGTATTGGAAGAAATGAAATTCAAAATGTGCAAAAAAGCGGGACGTTGGAGATAAGGGAGGTGCATGATTTTAGCACAGTAATTTCGCCTGTGATAGAGTCAAAAAAGCGCAAAACAGATAGCGTTTCAAACTCTGATGTGTCAATGGGCCTCAATACAGAATTAATGTTGGACTCTTATGAGGAAGAAGGGAATAACGTAGGCCCAACTAATAAGTCTGTTCCAAAAAACGGGGAAGTGGCGAGTACTCATGGGAGTGCTCGCCTAGGATTATGATTACGATAAGTTGGAACTGCCAGGGCTTGGGCTTGCCTTGGAAAGTTCGGTTCCTACGGGACATTGTATGTCAGGAAAAGCCCAGTTGTATTTTCTTATCTGAGGCTATCAGTAATAAAAAGAAAATGGAAGAGGTACGAAAGAAGTTAGGGTTTGAAGGGATGATTGTTGTCGAGCCGAGAGGTAAAAGTGGAGGCCTAGCTATGCTCTGGAAGGAAGTTGCTCATGCAGAGCTTCTTAGTTTCTCTACTAATCATATTGATATGGTGATTAAAAATGATGAACAGGGGTTGTGGAGACTCACGGGCTTTTATGGAGAACCAGTAAGATCTCAGAGGAGAAAGACTTGGGAGCTTTTGCGTAATTTGGCAAGAGACTCCAATCTACCTTGGTGTGTGATTGGTGATATCAATAACATTGTGGCTCAACATGAGAAGAAAGGAGGAGCGGAATATCCGAGGTGGTTAATTGAAGGGTTCAAAGATACGTTGGCTGATACAGGGTTGAAGGATATTGAGTTAACGGGGCACCAATATACATGGGAAAAGGGACGGAATACTGATGCTTGGATTGAAATAAGGTTAGACAGAGCAATGGTAAATGATGGATGGTTTAATTGGTTCCCTTTAGCGAAGCTGTATAACCTAGAAGGCTCACCCTCTGATCATAGTCCTCTCTTATTGGAACCGAATGCTAGAATTTTGACAAGTAAGAAAAAACGATTTCGTTTTGAAAACGCTTGGTTGACAGAACCTCTCTGTGCTCAGATTGTGAGGGATACATGGGAAGATGAAGACTGTAGAAATGTGATTCAAAGAATTGCTCAATGTGGCAGAAACTTGGAAGGGTGGGGAAGAGAAATTACGGGATGTTTTAACAGAAGAATAAGGGAGTGTAAAGTGGAGCTGAAAAAACTTAGAAACAGACGTGATCAAGTCTCGTTGGATGCTTACCAGCAGACTAAGAAGAAACTTCACCTGATTTTGGACCAAAAGGAGTTATTCTGGCGACAAAGATCGAAGCAATTGTGGCTTCAATCGGGGGATAAGAACACTAAGTATTTCCATGCTTCATGTACTACTCGCAGAAGAACTAATCAGATCACGAGATTAAAGAATGCAGCAGGGGATTGGGTGGAATGGAATAATGGTTTAGCTGAGTTAATAACGGAGTATTATCAGACCTTGTTCAAGGGTTCAGGAATAGAAGTGGATGAGGTTGTGGGTTGTGTTTCACCGACGATTTCAGAAGAACAGAATGGAATTTTATTACAGCCTGTTACGGAGAAAGAAGTGAAGTGTGCCCTGTTTCAGATGCATCCAGATAAGGCCCCGGGGCCTGATGGAATGACCCCAGCGTTCTTTCAAAAACACTGGACTATTGTGGGGAGAGATATAGTGGAGTTAACACGGCATTTCTTTGAAACAGGAGAGATCATGGAGGGTCTGAACGAGACAAACTTGGTGCTCATTCCGAAGAAAAAAAATCCTTTGTCAATGACGGAACTGCGTCCTATAGCTCTTTGTAACGTATTGATGAAAATTATCACGAAAGTTCTTGCCAACAGATTGAAGGAGCTTCTTAATGTTGTGGTATCGGATACACAAAGTGCATTTATACCGGACCGACTTATTTCTGATAATATTATGATTTCTTATGAAGTTATGCACTACTTGAAGCGTAAACGGTTTGGAAAGGAGGGGTATATGGCTCTAAAGTTGGATATGAGCAAAGCGTATGATCGTATAGAATGGGACTTCTTAAAGGCAATATTACGGAGAATGGGCTTTAGTGAAAAGTGGGTGTTTTTGGTGCTTCAATGTGTTACAACAGTTTCATATAAGATTGTGCATGGTAAGGTTGATATGGGCCCTATTATTCCTAGTAGGGGCATTCGACAAGGCGATCCTCTATCGCCGTACTTGTTTATTATATGTGCTGAAGGTTTGTCCGCTTTAATTCGGAAGTATGAGGATAGACACCTGATTCATGGTATCAAGATTTGTCGAAAAGCACCAGTCATTTCGCACATGCTATTTGCTGATGATAGTTACTTTTATTGTAAGGCGGAGACTGATGAAGCAAGACGAGTATTGGAGCTGTTAGAGGTGTATGAGAGAGCCTCGGGACAAAGGGTCAATAGTGATAAATCCTCGGTATTTTTCAGCACGAATGTGATTAACTATAACTGAGAGGCAATCTGTCAGGTTTTGCAGATGCGAGAAGCTGATGAACATAGCAAGTATCTGGGACTTCCAAACACTCTAGGGAGGAAGAAATCAGTTATTTTGGGGTATTTGAAGGAGAGGGTTAAAAATCGTATTCAGAGTTGGGATGGGAAGTGGATAGCCAAGTCAGGAAAAGAAACTTTGATTAAGTCTGTAGCACAAGCTTTGCCCACATATTCTATGAACGTATTCCTTCTACCAGTGGAGATCAACAAGGAGATTGAGAGAAGCCTAACTAAGTATTGGTGGGACACGGGACAAAACAATGGATCAAAAATATCGTGGATGAGCTGGGAACGTATGACAAAACACAAAGCTGCAGGTGGTTTAGAATTTAGAGATTTTAGAGATTTCAATCTTGCTATGCTGGGAAAACAAGGGTGGAGATTTTTAACGAACCCGGATAGCTTGGTTTCAAGAGTTTACAAGGCCAGATATTTCAAGAATACAGATTTTCTTAATGCATCTTTAGGCAGCAGTCCAAGTTTTATTTGGCGTAGCATATTGGCTGCTAAAGATGTAGTCGCTGCAGGTGTAAGATGGAGGATTGGTACGGGGGAATCAATTCAAATTAAGGGGCAACCTTGGTTAGTTGAGGAGGATAATCCATTCATAACCACATTATCTCCATCTATAGAGAATAACGTTGTTAGTTCATTAATGTGCACTGATCAGAGGGTCTGGGATATGGAGGTGATTCATGACATTTTTGATACTAGAGATCAAACTTGCATTACGAAAGTTCAGATTGGTAGGGAGGGTAGCATAGATACTTTGTTTTGGAAACTGGAGAATTCGGGGGTGTATTCAGTCAAAAGTGCGTATAAGTACTTGCAATCTCAAAAAGGAGCTTGGTCTGGGCAGTTTGTTAACAGCTTATGGTGTTCTCTATGGAAAATTAAAGCTCCATCAAAGGTCCTTAACCTGGTATGGAGGGCATTATCTTTTTGTCTTCCTATAGTGGTTCAACTCCAACAAAAGCATGTTCCAGTTCAAGCCATATGTCAGGTCTGTGCAGGTGGGGCTGAAACAATTTATCACGCACTGGTTGGGTGCCATTTTGCAGTACAGTGCTGGAAAACGTGGGATGTCAATGTTTATATTGGGGAGGAGATTGAATTTCAGGATTGGTTTGAAAGGGTGATTAGTCAGAGGAGTAATGAACAGCGTGCTGAGATTGTTACACTGTGTTGGGCGATCTGGAGAGCTCGTAACGAGTGGGTATGGAATAGAAAGCCATCGACGGTTAACAGGGTAGTTGCAGCAGCCGTGGAGTACCTTGCACAATGGAAGTTAGCTCAGGGTAGGTCAACAAACGCTCTTCTTCAGCCACAGACAGATGGGGATGGAGCAGTGTCCTGGGAAAAACCTCAACGGAACTCAGTCAAGGTTACGGTAGATGCAGCAAACTTTGAAAACCAGAATGCGTATGGTATTGGATTAGTAGCTAGGGACTGTGCAGGGGAGCTTATATTAGCTAAATCCAAACTGTTCCAAGGAAATGTACGCTCAGAGGTAGCTGAGGCAGTAGCTATCAAGGAAGCGTTAAGCTGGATCATGAGTTCGAGGTGGTCGAATGTGAGCATTGAGTCTGATTGCCTGGTTGCAGTGCAGGGAATTAGGAGCAAAACGCCAATGCGTTCTAATTTTGGAGTCGTCATTGAGGAGTGTCGTAGGCATCTCCAACAGTCAAATAATATTCAATTGTATTTTATTAAACGGTCTGCCAATATGGTTGCCCATGAATTAGCTAGGGCATCATATAAGTATCCTGATCGTAGTTTTGATAGGAGTTCTATTCCTATTGAGGTCCATGATTGTATTATGGCCGATTTGAAAGATTAATAAAATTCCACATTCTTGTCAAAAAAAAAAAAATTAGCGATATATCGACGGTTTGTATTATATTATATATTTTCTTTTTTTGTTTTTTAATTAATTTTTTACGTCTGTTAAAAACCAGACGTTATCTCAAAAAAAAAAAATTATTTTTTTACGTCTGATAAAATCTAGACGTTATTGATCTTTATACGTCAGTTCAATAATAATAGTCGTATGTGATATTCTAATGGACATATAAAATACTCTTTTACATCTGTTTAGGTAAAACAAACGCAAAAGCATTTTTGTTTGAACTGTTATGCGTCTGTGGAGGGTAAAAACAGACGTATAAAACTATTTTTTGTGTCTTTTCTATTGATAACAGACGCAAATGAGGAGACACATAAAGCAGTTTTTGTACTAGTGAGTGCATAATTAGCCTTTGGGAGAAACAATTAATTGTAGTCACATTATGGGTTGTATTTTTTGATACAGGTAGAATTAACTACCCAGAGGAGATGTAGTCTCCTAGGAAACTAATATGTAATGTAGAGGAGATGTGTATCTCCATATTAGCTATATATCCTTTCATTTTACTACTATTATAAATATATAGGTTACTGATAACTCATCAGTCACACTACTTTAAACTAATTTAAACACAAAACACCAATAAATTTTAGAGAGATGGCAAGCCATTGGAACATTCCCAAGCCAGGGTACTTTAAACTAAATGTGCATGATTGTTACAAACATAACCCCTTACACAATGGGAACAAAACTGGGGTGGGGGCTGTTATCAGAGATGATAAGGGCAAGATTGTGTGGATGCTACTAGGTACTCAGGCAGGGTTATCTGAGAAGATGATCATGTGCTTTGCCATGATGATGGGGCTGAGGCTTGCCTGGGAGCAGAAGAAGCCATTGGTTATTCTTGAAATGGATAACTGGTTTGCATTTCAGGCCTATTATGGAAAATGGGATGAAGAATGCAAGTATGAGATAAACCAGATCCAAAGGCGAAGGAGTCACCAGAATATGAAAGTTGAAGTGAACTACATCCCTCCTCCTGCCAATCAATTGGCAATCTACCTTGCTCAGAATGGGGATGAAGGAGGACGAAGGTGCAGACATGCAACCATTGGCTTCAAGTGTAGGTATAATTTCAATCCTTTTCTATATTACTTATAATGTAATGCATGTTTCATTTTCCCAAGTTCATAATACTTATAATGTAATTTCAATAATTTTCTATATTACATCTATAAACTTGTTCTTAAACCATATTTGTTCTTGTACTGATTTTCTCCTGTCTTTGTTTTCTCTGTCTAGTTCTTAGCCTTGTGTTTTTTTTAAGTTTTAAAAGGACTTGAGATTCTTTCTTTTCACCAGTAACTACCCTTCTAAAATAGGAAATCGGTAACTTCTAATGAACTACTTATTAACTGCTACTAGACAACTGCCACTACTAAATAGGAAATTGTACAACTTCTGCAGATAAATAACTAATATACTTTTAACTAAATAACCACTCACTAACACACATTTTTTGCATCAACCCTTAACATCCTCCCTTGATGCAAAAACTCCAATATTCAGACTTCTCCTGAACTTCACAAATTTTGGATAAGAAAGTGCTTCTGTAAATCTATATTGAAAATGTTGTTTGTTTATTACCTCGTACATAATTTATATACATGTGACTAATTCATACCTTCTTCTGGTTTCTTATAACAGTGTAGAGCAGAACAATCCGGGGAGGATCATGAATCAGGAGGAATTCAGAGACAGCCATCAAGCCGCCTAGTTATTCTATTGATGTTATAATCTTTTTTTTGTTAATGTCTTTATGAACTCTTTTTTTTAATGTTGGTTTTGAACTTATGAAATTGGTTTTAAGTGATTTTAAGAACTGTACTTGGTTTGCAGTTATTTGAGTTCAATTTAAGTTATAATTTCAGCATTTAAATTTATTTTTAAGTTGTGATTATTTAAGTTACTTGGGTTGCAGTTACAATTTCTTATTTTGAAATTATTATAATGTTCTATGTTGTGATTATTTTGTCTGTTCATGGAGTGGTATTGGGTTTTTGACTGTTTGTCTGTTTGATTATTTTTCCAATTTTTTGACTTGATCAAGCTTTTATGAAAGTAGTTGATGCTTCCATTGGTGGTTCAGACATTGGGAGTATATGAATTTACTCTAGTTTAGCCTATATATACATTGTAGTCTAAAGTTCATGATTTTGGCATTACAAACACACAAGTTCTTTTTATCACTTTAAGTTTATTTGCTAAAGATGTCTACTTGGACCAAGCCAGTTGTAGGGACTGTTAAGGTCAATGTTAATGGTATCTTTCTCAGGTCTCACATGAGGGCATCCGTTAGGTGCATTATGAGATATTCTAATGGGGATTGGATCCAGGGATTTAGAAGTATAATAGGGTTAGCAGTGCCAATCACTGCAGTACTCTGGTCGCTCTGGTATGTTTTGAAAATGGCATGGGATCATGGAGAAACATCTGTCATTGTTGAATGTGACAGTGAGGAAGCTGTTGATCAGGTGCTATATCTTGATGAAACTTTTGACATGTTTGAGTTGGTGATCATGATCAGGCAGATCATTTGTAAAGATTAGGTGCTCTATGACATTGTTCATGTCCCCTTCTCTAAAAATTTGCCTGCTGCTGCTCTTGCGAACGAGGCAATTTATGCTAATGGTGGCCTGGAAACTCTATGTGTGGCACCACCATCCATTGAAGCCCTCATGGATGCAGACAAGATGGCATAATGTTACGTTCATATATGATTTATGTAATGACATTAATTTATAAGCCATGCATGTACAAGGCATTATTTAGATAAATGGCTTCTTATTTAAGGTAATTTTTTACTTGTAGTTACATTCCTTGTCTTATTTAAGGTTTTTTACTTGCTTGTCTACAATTTCTTGGTGGCTGCTCTGTTTGTTGACGTTTTGTAACGCCCCCTAATCCCTTACCAAGAATCCGGGTCATCACATCCTTAACCATTCACTTACATATCTTTACGGAATATTCAATCACCTGCTCACAATATTATCTACAACAATATTCAATATAAACTCCATAATCTACTCCACAGGTTATAGTCTTAGAACATAAATAAATCCTCAGAAGTTATTAAAGATCAGAGTATCTTCCAGAATCTCCTTACAACTTCTACTTAGAGTAATTACAACACTCAACCTTCATTTTAAAGCAACGTCATAAAACCTTACGACTCTAAACAGTAAGTCTACTTTACACATAAAAAAAGTTCGTCCAACTTATTCCCAGCCTTCCAGCATTTTATCTAACATTTTGGGTCATCTGCAAGACCTTTCCCCCTAGCAAAATAAAATGTCGAAGCCTCATCTCTTTTGTTGCGTGCTGTATCATTAGTACTCCCTCCGTCCCTCTCATTTCTTTACATTTTTTTCACTGCTTGACAAGCATTTTAAGGTACCTAAAAAATATAGTTTCATAACTTATTTTTAAAATTTTCTTTTTTTGTATAAAAATAGAACAATTCTATTTTTATACAAAAAAAGAAAATTTTAAAAATAATTTATGAAACTATTCACAAAATGCACCTTAAAATCCGTGCCAAAATTACGTCCCCCAAGGTAAAGAACCAAGGGGGACAGAGGGAGTATACAATAGCAAGAATGAGCCAAAAATTTCCCAGCAAGTTATATACACCAGAATCATATATAATTATATACTCAAAGATATGAATTGAACTTCAACAATAGACTATCAAAATCATTCAAAAATATATTCCTCCTTTGATTAACAATAAACAACTGAACCCTTAAACTCTCCCACTTTGGATATTATTCATATATATATATATATATATATATATATATATATATATACACTACAAACTTCTTCGAGAAATGGCTCCCCATAATTTCCTTATCATACTGAAATTTACTCACAAGAACTGAGTAAGGACATACCTTTCATACTGCAATTAATACCCACCTGTAGTATCAATTACACTTATCAAATACTGCTGATGGACTATATTCAGGAGATCCTTATTCAAGGGGCTGTAATGGACGATTAGTCCTTACGTCTAATATTTTTACTATAGGTAGAGGGGGAGCCGACTTGCTTGGCCTTGATCACCCCTGGATGAGCCGACTTGCTCAGACCTCACCCTAAGCCGCATCCGGGCTTTCATACATATCTGTTATCTCCAGTCCAGAACATAAGGTGCCAGAGTACCCCTGATCACCTTCAACACTTATAATCTTAGATGTCACATATAATTCCACGTGCACCTCAATATACTTCTTATCTTAGGTGACACGTATAATTCCACGTCCACCTCAATTCATAATAATTATTATTGTTTGGAAACAACGAATGATTACTACTTCCAATAAATCACTCTCCTCTCAAAATATAAGAGGAAAAATATGAACGACTGCTTTGATCATGGATTCGAAGAAAATGATCCTGATCAAATCTCTCATCACCTTTAATAATTAACAAGATAGTTTTTCAAAACATTTATCTCCCTTCGAGTACGAACAATGTACCTCGATACTTGTCCCAATCATATGGACCAATAACTCTTATACATACTACTATACTTATATACTATCCGGATAACATTCACAACAATAATATATAAACATGCATTCAATTGCACCAATATCCGGTATTTGAGTAACGAGATAAAATCCTTGCAACTTATAGTTAAAACATTTTGAACTAACGTATACCATTCATTGAAAAATATGTACTCTGAACAATAGAGTAAGGTTTAGTATACTTGCCTGGTGCTCCGGAGGTAGTAGGGGCTTTCAATGCTCAAACACTTAAGCTAATCACAAACAAGGCACTAAGGGTTCCTCTAGACTCGTACTAAGTCCATGTTAATTGACAAACACTTAAGTCATAAGTTTGGTTCGAAACCAGTCCTCGAATTCAGGTTATACTTAATCACTTATAAGTTTGATTTCTATGTCACGTTCCTAGGGGTTTTCAAATGCGTAACCTCGGCTTATGCATTTTTATAAATTCGGAAAATAATCTTTTTGACTCAAAACTTTCGCACACACCTTCCTAACTGTCCTTAGCATTTTGTCACAAATTGTCTCATTTTAATTCGACTATTAAGGGTCTCGAACACAGCCTCAAAGTAGTTATATTTCTGCGACACAGTCTCTCGAACTACTTTTACTAAAACTTGCATAACTCTTAAACCGTAAACTCTTTTAATGCGATTCTTGCGGCCACGTAAACTAGACAACCATATCTTTGTAATCATAGGCAGTGATGATGCTAAAATGAATTTATGGTCTCGGGCATTAACTATTTTTAAGGGCTAACGAAATTTTGCCATTACGACGGCTATAACTCGGACATTTCCATTTTGTCACAACATAACCAAGCCACACCGGGCATAGCATACATCAACAACCTCAACAAACATCCTTCATACCTCTCTAAGGTCAGTAGTGTGCCTAAAATCCAACACCCACCGTTTACATAGTTTAGAAAATCAAATAATCACTAAAACACTTAAACATGATCTCTTATCCATATAACATTAAAACAAGCATCAAAACTCATATAAACTCAAAGGGTGGGATAGGATTTTACCTTCTTAGAAGCTCTAACAACGCTATCAAGTGTTTATAATCACTTAACAAGCCTTAGATATCCTTTACAAAGCTTAAACCTTAAGAACAAAACGAGAAAAACATGGTGAGTTACTATTCACTACTATTCATCCTCCTCTTTGGATGCATATTTGACATAGCTAGGATGCAAGTTTGAAGCTCAAATTTTTACCATACCTTAGTCTCCTTAAGACCTTTCTTTTAAGCTATAGATCACCAAAAACAAAGCTTGGGATCTAGGGTTTTGAAAATGGAATTAAGGGTTGGGCCGAATGGAATTTTGGAGGGGTTGTGGTGTTTTCTTGCTTTTTCTCTCTTGCTCTCTTTTTTGGCTAGGTGTTCAATGAAATTTGTGGGATATTTGTGATGCAAAATCAGCACTTGACTCCTCTTAAAACACTTGTCCATCATTTGTGGTGAATTAGAGAAGTAATGACATGTTAACCTTGTTGTCTCACTCTTGAACACACACCTCACCACTTCTTTTTCTTTTTCCACCAAATCCTAATAATAATAAAGCCTAGATGATCATGCATGGTTCTCACTTTTGTTACGTATTTATTCCATAATTTATTTCGCATTCGCTTTATCGCTTAATCTCGTTATAAAGTTCTAGCGATTCCTAGATCGTTCGTTATTCTAACTCGAAGGTTTTCGTTCTAAATCCTCAAATCACCTTTAATAAAATAATAAAATATAAAATCCTCAAATCCTCAAATTAAATATATCACTTTTCTTAATCGCATTAAAATGCTCTTCACTGCCCGGCCAAATATTCCATAAAAAAAGAGTTTGGAATTTCTGAATTCCGATCGCGTTTACATACAACTATTTACATCATAGATCACTAATATAACCTCGAAATATCCATTTCCTATCCCGTACATATGGTAACATGAAAATTTTCTTGGTTCTCAAAAATCACTATTCATCCATAATTTCAATATTCATCCATGCAAAGCACTATTCATCCCAAAAATGAAAATTTTTCTCAAGTACATAAATTAGGGGTATTACAGTCTTCCCTCCTTAAAAGGATTCCGTCCTCGGAATCAACATAGTCAATAACTAAGATTGCTTATCTCGTACTTTACTCTCCAATATCTCCTCTTCGCTTTTACCAATTTTATGCTCTCATGTCTCGATTATAAACCCTTATGCTATATCGTCTATTTTATTTCTGATACTACTCTCCCGTTCTTTTTCATACCTCTATGTTCATATCGGCTCATCATTAATATACGCATATACGATAATAAGTAAACGTGTACCTACTATCTCGTCCATCTCCTTCATGCCATCGACCAATGTCATGTTAAAAATCCTAGCGGTTGATTGGATGCTATTAGCACCGCCGCTTTGTCGTGATGCTGCTGGTTCCGTGGCTGACGATTTACAGTCTCTAGCGATGTGACCCTCCTTTCCACATTTGAAACTTATTACTCACTTCCTAGGACAGTCCATCTGTTGATGCCCCTCCCAACCACATTTATAACACTTTCTTTCTCCCTTTAAACACATTCCTGTATGTTTTTTCCCATAATTCTCACAATCTGGTATTGGAGAAGATTGAGTCACACTTCCCTATCTGTCGCTCGGCCCATTATTTCCACTTACTATTGAGTTAAACCCCTAATGACTTCTTGATCTCTTATAAGCTTGTTCTGGAAGGTTCCCACAGCTAAATCCCCCCCAGCTTTCTGTTTTCCTTTCCTTCGAATTCTTGTCCCTTAGGTTGAAGTCGTCATCCTCCTCTATAATAGCAGCCTTCTGTACCACCTTACTATATTCGGTTAATTGAAATGGTTTCACCTTCTTTTGAAGCCACGGTTTCAAGCCATATTGAAACCTCCTAGATCTTTTCAGTTCCATATCTACAAAATGCGGGACGAACCTAGACAATTCTGAAAAATTTTCCTCGTACTCAGCTACAGTCATATTGTCTTGCTTCAGCTCTAAAAACTTTACCTCCATTTGCCCTTCCATATAGTCAGGAAAATACTTCTCTAAGAATAATTCTTTAAATCTCTCCCAAGTCACTACTCCTGCTCCCTCAAAAACCCTCTTAGCTTCCCACCAGTAGTTAGCCACTCCTTTTAACAGGTACCCGGCAAAGATAGTCTTCTTATCATCTTCCACATCTACTATTGCAAATGATTTCTCCATTTCCTTTATCCATGCCCTTGCTTCCACGGGGTCAGCTGTTCCTTTAAACTCTGGCGGATTTAAGGATTTAAACGCCTTAAATGCTGCAGCCGTCTGCCTCGCTTGGTTGGGTGGTGGCATATTCTAGTCACGATTTACATTCTGACGACAGAACTTGTACATCTCTTCCATTCGTGCATTTTGCTGGTTACCTTCTTGATTGTTGTCTCCTCCTTCATTATTTCCACCTCCAGTGGATCCTTCGTCACGGTTACTCCTCGTATCTCTCCTAGGCGGCATTCTTCTGCAATAGAAGATAAATCTTTTAGCATTTTACTCAACTGTACTTTGGAAAATGTATAAACTAATTAACATTATTCCAATTCCTACTCTCCTTATATACTCCTTCTACTCTTGTTCTAAGATTTATAACCTACTGCTCTTATACCATCTCTGTAACGCCCCCTAATCCCTTACTAGGAATCTGGGTCGCCACATCCTTAACCATTCACTTATATATCTTTGCGGAATATTCAATCACCTGCTCACAATATTATCTACAACAATATTCAATATAAACTCCATACTCTACTCCACAGGTTATAGTCTTAGAACATAAATAAATCCTCAAAAGTTACTACAGATCAGAGTATCTTCCAGAATCTCCTTACAACTTCAACTTAGAGTTATTACAACACTCAACCTTCATTTTAAAGCAACATCACAAAACCTTATGACTTTAAACAGTGAGTTTACTTAACACATAACAAAAGTTCGTCCAACTTATTCCCAGCCTTCCAACATTTTATCTAACATTTTGGGTCATCTGCAAGACCTTTCCCCCTAGAAAAATAAGATGCCGAAGCCTCATCTCTTTTGTTGCGTGCTGTATCATTAGTATACAATAGCAAGAATGAGCCAAAAATTGCCCAGCAAGTTATATACACCAGAATCATATATAATTATATACTCAAAGATATGAATTGAACTTCAACAATAGACTATCAAAATCATTTGAAAATATATTCCTCTTTTGATTAACAATAAACAACTGAACCCTTAAACTCTCCCAGTTTGGATATTATTCATATATATATATACTATAAACTTTTTCGAGAAATGACTCCCCATAATATCCTCATTATACTGAAATTTACTCACAAAAACTGAGCGAGGACATACCTTGCATACTGTAATTAATACGTACCTGTAGTATCAATTACACTTATCAAATACTACTGATGGACTATATTCAGGAGATTCTTATTCACGGGGCTGTAATGGATGATCAGTCCTTACTTCTAATATTTTTACAATCGGTGGAGGGGGGAGCCGACTTGCTCGGCCTTGATCACCCCAGGATGAGCCGACTTGCTCGGACCTCACCCTAAGTCGCATCCGGGCTTTCACACATATCTGCTATCTCCAGTCCAGAACATAAGGTGCCAGAGTACCCCTGATCACCTTCAACACTTATCATCTTATATGTCACGTATAATTCCACGTGCACCTCAATATACTCTTTATCTTAGATGACACGTATAACTCCACGTGTACCTCAATTCATAATAATTATTATCGTTTGGAAACAACGAATGATTACTACTTCCAATAAATCACTCTCCTCTCGAAATATTAGAGGAAAAATATGAACGACTGCTTTGATCATGGATTCGAAGAAAATGATCCAGATCAAATCTCTCATCACCTCCAATAATTAATAAGATAGTTTTTCAAAACATTTAACTCCCTTCGAGTACGAACAGTGTACCTCGATACTTGTCCCAATCATATGGACCAATAACTCTTATACATACTACTATACTTATATACTATCGGTATAACATTCACAACAATAATATATACACATGCATTCAATTGCACCAATATCCTGTATTTGAGTAACGAGATAAAATACTTGCAACTAGTTAAAACATTTTGAACTAACGTATACCATTCATTGAAATATATGTACTCTGAATAATAGAGTAAGGTTTAGTATACTTGCCTGGTGCTCCGGAGGTAGTAGCGGCTCGTGGCGGAATCTGACAATCTAATCAAAGTCAAGAAAACACACGATTAATCCCCTACACGATCCGCTCATAACTCAATGCTCAAACACTTAAGCTAACCACAAACAAGGCACTAAGGGTTCCTCTAGACTCGTACTAAGTCCATGTTAATTGACAAACACATAAGTCATAAGTTTGGTTCGAAACCGGTCCCCGAATTCAAGTTATACTTAATCACTTATAAGTTTGATTTCTAAGTCACGTTCCTAGGGGTTTTCACTTGCACAACCTCGCCTTATTCATTTTTTTAAATTCGGAAAAAAATCTTTTTGACTCAAAACTTTCGCACACACCTTCCTAACTGTCCTTAGCATTTTGTCAAAAAATTTCTCATTTTAATTTGACTCTTAAGGGTCTCGAACACAGCCTCAAATTAGTTACATTTCTGCGACAAAGTCTCTCGAACCACTTTTACTAAAACTTGGATAACTCTTAAACCGTAAACTCTTTTAATGCGATTCTTGCGGCCACGTAAACTAGACAACCATATATTTATAATCATAGGCAGTGGTGATGCTAAAAATGAATTTATGGTCTCGGGCATTAACTGATTTTAAGGGTTAACGAAATTTCGCCATTACGACGGCTATAATTCGGACATTTCCATTTTGTCACAACATAACCAAGCCACATCGGGCATACCATACATCCACAACCTCAACAAACATCCTTATACCTCTCTAAGGTCAGTGGTGTGGCTACAATCCAACACCCACCATTTACATAGTTTACAAAATCAAATAATCACTAAAACACTTAAACATGATCTCTTATCCATATAACATTAAAACAAGCATCAAAACTCATATAAACTCAAAGGGTGGATTAGGGTTTTACCTTCTTGGAAGCTCTAACAACACTATCAAGTGTTTATAATCACTTAACAAGCCTTAGATATCCTTTACAAAGCTTAAACCTTAAGAACAAAACAAGAAAAACATGGTGAGTTACTATTCACAGCTATTCATCCTCCTCTTTGGATGCATATTTCACATAGTGATAAGTGGATTTTATATCCACTTAGAGCGTTCCATATCGGCTTAAATTGATTGACTTGGTCTCAAGTTTGTTGTATTTTTGATGTGTTTTGTGTAGTTGTGCAGGGTTGTAGCTATTGGTTAGTGTTGGTGTTTCTAATCGATATTAGAGTGGAATTAAGCATTGGAATGAAGATTAGACACTTGTGTTATGCTACCAAGGGGTTACATGTGTCATGGTATTGAAGATGTTAGCTAATGCAAAAGAAACGGAGGAGAAAGGAGCAATTTGTGTAAAATTCGGATTTTCTGGGTAGGTTGCGCAGTCTTCACTGTTTTGGCCATATCTGGAGTTCTAGAAGTCAGAATTCAGCGATCTTACAGCTCACGCGAAGCCTGGGAGATTTTCTACAGAATTGGACAGATTACAGGCGCAGGCTGCGCGGAATGCAGTAGGAGAGGCGCAGGCTGCACGCCTGAGGGGCAAGTTGCACGCGCGCGTTGCTGAAAAATTACAGTTTTGGCCATATCTTGAGTTCTACAAGTCCGTTTTGGACGATCTTACTGTCCACGCGAAGATAACGAGGTTCTCTATCATTCTAAAGTGGTTCAGATGTCAAAATACAACTGGAACGGCCCAGAAATACTGAAGAAAAGTCAGTTACGAATTTTTCTTCAAAACCGAATCAGTTTAGGAAACGTATTATGTGCCGAACTGCAGAAATTCAACTTTGACAAGGAAATTGCTATAATTCCTACTTCTAATAAGTATGGCAATTGCTCTGGGCGGCTAAAACATTCCAGAATCAGATCTACACATGGAATTTGCAATTCTATTCTCATTCAAGAAAGGAAATTGCAATTTGCAATACCTCTATTCCAACTCTAATATGGTAATTGTTTGATGGAGAGGCAACTTGGGGCTATAAATACACATCTTGGGGGACAAAAAAAAGAGACCATTACATATCAATTACTTAGTTTTATTTGTATCTTTTCAAACTTTATTTTTATCATGGTTTCATCAGATCCCATGATGACGAGAGGTTCGATTATGAACTAATCGTTGTCATGGGATTCTAACGGATTTATTTATGGAGCTTAGTATTTTGATGCTTTAAAGATCTGTGTGTGATGTATATCTGATATCCTTGTATGGTTATGCTTAATTGATAGATGCGTCGCGAACATCTAATTTGTTAATCTCTTGTGAAGTGAAAGTGGATCTTGAGATTTAGAACTTGCCATGCTAGCATAGGTTCATGATTGTTTATCAACATGATTAGTAGTATGAGATGAAAATACTTATATTGCCCTGTGTGATCTTTATGGATAACTTGCTCTTCAACCGTTATGTTTTCAAATTCTATAGACATATAGGGTCTAAGCATAATTGGTGTCTATTCATCTTCTATCTCTTTTGTGGATGTATGTTTAGTTTGGTATACGTATACTGAGAAGTAGCGTGTACTTGTTTCGTGTTATCCGATCAGATATCATAATCATTCCATATAGTGATTAAAGGCGTCAGATCTAAGCGAAGTATTTAATGAAGTTAGGATCCCATGTTACTCTTGTAGACGTAATTCAATTTCAATTCTTGTTAGTTAGTTAATTCTTAGTTGTTAATTTACTTCTTAGTTAATTTAGTTAATTAAACCCAATTTGTTATTTGTCTTAGCAGTGAGTAATAACCATACATTGTTGCATAGGTACAATAACTGAATTAAAACCATATCCATATCTCTGTGGGAACGAACTCAACTTTATTCTATATTACTTATGACCGCGTACACTTGCGTGTTTTAGTGTAAACACATAGCTAGGATGCAAGTGTGAAGCTCGAATGTTTACCATACCTTAGTCTCCTTAAGACCTTTCTTTTAAGCTATAGATCACCAAAAACAAAACTTGGGAGCTAGGGTTTTGAAAATGGATTTAAGGGTTGGACTGAATGGAATTTTGGAGGGGTTGTGGTGTTGTCTTGCTTTTTCTCTCTTGCTCTCTTGCTTGGCTAGGTGTTAAATGAAATTTGTGGGATATTTGTGATGTAAAATCAGCACTTGACTCCTCTTAAAACACTTGTCCATCATTTGTGGTGAATTAGAGAAGTAATGGCATGTTAGCCTTGTTGTCTCACTCTTGAACACACACCTCACCACTTCTTTTTCTTTTTCTTTTTCCACCAAATCCTAATAATAATAAACCCTAGATGATCATGCATGGTTCTCACTCTTGTTACGTATTTAATCTATAATTTATTTTGTGTTCGCTTTATCGCTTAATCTCGTTATAAATTCTTGCGATTCCTAGATCGTTCGTTATTCTAACTCGAAGGTTTTCGTTCTAAATCCTCAAATCACCTTTAATAAAATAATAAAATATAAAATCCTCAAATCCTCAAATTAAATATATCACTTTTCTTGATCGCATTAAAATGCTCTTCACTGCCCGGTCAAATATTCCATAAAAATAGAGTTTGGATTTTTTGAATTCCGATCGCGTTTACATACACTTATTTACATCATACATCACTAATATAACCTCGAAATATATATTTCCTATCCCGTACATATGGTAACATGAAAAATTTATTGGTTCTCAAAAATCACTATTCATCCATAATTTCACTATTCATCCATGCAAAGCACTATTCATCCCAAAAATGAAAATTGTTCTCAAGTACAGAAATTAGGGGTATTACACGTTTGGTATTGGTATGGCCTTTGATTGATTTTTAGGCAGGGGTTAGCCTTCTTTCACTTGGTATTTTTCCAAAAAACTCTCAGAAATTAGGACAATGGCTTTCCCAAAATACTGTTTCGTATATGCTTGCATTCTAACACTGGTTTTTGAACACCATTGTCTCGAAATATTAACACAACGTGTGCTCAAAAACTATTGTCTCAATTGCACAACATATATGATATCCATTGTCTTCGCCAAATTATGTACAACAGTTTATTATGAATTGAAACACGCTTGTGTTAATAAACGTTACACAATACCTCCGTAAACAACCATTGTCTCATCTGACCAAAGGGGCACCAGTTAGACAACGTTTTTAAATACGTTCAATAATCTTTATCTGCAGCAAAAAGACACAACGTTTTTTCGTTAGCTAACAGTTCATTGTAGTGAGAAAATCTTAGTTGGTGCTATTGTCTTCCTCAACCAAATACACCTTAGGGTTCTTGAGTAGCTATTTTCTGATGGGGAGAAGAAAATCTTATTACGTATTTGATATATTGGGGACCATAACCGTACAAATTCATAACCGCCTAATTAAATCTCCCATTATAATTTAATTGGGCTTGGTATTGGGTCTCCTCTCAATTAGTCCACACAGTAATAATTAAAATCTAAATGCGTACCTTATTAGATCACATAACTTTAACCCAATAAAATAAATAGCTAACTATAATTGATATATTAATATGTAACCCATATAATAATTATTATCATTAAAATAATCATAGCAATCTCCCACTTGGGCTGCATATTGATCCAAATTCAATTATACCAAAAATTTATTGCGCAACTTTATGCTATTCATTGTCTTTAGATTTTATCAAAACAATTCGGTCCATCTACTATATTAGCACGAGATCATAGGCATTTGTCACTTTTACGATGTGACTAAACCTTCCATGATCATCATAAAAAAATATAATCAATGACATGAATCAAAGTATGGATGAGGGGCATGGAAATTACATTCAACGTGATCTAAATGATGTCTACTTCCAATTGGTCCTAACTCAATCTCTCATGAGATTGATTCCAATTTTTTCAACTCAATGTTAAACCACAATAAGAAAATTGAACAAAAAGCATACTGACATTTAATTAAATTAAATTTATCAACTATATTCTGCAGAACGTAAACAACTCAATGTTTATAACATAAAATACCTAAAAATACAAACTCCCACTAAACCAAAGTATCACACAAGGTAACACCCATATGAGCAATATGCTCGTGAAAAACATTAGGTGCTAAAGCCTTGGTGAGCGGATCCGCAATCATGGAGTTGGTCCCAATGTTCTTTCAAAATCTGTCTACTCTGTATCTTTTCTTTAACAACTAGGAACTTTATATCTATATGTTTTGCTTCTGTTGCCCAGTAATTAACAATTATAGAAGGGGGGTTGAATATAATTGTATAAGATTTTCGACTTAAACAGAAATGATAGCACAAGTATGAATAAATAATAGCTTTATTAACTCTGATACAAAACTGTTATAAACTCTCTCAAGAAATTCTGATGTTCTTAAGAGCTGCTAGGTTACAAGATATCTTTTGCAAAGCGATTACATAAACGTAAAACCTAAACTGTGTTTATATACATCACACAGCTACCCTATCAATTACAAGATATGTCAAATCAATTAACAACTATTTACAATGCATATCCTAACTGATAGTTACGATCCCATAATATAGGAGTCGATAAATCAATCTTCCTTGATCTTTGGACTAATCTAAATCTTCATCTAAGCATGACCAGCTTCCAATACTGATAACTCCTAATACTGACGTTGTACTACTGATGACGCCAGCATCAGTATCTGATCAGCAGTCCAGATCCTGATATCACTTGAATCAATATATAACAATCTCCCCCAATTTGTACTTTGTAAAATAAAGCACAAATTCCTTGATTCAATGATGTCAAAAACTCAAAACAAAATATCTTCTAAAAATCATCAGGAACAGTTTCAGAAATTCTTTGATAGAAAATATTCATCTTCAAGAAATCTTATAGCAACTCTTCTTCCTTGCTTTCGAGAATTTGAACCAGTTTCTTCTTCAGATTCTTGAGTTCTTCAACTTCCTCATTAATCTGATAAATAGCTGCCCTGAGATTGTGTATTGAGCTTCTAGGTAAATCTAATTCTCCCAACAGTATGTATGCAAACTCCTTCTCATCAGGATTAAGAGACAACTGTTCCACACCAAGGTATTCTTCCTTAACAGCAGTGCCTCTCAGCATTTCAATTTCTTTGCCTCTAGAATTTAAGTACATGGGAGTATAGTTACCATCATACCTTGTTCCTCCATCCAGAAATCTCTGTTTGATAATTTTGAGAATCATACTATACCAATTCTTGTAGACTTCAATCTCTTTAACTTTGATTCTTTTACCCTTGAGCAGATAAAGAACATATTTCAGTTCCTTTGTAGATTTGCATAACAACTCATCAATAGTTATTTTCTTGACAGTCTTATCTTTCATGAAGTACAACAATTTCTCCACCTTCTTAGCACTGGCATGACAATCAGCAATAATAGCAACAGCTTCAAGTTTCCACAAATGATCAGCAGTTAATTTTTCATCAATCCTGTTAACTAAAGCATGTTGATCTGTCTGTGCAGTAGAGATAATTTGAGCTTGATTATAACCAATACCTCATCTGGTTTTAGGTTCCAAACCCTTCAGGCTAGACTGAATATCCGCCCAAAGTAATTTGGATTTTCGAAGTGTTTGTGAAGTACCAGCTTCAGTAATCAAAGGAAGTTCAGTTATAGGAGCACCTGATTTAAAAACAACCGGTCCTCTATACTCCCATTCATCAATACTCTTCCATTTCTTGTTCTTCTTTTTCTTGTCTGGTGCATAATTCTGTCGATATTCTGGAGCAAGTCTATTTTAATCATACCACAACAATCTATTTTATTCAACTACATTTTTCATGTACTTTCTGGTTTCTTTAATCTCAGTATCCCTTGCTCTTTCTCTGACCTCCTTTTCTTTTTCAAATCTTCTGAATCTTTCTTGATTAATTCTTAGTGTTTCTTCATCAACTTCCAGATTTTGAGATTCAATCACAACAGTAAGAATCATGACTTCAAGTTCTTTCAAGATTTCAGCTTCTTTAGGATCAGGAAAAGCAATAGGAATTGAATCAATGTCAGGAACAACATCTTGAACTGTTTCAACAACAACATCCCGTGCTTCTACAGTCACTTTGCCCCTTCATGCTGTCAATTGATTTTCCTCCTCAATTTCTTCAGATACATTTCCAATTTCTTCAGGTATATTGAATATGTTGTCTGGAGTCATTTCAAAAAATAGTGGAGTTTTCTTCTTTTTAGCTTTCTGAGGATCTTCAATTATCTCCTCTATTGTAATTCCACTAGATCTTGTCTGTCTTGAACTTGTCTGAACAGGGTTTCTTCCTCTGCCTCTGCCTCTACCTCCTCTGCCTCTTCCTCTACCTACAGCAGAAGTTTCTTTCTGTTTGGCAATTTCCTCAAGAATTCTCTTTTATTCTTCTAAGATCTCTTCAGTGCTCATGTCAGGATTCCCTCCAGAAGTCAATTCAAGTGCCTTTCTAGCATGATATTGTTGAACTTTAATATCATTGTGATACACAATCTCACTCTCACCTGCCTTAGAAGTAAGTTTCTTGAAGAGATGTGGAGCATCTTTTATCTCAGTAATAACCAAATCTTCATCTTTTTTAGGAATTGTTGGAAGTGTTTGATTTTGACCAGGTGGAAACTGTTCATCCGTCAATACTTGAGATTGCACCATTATCCTTACTGTTCTCTGTCCAGTTCTAGAAACATGTTGAGTTTTAGACTGAATTCTCCTTGTTACCAAAGCACCATCAGAGGTTCCTGCTCTATGTGTCTGAGCACCACCATCATTTCCAGAAGTATCATCATCCTTTCTTACAACCGAATTAGGTGTGCATTTTGTTTTGACTACCTTCTCCCCTTTTTTGACATCAGGATCAGTCAATAAAGATAAGATAAGTTGGAGAGAAGCTTCAACGTTGTCAACTATACTTTCAAGAGAATCAAGTCTCTTATTAGTTTTCTCAACCTCTTTGGTCAGAATTCGAACCTGAGAACCAGTAGCGGATAATTCAAGTTTGGACAGTAACTCAGCTCGAGTATACGCATGAAAATCCTTAACAGAAGCAATTTCAGTTTGAAGACCTTTAGAAAGAATAGTAGACATATTCACAACATCTCGTAGAGGGACATTATCAGTCAAAGTTATAGCAACAGAACGAGCATGACCTTGTGAATTTTCAAAAGAAATAGTTTCTCTAGGACTAGCCCAGCTGCTATCCCATTCATAACTGCTAACACGTGCAGCATTCTCTCCAGTTCCAGTATCATGAATGATCTCAGGATGTAACAAACCTCGTTTACGTGCAACTGAACCCTCTGTAGTTTTACCAACAGATTCGATAAATTTGCTGGAAGATCCATGAGTGGCACCAAGACTAGCATGAATTGCCTCTTTGAGCTGTGCTGTCTCAGGATCATCCTCATCATTATCATCATTTGAGCTATCACTGGTATTAGCATCAGGAACATCATCACTTTGATTATCATCAGGATTCAAAATACCTTTTAATTTCAAATCAGCAGAAGAAGAAGTTGAAATATTCTGAGAATCTGCATTTGAAACAGAAACAATTCCTAAATCTCTCTGTTCTTTTAAAGAGATCTCATCACTTCCCACTGCTTTTCCTAAGTCACTTTCAATATTGACTGCCACCTCACTAGAAGTTTGAAACTTCTCACTCTGTTCTACCTGTCCTTTTGCCAATTCAGGAGAGTGCCTCTCTTCACTCTTCTTTTTCTCTAATTATTCACGCTCATTCTCACAAGAAAGGTTCTAGCTCAAGAAAGTCAAAGAAATAAGAGAGGGCTGAGAGGAGTGGACTGAAGTCATACAAATAGAGGTATCCCTTATATCAGGTCTATCTGTAATCATACTATCAAGAGTAAAAGAAGTAGAGATAGAGGTGTTACCTGATGAAGTTGAGATAGATTCCATTGGTCTTGAAGAAAGTGGTTCAATGAGTAGTGGAATATTTGGATCAGAAATACTTTCATCAGGATTGACATCTGCAACTGGAGAATGACTTGCATCAGTATGTGCTACGAATGGTTCTTGTGTAGTCTGAGGTTGTGAAGCTACTTTAACACTTTGAGTCAAAGGTTCTTGTGTGCTTCCCTCAAATGCAGTTTCTTTAAGTACCTCATCACATTCAGCAATGTGCATATCATGAGCAGCTTTATCTGCCAGACTTTGAGATAAGTCAAATTCAATTTCTGGAATCCCTTGAGCAGTGTTAGGAAACTCCTGTGCTAATATGAGCTTGCCTGCATCTTCACTTTGAGAAGATGGTTCTTGTGGGGCAGGAATTTTCTTGTCTTCACCTTCCCTTTGAGAAAGTGGTTCTTGTGGGACTATTCCTTCAGAAATGTCTACACCCACACTTTGAGTGGATTATTCTTGTGTGACTGGATTTTCATTAGCTGCTGAACTCCTTTGAAGTTCAAGTTCTTGTGGACTAGATCCTTTCAGAGGTGAAGTGATCCTCTCTTTCTTCTATCTATGAAAAACTCTTGCTTCAGCATGTTTCTTTTGAAGTGGTGTTGGTTCTAAACCAAGCTGAGCAGCAATAGCATTCACTTGCTCCACTAACATCTCAACTATTCTTCGTTTTGGAGAAGCAAATGTTAGAGAATCAGAAATCTCAATAGTCTTCACAGGTGAATTATCAGGAGTAGAAGTGTCAAGATTGACAGTTGTGTCAGGAACTGATGAGTTGGCAGGATTGGTAGAGACTTCAGCAATTGTCTCTGTATCATCAAGAAGATTTTGTATTTCCAGAGGAATGAAATAACTGCTTTTGTTGATAATATTTCTTCTTTTCTTTGGCTTTTCAGAGATAGCCATTTCTTCAGTAGCAACTGCAGTAACTTCCTTTTTCTTTAATGCAATTGATAAAGGTAATGTATTATCACCAGAATCAGAAGTAGAATCCTCTAATTGTAAAAACTTCCTTTTCTCTCCTGTTTCTTTATACACACCCATTTTAATTAAAGAATCATCAACCTTAAGACCATGTTTCTTCTTAACCAGGACCCCTTGTGCACCCCCTTGTGACTTCTTTTGAGTGAGGGTAGGATTGGAGATATCTTTTGATCCTGATTGTCTTCCAGACACATCAGATCTAGCTGATTTCTTTTCTTTTACAACTGATGTCTTTTGGGAGACACCAGAGGTGGTTGACTGTTAGGATTGCTGTTTGTGTGATGTGCTTGTGTCAGGAACATGATGTGTTTGGTCTTGTCCCATAGCACTTGTTGCTGAGCCATAAACAACAGGCAATCTCTTTTTCAAGAGAAGCCAGACCTCATCATGAATGTAAGGATTTCCCTTAAAACCATTTGCATTCAGAATTAACTAAGGACTTTATGTTATTTTCTGAAATTCTACAGATAGGTAATATTGTATCATTTTCAAATATAGCATTTGGACAGAAGTGAGAAAATATCAATTGAAGAAATCTAAGAAAGCAGACATAACCACATTTTTCTTCTTTTCTATCACTTAATGCTTTCAGAATAAAAGTCCCATAATCAAAAGAAAGATCATGAATTAGAGAGTACCTAATTTTAACAGAGCCAGTTGGTAGTGCATCAAAGTTTGAAACTTTGTTCAGGAAGCATCTACTGATTGTATCAAAGAAGAAATTCCATTCCTTCTTAAGCTTGGTTCTATATAGGCTCCCAAATTTCTTTGGCTCTCCATTGTAACCTAGACTTATGGCAAACTCAAGAAGTGCTGAATCAGGAATATTGTTAGAAGTCTTACCATTGAGAGATGGTAAGTGAAGAGCTTCAACTACAACTTCAGGAGTCACATGATGTGTAACACCATTGTATTCAAACTTCATTTGAGGCTTTCCTGATGTAGATCCTTTCCTAAAGACAACAGTATTCCATACCTACATAATAGACTTAAAAGAGATCTTGGCAGGTTGGGTTAAAGCATAGTTGATTGGGCTTGAGGCCATAAAGTCCTGAATGATATGAAACTCATTGGGAAAAGCTTCATGATCAAGAACTGCAACGAAGTTGTTAGTAGCAAAAGTAACTCCGTTGATTACAACCTTACTGTTTATGAATGGTGAGGCTTCCATTATTGTTGAGAATGAGTGGGAAATTGAGATTTTGAAAATTAGGGTTTATGTTCGCACAGAGAGAAAAAGAAGATGTAATACTGATCGTTTGAGAATAATGGACAATTTAGAAAACTAAATTGTTTTTAGACAAAACAAATTATTTCTCAAAACGGATGTCAGTCTCTGATTTGTGCAAACATAAGTGGTGGATTGATATGTATGAGAGAGTGATGATAACCGTACGCGACACAATTTATAATGTGTATCTATATGTATCTGTGAGTGAAACACACGCGCTCGTACCTTTTATTCAAGAAATAAAATTGTGATAAAAAAATATGGCAATTAAAAAATTTAATCAAATATCGCAATCTAAAAATACCTGGTACCGGTAAAAATCAGAATATGAAACGTTTCATGTCCTCGTTAGTCTTCCACCTCTATTTAACATGCTGAGACTTGTCCACTATCTCTTTAACCTTGAACCCTTCACACTCTCCTGAGAAAAATCTAAAAACCCTTCCAGAGAAAACACCTTAGTTAAAAGATGTCAAACCTGTTTATCAAAGAAAAGAATCTCCATCTCGTAGAGAAGAGAGATATCTTTAGTTATACTCATGAAGAGTTTAAAGCCTTTGACTGGGAAAGGCAACTTGAGACTTTGTGGCTGCAGATGGATACCAGTCTTGAAGAGATTGAGAAGGAAAAACCTACAAAAGTGATCGACATCGATGCTGCTCTCCAAGCAACATTCGAATGGCTTTCCTCTAAGGCATCCTCATCCAAAACCACCAACCATTGTTAATGAATATGTCGGTAAAAATAACCTTATCCCTATCAACTTCTACCCAAAAAAAGTGTCAAAGATGGGATCTGGGATAGCTGCTAGCAATGGAGTGGTTTGGACTTCACCTTTCTTTTGCTGTTGAATAGATTAGTAGATAGAGAAAACAAAAAAAAATTGATGTATGCATGTAATCTCTTTCTTATTATCAATGAAAAACCTTGTTTCTTTAATCTTATCCATTATTTTCTGCACTTTTTATGTTATTGAACTGATCTGTGAAGTAGGAAATCAGAGTATTAATCATGAAAAAATAATTAAAATAATCAAATAATTCACAATTTAATTAACAATAGCCACAAATAAATCAAGGAAACAGAATAAAAAGGAATCATTTAGATCCTGATCATTATACTGATAAACGAACTATTGCATCAAAATTCGATATTTGACTAAAGTCGGGATTGACTTTTCTTCAGGATTCGATATGCATCAAGCTCTTATGATCATCAATATTTGATCTCCCCTTGTTCCCAGAAACTCTCATAGTTCACCATTCCTAATTCATTCACCAATTTTGTAAAAATAGCTTCAGGAAGTGGCTTGGTGAATATATCAGCTAGCTGTGATCAGTAGGAACAAAGTGTAACTCAATTTTCCCTTCCAGTACTCGCTCTCTTATGAAATGATATCTGATACTGATATGCTTAGTAAGAGAATGCTGAACTGGATGTCCTGTCATAGCAATAGCACTTTGGTTATCACAATAAATAGGTATTTTTGAATATAACAAACAATAGTCCATTAGCTGATTTCTCATCCACATTATCTGAGCACAACAGCTTCCAGCAGCAATGTACTCAGCTTCAGCAGTTGATGTGGAGATAGACTTTTTCTTTTTACTAAACCAGGAAACTAGTCTTTCTCCTAGAAACTGACAACTGCCTGAAGTACTTTTCCTATCTATTTTGCATCCTGCAAAATCAGCATCTCAGCATGCACATAAACTAAAATCAGATTCTCTAGCATACCAAAGGCCAAGAGATGGAGTGCCTTTCAAGTATCTGAAAATCCTTTTAACTGAAATAAGATGTGGTTTCGTAGGATTTACCTGAAATCTCGCACATACACAGGTTTCATACATGATATCTGGTCTACTAGCAGTTAGATACAAAAGTGAGCCAATCATACCTCTGTAATTAATTACATCTACCTCAATACCTTGATCAAGATCAAGCTTAGTAGTTGTAGCAATGGGAGTTGAAGCAGTAGAACTATCTTGCATGTTAAACTTCTTTAATAAGTTCTTTGTGTACTTTGACTGATTGACAAAAATCCCATCATCAGTCTGTTTAACTTGCAGACCTAAGAAATAGCTCATTTCTCCCATCAAGCTCATTTGATATCTAGACTGCATTAGCTTTGAAAACTTCTCACACAATTTGGAGTTAGTTGACCCAAAAATGATATCATCAACATAAATTTGAACTAACAGTAAATCCTTACCATGATTCAAATAAAACAATGTTTTATCAATTGTACCTCTTTTGAATCCACTTTCCAGTAAGAATTAAGCCAAAGTTTCATACCTGGCTCTTGGAGCTTGCTTTAGTCCATAAAGTGCTTTGTCTAGTCTATAGACATAGTCTGGATATTTAGGATCAATGAATCCAGGAGGTTGTTCAACATATACATCCTCTTCCAATTCTACATTCAGAAAAGCACTTTTAACATCCATCTGGAAAACCTTGAATTTCTTGTGAGCTGCATATGCCAGAAAAATTCTGATAGCTTCTAACCTTGCAACAGGAGCAAAAGTCTCATCATAATCTATTCCTTCCTTTTGAGAAAACCCCTTTGCAACTAGTGTTGCTTTATTCCTTACAATTGTGCCATCTAAATCTGTCGTATTTCTGAACACCCACTTTGTACCCACAATTGACCTATCCTTTGGCCTTGGTACTAGTTTCCAGACTTCATTTCTTTCAAACTCATTTAGTTCTTCTTGCATAGCTGTAACCCAATCAGCATCCTTGAGTTCATCTTCAATTTTCTTGGGCTCCTCCTTCGATAGAAAGTTATGATAAAGACATTCATTTTGAGTTGCACTTCTGGTTTTAACACCTGCATCAGGATTTCCAATAATTAAATTAGGAGTGTGACTTTTAGTCCATTTCCTTGCTGGTGGTAAATCATTTCTTGAATTTGATGCTCCCCTGGATTGGTGTTTTCTTCAAAAGAACTAGAATTGTTAGAAGCCCCCCTGAGATAGTGCTATCTTCTTCTGATCTACTATCAGAATTATCACTTGAATCTGTTTTTGATGAATTTCCTCCTGATGTTTGAGTTATTTCTGTATTGATGGTTTCTTGCTGTTGCTCCCCCTCAACATTTGCATTACCATCAGTAATTTGTGTCTCATCAAGAATGAGAAGATTGTCAGGATCTGATGGAGTATCAGTATCTGAAATGGTTTCAGCAGGATTCTTGGTGGCTTCATTTGTAAAAATCAAACTATCATGTGAGTCTTCAGGAATCCCTGTTATCTTCTTATCATCAAAAGATACATTGATAGACTCCATGACTGTCTTTGTTCTTAGATTGTAGACTTTAACGGCTCTTGTTGTTGGATAGCCAATAAAGATGCCCTCATCAGCTTTAGTTTCGAACTTTCCTAGCTGTTCAGGATGAGGTCTTAGAACAAAGCACTTGCAGCCAAACACATGTAGATGCTTCAAACTAGGCTTCTTTTCCTTAATCATTTGATAAGGAGTTACACCATGCCTGTTGAGTAAAGTAATGTTCTGAGTATAGCATGTTGTGTTGACTGCTTCTGCCCAGAAATATGTAGGTAGTTTGGCTTCCTCCAACATAGTTCTGCCAGCTTCAATAAGAGTTCTGGTCTTTCTTTCAACTACTCCATTTTGCTGAGGTGTGCCAGGAGCAGAGAATTGTTGAACTATTCCTTTGTATTTGTAGAACTCTTCCATTATTGAATTCTTGAATTCAGTTCCATTATCACTTCTTAGAATCTTGACTTTGTGCTTTGTACCAGTTTCAATGAGTCTCACATGGTCCAAAATTATCACAACAGTTTCATCTTTTCTGTGAAGTAAATACACCCAGGTAAATCTAGTATATTCATCAACAATGACTAGAGTATACCTTTTCTTACTGATGGACATTATGTTTACTGGTCCAAACAAGTCAAGGTGAAGCATGAGATATGGTTCATTAATCGAGGATTCTATTTTACTCTTGAATGATGTCCTTCTCTGTTTAGCCTTCTGACAAGCATCACAGAGTCCATCAGGAGTATACAATGCCTTTGGCAATCCTCTCACCAAATCTTTCTTAACCAACTCATTGATGTTATTGAAGTTGAGATGAGAAAGCTTCTTGTGCCAATTCCAACTTTCATCTACAGATGCTTTACTGATGAGACATGTAGAGGGACCATCAGTATTGGTGTCGATGTTGGCTTCATAAGTGTTACCATGCCTTAGACCAGTTAGGGAAACTTTTCCTGATGCCTTGTTGATTACTTCAAAATGAGAGTCATAGAAGTTGACATGATAACCTCTGTCTATGATTTGACTAACACTTAGCAGATTGTGTTTGAGTCCCTTCACCAGAGCTACTTGATCAATGATGAGATTTCCAATGATTATCTTGCCACATCCCAAAGTTTGTCCAATGTTTCCATCTCCATAAGACACTGTTAGGCCAGCTTTCTCCTCAAATTCTGATAGCAAGGTTTTGTTTCCAGTCATGTGCACAGAGCATCCACTATCCATGACTAATACATTTTTCTTTTTACCCTGCAATCAGAAACACAAAGAACTCAATTAGAATTTTTAGAACCCACACTTGTTGGGTTCTTTTTGCATGCAATTTAACATTTTTAGCAGCAGAAGTCTTTTTAACAAAAGCAGTCCTGTCAAATTTGAATCCATCAGAATTTGCTTTGACATTATCAGAATTAACAAATGCATGTTGAGTATTTACACTCTTTGTTTTACCAGAATTTGTACTTTTATTTAACTTTGGCAATGGATCATAATGGTTGTAGTACAAACTATGGTATTCTTCACATGTATAAATAGAATGCCATTTGCTGCCACAGTGAAAACAGGGATACTGTGGTTTATAAAATACTGATCTATTCCTAATGTCAGACTTAGGAACTACAGTAGCCTTCTTTTTACTTCTTTTGCAATCAATAGCAAGATGATTAGAGTTACCATAGTTGAAACACACTTTTCATGGTGCATTTGGAATATACTTGTAATTATTCTCTTTGTTTATTCCAACTTTACCACTCCTGTTTCTCTTAGCAGTAGATGTTTTCTTCCTACATGTAACTTCACAAATTTTGTCTCTCAATTGTTTTTTAGACAAAAGACCTATATTATTTGAATTTGTCAACTTAACATTTTTAGACACACTCTCTGTATTTTGTTTAGTAGAAGTTGATCCCTTTTCAGTAACTGAATTGGAATCTCTACTATATACAAAATTGACAGGTTTAATATCAGATTTGGTGTTGTCTATTACATGTCTGTAGATCTTGGGTTTTGTTGACTCACTAAAAACAACTTTTCTTTTATTCTTTTTCTGATCTGTTTCTGGTTTATAACCTAGACACTCTTTCCAATTTTTGTCAGTGATTATTCCATGTGTCTTTGTTCCAGAGTGAGTCTAGGTTCTGAGTTTTTGATTAGCATCTTCAAGTTCCTTTTCAAGAGCAGTACATTTAAATTCCATTTCTAATTTCATGTGCCTAGCCTTATCACATTCATTTTGTACTTCTTGCATAAAGAGTAACTCAGCTTCTAGATGATCATTTCTTTTAGACAATTCTGACATCTCAGATATTATTCTAGCATTTTCAAGAGATTGTCTTCTAAAGCTAATATGCAGAGACTTTAGAATGATCTTAACTTAGAAACATTAAGTATCAAAATCAAAAAAAGTTTCAGGTACCTTATTTTCAGGAGCAGCAATCTCATCAACATTTTCCATCAATGCATAGTTCACCTTTTCCTCTTCAGATTCTGAGGAAGAGTCCATCCAATCCTTGCTTGATGAGATATGAGCTTTAGTCTTAGCCTTTTTGAATTCAGTTGCAAAGTGACCCATTCCATCACAGTTGTAGCATTTGACCTTTGACTTGTCAAACTTGCTGCCTTTGCCTTCATTCTTCTTGTACCTATTCTTGTCAGCATTGAAAGGTTTCTTCTGAAAATTGCCTTGTCTTCTAGCCTTTCTGAACTTCATCTTCTTGAAGCCTTTGACTATCATAGCAACCATTTCCATCATGTCAGAATCAGTAGAGTCATCATCAGTATCAGAATCAGGATTGACATCAGGATCTGATGATGAGTCATCAGTATTGGACTCAGCTACTCTACTTCTTCTCCTTGAAACCTCCACAGCTTTTCCTTTTGATTTTGATTCAACATTTAAAGCAACAGCCTTTACTTTGTTACTTTTCTTATTCTTCCTTTGTTGAACCTCAAGATTATGGGTTCTTAATCCCATAGACTTCATCAAGAGACACAGCATTAAGATCATACTGATGCCTAATGATCGAGGTTTGAGTATCCCACTCCTCAGGCAAAGCTCTAAGAAACTTTGTGTTTGAGTCCTCTGGTTCATACTCTTTTCCTGCCAGTGATAGATTATTCAATAGTGTCAGAAATCTATCATACAGATCAGTGAGGCTCTCATCAGATTTTGCATCAAACTATTCATACTATTGAATCAACAGAGCCCTTCTGTTCCTTTTGATAGATTGAGTGCCCTGGCATTGTGTTTCCAAAGTTTCCCAGATCTCCTTAGCAGTTTTACATGCTATCACTCTATTTGGCATGACAGCATCAAGGCTATTATGAAGGATATTCTTCACCTTTGCATCTCTGAGTACTTCAGCCTTTTCCTCAGGAGTCCATTCAGCCTTTGTCTTCTGAACATAGTGCTCAGGTACAGTATCTGTTCTAGCAATCAGTCTCTTAGGAATATATGGACCATTATATATCCGATCGAGATAGTTAGGATCAGTTGCCTCTAGATACATCAACATCTTTACCCTCCATGTAAGGTATTCATCCTTTTTGAGGACAGGAATTTTAATACTTTCATACTTGCTTGTCGACATCTTAAGATCGTTTCTGATTTTAATTAATCAGTTCGCTCTGATACCAATTGTTGCCCAGTAATTAATAATTGTAGAAGGGGGGTTGAATACAATTGTATAAGATTTTCGACTTAAACAGAAATGATAGCACAAGTATGAATAAATAACAGCTTTATTAACTCTGATATAAAACTATTACAAACTCTCTCAAGAAATTCTGATGTTCTTGAGAGCTACTAGGTTACAAGATATCTCGTGTAAAGCGATTACATAAATGTAAAACCTTACCATTTCTTTTGTTAAGATCCACCAGGGCCCTTTTCGTAGTCTGCAATTTGCGAACAAGTGTACAACGGGCCAATAGAACGCACATGTCCCAGACCAACATCACTAAGACATAATTTGAATTCCTGCATTCCCGAGGTCCATTGCTCGCGACCACCATTGATTTCATTTATGGAGGCCACACTATTAAAATCCCCAAGGACACACCAAGGAGTAGATACTAGCTTGCTGTGTGAGACCAAATTTTGCCATATAACCCAATTATGGGGACTCTTTGATGCGGCTTATTATAAGCATAGACAAAAGTGGACCAGAAGTGAACTTGTTTCTCAATAAACGTAACAAAACAAGTGATGTGTTGAGGAAATTTAGACTGAACAGATACATGCCATATTGAGGGATCCCAACCCACCCAAACTCTTCTATTCTCATGATTTTCGTAATTAAACACCCAATTCCAATCTTTTTTGATGTGACGTGAAACTCTTTTAGAGTTGTCTTGCTTGACTTTAGTTTCTATGTAGCCCATGAAAGTAATATTATTGACCGTAATAAAATTAATGTGTTCATCTTGGTGTGGGCGTTTGTTCAACCCACGCATATTCCAAGCTGCAAAATTCATTTATGGAAAGGTTATTTGGCTGATTTACCTGTCAGCCGCAAGCTTCTTTTGGGTTAAACTATCATTGTTGATATAGTGTGGTCTTCATTCTTAGTACCCCCTTGACTTGGAGTGTCTGGGTCTGGGAACATTTGCTTGGACCCTTTTTTATTAGACTTCTTGATATCACGTTTTCTTTTACTAGGTGATGGTGAGACCAAAGCTTCTATTTCACCCTCTTCCAGGTTGGTTAAGACCCCGAAAGCATTGCCATTATCCAGCCTCTCATTTGATTGCATTTGGCTCGTAATTTGATCATTCTGCTCTTTAGTAGACACTCCTTTTTGTTTGACAATAGTGTCCTCATTACTTACATCAATCGATTCCTCATCTTGTGCATTTGCTATAGTACCATTTGTATGACCTTCATTTTCCATTGCCTCCTGCGCTTGCTTCAAGATATCATCATCGTCCATTACAACATCACAACTCAGAAAGTTTCCAATGACATATGGGACCATCTCCATGTTGCTAACATAATTTTCCTTTGGAACATTACTTTTCTCTTGCTCATTGACCACATTGGGTTTGTATTTTGTAGCATGTTTTGGAGCTATCATGGTTCTAGGCTGGGGTTTGATGGCTTCCGGGTTATTAAGGCACCTAGAAAGTGAGTGACCAAACGCTTTGCACATGCTACAGGAATAAGGCATAGTAGAGTACTGAATTTCCATTTTCTCCTTTTCATCCTCACCATCACAATTAACGACCTTCACCCAAGCATAATCGGGTCGTGGGGCCCCATATTCCAGTTCAACTTGTACGCCAACGTATTTCAAAGGTTAAAATTTTGAAGTAACTTCATCAAATTTCAGTGGCCTGCCAACACCCTTGGCAATAGAACTAAGTCCATCTCTCGACTAGCATGAATGTGGAACATCGACCAACCTAATCCAGCATGGTACCTTACGGATAAGATTTTTCCTGAATTTAGATCCCTCCATCCAAGGTAATAAATAAAGAGTTTTGCCTCCCATTTGCACCGTGTTTTTACTAAGCACTGCATCCTTTTGCGCAACCACATTGAATTTGAATGTGAAGTATCCCTTCGAACTGAAAAACACCCTAGATAGACCAACATTTCTCCAAAGTTTAAAAGCTTGTTCACGAACAAACTTAAAGGCAAAGCTTCCACCAATGAAGTGGCCAATAAGACTCGATTCCCATTGCTTCTGAGCGTTTAACAAGAAGTCGCGAGGGGGGTCACTGTTGACAGAACCATCCTCATTATAAGAGATGTGGGTATTAGCTTGACAATGAGGTTCAGCATTTGGTATATTATTTGCAACCACTGCACTCCAGGTGACAGTTTTCTTAGCTTTACTGGTTTCACCATGCTCAAAATTAGTTAAACTTAGAACTCCATTCTTGACTTGAAAATTATCCTGTAAATTTTCAAGGCTAGCAGAGCAGTCATTCTTGGTTAGGGTGTTGGGGCAACCTGATTGTAAGAACCCAGATTTTGGGTAGAATTAAAAAATTTATTTATTTAATGATGTAAGAATGAATAGTGGTTACGGCTACGATGTAATAGTTGATATTTTGAAGGAATGAATGGAATTCGACTTTATTATTTCTATATCTTGAAGAATGCTAATGGTTGACAACTTAGGTAAGAATAATCTATCTCCTAGGGGAATAAGATATGGCAATTCCAACCAGGAGAATATTCTCATGTCATCCAGATCGATAACGATTAATCCAGTGGTTCCGTAAAAAGGTTAAGGAACGATCGAAAGAGAATACGGACAATTGTACAACAATAAGAGAATAAGTAAAGAATAAAGAATGAATAGTGTTTTTGGTGGAAATAACAATAATATGAGACGACACTATATAGAAGTATTCAGAACGGATTTCCGAGTTCGTATTAGTGATCCAGGGGAAAATAAGTGTATGTAAAAGCTGTCGAATCCAGAGAAAGCAAGATACATGCATGTGCAAGTGATAATATCTAGTAACTAGCAATGGACTAGAACAATTAGAATGCAACTAGTACTTAGAAAATCAAGTGACTTAGTTAGCCTTAAACCATCCAATCTTCAACACTTGTCCTCACAAATACCTCATTGCATGCATCATCACTTTATTAAAGCCACTTTAACCAAATATTATCCAAGGCCTTCAATTTATGCAATTATTTTCCAAGAGCCAAGCAAAGAACACAAACACTCTCTCCTTGTCTTCCATTCAGCTTTTCTTAATTTCCAAGGGGGATATCCCACTTCCAACCATCATTTGATCTTGTAATTTTTAAGGTGAGTCATATAATTCAAGAAACTAATCTCCTAGAAATTTCAAGCTCAAATTCCTTTGTTTCCATTTTCAAATAAATCATTCAAGAGGAGCATGAATAGTGTTCTTTAAGATCTAACTTTGTTTTCTTGATTTTTCATGGTTGATCTAGCAAGCTTAATCACTCCTAAGGACCATACAAGGCTTACTAAGGATATATCAGTATCTAAGGAAGGTATAACCTCTTGAAACCGTAACCCTTGTTTGAGATTTAAGCATGATTATGATAGATATAGCTTAGTTATGGTTATGTTAAGGTTAAAGCATGATTATAAGCATGATTATGATTGAGTTTTGGATAAATGTTAAAAATAGTTAGATGAACGGAAAGGCATTGCTTGGCCTCAGTTCATGTGTATAAATCATGTATATGTTGTTTGGTAGATATTCGATTAATGCCGATATTTCGTTAACCTTAAGAAAAACAACATGGACAATAGATGTAACTCCCTGCCTATCTTTTTAATCTGCCATGATAGGATAGATAATGTTCCAAGATTCGTTTTGATATAAAGAACGTGTGAAACGAACTTACGGCCGGTTTACTAAAAGTAGTTCAAAACCGTAAACAAGAATTCGTAAGTGAAATTGAACCCTCGTAAAATACGTAAGTCAGTGGTAAATCTTGGTAATTAAATACTAGAGGTAAAAAGGAAGGTGTGAGAGAAAACCTCATGTGAATCGGATCGTTTTTCGATTTTATAAAAATGTTTGAATCTAGGATATACGCGAACGAACCCCTTAAAAGTATAACTTTGGTTATAACTTAGAAAACGAGCGATAAAACTCGAGATATAATCTTGGTTCATAATCGATCAAATTTAGAACTTATACGACTTAAGTATACACTAAGTGTGAGTACGATGACATGTCTTAATGACGAACAAATGTCGAATCGTATCGGTAATAAAAAGAGTTACACTAAAAAGGGGTATAACGAGATAATTCGAAAACATGTTTCGACTTAAGTTAATACTTAACCTTTTTAAAAGTGTTAAGCGATTAACCTCGAATCTCTTGACTATTTATAGATCGCCGAGCTGACCCGGGATACCCTACCACTACCCCTACTCGTGCTCAATTACCAGGCAAGTTTCAACTTCCCCTTTTTAGGCTGTTGTTGTGAAAATATATGTTTTCTGTTATACATATGCCATAGCATGCATGCCTACTTTCAAGTCATATTGATATACTTGTTCCCTGATTGTTCTTTAGCTCATAAGTAGATAGATAATATATCGATTATAAGCCGGATGTTGTTAAGACCCTTAGAGAAGGGCATATGAATCCTATTTGTTGAATATAGACCGGGAGTCAGTACTTCTTGATATATCGTAATTACTTTCGAGGGAAATATTTAAGTAAATAATTTCCATTATTTGGTTGATGAATATTATTTGAATATTCGTCCGAGATTATTTAATTAACAATCATTACTTCAAATATTTATTTGAACGTTATCTATTCAATGAATATTATTTTTTCAATATTCATTCAAAGACGAACCATTTATCGAATATTCTTTCAAATATTTCTGTAAAATCTTCGATTATTAAATAAATATCATTTGGACATTCATTTAGAACATCATGTATTAAGGGAATATTATTCTCGAATATTCCTTTAAGGTTTGATTTATTAAATGAATATCACTTGGATATTCATTTAAATTATTAATTATTAAATGGATATTATTTTTGAATATTAATTCAAAGTCTTATTTACTTAACGAATATTATTCCAAACATTCCTTTCAAAATTATTTATTAAATGAATATTATTTTTAATATTCATTTAAGTAATTATTTATTCAATAAATGCTTTCTTCATATTCCTTCATGGAATATTTTGAGAAATACTCTGTTTAAAAATATTCTTTCATTCATTAAATACTTCCGACACAATAAATATTTATTGAATACTTGGAAACAACTTCAATGTTGTTTATTCTTCTTCAAATATTATCTTCGACCTTCGATCATTCTGAAAATTCTTCGGAGTCATACGATTAATATTATATTACGAAATGTCCTCAAGATTCCATTCTTCACTCGAATCTATCTCTTAAATTATAAGGGAACCTTACTTGAGAAAGGTTATTTATCTTGTTGACTTCCCGGTCATAATTTATCCTTTTCACTCGCAACTTGGTTGCTAGGGACTCATTAAGTCTGCGTATACCTTCTCATCATTCGAGGGGTAAGATTGTTGGAACAAGTGAATATCCATTAACAAGCAAAAGCTTGGGAAATGTTGGTGAATTTTCTTTTCCAACTAGATACGACTAGTTTGTGGAGTCTTATCAATAAGTATTTCACTTGGGGAAGGGAGGACAAACTCTACGTTTCAATGCTGTGGATTTATTCGAACTAGGAGTCGTGTGTAAGAGGCCGAGTCGCGCGGTCCATCACAAGGCCTAACCATTGGCCAAGGAGTTACTATTAAAGGCAATCTACAAGTAGAGCCATCAGTTCTTCCTTCTACCGGTAGTAAACTATATTGGGCTGTACCATCCCCGACTGATCATCAGGGAGTGGGACAGCTGGCGCGTGATAACTCCAGTATTGGTTCATCTCCTAAATTGGGAATTTCCTACAACATGTATCGAAGAGACTTCTTTCAGGTTGACGGTGTCTTCTGCAACACGTATCGAAGAGACTTCTTTCAGGTTGTAGGACTTCGAAAAATATTAATAACTGGAATTGCAATATTTTCCTTGCAAGTTCCTCTTTATATGATAAATGATAATATCTTGCTTATTTTGACTTAGCAGATATTTCCACAAAATAAATACTTTAAGTTACCCTGTAACTTCATCCTTTATATTATACTGGCATTAACTTCGTTAATGCATGGCATATGGAAATAATGATATTTCAAACTGTTATATACTATCACTGTCCTGTTATATTATTATTGGTAGGCTATTGCTCACCCTTGCTTATTTATCATGTCACAACAACAGCTAGGACAGATGGCTCGCGTCAGGCGCACTCGGTGCAAGCGGGTTACCCGACCCACCGGACTCCCCGCTGAGATGCTAGCCGCCATTGCTGAGGTAGCATAGTTAGACAGCTTTTGTTTCCTCTTTAACTATATGTATAATTAATGTAATCAACGGCATAACTTTTAAACTTATGATGTTATCCCTTTGGGTTGTAATAACTTTTATTCATAAACCCTTTTATGTAAGACTTATTTCAATTTCATCTTGTTAGTGTAGGTGCCCTAGAGGCAAAACATTGTTTCTTTTAATAAACCCTTGTGTCATTTGATTATTCATTAAACGTATTTATTATGACCTTAATTACTCCGATATATTTGTTAGCATAATAAATGTCCTTAGAATCATGATACACATTGTATAGTTTAAGTACATGACTTGAACTTGAGATTATATAATATATCATATTCTTAAAGGTCCCTAGTCGAGTATTATTATTACAGGGCAATAATAATACGTAAATAGACTAGTATGTTGTTTGACAGATAACCACATCTCATTGGTTATAAGTATGGAGATACGAAAGTAAAAAACATAGGTACATGTAGGGGTACATGGTACTGGACAGACCCACAGTGAGATTCTTCATGTTTAATAAAGTCATAAGAAAGACTCACAGTGATAATGGTGTAATGGTCCTTTGACTTGAGTCATTATATTTCTATACGAGGATTAATATACTTTGACTACATTAAAAGTTACCTTTGACCGGGTGATGATAAAAGTGGACATCGGGTATATCATGAGTAGTATGAGAAATATGAATGATAGATAAAGGATTTAACCCTCCTAGAATTAGGAGAGATATTATTGGCCTCTTGATTGAGTGAGACTATAAAATGCATGGCCGTGCTCAAATAATGATTTGTTTTAATAGTCTACTCATGGATCAAGTAAACCCGGATTAAATGTTGAAGAGGATGACTAAACACATGCCTCGAGTTTAATCTATAATATTTGGTTAAAGGGATTATATTACACAGAAACATTAATCACAAAAGGTTTAAATTGAATCACCGATTATTATTATTACTTGGGTAGCAATCATGTATTACTAGATACCGCTCATTGTTTATAATTTTATTAGATATTAAAATTATTGCCAACGTAATAATAACCTATAGGGTCACACACTTAGAACGTCTTAAAAGGAGTTTTAGTTTAAATTAAGAATTTAAATTAAATCATTATTAAATTAAGAATTGGCTATTTAATTAATTGGACTGGTCCTAATTAATTATCTAAGCAAATTCGAATTTAATAAAGTAAGAACAGAATTGGATTTAAGGAAGTCCAATAATAAAATCAGAATAGAAATAGAATTGGGTTTAAGGAAGCCCAATTCGGTTTTTTGATTTTAGCCCATTATTTCTCTAGTATAAATACATAATGATGTATTACTTTAGGGTTAAGAGTCATTAAATCATTTTTGACAAAACCTTAGCAGCTCCATCTTCGAGGGGCTAGAGAGAGAGAGGCTGTTCTTCGCGGGCTAGTACCTGGCTCCTCGGATCGTTGGACGGTCGGACGTTCGTGTGGATTACCTTAGAGACACGGATCTTAACGCAAGGACTGTGTGTGGTGATTACAAACAAGGATCTCCGTTGAGTTCGTGAAACAAGATCTTAATAGGTATGATTCGTTATCTCCATAATCTGCCCGAAATTATACATGGATCCTGGTTTGGGTTTCGAAAATTTTGTTTTATTTACGTTTATCCGCTGCGTTTCGTTTTTGACAAAACCTTAGCAGTTCCATCTTCGAGAGGCTAGAGAGAGAGATAGGCTGTTCTTCGCGGGCTAGTACCTGGCTCCTCGGATCGTTGGACGGTCGGACATTCGTGTGGATTACCTTAGAGACACGGATCTTGACGCAAGGACTGTGTGTGGTGATTACAAGCAAGGATCTCTGTTGAGTTCGTGAAAGAAGATCTTAATAGGTATGATTCGTTATCTCCATAATCTGCCCGGAATTATACATGGATCCTGGTTTGGGTTTCGAAAATTTTATTTTATTTACGTTTATCCGCTGCGTTTTATGCCTCGGAACCCAACAATGGCATCAGAGCTACGTGTATAAGGGGTTGATTTGGTTACGTTTTAACTGTATATGATGCGAGTATGCATGTTTTGCGAATCTGCCATGTTTATGTTCTTATATATGCTGTTTATAATATGTTATGATGCATATATATGGTTCTGTTATGATTTAAGATGATTGAGATGATCATATGATTATATAATCTGTATATATACTGATATATATATGATTAATGTTTGTTCTTGATATGGGGATTGTATACGATACGATTTCTGTATACGCTGTGCAAATCTGGTGAAATCTGTCCAGTGTCCGATTTTCGCAAACAATATGTGTTTTCTGACTGGAAACGAGCGTATGAACAAAACGGATAGCATAGCAATCACCGACTCGTCTGTAAGGCATTTGACGCCGTTTATTGCATGAAAAAGACGATTTATTGTTTTCAGAATTTGATTCTGATTTTCTGATTTTTGCGGTATATGATTTCTTTGATTGGATCATCTGAAATATGATATGGTATAACATGATTATATAATATGACATATTATTTAATTGTTACTTGAGCATGGTGATGGTTATGGCCTTAAGACCCTTAAATTAATGGTTTTGGTTTTATAAATACGACTTGCATGTTGTTTTCTTCATTCTTGTAATTGTTGAACCTCGAATGTAACTCGAGTTTTATCATGTAAGTACTTTAGTGTAGATTGTATTCAATTATTCAATGTAATGTAATTGAAGATTGGAGGATGGTCCAAGAGAAGGAGCAACCAAGAAGACAAGAAGAATGAAGACATGTAATTTGTATTTATGTTTATTCCACCATAGATTGACCTTGATCCTTTCATTAGCTTGAGAGGATCATATAGGATAAAGGCCATAACCAATCACGTTTACATACTGCACTTACTTTACATATGATGTATGAATGTATGTGTAGGATACATAGAGATGCATGCTTTAATTAGATTAATCATGTATGAATGAATGTATTAGATACATCACCCATGCCATGCCTGCTTAAACAAGATAAAATCTGTAAAGATTCAAGATTTTAAAATTAACAAACGATCATGAGATTCTTGTGTTTATAAAAAATGGATTTTAAAACACGGAATTAAATATGGATTTTTGATATCTAAAATTGGGATTTTCTGTCAAAAGCGGATATGCGTATTCGTAAGGTTAATGGGTATTAAGTGTGACCATTGGGATCCTCCATCTACCTGGGAAATGAACAATCTAAGATGTCAATTTGAAGTATTTGGTTCAAGGAAAATTGAGGATCTCTTTATGATGTGATCATGATCGTCATAGATTCTTTAAACCCCTTAACAAAATATTAAGTTTTAATCAGATGCTTTCCAATGAATGAACACTCATCGAATCCTAGATCGACAAGGGGAATGACTGTCAGTGGCAGGGGACTCCTGTCCATCGTGGTGAGATGCGACGAATATAAACGGTTATATTCGGCCGTTGTATCATTGGGTCTAACTTAACTGAGTCGTCATAATGAGGTGGAAATAAACGTTTATATTCAACTATTATGAACTTAGAAGCATAGAGTTTGGTTAAAAATCTATTAGATAGATAAGATCAATCGTTGTTCACCAAACTATCCAAGAATTTTAAATGATATAATTGACAATTGTTGTCTACCTAAATAATCATGTTTTAAGGACTACCAGTGGTTGACTTAGGACATGACGAAATATGGATCTTGGCTCACTAGAAAGATTTATGGGATATGCTTTCCGAATTAATAGTAAGGGCTATTAATTTGATAAAAAATAGTGGGAGATATATTATGAATATATCATAATCATTTGAACATAATTAATAACCAAGACAATCTAATGTTTATTTTGTGCATTTATCATTGTAGATACTAATGGCAAACAACACAAACACACTATCCGTACAATCAGTCCTTGAAAAGGACAAACTGACAGGAGGAAACAACTTCCTAGGCTGGCAGAGGAATTTGAGGATTGTCCTCAGGCAGGAGCGCAAGCTTCATGTCATTGATACCCCTCCGCCAGGTCCCCTTCCTGAGAACGCTACTGTTGAGGAACGAGCGGCCCGCACAAGGGATGAGAATGATGCAAATGATGTTGCATGTCTCATGTTGGCAACTATGAGTGCTGAGCTTCAAAGATAGCATGTGCATATGGATGCATATACTATCAATGAGCACTTGCAAAGCATGTTTACATGCCAAACTCGTCAAGAAAGGTTCAACACGAGTAAGTCACTCTTTAATTGCAAACAAGGGGCAAGTGAACCAGTTGGCCCACATGTTTTGAAGATGATTGGTTACATTGAGTACCTTGCTACTTTGGGTTTCCCGATTGGTCCGGAAACTGGTATTGACCTAATCATGAATTCTTTGAACAACAAATTTACTCAGTTTGTTGTGAACTAAAATATGAATGAATTTGACAAAACACCTACGAAATTGTTGGCTATGTTGAGGACATATGAAACCAACATGAAGACAGCTGAACCTGCTCCCATACTGATGGTGGGCAATAAAGGTAAGGCCAAGGGGAAAGGCAAGTAGAAGGGTAAGAAGAAGATTGGATCTGATTCTACACCCAAGCCAAAGTCAGGTCCCAAACAGGCTTTAAAGCCTAAAGGTGGTGTTGCTAAGGGTGAATGTCACTACTGTAAGAAAACTGGTCACTGGAAGAGAAACTGTCCTATTTATTTGGAGGATCTGAAGAAAATGAAGGGTGCTTAGATTTCTGGATCAGGTATTTATGTTATAGAAGTCAATTTGTCTATTTCTACATCTTGGGTATTGGATATCGGATGTGCTTCTCACATTTGTATAAATGTGGAGGAACTGCAGAGAAGTAGGACTTTGGCTAAGGGAGAAGTGGACCTACGAGTTGGCAATGGAGCAAAAGTTGCTGCTTTAGCTGTAGGCACTTATTATTTATCTTTACCCTCTGGGCTTGTTCTAGAACTAGAAGACTATTTTTACGTGCCTGCGATTCGCAGAAACATTATTTCTGTTTCTTGTTTGGACAAGAAAGGTTTTTCGTTTACAATAAAGAACAACAGTTGCTCTTTTGCTTTGAATGATTTAACCTATGGTGTTGCGCGTTTGTTTAATGGTTTATATGTTCTTGATTTAGATAATCCTGTCTATAATATAGAAAACAAACGACTTAAAGTCAATGACTCAAATCAAACATACCTCTGGCATTGTCGTCTAGGCCATATAAATGAGAAACGCATATCCAAATTACATAAGGATGGATACTTGGATAAGTTTGATTTTGAATCATACAAAGAATGCGAATCTTGTTTGCTTGGTAAGATGACTAAAGCCCCTTTCACTGGTAAGGGTCAAAGGGCCACTGAACGTCTGGAGCTAATACATAGTGATGTATGTGGCCCAATGCGTGTGATGGCTAGAGGAGGCTACTACTACTTCATAACATTTACTGATGATTTCAGTAGATATGGATATGTATATCTTATGAAGAATAAATCCGATTCTTTTGAAAAATTCAAAGAATACAAGGCTGAAGTAGAGAAGCAAATTGGCGGAGGTGTAAGTATTAAGATCTTACGATCCGATCGTGGGGGTGAATACTTAAGCACCGATTTTAAAGAGTATTTAAAAGAGTGTGGTATTGTATCACAACTTACTCCGCCAGGTACACCTCAATGGAATGGAGTTTCCGAGAGGAGAAATCACACCTTGTTGGACATGGTGCGATCGATGATGAGTCATGCAGATCTTCCAATAAGTTTCTGGGGTTATGCTCTAGAAACAGCGGCTTTCACACTTAACCGTGTTCCTACTAAGAAAGTTCAAAAGACTCCATGTGAAATATGGAAGGAGAAACGGTCAGGCATGAACTTTATGAAAGTTTGGGGATGCAAGGCGTTTGTGAAACGTCAAGTATCTGACAAGCTTGGACCTAAATCCGAAGAGTGCAATTTTGTGGGATACCCTAATGAAACAAAGGCGTATTATTTTTATAGTCCTTCTGAGCAGAAAGTGTTTATTGCTCGAGATGCTGTCTTCATGGAAAGAGATTTTGTTTCCAAAAGAAACAGTGGGAGAACTATTGATCTCGATAAAGATTGAGAACCACAAAATAGCATTGAACCTGAAGTGGAACAAGAGCAGGATAATGATAATGCTCAACAAACACAGGTTATTCGTAGAACTGGTAGAATTCGCCATGAGCCAGAGAGATATGGATTTCTCTTGACTCAATGTACGTGGTGATTTGATGCTTATAGATGAAGATGAGCCTCTCACATACCAAGATGCTACGAACAGTCCAGACTCTAAGAGATGGCTTGAAGCCATGAAATCCGAGATGGATTCCATGTACGAAAACCAAGTATGGACTTTGGTTGATCCACCTGAAGGGGTAAAACCCGTAGGGTGCAAATGGGTTTTCAAGAAGAAAACTGACATGGATGGAAATGTTCAGACCTATAAAGCAAGGCTGGTTGCAAAAGGTTTCAAACAAATTCATGGTATTGACTATGATGAAACTTTCTCACCAGTGGCTATGGTGAAGTCCATAAGGATTTTGCTTGCCATTGCAACATTCCATGATTATGAAATCTGGAAAATGGATGTCAAAACAGCTTTCCTTAATGGGTGCCTAGAAGAGGATGTGTACATGACAAAACCTGAAGGTTTTGTCGATCCAAGGAATGTTGGCAAGGTATGTAAATTACGTCGATCCATTTATGGATTGAAGCAAGCCTCTAGGAGATGGAATATTCGTTTTTGTAACGCCCCCAAATCCGGGGTTAGTAGATTTGGGCGTCACGCTAACAAACTCAATAATTCTAACGAAAATTGGCCATGATGTATTCGTAAATACAACATAAACCTGCTGGATACTAAACTAAAAATCTGAAAATCAAAATAAAACTGAAATAAAAATTAAAACTCAATCAAAAGCTCTTTGACCCCAACTCCCAACTCAGGATCTTAGGTTACAGTTCTAGAAACAAGAAAACCCAAACCAACTTAAATACAAATCTATTTACAAAACTTATACAAACTTAAATCACTGGTATAACTTCGAATAGAAGTATACCAGGCCAACTACTCAAATACATACTATAACTACTAAAACTATAATTTACATACAACAAATCAAACAATAATCTAAATATCCTGATCCACGTCAGCTTCCTTCACCTCGTCTTGCTTGCTCTTTCTGAACTGCGCAGGTACTTCTCGCCAATACTTAGCTTACTGAAATATTAGATTTAAAAACAGCAAGGGTGAGCGAAAGAAATGCTCAGCAAGTTATAAAATAATAGCACTGAATAATTAAATGCAATAACTGCAATTCGAGAAGGATTAACTTAAAAAGGAAAATGAACAATAGATATGAGCGAATGAATGCTCACCAATCTATAATCAATACTATACTTGAAATCTGGATTCTTAACTATAACAGAAGATTAATATCATTTAAAACATTTATAACTCGAAATCAAGATTAATAACTGAGAAGGGTCGTAATACTAGATTCAAGACTTTTAATACTTGCAAAAATACTTTATCTAATACTTTAACGAAATCTCCAAGAAATTCTCAGTTACTCAAATCTCATTCATGTCGCTAAGCATTTGCATACCTAGCTGCCTAACCGGCCTGACAATCATGAGTTTGAATTACTAAGAAGATCTCAAATCATTCTCGGTTCTCACTATCACTGCGCAACACATGCCACAGTGACCGTAATAACCGTGAATTAGTTTTTCACCAAGCAAAATATAAACCTACTCTTACAAAATACCAATACCTATTTTCTGCACTCATACTCTTTCTCATAACATAAACACCACCCTTTAATATTCTAACATAACACTCTTCTATTTACTACTAACCATCTCCGCCCCAGATAAAACTTTGAGAGAAAGAATATCAAGAATTTTCCAATCATTCTTACTCCACTTTCACGTACAATGTTACTTGCGAAGGGAATAACTGAAAAACTTCTATCTATCCTTAATCTCATTATTTTACTGAGGTTTCAACTTTTATCATATAGACAACAATTTAATCTGAAATACACAATTCCTAAACCGATAATCATTTACAGTAACATGTATATCTTATCAAAACATTCCTCTCATTAAAACTATTCCATCAATAAAACATCAAAACATTCATCTCTTTAAAACTATTCCACAAATAAAACATACTTTCCGTAAAACTTTTTGAAACATTTAAATTGATTTTATTATTCTTCTGATTACGGACAATACGGGTGATCAGCCACGTAAAGTCTTCCTTTCTTTGAAATTAGGTTCTCAATTAGGCAACACATTGGCCTTTAATGCTGGACTAGGACCACCCTAGCCTCTTACGCTAAACAAAGGTGCTGGACTAGGACCACCCTAGCCTCTTACGCTTAACAAAAGTGCTGGACTAGGACCACCCTAGCCTCTTACGCTTATCCGACTTATAAACCATCTTATTAATACTTTAAAACATTTCACTTTTCAGTCCTTTATACTCACTGGCAAAAGACCAGCCCAGTATAAGGAAATTTTAAAAACATCTTTAATTACTTAAGCCATTTTAGGAAGCAATACTAAAAGATTTAGGAACAGAGAAGCGTCCGATATATGGAATAAACATTTTGGGAAACATGTATAATAACAGGACTTTCATTTTTAAGCAATCTCAATGTTAGATATAGCAACCAACATATATATATATATATATATATATATATATATATATATATATATATATATATATATATATATATATATATATATATATATATAATTCTTCCAATTCCATTAAACTAATTTACCATCAATTAATCTCAGGGAAACCATCTATATTAAGAACATTATACTAAAACAAGAAATGAGAATGCAATACCTGTAAAAACTTTAACAGAATATTACTAACAATACTTAAGAAAGAGTAATACTAGCAATAAAACTGAAATTCTACTTTTCACATGATATATGAATAGAACATATCATTATCAATAATTTGAAGGAGAGGATACTAGCAATAAGATTTGAAGGGAACATTTAAACTAAATAAAAACATATTTATCTCGCTTGAACGATAAGCGAGGGTTAGTACACTTGCCTCGTTTCCAGTGCGTCGATTCACCACTTACTGTACTTTGTTCTTTACTCGATCACTCGTTCATTTTCCTTCAACCGTCTCGTCAACTCGATCGCTGGGTCCATAACGAATCCCTAACTTTACTCGGAATAATAGTAAAGTACTATTTAGTACATAAACAACCATTTAATAATCAATTACTTATAACTCGCAAACAATACATACACCAATATATATATATATATATATATATCCATATATCCACACTTCATTAATCATCACATATGTACTTAAACACTCATACACCTACATGCCTTTAAATCTTTAAATCAAATAATTTAAATAACTTTAAAACGCAGGGGATTTTTAGAAAATTTCGGCATGACCTATTCGTTTATCGGACTATGGGCACAGCCCCTCAATATCAATCAAAAGCAAATCAACCCTGTTTATACAAAAATGTAAAGCTGCCTCAACTTGCAGCAACATAAAAGTAAACAAATAAGAAAAGTACCCGCCCAGACATGCGGCACCTAGCACATAATGATTTACATTAACACTACTACTTACGCTACACCAATGATCGTATCACTCAAGTATATTAATTATACTCGTGATAGCTAATCATGGATATTCGTAAGCCCGAGGAACTAGTTGAAGAGAATTAGACAAGCCCTTAAATATTGACATTTAGGACTTGTGATCTCGTTGCAACTCCTCGCAGATAATCACATAATCAATTAAATCTAACAATTAATCCTTGATATAAATCACATTTTAAAACCATACCATTAGCTCACCACCACATATAATATACCACCAAATACTCGACAAGTATAATATTCAACAAATACTATAACTCGACTTATACATTTAGTGCACATAACCCATTCACAATTAACAAACTCATATAACTCCAATATTATATGACAAATAATAATTGCACTTAACAACTAACAATTTACAATTAGTTCATCATATAACTCCAACAATATATGACATATAACAATTAGTACTAACAATCATTTAGCACAAGGTAACTATACATAGCCAACTCAATAATTACGATTTATCACAAATATAGACTCTCCGAATAAAATACGGAAATCCCAATAATATTCACAATCCACCATATTAATCTAATTACGAAAATTAGCATATTAACTTACAAAGTAAATCCAACTTAATTACCATAATAATCTCACCATTTAACTAATTAAATACCACAATTTACAAATAATTAAATCACAATTGAATTACCAAAATATTCGCATAATTTGAAACTAATTGAATACGAAAATTAAATAAGTAAACACGAGATTATACCATTTCCGATTCCGGTTTGATTCGTCGGAAATCCATATCCTCCATCTCTCTCCTACCATCTCTTTCTCCCTCTCTCCAATACATACACCCACTGCGTATATATACATATACTCGCATCTATACGACTCCCCCTCCCTTTTCCATTGCTACTGCCACACCACGTGTCTACAGGACCGCCGGCCACCACCGCGGTTCAGCACCGCCGCCGCCGTTGGAGCCACCACTGCTCACCCACCGCCCTTGTCCGACCTTCTCCCACAGCACACATCACGGCCACGCACAGTACACGAACACCACCCCTCCGATTCTTCTCTCCCTCATCTTCAATTTCCCCCCAATTTCTTTCCTCTTTTTCTTCTTCTTCCTCAATCTCTTTTCTTCTCCCTGCTCTCTCTTCCCGATAGTTCTAGAGTTGCTAAGTGTGTTTATTCTGTTATTGGGCTTGGCCCAATCTCTAATACTACTACTAATATACCACTGATACACTTTTAAAACTAATAACCAATTCTCATAAATCGAAATCAAATGAAACGTTCGGAAAATTACACTTTTCATTTTTAAAATAAAGAATATAAAATTACAAGCACGTACATATTTTCGAAATATTTTTCGGATAAAAAATGAATTAAATATGAATTTTCAAAGTTTTAATCCTTTAAATACAATAAAACTCTTAAAATCATTATAAAATACTCAACCACCCAAATTAATCCACCCAACAATTTTAAAAACTCAATAAATATATAAAGATAATTTTACAAAAGATTTCATGATTTTATCCAACTCCGATAAATAAATAAAGATTTTTGAAGATCAATAATACTAGATTTAATACTTTTAAATCACTAAAAAAAAAAAATACAACTAAAAATACTGGGGCACACATAACACAATATATACTCATATAAACTCGACACTAAATATCGTTGAACTCCACAACGATATTCTCAAATCCAATTCCATACTTTAAATACTAATTAACATAATTAAAACAATAAAAATAATAATAACAAATCCTACAATAATCCGGGATCTTACATTCTACCCACCTTAAAAGGATTCCGTCCTCGGAATCAGGTAAAGAAGGGTTACTGGGGTTTACTCTACCAACTCGGGTTGCATCCGCAGCTCTACTAATCTGTACTCTGGATACTTATTTACTCTACTGGGATCTCTACTGATCTCTCTATATAGAACAACTCTAATCGTAGTACCATACGTCACGCGTTACTAGTATTCTAAACTCGATTGACATACGTCCAAAAATAGTCGAGGCATTATGATTTATGATATTTGAAAAGAACGATTTCACATCGTAGCAAAGGTTTCTACAATTGTGGAATCAATGAGTTTTCAAACAAATATTCTTTGAAATGAGAGATTTCTGAGTGATCAACATGATCAAATGAACCTTGTTGCGTGCCTTATTCAAGACATGACTAAAGGTAATTAACCTTCTTGTACTTCACAACACACAAGTGATGGCGTCCCATCAGACTGCTATCACACAGACAAACAGTCCTTGTGTCCCCTATAAATAGGGTTGTTCACCTCAGTTGGAGTAAAGAAACACAAAAAGATTCGAACATCGAATTAACAATCAATTGATGAGAAATTCTCAGACATACCCCTAGATTACAACTAAACGGATTCCATGGGTACTACTTCAGAAGAAAAGGATAATCACGAAAGAATGATTTGCAGAATACTAAGAAATAATGATTTATCAATAATAGAATCATTCACAGATGAAGAAAATTAAATACTCAAATATCACTTGACAGGGTTTTAGAAATAAAGGAAATAGGCATCAAAACAACCTCTGTCATAACTGAAATCCCAAATTCGGGGGAAAGACAATTGTCAAAATAACTCAACAAAGGAATATTTATCAAGAAGAAAGGTATTGCCAGGGTCTCCACGTACATCTTCTTTGTCGACTCCTTCGCTGACTCGTCATTCGATCTAGACTCTGAAGGTTCCACTACCTACAGGTTCAAGGGTTTCTACCCAACTCCGCTCAACTATCTGCCACCACTCACATCTTAACTCACTAACTGGTACTATATCCAATAGTCCAACACGAGTCCTATATGAACTCTGACGTTCCTTACTTAACTATACATACTCCTACACACTCTCGTTTCTAGTTTACTATAACCTACGCTCTGATACCAACTTGTAACGCCCCCAAATCCGGGGTCAGTAGATTTGGGCGTCACGCTAACAAACTCAATAATTCTAACGAAAATTGGCCATTGTGTATTCGTAAATACAACATAAACCTGCTGGATACTAAACTAAAAATCTGAAAATCAAAATAAAACTGAAATAAAAATTAAAACTCAATCAAAAGCTCTTTGACCCCAACTCCCAACTCAGGATCTTAGGTTACAGTTCTAGAAACAAGAAAACCCAAACCAACTTAAATACAAATCTATTTACAAAACTTATACAAACTTAAATCACTGGTATAACTTCGAATAGAAGTATACCAGGCCAACTACTCAAATACATACTATAACTACTAAAACTATAATTTACATACAACAAATCAAACAATAATCTAAATACCCTGATCCACGTCAGCTTCCTTCACCTCGTCTTGCTTGCTCTTTCTGAACTGCGCAGGTACTTCTCGCCAATACTTAGCTTACTGAAATATTAGATTTAAAAACAGCAAGGGTGAGCGAAAGAAATGCTCAGCAAGTTATAAAATAATAGCACTGAATAATTAAATGCAATAACTGCAATTCAAGAAGGATTAACTTAAAAAGGAAAATGAACAATAGATATGAGCGAATGAATGCTCACCAATCTATAATCAATACTATACTTGAAATCTGGATTCTTAACTATAACAGAAGATTAATATCATTTAAAACATTTATAACTCGAAATCAAGATTAATAACTGAGAAGGGTCGTAATACTAGATTCAAGACTTTTAATACTTGCAAAAATACTTTATCTAATACTTTAACGAAATCTCCAAGAAATTCTCAGTTACTCAAATCTCATTCATGTCGCTAAGCATTTGCATACCTAGCTACCTAACCGGCCTGACAATTATGAGTTTGAATTACTAAGAAGATCTCAAATCATTCTCGGTTCTCACTATCACTGCGCAACACATGCCACAGTGACCGTAATAACCGTGAATTAGTTTTTCACCAAGCAAAATATAAACCTACTCTTACAAAATACCAATACCTATTTTCTGCACTCATACTCTTTCTCATAACATAAACACCACCCTTTAATATTCTAACATAACACTCTTCTATTTACTACTAACCATCTCCGCCCCAGATAAAACTTTGAGAGAAAGAATATCAAGAATTTTCCAATCATTCTTACTCCACTTTCACGTACAATGTTACTTGCGAAGGGAATAACTGAAAAACTTCTATCTATCCTTAATCTCATTATTTTACTGAGGTTTCAACTTTTATCATATAGACAACAATTTAATCTGAAATACACAATTCCTAAACCGATAATCATTTACAGTAACATGTATATCTTATCAAAACATTCCTCTCATTAAAACTATTCCATCAATAAAACATCAAAACATTCATCTCTTTAAAACTATTCCACAAATAAAACATACTTTCCGTAAAACTTTTTGAAACATTTAAATTGATTTTATTATTCTTCTGATTACGGACAATACGGGTGATCAGCCACGTAAAGTCTTCCTTTCTTTGAAATTAGGTTCTCAATTAGGCAACACATTGGCCTTTAATGCTGGACTAGGACCACCCTAGCCTCTTACGCTAAACAAAGGTGCTGGACTAGGACCACCCTAGCCTCTTACGCTTAACAAAAGTGCTGGACTAGGACCACCCTAGCCTCTTACGCTTATCCGACTTATAAACCATCTTATTAATACTTTAAAACATTTCACTTTTCAGTCCTTTATACTCACTGGCAAAAGACCAGCCCAGTATAAGGAAATTTTAAAAACATCTTTAATTACTTAAGCCATTTTAGGAAGCAATACTAAAAGATTTAGGAACAGAGAAGCGTCCGATATATGGAATAAACATTTTGGGAAACATGTATAATAACAGGACTTTCATTTTTAAGCAATCTCAATGTTAGATATAGCAACCAACATAAATATATATATATATATATATATATATATATATATATATATAATTCTTCCAATTCCATTAAACTAATTTACCATCAATTAATCTCAGGGAAACCATCTATATTAAGAACATTATACTAAAACAAGAAATGAGAATGCAATACCTGTAAAAACTTTAACAGAATATTACTAACAATACTTAAGAAAGAGTAATACTAGCAATAAAACTGAAATTCTACTTTTCACATGATATATGAATAGAACATATCATTATCAATAATTTGAAGGAGAGGATACTAGCAATAAGATTTGAAGGGAACATTTAAACTAAATAAAAACATATTTATCTCGCTTGAACGATAAGCGAGGGTTAGTACACTTGCCTCGTTTCCAGTGCGTCGATTCACCACTTACTGTACTTTGTTCTTTACTCGATCACTCGTTCATTTTCCTTCAACCGTCTCGTCAACTCGATCGCTGGGTCCATAACGAATCCCTAACTTTACTCGGAATAATAGTAAAGTACTATTTAGTACATAAACAACCATTTAATAATCAATTACTTATAACTCGCAAACAATACATACACCAATATATATATATATATATATATCCATATATCCACACTTCATTAATCATCACATATGTACTTAAACACTCATACACCTACATGCCTTTAAATCTTTAAATCAAATAATTTAAATAACTTTAAAATGCAGGGGATTTTTAGAAAATTTCGGCATGACCTATTCGTTTATCGGACTATGGGCACAGCCCCTCAATATCAATCAAAAGCAAATCAACCCTGTTTATACAAAAATGTAAAGCTGCCTCAACTTGCAGCAACATAAAAGTAAACAAATAAGAAAAGTACCCGCCCAGACATGCGGCACCTAGCACATAATGATTTACATTAACACTACTACTTACGCTACACCAATGATCGTATCACTCAAGTATATTAATTATACTCGTGATAGCTAATCATGGATATTCGTAAGCCCGAGGAACTAGTTGAAGAGAATTAGACAAGCCCTTAAATATTGACATTTAGGACTTGTGATCTCGTTGCAACTCCTCGCAGATAATCACATAATCAATTAAATCTAACAATTAATCCTTGATATAAATCACATTTTAAAACCATACCATTAGCTCACCACCACATATAATATACCACCAAATACTCGACAAGTATAATATTCAACAAATACTATAACTCGACTTATACATTTAGTGCACATAACCCATTCACAATTAACAAACTCATATAACTCCAATATTATATGACAAATAATAATTGCACTTAACAACTAACAATTTACAATTAGTTCATCATATAACTCCAACAATATATGACATATAACAATTAGTACTAACAATCATTTAGCACAAGGTAACTATACATAGCCAACTCAATAATTACGATTTATCACAAATATAGACTCTCCGAATAAAATACGGAAATCCCAATAATATTCACAATCCACCATATTAATCTAATTACGAAAATTAGCATATTAACTTACAAAGTAAATCCAACTTAATTACCATAATAATCTCACCATTTAACTAATTAAATACCACAATTTACAAATAATTAAATCACAATTGAATTACCAAAATATTCGCATAATTTGAAACTAATTGAATACGAAAATTAAATAAGTAAACACGAGATTATACCATTTCCGATTCCGGTTTGATTCGTCGGAAATCCATATCCTCCATCTCTCTCCTACCATCTCTTTCTCCCTCTCTCCAATACATACACCCACTGCGTATATATACATATACTCGCATCTATACGACTCCCCCTCCCTTTTCCATTGCTACTGCCACACCACGTGTCTACAGGACCGCCGGCCACCACCGCGGTTCAGCACCGCCGCCGCCGTTGGAGCCACCACTGCTCACCCACCGCCCTTGTCCGACCTTCTCCCACAACACACATCACGGCCACGCACAGTACACGAACACCACCCCTCCGATTCTTCTCTCCCTCATCTTCAATTTCCCCCCAATTTCTTTCCTCTTTTTCTTCTTCTTCCTCAATCTCTTTTCTTCTCCCTGCTCTCTCTTCCCGATAGTTCTAGAGTTGCTAAGTGTGTTTATTCTGTTATTGGGCTTGGCCCAATCTCTAATACTACTACTAATATACCACTGATACACTTTTAAAACTAATAACCAATTCTCATAAATCGAAATCAAAAGAAACGTTCGGAAAATTACACTTTTCATTTTTAAAATAAAGAATAAAAAATTACAAGCACGTACATATTTTCGAAATATTTTTCGGATCAAAAATGAATTAAATATGAATTTTCAAAGTTTTAATCCTTTAAATACAATAAAACTCTTAAAATCATTATAAAATACTCAACCACCCAAATTAATCCACCCAACAATTTTAAAAACTCAATAAATATATAAAGATAATTTTACAAAAGATTTCATGATTTTATCCAACTCCGATAAATAAATAAAGATTTTTGAAGATCAATAATACTAGATTTAATACTTTTAAATCACTAAAAAAAAAAAAATACAACTAAAAATACTGGGGCACACATAACACAATATATACTCATATAAACTCGACACTAAATATCGTTGAACTCCACAACGATATTCTCAAATCCAATTCCATACTTTAAATACTAATTAACATAATTAAAACAATAAAAATAATAATAATAAATCCTACAATAATCCGGGATCTTACAGTTTTGATGAAACAGTCAAGGAGTATGGCTTTATTCAAAACGAGGATGAACCTTGTGTTTACAAGAGGGTTAGTGGGAGCCATGTGGCATTCATAGTACTGTATGTTGATGACATACTACTAATGGGGAATGACATACCTTCTCTAAAGGCTGTTAAGACTTGGTTAGGGAGCCACTTCTCCATGAAAGACTTAGGAGAGGCAACCTACATTCTAGGAATGAGGATCTATAGAGATAGATCTAGAAGGATGATCGGTCTAAGTCAGAGCACATACATTGATAAGGTTTTGCATCGTTTTGGTATGCAAAATGCAAAAAGGGGATATGACCCCGTGTCTCAAGGGATAACGATCTCTAAAGACCAGTGTCCGAAATCATTGGATGAGAAGGACCACATGAGTAAGGTTCCATATGCCTCAGCAATTGGATCTATCATGTATGCAGTGGTATGTACTCGCCCAGATGTTTCGTATGCTTGGAGCATGACGAGTAGATACCAGTCTAATCCAGGTGAAGGTCACTGGACAACAGTCAAGAATGTTCTAAAGTACCTGAACAGGACTAAAGATTCATTCCTGGTGTATGGAGGAGAGGAGAAACTGGTTGTAAAAGGTTACACCGATGCAAGTTTCCAAACAGACAGGGATGATACTGTATCACAGTCTGGTTTTGTGTTTTGTCTAAACGGAGGTAACATACACATATGTAAAGTGCACACAAATGATAACATTGCAGACCTACTGACCAAAGGCTTGTCGCAGCAGAAGCACGATGGTCACACTAGTTCCATGGGTATTAGATACATGGGTGATTGGCTCTAGTGCAAGTGGGAGATTCTTAGTGTAGTTGCCCTAGAGGCAATACATTGTTTCTTTTAATAAACCCTTGTGTCATTTGATTATTCATTAAACGTATTTATTATGACTTTAATTACTGCAATATATTTGTTAGCATAATAAATGTCCTTAGAATCATGATACACATTGTATAGTTTAAGTACATGACTTGAACTTGAGATTATATAATATATCATATTCTTAAAGGTCCCTAGTCGAGTATTATTATTACAGGGCAATAATAATACGTAAATAGACTAGTATGTTGTTTGACAGATAACCACATCTCATTGGTTATAAGTATGGAGATACTAAAGTCAAAAACATAGGTACATGTAGGGGTACATGGTACTGGACAGACCCATAGTGAGATTCTTCATGTTTAATAAAGTCATAAGAAAGACTCACAGTGATAATGGTGTAATGGTCCTTTGACTTGAGTCATTATATTTCTATACGAGGAATAATATACTTTGACTACATTAAAAGTTACCTTTGACCGGGTGATGATAAAAGTGGACATCGGGTATATCATGAGTAGTATGAGAAATATGAATGATAGATAAAGGATTTAACCCTCCTAGCATTAGGAGAGATATTGTTGGCCTCTTGATTGAGTGAGACTATAAAATGCATGGCCGTTCTCAAATAATGATTTGTTTTAATAGTCTACTCATGGATCAAGTAAACCCGGATTAAATGTTGAAGAGGATGACTAAACACATGCCTCGAGTTTAATCTATAATATTTGGTTAAAGGGATTATTACACAGAAACATTAATCACAAAAGGTTCAAATTGAATCATCGATTATTATTATTACTTGGGTAGCAATCATGTATTACTAGATACCGCTCATTGTTTATAATTTTATTAGATATTAAAATTATTGCCAACGTAATAATAACCTATAGGGTCCCACACTTAGAACGTCTTAAAAGGAGTTTTAGTTTAAATTAAGAATTTAAATTAAATCATTATTAAATTAAGAATTGGCTATTTAATTAATTGGACTGGTCCTAATTAATTATCTAAGCAAATTCGAATTTAATAAAGTAAGAACAGAATTGGATTTAAGGAAGTCCAATAATAAAATCAGAATAGAAATAGAATTGGGTTTAAGGAAGCCCAATTCGGTTTTTTGATTTTAGCCCATTATTTCTCTCGTATAAATACATAATGATGTATTACTTTAGGGTTAAGAGTCATTAAATCGTTTTTGACAAAACCTTATCAGCTCCATCTTCGAGAGGCTAGAGAGAGAGAGGCTGTTCTTCGCGGGCTAGTACCTGGCTCCTCGGATCGTTGGACGGTCGGACGTTTGTGTGGATTACCTTAGAGACACGGATCTTGACGCAAGGACTGTGTGTGGTGATTACAAGCAAGGATCTCCATTGAGTTCGTGAAACAAGATCTTAATAGGTATGATTCGTTATCTCCATAATCTGCCCGGAATTATACATGGATCCTGGTTTGGGTTTCGAAAATTTTGTTTTATTTACGTTTATCCGCTGCGTTTTATGCCTCGGAACCCAACACATCTCTGGGACTATAACTGTGTGTGTACGAGTGGATATTATTGTGGGGTCATAGCATGCTACTTATTGATTTTGGACTCAAGTCAAGTATTATGTATGAGTTATGAGACCGTAACGACCCGATCCCTAACCCCGGATCTGGGGGTGTTACACTGATGGATGAGTTTTCATGTTGATAGGAGAGTTCACTTCCTCTGGTAAATGAGCATTGTTCTTAGAAGAGGCCACAGCTGATGGACCACTAGCAGTACGCTCAGACCCATCGTTAACATAAGCTGTATTTGATTCAACATCCTTTGCTGAGTTTGCGGTGAAAGGGGCTCCCCCATGACCAAGTCTTTGTTGAGAGAGCCATCCTCATGAAGGAAATGTGGTTGAACAATTAAAGGCAAGGCAGGAGCCGCATAATTATGTCCAATGAAGTTGGAGAACTCATCCGAGTTCATGGAGCCAGAATTTTCTGAGTTAATCGAACCCATCGGAAGTGAGAAAGAAACTGATTGGAAAAAAAGACCAAGGGGATCTAAGAGACAATGTAGAGAAGGTAGTGAAAGGAAAGAGCGTGAGAGACGTGAGGTATAGAAAGGAGTAAACAGAGTGATTGAAAGTAGGCCGGAAAAGAGAACTAGGTGGGCGGGAGTGACCACATGTTTTTCAACTCTATCAGGATTTTTGATCTTATAATTTCATATATGTAATATATGGATATGTTAAATCAAGTAACTACTATATTTAAATTAGAATTGTTAACTAACTATAGTTAGTATAATAGGATGAGAATGGTAAATAAGGAAAACTTTTAATATAATATGATTGGTCTAAAATTTAGGGATGGTCTCTGATTGGTCCTAAAATAATTTCTCTTTTCTGATTGGTTAACTGTATACTGTGGTAGACTCGGATATTATAATAAAGGATTGTGGTATAGTGCATAGTAATTGGTTTTATTTTTAGGTAATATGAATAATGACATGCTTAGTCGATAACGGAGTCCTTAAGACACATAGAGGTGCTATATATGTGATTAATATAGAGTAGTATGTTTGGATGATAATAGTATGGTAATTAGTAAAAGAATGAGTTACGTGTTGTACATAGAATTATAAATGTTTTGATAGATGTTAATTGTGGAATATAGATTGAGTACAAGATTGTATGTTTAATAGTAGCTATTTGATTGTATGTGGATAGTATAAAATAAGTTGTATGTGTAAAGTGAAGTCAGTAGTTGGTTTAGAATGGAATATTGTGGTGGTATCGAACCATTGTTGCCTTGAGTGGCTGTTTGAGTTTATTTAAGTCGATTGTATTCCGACGAGCTAGTCCACTTTACAAAGGAGATGCTGCCCGTTTTCCGTTAAAATTATTTTATAGTTCTTATAGTATGTCAAACAAGAATTTCTTATATATCAATGTTACATGTGTGTTAAAAAGTTATAACTATAAGTTGACAATACGTGCTACGTGTTTACGTGGTTTGCAAGTATTATACTATTTTATAAGTATGATTAATATGTATTATATGTGTTACGTTGTAAAACGTTATAGGACACGTTTGGGTAGAATAAATCTAGACGATTAAGGATTATAGTATACTGAAATAGTACTTTACCTTTATATAGGTACAAGTAGGAAGCCGGTAAGGAGCCAGTACGCGTATAAATGGAACTCCAAGAAGGAAGATATTTATCGGACATGACAAGTGTATTGGTACTAAGACTGACGAGTTATAGAAGAAAGATGGAAGTGTAGTCTAGTAGAGACCGACAAATAAAGAAGTAAAGACTGACGTACAGAGAGTAACAAATTGATGTGACAGAATCAAGATCACGTGTATTAAGGCAAGTGTTTCTATTCTTCACTTATTGTTCATGTTAGATATTGATTGAAGTGCTGATAGGATCTGGACTACTGATCAGATACTGATGATGATGTCATCAGGATTGCAACGTCAGTAATAGGTTGTTATCAGGATTGGAAGCTGATCAGGATTACATGAAGATTTACATTAGTCCAGAGATCAAGGAAGATTGATTTATCGACTCTTATTTTATAGGATCGTAACTATCAGTTAGGATATGTATTGTAAACAGTTGTTAATGATTTGTCATATCTTGTAATTGATAGAGTAGTTGTGTATAGTATATAAACACAGTTTAGGTTTTATATTGAAGTAATCGGTTACACTAAATATCTTGTAACCTAGCAGCTCTCAAGAACATCAGAATTTCTTGAGAGAGTTTGTAATAGTTTTATATCAGAATTAATAAAGCTGTTATTTATTCATACTTGTGTTATTATTTCTGTTAAAGTCAAAAAATATTATACAATTGTATTCAACCCCCCCTTAGACAATTGTTATTTACTGGGAAACAATTGGTATCAGAGCAAACTGATTATTTAAATCAGAAACGATCATAAGATGTCGACAAGTAAGTATGAAAGCATTAAGATTGCCATCCTCAAGAACTCTGAGTATCCTACATGGAAGGTAAAAATGTTGATGTATTTGGAAGCCTGTGATCCTGACTATCTTGATAGGATCTATGATGGACCCTATGTTCCTAAGAAACCGGTTCCATTAACAGGGACTATTCCTGAAAACTTTGTTCAGAAGACAAAATCAGAGTGGATTGCTGAGGAAAAGGCTAAAATTCTCAGGGATGCTAAAGTGAAGAACATTCTTCACAACAGTCTTGATGCTGTCATGTCTAATAAAGTGATAGCATACAAAACTGCAAAGGAGATCTGGGAAACTTTGGTGACTCAATGCCAAGGCACGGAGTCTATCAAAAAGAATAGGAGGGCATTACTGATTCAAGGGTATGAATAGTTTGATGCCAAACCTGATGAGAGTCTTACAGATATGTATGATAGATTCCTCACTTTGCTGAATAATTTATTTCTTGTAGGCAAAGAATATTGATAAGTGGATTTCATATCCACTTAGAATGTTTCGTATCGGCTTAAATTGATTACTTGACCTCAAGTATGTCATGTTTTTAATGTGTTTTCGTTGAGTTGTGTAGAACTTCTAGTTGGAGGCAGGACGGTGTCTTTTCTATGATTACGAGGTGGTTTTGAGCTCAGGAGTTGAAGAACGGGACTTGCAAGAGAAATGGAGCGAAAAAGAAGAAAAATCAGCAAACGAAGAAATTTTCCCAGAAGGAAGAGCACAGGCGCGCCATAACAAGCACGGGCGCGCTTGATTGAATTCTGTGGAGCGTGGGCGCGCTCTAGATGGCGCGAACACGCCGGGTGGGCCTGCCAGAATCCTGATTCACTACTATTTTGGAATTTTCTTGCTGACCAAGGCACGGGAGGCTATATAAACATATGTTATCAACAGAAGAGCACGTTTTTTTACAGAGGAGAGACAAGAGATAGACTTGGAGAAGGATTTACCGAAGAACCTTACATCTAAGGAGATCTAGATCTACATCTTTTGTATTCTTCTAATTAGGCGATACTTTTGGATGCTCAATTTGGATTTGTTTCTAAACTTTATTACTCTAGTACTCTCGTTGTTATTCACATTTTGCTTTATATCATGTTATCACTAGATCCCATGATGACGAGCCGTTCGATTATGAACTAATCGTTGTCATGGGATTCTAACGGATTTATCTACGGAGTTTAGTAGTTTGATTGCTTTAAAGATTTGTGTGTGATGAATTATTGATTTCCTCGTATGGTTGTGCTTATTCTTCTTGGATGCATAGGTAACATCTAAGTTGTATTGTTAGCATAGGTTTATGGATGTTTTGAATGCGAAAGTGGATATTGAGATTTACTACTTGCCATGCTAGCATAGGTTTATGGATGTTTTGACATGCATGATTCATAGTGTAATTTTAACCATCTTACGCTACCCTATGTGATCTCAATGGATAACTTGTACTTAAACCGTTATGTTTTCAAATCTTATAGACATATGTGATCTCAATGGATAACTTGTACTTAAACCGTTATGTTGTCATGGGATTCTAACGGATTTATCTACGGAGTTTAGTAGTTTGATTGCTTTAAAGATTTGTGTGTGATGAATTATTGATTTCCTCGTATGGTTGTGCTTATTCTTCTTGGATGCATAGGTAACATCTAAGTTGTATTGTTAGCATAGGTTTATGGATGTTTTGAATGCGAAAGTGGATATTGAGATTTACTACTTGCCATGCTAGCATAGGTTTATGGATGTTTTGACATGCATGATTCATAGTGTAATTTTAACCATCTTACGCTACCCTATGTGATCTCAATGGATAACTTGTACTTAAACCGTTATGTTTTCAAATCTTATAGACATATAGGGTCTAAACATAATTGGTGTCTGCCTAGCTTCTATTTATTTTGTGGATGTTGAGTGGTTTAGTATTTTTAGGAATAATTCATGAGTTGTGATGTTAAGAATAGAATTTGCACATACTTCTTGTATATCCTGATCTTATAAAGGATTTAGCACTTTGTATAGGATATATGTGTTAGATAGTAAACTGTAGAGTTAAGTCAGGAACAGTGTGTCAAGGACGACATTTCAGGAACTATGAGCAGATATTGATACGATAAGGCAGATACTGATGGATGTCGAGTCCTGATGTAGGGTGAAATCCTTATATCAGTCATACTACTGATGATGTCATTACGGATGCTACAGAAACTGGAAAGTGCTATAAAACAGGATCATTGTTTTGAAGAACAAGCAAGAAGGTATCATAAAGGAAAGAGTTTACTATTGATGGAAACTATCAACTGAACGACAGAACATTGTCATGTATAGATCATAACTTTCTATTATTAGTTGATAGGTAGCATTATAAATACTCTCTCTATATCATTGTAAAAAGCGTTCGTGAGTTCGTGAATTTGAGCTTAGTATAAGGTTTGTATTTGAGAGTTCGAAACAAACAGAGAGAGATTTGTATTGAGAGCAGCTGCTAAAGGTATTGTACACCTTTGGTAGAGTTTGTATTTGATCTTATTTAATACAAATAAGGTTGATTCATTCGTTTGTTCTTGTTTATCTAATTAGGCAAAAATCAGACACGATTACATAACTTGTATTCAACCCCCCCTTCTACAAGTTATTCGAGTTAAAAATTGGTATCAGAGCAGGTTGATTTTGAATAATCATAAAGATCTTCAATCATGTCTGGTTAAAAGGATGGTAATACTAAGATCCCTATGCTCAAGAGAAACGAATACACTCTATGGGAAGTGATGATGTTGCATCACCTAGAAGCAACAGATCCTGATTATCTTGACAGAATAAGAGATGGGTCATTACTTTGAATCCAAGTCTGGTGAGTCATTACTGATACCTTTGACAGGTTTACTAAACTCATCAATGATATGGCAATGCACGACAAATATTATGACTTGGAGGATATGAATACTAAGTTCAAGAAAGCCTTGCCTGATTTCTACAATGAGAAGATATCTGCAATTGAGGAAGCTAATGATCTGGGTGAAATATCATTAAAGGCAGTCTATGGAAAACTTAGGGCTTATGAACTTGATAGGCAGCAGAAAAAGAGCAGGAGTGAAGGAAAGATGAAAACTGTTGAACTCACTGCTCAATCTGAATTAAAGAAGCTTCCAGAGGAAAAGTCTGAATCTATTGAAAGAGACTCAAGGAAGAAAAAGAGAAAAGAAAGTTATGAGTCAGAGACTGCAGATACAGACTCTGACAACAGTGATTCTGAATCAGAGATGCAGGAACTCTTTGCTATGTTTGCTAAAGCTTTCAAGAAAGGAAGATTCAACAGGAGAAGTGTAAGAACCCAGATTTTCGGTAGAATTAAAACTTTTTATTATCTATGGATGTAATAGTAAATAGTGGTTGCGACTACGATGTAACGATTGTTCTAATGAATGTATGGAGTGGATTTAGATTCAAATACTTATATGTCATGAAGAATGCAATTGGTTGACAATCTAGATAAGAATTATCTATCTCCTAGGAAATTAAGATTTGATAATTCCAAGGGGGAAGGTAATTATTATGTCATCCAAATCGATATCTGTTATCAGTCCAGTGGTTCCGTAAAAGGGTTAAGGAACGATCGAAAGAGAACCAGGACATCTATATGACCATAAAAGAATAAGTAAAGAATAAGTGATGAATATTTATTTTGGTGGATTTAGGAATATTATTAGACGACGCTATATAGAAGTACCCGGAACGAAATTCTGAGTTCGTATTAGTGGTCCAGGGGGAAAAAGAGTGTATGTAAAAGCTGTCGGATTCTGAAAAACGGCACTTTTATTTTCTCCGAGATTTTCCTGGATGCTGAAAGACCTAAGAGATTATTAAAATGATTTAAGGAATATGGATTCGAGAATTATTAAGAAAGATGGAGAATACTATTATAAAAATTAAGAAGGTTTTCGGTAAAACCTTAACTAGAAATCCTTGGGTTATTCTTTCGAACGATCCATTAAATTGAGTAATGACCAGACAAAGGAGCAAGTAGAGATCAAGATGCATGCATGTGCAAGGTAAAATATCTAGTAACCAAATTAGTTACCAAGGAACTAAATCAATTAGAGTATAACCAAGTATTTAACAATCAAACTAGTTAGTTAGCCTTAACACCACCAAAGATCAACACTTGTCCATGCAATTTTCATCATCCATTGCATCATCACTTTAATAAAGTAGCTTTTGGCCAAGATATTATCTAAACCATATCAATAATTCATTTCTATCACAAACCAAGCAAGAGAGCAAGAAACCAACTCTTTTCTCCTCCAAAATATGCCATTCCGCTTTTGCAATAATTCAAGATCCAAAGTCAAGCTTCCACTCCTTGTTTGATATCCAAATTTTTATTGTGAGTTCTATATTTCAAATAAATGATCTCCTAAAAATCCTAGCTTCAATCTCTTATTTTTCCATTTTCAAAAATATCATCAAAGTAGATGATGAATAGTGTTTTTCAAGAACTAATCTTGTTTTTATGATTTCTTTGGTTGATCTAAGGTTGGTTAAAGCTAGACAAGGACCATTCAAGGCTTAGTAAGGCTAGAACATACTCCAAGGAAGGTATAATCCTTAAGAACCCTAGTTCATGTTTTAAGATTATGTATGTTCTTGATGATTTAAGATTAGTTATGGTGTTAGTATGATTATAAGCATGTTAGCATGATCTTATAGTTGATTTTATAACATGATGATCAATATGATGAAGTGATATGTTCTTGGACTTAATAAGATGAGAATCATGTTTATAAGATGTGTTGATGCCCGGTGTGGCTTGGGTTGTTGATTACTTGCATGTTATAGGATCAAGCAGAGAAAGCAAGATACATGCATGTGCAAGTGATAATATCTAGTAACTAGGAATGGACTAGAACAATTAGAATGCAACTAGTACTTAGAAAATCAAGTGACTTAGTTAGCCTTAAACCATCCAATCTTCAACACTTGTCCTCACAAATACCTCATTGCATGCATCATCACTTTATTAAAGCCACTTTAACCAAATATTATCCAAGGCCTTCAATTTATGCAATTATTTTCCAAGAGCCAAGCAAAGAACACAAACACTCTCTCCTTGTCTTCCATTCAGCTTTTCTTAATTTCCAAGGGGGAAATCCCACTTCCAACCATCATTTGATCTTGTAATTTTTAAGGTGAGTCATATAATTCAAGAAACTAATCTCCTAGAAATTTCAAGCTCAAATTCCTTTGTTTCCATTTTCAAATAAATCATTCAAGAGGAGCATGAATAGTGTTCTTTAAGATCTAACTTTGTTTTCTTGATTTTTCATGGTTGATCTAGCAAGCTTAATCACTCCTAAGGACCATACAAGGCTTAGTAAGGATATATCAGTATCTAAGGAAGGTATAACCTCTTGAAACCGTAACCCTTGTTTGAGATTTAAGCATGATTAAGATAGATATAGCTTAGTTATGGTTATGTTAATGTTAAAGCATGATTATAAGCATGATTATGATTGAGTTTTGGATAAATGTTAAAAATAGTTAGATGAACGGAAAGGCATTGCTTGGCCTCAGTTCATGTGTATAAATCATGTATATGTTGTTTGGTAGATATTCGATTAATGCCGAAATTTCGTTAACCTTAAGAAAAACAACATGGACAATAGATGTAACTCCCTGCCTATCTTTTTAATCTGCCATGATAGGATAGATAATGTTCCAAGATTCGTTTTGATATAAAGAACGTGTGAAACGAACTTACGGCCGGTTTACTAAAAGTAGTTCAAAACCTTAAACAAGAATTCGTAAGTGAAATTGAACCCTCGTAAAATACGTAAGTCAGTGGTAAATCTTGGTAATTAAATACTAGAGGTAAAAAGGAAGGTGTGAGAGAAAACCTTATGCGAATCGGATCGTTTTTCGATTTTATAAAAATGTTTGAATGTAGGTTATACGCGAACGAACCCCTTAAAAGTATAACTTTGGTTATAACTTAGAAAACGAGCGATAAAACTCGAGATATAATCTTGGTTCATAATCGATCAAATTTAGAACTTATACGACTTAAGTATACACTAAGTGTGAGTACGATGACATGTCTTAATGACGAACAAATGTCGAATCGTATCGGTAATAAAAAGAGTTACACTAAAAAGGGGTATAACGAGATAATTCGAAAACATGTTTCGACTTAAGTTAATACTTAACCTTTTTAAAAGTGTTAAGCGATTAACCTCGAATCTCTTGACTATTTATAGATCGCCGAGCTGACCCGGGATACCCTACCACTACCCCTACTCGTGCTCAATTACCAGGCAAGTTTCAACTTCCCCTTTTTAGGCTGTTGTTGTGAAAATATATGTTTTCTGTTATACATATGCCATAGCATGCATGCCTACTTTCAAGTCATATTGATATACTTGTTCCCTGATTGTTCTTTAGCTCATAAGTAGATAGATAATATATCGATTATAAGCCGGATGTTGTTAAGACCCTTAGAGAAGGGCATATGAATCCTATTTGTTGAATATAGATCGGGAGTCAGTACTTCTTGATATATCGTAATTACTTTCGAGGGAAATATTTAAGTAAATAATTTCCATTATTTGGTTGACGAATATTATTTGAATATTCGTCCGAGATTATTTAATTAACAATCATTACTTCAAATATTTATTTGAATGTTATCTATTCAATGAATATTATTTTTTCAATATTCATTCAAAGACGAACCATTTATCGAATATTCTTTCAAATATTTCTGTAAAATCTTCGATTATTAAATAAATATCATTTGGACATTCATTTAGAACATCATGTATTAAGGGAATATTATTCTCGAATATTCCTTTAAGGTTTGATTTATTAAATGAATATCACTTGGATATTCATTTAAATTATTAATTATTAAATGGATATTATTTTTGAATATTAATTCAAAGTCTTATTTACTTAACGAATATTATTCCAAACATTCCTTTCAAAATTATTTATTAAATGAATATTATTTGTAATATTCATTTAAGTAATTATTTATTCAATAAATGCTTTCTTCATATTCCTTCATGGAATATTTTGAGAAATACTCTGATTAAAAATATTCTTTCATTCATTAAATACTTCCGACACAATAAATATTTATTGAATACTTGGAAACAACTTCAATGTTCTTTATTCTTCTTCAAATATTATCTTCGACCTTCGATCATTCTGAAAATTCTTCGGAGTCATACGATTAATATTATATTACGAAATGTCCTCAAGATTCCATTCTTCACTCGAATCTATCTCTTAAATTATAAGGGAACCTTACTTGAGAAAGGTTATTTATCTTGTTGACTTCCCGGTCACAATTTATCCTTTTCACTCGCAACTTGGTTGCTAGGGACTCATTAAGTCTGCGTATACCTTCTCATCATTCGAGGGGTAAGATTGTTGGAACAAGTGAATATCCATTAACAAGCAAAAGCTTGGGAAATGTTGGTGAATTTTCTTTTCCAACTAGATACGACTAGTTTGTGGAGTCTTATCAATAAGTATTTCACTTGGGGAAGGGAGGACAAACTCTACGTTTCAATGCTGTGGATTTATTCGAACTAGGAGTCGTGTGTAAGAGGCCGAGTCACGCGGTCCATCACAAGGCCTAACCATTGGCCAGGGAGTTACTATTAAAGGCAATCTACAAGTAGAGCCATCAGTTCTTCCTTCTACCGGTAGTAAACTATATTGGGCTGTACCATCCCCGACTGATCATCAGGGAGTGGGACAGCTGGCGCGTGATAACTCCAGTATTGGTTCATCTCCCAAATTGGGAATTTCCTACAACATGTATCGAAGAGACTTCTTTCAGGTTGACGGTGTCTTCTGCAACACGTATCGAAGAGACTTCTTTCAGGTTGTAGGACTTCGAAAAATATTAATAACTGGAATTGCAATATTTTCCTTGCAAGTTCCTCTTTATATGATAAATGATAATATCTTGCTTATTTTGACTTAGCAGATATTTCCACAAAATAAATACTTTAAGTTACCCTGTAACTTCATCCTTTATATTATACTGGCACTAACTTCGTTAATGCATGGCATATGGAAATAATGATATTTCAAACTGTTATATACTATCACTGTCCTGTTATATTATTATTGGTGGGCTATTGCTCACCCTTGCTTATTTATCATGTCACAACAACAGCTAGGACAGATGGCTCGCGTCAAGCGCACTCGGTGCAAGCGGGTTACCCGACCCACCGGACTCCCTGCTGAGATGCTAGCCGCCATTGCTGAGGTAGCATAGTTAGATAGCTTTTGTTTCCTGTTTAACTATATGTATAATTAATGTAATCAACGGCATAACTTTTAAACTTATGATGTTATCCCTTTGGGTTGTAATAACTTTTATTCATAAACCCTTTTATGTAAGACTTATTTCAATTTCATCTTGTTAGTGTAGGTGCCCTAGAGGCAATACATTGTTTCTTTTAATAAACCCTTGTGTCATTTGATTATTCATTAAACGTATTTATTATGACCTTAATTACTCCGATATATTTGTTAGCATAATAAATGTCCTTAGAATCATGATACACATTGTATAGTTTAAGTACATGACTTGAACTTGAGATTATATAATATATCATATTCTTAAAGGTCCCTAGTCGAGTATTATTATTACAGGGCAATAATAATACGTAAATAGACTAGTATGTTGTTTGACAGATAACCACATCTCATTGGTTATAAGTATGGAGATACGAAAGTCAAAAACATAGGTACATGTAGGGGTACATGGTACTGGACAGACCCACAGTGAGATTCTTCATGTTTAATAAAGTCATAAGAAAGACTCACAGTGATAATGGTGTAATGGTCCTTTGACTTGAGTCATTATATTTCTATACGAGGATTAATATACTTTGACTACATTAAAAGTTACCTTTGACCGGGTGATGATAAAAGTGGACATCGGGTATATCATGAGTAGTATGAGAAATATGAATGATAGATAAAGGATTTAACCCTCCTAGAATTAGGAGAGATATTATTGGCCTCTTGATTGAGTGAGACTATAAAATGCATGGCCGTGCTCAAATAATGATTTGTTTTAATAGTCTACTCATGGATCAAGTAAACCCGGATTAAATGTTGAAGAGGATGACTAAACACATGCCTCGAGTTTAATCTATAATATTTGGTTAAAGGGATTATATTAAACAGAAACATTAATCACAAAAGGTTTAAATTGAATCACCGATTATTATTATTACTTGGGTAGCAATCATGTATTACTAGATACCGCTCATTGTTTATAATTTTATTAGATATTAAAATTATTGCCAACGTAATAATAACCTATAGTGTCACACACTTAGAACGTCTTAAAAGGAGTTTTAGTTTAAATTAAGAATTTAAATTAAATCATTATTAAATTAAGAATTGGCTATTTAATTAATTGGACTGGTCCTAATTAATTATCTAAGCAAATTCGAATTTAATAAAGTAAGAACAGAATTGGATTTAAGGAAGTCCAATAATAAAATCAGAATAGAAATAGAATTGGGTTTAAGGAAGCCCAATTCGGTTTTTTGATTTTAGCCCATTATTTCTCTAGTATAAATACATAATGATGTATTACTTTAGGGTTAAGAGTCATTAAATCGTTTTTTACAAAACCTTAGCAGCTCCATCTTCGAGGGGCTAGAGAGAGAGAGAGGCTGTTCTTCGCGGGCTAGTACCTGGCTCCTCGGATCGTTGGAAAGTCGGACGTTCGTGTGGATTACCTTAGAGACACGGATCTTGAGGCAAGGACTGTGTGTGGTGATTACAAACAAGGATCTCCGTTGAGTTTGTGAAACAAGATCTTAATAGGTATGATTCGTTATCTCCATAATCTGCCCGAAATTATACATGGATCCTGGTTTGGGTTTCGAAAATTTTGTTTTATTTACGTTTATCCGCTGCGTTTCATTTTTTACAAAACCTTAGCAGTTCCATCTTCGAGAGGCTAGAGAGAGAGAGAGGATGTTTTTCGCGGGCTAGTACCTGGCTCCTCGGATCGTTGGACGGTCGAACGTTCGTGTGGATTACCTTAGAGACACGGATCTTGACGCAAGGACTGTGTGTGGTGATTACAAGCAAGGATCTCTGTTGCGTTCGTGAAACAAGATCTTAATAGGTATGATTCGTTATCTCCATAATCTGCCCGGAATTATACATGGATCCTGGTTTGGGTTTCGAAAATTTTGTTTTATTTACGTTTATCCGCTGCGTTTTATGCCTCGGAACCGAACAATGGCATCAGAGCTACGTGTATAAGGGGTTGATTTGGTTACGTTTTAACTGTATATGATGCGAGTATGCATGTTTTGCGAATCTGCCATGTTTATGTTCTTATATATGCTGTTTATAATATGTTATGATGCATATATATGGTTCTGTTATGATTTAAGATGATTGAGATGATCATATGATTATATAATCTGTATATATACTGATATATATATATATATATATATATATATATATATATATATATGATTAATGTTTGTTCTAGATATGGGGATTGTATACGATACGATTTCTGTATACGCTGTGCAAATCTGGTGAAATCTGTCCAGTGTCCGATTTTCGCAAACAATATGTGTTTTCTGACTGGAAACGAGCGTATGAACAAAACTGATAGCATAGCAATCACCGACTCGTCTGTAAGGCGTTTGACGCCGTTTATTGCATGAAAAAGACTATTTATTGTTTTCAGAATTTGATTCTGATTTTCTGATTTTTGCGGTATATGATTTCTTTGATTGGATCATCTGAAATATGATATGGTATAACATGATTATATAATATGACATATTATTTAATTGTTACTTGAGCATGGTGATGGTTATGGCCTTAAGACCCTTAGATTAATGGTTTTGGTTTTATAAATACGACTTGCATGTTGTTTTCTTCATTCTTGTAATTGTTGAACCTCGAATGTAACTCGACTTTTATCATGTAAGTACTTTAGTGTAGATTGTATTCAATTATTCAATGTAATGTAATTGAAGATTGAAGGATGGTCCAAGAGAAGGAGCAACCAAGAAGACAAGAAGAATGAAGACATGTAATTTGTATTTATGTTTATTCCACCATAGATTGACCTTGATCCTTTCATTAGCTTGAGAGGATCATATAGGATAAAGGCCATAACCAATCACGTTTACATACTGCACTTACTTTACATATGATGTATGAATGTATGTGTAGGATACATAGAGATGCATGCTTTAATTAGATTAATCATGTATGAATGAATGTATTAGATACATCACCCATGCCATGCCTGCTTAAACAAGATAAAATCTGTAACGATTCAAGATTTTAAAATTAACAAACGATCATGAGATTCTTGTGTTTATAAAATATGGATTTTAAAACACGGAATTAAATATGGATTTTTGATATCTAAAATTGGGATTTTCTGTCAAAAGCGGATATGCGTATTCGTAAGGTTAATGGGTATTAAGTGTGACCATTGGGATCCTCCATCTACCTGGGAAATGAATAATCTAAGATGTCAATTTGAAGTATTTGGTTCAAGGAAAATTGAGGATCTCTTTATGATGTGATCATGATCGTCATAGATTCTTTAAACCCCTTAACAAAATATTAAGTTTTAATCAGATGCTTTCCAATGAATGAACACTCATCGAATCCTAGATCGACAAGGGGAATGACTGTCAGTGGCAGGGGACTCCTGTCTATCGTGGTGAGATGCGACGAATATAAACGGTTATATTCGGCCGTTGTATCATTGGGTCTAACTTAACTGAGTCGTCATAATGAGGTGGAAATAAACGGTTATATTCAACTATTATGAACTTAGAAGCATAGAGTTTGGTTAAAAATCTATTAGATAGATAAGATCAATCGTTGTTCACCAAACTATCCAAGAATTTTAAATGATATAATTGACAATTGTTGTCTACCTAAATAATCATGTTTTAAGGACTACCAGTGGTTGACTTAGGACATGACGAAATATGGATCTTGGCTCACTAGAAAGATTTATGGGATATGCTTTCCGAATTAATAGTAAGGGCTATTAATTTGATAAAAAATAGTGGGAGATATATTATGAATATATCATAATCATTTGAACATAATTAATAACCAAGACAATCTAATGTTTATTTTGTGCATTTATCATTGTAGATACTAATGGCAAACAACACAAACACACTATCCGTACAATCAGTCCTTGAAAAGGACAAACTGACAGGAGGAAACAACTTCCTAGGCTGGCAGAGGAATTTGAGGATTGTCCTCAGGCAGGAGCGCAAGCTTCATGTCATTGATATCCCTCCGCCAGGTCCCCTTCCTAAGAACGCTACTGTTGAGGAACGAGCGGCCCGCACAAGGGATGAGAATGATGCAAATGATGTTGCATGTCTCATGTTGGCAACTATGAGTGCTGAGCTTCAAAGATAGCATGTGCATATGGATGCATATACTATCAATGAGCACTTGCAAAGCATGTTTGCATGCCAAACTCGTCAAGAAAGGTTCAACACGAGTAAGTCACTCTTTAATTGCAAACAAGGGGCAAGTGAACCAGTTGGCCCACATGTTTTGAAGATGATTGGTTACATTGAGTACCTTGCTACTTTGGGTTTCCCGATTGGTCCGGAAACTGGTATTGACCTAATCATGAATTCTTTGAACAGCAAATTTACTCAGTTTATTGTGAACTAAAATATGAATGAATTTGACAAAACACCTACGGAATTGTTGGCTATGTTGAGGACATATGAAACCAACATGAAGACAGCTGAACCTGCTCCCATACTGATGGTGGGCAATAAAGGTAAGGCCAAGGGGAAAGGCAAGTAGAAGGGTAAGAAGAAGATTGGATCTGATTCTACACCCAAGCCAAAGTCAGGTCCCAAACAGGCTTTAAAGCCTAAAGGTGGTGTTGCTAAGGGTGAATGTCACTACTGTAAGAAAACTGGTCACTGGAAGAGAAACTGTCCTGTTTATTTGGAGGATCTGAAGAAAATGAAGGGTGCTTAGATTTCTGGATCAGGTATTTATGTTATAGAAGTCAATTTGTCTATTTCTACATCTTGGGTATTGGATAACGGATATGCTTCTCACATTTGTATAAATGTGGAGGAACTGCAGAGAAGTAGGACTTTGGCTAAGGGAGAAGTGGACCTACGAGTTGGCAATGGAGCAAAAGTTGCTGCTTTAGCTGTAGGCACTTATTATTTATCTTTACCCTCTGGGCTTGTTCTAGAACTAGAAGACTAATTTACGTGCCTGCGATTCGCAGAAACATTATTTCTGTTTCTTGTTTGGATAAGAAAGGTTTTTCGTTTACAATAAAGAACAATAGTTGCTCTTTTGCTTTGAATGATTTAACCTATGGTGTTGCGCGTTTGTTTAATGGTTTATATGTTCTTGATTTAGATAATCCTGTCTATAATATAGAAAACAAACGACTTAAAGTCAATGACTCAAATCAAACATACCTCTGGCATTGTCGTCTAGGCCATATAAATGAGAAACGCATATCCAAATTACATAAGGATGGATACTTGGATAAGTTTGATTTTGAATCATACAAAGAATGTGAATCTTGTTTGCTTGGTAAGATGACTAAAGCCCCTTTCACTGGTAAGGGTCAAAGGGCCACTGAACGTCTGGAGCTAATACATAGTGATGTATGTGGCCCAATGCGTGTGATGGCTAGAGGAGGCTACTACTACTTCATAACATTTACTGATGATTTCAGTAGATATGGATATGTATATCTTATGAAGAATAAATCCGATTCTTTTGAAAAATTCAAAGAATACAAGGCTGAAGTAGAGAAGCAAATTGGCGGAGGTGTAAGTATTAAGATCTTACGATCCGATCGTGGGGGTGAATACTTAAGCACCGATTTTAAAGAGTATTTAAAAGAGTGTGGTATTGTATCACAACTTACTCCGCCAGGTACACCTCAATGGAATGGAGTTTCAGAGAGGAGAAATCGCACCTTGTTGGACATGGTGCGATCGATGATGAGTCATGCAGATTTCCAATAAGTTTCTGGGGTTATGCTCTAGAAACAGCGGCTTTCACACTTAACCGTGTTCCTACTAAGAAAGTTCAAAAGACTCCATGTGAAATATGGAAGGAGAAACGGTCAGGCATGAACTTTATGAAAGTTTGGGGATGCAAGGCGTTTGTGAAACGTCAAGTATCTGACAAGCTTGGACCTAAATCCGAAGAGTGCAATTTTGTGGGATACCCTAATGAAACAAAGGCGTATTATTTTTATATTCCTTCTGAGCAGAAAGTGTTTATTGCTCGAGATGCTGTCTTCATGGAAAGAGATTTTGTTTCCAAAAGAAACAGTGGGAGAACTATTGATCTCGATGAAGATTGAGAACCACAAAATAGCATTGAACCTGAAGTGGAACAAGAGCAGGATAATGATAATGCTCAACAAACACAGGTTATTCGTAGAACTGGTAGAATTCGCCATGAGCCAGAAAGATATGGATTTCTCTTGACTCAATGTACGTGGTGATTTGATGCTTATAGATGAAGATGAGCCTCTCACATACCAAGATGCTACGAACAGTCCAGACTCTAAGAGATGGCTTGAAGCCATGAAATCCGAGATGGATTCCATGTACGAAAACCAAGTATGGACTTTGGTTGATCCACCTGAAGGGGTAAAACCCGTAGGGTGCAAATGGGTTTTCAAGAAGAAAACTGACATGGATGGAAATGTTCAGACCTATAAAGCAAGGCTGGTTGCAAAAGGTTTCAAACAAATTCATGGTATTGACTATGATGAAACTTTCTCACCAGTGGCTATGGTCAAGTCCATAAGGATTTTGCTTGCCATTGCAACATTCCATGATTATGAAATCTGGAAAATGGATGTCAAAACAGCTTTCCTTAATGGGTGCCTAGAAGAGGATGTGTACATGACACAACCTGAAGGTTTTGTCGATCCAAGGAATGTTGGCAAGGTATGTAAATTACGTCGATCCATTTATGGATTGAAGCAAGCCTCTAGGAGATGGAATATTCGTTTTGATGAAACAGTCAAGGAGTATGGCTTTATTCAAAACGAGGATGAACCTTGTGTTTACAAGAAGGTTAGTGGGAGCCATGTGGCATTCATAGTACTGTACGTTGATGACATACTACTAATGGGGAATGACATACCTTCTCTAAAGGCTGTTAAGACTTGGTTAGGGAGCAACTTCTCCATGAAAGACTTAGGAGAGGCAACCTACATTCTAGGAATGAGGATCTATAGAGATAGATCTAGAAGGATGATCGGTCTATGTCAGAGCACATACATTGATAAGGTTTTGCATCGTTTTGGTATGCAAAATGCAAAAAGGGGATATGACCCCGTGTCTCAAGGGATAACGATCTCTAAAGACCAGTGTCCGAAATCATTGGATGAGAAGGACCACATGAGTAAGGTTCCATATGCCTCAGCAATTGGATCTATCATGTATGCAATGGTATGTACTCGCCCAGATGTTTCGTATGCTTGGAGCATGACGAGTAGATACCAGTCTAATCTAGGTGAAGGTCACTGGATGACAGTCAAGAATGTTCTAAAGTACCTGAACAGGACTAAAGATTCATTCTTGGTGTATGGAGGAGAGGAGAAACTGGTTGTAAAAGGTTACACCGATGCAAGTTTCCAAACAGACAGGGATGATACTGTATCACAGTCTGGTTTTGTGTTTTGTCTAAACGGAGGTAACATACACATATGTAAAGTGCACACAAATGATAACATTGCAGACCTACTGACCAAAGGCTTGTCGCAGCAGAAGCACGATGGTCACACTAGTTCCATGGGTATTAGATACATGGGTGATTGGCTCTAGTGCAAGTGGGAGATTCTTAGTGTAGTTGCCCTAGAGGCAATACAATGTTAATTTTAATAAACCCTTGTGTCATTTGATTATTCATTAAACGTATTTATTATGACTTTAATTACTGCAATATATTTGTTAGCATAATAAATGTCCTTAGAATCATGATACACATTGTATAGTTTAAGTACATGACTTGAACTTGAGATTATATAATATATCATATTCTTAAAGGTCCCTAGTTGAGTATTATTATTACAGGGCAATAATAATACGTAAATAGACTAGTATGTTGTTTGACAGATAACCACATCTCATTGGTTATAAGTATGGAGATAATAAAGTCAAAAACATAGGTACATGTATGGGTACATGGTACTGGACAGACCCATAGTGAGATTCTTCATGTTTAATAAAGTCATAAGAAAGACTCACAGTGATAATGGTGTAATGGTCCTTTGACTTGAGTCATTATATTTCTATACGAGGATTAATATACTTTGACTACATTAAAAGTTACCTTTGACCGGGTGATGATAAAAGTGGACATCGGGTATATCATGAGTAGTATGAGAAATATGAATGATAGATAAAGGATTTAACCCTCCTAGAATTAGGAGAGATATTATTGGCCTCTTGATTGAGTGAGACTATAAAATGCATGGCCGTTCTCAAATAATGATTTGTTTTAATAGTCTACTCATGGATCAAGTAAACCCGGATTAAATGTTGAAGAGGATGACTAAACACATGCCTCAAGTTTAATCTATAATATTTGGTTAAAGGGATTGTTACACAGAAACATTAATCACAAAAGGTTTAAATTGAATCACCGATTATTATTATTACTTGGGTAGCAATCATGTATTACTAGATACCGCTCATTGTTTATAATTTTATTAGATATTAAAATTATTGCCAACGTAATAATAACCTATAGGGTCCCACACTTCGAACGTCTTAAAAGGAGTTTTAGTTTAAATTAAGAATTTAGATTAAATCATTATTAAATTAAGAATTGGCTATTTAATTAATTGGACTGGTCCTAATTAATTATCTAAGCAAATTCGAATTTAATAAAGTAAGAACAGAATTGGATTTAAGGAAGTCCAATAATAAAATCAGAATAGAAATAGAATTGGGTTTAAGGAAGCCCAATTCGGTTTTTTGATTTTAGCCCATTATTTCTCTCGTATAAATACATAATGATGTATTACTTTAGGGTTAAGAGTCATTAAATCATTTTGACAAAACCTTAGCAGCTCCATCTTCGAGAGGCTAGAGAGAGAGAGAGGCTGTTCTTCGCGGGCTAGTACCTGGCTCCTCGGATCGTTGGACTGTCGGACGTTTGTGTGGATTACCTTAGAGACACGGATCTTGACGCAAGGACTGTGTGTGGTGATTACAAGCAAGGATCTCCGTTGAGTTCGTGAAACAAGATCTTAATAGTTATGATTCGTTATCTCCATAATCTGTCCGGAATTATACATGGATCCTGGTTTGGGTTTCGAAAATTTTGTTTTATTTACATTTATCCGCTGCGTTTTATGCCTCGGAACCCAACACATCTCTGGGACTATAACTGTGTGTGTACGAGTGGATATTATTGTGGGGTCATAGCATGCTACTTATTGATTTTGGACTCAAGTCAAGTATTATGTATGAGTTATGAGACCGTAACGACCCGATCCCTGACCCCGGATCTGGGGGTGTTACACTGATGGATGAGTTTTCATGTTGATAGGAGAGTTCACTTTCTCTGGTAAATGAGCATTGTTCTTAGAAGAGGCCACAGCTGATGGACCACTAGCAGTACGCTCAGACCCATCGTTAACATAAGCTGTATTTGATTCAACATCCTTTGCTGAGTTTGCGGTGAAAGGGGCTCCCCCATGACCAAGTCTTTGTTGAGAGAGCCATCCTCATGAAGGAAATGTGGTTGAACAATTAAAGGCAAGGCAGGAGCCGCATAATTATGTCCAATGAAGTTGGAGAACTCATCCGAGTTCATGGAGCCAGAATTTTCTGAGTTAATCGAACCCATCGGAAGTGAGAAAGAAACTGATTGGAAAAAAAGACCAAGGGGATCTAAGAGACAATGAAGAGAAGGTAGTGAAAGGAAAGAGCGTGAGAGACGTGAGGTATAGGAAGGAGGAAACAGAGTGATTGAAAGTAGGCCGGAAAAGAGAACTAGGTGGGCGGGAGTGACCACATGTTTTTCAACTCTATCAGGATTTTTGATCTTATAATTTCATATATGTAATATATGGATATGTTAAATCAAGTAACTACTATATTTAAATTAGAATTGTTAACTAACTATAGTTAGTATAATAGGATGAGAATGGTAAATAAGGAAAACTTTTAATATAATATGATTGGTCTAAAATTTAGGGATGGTCTCTGATTGGTCCTAAAATAATTTCTCTTTTCTGATTGGTTAACTGTATACTGTGGTAGACTCGGATATTATAATAAAGGATTGTGGTATAGTGCATAGTAATTGGTTTTATTTTTAGGTAATATGAATAATGACATGCTTAGTCGATAACGGAGTCCTTAAGACACATAGAGGTGCTATAATATGTGATTAATATAGAGTAGTATGTTTGGATGATAATAGTATGGTAATTAGTAAAAGAATGAGTTACGTGTTGTACATAGAATTATAAATGTTTTGATAGATGTTAATTGTGGAATATAGATTGAGTACAAGATTGTATGTTTAATAGTAGCTATTTGATTGTATGTGGATAGTATAAAATAAGTTGTATGTGTAAAGTGAAGTCAGTAGTTGGTTTAGAATGGAATATTGTGGTGGTATCGAACCATTGTTGCCTTGAGTGGCTGTTTGAGTTTATTTAAGTCGATTGTATTCCGACGAGCTAGTCCACTTTACAAAGGAGATGCTGCCCGTTTTCCGTTAAAATTATTTTATAGTTCTTATAGTATGTCAAACAAGAATTTCTTATATATCAATGTTACATGTGTGTTAAAAAGTTATAACTATAAGTTGACAATACGTGCTACGTGTTTACGTGGTTTGCAAGTATTATACTATTTTATAAGTATGATTAATATGTATTATATGTGTTACGTTGTAAAACGTTATAGGACACGTTTGGGTAGAATAAATCTAGACGATTAAGGATTATAGTATACTGAAATAGTACTTTACCTTTATATAGGTACAAGTAGGAAGCCGGTAAGGAGCCAGTACGTGTATAAATGGAACTCCAAGAAGGAAGATATTTATCGGACATGACAAGTGTATTGGTACTAAGACTGACGAGTTATAGAAGAAAGATGGAAGTGTAGTCTAGTAGAGACCGACATATAAAGAAGTAAAGACTGACGTATAGAGAGTAACAAATTGATGTGACAGAATCAAGATCGCGTGTATTAAGGCAAGTGTTTCTATTCTTCACTTATTGTTCATGTTAGATATTGATTGAAGTGCTGATAGGATCTGGACTACTGATCAGATACTGATGCTGATGTCATCAGGATTGCAACGTCAGTAATAGGTTGTTATCAAGATTGGAAGCTGATCAGGATTACATGAAGATTTACATTAGTCCAGAGATCAAGGAAGATTGATTTATCGACTCTTATTTTATAGGATCGTAACTATCAGTTAGGATATGTATTGTAAACAGTTGTTAATTGATTTGTCATATCTTGTAATTGATAGAGTAGTTGTGTATAGTATATAAACACAGTTTAGGTTTTATATTGAAGTAGTCGGTTACACTAAATATCTTGTAACCTAGCAGCTCTCAAGAACATCAGAATTTCTTGAGAGAGTTTGTAATAGTTTTATATCAGAATTAATAAAGCTGTTATTTATTCATACTTGTGTTATTATTTCTGTTAAAGTCAAAAATATTATACAATTGTATTCAACCCCCCTTTAGACAATTGTTATTTACTGGGAAACAATTGGTATCAGAGCAAACTGATTATTTAAATCAGAAACGATCATAAGATGTCGACAAGTAAGTATGAAAGCATTAAGATTCCCATCCTCAAGAAGTCTGAGTATCCTACATGGAAGGTAAAAATGTTGATGTATTTGGAAGCCTGTGATCCTGACTATCTTGATAGGATCTATGATGGACCCTATGTTCCTAAGAAACCGGTTCCATTAACAGGGACTATTCCTGAAAACTTTGTTCAGAAGACAAAATCAGAGTGGATTGCTGAGGAAAAGGCTAAAATTCTCAGGGATGCTAAAGTGAAGAACATTCTTCACAACAGTCTTGATGCTGTCATGTCTAATAAAGTGATAGCATACAAAACTGCAAAGGAGATCTGGGAAACTTTGGTGACTCAATGCCAAGGCACGGAGTCTATCAAAAAGAATAGGAGGGCATTACTGATTCAAGAGTATGAATAGTTTGATGCCAAACCTGATGAGAGTCTTACAGATATGTATGATAGATTCCTCACTTTGCTGAATAATTTATCTCTTGTAGGCAAAGAATATTGATAAGTGGATTTCATATCCACTTAGAATGTTTCGTATCGGCTTAAATTGATTACTTGACCTCAAGTATGTCATGTTTTTAATGTGTTTTCATTGAGTTGTGTAGAACTTCTAGTTGGAGGCAGGACGGTGTCTTTTCTATGATTACGAGGTGGTTTTGAGCTCAAGAGTTGAAGAACGGGACTTGCAAGAGAAATGGAGCGAAAAAGAAGAAAAATCAGCAAACGAAGAAATTTTCCCAGAAGGAAGAGCACAGGCGCGCCATAACAAGCGCGGGCGCGCTTGATTGAATTCTATAGAGCGTGGGCGCGCTCTAGATGGCGCGGACACGCCGGGTGGGCCTTCCAGAATTCTGATTCACTACTATTTTGGAATTTTCTTGCTGACCAAGGCACGGGAGGCTATATAAACATATGTTATCAACAGAAGAGCACGTTTTTTTACAGAGGAGAGACAAGAGATAGACTTGGAGAAGGATTTACCGAAGAACCTGACATCTAAGGAGATCTAGATCTACATCTTTTGTATTCTTCTAATTAGGCGATACTTTTGGATGCTCAATTTGGATTTGTTTCTAAACTTTATTACTCTAGTATTCTCGTTGTTATTCACATCTTGCTTTATATCATGTTATCACTAGATCCCATGATGACGAGCCGTTCGATTATGAACTAATCGTTGTCATGGGATTCTAACGGATTTATCTACGGAGTTTAGTAGTTTGATTGCTTTAAAGATTTGTGTGTGATGAATTATTGATTTCCTCGTATGGTTGTGCTTATTCTTCTTGGATGCATAGGTAACATCTAAGTTGTATTGTTAGCATAGGTTTATGGATGTTTTGAATGCGAAAGTGGATATTGAGATTTACTACTTGCCATGCTAGCATAGGTTTATGGATGTTTTGACATGCATGATTCATAGTGTAATTTTAACCATCTTACGCTACCCTGTGTGATCTCAATGGATAACTTGTACTTAAACCGTTATGTTTTCAAATCTTATAGACATATAGGGTCTAAACATAATTGGTGTCTTCCTAGATTCTATTTATTTTGTGGATGTTGAGTGGTTTAGTATTTTTAGGAATAATTCATGAGTTGTGATGTTAAGAATAGAATTTGCACATACTTCTTGTATATCCTGATCTTATAAAGGATTTAGCACTTTGTATAGGATATATGTGTTAGACAGTAAACTGTAGAGTTAAGTCAGGAACAGTGTGTCAAGGACTACATTTCAGGAACTATGAGTAGATGCTGATACGACAAGGCAGAAACTGATGGATGTCGAGTCCTGATGCAGGGTGAAATCCTTATATCAGTCATACTACTGATGATGTCATTACGGATGCTACAGAAACTGGAAAGTGCTATAAAACAAGATCATTGTTTTGAAGAACAAGCAAGAAGGTATCATAAAGGAAAGAGTTTACTATTGATGGAAACTATCAACTGAACGACAGAACATTGTCATGTATAGATCATAACTTTCTATTATTAGTTGATAGGTAGCATTATAAATACTCTCTCTATATCATTGTAAAAAGCGTTCGTGAGTTCGTGAATTTGAGCTTAGTATAAGGTTTGTATTTGAGAGTTCGAAACAAACAGAGAGAGATTTGTATTGAGAGCAGCTGCTAAAGGTATTGTACACCTTTGGTAGAGTTTGTATTTGATCTTATTTAATACAAATAAGGTTGATTCATTCGTTTGTTCTTGTTTATCTAATTAAGCAAAAATCAGACACGATTACATAACTTGTATTCAACCCCCCCCCCTTCTACAAGTTATTCGAGTTAAAAATTGGTATCAGAGCAGGTTGATTTTGAATAATCATAAAGATCTTCAATCATGTCTGGTTAAAAGGATGGTAATACTAAGATCCCTATGCTCAAGAGAAACGAATACACTCTATGGGAAGTGAAGATGTTGCATCACCTAGAAGCAACAGATCCTGATTATCTTGACAGAATAAGAGATGGGCCATTTGTACCAACAAGGGTTATTGCTCAAGCAACTGTCAAAGGAAAAGTTGTTCCAGAGCACACGGCAGAGAAGCCTAAATCTGAATGGTCGGATAAGGACAAGGAGAATGTTCTTAAAGATGCTAAAGTGAGAAACTTATTATTCAACAGTCTTGATTCTGTTATTACTAACTATGTTCTCTCCTGTAAGACTGCTAAGGAGATATGGGACAATCTAAAGGTTCACTGTGAAGGAACAAAACCTGTCAGGAAGAATATGAGGACAATTCTCATACAACAGTATGAGTACTTTGAATCCAAGTCTGGTGAGTCATTACTGATACCTTTGACAGGTTTACTAAACTCATCAATGATATGGCAATGCACGACAAATATTATGACTTGGAGGATATGAATACTAAGTTCATGAAAGCCTTGCCTGATTTCTACAATGAGAAGATATCTACAATTGAGGAAGCTAATGATCTGGGTGAAATATCATTAGAGGCAGTCTATGGAAAACTTAGGGCTTATGAACTTGATAGGCAGCAGAAAAAGAGCAGGAGTGAAGGAAAGATGAAAACTGTTGCACTCACTGCTCAATCTGAATTAAAGAAGCTTCCAGAGGAAAAGTCTGAATCTATTGAAAGAGACTCAAGGAAGAAAAAGAGAAAAGAAAGTTATGAGTCAGAGACTGCAGATACAGACTCTGACAACAGTGATTCTGAATCAGAGATGCAGGAACTCTTTGCTATGTTTGCTAAAGCTTTCAAGAAAGGAAGATTCAACAGGAGAAGTGTAAGAACCCAGATTTTCGGTAGAATTAAAACTTTTTATTATCTATGGATGTAATAGTAAATAGTGGTTGCGACTACGATGTAACGATTGTTCTAATGAATGTATGGAGTGGATTTAGATTCAAATACTTATATGTCATGAAGAATGCAATTGGTTGACAATCTAGATAAGAATTATCTATCTCCTAGGAAATTAAGATTTGATAATTCCAAGGGGGAAGGTAATTATTATGTCATCCAAATCGATATCTGTTATCAGTCCAGTGGTTCCGTAAAAGGGTTAAGGAACGATCGAAAGAGAACCAGGACATCTATATGACCATAAAAGAATAAGTAAAGAATAAGTGATGAATAGTGATTTTGGTGGATTTAGGAATATTATTAGACGACGCTATATAGAAGTACCCGGAACGAAATTCTGAGTTCGTATTAGTGGTCCAGGGGGAAAAAGAGTGTATGTAAAAGCTGTCGGATTCTGAAAAACGGCACTTTTATTTTCTCCAAGATTTTCCTGGACGCTGAAAGACCTAAGAGATTATTAAAATGATTTAAGGAATATGGATTCGAGAATTATTAAGAAAGATGGAGAATACTATTATAAAAATTAAGAAGGTTTTCGGTAAAACCTTAACTAGAAATCCTTGGGTTATTCTTTCGAACGATCCATTAAATTGAGTAATGACCAGACAAAGGAGCAAGTAGAGATCAAGATGCATGCATGTGCAAGGTAAAATATCTAGTAACCAAATTAGTTACCAAGGAACTAAATCAATTAGAGTATAACCAAGTATTTAACAATCAAACTAGTTAGTTAGCCTTAACACCACCAAAGATCAACACTTGTCCATGCAATTTTCATCATCCATTGCATCATCACTTTAATAAAGTAGCTTTTGGCGAAGATATTATCTAAACCTTATCAATAATTCATTTCTATCACAAACCAAGCAAGAGAGCAAGAAACCAACTCTTTTCTCCTCCAAAATAAGCCATTCGGCTTTTGCAATAATTCAAGATCCAAAGTCAAGCTTCCACTCCTTGTTTGATATCCAAATTTTTATTGTGAGTTCTATATTTCAAATAAATGATCTCCTAAAAATCCTAGCTTCAATCTCTTATTTTTCCATTTTCAAAAATATCATCAAAGTAGATGATGAATAGTGTTTTTCAAGAACTAATCTTGTTTTCATGATTTCTTTGGTTGATCTAAGGTTGGTTAAAGCTAGACAAGGACCATTCAAGGCTTAGTAAGGCTAGAACATACTCCAAGGAAGGTATAATCCTTAAGAACCCTAGTTCATGTTTTAAGATTATGTATGTTCTTGATGATTTAAGATTAGTTATGGTGTTAGTATGATTATAAGCATGTTAGCATGATCTTATAGTTGATTTTATAACATGATGATCAATATGATGAAGTGATATGTTCTTGGACTTAATAAGATGAGAATCATGTTTATAAGATGTGTTGATGCCCGGTGTGGCTTGGGTTGTTGATTACGATTTTTGGAACGTCCGATTTATAGCCGTCATAATGCCCGATTTTCGTTAACCTTAAGAAATCGTGTTTGACAGTAGCTATAACTTCCTTTAGAGTTTCATATACTGCCATCATAAGATATATTATGTTATAAGCTTCGTTTTGATATAAAGATAATGTGAAACGGACTTACAGTTTAGGAATTATGGCCGATTTACAAAAAGGGGTTCAAAACCGTAAATGAGAGTTCGTAACTGAAATTGAACCCTCGTAAAATACGTAAGTCAGTAGCGAATCATGGTAATTAAATACTAGAAATAAAAAGGAAGGTGTGAGAGAAAACCACATGTCCAACGGATCGTTTTCCAATTTTATAAAAATGTCCAAAGTACATTTGGTTATAACTTTTGTAAAACAATTAGAAAACGGGCGATAAAACTCGAGGTATAACCTTGGTTCGTAAATGACCGACCTTAGAACTTACCCGGCTTAAGTATATGTCAATTGTAAGTGTAATGACATGTCTTAATAACGAACAAAAGTCGGATCGTATCGGTAATAAAAAGAGTTATACAAAAGGGTGCATGATAAGTGGATTTTTATCCATTTAGACCATTCTATTTTGGCTTGAATTGATCGCTGAATCCTCGAGTATTTGTGTGGTTTAATGTGTTTTGTGGAGTTTGTGCAGGAATATAGTTTTTGCAGGTATTTATGGTGTTTTGTAACTCCTGGAACAGATGTGATTGTGGCGTAAAACGGCGCGTGGAGAAATAGGCTCTAAAAAGACATTCTGCAGAAACAGAAGTTGTATAGCGCGACCGCGCTAGTTTTATACTGTGAGGAAGCGCGACCGCGCGAAGGGAATTGGCAGAATTGGCACAGCGCGACCGCGCCACAATAACACTACAGCATAGCGCGACCGCGCTAGGAGAATACTGAACCGCCAGAAACTGTTTCAAATCTGATTTCAAAGAGGAATGTTGCCGTTTTCTTCTCCTATTTGACATGGAAATATTCTTGGACGGTGGGAATAGTCTAGAAGCTTTATTTGACAAGGGAAGTAGCAATCTATATCATATTTAAAGATGGAAATTGTCAAATTCAATTCCTACTCAAGAATGGCAATTGTTTGAAGAAGAGGCAATATTGAGCTATAAATACACATGCTTGGGGGTCAGATTTACAGACACCAACACCAGAGATCAGATCACTTCACATTACATACACACTTTCTAGCACGAGATTGAGAAGCCAAGGCGAGGATCGTGACAACAAGAAGATCTAGACATAGTTTTCTTGTATTCTTACTAGGCGTATCTTTTGGATGCTTGATCATTATTCGACTTTGTTCCATAACTTTGCTAACATTGGTTTATTCATTATTATTCTCTTCATCTTTATCATGTTTTCATCAAACCCCATGATGACGAACGGTTCGATTATGAACTAATCGCCGTCATGGGGTCCTAGCGGATTTACTTATGGAATTTAGATGTTGATTGCCTAACTTGATATATGTGTGGTGAATTTACGATATCCTTGCATGGTTGTATTTAATTCATATAGATGCGTAGCTAACATCTATCTTGTTAATCTTAAGTGAAGCGACAGTGAATCTTTTGATTTAGAACTTGCCATGCTAGCATAAGTCCATGAATGTTATTCATGTTTGTGGTGTGTTTCTAACCGTCTCATACTACCTTATGTAATCTTATGGATACTTGATCTTCAACCATTATGTTTTCAAATTCTATAGACATATAGGGTCTAAGCATAATTGGTGCCTGCATGATTTCTATCTTTTGTGGATATTGTGTAGATTGGTGTGCGTGTACTGAAAGGTAGCGTATACTTATTTCGTGTTGTCCGATTAGTTATCGTAACCACCACATGTGTTGATAAAAGGGCATGATCTCTAAAGGAAGTTTGTATTGAAGTTAGGATCCCATGTTTTCCATATCATAAGTAATTTGAAATCACTTAGTTAATTAATTTAGTTGTTAATTAATTCTTATTAGTTTATTTAGATAATCAAAACCAATTTGTCCATTGTCTTAGCATTGAACGATAATCATACATTGATGCTTAGGTACAAGAACTAAATTATACAATCTCTGTGGGAACGAACTCTACTTCATTCTATATTACTTGTGAACACGTGCGCTTGCGTGATTTTGTGCTAACAAGTTTTTGGCGCCGCTGCCGGGGAATTGTTATAGTTTATGTGCTTGACATCAGTGGTCGTTAAAGTTCATTGACTCGGATCGGTTACTAATAGTTTTTGTGTTGTTTTGTGTTTTCAGGTACTTGAGCGTGTATGCGAACGCGTTCTCAAGCGAATAAGGAGAAGCTGGAAAATAAAGAAGAAACAGAAACAGAAGCTCCAGTGATTCAAGTTGTGGAAGATATGGGAGAACCAGCAGCAGCAACTAAGGCTCTTAAGGATTTCTCACAGCCAAAGATCAATGACATTGCATCGAGTATTGTCAGACCAGCAATCGCAGCTAATACCTTCGAGATCAAGCCTAGCACTATACAGATGGTCCAGAACTCAGTTCAGTTTGGGGGTGCTCCTACCGAAGATCCCAACATGCATATTCGAGATTTCATAGAGATCTGTGATACCTTCAGAACCAACGGGGTGTCTGAGGATGCTGTTAAGTTAAGGCTATTTCCATTCTCTCTGAGGGACAAGGCGAAGAGTTGGTTACACTCTTTACCAGCAGGTTCTATCACTACATGGGAAGATCTTGCACAGAAATTTCTCACCAAATTCTTTCTCATGGCGAAGACAGCAGCTATCAGGAATGCTATCACTCAGTTTTCACAGCAGTCTGGAGAATCTCTATGCGAGGCTTGGGAGAGATATAAGGAGATGCTAAGGAAGTGTCCACATCATGGGATGCCTGATTGGATGATAATCAAATTATTTTTATAATGGTTTGGGTGCACAGTCGAGACCCATGCTAGATGCAGCATCAGGTGGAGCTTTGTGGGCCAAGAGTTATGAAGAAGCTTATGAATTGATCGAGATGATGGTTGCTAATGAATATCAGAATCCTACAGGGAGGTTATCTCAAGGCAAGGTAGCAGGTGTTCTTGAAATTGATACAGCTACAGCCATTGCAGCTCAGTTGAAGGCCTTGTCAATAAAGGTCGATTCTTTGGCTAACATGGGAGTTCAGTAGGTAGCTAGTGTTTGTGAGTTGTCTGCGGGCGCACATGATACAACTCAATGTGCCATATCTTCTGAATCAGCACAATTTGTGAGTAACTTCCAGAGGCCACAACAGCCAGTTCCAGCCACCTATCATCCGAATAACCGCAACCATCCAAATTTCAGCTGGAGTAACAATCAAGGTGGTAATCAGCAGCAACAGCAGTTCGGAGCTAGGCAGTTCAATCAAGGATTTCAGCAGCAGTACCAGCCCAGACAACAGTTTCAACCTCCAGGTTTCCAGCAACAATCTCAGGGGAATGCTGGTCAATCTTCTAATGAAAAAGCTGAGCTTGAGGAGTTGAGGATGATAGTAAAAAGTCAGGGGGCATCTATGAAGATCATGGAAAGTCAGATCGGGCAGCTTGCTAGTGCTCTGTTGAACAGACCATCTGGAGTTCTTCCGAGTGACACTGAAGCCAATCCAGGTAAGAGGGAAACCAAAGAGCATGTCAAATCAGTTACTTTGAGATCGGGTAAGGTGACTGGTAATCAGACTTCAGCCATTGAAGAAGAAGAAGAAGTTCAAGAGCAACATGTGGCACCTACTGCAGATAAGGAGCAAGTCCAGACTGATAGAGTAGCTGAGCAGTTGGTTAGCGAGGTGGATAATCCTAAAAATTCTGCTAAGGAAGTTTCTCCAAAGCAGTCTACAGAGAACGTGAAAATCTTTCCTCCTCCTCCATATCCTGGTAGATTGAAGAAGCAGAAGAATGACAGACAGTTTGGCAAGTTTCTGGAGGTATTCAAAAAGCTTCAAATCAATATCCCTTTTGCTGAAGCATTGGAGCAGATGCCGAGCTATGCAAGGTTTATGAAGGGTATTCTCTCAAAGAAGTTGAAACTTGAAGAATTGGATACAGTAGCATTAACAGAAGAGTGCAGTGCCGTTTTACAGCAGAAGTTACCACCGAAGCTAAAGGATCCAGGCAGTTTCACTATTCCGTGCACCATTGGGAATTTGTCTTTCAGCAAGTGTTTGTGTGACTTGGGTGCTAGTATCAATCTCATGCCATTGTCAGTTTTCATGCAGCTTGGTCTTCCAGATCCTAAACCTACCAATATCTCTCTACAGCTAGCTGATCGTTCTATTACATACCCGAGGGGTATCGTTGAGGATGTTTTGGTCAAGGTTGATAAACTCATCTTTCCAGCAGATTTTGTGATTCTTGATTTTGAGGAAGATAAGAAGATTCCTATCATCTTAGGACGACCTTTTCTAGCTACGGGCCGTACCTTGATTGATGTTCAGAAGGGGGAGCTTACGATGCGGGTGCAAGATCAGGATGTTACCTTCAATGTTTTCAATGCAATGAAGCTACCTTCAGATGATGAGGAATGTTGTCAGGTGGACTTGGTGGAGTCGTCAGTGAAGTTGAACTTTGATCAGTTACTGTTGGCTGATCCATTAGAGAAAGCTTTGTTAGGAGATTCTGTAGTTGAAGATGAAGAAAGAGAAGAGCAAATTCAGCAGTTAAGGGCAATTCCGTGGAGAAAGAGTTTTGAAGTGCCAGTTGAGTCACTTGGGCTGGAGGAGCTTAAAAAGTCACAAAGTCGTCTCAAACCATCTATTGAGGAAGCTCCTACACTTGAGCTTAAACATCTGCCAGAACATTTGAGGTATGCCTTTTTGGGAGAAGCATCTACTTTGCCTGTTATCATTGCCGCTAACTTGACAAATATTGAAGAGGAGAAGCTCTTGAAGATATTGAGACAGTTCAAGACAGCTATTGGATGGACTATAGCAGACATCAAAGGAATCAGTCCTTCGTATTGCATGCATAAAATTCTGCTAGAGGAGAATTGCAAGCATACTGTGGAGCAACAGCGTCGTCTCAATCCTATTATGAAGGAAGTGGTGAAGAAGGAAATCTTGAAGTGGCTTGATGCTGGTATTATCTACCCTATTTCAGACAGTTCTTGGGTGAGTCCGGTACAGTGTGTGCCGAAGAAGGGGGGTATGACAGTTGTTGCTAATGAGAAGAACGAGCTCATCCCTACACGTACCGTTACAGGGTGGAGAGTTTGCATGGACTATCGCAAGTTGAACAAAGCCACGAGAAAAGACCACTTTCCTCTTCCGTTTGTGGATCAGATGTTAGACAGGTTGGCAGGCCACGAGTACTATTGTCTTCTTGATGGATATTCTGGATATAATCAGATTTGCATTGCACCTGAGGATCAAGAGAAGACTACATTCACATGTCCCTTTGGCACCTTTGCATTCAGACGAGTTCCGTTCGGACTTTGTGGCGCTCCAGCCACTTTTCAGAGGTGTATGATGGCTATCTTTTCAGACATGATTGGTATCAATGTGGAAGTTTTCATGGATGATTTCTCAGTGTTTGGTTCTTCATATGACGAGTGCTTACATAATCTTGGTCTGGTTTTGAAGAGATGTGTGGAGACTAATCTGTTGCTGAATTGGGAAAAATGTCACTTTATGGTGCAAGAAGGGATCATTCTTGGGCACAAGGTTTCTAGCAAGGGACTCGAGGTGGACAAAGCAAAAATTGACACTATAGAGAAGCTTCCTCCTCCTATCTCTGTTAGAGGCATTCGCAGCTTTCTTGGTCATGCGGGGTTCTATCGTCGGTTCATAAAGGATTTTTCGAAGATCTCTAAACCCTTGTGCAATCTTTTGGAGAAAGATGTTCCTTTCAATTTTGATGAAGCTTGTCTTGATGCTTTCGAGCTTTTGAAGAAGAAGTTGACTACCACACCTGTTATTACTGCACCAGATTGGAGTGAGCCATTCGAGCTAATGTGTGATGCTAGTGACTATGCCGTTGGTGCTGTTCTTGGTCAGAGAAAGGAGAAAATATTTCATGTGGTTTACTATGCTAGTAAAACCCTTAATGACGCACAGTTGAACTACACCACCACGGAAAAAGAGCTTTTGGCTGTTGTTTATGCATTTGAGAAGTTTCGAGCCTATTTACTTGGCACGAAAGTCATTGTCTACACAGATCATGCGGCTATCAGATATTTGATGACAAAGAAGGATTCGAAGCCTAGGTTGATTCGATGGGTCTTATTGCTCCAAGAATTTGATGTGGAGATTAAAGACAGAAAAGGAACTGAAAACCAGGTGGCAGATCATCTTTCGAGGTTGGAAGACCATGGTAAAAATTCACAGGCTAAATCTTTGATTAATGAATCTTTTCCGGATGAGCAACTTTTAGGGGTACAAGTGGAAGAGCCATGGTTTGCAGATTTTGTGAACTATCTTGTTAGTGACATCATCCCTCCTGATTTAACTTATGCTCAAAGGAAGAAGTTCTTACATGATGTGAAGTGGTACCGATGGGACGAGCCGTATTTGTTCAAACAGGGTGCTGATCAGATTATTCGACATTGCATTCCTTATAGCGAGACTGAAAGTGTGTTGCGAGATTGCCATTCCACTGTTTATGGAGGTCATTATGGTGGAGAGAAGACAGCAGCTCGTGTTCTTCAGGCAGGTTTCTTTTGGCCTACAGTTTTTAAGGATGCTCATCAGTTTGTTTTGAGATGTGATCGCTGTCAGAAAGTTGGTAATATTTCTAGGAGGAATGAGATGCCTCTTAATATGCTCCTTGAGGTAGAGATCTTTGATGTATGGGGTATTGATTTCATGGGACCCTTTGTTTCGTCTTGTAATAATCAGTACATCTTGCTAGCTGTGGACTACGTCTCTAAGTGGGTTGAGGTGAAGGCCTTACCAACCAATGATGCTAAGGTGGTGCTGAACTTTCTTCATAAACAGGTCTTTACGCGTTTTGGAACTCCGCGAGCTATTATTAGTGATGAGGGGACTCACTTTTGTAATCGTCAATTCACTGCATTGTTGGCGAAGTATAGGGTGACACATCGTGTTGCTACAGCATATCATCCCCAGACAAACGGTCAAGCGGAGGTTTCTAATCGTGAAATCAAGAGAATTCTAGAAAAGGTGGTGAATCTGTCAAGGAAGGATTGGTCCTTGAAGTTAGATGAAGCTGTTTGGGCCTATAGAACAGCTTACAAAACACCTTTGGGAATGTCTCCGTATCAGTTAGTTTTTGGTAAAGCATGTCATCTACCAGTGGAGTTGGAACATAAAGCTTTTTGGGCGATTAAGAAGTTGAATCTTGATATTAGAGCAGCTGGTGAGAAACGGTTATTGCAGTTGAATGAGTTAGAGGAATTTCGATCTCAGGCGTATGAGAACCACAAGATTTATAAGGAGAAGGTGAAGAGGTGGCATGATAAGAAGTTGATTCCTAAGGTCTTTGTACCTGGTCAGTTGGTTTTGTTGTTTAATTCGCGCCTCAAGCTTTTTCCTGGGAAGCTTAAGTCAAGGTGGTCAGGGCCGTTCACTGTTAAAACCGTATTTCCGCATGGAGCCATTGAGATTTTTGAAAAGTCACCTGATTTGGCGTTCAAGGTGAATGGTCAGCGGTTGAAACATTATTTTACAGGTGATCCAGTGGTTCGTGAAACAGATTTCGTGGATTTGGCATAAACGTAACGACCGAGCAGCAAGTCAAGCTAATGACGTTAAACGAGCGCTTCGTGGGAGGCAACCCATGTGATATTATTATTATTATTGTATATTTTTTGTATCTTCATTTAAAAAAAAAATAAAAAAAATAATAATTTGGGACAGCGCGACCGCGCTGTCTGGTAGTACATATATAGCGCGACCGCGCTAGTGCGAATTCTGGAGGTGCAGAAGTAATTCTCGGAGCAGATTTTGAGCCCAAAATTTGAGTTGGAAACCCTAATCTCAGCCCAAAACCAGTCCTAATCACTCTATAATTCCCCAAATTCGTTGTCCTCAGTCATTATATAATCTCTCTTATACACACATCTCTCATATACATACATATACATATATACACTTAAACCCTAAACCCACAATTTTGGAGCTTTGGAATTCGTGTTCTTTCATCGATTGGAGGCTGGATACGCAGTGTTACTTCTCCTACAGATTCGTTTTGGGTAATTTCTTGGTTATTCTTGATTATTCGGATTTGTAGTTGCGTATTTTGGGATAATTGTTGTTAGGTTGCTGTGGGTTGCTATTTGTTCATATTTTCTGCTTGTTGGAGATTGTGTAATGGCCCCGAAAAGGACTCGTTTTGCTGGTGGTTCTAGTGGACATCATTCATCTGATTCCGATTCTAGTTCGGAGGGACCCGGGAAAAAGTTTGTTTCTGTGGAGGCCCGGACGGAGTATAACAGGTTGATGTCAAAGACGGTAATCAAGGATAGGATGTTTTTAGCTGGTCCGTCTGATGGAGATCTAGTGGCGATGATTCAGTTGCGAGGTTATTGTTCGCGAGTTCTATGCGAATGCGAAGGCTGAACGGAATGGTTATTCAGTGGTTAGGGGTTTGACAGTGGACTACACACCACCTGCCATCAGCCGTATGCTTGCTTTGCCTGCCAGACCTGCAGGTGCTGAGGATTGGACTTTTAAGTCCAGGACAGAGGTTGACTTGGATGCTATTGTGACTAGGTTGTGTGTGCCTGGTACTGTGTGGAAGATGAAGCCAGGGAGTAATGAGCACTTGCATTTCCCTACTTCTGCGTTGAACAGGTATGCTCGAGCATGGAATTTGTTTATCTGTGCTAACTTGTTGCCTACCACACATCAGCACGAGGTTAATGTGGAGAGAGGTATTTTGCTGTGGGCGATTCTGAATGGTTTTTATATTGACATTGGTTATATGATTAACCAAAATATCTTGAGGTTTTTGAGAGCTAGTACTACAGGGGGGATTCCATATGGTTCTGTGGTTACTAGTTTGTGTATGGCGGTGGGAGTGAGATGGGCTGAGGATGAGCCGATACAGTTGCCGAGTGGTGCTATTGATTCTGGGACTATTGCGAGGATGGTGGAGTGGCCGGGCGGCGTTCCACATCCTAGGGGTTTGGGTTATCAGGTTGCCGGTGCTGTTCCGCCACCACAGGTTCCCGAGGATGTTCCTGTTGCCTCTCAGTATAGACGGTTGATGCGCCGCATGGATGATATGTATGATTCTCAGAGCCGTTTTGCACAGGAGTTGACTCAGGCGCTGGGCACTGCTTTTGCTGCCAGTGGAGTGCAGGTGGATTGGCCTGTTTTTGGGGCACATGGAGTCTATCCTCCACCGGATTCTCCTCCTCAGGAGGGTGGTCCAGGTGGTCAATAGGTATGTTTCTACTTTTCCTTTATTTACTTCCAATGAGGGCATTGGAAATTTCAAGTTTGGGGGTGGATTTGGGAATTAGTAGTTGTTGTAATATATTTGTAGCATGTAGGAATTCATATTGCATCATATTTGTATGTGTAGTTTAGTTTCATGCATGATACCTGTCATATAGAGCATTCTGTTTGCATGTGTGTCGAGTTTGTATGTGAGTTCATATAGTTGCATTACATGCATTTTTCATGATCCCTTAGAATAAGCTGATGCCATAAGGTAGGTAGATGTTGATGTGGGTGTGATAAGGATGAACAGAGGGCTGATTTTAAATTTTGTTGAAATTGACATGCATGTTTCATGAATAAAATTTTTACACAGTCTCATCGTTTGCTCTTGGACTAGGTTGCGTCATGCTTGTTTGGATTTAGGATTTAATCATTTGTTTATCGATAGAATTTGCTTTATTCTCTTGATGATTAAGGAACACCAAAATGCAAGTTTGGGGGAAAACATAAATTTCATGCTAATATGTTGTGTTTGTATTTGTTGGCTAGGCGTCAAATGGCTAGTAGCCGGCTCATGTTTATGAGTAGTCTAGGGTTTGAATTGAGAATTCTCATTCCAGATTCTATGTGAAAAAAAAAGAAGAAAAAATGCAAGAAAAAAAAAAGAAAAGCAGAAAAAAAAGAAAAAGAAAAAAAAAGAGAAAAAATGCAAGAAAAAAGAAAAAAGAAAAAAAAAGAAGAAAAAGAAAAAAAAAAGAGAAAAAAAAAAGTGTTGTGAGAATGTGAGTATGCAGAATTGATCAGGGTGAGCTCTTTAATACTCGATGTGACGCCCCCAGATCCGGGGTCGGAGATCTAGGTGCTCACGGTCCATTTTCCATTAGTAACATACCTGTTCTTGCACACAATATATATAACACCGCCATCGACCCCACAATAAACTCACACCACACTCACACACACAGGTTAGAGCCTCAGAAACGTCACACATTGATTAAACAGGAATAAAGTTATCAGAGTTATTACAGACCGAATTAAATAGTATTTATGCTACCAGCAACACTCCGATATGAAGCGAAGCTGGCGGCTTGAAAGTTTGTTACGATACACTGCCTTGCACAGGTCATGCTGATAAATAAAACGTACTAACAAAAGCTGACGACCAATCCGGCTAATGGGACCTACCGGTGGAATCTCAAGTGGAGGCTCGGGCCTAGTCACCTGCTTGCGAGCAGTCTGCCTGGGTCTTGCCATATCGCCTAGCTGTTGTGTTTGTAAAGTTTGAAAACAAGCAAGAGTGAGCAACTATAGCTCAGCAAGGAATATATATAAGATAAGTAATATACATCTCATATGATTGGCAATTGATATATTTGTTTGTATCAATCAGTTATAAAATCACTTGTCATAGTTGATAAATCTCGAAGGTGCAACAATATGTGCCCTTGTTCTCAAAATAAACTTGCAGTTCTAGATACTGCATTGAATCAACATCATTCTCATCAAAATAGAACACTATCAGCAACTTGGCACAAAAGCCTAAGAAGCAGTGTCAAAGCATTTTTCCAAACTGGAGGATGGGACTTAAAGAAAACATAAAAACCTGACAAAGATTGACGATGATCAGTCGCCACATCCAAGTCCAATAATCCGCAGGTCTTCTCTACCGGTAGAAGGATAGAAACTACATCCATAACTATCCCTCGGGTGAAAACTACATCCGTAATCACCCTCGATGAAAACTACATCCGTAATCATCCTTCGGCAACACCTGGGCCGGAATAATAAGTGATGGACCGCCTGGCTCACGGCCGCTTACACATCCCGGGAATCGCTCGTCAACGGTTCCCACACCTGCCAGAGTCCCTTTTTCTTTTCTTTCAAAACTTGATTTTGATTGAAAACAGAGTAATTGAGGTCCGACATCAGTCGACCGATGATTCTTGAAGTCATACAAGAAGCAGAACCTGACCGGGGGTTTTCGAAAGTGTTTTGAGTTCGAAAGAGTTCGAGTTTGAAGTATTTAAAAAGTATCTTGGATTAACTTTGTTATTAAATAATGAACAGTAATTAATAAATAATATTTTAAGATTTAATATTAATAATTAATAAAATAATTATTCGGTAAAATAAATTCTTAATCCAAGATAGGGTTTCGAGTATTTACGAAGATATAACGATAGTTATTTGAATATACGATACCACCCGAATGAACCTTCGGGTTTTCGCAATATAGATACGATATGATATTATACCGCTCCCCGGTCAATAGTATATACGGACCGCTACGACCTCTATTGCTAGAGTCGTTGTCCGAAGAAAACATTTCAATCTAAGTTCAAGGGGTAAAAGCATTCATATACTTGTTCAATCTCAATTGCATCAATACTTCGATAAACATAGCATTTGATATCATTTGAAAACTACAAACACAACAGTAAAAATCCTTGTATATGGATAAGTTTTGAAAAGTAAACTTGCCTTGATTTGGTTGGGGTGGTCGAGCGTGCGAATTCGAACGATCTATACATAAACAATAATCGATCGTTAGTATCTCGACAACTTCTCTCTAATTACGGGGTTTTAAGGGGGTACGAAATTAACTTAACGACTTCGTCTAATGACTCCCTAGCCCCACTATAGGTCCATGACATCACTCGTTTACGCTCGTCACTTACTCGACTTAATTTAGTTACCACGTTCGAACTATAACCACTAACCCTAGAATAATGTTCCCCTAATCGACATTTTTCCATTGCGCGAATTTTACTCTAGCATTTTTATAAAATCCAAAAATTCATATTTTAATCCAATTCCTTTTGGGTGGTCTTCACCACTGCATTACTTACATTCTCAAATTTTACCACGACCCCAAATATATTTTAAGGTGTTTAAACAAGGTTCACATGGGGGTTACTTAATGCAGTCCATAGTCCAGAAACAAAATTCACTCCTCCGGCCATAACTAAAAATCCACACATCACATGGCTATGAATCTTACTTTTACAGAAACTACATTCAATTATATTTCCAACAATATAAGGTAGGACATCAGGGGACATCATTTGGGTATTCAAAATCGTGCTACAACACAGGTCAAAGTTCCTGGACAGATTCAGCAAGCTCAAATCACTTAATTCAACCATTTTTCTTACTTCCATAACATAAACACCACTTAAAACACTTAGGTCATGACTCATAACACTCATGGAGATATATATCTTAACCATAATCATAAAAATCACAATCTCAACATCAAACTCAAGATCCATACTATCCATCACATATACATTCAAGATAAGCCCTAAAATACATGGATCTACTTCCATAATATATGAACAACACTTATCCAAGGGTGGTTTGAGATTTCATACCTTCTTGAGCTCCTAGAGACCTGGTATAAACTTTACACAACTTAAAAACACCTTGGATGGTCTCCTACAACACTCACAATGCAAGATCTAAAAGATAAAAACTTATGTTAACCACTTTACTCACCTTCAACAATTCATAACTCAAAAACTAATGGATGGAAAGCTTTGAAATTTTTACCATACCTCTAATATGATCCAAGGAAGCCTTAGGAAGGATGTAAATGAAGAAACTTGGAGAGGAAAATCTCTCTCTCTCTCCCTAGAGCAGTTCGGCTGCTTTGTATTTCCAAGGGGGGGGAGTTTTTCTTGTGTTTTGTTTTGTTTGAATGATAAAATGATTTGCTAGCATGCTTGGTATAATTGTTGTTAACAAGGAGTAGTCCCATGTGCCAAGCCTATAGCCTAGGTTGTCTCCCATGCCCTAGTGTCCCCCTAGGTGCATCATCCAACATGCTAGTTCTTGTCTTTTTCTAACTAGCTATACATGTCATTTACATATATTTTCTTTCGTTGTAATATTATTCTCCCACCGATACTTGTTATTTAATCCTTATTTCGTATCGTAACGTAATTATTCTCTCGTAGTAATATTTCGCTACGTAGAGATTCCCCCCTATAATTCCTTAAGTACTTATTGCGTAAATTCCTCGAATGTCCATAATTCCTCGTCATAATTCTTAATAAATCCTTTAATACTCTAACCATTCTCGAATTCCAAATTCATAAATATTACTAACAGTAAGACTCTTGCCTTCGCAATCTCCCTGTATATCTTATATCATAAATGCAACAACGCAGTTTCTCAGAAAATCAATTCGATAAATCAACGGGGATGACTAGAAAGGTTCCACAACGACAATGTCACGAGATATTTAAATAAAAGGAAATATTACCAAAAATTTAGGGTTCTTACAGCCTCCCCTCCTTAAAAGGATTCCGTCCCGGAATCAGGTTGAAAACAGTTGGGGGTGCTTATCACGCATTGCGCTCTCTAGTTCCCATGTTGATTCTTCGACATTCTGATTTCTCCATAAGACTCTCACTAGTTTGACAACCTTGTTCCTCAGCACCTGTTCTTTTCTATCCATGATCTCTACGGGTTGCTCTACATATGTCAAGTCTGGTTGCAAATCCACTTGGTCATGTTCTATCACATGTCGGAAGTCGGTATGGTAGGGTCGTAGCATGGACACGTGGAACACGTTATGCACTTGCTGTAAGCTCGGGGGTAAAGCCAATTCATAGGCTAACTTCCCAACTCGTTTCAAGATCTCAAAAGGTCCAATAAATCTCGGGCTTAGTTTTCCCTTCTTACCGAATCTCATCAATCCTTTCCATGGTGATACTTTCAACATCACAAACTCTCCTACTTCATATTCTTTGTCCTTGCGGGTCTGGTCCGCATACTTCTTCTGTCTGTCTTGGGCTGCTACCAGCCGTCCTCTTATGAGCTCTATAGTTGCTCTTGTCTGTTGGACCAGTTCAGGCCCTAAAATCTTTCGCTCTCCTACTTCTTCCCAACACAAGGGAGACCGACATCTTCGTCCGTATAAAGCTTCATATGGGGGCAGGCCTATACTCGCATGGTAACTGTTGTTGTAGGAAAATTCGATCAACGGCAAGTGGTCATCCCAACTTCCCTTAAAATCAATGGTACATACCCTCAACATGTCCTCGATGGTCTGGATGGTTCTCTCACTCTGTCCGTCAGTTTGGGGATGGTATGCAGTACTCATGTTTAACTTAGTCCCCACACAATCCTGAAAACTTCTCCAGAACCTGGAGTTGAATCTCGGGTCTCTATCTGATACAATGCTCACAGGAACCCCATGTCTAACCACAATCTCCTTTAGGTAAATATCCGCCAGCTTATCGACAGTATATCTCTCGTTGATTGGAAGAAAATGTGCTGACTTGGTCAACCTATCGATAATTACCCAAATAGCATCATGATTCGTCTTGGTCCTTGGTAATCCGACCACAAAGTCCATCGCAATCTGCTCCCATTTCCACTCGGGTATCTCTAAGGGTTGCAACAATCCACTAGGCCTCTGGTGTTCGGCCGTTACTCTTTGACATGTCAAGCATTTACTTACCCACTCTGCCACGTCCTTCTTCATATTAGGCCACCAATAGTATTCTCTCAGATCCCTATACATCTTAGTGCCTCCAGGGTGAATTGAGTACCTCGAACTATGAGCCTCTTGCAAAATCTCATCTTTTAACTCTTGAACGTTTGGAATCCATATCCTAGATGCGTACCTCATAATTCCATTCCCGTCCTTCTCACACTTAACTTCTTCGCCAGTCAGGATTTTCTCCATCGAATTCTTTTCTTCTTCTATCTTCTTTTCCTGGCACAACTTAATCTTTTCCAATAATGGTGGTTGGACTTTTATTTCCATTAGACTCTCTTGTCCAACTCCTGGTAGCCTCACTTCAATCTCCAGTTTCTCAAGGTCCTTGATCAATTCGTCCACTGACGTTATCATCTTAAGCTTCTCCTTTCGGCTAAGTGCATCGGCCACCACGTTGGCCTTCCCGGGGTGATAATGAATCTCACAATCATAATCTTTAATTAGCTCTAGCCATCTCCTCTGTCTCATGTTTAACTCTTTCTGAGTGAATATGTACTTTAAGCTCTTGTGATCCGTGTAGATTTCACACTTTTCTCCGTACAGATAATGTCTCCAGATCTTTAAAGCAAAATCTATCGCTGCTAATTCTAAATCATGGGTGGGGTATCTTATCTCATACTCCTTAAGTTGTCTGGACGCATACGCAATCACCTTACCGTGCTGCATAAGCACACACCCTAAACCTTTATGGGATGCGTCGCTATAAATCACAAAATCTCCCTTATCATCAGGTAGGGCTAGTACTGGTGCTGTCACCAATCTCTTTTTCAACTCTTGGAAGCTCTCTTCGCATTTTTCAGTGCACACAAACTTCTCGGTCTTGCGAGTTAGTCGGGTCAAAGGGGCTGCTATCTTTGCAAAGTCTTGGACAAATCTCCTATAGTAGCCGGCCAGTCCTATGAAACTTCTCACCTCTGTCGGAGTGGTTGGTCTCTCCCAATTTGATACAGCCTCTATTTTGGCTGGGTCCACTAGAATACCTTGTTCGCTGACCAGATGCCCTAAAAACTGAACTTCCTTCAACCAAAATTCGCACTTCGAGAACTTAGCGTACAGCCTTTCTTCTCTCAATGCTCCCAATACAATCTTTAAGTGCTCTGCATGTTCTTCTCTCGTCTTGGAATAAATCAAGATATCATCGATGAAGACTATAACACACTTGTCCAAGTATTTCTTGAAAACTTGATTCATTAAGTCCATGAAAGCTGCAGGGGCATTCGTTAACCCAAATGACATCACTAGGAACTCATAGTGTCCATACCGAGTGCGAAATGCCGTCTTTGGTATATCTTCTGGTTTAATCTTTAACTGGTGGTACCCGGTCCGCAAGTCAATCTTAGAGAAATAAACTGCATCTTTCAATTGGTCAAACAGGTCATCTATCCTGGGCAAGGGATACTTATTCTTGATAGTCACTTTGTTCAACTCCCGGTAATCTATACATAGTCTCATGCTGCCGTCCTTCTTCTTCACGAATAACACCGGGGCTCCCCACGGTGACACACTAGGTCTTATCATCCCTTTATCCAACAACTCTTGTAACTGAGTGGCCAGTTCTTTCATTTCCACTGGGGCTAGCCGATACGGGGCTTTCGAAATTGGTGCCGTACCCGGAACCAAGTCTATAGCAAACTCGATGTCCCTATCGGGTGGTAGTCCGGGAAGATCGTCCGGAAATACATCCGCGAACTCATTGACGACAGGGATTTCCTGTAGGTTTGGTGCCTCCTTCTTGGTATCCTTCACATAGGCTAAATAGGCTTCGCATCCTTTACGTAACAGCTTCTTAGCTTGAATCATAGTCAAGAACTTTTGGCTTTGCCGTTTCCCACTAAATACTACTTCCTCGTCCCCTGGCAGTCTCAAACTTACCTTCTTCTTGACACAATCAATCTGGGCTCCGTGGGTTGTTAACCAATCCATACCTACTATTACGTCAAACTCCCCTAGTTTAAAAGGTATTAAGTCTACCCGAAAGTGTCGCCCTCCTATTTCTAGGTCGCAACCTGGACATACTCGGCTAACGGGAATAATTTCGCGATTAGCTATCTCTATTTTCAATCTGTCTTTCAAGGGTTCAGTCTTAAGGCCTAACTGACATACAAAATCTAGAGATATGAAAGACTTGGTAGCTCCCGAATCAAATAAAACATTTGCTTTAACTGAGTTGAGTAATAGGGTACCTGCAATCATATCCGTGTTCCTCACGGCATCCTGCACTGTCATGTTAAAAGTTCTTGCAGTAGGGGCCTTGTTAGAAGCAGCTCCACTCACTCTCGATGCAGCTGGCCCAGAGGACATACATTCCCTCATTCGGTGCCCTGGCTTCCCACACTTGAAGCAATTTCCTCCGACACTCGGGTTGTTACTAGTTCCGCGACAGGCGTTAGCATAATGCCCTGTCAGCCCACACTTGAAGCACTTCACGTCTTGCAGGTTGCACACGCCCGCATGTCTCCTTCCACATTTGTTGCATTCTGGGAGTTGGGCTCGGGATGGGGTAGAGTAAGACGATCCCTGTGGTCGGCCGCCCTGGCCCACACTCCAACTTTCCGCTCGCTTGGTTCCAAAGTTCCCGCTAGGTTGGGACATTGTTCCTCGCTTAAATTTGCTCGGAAAGTTTCCACCAGCAGAGTTTCCCTTTCGGCTATCCAACTTCCTCTTCTTTCCTTCTCTCTCCTTCTGCATCTGTTCACTTCCAACTTCGACAATTGACGCTTTCTGCACCAGGGTGGCATAGTCTATCAGCTCAAGAACCGCCACACGATTCTGAATCCATTGTTTCAGCCCTAATTGGAATCTTCGGGCCCTCTTTGCCTCAGAGTTCACATACTCCGGCACAAACCTTGACAACTCAGTAAATTTGGCCTCATACTCGGCCACGGTCATGTTTCCTTGTTTCAGCTCCAAAAACTTTAGCTCCATTTGGGTCTCCATGTACCTAGGAAAGTACTTCTCCAAGAACAACTCGCTAAATCTCTCCCAGGTTACCACACCTCTTCCTTCTAAATTCTTCTTAGCTTCCCACCAATAGTTCGCCTCACCCTTCAGAAGGTAAGTGGCGAAAACAGTCTTCTGCTCTTCAGCGACACTTAGGATCTCGAAAGATTTTTCCATTTCCCTCAGCCAAGCCCTTGCCTCGACAGGGTCGGCAGTTCCTTTAAATTCCGGGAGTTTCAGGGATTTGAAGTTCCGGAAAGCATTAGCATTAGTATTCTGGGGTGGTTGCTGAACTGGGGGTCGGTCCAAGTTCTGCCTAAGTAACTCCATGAACTGTTCTATAGGGCCTCCCCTAAGATGTTCTACCTCTCGTATAACGCCTCAGAAATTTTTTTATATTTATAATTATTTATTTAATATTAAATGTGAATTATGTGATGTGAATTTCTTTTAGGAGGTAAAATATGTGTGATGTTGTATTGTGGGTTTATTTGATGATTTATATTTGTCGGATAAGTCTACGTATTTTTACTTTATTTTTGGTGATTAAATCCTATTTAATTCATATGTTATTTATCTTTTGGAAATTTTATAAAATCATCAAAATTAGTATAAATCACGAAATCTTTTGCATTATTAGCTTTATTAGTTTATTTGAGTTTTAAAAATATTAGATGGATTTATTTTGATTTTTAAGGATTGTAAAATGATTTTTATGAATTAATTTGTGTTTTATGGATTTAATTTCGTAAAATTCATATTTAATTCATTTTCGATCCTATAAATATTTTAAAAATATGGGGAGATAGCTAATTTTGTTCTCTTAATTTTAAAAATAAAATCATGATTTTTCTCAAATATTCTTCGTCAAATTTTTATTTTACAAAGGGAATTCAGATCGTTATTTTTAGGAATTCGAATATTACATAACTCTTTCCCTTTTATCCCCAATTCCTAAATCCCTAAATTGATTAATATTCAGCTGGGCTCACTTGTTTTTGCTGAGAATTCTCTCGAACTATCTCGACCCAACTTCTCTTTTATGCTCTCTCGGTAAACTTTCGATCTCTCCCTCCCTCTCTATCCATCAGTTACTTCAATCTCTTCTCATAAATTTCATTTATTCTTGTAAGTCGGTGTTCAAATTCTTGATTTCTCGATTGTCTCTCTTTTCCCCTCTCCCTCATTCGTTTTTCCCCTGCATTTTCTGCGGGTTGTGTGTGACCTGGGTCTAACTATTGATTCAAGCTGTGTTGATTTTAAGTTTCTGCGTTTGTAATGGTAACATCTGGTTTCAAGTGTGTGTATGTTGTCGTGTAGATGGTAATCTGGGCTGTGTTGATTATCTTTTTCTCCCCTGTTTTTGTCGTGCAGAGTGTGTGGGTTGTATATGGTTTGTGGGTGTTGTAATTACGTGGCTGTAGTTATATGTATAGGTCGGGTTCAATAGTCGAACCTCTTCCCTCTTTCCCTGTTTGTTTTTGCTACTGGCTGTGTATTCTACGTGTGGGTATAGGTATAGTTTTGTAGGTTATAGGTGATGTGTATGTGTGCCAAATTGTGCAAGTTGTGTGCACCTAGTAGGTGTTAGTCTCTTCTGTTTTCTCCTGTAAAACAACGAGTAATGTGTTTGGGGTTGCGGGTTTGTAGTGGTATCGTGTGCGTGTGTATTCAGCTTGCGAGTGTGAGTGCTCCTGCTGCTACTGTGAGTGTATAAACTGTGAAGGGGTAAGTTAAATTGTGCAGTGCGTGTTTACCGTGTGGCTTGGTGTGTGTGTCGGAACTTATGGTATCAAGTGAGTCCCCTGTTTTGTAATTTGTTAGCTGTATCAAATTGTGGTTCAGTTGGTCAAATTTGTATTATTCATGGTTCTGTTATTATTTTAATAGTAATTTTGTAATTGTAAGTTCTAAATTGTATATCGGAGTAGCATAATTTATTCAATAAGTAATGGATTAACCGGATTAGAATAAGGATAAATTCAATTGTTTGGTATTTGATTTGATTGTAAATTGTAATTGAAATGTGAAGATTGTTGGTTATGTGTCGGTTATGTTCCGACTGGCAGTTACCCGTATAAAGGGGATGCTGTCAAAATTTTCTAAAAATCTTAATTGTATTTTCTCGAGTATATGTAAATGTGTATGTACTTCTAAATTGAAGTGGTATTTGAACTATATTTTATTTATGTGATTACCTGTTAAATGCTTATCAGATCTAATTATAAATTTATTTAATTTTCTGTAAGTGGTCAGGGGTTGATAATATATGAAAAAAGGTGAATAAATTTAGGGATTATCGCAAGGGTAGATTAAGGTTAGATGTTCGAAGATGAATGTCGAATATCGAATAGAATTCTGAAATAGTGTTTTTATGTATGTAGATTCGAAGGACGTAGACTCAAGGAATAAAGGGAAGGCAAAGGCTGAGGGTTTTTGAGCTAGGTGACTAGCGTGGAAATATTTGGTTAAGGCAAGTAACTCGAACCTTGTATCAAAGTTCATATTCTTTCAATTATCCCTGAATTGTTGTTTAAATTGTTATAACTTATTGTTGCTTCTTTCAAGTTAATTGTCGAACCTCTTGTACTATACTGTTAAACCATATTAACTATTGCTTAATCCTTCATACCTTCTTGTTTACCATTATAGATTGCTGTTTAAACTATTGTACTTCCTTGCTTATTTTAATTCTCGTTGAACTGTAAACCTTATTTTATAACATACCTTTTGTACTAGCTTGAACCCTATTTCATATCTATTTCCTTAATTCACACTAGCCTAACTATACCTTGCAACCCTTGAATTAAACTCTATATCCCTAACCTTTGTTATGTTCTTAATTAATCAATGACCTTTATTGCTTATACTTTTATTTTCCCCTTAGCCATACCAGGTTCGATACCGCCTTGTATTACACCTCTAAAATGGTCATAACTTGATAAACCTTTATTTTTAAATACCTGTGAATCACACTTGAACCCTACCTTGCGAACCTTATGCAATTAAATTAGATTTCTTACTTGACTTTCAGTCACTTATTCTTGAAGTTAAACAGAATAAATCCCCTGCTCTGAATTATTGCCTAAGAATTCCACTCATCGAAACTTGCTTTACTTTATGGACATTTAATTAATTATTTTAAATTAGCGTAAGAGGCTAGGGTGGTCCTAGTCCAGCTCTTTAATTTGGCGTAAGAGGCTAGGGTGGTCCTAGTCCAGCAATAGAGGCCAATGTGTTGCCTAATTGGGAACCCAATTTTCAAAGTCCAGAGGGGCCTAGTGTCCGGTATGGGGACATTACGTGGCTGATCACCCGTATTGTCCGATTTTAATAAAATGCTTAATTTAATTAAAATGTTTTAAAGATGGGAAATTTGATATAAAAAGAGAAATTCATTTTTCTCTCTCTCCTTATTTTCGGAATGAATTACAAATTGCCAAACTTTGGAAAAAAAAAAAAAAAACTCAGAGTATGATTCTTATATCGTCGATTCCGTACTCTTGTTGTTGATTTTTATTTTGGCATCTATATTGTTACTTGCTGAGTATTTGGCTCACTTATTGTTGTTTATAACCCTTTTCAGTTAAGGAAGAAAAGGATACGACGTAGGAGCTATATCAGGGGAAGAACTTGTTGTGGACTGTAGACGGACTAGTGTGGCTCTAGTACAAGGTTGGACTTTTGGGTATCAGTAGAAATTTGTGTAATAGTTATAGTTGGTTGTATTTATGTTTGTGGAGTGTTTGTATCTTTTAATTAAGGATTTAGTATTGTAATGTAATAACTTAGTAGTAGTTGCTTGTTTCATACCACTACCTGTTAGAGATCCGGGTTAGTAGTGGGGTGTTGTATTATGATTTAATGTCTGGTTATCAGCTTGTATGTATTTAATTTTGGTTGTGTGCCCCGATCTGGTTTTATGATCGGGAGGACATAGTAGTATGGTTCACCTGATCGGTTAGGACAGGTTGAACAGGTGTTATGTTTCTTAAGTACTTGGTATTGCAGTTATTTTCTTCTATGAATTTGGTTGGTTCAAAATACAGGTGGATAGTCCATATTACGAATACTTCATGCCGAATTTTTTAAAAAAAAAAAAAAAAAAAAAAAATTTCCCTATATCAAATTCTATTTTATTTAATTAAATCCAATAATTTATTATAAAAGTATATTTTTAGTATTGGGAAGTCGGGACGTTACATCTCGGGTATCATCACCAGCTTCTTCTTCTTCATACTCAGAGTCGTCAAACAGGTTATGATCGTTGCCCTCATTATCACTCAGGTTGATATTCTCCCCTTCACGGTTCTGGTGGCCTCCGGCTCCATGGTGGCTACCCTGGACCTCAGAACTGATCGGGTGAGCTCGGGTGTTCATTCTCCTGGGTGGCATGATTCTGATAATAAAACAAGAAAGGGGATTAGGGTTTTCCAACTATCCTGACAGCGTTTGCACGGTTCAGGAGCGTATCGTTCCTCCGCATAAGGGTGGAAGTGCAAAAGTTTTAATAATCCATTGTTGGAGATAAAATGTCAAACATTTTTTTTTTGGGGGAAAAAGATCCCTTTGGAATGCGAAAACATTTACAAGAGTTTTCAAAATTCCGAAACCTCAAAAATATTATTATTATTATTATTATTATTATTATTATTATTTTTTAAAAAAAAATTTCAAAATTATTTTTAAGGATCGTAGGAACATTTTTGGAAATTGTAGAAAACAATTTGAAATCGTATATCGTAAATTTGAAACGGTATGGTTGTATTTGTGGCTTGTAGCCATTGTATGATCACAGTTGTATATCAAAACAGTAAAGCATGGCATCGGAAAGTAAAGCAGTTGAGGCACTTTTAAAGAAACTGAAACCAAATAAGTACGGTACAAGGGTTATCACAAAGTTTGGATGTTAAAGCCAAATACATAGTTTCGATGTCCAAGTCTAGCAAAAGTGGAACAAATACAAATACACCATCCGAATAGTAAGGCTACACGAAAGTAGGGCTACATCCATACATACTACCCGAAGTCACACCTACATATCTGTAGGTCAGTCTACTCATCCGCTAGTCAGAAAGGATATCACTGCACAAGTCAACTATCCCGCAAAATCGACACACTAATGTCATCTGAACCTAGGGGACTGAGCTATAAGTAACACATCACGGGGCCATGCCGCGACGGAGCAAGGTCCTCACTCGGGTGAATGCACGACATACAACACGTCTAGCATCCCTAGCCTGGATCACTCCGCCCCCGCGGATCCCTAAACCAAGAATCCTATCGCGACTCCTTATCTCGATCTTGTGGAGTCGAGCCCTAGTCCTCCTAGCAACAGTGGTCCTCATCTCAGCCTGAATCCTCAAGCGCGCCTCGCGCTCCTCCACTAGTGCCCTCCTCGCCTCGTTAAGTCGGGCCTCTGCAGATAGTAAGTCTCGGGTCAGGAACTGTACCACATAAGCATGCTCAGTACCCGACACTGGGGGTAGGTCCGCCGGTGGAGGTGGTATGACTGGAACAGGTGTAGGTGCAGCAGCAGCAGGAGCAGGAACAGGGGTAGGGTCAAGCTCCTCCTCGCTAGAAGTGTCATCCTCCGAGTCACTGTCCGATGAAACAGGGCTAAATGTCTGTGGAGAAGGTGGGGGTGACACAACACGACCCTCGCCGGATCTCACACTCTCCTCCTCAGTAGCTACAGGAGATGGGGTAACAGACTCTGGCTCGGACTCAAAGGGCTCCTCAACGGGATCCTCATCATCAGTACTATCTATCACTGTAATCCAGGGGCCAAGCTCGGAGTCAACACCCATATCCTCCTCAGGGTCCTCGATCTCTCGCATCAGGGCCTCATCATGCTCCCTCTCGAAAGCCTCAGGGTCTGATATCTCATCCATCTACACAAGGGAAATAATGTGGGTCACTAACCATAAAAGAAGGGTTTAGGAGTAGTTCCCTCACGGGCCTTAAAGTCAGGGCTATATCCGATAACCCGACTACCAACTCGATGAGAGTTCTAAGTATTATTAAAGTTGTTATTAAGGTTATCGTTATTGTTATTATTATTAGGGTTGCTTTCTTAAATTACTACCGTTTCTGAGAACTGTAACCTCGCTCTGATACCATTTCTGTGACGCCCCCAGATCCGGGGTCGGAGATCTAGGCGCTCACGGTCCATTTTCCATTAGTAACATACCTGTTCTTGCACACAATATATATAACACCGCCATCGACCCCACAATAAACTCACACCACACTCACACACACAGGTTAGAGCCTCAGAAACGTCACACATTGATTAAACAGGAATAAAGTTATCAGAGTTATTACAGACCGAATTAAATAGTATTTATGCTACCAGCAACACTCCGATATGAAGCGAAGCTGGCGGCTTGAAAGTTTGTTACGATACACTGCCTTGCACAGGTCATGCTGATAAATAAAACGTACTAACAAAAGCTGACGACCAATCCGGCTAATGGGACCTACCGGTGGAATCTCAAGTGGAGGCTCGGGCCTAGTCACCTGCTTGCGAGCAGTCTGCCTGGGTCTTGCCATATCGCCTAGCTGTTGTGTTTGTAAAGTTTGAAAACAAGCAAGAGTGAGCAACTATAGCTCAGCAAGGAATATATATAAGATAAGTAATATACATCTCATATGATTGGCAATTGATATATTTGTTTGTATCAATCAGTTATAAAATCACTTGTCATAGTTGATAAATCTCGAAGGTGCAACAATATGTGCCCTTGTTCTCAAAATAAACTTGCAGTTCTAGATACTGCATTGAATCAACATCATTCTCATCAAAATAGAACACTATCAGCAACTTGGCACAAAAGCCTAAGAAGCAGTGTCAAAGCATTTTTCCAAACTGGAGGATGGGACTTAAAGAAAACATAAAAACCTGACAAAGATTGATGATGATCAGTCGCCACATCCAAGTCCAATAATCCGCGGGTCTTCTCTACCGGTAGAAGGATAGAAACTACATCCGTAACTATCCCTCGGGTGAAAACTACATCCGTAATCACCCTCGATGAAAACTACATCCGTAATCATCCTTCGGCAACACCTGGGCCGGAATAATAAGTGATGGACCGCCTGGCTCACGGCCGCTTACACATCACGGGAATCGCTCGTCAACGGTTCCCACACCTGCCAGAGTCCCTTTTTCTTTTCTTTCAAAACTTGATTTTGATTGAAAACAGAGTAATTGAGGTCCGACATCAGTCGACCGATGATTCTTGAAGTCATACAAGAAGCAGAACCTGACCGGGGGTTTTCGAAAGTGTTTTGAGTTCGAAAGAGTTCGAGTTTGAAGTATTTAAAAAGTATCTTGGATTAACTTTGTTATTAAATAATGAACAGTAATTAATAAATAATATTTTAAGATTTAATATTAATAATTAATAAAATAATTATTCGGTAAAATAAATTCTTAATCCAAGATAGGGTTTCGAGTATTTACGAAGATATAACGATAGTTATTTGAATATACGATACCACCCGAATGAACCTTCGGGTTTTCGCAATATAGATACGATATGATATTATACCGCTCCCCGGTCAATAGTATATACGGACCGCTACGACCTCTATTGCTAGAGTCGTTGTCCGAAGAAAACATTTCAATCTAAGTTCAAGGGGTAAAAGCATTCATATACTTGTTCAATCTCAATTGCATCAATACTTCGATAAACATAGCATTTGATATCATTTGAAAACTACAAACACAACAGTAAAAATCCTTGTATATGGATAAGTTTTGAAAAGTAAACTTGCCTTGATTTGGTTGGGGTGGTCGAGCGTGCGAATTCGAACGATCTATACATAAACAATAATCGATCGTTAGTATCTCGACAACTTCTCTCTAATTACGGGGTTTTAAGGGGGTACGAAATTAACTTAACGACTTCGTCTAATGACTCCCTAGCCCCACTATAGGTCCATGACATCACTCGTTTACGCTCGTCACTTACTCGACTTAATTTAGTTACCACGTTCGAACTATAACCACTAACCCTAGAATAATGTTCCCCTAATCGACATTTTTCCATTGCGCGAATTTTACTCTAGCATTTTTATAAAATCCAAAAATTCATATTTTAATCCAATTCCTTTTGGGTGGTCTTCACCACTGCATTACTTACATTCTCAAATTTTACCACGACCCCAAATATATTTTAAGGTGTTTAAACAAGGTTCACATGGGGGTTACTTAATGCAGTCCATAGTCCAGAAACAAAATTCACTCCTCCGGCCATAACTAAAAATCCACACATCACATGGCTATGAATCTTACTTTTACAGAAACTACATTCAATTATATTTCCAACAATATAAGGTAGGACATCAGGGGACATCATTTGGGTATTCAAAATCGTGCTACAACACAGGTCAAAGTTCCTGGACAGATTCAGCAAGCTCAAATCACTTAATTCAACCATTTTTCTTACTTCCATAACATAAACACCACTTAAAACACTTAGGTCATGACTCATAACACTCATGGAGATATATATCTTAACCATAATCATAAAAATCACAATCTCAACATCAAACTCAAGATCCATACTATCCATCACATATACATTCAAGATAAGCCCTAAAATACATGGATCTACTTCCATAATATATGAACAACACTTATCCAAGGGTGGTTTGAGATTTCATACCTTCTTGAGCTCCTAGAGACCTGGTATAAACTTTACACAACTTAAAAACACCTTGGATGGTCTCCTACAACACTCACAATGCAAGATCTAAAAGATAAAAACTTATGTTAACCACTTTACTCACCTTCAACAATTCATAACTCAAAAACTAATGGATGGAAAGCTTTGAAATTTTTACCATACCTCTAATATGATCCAAGGAAGCCTTAGGAAGGATGTAAATGAAGAAACTTGGAGAGAAAAATCTCTCTCTCTCTCTCCCTAGAGCAGTTCGGCTGCTTTGTATTTCCAAGGGGGGGAGTTTTTCTTGTGTTTTGTTTTGTTGGAATGATAAAATGATTTGCTAGCATGCTTGGTATAATTGTTGTTAACAAGGAGTAGTCCCATGTGCCAAGCCTATAGCCTAGGTTGTCTCCCATGCCCTAGTGTCCCCCTAGGTGCATCATCCAACATGCTAGTTCTTGTCTTTTTATAACTAGCTAATTACATGTCATTTACATATATTTTCTTTCGTTGTAATATTATTCTCCCACCGATACTTGTTATTTAATCCTTATTTCGTATCGTAACGTAATTATTCTCTCGTAGTAATATTTCGTTACGTAGAGATTTCCCCCTATAATTCCTTAAGTACTTATTGCGTAAATTCCTCGAATGTCCATAATTCCTCGTCATAATTCTTAATAAATCCTTTAATACTCTAACCATTCTCGAATTCCAAATTCATAAATATTACTAACAGTAAGACTCTTGCCTTCACAATCTCCCTGTATATCTTATATCATAAATGCAACAACGCAGTTTCTCAGAAAATCAATTCGATAAATCAACGGGGATGACTAGAAAGGTTCCACAACGACAATGTCACGAGATATTTAAATAAAAGGAAATATTACCAAAAATTTAGGGTTCTTACACTCGAGCAATTAAGTTCTTGGGGACTTTGTGCCTAGTGACCTAAGGCTTTTTATAGTCTGGGATCCACTAACCCAACGCTCGCTACATGGGTATTATTGTATAAGCCTTTAGGGGTCTCATCCATTGCACGATCAAATAAGCATGTGTGTTGTGTACATATTGTGTTTGAGTCATAATAAAGCATGAATTTATGTCTACTTTAGAGGAGTATAAAGGTGTATCTGAAGTGATCTTGAGTTTAACGTTCATTCTATTTATAACCCTGTGATTGTCTTGGAAAAGAATATGTATGATTTTGATCCGGTTTGGGAGTATATCTGTCGAGCATTGCACACACGCACGTTCTGACCATGTATTGTTAGTATACCGGAATTTAGTCGAGCTCTGTTTGGATTGATTGCATTCATTGAGATATTTGCTTGCTAAGTGGTGTTGGTTAGTTTGAGGGGATCCTTTGCATTCATATTTAGTTGCATTCATGCATTGCATTGTTTGTGTCGTTTGTGTCAGTTGGATTTTTTGGGTACATTCACTATAGGCCCTCACGAGACCTTACTCGTCCACTAGGGCTGCCTAGGGGTTTAAAGGGCTTGTTGCATATGCTAAATGCATCCGTGATCACCTACGGAAGTGGTACTAATTAGTTGTATATATTTGTATCTGTTTATGCTTGAGGACAAGCATCGGTTCAAGTTTGGGGGTGTGATAAGTGGATTTTTATCCATTTAGACCATTCTATTTTGGCTTGAATTGATCGCTGAATCCTCGAGTATTTGTGTGGTTTAATGTGTTTTGTGGAGTTTGTGCAGGAATATAGTTTTTGCAGGTATTTATGGTGTTTTGTAACTCCTGGAACAGATGTGATTGTGGCGTAAAACGGCGCGTGGAGAAATAGGCTCTAAAAAGACATTCTGCAGAAACAGAAGTTGTATAGCGCGACCGCGCTAGTTTTATACTGTGAGGAAGCGCGACCGCGCGAAGGGAATTGGCAGAATTGGCACAGCGCGACCGCGCCACAATAACACTACAGCATAGCGCGACCGCGCTAGGAGAATACTGAACCGCCAGAAACTGTTTCAAATCTGATTTCAAAGAGGAATGTTGCCGTTTTCTTCTCCTATTTGACATGGAAATATTCTTGGACGGTGGGAATAGTCTAGAAGCTTTATTTGACAAGGGAAGTAGCAATCTATATCATATTTAAAGATGGAAATTGTCAAATTCAATTCCTACTCAAGAATGGCAATTGTTTGAAGAAGAGGCAATATTGAGCTATAAATACACATGTTTGGGGGTCAGATTTACAGACACCAACACCAGAGATCAGATCACTTCACATTACATACACACTTTCTAGCACGAGATTGAGAAGCCAAGGCGAGGATCGTGACAACAAGAAGATCTAGACATAGTTTTCTTGTATTCTTACTAGGCGTATCTTTTGGATGCTTGATCATTATTCGACTTTGTTCCATAACTTTGTTAACATTGGTTTATTCATTATTATTCTCTTCATCTTTATCATGTTTTCATCAAACCCCATGATGACGAACGGTTCGATTATGAACTAATCGTCGTCATGGGGTCCTAGCGGATTTACTTATGGAATTTAGATGTTGATTGCCTAACTTGATATATGTGTGGTGAATTTACGATATCCTTGCATGGTTGTATTTAATTCATATAGATGCGTAGCTAACATCTATCTTGTTAATCTTAAGTGAAGCGACAGTGAATCTTTTGATTTAGAACTTGCCATGCTAGCATAAGTCCATGAATGTTATTCATGTTTGTGGTGTGTTTCTAACCGTCTCATACTACCTTATGTAATCTTATGGATACTTGATCTTCAACCATTATGTTTTCAAATTCTATAGACATATAGGGTCTAAGCATAATTGGTGCCTGCATGATTTCTATCTTTTGTGGATATTGTGTAGATTGGTGTGCGTGTACTGAAAGGTAGCGTATACTTATTTCGTGTTGTCCGATTAGTTATCGTAACCACCACATGTGTTGATAAAAGGGCATGATCTCTAAAGGAAGTTTGTATTGAAGTTAGGATCCCATGTTTTCCATATCATAAGTAATTTGAAATCACTTAGTTAATTAATTTAGTTGTTAATTAATTCTTATTAGTTTATTTAGATAATCAAAACCAATTTGTCCATTGTCTTAGCATTGAACGATAATCATACATTGATGCTTAGGTACAAGAACTAAATTATACAATCTCTGTGGGAACGAACTCTACTTCATTCTATATTACTTGTGAACACGTGCGCTTGCGTGATTTTGTGCTAACAGTGCATAACGAGATAACTCGAAAGCGTGTTTCGACTTAAGTAAAGTTTATACGTAACCTTCTAAAGAAGTGTTAGGTGATTAATCTCGAATATTCTGATTCTTTATAGATCACCGAGCTGAACCGGGGCACGCTACCTCTACCCACACCCGATTACCAGGCAAGTGTTCAAACCTTTGAACCTGTTGTTGTGATAATATATATATATATATATATGTGATTACTGTTTACATATGTCATAGCATGCATGCCTGTCTTCAAAGTATATTGTGATACTTGTTCCCTGATTCTAAGTTGGCTTATAAGCTAGATACGATATATTATTTGTAAGCCGGATTGTGTTACGACCCTTAGTGAAGGGTGTATGATCTTCCTTCATTAATTATAGACCGGGAGTCGGTATTTTGTAATATATAGGTAGTCATGAAAACCCGAAGGGATTCCATTAACAGATGACTTGAGGAATGTTATTTATAAACATTATCTATATTTCCATTAGTATTAACTACTTGGAAATTATTCGAGGAATGTTATTTGAATACTCATTCGAGAGTATTTATTTAATGAATATTATTTTGAATATTCATTTGAGGCTATTTGAATCAGATGAATATTATTTTGGAATATTCATTCGAAGTTATTTATTTAGTGAATATTATTTTTAATATTCATTCGAGCTTTATTTATTTAAATGAATATTATTTCGAATATTCATTTGAGGTAATTGGTTATTTTCGAATATTCATTTGAGCTTAATTACTTAACGAATAATTTCTTGGATATTCATTCAAGATTTTATTATTTTCTTGGATATTATTTCAAATATTTATTCAAGGAATTATTTATTTAATGAATATTTTATATACACTTATTCGAGGGTTAATCATGAGCAATATTTATATTAAGAATATTCTTGAACTATTTTCTAGTTTATTAAATATTCTTTGAATATTTATTTAATTCTTTCAATTAGTTCTAAAATGAGATATTTTATTCAAAAATTTCCTTGATATTCAAATACCATGTAAATTATCTCTGAGTCGTATTATTATTATTTTATCAAGGAAGGTTCTCAAAACTCCATTCTACATTCGAGTCTATCTTCTAAAATATAAGAGAACCTTGCTTGAGAGCTGTTTTTTCGTTGACTGCCCGGTCATATACTTGTTAAACTATTCTTTTCACTCGCAACGTGGTTGCTAACCATCAAATTGAGTTTGTTTGTTACTTCCTCATCATTCGAGGGGTAAGATTATTGGAACAAGTCAGTATCCATTAACAAGCATCAGCTTAGGAAATATTGGTGAATTTTCCTTTCCAACTAGATACGACTACTTTGTGGAGTCTTATCAACAAGTATTATACTTGGGGAAAAAGGGACGAGCTTTACGTTTCAAGGTCATGGATTTATTCGAACTAGGAGTATTTGTGTAAGAGGCTGTGGGACAGTCCATCATTAAAATTATGTGTAAGAGGTTGTGGGACAGTCTATCAGTAAAACTGGTATAAGAGGTTGTGGGACCGTTCATCCTAAAAATAGGGTCCGAGTGGTGCCGGTCCCAACTATACGCAACCATTGGCTAGGGAGATCCGACGTACGTTCTTCTTTCTACATGTAGAGAAACAAATCTTGAGATGCACAACCTACTACTGATCATCGTAAGGTGGTGTCATCTGGCGTGACAATACTCCCGCATTAGTTCATAATCCAAATCTATTTATTTTCTGCAACATTCTCAATGTTGGCAGGGTTGAAAAGTGTTCAAAACTGGAATTGCAATATTTTTTCCTGCAAGTTCCTCTTTTATAATAAATGATAATATCTTGCTTATCTTTTGCTGAGCAGATATTTTTGCAGCATATATATTTTGAGTTACCTTGTAACTTCATCGTTTACATTATACTGGCACTATCTTCGTAAATGCATGGCATATGGTTACAAAGATATTATGAACTGTTGTATATTATCACTGTTCAGTATATTCTTTTTGGTGGGCTATTGCTCACCCTTCCTTTATTTATCTATATCACAACAATAGCTAGATCGGATGGCCCGCACAAAGCGCAATCGGTGCGAGCAAGTGATCGCGTCAAAGGATTAACCGCTGAGATCATAGCTACCATTGCTGAAGAGGAAGCTATTGGTAGGCTAGTTGGTAGCATTTGAGTATCAAATGTATTTATTATGTGACATATACAAATGGATGGCAAAGAGTATGTAATGGTTAAATTGTAAATCTTTTGGGTTGTAAGAACTCAATCTTACGATTAATAATATTTGTTAGTTACTCTGATTTCATCACTATAACTGGTTGTGTGTGTTTGTGATGTGATATTACTGCTGCGTCATAGCATGCTGCTTATGTATTTTGATGCAAGTCAAGTATTATTGATGGAATTGAGACCGTAACGACCCGGTCCCTGACCCCGGATCTGGGGGTGTTACAGAAATGGTATCAGAGCGTTACGTTATAAACGATAAATTCACTAAGATAATAAGAACTCTTGCCAAGTTCATAGTCGGACTACTTAATGTAGTACTGACATATAAAACCCTTATGGGAACTCTTAAATATCATGATAGTAACTTAGCTCGATATCTTATCGACGAGTAAGGCGACAGACCTTGAGGCTTACGAGCAGCAGTACGAGGATGCTTTATTAAATGTTGACGATCGGCTTGAAGACTCGATAGAGTACCCTACTGAGGACCCGAAGGAGGTTCCAGCTAAGGAGGACAATCTTGTTAAGGATAAAGAGTTTACCCTTGAAGATATGAGGGCTGCAGCCAGAGAGACTATAAGAGTTAAAGTATAGTGCCCAGAGAAGTGAGTATAAAGAACTGAGATATTATTAAGAGATCTGAAGATGCATATTGAATTCATAGTTGGACTACCGGGTGTAGTACCAGCAAGTAAGACGAATTGGAAAAAATAACTTGAGATCTTATATGGGGATATATGAGAATCCTTAGAGACTTTTAGATCAGTGAGAAAAGAGTTAGAATAATGCGTGATTGTCAAAGATATCTATATAGGACGGGGAGCAGAGTCTCCAGGAGCAATTAAGATAGAGGCAGCAACTGCCATATCATTTGATAAAAGAACTATTGGGAATATTGACAATGATAAGTTATAACTGTGAAGTCAAATTGAGATTGATAAGATGGTTTATTCAAGGAAATGTTCATAAATAAGCTTAGAAAGTAAAGACATTGCGAAGTGATGGCATGATTGGATAAAGTATATAAGGAAGCCGTAAGCGAGACGATGATCTCAGAACCTACAAGAAGAAGAGACCAGTGAGTCTATGATAAACCCGTAATAAGATCATTGTCAGAGACTAAGTATAAGGTTAATTCCACTCAGTTAAATGATGAACCAGAAACATTAGATGCATGTGATTCAGAAGAAATTTACTTCTTTCTTTTCGTTGAATGGATTATAGTAGTTTCAAGGTTTATTCCGATGCTGAATCATAAATGGATCAAGTAATATGATCAATGGTTAAGAAGTGAGTGAGATTTTTGGATGAAACCTGAAAGAGCAAGTGCATGCCAGGTTCTCGGAGTATGAGTTCTGGTAAAATGGAATTCAGTTATTAGGACATGTGACCAATAGTGAGTAGCGTTGGTTGACCCCGCCGAGTTAAAGGCAGTTCAATTGAGAAAGGCCAACCACACCAACAAAGGCGATAAATTTCATAAGATTCCCAAGGTATTGCCAAAGATTTGTTCAGGACCTTAAAAAGATTGAAGTCCCGTAACCTGACTTAGTTATAAAACTAAGAAGTTTGAAGGGACAAGAAAATGTGAGAAAATCTTTCTGGTGCTAAAGATGAAACTGGTGACGACCTAGCGTTGGCGTTGCCTAGTGGAAGAAGGAAGACTTTGTGATATATTATGATGCATCTTATATAGGTTTAGGTGGTGTGATTATGCGGCACGGCAGAGTAATTGCAGATGCATTTGGACAGCACGAATCGCCAATTTGGATGGCCTTGGTAGTGCCAATATTGTGAAATGACTAACTCTGACGGTAATGTTTCTTCTGAAACTAGTGGTTAGGTAGACTGACATTTGGTAGTATCGACTATTAGAACATATATGTATCGGGAAGATGTGGCATGTTTCAGTTTGAAACTTTTGATTTTTCCCTTTTATGGGATGTATATTTGGTTCCCTTTCTGTGGTTAAACTTCCAACCTTATGTCAATCATTCCTTTATTATAACTGCTTACGATTCTACCTACTTGAATGTTCATAGAACTGTTCTTCAGATTTCAAAATTGATCTTAGTAGTACTACAAGTGGGTGGATAGATTGACCGAATTTCCCCAATTCTTGAAAGAAGTTCGACAAATTTTGGCAAACCTTGTCTCTCTGATTATCAGAAAACGTCACTAAAGAAAGTGGGAACTGGGGCGAACCCCGTGGTTTGGGAAGGGTAGCCGCTATATGGGTTGGTGGACCGACCTTGATTATTACAATTGATTGTAGAAACAAAATGATGAAGTTGAAATTGGACGGTAAAGGGGAAATGTAGTTAAGGACCAAAACGGACTGAGGAGTTCCGGGATTGACTTAAATGAAAAGGTTGTTATGCCAAAAATATAAGCTTGTGTAGCACGTGGGATCGATAAGAGAATGTTAAAAGATGAAAACAAAGGAAAGGTGCCCGGAGACGGTACCGAGAAGCCGATTGAGATTTATATGGAGTAAAATTTTGGAAAAGATCAGAAACGGTATCAAGGGAAGAAGGATGAACAAGAAGTGACTATGCCACTCTAGCACAAAAGATTTGCTGTGTGAGGAAAGCAGTGACGTACCCCAGATAAATTATCTTCGCTATGGACGAAGGAGGCACTATGCCAGGCAATTGCTAGAAAAGTAATGTCATTAGCTAACCCTAAACTCACATACTGTAGCACGGCCATTGGGGGCCATGTGGTGAAGAATTATAAAGTGACTAGACCAGTAATGTAAGGACAAAGCGGGGTGCTTCTAACTGAGTGCCAACCGCGAGAACTTTCGATACAAAATGAAGTAATTCAGGTGTATATGATTGACCAGCTTATGAGCTAGAAACCCAACCATAGTAAATTGAGGTACATAATGTTGGGATTTTATAAATACAATGAACATAGTATGACTGAGGAAAGTGATCAATAGAAGGCTTATGGAGATTGTCAAATATTGTGCAGTATGATGCATAAAGGTTATCTGAAACTTAGTATCTTTAAGAAGAGTGATAAGTACTAAGAGATTCACGTTGAACACGACCAATATCTTCCGGAACATCCTTGTTGCCATTACCAAATATATGTTGTCTTTTGAAGGCCATGTAGATTGACATCCGTTCGAAAGAGAAGGTTAGCATGAAGCTACCCATAGATTATCAAGATGTGAATGATTGAAAAGAGACCCTTATTAAGGAATTATGAAGTGATTGTTAACTAAAGGATGTAAGTAATTTTGAAAATAGAATTGAGGATAGAATATCCGTAAATTAAAATGAACCCTGGGGATGCACAAAGGGTGGCATTACCCCTAATATGACATGATGAAAGGAGTTTCGGAAAGTACGTAGATAGAATTGTTACAGAATCGATTAAAGATATTTCGATATACCCTGTACCTAGAAAATACAGGAGGAACGATGAGGATGACCTAAGAAACCTTACAGGAAAAAGGGTAATATTTTGAGTTTCAAAATAGAAGTTTGGTAATGTATGACCTAATAATAATAATGCCAGGCGAGGCATGTGTGAGACCATGAGGAAGTATGGATTGAACCAAATAAAGGTTGAGATTATCCTAAAACAAGAAAGGATTAAGAAAAGAAATATCCTAGGTATGATTGGGAGTAACCGTGATAAAGTTCACACGGAAAGGTGGAAGCAATGACTTATGGAAAAAGACTGATAGATACTTTCTCCTTCAGCAGAGCAAGGGAGAATGCATTCACCCAATAGTAATGGGAATGAGGTAGAAAAGTTTGAGTTGGAATAGATTCAAAAAAAACATTGATTGTGAGAAGTTATTATTGTCAGGAAAGGCCAATGAGGTGGCCGACACTTTAAGTATAAGGGAGTAATTATAAATGCTCATACCAAAGAAAACAGAATGATATTTGGAAGGACCTTGAAGGTCATATCGGAGTAGAGGAATTTACATTCCTTCTGATGATTGTGAAAGAATCGACGATAATAATAGTTTAAGTAAAGATTCGATTCCTGATGGCATCTTAAGCATATTACATACCTTAGAAGGTCCCATTTTGAGGTAAACCAAGACCATGATACGAAATTTATTAAGTGAACCGTGAAGTTTCCAGTCTTCTAATGAAGACATGTGATTAATAATTTCATCAACCTGGCATAGCTGCGGTGATTGAAGCTCTTCTACAATTTTATCTGCTTCATTAATTTCTACATCAAGTTCAGGAAGTATTCCTTATGAATAAGAAATAGTGATTAATTCGTCTTCCTAGAGAATCTTGGATATAACAATTATTAAACCCGTCTGATTAACCATTAAAGCACTACGTAAACAGCAAATGATGGTGATTCGACAATGGACTACAATAATATAGTGGTGATTCTTCTAAGAAAGTAGATGACAACGGAAAGATAAAGATAGTGCTACTATTGATAAGCTAAATGGCATGTTGATGAATGACAAGCAAGTTTGTGTTAGTGTACTTCTGCGTAAACAAGATAGAGAATATGAGGTTGATGATTCTTTATGCTAAAGGTATTCCCGTGGAAAGAATTAATGAGACTTGGAGAGAAGGGAAGTTGAGCCCGAGATTTATTGGGCCATCTGAGAGTCTAAAAGTGTTCGGAAGGTGGCATTCGAGCCAGCTCTACCCCCAAAATTTATAGCATGATCGTAACTTGTTTCATGTGTCAAGGCTACGCCAGTAAAACGCAGATGCTCGACAGATGATAAGAGTACGAGCAGGTAAATATACGACCTGGTCTGACTTACGAAGAACAACCTGTGGAAAATCACGGATAAAAAAAAAAGAACAAGTGATGAGAAACAAGTTTGGCAGAAGTAGATTATATTGGATCTAAGTTAAAGGAATCGGCCAGATTCATTTCGGAGGGTTTAAATTGGAATAATGTGATGGTTATAGAGTAAATGTGACGGGATACCAATAAGAAGGTACCAAGTGCAAAAGATGTCTCAATAAAGAGATGATGGTGGAGGTAAATAATAGAAGAGAATAAGAATCAGATAATAAGAAGGATGTGATTGATAAAGAAAAGACTGGGAAAGCAACTATGGAATGTGAAGCAAGGAATGTTATGAATGGATTAATGAATGGGCTTTCTAATGAATTGATGACAACCTGATAGTGTTAGTATTATAGGTATGAAAAAGCTAGTAGCGTGGCATGGAATGTCAGTAACAATGATGTCAAGCAAGAAACCTAAGATTTAACCTGAAAGGTTGAGGGAATTTTCAAAAGTGAGCGTTGGTAAGATTAAACAAGAGAATAGGTCCATAGAATGATGGACGGACTATCTGTCTGTGTGATAGAAGTCTAAGTAGAATACCATAACTTGTTTAATTGCTTGTCAAGTACTAAAGGCTGGCCCCCTTCTGTACTAACTATGCAATATAACAAATGTTCATTGATCATAGTGATCTCTCAATAAATCTTTCCACTTCTCTATATTGACCGAGATTACGAAGATTAAAGCGATCAGGAAATGCACAGTGCGAGCGAGGTTACCTCCAAATTCGCAGTACGATAGTGATACCAATGTTACTGCAGGTATCAATAAGGATAAGATTGAGTAAGAGCATAACCCGGATAGTGTGTTGTACGAAAAGTAGCAAAGTTGATGGAAAAAGGATAAAGTATGTATTGTAGCACTAGAAGATGTGCTGAGAATGGGTAGAACGACTAAGAATTGACCGGGAAGCTAAAAAGTGAAACGACAGATAAACGACTCTTTGCTTCCTACCTGATTCCGGGACCGAATCCTTTTAAGGAGGGGAGACTTTAAGAACCCAGATTTTCGGTAGAATTAAAACTTTTTATTATGTATGGATGTAATAGTGAATAGTGGTTGCGACTACGATGTAACGATTGTTCTAATGAATGTATGGAATGGATTTGGATTCAAATACTTATATGTCATGAAAGATGCTATTGGTCGACAATCTAGATAAGAATTATCTATCTCCTAGTAAACTAAGATTTGACAATTCCAAGGGGGAAGGTAATTCTTATGTCATCCAAATCAATATCCGTTATCAGTCCAGTGGTTCCGTAAAAGGGTTAAGGAACGATCGAAAGAGAACCAGGACATCTATATAACCCTAAAAGAATAAGTAAAGAATAAGTGGTGAAAAGTGATTTTGGTGGATTTAGGAATATTATTAGACGACGCTATATAGAAGTACCCAGAACGAAATTCTGAGTTCGTATTAGTGATCTAGGGGGAAAAAGAGTGTATGTAAAAGCTGTCGGATTCTGAAAAATAGCACTTTTATTTTCTCCGAGATTTCCCTGGACGCTGAAAGACCTAACAGATTATTAAAAGGATTTAAGGAATATGGATTCGAGAATTATTAAGAAAGATGGAGAATACTATTATAAAAATTAAGAAGGTTTACGGTAAAATCGTAACTAGAAATCCTTGGGTTATTCTTTCGAACGATTAATTAAATTGAGCAATGACCGGACAAAGGAGCAAGTAGAGATCAAGATGCATGCATGTGCAAGGGAAAATATCTAGTAACCAAATTGTTTACCGAGGAACTAAATCAATTAGAGTATAACCAAGATATTATCTAAACCATATCAATAATTCATTTCTATCACAAACCAACAAGAGAGCAAGAAACCAACTCTTTTCTCCTCCAAAATAAGCCATTCGGCTTTTGCTATAATTCAAGATCCAAAGTCAAGCTTCCACTCCTTGTTTGATCTCCAAATTTTTATTATGAGTTCTATAATTCAAATAAATGATCTCCTAAAAATCCTAGCTTCAATCTCTTATTTTTCCATTTTCAAAAAAATCATCAAAGTAGATGATGAATAGTGTTTTATAAGAACTAATCTTGTTTTCATGATTTCTTTGGTTGATCTAAGGTTTGTTAAAGCTATACAAGGACCATTCAAGGCTTAGTAAGGTTAGAACATACTCTAAGGAAGGTATAATCCTTAAGAACCCTAGTTCATGTTTTAAGATTATGTATGTTCTTGATGATTTAAGATTAGTTATGGTGTTAGTATGATTATAAGCATGTTAGCATGATCTTATAGTTGATTTTATAAATTGATGATCAGTATGATGAAGTGATATGTTCTGGGACTTAATAAGATGAGAATCATGTTTATAATTTGTGTTGATGCCCTATGTGGCTTGGGTTGTTGATTACGATTTTTGGAACGTCCGATTTATAGCCGTCGTAATGCCCGATTTTCGTTAACCTTAAGAAATCGTGTTTGATAGTAGCTATAACTTCCTTTACAGTTTCATATTATTTCATCATAAGATAGATTATGTAAGCTTCGTTTTGATATAAAGATCATGTGAAACGGACTTACGGTTTAGGAATTATGGCCGATTTACAAAAAGGGGTTCAAAACCGTAAAGGAGAGTTCGTAACTGAAATTGAACCCTCATAATATACGTAAGTCAGTAGCGAATCATTGTAATTAAATACTAGAGATAAAAAGGAAGGTGTGAGAGAAAACCACATGTCAAACGGATCGTTTTCCGATTTTATAAAAATGTTCGAATAACGCGAACGAACCCTTAAAAGTACATTTGGTTATAACTTTGGTAAAACACTTAGAAAACGGGCGATAAAACTCGAGGTATAATCTTGGTTCGTAAACGACCGACCTTAGAACTTACCCGGCTTAAGTATATGTCAAGTGTAAGTGTAATGACATGTCTTAATAACGAAAAAAAGTTGGATCGTATCGGTAATAAAAAGAGTTATACAAAAGGGTGCATAACGAGATAACTCGAAAGCATGTTTCGACTTAAGTAAAGTTTATACGTAACCTTCTAAAGAAGTGTTAGGTGATTAATCTCGAATATTCTGATTGTTTATAGATCACCGAGTTGAACCGGGACACGCTACCTCTAACCACACCCGATTACCAGGCAAGTGTTCAAACCTTTGAACCTGTTGTTGTGATAATATATATATGTGATTGCTGTTTTACATATGCCATAGCATGCATGCCTGTCTTCAAAGTATACTGTGATACAGTTCCCTGATTCTAAGTTGGCTTATAAGCTAGATACGATATATTAGTTGTAAGCCGGATTGTGTTAAGACCCTTAGTGAAGGGCGTATGATCTTCCTTCATTAAATATAGACCGGGAGTCGGTATTTTGTAATATATAGATAGTCGTGGAAACCCGAAGGGATTCCAGTAACAGATTACTTGAGGAAGGTTATTTATAAACATTATCTATATTTCCATAAGTATTAACTACTTGGAAATTATTCGAGAAATGTTATTTGAATACTCATTCGGGAGTATTTATTTAATGAATATTATTTTGAATATTCATTTGAGGCTATTTAAATTAGATGAATATTTTTTTGGAATATTCATTCGAAGTTATTTATTTAGTGAATATTATTTTTAATATTCATTCGAGCTTTATTTATTTAAATGAATATTATTTCGAATATTCATTTGAGGTAATTGGTTATTTTCCAATATTCATTTGAGCTTATTTACTTAACGAATATTTTCTTGGATATATATTAAAGATTTTATTATTTTCTTGGATATTATTTCAAATATTTATTCGAGGAATTATTTATTTAATGAATATTTTATATACACTTATTCGAGGGTTAATCATGAGCAGTATTTATATTAAGAATATTCTTGAACTATTTTCTGGTTTATTAAATATTCTTTGAATATTTATTTAATTCTTTCAACTAGTTCTAACTCGATCATTCCTTGGTTTAACCTAATTTTACTATTTCCTCAAGATATAAACCCTTTAATATTTCTATACTCCTTCATATCACATTCCATAGAGTCTCAATTGAGATTGAAAATCCTTAAAATCCACACTCAGGAATTTCTGAAATCCGTCATTGTTTCGAGTCACTTATTTTCATAGTACATCACTAATATGGTTTCTGATTATTCATTTTCTGTTTCAATGGTAGGGTACCTACTTGCCATTTCCCTAAATCCTCAAAATTTACTATTCATTTAAGCACTGTAGCATTTCTAAAGTTAGGGTTATTATAGATATCCCATCAGATCCTGACGATTCATATATTCCTGATGAAGCCCCAATTACTGATGGTGGTACCACAAATGCAGATGTTGAGGGGGAGCAACATCAAGACACCATCAATACTAATACAACTCAAACATCAGGAGAAAATTCATCAGAAACAGATTCAAGTGATAATCCTGATAATCAATCAGGAGGAGATAGCACTATCTCAGGGGGCCTTCTTATGACTCTAGTTCTTTTGAAGATAAAACCAATCCAGGGGGAGCATCCAACTCAAGAAATGATTTACCACCAGTAAGGAAATGGACTAAAAGTCATACTCCTAATTTAATTATTGGGAATCCTGATGCAGGTGTTAAAACCAGAAGTGCAACTCAGAATGAGTGTCTTTATCATAACTTTCTATCAAAGGAAGAGCCTAAGAAAGTTGAAGATGCACTCAAGGATGCTGATTGGGTTACAGCAACGCAAGAAGAACTAAATGAATTTGAAAGAAATGAAGTCTGGAAACTTGTACCAAGGCCGAAGGATAGGTCAATTGTGGGTACAAAGTGGGTGTTTAGAAACAAGACAGAATCAGATGGCACAATTGTGAGGAATAAAGCAATGCTAGTTGTAAAGGGGTATTCTCAACAGGAAGGAATAGACTATGATGAGACTTTTGCTCCTGTTGCAAAGCTAGAAGCTATCAGGATTTTTCTGGCATATGTAGCCCAAAAGAAATTCAAAGTTTTTCAGATGGATGTTAAAAGTACTTTTCTGAATGGAGAATTGGAAGAGGAGGTATATGTTGAACAACCTCCTGGTTTCAATGATCCTAAATATCCAATTCATGTCTACAGATTGGATAAAGCACTTTATGGACTAAAGCAAGCTCCAAGAGCCTGTTATGAAACCTTGGCTCAATTCTTACTGGAAAGTGGATTCAAAAGAGGTACAATTGAAAAAACTCTGTTTTATTTGAATCATGGTAAGGATTTGCTGTTAGTTCAAATTTATGTTGATGATATCATTTTTGGGTCAACTAATACAAAGCTTTGTGAGAAATTTTCAAAGCTAATGCAGTCTAGATATCAAATGAGCATGATGGGAGAAATGAGCTATTTCTTAGGTTTGCAAGTTAAACAGACTGATGATGGAATTTTTATCAATCAGTCAAAGTACACAAAGAATTTGCTGAAAAAGTTTAACATGCAAAGATAGTGCTACTGCTTCAACTCCCATAGCTACAGCTACTAAACTTGATCCTGATCAAGGTACTAAAGTAGATGTAACTAACTACAGAGGCAAATCCCAGAGAACCACATCTTATTGCAGTCAAAAGGATTTTCAGATACTTGAAAGGCTGAAGGGTTTCGAGGCAACAAACGCAGCGGAAAGCAATAATTAAAAACAATAAAATAGAAACCCTACCGCAGGATCCATGCAAAAACATGATATTTAATTCGGAGTTAGATGAATACCTTAAAGAAGCTGTACAAATTGATGACAGATGGAGGTCCAAAGCAATCACCACGCAGTCCTCTTCGAGATTTACGTTGCCAAAGTAGTCCACACGAACGCTTGATCGTCCAACGATCACCGGAGCAGGAACTAGTCGAAGAACATGCCTATCTCTCTTTCTCTAGCCTCTCATACGTTTTTCTCTAAAAACGAATTGCAAAAGTGTAACCCTAGACAATACATCATAATGTATTTATAGGGAAGGGAGATTCGGCTAAACCCTAAACCGAATTGGGATTCTCCAAACCCATTCTGATTTGGTTTTAATATTAAATTCGAATTCTATTTAATTATAATTAAGACCAGCTCAATTAATTAAATATCCAATTTCGAATTTAATAATTTAACTTAAATTCGTAATTTAAATTAAAACCCCTTTTAACGTTCTTATTGTGTAACCCTTTAGGTTATTATTACGTTGGCAATGATTTTAATATCCAATAATAAAATTATAAACAAATAGCGGCATCTAGTAATACATCATTGCTACCCAAGTAATAATAATAATTGGTGATCCAATTAAACCTTTCGTGATTAATGTTTCCATGTAATATAATCCCTTTAACCATATATTTTAGACTAAACGAGGCATGTCATTAGTCATCCTCTTCAACGTTTAATCCGGATTTCCTTGATCAATGAGTAGACTATTAAAACAAATCAATATTTGAGCATGGCCATGCATTTTCATAGTCTCACTCAATCAAGAGGCCAATAATATCTCTCCTAATAATATGAGGGTTAAATCCTTTATCTATCATTCATATTTCTCATACGACTCATAATATACCCGATGTACACTTTTATCATCACCCGGTCAAAGGTAACTTTTAATGTAGTCAAAGTATATTAATCCTCGTATAGAAATATAATGATCTCAAGTCTATGGATCATTACACCATTATCACTCTGAGTCTTTCTGTTAGGTCCAAATGTGTTGTAGAGGGGGGGTGAATACAACTTTTCGAATATGAGAGGCAATAAAAACGATGCAATAAATGAACACACAGATTCAAGGAATATATTTCTTTATATATAACTTGAAAGGGTTGCTACAACATTCATTACAAAGTATAACAGAAGTTGAGAGAGAAGTGAATGATACTAAGCTCTGTGAATGCACTCTCTCTTTTTCTCTTGTGTTTTTCTCTAGAATTGCTCACTAACTAAAACATTACACAAGTACTTCTATTTATACTACATGTAATCTATGTCCTGTAGTCTTCAAAGACTAAGATGTACGTGGCCCAATGATGTCCACATAATTCTTGCCTTATCTTGAAAGCTTGGAAATCTGCCAATCAGAAGATGCCATGTGTCATGTTGAAGCTGCACCTAAGTAGAACTTCTACTTGAGAATTTCTACTTGGCTATCTCGAAATTCCTAAGTGGAACTTCTACTTGGCTATCTCGAAATTCCTAAGTAGAACTTCTACTTGAGAATTTCTACTTAGCCATCCAGAACATTTAGTACTTAGAAAATATTCTGGTCTTCAACTTGAAACTTCAATGCACATCTTGAACTTGTGATATCTTCATGTCTTCTTTATTCTTCAACAAGCTCTTGAACATGGTTCTTTATTACTGACATAAACTTGCTATCAATGTCCTGACACTTGATGCAATGGTCTGGTTCATAAGTGACTAGTCTTGATAGTGTTTCTGCTTCTTGAATAAATTACCATATTCACTGAATAATTTGGCTTTCCAATATTTGCTTTCCTTCTTCTTCACTTGAAATCAATTGGTCTTGTTGATACTGATAGTTATGATCTTGATTCTTGATTTATCGAATCACTGAGGCATGAACAACTTTAACTTGAACTTCTCTCAATGATTTCTTCTTGGCTTGATCATAGTTAGCATGTTTAATTGTATCAATTACCTTGTCTTCATTTAGTGTTGATTTCTTGTGACTTCCTGTTCTTGATTGTCTTCTGGTTAAGTATCTTTTCCTTTAGTTTGAGTTACATTAGTTATAGTGTTACAAGTTTATACACTCTGCCTTTCAATCTCCCCCAATTTGATTGTCTAACAATGACATTCAAATTAATGAAGGATAACTCAACTAAACAATGAGACGAGAAAAGATAATTAACATTACATTCTTGAATAATATACAATTGAAAAGAACTTGAAAACAATACAATGAACACAAAAACTAGAAACAGAATTCGAACCTCGAATTAAAGATCATTTGAGTGATTCCTATCACCTGGATTATTTCATATCTTTTGGTCAAACTTGTATCACCTTATTGGATTCACTCTAAGGTGAATTTTCCTCAAGTGAGTTAAAGCAACCGAAAGACATGAAGTTTTTCCAACTTCAAGTTCACACCACTCTGACCTTTAACCCTAATTCCGTTTCCTCTTTCTAGCTTCAGCAGCTTGGTCTCTCTCTTCTTTCTGCCTTTTGAGCTTCTCCTTCTGCTGCTTTTCTTTCTTGTATACTGGATCTTTAAGCTGCTTCCACCTAGCATTCAACAGACTTACAGCTTCCATTTCTAGAGGGTTCTTGGGCTCTGGATAAGGATGTTTAAAAAGCCTTCTGAGTTTGTCCACCTCCTGAGTAGTCCTGATCTTTGGAATATCCTCAAAGTTCTTCATGATGAGCTGAGATTTCCAATGAGTTTTATCAGCTTTAAACTGACAATAGATCATCTTGGGGTAGCCCTTGACACGGTTAGTATTGTGGACACTAGCCGCATCTCGCTCCATTTGCTTCTTCTCCACAATTACTTCAGACAGGTAACTCACGAGTCTCTGCTTTTCTTCAACAAACTTGTCTTCCACTTCGCCCCATTTGAACACATATAACACTTTCTCTAGAAATGCAGCATCTTGAGTCTGTAGCAGCCATTGTCTACTCATATGCAAGAGTGTTTGTTTCTGGTCTGCATCTATGTATGCTAAGGCATCAGCTGTATCATCAGCATAAGAGTGTATCCAGTATACACTATCTTTCCCTGGAACGCCAACTGCCTCCCTTATTTCTCCTTGTTCCAGTTCTCCAGAAGGAAGAGTCAAAGCTTCATCTACATTCTTCATTGCTTGAAGAATATTCCATTTCTGTTCTATCAGCTCCGGCTCAATCTTCACGTTGTCGAGAGGGTTTGGAGCAATGACATCACACTTCCACACCTCATTGCTCTTCAAGAATATGACTCTTTCAATGATCCTCACGGATTTATCTTTAAGCTCAGAGGCGAATCCCTTACCCATCATTTGTCTACATACAGCTTTAAGAGATTCCACTGAAAGTTCCATTAAGTCCTTTTCCTCCATGCTCACCCTCTTCATCTTTCCTTGAACCACCATCCGGACAAAATTTGGATAAGCTGAGAATTCTGGACCCTTGTCCTCTGCTAGCTGCATTAACTGATCCCTGTACAGAATGCTTAGCTCCTCAGATTGAGAGTACTGAATTTTAGTCGCTAGCAAGAACAATTCTGACGCAGATCTTCTCATTATGAATTGGTCATCCACAAATAGGAAAGATGTTGGGACTCCTTCTACCAAAGACAAGATAACCTGCCACTCCTTAAGATTTGCATTGTATCCAACCCTGACTTTAGAAATTAATCTCTTCAAAGCATTTATATAGTCCCCAGTCATTGGATTCTGCAAATTCAAGTTGTAGAACAGATCATCTGCATCCTTGTTATGAACTCCTTTTGCACATGGTCCCATCATTATCTTCCTTGCTTCATCCCATTTCTGCCCTATCCTTCTTTTGTCCAGATCAACTTGAGGATTGGCTAGCCTTGCAAGCTCATACTCATACTGCTTCCCTTGTAGCTCCACCTTCTGTTCTAGGAACGCAGCATGTTCTTGCATCATCTTCATTTTATGGAACTGAGCTTGTTCCAAGGCTAACTGTTGAGACTGCAGGGTTTCTTCATCAACAGGATCTTCTTCAGGCATTCCGAAAGACATACCAGCACCTCCACCTTGTTCCTTCAAAGATCGCTTAACAGCATGTGCGAAAGGTACGTCTTCCATATCAGAATCTGAGTCTAGTACCTCCTGTACTGTGTCCTGATGACTCAGGTCAATAACTGGTTCATCTTCTTCAACCATTATTGCCTTACCCTTTCTCCTCCTCAGAGCCTCTTCAGCAACAGCAGGCTCAATTTCTGGTTCCTTAACAAGATCAGCGGGTTCTTCAATTTCTTCGATGTGAACTGCCTGCTGTCTCGTCTCCTTTCCACTCTCCCCCTTAGGTGAGTTATCCTGAGCTCCACCATGGTCTTCAGATCCACCAGCTGCATAGGAACCTCCAAGACCAGAACCAGAGGCTCCCGCTCCACTAGCACCACCTGCACCACCTGCTCCAGCATCGGGGGGAGGTTGTTCCGACTCGAAGCACTCCGGGGGCACAAAACTCCTGACTGCGAACATCATTCTACTGATCTCCACAATCATTGTATGCATTGTAGACTCCAATGCCCCCATCCTCTCATTGAGAGTGCTTCCCAAGACACCACCAGCATGGCCCAAGTCATTGACCTTATTTGTCAAATCATCAAAAGCTGTAGCTTGACTTGCCATTCTTGCTGCGTAGTCGTCTAGAGCCCGTTGATTGTTTCCAACATTAATCCCCAACTGCCCCATCGACTGCCCGAACTGCTCCATTTTATTCTCCATTGAAGTCATACGAGTATCAAAATATTCAGTATTAAGGGACGGTGTTTGGTTTAGGTGACCTCGCTCTAATACGCGTTCTGTTGGTATTTGGCGCTCGGTTTCGGGCCTTAAAAATGAAGGTCCCTCTCTCCCTAACCTCTCACACACACTCCCTGTCTCACGCTCGTGTATGTCTTCAATGACTGATCCTAAAAGTGAAGCAGTACCTGCAGAAACTTGATAAGAAATGTTGTTGACAGTTATGGGATCAAATTCTGTTTGTTCCTGAGTTGGAATCTCAGTCTGAGAGGCTGCAAAGTGTCCTTGTACGACATCAGAACCGATCCTCTTTGCAGCATCAGTACGTACCGGTGAAGGTACGGTTGAAGTTCTTAAGACTTCATGTCCTCTTGAAGCAACAGTATCATCAAGAGGCACATCATCCTCACCAAAATCAAAATCCCTATGTGCAGAATGTTCAAGGGGTGAACCACTCGCGTGAGGTGGAGTGGTTGCGTGTGACACGCTAGGGTTTGACTGTGGTTGTGAAGTAGCAGCGTGGAAAAGTTTGGCTTTCTTGCGAAAAAGTTGCTGCTCTTCGGGTTCATTCTCCTCATCATCTTGTATAAATATACGTGCTGGTTTTCTGACTTCCGTTAAAAGGGGTGATAAAGAATAGGAATGTGTATCAGACTCAGAGTCAGAAATATGGCTCTTACCCTGGGATAGATCCTGCGGGTTAGCAGGGTCATGGGTCGCGGAATCAGAAACGTAGGAGGAGGAATGAATAGTATGCAGAGAGAGATTACCTGATTGATTACCTTGTGCATCATCGCTTTCCTCATCCGGAATCTCATCAAATGCCTCAGCATGAACAGATGGATTTTGAGCATGTGATGAGACTTGTGATGATGCCTCCAAATTGGTAACTCCTGCATCATATCTAAGCCACATTTGAATATTTTCAGGAGTAGACATTGGCTTACCTTGATGTTTATCCTGATTTGCAATGGTTGCAAGTGACTTAGTGCCCATCCCTAGTGATTCAGATGTGGGGCTTCTGGCAAATCCCTGTCGAATAGCAAGAGCATCCTTCGGTATTAAGTCATTGATTAGCATTTGAAGAAACCGAGGAAACCAACAGACGACATCAGTGGTAGAGAGGTCTCTGCTTGCAAGGGATCCCATTGAGGCCACTATCTCAGAGAGAACTATGCGTCCATAGTTTATATCCAGTTCTCTTGCTAGGGCTACTGCAAAGGTTTGCATGGGAATCGGAATTTGATGAAAGTCTTTTTCACGTGCCCGAAAACATCTTGTGATGGCCTCGAAAAAGTAATTCCATTCCGCATGGAAGAATTGCTTTTGGATATTTCCCGTGATTGGGCCTTTTGTAGGATAACATCCAATTTCTTCAAAGAATCTGAGGCGTTCTGCAGCAGTAGGTTCTGGATCATAGGCATCTTTAAGTGGGAATCCTAGAACTCTGTTGACAATTTGTTCTGTCACCTCATATTCCTGACCCGCTAAGGTAAACCTGAAACCGTAGGGGGTTGATTTACTCCCAAAAGTAACCGCACTAGTCCATAATTGCTGTAAAGCATCATGTACTAGTGTAGGTTTAGCAGTAAAAGCTTGGCTAGCTTTGGAATACAAATTGAGAAATCGTATCCAAAACTTAAACCGCGGGAGTTGATCACCAATTTCCGTAGAAATATTGTAAAAATTGTTTTTAGCAAGGGAAAATTGGTGAGCCATTTTAATTAAAATGTTTTTCCTTAACAAATGTGAATTTTAATTTTAATTTTCGAAAAACAATTAATTAAGGAATTATCAGTTATATCCCTTTTAATTTAACAAAAAGACCAAAAGTCACTCTTGAAAAATTAAACTACGGGTTATAGATAATTATAACTGTGAGAGGCGAAAATCAACAACCAATTAACAGAATCTGATACTAGTGAAATCAGTGAAGTTATGTGTGTACACACCAGTGAAATCGTGTGTATATGACTGTGAAGCGGTGTGTGTATATACGTATGTATATATGTCGAGAAAGAAGAACAAATTCACAAACACACAAACTCAGATATTACTGGTCACTCAGATAATGGCAGTCAAAAATCGGGCAGTAATTCGTTGTCCGTATGAGATTAGTCACAAAGATTACGAATCAGTGGTTGTAAGTCAAAATCGCCTGTATGTATTTGGGGCGGCTGTAAAACTCAATTAGGTAAAAGTGAAAGAATAGATCGAGTTAGAGAAGTATATATAGACATTAATGTGGAATGACAAAAATGTCCCTGTTAAAAAATGTGAAAAGTACTAAGTCCATACAGGAGACATCTAAGTCGAACTCTATCTCGAACTTTTCTATCTCGAACTTTTCTATCTCGAACATCAAGTCGAACTTCGAGATAAAGTTCGAGATAGAAGTTAACTCGAACAATTATGCACAGAGAAGCACTTTAACCAAAATTACAGCAGAAACTATAGGGAAATACTATCTTGAACATTATTGATTTGTAGTAAACTTGGAAAAACAGAAAATTCAAGATACTTTTCGAGTTAGAGTCTATCTCGAACATCAAGTCGAAATTCGAGTTGAGTTTCGAGATAGACTAAGAACTCTATCTCGAACATTAAGTCGAACTTCGAGATAAAGTTCGAGATAGACTAACTCGAAGTTAATCTCAAATGCTTTCCAAAATATTTCCTTGAATCAAAAAGTCCAGGGTAATTCAAGATATGTTTCGAGTTAGGAGTGTAACTCGAAAAAATTCCCTTTAGCTTAACTGAGAACTCTATCTCGAACACCAAGTCGAAATTCGAGTTGAGTTTCGAGATAGACTAAGAACTCTATCTCGAACATCAAGTCGAACTTCGAGATAAAGTTCGAGATAGACTAACTCGAAGTTAATTCTCAGTTCTTTTCAAAATATTCCCTTAATGGAAACTTCATCTCAACCTTAGAGATAAAATTCGAGATAGACTTTATCTCGAATATTTTGAAGATAGAACTAGGCACACTGGTAACTCGAACTCGAACTCTAAGTCGAATTTCGAGATGAATTTCGAGATAGGTACTAACTCGAAATTCTTCCCAGACTTAGAATTTTCAAAACTTCACCCTGGAAGCTCAAGTCGAAATTCAAGTCGAATTTCTACATGAGTTTCGAGATAGAGACTAACTCGAAATTTTGAAGATACTTAGAATAATTTGACAATTTTTCTTTGAAAAACTCAACAATTAATTTTGCCAAATTAATATAAATATCAATTCAAGGATTTTAATATATGACATAATTAAAACATTCCTTGATAATTCTCAGGCCTCTAATTACATGAAAAACACAGGTAAATTCATCTAAAAATCATGCAATATTTAGGCTATTATGAATTTAACTCCCCCTATGATCATGCAATCTAACAAGCATAAATTCACAGATTTGTGCTATAAAAGACACTTAAAACACAATGAATTCATGCAAAATCACACTATATGCAACCTATAACAATCATTAATTAGGCATTTTAAAGTCTAAGCACATAATGATTGATTAGCTTGCACATACAAACATAAACATGGATTTTACAGATAGAGGGCTTTACTAACTTGTGTTAAGCATTCCCAATTCACCAACCAACCTATTGAATGTTACTTCATCAAGAGGTTTGGTGAATATATCTGCAATTTGTTGCATTGTGGGCACAAAATGTAGCTCCACAGTCCCCTCCTCGACATGTTCTCTTATGAAATGATACCTGATGTCAATATGCTTGGTTCTTGAGTGATCTACAGGATTGTTGGTTATGGCAATGGCACTTGTGTTGTCACACATGATTGGAATTTTCTTGTGCTCCATGCCATAATCCTTCAATTGGTTCCTCATCCACAGTATTTGAGCTACACAGCTTCCAGCAGCAATGTACTCAGCTTCAGCAGTAGAAGTAGATACTGTATGTTGCTTTTTACTTTGCCAGGACACCAATCTTCTGCCAAGAAATTGGCAAGCACCAGATGTGCTTTTCCTATCAATCCTGCAACCTGCATAGTCTGAATCCGAATAGCCAATAAGATTAAAACCTGTATCTCTTGGGTACCAAATCCCTAGATTTGGTGTGCCCTTGAGATACCTAAAAATTCTTTTGACGGCTACGAGATGTGATTCTCTAGGATCCGCTTGGAACCTTGCACATAAACAAGTTGCGAACATTATATCTGGTCTACTTGCAGTTAAATAGAGGAGTGAGCCAATCATACCTCGATAGCTTGTGATGTCAACTGATTTACCTGATTTGTCTTCATCAAGCTTCGTGGCTGTTGCCATGGGAGTCTTAGCTGCTGATGCATCTTCTAGATTATACTTCTTGAGTAAATCTCTTACGTACTTGGATTGACAGATAAAGATACCATCTTTTCTCTGACTGATCTGTAATCCAAGGAAGAAGGACAGCTCTCCCATCATGCTCATCTCATATTTTTCCTGCATTAGCTTGGCAAATTTCTCGCACAAGCGCTCATTTGATGACCCAAAAATAATATCGTCCACATATACTTGAACAAGTATTAAGTCATTTCTCACAACTTTATAGAACAATGTTTTATCAATTACTCCCCTAACAAAACCATTTTCAATTAAGAATAGAGATAGGGTTTCATACCATCGCCTTGGGGATTGCCTGAGGCCATAGACAGATTTGAAGAGTAGATACACAAAATCTGCATGTTCTGGATCAACGAAGCCGGGCGGCTGTTCCAGATACACTTCTTCTTCTAACTCTCCGTTCAGGAAGGCACTTTTCACGTCCATCTGGAATACCTTGAAGTTCTTATGTGCTGCAAATGCCAAGAACATCCTGACTGCCTCAAGTCTTGCAACTGGTGCATAGGTTTCATCATAATCAATTCCTTCTCGCTGAGAATAACCTTTTGCAACCAAACGAGCCTTGTTTCGTGTTACAAGTCCGTTTTCATCCAGTTTATTTCTGAATACCCACCTAGCTCCAATTACGGATTTGTTCTTTGGTCGGGGTACCAGTTTCCAAACTTTCTGCCTTTCAAACTGATTGAGTTCCTCTTGCATTGCAATCACCCAATCAGCATCGCCAAGAGCTTCTTCTATTTCTTTAGGTTCAAGCTTGGATAAGAACCCAGAATATAAGGAGATATTAGCCATGTCAGCTCTTGCAGTTCTTCTAGTAGACACACCAGCATCTGGATCACCAATAATTAACTCAAACGGATGGTCTCTATTCCATACCCGTTCACCTGGAAATTGTCTAGATGATTCAGCTTGACTTTCTGAGTTGGGGTGCTGACTACTTTGAATATTTTCACTAACTCCCCCTGAGTTAGTGCCAGCTCCTACAGAACTAGAGTCAACTCGACTCGAGCCTTGAACAGTAGTCCTTGATATAACGACCTAGAAAATTTCGAATTTAGAATTATTTATTTATTATGAATTATGAATTTTATTATGTGAATATTGTTGTAAAGGTGGAATGTTTGTGAATTGATGCCTATGTGTTTATATGATGATTTGGATAAGTGGTAAAGGTCAATTTATTTTTTTTATTTGTATTTTTGAGGATTTAAGTATATTTAAATCATGCATTTTTGATCCTCTGTAATTTTATAAAATTATCGGAGGAATTAAAAATAATGAAATCTTTTGTAATATTATCTTCATAATATTATTTAGTTTTTAAAATGGTTGGGTGAATTAATTTGGATGTTCCAGTATTTCAAAATTATTTTAAGAGTTTCATTGTATTTAAAGGATCAAAACTTGGAAAATTCTTATTTAATTCATTTTTGATCCGAAAAATATTTTGAAAATATGTGCGTGCTCGTAATTTCATATTCTTTATTTTAAAAATGAAAAGTGTAATTTTCCAAACTTTCTATTTAATTTCGATTATTGAGAATTGTGTATTAGTTTTAATAGCGTAATAGTAGTATTATTATTAGAGGTTATATATAGGTAATGGGCCAAAGCCCATTAAGAGGTAATCAGGCACAGCAGCAGTCCAGTTAAGAGAAACATCGAGAGAACAGAGTAGGCTTCGAGAGAGATCGGGCAAGAAGAAAAAAAAAAACGAAACTGGGAGAAAGATTGAAGAAGAAGAGAGATGAGAAGAAATTGGAATTTGGGGGAAAATTAATTAGAAGTATGTATATGTATATGTGTGTAAGGGTGTGTGTGGGGGATACAATTGTGTGTGTGTATTGGTGGACGACTGTAATCGACGGGGAGAGGGGCGGGGGCAGCCCCACCGCGCGCGGCGGTGGTGCGGCGGTGGTGCTGCTCCTCGAGCCGCAGGTAGCAGTGGCGAGCTCCGGCAGGAGCAGTGGAGGCAGAGAGAGAGAGAGAGAGAGAGAGAGAGAGAGAGAGAGAGAGAGAGAGAGAGAGAGAGAGAGAGAGAGAGAGAGAGAGAGAGAGAGAGATGGAGGAGATGAATTTCCGACGAATCGAACCGGAATCGGAAAGGTATAATACGTTTTTTTTTTAATTTTTTTTAATTTTTTTTATTTATTTATTTAATTTCGATGTAATTGTTTAATTCCTCATTTTAGATTAATTATGAGTATTGTTGTAGTTTAATTAGTTGCAAATTGTGAGATTATGTGTTAATTTCTGTAATTAGATTATATTGAATTTTGAGAATATTGTTGTGATTTAAGTAGTTAAATTGCGGGTTATTGTTTAAGCTCCGTGATTAATTCGGAGAGTATAGTGATTAATATTATTGGTTAATTGCTAATTGTGAGCCGGTTATGTGCTCGGAATTTTGTGATGATTATTGGTTAGTTATGTCGGATGAGTTGTAATTGCTAATTTTCGTAATTAGATTAATATGGTGGATTGTGAATATTATTGGGGGTTTCCGTATTTAATTCGGAAAGTATATTTACTAAGTGATAAATGTTTATGTGCTAATTGTTAGTTTTCAATTGTAAATGTTAATTGTTAATTGTTAAGTGCTAAGTGTTATAGGTCGAATAACAGTATTTGCTAAGTGCTTATCTGTTAAATTCTTGGTGGTAAATTATATGTGGTCGAGTGATTTTGATTAAGAAATTATGTATTGTTGTATAAAACTGTATATTTGTATAAATGTTCAGTAATGGTTTCTGAAAAATACCAATGGCCCTCGAGGCTATGTGGTTTGTTTTAATTTAGTTTTCAAATGTAAATTATAGTATAGTTAAGTTATCAATTTACTTTTCTTACCTGTTGAGGTGCCGCATGTCTGGGCGGGTAAATTTCTTTACATGTTTAGTTGCCGCATGTCTGGGCGGATACTTTTCCTTATGTGCTAGTTGCCGCATGTCCGGGCGGGTACTTTTCATTATTTGTTTATTTTTTTTTATGTTGCTGCAAGTTGAGGCAGCTTTATTTTTGTTAAAGCAGGGTTGAATTGTATTTGAGGGGCTGTGCCCATAGTCCGATAAACGAATACTTCATGCCGAAATTTTCTAAAAATCCCCTGCAATCTATTTAAAATCTATTTAAATCATTTGATTTGGGGAGTTAAAAAGTATATGGTGATTTTCGAGGGTCGATGTAAATGTTATTGTTGATATGTATTGTTGTGAAGTGGTTGCCTAGATGGTATCTAAGTGTCGAGTAATCATATGTGTTAAGTATTTATGTGGAGTGAGTATTTGACTTAGTGGTTGTCTTGAAACTATATTATGAATGTGATTAAGTATGTTTGTATAAGTTATATAAGTAAGCGTTATAGGACACGCATGGGTAGAATAGAGCAAACGATAAGGTTTTTGCTTGAATGAGTACTAGACCGTATTTGACCTTGATAATGGTTCGAATAGGAAACCTGGCCAAGGGCAAGTATCAGAGTTGACAGATGTACGAACGTAGAAGTGGTGAAGCATGAAGGAAAATGGAAGTAGAGCCGAGTAAGAGAGCAGTATGTAAGGAAGTAAAGAATGATATGAAGCTGAGTTGAGGATCCATGTTAGGATCGGGAACTTCGAAATCGAGGCAAGTGTTTTGCTCTTCACTTATCATTCAAGTGATGCAGTTCAATTCCTTTGTTATATGATAGGATGTGGTCAAGTATATTTAGAAAACGATGTATTTCCTCAATTAGCGTGAAAGCGTTTATTTTCCCCACCTCGATTCAAATACCAATTTTTCAAAGAACCTTACCAATAGTCTTTTTCCGCATATCATTTTATACATGGAATGTTATTGGGCTCCTCAGTGGAATGCCCTATCTTTTATTTTTCTCGAAAAATGTTTAAAGGATTTTCTAAGTAGAGAGAATCCGAGTTTTAAAATCCCCCTAAATACCTGTTAATGGAATTTATGATTTTTAACATAATTTCTCCAGTGAACCCCTTCTTGAAATGTTTTCTTCAAACTAATTTGCAATTGATCATCCTGTAATCATTTTTTTATAAATAGACGTTTAATATATTTTACTCGCTTACGTTGATTCAAACCTTACAGTGTGTTATAAAATTTTATTAAATGCGTAGTGCTTGACCATGTCCCTGCTCTAACTTAGAATTTCAATTATTGATAATCTTGTTGCAATTTATAACTTTTAATGTTGCTCTAAGTTGATTTTCCTTTTCTTCAAGTTAATGGTTTTATGTCCCCAATTATTCATCTAGTTGATACTTATTCGAATTGCCATCCTTTATATTCTCCACCCCTGTGTGGTATCGAACTTGTCGATATCAGTTGAGAATCTTGGTTGTTCGTTTGCTCCCTGTAGTTTTATCGAACCTGTCGATACCGTTTGAGATTGTTGTTATATATATTTATCACCCCTTTTATCGTGTCGAACTTGTCGACACTTATTGATCTTGAATCTTACATTGACTCTTGGATTATGAGTCATTATTCATGGAACGTGAGTATTCCAGTTATTGGTTGGTAAAGGTGGTCGATTGTTCCGACACCTAGTGTGGACGATTTAGAATTGGAATGTTTTTAAAATGTGGACCGTGAAGGTCAAATGTTTTTAAAATGTGGACCGTGAAGGTCGAATGTTTTTAAAATGTGGACCGTGAGGGTCGGACCAGATTCGTGGTCGGAAATAATTAAGGCCAATGTGTGCCATAGATCCAAATAAGGACATTGCTGTGTGCGTTTGTCCGGGGTTAGTGCGTGACTGATCAGCAGCCTAACCTTGATGTTTTATTTTAAATAAAAAAATAAAATAAAATTCCAATTCTAATCTATACTCTGAGACTGTGATGTCTAGTTCTTGACTCCTTGGAAGTCAGTCTTGAAAATATTTCGATATCAGAACTTTTATCAGTTTTAATTTCAGTTACTCTTTATTAATGGTGAATTGTTGGCCTTTGTGGCAATTTAAAAATAATATCACAGATTCTCTCATAGACTGAGTTGAAATTCTTTTGTTATCACTTTTTTTACACTTGCTGAGCATTGTAGGCTCACTCTTGCTTTTGTTTGTTTTCTCCAGTTAATAGTGGAGTATAGTAACCCAGTAGTGGACAGTGAGTGTTGATCTTCGGACAGCAAGAAGAGGCGATCGGGATGCGGATTCTCATTGGTTAGTGGTTGGGATTTGGTCAAGGTTGGATATCTAGATTGATAGTGATTTTGTTTATTCATAGAAATTGTATATTATTTTATTTGGATTCTGGTTGAAATAGTTAATCAGTAGTTGTTTCATACTGTGACCTGTGAGCGGTCTTGGATAGTTAGAATTTATATTTTGTATAAAGTTGCTATTAGTATGTAAGTGAGCAGGATTGATTTGAGATTGATGGACTTGTTGATTTGGACAGGTGGTTAGTCCTATTTGCGAATACATCATGTCAAAATTTTCTGGAAATTTTCCTCTGAAAACATTTATTTTCTTATAAAAGCCTGTTTATTAATATAGTTAAGTGAGGGTGTTACAAGTTGGTATCAGAGCTACAGGTCACAGTCACTGAAACAATTAGTTGGGAAATTTGGGATAGAGTAATAGAAAGGTTAGGGTACGTGTATAAGATAGATGTCGGGTAGAACGACTTAGGATAAGGATCGCGAAAGGATACTTGGGCAAGCGTTGTGACGTTGGACAGCTTTGGCATATCGCGCAAGTAGAAGTTCGAATCGTTTAAGGATCGAGCTATTAGTAAAACAGCGAACCCAAAGTGGCATAAGCTAAGTGGGCAGCTGGAGCTATCAGTCCGGGAGACGTTATCTCGAGATTTCTGCATCGAATTTAGGACATTTTGTGATATTAGTTTTGATGTAAACGTTTCGGAAATGATACGTGAAGGTTAAGAATGCGAAGTGAGAAACGATTATAAGCAAGAATCGAAAGTTAAGCATCGACGCGCACCCCTAATTAATGTTTCGTTCAAAGTTATTACCTGAAGAAATTTCCTATTCTTTCTTTGAATTATCGTAAATTAATTCCTGATTGGTACCGTTGTTGAGGCATTCGTTGTGCAGTGATGGTTCACAATCGAGAATGAATTGAGATCTTCTTATTTATTCAACTCATTATGGGCAGGCCGGTTTGGCAGCTAAGTATATTAGTGCTTAGTTGACAAGAGTGAGATTATGAATAATTAAGAATTTCTTGAATGTTTGCTTGATCAACCCTTGAAGTATCTATTGAAAAGTCTTTTATAAATCAAACGATGATGAGTTTGGTATGTTAGATTTATTCGAATTCAATTCCATTCTGTTAGAAATATCTATATCTTTCAAAGGATAATTGATCCGACTTTACTTGAAAGTTTTTGAAACTCTTGAACCCCTTCCATTTTCATGAACATTTGATTTTTCTCTATTCCAGCTGAGATGAACAACCTATACAGATAGGGGATTCCGGGACGTCTTATCTTTGTGATAGAAGTCCAGTGGGACGCCACTGATTGTGTTTGTCATGAAAGTACTAAAGACTGGCCATCTTTATGTACTATGGTGGTTAACCAAGTGACAAATGCAACCTGAAGATAGTTCAAAGATCATATTGATCTCTCGGTTAAATTCCCTTATAAAAGCTTTATCAAATACACTCAGTGTCTATCCATGCTTAATGTCCATTCATTTCATTGACTTCTTTGTCGAAAATTAGATGATTTCAAGATTCCTAGTGATGAAGAGATGCGAAGATAGACGTGACAACGTTTTAAATGATAAACTACAACTGCATGGACGAAGAAGTGGTATGCAAGTTTGAGAATTGGTGGTTAAGGCGGAGATGTTATGTCAAATTGGAATAAGTATCGGTTCGAGGAATTACGAACAAGAATTGAGGCTAATGAGAATTGAATAAAGGAGAAAGGATAGTAAATAAGAGCCATGATGGTAAATGTTGTTAAAGGGCGAAGGGAGAATGGAAATGGGGTTGTTGGATATAAGTTGTACAATGCTGACGGAAGATGATTGTAAACATCTTTTGTATGGCAGAAGTAGTAAACGGAATGTCATAAGAATTTGAATGTTTTAAATCAGTCGTTAGAACTAAGATTTTAGAAGCAAGAAGGCTAACTTGAGTAAATCAGAGTGGCGCAGCGGAAGCGTGGTGGGCCCATAACTAAGACTGAATGAGGAGTAAGGTGAATACGTGGAGTAAATGACTTATGCATGGTCAGTGTAAGAAATCATGGTTATCAAGGACGGTGGGAAGTTAACCGATATGAAGTAAAATGTCATTAAGGTGGAGGGCAGAGAAATCAGAAAGTTTCCAGAAGTGACTAAATAAGACATGCAGAATTTAGTTAAGAAGAGAATGTGGAATCCCGAAGATGTGAAGTTAGAAGAGAAAAAGGGCACTGTGGTTGCCCACAGAAAGAGAACTAGAAAAAATTAACGAGATCCCATGATTAGAAAATAAGATTTCGGGAGTAGAATCCCTAGAGATTTTATTAAGAATAATGTGGGAAGTTGTGGTTATAACTAGAAGGGCAGTATGATGACAAGTAGTAGAGTCAGAAGTCAAAGCTATGTGTTATGAGCTTGGAAAGATGGAAATTTTTGCCAGAATAGTATCATCTTAATCTTAGCGGAATTATGAAGAGAGTAATAAGACTACTGTTATAATTATCAAAGAATTGGGAAATTCAATGCAATTATAAAGGAAGTTATCAGAGAGTGGAACTGTGATGATTATAAAAAGAGTCAAATTTGAGGACTCGCCGAGTATGCAAGGTTATGAATTGGAAGAAACTCTGAGGACGCAAGGCAGTGAAGTCATAAGCGAGTTTTAAATATGTTGTACCATAAGGGATTAGGTCGAAGTCAAGGTCATGGTTTGCTAATGGATTTTTTTTAAAATTTTCAAAAATATTTTGGTCCCAAAAAAAAAAAAGAAAAAAAAGGGCTTTTTGATTAAAACCCTATTATTTTAAATGTTTTCTTTTAAAATGATTTTCTAAAATATCTTTCCAAAAAGGATTTTCAGTTAGTTCAAATGGTTTTTAAATTGTTTTAAATCAACAAAATATTTGAGGCTCTCTTTTAAATGTTTTAGCAAACCGATGTTGTATGAAGGCAGAAATTGAGTATTAAACCGAATGGTGGCTGGCGCAAATGCCATGCGATAAGAGTTGAGCTTGTTGTTTACGTTCAAATTACAATTAGGAATGGATGATATAGGGTTAATTTTCCAGGATAAGTACTCAGTGAAACAATGAGATGAAGGATGGATAGAAGTTTTCGATTATTCCCTTCTCAAGTAACATTGCACGTGAAAGAGGAGTAAGAACGATCGGGGAATTTCTTGATGTTCTTTCTCTCAAAGTTTTAATTGAGGAAGATTTTGTTTTAATATATATCAAAAAGTGATGATGCATGATAAGTGGAAGAATCATGTTAATGAAAACGAGAGCTTGTTAAGAATTGATTCATGATTAATATCGAATAAGGTTGTGACCTCAGAAGATTGATATTATAGATTGAACTCATTTCAACTTTGTTTTGGTATTGAGTGAAGTCACAGTCAAGGTGACGAGTATGTTAGTTATCAAGAGCTGTAAATGATCAAGGCTATACTTCAAAAGACTTAGCAAAATGAAATATTTTATAAGAGTGAAAAATCGAGTTGTTAATTGAATTAGGCCATCTAAGGACGTATGTGGTTGGTTATAGTATTCGAATGCAAAGATGCGACAGAGAATGAACGAAATGATATTAAGTTCCCAAATTGGGTACTCGGTAAGAATATGGGATTAAAGACAAGAAGAAACTTTTAATTATTTCATTCTTGATCGACATAGTACTTGAAAACGGAGTGGAAGCGATCAGAGAATTTCTGGAGATTCTTTCTCGAAGTTCTATTTAAAATCGTGTGGCTATAAGTAAAGCGTGGGAAGTTATACCAAGTGTAGGTCGTTGTAAATCAAAGCAAATTATGCGGTTGCGTTATTTCGAAGGATTGGCGTGGTGATATCAGTTTTGACATGAGGTATAGCTCGTTTTACGACAGGGTCATATTGATTTCGGAATTAGATATTCGTTCACGTATGATAGACGCTTGGGGCTAATGAGACTCGGAAACCAAAGTTTAAGGTTATTTCGGATAAATGGAGGGCTCAAGGAATGAGCTTATAAATTTATGAGATGGTATGATGGAATCCTAGAGGTTGAAAGATACGACCTGGGAAGTGGAAGTAAGATGTTTGATGAGAATTGTTATTTGTGTCCTTAGGATTGATTCTGAGGGCAGAATCCTATTAAGGGGGGAAGGATATAACGACCTAGAAAATTTCGAATTTAGAATTATTTATTTATTATGAATTATGAATTTTATTATGTGAATATTGTTGTAAAGGTGGAATGTTTGTGAATTGATGCCTATGTGTTTATATGATGATTTGGATAAGTGGTAAAGGTCAATTTATTTTTTTTATTTGTATTTTTGAGGATTTAAGTATATTTAAATCATGCATTTTTGATCCTCTGTAATTTTATAAAATTATCGGAGGAATTAAAAATAATGAAATCTTTTGTAATATTATCTTCATAATATTATTTAGTTTTTAAAATGGTTGGGTGAATTAATTTGGATGTTCCAGTATTTCAAAATTATTTTAAGAGTTTCATTGTATTTAAAGGATCAAAACTTGGAAAATTCTTATTTAATTCATTTTTGATCCGAAAAATATTTTGAAAATATGTGCGTGCTCGTAATTTCATATTCTTTATTTTAAAAATGAAAAGTGTAATTTTCCAAACTTTCTATTTAATTTCGATTATTGAGAATTGTGTATTAGTTTTAATAGCGTAATAGTAGTATTATTATTAGAGGTTATATATAGGTAATGGGCCAAAGCCCATTAAGAGGTAATCAGGCACAGCAGCAGTCCAGTTAAGAGAAACATCGAGAGAACAGAGTAGGCTTCGAGAGAGATCGGGCAAGAAGAAAAAAAAAAACGAAACTGGGAGAAAGATTGAAGAAGAAGAGAGATGAGAAGAAATTGGAATTTGGGGGAAAATTAATTAGAAGTATGTATATGTATATGTGTGTAAGGGTGTGTGTGGGGGATACAATTGTGTGTGTGTATTGGTGGACGACTGTAATCGACGGGGAGAGGGGCGGGGGCAGCCCCACCGCGCGCGGCGGTGGTGCGGCGGTGGTGGTGCTCCTCGAGCCGCAGGTAGCAGTGGCGAGCTCCGGCAGGAGCAGTGGAGGCAGAGAGAGAGAGAGAGAGAGAGAGAGAGAGAGAGAGAGAGAGAGAGAGAGAGAGATGGAGGAGATGAATTTCCGACGAATCGAACCGGAATCGGAAAGGTATAATACGTTTTTTTTTTAATTTTTTTTAATTTTTTTTATTTATTTATTTAATTTCGATGTAATTGTTTAATTCCTCATTTTAGATTAATTATGAGTATTGTTGTAGTTTAATTAGTTGCAAATTGTGAGATTATGTGTTAATTTCTGTAATTAGATTATATTGAATTTTGAGAATATTGTTGTGATTTAAGTAGTTAAATTGCGGGTTATTGTTTAAGCTCCGTGATTAATTCGGAGAGTATAGTGATTAATATTATTGGTTAATTGCTAATTGTGAGCCGGTTATGTGCTCGGAATTTTGTGATGATTATTGGTTAGTTATGTCGGATGAGTTGTAATTGCTAATTTTCGTAATTAGATTAATATGGTGGATTGTGAATATTATTGGGGGTTTCCGTATTTAATTCGGAAAGTATATTTACTAAGTGATAAATGTTTATGTGCTAATTGTTAGTTTTCAATTGTAAATGTTAATTGTTAATTGTTAAGTGCTAAGTGTTATAGGTCGAATAACAGTATTTGCTAAGTGCTTATCTGTTAAATTCTTGGTGGTAAATTATATGTGGTCGAGTGATTTTGATTAAGAAATTATGTATTGTTGTATAAAACTGTATATTTGTATAAATGTTCAGTAATGGTTTCTGAAAAATACCAATGGCCCTCGAGGCTATGTGGTTTGTTTTAATTTAGTTTTCAAATGTAAATTATAGTATAGTTAAGTTATCAATTTACTTTTCTTACCTGTTGAGGTGCCGCATGTCTGGGCGGGTAAATTTCTTTACATGTTTAGTTGCCGCATGTCTGGGCGGATACTTTTCCTTATGTGCTAGTTGCCGCATGTCCGGGCGGGTACTTTTCATTATTTGTTTATTTTTTTTTATGTTGCTGCAAGTTGAGGCAGCTTTATTTTTGTTAAAGCAGGGTTGAATTGTATTTGAGGGGCTGTGCCCATAGTCCGATAAACGAATACTTCATGCCGAAATTTTCTAAAAATCCCCTGCAATCTATTTAAAATCTATTTAAATCATTTGATTTGGGGAGTTAAAAAGTATATGGTGATTTTCGAGGGTCGATGTAAATGTTATTGTTGATATGTATTGTTGTGAAGTGGTTGCCTAGATGGTATCTAAGTGTCGAGTAATCATATGTGTTAAGTATTTATGTGGAGTGAGTATTTGACTTAGTGGTTGTCTTGAAACTATATTATGAATGTGATTAAGTATGTTTGTATAAGTTATATAAGTAAGCGTTATAGGACACGCATGGGTAGAATAGAGCAAACGATAAGGTTTTTGCTTGAATGAGTACTAGACCGTATTTGACCTTGATAATGGTTCGAATAGGAAACCTGGCCAAGGGCAAGTATCAGAGTTGACAGATGTACGAACGTAGAAGTGGTGAAGCATGAAGGAAAATGGAAGTAGAGCCGAGTAAGAGAGCAGTATGTAAGGAAGTAAAGAATGATATGAAGCTGAGTTGAGGATCCATGTTAGGATCGGGAACTTCGAAATCGAGGCAAGTGTTTTGCTCTTCACTTATCATTCAAGTGATGCAGTTCAATTCCTTTGTTATATGATAGGATGTGGTCAAGTATATTTAGAAAACGATGTATTTCCTCAATTAGCGTGAAAGCGTTTATTTTCCCCACCTCGATTCAAATACCAATTTTTCAAAGAACCTTACCAATAGTCTTTTTCCGCATATCATTTTATACATGGAATGTTATTGGGCTCCTCAGTGGAATGCCCTATCTTTTATTTTTCTCGAAAAATGTTTAAAGGATTTTCTAAGTAGAGAGAATCCGAGTTTTAAAATCCCCCTAAATACCTGTTAATGAAATTTATGATTTTTAACATAATTTCTCCAGTGAACCCCTTCTTGAAATGTTTTCTTCAAACTAATTTGCAATTGATCATCCTGTAATCATTTTTTTATAAATAGACGTTTAATATATTTTACTCGCTTACGTTGATTCAAACCTTACAGTGTGTTATAAAATTTTATTAAATGCGTAGTGCTTGACCATGTCCCTGCTCTAACTTAGAATTTCAATTATTGATAATCTTGTTGCAATTTATAACTTTTAATGTTGCTCTAAGTTGATTTTCCTTTTCTTCAAGTTAATGGTTTTATGTCCCCAATTATTCATCTAGTTGATACTTATTCGAATTGCCATCCTTTATATTCTCCACCCCTGTGTGGTATCGAACTTGTCGATATCAGTTGAGAATCTTGGTTGTTCGTTTGCTCCCTGTAGTTTTATCGAACCTGTCGATACCGTTTGAGATTGTTGTTATATATATTTATCACCCCTTTTATCGTGTCGAACTTGTCGACACTTATTGATCTTGAATCTTACATTGACTCTTGGATTATGAGTCATTATTCATGGAACGTGAGTATTCCAGTTATTGGTTGGTAAAGGTGGTCGATTGTTCCGACACCTAGTGTGGACGATTTAGAATTGGAATGTTTTTAAAATGTGGACCGTGAAGGTCAAATGTTTTTAAAATGTGGACCGTGAAGGTCGAATGTTTTTAAAATGTGGACCGTGAGGGTCGGACCAGATTCGTGGTCGGAAATAATTAAAGCCAATGTGTGCCATAGATCCAAATAAGGACATTGCTGTGTGCGTTTGTCCAGGGTTAGTGCGTGACTGATCAGCAGCCTAACCTTGATGTTTTATTTTAAATAAAAAAATAAAATAAAATTCCAATTCTAATCTATACTCTGAGACTGTGATGTCTAGTTCTTGACTCCTTGGAAGTCAGTCTTGAAAATATTTCGATATCAGAACTTTTATCAGTTTTAATTTCAGTTACTCTTTATTAATGGTGAATTGTTGGCCTTTGTGGCAATTTAAAAATAATATCACAGATTCTCTCATAGACTGAGTTGAAATTCTTTTGTTATCACTTTTTTTACACTTGCTGAGCATTGTAGGCTCACTCTTGCTTTTGTTTGTTTTCTCCAGTTAATAGTGGAGTATAGTAACCCAGTAGTGGACAGTGAGTGTTGATCTTCGGACAGCAAGAAGAGGCGATCGGGATGCGGATTCTCATTGGTTAGTGGTTGGGATTTGGTCAAGGTTGGATATCTAGATTGATAGTGATTTTGTTTATTCATAGAAATTGTATATTATTTTATTTGGATTCTGGTTGAAATAGTTAATCAGTAGTTGTTTCATACTGTGACCTGTGAGCGGTCTTGGATAGTTAGAATTTATATTTTGTATAAAGTTGCTATTAGTATGTAAGTGAGCAGGATTGATTTGAGATTGATGGACTTGTTGATTTGGACAGGTGGTTAGTCCTATTTGCGAATACATCATGTCAAAATTTTCTGGAAATTTTCCTCTGAAAACATTTATTTTCTTATAAAAGCCTGTTTATTAATATAGTTAAGTGAGGGTGTTACACTTGAGCTGCTATTTACTCCCCCTGAGTTGTTGCCGGTTGGTACTGAAGAAGTCTCTCCTGATCTTGTAGAATTAGCTTGTTCACTAGACTCAGGTTCTTCACGTACGCTTGGAACATTTAATGGAACAACCAACTCAGGTTCATCTTCAAGATCTTCTAAGTCCAGATTCTGAAATTTTAGGGACTCAGGTTCACTAGAATCTCTTGAAATTGATGAGAGTTTGGTATCGTCGAATCTGACGTTGTAACTTTCAGTCACTTTTCGATCATTCACCAAGAACACTCTATAAGCTGCCACCACGTCTGTAGAGTAACCAACAAAGATTCCTTCACGAGCTTTTGCTGCAAACTTGCCTAGATTTTCATCATCTATAAGCACATAGCATTTTGCTCCGAAGACATGAAAGTATTTGATTGTTGGTCTTCTGTTGTTCATTAGCTCACATGGTGTCTTTTCTTTATCTTTTATGATCAAGGTTCTATTTTGAGTGTAACAAACGGTACTCACTGCTTCGGCCCAGAAATACAAAGGAAGTTTTGAATCATACAACAAAGTTCTTGCTGCTTCAACCAAAGTTCTATTCTTCCTTTCAACTACTCCATTTTGCTGTGGAGTTCTCGGGGCTGAATACTGACGACGTATTCCCTTAGATACACAGAAGTCATTTAGCACTGCGTTTTTGAATTCAGTGCCATTGTCTGATCTAATCGTCTTCACAGTAAGTGTTGAAACATTCTCAATTTGAGTGATGTGATCAATGATTAAGAAAGGTACTTCGTCTTTCGTCATTGCGAACAATACCCATGTATACTTGGAGAAGTCATCCACGATTACCAAAGCATATCTTTTCCTAGACAAAGATAGGACATTCACTGGGCCAAACAAATCCATATGAAGAAGTTGCAGAGGCTCAGTAATACTAGAAATTTCTTTGCTTTTATGCGATGCTCGCTTCGACTTTCCCATTTCACAAGCTTCACAGAGTCCTTTCGGAGCGAACTCCATTTGAGGTAGATCTCTCACCAATTCTCGCCTTGCGAGAGCATTCATCGTTTTGAAGTTTAAGTGAGATAGCTTTTTGTGCCATAACCAGCTTTCATCATCCGAGGCTTTGCTGTAGAAACAGGTGACCTCATCCTGATTTGCTGAATCCATATCTGCAACAAAAAGATCTGCCTTTCGAACTCCTCTTAAAGCTAGTGAGCCTTCCTTGATGTGAGTGATTGAGACACCTTTCTTGTTGAAGACAATTTCGTAACCTTTGTCACAGAATTGACTTATACTCAACAGATTGTGCTTTAGTCCCTCAACATAGGAAATATCTTCAATGATGACATTGCCAGTTTTCAGTTTGCCATATCCCTTAGTCACACCTATGCTGTCATCTCCAAAGGTAACATAAGGGCCAGCCTTCATAACCAACTCTGTAAGCAGGGACTTGTTTCCAGTCATATGTCTCGATGCTCCACTGTCTAGCACCCATATAACTTTATTTCTATTCTGCTTAATGCCCTGCAATGACAGATTGGTTAGACATTCTTCGGAACCCAACTTTGATTGGGCCCGGCTTTTCGATAAGATCGAGAATCAACAGATTTAACAACAGGAGATGCACTTTTCTTCACATTACTAGAGCTTTCGACTATCTCCTTTCCTTTCTCAGACTTGACAGATTTGTCAGTCTTAGGAGAAGGTTTGTCACTCCTAACTTTAGGAGGACTGACAGTCTTGGCTCTACCATACTTTTTCTTGATATTTGAACTAGCAACAGTATTTGAGCATGACTGGCTAGATGCATTCATTAAATGCACAAAAGTTTGCATGATATTAAAAGTGCATGGCATACAGTTAGGTTGACCACACTGTGCATGATTCTGATGCAGATTATTCATTGTATGTGTGGTAGGCATGGCATGTGCAACAGGAACATTCATGTTAGCTTTGCATGCATAAGAAAGATGTTCAGTAGATTTACAATGATAACATGCTTTCTTTATTCGTTCAGCCTTAACCTCTTTTATGCCTTTTTCTTTCTTTCCTTGTTGTTTAACAGCCTTAGCTCCTAATCCCAGTCTAGATTCATCTCTAGGGAAATTGATTTTCACTTGTTTAATAGGAGTTACAGGTTGTTCTTTCTGGCGATCTTCCATCTCAATCTCATATCTAGCTATCAATTCAGTCTCTTCTTCTTCTATTCTAGGAACAAGATGTTTGTAGATAGGTTTGACAGCTGATTTAAGAATTCTAGGTGTTTCCTGTTTAAGGTCACTGGAACTAGGGTCAATAGGTCTCTTTCCTTCTTTCTTAGGAAGGTCAGAATAATCAAGCCCTATACCTACTCCAGTTATCTTCTTAAATGTGTCATTATCTACATACACTTTGCTAGCAGCTAGTTTGTATGCTTCGCATTTAGTTTCTAACTCAGCTAGATTGTTCCTAAGACATGCTTCTACTTCTTCCTTAAGGACAAGCTTGTGTTCCAGAGATTTAATAAAGTCTCTTAGAGAAGTATCTACAGTGCAAGCAGCCTCTAGCTCTTCCACTTTTGCCTCAAGCATTCTGCATTTGGCAACAAGTGTTTTCTGTTCCTTTTGAGAAGAGTCTAGGCTTTTGCACAACATGTAGATCTCTTCACTAAGAGCCCCGTTCTGTTCTTTATAATCATCAATAGACATTTCTACTTTAAGAGTCAGAACTGGTACCTCTGGTTCCTCTGATGTCTCAGCCATGAGCGCAAAGTTCGCTACATGAGTAACGTCTTCCTCATCTGAATCATCCCAAGCTCTTCCTTCTGTCACCAATAAAGCTCGTTTTCCATGTCTTTCCTTCAACAGTGCTTCATAGTTGCTTTTGAGAGCTTCAAATGTTTCTTTTGGATAAGTCTGTTTAGGCTTTTTGCAGTCCGAGGCAAAGTGTCCAGCTTCACCACAATTATAGCATTTGAACTTCATTTTGAAATCCAAAGGAGATTTGTAGCTGGTATTCTTGCCTTTTCCTTTGTAGCCTGACGAACTACCACCACCCTTAGCAGCCCGATAATAAGATGAAGATTTTCTCTGTGGTCGGTTGCTCTTTCTAAATCTCATGTTGCTGAACTTCCTTGCCATGTATGCCACGACACTATCGTCCATGTTGTCCAGCTCTTCTTGGGTGTAGTAGTCATCATCACTGTCAGATGCGCACTCGTCATCATTATCAACTTGATGTGGTGCAAGTGATGATTTAGGCTTTGCTGCAACCATTGCCTTCTTAGACTCTTCCTCATCAGCAACTAATCCTGATGCACTTTCTTTTCCCTTTGAATCATTGTCCCATGCTTGATCTTGAAGAGTTTCCAGCTCATAGGTCTTTAATATTCCATAATACTCTTCCAGAGAAGTTGTATGCAAATCTCTGGTTTCTCTGATTGCGTAGACCCTATGCTCAATGCTTTTTGGCTGGTTCCTCAGATATCTCGTATTTGTTTCAACCATGGGGAGAGTCACACCTCTCAGATTCAAATCCAATACCAACTGACTGAATCGTAGGTAGACGTCTGTAATGCCTTCTCCTTTCCTTATTCTAAAGGTGTCATACTCCATCTTGAGTATGAGTGTTTTGTTGCTTCTGACCTCTGCAGATCCTTCCATGACAACTTCTATCTTGTCCCAAATCTTCTTCGCTGTAGTCAAACCTTTGACTATGTTGAACATTTCATGATCAAGAGATTCCATCAAGGTTTGTCGTACGGCAGTATCCAAAGCTATTTGCTCTTTATCAGCATCCGAAAAGTCCGCTGCCTTTTTGGGCTCAGACCGGGGTGGTATAACCACTCCTCCTTCCGTATGTGAAGGAATAACTGCCATTGGGACAAATTTACCCTTGTCAAGGACTTCCAGATATTCAGGGTTAATAGTCTCTAGATATAGTCTCATTCTGAAAACCCATTCTTCATAGTGATCTTTGTTGAACATTGGGATCTTGAATGCATTTTTAGGAGCCATCTCAATTCTGGTCACTAAAAGTTTCTAAGTACCCAAGACTAGGCTATGTAGAATATTTATGTAGAACTTTTGCCTAAGTCGAAATTTCTCTAAGTAGAAATTTTGCTCAAGTCGAAATCACCAAGTAGAAATTGTCCAAGTCGAAATTCTATGTAGAAATTCTCAAGTAGAACTTCTATGTAGAAATTTTTGCCTTAGAATAATTTTTCTGCAGATTTCTTTAAATATTGAATAAACAATATTATCACTTTAACACTTTTTGACTTTGAATGCTTTACTCACCAAACCCACCTAACCCACATGCCAGGTATCGAGTATGTCTTTTACTTTCGGCTGAATAAAGTAAATCAAAGAATCCAAAAACCACCTTTTTATTCTTTTACTATTGAAAAGGAGATCAAAAAGTTGTTGGGTTGTATTCTTTGATAAGAACAGATGATGAACACTCAAGAACACCAAATATGAACTAACCCAGATAAATTCACAAAAATTAATTAAAATACACCCAAGCTAAATAATCACACCTGGAGTATTTAAATAATTTTTCAGATGAGTTTTCACTACCAACGAATTAAAACACACTTTTCGAGAAAATGAAAAGTAGATCTGAAAAATGAAAACTCACGATTCTTCTACTCAACACAAGGATCTATGTTTTGTATGTTAAACATATAGCTCTGATACCAATTGTTAGGTCCAAATGTGTTGTAGAGGGGGGGTGAATACAACTTTTCGAATATGAGAGGCAATAAAAACGATGCAATAAATGAACACACAGATTCAAGGAATATATTTCTTTATATATAACTTGAAAGGGTTGCTACAACATTCATTACAAAGTATAACAGAAGTTGAGAGAGAAGTGAATGATACTAAGCTCTGTGAATGCACTCTCTCTTTTTCTCTTGTGTTTTTCTCTAGAATTGCTCACTAACTAAAACATTACACAAGTACTTCTATTTATACTACATGTAATCTATGTCCTGTAGTCTTCAAAGACTAAGATGTACGTGGCCCAATGATGTCCACATAATTCTTGCCTTATCTTGAAAGCTTGGAAATCTGCCAATCAGAAGATGCCATGTGTCATGTTGAAGCTGCACCTAAGTAGAACTTCTACTTGAGAATTTCTACTTGGCTATCTCAAAATTCCTAAGTGGAACTTCTACTTGGCTATCTCGAAATTCCTAAGTAGAACTTCTACTTGAGAATTTCTACTTAGCCATCCAGAACATTTAGTACTTAGAAAATATTCTGGTCTTCAACTTGAAACTTCAATGCACATCTTGAACTTGTGATATCTTCATGTCTTCTTTATTCTTCAACAAGCTCTTGAACATGGTTCTTTATTACTGACATAAACTTGCTATCAATGTCCTGACACTTGATGCAATGGTCTGGTTCATAAGTGACTAGTCTTGATAGTGTTTCTGCTTCTTGAATAAATTACCATATTCACTGAATAATTTGGCTTTCCAATATTTGCTTTCCTTCTTCTTCACTTGAAATCAATTGGTCTTGTTGATACTGATAGTTATGATCTTGATTCTTGATTTATCGAATCACTGAGGCATGAACAACTTTAACTTGAACTTCTCTCAATGATTTCTTCTTGGCTTGATCATAGTTAGCATGTTTAATTGTATCAATTACCTTGTCTTCATTTAGTGTTGATTTCTTGTGACTTCCTGTTCTTGATTGTCTTCTGGTTAAGTATCTTTTCCTTTAGTTTGAGTTACATTAGTTATAGTGTTACAAGTTTATACACTCTGCCTTTCACTTTCTAATGACATTATCAACATGTAGAATCTCACCGTGGGTTAATCCAGTGCCATGTATAAAATTACATGCACTTATGTTCTTGACTTTAGTATCACTATACCTATGACCAATGAGATGTGGTCATCCGTCAACAAACATACTAATCTTTATGCATTATAATTGTCCCATATTAATAATGCTCGATTAGGGATATTTAGGAATATAAACACTATTCATATAATCTCATTTTTAAGTCACATACTTAAAGACATAGAATACATGTTCTATATTCCAACGACATTTATTACTGTTATATTTATATCGCAGTAAATTAAGACATAATAAATTAATGTAGAATAATCAGTAGAACATGACCATTAAATAACAAAATAGTCTTTCCTAGAAGCACAACTACATTATCTCTAAGGCACTAACACTATCAATCTCCCACTTGCACTAGAGCCAATTGCCCATGTATCTAATACCCATGGAACTAGTGTGACCTTTGTGCTTTTGCTGCGACAAAGCCTTAGTCTTTGGGTCCGCAACATTATCATTAGTATGCACTTTACATATATCTATATCTCCTCGTTTATCTCTCGAAGAAGGTGATTTCTCCTAAGTATATGCTTTGCCTTGGAATGGGACCTTGGTTAATTAACCTGCACAATGGCTCCATTGTTATCGCAATACAGATCAACTGGATCTGCGATCGATGGAACCACACCAAGTCCTGTAATAAACTTCCAAATCCAAACAGCCTCTTTGGCTGCTTCACTGGCAGCAATATACTTAGCTTCCATTATAGAATCAGCTACTGCCTCTTGCTTTGAACTTTTCAAGCTTACAGCACCTCCATCTAGATAAAACACGAATCCAGACTGGGATACAGAATCGTCCCTATCTTTCTGGAAACTAGCATTATTGTAACCTCTTACAACCAGCTTCTCATCTCCTCCGTATATCAAGAACGAATTTTTAGTCTGTTTAAGGTACTTAAGAATATTCTTGACAGCTGTCTAGTGACCCTCACCTGGATTAGACCGGTATCTGCTCGTCATGCTAAAAGCATACAAGACATGAGGACGAGTACATATCATTGCATACATTATAGAACCAATTTCCGAAGCATGTGATACTTTATTCATACGGTCCTTATCATCTGATGATATAGGACAGTTTTCCTTTGAGATCGCTATCCCATGAGACATTGGGACATAGCCCCTCTTGCATCCCAAAACGATGCAATACTTTGCCAATGTATGTACTCTGACTTAAGTGGATTAATCTTTTAGATCTATCTCTATAGATCCTGATCCCTAAGATGTAGGTAGCATCGCCTAAGTCTTTCATTGAGAAACTTTTTCCCAACCAAGTCTTCACAGCCTGTAGAGAAGGAATGTCATTCCCTATTAATAATATGTCATCTACATATAATACTGGGAATGCCACATGGCTCCCACTAACCTTTTTGTAAACACATGGCTCATCCTCATTTTGTATGAAGCCAAACTCTTTGAATGTTTCATCAAACGGATGTTCCATCTCTTTGAGGCCTGCTTCAATCCATAAATGGATCGTCGCAACTTACAAACCATTCTAGCAAACCTTGAATCGATAAAACCCTCAAGTTGTGTCATGTACACATCCTTTTCTAAGCTCCCATTTAAGAAAGCGGTCTTGACATCCATTTGCCAGATTTCATAGTCATAATAAGCTGTTATCGCAAGCAAAATCCTGATGGATTTGACCATAGCAACCAGTGAGAAAGTTTCATCATAGTCAATACCATGAATTTTCTTGAAATCTTTCGCCACTAATCTTGCTTTGTAGGTCTGCAAATTTCCATCCATGTCAGTTTTCTTCTTGAATACCCACTTGCACTCTATGGGTTTTACCCCATCAGGTGGTGCAACCAAAGTCCATACTTGGTTTTCATACATGGAATCCATCTCAGATTTCATGGCCTCCAGCCATCTCTCAGAATCTGAATTATTCATAGCATCCTTGTAGGTGAGAGGCTCATCATTATCTATAAGCATCACATCGCCACTGTGAGTCAGGAAAAATCCATAATATCTCTCCGGCTCATGGCGAATCCTACTAGATCTACGAACAACCTATGTTTCTTGAGCAGTATTGTTCTCAACATCTTGAGTCTCATTCTACTCATGTTCCAACTCTGGTTCAACATTATTATGTAGTTCTCGATCCTCATCGAGATCTATTGTCCTCCCACTATTTTTCTTAGAAAGCAGTTCTTTCTCTAGAAACACAGCCGTTCGAGCAACAAACACTTTGTTCTCAGAAGGTTTATAGAAATAATACCCTTTAGTTTCCAATGGGTATCCTACAAAATTACATTTATCTGATTTCGGTCCTAGTTAATCAGAGACCAAGCGTTTCACAAACGCTTCACATCCCCAAACTTTCATAAATGACACGATATTACGTTTATCAGTCCATATCACATATGGTGTCTTTTGAACCGATTTTGAAGGAACTCGGTTTAGTGTTTGTGCAGCCGTCTCTAGGGCATAGCCCCAGAAACTGATTGGAAGATCCGCATGACTCTTCATCGACCATACCATGTCAAACAAGGTACGATTTCTCCTTTCAGACACCCATTCCATTATGGTGTTCCAGGAGGAGTGAGTTGTGATACGATACCACACTCCTTTAGGAAATTCTTGAATTCCAAGCTTAAGTATTCTCCCCCACGATCAGATCGTAGAGTTTTAATACTTTTGCCTAATTGCTTTTCAACTTCAGCCTTATACTCTTTGAATTTTTCAGATGATTCGAATTTGTTCTTCAAAAGATACACATATCCGTATCTACTAAAATCATCAGTAAAGGTTATGAATAATAAAAGCCACCTCTAGCCATCGTACGTATTGGACCACAAACATCACTATGTATCAATTCCAATCGTTGGTGGCACTCTCACCTTGACTGGTAAAAGGAGCTTTAGTCATTTTGCCAATGAGACACGGTTCGCATTCTTCGTATGATTCAAAATCAAACTTATCCAAGTATCCATCCCTATGTAATTTGGTAATGCGATTCTCATTTATAAGGCCTAACGACACTGCCAGAGGTATGTTTGATTTAAGTCATTTGTCTTTAGACGTTTGTTATTTACATTATAGACAGGAGTATCAAGATCAAGAACATATAAACCATTAAACAAATGTGCAACCCCATAGGTAACATTATTGAATGAAAACGAACAACCATTGTTCTGAATCAAAAACGAAAAACCAATCTTGTCCAAACAAGAAACGGAAATAATGTTTCTACAAATCGCAGGCACGTAATAACAGTCCTCAAGTTCTAAAATAACCCCGGTGGGCAACGATAAATAATAAGTCCCTATAGCTAAAGCAGCAACCTTTGCTCCATTGCCAACATGTAGGTCGACTTCTCCTTTCGCCAAAATTCAACTTCTTCGAAGTTCTTGCACATTTATACAAATGTGGGAATCACATCCAGTATCTAATACCCATGATGAAGAAGTAGACAAATTGACTTCTATAACATAAATACCTGAATCAGAAATCTGAACAACATTCAGTTTCTTTAGATCCTCCAAATAATTTTGACAGTTTCTCTTCCTTTCACCCTGTTTACACGCATACAAGGCCTTGCTTGTATCAAATCTCTCTTGATGAGCATGTCCTTCAAACATACATTTAAGGTGCTCGATCATCATATAAGAATCAAAATTCTCATGTTGTTTTTGCAACTCAGGACTCATAGTCGCAAGCATCAAACAGGTGACATCGGTGTCAACATCCAAATGCTTCTGATAAGCATTTCGTTGAGCCTCCGTTGTACCTTCAGAGAGAGGTCTAGGGCGAGGAATATCTATGACATAGAGCTTTCGCTCTTGCCTGAGGACAATACTCAAATTCCTTTACCAATCTAGGAAGTTAGTTCCTGTCAACTTGTCCTTCTCAAGGACTGATCATACAGAGAAGTTTATTTTAGTTGTTTGCCATTTAGAATTTCTACAATGTTAAAATGTATAAAATAATTAGTCTATTGATTTATTAAATTATGTTCAAGTGATTATTCATATATATTCAAAATATATATCTCCCACTATTTTTATCAAATTAATAGCCCTTACTATTAATTCGGAAAGAATATCCCATAAATATTTCTAGTGAGCCAAGATCCATATTTCGTCATGTCCTAAGTCAACCACTGGTAGTCCTTAAAACATGATTATTTAGGTAGACAACAGTTGTCAATTATATCATATATAATTCTTGGATAGTTTGGTGAACAACGATTGATCTTATCTATCTAATAGATTTTTAACCAAACTCTATGCTTCTAAGTTCATAATAGTTGAATATAACCGTTTATTTTCACCTTATTATGACGACTTAGTTAAGTTAGACCCATTGATACAATGGCCGAATATAACCGTTTATATTCGTCGCATCTCACCACGATAGACAAGAGTCCCCTGCCACTGACAGCCCTTCCCCTTATCGATCTAGGATTCGATGAGTGTTCATTCATTGGAAAGCATCTGATTAAAACATAATATTTTGTTAAGGGTTTTTAATTAAAATGACCTTGATCCCATCATAAAGAGATTCCCAATTTTTCCTTGAATTAAATACTTCAAATCAATATTCATCAATGGTTTGAATTCCAGGTTGTTGGAGGAGTCACAAGTGGCCTCACTTAATACCCAACTTCCTTACAGGTATGACCCGTTTTTGACAAAATCTCCCCATATCGAAATAATTGAAAATTCGTATTTAATTCCGTGTTTCATAAAAACAGAAATCTCATAGTCGTTATTGTTTAATTACAAAATCTCAAGTCGTTACAGATTTATCTTGTTTAAGCATTCATGGCATGGGTGTCGTATCTAATACATACATGATTAATCTAATTAAACATGCATCTTTATCTCTACACATACATTGTATCGCATACATTCATATATATGTAAAGTGCATAAATTAAACGTGTTTGGTTATGGCCCATCCTATGTGATCTTTTCAAGCTAATGAAAAGATCAAGGTCAATCTATGGTGGTTAACAAAATACAATTTAAATGCATGTCTTCTCCATTGCATCTTCGTGGGGAATCGCCTCCTTGCTTCCTTGTTCTTCTTGTCTTCTTTAATAGTTATATTGAATAATTGAAAAACATGCTACACTAATAAACTTACAAGATGAACTCGAGTTACATTCGAGTTTTATTAATTATAAGGAATAACGACATGCAAGTCGTATTTAGAAACCAAACCATAAAATCAAAACCACTATCCTATTGGTCTTAGGGCCATAACCAATCACCATGCTCATATAACAATTAAGAACATGTAACCATATCATATTTCAGATGATCCAATCAAAGAAATCATATAACGCAAAAATCAGAAAATTAGAATCAAATTTTGATAATAATAAATCGCCGTTTTCAGGCACTAAACGGCGTCAAACGCATTACCGACGAGCCGATGATAGCTTTGCTATCAGTTTTGTTCAGACGCTCGTTTCCAGTCAGAAAACACATATCGTTTGCCAAAATCGGAGACTGGACACAGATTTCACCAAATCTGCGCAGCGTATACAGAAATCGTATCGTATACAATCCCCACATCAAGAACAAACATAAATTATATATATATATATATATATATATATATATATATATATAAGTATATATACAGATTATATAATAATCATATGATCATCTCAATCATCACTAACATACAGTTTATACATATATATCAAAATCAACGCATCATACATGACAATCATCAAACATGCTCGTATATATATCAAAAATTTAACATATAACCGAATTAAAACATTTTTGCAAGTAGCTCTAATGCCATTGAAGGGTTTCGAGGCAACAAACGCAGCGGAAAGCAATAATTAAAAACAATAAAATCGAAACCCTACCTCAGGATCCATGCAAAAACATGATATTTAATCCGGAGTTAGATGAATACCTTAAAGATGTTTTACAAATTGATGACAGATGGAGGTTCAAAGCAATCACCACGTAGCCCTCTTCGAGATCTACGTTGCCAAAGTAGTCCACACGAACGCTTGATCGTCCAACGATCACCGGAGCCGGTACTAGCCGAAGAACATGCCTATCTCTCTGTCTCTAGCCTCTCATACGTTTTTCTCTGAAAACGAATTGCAAAAGTGTAACCCTAAACAATACATCATAATGTATTTATAGGGAAGAGAGATTGGGCTAAACCCTAAATCGAATTGGGCTTCTCCAAACCCATTCTGATTTGGTTTTAATATTAAATTTGAATTCTATTTAATTATAATTAAGACCAGCTCAATTAATTAAATAACCAATTTCGAATTTAATAATTTAACTTAAATTCTTAATTTAAATTAAAACTTCTTTTAACGTTCTTATTGTGTAACCCTTTTGGTTATTATTACGTTGGCAATAATTTTAATATCCAATAATAAAATTATAAACAATGAGCGGCATCTAGTAATACATCATTGCTACCCAAGTAATAATAATAATTGGTGATCCAATTAAACCTTTCGTGATTAATGTTTCCATGTAATATAATCCCTTTAACCATATATTATAGATTAAACTCGAGGCATGTCATTAGTCATCATTTTCAACGTTTAATCCGGATTTCCTTGATCAATGAGTAGACTATTAAAATAAATCAATATTTAAGCATGGCAATGCATTTTCATAGTCTCACTCAATCAAGAGGCCAATAATATCTCTCCTAATAATAGGAGGGTTAAGTACTTTATCTATCATTCATATTTCTCATACGACTCATAATATACCCGATGTACACTTTTATCATCACCCGGTCAAAGGTAACTTTTATTGTAGTCAAAGTATATTAATCCTCGTATAGAAATATAATGATCTCAAGTCTAAGGATCATTACACCATTATCACTGTGAGTCTTTGTAATGGCATTATCAACATGTAGAATCTCACCGTGGGTTAATCCAGTGCCATGTATAAAATTACATGCACCTATGTTCTTGACTTTAGTATCACTATACCTATGACCAATGAGATGTGCTCATCCGTCAACAAACATACTAATCTTTATGCATTATAATTGTCCCATATTAATAATGCTCGATTAGGGATATTTAGGAATATAAACACTATTCATATAATCTCATTTTTAAGTCACATACTTAAAGATATAGAATACATGTTCTATATTCCAAGGACATTTATTACTCTTATATTTATATAGCAGAAAATTAAGACATAATAAATTAATGTAGAATAATCAGTAGAACATGATCATTAAATAACAAAATAGTCCTTCCTAGAAGCACAACTACATTGTATCTATGGCACTAACACTATCAAAGGCACTCCTTCTCTTGGACTTTGGTATGCTAGAGAGACTGACCTCAGTTTATGTGGTTACTTAGATGATGATTTTGCAGGGTGAAAAATAGACAGGAAAAGTACTTCAGGCAGTTGTCAATTTCTGGGTGGAAGACTAGTTTCATGGTTCAGTAAGAAACAGAATTCTATTTCAACATCAACTATAGAAGCTGAGTACATTGCTGCAGGAAGCTGTTGTGGTCAGATAACGTGGATGAGAAATCAACTAATGGACTATGTTTTGTCATATTCTAAAATTCCTATTTATTGTGATAATCAAAGTGCTATTGCCATGACAGGAAATCTAGTTCAACATTCTCTAACTAAACACATCAGTATCAGATATCACTTCATTAGAGAACAAGTACTGGAAGGAACAATTGAGCTACATTTTGTTCCTACTGATCAATAGTTATCTGATATATTCATCAAGCCACTTCCTGAAGCTACTTTTACAAATTTGGTGAATGAATTAGGAATGGTGAATTATGAGAGTTTCTGAGAACAAGAAGAGATCAAATCCTGATGATCATCTAATCTTGATGATTATCAAATCCTGATGAAAAGTCAATACTTGACTTAGTCAACATCCTGACAATTGTTAAGCATTGAATTCTGAAAAGGAACAGTTCATAACATAAAAGAAGCAGAGGCTCACATCACCTCTGAAAGGATCAAGCCCACAAGAACCCGGATTTCAAAGGAATCCAGCAGCTATTGATGATTCGGCCCCACAAGAACCACTCACTCAAAGTGTGGGTGTAGGCATTTATGAAGGAATGGTCACACAAGAACCACTTTCTCAAAAGAAAGGTGCAGACAAAAGCATTCCTGCCACACAAGAACCATCTTCTCAAAGTGAAGATGTAGGCATTCTAGCATCAACCAAGGGATTTCCTGACATTGCTCAAGGGATTCCGGAATCTATAATGGTTGATGTCGCTCGGAGTATTGCTGATAGAGAAGCTCATGAGAAGCATATGGCAACTATGGATGTTGTGCTTGAAGAAACTGACTTTGAGGAAAGCACACTAGAACCTTCAACTCAAAGGGTTGAAGCAGCTTCGACACCTCAGGCTCCACAAGAACCATTGGTAGAAAATACTACTAAAAGCCCTGTTCCTGATAACAGCCAAATTCATGATGATAGTGTTGCTGCTATTTCTGATGTTGATCCACCAATTCTGGTGCAACCACTCTCATCAAGGCCAATGGAATCTATTTCAACTTGATCAGGTAACACTTCCACTTCTACTCATTTTAATACTGATAGTATGATTGTCGATAGCCCTATACGGAATACCTCTGTCTATATGACTACAGTTCACTATTCTCAGCCACCTCTTATTTCTTTGCACTTGTTGTGCCAGAATCTTTCAAGTGAGAATGAGAGTAAACAATTAGAGAAAAAGAAGAGTGATGAGAGGCAGTCACCTGTACTGGCAAAAGGAGAGGTAGAAATGAGTGAGAAGTTACATACTTCTAGTGAGGTAGCAGTTACTATTGAAAGTAACTTAGGTGATGCAGTGAGAAATGATGAGATCATTTTAAAAGAAAAGAGAGATTTAGGATCTATATTTGTTTCTCTTGCAGGCCATCAGGATACACAAGTTTCCAAAGATGCTAAACTAAAATTAAAGGGTGTAATGATTTCTGATGATACTGAACCTACTGAGAATGAAAATGATGATTCTAATAGTTCTGATGATGATGATGATGATGATGATGATGATGATGTTGATCCTGATGCAGACATTCTTAAAAATACCATAGATGCAAGCAAGGGAAGTGCTCATCGTTCTTCCAGCAAATTCATATCAGCATCAGGAAGCTTATTTCATCCAGAGATTATTGGTGATACTCGAACTGGAGAAAATGCTAAAAGATTCAGAAATTTTGAATGGGAAAGAAACTGGGCTACTCCTAAGGAACATATTTCTTTTGAAAATACTCAGGGTTATTGTAAGAACCCAGATTTTTGGTTGTAATTAAAACTTTTATTATGTAATGGAGTATAAGTGTAACAGTGGTTCTAGGGAATGAATATTTAATGAATGTGGATTCAAATGTTTATGTGCCATGAACAATGCAAATGGTTGACAACTTAGATAAGAATAATCTATCTCCTGGAAAGTAAGATATTGTAAATTCCAAAGAGGAAGGTTATTCTCATGTCATCCAAATCGATATCTGTTATAAGTCCAGTGGTTCCGTAAAAGGATTAAAGAACGCTCGGGAAAGCGCATGGACATTTTTCTAATTATAAGAATTAAAGAGAAAATAAGTATTGAATAGTGTTTTTGGTGGAAATTGGAATATTATCAAACGACGCTATATAGGAGTATTCGGAACGGATTTCTGAGTTCGTATTAATGATCGATAGACAATATAAGTGTATGTAAACGATATCAGATTCAGAAAAATAGCACTTTTATTTTCTTCGAGATTTTCCTAGACACTGAATGACTTAATGATTTAATATAAAGATTTAAGGAATTTAAATTCAAGAATTATAAAGGAGGATTGAGAATGGTAGTATAAATATTAAGAAGGTTTCCGGTAAAACCCTAACGAGAAATACTTGAGATATTCCTCCGAACGATCAATGAAAATGAGCAATAACCGGACAAAGAAACAAGCAGAGAACCAAGATGCATGCATGTGCAAGTGGATAATATGCAAGTGGATATTATGTGATGTAATGAATTTAGAAACGTTCGATATATAGCCGTCGTAATGCCGAAATTTCGTTAAACCCTTAAAATTCAAGCATAACAGTAGATATAAAAGTCTAACCTTGATGAGTATATGTCCTACCCTTGTAGATCTCGAGTCATAGATCGTTTTGGCGTGAGAATCGAAGCAAACGGACTTACGGTTTAGGAGTTTTGGTCAAAATCGTAAAAGTGGTTCGAAACCGTAAGTTCGAGTTTGTAACTGAAATTGAACCCCCATAATGTTAGTAATTCAGTGGAGAATCTTGATAATTAAATACTAGAGATCATAAGGAAGGTGTGAGAGAAAACCTCATGTCAAACAGATCGTTTTTCGATTTTATAAAAATGTTCGAATCAAGGTTAAGTACGAATGAACCCCTAAAAAGGACAAGTGGTTATAACTTTGGAAAATCACTTAGAAAACGATCAATAAACCTCGAGGTATAATCTCTTTTAGTAAGTGACCGACCTTAGAACTTATATGGATTAAGTACCCACCAAGTGTAAGTAAAATGACATGCCTTGATAATGAGCAAGTGTCGGATCATAACGGTGATAAAAAGAGTTAAACTAGAAGGTGTATAACGAGATAACTTGAAAACGTGTTTTAATCTAAGTTAAATATATACTTATCCTTTCAAAAGCGTTAAGTGATTAATCTCGAATATTCTGATTGTTTATAGATCACCGGACTGACCCAGGACACGTTACCCCTACCCGAGTACCAAGCAAGTTTCCAATACTTTGGAACTGTTGTTGTGATAATATATATGATTGATTGTTGTTATACATATGCCATAGCATGCATGCCTGCTTTCAAATTATATTGTGATACTTGTTCCCTGATTTGATGTTGGCTTATAAGTTAGATACGAGATATACTAGTTATAAGCCGAATATTGCTAAGACCCTTAGTGAAGGGCATATGATCTTCGTTCTTTAAATATAGATGGGGAGTCGGTATTTTGAAATATATAGATAGTCATGGAAACCCGGAGGGATTCCAGCGACAGATGCTTATTTATTTCGAGGATTGTTATTTGATTATGAAATCTTTCGAGGATTGTTATTTAAATGTTATCTCAGTCGAGAAATATTGGATGAATATTATTTCGATATTCATTTGAGGTTATTGATTTAGATGAATATTATTTTGAAATATTCATTTGAGTTTATTTATCTAATGAATATTATTTTGGAATATTCATTTGAGTTTATTTATTTAATGAATATTATTTGAAATATTCATTTGAGCTTTATTTTTGTAAGGTATATTATTCTGAAAACCCATTTAAGGTCTTACTTATTTATTGAATATTATTTAAAATATTCATTCGAGGAATTATTTATTTCGTGAATATTTTATATATTCATTCGAGGGTTAGTTATGAGCAATATTTTATATTAAGAATATTCTGAAAATATTTTTGATATAATAAATATTCCTTGAATATTTATTTAATTCTTTTAACTAGTTTGAAAAAATATTATTTTATTCAAATATTATCTTCGACCTTCAAAAATTATGTAAAATATTTCTGAATCTTACTATGACTATTTTTATCAAGGCGGGGTTCCCAAAATTCTATCCTTCACTAAAATCTATCTTCCAAATTCTGAGGGAACCTTACTTGAGACCTGTTATTTATTTGTTTGACTTCCCGGTCATAAATGTTTTAAAACTATTTTTTTCACTTGCACCTTGGTTGTTATTTATCAAGACGAGTCTCCGTGTTACTCCCTCATCGTTCAAGGGGTAAGATTGTTGGAACAAGTCGATATCCATTAACAAGCAGCTGCTTGGGAAATATTGGTGAATTTTCCTTTCCAACTAGATACGACTACTTTGTGGTGTCCCATCAACAAGTATTACACTTGGGGAAATGGGGACGAGCTTTACGTTTCAGAGTCATGGATTTATTCGAACTAGGAGAATTTGTATAATGTGTAAGAGGCTGTGGGACAGTCCATCCTGGAAATAGGGTCCGAGTGGCGTCGGCCCCACTAAGCCCAAAGATGGCTAGGGAGATTCAGCGTATGGTGGTGTCCATATGTTCTTCCTTCTACATGTAAAGAAACAAGTTTTGAGATGCACGACCTGCGACTGATCATCATAAGGTGGTGTCATCCGGCGCGACATACTCCAGCATTGGTTCATCATCCAAATCTATTTATTTTCTGCAACATGAAGTATCACTCGTGCTGACAGGGTTTGAAAACTGTTCAAAACTAAAAGTACTCTGAAATACCTTGTAACTTCATCGTTTATATTATACTGGCACTATGTTCGTTAATGCATGGCATATGGTTTCAAAAATACTTTTGAACTATTATATATATTATTTTTCAGTATACATTATTGTTGGTGGACTATTGCTCACCCTTGCTTTATTATTTATATCACAACAACAGCTAGGTTTGATGGCCTGCGTAAGGCGCACTCGGCGCAAGCAGGTGACTCCAGTCGTAGGACTACCCGCTGATATTGTTGCTACCATTGCTGAGGTAGACTGGCAGCTTTTGTTTTCAGCCTTAATTATATGTATAATTAATGTTAATCAATGGTAAGAACTTTTAAACTTAAGTTGTAATCATTTTGGGTTGTAGACTTATTTCAATTTCATCTCTGGGACAATAACTTGTTGTGTGTGATGTTATATTATTGCGGGGTCATAGTATGCTGCTTATTTATTTGGATTCAAGTTCAAGTATTATTGATGGAATTGAGACCGTAACGACTAGGTCCCCGACCATGGATCTGGGGCTGTTACAGTCATGCCAAATTTGTAGCTAAAACTATGGATGACAATATTCAGTTAAAGAATGTTATGAAGACATCTACAATTCTCTTTAAAGGCCTTCAAAATGAAATTGATTCTATCAAGGTCACTCATGCAAATACTCGAGCTGATGTGCTGAATAAGCTCGAATTGGTTGCTACTGCTTCACAGGTCAGGATTCTGACAAAAGAAGTTAGTAATACAAATAAGAGACTTGATTCTCTAGAATCCAAGGTAATCAACATTGAAGCTTCTCTCCAACTGATTTTATCTTTAATGACTGATTCTGATGTCAAAAAGCGGGAGAAGGTAGACAAAACAAAATGCACACCTGATTTAGTGTTAAGAAAGGATGATGATACTTCTGGAAATGATGGTGGTGCTCAGACACATGGAGCTGGAACCTCTGATGCTATACTGGTAACGAGGAGAAGTCGATCTCAAACTCAAACCAGTCAGTCAACTCATGTTTCTTGGTCTAGAAAGAAGACATTGAGAACAATGGTACAATCTCAAACCTTGACAGAAGAGCAAGTCCTGACACCTGGTCTAGGTGAACCTTTATCAACAATTCCTGAGGATAATGTGTACATTGATAAAGAAGGAGATGCAGCTAATCTGTTTTATGAGCTTGATACTGAGGATGGTCAAGTTCTTCATTTGTTTCATAAAGACAAAAGAGTTGAGCTAAGAAATGCTAAATCAGCTCTTTCTGTATTAGCTAAAGAAGACTTTCTAACTCTATCCAAAGAATAAATTTTGATTGAACAGAAGAAACTTGTGAAGAGTTTTGAGAAGAAGACAAAGGCTTCTGCTGCAGGTAGAGGAAGAGGAAGGAAGCCTACTCCTAGACAAAAGAAGGCTAGTGGAATAAGGATAGAGGAGATAACTGCTGATATTCCTGTTGCTCCAAGTGATTTAATTCCATATTCTATGCCAGCTACTATACATGATGATCTACAAGAAGAGGAAAATCCGTTGACAACAAGGAAGAGTAAAATGGTTGTGGTAGCACAAAATGTTGCTGTTGAAACAGTTCAAATTGCTATTCCTGATATAATCTCTATTTTTGATATAGTTCAAGTCACAGCTCCTGACACTACTCAAAGTGATGCTCCTGATTCTGAAGAAGCTGATATCTTGAAAGAACTTGAAGTCATTATTCTTACTGTTGTGGTTGAATTTCACAATCTGGAAGTTGATGAAGAGACACCAAGAATTGATCAAGAAAGATTCAAAAGATTTGAAAAAGAAAAGGAGATCACAGAAAAAGTAAGGGATACTGAAATTAAAGCAACCAAGGACTATGAAAATAGTATAAAAGAGTCTAGCAAGAGGTTGTGGTATGATGTCACATGACAAGTTCAGGAGCAACAAAAAGGTTACTCACATGTCAAAAAGAAAGGTGATAAATGGCAGAAGATTATTGATTGGAATTATAATGGACCAGCTGTTTTTCAACCTGGTGGATCAATGCTAGAACTTTCTCTGTTTGATGAAGCTGAATCTTCTAAGTCTTAAAAGCTTCCACCACTCTGGTCCAGAATGCAATCTGCTTTGAAGGCACTAGAACCTAAAACCAGAGGGGGTATTGGTTTTGGTAAAGCTCAAATCATTTCTACTACACAGATAGATCAACATGCTCTAGTTGACAGGATTGATGAAAAATTAACTGCTGGTCATCTATGGAAACTTGAAGCTGTTGAAATTGTTGCTGATTGTCATGCTGGTGCTAAGAAGGTTGAGAAATAATTGTACTTCATAAAGGATAAAAATGTCAAGAAACTATATATCCAGGAGCTCTTATGCTAATCTACAAAAGAGCTGAAATATGTTCTTTATCTGCTCAAGAATAAAAGAGTTCATACTAAAGAAGTTGAAGTTTACAAAAATTGGTCAAGCATGATTCTCAGAACTATCAGACAGAGATTTTTGGATGGAGGAGTAAGGTATGATGGCAATTATACTCCCTTGTACTTAAATATGAGAGGTCAAGAAGTTGAAATACAAAGAGGCAGTGCTGCTAAAGAAGTGTTTCTTGGTATGGACCAATTGTCTCTTAATCCTGGTGGGGAGGAAATTGCATATCTACTGTTGGAAGATCTACATTTACCAAGGAGTTCAATACAGAATCTCAGGGCAGCTATTTATCAGATCGATGAGGAAGATGAAGAACTCAAAGGTCTGAAAGGGAAACTGATTCAAATTTTTGAAAGCAAAGAAGAAGAGTTATTATCAAACTTCTTGAAGATGAATTTTCTATCAGAGAATTTCTGAAATTGTTCCTGATGATTGGCAAAACATTTTGATTATGGTTTTTGACATCATTGAATCAAGGAATTTGTGCTTTATTTCACAAAGTACAAATTGGGGGAGATTGTTAGATATTGATTCAAGTGATGACAGGATCAGGACAACTGATCAGATACTGATGCTCACGTCATCAGGATTGCAACGTCAGTATTAGGTTGCTATCAGGATTGGAAGCTGATCAGGATTACATGAAGATTTACATTAGTCCAGAGATCAAGGAAGATTGATTTATCGAATCCTATTTTATAGGATCGTAACTATCAGTTAGGATATGTATTGTAAATAGTTGTTAATTGATTTGACATATCTTGTAATTGATAGAGTAGTTGTGTATAGTATATAAACATAGTTTAGGTTTTACATTGGAGTAATCGCTTACACGAAATATCTTGTAACCTAGCAGCTCTCAAGAACATCAGAATTTCTTGAGAGAGTTTGTAACAGTTTTATATCAGAATTAATAAAGTTGTTATTTGTTCATACTTGTGTTATTATTTCTGTTAAAGTCAAAAATCTTATACAATTGTATTCAACCCCCCTTCTACAATTGTTACTTACTAGGCAATAATTGGTATCAGAGCAAACTGATTATTTAAATCAGTCGACAAGTAAGTATGAAAGCATTAAGATTCCCATCCTCAAGAAGTCTGAGTATCCTACATGGAAGGTAAAAATGTTGATGTATCTGGAAGCCTGTGATCCTAACTATCTTGATAGAATCTATGATGGACCCTATGTTCCTAAGAAACTGGTTCCATTAACAGGGATGTTCCTGAAAACTATGTTCATAAGACAAAATCAGAGTGGACTGCTGAGGAAAAGGCTGAAATTCCCAAGGATACTAAAGTGAAGAACATTCTTCACAACAGTCTTGATGCTGTCATGTCTAACAGAGTGAAGAAATCATGTTTTACGGAATTATATCCTATTGTACTTGGTTTTTAATGAACATTACCTATACCACCCCTGTTTTAAAACTTGTAATTAAATTAACCTTGATTTAGAAAAGATGAGACTTATCTAGACTTACTCAATCTAACCACTATTCCATCCATACAAGACCTTTATCACCATAAATTGATTTGTTGCCCTGCTTTAATGTTTTAAAACTCTATATTACAATGTTGATCAAAACACTAACCTAGAGACTTGATTACCATTTTTGATATCCCTTACCTTCTTAAACTGAGTTAATTGCCCTAAAACTAGTCGTGATACACATATTTGGCCTTTGACTTTGAGATTCTTTCATTATTCTCTGAACAATTGTTTTAATGCCTTTGAGTCTATATCTTCATGATTCAGACTTGTAATCCTTATTCCTTTGAGATTAGAAGATTTGGTCAAACCCTTTGACTTCTATCATTGCAAATCAAAAAGTTTTATAAGTTAAAGTGTTTTTGAATTAAAAGCTTTTCTAAGCCATAATGTTTTCAAAAGAATGTTTTATAAAAGGTTTAGGACCCCGGTGTATGGTTTCTACGGATTCGTAAAGATTGGAAAGGCGTAAGAGATTGGGTGACGCTGGTGCATCCATTTTTCTATATTGTGTTATGCTGTAGTTCTGGTAGGACCAGTCCAGCACTTCTATAGGCCAATGTGTGCCTCTTGGGAACCCAAGCTATCTTAATGAAAGGATTAATATCCAGAGGGTCTTCGTGTCCGATATGGGGACTTTATGTGGCTGATCACCAGTATTATCCGTGTCATGTAAAACCTTCAATCAAATTTAACGTGCATGATTATGTTTTATTATACTATGAAATGAAACTGATTTACTCTTCTGAGATAAGTTTATCATTGATCCTGTTTCATAAAAGTTTATCTAGAAGTTGTTGCTTCACTATACACTTGCTGAGCGTTTTTGGCTCATTCTTGTTTTGTTAATCTAACCTTTCAGCTATGCTTAAAAATGGTCTACCTACGTTTTATAATTCGAACGAGTATGGCAAGGCGTTCTATTCAAGATAAATTTCGGAGCCAGCATGGATGGACACAGTTTTGGACTAAGCGAGAGACTTAATGGTATAGTGGATTGTATCTAGATCGGAAAGAGATATTGTAATAGTTTGTATAGTTTAGATTCTTGTTTCATACCATTACCTATGATGGATCCTTATTGAGGGGTCGATTGTGTACTTAAGCTTTATTTAAAGTTATATTTCTTTGTATAGGTTTTGTGGCACCAAATCCTGACCCCTGGATTTGTGGGCGTCACAGGTTGGTATCAGAGCAACAAGTTATGGTTACTAAAACAAGTTCGGACAATTAGAAGTAAGTAGTTAAGTTAGACGTTAGGTAGAATGATTTAAGATAAGGTTCGTCTTAGAATTTTAAGATGAGTGTTGCGACTTTATTTAGTATTTCGACATATCGCGCGAGTAGGAGTTCGATTTATCCGAAGGACTGGCTATGGACGAGGCAACTAATTCGGAGCTACAAGTTTGGAAGACGTCATCTAGAGACTCTCATATACTTTCTAGAATTCCTTCTGTGACCTTAGCTACATCGCGAACATTATAGAGAATACTAAAGGACTATAAGCATGATGCGGAACGCGATTAACAATATTTGTTTGTAGTAAAGGCATGGTTATTCACTACTAGCCGTTGATTTCATTTAATTTATCGGCTAACGAGATTTAACCTTCATTTCTAGTCTTCTTTGTTTTATTTATACCATATCACCTTTGATAATCAACTATACTTTTATTGATGATGAACTTTTCATGACAGATTTACTTAAACACATTTCTGTTCTTTCAGAGATACCTTTATTTTTCAGGGGTTATTTAAACCAACATTTTTCATATAAGCTTTTTAGATTATTAAAACCTTTTCTAAGTTTTTCTAAATATTTGATCTTTTGTATACATGCTGGGATGAACAACCCTACGTACATAGGGGATTCAGGGACATCCTATCTTTGTGATAGAAGTCTGGTGGGACGCCACTGATTGTGTGTGCCATGAAAGTAATAAAGGTTGGCAACCTTTTTGTACTAGGGCGGTTGACCTAATTGACAAATGCAACCTGATAAAAGTTCAATGGTCATATTTATCTTTCGGTTAAATTCTTTTACGAAAATTCCTTCTGAACAAGATTCAACCTATATTCACACATGTTGATACCTACTCATTTTATTGATTCATTTTTCTAGAAACCATTATGATTCCTAAAGTTGTCAGTGATTGGAAGTAGCAAAGGTAGACACGACGACATCCTAAGTGGTTAAGGTTACATATACGACAATGAAGAATTGGTTGATCAAGTTTGAGAAATTGATTTTTAAAACAGGGATTGGATACTAGGTCGGTTTACTCATTGGATTCACAACACCTGTACAAGATGCAATATTATTGAGAACTGAGTAAAGGTAAGGAATTAGTAACATGGGTATCAGAGTATTAATTTTGTGAAGGTCAAAAGTTAAGTGATTATAGAGATATTTGGTATATAGTAATTGTTGTTGATGAAGGATTATTTATGAACACCTGGTTATTATACGTTTTACTTTAGATATAATTGATGAAATATCACAAGATTTGAATTCTTTTGAGACCAACTGTTGAATATAAAGTTTAGAATTAAAACATGATAACTTGAAAGAAGCAGAGCAAAGCTAGACAGTTTGTTTCTAAGAAATTTTAACAGGAAGTGAAGCTTTGGATAAAGAGTAAAGTGACTGGGTTGGAGTTAACAATTTATGTGAGTATAGTTTAAAAAGTCGTGATTATTGGAAATAAAGGAGATTTGACTAAGATGGTAAGAAAAAGGAGGCAGAGAATCAAGGAATTTTCAGAATTGCTTTGATAGAAGACAGAGAATTCAGTTAAAAAGGAATGTAAGATTTGGAAGATTTAAAACCAGAATAGTAAGGCAAGGTAGCCACCCACAGGATATGATTTAGCAGAAAACAACAAGACCTCCATTGTAGGAAGAAAGAAGTTCAAGAGGAAGCATACTGAAATTTATACCAAGGTAAATATCGAGAGCTGCAAGTGTAACTGGAGAGAATATTATATTATGAGTGCTAGAATCAGAAGTTCAAAGTTGTATGCCATAAGTGCGGGAAGATAAGACATTTTATCAAAGATTGTATCATACTAGCCCCAAAGAATATTATAATAAGAGTAACAGAACTTTTTCCTATAAATCGTTCGGGAGCTAAAAAAATTTTTGACATGGTTATGAATGAGGCTATTAAGGATATGGATTGGTTGGCTGATTATAATGCATAGATTGGATATAAAAAGAAGCAAATGAGATCAAGAATTGAGAATGATAAGGAAGTTTTATTTCAAGAATACAGGTAGGGTAAGAAAATTTTGACGTTCACGTAATTGAGACGATTACTTCGACAAGATTTTAGAAATGAAGAAGTCAGCTACGAAATTACAAGATTTATTTGATAAAGGAGTTGTAAGGCCTAGTGTGTCCCCGTGGGGAGCACCAATGTTGTTTGTTAAGAAGAAGGACGGAAGTTTGAGGCTGTGTATTGACTATAGAGAGTTTAATAAGTTGACTATCAAGAATAAGTATCCACTGCCAAGGATAGATGATTTGTTTGACCAACTCAAAGGAGCTGCGTACTTTTCTAAGATTGATTTAAGGTCAGGATATCACCTGTTGAAGATTACGCCCGATGACATTTCGAAGACAGCTTCTCGCACAAGATATAGACATTATGAGTTTTTAGTGATGGCCTTTGGATTAACGAATGCGCGAGTTGTGTTTATGGATTTGATGAATTGTGTCTTCAAGAGATATCTGGATAAGTTTGTAATTGTATTTATTAATGACATCTTCATATACTCGAGATCCTTTAAAGAGCATGCCGAGCACCAGAGGATCGCATTGGAAACCCTGAGGAAGGAAAGATTATATGCAAAGTTTTGAGATGTGAGTTGTGGTTGGAAGAAGTTCAATTTCTAAGACATGTGATTAGCCAAGAAGGAGTTAGAGTGGATCCTGCGAAGATTGAAGCTGTTGTGAATTGGAATAGACCCAGAAGCCCTACTCAAGTAAGAAGTTTGCTTGGATTGGCTGGATATTATCGAAGATTTGTTCAATATTTCTCAAAGATAGCTACATCACCAACCAAGTTGACCCTTAAGAATGAGAGGTCTATTTGGAGTGAGAAGTGTGAAGAAATTTTTCAGGAATTAAAGAAAAGATTGGTTTTAGGCCTAGTGCTAGTATTGTCAGATGATCAAGGGAATTTTTGTAACACCCCCAGATCCGGTGTCAGGGATCGGGTCGTTACGGTCTTAATTCCAACATTAATACTTGACTTGAGTCCAAATAAATAAACACATGTTGTGACCCCGCAATAATATCACATCACACACACACACAAACAGTTATAGTCCCAGAGATGAAATTGAAGTAAGTCTGCTAATTATAGAATCCACGAACAAAAGTTATTACACTCCAAAAAGATAACAACATAAGTTTAAAGTTTTTGCCGTTGATTACATTAATTATACATATAATTAAGGATGAAACAAAAGCTGCCAATCTACCTCAGCAATGGCAGCGATAAACTCAGCGGGTAGTCCTCTGGCTGGGGTCACCTGCATGCACCGAGTGCGCCTTACGCGGGCCATCAAACCTAGTTGTTGTTGTGATATAATAATAGAGCAAGGGTGAGCAACAGCCCACCAACAGTAATATATGACTGAACAATAATATATACAACAAGTCAACAATATCAACGAAACCATATGCCATGCATTTACGAATATATTACCAGTATAATGTAAAAGATAACGTTGCAAGATAAGTAAAGGTACTTTCAGTTCTGATCAGTATTCAAACCCTGTCAACAGGAGGGAGATCTCATGATGCAGAAAATAGATAAATTTGAATGATGAACTAATGCTGGAGTATTCACCATGCCCGCTGTTCCAATCCTTACGATAATCAGTCGCAGATTGTACAGCTCAATTTAGATTTACTATCGGTAGAAGGAAGAGCTGACAGATTTACTTATCTACCGCCTGTTAGATCTCCCCGGCCAACGGTTGGGCCAAATGGGATGGACCGGCGCTACTCGGCCTCTTACACAACTCCTAGTTCGAATAGAATCCGGGACTCTGAACGTAAAGTTCGTCCCCCTTTCCCCAAGTATAATACTTGTTGATAAGACTCCACAAGGTAGTCGTATCTAGTTGGAAAGGAAAATTCAACAATATTTCCCAAGATGATGCTTGTTAATGGATACCAACTTGTTCCAACATTCTTACCCCTCGAATGATGAGAAGGTACATAAGGATTCAATAAATAAGTAGCAACCACGTTGCGAATGAAAAGAATAGTTTCAAAAGATATATGACCGGGAAGTCAACAAGATAAATAACATTTCTCAAGTAAGGTTCCCTTATAATTTGGAAGATAGATTGAATGAAGGATAGAATTTTGAGAACCTTCCTTGATACATAATATTCGAAGGTCGAAGATAATATTTGAAGAAGATAAAACAATATAGAAGTTAACGTTGTTTAAAAAGCTAAGTATAAACTTAACATAGGTTAAAACACGTTTTCGAATTATCTCGTTATGCATCCTTTTTGTGTACTAGAATTAACCTCGTTTTGACCCGACATTTGTTCGTTATTACAGCTCGTCATTACACTTACACTTGGTATATACTTAAGTCATGTAAGTGCTAAGGTAGGTCGTTTATGAACCAAGATTATATCTCGAGTTTTATCGCCCGTTTTCTAAGTGTTTTACCAAATTTATAACCAAGTGTGCTTTTAGGGGTTCGTTCGCGTTTAACCTTGATTCAAACATTTTTATAAAATTGAAAAACGATTCGTTTGACACAAGGTTTTCTCCTACACCTTCCTTATGATCTCTAATATTTAATTACCATGATTTTCCACTGACTTACATATATTATAGGGGTTCAATTTTAGTAACGAACTCGTACTTACGGTTTCGAATGACTTTTAGTAAATCGGCAATAATTCCTAAACCGTAAGTCCGTTTGTTTCGATTCTTTCGCCAAAGCGATCTATGACTCGAGATCTACAAGGACATGTCATATAATCAACCAGGTCAGGAAATTATACCAACTGTTATGAACAGATTCTTAAGGTCTAAGGAAAATCGGGCATTACGACGGCTATAAATCGGTCGTTTCAAAATTTACCACAATCAAACCAAGCCACATCGGGCATTATACAACTTATACACATGATTTCTCATCTCAAAATGTCCAAGAACATATCACTTCATAATAATAATCATCATGTTATAAAATCAACTATAAGATCATGTTGTCATGCTTATAATAACATAACTAATCTAAAGTCATCAAGAACATGCATAATCTCAAAACATGAACTAGGGTTCTTAAGGATTATACCTTCCTTGGAGTATGTTCTAGCCTTACTAAGCCTTGAATGGTCCTTGAGAGTTCTTAAGCTTGCTTAGATCAACCAAAGAAATCAAGAAAAACAAGATTAGTTCATGAAAACACTATTTATCATCATCTTGATGATTTATTTGAAAATGGAAAAAGAAGAGATTGAAGCTAGGATTTTTAGGAGACCATTTTTATGAAATGTAAGAGTCGCCATAAAATGTTCAAGATCAAATGATGGTTGGAAGTGGGATTTCTCCCCTTGAATTTCCAAGAAACCGAATGGAGCAAAATGGAGGAGAATGGGGTTTTTGCTTGGTTGTTTTGATTTGCTCTCATCCACTTTAATGTATTATTGTGATAATATCTTGATAAAGTAACTTTAATAAAGGTGTGATGCAATGGATAATGAAATTGGATGGACAAGTGTCGATTTGTTGTGGTAGGATGAGAAAGAATGCTAAGTACTTGGTTTAATCTATAAGTGTGCTAGTTACTTAAGTAACTACTTGGTTGCTAGATATTTTCTACTAGCACATGCATGTATCTTGATCCCCTGCTTGTTTCTTTGTCCGGTTATTGCTCAATTCATCGATCGTTCAGAGGAATATCGCGAAGATTTCTAATCAGGGTTTTACCTGAAACCTCCTTAATATTTATATTACTATTCTCCATTCTCTTTAGTAATTCTTGAACCTGTCTCCCTTAAATCTTCCCAATAATTTATTAAGTCTTTCAGTGTCCAGGGGAATCTCGGGGAAAATAAAAGTGCTATTTTTCAGAATCCGATAGCTTTTACATAGACTCTTTTTCCCCTTGGATCGTTAATACGAACTCAGAAATCCGTTCCGGGTACTTCTATATAGTGTTGTCTAATAATATTCTAATTTCCACCAAAATCACTATTAATCACTTATTCTTTAATTTATTCCTTATAATTAGAAAAGTGATCTCTCGCTTTCCCGAGCGTTCCTTAACCCTTTTACGAAACCACTGGACTAATAACAGATATCAATTTGGATGACATGAGAATAATTCTCCTATTTGGAATTAACATATCTCACTTATCCAGGAGATAGATTATTCATATCTAAGTTGTCAACCAATAGCATTCTTCAAGACATATGAAAATTTGAATCCAAATCCATTCCTCTATCATTCATTAGAACAACTGTTACATCGTAATTGTAACCACTATTCATATTTACATTAATACATAATCAAAGTTTTAATTCTACCAAAAATCTGGGTTCTTACAGTCTCCCCTCCTTAAATGGATTCCGTCCCGGAATTAGTTTGAAAACAAAAGGGGGTACTTTTCTTGCATCGTGCTTTCTAGCTCCCAGGTTGATTCTTCCACATTGTGGTTCGGCCACAATACTCTAACTAGCTGAATGACCTTGTTTCAGAGCACTTGTTCTTTTCGGTCTATGATTTCCATAGGTTGCTCCACATAGGTTAAATCTGGTTGCATGTCCACATGCTCATATTCAACTATATGCTTGGCATCCGGATTATATTTCCTCAACATCGAAACATGGAACACATTGTGTACTTGTTATAGATTTGGGGGTAATGCTAGTTCGTAATCTAGTTCCCCGATACGTCTTAAGATCTCAAATAGTCCAATATATCTGGGACTCAGCTTTCCTTTCTTTCCAAACCTCATTAAACCTTTCCAAGGAGATACCTTCAAAAACACTAGGTCTCCAACTTCATATTCCTTGCCTTTCCGAGCTAAGTCGGCATATTTCTTTTATCGATCTTGGGCTGCTACTAGTCGTCCTCTGATTAGATCTACTACATCTTTAGTCCGTTGAAGCACTTCGGGTCCGAGCATCTTTCGCTCTCCAACTTCATCCCAATACAAGGGAGATCGGCATTTCCTTCCATAAAGGGCCTCATAAGGTGGCATTCCTATGCTTGCATGGAAACTATTGTTGTAGGAGAACCCAATCAATGGCAAGTGATCATCCCAGTTTCCTTTAAAGTCTATAGCACAGACTCTCAACATATCCTCTAGCGTTTGGATGGTCCTTTCACTTTACCCGTCTGTCTGGGGTGGTAGGTTGTGCTCATGTTCATCCGGGTTCCTACACATTCTTGAAAGCTTCTCCAAAACCTGGAGTTAAATCTAGGATCTCGATCGGATACTATAACGACTGGGACTCCATGTCGCGCCACTATCTATTTTAAGTAGATCTCTACTAGTCGGTCGACCGTATACCTTTCATTGATCGGGAAAAAGTGAGCTGACTTCGTTAGTCGGCCTATAATTACCCATATGGCGTCATGATTAGCTTTAGTCCTTGGTAAACCTACTACGAAATCCATTGATATATGTTCCCATTTCCATTCGGGAATCTCTAAGGGGTGCAAAACTCCACTGGGTCTCTGGTGCTCTGCTTTCACTCTTTAGCAGGTCAAGCATCTGCTTACCCACTCTGCTACGTTCTTTTTCATTTTAGGCCACCAATAATACTCTTTCAAATCCCTATACATCTTGGTACTACCGGGGTGCACTGAGTATCTCGAGTTGTGTGCCTCATATAAAACCTTGTCCTTGAGTTCCTGAACATTTGGAATCCATATCCTGTATGTGTACCTCATGATTCCTTCTTTGTCTCTTTCACACTTAATTTCTTCTCTGGTCATTATCTCTTCCGTGGAGTCCTCTTCTTCCTCCATTATCCGTTCTTGACATAGTCTAATCTTTTCTAACAATGGGGGTTGGATTCGAATTTCCATTAACCTTTCTTGACCATCTCCGGGTATCTTGACCTCGATCTCCAACTTTTCGAAATCCCTCACCAATTCTTCTTTTGAGGTTATCATTTCGAGTTTCTCTTTCCTACCGAGGCCGTCAGCCACCACATTGGCTTTACCCGGGTGGTAGCGAATCTCACAATCAAAATCCTTGATTAATTCCAGCCATCTTATCTGGCGCATATTAAGCTCTTTCTGAGTGAAAATGTACTTGAGGCTCTTATGGTCACTGTAAATCTCGCACTTTTCTCCATACAAGTAGTGCCTCCAAATCTTTAAAGCGAAAACTATTGCTGCTAATTCTAGATCATGAGTGGGATATCGGATCTCATATTCCTTTAGCTGCCTTGACGCATACGCGATTACCTTACCGTGCTGCATAAACACGCATCCTAATCCTTTATGCGAAGCATTATTGTAAATTACAAAATCTCCTTTTCCATCAGGCAATGCCAACAATGGGGCCGTCACCAACCTCTTCTTCAGCTCTTGGAAACTCTTCTCGCACTTTTCAGTCCATTAAAATTTCTCAATTTTACGGGTAAGTCGAGTTAACGGGGCTGCGATTTTCGTAAAATATTGAACAAATCTTCTATAATATCCTGCCAATCCGATGAAACTCCTTACCTCTGTTGGAGTGGTTCGCCATTCCCAGTTTGAAGCTGCCTCTATCTTGGAGGGGTCAACCAACACTCCTTCCCAATTGATCACGTGCCCTATGAATTGCACCTCATTTTTCCAGAACTCACACTTCGAAAATTTGGCATACAACTGTTCTTTCCTAAGTATTTATAAGGCTATCCTCAAATGTTCGGCGTGTTCTGCCTCTTTCTTTGAGTAGATAAGAATATCATCGATGAAAACTATCACAAACTGGTCCAAATACTCCTTGAACACTTTATTCATTAAATCCATGAAAGCTACCGGGGCATTGGTTAGTCCAAATGACATCACCAAGAATTCATAATGTCCATATCTGGTACGGAATGCAGTCTTTGGGATGTCTTTGGGTTTAATCTTCAGTTGGTGATATCCTGTTCCCAGGTCAATCTTAGAAAAGTATTCAGCACCCTTTAACTGGTCAAACAAATCATCTATTCTGGGTAGCGGGTACTTATTCTTTATAGTTAACATGTTCAACTCTCGATGGTCGATGCATAACCTCATACTCCCGTCCTTTTTCTTAACGAACAATACTGGTGCGCCCCAAGGCGACACACTGGGTCTTATCATACCCTTATCCAATAATTCCTGTAACTGCTTAGCTAGCTCTTTCATTTCAACTGGGGCTAATCGGTACGGGGCCTTCGAAACCGGCGTCGTCCCCGGGGCTAACTCGATAGCAAACTCAATTACCCAATCAGGTCGTAATCCGGGAAGATCTTGTGGAAATACGTTGTAAGAACCCCAAATTTTGGATATAATTAAAAAATTTTATTATGTACTGAGGTAATGGTGAATAGTGATTACGACTACGAGGTAACGATTGAGATAATGAATGAAAAGAATAGATTTGGATTCAAATGTTTATATGCCATGAAGAATACTATTGGTTGACACTTTAGATAAGAATTATCTATCTCCTAGGGAATTGAGGTTTGATAATTCTAAAGTAGAAGATTATTCTTATGTCATCCAAATCGATATCTGTTATTGGTCCAGTGGGTCCGTAAAAAGGTTAAGGAACGATCGAAAGAGATCAGGGACAATTGTACAACCCTAAGAGAATAAGTAAAGAAAAATGGATGAATAGTGATTTTGGTGGACATAGGAATATTATTAGACGACGCGATATATAAGTATCCGGAACGAAATTCTGAGTTCGTATTAGTAATCCACGGGGAAAAGAGTGTATGTAAAAGCTGTCGGATTCTGAAAAATAGCACTTTTATTTTCCCCGACACTGAAAGACTTAAGGAATTAGTGAAGGGTTTTAAGGAAAATAGGTTCAAGAATTATTAAAGAGAATGGAGGATGATAGTATAAATATTTAGACGGATTCCGGTAAAACCCTAACTAGAAACGAATGAGTTATTCCTCCGAACGATCAAAGAATTGAGCAATAAACGGACAAAGAAACAAGCAGAGAGTCAAGACATAGTCATGTGCAAGTGGATAAAGGCTAGTAACCAAGATAGTTACAAGTTAACTAGCATCATTACAAAACTAACCAAACACTTAGCTTACAACACACACCTTACCACAAGAATGCAACACTTGTCCACTTTCAATACATCATCCATGAGAAAATCACTTTATTAAAGCTACTTTAAGCTTGATATTTTCTTAAGACACCACAATAATTCATTGGATGAGAGCAAAACAAAGCAACAAATCAAAGAAACTCCATTTCTCTCCATTTCTCAAAACTGCCCAGCAAGAACTACCTTGAAATAAAAATTCATATCTCCATTTCTATCCATGATAAAATCACCAAATTTTAAATAAGGCCTCTCCACTCCATGGGCAATATTCACTCCAAATTTCATAGCAATCCAAGTAGTATAAATTAGTCAAATCACCTCCCCAAGTTGAAGAAGCAAACTGTCCTGATGCTTGACAGTTTCTGGACTGATTTTCAAACGGCCATATCTCCTTCGTTTCTCAATGAAATTTGGTGTTCTTTAGCTTGTTGGAAAGCTGGTTAGATGCTCTACAACTCTCCTTTAGAAGTCTTGTCCAGAAAAGCAGGTTAAGGGCCTCGTTGTTGCAGATCTTTGAACTGATGAATAATAACCTTCATGAACTAACTTTGATTTCTTGTTTTGTTTGGATGATCTAAGCAATCCTAAGGCTATACAAGGACAAACCAAGGCTTATTCATGTATTAGAATACTCCAGGGAAGATATAACTCTTAAGAAACCCTAGAATTTATTTTGAGTTTTTGATTAGTTTTGATGATGATGTGGTTTTAAGCATATAAGCATGATTATGTAGTTGATTTAGTTCATTTAGCCATATAATGATTAAGAGGATGAGTTGAGATGTTCCTGGACTTATGAGGTGTATATCATGAATGTAAGATGTTTGGTTTGCCCGGTGTGGCTTGGTTGAATTGTTATGATTTTTAGAACGTTCGATATATAGCCGTCGTAATGCCGAATTTTTGTTAACACTTAGAAACGGAGCATGACAGTAAATATAATTTCCAGGCCTTGATGATATTATGACTAGTCCTTGTAAACCTCGAGCCATAGATCATTTTGGCGAAAGAATCGAAACATTCCGACTTACGGTTTAGGAGTTATGGTCAAATTACTAAAATTGGTTTGGAACCGTAAATAAAAGTTCGTAACTTCAATTGAACCCTCGTAACGCATGTTACTCAGTGGCGAAACTTGGTAGATAAATACTAGAGGTCATAAGGAAGGTATGAAAGAAAACCACATGTCAAACGGATCATTTTCCGATTTTATAAAAATGTTGGAATCGAAGTTAAACGCGAACGAACCCCTAAAAACCCGCTTGGTTATAACTTTGGTAAAACTCTTAGAAAACGAATGATAAAACTCGAGGTATAATCTCCGTTCGTAATCGATCGACTTTAGAACTTATATGACTTAAGTATATACCGAGTGTGGGTATGATGACATGTCGTAATAACGAACAAATGTCGGATCGTATCAGTAATAAAAAGAGTTACACTAAAAGGTGTATAACGAGATAATTCGAAAACGTGTTTCGATTTAAGTGAAGTTATACTTACACTTTTAAAACATGTTAAGTGGTTAATCTCGAATGTTCTGATTGTTTATAGATCATCGAGCAGACCCAGGACACGCTATCTCTACCCACACCCGATTACCAGGCAAGTGTTCAAAACTTTGAACCTGTTATTGTGATAATATATATATATATATATATGTATATATATATATATATATATGTGATTGCCATTTTACATATGCAATAGCATGCATGCCTAATGTCAAATTATATTATGGTACCTGTTCCCTGAATTGATATTGGCTTATAGACTAGATACGAATTATCAGTTATAAGCCGGATTGTTTTGGTAAGACCCTTAGCGAAGGGCATATGATATTCATTCTTAAATATAGACCGGGAGTCGGTATTTTGAGATATAGATAGTCGTGGAAACCCGGAGGGATTCCAATGACAGATTATTATTTATCTGAGGAATGTTATTCGAGTATTATCTCAGTCGAGAGATATTAAATGAATGTTAGTTTCGAATATTCATGCAGAGTTGATTATTTAATGAATATTATTTTGATATTCATTAGAATGTTATTTATTAAATGAATATTACTTTCGAATATTCATTTAAGGTTTATGTACTTAAGGAATATTATTTTAAAATATTCATTGGAGGTTTCAATTACGTAAGGGATATTATTTCGAATATTCCTTTAAAAGTTTTGATTACTAAATGAATATTATTTGGATATTCCTTTAGAAGATTATTTATTAAATGAATATTATTTTCAAATATTCATTTAAGGTTTGACTCATTTATTGAATATTATTTTAAATACTTATTGGAGTCTAATTATTAATGAATATTATTTTGAATATTCATTTAAGGAGTGATTTATTTAGTAAATTATTCTATATATTAATTTGAGGATTACTTACGAGCAATATTATGATTTAATAATATTCCGTAATTATTATTGAGTTAATAAAATATTCTTGGAATATTTATTTACTTCTTTTAAATTCTTTTTAAAATGATTTATATTATTTGGAGATTATCTTGCATCTCCAAATATTATGTAAAATATTTCGGAGTCCTTTTACGACTATTTTATCAAGGAAAGGTTCCCAACTCTTTTTATTTTTCATTTAAATCTATCTTAAAAGGATTTAAATGCTCGCTCAAACTTCCATATTATAGGGGAACCTACTTGAGCAATGTTATTTATCTTGTTGACTTCCCGGTCATAAATCTTGTAAAACTATTCGTTTCACTCGCAACTTGGTTGCTGTTTATCAATTGAATCTGTGAGTAACCTTCTCATCATTCGAGGGGTAAGATTATTGGAACAAGATGGTATCCTCTAACAAGCAGCAGCTTGGGAAATGTTGGTGAATTTTTCTTTCCAACTAGATACGACTACTTTGTGAAGTCTTATCAACAAGTATTTCACTTGGGGAAGGGAGGACAAACTCTACGTTTCAATGCTGTGGATTTATTTGAACTAGGAGTCGTGTGTAAGAGGCCGAGTCGCGCGGTCCATCACAAGGCCTAACCATTGGCCAGGGAGTTACTATTAAAGGCAATCGACAAGTGGAGCCGTCAGTTATTCCTTCTACCGGTAGTAAACTATATTGGGCTGTACCATCCCCGACTGATCATCAGAGAGTGGGACAGCTGGCGCGTGATGACTCCAGTATTGGTTCATCTCCCAAATTGGGAATTTCCTGCAACACGTATCGAAGAGACTTCTTTCAGGTTGACGGTGTCTTCCGCAACACGTATCGAAGAGACTTCTTTCAGGTTGTAGGACTTCGAAAAATGTTAATAACAAGAATTGCAATATTTTCCTTGCAAGTTCCTCTTTATATGATAAATGATAATATCTGGCTTATTTTCGACATAGCAGATATTCCCACATATATTTTCCTTTTGAGTTACCTTGTAACTTCATCGTTCATATTATACTGACATCATTTCCGTAAATGCATGGCATATGGTTTGAAAGATACTTTTGAACTGTTATATATTATCGTTCAGTTAAATATTATTGTTGGTGGGCTATTGCTCACCCTTGCTTTATTATTATATCACAACAACAGCTAGACCAGATGACTCGCCCAAGGCGCACTCGACGCTGGCGAGGACGATGAGACTATCAGAGCCGAAAGAAAGCTATTGGTAGGATAGATTTATTCTTTCAGTACCAAGTATATGGTCTAGTATGACTTATGCAAATGGATGGCAAAGAGTATGTATTCATATTGAAATTCTTTTGGATTGTAAGAACTCATATTGTGCTTAATAAAATTTGGTAGTTACTCTGATTTCATCTCTGGGACTATAACGGGTGTGTTTTATATTGTTGTGTTGGGTCATAAAGATGTAATTTATTTTAAGTTGAAGTAAGTTCAAGTATTATGAACAGTAATGGAGACCGTAACGACCGGATCCCGGACCCCGGATCTGGGGGTGTTACAGAAGTGGTATCAGAGCGTACGTTATAAACCCCAGAGATGAGGCGACGTTAAAACAATAAATTCACTAAGATAATAAGAACTCTTTCCAAGTTCATAGTCGGACTACTTAATGTAGTGATGACCTATAAAACCCATATGGGAACTCTTAAGTATCATGATAGTAACTTAGCCCGATATCGTATCGACGAGTAAGGCGACAGACCTTGAGGCATACGAGCAGCAGCGCGATGATGCTTTATTACATGCTAAAGATCAGCGGGTAAATTCAATAGAGTACCCTACTGGAGACCCGGAAGAGGTTCCAACAAATAAGAAAAAAATCATGTTAGGATAAGGAGCTTACCCTCGAGGAATGAGGGCTGTAGCCAGAAAGACTGAGATGATTAAGGTATAGTGCTCAGAAAAGTGAGAATAAAAAACTAAGCTATTAGCAAGAAAACTGAAGATTCATTTTGGATTCATGGTCGGACTACTGGAGGTAGTACCAGCAAGTAAGACGGATTGGAAGAATTACTCGAGATCTTATACGGAAATAGATGAGAATCCTTAGAGACTTTCAAATTAACGAAGAAAGAGCTAGAGGGATGTATAATTAGCAAAGACAGCGATATAGGACGAGGAACAGAGTCCCTAGAAATAGTTGAGAGGAGGCGGTAAGTGCCATATCATTTGATAAAAGAATTAGTATATATATTGTCAGTAATAATTCGCCATGAGAAGATAGATGTCATAGGTTGTAATTTTTCGAACCAAATTGAGGTTGATGAAGTTGTTTTATTCAGGAAAATGTCCATTTTATGAATGAATCAGTTAGAAAGTGAAAACATTGGGAAGTGACACCATGATTGGATAAAGTTATATAAGGAAGTAGTAAGCAAGACAATGATCTCAGAACCTATCGGAAGATAGGACCAGTGAGGCAAAATGAACTCGTAATGAGACTACTGTTAGAGACTGAATATAGGGTTATTTCAACTCAGTGAAATGATGAACCAGAAATGTTAGATGCATGTGATTCAGAAGAATATTAAATTCTTTCTTTGAATGAATTATAGTAGTTACCTTAAGTTTACTCCGATGCGGAATTATAATGGATCAAGTAATACGATCAGCAGTTAAAGAGGAAAATGTGAGAAAATCTTCCTAGAGCTAAAAGATGAAATTGGTAATGACCAAAAGTTGGCATTATTTAATGGAAAAAGGGAGACTTTGTCCTTCCAACGACGCTTCACATAAAAGATTAGGATGTGTGCTTGCGCAGCACGACAAAGTACTTGCAGATGCATTCGGACAGCACGGTTCACCAGGTTCGGATGGCCTTAGTAGTGCTAATTTTTGTGGAACAACCAACTCCGACGGTAATGTTCCTTTTGAGACTAGTGGTTAGGTAGACTGACATTGGGAAATATTGAATATCAGGACGTATAGGTATCAAGATGTTGTGACAGATTTCAGTTTGAAACTATTTATTCCCTTCTAAGGGAAGTTTATAATTGGTTCCTCTCCAGTGGTTAAACTTCCAATCTAATGACGATTATTTTGTAAATTATGACTGCTTATGGTTCTACCCACTTGGAGGTTCATAGAACCATTCTTCAGGTTTCGAAACTGGTCTCCTTAATGTTACCAGTAGGTGGATAGATTGACCAAAATTTCCCTGATTCTGGAAAGAAATCCGGAGAATTTTGGCAAACCTTGTGTTTCTGATTATCAGAGAACATCATTGAAAAGAATGGAAACTGGAGCGAACCCTGTGGATTGGGTAAGGTTGCTGTCATATGGGTTAGTAGACCGACCCTGAGTATTACAATCGATGGTAGAGATAAAACGATGAAGTGAGATTGGACGGAAACAGGAAATGTAAGTAAGAAACCAGCCGGACTAAGAAACTCCGGGATTGACTTAAGTGAAAAGGCTGTTATGCCAGGAATGGTAAGCTTGCGTGGCACGCGGGATTGATAAGAATAGTTGAAAAGATAAAAGTAGAGGAAAGGTGGCCGGAGACGGGCCGAGTAGTCCATTAAGACTTATATGAAGTAAAGTTTTGGAAAGGTAGAAAGGTATTAAAGTAGAAGGCACTATGCCAGCAATTGCTAGAAAAGTAATGGTAATTAGTCAACCCCTAAAATCATATATTTTTATTTTAGTGTGGTCAGTTGAGGCCAAGTCACAAAGGATTATCAAGTGACTAGACCAGCAATGAAAGGACAAAGCAGGGTTGCTTCTAAGTAAGCACCGACTGCAAGGGCTTCAGATATAAAGGAAATATTAATGAGATCGTAGGAATCTTCTACTGAACCCTTTGCAACCCATGTTTGGATTGGGAATTTACTGGACTTTTTGGAATGGGGTCACCCGTACTAAAGTGATTCATGTGTATATGATTGCCCAAGATTACGAGTAAAAATGGAAGTATAATGACTTGAGATGTATGATGTTAGGGTATTATAAATACCATGAATATATTATGACTAAGGGAAGTAAACAATGAAGGTTTATGAAGAGAGTATAGAAATGATCAGAGATGGATCAGTATGCTGTAGAAATTTTGTCTAAGGCAAGAACCTTTGAGAAGAACGATAAGTACTAAGAGATTCACGTTGAACTCGACCAATATCTTCCAAAACATCCTTGCTACCATTACCAAGTTCAGTAAGAGAACGGATAGGCATACAGTGCCTTTTGGAAGGCCAAATAGGATGACAACTATCTGAAAGAAGAGGGTGGCATTAAGTTACCAATCGATTATCAAATGAGAACAGTTGAAAAGAGACCCTTATTAAGGATACATGATCTGATTGCCAATTATAGGATGCAAGAATTCCCTGGCAGTTGAATTAAGGATAGGATATCCATAAAGTAAGACAAACCCTGGGGAATGCACAAGGGATGGCATTAACCATAATAAAGACATTGTGAATTCAGATGATATGAGTTGGATTTGCTAAGGCAACAATGACCTGTAAGGATTATCAAAAAGAGTTCACGAAAGGACATAGATAGAATTATTAGAGTATTAATCAATGACGTTCTGATATACCCTGTACCTAGAAAATACATGAGGAATGATGAGGACGACCTAAGAAACCTTACAAGGAAAAAGTTAACGTTCTAAATTTCAAACTAGAAGTTTGGTAGAGAATGTAAGACACAACAGCAATAATGCCAGATGAGGCCTATATGAAACCATGATGAGGTATGGATTGAACCAAAGAAGGTTGAGATTATCCTAAAACAAGAAAGAACTAAGAAAAGAAGTATCCTAAGTAGGATTGGGAATAAACGTGATAAAGTTCCCACGGGTAGGTGGAAGCAATGACTTATGGAAAAAGACTGATAGATATATTTTTCTCCTTCAGTAGAACTTAAAGGAGAATGCTTTCACCCAACAGTGATGGGAATGAGGTAGAAAAATTTGAATTGGAATGTATCCAGAAAACATGGATTACAAGGAATTATTATTATCAGGGAAGGCCAATGAGGTGGCCGACAGTCTAAGTATAAAGGAATAATTATAAATGTTCGTACCGAAGAAACATAATGATATTTGGAAGGACCTTGAAGGTCATATCGGAATGGAGGAATTTACATTCCTTCTGATGACTGTACAAGAATTGACGGTAATAATAGTTTAAGTAAAGATTCGATTCCTGATGGAGTCTTAAGCATATTACGTACCTTAGAAGGTCCCGTTTTGAGGCAAACCGGGACCATGATACAAAATTGACAAAGTAAACCGTTAAGTTTCCAGTCTTTTATGGAAGCTGCATGAGTGATAGTTTCATCAACCTGACTTAGCTGCGATGCTTGAAACTCTTCTGCAATTTTATCTACTTCATGTAATATCTACATCAAGTTCATGAAGTGTTCCTTATGGATAAGGAATAGTGATTACTTTGTCTCCCTAAAGGATTGAAACCCGTATGGTTAGCTTTTAACGCACTACGTAAACAACAAGCGATGGCGATTCTTCTAAGAAAGTAGATGACAACGTAAAGATAAAGAAAGTGCTGCTATTGATAAGCTAAATGGCATGTTGATGAATGACAAGCAAGTTTGTGTTAGTGTACTTCTGCACAAACAAGATAGAGAATATGAGGTTGATGATTCATGATGCTAAATGTATTCCCGTAGAAAGAATTAATGAGACTCGGAGGGAAGGGCAGTTGAGCCCGAGACTTATTGGGCCATCTGAGAGTTTAAAAGTGTTCGGAAGGTGGCATTCGAGCCAGTTTTACCCCCAAAGCTTATAGCATGGTAGTAACGTGTTTCATGTGGCAAAGCTACACCAGTAAAATGCAGATGCTCAACAGATGATAAGAGTGCGAGCAGGTAGCTGTACGACCTGGTCTGACTTACGAAAGACAACCTGTGGAAAACCGCAGGTAGAAAAGAATAAGTGATGAGAAACAAGTTGACAAAAGTAGATTATATTGAATCTAAGTTAAAGGGATCGGCCAGATTCATTTCGGAGAATTTAAATTGTAATAATGTGATGATTATAGAGTAAATGTAACGGAATACCAATAAGGAGGTACCAAGTGCAAAAGATATCTCAATAAAGAGATAAGGTGAAAGTAAATAAGAATCAGATAATAAGAAGGATGTGATTGATAAAGAAAAGACTGGGAAAGCAACTATGGAATATGAAGCAAGGAATGTTATGAATGGATTAATAAAAGGGTTTTCTGATGAATTCTCGGGATGACAACCTGATAGTGTTAATATTATAGATATGAAAAAGCTAGTAGCGTGACATTGAATGTCAGTTACAATGGTGTCAAGCGAGAAACTAAGATTTAACCTGAGAGGTTCAAAGATTTTCCAAAAGTAAGTGTTGCTAAGGTTGAACCAGAGTACAGGTCCAGAGAACAGTGGACAAAGCAGCAAGATATGTTGACACATGAGGTCAAGATCAAATAGTATTGGATATAATTATGATTAATTTCTTCCTTAATGAACCTCTATAGTTCAGAGGTAAATTCTGAGTATGATATTTTATAATCATGAAAACTTTCTATAATCCTTTAGAATTCTTTTCTTTTCTTCTCTTTTATTCATCTTCTTTATGAATTGGAAAGAACAACCCTTTAAGGAGGGGAGGTACTGCTATGTGACTATCTGTCTATGTGATAGAAGTCTAAGTGGAATACCATAACTTGTTTAATTGCTTGTCAAGTACTAAAGGCTGGCCCCCTTCTGTACTAACTATGCAATATAACAAATGTTCAATTGATCATAGTGATCTCTCAATAAATCTTTCCACTTCTCTATATTGATCGAGATTGCGAAGATTAAAGCGATCATGAAATGCACAGTACGAGCGAGGTTACCTCCGAATTCGCAGGGTGATAGTGATACCAATGTTACTGCAGGTATCAATAAGGATAAGACTGAGTAAGAGTATAACCAGGATAGTGTGTTGTACGAAAAGTAGCAACGTTGATGGAAAAAGGATAAAGTATGGATTGTAGCACTAGAAGATGTGCTGAGAAAGGGTAGAACGACTAAGAATTGACCGGGAAGCTAAAAAGTGAACGACAGGCAAACGACTCTTTGCTTCCTACCTGATTCCGGGACGGAATCCTTTTAAGGAGGGGAGACTGTAAGAACCCCAAATTTTGGATATAATTAAAACTTTTTATTATGTACTGAGGTAATGGTGAATAGTGATTACGACTACGAGGTAACGATTGAGATAATGAATGAAAAGAATAGATTTGGATTCAAATGTTTATATGCCATGAAGAATACTATTGGTTGACACTTTAGATAAGAATTATCTAACTCCTAGGGAATTGAGGTTTGATAATTCTAAAGGAGAAGATTATTCTTATGTCATCCAAATCGATATCTGTTATTGGTCCAGTTGGTCCGTAAAAAGGTTAAGGAACGATCGAAAGAGATCAGGGACAATTGTACAACCCTAAGAGAATAAGTAAAGAAAAATGGATGAATAGTGATTTTGGTGGACATAGGAATATTATTAGACGACGCGATATATAAGTATCCGGAACGAAATTCTGAGTTCGTATTAGTAATCCAGGGGGAAAAAGAGTATATGTAAAAGCTGTCGGATTCTGAAAAATAGCACTTTTATTTTCCCCGAGATTTCCCTGGACACTGAAAGACTTAAGGAATTATTGAAGGGATATAAGGAAAATAGGTTCAAGAATTATTAAAGAGAATGGAGGATGATAGTATAAATATTAAGACGGATTCCGGTAAAACCCTAACTAGAAACGAATGAGTTATTCCTCCGAACGATCAAAGAATTGAGCAATAAACGGACAAAGAAACAAGCAGAGAGTCAAGACATAGTCATGTGCAAGTGGATAAAGGCTAGTAACCAAGCTAGTTACAAGTTAAATAGCATCATTACAAAACTAACCAAACACTTAGCTTACAACACACACCTTACCACAAGAATGCAACACTTGTCCACTTTCAATACATCATCCATGAGTAAATCACTTTATTAAAGCAACTTTAAGCTTGATATTTTCTTAAGACACCACAATAATTCATTGGATGAGAGCAAAACAAAGCAACAAAGCAAAGAAACTCCATTTCTCTCCATTTCTCAAAAATGCCCAGCAAGAACTACCTTGAAATAAAAATTCATATCTCCATTTGTATCCATGATAAAATCACCAAATTTTAAACAAGCCTCTCCACTCCATGGGCAATATTCACTCCAAATTTCATAGCAATCCAAGTAGAATAGCTTAGTCAAATCACCTCCCCAAGTTGAAGAAGCAAACTGTCCTGATGCTTGACAATTTTTGGACTAATTTTCAAACGGCCATATCTCCTTCGTTTCTCAATGAAATTTGGTGTTCTTTAGCTTGTTGGAAAGCTGGTTAGATTCTCTACAACTCTCCTTTTGAAGCATTGTCCAGAACAGCATGGTAAGTACCTCGTTTTTGCAGATCTTTGAACTGATGAATAATAACCTTCATGAACTAACTTTGATTTCTTGTTTTGTTTGGAAGATCTAAGCAATCCTAAGGATATACAAGGACAAACCAAGGCTTAGTAATGTATTAGGATACTCCAGGGAAGGTATAAATCTTAAGAAACACTAGAATTTATTTTGAGTTTTTGTGATTATTGGATTAGTTTTGATGATGATGTGGTTTTAAGCATATAAGCATGATTATGTAGTTGATTTAGTTCATTTAGCCATATAATGATTAAGAGGATGAGTTGAGATGTTCCTGGACTTATGAGGTGTATATCATGAATGTAAGATGTTTGCTTTGCCCGGTGTGGCTTGGTTGAATTGTTATGATTTTTAGAACGTTCGATATATAGCCGTCGTAATACCGAATTTTTGTTAACACTTAGAAACCGAGAATGACAGTAAATATAATTTCCTGACCTTGATGATATTATGACTGGTCCTTGTAAATCTCAAGCCATAGATCGTTTTGGCGCAAGAATCGAAACATTCCGACTTACGATTTAGGAGTTATGGTCCAATTACTAAAATTGGTTCGGAACCGTAAATAAAAGTTCGTAACTTCAATTGAACCCTCGTAACGCATGTTACTCAGTGGCGAATCTTGGTAGATAAAGACTAGAGGACATAAGGAAGGTATGAAAGAAAACCACATGTCAAACAGATCGTTTTTCGATTTTATAAAAATGTTGGAATCGAAGTTAAACGCGAACGAACCCCTAAAAACCCGCTTGGTTATAACTTTGGTAAAACACTTAGAAAACGAACGATAAAACTCGAGGTATAATCTCGGTTCGTAATCGATCAACTTTAGAACTTACACGACTTAAGTATATACCGAGTGTGGGTATGATGACATGTCGTAATAACGAACAAATGTCGGATCGTATCAGTAATAAAAAGAGTTACACTAAAAGGTGTATAACGAGATAATTCGAAAACGTGTTTCGATTTAAGTGAAGTTATACTTAGACTTTTAAAACGTGTTAAGTGGTTAATCTCGAATGTTCTGATTGTTTATAGATCATCGAGCAGACCCAGGACACGCTATCTCTACCAACACCCGATTACCAGGCAAGTGTTCAAAACTTTGAACCTGTTATTGTCATAATATATATATATATATATATATATATACATATATATATATATATATATATATGTGTGTGTGTGTGTGTGTGTGTGTGTGTGTGTGTGTGTGTGTGTGTGTGTGTGTGTGATTGCCATTTTACATATGCCATAGCATGCATGCCTAATGTCAAATTATATTATGATACCTGTTCCCTGAATTGATGTTGGCTTATAGACTAGATACGAATTATCAGTTATAAGCCGGATTGTTTTGGTAAGACCCTTAGCGAAGGGCATATGATATTCATTCTTAAATATAGACTGGGAGTCGGTATTTTGAGATATCGATAGTCGTGGAAACCCGGAGGGATTCCAACGACAGATTATTATTTATCTGAGGAATGTTATTCGAGTATTATCTCAGTCGAAAGATATTAAATGAATGTTAGTTTCGAATATTCATGTAGAGTTGATTATTTAATGAATATTATTTTGAAATTCATTAGAATGTTATTTATTAAATGAATATTACTTTCGAATATTCATTTAAGGTTTATGTACTTAAGGAATATTATTTTAAAATATTCATTGGAGGTTCTAATTACTTAAGGGATATTATTTCGAATATTCCTTTAAAAGTTTTGATTACTAAATGAATATTATTTGGATATTCATTTAGAAGATTATTTATTAAATGAATATTATTTTCAAATATTCATTTAAGGTTTGACTCATTTATTGAATATTATTTTAAATACTTATTGGAGTTTAATTATTAATGAATATTATTTTGAATATTCATTTAAGGAGTGATTTATTTAGTAAATAATTCTATATATTCATTCGAGGATTACTTACGAGCAATATTATGATTTAATAATATTCCGTAATTATTATTGAGTTAATAAAATATTCTTGGAATATTTATTTACTTCTTTTAAATTCTTTTTAAAATGATTTATATTATTTGGAGATTATCTTTCACCTCCAAATATTATGTAAAACATTTCGGAGTCTTTTTACGACTATTTTATCAAGGAAAGGTTCCCAACTCTTTTTATTTTTCATTTAAATCTATCTTAAAAGGATTTAAATGCTCGTTCAAACTTCCATATTATAGGGGAACCTACTTGAGCAATGTTATTTATCTTGTTGACTTCCCGGTCATAAACCTTGTAAAACTATTCGTTTCACTCGCAACTTGGTTGCTGTTTATCAATTGAATCTGTGAGTAACCTTCTCATCATTCGAGGGGTAAGATTATTGGAACAAGATGGTATCCTCTAACAAGCAGCAGCTTGGGAAATGTTGGTGAATTTTCCTTCCCAACTAGATACGACTACTTTGTGAAGTCTTATCAACAAGTATTTCACTTGGGGAAGGGAGGACAAACTCTACGTTTCAATGCTGTGGATTTATTCGAACTAGGAGTCGTGTGTAAGAGGCCGAGTCGCGCGGTCCATCACAAGGCCTAACCATTGGCCAGAGAGTTACTATTAAAGGCAATCGACAAGTGGAGCCGTCAGTTCTTCCTTCTACCGGTAGTAAACTATATTGGGTTGTACCATCCCCGACTGATCATCAGGGAGTGGGACAGCTGGCGCGTGATGACTCCAGTATTGGTTCATCTCCCAAATTGGGAATTTCCTGCAACACGTATCGAAGAGACTTCTTTCAGGTTGACGGTGTCTTCCGCAACACGTATCGAAGAGACTTCTTTCAGGTTGTAGGACTTCGAAAAATGTTAATAACTGGAATTGCAATATTTTCCTTGCAAGTTCCTCTTTATATGATAAATGATAATATCTGGCTTATTTTCGACATAGCAGATATTCCCACATATATTTTCCTTTTGAGTTACCTTGTAACTTCATCGTTCATATTATACTGGCATCATTTCCGTAAATGCATGGCTTATGGTTTGAAAGATACTTTTGAACTATTATATATTATCGTTCAGTTAAATATTATTGTTGGTGGGCTATTGTTGGTGGGCTATTGCGCACTCGACGCTGGCGAGGACGATGAGACTACCAGAGCCGAAGAGAAAGCTATTGGTAGGATAGATTTATTCTTTTAGTACCAAGTATATGGTCTAGTATGACTTATGCAAATGGATGGCAAAGAGTATGTATTCATATTGAAATTCTTTTGGATTATAAGAACTCATATTGTGCTTAATAAAATTTGGTAGTTACTCTGATTTCATCTATGGGACTATAACGGGTGTGTTTTATATTGTTGTGTTGGGTCATAAAGATGTAATTTATTTTAAGTTGAAGTAAGTTCAAGTATTGTGAACAGTAATGGAGACCGTAACGGCCGGATCCCGGACCCCGAATCTGGGGGTGTTACATACGTCTTCGAACTCGTTAACTATCGAAATGTCTTGTATCTTAGGCGCTTCCTTCTGGGTGTCTATAACGTAAGCCAAATAAGCGTCGTTCCCTTTTCGTAGCAACCTTTTGGTCTGCGCCATGGTTAAAATGTTCTGGGTCTGTCTTATCCCCATAAAGACTATTTCTTTCTTTCCTGGGGTTTTCAACTTGACTTTTTTCCCTTTACAGTCTATCTGAGCATTATTACGAGACAACCAATCCATTCCCAAAATAACATCAAATTCCCCTAGCTTAAAAGGAATCAAATCGACACAGAAAGATCGTCCTCCTATTTCTAATTCGCAATTGGGGTGAATATGACTAACTGGAACGACTTCCTGGTTGGCTATCTCTACTTGTAAGGAACCCCTTAGCGGTTGGGTCTTAAGTTTTAATTTACTTGCAAATTCCGTCGATATAAAAGACTTAGTTGCTCCAAAATCAAATAAGACATTTGCGCTAACTGAATTGAGAGAAAGGTACCTGATATCACATCCGTGTCTCTCACGGCATCCTGCACAGTCATGTTAAAAGTTCTAGTAGTTGGTGGCCTATTGGAGGTAGCCTTGCTTGCCCCTGATGCTGCTGGTTTTTTCGCTGGGCAATCCTTCCACATGTGCCCTTGACGTCCATACTGGAAGCAAGTGGTGCTATTAGGGATGATCGTGGTGCAAGAGGTAGCATAGTGACCTGCTCGCCCACACTTATAATAGGTTATCTGTTTCAGGTTACAAACACCGGAATGCCTCTTCCCACAAGTAGCACATAATGGTAATGTAGGTCGAGAAGGGTGGGAACGGGACACTCCTGATTGCTTGCCGCACTGGCTCACACTTGCGCTCACCGATTGTTTGAATCCCATGCTCTTTCCAGGTAAGGAAACTGCTCCTCGGTTAAATTCATTTGGGGGTTTTCCTCCGGCAGAACCTCCGCCCATACTTGCATGCTTCCTTTTTAATCCCCTTTTTCTCTTTCTCCCTGCATCTGATCACTCCCTGCTTCCACAATGGTTACCTTCTGCACCAAGGTGGCATAATTAGTAATCTCTAAGACTGCTACCCGATTCTGGATCCATTGCTTCAACCCTTACTGAAACCTATTTGCTTTCTTCTCCTCAGTATCCACAAATTCTGACACAAACCTTGATAACTCGGTAAACTTGGCCTCATAATCAGCCACTGACAAATTGTTCTGTTTTAGTTCTAAAAACTTGAGCTCCATTTGCATTTTCATGAACTTTGGGAAGTACTTTTCCAGAAACAATTGTTTGAATCTCTTCCAGGTTACTATAGCATTTGTCTCCATGTTCTTCTTAGCCTCCCACCAATAATTGGCCTTTTCTTTCAAAAGGTAAGTTGCGAAAACAGTCTTGTGTGCCTCGTCGATGCTCAGAATCTCGAAGGACTTTTCCATTTCCTTAATCCAGGCTCTTGCCTCAACTGGGTCAGCTGATCCGTGGAATTCTGGGGGCTTAAGGGACTTGAAGGCCCTGAAAGAGTTTGCCACGATGCTGTTGTTTTCCTGGGGTGGTTGGGGGTAACGGTTCAAATTTTGCCTAAGCAGATCCATAAACTGACCCATGGGGTCTCTGTCTTGGTTTTCTCCTTCCTGCTCAACCTCAATTTCTTCTTCTTCTACTTCTTCTTCGAATTCTCCAATGAAAAAGGTTTCGTCTGCTGTCCCATACTGGGAATCCTCTTGCTCATTATAATCTTCGTCTTGCTCTTCCTCATACTCAGGGTTTTCTCTGTGTTGATTGTGACTTTCTTGATCGGTAGACTCGCGGGGGTTAGCCCTAGTTCCCATTCTTCGTGGAGGCATCTTACTGAAAATTTGGGGCAATTACACATTAGGATAATTCACTTGTTTTGAAGGATTCTTTCTTGCAAAAATCATTAAATATTTTTATTTAGGGTCCCACAGTTCTATATGTCATGACAACTCTAATCGAAAGCAATATGTGCAGTAAATATGCTAATAAAATGGTGATCGCGTCACAACAGAACTGAAATGACTGAAAGGAAACAAATATATACATAGTACTGAAAGATACATCATCTGTGTCACATCGATAGTTTAGGAGTACAACCATCCTAACAACATCTAGTCAAAAGTGAAATACATGGTCTATCCTTCTAGTGAGTAAAAGGGAAACTAAATACAATGAAACTATCCCACAAAATTCGGCACTATTATGTCCGTACATGACTAGAAGACTAGACTACTACATCACCGTCTCTGAAATCAGTCACCGGTGGAACCCAAAGCTCTGACCCTCATCATAGCAATGCGGAATATCTCCTCAGCATCAATCCTGGATACCCTGCCCTCTCCATCAGTAGGTAATCCTCGAACTCTCATCCGGGCCCTCAGCTCAATACGGGTCACTGCCCTATGTATCTCTCAAGCTCTAGCACGCCTCCCGCCACCCTGGCGTCCCAACCTAGCAACTCTCTCGGCAGTGAGCTCCGCCATTGACTCTGCTAACCTGGCCTCAGCCACTGCTAAATCTGTAGAAAGTCTGCTCACAATCCAATTATGCACACATACTGGGATCCCCCTATCGGGATATGGGGTGGGGTAGATGTCTCTGCTGGAGGTGCGGCCTCTACCTGGTGTGGCTCGGGGGTCAGCTCCTCAAACTCCTCAGAAAATAGGCTCACAGGTAGTGGTGGTGGGGTAGGGGCTCTCTCAACAGAGAGGAGTGGCACACGAAGTCCTGAACTCCCCACAGCGTCATCCACTGGCTCATCAACATCTCCCTCAATACCCTCATCCACAGTCTGTCCAACAACAGTAGCCACAACCTGCTTATTAGTTATCTCCATGTCCTTCTCCATCACCCTGATATCATCTATAAACTGTGTCTCCTCCGGATCCTCCTCATCCTCAGACTCCACAACCTCAGTATCTGCATTAGCCTAGACCTCCTCAGGGTCCGCCTCCTCAGACTCAATAATCTCTGTATCTCCATCCCCATCACCCATATGCTCATAATAAGGATCTCTGGTCCTCGGCGGTCTGAATCGCCTCATCGTGCTGTCTCTCAAACTCCTCTGGATTGGAGAGGTCGCTCGCATACACAATACGAACTATGTTACTATCATGATACTTAAAAAGTTCCCGTAAGGGTTTTAGGTGAACTTGGCAAGAGTTTTTATTATCTTAGTGAATTTATTATTATATAACGTCGTATCATCTCTTGGGATATATAACTCTCGCTCTGATACCATTTCTGTAACACCCCCAGATCCAGGGTCAGGGATCGGGTCGTTACGGTTTTAATTCCAACATTAATTCTTGACTTGAGTCCAAATAAATAAACACATGATGTGACCCCGCAATAATATCACATCACACACACACAAACAGTTATAGTCCCAGAGATGAAATTGAAGTAAGTCTGCTAATTATAGAATCCACGAACAAAAGTTATTATACTCCAAAAGGATAACAACATAAGTTTAAAGTTTTTGCCGTTGATTACATTAATTATACATATAATTAAGGCTGAAACAAAAGTTCCAATCTACCTCAGCAATGGCAGCGATAAACTCAGCGGGTAGTCCTCTGGATGGGGTCACCTGCTTGCACCAAGTGCGCCTTGCGCGGGCCATCAAACCTAGCTGTTGTTGTGATATAATAATAGAGCAAGGGTGAGCAACAGCCCACCAACAGTAATATATGACTAAACAATAATATATATAACAAGTCAACAATATCAACGAAACCATATGCCATGCATTTATGAATATAGTACCAGTATAATGTAAAAGATAACGTTGCAAGATAAGCAAAGGTACTTTCAGTTCTGATCATTATTCAAACCCTGTCAACAAGAGGGATATCTCATGTTGCAGAAAATAGATAAATTTGAATGATGAACTAATGTTGGAGTATTCATCGTGCCCGCTGTTCCAATCCTTACGATGATCAGTCGTAGATTGTACAACTCAATTTAGATTTACTATCGGTAGAAGGAAGAGCTGACGGATTTACTTGTCTACCGCCTGTTAGATCTCCCCGGCCAACGGTTGGGCCAAATGGGATGGACCGGCGCTACTCGGCCTCTTACACAACTCTTAGTTCGAATAGAATCCGGGACTCTGAACGTAAAGTTCGTCCCCCTTTCCCCAAGTATAATACTTGTTGATAAGACTCCACAAGGTAGTCATATCTAGTTGGAAAGGAAAATTCACCAATATTTCCCAAGCTGATGCTTGTTAATGGATACCAACTTGTTCCAACTTTCTTACCCCTCGAATGATGAGAAGGTACACAAGGATTCAATAAATAAGTAGCAACCACGTTGCGAATGAAAAGAATAGTTTCAAAAGATATATGACCGGGAAGTCAACAAGATAAATAACATTTCTCAAGTAAGGTTCCCTTATAATTTGGAAGATAGATTGAATGAAGGATAGAATTTTGAGAACCTTCCTTGATACATAATATTCGAAGGTCGAAGATAATATTTGAAGAAGATAAAACAATATTGAAGTTTTTCCAAAGTATTGAATAAATATTCAGAGAATATTTATCGAATCAGAAATATTTAAAGAATATTTATAAATATGAAAGAATATCTTTAATCGAAGTATTTCTCAAAATAATTCTCGAATGAATATGAAGAAAATATTTATTGAATAAACAAAATACTTAAATGAATATTCGAAATAATTTTCGTTTAATCAATAAGACTTGAAAGGAATATTTGAAATAATATTCGATAAATGAATCGACTTTAAATGAATATTGAAAAATAATATTCATTGAATAGAAAACGTTCAAATAAATATTTGAAGTAATGATCGCTAAATAAATAATCTCAGACGAATATTCAGAATAATATTCGTTAACCAAATAATGGAAAAATATTTACTTAAATATTTTCCTCCGAAAGTAATCACGATATATCAAGAAATACTGACTCCCGGTCTATATTCAACGAATAAGATTCATACGCCCTTCTCTAAGGGTCTTAGAAATATCCGGCTTATACTGATATATCACATCTAGTCTATAAGCCAACAATAAGTCAAGGAACAAGTATAACAATGTAACTTAAAAATAGGCATGCATGCAATGGCATATGTATAACAGAATCAACTCATATATATATATATATATATATATATATATATATATATATATATATATTATCACAACAACAGTTCCAAAGCATTGGAAAGTTGCCTGGTAGTCGGGTAGAGGTAGTGTGTCCTGGGTCAGCTCGGTGATCTATAAATAATCAGAATATTCGAGATTAATCACTAAACGTTGTTTAAAAAGCTAAGTATAAACTTAACTTAGGTTAAAACACGTTTTCGAATTATCTCGTTATGCACCCTTTTTGTGTACTCTTATTAACCTCGTTTTGACCTGACATTTGTTCGTTATTACGGCTCGTCATTACACTTACACTTGGTATATACTTAAGTCATGTAAGTGCTAAGGTAGGTCATTTACGAACCAAGATTATATCTCGAGTTTTATCGCCCGTTTTCTAAGTGTTTTACCAAACTTATAACTAAGTGTGCTTTTAGGGGTTCGCAACCTTGATTCAAACATTTTTATAAAATTGAAAAAACGATCTATTTGACATGAGGTTTTCTCCTACACCTTCCTTATGATCTCTAATATTTAATTACCATGATTTTCCACTGACTTACATATTTGCAGGGGTTCAATTTTAGTAACGAACTCGTACTTATGGTTTCGAACGACTTTTAGTAAATCGGCCATAATTCCTAAACCGTAAGTCCGTTTGTTTCGATTCTTTCGCCAAAACAGTCTATGACTCGAGATGTACAAGGACATGTCATATAATCAACCAGATAAGGAAATTATACCAACTGTTATGAACGGATTCTTAAGGTCTAACGAAAATTGGGCATTACGACTGCTATAAATCGATCGTTTCCAAATTTACCACAATCAAACCAAGCCACACCGGGCACTATACAACTTATACACATGATTTCTCATCTCAAAATGTCCAAGAACATATCACTTCATCATAATAATCATCATGTTATAAAATCAACTGTAAGATCATGTTATCATGCTTATAATAACACTAATAACATAACTAATCTAAAGTCATCAAGAACATGCATAATCTCAAAACATGAACTAGGGTTCTTAAGCATTATACCTTCCTTGGAGTATGTTCTAGCCTTACTAAGCCTTGAATTGTCCTTGAGAGTGCTTAAGCTTGCTTAGATCAACCAAAGAAATCAAGAAAAACAAGATTAGTTCATGAAAACACTATTCATCATCATTTTTGATGATTTATTTGAAAATGGAAAAAGAAGAGATTGAAGCTAGGATTTTTAGGAGATCATTTTTATGAAATTTAAGACTCACCATAAAATTTTCAAGATCAAATGATGGTTGGAAGTGGGATTTCTCCCCTTGAATTTCCAAGAAAGCCGAATGGAGCAAAATTGAGGAGAATGGGGTTTTTGCTTGGTTGTTTTGATTTGCTCTCATCCACTTTAGTGTATTATTGTGATAATATCTTGATAAAGTAACTTTAATAAAGGTGTGATGCAATGGATGATGAAATTGGATGGACAAGTGTTGGTTTGTTGTGGTAGGATGAGAAAGAATGCTAAGTACTTGGTTTAATCTCTAAGTGTGCTAGTTACTTAAGTAACTACTTGGTTGCTAGATATTTTCTACTAGCACATGCATGTATCTTGATCCCCTACTTGTTTCTTTGTCCGGTTATTGCTCAATTCATCGATCGTTCGGAGGAATATCGCGAAGATTTCTAATCAAGATTTTACCGGAAACCTTCTTAATATTTATATTACTATTCTCCATTCTCTTTAGTAATTATTGAACCTATCTCCCTTAAATCCTCCCAATAATTCCTTAAATCTTTCAGCATCCAGAGGAATCTCAGGGAAAATAAAAGTTCTATTTTTCAGAATCCGATAGTTTTTACATACACTCTTTTTCCCCTTGGATCGTTAATACGAACTCAGAAATCCGTTCCGGGTACTTCTATATAGTGTTATCTAATAATATTCTAATTTCCACCAAAATCACTATTCATCACTTATTCTTTACTTTATTCCTTATAATTAGAAAAGTGATATCTCGCTTTCCTGAGCATTCCTTAACCCTTTTACGGAACCACTAGACTAATAACAGATATCGATTTGGATGACATGAGAATAATTCTCCTATTTGGAATTAACATATCTTACTTATCTAGGAGATAGATTATTCGTATCTAAGTTGTCAACCAATAGCATTCTTCAAGACATATGAACATTTGAATTCAAATCCATTCCTCTATCATTCATTAGAACAACTGTTACATCGTAGTTGTAACCACTATTCATATTTACATTAATACATAATCAAAGTTTTAATTCTACCAAAAATCTGGGTTCTTACAACTTTGTTATCTACAGTGATGTTTCCCATAAAGGATTGGGATGTGTTTTGATGCGACATGGAAACGTAATCGCGTATGCTTCTAGACAACTTAAACCCCACAAGAAAAAGTATCTGACACATGATTTAGAGTTAGCTGTAATGCTGTTCGCGCTAAAAGACTTGGAGACATTATCTATATGAAGAGAAGTGTGAGATTTTCACGGATCATAAGAGTTTGAAGTATATATTCATCCAAAAGGAGTTGAACAAGAGACAAAGAAGATGGTTAAAATTTATTAAGGATTATGGTTGCACAATAAGTTATCATCCAAGAAAAGCAAATGTTGTAGCTGAAGTGTTAAGTAGGAAAGAGAGATTAAATACGTTGACTATGCTGAAGGAATTTTTTTGAGAGTTTGAGAAGCTAAGTTTGAAAGTTTATGATTCAAAGACTACTGATGGGTTTCTTAATACAATGATCTTTCAACCAGAGTTGTTAGAGAAGATTCGGAGATGTCAAGAGGAAGTTATGAATTATTAGATGAATACGTTGACTCGTGAGGAGATTTGTACCCAGAAGGATGACCAATGTATTTTGAGATTTTCCAAGAGGATATGGATTCTTAACGTACCAGAGTTAAAGACTGAGATTTTAAGTGAAGCTCATAGTTCGAAATATTCAATTCACCCTAAAAGTACGAAGACGTATCGAGATTTAAAGGAGAACTTTTGATGGCCATACATGAAACAAGAGATCACTAAATGTATAAGTAAGTGTTATACCTATCAAAGAGTCAAAACAGAACATCAAGAGCCAATTGGACTGCTACAACCGTTAGATATTCCTGAGTGGTAGTGGGAACATCTAGCTATGGACTTCATAGTGGGATTACCATGAATTAAATCTAATCATGATGCGATTTGGGTTATAATTGATCGATTGACAAAATCAGCACATTTTCTACCAATTAACGAAATATTCTGTTTAGATAAGTTAGCATATTTGTATTTAAAGGAAATAGTGTCAAGGCATGGAGTTCATGTTTCAATAATGTCTAATCGAAATCCACGGTTTAATTCCAGATTTTAGAGACAGTTCCAAGAAGGCTTAGGAACCCAACTCAAGATGAGTACAGCTTACCATCCACAGACTAACGGACAAAGTGAAAGAACTATTCAAACCATTAAAGATATGCTAAGAGCCTGTGCACTAGATTTCAAGGGAAGTTGGGATGAACACCTACCATTGGTTGAGTTTACATATAATAATAACTATCACACTAGTATAGGGATGCCACCGTTTGAAGCTTTGTATGGAAGGAAATGTAGATCACATGTGTATTAGGAAGAAGTTGGTGAAAGGAAGATATTAGGACCAGAATTAATTCGACAGACAAAGGAAAAGGTTGAGGTTATTCAGAAAAGACTTATTATTTCTTAAGATCGACAGAGGTAATATGCTGATCGAGAAAGAAAGGATATGAGTTTTGAAGTGGGAGATCAAGTGTTATTGAAGGTATCACCGTGGAAAGAAGTGAAAAGATTTGGTAAGAAAGGAAAGCTGAGTTCGAGGTAAGTTGGACCATTTGAATTTTTGAGACGAGTCGGGAAAGTTGCTTATGAGGTATAGTCTTAATGTTTTCCACGTATTCATGCTCAAGAGGTATAGTCTTAATTTTTGAGATTTGGTGTTACCATCGCACATGTATCATATTCATAATGTTTTCCACGTATTCATGCTCAAGAGGTATAGTCTTAATGTGAAACATGTGATCGAGTATGAACCTATCGAGATTCAGCCAGATTTGTCTTACGTAGAGCAACAGATAGAAATTCAAGATAGGACAGAAAGGAAGCTTAGAAATAAGATTGTTAGCTTGGTTAAGGTTTTGTGGAGGAGTCCTAAAGTTGAAGAGTCAACTTGGGAGCTTGTAGAGCGAGATGCTAGCAAAGTATCCTCATTTGTTTACTTAGGTGAGATTCTGAGGACAGAATCCTTTTTAAGGGGGGATATAACGACCTACAAAATTTCTCAATTATTTAAGTGTTTATTAAATTGTTAAGTGTGAATATTTTCGTGAAGGTATTGTATGTGAGAAATCATGTTTAAGTGATTATGTGATGATTTTTTGGTGTCATATATGTCCGTGTATTTTTATTTACATTTTTGGATCTTAAAAACTATTTTAAACATGCATTGTTAGTCTTCTGTGACTTTTATAAAATCATTGGAGTTGTTTAAAATCATGGAATATTTTGCATTATTATCTTTGTGATATTAATTAGTTTTTAAAAGTGTTAGGTGAATTTATTTGTGTGTGTAAGTATTTTAAAATGATTTTACGAGCTTTATTTCATTTAACGGCTTTAAACTTGGAAAATTAATCTAGAATTCATTTAATCCCAAAAATATTTTAAAAATATGGGAATGTTTGTAATTTCATAAATTTTATTTTAGAATTTTAGATTTTATTTTTATATTAATTTTCTGTCTAATTTCGATTGTAAATTATTTAAATCAGATTTTTATTTTTTCAACACGTGTGAATTGTCAACACTGCCCCTTGGCTTATTTAAACAGACCCATGTCTTCTTTCTTCCTCCTGCTTGCTGTTATCTTTCTGTTCTCTCTCTGTCGACTTCTGCTCTCTCTTTCTCTACTACATGCAAGGTCGAAATTCAACCCTCTCTTTGATTTAAAGCCAAATTTGAGTCTCTTTTTGTCTCTAGTTTCTTTTACCACCTATATAAACATGTATGTATATGTATATATGTGTGTGTGTGTACCGAGAGTATATAAATATATGGGTATGTATGAATTTCTACAAGTACTTGTTTTTGGATGATTAAATATTAGATATGGAGGAATAAGGAAGAAAAGAGGAGAATGGGGAGTGGTACGATGGTGGGTGTGCCATTGAAGACCACCACCGAATACCACCACCACCGGTGATGATCCGAAATGGTGATCTGGTGGTTGGTTTGGTCTTGTACGATTGTTCTTGATGTTTTTGGGCAAAATTGGAAGCTTCCATGTCATTTTTCATTTAAGGGTTTTAAAAATTTACGATTTTAAACCTTAAGCTTAAAGTGGGTTTGCTTGTAGACTATTGTTCTTGGTAGATTTGCCTGTAAAAGATCATGCATATCATTTTAGTGATGATTTCTAAAAAAATTCCAGATTTTATAAGTTCTTGTGTGGCTTGATTTGGTAAATGGGTTGCTTGGCTTTGTGTTTTGTTAAATGGTAGTTATATATTTTTGGGTTATATTTAAGAGGGATTGATTTTGCGACATACATGTTAATTCTTAGATTTGATTGTTTATTTTGATGTGTATCTGTATTATAGAGGTTGTGATATGAATAAATAGTACTGCATGTTAGTTTATGTTCTTGTTGGTAGAGGTTCATTAATTGAGTTTTTTAGTTAGTATTATTGTAGTAAAAACTGCTGGTGTAAATAAATTCATTCATTGCCAATTTCAAACTTGATTTTAAAACTGAATACATATTTGGATTTCTTGCGGAAAAATAGATGAAATAGGCTTTTGAATCATGTCAATCGGATTTAAAATGAATGAGTTATGGTCAGTCAAAGTTAAGCTATTCGTGTTGACTTCGGGAAAAAGAATGATTATTAAGATAATTTGGTATAGTGCATAGTAATTGGTTTTATTTTTAGGTAATATGTACAATGACATGCTTAGTCGATAACGGAGTCCTTAAGACACATAGAGGTGCTATATATGTGATTAATATAGAGTAGTATGTTTGGATGATAATAGTATGGTAATTAGTAAAAGAATGAGTTACGTGTTGTACTTAGAATTATAAATGTTTTGATATATGTTAATTGTGGAATATAGATTGAGTACAAGATTGTATGTTTAGTAGTAGCTATTTGATTGTATGTGGATATTATAAAATAAGTTGTATATGTAAAGTGAAGTCAGTAGTTGGTTTAGAATGGAATATTGTGGTGGTATTGAACCATTGTTGCCTTAAGTGGTTGTTTAAGTCTATTTGAGTCGGTTGTATTCCGACGAGCTAGTCCACTTTACAAAGGAGATGCTGCCAGTTTTTCGTTATAATTATTTTATAATTCTTATAGTATGTAACAAGAATTTCTTATATATCAATGTTATATGTGTGTTAAAAAGTTATAACTATAAGTTGACAATACGTGCTACGTGTTTACGTGGTTTGAAAGTATTATACTATTTTGTTAGTATGATTAATATGTGTTATATGTTTTACATTGTAAACATTATAGGACACGTTTGGGTAGAATAAATTTAGACGATTAAGGATTACATTGTTAGTATGATTAATATGTGTTATTTTGGCACCTTGCTGACTTGGCACCATGCTGATGTGGCACTTCTTAGGATCCAATGTTGACGTGGCATGTGGGCCCCACTGCAGATGTGGCACCATACTGCTGAAATGGTTAAAAACTCTTATGCAACACCGTGTAGTGTTGCATAAGATGCTTTTGGTGTTGCATAAGGCCCCTTATGCAATGCTTTTGTGGTGTTGCAATAGCTTGGAAAAAGTGTTGCATTAGGGGTCTTACGCAACGCCGGTATTGGCAACGCCCCTCTGGTGTTGCGTAAGGCCTTACGCAACGCTTTTCAGGTCTTTTGCAACTTTATTTGGGGGTTGCGTATGTGCGTTTATGGCGTAGTGATAGTATACTGAAATAGTACTTCACCTTTATATAGGTACAAGTAGGAAGCTGGTAAGGAGCCAGTATGCGTATAAATGGAAATCCAAGAAGGAATATATTTATCGGAGTTGACAAGTGTATTGGTTTTGAGACTGACGAGTTATAGAAGAAAGATGGAAGTATAGTCTAGTAGAGACCGACGTATAAAGAAGTAGAGACTAAAGTATAGAGAGTAACAAATTGATAGAATAAAGATTGTGTGTATTAAGGAAAGTGTTTCTATTCCTCACTTATTGTTCAAGTGAAGTATATTTGCTTTTGTTATTTACATGTTTCTTTCAAATCAGTTTATTAGTAACCTGTACCTTCTTGTACCATTCCATTGAGTTATCTTGTGAACTATCTTTTGATGTACATTGATTGCTATGCACCCTATCACTACCTTTATTTAGATCAACAGTGAACTTTGATTTTATGACCTGTCCCTTGCTTCAAACTTAGACCTTTACTATATCGATTATCTTATATCTTATGAACCCAATCGGGCTTTCAAATCTTGAATACGATTTCTAAAACTTAACGCCTGTTTTGTAATTTATTGCTTGATAACCCTTCTTCTAGTTTATCAAATCAAGTTTCATTAATTCCAGTATTACTCACTCATATTTTCTTAACTTCTATCTTACCGAACATTCTTTTAGTGAACCATGTTTTTACTGAATCCCTGTTTTAAAGAACCAGGTTTTAGCGAATCATGTTTTACGGAATTATATCCTATTGTACTTGGTTTTTAATGAACATTACCTTTACGAACCCTGTTTTAAAGCTTGTAAATAAATGAACCTTAATTTAGAAAAGATGAGACTTATCTAGCCGTACTCAGTCTAACCACTATTTCATCCATACTTATCACCAAAAATTGATTTGTTGCCCTGCTTTAATGTTTTAAAACTCTATATATTACAATGTTGATCAAGATACTAACCTAGAGACTTGATTACCATTCTTGAAATCCCTTACCTTTTTAAACTGAGTTAATTGCCCTAAAACTAGTCGTGATACACATCTTTGGCCTTTGACTTTGAGATTCTTTCATTATTCTCTGAACAATTGTTTTAATGCCTTTGAGTCTATATCTTCATGATTCAGACTTGTAATCTTTATTCCTTTGAGATCAGAAGATTTGGTCAAACCCTTTGACTTCTATCATTGTAAATCAAAAAGTTTTATAAGTTAAAGTGTTTTGGAATTAAAAGCTTTTGTAAGCTGTAATGTTTTTAAAAGAATGTTTTATAAAAGGTTTAGGACTCTGGTATATGGTTTCAACAGTTTTCTAAAGATTGGAGAGGCGTAAGAGATCGGGTGATGCTGGTCCAACCATTTTTCTATATTGTGTTATGCTGTAGTTCTGGTGGGACCAGTCCAGCAGTTTTATAGGCCAATGTGTGCCGCTTGGGAACCCAAGCTATCCTAATGAAAGGATTAATGTCCAGAGGGACTTCGTGTCCAGTACGGGGACTTTACGTGGCTGATCACCAATATTGTCCGCGTCGTGTAAAAACTCCAATCAGATTTAAAGTGCATGATTATGTTTTATTATACTGTGAAATGAAACTGATTTACTCTTCTGAGATAAGTTTATCATTGATCTTATTTAATAACAGTTTATGTAGAAGTTGTTGCTTCACTAGACACTTGCTGAGCATTTTTGGCTTATTCTTGTTTTGTTCATCTAACCTTTCAGCTAGGCTTAAAAATGGCCTACCTACGTCTTATAATTTGAACGAGTGTGGCAAGGCGTTCTATTCAAGATAAATTTCGGAGCCAGCATGGGCGGACATAGTTTTGGACTAAGCGAGAGACTTAATGGTATAGTGGATTGTATCTAGATCGGAAAGAGATGTTGTAATAGTTTGTATAGTTTAGATTCTTGTTTCATACCATGACCTGTGATCGATCCTTGTTGAGGGGTCATTTCTGTAATTAAGCTTTATTTAAAGTTATATTTTTTTGTATGGGTTTTGTGGCACCAAATCCTGACCCCGGGATTTGGGGGCGTCACAATATTTAATTAGGGTTTCGGGACTCATTAATTGGCTTCTTGTTTAGACCAAGCTAGGTATAATTAATGCATCATTAATTATTTTTTTAGGGCTTATTTTTTACCCATATCAATTCTAGATATACATGCGTATTGTTTCTTCATACTAAAGATTGTGCTTTCAGTGAATTTGAGAAGCTAATTAAGTTTCTTGAGAACAAGCTTGAGAGAAGACTTGTAGCTATAAAGAGTGATCGAGGTGGTGAATTCCAAAAGGACTTTATCTCATATTGTGAAGATAGAGGAATTACTCATGAATCTTTACTCCAACAATCCCACAACAAAATGGAGTTGTGGAAAGAAAGAACAAGTCGTTACAAGAAACAGCTAGGACATTGTTGCAAGAGAGCAAGCTGCCAAAGAGTTCCTGGGCAGAAGCAGTCAACACAGCTAGCTATGTTCTTAATAGAGTACTCATTAGGCCTATTCTCAACAAGACTCCATATGAATTGCTGAGGAATAAGAAGCCAAGTATAGGCTACTTTAAGGTCTTTGGATCCAGGTGCTTTGTACTCAAATATTGATAGAGTTGGTAAATTTAATGCTAAATCTTATGAAGCAATATTTTTGGGTTATTCTTTAACAGGTCGTGCTTATAGAGTCTATAATATCTTTAAACATATTTTTGAAGAGTCGATTGATGTTTCATTTCAAGAATCTAATGTTGATCTGCCAAGAGATGAGGAAGAGATTGTAGGAATAGGTATTGACAGCGAGGTGCTAAGGTCAAATACAGCAACTCAGCAAGCTGCCGAGGAACCTGTGTCAACTTCAGCTACTGATAAGCCAGCTGAAACCTCTTCTCCAGTGGATGAAATAATTGATAACAGACCAAGGCTCACCTTGGAAGGTCCTAGAGGTCAGAGATCATAAGAGAAGATGCCATTCTATGAAGGAGATGAAGCTTCCCCACCACCTACGAGAATTAGAGTCGACGAGGAAGTCATAGCTCACATTCTTTGCCAAAGTCAACAAGGACGGTGAAGAATCATCCTTCAGAGTTGATCATTGGTGATAAATCAGAAGGAATCAAGACAAGAAAGGGTTAAGCTAACTTTTGTACATTTGCTACCTTTCTAGCTCAAGAGGAACCAAAGAACGTCAATGAAACACTTCAAGATGAGAATTGGATCATGGCAATGCAAGAAGAACTTAACCAATTTGAAAGATGTGATTTTTGGGAATTTGTAGAGCCACCTAAAGATGCTTTAATCATTTGGTACCAAATGGGTCTTCAAGAACAAAGTTGACGAATTTGGTATGGTTACTCAAAACAAAGCAAGACTTGTTGCACAAGGATACAATCAACAAGAATAAATCAATTTTAATAAAACTTACGCCCCGGTTGCAAGGCTAGAGTCAATAAGGATGTTACTTTTATTTGCATGCTTTAAAGAATTCAAGCTATATAAAATGGATGTGAAAAGTGCATTCCTAAATGGCAACTTGAAGGAAGAAGTATATGTCAACCAACCTCCTGGTTTTGAGAGTGAGAAATTTCATAATCATTTTTTCAAGTTGAGGAAAGCAGTATATAGACTTCGGCAAGTTCCTAGATCATGGCATGAAAGGCTAAGTAAGTTTTGATCAATATGAATTCATCCGAGGTAAAATCGATCCCACAATATTTACTAAGCTTAATGGTACTGATAATTTTATTGTACAAATATATGTGGATGATATTATATTTGGATCTACTAATGATGATATGTGCAAGTGGTTTTCTAAGTGTATGCATAGTGATTTGACGTGAGTATGGGTGAGCTCAATTACTTTTTGGGGCTCCAGATCAAGCAAACTCCATAGGGAATCTGTGTGTATCAATCCAAATACATCAAGAATCTTCTCAAGAAGTTTGGTTATGAGAACATCAAGGCAAAATCTACACCTATGAGTTCTGCCAGCAAGCTGCCAATAGATGAACAAGGATAGAGTTTTGTCACTTGGCAAAGCAAGAAGCAAACTTTTATTGCATTATCCACGGCTGAGGGGGAGTATTTAGCTGTAGGCAGCTGTTGCCTTTAAATACTATGGATGATACAAACACTTCGAGACTTTGGTATTAACTGTGGCAAGGTATCTATTGTGACAATACAAGCACTATCAACAAATTTAAGAATCTAGTGAATCACTCAAGAACAAAGCATATCGACATTCGACATCACTTCTTGAGAGACAATACTACAAAAGAAAAGATTGAGCTAATTTTTTTAAGTACGGAATACCAGCTAGCTAACATCTTTACAAAGCCACTAGCGGATGATCGATTTATTGGTCTTCGACGAGAACTAGGCATGTGTAATGTCTAATTAGCTAGCTGCCTTGGGATGTCTGGTACAATTATGCATTATTTTTACTATTTATTTTCTTATTTTCTGGTTTATTTTATTTGAGATTACATTAGTTTGTCTATTGCTAATTGTTTCAATATTTAGTGAACTTACTTGGTTTATGTGCTGATTGTATACATTTTACAAATAAACATTTAATTGCGATGTTTGAAATTTTATTTAAGTGTGCTTGTTTATATAACTACGTGATAATGTGCTTATCGTGTTTAACTGAAAGTTTTTTTTATGTTATCATGTTTTCCTATATTCGGGGTTGGATAATTTTAAAGTTTTATCCAAAAAAGAATTTTGAAAGAATTTTGAAAGAGGCGTTTCACTTCCGACTCTTTTCTTCTCTCTCTCTCCGCATCCCAATATTATATCTAGGGGTTTTCTGTCACTATTCAGTCGATATTCCATCTCTAAGGCACTTCGAGCTTCAGTGAATGGTAGGTTGGACTTGTTTACTGAAGAAATGTCATTTCTTCGTGGTTTGGCTATTGGTTCTTGAACTCCGGTGTCTGCTCGAACTGGGCATCACTCTACTAGTCTCTCCACTACTGAGGGTCTATATAAATTTGCTGAGGTTGTTGCTGGTCAAGCTAGTCTACACAAGGATTCTGTAGCTAAAGATTCTGATCTTGAAGATGGATGATTTTCATGTGGCAGCTCGAGATGGAGTAGAAAGGAGAATGACGAAACTGAGCCTTAATTCTCTTCTTTTTAAGATTAAGGGGGAGAAATGAATTTTAGGAGCATTCTTTTGGTGTTTTCTCTAAATGAACTTGGTTTATGTTTACTTGGTTTATGATTATCGTTGAACTTGTTTAAGTACTTGTTTGGTTTCTGAATTGGCATTGTTGCCTTGTGGTACTTGTGGTGGTTGTTTTAAGTAATTTCAACTTTTTTCTATTTGGTAATTAGATACTTTGTTATATGAATGTTTTTATGCATATCTCTCACGGGATTATCAGATTTAGGGGCAGTTATATCTATCTTCTAAAATTATTGTGTAATCATCAAAAAGGGGGAGATTGAAACCCTTATGATTTTGATGATCACACTCGGTAAGCAAGCTAGATATACACATATTAGTCTAACTTTGTTTTGTAGATAAGAAGGACGTAGGACCTAGCGATAAAGGAAAGGCTAAGGTCGAGTACCAGTGACTGAGCTGTTAGCTGTTGCATTCTACCGAAGTCAAGTAACTCTGTCTTTTCTTGAAGTTTACATTCCTAAACTGATATATCCTATTGATTCAAGCATGCTTATCTTATACCATGTTAATCATAAATCTTGCTTAACCTATCTATTCATGCAACCAGAATTCTGTTCACGACTGTTTCATAAACTGTAAACCCTAAAAGAGCATAATTCTTTTTAATTGCTTCTTGACCATATATGTCAAACAGCTTGCTATAATTAAACCATATTGACTGACAAATAAACCAGTGTTCTACTTGACCTATGTCCGTGTCCAGTTTAACCTATGTTGTCCTTAAAATTTTATAAACTTCTTTACGACCTAACCACTGAATTCAAAAACATAATTACCCATAATACTATACTTTAAACTTGAAATCTGATCAACTACCTTGATGCCTTTGAGTCTACATCTTCTTGATTCAGACTTGTATCCCTATTTCATTGATATCAGCGAACTTAGTCAAACCCTTTCACTTTTATCATTGCAAATCAAAATGAGTTGTTTTCTTAAAATAATTTGAAGATACTTAGACTGGGCTGATCTGTTATCAGAGAGTCGAAGGTACTTTGAAGTAAAGGTTTTTGAAAAGATTAAGTATTAAAATGTTTTATGAAGTTAAAAAGAGTTTTGCAAAGCTTAATGTTTTGAAAATGAGATTTTTAATAAAATGTTAAGAACTCCGTCTAAATGGTTTCCACGGATTCCTGACGATTGGAGAGACGGGGCGAACGGGTAATGCTGGTTCCGTCGGTTTGTGTATGTATTAGTGTAGTTCTGGTCTGTCCAGTTCGACACCTTTATAGGCCAATGTGTTGCCTCTTGGGAACCCAAGCTATCCTAATGAGAGCATTAATGTCCAGAGGGACTCTGTGTCCAGTATGGGGACTTTATGGGCTAATCACCCGTATTGTCTGTTATGAAATAAAAACCTCCAATCAGTTTTCTTAAAGTGATGATTAGTTTTAATTTACTGTGAAATGAAATTGGTTTACCGATTGAAATGTCAATTACACTACGTCAAATTTGGGCTTTCGTCACTCTTTTGTACAGTAAGGGCTGTAACACTTTGGAAAAAATGAGTGGCTAAAGGTCATCTTCCTAAGTTTTAGCCACACAATTGTTTTTCGAGTGACCAAAAATACATTTTTTGTAAGATTCAGTCACAACTTTAAAAATGTGTGACAATTGAGAGATAAAATTGCTTGGTTTTTTGTTGACTTTGACCAATTCCAAAATTTATAGTCATACTTGAGAGATAGAAGTGTGACAATGACTAGTGACGCTTCTTTGCTATGTCTAAATGTTACGAAACAGCCACAGTCGTATTCGGTGATGTGGCTAAATGGGAAATAACCTATGGTCACTACATTTTATATGTGACTAAAATGTAAAGTTTTCTGCATATATGTCAGAGCTTTGTTCGCACCGAAACTCTCTCGAAGATCAAACACGATTTTGATTACGTTTTTGATATCCGATTTTGGCGTGCGAGTACTCGAATGGAAGCTCTCGATATCTAGTTTCATAATCCTCAATCAATTTTCTCTTTGGGTAAGATCTCGATTTTATACGAATTGTTTTTATAATCTGCATTTTATGTGTTCTATGGTTCATATTCGAAAATTGGGGCTCTTTTTGTGTGAATTGTTCGGTTATAGTGAAGTGATTTATGTGTGTAATTGAAGGCTTTATGTTCGAATTAGACTGTGTCGAGTTCTTTTTTTCTTTTTACCGATTTTAATTCATTCATTTGGATTGATATGGTATAGTTAAGTTAATTTGACATTGTGAGCAATTTGAGGACAACTAAAGCTTCATTTTAACACTAAGAACGCTGAATTTGGTTCGCGTTTGTAATTATAGAAATTTGTCAACTTTCAAATTCACTTACAATACAATATACTATTATCAGTTTTTAAAAAATGAAAATTTTACAGATGTATGGGATACAACATAAATAGCAGATTACAAAATTGAGACAACTATTCCTACTGTAGGTAGCACTACTGCCAGTATACCTGGACTGAGCTTTCTTCAGTCCTGCATCTCATGTCAGAACCAGTGGTCCTCTCTGCCCCTGTTCGCAAACTGGGAGGAACATATGCTCCTTTAGTAGCACCTGGTGTAGCTGCTGCATCTAATATAGGTGCCTGCTCACTGAATGTTTCACTTGGTTGAGCGAGACCATCAGGTTACTATTCATTAAGGCATTTATATAATAGAAAAATAGAAACGGGTAAAGAGCAAATATAGTTCCAAGATGAAAGCAGAGCAACACTCCGATCATTATTGCAAATATCAAAATGAAAATGAAAATCAGCTTTATCAAGGAGCCACAATAAGCTGCTTAAGAAGATCTATAAGCGATGAAAAATATAGATTCACGAAATGAGGCAAAATAGTTCGAATGTTTGCATCAGGTAATAGCTATGTAAGTGCTCGACAAGCTTTTTCAAGCTCAGATCAATGTTAGTTCATCATATAATGGTGATTATAATCTACTAATATATAAACTTCAATTATCAAGCCTTGAATGTATTGTTATTTTTACTCACCAGAAGTGTTCCACAAATAGTTGATAACCTCTGCTTCTGAAAATTACTATATGCAGAGCAGCAGCATAAAACTTCATGACAGACTTCTGATTTTGGGGATAGTTGCTTTACAGCAATTAAGGTTCTGTCTGATAAAAGTCCCTTAAATCAAAAGAGTATACACGAGTTATAAAAAATCAAAGTCAATTGTGATAGATAATCTTAACCATGAACAAACTAGTCATCCTTTAGGATACCTTGTAAACAGGACCAAAGCCACCTTCTGTCTTTACTTCGTTGACAACCTTTCCACCAAAGTATTCCAAAAACCAAGACAAAACCAGATATTGCGGCAACCACAATCCCCACAATAATGCCCACTGATCTATTCACCTCATTCGGGATGCTGTCAACATTGATATAACATTAACAAATAGTTCAATAGGTATAGAACTGGTTCAATACCTCAATATGTGAGTAAACATAAATCAGATTTAACCATCATGCAAGTCAATCTGTAGAACATTCATCCAGTACACATCTTTTACAGGTCTACAACTGCATACTTACAAGCTAATGATCAATAAACAATGAAACTCTAAGCACGTCATACACCATGTTTCTTTCTTGACATCAAATGCATCTAAGCTACTAATAATGAACAATGACCTTGTCAAACAAGAGAGTATTAGGGGTCGAAACAGCTAGTTAACAGAACACTATATGTAGATTTACCTAGCTATTCCTTCTTGAAAAATAGAAAAAGACAAAAAGAACTCATACATAACACTATAAATAACAATTGTTATGATAAAAATCAAAATACTTCCACACTGTTATGATAACAATTGTCTCCTTACGTCATAACACTTGCATATAACATTGTAAAAAAAATATATTACAAAGAAATAATAACAAAATTTTAATTAAGAACCAGTCTCCCTCCTCCTCTTATAAATCCTGGACATGGTGACAGCCAGTCAAATGATCCTCTCACGCAACTCCCCGGAGACGCTCCGCCTTCCTCCTCTCCTTCTCTAGCTCGAACTCCATCAACAGAAACATCCACTGGAGTTGCTGATCATAGGAGAACTCAGACCTGATGTTCTTTGGAACATCGTCCACTGGAAATCTTACACCTTCCACTACGATCGTGAAGTTTTCGTAGTTGAACAATACATTCGATAGACGTATGGTGAGAGCGTTGAAGGCCATTTGATATATTTGATACAATTAAGAATGTTTAAGAGGATGAGAAAGGGGATTAACTGGGGATGGTTTATATAGAGGAGTTGTAAGGCATATGAAACAACGCTCATATTAACTGAGAATGTCATAATTGCATGCAGTTTTAGTCTCTTAGATTCCCAATAGACGCAATAAACACTCTGAGTTTTAATACACATATTCTCAAACACGTATTCCCAATAGACGCAATACTAATGAGAAACATCTCAATATTTACGCATCTTTTCAAAAAATACAAGACTTAATAGATTTAGAGAGAAAGAGAGAGGGAGAGAGGGGAGACATACAGGTGCTAATTGCCGGATATCATCTTTGCCAGAAAGGGGGTGAAAACCTAGGCTTAAAACAGGCCAATTGATCTGAACAGTGCCTCCGCTCATCTAAATTTTTAGCTTCTGGGCTTTGTTTCACTCAAATCTAGAACCAATTGTTGTATAAGAGGGAAAAAAAGGATTAAATTGTGTGTGTGTAAGATTCAGTCGACAGAGAGAAGAGATGTGATTTAGGGTATAATTGTTAAGGGGGGAAAATATTTGGTGTAAAGTGGGGAACTTTTGATTGGGGGGGGGAATATTTGGTATAATTTTTTATTGAATTTACTTTCTGAAAATCAACTTTAAATCATTTATTAATTCAATATTTAAATAAAATAATATTCTAAAATCGAAATTTTGATTTTAAAATCAAGATATCAAAATTAGCTTCATCCCAATATTTTTAAAATAATTTTGGGATCCAAAATGAATTTATTATGATTTTTACAAGTTTATTCAGTGAATCTGGATCGTGTCCCGTTATAGGAAGTAGCACTTTTACCACATTTTCTTTAAGATCTCGTACAACCCTGACTTTTTATTTTTTGATTATTTTTTTCCAACACTAAAATGAGTGTTTATTAACATCCATACGGTTCGATCGTCGAAAAAACATTCAAAAAAATTATTCAGTGAATCTGGATCGTGTCCAGTTATAGGAAGTAGCACTTTTACCACATTTTCGTTAAGATCTCGTACAACCCGGCCTTTTTATTTTTTGATTATTTTTTCCAACACTAAAATGAGTGTTTATTAACAATGGTATGGTTCGATCGTCGAAAAAAATATTCAAAAAAATTATTCAGTGAATATGGATTGTGTCCCGTTATAGGAAGTAGCACTTTTACCATATTTTCGTTAAGATCTCGTACAACCCTGCCTTTTTATTTTTCGATTATTTTTTTCCAACACTAAAATGAGTGTTTACTAACATCCGTATGGTTCGATCATCGAAAAAAATAATCAAAAAAATTATTCAGTGAATCTGGATCGTGTCTCGTTATAGGAAGTAGCACTTTTACCACATTTTCGTTAAGATCTCGTACAACCCGGCCTTTTTATTTTTTGATTATTTTTTTCCAACACTAAAATGAGTGTTTATCAACATCCGTACGGTTCGATCGTCAAAACAAACATTCAAAAAATTATTCGGTGGATCTGGATCGTGTCCCGTTATAGGAAATAGCACTTTTACCACATTATCGTTAAGATCTCGTACAACCCGGCCTTTTTATTTTTCGATTAATTTTTTTCCAAAACTAAAATGATTGTTTATTAACATCCGTATGGTTCAATCGTCGAAAAAAACATTCAAAAAAATTATTCAGTGAATCTGGATCGTGTCTCGTTATATGAAGTAGCACTTTTACCACATTTTCGTTATGATCTCGTACAACCCGGCCTTTTTATTTTTCGATTATTTTTTTCCAACACTAAAATGAGTGTTTATTAGCATCCGTATGGTTCAATCGTCGAAAAAAGCAATCAAAAAAATTATTCAGTGAATCTGGATCATGTCCCGTTATAGGAAGTAGCACTTTTACCACATTTTCGTTAAGATCTCGTACAACCCGACCTTTTTATTTTTCGATTATTTTTTTTCAACACTAAAATGAGTGTTTATTAACATTCGTACGGTTCGATCGTCGAAAAAAACATTCAAAAAAATTATTCAGTGAATCTGGATCGTGTCCCGTTATAGGAAGTAGCACTTTTACCACAATTTCTTTAAGATCTCGTACAACCCGGCCCTTTTATTTTTCGATTATTTTTTTGCAACACTAAAATGATTGTTGATTAACATCCGTACGGTTCGATCGTCGAAAAAACATTCAAAAAAATTATTTAGTGAATCTGGATCGTGTCCCGTTAAAGGAAGTAGCACTTTTACCACATTTTCGTTAAGATCTCGTACAACCCGGCCTTTTTATTTTTCGATTATTTTTTTGCAACACTAAAATGAGTGTTTATTAACATTTGTAAAGTTCGATCGTCGGAAAAAAAATTCAAAAAAATTATTCAGTGAATCTGGATCGTGTCTCGTTATAGGAAGTAGCACTTTTACCACATTTTCATTATGATCTTGTGCAACCCGGCCTTTTTATTTTTTGATTATTTTTTTCCAACACTAAAATGAGTGTTTATTAACATCCGTACAGTTCGATCGTCGAAAAAAAATCAGAAAAATTATTCAGTGAATCTGGATCGTGTCTCGTTATAGGAAGTAGCACTTTTACCACATTTTCATTATGATCTCGTACAACCCGGCCTTTTTATTTTTTGATTATTTTTTTCCAACACTAAAATGAGTGTTTATTAACATCCGTACGGTTCGATCGTCAAAAAAAACATTCAAAAAAATTAAACAGTGAATCTGGATCGTGTCCCGTTATATAATATCTCATACATGAGAATTATTTTATAAAAAAATTTATTTCCATTTCCCTCTTCTCTTTTACCTCCTTCATTTCACGCCAAACCAAATTTTCTTGAAAATTTTACTAAACCTAATTTCCCCCCAAACCAGATTTTTTGTTTCCCTCCTTCACATATGCTGATAATTGAAGTCAAATTTTATCAATATCCAAAATTTCCTCCCAACCCAAAATTTTGAGTGTTTCAATTCCCCCTTCTCTACCTTATCTCCCCCAAACTTTCACCTTCTCTACAAGTCCCCATGTTAGGCATTGTGATGAATTTATGTTTTTCATACAACAAGATTGAGTATTTTGATACAACTTTCTGATTTTGCGGCGAAAATCAAATTTAGTGTTTTGGTTATACACTACTGTTTTGATGAATTCTTTAACCTTATATTCTAAACTTTACATCTGATGCACAGCAACACACAATTATACAGTGGTGCTTCTATCACCGTCGTCGCCGCCACTACTGCCCTGTTATTCTTTAACCTTATATTTTAAACTTTACATCTGATGTCAATCCCCTGTTATTCTTCTTCTTCGCTTTCTCTTGCTCATCGCCCACCGCCACTTCTCATTATCATCTCCATCGTGTGTTTCTAGATTGCGTAAAGCTTCAATTTCGATTGGTTCAAGTAATTCTAAGCTTCTTCATCTCCCTTGTAAATCTTCTTCTCATGTGAGTTTTGCATATCCTTAATTTGTTTTTTTACTTTAATTCTTATTTTATTAAATGATTAAATTAATTGTTGAGCTGAAATTAGTTGCTTTAAGTTGATTTATTTGTATGTTAGGGGCAAGTCTTGAATTAAGATTTGGAATTTCTTACAGAAGATGTATCACGGTGGAACTATAATAAGGAGACGTTGACGAAGAAGAATGGATCAATGTTTGATTCTGCTACTCAAGGGCATCATGGTTAATTCTTAGACTTTTTTATTTTAAATCATTTGAAGAGATTACTCTTGGTTAACATGGATGAATGCTTGCTAGGAATCTGGTGAAGAGATTATAGGTTGTTCAGCGAAGGAGTTGTATTTGCTAAAGCACGAACAACAGGATGATGAGCAGTTTGCACAAATTACGTTGAGAGGTATTTTTACGCAATTTCTACTGAAGCTTAATATCAAGGAGGAATTATAGGGCGATGAACAGAAGGTGAAAATAACAGTTGTCAAAGCAGAGAAGGTCAATTATGTTGCTGAAACTAGATACCTTCTTGATTTGATTCTGATGTCTTGCTGAAATAATGTAGCTATATAGTAGATTTAATCTGATTTAAAGTTATTGAACAAATGATGAGGTTTTTTTACAATATTTCCAAGACAAAATTTGAACAACATGTCCACTTTATCTATATGGTTAGATGTAAATTTTTTGTTCAAAGATGATTGCAGCCTGCTGCTTTGTTATAATGTTATATCTCATGGCCTCTGTAAGTACTTGCAGCTTTAGTTTATGTACAGCTTGGAGTTCTATATCTCAGTAGCATGATGAAGTATTGATTAATTATATGATCAGGTGATAAATCCGAAAACGCTTCTTCAAACGCAAGTGACAAGGTCAAGTATCTGATCAAAGAAAATCATCTGCTTTGTTTACTTCCTTTTGTATTAGGTTGCATCCTGTAAGGGTTTTGCATAATTGTTTTCCATATAATATGCAGAGTTTTGCTAAGGGCTTGTTGGATGTTACTGATTATTTGGGTAGAGCTTCTTTAGTTGTCAAAGACAGTTATGCAAAGATGGACACTTCGAAAGATAATACTGGAGCTGTGCCACTTCTAAAAACATTGCTCGAAGGCATTGAAATGACTAAAAAGCAGTTGGCAGAGGTATCCTTAGTATATTTTGTTCACGCAGATACCAGAAACTATCTTCACTAATCAAGTTACCTTGGACAGTGTCTACCTCATATATAATTTTATCTTCTATTTCCTGTTATTGTTATTGTGTTCTCTTCTATTTCCTGTTTTAGATCATATTATTCTTGTGGCACGTATTATGAACTTACTTTTTATAGCCACATATATATGACTTAATAAGATGTTTCTTGGTTTGAACTAATATTTTACCAATTATCACACAGGTATTTAAAAAATTTGGAGTGGAGAAGTATGATGATCTTATAAATGAGCAATTTGATCCCCATATGCATAATGCTATTTTCCAAGTGCCAGATCCTACTAAAGATTTTGCAGGGGACTGTGAGCCAGTTGTGATGATTGCCAAAGGCCAAAGTACTTGCCTCTGTTGTACAAGAAGCAATTGATTTTTTTCCTTCAACAATTCAATAAGTTTGTATCGCACATAATTTTTATGTAGATGAGAATTGATTTATGTATGGCTAAGTGTTTGAATTTTAGAATGGCATTGTGTTTCAATTTTGGCATTTTGGTATTATTACTTATAATGGATCATTTATAATACAAATAAAACCCTGTATAATTTAGTTAAGTGTGTGTGGCTATTACTATCCTTTAGCCACAATATATATTACAAAAATTCTATAAAAATAGGCTTTAGCTAGAACTATAGTTTCCACAATTATTAGTGACTAAAAGCAGTTATTTAATAGTGTATATAACATAGAAACGACCATAAAAAAATTATAAAATGTGGCCATACCCAAGCTTTTTGCCACGATTTACTAATAAATAGTGCGACGAAAACTAATCCTTTGATGAATGTTGGTATTTAGCCATGTTATTAATTCTCTTTAGCCACTACGCATCTTGTGGCTGCAAGCTGGTATTTAGTCACACTTTTGAGCTTAAAATGGGGGATGTCAGACCCAAGTGGTGGTATGCTTTAGTCACTCTATTTTCAATTACAGCCACACAATAGGGGTGTGTCCGTAGGGGGCGTACGATGATCCGACCTTATGTCACACTTAGATGAAAATTTAAAGAGTGACGTAAAGTTCATAGCCACATATATTTTATGTGATCGAAGCCAAAATTTGACGTAGTGTTACTTTACATAGTTTTGAATTATCCATTGCTATCCCGTTATCAGTTAATCTCCTGCCAAATTCTTGTATTAAGATCATTGTTACTATTTTTTAGTTAATCATACCATATCTTGAATTACTGTCGTCAGTTAAAGTACCCTATTATACTGCTTTCAGTTGAGATCTTTAGTTACTTGTTGAGCGTTGACTCATTATTATTTTTGTCTAACCCTTTTGATAGTAATCTAAGAATCATGGTTCGTACAATCCAAACCGCAAGGAAGCGCACTTACCGTGGCCCTGAGTTGGTTTGTTTTGAGATAGCTCCCGAGGTAGATGCAATAACAGCTCAGTGAGGAGATCTTTAGTTAGATGTGAGAACTGGTAGTAGAACTTTTGAGAACTTTGGTTTGTAATAATATTATATTTTAAATTCAGGTTTGTAATAATAATTAGTTAGACGATGGCTTGCTTGTTTCATACCATTACCTGTGAAAGATCTTGGATAGTAGAGTTGGGGCCAGTCAGCATGTTATATTTATAGTTCCTTTTAGTGTGTTTGCATCTAGAGTGTGTCAGTGACCCTCCGATCTAGGCCCCAGGTCGAGAGGGCATCACAGGTTGGTATCAGAGCTTCGGGTTTTGGTCACTGAAACAAGCCAGGAATTTAGGATCACTAATAAAAGAAGTAGATACAATTAGGATTCAAGAGTGATAGATGTAGGGAGTGATTAGAGGTTTAGGTTTTCCTTTCGCGATAGATTACTAGGACTAACATAACTTAACTTGTTTAAATTCTGCGTGTATACATATATATTATTACAACAGGAGATGGAGTTGGACGATGATGCACCTTTACTTCCCGATTTTGATAGCTCATCCGAGGAGTCCGATCCTTTGAAGATTATGTTTGATGCTGATGCGGAGGTCGAGTCTGATACTGAGGTTATGTCCGAGACCGAGGCTGATAGTCCCCCGGCCCGTGCCGATATTCCTGTCCCTACCACTGAGTCAGTACCTGTGCCTATGTCTGTTACGATACCGTGCCTGTTCCAGTCCCAGTACCAGTTGTGACCCCATCTGTCACCGAGCACGGCGAGTCCTCCATCGGATCTTTTTCAGTTCCCGAGCCAGTACCTGAGCTTACCTTCGAGGATATGGTTCGCAAGTGCGAGAGCCTAGCAGGTCAGAATGCAGAGTTAAAGGAACTTATTGAGAAGATTAAAGTGGAGGCGCAACTTCGAGTAGATCTGACTACTATTGATTAGAGAGGACATATCAGGATGCTAGAAGATGCTGTTAGGCACCGTTTACACCGGAACCCCATCACACATGATGTATTAGTTGAGGCCCATAGACTTTCGAGGGTGATTTGCTGGATGTTGTGTGAGCTTTACGAGATCCGAGGTTCCCGTGATTAGACTGTTGCTGTGGAGTTGGTTGGTGAGTGGGACATTTGGTAGAGCCCACTAGTGCTAGCTGTGATTACTACTAGTCTAGGTTGTTTTCCTATTTCCCTAGTACTGGTAGACGGATAGTAGTTGTTGTTTTCAGCTTTGTTTTATTCAGATTTGTTTGTAGAAGGGTTAGTATACCCTTAACTTTGATGTTGTTAGATCATTTTCGTCGTTGGCAATGTATGCATATTTCGTATATCCCTGTGTCCACTGTTTTACTTATCGCTTTTACATACTGTCTTTACATACCGTATTTCCATAACTTATTGACCTGTTCATATAAACCCTGTGGCATAACTTACAACTGTACCCATATCATATTGATTTATAGGAATCGATCGTCTATTGGTACCAGACGGAGGAACCCTATTTCTTTTGAATATATACCTACTTGTTGTGTACCAACTGTTTACCTTCTTATCGGAAAGATGCCTCATAGAAAAACCATCAAGCTACCAACAATGATAACCAAGATCAACAAAACCAAGATAACCCTACCATGGCCCAGATGTTCCAATTACTTCAACAACAAACTGCTGCTTTTGTTCAACACCAACAGCACCAAGTTGCCCAACCTACTACAACTTTTAAATCTTTTCAAGCTGTTCACCCACCTGGGTTTAAAGGTACCTTGAACCCTGTTGAAGCTAAGTCATGGTTGATAGATATCGAGAAGTCTTTCACGTTAGTTAGGGTTGATAAATTTCAAAAGGTTGAGTTTGCTAGTTTTTATTTGAGAGCGGAAGCGGATTTTTGGTGGAAGTATGTTAAGGCTGTAGAAGGAAATGCGATTACATGGCTAAGATTTGTAGAATTGTTTAATGAGAAATATTTGAAAAGTTATTTACAGGACCAGATGGAAATTCAGTTTATGGAGTTGAAACAAGAAGGAATGACTGTTGCGGAGTATGAAGCTAAATTTACTGAGTTATCTAGATTTGTACCCCAGTATGTAGGAAATGAAGCTAGCAAAGCTAAGAAATTTCAGCATGGATTAAAGCCCTGGTTAAGGAGTAGAGTTGTTGCGTTTGAGTTGAGAACCTATTCTGTTGTCGTTCAGAAGGCGATGATTATAGAAGGGGAAAGTGATTTGAACCAGAAAGAGAAAGACGGTAAAAAGAAGAAGTTTGAGAAAGTGGAGAAGAGCCAAGAGACAGAAGGTCAGAAGAGTTTTTCGAACAGAGGAAGGTTTGGAAATCGACAAGGAGGACAGAGAAATTTTCAGAAGTTTGGAGGTGGTAATGGAGGACAAGACCGTAGACCCCAAGGAGTAAACCCTCAGGCTATAACAAGACCCGTACTACAAGATTGCAAGATTTGTGGGAGAAAGCACCTGGGTATCTGTAATAAGCCTAACATAGTTTGCTACAAATGTGGAAAGAAAGGACACTACGCTTAGGAATGTTCGGAAGCGTAGCCAGTAGGATTAACTTGTTACAAGTGTGGTAAGGTTGGTCATATTGCTAAGAACTGCAAGGAGCCTGTCCAGGCTGCTAATGTTTTGAGGATCACCGCACCACCAGCACCATGACAAGTGACGTATCAAGCACCTCAGCCCAGAGCCCGTACTTTCAACATGTCTGTCAAAGAAGCTGTTACTGATGCCGATGTGGTTGCAGGTACGCTTCCTGTCAACCCTTTTGAAGCTAAAGTATTGATTGATTTTGGAGCTACTAGGTCATTTATATTTGAAAGATTTCTTAATAAGTTACATTGTGAGATTCGTCCGTTAGAAAAGGCGTTAGTAGTAGAAGTTGCTAATCAGGATAAGATTTCCGTAGACCGGGAGTGTCCTAACTGTAATATTGAGATCGGAGGATTTCTTTCTACGTGGATTTATTACCATTTAAGCTGGGAGAGTTTGATGTTATTTTAGGAATGGATTAGTTAAGTGAGTGCGATGCCAAAATTGAGTGTAGAAAGAAGCAAGTTAAGTTGCATGCTGAAGATGGTAGTGAGGTAGTATTTCAAGGACAGAAGCAAGATAAGAAATTTCTAACATTCATGCAAGCGAAGCGGCTGTTAAAGCAAGGATATGAAACTTATTTGTCACATGTGGTTGATGTGGAGAAACAAATTCCAAGGATAGAAGATATTTGTAAGAACCCAAATTTTCGGTAGAATTAAAACTTTTTATTAAGTATTGATAAAATGAGGAACAATGATTCTGACAACAAGGTCACCAGCTCTAATGAATGAATGGAATGGATATGGATTCAAATACTTATATGTCATGAAGAATGCCATTGGTTGACAATCTAGATAAGAATTATCAATCTCCTAGGAAATTAAGATTTGATAATTCCAAGGGGGAAGGTTATTCTTATGTCATCCAAATCGATATCTGTTATCAGTCCAGCGGTTCCGTAAAAGGGTTAAGGAACGATAGGAAAAGAACCGGGACATCTATATAACCCTAAAAGAATAAGTGGTGAATAGTGATTTTGGTGGACGTAGGAATATTATTAGACGACGCTATATAGAAGTACCCGGAACGAAATTTTGAGTTCATATTATTGATCCAGGGGAAAAAAGAGTGTATGTAAAAGCTGTCGGATTTTGAAAAATTGCACTTTTATTTTCCCCGAGATTTCCATGGACACTGAAAGACTTAAGGAATTATTGAAGGGATTTAAGGAAAATAGGTTCAAGAATTATTAAAGAGAATGGAGGATGATAGTATAAATATTAACACGGTTTTCGGTAAAACCCTAACTAGAAACGAATGAGTAATTCCTCCGAACGATCAATGAATTGAGCAATAACCGGACAAAGAAATAAGTGGAGAGCCAAGGTGCAAGCATGTGCAAGTGGATAAGACCAAGTAACTAAGTTAGTTACCAAGTAACTAGCATCATTAGCAACCAAACCAAACTAGTTACAAGATTACATCATCTACACCACAAGATCAAGACACATGACTCAAGGTGATGCATGCAATGACCAAAGCACTTTAATAAAGTAGCTTTAGCAAGATATTATCTCAATTCTTCATCTTATGCAAGAAACCAAGCAAGCAAAAAAGGAAAAACAACCAACTTCATCACTTTCTCTCAAACTGCCCAGAAGGAACATCAAGGAAAGAAAAATTCATATCTCCATTTTTGTCCATGATAAAATCACCAAATTTTACCCATAGCCTCTCCACTCCATGGGTAATATTCGCTCAAAATTTCATGGCCAACAATGTAGTATAGCCTAGTCAAATCCATGCTCAAAGTTGGGGAAACAAATCTGCCCAGTTTCTGTCCAGCAGAAAAAGAGGGCTCAAAACCCTACCTAGAAAGCTTCAAATCTGATGATCTAGGACTCAAAACAAAGCTTATGAAGAGCCCAAGATGTGGTAAACATTTGAGAGCTAAATTATTATTTTTCAATTTTCTATGATTTTTACAAGTTTAGGGTGAATAGTAACTTCCAAGAACTAATCTTTGATTTCTTTTTTTCTTTGGTTGATCCAAGCTTTGTTAAGGCTATACAAGGACTAGATCAAGCTTAGTGAGGCTAGTACATACTCCAAGGAAGGTAATCATCTCAAGAAACCCTAGCATTTAATTATTGGATGATTTTGAGATTAGTTATGAAATGGTGTATTATAAGCATGATTATGTAATTAGCTTTATTGATCTAAGAGATTTAATGAATATGATGGTGAAGTATGATATTTCTGGACTTGTTGAGATGAGAATCATGTGTATAAGATGTATGTATGCCCGGTGTGGCTTGGTGATTGTTGTAACAATTTGGAAACATCCGATTTATAGCCGTCGTAATGCCCAATTTTCGTTAACCTCTAGAAAACCGTGCATAACAGTTAGGATGAGTTTCTGGCCTTGATGAATAAATGACATGCCCTTGGAGATCTCGAGTCATAGATCGTTTTGGCGCAAAAATCGAAGCATTTGGACTTACGGTTTAGGAGATATGATTAAATTACTAAAAGTGGTTCGAAACCGTAAGTGCGAGTTCGTAAATAGAATTGAATCCACTTAACATGATTAATTCGGTGGCGAATTTTGGTAATTAAATATTAGAGATCATAAGGAAGGTGTGAAAGAAAACCTCATGTCAAACGGATCATTTTTCGATTTATTAAAAATGTTCGAATCAAAGTTAAACGAGAACGAACCCCTAAAAACCCGCTTGGTTATAACTTTGGTAAAACACTTGGAAAACGGGGGATAAAACTTGAGGTATAATCTTGATTCGTAAACGACCAACCTTAGAACTTATACAATTTAAATATATACCAAGTGTAAGTTTGATGACATGTCTTATTAACGAACAAATGTCGGACCATATCGGTAACAAAAAGAGTTACACAAAAAGGTGCATAACGAGATAACTTGAAAACGTGTTTCGACTTAAGTGAAGTTTATACTTAGACTTTTAAAAGGTGTTAAGTGGTTAATCTCGAATGTTCTGATTGTTTATAGATCATCGAGCAGACCCAGGACACGCTATCTCTACCCACACCCGATTACCAGGCAAGTTTCCAATACCTTGGAACTGTTGTTGTGATAATATGTATATCTGTGTTTCTGATACATATGCCATAGCATGCATGCCTATTGTCAAATTATATTATCATACCTGTTCCCTGAATTGATATTGGCTTATAGACTAGATACGAATTATCAGCTATAAGCCGGATTGTTTTCATAAGACCCTTAGCGAAGGGCATATGATATTCATTCTTAAATATAGACCGGGAGTCGGTATTTTGAGATATATAAAGAGTCGTGGAAACCCGGAGGGATTCCAACGGTAGATTATTATTTATTTTGAGGAATGTTATTATTAAACATTAATTATATTTCCATAAAGTATCAATTACTCGGAAATCTTTCGAGGAATGTTATTCGAGTATTATCTCAGTCGAGAGATATTAAATGAATGTTAGTTTCGAATATTCATTCAGAGTTGATTATTTAATGAATATTATTTTGATATTCATTGAAATTTTATTTATTAAATGAATATTACCTTCGAATATTCATTTAAGGTTTTATGTACTTAATGAATATTATTTTAAAATATTCATTGGAAGTTCAATTTACTTAAGGAATATTATTTCGAATATTCCTTTAAAGTTTTGATTACTAAATGAATATTATTTGGATATTCATTTAGAAGATTATTTACTAAATGAATATTATTTTCAAATATTCATTTAAGGTTTGACTTATTTATTGATTATTGTTTTAAATATTTATTGGAGTTAATTATTTATTGAATATTATTTTGAATATTCATTTAAGGAAGGATTTATTTAGTAAATAATTCTATATATTCATTCGAGGATTACTTACGAGCAATATTATGATTTAATGATATTCCGTAATTATTATTGAGTTAATAAATATTCTTGGAATATTTATTTAATTCTTTTAAATTCTTTTTAAAATGATTTATATTATTCGGAGATTATCTTTCACCTCCAGATATTATGTAAAATATTTCGGAGTCTTTTTACGACTATTTTATCAAGGAAAGGTTCCCAACTCTTTATTTTTTCATTTAAATCTTTCTTAATAGGATTTAAATGCTCGCTCAAACTTCCATATTATAGGGGAACCTACTTGAGCAATGTTATTTATCTTGTTGACTTCCCGGTCATAAATCTTGTACAACTATTCTTTTCACTCGCAACTTGGTTGCTGTTTATCAATTGAATCTTTGAGTAACCTTCTCATCATTCGAGGGGTGAGATTATTGGAACAAGATGGTATCCTCTAACAAGCAGTAGCTTGGGAGAAATGATGTTGAATTTTCCTTTCCAACTAGATACGACTACTTTGTGGAGTCTTATCAACAAGTATCATACTTGAGGAAAGGGGGACGAACTTTACGTTCAGAGTCAAGAACTTCTTTTCGAACTTGGAGTCGTGTAAGAGGCCGAGTAGCGCCGGTCCATCCCATTGGCCCAACCGTTGGCCGGGGAGATCTAACAGGGTGGTAGACAAGTAAATCCGTTAGCTCTTCCTTCTACCGGTAGTAAATCTAAATTGAGCTGTACAATCTGCGACTGATCCTCGTAAGGATTGGAACAGCGGGCGCGGTGAATACTCCAGCATTAGTTCATCATTCAAATTCTTTTATTTTCTGCAACATTATCATTGTTGGCAGTATTGGAAAAGTATGCATAGTTGGAATTGCAATATTTTTCCTGCAAGTTCCTCTTTTATGATAAATGATAATATCTGGCTTATCTTTGACATAGCAGATATTCCCACCTATATATGCATTTTGAGTTACCTTGTAACTTCATCGTTTATGTTATACTGGCATCATTTCCGTAAATGCACGACATATGGTTTGAAAGATACTTTTGAACTGTTATATATTATCGATCAGTTATACATTATTGTTGGTGGGCTATTGCTCACCCTTGCTTTATTATTATATCACAACAACAGCTAGACCAGATGACTCGCACAAGGCGCACTCGATGCTGGCGAGGACGATGAGACTACCAGAGCTGAAGAAGAAGCTATTGGTAGGATAGATTCATTCTTTCAGTACCAAGTATCGGGGTTGGTATGACTTATGAAAATGGATGGCAAAGAGTATGTATTCATATTATAATTCTTTTGGGTTGTAAGATCTCAATCTTGTGATTAATAAAGTTTGGTAGTTACTCTGATTTCATCTATGGGACTATAACGGGTGTGTTTTATGTTGTTGTTTTGGGTCACAAAGTTGTAATTTAATATTTATGTTGATTTTGTGGATGGAAATTGAGACCGTAACGACCAGATCCCTGACCCCAGGTCTGGGGGTGTTACAGAAATGGTATCAGAGCGTAAGTTATAAACCCCAGAGATGAAGCGACGTTAAAATAATAAATTCACTAAGATGATAAGAACTCTTGCCAAGTTCATAGTTGGACTACATAATGTAGTGTTGACATATAAAACCCTTATGGGAACTCTTAAGTATCCTAACTTAGCTCGATGTCGTATCGACGAGTAACGCGACAGACCTTGAGGCATACGAGCAGCAGCACGATAATGCTTTATTATATGCTGAAGATCAGTGGGTAAATTCGATAGAGTACCCTACTGGAGACCCGGAAGAGGTTCCAGCAGATATGGACAGTCCTGTTAGGATAAGGAGCTTACCCTTGAGGAATGAGGGCCGCAGCCAGAAAGACTGAGATGATTAAGGTATAGTGCTCAGAAAAGTGAGCATGAAGAACTAAGCTATTAGCAAGAGAACTGAAGATTCATGTTGGATTTGTAGCCGGACTACTGGATGTAGTACCAACATGTAAGACGGATTGGAAGAATTACTTGAGATCTTATACGGGAATAGATGGGAATCCTTAGAAACTTTCATATTAACGAAGAAAGAGCTAGAGGGAAGTATGATTTCAAAGACAGCGATATCGGACGAGGAGCAGAGTCCTTAGGAATAGTTGAGAAGGAGGCAGTAAGTGCCATATCATTTGATAAATGAATTAGTATGAATATTGTCAGTAATAATTCTCCATGAGAAGGCAGATGTCATAGGTTGTAATTTATGGAACCAAATTGAGGTTAATGAGGTGGTTTTATTCAGGGAAATGTTCATTTTATGAATGAATCAGTTAGAAAGTAAAGACATTGGGAAGTGACAGCATGATTGGTTAAAGTTATATAAGGAAGTAGTAAGCAAGACAATGATCTCAGAACCTACCAGAAGATGAGACTAGTGAGTCAAGATGAACTCGTAATGAGGCTATTGTCAGAGACTAAGTATAGGGTTATTTCAACTCAGTGAAATGATGAACCAGAAACGTTAGATGCATGTGATTCAGAGGAATATTAAATTCTTTCTTTTCTTTGAATGGATTATAGTAGTTACCTTAAGTTTACTCCGATGCGGAATTATAATGGATCAAGTAATACGATCAGCAGTTAAAGAGAAAAATGTGAGAAAATCTTCCTGGAGCTAAAAGATAAAATTGGTAATGACCAAGAGTTGGCATTGTTTAATGGAAAAAGGAGACTTTGTGCTTCCAACGACGCTTTGCATAAAGGATTAGGATGTGTGCTTGCGCAGCACGACAAAGTGCTTGCGGATGCATTCGGACAACACGGTTCACCAGGTTCGGATGGCCTTAGTAGTGCAAATTTTGTGGAACAACCAACTCCGACGTTAATGTTCCTTCTGAGACTAGTGGTTAGGTACACTGACATTTGGTAATATTGAATATCAGGACGTATAGGTATCAGGACGTTGTGACAGGTTTCAGTTTGCAACTGTTGACTCCCTTCTAAGGGATGTATATAATTGGTTCCTCTCCAGTGGTTAAACTTCCAACCTGATGATGATTATTTCGTTAATTATGACTGCTTATGGTTCTACCTGCTTTGAGGTTCATAGAACTATTCTTTAGGTTTCGAAACTGGTCTCCTTAATGTTACCAGTAGGTGGATAGATTGACCAAAATTTCCCTGATTCTGGAAAGAACTTCAACGAATTTTGGCAATCATTATCTTTCTAATTATCAGAGAACGTCATGGAAGAGAGTAGAAACTGGGGCGAACCCCGTGAATTGGGTAAGGTAGCCGCTATATGGGTTGGTGGACAGACCCCGATTATCGCGATTGATTGTAGAAATATAATGATGAAGTTGAGATTTGATGGAAACAGGAAATGTAAGTAAGAAACCAGCCGGACTGAGAAATTCCGGGATTGACTTAAATGAAAAGGCTGTTATGCCAGGAATGGTAAGCTTGTGTGGCACGCGGGATTGATAAGAATAGTTGAAAAGATAAAAGTAGAGGAAAGGTGACTGGAGACGGTGCCAAGTAGTCGATTAAGACTTATATGAAGTAAAGTTTTGGGAAGGTAGAAAGGTATCAAAGAAGAAGGCACTATGCTGGCAATTGCTAAAAAAGTAATGCTATTAGCCAACCCCTAAAATCATATATTTTTATTTTAGTGTGGCCAGTTGAGGCCAAGTCACAAAGGATTATCAAGTGACTAGACCAGCAATGAAAGGACAAAGCAGGGTTGCTTCTAAGCAAGCACCGACTACAAGGGCTTCTGATATAAAGGAAACATTAATGAGATCGTAGGAATCTTCTGCTGAACCCTTGCAACCCATGTTTTGATTGGGAATTTACTAGACCTTTTTGGGATGGGGTCACCCGTACTAAAGTGATTCATGTGTATACGATTGTCCAAGATTACGAGTAAAAATAGAAGTATAGTGACTTGAGATGTATGATGTTAGGGTATTATGAATACCATGAATATGTTATGACGGAGGAAAATAAATAATGAAGGTTTATGAAGAGAGTATAGAAATGGTCAAAGATTGATCAGTATGCTGTAGAAATTTTGCCTAAGGTAAGTACCTTTGAGAAGAACGATAAGTACTAAGAGATTCACGTTGAACTCGACCAATATCTTCCAAAGCACCCTTGCTACCATTACCAAGTTCTGTAAGAGAGCAGATAGACATACGTTGTCTTTTGGAAGGTCAAATAGGCCGACAACTATCTGAAAGAAGAGGTAGCATTAAGCTACCGATTGATTATCAAATGAGAACAATTGAAAAGAGACCTTTATTAAGGATACATGATTTGATTGCCAATTATAGGATGCAAGAATTCCTTGGCAGTTGAATTAAGGATAGGTTATCCATAAATTAAGACAAACCCTGGGGAATGCACAGGGGGTGGCCTTAACCTTAATAAATACATTGATTATCAAATGAGAACAATTGAAAAGAGACCCTTATTAAGGATACATGATTTGATTGCTAATTATAGGATGCAAGAATTCCTTGGCAGTTGAATTAAGGATAGGATATCCATAAATTAAGACAAACCCTGGGGAATGCACAAGTAGTGGCCTTAACCTTAATAAAGACATTGTGAATTCAGATGATATGAGTTGGATTTGCTAAGGCAGCAATGACCTGTAAGGACTATTAAAAAGAGTTCTGGAAAGAACATAGATAGAATTATTACAGTATTGATCAATGACGTTTTGATATACCCTGTACCTAGAAAATGCAGGAGGAATGATGAGGACGACCTAAGCAACCTTACAAGGAAAAAGTTAATATTCTGAGTTCAAACTAGATGTTTGGTAGAGAATGTAAGACACAATAACAATAATGCCAGATGAGGCATGTATAAAACCATGATGAGGTATGGATGGAACCAAAGAAGGTTGATATTATCGTAGAACAAGAAAGAACTAAGAGAACAAATATCCTAGGTATGATTGAGGGTAACTTTGATAAAGTTCCCACGGGAAGGTGGAAGCAATGACTTATGGAAAAAGACTGATAGATATATTTTTTTCTCCTTCAGAAGAGCTTAAGGGAGGATGCTTTCACCCAACAGTGATGGGAATGAGGTAAAAAAAAAATTGAGTTGGAATGTATCCAGAGAACTTGAATTACAAGAATGATTATTATCAGGAAAGGCTAATGAGGTGGCCGACAGTCTAAGTATATATGAATAATTACAAATGTTCATACCGAAGAAACAGAATGATACTTGGAAGGACCTTGAAGGTCATATCGGAGTGGAGGAATTTACATTCCTTCTAATGACTGTGCAAGAATCGACTGTAATAATAGTTTTAAGTAAAGATTCGATTCCCGATATCGTCTTAAGCAAACTACACACCTTAGAAGGTCCCGTTTTGAGGCAAACCAGGACCATGATACAAAATTGACGAAGTAAACCGTTAAGTTTCCAGTCTTTTATGGAAGCTGCATGAGTGATAGTTTCATCAACTGGTTATAGCTACGATTCTTGAAACTCTTCTGCAATTTTATCTACTTCATGTAATATCTACATCAAGTTCAGGAAGTGTTCCTTATGGATAAGGAATAGTGATTACTTTGTCTCCCTAAGGGATTTGAAACCCGTATGGTTAGCTTTTAATGAACTACGTAAACAACAAGCGATGGTGATTCTTCTAAGAAAGTAGATGACAACGTAAAGATAAAGAAAGTGCTGCTATTGATAAGGTAAATGGCATGTTGATGAATGACAAGCAAGTTTGTGTTAGTGTACTTCTGCGCAAACAAGATAGAGAATATGAGGTTGATGATTCATGATGCTAAATGTATTCCCGTAGAAAGAATTAATAAGACTTGGAGAGAAGGGCAGTTGAGTCCGAGACTTATTGGGCTACCTGAGAGTTTAAAAGTGTTCGGAAGGTGGCATTCGAGCAAGCTCTACCCCCAAAACTTATAGCATGATCGTAACGTGTTTCATGTGGCAAGGCTACGCCAGTAAAATGCAGATGCTCGATAGATGATAAGAGTACGAGCAGGTAGATATACGACCTGGTTTTACTTACGAAGAACAACCTGTGGAAAATCACGGGTAGAAAAGAACAAGTGATGAGAAACAAGTTTGGCAGAAGAAGATTATATTGGATCTAAGTTAAAGAAATCGGCCAGATTCATTTCGGAGGGTTTAAATTGGAATAATGTGGTGATTATAGAGTAAATGTGACGGGATACCAATAAGGAGGTGCCAAGTGCAAAAGATGTCTCAATAAAGAGATGAAGGGGAAGTAAATAACAGAAGTAAATAAGAATCAGATAATAAGAAGGATGTGATTGATAAAGAAAAGACTGGGAAAGCAACTATGGAATGTGAAGCAAGGTATGTTATGAATGGATTAATAAATGGGCTTTCTAATGAGTTCTTGGGATGACAACCTGATAGTGTTAGTATTATAGATATGAAAAAGCTAGTAGCGTGACATGGAATGTCAGTAACAATGATGTCAAGCGAGAAATCCAAGATTTAACCTGAGATGTTGAAAGATTTTCCAAAAGTAAGTGTTCTAAGGTTGAACCAGAGTATAGGTCCATAGAATAATGGACAAAGCAGCAAGATATGTTAACACGTGAGATTGCGATCAAATAGTATTGGATATAATTATGATTATTTTCTTCTTTGATGAACCTCTATAGTTCAGAGGTAAATTCTGAGTATGATATTTTACAATCAGGAAAACTTTCTATAATCCTTTAGAATTCTTTTTCTTTTCTTCTCTTTTATTCATCTTCTTTATGAATTGAGAAGAACAACCCTTTAAGGAGGGGAGGTACTGCTACGTGACCATTTGTCTGTGTGATAGAAGTCTAAGTGGAATACCGTAACTTGTTTAATTGCTTGTCAAGTACTAAAGGCTGGCCCCCTTCTGTACTAACTATGCAATATAACAAATGTTCAATTGATCATAGTGATCTCTCAATAAATCTTTCCACTTCTCTATATTGATCGAGATTGCGAAGATTAAAGCAATCAGCAAATGCATAGTGCGAGCAAGGTTATCCCCTAATTCGCAGCACGATAGTGATACCAAAGCCACTGCGGATATCAATAAGGGCAATAGTATAGGAATGAGTAAGCGCATAACCCGGATAATGTGTTGTACGAAAAGTAGCAAGTTGATGGAAAAAGGATAAAGTACGTATAGTAGCACCAGTAGATGTGCTGAGAAAGGGTAGAACAACTAAGAATCGACCGGGAAGCAGAAAGGTGAAACGATAGATAAACAACTCTTGTTTTCTACCTGATTCCGGGACGGAATCCTTTTAAGGAGGGGAGACTGTAAGAACCCAAATTTTCGGTAGAATTAAAACTTTTTATTAAGTATTGATAAAATGAGGAACAATGATTCTGACAACAAGGTCACCAGATCTAATGAATGAATGGAATGGATATGGATTCAAATACTTATATGTCATGAAGAATGCTATTGGTTGACAATCTAGATAAGAATTATCGATCTCCTAGGAAATTAAGATTTGATAATTCCAAGGGGGAAGGTTATTCTTATGTCATCCAAATCGATATCCGTTATCAGTCCAGTGGTTCCGTAAAAGGGTTAAGGAACGATCGGAAGAGAACCGAGAAATCTATATAACCCTAAAAGAATAAGTAAAGAATAAGTGGTGAATAGTGATTTTGGTGGACGTAGGAATATTATTAGACGATGCTATATAGAAGAACCCGGAACGAAATTCTGAGTTCATATTATTGATCCAGGGGGAAAAAGAGTGTATGTAAAAGCTGTCGGATTCTGAAAAATAGCACTTTTATTTTCCCCAAGATTTCCATGGACACTGAAAGACTTAAGAAATTATTGAAGGGATTTAAGGAAAATAGGTTCAAGAATTATTAAAGAGAATGGAGGATGATAGTATAAATATTATGACGGTTTCCGGTAAAACCCTAACTAGAAACGAATGAGTTATGCCTCCGAACGATCAATGAATTGAGCAATAACCGGACAAAGAAATAAGTGGAGAGCCAAGGTGCAAGCATGTGCAAGTGGATAAGACCAAGTAACTAAGTTAGTTACCAAGTAACTAGCATCATTAGCAACCAAACCAAACAAGTTACAAGATTACATCATCTACACCACAAGATCAAGACACATGACTCAAGGTGATGCATGCAATGACCAAAGCACTTTAATAAAGTAGCTTTAGCAAGATATTATCTCAATTATTCACCTTATGCAAGAAACCAAGCAAGCAAAAAAGGAAAAACAACCAACTTCATCACTTTCTCTCAAACTGCCCAGCAGGAACATCAAGGAAAGAAAAATTCATATCTCCATTTCTGTCCATGATAAAATCACCAAATTTTAACCATATCCTCTCCACTCCATGGGTAATATTCGCTCAAAATTTCATGGCCAACAAAGTAGTATAGCCTAGTCAAATCCATGCTCAAAGTTGGGGAAACAAATCTGCCCAGTTTCTGTCCAGCAGAAAAAGAGGGCTCAAAACCCTATCTAGGAAGCTTCAAATCTGATGATCTAGGACTCAAAACAAAGCTTATGAAGAGCCCAAGATGTGGTAAATATTTGAGAGCTAAATTCTTATTTTTCAATTTTCTATGATTTTGACAAGTTTAGGGTGAATAGTAACTTCCAAGAACTAATCTTTGATTTCTTGTTTTCTTTGGTTGATCCAAGCTTTGTTAAGGCTATACAAGGACTAGATCAAGCTTAGTAAGGCTAGTACATACTCCAAGGAAGGTAATCATCTCAAGAAACCCTAGCTCTTAATTATTGGATGATTTTGAGATTAGTTATGAAATGGTGTATTATAAGCATGATTATGTAATTAGCTTTATTGATCTAAGAGATATAATGAATATGATGGTGAAGTATGATATTTCTGCACTTGTTGAGATGAGAATCATGTGTATAAGATGTATGTATGCCCGGTATGGCTTGGTGATTATTGTAACAATTTGGAAACGTCCGATTTATAGCCGTCGTAATGCCCAATTTTCGTTAACCTCTAGAAAACCGTGCATAACAGTTAGGATGAGTTTCTGGCCTTGATGAATAAATGAAATACCCTTGTAGATCTCGAGTCATAGATCGTTTTAGCGTAAAAATCGAAGCATTTGGACTTACGGTTTAGGAGATATGATTAAATTACTAAAAGTGGTTCGAAACCGTAAGTGCGAGTTCGTAAATAGAATTGAATCCCCTTAACATGATTAATTCGGTGGTGAATCTTGGTAATTAAATATTAGAGATCATAAGAAAGGTGTGAAAGAAAACTTCATGTCAAACGGATCGTTTTTCGATTTATTAAAAATGTTCGAATCAAAGTTAAACGCGAACGAACCCCTAAAAACTCGCTTGGTTATATCTTTGGTAAAACACTTGGAAAACGGGGGATAACACCCGAGGTATAATCTTGGTTCGTAAACGACCAACCTTAGAACTTATACGATTTAAATATATACCAAGTGTAAGTTTGATGACATGTCTTATTAACGAACAAATGTTGGACCATATCGGTAACAAAAAGAGTTACACAAAAGGGTGCATAACGAGATAACTTGAAAACATGTTTTGACTTAAGTGAAGTTTATACTTAGACTTTTAAAAGGTGTTAAGTGGTTAATCTCGAATGTTATGATTGTTTATAGATCATCGAGCAGACCCAGGACACGCTATCTCTACCTACACCCGATTACCAGGCAAGTTTCCAATACCTTGGAACTGTTGTTGTGATAATATGTATATCTGTGTTTCTGATACATATGCCATAGCATGCTTGCCTATTGTCAAATTATATTATGATACCTGTTCCCTGAATTGATATTGGCTTATAGACTAGATACGAATTATCAGTTATAAGCCGGATTGTTTTGATAAGACCCTTAGCGAAGGGCATATGATATTCATTCTTAAATATAGACCAGAAGTCGGTATTTTGAGATATATAAAGAGTCGTGGAAACCCGGAGGGATTCCAACGGTAGATTATTATTTATTTTGAGGAATGTAATTATTAAACATTAATTATATTTCCATAAAGTATCAATTACTTGGAAATCTTTCGAGGAATGTTATTCGAGTATTATCCCAGTCGAGAGATATTAAATGAATGTTAGTTTCGAATATTCATTTAGAGTTGATTATTTAATGAATATTATTTTGATATTCATTGGATTTTTATTTATTAAATGAATATTACTTTCGAATATTCATTTAAGGTTTTATGTACTTGATGAATATTATTTTAAAATATTCATTGGAAGTTCTATTTACTTAAGGAATATTATTTCGAATATTCCTTTAAAGTTTTGATTACTAAATGAATATTATTTGGATATTCATTTAGAAGATTATTTACTAAATGAATATTATTTTCAAATATTCATTTAAGGTTTGACTTATTTATTGATTATTATTTTAAATATTTATTGGAGTTAATTACTTAATGAATATTATTTTGAATATTCATTTAAGGAAGGATTTATTTAGTAAATAATTCTATATATTCATTCGAGGATTACTTACGAGCATATTATGATTCAATGATATTCCGTAATTATTATTGAGTTAATAAATATTCTTGGAATATTTATTTAATTCTTTTAAATTCTTTTTAAAATGATTTATATTATTCGGAGATTATCTTTCACCTCCAGATATTATGTAAAATATTTCGGAGTCTTTTTACGACTATTTTATCAAGGAAAGGTTCCAACTCTTTATTTTTTCATTTAAATCTATCTTAATAGGATTTAAATGCTCGCTCAAACTTCCATATTATAGGGGAACCTACTTGAGCAATGTTATTTATCTTGTTGACTTCCCGGTCATAAATCTTGTACAACTATTCTTTTCACTCGCAACTTGGTTGCTGTTTATCAATTGAATCTTTGAGTAACCTTCTCATCATTCGAGGGGTGAGATTATTGGAACAAGATGGTATCCTCTAACAAGCAGTAGCTTGGGAGAAATGATGTTGAATTTTCCTTTCCAACTAGATACGACTACTTTGTGGAGTCTTATCAACAAGTATCATACTTGGAGAAAGGGGGACGAACTTTACGTTCAGAGTCAAGAACTTCTTTTCGAACTTGGAGTCGTGTAAGAGGCCGAGTAGCGCCGGTCCATCCCATTGGCCCAACCGTTGGCCGGGAAGATCTAACAGGGCGGTAGACAAGTAAATCCGTCAGCTCTTCCTTCTACCGGTAGTAAATCTAAATTGAGCTGTACAATCTGCGACTGATCATCGTAAGGATTGGAACAGCGGGCGCGGTGAATACTCCAGCATTAGTTCATCATTCAAATTCTTTTATTTTCTGCAACATTATCATTGTTGGCAGTATTGGAAAAGTATTCATAGTTGGAATTGCAATATTTTTCCTGCAAGTTCCTCTTTTATGATAAATGATAATATCTTGTTTATCTTTGACATAGCAGATATTCCCACCTATATATGCATTTTGAGTTACCTTGTAACTTCATCGTTTATGTTATACTGGCATCATTTCCGTAAATGCACGGCATATGGTTTGAAAGATACTTTTGAACTGTTATATATTATCAATCAGTTATACATTATTGTTGGTGGGCTATTGCTCACCCTTGCTTTATTATTATATCACAACAACAGCTAGACCAGATGACTCGCACAAGGCGCACTCGATGCTGGCGAGGACGATGAGACTACCAGAGCTGAAGAAGAAGCTATTGGTAGGATATATTCATTCTTTCAGTACCAAGTATCGGGATTGGTATGACTTATGAAAATGGATGGCAAAGAGTATGTATTCATATTATAATTCTTTTGGGTTGTAAGATCTCAATCTTGTGATTAATAAAGTTTGGTAGTTACTCTGATTTCATCTCTGGGACTATAACGGGTGTGTTTTATGTTGTTGTTTTGGGTCACAAAGTTGTAATTTAATATTTATGTTGATTTTATGGATGGAAATTGAGATCGTAACGACCGGATCCCTGACCCCAGGTCTGGGGGTGTTACAGAAATGGTATCACAGCGTACGTTATAAACCCCCAGACATGAGGCGACGTTAAAATAATAAATTCACTAAGATGATAAGAACTCTTGTCAAGTTCATAGTTGGACTAAATAATGTAGTGTTGACATATAAAACCATTATGGGAACTCTTAAGTATCATAACTTAGCTCGATGTCGTATCGACGAGTAACGCGACAGACCTTGAGGCATACGAGCAGCAGCACGATGATGCTTTATTATATGCTGAAGATCAGTGGGTAAATTCGGTAGAGTACCCTACTGGAGACCCGGAAGAGGTTCCAGTAGATAAGGACAGTCCTGTTAGGATAAGGAGCTTACCCTTGAGGAATGAGGGCCGCAGCTAGAAAGAATGAGATGATTAAGGTATAGTGCTCAGAAAAGTGAGCATGAAGAACTAAGCTAATAGCAAGAGAACTGAAGATTCATGTTGGATTTGTAGCCAGACTACTGGATGTAGTACCAGCATGTAAGACGGATTGGAAGAATTACTTGAGATCTTATACGGGAATAGATGAGAATCCTTAGAAACTTTCATATTAACGAAGAAAGAGCTAGAGGGAAGTATGATTATCAAAGACAGCGATATCGGACGAGGAGCAGAGTCCTTAGGAATAGTTGAGAAGGAGGCAGTAAGTGCCATATCATTTGATAAATGAACCAGTATGAATATTGTCAATAATAATTCTCCATGAGAAGGCAGATGTCATAGGTTGTAATTTATGGAACCAAATTGAGGTTAATGAGGTGGTTTTATTCAGGGAAATGTTCATTTTATGAATGAATCAGTTAGAAAGTAAAGACATTGGGAAGTGACAGCATGATTGGTTAAAGTTATATAAGGAAGTAGTAAGCAAGACATTGGGAAGTGACAGCATGATTGTTTAAAGTTATAAAGTTTGGTAGTTACTCTGATTTCATCTTTGGAACTATAATGGGTGTGTTTTATGTTGTTGTTTTGGGTCACAAAGTTGTAATTTAATATTTATATTGATTTTGTGGATGGAAATTGAGACCGTAACGACCAGATCCCTGACCCCGGGTCTGGGGGTGTTACAATATTGCCATTGTGAATGAGTTCCCTGATGTGTTTCCTGACGAATTACCCGGATTACCACCAGATAGAGAAGTGGAATTTGCGATTGATTTAGCACCCGGAACCGAGCCTGTATCCAAAGCACCTTATCGAATGGCACCTGTCGAGATGAAGGAGTTAGCAACACAATTACAAGATTTATTGGATAAAGGAGTTATAAGGTCGAGTGTGTCCCCGTGGGGAGCGCCAGTGTTATTTGTTAAAAAGAAGGATGGAAGTATGAGATTGTGTATTGATTATAGAGAGTTGAATAAGTTGACTATCAAGAATAAATATCCACTGCCAAGGATTGATGATTTGTTTGACCAACTGAAGGATGCTACTTTCTTTTTTAGATCGATTTGAGATCAGGTTATCACCAATTGAAGATCAAGCCAGAAGATATTCCGAAGACTGCTTTTCGCACGCGATATAGACATTATGAATTTCTAGTGATGGCTTTCGGATTGACGAATGCGCCAGCTGTGTTTATGGATTTGATGAATAGAGTGTTCAAGTGATATTTGGATAAATTCGTAATTGTATTTATTGATGACATCCATATATACTAGAGAAACCCTGAAGAGCATGCCGAGCATTTGAGAATCGCATTAGAGACCTTAAGGAAGGAAGATTATATGCCAAGTTTTCTAAGTGTGAGTTTTGGTTGCAAGAAGTGCAATTTTTAGGTCATGTGATTAGTAACGAAGGGATTAGAGTGGACCCCGCAAAGATTGAAGCTGTGGTGAGTTGGAGTAGACTGAGAACTCCTACTAAGGTGAGAAGTTTCTTAGGATTGGCTGGTTATTATCGGAGATTTGTTCAAGATTTCTCAAAGATTGTTACACCATTGACAAATTTGACCCGAAAGAATGAAAAGTTTATTTGGAATGATAAATGTGAAGAGGGCTTTCAAGAGCTGAAGAAGAGATTTGTTTCTGCGCCGGTGTTAGTATTTCCAGATGATAAGGGAAATTTTGTTATTTACAGTGATGCTTCGCACAAAGGATTAGGATGTATTTTGATGCAACACGGGAATGTTATTGCGTACGCTTCAAGAGAGCTTAAGCCACATGAGTAGAAGTACCCGACACATGATTTAGAATTAGCTGCGATTGTATTTGCGTTAAAAATATGAAGACATTACTTGTACGGAGAAAATTGTGAAATTTTCACCGATCATAAGAGTTTAAATATATCTTTACCCAGAAAGAGTTAAATATGAGGCAAAGAAGATGGTTGGAGTTGATTAAGGATTATGATTGCACGATAAGTTACCATCCCAGAAAGGTGAATGTTGTAGCTGATGCGCTGAGTAGAAAGGAAAGGTTGAATACATTGACTATGCCAAAGGAGTTACTTCGAGAATTTGAAAAGTTAAGTTTAGAAGTTTATGATTCAAAGGATGCAGATGAGTTTCTTAGTACGATGACTTTTCAACCAGAGTTGCTGGAGAAGATTCGGAGATGTCAGGAAGAAGTGATGAATTGTGAGATGAATACATTGACTGGAGAGGAGATTTTTACACAGAAAGATGATCAAGGTATTTTAAGATTTGGAAAGAGAATATGGATTCCTAATGTGGAGGAGTTGAAGAATGAGATTCTGAGTGAAGCCCATAGTTCGAGATATTCTATTCACCCTGGAAGTACAAAGATGTATCGAGATTTGAAGGAGAACTTTTGGTGGCCAGATATGAAGCGAGAAATTGCCGAATGGATATGTAAGTGTTATACCTACCTGAGGATCAAAGCGGAACATCAAAAGCCAAGCGGATTTTTACAACCGTTAGATATTCCCTAGTGGAAGTGGGAACACCTTGCCATGGATTTCGTAGTAGGATTGCCAAGAACTAAAGCGAATCATGATGCGATTTGGATTATTATTGACCGATTGATGAAATCTGCACATTTTCTACCATTTAACGAAAGATTCTCATTGGACAAGTTAGTGTATTTATATTGAAGGAGATTGTGTCACGTCATGGAGTTCCAGTTTTGATAGTATCTGATCGAGACCCACGATTCAATTCAAGGTTTTGGCGACAATTTCAAGAATGCCTAGGAACCCAACTTAAGATGAGTACAGCTTACCATCCACAAACGGACGGCCAGAGTGAAAGGACTATTCAGACTATAGAAGATATGTTAAGAGCTTGTGCATTGGATTTCAAAGGAAGTTGGGATGAACATTGTTAGATATTGATTCAAGTGATGGTCAGGATCTGGACTACTGATCAGATACTGATGCTGACTTCATCAGTAATACGATGTTAGTATTAGGTTGATAAGTGCATATTTTTGCATATTTTATTTACCTATCTATTGTTTGAACTCGTGTTTTAATAATTTATTTTGTTGCATTTCAGGTAAATCGTAAATAAATAAAGAAATGACAAAATAAATAAATAAAGTGCAAGGAAGGGAAAAAGGAGGAAGAAAAAGGATCAAAAATGAAAGAAGGAAAAGAATTAGGAGCTTGGAGCAAAAGGAATATTTCAAGACAAGTGGAAGGTGGAGATCATCCCAACACATTAGAAAAGTGTATGGCCAAGATCAACTCTTCAAAGCTTAAGGGGGAATGAAACAAATAGATGGCTAGGATTTCACCACCACACAACCCAAATGTATGGTGGGGATTTACCCAACACCCCCCTTAACCCTAATTTCTATCCTATAAATACCCCCTCACCCCCCTTGTATTTAGTAACTTAGATTTTAGGGTAGTTTAATTTCTTGTATTTTTCTTAGTTTCAAATCTTGTAAACACTCCTATTATAATTAATGCAATTTTTATTTTCTTTACTTCTTGTGTTGCTCTTTCGTTATTGTTGCCTTGTTTCGTTATTTTTGTAAATCCCGTTGCTAACCACTTGGGGTTGAAAGTAACGAAACTTTAATTTCTTGATCCTTGTTATAATTTTTAATTTTGAGCCCCTTTAAATCTCAATTTTATTGTGGGTTCAAAATTTTAAATTACCGTTTTAATTTTTAATTTGTAGTTTGCCCCTTTAAAAATTAATTTTATTGTGGGCCGTTTAATTCCAAATCATCGTTTTAGTATAATTTAAATTTCGAAGTTAATTTCTTTAGTTCTATTTTCTTTAAAAAAAATAGTTTTGTCAATTTTAGTACTTAGTTACTATTTCCATTTTGTTGATTTAATTTGAACCAGTACATGATCTTCCCTTTTTTCCCAACATAAACAAACCCAATCTTTCTTTTTTTTTTCCTTTTCTATTAAATCACACAAAGCCCTGTTTATTAATTTTAAAACCCGGCAGATCAAAACCCCCTCCCCTCTCCTTTCGATTCAATCCACGAAAACCCACACCCACTTCTTCTCCTTGTTTTCTTCGAACTCTTTTTCCCAGTTTCTTCCTCTATTCTCTCGAAAAACCCCAAACACACCTCTCTCTCTCTAGTCTTTTTCATCTGTTCTTTCGCTGCAAAACTCTACCCTTCTTCATTTTTTTTTCTTTTTAATACAAGCGAGTTTGAGATTGATTTTTGCCGAGTTTAAATTGTAATTGGGTTTGAGTTCTGCGTTTGCGTTGTGTTTGCGTCTTTTTTGCGATGAGTTTACATCGAGTCTAATGGATTAATCGTGTTCTGAGTTGTTCTGCTATTTCTGTTGGAATTTCCTGTTCGTGAATTCATTCTAATTCGCTGGTTTTATCGTTTCTGCGCTTGTGCTTGCTGTTAATTCGTTGTGATTGCTGGTTTTGGCTGAGTGTTGTTTGAGTTGTGATTGCTGAGTGTCCGAGTTTTCGTTGTCTGAGTTCTCCTTTTTGTGAATTAAATCAAGTTTTGTTCCAGTTTTGTTCAGTTGTTGTTTGTTTCCGTTAATTCTCGTTTTCTTTAATTCTGCAATGAGATTGTTTAATGAGATTGTTAAATTCTGCAATGAGTGGTTTTTGGAATTGTGTATCCTGTTTCGTCGAAGTTTTTGTCAAATAAAAAACTGATGCTGCGAGTCTGAGTTTTCTGTTAGTCTGAGTTTTCGTTGGTTTTGTTGGTTTGAGTTTTGTGTTATAAGTTTTGTGGTTATAAGTTTTGTGATGCTGTTGGTTTGGAATTGTGATTTTTTTTATTTATTCATTTATTTTTTTTTCTTCTTTTCCGTGAAAATTCCTGTAAATAAAATTTCAAACTTAAAAGAAACAAAGAGAGAAAATTTCGAATCTTTAAATAATTTAGTTTTCTTTCTTTTAACTTTTAATTAGCTAGCTTAAAATTAGAATAAATTTTGTTTTCCTTTAGAAATATTTTAAATCTCCCTTTTAGTAAATTAATAGTAAAATTCAAACAAAATTTTAACTTTCCAAAAATCCCCGCTCTAATTCGATTAAATTAAAAGTTAGGGTTTGCGAAATTTTTAGTCTCCGAGGAACGAATCACAAATTTTACAACGAAACGAATTTTGCGCTTGCGATTCAAATGTTTTCGTTATTTCTAGCACAACAAGTTTTTGGCGCCGCTGCCAGGGACTAATTATTTTTCGCACCTTAGTTTTTGATTTTTCGGATTAGCTCTCTTCTCGCCCTTTTTCTTGTTTGCATTTTTTCGAGGAATTTGGAGGAAAATTCGGGTGACTTGGATTAAAGCGGAAGAATTTTCTCGGAATTTTGGAAGCTTTCCTTGGATAAACCGTATCTCTCTCCTCTTTCGTGTTTTTTTTCATTTATTTAGAAAATCACAAAAAAATAAAAAATCACAAAAATCACAAAAAAAATTAAAAATTAAAAATCCAAAAAAATTAGTTGTAAATACATAATTGTTGCATCATGCATTTAATCACTTAGGGCACATCATCTAGATTTTTTTTATTTTCTTGTTTTTAATTTTTCGTACCTATAATTGTGGTGATCGCTGGAGGACCCCAAGGTACGTTAAATTCTTTCTTTTCTGAACACGTAGTTTAAAGCATCCATAAATGTTTATATTGTTTTTATACCTCTTTGTTTGTTGCATCATTTTGTAAATAAACTTTAAGGGCAAAATCTCTCAAAAGATAAGGGAAGGGATTTCATCACTCTTTCCTTAGCCCAAAAACAATTTAATCCCTCATTTTGCATACCTTGCCTTTAATAAAATTAATTAGACGTTTGCCCCTAGGAATCTCGCGCTCAATTATGAAGGTGCTTAAGAAACGAAGTAATCTTTAATTATTCTTACTTTTTGGTGTCTAGGAAAGCGAAAGCTGACCTGGCCAATTAAGGTTTGGTGTCTAGGCTGGTGTTTAGCCTCTTGGCAATGCTTGCACCTACCTGGCCAAGCCGGTTCGAATAATTATTGATTCACCTAGTTTTTGGTAGCCCTTACAGTTAGGAGCAAGGTCTAGTTATTTTATTAGGGAACCCTAGGTTTAGAATTTTTCTTTTAATTTTACACCCCTTTCTTTTTGTGTGTTTATTTTATTGCACTTATTTGCTACGTGTTTCCTTACATGGTTTATGCGAACTATTTGGATTAGGGATAATTCTTCTAGACTAGTGAGATCGTTTGAGAGTTCTTCCTCTTCTGATTCCGAGTCGTTAGATAATTCCGAACCGATAGTAAACATGGCCATGTCTCTTAAGGACCGTTGCTACCCCACCCGTTCCGCTCAACCTTCGTGCATCACTCTTCCTCCCGTAAATGGTAATAATTTCGAGATCAAAGCTCACCATATTAGCATGTTACCTAAGTTTACCGGGAGTGATGGTGAGGATCCGTATATTTTCCTTCATGCATTCGAGGAGGTTTGTGCTCTACAAAAAATCCAACAATTGACCGAAGACTCCATTAGGCTTAGACTTATCAACTTCGCCTTAAAAGAAAATGCCAAAAAATGGTTGTATAGTCTACCCGTTAATTCTATTTCAACGTGGGAGGGATTTGTGATAATTTTTCTTAAAAAATATTTTCCAAACCATAAGACTACAAGGATTACAAACGAAATAAATCAATTTCATCAAAAGGAAAATGAGTCTTTTTGGAAATATTTTGATCGTTTTAAAAATCTCTTATCACAATGCCCCCACCACGGAATAGAAAAATGGAGGCTTTGCAAGATTGTTTACGAGGCCTTAGATAGTCCAAAAACCGCGTTGTTAGAGTCTATGTGCCAAGGAAAATTTATGGAGAAAAATGAAGACGAAGGGTGGGAGTTTTTCGAGGAATTAGCCGAGAAGACTATGTTGTGGGAGTCTACTAGGGAACCTCACAAGTCCAACGATTCATCTAGTTCTTCTAGGGGTCTACATTCAATTGGAAACAATATTGCAACCGATGCCAAGCTAGCCACCCTTACTAGGAGACTCGAAGCTCTAGAAACTCATAGTAGTCCCCCACCCATGTCTATGTACCCAAATTTTAATTCTTCGAACTTTGAGTCTCAACCTTGTCCCGATTTTGAGCAAGTGAACGCAATGTTCCAACCGAGACCTCGGAATGACCCGTTTGCACCGAATTACAATCCCGGGTGGAAGAACCACCCGAATTTCTCTTGGAACCAAGGCCAAAATTTCCAATCTCCACCATCTTTTCAAAAGCCGAACTATCCAAACCAAGTTCCTTTTTCAAACACGACTCAAAATCACATTCCTTATCAAAATCAAGCACCCGCCCACCCACCCGGCTTTCATGAGTCGGATAAGAGAATTAACTCCCTGGAAAAGACTCTCGATGCGATTCTAAAATCAACGACTAATTTGGCTCAATCTCAACAGACCTTCATGCAAACCATGACTCAGGATAGGCAAATTTTAAATGCTAGTACTCAAGCCATATCTAAGTTAGAGGTTCAAGTGAGTCAATTAGCCAACGCCATTTGTGAACGAGAGAAGAACAAACTTCCAAGTCAAACCGAGGTAAACCCTAAATTTCCAATCAATCAAAGACCTCCTCACAATGTGAACGCTGTCATTTCCTTAAGGTCCGGTAAGCAAGTTGAAAATCATGTCGGTGACAAGTCTCCCGAAGAAGACGAATCGAATTCTGAACCAAATGCTAATCTTGAACCCGAGAGTTCTAAGGAACAAGGATCAACGAGTGGGACAAAACCCGTCCCCGAAGAACCTAATGAACGAGTCTTTAAGCCAAAAGCTCCTTACCCTCAACGACTCATTTCTCCTAAACAAACGGCCCAAATGGACAAGATCTTAGAAGTTTTTAAACAAGTCAAAGTCAACATCCATCTTTTAGACGCTATTCAACAAATTCCTTCGTATGCGAAATGTCTAAAAGATTTGTGCACACATAAGCGAACTACTCACGTCCCTAAGAAAGCCTTCTTGACATCCCAAGTGAGCTCAATTCTTTCGAACCAAATTCCCGTGAAATATATGGACCCCGATTGTCCTACAATTTCATGTGTCATAGGCAATACCTTTGTGGACAAGGCATTACTCGACTTAGGCGCTAGTGTGAACTTGCTTCCATTTTCGGTCTATCAAGCCCTAGGTTTAGGAGAGCTTCAAAGAACAAATGTTACACTTCAATTAGCCGATCGTTCTGTCAAGGTTCCTAAAGGGATTATTGAAGACGTGCTAATTAAAGTAGGTGACTTTTTCTTTCCCGTTGATTTTGTCGTCCTAGAAACCGAACCGGTCAAGAACCCTAAGAATCAGATTCCTATCATTCTAGGAAGGCCATTTCTAGCCACCTCCAATGCTTTGATTAATTATAGAAATGGATTAATGAAACTAACATTTGGGAACATGACCATTGACCTCAATATTTTTCACATAGGGAAACAACTCGATGATCTCTATGATCAACCTATGGATGTCAATTTAATTGATGATATAGTTGATCAAGAATTCATCAACCCTAATGATGCTCTTGATTTTTGTTTAAAACACTTTGGTCAAGATTGGGATGATTCTGAATATACAAATGAGGTCAATGCAATGTTAGATTCCACCATTCCTACAAATAACCAAGCATGTGAACCACCTCATTTGCCACTTTTCGAAACTAGTGAACCCATTGAGTCCAAGCCGCCCGATTTAGAACTCAAACCTCTTCCCGACACTCTTAAGTATGCCTTTTTAGGTCCTAACGAGTCTCTTCCCGTTATCATTGCCTCTAATTTGACCAAGTCACAAGAGGATGAGCTTGTAAATGTGCTTAGAGAACATAAGGAAGCCATAGGTTGGAGTATCTCGGATATTAAAGGAATTAGTCCGGCCATTGTCCAACATCGGATTCACTTAGTTGATGATGCCAAACCAGTTCGTGAGCCACAAAGGCGGTTGAACCCTACAATGATGGAAGTCGTTAGGAAGGAAATTCTTAAGTGTCTCGATAATGGAATCATTTATCCCATTTCTGATAGCTCTTGGGTTAGCCCGATTCAGGTAGTACCTAAAAAGTCGGGTATTACCGTGGTGACTAACGAGAACAATGAGCAAGTTCCTACTCGTGTCCAATCCGGTTGGAGGGTGTGCATAGACTATAGGAAACTCAACGATGCCACTAGAAAAGACCACTTTCCTTTGCCATTCATCGATCAAATGTTAGAAAGGTTAGCGGGTCATGCCTACTACTGTTTCCTAGATGGTTATTCCGGTTATTTTCAAATTCCTATAGCTCCCGAAGACCAAGAGAAAACCACTTTCACATGTCCCTTTGGAACCTTTGCTTATCGTCGCTTAGCTTTCAGTCTAACCAGTGCCCCGGCCACCTTCCAAAGGTGCATGATGAGCATCTTTTCTGACATGGTAGGTGAATTCCTAGAGATTTTCATAGATGACTTCTCCATCTTTGGTTCGTCTTTTCATCAATGCCTAAATCATCTTGAGTTAGTCTTAAAGAGATGTAAAGAAACCAACCTCGTTCTTAATTGGGAAAAATGTCATTTCATGGTTAAAGAAGGAATCGTTCTTGGTCATAGAATTTCTGAAAAGGGGATCGAAGTAGATAAATCCAAAGTTGACCTCATTGCCAATCTACCCCCACCAACATCGGTCAAAGGAATTTGTTCCTTTTTAGGACATGCGGGTTTTTATAGGCGTTTCATTAAAGATTTTAGCAAAAAGGCTAGACCCTTGACCACCCTTCTTGGTAAAGATGTCAAATTCGAGTTCAATAAAGATTGCTTACAATCTTTTCAACACCTTAAGAAAGAGTTGACCTCGGCCCCGATTATCAAGTCCCCCGATTGGAGTCAACCTTTTGAGTTAATGTGTGATGCATCTGATTACGCATTAGGAGCGGTATTAGGGCAACGAATCAATAAGATACGTCATGTCATATACTATGCTAGTAAGACCTTAAATGATGCGCAACTCAATTATTCAACCACCGAGAAGGAGCTTCTAGCCGTAGTTTTTGCCCTCGAGAAGTTTAGGTCGTATCTTATTGGTTCGAAAATCATTGTTTACACCGATCATTCCGCCCTTCGATATCTCTTCTCTAAGAAAGACTCTAAGGCCCGATTGAATAGGTGGATCTTGTTGCTCCAAGAGTTTGACCTAGAAATTAGGGATAAGAAGGGTTCCGAAAATGTCGTTGTCGATCACCTTTCTCGCTTAGTAGTGGAGTCCACCACTGACTTGCCTTTTAATGAATCTTTTCCCGACGAACATCTCTTTTCTATCTCTACTCCTCCTTGGTTCGCCGACATTGTCAATTACCTTGCAACCGGCGACATTCCCTCTCATTGGTCTACACAAGATAAATCGAAATTTTTCTCTCAAGTCAAACACTTCTTTTGGGACGACCCGTATCTCTTTAAATATTGCCCCGACCAAATCATTCGGAGGTGTGTCCCAAACCATTAGTTTCGAAGTATCCTTTCCTTTTGTCATGATCAAGCTTGTGGAGGTCATTTTAGTGCTAAGAAAACAGCAGCTAAAATCCTCCAAATCGGTTTTTATTGGCCTAGTTTGTTTAAGGATGCTGCAGAATTCTGTGCCGCTTGTAGTAGGTGTCAACACTTAGGAAAGATTACTAGAAGAAATATGATGCCTATGAGTCCTATCTTAATCATTGAGATATTTGATGTGTGGGGCATAGATTTTATGGGTCCCTTTCCTAGCTCTTTTGGCAACCTCTACATTCTCTTAGCGGTTGATTATGTGTCTAAGTGGGTAGAAGCCATACCAACTAAGTCCAATGATAACAAGGTCGTTCTTAAATTTTTAAAAGAGAATATCTTTTCTCGATTTGGCACACCTAGGGCTATCATTAGTGACCAAGGTACGCACTTTAAGAATCGTCAATTTGAGTCCCTTTTGAAAAAGTACTCAATTACTCATAGGCTGGCTACCCCTTATCATCCTCAAACTAGTGGTCAAGTTGAAGTCTCGAATAGGCAAATCAAACAAATCTTAGAAAAGACTGTCAACTCGAATAGGAAGGATTGGTCAATCAAACTGATAGATGCCTTATGGGCCTATCGAACCGCTTTTAAGACTGTTTTGGGCATGTCCCCTTACAGAATTGTGTTTGGAAAAGCCTGTCACTTGCCCGTTGAACTAGAGCATAGGGCCTTGTGGGCCATAAGAGATTTGAACTTTGACTTACCAACCGCCGGTAGTCATAGGAAGTTGCAATTGTCAGAACTAGAGGAATTAAGGAATGAGGCCTATGAAAATGCTAAAATTTATAAAGAAAGAACAAAACTTTTCATGATAAATCCATTTTGAGAAAATCCTTTTCTCCGGGTCAAAAAGTTCTTTTGTACAATTCTAGGCTTCATTTATTCCCCGGGAAATTGAGATCTAGGTGGGAAGGTCCTTACATTGTTAGGACCGTTTTTCCTCACGGTGCTGTTGAAATTGAAAATCCTAAAAATGGTGATGTATTTAAAGTTAATGGACAAACACTCAAACCATTTTTAGAGCCGCCATTTGATCCCGAGGATGAGGTCACCCACCTCATCGACCCGTGATTCATGTAAGTTTCTTTCAGTAGGTAAATTCTCTCCTTCATCTCTTGTCAGGTATTATCTCCTCATTCTCATTTACTCATTTCTCTTGCATTTGCATACATTGAGGACAATGCATGATTTAGGTATGGGGGAGGGTTTTTAGTGTAAATAGTAAAAATCAGAAAATCCAAAAAAATTAAAAAATCAAAAAATCAAAAAGAGTTCTTTTCGTATCTAGTCTTGTTAATTGATTGCTAGTTGCTTGATGCAACTTTGCATGCTATGATAATCATATGATCCATTAGCTTTTGTTTGAGAAGTGATTTGCTAAAGTTCTTGTTCACACACTTACACTAGCAAGGTGAAGCTAGTAAACTTATTTGAATTGTGCATGAAATTAGAAGGTCATGATTAGGTGTAAGATGATTTGGTCTTCATGCTTTGAGTACAAGTAGGTGCATTGAGGATACCTTTACTTGAGATTGATTATGTTTTACCACACCAAGTGAGTTTTAAGCCTATATGCACATCTTTTGCATTTATATTCGTTTGCTTGAGTGTCCACTTGTCATTTGCATCGCTAGCACTTGTTTGAGTTCCTTCTTGAAATACATGACATTAATTGATGATAAAATGATAAAGGTACTTAGGAATAACCCATATTTCCCAAAATATCCACACCATTCTTATGTGATCAATTAGTTAACCCTTTGAGCCTAATCATTTTCTTTCGGTGACACACCACATTACTCGCCTAAGACCTTTTTCTTGTTTAGCCTTACGTTTTCTTAATCCCATTTTGTCAAAGGCTAGTAGGAACTTAAGGGAGCAATAAGGTGTGTGAAATAGGGTTTACTTTTGTTCATAACTTTTGAGGAAATATTTGTTGTTACCTTGATAGTCGATTTTCAAAATTAAATCTAAAGGAGGATTATTGTTACATTTATCATTTTCCTTTATATATATAAAAAAAACAAAGAAAAAAGAAAATGAAAATGAAAAAAATATACATATGAGAGCATACTTATGTTTTTTGTAATCCTCCTTCATTCGACTATTCAAGTCTTTTTGTTGAAAAAAATAAAAATAAATTGTGTGGGGAGGAAGTTTGGTGTTGTGCATGATATTCATGGTGACTACTAGCTTTTGACACTTCACATTGCTTTGGCCTTTCTTGACATACCTTGTCCCTAGCCCCATTACAACCCTAATAAAGACCTTTTGATTGTCATTATTAATGTATGTTGTGATTTAAGTTGGAATGATACCAAGTGTCAAGCATGCATTTGATTTTGTTGGAATTGAGTGATACACTTACCCTTGTTCTTGAGTGAATATTCTTTTGTGAGTGAAAGGTGAGGTATTGCTTATTTGTTTTTTTGCATAAGAGATCTCAAGTTTTGACTCTGATGTGTGCCCTTGTAGACTTAGCATGGTTACCAATAATTTTTGCACTTGACATGAACTTATAATCACTCTTGCATGGTTCTTTAAGTAGACTATGTGAATCCTTGCACTTTCCACACCAAGACTTTGCAACTTCATTTTGATTCTTAAGTTGATGTATCATGAGAGGACATGTATGTGTGGTGTGCATTGCCATGTGATCTTTTATACAAGCTAGATGGATTTTGTCGGTACATTCACTATAGGCCCTCACGAGCCTCACTCGTCCACTAGGACTGCCTAGGGGTTTAAAGGGCTTGTTGCATATGTCAAATGCACCTACGAAAAGGAGTATAGGACTTTGCATCTAGATTTTCATTTTCATTTTTATTTTCCTCGAGGACGAGCAAAAGATAGGTATGGGGGCATTTGATAAGTGCATATTTTTGCAAATTTTATTTACCTATTTATTGCTTGAACTCGTGTTTTAATAATTTATTTTGTTGCATTTCAGGTAAATCGTAAATAAATAAAGAAATGACAAAATAAATAAATAAAGTGCAAGGAAGGGAAAAAAGAGGAAGAAAAAGGATCAAAAATGAAAGAAGGAAAAGAATTAGGAGCTTGGAGCAAAAGGAATATTTCAAGACAAGTGGAAGGTGGAGATCATCCCAACACATTAGAAAAGTGTATGGCCAAGATCAACTCTTCAAAGCTTAAGGGGGAAGGAAACAAATAGATGGCTAGGATTTCACCACCACACAACCCAAATGTATGGTGGGGATTTACCCAACACCCCCCTTAACCCTAATTTCTATCCTATAAATACCCCCTCACCCCCCTTGTATTTAGTAACTTAGATTTTAGGGTAGTTTAATTTCTTGTATTTTTCTTAGTTTCAAATCTTGTAAACACTCCTATTATAATTAATGCAATTTTTATTTTCTTTACTTCTTGTCTTGCTCTTTCGTTATTGTTGCCTTGTTTCGTTATTTTCGTAAATCCCGTTGCTAACCACTTGGGGTTGAAAGTAACGAAACTTTAATTTCTTGCTCCTTGTTATAATTTTTAATTTTGAGCCCCTTTAAATCTCAATTTTATTGTGGGTTCAAAATTTTAAATTACCGTTTTAATTTTTAATTTGTAGTTTGCCCCTTTAAAAATTAATTTTATTGTGGGCCGTTTAATTCCAAATCATCGTTTTAGTATAATTTAAATTTCGAAGTTAATTTCTTTAGTTCTATTTTCTTTAAAAAAAAATAGTTTTGTCAATTTCAGTACTTAGTTACTATTCCATTTTGTTGATTTAATTCGAAGCAGTACATGGTCTTCCCTTTTCTCCCAACATAAACAAACCCAATCTTTTTTTTTTTCCTTTTCTATTAAATCACACAAAGCCCTGTTTATTAATTTTAGATCCCAGCAGATCAAAACCCCCTCCCCTCTCCTTTCGATTCAATCCACGAAAACCCACACCCACTTCTTCTCCTTGTTTTCTTCGAACTCTTTTTCCCAGTTTCTTCCTCTATTCTCTCGAAAAACCCCAAGCACACCTCTCTCTCTCTAGTCTTTTTCATCTGTTCTTTCGCTGCAAAACTCTACCCTTCTTCGTTTTTTTTTTTCTTTTTAATACAAGCGAGTTTGAGATTGATTTTTACCGAGTTTAAATTGTAATTGGGTTTGAGTTCTGCGTTTGCGTTGTGTTTGCGTCTTTTTTGCGATTAGTTTACATCGAGTCTAATGGATTAATCGTGTTCTGAGTTGTTCTGCTATTTCTGTTGGAATTTCCTGTTTGTGAATTCATTCTATTTCGCTGGTTTTATCGTTTCTGCGCTTGTGCTTGCTGTTAATTCGTTGTGATTGCTGGTTTTGGCTGAGTGTTGTTTGAGTTGTGATTGCTGATTGTCCGAGTTTTCGTTGTCTGAGTTCTCCTTTTTGTGAATTAAATCGAGTTTTGTTCCAGTTTTGTTCAGTTGTTGTTTGTTTCCGTTAATTCTCGTTTTCTTTAATTCTGCAATGAGATTGTTTAATGAGATTCTTAAATTCTGCAATGAGTGGTTTTTGGAATTGTGTATCCTGTTTCGTCGAAGTTTTTGTCAAATAAAAAACTGATGCTGCGAGTCTGAGTTTTCTGTTAGTCTGAGTTTTCGTTGGTTTTGTTGGTTTGAGTTTTGTGTTATAAGTTTTGTTGTTATAAGTTTTGTGATGCTGTTGGTTTGGAATTGTGATTTTATTTATTTATTTATTTATTTTTTCTTCTTTTCCGTGAAAATTCCTGTAAATAAAATTTCAAACTTAAAAGAAACAAAGAGAGAAAATTTCGAATCTTTAAATAATTTAGTTTTCTTAAATTCAAGATATGTATTAAGAGTCGTATGTAATTGATTTAGTATATCTTGTAATTGATAGTGTAGCTGTGTGATGTATATAAAAACAGTTTAGGTTTTACATTTATGTAATCGCTTACACGAGTTATCTTGTAACCTAGCAGCTCTCAAGAACACAAGAATTTCATGAGAGAGTTTGTAACAGTTTTATATCAGAGTTAATAAAGATGTTATTTATTCATACTTGTGTTATCATTTCTGTTTAAGTCGAAAATCTTATACAATTGTATTCAACCCCCCTTCTACAATTGTTCTCTACTGGGTAACAATTGGTATCAGAGAAAACTGATTATTTACAATCAGAAACGATCTTAAGATGTCGACAAGCAAGTATGAAAGTATTAAAATCCCTGTGCTCAAAAAGGATGAATACCCCACATGGAGGGTAAAGATGTTGATGTATCTGGAGGCAACTGATCCTAACTATCTCGATCGAATATATGATGGTCCATATATCCCTAAGAGACTAGTTGCTAGAACAGATACTGTACCTGAGCACAATGTTCAGAAGACAAAGGCTGAATGGACTCCTAAGGAAAAGGCTGAAGTACTCAGAGATGCAAAGGTGAAGAATATTCTTCATAATAGCCTTGTTGCTGTCATGTCAAACAGAGTGATAGCATGTAAAACTGCTAAGGAGATCTGGGAAACTTTGGAAACTCAATGCCAGGGCACTGAATCTATCAAAAGAAACAAAAGGGCTCTGTTGATTCAAGAGTATGAACAGTTTGATGCAAAATCTGATGAGAGCCTCACTGATCTGTATGATAGATTTCTAACATTATTGAATAATCTATCTCTGGTGGGTAAAGAGTATTGTAAGAACCCTGATTTTTGGTAGGAATTAAAACTTTTATTATGGAATAGATATGGATTCCATTATTTATATGCCACGAAGAATGCAATAGGTTGCCAACTTAGTTTAGAATAATCTATCTCCTGGAAAGAAAGATATAGTAAGTTCCAAAGAGGAAGATTATTCTCATGTCATCCAAATCGATATCTGCTATAAGTCCAGTGGTTCCGTAAAAGGGTTAAGGAATGCTCAAAAGAGAACAAGGACCTTATTTCTAATTATAAGGAATAAAGAAAGAATAAGAGATGAATAGTGTTTTGGTGGAATTAGGAATATTATTAGACGACACTATATAGAAGTATCCGGAACGGATTTCTGAATTCGTATTGATGATCAAAGGGGAAAAAGAGTGTATGTAAAAGTTATCGGATTCTGAAAAATAGCACTTTTATTTCCCCCGAGATTTCCCTGGACACTGAAAGACTTAAGGAATTGAAAGGATTAAAGGAATATAGGTTCAAGAATTATAAAGGAGGATTGAGAATGGCGGTATAAATATTAAGAAGGTTTCCAGTAAAACCCTAACAAGAAATATTTGAGATATTCCTCCGAACGATTATTGTTATGGAGTAATAAACGGACAAAAGAGCAAGCAGAGGATCAAGGTGCAAGCATGTGCAAGTGGGTGGAAAAAGAAAGATCAAAGTGACATACATATAAGTCAACTAAACAAAGGAGTGGTGTTTTTGCACTTTGGCCAAAAATGGAATGCTTAATGTAATGGCAACAAGTGGTCAAGTAGATTGGTGACACTTGGTCCAATAGATTTCTAACAACACAAAAAAAAGGAAGATGCATCCAAGTATAGATAGGCATTACATGTATCAAGTCATTATACTTAACATAACAATTAGCGAAACAAAAACCAAACACCAAGAACACACCAAAGGTGCTCTCGGCCAAGCTCTTAATTGCAAGGGGAAATCCAAGCTTCACCCACTCAACAATTCCAAGATAATTTAGGTGGGTTCTATAATTCCTAATTAAGGTATCCTATGAATTTCACCTTCAAATTCCATTCCATTCTTGAGTTATAAAATCATGAAGATGATGATGAATAGTAACTTATGATTTTCATGTTTAGTTTTCTTGATTGTATGCCTTCCAAAGGATGTTCTAAGCAAGGTTCAAGATTTTTGAGGCCTTAATACCATTCTTAAGCTTCCAATAAAGGTATAATCCTTGAACCCCCTTTGATGAATCATGGATATTGGATGAGTTTTAATGATGTTATGCATATTTAGAGTACTAGAGCTATGTATGGGTTTTGTGAGATGATTAGATAGTTTATATGAATGGAAAGACATTTCTTGGTCTTAGTTCAAGGATAAATAACATGTATGTGTTATTTGGAGTGGATGGTATAACTATTGGAGGGTTTTAATTTTGGAAATATCCGAGTTATAGCCGTCGTAATGCCCAAATTTCGTTAGATCTTAAATAACCAAGCATGACAGTTAGGATACTTTTCTAGCCTTGATGAATATATGACCTACCCCTGTAGATCTCGAGTCATAGATCGTTTTGGCGCAAGAATCGAAACAAACGAACTTACGGTTTAGGAGATATGGTCAAATTACTAAAAGTGGTTCGAAACCGTAAGTGCGAGTTCGTAATTGAAATTGAATCCCCTTAACTTAGTTAATTCAGTGGCAAATCTTTGTAGTTAATTATTAGATATCATAAGTAAAGTGTGAGAGAAGACCTCATGTCAAAAAGATCATTTTTCGAATTTATATAAATGTTCGAATCGAGGTTAAGTGCGAATGAACCCTAAAAAGGGCAGTTGGTTATAACTTTGGAAAACCACTTAGAAAACGATCGATAAATCTCGAGGTATAATCTTTCGACCTTAGAACTTACATGGCTTAATTACCTACCAAGCGTAAGGTTAATGATATGCCTTAATAACGAGCAAGTTTCGGATCATAGCAGTTTTAATAAGAGTTACACTAGAGGGTGTATAGCGAGATATCTTGAAAACGTGTTTTAACCTAAGTAAAGTAGTTACCTAGCTTTTTCACAACGTTAAGTGATTAACCTCAGATATTCTGGTTATTTATAGATTGCCGGACTACCCCGATTCATATCACTAGCATAGCAGGAGTACCAGGCAAGTGTTCAAACCTTTGAACCTGTTGTTGTGATAATATATGTATATGATTTCTGTTTTACATATGCCATTGCATGCATGCCTGTTTTCAACAATATTGTGACTCTGGTTTCTGTGATACTTGTTCCTGATTTTAAATTGGCTTATAAGATAGATATGATATATTAGTTATATGCCGAATTTGGTTAAGACCCTTAGTGAAGGGCATACGAATCTCATTCTTCAAATATAGACCGGGAGTCGATATTTCTTGATATATCATGATTATTTATTTATTTATTGAATATTATTTGGAATATTCAATTGAGTTTATTTATTTAATGAATATTACTTTGAATATTCATTGGAGCTTTATTTACTTTATGAATATTATTTTTAATATTCATTCGAGATTATTTACTTTAGGAATATTATTTCAATTACTCATTCGACTTTTATATATTTGCTGAATATTGTTTAATACTCCTTTAAGATTGAGTATTTATCGAATACTATCCTGAATATTCCTCTGATTATTTATTGAATGTTATTTGGAATATTCGTTTGATCTTTATTTATTTAACGAATATCTTCTTGAATATTCATTTAAGGTTGATATCTTTATTGGATATTATTTCAAATATTTATTCGAGGAATTACTTAATTAATAAATAACTTCCCTATATTCATTCGAAGGTCACTTTGAGCAATAATCTATTCTAAGAATATTCTTTGAATATTATGAGAGGATAAATATTCCTTTATTATTTATTTAATTCTTGATAACTAAGCTTTAAAATATATTACTTCGTTCAAATACTATGTACACTACTCTAAGTTTTATGATTATTATTTTATCAAGGAAGGTTCTCAAAACTTCATTCTTCATTCGAATCTATCTTCTAAAATATAAGAGAACCATGCTTGAGAGTTGTTATTTCGTTGACTGCCCGGTCATATACTTGTTAAACTATTCTTTTCACATGCAACTTGGTTGCAAGCCATCAAATTGAGTCTGTTTGTTACTTCCTCATCATTCGAGGGGTAAAGATTATTGGGACAAGTCAATATCCATTCACAAGCATCAGCTTGGGAAATATTGGTGAATTTTCCTTTCCAACTAGATACGACTAGTTTGTGGATTCTTATCAACAAGTATTATACTTGGGGAAAGGGGGACGAGCTTTACGTTTCAGAGTCATGGATTTATTCGCAATAGGAGTATTTGTGTAAGAGGCTGTGGGACAGTCCATCATTAAAAAAATAATCTGTGTAAGAGGCTGTGGGACAGTCCATCAGTAAAAATGGTATAAGAGGCTGTGGGACAGTCCATCCTAGAAATAGGGTCCGAGTGGCGCCGGTCCTAACTATGCCCATCCGTTGGCTAGGGAGATCCGACGTACGTTCTTCCTTCTACATGTAGTAAAACAAATCTTGAGATGTACAACCTGCGACTGATCATCGTAAGGCGGTGTCATATGGCGCGACATACTCCAGTATTGGTTCACTATCCAGAATCTATTTATTTTCTGCAACATTATCAGTGTTGGCTGGACTGAAAATTGTTCAAAACTGGAATTGCATATTTTTCCTACAATTTCATTTTTAAGAAAAAGTGATGACATCTGGCTCTTATCTCTGCATAGCAGATACTCTTACGAAAAATATAATTCGAGTTACCTTGTAACTTTATCCTTTATGTTATACTGGCTCTATGTTCATTAATGCATGGAATATGGTTTCAAGGATATTTCAGAACTGTTATATATATTATTGTTCAAGTTACATATTATTTTGGTGGGCTATTGCTCACCCTTGCTTTATTTCTTATATCACAACAACAGCTAGATCTGATGTCCAGCATAAGGCGCACTCGATGCAAGCAGGGACAGCAGTCATAGGGTTGCCCACTGATGTCATGGTCGGCATTACTGAGGTAAGAGCAACCAATAGGCTAGACTATCAGCTTTTGGTTTATCAGACTCATTATACGTATAACATATGTAAATGGATGGCAAAGAGTATGTAAGTTATAATGTAATTCTTTTGGATTGTAAGAACTCAAAAACGTGTTATTAATAATATATTTGTTAGTTACTCTGATTTCATCTCTGGGACTATAACGCGTGTGTGTTTGTTTCATGTTATTGTTTTGGGTCACAAGGTTGCAAATTAGTATATATTGGTTTTGTGGACGGATATTGAGTCCGTAACGACCAGATCCCCGACCCCGGATCTGGGGCTGTTACAAGTATGAACCAGAGGACTCGAACACCACCGCCACTCTCCCATTTCTCTTTGTTCATCTCTCATCATTTCTCTCTCGGTACTCCGTTACCCCTTCCCCATTTCTTTCGTTTTTCAAGTCAAAATCATATTATAAATCTTGTTTTAATCTTCTTCACCCTGTTCTTGCACATAATTAATGATTAAGTGAAGTTGTGAGATAGTATATGTGTACGCGACTATGTATGTATGTATATATGGGTGTTGTTCGGTTTTGACATGCAAGTGTTGTAGTGATTATTTTCGACCTCTATGATGTTAATAATGGTTAGAAAAAAAAGGTTTGGTGATGTTTGGAGGTTGTTCTTGAGCTTGGGATAAAACCCCACCGGTGACCATGGAGATTTCGGCGATTGGAAAACTGGTGGTGGTAACCCAATACTTGAACAACCTTATTTTGATGATTAAATTATTAATTAAGACATTAACCCAGCTGCATGTAAGTACTTCTATGTTAATTATATTTTTCGAATTTATCTACATGTATATATGAATTACTATGTGTTGAATCTTGAATGGCTAAGGTTATGATGGTGATTATGATGTTGATAAACTGTAATACGCATGTATATGTGATTGTTTGGATTTTTGGAAATTAATTTCGAATTTTGTGTAACTTATTTTGAATTATTCGAATTTAATAAATTATGGATAGTATTGAAAGATTTACTTTTATGATTATATGTTGAATGATGATTGATTAGCATGCAAACAAGAATTGCAGAACTTATATAATTTTAGTTTCTTGGTTAAAATGGAAATTATGTGATCTTTGTGAATTATTAGTAATTAATTCAAATTTTACGAATTAATATAGAATTATTCGAATTTATTAAGTTAATAATAGTAATTGGGGGTCTATTTGGATAATTATGTGCCAAATGTGAACTAGTGAATGTGTAGTGTGATTCTCAGATTTGTTATCTAGTCATATGATGTTTGTATTTGAGAAGATGTGAGTTACTAAATTTTATTAAGAATGATTTATTGAATTATGCTTGATAATTGTTAAAGTGTTAACTAAGTTGATGATTTTGAATGTGGGATAAGTGGTAGATTTATACTTTGTATATGAATATAGAATCCATTGGGAAGTGTAGGTGGATTTATAATCCATCGGATTTGATTTGGTTGTGATAGAGTCGGTTATTTTCCGACGGGCTAGTTCTATAAACAGAGGAAACTCTGCCCGATTTTCATTAGAATTATAAGTAAAATCTATGATATAGAAGTATAAGATGATTACAAGTCAAGTTGACAATATGTGTTAAGTGTTTAAGTGACTTATGTGATTACATGTTACAGATGCTACGTGGCTACGTGTTTGTCTGATCTTATTGAATTACGTAATAAGAATGTGATATATATGTTAAGTGGTGATGCGATATAGGAATCGTTTGGGTAGATTAGGATGAGTCGTATCAGAAACATAGTATACTAAAGTAGTGATATGGTTTATGTAGATAAGAAGGACGTAGGACCTAGCGATAAAGGAAAGGCTAAGGTCGAGTACTAGTGACTGAGCTGTTAGCTGTTGCATTCTACCGAAGGCAAGTAACTCTGTCTTTTCTTGAAGTTTACATTCCTAAACTGATATATCCTATTGATTCAAGCATTCCTATCTTATACCATGTTAATCATAAATCTTGCTTAACCTATCTATTCATGCAACCAGAATTCTATTCACGACTGTTTCATAAACTGTAAACCCTAAACAGCATAATTCTTTTTAATTGCTTCTTGACCATATATGTCAAACAGCTTGCTATAATTAAACCATATTGACTGATAGATTAACCAGTGTTCTACTTGACCTATGTCCGTGTCCAGTTTAACCTATGTTGTCCCTAAAATTTTATAAACTTCTTTACGACCTAACCACTGAATTCAAAAACTTAATTACTCATAATACTATACTTTAAACTTGAAATCTGATCAACTACCTTGATGCCTTTGAGTCTATATCTTCTTGATTCAGACTTGTATCCCTATTTCATTGATATCAGCGAACTTAGTCAAACGTTTTGACTTTTATCATTGCAAATCAAAATGAGTTGTTTTCTTAAAATACTTTGAAGATACTTAGACTGGGCTGATCTATTATCAGAGAGTCAAAGGTACTTCGAAGTAAAGGTTTTTGAAAAGATTAAGTATTAAAATGTTTTCTGAAGTTAAAAAGAGTTTTGCAAAGCTTAATGTTTTTAAAATGAGATTTTTAATAAAATGTTAGGAACTCCGTCTAAATGGTTTCCACGAATTCCTGACGATTGGAGAGACGGGGCGAACGGGTAATGCTCGTTCCGTCGATTTGTGTATGTATTAGTGTAGTTCTGGTCTGTCCAGTTCGACACCTTTATAGGCCAATGTGTTGCCTCTTGGGAACCCAAGCTATCCTAATGAGAGGATTAATGTCTAGAGGGACTCTGTGTCCGGTATGGGGACTTTATGCGCTGATCACCCGTACTGTCTGTTATGAAATAAAAACCTCCAATCAGTTTTCTTAAAGTGAAGATTACTTTTAATTTACTCTGAAATGAAATTTGTTTACCGATTGAAATGTCAATTACTTTACACGGTTTTGAAATATCCATTGCTATCCCGTTATTAGTTAATCTCCTGCCAAATTCTTGTATTAAGATCATTGTTACTGTTTTTCAGTTAATCATACCATATCTTGAATTACTGTCGTCAGTTAAAGTACCCTGTTATACTGCTTTCAGTTGAGATCTTTAGTTACTTGCTGAGCGTCGGCTCATTATTATTTTTGTCTAACCCTTTTGACAGTAATCTAAGAATCATGGTTCGTACAATCCAAACCGCAAGGAAGCGCACTTACCGTGGCCCTGAGTTGGTTCGTTTTGAGATAGCTCCCGAGGTAGATGCAATGACAGCTCTGTGTGGAGATCTTTAGTTAGTTGTGAGAACTGGCTGTAGAACTTTTGAGAACTTTGGTTTGTAATAATATTATATTTTAAATTCAGGTTTATAATAATAATTAGTTAGACGATGGATTGCTTGTTTTATACCATTACTTGTGAAAGATCTTGGATAGTAGAGTTGGGCCAGTCAGCATGTTATATTTATATTTCCTTTTAGGGTGTTTGCATCTAGAGTGTGTCAGTGGCCCTCCGATCTAGGCCCCAGGTCGGGAGGGCATCACATCACCGCCCCTCAATACCATTCAAAATCAAACTTTCAATCCAATAGAGCTCTGAAAACTCTAATATCCACTAGTATCAAAACTCGACTTACATACATAAACCCAAGTATACTTCACCAATAATTAACTTACAACCTTCAAAATTCATTTAAACTTCATTGTAATCAACTCCCGAGAAATCGACTTCCGAAACATTACTCTAAATATTCTACCAATCGTTACAATTTAAACTCTGCACATTATAATTCCAACGTTTATCAACAACTAAATAACCGAAATAATACGCGTCTACAACTCATTTCTTTTAACTATTCCCTTCTTCTATAGTCAACTCCTTCACATTCTGCTTTAGCCAACTCATCTTGGTACTTCTCAATTTCCTCTAATAATTTATTTCAACAATCTAGACCTTTGAGTCTTCCATCTATAACTTCTCAAATTTCTTTGAACATTTCCTTGAGCATCGTAATTATTTTCAATCTCTCCTTGTTCGTCTGGTTACACTTAACATTGGGGCGGTTTTTAATCCCTTCCTCGTCTCCTGAAAGCTTTCTTCACCTTTATCCATTCATTTTCTAATTGGTAGGCTTGTCCACTACTGTAACTATCTTGGTAGAATCTTTGGCACCCTTCGGTAATTTCTAGCTTGTCTTTTAAAATTTTCGATCTCTACTGGTGTCTTAGGCCTTTCCCGATTCATTACTGCTTCGTCTTCACAGAATTCATTTCGATCCTTTGGTCATATCCTGAAAATTATAGTTCTTCCAATTGCAAAGCTCGTACTTAGAAATCATGTATATGCTATTCTCATATCCTTGAATTTCTTGAGACGTCATCGGATCTTGACTCCTTGAAACTGATCACCTATCTAGTAGTAAATAATTAACCAACTTTATATTTCAAGTTTAATAACTGGAATCTGCTCCAATCTAATCATCACTTTACTGGCATCTCCCACATGTGTAAGATAAACTTAAAATCTTGTCATAATAACCTCTTGGTCTACGTGATCATTAAAACTCCTTTATCTGCTTTTGGCCTTGAAACACAACTTACATATCTCTTGAGAATCTTAGTTTCACCTTCTGTCATCCCACTTTGCCTGTACTCTGTGATTAAATGTACAATCCAACCCCAACTCACACCTAATTCTTTTAACTACCATCATATCCATGTTTTTAATATCGTCGTTTATAATCATATTGAACTTCTAGCTTCTAATTCTATTACTTCTTACCATACTATTCTTTCTGCTTACCCGCATAGCCTTCCATCTTTATCCTAGTACAATCACAATCTACTTCCTTTTGAAATCCTACCTTCTGACAATGGAGGTCCTGCTGGTCTCTGAAATTCATAATCTGTGGGTAGCTATCTTGCCTCGTTATCCTAGTTTTCAAAATCTCCTATATCTTACATTCCTTTCCAGCCAAATTCTACATCCTCTGCTAACACAATTCCTGCACATTCCTGGTTCTCTGTCTTCCTTTTCTTACCATCTTATTCCATCTTGGTCAAATCTCTTTTATTCTAAATATACATAATTCTTCGAACTAGGTCCATATGAGTCGTTAACTCTAACACAATCCCTTCTCTTCTTTATCCAAAACTCTAATTCTTGTTGAAATCTCTTAGAACAAACTATCCAGCTCTACTCTACTTCACTCAAATTTTTCCGCTTCGATTCTAAAATTGCTATATCCAACAACTGATCTCGAAACCTTTAAAATCTTGTCGTACCCCATCTACGGTATCCATAGCCAAGTGTTCCTCAACAATCTTTCCTCAACATAATTCTCACATTTTAACTATATCCATCCTTACTCTAGTTACAACTTTAATAAAATTAATAATCTCATATCTTTGTTAACCATACTCAGTTTCCAGTATTAACTTGATATGATCATTGAATTGTTTTCAGGCTGCATTTGTCATTTAGGTTAACCGCCATAGTACAAAAAGGTGTCCAGCCTTCAGTACTTTCATGACAAACACAATTAGTGGCGTCCCACCAGACTTCTATCACATAGATAAAATGTCCCTGAATCCCCTACATAAATAGGGTTGTTCATCCCAGTTTGAATAAAGAAGGTTAAATATTTAAGGAAAAATGGAAAGAGTTTGTAAGAACCCAGATTTTGGATAGAATTAAAACTTTTTATTATGTATGGTTGTAATAGTGAATAGTGGTTGCGACTACGATGTAACGATTGTTCTAATGAATGTATGGAATGGATTTGGATTCAAATATTTATATGTCATGAAGAATGCTATTGGTTGACAATCTAGATAAGAATTATCTATCTCCTAGGAAATTAAGATTTGATAATTCCAAAGGGAAAGGTTATTCTTATGTCATCCAAATCGATATCTGTTATCAGTCCAGTGGTTCCGTAAAAGGGTTAAGGAACGATAGAAAGAGAACCGGGACATCCATATAACCCTAAAAGAATAAGTAAAGGATAAGTGATGAATAGTGATTTTGATGGATTAGGAATATTATTAGACGACGCTATATAGAAATACCCGGAATGAAATTTTGAGTTCGTATTAGTGATCCAGGGGGAAAAAGAGTGTATGTAAAAGCTGTCGGATTCTGAAAAATGGCACTTTTATTTTCTCCGAGATTTCCCTGGACGCTGAAAGACCTAAGAGATTATTAAAAGGATTTAAGGAATATGGATTTGAGATTAATTAAAGAGAATTGAAAATGATGGTGTAGATATTAATACGGTTTTCGGTAAAACCCTAATCGGAAATCTTCGAGATATTCCTTCAAACGATCAATGAATTGAGCAATAACCGGACAAAGAATCAAGCAGGGAAGCAAGATGCATGCATGTGCAATTAGAAAATATCTAGTAACCAATCTAGTTACATTACTAACTAGAACAATTAGCACCAAACCAAGTACTTGGCAATCCTTTCTCATCCAACCACAAAAACAAGACACTTGTCCATGCAATTTTCATCACCCATTGCATCAGCACTTTAATAAAGTAGCTTTTGGCCAAGATATTATCTAAACCATATCAATAATTCATTTCTATCACAAACCAAGCAAGAGAGCAAGAAACCAACTCTTTTCTCCTCCAAAATAAGCCATTCGGCTTTTGCTATAATTCAAGATCCAAATTCAAGCTTCCACTCCTTGTTTGATCTCCAAATTTTTATTTTGAGTTCTATAATTCAAATAAATGATCTCCTAAAAATCCTAGCTTCAATCTCTCATATTTACATTTTCAAAAAAATCATCAAAGTAGATGATGAATAGTGTTTTTTCAAGAACTAATCTTGTTTTCATGATTTCTTTGGTTGATCTAAGGTTTGTTAAAGCTAGACAAGGACCATACCAAGCTTAGTAAGGCTAGTTCATACTCTCAAGAAGGTATACCGCTTGAAACCCTAGCTCTTGTTTTGAGATTTAAGCATGTTCTTGGTAGATTTAGCTTAGTTATGATTATAGTGATGTTATGAGCATGATTAGTTACTGGTTTAAGTTGATCTAAGTGATATGATGATTATAATGTTAAAATCAGTGGTTCTTGGACATTTTGAGATGAGAAATCATGTGTATAAGTTGTATAGTGCCCGGTGTGGCTTGGTTTTGGTGTTACAAATTTAGAAACGTTCGATTTATAGCCGTCGTAATGCTGAAATTTCGTTAACCTTAAGAAATCATGTTTGACAGTAGCTATAACTTCCTGTCCTGTTTCATATTATGCCATGAAAAGATAGATTATGTTATAAGCTTCGTTTTGATGTAAAGATCATGTGAAACGGACTTACGGTTTAGCAATTATGGCCGATTTACTAAAAGGGGTTTAAAACAGTAAACGAGAGTTCGTAACTGAAATTGAACCCTTGTAAGATACGTAAGTCAGTGGCGAATCATGGTAATTAAATACTAGAGATAAAAAGGAAGGTGTGAGAGAAAACCACATGTTAAACGGATTGTTTTCCGATTTTATAAAAATGTTCGAATCAAGGTTAAACGCGAACGAACCCTTAAAAGTACATTTGGTTATAACTTTGGTTAAACACTTAGAAAACGGGCGATAAAACTCGAGGTGTAATCTTGGTTCGTAAACGACCGACCTTAGACCTTACCCGGCTTAAGTATATGTCAAGTGTAAGTATAATGACATGTCTTAATAACGAACAAAAGTCGGATCATATCGGTAATAAAAAGAGTTATACAAAAGGGGTGCATAACGAGATAATTCAAAAGCGTGTTTCGACTTCAGTAAAGTTTATTCGTAACTTCTAAAGAAGTGTTAGGTGATTAATCTCGAATATATGATTGTTTAAAGATCACCGAGCTGACCCGGGACACGCTACCTCTACCCACCCCCGATTACCAGGCAAGTTTCAAATCCTTTTTAAAGGCTGTTGTTGTGAATATATATATGCTTTCTGTTATACATATGCCATAGCATGCATGCCTACTTTCAAGTGATATTGTTATACTTGTTCCTGATCTAATGTTGGCTTATAAGATAGATAAATAATATATCGATTATAAGTCGGATATTACTAAGACCCTTAGCGAAGGGCATACGAATCTCATTTTTCGAATGTAGACCGGGAGTCGGTATTTCTTGATACATCATGTTATTTTCGGAGGAAAATATTTAAGTAGATATTTTCCATTACTTATTTGTTGAATATTATTTGGAATATTCAATTGAGTTTATTTATTTAATGAATATTACTTTGAATATTCATTGGAACTTTATGTATTTAAGGAACATTATTTTGAATATTCATTCGAGATTATTTACTTAAGGAATATTATTTTGAATATTCATTCGACCTTTATTTATGTGATGAATATTATCTGTAATATTCATCTAGAGCTGATTTATTTATCGAATATTATTTCGAACCTTCATTCGAATTATTTATTATAAATTTCGAATATTGAATCAATCATTATTTATCTAATAAATACCACCTCGAACATTCTTTTGGACTTCTGTTTATTCAATAAATATTATCTCTAAATATCCCTTTGATAATTATTTCTTCCACAAGAATTATTATTCTTTGAATATTCATTATTCGTTCAATGAATATTATTATGAATATTTATTCAAGGATCATTCCGAGCAATATTCTTTCAATAATTATGATTTAATAAATATTCTTTGAATATTCATTGAATTCTTGCTAACTAAGCTTTAAAATATATTACTTCGTTCAAATATTATCTTCGATCTTCAAATAATATGTGAACTATTCTGAGCCTTATTATTATTATTATTATTATTATTTTATCAAGGGAGGTTCTCAAAACTCCATTCTGCATTCGAATCTTTCTTCTTAAATATAAGAGAACCTTGTTTGAGAGCTGTTATTTCGTTGACTGCACGGTCATATACTTGTTAAACTATTCCTTTCACATGCAACTTGGTTGCTAGCCATCAAATTGAGTCTATTTGTTACTTCCTCATCATTCGAGGGGTAAAGATTATCGGGGCAAGTCAATATCTATTAACAAGCATCAGCTTGGGAAATATCAGTGAATTTTCCTTTCCAACTAGATACGACTACTTCGTGGAGTCTTATCAACAAGTATTATACTTGGGGAAAGGGGGACGAGCTTTACGTTTCAGAATCATGGAATTATTCGAACTAGGAGTATTTGTGTAAGAGGCTGTGGGATAGTCCATCATTAAAATTGGTATAAGAGACTGTGGGACAGTCCATCCTGGAAATAGGGTCCGAGTGGCGCCGGTCCCAACTATTCCCAACCGTTGGCTAGGGAGATCCGGCGTTTGGTGGTGTCCATATGTTCTTCCTTCTACCGGTAGTAAAATAAATCTTGAGATACACAAACTGCGACTGATCATCGTAAGGCGGTGTCATCTGGCGCGACATACTCCAGTATTGGTTCACTATCCAGAATCTATTCATTTTCTGCAACATTATCAGTGTTGGCAGGGTTGAGAATTATTCAAAACCGGAATTGCATATCTTTTCCTGTAGTTTCCCTTTTTGCGAAATATGACGATATCTTGCTTATATTTGACATAGTAGATATTTCCACAGATTATATATGTTTAGTTACCTTGTAACTTCATCCTTTACATTATACTAGCACTATCTTCGTTAAAGCATGGCATATGGTTTCAAAGATATTTGAACTTTTACATATATTATCACTGTTCAGTTATATTGTTGTTGGTAGGCTATTGCTCACCCTTGCTTATTTATTATGTCACAACAACGGCTAGACAGAATGGCCCGCGTAAGGCGCACTCAGTGCAAGCAGGTTACCCCAGCCAGAGGACTACCCGATGATATCATCGCTGCCATTGCTGAGGTAGCATAGATAGGCAGCTTTGCTTTCCAGTTTAAGTATATGTATAACTAATGGTAATCAACGGCAAGAACTTTAAACTTATGTTGTTACTCCTTTTTGGATTGCAATAACTTTTATTTGTAAATCCTCTAATGTATGACTTATTTCAATTTCATCTCTGGGACTATAATTGTTATATGTGTGAGTGGATATTATTGCGGGGTCACAGCATGTTACTTATTTATTTTGGACTCAAGTCAAGTGTTATGTATGGAATACGAGACCGTAACGACCCGATCCCCGACCCCAGATCTGGGGGTGTTACAGAGTTCAAAGGTCTCAAATTTATATGTACAATGTTAGATCAAGTAACCCTGGAAAATAGAGGTATCTCTGAAGGAATAAGGATGCATTTAAGGGAATCTAATATATAAAGTTCATTATTCACAGAAGAAAAATTGATTATCAAAGGTGATATGGGACCAACAAAACAAGAAAGAACAGAAATGAAAGTTAAATCTCCTTAAACGATAAATTATATAAGACCAACGGCTAGTAGTGAACAACTACGCTCTTACTACAACACATGCCGGAAATCGCACTCGCCTCTTCCTTACAGTCTTTTCGTACTCTCTATAACGTTCGCTAAATAGCTAAAGTCATAGAAGAAACTCTTGAAGGCACTTGCGGATATCTAGGTGGCATCTTCCAAACTGGTAGCTCCAATCATCTAATTAGCTCAGGCGGCACCGAATTAACTGCCTCGTCCAAAACCTAACCATCGGATGAATCGAACTCCTGCTCGCGCGATATGTCGGAATACCTAATAACATTGCAACACTCGTCGTAATAACCTAAGGCGAACTTTAACCTAAATCGTTTTATCTAGAGTCTAACCTAAATACGTGTACCTAATCATCCTAACTTATTTCAGTGACCAAACCTGTCGCTTTGATACCAACCTGTGACACCCCCTAACCCAGAGTTCGGATTGGGTGCCACCCAAACAATAAAAGATAGGAATACCTGTATATAAAACTAAAATACACCAACAATTCCTCATTGAGGATCGATTCCAGGTTATGGTATGAAACAAGAATCTAAATTATACAAATTATTACAACTTCTATCTCTACTCTAAATACAAAATACTATACCACCTAATCCATAGCTCAATCTCAATCTGTGCTTACCCGCTCTGGCTTCAAATTCTATCATGTATACAATGCCTCATTGCTCTCATTCGTAGTGATAAATGTTGTAGATCATCCTTAAACTTAACTGCAAAGAGTTAGGTTAAACAAAGCAAGAGTGAGCCAAAAATGCTCAACAAGTGCATAATATAGTGAAACAACAATATCTCAATATTTCATTGATGAACAATATCAATGATTAATATATCTCAAAGGAGTAATTCAATTTCCTGTTAGTGTACACTGAAAATATTTATTTGAAGTATATAAATTGATTTCTGGCCAGTTTTATTGAGAATCATTTAAATGTTTACATGCTGTCTAATATTATATATTTTGGACAATCTAGTATCAAATGGGATACAAAATATTAGATTGTTAAATATGGTTTATATAATATAATAAGGTTCACAGCACAGGTGGTGTTGGACAATCCACTGGTATGGCTGTAGTATTATTTAGATTAGTTTATATTGACTATTAAATAATACTACTATACTTTGTGTATATTGAACATGATCAAATTTAGAATTGTTCCCTTATACTGATTAAGAAGGTGAACTAAAGTTCTATGTTATTATTAATGCTTAGATTCTTAATTTAGATATAGTAATTGACACGTGTATATTATTTACATGCTTTGATTTATATATGAAATAATTCTTTTGAATTATATCATTATATTTTAGGTGATGGAATTATATACATGATGGATATTATTTAGAGAAGGAATCCATGTCCTGATAATATTCGGGTTAATGATGTCCCCTTGAAAGCTCAAAAAGATTTAATTATGTGAAACCCTACAGGTGGCTTTATTCCAGCATAATTAAATAAAGCTTGATTGGATAATCAAGGATAAGATATTAATTAAATGAATTATCAGTAATTTATTTAATTAATGGACATGCGATATTTTAAACATGGGGAATTTAATAAGAAAATAATATTGGAACCGAATTAATTAATTAAATTACTATATTAGGAATGGTAGTGCAAATATTAATTCTTTAGTGGAGTGAATTAATATTTATTGACATTGAGCTAGGCCCAGAATGTCATTGGGAGACCTAACCTAATTATCCATGATCCCTGCTGTAGCTTATATATATTCCTATTCTCTTCTTGCTGAGGTTGGGTGAAAAAACATTAGGGTTTTTGGAGGCAGCCACCTTGAAGCAAGAAGAGAGGCAAAACTTGGGAGCACGAAGGCCACACTTCGCTCAAGGGGAATCGAGGAATACAGCAGAAGACGTGGACTTGAATCTCTTGCGCCGTAGCGATTAAGGTTAATTTCTGTTCGTACTAGTTAATTTATTATATCATAAATCGCAGGGCCACGATCTGATTGTCCCAACAATTGGCATCAAGATCCTGGTTCTATGGTTCTGCGATTTTTGATATGATGTCCATGTCGTAATTATATATGCATGTAAATAGTGGTAGGCTTGTATATTCTGTTTTGCAGGTTGTTATCCACTATTATGCCCATGTTTTTTATAATTATGTGATTGGATCCCACGTGGTTTAATCGTGATTAATTTTTGTTTGGTTTCCACGTGATTTATCGTGGTTGTAAATCACGAGGGTTGATCATGTTAGAATAGATTTTACAAAATTAGTTTTGTATTAGATCTATTTTTATGTAATTATTTGATGGATTTTAAAATAATTCGTGTATCATGTAACACAATCACGTACGACCGAAGATTATTGCTTCCGCTGCGTAAGCTTCTGGTGTGTTCTTTTTTGTTCCTGGCGATCCTTCAATATTAACAGAGAAGCTGTTGGCAGAAAAGTGATAGACAACACCCGAGGCGGGTGGGCCATAGGCGCGTGGAACACACGCGTGGCACATGCACTCCAATGTTCCTGGCGCGTGCGGCAGTAACAAGAATACATGGACAGTTGAAAAGAAAAGCTAAAGTCCTATAAATTTCTTAATCCAGTAATTCATACTGTGCCTTCTCCACGGACCCGCTAGTAGGAACATCTGCAGGAAAATTATGTTGATTCGAATTAATGTTTAATTTGAAGAAAGAATAGGGGCTGCAACAGTTTAATTTTGGGGCCATAATAGTGAATTTAATTATTGTTTCAATTTTAATTCCGCTGTTTATTTTTTTAATTATTGCTTTAAATAATTATTATATGTGTTGTTAGTTATGTGTGTAATTTTTATTTACATGTTTAACATAATTAGGACGACATCGACATAGATTTTTTATTTATTGATTTAATTAAATGTTATATGTTGTTAAATTATGTGTGTATTTTGAATGCATGTTAGACATAATTGTAACGACATAGGCCCCATTTAATTTTTTAAAATTCCTCATTTTTTTAATAAAATTCTAAGTGGGTGAGAGAATTAATTAGGAATTAAATCCCACCGTCTCCATTATTTTGTATGTAATATAACCTTTTAAATAATGTAGATGGTATATATGATCACCTAACGTGGCGTACTATTTACGGTGTTTTAAAAGGTTGTAGAAATTACTTGAACAAAATTCTTAAATTAAATTTCGAATATTGAAAGGTATATAAATCACCCTAACGTGACATACCAAGTTTCATAGAATTCGTTACGAAAACTGAATACTCTTTTTCATGTCGACTATGGAGAATTCTGTCTAGGAATTGGGTATTAAGCGAGGCCGTAGTGACTCCTCCAAGACCTGGGAATTATCCATTAATATATCAAACGGATGTATTTGGTTTAAGTAATTTAAGATTTGATAATGGTATACACTTAGCTATGAAAAATAATATATAGTCCACCCTAACGTGGCGTATTATTTAGTAATAGGACCGAAGTAATATTTAAACGAATTTAAGTGGTATATATGTCACCCATCGTGGCGTACTAGATACTTAAGGTGTTTAAATATTAGTGAATTAATTTTATTCAATTGTTAGAGGAAACAAATAGGTTTTAAGACTTGTGCAACTCTATGATTATGTGTTACATGTATGATTTTCAGGATTAGATCATTTTGGGCTTTAATCCACTATTCACCATACTTAAGGATAACAAACTTACTGGACCAAACTATATTGAATGGAAATGAAATTTGGACTTAGTGTTGACTGCTGTGGAGTACAAATGTTGCACTTATGAACCCAAGCCAGATCAGCCTACTGAAGATGCTCCTGAAAGTGAGAAGGAGTATTATAAGCGATGGGTTAAGGCTGATGAGATGTCGCGATGTTACATTCTGTGTAAGAACCCAAATTTTTTATAGAATTAAAACTTTTCTTATTATGATTAAGTGCATCAGTGAATAATGATTTTGTGGATGAATAGTGATTTTGAGGACTGAGAAATTTTTTTCATGCCACCTATGTATGAGACATGGTATGGAAATTTCGAAGTCATATTAGTAATCCACGGTGTAAATAAGTGTATGTAAATGCGATCGGAATTCAAAAAATCCAAAGTTTATTTTTATGGAATATTTGACCGGGCAGTAAAGAGCATATCAATGCGATCAAGACAAGTGATATATTTAAATTGAGGATTCAAGGATTTTATATTGTATATTTTATTTAATGTGATTTAAGGATTTAGAACGAAATTAAAACCCCTGAGTTAGTCCAACGAACGTTCTAGAAATCGCTAGAACTTTATAACGAGATTAAGCGATAAAGCGAACAAATTATAGATTTAGGATTGAGTTCATAACAAGATTAAATATCCTACATGATCATCAAGAGAATTATATCAAGTGGATTAAATGATTTAATCAAGGATTAAATCAAAACAATTTAGAAGTTAAGTGATTTAAATTACTTAAATCAAACCAAAGACAAAACAAATATCAAGCAAGCTTCATAAGACACTTTGCACAAGAACCAAGGACCAAACACAGCCAATACACAGCTGAAATATCAAGATATTATGTTCATAAAGTGGGTTGACAAGTCAAGATTGGTGGGAAGAAAAGAAAGAAATCAAGAGCAACCAAAACTCCCCAAAATAGCCCAGCAGAAACACCACTGAAAGAAAAATTCATATCTCCAATTCTACCCATTCTTAAATCCCCAAATTTGAACCATAGCTTCCTCATTACATGTATAACATAATTTCAAAATATCATAGCCAACAAAGGAGTGTAGCCTAGTCAAATTCCTCCTCCAAGTTGGAGAACCAAAACTGTCCAGTTTCTGTCCAGCAGAAAGATGGGCCTAAAAAACCTAGCTAGGAAGCTTCAAATTTGATGATCTATAGTTCAAAAGAAAGCCCTTGAAGAGTAGAAGGTCTGGTAAAAATTTGAGAACCAATATCTAAGTTTTCAATTTTATATAGATTTTACAAAGTGATGATGAATAGTAACTCCGAAAATTACTAACTTGTTTTCTTGTTTTGTTCTTAGGGTTTAAGCTATATAAGAACTATCTAAATCTTGTTAAGTGATTATAAACACTTGATAGTGTTTCTAGAGCTTCCAAGAAGGTAAAACCTTTAACCCACCTTTGAGTTTTATGGAGTTTTGATGAGATCTTAAGTGGGTTGCAAGATGAGTTCTTGATTGTTGTGTTAGTAGTTGTTTAAGACTTGATTTGTTATGTTTATCTTGTGTGGTGGTCATGAGACCTTACCACTGGCCTTAGAACCTCTTGACAGTAGTAATTGATGTTGCTAAGCCATGAGTTGCTTTGATGATGTGCTTGAGGCATGTACGAATTTGGATTGTTCGAGTTATAGCCATCGTAATGCCAAATTTAGACTGCCCGTGTTTTGAATGTAACTTTCGGACATGAAAGCTCACTGGTTAGCTTCAAGTTTTGCCATGAAAATTTAGGAAATGTTTTAAGCTTTTTTTTGATATGAAGATCATGTGGACCGGATAAACGGTTTAGGAGAAACGACCGTTTTAATGAACGTCGGTCACGAAAAAACAAACTGCACATATGTTGTCCCTTTGAAGCTAGTTTTGAGAACCTTAATGGACGAGATTAATTAAGGAAATTTCATGTAAAATACTATGGACAGTTAGGAAGCCACTCGAGAAGAGTTTTCATTAAAATAATTATTTTTCGATTTATTAAAATTGTTGGAGTCGAGGGTGCGCACATAAGATTTACAAGAATCTAGTTAAAACTATGTTATACGTTACGTACTAGTATATACTTAAGTGCAAGTGTTTAACCTCGGATGTTCTGGTTATTTATAGATCGTCGGACCACCCCGAGTCATACCACTAGGATAGCAGGAGTACCAGGCAAGCTTTCGAACCCTAAACTATTGTTGTTGTGATCAAATGTTTTGTTATATATATATATATATATATATATATATATATATATATATATATATATATATATATATATATATATTGCATAGTGAAATGCATGTATGTTTTAAATTGATACACTGATGATATACATGTATAAATGTTTTCAAATGGTTATATGATGCATGTGAATTACATACTCGCGATATATGCATATATGTTTTCGAACTGTTTTGATAAGTATATGCATGGCATGCATGATTTTCCCAAGTATCTTATTATATATGGTTTGATTGAAATTGATTTCGCTTATAGGCTAGTTGTATAAATACTAGCTACAAGTTGAAGTATTTGAATGTCCTTAGTATAGGACAGTAGAGTTATATATTTCAACGCATATCGATAAACGATATTCTTCCGCGAACCCTAAGGGTTATATTTTAATAAAATACTATTGGATAAAGATTACTTCGTTATTCTAAAACGATCAATGAATATTTTTTCGTATATTCATTAAAGATGTTATTTATTGACAATAAAAGTATTTTATAACTAAGGGTTATTCTCTGATGAACGATATTATCGAATAAATATTATTCGATTGTTTTAAAATATTGAATAAACATTATTCAATTATCTTACGCTATTAAGTGAATAATATTTTAATATTCATTTGAGCTTTAATTATGAGAGTTATTTTGATAAATTATTTAATGAATATTATACAGAATATTCATTCAAAGATTTCACTAACAAATGTTTTGAGTAATTATCAAACGAATATTATTTTGAATATTCATTTAAGGATTTAAATACAATTAAATTATTTTAAAATATTCTTTATTCATTTATTATTTAATAAATATTATTTGAATATTTATTAAATACTTTTGATTAAATCAAGAAATGATTTATATGATTTAAAAACCATCTGAACCTTCAATAATTTTGAAGGATATTTATGAACCCTATTGCTGTTATTCAAATCAAAAGAAAGGTTTCCAAACGCAGTTTTATATAAAAAGCTGTTGTTGTGGAATAAAAATCGGGTTATCGAATTGCGATTAGGGTTTGTGTTTATTTAATGCAAAGGGATGGTGAGCTTCGAGCTTTAATGGCTGTTTCCGTGTTCGAGACTAATCGGTCTCACAGAGTGCCTACGTATCTCGTGTTGAGAATCAAGCCAGGACGTAGTTCTGAGATGAGGGGTCTGGCCCTTTAAATAGGTTGCAGGAGCCTTAGAATCGTAGTAGGATTCGGATACTTGGTGGGCAAGCCACCGCCTCGAGGAAGGTTCTAGACTCCTTCCTTGTAGGAGTCTGTTTCCATATCGAATTAGGTACCTTGGAGGCTAAGTCTGGTAGAAATAGCATTCTTATCTGATTACTATTCCTGAGCTGTTTATCAACCTTAATATTAATTACGAAATTAATATTAAAATAGGGATTATGACCTCATTAATGGGCCCCACATTTGGACCATGCTGGGTCTAATTAATGCCATATTAAATGTGTCTTTAGGGCTTATTTTCAGCCCATATCAGCTATCTTCTGAAAGGATTTCATTCATCGCTCAAACATAAGCAAATATGGAAAACCTTATTTTAAAAATATTTTCTTAGCAATATGGTTGCTATCATCTAAAATGAGTTTTTGGTTACTTCCTCGACACTCGAGGAGTAAGATTGATGTAACGAGTTAATATCCATTAACAAGCAATATCTTGGGAAATATTGGTGAATTTTCCTTTCCAAATCTGATACAACTACTTTGTGGAGTTGTATTAACAAGCATTATACTTGAGGAAAGGAGGACGAACTTTACGTTTCAAAGTCATGGTTTCCATTCGAACTAGGAGTCATGTAAGAGGCCGAGTGGCACCTGTCCATCATTGGCCCAACCGTTGGCCAGGGAGTTCTAGGAGGCGGTGGACAAGTAAATCCGTCTGTTCTTCCTTCTACATGTAGAGAAATAAATCTTGAGATGCATAACGTACGACTGATCATCGTAAGGTTGTGGCTTCTGCGCGTCAATACTCCAGTATTAGTTCATCTTCCAAATTTGGATATTTCTACAACATTATCGAGAGCACCCCGATCGGAAAGCTACGGCTGGGTGACCGGTAAGTGTTGGTAGGGTTTGAAAAGTGTTCAAAATCGACATTGCAATAATTACCTTGCAATTTCCTCTTTTTAAGATATATGTTGATATCTTGCTTATATTATCTTTGCATAGCAGATATTATTATGGAAAAGTTATTTTGAACCACCTTGTAACTTCATCTTTTGAATTATATACTGAGACTTTGATTATACTGATATAACAAAGGACCTCAAGGGTGATATGAAAAGTTTTGACTCTGATTTATTTTGTAACTTCTTTCTATAAGTTACAATTATGAAACTCGGTTAATACTTATACAACCAAGATTTTTAAACATTTTGTGAAAGAAATAGATACTCAGAAGTATCTTGAACTTCATACTATATATTGATACTTTGTTATCTATCTACAAATAACAAAGAATTTTAAAAGTTATTGATGGGAAATATATTGAAGTATCTTGAACTTCGTTATACAGATGATATTATATTGAAAACTTTGTTTATACCTTACATATATAACAAAGGTTTTCAGAGATTTTGTGAAAATATTATATTGATGTTCCTAGCAACATCTTCTTTTAGACGATATTGGAAACTTTGTTTATATTTTATTTAACAAAGGTTTCTGGAGTATGAAAATACTATATTGAAGTCTATGGAACTTCATTATATATTATGATGAGATTTTTCTCATAGTATGCATGAAAAAGGTTTTCAGAAATGTTAAGAAACATGTTGATATATATATATTGTTGAATAGTTATAAACTATTTTGGTGAGTTATTTTGCTCACCCTTGCTTTGTTTTAAATATATCACAACAACAGATAGGCGAGCTGAACCAGACTAAGCTATTAGTTCGCGAGCGGATGAGAAATGTTCCTCAACTTGATGATGATGTAGCTACCATTACTGAGGAGGGAGCCACTGGTGGATTAGCCTTCAGCTTTTGAGTAGTAAATGTATTTATTTATATGAAATATTTAAATGGATGGCAAAGAATATGTAAAGTTAAATTGTAATTCTTTTGGGTTGTAAGAACTCAGACTTGTGTTAATAATATTTGATATTTACTCTAAGTTCATCTCTGGGACTATAACGGGTGTGTTTTATATTGTGGTTTGGGTCACGAAGTTGTAATTTATTTTATGTTGGTGTAAATTCAAATATTGCGAATGGAAATTGAGACGGGGAAGACCAGATCCCTGACCTTGGATTTGGGGCTGTCACATTCTGGCAGCAATGTCGGGTGTTTTGCAGCATCAGCATCAGGCTATGGACATATGTAACACACCCAGATCCGGGGTCCGGGATCCGGTGGTTACGGTTTCCAATTCTGTCCACAACAATTGAACTTTCCTTAATCATAAAATAAATTATGTCTCTATAACCCAACACAACAATATAAAACACACCCGTTATAGTCCCAGAGATGAAATCAGAGTAACAATTAAATTTTTATTAATCACATTATGAGTTCTTACAATCCAAAAGAATTTCAATATAATACATACTCTTTGCCATCCATTTACATGAGTCATACTAGACCATATTCTTGGTACTTGAAAGAATAAATATACCCTACCAATAGCTTCTTCTTCAGCTCTGGTAGTCTCATCGTCCTCGCCCGCGTCGAGTGCGCCTTGTGCGAGTCATCTGGTCTAGCTGTTGTTGTGATATAATAATAAAGCAAGGGTGAGCAATAGCCCACCAACAATAATAGATAACTGAACGATAATGTATAACAGTTCAAAAGTATCTTTCAAACCATATGCCATGCATTTACGGAAATGATGCCAGTATAATATGAACGATGAAGTTACAAGGTAACTTAAAGTATTTGTTTGTAGAAATATCTGCTACATCAAAAGTAAGTGAGATATTCTCATTGTTATTAAGAAGAGGAACTTGCATGAAAAGGTTGCAATTCCAGTTATGAACACTTTTCCAGCTCTGCCAACAGTAATCATGTTGCAGGAAATAAATAAGTTTGGATGATGAACCAATGATGGAGTATTCACCGCGCCCGCTGTTCCAATCTTGATGATCAGTCGAGATCGTACAGCTCAATTTAGATTTACTACCGGTAGAAGGAAGAACTGACGGCTTTACTTGTGTACCGCCTTACTAGCTCTCCCCGGCCAACGGTTGGGCCAAAGGGGATGGACCGGCGCTACTCGGCCTCTTACACGACTCCTAGTTCAAATAGAATTCATGATTCTGAATGCAACGTTCGTCCCCCTTTCCCCAAGTATAATACTTGTTGATAAGACTCCACAAAGTAGTCGTATCTAGTTGGAAAGGAAAATTTACCAATAACTCCCAAGCTATTACTTGGTAACGGATATCAACTTGTTCCAGTGATCTTACCCCTCGAAAGATGAGAAGGTAAGCAACGACTTAATAAGTCAACAGCACCCGAGTTGCGAGTGAAGGGAATACTTTATGACCGGGAAGTCGACAAGATAAATAACATTTTTCCAAGTAAGGTTCCCTTATTATTAAGGAGGTAGACTCAAAGAAGAATGATGTCTGAGAACCTTTCTTGATATAAGATTAATAATAATATGACTCCGAGATATTTTCTGTAATAAGCGAAGAAGATAAACCTTATCGAGATTATTCTGAGTATGGAATAAATATTCAGAGAATATTTATTGAGTTAAAATATTTAAAGAATATTTGGGAATATGAAAGAATATCTTTGATCAGAGTATTTCTCAAAATAATCCCTGAAGAAATATCAGGAGAATATTTATTGCATAATTAAATAATCAAATGAATATTCAAAGTAATATTCATTACTTAATAAGTCCTGAAAGGAATATTTAAAATATTTAAAATAATATTCGATGATTAAATAGAACCCTGATGAATATTCAAAATAATATTAATAATTAATTAGGAATTTAAATGAATATTGATAAAGTAATATTCATTTCATGAATAATATTCTAAATGAATATCAAGTAATATTCATTTAGTAATCCAAGCCTTAAAGGAATATTCGATATAATATTCGATAAGTAAGTCAAGCTTCAGATGAATATTGAAGATAATATTCATCAAGTACTTAATACCTTAAATGAATTTTCAAAAGTAATATTTATTTAATAAAATAATATTCTAAATGAATGTCCACATAATATTCATTTAGTAGTCTCATCTTAGGAGAGTATTCGAAATAATAATCGATAATCAACTCGACTCTGAATGAATATTGACAAATATTATTCGTCGAATGATTACGTTCAAATAATTATTTGAAGTAAGGATCATTAAAATAAATAATCTCGAACGAATATTCAATAATATTCGTCGCCCGAATAATAGAAAATATTTACTTAAATATTTTCCTCCGAAGTAATCTCGATATATCAAGGAATATTGACTCCCGGTCTATATTTGATTAATAAGATGTATACGCCCTTCTATGAGGGTCTTACAATAACCGGCTTATAACTGATATATAACTATCTAGCTTATAAGCCAACAATAACATTCAGGGAACAAGTATATCAATTCAACTTGAAAGTAGGCATGCATGCAATGGCATATGTATATCAGCAATCATATATATATATTTATTCAATCACAACAACAGCCTAAAAGAAGGGAATTGAAACTTGCCTGGTAGTCGAGTACGGTAAGGGGTAGTGGTAGCGGGTCCCGGTTCAGCTTGGTGATCTATAAATAGCCAAGGCATTCGGGATTAATCACTTAACATATTAAAAGTTAAGTTATTCTTAAATCGAAACACGTTCTCAAGTTATCTCGTTATACCCCTTTTAGTGGATTACTTATTCTCACTGATCCGACCCGACATTCGTTCGTTAATACGACATGTCACTGCACTTATACTTGGGACATACTTAAGTCATATGAGTTCTAAGGTTGATCGTTACGAACCAATATTATACTCCGAGTTTTATCGCCCGTTTTCTAAGTGTTTTACCGAAGTTATAAAAGAGTCGTCTTTTAGGGGTTCGTTCGCGTTTAACCTCGACTCGAACATTTTTAATAAATCGAAAAATGATCCTTTTGACATACGGTTTTCTTTCACGCCTTCCTTTTTACCTCTAGTATTTATTTACCAAGATTCGCCATGACGTTACATAGTTTACGAGGGTTCAATTACAGTTACGAACTTTCGTTTACGGATTCGAACTACTTTTAGTAATCCGGCCGTAACTCCTAAACCGTAAGTCCGTTTCACGTGATATTTATATCAAAACGAAGCTTAGAACATTACCTATCCTATCATGGCAGATAAGGTCTCTGGACAGTAGGGGTTTGACATGGAAAATGGCATACAAAACATGGTATTGTAAAATCGGGCATTATAACGGCTATGTTTACACGCTTTTCCAAATTTTTATCATTATCAAATCATCCTCCAACAACAACCAATTCAAGACCTAAAGTTTCTCATCTATTCTAAGTCATGATATCTCAAGAACAACTCAAATCCAACAAGTATGAAATATCAATAACAACCAATTATACATACATGGATCTAAGCATACTAACACCTCTCCATCACATATCCATCCAAAAAGATCCATAAACTCAAAGTAGTACTAAGGGTTCTTGAGCTTTATACCTTCCTTGGAGAGTGAATAACACTTGTTAAGCCTTGAATGATCCTTAAGTAGCCTTAGTATACTTGAATCAATCAAAAGAAAACAAGAACACAAAGTTAATACTTAAAAGTTACTATTCATCACCATCTTTTTGATTTTATATCTCAAGATTGGTATGGAATTTGAAGATGAAATTCATAGGATATCTTAGTTATGAAATATAGGACTCACCTTAATTTTCTTGAGATTTAACAATGGTTGGAAGTTGGACTTTGGATCTTGAATTATGCAAGAAGTCGAATGGAAGGAGAATGGAGAGTGGTGGTGTTTGCTTGGCTTGGTTCCTTGCTCTCTTGCATTATTGTGAAAATATCTAACATAAAGTTGCTTTATTAAAGGTACTAGGTCATGGCATACATCATCTTGGTGGACAAGTGTTTAATTTGGTGTGGTAGGATGAGAAAGCATGCTAAGTACTTGGTTTGACTGCTAAGATTGCTAGTTAGCTTTGTAACTAGCTTGGTCTCTTTGATCTTATCTTGCATAAAGTGATTATGTCACCTTCCACTAGCTCATCATACCTCTTGGCTCTCTGCTTGTCTCTTTGTCCGGTTATTGCCCGTTTCGATTGATCGTTCGTAGGAATATTTCACGGATTTCTAATTAGGGTTTACCGGGAATCCTTTTTAATATTAATACTTTCATTCTCCATCTTTCATTCTAACTTTCCAATTTATATTCCTTAAATCCATTCGTTAAATACTTAAGGCTATCAGTGTCCAGGGAACTCTCGGAGAAAATAAAAGTGCGGTTTTTCAGAATCCGACAGCTTTTACATACACTTATTTTCCCCCTGGATCACTAATACGAACTCGGAAATCCGTTCCGAATACTTCTATATAGTGTTGTCTCATATTATTATATACTCCCACCACAACACTATTCATTCTGTATTCTTTACTTGTTCTCTTAGGGTTGTATACTTGTCCGTATTCTCTTTCGATCGTTCCTTAACCTTTTTACGGAACTACTGGATTAATCGTTACCGATCTGGATGACATGAGAATATTCTCCTGCTTGAAATTGCCATATCTTATTCCCTTAGAAGATAGATTATTCTTACCTATGTTGTTACCCTTTAGCATTCTTCAAGACATAGAAATAATAAAGTCGAATTCCATTCATTCCTTCCAAATATCAATTATTACATTGTAGCCATAACCACTCCTCAGTGGTTTCCTACCTTCATTCTTAAATCAAATATAATAACATTCCAAAATATCAAATCCTCAAAGTTAATATCTCAATTCTTGGATTATAATAATATTTAATCCACTGTCCGGTCAAATATTATACCGAAAAGAATTTGGAATTTCTGAATTCCGATCGTCTCTGCATTCACTTATTTCCTCCGCGTATTACTAATATGACTTCGAAACATCCATATCACGTCCCGTACATAGGGTGGAGTGAAAAGTTTTCCAACTTACAAAATCACTATTCATCCACCAAATTACTATGCACGTACAGGAAACACTATGCACGTACGGGAAATACTATGCACGTACTCATTTCCCTTCAAGGATCCATTAGCTCCTTCCTGGATGGTAGATTATTCTTATCTAGGTCCTCAACCATCGAATTACTCTATTCTGACAATATACCAATGCATCAGGATCATTGTCCAAAGCAATATCCATCCATTACAATCATTGTTCTTTGAAACCACCACTCATTAGAGCTGGTGACCTTGTTGTCGGAATCATTGTTCCTCATTTTATCATTACTTAATAAAAAGTTTTAATTACATCCAAAATTTGGGGTTCTTACAACATAGCTTTAGATATGCCCTTTAATCTCAAGGAACTTTTTGGAGAACGAAATATGGCTGCTAGGCAAGTAGCAATGAAGGCTTTAATGAATACTCAGATGGTTGAAGGAACACCTGTAAGGGATCATGTTCTCAGAATGATGTCTCATCTGAATGAGATGGAGATCCTTGGTGCTGATATTGATGGGGAAACCCAGATCGATATCATCCTTATGAGCTTGCCTAAAAGTTTTGAGCAGTTCCGCTTGAATTACACCATGAACAAAAGGATGTGCAGTCTCGCGGGACTTCTGACAGAACTTCAGGCAGCTGAAGGACTCTTTAAATAGAATGTTCAAGTGAATGTGGCTTAGAAAGCTTCTTCATCTAAGCCGAAAGGTAAGAAGTAGAAAAACACTCAGACACAGAAAGCTGGAAAGATTGCTAAGTAGTAGGAATTCAAGGTGGTGTGAAAAAACCTAAGGGCAAGTGCTTCAGGTGCAAGCAGTCAGGTCACTGGAAACAGGATTGTCCTCTTCCTAAGAAGACAAACAATACTGGTATGTCTCTTTCTCTAGTTACGGAAACATACATAGCGCCTATATCTACGAGCACTTGGTGTGTAGATATAGGAGCCACTGGCCATGTTTGTAACTCATTGCAGGGGTTCCAGCAATCCAGAATGCTTAGAGATGGCGAGATATATGTGTTCATGGGTTAAGCTACGAAAGTAGCAGTAGTTGCAGTAGGAATAATTACTTTATCTTTTGGCAATGATAGGATTTTGGTTTTGAACAATTGTCTTTATGTACCTTCGTCTAGAAGGAATTTAATTTCAGTTTCTAAACTTGCTATGGATGGTTTTAATGTTTGTTTGGATCATAATGTTTCCATTATGATGAATAAACAAATTATATGTTCTGGTACATTGCAAGACAATTTGTATGTAATTAATCCTAGTCAACCAACATTGCAACAAAGGGAAACTAATAACATTCTTTCTAGCTCAAGTAAAAGAAAGAAACCTTCTGAATTGAACCAAACATATCTTTGGCACTTAAGATTGGCTCATATTAACTTGAGGAGGATTCAAAGACTGGTAGTAGATGGGCCATTAGGCTCGTTGGCAGTGGAGCCATTTCTGGTTTGTGAATCTTGCTTAGAAGGTAAGATGACTAACAGACCTTTTAAAGGAAAGGGGAATAGAGCCGAAGAAGTGTTAGAATTGGTCATACGGATTTATGTGGACCTATGAGTATCCAAGCAAGTGGAGGTTATGAGTATTTTGTCACTTTCATTGACGATTATTCTAGATATGGGTATATTTATTTGTTGCGCCGTAAGTCTGAGTGCTTTGAAAAATTCAAAGAGTACAAAGGAAGTGCAGAGAAGTGACATCTTGGAAAATGTATCAAGTCACTAAGATCAGATCGTGGTGGCGAATACTTGCTTGGAGAATTTAGGGAATATTTTTCAAAAAATGGGATTACATCCCAGTTGTTTGCACCTGGCACACCTCAGTAGAATGGTGTAGCAGAGAGAAGGAATCGGACTCTTTTAGAGAGTGTTAGATCGATGATGAGTTATTCGGATTTACCCAAATCGTTCTGGGGATATGCTATAGAAACATCGGCTTACCTTCTGAACTTGGTACCTTCTAAATCGGTTCCCAAGACTCCAATAGAATCATGGACTAGTAGTAAACAAAGTCTAAGACATATTTGGATTTGGGGTTGTCCAGCACATGTGCTGAATAAGAACGCGACCAAGTTAGAATCTCGTATAGAAGTAAGGCTGTTTGTAGGCTATCCCATGGGAATGAAATGTTATTCATTTTATAGTCCTAGGGATCGAGATATCATTGTTAGCACCAATGCTAGATTCTTAGAACAAGACTATATAATGAACCACAAACCTATGAGTAGTGTTGTTTTAGAGGAATTAGTAGGAGGAACAGATAATCCTAAAGAGCCAACAATACAAGTTGAACAGTCACAAGAAAATGCACAACTTGACACTAATACTGCATCAGTGCCTTGTCATAGTGGGAGGGTTGTTCAACAACCAGATAGATTCATGTTTTTGGGAGAGTCCTCGGACTTGGTCTCTAGTGAACATGATGAGGTTCCCAGGACATACGAAGAGGTAATTCTAGATAAAGATGCAGATCTATGGCAAAAGGCAATGGAATCTGAGATGGAAACTATGTATTCCAATCAAGATTGGGAGCTCGTGGAACCACCCAAAGGTGTAAAACCCATTGGATGTATGTGGATCTACAAGAAGAAAAGAGGATCTGACAAAAAGGTGAAAGCCTGGAAAGCACGACTTGTTGCGAAAGGGTATACTCAGAAAGAAGGAATCGATTATGAAGAAACCTTTTTACCGGTTGTTATGCTTAAGTCAATCCGGATTCTTTTATCTATAGCAGCTTATCTCGATTATGAGATTTGGCAAATGGATGTCAAGACAGCTTTCCTTAATGGAAGTCTTGAGGAAACCATCTATATGTAGAAACCAAAAGGACTCATTAATGAAGGCCAAGAGCATCTGGTATGTAAGCTTAAGAGGTCTATTTATGGACTTAAACAAGCTTCTAGGGACTGGAATATTTATTTTGATCAGGCAGTCCAGTCATATGGATTTGATCAAAGTCCAAGCGAATCATGCATGTAAAAGAGCAGTGAGGTTAATGCAGTGGTTTTTCTAGTACTATATGTATGATATTTTACTAATTGGAAACAATGTTAAGATGTTGTCATCAGTAAAGGCATGGTTGTTCAAACAATTTGACATGAAGGACTTAGGTGAAGCGGCATACATCCTTGGGATCAAAGTAATAAGGGATCGCAATAAAATGATGTTGGCTTTATCTCAAGAGCCTTACATTGATGAAGTATTAGCTCATTTTAACATGCAGAACTCGAAGAAAGGTTTTCTACCTTTTAAGCATGGATTTGCTCTATCCAAGATGCAGTGTCATTTGACACCTAAGGATATAGAGAGCATGAAAGCAGTTCCTTATGCTTCTACATGTGGAAGCTTAATGTATGCTATGTTATGTACGAGGCCTGACATCTGCTTTGTAGTAGGCATGGTTAGTAGATATCAGTCGAATCCAGGACAGGAACATTGGAGTGCAGTTAAAACTATACTCAAGTACCTGAGAAGGACTAAGGAGTATATGTTAATTTACAAGGCCTCAGATCTATTTCCTTTAGGATATACTGATTCAGATTTTCAATCAGATAGAGATAAGAGGAAATCTACCTCGGGATATGTTTTCACTTTGGAAGGTGGAGCCGTTATATGGAGGAGTGTAAAGCAGAAATGCATTGCAGACTCTACCATGGAAGCGGAGTACGTGGCGGCCTTTGAGGCTGCAAAGGAGGCTGTATGTTTCAGGAACTTCCTTTTGGACTTGGTTGTGGTACCTAATTTGCCTAGTAGTTTGACATTGAATTGTGATAACACTGGTGCTATGGCAAATTCGAAGGAACCGCGAGACCACAAAGTAGCAAAACATATTGAACGTAAGTATCATCTCATACGAGGAATCGTAAATCGAGGAGATATAGTTGTGGCTCATATATCATCAGAAGACAACCGGGCAGATCCTTTCACAAAGAGCTTGCCAATCAAGGTTTTTGACAGGCATATGGAAGCGATAGGAGTCAGATGGATGGACACATAGGTTTTTGTATAATAGTGGATCAAATAAACACTGATGTACTCATGGAATATTTTGAGTATAAGTGGGAGAATGTTAGTGTTTACTGAAAATATTTATTTAAAGTATATACATTGATTTCTGGCCAGTTTTATTGAGAATCATTTAAATGTTTACATGTTGTCTAATATTATATATTGTGGACAATCTAGTATTAAATGGGATACATAATATTAGATTGTTAAATACGGTTTATATAATATAATAAGGTTCACAGCACAGGTGGTGTTGGACAATCCATTGGTATGGCTGTAGTATTATTTAGATTAGTTTATATTGACTATTAAATAATACTAGTATACTTTGTGTATATTGAACAGGATCAAATTTATAATTGTTCCCTTATACTAATTAAGAAGGTGAACTAAGATTCTATGTTATTATTAATGCTTAGGTTCTTAATCCGGATATAGTAATTGACACGTGTATATTATTTACATGCTTTGATTTATATATGAAATAATTCTTTTGAATTATATCATTATATTTTGGGTGATGGAATTATATATATGGTGGATATTATTTATAGAAGGAATCCATGTCCTGATAACATTCGGGTTAATGATGTCCCCTTGAAAGCTCAAAAACATTTAATTAGGTGAAACCATGCAGGTGGATTTATTCCAGCATAATTAAATAAAGGTTGAGTGGATAATCAAGGATAACATATTAATTAAATGAATTATCAGTAATTTATTTAATTAATGGACATGCGATATTTTAAACATGGGGAATTTAATAAGCAAATAATATTGGAACCGAATTAATTAATTAAATTAATGTATTAGGAATGGTAGTGCAAATATTAATTCTTTAGTGGAGTGAATTAATATTTATTGACATTGAGCTAGGCCCAGAATGTCATTAGGAGACCTAACCTAATTATCCATGATCCCTGCTGTAGCTTATATATATTCCTATTCTCTTCTTGCTGAGGTTGGGTGAAAAAACATTAGGGTTTTTGGAGGCAGCCACCTTGAAGCAAGAAGAGAGGCAAAACTTGGGAGCACGAAGGCCACACTTTGCTCAAGGGGAATCGAGGAATACAGCAGAAGACGTGGACTTGAATCGCTTGCGCCGTAGCGATTAAGGTTAATTTTCTATTCGTACTCGTTAATTTATTGTATCTTAAATCGCAGGGCCACGATCTGATTGTCCCAACAATTCCATCATAGGATTAAACATTCCATCATTAAAACATACTTTTCGCAAAACCTTTTTAAAATCATTTATGTTGATTGGAGTTTTTCCATGACAACGGACAATACGGGTGATCAGCCACGTAAAGTCTCCATACTAGACACAAAGTCCCTCTGGACCTTGAAAATTGGGTTCCCAGTTAGGCAGCACATTGGCCTTTAAAATGCTGGACTAGTCCCACTAGAACTACAACACAAAAATAAAACATGCTGGATCGGCGTCACCCGGCCTCTTACGCCTCTTACTCAAGATCTCATTTTTGTCTGCTAAGCACTCATAGGCTTTAGCTGCCAGAACCGTCCTGACAATAATGAGTTTGAATAAATAAGAAGATATGAACTCATTCTTGGTTTTAACCGTCACTGAGCTACACATGCTTCCACGACAGTACAAACCTCGAATTAGTTTACAACAATTTAAAGAAAAACTTTCTTTGAAGGATATTAATAAAGACGAGGAATATTGAGATAAAATAATTTTAAAAGAAACCAACACCTGAATGATAGGTGGGAGAATAAACAATGACATAATAATTTTCAAATAAATGTTTGTAAATTAATAGAAGAAAAATGTCACTGGAAATAAAAATGAAAAGTATAGGCACTAGCAAAATGATTTGAAAGGAACAACGTATAACTAACAGAACAGAATCACATTATTCAAATTAAAATGAAAGGTACAGATGCTTGCAAGAAATAATTTGATGGAACATATATAAATAACATAGGCGAATTCACATCACTTGAACGATAAGTGAGGGGTAGTATACTTGCCTCAATACACGAAGTTTCCAATTCCAATATCTCAATTCTTTACACACTTTGCATCAGTCTCCACTTCTTTATACATTGATCTCTATTCGATCACACGTCCGTCTTTCTTTTATCACTTGTCAATCACTACCCGAGCACATTCATCCACTCCGATAATTATTCCATTCCTCGAGATTTCATCTAGACCTGCGCTGGCTCTTAGTCGGCCTCCTACTCGTACCTATAAAAAGGTAAAGTACTATTTCAGTACGCTTATAACCTTAACCGTCAAACTCTATTCTACCCAATCGTGTCCTATAACGTTTTACACTTAACATATATATAGCCCCTACTTATCATATTCTCAAAATAGTAATATATAACCACATAAATCACATAACACTTAGCACGTATTATTAACTTACACTTATATCTCATAACACACATACAACATTTGCACCAGATGTTAGGTCGAATACACAGATTATAATCAACTAAGTATGAGAGAATAACAATAAGTTCTTAAATAACTTTAAAAACTGTTTGGAATTAACTTCTCTCTCAGTGATGTAAAATATCACAGAGAGCTGCTTAGGTTACAATGAAAGATATTGTATTACACGATCGATACCCTTCTAGGGTTAACCTAACTGTATTTATAAAGATATACAGCTACGTACAATCGATAATTGATTCGCCTATAAATCAGCTATACAAATGTTATCAATTATGATTGCTACACATCTCCTAAGTCAACTCAATCTCTTTAACAGCTATCCAATCTGTAAAGATATTTCTTCCATAATTATCTTCAATTAATCTTTAACTAAACTCTGTCGAGCTTCCATTGTCAGCGTATAGCAAACTCTGTCAAGCTTCCAACTGTCAGAGTTTAACTAAACTCTGACTGCTTCCTGTTTCAAGTTAAACTCTGTTTTTCCCTGTAAAACTTAAACACTGATATTAACCATATCAATTATATTTAACAATCTCCCCCAACTTGTTCATTAGTAAAAATGCACAAGTTAACAGTAATTGATGATGTCAAAACAATTTCATACAAACACAGTGTTTATTCAAATAAGCAGAGTTTAAACTTGACTTAACAAAAATCTACAGAAAACAAGAAAATTCTTACAGACATCAATCTCTAATCTCCTCAAGATCTGGTGTTGTTCTGAGATAATCTATAAGTAATCTTCTCTCGGCATTTTCAAGTTCAATCTTCATAGCTTCCTTGATCTCTCTCAAATGAGGATCACTCTCATCAGTCTGATAAATAGCAGATCTTAGATCGTAGATTTTGTTCCTCCTCATCTCATTTCCCAGTCTGATAAATTTTACTTCCTCTGACTGTGAGTTGAAATCAACTACTGTGATTCCCAGATCAGTCTTCATCTTTGCAGTACCCTTCTTCATTTCAATGATATTTCCATTCTAGTCTCTGTACTTAGGAACATATCTGCTGTTACACTTCATTCCTCTAATTGCCAAATTTTGGAGCATTTTCTGTCTGAGCACATTTGCAACTGATTGAGTCCTTCGATTATTCACCTTGAAAAGATACAGAACATATTCTAGTTCTTCCCAATATTTCAAACCAATATCATGCTCACCAATTTTAAATACTGTCCCATCAGCCATAAAGTATAAGAGAAAATCTTTCTTTGAACTCTTCTGATAAACTAACTGTACTGATCACAGTCTGTCCAAACTCTCTTGAGTGACACCACGACCTGGAACAGCCGGTGAAGAAGGATCTCTAGGACCAGTATGTTGCCCTTTATCCCTGTGTGAGCCTAGACCAGATTTATTGTTTCAAATCTTACCAGACAAGGCTCTTCCATCAGTAAAATCCATAGGAGCTCCAGATACTAGATTTGGATCATGAAGTGTTCCTTTACCAAAGACTGATTTCAACTGAGAAGATAGAGGTCTAGACACAACTTGTGTAACAACAGAGGTTGTGTTTTCTTTCATCTGTACAACTTGTGTAGAAACAGAGGTTGTACTTGCCTTCTTCAAAATTCTTTCTTCTTCAGCAATGCCTTTCAGCTTTTGCTTAAAATCTGCATTTGTTGGTTTTCTGGATACCTGCATCCTTTGATCAGTACCAACTTGTTCTTTGATTTCAATGCCTTTAAGAACAGGCATAGCAGCTTTCCCATTTTTCTTAGACTTCCCAGATTTCAAAGCTTTCTGATGTTCTGCTAGAAACATTTTCTCTTGAGCTTGAACATCTGCAAGTGTAACTCCCTTTTCATTCTCATCAAAAAACATCTTAGCAGCCAACTCTTCATCAGTTTGTGGATTGTTAGAGAATAACAAATCCCTTTGCATTGAAGTAATTTGTACATTTGTATCCACTGCTAAACTTGATTTTGTAGACTTGCCAGCTTTTAAGTGAACATCAGACCTTGATCTTAACCTTCTCTCTGGATTAGTTCCTTCATCATCAAGATCATCATTCTTTGGCTGAGTTTGAGACTGCTTACAGTTAGATTTAGATTTAGTAACTCTAGCAACTCTCTCCCCCTTTTTGACATCATCAGGGATCAAGATAGAAGTAATTAACTCAAGAGAGTTGGCAATGGATTCAATCTTGTCAACCATCAAAGTCTGATTTTCCTCAACTTTGCCCAATCTCTGAAGGACAGTCTCTTGAGTTTTTGAGAAAGTTTGAAATATTTTGTTGTTGTCTCTCTGTAGAGTCATCTCTCTACTTACAACTTCATTTCTCAGAGCTATAATTGACTCCTGATTTTCATTAAATCTGTGATTCAAGGCCTTAACCTGAATCACTGTTCCCTGCAAGCATGTCAGTATGTCTGGATTTGAAATCTTTTTATAATTATCCCTGAGAAACTCAGCTGCTCTTCCAGTAGGAAATATACAATCTTCCTTGTACCATTCTGCAGATTGTTTTGCCATGTATTCATTTTCACTTTCCTTTGCAGAAGGTCCAGCAAAGTCTGGCTTCTCCCCTGTTTTCAGTCCATCAATTTGAACTTCAACATTTGGAGCAAATCCAGCTTCTGCACTCTCTTCTTTAGAGGGATCATGTTCAGAATCATCAGCATCTGCAACTGAGGCAGTTTCTTCATTAAATTCTGGAATAGATTCTTCTTGAGCAATCTGTTTTTCTGGATTAGCAGAGTTTGTCTTGATAATGTCTGAGGAAACATTTTGAGCAGACTGATCAATTTCCTCACCATGATCTGAGATTTGATGTGCATCAGAGAATAACTCTGTGTGAGATGCAACCTCTATTTCTTCTAGCACCACAGTAGGTTGATCTACAACACCAGTTTCAGCAGAGTTTGCAGCCATGGGTGTTGGATCTTCAATTTCAACAGAGAATGACATATAATTGTCATCAAACTCTTCCCTTGCAGGTAACTCAGTTCTCTCATCATTTTCAGCTGGAACCTCAGCAAGTACTGGTTCATCAACTCTGAGTTCATGTTCTGCTATAGTAGGTTCTGTCTCAACAGCAGGAGTCCCCTTAGAGATATCCTCTGGAGCTTCAAAATTCAATTCTTCATCAGACTCTTCAATAATCAGTCTCCTCCTTTTAACTTGAGGCACTTCTGTTCTTTCTTCTTCTGAAATAGAATCATCTAGAGTAGATGGAGATTGAGGTCTACTTGCTCTTTCCTTCCTAGCTCTCTTTGGCCTAGAAGCTTCAGCAGTCCTGTGCTTTCTTGGTGGTCTTATAGCCCTGCTTTTCTTTGGCTTTCTTGGTTTGGATTGTGGTTGAGGTTGAGGTTGTGATTTAGATGGAGACTGAGGTTGTGAAGTAGTAGCAACAGTGGGTGGAGTGGATGTAGATGTGGGTTTAGAAGTAGGTTCAGTGTTTATGGTTATGTGAGGTTCAGTGTTTATAAGTTGAGGGTTTGGCTGTGGAGGTTCAAGTACAGGTCCAGATTCTGGTGCTTGTGGATCCTGTGGTTGATTGAGAAAGTTTATGAGGGCAAGAGGATAGATAAACTCAAACTCTGGTACTTGATCCTTGTTAGCATCTTTATTTGTCAAGTCAGAGAACATTCTCTTATGGACTTGAAAAGGTTGGATAACATCCTCATCAGAAATTACCAAATTAGGCAAACAAGCAGAGAATAAAATTTGACAAAAGCGTGAGAAATAAACAGTTGTATTAGACTCTGCTAGTTTTTCACCTAAAATCATAAGAACTAGTCTACCAAAATCAAAGTTACTTCCATTTACAAGAGAATACCCGATTTGATGACTATTAGTGGGAATTGCATCCTAGTTGGTGACTTTCTTCCCGAATGCTCTTGTGATGTAGTCAAAGAAAAAGCTCCACTCCTTCCTGAGCCCTGGCCTTTTAACATTACCGATCTTATCCAAAGGTCCAGAAAACCGTAGTTGCTGTAACATTTCTTTCAATTCATTCTCACCAGCCACAGCGTATGAGGTGTGAGTATCAAAATCCATAACATCTCGAACAGTTGCCGGAGTGATTACAAACTCTTGGTCTTATGAGTAAACACAATGGATGGAGTCCCATTCTCTCCACCATCATCATAAACAGAGTTTCGCCAGAAAATTGAGATTTGTGTGGCAGAGAGTTTTGTAGGTTGAACAAGAGCTTGACCTATTTCAGAATCCCTTAGGAAGTTCTGAATCAAGTGAAACGATTCTGGAGCTCTGTCAGTGTTTAATGGTGCTGCATAGTTGTTAGGAACAAAAGATAATCCCTGAGCAACAAAAGTCTTGGATGCCATTAGAACAGTTTAGTAATTGTGAGAAAAGAGAATGTGTAGAAAAATGTTTGTGAAAATGCTTAAGTGAAAATAACAGAGAAATTATGTGTAATGTTGTGTGTTCGTGTGTAAAAGTGAAAAAGTGAATAATGAATCGAGTGTGATTAGATCTGTAATTGAAAATTAAAAAACCAATCGTTTTAGACATTAAACACGCAACCAATTTCTTGTTAAGTGTGTGAGTGGGACACATGTCACGTAAATAATGGAACAGTGGTTTACACGCGCATTAATAATGCCTATTATTACTGCTATTCTCTCTCCCATTACCAATACGCTTTAACTGTCTGACACCATTAAACAGTTGGCACGTATCACATGCAAATTTCAAAAACTCTTTTTGTACTCCAAGTATATGCTTTGTCTGAAGTAAAATATTACCTTAGAGTACTCAACAGAATCCAACAGTGTTTATCAATTCTCCAACTTTATTACTGTTATCCTTTCAAACACTGCACATTTGTGAATATGAGTGTGTGTAGAGCAGAGTTTACTAAATCAGTATTTAGAGCATCTAGTATTTCATAAAATCCATAAAGTAAATCAGTAAACACTGGATGCACAAACTCTCATAGTAAACACTGAATGTATGATTAATGCTAAACTCTGTAGTAAACAATTTATATACAGTAATATTTAATTAATTTATAACCCCCCCTTCTTTTTTTTTTCCATTAATCAGAGGTTGGAACTAGTCACCAAAAATCTTATAATTTTAGCCCTTATCAGTTTGATAAGTTATTGGATCTTCCTAGTTTTCGACTAGTCACCAAAAATTAGAGAATTTTATCCCTTACTATATACCAGTAAGTTCCTGGGTCGTCCTAGTTATAAACATGATCTCAAAGGAGTTCTAACAGTCTATATATATAAGCTTTGGGGTTATTCTAATAACAGAATCTAATTTAACAGTGTATAACTAACAGAGTTTAGAGCTCATCAACATCAGAAATTATTCATGAGAGGCAATGCACACAGCATTTACAGACTCAGAGTTTAGGATAAATAAACTAAGAGATGCTATAAATATGAAACAGTATCATGCTGTGTTAAGTTTCTGCACAATCTAAGATTAGATCACAAATAACTTAGAAGGATTCATGATTAATTACTGAGAATCATGCTTCATACAAATTTCTTCATTGGTATTAACATTCAGACAAAAGCATGTCAACAGTGTATTAGACAAAAACATTTTCAGAGTTTATTAGAGTTTATCCAACATGTCAACAGTGTATGACTTATAGAGCATGCTAACAGAGTTTAACAGACATTGAGCAGAGTTTGCATAGCAGAGTTTAACATACCACAGAAATATGAGCAACACAGTACATAAGTAGAATTTTGAGTCTAACCAATATCTCTAGTCAAAGCCAGAGACCATCCCTAGTTCATTTACCAGCCTTGTAAATACAGCTTCGCTCAATGGCTTGGTGAAGATATCTGCAAGCTGTTGTTCTGTAGACACAAAATGAAGCTCAATATTCCATTCCTCTACATGTTCTCTGATAAAATGGTACCTTATGCTGATGTGCTTGGTCATTAAATGCTGTACTGGATTACCTGTCATAGCAATAGCACTTTGATTATCACAGTAAATAGGTATTTTACTGTACCTCAATCCATAATCCAGTAATTGATTCTTCATCCACAGAATCTGTGCACAACAGCTACCAGCAGCAATATACTCTGCTTCAGCTGTAGATGTAGAGATTGATTTCTGTTTCTTGCTGTACCAAGAAACAAGTCTATCACCATGAAATTGACAACTTCCACTGGTACTTTTTTTGTCTATCTTACAACCTGCAAAGTCTGCATCAGAGTAACCAAGAAGCTTGAAGTCTGATTCTTTTGGATACCACAAACCTAAAGTTATGGTTCCCTTAAGATATTTGAAAATTCTCTTCACGGCTGTTAGATGTGGTTCTCTTGGATCTGCCTGAAATCTTGCACAAAGACATGTTGCATACATGATGTCAGGTCTGCTAGCTGTTAGATAAAGAAGAGACCCAATCATTCCTCTATAGTTTGTCATATCCACTGGTGAACCTGTGTCTCTATCCAACATTGTTGCTGTTGCCATGGGAGTTGTTGCAGATGAGCAGTCAAGCATGCCAAATTTCTTGAGAAGATTTCTGGTATATTTTGCTTGATTGATAAAAATTCCATTATCTGTTTGCTTCACCTGTAGCCCTAGAAAATAACTGAGCTCTCCCATCATGCTCATTTGATACCTGGACTGCATGAGCTTGGCAAACTTCTTACAGAGTTTATCATTAGTAGATCCAAAGATTATGTCATCTACATATATTTGAACTAATAACAGATCACTACCAAGATTGAAATAGAACAAGGTTTCATCAAAAGTACCTCTGTTGAACCCACTTTCTAAAAGAAATTGAGCCAGAGTTTCATACCATGCTCTTGGTGCCTGTTTAAGTCCATAGAGTGCCTTGTCATGCTTGTAGACATAATCTGGATACTTGGGATCTACAAATCCTGGTGGTTGTTCAACAAACACTTCTTCTTCAAGTTTTCCATTCAGAAAAGCACTTTTCACATCCATCTGAAAAACCTTGAATTTCTTGTGAGAAGCATATGCTAGAAAGATTCTTATTGCCTCCAACCTTGCAACTGGAGCAAAAGTTTCATCATAGTCTATGCCTTCTTGCTGTGAATAGCCTTTTGCCACAAGTCTGGCCTTATTTCTTGTAACAACCCCATCACTGTCAGTTTTGTTTCTAAAAACCCATCTAGTACCAACAACAGATCTATTCTTTGGTCTAGGTACAAGGGTCCATACTTCATTTCTCTCAAATTCATTTAACTCCTCCTGCATTGCTGTTATCCAGTCAGCATCTTGAAGAGCTTCTTCCACTTTCTTTGGTTCAGATTTGGATAGAAATGCATGAAACATACATTCATTTGTTGTAGCACTTCTTGTCCTGATTTTTGCATCTGGATCTCCAATTATTAGATCAGGTGTATGAGATTTTGTCCATTTCCTAGCTGAAGGTAAATGACTTCTGTCAACAGTTGATCCTCCCCTTTGATCAATGTTCTCCTGATCATATTGTTGCCTTTCTTCATTCTCTGCGGCTCCCCCTGAATTTGATCGCTCAGAGTTTGAACTGTCAGACTTTGGACTTTCAGAGTTTGAGTCATCAAAGTCTGAGTTTGATCCAGATTTTTCAGTTGACTCACTATCAGAATTTGAGTCATCACTATGATCATGCTCCCCCTCAACTGGTTCTCCTTTTTGTTCTGACTGTACTATTTCTTCTGTGTGCACCAGTAGAGGTTCAGAGTTTGCATCAATAGAGTTTGTTGGACTGGTTTCATCAGAGTTTATTCCATCAAAGATTAGATCTTCATTTTCGAAATGCAACTGATCATGTTCATCAGCATCTTCAAGTCCAGTGATTTTCTTGTCATCAAATGACACATGAATAGATTCCATAATCACTTTTGTTCTCAGATTATAAACTCTGAATGCCTTGGTTGACACTGGATAGCCAACAAAAATTCCTTCATCTGCTTTCAACTCAAATTTGGTCAACTGTTCAGGATGGTTTTTCAACACAAAGCATTTGCACCCAAAAATATGAAAATATTTCAGGTTTGGCTTATTTTCCCTCACCATCTCATATGGTGTTTTTCCATGCTTGTTGATCAGTGTGGCATTTTGAGTAAAACAGGCAGTTTGAACTGCTTCTGCCCATAAATAGGTTGGCAATTTTGCTTCATCAAGCATAGTTCTAGAAGCTTCTATCAAGGTTCTGTTCTTCCTCTCAACTACACCATTTTACTGTGGTGTACCAGGTGCAGAAAACTCTTGCTTCAAACCTCTGTTCTTGCAGAATTCTTCCATTGTTGCATTCCTGAATTCAGTTCCATTATCACTTCTAATTATTTTGACTTTGTGTTTTGATCCTTTGTCCAGCAGCTTTACATGCTCCATCAGAGTTAATGCAGTTTCATCCTTCTTTGCTAGAAAATACACCCAAGTGTATCTGGTATATTCATCAACAATGACACCCAAGACATTTACTGGTCCAAAAAGATCAACATGTAGAAGATGATATGGATCAACAATTGAAGATTCAGACTTGCTCTTGAAAGAAGTCTTCCTCTGTTTGGCCTTTTAACATGAATCACACAGACCATCAACATTTAACAAAGACTTTGGAAGTCCTCTAACAAGATCCTTTCTTATCTGCTCATTGATGTTGTTCAGATTCAAATGAGAGAGTTTCTTATGCCACTTCCAACTCTCTGCATTGGACATTCTTGTTGACAGGAACATAGTTTTTCCATCAGAGTTTGTCAACAAGCTTGCTTCATAGATATTGTTGCGCCTTTGTCCAACTAAAACAACTTTCCCTGTGGTTTTGCTGATAACCTCACAGTATTCAGGTTGTGAAAACCTCTGTCACAGATTTGACTCATAGATAGCAGATCATGCTTGAGTCCTGGAACCAGAGCTACATTTTTTATGATGACACTTCCAAGATTAATATTGCCATATCCCAGAGTATGTCCTATGTTGCCATCTCCATAGGAAACTTTTGGGCCAGCCTTCTCCACATACTCTGATAGCAGGGCTTTATTTCCAGTCATGTGTCCTGAACATCCACTGTCCACGACTAGGATACTTTCCCTGATGCCCTGCAATCACAAACAATTACTGAGGATTAGATTTAAGGATCCAGACTTGCTTGGATCCTTTGGCTTTCTTAATTTTGTTAGCTTTAGCAGCGGAATTTACACTATCAGAGTTTAAGCTAACTTTATCAGAATTTACACTTGCAGAATTAACCCTAACCCATTTCAGATTAGGTTTCAGTTCATAGTAATTATGATAAATAGCATGATAATTTCTGCAAGTATAAATAGAATGCCAAGTGCTTCCACAGTGTTTGCATAAGATCTGTGGTCTAGTTCTAACATTATCTTTCTTTACTTCAGACTTGGAAGGTAAAGAATTAATGTTTTTGTTCTTTCTGCAAAAACTAGTAAGATGGTTAGTGCTACCACAGTTATGACATGTCTTTCTTGGAGCTAAAGTAGCAAGCATTGGATAATTACCTTGAGTGATGCCTACTTTACCATTTCTGTTCTTTCTAGACGCTTTCTGTTTCTTAACAGATTTTAACTCCTTAAGCTTATGCTTAAGTTGTTTATCTGTCATTAAACCAATATTAACCTGTTTAACACTAGTTTTTACTGGTTCTTTATTAAAGGCTTCTTTTCCACCTTCAAACCTAGGTTCACTTATTCCATTAACAAATGTTCCAAATTTCTTAGGTGGAAGAGGTGGTCTAATCTTGACTGTATTCTGAAACCTAAGTTCATCTTCCTCAGAATAACCTAGACCTACAGTGTCAGATTGAAAAACATCTTCAGTGTCTTTTCCAGAGTGAGTCCAAGTTTTAATAATGTGATTTGCCTTTTCCAATTCAGATTCTAGTTGTTTATACTTACTTAACAACTCTTGTTCAAGATAGACAGCATCATCTCTCTCCTTTTGAACTTGCTGCATGTTAGCAAGTTTCTCTTCTACAACCTTATTTCTCTCTTCGAGTTCAGAATTCTCAGTTTTGATTCTCTCATTCTCTAAAGTCTGATCCCTATAACTTATAAGCAAAGCCTTAAGATATATTCTTAATTCAGTTATATCATCAGTATTATAAGCATAGGTAGTTAGAGGTACCTTGTTTTCAGAATCTTCAGCTTCATCAACAGTAGTAGCCATGAGAGCATAGTTCACATCCTCATCTGAGTCAGAGGTGTCTGCCCAATCTCTGCCTTTAGTGAAGAGTGCCTTCTCAGTTTTACCCTTCTTGCACTCAGGAGCATAATGACCCATCTCCTTACACTTGTAGCATTGAATCTCAGACTTGTCTCTTTTCCCAGATTTGGTATCCTTTCTCTCAGATTTGCTGAAATTCTTCCTGTCAAACTTTGAATCATTCTTGGAGAATCTCTTCCCTTTCTTGAAGTTCTTGAATCCCATCTTCTTGAAGGTCTTTACCATCAAAGCAGCCATTTGCATCATTTCCTCATCATCTTCAGAATCAGATGATCCATCTGTATTTGAGTCAAAATCAGAGTTTGATGACTCACTTTCAGAATGAATGACCTAATCTTTTGCTTTTGCTTTCTTCCTTGATGCTTCCTTCTTTGAGGGTCTTTCTTTAACTCTTAGAGCAACAGACTTTGACTTTCTGCCTGATCTTCTGCTTCTCTGTTCCATTTCCAGTTCATGAGTCTTGAGCAACCCATAGATCTCATCAATATCAGTATTAGCCAGATCATAGTTGTCTCTAATAATGGTTGTCTTAACATCCCACTTTTCAGGTAGAGAAAGAAGAAACTTGAGATTTGAATCTTCTAGATCATATTCTTTATTAACCAGTGATAGATCATTAAGTAGCTTACAGAATCGGTCAAAGGTTTCTGTCATTGATTCTTCAGATTTAGCCTCAAAGTGTTCATACTCCTGTGTGAGTATGTTCCTTCTATTCTTCTTGATTGTAGCAGTTCCCTGACATCTAACCTCTAGAGCATCCCAGATCTCTTTTGCAGTTTTACAATTGATCACTTTGTTAGACATAACATTATCCAATGAACTATGAAGCAGATGTCTAACCTTTGCATCCTTACCAATGGATGAAATGTCCTCAGGAGTCAAATCTTTCTTCTCCTTTGGAATAGATTTTGCTTCCTGTCCAGCAGTAACAACAGATAATTTTGTAGGCTTATGAGGGCCTTCATAAATTCTGTCAAGATATTCTGGATCTGTAGCCTCCAGAAACATAGCCATTTTCACCTTCCAGGTTGAGTATTCTGCTGGCTTGAGAATAGGAACCCTGATTGTCTCATATCGACTCACAGTTGCAGGTTGAGCCTTCTCAGCAATAGAGCCTGTTGTTGGAGGAGGAATTTCTGCCATTGATTATAGTTGTGTGTGTGTGGATCTTAAACTGTATTAAATTAACAGATCAAGCTTTGATACCAATTGTTAGGCCGAATACACAGATTATAATCAACTAAGTATGAGAGAATAATAATAAGTTCTTAAATAACTTTAAAAACTGTTTGGAATTAACTTCTCTCTCAGTGATGTAAAATATCACAGAGAGCTGCTTAGGTTACAATGAAAGATATTGTATTACACGATCGATACTCTTCTAGGGTTAACCTAACTGTATTTATAAAGATATACAGCTACGTACAATCGATAATTGATTCACCTATAAATCAGCTAGACAAATGTTATCAATTATGATTACTACACATCTCCTAAGTCAACTCAATCTCTTTAACAGCTATCCAATCTGTAAAGATATTGCTTCCATAATTATCTTCAATTAATCTTTAATCACTGTTGACTGGAGACGCGCTTCCTCCAGACAGAGTTTAACTAAACTCTGTCGAGCTTCCATTGTCAGCGTATAGCAAACTCTGTCAAGCTTCCAACTGTCAGAGTTTAACTAAACTCTGACTGCTTCCTGTTTCAAGTTAAACTCTGTTTTTCCCTGTAAAACTTAAACACTGATATTAACCATATCAATTATATTTAACACCAGAAATCTTTATCAAAATACTATGAGGATCATAAAATAATTCTAATAAAAATTGGCAGCACCTCCTTTATAATAGGACCTAACCTGTCGGAATACAACTTACCAAACCAGCAATCAGACATTCTTTGCTTTACAACTAACTCAGTACAATCTCATAATCTTCACAATCATACTTATACACATTCTTTACAACTTCTGACGACCCGTGCTTCACATAAATATACTTACTTGTACCATTCACAATCCAAATCACATTACGTATATTTCACTTTAGTACTCAGAATCCAACTAATACCTTTAATAACAATTATTAATATAACACAATGTACAAATTGATAACCATATAACATATCCACTAAGCACTAACAATTTACAAAATAAACTAGTTGATACTTAACCATTTATAACATTTGAACTTACATCACCTTTACTCATTTATTCCCAAAATCAAGTCAAAATTCTATACACACATGTAGTCAACACTTATATTCACTTAACATATCAAATCCACCATATCCTTTACTAACTATTAATCATCCAACAACAATTTCTGAACAGGTTAATGACTCTCACAATTTACATAATTCGAGATTAACTATCAAAAATCTAAATTAGTCCATGTTGTTCGAAAATTATACCTGCCACCAAATGAACTATCATTTAACTTGGAAAACAATTCTTTACATAATTTGTACATCACTACATCAACTAAATAAAATCCATAAATCATCAAATCATGATAAATACACATAATCTTACAATTAGTACACTAACTAACAATGCAAATAATCACTAGACAGCAACAACACAACAAACGTATTAGTAACTTAGGCTCGGGATGTAAGAACCCCGATTGTAGTAGGATTTAAAACTTTTATTATAGAATGGATATGGATTCCAATATTTATATGTCATGAAGAATGCAATGGGTTGACAACTTAGGTAAGAATAATCTATCGTCAAGAAAGTAGGATATGGCATACAAACAGAGGAAGTAGTCTCATGTCATCCAAATCAATATCTAGTATAAGTCAAGTGGTTCCGCAAAAAGGGTCAAGGAACGCTCGGGAAAGCGCAAGGACATTTTTCTAATTATAAGGAATAAAGAGAGAATAAGTGACGAATAGTGTTTTTGGTGGAAATAGGAATATTATTAGACGACACTATATAGAGGTACCCGAAACGGATTTCTGAGTTCGTATTAATGATCCAAGGGGAAAAAGAGTGTACGTAAAAGTTATCGGATTCTGAAAAATAGCACTTTTATATTCCCCGAGATTTCCCTGGACACTGAAATACTTTAGGGATTATTGAAAGGATTTAAGGAATATGGATTCAAGAATTATTAAAGAGAATTGAGAATGACAGTATAAATATTAAGACGGTTTCCGGTAAAACTTTAACTAGAAATCCTTGAGATATTCTTCCGAACGATCAATGAATTAAGCAATAACCGGACAAAGAAACAAGCAGGGGATCAAGGTGCATGCATGTGAAAGAGGATAAGAGCAAGTAACTAAGTAGTTACACAAGGAAGTAGCACACTTAGCAAACAAAACCAAGTACTTCCCTTTTGTCATCATCTTACCACTTCAAACCAACACTTGTCCATTTAAATGATGCAAGCAATGACCTATTACCTTTATTAAAGCTACTTTAGGATAGATATTATCCATACACATCACAATAATTCACATTTGCCAAGGATGAGTGCAAGAGAAGCCAAGCAAACACCATTTTTCTCTCATTCTCTCAAACTGCCCAGCAAGGACACCTCAAAGAAGAAAATTCATATCTCCATTTCTATCCATGATAAAATCACCAAATTTTGACCACAGTCTCTCCACTCCATGGGCAATATTCTCTCAAAATTTCATGGCATTCTAATGAGTGTAGCTTAGTCAAATCTCCTCCCCAAGAGAAGAAACCAAACTGTCCAGATTGTTTGACAGTTTCTGTGATGATTTTCAAACGGCCATATCTCCTTCATTACTCAATGAAATTTGGTGTTCTTTAGCTTTTTGGAAAGCTAGTCATATTCTCTACAACTCTCCTTTAAAAGCCTCATTCATAAAAGCTCGGTAAGGCCTTCGTTTTTCATGATCTTTCAGATGGGTTATAGAAACTCCGAAAATCTCTAAACATATTCTTGATGTTTCTTGTTAGATTAAGCTTGGTTAATGTTGTACAAGGATTAATCAAGGCTTAGTAAGGTCTCTACATCTTCCAAGGAAGGTATACCCTCATAAATCCTAGATCATACTTTGAGTTTTGTGATTGTTCTTAGTGATCTTAGATGCGATATGATTATAATAATGATATAAGCATGATTGTGTAGTAGATTTAATTGATTTAAGAGTCATGATGTATATGAGGGTGAAATCAGATGCTTATGGAGTGATTATAATGTATGTATGCCCGGTGTGGCTTGGTTGATGTTTGATCGTGATTTAAAAATTTAGAAACGTTCGATTTATAGCCGTCGTAATGCACGATTTTTGTTAAATCCTAGAAAACCATGCATAACAGTAGGAATGAACTTCTGGACTTAGTGAGAATATGGCATGTCATCATAGATCTCGAGTCATAGACCGTTTTGGCGCAAGAATCGAAACAAACGGACTTACGGTTTAGGAATTATGGCCGATTTACTAAAAGTGGTTCGAAACCGTAAGTGCGAATTCGTAACTGCAATTGAACCCCCTTAACATGAATAATTTGGGTACGAATCTTGGTAATTAAATATTAGAGATCATAAGGAAGGTGTGAGAGAAGACCTCATGTTAAAAAAGATCGTTTTTCGATTTTATAAAAATGTTCGAATCAAGGTTAAGTGTGAACGAACCCCTAAAAAGTATACTTGGTTATAACTTTGGAAAATCACTTAGATAACGATCGATAAATCTCGAGGTATAATCTTCGACCTTAGAACTTATATGGCTTAAGTACCTACCAAGTGTAAGTGTAATGACATACCTTGATAGCAAGCAAGTGTCGGGTCATAACGGTATTAATGAGCGATAACTTGAAAACGTGTTTTAGCATAAGTAAAGTACATACTTAGCCTTTCGAAGTGTTAAGTGATTAACCCCGGATGTCGTGACTATTTATAGATCACCGGATTGACCCGAGGCACACTACCCCTACAGGATTACCAGGCAAGTTTCCAATACTTTGGAACTGTTGTTGTGATAATATATATGATGTGATTTTGTTATACATATGCCATTGCATGCATGCCTACTTTCAAGTCATATTGTGATACTTGTTCCCAGATTTAATGTTGGCTTATAAGATAGATAAATAATATATCGATTATAAGCCGGATATTGCTAAGACCCTTAGCGAAGGGCTTACGAATCTCATTGTTCGAATATAGCCCGGGAGTCGGTATTTCTTGATATATCACGATTATTTTCGGAGGAAAATATTTAAGTAGATATTTTCCATTACTTATTTGTTCAATATTATTTGGAATATTCAATTGAGTTTATTTATGTAATGAATATTACTTTGAATATTCATTGGAGCTTTATTTATGAATATTATTTTGAATACTCATTCGAGATTATTTATTTAATGAATATTAGTTTGAATATTCATTTGAGATTATTTACTTCAGGAATATTATTCAAATATTCATTCGACCTTTATATATTTGCTGAATATTGTTTAATACTTCTTTAAGATTGAGTATTTATCGAATACTATCCTGAATATTCCTCTGAGTTATTTAATGAATATTATTTGGAATATTCGTTTGATCTTTATTTATTTAATGAATATCTTCTTGAATATCCATTTAAGGTTGATTTATTTATTGGATATTATTCCAAATATTTATTCGAGGAATACTTAGTTAATAAATGAATTCCCTATATTCATTCGAAGGTTACTTTGAGCAATAATCTATTCTAAGATTCTTTCAATATTATGAGATGGCAAATATTCGTTTATTATTTATCTAATTCTTGCTAACTAAGCTTTAAAATATATTACTTCGTTCGAATACTATCTTCGATCTTCAAATATTATGTACACTACTCTGAGTTTTATTATCATTATTTTATCAAGGAAGGTTCTCAAAACTCCATTCTTCATTCGAATCTATCTTCTAAAATATAAGAGAACCTTGCTTGAGAGCTGTTACTTCGTTAACTGCCCGGTCATATACTTGTTAAACTATTCTTTTCACTCGCAACTTGGCTGCTAACCATCAAATTGAGTCTGTTTGTTACTTCCTCATCATTCGAGGGGTAAGATTATTGGAACAAGTTAATATCCATCCATTAACAAGCATCAGCTTGAGAAATATCGGTGAATTTTCCTTTCCAACTAGATACGACTACTTCGTGGAGTCTTATCAACAAGTATTATACTTGGGGAAAGGGGAACGAACTTTACATTTCAGAATCATGGATTTATTCGAACTAGGAGTATTTGTGTAAGAGGCTGTGGGACAGTCCATCATTGAAACTGGTATAAGAGGCTGTGGGACAGTCCATCCTACAAGTAGGGTCCGAGTGGCGCCAGTCCCGTCTAAGCCCAAAGATGGCTAGGGAGATCCGGCGTATGGTGGTGTCCATATGTTCTTCCTTCTACCGGTTGTAAAACAAAATCTTGAGATGCACAACCTGCGACTGATCAACGTAAGGTGGTGTCATCTGGCGCGACATACTCCAGTATTGGTTCACTATCCGGAATCTATTTATTTTCTGCAACATTATCAGTGTTGGCAGGACTAAAAATTGTTCAAAACTGGAATTGCATATTTTTTCTGCAATTTCCTTTTTAAGAAAAAGTGATGATATCTGGCTCTTATCTTTGCATAGCAGATATTCTTACGAAAGATATAATTCGAGTTACCTTGTAACTTCATCCTTTATATTATGATGGCACTATGTTCGTTAATGCATGGCATATGGTTTCAAAGATATTTCAGAACTATTATATATTATTGTTCAGTTATATTATTTTTGGTGGGCTATTGCTCACCCTTGCTTTATTTATTACATCATAACAACAGCTAGAGCAGATAGCTCGTCCTAGGCGCACTTGGCGCAAGAGCGTGGAAGCCGTCAGAGAATTACCCACTGATGTAACTACCATTGCTGAGGAGGAAGCTATTGGTAGGCTAGCTTTCAGCTTTAAGTACCGGATGTAATTATTTATATGACATATGTAAATGGATGGCAAAAAGTATGTAATATTTAAATTGTAATTCTTTTGGGTTGTAAGAACTTAACTTGTGATTAATAATAATCGTTAGTTACTCTGATTTCATCTCTGGGACTATAACGGGTGTGTTTTATGTTATTGTTTTGGGTCACAAGGGCATAAGTTAATTTATGTTGATGTTGTGAATGGAAATTGAGACCAAACCCCTGACCCCGAATCTGGAGGTGTTACAGCAATGGTATCAGAGCGATACGTTAAAAACCCCAGAGATAATACGACATTAAAACGATAAATTCACTATGATAATAAGAACTCTTGCCAAGTTCATAGTCGGACTACTTAATGTAGTACTGACATATAAAACCCTTATGGGAACTCTTAAGTATCATAATAGTAACTTAGCTTGATATCGTATCGATGAGCAAGGCGACAGACCTTGAGGCTTACGAGTAGCAGCACGAGGATGCTTTATTATATGTTAACGATCGGCTTGAAGACTCGGTAGAGTACCCTACTAAGGACCCGAAGGAGGTTCCAGCTAAGGAGGAGAATCCTGTTAAGGATAAAGAGTTTACCCTTGAGGCAATGAGGGCTGCAGCCAGAGAGACGGTGAGAGTTAAAGGTATTGTGCTCAGAAAAGTGAGCGTAAAGAACTGAGATATTATTAAAAGAACTAAAGGTGCATATTGGATTCATAGCCGGACTACCGGATGTAGTACCAGAAAGTAAGATGGATTGAAAGGAATACTTGAGAACTCATATGGGGATAGATGAGAATCCTTAGAGACTTTCAGCTCAATGAGAAAAGAGTTAGAATAATGCGTGATTTTCAAAGACATCGATATAAGACGGGAGCAGAGTCTCCAGGAGCAGTTGAGATAGAGGTAGCAAGTGCCATATCATTTGATAAATGAATTAATGTGAATATTGTCAAAGGTAATTCGCCATGAGAAGGCAGATTCCGTAGGTTATAAATTATGAAGTCAAATTAAGATAGAGGAGGTGATCTTATCCAGGAAATGTTCATATTTCGTTGAATGTATCAGCTTAGAAAGTAAAGACAGTGTGAAATGATGGCATGATTGGATAAAGTTATATAAGGAAGTAGTAAGCGAAATGATGATCTCAGAACCTACAAGAGGAGAAGACCAGTGAGTCTATGATAAACTCGTAATAAGAATACTGTCAGGGATTAAGTATAGGGTTATTTCAACTCAGTGAAATGATGAACCAGAAACATTAGATGCATGTGATTCAGAGGAATATTAAATTCTTTCTTTTCCTTGAATGGATTATAGTAGTTAAATTAAGTATATTCCGACGCTGAATCATAAATGGATCAAGTAATACGATCAGTGGTTAAGAGGAAATAGAGAGTGTTTTGAGATGAAACCGGAAAGAGCAAGTGCATGCCAAGTTCTTGAAGTATGAATTTTGATAAAATGAAGTCAAGCTATTAGGATAAGCGATCAATAGTGAGTAGTGTTGGTTGACCCAGTCGAGTTAAAGGCAGTTTCAATTCAGAAAGGCCAACCACACCAACTAAGGTGAGAAATTTCATAAGATTCACCAGGAAAATGTGAGAAAATCTTCCTGGAGCTAAAGATGAAAATTGGTGACGACCCAGCATTGGCGTTGCCTAATGGAAGAAAGGAGACTTTGTAATTTATTACGATGCATCTCATACAGGTTTAGGTGGTGTGCTTATGCAGCACGGCAGAGTGATTGCGGATGCATTCGGACAGCACGGTTCACCATATTCGGATGGCCTTGGAGTGCCAATTTTGTGGAATGACTAACTCTGACGGTAGTGTTTCTTCTAAGATTAGTGGTTAGGTAGACTGACCTTTGGTAGTATTGACTATTAGGACGTATATGTATCTGGAAGATGTGGCATGTTTCGGTTGAAACTTTTGATTTCCCTTCTATGGGTGTCAATCATTCCGTTGTTATAATTGCTTACGATAAATTGATCTCGTTAGTGTTACCAGTGGGTGGATAGATTGACCACAATTTCCCTGATTCTAGAAAGAAATTCAATAAATTTGGCAAACCTTGTCTTTCTGATTATCAGAGAACGTCACTAAAGAGAGTGGAGACTAGGGCTAACCCCGTGGATTGGGTAAGGTAGCTGCTATATGGGTTGGTGGACAGACCCTGATTATTGCGATAGATTGTAGAAATAAAATGATGAAGTTGAGATTGGACGGTAAAGGGGAAATGTACTTAAGGACCAAAACGGACTGAGGAGTTCCGGGATTGACTTAAATGAAAAGGTTGTTATGCCAAAAATATAAGCTTGTGTAGCACGTGGGATCGATAAGAGAATGTTAAAAGATGAAAACAAAGGAAAGGTGCCCGGAGACGGTACCGAGAAGCCGATTGAGATTTATATGGAGTAAAATTTTGGAAAAGATCAGAAACGGTATCAAGGGAAGAAGGATGAACGAGGAGGGACTATGCCACTCTGGCACCCAAGATTTGCTGTGTGAGGAAAGCAGTGAACAAATACAAAAAAAGGGAAGAAGTTTAAGAGTACGCGGGAAAAAGCATATTGATAAGCGTAACCTACCCTAGATAAATTATCATCACTATGGATGAAGGAGGCACTATGCCAGGCAATTGCTAGAAAAGTAATGCCATTAGCTAACCCTAAACTCACATACTGTAGCACGGCCATTTGGGGCCATGTGGTGAAGAATTATAAAGTGACTAGACCGGGAATGTAAGGACAAAGTGGGGTGCTTCTAACCGAGCGCCAACCGCGAGAACTTTCGATACAAAGTGAAGTAATTCAGGTGTATATGATTGACCAGCTTATGAGCTAGAAACCCGACTATAGTAAATTGAGGTACATAATGTTGGGATTTTATAATTACAATGAACATAGTATGACTGTGGAAAGTGATCAATAAAAGGCTTGTGGAGATTGTCAAAGATTGTGCAGTATGATGCATAAAGGTTATCTGAAACTTAGTATCTTTAAGAAGAGTGAGAAGTACTAAGAGATTCACATTGAACACGACCAATATCTTCCAGAACATCCTTGTTACCATTACCAAATATATGTTATCTTTTGAAGGCCATGTAGACTGACATCCGTTTGAAAGAGAAGGTTAGCATGAAGCTACCTATAGATTATCAAGATGTGAATGATTGAAAAGAGACCCTTATTAAGGAATTATGAAGTGATGGTTAACTAAAGGATGTAAGTATTTTTGAAAATAGAATTGAGGATAAAATATCCATAAATTAAGATAAACCCTGGGGATGCACAAAGGGTGGCATTACCCCTAATAAAGACATTATGAATTCAGATGATATGAGTTGGATTGAATAAGGCAACAATAATCTTTAAGGAGTTACTGAAAGGAGTTTCGGAAAGTACATAGATAGAATTGTTATAGAATCGATTAAGGATATTTTGATATACCCTGTACCTAGAAAATACAAGAGGAACGACAAGGATGACCTAAGAAACCTTACAGGAAAAAGGGTAATATTCTGAGTTTTAAAATAGAAGTTTGGTAGGGAATGTATGACCCAATAATAATAATGCCAGGCGAGGCATATGTGAGACCATGAGGAAGTATGGATTGAACCAAATAAAGTTTGAGATTATCCTAAAACAAGAAAGGATTAAGAAAAGAAATATCCTAGGTATGATTGGGAGTAACCGTGATAAAGTTCACACGAAAAGGTGGAAACAATGACTTATGGAAAAAGACTGATAGATACTTTCTCCTTCAGCAGAGCTTAAGGGAGAATGCATTCACCCAATAGTGATGGGAATGAGGTAGAAAAGTTTGAGTTGGAATAGATTCAGAAAATATTGATTGTGAGAAGTTATTATTATCAAGAAAGGCCAATGAGGTGGCCGACACTTTAAGTATAGAGGAGTAATATTTATAAATGCTCATACCAAAGAAAAGAGAACGATATTTGGAAGGAACTTGAAGGTCATAATGTGGTGGAGGAATTTACATTCCTTCTGATGATTGTGCAAGAATCGACGGTAATAATAGTTTAAGTAAAGATTCGATTCCTGATGGCGTCTTAAGCATATTACATACCTTAGAAGGTCCCATTTTGAGGTAAACCAGGACCATGATACGAAATTGATTAAGTGAACCATGAAGTTTCCAGTCTTCTAATGAAGACATGTGATTAATAATTTCATAAACCTGGCATAGCTATGGTGATTGAAGCTCTCCTGCAATTTTATCTGCTTCATTAATATATACATCAAGTTCAGGAAGTATTCCTTATGAATAAGGAATAGTGATTAGTTCGTCTTCCTAGAGAATTTTTTTGATATGACGACTATGAAATCCGTCTGAGTAAATATTAAAGAACTACGTAAACAGCAAACGATGGTGATTCAACAATGGACTACATTAATATAGTGGTGATTCTTCTGAGAAAGTAGATGACAACGTAAAGATAAAGATAGTGCTGCTATTGATAAGCTAAATGGCATGTTGATGAATGACAAGCAAGTTTATGTTAGTGTATTTATGCGCAAACAAGATAGAGAATATGAGGTGGGAGATTCATGATGCTAAAGGTATTCCCGTGGAAAGAATTAATGAGAATTGGAGAGAAGGACAGTTGAGCCCGAAATTTATTGGACCATCTGAGAGTTTAAAAGTGTTCCGAAGGTGGCATTCGAGCCAGCTTTACCCCCAAAACTTATAGCATGGTCGTAATGGGTTTCATGTGGCAAGGCTACACCAGTAAAATGCAGAGGCTCAACAGATGATAAGAGTACGAGCAGGTAGATATACGACCTGGTCTGACTTACGAAGAACGGCCTGTGAAAAATCACGGATAGAAAAGAACAAGTGATGAGAAACAAGTTTGGCAGAAATAGATTATATTGGATCTAAGTTAGAGAAATCGACAAGATTTATTTCGGAGGGTTTAAATTGGAATGATGTGATGTTTGAGATAAATGATAATGCTATGATGGCTCATAAAGAGATTATAGTTGAAATTGAAAATATAAGAGACATACGGATTAACTCCCTTTAAGTTTAGAGGATTCGAGGAAATAGATGGGGTGAGTAATAAAGAACCTCGTGGATCGAAAAAGTGAGAATTTAGATGGTTGAACAGAGGAAAGTTTAACCCCAAGAATGTGATGATTATTGAGCAAATGTGACGGGATACCAATAAGAAGGTGCCAAGTACAAAAGACATCTTGATAATGAGATAACAGTGGAGGTAAATAACAGAGGTGAATAAGAATCAGAGAATAAGATGAATGTGATTGATAAAGAAAAGATTGGAAAGTAATTATGGGAACGTGAAGCAAGGAATGCTACGAATGGACTGATGAATGGGTTCTCTGACGAACTCCCGAGATGACAACATGATAATGTTAGAATTATAATTATGAAAGAGCTAGTAGCGTGGCATGGAATATCAGTAACAATGATGTCAAGCGAGAAATCTAAGATTTGACCTGAGAGGTTGAAAGATTCCCAAAAGTAAGTGTTGCTAAGGTTGAACCAGAGTATAGGTCCATAGAATAATGGACAAAGCAGCAAGATATGTTGACACATGAGATTGCGATCAAATAGTATTGGATATAATTATGATTAATTTCTTCCTTAATGAACCTCTATAGTTCAGAGGTAAATTCTGAGTATGATATTTTACAATCATTAAAACTTTCTATAATCCTTTAGAATTCTTTTCTTTTCTTCTCTTTTATTCATCTTCTTTATGAATTGAGAAGAACAACCCTTTAAGGAGGGGAGGTACTGCTACATGACTATCTGTCTGTGTGATAGAAGTCTAAGTGGAATACCATAACTTGTTTAATTGCTTGACAAGTACTAAAGGCTGGCCCCCTTCTGTATTAGCTATGCAATATAACAGATGTTCATTGATCATAGTGATCTCTCAATAATTCTTTCCACTTCTCTATATTGATCGAGATTACGAAGATAAAGGCGATCAGGAAATGCATAGTGCGAGTGAGGTTAACTCCAAATTCGCAGCACGATAGTGATACCAAAACCACTGCAGATATCAATATGGATAATAGTATAGGACTGAGTAAGAGCATAACCCGGATAATGTTTTGTATGACAAGTAGCAAAGTTGATGGAAAAAGGATAAAGTATGTATTGTAGCACCAGTAGATGTGCTGAGAAAGGATAGAACGACTAAGAATTGACCGGGAAGCTGAAAGGTGAAACGACAGACAAACGACTCTTTGTTTCCTACCTGATTCCGGGACGGAATCCTTTTATGGAGGGGAGACTGTAAGAACCCCGATTTTTGGTAGGAATTAAAACTCTTATTATAGAATGGATATGGATTCCAATATTTATATGTCATGAAGAATGCAATGGGTTGACAACTTAGGTAAGAATAATCTATCGTCAAGAAAGTAGGATATGGCATACAAACAGAGGAAGTAGTCTCATGTCATCCAAATCAATATCTAGTATAAGTCAAGTGGTTCGGCAAAAAGGGTCAAGGAACGCTCGGGAAAGCGCAAGGACATTTTTCTAATTATAAGGAATAAAGAGAGAATAAGTGATGAATAGTGTTTTTGGTGGAAATAGGAATATTATTAGACGACACTATATAGAGGTACCCGGAACGGATTTCTGAGTTCGTATTAATGATCCAAGGGGAAAAAGAGTGTATGTAAAAGTTATCGGATTCTGAAAAATAGCACTTTTATATTCCCCGAGATTTCCCTGGACACTGAAAGACTTTAGGGATTATTGAAAGGATTTAAGGAATATGGATTCAAGAATTATTAAAGAGAATTGAGAATGATGGTATAAATATTAAGACGGTTTCCGGTAAACCCTAAGTAGAAATCCTTGAGATATTCCTCCGAACGATCAATGAATTAAGCAATAACCGGACAAAGAAACAAGCAGGGGATCAAGGTGCATGCATGTGAAAGAGGATAAGAGCAAGTAACTAAGTAGTTACACAAGGAACTAGCACACTTAGCAAACAAAACCAAGTACTTGGCTTTTGTCATCATCTTACCACTTCAAACCAACACTTGTCCATTTAAATGATGCAAGCAATGACCTATTACCTTTATTAAAGATACTTTAGGATAGATATTATCCATACACATCACAATAATTCACATTTGCCAAGGATGAGTGCAAGAGAAGCCAAGCAAACACCATTTTTCTCTCATTCTCTCAAACTGCCCAGCAAGGACACCTCAAAGAAAAAAATTCATATCTCCGTGATAAAATCACCAACTTTTGACCACAGCCTCTCCACTCCATGGGCAATATTCTCTCAAAATTTCATGGCATTCTAATGAGTGTAGCCTAGTCAAATCTCTTCCCCAAGAGAAGAAACCAAACTGTCCAGATTGTTTGACAGTTTCTGTGATGATTTTCAAACGGCCATATCTCCTTCATTACTCAATGAAATTTGGTGTTCTTTAGCTTGTTGGAAATCTGGTAAGATTCTCTACAACTCTCCTTTAGAAGCCTCATTCATAAAAGCTCGGTAAGGCCTTCGTTTTTCATGATCTTTCAGATGGGTTATAGAAACTCCGAAAATCTATAAACATATTCTTGATGTTTCTTGTTAGATTAAGCTTGGCTAATGTTGTACAAGGATTAATCAAGGCTTAGTAAGGTCTCTACATCCTCCAAGGATGGTATACCCTCATAAATGCTAGATCATACTTTGAGTTTTGTGATTGTTCATAGTGATCTTAGATGCGATATGATTATAATAATGATATAAGCATGATTGTTTAGTAGATTTAATTGATTTAAGAGTCATGATGTATATGAGGGTGAAATCTGATGCTTATGGAGTGATTGTAGTGTATGTATGCCCGGTGTGGCTTGGTTGATGTTTGATCGTGATTTAAAAATTTAGAAACGTTCAATTTATAGCCGTCGTAATGCCCGATTTTTGTTAAATCCTAGAAAACCGTGCATAACAGTAGGAATGAACTTCTGGACTTAGTGAGAATATGGCATCTCATCATAGATCTCGAGTCATAGACCGTTTTGGCACAAGAATCGAAAAAAACGGACTTACGGTTTAGGAATTATGGCCGATTTACTAAAAGTGGTTCGAAACCGTAAGTGCGAATTCGTAACTGCAATTGAACCCCCTTAACATGAATAATTTGGGTACGAATCTTGGTAATTAAATATTAGAGATCATAAGGAAGGTGTGAGAGAAGACCTCATGTTAAAAAAGATCGTTTTTCGATTTTATAAAAATGTTCGAATCAAGGTTAAGTGTGAACGAACCCCTAAAAAGTATACTTGGTTATAACTTTGGAAAATCACTTAGATAACGATCGATAAATCTCGAGGTATAATCTTTCGACCTTAGAACTTATATGGCTTAAGTACCTACCAAGTGTAAGTGTAATGACATACCTTCATAGCAAGCAAGTGTCGGGTCATAACGGTATTAATGAGCGATAACTTGAAAATGTGTTTTAGCATAAGTACTTAGCCTTTCGAAGTGTTAAGTGATTAACCCCGGATGTCGTGACTATTTATAGATCACCGGATTGACCCGAGGCACACTACCCCTACAGGATTACCAGGAAAGTTTCCAATACTTTGGAACTGTTGTTGTGATAATATATATGATGTGATTTTGTTATACATATGCCATTGCATGCATGCCTACTTTCAAGTCATATTGTGATACTTGTTCCCAGATTTAATGTTGGCTTATAAGATAGATAAATAATATATCGATTATAAGCCGGATATTGCTAAGACCCTTAGCGAAGGGCATACGAATCTCATTGTTCGAATATAGCCCGGGAGTCGGTATTTCTTGATATATCACGATTATTTTCGGAGGAAAATATTTAAGTAGATATTTTCCATTACTTATTTGTTGAATATTATTTGGAATATTCAATTGAGTTTATATATGTAATGAATATTACTTTGAATATTCATTGGAGCTTTATTTATGAATATTATTTTGAATACTCATTCGAGATTATTTATTTAATGAATATTAGTTTGAATATTCACTCGAGATTATTTACTTCAGGAATATTATTCAAATATTCATTCGACCTTTATATATTTGTTGAATATTGTTTAATACTCCTTTAAGATTGAGTATTTATCGAATACTATCGTGAATATTCCTCTGAGTTATTTAATGAATATTATTTGGAATATTCGTTTGATCTTTATTTATTTAATGAATATCTTCTTGAATATCCTTTTAAGGTTGATTTATTTATTGGATACTATTCCAAATATTTATTCGAGGAATACTTAGTTAATAAATGAATTCCCTATATTCATTCGAAGGTTACTTTGAGCAATAATCTATTCTAAGATTCTTTCAATATTATGAGATGGCAAATATTCGTTTATTATTTATCTAATTCTTGCTAACTAAGCTTTAAAATATATTACTTCGTTCAAATACTATCTTCGATCTTCAAATATTATGTACACTACTCTGAGTTTTATTATCATTATTTTATCAAGGAAGGTTCTCAAAACTCCATTCTTCATTCGAATCTATCTTCTAAAATATAAGAGAACCTTGCTTGAGAGCTGTTATTTCGTTGACTGCCCGGTCATATACTTGTTAAACTATTCATTTCACTCGCAACTTGGCTGCTAACCATCAAATTGAGTCTGTTTGTTACTTCATCATCATTCAAGGGGTAAGATTATTGGAACAAATTAATATCCATTAACAAGCATCAGCTTGGGAAATATCGGTGAATTTTCCTTTCCAACTAGATACGACTACTTCGTGGAGTCTTATCAACAAGTATTATACTTGGGGAAAGGGGGACGAACTTTACATTTCATAATCATGGATTTATTCAAACTAGGAGTATTGTGTAAGAGGCTGTGGGACAGTCCATCATTGAAACTGGTATAAGAGGCTGTGGGATAGTCCATCCTAGAAGTAGGGTTCGAGTGGCGCCGGTCCCGTCTAAGCCCAAAGATGGCTAGGGAGATCCGGCGTATGGTGGTGTCCATATGTTCTTCCTTCTACCGGTAGTAAAACAAAATATTGAGATGCACAACCTGCGACTGATCATCGTAAGGCGGTGTCATCTGGCGCGACATACTCCAGTATTGGTTCACTATCCGGAATCTATTTATTTTCTACAACATTATCAGTGTTGGCAGGACTGAAAATTGTTCAAAACTGGAATTGCATATTTTTCTTGCAATTTCCTTTTTAAGAAAAAATGATGATATCTGGCTCTTATCTTTGCATAGCAGATATTCTTACGAAAGATATAATTCGAGTTACACGGGAACTATCACAGCTTCGAATTAACCACATACACACAGTGATATACACAAATCATCATTACCCACTATGTCGCAGCAGCCCACAAGCTTAACACAACATAAACACACACAGTTCAATACACTCCCATCCTCCTGCCTCCTTCTTTCTGCCTTAATGCCCTCAAACAACACACATACCCTATATCACATATACACACACCCACATCTTGTACACACACATCATATATACCTGCATACACATGCAGCAAACACACACATGCATCAAGCTCGACATGCACTCACGCATGCAGCTCAACATAATACAGCTCTTTGAAACACACACACACACACACATGATGTGAGCACATACACACACACACGGTAGTTGCAGGGGAGAATAGATGAGGGGGAGAGAGTTTAAATCACCACCGAAATCATCAACAAACCATAATCGGGCTTAAATACACACCCTAGATATAAACATACACAAACCACTACACACTAGTTCAATCGTACACACAGCTGCGCACCTATGCACGCAAAAACACGCGCAGGCACAGGGCAAAACAGAGGGGGAAGAGTGTCACGCCCCCCAAATCCGGGGTCAGGATTTGGTGCCACCAACAATTACAATTAAGTAAAACTTAATTATACAAACGACCCCTCATCGTGGATCGATCTCAGGTTATGGTATGAAACAAGAATATAAATTTCAACATTAATCATAACCACTATACCTCTTATCCGTAGCGCGGTCCAGTACCATATGCATCCAGGCTGACTCTGAAATCTATTCTATAAAGAATGCCTCATCGCTCTCATTCGAATTTTACTATGTAGGTAGCTAATCCTTAACCCTAACTGAAAAGGAAGGGTGAAGCAAAGTAAGAGTGAGCCAACAATGCTCAGCAAGTTAATAATATAGTGAAACAACAATATCTCGATAGTTCATTGATGAACAATATCAATGATTAATTTATCTCAAAGAATCATTCGATTTTCATCATAGAGTAAGAATTTTCCATTTTCTTCAACCATACAGCCTCAGATAAAACTTTGAGAAAAAGAATATCAAGAAATCCCCCAATCATTCTTACTCCACTTTCAACGTACAATGTTACTCGCGAAGGGAATAACTGGGAAACTTCTATCCATCATTAATCCCATTGTTTTACTAAGTTCCCAATTTTAATCAAGATAGAAAACATCTAACTCTGATATCCAAAATTTTGAAACTAGTGACCATTTGTATTAAAACATATATAACTTATCAAAACATTCCTTTCTTTAAAAACTTTTTATATTTAAAACATATTTTTGATAATACCTTTCGAAAACATTTAAGTTGATTGGAGTTTTTCCACGACAACGGACAATACGGGTGATCAACCACGTAAAGTCCCCATACCGGACACGAAGTCCCTCTAGACCTTGAAATTGGGTTCCCAAATAGGCAACACATTGGCCTTTAATGCTGGACTAGGGGAACCACCCCTAGCCTCTTACGCTTCTCCAATTTATAAAACCTTTAAAAACTTTATAACATTTCAATTTTCAATCCTTAACCTCACTGATAACAAATCGGCCCAGTATAAGGAATTTCAGAACATCATTAATTAATTAAGCCATTTTTTTCATGAGCAGCAATAAAAGATTTATGGTCAGGGTAGCATTCTATATAAAGAATCATGAACAAAACAACAATAAGATTAAGATTAAGGGAAGCATTTGATATAGGGAATCATAAACGACAAAGCAATAAGATTAAACTAAACATGGTAGGGTTCAGCAAGATAGAATTATATATCAACAAGGAAACATAAATAAATTAAATAACATAGCAATTATTAAGATTCTAGAAATTGAACAGCAATTATAAAGAAATCTGGGAATAAAGAAAATTCGAAGTTCAACAGAAGATTTAAGTTACTGCACTGGCTATAACCACTCATTTCAAAGATTATCAATTGATGAAATTCCGTTGTAAAATTTGAAATAGCATAGTGGATTTGAATAGTCTAAAACGAAGATTTAAGAAATTCTCAATTTCTCAAAGTCTCACTCTTGTTGGCTAAACACTCATAAGCGATAAGTGCATATTTTTGCATATTTTTATTACCTATTTATTGTTTGAACTCATATTTTAATAAATTATTTTGTTGCATTTCAGGAAATTCGTAAATAAATAAAGAAATGATAAAATAAAGAAATAAAGAGCAAGGAAGGGAAAAAAGAGGAAGAAAAAGGACCAAAAATGAAAGAAGGAAAAGAATTGGGAGCTTGGAGCAAAAGGAATATTTCAAGACAAGTGGAAGGTGGAGATCATCCCAACACATTACATAAGTGTATGGCCAAGATCAACTCTTCAAAGCTTAAGGGGGAAGGAAACAAATAGATGGCTAGGATTTCACCACCACACACCACAAATGTATGGTGGGGATTTACCCAACACCCCCCTTAACCTTAATTCCTATCCTATAAATACCCCCTCACCCCCCTTGTATTTAGGAACTTAGATTTTAGGGTAGTTTTAATTTCTTGTATTTTCTTTAGTTTCAAATCTTGTAAACACTCTTATTATAATTAATGCAATTTTTATTTTCTTTACTTCTTGTCTTGCTCTTTCGTTATTGTTGCCTTGTTTCGTTATTTTCGTAAATCTCGTTGCTAACCACTTGGGGCTGAAAGTAACGAAATTTAATTTCGTGTTCTTAGTTTTAATTCGTAATTTTGCCCCTTTAAATTTCAATTTTATTGTGGGCCATTTTAATTCCAAATCCTCGTTTTAGTGTAAAGTTCATTTCGTAGTTAATTTCTTTTCTTTTCTTTAATCGTAGTTAATTTTCAAAAAAAAACACAAAAATACTAGTTTTATAAAATTTCAGCATTTAACTTCTGTTTGTTATTTTTTAATTCGAAGCATTCTTGGCATCCCCTGTTTTTATTTAAAGATACAAACCCAGCATTTTTTTTTATTCTTCAAACTCTCTCTTCTCCTTTGTCTTCATTTTCAACTTAAACACCCAACTGCCCTCCCCTTTTTATCGAACAAACCCAATATGCTTTTCTTGTTTTTTGGTTTCTCTTTGCTCGCCTTCTTCACTATCCACGTACAATACCCCAAAACCACCCTTCTTTTTTTTTTGTCTTCTTGTTTTGAATTTTCGATTTAGTTTGTGCCTTTATTTAGTTTTTAAGTCTGTTTCCTTCGTTTAGGCGAATGCTGTTGTTCTGAGTTCGATTCTTGTCTTCTTATTCGTTGCTTTAATTCGCTGCTTTCTGCGTGTTTAAGTTTTTGGCTGTTATTGAGTCGCCACCGAGTCACGTTTCTGATTGTCCGAGTGATTTGATTTCTTTGCGTGTTGTTGTTTTCTGAGTTGGGTTGCTGATTGTCGAGAGTTCTGCGAATCGATTCTGGGTTTAATATTTTTGCTGCGCTTTGTGATTTCATTGCTAAGTCGATTGCAAGTTTTGTGTTTTTGTGTCGATTGCCGAGTAGACTGCAAGTTGAGTTTTGTGATAGCTACGTTGTTATTTTCTATTTTTGTCTGAGGTTTGAGTTTTTGCTTTGTTCTGGTTTCTTAGTTCTGTTGCTCTGTAAACGATTATTTTTGTTGTTGAGTCCTTTTCTTATAGTGAAATTAGGGACTGAATTCCTTTTATTTGTAAAACTGCTATGCTGGTTTTCTGAGTTGATTTTCGAATCCTGGTTTGCTACGGTTTAGTTCACTGAGTTAGTTCAAGCCGTTGTTTCTGAGTTGCATATTTCCGAGTACTGCTGGTTTCTGGTTATGTTATTGTTCGAGTTTCAGTTGTTTGTTTTCGAATGGTGCTACAGTGTTGTTTTGCAGTGTATTTGATTTTTGTAAAAATTGTTTTAATGTTAAATCGAATTGTGAGAATGTTTGTTAAATGTGGTTTCCTGTTTGTGCAAATTAGTTTATCATAGCTAAATGTTGTTGCTAAGAAATTAAATCTAAGTTTTAGTGTGATTCAAAAATTAGTTTTTAATTTTAAATTTAGACTAAAATTAATTTTCTTTTAAATTAGGTTAAATACTCTTTTAGGAATTAGTTGGTAAAAAATCCGAATATTTTGAACCCACCCTTGTCCTAATTTGATTAAATTGAAAGTTAAGGATTGCGAATAAATTAGTCCCTGTGGAACGAATCATTAAATTTTACAACGAAACGAATTGTGCGCTTGCGATTCAAATGTCTTAATTATTTCTAGCACAACAATAGGCTTTAGCCGCCAGAACCGGCATGACAATAATGAGTTTGAATAATTAAGAAGATCTCAATTTATTCTCGGTTTTAAACATCACTGAGCAACACATGCCTCAACAACAGTATAAACCTCGAATTAGTTTACATTAACTTGAAGGAAAACGTACTTTGAAGAATATTAGTATAGACGAGGAATATTGAAATAAATTAATTTTAAAATAAATCAACACCTGAACGATAGATAAGGAAAATTAAACAATGACAGAATAATTTGAGAATGAATGTTTGTAAATTAATAGAAAAAGAATGTCACTGGAATAAAAATGAAGGGTATAGGTACTAGCAAAATGATTTGAAAGGAACATCATATAATTAATATAATAGGTTCACATTATTCAAAATGAAAATGAAGGGTACAGATGCTTACAAGAAAGAATTTGAGAGAATATATAACTAACACAGGAGAATTTCACTTCACTTGAACAATAACTGAGGGATAGAATACTTGCCTCGATACACGCCGTTTCCAATTCCAACATCTCGATCTTTTACCCACTTTACATCAGTCTCTATTCCTTTATATACTGGCCTTTATTTTGTCACACATCTGCCTTTCCTTTATCACTTATCAGTCTCTATACGAGCACACTCGTCAACTCCGATCATTATCGCCGACCTCCTATTCATACCTATATACAGGTAAAGTACTATTTCAGTACGCTAATAACCGTAATCATCTAAGTCTGCTCTACCCAAACACGTCCTATAACGCTTTACAACTTTAACACATACAAGTATTAATCAATTTCTTGAAATAATAATAATAATATATATTTACATATATATATATATATATATATATATATATATATATATATATATATATATATATATATATATATATACACGTATCAATTAACAAATAAATCGGCTCAAATAAGAAAGCAAGCAATCCTTTGCATCAATATTAATTCGATTCCACTTACAATTGTCATAAATCACTCTAATATAACTACTTATGAACTTCTAATAATCCACACACACTTAACACTTAACACTTAACACACAGACTAGCAGTTACGCACATGATCACATAAAAATATCGATTTAAAACAATTTACCTTATTAATGCAAATCAACACTGATTAGAATTGATAAAGTAATTAATCAATTACTCAACCATATTTATTACCCACAATAATTCATTTTCAGATTCCCCTTTACCTGAATAAAATTAGCTATCTTAAATAGAATTTACAAAAATAATAAAAAAATCAAACCTTTTGGAAATAAATTAATTAAATAATTAATGGAATATTTATACCCACTTATAAATATATAAGAATATTCTCACCTAGGTATTCAAATCAAATACTCAGACCAAAATTGTCCATAAACTTAAGTATTAAGCTCTAGACATAATAACAAACATGACTCCATTCAATTGTTTCCTAATCCTCCATTTATAAGTATCTATAAATAACATATGAATCAAGTTACACACTAATAAAATTCACATCTCAGGAATCCATCCAAATCAAAAAATTGTCCTTCCATTTAAATCACCAGTTTATTTCTTTTCACACTAACTTGCATCCTCCTTACCTATTTTAAAACCTCTCACACAATACACCCCACACGGTGCAACATTCACACCCACCTCAAATTTCTACACACACGCGGATGTTAACACACCTACAAGACAAACACCCACACACTATCTCATAATCACCCACCACACTACACTCATACACTCACAGTGCACATACCCCCAATACATGCCATACCACAGCCTTTACCATCTCCCTCCCCTGCTTTCCTTCAAACCTCACTGTCCGCAACCTCTCTTTCCCCCAAACACACACACATCACTAAACCCCATTCATACATACCATCACTAACACACCCACAACCCTCTGTTCTTGCAACATACCCGGATACAGACTCCCTTCCAAATACAAGCAGACAGCAACATCCTTCCCTTTACAACCTTCTATCGAAAATCCCTGCAACCAAAACCGACACACCGAACTCCTCAAGCACATAACATTCACCTCTCTTCCCCTGTTCCCTATCTAGCAGCCCCCAAACAATTAACCACCCAACCACCATTTTTACTCTTGCCATACAACAACTAAAGTATATACATAAGGATTCCCGAATTAAAATAATTATGACTTTTTACCACAGTTGTACATTATCCTACTTAAGATAACAACCAAGCTGCTATAATAAATTTTAAAAACAAAATCAGCACAATTAACTAATCTTGCAACTTCGACCGTATTGGAAGATTCGAATTTGAAACTTAATTAACACCTTACGAGAATAAAAAAATCAGCAATGATCAAACCCAGCTACCGATTACATCTATGATTCCAACGAACTTGATTATACTCCAAAAACTTACGAAAATATACCAGCAAGACCACCACTCTGACAACAGCAACATAACTCTACACATGACACACACATACCCATAATGCCACACATACACAAATCGCAGCCTTTGAGGAAGAAGAACAGAGGTAAGGCGAGAGTTTGACAATCGAGAGAGTGATATAGACATATCGTGTGTGAGATAAAGAGAGATTGAACTAGGTGGAGAAGAGATTGAGAGATAGGTTTGGAGAGATTTGAGCGAGAGAGGAGAGGAGAGAGTTCGAGAACTCACGGGAGAAATCGAGAGAGACCCATGAACACAGAACAGGGGAAAAATAGAATTGGGGCATTTAGGGATTTGAAGATTAAAAAGGGGCATGGGCATAACACTAATTTACTAATTAAATTTCTGGTTAAAAGCAATTTAAATCCCCTTTATAAAATAGAAAATAAATGGGTAATGTTTGAGAAAATTCATAAAATTATTTTTAAAATGTAGAAAATTAAATTAGCTATCTCCCCATATTTTTAAAATAATTTTAGGATCAAAAATGAATTAAATATGAATTTTACAAGTTTTGATCCTTTAAATGGAATAAGACTCTTAAAATCATTTTAAAATACATAAACACTCAAAATAATTCTCCCAGTAAATTTTAAAAACTAAATAATATCATAAAGATAATAACACAAAATATTTCATGATTTTTAATAACTTTGTTGATTTTATAAAATTCTCTGAATATCAATAATGCATGATTTAAATAGATTTTAATCACAAAAATTCAAATAAAAATACACGAACTCACATTTCACAGATCAATCATCATATAAACATGTAAACATTATGTCACATATATTCAATCCTAAAAAAATAATAATAATTCACCTCATACAATCCACATTTCATATTAAATAAACATTTAAAATTACAAAATTTTCTAGGGCGTTATAAAGAGTATTAAGAGAGAAAGAGAGAGGAAGAGAATTAGAGAGAGTTTAGGGATATCAGGAGAGAACTCGAGAGAGTTCGAGAGATTTGACAGAAACAGAGCAGCTAGGTTTCCAATTAGGGAAAGTTAGGGATTTTGGGGAAAAGGGGTAAGGGTAGTACTTAATTTCTGATTTTAAAATAACTGAAAATCACTTTATAAAATGGAAATTAAATAAGTAATAATTGAGAAAAATCTTAAACTAAATTTTAAAATATATAAAATGAAATTATCTATCACCCCATATTTTTAAAATATTTTTAGGATAAAAAATGAATTAAATATGAATTGTACAAGTTTTGATCCTTTAAATGCAATATAACTCGTAAAATCATTTTAAATTACTTAAACACCCAAAATAATTCCCTCAGTAATTTTAAAAACTAAATAATATTATAAAGAGGATAACACAAAAGATATCAGGATTTTTAATAACTCCGATGATTTTATAAAATTCTCAAAAGATCAATAATGCATGCTCTAAATAGATTTAAATCATCAAAAATACAAATAAAAATACACGGACTTATCCGACACACATAAATCATTATATAAACATATAAACACGATATTACACATATTTCACCTTCTAGAAAAAAAATTACATCATATAATCCATATTTAGTATTAAATAATAATATTTATAATTACGAAATTTCTAGGGCGTTATATGGATAGTCCATACAATGGCATTCTAGGCAGACTAGCCCTTGCAGCTTTCTTGGCTGTAGCTTTCATCCCTTACTTGAAGCTGAAGTTCCCGACCGAACAAAGGATTGGATAAATGAGAAGAGATTAGAAGACAGCTAGGATTATCATGCTAGAAGACTTAGAAAACGACAAAGATGTAGAAATCTCCGATGGTGGAAAGAAAAAGAGGGGTGAGGCCGATGATGGAGATAGTCAAACCAACAGCTGAGAAAGAGGAAGTTGAGTTGTATGTCGGTCAGTCGGGGAAGATGATCCAGATTCGCAAGAATATGGAGCCCGAACTGAAGAAGAAGGTCATCGAAGTGATCAGGGAGTATCACGATGTGTTTGCTTGGAGTCATATGCTTGGGTGAGACCCATCTGTGGCCAAACATTGCCTCAATGTGAAGCCCGATGCTAAGCCCATTAAACAGAAGAAGCGAAATTTTGAAATGGAGAGGCAAGAGGTAATACAAGATGAAGTGGAGAAGCTGTTAGAAGCCCAGTTCATAAAAGAAATTGAGTACCCAGATTGGTTGGCCAATGTGGTGGTGCTCTAGAAGTCCAACAATAAGTGAAGAACGTGCGTGGACTATACCGACCTCAGCAAAGCTTGTCCAAAGGACCACTACCCCCTGTCGAACATAGATGATAAGTGCATATTTTTGCATATTTTTATTACCTATTTGTTGCTTAAACTCGTATTTTAATAAATTATTTCGTTGCATTTCAGGAAAATCGAGAAAAAATAAAGAAATGGCAAAATAAAGAAATAAAGAGCAAGGAAGGGCAAAAGAGGAAAGAAGGAAAAGAAGTTAGGAGCTTGGTGCAAAAAGGGAATACTTAAGGAGGAAGGAATCATTTGGATGGCTAGGATTTTTCCACGACACTCCACATGTGTATGGTGGAGATTCACCCAACACACCCTTAGCCCTAATTCTCATCCTAATTCACCCAACACATATCCCCCTTGTAATCACAACGTAGATTTTAGTATAGTTTGAGTGTAGTATAGATTTCATTCCTTTTTCTTGTTTTCTAGTTGAAATTTTGTAAACACTTTCCATTTATTAATGCAAATTTCCATTCCCTCTTTACATCTTGTTCTTTCCTTTATAAGCAAGCTATGATTTTTCATAATATCCAAAGTAGTGAAATGCTACCCACTTTGGGTTAAGAGGAGCCTTTAAATTCTTGTCCTTGGCTACAATTTTTAGTTATTAATTGTACTTGAGCCCCTTTAGATCTCAATTTTATTGTGATTTTGGCGATTTGAAGTTGTAGATATAATTTAGTGTTTGATTGAATATGTTAGTGTAATGGGTTTGATAATTTAGAGCTTAATTTGGTTTTGGTAATGTTAAATTTAGGGTCTTTAAAGTTTAAATGCTTCCTTGATAGTTGTTGGTAATTTTCCGATGAATCTAATTTTTTCCGACAAAGTCTTTACTTTCTCTAATAAAAGCTTACTCCATTGCAAAACTCAATTTGTTTTGGGGTTTGTTTTGTTCTGTTTCATTTAATTTTAATAGTTGATAATTTAGAAAAAAATTGATGTCGTGCTGTTATTTTGATTATAACATTTCCGTTAGTTACTTGTTCTATTTTTCCGACTAAGTTGAGTTGCCTAATTTTTTATTCATTGTTTTATTTGCACCCATCAGTGACAGTCTGGTTAGCTTCTTAGGTTATAGTTATTGCTTCGTTAATTTTTTTTCTTTCTCATGCATAAATCAGTTGTCTGATAAGTTTAGTTCGTGTCTATTATTGTTATTTTTCAATCTCCAGTAGTCCATTTTTTAATTGTGATTGTGTCATTAGTTTCTTTTTTCTTTTTGCCTCTTCGTATTTATTTGTAGTCCAATTAGATTTTACTACATTGGTGGTTCATTTAGTTTAAGGTCCATTTGTTAAATCTGAATCATACTTTCTGAACCAGTAAAATTTCTGGACAATTTGAACGAACAGTTATTCTGAACATCTGAATAAATAATGTTGTTTGTTAACAATTTTTGATAAATTATCTGGATGATAGTAATTTACTATTATATCCTGCTGAATGATGAATAATATTTGACAAAAAATATCTATTTATCAACTGAATAACGCCAAATGAATGCTTTTTCAATCATTTAAATATTTATTAAAGACAATAAATAAAATTAAGAATGTTGATCAAGATATTAAAGTATTCAATCTTAAACACAATTATATGATTTCCAAGAACTTTTTTAAAGTTTCATAGCAGTTTGATCACGAAGATCGTTCATATATTGCGTGGCTTGAGATCCCCATTGTGTCATTCATTGATCGTTCAAAATCTTCCTCAACTTCATCACTATCACAATCACACAAGGTAGTATGATCACATCGATCAAATAGTTCATCTTCTAATTTCTTCTTGCTTAGGAAATTGTGAACTGCAATACAAGCAATTACAATATCTCGCTGCGTAGAGAATGAGTATGGAGCCATCTGTTTCAGGATAGGAAATCTTGCTTCCAACACGCCATAAGCACGCTCAATAACATTTCTTAATTTTGCATGGGCATGGTTAAATATTTCCTCTTTACTTAAAGCATGTCGACGACGAAAATCCGCTAACCAATATTTTGTGTTATGGAATGGGGTTAAATAACCACAAGTATTTGTGTATGCTGCATCACAAAGATAATATTTATCTGCAATATAATGTATATAAGTTATTTATTGTACAACATACTTAAAAAAGTTGAAGGGCACATATTATTTTATTTATCTGAATATAAATATTAAAAATTACATACTTGGCGGAGGAACCGAAAACCCAGAATAAGGATCAAGTGCAACCTCTGTTAGTATTCTTGAATCATGTGCTACTCCCTCCCATTCAGCCCGAATGATTGTGAATATCATATTAAAATCACATAAACCTAAAACATTCTGATAGCAGTCACCTCTTCCTCGGCCTCTATATCGAGCATGTTGATCAGCTAGAATAATTGGATGAACAAGTGTACCGTCAAGTGCTCCAATTGCCCCTTTATAACACAAAAATTTAAACATGTTAAATGCATCACTAAAAATATTGAAAATATTATTTCTTAAATTAGTGCACCTGAAAAAAATCGCCACTAACCGGAAAATTTTTTAGCAGTTCTCTTTGTCTCCTTGAAATATTCCCGGTTTCATTAAATGATGTAGGCACTTTAATTTCCTTTGTAAACTCCATCATTCCGTTCAAAACCTCATGAAAATAATTATGTAATGTTTGTGTAGAGTGCTGGAATCTATTTTTGACCTTTATAAAGCGATCATTATGACTTATAACATGCAAAAATATAGCCACTTTTCTTCAACTGTTGAATATCGACTAGCATCAACCCAACCACGCTTTTGAAAAGGTTGCAAAGTTGAATGTATGCAACACGAGAAAGACGCATCATATCTTGGCACTGGGTGTTAGAACCATTTTGCAGTTCTAATGTATATGCATATCCAGGCAAAATTGAATTATTATCTTTTATTCTTGGCACACTGCTTGAACGAAGTTTTCTCAGATAAGAATACATAATCATCAAACATAAAAGTTGATCTTCAATTTCCATTAATAACCTCTATAAAAAAAAGACATTTAGAAGTAAAAATTACATATCAAAACACCAACAAATTGTCACAAAAAACTAGAAACTACACTTATTATAACCATTCAAAATGCACTAAAAAAATATGAAGTTCCAAGATAAACTAAATCCATAGTTAAATAATGCAAAACAAACAAACAAACAAAACCAAATAACACTAAATGAGGAAACTATGCATCAAGTCTTAATTTTTTTGACACAATTTTAACCCAATGTTCATTTTCATTTTCCTCAAGAAGCATCCAATGTTCCCTATACTTTGCACTCTCACAAAATATCCCAAGATCCATTTGGTGTAATTGATTTGTTGCTCCCCATCCAAGTTTGTTTAGCTTGTCTTTACAATCTTTCAGTGATGGACCACTGTTGGTTTGAACTATAAGTTTTAGTGCACTAGTCATCTCATTCTCGAATAATATATTTTTCACAAGTTTTGGTGATGCTTTAATTCTCTTCTTTGGAGTTTCTTCCGCATCAATATTTGAAGAATTTGAAGTATTGGATTGAATTTCTTCTGCACCAGAAATCTGTTTGTAAACATCTATGTCAATAGTCCTTTTCTTTTTGGAGCTAGGTCCCCATCCACTAACTCATGTTGCAGTAGTTCCGTCATAAAGATGGATGCAAAGTTCAGGGTAACTCAACGGTGTTGACTTGAGAGTTTTACATACTTATTTCCCTATACAGAGAAGTATAGTCTCAATATTTTTAAATTAAATTATTAGAATTAAATGAAATTTATATTTATTTAAATTGCCTTAGAATATATAGTCCACTCTTCATCAGTAAAATTGAATGAATTCGTTACAAGATTATAGTGATTTCCTATCTTGGCTTTGAGTTGACACCAAGCAACATATCGATTTCTTAAATAATCATATCGATTCCTCATCTTTCTAGCATCAACCTCGAAGTTGTGAGTTTTTTAAGAATTTCTCCCACTTCAATCCATGAATGTGGTTTTAGGCTGCTACCTAACCTACCATTAGCCATAACTTCCTCAATACATGCTTCAAGAAAACTTTTTGTTATGAGTTCACCCCTCCAATATACTTTTCCTTTCTTTTGAGTTTCATTGGACTGGTTTTGGGTTTCATTTGATTGGTCCATATCTAAAAATTTGCAAAAAATAATTAAAATTACACATGAATATGAGATGATGTTACTAGATTGAAACTATGAAATATAACCTGGAAGTGTCATTAGCATCAATAAATGGAAAATGAAACAGAGACTACCTACAGATGCAGTCAAATATAAGAAATTAACTATTTTGTTAAAATAAATAGTATTAATAGTACACCAAATTCTAGTACAACTACTCCAAAAAAAATAACAATGGTTGTTCTCAAATTCCACCCAAACAGTTAACGTACTCATTCACGTTTTTCATTCAAGTTTTTCAGAATAACTAGTAAAAATGGAGGCAGGACTTGAACTTCTTAGACAATTTAAGACCTAAACCATCTAGAATTGAGTTTTCGTATCACACCTTTACCTTACAACGTACAACAAAAGTTTAACATATAGATTTAGAAGTTATAAAATTCGAGCCTGCAGAAAAGTTTAAAACTGGTCACATATGATCTAACAAGTTTAGTAATTAGTATAGATTATTTGAGCTTCGTTTCACAATTTATAGTGAATCATTATGACAATTTGTAATAAGTGTTGTGTATATAGCAAAAAGAAAGAGCTAATATAGCAAAACAGAGATTGTATTTTAAGACTAGCTAGAAAGTTTTCACCAGGTAAGTGACGATAATGCCAGCCACCATCAAGGCTGCATCAATTTCCATTTACAATGTTACAAACCAACACTTGGTCATTCTCATTCACTTCAGTAAAGTTCTTGGTTTATCATACTCAGCATTAAGTTAGCCAATATTGTGAAAGCCAATAAACAATATATATTACAAACCCCTAGGACTACCTACTTAATCCTAGTGAGACCATTACTATACCAGTTCCCTATAATTCACTCAATTTTGTCTTAACAATATAGTGTATCAATTTTTTGTAGTTAGATGTATATAGCATCAAGTCTTTTACAAACCAATCATCAAACACTTGTATACCCACATAATAAACCACATAGTAAACTATGCTTGTATGTGTTTCGAAGTAAATACTCGCATATAATCATAAGAATAATGCTTGAAAATTTACTTAACAGGTACCTTGAATCAACCAGAATATTAAGAAGAAATTACCTCGAGCCAAGATGGAGCAGTCATTAATAGAGATGCAGGAGATGCAGTCGCTCTGAAAAAGATGACTATAAAACTGTGGGAGAATAGTAGTTGATATAGTAGTAAAATGGGGTAAAAGAGATTAAGAACGAATGATTCAACGACAAAATTTAGCACGTCTCGTCCAGAAGAATTTAGCAATCATCCAGCTGATTTTGAGAGGTCCAGCCCGATAAAAAACAAACCAAATGCTCTGGACAAATGAGCGGTCCAGCAAAAGCCCATTCATATTCTATTTAGTGGTTAACAAATGAGGCCTTAGTTGTTGAAATTAACATTAATTATTGTAATTTAAGCTTGTCATTAATATTAACAAAGTATTAATAGTAGTGTTAATTAGTGTTAATTCAATTTCCGTTACACATTTACTAGTAATATCTACGTTAATGAGTTAGCTATATTTAGATTGTTAGGTTGTAAAAATCTGTGGCCCATCTTCTTCTATGTCATGTTAGTTTAGTTCAATTTTAGTCCATGTTTTTTTTCGTTTACTTCTGGCCCAAATCCAATTTAGAATCCAAATCTGGACCACATGTATTATAAGTCCATTTCCTTGTTAGTACGCAAGCTTGTTCATTTTGTTTTTGTTTGTCACGTTCTTGTAGTATAAAAAGTTGTCTTGCTTGTTTACTTGATTTTCAAATTTCTTTTAAATTTTATGTTTCAATAATTCTCGTAATTTTCTTTTATTTTAATTGTTATTTAGATTATTCCAAACCTACTCCAAAAATCGCTTGGTCTAATTTGCCTAAATTAAAAATTAATAATTCGCGAAAAATATATAGTCTCTGTGGATTGAATCACAAATATTAAAAGAAAGATTGTGCGCTTGCGATATTTAACTGTTTATTTTTAGCACATTAATAGACCGGCTGAAAGATGCCACTTATGGGCATCAAATACTCAGCTTTTTGGACGCTTTTTCAGGGTACCACCAAATTTTCATGAATGCCGAGAATATTGCAAAGACAGTATTCATCACTTAGAAGGGCACTTATGCCTATATCAAAATGCCCTTTGGCCTGAAGGATGCTGGGGCAACCTTCCAGAAGATGGAGAACAAGTTACTTAAGGCACAAATCGGTCGAAACATGGATTGCTATTTGGATGATATGATTGTGAACTCCTTATTCAGAGACCATGTAGAAGACCTACGGGAATGTTTCGAGATGCCGAGGAAGAACAATATGAAGGGCAATCTGAACAAATGCACGTTCGGAGTCTCTAGTGAAAAGTTCCTTGGGTACATGGTAAGTGCCAGGGGAATTGAGGCGAACCCCGAGAAGATAAAGGTAGTTATAGACATGGAAGCGCTGAAGACAATCAGGGACATTAAAAAACTGACTGGAAGGCCTGCTGCTCTAAGGAGATTCATTTCCCGCTCAGCCGAGATAGCTCTTCCATTTTTTGAAGTGCTTCAGGGGTCAATGAATTTTGAGTGGGGGCCTAGCTATCAAAAGCCATTCGAGGAAGTCAAAGAATACTTGGTTAAAGCCCCACTCCTAATGAGACCAGATCCGAAGGAAATACTGCAGTTGTACTTAGCAGTGAACGACTGAACACTAGGAGTTGTGTTGGTCAAAGAGCATGAAAAGAATCAACATCCAGTATTCTATGTATCCCACATGCTCAAGGATGTAGAGACAAGATACCCGAATGCTGAGAAGTTTTCCTATGGGTTGGTAATGGTGGCTTGGAAATAACGCCACTATTTTCAATGGCAAACAATCCTAGTGGTGACCGATCAGCCACTGAAAAAAATCCTTTAAAGGTTATAGGCTTCATGAAGAGTCGTTGCTTGGTCGATCAAACTTGGGGGATATGATTTGGAGTGCACGCCGAGGACAACAATTAAGGCACAGGCGTTAGCCGACTTCATTGTGGAGTGTTCATTTACTGGGTTGAAGGACTTAGCCCTTAAAGAGTAGTTGATTTGGTTGCCTGGGAAACGGAAACTTTTTATGGACGATTTAGTCGTTGGGTATAAATTTGCGACATGCTTAATTTTAGCGAGTCCGGAGGGATTTGAGATTTGCAAAGCAATTAGGTTCACCTTACCGCTGACCAACAATGAAGCTGAGTACGAGGCCTTGCTAGCGGGGTTGGATTTAGCCGAGATTCAAAGACTTACTAGGTCCATCTACCTGACCGAAGTAAAGATGCTACCGATTGACAAGAAGAAGTGCATGGAGATTCTTCAGGGGGTTAACTAGATGACCCCAATCAGATAATTTATTGAGAATGGTACCCTACCACTAGATCGAAGGGAGGCCAGGAAGGTGAAGCGTTGATTGGAAAGCCATACCTTGGACGGGGGCCGTATGTTCAGGAGATCAGCCACATAGCCACTCCTTAGATGTTTGGATCCACTAGAAATAGTGCATGAAGGGATCTGTGGAGTACAAGTTTCGAGGAGTGAGTCCTAAGATGGGCCTTGGACTTTGGTCTTCACATAGAGGATAAACTCCGAAAGAAGCCCAAAGACATGTTGGAGGCACATCACCTTATTAGGCCAGGCCGAATGCCCACAACGGGACACCCCGAGGAAGCCCGAGGGAATCCAGTCCAATTACGAGTAACGGACCACAAACAATCAATTACAACCTCTCCTCAGAACGTGGGACACGTTCCCCACTAACGCCTCCAGGTTCATCGCCCCCGCCCGATGGGCTGATATAAATGAACAAACATAAGGTTTTGTAGTGCATTCACTCTTTACACAGAAAATATAAGCTCTTGCACATTTTACCCTACATACTCAAAACCAGTTTAACTTATTCTCACACCAAAGGTGAATCGTGGGAAATTCTTCGCATTCTTCTCTTTATAAGTAAAACGAAGGACTCGATCCATTCATCCGCAAATACTGGTTCCAGCACCTTCTATCTAAATTTTAGCAAATTCATTTCAGTTTCGATTCTTTTTCTCTCCATTTATCTCAATACTTATGGTCCTCTTTTATACACATATATATAATCGATTGATTTGTATAATGGGTTGGTTTAAATTTATGTGGAGATAACTTGGTTATGCATATTTATGTGATTTCTATTGTTGTAGATGGGTTAAAGGTGCTGGTGGGTATTAATGTGGTTTAACCGTTGGTATATTTAGCAAGAGTAATTGTTTTAATGATGATGAAATTGGTCAAAATGAATGGGGTATACGAGTTATTGATTGAATATCAGGAACGAGTCTTGATTTAGAGATTGATTGGTTTCAATCTAATTTGAATTTGATAGCAATGTGATGAATATGTAAAAAATGTTTTGTGATTATTGGATTCAATCAAATTCTGTTAACTATTAGGATGTCAGGTATATGACTGCACATTGTCTATATTGATTGTGATTTAGAGATATTATGATTAAAAGGTTTTGATTTCATAGATTAGGAATTATTGCTCATTGAAGAATGAGTTGGGTAAGATTGCAGGAAGAAGGTATAGATTTATTGTAATTCCAGTAATATCCTTGACTTAATAGACGGTGTTACACGAATTTGAAAGAAACATGCATTGTATAAGTATTTTGAGTTATCAATACAATATATGATAGTTTAATATTGTACGTGGTCTGATAATCAAAATGAAATACATGAAATGTACTTTGTTCTTATTTAATTGTTCTTTAAGTTTCAATTTTAAACTTGTTTTAGAGCCAAACCGAAATACCCAACCTAACCCGCCCCAATTTGGGCCGAACTTACCGGACCGTCCAAAATCAAAGCCCGAATGAGTTTTTTTTTCTGTTGGGCAAAATATAGTGGTTGGGTTAGAGTTTAAATATTTAAACCCTTGATCCAACCTGACCCGGTTAAATTGTAATAGACCCAGCCCAACCCATTTAGAATACACCATAAATCCCTAATTACACAAACAATAAAAACATATCAGCCGCAGCCATAAGATATTATTCGTGACTTCCTGTTATAATAGCCCTAATTCTTAGGAGTAAGGATCCTATGTCCCCTTCTTCATGCCCCCTTCTGTGTCCCCTGTACAAAAAGGGTGCCCCTGGCGGGGCCCATTTTAAGAAAAATGGAAATAAAAATATTTTTTCTTAAAATGGACCCCGCCAAGGGCACTTTTTAATACAGGGGACACAAAAGGGGGCATGGAGAAGGAGACAGAGGATCCGGGCTCAATTCTTAGCAACTGATCTTTAAGTTCTTGTCCTTTTCACTCGAGATTCAATCTTGCTCAATCTTTGCGCGATCTTTGTTCAATCTTCAACTGATTTATAAGTATATTCTTTTTTATTTTATTTTTGACTATTTAGGCTTATATGCCTTACAACTTAGTATCTGTTCTAAGATAATTCTCTGGGTGAGCGAGAGTCGAACCCACAACCCAGGATGACAGATGATACACCCTTTACCACATGGGCTATCCAATCGCGCTCATATTCTTTTGGATTTACTATCTTGATATGTATATTACTATCTTCAACTGATATTTAGGCGATCTTTGCTCAATCTTCAACTGATTTATAATCTTCAACTTATATCATTTATTTTTTAGTATTTGTATTCTTCAACTTGTACCATTTATCTTCAATTGATCCAATGATTATTATGGACTCCAATCCTGTTGAACGAGTTGATCTTAAGTCTCCTAAAAAGGAAAGTGATGATGATGCTCCACCCAAAACTAAGAAAAAATATACTAGACATTAGATGTGTGAGATCATTTTACCAAAATACCCGATGGAAATCCGAATGACCCTAGGTGCAATTGCAATTACTATGGGGCGAATTATGCTTGTTATTCCACAAGAGTTGGAATAAGTAGTTTGTGGGTTCACTTGAAGAAATGCAAGAAATACCCAAAGAACATGGTTGATAAGAAGCAAAAGGTACTTGTTAGATGCTACATTTAACAAAATGAGATGCCGAAATGCATTGGCTAAGTTTGTGGGTAGGTTTTAGGCCTTCAATCTTTAATGTTACAGAAAATAGGCATCTGATCCAGGCTATTCAGTGAATATTCTGCATTTGCATGTACATATTCTGCAGAAAAGAAATTGTGTGAATATTTTATAAGATAATACAATTGTGTGTTGTGCTTCTCTATAACTTAGCATTTAGTTCTTGTTTACATACACTTAGAAATATTGTAAATTCTAACACCTAACAAGATAGTAAAGATCATTCTCCACCTAAGACCGTCGGAAAAGAAATAGGAAAGAGAAGATTGCTAAAAAATTACATGTAACAACAACAAATGGGAACAATAGAGAAAAAGAATGATATTGATATCTACTTGGTTGAAGAACCACTCGACCCAACGACTGATAAGTTCAACATATACTTTGGTGGAAGGATAACTCTAGTAGGTACATATAACTTTTCTTTGATTGCTAAAGATAAACTTGTTATTTCAGTATCAAAAGTTACTTCGAAATCTGCGTACAGTATGAGTGGAAGGATTTTAGATCCATTTCGGAGTTCTTCAAGTCTGAAAATGGTGGAGGCACTCATATGTACTCAAAGTTGGTTGAAGGGCAGTCATGGAGGGATAAAAGCTAGTACTTATTTGGATGAAACTCATTTTTATGAGTTTCTTGAAGTTAAAGAAGGTAAAAAAATTATTAAACTCATTCAACACTTTTCGTTGAAACAGATTTTACACATTCATTCATGTATGTTGATCAGGTTTTAATTATCGAATATATTGTAAGTAATATGGGCAAAAAGGACACTGCTGCATCAAATGAGAAGGCTAGGATCAAGACTATCAATCTTACGGATGACTGATTGTCCAATGTCCACTAGTTTTATGTTTTTATTTGGAGCCAGAAAAGAATATTATTTAGACTATTTTTTGGCATGTTTTAGTTAAGACTTATCATGATGATGGTAGAATTTTGGATGATTGTAATATTTTGGATTAAGACTTGGTTTCCTGATTTTATGTTTTTGAATTTTACATTTATTGTTAGTTTGCTATAGATAATTTTGGTAGGATTTTATTTTGTTTCAACCCAATCAACTCAACCTGGCCCGACCTAAGCCATCACACAATTAGTAGAATTTGATTGCATAATTTTTTTTTAATTAATGGAATAAAATTTTATAACCCGAACTAATTGGATTGCATCATTAAAATTTAAATGGGTGTAACCATTCAACCCATGATCAGCCCTATGTATGACAATCTTTTAAGCAAAATATACTGAGCTTTAACTCGAATTTAAGGCCTGTTTGGCTACAACTTAAAATAAGTTCTTAAAGACTTATTTTCAGGTAAAAATTTCATATTTTGATAATTTCTTTTATATAAGTATTTAATATATGTTTGAGATTGCATAAGTTGCAAAACAAAGTTAACTTTTTTAGAAAAATTAGAAATCTTTAACTTTGTCTTAAAATAAGTTGACTTATTCTGAAAAAAAAAAAAGTTCCCCAAACACCCCTTTAATCTGTTGGGATACCCACTTTTGAAGTGGACTTAAAGTTCTTATAGCCCCCTTTAATCTGTTGGGATACCCACTTTTGAAGTGGACTTAAAATTCTTATAGACTATAGGTAAAAAGCAAGTGTACTTTTCAACTTACTAGAACAAGAGCTTAGTTCTTTTTTTTAGGCTTAATGGCATTTTAGCCCTCAAAGTTTCCACCAAAATACCCATCAGCCCTCACTGTTTCAAAACGTTCCTTTTGACCCTCCAAGTATCCGTAAAGGTCTAATTAGCCCTTATACCGGTATAGGAAATGGTGAGTTTGGGTGATTGTTGGTTCGTTTTAATCGACACAACAACAATACAGCAAAATTCCGGCTAGAAACCGATTAAAACGAACCAAAAGTCACCCAAACTCACCATTTCCTATCCGGTATAAGGGCTAATTGGACCTTTACGGATACTTGGAGGGTCAAAAGGAACGTTTTGAAACAGTAAGAGCTGATGGGTATTTTGGTGGAAACTTTGAGGGTTAAAAGGTCATTAAGCCTTTTTTTTATTTTCTCTTTTATATTTTGTACCTTAATTTTAATTTATTTTAATTATAACATATTTTATATTTTTTACTTTGGTGTTAGTTTATTTCAAACAAAATATCAATTTTAATTTTTTTTATTCAAAAGTTACTTTAAGTTAATATTTACCAATCTCTATATTTAATTTTAAGTAAATTTATTCAATGCATACTGTTATGCCCTAATTTGGCGTAAGTCCTAAGCAGGCCTAAATGGGTTAGAATAATATTGCATCACACATAATGGGCCAGGGAAAGAAGAACGGGTCATTAAAGTTCATCATCATAGAGGAATTCATGACATTGTTCGGTAAGGCGGCATCGCCAGCGATCCCAAAGGGATGGGGTCGCAGTTCACGAGGTCTAGCGAGGCCTAGAGGTCCAGCGTGGCCTAGAGTATACTTATTATGAAGGCTTACGGTCAGACCCAGCGAGATCGCGTGAGTGCGATTATCTCCATACATCACGGATCACCTCGCATGACTAGCCCAGTGAGGTCGCATGCGAGGCCATCTAGCCAGTTTCGCCAGTAACAATGTTTAATTAGAGCATCATGCTAGCCATGGGTAACCTTTTATGGGCCATGGGTCATGAGCAGGATAAATGGGTAAAATATATTTGCCCAAGGAGACGTCTAGTGGATTTGGGTCAAGTTGAGCCCATAGAAACCCTAGCCCATCTAGATAACTTCTTCTCCAAGAGAACTACGTGTGGCTTGATCCCTATATATAGGGTACGTAGGCATCTTGTAAAGTCTGAGAAACAGTTCACCACTGAATATCAATAGACAAGATCAGCCACAAACAGTTACAAATCACCTCCGTGTTCTTCGTGTTCTTAGCAAAATATCCGTATTTTGCTCCGTGATTCCAGCAACCTCCAAAATATTGTTATAAAATATTCTCCCTATAACATTTGGCGCTAGAAGGAGGGGAGTCGTTGAATTGGGAGAACAATGACTAAACCGAACAAGAAGAAAAACGGAGTGGGGGAGACCCCGGGGTCGCACAAGAAAAACAAAGACAACCCTCAGAGGAAGGATTCACCAGAGAGCGAAGCGTATGGAGATGGGACCGAGGTTGAGTTCGAGAAGGAAAAAACACCACCCCCTGTCCAGAAGGTGACATTAGAGAGCGAAGTCATGTCTTTTCTAAAGGGGATCGGAGACACAGTGGCATCCGTGTAGGAAAGGATGGCTAAGATGGAGAAGCGGCATAGCTCTAGGGGTGTGAAGAGGAATGCAAGAATGAGACCCCAAACCCATGAGGGGGAGGGAAGTCATGTTTTATAAAGTTAACGATGACGGAGTAATGGTCGCGTTGTGACGAGGAGAATACCCTCGCTAGTGGTAACTACAACTCGAGAGGACGAGGTCTCCTCATGAGCTTTTCTTTTCAATGAAGCCTTCTTCGCATTTGAAGGCATCGTCTTTGAAGGAAAACCAACTCCTTCTTTCAAGAAACCGCACTAGACCAGATTCTCAAGAGAAAGTAGGGTTCGAATGTTGCGGGCCTCTCGTGGAGTTTTCAGCACATCGTCAGCACGTTTCTTCTCTTCGCCCTTCAGGACGGTTCGCACTTGACCAACTGCGATCTCAGGAAGGATGAATTAGCGTACGGGTTGAATAAAAGGAGGGTGAAGTTAAAAGGATAGTTCCATACTTGGGAGGTAGTTAAAGGAAGTCTTAACTCTGGGCACCTCATGGACATAGAAGTAAGGACCTTTCCACGAGCCCGCGTTACTTGGAGCACTATGATAAAGTTCTTTTTTGTTGAACTCTGGCCAGACTGAGAAATAGACGTAGCCGAAGTCTGAGGCCCTGCATCGCTTCAGCTGCAGAAAATAGCCCATGGTCCTCGCATCCAACTTAGGATATTCAAGTTTATGGTAAAGAACGTAGAGGGCAATCATGGCTCTGTAGCCGTTGGGGTTTATTTGGATCGGGGCCAGATGGTACGTTTCATAGACATCCCTAATAAAAGGGTGGAGGGGAGAGGAGACGCCTATTTTCATCATTGACGAGGTCAAAACCATTCGAGGTACTCTGCCACCATTTTCTTGATGATCAAAGCGACAACATCGCATTGAAGATTTGGGGAGAATAATTTTGCCTTCTGGCCTGAAAATGTCAACCGCCTTAGCTAGAGACTCTGTATCTAGGGTCGTTGATAGATCCCGGCAGGCTAGGACGCGAGGCTGGCCGGGTTTCACTTTCGAACCTGGTTCAATATCTTCAGGACGAGGTCCGCCAACATATATAGTTCCTTCTAGCTCAGGCTGGGGAGTTGGTGCGTAAGGTTGGGGAGAAGCTTCTGGTATGTAATTATAATCAGTGAAATTGACGACCTTGGCTACTTCATCGAGGCCGCCATCATCAGAGGAAGGCTCCTCATAATCGGAATCATCAGAATTGGCTTCGTTGTCATCTCCACCCTCGTGCTCATAATAGGCAGCGCCTAGCGAGTTTGTAGAGGAGTCGCTAGCAATCGTTATGGGGGTTGTAGGGAGAAGCTCCTTGTTAAGAGGAGAGAGGAGTTTGGGGATATTGGAGAAGAGTTGATTTCCCTTCTCCAAAAGTTCATTCACTTCGTCTTGAATAGAAGAAGGAATTTGTGGAAAAGGTTGATTCTGCGAACTTGAGGGGACTTCGGCAGATACATTCTGCGAGGCGGATGGATGTTTTGTTTTCCAGGAGCATAAATCAGTTTCCCGAGTGTATTCTTCATTGGACCATTGATGGTCCAAATACAATTTGAACGAACTGTCGCTCGCACTTGTAGCCTTAGCAATGTTAGCAGCCACCTGCTCGCTTATTGTGATGTGGGGAAGGGGTGAAGGAGTCCTTGAGCTATCGTCGGTAGACATCTGTAAAAGTGAATTATTAGTGTGTGCACTTACAGAATATCAAGGGGATTCAGAAATATAGAAGGTTCTAAGTGTCCTCACATCGCACACGGTGAAAGGATTGACTTATATTCTAAAGAGGAAAGGACTGTTTTGTATCTACGTGAGAGATCGCATTTTCTATCCTGGCGGGGCTAGGCTCACAGTATTAAATTACAAAGGAGGGGTCGCATACATTAGGGCTCGCATCGCATACATGTACAAGTGATAAAAGAGGGAATTATAAACTATGCATGCATTTAAATGAATTAAAAATGAAGAACAAGAGAAGAAACCTTACTATTGATTGAAGAAAGTGTGAAGATCTTAGAAAAGTTTGAGGTCGTTCTTGTATGAAAGCGATCCGGTTCTCTGTTTGATCTGGGAGCAAATTGGCAGCAATTCGTTGCGTTGTTTATAAGGAAAGTGACAAATGATTGGGAAATCTGAGTTTATATAGTAGGCAGGAGAGAGAAGGATCTGTTACACGTGTCATCATCCTGGCAACCCAGAGCGGATCTCGAGACATGACAGCTGTTGGAAACCGTTCAAATTCATTGGGCCTGCGAAGAGACGCCGAAAATGATGAATAATGGGCCTTGGCCTCGCACCAGAATTTCTTGGAAAGGAGTCTTTTGAGTCCACATCGCATTTCCAATGGCAATATGGACTCGGGGGGTAGTTGTTATGCCCTAATTTGGCATAAGTCCTAAGCAGGCCTAAATGGGCTAGAATAATATTGCATCACACATAATGGGCCTAGGAAAGAAGAACGGGTCATTAAAGTTCATCATCATAGAGGAATTCATGACATTATTCGGTAAGGCGGCATCGCCAGCGATCCCAAAGGGATGGGGTCGAAGTTCACGAAGTCTAGCGAGGCCTAGAGGTCCAGCGTGGCCTAGAGTATACTTATTATGAAGGCTTACGGTCAGACCCAGCGAGGTCACGTGAGTGCGATTATCTCCATACATCACGGATCACCTCGCATGACTAGCCCAGTGAGGTCGCATGCGAGGCCATCTAGCCAGTTTCGCCAGTAACAATGTTTAATTAGAGCATCATGCTAGCCATGGGTAACCTTTTATGGGCCATGGGTCATGAGCAGGATAAATGGGTAAAATATATTAGCCCAAGGAGACGTCTAGTGGATTTGGGTCAAGCTGAGCCCATAGAAACCCTAGCCCGTCTAGATAACTTCTTCTCCAAGAGAACTACGTGTGGCTTGATCCCTATAAATAGGGTACGTAGGCATCTTGTAAAGTCTGAGAAACAGTTCACCACTGAATATCAATAGACAAGATCAGCCACAAACAGTTACAAATCACCTCCGTGTTCTTCGTGTTCTTAGCAAAATATCCGTATTTTGCTCCGTGATTCCAGCAACCTCCAAAATATTGTTATAAAATATTCTCCCTATAACACACACATTCAATTTAAAGTCAAATCTTCATTTTTATTTCAAGTTAAGATATTGCATTTTAAACCATAATAGCTTATTTTAAATTAAGGGGGCATTTGGTTCGTGTCGGGGAAACGGAATGAAATTCAGAAAGTGAAAGGCATATGATGTAGCCTATTTGTATTTCGAGGATACAACTCAACTTAAACAAGATTGTATTAGTAAATAGTATATAGACTGTCACAAGGAATCTCAGATTGTATTATCTGTCAGAAGTAAAAGATCAAGGTCAATCTACAGACTTGAGGAATTACTACATTGAAAGAAGCTCAGTCATTTGATCAAGCCTCAGTGAAGTATTCGTTAAAGAAGTGGATTCATTTATAAGTGACAGAGATTTTGACAGTGACAGAGACAGTACAGAAAAAATCAAAAAGAGAGATGAGAAAAGAAAAGGAACCAGATTTTAAAGTCAATATATGAAGAACAGTCATTGCGGTTAGTCACTCATGAACCAGACAGTACATCGAGTGTCAACATTAAACAGTGGTTGTTCGTCATTAACTTCAGTGGTTCAAGCTATCAAGACTGGTATGTGAAAGAATCATTGTGCAAGCAACAGAAGTGCTAAATTAATTAACCACACGGATTTTACTATCAAGTGGACTAGCTGTGAGAAAAAAGATTTATCACAAAGAAATGCAAAGTGATATATTCTTAATGCTGAAATCCCGGTTAGAATTGTTATATTTTTTGTTAAGCAAAAAGAGTCCAGTTTCATATCCTCAGGAGACCGCAGCTTGGAACGTAAGGATTTATTTATATTAATAAATATTTTATTTAATTAGAAAATTATATTTATAAATATCTAATAATATTAGATATTTATTTTTGTAATTTCTGAATTAAATTAATTATTTATTAATTAAAGATTATAAGCTGTGCGAATTAAAAAGCATTTCTACGGAGCCCGTACAAATAAAACAAAAGTCAAGTGCTTTTGTTTTGTTGAATTGAAATGGCCAGGTGATAATTCGAAATATGAAATGCAAGTGGCTGGCAGGTCGACTTGTTTGTTTAGTAAAAGCAAGTGGTGAGTTTGTTTGTTTTAAACAAACAAAGAAATGAAAAAAAGAGAAAGTAACTTGTCTGTAACCACATGTTGCTGTCGGCCAAGAATTCACCTCCTGTAGAGCGCGTGTCTTCCACGCGCCTGGAAGAAATAGAAGAAAAGCTCCCGCGTGTGCAGCACTTCCCCAGCTGCGAGTGGACTTCATTCAACAGCTACTTCAGTTTTGTTAAACAGATTATTCAGGAAAGTTGTAAGTCATACCGAAAGTTATATCCAGCAAAAGGAAAAATTGATTGTCATATTCAGTTCAAGAGAATAGTCATATCAAGATGTTGGATTGGACAGTCATATTATCTCAACTGGATAGTCATATCTCGTTCAAAGAGATAGTTATACTAAAAGTTATGTTGGGATGGATTGTCATATCTAGTTCAACAGACTGTCATATCAAGTATTAAGGATAGTCATACCGAAAGTTATATTGGAAGAGACTGTCATATTACTTGCAGTGGATAGTCATACCGAATGTCATATTATTGTTAACTGATTGTTATATCAGTTGAAACAAAGCAATATGACTATGGCAGTGCTATAAAAGATAGAAGACAACAGCAAGAAAAAAACGGACAGAACATAACATTCCTTACAAAACACAGCAGCCTCCATTTCTCTCTCTCTCAAGCAAGAACAAATTAATTCCCAGAAAATCAAGTTCATCCCCTTTGTAATATTTTATCCGGTGGAACTTGTTTACTTGTGATTCTTGTACTACTAGCGAATTAAGTTTCCTAGTTCTTATCTTGATTTTTATTAACTAAATTAGAAAAGTTCATGTCGAATTTTCTAATTAGTTTTTATCAACTTGATAATTATCTATACTGAAAATTGTAACACCCATCAAGTTAATATATTGTTATATTCAACTTGAAATTTGTTTCAATTTATTCCGCACAAATTTGTCTAAACCAAAAATTATTTAACGGACAAATTTCAATAAATTGGTATAGATTGTATTCAACCCCCCCTTCTACAATCTTATCGGACCTAACAGAAAGAGAAACAAGACGAAAGAAATGAATGATCCTGAATTGTTTTACCTGTTTGGTTTCGATTCAGAAATGTAATGAAAATTTTTATCAAAAATATTTTTAATTTTCAAAAATTAAATTATAAATTATTTTTAATTTTTAAAAGTGATTTACATGTTAATATATTTTATTATAATTTAATATAAAATTATAATTGATATTAAAAAAAATAAGGAAAAATAAAGAAAATACCTAATATAAGGTGAAGAATGGGTATTGATAAATATTTGGCAAATCTAACACCAAAACATGTCAAAGGATATGACATTATTTATGCACCAAACACCAACAAAAAAAAAAACGAGCACATTTATTTTTCTTTTCCTTGTTTTCCTTTTCATTTATTATCCTCAACCAAATATCCCCTAACTCAAATGATACCTTATATTGTGTTTGGTTGGGGTGATTGGAATGGGTGAAATTAAAGAAAATTAGTGAAGATTAGAGCAAAGATTTGGAAAAAATTAAGATAGTACAAATTTGTTAAGATAAGAATTGTGAAGAAAACGGGGATGGTAAAGAATGCAGCATTCCTTCTCAAAGTGAAATGCTTGAATTATAATATCAATTGTTAGGAATGGAATGGAAGAAAGAGTAAAAATTTTAAATTTTTACTCATTTTATATTTGAAATCTCATTTTATTCTTTCAAATTTCATTCATGTCAACCAAACATAACATAACCTTGAGTTAGTGTTTGTTTAATTCCATACGCACTAACTCAAATGACACCTTAGTGTTTGTTTAATTCCATACGCAGTGTTGTGGATGAATAGGATATGGCCTAGTTCTAGTGGGCTGGGTAGTTGAGTTTACTTGGTTTCTCTTTCCGTATTTTGTGGGTTGAGAGGTAACAGGGATCAATATTTTATCAAAAAAAAAAAAACAGGGATCAATATAGGGGCCGTTTGGCTTACCTTAAAATGAGTAACTTATAACTTATAAGCATAAATGTCGTATAAGTGATAAGTAGAGCAGAACTTATAAGTTAGTAAAGTGTTTGGTAAATCAGAACTTATAAATCAGTAGAGTGTTTGGTAAATCAGAACTTATAAGTTAACTTTTTTTATTATTTTCAAAATATTTGTTTTTTAATATATATCAATGGATAGATCTCGATGAGTAGAGTAATTTGATATATACATATTAATTTTCTAATGAACGGATCAAAAGATATATGATTTTGAAGATTTGAAGGATATTATATATTGAGTGTATCGAGAAATAAGTTATAAGCATAAGTTGAATGTTATGATTTCCTAACATTCAACTTATCAACATATAAGTCATAAGTTGAGCTAAAACTTAAATAAACAAACACCCCTCATAAGCTCTTGTGGCCTTATAAGTCATAAGTTCACAGTAATATGATAAACCAAACACGCACATAGCTTTCAGCCTTCAAGTAATCTGTTGTATTTGCTTCAAAATAGAGGGAAAAGAAAACTTATATATGCTATATGCGAAGGCAATTTTATTTTCTAAGATATTGAATATACAATTGATTTGTGTATAATAGATCGTTAATTTCAGTATGGCCTTGATCGTTAATTTTCTAAGATATTAAATATCGTTAAAAAGATATTGAATATTTTTTTTCCTCATTCATAATGTTCCGGAGGCTCAACTACAGGTTTTTCTTTTTATCCTTTCGGGTACAATGACTAAAGAATTATGTCCAATCATGTTATGATTGGTAGAAACAAAGAAACACATATCTTATTATATTCTTATATAAAATAAACATAAAAGTGATGTGATTTTTTGGTCCAATAACTATATTACCAAAATCATACGATCAAAAATTTAGATTAAAAACTGTTCATTGGATTATAAATATAAATATGTAATTGTATAATATATTACCGTCTTCGGATTATAAATCAAATTATAAATCAAATATATATTATTATTTGCATTAATTGAATATAAATCAGATGTATATTACTGTTTGTATTAATTATAAAGAAAAAGGAACCTGAGATATATCTTAGGTAACTTTCATGAGATATGAATAAATCATTTAAAATTTATTGAGCCCGCAGACCTAATTAATAAAATTTTAAACAAATCTTGATTTTACAAAATTACCCACCACATATTTACATATAAAATACATATATCTCAGGGAATTTACCTAATATGTATCTTAGGTTCTCGACTCTCTTATTTATAAGTCAGATATATATTAATGAGATATATATTACTGTTTTAATTAATTGAATTGTAAATAGAAATTATAGTTTAAATATGATATAAATAAAAAAGGTTATGTTAGAATTGATTTTTATTTTTTTATTAATATTTTAAAAAATTAATATTTGTTATTTGGGCTCTATCTTGAGAACTATAAAGAGTTAAATGATTTTATAATCCACGCGAAACTCATAAAATTATTTTAAATTTAGTGATGATTTAATAATTATTATCCAAATGAAAGTATTCAGAATCTCAAAATAAAATATAATTACGAATTTTTACATTAATCATATTCAATGTAGAAGACATACATTGATAATTTTATTCAATGTACTAAACCTAATTATATAAATTTAAATCATTGACATGAACTTTTTCGTGTTTCAATATAAATATATTTTTTAGTTTACATATGAAAATACAAAATATTTTTTTATGCTAGATCCAATGATTTTCATCTATTATTTATTTTAAAATCTAACCGTTCTTATTTATTTTATCGTACTGAAGACCAGACCACCAACTAACAAAATTTTGGACAAAATCTCTCTTACACTTATTATTAAACTTGTATTTGGTTGTTACTAGAACAATTTTGTAAGTAGGGTATTTTAATAATTAAAACGAAATATAAACAGATTTTATAAATCAAATAGAATTTAACTTAAAAAATCATCAATTTCTTCTATCTTTTATTTCTTAGTAATTTTAATTGAAAAATAATTTTTAAATCATCACTTATTTAAAGATTTTTTTTGTTAATTTCAAGTGGGCTGTAAAATCGTACAAATCAAATTTTAAAAATTCAAGATAAAACACAAATTGTAAATTGAACGTGTAAAATCTTTTATATATCAATTTTTTAACAATAATTTGATATGTACACTAATAACATATAAATATTAAAAAAATTATTATAATTATAAATATTAAAAAACGAGCCATGCGTTATACGGGTTATAAGCTAATCCATTATATCTATTATAGGCCAACATGGATTTTGAGCCTATTTAGTAAATTACGAATTTGTCCTTAGATTTATATTATTGTTAAAAATTTTGAAGTTGGAAGGAATTGAACCCATGACCTCCAACACCTATAACTTTGTGGTCTTATGTACAACCACTAAACCAAATTAGTTTTTTGTGCAACATTTTAAACTCATTCACTACATTCTCAATAACCCACCTATTAGCAATATTTGTTTTATAATTTATTCAGGATAAAAGTGCTCACATAATTTTACTAATTTTAATAAATTGAATTTTGATAATAATAAAACCTATGACATTCATATACTCATAAATTTATGCTCACATTTATTTGTATAATTTATTAGGGATAAAATCATTAAAATATTTTCTCATATAATAGTAAAAAATTGGTAGTCGGGGAGAGAAAATATAAATTGACTAATATGATGTCGTCGAAGTCAAAATTAAGAAAGGCACTAAGTGGCCAAAAATTGGTAAAAAAAAAAAAATCAAAGTGAGGAGGTAGGTGACAGAAAACAAATAGAAGTCTATCTCAAGTAGGTAAACGGGCGGAAGTGAAAATAAATCTATAAAAATTTATTACAATACTTCTCTCTTTTAACAATTTTGTCCATATATTATTCAAATGGCCAGAATATGTTTATTATTAAATTGTTACAAAAATTGATGAATGAAGTGTATAACATATTTTTACTCGATATCAGTATAATATTTTATTTTAAGTATGAAAGGTACTAAGGTGGCCGAAAATTACTAAAAAAAAGTTAAATTGGGGAGGTAGGTGACGGAAAATTAGTAGAAGTCTATCTCAAGTAGGTAAACGGACGGAAGTAAAAATAGATATATAAAAATTTATTACAATATTTCTCTCTTTTAAACAATTATGTCTATATTAGTCGAATGGCCAGAATATGTTTATTATTAAATTAATACAAAAAATGATAAATAAGATGTAAAACATATTTTTACTCGATATCAGTTTAACATTTTATTTTAAGTATATTTGCACTATATCCGTTAATCTTATTATCATCGGATAATTTATAGACTGATTAACAAAATAGATTAAAATATTAAAAATAAGAAATAATTTACAAATGGGATTTGGATTTGGTAAAAAAAACTGTCAATATGGTTTTGATATATATAGTCTCTCGCACTATATTTATGCAGCATTTTCGTAATATGCTAATGTTATTATTTTTTAATTTCAACAAAATGAGTTTTACAACCATATACTTAAATAGTAATATACCAATTTCACTTGAATTTTAAATTCCAATGAGAGTTTCATCCCGGTGTGAGACTAATAAACTCGAAAATTGCTGATATATACAATGTCTTATGATCACACATGTGATATGTGTATTTTTTTTATTTTTCAGCTATCATTTTTTATGTTACCTCAAATTAAAATGATATTTCTGAGATGCTTCATTATCGTATTTATGTCTATCTTCTTTTCATAAATTGAATTTTATTGTACATGTGAACTTTTACAACATAATTCATTCGGTGCATACATTAACACATCTCATTTTAAAAACCCGTTATGAGATATGACACTTTAATTTTAGTTACTCGTGTATTTGGTTGGATTTGTACATGTCTAGATATGGTTTGTCTTGAAATTTGAGATATTACCTTGGGTTTTTGAAAGTTCACTTATGACAATGGATGGTACAATATATTTGAAGTAAAGATTTTCTAAGCAGAACTATGTGACTCTATTACTTTTATTTTCCCGTCACATTACATTATTTCTTACGATATTAAATTAGAAATAATATAATATTTAATTCTTCGTCCATCCCAAAATAAATAAACCAGCTATCTTTTCACGCATTTCAATACACGAAGATTATTATGGTAATACTTGGCAATTACAATTAACTCTTACTTACTGCTTTCAGTCAGTCATTCTTCTCACATTGACAAAACATAACTAAAAATATAACTTTCACGGTTCAGAATCTAATAATATTTTGAAATTATAACATCTTAAATAGATCGAAATACGTAAAATAGACTAATACGAGAAAATTCGATGAATTATTATGTGGCCCGTGCTTTGCACGGGCTATCATGCTAGTATCTTATAATAGATGATTAAATCATGCCTCACCACATTAAATCATATTTCATAATTTTTTTAATAAGAAAATATTTTTATATAAATTTTATAAATTATACCTATTTCCGACAGTAAAGCTACATACTAACATTTAACGATTAAATGAATTATGAAGAGAGAGTAAGAAATGGGACGAGTGATGATCCACAAATGGATAACATCAACCGATGTGTTGATGCATATTTTCGTCACGGATAAAATATCAAATTATGATTTATAATTGGGTATTCGTATAAAGTTATAAAATTAGGGATTAGATATTTATGACAATTTTTGGGGGAGAATTAAGGTTTACGTATTTTTGGGCTGCCCTTGAGAGAGTTAATTTTAAGAGAGAATAGAATTTTGGATCCCTTCTCAAGGTGCCAACGTATCCTTTTAAAAGGAATCAAGCCGACGTAGTTCTTTTAGGCCCATACTCATATTCTTTAGGAGCAAGTCACCTATGTAAGTTAATTTCTTCGTATTTCCAATTATGTTGGATGAGGTACGGATTAATGATCCATTGGGTCTCGTTTAGTCATTTAATAAAGATCGATACCCATTAGATGGTTGGGTTTATATTTTTTATCAACACGATGAAACGAGTATTATATTTAATTAATTTTAGCAAATATAATTAAAGAAATAAATACATGAATAATTTATAAAAGATTTACATATATATTTTAAAAATTATAAATATGAGAGTTATATATTAAATTTTACGAAAGTTACAACAAACATATTTTAAGTACAATAAATTGGGATTATATAATATTTAAGTTTTGCGTCGTTATGTAGTACTTGGACTACTCCTTTTATATTATTCCATTTTTTTAAAGCAAATATGGCTTGTATGTGATTTGGACCATAACATTTTATGTCCACAATTTTTTTTTTTATAATTAGAATTTTCATTGAAAAGATCGGTAACACTTCAAGAAAAATTCGAAGCCCAATCCACCCAAACAAACCCAATGAAGTGAGCCAAAAACTACCCCAAATGGGGAGAAAGAAAGTGTCAGACCTATAAATAACAAACCTGAGGACTACAAACAACAAACAAAAGCAGATGAAACTGCTAACAAAGACCTAAAGGAAACCTAGAAACCTGCAACCATAGACAAAAGCAGGAGAAAGAGAAATGAACACCAGGAACTGAATCCACAAAAGGGAGCTCGACCTAGTCGTCTAGATGTCATCTCTACCATTGATCGACACTTGGTCCTGAACCACCACTACAGTAACCTCGACTGGAGCAAAATCGAAAACCCTGCCCTGTTCATCAACTGGAATTGGGGTGACCTGCAACTGAGGAATTAGCGGGCCAAAACCCATGTCCAAATTCATTTTCTCTTGTAGACGGCCAAAGGGCTCTAGGACGAAATGCATGGAGGTCCAGTTGTTAAGTCCCGTGGCTGCTAATTATTGAGCAGAGCGGTTAGATGAATCTGGGACGTATTTGATAATATTCTCCCATTCTGGGTTATACTCCAGGAGTTTCTTCATCTGTTCTACAATCCACAAGCAAGTCCTATCACTTCTGCCATCCTGTCGAGTCACTTTAAAGAAAGGGTTGAAGTTATCTATCTCTAGGTGCACCAGCTTGCAATTAGAAAGTCTAGCTTGGTTAAGCCCAAGGTGAATGGCCTAGAATTGAGTTGCAACAGGAGAGAGGCCTCTCATGGTTCCTGTTAGCGCCTTAACCATCCTACCACGATGGTCCCTTATGATAATACCCACTCTATTGGTGCTCCCATTGAACTGTCGAGAGGTGTGTATCACGTGGACGTTGATTTTGAACGTGCCTCGAAGGGGAACTTTCCAGGTATAGTAGGCCAATTAGGGATAGAGTGAATGGAGTGTTGTGAAAGAAATGTGTGGGATTCTGAAAGTGAAGGATAAGCGTGGATGATATGGAGATGGTGTATAAATAGTGGAAAAGTAGTATGAGTGTTGTGAGAGGTTGATAGACATGGTATGGGGTGGAATGTGTAGTGTATAGGCCAGAAATGAAAGTAGGGGATGGTGGTGATAAAAGGTGGTCAGATGTAAAAATAGAAAATTAGAGAAAGGAGTGAGGAAGGTGGCAGTATACTATATAGATGATAGTGGTAGTGCCCTAGAGACAATGTAGTTGTACTTCTAGGAAAGACTATTTTGTTATTTAATGATTATGTTCTACTGATTATTCTACATTAATTTATTATGTCTTAATTTACTGCGATTTAAATGTTAGAATAATAAATGTCCATAGAATATGTAACACGTATTCTATATCTTTAAGTATGTGACTTAAAAATGAGATTATATGAATAGTGTTAATATTTCTAAATATCCCTAATCTTGCATTTATAATATGGGGCAATTATAAAGCATAAAGATTAGTATGTTTGTTGATTGATGACCACATCTTATTGGTCATAGGTATAGTGATACTAAAGTCAAGAACATAGGTGCATGTAATATTCTACATGGCACTGGATAAACCCACAGTGAGATTCTACATGTTGATAATGTCATTAGAAAGACTCACAGTGATAATGGTGTGATGATCCTTAGACTTGAGATCATTATATTTCCATACGAGGATTAATATACTCTGACTACAATAAAAGTTATCTTTGACCGGGTGATGATAAAGTGGACATCGGGTATATTATGAGACGTATGAGAAATATGAATGATAGATATAGAATTTAACCCTCCTATTAGTAGGAGTGATATTATTGGCCTCTTTATTGAGTAAGACTACGAAAATGCCTGGCCATGCTCAAATATTGATTTTTTTAATAGTCTACTCATTGATCAAGGAAACCCGAATTAAATGTTGAAGAGGATGACTAAAAACATGCCTCGAGTCTAATCTATAATATTTGGTTAAAGGGATTATATTACACGGAAACATTAATTACGAAAGGTTTAATTGGATCACCATTTATTATTATTACTTGGTTAGCAATGATGTATTACTAGATGCCGCTTATTGTTTACGATTTTAAATTAGATTTAATATTGTTGCCAACGTGATAATAACCTACAGGGTCGCACACATAGAACGCTTGAAGGAGAAATAATTTAAATTATGAATTTAAATTAAATAAATGATTTGTTATATTTATAATATTAATTAAGTATGACTTAATTAATTAAATAAATAGAAAAACAGAATTACTTAAACTAATTCTGAAATTAGTTATTAATTAAATAAGTGAGACTTAATTAATTAATAAATTTGAATTTCAGATTAGTATTAACTATAATTGGAATATAATTAAAAAAACATATTCTTCTCTATATATCTCTTTGTGGGCTGTTTTAAAATAACAAGAAACATATTCTAAAACCCTAGCCGCATTGAGAGAGCGAAGAAGATAGAGAGAGAAGCTGTTTTCGGGTGCTAGTACATATCAATACTTCGAGTACAAGCGTTCGTGTGGATACCGTAGAGCGTAGATCGTGAGAGCGGGATACATGGTGATTGTGAAAGCTTTGGACCTCCATGATTCTTCTCCCTAATAACTGTTAAAGTTTCTTTAAGGTAAAGATTCTTTGTACGAATTAAATATTTGTTTCGCATGGATCCTGTAGTGGGTTTCGATATTATTATTTTCCGTTGCGTTTATGTGCTCGAAACCCAACAATGGCATCAGAGCTACTTGCGAAACGTTTTAATTCGTTATATGTTTAATAGTTTTGATGATATAAGCATGTATGTGATTATTTGTTATGTCTTCGTGTTGACGCAAGATGCTTATATGTATGCATGTATATGTTTTGAATATGTGATATTCATGAGAATTGTATAATTATGTGATGATTGTATATATCACTGTATGTATATAATACATGTTTGTTTTTATTATGGTGATTGTATACAATACGATTTTCGAAAAATTGTGCAAATTTAGTGAAATTTGCGTACTATGTCCGATTTTCGCAAAAACGATATGTGTTTTGACTGGAACCGGGCCACTGAACAAGACTGACAAAGTCATGTTCGCATCTGTAAGCCGTTTGACGTAGTTTACTGCCTGTAAATAGCGATTTATGGTTTTCTGATTTAATTTCGAATTTACTGAAAAATTATTTTTTTGAGTTATAACTTATTAGATCATATTGGATATGATATGTTATGATGTGTTGATGATGATCATATAATATGTATATATACTGATATATGCATGATATATGTTTATTCTTGTTATGAGAATCATATTCGATATGATTTCTGAAAAGCTGCGCAGATCTGGTGAAATCTGTCCTGTGTCAGAATTTGACGAAAGAGTACCTTTTCGGAAAGGGAAACGAGCATGTGAACAAAACTGATGGCAAAGCCATCATCGACTCGTCTGTAAGGCGTTTGACGCCATTTATTGCCTCAAAACGGCGATTTACTCTTTTCCAAATTTGATTCTGAATTTCTGGTTTTTGCGTTATATGATTTTTTTTTGATTGGATCATATGAAATATGATATGGTTTAATATGATTAGATAATATGACATGTTCTTTAATTGTTACTTGAACATGGTGATTGGTTATGGCCTTAATGACCCATAGGTTAGTGGTTTTGATATGTATTTATGGTTTTGGTTTTATAAATACGACTTGTATGTCGTTTTCTTCATTCTTGTAATTTTTTAACCTCGAATGTAACTCGGTTTTTATTATGTAAGTACATTAGTATAGGTTGTATTCAATTATTCAATGTAATGCACTTGAAGATTAAAGGACGATCCAAGAGGAGGAGAAAACAACGAGACAAGAAGAATGAAGACATGTAATTGTATTTATATTTTTCCACCATAAATTAACCTTGACCCTTTCATTAGCTTGAAAGGATCATATAGGATAAAGGCCATAAACAAGTACGTTTACATACTGCATTTTACATATTGATGCATGAATGTATGTGTAGGATACATAATGATGCATGCTTTAATTAGATTAATCATGTATGAATGTATATATTAAATACAACACCCATGCCATGCCTGCTTAAACGAGATAAAATCTATAACGACTCGAGATTTTATAACTAAACAAAAAAATTATGACATTTCTGTGTTTATGAAACACTGAATTAAATACAAATTTTCAATTATTTCGATATGGGGAGATTTTGTCAACAACGGGCCATGTCTGTAAGGAAGTCGGGTATTAAGCGAGACCACTGTGTCTTCTCCGACAACCTGGAAATCAAACCATTGAGAATATTGATTTGAAGTATTTAATTCAAGGAGAAATTGGGAATCTCTTTATGATGGGATCATGGTCATTTTTAATTAACAAATCCCTAAAGAATAAATATTAAGTTTAAGATGCCTTCCAAATGGGAAACACTCGTCAAGGCCTAGATCGACAAAGGGTGGGTTCGCCAAAGCGAAGTACCCTCGTCTATCGTGGTAAGGCGCGATTGAGTAAATTAGTGATACATAACTGTTAGACCATTTGGTTCGACTTAACTAAGTGACCACAATAGGATTGTGAACTTAGAGGCATAGAGTTTGGTAAGATTTATTGGATAAATGTGAACAAATGTTGTTATGTGAACAATGTTGTTCTACCAAACTATCCAAGAATTATATATGATATAATTGACAAACGTTGTCTACCTAAATAAACATTTTAAGGAGAAAAGCCAAAGCTGAACTTAAAGTGACAAAATATGGAACTTGGCTCACTAGAAAGGTTTAAAAAAACATTTTCGAATTGATAGGTAGGGCTATTAAATTGATAAAAATAGTGGGATATATATATTTTGAATATATATGAATAATCACATGAACATAACTTAATAATTCCGTAGACTAATTCTTTTATGCATTTTTAACATTGTAGATATTCAAATAGCAAACAACTTAAATAAACTTTTATGTACGATCAGTCCTTGAAAAGGACAAGATGACAGAAACAAACTTCCTCGATTGGCAATGGAAAAGCAAGAAGAGGATTGGATCCAAATCTAATGATAATCTAAAACATGCTCCCAAAAGGGCTTTGATGCCTATAGGAGGTGTTGCAAAAGGTCATTGTCAATAATGCAAGAAGCCGGGTCATTGGAAGAGAAACTATCAAACTAATTTGGAGGATCTGAAGAAACCGAAGTATGTTCAGATTACTAATTCAGGTATTTATGTTATAAAAGTCAATTTGTCTACTTCTACATCATGGGTATTAGATATTGGATGTGGTTCCCACATTTGTTCAAATGTGCAAGAACTTCAAAGGAGTAGAACTTTGGCAAAAGGAGAACTCGACTTACGTCTTGGCAATGGAGCAAAGGTTGCTGCCTTAGCTGTAGGGACTTATTATTTATCATTGCCCACTGGGATTATTTTAGAACTTGAGAACTATTTTTTTACGTGCCTGCGATTTGCAGAAACATTATTTCCGTTTCTTGTTTGTACAAGATTGGTTTTTTGTTTTTGATTCAGAACAATGGTTGTTCGTTTTCATTGAATAATGTTACCTATGGGGTTGCACGTTTGTTTAATGGTTTATATGTTCTTGATCTTGATACTCTTGTCTATAATATAAATGATAAACGTCTTAAGACAAATGACTCAAATCGAACATACCTGTTGCACTATCGTTTAGGCCGTATAAATGAGAATCGCATTTCCAAGTTACATAAGGATGGATACTTGGATAAGTTTGATTTTGAATCATACGAAGAATGCAAACCGTGTCTCATTGGCAAAATGACTAAAGCTCCTTTCACCGGACAAGGTAAGAGGGCCACCAGACGATTGGAATTGATATATAGTGATGTATGTGGTCCAATACGTACGATGGCAAGAGGTGGCTTTTATTATTTCATAAACCTTTACTAATGATTTTAGTAGATACGGATATGTGTATCTTTTGAAGAACAAATCTGAATCGTTTGAAAAATTCAAAGAGTATAAGGCTGAAGTTGAAAAGCAAAATAGGCGAAAGTATTAAAACTCTACGATCTGATCGTGGGGGAGAATACTTAAGCTTGGAATTTAAGAATTTCCTAAAGGAGTGTGGTATCGTATCACAACTCACTCCTACTGGAACACCACAATGGAATGGGGTGTTTGAAAGGAGATATCGTACTTTGTTGGACATGGTGCGATCGATGATGAGTCATGCGGATCTTCCAATCAATTTCTGGGGTTATGCCCACGAGACGGCTGCACAAACAGTAATCCGAGTTCCTTCAAAATTGGTTCAAAAGACACCATATAAGATATGGATTGAGAATTGTAATAGCGTGTCATTTATGAAAGTTTTGGATGTGAAGCGTTTGTGGAACGTTTAATCTCTGATAAGCTAGGACCGAAATCAGATAAATGTAATTTTGTAGGATACCCATTAGAAACTAAAGGGTATTATTTCTATAAACCTTTGGAGAACAAAGTGTTTGTTGCTCGAACGGTTGTGTTTCTAGAGAGAGAACTGCTTTCTAAGAAAAATAGTGGGAGGACAATAGAACAAGATAATGTTGAACCAGAGTTGGAACATGAGCAGAATGAGACTCAAGATGTTGAGAACAATACTGCTCAAGAAATACAGGTTGTTCGTAGATCTAGTAGGATTCGCCATGAGCCAGAGAGATATTATGGATTTCTCTTGACTCAAAGTGGTGATGTGATGCTTGTAGATAATGATGAGCCTTTGTAATAACCCTAATTTTTGTACTTAAGAAAATTTTATTTTATGAATGAATAGTATTTTGCATGGATGAATAGTGAAATGCATGGATGAATAGTGATTTTGAGAATTAAGAAAATTTTCACGTTACCATATGTCCGGGACAGGAATTAGATATTTCGAAGTTATACGAGTAATCTACGAAGCAAATAAGTGCATGTAAACGCGATCGGAATTCAGGAAATCCGAACTTTGTTTTTATGGAAAATTTGACCAAGCCGTAAAGAGACTATCAATACGATCAAGACAAGAGTATTATAATGTTCAGGATTCAAGGATTTTATTTATTAAATATGACTAATTTATAACCCGTGCGATGCACGAGTTTCTTTTGATATGTTATAGATTTTTATTTTATTCTATAATTATGTTTTTATATAATCATTAATTTTAAAAATTAATTTAATAAAATTTGAAGTAAATTTAATAAATGATTTGCATGATTTAAAATTTATATAATAAAATTCTAAGTTAAATATGTCGTTGACGGGATTCGAATCTTAAATATTTAGTAAAGTAATTTAATCATTAAATATAGCTTATAATTACATATAACAGTTCTTATTAATTATTAAAAATTTAACGGTAATATGGTGTCATATTTTTGGGTATACATTAATGATTGTAAATTTATGTTTTGGGTATATATTAATCATTATAAGATTAGTTTTAAATAAAAAAGGTAACGTATTTTAATTAGAAAGAAAATATTAATAATTTGAAGATATGGTACGATTGATGTTTTTATAAAAGGTAATATCTTCAACTAAAAGTAAATCTCAAAATGGCAATGCCTAATTATCATTAATTATATTATGTCATTATTTATTTTAATAATTAGGATAACCAAACCGACCAAACTTTCAATCTTTCGGCTTTAATATATTAGTATAGATAGATGTATACTAATAAAACACCTAAAATAAATAATAACATAATATAATTAATGGTAATTAATCGATTGCCTTTTTCACATTTACTTTTAGTTGAAGATATTAACTTTTATAAACATCTAAAAATATCAATCGTATCATATCTTCCAATCATTAATATTTCCTTTGGAATCAAAATACGTTACCTTTTTTATTTAAAACTAATCTTACAATCATTAATATATACCCGAAAATATCACATAAAATAAATAATAATATAATATAATTAATGATAATTAGCTGATTGCCTTTTTTACGTTTACTTTTAGTTTTAAATATTACCCTTTATAAACAACTAAAAACATAAATCATACCATATCTTTTAATCATTAATATTTCTATCTAATTAAAACATGTTACATTCTATCTAATTAAAACACGTTACCTTTTACTTTAAAACTAATCTTGCAATCAAAATATAAATCATACCTTATCTTTTAATCATTATTATTATTTCTATCTAATTAAAACATGTTACCTTCTATCTAATTAAAACACGTTACCTTTTACTTTAAAACTAATCTTACAATCATTAATATATATTTTCAAAAAATATTGCACCATATTTTTCAACCATTAATAAATACCTAAAAACAGGAATCATAACACATCTTTCAATCATTAATTTTTTTTCTAATTAAACACGTTACCTTTTAATTTAAAATTAATTTTGCAATCATTAATATATATACAAAAATATCACACCATATCTTTCAATTATTAATAATATATTAAAAATTAGTATACATTGTTTATAATAGAAAACATCTATCTATACTATTATATTAAAGCCGAAAGATTAAAAGTTTGTCGGGTTGGTTTTCGGTTTGGTTATCTTAATTTATAAAATAAATAACAGAATAATATAATTAATGGTCATTACTCGATTACCTTTTTCATGTTTACTTTTAGTTGATATTACCTTTTATAAACACCTAAAAATATCAGTTATACCTTTTCTTCCAATCATCAATGTATCTTTTCTAATTAAATACATTACCTTTTAATTTAAAACATAATTTTGCAATCATTATTGTATACCAAAAAACATTACACCATATTACTGTTAGATTTTTATTAATTAATAAGAACATTAAATGTAATTATAAGGCATATTTTATGATTAAATTAAAATTTTATAACATAAATTTTAAATCATGTATACCATTAATTAAATTTATATTAAATTAAATTAATATTAAAATAATTTTTAAAAAATAATGATTATATTAAAACATAATTATATCATAAATAGAATTTATAAAATATCAAAAAATCTCATGCATCACACGGGTTATAAGTTAGTATTTGTTATATTTGTTGTAACATAAAATGTTGTAACATAAAATGTTGTAACATAAAACTATGTTGGGACATTTTTCAGACATATTAAAATTTTGAACGGACTGTTTACTTAGTAGTTACAACTAAATTGATCTATCAACTTATTAAACACTAGCTTATAGCCCGTGCAAAGCACGAGTTATTTTTATTTTTTTTAAATTTGTTTATAGTTTAGTATATATAATATTTTAAACATTATTTTTAGTTTAGTATTAAATCTAAATTAATATGCTGTTGGTGGGAATCGAACCTTCAACCTTTCTATATAACATAATCTAGTATTAATTTTATATTAAAATGTTGTTGGCGGGATTCGAACCTTAGACCTTCAACTTTTGGTATTGTTGTATCTAACGGTCATGATCTATTTGAATTGAAGATCTAACGGTTGTGAATTAGGTAACCAAAAATAAGGGGATAACCAAAAATAAGGGGGTAACCAACTACAAATTATACCCCCTTTCGCTTATTATAATATAGTATAGATTTGAGTATTTGGAATGAAAACCTTTGAGTTAGAATAACGAGCGTTCTAGAAATCGCTAGAACTTTATAACAAGATTAAGCGATCAAGCGAATGCGAAACGAATTATGGATTAAATACGTAACGAAATGTAAAACCCTACATAAACATCTAGGGTTTATTATTATTAGGATTTGGTGGGAAAAGAAATGAAGAAAGAAAAGAAAAAGGAAGTGATGAGGTGTGTGAACTAGAAGAAGACAACAAGGCTACACCTCACCATTTTTCCAACACACCACACATGCATTACAAGTGTTGCAAGGGGGTTAAGGGCTGATTATACAAGCTAAATATCTCCCACAATTCAATTATCAATTAGACAAAAGAGATCAAAAAGAGAAAAGAGAGAAAATCCAAAGAAAAACACCACCGCTCTCCATTTCCTTCCATTCGGCTACTTCCAAGAAATTGGAATTCAAAACTCTAGCTTCCAAACTTTGTTTTTCATAATCTATGGTTTAAATCAAAGCTAATAAAGAGACTAAGGTATGGTTAAAGTTTGAGCTCCAAACTTGTTTCCTAGCAATGTCAAAAGTTGGTTCAAAGATGAGAATGAATAGTGATGAATAGTAACTTACATGATTTTCTTGTTTTGTTCTTAAGGTTTAAGCATTATAAGGACTATCTAAGGCTTATTAAGTGATTATAAACACTTGATACACTACACCAAACTGGAAAATTACTAACAGATAAAAAAAGCCATTAGTAACGGATATATCCGTTACTAATTAGTAACGGATATATCCGTTACTGATGGCATTAGTAACAGATATATCCGTTACTAATTAGTAACGGATATATCCGTTACTAATGTGTCAGATATCCGTTACTAATTAGTAACGGATATATCCGTTACTAATTCTATGTATCCGTTACTAATTAGTAACGGATATATCCGTTACTAATATTAAATATCTGTTACTAATTAGTAACGGATACATAGAATTAGTAACGGATATATCCGTTACTAATTAGTAACGGATATATCCGTTACTAATGCACATATATCCGTTACTAATTAGTAACGGATATATCCGTTACTAATTCTATGTATCCGTTACTAATTAGTAACAGATATATCCGTTACTAATATTATATATCCGTTACTAATTAGTAACGGATATATAATATTAGTAACGGATATATCTGTTACTAATTAGTAACGAATACATAGAATTAGTAACAGATATATCCGTTACTAATATTAGTAACAGATATATCCGTTACTAAGGAATAATATATCTATTACTAATTTAATACTTTTAAAAGATTTATATTATAAAATCACATCAAATACGCTTGTAATTTTTTAATTTTTTGTGTATATCACTAAAATCATTAGATATTAACAACCGTACGGTTGGATCGTCGAAAAAAGATTTTAAAAATATTGTTTTGTGCAATCGGGACGATACTAGATATCGTGAGTATTGTTTTTTGGAGATTTATATTATAAAATCACATCAAATAAGCTTGTAATTTTTTAATTTTTTGTGTATATCACTAAAATCCTTAGATATTAACAGCCGTACGGTTGGATCGTCGAAAAAATATTTTAAAAATATTGTTTTGTGCAATCGGGACGATACTAGTTATCGCGAGTATTGTTTTTCGGAGATTTATATTATAAAATCACATCAAATAAGCTTGTAATTTTTTAATTTTTTGTGTATATCACTAAAATCCTTAGATATTAACAACCTTATGGTTGCATCGTCGAAAAAATATTTTAAAAATATTGTTTTGTGCAATCGGGACGATACTAGTTATCGCGAGTATTGTTTTTCGGAGATTTATATTATAAAATCACATCAAATAAGCTTGTAATTTTTTAATTTTTTGTGTATATCACTAAAATCATTAGATATTAACAACCTTATGGTTGCATCGTCGAAAAAATATTTTAAAAATATTGTTTTGTGCAATCGGGACGATACTCGTTATCACGAGTATTGTTTTTCGGAGATTTATATTATAAAATCACATCAAATAAGCTTGTAATTTTTTAATTTTTTGTGTATATCACTAAAATCATTAGATATTAACAACCGTACGGTTGGATCGTCGAAAAAAGATTTTAAAAATATTGTTTTGTGCAATCGGGACGATACTAGATATCGTGAGTATTGTTTTTTGGAGATTTATATTATAAAATCACATCAAATAAGCTTGTAATTTTTTAATTTTTTGTGTATATCACTAAAATCCTTAGATATTAACAGCCGTATGGTTGGATCGTCGAAAAAATATTTTAAAAATATTGTTTTGTGCAATCGGGACGATACTAGTTATCGCGAGTATTGTTTTTCGGAGATTTATATTATAAAATCACATCAAATAAGCTTGTAATTTTTTAATTTTTTGTGTATATCACTAAAATCCTTAGATATTAACAACCTTATGGTTGCATCGTCGAAAAAATATTTTAAAAATATTGTTTTGTGCAATCGGGACGATACTAGTTATCGCGAGTATTGTTTTTCGGAGATTTATACTATAAAATCACATCAAATAAGCTTGTAATTTTTTAATTTTTTGTGTATATCACTAAAATCATTAGATATTAACAACCTTATTGTTGCATCGTCGAAAAAATATTTTAAAAATATTGTTTTGTGCAATCGGGACGAAACTAGTTATCACGAGTATTGTTTTTCGGAGATTTATATTATAAAATCACATCAAATAAGCTTGTAATTTTTTAATTTTTTGTGTATATCACTAAAATCCTTAGATATTAACAACCTTATGGTTGCATCGTCGAAAAAACATTTTAAAAATATTGTTTTGTGCAATCGGGACGATACTAGTTATCGCGAGTAGTGTTTTTTGGAGATTTATATTATAAAATCACATCAAATAAGCTTGTAATTTTTTAATTTTTTGTGTATATCACTAAAATCATTAGATATTAACAACCTTATGGTTGCATCGTCGAAAAAATTATTTTCGTTTTTTTAAAAATAATTATTTTCGATTTTTTTAAAAATAATTATTTTCAATTTTTTAAAAAAATAATTATTTTCGATTTTTTTAAAAAAATAATTATTTTCGATTTTTTAAAAAAAATAATAATTTTCGATTTTTTAAAAAAATAATTATTTTCGTTTTTTTAAAAAAATTATTTTCGATTTTTTTAAAAAAATAATTATTTTCGATTTTTTTAAAAAAATAATTATTTTCGATTTTTTAAAAAAATTTAATTATTTTCGAATTTTTTAAAAAATTAATTATTTTCGTTTTTAAAAAAAATAATTATTTTCGATTTTTTAAAAAATAATAATTGTTTTCGAATTTTTTTAAAAAAAATTATTTTCGATTTTTTAAAAAAAACTAATAATTTTTGATTTTTTTAAAAAAAAATTCGTTTTTTTAAAAATAATTATTTTCGATTTTTTTAAAAATAATTATTTTCAATTTTTTTAAAAAAATAATTATTTTCGATTTTTTTAAAAAAATAATTATTTTCGATTTTTAAAATTTTTTTAATTATTTTCGATTTTTTAAAAAAATTAATTATTTTCGTTTTTTTAAAAAAAATAATTATTTTCGCTTTTTTAAAAAATAATAATTATTTTCGATTTTTTTTAAAAAAAAAAATATTTTCGATTTTTTTAAAAAATAATTATTTTCTATTTTTTTAAAATAAATAATTATAACGAATTTTTAAAAAATTAAATTTTAAACAATATGTAAAATTAAATTAAAACGAATTTTTTAAAAAATTATAATTTTAAACGAATTTATAAAACAAAAACATGTAAAAGTTCATAGTATAAGGATTGTATTTCCATATATATCACAAATACTCGCGTGTCACAGTTGGTTGAGGGGGTGTACTACCTCAGAGGAGGTCAGGGGTTCGAAACTTTACTTCAACAAATCTGGAAAAATTGAGGTTGGGTGAGAGGTGGGGCGGTTGTGGTGGCAGCCTCTGATTGGCTGAGAGTACAGGTGGCGCGATGTGATTGGCTGAGAGGTGGGGGCGGCTGTGGTGGCAGCCTCTGATTGGCTGAGAGCTTATTAAATTTTTTGAATATTAGTAACGGATATATCCGTTACTAATTCTCAACATCCGTTACTAATTAGTAACGGATATATCCGTTACTAATTCTCAACATCCGTTACTAATATATCCGTTACTAATCGTCCGTCACAATTGCTTTTTTTTTATTTTGTAACAGATATATCCGTTACTAATTAGTAACGGATATATCCGTTACTAATTTTAGATATCCGTTACTAATTTGTAACGGATATATCCGTTACTAATCTATTTGTAACGGATATATCCGTTACTAATTAGTAACGGATATATCCGTTACTAATTCCAGATATCCGTTACTAATTAGTAACGGATATATCCGTTACTAATCTATTTGTAACGGATATATCCGTTACTAATTAGTAACGGATATATCTGTTACAAAATTTAAAAAAAAACAATTGTGACGGACGATTAGTAACGGATATATCCGTTACTAATGTCATTAGTAACGGATATATCCGTTACTAATGGCCAGTTTTGGTGTAGTGATAGTGTTTTTAGAGCATCCAAGGAGGTAAAATCCTAACCCACCCTTTGAGTTTATATGAGTTTTGATGCTTGTTTTAATGTTATATGGATAAAAGATCATGTTTAAGTGTTTTAGTGATTATTTGATTTTGTAAATTATGTAAAATGGTGGGTGTTGGATTGTAAGCACACCACTGACCTTAGAGAGGTATGAAGGATGTTTGTTGAGGTTGTGGATGTATGGTATGCCTGGTATGGCTTGGTTGTGATGTGACAAAATGGAAATGTTCGAGTTATAGCCGTCGTAATGGCAAAATTTTGCTAACCCTTAAAAACAGTTAAGGCCTGAGACCATAAATCCATTTTTTGACTCACCACTACCTATTGTTACAAATATATGGTTGTCTAGTTTATTTCGCCGAAAGAATCGAGTAAAAAGAGTTTACGGTGTAAAAATTATGCTAGTTTTAGTGAAAGCGGTTCGAGAGATTTCATTGCAGAAATGTAACCACTTTGGTGCTAAGTTCGAAACCCTTAAAAGTTTAATTAGAATGTTAAATTTGGTGAAAATATGCTAAGGACAGTTATCAAGGTATATGCGAAGGTTTCGAGTCAAAAAAATTATTTTCCGATTTTATAAAAATACATAAGCTGAGGTTGCGTAAGTGAAAACCCCTAGGAACGTGACTTAGAAATCAAACTTATAAGTGGTTAATTGTAACGTGAATTCGAAGATCGATTTTAAACCAAATTTATGACTTAAGAACTTGACGATTAATATGGACTTAGTTCGAGTCTAGGGTGAGCCGATAATGCCCTGGTTGTAAAACGTTTAAGTATACAAGTAATGAGTTATAAATGGATCGTCCAGGGGATTAATCTTGTGTTCTTGATTTGTTTAGATTATCAGACATCGTCACGAGCCCCTATGATGTATACCAAGCAAGTTTTCTAAACTTGTACTTTTGAAGTATTGTTGTACAATACTGCTTTTGCCATGGATAGTATAATATCTTTTGCGATAATTGTTCTATCGTGATTAAATTGTTTTGATTCTTGGTTTATATACTAGTTTCGAGATAAATAGTTATAAACCGGTTTACCTTGTAGCTCTAAAGATAAGAGCATACCTGTTGTTTCGACTCTAGATCGGGAGTCAGTACTTTGAGATTGTCAAGGAAATCCAAGGTATTCCAGGGACAAGAATATTATTCGTTCTGAATAATGTTTTTCTTTCATAAACATTATTCGTATATTCGCAAAGTATTAATTTCTTGGAAATGATTCGAGAAATATTATTCGAATAATTCTTTTATTCTCAGATGATTATTTTAAATCATTATTTTACTTTTGGGATTTATTTAATAAATATTATTTGAATATTTATTAAATCTTTTTAAATGATTCGAAAATCGTGTTATTTATTTAAAAATTATTCGAGGTCTTTCAAAATTATTTTAAATATTCTCTGACCTTCAAGAATCTTTTCAAGAATTATGAGGATTCCCGAATATTTATTCATGATTATTATCAGCTCACTTGAGCCATCTATACGCTTTCAATTCCATTCAGATTGGGAATCCAGAGTTCGTGCATCATTGTTGATTTTCTTTATCAAGATCTTCAAGTGTATCCAAAGATTATAACCCTATTATTATTAAGGCTTTCCAGTTTCGTTCAAAGAATATAAGATTCAGTCTTGATTTGGTGTGAACCAATTGTTGTTCAAATTGTTAATCCGACCGAAGGCCAGCGAAAAGTTTCGGTTAGCTTCCATTTGATTCCGAAAGTTACCAAAGGATACGGGTAAGATCTTCTAACGGGTAGAAACCCGGGGAACTCGAATTTATTTAGTTCCAGGTCTACAGATTTGTGCAAAGACAAGAACTGGGAATCGGAGTTAGAGACGAAGGTGGCGCATCGTCCATCCACGGCCCTGATGAGGTCGGGGCAGACTGGGAAATCGGGATTGTCCCCTACATGTAGAAATCTTGATCAACGTGAGCCCTATGCATATCGACTGATCATCGAGCAGGGGTGCACCGGGAAATTCCCGCAACAAGTTCAAGTCAATTCTCTTTCCTACGAAGCATTATTCATTCTATCTGGCGGTATCTGAAACTGCTGGTCTTGTTTTTCCCAAAGGGAGTTTTCACATCCAGTTTCCATCCAATCCCATTAAGGGTGAAAAATCGAATTTTCAGTAATGGGTGCGTGTTTTATAAATTGCTTCGGTAGATGTGAGTTTCTTATATCTTTCATAAAAGATAGCATTTATATTTGAAGTACTGATTCCGTACTGTTTTTCGGATATCTTTCCGGTAAGAAAGGAATTTCCTTTGATGGATTGTTAAGATATTTTTGGCAATAATTATCTGGTATAAGTTCATATTGAGACTTTCATTCATACGCAGATTATGCCATACATTATTATCTTGTTGAGCTTTCGCTCACTCTTGCTATTGTTTATATATTATATAGCAGCTAAGAAGGATGCCAAGGGTCAAGCACACAGCCCGCAAGTGAGTGGGAAATGCTAGACATTTCCGTGAGCAGTTCATGGCAGTGATCCCAGAGGTAGTAAGGGCCACTTGGATCAGCCTGTAGCTTTTGTTCGCTCGCTTTATTAATAAGTATGACTTGTGTGAGTTTATGACCAGAACCAAACGATTAAGCCACTGATGTACCTTTACTTAGAGGTTATGTCAGTAGCAGTATTCAGTAAACATTTGGGCTTGTAATATTTTATATTTTGAGGATGTTTTTGTAAGTGTGTCATTTCTGAGACTCTAACCTGTGTGAGTGTGTTTATATTATGGGGTCATGAGCAGGTGGATTATATATTGTGAGAAATGCAGGTGTAGCAATGGATAAATGGATCGTGACTACCCTAGATCCCTGACCCCGGGTCTGGGGGTGTCACATCCTCTCACCTACAAGGATGCTATGAATAGTCTAGATTTTGAGAGATGGCTAGAGGCCATGAAATCTGATATGGATTCCATGTATGAAAACCATGTATGGACTTTGGTTGCACTACCTGATGGGGTAAAACCCATAGAGTGCAAGTGGGTTTTCAAGAAGAAAACTGACATGGATGGAAATTTACAGACCTACAGAGCAAGACTAGTGGCGAAAGGTTTCAGGCAAATTCATGGTATTGACTATGATGAAATTTTCTCACCGGTAGCTATGGTCACATCCATCAGGAGTTTGCTTGCGATAGCAACTTATTATGACTATGAAATCTAGCAAATGGATGCCAAGACCACTTTCTTAAATAGGAGCTTAGAAGAGGATGTGTACATGACACAACCTGAGGATTTTGTCAATTCAAAGTTTGCTAGAATGGTTTGTAAGTTGCGATGATCCATTTATGGATTGAAGCAGGCCTCAAGGAGATGGAACATCCGTTTTGATGAAACGGTCAAGGAGTTTGGCTTCATACAAAATGAGGATGAGCCGTGTGTTTACAAGAAGGTTAGTGTGAGCCATGTGCCATTCCTAGTATTATATGTAGATGACATATTACTAATAGAGAATGACATTTCTTCTCTACATGCTGTGCAGACTTGGTTGGGAAAAAGTTTCTCGATGAAAGACTTAGGCGATGCTACCTATATCTTCGGGATCAGAATCTATAGAGATAGATCTAAAAGATTAATCGACTTAAGTCAGAGTACATACATTGACAAGGTATTGCATCGTTTTGGAATGCAAAAGGCAAAGAGGGGATATGTCCCGGTGTCTCATGGGATAGCGATCTCAAAGGAAAACTATCCTAAATCATCAAATGATAAGGACCGTATGAGTAAAGTGCCATATGCTTCGGCAATTGGTTTTATAATGTATGTAATGATATGTACTCGTCCTGATGTCTCGTATGCTTTAAGCATGACGAGCATATACCAGTATAATCCAGGTGAGGGTCACTGGACAGCTGTCAAAAATATTCTTAAGTACGTTAAAAGGACTAAAGATTCGTTCTTGATATACGGAGGAGATGAGAAGCTGATTGTAAGAGGTTACATAGATGCTAGTTTCCAGACAGATAGGGACAATACTGTGTCCCAGTCTAGATTCATGTTTTGTCTAAATGGAGGTACTGTAAGCTGGAAAATTTTGAAGCAAGAAACAATAACTGATTCTACAATGGAAGCTGAGTATATTGTTGCCAGTGAAGTAGCCAAAGAGGTTGCTTGGATTCGGAAATTTATTACTGGACTTGGTTTGGTTTCATCGATCGCAGATCCAGTTGATCTGTATTGCAATAACAATGGAGCCATTACGCAAGCTAAGGAGCCAAGGTCCTATTCCAAGGCAAAGCATATACTTAGAAGATATCACCTTCTTCGAGAAATTAACGAAAGAGGAGATATACATATATGTAAAGTGCATACTAATGATAATGTTGCGGACCCACTGACTAAGGCTTTGTCGCAGCAGAAGCACGAAGGTCACACTAGTTTCATGGGTATTAGATACATGGTCGATTGGCTCTAGTGCAAGTGGGAGATTGATAGTGGTAGTGCCCTAGAGACAATGTAGTTGTGCTTCTAGGAAAGACTATTTTGTTATTTAATGATTATGTTCTACTGATTATTCTACATTAATTTATTATGTCTTAATTTACTGCGATTTAAATGTTAGAATAATAAATGTCCATAGAATATGTAACACGTATTCTATATCTTTAAGTATGTGACTTAAAAATGAGATTATATGAATAGTGTTAATATTCCTAAATATCCCTAATCGTGCATTTATAATATGGGGCAATTATAATGCGTAAAGATTAGTATGTTTGTTGACTGATGACCACATCTCATTGGTCACAGGTATAGTGATACTAAAGTCAAGAACATAGGTATGTAATATTCTACATGGCACTGGATAGACCCACAGTGAGATTCTACATGTTGATAATGTCATTAGAAAGACTCACAGTGATAATGGTGTCACTACATGTTGTGATAATGTTATTGTGCTTCTAGGAAAGACTATTTTGTTATTTAATGATTGTGTTCCATCGATTATTCTATGTTGATTTATTATGTCTTTATTTACTGCAAAATAAATGTTATAATAATAAATGTCCTTGGAATATGTAACACGTATTCTATATCTTTAAGTATGTGACTTAAAAATGAGATTATATGAATAGTATTTATATTCCTAAATATCCCTAATCGAGCATTAATAATATGGACAATTATAATGCATAAAGATTAGTATGTTTGTTGACTGATAACCACATCTCATTGGTCATAGGTTTAGTGATACTAAAGTCAAGAACATAGGTGCATGTAATATTTTACATGGCACTGGATTGACCTACGGTGAGATTCTACATGTTGATAATGTCATTAGAAAGACTCACAGTGATAATGGTGTAGTGATCCTTTGACTTGAGATCATTATATTTCTATACGAGGATTAATAAACTTTGGCTGCATTAAAAGTTATCTTTGACCGGGTGATGATAAAAGTGGACATCGGGTATATAGGATTTAACCATCCTATTATTAGGAGAAATATTATTGGCCTCTTGATTGAGTAAGACTATGAAAATGCATGGCCATGCTCAAATATTGATTTGTTTTAATAGTCTACTCATTGATCAATGAAACCTAGATTAAATATTGAAGAGGATGACTAAAAACATGCCTCGAGTTTAATCTATAATATTTGGTTAAAGGGATTATATTACACGAAAACATTGATCACGAAAGGTATAATTGGATCACTATTTATTATTATTACTTGGGGTAGCAATGATGTGTTACTAGATGCCGCTCATTGTTTACGATTTTTAATTAGATTTAAAAATGTTGCCAACATGATAATAACCTACAGGGTCACACACATAGAACGCTTGAAGCATAAATAATTTAAATTATGATTTTAAATTAAATAAATGATTTGTTCTATTTATAATATTAATTAAGTATGACTTAATTATTTAAATAAATAGAAAAACAGAATTATTTAAACTAATTTTGAAATTAGTTATTAATTAAATAAGTGAGACTTAATTAATTAATAAATTGGAATTTCAAATTAGTATTAATTATAATTGGCTTATAATTAAAAAAACATATTCTTCTCTATATATATCTCTTTATGGACTGTTTTAGAATAACAAGAAATATATTCGAAACCCTAGCCGCACTGAGAGAACGAAGAAGATAGAGAGAGAAGCTGTTTTCGAGTGCTAGTACACATCAATCCTTCGAGTACAAGCATTCATGTGGATACCGTAGAGCGTAGAGCGTAGATCGCGAGAGCGGGGTACATGGTGATCGTGAAACCTTTGGACCTCCATGACTCTTCCCCCTCATAACTGTTAAAGCTTCTTTAAGATAAAGATTCTTACTACGAATTAAATATTTGTTTCGCATGGATCCTGCGGTGGGTGTAAGAACCCCAAATTTTGGATATAATTAAAACTTTTTATTATGTACTGAGGTAATGGTGAATAGTGATTACGACTACGATGTAACGATTGAGATAATGAATGAAAGGAATAGATTTGGATTCAAATGTTTTTATGTCTTGAAGAATACTATTGGTTGACACTTTAGATAAGAATTATCTATCTCCTAGGGAATTGAGATTTGATAATTCTAAAGGAGAAGATTATTCTTATGTCATCCAAATCGATATCTGTTTTTGGTCCAGTGGGTCCGTAAAAAGGTTAAGGAACGATCGAAAAGAGATCAGGGATAATTGTACAACCCTAAGAGGATAAGTAAAGAAAAATGGATGAATAGTGATTTTGGTGGACATAGGAATATTATTAGACGACGCGATATATAAGTATCCGGAACGAAATTCTGAGTTCGTATTAGTGATCCAGGGGGAAAAAGAGTGTATGTAAAAGCTGTCGGATTCTGAAAAATAGCACTTTTATTTTCTCCGAGAATTTCTTGGACACTGAAAGACTTAAAGAATTATTGAAGGGATTTAAGGAATATGGATTCGAGAATTATTATGAATGATGGAGAATATTATTATAAATGTTAAGACGGTTTCCGGTAAAACCCTAACTAAAAACGATTGAGATATTCGTTCGAACGATCAATGAATTGAGCAATAACCGGACAAAGAAACAAGCAGAGAGCCAAGAGACAAGCATGTGCAAGTGGATAGGATCAAGTAACTAAGTTGGTTACCAAAGCAACTTGGACAATTAGAAAGCAAACTAAGTACTTAGCTTAATCTTATCATCAAACCACTAAAACATGACATTTGTCCATTTGAATTACATCATGCATGAGCAAATCACTTTATTAAAGTAACTTTATCTAGATATTATCCAAGACTACACAATAATGCAAGGATGAGATCAAAAGCAAGCCAAACAACTCCATTTCTCTCTTTTTCTGTAAACTGCCCAGCAGAAACAAAAGCTAAATAAAAATTCATATCTCCCAATCTAGAGAGTCTAAAATCACCAAATTTTAACCAAAGCCTCTCCACTCCATGGGCAAGGTTCGTTCAAAATTTCATTGCAATCCAAGTAGTATAGCCTAGTCAAATCCATGCTTAAAGTTGGGAAGCCAAATCTGACCAGTTTCTGTCCAGTAGGAAAAACGGGTTCAAAACCATAGCTTCCAAGCTTCAAATTTCATGATCTATAGCTCAAAACAAAGCTTATGAAGAACCCAAGATGTGGTAAAAATTTGAGAGCTAAACTCTTGTTTTTCGATTTTTTATGATTTTTACAAGTTGAGTGATGAATAGTGTTCTTCAAGAACTAATCTTGTTTTCTTTGATTCCTATGGTTGATTTAGCTAGCTTAATGCCACTCAAGGATCATACAAAGCTTAGTGAGGCTAGAACATACTCCAAGGAAGGTAGACCTCTTGAAACCCTAGCATTTGATTTGAGATTTATATATGTTTTTGATGGTTTTAGCTTTGTATGATTATAGTGGTGATTATAAGCATGATTATGTAGTTAGTTATGTGATTTAAGAAGCATGATGATTTTGAGGTTAAGATCAGTGGTTCTAGGATTTGTTGAGATGAGAATCATGTTTATGAATTGTGTTGATGCCCGGTGTGGCTTGGTTATGTTGTTACGATTTTTAGAACGTCCGATTTATAGCCGTCGTAATGCCGAATTTTTGTTAACACTTAAAAACAAAGCATGGCAGTAAATATAATTTCCTGACCTTGGTAATATGGTGACTGGTCCTTGTAGATCTCGAGTCATAGATCGTTTTGGCACGAGAATCGAAACATTCCGACTTACGGTTTAGGAGTTATGGTCAAATTACTAAAATTTGTTCGGAACCGTAAGTAAAAGTTCGCAACTTCAATTGAACCCTCGTAAAGCATGTTACTCAGTGGCGAATCTTGGTAAATAAATACTAGAGGTCATAAGGAAGGTATGAAAGAAAACCACATGTCAAACGGATCGTTTTCCGATTTTATAAAAATGTTGGAATCGAAGTTAAACGCGAACGAACCCCTAAAAACCAGCTTGATTATAACTTCGGTAAAACACTTAGAAAACGGGCGATAAAACTCGGAGTATAATATTGATTCGTAACGATCGACTTTAGAACTTGTATGACTTAAGTATGTCCCAAGTGTAAGTACAGTGACATGTCGTATTAACGAACGAATGTCGGGTCGGATCGATGATAAAAGGAATCCACTAAAAGGGGTATAACGAGATAACTCGAGAACGTGTTTCGATTTAAGTATAACTTAACTTTTGAGATGTTAAGTGATTAATCCCGAATGCCTTGGCTATTTATAGATCACCAAGCTAACCCGGGACCCGCTACCACTACCCCTTACCATACTCGACTACCAGGCAAGTTTCAATTCCCTTCTTTTAGGCTGTTGTTGTGATTGAATATATATATATATATATATATATATATATATATATATATTCAATCACAACAACAGCCTAAAAGAAGGGAATTGAAACTTGGTTAGCTTAACATATGCCATAGCATGCATGCCTAGTTTCAAGTTATATCGTTATGCTTGTCCCCTGATTGTTTATTGGCTTATTAATTAGATAGCTAACGTATCAATTATAAGGGCGTATACAACTTATCCATCAAATATAGACCGGGAGTCAATATTTCTTGATATATCGAGATTACCTCGGAGGAAAATATTTAAGTAAATATTTTCATTATTTGGGCGACGAATATTATTTGAATATTCGTTCGAGATTAATTATTTAACGATCCTTACTTCAAATAATTATTCGAACGTAACCATTCGACGAATAATATTTTTCAATATTCATTCAGAGTCGAATTGATTATCGATTATTATTGCGAATATTCTTCTAAAGATGAGACTACTAAATGAATATTATTTCGATATTCATTTAGAATATTATTTTATTAAATAAATATTACTTTTGAATATTCATTTAAGATATTAATTACTTGATGAATATTATTTTAATATTCATCTGAAGCTTGATTTATTTATCGAATATTATCTCGAATATTCCTTTAAGGCGTGGATTACTAAATGAATATTACTTGATATTCATTTAGAATATTATTCATTAAATGAATATTACTTTTTGAATATTCATTTAAATTCCTTATTAATTAATGAATATTATCTTAAATATTCCTTTCAGGTCTTATTAATTAATGAATATTATTTTGAATATTCATTTAAATATTTATTTATTCAATAAATATTCTCCTGATATTTCTTCAGGGATTATTTTGAAAAATACCCCGATTAAAGATATTCTTTCATATTCCTAAATATTCTTTAAATATTTTTAATTCAATAAATATTCTCTGAATATTTATTCCATACTTAGAATAACCTCAATAAGGTTTATCTTCTTCGATTATTACGAAAAATATTTCGGAGTCATATTATTATTAATCTTATATCAAGAAAGGTTCTCAGACATCATTCTTCTTTGAGTCTATCTCCCTAATAATAAGGGAACCTTACTTGGAAAATGTTAATTATCTTGTCGACTTCCCGGTCATAAAGTATTCTCTTCACTCGTGACTCGGGTGCTATTGACTTATTAAGTCGTTGGTTACCTTCTCATCTTTTGAGGGGTAAGATTGTTGGAACAAGTTGATATTCGTTATCAAGCAATAGCTTGGAAGTTATTGGTGAATTTTCCTTTCCAACTAGATACGACTACTTTGTAGAGTCTTATCAACAAGTATTATACTTGGGGAAAGGGGGACGAACGTTACATTCAGAATCATGAATTCTATTTGAACTAGGAGTCGTGTAAGAGGCCGAGTAGCGCCGGTCCATCCCCTTTGGCCCAACCGTTGGCCGGGGAGAGCTAGTAAGGCGGTAGACAAGTAAAGCCGTCAGTTCTTCCTTCTACCGGTAGTAAATCTAATTTGAGCTGTACGATCTCGACTGATCATCAAGATTGGAACAGCGGGCGCGGTGAATACTCCATCATTGGTTCATCATCCAAACTTATTTATTTCCTGCAACATTATTACTGTTGGCAGAGCTGGAAAAGTGTTCATAACTGGAATTGCAATCTTTTCATGCAAGTTCCTCTTTTAATGGAAATGGGAATATCTCGCTTACTTTTGATGTAGCAGATATTTCTACAAACAAATACTTTGAGTTACCTGGTAACTTCATCCTTTATATTATACTGGCAATAACTTCATTAAGGCATGGCATATGATTTCAAAAGATATTTTGAACTACTGTATATATGTATCACTGTTCAGTTATATTATTGTTGGTGGGCTTTCGCTCACCCTTGCTTTGTTCATATTATGTCACAACAACAGCTAGGGCAGATGGCTCGCGTCAGGCGCACTCGGCGCAAGCGGGTTACCCGACCCACCGGACTCCCCGCTGAGATGCTAATCGCCATTGCTGAGGTAGCATAGTTAGACAGCTTTTGTTTCCTGTTTAACTATATGTATAATTAATGTAATCAACGGCAAAACCTTTAAACTTATGATGTTATCCTTTTGGGATTGTAATAACTTTCATTCGTAAACCCCTTTTATGTAAGACTTATTTCAATTTCATCTCTGGGACTATAACTGTGTGTGTGTGAGTGGATATTCTTGTGGGGTCATAGCATGCTACTTATTGATTTTGGACTCAAGTCAAGTATTGTGTATAAGTTATGAGAAAGTAACGACCCGATCCCGGACCCCGGATCTGGGGGTGTTACAGAAGTGGTATCAGAGCGTACGTTATAAACCCCAGAGATGAGGCGACGTTAAAACAATAAATTCACTAAGATAATAAGAACTCTTGCCAAGTTCATAGTCGGACTACTTAATGTAGTAATGACCTATAAAACCCTTATGGGAACTCTTAAGTATCATTATAGTAACTTAGCTCGATATTGCATCGACGAGTAACGCGTCAGACCTTGAGGCATACGAGCAGCAGCGCGATAATGCTTTATATGCTGAAGATCAGCGGGTAAATTCAATAGAGTACCCTACTAAAGACCCGGAAGAGGTTCCAGCAGATAAGGAAAATCCTGTTAGGATAAGGAGCTTACCCTTGAAGAATGAGGGCCGCAGCCAGAAAGACTGTGATGATTAAAGTATAGTGCTCAGAAAAGGGAGCATAAAGAACTGAGTTATTAGCAAGAGAACTGAAGATTCATGTTGGATTCGTAGCCGGACTACTGGAGGTAGTACCAGCAAGTAAGACAGATTGAAAGGATCACTTGAGATCTTATACGGGAATAGACGAGAATCCCTAGAGACTTCAATATTAACGAAGAAAGAGCTAGAGGGATGTATGATTATCAAAGACATCGATTTAGGGCGAGGAGCAGAGTCCCTAGGAATAGTTGAGAAGGAGGCAGTAAGTGCCATATCATTTGATAAATGAATTAGTATGAATATGGTCAGTAATAATTCGCCATGAGAAGGCAGGTGTCATAGGTTGTAAATTATGGAACAAAATTGAGGTTAATGAGGTGGTTTTATTAAGGGAAATGTTCATTTTATGAATGAATCAGTTGAAAGAAAAGACATTGGGGAGTGACAGCATGATTGGATAAAGTTATATAAGGAAGTAGTAGGCAAGGCAATGATCTCAGAACCTACCGGAAGATAAGACCAGTGAGTCAAGATGAACTCGTAATGAGACTACTATCAGAGACTGAGTATAGAGTTAATTTAACTCAGTGAAATGATGAACCAGAAACGATAGATGCATGTGATTCAGAAGAATATTAAATTCTTTCTTTTCTTTGAATGGATTATTGTAGTTACCTTAAGTTTACTCCAATGCAGAATTATAATGGATCAAGTAATACAATCACCAGTTGAAGAGAGAAAAAAAAATGTGAGAAAATCTTGCTGGAGCTAAAAGATGAAATTGGTAATGACCAAGAGTTGGCATTGTTTAATGGAAAAAGGGAGACTTTGTGCTTCTAACGACGCTTCGCATAAAAGATTAGGATGTGTGCTTGCGCAGCACGATAAAGTACTTGCGGATGCATTCGGATAGCACGGTTCACCAGGTTCGGATGGCCTTAGTAGTGCCAATTTTTGTGGAACAACCAACTCCGACGGTAATGTTCCTTCTGAGACTAGTGGTTAGGTACACTGACATTTGGTAATATTGAATGTCAGGACGTATAGGTATCAGGATATTGTGTCAGGTTTCAGTTTGAAACTGTTGATTCCCTTGTAAGGGATGTATATAATTGGTTCCTCTCCAGTGGCTAAACTTCCAATCTAATGACGATTATTTCGTAAATTATGACTGCTTATGGTTCTACCTGCTTGGAGGTTCATAGAACCATTCTTCAGGTTTCGAAACTGGTCTACTTAATGTTACCAGTAGGTGGATAGATTGACCAAAATTTCCCTGATTCTGGAAAGAAATCCGGAGAATTTTGGCAAACCTTGTCTTTCTGATTATCAAAGAACGTCATGGAAGAAAGTAGAAACTGGGGCGAACCCCGTGAATTGGGTAAAGTAACCGTTATATGGGTTGGTGGACAGACCCTGGTTATCGCGATTGATTGTAGAAATACAATGATGAAGTGAGATTGGACGAAAACAGGAAATGTAAGTAAGAAACCAGCCGGACTGAGAAACTCCGGGATTGACTTAAGTGAAAAGGCTGTTATGCTAGGAATGGTAAGCTTGCGTGGCACGTGGGAGTGATAAGAATAGTTGAAAAGATAAAAACAGAGGAAAGGTGACCGGAGACGGCGCTGAATAGCCGATTAAGACTTATATGAAGTAAAGTTTTGGAAAGGTAGAAAGGTATCAAAGAAGAAGGCACTATGCCAGCAATTGCTAGAAAAGTAATGCTATTAGCCAACCCCTAAAATCATATATTTTTATTTTAGTGTGGCCAGTTGAGGCCAAGTCACAAAGGACTATCAAGTGACTAGACCAACAATGAAAGGACAAAGCAGGGTTGCTTCTAAGTAAGCACCGACTGCAAGGGCTTCTTATATGACGGAAATATTAATGAGATTGTAGGAATCTTCTACTGAACCCTTTGCAACCCATGTTTGGATTGGGAATTCACTAGACTTTTGGAATGGGGTCACCCGTACTAAAGTGATTCATGTGTATATGATCGTCCAAGATTACGAAAAAAAAAATGGAAGTACAATGACTTGAGATGTATGATGTTAGGGTATCATGAATACCATGAATATATTATGACTAAGGAAAGTAAACAACGAAGGTTTATGAAGAGAGTATAGAAATGGTCAGAGATGGATCATTATGCTGTAGAAATTTCGTCTAAGGCAATTACCTTTGAGAAGAACGATAAGTACTAAGAGATTCACGTTGAACTCGACTCGACCAATATCTTCCAGAACATCCTTGCTACCAGTACCAAGTTCTGTAAGAGAGCAGATAGACATACGTTGTCTTTTGGAAGGTCAAATAGGCTGACAACTATCTGAAAGAAGAGGTTATCATTAAGCCACCGATCGATTATCAAATGAGAATGATTGAGAAGAGACCCTTATTAAGGATACATGATTTGATTTCAATGTACAGGACGCAAGAATTCCTTGGCAGTTGAGTTAAGGATAGGATATCCATAAATTAAGAAAAACCCTGGGGAATGCACAAGGGATGGCATTAACCCTAATAGCGACATTATGAATTCAGATGATATGAGTTGGACTTGCTAAGGCAACAATGACCTGTAAGGATTATTAAAAAGAGTCCTGGAAAGAACATAGATAGAATTATTAGAGTATTGATCAATGACGTTTTGATATACCCTGTACCCAGAAAATACAGGGGGAATGATGAGGATGACCTAAGAAACCTTACAAGGAAAAAGGTAATATTCCGAACTTCAAAATGGAAGTTTGGTAAGGAATGTATGACATAGTAAAAATAATGCCAGATGAGGCATGTATAAAACCCTGAGGAAGTATGGATTGAACCTATAAAGGTTGAGATTATCCTAATATAAGGAAAGAACTAAGAAAAGAAGTATCCTAAGTAGGATTGGGAATAAACGTGATAAAGTTCCCACGGGAAGGTGGAAGCAATGACTTATGGAAAAAGACTGATAGATATGTTTTTCTCCTTCAGCAGAGCTTAAGGAAGGATGCTTTCACCCAACAGTGATGGGAGTGAGGTAGAAAGATTTGAGTTGGAATGTATCCAGAGAACATGGATTACAAGAAATCATTATTATCAGGAAAGACCAATGAGGCGGCCGACAGTCTAAGTATAGAGGAATAATTACAAATGTTCATACCGAAGAAACAGAATGATATTTAGAAGGACCTTGAATGTCATATCGGAGTGGAGGAATTTACATTCCTTTTGATGACTGTGCAAGAATTGATGATAATAATAGTTTAAGTAAAGATTCGATTCCCGATATTGTTTTAAGCAAACTACACACCTTAGAAGGTCCCGTTTTGAGGCAAACCAGGACCATGATACAAAATTGACGAAGTAAACCGTTAAGTTTCCAGTCTTTTATGGAAGCTGCATGAGTGATAGTTTCATTAACCTGACATAGCTGCGATGCTTGAAACTCTTCTGCAATTTTATTTACTTCATGTAATATCTACATCAAGTTTAGGAAGTGTTCCTTATGGATAAGGAATAGTGATTACTTTGTCTCCCTAAAGGATTAAAACCCGTATGGTTAGCTATTAACGAACTACGTAAACAACAAGCGATGGCGATTCTTCTAAGAAAGTAAATGATAACGTAAAGATAAAGAAAGTGATGTTATTGATAAGCTAAATGGCATGTTGATGAATGACATGCAAGTTGTGTTAGTGTACTTCTGCACAAACGAGATAGAGAATATGATGTTGATGATTCATAATGCTAAAGGTATTCCCGTGGAAAGAATTAATGAGACTTGGAGGGAAGGGTAGTTGAGCCCGAGACTTATTGGGCCACATGAGAGTTTAAAAGTGTTCGGAAGGTGGCATTCGAGCCAGCTCTACCCCCAAAACTTATAGCATGATCGTAACGTGTTTCATGTGGCAAGGCTACGCCAGTAAAATGCAGATGCTCGATAGATGATAAGAGTACGAGCAGGTAGATATACGACCTGGTCTAACTTATGAAGAACAACCTGTGGAAAATCACGGATAGAAAATAGCAAGTGATGAGAAACAAGGTTGGCAGAAGTAGATTATATTGAATCTAAGTTAAAGGGATCGGCCAGATTCATTTCGGAGAATTTAAATTGGAATAATGTGATGATCATAGAGTAAATGTAACGGGATACCAATAAGGAGGTACCAAGTGCAAAAGATATCTCAATAAAGAGATGAAGGTGAAAGTAAATAACAGAAGTAAATAAGAATCAGATAATAAGAAGGATGTGATTGATAAAGAAAACACTTGGAAAACAACTATGGAGTATGAAGCAAGGAATGTTATGAATGGATTAATAAAAGGGTTTTCTGATGAATTCTCGGGATGACAACCTGATAGTGTTAATATTATAGATATGAAAAAGCTAGTAGCGTGACATGGAATGTCAGTAACAATGGTGTCAAGCGAGAAACCTAAGATTTAACCTAAAAGGTTGAAGGAATTTTCTGGAGTGAGCGTTGTTAAGGTTGAACCAGAGTATAGGTCCATAGAATAGTGGACAAAGCAGCAAGATATGTTGACACATGAGATTGCGATCAAATGGTATTGGATATAATTATGATTAATTTCTTCCTTGATGAACCTCTATAGTTTAGAGGTAAATTCTGAGTATGATATTTTACAATCATGAAAACCTTCTATAATCCTTTAGAACTCTTTTCTTTTCTTCTCTCTTATTCATCTTCTTTATGAATTGAGAAGAACAACCCTTTAAGGAGGGGAGGTACTGCTACGTGACTATCTGTCTATGTGATAGAAGTCTAAGTGGAATACCATAACTTGTTTAATTGCTTGTCAAGTACTAAAGGCTGGCCCCCTTCTGTACTAACTATGCAATATAACAAAGGTTCAATTGATCATAGTGATCTCTCAATAAATCCTTCCACTTCTCTATATTGATCGAGTTTGCGAAGATTAAAGCGATCGAGAAATGCACATTGCGAGCGAGGTTATCTCCGAATTCGCAGCACGATAGTAATACCAAAGCCACTGCGGATATCAATAAGGATAAGACTGAGTAAGAGTATAACCCGGATAGTGTGTTGTACGAAAAGTAGCAACGTTGATGGAAAAAGGATAAAGTATGGATTGTAGCACTAGAAGATGTGCTGAGAAAGGGTAGAATGACTAAGAATTGACCGGGAAGCTAAAAAGTGAACGACAGGCAAACGACTCTTTGCTTCCTACCTGATTCCGGGACGGAATCCTTTTAAGGAGGGGAGACTGTAAGAACCCCAAATTTTGGATATAATTAAAACTTTTTATTATGTACTGAGGTAATGGTGAATAGTGATTACGACTACGATGTAACGATTGAGATAATGAATGAAAGGAATAGATTTGGATTCAAATGTTTTTATGTCTTGAAGAATACTATTGGTTGACACTTTAGATAAGAATTATCTATCTCCTAGGGAATTGAGATTTGATAATTCTAAAGGAGAAGATTATTCTTATGTCATCCAAATCGATATCTGTTATTGGTCCAGTGGGTCCGTAAAAAGGTTAAGGAATGATTGAAAAGAGATCAGGGATAATTGTACAACCCTAAGAGGATAAGTAAAGAAAAATGGATGAATAGTGATTTTGGTGGACATAGGAATATTATTAGACGACGCGATATATAAGTATCCGGAACGAAATTCTGAGTTCGTATTAGTGATCCAGGGGGAAAAAGAGTGTATGTAAAAGCTGTCGGATTCTGAAAAATAGCACTTTTATTTTCCCCGAGAATTTCCTGGACACTGAAAGACTTAAAGAATTATTGAAGGGATTTAAGGAATATGGATTCGAGAATTATTATGAATGATGGAGAATATTATTATAAATGTTAAGACGGTTTCCGGTAAAACCCTAACTAAAAACGATTGAGATATTCGTTCGAACGATCAATGAATTGAGCAATAACCGGACAAAGAAACAAGCAGAGAGCCAAGAGACAAGCATGTGCAAGTGGATAGGATCAAGTAACTAAGTTGGTTACCAAAGCAACTTGGACAATTAGAAAGCAAACTAAGTACTTAGCTTAATCTTATCATCAAACCACTAAAACATGACATTTGTCCATTTGAATTACATCATGCATGAGCAAATCACTTTATTAAAGTAACTTTATCTAGATATTATCCAAGACTACACAATAATGCAAGGATGAGATCAAAAGCAAGCCAAACACCTCCATTTCTCTCTTTTTCTGTAAACTGCCCAGCAGAAACAAAAGCTAAATAAAAATTCATATCTCCCAATCTAGAGAGTCTAAAATCACCAAATTTTAACCAAAGCCTCTCCACTCCATGGGAAAGGTTCGTTCAAAATTTCATTGCAATCCAAGTAGTATAGCCTAGTCAAATCCATGCTTAAAGTTGGGAAGCCAAATCTGACCAGTTTCTGTCCAGTAGGAAAAACGGGTTCAAAACCATAGCTTCAAAGCTTCAAATTTCATGATCTATAGCTCAAAACAAAGCTTATGAAGAACCCAAGATGTGGTAAAAATTTAAGAGCTAAACTCTTGTTTTTCGATTTTTTATGATTTTTACAAGTTGAGTGATGAATAGTGTTCTTCAAGAACTAATCTTGTTTTCTTTGATTCCTATGGTTGATTTAGCTAGCTTAAGGCCACTCAAGGATCATACAAAGCTTAGTGAGGCTAGAACATACTCCAAGGAAGGTAGACCTCTTGAAACCCTAGCATTTGATTTGAGATTTATATATGTTTTTGATGGTTTTAGCTTTGTATGATTATAGTGGTGATTATAAGCATGATTATGTAGTTAGTTATGTGATTTAAGAAGCATGATGATTTTGAGGTTAAGATAAGTGGTTCTAGGGTTTGTTGAGATGAGAATCATGTTTATGAATTGTGTTGATGCCCGGTGTGGCTTGGTTATGTTGTTACAATTTTTAGAACGTCCGATTTATAGCCGTCGTAATGCCGAATTTTTGTTAACACTTAAAAACAAAGCATGGCAGTTAATATAATTTCCTGACCTTGGTAATATGGTGACTGGTCCTTGTAGATCTCGAGTCATAGATTGTTTTGGCACGAGAATCGAAACATTCCGACTTACGGTTTAGGAGTTATGGTCAAATTACTAAAATTTGTTCGGAACCGTTAGTAAAAGTTCGCAACTTCAATTGAACCCTCGTAAAGCATGTTACTCAGTGGCGAATCTTGGTAAATAAATACTAGAGGTCATAAGGAAGGTATGAAAGAAAACCACATGTCAAACGGATCGTTTTCCGATTTTATAAAAATGTTGGAATCGAAGTTAAACGCGAACGAACCCCTAAAAACCAGCTTGATTATAACTTCGGTAAAACACTTAGAAAACGGGCGATAAAACTCGGAGTATAATATTGATTCGTAACGATCGACTTTAGAACTTGTATGACTTAAGTATGTCCCAAGTGTAAGTACAGTGACATGTCGTATTAACGAACGAATGTCGGGTCGGATCGATGATAAAAGGAATCCACTAAAAGGGGTATAACGAGATAACTCGAGAACGTGTTTCGATTTAAGTATAACTTAACTTTTGAGATGTTAAGTGATTAATCCCGAATGCCTTGGCTATTTATAGATCACCAAGCTGACCCGGGACCCGCTACCACTACCCCTTACCATACTCGACTACCAGGCAAGTTTCAATTCCCTTCTTTTAGGCTGTTGTTGTGATTGAATATATATATATATATATATATATATATATATATATATATATATATATATATATATATATATGTTTTCTGTTATACATATGCCATAGCATGCATGCCTACTTTCAAGTTATATCGTTATGCTTGTTCTCTGATTGTTTATTGGCTTATTAATTAGATAGCTGTAACATTCGTAATATTAGAAGCGGATATATTAATAGAATAAGAAGTTATTATAATAATAGGTTCCAGTTTGATGCATTTCCATCGTTAAATTAGAAATTATGTGTAATATTAAATGTTATGTGTTTAATTGTTTAATTGTACGTATTATTAAAATTATTGTAGATACGATTTCTTTTCAAAGAGGTATGATTTGATTACTATTTTAATATAATATTATTATTTTAATAAATAAACGATACGTGCTAGTATGTTTCATTCGTTTCTTAAATTTTTGAGTTACAAAGTATCGAATTTCAAAATTCTTTTAAACGACACGAAAGATTCGTTATAGATATATTTTTCTATCGTAAAAATAGATTTTACGAAACAAATATATAAATTTCGGGTATTAATTTTAAAAAGTATAAATAGCTAAAATTGATTCGTTAATTAGTAACCAAGGTACGTTTTTCTTTCTTTTTAGCAATTATTTTCTTAATTCTCTCAAAAACACACACACTAACACACGCACACACGCACGCACACACACATACACACACTGTAATTTTTTTTAAAATTTTGATTTCTAGAACTTAGTCTAATCTTGCATGCAATTCCATATTCGAATTCCTGGTAATCACAGCAACGATTTGAGCTATCAAACATATAAAACCATGATCGAATGGTGTGGATTTTTAAAAACCCATTTTTAAAATTTTTAATCGAATTTCTGTTTGGGTGATTATTTGATTGTATGAATGTTAGAATCATGCTTAGGACATTGTTTAGAGTCGATTCATGTATAAAAATGTTAGAATTGTTCACGATTTGGATCGCCGGAAAATTTCGGTCGATTTTTGTGAATTTTATTTCCGGCAAGTTCTTGGTTGTTTTATGATTCTGAATTGATTACTGTGTTGCTAGATGTTTGTAGTATGATATATATTTTATTTGGAATTTTCTGTGAAGTTTGATTTTTCGTCGTAAAATTTAGTTTTGGCCGGAATCTTGTTCGGTACGTTTTTGGTAAAAACTGAGATTGCCATTGTGTTTAAAACGTAAATTAGAGTCGAAATAGGTTTTTCTGGGAATTTTCTGGGCTACGTAGTGTTGCCGAAAAATTGGCCGGCGGCGGCGGCGGGCGGCGGAAACCGCCATTGCCGGTGTGGAGCATTCATCGTGTTCTTCGTGTTCTTCATGAGGAAGACGATGAACAGTAGTGCTTTGATCTTCTTTCCCAGGTGGGGAAGAAGATGAATAGTGTTTTTTGGGTTAAAAATTTTATTTTTTTATTTTATTTTTCTAAAAATCAGAAAAATACTTTTATTTAATTATTTAATTATTATTTGAGTTATTTAATTAATTAAAAGGTTAATAATTGTTATTTATTTAATTTGAAATTTTATTTATTTATTATTTATTTATTTCGAAAAATATTTATTTAATTAATAAGTTATTTAAATTTAATTTCAAAAATAATTTTTAATTATTTATTTATTTAAAGTAAATATTTTACTTTACTTTAAATAAAATTTACGAAAAATTATTTATTTTATTTTAAGTTAGTTTAAATAGGAATTGATTTATTTATTGATTAATTTAAATGAAAATTAATTAGAATTTGAATTAAAATTCAGATTTTAATCATTTTATTTATCTTAAGTAATATTTAAAATTTATTTATAAATTAGATAAAAATTTACTTTATCTTAAATAAAAATTTCATAATTTATGAATAATTATTTATAATTATTTATATTAGGAGATTAATCCTAAAATCTAAATTTCAGTTAAAATGGGAGAAAAATTTATTTACAGCCCTAATAAAATTCAAAAATTTTCTTAAAAATTTTTCTATCAATTAGACACGTATTATAGTACGTTGATAATATTTGTTAATTATTTTTATTAAAGACATTTATAAATGTCGAACCAATTATTGTTTTTCGAGTCAAATAACTGTTTATAGTTGAGTTAAATTATTTTAATTGATACCTGCTATGTGTTATTATGATTAAATCGAGTCAATTAAATTTGTATAACATTATATGATATGTGTTAGTATAATAAATTTTTTTGTATGTCAACTTTAGTGACCTAAACGTTATATTCTTTACTGATAGGATCTAGTAGACACGAAGGGTAGCTAGCTTTGGATATCCCTGAGTTATACGTCTAGATTCTACTCTTAAGGCAAGTTTCCCTATCCATACTCCTTTATTCAGAATATGTCTTTACTTTAAATTTTTTTTAAGCGGAATGTTTTATTTAAACAACTCAAAATTTTTACGAAAACCTGTTAAGTAATTCAATCGATTTTTACTACTTCCATTTCTGTTAGAGCATGTGAAATTTATTATTGAGCATGTGTTTAACTTGTTTAAAAGATTACATTGATTTGGTGGTGTTACTACCCAATTATTTTGAAATGTTGTTCCTACGATATATGTTAGGAATGAAATTATAGAGATGCTTATCCCTTGATCTCTAGACAAAATGTTTTGTTTTAATATGTGAATATGTTTAGCGTAAGAGGCCGGTTGCAGGTCCAGCTTTTATTTGAGATGTACCAATGCCAATCAGTGTCATCTTAAGGCCAATAGCAATAAGTGCCATCAGGATCCATATTTTTTTTATAGCCTGTACATCATGTGTGCATGGTTTTTGGGTTAAGCAGGACTGATTATCGGCTTAACTCTTGCAACTGTTGATATTCCACATATTACTTAAGGGAAAAATTTAAGTTTTGGCAGGAAATATTGTTGTTTTAATAAAAGATACTGTTACAAAAATTTACACTCTATTGCTATGGATATATCATTTCTTTTACAGGAATTGGTGTATATATATAGTGCTAAATATTTTCATATACTTGCTGAGCGTCTTCGCTCACTCTTGCAAAACTACTTTACTTTTCAGATGGCTCGTACTTACCAAACCACCCGTAAGCAGACTTCAGGACGGTATAGTTACCCTGTGTTTCCCATCCAGGTGTGCCGTACTTTTAGTTGTTAAGTTATGTAATAACTAGTTGAAGAATTTAAGTCCGAATTCACGTTGTAATATCATCTAGACATTTGGTTATCAGAAATCCTCTTCTCGAAGATGTACTGATAACATAAGATATTGTAATAACTTTTGTTTAAGTAGTATTGTTTTGATGCCATGAACTGTTGACGGTCCTACCTTGTGGGGTCGAGTTAGTCTTTATTTATTATTCTATTATTTTTAGTGGCACCGGGTTTCCGGGGCGTCACAAGTTGGTATCAGAGCAACAGTTTTGGCAAATAAAAACAATAATAGGAAAATTGAATATAAGATAAGGATAGACAGATATAGATAGGGTAGTCACGATTAATCAAACTCACAACGGGTTTGAGTTGAGATCGCTGGAGTCAATCTTAACTAATTAATATTATTATGATAAGCTACTAATTAGAACTTATGGATATTATGTAATTGCAGTTTCCTGAGACACCTAGTGGCAGTTCGAGTTCTGGTGGATCGACAGAGTCTTTATCAAGTGTTGAGATTATTGAGATATCGAGTGACTCTGAGGGAGAGATTGAGATCATTGATGTTGAGAGTGATACTGAGTTGGAGATGGAGACCCCTGGAGAGGAGGATGATCCTTCCATGGAGATTAGTGATGAGTCTGAGCACCCAGTGTTAGTTCCAGTTGAGCCAGAGTACCCAGTTCCAGTTTCTCCTGAGATAGATACCACTTATGGACCTTTAGCTATTATACCAGCTCCTGTTCCTATGCCAGTACCCTTGAGGGCGATTCCCACATCTTTTGTATCGCCAGTTGCTTCAGCCCCCTCTGCTTGTTCTGTGTCACCTCCTGAGATGAGAGGACCCGCTCCTGTTCCATATCATGTTTTTGCTGATATGGCTAAGGAAAGAGATTTCCTGCTTGGTCAGAATAGAGAGTTGATGCAGATGTTGGACCCTGCTGAGGCCAGTTCCCGTGCTCCCCAGGAGTGATTACTTAGATCCTGATCTTTTGGACTTAGATGTTTCTCTAGTATATGTATAGGCAGTATGTTGTATTTTGGTGTAGTTGATGCCATGTTATATAGTTAGACCTTACGGGTCAGTCTTTTGGATTGTATATCAGATGTTTGTATCTGCTGTTGGTTGGGCCATCTTGTTGACTTAGATGTTGTTTTGTGGAAACCATGGATTATCGAGAATGTTCTTATGATATATAAGCTTTTGGTTTAGTGGATATACTTTCTCAGTTATGGATTAGTTTTATTTCTAGTTTCAGTATCTAGATTTTTCCTTGTTTGCAAATCTTATAATAACAAACAAAATTTACAAAAAAAAAAAATAAATAAAAATTTGTTTGTTTATTATCAGAACAATGCCTCCAAAGAAAAATACTACTACTGCTGGAAATAGCAATAGTCAGATGGATCCAGTTTTAGCTCGGATGATGGATATGATGCAGCAGCAGAATGATACAATTGCTCAGCAGCAGCAGCAAATGCAATTACAACTTCAGCAACAACAACATCATGTAAATCCCGCTGTTACCTTCAAATCATTTCAATCTGTTAAGCCGCCAGAGTTCAAGGGTTCAGATGATCCGATTGAGGCCATGACTTGGCTGAAAGAGATAGAGAAAGCATTTGAGCTAGTAAAGGTAGAAGAAAATCAGAAGACAGTTTTTGCCAGTTACTTTTTGAAGAATGAAGCAAATTACTGGTGGGATTCAGTTAAGGCTTTGGAAGAAGAGGAGAATATTACGTGGGAAAGATTCACAGAGTTGTTTTTGGAGAAATACTATCCTCGTTATATGAAAAGTAGGATGGAGTTGGAGTTCTTAGAATTGAAGCAAGGTGATAAGAGTGTAGCAGAGTATGAAACCAGATTCACTGAATTATCCAGATTTGTGCCAGAGTATGTGAATACGGATGAAAAGAGGGCAATGAGATTCCAGCAAGGACTGAAAGCTTGGATAAGAGGAAAATTGGCGATATTGGAACTGACTACTTATGCAGGAATAGTACAGAAGGCCATGATCGCCGAAGGAGAAAGTAATGCACAACAGAGAGAGAAGGATGGGCTTAAGAGGAAGTTTGAGGTTACTGAGACTACAAGTCATTATGCAAGAAATCATCAGACAGCTCCTAATAGGAAACCAAGATTTCAGCAAGGAAGGAATATGAATTATAAGAAGCCAGAAACAAGGAATGTTCCCCAGAATACTCAAGGAAGTCGTTTCCAGAATAATAATCAGCAGAGACCACCATTATCAAGATGCAGGGATTGTAATCAGAATCATGCTCCAGGAAATTGCAAGGTCAACATTACATGTTATAAGTGTGGAGATAAGGGACATTTTGCAAATGAGTGCAGTGGTCAGAAGGTGGGAAATAAGTGCTTTAAGTGTGGAAAGACTGGACATATTACAAAGGATTGCAAGGTTCCTGTGGCAGCAAACAATATGATGAAAGCAAACCAACAGCGGACTGCAAGGACATACAACATGTCAAGGAAAGATGCCGGTAAAAGCAAGGATGTAGTCACAGGTACATTTCCTGTCAATACAGTGGATGCTAAAGTTTTATTTGATTCTGGTGCAAGTAAATCTTTTGTGTCTAAGGAATTTTTGTTTAAAACGAAATGGAAAGTTGAATTTTTGGATGAGATTTTAATGATAGAAACAGCTGATCAACATAAAGTGTTAGTAAATCAAGTTTGTCCTCGATGCGCCATAGATATACTAGGATATTCATTTTCTGCCGATTTAATACCTTTTGAGTTAGGAGAATTTGACGTAATCCTAGGAATGGACTGGCTAGCATCTTATAATGCCCAGATAGATTGTAAGAAGAAGAGAGTAACGTTGCAAACCCCAGAGGGCGTAGAAGTTATTTTCCAAGGAAAATTACAACACAAGGAATTTTTAACTATAATGCCAGCTAAGAAACTGATGCGTAAAGGATGTGAGGCTTATTTGGCTCACATAAGAGACTTGGAGAAGGAAGCTCCTAAGATAGAGGAAATTCAAGTGGTGAACGAATTCCAAGATGTGTTTCCAGATGAACTTCCAGGATTGCCTCCAGACAGAGAAATAGAGTTCAGCATTGATTTAGCTCCTGGCACAGAACCAGTTTCGAAAGCTCCGTATCGGATGGCACCAGTAGAACTTAAAGAGTTGGCCATACAACTGTCAGATCTGTTGGAGAAAGGAGTAATCAGACCCAGTACATCCCCGTGGGGTGCACCAGTGTTGTTCGTAAAGAAGAAGGATGGTAGCATGAGGCTATGCATTGATTATAGGGAATTGAACAAGTTAACTATCAAGAATAGATATCCTTTACCGAGGATTGATGATTTGTTTGATCAATTGAAGGGTGCCAAGTATTTTTCAAAGGTTGATTTACGTTCAGGCTACCACCAATTAAAAGTGAAGACGGAAGATATTCCTAAGACGGCATTTAGAACTAGATATGGACATTATGAGTTTCTAGTAATGGCTTTTGGTTTAACAAATGCGCCCGCAGCTTTTATGGATTTGATGAATAGAGTGTTCAAGAAATATTTGGACAAATGCGTGATAGTATTTATTGATGACATCTTGATCTATTCACGGACAGCAGAAGATCACGCACAACATTTAAGGATTGCACTAGAGATTCTAAGGAAAGAAAGATTATATGCAAAGTTTTCGAAATGCGAATTTTGGTTAAGAGAAGTACAGTTTCTTGGACATGTAGTTGGTAAAGATGGAATTAAAGTAGATCCAACTAAGATTGAAGCAGTAACGAATTGGGAGAGACCAAGGACACCAACTGAGGTAAGAAGTTTCATGGGATTGGCAGGTTATTATAGAAGATTTGTGAAAGATTTTGCTAAGATAGCTACTCCTTTGACTAAACTTACCCGGAAGAATCAGAAGTTTGAATGGAATGAGAAATGTGAAGAAAGTTTTCAGGAACTGAAAAAGAGATTGGTAACTGCTCCAGTTTTAGCATTACCAGATGAACAAGGGAATTTTGTGATCTACAGTGACGCATCTCAACGAGGATTGGGGTGTGTATTAATGCAACATGGGAAGGTGATTGCGTATGCTTCAAGGCAGTTGAAAGAACACGAGCAAAAATACCCAACACATGATTTGGAGTTAGCTGCGATAGTTTTTGCACTCAAGCTTTGGAGACATTATTTATATGGAGAGAAGTGCGAGATTTTCACAGACCACAAGAGCTTAAAATATATATTTACTCAGAAAGAGTTAAACATGAGACAACGAAGATGGCTAGAATTGATCAAAGATTATGATTGCAGTATCAACTATCATCCAGGGAAGGCTAATGTTGTAGCGGATGCATTGAGCCGGAAGGAAAGACTGAATTTGCTAACGATACAAGAAAAGTTACAAGTGGAATTTGAGAAAATGGAAATTGATATACGAATGCCTGATTCAGCCAATGAGATATTATATACGATGACGTTTCAACCAGAGTTGTTGGAAAAGATTAGGAAATGTCAAGAAGAAGTGATGAATCAGAATACTGAAAGTCTAACAGGCGAGGAATTGAGTAGCCAAAAGGATGATAAAGGAATCTTACGTTTTTCCTCGAGGATTTGGGTGCCAAACGTACAGGAATTGAAAGATGAGATTTTACATGAAGCACATAATTCAAAGTTTTCAATTCACCCCGGAAGTACGAAGATGTATCGAGATTTAAAAGAAAATTATTGGTGGCCGGATATGAAAAGGGAAGTAGCAGAATGGGTCAGTAAGTGTTATACATGTCAAAGAGTAAAAGCAGAACATCAGAGACCCAGTGGTTTGTTACAACCATTGGAAATTCCCGAATGGAAATGGGAACAGATTGCCATGGATTTTGTAGTAGGTCTACCAAAGACAAGAGCAAACCACGATGCAATTTGGGTTATCGTAGATCGATTAACGAAATCAGCGCATTTTCTTCCAATCAATGAAAGGTTTTCAATGGATAAATTGGTCAAACTTTATCTCAAAGAAATTGTAATGTGTCATGGAGTTCCAGTATCAATCGTGTCAGATCGAGACCCAAGGTTTAACTCAAGATTTTGGAGAAAATTTCAAGAAAGTTTAGGAACCAAGTTAAACATGAGCACTGCGTATCATCCTCAGACAGATGGACAGAGCGAAAGAACCATTCAAACAATTGAAGATATGCTTCGAGTGTGTGCAGTGGATTTTGAAGGAAATTGGGATGATCATTTACCTTTGGTAGAATTCTCGTACAATAATAGTTATCACGCAAGTATTGGCATGCCTCCCTATGAAGCTTTGTATGGAAGACGTTGTCGATCTCCGGTATATTGGGATGAAGTTGGTGAACGAAAAATTTTGGGTCCGGAGATAATTCAGCAAACTAAAGAATCAATAGAGCTTATTCGAAAAAGGATCCAAGCTGCTCAGAACAGACAAAGAAAATATGCAGATTTAAAAAGGAAGGATATAGAATTTCAGATAGGAGAGCCAGTGCTGCTGAAAGTATCACCTTGGAAAGGTTTATCCAGATTCGGGAAAAAAGGAAAACTTAGCCCCAGATTTGTTGGACCATTTGAGATTTTAGGACGCGTGGGAAGAGTTGCTTATGAGTTGGCATTACCCCCATCCATGCGCCATATCCACAACATTTTCCATGTATCTTTGCTTAAGAGATATACACCTGATTCTAGGCATGTTATAGAGCACGAGCCGGTAGAGATTCAGCAAGATTTATCCTATGTCGAGATGCCAGTGCGTATATTAGATCGCCGAGAGAAGATTCTAAGAAATAAGACAGTGGCGTTAGTAAGGATTTTGTGGAGGAATCCCAAGGTCGAAGAGTCAACTTGGGAGCTTGAAAGCGAAATGCTGGAAAAGTATCCTCATTTATTTTCTTAAGGTAAATTCTGAGGTCAGAATTCTATTAAGGGGGGGAGGATGTAACATTCGTAATATTAGAAGCGGATATATTAATAGAATAAGAAGTTATTATAATAATAGGTTCCAGTTTGATGCATTTCCATCGTTAAATTAGAAATTATGTGTAATATTAAATGTTATGTGTTTAATTGTTTAATTGTACGTATTATTAAAATTATTGTAGATACGATTTCTTTTCAAAGAGGTATGATTTGATTACTATTTTAATATAATATTATTATTTTAATAAATAAACGATACGTGCTAGTATGTTTCATTCGTTTCTTAAATTTTTGAGTTACAAAGTATCGAATTTCAAAATTCTTTTAAACGACACGAAAGATTCGTTATAGATATATTTTTCTATCGTAAAAATAGATTTTACGAAACAAATATATAAATTTCGGGTATTAATTTTAAAAAGTATAAATAGCTAAAATTGATTCGTTAATTAGTAACCAAGGTACGTTTTTCTTTCTTTTTAGCAATTATTTTCTTAATTCTCTCAAAAACACACACACTAACACACGCACACACGCACGCACACACACATACACACACTGTAATTTTTTTTAAAATTTTGATTTCTAGAACTTAGTCTAATCTTGCATGCAATTCCATATTCGAATTCCTGGTAATTACAGCAACGATTTGAGCTATCAAACATATAAAACCATGATCGAATGGTGTGGATTTTTAAAAACCCATTTTTAAAATTTTTAATCGAATTTCTGTTTGGGTGATTATTTGATTGTATGAATGTTAGAATCATGCTTAGGACATTGTTTAGAGTCGATTCATGTATAAAAATGTTAGAATTGTTCACGATTTGGATCGCCGGAAAATTTCGGTCGATTTTTGTGAATTTTATTTCCGGCAAGTTCTTGGTTGTTTTATGATTCTGAATTGATTACTGTGTTGCTAGATGTTTGTAGTATGATATATATTTTATTTGGAATTTTCTGTGAAGTTTGATTTTTCGTCGTAAAATTTAGTTTTGGCCGGAATCTTGTTCGGTACGTTTTTGGTAAAAACTGAGATTGCCATTGTGTTTAAAACGTAAATTAGAGTCGAAATAGGTTTTTCTGGGAATTTTCTGGGCTACGTAGTGTTGCCGGAAAATTGGCCGGCGGCGGCGGCGGGCGGCGGAAACCGCCATTGCCGGTGTGGAGCATTCATCGTGTTCTTCGTGTTCTTCATGAGGAAGACGATGAACAGTAGTGCTTTGATCTTCTTTCCCAGGTGGGGAAGAAGATGAATAGTGTTTTTTGGGTTAAAAATTTTATTTTTTTATTTTATTTTTCTAAAAATCAGAAAAATACTTTTATTTAATTATTTAATTATTATTTGAGTTATTTAATTAATTAAAAGGTTAATAATTGTTATTTATTTAATTTGAAATTTTATTTATTTATTATTTATTTATTTCGAAAAATATTTATTTAATTAATAAGTTATTTAAATTTAATTTCAAAAATAATTTTTAATTATTTATTTATTTAAAGTAAATATTTTACTTTACTTTAAATAAAATTTACGAAAAATTATTTATTTTATTTTAAGTTAGTTTAAATAGGAATTGATTTATTTATTGATTAATTTAAATGAAAATTAATTAGAATTTGAATTAAAATTCAGATTTTAATCATTTTATTTATCTTAAGTAATATTTAAAATTTATTTATAAATTAGATAAAAATTTACTTTATCTTAAATAAAAATTTCATAATTTATGAATAATTATTTATAATTATTTATATTAGGAGATTAATCCTAAAATCTAAATTTCAGTTAAAAATGGGAGAAAAATTTATTTACAGCCCTAATAAAATTCAAAAATTTTCTTAAAAATTTTTCTATCAATTAGACACGTATTATAGTACGTTGATAATATTTGTTAATTATTTTTATTAAAGACATTTATAAATGTCGAACCAATTATTGTTTTTCGAGTCAAATAACTGTTTATAGTTGAGTTAAATTATTTTAATTGATACCTGCTATGTGTTATTATGATTAAATCGAGTCAATTAAATTTGTATAACATTATATGATATGTGTTAGGATAATAAATTTTTTTGTATGTCAACTTTAGTGACCTAAACGTTATATTCTTTACTGATAGGATCTAGTAGACACGAAGGGTAGCTAGCTTTGGATATCCCTGAGTTATACGTCTAGATTCTACTCTTAAGGCAAGTTTCCCTATCCATACTCCTTTATTCAGAATATGTCTTTACTTTAAATTTTTTTTAAGCGGAATGTTTTATTTAAACAACTCAAAATTTTTACGAAAACCTGTTAAGTAATTCAATCGATTTTTACTACTTCCATTTCTGTTAGAGCATGTGAAATTTATTATTGAGCATGTGTTTAACTTGTTTAAAAGATTACATTGATTTGGTGGTGTTACTACCCAATTATTTTGAAATGTTGTTCCTACGATATATGTTAGGAATGAAATTATAGAGATGCTTATCCCTTGATCTCTAGACAAAATGTTTTGTTTTAATATGTGAATATGTTTAGCGTAAGAGGCCGGTTGCAGGTCCAGCTTTTATTTGAGATGTACCAATGCCAATCAGTGTCATCTTAAGGCCAATAGCAATAAGTGCCATCAGGATCCATATTTTTTTTATAGCCTGTACATCATGTGTGCATGGTTTTTGGGTTAAGCAGGACTGATCATCGGCTTAACTCTTGCAACTGTTGATATTCCACATATTACTTAAGGGAAAAATTTAAGTTTTGGCAGGAAATATTGTTGTTTTAATAAAAGATACTGTTACAAAAATTTACACTCTATTGCTATGGATATATCATTTCTTTTACAGGAATTGGTGTATATATATAGTGCTAAATATTTTCATATACTTGCTGAGCGTCTTCGCTCACTCTTGCAAAACTACTTTACTTTTCAGATGGCTCGTACTTACCAAACCACCCGTAAGCAGACTTCAGGACGGTATAGTTACCCTGTGTTTCCCATCCAGGTGTGCCGTACTTTTAGTTGTTAAGTTATGTAATAACTAGTTGAAGAATTTAAGTCCGAATTCACGTTGTAATATCATCTAGAAATTTGGTTATCAGAAATCCTCTTCTCGAAGATGTACTGATAACATAAGATATTGTAATAACTTTTGTTTAAGTAGTATTGTTTTGATGCCATGAACTGTTGACGGTCCTACCTTGTGGGGTCGAGTTAGTCTTTATTTATTATTCTATTATTTTTAGTGGCACCGGGTTTCCGGGGCGTCACAATAGCTAACGTATCAATTATAAGCCGATTATTGTAAGACCCTCATAGAAGGGCGTATACAACTTATCCATCAAATATAGACCGGGAGTCAATATTTCTTGATATATCGAGATTACCTCGGAGGAAAATATTTAAGTAAATATTTTCATTATTTGGGCGACGAATATTTTTTGAATATTCGTTCGAGATTAATTATTTAACGATCCTTACTTCAAATAATTATTCGAACGTAACCATTCGACGAATAACATTTTTCAATATTCATTCAGAGTCGAATTGATTATCGATTAATATTCTTCTAAAGATGAGACTACTAAATGAATATTATTTGGATATTCATTTAGAATATTATTTTTTTAAATAAATATTACTTTTGAATATTCATTTAAGATATTAATTACTTGATGAATATTATTTTAATATTCATCTGAAGCTTGATTTATTTATCGAATATTATCTCGAATATTCCTTTAAGGCTTGGATTACTAAATGAATATTACTTGATATTCATTTAGAATATTATTCATTAAATGAATATTACTTTTTGAATATTCATTTAAATTCCTTATTAATTAATGAATATTATCTTAAATATTCCTTTCAGGTCTTATTAATTAATGAGTATTATTTTGAATATTCATTTAAATATTTATTTATTCAATAAATATTCTCCTGATATTTCTTCAGGGATTATTTTGAAAAATACCTCGATTAAAGATATTCTTTCATATTCCTAAATATTCTTTAAATATTTTTAATTCAATAAATATTCTCTGAATATTTATTCCATACTTAGAATAACCTCAATAAGGTTTATCTTCTTCGATTATTACGAAAAATATTTCGGAGTCATATTATTATTAATCTTATATCAAGAAAAGTTCTCAGACATCATTCTTCTTTGAGTCTATCTCCCTAATAATAAGGGAACCTTACTTGGAAAATGTTAATTATCTTGTCGACTTCCCGGTCATAAAGTATTCTCTTCACTCGTGACTCGGGTGCTATTGACTTATTAAGTCGTTGGTTACCTTCTCATCTTTTGAGGGGTAAGATTGTTGGAACAAGTTGATATTCGTTATCAAGCAATAGCTTGGAAGTTATTGGTGAATTTTCCTTTCCAACTAGATACGACTACTTTGTAGAGTCTTATCAACAAGTATTATACTTGGGGAAAGGGGGACGAACGTTACATTCAGAATCATGAATTCTATTTGAACTAGGAGTCGTGTAAGAGGCCGAGTAGCGCCGGTCCATCCCCTTTGACCCAACCGTTGGCCGAGGAGAGCTAGTAAGGCGGTAGACAAGTAAAGCCGTCAGTTCTTCCTTCTACCGATAGTAAATCTAATTTGAGCTGTACGATCTCGACTGATCATCAAGATTGGAACAGCGGGCGCGGTGAATACTCCATCATTGGTTCATCATCCAAACTTATTTATTTCCTGCAACATTATTACTGTTGGCAGAGCTGGAAAAGTGTTCATAACTGGAATTGCAATCTTTTCATGCAAGTTCCTCTTTTAATGGCAATGGGAATATCTCACTTACTTTTGATGTAGCAGATATTTCTACAAACAAATACTTTGAGTTACCTGGTAACTTCATCCTTTATATTATACTGGCAATAACTTCATTAAGGCATGGCATATGATTTCAAAAGATATTTTGAATTACTGTATATATGTATCACTGTTCAGTTATATTATTGTTGGTGGGCTTTCGCTCACCCTTGCTTTGTCCATATTATGTCACAACAACAGCTAGGGCAGATGGCTCGCGTCAGGCGCACTCGGCGCAAGCGGGTTACCCGACCCACCGGACTCCCCGCTGAGATGCTAATCGCCATTGCTGAGGTAGCATAGTTAGACAACTTTTGTTTCCTGTTTAACTATATGTATAATTAATGTAATCAACGGCAAAACCTTTAAACTTATGATGTTATCCTTTTGGGATTGTAATAACTTTCATTCGTAAACCCCTTTTATGTAAGACTTATTTCAATTTCATCTCTGGGACTATAACTGTGTGTGTGTGAGTGGATATTCTTGTGGGGTCATAGCATGCTACTTATTGATTTTGGACTCAAGTCAAGTATTGTGTATAAGTTATGAGAAAGTAACGACCCGATCCCGGACCCCGGATCTGGGGGTGTTACAGTGGGTTTCGATATTATTGTTTTAATTATTGTTTTCCGTTACATTTATGTGCTCGAAACCCAACAATAGAGGCATGGAAAAGTAGATTGTGGATATCGGAGAAACCCTAGAAGTCTGAGCTTAGGAAGAAACCAGGAGAAAACTCACGGGAGTCTGGGCATAGAGAGAGATCTGGGACTGTGAGAATAAAAGTAGCAAAATAAAACAATAGAGGGGATGTACCATAGAGGTGTCAAAGTTGTCAAAAGTTACCTTATCCTCAAATAAGAGAAGGAATTTGTAACTAGTAATGGCTTTAATTTGTATGAAATTGATACCAAAAACCTACAATTTTTCCTGAATATTGTGTAAACTGTCTGGATAGTGAGTTATCAAACTCATAATATATCTTAATGATGTTTTAAGGTCCAGATCATAAAATCTCGTTATGTTAATCGGCTGCTCAATACTCCTGCCTGATTCCTTTTGCACGTTGTTTCTTGGTACAGGATAACTGGGAGTATTCGACATATTGGTATTAAGTCTAATCGCTGAAACAAAGGAGTGTCCAACAGCATTCGGCGGAGGTCCTCATTTGGTCTTATCAAAACCAAGGACCCGACCAAAGAGTTTAGTGTTTTTAAGGTTGGGTAGAATATCTTCGAACGCTATTGTTGGTTTCAAAGCTAAGAAGGCAAATCTGTTGTTATTCATGCCCCTTCTTACCGGAGTATAGAGAGTATTGAAATACTCATGTCCTTTGACTGCTACCCAAATGTTTGCATTCGTAGCGTTAGTTGGAATGGTGCCTACAAAGACATAGGCTGGTCGCTCCTTGCTGTGTTTGCGTCTTGTGACTAGTGTCCATTGACGAGCGTTATTACTGGTATTGATATTGTTAGGTGTTTTGGCTATAATGATTTAGAAAATTGCGCTTTTAAATTTTTTTTTTTAATATTAAATGTGGATTATATGATGTGAATATTTTTGAGAAGGTCAATATATGTGATATTGTGTTCATGTGTCTATATGATGATCTGCGTGTGCCGTGTAGGCTTGTGTATTTTTGTTGGTATTTTGAGGATTTAAATATGTTTAAATCATGCATTATTGATCTTCTAAAATTTTTATAAAATCATTGGAGCTATTAAAAATCACGAAATTTTTATGTTATCAACTTTGTGATATTAATTAGTTTTTAAAATTATCGGGAGAATTGTTTTGGGTGTTTAAGTATTTTATAATGATTTTAGAATTTTTATTGTATTTAAAGGATCAAAACTTACAAAATTCATATTTAATTCATTGTTGATCCTAAAAATATTTTAAAAATATGTGGGTGTTCCTAATTTTGTATTCTACATTTTAAAAATGTAAAGTTAAATTTTATATAATTCTTTCTATTTAAAAATGATTTAAGGAGCTGTTTAAATAGATTTTAAATGAGTTTTTACTTAGGGGCGTGAAATTAAGATTTTGTCCCTTATCTCTTTAAAATCAAAACCCAGCTTCCTCACCACACACTCCCTCGGTCAACTCTCTTCCATCTCTCTAAATCTCTCTCAATATCTCTCCCTACGCCATCTCTCTCAATCTCTCATCCTTTCTTCCTCTTTCAGCTGATTAACGTGTGTGTGTGTGTGTGCACGTTTATACCTGGTGTTCGCGAGTGTACACAGCAGAGGGGTAGTCTGTGCATTCCAGTCAAGCAATGATGTGTGTTGTGGTGGTATGTGCGAGTTCAGTGTGTGTATGTGTGGTTGTTGGTGTATATATGTATTTATATATGCGCGTGGAGACAATCAAAGGCTGGGGGGCTCGGTTTCTGTGAGTTAAAGCATGAAAACATCTTGTTATTGTTCAAAATGGATTTTGGGGAGCAGTTCGGGGTTGCCTAGTCGTTCGAGGATGAAACCTCTGCCTCCGGTGACGATTTCCGGCAAGTCACTGCAGGTGGTGGTGGTTCAGCGGCTATTTGTGATGTCCCTGTGTTAATTACAAACATTTCATGTGTTAATTGTTAGTTAAATAGGTTCATGTGTCGTTATGTAATTTTTAGTCAAATTTCGGTTACTAAGTTCTTGTTCATTTTTGGTTTCGATAATTGTTAACAATTGTTGATGTAAAATGATGTTAGTCGTGTTAAATCGAGTCCAACGAGTAGTTACAAGTGGGTTCTCTGAATTCATTTTTGAGTCGGTCGAGTTTGGTTCCGTTACCGAGTTTTGAAAACTTTCGGTTGGTTTATGTAAATTGGTTGATGATCGTAGTATGTAGTGTGTGTGGTGATTTGGTAAGTTAGTGTGTATCATGATATATTGAGATTGATTACACGATGATTTGATTGTGGATTGCTTAAGTGTTTTTGAGTCGGTTGTATTTCGACGGGTTAGTCCATTTCATAAAGGAGGTGATGTCCAAATTTTGTTAGAATTGTTTTGTAATTCTTATAGTAATTTGATAAGAATTATTTGTAAGTCTATATGATATACGTGTTAAGTACATATATGATCAATACATGTTATGTGTTATGTGTATTATGTTATAAAGCGTTGTAGGACGCGTTTTGGTAGAACAGAGTTAGATGGTTAAGATTGTTAGTGTACTGAAGTAGCACTTTACCTTTATATAGGTACGAGTAGGAGGTTTGGCCAAGAGCAATGCATGCATAAATGGAAATTCGAGTAGAAAATGATTATCGGAGTTGATGGGCGTTCTCAACGAGAGATTGATGAGTCTTAAGGAAAGACGGGGGTATGATCGAGTTGAGGCCACGTGTAAAGAAGTAGAAGCTGTTGTAAAGTGAGTTACAGATCGAGATATTGGAAGTGGAAGTTTCATGTGTTAAGGCAAGTGTTTCCTCACTTATCGTTCAAGTGATGCAATCTTATTCGCTTTATGTATAAAATGTGTCGGTCAAATTATGTTTCCAAAGTGACGTCCTTCTCAAATGACGTGCAAATGTTTATATTTCTACCTATAGCTCAAGTGCAAATTTTCAAATGATCTTACAAATACCTTTTTCATCAATAATATTTTTAAACATGGTACGTTATTGGATTCCTCAGGAGAGTACCATTTATTTTATTTTATTTTATTTTCTTCAAAAATGTTTAAGGGACGTTCTAAAACAAAGGAAATCCAAGATTTTAAAATCTAATAAAAATCTTTTAACATGTTTCCTGATTACAACATGATTTCACCCGATAGGCCCTCTTTAAGGGGTGTTTTCTTCAAACGGATATACAATTGATTATCCTGAGATTATCTTACAAATATTCGTTTTAAACCACTTATTACAATTATGTTGGTGCAAACTTAAAATGTGTTGGAAAATTTTATTAGATGTTTAGCATTTGACTATTCCCTTATTCTTGTAGTCTCAGTGTTGATAATCATATTGCAAGTCTTTTCCCTTCACTTCTTATACAAGTGAAAGTTATTTTAATTATTCTGGTTATTCAGTTATCACCCCATTTACTATATCAATCTCGTTGATATCTAAGATAGAATTGTTGATTCCTTTTATTCGACCAGTTGAGTTGTTGTTCTGGAACGTGAGTGTCCAGATTGTTTGATTGACAGAGGTTGTCGATTGTCCCGACACCTAGTGCGTTGGATTTAGAATTGGAATGATTTTTTTCAGATGTCCCTTCGGGGAGACCAATTTAATGGTCAACAGATGTCCCTTCGGGGAGACCAGTTTAATGGTCAAAAGTTGAGGCCAATGTGTGCCGTGGATCCATTTAGAGGGACCTTGCTGTGTTCATTGTCCGGGGTTCGTGAGGGTCTGATCAGCCGCCTAACTCCACTAAAATTTTTAAAAGATATATAAAAATCCAATTCTAATCCATACATTGAGGTTGAGTTGCTTTAAAGCCTGATTTTTTTGAAGCCTATGATGATTATCTTTGATTATCAGAACTTTTATCAGTTCTCATTGTTGATGCATTTTATTCTAGGGGAGCCTGTGGCTCATCTTGGAGTTTCGATATTTAATTTCTTCGACTGATTTCTTTCGTACCATATGATGATTATTCTTGATGATCAGAACCTATATTGTTCTTGATATTGCTATCACTTTTTACATTTGATGAGCATTGTTGGCTCACTCTTGCTTGTTGTTTAGTTTTCTTCAGTTAATAGAGAAGATTATTGGACCTTGTGGTCTGTGAGTTTTCCTGCTCCAGCAGCGAGAGGTGACGTTCGAGTTGTTGGTTTCGTCGGGTAGTGATTTGAGCTTGTCAGAGGTTGGTTTACTAGTTCAGCCGATGGACTTAATTTGTTATCAATTTTTATAACAATGTTATTTTGAGATTGGACTGTAATAATTAAATGTAATAGTTTGTTTCATACCATAACCTGTAAGCGGTCTTGGATCAGGGGTATTTTATTATTATTTTTAGTTTATGTCCATGTTTGTGTTATGTTGGTTGTGGTCCGTGGCCCCATATCTATACCCTGGATTTTTGGGATGCCACATTTGGTATCAGAGCTACAGGTTATGGTCACTGAAATAGTTATGATGGGTGGGTATACGTGTGTGAGACGGACGTTAGATAGAACGATTTAGGATAAAGGTTTGCCTTAGGATATTCATACGAGTATCGCGACGTTGTACGGTTTTTCGACATATCGCGCGAGTAGAAGTTCGATTCGTTCAAAGATTTGGTTATGAGATAGACAGATAATCTAGAGCCACATGAGCTAAATGAGCAGTTGGAGTTCCCAGTTTGGAGGACATTATCTCAAAGACATTCACGTACCTTCGAGAACTTTTCTATGACTCCCGCTACGATGTGAACGTTATAGAGATAGTATGAGAAGACTAGAAATATGATGTGGGAAGCGATTGTTGGCATGAGTGGGAAGTGAGGGCATAGTTGCACGCTACTAGTCGTTGATCTTGGTATAATTCTTATTTGATTCCCCATTTGGGTAGTTGAATTGATTTTTGTTCTTGTTCTGAATTGTTGTAAACGAATTCACGATTTACATCGTCGCTGAAGCATTTGTTGCGCAGTGACGGTTAGAATCGGGAATGAATTGAGATATTCTTATTTATTCAACTCATTATTGGCATGCCGGTGCTGGTAGCTAAGCATATTAGTGCTTAGCCGATAAGAGTGAGATTATGAATAATTAGGAATTTCTTGAACGTTTGTTTAATCGATTATACTTCCATTGATAATGAGTTTCGCATATCAGATTCACTTGAATTTAATCCTATTCTTTTAGAAATATCCCTATTTTTAAAGGACACATGATCCAACTCTATACTTGAAAATTTTGAGACTCTTGAACTCTTTTCATTTTTCCCTGAATACTTAATCTTCTTTATCCGAACTAAGATGAACAACCTATGTATATAGGGGATTCAGGGACATTTTATCTCTGTGATAGAAGTCTGGTGGGACGCCACTGATTGTGTTTGTCATGAAAGTACTAAAGACTGGCCATCTTTTTGTACTAGGGCGGTTGACCTAAGTGACAAATACACCCTGATAATAGTTCAATGATCATATTGATCTCTCGGTTTAATCCTTTCAAAAAAAGTTTTATCAAACAAAATCCAGTGTACATTCATATTGATACCTATTCATTCTATTGATTTCCTTGCCGGATAAACCTTGATGATTTTAGATTACCAGTGATGAAGAGCCGCGAAATAGATGCGATGACATTCTTAGTGGTTGAAACTACGATTACGTGATGAAGAATTGATTAAGCAAGATTGAGAAGTTGATGTTAAAACAGAGATTAAGTATCAAATTGGATTAATTATTGAATTGAGAACATATGTACAAGATTTGAGATTAATGAAAATTGAGTCAAGAAAGGAGCATGTATAAAGGGCACAAGATTGAGGATTTGTTAAAGATTGAAAAGAGAATGATGATGAAGATGTTTGGTATTTGATGTTTATTATTGATGAAAGATTGTTTTGGGCACCTGTTTAATTTTGAGGGTAGTAAATGGATTATCATAAGATTTTGAATGTTTTGAAACCCGTTATTGAGGATAAAAAGAAAGAAAAAAGAAAAAAAAAGAAAAAAAAAAGAGAAAAGAAAAGATAACTTGAATAAAGCAGAATGAAGAAGAACAGATGTGTTTGTGAGAACTATCAGAAGGAAATGAAATTCGAATGAGAAAGTAAGACAGAGAACTAGGAAAGTTTCAGAAGCATTTTAATGGAAGACATGTGATTCAGTTAAGGGAAGAATGTGGAATTCCAAAGATTTGGAGTTGGAAGCGTGAGGGCACAGTAGTTGCCTACAAGATGAGAATTAGCAGAGATTAATGAGACCTCATGGTCAGAAGATAAGATTTCGAGAGAGAAGCCTATGGAAATTTTGTTGAGATAAATGCAGAGAGTTGTGGCTGTAATCCAAAAGAATAGTGTGGTAACAAGTGACATAGTCAGAAGTTAAAGTTATGCGTCATGAGCTTGGAAAGATAGGACATTTTACCAGAGATTGTATCATATCAGTCTCAATAGACCTTACGATGAGAATAACAGAGACATTTTCTATAAATGGCTAGGAAGTGAGAGACTCATTATGACTATAGATGACGTTATCAAGAATATGAGTGTGATGATAGTGAAAAGAGTTAAGTGTGATTCAAGACTGGATTGATTATCTAACTACAAGGTACAAACAATGGTGAGGACAAGAAAGTAAAACGTTGAATTTCAAAAGATATAGAAGTGACATTTTGAGGCCGGAAGCATACACAGAAGTTTTAACGATCATGCAGATCAAGGATTATTCTACCAAAAGTCTGAAGTTATTTTGCACAGAGGAAGATGTCAGTAAGAAGACATTTAAGTCGGAGTAAATTCCAGTGGTTAATAATTTTGAATGTAAATTTTGATGGACTATCAGGATTGTCACTAGACAAGGGTGTAAGGTTGTTATTATTGTTAAATATAGAATCAGTTTTAAGGATTTTAATATCAGATGACATCAATGGAAATGTTGGATCTAGTTAATTGATGTATAGAATTTTCGCAAGAGAAAGAGTAGTAATACTCAGCGTATTTTGGAAGGATGCAACAGTACTATTTAGAAGAATGAAGAAAGTAGTTTGAAGTTATACATTGATTGTAAGACGGACTAAGTGGATCAGCAGTTATGAGAATTCTTTTACCCAAGATGTATGTTTTGCCGAAAGTTGATTTATGAGGGGACTAAGACCATTTGAAGATAGGAACTTTAAGATATTCCTAAAGCAACATTTTGAGTCAATATGGACATGATGAGTTGTCAGTGATGATGTTTTGTTGAGCAAGAGCACTTACTGTTTAATGGATATAATGAATAATATTGCGAGAAGTATTTGGTTGAATCTAATTGTGTTTATAGATAATATCCTAAGATCTTCAAGATTTGTGAAGAGTAAGCAGATTGGTTGAGAATAACCTTAATAAATTTTAAGAAGAAGATTATGCAAAAAAATTTTAAATATGAATTTTGGATGGAAAGAAATTTAATTTTTGAGACACGGGGTCAGAAGTGAAAGAAGTAGAGTAAATTTTGTGAAGATGAAGCAGTAATGAGATGGGAAGGAACCAAAATGCCAGCAGAGGTCAGAAATTTCGTGAGATTAACCAGAGACTACTGGAAGTTGAACAATAGTTAAATAAACAGAGAAGGGTGAAGAAAGTTTCTAAGAGTAAGGAGGGATAATAACAATTCCAATGATAACGAAACCAGATGAGCAAGGGAATTTCGTAAATGATGGCGATAGCTCGTAACAAGGGATGAATGTGTACTGGTTTTATAACATTTCAAAATGCAAGTGATGGATAGAGGTCGTAATTTCTATAGTTAATTTGAGCAGTATAAAATGTTGGATTTATAATGCGCAAAGTCAAAATTGAGTACTTGTTGAGTATGCAGAGCTATGTTTCGAAAGTTGATCTCAGAGGACGCGGGATAGTGAGGGTTAAACTATTTTCGAGGATCACGAATTAATTGTTAAAGATGTATGACTGATGTGATGTATGTCAAGTCGAATTTTTCTTGTTAATGAAAGTCAGAGTTTGTTGAAAAGTGTTGAATTGAAAGTTGTTTTGTGGTCGGTATCAAGGGGGTTGTGACCCTGGGATGGTCGGTATTACAAACCGAGTATTTCAATATTTTGTTTTTGTAGTAGATTATGTCGAAGCCGAGGTTATGGAGTTTATTAGTTTTCAAGGACTGCAGATGTCGAGGATAAAATGATTTTTGATTTGTTCTAAACCAATAAAATATTTGAGATTGTATTTCAAAAGTTTTAACCGACCAAAACATTTTTATAAGAGTGAGAATTGAGTTATAAACCGAATGGTGTTTGATGTGTATGTAATGACGTATGTGTTTGATTGTAGTATTCGATTTCAAGGACGCGATCGAGAATAGATGATATGAGGTTTGGTTGACAGATTGGAATCAAGGTATCATGGATTTTTTTATTTACTTGTTTGCTGCAAGTCAAGGTAGATTTCTTTATTATATGGTTACTGCAAGTCATGACAGATTTATTTATTTACATATTTTACTGCAAGTCAAGGCAGGATTAGCATGGTGTATGATTAAATTGAGATTGTGAATGAGTGGAGTATAGAGATGAATGGGTTATGAATGATTGGGTTGGTATTTGAAATGATTACGCAGGGCATAATCCATTCTACGAAAAGATCATGCCCGATTTTCTGTAGATCAGGTATTCGTTTAAGAGTAATAAATGTTTCGAATTGACGAAATTTGCAAGGGTAAGTTTCTAGTTTATTTTGAAGTTTGAGGGCTTACAGGATAAGCCTATCGATGTATGAGTTATTATGAGGAGCCCTAGAGTTGAAAATACAACCTGGGAAGTTGAAAGTGAATATTTGAGAAGTACTGTTACTTGTGTTCTTAGGATTGATTCTGAGGACAGAATCCTTTTAAGGTGGGAAGGATATAACGATTTAGAAAATCGTGCTTTTAAAAATTTCTTATTTAATATTAAATGTGGATTATATGATGTGAATATTTTTTAGAAGGTCAATATATGTGATATTGTGTTCATGTGTCTATATGATGATCTGCGTGTGCCGTGTAGGCTTGTGTATTTTTGTTGGTATTTTTGAGGATTTGAATATGTTTAAATCATGCATTATTGATCTTCTAAAATTTTTATAAAATCATTGGAGCTATTAAAAATCACGAAATTTTTATGTTATCAACTTTGTGATATTAATTAGTTTTTAAAATTATCGGGAGAATTGTTTTGGGTGTTTAAGTATTTTATAATGATTTTAGGATTTTTATTTTATTTAAAGGATCAAAACTTACAAAATTCATATTTAATTCATTGTTGATCCTAAAAATATTTTAAAAATATGTGGGTGTTCCTAATTTTGTATTCTACATTTTAGAAATGTAAATTTAAATTTTATGTAATTCTTTCTATTTAAAAATGATTTAAGGAGCTATTTAAATAGATTTTAAATGAGTTTTTATTTAGGGGCGTGAAATTACGATTTTGTCTCTTATCTCTTTAAAATCAATACCCAGCTTCCTCACCACACAATCTCTCGGTCCCTCTTCAATCTCTCTAAATCTCTCTCAATATCTCTCCCTACGCCATCTCCCTCAATCTCTCATCCTTTCTTCCTCTTTCAGCTGATTAACGTGTGTGTGTGTGTGTGCGCGTTTATACCTGGTGTTCACGAGTGTACACAGCAGAGGGGTAGTCTTTGCATTCCAGTCAAGCAACGATGTGTGTTGTGGTGGTATGTGCGAGTTCGGTGTGCGTATGTGTGGTTGCTGGTGTATATATGTATTTATATATGCGCGTGGAGACAACCAAAGGCTGGGGGGCTCTGTTTCTGTGAGTTAAAGCATGAAAACATCTTGTTATTGTTCAAAATAGAGTTTAGGGAGCAGTTCGGGGTTTCCCAATCGTTCGAGGATGAAACCTCTGCCTCCGGTGGTAATTTCCGGCAAGTCACTGCAGGTGGTGGTGGTTCAACGGCTATTTGTGATGTCCCTGTGTTAATTACAAGCATTTCATGTGTTAATTGTTAGTTAAATTGGTTCATGTGTCGTTACGTAATTTTTAGTCGAATTTCGGTTACTAATTTCTTGTTCGTTTTTGGTTTCGATAATTGTTAACAATTGTTGATATAAAATGATGTTAGTCGTGTTAAATCGAGTTCAACGAGTAGTTACAAGTGGGTTCTCTGAATTCATTTTTGAGTCGGTCGAGTTTGGTTCGGTTACCGAGTTTTGAAAACTTTCGGTTGGTTTATGTAAATTGGTTGATGATCGTAGTATGTAGTGTGTGTGGTGATTTGGTAAGTTAGTGTGTATCATGATATATTGAGATTGATTACACGATGATTTGATTGTGGATTGCTTTAGTGTTTTTGAGTCGGTTGTATTCCAACGGGTTAGTCCATTTTATAATGGAGGTGCTGTCCAAATTTTGTTAGAATTGTTTTGTAATTCTTATAGTAATTTGATAAGAATTATTTGTAAGTCGGTATAATATACGTGTTAAGTACATATGTGATCAATACATGCTATGTGTTATGTGTATTAAGTTGTAAAGCATTGTAGGACGCGTTTGGGTAGAACAGAGTTAGATGGTTAAGATTGTTAGTGTACTGAAGTAGCACTTTACCTTTATATAGGTACGAGTAGGAGGTCTGGCCAGGAGCAGTGCACGTATAAATGGAAATTCGAGTAGAAAATGATTATCGGAGTTGACAGGCGTACTCAACGAGAGATTGATGAGTCTTAAGGAAAGACGGGGGTATGATCGAGTTGAGGCCACGTGTAAAGAAGTAGAAGTTGTTGTAAAGTGAGTGACAGATCGAGATATTGGAAGTGGAAGCTTCATGTGTTAAAACAAGTGTTTCCTCACTTATCGTTCAAGTGATGCAATCTTATTTTCTTTGTGTATAAAATGTGTCGGTCAAATTATGTTTACAATGTGACGTCCTTCTCAAATGACGTGCAAATGTTTATATTTCTACCTATAGCTCAAGTGCAAATTTTCAAATGATATTACAAATACCCTTTTCATCAATAAGTTTTTTAACATGGTATGTTATTGAATTCCTCAAGAGAGTACCATTTATTTTATTTTATTTTATTTTCTTCAAAAATGTTTAAGGGACGTTCTAAAAGAGGAAATCCAAGATTTTAAAATCTTATAAAAATCTTTTAACATGTTTCCTGATTACAACATGATTTCACCCGATAGGCCCTCTTTAAGGGGTGCTTTCTTCAAACGGATATACAATTGATTATCCTGAGATTATCTTACAAATATTCATTTTAAACCACTTATTTCATTTATGTTGGTGCAAACTTAAAATGAATTGGAAAATTTTATTAGATGTTTAGCACTTGACTATACCCTTATTCTTGTAGTCTCAGTGTTGATAATCATATTGCAAGTCTTTTCCCTTCACTTCTTGTACAAGTGAAAGTTATTTTAATTATTCTGATTATGTTGTCACTCCATTTATTGTCGAACTCGTCGACATTTATTCTTATTGTTGGTTATTCAGTTATCACCCCATTTACTATATCGATTACGTTGATATCTAAGATAGAACTATTGATTCCTTTTATTCGACCAGTTGAGTTGTTATTCTGGAACGTGAGTGTCCATTGTTTCATTGACAGAGGTTGTCGATTGTCCCGACACCTAGTGCGTTGGATTTAGAATTGGAATGTTTTTTTTTCAGATGTCCCTTCGGGGAGACCTGTTTAATGGTTAACAGATGTCCCTTCGGGGAGACCAGTTTAATGATCAAAAGTTGAGGCCAATGTGTACCGTGGATCCGTTTAGAGGGACCTTGCTGTATGCATTGTTCGGGGTTAGTGCGGGTCTGATCAGCCTCCTAACTCCACTAAATTTTTTAAAAGATTTATAAAAATCCAATTCTAATCCATATATTGAGGTTGAGTTGCTTTAAAGCCTGATTCCTTTGAAGCCTATGATGATTATCTTTGATTATCAGAACTTTTATCAGTTCTCATTGTTGATGCATTTTATTCTAGCGGAGCCTATGGTTCATCTTGGAGTTTCGATATTTAATTTCTTCGACTGATTTCTTTCGTACCATATGATGATTATTCTTGATGATCAGAACCTATATTGTTCTTGATATTGCTATCACTGTTTACATTTGCTGAGCATTGTTGTCTCACTCTTGCTTGTTGTTTGTTTTCCTTCAGTTAATAGAGAAGATTAGTGGACCTTGTGGTCAGTGAGTTTTCCTGCTCCAGCAGCGAGAGGTGACGTTCGAGTTGTTGGTTTCGTCGGGTAGTGATATGAGCTTTTCAGAGGTTGGTTTACTAGTTCAGCCGATGGACTTAATTTGTTATCAATTTGTATAACAATGTTATTTTGAGATTGGACTGTAATAATTAAATGTAATAGTTTGTTTCATACCATAACTTGTAAGCGGTCTTGGATCAGGGGTATTTTATTATTATTTTTGGTTTATGTCCAGGTTTGTGTTATGTTGGTTGTGGTCCGTGGTCCCATATCTATACCCCGAATTTTTGGGATGCCACATTGGCTATCTCAAGATATGACTTCTTTGTTGGATTGTCATATGATAGATTGTTGTTTTGATTGTAATGTTCCCTTACAAATTTACGTATAGTAATTCATATCACCATGTAAAAAGTATATATCTAACAAGAAAATAAAAAAAAAACTTTGTTTAATTTTCAATTTGGGATCTCGAAAATATTAATCTTACTTCTATTTGTATATTAATATTATGAAATCATTCAACAAAAACTTGTAAAATTATAAAAGATGTCATACTTCTTATAACATATTACTGTTTTGAGAGAATAATCAAATTCCCAGCAATGTGACTAAAAGAAGAGGAACACAAGCATTGGCTCATCCACCGACTTTAGCCATTAAGGTTTTTAGTTAGCAATTTTCGTAAAATATAATCACATTCTTTCTCGAAAGTTTTCTACTCCCTTTGTTTCGAAATAACTGATGCTTGACTTTTTGGCACGAATTTTAAGGTACTTTGACCATATAGTTAAAAATATTATTTTTAAAATTTCTTTTAATTAAAAATATTGATTCAATATTTTTATTCAGAAAAAGAAATTTTTAAAAATAACATTTTTAACTATGTGATCAAATCACGTTAAAATACGTGCCAAATAGTAACGAAGCAAATATTTAAAAACAGAGGGAGTATACACTTTAATAACCTTTAATAATCTAATTTGATACTTTGTGTATTTTACATAGAAATTATTTTCAAATTTTGTGGAAAATGTTTTTGAAAATCTTTAATGATCCTGTTTGGCAAATCTTAACTTGAACTTATAAAATATTTATTTCGGAAAAAATTTTGTATTTACATACTTTTTTTAGAGAAAAATGTGTATGGAGAGTTAATATTTCGTTTTCTTGCAAAAATAAGTTACTTATTTCAGAAAACAAATTAAGTATTTACATATTTTTTTCAAAATAAGTAATTTATTTCTGAGAAATAAGATTTCCCAAACGGGGCCAATATCTTTTAGATTATGAACTTTAAATATTGTCAACTGAGTTTTATCCTAGATTTCAAAATTTGTCTTATTAGTGGAATTTCGTAAAATTTAACAAAACATGATTATACATTTTGCATTTTTTTTAAAGTTAAAGAAGGTTGTAAAAATCGGCAATCGATTCGCACTACACCATAAACAGCCTACGATAACACCAAAAAAATGTTACAGTAGGTACATTATATGTTACCTTAGGCCCATAAAGTAGCTAAGGTAACATTTCTCTGGTGATAGCTCTCAGCATGTTGCCTTAGGTGTCTAAGGTAACATCTTTGATCCTTAAGGTAACATGCAGTTTTATGTTGCCCTTAGGTGTCTAAGGTAACATCTTTGATCCCTAAGGTAACTTAATATATATGTTACCTTAGAGACGTAGTTTTTTTTAAAAATAGTGGGACCCACAATGGGCCCCACAATGGGGGCCACAATGGGCCCCACTGTGTAACACCCTCACTAGCCAACAATAATGTCCATACATTTTATAATAATTTAAATATATTTTTATAGGGTAATTTTAGAAAATTTTGGCATGATATATTCATAAATATGACTATCCACCTGTCCAAACCAACCAAACCAACCAACTAATACTAAAACAGTTCACTTGCGTGATAATAACAAAAACCATAGAGAAATATAGCTACACCAACCAAGACCGCTTACAGGCCATAGTATGAAACAACTACTAATTTACTATTACAACCCAATACTGAATAAAATAATGTACAACTCCATAAGATAAATAATCTGTCTACTAATTCAGAAATGACATGAAATAGGGTGATAAGCTCACTACCCATCCCACCGCCTCGACTCTCTGGCTGCCTCTATGGCTAGCCCAACCAGACGGTCCACTCCTTCTAGACATCTTCGTGCTTAGCTGAGGAAACAGAATTAGCAAGCAAGTGAGCTAAAATGCTCAGCAAGTATATATATAATTAAAAGCATAAACAAACTGAAATGTTTGCAACTCTGTCAAGAATTAACAATCAACAATATATAAGCTCAACTGAATGATACGTCTTTTGTCTGGATCATAAAATAGAAGAGGATTGGACTATCATGCATTTTATAGATAAAAACTATCATAAGGTTAGGCTGCTGATCAGTCACGCACTAACCCCGAACAAACGCACACAGCAATGTCCTTAATGGATCCACGGCACACATTGGCCTTAATAATTTCTGACCACGAATCTGGTCCGACCCTTACGGTCCACATTTTTTTTAAAAAAAACTAACAGTCCAATCCTATAAGTAGACATCAGGTTCGGAACAATCGACCACCTCAACTGCCAAACACCCTGGACACTTTCGTTCCAGGTCAACATCTCAAATCTCGCAAAATGAAAAAAGGTCGGGTAATTTCTGACCTAGATATCGACAAGTTCGATATATATACAAGGGGTATGGATGTAAATCAAGCCACTAAAAGAATCAACGAAATCAATACAATCAATTTGGGGTATAACAATTTAATAATCGAAATTAGGGGAAATTAATGGAACAATTATAACAAGGATAATTCGAACGAGCATATGAATCAAGTTATAATAATCATAATTTACTTGAATGATAAGTGAAGTAATTTACTTGCCTTAACCAGGAAATCACAGGACTCAAAGAGTCTTTACGTCCTCAGCTTTAGCTTTCCCTTTATCCACGGGATCTACACACAATATAACACTATTTTAGAATTCTACACAATATTCGCTAATCAATAACAGAATTTAACTTAAGCTACCCCCGCGAATAATCTCCTAATTTACATATATTTAATTATATACTAACATATAAGAACTACTGATAAAATAGTTAATCATAATTGGCACCCTAGCACATAATCGATCAGTTTTAAAAAAAATGTGAAGCCCGGCTCATAATTTATGCAAGTTGTATAAGTATACATACACATTTTCAAGAAATAGGTTAATATTTTTAGAAAAATTTTGACGGCATCCCCTTTATACGGGTGACTGCCAGTCGGGATACAGCCGACACAACCAACACAATCATCAATTACCAATCATATCTCAGAAGTTATCCAATCATTCAGACTCATATTATTCCAATTCGAATAACCCTTAAATTAATCAATTCGTATCAATAAAATATGAAATCTTATAATTTAAGAGAACTAAGAATATTATATAATTTATAAAATATTATTTGGCTCAGAAAAATCATTATTGCCAATTTTATACCCTCGACTCAAATTAAATCACCGTCGAGGGGGCAAAATCCCGAGGGTGCCCAAAATTAGGGTTTCCAACTCGGAATTCCACACTTACTATTTTTATGCGAACCAATTAACAAGAAATTCTCGGAATTAATTCAACAAAGCATCAGATTATAACGAATCAACTCATACGAACAGGAAAATGTTACAAGATCTTCAATATAATCGAACAACTCGCAAGTGATGGTAAAGTCACAGTGAATTAAACAGTGTACAATTCGTAACATCACAGAAACACAAGATTGTAACCCAGCAACGACAACTAAGCACATCAATTGAATCTCCCATTCCTTGACACCATTCGGCCAAGCAGTCACAGGCCACACTCGGCCTCCAACACACACACACACGGTCGACTACACACACAGAATTTCATCATCACCACAATCTAGTACTCGCCCAAGACATTTGCAACAATAGAAAATTAAATGGGGCAATAAGAAGGAGGACTTTGAACACAAGCACATGCATATAGTAAGTATAACTTGAACACACACAGACCCCGAGCTAATTACACGCAGCAGAGATCAAACCGCCACTAGCAAAACCCACAACAGGTTGCAATACTCATACACACGCACAAACATATGCTTGCACACACACCTCTGCTTGCTATAAACACACAACAGCGAAGGGGAGGGAGTAATTGATGAACACGAGGGAGATGGAGAGATTAATTGATAGAAATATTGAGAAATGATATCTAGTGAGTGATGGGTGATGAGGAATATTCGAGAGAGGAGGAGAATTTACCAGAGGAACCGACTGAAACCAAGCTCATGTAAGAATGAAATTAGAATTGGGGATTTAAAGAACAAATAATTTGGGGAAAATTAGATTTCTAGGATTTTGTTTTTTCCTAAAAGTTATTAAAATAATCCTTAAAATCACAATTAAATACAAAATGGGGGATTATTAAATTTTAAAATTTTAAAAATGAAGAATGTAAAATTACAATCACCCACATATTTTTTAAAATATTTTTAGGATTAAAAACGAATTAAATATGGATTTTACAAGATTAAATCCATAAAACACAAATTAATTCGTAAAATCATTTTAAAATTCCCAAAACCAAAAATAATTCATCCAGTATTTTTAAAAGTCATATAAAATAATAAAGTTAATAATGAAAAAGATTTCAGGATTTCTGTTAATCCCGAGGATTTTATAAAATTCACAGAAGGTAAATATAACACAATTAAATAGGAAATAAATTCCCAAAAATATAATTAAAAATATTCGGGCTTACACATCACATATATATCACCAACTAAGCCCACAAATATTATTCCACACACAATTCCACTTCTCAACAATTATACACGCCACATAATTCACATTTAATATAAAATAAATAATTTCAGTAATTAAAAATTCTGAAAATTTCTAAGGCGTTATACCCTTCCCCCCATAAAAGGATTCTGTCCCCAGAATCTCACCTAAGTGAATAAATGAGGATAATTCTCAAGCATGTCGCTTTCAAGCTCCCAAGTTGATTCTTCCACTCTGGGATTTTTCCACAAAGCTTTTACTATAGGTATTGTCTTAGTTCGTAGAACTTTCTCTTTACGATCTAATATCTTGATGGGTTGTTCCACATAAGATAAATCTGGCTGGATCTCTATCGGCTCATATTCGATGACATGCTTAGAGTCCAGGTGGTATTTCTTAAGCATTGATACATGGAACACGTTGTGAATATGCTGCATGTGAGGCGGTAGGGCTAACTCGTAGGCAACTTTCCCAACCTTCTTCAATACCTCAAAAGGCCCGACAAATCTTGGACTTAACTTTCCCTTCTTACCAAATCTCACCAACCCCTTCCACGAAGATACTTTTAACAAAACTTGTTCTCCTTCTTCGAACTCCATATTCTTTCTGGCCAGATCAGCATACTTCTTTTGTCGGTTCTGAGCTGTCACTAACCGTTTCTGAATAAGTTGAATTACTTCCTTGGTTTGTTGTACTAACTCTGGTCCGAGTATCTTTCGCTCGCCAACTTCCTCCCAATATACCGGAGATCGACACTTCCGTCCATATAATGCTTCATACGGTGGCATACCAATGCTAGCATGAAAACTGTTGTTATATGAAAATTCCACTAGTGGCAAATGTTCATCCCAACTTCCTGCGAAATCCAGTGCACAAACTCGGAGCATGTCTTCAATTGTTTGAATCGTTCTTTCACTCTGACCGTCAGTCTGAGGATGGTAAGCAGTACTCATTTTTAATTCAGTGCCCAAACATTCTTGAAAACTTCTCCAAAATCTCGAATTAAATCTTGGATCTCGATCTGAGACTATTGATACTGGAACTCCATGTCGCACTACAATCTCTTTTATGTATAGATGAACCAATTTGTCTAATGAGAACCTATCATTTATCGGAAGGAAGTGTGCAAATTTCGTTAATCGATCAACAATTACCCGTATAGCATCATGATTAGCTCTCGTCCTTGGAAATCCTACCACAAAATCCATCGCAATATGCTCCCATTTCCACTCAGGAATTTCTAATGGTTGTAGCATCCCACTTGGTCTCTGATGTTCAGATTTTACTTTTTGACAGGTTAAACACTTACTCACCCATTCGGTAATATCTCTCTTCATATCCGGCCACCAGAAGTTTCTTTTCAAGTCTCGATACATCTTCGTACTTCCAGGATGAATCGAATATTTCGAACTATGAGCTTCCTGTAGAATTTCATTCTTTAACTCCATCATATTCGGTATCCAAATGCGTGAAGAAAATCTCAATATTCCATTGTCATCTACTTGAGTGCATATTTCCTCACCTGTTAACTTATTAACATCTCCTTTCATGACTTCCTCCTGGCATCTGCGAATCTTCTCTAACAACTCGGGCTGAAACGTCATAGTGTAGCCCTTATCTGTACTGCTTGTAGGCACGCAGACTTCTATCTCTAATTTCTCAAATTCTCTATATAACTCCTCAGGCAGTGTAAACATGTTAACTTTCTCCTTTCTACTTAGAGCGTCCGCCACCACATTCGCTTTCCCAGGGTGATAGTTAATGGTACAGTCATAATCCTTGAGTAATTCTAACCATCTTCTCTGTCTCATATTTAGCTCCTTCTGGGTGAAGATATACTTTAAACTCTTATGGTCCGTGTAAATTTCACACTTTTCCCCATACAAATAATGTCTCCAAATCTTCAAGGCGAAAACAATCGCGGCTAATTCTAAGTCATGAGTAGGATATTTCTGCTCGTGAGGTTTCAACTGTCTCGAAGCGTAAGCAATTACCTTACCGTGCTGCATTAGTACACATCCCAAACCTTTGTGAGATGCATCACTGTAAATCACAAAATTTCCTTTTTCGTCTGGAAGTGTCAATACAGGTGCAGTCACCAATCTCTTCTTCAATTCCTGGAAACTTTCTTCACACCTCTAATTCCACACAAACTTTTTATTCTTCCTTATCAACTTTGTTAGTGGGGTGGCTATCTTCGCAAAGTCTTGAACAAATCTTCGATAATATCCCGCCAATCCTAAGAAACTTCGAACTTCTGTAGGTGTTTTAGGTCTCTCCCAATTCATCACAGCTTCAATCTTAACATGATCCACTTTAATCCCTTCACTGCTGATGACGTGCCCTAAAAACTGCACTTCTTTCAACCAAAACTCACACTTGGAGAACTTTGCATACAATTTCTCTTTTCTGAACGTTTCTAGAGCTATTCTCAAATGCCCTGCATGTTCTTCTTCGGTCTTTGAGTATATCAAAATGTCATCTATAAACACAATCACAAACTTATCAAAATATTTCTTAAATACCATATTCATTAGGTCCATGAACGCTGCTGGTGCATTAGTTAGCCCAAAGGCCATCACTAAGAACTCGTAGTGCCCATACCTAGTCCGAAACGCTGTTTTTGGAACGTCTTCCGGTCTAATCTTTAATTGAAAATATCCTGATCGCAAATCAATTATCGAGAAACAAGTTGCTCCTTTCAGTTGATCGAATAAATCGTCATTCTTGGCAAAAGGTACTTATTCTTAATGGTTAACTTATTTAGTTCCCGATAATCGATACACAATCTCATACTTCCATCCTTCTTCTTTACAAATAATACCGGAGCTCCCCACGGCGAAACACTAGGCCTAATAATACCTTTCTCCAAAAGATCTTGCAACTGAACTGCCAATTCTTTCATCTCCACCGGTGCCATACGATACGGAGCTTTCGACACAGGTTCGGTTCCTGGGGCTAAGTCGATGGTAAATTCTATTTCTCTATCCGGAGGTAACCCAGGAAGTTCATCTGGAAAAACATCAAGAAACTCATTCACCACTGGTATCTCCTCTATCTTAGGTACCTCTTGCTTGGTATCCATAACATAAGCCATATAGCCCTCGCATCCCTGCCTCAACAGCCTCTTAGTTTGCATGATCGTTAAAAATCTCCTAGTCTGTCTCTGACCCCTAAAGGTAACTTCTACATTATCGGAGGGCTTAAGTATCACCTTTTTGTTCTTACAGTAAATTTGTGCATTATTCTCTGTTAACCAATCCATTCCTAGAATGACATCAAATTCACCTAACTGGAAGGGTATCAAATTACCGTAAAAGCAATGCCCTGAGATATCGATCTTACAACGAGGACATACTTGAGTAACCAGAATTCGTTCTGAATTAGCTATTTCTATAACTATAGCCTCACGTAACATGCATACCTCACAATTTAACCTTTGAACAAATTCTTTGAATATAAAGGATTTCGTAGCCCCGGAATCAATTAATACTTTAGCTTGAACAGAATTTACAGGGAGCGTACCTGCTACCACATCAGAATTCTTAATAGCTTCATTCAGAGTCATATTGAAGGTCCTCGCCACTGGTCTGACATTTGCTGTTGGGGGTGCCTCAATCGGTTGAAGCATTGGGTTAGCCAGAGCCGGAGGTTTCACCACAGGTACTTTACAGTCTCTCATTACATGCCCTGGTTTCCCACAACGATGACATACAATCCCTACCTTGCACTCTCGAGCATAGTGACCTTTCTGATTACACTTGTAGCACATTACCTCCAACTTTGCACACACTCCTGGATGCCTCTTTCCACAAGTCTTGCACTCTGCCAAGGGTGGCCTAACCAGTTTCTGCTGACTTGAATCTTGGAGTCTATTCCCTTGCCCTCCATTCCCCGATCCCGGCTTCTTAGAGTTCCCATTCTTTACTGACTGAAACCCTGGCTTTTTGTTAGGCACACTCTGAGAACTGCCTTGCACTTGTCATCCTTCCATTGACCCAGCTTTTCTTTTATTTCCCTCTTTTTCCTTAAAGTACAATTCACTTTCTCCTTCGGCTATCATGGCCTTCTGCACCACAGCTGCATAAGTATCCAGTTCCAAAACTGCTAGCTTACTACGAATCCAGGGCTTCAACCCTTGTTGAAACCTCTTTGCTTTCTTCCTCTCCGTGTCTACATAAGCCGGAGCAAACCTAGCTAGTTCCGTAAACTTTGTCTCATACTCTGTCACTGACATACTTCCCTGTTTCAACTCTAAAAACTTCATCTCCATCTGATCTTTCATGTAGTCTGGGAAATAATTTTCTAAGAACAACTCTGTAAACCTTTCCTAAGGAATCACTGTAGCTTCCAACATCTTTACCGACTCCCACCAATAAGTGGCTTCATTCTTCAGGAAATAACTTACATATTTGGTCTGTTTATTTGTTGGGACCCCCACCAGTTCAATAGCCTTTTCCATCTCTTTCAGCCAAGATCTCGCCTCTACTGGATCCGTTGTTCCTTTAAATTCGGGAGGTTTAACTGCCTGGAAGGACTTAAAAGTGACCACCGGAGGAACAGGTGGTTGTTGCTGCTGCTGCTGCTGTTGTTGCTGTTGTTACTGTTGTTGCTGTTGTTGCTGTTGTTGAGCCATCAGTTGCTGCTGTAATTGTTGCTGTTGCTGTGCTAGAGTAGCAGTCTGCTGAACAAGAGTCTGTAATATTTGAGCCAAAGCAGGGTCCATTTGACCTACAGGGGGTGGGTTGGCTTGCTCACCCTGATTGGTGGTTCGGGTATTTTGTTTCTTCTTTCTTGGAGGCATATTTCTAAAATCAACGGACAATCATTAGGTTCAAATTCAAGAGTCAATAAATCAAAGAATCTAATTTAATCCAATAATGAATATACTTTTGAAATATAATTCAAGGTTCCCAGTCATTACTTGGGTCAGCAATTGGTTTACAAGATGTAACAGAGTACAAGAATCAAAGCTATGGTATTCATAAATATCTGATAGATGCATTAACAGAACAATAAACAAAATGCTGAAATTAAGTATGATGCTGAAGGTAAAGGCAGTACTAGAAAAAGAAGCAATGCTGAAAATAAATCCAATGCTGAAAAATAAATATGATGCCAAAAATAAATGGGGTACTGAGAAGAAATATAGTGCGGAAAAGTAAATATGGTGCGCAAAAGTAATCAAAAATGTATAAAGGAAATTTAACAACAATTCTGCAAAAGCGATAATGATATATATATGGATCCGATACAAGCGTAAGAACAACGCTTCGATAGAGGTACAACAAAATACTAAAAGAGGGAACTGCTAGCATCTAGTCACAGTACAACAGATATCTACAACAAAACTGGTTGCACTGCAATCCCTGCTGCTACCATACTATGCATCTATGTACTACATACATCATCATACTACCCTAGCCATCACTGGTCGTCATCATCATCAGACTCTCCCCGCCAAGATGATCCAAGAATGCTCTCCAGCTCCGCCTTCACCAGGCCTAGAGTCACCTGCTGTGTCACGAACGCCGGCTCATCTCGGGACCTAATCCGTCCCCGCCTAGTGATAACATGCATAATAGCTCGTACACGCCTCCGAACATCCTCCAACTCAGCTACCGCTCTATCTCACTCTCTAGCCAGATCCGCCTCCCCAGACCTCATAGCCCTCAACTCTGTCACCTGCCCTAAGAGATAGTCTCTCTCTCTGGCCACTCGCTCATACGCATGGTATGGAACAGGCTGAGGAGTGTACTGATATGCTAGCCCATTCACCGAGCCCTGCGATCCTACGTATGGCTGCATAGCCCCTGGGGAAACCTGCTGCGGTACAGAAGCCTCTCCTTCCGGATCCTCGTTCGGGTTTGAATCGGAACCAGAAACAGGTGCCTGTAGTGTATATATATATATTTCTTATAGTTAGACACCCTATCTCTCACGAAACGATCCTAACCTTTCTTATAACTCTACCCGACTTTCCCACCTAATTGTTTCAGTGACTGTTTCCTGTAGCTCTGATACCAACTTGTAACATCCTCACTAGCCAACAATAATGTCCATACATTTTATAATAATTTAAATATATTTTTATAGGGTAATTTTAAAAAATTTTGGCATGATATATTCATAAATATGACTATCCACCTGTCCAAACCAACCAAACCAACCAACTAATACTAAAATAGTTCACTTGCATGATAATAACAAAAACCATAGAGAAATATAGCTACACCAACCAAGACCGCTCACAGGCCACAGTATGAAACAACTACTAATTTACTATTACAACCCAATACTGAATAAAATAATGTACAACTCCATAAGATAAATAATCTTTCTACTAATTCAGAAATGACATGAAATAGGGTGATAAGCTCACTACCCATCCCACCACCTCGACTCTCTGGCTGCCTCTATGGCTACCCCAACCAGACGGTCCACTCCTTCTAGACATCTTCGTGCTTAGCTGAGGAAACAGAATTAGCAAGCAAGTGAGCTAAAATGCTCATCAAGTATATATATAATTAAAAGCATAAACAAACTGAAATGTTTGCAAGTCTGTCAAGAATTAACAATCAATAATATATAAGCTCAACTGAATGATACGTCTTTTGTCTGGATCATAAAATAGAAGAGGATTGGACTATCATGCATTTTATAGATAAAAACTATCATAAGGTTAGGCTGCTGATCAGTCACGCACTAACCCCGGACAAACGCACACAGCAATGTCCTTAATGGATCCACGGCACACATTGGCCTTAATAATTTCTGACCACGAATCTTGTCCGACCCTTACGGTCCACATTTTTTTTCAAAAAAACTAACAGTCCAATCCTATAACTAGACATCAGGTGTCGGAACAATCGACCACCTCAACTTCCAAACACCCTGGACACTTTCGTTCCAGGTCAACATCTCAAATCTCGCAAAATGAAATAAGGTCGGGTAATTTCTGACCTAGATATCGACAAGTTCGATATATATACAAGGGGTATGGATGTAAATCAATCCACTAAAAGAATCAACGAAATCAATACAATCGATTTGGGGTATAACAATTTAATAATCGAAATTAGGGGAAATTAATGGAACAATTATAACAAGGATAATTCGAACGAGCATATGAATCAAGTTATAATAATCATAATTTACTTGAATGATAAGTGAAGTAATTTACTTGCCTTAACCAGGAAATCACAGGATTCGAAGAGTCTTTACGTCATCAGCTTTAGCTTTCCCTTTATCCACGGGATCTACACACAATATAACACTATTTTAGAATTCTACACAATATTCGCTAATCAATAACATAATTTAACTTAAGCTACCCCCGCGAATAATCTCCTACTTTACATATATTTAATTATATACTAACATATAAGAACCACTGATAAAATAGTTAATCATATTGGCACCCTAGCACATAATCGATCAGTTTTAAAAAAAATGTGAAGCCCGACTCATAATTTATGCAAGTTGTATAAGTATACATACACATTTTCAAGAAATAGGTTAATATTTTTAGAAAAATTTTGACGGCATCCCCTTTATACGGGTGACTGCCAGTCGGGATACAGCCGACACAACCAACACAATCATCAATTACCAATCATATCTCAGAAGTTATCCAATCATTCAGACTCATATTATTCCAATTCGAATAACCCTTAAATTAATCAATTCGTATCAATAAAATATGAAATCTTATAATTTAAGAGAACTAAGAATATTATATAATTTATAAAATATTATTTGGCTCAGAAAAATCATCATTGCCAATTTTATACCCTCGACTCAAATTAAATCACCATCGAGGGGGCAAAATCCCGAGGGTGCCCAAAATTAGGGTTTCCAACTCGGAATTCCACACTTACTATTTTTATGCGAACCAATTAACAAGCAATTTCTCGGAATTAATTCAACAAAGCATCAGATTATAACGAATCAACTCATACGAACAGGAAAATGTTACAAGATCTTCAATATAATCGAACAACTCGTAAGTGATGGTAAAGTCACAGTGAATTAAACAGAGTACAATTCGTAACATCATAGAAACACAAGATTGTAACCCAGCAATGACAACTAAGCACATCAATTGAATCTCCCATTCCTTGACACCATTCGGCCAAGCAGTCACAGGCCACACTCGGCCTCCAACACACACACACACGGTCGACTACACACACAGAATTTCATCATCACCACAATCCAGTACTCGCCCAAGACATTTGCAACAACAGAAAATTAAATGGGGCAATAAGAAGGAGGACTTTGAACACAAGCACATGCATATAGTAAGTATAACTTGAACACACACAGACCCCGAGCTAATTACACGCAGCAGAGATCAAATCGCCACTAGCAAAACCCACAACAGGTTGCAATACTCACACACACGCACAAACATATGCTTGCACACACACGTCTGCTTGCTATACACACACAACAGCGAAGGGGAGGGAGTAATTGATGAACACGAGGGAGATGGAGAGATTAATTGATAGAAATATTGAGAGATGATATCTAGTGAGTGATGGAAGATGAGGAATATTCGAGAGAGGATGAGAATTTACCAGAGGAACCGACTGAAACCAAGCTCATGTAAGAATGAAATTAGAATTGGGGATTTAAAGAACAAATAATTTGGGGAAAATTAGATTTCTAGGATTTTGTTTTTTCCTAAAAGTTATTAAAATAATCCTTAAAATCACAATTAAATACAAAATAGGGGATTATTAAATTTTAAAATTTTAAAAATGAAGAATGTAAAATTACAATCACCCACATATTTTTTAAAATATTTTTAGGATTAAAAACGAATTAAATATGGATTTTACAAGATTAAATCCATAAAACACAAATTAATTCGTAAAATCATTTTAAAATTCCCAAAACCAAAAATAATTCATCCAGTATTTTTAAAAGTCATATAAACTAATAAAGTCAATAATGAAAAAGATTTCAGGATTTCTGTTAATCCCGAGGATTTTATAAAATTCACAGAAGGTAAATATAACACAATTAAATAGGAAATAAATTCCCAAAAATATAATTAAAAATATTCGGGCTTACACATCACATATATATCACCAACTAAGCCCACAAATATTATTCCACACACAATTCCACTTCTCAACAATTATACACGCCACATAATTCACATTTAATATAAAATAAATAATTTTAGTAATTAAAATTCTGAAAATTTCTAAGGCGTTATACACTGTGAGCCCCACTGTGAGCCCCACTGTGGGCCCCACTTTTGTTTGTAACATTGTATGACCTAGTGTAACATCTTTTATGTTACACTAGCTTTTATGTAGCAACATTTCCATTAGCTAAGGTAACATCTTTTCCAGAAAAAATTTAACAAAATTACACACAAATATTATGCATCCCAAATTAAACCTGTTATTCATTTCCAAATCCAACACATTACATAATCGAAAACAGGTCACCAGCCACTACATAATCCACCAACTACTAGAAATATTGTAGACTAGTTTACGATGATCATAAGTACTAATAGTAGTAGCAGAATACTATAAAGTCAAAACATAGAGATGTCATGGTGTCATACTAGATGCTACTGCCGCCAGTCATATTTGTAAACTAAAATAACACTCTGCAAAACTATCTTGGTACTTCCATAAATCCTTTGCTTTAATGGTTAAACCATACTGCTTCTTAAAAAAATCAGATCCTGATGGAGTCTCTTCCGAAAATGAATCTTCTACCCCAGTCTGATACAACCAATACTCTTGTGCTCCAGCTGACTTGCTTGCTATAATTTAATAGTTTATAACAACAAATCAGGTATAAGAGCAAAAATTAAAATAATTCAAGACTGAAAACTAACTCTAATAAGATGCAGATTAAGTTTTGCAAGCATGAAAGTACCTTGCATAAATCGAGTACCACAACCACTGGGTGTTGCGACCAATTGATACAATATCATAAGGAAGCTGTGCTGCAGTTTGCTCTCCTCCCAAAGGAGCAAATTGCCCAAATGCCTAGTATTATCATAAAAACTAACTATAGCGCCAAGTGCAAAGCACCAGTCAAATTAATATTGCCAAATTCTATCTGGAGTGAATTTAATAGGTCCCTCTGAAGTATATAGGCACATGATCTCTTTTTTAAATGCAATTCAGCTCAAAATTGTTAAAGAACTCGCATACCTTGATAGACTGCACATCACGTACATAATCTTTCAAAGGCTCTTCAAAGTTCATTAAGAGATGGTGAGCCTGAATGGGAGTAAAAGAACTGATATTAATATTAAAATTAGAAACTTACAGAAGTGAGATACTCACACTATTAACAAATATATTATTTTATGTCAAACTAACCTCCTTTTGCAGCTTAACTGCTAAAATCTCTGATTTTGCCCCTAATTCAGAGAATGCCTTCCCAAGTGCCTCCCCTTCACAATCACCCAGAAGCTTGACAGCCTTTCCGAAATCTGAGAGAGATTGCCCCAATTCTGAGACATATCATAAAATGTTGTTATGCATTAAAATTGCTATAGAATATACAAATGGGAGAAGTACTCAAATCACTTACGAATTGCAGGTAGAAGATAATGGTATGAGTGTATAACAAATGATTTACGCAAGTCAGGACTAGTTTGGTTTCGTTTTCGATTTTCTGCATCCCTATTATACTTCAGTTTGGCTTTTCATAGTGTCCTTGTTTTACAAATAGAAATATATGAGCACCTATTCCACCCTTTTTCTTGTAAAGTTATAGCACCTATTTAGGTTCCACGAGACTGGAAATACTCATTGATGCATTTGCACTGCATAATATTTTTTTATTAAACATCGTTATTTTAAACTTTCTCCATCTTTAAGATTGCTTTGGAGATACTCCCTGAATTCTGATAATAATTTTCGATAGACCGTCCAGACGTATTCCTGGAACATACATATAAGAGAGGCCCTTAATACCTCTGTGTCGCTTCACTAAGCGATATGCATGCTTCTGAGCTTCAGCTAAATGATTCTCAAGCTCAAAAATGTAATGCTTCAGTTTTTCATATTCTGCATTTGATTCTTCGACTGGCTTTTCCTTCCCAAGAACCACGTCACTCACTTTAGATTGAACATCCTGTTACATATTCAGAAACGTAAACGTCAATCACAACATTATTATAAATAGGCAAAATCCATATTTAGCTAGATAATAAGGAGCTTCTGTTGTTCTGGCATTCATTAATGGTTATCGGGCACAAAGCAGAGGACCACTGCAAAGCCCAACTTAGCTCCCCAACAGAGACTCATTTCTAAATCCTAATGCAGTTCATTCACACAACTTAGCATTGAAATTTTTGTAAATTATTTTACTTCATTAAGAACCACCTAGTTACCTTGAATATCTGCACAAAGTCGGAAGGTTTTTTAAACATTCCAGTTTCCTGAGATCGTGCTCTCTCCATTGTCTGCAGAAAGAAACAATATTATACCATCATATACATAACAACCACACACACACACAGACACACATATGTTCACAATACCGAACGAAACATAGCATCATTGACATATACCCATAGATATAGAGCTACAATCTCTCACTATAGTTACACCAATGATTATTACCGCTAAGTAAAATTCTAATCGGTTGTTTGTTTTAAAGTTTTACTGCTTTTGCACTTGGCGCTATAGTTAGTTTTTATGATTATACAATGAGTGCTGTTTATCATGCACTCACCACAATGTTCTCATCAAACAAAGTCATTATTCATTAGTCAGTTTAATTTACCTGTGGAAAATAGAAATGAGATTTGATACTGAATGTTTCATTAGCCAAGTCATTCTGCTAGCATGTACCTATAATGAAGGATCTACAACATTAATTCTAGTGTTTAGACCTTACATCTCTATATAGGTATAAGTAAAGGGTAAGAGTAACTTACGAGAAATATGGAAATAGAACAAAACGACAACACTATTGAGTACCACTAGCAATTGAGACTACTCATGAAGGTCTTGAGAGGTCTGTATTTTCAGCCGGTAAATCTATTCTTGTACTTAATGGAGCAGGTGGAGTTGGATCCCTTGTGATTTAGGTATCTACATTCTGGTTATTTTCTTAAGTAAAACAAAGAAATATTTCAGTATTTAGAGGACAGTGTCCGAGTTTTTAGTTACACACGTTAATCAGATTTGTTAATGTTATGCAGGTTGCTAAACAATTGTTTGGTGCTTCAAGAGTTGCAGCTACATCTAGCACAAGCAAGCTGGAGTTGAAAAAAAGTTTGGTTGCTGATTTGGCAATTGACTACACCAAGGAAAATTATGAAGAGCTAGACGAGAAATTTGATGTAGTCTACGATGGAATTGGTAATATTGTTTATAGTTGGCTACATAGTTGCATTTACTTTACGATAAAAACATGAAAACAAAAACATGGATGATAACCAGCCCTATCCTAGATATATGTCAATGACCCTCTCTTATGTTCTGTGAGGTACTTTACAAGTGATAATCATGCAATACTCGACATAAATTAGATAAATTTGACCCATTAGTTATATGGAAATCTACAATACTCGGCATAAATTAGATAAATATTGAGTACACTAATAAGAATAACATATATTATAGAATCTAATCCATTAGTTATATGGAAATCTACAATACTCGACATAAATTAGATAATTTTTTTTAAAATCCAGTTTTCAACATAAATGTCAATTGTTACATAACTCCAAGTCAAATACCTGTATAGAGAAATTGCCATCTTCACATTATGAAACACAAAGACAATTCACCCAGTAAACATTTTGCAAATATAAGCAAAGGTTTTCAAGCATATATAAAACAGATTATCCAAAGAGCAGAGCATACAAATTAGTGTATGTGCCATCAATTGCCATATGTGCGCAGGACAGGAAACAAGGTCTTCCAGCCAAAAGGGTGATTGTCTACCAAGATACAAAATCTAAGAAAACGAATTGAAGATATAAGAGACCGAACAATAATAATAACGAAACTGCTTAAAACGGATGAATACATTCCATATACATCCACTGAAAACTACCAATCGAAAGGAGAGAAAGGGGTAATACTTACGAATCGAAGCCCCAAATCCACTTAAGAAGCCACAAATCAAAAGCCCAAACTCGAGAAGGGCTGAAATCGAAAATAAGCCGCAATTAGTTGAAGTTTAAGTGGCAAAACTGAATCAATTAAACTCAAAACACTGAACCCCTAATCTGAAAAAACACTAATTTGAAGAAGCCCCAAATCGAAGCCATATTCAATTGAGCATCCTAATTTGTAGAAAATAACGTACTAATTGAGAAGATTGAGAGATTTGAGAGAGAGAGAGAGAGAGAGAGAGTAGATAGATTAATGAGAGGGTAGAGAGTATTATTTTGTTTTAAGTGTTCAAACAATTATTTTCAGATAGGCGGGATATTTGTCCGCTAAAAATTTCACTGGGAAACGTGTTGTTACAATTATTTTTCCAGCTTTTACAATTACTTTTCTGTTTTTTTGATTTTTTTTGATTTTTTTGATTTTGTGTTTTTATAATATGCATTTTACATTTAATAAATAAATAGAACCTAAAAAATAATAACAATTAAATACCTTGATATTCGAAAAAAAAACCTCATTCAATTGGTAAACTCTTACTTTTTTAAAAACTCAAATATTATAGAGGTAAATGAGATTTTCAAATAATTAAATAATTTTTTGGTTAAAAAATTCAAAATTGAGTTTATTAATGATCTAAGGTAACATATCATGTATGTTACTAACATCCAACACTTTAAAGCTATGGTAAAATCACATTTGTGGCTAAGGTAACACAAAAAACAAAATGTTATGTTAGGTCCAAAGTAACATGCTAAGGTAACATATTATAGCAACATCCATGAAAAAAATGTAACGATAGCCCATCTATGGCGTAGTGTCGATTCGATTTGATCTTCAAAATCCGAGTACTTCGCCGATTTTTCGAGTACTCGTTTTCAGCATCCGAGTACTCGGTTAAATTCGGATCGGTTGATCACCGAGAACCGATTTTTACAACACCAAGTTAAACGCATTGATACATCCATCATTACATTGGACATGATTTGAACTATTGATATGCCTGGTGGGCAATTCTATTAAGCTACTAATTGAACTCTTAAATCAAAAAATAAAGAGTTTGAAAAAAAATTAGAATCCAAGAAATTCTTAATATAACTCTTAAAAGGTTTAATAGCCTCTTCTCACTCCTCAATTTTAAGAGCTACTACATAATTTTTAACTATTTTTTACTATTAAAATATTCGCACATGGTTAAATTTGAATGCATGATATAGTTAGATTTAAAATATTAATAAAATATAAGTTATGATTCAAAGATAAAAAATAATGTTGGAATTAACACGAAAATCTATGTACTTGCTAAGAATTATATAATTTATCTTATATTTAAAAGACAATTAAAAGAATATTGATGATGTTCTAAGCCTATATTTATTGAACTACGGGTGTTTTGGATAAATAAGTTAAACAAATTTATCATCACTTATTTATTTATGAGTTGAAAGTAGATACCCACATACTTTTTTTAAACCCATCCAATTTATTTAGGTGTTTTGCTTTTACAACCAACCAACTTCCTTCATGTATAATTATTGCTATTATATATCCGAGTTTGATTTTTTTTTAAAATATATTATATTTTAGTTTATATGCATTCTTATATTTTATTTAATTTTTATTGAAATAAAGATTTATATAACCAGCGGGATTAAGATTCACGGATATTATAAAATATCAAATAATAGTATAACACAAAATTTATGTATTAAATAATTGTAATAATACAAATAAGCTTTTTTTTTTTGAAGATCTTTAACTTGTAAATGATTTTTTATCAGACAATTAATTTATAAATAAATTTATCTAAACACTTTAGTAACTTATATAAAATAATTTATTTATCACTTATTTATTTACTGTAAGAAAAATGTTATTTTTTTAAGATATCTCGAACGAGTTCGATGTCCGTAAAAAAGACGAGATTGACTGGACAAGAAAGCCTTTAATGAAATCATACTATTTTCAATTATTGAAAACTAGTTGATATAGCCGCGCTTTGCGGCGGCGTTACAATTTTTATTTTTAAAAAAATTAAATATATTCACTATATAAAGAGAGTAAATTCCAATTTTTATATTCTTTAAATTTTCTAATATTTATGGAGTTTTAAAAGATAAAAATACATCTTATATTTTCTTTATATTATAGATAAATTTGTATAAAAAAGTTAAAATAAAGGATTTTTAGGAAAAAAAATGTATAGTTTTAAAAAAATCGTATATGACGTCTCCACCGTCCTCGTATTCTACTTCCAATAAAACATTTTATTTTATGTATTATATATTTAAACACTTTTTATACGGTCATATTTAATGAACCGCTTCCTTGTTAAACACGGTTATTACTATTAATCCGCTCTCTCGTTAAGACCAAAAACCTAACTTTTACATATATTACTTGTATGATAATGTTTATCCATAAAAATCAAATTCTAAAAATAAAATAAAATTTATAACATCAATATGGTATTTTAATAGCTAGTACAATCTTTTATAGTGAGCCGTCTTCCCGTTAAACATGTTTCGAGCCGCTCTCGTTTGGGATCGAAATTCCAACTTCATTACATATTATTGATGATACTTATCTTACATAATAATTTTTTTTTTCTTAAAATCAAAAACCTAAAAAATAGAGTGAATTCCAATTTATACTTTCTCTAGACTTTCTAAAATTTTTGGTTAGAAATTGAAAACACATCTTATTTTCTCTTTATATTATAGATACTCCTGTATTTATTTAGGATTCTTGCATGAGATTGTTCTTTAATTATGTTAACACATCAATTCTTTTATTTTTAAATACGGTGACTTTTTTTATGACAATAGTATTGGATTTATCAATAAATTTTCCTAATATAAGTATAATTAACTTATATAAAAAATATATAATTTAAGAAGATCGTACTTTCTATAAAATATTTAATTATATGTCTGCTCTATATATTCAAACACCTATTCTACTTCTAGTAGAACGTTTATTTATATATTTTTTCAATAAATTCGAACTCTTATTCTCTATAAATTCGAACTCCTATTCTACTTCCAATAGAACTTTTAATTGTATGCCTTATAAATACTTATTATACTTCCAATAAAACTTTTAATCATATGTCTTCCCTATAAATTCGAACTCTTCTTCTTTATAAATTCGAACACATATTCTATTTCTAATATGTTAATTGATGATATTTTTATATTTATTAGTGTTTAAAATTCTAAAATTCTAGAAAATTAGAAAAATAGATTGAGACGATCTTAGAGCGCCACCTAAACTCCCCCGTATCCTCCTTTATATATATATATATATATATATATATATATATATATATATTGATTTTTCTATAAATTCGAACTCTTATTCTCTATAAATTCGAACTCCTATTCTACTTCCAATAGAACTTTTAATCGTATGCCTTATAAATACTTATTATACTTCCAATAGAACTTCTAATCATATGTCTTCCCTATAAATTCGAACTTTTCTTCTTTATAAATTCGAACACATATTCTACTTCTAATATGTTAATTGATGATATTTTTATATTTATTAGTGTTTAAAATTCGAAAATTCTAGAAAATTAGAAAAATAGATTGAGACGATTTTAGAGCGCCACCTTATATGTCTGCTCTATATATTCAAAAACCTATTCTACTTCTAGTAGAACGTTTATTTATATATTTTTTCTATAAATTCGAACTCTTATTCTCTATAAATTCGAACTCCTATTCTACTTCCAATAGAACTTTTAATCGTATGCCTTATAAATACTTATTATACTTCCAATAGAACTTCTAATCATATGTCTTCCCTATAAATTCGAACTCTTCTTCTTTATATATTCGAACACATATTCTACTTCTAATATGTTAATTGATGATATTTTTATATTTATTAGTGTTTAAAATTCTAAAATTCTAAAAAATTAGAAAAATAGATTGAGACGATTTTAGAGCGCCACCTAAACTCCCGCTATCCTCCTTTATATATATATATTGATATTGAAGTATATATGATTCGAACTCTTCTCATTTATAAATTCGAACACCTATTCTACTTCTAATATGTTAATTGATATTTTTGTATTTATTAGTATTTAAAATTCTAGAAAATTAGAAAAATAGATTGAGACGATCTTAGAGCGCCACCTAAACTCCCGATATCCTCATTTATATATATATATTGATACTATTTCAATTATAATGCACCAAAAAGAAAAAAAAAACTATTTTTATTTATTCAAATATATCACGTGTACCAACTCCAAAATTGTACAAAAAATGACAATTTTTAAATCACAATATTTGAATCACTTTTTATCCACGGTGTGGCCATATTTTATTTTCAAAATCAGAAAATGAGCGCATTAGAGCATTTACAATGGGAGAGAATTCTTAGGTAAAATTTGAAATTAATTACTATAAATAAGAATTATAAAGAATGTATAAAAATTTTTGCACTTCACTGCTTAGTTAAAATTATAGACAAGCTCACTGTATTGGATATATTTGCTGAAACTCTTAAGACGTGTAGTGAAACTCCACATCTTCTGTTGCCATATTAAAATAATATATTCTATTTTTAATAACTTGAAATAATAATAATAATAATATACCATTTTTAAAATATAGCCAATCATTATAGCCAACTTCATTAAACCACAACACCTTACAAGTTCAACAAATTTTACACAATCAGTATTTTATATATTATTTTAACCAACCTTTTTAAAAAACACTGTTAGAGATGCTCTTACATGATTGAACATAAATTTAAACAAGAAAGACAAGCAATGTAAATAAAAATAAGTTAGGTTTGTGGTCCATATCACGTTATTATCCAAGTGTCCGATTTGGATTACATTATTTATCCTCGCCAAACTGTTCCCACTATTACAATGTCAGGATGAGGAAAACGACTAATACAATAGCATCTATACACGATGCTTTGCATCGACAACCTCACATGATCGACACAACACAGATTGAGTAGTTTGTTCAACCATCCCTACCCCGGTCATTTGTTAACGCCAATCATCTTTATGTAGTGATAAAAATAAATTTCAAAATAAATAAAAAGTTGAATGTTTAGGTGTCGTGACATAACAGTATCCGTTTAACTTATTTTACAATTAATTTATAAGTTAAAAAATATAAATTTAATTTGAGAATAGGAAACTGAGATTAATTTCCCTGAAATCCTATATAAAAAAAAAGCTTCATTATGTAAAACATTATGCATATCAAAATTTTTTATTAAAAGATTATCTATGTCAATTTTTTTTTTTTACAAACAAAGAAATTTTATTAACTAGAAAACTTAGTCGGATCAAACCCCCGACTATCAATACAACCAGGTTGGAGAACAATTAAACAAGCTAAACAATTAGTCGCATTGTTTTTTGATCGTTTTACAAACTGAATATTTAAAATATTCTTGACAGAAAAAATGATTACAATAGAATCTCGAACAATCCAAGTGACACCAACATCCCTGAAAAAAGCAGCATCTCAATTGACCTTCACAAATAAAAACCGGTGATAGTCTAGTGTTCAGACCCTTGAACAATCTTTCGTTGTGAAAGGTAAGCTCTTGCAACATTCACTACCGTTTAGATGAGAAGATGGAGGGCCAAAAGTGGGTTGATGGAAGGATAGATGATTGAAGAGATAGAGGAAGATTGTAGATATGGGACCTGATTAATGAATATCAAAATACATTGATTTTATTCGGTGTCTTAGAAAATTATCTGAGATATATCTGAGGTTTCATTTTATCTTTTAACTTATAATCTCCTCAATAGGTTAAGTAATTAAGCAAATTAAGTAATGAGTTTTTTAATAACATCATCCTCGAGAGTAGATGAATTGGATAAATTATATTCTTAATTGGATAAATATGGGGATGGACACAATAGAGAAGTTCTCTATCAGTGCACCTTAAATTATGTATTTTATTATTATTTTTTATAATTCAATCGTACGGATGAAAAGTTTATGTCGAAATAACATTGTATACAAATTTTTATTATATTTGAAATAGTGGAGCATCACTTTTATAATAATACTATTTTCTATATATATTCAACGACACGGATTTATCATAATCTTAATGCTATAAATTTATAGTTCCCAATAATTAAATTACACGAAAATTTGTACCTTCACATATTTTTGTATGAAATTAACATCCGTACGGTTGGATTGTTCAAATAATAATTAATTTATCATATTTTAAGTCGCACTAATAGAAAATTTTCTATTATGTGCTTTAAATACTCTTATCTAAATATTGAATATTGTGAATTGTGTTTTCAAAAAAATATTGTGAATTGTATTAGGTATTGAATTGTGTCCTATCAAAAAAATATTCTGTCCTATAAAAAGAAGGGTATCGAATTGTGTTAGTTGATGTATTATGTTAGTCAGCAGTCCAAATCAAGCAAAGCTTTAAGAGTTTAGATCACCGTTGTCTCTCATGTCATCATTCGAATTTGGAATTTATATACTTTTAGCGGTGTTGTTTAGTACTCCCTCCGTTTCTTATTAAGTTTTCCAATTTCCTTTTTAAGATATTCAAAATAAGTTTCCCATTTCTATTTTTAGCAAAAGAATGATTTGGAAATATGTGCCAAACTGATAAATAAAGATAAAAAAAAATACTCCAGTCACTATAGTACTATACGCGTGTAGGGAGTACAAAACAAAAAAAATAAACGGACAAACAACAAAAAAAGAAAACGAAGTGGGTTTCTTCGCCGCCCCCATTTCCCAAACCCTAATTATCTTTCTCTCCTTCCCCCACAAACGCGATCGTTCTCTCTTCATCTCTTTAATTCCCCTTAACTCTTTCCTCGATTAAACACAGCCTCAATTCCACCGAGTAATATGAATTCGATTCACGGTTTTACGGATTCCGATGACGACGATGACGAGGTTGCGGGTTCTTATCATTGTTCTGATCCCGATCATTGTGACAAAGGCGTTTCTTGTGACGGTGAACATGGATACAGCAATGAGTACTTGCGATTGAGAGAGGAACGAGCTGATGAAGACAAATCGGAGGAGACGGTGGACGGAAAACATCAACCGCCTTCGCAAGTAGTTATAATTGATGACTTAGAGGATGATGACGATTCCGGCGACGTCGATCCAGTAGATTCTAAAGGCGGTGATCCTAACCCGGATTCCGGTGATGAAGATCCTACCTCTGATTCGGAAGATGCATGTTCGTGTTCCTAATTCTGTATGTATCCTGTTCTTCTCTCTACTTTTCAACTCTCTAAGCCTTTGATCTGCGCACAATATATTTTGCTATACAATTCTTCCGAATGCATATTTATTTTGCTAGAGACTTGAACCTGTACAATTCTTGACATATTTATGTTTGTAATAAGATTGCATATATTGTGTGAAATATATGTAATGTATTTATTTGGCCCAACCAACCTGCATATATGTAATGAATTGATACCCAGATGAAATTTTTTGCTCAGTGCCCATTTGTACTGCAATCAAAAACCCATATATTTTTCTCCCACAAGAATATTGATTTATCTTTTTTGCTTCACTTGATAAATTTGTGCACAAATTTAATACCCATATGCTAAAGTTGAAGAATTGAGATGCTGAATTGATGTATTGTTGTCAAAGTACAGAGGGAAGTTGAATTTAATCATAAAGGAGAAGCCTTTTTGAGGATTACATTACATTACATTACATATAGGGTTGATCACAATTGTATATATGTCTGTGTATCTATTTCATATATTACAGTCATCAATTCATTACATATATGTATTACATATAGGACCTCATTTGAATTGCATTGGTGATGAGGTGTGATTTGTTGTGCATGTCTTGTTTGTCTATAAGATATTAGAGGCATAAACCGTTGCCAAACATCGGGGCCTCAACTTCATCGTCTCAATTGTAAATCAGTTTTATGCAGGCGGATAGCTATATTTATTGGCAAGCAACTAGTTACTCCTCAGTCTTGACTAAATATTTCTCTCTGTGTTAGAACTCACTTTAGATTTTAATAGGTAATAAGTAACCGTTAGTTCAAGGTTTCTATATCATACTTAAACCTGATTACACTAGAATGTAATCTTATTTTTAAATAAAATATTAAATTTTATTTTTCACTTAAGCCATTATTCACTGCCTAGGCTGATTCGATTTTGAAACAGAGGCAAAACTTTATGTTTGTAGGAAGGGGTTGAAACGTTGTAGAACAGTCATCAATTCACAATTGTCTCTTTATTTGGCCCAACCTGCATACATAATGTGGACTATTCTTAAACCCAAAACCAGTTTGTTATATCCTGTGTGTGTTATGTGCATTGTGTTAGCCAACGTGACAGAGACTGCATTGTATTAGCCAAAACATAGACTGCATACATAAAGTAATTAGAATACATACAAACAAGCATGTCGTGCATACATACAAACATATCCCCAAAACATAAAAATTGGCATTGTTTGCCAATATGCATTACACATTGTTAACCTATTTGGTAGAACCTGTTAGGCTTCATGTTGTGGCCCGTGTACCAATTGCCATGGTTCAAACACAGCCCATAGTGGTGCACTAACTTGAAGGGGTAGTTGTCCAGCATCTCTAAGCTTTTTTTTGTTTACATGGGGTACAAGATAGTCATTTGACCCCTTCACCTTTAAAACTTCATTCATTACATATTGATAGGATAGCCATACATCTGCAAGTGTGCTTGGCGCTAACTCATTAAATGCTTCATGCACTGCATCCATCATAGCATCAACATCTTTCGGCATCTTCTTGTGCATTAAGGACTGAATACTTCTAAAAAATCCTAAGTCTAAAATATTTAAGTCCGGACTATTTGGTGGTTGTTGGACAAGTATAAAAGTGAAGTCACCTTGTTGATGCATTTGTTGCCATTCTTCATCAGCTTGAGTAATATGAGTCCGAGCATTATCCTGTTGTATAAAGATCACTTTAGGACCTTCAATAGGTGGCCATTTCTGAATAATTGCCGGTACTATTTGGTTAATAAGCATGCTCCTTGTCTCTTTTTGGCCAACGGACTCAACCACCTTTGTAATAATTGTGCCCTTAGCTCGATTTTTAGAAGCTCTCTTTGCTGGTTCCTTATAGGTGAATGGGAATATGCCTATCTTTCCGTCAAATATACATTCACCTTGTGCATTAAATCTAGGTCTTGCAACAGCAGCTGTGAACATCACCTTGGGTATAAACTTGCTTGACTTGGCTGATCTGTATATGCCCTTCTCATTTTTTTCCAAATACAATCTTTGTGCTTTCTTACTTAAGTAAAACCATTTTTCATCTATATGCACAAAATCAAACATAGTCTTATATTGTCTTTTTGTCTCTGCTGTATCTCCCATAAGGAGGTGTAGAACCCATTCCATTCTTTGCAACATGTTTGGATCTTTTAGTCCAGGATGCAAAGGATTGGTGTGGGGTTTTATAAGTCCCCTTTTTACCATTCTGAAACATGTACTAAGCGACACATTCAACTTAACAGCCAAGTCCCTCATGCATGATCTGTCACCCATATTAATATCCGTCACTGCATTAGGTAGCAGGTTAATTCTTTTCCTACCTGAATTATGCTTCTTTGTTGCCATGTTATAACTTTGGTGTGCTGCAGCTTGATTTTTTGCTAACCTCCATATACTCCTAATTGTTTTCATTGGTGGGTGTTATTTGAATATGTAAAAATGGGGGGAAAGTTAATGTAATATCCCTCCAGTGAATGTATATATAATCAAATCAAGTGTTTTGATTGGTGGGTGTTATTTGAATATGTAAATATGGGGGGAAAGTTAATGTAATCTACCTCCAAATTTGCCTAAAATATCTGGTAAACACTGCCCAAATCATTGCTAAACCATAAATTATTGTTTTTCTTAAAACCTGTGCTATTTAACAAAGAGGAAACTTAATAAAAAACAGAGGAAGTAGTATATTTACGGCATCTTTTAGCCAAGTATTAAGCTTATTGTTGCTTTCCGAATGTTGTCAACTTATTTCTTCGAGGGCTTGTCATTTTCAAAAACAAAAATGTCGTCATTTTTCGTGTTGATAATTTTGTACTAATCATGATTGTGAATTATGGGTGGTGTCGACTCTATGGGGGACGATAACGATGGGCTTTCGAGTTCTAGCCGTCACCTCCTTCCTTTAACTTTTATATCAAATTGAAGAGGAACTTGTTTAAGTAAGGATTTTTTTCAAAAATTATCAAGAAATATTTTTTCAAAAATTTGGTGAATCTTAATTGATCACATATGTAATTTTAATCGTATTTTTACAAAAAAATAATTAAAAATAAGGATATCTTCGATTATTCCAGTTTAAATAACTTGTTACATTTATTTCATTATTGAATGTTTCTATTCATTTTTTGACAATCATATAAATGATTAGTGATTTAATTACGCAAGCCATAGCTTCCTAAGAGGTCGTCGTTTGATTAAACTCTCTTTCTAAATACATAATTTAATTTATTTTTAAAGGGGTCCGGTCAAGAGCACCGGTATGCCACACCAGATAGTTAATCCCGTATTGAAGAAAGTTTCTACGATAAAGTGAACAACAAATTTTTTGGTGTAAAAATAGGGAGAGGACATTTTTATAATTTATCCGTATCGCTGTACGATACGAATTTTTTTTTAATCAAAGCCATTAGATGATTGATCCAACGATTTGAAAATCATAAGTTGCCAAACCCATTTTTGGCATACCAATGCCAAAGACCGGGAGCCATTTTTAAAAAGATTATGATATCTCTTTCTAAACTTCCTATATTTACTTACTTGACATTCTATTTGAGAACAGTTACTCGATACTTTTTTTTTTTTAAAGAAGTTACTCGGTACTTGATAAATAAGATTGGTTGGTCATGTCGATATTTGTTAAATTTTAATAAATTCAATGTTTGTCAATTTTTTGCGGATGTCATATCATCATAAAAAAAACTATGTATTATTGTATGCATGTATTGGTTTGATTGAATTAATGTAACAAACAAAGGTTAGAAGTTAGAACTATCATGATGTTTAGAAAGATAAGGAGAGACTGATACATTCGGGGATGGTTAGAGGAGATAAGTGAAGCACCACATAGTTAAGTATTAGTGATTTCAGAGTCATTAGGCACCTTAAACATTGTTTGAAATCATGAATGTGGTTTCTAACATAGATTAGGTACATTTGATTGCGACTTGTAATTAAGCACTTCCCATTTAATGAATGTGGTTGCTAATATAGATTAGGTACATCTATTTGATAATGTTTTAGTTAAAGCTAACCATCTAAAAATTGCAGATTCGTCATCCAATAGATTAAGCAGATAATTTTCCAATGATCGCATCTTATACATGCACTGATATATGATGTCAAGTTTGGAGACTTGTGAGCATGTATGTTACTGTTGGGACCCGGTCCAATAAGTACATCTCGTATGCCAAAACTTCGAAGTAGGCCCGAGGGTACCCAATCCTAATGGCGGACCCAGAATTTCATAATATAAATATTAAATTAAAATAAAAATTAATTAAATTAAAAAGTACAAAATTTAACACATGAAAATGTTTTATATTTTAGAGTTATATTTTTTTACTGTGTTTTTATCTTTTAAAACAGTCCGCTACATATTTATCAAAAGCTTGACTACTTTTAATTTTTTTTTTAATTTTTTTTAGTTTTTTGTGTGATGTTTGATTAAAAATTTAATTAAGTGTGCTCCTGTAAAATATTTAAGTGGGTCCTTTTAAATATCCCGTAATTTTTTAGTTTAAAAACTAGTATATATCTATCATTAAGACCGAGCCGAGTGGGTTCCCGGACACCCACTACAGTCTATATAGGTTCGTCCCTACCCAACCCGATTCACAGACAACGGTCTCCTCAAATTGTATCTTCCACTTTCAAGGACATGGGACACGTCTCCCACTCGGATCCACATTCCTTGCCCTTGCCTAACGGGGATGTATAACAGGATTTGGCAGGTTTGGTAATTCATTATTCTCTCAACACACAAACTCAAGCTCTTGTACGTTTAATACTACCTAATCGAGACCAGTTTAACTTATTCTCACGCTGGATGTAAATCGGGGGTACAACACTCGCATCTTCTCATAGCAGGTCCGATCAAAGGATACTGATAAATCCCAATAACACCACAAGATTGTAGAATGGGGGTTGAATACAATCTTGAACAAAATCTTTTCGAACTAATAGAGGCTAAATAGTTGATATGTAGAACAAAACAGAGAAATTAAACAAGTGTATGCAATATAAAGTAAACACACAACACTTATAAAATTTCAGGTGAGTTTTTCTGGTCCACCTGAGACTTATATTTCGAAGAAATAATCTGTGTAAGAACTACACAACTGCTTGTTACAAGGCTTGAGTGTTTATAAGAAAACCTAACAATATCTATGTGTGAGCTCAATGTTTTCTCTTACTCAAACCTAGGTACAACTTGGGTTATATGTACCCCAAGTGTACAAACCCCATAAAACAAAACGAATGTTACATTGTCAAAGTATTTGCAGGTTTGCTGCCACTCCTTGTCTTCATGTGATACAATTTTGTCTGACTGTCTTCAAAAGATATTTCTTGATTTTACCATCCAAAATTGTTTGCTAAGAAAAGGAATGTTTCTTTTTCTTCTTCGTCTCCAAAAACAGGCTTACATGCCATTTTGAAGTCCATCAACCCATGTGATCTGTCAGCCATGTCAAGTCACTAGCAACTGCTAGTTTGAAGATATTATTAAGATCAACCGTTGAAACTGACTATCCATCGAGTTGTATTGTTATCCATTGAAGTTATTATCTATTGGTGCAGAATCTTCATCCGTTGATGTATCACATCACTTAAACAGAATTACAAAGCATAACCTATTTACAATTAGCTAACCTATTCAATTTATCCATTGATAGTCAACATGACTTAGAAAACTATAAACTAATACTTCAACTGATAACTTATCCGTTAGAACTTCTAAGCATTATACAAACTTATCAGTTGATAAGCTACATCATCAATGGATGCTGAAAAGCATATCATCCATTGATGAGTTACAAACAACTTATACAAATATGTTTTTAGATGTTTTGTAAATATCAACAAGGACAACATAATTCCTAACAATCTCCCTCAATTTATGATTGATAACAGCCATAAATTACAACCTTGATGATAAAAAAAAACATCTTCTAAAGAGTACAGAGTTTAAGTAAAAACATACATCATGTATTAAGCTTCATAAAATGTGAAAATGAACTAAGTACTCAGAAATGTTGAAGAATTACACTATCACAAAGAGATGCTCCTCTAGCCTGAGCTGATTAATTCTTTTTACTCCTTGCTCTCCTTATACCATGGATCTTTATTTTGTTGTCCTCAACCTGCCTTGCTAATAATCTATAGAACATACACTCTTCATGGTCATTTGGATCCAGCATAGTCATCAAGTACTGAAGATACTCATTGCTAGCCTTCCCTAGTTGATCTTCCAATTTGAAGGATCTTCTGCAGTAGACACTTGTCAGGTATGAATGGAATGTTAGTTTCTTTGGCAGACCCTCCTTTGAATTCTAGCTTTTTCTTATCTCTTTTATCTTGTTGAAGATTAGGTCCTTGACTGTTGGAGTAAAACCACCCAGCCTCTTTATACTTGACCAAATTTTCACTAGGTTTCCATCTGTAAGGGCCAAGTGTTCTGATTGCCACTTTTGTAAATGAATGCTAATCTCTCCGGCAATCTGGCACTTTTATAGAATCTCTTTACTTGCTCTATCTCATCCAAGAAAAGATTGATATCAGAATACTCTTCAATATCTACCATATAAACTGTATTTCTTGGAAGGATCCTTCACAACCTGTGGCACCTCTGATAAGTGGATTTTATATCCACTTGGAGCGTTTCATATCGGCTTAAATTGATTGACTTGGTCTCAAGTTTGTTGTATTTTTGATGTGTTTTGTGTAGTTGTGCAGGGTTGTAGCTATCAGTTAGTGTTGGTGTTATGCTACCAAGGGGTTACATGTGTCATGGTATTGAAGATGTTAGCTAATACAAAAGAAACGGAGGAGAAAGGAGCAATTTGTGTAAAATTCGGATTTTTCTGGGTAGGTTGCGCAGTCTTCACTGTTTTGGCCATATCTGGAGTTCTAGAAGTCCGTTTTCAGCGATCTTACAGCTCACGCGAAGCCTAGGAGATTTTCTACAATCTTGGACAGAAAGCATGGCGCGCTGCGGCCTGGGAAGGGCGCTGCGGCGTGGGAACCCTTCTGGAAATTATGAATTTTTATCCAGAAAATCCTTATTCACTATTTGGGCCATATCTTAAGTTCTACAAGTCCGTTTTGGACGATCTTACAGTCCACGCGAAGATAACGGAATTCTCTTTCATTCTAAAGTGGTTCAGATGTCCAAATACAACTGGAACGGCCCAGAAATACTGAAGAAAAGTCAGTTACGAATTTTCCTTCAAAACCGAATCAGTTTAGGAAACATATTATGTGCCGAACTACAGAAATTCAACTTTGACAAGGAAATTGCTATAATTCCTACTTCTAATAAGTATGGTAATTGCTCTGGGTGGCTAGAACATTCCAGAATCAGATCTACACATGGAATTTGCAATTCTATTCTCATTCAAGAACGGAAATTGTCATACTCCTATTCCAACTCTAAAACGGTAATTGCTTGATGGAGAGGCAAATTGGGACTATAAATACACATCTTGGGGGACAGAAAAAAAACACATCATTACATATCAATTACTTAGGTTTATTTGTATCTTTTCATACTTTGTTTTTATCGTGGTTTCATCAGATCCCATGATGACGAGAGGTTCGATTATGAACTAATCGTTGTCATGGGATTCTAACGGATTTATTTATGGAGCTTTAGTATTTTGATGCTTTAAAGATCTGTGTGTGATGTATATTTGATATCCTTGTATGGTTATTCTTAATGCTTTTAGATGAGTAGCTAACATCTAAATTGAATTGTTAATCTCTTGCGAAACGAGAGTGGATCTTGAGATTTAGAACTTGCCATGCTAGCATAGGATAGGTTGATGTTTTAACATCATGATTTGTAGCGTAAATAGAGATATTATGCTGCCCTATGTGATCAATATGGATAACTTGTGCTTAAACCGTTATGTTTTCAAATCTTATAGAGATATAGGGTCTAAACATAATTGGTGTCTATTCATCTTCTATCTCTTTTGTGGATGTATGAGTAGTTTGGTGTTAGTATACCGAGAGGTAGCTTATACTTGTTTCGTGTTGTCCGATCAGATATCATAATCGTTGCATACAGTGATTAAAGGCGTCAGATCTAAGCAAAATATTTAATGAAGTTAGGATTCCATGTCTTCCCTAGCATTAGTACTTCGATTTTATTTCTCGTTAGTTAATTAATTCTTAATTTGTTAATTTGTTTCTTAGTTAATTTAGATAATTACAAACCCAAATTTGTTACTTGTCTAAGCAATTGAATTTGATCATACATTGTTGCTTGAGCATATTTACATAGAAATAGCCAGTCTCTGTGGGAACGAACTTAACTTATCGAATATTACTTGAGACCACGTGCACTTGCGTGATTTTGTGTTAACAAGTTTTTGGCGCCGCTGCCGGGGACTCGGTGTTATTTTGGTGTTTATATGCTTGACATCAGTGGAAGTTAAAATTATTTGACTTGGACACTTCTTTTCTTATCACTTTTCTTTTTTATTTGTTTCTTTTTGTTGGTTTCAAATGGCAGGCGAGGAGTTCCCATGGTGGGCATATTCGAGGACATCCATGCCTCAGCAATGTGAGTTATGTTCGGGCATTCATGAGACCTCACAATATTGTTACCACGAAGGAGTTGATCCATATGTCACTTATGAGGAACAACCATATTTTCAGTACCATCCTCAACAGTACCAGTAAGATGTTCCAAATATGTCATATTTTTTGGGTAGTGAAGGGTTTCAACATCAGCAACCTACTCCTACTTTTCAATCAGATGAGGTTGATGCTATGGAGGAGCTTAGGAGGCTTGTAAAGAGTAACGAGGAGTCTTTAAAATCCGTGGAGACATTAGTTGCTCAAGCTGTGAGATCATTGGAACAAGAGACTCTGGAGGAGATTAGGATGCTTGTAAAGAGTAACGAGGCGTCTATCAAATCTTTGGAAACAATAGTTGCTCAAGTTAGGAGTGCCTTGGAACAAGAGAATCAGCAATTCATACCAGAGGCAATTCCAGAAAATAATGGTGAATTGGAGCAAGGTACTACATGCATTATTGAGGAAGACAAATTTCAAGGAGAGGTGAGCATTTGCAACCCATGTGAGGAATTTGATCATGCTGGTGAGGTGGAAGCTTTGGAAAGGGCACTAGTTGGGACAGACACTGGTGAGCTACACAAATTTCGAGAATTGGTATGTGCGTACCAAGAGGCTGATGACCATGGGAAAGATTCAGGTCTTCTACTTGTCTCAGATTATAAAGATGGAGGTAGCGCATTAGAGCCAATGGAGGAAGTTCTCGTTGAGGAACCAAATGCTTCATCAACTTACATTTACCCTCCTCCATTATATTCAAGCGAAGCTCGCGAATGTGTGTTCTTCTACAAATTGACAGATTTTGGGTCAACCGAGGAAGGCATTGGAACAGGACATAGTTGTTATACGAATAGGCCAAGCGAGAAGAAGGGGCAGAAAGTGTGCCGCCATGATGATGATGAAGTCTCACGAAGAGAAGACCAGGCCAACTATTATCATCCTTAATGGAAGCATGGCGTAGTCAAGCTAATTGACTCTAAACAAGCGCTTCGTGGGAGGCAACCCACGCATTTGTGTTGCATTTTGTTTTGCATATTCCGACAAGTAGGTATGTTTTTCTACTTTTCCTTATATTACCTTCCATTCAATGGGGACATTGAATATTTTAACTTTGGGGGTGGTTTGGGGATAAGTAGTATGTGGTAGTTGTTTGTGTCATTGTGTTCATTTAGATATCATGTTTTGCATGCTTAGTAGTAATTCATTCATGTTATGTTCGTATTAATTATGTCTGTTTCATGTAGGGCATTCTGGTTTTGTTCGTATACCATGTGAGTTCATTTAGTTGCATTTGCATAGCATTGATTTAGTTGCATTTGCATACCATGCATATTTCTTGATCCCTTAGAATGAGCTAATTCTGATTGGTAGGTAGGTGTCTAATTGAGTGTAGTAATGATGAATAGAGGGTTGATTTATAGTTCTTATGAAATTGACTTGTGTTGTGCTAAAAATAAAGACATTGGAATCGCAAGCGCACAATTCGTTTCGTTATAAAATTTATGATTCGTTCCACAGGGACCAATTTATTCGCAATCCTAAATTTCTAATTTAATCGAGTTAGAACAAATATTGATTTTTTGAGAATTTGGATTTTTTATGCTACTTAATTACCAAAAGAAATTTAAACTATTTTCAAAAGAGAATTAAATTATTCTAATTATAATTAAGTGATTAAAAATGAAAAGAACAAAACTAAATTATTCTATAAATTCTAAATTCGAATTAAACGATTTTATTCTAAATTTATTTACAGAAAATTGGACATGCCTTGTTTGTAAATACGATTAGCCAAAAACAATGTGACCAAACTAATTCACAATCTCTAACAAAATTCGGTAAAACAATTAACTCAGCACATAATCAGTACTCGACTCATTTTACTCATCACATTCAAATTACAAGAACTCACAAACCAGGGAACCCAGAATGCAGGACATCAATCGAAATCCAATATCAAAAACTCAGAACAACAATAAAACCCGACTCAACGACTCAGCATAACTCAGCAATCAATATATACAAACTCAATAAACCAATCCAACAAAACAATTCGGAACCAAACATTGCAACTCGGTTAATTCAGTAAAGGAAAATTAAAGACTCTGCAATGCTACAACTCAACAACAACTCGACTGTATACATAGAGACGAGTTAACTCGGCTAATTTACTCAGAAAACATTAACAATCAGCATACGAATGGAACAACAATTCAACGACCAACACAACGAATACTCAGCAACTCGAATTACACATTCTGAACAGCAAAAACTCGATAGAAGAACTCGGCTCTTGACTCAAAACACAACTCAAAAATCACAAACCAACAGCGAATTTAACTCAGGACTCAAAGAATCGATTCGTGGCAAGCACTACAGCAGTCGAATCATTGCATCACACAGAAGAGAACAACCAACAATTCACAAACTCAGAATTTACACTACAGCAGTTCAGCGATAAAGAAAACAAAAGGAGGGTGAGTTTATAAACATAAACACTTCGAGAAAGAAAAGAAAACAGAGAAAGGGGAGGGGAAATAAGAGAGAGAGAGAGAGAGAGAGAGAGATAGAGAGAGAGAGAGAGAGAGAGAGAGAGAAGAAGGGAGGGGAAGGAGAGTTCGTTGAAGAAATTGAAGAAGGAACAAGGGTAACTGGGTTTGGTATCGTGTTAAAAACAGAGGAATCTTAGAGATTTATTACTACGAATAAAACAATAAACAGAGATGTAAAAGCTGAAAAATTCGAAATGAAGTTTTAAAATTTTTTTTTTTAGTATTATACTAACACATAATGCATTTAATTAGATCTACAATTATGAAAAATCAAACCCACAATATTTAGAAACTAATATTTTTTTGTGATTTTTTTTATTTTTGAAAATTAAAAACGAGACAAAGTAATTAACTACGAAATTAAAATTAACACTAAAACGATGATTTGGAATTAAATGGCCCACAATAAAATTGAGATTTAAAGGGGCAAAATTACGAATTAAAACTAAGAACGAGAAATTAAAGTTTCGTTATTTTCAACCACAAGTGATTGACAACGGGTTTATGAAAATAACGAAACAAGGCAACAATAACGAAAGAGCAAGGCAAGAAATAAAGAAAATAAAAATTGCATTAATTATAATAAGAGTGTTTTACAAGATTTGAAACTAAGAAAAATACAAGAAAATAAAACTACCCTAAAATCTAAGTTACTAAATACAAGGGGGGTGAGGGGGTATTTATAGGATAGAAATTAGGGTTAAGGGGGGTGTTGGGTAAATCCCCACCATACATTTGGGTTGTGTGGTGGTAGAATCCTAGCTATCTATTTGTTTCCTTCCCCCTTAAGCTTTGAAGAGTTGATCTTGGCCATACACTTTGCTAATGTGTTGGGATGATCTCCACCTTCCACTTGTCTTGAAATATTCCTTTTGCTCCAAGCTCCTAATTCTTTTCCTTCTTTCATTTTTGGTCCTTTTTCTTCCTCCTTTTCCCTTCCTTGCACTTTATTTATTTATTTTGTCATTTCTTTATTTATTTACGATTTACCTGAAATGTAACAAAATAAATTATTAAAACACGAGTTCAAGCAATAAATAGGTAAATAAAATATGCAAAAATATGAACTTATCAAATGCCCCCATACCTATCTTTTGCTCGTCCTCGAGTAAAACAAAAACAAAAAGAAAATCTAGATAAAAAGTCCTATACTCCTTTTCGTAGGTGTGACGATTGCATTTGGCATATGCAACAAGCCCTTTAAACCCCTAGGCAGCCCTAGTGGACGAGTGAGGTCTCGTGAGGGCCTATAGTGAATGTACCCACAAAATCCATCTAGCTTATATAAAAGATCACATGGCAATGCACACCACACATACATGTCCTCTCATGATACATCAACTTAAGAATCAAAATGAAGTTGCAAAGTCTTGGTGTGGAAAGTGCAAGGATTCACATAGTCTACTCAAAGAACCATGCAAGAGTGATTATAAGTTCATGTCAAGTGCAAAAATCATTGGTAACCATGCTAAGTTTACAAGGGCACACCTTAGAGTCAAAACTTGAGATCTCATATGCAAAACAAGCAATACCTCACATTTCACTCACAAAAGAATATTCACTCAAGAACAAGGGTAAGTGTATCACTCAATTCCAACATAATAAAATGCATGCTTGACACTTGGTATCATTCCAACTTAAATCACAACATACATTAATAATGACAATCAAAAGGTCTTTATTAGGGTTGTAATGGGGCTAGGGACAAGGTATGTCAAGAAAGGCCAAAATAAGGTGAAGTGTCAAAAGCTAGTAGTAACCTTGAATATCATGCACAACACCAAACTTCCTCCCCAAACAATTTATTTTCATTTTCAACAAAAAGCCTTGAATAGTCGAATGAAGGAGGATTACAAAAACATAAGTATGCTCTCATATGTAAATTTTTTTCATTTTCTTTTTTTTTTCTTTTTTTTTTATTTTCTTTTTTTTTTTTTTTTATAGAAAATAAAGGAAAATGATAAATGTAACAATAATCCTCCTTTAGATTTAATTTTGAAAATCGACTATCAAGGTAACAACGAATATTTTCACAAAAGTTATGAACAAAAGTAAACCCTATTTCATACACCTTATTGCTCCCTCAAGTTCCTACTAGCCTTTAACAAAATGGGATCAAGAATACGTAAGGCTAAACAAGAAAAAGGTCTTAGGCGAGTAATGTGGTGCGTCACCGAAAGGAAATGATTAGGCTCAAAGGGTTAACTAATTGATCATATAAGAATGGTGTGGATAATTTGGAAATATAGGTTATTCCTAAGTGCCTTTATCATTTTATCATCAATTAATGTCATGTATTTCAAGATGGAACTCAAGCAAGTGGTAGCGATGCAAATGACAAGTGGACACTCAAGCAAACGAATATAAATGCAAAAGATGTGCATATAGGCTCAAAACTCACTTGGTGTGGTAGAACATAATCAATCTCAAGTAATGGTATCCTCAGTGCACCTACTTGTACTCAAAGCATGAAGACCAAATCATCTTACACATAATCATGTCCTTCTAATTTCATGCACAATTCAATTAAGTCTACTAGCTTCACCTTGCTAGTGTAAGTGTGTGAACAAGAACTTTAGCAAATCACTTCTCAAACAAAAGCTAATGGATCATAAGATTATCATAGCATGCAAGGGTGCATCAAGCAACTAGCAATCAATTAACAAGACTAGATACGAAAGAACTCTTTTTGATTTTTTAATTTTTTTTGGATTTTTCAATTTTTACTATTTACACTAAAAACCCTCCCCCATACCTAAATCATGCATTGTCCTCAATGTATGCAAATGCAAGAGAGATGAGTAAATGAGAATGAGGAGATAATACCTGACAAGAGATGAAGGAGAGAATTTACCTACTGAAAGAAACTTACATGAATCACGGGTCGATGAGGTGGGTGACCTCATCCTCGGGATCAAATGGCAGCTCTAAAAATGGTTTGAGTCTTTGTCCATTAACTTTAAATACATCACCATTGTTAGGATTTTCAATTTCAACAGCACCGTGAGGAAAAACGGTCCTAACAATGTAAGGACCTTCCTACCTAGATCTCAATTTCCCGGGGAATAAATGAAGCCTAGAATTGTACAAAAGAACTTTTTGACCCGGAGAAAAAGATTTTCTCAAAATGGATTTATCATGAAAAAGTTTTGTTCTTTCTTTATAGATTTTAGCATTTTCATAGGCCTCATTTCTTAATTCCTCTAGTTCTGACAATTGCAATTTCCCATGACTACCGGCGGTTGGTAAGTCAAAGTTCAAATCTTTTATGGCCCACAAAGCCCTATGCTCTAGTTCAACGGGCAAGTGACAGGCTTTGCCCAACACAATTCTGTAAGGGGACATGCCCAAAACAGTCTTAAAAGCGGTTCGATAGGCCCATAAGGCATCTATCAGTTTGATTGACCAATCCTTCCTATTCGAGTTGACAGTCTTTTCTAAGATTTGTTTGATTTGCCTATTCGAGACTTCAACTTGACCACTAGTTTGAGGATGATAAGGGGTAGCCAACCTATGAGTAATTGAGTACTTTTTCAAAAGGGACTCAAATTGACGATTCTTAAAGTGCGTACCTTGGTCACTAATGATAGCCCTAGGTGTGCCAAATCAAGAAAAGATATTCTCTTTTAAGAATTTAAGAACGACCTTGTTATCATTGGACTTAGTCGGTATGGCTTCTACCCACTTAGACACATAATCAACCGCTAAGAGAATGTAGAGGTTGCCGAAAGAGCTAGGAAAGGGACCCATAAAGTCTATGCCCCACACATCAAAAATCTCAATGATTAAGATGGGACTCATTGGCATCATATTTCTTCTAGTGATCTTTCCTAAGTGTTGACACCTACTACAAGCGGCACAGAATTCTGCAGCATCCTTGAACAAACTAGGCCAATAAAAACCGCTTTGGAGGATTTTAGCTGCTGTTTTCTTAGCACTAAAATGACCTCCACAAGCTTGATCATGACAAAAGGAAAGGATACTTCGAAACTCATGGTTTGGGACACACCTCCGAATGATTTGATCGGGACAATATTTAAAAAGATACGGGTCGTCCCAAAAGAAGTGTTTGACTTGAAAGAAAAATTTCGATTTGTCTTGTGTAGACCAATGAGAGGGGATTTTGCCGGCTGCAAGGTAATTGACAATGTCGGCGAACCAAGGAGGAGTAGAGATAGAAAAGAGATGTTCGTCGGGAAAAGATTCATTCAAAGGCAAGTCAGTGGTGGACTCCACTACTAAGCGAGAAAGATGATCGGCAACGACATTTTCGGATCCCTTCTCATCCCTAATTTCTAGGTCAAACTCTTGGAGCAACAAGATCCAACTAATCAATCGGGCCTTAGAGTCTTTCTTAGAGAAGAGATATCGAAGGGCGGAATGATCGGTGTACACAATGATTTTCGAACCAATAAGATACGACCTAAACTTCTCGAGGGCAAAGACTACGGTTAGAAGCTCCTTTTCGGTGGTTGAATAATTGAGTTGCGCATCATTTAAGGTCTTACTAGCGTAGTATATGACATGAGGTATCTTATTGATTCATTGTCCTAAAACCGCTCCTAATGCGTAATCAGATGCATCACACATTAACTCGAAAGGTTGACTCCAATCCGGGGACTTGATAATCGGGGCCGAGGTCAACTCTTTCTTAAGGTGTTCAAAAGATTGTAAACAATCTTTATTGAACTCGAATTTGACATCCTTACCAAGAAGGGTGGTCAAGGGTCTAGCCTTTTTGCTAAAATCTTTAATGAAACGCCTATAAAAACCTGCATGTCCTAAAAAGGAACGAATTCCTTTGACCGATGTTGGTGGGGGTAGATTGGCAATGAGGTCAACTTTGGATTTATCTACTTCGATCCCCTTTTCAGAAATTCTATGACCAAGAACGATTCCTTCTTTAACCATGAAATGACATTTTTCCCAATTAAGAACGAGGTTGGTTTCTTTACATCTCTTTAAGACTAACTCAAGATGGTTTAGGCATTGATGAAAAGACGAACCAAAGATGGAGAAGTCATCTATGAAAATCTCTAGGAATTCACCTACCATGTCAGAAAAGATGCTCATCATGCACCTTTGGAAGGTGGCCGGGGCAGTGGTTAGACCGAAAGCTAAGCGACGATAAGCAAAGGTTCCAAAGGGACATGTGAAAGTGGTTTTCTCTTGGTCTTCGGGAGCTATAGGAATTCGAAAATAACCGGAATAACCATCTAGAAAGCAATAGTAGGCATGACCCGCTAACCTTTCTAACATTTGATCTATGAATGGCAAAGGAAAATGGTCTTTTCTAGTGGCATCGTTGAGTTTCCTATAGTCTATGCACACCCTCCAACCGGATTGGACACGAGTAGGAACTTGCTCATTGTTCTCGTTAGTCACTACGGTAATACCCGACTTTTTAGGTACTACCTGAATCGGGCTAACCCAAGAGCTATCAGAAATGGGATAAATGATTCCATTATTGAGACACTTAAGAATTTCCTTCCTAACGACTTCCATCATGGTAGGGTTCAACCGCCTTTGTGGCTCACGAACTGGTTTGGCATCATCAACTAAGTGAATCCGATGTTGGACAATGGCCGGGCTAATTCCTTTAATATCCGAGATACTCCAACCTATGGCTTCCTTATGTTCTCTAAGCACATTTACAAGCTCATCCTCTTGTGACTTGGTCAAATTAGAGGCAATGATAACGGGAAGAGACTAGTTACGACCTAAAAAGGCGTACTTAAGAGTGTCGGGAAGAGGTTTGAGTTCTAAATCGGGCGGCTTTGACTCAACGGGTTCACTAGTTTCGAAAAGTGGCAAAGGAGGTGGTTCACATGCTTGGTTATTTGTAGGAATGGTGGAATCTAACATTGCATTGACCTCATTTGTATATTCAGAATCATCCCAATCTTGACCAAAGTGTTTTAAACAAAAATCAAGAGCATCATTAGGGTTGATGAATTCTTAATCAACTATATCATCAATTAAATTGACATCCATAGGTTGATCATAGAGATCATCGGGTTGTTTCCCTATGTGAAAAATATTGAGGTCAATAGTCATGTTCCCAAATGTTAGTTTCATTAATCCATTTCTACAATTAATCAAAGCATTGGAGGTGGCTAGAAATGGCCTTCCTAGAATGATAGGAATCTGATTCTTAGGGTTCTTGACCGGTTCGGTTTCTAGGACGACAAAATCAACGGGAAAGAAAAAGTCACCTACTTTAATTAGCACGTCTTCAATAATCCCCTTAGGAACCTTGACAGAACGATCGGCTAATTGAAGTGTAACATTTGTTCTTTGAAGCTCTCCTAAACCTAGGGCTTGATAGACCGAAAATGGAAGCAAGTTCACACTAGCGCCTAAGTCGAGTAATGCCTTGTCCACGAAGGTATTGCCTATGACACATGAAATTGTAGGACAACCGGGGTCCTTATATTTCACGGGAATTTGGTTTGAAAGAATTGAGCTCACTTGGGACGTCAAGAAGGCTTTCTTAGGGACGTGAGTAGTTCGCTTATGTGTGCACAAATCTTTTAGACATTTCGCATACGAAGGAATTTGTTGAATCGCGTCTAAAAGGGGAATGTTGACTTTGACTTGCTTAAAAACTTCTAAGATCTTGTCCATTTGGGCCGTTTGTTTAGGAGAAATGAGTCGTTGGGGGTAAGGAGCTTTTGGCTTAAAGACTCGTTCATTAGGTTCTTCGGGGACGGGTTTTGTCCCACCCGTTGATCCTTGTTCCTTAGAACTCTCGGGTTCAAGATTAGCGTTTGGTTCAGAATTCGATTCGTCTTCTTCGGGAGACTTGTCACCGACATGATTTTCAACTTGCTTACCGGACCTTAAGGAAATGACCGCGTTCACATTGTGAGGAGGTCTTTGATTGATTGGAAATTTAGGGTTTACCTCGGTTTGACTTGGAAGTTTGTTCTTCTCTCGTTCACAAATGGCGTTGGCTAACTGGCTTACTTGAACCTCTAACTTAGATATGGCTTGAGTACTAGCATTTAAAATTTGCCTATCTTGAGTCATGGTTTGCATGAAGGTCTGTTGAGATTGAGCCAAATTAGTCGTTGATTTTAGAAGTGCATCGAGAGTCTTTTCCAAGGAGTTAATTCTCTTATCCGACTCATGAAAGCCGGGTGGGTGGGCGGGTGCTTGATTTTGATAAGGAATGTGATTTTGAGTCGTGTTTGAGAAAGGAACTTGGTTCGGATAGTTCGGCTTTTGAAAAGATGGGGGAGATTGGAAATTTTGGCCTTGGTTCCAAGAGAAATTAGGGTGGTTCTTCCACCCGGGATTGTAAGTTGGTACGAACGGGTCATTCCGAGGTCTCGGTTGGAACATTGCGTTCACTTGCTCAAAATCGGGACAAGGTTGAGACTCAAAGTTCGAAGAATTAAAATTTGGGTACATAGACATGGGTGGGGGACTACTATGAGTTTCTAGAGCTTCGAGTCTCCTAGTAAGGGTGGCTAGCTTGGCATCGGTTGCAATATTGTTTCCAATTGAATGTAGACCCCTAGAAGAACTAGATGACTCGTTGGACTTGTGAGGTTCCCTAGTAGACTCCCACAACATAGTCTTCTCGGCTAATTCCTCGAAAAACTCCCACCCTTCGTCTTCATTTTTCTCCATAAATTTTCCTTGGCACATAGACTCTAACAACGCGGTTGTTGGACTATCTAAGGCCTCGTAAACAATCTTGCAAAGCCTCCATTTTTCTATTCCGTGGTGGGGGCATTGTGATAAGAGATTTTTAAAACGATCAAAATATTTCCAAAAAGACTCATTTTCCTTTTGATGAAATTGATTTATTTCGTTTTTTTATCCTTGTAGTCTTATGGTTTGGAAAATATTTTTTAAGAAAAATTATCACAAATCCCTCCCACGTTGAAATAGAATTAACGGGTAGACTATACAACCATTTTTTGGCATTTTCTTTCAAGGCGAAGTTGATAAGTCTAAGCCTAATGGAGTCTTCGGTCAATTGTTGGAGTTTTTGTAGAGCACAAACCTCCTCGAATTCATGAAGGAAAATATACGGATCCTCACCATCACTCCCGGTAAACTTAGGTAACATGCTAATGTGGTGAGCTTTGATCTCGAAATTATTACCATTTACGGGAGGAAGAGTGATGCACGAAGGTTGAGCGGAACGGGTGGGGTAGCAACGGTCCTTAAGAGACAAGGCCATGTTTACTAATGGTTCGGAATTATCTAAAGACTCGGAATCAGAAGAGGAAGAACTCTCAAACGATCTCACTAGTCTAGAAGAATTATCCCTAATCCAAATAGTTCGCATAAACCATGTAAGGAAACACGTAGCAAATAAGTGCGATAAAATAAACACACAAAAAGAAAGGGGTGTAAAATTAAAAGAAAAATTCTAAACCTAGGGTTCCCTAATAAAATAACTAGACCTTGCTCCTAACTGTAAGGGCTACCAAAAACTAGGTAAATCAATAATTATTCGAACCGGCTTGGTCAGGTAGGTGCAAGCATTGCCAAGAGGCTAAACACCAACCTAGACACCAAACCTTAATTGGCCAGGTCAGCTTTCGCTTTCCTAGACACCAAAAAGTAAGAATAATTAAAGATTACTTCGTTTCTTAAGCACCTTCCTAATTGAGCGCGAGATTCCTAGGGGCAAACGTCTAATTAATTTTATTAAAGGCTAGGTATGCAAAATGAGGGATTAAATTGTTTTTGGGCTAAGGAAAGAGTGATGAAATCCCTTCCCTTATCTTTTGAGAGGTTTTGCCCTTAATGTTTATTTACAAAATGATGCAACAAACAATGATATATACAAAAATTATAAACAAATATGGATGCTTACACTACGTGATCTAACTAAAGAAGAGGAAGAATTTAACGTACCTTGGCGTCCTCCAGCGATCACCACAATTATAGGTACGAAAAATTAAAAACAAGAAAATAAAAATCTAGATGATGTGCCCTAAGTGATTAAATGCATGATGCAACAATTATGTATTTACAACTAATTTTTTTGGATTTTTAATTTTTAATTTTTTTGTGATTTTTGAATTTTTTTATTTTTTTGTATTTTTCTAAAAAAATAACAAAGGGCGAAAAGAGTGAGATACGGTTACCGAAGCTTGCTTTCCATGAATTCCAATTTTTCCACGCTTCGTTGAGAAGAGTTCCGAAATCTCAAGCTTTCCTAAAAAGAACGAAATAAAAATAAGACAAGAAATAAAACTAACTCGAAAAATTAAAAATTAAGGCGCGAATAATAATTAGTCCCCGGCAGCGGCGCCAAAAACTTGTTGTGCTAAAAATAAAGACATTGGAATCGCAAGCGCACAATTCGTTTCGTTATAAAATTTATGATTCGTTCCACAAGGACCAATTTATTCGTAATCCTAAATTTCTAATTTAATCGAGTTAGAACAAATATTGATTTTTTGAGAATTTGGATTTTTTATGCTACTTAATTACCAAAAGAAATTTAAACTATTTTCAAAAGAGAATTAAATTATTCTAATTATAATTAAGTGATTAAAAATGAAAAGAACAAAACTAAATTATTCTATAAATTCTAAATTCGAATTAAACGATTTTATTCTAAATTCATTTACAGAAAATTGGACATGCCTTGTTTGTAAATACGATTAGCCAAAAACAATGTGACCAAACTAATTCACAATCTCTAACAAAATTCGGTAAAACAATTAACTCAGCACATAATCAGTACTCGACTCATTTTACTCATCACATTCAAATTACAAGAACTCACAAACCAGGGAACCCAGAATGCAGGACATCAATCGAAATCCAATATCAAAAACTCAGAACAACAATAAAACCCGACTCAACGACTCAGCGTAACTCAGCAATCAATATATACAAACTCAATAAACCAATCCAACAAAACAATTCGAAACCAAACATTGCAACTCGGTTAATTCGGTAAAGGAAAATTAAAGACTCTGCAATGCTACAACTACAACTCAACAACAACTCGACTGTATACACAGAGACGAGTTAACTCGGCTAATTTACTCAGAAAACATTAACAATCAGCATACGAATGGAACAACAATTCAACGACCAACACAACGAATACTCAGCAACTCGAATTACACATTCTGAACAGCAAAAACTCGATAGAAGAACTTGGCTCTTGACTCAAAACACAACTCAAAAATCACAAACCAACAGCGAATTTAACTCAGGACTTAAAGAATCGATTCGTGGCAAGCACTACAGCAGTCGAATCATTGCATCACACACAGAAGAGAACAACCAACAATTCACAAACTCAGAATTTACACTACAGCAGTTCAGCGATAAAGAAAACAAAAGGAGGGTGAGTTTATAAACATAAACACTTCGAGAAAGAAAAGAAAACAGAGAAAGGGGAGGGGAAATAAGAGAGAGAGAGAGAGAGAGAGAGAGAGAGAGAGAGAGAGAGAGAGAGAGGAAGAAGAAGGGAGGGGAAGGAGAGTTCGTTGAAGAAATTGAAGAAGGATCAAGGGTAACTGGGTTTGGTATCGTGTTAAAAACAGAGGAATCTTAGAGATTTATTACTACGAATAAAACAATAAACAGAGATGTAAAAGCTGAAAAATTCGAAATGAAGTTTTAAAATTTTTTTTTAGTATTATACTAACACATAATGCATTTAATTAGATCTACAATTATGAAAAATCAAACCCACAATATTTAGAAACTAATATTTTTTTGCATTTTTTTTATTTTTGAAAATTAAAAATGAGACAAAGTAATTAACTACGAAATTAAAATTAACACTAAAACGATGATTTGGAATTAAACGGCCCACAATAAAATTGAGATTTAAAGGGGCAAAATTACGAATTAAAACTAAGAACGAGAAATTAAAGTTTCGTTATTTTCAACCCCAAGTGATTAGCAACGGGTTTATGAAAATATAGAAACAAGGCAACAATAACGAAAGAGCAAGGCAAGAAATAAAGAAAATAAAAATTGCATTAATTATAATAAGAGTGTTTTACAAGATTTGAAACTAAGAAAAATACAAGAAAATAAAACTACCCTAAAATCTAAGTTACTAAATACAAGGGGGGTGAGGGGGTATTTATAGGATAGAAATTAGGGTTAAGGGGGGTGTTGGGTAAATCCCCACCATACATTTGGGTTGTTTGGTGGTAGAATCCTAGCCATCTATTTGTTTCCTTCCCCCTTAAGCTTTGAAGAGTTGATCTTGGCCATACACTTTGCTAATGTGTTGGGATGATCTCCACCTTCCACTTGTCTTGAAATATTCCTTTTGCTCCAAGCTCCTAATTCTTTTCCTTCTTTCATTTTTGGTCCTTTTTCTTCCTCCTTTTCCCTTCCTTGCACTTTATTTATTTATTTTGTCATTTCTTTATTTATTTACGATTTACCTGAAATGTAACAAAATAAATTATTAAAACACGAGTTCAAGCAATAAATAGGTAAATAAAATATGCAAAAATATGCACTTATCAACTTGCATGCTTCAGAAACATAATTTTTACACAGTCTCATCGTTTGCTTTTGGGCTAGGTTGAGGTTATGCTTGTTTGGTTGTTTGAGATTTAATCACTTGTTTATATTTAGAATTTTCGTTATTCCCTTGATGACGTAGGATCACTAAAGTCTAAGTTTGGGGGAAACTAGGAATTTCATGCTAGTTGTCAATAATGGCTAGGCGTCAAATGGCTAGTAGCCGGCTCATATTTATATGAGTAGTCTAGGGTTGGAACTGAGAATTCTCATTCCAGATTGCATGAAAAAAAAAAGAAAAAAACAGAAAACAAAGAAAAAAAAAAGAAAAAAAAAGGAGTCATGTATTTAGTTAAATGTTTAAATGTAAAATTAACCAGGGTGAGCTCTTTAATACTCAAGCTATTAAGTTCGCGGGGACTTTGTGCCTAGTGACCTAAGGCTTTTATAATCTGGGATCCACTAACCTAACGCTCGCTACATGGGTATTATTGTATAAGCCTTTCGGGGTCTCATCCATTGCACGGTTAAATAAGCATGCTTGTATATATGTGTCGTAGTAGTTAGTAATAAAGCATGAATTTCTGTCTACCTTGGATAAGGATGGAGGTGTTTCTAGGTTATGGAGTGTTTACCGTCTATTCTAGTTATAAACTTGTGATTGTCTTGGCAAAGAACATGTATGATTTTGATCTAGTTTTGGAAGTATTTCTGAAGAGCATTGCACACACCCACGTTTCTGTTCATGTATTGTTAATATACGGGGACTTAGTCGAGCTCTATTTGGACGTATTGCATTCTTTGAGATATTTGCTTGCTAGTTGGTTTTGGTTAGTTTGAGGGGATCGTTGCATTTTCATATTAGTTGCATTCATGCATTGCATTGCATTGGATTTTGTGGGTACATTCGATATAGGCCCTCACGAGACCTTACTCGTCCACTAGGGCTGCTTAGGGGTTTAAAGGGCTTGTTGCATATGCCAAATGCAACCGTGATCACCTACGGAAGTGGTACTAATTAGGTAGTGTTAGTTGTTTATGCTTGAGGACAAGCATCGGTTTAAGTTTGGGGGTGTGATAAGTGGATTTTATATCCACTTGGAGCGTTCCATATCGGTTTAAATTGATTGACTTGGTCTCAAGTTTGTTGTATTTTTGATGTGTTTTGTGTAGTTGTGCAGGGTTGTAGCTATCGGTTAGTGTTGGTGTTTCTAATCGATATTAGAGTGGACTTAAGCATTGGAATGAAGATTGGACACTTGTGTTATGCTACCAAGGGGTTACATGTGTCATGGTATTGAAGATGTTAGCTAATGCAAAAGAAACGGAGGAGAAAGGAGCAATTTGTGTAAAATTCGGATTTTCTGAGTAGGTTGCGCAGTCTTCACTGTTTTGGCCATATCTGGAGTTCTAGAAGTCCGTTTTCAGCGATCTTACAGCTTACGCGAAGCCTGGGAGATTTTCTACAATCTTGGACAGAAAGAATGGCGCGCTGTGGCCTGGGAAGGGCGCTGCGGCGCGGGAACCCTTCTGGAAATTATGAATTTTTATCCAGAAAATCCTTATTCACTGTTTGGGCCATATCTTAAGTTCTACAAGTCCGTTTTGGACGATCTTACAGTCCACGCGAAGATAACGGAATTCTATTTCATTCTAAAATGGTTCAGATGTCCAAATACAACTGGAACGGCCCAGAAATACTGAAGAAAAGTCAGTTACGAATTTTCCTTCAAAACCGAATCAGTTTAGGAAACGTATTATGTGCCGAACTGCAGAAATTCAACTTTGACAAGGAAATTGCTATAATTCCTACTTCTAATAAGTATTGTAATTGCTCTGGGCGGCTAGAACATTCCAAAATCAGATCTACACATGGAATTTACAATTCTATTCTCATTAAAGAACGGAAATTGCCATACTCCTATTCCAACTCTAAAACGGCAATTGTTTGATGGAGAGGCAAATTTGGGCTATAAATACACATCTTGGGGGACAGAAAAAAAAACACATCATTACATATCAATTACTTAGGTTTATTTGTATCTTTTCATACTTTGTTTTTATCATGGTTTCATCAGATCCCATGATGACGAGAGGTTCGATTATGAACTAATCGTTGTCATGGGATTCTAACGGATTTATTTATGGATCTTTAGTATTTTGATGCTTTAAAGATCTGTGTGTGATGTATATTTGATATCCTTGTATGGTTATTCTTAATGCTTTTAGATACGTAGCTAACATCTAAATTGAATTGTTAATATCTTGCGAAACGAGAGTGGATCTTGAGATTTAGAACTTGCCATGCTAGCATAGGATAGGTTGATGTTTTAACATCATGATTTGTAGCGTAAATAGAGATATTAGGCTGCCCTATGTGATCAATATGGATAACTTGTGCTTAAACCATTATGTTTTCAAATCTTATAGAGATATAGGGTCTAAACATAATTGGTTTCTATTCATCTTCTATCTCTTTTGTGGATGTATGAGTAGTTTGGTGTTAGTATACCGAGAGGTAGCTTATACTTATTTCGTGTTGTCCGATCAGATATCATAATCGTTGCATACAGTGATTAAAGGCGTCAGATCTAAGCAAAATATTTAATGAAGTTAGGATTCCATGTCTTCCCTAGTATTAGTACTTCGATTTTATTTCTCGTTAGTTAATTAATTCTTAGTTTGTTAATTTGTTTCTTAGTTAGTTTAGATAATTACAAACCCAAATTTGTTACTTGTCTAAGCAATTGAATTTGATCATACATTGTTGCTTGAGCATATTTACATAGAAATAGCCAGTCTCTGTGGGAACGAAATTAACTTATCGAATATTACTTGAGACCACGTGCACTTGCGTAATTTTGTGTTAACAACCTCTGCAATTTGAATTGGCCTAGCCTATTGTTTCCTGGTTCTTGCCACCCTTTTTTCAGGAAAAATTCTGAACTTTGGAAAATTCATGCTATTGATGTCAAAGTCAAATTCCATGGGCTTTGGCTTGATGTCTTGAAAGTCAACATCATGAACATTTGTGAATTGTGAAATTTGAGGTTGAGGTTGTGACAGAGTCATTGCTTTCGCACTTTAGGTTTTGGAATTTTTCAAAATAAAAGTGAAATTAAATTAGATTTAGGATTACACTTAGAATCCTCCCCCGGGGACGACATTATTCGGGAATCAAGTCAAACTGGTCAAACCGAGCCAAAAATGTTTTCCGACATATGTTCGACATTAACTTAGGATGAGAATATCATAGTAATGATATTTTATATTCTAGGTTATTTATGTCAAATGATTTAGGCATCGACTAAAGGCACGAATATCGAGGATTTTCAAACATTATTTTTACGAACCAAAATTGCTCAATTTATTTAAAGCGTGTTGTTCTTAAATATTTTACTCTTAAATATTCTTGATATATTTATAATAAATTTACCTTGCCAAAACCATGCCAAAAGACCAAAAACAGATTTTATTCCGAAATACCCGTAAATCCTTATTTATCCGGATAAAATCATTTTTAATTCAAGCTTATATATTCCTTTGACCTCATAGTCATTATTTTACATGGAATATTATGTTTGAATATTTATCAAGTGAAAACTTTTGTCTAAGTCGTCGGTAAAGACAAATGAATTTTTCGGTCGTTCCTAAAAGATGTTTTAACATTCGAAAAATTTATAAAAATACTTTCACTAATCTTTTTGACTAGAAACTTTGAATGTGTCCTTAGTTTCCCCATAGGACATCGTAGAATTAATTTCGTAAATTTTGAATGACTTTTTTCCGGGACCCCTTAAATCGATACGTAATTGATTTAATGGTCGCTTAAAAGTCATAGAAGGTCAAATCATTTCAAGGTGAAATTTTGACCATAATCCTCTGGGCACATTTCTAGGTGATTCCAAAAATTTCAAAATTTTTGGATGATTTTTTGATTTATTGCGATTAAACCCATTTCGTCTCGTCAATACGCGCATTTTACGTTTTTATTGATTCGTTAATTAATAAAAATGCGTGTGGGCACTCTTTCCTAGGCATTTTGAATTGTTATACAGCTGATATGACTTTGGGAAGATTCCTCCCACATGCCTTTAACCCATGTGCTAATACCATTTAAAAATAAAGCTAAAAAGCCTTATTTTTGGATATAAAAAGCCCCTTAACCCCTCATCTTTCCCCAAGCTTTGAGAGCCAACAAAGTGCTGAAGAAAACACTCCCCAAACACTCTCCCTAATGCCTCTTTCATGCCAAAAATGTAGGTTGTGTTCAAGCCATTTTTTCATCTTGTTTTATCATTTTGGCTTTTTTTCTTCACTTATTCTTGCTCTCCTAAACACACCTTTGGTCACCAATATTTTTGTGGTCTTTGGACCTTGTTTTTACCGTTTATAATTGACCTTTTGAGCCTCCAAAAGTCTGACCTTAAAGCCATATTCCGGCCATTTTTTGGTGACTTTTCCGGTGACTCATTTTTGTGTGTTTAAGCTTCGTTACTAGCTTTTTCTCTTGTTTTCTCTCTAGATCTCAAGGGTTACAAGTTGGTTTTCATATTTCCTCACTCTTCTATATATAAGTCGAGTATATATAGTTGAAGTGGTGGTGGGTGGCCTGAATATTTAATGTTTATTGCTTGTTTGGTTTAGATCTTTATTTATAAACACTAATATTCAACCTTCTTGCATTTTGTCACTAATATACACTTGTTCTTGAAGTATATTTGTGTAGTGTATATTTGACATCATGTAAGGTGTGTTCTTGTGGTTGAAGTTGAGAATCACCTCATTTAAGTCCTTTAATCCAAGTTGAGTATTTGGATTAAAAAGGCTAGTTAACTATCTTTTGATTTAAGAACAAAAAGCTTACATCTTGTTTTTACCTTAAGTGGTTTAAACTTGATATTTAAAAATCAAAAGATAAGTTGGTTGTTAGTCTTGTGTAACCAATTCCTTTGCTCCTTTTACTTTTGTTTTCAAACAAGGACATAAAGAAGCAAGACTATACAAGCTAGCTCTTTAAAACAAGTTGGTAGTTTATTGTTGGCCTTTTTCTTTTCTTGTTATATTCGGCCATACACTACCATTTGTAGTCTTCTTGTTCAAGTTGGTTGCTCACTTGTCTTATCTTTATATCTTGAACAAGGATTTAACAAACAAGACTACTTGCACTTGTTTTAGGACTTTGAAAAATCCGGCCATACCACTTTCTTTACCATTCGACCGAAGTACTTTTTAAGTACTAGATTTTGTTGCTTGCTTGCACTACTTGCTCTTTAGTTTAATATTCTTGCTTGTGTGGTGTGTGTAATATTTTAACACATAATAGCGACCCTCGTTTTATCCTATAGATAAGCGAGCTACTTTTCTGTACGTGTGCATTTTGTGTGCTTGTGTGTGGTGTGTGATTAGTGTAAGTGTGTGTACCGCTTGTGTGACAAGTTCATTATTGTGACTTATCCTTTGCCGTTATATATTTAACTTAACGCATAATAGCGTCCCCGTGACTAGTACCGTAACATACTAGCTTGCACGGATTTATTTCTTATAAATTGGTTTGTTGTTGTTGGACTTGCATTCTAATCTTTGCAGTGAGGTGAAGTGAAGTGATGTGACTCTTGTTCTAAGACCCAAGTCTTAGGCGTACTAACGGGGAGTTAGTAGCCTTTGCACCATGAAGAAAAGGGAAGACCCAAGACCTAAGACCTAAGATCCAAGACCGGCAAAGTTGTAGAAGTACATAGTCTATAAAGGGATACTACAAAGTCTTTGAGGAGGTGACGGGGAGTTACGCTCCAAGACACGTTTTGTAGTTTGTATTTTGCTATTTTATTTTGAGGAGGATACGTGTGTGTATCGCTCCAAGATAAATAAATAGTGGTCTAAGGAGTTGTAAAGGTTTCTCCGCCTACTATAAAGGAGTATCTTTGTAGTAGTGAAAATCTCGAGTCCGGGGAGGAGCTCGGGGACTGGAGTAGGGGTGTTCGAATCCATTAAGGGTTGCGGGCATTGCGAACCAGGATAAAATCGATCGTGTGTTACTCTTTCTTCTTTCTCTCTTTATTTTTTGCACTTTATTTACTTGTTGACAAGTAACGAAGTTCAAAAAGAGGAAAGAATTTTCAAAAAGCCAAGCTCTAAATTTCAAAAAGGTGATAAGCTATTCAACCCCTCCTTCTAGCTTATCTTACCTATATACGGGACCTATCAATTGGTATTAGAGTAGTGCTTTTAACCGTATTTTACCATTGTTGTGATAATCGGAAAATATAACAAAAAGTAGATCCTTATCGGGTTTATTGACTGTTGAGAAAGTCTTTAAATAAAACCGTAAAAAGGACATCTTTTTGATGGATTACTTGAATACTATTGGTTGTGGAGAAGGTCTTTCTTGCTCCCGACCACCTTTGTTTGATGGCACAAACTTTGCAACTTGGAAAACACAATTTAGAATTTATGCTAGATCCCAAGGAGTCAAAGTTTGGATGGTCATTGAAGATGGAGTCACCACTCCTACTAAAGAGGTAGGTGACTTTATTGTCAAAAAGAAAGTGAGTGAATATACTCCGGAAGAAGAAATTCAAATGAATATTGCCGCGAAAGTGGAAATGGTTCTTACTAGTGCACTTGCAAAAAAAGAATATAAACGTGTTAATAATTGGAAGTCCGTACAAGAAACGTGGAATAAGTTGGTTATTACTTAAGAGGGTACAAAAGATATTAAAGAATCCCGGATGGATACTTTAATACAAGAATATGAAAATTTTAAACTCCTCGAAGGTAAAACCATCATCGATATGGAAACGAGGTTTACTCGTATAATCGATCAACTTGCACAACTTGGAAAGGTATATACTATAAATGAGAATAATCGTAGGATTTTGAAAGCCTTGCCTCCAAGTTGGAAAGTCAAAGTTACCACAATAAAATAAATGCATAACTTGAATTCATACTCCATCGATAGCTTATTTGGAAATCTTCGTGCTTACGAGGAAGATAACATTCCGAAAAAGGCCCTTCCAAAATAGGAAGATAAAAGGAAAAACATGGCCTTAAAAGCAATACTTAGATGAAGATGAAAACGACGATGAGTTAAATGAAGAGTTGCAAAATCTCGATGAACAAGAGATTGCACTTCTTTCGAGACAACTACGTCGGGTTTTGCAAAGTAAAGCTCAAAGGTACGGAAAGGGATTTCTTAAGTCGAGTAATCAACAACGTGTATTTAACTCGAAAGGAAGACCTAATTATAAAAATACCAACAACTTTCTGACCTCGAGTTTTAACAAAGGCAAAGGTGTTAACAAGGGAATAATGCTTACAATAATAATAATTCGAATTATTCGAATAATTATTCTCCACCTAAACCGAAGGAATCGTCAAACGAAGAAGCACATGATGTGTGTTTCGAATGTAAACAACCCAGTCACTTTAAACGGGAATGTCCAAAGTTGGTTAAAGGATGAAGTCTTGTAGCTGAAAATGGATGGGATTTAAGCGAGGATAAAGAAGCTCCCGAACAAAGTGAAGAAGTTGTTAACTTGTGTTTGATACCAATTGGTGACGAATCTACACCAACGATAATCTCCACTGCATATCAAGAGGTAACCCTATACTCTACAAATATTGTGGGATCTTGTGGTAGTGATAATTTGAGTATAGATTTATTTAAATTAGATCATGCAAATTTGGGTATTTCGGAGCTTATTAATCTTGTGAAAATGTTGAAAACGAGTCATGATGAAATTAGCCAAAAATATATCACGGTTAGTACCGAAAGGAATAAAATACGGGATATTAATGTTGAGTTACAAAAAGAGGTCACTCGTTTGACCGATATCCATGTCAAAGATGTGGAATATTACGAATTCATTTCATCTCAAAATGAGCGCTTGAATCTTGAAAATACTAAGAAGGATGAAATTATTCGAAATCTTGAGATTGAGAATATATCCTTGGTTCTTCAAGCCGAAGAGATGGAAAATGAAAAAGTTCAATTATCTACTAACACTAGTGATCTCCATGTTGAGATGTTGAATTTAAAGATTCGAAATGAATATTTGATTCGTGAAATGAGACACTAAGTGAAAAGATAAAAGAACTCGAACAATCTCTAACGGGAGATATTGAGGAAGAGCTACGTGAAGCCATAAAAGAGAAAGAATTAGATTGTCAAGTTACTTTATCCGTTAAGGATTTCAAACTTGCCAACATTAAAGACTTACTTGAAATCGAATCGAAGGAACGAGAGTATGTTGTCTCGGAACTTAAATCGGTTATCTTGGAAAGTGAAAGGATTCAAAATGAAAATAGCAAGCTCTTAGCTCAAATCACTCATCATGAAACCTTTCTTAATAATAAGATTAATATCTTGTTAACGGAAAAGGAAAAACTTGAGGAAACCATTAGACAATTCACCAAGAGTAATACTATATTGGATAGTATGGTATTTACCTCAAAGGTATCATTTAAACGAGAAGGTTTGGGATTTAATATGAACTCTCCTCCTAAAAGAGTAGTTCAAGTTCCTAAGACCTTTAGCGATACTACTCCTACATCATCATCGAGTAAATGTTCGTATTGCAATGTAAATGTACATATATGTCTTTATTACAAAACTAAAAATGATGTGAGTAAGGGGAAGTATAAATTGATACCTAAAGGTGAACGTTCAAAAAATGGTAATAAAACTAAAGGTGCTAAAAGGAAAGAAAATGTCATTGTAAATGACAAGAAGCAACCTAAGTTTCATTATCATCAAAAACCGATTGGTTTTCAACAAAGGAACATGAAAAATCAAGCAAGTACTAGTACCAACAATGCTAGATTTTCTAAAGTTCCTAATGAAGGTTATAACGCTAGAAATCCAAATGGTTGTGATCGTACTCGTAACTTGAATACTTATTCTAGGGCTAGAAATACTAGTCATTATAATGCTAGATCGAGTCAACATGCTAATGTGAGTCATCATGCTTATCCTAGAATCAATAATGCTCATGTTAGGAATAATCATGCTAATTATCATGCTAATAATCATTCTAGAGATTCCGTTATCACTATATTTCCCTGTAGTGATAATAGTAATTCTTTTCATGGTAATTCTAGATATGCTCCTAGAAGAAATCCGTATCATATTTCTAATAGGAATCAAGCATCTAGAAATGATATTGTTTATGTGAATGATTATCCTATGCCTCGATTTATTTATGAAAGTACTCGTTTACCTTATGATGTACTAACACCCGGACCCTCAAGTAAAAAGTGTACCAAAAGGTTTAATTAATCTTTTGTGTAGATGTGCCTTGCTGCTAAGAAAGATGTGTGGTACCTTGATATTGGTTGTTCTCGACATATGACCGGTAATAAGTCTTTGTTAAACAACATTAAAAAGATAACCGCCGGAGTTGTAACATTTGGAGATAGTAGCAAAGGTGACATTATTGGCATTGGTGATATTGGTAATGAAAGCTTTAAAATATGTGATGTACAATTAGTCACTGAACTAAAGTATAACTTGCTTTCAATAAGTCAACTATGTGATAATGGTTGCAAAGTGATCTTCTTTCCATCTCATTGTGCTATTTATGACAAAGAGTGGAAACTAATTCTTAAGTGCACGAAATAAGAATGTTTATTCATGTGACCTAAATGATTATGAAAATGTGTGTTTGGTATCCATGAATGAGGATCCATGGTTATGGCATCGACGGTTAGGTCATGTCAATATGAAACTCATTAAAAATATATGTTCGAATGAACATGTACGTGGTTTACCAAAACGCAATTTCATTAAAGATCATATATGTGAAGCTTGTGAAATTGGGAAACAAATTCGAGCATCTCATAAAGCCAAATTCATGGTGTCTACTACTAGACCACTAGAGCTTCTACACATGGATCTTATTCGACCCGTGCCCGTACAAAGTTTGGGAGGTAGTTCGTATACTCTAGTAGTTGTTGACGACTTCTCTCGATATACGTGGACGGAGTTCCTAAAAGCAAAAAGTGTTGCATTTACATCATTTGTTGCTCTTTGCAAAAGGATACAAACTCAACAAGAAACGTCTATTGCTTATATAAGGACGGATCATGGTAAGGAATTTCAAAATTCCGAGTTTGTTGAATTTTGTGAAGCTAATGGTATTACTCACAACTTCTCTCCTCCTTATACACCTCAATCAAACGGGGTTGTTGAAAGGAAGAATAGAACATTGCAAGAAATGGCGAATACCATGCTAAATGAATATCGTCGACCTAAATATTTTTAGGCCGAAGCTATGTCAACTACTTGCTATGTTCTTAATCGAGTTTTACTACGACCTATTAAAATGAAGACTCCCTACGAGCTTTATTTTGGTAAAACTCCTAATATAAGTTACTTCAAGGTTTTTTGAAGTAAATGCTTTATTTTGAATACAAAAGATTATTTAACGAAATTCGACCCAAAATCTAGTGAGGGTGTTTTTCTTGGATATTCAAATACAAGCAAAGCTTATGGGGTATTTAATCTTAAAACTTTAATGATGGAAGAATCATTGAATGTTGTGTTTGATGAATCGAAACCACTATCAAAGTATAAAGATTTGGTTGAAGAGGAAAATGATCAAAAAGAAAATTGTCAAGATAACGTTGAGAATGTTATTAGACAAATCGAAACTTTTGATCAAGGGACTACAGCTCCGAATAATCCTCTTGAAGTAGTTGAGGTCGATAATGGATTACCTCCGGATGTACCATGGGTTAGACATCATCCTATCGAGAATATCGTAGGTGATAAAACTAAAGGTATCCAAACTCGATCTCAAGTATAAAATATTGGTAGTCACTTAGCTTTTCTATCAAAAATAGAACCCAAAACTGCAAAAGAAGCTTTATTAGACGAGGATTGGATTCTTGCTATGCAAGAAGAGTTAAACCAATTTACTCGGAACAAAGTTTGGGAACTAGTTCCACCTCCACCCGATAGTTCTACTATTGGAACCAAGTGGGTCTTTCGTAATAAGTTAGACGAAAGTGGAACAGTGGTAAGAAATAAAACACGACTAGTTGCTCAAGGTTATACACAAATGGAAAGTATAGACTATGATGAAACTTATGCTCCCGTAGCTAGACTCGAAGCAATTCGAATATTCTTAGCTTCCCCTTGTCATAAAGGATTCAAAGTCTATAAATGGATGTTAAATCGGCTTTCCTACATGGTGTCTTAGAAGAAGAAGTGTATGTAAGACAACCACTGGGTTTTGAAGATTTAAAACATCCGGAATATGTGTATAAACTTTATAAAGCCTTATACGGACTAAAACAAGCTCCTAGAGCATGGTATGAGCGGTTCAGCAAATTCCTAATTGCTAGTGGTTTTAAAATGGGAACTGCCGACACTACTCTATTTACAAAGTATGAAGGTGATGATAACTTGCTCGTTCAAATTTACGTAGATGATATTATATTTGGATCAACCAAAGAATCACTATGTAAAGAATTCTCGGAAATAATGAGTAAAGAATTCGAAATGTGCATGATGAAAGAACTAAATTTCTTCTTAGGTTTGCAGATTAAGCAATCTAACGAAGGCATTCATATATCTCAAACCAAATATTGCAAGGAAATGCTTAAGAAATTTGAGATGGAGAATGTTAAACCCCTTAGTACTCCTATGTCTCCCTCGGAGAAGTTAATTGCGGATGCTACCGGAAATTCGGTAGATATAAAGAAATATCGTGGTATGATTGGTAGTTTACTTTATATCACCGCAAGTAGACCGGATATTCAATGTAGCATTTGCAAATGTGCTCGATTTCAAGCGGCGCCTAAAGAATCTCATTTATCCGCGATCAAACAGATTTTTAGATATCTTAAAGGCACCACGGAACTTGATCGTTGGTATCTGAAAGGATTACCATTCAACTTGGTGTGTTTTTCTGATTCGGATTATGCGGGTCATTTAATCGATAGGAAAAGCACTAGTGGTACTTGTCAATTCCTTGGTGGATGTTTAGTTTCTTGGTTTTCGAAGAAACAAAACTCGGTATCTTTATCTACCGCGGAAGCCGAATATTTATCGGTGGCAAAATATTATGCTCAGATTTTGTGGATGAAGCAAACATTAGCTGACTATATGATCAAATTTGATGCTATATCTATTTTGTGTGATAATACGAGTGCGATTGATTTAAGTAAAAATCCGGTATCTCACTCTCGTACTAAACACATAGATATACGACATCATTTTCTTCGTGATCATGTCAATAAAGGTGATATTATTATGGCTCATGCTGACATGGAAAATAATGTCGCCGACATATTCACGAAACCGTTGCATTTCGAAAGATTCGCTAAATTGCGATTACTTTTAGGAATGTTGGAATGCCCCAATAATTAAATATAGTCTTGTTCTATATTTAATTAGAATTGAAATATAATTCGTGTGATTTTCTAGTCAACGCACTCAAGCTTATTGTGTGAGCGGATTTTCTTGAGACCTCGGTACTCGAAAATTCAGATTTCTCTGTAATAATTTTTTTTTAAAAATAGACATTGATATTTTTTGTCTATGTTTTGGCTAAAAACCATATTGAAATATTTAAATAAAAATAAAATTTAATTAGTTTTAATTTTTGCATGGCCTTGAAATAATGTTGTTTCAAAACTCGGAGCAAAAATATAAAAACTAATTAAATGTGTGATCTTAAAATTTAGTATTCAATTTTAAAATTTGGATCTAAATTTTATTTTACTAGAAATTATTTTTCTGTGATTTTAGCATTTACAGAATTTTGTATTTATAAATTTAGTTTAAAGTCACAAAAATGAATTTTAGAAAATTCAGAAATGATTATTTCAGCAATATTGGTTCAAATTCTTTAATCTCAGCCATTGAACTCAAAACCCTACGATCTCAGCCGTTCAAATTAAATCATACATATGCATCATTTTGTATGGACACTCTCATTGTTCTCTCTCGCCTCTCTTCTCTCTCTCGAACCCTAATATGGCGATTTGCCGATTCCGTTCGATTCTGACTTCTTCTATTAAAATGAACTGTATATTCTTGATCCTATCATCAAAATACATCTCTCTATGGTTTCAGTTTTCGTTCTTTGATCCTTGAATTCGAAAACTCACAAACCCTAGAATCGCCTTTCGAGTTTCTCTCATGAATCGATAGTTTTCTATCGATTCGTGCTTGAATCGTGTTGTTTATGATGTCTTGAGCATCATATCGCAAAAGCCTTTTGATTGGTTTTGGTTTTCCTTGAAACCCTAGTTTTCAGTTTCCGTTAATTGATTATGTTTTATGACTATTTTAACGTTGTTGTTTATTGTTTCAGATTGTTCACAATGTTTCTTGGCAAGGTTATGATGTTCCGACATCAACTCGGTGCTGACTCAGTGAGTCCGGAGACTCGGATTGAGCTATTCTTGGTTTGATATGACGATTTCCATGCTTTTATTAATTTCCTATTGTTTATATGGAATCGCTATGTGTATTATCACCATAGCTAAGGTGCACACATTTTAACTTGTTGTTATACACGGTTAAATACTTGTTGTGAATTAAAATTGTGCGATTGATGATTATGTGAGTCTTTATGAGATTTCTATGGTTGTTGAGATGAGTTGAGACTTGTTGAATCAAGTTATCTGATATTTTGCTCTGTTGATACTTGTCAAGTCAGTATGAATCTTTGTTAAGTTTTGATCGCTTACTTGATTATCTGTATCTTGATATGATGTTGAGTCTTGATATAATTCTTGTATGACATTCTTTGAATGATTGTCTGGTTGAGGAGTTCTTGTGCAAAGCTTAGTAGCTCTGTATTGAGTTCATTGATCTTTGTCATTTGAATTCAAGTGTGTGCTTACTTGAATCTGCATTGCCTTGTTGGTTGATTCATGTGTCTTGTGTTTACTCTAACTCCCTTGTGAGTTCAAGAGTTGCTTGTCTGTGTGATAATAGTATGAATGTGGTAAGATTGTTTTTGAATGTTATTTGTCAGATGAGGAAGTGAACTTGCAGAGATATATATTACTTGCATCTATAAGTGCTGAAATGTTACTTAGATATTATTTGTAATATCTTTGTGATGATCTTCTAGAACTCTGAATTTCTCTAAATTCTTGAGTTTATCTTTGTGCATTGTGAAGTGTTATCTACTTAGTTCAATGTTGCATTGTATGGTCACTTAGATATTTTCTATGCTGGTTATTTTTGAATTGAGCTTCTAGAAGTCCAATTCATTTGCTCAGATCTGTAATGTGATATATATATATATATATATATATACATTGCTTGTATAATCTGTGCAACAGCATGCTTGAGAACTGTATTGATTTTATAATGTACAACCTTATGGTGATGATATGACCTTCTTTGCTTAAGTTAATATTTGTTTTGAACAAATTTTCTCTTTACTGCACGGTTCAACTTTGCATTAAATGTTATTACTGTTTTAGGAAATGGTTTATAATTTTACCATCTTATCTGTGCTGGTATCTGGTATTTGTCCTTATTGTTAGTTGTGATCTGCAGCTTTACAATATGATAGGTTGATTTGATACTTGTCCTTTCCTGAAATTCTATGTACTTTATGTGTACTGTGCAGTCCTTTTTTTGATAATCATGTACTATTATAGTACTGTGCTGTACTGTTCACTATTGTTCACTGTTAGATATCTGTGCTTGCTTGTGTATTTAAGAGTGTGCTCAATGCAGTGTTTACTTCATTCTTTTTGTCTTCATTAAATTTTTTACTTGCTATAAATATACACACTTGCATACCATGTCTCACACACCAGTTGATACCACTCTTAACTTGTTTTCACCTCCTTCACATTCTGATAACCCCAGAAACAAGAAACACAAAAAGTCCAAACACAACTGTCCAATGTTTATCTCTAGTGATGCCCAAAATAAGTTTGTTAGAAGTAAGTTGCAGCCTGGTAAGATTGTTCAACTAGCTAGAGAGTCTGAACTTTATGGTCTGTTTGTTCATGCTAAGTGGAACCCTTTGTTATTCAGTCCCACTAAGAAAGTTCTACCAAACTTGGTGGCAGAGTTTTTCTGCAACATGGGGGTAAGGAGTGGAGTTGGTGGAGTGTCCTACCTGACTTCTATGATTAATGGGAAGCCCATTCTCCTTGATCATGTGTTGTTGGGAAAGATACTTAAGCTAGATCTTAAGGTTTTGTCTTTAAGTCCAGTTGATGCGACTAAGACTTACACTTTTAACCCTGATGAACTAAGGTTGTTCATCTCCATTTTCTGTGGAGTTGAAGTCCTTTCAAATGTCTTTAACACTGATAGGGGTATTGACTATAAGCATTTCACTCCTTTCTACCAAACCCTAGCTGAAATCATTAGGGCGAATATCTTTCCTTCTCAAACTGCTGGAAAACTTATGAGTTTTGTGGAAATTAAAATCATGTGTAAGTTGGCTTGCAAGAAAATTGATTTTAACTTGCCCTATATGATAATCACCAAAATGATTTCTGCTGCTAGATTGGGTACATGCCTTATGGTCTCTTACTCACACAAGTGTTTGAGCACTTCTCTTTTGACATAAACTTTCCTCCTCACTTCTCTGTGTCTCACACCATCTCTGATAGAACTCATAGAACTACCTTGCCCTTACCTGAACTAAATGCTATGCCTGCTGCTTTACATATTCAATTTGGTACTTTACCTCCTGTGTCTCTTGCCATGCCTAATGTGACTGTTGCTATGCCTGCTATTTCTGCTATACCTGCTCATGTGGATCTTGATCCTATTATGCCTACTATAATGCCTGATGTCTCTACTGCAAATGTGTTACCTGTATCTACTGAATCTGTTGCTGGACCCTCTATGGTTCCCTCTAGTGTCTCTGTTTACAATATCTCTCATGCTCAGTTATCTGCTTATTTCTCTGTACTTGTAAAACTATCCTCTAAAAGTGAAGAGTTGGAAAATGAGTATAAGGATTTGAAAAACCAGTTTCTTGCTTTAAATGAGAGATATACTCAGTTACTTGAAAGGATGGACATAGTGATGACTGTATTGGGATCAGCTATGGGAAGGTTGAGTGTCATTAAGAGTAATTTATCTCAACTTGTTCAAATTCAAATTAATGTTAACACTCCCCCTCCCAAACCAGTTACTCAATCTGTTTTCATTGAGGATCTTGATACAAAGGTAGTTGATGTTATTGTGAAACCTGAAGTTGTTGGGAATGGTGATGGTTCTGGAAATATTGCTAATGATATTAGTGCTGATACGATGGATGCTGTTATCGACTCTGATTCCTTTAATCAAGTTGATTAGTTTAATTTACTTATAATCATGCTTGTTTTTGTTGTATGAGTGCACTATCTTGTTTTGTGCCTTAGTTAAGTGATGAATGCTCTAGTTTGTTGTCGTTTCCTTTTGGGTACCAGTACCAAACTGGCTTGTATGGTTGATCTTCTAAGTGATGTTGGATGTTGTAATGGTTCTAGTAACTGTTATGATGATTTCCTTTCAATCTAGTACTTTCTTTTGAGTACTTTGTTCTAGTAGTTATAAAACTTGCATTGTAGTTTAAACATTGCACAACTAGGACACTTTGGCCTCACTATACTACTCATTCCATGGACTGCCTGAATTCCCTTAGAGAATTCTTGATCTGAACCCAGGATGAACCAGTCACTTCTTAGAAAGCATACATTTTGCATTCTTAACTAACCCTGCAGATGGTTGAGATGGCTAATATCTCTTGAGCTTAAATTATGATATCCTAAGGTTGGGTGAGATTTTGGCCAGATGATGCCAGTCTCTAAGACTCAACTATTTGAGTTAAGAGAGACTGCTGATGGCTCTCCATACTTGCAAAAGAACCCAAACTAACATGGTTTTTCTTTATTTGTTTTGCAGGTACTCCCCTACCCAGGGGTGGCTAAGTGATGTCAAAAATGACCCTTACTATGACTTAGCTCTGATTAATTTTATTAGACTGATAGCCACTATAATCTCATCATGATCCATACTAATTGTTTCCTTTTGGTTATCTATTTTGCAGGTACCCTCTTGAAAAGAGGGTGGCTAAGTGATGTTTACTTATCTTTGATAAGATCATTTCTGCACTTGACCTTAGTTTTCCTGTGCCTTAGTGGTATTTTACATTACTGGATGATTGGAATGTGCCTTGGATTTGAGCATGCCTGGTCATGGCTCTCCACTGCACATATATGCACTGTTTGTTCTCTCTATCTTAAATTGATTACACTTTTGTACTTTATCTTGACTTATTCTTGCAATTATCTTTTGAGAACATTCTAAAGAATTTGCTTGTTTAGAGAGCAATGATGAGCTTAGCCTGAGCTCTGCCCTTCCCCCTCCCAGTGTTCATCACATTTGTTTGATTCATTGCCTTTACTTGAAGAAAATGTTAATGTACTCACTTGAGTATTTGCTTGCAGGAATTAAAGGAATATCTCCAAGTCAACTAGTCCCCTTTGAAGCTTCGAATTTCATTATCTAAAATAGCTTCACTTTTTTTAGTTGTATTTTTGTAGTTACTGTTAAGTAGTTACATTTACTATTCAGGATAAACGGTTTGGGATGCTTGTATAGTTAAAAACTATACATTTTGGTTGATATATGCTTGGATATATAATTATCGTTCAAGTATTATTCTGTTATGAGATATAGACTGCTTGTATGTTCTAACGAATTCTTTGCAGGACTTATCAGTCGAATTTTTCTTTAAAATTCAAAACATGTCTTTGGCCTTATAATACAAACTTTCTAAAAATGATTTTGTAAATGCAAAATTTTTCGAAATGATCTAACTTGTTAAAATTTTCGCAGAATATCTCGAAAGGAAAGGGTTGGAATGGACTAAACTGGAAAACTCGAATTTTGCAAAAATTCGAATCTCTCGAACTCTAACTTTTTAAATTCTAAAGCAATAAAATTGTTACATACAACTTGAAAAACTTTCTAACAATTGGATTATTGCAGAATTATTGATCATTTACGATCAATTGGAATATTGCTCAAAAAAAGGCCATGTCCTTTTCAAAGGAAATGCATGGAAATACAAGATGGACTTAACAAGTTGTACTTATTTTTGTAAAAATGGGGAGATTAATTTTGTATTTATAGGCTAATCCTATTTGATTGTAATTAATTAAAACAAGTCCATTATGTGAAGATTTATGGACGTTTTGACTGGTTTTGGAGCGATAAGGAGTTGGTGGAAATTATTTGTAATAATTAGGACTTATCACCTATACTCCCTAATCCTTTGTTCCCTCCCTCAATATTAATTTCACTTTTTGGCATTATGTCAAAAAGGGGAAGAGAATATTCTACGGGAATATAAATGAAAATTATTGTGTGTTCCCACTAACTTTACTTTTGCATAAACGAAAAGACGGCGTTGAAATTTTTTGATTAGTACCGACACTTATCATGTGGGGTAAATTCAAACTAACACTGTTATGTGATTCTATGTACCTATATGTGTGTTTGTATGCTTGTATGATGATGTGCATATATTTACGGGAAGTAACCCCAAATTTTTATTTTGTATCATGCATACATTTAGGGGAAGTAATTAGCACACACAAATTTAATTTTCACAAATAGTTTTGACAAATACCAAAAAGGGGAAGATTGACAGAGTCATTGCTTTCGCACTTTAGGTTTTGGAATTTGTCAAAATAAAAGTGAAATTAAATTAGATTTAGGATTACACTTAAAATCCTCCCCCGGGAAAGACATTATTCGGGAATCAAGTCAAACTGGTCAAACCGAGCCAAAAATGTTTTCCGACATAAGTTTGACATTAACTTAGGATGAGAATATCATAGTTATGGTATTTTATATTTTAGCTTATTTATGTCAAAAGATTTAGGGATCGGCTAAAGGCACGAATATCGAGGATTTTCAAACATTGTTTTTACGAACCAAAATTGCTCAATTTATTTAAAGCATTTTGTTCTTAAATATTTTACTCTCAAATATTCTTGATATATTTATTTGATATTTATAATAAATTTGCCTTGCCAAAAGCCATGCCAAAAGACCAAAAACAGATTTTATTCCGAAATACCCGTAAATCCTTATTTATCCGGATAAAATCATTTTTAATTCAAGCTTATATATTGCTTGGACCTCATAGTCATTATTTTACATGAAATATTATGTTTGAATATTTATAAAGTGAAAACTTTTGTCTAAGTCATCGGTAAAGACAAATGAATTTTTTGGTCGTTCCGGAAGGTTGTTTTAACATTCGAAAAATTCGTAAAAATACTTTCACTCATTTTTTGACTTGAAACTTTGAATGTGTCCTTAGTTTCCCCATAGGACATTGTAGAATTAATTTCGTAAATTTTGGATGAATTTTTTCCGGGACCTCTTAAATCGATACGTAATTGATTTAATGGTCGCTTAAAAGTCATAGAAGGTCAACTCATTTCAAGGTGAAATTTTGCACATAATCCTCTTGGCACATTTCTAGGGGATTCCCAAAATTTCATAATTTTTGAATGATTTTTCGATTTATTGCGATTAAACCCATTTCGTCTCGTTGGTACGCGCATTTTTGAATTGTTATACAGCTGATATGACTTTGGGAAGATTCCTCCCACTTGCCTTTAACCCATGTGCTAATACCATTTAAAAATAAAGCTAAAAAACCTTATTTTTGGCTATAAATAGCCCCTTAACCCCTCATTCTTTACCCAAGCTTTTAGAGCCAACAAAGTGCTGAAGAAAACATTCCCCAAACACTCTCCCTAATGCCTCTTTCATGCCAAAAACGTAGGTTGTGTTCAAGCTATTTTTTCATCTTGTTTTAACATCATTTTGGCTTGTTTTCTACACTTATTCTTGCTCTCTTAAACACACCTTTGGTCATCAATCTTTTTGTGGTCTTTAGACCTTATTTTTATAGTTTATAAGTGACCTTTTGAGCCTCCAAAAGTCTGACCTTAAAGCCATATTCCAGCCATTTTCCGGCGACTCATTTTTGTGTGTTTAAGCTTCGTTACTAGCTTTTTCTCTTGTTTTCTCTCTATATCTCAAGCGTTACAAGTTGGTTTTCATATTTCGTCACTTTTCTATATATAAGTCGAGTATATAGTTGAAGTGGTGGTGGGTGGCTTGAATATTTTGTGTTTATTGCTTGTTTGGTTTAGATCTACACTTATAAACACTAATATTCAACATTCTTGCATTTTGTCACTATATACACTTGTTCTTGAAGTATATTCATGTAGTGTATATTTGACATCTTGTAAGGTGTGTTCTTAAGGTTGAAGTTGAGAATCACCTCATTTAAATCCTTTAATCCAAGTTGAGTATTTGGATTAAAAAGGCTAGTTAACTATCTTTTGATTTAAGAACAAAAAGCTTACATCTTGTTTTTACCTTAAGTGGTTTAAACTTGATATTTAAAAATCAAAAGATAAGTTGGTTGTTAGTCTTGTGTAACCAAGTCCTTTGCTCTTTTAACTTTTGTTTTTCAAACAAGGACATAAAGAATCAAGACTATACAAGCTAGCTCTTTAAAACAAGTTTGTAGTTTATTGTTGGCCTTTTTCTTTTCTTGTTATATTCGGCCATACACTACCATTTGTAGTCTTCTTGTTCAAGTTGGTTACTCACTTGTCTTATCTTTATATCTTGAACAAGGATTTAACAAACAAGACTACTTGCACTTGTTTTAGGACTTTGAAAAATCCGGCCATAACACTTTCTTTACCATTCGGCCGAAGTACTTTTTAAGTACTAGATTTTGTTGCTTCCTTGCACTACTTGCTCTTTAGTTTAATATTATTGCTTGTGTGGTGTGTGTAATATTTTAACGCATAATAGCGGCCCTCGTTTTATCCTATAGATAAGCGAGCTACTTTTATGTACGTGTGCATTTTGTGTGCTTGTGTGTGGTGTGTGATTAGTGTAAGTGTGTGTACCGCTTGTGTGACAAGTCCATTATTGTGACTTATCCCTTGCCGTTATATATTTAATTTAACGCATAATAGCGTCCTCGTGACTAGTACCGTAACATACTAGCTTGCACGGATTTATTTCTTATAAATTGGTTTCTTGTTGTTGGACTTGTATTCTAATCTTTGCAGTGAGGTGAAATGAAGTGAGGTGACTCTTGTTCTAAGACCCAAGTCTTAGGCGTACTAACGGGTACATGATGTGAAGTGGTACCGTTGGGACGAGCCATTCTTGTTCAAGATTGGTGTGGATCAGATTATAAGGAGATGCATTCCTTACAGTGAAACGGAAGGTGTTTTGCATGATTGTCATTCTACCACATATGGGGGCCACTATGGTGGCGATAAGACAGCTCAGAAAGTACTTCAGGCGGGATTCTACTGGCCTACCTTATTTAAGGATGCTCATCGGTTTGTGATGTAATGTGATCGATGCCAAAGGGTTGGTAATATCTCTAGGAGGAACGAGATGCCTCTTAATACGATACTTGAAGTTGAGATATTTGATTTGTGGGGAATTGATTTGATCGGTCCATTTGTTTCATCTTGCAATAATCAGTATATTCTCTTGGCTGTGGATTATGTATCTAAATGGGTAGAGGTGAAGGCTTTACCGACCAATGGTGCCAAGGTGGTGCTAAATTTTCTTCACAAGCAAATATTCACGCGTTTTGGAACTCCACGAGCTATAATCAGTGATGAGGGGACACACTTTTGCAATCATCAGTTTACTGCAATGATGGCGAAGTATAATGTGACACATCGTGTTGCCACTGCTTATCATCCCCAAACTAATGGTGAAGCGGAGGTCTCGAATCGTGAAATCAAGAAGATTCTCGAGAAAGTGGTGAATCCGTCAAGAAAGGATTGGTCTTTGAAGTTAGACGAAGCGGTATGGGCGTATAGAACTGCTTACAAAACACCCCTAGGTATGTCTCCTTATCAGTTGGTATTTGGTAAGGCTTGTCATTTGCCGGTCGAACTAGAGCATAAGGCCTATTTGGCGTTGAAAAAATTGAACTTAGATATTACAGCTGAGGGTGAGAAACATCTACTTCAATTGAATGAGCTTGAGGAATTTCGTTCACAGGCTTACGAGAACAACAAAATGTACAAGGAGAAGGTGAAGAGGTGGCATTATAGGAAGTTGGTGCACAAGGCATTTGTGCCGGGTCAACAAGTTTTGCTATACAATTCTCACCTTAAACTTTTTCCTGGTAAACTCAAGTCAAAGTGGTCGGGTCCGTTTACAGTCAAGACAGTGTTTCCACATGGAGCGGTGGAGATATATATAGGGGGTCTTCTGATGATGCTTTCAAAGTGAATGGACAGCGACTTAAGCCTTATTATGGAGGAACGGTGAACCGTGAGAAGGCGGCCGCCGTTTTGTCAACTACGTGAATTCTCGGAAGTACGTCAAGCTATTGATGTTAAACAAGCGCTTCGTGGGAGGCAACCCATATTTTGTTGTAGATTGGTATTGCTTTGTTGTTATTCAAAAAAAAAGAGAAATTTTTTTTTGCAGATTCCATTCCGCACCGCAGCGCACCCCCACATCTGCCCAGACCAGTTTTATACATGAAAATTCTTGTTTTAAAAACACAAAAACCCCAAATTCTAGTCTAATTCTTATATCCTCTCAAACCTAATTCCTAATCCTATATCAAAACAAATCCTCTCTTCCCCAAACCCCTACAATCATCTCATATCTAACCTGTTAACCTTATATCCTTGAACCCATCTATCCATACACTCATATACACACAAATATTAAACCAATCCCTAATTAAAATCTCTTGACCTCCATTCCATTCAAGTTTCAAGAAAGAAGAATTCAAGTTTGGGGGGAGTTTTGATTGCAAGTGCACCTCTCCGATTCGTATTGGATAAATCTTTTCCTTAAATCTTGTATTATTATGAATTGTGTTCTTGCAAAATTTGGGATTTTGAGTGTTTTTGGTTATTTGGGATAATTGTTGGTTTTGAAATTATTGGGTTATTGCTTGAGTTGGGTCTTGATTGTGATGGCTCCGAAGCGTCAGGGAGGTAGTACTAGTGCTCGTCCATCCTGGGATGAGGATTCTAGTGGAGATGTTGAGAGGTTTTTGAATGCGAAGGCACAGAGCGAGTACAATAGGTTGATGGCTAGACCGGTTGCTAAGGAGAAAGGGTTTTTACCGGTCAATCATGTGGAGTTAGTTGCTATGATTCGTGGGCTTGGTTGGGAAGGTTTTTGTGAGGCACCTTCTCCGGTTCCCTTGGGGGTTGTTCGGGAGTTCTTTGCTAACGCCAAAGAGGAGTAGAATGGTTTTTGTGTGGTTCGTGGTATGCGGGTGGATTATCGGCCGGCTGCTATTCGTCCGCCTGGGACAGCCACCTAAGCCGAGGGGGGAAGAAGATTGGGTGATGAAAACTTGGGATGATGTGAACTTAGATGCTATTGTAGCGGAGATCTGTGTGCCGGGTACAGTTTGGAAGTTGAGGCCGGACACCGCTGAGCGTACCACTTTTCCTGCCTCTGCTATGAACAGGTTTTCACGGGCGTGGAACTTGTTTATATGTGCGAACATCATGCCTTCGGGACATCCGAACGACATGACTGTGGAGAGAGCTATTATTCTGTGGGGTATTCTCAAGGGGAAGTATATCGATGTGGGATATATTGTGCATCAGAACATTCTTCGGTTCTTGCGGGGAGGTTCACAGTCATCGATTTCGCATGCCTCCATTGTTGCTGGTTTGTGTATGGTTACTAATGTTCGTTGGGGTGAGGACGAGCAACTGCAGATGCCCGGTAATCCTATTGTTGATGCTACTATTAGCCGAATGGTGGAATGGCCGGGCGGCATTCCCCATCCTCGAGGGTTAGGTTATATTGTTGATGGTACTGGTGTTCAGGAAGAGGGTGCTCTGCCACATATTCCTAGAGTTCCGAGGGCTGCTAGAGCGGGTCCTTCCCGAGAGCATGTTGAGAGAACGGGTCTTGCAGATGCTCAGTTTCGCAGGTTGACTAGACGGATTGATGCTATGCATGACATCAACCGCCGATATGCTGATGATATGACTCAGGCCTTGAGTGTTGCTTTCCAGTCTACGGGTCTTATGGTCCACTGGCCAGTCTTTGGAGCTCATGCATCATATCCACCGCCTAATTCTGATTCTGATTCACCCGATGAGGGTGACTCTTCCGACGATTAGGTATGTTCACTGCTATCCCTTCTATTACCTTCCATTCAATGAGGACATTGAATATTTTAAGTTTGGGGGTGGTTTGGGGATAAGTAATGTGTAGTAGTTATTTGTGTGTCATTGTGTTCATATAGATATCATATGTTGCATATTAGTAGTAATTCATGCATGTTTCGTTTGTGTTATTTATGTTTTTTTCATGTAGGGCATTCGGCGGTTATTTTTGTTTTGTATACCATGTGAGTCCATTTAGTTGCATTTCATGGCATATTTTCATGATCCCTTAGGACGAGCTAATTCTGATTGGTAGGTCGATGTCTTATTGAGTGTGGTAATGATGAATAGTGGGTTGATTTATAGTTTTTATGAAATTGACTTGCATGCTTCAGAAACACAATTTTTACACAGTCTCATCGTTTGGTTTTGGGCTAGGTTGAGGTCATGCTTGTTTGGTTGTTTTAGATTTAATCACTTGTTTATATTTATAATTTTCGTTATTCCCTTGATGGCGTAGGAACACTAAAGTATAAGTTTGGGGGAAACCAGGGATTTCATGCTAGTTGTTAATAATGGCTAGGCATCAAATGGCTAGTAGCCGGCTCATATCTTTATGAGTAGTCTAGGGTTGGATGAGAATACTCATTCCAGATTGCATATATAAAAAAAAAAAGAAAAAAAAAAGAAAAAGAAAAAAAAGTTGTTATGTTTAAATTGTTAAATGAAAAATTAACCAGGGTGAGCTCTTTAATACTCGAGTGATTAAGTTCTAGGGGAATTTGTGCCTAGTGACCTAAGACATCTCCGGTCTGGGATCCACTAACCCAACGCTCGCTACATGGGTATTATTCTATAAGACTTTAGGGGTCTCATCCATTGCACGGTTAAATAAGCATGCGTGTTGTGTATAGTATTATGTGTCGTGGTTTGTTTAGTAATAAAGCATGAATTCCTGTCTAACTCAAATGATGATGGAGGTGTTTCTAGGTTATGAAGTGTCTAGCGTTCATTCTATTGATAAACCTGTGATTATCTTGGCGAAGAATAGGTATGATTTTGATCTAGTGTTAGGAGTATATCTGATGAGCATCGTACACACCCACATTTCTGTTCATGTAATGTGTAACGACTGGGAAAATTTCGTGTATTTTATTATGTTAAAATATGTTTTTAGTTGATTTTATTGTGTTTTTTTTTAATTTTTAATGCAGTTAAACACATTATGATTTTTATTAAATAGGAAAATTATCCCATACGTGTTAGGTGACTTTTGTGTAGCATAGATTATTTTATTATATTTTTCTGTAATTTTTATATTTTTAGAATACAATTATTTTGCATTTTAAATTCCGGATCCAGCCCCTATACTGAATCTGAGACCCTGTTTTTGATACAATTATGTTTGTAAAATGGTAGATATGTAAAACTGAATTTTGTGGTAAATTTTGTAATATTCATAATTTTTGGGAAATTTTGGCATATATATTATATTTGTTTAAAATTAAAAATTTTACATTTTTATTCCATAAAAATTATTTTTAAGGCTTAATAATTTTAATTAGGGGTTCAAAATATTTTTGGGGTATTAATTTTTGAATTAGTACAAATAGCAGAATTTTATTTTTATTTATTAAAATGAATCAAAAATCAGATTTTTGATTTAATATTTCTGAAATTCTGGAAAATAGTGTTCTTGGTGTTCTTCAGAATCAAAGCGACTTTTGAAGGTGATTCTGTTATTCAAATCCTTCATATGAGTAATCAAACTGAATCTCATGACATGTTCTATCTGTTTATGTGGGTGTTTGAATCCAAAAATGTCTTGTTCGAAAATTTTTAATTTTCATTGTTATATTCGAATTTCTTGAATTTATTGCAGCTTGTATACTGATTTGCTGTTGTTGTGGTTAGTATCTATAGATTCCTTATGCTTCCAGGAGTTCTATGATAATTTTTGTTTGATTTTTAGTAGCTTAAATATGAAAGTCAAGTTTTGTGTGGGTGAGAATTTTTGACTTCGAATTTCTGGGTTCTTGATTGTTTTTCTGCTGTTATTGATGATTGGTATAGCTTGTGCAAGTCATATGCTTCGTTTTGGTGATTAAAACGTTGAAATTGGTTCCCGATTTATGCAAATCGGAATTTGGCCGGTGAGTTCGCCGGATTTTAATCGGATTTGGCCGGATTCTGGATTCGGCTGATTCTGGGATTAAACGAATGGTATAATCGTGTTTAGAACACGATTTGGAGTGTGTTCGGTATTTAAAAGGTAGCAAATGGTACGTTTTGGGGCTCACCGGAGATGGCCGGAATTTTTTTTTTTCCGGTCGGAGTGAACAGTAGTCTGGGGGGGGTTCAGGAAGAAGACGATGATGTAACAAAAAAAAAAATTATTATTATTCTTTTATTTTACTTTTATTTACTTTTAATTACTTTTAAATCTTTTAAAAATTCTGAATTTAATTATAAAATTCAGAAAATTATTTTCTGAAAATGTTTTGGAAATTCAGAATTTATTTCTGAATTTTGTTTTTAATTTATTAATTTATTAATTTATTTATTATTTGTTTTTAACTCAAAAATGATTAAGAATTAAATACTTTTAAAAATACGAAAAATTATTTTTAAATTCTGAAAAATTATTTTTAATTTCGAAAAATAGTTTTAAAATTTTAATAAATTATTTTTAATTCAAAATTTATTTTATTTGATTATTTTAAATCTATTTAGCTAATATTTTAATTAATTTAAATTGATTGGTTAATTAATAATAATCAATTAATTTAATTAATTAAATATTATTTAAATATGATGAAAAATAATCAAATTTAATTATTTTGAAAAATAAAATAATTTATTTATTTTATAAATATTATTTTACCTTTAATATTTATTTCCTTATTTGTTTAAAATGAAATAAAATTGTTTTAAAATTATAAAAATAATCCGGGAAGGGTAAAAATAGTTTTAAAATTCTAAAATTGATTCTAAGACCGGATTAGGTAATTAGAAAAATATTTCAATAACCCAATAATTATCTGTAAGGTTTTAAATTATCCTTTTTAATCCAAAAAGGGTAATTTAAATTCTTTAAAATTTCGAAAAATGTTCTAAAAATGTTTCTAAAGGTTCTAAAAATACCTTGAGTGTTCTTTTATATGGTGAGTCATATCTGCTATGTGAATTACGTGTTTGATTACTCTGTACATGTTACTATTTGTTTAAAATATTTAGTCGGTAGCAATACAACGTACGAGTAGACCCTAAAACCGAGGTTTGGTTGGTAATTGACCTTGCACCTAGCCAGATATTTGAAATAGCACGTTTTATTGTAGAAGTGGGAGAAACCCTAGCTAGTGGGCAGAGTTACCTGCAGTATTCCTAGAAGTGAGAAAACCCTAGCAAGAAAGCATAAATTACCAGCAGTATATTCAGGCAAGTATTGTAAGAACCCCAAATTTTGGATATAATTAAAACTTTTTATTAAGTAATGATAAAATGAGGAACAATGATTCCGATAACAAGGTCACCAGCTCTAATGAATGGTGGTTTCAAAGAACAATGATTGTAATGAATGGATATTGCTTTGGACAATGATCCTGATGCATTGGTATATTGTCAGAATAGAGTAATTCGATGGTTGAGGACCTAGATAAGAATAATCTACCATCCAGGAAGGAGCTAATGGATCCTTGAAGGGAAATGAGTACGTGCATAGTGTTTCCCGTACGTGCATAGTGTTTCCCGTACGTGCATAGTGTTTCCCGTACGTGCATAGTGTTTCCTATACGTGCATAGTAATTTGGTGGATGAATAGTGATTTTGTAAGTTGGAAAACTTTTCACTCCACCCTATGTACGGGACGTGATATGGATGTTTCGAAGTCATATTAGTAATACGCGGAGGAAATAAGTGAATGCAGAGACGATCGGAATTCAGAAATTCCAAATTCTTTTCGGTATAATATTTGACCGGACAGTGGATTAAATATTATTATAATCCAAGAATTGAGATATTAACTTTGAGGATTTGATATTTTGGGATGTTATTATATTTGATTTAAGAATGAAGGTAGGAAACCACTGAGGAGTGGTTATGGCTACAATGTAATTATTGATATTTGGAAAGAATGAATGGAATTCGACCTTATTATGTTTATGTCTTGAAGAATGCTAAAGGGTGACAACATAGGTAAGAATAATCTATCTTCTAAGGGAATAAGATATGGCAACTTCAAGCAAGAGAATACCCTCATGTCATCCAGATCGATAACGATTAATCCAGTAGTTCCGTAAAAAGGTTAAGGAACGATCGAAAGAGAATACGGACAATTGTACCACCCTTAAAGAACAAGTAAAGAATACAGAATGAATAGTGTTTGGTGGGAGTATATAATAATATGAGACGACACTATACAGAAGCATTCGGAACGGATTTCCGAGTTCGTATTAGTGATCCAGGGGGAAAATAAGTGTATGTAAAAGCTGTCGGATTCTGAAAAACCGCACTTTTATTTTCTCCGAGAGTTCCCTGGACACTGATAGCCTTAAGTATTTAACGAATGGATTTAAGGAATATAAATTGGAAAGTTAGAATGAAAGATGGAGAATGAAAGTATTAATATTAAAGAGGATTCCCGGTAAACCTTAATTAGAAATCCGTGAAATATTCTCACGAACGATCAATCGAAACGGGTAATAACCGGACACAGAAACAAGCAGAGGAAGCAAGAGTCTTGTGTAAGCTACTAGAATAAATATCTAGCAACCAAGTGGCTTAAAGTAACTGGCATACTTGGAGATGGAAGTAGTACTTAGAAAAACCAACCAATACTTAGCCTTCCACCATCCAAAACATAACACTTGTCTCTCCAAATTGGCTCATCCATGACATCACACTCCACTAACACAACTAGGATGAGATATTATCTATCCAAATTCACTTCATGCAAAATTGACCAAGGAAAAGCAAGAAACCAAGCAAACACTCTCCATTCCTTTCTTTTCTTCAAAGTTTCGGCCAAGGAGCTAGAAAAGGAGGTTCCCACCATTGTTTGTTCTTCTAATTTTTAGGGTAAGTACTACATATCATAGCTTAGATCCCCTAGAAATTTCAGCCTCAAATTCACTTCCTTTCATTTTCAAATAAATCATCAAAGGTGATGATGAATAGTGTTTCTAAGAACTAATCTTTGTTTTTCTTGTTTTCATGGTTGATCCTAGCTAAGTTAAGGCCATCCAAGGGCAATACCAAGCTTTGTGAGGCTATTACATACTACAAGGAAGGTATAAGACTTGAAAACCCTTGCTCTACTTTGAGTTTTAAGCATGTTCTTGATGGATCTAGCTTAGTTATGATTATGTTCATGTTATAAGCATGTTTAGTTAGTGATTTAGTGATTTGATTAACGTGATGAGTTTGATACTAAGATCAGTGGCTTCTGGTCTTGTTGGGGTGCTTATTATGTGTATAAGTTGAATAGATGCCCGATGTGGCTTGGTTGTTGCGTAATGAATTTTAGAACGCTCGATTCGTAGCCGTCGTAATGCCCGATTTTCATTAACACTAAGAAACCGAACTGGTCAGTAGCCATAACTCTCTGTTCTTGGCAAGTTAATGAACCCTACTGATAGATTTTTGAACATAGATCACTTTGGCGAAAGAATCGAAGCATTTTGATTTACGGTTTAGGAATTATGACCAAATTACTAAAAGTAGTTCGAATCCGTAAACGAAAGTTCGTAACTGAAATTGAACCCTCGTAAACTATGTAACATCATGGCGAATCTTGGTAAATAAATACTAGGGGTAAGAAGGAAGGTGTGAAAGAAAACCGTATGTCAAAAAGAGCATTTTTCGATTTATTAAAAATGTTCGAGTCAAGGTTAAACGCGAACGAACCCCTAAAAGACGACTCTTTTATAACTTCGGTAAAACACTTAGAAAACGGGCGATAAAACTCGGAGTATAATATTGGTTCGTAACGATCAACCTTAGAACTCATATGACTTAAGTATGTCCCAAGTATAAGTGCAGTGACATGTCGTATTAACGAACGAATGTCGGGTCGGATCAGTGATAATAAGTAATCCACTAAAAAGGGGTATAACGAGATAACTCGAGAACGTGTTTCGAATTAAGTATAACTTAACTTTTAATATGTTAAGTGATTAATCCCGAATGCCTTGGCTATTTATAGATCACCAAGCTGAACCGGGACCCGCTACCACTACCCCTTACCGTACTCGACTACCAGGCAAGTTTCAATTCCCTTCTTTTAGGCTGTTGTTGTGATTGAATAAATATATATATATGATTGCTGATATACATATGCCATTGCATGCATGCCTACTTTCAAGTTGAATTGATATACTTGTTCCCTGAATGTTATTGTTGGCTTATAAGCTAGATAGTTATACATCAGTTATAAGCCGGTTATTGTAAGACCCTCATAGAAGGGCGTATACATCTTATTCATCAAATATAGACCGGGAGTCAATATTTCTTGATATATCGAGATTACCTCGGAGGAAAATATTTAAGTAAATATTTTCCATTATTCGGGCGACGAATATTATTTGAATATTCGTTCGAGATTATTTATTTTAACGATCTTTACTTCAAATAATTATTTGAACGTAACTATTCGACGAATAATATTTTTAATATTCATTCAGAGTCGAATTATTTATCGATTATTATTGCGAATATTCTTCTAAAGGTTGGACTACTAAATGAATATTAATTGGATATTCATTTAGAATATTATTCATTAAATGAATATTACTTTTGAGTATTCATTTAAGACAATAATTACCTATCGAATATTATTTTAATGTTCATCTGAAACTTGATTTATTTATCGAGTCTTATCTCGAATATTCCTTTAAAGCTTGGATTACTAAATGAACATTACTTGATATTCATTTAGAATATTATCCATTAAATGAATATTACTTTATCAATATTCATTTAAATTCCTAATTAAATATGAATATTATTTTGAATATTCATCCAGGGTTCTATTTAATCATCGAATATTATTTTAAATATTTTAAATATTCCTTTCATGTCTTATTAATTAATGAATATTATTTGGAATATTCATTTGAATATTTAGTTATGCAATAAATATTCTCTCGATATTTCTTCAAGAATTATTTGAGAGATACTCTGATTAAAGATATTCTTTCATATTCCTAAATATTCCGTAAAATATTTTAATTCAATAAATATTCTCTGAATATTTATTCCATACTTAGAATAACCTCGATAAGGTTTATCTTCTTCGATTATTACAGAAAATATTTCGGAGTCATATTATTATTAATCTTATATTAAGAAAGGTTCTCAGACATCATTCTTCTTTGAGTCTATCTCCTTAATAATAGGGAACCTTACTTGGAAAATGTTATTTATCTTGTCGACTTCCCGGTCATAAAGTATTCCCTTCACTCGCAACTCGGGTGCTGTTGACTTATTAAGTCGTTGCTTACCTTCTCATCTTTCGAGGGGTAAGATTACTGGAACAAGTTGATATCCGTTACCAAGTAATAGCTTGGGAGTTATTGGTAAATTTTCCTTTCCAACTAGATACGACTACTTTGTGGAGTCTTATCAACAAGTATTATACTTGGGGAAAGGGGGACGAACGTTACATTCAGAATCATGAATTCTATTTGAACTAGGAGTCGTGTAAGAGGCCGAGTAGCGCCGGTCCATCCCCTTTGGCCCAACCGTTGGCCGGGGAGAGCTAGCAAGGCGGTATACAAGTAAAGCCGTCAGTTCTTCCTTCTACCGGTAGTAAATCTAAATTGAGCTGTACGATCTCGACTGATCATCAAGATTGGAACAGCGGGCGCTGTGAATACTCCATCATTGGTTCATCATCCAAATTTATTTATTTCCTGCAACATGATTACTGTTGGCAGAGTTGGAAAAGGGTCATAACTGGAATTGCAACCTTTTCTTGCAAACTCCTCTTCTTAATAACAATAAGAATATCTCGCTTACTTTGATGTAGCAGATATTTCTACAAACAAATACTTTAAGTTACCTTGTAACTTCATCGTTCATATTATACTGGCATCATTTCCGTAAATGCATGGCATATGGTTTGAAAGATACTTTTGAACTGTTATACATTATCGTTCAGTTATATATTATTGTTGGTGGGCTATCGCTCACCCTTGCTTTATTATTATATCACAACAACAGCTAGATCAGATGACTCGCACAAGGCGCACTCGACGCGGGCGAGGACGATGAGACTACCAGAGCTGAAGAAGAAGCTATTGGTAGGGTATATTTATTCTTTCAGTACCAAGAATATGGTATAGTATGACTTATGTAAATGGATGGCAAAGAGTATGTATTTATATTGAAATCCTTTTGGATTGTAAGAACTCATAATGTGATTAATAAAAAATTTGATTGTTACTCTGATTTCATCTCTGGGACTATAACGGGTGTGTTTTATATTGTTGTGTTGGGTTATAGAGACGTAATTTATTTTATGTTAAGGAAAGTTCAATTGTTGTGGACAGAATTGGAAACCGTAACCACCGGATCCCGGACCCCGGATCTGGGGGTGTTACAGAAGTGGTATCAGAGCGTACGTTATAAACCCCAGAGATGAGGTGACGTTAAAACAATAAATTCAATAAGATAATAAGAACTCTTGCCAAGTTCATAGTCGGACTACTTAATGTAGTGATGACATATAAAACCCTTATGGGAACTCGTAAGTATAATGATAGTAACTTAGCTCGATATCGTATCGACGAGTAAGGCGACTGACCTTGAGGCATACGAGCAACAGCGCGATGATGCTTTATATGCTGAAGATCAGCGGGTAATTCGATGGAGTACCCTACTGGATACCCGGAAGAGGTTCCAGCAGATAAGGAAAATCCTGTTAGGATAAGGAGCTTACCCATGGGTAATGAGGGTCGCAGCCAGAATGACTGTGATGATTAAGATATGGTGCTCAGAAAAGTGAGTATAAAGAACCGAGATATTATTAAGAGATCTGAAGATGCATGTTGAATTCATAGCCGGACTACCAGATGTAGTACCAGCAAGAAAGAAGGATTGGAAGAATTACTTGAGATCTTATACGGAAATAGATTAGAATCCTTAGAGATTTTCATCTTAACAAAGAAAGAGCTAGAGGGATGTATGATTATCAAAGACATCGATTTAGGGCGAGGAGCAGAGTCTCTAGGAATAGTTGAGAATGAGGCAGTAAGTGCCATATCATTTGATAAATGAATCAGTATGAATATTGTCAGTAATAATTCGCCATGAGAAGGCAGGTGTCGTAGGTTGTAAATTATGGAACCAAATTAAGGTTAATAAGGTGGTTTTATTAAGGAAAATGTTCATTTTATGAATGAATCATTTAGAAAGTAAAGACATTGGGAAGTGATAGCATGATTGGGTAAAATTATATAAGGAAGTAGCAAGCAAGACAATGATCTCAGAACCTACCGGAAGATAAGACCAGTGAGTCAAGATGAACTCGTAATGAGACTACTGCCAGAGACTGAGTATAGAGTTAATTCAACTCAGTTAAATGATGAACCAGAAACGTTAGATGCATGTGATTTAGAGGAATATTAAATTCCTTCTTCTCTTTGAATGGATTATAGTAGTACCTTAAGTTTATTCCGATGCGGAATTATAATAGATCAAGTAATACGATCAGTAGTTAAAGAGAAAAATGTGAGAAAATCTTCCTGGAGCTAAAAGGTGAAATTGGTAATGACCAAGAGCTGGCATTGCTTAATGGAAAAAAGGAGACTTTGTGCTTCCAACGACGCTTCGCATAAAGGGTTAGGTAGACCGACATTTGGTAGTATTGAATATCAGGACGTATAGGTATCAGGACGTTGTGACGGGTTTCAGTTTGAAACTATTGATTCCCTTCTAAGGGATGGATATAATTGATTCCTTTCCAGTGGGTAAACTTCCAATCTGATGATGATTATTTCGTTAACTATGACTGCTTATGATTCCACCTGCTTGGAGGTTCAAAGAACTATTCTTCAGGTTTCGAAACTGGTCTCCTTAATGTTACCAGTAGGTGGGTAGATTGATCAAAATTTCCCTGAGTCTGGAAAGGAATTCGGTGAATTTTGGCAAACCTTGTCTTTCTGATTATCAGAGAATGTCATGGAAGAGAGTAAAAATTGGAGCAAACCCTGTAATTTGGGTAAGGATGCTGTAAAATGGGTTAGTAAACGGACCCTGAGCATTACAATCGACGGTAGTGATAAAATGATGAAGTGAGATTGGACGAAAATAGGAAATGTAAGTAAGAAACTAGCCGGACTGAGAAATTCCAGGATTGACTTAAATGAAAAGGCTGTTGTGCCAGGAATGGTAAGCTTGTGTGGCACGCAGGATTGATAAGAATAGTTGAAAAGATAAAAGTGGAGGAAACGTGACCGGAGACGGTGCCGAGTAGTCGATTAAGACTTATATGGAGTAAAGTTTTGGAAAGGTAGAAAGGTATCAAAGAAGAAGGCACTATGCCGGCAATTGCTAGAAAAGTAATGCTATTAGCCAACCCCTAAAATCATATATTTTTATTTTAGTGTGGCCAGTTGAGGCCAAGTCACAACGGACTATAAAGTGACTAGACCAGCAATGAAAAGACAAAGCAGGGTTGCTTCTAAGTAAGCACCGACTGCAAGGGCTTCTGATATAAAGGAAATATTAATGAGATTGTAGGAGTCTTCTACTAAACCCTTTGCAACCCATGTTTTGATGGGGAATTTACTAGACCTTTTTGGGATGGGGTAACCCGTACTAAAGTGACTCATGTGTATATGGTTGTCCAAGATTACGAGTAAAATGGAAGTATAGTGACTTGAGATGTATGATGTTAGGGTATCATGAATACCCTGAACATATTACGACTAAGGGAAGTAAACAACGAAGGTTTATGAAGAGAGTATAGAAATGGTCAGAGATGGATCAGTATGCTGTAGAAATTTTGTCCAAGGCAAGTACATTTGAGAAGAACGATAAGTACTAAGAGATTCACGTTGAACTCGACCAATATCTTCCAAAACATCCTTGCTGCCATTACCAAGTTTTGTAAGAGAGGAGATAGGCATACGTTGCCTTTTTGGAAGGCCAAATAGGCTGACAACTATCTGAAAGAAGAGGATGGCATTAAGCCACCGATCGATTATCAAATGAGAATGATTGAAAAGAGACCTTTATTAAGGATACATGATCTGATTGCCAATTATAAGATGCAAGAATTCTTTGGCAGTTGAATTAAGGATAGGATATCCATAAATTAAGACAAACCCTAGGGAATGCACAAGGGGTGGCATTAACCCTAATAACGACATTATGACTTCAGATGATATGAGTTGGACTTGCTAAGGCAACAATGACCGGTAAGGATTATAAAAAAAAAGAGTTCTGGAAAGAACATAGATAGAATTATTAGAGTATTGATCAATGACATTTTGATATACCCTGTACCCAGAAAATATAGGAGGAAGGATGAGGATGACCTATGAAACCTTACAAGGAAAAAGGTAATATTCCGAACTTCAAAATGGAAGTTTGGTAAGGAATGTATGACATAGTAACAGTAATGCCAGATGAGGCATGTATGAGACCATGAGGAAGTATGGATTGAACCTATAAAGGTTGAGATTATCCTAAGATAAGGAAAGAACTAATAAGAGAAGTATCCTAAGTAGGATTGGGAATAAACGTGATAAAGTTCCCACGGGTAGGTGGAAGCACTGACTTATGGAGAAAGACTGTTAAATATATTTTTCTCCATCAGCAGAGCTTAACGGAGAATGCTTTCACCCAAAAATGATGGGAATGAGGTAGAAATGTTTGAATTGGAATATATCCAAGGAACAAGGATTACCAGAAATTATTATTATCAGGAAAGGCCAATGAGGTGGCCGACAGTCTAAGTATAAAGGAATAATTATAAATGTTCATACCGAAGAAACAAAATGATATTTGGAAAGACCTTGAAGGTCATATTGGAGTGGAGGAAGTTACATTCCTTTTGATGATTGTGCAAGAATCGAAGGTAATAATAGTTTAAGTAAAGATTCGATTCCTGATGGAGTCTTAAGCATATTACGTACCTTAGAAGGTCCCGTTTTGAGGCAAACCAGGACCATGGTACAAAATTGATGAAGTAAACCGTTAAGTTTCCAGTCTTTTATGGAAGATGCATAAGTGATAGTTTCATCAACCGGACCTAGCTGCGATGCCTGAAACTCTTCTACAATTCTATCTACTTCATGTTATATCTACATCAAGTTCAGGAAGTGTTCCTTATGGATAAGGAATAGTGATTACTTTGTCTCCCTAAGGGATTTGAAACCCGTAGGGTTAGCTATTAATGCACTACGTAAACAACAAGTGATGGTGATTCTTCTAAGAAAGTAGATGACAATGTAAAGATAAAGAAAGTGCTGCCATTGATTAACTAAATGGCATGTTGATGAATGACAAACAAGTTTATGTTAGTGTACTTCTGCGCAAACAAGATAGAGAATATGAGGTTGATGATTCATGATGTTAAAGATATTCCCATGGAAAGAATTAATGAGACTTGGAGGGAAGGGCGGTTGAGCCCGAGACTTATTGGGCCACCTGAGAGTTTAAAGTGTTCGGACGGCGGTATTCGAGCCAGCCTTACCCCCAAAACTTATAGCACGGTCATAACGGGTTTTCATGTGGCCAGGCTACGTCAGTAAAATGCAGATGTTCAACAGATGATAGGAGTACGAGCATGTAGATATACGACCTGGTCTGACTTACGAAAGACAACCTGTGGAAAACCACGGTTAGAAAAGAACAAGTGATGAGAAACACGGTTGGCAGAAGTAGATTATATGAATCTAAGTTAAAGGAATCGGGCCAGATTCATTTCGGAAAGTTTAAATTGAAATAACGTGATGATTATAGAATAAATGAGACGGAATACCGATAAGGAGGTACCAAGTGCAAAAAGGTGTCTCAATAAAGAGGTGAAGGTGAAAGTAAATAATAGAAATGAGTAAGAATCAGCTAATAAGAAGGATGTGATTGATAAAGAAAAGGGTGGGGAAGCAACTATGGAATGAGAAGCAAGGAATGTTATGAATGGGTTTTCTAATGAATTCTCAGGATGACAACCTGATAGTGTCAATATTATAGTTATGAAAAAGCTAGTAACATGATATGGGATGTCAGTAATAATGATGTCAAGTGAGAAATCTAAGATTTAACCTGAAAGGTTGAAGGATTTCCCGAATGTGAGTATCGCTAAGATTGAACAAGAGTATTTGTCCATAGAATAATGGACAAAGCAGCAAGATATGTTGACACGTGAGATTGCGATCAAATAGTATTGGATATAATTATGATTAATTTCTTCTTTGATAAACCTCTATAGTTCAGAGGTAAATTCTGAGTATGATATTCTACAATCATGAAAGCTTTCTATAATCCTTTAGAACTCTTTTCTCTTCTTCTCTCTTATTCATCTTCTTTATGAATTGAGAAGAACAACCCTTTTAGGAGGGGAGGTACTGCTACGTGACTATCTGTCTATGTGATAGAAGTCTAAGTGGAATACCATGACTTGTTTAATTGCTTGTCAAGTACTAAAGGCTGGCCCCCTTCTGTACTAACTATGCAATATAACAAATGTTCAATTGATCATAGTGATCTCTCAATAAATCTTTCCACTTCTCTATATTGATCGAGATTGCGAAGATTAAAGCAATCAGGAAATGCACAGTACGAGCGAGGTTACCTCCGAATTCGTAGGGTGATAGTGATACCAATGTTACTGCAGGTATCAATAAGGATAAGACTGAGTAAGAATATAACCCGGATAGTGAGTTGTACGAAAAGTAGCAACGTTGATGGAAAAAGGATACAATATGGATTGTAACACTAGAAGATGTGCTGGGGAAGGGTAGAACGACTAAGAATTGACCGGGAAGCTAAAAAAAGTGAACGACAGGCAAACGACTCTTTGCTTCCTACCTGATTCCGGGACGGAATCCTTTTAAGGAGGGGAGACTGTAAGAACCCCAAATTTTGGATATAATTAAAACTTTTTATTAAGTAATGATAAAATGAGGAACAATGATTCCGATAACAAGGTCACCAGCTCTAATGAATGGTGGTTTCAAAGAACAATGATTGTAATGAATGGATATTGCTTTGGACAATGATCCTGATGCATTGGTATATTGTCATAATAGAGTAATTCGATGGTTGAGGACCTAGATAAGAATAATCTACCATCCAGGAAGGAGCTAATGGATCCTTGAAGGGAAATGAGTACGTGCATAGTGTTTCCCGTACGTGCATAGTGTTTCCCGTACGTGCATAGTGTTTCCCGTACGTGCATAGTGTTTCCTATACGTGCATAGTAATTTGGTGGATGAATAGTGATTTTGTAAGTTGGAAAACTTTTCACTCCACCCTATGTACGGGACGTGATATGGATGTTTCGAAGTCATATTAGTAATACGCGGAGGAAATAAGTGAATGCAGAGACGATCGGAATTCAGAAATTCCAAATTCTTTTCGGTATAATATTTGACCGGACAGTGGATTAAATATTATTATAATCCAAGAATTGAGATATTAACTTTGAGGATTTGATATTTTGGGATGTTATTATATTTGATTTAAGAATGAAGGTAGGAAACCACTGAGGAGTGGTTATGGCTACAATGTAATTATTGATATTTGGAAAGAATGAATGGAATTCGACCTTATTATGTTTATGTCTTGAAGAATGCTAAAGGGTGACAACATAGGTAAGAATAATCTATCTTCTAAGGGAATAAGATATGGCAACTTCAAGCAAGAGAATACCCTCATGTCATCCAGATCGATAACGATTAATCCAGTAGTTCCGTAAAAAGGTTAAGGAACGATCGAAAGAGAATACGGACAATTGTACCACCCTAAGAGAACAAGTAAAGAATATAGAATGAATAGTGTTTGGTGGGAGTATATAATAATATGAGACGACACTATACAGAAGCATTCGGAACGGATTTCCGAGTTCGTATTAGTGATCCAGGGGGAAAATAAGTGTATGTAAAAGCTGTCGGATTCTGAAAAACCGCACTTTTATTTTCTCCGAGAGTTCCCTGGACACTGATAGCCTTAAGTATTTAACGAATGGATTTAAGGAATATAAATTGGAAAGTTAGAATGAAAGATGGAGAATGAAAGTATTAATATTAAAGATGATTCCCGGTAAACCCTAATTAGAAATCCGTGAAATATTCTCACGAACGATCAATCGAAACGGGTAATAACCGGACACAGAAACAAGCAGAGGAAGCAAGAGTCTTGTGTAAGCTACTAGAATAAATATCTAGCAACCAAGTGGCTTAAAGTAACTGGCATACTTGGAGATGGAAGTAGTACTTAGAAAAACCAACCAATACTTAGCCTTCCACCATCCAAAACATAACACTTGTCTCTCCAAATTGCCTCATCCATGACATCACACTCAACTAACACAACTAGGATGAGATATTATCTATCCAAATTCACTTTATGCAAAATTGACCAAGGAAAAGCAAGAAACCAAGCAAACACTCTCCATTCCTTTCTTTTCTTCAAAGTTTCGGCCAAGGAGCTAGAAAAGGAGGTTTCCACCATTGTTTGTTCTTCTAATTTTTAGGGTAAGTACTACATATCATAGCTTAGATCCCCTAGAAATTTCAGCCTCAAATTCACTTCCTTTCATTTTCAAATAAATCATCAAAGGTGATGATGAATAGTGTTTCTAAGAACTAATCTTTGTTTTTCTTGTTTTCATGGTTGATCCTAGCTAAGTTAAGGCCATCCAAGGGCAATACCAAGCTTTGTGAGGCTATTACATACTACAAGGAAGGTATAAGACTTGAAAACCCTTGCTCTACTTTGAGTTTTAAGCATGTTCTTGATGGATCTAGCTTAGTTATGATTATGTTCATGTTATAAGCATGTTTAGTTAGTGATTTAGTGATTTGATTAACATGATGAGTTTGATACTAAGATCAGTGGCTTCTGGTCTTGTTGGGGTGCTTATTATGTGTATAAGTTGAATAGATGCCCGGTGTGGCTTGGTTGTTGCGTAATGAATTTTAGAACGCTCGATTCGTAGCCGTCGTAATGCCCGATTTTCATTAACACTAAGAAACCGAACTGGTCAGTAGCCATAACTCTCTGTTCTTGGCAAGTTAATGAACCCTACTGATAGATTTTTGAACATAGATCACTTTGGCGAAAGAATCGAAGCATTTTGATTTACGGTTTAGGAATTATGACCAAATTACTAAAAGTAGTTCGAATCCGTAAATGAAAGTTCGTAACTGAAATTGAACCCTCGTAAACTATGTAACGTCATGGAGAATCTTGGTAAATAAATACTAGGGGTAAGAAGGAAGGTGTGAAAGAAAACCGTATGTCAAAAAGAGCATTTTTCGATTTATTAAAAATGTTCGAGTCAAGGTTAAACGCGAACGAACCCCTAAAAGACGACTCTTTTATAACTTCGGTAAAACACTTAGAAAACGGGCGATAAAACTCGGAGTATAATATTGGTTCGTAACGATCAACCTTAGAACTCATATGACTTAAGTATGTCCCAAGTATAAGTGCAGTGACATGTCGTATTAACGAACGAATGTCGGGTCGGATCAGTGATAATAAGTAATCCACTAAAAAGGGGTATAACGAGATAACTCGAGAACGTGTTTCGAATTAAGTATAACTTAACTTTTAATATGTTAAGTGATTAATCCCGAATGCCTTGGCTATTTATAGATCACCAAGCTGAACCGGGACCCGCTACCACTACCCCTTACCGTACTCGACTACCAGGCAAGTTTCAATTCCCTTCTTTTAGGCTGTTGTTGTGATTGAATAAATATATATATGATTGCTGATATACATATGCCATTGCATGCATGCCTACTTTCAAGTTGAATTGATATACTTGTTCCCTGAATGTTATTGTTGGCTTATAAGCTAAATAGTTATACATCAGTTATAAGCCGGTTATTGTAAGACCCTCATAGAAGGGCGTATACATCTTATTCATCAAATATAGACCGGGAGTCAATATTTCTTGATATATCGAGATTACCTCGGAGGAAAATATTTAAGTAAATATTTTTCATTATTCGGGCGACGAATATTATTTGAATATTCGTTCGAGATTATTTATTTTAACGATCTTTACTTCAAATAATTATTTGAACGTAACTATTCGACGAATAATATTTTTAATATTCATTCAGAGTCGAATTATTTATCGATTATTATTGCGAATATTCTTCTAAAGGTTGGACTACTAAATGAATATTAATTGGATATTCATTTAGAATATTATTCATTAAATGAATATTACTTTTGAGTATTCATTTAAGACAGTAATTACCTATCGAATATTATTTTAATGTTCATCTGAAACTTGATTTATTTATCGAGTCTTATCTCGAATATTCCTTTAAAGCTTGGATTACTAAATGAACATTACCTGATATTCATTTAGAATATTATCCATTAAATGAATATTACTTTATCAATATTCATTTAAATTCCTAATTAATTATGAATATTATTTTGAATATTCATCCAGGGTTCTATTTAATCATCGAATATTATTTTAAATATTTTAAATATTCCTTTCATGTCTTATTAATTAATGAATATTATTTGGAATATTCATTTGAATATTTAGTTATGCAATAAATATTCTCTCGATATTTCTTCAAGAATTATTTGAGAGATACTCTGATTAAAGATATTCTTTCATATTCCTAAATATTCCGTAAAATATTTTAATTCAATAAATATTCTCTGAATATTTATTCCATACTTAGAATAACCTCGATAAGGTTTATCTTCTTCGATTATTACAGAAAATATTTCGGAGTCATATTATTATTAATCTTATATCAAGAAAGGTTCTCAGACATCATTCTTCTTTGAGTCTATCTCCTTAATAATAGGGAACCTTACTTGGAAAATGTTATTTATCTTGTCGACTTCCTGGTCATAAAGTATTCCCTTCACTCGCAACTCGGGTGCTGTTGACTTATTAAGTCGTTGCTTACCTTCTCATCTTTCGAGGGGTAAGATTACTGGAACAAGTTGATATCCGTTACCAAGTAATAGCTTGGGAGTTATTGGTAAATTTTCCTTTCCAACTAGATACGACTACTTTGTGGAGTCTTATCAACAAGTATTATACTTGGGGAAAGGGGGACGAACGTTACATTCAGAATCATGAATTCTATTTGAACTAGGAGTCGTGTAAGAGGCCGAGTAGCGCCGGTCCATCCCCTTTGGCCCAACCGTTGGCCGGGGAGAGCTAGCAAGGCGGTATACAAGTAAAGCCGTCAGTTCTTCCTTCTACCGGTAGTAAATCTAAATTGAGCTGTACGATCTCGACTGATCATCAAGATTGGAACAGCGGGCGCGGTGAATACTCCATCATTGGTTCATCATCCAAATTTATTTATTTCCTGCAACATGATTACTGTTGGCAGAGTTGGAAAAGGGTCATAACTGGAATTGCAACCTTTTCTTGCAAACTCCTCTTCTTAATAACAATAAGAATATCTCGCTTACTTTGATGTAGCAGATATTTCTACAAACAAATACTTTAAGTTACCTTGTAACTTCATCGTTCATATTATACTGGCATCATTTCCGTAAATGCATGGCATATGGTTTGAAAGATACTTTTGAACTGTTATACATTATCGTTCAGTTATATATTATTGTTGGTGGGCTATCGCTCACCCTTGCTTTATTATTATATCACAACAACAGCTAGATCAGATGACTCGCACAAGGCGCACTCGACGCGGGCGAGGACGATGAGACTACCAGAGCTGAAGAAGAAGCTATTGGTAGGGTATATTTATTCTTTCAGTACCAAGAATATGGTATAGTACGACTTATGTAAATGGATGGCAAAGAGTATGTATTTATATTGAAATCCTTTTGGATTGTAAGAACTCATAATGTGATTAATAAAAAATTTGATTGTTACTCTGATTTCATCTCTGGGACTATAACGGGTGTGTTTTATATTGTTTTGTTGGGTTATAGAGACGTAATTTATTTTATGTTAAGGAAAGTTCAATTGTTGTGGACAGAATTGGAAACCGTAACCACCGGATCCCGGACCCCGGATCTGGGGGTGTTACAAGTATTTTCTCCCTTGATCATCTTAAACACTGTTTATTTATGTTTCATTGATTCATATCATGATGAATAGCTATTGTTCAGAGCTATTTGTGATTCTTAAATATTTTGTGCGAACACAGTTGTTTGATATTGGTACCCTTGATGGGGGAAATTGTTTAAGATAAACTCTTCATATCCTTATTATCGTAGTAAATAATAGGGATGTGAACTGTATGTGAAACTAAGCATTTCCTGTTGAATTCGGAAATTGCTCTATTGGATTGGCAAATGGTAAAGCGTAGGAGGCTATGATGATTTCACAGTCCAGCAATATTTAAGGAGGATATGGTAACCATTCCATCTTCCTATAGGCTAACATTACTTGCCTATTTTGGTACCCTCATGAAATCCGGATTATACACACGGGTATAGCTGTACCAACCTGATTTATCTTTTGTTGAGCAGCCAATTAAGATATTAGATCATAAGGATAAGGTATTAAGAAATAAGACAATACCTTTAGTTAGGGTATTGTGGAGGAATCCCTTGGTTGAAGAATCAACATGGGAAGTAGAGAGTGAAATGCGAGCTCAGTACCCTCAGTTATTTTCTTAAGTAGGATTCTGGGGGCGGAATCCTTATAAGGGGGGAAGGATATAACGACTGGGAAAATTTCGTGTATTTTATTATGTTAAAATATGTTTTTAGTTGATTTTATTGTGTTTTTATTTAATTTTTAATGCAGTTAAACACATTATGATTTTTATTAAATAGGAAAATTATCCCATACGTGTTAGGTGACTTCTGTGTAGCATAGATTATTTTATTATATTTTTCTGTAATTTTTATATTTTTAGAATACAATTATTTTGCATTTTAAATTCCGGATCCAGCCCCTATACTGAATCTGAGACCCTGTTTTTGATACAATTATTTTTGTAAAATGGTAGATATGTAAAACTGAAATTTGTGGTAAATTTTGTAATATTCATAATTTTTGGGAAATTTTGGCATATATATTATATTTGTTTAAAATTAAAAATTTTACATTTTTATTCCATAAAAATTATTTTTAAGGCTTAATAATTTTAATTAGGGGTTCAAAATATTTTTGGGGTATTAATTTTCGAATTAGTATAAATAGCAGAATTTTATTTTTATTTATTAAAATGAATCAAAAATCAGATTTTTGATTTAATATTTCTGAAATTCTGGAAAATAGTGTTCTTGGTGTTCTTCAGAATCAAAGCGACTTTTGAAGGTGATTCTGTTATTCAAATCCTTCATATGAGTAATCAAACTGAATCTCATGACATGTTCTATCTGTTTATGTGGGTGTTTGAATCCAAAAATGTCTTGTTCGAAAATTTTTAATTTTCATTGTTATATTCGAATTTCTTGAATTTATTGTAGCTTGTATACTGATTTGCTGTTGTTGTGGTTAGTATCTATAGATTCCTTATGCTTCCAGGAGTTTTATGATAATTTTTGTTTGATTTTTAGTAGCTTAAATATGAAAGTCAAGTTTTGTGTGGGTGAGAATTTTTGACTTCGAATTTCTGGGTTCTTGATTGTTTTTCTGCTGTTATTGATGATTGGTATAGCTTGTGCAAGTCATAAGCTTCGTTTTGGTGATTAAAACGTTGAATTTGGTTCCCGATTTATGCAAATCGGAATTTGGCCGGTGAGTTCGCCGGATTTTAATCGAATTTGGCCGGATTCTGGATTCGGCTGATTCTGGGATTAAACGAATGGTATAATCGTGTTTAGAACACGATTTGGAGTGTGTTTGGTATTTAAAAGGTAGCAGATGGTACATTTTGGGGCTCACCGGAGATGGCCGGAATTTTTTTTTTTTCCGGTCGGAGTGAACAGTAGTCGGGGGGTTCAGGAGGAAGACGATGATGTAACAAAAAATTTTTTTTATTATTATTCTTTTATTTTACTTTTATTTACTTTTAATTACTTTTAAATATTTTAAAAATTCTGGATTTAATTATAAAATTCAGAAAATTATTTTCTGAAAATTTTTTGGAAATTCAGAATTTATTTCTGAATTTTGTTTTTAATTTATTTATTTATTTATTATTTGTTTTTAACTCAAAAATGATTAAGAATTAAATACTTTTAAAAATCCGAAAAATTATTTTTAAATTCTGAAAAATTATTTTTAATATAGAAAAATAGTTTTAAAATTTTAATAAATTATTTTTAATTCAAAATTTATTTTATTTGATTATTTTAAATCTATTTAGCTAATATTTTAATTAATTTAAATTGATTGGTTAATTAATAATAATCAATTAATTTAATTAATTAAATATTATTTAAATATGATGAAAAATAATCAAATTTAATTATTTTGAAAAATAAAATAATTTATTTATTTTATAAATATTATTTTACCTTTAATATTTATTTCCTTATTTGTTTAAAATGAAATAAAATTGTTTTAAAATTCTAAAAATAATCCGGGAAGGGTAAAAATAGTTTTAAAATTCTAAAATTGATTCTAAGACCGGATTAGGTAATTAGAAAAATATTTCAATAACCCAATAATTATCTGTAAGGTTTTAAATTATCCTTTTTAATCCAAAAAGGGTAATTTAAATTCTTTAAAATTCCGAAAAATGTTCTAAAAATGTTTATAAAGGTTCTAAAAATACCTTGAGTGTTCTTTTATATGGTGAGTCATATCTGCTATGTGAATTACGTGTTTGATTACTCTGTACATGTTACTATTTGTTTAAAATATTTAGTCGGTAGCAATACAACGTACGGGTAGACCCTAAAACCGAGGTTTGGTTGGTAATTGACCTTGTACCTAGCCAGATATTTGAAATAGCACGTTTTATTGTAGAAGTGGGAGAAACCCTAGCTAGTGGGCAGAGTTACCTGCAGTATTCCTAGAAGTGAGAAAACCCTAGCAAGAAAGCATAAATTACCAGCAGTATATTCAGGCAAGTATTTTCTCCCTTGATCATCTTAAACACTGTTTATTTATGTTTCATTGATTCATATCATGACGAATAGCTATTGTTCAGAGCTATTTGTGATTCTTAAATATTTTGTGCGAACACAGTTGTTTGATATTGGTACCCTTGATGGGGGAAATTGTTTAAGATAAACTCTTCATATCCTTATTATCGTAGTAAATAATAGGGATGTGAACTGTATGTGAAACTAAGCATTTCCTGTTGAATTCGGAAATTGCTCTATTGGATTGGCAAATGGTAAAGCGTAGGAGGCTATGATGATTTCATAGTCCAGCAATATTTAAGGAGGATATGGTAACCATTCCATCTTCCTATAGGCTAACATTACTTGCCTATTTTGGTACCCTCATGAAATTCGGATTATACACACGGGTATAGCTGTACCAGTGGAGTATAAAGGGTCCCATTGCTTTTGAACCTGATCAGGGGGCAATGGTGTTTCAGTTATGTATATCCAATCCATATCGCCCGAATGGCTATTATATATTGTGAGTTGACAAATGATTCAGTTTTATGTCATGTCAAATGATTTCAGTTATGATAGAATTATAATTCAGTTGTTGATTCAGTTTGCTTTATAAACTGTTTTACTTTTCAGCCTATATTATGCAGCATTTGTTCTGGTTTTATTTTAAAACTGTTTATATATATACTTGCTGGGCTTTTCTTTGGCTCACTCTTGCTTTCACTAAACCTTTCCAGACGGGAAGTATGGTTCCGATCAACAGTCCAGACAGTATTAGAGGGAGTCAGAGTGGTCGAGTATCCGCACCTCAGGCCGTGCAGGTACTTGTGCGTTTCAGTTGGCGCTAGATAGAATTTTAAATAAAATGGGATGTAATAATAAAATTGAATTAGACTGGATTTAAGTTGACTTGATTTGGTGATTTATAATAAGTGACTAGTTTATTTTGGAATATGTCTGCTTGTATTCACACAATAACCTGTTTGCGATCTTTGGTTGCGGGGTCGGTTGCGCATTCTGATATTTTTGGTTATGATTGTTTGGTGACCCCCGGATCTGGACCCCGGATTTGGAGGGGTGTCACATAATGTTAGTATACGGGGACTTAGTCGAGCTCTATTTGGACGTATTGCATTTCAGTGAGATATTTGCTTGTTGATTGGTTTTGGTTAGTTCGAGGGGATCGTTGCATTTTCATATTAGTTGCATTCATGCATTGCATTAGTTAGTACTGAGTCTGTTTATGCTTGAGGACAAGCATCGGTTTAAGTTTGGGGGTGTGATAAGTGGATTTTATATCCACTTGGAGCGTTCCTTATCGGCTTAAATTGATTCACTTGGCCTCAAGTTTGTTGTATTTTTGATGTGTTTCGTCTAGTTGTGCAGGATTGTAAAACGTGGATTAGGGTTGGTGATTTCCGTTGATTTTAGAGTGGAATTGAGCTTGAAGCAAAAAACGGAGTTTCCTCAAGGATACTAAGGAGATTTTGTATCAAAGGAATGAAGGACGGCATTACATGCAAAAGGAACGGAAGGAAACGGGCTTAAAACGAAGAAACAGCAAAAATTCAGCATTCGGCAGAATTGCTGGTGCGCTGCGGTGCGGGCATAGTGCGCTGCGGCGCGGGGATCAGTTCTGGAGCGCGCTGCGGCGCGGTAAGGCGTGCTGCAGCGCGGGAGCTCGGCTGGCAGAATCCTGTTTTGACTTAAACTTGGTTTTTGATGGAATTTCTTGTTGGAAAAGTATTCCGTGGGCTATATAAACACATCTAGGCATTGAGAAAATTAGTTTTTATCAGAAACACAAGGGAGAAAAGGAGAGAAGGATACACCAATGCTCGTGACAAGCAATGGGATCTAGATCTACTTCATCTTTTGTATTCTTTTCTTAGGCGTACTTTGGATTCCAATTTTCGGATTTGTTCTCTAAACTCATACTCTAGTATTATTATTTACATTCAGACCTTGTTATTCACCATGGTTTAATCAGATCCCATGATGATGAGCGGTTCGATTATGAACTAATCGTTGTCATGGGATTCTAACGGATTTATCTATGTAGTTTAGTAGTTTGTTTGCTTTAAAGATCTGTGTGTGATGAATTCTTGATATCCTTGTATGGTTGTGTTTAATGTTTTTAGATGCATAGCTAACATCTAATCTGTTAATCTCTTATGAAGCGAGAGTGGATCTTGAGATTTAGAACTTGCCATGCTAGCATAGGATAAGTTGATGTATGTGTGACATCATGATTTGTAGCGCAAATTGAGAAATATTATGCTGCCCTATGTGATCTTAATGGATAACTTGTTCTTCAACCGTTATGTTTTCAAATCTTATAGAGATATAGGGTCTAAACATAATTGGTGTCTACCCATCTTCTATCTCTTTTGTGGATGTATGAATAGTTTGGTATTCGTATACTGAGAAGTAGACTATACTTGTTTCGTGCTGTCTGATCAGATATCATAACCATCACATACTTTGATTAAAGGCATCAACTCTAAGCGAAGTATTTAATGAAGTTAGGATCCCATGTTTTTATTCCCATAAGTAATTCGAATTCAATTCTCATTAGTTAAGTAATTCTTAGTTTATTAAATTGCTTTTTAGTTAATCTTAGTTAATCAAAACCCAAAAGTGTTATTTATCTTAGCAATGAATAAAAACCATACATTGTTGCATAGGTACATTAACTGAATTAAAACCTAAACCAGATCTCTGTGGGAACGAACTTGTATTATATCTATATTACTTGTGACCACGTACGCTTGCGTGAATTAGTGCAAACAGCTGCCTTTGATAAGAGCTTGCTTCCCTCTCAGCATCGAGGGCTCTAGATTCTACTTCTGCGTTCATCTTCAAACATACTCCTCTCTTTCTTCAAGGCCATGTTTTCATCCCGAAAAGCCCGACCTTGGCTGGCAGCGGATTGAAAGTAGGCATTTGCCTTGAGTTGACCAAGGACATTGAATTCAAAAAGTGAATAGCATACCTGGTAAAGGGCTTGAGCCCCGAGACGCTCGGACTCCTCAATTTTGTCCCCGGAGGACACAGTTAGATGGTCAGAAGGGGTAATAGAGCATTTGGACCAGTCCAAGGCCAGGGCAGAGCACCCGAGGACGGAGTCTTGTTCATAGATACCCCAAGCCGGAATGAAAGGAGACCTAGTGCTCCCATCGGCATTTCGAGATCTCTTACCCTGGGTACATCGCTCCAAGAAAGTTGGACACTTGGGAGTAGTTGGCTTCTTAGCCTTATCTGCTTGCTTTACCATTCTTCCAGTATGGACCTCCGCCATCTCTGGCCTAGCATCCAGCTCCGCAGCAACTGAAACATACAAGGAAAGAACATCGGAATAATAACAAACATAGTTCAAGATATATAACTGAAAGTATAATTACCTTTGAAGGGAAATATGCTAAGGCCTGCTTCAACAAGCCTTTTCTCTGTTAAAAATGCTCGATAACGAGAACGACCATTATCCTCTAAAAGTCTGTCCCGATTGAGAAGCTCGTGGGTTTCGAGATCCAGAATGAAGTGTGAACTATCTTCCACACTACCAAAATTCTTTACAAAGAACTGGCTCCAATCGCCGCCTTTCCAATAAAGAACAACGAACTCCCTTGACCAGAAATGGTGGGAATCCAGGAAGGACTTCGTGTTCACCATATGAGGAACTAAACCCCGATGCTAAAACCTAATCTACCCTTTCTTGGTACTTGCAGAATTTATAACTAGGAAGATACTTCGAAACATGGTGGTACTCAGAGGGATGTCCAGGTCACGGCATCTTAGATTGAAGATAATAAGAATCCTCCAGGAGTTGGATTATAGTGGACAAGGGTGAACCTGAAGTTCAGCTAACAACCTTATGATGAAGGGGTGCACAAAAAACCTGAACCCCGCTTCCAAAGAACCTCTATAAACACAAAGTTTCTCCGGATGGAAGTTGCAAGTTCTATCGCCTAAACCGGGCATTCGAACCTTGACTGCTTCCGAGAAACCATATAAATTCCTTATCTTCTATACATCATGTTCCTTCAGTTTGCATGCACTCTGGTAGGAGTCTAACTCCGAGTTATTGGGAAATATATCCGCTACGGTGCTAAACAAGTTTAGGAATGAAGTAAAACGACGATCAATATATAAGGGAGACCAAATTTCATTCCTACCTTTCAGAGATCGAGCTTTGCTTCTTTTGGCCATTGCCTCCGACATAGACACTGGGGGTGCGTGAGGAGCTTGGGATGTTTGATTGCTGTCTGCCATCTCGAGAACTTGAACTTGAGCTTCAAAACTTAAGAAGTAGAGAGCTAGAGAACTTGAGAGAAAGTTTGAGAAATGAAGAAGTGAGGAGAAATGAAGGATTCTCTCTATCTTTTATAGAAAAGTGGTGACCTGCTAGAACGGGTTAAAATTCAGGCCGGTTCGTATTTACAGGTCATTTGTCATTTAAAATCTAAAAAAAAGCAGAAAATTTACAAAAAAATCGTTACATGTTGTATAATTCTGGAAAAGAAGTGATGAATATTCGGCATGGAGCTGGAATAAAATAGCTAGTTGGATGACACAAGCTAATTATGCTTAATCGAGAGTTTAATCCATAAAAGAGGATTAGGGATATTAATCATGAGATTAGCCAAAACTTTAAAAAAAGAGTTAAGAATGTTTGTTCGTCGACGTTTAAGTGTTGACAGTTGATGATCGAAAGACGACAACCTCCAGCAGGGAAGGCATCAGCCGAGAGGCACCCATGGGAGGCCTCCGGCCGAGACCTAGCAGCCGAGAGGCTCACCAAGGGGCCCTCAGCCGACACCCATCAACCGAGATGCTCCCCGGGGAAGCCTTGGCCGACAGGCATCAGCCGAGAGACACCCGGAGGAGCCCCTGGCCGACACCCACCAGCCGAGAGGCACCCAGAGGAGCCCTCAGCCGAGACCAATTGGCCGAGAGGCATCCACAGGAGCCCTCAGCCGAGACCAAGTGGCTGAGACCCACCCGGGGAGGCCCTCGGCCGAGACACACCCACGGGAGGCCTCTGGCCGAGAACCACGGGAGGCCTCTGGCCGAGACCCATCAGCCGAGAGGCTCCCGGGGAGTCCTTTGGCTGAGGCAGTTGTGTCGGGAAGTTTCTCTGGTGACCCTCTATCGGTTGGTAGCCGTTTAAAAACTTTTCGATTAGCACCGTTTAGTGCCAATTAGCACCGATTAGCGTCGTTTAGTGCCGATTAGCACTGATTATCGCCGTTTAGCACCGATTAGCGCCGTCTTATGCCATGTAACGTCGTTTAGATGTCGTTTAAGGATAGTTAGCACCATTTAGTGTCGTTTAGTGCTGTTTAGCATCGTTTAAAATGTCATCATAAACGTGTCGGTCGCTCCACGCTTTACATCAAATGAAGATACTCGTGAAACACTAGTGTACAATGATAAACCCTGACCCAAGTCTTAAAAAATGTAGTTAAAACTTCAAGGAAAGCCTGATCAGTTTTCCTAAAAGTTGGGGGGCAAATGATATGGGCTAAAAGTAAGCCCTAAAAACACATTTAATGTGGCATTAATTAGACCCGGTATGGTCCGAACATGGAGCCCATTTACGAGACCCAAAACCTTAATTAAATACTAATTTCGTAATTAATATCAAGGATGATAAATAGTTCAGAAATAAGAGTCAAACAAGGAAACAATATCATTAGGAGTAGCCTCCAAGGCACCAAATTCAACATGGAAACTGATTCCTACAAGGAAGTAGTCTAGAACCTTCCTCAAGGAGGTGGCTTGCCCACCATGTCTCCGAATCCTACCATAATTCTAAGGCTCCCGTAGCCTATATAAGGTCCTGACCCCTCATTCTCATAACTACGTTTTGGCTTGATTCTCAACAACGAGATACGTAGGCACTCAGTGAGGACCGATTAGTCTCGAACACGGAAACAGCCATTAAAACTTGAAGCTCAACAACCTATTTGCATTAAATACATATAAACCCTCATTTTTATTCCATATCAGCAGGTTAAACAAATTCTAGAGAAAACTGTCAATTCAAATAGGAAAGATTGGTATGTTAAGTTGATAGATGCACTTTGGGCTTATCGCACTGCTTTTAAGACTGTTTTGGGTATGTCTCCTTATAGGATTGTGTTTGGTAAAGCATGTCATCTTCCCGTTGAACTTGAACATAGAGTTTTTTGGGCCATTAAAGAGTTGAATTTTGATCTACCCACTGCTGGTAGTCATAGGAAGTTTCAACTTTCTGAGTTAGAAGAAATTAGGAATGATGCCTATGAAAATGATAAGATTTATAAGAACTAAAATTTTGCATGATAAAACTATTTTGAGAAAATCTTTTTCTCCTGGTCAAAAAGTTATTTTATACAACTCTAGGCTGCATTTATTTCCTTGAAAATTGAGATCTAGATGGGAGGGCCCATATGTTGTTAAAGTTGATTTTCCTCATGGTGCTATTGAAATTGAAAATCCTAAAATTGGTGAAACATTTAAAGTTAATGGTCAACGCCTTAAACCATTTTTAGAACTACCAGTTGATTATGAGGAGGAAGTGATCCACCCCCTTGATGCATGACTCAAGTAAGTTTCTTTGTTGTATATAGTAATTAGTTTTATTCCTCCATCTTGCCTTTATCAGGTATTCTCATCCTTTACTTTGTCATTTTTCTCTCATTTGCATACATTGACGACAATGCATGATTTAAGTATGGGGGAGGGATTTAGTAGTATATTAAAAAAAATCCAAACAATTTGAAAAATACAAAAACCCAAAAAATTTGAAATATGAAAAATTCAAAAATAATTCTAGCCTTGTGAAATTATTTCTTGTTAAAAGTTGGCTTGATGCACCCTTACATGCTATAGTACTCTTATGTTTCTGATGCTTTTGATTAAGAAGTGATAAGCTAAGTTCTTGTGCACACACATACAATAGCGAGTTGAAACTAGTAGACTTATTGAATGTTGTAAGTAATTAAAAGGACATGAATATGTGAAAGAAGATTTGGTTTGCATGCTTTTAGTAAAAGTAGGTGCATTAAAGAGACTTTTGTTTGGGATTGATTATGTTTTTCCACCAAGTGAGATTTTGAGCTAAGTTCTTTTGCATTTTATATTCGTTTGTTTGAGTGTCTACATGTTGTTTGCATTGCTAGCACTTGTTTGAGACCTTTCTTGAAATGCATGACATTATTTGATGATAAGATGATAAAGGCATTTAGGAATAACCTATTGTTATCCAAATTACCACACCCTTTACATGTGATCAATTAGTTACCCCTTTGAGCTTTATCCTATTTTTTCGGTGACGCACCACATTACTTGCCTAGACCTTTTTCTTGTGTAGCCTTACATATACTTGATCCCAATTGTCAAAGGCTAGTAGGAAGTTGAGGGAGTAATAAGGTGTGTGAGATGGGTTACTTTTGTTCATTACCTTTGGGGAAATATTGAGTTTTGTTGCTTACTTGTTAGTCGTTCAAGAAATTTTTGAAGAAGGATTGTGGTTGCGTATATATTTATCTTAGCTCTCCAAAAAAAAGAAAAATAAAGAAAAATAAATTGAAAAAAAATCATATGAGAGAATACTTATGTTTATGTGTTTTTGTGATCCTTCTTCATTCGACTAGTCAAGCATTTTGTTGGAAGAAAAAAAAAAGTAAATTAGAAAATCGATTTATAATGGTTCCTACTAGCTTTTAACACTTCACCTTATTTGGCCTTACTTGACATACCTTGTCCCTAGCCCAGTTACAACCCAAATAAAAGACCTTTTGATTATCGTCATTAATGTATGTTGTGTTAAAGTTAGATTGATACCAAATGTCAAGCATGCTTATGATTTTGTTGGAATTGAGTGATACACTTACCCTTGTTCTTGAGTGAATATTCTTTTATGAGTGAAAGGTGAGTTGTTACTTGTTTCTGCATATGAGATCCCAAGTTTTAACTCTAAGGTGTACTCTTGTGGGCTTAGCATGGTTACCAACTTATTTTTACACTTGACGTGGACTTCTAATGACCTCTGCATATTTCTTTGAGTAGACTATGTGAATACTTGCACTTTCCACACCAAGACATTGCAAATTCACTTTGATTTATTAAGTTGATGTAGGATGAGATAACTTGTATTTGTGGTGTTGCGTTGAGCAATCTTTTACATGAGCTAGACTGATTTTGTGGGTACATTCATTATATGCCCACACAAGACCTTACTCGTCCACTAGGGCTGCCTAGGGGTTTAAAGAGCTTGTTGCATTTGCCAAATGCAACCGTGATCACCTACAGAAGTGGTATTATCTATTAGATAGTTTTTTATATTATATTTTTTCTCGAGTACGAGCAAAAGATAGGTATGGGAGCATTTGATAGGTCCATAATTCATCATATTTTTAATACCTATTTTATGTCCATTTTCGTAATTTTATTATTTAATAAATTGTTTTATTTTTTTTTGTAGGAAAATAAATAAAATCAAATTTCAAGCAGAAAAAGGTAAAAAAAGACAAGGATGCGGAAAATACTTGAAGCCAAGGAAATTGGAGGAAAAATCGATTACTTATCGGAGAAGAAAGGAAATTGAAGAAATTATATTCAAGATCAGATTGTAATCATAGGGACCAAACCCAATATTTTTCCCTATGTATAGGGCTTCTCTCTTCTATTCGAGACACCAATTTAGACACCTAGAATTTTATTTATCATTCAGTTCAAACAGATTTTGTTTTGTTCAAACACTTTTCTTTCATTAGTTAATTCGATAATATTGGTTCGTTATTATTTTCTAGCGTTTAGCTTTCTGCGGCTACAGCTTGGCAACGCTCCTGTCCAGGGAGTTATCTTATTTATTAGTTTTACATATGTTTATTTCTTCTTAAGTTTATTTGTTTTGTACTAGGTTTCACATTAAGTTTTGTACTAGTTCAGTTTTAATTCGCACTTCTTGTGTCTTTAATGTCTAATTGTTTTGTTTATATTATAATTATGAGTAGCTAAATTTCTTGCCCTAGGATGAAGATGAAGTTAATTTAATTGCTTTTGATTTTTTCCTGTTTCTATTAATTAATTCTCATAATTTTTCTTGGTGCTTAATTGTTCAATTGACAAAGTGATTTTGATATATTATTGTTACCGAATTTATTTTTCATAGCCTATGCTTGCTCCTTGAAGTTATGATAGGTTATTGTTAAATAACAAGTGTCATAGTATATGCTTGTCTCGTTAATTGATATATCTTATTTGTGAAGGAAAGAGAATTAATTTTAGGGCGAGTTGTTATTAATTGTGATTGATTAACGGATTCGGATTCTTAGGTTTTCCATATTATTTGATAATCTTTGCTAATTAGGTTAATTAAATATCATCTCAAATCTTATTGTCTAGTTCGCCTGAGTTAATTGTTAGGGTTTTGAAAATTTATAGTCTCTGAGGATCGATCTGTATTTGCTACAACTAAACACTGTGCGCTTGCAGTTATTTTACACATCATAGGCCTATCAATGATCAGATATCTGATCCGATCCGATCTGGACTGATTTAAATGGATAAGGATGATCCGAATAATAAATGGATTGGATATGGATTTAGGCTGATCCGATCCGTTGATCCACGATCCGATCCGTTCAATTATATAATATATAATAATATATTATATATTATATAATTTTTTTCTACATATAATATAAAATGTAAAGCATTTTTTATTATAATAAGTTAATTTACGTAAAAACTCTAAGTCTAATACCTAATTTAACATTTTCATACATCTCTTTCGGGCTGAACTCTAAGCTAAAAAAAATACTTGGATAGTCATTTTATAAATTTGAAATACTTGATTTGATATATTTATTTTGTTTGATTTGAACATGTGGTTTACCTTTTTATTTAACAATATGTTTGAATAACAGTATCATTGAAATAATTTTAATTTTGGGTTGCTACTTAAATTTTACACATTGGAATGCTAAATTGTAATTTTTCAAGTGTTACTAATTTTCTTTGAAATGGTGAATAATATATACATAATTAATTTTGTTATATTCTAAATATAAATGGAGCAATAGATATCCGAAATCCGATCCGATTATTCATTAAACTAAATGGATTGGATATGGATCGACCTTTAAAATATCTGAGGTGTGATCCGATCTGAATCCGCTAAAATTAAATGGATTTGGATATGGATTTAGGTTGATCCGACCCGTTAACAGGCCTATCTAGATGTTCAAATTTGACCCTAAATGAATTCATGTTGTTTGGGAATGGGCATCAGGTCAATTCAAGGTCAGGGAGTATTATACCCATTCCGATCCCCGAATTCGAACATAATCGTTGAACCTGTTTCGGTTCTTGAATGAGAAATATTTCGCTCCCGATTCCCGCCCCGAAAGGAAAATAGGTATCCCTGCTAGAAGTCGTGGATTTTATTTTTTTTAATTAAAAATTTGGACTTATTTTAACTAAAATTTGAACATAATCATTGAACACGTACCGATCCCAAATGGGGGATTATTTTCCTCCCTGATTCCTATCCCGAACGGGGAACGATGATCCCCACGAAAAATTGGGGATTCTTATTTTTTTAATTAAAATTTATATATTCTCTAATATATTGGATAATAAAATTAATTTGATAAATCATGATAAATTTATTATTATATTATAAATATCGATTTGAATTAATTTTTTATAATAAAAGATGAAAAATATTATTAAAATTAAATTTTATTTATGAAATTTAAATTTGTAAAATATTTGAATCTTTGAATTACATTTATTTTTAAAAATCTAGTAAATATATATTTCAAAATTTATTTTTCTTAAATATGATAATCGGATGGGGAACTGGAATTGGGGATCGGGCCGAGATACCTTAATCCTTGAGCTCGTTCCCATCCCCCAAATTTTTATTCTATAACATTTATAAATATTTCCGAATTCCTAAACGGGAAAGGGATTAGATCGGGTTTGGGCAGACCGTGAAAAAAGCTCATCTATAAATATTGTCATTCGTGTACGATTTGAATTTGTATCGTATGTATATAAAGTTTATATTAAATACACGCACATTCAGTCTGTTATTCATTCAGTAAGAAATAGCTTACATGTTCTTATCATTTTAATTAATTGCATCCTGAATAAATTTGAAAATAAATATTAAAGGGAATGTAGCGAGTGAATTGCTTGTGTACGCAATTATTGATTTTAAGAAGTGTATCATTAAGTACTCTAGCATAGTGGTAATACATGTGAACATAAGAATATTGTAATTATTAAAGGTAATGTACCAAGTGGATTGTTTGTGTATGCAATTAATGACTTTAAGAACTGTATCATTAAGTGTTCTAGTGTAGTGGTTGTTGGGTTTCATGCAATCAAACGCAGCGGAAAAAATGTGAAATATAAAATAAAACTGAAACCCACCGCAAGGATCCATGCGAGAATTGTATATTTAATTCGTGGTTATTAGAAATCAGTACCTTAAAGAGCTTTCTGATGTCTGAGAGTGAAAAAAGGTTTGTTCGATCACAACGTATCCCGCACGAGCGATGTACGCCTCTATGGTATCCACACGAACGTTTTCTCGAAGGAATTGCAGTGTATTAGCACCAAGAACTCAATTTTCTCCTCTTCTTTCTCTCTCACCTTTTTGCTGTTAGGGTTAAGTGTTTTTAATAATAAAAACGTGTAACCTAGCAACCTACCAAGAGAGAGTTATATAGCTGGAGATAAAAACGAAATTCAACTCTAATCTCTTTTAGAGTTTTGTATAAATCCAAATTCTGTTAATTCTCATCTTATTAAGTCTTACTTAATAAGCAAGCTACTGAATATTGAATTTATAATAATTCGAATTTTGTTTATTTAATTAATCAAGTCAATACTTAATTAATTAATTAACAATTCGATTTCTCATCTTAATTTAAATCCGACTATTTAAATTAAATTATCCTTCAAGCGCTCTTATGTGTGACCCTATAGGTTATTATTATATTGGCAACAATTTTATTTAATAAATAAAATCGTAAACAATGAGCGGCATCTAGTAATACATCATTGTTACCCAAATAATAATAATTAAATCGGTGAATCGATTTCGCCTTTCGTGAACAATGTTCTATGTAACATAATCCCTTTAACCATGATATTATAGATTAAACTGGAGGCATGGAATGTGTCATCCTCGTCATAATTTAATCTTTATTTTCTTGATCGATGAGTAGACTATTCAAACAAATCACTATTTGAGCACGGCCATGCATTTCATAGTCTTACTCAAACAAGAGGCCAACAATATCACTCCTATATGTTAAGGAGGGTTAAATTCCATCTAGATCATTCACATTTCTCATATGATTCATAATATACCCAAGACTACCTTTATCATTACCCGTTAAAGATAACCTTTGATAGAATCAAAATATATTAATTCTCGTATAGAAATGTAATGACTTCAGGTCTAAGGATCATTACATCATTATCACATTGAGATTCATAATGACACATTTATTCATTCCATGTCGAATCTCATAGTGGGTCTATCCAGTACATCGTACTCATACATGTGCCTATGCATTGACTTTAGTATCACTATACTTATGATCAATGAGAAGATCATCAGTCAATCAACATACTAGTCTCGATGTATTATTATTGTCCCAATAACAATAATACTTGACTAGTGATATTTAAGATTATTATACTGTATATTATCTCATATTAATATAGTTCGTATCAATAATCTAGGGACATTTATTATACTAATAATTATATCGCAATAAATACAAAGCATAATAAAACATCAATATAATCAAAATAGAACATAAATGTCAATAACATAGTTTGAATAAACTGTAATGTATTGCCTCTAGGGCACCTACACTAACAGTGGTAATAAAGGTGGACAAAAGAACTTTGGTACACGGAGGTCATGGGTTCAAATTCCATTGTAATCAATTATTTTAAACATTAACATGATTATAGGGGTATTCTAGTAAATTACTAAATAGGTGAAAAGGCCATGTTGGCCTATAATAAATATAATGGAATAGTGAAATAAATTAAATATAAAATGAATAAGTTTAATTGATGACTAATTAAGATGTCACTAAGATGCTACTTATTGCAAGCAAAGAAATCTAATAAAAATCAAAAAAAGGGAAAATCAAGTAAAAATTTTAAACGTTTCTTGTGTGTTTCCAATCCCCTGACATTATTATATATATATATATATATATATATATATATATATATATATATATATATATATATACACCGTTGGTTGGAAAATGGCGCGCAACCACTAGCTCGTACACTGCTGCAAGTGTTCAGTTCGGCAGGAAAACACACAACCTGCCGCAATGAAGCCTTGCGGCAATGTTTTAAAAAAAAACTTTATATTTTGTGGAGTCGATCTCAGGACCTTCACCAAAGGTAACAACAACTTAACCACTACACCTAATAAACGTTTAGGTAATTTTCCTCAAAACAAAACACTATTACATATGATTTTACGTTATTATACTTTTATATTTATTATTTATTAAAATTAATTAAAAAATGGTAAATTAATACATAATAAAATATAGAAATGTTTATAAAATTTGAATTATTACATAAAAATTTAAATAAATTATTATAGTTTTATATATAATAAAATTAATAAAAAATAATAAATTAATAAAAGCTGTTAATTTCAAATATAGAAAGCAGTAAAAATATGAAATTACGTTTTCACCCTCCAAAGTGCTGCAACAATGATACAAGGCGGAGGAATGGAAATCTGAAATTACCTTTTTACACTTAATGATGTCGCGATTTTTATTTTTTTTTTAGGAGTCGAACTCTTGACCTTTACCAAACAAAACAACATATTTGCCAATACACCAACTAGTATTCGACTAATTATTTGGAAAATAGTCTTACATATCATATTATATTATTATACTTTTATATTTATTAATTATTAAAATTACTAAATATGGTAAATTAATAGATAATATAATATAAATATATTTATAGACTTTAAATTATTACATTAGAATTTTAATTAAATTATTATAGTTTTATATTTATTAACATTAATAAAAAATAATTTTTAAATAGAAGACGATAATATCAAATATAGAAAGCAGTAAAAATATGAAATAACGTTTATACCCTTGAAACTACTACCGCATTGATACAATGCGAATGTCTAAAAATATGCAATTACATATTTACCCTTAATACTACCGCAATGATACAATGCGGATGGCTAAAACTATGCAATTACATTTTTACCCTTAAAACAGCTGCCGCAATGATACATTGCGGATTCCGAATTTACAATGACCTATTGCGGCTATTACGACCCGAACTAAACCCGAAATAAACATTCTCAGGCGATTTCTAGCCAATTTCAGGCGATTTACACACAGAACAACTAATCTCAGGCGATCTTCCTTCTCTAGGTATCTTCTAATTGATACTTACACACACACGCACATAGTTAAACATACACACACGCACTACTATATACATTGCTATTCACGATTATATGTACATGGTTTGATTCGTTTTTAACTGTGGGTGGTGTTTATTTGCTTCGGTTTAGTTAAAATCATGAATTAAATCGAATTATTAGGGTTCATAGTTCGAATTTTACCCATTTTTTGTTTGAATTAGGTGGAAATTTGGGCTTTTACCCTCAATTGAGTTGAAATTAGGGCTTTTACCCTCAATTGAGTTAAAATTAGGGTTTTTCATCTTCAATTAGGTTGAATTAGTTCGAATTGCCCAATTTAGAATTATGATTCGAATTATTATCCGATTTTTTTTTTTTAAATTATGAATTCATTTGAAATATTAGGGTTTATAATTATGAAATTATAACTATAAATTTTTTTATGAGTTGTGGAAATTTTAATTAGAATTTTTGAATTATTAATTTGAATTTTTAAGTTTAAAATTCGAATTTATGAATTAATATGATTTATTAATTCGAATTTTGATTAATTAATCCAAACTAGGATTAATTTCCTTACTTTAAATCAAATTTGGATATATATAAAAAATGTTTGTCATTTTACTCAATTGTTTACAATAGTAAAAGAAGGTTATTAGTACTGCATTTTATTTGATAAATGATATTCATTGTTAATTTTTATTCTTGTTTTAAACATGTCTTCATGGAATGATAATTTTAGCCAATTTTGGTACATGTTTATAATATGTGCCTTGTTTCTTCGATTTCGCACATTGCAGATACTATGGATATGCAGTGCGGGCCTCTCGATAGATCCCTCTTGACCATGCAGGATGATCATATGAGCAGTTACATATGGGAGGGGGGTGAGCGGGAGAAGTTAGATGTTCGCCAGTTAACAGCCAACCACGACGAGTGGGTATTTGATGCGACCCAGGTTAGTTTGCTGACAGACTGGGGTTTCCGAGCGTTTACCAACCCACGCTCGATTCCCCAGAACGATATCCGATTGATCACGGCGTTGTTAGAGAGGTGGAGGCCAGAGACCAACACCTTTCATTTCCCATTTGGTGAGATGACCATCACTCTAGAGGATGTTTGCATGATATTGGGTCTGCCTGTTCGTGGTCGTGCTGTTACTCATACGGAGCTTACCAATCCTCTTCCATATTGGATGAGGCGGTGGCATGATTTGAGGCTGACTGAGGAAGCTCGTAAAAAATTGTATAAAAAAGGTTTGCATTTTAGCCCTTCAATTCTAATTTCTTGCATTTTAGTCCTTAATTTGTTTAATTCTTGCATGTTATAACTTATGCAAATAATTTTCTAGTTCTTGCATTTTAGGCCTAAAATTTTCATTTCTTTGAAATTTAGGAAGGTAATTATCTAGTTCTTGCATGATATACCTTAAATTTTCATTTCTTTGCAATTTAGGAAGATAATTATCTAGTTATTTCATTTTAGCCCATAAATTCTAATTTCTTGCATTTTAGTCCTTAATTTATTTAATTCTTGCATTTCATAACTTTATTTTTCATTTCCTTGCAATTTATGCAAATAATTATCTAGTTCTTGCATGATATACCTTAAATTTTCATTTCTTTACAATTTAGGAAGATAATTATCTAGTTATTGCATTTTAGCCCATAAATTCTAATTTCTTGCATTTTAGTCCTTAATTTGTTTAATTCTTGCATTTCATAACTTTATTTTTCATTTCCTTGCAATTTATGCAAATAATTATCTATTTCTTGCATGTTATACCTTAAATTTCATTTCTTTGCAATTTAGGAAGATAATTATCTAGTTATTGTATTTTAGCCCATAAATTCTAATTTATTGCATTTTAGTCCTTAATTTGTTTAATTCTTGCATGTTATAAAAAGGAGGGGTGAAGCTTCACAAGTTGAGGGAAACCTATAAAAAGAAGCCGGAAAACCCTTCTCCCGAGTTTATCGAGCATGATAACCTTGTGTACACCCGGGCTTATCTTCTTTACATCATTGGGGGTGTGTTGTTTCCTTCATCGAACAGAGACACCGTGCATCCTAGGTACAACCTTATTAACATCCGCAAAATGTAAACTCACAATTTTCGTTTCCAATATCCTCATCATCATCTTTTTTTCCCATCCTAATATCCTCATCTCCTTGATCATCATTTTTTCCCATCCTAATATTCTCATCTCCTTGATCATCATTTTTTCCCATCCCAAATTTCTCATCTTTTTCATCATCACCATCATCCACCATCATTTTTTCCCCACCAAAATCATCAACATTCATTTTATCTTTATGAACATTATAATAATTATCAACATTCATTCTATGTTTAGGTTTAGGAACATGATAATATTTATCAACATCTATAACATCATCAACGAATAATTTACGAGAAACATATTTTTTTTAACGGGCGGCGTAACATAATCATCACCATTACGTTCACTAGATGAACTAAAGGAGATAAATAAAAATGAAGCCATTGAATAGAGGACTAACCTTAATTTTGGATGAATTTTTGAGCTCCAAACCCTTAAAAATCGTAGGTGTTTTCTTCTGTTTGAAAAAGGAGAGTGGAGATGAAAAATTCTGTAACCTTAAAGGAGACAGATTTCACGCGTGCCGCATGAAAACAGCAGAAATGAAACATTGCGGCAGGTGGTTCATTTATTACTAGACACCAACCGTAATTAATGCCGATAAATTTGTCTAAGTCACAACTACACATTGCGGCAGTAAAAGCTACCGCAATGAGCCTTGCGGCAGGAATTTAAGATTTTTTTTAATCTTCAAATATGCATCCAACTAATAAACTATATTAATTTTAACTTTAAAGTATCTTTAGTAATGTATTATGGATACTTTTTACATGTTATGTAGTTTAAATAATTATGGATTAACATGTACATCTCAATCTTAGCTAACTGTTGAAAAATAAATGAGTATGGTAACATTATTTGTTATTTTTTCTATTTAAAATATTAAATATAACTTTTTTCTTAACGCTTTCATTCATTTTAACTTACATTACTATTTTATGCTATTTTTTTCATTTTTAAAAATATAATAATATATATTATCATAATTTTCAAATTTTGACTTTACATAATTTTTTTTCCCTAAATTTGTTTTAAAAATTTAAATGTGTCATGGTTAGAAGTCATTCCCATATTCATTAACTTGTCTATACACATTTTTATATGTTATTATCTATTAATTTACTATTTTTTATTAATTTTATAAATATATATCAAATTACAATAATGTAAAATAATATGTAAGATAATTTTGCATAAACTTGCAAGAGTACAAGTTGATGGAGTGGCAAAATATTTGTTTTATTTGTAAAAGGTCAAGAGTTCGAATCCAAAAGAATGGAAAAGGTTTGTTTTAATTTACTATTTTTTATTAATTTCATAAATAAATATATATATCTAATTAATAATGTAAAATAATATATGATATGGGCTGAAAATGAGCCTTAAAGACACATTTAATGTGGCATTAACTAGGCCGAAATTAGTCCAAACGTGGGGCCCACCGGCTGGGCCCAAAACCCTGATTATAATATTAATTTCGTAATTAATATTAAGGGTAATAAACAGCTCAGCAAATAAGAGTTGGATAAGGATAATATCCCCTTCAGACTTATCCAATAAGGCATCCAATTCAATATGGAAACTGATTCCTACAAGGAATAGATCTAGAACATTCCTCAAAGACTTGCCCACCAAGTCTCCAAATCCTACCATAATTCTAAGGCTTCTCAGCCTAAATAAAGGGCCTGACCCCTCATCCTAGAACTACATTTTCTTGGCTTGATTCTCTAATTTACAGAGATACGTAGGCATTCTGTGAGGACCGTTTAAGTCTCGAACGCAGAAGCAGCCATTAAAGCACGAAGCTCACAAACCCTAGCCGCAATAATTTCAACCTAGTTTTTATTCCATAACATTTGGCGCCGTCTATGGGAAAAGACATCAACCATGGTTACCACTCGAAGAACAACACCGGTCTCAACCGAGGCTACCTCTGGAACCATCGTTCCACCAATCGCTGCTCCTCCTGTTGGTACAGGGCCAGGGTCTGTACCCCCATTGACGGAAACAAACCCTCGTAGTCAGGCCTCTCAACCACAAGGGACGGATCCCCCCGCTGAAAGATCTCAACCTGTAATCGTCCCTCTAGGACAGGAGACTAACCCGCTCCAGATGGTGGTCTCTCCTCTCCCTCTGAGTAGCCGCCCGCCGCTTCACAGTCTCTCCACTTCTTCGCTCTCTGTCAACACCAACCCAATGTATGGGCTGCCTAATTACCCCCAAGATCCAAGGGATCCAGGACCAAGCGGTCATGCTCGGTTGATCCATGGGCAACAACAATCCCCTTATCTTAGAGGCCCGGCTCCTCCTGAACCAGGATACTATGATTACTCTGGTCCTTATACCGGAGACTCGTCATCTGAAGACGATGATCGAGACGAAGCCCCAAGGAGGCGACGCGCTAGTAAGGAACCTTTGAGGAGGAATCCATCAAACTGAGATGGTCCTTTAACAATTGCAGAGAAAATTAAGGCTTATGAAGCCGAGATTCAGAAGCTGAAGGACGACCAAGCAAGGGAGCTAGAGAGACAGAACCCTGATCAGACTCGACCTCCTCCGACTTCAGGAGGGATTCCCTTCATAGATCTGGAGAGGTCTTCAAGGAGACACCGAAGGGCTGAAGCCCCAACCAGAGGAATTACCAGGGTGGAACTCCCCAAGAATAGTCCTAGAGATTTGATGCTACAAGGAGATCTGGATGATCCGACCCCTCCATTCACTGAGGAGGTGATGAATGCACATATCTCCCGAAAGTTTAAGATGCCCACGATCAAAGCTTACGATGGAACAGGGGATCCCGCAACTCATGTGAGAACGTTTACAAGCGCATTGTTACTGCAGCCTGCTAACGATGCCCTTAAGTGTAGGGCGTTCCCCCAAACCCTGTCGGGCATGGCGCAACGTTGGTATAGTCGTTTACCTCCAAACTCGATTAGCTCTTTCAAGGAGTTGAGTACCGCTTTTGTCAGTCAATTCATTAGCGGAAGAATTCACGAGAAAAGCTCCGCATCCCTTATGTATGTAACACAGGGAAAGAATGAGAACTTAAGAGATTACATCAAGCGATTCACTAAGGAAACCCTGAATATCACCGATTTGGAAAATAAGGTGGCCATGGTAGCCTTGCAGCATGGAACCACGGATCTCTTTTTTAAGAGGTCGTTGGCAAAACACCCCCCTGAAAGCATGGATGAACTTCAACGAAGGGCGGATAAGTATATAAAAGCTGAGGATAGCATCAAGAAAGAAGCCGCGCTGGGCAATGGAGGGAACAAGCGGAAGCAAGAACAAGAGTACGATGCTAGGGACAAGTATCCCCGAGCTAGCAGAGACTCTGAATCTGCTCCAAAAAAGAACTCGGGTCCAAGGTTTTCCGAATACGCCAGACTTAACGCTCCAAGAAGCCAGATCCTGTTGGACATTGAAAAGGAAAAGGACTTCCGATGGTCGAAGCCACTTAGAGGAGACCCAGCTAAGCGAAATAAGGAGCAATACTGCAGGTTCCACAAAGATGTGGGACATGACACCGACGACTGTAGGCAACTCAAGGATGAGATTGAGTTCTTGATACGAAGAGGAAAACTAAGTCAGTTCACCAAGGGTGATGACCGTGGGAACCAGAGAAGGGACAATGACAGAAGGGACAATGAAAGGAGAGATAATAATAGGAGGGATGACAACCATGATCGCAATCCACAGCTCCGAAGGGCAGTTATCAATATGATCTAGGGAGGTCCGACAGCAGCTGGCACGACTAAGAATTCTCGAAAGGCTTATGCTAGAGAAGTAATGCACATTGTGGGAGAAGCCCCGAAGCGTGCTAAAACCGAGATGGTAATTGGTTTCGATGATTCAGACTTGGAAGGGGTGAAATTCCCCCATGACGACCCGCTGGTCATAACTCCCGTGATTGGAAACTCAGAAGTAAAACGAGTCTTGATAGACAATGGGGCTTCTGTGGATATTTTATTTCATGATGCATTTGTAAAGATGGGTTACAACGACTCTCAACTGACCCCTACAAACATGCCTATATACGGGTTTAACGGAGTGGAGTCCAATGTTGAAGGGACTATTCAGCTACCCGTGACTATTGGGCAGGAGCCTAAAGAGGCGACTCAGATGTTGAATTTCTTGGTGATCAAGGCAGCATCAACATACAACGCAATCCTTGGAAGGACTGGACTTCATGCGTTTAAGGCTGTGGCCTCTTCCTATCATATGAAAATTAAGTTTCCGACACGGAATGGTGTCGGAGAACAAAAGGGTGATCAGAAGATGGCAAGAAGTTGCTATGTGGCCGCACTGAGGGCCGATGGAGTCGGGGGGCAGGTCCTTCCGATTGAAGACATGGATGTCCGCGATGATGAAGAGCATAGAGGGAAGCCAGCAGAGGATTTGATTCCCGTACCTCTAGAACCTAATGATCCTGAAAAAGTTACTTATGTTGGAGCATCTCTGAAAGAACCCCTGAAGGGCAAGTTAATAGAATTCTTACAGAAGAATAGCGACGTGTTCGCTTGGACAGCAGCTGATATGCCAGGGATTGACCCCCAACTCATAACTCATAAGTTAAATGTTGATCCCAAAAGGAAGGCAATAAAGCAGAAGAAGAGAAACTTTGCTCCAGAAAGGCAAGAGGCCATTAGGCAAGAAGTGGATAAGCTCTTGGAAGCTGGTTTTATTGAAGAGATTCAGTTTCCTGAATGGTTAGCGAACCCAGTCATGGTCAAGAAAGCAAATGGGAAGTGGAGAATGTGTATAGACTTCACTGACCTGAATGATGCATGCCCAAAAGATTGTTTTCCCCTGCCGAGGATTGATATGTTGATAGATGCCACAGCTGGACATGAGATGTTAAGCTTCATGGATGGATTCAGCGGCTATAATCAGATTAAGATGCACAAGGATGACATACCTAAGGTATCTTTCATAACTGACTTTGGTGTCTTCTGTTATCTTGTCATGGCTTTTGGTCTAAAGAATGCAGGAGCTACTTACCAACGATTGGTGAATAAGATATTCGCCCATCTGATTGGAAAAACCATGGAGGTATATGTTGATGACATGTTAGTCAAGAGCCTACTTAAGGCTGATCATATCAAGCACCTCGGAGAGGCATTTGAAGTGCTGAGGCACCATAAGATGATGTTGAATCCCGCCAAGTGTGCTTTTGGCGTTGGATCTGGGAAGTTTTTAGGGCTGATGGTTTCAAAAAAAGGCATTGAGGCCAATCCTGACAAGATCAAGGCGATTTTAGAAATGGAGCCACCACGCTCTATAAGAGATGTGCAGAGGCTGACAGGTCGAGTTGCAGCTTTAGAAAGATTCATCTCCAAGTCTGGAGACAAATGCTTGCCTTTCTTTCAAGCGTTAAAAAAGGTGAAAAATTTTGAGTGGACACCTGAGAGCCAAGAGGCCTTTGAGCAACTGAAGAAGTACATGGTTGAAGCCCCGTTGTTGACCAAACCAAGTCCTGGGGAGATTCTTTGTCTATACCTGGCGGTATCTGAACAAGCCCTGAGTGCTGTCCTTATTCGGGAAGAGGAGAAGGTCCAGAAACCCATCTACTATGTAAGCAAAGTGTTGCATGGGGCCGAGTTGAATTACTCACCCATAGAAAAGTTTGCTTTGGCATTAGTAACTGCCTCAAGGAAGCTGCGGCCTTATTTTCAGGCACATAAGATTCAAGTTCTGACAAACCAGCAGTTGAGGAACATATTGCATAGCCCAAAGGCCAGTGGAAGGCTAATCAAATGGGCGATTGAGTTAGGAGAGTTTGACATCACATACAAGCCTCGGACAGCTATCAAAGCTCAGGCATTAGCTGACTTCGTGGTTGAATGCACTATTAACAACCAAGAAGTCGGGGGGCAAGAGATAATGACTACCCCTGGGCAAGAGGAAAAAGAAGAAAAACTTACACCCGATCTGAAGGAATATTGGGTGCTCTATTTTGATGGAGCATCAAAAACAAAATCTAGTGGTGCAGGTTTGGTTTTACAAAGCCCCGATGGGTTCACAGTTGAGTACGCTTTAAAGTTGGATTTCCCTACTACCAACAACGAGGCGGAATATGAGGCATTGATAGCTGGTTTGGGCTTGGCCAGAATCATGAGGGTCAAAAATCTCAAAGTTTGTGGAGATTCAAGGCTTGTGGTATCACAAGTAAATGGTGAATTCGAGGCTAAGGATGAGACTATGGCAAAATACTTGAGAGTAGTAAAGGCTGTTATGTCCCAGTTTGAGGAGTGCTATGTTGAGCACATTCCAAGAGAGGAAAACATTAAGGCCGATGCCCTATCTAAATTTGCTTCTTCCGAGATAGAAAGTTATGCTGGGAGTGTCTATTTTCAGGTCTTGAAGGCCCCGACCGTTAATTCAAAGTTATTGGCACCAATCGATATAGGAGGCTCTTGGATAGACCCTATCAAGGCACACCTTGAGACCGGATGGCTCCCAGACAATGCCTTGGAGGCACGAAAACTTTCAGTAAGAGCATTGAGATACACTTTGATTGAAGGCATTTTGTATAAGAGGTCGTTTGTCATCCCATACTTGAAATGTTTAAGGCCTCAAGAGGCAAAAGAAGCATTGGAAGAAGTTCATGAATGGATTTGTGGCCAACACTTCGGGGGCAGAGCCCTAGCTCACAAGATAATTCGTTTAGGGTTCTATTGGCCGGAGATGTTGGCTGATGCACAAAACTATGTCAAGAGATGCGAGAGATGCCAGAAGCATGCCCCAATCGTGAGGCAACCGCCTGAGATCTTAACTTCAATTAACTCTCCCATTCCATTTGCAATGTGGGGAATGGATATACTTGGGCCTTTTCCCATGGCTTCTGCGCAAAGGAAATTCCTAATAGTGGCCATCGATTACTTCACTAAGTGGATTGAGGCTAAACCTCTGGCTAAGATAACCACCAAGCAAGTTTCCCAGTTCTTTTGGGAGAACATAATTTGCAGATACAGAATCCCACGAATCCTTGTAACAGACAATGGGACACAGTTCAATAATGAAGAGTTCAAGAAGTATTGTGAAGAGAATGCGATTGAGCTCCGTTTTACCTCGGTGGCACACCCTCAAGCCAATGGGCAAGCTGAGGTAGCTAATCGAATTATCCTTGATGGACTGAAAAAGAGGGTCGAACGCTCTAGGAACACTTGGGTAGATGAATTGTTGCCCATACTTTGGGCATATCATACCACTTGTAAGGTAACGACTAGAGCAACCCCATTTTTGCTGGCTTATGGAGCCAAGGCAGTTGTGCCTTTAGAGATCATGCAAGCATCACCTCGAGTTGAGGCATATGAGCCAGAAACTAATGACGAAGGAATGAGACTTGCCCTTGACTTAATTGATGAGGTTAGAGATGGAGCTAATGCAAAGAATGCTGAATATCAGAAGAGAGCATCTTTTCACTACAACCAGAGAGTTAAAGAAAGATTCTTTCGACAAGGTGACATGGTTTTAAGGAAGATTGAAGCCTCAGGAGTTGGCCAGAAAGGAAAGTTAGCACCAAACTGGGAAGGACCATATCTAGTCAGAAAGGTGTTAGGGCAAGGATCCTACAAGTTAGAAACCTTGGACGGGGTTGAGGTGCCCCGAACTTGGCATGCTGTGAACCTCAAAGTTTATTATGTCTAAGTCCTTTTGACAAAGGCTTGGACTTTTACCTATTTATTAAGAATAAGGTTCGAATGAAACCATTTTAGAGCATGTTGCTCCCAGTAGAAGATAGAATATTTATGTAAGGGTTGAACCCATTCTATTGATATCTTTTGACAGCATAATGGAATTTATACTGTTTTCTCTATGAGTTATTTCTCTTTGTTAAAATAAACACGAAAGGCAAATGTTGGACTAGCTTGTGAGTTTAGTACCAGCCAGGAGGCCAAGTACTTGAGAAATTCTAAAAGTTTAACGAACTATAAAAAAATGAGAATGTGGAAACAAAAGAAACTACTACATAAATAAGTTAAGTCATAAGCCCCGAAGGGCAAAAGTTCAGAATAAATAAAGACAAATAGAAATAAGCCACGCAGGGCCATCTATGCATCTAAGTCCTCAATAACAACATCTCCCTAGGTAGAAGAAGGATCTGCTGTCTCTACTCCAGGAGAAGAAGGTGGATCCTGAGTGGGTTGAGAGTCCCCATCTACTGCTGTCTCAGTAGCAACCTCCAGAGTATCTGTCAATCCAGGGATAGCAGGTACCGGGAACTTCTCCAGGGATACCCCCTCGATCTTCCCACTCAGCTCCTCGATGATCCCCTCCCAACACTCCTTGAAGGTGCCAGGAAAGTTTGCATCATACTCGGCATCCAGGACATCTTGGAAGTCCTTAGAAGCCTTGTAATCAGCAATGATGTGTTCCCTGTTCTGCTGCACCTCCAGCTGTAGCTTCCTGTTCTTCTCCTTCTCAGCAGCCAGCTCCTTCTCCACCTCCCTAAAACGAGCAAAGTTTGCCTCGGAGGCATCAAAGTATCTGTCTCTGTCCCTCTCAGCAATGGTCTTATCAGCACGCACCTCCTTCAGGTTATGAACAGCGGCCTGAAGGTAGGCGTTCATCTGCAAAGGAAACAAGTAAATAAGGGAAAAGTAAATCCAATTAAATTAAAGAAGTTGAATAAGAAATTACCGAAGCAACAGCTTGAGCCCCAAGAAGCTCAATCTGCAAGTCATCAGAGGACTCCACAATGTGAATCCTATCTCGTGGAGTGACCACGCTCCTGGACCACTCAGCTGCAGCCCTAGAATCACCTACGGCTGTGTCCCTATTGCATAAACCCCATCCCACCGTAAAGGGAGTGAGGTCTTCCTCAATAGGAACTGGCTTTTCTTGAAGAAAAGCAGGAACACGCTCCACCGCGGGAGAAGCCTCATCTGTCCTGGCCCTTTTGGCCCTAGGGTTCTCTGTTACCACCCTAGCAGTGGCAGCAGTCTCCCTCTGCCTAAAAATTGCTCCCAGAGCAGTTTTGGCTGCAAAATGATTACAAGAAAGTTAGAAAATTATATCTAGCATAAAATGTTAACAAAGCAAGAGGTGAGAATTACCCTCAGGGCCCAAATCGCTTAGCCCGTGGGCCTGCAACGAATCTTCAGAAATCAAATTTGCACATTGATGCAAATTATCGGATGTTAACAAAGTTATGGCGGCCTCTTCTTCCACGCCCAATTTTAAACTCCTGACAGGCCCATCAATGGCTCTGCAGAAGTTGGGCCGAAAATAGTTGTCCCAGTCATCCCCATCCAAAAAGATATAAAACCATTCCCTCTTCCAATTAGGAAGGGAATCAGGAGCGGAATCCGAAACAAAACAAGAACGGGCTAAGGAACGGTGTTGGATTTTGACCCAGCCCGAATTGTCAGAAGAATTGACAAATTTGAATAAATATCGAAAAACAGAAATACTGGGCTCAAGCCCATGTTTCTTACATTGGACCAAGAAACAATAGATAAAACGCCATGCATTTGGCATAAGTTGGGTTGGACAAACCCGGGCTTCGGCCAAAAGACGATAAACAAAAGGAGGAGGAGGTAGGCGAAAACCAGCATAAAAAGTCTCTTTATAAATCCTAATGGCCCCAGGCTTTGGGTGACAAGCCCTTTCGTTTGAGGCCGGAACAACGGCCCTATAAGGCCCATTAATATGAAAAAGTTGGGCTAGAATGTCTACCCTATGTTGTTTGTATTTCGATTTATACTCATAAGCATCTAAATGAAGCATATTTGGAAAAGCCTGACCAAACTCATTTAAAAGATCTCTAAGGGAAAAAACACTGGCATGGACAAGAGATGTTTTAGGGTTCTTACCCCTTGAAAGCCGTGGAGCGGTGGTAGAAGTGTTAGCAAGTTGAGACTGGCCTGAAGAGCTAGAGTCCTCCATTGATATGCTTCCCTTGAAGGCTTGAAACCCAGAAATGTTGAAAAAAGAGGGTGAAGAAGATGAAGATTCAACAATCTTCAAACAGAAACTGGAAAACAGGGCGGAGGAAAGACGCCGGAAATCGCCTCACGACAGAACCCTAGCAGAGCTTTTTTGAAAAGTATTTGTGATAAGGGAGAGATAATTTTTGCTGAATAGTGAAATGAGAAATGAGGGATGCACACTACTCTTTTATAGAGTTCACGGTTGGTCACTCAACCGGTTATATCCAGTAAATGGGCTATCAACAGGTGACTGGGCCTTTGAATAGGCGGGAAGCCCATGAAATTCAAATTTTAAAAATAATTCTAGAATGTTCTACGACATTTTTAGAAAATAGGATAAAAGCCCATCAGAATTTAAAGGCAGGAAGCCCAATTAAAAGGGCATACCCACGCCCAGGAGACCAAACCTCCTAGGCGTGCCTAAGGAAGGTGTCTCCTTGGCGGGGGTACCCACGCCTAACTCGACTTTCCTTAAAGAAGGCTATACCCACGCCCAGGAGACCAAACCTCCTAGGCGTGCCTAAGGAAGGTGTCTCCTTGGCGGGGGTACCCACGCCCAGCTCGATTTTCTTTAAAGAAGGGCATACCCACGCCCAGGAGACCAAACTTCCTAGGCGTGCCTAAGGAAAGTGTCTCCTTGGCGGGGGTACCCACGCCCAGCTCGATTTTCTTTAGAGAAGGGCATACCCACGCCCAGGAGACCAAACTTCCTAGGCGTGCCTAAGGAAAGTGTCTCCTTGGCGGGGGTACCCACGCCCAGCTCGATTTTCTTTAGAGAAGGGCATACCCACGCCCAGGAGACCAAACTTCCTAGGCGTGCCTAAGGAAAGTGTCTCCTTGGCGGGGGTACCCACGCCCAGCTCGATTTTCTTTAGAGAAGGGTATACCCACGCCCAGGAGACCAAACTTCCTAGGCGTGCCTAAGGAAAGTGTCTCCTTGGCGGGGGTACCCACGCCCAGGAAGCTTTTCAAGGGACAAAGATCACCCACGCCCAGGAGACCAAACCCCCTAGGCGTGCCTAAGGAGGGTGTCTCCTTGGCGGGGGTACCCACGCCCAGGAGGCATTTCTTGCCAGGATGACTTTTTTAAAGTTAATCCTTTAAAAAATTTGAAAATAATGTTGGGAAATTGAAAAATAATTTCCAAAAAATAATAATAATAATACCTGTTGGTACATATGAATTCCTAAATTATTAGGAAAAATTATAAAAAATACCTGTTGGTACATAAAAATTCCTAAAATATTAGGAAAAGTACAGAAAAATACGAGGAAAATTATAGAAATATTTTCTTGACAAATTGAGCAATAATTTATGCTAATAACGCATGAAAACTCTATGAAAGTGCCGAAATTGCTAAAAGCAAGCACAAATTAAAGCCTCGAATAAGGCAAATCGTCGTAAATGTGTAGGTCGCTCCACACTTTACAACCAAGACGATATTTGTGAAACACTAGTGTAAACCAAAATTCCCATATAAGGGTAATTAAGAAGTCCCAGGTAAGGGATAAAAACGACCCCGAGTCTCGATTAAGGCAAATATAACTTCTATGAAAACCTGATCAGTTTTCCTTAGAAGTTGGGGGGCAAATGATATGGGCTGAAAATGAGCCTTAAAGACACATTTAATGTGGCATTAACTAGGCCGAAATTAGTCCAAACGTGGGGCCCACCGGCTGGGCCCAAAACCCTGATTATAATATTAATTTCGTAATTAATATTAAGGGTAATAAACAGCTCAGCAAATAAGAGTTGGATAAGGATAATATCCCCTTCAGACTTATCCAATAAGGCATCCAATTCAATATGGAAACTGATTCCTACAAGGAATAGATCTAGAACATTCCTCAAAGACTTGCCCACCAAGTCTCCAAATCCTACCATAATTCTAAGGCTTCTCAGCCTATATAAAGGGCCTGACCCCTCATCCTAGAACTACGTTTTCTTGGCTTGATTCTCTAATTTACAGAGATACGTAGGCATTCTGTGAGGACCGTTTAAGTCTCGAACGCAGAAGTAGCCATTAAAGCACGAAGCTCACAAACCCTAGCCGCAATAATTTCAACCTAGTTTTTATTCCATAACAATATATAAGATAATTTTGCAAAAACTTACAAGAGTATAAGTTGGTGAAGCAGCAAAATGTTTGTTTCATTTGGAAAAGGTCAAGAGTTCGAATCCAAACAATGGTTTTAATTTACTATTTTTTATTAATTTTATAAATAAATATATATCAAATTAAAATGTAAAATAATATGTATGATAATTTTGCTTAAATTACAAGAGCACAAATACTATTATTTGTAAGATAATATGTAAAATAAGTTTGTGGAGTGGCAAAAGGTTTGTATTATTTGTAAAAGGTCAATAGTGCGAATCCAAACAAATGCTATATTTTTTTAATTAAACAACAAATTACTGTCGCAATGAAGGCTTGCGGTAGTACTGCAGCAATGAAGAGTTGCGGCGGTACTGCAGCAATGAAGAGTATATATATATGTATAGGATCATGATCAAATATAAACTTTTCTTAAATACAAACTTACAAACTTTTTTAGTATTAATGTAAAATACCTCATTTTTTATGTTTATTTGCCCAAAATACCCATTTTCAGAAATACTAACCAAAATACTCATTTCGGTCATATACTCCATTTGCAGTGGAGTATCGAAGGTGATACTCCACTACCAATGGAGTATCGGACGTTCAGATGCTCCAATCCGAGTAAAGTATCCAACTTGATACTCTATTGTCAGTGGGGTATCGGACTTGATACTCCATCTATAGTGGAGGATGTCCCTGATACTCCTTTGGGAATGTCGTACCATCCTAATATTCCATTACAACTGGAGTATCTGGTGGGTATTTAGGGTCATGTTTATTGAACATAGGTATTTTGGATATGTTTTACTGAAAATTAGGTATTTTAGACCATCATCCTTTATTTTAAATAGTCAATTTACCTAAAAATATTCTTAATTTTATACATATAATTAATATTCATATTGAAATAATAATTATAATACTCAAGTAAAGTTTGTTAATCTTTTATATAAATAATAGTGAAATAAATTAAATATATAATGAATAAATTTAATTAATGACTAATTAACATATTCTTACACACAAGAATATACTTATCTGAATATGCTTTCTAATCCAAAATAAACGTACTTTACACATATTCTTAAACTTACAAACATTAATACTCAAAATATCTTATTTACTAACATGGGAGACGATCTTACACAGACAGGGCTTGCATAGCACAAAGCAAATGCTACCCAGATTCAGACAGGGATCACAAGGCAATAAGCACAAGATCCCAGAATGGCAAAAAAAAAACACACAAACTGACTAGTCATGACTCTACGTGTCCCACTACTCCGGCGACACGTCTGTGCTATTTATATACCGCATAGGAAGTGCCAAACACGAGAAATCCCCTCACGACGGATGTAGTACGAACTCCCAAATCACATTTATATCAAAATATAACCAAAAACATAGTACTCAAATATCACAAACCCAATTATATTACAAAATAGACAAAGAATAGCGAAATCACAACCTGATCAGTTCTGAAAAATGGAAAATAACACTATGAAGATAACTTCAAATCAAAAAGTATAAAACATAAAAATCATAGGAAATTCCAAGACCTTTTCAGAAAGGTAAGGCTTGTTAAAAACGGACGAATAACGAATTCTGAAAGTAGATATTTGTGAACAGCAAAACAGAATCAGCCCCTGACTTATTTAGTATTATGCTATTTACGACAACAGAAACATAGAATTTGGCAGCGGAGTGTAAACAAGAAACGTAGAACGCGGAAATACCTTTATGTAGATATATTCCTCATAAAATATGCACAAAATTTCAATTTATTACGAATTTTTAAAGTAAGAGTATCAGTACAGAAAATGCCCTGGCAGGTCACTAAAATCGCAAAATACACATAATTACGTGCAAAATCTCAGAAAAGCTAAAGAACCAAAGTTGTAGATAATTCAAATACCTTTCCAGGGACAGTAAAATCACCATCATACAATAAAAATCGAATTTTATACAGATTTTACAAGAACTGAGCACATGTAAAAGACCAAATACGGCAATTCTTTACAATCGTAACGAAATAAAAGCATAAAGATGATATCGGTACCTTAAAACTCAGAAATTATGAATGATGTTCAAGAATTTCAGATTCCCAATCACTCTAAAACCTAATACATGTATATATAGCATAAAACCCATAAGTTCTAAATTCTAAATCAAATATGATAGTGTATACACAAGGGATTTGAGGGTTTTTACCTTAAAACTCCAAAATCCTTCTCCCAATTAGATTGTATTACCCATCTCTTTCTCTTCCTCCTTCTCTTTCTCCTCCCACTTTTCCTTCTTCCCCTCTGAACAAAATAACGTAAGTTTAACGCATCCCCTTATTTTTTTTGTAACGTCTCTTCCCTTTTTTCTTTTTTATCTTTTTTTTAATAAATTAATTAATATTTAGTATTAAATAGTATAAAATATTGGGGTCTTACATTCTTTCCTCCTAATAGAAATTTCGTCCTCCAAATTTAACATACATACCTTTGTTCAAAAAGATGGGGTCTTACATTCTTCCATCCTAATAGAAATTTCGTCCTCCAAATTTAACATACATACCTTTGTTCAAAAAGATGTGGATAACGTGCACGAACAATTTCTTCCGTCACCCAAGTAGCCTCTCTCTCAGAATATATCTATTATAGGGGAACATGGCTTTCCATTCTATTTAGTAATTTACCTTTATGCCCTTAAAATTATATTAATATTAAAAAATTTCCTTTTCATGGGAATTGAACCCATGACCCATTGTGCACAAGAGTTTATACTCACACCCACAACCATTGAACCAACTCAACTTTTGATACATATTTTTAAATCATTAATCACATTCATGAATAACCTCCTCACTATATCTATTTTAAAATTTATTCACACCCACAACCATTAAACCAACTCAACTTTTGATACATATCTTCAAATCATTAACCACATTCATGAATAACCTCCTCACTATATCTATTTTAAAATTTATTTAGAATAAAATTATGAGAATATTTTCTCATTTTAATAATTAAAGATGTATATCATAAAAATGATTAGAATATGTAATGATTGTGATTCGATTTATACGAAAAAAATAAAATAAAGTGAATAACATAGATTTCGTTAATATTTATATAATATTTCATCTTAACTACATATACATTAAACAAGATATTTTAATTGACATTCATTAAAATATATGAGTAGGCTGAAGAAATAAAATTTTAAAATAATTAGATAAAATATGTAATTAGATTAGAGTGCAATATGTAACTACACCGGAAAAAATTAAAATTTTAAAAGAAAATAAAATAATAATTCATATTTGCGATTTCAACTCTACATCAATTATCAGTTCAAATAATGAGATAAAATACATTGAATTAGATTACAATATTATAAATAAATTATAGAGATTATATTTAACAAATAAGATACTAGCTTATACATAATTATAAAAGAGATAATATTCAATTAATCAAATGTTGGCACTATTAAAATAATTGTATTTATAAAAAAAATTGTTTTTTAAAAAATGCCTTTTACTGTATGTAAATATTAATTCAAATTTCAATCCAAATCACAATAATTTAAATATTCATGCACATATTTTTTATAATAGTGTATATCACCACCACCACGAATTACGAAAATTAAATAATAAACACTAAAAATTAGACCACCACCATCATCATAGTATCACTAAACATGGAATTATAGAATTCCATCTATAATCACAAAATTTTAATGCAAATTATGAAAATTTTGTCAGAAATATCAAATTGTCAAAGCTCAAGTTTCAAAAAAATAATTAGATCTGAATATGTGGTGATGTCATTAATTTGAGTGTGGATGTCATAAATCTCACTATAATAAAATTTACAACCACACCTCTTACACTTTTATCGTTGTCGTATTCACCATCATTGTGGTAATCGTAACACTCCGAAATCAATAAATTTGAGGAATATTGGAAATACAATTCGAAGAGTGGTTACTAAATATGAATTAGAGATGGTCGGACGAAGGAAAAATGAACAAATTTAAGGTCGCCAAAAATAAAAGAGAGGTGGTCGGGGGAAGATGAATGCGCATATATGACCTGGTCAGAGGGAGGAGATGTAGGGTTTCGAGCATCAAACGCAGCGGAAAACAATAATTAAAACAATAAAATCGAAACCCAAGCGCAGGATCCATGCAAAACAAGACGTTTAATTCGTAGTTATGAACGCTCTTCGAGATCTACGTTGCCAAAGTAGTCCACACGAACGATTGATCGTCCAACGATCACCGGAGCCGGTACTAGCCGAAGAACCTGCCTCTCTCTCTCTCTCTAGCCTCCCACACATTTTAATGAATTGCAAAAGTATGTTCCTAAACAATACATCATAATGTATTTATAGGAAAGAGAGATTGGGCTAAAACCCTAAACCGAATTGGGCTTCTCCAAACCCATTCTGATTTGGTTTTATTATTAAATTCGAATTCTCTTTAATAATTAATTAAGACCAGCTTAATTAATTAATAACCAATTTCGAATTTAATGATTTAATTTAAATTCATAATTTAAATTAAAACTCCTTTTAAACGTTCTTATTGTGTAACCCTTTAGGATATTATTACGTTGGCAATAATTTTAATATCCAATAATAAAATTATAAACAATGAGCGGCATCTAGTAATACATCATTGCTACCCAAGTAATAATAATAATTGGTGATACAATTAAATCTTTCGTGATTAATGTTTCCGTGTAATATAATCCCTTTAACCAAATATTATAGATTAAACTCGAGGCATGTTAATAGTCATCCTCTTCAACGTTTAATCCGGGTTTCCTTGATCAATGAGTAGACTATTAAAACAAATCAATATTTGAGCATGGCCATGCATTTTCATAGTCTCACTCAATCAAGAGGCCAATAATATCTCTCCTAATAATAGGAGGGTTAAATCCTTTATCTATCCTTCATATTTCTCATACGACTCATAATATACCCGATGTACACTTTTATCATCACCCGGTCAAAGGTAACTTTTAATGTAGTCAAAGTATATTAATCCTCGTATAGAAATATAATGATCTCAAGTCTAAGGATCATTACACCATTATCACTGTGAGTCTTTCTAATGACATTATCAACATGTAGAATCTCACCGTGGGTTAATCCAGTGCCATGTATATAATTACATGCACCTATGTTCTTGACTTTAGTATCACCATACCTATGACCAATGAGATGTGGTCATCCGTCAACAAACATACTAATCTTTATGCATTATAATTGTCCCATATTAATAATGCTCGATTAGGGATATTTAGGAATATAAACACTATTCATATAATCTCATTTTTAAGTCACATACTTAAAGATATAGAATACATGTTCTATATTCCAAGGACATTTATTACTCTTATATTTATATCGCAGTAAATTAAGACATAATAAATTAATGTAGAATAATCAGTAGAACATGATAATTAAGTAACAAAATAGTCTTTCCTAGAAGTACAACTACATTGTCTCTATGGCACTAACACTATCAATCTCCCACTTGCACTAGAGCCAATCGCCCATGTATCTAATACCCATGGAACTAGTGTGACCTTCGTGCTTCTGCTGCGACAAAGCCTTAGTCATTGGGTCCGCAACATTATCATTAGTATGCACTTTACATATATCTATATCTCCTCTCTCATTTATCTCTCGAAGAAGGTGATATCTCCTAAGTATATGCTTTGCCTTGGAATGGGACCTTGGTTCATTAGCCTGCGCAATGGCTCCATTGTTATCGCAATATAGATCAACTGGATCTGCGATCGATGGAACCACACCAAGTCCTGTAATAAACTTCCAAATCCAAACAGCCTCTTTGGCTACTTCACTAGCAGCAATATACTTAGCTTCAATTGTAGAATCAGCTACTGTCTCTTGCTTTGAACTTTTCAAACTTACAGCACCTCCATTTAGACAAAACACGAATCCAGACTAGGACACAGAATCGTCCCTATCTGTCTGGAAACTAGCATTAGTGTAACCTCTTACAACTAGCTTCTCATCTCCTCCGTATATCAAGAACGAATCTTTAGTCCGTTTAAGGTACTTAAGAATATTCCTGATAGCTGTCCAGTGACCCTCACCTGGATTAGATTGGAATTTGCTCATCATGCTCAAAGCATACGAGACATCAGGACGAGTACATATCATTGCATACATTATATAACCAATTGCCGAAGCATATGATACTTTACTCATATAGTCCTTATCATATGATGATTTAGGACAGTTTTCCTTTGAGATCACTATCCCATGAGACATTGGGACATATCCCCTCTTTGCCTCTTGCATCCCAAAATGATGCAACACCTTGTCAATGTATGTACTCTGACTTAAGCCGATTAATCTTTTAGATCTATCTCTATAGATCCTGATGCCTAAGATATAGGCAGCATCGCCTAAGTCTTTCATCGAGAAATTTTTTCCCAACCAAGTCTTCACAGCCTGTAGAGAAGGAATGTCATTCCCTATTAGTAATATGTCATCTACATATAATACTAGGAATGCCACATGGCTCCCACTAACCTTTTTGTACACACAGGATTCATCCTCATTTTGTATGAAGCCAAACTCTTTGATTGTTTCATCAAAAATTGATTTTCCATCTTCTAGAGGCCTACTTTAATCCATAAATGGATCGTCGAAACTTAAAAAAAGCAAACCTCGAATCGACAAAACCCTGAGGTTGTGTCATGTACACTTCCTCTTCTAAGCTCCCATTTAAGAAAGCGGTCTTGACATCCATTTGCCAGATCTCATAGTCATAATAAGCTGTTATCGCAAGCAAAATCCTGATGGATTTGACCATAGCTACTGGTGAGAAAGTTTCATCATAGTCAATACCATGAATTTGCTTGAAACCTTTCGTCACTAGTCTTGCTTTGTAGGTCTGTAAATTTCCATCCATGTCAGTTTTCTTCTTGAAAACCCAATTGCACTCTATGGGTTTTACCCCATTAGGTGGTTCAACCAAAGTCCATACATGGTTTTCGTACATGGAATCCATCTCAGATTTCATGGCCTCCAGCCATCTCTCAGAATCTGGACTATTCATAGCATACTTGTAGGTGAGAGGCTCATCATTATCTACAACCATCACATCACCACTTTGAGTCAGGAGAAATCCATAATATCTCTCTGGCTCATGGTGAATCCTACTAGATCTACGAACGACCTGTGTTTCTTAAGCAGTATTGTTCTCAACATCTTGAGTCTTATTCTGCTCATGTTCCAACTCTGGTTCAACATTATCTTGCAGTTCTCGATCCTCATCGAGATCTATTGTCCTCCCACTATTTTTTCTCAAAAATTAATTCTCTCTCTAGACATACAATCGTTCGAGCAACAAACACTTTGTTCTCAGAAGGTTTATAGAAATAATACCCTTTAGTTTCTAATGGGTATCCTACAAAATTACATTTATCTGATTTCGGTCCTAGCTTATCAGAGACCAAGCGTTTCACAAACGCTTCACATCCCCAAACTTTCATAAATGATACGCTATTACGTTTATCAGTCCATATCCCATATGGTGTCTTTTGAACCAATTTTGAAGGAACTCGGTTTAGTGTTTGTGTAGCCATCTCTAGGGCATAACCCCAGAAACTGATTGGAAGATCTGCATGACTCATCATCAATCGCACCATGTCCAACAAAGTACGATTTCTCCTTTCAGACACCCCATTCAATTATAGTGTTCCAGGAGGAGTGAGTTGTGATACGATACCACACTCCTTTAGGAAATTCTTAAATTCCAAGCTTAAGTATTCACCCCCATGATCAGATCGTAGAGTTTTTTATACTTTCGCCTATCTGCTTTTCTACCTCAGCCTTATACTCTTTGAATTTTTCAAATGATTCGGATTTGTTCTTCAAAAGATACACATATCCGTATCTACTAAAATCATCAGTAAAGGTTATGAATAATAAAAGCCATCTCTTGCCATCGTACGTATTGGATCACATACATCACTATGTATCAATTCCAATCGTTGCTGGCCCTCTCACCTTGACTGGTAAAAGGAGCTTTAGTCATTTTGCCAATGAGACATGGTTCACATTCTTCGTATGATTCAAAATCAAACTTATCCAAGTATCCATCCCTATGTAATTTGGAAATGCGATTCTCATTTATAAGGCCTAAACGACAGTGCCAGAGGTATGTGTGATTTGAGTCATTTGTCTTTATACGTTTGTTATTTATATTATAGACAGGAGTATCAAGATCAAGAACATATAAACCATTAAAGAAACGTGCAACCCCATAGGTAACATTATTGAATGAAAACGAACAACCATTGTTATGAATCAAAAACGAAAAACCAATCTTGTCCAAACAAGAAATAGAAATAATGTTTCTGCAAATCGCAGGAACGTAATAACAGTTCTCAAGTTCTAAAATAAGCCCGATGGTCAACGATAAATAATAAGTCCCTACAGCTAAGGCAGCAACCTTTGCTCCATTGCTAACACGTAGGTCGACTTCTCCTTTCACCAAAATCCTTCTCCTTCGAAGTTCTTGCACATTCATACAAATGTGGGAACCACATCCAGTATCCAATACCCATGATGTAGAAGAAGATAAATTGACTTCTGTAACATAAATACCTGAATCCGAAATCTGAAGAGCCTTCAATTTCTTTAGATCCTCCAAATAATTTTGACAGTTTCTCTTCCAATGACCCGACTTCATGCAATAGTGACAATCACCTTTTTCAACACCTCCTGTAGTTATCAAAGCCCTTTTAGGAGTTTATCTTGGATTAGCATTAGATTTGGATCCAATCCTTTTTTTTGCCTTTCCATTGCCAATCGAGGAAGTTTGTTCTTGTCATCTTGTCCTTCTTAAGGACTGATCGTACAGAGAAGTTTATTTGAGTTGTTTGTCATTTGAATATCCACAATGTTAAAATGCATAAAATAATTATTCTACGGTATTATTAATTTATGTTCAAGTGATTATTCATATATATTTAGAATATATATCTCCCACTATTTTTATCAAATTAATAGCCCTTACTATTAATTCAGAAAGAATATCCCATAAATCTTTCTAGTGAGCCAAGATCCATATTTCGTCATGTCCTAAGTCAACCACTGGTAGTCCTTAAAACATGATTATTTAGGTAGACAACAGTTGTCAATTATATCATATATAATTCTTGGATAGTTTGGTGAACAACAATTGATCTTATCTATCTAATAGATTTTTAACCAAACTCTATGCTTCTAAGTTTATAATAGTTGAATATAACCGTTTATTTTCACCTTATTATGACGACTCAGTTAAGTTAGACCCAATGATACAACGGCCGAATATAACCGTTTATATTGATCGCATCTCACCACGATAGATAGGAGTCCCCTGCCACTGACAGCCCTTCCCCTTATCAATCTAGGATTCGATGAGTGTTCATTCATTGGAAAGCTGGCGCCGCTGCCGGGGATCATCGGTGTTTTATTTTAGTTTATGTGCTTGTCATCAGTGGTTATTAAAGTTCTCTAACTCGGATTAGTTACTTACCTATCTTGTTTAATTCGGTGTGTTTCAGGTACTTGAGTGTTTGAAAATGGCAGGCGAGGAGTTTCCATGGTGGGCATATTCGAGGACATCCATGCCTCAGAAATGTGAGCAATGTTTGGGCGTTCATGAGACCTCACAATATTGTTACTACGAAGGAGTTGATCCATATGTCACTTATGAGGAAAAACCATATTTTCAATACCATCCTCAACAGTACCAGCAAGATGTTCCAAATATGTCATATTTCTTTGGTAGTGAAGAGTTTCAACATCAGCAACCTACTCCTACTTTTCAGTCAGATGAGGTTGATGTTATGGAGGAGATTAGGATGCTTGCAAAGAGTAATGAGGAGTCTATCAAATCTTTGGAGACACTAGTTGCTCAAGTTTTTAGTGCTTTGGAACAAGAGAAACAACAATTCATACTAGAGGCAATTCCAGAAAATAACGGTGACTTGGAGCAAGGTACTGCATGCATAATTGAGGAAGACAAACTCCAAGGTGAGGTGAGCGTTCACAAGCCATATGAGGAATTTGATCATGCTAGTATGGTGGATGATTTGGAAAGGGCACTATTTGGGACAGACACTGGTGAGCTACACAAATTTCAAGTATTGGTATGTGCGTACCAAGAGGCTGATGACCATAGGAAAGATGCAGGTCTTCTACTTGTCTCAGAGTATAAAGATGGAGGTAGCGCATTAGAGCCAATGGAGGAAGTTCTCTTTGAGGAACCAAAGGCTTCAGCAACTTACATTTACCCTCCTCCATTATATTCAAGCGAAGCCCGCGAATGTGTGTTGTTCTATAAATTGACAGATTTTGGGTCAACCGATGAAGTCATTGGAATAGGACATAGTTGTTATACGAATAGGCCAAGCGAGGAGAAGGGGTAGAAAGTGTGCCACCGTGATGACGATGAAGTCTCACGAAGAGATGACCAGGCCAACTATTATCATCCTTAATGGAGGCTTGGACGTAATCAAGCTAATTGACTCTAAACAAGCGCTACGTGGGAGGCAACCCATGTGTTAGGTATGTAGTAGTATGTAGTAGTGTTGTTTATTATTTGTCATGTAGGAAATCATATTTTGCATGATAGTAATAGTTCATTCATATTTGTTCGTCTTATTGCATGTTTGTTTCATGTAGGACATTCTGTATTTTGTTTTTATACCATGTGAGTTCATATAGTTGCATTTGCATGGCATGCATAGTTCATGATCCCTTAGGATGAGCCAATTCTGATTGGTAGGTAGATGTTTTATTGAGTGTGGTAATGATGAATAGAGGGTTGATTTATAGTTCCTATGAAATTGACTTGCATGTTTCGGGAACAAAATATTTACACAGTCTCATCGTTTGCTTTTGGGCTAGGTTGAGGTCATGCTTATTTGGTTGTTTTAGATTTAATCACTTGATTATATTTAGAATTCTCGTTATTCCCTTGATGGTGTAGGGACACTAAAGTCTAAGTTTGGGGGAAACCAGGGATTTCATGCTAATTGTTAATATTTGTCAATAATGGTTAGTAGCCGGCTCATATTTATATTAGTAGTCTAGGGTTGGAATTGAGAATTCTCATTCCAGATTGCATATATGAAGAAAAAAAAGAAGAAGAAAAAAGAAAGAGAAAAAAAAATAATTGTTTAATTGTTTAAATGTAGAATTAACCAGGGTGAGCTCTTTAATACTCGAGCAATTAAGTTCTAGAGGACTTTGTGCCTAGTGACCTAAGGCTTTTATAGTCTGGGATCCACTAACCTAACGCTCGCTACATGGGTATTATTGTATAAGCCTTTTGGGGTCTCATTCATTGCACGGTTAAATAAACATGCGTTATTGTATATAGTATTATGTGTCGTAGTTGTTAGTAATAAAGCATGAATTTCTGGTTAACTCAGATGAGGATGGAGGTATTCCTAGGTTATGAAGTGTCTACAGTCTATTCTATTTATAAACCTGTGATTGTCTTGGCGAAGAATGAGTATGATTTTGATATAGTTTTGGGAGTATTTCTGATGAGCAACGCACACACGCACGTTTCTGTCATGTATTGTTAGAGTACGGGGACTTGCATTGTGACATCCCTAGATCCGGGGTCAAGGATCCAGGTATCACGGTCCAATTTCCGATCAATATCAATATCTCTTGAGTTTTTTTTTTAAACTTAATACTTATGCAATTGACCCCACACTAATACACACACACACACCAGTCATATGCTCATAGAACAACATCCACAATATTAAAAGTTTAAAGTTAACAGTTATTACAAACCCAGAATTCTACTAAGTACATTGTTGAATAATACTTCTATAGGAAGCATTTCAACAACCAAAAGTGTATTACAAACTTACACACTTAATTTACATAAGTCTACTAAGCCCCTTTCGCTTGTCACTACCTCGGGGATGGTCGCCAGCACTCGCTCAAAAGGTCGCCTTTCCCTTACCCTCTTGCGGGGTGTAGTGCGTAGAATCGGCATGGGACCTAGCTGCTATATACATAAGTGGCAAGAGTGAGCTATAATAGCTCAGCAAGATAATATTGTAAACTGGAATTTTAAATGTGAACAGGTATACATATATATACATATATAAGTAGAAACCAATTATAATCCTTAAGGAAGAATAAAGCTCTTATTTAATAATACATCATCCACTTACTATTATAAGAAAGAAATCTAAAATAATATAATATCAGTTTTTCTTCATCTGTAACCATAATTCCATCATCTCATATCATTATTCTGTTTTCAGTATAGAAATCTGAAAACCATTGTCAACACTTTCTGTTCAAAAACATTGGGGATATCTGCTGTCGCCTGATACGTTAGGACGATGATCAGTCGCCTAATCGTACCTGCTCTCTTTTTACTACCGGTAGAAGGAATGAAGATCATCCCTGGAGGAAGGCCACCTGCTAACATCCTCCCCTGGCATCTTTGTGCCGTAATAAAAATAATAAATGCTGGACTGTGTCGCACACAGCCTTGACACAGCCACTTATGCAAGTCTGTTGCAATCCCCCTTTTTTTTCAATCAGTATTCCATTTATACCAATACCATTCCACATTTTTCCTTTCAATTTCCATTTCCATTCACATATATCATTTCCATTTCCATTTATCATCACCTTTAAAAAATACATATGTCATAATACTTTGATTATGACTCAGACATCTTCTCTGTGTTTACTGGAATCCAGTACACTTACATATATATAAAATATTCCATTCACATTTATCTTTTTCATCATTTCCATGTATTATCACCTTTAAAATATATATATATATATATATATATCATAATACTTGGATTATAACTCAGACATCTCCTCTGTATTCAATGAAATCCAATACGCTCTTATAAAATATTCCATCTATTTTCGAAAGTATTAAATAAAAAAATCAAATAATATTTATTAAATCACAATTGCTTAGAAAGAATATTTTTAACATAACGTTATAAATTATATAACCCTAGATAACAACTGATACCATTCTTCATATAACTCTAGATAACAACTGATACCATTCTTCATATAACTCTAGATAACAACTGATACCATTCTCTTTCACCTCTCTTTACCATAAAGCATATTCGCTTCATTCATAATCATATCCACATTCATATTTCATAATTTATATCCATTTCTCTTTAATTCCAATATCAGGGAAATAATTTTTAGCAATATAGCAAACATAGAATAACATATATATTCCATGAATTCATTTACTTTGAAAATAAAATAGTTTTCCAAGGTAAGGATAGAAGAAATCTTGCCTCGATCTCTGTATCCTGGAAGTATGGCTCGTGGCTCTCCCGAAGTTTCTATAAACACAAAAAGGACCGTCGTTAGAACACTACATCCCCTTCTCACTTCACCTTTATATAACTACACCCTTAATGCTTACTATGTAAATAACATGCTATTATAACCCAAGTGTTCCAAGAACCTAACCATTTTAGGTTAAATCAAGGTTTTCTATGTTTGTTCACCATTTCCCTTAACAACCACACTTGACTATAAAAATTCTCAGAAAATAAAGATTTCGAATTTTACTACAAGGTCAACTGGCAATGACTCTTTGACTACCTTACTACAATATCCCAAAATTTTATAATTTTTAAAAGTGTTTAAGTATGGTAGTTAAAGCCTCAAAGTTGGTACAACTACGTTTTCTCGACTATCGAACGTCTTTCACTAAAACTGACTTTTCTCCTAAACCGTTCATCAGATTTTAACGCACTTTATATCAAAATGATCTACAAACTATGATCTATCTAATCATGGTCACTTGGGGGTCTGGACAGTAAGGTACCTTACGGGTATAGTGTCCAAAAACAGGGAAGTTTCTGATTCTAACGAAAATCGGACATTATAACGGCTATATTTTCATACTTTCCAAAATCCAACTCTTCCAAATCTATCATCCACCTTATACACCATCACCTACACCATGTGGTCATCTTACCAACCATGGTTACAAGCACATACTCCTTCCATATTCAACTTTAATCACTTACAAACACATATATCATCATGAATAATCACTTATCATAACCTTAATCACTAAACTTTCTATAATCCATCCTATATTCAAAGTAATACTAAAGGGTCTTGAGATTTATACCTTCTTGAAGCTTTAACAACCCTTATCAAGCCTTGGGATATGCTTAATCAACCTTATACTAGCTTGGATCAACTAAAGAAACCATAAAAACAAAGTTAGTTGCTAAGGATTACTATTCATCATCACTTTTGTAAAAATCATAACAAATCGAAAAATAAGAGTTTGGCTCTCAAATTTTTACCACATCTTGGCCTATGTATAAGCTTTGATTTGAGCTATAGATCACCAAAAACAAAGCTTCCTAGCTATGGTTTTGAGCTCCATCTTTCCGCTGGACAGAAACTGGACAGGTTTGGTTCTCCCACTTTGAGCATGGATTTGACTAGGCTATACTACTTGGATTGCTATGAAATTTGGAGAGAATCATGCCCATGGAGTGGAGAGGTTGTGGTTAAAATTTGGTGATTTTATCATGGATAGAAATGGAGATATGAATTTTTCTTTGAGTTGTGTTCTTGTTTGGCAGATTGGAGAGCTTTGTGTTTATCTTGCTTCTTTCCCTTTACAAACGTTTTGCACCTTTTATCTATCATATATATCAGTTGTGTAGTCTTATAATAAAAGTCTTTGAAGTCCACCAATGACAAAGAGCCAATTGTTGATCATCTAAACACCTTACCATGAAAAATGCTACTTAGTACTCAAGTTTGACAAGTTTACTGCTCTTCCACTTTGGTTTTAATGTTTGCACCAATGGGATTCCTTCCCTTACACTCTAATATCACTTAATATCAGCTCCATACTTGGGTTGGGCCGAATTTGGGCTTTTGGTTTGGGTTTTGTACAAAGTTCTCTCGTCATCTGATTCATCGAACGATTTCCGCGATCGTCTCAGTGGTTTTTCTCTTGTAAATCTCTTAAATATATTTTATCCTTTCCCACATCATATATTAATGTGTTAGGGTGATTCTAATTCTCAAGTAGGTATTAGATCCAATATCCTTAGTATATTCTCTTTTTCTCAGAAGTTGCTCTCCTGGTTATCTCTCGGGTTCTCAAGCATTCTCAAACTCGTTTAACAATCTAAATTCCCTTGATATTTCCTTAACTTAATAATCCTTTAGTTTACCCTAATTCACTAATTCCTCAAAATATAATTCCTTCAATATCTCCATGCTCCTTAATATCCAATATAAATTTATCCGAAATCAAAATTCTCAAAAATCCATATTCAGGAATTTCTGAAATCTATTGTCATTTCGAGTCACTTATTTTCCTAGTACAATACTAATATGGTTTCTGTTTACTCGTTTTCCATTTCAAGTATAGAGTACTTACATACCATTTCCCTAAATCCTCCAAATTTACTATTCATGTGATCACTGTAGCATTGCTAAAGTTAGGGTTATTACATGCATTCTCTAGGATATTTGCTTGCTAATTGGTTTTGGTTAGTTTGAAGGGGATCTTTGCATTTCATTTTTAGTTGCATTCATGCATTGCATTAGATTTTGTGGGTACATTCGCTATAGGCCCTCACGAGACCTCACTCGTCCACTAGGGCTTCCTAGGGGTTTAAAGGGCTTGTTGCATATGCCAAATGCAACCGTGATCACCTACGGAAGTGGTACTAGTTAGTTGTATATAGTTATATTTGTTTATGCTTGAGGACAAGCATCGGTTTAAGTTTGGGGGTGTGATAAGTGGATTTTATATCCACTTGGAATGCTTCGTATTGGTTTAAATTGATTACTTGACCTCAATTATGTGGTGTGTTTAATGTGTTTTCATTGAGTTTTGCAGAACTAAGAGTTGAAGGTTAAATTGATTAAAATTCGGATTTTCTGGGTAGGTTGCGCAGTCTGCACTGTTTTGGCCATATCTGGAGTTCTAGAAGTCCGAATTCAGTGATCTTACAGCTCACGCGAAGACAACGAAATTTTCTACAACCTTGGGAAGAATTCTGGGTGCAGGCTGTGCGTGGTACGTGCAGGAAGCGCGTGGAACAGAGTTCTGGGCGCAGGGTGCGCGTGGTGCTGGCAGAATTCCTAATTCACTGTTTGGGCCATATCTTGAGTTCTACAAGTCCGTTTTGGACGATCTTACCGTTCACGCGAAGCTAACGAGATTATCTTTCATTCTAAAGTGGTCCAGATGTCAAAACACAACTGGAACGGCCCAGAAATAATGAAGAAAAGTCAGTTACGAATTTTCCTTCAAAACAGAATCAGTTTAGGAAACGTATTTTGCAGAAATTCTATTATAATTCTGTTTTGGTAGTTTGTTGCTGGAAAAGACTCCTAGGGCATATATAAACACATCCTACCATCATAAACCAACACTTCATATAACACAGAGAGAGAGCCAAGAGATGGAGATTCAGAGTCGGAGAAGGATTCCTACGCTTGTGACAAGCAACGGAGATCTAGATCTACTTTTTGTTTTCTTCTATTAGGCGAAACTCTTGCATGTTTTTGGGATTTGTTTTCTTAACTCATTACTCTAGTTTATTTTTAATCTTTAATACTTTGTTTATTATCATGGTTTCATCAGGTCCCAAGATGACGAACGGTTCAATTATGAACTAATCGTTGTCATGGGATTCTAACGGATTTATCTATCTAGCTTAGTAGTTTGACTGCTTTAAAGATTTATGTGTGGTGAATTCTTGATATCCTTGTATGGTTGTGCTTCATGTGTTTAGATGCGTCGAACATCTAATTTATTAATCTCTTGCGAAACGAGAGTGGATCTTGAGATTTAGAACTTGCCATGCTAGCATAGGATAGGTTGATGTTTTAACATCATGATTTGTAGCGTAAATAGAGATATTATGCTGCCCTATATGATCTTAATAGACAACTTGTTCTTCAACCGTTATGTTTTCAAATCTTATAGAGATATAAGGTCTAAGCATAATTGGTGTCTATTAATCTTCTATCTCTTTTGTGGATGTATGTTTAGTTTGGTATTCGTATACTGAGAAGTAGCGTATACTTGTTCCGTGTTGTCTGATCAGATATCAAAACCATCATATGTATTTATTAAAGGCGTCAACTCTAAGCGAAGTATTTAATGAAGTTAGGATCCCATGTTACTCTTGTAGAAGTAATTCGATTCCAATTCTCGTTAGTTAGTTAATTCTTAGTTGTTAATTTACTTCTTAGTTAATTTAGTGAATAAAAACCATACATTATTGCATAGGTACATGAACTGAATTGAACCTAAACCAGATATATGTGAGAACGAACTCAACTTTATTCTATATTACTTTTGACCGCGTACGCTTGCGTGATTTAGTGCAAACAAAAGCATCTGATTAAAACTTAATATTTTGTTAAGGGGTTTAGAAAATTTATAACGATCATGATCACATCATAAAGAGATCCTCAATTTTTCCTTGAACCAAATATTTCAAATTGACATCTTAAATTGTTCATTTCCCAGGTAGATGGAGGATCCCAATGGTCACACTTAATACCCATTAACCTTACGAATACGCATATTCGCTTTTGTCAGAAAATCCCAATTTTAGATATCAAAAATCTATATTTAATTCCGTGTTTAAAAATCCATATTTCATAAACACAAGAATCTCATGATCGTTTGTTAATTTTAAAATCTTGAATCGTTACAGATTTTATCTTGTTTAGCAGGCATGACATGGGTGTCATATCTAATACATACATGATTAATCTAATTAAACATGCATCTTTATCTCTACACATACATTGTATCGCATACATTCATATATATGTAAAGCGCATAAATTAAACATGTTTGGTTATGGCCCATCCTATGTGATCTTTTCAAGCTAATGAAAAGATCAAGGTCAATCTATGGTGGTTAACAAAATACAATTTAAATACATGTTTTCTCCATTGCATCTTCGTGGGGAATCGCCTCCTTGCTTCCTTGTTCTTCTTGTCTTCTTTAATAGTTACATTGAATAATTGAAAAACATGCTACACTAATAAACTTACAAGATGAACTCGAGTTACTTTCGAGATTTATTAATTACAAGGAATAACGACATGCAAGTCGTATTTAGAAACCAAACCATATAATCAAAACCACTATCCTATTGGTCTTAGGGCCATAACCAATCACCATGCTCATATAACAATTAAGAACATGTAACCATATCATATTTCATATGATCCAATGAAAGAAATCATATAACGCAAAAATCAGAAAATCAGAATTAAATTCTGATAATAATAAATCGCCGTTTTCAGGCACTAAACGACGTCAAACGCCTTACAGACGAGTCGATGATAGCTTTGCTATCAGTTTTGTTCAGACGATCGTTTCCAATTAGAAAACACATATCATTTGCGAAAATCGGACACTGGACACAGATTTCACCAAATCTTAACAACGTATACAGAAATCGTATAGTATACAATCCCCATATCAAGAACAAACATAAATCATATATATATATATATATATATATATATCAATATATACATATTATATGATCATCCTCAACACATCATAACATATCATATCCAATATGATCTAATTTTTCAGAAAATTCGAGATTAAATCACAAAACCATAAATCGCTATTTACAGGCAGTAAACTACGTCAAACGGCTTACAGATGCAAACCTGACTTTGTCAGTCTTGCTCAGTGGCCCGATTCCAGTCAGAAAATACATATCTTTTGCGAGAATCGGACACAGTATGCAAATTTCACTAAATTTGCATAGTTTTCCGGAAATCGTATCGTATACAATCTCCAAAATAAAACAAGCATGTATCATATACACTCAGCAATTTATACAATCATCCCATGATTATACAATCCACTAATATATCATATGTTCAAAACATATACATACACATCTCGTATAATCACAAAACCATGGCAAATCACATACTTGCTTACATACACCAAAACTGTCAAACACATAACCGAATTAAAAGCGTTTTGCAAGTAGCTCTGATGCCATTGAAGGGTTTCGAGCATCAAACGCAGCGGAAAACAATAATTAAAACAATAAAATCGAAACTCAATCGCGGGATCCATGCAAAACAAGACGTTTAATTTGTAGTTATGAACGTTTACCTTAAAACGAAGCTTTAACAAATTGATGACAGATGGAGGTCCAATGCAATCACCATGCAACCCTCTTCGAGATCTACGTTGCCAAAGTAGTCCACACGAACGCTTGATCGTCCAACGATCACCGTAGCCGGTACTAGTCGAAGAACCTGCCTCTCTCTCTCTCTAGCCTCCCACACGTTTTAATGAATTGCAAAAGTATGTTCCTAAACAATACATCATAATGTATTTATAGAAAAGAGAGATTGGGCTAAAACCCTAAACCGAATTGGGCTTCTCCAAACCCATTCTGATTTGGTTTTATTATTAAATTCGAATTCTCTTTAATAATTAATTAAGACCAGCTTAATTAATTAATAACCAATTTCGAATTTAATGATTTAATTTAAATTCATATTTTAAATTAAAACTCCTTTTAAACGTTCTTATTGTGTAACTCTTTAGGTTATTATTACGTTGGCAATAATTTTAATATCCAATAATAAAATTATAAACAATGGGCGGCATCTAGTAATACATCATTGCTACCCAAGTAATAATAATAATTGGTGATCCAATTAAATCTTTCATGATTAATGTTTCCGTGTAATATAATCCCTTTAACCAAATATTATAGATTAAACTCGAGGCATGTTAATAGTCATCCTCTTCAACGTTTAATCAGGGTTTCCTTGATCAATGAGTAGACTATTAAAACAAATCAATATTTGAGCATGTCCATGCATTTTCATAGTCTCACTCAATTAAGAGGCCAATAATATCTCTCCTAATAATAGGAGGGTTAAATCCTTTATCTATCATTCATATTTCTCATACGACTCATAATATACCCGATGTACACTTTTATCATCACCCGGTCAAAGGTAACTTTTAATGTAGTCAAAGTATATTAATCCTCGTATAGAAATATAATGATCTCAAGTCTAAGGATCATTACACCATTATCACTGTGAGTCTTTCTAATGACATTATCAACATGTAGAATTTCACCGTGGGTTAATCCAGTGCCATGTATAAAATTACATGCACCTATGTTATTGACTTTAGTATCACCATACCTATGACCAATAAGATGTGGTCATCCGTTAACAAACATACTAATCTTTATGCATTATAATTGTAAGATCCCGGATTATTGTAGGATTTATTATTATTATTATTTTTATTGTTTTAATTATGTTAATTAGTATTTAAAGTATGGAATTGGATTTGAGAATATCGTTGTGGAGTTCAACGATATTTAGTGTCGAGTTTATATGAGTATATTGAGTTATGTGTGCCAATGTGTGCTCCAGTATTTTATTGGTATTTTTAGTGATTTAAAAGTATTTAAATCTAGTATTATTGATCTTCAAAAATATTTATTTAATTATCGGAGGGCTTAAAAATCATGAAATCTTTTGTAAAAATATCTTTATATATTTATTGAGTTTTTAAAATTTTAAGGTGGATTAATTTGGGTGGTTGAGTATTTTAAAATGATTTTAAGAGTTTTATTGTATTTAAAGGATTAAAACTTTGAAAATTCGTATTTAATTCATTTTTGATCCGAAAAATATTTCGAAAATATGTACGTGCTTGTAATTTTATATTCTTTATTTTAAAAATGAAAAGTGTAATTTGCCGGAAGTTTTATTTAATTGTATTTTTTTAAGTCGAGTATTAGTATTAAAGCGATAAGTAGAATTTTATTTGGGCTCGAAATGTTATGTAGTAGTCAGCATATAAGGTAATTGGGCCCAGCCCATTTAGACCAAAAACAAACACAACCGAGAGAAATAGAGATACGGGGAGAGAGAAAATATTAAGGGGAAAGGAAATTAGGGATTTGGAAATTGGAATTGGGGGAAAACAATTAGCCGAATTACATACAAATTTGTGTGTGTATATGTGTGTGTGGGGGATGAACAATCAGGCAAGAGGCTGTGTTTACAGGGACTCGCGATTTGAGCAGGTAAATCGAGGGGGAAGGAAGGGGCTGGGATCGAACGGTGCTGCAAGGGGAGAGGGCAGGCGGCGCGGTGGCGCGTGGGCGGCCGCGTGTTCTCTGGTGGTCGCGTGGAGTGCAGCTGCGGCCAGGTGGTGATAGAAATAGCAGCAGTCCAGTGGTGGTGGTGGTGATGTTGTGTGTGTGTGTGTGTGTGTGTGTGAGAGAGAGAGAGAGAGAGAGAGAGAGAGGGAGATAGAGAGATTGCAGGAGATGGAATTTTGTGCGAGTCGTTTCGGACCAAAACGAAAATGGTATAATTTCGCGTGTTAATTATTTAATTTTCGTGTTAAATTTAGTTGTGTAAATTGTGAGTATTGTTTAATCTTTGTTATTTAATTAGTATAAATGTCGATATATGGTTTAAGTGATGTAATTAATTTAGAGGTGAATTGCGAAATCATAGTGGTAATTAATTAGATTTAAATTGTGAGATTATTGTGGTAATTTAATTAACTTAAATTGCTAGTTATTATGTTAATTCTCGTAATTAATCTATATTAAATTTTGAGAATATTGTTGTGGTTTAATTTGTTTTAAAGTGCGAGGTGAATATCTTATTGTCGTAAATTAGAGATAATTGTTAAGTGTTAGTTGCTGGTAATCATTGTTGTTTAATTACTAGAATTATAATTTCAAAAGTGGAATTTGGGGATTTTGGATGTGTCGAATTGGATAATTTGTTTTAGTTTATATTAGTGGGTAAATTACGTTAATTGTGATGGTAATTAGTGTTAACATATTAGTTTGAAATATTAATTTCGGATGTCGAAGCTTCCGATTATTTAATGATGGTTCAGTCGGGAGTTGTATGGTGGTTAGTTGATGATTGTTGTTGTATTATATATATAAGTTATGTGAGTTAGCTAGTCGTAATTGGCTATATGCTAAGTGTTATGGATCAAGTAATTGTATTTGTTAAGTGCTTATCTGTCACATTCTTGGTGGTGAATTATGTGTGGTCAAGTGGTTTTGGTAAAGGAATATATAATCTCTTAAGCAGTACATTTCGGTTTAAATGTTAAGTACTAATTGCTAGTTGTTTATGGCCATCGATAAATGTTTACGTGCTAAGTGCTATAAGTCGAGTCAATTACTTGGTATTTGTTTACAATTGGTCAAATGATTATCAATAATGGTTTTGGATAGAAAGTTAAATTGTTATTGTTATAGGAGGTGTAAGTATATGAATGGCTAATTGGCTATGTGCTAAATGGTATGAATCAAGTTATAGTATATGTTGAAAGTATAAGTGCCAACTACGTGGTGTTGGCTTAAATGTGGATAAACGTAGTTTACTTTTCTTAAGTGTTGAGGTGCCGCATGTCTGGGCGGGTAAATTTCTTTATGTGATTAGTTGCCGCATGTCTGGGCGGGTACTTTTCATTATTTGTTACCTTTATGTTGCTGCAATTGAGGCGGCTTTTATTTTATCAAAAACAGGGTTATAAATTGTTTTGTTTGGCATGGAGGGGCTGAGCCCATAGTCCGATAAACGAATACTACATGCCGAAATTTTCTAAAAATCCCCTGCGTTTTAAAGATTTTTAAATTATTTGATTTAAAGATTTAAAGGCATATATGTGTATAAGTGTTTAAGTGCATATGTGATGATTAATGAAGTGTGGATATATATATATTGATGTATGTATTGTTTGTGAGTTATAAGTAATTGATTATTAAATGGTTGTTTATGTACTAAATAGTACTTTACTATTATTCCGAGTATAGTTAGGGATTCGTTATGGACCCAGCGATCAAGTTGACGAGACGGTTGAAGGAAAATGAACGAGTGATCGAGTAAAGAACAAAGTACAGTAAGTGGTGAATCGACGCACTGGAAACGAGGCAAGTGTACTAACCCTCGCTTATCGTTCAAGCGAGATACATATGTTTTTATTGAATATAATTATTCCCTTCAAATCCGTATTGCTAGTATTTCTCTCCTTCAAATTATTGATAAGGATATATTTTATTCATATATCATGTGAAAAGTAGAAATACAGTTTTATTGCCAGTATTATTCTTTCTTAAGTATTGTCGCTCATTAAAATGGCGTAAGTAATTAAAGATGTTTTTTTTAAAATTTCCTTATACTGGGCTGGTCTTTTGCCAGTGAGTATAAAGGACTGAAAAGGTTTAATGTTTTAAATTATTAATAAGATGGTTTATAAGTTGGATAAGCGTAAGAGGCTAGGGTGGTCCTAGTCCAGCACTTTTATTTAGCGTAAGAGGCTAGGGTGGTCCTAGTCCAGCATTAAAGGCCAATGTGTTGCCTCAATGGGAACCCAGTTTTAAAGGAATGGGGACTTTACGTGGCTGATCACCCGTATTGTCCGTAATCTGAAGAATAATAAAACCAAATTAAATGTTTCAAAAAGTTTCACGGAAAGTATGTTTTATTTGTGGAATAGTTTTAATGAGAGGAATGTTTTGGCAAGATATATCTGTTTTACGGTTTATTGGACATGAATGTTTTAATAAGATATACCTGTTTTACTATAAATGATTATCGGTTTAGAAATTGTGTATTTCTGAGTTAATTGTTGTCTATATGATTAAAAGTTGAAACCTCAGTAAAATAATGAGATTAAGGATAGATAGAAGTTTTTCAGTTATTCCCTTCGCAAGTAACATTGTACGTGAAAGTGGAGTAAGAATGATTGGAAAAAATTCTTGATATTCTTTCTCTCAAAGTTTTATCTGGGGCAGAGATGGTTAGTAGAAAATAAAAGAGTGTTATGTTAGTATTTTGAATGGTGAAAAATAATTCACGGTTATTACGGTCACTGTGGCATGTGTTGCGCAGTGATAGTGAGAACCGAGAATGATTTGAGATCTTCTTAGTAATTCAAACTCATGATTGTCAGGCCGGTTAGGCAGCTAGGTATGCAAATGCTTAGCGACATGAATGAGATTTGAGTAACTGAGAATTTCTTGGAGATTTCGTTAAAGTTTTAGATAAAGTATTTTTGCAAGTATTAAAAGTATTGAATCTAGTATTACGACCCTTCTCAGTTATTAATCTTGATTTTGAGTTATAAAGGTTTTAAATGATATTAATCTCTTGTTAAAGTTAAGAATCCAGATTTCAATTATAGTATTGGTTATAAATTGGTGAGTATTTCTTCGCTCATGTTTATCGTTCCTATTTCTCGAATTGCAACTATTGCATTCTTGTTTAATCCAGTTCAGTTTTATATATATATAACTTGCTGAGCGTTCTTTGGCTCACACTTGTTGTTTTTAAAATCTAACTTTTCAGTAAACTAGTTGGTGAGACTTAGCCTGCACAGTTCAGAAAGTGGAGAGAAGAAGCGGGATGCAGTTGTGAAGCTGACGTGGATCACGGTAGTTAGATTTGTAATTGATTTGTTGTATGTAATTATATTTTAGTAGTGATATTATGTATTTGATTAGTTGGCCTGGTATACTTCTATTCGAAGTTATATCAGTGATTTAGGTCTGTATTAAGTTTTGTAATTAAAGTTGTATTTAAGTTGGTTTTGGGTTTTTTTCTTGTTTCTAGAACTGTAACCTAAGATCCTGAGTTGGGAGTTGGGGGTCAAAGAGCTTTTGATTGAGTTTTAATTTTTTATTTCAGTTTTATTTTGATTTTCAGATTTTTAGTTTAGTATTCAGCAGGTTTATGTTGTATTTACGAATACATCATGGCCAATTTTTGTTAGAATTATTGAGTTTGTTAGCGTGACGCCCAAATCTACTGACCCCGGATTTGGGGGCGTTACAGTTTGGTATCAGAGCGTAGGTTATAGTAAACTAGAAACGAGAGTGTGTAGGAGTATGTATAGTTAAGTAAGGAACGTCAGAGTTCATATAGGACTCGTGTTGGACTATTGGATATAGTACCAGTTAGTGAGTTAAGATGTGAGTGGTGGCAGATAGTTGAGCGGAGTTGGGTAGAAACCCTTGAACCTGTAGGTAGTGGAACCATCAGAGTCTAGATCGAATGGCGAGTCAGCGAAGGAGTCGACAAAGAAGATGTACGTGGAGACCCTGGCAATACCTTTCTTCTTGATAAATATTCCTTTGTTGAGTTATTTTGACAATTGTCTTTCCCCCGAATTTGGGATTCCAGTTATGACAGAGGTTGTTTTGATGCCTATTTCCTTTATTTCTAAAACCCTGTCAAGTGATATTTGAGTATCTAATTTTCTTCATCAGTGAATGATTCTATTATTGATAAATCATTATTTCTTAGTATTCTGCAAATCATTTCTTTCCTGATTATCCTTTTCTTCTGAAGTAGTACCCATGGAATCCGTTTAGTTGTAATCTAGGGGTATGTCTGAGAATTTCTCATCAATTGATTGTTAATTCGATGTTCGAATCTTTTTGTGTTTCTTTACTCCAACTGAGGTGAACAACCCTATTTATAGGGGACACAAGGACTGTTTGTCTGTGTGATAGCAGTCTGATGGGACGCCATCACTTGTGTGTTGTGAAGTACAAGAAGGTTAATTACCTTTAGTCATGTCTTGAATAAGGCACGCAACAAGGTTCATTTGATCATGTTGATCACTCAGTAATCTCTCATTTCAAAGAATATTTGTTTGAAAACTCATTGATTCCACAATTGTAGAAACCTTTGCTACGATGTGAAATCGTTCTTTTCAAATATCATGAATCATAAGATCTCGAGTAGTCTTGAACGTATGTCAATCGAGTTTAGAATACTAGTAACGCGTGACGTATAGTACTACGATTAGAGTCGTTCTATATAGAGAGATCAGTAGGGATCCCAGTAGAGTAAATAAGTATCCAGAGTACAGATTAGTAGAGCTGCGGATGCAACCCGAGTTGGTAGAGTAAACCCCAGTAACCCTTCTTTACCTGATTCCGAGGACGGAATCCTTTTAAGGTGGGTAGAATGTAAGATCCCGGATTATTGTAGGATTTATTATTATTATTATTTTTATTGTTTTAATTATGTTAATTAGTATTTAAAGTATGGAATTGGATTTGAGAATATCGTTGTGGAGTTCAACGATATTTAGTGTCGAGTTTATATGAGTATATTGAGTTATGTGTGCCAATGTGTGCTCCAGTATTTTATTGGTATTTTTAGTGATTTAAAAGTATTTAAATCTAGTATTATTGATCTTCAAAAATATTTATTTAATTATCGGAGGGCTTAAAAATCATGAAATCTTTTGTAAAAATATCTTTATATATTTATTGAGTTTTTAAAATTTTAAGGTGGATTAATTTGGGTGGTTGAGTATTTTAAAATGATTTTAAGAGTTTTATTGTATTTAAAGGATTAAAACTTTGAAAATTCGTATTTAATTCATTTTTGATCCGAAAAATATTTCGAAAATATGTACGTGCTTGTAATTTTATATTCTTTATTTTAAAAATGAAAAGTGTAATTTGCCGGAAGTTTTATTTAATTGTATTTTTTTAAGTCGAGTATTAGTATTAAAGCGATAAGTAGAATTTTATTTGGGCTCGAAATGTTATGTAGTAGTCAGCATATAAGGTAATTGGGCCCAGCCCATTTAGACCAAAAACAAACACAACCGAGAGAAATAGAGATACGGGGAGAGAGAAAATATTAAGGGGAAAGGAAATTAGGGATTTGGAAATTGGAATTGGGGGAAAACAATTAGCCGAATTACATACAAATTTGTGTGTGTATATGTGTGTGTGGGGGATGAACAATCAGGCAAGAGGCTGTGTTTACAGGGACTCGCGATTTGAGCAGGTAAATCGAGGGGGAAGGAAGGGGCTGGGATCGAACGGTGCTGCAAGGGGAGAGGGCAGGCGGCGCGGTGGCGCGTGGGCGGCCGCGTGTTCTCTGGTGGTCGCGTGGAGTGCAGCTGCGGCCAGGTGGTGATAGAAATAGCAGCAGTCCAGTGGTGGTGGTGGTGATGTTGTGTGTGTGTGTGTGTGTGTGAGAGAGAGAGAGAGAGAGAGAGAGAGAGGGAGATAGAGAGATTGCAGGAGATGGAATTTTGTGCGAGTCGTTTCGGACCAAAACGAAAATGGTATAATTTCGCGTGTTAATTATTTAATTTTCGTGTTAAATTTAGTTGTGTAAATTGTGAGTATTGTTTAATCTTTGTTATTTAATTAGTATAAATGTCGATATATGGTTTAAGTGATGTAATTAATTTAGAGGTGAATTGCGAAATCATAGTGGTAATTAATTAGATTTAAATTGTGAGATTATTGTGGTAATTTAATTAACTTAAATTGCTAGTTATTATGTTAATTCTCGTAATTAATCTATATTAAATTTTGAGAATATTGTTGTGGTTTAATTTGTTTTAAAGTGCGAGGTGAATATCTTATTGTCGTAAATTAGAGATAATTGTTAAGTGTTAGTTGCTGGTAATCATTGTTGTTTAATTACTAGAATTATAATTTCAAAAGTGGAATTTGGGGATTTTGGATGTGTCGAATTGGATAATTTGTTTTAGTTTATATTAGTGGGTAAATTACGTTAATTGTGATGGTAATTAGTGTTAACATATTAGTTTGAAATATTAATTTCGGATGTCGAAGCTTCCGATTATTTAATGATGGTTCAGTCGGGAGTTGTATGGTGGTTAGTTGATGATTGTTGTTGTATTATATATATAAGTTATGTGAGTTAGCTAGTCGTAATTGGCTATATGCTAAGTGTTATGGATCAAGTAATTGTATTTGTTAAGTGCTTATCTGTCACATTCTTGGTGGTGAATTATGTGTGGTCAAGTGGTTTTGGTAAAGGAATATATAATCTCTTAAGCAGTACATTTCGGTTTAAATGTTAAGTACTAATTGCTAGTTGTTTATGGCCATCGATAAATGTTTACGTGCTAAGTGCTATAAGTCGAGTCAATTACTTGGTATTTGTTTACAATTGGTCAAATGATTATCAATAATGGTTTTGGATAGAAAGTTAAATTGTTATTGTTATAGGAGGTGTAAGTATATGAATGGCTAATTGGCTATGTGCTAAATGGTATGAATCAAGTTATAGTATATGTTGAAAGTATAAGTGCCAACTACGTGGTGTTGGCTTAAATGTGGATAAACGTAGTTTACTTTTCTTAAGTGTTGAGGTGCCGCATGTCTGGGCGGGTAAATTTCTTTATGTGATTAGTTGCCGCATGTCTGGGCGGGTACTTTTCATTATTTGTTACCTTTATGTTGCTGCAATTGAGGCGGCTTTTATTTTATCAAAAACAGGGTTATAAATTGTTTTGTTTGGCATGGAGGGGCTGAGCCCATAGTCCGATAAACGAATACTACATGCCGAAATTTTCTAAAAATCCCCTGCGTTTTAAAGATTTTTAAATTATTTGATTTAAAGATTTAAAGGCATATATGTGTATAAGTGTTTAAGTGCATATGTGATGATTAATGAAGTGTGGATATATATATATTGATGTATGTATTGTTTGCGAGTTATAAGTAATTGATTATTAAATGGTTGTTTATGTACTAAATAGTACTTTACTATTATTCCGAGTATAGTTAGGGATTCGTTATGGACCCAGCGATCAAGTTGACGAGACGGTTGAAGGAAAATGAACGAGTGATCGAGTAAAGAACAAAGTACAGTAAGTGGTGAATCGACGCACTGGAAACGAGGCAAGTGTACTAACCCTCGCTTATCGTTCAAGCGAGATACATATGTTTTTATTGAATATAATTATTCCCTTCAAATCCGTATTGCTAGTATTTCTCTCCTTCAAATTATTGATAAGGATATATTTTATTCATATATCATGTGAAAAGTAGAAATACAGTTTTATTGCCAGTATTATTCTTTCTTAAGTATTGTCGCTCATTAAAATGGCGTAAGTAATTAAAGATGTTTTTTTTAAAATTTCCTTATACTGGGCTGGTCTTTTGCCAGTGAGTATAAAGGACTGAAAAGGTTTAATGTTTTAAATTATTAATAAGATGGTTTATAAGTTGGATAAGCGTAAGAGGCTAGGGTGGTCCTAGTCCAGCACTTTTATTTAGCGTAAGAGGCTAGGGTGGTCCTAGTCCAGCATTAAAGGCCAATGTGTTGCCTCAATGGGAACCCAGTTTTAAAGGAATGGGGACTTTACGTGGCTGATCACCCGTATTGTCCGTAATCTGAAGAATAATAAAACCAAATTAAATGTTTCAAAAAGTTTCACGGAAAGTATGTTTTATTTGTGGAATAGTTTTAATGAGAGGAATGTTTTGGCAAGATATATCTGTTTTACGGTTTATTGGACATGAATGTTTTAATAAGATATACCTGTTTTACTATAAATGATTATCGGTTTAGAAATTGTGTATTTCTGAGTTAATTGTTGTCTATATGATTAAAAGTTGAAACCTCAGTAAAATAATGAGATTAAGGATAGATAGAAGTTTTTCAGTTATTCCCTTCGCAAGTAACATTGTACGTGAAAGTGGAGTAAGAATGATTGGAAAAAATTCTTGATATTCTTTCTCTCAAAGTTTTATCTGGGGCAGAGATGGTTAGTAGAAAATAAAAGAGTGTTATGTTAGTATTTTGAATGGTGAAAAATAATTCACGGTTATTACGGTCACTGTGGCATGTGTTGCGCAGTGATAGTGAGAACCGAGAATGATTTGAGATCTTCTTAGTAATTCAAACTCATGATTGTCAGGCCGGTTAGGCAGCTAGGTATGCAAATGCTTAGCGACATGAATGAGATTTGAGTAACTGAGAATTTCTTGGAGATTTCGTTAAAGTTTTAGATAAAGTATTTTTGCAAGTATTAAAAGTATTGAATCTAGTATTACGACCCTTCTCAGTTATTAATCTTGATTTTGAGTTATAAAGGTTTTAAATGATATTAATCTCTTGTTAAAGTTAAGAATCCAGATTTCAATTATAGTATTGGTTATAAATTGGTGAGTATTTCTTCGCTCATGTTTATCGTTCCTATTTCTCGAATTGCAACTATTGCATTCTTGTTTAATCCAGTTCAGTTTTATATATATATAACTTGCTGAGCGTTCTTTGGCTCACACTTGTTGTTTTTAAAATCTAACTTTTCAGTAAACTAGTTGGTGAGACTTAGCCTGCACAGTTCAGAAAGTGGAGAGAAGAAGCGGGATGCAGTTGTGAAGCTGACGTGGATCACGGTAGTTAGATTTGTAATTGATTTGTTGTATGTAATTATATTTTAGTAGTGATATTATGTATTTGATTAGTTGGCCTGGTATACTTCTATTCGAAGTTATATCAGTGATTTAGGTCTGTATTAAGTTTTGTAATTAAAGTTGTATTTAAGTTGGTTTTGGGTTTTTTTCTTGTTTCTAGAACTGTAACCTAAGATCCTGAGTTGGGAGTTGGGGGTCAAAGAGCTTTTGATTGAGTTTTAATTTTTTATTTCAGTTTTATTTTGATTTTCAGATTTTTAGTTTAGTATTCAGCAGGTTTATGTTGTATTTACGAATACATCATGGCCAATTTTTGTTAGAATTATTGAGTTTGTTAGCGTGACGCCCAAATCTACTGACCCCGGATTTGGGGGCGTTACAATAATTGTCCCATGTTAATAATGCTCGATTAGGGATATTTAGGAATATAAACACTATTCATATAATCTCATTTTTAAATCACATACTTAAAGATATAGAATACATGTTCTATATTCCAAGGACATTTATTACTCTTATATTTATATCACAGTAAATTAAGCCATAATAAATTAATGTAGAATAATCAGTAGAACATGATAATTAAGTAACAAAATAGTCTTTCCTAGAAGTACAACTACATTGTCTCTAGGACACTAACACTATCAGGAGAAGGGAATAAGTTGTAGTATATATGAGGTGGGAAGATGGGTAAAAGTGATAATAGATCTATTAAAATTATTGTGTCAACGATTCAAAAGAATTGAATTTATTGTACTGATCAACGGGTTATCTAAATTAGTCTTTCGTATAATAGTATAAATAATATATATATATATATATATATATATATATATATATATATATATATATATATGATACTATGTTCAAATATAAACTTTTTAAATGACAAACTCTATGAGTGTAATATAATGCAAACTATCATAATATACTTTATAAATTAAAGGATAATTCTTTTCAAAGCAACCTCAATTACAAAGAGAGCACTTGTTTAGTCTCTAGATTTTGTTAAATATGAGTTAATTATGTAATAATTTTAAACTCTTTCTTGTACTTAAGGAATTCAACATGGTTAACACATAAAAAAATATTGTGTTTTTATCCTACTAAACTAGTATACAGGATTATCATGGAAAATGTTTCATTGTTAAATTTAAAATTAAATTGTACTTAGTTTGAAATTTTGTGCTCAATTAGGTAAAAATATTGTTACATTGTAAATCTTGTTTATAAGTTTTGTAACATTACCATATCGAGGAGGATGGAGACTTTAGTTGACTATATAAGGCAAAGTACTACTACCAATTGCACTAACAAATCATGATTTTTGGGGGGGCCTGTGGTGGGCTTATAGATTATCCAAGATGTTAAATTTGGACCAGTGTCTTCAATTTATTTCGAATTCGGAAACGGAATTTGACCCGATTTCGGAAAAAGGCTCGGGTTTTTCATGATTGTACTTCATGATTGGTGCAAACAGGAATCTATAAAAAGACTCTATGACATTGTTTAGAAAAAATTATACGAATTAAAATGTGGTCCGTGCTTTACACGGACTATCATGCTAGTATAATAATAATTTTCAAATATTTTTTCCCTGATAAAATTCAATCTTGTTCTAAGTGAAGTAGTTTGGATATTTTAGAAAGCAACCAAATATGGAGATGCACAAAAGGGAAGGAACTCTCGACCTAAAACAACCACGTGACAATAATGATTGTGAAGTCTATATATACATACATAAACGCATTATACAATCTCCATCTGTGTTTTGTTTCATCTTAATAACAATAATAATAATAATAATAATAATAATAATAATAATAATAATAATAATAATAATAATAATCACTCTAAACTCCTCACTCCTCTATCATCATTTTCATTTCTTAATAATAAATAATAATTAAAAATAACAAAATGATTCGTAGATTTGGATCGTTAGATTCGAATTTTACAAGTTTTGATCTTTTAAAAGCAATATAACCCGTAAAATCATTTTAAAATACTTAAACATCCAGAATAATTCTTCCAATAATTTTAAAAACTAAATACTATCGTAAAGATGGTAACACAAAAGATTTCATGATTTTTAATAATTCCAATAATTTTATAAAATTCTCAAAAGATAAATAATGCAAGATTTAAATAGATTTAAATCATCAAAAATGCAAATAAAAATACACGGACTCACATTTCACATATACATCATCATATAAACATGTAAACATGATGTAACATATATTCAATCTAAAAAAAAAAATCACCTCTTATAATCCACATTTAATATTAAATAATAATAATTATAATCACGAATTTTTCTAAGGCGTTGTAGTTATGGTGGAAGAACAAAGGTGAATAGAAGAGAGGGAGAGAGGTCAGTTGGTAGAGGGACGATGGTCGGGTGGGTGAGAAGGAGGAAAGGCAGTGGTGAAGTCGTGAGAATGAGACAGATTGGAGAGAGAAGGAGATACATATATTAGATTTTTAAGTTGTTAAATAAAATTATATAATTTTGTTAAATAAATAATATATTAGATTTTAGATAAATGATATGGATGATGATAAGGCGCTGACATGTAACTAGTTGGCAGTTAACGTGTAAAAAATTAACAGACTTCCGTTAAGTCAATAAAAAATTAATGGGAATGAAATATTTTCAATATACAATAAACCAATTGGAAATTATATTGAATTAAGTAATTCATGTGAAATCTTTTTTGGGAACCCAACCGAAAGTTTTCCTAGTACACTAATCCCCATTTACCCAATATCGAGATGCACAAAAGGAACGGAACTCTCGGCGTAAAACAGCCATGTGACAAATTAATGAATGTCAAGTCTATATATACATACATACACATACACACATTATACAATCTCCATCTGTGTTTTGTTTCGTCTTGTTAATATAATAATCACTCTAAACTCCTCACTCCTCTATCATCATTTTCATTTCTTAATAATAAAATAATAATTAAGAATAACAAAATGATGCGTAGATTTGGATCGTTAAAGAAAGTAATCTCATCGTCGCCGGAGAAGTTGTTACAACGACGTTGTCTTTGGCCACCAGCTACAGCCCAGTTACTGTCGACGGAAAATGAACCCAAAATGCCGGCCTTTGATTACACCCCTCCGCCCTACACTGGCCCCACCGCCGACCAGATCTTACGCAAACGAAAAGAGTATCTCAGCCCTTCCATGTTCTGCTTTTACAACAAACCCGTGAGTATTCCTAGTATGTTTTTTATTTTATTCAACATTTTTTCTTCATCCTCTGTATATGTATATGTGTATGCGATGATGTCACAGAATGGAATGAGGGATATTCAATTGTGAGATATATTGAAAGTCTGATGTAAGGTTCCGTATATTTTTGTGTGTGTGATGTCACACGGGCTGTACTTTGAACTGGTTGAATTATGTTCAGAAAAATATATATACATGTACCAAGTTTTGTTGTCTGAATATTAGTTGAGGATTCCGGAATAGGCTAGTGGTAAAGGTTTATCTCCTTTCTCGTCTTGGTTTTACTCCTTGTAAGTGGATTAGGCGGATGTATTGAAACGTTTAATTCTGATTGAAATGTTTACCTACCTTAATTAATTAATTTATTAATGAAGCTAATGTTTGGCACAACAGCTGAATATAGTAGATGGGAAGATGCAGTACTTGTTTGATGATAGTGGCAGACGATACCTTGATGCATTTGGAGGGATTGCTACAGTTTGTTGCGGGCACTGCCATCCGGATGTGGTGCACACAATTGTCAACCAGACCAAAAAATTACAACACTCCACCATTTTGTATCTTAATAATGAAATTTCTGATTTTGCTGAAGCTCTGGCTTCTAAGTTGCCTGGTGATCTTAAGGTGTGTGTTAATATTTAATGTATAATTAATCCGAAGCTCTGTGGTTTATGTCTTATTATTTTCAATAGTAATGAAGCTTTAGTTTCGGAAGAAAACATGTTTTGGTTATCTACCTTTTTCTAAAATTTAACTCATCTGTAGGTTGTGTTTTTTACCAACTCTGGGACTGAAGCAAATGAGTTAGCAATGATGATTGCAAAGTTGTATACCGGCTGCAACGACATTATATCTCTGAGAAATGCATACCATGGGAATGCAGCAGGTACCATGGGGGCAACTGCTCAGTGTAATTGGAAATTTAATGTTGTTCAGGTAACAGATCCTCGCTTCCTGAAAATATTTTAAAGTTCATATGCATATTTTATTTGCAAGTGAGAAGTATTAAGCAACTTGCAGTGGATGACTGCCTGGTATCTAGTAATTAAATCTCTGGCTTTTCCAATCACTCTTTTGCTAGGTTGAGTATGTCTTTCTAAGTATAAAATAATATGTTTTTTAGTGATGTAAGTATGTACGATGTCAATTGTTTTCCAACTTTTCATGCTTGTGGTGGTCCTAGTCTCCTAGATGGCAGGTCTTTTAGTGCAATATGGTGTGGTAGCACATGTCCATTGATGAAGACATTAACTATGTACTGTTCGAAATTTTTGTTGTCATTGAACTGAAGGTCATGCCATGTTTTCTTTGCTTTTCTTGCTATTATCTTCATAAGCATACTTATTTCAAGTTTAGCAGTATGATGGCCAACTTGATCACTATCAGTGAAAGATGATACGTTGGTAATGGGTATTTATAGTTGTATGAGAGCGATAGGTAACTAAAAAATTTGAAAGCTGATTGGATTACTCTTTTAAATTATTAATATCTCCTCCTAGTGGTACACTAGAGATTCTTATTTGCTGAAGACTCATTTAACTTCGTACAAATACTAAGAAGACAATTAAGATATGTAGGGAATCTGTCTAAGTCTGTGAACTACTGAAACTGTTGCGAGATGTGAACTATTAGTTATTAGTAGTGTTACGGTTGTTCCTTGTTTTTCAGTATACACCATCGGATTTTGGTTTATATATCCAGAATAGTATGTTATTTAAAGATTAACAGAATAACTTCAAGGAGTAACTTTAGAACTTTAGAGTACAGAATATTTGTGTTAGGTGTTGACGGCATGTGAATATTTTTAAATATATTAATTGTATTTTTCTGATTGTGTTTGTTATGCTACAGACTGGAGTTCATCATGCCATGAACCCAGACCCGTATAGAGGAGTTTTTGGTTCTGATGGTGAAAAGTATGCTAAAGACGTTCATGATCTTATACAATATGGTACTTCAGGCAACGTTGCTGGTTTTATTTGTGAAGCAATTCAGGTAATCTTATGGAAATATCAAATATTTCAGCCCAACAGTTAGTTCCAGCAAGTTTAAAGGCAATATTTCTATAACTCCTCTTTGGTGGCAGGGAGTGGGTGGTATTGTTGAATTGGCTCCAGGTTACCTGTCTGCAGTACATAGCACTATCAAGAAAGCAGGAGGCCTTTTTATATCTGATGAAGTTCAGTCGGGATTTGCTAGGACAGGAAGCCATTTTTGGGGATTCGAGTCCCATGACGTTGTGCCTGACATTGTTACAATGGCAAAGGTAGGTTATAGTTTATGTTTTACTACTATTTTTGTGAAGCATCTGGAATCTGCAATTAATTATCATGTTGTCTAGCATGTTATATGTTGACATCCAGGGTTATGCTTTTCAAAAAGTATCTGGAAGGTGATATATACTATATTTAATTTACCATCTTCTTTAGTTGATGGTTTCCGTCTTCAATTCACCTAGTGTCCTAGGTGTTTGGATGTTGATAATAACAAGAGATAGAAGCATATTCAAAACTCATTTGATGACAGAGTAGTTTTGTGCTGTTGAAGTTTGCTTCTTTGGTAATGCGTGAGGTACCATGGTGTTAGCTCTTAGGTCTTACAATTCCATAAAATCTAATGACTTACTGGCTTCCACTGCTGTATTCCCCATCTGTTATTTTCAAACCTTTAATGATTTTTGAATTTTGAACCACATTTAAATTTAAAAAAAAAATGATTACCTGTATATTGATCATTTTCCTAAAATATCTGCAGGGAATTGGAAACGGAATTCCCCTTGGTGCTGTGGTAACTACCCCTGAGATTGCCCAAGTTTTGACTCGCCGGAGTTACTTCAATACCTTTGGAGGAAACCCTGTATGTACTGCTGCAGGGCATGCTGTCCTGAAAGTTATTGAAAAGGAAAAACTTCAGGAGAATGCACAAGTTGTGGGATCCTACCTGAAAGAGCGTCTTAATGCCCTTAAGGATAAATATGAAAGTGAGACCTTTTCCCTCCCAAGTCCTACCTGTAGTCATATCTTAAGTATGTGATGATTGCTGACATTATTATGATGGTAAATACCTACAGTTATCGGAGATGTAAGGGGGAGAGGCTTGATGTTAGGAGTTGAACTTGTTACAGACCGACAACAAAAAACTCCTGCAAATGCAGAAATTTTGCATGTGATGGATCAAATGAAAGGTACGTGTGTATATGTATATATTGAAATCAATTAATCTATATATATTTTTAAAGAATATTGTTTTTTAGTTTATTATTTTTCCCCTGTGTAGAAATGGGAGTATTGGTGGGCAAAGGTGGTTTCTACGGTAATGTTTTCAGAATAACACCCCCACTCTGTTTTACTAAGGAAGATGCAGGTAGGTTCTTGAGCTTTCATTCATGTCTGGTTTTTCTTTCCTCTACTTTAATTCAGCAAAGTCCATTCTGATGCTGTCCATTTTTTCTTGCAGACTACTTTGTTGATGTTATGGACCACGCAATGTCAAAGATCTGAGCATGATATTGAATTGCAGCAGCTGAGGTTTACCATCACATATGATATAGTCAGTACACTCCAATTATATCATGGATACAGCTATCTCTTTCACTTTCTGCATATGATTATCATTACGTTTGTTCTGGAAAATGCATGTGTAAAAAAAAAAAAAAAATAATCTTATTAAACTCTTGCAGTCAGAATGGTGGATGCGAGAAGCCAACAACTCGTTGTCTCTTGCTATGTGCTTATTTGTGTTTCTTATAAGTTGCATCATTAGGCCTGTAATGTGAATGATCTGCATCTCTGAAGATATGTTATGTATCAGTTCTCCAGTACTTTTCTTTGTTGGATTTGCAATTTTGTTACTTTGGATGAGTTCTTTGTGATTGTTCATTCTATTTGGTTTTGGTTTTGTGATGTTCACAAGGCTTAAGCAAATTTAGTTGTGATCTTAGTTGTAAAAAGAACGCTTCCGCCTAAATTTAAGCTGTGATGTTGCACTATGGTTAGAAAAAGTGCTTTCACGCTGTCAATTAAGAAGAGGGCCTTAAGAAAGTTAATAAACCAAAGTTTTGACGTGCTGTTTGTGAGGAATACTTATGATATTGGTATTTGAGTTTTTTCAAGTTGTGTATTGTTTACTCAATTTTTTCGAGATTAGTCTGATTCACACGGAAAGCCATGGATCTACCTAAGCTTAGCCTAGTGTCTGCAAAATTCATCGCAGAATGCCCAAGGTCAATTTATCGCAATGTGAGTGAGATACGAGATCAATCCACGGAGATCAGAGAAATTGATGCAAAAACCCATGTCAAGGTCGCGAGTACAAGATTTAAAGAAATGCGAGCAGGCCCCAGAAGCCTTGTAGAGGTTACTTCAGTAAGACTTTTTAGAGCAAGTCCAATGCTAGATGCTAAATTGCTATTGATATTGCTATAATATAGAACCAAAAATTGAATTTTGGTGCTAAAATAAAACTAACCCTCCAAAACTAGTTCTATAATTAGTTTCAAATTTAATCAACTCTTTTAGCTTTTACCTAACTTTTTTAACTTCTATTGAATATTCTCAACAAACTCATCTCATTCTAGTTAAATTATGATGTGGCATGGATGCATAAATGCATCCTTGGTTTCAAATTTAGTACCAAGGATGCATAATATAGAAATAACACCAAGGATGCATTCAACTATAGCATTCCTTTGGAGATGAGTTTTTTAGCACTTGATGCTATAATATAGCAATAGCATCAAGGATAGCATTGCATTGGACTTGCTCTTAATGAGCTATTCAGCCTTGACTAACTGATCTCCTCCTGACTCTCCTATGCCCGATCATGGATTCATACTCTCTTCAAACCACGTATTGAAAATAAAAACATGGAAATTGTGAATTCCCATAATTGCATATCACAAAATTTAGTTCACATTTTAAACATAAATACCAAAAATGATAAAAACATTATCGTTTAAAATTTAAAGACATAAATACCTATTTACATTACGTATTCCCAAACTTTTTTATTATGCATTTATTTAGGTGACACCCATTTGTCAAATACTCCTACAAAATAGTGATACTTAGATGATTGGTGGTGTGTGTTCCGTTTTTCTTTTCCTTTTTTTTATATCAAAATTATCGAAATAAGTAATATTCTGATTTTTTTTTATGAAAAAATAGATAATTTGTATCATCACCGATGTAAAACAAATAATTTTACATATGTAGAAAACGTGCAATTTAAAAAGAATAATGTATTAAAATGTGCCATGTCATTCCTTTTTTTAACCAAAAAATATACTTTATAGACAATTGTGGTGAAAAATCAATTCCAATATAAGTTTGAAAGTTGCACCTCTTAACTTTCATAACAAAGAATACACCAAGTTTGGTGCAATATTAAAATTTGGTGTATGATTATAATTTTTTGTAAATTTCTAAGTTAGCTTCCAATTCCTTCTATATTTTTTTGTAGAAAGTACAAAATAATCTAAGATTCCTTTTTTTTCTTTGAAAGAATAATCCCAGATTCCTTACCTCTTTACTTGTTAAGAAAAATTTATTTTATTGTACAAAAGTTAATATTTCTGGTGTAAATTTTAATGACTGATATTTTAACGCAAATTATGCTAAATGATGTACTATGAGTTGGGAAATACTTTAATAAAACAATCAAAGAATGTATTAAACCTGCAATTATAACTACTGGAAGGATAATCTTCTAAGCAGACATTTTAAAAAAAAAATAAAAAATTGTCTAAGGATTTTAAGTATGAATTTTAGTCTAATTCTATTTATATAGTTTAGTTAAATTTACAATTTCATGGGACAGATAAGCCAACAAAATCTAGAGTCGTCGATCGTAGGTTTAGAAAGTATCTCACTGTCTGACTTAATATTAAAAAAAAAAATGCACCAGACAACAAAAGTTCTAAGAGCATCTCCAATGGTGTCAAGCCCTTAGGTAAAATTCAAAATAAATTACCTTAAATAAGATATATAGAGAATTTGTAAAATTTTGTCCACTCCAATGGGACAAAACTCTTAGGTAAAAATATAGATAACCACAATAGGTTGGTTATATTTGTCGAACCTTTAGCTGTAGTTTAACTCCACATCATCAGTTACCATATAAAAATAATACATTCTATTTTTAACAACTTGAAATAATAATAACATACCATTTTAAAAATATAGCCAACCAATATAGTCAATCCCATTGGAGTAAAACACGTTACAGGTTCAACAAATTTTACATAATCAATATTTAGCCAATCATTTTACAAAACACCGTTGGAGATGCTCTAATAAAATAATGAGGTCAACTGTATTGGCTATGTATAATACTACTATAATATAATGGAGATGATTAACATGCAAGGTGCTGATTTTAATAGCAGAGCAGGTTCAAGAAAACTAGCAGAGTACCTAGAAGAGGAACAAGATATAGAGACCGAAATAACAAGTATGATCACATCACAAGACCCATTGCTGCTTCCTCGACAACAAAATTCTAGTTTTCCTTCAATTCTTCTGTTTTATTTGTATCTGGGCCATTTTCTTGCCAGATGGGGCGCAAGGTATCATTTTCTTTTAATTCTTTTTTTTTTTCACATGTACGTTTTTTTTACTTTGTTGGGCCATGTATGATTTCATTTGATGGCGATTGTTTCTTTTTGGAAAATGTTAGGGTCCTCGGATCCCAAAAATTTTCCCAAATTACACGTGTCATTCTCTGATTGACTATAACTTTAATGGACCCGCCAGGGTCACATCAATCTCACCAATTAAAATCATTCATAGTGTCAACTCACTCATACCACATCATTCGGTAATTTTTTTGGGTCCCAATTCGGGGTAACTACACTACTCTTTTTTTTAGCTGATTATTCTGATGGTTTTGTGATAATAATAGTTATTAGGAAGTGTAACTATGAATTTGATGTTTCTTGCAAAATTAGCGGTGTTAATTACAGGTTTTATGCGTGTTAATTACAGGTTTTATGCTTGAGATGTCAATTTTGTGTCATCCAAAGATTTGATAAAGATGAATATATACACTTGAATCAATAACATTTTAATAAACCATTTATTTTGGGTCATATTTCACCAAACATTTGGGATCTTTGTATAAAGCTTTTCAGCGTTTGCTGTTTCTGTATGTGTTTTTTGGATAATTATTAAACCTCAAGATCGAATTCGGAAAGTAGTTATTTATCCTTTTGAGTTTAGGTTTACCTGTTGAGATCAATTGTGTATATATATCTATAGAAAGTAGGGAGCCAGAGATATATCTTAGATAAATTCCATGAGATAACTGCTTTTTATATATAAAAATGAGGTGGGTATTTTAGTAATTTCAAAGATTTTTAATTAACCTTGCGGGCCAGCAAGATTTAAAGATTATTTTATATGTATCTTAGAAAATGTTCTCTGAGATATATCTCAGGTTCTTTTTCTCTATATATAACTCTATAATGGTCATTGGTCCATGGTCATTGGTCCATAAAGAACACCCTTATAATAAAGAACACCCTTATATCAATCTACACCATTAATTCTATTAATTCTATTATGATCTAATGGTCCCATCAGGGGCACCCACAAAATTAAAATGCACCCCTAGGTAAAAAAAAACGGGTGAACAGTGCCTGGCACATGGCACTGCCACATCAGCACCTACCACGTCAGCAGGTGGACCCCTGTTTGATGACGTGTCAGTGCCACGTGGCATGCCACGTCAGCATCTGCCACGTGTCATGCCACGTGGTACTGCCACGTTAGCAAATGGGGGTCCACCTACTAACGTGGCAGTGCCACGTCGGTAGCCACTGTTCACCAAAATTTTTTTTTTTTTTTTGAAAAGTGTTCTTTATTGTTCTTTATATATGGTGTTCTTCATGGAGTGCAGCTCTATATATATTTTAAGGCAAAGTAAATACTAATGAGCAGAAGAAGAACATACATTTTTACATTGAAACAATTTAGGACTACACTTTTAGAACTTCCTATTTGAATTACTTGGTTTGAAAATTTGGGACATAGGACTCCCTGTATCCAATATCAATTAGCATACCTGTTCTTCTGTGATCTTGCTATGGTTGAGTACCAACTTTTCTCGGTGTCCAATATTCTCTGAGCATCTTCATTCAATTGCAGAATGTGGGAGTTCTCTGTTGGACTATACATGATTGATGTTTGGCCCGGTTCTTTACTCCTTACTGCTGCTTATGGTGTGGTTGAAGCTGCTTCTACTGCATTATTTGGTCCTCTAGTTGGACAATGGGTGGACAAACTCACATATAAGAAGGTTTTGACTAATTATCTTGTCATTTTCCAAGTATTTGAGTTCTGACTCTTGCAAAATTGTTGTTACAAAATTTTACGTTTTCATTTTCTGCCAAATTTATTTGATGTATCACATCTAATGCTACACTTGAGCATCTAAAACACACTTACGGTTTTTCATTGTTCTCCTCAGCATTGTATACCAAGAAGAACAGTTCTTATGGCACGAAGGAGTTTTATCTGGACAATGTAGTTTATTCATGACAATTTACTTTCTGTGGTCAGGTCCTCCAAATTTGGTTGTTTATCCGAAGTATATCTTTTGTGGTTGCTGGAGTCACAGTGCTTGGAGTTCTAGTCTATCCAGAATTGAAGTCTGACAATTTCAAGGCATTCATTTTACTCATTATATCAATCAATATTTCTGGGGCTGTTGGTGTGCTTTCCACTCTTGCCGGAACCGTACTGATTGAAAGAGAATGGTGATTGCTTTAGAGCTTATATTTTTTAAATTAGTGAACATCGTATAACTTGGTTTACAAATGGCAAAATTCTCAAAAAAAATTCATAATTTTTTATCAGCTCCCAGTTAAAACAAATATATCTGTATGGAAGTTATTAGTTCTTGAGGAATTGCAAACAAACAACCATGTTGAGAGTGTCTTACTTAAAAAAACATGTTTATATAACAGGGTTGTGGTGATATCAAAAGGGCAGCCTACAGAAGTATTAACAAATCTGAATTCAGTTATCAGACGAATTGATCTACTTTGCAAGTTGTTTGCTCCTGTGGCGACTGGCTTCATCATTAGCTTTGTATCTTTAAAAGCATCGGCAGTGGCTTTAACAATCTGGAATATTGTATCTGTTTGCATAGAATATTGGCTTCTACTGTCTGTATATAATAAGGTACCAGTTTTAAGTGAAAGTGACCAAAAGCGAAGTTCAAGGCTTGCAACTAATAACCTGGGAGAGTGCCCAACTACTTCTGCAGTCAGACCTAACTCATCTCCATATAATGCTAATAGCTTGGAGCTATACAATACAAATTGCATGGCGAAAGTTACAGAGAAGCTTTTCAATAATTCTTATGTTCAAGCTTGGAAAGTATACGTAAATCAAGAAGTTGTACTCCCAGGAGTAGCTCTTGCTTTATTATATTTCACTGTACTAAGGTAAAACTTTTCTTGTCTTTTTCTTATTTCATGTACATGCATTTGTGCAAGCAAATGAGCAACTGCCTTGGAATAATGGAACACTAAATTGGTGGTACTCAGTGCACAAGGCTCTTGGCTCTTGCACAAACATGCTCCATTGTTAAGCAGAGTATATAATCATTCCCATCATTGTTTAGTGATTGTTGCATGGCTGTCTTTCCCATGTGAGAATATTCCTTTGATGTATCCAGGATGTTCATTGTTCCCTAATTATCTGTTTCGCTGTTTCTGGTGAGGTAATTTTATTTTTCTTTGCAGCTTTGGTTCTTTGATGACTGCTACATTGCAGTGGCAAGGTATACCTACATACATAATTGGAATTGCGCGTGGAGTAAGCGCTACAATTGGGATAACAGCAACATTTTTGTACCCTATCTTGCAGTCTCGCATTTCGACACTGCGGACAGGACTTTGGTCCATTTGGTCTCAGGTATACTCTAACGTGTGAAACATAAGATTTCTTTATTTCCTCAAACTGTAACTGGTTCAGCTCTTGGGACATCAGATATAGGAATTGAATCATTTACTTGCTGGGTAATGCTTTTCCAAATTTTCGCAGTGGGCTTTTCTCTTAGTCTGTGTAGCTTCAATATGGGTGAAAGATAAACTCAAATCAGCATATGTGCTGATGGGCGGAGTAGCATTATCGCGCCTCGGACTTTGGATGTTTGACTTGTCCGTCATCCAATTAATGCAGGTGAGCAGCATAAAGTCGTAAATACTACTCTATGTAGCCTAAACTTTCAAGCGTTTCCATCCTGAATTTCTTTTAGTAGACTTTACAAGGCAGTCAAACTTTTTCTCGATTGAATAATGTAGGATCAAGTTCTTGAGTCTGATAGTTGTATTGTTGGAGGTGTTCAAAACTCCCTTCAGGCTATGCTGGATTTGATGACCTACATCATGGGTCTAATAATCTCCAATCCTCAGGTAATACAATCGCTTTCTTTTACTTTTGGTTCGGGTCTCTTGATGAGGTTTCTATTTTCATGCTTGTATATTCTAGATGACTCTCAAGTTGAAAGATATTAACTGCTTTTCCTTAAAGGAAAAGCACATGGATGGATGTTATTCACTTCCTCAGTTTTAATAACCTTGAGATTCATCTTTAATTGCATTTAATACATGTGGAATTGTGGATAGTCCACGGACACCTTGTTTATTTGCACGGTACAAGTAAATTTGGTTTGCTCAATTTATGGTACAACATTCCTTCCCGTTTTTCTCCATTCAGGAATTCTGGGAGCTGACATTGTTATCGTTTTCACTGGTGACCCTTGCTGCAGCACTCTACAGCATACACATCTACCATGTGCGAAAACATCTCATTCACTGGGAGAAGTTACATGTACTTGTTCAATGGTCTTTCAGGTCATCCTAAAGATCAGAGCAAAGTTGAATAGGCTTTTACTCCTTGTATAAGCATGGCAATGGTAGTTTGAGTCATCTCCGATAATTTATATATGTTCTTAAAAACAGGTTCTTTCTACTGGAAAATGCCACCACATAGGTATTTTTACCTTTTAATGCCGACTACTCTTGTGCTACATTTCGTGCATTAGAAATTAGCTTAAGATTAACACTGCTAATTACTGCCTAGTACATGTCATCTGAAAAAGTGACCTTATATTTAACTTGGTACCTAAATGTCATTTTGTTTGATTATTAATTTTAACCCTTGTTAAGTTTTATGAATTTTGAACGAGTCAACTCCTAAGGTTGGTTTGCTTTCTCCCTAACATATATTAAAAGGAAAAAAGGGAAATTATTATAGAGAGTTTAATCCAGTTGCCGAGCAGGGAACATGCATTTCAGTTATTTCTGTTGTCCACATATATTACTGGTAGACTTTGTAGCTTTATGGTTTTGTCGTGGGTGCCAATGCTCCATCAAGGTTATTGGTGTCCTAGAGTCAATACAATCAATTGTATTTGTGTTTGAGTGATTTTATATATTTGATATATATATTTATTATTGGCTTTATTTACTGCGAAATAAATAAAGTATAATAAATGTCCTTGGAATCTTGATACAAATTATGTAGTTGCAAGTATGTGACTTGAACATGAGATTATATAATGATTGTATCATATTCTTAAAAGTCCCTAGCCGAGTATTATTATTACTTAGGACAATAATAATACATTAAGGCTAGTATGTTTATTGACAAGATGACCACATCTCATTGGTCATAAGTATGCAGATACTAAAAGCAATGCATAGGTAACTGTACGAGTACAGGGTACTGGACAGACCCACCGTGAGATACATCATGGTAAATAATAATAATAAATGTGTCATATGTATTATCACAGTGATAATGGTGTAATGATCCTTAGACCTGAAGTCGTTATAATTCTACATGAGAATTAATATATTTTGAATTCGTCAAAAGTTATCTTTAGCCGGATAATGATAAAGGTGAATATCGGATATATTATGAATCATGTGAGAAATATGAACGATCTAGATGGGATTTAAATCTCCTGATAAAGGAGTGATATTATCGGCCTCTTGTTTGAGTGAGACTATGAAATGCATGGCCATGCTCAAATGTTGATTTGATTAAATAGTCTACTCATCGATCAAGAAAATGAAGATTAAATTATGAAGAGGATGACACATTACATGCCTCGAGTTTAATCTATAATATCATGATTTAAAGGGATTATATTACATGGAACATTAGTCATAAAAGGTTGATTGAATCGTTGATTTAATTATTGTTTAATTGGGTAGCAATAATGTGTTACTAGACGCCGCTTATTGTTTGTAATTTTATTAGAGAATAAAATTATTGCCAATCAAATAATAACCTACAAGGTCACACACATAGAATGTTTAAAAGGGAAATTAATTTATTTCATGAATTTAAATTAATAATAATTTAAATTATGATTTTAAATTAATAATAAATAATAATTCGAATTTTATAAAATTAATTAAGTGAGACTTGATTAGTTAAAGATAAAATTTGAAGATGTATTTTCTTGACTTATTTAATTAATTAAGTATGACTTAATTAATTTATTTAAATAAATAAGATTTGTTTAAATAAAAATGGCCTAATTGTTTAATGGTCCATTTTTCTTTATTTCTCTTTATAAGCCAAAGGTTGGCTAGTCTTCTTGATACAACACAACTGAAAATTTCAGTTCATACACATCTTAGAGAGAAGGGAGAAATCAAGATTTGTCAAGAACACATCGATTATTTATTTTGGCTAGTACCTCGTCCCGTGGCGAAAATCGTTCGACGATTCAAGCAAGCATTCAAGTGTGGATTCCGGTGGAGGAGTTATAATTTTAACTCTCAAGATCAACAAGCTAGGATCTCCATTTGTCATCCATTGGAAAGCTTAAACAAGGTACAATCTTGTTCTTGAGAATTTTATACCATGATCATCATTTTATACATGGATCCGGGCTTTGGAATTCGTTTTTAATTGTTATTTACGTTATTTCCGTTGCGTTATTATGCCCGAATTCCAACAATGGTATCAGAGCTACATGTATAAAAGGATGATTTGGTGTTTTGTTCTTGAAAATGAATCATACATGAATTTTATGAATTTTTTGTCATGCTTCATTTTAACATACAAAAGATTTTATAAATTGTTATGATTGTTTGTATGATGTTATAAATTGTTATAACATGTTTTGGATGTTGTAATATATGTTAGATATGTGAATCACATCATAAGAATATTTTTAGAATCGATCTAAACTGAAAATAAATCATTCTGCACTGTTTCTGGAGTTTCTGCAATTTCTGGGGAAAACTGGTAAAAAGGGCTGTAACGCATTCGTATGATGCGTGTTATAAGGAACAAAACGTGGTTGCGCATTACTGTAATGCGTATCAGTAGTATACTACAGGTATTGCGCATTACCGGAATGCGCATTAGCAGTAGCAGGACGTGCAGCGCATGTTTCACATGCGCGTCAGATTTTTTGACAGTAATATAATCAGTGCTGTGCTGTGCCATTATTGCTGTTTTTTTTATTCTAATTAATTATTTTAGCTTTTGCTTTTACTTTTGCTTTAATAATTCAATTAGTTGCCTTGTTAGACTTATTGGTACTAATCATTAGATTCCTAAATGATTAAAGTTTTAATAATTGAATATTTAAATCATGGATTTAAAAATTATTATTAATTCAAAATTTTATTAATTAATTTAATTTCGAATTTTAATAATATATTTAAATTATGAATTTGAATATTATTATTAAATTCAAATTTTGATTAATTAATTTCGATTTAATTTTTTTTATTCGGATTAAAATTTTAATTAGTTAATTATATTAATTCGAATTTAATTAATTAAATTTGATTTATTTATTTAATTCCCTTTTAAATAATTAGGTATTTAAATTGGGGAGTTAAATATTAATCGATGTGATCATGATTAATTTGATGTCTATAATTGTTATATGAGCATGGTGCATTGGTTATGGCCTAAAGACCCGTAGAATAAATGTTGTAATTTTATTTATGGTCTGTAATAATTAAATACGACTTGCATGTCGTTATTTTTGTAATTATTATTTATCGAATGCAACTCGAGTTCTTTTGTAATTTGTTTCAAAAGGAAGCTGAAGGCAATCAATGGAGGCTTGGGAAGCAAATGAAGAATTTTGTAATAATTAGTTATTACAACCATAGATTGACCTTGATCTTTTCATTAGCTCGAAAAGATCGCATAGGATCGGGCCATAACCATTGCACGTTTAATTTTGCGTAACTGCACTTTACATATGATGCATGAATATATTAGATATATGAATGGATGCATGGATGTATGGATATTTTAGAATGTATGTATTAGATACGACACATATGCCATGTTTAAAGAAGATAAAATCTGTAACGATTTAAGATTTAAACAGACGATCAAGATCGTTAAATTTTTCAAAAAATCCCTTAAGAAATATTAAGTTAAACAGATGCTTTCCAACAAATAACACTCATTAAATCCTAGATCATTGAGGAGTGGATTTGCCAAAGCAAGGGCTTCTCTTTTATCGTGGTGAGATGTGATTAAGTAAACAAGCTTACTTAAATTGTTATTGTTGGGTCCAACTTAAATAAGTCGTCATAATAGGATTATGAACTTATAAGCATAGAGTTTAGTGAAATCTATTAGATAGATCGGAGCAATATGTTGTTCACTAAGCTATCCAAGAGTTATATACGATATAATTGACATAACGGTCTACCTAAATAATCATATTTAAGAGGAAAGCCAAAGCTGACTTAAAATATGACGAAATATGGATCTTGGCTCACTAAGAAAAGGTTTTATGGGAACCATTTTCCGAATTGATAGTAAGGGCTATTAATTTGATAAAAATAGTGGGAGGTATATTACGAATATGCTATAAATCAACTTGAACATAATTGGTTTTACGAAACATGCAAACTAACTCATTTTATGCGCTTTTACAAAATTGTAGATAATAAATGGCAAACAACACAAACCACTTTTCGATACGATCAGTCCTAGAAAAGGAAAAGCTGACAGGGACAAACTTCCTAGATTGGTTTAGGAACTTGAGGATTGCCTCAGGCAGGAGCGAAAGCTGTATGCCATTGAAGTTCCTCACCCAAATCCTCTTCCTGCTGGAGCCACACGTGCCGAGCAAAATGCTTATCAGAAGCATTTGGATGACTCAAATGATGTGTCATGCCTTATGCTTGCATGCATGGCTCCTGAGATTCAAAAGCAACATGAGTTGATGAATGCTTTTAAAATAATTGAGCACCTCAAAAGCATGTTTGAGGGACAAGCTCGCCAGGAGAGATATGATACTAGCAAGGCTTTGTATGCTTGCAAACAAGGAGAGCGAGACCCGGTTGGACCACACGTTCTTAAGATGATTGGGTACATTGAACAACTAAGTACCTTGGGCTTCCCGATTGGTCCGGAGGCTCAAATAGATTTGATCTTACAATCACTCAACAAGAACTTTTCTCAATTCGTTATGAACTACAACATGAATGAGATAGATAAGACACCCACTGAATTGTTGGGCATGTTAAGAACTGCTGAAACCAACATTCAGAAGGAATCTCCTACTCCCATGCTGATGGTGAACAAAGGAGGTGCCAAGGGGAAAAGAAAGTGGAAGGGCAATAAGAAGAGGAATGTGTCCAAATCTGCTGCCAATCCTAATTCTGCTCCCAAGAAGGCTACCAAGCCCAAAGGAGGTGTCGAAAAGGGTGATTGTCACCACTGTGGTAAACCGGGACACTGGAGGAGAAACTGTCATGCATATTTGGAAGAACTTAAGAAGAAGAAGCCTGCTGGCCAGACTTCTGCTTCAGGTATTTATGTAATAGAAGTCAATTTGTCTACTTCTACATCTTGGGTATTGGATACCGGATGTGGTTCTCACATTTGTATAAATGTGCAGGAACTGCAAAGGAGTAGGGCACTGGCTAAGGGAGAGGTAGACCTACGAGTTGGAAATGGAGCAAAGGTTGCTGCTTTGGCTGTAGGGACTTACCATTTATCGTTGCCCACTGGGCTTATATTAGAACTTGAAAACTGTTTGTATGTGCCTTCTATTTGTAGAAACATTATTTCTGTTTCTTGTTTGGACAAGAAAGGTTTTTCATTTACCTTTAAAGACAATGGTTGCTCTTTTGGTTTGAATGACATTACCTATGGTGTTGCACAATTATTTAACGGTTTGTATGTTCTTAATTTAGATACTCCTATCTTGAATGTAAATAACAAACGACTTAAGACTAATGACTCAAATCAAACATACCTTTGGCACTGTCGTCTAGGCCATATAAACGAGAAACGCATTTCCAAGTTACATCAAGATGGTTTCTTGGATCAGTTTGATTTTGAATCATATGATGAATGCGAGGCTTGTTTACTTGGAAAGATGACTAAAGCTCCTTTTACCGGACAGGGTAAGAGGGCCACCGTACGACTAGAACTAATACATAGCGATGTATGTGGTCCTATGAGATCGATGGCAAGGGGTGGCTATTTGTACTTCATTACGTTTACTGATGATTTCAGTAGATATGGATATGTGTATCTTTTGAAGAACAAATCCGAAGCATTTGAAAAGTTCAAAGAGTATAAGGCGGAAGTAGAAAAGCAAATTGGCGAAAGCATAAAAACTCTAAGATCTGATCGAGGAGGTGAATACTTAAGCCATGAGTTTAAGAACTATTTGAGGGAGTGTGGTATTGTATCACAACTAACTCCTCTTGGAACACCACAATGGAATGGGGTTTCTGAAAGGAGGAATCGTACCTTGTTGGACATGGTGCGATCTATGATGAGTCAAGCAGATCTTCCAATTAGTTTCTGGGGTTATGCCCTGGAAACGGCTGCATATACACTAAACCGTGTTCCTACTAAAACGGTTCAACAAACTCCATATGAGATATGGACAGAGAAACGGCAAAGCATGTCCTTTATGAAAGTATGGGGATGTGAAGCATTTGTGAAACGCCTAACATCAGACAAGCTTGGACCGAAATCTGAAAAATGTAATTTTGTGGGATACCCAAAGGAAACGAAGGGTTATTCTTTCTATAGTCCCTCGGAGAACAAAGTAATTGTTTCTCGAACTGCTGTATTCTTGGAAAGAGAGCTAGTCTCTAGAAAAGACAGTGGGAGGAAAATAGATCTCGATGAAGATCGAGAACCACTTGATAACATTGAACCAGAAGGGGAGCATGAGCAAGAAATACAAGAGAACATTGCTCAAGAAACACAGGTTGTTCGTAGATCTAGTAGGATTCGCCATGAGTCAAAGAGGAATTATGGATTTCTCTTAACTCAAAATGACGATGTGATGCTCATAGACCAAGATGAGCCTCTCACCTACCAAGATGCTATGAACTCACCAGACTCTGAGAGATGGCAAGAAGCCATGAATTCTGAGATGGATTCCATGTATGAGAACCAAGTATGGACTTTGGTTGATCCACCTGAAGGGGTAAAACCTATAGAGTGCAAATGGATTTTCAAGAAGAAAATCGACATGGAAGGTAAATTACAGACCTATAAAGCTCGACTGGTTGCAAAAGGCTTCAAACAAATTCATGGTATTGACTATGATGAAACCTTTTCACCAGTAGCAATGATAAAATCCATCAGAATTTTGCTTGCAATAGCGGCTTACTATGATTACGAAATATGGCAGATGGATGTCAAAACAGCCTTCCTTAACGGAAGCCTTGAAGAGGATGTGTACATGACACAACCTGAAGGTTTTGGAAATCCAAAGGATGCCGGAAAGGTATGTAAGCTGCATAGATCCATTTATGGATTGAAGCAGGCCTCTCGGAGATGGAACATCCGGTTTGATGAAATAGTCAAAGGTTTTGGATTTATTCAGAACGTGGATGAACCATGTGTTTACAAAAAGGTTAGTGGGAGCCATGTGGCATTCCTAGTATTATATGTCGATGATATATTATTAATAGGGAATGACATTCCTTCTCTACAGGCTGTAAAGACTTGGTTAGGACAAAGTTTTTCTATGAAAGACTTGGGCGAGGCTACCTATATATTAGGGATCAGGATCTATAGAGATAGATCAAGAAGATTAATCGGCTTAAGCCAGAGTACATATATTGACAAGATTTTGCATCGTTTTGGAATGCAAGATGCAAAAAGGGGATATGTCCCCATATCTCATGGGATAACGATCTCAAAAGAGAATGGTCCTAAATCATTGGATGATAAGGACCGCATGAGTAAGATACCATATGCTTCAGCAATTGGATCTATCATGTATGCGATGATATGTACTCGTCCGGATGTTTCGTATGCTTTGAGCATGACGAGCAGATACCAGTCTAATCCAGGTGAAGGTCACTGGACGGCGGTCAAGAATATTCTTAAGTACTTGAAAAGGACTAAAGATTCATTCTTGGTGTATGGAGGAGAGGAGAAGCTAACGGTAAAGGGTTACACGGATGCTAGTTTCCAGGCTGACAGAGATGACTCTGTGTCTCAGTCTGGATTTGTGTTTTGCCTAAATGGAGGTGCTGTAAGCTGGAAAAGTTCGAAGCAAGACACAGTAGCTGATTCTACAATGGAATCCGAGTATATTGCGGCATGTGAAGCAGCCAAGGAGGCTGTATGGATACGGAAGTTCATTACAGTACTTGGTGTAGTTCCATCGATCGCAGATCCCATAGATCTTTACTGCGATAATAATGGAGCTATAGCACAAGCCAAGGAGCCCAGAGCTCACAGCAGAACAAAGCATATACTTCGGAGATATCACCTTATTCGAGAGATAAATGATAGAGGAGATATTCACATATGTAAAGTGCATACTGATGATAATATTGCAGACCCGCTGACTAAGGCTCTGTCGCAGCAGAAGCATGAATGTCACACTAGTAGCATGGGTATTCGATACATGAATGATTGGCTCTAGTGCAAGTGGGAGATTGTTAGTATTGGTGCCCTAGAGTCAATACAATCAATTGTATTTGTGTTTGAGTGATTTTATATATTTGATATATATATTTATTATTGGCTTTATTTACTGCGAAATAAATAAAGTATAATAAATGTCCTTGGAATCTTGATACAAATTATGTAGTTGCAAGTATGTGACTTGAACATGAGATTATATAATGATTGTATCATATTCTTAAAAGTCCCTAGCCGAGTATTATTATTACTTAGGACAATAATAATACATTAAGGCTAGTATGTTTATTGACAAGATGACCACATCTCATTGGTCATAAGTATGCAGATACTAAAAGCAATGCATAGGTAACTGTACGAGTACAGGGTACTGGACAGACCCACCGTGAGATACATCATGGTAAATAATAATAATAAATGTGTCATATGTATTATCACAGTGATAATGGTGTAATGATCCTTAGACCTGAAGTCGTTATAATTCTACATGAGAATTAATATATTTTGAATTCGTCAAAAGTTATCTTTAGCCGGATAATGATAAAGGTGAATATCGGATATATTATGAATCATGTGAGAAATATGAACGATCTAGATGGGATTTAAATCTCCTGATAAAGGAGTGATATTATCGGCCTCTTGTTTGAGTGAGACTATGAAATGCATGGCCATGCTCAAATGTTGATTTGATTAAATAGTCTACTCATCGATCAAGAAAAAGAAGATTAAATTATGAAGAGGATGACACATTACATGCCTCGAGTTTAATCTATAATATCATGATTTAAAGGGATTATATTACATGGAACATTAGTCATAAAAGGTTGATTGAATCGTTGATTTAATTATTGTTTAATTGGGTAGCAATAATGTGTTACTAGACGCCGCTTATTGTTTGTAATTTTATTAGAGAATAAAATTATTGCCAATCAAATAATAACCTACAGGGTCACACACATAGAATGTTTAAAAGGGAAATTAATTTATTTCATGAATTTAAATTAATAATAATTTAAATTATGATTTTAAATTAATAATAAATAATAATTCGAATTTTATAAAATTAATTAAGTGAGACTTGATTAGTTAAAGATAAAATTTGAAGATGTATTTTCTTGACTTATTTAATTAATTAAGTATGACTTAATTAATTTATTTAAATAAATAAGATTTGTTTAAATAAAAAATGGCCTAATTGTTTAATGGTCCATTTTTCTTTATTTCTCTTTATAAGCCAAAGGTTGGCTAGTCTTCTTGATACAACACAACTGAAAATTTCAGTTCATACACATCTTAGAGAGAAGGGAGAAATCAAGATTTGTCAAGAACACATCGATTATTTATTTTGGCTAGTACCTCGTCCCGTGGCGAAAATCGTTCGACGATTCAAGCAAGCATTCAAGTGTGGATTCCGGTGGAGGAGTTATAATTTTAACTCTCAAGATCAACAAGCTAGGATCTCCATTTGTCATCCATTGGAAAGCTTAAACAAGGTACAATCTTGTTCTTGAGAATTTTATACCATGATCATCATTTTATACATGGATCCGGGCTTTGGAATTCGTTTTTAATTGTTATTTACGTTATTTCCGTTGCGTTATTATGCCCGAATTCCAACACTTAGGACCTGTAGAAATGCCTTGTAAACATAGTGTGGCAATCTTTCGAAGGTATGAGGAGGTATAGTTCATAGTTGCAAGTTAGAATGACCCGACCACCTTGCAGATTGATGGAGGGGTTTTGCCACGTCAAACTTATTTTGCCTCTTAAGCTTCGACAGGTATTCTTCCTTCCAAGCAATTGCAGTTTATCATGACAATCTGTCACCTTTGTCAGGCATCATGCATTTTCAGAATCACTCAGACTTGTGCTCATGTCAGCTTTAACTGTACCAGTAAGACCACTCCAGAATTGCCCCATACTCGTAAGTTTGATCCATAGACCTTTGCAAGCGCTATGGTGGTTTCTTAGCTGTTCAACCCAAGGTTTGCACTGATTATAATGGATTGACCTGGCTTCCAAATGTGAAGTTTTGGAATAATAATTTTGAAAAATTATTTTTTGCAAGTTACTTCAGTAAAGACTATGACATCTTCTGTCAATTTATACTCCGTAAGTTACGGTAAAATTTGCTTGTGTAGGTGTGTGTAAACTTGAGCAGTGTTGACACAAGGAAGGCTAGAGATCAAGGCAGCCTTCAGCAGAGTTGTCTACTACATTTTGAACAGCTTTGCATCAGCTTTGTTTCTTTACATTTAGGTACTTTTCACACTTGATATTGCTTTGGCTTCACCTACATCTAAACCATGACTAGAACTCTAGAACAGGGAGAATTACTGGAAAGGCAAGAATGAAATTTAAAAAAAAAAAATAATAACAGCTGAGGATACTGATTTCTCATCTTGAAGAGTGTGAAATCAGAACTAGGAGTACTCATAAAAGCCGAGGATACTGATTTCTCATCTTGAAGAGTGTGATATCAGAACTAGGAGTACTCGTATGATGTTCACCAGAATTACCAGTCCAGACAAATGTGCAGAAATGGTGGTTCCCTATCATTTATTCAGACATTCTATGCTTAATCATCTGAGTCTAGTTGAGATAAAAGAAAATTAGTCGAAGGATACAGGTGGAGAAGATATGGGCAGAAGCAAGTTTAAAAGGAAGCAAAAAACCACGTGATTAATTGTAGGTGCACAGTTTAAAATTGTCCTGAGAAGAAAAAAGTTAAAACAACTCTAAATGGACATAGAACTGAAGTTGTGCATCAAGGCAATAACAGGCAACGAAAGCCTCAGTCGACCGAGCGATCATCTTCACAGTCTTGCTAGAATCCTGCAACCACCAAGCCAGATATTTGAATCCAAAAACCTGACAGGAGCTGTATAAAACGCATCACAACTCAGGAAATTGTTCAGATTCTTTTGGTGAGGATGACTTTAACAAATATAAATGAGTAAATCAGGAGAGAATACTGCAAATGAACATATGTAAGATGTATAGGAGAAGCACGTTGAATGTGCATCCCATAATTTGAGGAGTGTATGAGTGATCACTACTCATGAAGTGAAGCATGGCCATAATGGTCCAGCACCATGACAGCCAAGGAAAAACCGGGTGAGGTCTCCTTTAACTTATTTTAGTCTAGAAAGGTAGAGGACTGCTTAAAACAATCCAACAGAAAAGATAATAACATAGATTATAGTATGAAGTTTTTTTGCATAGTAGTGTAAAAAGACAGGTCATGGCATCCATTGTGTTTGCTGTTTGCATAATTACAATTTGAACAACAGAATAGAAACAACTAGATTTATATGATCATTGTGAGTAACAATCTTTCAAAACCAACCAATAAGATGTAAATTTTCACATAATCTGGATAATAATCACTTTGATAGGGATCAGTTGTCATTTCTTATCTTTAATCATTGTGTTTGAACTTTATTTATTGTATTGCATGTTAGCCCACATGTTAGGGCTTTTCTTTAATTATTGTATTGTATGTTAGCCCACTTGTTAGGGCTTTTGATTCATTATTTGTTGTTCTTTGCTGTGAATTGCTGGAGTGTTTGTAGTCCATCAGTTCTGATTAATTCATTATATATACTGAGTTATATCAAACATATGGAGCACCTTGGATTATACATAAATTCTTGAGAATAATATTGAAATTATTCTTGGGATCTTGTATAACTCTTTGCTTGATTTTGTCATTGTAATCTTCTCTTAATATAAGTTGTTTTAACATATTGTCCTACATCAAATTGGTATCAAAGCTGAATCTGGGATTATTTTTTTTCTGTCAATTTTTTTTACTGTTCACACCCATTTACTGTTCATCTCGGAGTTCTGCACCAGAACTGTTCTCTGCTGTTGCTGCTGCTGCCATACACCACCAGAACTTCCGCTGCCCTAATTCCTAAATTTACAACAGTCGCCGGAACCAACCCAACACCGCTGCCGGAACTGCTACGGCTGCTCACCGTTGTGACTGTCACCGCCTTCAGTACTGTTCACTGTTTTGTTCGCTGTTTACTATTCATCCACCAGTTTCTGTTAATGTTCACTGATGTTCACTGCCGTTGCCTACCTCACCGCTGCCACCACTGTTTAACAACCAGAAACAAGCTCACCGGAGTCTTGTAAGAGTTTCTGCTGCTTGTCCTCTCGATCATCATTCACCATTGGAGAATCTGTGCCATTTCTCTTCTCGAAGCATCAAGAGTCTGTGCCCTATTGTGTTTGAATCAAAAGGGGTACCTCTGAACTCGGCCTATACATATACACCCACACTCCATATATACTTATACACTCCTATATCTATATACACACACCACTGTCACATATTTCTCTATGATTTTGAAACACACTTTAATCTCCTATATTAATACTTTGCTTGCCTAGTTTGTTTTATTTATAAAATATATATATATATATATATATATATATATATATATATATATATATATATATATATATATGTATTAGATTTTCTTCTTTTTTTTTTTAAATTCCAGGATCATTATCCATGTTGTAGGTTATTTAATTCGTAGTAAAAGTAATTAATTCTCTTAGTTAATTCGTGTGGAGTTGTTTTCTTAGTTGCATTATTATTCCATCTTAGTTGCATATTATCTGTCATTTTTATTATTTTCTCTTGAGATTAGTGATAATATCTGTAGTCGAATCATGATTTAGTTGTTAATTAATTTCTATCATATCTCGGCTTTGCATTTAAAATAATCATGGTAGGAACACGTAGCGGTACCAACACTACCCCTGACCCACCTACTGAGCCGACTATGGCTCAGCTTGTGGAGAGCATTAATAATCTTACTCGGGTAATGAACACTAAGTTGGGTGAGGTACATGAGAGGATAGACGCTTTAGAGGTTCGGAGGCCTGTCATCAATGTGGAGGATAGAGACGAAGAGGTTGTCGTTCAGCCTCAACGTCAGGAGCGAGGGACGAGGGGAGGACGTGGTGGAGAACCTAGGGTAGACTTGTATGATTATGAGGAGGAGGGTCACCGTAATTACAGGGACCATAATAGGTTTGACCAGAGGCAAAATGATGTGTCGAAGATTAAGGTAGATGCCCCAGAGTTTGACGGGAGATTTGACCCTAATGCATTCTCTGACTGGTTAGCCAGCATGGAGAAGTTCTTTGATTGGCATGATATGGATGATGGGCGTAGGGTTAGATTCGCGAAGATGAAGCTTGTGAAGCAAGCTAACATCTTCTGGAGTAGTGTTGAGAGAGATCTAGAGCGCGTGGGAGAACCGCATATTAGGCATTGGACCGAGATGAAGATGCGCCTGTCTCGATACTACCTACCGAGGGGGCATAAGGATAGATTGATGGAGCAGTTTGATAACCTCTATCAGGGTACCATGCCTGTTGCTGAGTACATCAGCAAATTTAGGGAGCTTGTCCACAGATGCGATCTTAAGGAGGAGGCTCGTATGACCCTCATTAAGTTTCATAACAAACTGCGTCCAGAGATCAAGCAACATGTGCTTATTAATCAGATGAACACCTTAGAGGACATTTTTCAAGTTGCACTAGAGCATGAGTATCGGTTGAAGGACAACTTTCAGCGGATGAGTTCTTCATATCAGAGTCACCCATTGAGTCGAGTTATACCCCAGAGTCGGACAGTTTCTGCCTCTCAGGGGACTTCTAGGGCTAGTAACCCAGTGAGTACCTCCACGAAACAATCCGTAGGTACTTCCACCATGAAGTGTTTTTACTGCCATGAACCAGGGCATAGGTCATTTGAGTGCCCGAAGAAGAAGAGTATGAACTTTATTGGTGGAGTTATAGAAGGAGAGGTAGAGGATGACATCCCTATAGATGATGAGTTGTATAATCCTCATGACCCATTGGACGATGAGGCTGAGCAAAGCCTGCAGCAGGTTGACCGTCAATTGGGTGTCATGCGATGCATGTATACTCAAGTGTGGAGGAGGACTTCTATATTCCATATCTACAGCAGAGTTGGAGGAGTGTCCTCTAAGGTCATTATTGACGGGGGGAGTTGTTTGAATGTGGTGGCTGAGATCGCAGTTGCACGGTTGAAGCTAAAAACTGAGCCACATCCACATCCCTATAGTGTCGCTTGGGTCAATAAGACATCTATTCCTGTGACTCACAGATGTCTTGTACCTATACACCTTGAGGGTTATGAGGAGAGCGTATGGTGTGATGTCCTTCCTATGGATGTTGCTCATATTCTCTTAGGACGACCATGGATATTTGATCACAGTGTGATTCACTATGGGAGGCAGAACACTTATGTGTTCATGCACAACGGGCGGAAGGTCACTTTGTGCCCCAGTAGGCCCCGTGAGATTCCCAGTAGTGAGGTGAAGGTCAACAGCGTCCCTACACAACCAACTAAATCTCTCCATATCTTGAAGAAGAGTGAGTTTGAGAGATGTGCCTTAGAGTCTAAGGTTGTGTATATGCTAGTTGCTAGAGAGATGAGAGATGCTCCTGTAGAGAAGGGTAGTGAGCTTCCTAGAGATGTTCAGCGGATTCTGGATGAGTTTACGGATGTCATGCCCGATGAGCTACCCCAGGGGTTGCCACCTCTTAGGGATATCCAGCACGCGATAGACTTGGCCCCTGGATCTTCGTTACCTAACTTACCACATTATAGGATGAATCCTACTGAACAGAATGAGATGAGGCGACAGGTTGAGGAGTTGTTGAGTAAGGGATTTGTGAGAGAGAGCCTTAGTCCTTGTGCTGTACCAGCCTTGTTCACACCAAAGGCTGATGGCAGTTTGAGGATGTGTTGTGATAGTCGAGCTATCAACAAGATCACCGTCAAGTATAGGTTCCCTATACCTAGACTTGATGACATGCTAGATATGATTGTTGGAGCTCAGTTTTTCACAAAGATTGACTTACGGAGTGGATACCATCAGATTCGTATCCGGGAGGGAGATGAGTGGAAGACTGCCTTTAAAACAGCGGATGGGCTTTATGAGTGGTTAGTCCTACCGTTTGGACTATCCAACGCCCCGAGCACGTTCATGAGGGTCATGAACCAGGTGCTTCGTCCATTTATTGGTAGGTTTGTTGTCGTATAATTCGATGACATACTCATCTATAGCCCCACGCGTGGGGAACACTTATCTCACTTGCGACAGGTTCTGGCAGTTCTTTTACGTGAGAAGTTGTATGTGAACCTGAAGAAGTGCTCTTTTGTGCGTGACTCCGTGATATTCCTTGGATTTATCGTTTCCAAAGATGGGGTTTCTGCAGACCCTGAGAAGGTAAAAGCCATTGCAGAGTGGCCAGAACCTTCTAATATCCATGAGGTACGTAGTTTCCATGGATTAGCTACCTTCTATAGGAGATTTATCAGAGGCTTTAGTACCATTATGGCTCCTATTACTGATAGCATGAAGAAAGGGGAGTTTGTTTGGTCTAAATCAGCTGCGAGGGCCTTTACTGAGGTGAAGGATAAGCTGACACATGCTCCAGTCCTCGCTTTGCCAGATTTTGGTAAGGTTTTTGAGGTAGCATGTGATGCCTCTGGCGTAGGTATAGGTGGAGTATTGAGTCAGGAGGGCCATCCCATAGCTTTCTTTAGTGAAAAGCTTAACGAGGCCAAAAAGAGATATACCACCTATGAGAGGGAGTTTTATGCTGTAGTGCAGGCGCTTAGGTATTGGCGACATTATTTGTTGCCTAAAGAGTTTGTACTCTATTCCGATCACCAAGCGTTACAGTATATTAACGCCCAGAAGAAGCTTAATCATCGACATGCTAAGTGGTTTGAGTTTGTTCAGGAGTATACCTTTGTGCTTAGGCATTGCAAAGGTAGCGAGAACAAAGTCGCTGATGCACTGAGTAGGGTATCCATTCTCCTTAACACTTTGAGTGTAGAGGTAGTCGGATTTACACATATGATCCAGGATTATCCGTTATGTCAAGATTTTGGAGAGATCTATGCTAGCTTTCAAGATCCTAGCTCTCCACCTTCGAGAGAGTATTGTGTTCATGATGGATACTTGTTTCGAGGGGTTCGCTTGTGCATCCCTAGTACATCTTTGAGAAATCATCTTGTGAGAGAGTTGCATGCGGGAGGGTTAGCTGGTCATTTTGGTCGAGATAAGACCATTGCCATTGTTGAGGATAGGTTTTATTGGCCTAGCTTGAAGAGGGATGTCGCTCGTATAGTTGCAGGGTGCCGTACTTGTTAGACGGCCAAGGGTAGGAAACAGAATACGGGTTTATACACTCCTCTTCCGGTTCCTCATGCTCCTTGGGAGGACCTTAGTATGGATTTTGTATTAGGGTTGCCTAGGACACGTAGTGGGCATGATTCAGTCTTCGTTGTAGTGGATCGTTTTACTAAGATGGTTCACTTCGTTCCTTGTAGTAAGACTGATATAATGCTGCTCATATTGCCTCCATCTTCTTTCGTGAGGTAGTTAGGATACATGGTGTCCCATTGACTATTGTTTCTGACAGAGATGTCAAGTTTGTGAGCTACTTTTGGAGGACTCTTTGGAAGTTACTTGGGACTAGTCTCAAGTTCTCTACCGCCTATCACCCACAGACCGACGGACAGACTGAGGTCGTTAATAGGAGTCTAGGTGATTTGCTTAGGTGTCTTGTAGGAGAACATGTGTCTAGTTGGGATAGGGTTCTGCCCACAGCTGAGTTTGCCTATAACAGTTCTGTTAATAGGTCTACAGGAGTCAGTCCTTTTGAGGCTTACATTGATCATCAGCCTAAGAAACCCATAGATTTGGTTCCTCTTCCACCTGCTTACAGATCTAGCGAGTCTGCCGAGTCTTTTGCACGTCACATTCATGATTTGCATGCTGAGATACGATAGAAAATTAATTTAAGCAATGAAAATTATAAGTCTGCTGCAGATGTTCATCGCAGGTTTCGGGAATATAATGAAGGTGATCAGGTTATGTTGCGACACCACACTGAGAGGTTACCTCCTGGTGCTTGGAAGAAAGTGCATGCTAAGAGGACGGGACCATTTCGAATTCGAAAAAGAATTGGTACTAATGCTTATGAGTTGGATCTTCCTAGTGGTATGTCTATTGGCCCTGTGTTTAATGTAGAAGATCTTACTCCTTTTCATGAACCAACTGATATTTATACATCTTCTTCACTTTCTTCACCTGATATACCTTCATCTTTACCACCTGTTACTACATCAGTTCCTTCTGACCCCATTGAGCCTATATCTACCCCACCGGTACTGGTGTCTCCTATACCCCCTTATGTTTCTTCACCGCAGCCAGTTGATGTGCCTATTGACGTTCTGGATGAGAGGATTGTGCCAACTCGACGTGGTGGTGGTTATCGACAGTACTTGGTTCATTGGAGTGGTAGATCAGAGGATGAGCGTACTTGGATCAGCACCTCAGAGTTTCGCCGACTTGCCCCTGATCTTTTTGCAAGCTACACAGAGTTCAGTTCGACAGAGCCGAATTTTTCTTAGCTGGAGAGAGTTGATAGGGATCAGCTGTCATTTCTTATCTTTAATCATTGTGTTTGAACTTTATTTATTGTATTGCATGTTAGCCCACATGTTAGGGCTTTTCTTTAATTATTGTATTGTATGTTAGCCCACTTGTTAGGGCTTTTGATTCATTATTTGTTGTTCTTTGCTGTGATTTGCTGGAGTGTTTGTAGTCCATCAGTTCTGATTAATTTAGTATATATACTGAGTTATATCAAACATATGGAGCACCTTGGATTATACATAAATTCTTGAGAATAATATTGAAATTATTCTTGGGATCTTGTATAACTCTTTGCTTGATTTTGTCATTGTAATCTTCTCTTAATATAAGTTGTTTTAACATATTGTCCGACATCACACTTCTTCATCCCTAAAGTATTAACATCAAACACGCCTGGAAAATGATAACTCAAACACATGTATGTGCGGAAATAGGGCTGATAACCTAGTGCGAAAAGGGCAGAAGAGTTATCGTGTCAGATATAAGACTGGTTTGAAAGCTTATATCCAGAAATGAGAGCAGACATTGCCAGCGCAAGGAATGCTAAAAACTCCATGCTTATGGCTGCTGCTGACGAGTCTGTAAATATATTATCTCCTCCTTCTCTCATACTGTTTGTCACTGGCACCGCTGATGATCCTGCTGATATCAACAGGTATGCAGTAATCTGCACTTTCAAAGGAACGCCATCAGTTTCTATATCTTATTCCTAAATCCTAATAATAAAAATCACACTTTTGGTTTATACAAAACGAAAGGTACAGAAACAACAAATGAAACACAACCTGATCCCCAACAAAGTTGAACAAAGCCAAATTCCGGCGTGAAAACATCTGTTTTCTGGTTAAAAGCTCATGAACTTGTAGAAAAACATGCCCGCCTGTATAAAGTGTTGATAAAATTGATATGGCTACCACATACCTATAAAACAAACACAAAAATAATTACCAACCTACTACCAAATTTAAGCGTATATGAAACGAAAAAAAAATAAAAAAAAACTATCAATTTACAGTTGTATCTTGTATGTATGCATAAGTGCTGGAAAATAAGACCTGTATTCTTCGAAATCATCGAATTTTCTGGCATCCCCATGTTGATTACTGACCATGATAATGAAAGCAAGAAAAGAAAATAGCAATCCCAGTCCGTGCACTGCCAGAGAGCCATTCTTATACAAATCCTGAATTCTCCAGCTCCTTGTAATACTAAATCGCGATGCACGGGGTGTTTGGCTGTGTTCAACATCGCTGCCTGCAACCGGAGGGGTTTCTGTCTTTACAGAAGACGGGTGTTGAGGATTCGACATTAGTGATTAAAATTCAATGGGACAAAACAGCTCTAGTAATATAACAAGCAATTTGACAGACTGACCCAATGCTGAAAGCTAGAATAGTTTTTAGTAGTGTACTATGAAAACAAGAACAATGTTGTTGTTGTTTCTTACTGTATGATTAATAATTAATTGACAAGTGGAATCTCATCTCGGGTGGGGTTACAATTGCCGGATTATTTGACACTGTGACTAGGGGTGGCAATTTCGGGTAACAGGTCGGGTTCGTGGCAATTTCGGGTAAGAGGTCGGGTTCGTGTCGGGTTTGCTGTACCTGGTCCTGTTTTCGTGTCGGGTAACAGTCTGTGACATTTAATTAATTAAATAAATGTTTGTTAGAGCATCTCCAAGGGTATAAAACCCTTTGTGTTCACTTGGTGGGAATGGAATGTGGATGGAATGGAATGAAAAATTATATACAAATTTTATGAACTGAAAGAAGAATATATGAGTGAAATCATGAATGAATATGAGGGAGTCTAAATTTTCCTTGATAAAGATTGTAGGAAAATTGATGTAGAAAAGGAATGAGCATTCCTTCCAAAACATGTGGGTTAGAATTCTAGTTCAAATAGTTTTGAATGGAATGAAGGAAAGAATGAAAATTTTAAACATTTTCCTCAAACTCACCCAAATAAGTGTTCAAATTTCATTCCATTCTCCCCTCATTCCATTCCATCAAAGTGAACGCAACCTTAGTTAAATTATCCATGTGGCATCTAGGTGACATCTAGTGGCACTATTTACATAATATGTAAAAGTTTGAGCACTCCAACCATCAAACCTTTAGCAAAAAATTATAGACAACGATATTTGTTTGGCTAAATTTGTTGAACCAATGAATCCCTTATGTATAATTTTACATAACCATAATTATAGATAATACCATTGGAGTGCACATCCTCGCCCTTAACAAAAATTTTACATTATCATTATAGCCAATCAATATAGCCAACCATTTTAACAGTATTGATTAAAATGATTGGCTAATTTCAAAAAAGTAATAGTTGGCTAAAATTTACTGAACCTGTAGGTATTTTTCTTCAATTGGAATTGGCTACAACGATTGGTTATATTTCAAAAAAGGTATTATTATTATTATTATTATTATTATTATTATTATTATTATTATTATTATTATTTATTTTTTTAGTATGGGAAGAAAATGGGTGGGAAATGATATGTCAGTTACTACATATCTATAGAGTTTCAACAAATATGGCCAATATTGAAAAAATATAGAGGATTGGCTAAAATTTTAGATAAGGGCCCCATCGGAGTGATGAATTTTTAACATTTATGCATATTTTTAAATTTTGGTAAATTATTTAAAATTTTAGCTAAGGGATTTGTCCCATTGAAGATGCTTTTAATGACTAATTTATTTTTGAAATACTAATAAAAGTTGTGGGTTCTAGGACAACCAATGGATGATCCAGTATACAGCCTATTTTTGCAACTGCCAACTGTAGTTGAACATTATCCGTCGATGCCTGCCTATCTGTCTCTCCCTTGGTTGGCCATAAGTTTTCGATAACACAAAATATAAACGAATTTATATACTGCTTTCGTTTTGAATAGTTCCCTCTTCTAAAGAAATTTAATAGAATTCGGTTTTGTTTGATTTATTTGAAAAAAATGTCAAAAATAACCTTTTTTTTTGAATTGTTTAACCAAAGTAACCGATTCTGAATAATTATCCAATTATGACCGTTTCAATACAAAATCATCGAATGATCATCGAATGCGTATTCTGAGTATGAGAGTCAACAACTATTATATGTTGCAGTTCACTTCAATGGAAAAGATGTGGGGACACGTTCACATGATGTTGTCTCTTTAGTCCCTACTTCCCTATATTCTTCGTTCAAAAACATATATGTTGGATGTTGGAGGCTGATTAATTATAATGGCATTTGCAAAATGCATATTAAGTAGTATTACGCATTTCTTGAATGCTTATTGCTTATGAAGGTCATAATATTTTGATCTAATTTGCGTATTCTATAGAAAAAAATAGAATATATATTACAGATTACTCCGTTGAAAATGCGTATTATGTATTATCCCGTCTCGTAATGCGTATTCCATCGGTTATTATTGGTCACTTGTTTCAAATCGGTTATTTGATAAATATTCATTAAGTTGTAATTGTCTTTCACCCGACTTATTTAAAGTTCAAATTCGAATTCAAACATAAAAATATGTGTATTCCGTTAAAGAGTTTGAGATGAGTTATTTTGTTAATACGGTTTAAACTCGGTTCAAAATTGTTTAACTTCTTAGAGTTAAAATTATATATATATATATATATATATATATATATATATATATATATATATATATATATATATATATATATATATATATATTATATTTTTTCATAATATTTCTCACCTTTTAAATTGAAAATTATAATTCAAACTTAGATTAAAATTTTGACTCCTCATCCTTAAGTTTGAAATAATAGATTAAAATTAGTTGGGTTAGGTGGATTTGAACTTATTTTTTCATGTTAAATTTTACGGTTCATGGGCTTTTCATTAAAGTCTCAAGTGCGTTTTGATTCGTTCTTGTTCGATGAAAGCTCAAGTACGGCTCGATTTGTTAACGAGCTCAAACTTGAACATCTTTTTTTTATTGTAAAAAAGCTCGGTTCAATTTTTTAGGAAAAAATTTAGGCATAACTCGTTTAAATCAAACATTGATTCAATTCGATTAATTTACAACCTAATGATCACAATTTAATGTCCATGGTTACGACTTTCGATCGCTAAGGGATTTCGCATGGAAAAGAAAATGTTCCATATTTATGGGGTAATATCAAAAAAAATTGTCCTACTTTAAGAACCTTTATTGTAAAGAGTGGGGAAATAAATATATTAAATCCATTCATTTTAGGGATGAAATTTCAAAATACCTAATTTTCATAAAATATGTTCAAAATATCAATATTTAGTAAACATAATTATAAATAGCTCCACTATAGTGAAGTATCAGAGTGATACGCTACTTTCAAAAGAGTATTAGGAATAATCAGGTGTGATATTTCTTTGTTACTATAGTATTAGATTGAATACTCCATTCTTGATACTTCATTGACAACTCCCTTGAATAAGGAGTATCACCTTTGATATTTCATTGGAAATGGAGTATCTCCATTATAAACGTACTCCCTCTGTTCTTTCCAATTATTAACATTTTTTATTGGGATGTTCAGCACGTATTTTAAGCTATATTTTACAGATAGTTCCATAACTTATTTTTAAAATTTTCTTTTTTTTTTTTGTGTAAAAAATTAAACATTAAATTTTTATATATAAAAGGAAATTTTTTTAACAAAAACTATGGAACTATCTTTAAAATAAACCTTAAAATGCGTGTCGGACACCCGCTAAAAAATGTTAACAATAGGAAAGGACGAAGGGAGTAATATCTAACACAACATGAATTTCTTGATTAAAGTTTTTGAAAATATGTATTTTGGATAAACTAGTTTTTTCAATAAATTTTATCAATTCAAAATTTTGTAAGTAACAATATTTTTTAGGAAATTTTGCATATATACCTACCTTTTCAGTTTTTATTTTTATGTTTACTGATAAGTGAATTTTATATCCACTTGGAGCGTTCCATATCGGCTTAAATTGATTGACTTGGACTCAAGTTTGTTGTATTTTTGATATGTTTTGTGTAGTTGTGCATGGTTGTAGCTATTGGTTAGTGTGGGTGTTTCTAATCGTTATTAGAGTGGAATTAAGCATTGGAATGAAGATTAGACATTTGTGTTATGCTACCAAGGGGTTACATGTGTCATGGTATTGAAGATGTTAGCTAATGCAAAAGAAACGGAGGAGAAAGGAGCAATTTGTGTAAAATTCGGATTTTCTGGGTAGGTTGCGCAGTCTTCACTGTTTTGGCCATATCTGGAGTTCTAGAAGTCAGAATTCAGCGATCTTACAGCTCACGCGAAGCCTGGGAGATTTTCTACAACATTGGATAGATTACAGGCGCAGGCTGCACGGAATGCAGTAGGAGAGGCGCAGGCTGCGCGCCTGAGGGGCAAGTTGCACGCGCGCGTTGCTGAAAAATTACAGTTTTGGCCATATCTTGAGTTCTACATGTCCGTTTTGGACGATCTTACTGTCCACGCGAAGATAACGAGATTCTCTATCATTTTAAAGTGGTTCAGATGTCCAAATACAACTGGAACGGCCCAGAAATACTGAAGAAAAGTCAGTTACGAATTTTCCTTTAAAACCGAATCAGTTTAGGAAACGTATTATGTGCCGAACTGCAGAAATTCAACTTTGATAAGGAAATTGCTATAATTCCTACTTCTAATAAGTATGGTAATTGCTCTGGGCGGATAAAACATTCCAGAATCAGATCTACACATGGAATTTGCAATTCTATTCTCATTCAAGAAAGGAAATTGCCATACTCCTATCCCAACTCTAAAACGGCAATTGCTTGATGGAGAGGCAAATTGGGGCTATAAATACACATCTTGGGGGACAGAAAAAAAATCACTATTACATATCAATTACTTAGTTTTATTTGTATCTTTTCATACTTTGTTTTTATCATGGTTTCATTAGATCCCATGATGACGAGTGGTTCGATTATGAACTAATCGTTGTCATGGGATTCTAACGGATTTATTTGTAGAGCTTTAGTATCTTGATTGCTTTAAAGATCTGTGTGTAATGTATATCTGATATCCTCGTATGGTTATGCTTAATTGTTAGATGCGTACCTAACATTTAATTTGTTAATCTCTTGTGAAGTGAAAGTGGATCTTGAGATTTAGAACTTGTCATGCTAGCATAGGTTCATGATTGTTTATCAACATGATTAGTAGTATGAGATGAAAATACTTATATTGCCCTGTGTGATCTTTATGGATAACTTGTTCTTCAACCGTTATGTTTTCAAATTCTATAGACATATAGGGTCTAAGCATAATTGGTGTCTATTCATCTTCTATCTCTTTTGTGGATGTATGTTTAGTTTGATATTCGTATACTGAGAAGTAGCGTATACTTGTTTCGTGTTGTCCGATCAGATATCATAACCATTGCATATAGTGATTAAAGGCGTCAGATCTAAGCGAAGTATTTAATGAAGTTAGGATCTCATGTTACTCTTGTAGAAGTAATTCGATTCCAATTCTTGTTAGTTAATTAATTCTTAGTTTGTTAATTTGTTTCTTAGTTAATTTAGATAATTACAAACCCAAATTTGTTACTTGTCTAAGCAATTGAAATTGATCATACATTGTTGCTTGAGCATATCTACATAGAAATAGCCAGTCTCTGTGGGAACGAACTTAACTTATCGAATATTACTTGTGACCACGTGCACTTGCGTGATTTTGTGTTAACAAGTTTTTGGCGCCGCTGCCGGGGACTCGGTGTTATATTGGTGTTTATGTGCTTGACATCAGTGGAAGTTAAAATTATTTGACTTGGACACTTCTTTTCTTATCACTTTTCTTTTTTATTTGTTTCTTTTTGTTGGTTTCAAATGGCAGGCGAGGAGTTGCCATGGTGGGCATATTCGAGGACATCCATGCCTCAGCAATGTGAGCTATGTTCGGGCATTCATGAGACCTCACAATATTGTTAATACGAAGGAGTTGATCCATATGTCATTTATGAGGAACAACCATATTTTCAGTACCATCCTCAACAGTACCAACAAGATGTTCCAAATATGTCATATTTTTTGGGTAATGAAGAGTTTCAACATCAGCAACCTACTCCTACTTTTCAAACAGATGAGGTTGATGCAGTGTGGTGATTTTTTGTTAAACGATGGTGATTTTCTGGGTTGGCCGGAATTGATCATCGGTGACCGGAATTGGTGACTGGAGCAGGGATGAAGATGTTGGTGGTGGATTTGATGAAGGATAAAATAATAAAATTTAAAATATTAATTGTGGGGTTAGGATTTAGTTTAAATATAAAAAATGTGTGGATGTGATTAGATCTCATATCTTATCCTAAGAAAGATTCTCACTTAATCAAGACCCTATTTACAAATTATAAAAGTCATTGATAGGAATATGTTGTACTTGATGATAACTTCACAATCAATCAAATTGTATAAGGTTTTGTAGCTGTCAACGGATGAGGATTTATAACTCTATCCGTTGACAGGTAGCTCATCAACGGATGAGGTTTTGTAGCATACTGCAGTATCTCTATGTTATCAGTTGATAGTGTTTTTATCCACAGTCATGTTGACCATCAACGGATAGGCAGAATAGGGTAGCCAATTGTAAATAAGCTATGCTATGTAATTCTGTCTAAGTGAAAGTGTATCAACAGATGAAGACAAAACACTATCAACGGATACAACTCAAATCCACTCTATCAACGGATACAGCTCAAGTCTCAATATCAACGGATACAGCTCAATACATCATCAACGGATGTCAGTGTACAATATCAACGGATAATCATTGACACTGTCTTCTATGATTAGCTGGGGATTAGCAGTTGATAAGGACATGTTTGACTGACAGATCACATGGGTTGATAGTAGATACAAAAAGCAGTATGACAGCCATACTTTGGAAACACAGAAGAAAGAAGCATTCCGTTTACACTATGAATACAAGAAAGGTGCAGGAGACATGTCTGAACACAAGGACAACCTTTCGGCTACATGTGTATTTGGAGTGTAGTAGCAAGTCAACTAGAATTAGATTAATATTATCTTATTCCAGTAGTACTTGTAAAACTTGGGATTTATAACCAAGTGTAGCAACTTTTTGTAGACTAAGAAAACAGATACATTTTGCTTAGGGTTTCTATTGAATATTCTTAGAAAGCAAAGAGTTGTAAAATAGAAGCTGTGTACTTTTGTATCACAGAGTTTTCTTCGAATAAAAGCTTCAGGTGGTGCATTTAACCACCTGATTTTTATGTGTTTGTGAATTAATCTTTTTACAAGCAATTATCTAAGTATAGATTTCTGGAGTTCTTATCAGAAATTTATAAATATCAAGAATTGTATTCAACCCCCCTTCTACAATTATACAAGTGTGTAATCTGGGAATAACAATTGGTATCAGAGCAAGCTTCTAACATATTTGAAGTTTAAAGATCAACACACTTTCAACATGTCTAAGAAGGATTATGGAGTAAAGATTCCAGTTCTTGATAGAGAAAATTACTTTCACTGGAAAGTAAAAATGCGTCTACATCTCTCGTCTATTGATGAGGGCTTTGTGGATTGCATTGACAAGGGTCCTCACATTCCAATGAAGACTGCAACAAGAGTTGGCCTGGCTGAAGGTGTGCCTGACACTCTCATTCCCAAACCTGTTTCTGAGTGGAGTCTTGAAGATATTACAGAAGTCCACAAAGACAAAAAGACCATGAATATTTTGTTCAATGGTCTAGAAACAGACATGGTTGACAATGTTATTAACTGTACTACCGCCAAGGAAGTATGGGACACTGTTCAAACCCTGTGTGAAGGAACAGAACAGGTAAGGGAAAACAAGATGCAACTACTAATCCAACAATATGAACATTTTCACTTTAAGAGTGGAGAAACATTGAATGATACATTTAGTAGATTTCAAAAGCTACTAAATGGTTTGAAACTGTATGGAAGAATCTATCAAGTTAAAGATTCTAATCTCAAATTTCTGAGATCACTGCCCAAGGAATGGAAGCCAATGACTGTTTCTCTAAGAAACACTCAAGAGTACAAGACATTTACTCTTGAAAGGCTCTATGGAACTTCAAAGACCTATGAGCTGGAAATGGAGCAGGATGAAGAGATTGAGAAGTCTCAAAAGAAAAGTGGGTCAGTTGCACTTGTTGCCAACTTGGAGCAAAAGGAGGAAAGGACAGAAACTGCTAGTTCTCCACCAAACAGGGAGGTTTGTAAAGGTAGAGCAGAATCAAGCAGGAGCAAGGAAAAGGTGTCTGAGGAATTGAATGCTCTTCAGCAGGATGAATTGGATGAGATAGATGAGCACTTAGCTTTTCTATCTAGGAGATTCTCTAAGCTGAAATTCAAGAGAAACTCTTGGGTGGCCAAGCCATTTAACAAGGATTTTTCCACAAGCAACTATGTGGATAAATCCAAAATTAAATGCTACAATTGTGGAATTGCTGGTCACATGATAAGTGAATGCAGGAAACCTAGATCTGAGAACAAGGGAAAGTCAACTGAGGCTATTGACTATAAGAAGAAATATTTTGATCTTCTCAGGCAGAAAGGAAAGGCATTCTTGACCCAAGAGTATGACTGGGCTGTTGATGACAATCATTCTGATGATGATGTTGAGTTAGTCAACCTTGCTTTAATGGCTGATTCTGGAGAGCAGGAAGCAAGTTTAGCTAGCAATCAGGGAAACAGAAGGAATCTATGGTATCTAGACAGTGGATGCTCTAGGCACATGACAGGAGATTCAACCCTGCTCACAGAGTTCAAGGAAGGAGCTGGCCCTAGAATTACCTTTGGAGATGACAGCAAAGGATATACTAAGGGATATGGCCTGATTTCAAAAGACAATGTCATCATTGAAGAAGTGGCTTTAGTTGAAGGTTTGAAGCACAATTTGCTGAGTGTCAGTCAGATTTGTGACAAAGACTATGAAGTAAAGTTCACAAAAGAAGCCTGTGTTGTTTCTGCCAAGGAAGACAACAATGTGGTATTGACAGGCTTTAGAAAAGGAAATGTTTACATAGCTGACTTCAATTCAGCATGCTCAGAATCCATTACTTGTCTCTTCAGTAAAGCAAGTAAGGATGAGAGTTGGCTATGGCATAAGAAGCTGTCACATTTGAATTTTAAAGTTATGAATGATTTTGTAAGAAAGGATCTTGCTAGAGGAATCCCTCAATTGGAGTTTGTCAGAGATGGGCTGTGTGATGCCTGCCAATTAGGGAAACAAAAGAAATCATCCTTCAAAAGCAAGACAGAGTCATCCATTGTTAAGCCTCTTCAATTGCTGCATATGGACTTATTTGGTCCAGTAAATGTCATGTCTATTTGAAAGAAGAAATACTGTCTGGTGATTGTAGATGATTTTTCTAAGTTCACATGGACCTTCTTCCTGCACTCCAAGGATTATGCAAGTGAAATCATCATCAATCACCTCAGAATACTAAACAATGGTTCTGAAGACAGAGTACAAAGAATCAGGAGTGACAATGGTACTGAATTCAAGAATTCCACAATGAAGATTTTCAGTGAACAGAATGGAATTGTCCATGAGTTTTCTGCTGCCAGAACACCTCAACAAAATGGGGTTGTTGAAAGGAAAAACAGAACTCTCATTGAAGCAGCTAGAACAATGTTAAGTGAATCAAGGTTACCAACATATTTCTGGGCTGAAGCTGTCAACGCTGCATGCTTTACTCAGAATATTTCCTTGGTCAATCAAGCTAGAGGAATGACTCCTTATCAGTTATTAACCAACAAGAAACCAACTTTAGCTTTCCTACATGTCTTTGGATGTAAGTGTTTTGTGCTAAGGAATCATGGAGATAACTTGGGCAAATTTGAAGCAAAAGCAGATGAAGCTATTTTCGTTGGATATGCAGCAGGGAAAGCCTACAAGGTCTACAATCTAAGAACCAACATTGTTATGGAATCTGTACATGTTGTGTTTGATGATCAAAAGATTCTAGGCCTAAATGATGAAGGTTCCCATGAAAAGTTGGAATTTGAGAATGAAGGTGAAGGAAGAATGTACTATGATGATGATGAGGAAAATGAAGATCATGACCACAGAGATCCACCTAGAGCTGTTATACCAACTAGAAGTGATGCTTACACTGAAAATGAAGCATCCGTTGACAGTCATTGTGCAACACCCGTTGACAGTCATTCTGCAACATCCATTGACACTATTAGAGATGCATCCGTTGACAGAGATTTTCAAGCATCCGTCGACAGGCAAAATGATGCATCCATTGACAGTCAACTTCATAATTCAGCAAGGACAACAAACTCAGGGGGAGTTTCTCAAGGTCAAAATTCAATGCTAAATCAACATGATCATGCTCATGGAAATGAAGCAACCTCATCAAGATCAAACCTTCCACCTGCAAGAAAATGGACTAGAGATCATCCATTTGAGTTAATCATTGGTGAATCAAATTCAAGAGTCCAAACTAGAAGGGCCACTCAAGCAGAATGTCTATACAGTAGCTTCCTGTCTCAAGAGGAACCTAAGAAAGTGGAAGATGCCCTTCTAGATCCAGATTGGGTGTTAACAATGCAAGAAGAACTAAACCAATTTGAAAGAAATAAAGTATGGAAACTTGTGCCCAAACCTGATGAAAGAAGTGTCATAGGTACTATATGGGTTCTCAAGAATAAGAAAGATGAAAATGGCATAATTGTGAGGAATAAAGCTAGATTAGTGGCAAAGGGCTACTCTCAAGAAGAAGGAATAGATTTTGTTGAAACTTTTGCTCCAGTGGCAAGACTTGAGGCAATAAGAATCTTTCTAGCCTATGCAGCACATGCCAATTTCAAAGTCTATCAGATGGATGTCAAAAGTGCCTTTCTAAATGGGGAACTGGAAGAAGAGGTCTATGTCCATCAACCTCCTGGCTTTGAGGATCCAGAATTTCCAGGATATGTATATCTTCTCATGAAGATATACATATCCTGGAGAACACCAAGAGCACGTATGACACTTTATCTCAATTTCTTTTGGAGAACCACTTCACTAGAGGTACAGTATATAAAACCTTATTTCATAGGAATATTAATGGCTCTTCAATACTTGTTCAAATCTATGTAGATGATATTATTTTTGGGTCTACAGATGAGAAGCTTTGCAAAAAGTTTGCCAAACTTATGCAAAGTAGGTATGAAATGAGCATGATGGGTGAATTAACTTACTTTCTTGGCCTACAAGTAAAGCAAGTTAATGAGGGCATTTTCATAAGTCAAACAAAATATATTTATGATCTCTTAAAGAAATTTGACTTAATGGATTGTACATCTGCTAAAACACCTATGGCCACTGCAACTAAGCTTGAGTTGAATACTAAGGAAAAGTCTGTGGACATCTCAAGCTATAGAGGCATGGTAGGTTCACTTCTATACCTAACAGCTAGTAGACCTGATATAATGTTTTCTACTTGTCTTTGTGCTAGATTTCAAGCTGACCCTAGAGAGTCTCACTTAATAGCTATTAAAAGAATCTTCAGGTATCTCAAGGGAACACCAAACCTTGGCATTTGGTACCCAAGAGAATCTGGTTTTGATCTAACTGGCTATTCAGATGTAGATTATGCAGGTTGCAGAGTTGATAGGAAAAGTACTACAGGTTCCTGTCAATTTCTAGGAAACAGGCTTGTTTCATGGTTCAGTAAGAAACAAAACTCAGTCTCCACTTCTACAGCTGAAGCTGAGTACATTGCTGCTGGAAGCTGTTGTGCACAGATTCTATGGATGAGAAACCAACTTATTGACTATGGTCTAAAAGTTGAGAAGATTCCAATTTTCTGTGACAACACAAGTGCTATTGCCATCACAGGGAATCCAGTGCAACATTCGAGAACCAAGCACATTGACATCAAATACCACTTCATTAGAGAACATGTGATGAATGGTACAGTAGAAATGCACTTTGTGCCAAGTGAAATGCAGCTTGCAGATATCTTCACCAAGCCTCTTGATGAATCCACATTCACAAGATTGGTAGGTGAGCTAGGTATGCTTAACTTGTCATAATTCCTAGTGATATTTGATTTCACTGCATTGAAGCTAGAAATGTGTTTTGATTTACTTGAAAGTTAAAACTTTCAGAAAAATTTTCTGCAGAAATTTTGTCTAAGGCAAAATTAGCTTATCAACGGATATCCTTTTATCCGTTGATAGTATAAACACATTACTAGATTTTCGCATGTCAACGGGTAACAGGCTATCCACGTCATCAACGGATAAACTATATCTCAACCGTTAATTCTATATCTGTTGATATACATTTTTTTTATAGCCGTTGGTAACCGTGTATATCTAATCATGGCTGTACTTATTTTCTTTTCATTTATTATTTGACAGTTACTTTTGACCAATGGGGTAATTACTTTTAATTATTTCATTTTTAACTCTTGAAAAATATAAAAGGCTGACTTGTACTCTCACATCTCACTTTTATTCATTTTCAAGCATATCAAAAGTTAACTGCATCTTCTTCTCTAAAACTCTCTGTAACCAAAGTTCAAACACTTCAATGGCGCCCATTGTTAAGATGATGTCCTCCACTGGGTTTACCTATGAGAAGAACAATTTCGCGGCCTTTGTTGACATAGTGAATGCTCCAGAAGCTTACCACACTTTGATGAGTTTCGTGAAGAAATGCAAACTGTCATATGCTATGACTGCCACCACTCCCTTAATCCACGAGGTAATTGAAGAGATGTGGACATCTGTTGAGTACAATGGCACAGACGGTACAATTGCTTTTTCTTTAAAGGGTAAAAACTATGTAGTTAATTCTGATGTAATAACTGCTTGTTTAAAATTGCCTGAGAATAACTGTCTGAAAGTACCCACTGATGCTGAAATTGTTGCCATGCTTAATTCTATTAATTATGCCCTTAGTACTGAAAACTTAGGGAAAATTGTTAGGAAAGGAATGGTTAAAGAATGGAGCTATTTCTGTGATGCCTTCATTAAAACTTTTTCAGGCAAAATTAGTAATTTTGATGCTGTTACCCAGTCCATGCTAACTATGATGTGTATGCTCTTAAATGATAAATTCTATAATTTTGGCACACTAGTTATGTATGAGATAGCTGCAAAGTTAGGTAAAAAGGAAACTAGGAGCAAGAATATCTACTTTGCTAGATTTTTAATGCTTTTAGCACTGCATGTATCTGAGAATGAGCTATCCATTGCTAACCCGGATAGCAAGTTCCAATGTTTTGTTCAGGAGAAGAGAGTCTTAAGTGACCTAATTCGAATGAACCTCAATGCAGGAGTACAATTGGTATATCTACCAATTGTTCAGGTAACTATTTCTAACTCTGAAACCCCTATCTCCAACCCCCAAATTTCTTTGCCTTCTAGTGTCACAATGGAGTCTGTAGTTGTGACCAAACAGGCTCCTACCAAAGTGACCAAATCCAGAGTTCCAAAATCACATTCTAGTAAGCAAACCTCAAGTGTCTCTCAAAAGACACCTGTTGTAAAATCTACCAAAACTCTTGAGGGGAGTGTGAAGGTGGTAGTGAGTGGTGAGGGACAGGGTGAACATCAAAGAAGCCCTAAGGATAAGGAAGGAGAGATGAGTGCAACCACCATTTCAGTCTCTCAAAAGACTGCTAATGTAACTACAAGCCAAATTCTAGTTACACTCTCTCAACAGAGTGTGATTACTGAATCAAGTTCCCCACAAGGAACACTGCACAAGAGGGTTAGAGACACAGATAGCCCACTCTCAAAAACCTATGGAAGAAGAGTGAAATCTAAAACCACAGGGGAATCACAGGGTGTACACACAGTACAGGAAACTGTACCTTCTCAAATTCAGTTTGATGTGACTTCAATAAATGTGGAGTCACAGCCCCTTGATCTTAATCTTCAAATCGATACACATTACAATCCACCATCACCAACTCCATCTCTGGATGTGGATATGATATCTACATCAATTCCTGATTCTCCATCTTTAAGATTCTTGGAGAAGCCCCACTCTGCAATTGGTGGTCATCATCTTTTAGATGATTTGTTTGACCATCAATCTTCCCTTCTAGAATTCTCAACACAGACTGTGGCCTCGAACTTAAATTCAATCTCCACAAATTCAGTGTTGGTTTTCTCTTCAACGGATAAAATTATTCCTTCCTCAACGGATATCCTTCATCCGTTGACAAGTGTTTCTCCATCAACGGATGCGCCTCTGTCTAGCCATCCGTTGACAGCTATAACTACTCCAACAACGGATATTCCTTATCCGTTGATAACTCACTCTACCACTGCTATATCTGACATTCCTGTGTCAAGTGTGGAGGAGTTCTCAGTAGTTGAAACACTTTTAGGATTGAGGGAAGGGAGTGAGAGGCTGCCTTGTGAGCAGGCAAAAGGAGAGCTAAATAATGAGAGGCTGGCCATTTCTTCCGGTCAGGCAAAAGGAGAGACTGAGAGTTCCACCTTAGTAGGTGAAGGTGAGGTTGTGAGAGGTGTGAGCCAAGGGGAGCCCTTGATGCAAGAAAAGAGAGATGAGAGGAGAGAAGGGACTACAGGAGAAATAAGGATGGAAGAAGCAGCCATTGCTAGTGAGTCAATGGAGGTTGAGGATGCAGCCAAGGAAATGGAATTTCAAAGAGAATATCAGTCCATGATTGACTCCATTTCTTTGGATGCTAAAACCTTTACTCACCCTGTTCCTGCCTATCAAATTCTGGCACAACAGGGCAATGTCGAAGCAGAGGAGGCAATGCACCTAGTGCACACCTCACAGTCTCTACTTAGAGCTAAGGAATCTTTAGAAGCTCTGCCAACCACTGCTGAGAGTGAAGAATTTGAAGATTCTGAAGATGAAGACAGCCAGAGCCCTGAAGATGAAGGTGATAGCAGTATTCATGATTGGAAATTTGCTAACAACTACACCTATCATCAACTTGATGTGGAAATCATAAGGCAATATAAATCTGCCCTGGCTGAGCACCAAGAAGCAGATCCACAGAGAAAGGTTGTTCTTCAACAGGCAATTGACTCCTTTAAGTTACAAAAGATGCAAATGGTGATTCAGAGATCCAACTTAGAGGAGGTCAAACAAGAAATCAAGGATGTGAAGATCTCTCTGGATTCCAAGTTAGAGCAACTAGCTCCTACAGCCACTCAGAGGGTGTTGCAACAAAGGTTCATCAAAGAAGACAACCTGGCTAAGTCTGTGCAACTACTCAACTCAAGAGTGGAAAAGATGGAATCCCAGATGGAGCAATTTCTTCACCATCAAAAACTGCAAACCCAACTGCTAGAAAAGTTAGTTGCAGCCCCAACTTCTAGTCAAACCCTTGATGCTAACAAAAAGGGGGAGAAAGTGGAAGAGGCTGTGGCAACTACAAGTCAAATCTTAATTTTTGAAAGAAGGGAAGCAGCAAGTTAGGGGGAACAGCAGCCTACCATAGTGGTCAATCCACAGGACTTCATTGTCGAAGCTTCCCCCAGCAAATCCAAACCCCTACAAGTAGCTCTATCTAAAGAGTTTGATTTCTCAAACTTGACAGAAGAGGAAAAGCTAGCCAAGATTGAAGACCTGCAAAGGACGAAAGAGGAGAACAATGAAAGAATAATGAGGACAGAAAGATTGATCAATGCATCTATTGTATCAAATCTGTTCTCTAGCCAAACCTCAGCTCCAACAATATCTACCACAATTCTGAAGGTGCTCACTCCAGCAATTGTGGCTCCTACATTCTATGATGCTGAGCCTTCTCATGTTAAAGAATTTGAACCCTACATCAAAGCAAGACCCTACTCACCACCAAAAGCAAATGGGAAGAACAAGTTACAACTGGACTTTCCATTTCCCAAGGATGATGAAGAGAAGCTGATGGGTAAGCAAATTAAGGAATTCAAGGAGAAGACTAACAGTTGTGTAAGAGAATGGATGGCTGTAATCATAAGGAATGGAAAAGTTCTACACATATCCAACAGCCATCCTAGATTTGTTGAAGCCAAGAGAGAAGAGACTTCAAGGCTGCTAAGAGAATCTCAACCAAGCACTGAATTGCAAAATGAAAACTCAGATGAGAAGCAAGCCAGGCTGGCTCAAGAGTTAATGGATGAGGTAGAGGATGAAATGAGGGAACCTGAGGAAGTCCCCAAATCCCAAAGGAAAGGGAAATCAGTCCCCAAATCCAAATCTAAGAGAATGAAATCAAAGGCAAGGAGGCCTGTCTCTCCGGAAATTGAAAACAAGGAGACAGTTGGCTCATCACAACCTATTTCTGTAAAAGTATTCAACCCAGCTGTGAATTTCCATGGTGATCCTATAGTACCTAAAGAGGAACCAATGAATCTTGACTCCATTGAGGTTCCTTCATTCTTGCTGAAGCCTCAACAGAAGCCTATACAGAAGAAAAGGATACCAAGGAAGCAACCTTCAAAGGAACCAATTCAAGTTGCTAGGGTACTTGCTATTGTCAGGCAGCCAATCTTGGAAAACAAGGATGATTTTATCTATCAGGCAGATATTGAAGAATACTCTGGCATGAATCTTTATCTGGATGAATTGTCAGAAGTAAGAGGAATTGACAAATATAAACATCTGCCTGAGAGGTTGGTCTTTGTATACAAGGGAGGGAAGGAAAGGACATGGCCACTATAAAGGGTTCTTGGAGAAAATTATCTGACCTTAACCAAAGTGTTCTCTGCAATCAAGAGATACAAAGGGTTCTCCAAGATAGCAAAAGGGGAGATACTGGACAGAATAGAACAGATAAGGAGGGAATGGAACTCACCATCAAGTCTACCAAGGAAGATGAAGATCCCATACAATGGACAGAAAATCCACCTTCAACCCTTCTGGATGATGGAGTTCAGGGATGAAGATGGTAACAGGAGATTCTTCAGGTTAGAAGACCAACTATCAAAGGCTAGTTCTCAATACCTGAGATGGTTACAACAAAAGCTAAATCCAAAGGTTGATGAAGAAGATGCCTTCTATAGGCAACTCCAAATTCAGATTGAGTCCAACTCTGCCAAAGAAGGAAAATCAAGGGTGATGCCAACAAGAGAAAAGAAACAGTCTTAATCTGCTCAGTCTAGAGGAGCACTTCTCTGTAAATTTCTCAAACTTTCAGTTTTTAATTTTTGTAGCTTAATACAATTTTTGCATTGTTCTATATATATCTTTAGGAATGTTTTGTTATCATCAAGATCCTGAATTTATGCTTTATTGCCATCAAGTATAAATTGAGGGAGATTGTTAGGAATATGTTGTACTTGATGATAACTTCACAATCAATCAAATTGTATAAGGTTTTGTAGCTGTCAACGGATGAGGATTTATAACTCTATCCGTTGACAGGTAGCTCATCAACGGATGAGGTTTTGTAGCATACTGCAGTATCTCTATGTTATCAGTTGATAGTGTTTTTATCCACAGTCATGTTGACCATCAACGGATAGGCAGAATAGGGTAGCCAATTGTAAATAAGCTATGCTATGTAATTCTGTCTAAGTGAAAGTGTATCAACAGATGAAGACAAAACACTATCAACGGATACAACTCAAATCCACTCTATCAACGGATACAGCTCAAGTCTCAATATCAACGAATACAGCTCAATACATCATCAACGGATGTCAGTGTACAATATCAACGGATAATCATTGACACTGTCTTCTATGATTAGCTGGGGATTAGCAGTTGATAAGGACATGTTTGACTGACAGATCACATGGGTTGATAGTAGATACAAAAAGCAGTATGGCAGCCATACTTTGGAAACACAGAAGAAAGAAGCATTCCGTTTACACTATGAATACAAGAAAGGTGCAGGAGACATGTCTGAACACAAGGACAACCTTTCGGCTACATGTGTATTTTGAGTGTAGTAGCAAGTCAACTAGAATTAGATTAATATTATCTTATTCCAGTAGTACTTGTAAAACTTGGGATTTATAACCAAGTGTAGCAACTTTTTGTAGACTAAGAAAATAGATACATTTTGCTTAGGGTTTCTATTGAATATTCTTAGAAAGCAAAGAGTTGTAAAACAGAAGCTGTGTACTTTTGTATCACAGAGTTTTCTTCGAATAAAAGCTTCAGGTGGTGCATTTAACCACCTGATTTTTATGTGTTTGTGCATTAATCTTTTTACAAGCAATTATCTAAGTATAGATTTCTGGAGTTCTTATCAGAAATTTATAAATATCAAGAATTGTATTCAACCCCCCCTTCTACAATTATACAAGTGTGTAATCTGGGAATAACAGTCATAGTCGTATTTTTAAAAAATAAGTTAGTAAACCTGTAGTTTTAAAAAAAAGTCCTATTTTTTAATTTAAACTTATTATTAGAGAAATGGATCTGTTGTGGAATAAAACTAGTGTTTGTATGTAATTAATGCTAGGGTTGTTGAGCTTCGAGCTTTAATGGCCGTTTCCGTGTTTCGAGACTGATCGGTCCTCACAGAGTGCCTACGTATCTCGTTATTGAGAATCAAGCCAAGACGTAGTTCTGAGAATGAGGGGTCAGGCCCTTTATATAGACTGAGAAGCCTTAGAATTATGGTAGGATTCGGAAACTTGGCGGGCAAGTCACCTCCTTGAGGAAGGTTCTAGACTCCTTCCTTGTTGGAATCAGTTTCCATGTTGAATTGGATGCCTTGGAGGCAAAGTCTAGCAGGAGTAGTGTCCTTATTTGACTCTTATTTGCTGAGCTGTTTATTACCCCTAATATTAATTACGAAATTAATATTTAATTAGGGTTTTGAGCCCTATAAATGGGCCCCACGTTTGGACCATGCTGGGTCTAATTAATGCCACATTAAATGTGTGTTTAGGGCTTACTTTTAGCCCATATCATTTGCCCCCCAACTTCTAGGAAAACTGATCAGGTTTTTCTTGAAGTTTTAACGGCCTTTTTCGAGACTCGGGTCAGGGTTTACTTTATGCACTAGTGTTTCACAAGTATCGTCTTGTATGTAAAGTGTGGAGCGACCTACACATTTACGACGATTTTGCCTTATTCGAGGCTAACTGAGAATATCTATGCCTCATAGAAAATTATAAATAATTTCCTTGCATTTTTCTGGTACCCACGAGTATTTTTGGTCACTATGGATCGTTTTACCAAAAGTGTCTAATGGTGCTTTCGAGCATAAAATAATTACTTATCTTTTATCTGGGATTTTCTGGAAATTAATATCCAATTTTTCCCTATTTTCCATAATTACCATCTTATTTTTCGGAATTTTTAAGGAAATAATTCCAGAGAAATGGCTTTCCAAGTGAAAATGGCATCCTGGGCGTGGGTACCCCCGCCAAGGAGTCCTTTTCCTTAACCACGCCACGAAATTTTGGACTCCTAGGCGTGGGTGCTTTCATGCCTTCAAAGTTGATATGGGCGTGGGTACCCCCGCCAAGGAGTCCTTTTCCTTAGCCACACGCCAAGGAATTTTGGACTCCTGGGCGTGGGTAGTTTCGTGCCTATGATTTTTTAATCCAGCTTTGGCGTGGGTATCCCCGCCAAGGAGGCCTTTCTTTGACCAACGCCTAGGAGATTTAGCCTCCTGGGCGTGAGTTCCTTTACGTCCTTCATTTGTTACTCCAACCTTGGCGTGGGTATCCCCGCCAAGGAGGTGCTTTGTGAACCAACGCCTAGGAGTTTTGTACTCCTGGGCGTGGATTTTTCATAATCTTTAACGTGTAATTCCGACCTTGGCGGGGGTATCCCCGCCAAGGAGGCCTCTCTTTGACCAACGCCTAGGAAATTTATCCTCTTGGGCGCGGGTTCCTTTACGTCTTTCATCTGTTACTCCAACCTTGGCATGGGTATCCCCGCCAAGGAGGTGCTTTGTGAACCAACGCCTAGGAGTTTTATACTCTTGGGCATGGGGTTTTTCAATTTGGGATTCCAGCCTTATCTTGAATTCTTTAAGAATTATTTGGGCAATTCCTCATTTTTCTTAGAATATTCTAGAACCTAGTAGAATTCCGTTCAAATTTTGAACTCTATGGGCTTCCCACCTATTTGAAAGCCCAGCTACTTGTTTATAGCCCATCCACCTCCTATAGCCGGTTGGATGACCGATCGTGAATTCTATATAAAGGTGAGTACGTTTCTCATTTGTTCACACTTCTCTTTCTTAAAGTTATTCTGCAAGAATTCTCTCTCAACATTCCCAAAACACTTTTAAAAACTCTGCTAGGGTTCTGTCGTGAGGCGATTCCCGGTGTTGATCTCCGCCTTATTTTCTCAGTTCCCGTTTGAAGATCGTTGAATCTTCATCTTCTACGGCCATTCTTAAGAGTTTTCTAGGTTCAAGCCTTCAAGCGAAGAACATCAACGGAGAATTCGAGTTCCTCCAGCCAATCGCAACTAGCTCAAATCGCCTCTACCACCGCTCCAAAGATTTCCAGGGGTAAGAACCCTAAAACATCGCTTGTTCATGCCAATGTTTTTTCCCTTAGAGATCTTTTAAGTGAATTTGGCCAAACTTTTCCAAACTTGCTCCACTTAGATGATTATGAATATAAATCGAAGTTTAAGCAACATAGGTTAGATATTTTAGCCCAACTTTTTCATATTAACGAGCCTTATAGGGCCGTTGTTCCGGCCCCAACCGAAAGGGCCTGCCATCCAAAGCCTGGGGCCATTAGAATATACAAAGAAACCTTTTACGCGGGTTTTCGCCTTCCACCTCCCCCTTTTGTGTGCCGCCTTTTATCAGAAGCTAGGGTTTGTCCAACCCAAGTAATGCCAAACGCATGGCATTTTATATACTGTTTCATGGTCCAATGTAGAAAACATGGGCTCGAACCCAATATTTCTGTTTTTCGTTACTTGTTCAAGTTTGTCAATACTCCCGATAACTTGGGTTGGGTCAAAATCCAACACCAATCCTTGGCCCGTTCCTGTTTTATTTCTGACTCCGCCCCTGATTCTCTTCCTGATTGTAAGAAAGAATGGTTTTATATTTTTCTGGAGGGAGATAGTTGGGATAACTACTTTCGGCCCAATTTCTGCAAAGCCGTTGATGGGCCTATCAAAAGCTTGAAATTGGGTGTGGACGAAGAAGCTGCCATAGCTCTGTTAACGTCTGATAATTTGCATCACTGTGCAAATTTGATTTCCGAGGATTCACTACAAGCCCATGGGCTTAGTGATTTGGGCCCCGAGGGTAAATAACTTGAAATCCCCATTTTTACCTATTTTTTCTTCATACCGTACTTGTTTTCTCACTCTTAGCTTTCATTTTGCAGCTAAGGCAGCCCTGGGGGCCATTTTTAAAAGAAGGGAAACCGCTGCTGCTACTGTGGTAGTAGCAGACAGAGAGAGGGCTAAAAGGCCTAGGACTGAGGACACCACTCCCGTTGTGGAGCGCGTTCCTGCTTTTCTTCAGGAACGGCCTATTCCTGTTGATGAAGATCTCACCCCTTTGATTGTGGATTGGGGGTTATGCAACAAGGATACAACTGTGGGTGACTCTAGGGCCGCAGCAGAATGGTCCGGGAGTGTGGTCACTCCGCGAGACAGGGCCCACATTGTTGAGTCTTCCAATGACCTGCAGATCGAGCTCCTGGGATCTCAGGCTGTAGCTTCAGTAAGTTTTTTTATGGTTGCATGTTCTTTCTCTTGTTCCTTTGCGTTTTTAGTTGATTCCAACATTTGTTTTGCAGATATTCCTATCTCCAGGCTGCTATCCACAACCTTAATGCAGTGCATGCCGATTTTATGGTTGTGGAGAGGGACAGGGACATGTATTTTGCTTCTTCAGAGGCAAATTTTGCTCGCTTTAGGGAGGTGGAGAAGGAGTTGGCCGAGGAGAAAGAGAAGAACAAGAGGCTGCAGTTGGAGGTGCAGCAGAACAGAGAGCACATCATAGCTGACTACAAAGCTTCTAAGGAGTTTGAGGATCTCCTGAACGCGGAGTATGATGCTAGCTTCCCTGCCACTTTCAAAGAATGTTGGGAAGAGATTATTGAGGAGATTAGCGGGAAGATTGAGGGTGTGTCCCTAGAGAGGTTCCCTGTTCCTGCTATCCCTGGACTTGCGCCCACTACTCAGGAGATGGCTACAGAGACAGCTGCAGGTGCGGGCACCCAGCCTACTCAGGATCCGCCTTCTTCTCCTTTAATGGAGGAGTTAGATGATTCCGCTAAAGGGACAGATCCCCCTCTTACTCAGGGGAACGATATTATCGATGACTTAGATATTTAGATGGCCCTGCGTGGCTTGCTCTTGTTTTACCCATATTTATTCTGAACTTTTTGCCCTCCGGGGTTTATGGTGTAATTTTAACTTAACTATTTATGCAGTCAATTTCCTTTGTTTCCATCTTCTTGTCTTTTGCTTATAGTTTGTTATGCTTTTTGAATTTCCCCGGTACTTGGGCACTCGGCTTGTACCAAACTCGCAAATTGGTACAACGTTTGTCTTTCGTGTTTAAAATAACAAAACAAAAGAAGTAGCTCAAGAAAAAACAAACTTTATTAATAAGCAGACAAAGAATGTCGATAACATGGGTTCAACCCTCACATAGATAACTTATTTCCTACTGGGGGCAACATGCCCTGCAATGGTTTCATCGAACCTTATTTCTTCTTCTCCTAATAAATAGATAAAAAGCTAAATCCTCAAAGGAATAGCTTAAACATAATAAGCTTTCAGATTCAAAGCGTGCCAAGTGCGAGGCACTTCGTTTCCATCCAAGGTTTCCAGCTTGTAGGATCCTCGTCCTAGCGTCATCCTGACTCGATACGGCCCTTCCCAATTGGGGGCTAGCTTCCCTTTCTGTCAAATTCCAGAGGCCTCTATCTTCCTTAGAACCAAGCCGCCCTGTCGAAAGAACCTTTCTTTAACCCTGTGATTGTAGTGGAAGGATGCTCTCTTCTGATGCTCTGCATTTCGGGAATTTGCTTCATCCCTAACCTCATCAATTAGGTCTAGGGCAAACCTCATGCCTTCTTCATTAGTCTCTGGTTCATATGCCTCAACCCTAGGTGATGCATGCATAATCTCCAAGGGCACAACTGCCTCGGCTCCGTAAGCCAGCAAGAATGGGGTTGCTCCGATTGTCACTTTACAAGTAGTGCGATACGCCCAAAGTATAGGCAACAACTCGTCTACCCAAGTGTTCCGAGAACGTTCGACCCTCTTCTTCAGTCCATCCAAGATAATACGGTTTGCTACTTCTGCCTGTCCATTTGCTTGAGGGTGAGCTACTGAAGTGAAACGAAGCTCAATAGCATTTTCCTCGCAATACTTCTTAAACTCCTCATTGTTGAACTGTGTTCCATTATCTGTTACTAGGATACGTGGGATTCCATACCTACAAATGATGTTTTCCCAAAAGAATTGAGCAACTTGCTTGGTGGTTATCTTGGCCAAGGGCTTAGCCTCAATCCACTTGGTGAAGCAGTCGATGGCTACTACCAGAAACTTCCTTTGTGCTGAAGCTACGGGAAAAGGACCAAGTATATCCATTCCCCACATGGCGAATGGGATAGGAGAGTTAATTGAAGTTAACATCTCAGGCGGCTGCCTTACAATTGGTGCATGCTTTTGACACCTATCGCACCTTTTGACATAATTCTGTGCATCAGCCAACATCTCCGGCAAGTTAAATCCTAAACGAGTAATCTTGTGAGCTAGGGCTCTGCCCCCCAAGTGCTGCCCACAGATACCTTCATGCACTTCTTCCAAAGCGTCCTTTGCCTATTGGAGCCTCAAACACTTCAAGTATGGGATGACAAAAGATCTCTTGTAAAGGATGCCTTCAACTAAGGCATACCTTAATGCTCTCACCGACAGCTTTCGTTCCTCTCGAGTATCGTCAGGGAGCCATCCAGTTTTGAGGTGAGCTTTGATAGGATCTATCCAACAGCTTTCTACATCAATTGGTGCTATCAACTTAAAGTTGATGGTCGGGGCCTTCAAGACCTGAAAGTAAACACTCCCTGCATAACTCTCTATCTCAGAAGAAGCAAATTTGGATAAAGCATCAGCCTTAACGTTCTCTTCTCTCGGAATGTGTTCCACATAGCACTCATTAAACTGAGTCATGACAGCTTTCATAACTCGTAAATACTTTGCCATAGTTTCATTCTTGGCCTCAAATTCACCATTCACTTGCGATACTACCAGTCTTGAATCCCCACAAACTTTGAGATTCTTAACCCTCATGATTCTGGCCAAGCCCAACCCGGCTATCAAGGCTTCATACTCAGCTTCGTTATTGGTTTTTTCGGAAAATCCAACTTCAAAGCATACTCAACTGTGAACCCATCGGTGTTTTGCAAGACTAAACCTGCACCACTAGATTTTGTTTTTGATGCTCCATCAAAATAGATCACCCAATATTCCTTCTGATCAGGTACAAGCTCCTCATCTCTTTCGTCGCTTCCAGGGGTGGCTACTATCTCCTGCCCCCCGACTTCTTGGTTGTCAATGGTACATTCAACCACGAAGTCAGCCAATGCCTGAGCCTTGATGGCTGTTCGAGGCTTATATGCGATGTCAAATTCTCTAAATTCAATTGCCCACTTAATCAACCTTCCACTGGCCTTTGGGCTATGCAATATGTTTCTCAACTGCTGGTTCGTCAGGACTTCAATCTTGTGTGCCTGGAAGTACGGTCGTAGCTTCCTCGAGGCTGTTATCAATGCCAAAGCAAACTTCTCAATGGTTGAGTAATTCAACTCAGCCCCGTGCAAAACCTTGCTCACATAATAAATAGGTTTCTGAACCTTTTTCTCTTCTCGAATAAGAACGGCACTCAACGCATGTTGGGATACCACCAAGTATAAATACAATGTCTCTCCGGGACTAGGTTTGGCCAACAACGGGGCCTCAGTCATGTACTTTTTTAACTATTCAAGCCTCTTGGCTTTCAGGCGTCCACTAAAAGTTTTTCACCTTTTTCAATGCTTGAAAGAAAGGCAAGCACTTATCACCAGATTTGGAGATGAACCTCCATAAGGCTGTAACTCGGCCTATTAATTTATGCACATCTCTTACAGAGCGTGGTGGCTCCATATCCAGAATCACCTTTATTTTATCAGGATTGGCTTCTATGCCTCGCTTTGAAACCATCAGACCCAAAAACTTTCCTGATCCAACGCCAAAGGCACATTTGGCTGGATTCAACATCATCTTGTGGTGCCTCAGCACTTCGAATGCCTCTCTGAGGTGATTAATGTGGTCTGCCTTGAATAGGCTCTTGACTAACATGTCATCAACATAAACCTCCATGGTTTTCCCAATTAGATGAGCGAATATCTTATTCATCAATCGTTGGTAAGTGGCTCCTGCATTTTTTAGTCCAAAAGCCATAACGAGATAACAGAAAACACCAAAGTCACTTATGAAGGATACCTTTGGGATGTCATCCTTATGCATTTTAATCTGGTTATAACCACTGAAACCATCCATGAAACTCAATATCTCATGCCCAGCAGTTGCATGTATCAGCGTGTCAATCCTTGGTAGAGGGAAACAATCCTTGGGACATGCATCATTCAGATCAGTGAAGTCCATACACATCCTCCACTTTCCATTTGCCTTCTTGACCATCACAGGGTTAGCCAACCATTCGGGAAACTGAATCTCTTCAATAAACCCAGCCTCTAAGAGCTTGTCAACTTTTTGCTTAATGGCCTCTTACCTTTCAGGAGCAAAATTCCTTTTCTTCTGCTTTATTGTCTTCCGCTTTGGATCGACATTCAGCTTATGAGTTATGAGTTGGGGATCAATCCCTGGCATGTCAGCCGCTGTCCAAGGAAACACATCACTGTTTTCTTATAAGAAAGTAATTAACCTGCCCTTCAAGGGTTCCTTCAAAGAAGCTCCAATATACGTAACCTTTTCGGGGTCTCCGAGATCTAGAGGTATAGGAACCAAATCTTCTGCCGGCTTTCCTCGGTGCTCATCATCTCCTCGGATATCCATGTCTTCAATCGGAAGGACCTGCCCCCCGACTCCATCGGCTATCAGAGCAGCTACATAGCAACTTCTAACCATTTTCTGATCTCCTCTCTGTTCTCCAACACCATTACGAGTTGGAAACTTGATCATCATGTGATAGGTAGAGGCCACAGCCTTAAATGCATGAAGCCCAGTCCTTCTCAGGATCGCATTATATGTCGAGGCTGCCTTGATTATTAAGAAATTCAGCATCTGAGTGGCATCTTTAGGCTCCTGCCCAATAGTCACATGCAGTTGAATGGTTCCTTCAACCTTGGATTCAACTCCATTAAATCCATAGATAGGCATGTTGGTCGGGGTCAACTGAGAATCATTGTACCCCATCTTCACAAATGCGTCATAAAACAAAATGTCAACCGAAGCTCCATTGTCTATCGGGACTCGCTTTACTTCCGAATTTCCAATTACAGGGGTTATGACCAACGGGTCGTCGTGGGGGAACTTCACCCCTTCAAGGTCTGAATCATCAAAACGAATCACTATCTCGGTCTTAGCACGTTTCGGGGACTCTCCCACGATGTGCATCACTTCTCTGGCATAGGCCTTTCGAGAGTTTCGAGTTGTGCCGGCTGCTGTCGGGCCTCCCCAAATCATATTGATAACTGGCCCCCGGGGCTGTGGGTTGCGATCACGGTCGTTGTCCCTACGATCATTATTCTTCTTGTCATAATCCCTCATTTGATTTCCACGATCTTCACCCTTCGTGAACTGGCCTAGCTTCCCTCTTCGGATCAAGAATTCAATCTCGTCTTTGAGTTGCCTACAATCATCGGTATCATGTCCCACGTCCTTATGGTACCTACAGTACTGATCCTTGTTTCGTTTGGCGGGGTCTCCCCATCGGAATTCCTTATCTTTCTCAATTTCCAACAAGATCTTACTCCTAGGAGCATTCAACCTTGCATAGTCAGAAAATCTTGGTCCAAAATTCTTCTTTGGTGGGGGTGAGTCAGAGTCCTTGCTAATTCGGGGATACTTGTCCCTAGCATCGTACTCTTGCTCTTGCCTTCGCTTCTTTGAACCATTGCTACCTTTTCCATTACCTTCTGCGGCTTCTTTCTTCATGCTGTCCTCAGGTTTAATATACTTATCAGCCCTTCGTTGGAGCTCGGCCATATTCTCAGGAGGGTGTTTTGCCAATGACCTTTTAAAGAAGAGATCAGTGGTTTCGTGTTCGAGGGCTACCATGGCCACCTTGTTCTCCAAATCAGTGATATTCAATGTCTCCTTAGTAAATCGCTTGAGGTAATCCCTCAAATTTTCGTTCTTTCCTTGTACCACATACATGAGAGATGCGGAGCTTTTCTCGTGAACACTTCCGCTGATGAACTGGCTAACAAAAGCAGCACTCAACTCCTTAAAGGAGCCAATTGAATTCGCGGGCAAGCGGCTATACCATCTTTGAGCCATGCCAGATAGAGTTTGAGGGAATGCCCTACACTTTAAAGCATCACTTGCAGGCTGCAACAGAAGTGCGTTTGAGAACGTCCTGACGTGGTTTGCGGGATCACCCGTTCCATCATAAGCCTTGATTATCGGCATCTTGAACTTCTTTGAAATACGAGCATTCATCACCTCCTCAGTAAACGGAGGTGTGGGATGATCAGGATCCCCTAGTGGCATCAGATCTTTGAGGTTACCCTTGGGGGTTTCCACCCTTGTTCTTCTAGTTGGGGCATCAGCCCTTTTCTGTCTCCTTGAAGACCTTTCCAAGTCGATAATGGGAATCCTCTCTGTGGTTGGAGGAGGCTGAGTTTGATTCAATCTAGCTTGTTCTCTTGCCATATCGTCCTTCAACTTTAAGATCTCAGCCTCATAAGCCTTGATCCTCTCAGCAGTTGTTAAGGGGGGTCCATCATGGATACTTCGTGTCCTCCTTAGAGGTTCTTTGATAGCACGTCGCCTCCTCGGGGTTTCATCTCGATCATCATCCTCAGATGATGATGAAGCATCAGTATAGGGACCGGAGTAGTCATCATACTCTCGATCTCGGATCTGTAAGGCATGACCACTTGGTCCAGGTTCCCTTTGTCGAGGGGGATAATTAGGCAGCCCATACATCGGGTTGGTATTCAAGGGGAGATCCAAAGTGTGGATCTGTACCCCCGGGGGTAGCGTACGATTAACGTTACCTGGAGGAGAAAGCACCATCTGAAGAGGGTTAGATTCTTGACTTTGATGGACGACCACTGGTAGAGTTCCCTCAACATGGGGAGTCGTCCCTGGGGGTTGAGAGGCTAGAGGTTGAATGATCGCCCCTGTTGATGGGGGTAATTGTCCTTCTTCTGTAGTGATAAGCGGATCAGAAGTGGCAGGTGGAGCAGAGCTAAGGGGTATGGCCTCAGTCGAGGTTGATGTTGTTCTTCGTGTTTGAACCATGGTTGATGTTCAAAAAGTTCCCACAGACGGCGCCAAATGTTGTGGAATAAAACTAGTGTTTGTATGTAATTAATGCTAGGGTTGTTGAGTTTCGAGCTTTAATGGCTGTTTCCGTGTTTCGAGACTGATCGGTCCTCACAGAGTGCCTACGTATCTCGTTATTGAGAGTCAAGCCAAGACGTAGTTCTGAGAATGAGGGGTCAGGCCCTTTATATAGATCGAGAAGCCTTAGAATTATGGTAGGATTCGGAAACTTGGCGGGCAAGTCACCTCCTTGAGGAAGGTTCTAGACTCCTTCCTTGTAGGAATCAGTTTCCATGTTGAATTGGATGCCTTGGAGGCTAAGTCTAGTAGGAGTAGTGTCCTTATTTGACTCTTATTTGCTGAGCTGTTTATTACCCCTAATATTAATTACGAAATTAATATTTAATTAGGATTTTGAGCCACATAAATGGGCCCCACGTTTGGATCATGCTGGGTCTAATTAATGCCCCATTAAATGTGTATTTAGGGCTTACTTTTACGCCATATCAGGATCCATAGTTTGTACAAATGTCATCTTATTAAAAAAATTACAAAAAAACCTAAAACATAATATTTTGAACTCATTTATTTTCAAATCAAAGTAAATTTGGTCCAATATTTTGCATAGATAAAATTTAGTGTTTCTAATTATGTTCTGTCGGATCGATATATAGAATTTTAGTTTATGCAAAAAAATTCCATTTTAATATATACTTCAGCAACATAGAAGCTATTGCTGACTACAAAAATGCATTGGCTCAAGAGAGATGCACAATGAAATTAAAAATCTAAACCGAAAAAAGGCTTAAAAACCCAAGTTGATGAAATACAGTCCGGTGGAACTCCAAATCTTGAACGAAACTCATATTTTTCAGCTAAATAGGGAATTGCTATTTTCAGAACAATGTTTTTATTTCCAGAACAATGTTGAATGCAAAAGACTAGATTGAAGAGTATGTTATCAAGGGCAGTTTGATCTTTATATTTGAAAGTTGTTCTCGAAATAAAATTTTAATTCTGAAAATAACATTTCCCGCTTAATATGGTAGGGCTTCAAACATGGCTCATTATATCTATATAAAGTTCCAGTTTTGTAGACGAACAGAAATATTTATTTTTTAATAAACATTGAAAAAGACTATAATTACATATTATTGATAAAAAAAAATTAAAGAAACTTTATTTATATATAAAAAGATCTGATTAAAAGTTGAATCTAGCATAAAATAGGCCTCTTATTTTTCAAAAGAATCTAGCATAAAATAGGCCTCTTAATTTTTCAAAAGAAATATGCAGCCCAATTTTCTTTTCCAATCCAATATTTTGAAACTTTAGATTAACAGCAATCCAATTTTTTTTATTTATCTATAAATCTAATTTGTGAAGTCACGTAAAAAAAAAACATTTCAATACGTCGCAAACGCATTCATCGGAATAAAGTCATAACTCAGATCAAATATCTATCCATTTCTCATCTCATAAAGTAAAAACATAAAAAAAAAATAATAGTAATAATAAATAAATAAATCTTCGTTCGTAAGTAAATGGCACATTAGTGATTGATCGAATCAAAAGATTTGAAAAATATCGTTTACAATTTAATTGAAATTGAAAATTGAACTCTCGGAAGGTCTGAAAATGAAGAAAAGAAGGTAATTTCTATTTCGTCTCGATTTTAATTACATTTATTTATTGTATTAATCGAAACTCTAAGACCGGTATCAATGTATTATTTGTGATTTTTTAATACAAGATTAGAGAATCATGTTTTTCCAAATCCTTTTCTCATAATTACAGATTTACAGTTCAAAAAGAATGGTCCCCCGCAAACACGAATTTCACATTCGATAGTCAATTATATAAGTACACAAATTACACACACATATTTGATGAGTTTATTGTATTAGAAAGTACAAAGTGATCTACATAAATCGCACACATTTAAGAAACACAGAGAAAGAAACTAGAGTTATTTATTTGTCTTTTCGGAATTAAGTAGTGTAGTTTCTTCAGCTAAAAGCACACACTATTGGCACTCTTTCTGCTTTACACAGGTTCCCACAATCCTACTCAACACCTCTATCTCATATATGTACATATAATGTATGTATTTATATTTCTCTTTCTGCATTTGATAATTGTATATACATGGCTTTTCTTGCTAGTATGTTTTCTACATATGTTTTTGCTTTTATGTTGTAGGTTTAAAGTTTCATGATTTTTTTTTTTTTTTTGCTTTTTCTTGAAAGTTAGTATATAAGAATCAAAGTTAACCAAACATACCCGTGTATCTGTCGCGTGATAAATCATAACAGGGTCTTGGGGTTCACATTATGCTATTTGTTTCTATTTTTGGAAGCGTGATTCTTGACCCATTTCAACTTTTAGTGAATAACGAAGTGGGGTTCATGGAAAATCGTCTTGATTAAATTTGGGAACCTCAGCTTATTTCGCAACTAGTGCTTATATCCCATTAGTTAACGCACAACCTGAAATTCTCATGCCTATATAAATGTCAGGTCCCGTTACGGATTGGCAATTCTACATTTTTTTTTTTTTTTTGACGAAGGCAATTCTACATTTAATCATATACCTAGATCTTCATGTTCATGGAGGAAACATTTGTGAGAGGTTTATGTTTGAGATGTACTCTATTAGCTTGTGTTTAAGTAGAATACCTGGGAGCCTTTCGCAATGGGTACTGGGTAAGGACCCTTTCAAAAATCAATCAATTAATGATGACTTGAGTGGTAAAAACTTGCAACAAATTTTGAAATGTTTGTTGGCTACAACATTGCATCTATTATCATTACATTTTTGCATATCAAACCTCACCTTAAAGACATAAACATGAACATTTTTTTTTGTATTGTTACTTCAATAAGGATGGTCAGAGTTCAGAAATGTAGATGTTACTAACGCCAATACACATGACATGAATATGTTTACTAATGCTTGAGTAGTTTTCTTGGAGCATACATGGACATATAGCTACATTACTGTTTCAATCGTTACGAAGTGATGGAATTCGGGCTTTTGTTGGAGTCTTATTTGTAATTGCTGAAATCCACTCTTGCATTCTACTTGTTCTGCATGGTACTAATTGTCTGTCCAGCTCTGCGCATTATCTCTAAATGTAACAGCTGTTTCTTTACTTTAGCAGGATGGGAGCAGGGAGGAGAGTACAAGCCTTCAATCAAAATAATATTGCAGTTTACTCTCCAAACCAGTCAGCCGGCAGCACAGACTTTAGAAATTTGAGGAAGCAAAATCTTGGTGGAGTCATCTTTGGTTGCACAAATAGTACCATTAAAGAATGTCTTTTTAAACAACTCTTTGGTTAGTCATCCTAAATAATTAGCATCATTCACTTTCTGCCTGCTAGTTGTCTACTCTCGTATCAAGCAGTGTACAATTTCATTACCTTACCATCACACCATTTATGACCTAGAACTTAACGAACTTTTTTGACTTGTAACAGGCTTACCTGCTTCACACATATCATATGTGAGTAATATTGACCCTGGTTTGCCATTATTTCTATTTAACTACAGCGATAGAAAACTCCATGGAATTTTTGAATCAGCTAGCTCAGGAAGAATGAACATTAATCCGTATGGATGGACTGCAGATGGTTCGGGAAGAACACTATATCCCGCTCAGGTACTTAAATTTCACAGTCAATGGCTATGCTAATACATGATGGAAATGTGGAAGTTGATTTCTTGTATTTACCTTGTCTGTTTATACATGAAGGTTCAAATTTATCTCCGGCTGCAGTGCCAAGCACTGCATGAAGATCAATTTAAACCAATAATCATCGACAATTACTACAGTCAGACCCATTTCTGGTTTGAGCTGGACCATGCTCAAACAAACAAATTGATGTCTTTATTGTCATCGTTAGCTGTTGCTCCAAGCACCTCCTTGCCACAGAATGTAGCAAAATGGAGAAATCTGTTTAAGGATATGCCCTTGGCTCACAAAGAAGAGGGAAATGAAGTAAACGAAACTGATAGGGATGTTGATTTTTATCAATTATATAAATCAAATGCAGATATGCTATTGCCTACTTCAGATGCTGTTCCAGGTTTCAGTTGCAATGGCCAGCCATCAGATCCGCACTTTAAGAAAAGTGCTGTGCCTGAGGACAAGGAGGAATATATATTAATGAAACTAAAAGAAATGACCCTTGAACGTGAGCATACAGATTCTTTGCTGAAGCAAAGTGTTGAAGATACCGCTACTGTAAATGATGTGAGCATGGAGCAGAGCAGCATTCCAAAACAACAGGAGATATTAAGAGAGAAGGCTGAACCTGTTACCTCACCTGACTATTCTGATGTCATAACTCAGGCATGTGATGTTTTTGTTGTCCAGTATCTGCTATTCTATGTCTGTTGTTAATTGTTATGCCTTGTCTATGCACATTCATAATCCTTTGTTGTCCATTTGCAGTTGATGAAACAGTTAAAAGAGCTAGAGGCTTTTAAAGTAGAACAACTTCGGAAGACTGAGCAATTGGAGCACAAGTTGGTATGATATATCATGTCTTTGATCATGATATTGCAGATATTTAATCTATTTTGACACTTGTCATAGTGTTTAGATGAGTTGTTTGTGCATTTCAGCCTTTGTATTCTTACAGCCTCTTTTATTCTTGGCAGTATAACATCAACTAAGATATATGCTGTCATGATATCGTATTCCTAGAGATAGCATGATTGCATATTTGAGTGTCTGTCGAACCTTTAAAGGGGAAACCTTGGAGTAATTCAAGTATTCAACAACATACTAATAGTTCATCTAAAAAAAGAGCTTTGTTGATTACCTTCTCTTCATTCTCTACCACCTAAACTTTCTTCCACTTGCCCCTTACACATCGACCATCTCTCTCCTTATCACCAAGGATTTGTCCACCCACATAAGAAATCTCTCTCTTAGTCTCACATTTATTTAAACGTCTCTCCACCTCAATCACCTGCAATACCATGAGGTACAAGTAAAAGATGGCCAGTCATCAACTAGAACAAATTACTCTTTTAAAATCTAGAAAGCAAAAGATTGCAAAAAGAAAATTATGTCTAATACTTTGATCGTTTAACTTCAACAGTTATAGCATTGGTTTGTTTTTTTATCTAGTTCAGCATACCAATTGTTGTTTTCTATTTCCCTTCATACCAGTGTCATGTAGAAGGCTTGTCATTTAGATCTGAAGTAAAAATGTGTCAATTTTCTAGGAGGTTGTAAGATATCTAATCTAGTATATCCATATATGGTGTAATACTGTAATCAGTTAATAAAAACTAATCTCTGCCACTTGACTACAATACATCATCTACTTCGATCTTCGTTCTTAATATACTAATAAAATTTTAAACGACCATTTTTGTCAATAGTCTCTTGTTACCTCTTTACCCCGCAAATAAGACTTTTAAAACATTTTGCCCATGTCCATGATTCATGACGGTTAAAGCTATGCAGTCCAGATGCAGAATTTACCCTTACAAACCTTTCCTCTCATATAATCTTGAAGAATACAATTACCAAAAATTCAGCGCAATTGTTTCCCGAGTCAGTGTTAACATAATGCAGCGGAGGGAGTAACAACTTATATAGGGTGTTTTAAGCTTTCAGCCTATGTAATCGAGGACTCTGCAGATGACTGCACATGTCACCTTATAAAACATATGCATGTCTTTGCCATACTTGTCATCAGGAACCCAGCCCATATTTGCTGCTTTCTGCCTATTTTAATTTGGTATCTCATAGTTTCGCCTGATATATCAGGTTGAGGCACAAACAGAAATTCAACAGCTAAAACAGCAGTATATAACACTGGAATGCAGTCTAGATCATTGCGTAGAACCGTTTAAGGAAGGAATGGTTGAGTTCTCTACCAAGCCTCTTCTGGATATAGACGAGTTGATATTTCTTGTGGGTGGATACGATGGGAAAACATATTTATCTTCATTAGATGCTTATGTACCCTCACAAAATAAGATGAAATCTTTGACGCCTATGAGCGCTGTCCGTTCACTTGCCTCGGTTTCTATGTTAAGTGGGGAGCTTTATGCCTTTGGTGGTGGAAATGGTTCTGAATGGTACACCACAGGTACTAGTCTACACTGCTCTTTCTTCTCTGTTTCTCAGTTTATAAAACTCATTATCACTTACATCTTTTGTTTCATGCCTGTTAAGTTGAATCATATAGTCCAGCTGACAACAAATGGATTCCTCGCCCCTCTCTGGCTGGACGACCAAAGGGAAGCCTAGCTGGTGCCACCTTACAAAACAAAATTTTTGCAATTGGTGGCAGTAATGGGCGTGAGTCCTTCTCCGAGGTTGAAATGCTAGACTTAGACCTTGGACGCTGGATTATGACACAATCAATGCTAGAAAAGGTACTGTACCATTCTTTGGTGCATTTTATCTGTTTAGTATAATTTAGATCTCAGAAGCTTGCACATGCATAAAAAGAATTCTAAGAAAGGTGTTTCTGGGTTAATTATTTATATCACATTTTCCCGCCAAAACAAGGAAACAGATAAAATCATGCTATTTAAATCTTTGCCGTCCATACTTTTTTTGCTCACGATATATGATACATTATGGCTAAAAAATGGGATTCTATGACAATATCATGTCGACTAAATTTGTGCCCTGGCATTTGCCCTGAATTCGTTGTTTAAAGTGCCTGTTGCAGTTGAGACCCACATGCCAGGACTCTTATCAGCTACAACAAGAAGAGCATAAAGTTCCAACTGTCAGGAATAGAGCTGTATATTTTGTTTCCTTGTCTCTTGGACATATAAAATTTAGTATTATAAGTTCAAAATATCCAACCACCAATAAATATTTGTCTCTCAGTTATTCAGCCTATCGTATTACCATTGCTTCTAGGAACGTAGCACCGTGTTGAGTCCTGTTACAACATTGTGATCGTCTCACTGATGATTTGCGAGCCAAAATGTAGTGATTACTAGCTAGTATCTAATCAGAAATAAAACAGATATCAAATAAAAAAACTTTACACAAAGTTTCTATACTTTGCGGAGTTTATGCTGAAAGACACGTTACTCTTGAACAGAACTAAACCCGACTTGACCTTGAGTTACTGAACTTAGACCTGTCAATGGATCGGGTCAGCCTGAATCCATATCCAAATCCATTTAAATTTTCGGATCGAAGGCATGATAAAGTCTTTTAAGTGTTGGATTTTTTTACGACCAATCCATATCCGTTCCATTAGGATCACAGATAATCGGATCAAATATCCAATTCAGTTAATATTTTTAAAAAATAAAATAAATATTAATATTAAAATCTAAAATGATAAAACAAACGATTTCAAGGTGCAGGAGTACAGATTAACATCTAAATACAAGAAACGTAGAATGTTAAAAATCAAAAATAAATATCTATCAATCCTGAAATGTACTAGATAAAAAGATGCTCAAGATCTGAACTCCAAGCATTAAAATAATTCAAATTAAAACATAAATCCAATTTTTATATACAATACACTGATGATGTATATATCACAAACATAATATTTTTTTCAAGTTATAATATAAAATACTACGAAAGGATTTTGGATATTATATGATTTGAAAATTATACATTATTTGTATAATTATAATTATATTAATATAGTAAAATATATCAATATATAATTATATTTATTCGGATCGGAGTTTTAACAGATCGGATCATGTTATGTATTAAATGGATCGAAGATTTTTATTGGACCGGATTTATTTTATATAAATCCATATCCGATTATAAGGCCTCGGATCGAATCGGAACTCCGATCCATTGACAGGCTAACTGAACTTAGCTAATTAATGTCCAGTACCTAATTCTATTAGTGTGGGTGTTGGTACTAGTATTGCACCCACGTACCTTTATGTATATACTAAACATATAGGGCTTTCAAGAGGTAAGTGACTACTCGTATTGCAGTGTGAGTTAGCATGTGCACTGCTTTGAACCTTTTACAACACTGCTTTTGTATATATTGTGTCTTTGCACCTTTTACAACACTGCTTGTATATTGTTTTACAACAAATGCTTACCCCGCATGTGCTTTGTGTTTACCCTGTTGTGCAGGGTACAGATTCGTCATGAACTAGTTATTTTTCCCCATACCATTGTTGAAATGTCAGAACTTAATTACCTATAAGATTCAGTAGAATTTACTTCTATAGTGCTGGAGTTATGTGCCAGCATATGTATCACCACCAGATACTTATTTTGGACAACAATCTTGAATGCTCATATTATCCATAATATATCATTTTGTAATGCTGGAGGTATCATCAGCATATGTATCTCCACCTACGGTTAATCTGACTTATTTATTTAGATTCCATCTGACATTCTCAATGGTCTTCTTTTAGTTTTTACAGGTCACCTCTGTATGTCTGCCTGCAGTGTGTCAGTCTGATGTCTTTTATGTCACTTTGACGTCATTTAAAAATATTAACATTCAGTGTGTTTACGGTTTTGTCCTTCCAGCGATTTGCTCTTGCTGCAGCGGAGTTTAATGGGGCTATATATGCTGTTGGTGGATCTGATGGACAGTATTACTTAAAGTAAGATGGAAAGTGGATATATCTTCCTTTCGTAAAATTATACAGGTGTGTGTGTGTGTGTGTGTGTGTGTGTGTGCTGGCGCATATACACACACGCATCAATTAAGAAACAACATGGCAGTTTTGACTTCTAATATACAAGAAACAGATTACTATACAAACATGAGACTCCTTGTCATAAAGTGTTAGGTCTGATTCAAAACAAACGTCTTGTACAATGCTCAGTGATAAATTGATATTAGTAATTTTCATGAAGAAATGCAGTTTTCTTTCGTCCCACTTGCTAGATCTCTAGTTATATCTAATTCTATACCCTCGTAAAAGTCCTTTACAATCTCAGGTCTGCTGAGAGATTTGACTCCAGGGAACATTCATGGACCAGAATCCAGAGTATGAATACAAAGCGGGCTTTCCATGCTCTAACAGTCATGAATGAAAAACTGTAAGTTTTTATATCTGTATGTGGTCATTAATGTTTTATTTTATTCTTTCATTGTGTACCTATTTATCGGAGTAAGTTGGTTCTTTATTTTCTTTTCTAAATCATGTACCGTTTACTAATAGGTGCTCTTAACTCTTAAGCAATATTCTTTTGGGATTTCTCTGATCCTCAAGAGATTTCTGAAATAATTTATGTCTAGATACGATTTGTATAGATGATCAAAGTTTTGATGAAGTCATTAGTCTCTGCTAAAACCAAGCACATCTTTGATTGTAAGTTATGAAATTTTTATGCAGGTACGTTCTTGGTGGTTTTGATGGAAATTCTATGGTCTCCAGTGTTGAAATATTTGATCCACGTAATGGATCATGGATGACCGGAGAAGCAATGAATACACGCAGGGGATATTCTGCTGCTGCTGTTCTGAAGGAATCGTTGTACGTTATTGGAGGAATTAAAGATGGTGATACCATAACAGACACCGTAAGATGAATTTCATGTCATTGGTCTATTTTATGAGTTTATTAATATAAGCTTACAGTCACTCGTTTTACATGCATATTGATTGACAGGTTGAACGCTACAAGGAGGATTCAGGTTGGGAAGTAACTCATCAGGGATCTCTGGCCTGCAGGTGCTTTGCCTCCGCTATTGTTATGAAGTATTGAAGTGATCTGGGTACCTCTCTGTGCTTAGACTGCGTGACACCAATTGTTTTTGTAAACTAAAAGAAGAAATTGAACGTCATCGGCAGCTATTTTGATATATATGAAGTGATCAAGACTACCAGATGTACTTTCATAACTTGAAACTTGTTATTTTGGTGGACTAGAAAATACATAAACTCTCTTCTCTCAGCCAATTATCTTGGTAATTATAAAATGTATGGTGAATGAAAATGGCAGATTTAGTGTTTAGAATTGTAACCTTCAGGCATCGTTTTGTTTTGTTGTAGTGCTTAAAAACTCAACTCAACTCAACGTACTAAGTATATCCCGCATGAGCAGGGTAGGTTGTACGCAACCATGCCTCTACCCAAGGGTAGAGAGGCTGTTTTCGGTTTTTTTTTTTTACCCCCGACAGGAGTCGAACCCATAACCTCTCGGTTCATGGATTGGGCACTTAACCACTGTGCCAACTCAACCCCTTTCTTTTGTTGTAGTGCTTCTCTATGCTAAATGACACATTTTTATCGTCTTTACCATCTGGGACCTTAGTAGATTGTGAATTGTTGATTTTGTGTTTAGTGACCTTCAAGTTCTTATATCTTTAGTGTATGCAGTGCATTAATCTTCAAAACTGGGAGGCGGGAGAAATACCCTTTTTTGGCTGCCATTAGAGCATGTCCGGGGCACAAGCATTTTTGGTTTTGTAGTTCAAATATTGTACAAAAGTAACAAAACACCAAAGATGAAAAAAAGTGTACGCATAAAAAGGATAATCATTTCCATATTTGGAACCGAAAATGTCTACAACAGAGAAAGAGAAAAGGAGGTAAATAACAATTTTAACTTACACAACAGCTATTGACCTATAGTTGAGGCATTAACAACGTGCAAAATTTTTATTAACATTTAATCACTTTTTGATGCTAAAATACAGCATTGCCTGCAACTAACTTAGCATAAACAATAAACCTGCTCTTTGAACACTACATTCCAGAGCAATGCAACAAACAAAGTTTTGAATAGAGAAATTGTTTCCAATTCAGGATAAACACACTTTGCATAAAATAAAAAGGAGAATTTTTTTCCAATTCAGGATAAAATCACAATGCATAAAATGAAATGCTTCGGGTCTGTTTGGGATGTAATTTCTAGACATGCATTTGACATTAAAAATTAAGAGCTTATAAACAAGGCATCTTTTTTGCTGGATACACAAAGCTAATGCTTTGCACCTATTTTACAATCAGGGAAAGAAACACTTTTTTTTCATCACAAAGGTACATGAGTTCATGCTTTGGTCCCCTACACTTCCTTAACATAAGCTTGTCACTAAATAAACATTCCAGACCTAACGTAACAGTCAACTTCAAAAAATTTGCTTTAGGGGTTCTATAAAATGGCGCAACAAATTTAAACTTTTTTACTGTATCACAATCTCCGAGGTGTTTCAGATCTAGATAAACATATTGATAGGAATCCTCATTCACAGTCAGCTTCACCCACAACCTATTATTAACGACCATGTTATACAAGGTGATCTCTAACGGTATTCCAACAGGCAGTCCTGAGACAAAGAAAAGGAGTTTCACAGGTATTGTTGACAATGTCCAACTCCGCCTTCACATGTTTCAGCCCTCCAGGCAACTGAACCTGCTTCAGAGAGAATAATTCAAGCAACTTCTTAAACTGAAACAAGTTACTGAACCCCCCAATTGAGGTTTGAAGTTGGTGCAAAGATTTTCCAACTTCTACCAAAAATTTTAAAGCCTTAATGGATCCCTTTTCTAGAAGCAATTCTACAACTGAATATTTAGAAGAAAGCTTTCTATGTGTAGATTCATAACACCAAGGCTCCACACTACATAACTTCAGTGTACAAGTCACCAGCATTAACTCCAGGAGGTGAACTGTCACTTCTTTATCCACCCCTAAGAACAAATGAACCAGCACTCTTAATTTATAGTCTATTTTTCCAAAATTGATTTCTATCTCTCCTGTTAACGGGAACTTCTTCAGACACATTAAGTTTGTCCACACCTTTCCAAAAAGATCTAAAACCCGTATATATTTCATTGCAAAAATCAAAAAACCAAAAGATTGGGGTGATGTGAAATTAAAGCTTTCAAGCTCTTCTTTCCAGCTCCTGCATGCCACCCATGAATATATCAATAAAAATTAGATTCTAAAGATGAAAGCAGCCTAGAAAATTTTTGTAGTCTTTTTCAGCATGCAAGACAACAAAATTCCCCTAACAGAGCAAAAGATAGGGAAGACAAAAATGAGAAGGATGGTAAGGAGCGAGGCCTAGATAAAGTCACTCTCTGGCCAAGCGGGAGTAAAACCTCCATAAGAAAATTCATTAATTAAAAATCTCCATTACATGATATTTTTCCGATGCAAATCCGGACCAGTTCCAGAGACTATAAATTTTATCTACAATTCTCCACAACTTACGAACATATACGTAGGAGTTAAGGCAATGCACATAAGAACAGGATGCTGCTTAATTATACTCTTCAAATTTTCTTGTAAATAAATCATTACATTTATTTCTATAGTACTAGTCAAGTTACATTAACCTTAATAAGTCGAATGTGTACTTAAATGAACTCATAGATGCAAGGGAAGCAAGTACTGAAAATTGTTTGACGTGATAAAAATGATGAATACCACCGTGTACATATATTTATATATACATATATCTTTAAATAATTGTTAGAAGATGCATATAGTTTGAAATCTCAAAAATGTGTAATAATATTTAATTAGAAATGCACTTTATGTAATAATCATTAATATATGTCTCTCTAAGATTATAAAAGTTTATGGACCCAACAATACTAATTTTCACAGATTTTACTATGGGAAGAAAAAGAAGCTTTTTTAGGTCCGTTACTAAAATATTGCCAACTTTCAGATAAAACTTGGCCCATTTGTTGATCTACGCTTTGTAAAGAAGCAGACATAGGGGTGATACAATTACTTTATATCAAACTGTGACAGTTTAGAAAAGACAACGAATTGGACAAAATTTTGAACCAAATTATATTCAACATATGCACATACTAATATCATATAAGGAAACAAAGAGAAAAACATAGCATACCTCAAAGTCTCAAGTACTTCATCGATGCATCCAACTTGCATCAGTTGCCAGATGTTATTAGTTTGTGCTAGAACGAGATTCACTATTGCTACTACTTCGACCCCCTCCTGCTGACAATCTGCACGTGAAACTTGTGCTCTGCTCGGTTCCCATGATTCCTGATTACCCAAGGAATCATTTACTATATGTTGTAAAATCTCCTCCCCATTAATCAAGTCTGAATCAGAAACAGATGTGGATCTACCTACTGCAAGCACACAAGTAAGAGAAAAGTACATGGCGATCCAAAGCATAAGCTAAACCAGAAGATATTCTCCCCAGAAGAGTAACTGCATATGAAAACATTCTAGGCGGGATTTTGCATATGTTTATCTCATGTGAGAGTGAAGCTGAGATGGCCAGTACTAGAATTATTGCAGTTTTCGCACCATTAGATCCCAACTTGCCTTCGAAAAAATCGTCTATCTGAAACATAAGAGATATCTGTTTCAGTTCTTGGTGACATACTATAAAACCAAAATAATCAAGAGGCAAAGCCACAAACTCGGAGATTATATTGAACCATGATTTCTTGATTACATACAAATTTTACTTTATAGGCGGTGATAGTGAATCGAAAATATAAAATTTCACAACAGAGAGCATTATTTTCAACATATAATGAATTCTAACCAAATAAATAAGATAAAGATTAAGATAACTATGTTGGGTTTGTGGAGTCTATCAGGTTTCAGAATTGGATTCTGACTTGAGTTAGGAATTCCTGAATTGTACTCTAATTAGAGTTAGGATTAGAGTTAGGAATTTCAGAATTAGACTCTGATTTATTTTGACCCAGTTTCTTCTCTTATAAATACTCGTGTAATTGTAACATAACATAACAACACAATTGTGAGAGATTAATACAAAATTAGTGCGGCTTGTGGAGTAGGAATTTCCGAACCACATAAATCTTTGTCTTGTGTGATTGTCGTTATTTTCTTGTTCTTGTTTATTCGCTTTGGGTTTTGCTTTCGTTGTTGTATACTCAACAACTGGTATCAGAGCCTAGGTTTTCAGGCGAGTGGGAGCGATGGCAGAAGAAGGGAAAGTAAAGATCGACAAATTTGATGGCAAAGATTTTGGGTTTTGGAAGATGCAAATTGAAGATTATTTGTATCAGAAAAAACTACACGAACCGCTGGAGGAGAAGAAGCCAGAAAAGATGGATGAGAAAGATTGGAAGCTATTGGATAGGCAGGCCCTGGGTGTTGTCAGATTGACTGTGGCGAAGAACGTTGCTTACAATATCGTCAAGGAAACGACAACTTATGGATTGATCAAGGCGTTATCAAATATGTATGAGAAGCCGTCTACTTCGAATAAGGTATATTTGTGTCGCTTGTTGTTTGCCACAAAATTGAATGAAGGTGATTGTGTTGCTGATCATGTGAACGAATTTAACTCTATCCTATCAAGATTGACATCAGTGGATATTAAATTCGATGATGAAGTACAAGCCTTATTGTTGGTATCCTCGTTACCTGACAGTTGGTCAGGATTTGTCACTGCTATTTGTAATTCATCTGGGAGCAGTAAGATGACTTTTGATGGAGTTCGAGATGCGATTCTTGGAGAAGATATTCGTAGGAGAAATTCAGGAGAGTCGTCAGGTTCCTTGTTGAGTACTGAGAGTAGAGGCAGAAAGTCCGATAGGGGGCAGAATCAGGGGCGTAGCAGATCGAAGTCACAGAAGAGAGGACAGTCCAAAGATCGCAAGGAGATTGTTTGTTGGAATTGTCAGAAGAAAGGTCACTTCAGAAATCAGTGTACGGCTCCCGCAGCTCCTAAAGGAAAGAAGAAAGAGGATAATTCAGCTAATGTAGTTGAAGAGGTGGTGAGTGACGATGCTTTGATTTGTTGTGTTGAATGTTCGGTTGAATCATGGGTTATGGATTCTGGTGCATCTTTCCATGCTACCCGTTGCAAGGATTTGATGTTAAATTTCAGACTTGGAAATTTTGGTAAAGTCCGTCTTGCTGATGATGAGACTCTGGATATTACGGGCATGGGAGATATTAATCTCAAGACCTCTTTGGGGACTAGCTGGATGTTGAAAGATGTAAGGTACATTCCTGGACTGAAGAAGATGTTGATATCTGTGGGTCAGTTAGATAAGGAAGGGTATCGAGTTACTTTCGGAGACGGACAGTGGAAGGTTATAAAGGGGAATCTAGTTGTTGCTCGTGGAGAGAAAAATGGGACGTTGTACATAGTTGAACAATCTAGCTATGAAGCAAATACAGTTGCTGATGAGATTGGGTCTTCAACTTTGTGGCACCAAAGACTTGGTCATATGAGTGAAAAATGTAACACCCCAACTTCCCAATACTGAAAATACACTTTTTATAATAAAACAGACTTTGATACAGGGGACATTTAGAAAATTTCGGCATGAAGTATTCATAAATCGGACTATCCACCTGTAAATCAACTCAAACCAAATTCCAATTTAACAATTACACTTAATACACCAACGATTACTCACTGGGATCGATTCCAGGTTATGGTATGAAACAAGAATCTAAACTATACAAATTATTACAATTACTTCTACTATTCTGATTTCAATAACTATACCGCTTACTCTGTAGCTTAACTCCAATCCGTGCTTACCCGCTTTAGCTTCGAGATCTATCCTGTAAAGGCTGCCTCATTGCTCTCATATGACTCGTATGATGTGGACATCCACCCTTATTCCTAACTGAAAGAGTAGAGAAAATGAAGCAAGAGTGAGCCAAAGAATGCTCAGCAAGCGAACAGTATAGTGAAACAATAATACCACAATGATTCATTGGTGAACATATCACTGACCAACTTATCTCAAAGGAATAATTCACAATTACAGAAGCTCAAGAACTTTAAAGATATATCATTTTATTTAATTCAGGAAATGGAATAGAATTGGACTATTTTGCATTTTATTAATAAAAACAATAAGGTTAGGCTGCTGATCAGTCACGCACTAACCCCGGACAAACGCACACAGCAATGTCCTTTAATGGATCCACGACACACATTGGCCTTAATAACTTCTGACCACGAATCTGGTCCGACCCTTTACGGTCCACATTTTAAAAAACAACAGTCCAATCCTAAACATCAGGTGTCGGAATAATCGATCACCTCAACTGCCAAACACCCTGGACACTTTCGTTCCAGGTCAACATCTCAAATCTCATCAAGTAAAATAAGGTCAGGTAATCTCTGAATTAAATATCGACAAGTTCGATATGACAAAAAGGGGTATTGATTTAAGTCAAGCTACTAAAAGGATCAACGAAAACAATATAATCGACTCGGGGTATGACAATTGAATATTCAAAATTAATGGAATTTATCAGAGCAGTTATATCAAGGATAAATCAAATGCATAAGAATCAAGTTAAGATAATCATAATTCGCTGGAAATACAAGTGAAGTGGTTTACTTGAAAGAGAGGTGGAACAATATACTTGCAAGGGATATGGATGTAATCAATTCACTAAAAGAATCAACAACTCAATAGAATCCATTTGGGGTATAACAATTAAATATTCTAAATTTCGGGAAATTAACGGAACAATTATATCAATAGTAATTCGAATAAGCATATGAATCAGGTTTTTACAATCATAACTCATTTAAAAGGTAATTGAAGCAATTTACTTGCAACATGAATAACAACAATTGTAATTATAAGATAAAGCAAGGGTATAGTCAAGTGCTAAGCATTTAATAATTTTACCAACACATTGTCAAGTCGAATCAACATAAGCGAATTAAGTAGTTTTAAAATGATCATTTGTAAAATAACTCCAAGACAATAAAATTGTAGGACAGGTTGAAGAAAACCTCTTCTAAAGGGGTCCATTGGTGAAAATCCGTTACCAAGTTTAAACTAACATGAGAGATTCGAATAGTTTAAAACGAAGATTTAAGAAATTCTCAATTACTTAAGGTCTCACTCTTGTCAGCTATGCACTTATAGGCTTCAGCTGCCAGAACCGGCATGACAAATATGAGTTTAAATAATTAAGAAGATCTCAATTCATTCTCGGCTTTATCCGTCATTGAGCAGCGCATGCCTCAACAACAGTATAAACCTCGAATTATCTTACATAAATTTGAAGGAAAACGTACTTTGAAGAATATTAGTATAGACGAGGAATGTTGAAATAAAATAATTTTAAAAGAAATCCACACCTGAACAATAGGTGAGGAAAATAAACAATGACAGAAAAATTTTGAGAATGAGTGTTTGTAAATTAATAGAAGAAAAATGTCACTGATAGTAAAATAAAATAAATAAAGGGTATGGGCACTAGCAAACATGGTTTAAAAGAAATATCGTAAAATCAACAGAACAGGTTCACGTTATTTAGAATAAATATGAAGAATATAATTGCTTGCAAGAAGGAATTTCGAAGGAACAATAAATAATACAAAAAGGTTTCACATCACTTGAACAATAAGTGAAGAATAGTAAACTTGCCTCAATACATGAAGTTTCCAATTCCAATATCTCAACTCTTTACTCTCTTTACATCCGTCTCTCTTTCCTTATACATTTGGCCTCTACTGGGTCATACATCTATTTTCCTTCTGTAACTTATCATCCTCTACAGGGCATACTCGTCAACTCCGATAATCTTTCCATTCCTCAAGATTCCATCTACATTTGTGCTGGCTCTTAGTTGGCCTCCCATTCATACCTATATGAAGATAAAGTACTACTTTAGTCCACTATAATCCTTAACCGTCTAACTCTGTTCTACCCAAACGGGTCCTATAACGCTTTACAACTTAATACATATAGCGTATACTAATCATATTCTTAAAATAACAATGCATACCCACAAAACCACATACAGTCAACACGTAATAATAATTTACACTTATACCCTTTTAGCACGTACGTCATATCGATTTACAAATAATCCTTATCAAATTTACTATAAGGATTACAAAATAATTCTAATAAAATTTGAGCAGCACCTCCTTTAAAAATATGACCTAGCCTGTCAAAATACAATCGACTCAAACCATTCATCCTTTACTATCCAATCACATATTAAATAACTAACGCAATATTCAATAATTACCACCCAACAGATACTCAGCACAACATAACATCACACTTGTACAACTTTCGAACCCATATATATACTATGTAATCGTCACCCAAGCCAAGCCAAGACATTACTTTAACCAATTCAAAATAAAATCCTTAATACATTATAATTGCAAGTAAAATCTACGACCATTATTTTGAAAAACTAAACACATAACTAGAACAACTTCCAAATTTAAATCATTCTCCCAATATCTCAAAATTCTATTATCAAGACCATAGAATTCATAATTTCTGAATTTGAACCCAAAAATATTTTAGTGAAATAAAACCACACACAAGACTAGTACCCACACATTCACCATACACAACATAATATACCAATAATCCTCTCTTCACCATCTTTCATATGTAATTCATCATAAGAACTGCGATTTGACACCGAAAAATGAACCCATTCCAATTGCCAATACCCAAATTCGAACCAAACAAGACAATAAGAATGCACAACTCAGCCACATATGTCTCACTAACATCACTGCAGTACCGTTTGTAACCAGCATCACATCAAAGAACCATTACACAAACTGTTGAAAAAAATAGACCCCCCCTCACAAACACACATATACATCCATCATTTTCGCCACTTCATCCATTCTTCATGTGCGACCCTTAATTGCCCAAACAACTACAATCCTCTTCTTATTACTCTCGGCCTTACCTTACCAAAACACACACACACACACACTCTCGGAACCACCCCACGTCTCCTCTCTAATTCTCTCTTCCGCCTCCTGAAATCTCTGCACCAACACAACCTACATCCTCCTGCCTCTTTCTTCTCCCTACCGTACCGCCCTCAACAACACACATACTTCATACACACAATTATATATCCATCCCACTCCTTAACCCCGATCTGTTACTCCCACTTTCGCAAGACCACACCCAACCCGTCGGGAAATAACGGCGGTGTTGCTTCAATAACACAAACAACATCTCCCCTTTGCAGCTAACACATACCCCATAATCGAAACCTCAATTTCTTTTTCAAACCCTCATTTCTTTCTCCCCCGATTTTCAGCCGCCTCTCTTAAATTTTCTTCGGTAGCTTCACATAACTACCACCAACACCCGTACTCATCCTCTGCCGCCTGGCTTAACAACAACCCAACTGTAATAAATGAAAACCCCCAAAGTTTTGACCCATAATTCGGGCATACCCATACACGAACAACAGCGCAGACACCACACACACAGAGTACCGAATTTACACACACTGCAGTTACTATTTATATACACGTATATATATAAGTAGATGGTGAGGGGAACGATTTAGAGAGAGGGGTGCAAGAGATGAGAGAGAGAGAGAGAGAGAGATTTGTTGTTTTGAAAGAAAAGTCGAGAGAAGCAGCCTGAACTATCTGGAAACTGGGGATAAGGGAATTAAAAAGCATTTTGAAATTTTATTAGCAAATTTTCTAAATAAATCAATTTAAAATTACCTGATAAAAATGGAAAATAAATAAATATTATCTGAGGAAAATCTCATCATCATTTTTAAAATGTAGAAAATGAAATTATCTATCTTCCCACATTTTTAAAATATTTTTAGGATAAAAAATGAATTAAATATGAATTTTACAAGTTTTGATCCTTTAAATGCAATAAAACTCTTAAAATCATTTTAAAATACTTAAACACCCAAATTAATTCACCAAATAATTTTAAAAACTATATAATTACACAAAGATAATTTTAAAAATGATTTCATGATTTTATTAACTCCGATAATTTAATAAAATTCTCAGAAGATCAATAATGCATGATTTATATAGATTTAAATCATCACAAATACAAATAAAAATACACGGACTCGCATTTCACAAATAAATCATCATAAACATGTAAACATGATGTCACATATATTTAAAAAAAAATTCACACCATATATTCCACATTCAATATAAAATAATAATATTTATAATTACGATATTTTCTAAGGCGTTATATCCTTCCCCCCTTAATAGGATTCTGTCCTCAGAATCGACAGTAAAAAAAACATATGACGATATTCTGAAACATTTCTTTTTCAATTCCCAAGTTGTTTCTTCCACTCTAGAATTCCTTTATATCAATTCACATATCGATAGGCTCATACTATAGGCCTTCGAATTTCCAACATAAACTTAAACTTTCGGTTTACATGTCTCATTAATTCTAGCTGCTTATCACTCGTACGCAGCAATCCTTTTCTACCGAAAATCGGACATGACCTATTCGTATAATGGACTATGCCCTGCATGAAAGTACTTCAATTACTGATCTAATCATCCATAAATAATTCATTTATATACAATACTAACCAAATCTTGCCTTAACTTGCAATAAACATATAAGCGAAGAATCTGCCTTGACTTGAAGTAAACAGGTAATAATTAAATCTTTAAAACGAAATCCACATGACTAACCATTGATACCACTTCCACGCTCCTGCTCATAATTCAGATTGGCCCAGATAAAACTTTGAGAAAAAGAATATCAAGAAATCCCCCAATCATTCTTACTCCCCTTTCACGTACAATGTTACTCGAAGAGGGAATAACTGGGAAACTTCCACCCATCCTTAATCCCATTGTTTTACTGAGTAACCTTTTCGAAACTAATAATTGTTTACCTTGAAACGTATTTATCTTATTCGCAATACAAACTACCCGGGGTCACAACCTTCCAATACCATTCACGACAATCTAGACCTTTGGATCTTCCATCTATAACTTCCGAAATTTCTTGAACATTTCCTTGAGTATTGTATGTCTATTTAATCTTTCCTGGTTCATCCGGTTGCATTGAAACTTGAGCGGTTTTCGATCTCCTCTTTACCTCCTAAAAGCTCTCATTTTTATCCATTCGTTTCCTGATTTGTAGGCTTATTTACTGTTGTAGCTATCTTGGTAATACCTTTGACAACCTTCAATAATTCCTAGCCGGTCCTTTAAAGCTTTTGTCTCTGCAGGCATTTTATTCCTTTCCTGATTCATTGCTGCTTCGTCGTCTCGGCATTCACTTCGATTCTTTCGTCATATCTTGAAAATTTTAATTCTTCCAATTACAAAGCCCGTACTTAGAAATCATATATATGTTCTTCCCATGTTCCTGAATTTCCTGAGATGCCTTGTGATCTTGGCTCCAAACGTAACAACCTCTTGGTCTGAGTGACCGTTAAAACTCATTTGTCCGCTTGCGGCCTCGAAACACAACCTCTACATTCCTTGGGAATCATAACTTCACTTACTTGTCCTTACAATCTTTCTTGCACCTCGTAGTCGATCAATTGATTCGATCCTAGAATCGCACCTTATTCTCTTTACTGTCACCACATCCATACTCTTAGCAACATCACTTATAATCACATAAACTTCCAGTTTCTAATTCCGTCACTTCTTACAATATCATTCCTTCTGCTTATACTTACAGCTTCCCCCAGTAATCTTAATACAATTAAAATACGCTTGCCCTCGAAATATTATCTTCCGATAATGGTGGTCCTGCTGGTCTCCTTAATTTATATCCCATGAGTATCTATCTTGTCTCGTTATTCTGGTTTTCAAAATCTTCTAGATCCTACATTCCTTTCTAGGCAAATCTCACGTCCTCTGCTAACACAATTCCTACAAATTTCCTGGTTCTCTGTCTTCATCTTCTTACTATCTTGTTCCATTTGAGTCAATTTATTCTCACTCTTAATATTCATGATCCTCTGAACTACATCTGCATAAGTCACTAACTCCCACACAATCACTTCACTCCTTTATTCAAAGCTTTTATTCCTGTTGAAATTCTTAAAGACACTTTCTAGCTCTACTCTGCTTCGCGCAAGTTATCTCGTCCCAGTTCTAAAATTCATACCTGACAATTGGTCTCGAATCATTTAAAATCTCATAATATTCCTGTTTCCATACCCAAAGTGAAATATGCAATAAACAAATGTTCTTCAGCAATCTTTCTTTAACATAATTCACATACTTACTATATCCATCTCCACTTTACTTTTGACCTCAACCAATTAATAATCTCGTGTCCTTGTTATCTGCTCCTTGTCCATACTTGTTTTAACCTCAATTCTCAAACATGCTCATCCAATTATTTTCATTCGACGTAAATGTAGCTTACACCACTCAAAATTTCATCGTCTCCATCTTTCCTGTTCACAATCATTGATAACTTTTAGAAATCACAAAGGTTTATAACAAAAGGGATCAATAGAATAGACAGGTATTAACATGTATGAGTACAAGATGAGTTTTGTTTGATATGAATTTTATAAAAGAATTTACTGAGAGATCAAAATGATCATCGAACTGTTTTCAGGTTGCATTTGTCACTTAGGTCAACCGCCATAGCACAGGAAGGGGGCCAGCCTTCTGTACTTTCATGACAAACACAATCAGTGGCGTCCCACCAGACTTCTATCACATAGATAAGATGTCCCTGAATCCCCTATATACATAGGGTTGTTCATCCCAGTCAGAATAAATAAGGTTAAGTATTCAGGGAAAAATAGAAAAAAATTTCAAGAGTTTCAAAAGTTTATGAGTATAATGTTGAATTAAATAACCCCTGAAAGTAGAGGTGTCTCTGAAAGAATAGAAATGTGTTTAAATAAATCTGATATAAGAAGTTCATCATCAACTGAAGCATAGTTGATTATCAAAGGTGATAGGATACTATAGAAATAAGACGGAACAGAAAGGAAGGTTAAATCTCCTTAATCGATAAATTAAATCCAATCAATAACTAGTAGCGAATAACCACGCCATTCTTCCTACACGTGCCAATAATCTCATTCGCATCTTGTTCGCCGTCCTTTTGTACTCTCTATAACATTCACGGTATAACTAAAATCGCAAAGGAATTCTAGAAGGTATGCAAAAGTCTACACGTAGCGTCTTCCGAGCTGGTAGCTCCAGTCGTCTAATTAGCGTATAAGGCGCCGAATTAATTATCTCGTCCTAAATCGAATCTTCAAATGAATCAAACTCCTGCTTGCACGATATGTCGAAATACCAATTGACGTCGCAACACTCGTCGTACTAACGTATGGCAATCCTTTTCCTAAATCGTTCAATCTAATGTCCCTAAATACCTATACCTAATCATCCTAACTTGTTTCAGTGACCATAACCTGTTGCTCTGATACCAACTTGTAACACCCCAACTTCCCAATACTGAAAATACACTTTTTATAATAAAACAGACTTTGATACAGGGGACATTTAGAAAATTTCGGCATGAAGTATTCATAAATCGGACTATCCACCTGTAAATCAACTCAAACCAAATTCCAATTTAACAATTACACTTAATACACCAACGATTACTCACTGGGATCGATTCCAGGTTATGGTATGAAACAAGAATCTAAACTATACAAATTATTACAATTACTTCTACTATTCTGATTTCAATAACTATACCGCTTACTCTGTAGCTTAACTCCAATCCGTGCTTACCCGCTTTAGCTTCGAGATCTATCCTGTAAAGGCTGCCTCATTGCTCTCATATGACTCGTATGATGTGGACATCCACCCTTATTCCTAACTGAAAGAGTAGAGAAAATGAAGCAAGAGTGAGCCAAAGAATGCTCAGCAAGCGAACAGTATAGTGAAACAATAATACCACAATGATTCATTGGTGAACATATCACTGACCAACTTATCTCAAAGGAATAATTCACAATTACAGAAGCTCAAGAACTTTAAAGATATATCATTTTATTTAATTCAGGAAATGGAATAGAATTGGACTATTTTGCATTTTATTAATAAAAACAATAAGGTTAGGCTGCTGATCAGTCACGCACTAACCCCGGACAAACGCACACAGCAATGTCCTTTAATGGATCCACGACACACATTGGCCTTAATAACTTCTGACCACGAATCTGGTCCGACCCTTTACGGTCCACATTTTAAAAAACAACAGTCCAATCCTAAACATCAGGTGTCGGAATAATCGATCACCTCAACTGCCAAACACCCTGGACACTTTCGTTCCAGGTCAACATCTCAAATCTCATCAAGTAAAATAAGGTCAGGTAATCTCTGAATTAAATATCGACAAGTTCGATATGACAAAAAGGGGTATTGATTTAAGTCAAGCTACTAAAAGGATCAACGAAAACAATATAATCGACTCGGGGTATGACAATTGAATATTCAAAATTAATGGAATTTATCAGAGCAGTTATATCAAGGATAAATCAAATGCATAAGAATCAAGTTAAGATAATCATAATTCGCTGGAAATACAAGTGAAGTGGTTTACTTGAAAGAGAGGTGGAACAATATACTTGCAAGGGATATGGATGTAATCAATTCACTAAAAGAATCAACAACTCAATAGAATCCATTTGGGGTATAACAATTAAATATTCTAAATTTCGGGAAATTAACGGAACAATTATATCAATAGTAATTCGAATAAGCATATGAATCAGGTTTTTACAATCATAACTCATTTAAAAGGTAATTGAAGCAATTTACTTGCAACATGAATAACAACAATTGTAATTATAAGATAAAGCAAGGGTATAGTCAAGTGCTAAGCATTTAATAATTTTACCAACACATTGTCAAGTCGAATCAACATAAGCGAATTAAGTAGTTTTAAAATGATCATTTGTAAAATAACTCCAAGACAATAAAATTGTAGGACAGGTTGAAGAAAACCTCTTCTAAAGGGGTCCATTGGTGAAAATCCGTTACCAAGTTTAAACTAACATGAGAGATTCGAATAGTTTAAAACGAAGATTTAAGAAATTCTCAATTACTTAAGGTCTCACTCTTGTCAGCTATGCACTTATAGGCTTCAGCTGCCAGAACCGGCATGACAAATATGAGTTTAAATAATTAAGAAGATCTCAATTCATTCTCGGCTTTATCCGTCATTGAGCAGCGCATGCCTCAACAACAGTATAAACCTCGAATTATCTTACATAAATTTGAAGGAAAACGTACTTTGAAGAATATTAGTATAGACGAGGAATGTTGAAATAAAATAATTTTAAAAGAAATCCACACCTGAACAATAGGTGAGGAAAATAAACAATGACAGAAAAATTTTGAGAATGAGTGTTTGTAAATTAATAGAAGAAAAATGTCACTGATAGTAAAATAAAATAAATAAAGGGTATGGGCACTAGCAAACATGGTTTAAAAGAAATATCGTAAAATCAACAGAACAGGTTCACGTTATTTAGAATAAATATGAAGAATATAATTGCTTGCAAGAAGGAATTTCGAAGGAACAATAAATAATACAAAAAGGTTTCACATCACTTGAACAATAAGTGAAGAATAGTAAACTTGCCTCAATACATGAAGTTTCCAATTCCAATATCTCAACTCTTTACTCTCTTTACATCCGTCTCTCTTTCCTTATACATTTGGCCTCTACTGGGTCATACATCTATTTTCCTTCTGTAACTTATCATCCTCTACAGGGCATACTCGTCAACTCCGATAATCTTTCCATTCCTCAAGATTCCATCTACATTTGTGCTGGCTCTTAGTTGGCCTCCCATTCATACCTATATGAAGATAAAGTACTACTTTAGTCCACTATAATCCTTAACCGTCTAACTCTGTTCTACCCAAACGGGTCCTATAACGCTTTACAACTTAATACATATAGCGTATACTAATCATATTCTTAAAATAACAATGCATACCCACAAAACCACATACAGTCAACACGTAATAATAATTTACACTTATACCCTTTTAGCACGTACGTCATATCGATTTACAAATAATCCTTATCAAATTTACTATAAGGATTACAAAATAATTCTAATAAAATTTGAGCAGCACCTCCTTTAAAAATATGACCTAGCCTGTCAAAATACAATCGACTCAAACCATTCATCCTTTACTATCCAATCACATATTAAATAACTAACGCAATATTCAATAATTACCACCCAACAGATACTCAGCACAACATAACATCACACTTGTACAACTTTCGAACCCATATATATACTATGTAATCGTCACCCAAGCCAAGCCAAGACATTACTTTAACCAATTCAAAATAAAATCCTTAATACATTATAATTGCAAGTAAAATCTACGACCATTATTTTGAAAAACTAAACACATAACTAGAACAACTTCCAAATTTAAATCATTCTCCCAATATCTCAAAATTCTATTATCAAGACCATAGAATTCATAATTTCTGAATTTGAACCCAAAAATATTTTAGTGAAATAAAACCACACACAAGACTAGTACCCACACATTCACCATACACAACATAATATACCAATAATCCTCTCTTCACCATCTTTCATATGTAATTCATCATAAGAACTGCGATTTGACACCGAAAAATGAACCCATTCCAATTGCCAATACCCAAATTCGAACCAAACAAGACAATAAGAATGCACAACTCAGCCACATATGACTCACTAACATCACTGCAGTACCGTTTGTAACCAGCATCACATCAAAGAACCATTACACAAACTGTTGAAAAAAATAGACCCCCCCTCACAAACACACATATACATCCATCATTTTCGCCACTTCATCCATTCTTCATGTGCGACCCTTAATTGCCCAAACAACTACAATCCTCTTCTTATTACTCTCGGCCTTACCTTACCAAAACACACACACACACACACTCTCGGAACCACCCCACGTCTCCTCTCTAATTCTCTCTTCCGCCTCCTGAAATCTCTGCACCAACACAACCTACATCCTCCTGCCTCTTTCTTCTCCCTACCGTACCGCCCTCAACAACACACATACTTCATACACACAATTATATATCCATCCCACTCCTTAACCCCGATCTGTTACTCCCACTTTCGCAAGACCACACCCAACCCGTCGGGAAATAACGGCGGTGTTGCTTCAATAACACAAACAACATCTCCCCTTTGCAGCTAACACATACCCCATAATCGAAACCTCAATTTCTTTTTCAAACCCTCATTTCTTTCTCCCCCGATTTTCAGCCGCCTCTCTTAAATTTTCTTCGGTAGCTTCACATAACTACCACCAACACCCGTACTCATCCTCTGCCGCCTGGCTTAACAACAACCCAACTGTAATAAATGAAAACCCCCAAAGTTTTGACCCATAATTCGGGCATACCCATACACGAACAACAGCGCAGACACCACACACACAGAGTACCGAATTTACACACACTGCAGTTACTATTTATATACACGTATATATATAAGTAGATGGTGAGGGGAACGATTTAGAGAGAGGGGTGGAAGAGATGAGAGAGAGAGAGAGAGAGAGAGAGAGATTTGTTGTTTTGAAAGAAAAGTCGAGAGAAGCAGCCTGAACTATCTGGAAACTGGGGATAAGGGAATTAAAAAGCATTTTGAAATTTTATTAGCAAATTTTCTAAATAAATCAATTTAAAATTACCTGATAAAAATGGAAAATAAATAAATATTATCTGAGGAAAATCTCATCATCATTTTTAAAATGTAGAAAATGAAATTATCTATCTTCCCACATTTTTAAAATATTTTTAGGATAAAAAATGAATTAAATATGAATTTTACAAGTTTTGATCCTTTAAATGCAATAAAACTCTTAAAATCATTTTAAAATACTTAAACACCCAAATTAATTCACCAAATAATTTTAAAAACTATATAATTACACAAAGATAATTTTAAAAATGATTTCATGATTTTATTAACTCCGATAATTTAATAAAATTCTCAGAAGATCAATAATGCATGATTTATATAGATTTAAATCATCACAAATACAAATAAAAATACACGGACTCGCATTTCACAAATAAATCATCATAAACATGTAAACATGATGTCACATATATTTAAAAAAAAATTCACACCATATATTCCACATTCAATATAAAATAATAATATTTATAATTACGATATTTTCTAAGGCGTTATAAAAAAGGTATGAAGCTATTAACTTCGAAGGGTAAGATTCCAGAGCTGAAGAATGTGGAAGTTGGGTTCTGTGAGCCATGTGTTCTTGGAAAGCAGAAACGAGTTACTTTTGCAAAATCAGGGAGGACACCTAAGGCTGAGAGGTTAGAGCTAGTTCATACAGATGTATATGGTCCAACAGCAGTTGCGTCGTTGGGAGGATCTCGCTACTATGTCACTTTCATTGACGATTCCACTAGAAAGGTATGGGTTTATTTCTTGAAGAATAAATCAGATGTGTTTGCTACTTTCAAGAAGTGGAAGACCGAAGTTGAAAATCAGACTGGTTTGAAGGTTAAGAGTTTGATGTCAGATAATGGTGGTGAGTACAGTAGTGATGAGTTTAAAAGCTATTGCGCAGAATATGGGATTAGAATGATCAAAACAATTCCAGAGACACCGCAGCAGAATGGTGTTGCAGAGCGCATGAATAGAACCTTGAATGAGAGGGCCAAGAGTATGAGATTGCATGCAGGGTTGCCAAAGACTTTTTGGGCAGATGCAGTTAGCACAGCAGCGTATCTCATAAATAGAGGACCTTCAGTTCCTTTGGGGTTCAAGATTCCTGAAGAAGAGTGGCAGAAAAAGGAGGTAAATCTTTCACACTTGCGAGTTTTTGGTTGTGTTTCTTATGTGCGTGTTAAAGATTCTGACAGGGACAAGCTTGATCCAAAAGCAAAGAAGTGTATCTTCATTGGTTATGGCTCAGATGGTATGGGTTACCGTTTCTGGGATGAACTAACGAAGAAGGTCGTTAGAAGTAGAGATGTTACTTTTAACGAAAGTGCAGTGTACAAGGATAAGCTTGCAGTCGATTCTGAGTTTGCAAAGGAACAACATGAGAAAGAGAAAGCAGTGCTTGAAGAGATTACAGAAGAAGATCTTGCAGGAAATAGTGAGAGTTTGGGGAATGGTAATGACACGGTTCCAGTTACTCCATAGGCTGAGGTAAGAAGATCTAGCAGAATTGTGAGGCCACCACAAAGATTTTCTCCTTCAGCATAGTTATTGACTGAGGATGGAGAGCCTCAGTGTTATTCAGAGGCAGTTCAGGTGGATGATTCAGTTCAGTGGAAATCAGCCATGGAAGAAGAGATGAGTTCTCTTGAGAAGAATGAGACTTGGTCTTTAACAGAGTTACCAGCAGGAAAGAAGGCTTTACAGAATAAGTGGGTGTTCCGGATCAAAGAAGAACCTGATGGCAGCAAGAGATACAAGGCGAGGTTAGTAGTCAAGGGTTATCAACAGAAAAAGGGTATTGACTATACTGATATATTTTCTCCGGTTGTTAAGATGACTACTGTTAGAATTGTACTAAGTATTGTGGCTGCAGAGGAGTTACATCTAGAGCAACTAGATGTTAAGACCGCGTTCTTACATGGTGATCTTGAGGAAGACATCTACATGGTACAGCCAGAAGGATTTCAGATAGCTGGGAAAGAAAACCTTGTTTGCAAGCTTATAAAAAGCTTGTATGGTTTGAAGCAAGCGCCAAGACAATGGTACTTGAAGTTTGATAGCTTTATGATGAAGAATGGGTACACTAGGAGTGCTATGGATCATTGTTGTTATTTTAAACAATTTGATTCATCTTATATCATATTGTTGTTGTATGTTGATGACATGTTGATAGCAGGATCAAACATGAGGGAAATTAACAGGTTAAAGAGACAGATGTCTGAGGAGTTTGAGATGAAAGATATGGGTGCAGCAAAACAGATACTTGGTATGAGCATCATAAGGGATAGATCTGAAGGTACTTTGAAATTATCTCAAGAGAAGTATATTGAGAAATTGTTGCAGAAATTCAGTGTCCAGGATGCGAAGACCAGAAGTACACCGTTGGCGACTCATTTTAATCTCACGAAAAAGCAGTCACCTAAAACGGATGAAGGCAAGAAAGATATGGCTAAAGTTCCGTATGCATCTGCAGTTGGCAGTTTGATGTATGCTATGGTGTGTACAAGGCCAGATATTGCTCATGCAGTGGGAGTTGTTAGCAGGTTCATGTCTAATCCAGGAAGAGAGCATTGGGAAGCAGTCAAGTGGTTGTTGCGCTACTTGAAAGGCACATCCAAGGTTGCATTATGTTTCAGCAAGAAAGATGTTATCTTGGAAGGGTTCTCTGATGCAGATTTGGGTGGATGTTTGGATACAAGAAAAAGTACTACGGGATATATTTTCACGTTGGGTGGCACAGCAATTAGTTGGATGTCTCGACTTCAAAAGAGTGTTGCTCTTTCAACCACAGAAGCAGAATATATGGCTATCTCTGAAGCTAGCAAGGAGATGATTTGGTTGAAGAATTTTCTTGAGGAGTTGGGCAAGAAACAGGCGGACAGTGCTTTGTATAGCGACAGTCAGAGTGCTATTCATCTTGCAAAGAATCCTGTGTTTCATGCTAGGACGAAGCATATTCAGCTGGGATATCACTTTACAAGAGAGTTGATTAGAAATGGTACTTTGTCCTTGAAGAAAATCCTTGGTTCAAAGAATCCTGCAGATATGTTGACTGAGGTGGTTACTAATGAAAAGTTGAAGCTTTGCATAGCTTCAACTGGCCTTCAGAACTGATTGATGAGAAGGCGTTGCACTAGTTAGAGTTATTGATCGAGGGATTATTTGTTACTAGATTTACAAGAGTGAAGTGAAGATGTGGTCAGACTCCAAGTGGGAGATTGTTGGGTTTGTGGAGTCTATCAGGTTTCAGAATTGGATTCTGACTTGAGTTAGGAATTCCTGAATTGTACTCTAATTAGAGTTAGGATTAGAGTTAGGAATTTCAGAATTAGACTCTGATTTATTTTGACCCAGTTTCTTCTCTTATAAATACTCGTGTAATTGTAACATAACATAACAACACAATTGTGAGAGATCAATACAAAATTAGTGCGGCTTGTGGAGTAGGAATTTCCGAACCACGTAAATCTTTGTCTTGTGTGATTGTCGTTATTTTCTTGTTCTTGTTTATTCGCTTTGGGTTTTGCTTTCGTTGTTGTATACTCAACAAACTAGTGAAAGATCCAAAATTTAAATATATGTTCACCAATAGGCAGCACAACAGGCTGAGTACATTTAGTGTGAATCTCGGACCGAAAGATGGCAAACTAGAAATTTGGCACCAAAAAAATGACTCTTTAAAGACAATCCAATTACAATTACTTAAGGCTCAACCACAGTTGCAAGCGATTTATATTTGCAAGAGAACACAGATTAGTATATTAGTAACTTGTGAATAGAAAGTAGAAACTGATCAAACACAGAATGAGTTATCAAACTTACATTTCGAGAAGTATCCTCGACGATGCTGCCAGCATAACTACCATGATTTCGACCAATAATAAACAGAACAAAAAATATATCAGCTTCGTCCTGCAATATTTTTCAATGAAAATCAGGATTAGCACCGACAAGAACCATGCTTTCCATGTTTTTACATGAAGGTAATCCTTTCTCATGGATGTATAATGATTACTTAAAGAGCAGAAGATGCCTAAACTTGATAATACTAGTAACTTTTATACTCCCTCCATCGCATTTGTATTAGCCTAGTTTGAATTCTATGGCCAAATTGTCCAATTCCGTAATGCATTTTACTTATACTAATTCAATATATATTGTAACTCGTACGAAACTATATTTACTGTACAGATTCAATTCTAGATTTACACAGATATAAAAGGTTAACTTTTAATCTTAATTCAAGATTTAGTCCATTTGCAAAACTTCAGACCAGGCCAAAATGAATGAGACAGAGGGAGTATTATCACTTCATTCATTACTTCAAGTAGGCACGGATACTAATTTTTGATTATGACTAACCTGCGGATAAATTTCCAGATTTTCAATGAGGCCATCAACACATAATTTAAACATTTTCAAACTATGCAGCTTAAGTAACTGAATTATTCTCCTTGCCTCAGACCTTATTGAGGTATACGTGTCAAACAAAGCGCCAAACAGCTGCAAAACCAAAACCAAGAGAACTGTATAATCAACTCCATAGTTTTTACGAAGCAAAAAGCACAGTGAAGTGCAATGGGGCTGGCAGAGCTTAAGTATGAAGTGCGCTGAAAGAAAAGCACAGGACAAATATAAATGAATTATATGTAAAAATGACAAAATAATAGATAATACTCAACTCAATAGGAAATATCATCATCCAAGTCCAAGACAAACTACTTCAAGTAGCCAGTACTTTATAGTCAGCTACATACAACATAGTAAATAAAGGAAACACACATACTACTCTGAACTTCAATAAATAAACACTGCATTTTATGTGTACATGAGTTTTTAAGTCATCGTTTTTTAACAAAATAGCAGATAATATGTGTGTGTGTGTCCATTAATTAAAATTATGTGCTTATGAGAGAAGTTACGCAAATTCTCAACACTGAAACAACTCCCGGACCAAATAAAAGTATATATTTTAAAAGGACAACACCTTACCAGGTTAAGGTTTTCTTCTTGAACCTGATGGTCATGTTGCGCCATATGATGCACTATTTGTAATGCTTGTAGTCGGACAACTATTGAATCATCATTCAGCATATCCACCAACAAATTTAAGGCTTTACAAGCAAAGTTGGAAGAAAGGATGGAGAGTGCACTCAAGGAAGAACAAGCAGACCTTCGTACCTTCAGAAAAAGCAAGAAATGACACGAAATGAAACTTTAAAAAAAAAAGCAGAAAAAAGGACGTTTGTGTGTGTGTGTGAGGGAGAGAGAGAGAGAGAGATCTTGAGTCGCTCATGACCAATATGGCTTGAATTACAGCTCTAGTTTAGACTTTGCTTCTTTTTTTTTTTTCTTTAAGGAGAAGTTACCTCGTAAAATTCGTCCTCCAACCCATGCACAAAAGCTCCAGCAACATTAGATGTTTGTGATTTAGTAAGAACCTTCCTAGACAGGGTTTGAAGTAGAATATTCTCAGATGCCATCGTTATCTTCCCAATGGCATTAAAAACTTGGAGTCTTACATCTACACTCATGTCTCTGACAATTGAACAAAGCTGTAGAAAAAATTATTGCAAAGAGTAGTACAATAAGATATAACTGTACCATATAAATGATCTTTTGACATAAAAGAGGAATAGGAATCCTACTTAGTACTTATGAGTTATGAACTATAATTGACGTATTCCGGTTTTTGGGGGGGGGGGATTTAGGTAATGTGTGAATTCTAAAAGATGTCACACACACAAAAAGAAAGTACCCATTGTGATGGTGTAATACTTGAGAGACCAACTTGACTGTTGAGGACATTATTGCATCCAATCCCAATTAAGCCATTACTCAATCTCAATCGATATGAACACTATGGCAAATGTTACCTTTTACAAGCTTATCCGAGAAAAATTAAAGGTTTTTGTGCAACCATATAGGTCCTAAAACTATAGGAGGGCACTGCACATGGGTTTTTTAAATTACAAAACAAATTTATCCATTTTAAATTTGAAATAATACGGTAGTGAGCACTGTACGACATAGTTATAAACTGTACCTTTTCAAATAACGCATCAGACCAGTACTTTTTACTTTCTCCTTCACTGGATGCCACGAGTACTTGCCCCCACTCACTAACCTGAAATCACAACAAATATAAAACATTAACATTTCTCTTCAACCAAATTCAATGTACATAAAATTTCCAGATATTGTTAACTTCAAACATAACAAATAAGCAATAAACATTATTATGAAGGCACATTTTATTTGAGAATAGAATAGTACCATCATCTAGCACATCATGGTGTTGAATACTATTGTAATATATATCAGATGCAAACTCAATAAATTTAGTATCATTATGTAAACCAGCCATCCACTCAATACTGATTCTATCCTAATATGTTTATTTTATGGATAAATTCCTAACTGAATCTATAAAAACAGTACACAAACAAGTATTTCAAACAATGCCATAAACAATTACACATTAACTAAATAAAAGCGAAAGAAAAGCAGCTTACAACTCGAACAGCGCATCTAACGCAATCCTCCATATCAGAAAGCATCTCAACACCACGCAAATAACACCCCTCCATCATCCCCCTATCCTCAATGCCAACACACCAACTCAATCCATCCAAGGCAACTTTCCTAATTTCTGGATACGGATCCTTACTAAAACCCAAAAAGACCGTAACCAACACCGCAGGCCTAACCAAAATCCTCTTAGCATTCAGCAACAACCACCTCCACACACTAACACAACCACCAAAACACACTGACAAAAACACACTCTCACTAAACTCCTCAACCAACTCAACCAGCTCCGATTCTTCCTCCGCAATCGATACGAGTATCGAGAGGGATTCGACAAGGAGGCGAGGCGAATTGTTGGGGAGAAGAGAGAAGGAACGGAGAGAAGAGAAGATGAGGCGGCGGAGGTGGGGGTGGTGGAGAGAGAGGTCGGAGAGGAGAGAGAGAATGTGATGGAGCGAGATGGAATTAGGGCTAGGGTTTGGGGAGAGGGAGAGTGTTAGGGTTTGATAAATTGTGGAGATTGTTGAAGTTGAAGTTGAAGGATTAGTGATTAGTGATCTAGCAAGAGTTAGGGCGTGTTTGGATGGAGGTGTATTGCTGCCGCTGAGTTGGAAGAAGTTGCTGAGGACTTCTTGCTCCATCGCCATCGCCGCCGCCGAGATACCAGCTTCTTTTAGGTCTACCGTAGTTTCCTTTCGAGTTCCGGAAAATAAATTCTTTTGTATTTGAATTATTTCGATTTTATTGTTTTATTTTTTCAATTAAAAATTTCCTATTTAACGTAATTTAATTTTTGAATTTTTCTGGATTAAATTTTTTTGTTAAAAAGATTATAATGGATGTTTGAATCTTAATTAATGGAATCTTAATTTTTCATCAAATATAAAATCAAACCGACTTTTCGTGATATTTTGGTGTCCAAATCGAGCGTGTTAATATCTAAAACAATCCTCTCTCCACCCTCTTTCCGCCCCCATCATCAAAATCTTAATTTCAGTAATCTTTAATTTTCAGCATCACCGAAGTTCTTAATTTTTACCGGAATTTGTTTTTATTTAATCATTTTAAGGTTTTGCTCGTATACGTTTAGATCCATGTAGTTAGAAGGTTATATAATTTTTTCATAATTTTTGGGCTTGTTTTGGTTCGCCGGAAAATGGATGCGTCATCGGATTTTATTGTTATTATGAATGGATTTTGATGTAATTATGGGTCGTAGTTGTTTATAAGGGTGTATAGATTGTAAGATGATCAATGTAGGGGAAGCATGACTATGATTGATTATGTATCTAAAGGAAGATGATTTATGAGAAACATGCTATGTGACTACGTGCTATAAGCTGTTCAAAAACAAACGGATCCTTGTAAATTTTTCGAAAAAAATTATTTTTTTTGCAAAAAGGGGAAGATGCCCCAAGATTTCGAAAAGTATTCATTTTACGAAAAAGGAAGATGACTTATTTCAAAATGATTTTCATAGCAAGGGGAAGTTATTTTTTTAAAATTTAGGTCACATATTTGCTCACACAATATATCACTTCTGCTCACTAGACTTTATCCTTTATGTGATATACTTGTATGACTGTGTGCTTATGTGCATGTTTGCTTATTTTACTTGTGTTGCAAGTACTCTATCTCATATAGTTTAGCATGCATACACTAGATTAGTAGCACACACATATTTAATTTTTGCAAGTAGTTTTGACAAATACCAAAAAGGGGAAGATTGTGAGACAGTCGTTCACTTGTAGGTTTTGGTGATTTGTCAAGTTCGAAAGTGAAAATTAAATTAGATTTAGGAATTTACTAGATAGCATAGTAAATCCTCCCTTAGGTTTATTCGTGTGACATAAACAAAGTGACGAGCCAAATTAAAAAAATGCTTTCTTGCACCCAATCACTAATTTGGATAAGAAATGTCCATGAAATGATGTTTCCTAGTCTAAGTTATTTGTGATACATTTAATGGCAAAGTATAAACGGCACAAATATCGAAATTTCCCGAACACTGATTTTCTGAACCAAAAATTAATATTTTATTTCAAAACAGTATTCATTTCAAATGTTTTATTCTCAAATATATTCGATATACTTTTCAAAGACTTATTTTCAAAATGCCTTGTTCAAAGACTTGCCGAAAGAATAAAAGAAGAGTTTATCCCGGAACCCTTAACAATTTTCATTTAAATCGGATAAAATTTTAAATATTCAAAATAAATATTCCAAGGACTTCATAGTCATTATTATTTGAGGAATATTATCTTTGAATATATTTCAAGTCAAAACCTTAGCCAAAGTATCGACAAGCTACGGTAAACGGCTAATGTATTTTATTCCGTCGCGTAAGGACATTTAATCAAAATATTTTTGAATAAAATACCTCCACATGTTATTTTGACTTGAAATTTGGACATGTCACTAGAATAATTTAAAAGAATTTTAGGATTAATTTCATGATTTTTGCATGACTTTTTTCCGGAACCCCTAAAATCGATACGTAATTGATTTTTCGGTCGCTTAAAATTCATAGATGGTCAACTCATTTCAAGGTGAAATTTTGACCATAATCCTCTGGGAATATTTCTAGGGGATTCCCATAGTTTCATAATTTTTGAGTGATTTTTCAATTTATTTCATAATTGTGGGTTTATCGCGAAGTTTCGGGTTTTTCGGCTAAACCGAGCCAATAGAAGCTTCCTAGATATTTTATATATAATATTTCCCACATGCCGATTGCTGGAGGGTTTTTAGGAAGGTGCCAAAAAGCTACTTTATGCTAATGAGTAATTAATTAGTAGCTAGCCACTTGTCTAAAGACCATTGGTCCTTAGAACCCTAATTTTGGCTATAAATAGCAAGCTAAACTCACTCTTTTCTCCAAGCCTTCTTGTGCAAAAGAATTGCTGCTACTTTCTCTCTAGAAACCCAGCAATATCAAGTAGCCAGGAGCCTTCAAAAAGATTTGGATAACAAAGCTTTGCTCCTTCATCTTTTATCATCTTTTAAGCTTTGTTTTTGCTCCATTTCTTACAAAATAAACATACCACTCGGCCATTCTTTTTGGGCAGCCTCTTTGCATGTTTAAGTCAGTCCTCTTGTGCTTCTTATTGTATATTTGAGCCACCATTTATCTCATCTTGATTATATCTTTCTTTGGTGCTCATTTGACCTTGTTTTAGTGGTGTTTTTGCTCTTGTTTTTGCTCTCTTGGCACACTCGGAAAACACACTTTTAAGCAGCCCCTTGGTTGATTTCTTGCAGCATTGTAAATGTTGTTTATTGAGAATTTGAGTCACCTTTCTACTCTTCTTGATTATATCTTCTTTGGTGCTCATTTAGGCTCATTTTAGTAGTCTTACATTTGTCACTTTACACACTTGTTCTTGAATTAATTCGTGTAGTATGTGTAGACAACTTGTAAGCTACCAAGAGGAGGTTCTTTTAAGAACTTATTAAGCCCTCTTTAAGACCTTATTAACCAATTGATCTATACTTGGTTATAAGGCAAAGGAGTATCTTTTGATTTGTACTTAACTTGCATAAACTAGTTTCTACCTTAAGTGGTTTAAACTTAGTACATCTTAAGTCAAAAGAAAGCTTCTTTTAGTGTTGGTTATATAAGTCCCTTGAACCTTAATTGTGTTTATATCTTTAAGGACTTAACCAAGGCTACTTGAACTTGTTTCTTAACCGAAACTAAGTTCAAAAACCATTCGGCCTTTACTTGATTTATATTCGGCCGAAAGGTTCATTTCATAGTATATATTGTTACATCCACGTTTAATTTATTGTCTTGCAGTTGTCCCGGAACCTAGTTCGTATCCTTTGAGAATACCTCTTATATGAGAATTCTTTACTTTAGGCAACCAAGCCGTCGAATAAAGCCAAAGGTCATAAACTAGTTACATTGTTGCATTATAGTTTAATGCGTAATATATATATATATATATATATATATATATATATATATATATACTCAGCCCTATTTTGGCCTAGGCTATATTAAAGCCGTTTACAAGTGTTAAACACTTGTATTCTTCGAGTTTAGTAGCTTGTTTAATATTTCACGGAATATTTATAACTTGCACTAACTCAACTTTTATTTGTGTTGTAGAACACAAATAAAGTGTATATTTAATTTTGTTTACATTCGGCTAAATAGAATATTAACACAACTTAATATACGTGGATTTTATTTATACTGATGTAGTTGATATTTATATTTGTTTTCTTGATCTAGTTTTCATACTAGTTCCTTTTTAAATCGTCAAATTAAAAGGGTTTTCAAGTCGTAGTGCTTGTATTATATCCTTTGACGTGAGGTGAAGTGAAGTCAGGTGATTCTCGCTTTAAGACCCAAGTCTTAGACACGCCGATGGGGAGTTGGGTGTCTTTGCACCGTGAGGAGGAGAAAAGACCTAAGATCTAAGACCTAAGATCCAAGATCATTAAAGGGTGTAGATACGAAGTCTACCCAAGGGTTACTTACGTGGTTGTGAGGAGGTAACGAGGAGTTACGGTCCAAGATAAACTCGTAAGGGGTTTACTTGCATAGCATTTGAGGAGGTAACTGGGAGTTGGTTGTCTTTGCACCGTGAGGAGGAGAAAAGACCCAAGATCTAAGACCTAAGATCCAAGATCGTTAAAGGGTGTAGATACGAAGTCTACGCAAGGGTTACTTACATGGTTGTGAGGAGGTAACGGGGAGTTACGGTCCAAGATAAAATCGTAAGGGGTTTACTTGTATAGCATTTGAGGAGGTAACGGGGAGTTACGCTCCAAGATAATCTTGCAAGGGGTAGCTATAGTATTTTGAGGAGGTAACGGGTAGTTAGGCTCTAAGATAAATACATAGTGGTTGTAAAAGCTTCTCCGCCTACTATAAGGAGTATTTTACTTATAGTGGAAGAAATCTCGAATTCGAGAAGAGCTCGGGGACTGGAGTAGGGGTGTTCGAATCCGTTGGGGGATTGCGGCATCGCGAACCAGGATAAACTGATTGTGTCGTACTCTTTATCTTTCTCTCTTTTATTTTCCCCATTTTATATTACTTATTTTTAAGTAATTAATTTTTAAAAGAGAAAGAAATTTTCAAAACGCCCTCTAAATTTTAAAAGGTGATAAGCTATTCAACCCCCCCTTCTAGCTTATTTTACCCACTTTCGGGACCTACCAATTGGTATCAGTGCGGTTACTTTTAATCTCGTTATTTGAACGGTTGTGAAGTTCAAAAACGTAACCAAAAGTAGATCGTAATTATGGCGTATTTGAGTACGATCGGTTGTGGTGAAGGTCTTTCAAGTTCAAGACCTCCACTACTCGATGGGACAAATTTTGCAACTTGGAAAACAAGGTTTAGAATTTATGCTAGATCCCAAGGTGTGAAAGTTTGGATGGCTATTGAAAACGGTGTAGTTATTCCCACTAAAACCGAAGGTGAAATATCCGTCGAGAAGAAAGTTAGTGAATATACTGCCGAGGAAGAAATAAGGATGAATATAGCCACGAAAGCGGAAATGGTTCTAACTAGTGAACTTGCGGAAAAAGAATACAAACGTGTTAATAATTGCAAGTCGGCACAAGAAATGTGGAACAAACTAGTTATCACTTATGAGGGTACAAAAGATATTAAGGAATCTCGAATGGATACTTTAATTCATGAGTACGAGAATTTTAAACTCCTCGAAGGTGAAACTATCATCGATATGGAAACAAGGTTTACTCGTATAATCGATGAGCTTTCTCAACTTGGTAAGGTCTATACGACTAATGAGAAAAATCGAAGGATTTTAAAAGCTTTGCCTCCAAGTTGGAAAGTTAAAGTTACCACGATTAAAGAAATGCATAGTCTTAACGACTACTCTATCAATAGTTTATTCGGAAATCTTCGTGCATACGAGGAAGGTAATATTCCAGATAAGGTTGTCCCTAAAACGGATGATAAGCATAAAAATATGGCCTTAAAAGCTATATTAATCGACGAAGAAGAAAACGACCACGAGCTAAACGAAGAGTTGGAAAATCTCGACGAACATGAAATTGCTTTGCTATCGAGACAACCTCGTCGTGTTTTGCAAAGTAAAGCTCAAAGGTACGGGAAAGGCTTCCTAAAATCGAATAATCAAAATCGGGTATTCAACTCTAAAGGAAGGCCAAATTATAAGAATAATTTCCCGACCACGAGTTATACTAAAAACCAAGGCGCTTCTAATTCGTATAATAATTCCCCTAATGCGAATTTTGTTAAAGGTCAAGGTGCGCAACAACAAAATAATAATTCGTATAATCCGAATTATTCAAAAAATTATTCGGCACCAAAACCGAAAGAGCCCATGGTTGAAGAAACGGAAGATGTGTGTTTCGAATGTAAACAACCAGGTCACTTTAAACGTGAGTGTCTGAAATTGCCTAAAGGTCGAGGTCTTGTTGCGGAGAGCGAATGGGATTTAAGCGAAGATGAGGAAGCTACGGAACCTACCGAGGAAATTGTCAACCCTTGCTTGATGGCTCTCTCCGACGAATCTACACCAACGGAAACCTCCACTACTAATCAAGAGGTAACTCTAAATCCCTCTTCGAATTTGAATGTTGCATCATGTAGTAGTGAAAATTTAAATGATTGTGTGTCTTGTGTGGATTATTCTAGTTTGGATTCCTCCGAACTAATCGTTTTAATCAACTCGTTAAAATCGAGTCTTGATGATGTAAATTGTAAATTTACCATGATGAATTCCAAAAGGAATAAATTTCGTGAGACAAATATTGAGCTTCAAAAAGAAGTCGAGATAAATGAAAAGAATGAAAATATCCAAAATCTCGAAATAGAGAACATTTCTCTAATTGTTCAAGCCGAAGAAATGGAAAAAGATAAGATACAAGTTAACGATAAGAATCATGAGCTTCATGTTGAGATTTTGAATTTAAAAATTCATAACGAATCTTTAGGACATGAAATTGCTAAACGAGAAAATCGGAGAAGCGAACTTGTATGATCTTTAACGGGTGACAAAGAATAAGAGCTGACAAGCCTTACCAGATTTAAATCTTGATCACCAAATAATATTAGCCGAAAAGGATGCCGAAATTGCTAAGTTTAGAGAGCGATTTAGTATTGAGGCTAACAAAAAAAGAATACTTGGTTTTAGAAATGATATCAAGCATCTTAGAAGGTGAAAGGATTAAAATTGAAAATGCTAAGCTAATGGCTCAAGTCATAGATCAAGAGAATGTGCTAACTAACAAGATTAATGTCTTGATGCAAGAAAAGTATAATCTTGATACTATTATGAAACAATTTACAAAGAGCAATACCATGTTGGAAAACATGATATATAACTCAAAGATAGCTTCTAATAAGGAAGGCTTAGGATATGATGCTAATAAAACTCCTACAAGAGTTGCACATATTCCTACTCCCACTCAAAGTGCTATTCCTAAGACACCTATGAAAGTTTGTACATTTTGTAATAAAAATGGACATACTAGTCTCTATTGCTATGCAAGAGAAGGTGTATCTAAGGGGAAGTATAAGTGGCTACCTAAAGGAGCTAGCCCGATTAAAGGGAAGAAAATTGATCAAAATGTTTCGGTTAAGAATGCTCAAAAGCAACCAAAACATAAGTATCATCAAGAGCCGATTAAGCTTCAACAAAGGAACAATAAACATCTTGCAAGTACTAGTACTAACAACACTAGGAAACCAAATTTTCCTAAAAGAAGTTTTGTGGCTCAAAATTCGAATGGTAGTGCTAATGTTCAAAATAGAAATGTGAATTATATGCGTAGGAATTCAAGCCATTATCATGCTAATCGTCATGCTCTAAATGATAACATGTATGCTAGACGTAACTCGCATAATAATCATAATGTGCTAAATGCCAATGTGTTTCGTGAAAATGATTATTATCATGCTTATCCTAGAAATGATAGACGTATGCCTTTAAGGAAATCATATAACGTTTCTAATAGGAATCAACATCTAGAATCTTGCATGTTAATAATGGTAATGAATATCCTATGCCTAGATTCATTCATGCTAGATCGCATTTACCTCATGATGTGCTAACCCCTGGACCCTTAAGTAAAAAGGGTGCCAATCGATTTTATTAATCGTTTATGTAGGTGTGCCTTACTGCTAAGAAAAATGTGTGGTATCTTGATAGTGGTTGTTCACGACATATGACGGGTAATAAATCTTTGTTGAATAATATTAAAAAGGTAACTGTCGGTAGTGTAACTTTTGGTGATAGCAGTCAAGGTGTTATTGTTGGTATTGGTAATATTGGTAATGAAAGATTTAAAATTTCCGATGTACAGTTAGTCACTGGATTAAAGTACAACTTGCTTTCTATAAGTCCACTATGTGATAATGGTTGCAAAGTTAGTTTCCTTCCATCTCATTGTGCTATTTTTGACAAAGATTGGAAGTTGATTCTTAAATGTCCACGTAATAGGAATGTCTATTTGTGTGATTTAAATGATTACGAGAACATTTGTTTGGTATCTATGAATGAGGATCCATGGTTATGGCACCTAGATTGGGTCATATAAACATGAAACTCATTAAGAACATTTGTTTGAAAGAACATGTTCGAGGATTACCTAAACTAAGTTTCGTAAAAGATCACATGTGTGAAGCTTGTGAAATTGGCAAACAAATTTGATCATCTCATAAAGCCAAATTCATGGTGTCTACTACTAGACCACTTGAGCTCTTACATATGGATCTTATAGGACCGGTTCCCGTACAAAGCCTTGGAGGGTGTGTATACACTCTTGTGGTAGTTGATGACTACTCACGCTTTAGGTGGACGGTGTTCCTTAAAGCAAAAAGCGATGCATTTGAATCGTTTGTTGCACTTTGCAAAAGAATACAAAATCAACAAAATAACACGATCGTCTATATTAGAACGGATCATGGTCGAGAATTTGACGATATAACGCCTTAGAAAATTTTAAATTTTATAAGTAATTATTTAATATTAAATGTGAATTATATGACGTGAATATTGTTGAGGAAGTGAAGTATGTATGATATACTATTTGTGAGATTATTTGATGATTTAGATGTGTCGGATAAGTCTACATACTTTTATTTTTATTTTTAAGGATTAAATCCTATTTAAATCATGTGTTATTTATCTTCTAAGAATTTTATAAAATCATCGGGATTAGTATAAATCCTGAAATCTTTTGCAATATTAACTTTATGAGTTTATTTGACTTTTAAAAATATTAGATGGATTTATTTTGATTTTTAAGGATCTTAAAATGATTTTATGAATTGATTTGGGCTTTATTGAATTAATCTTGTAAAATCAATATTTAATTCGCTTTTGATCCTAAAAATATTTTAAAAATATGTGGATGATCATAATTTTATACTTTTTATTTTAAATTTTTAAAATTTAATATTCCACCCATTTTTCTATTTAATTGTGATTTTTAGAAGTTATTTTATAAAATTTCAGCAAATTAAAATTTCATAATTTCCTTTGTTTTTTTTTCCAAGAATTTATTCCCAATTATCTTAAATCCCTAAATTGCAGCTGAGTTTCTCCCTAAATCCATTTCATTCGGTTCTTTTGAGAACATTCTCGAATTCTCTCATTTCTTACACAACAATCTCGAGTACTCTCCCTCTCATCACCTCCCATTTCCCTCCTCTAATTTCCGAGTCTCATTAATTCTGGTAAGCAGCGGTTCCTGGTCTCATCCCTTTGCTGCAAATTCGACCCCTCAATCCCTCTACTTTTCCCAGTCGTGGTTATCGTGGTATTGTAATGTTCTTGGGCGTGGTTGTGTCTAGAGTTCTTTGTTTTCTCCCCTACGAACAGCGGGCTGTGTGGTGTGTGTGGTTTTGCTGTGTACGTGAGTGTCAAACGTGTGTGTGTGTGTGTGTGTATGTCCAAACGTGTGGTGTGTGTATATGTGGGGTTAGTGTGTGGAAAATGTGTGAGTGTGTGTGTGTGGGTTGATCGAATATGAGAGTGTGGGTGTTAAGTCTGGGAAGTCCTGTGCGTGTATTATTGTTCGAACCATTCTATTGGTTAGGAATTGCAACTGCTGTGCTTCGATTACTATTGTTACAACTCAGTGCTTTATTTTTTTAGTTTGTAGTATTAATTAGTCGAAAGCTGATGCCTTGTATGACAGAATTTTGACAAATGAATTTTAATTATTCGAATGATATTTTTGTGTGAAGTTTCGAGTTGGAAACCCAAATTAGGGTGCCCTTGAAATTTTGCCCCCTCGACAATGATTTTATTTGAGTCGGGGGAAATTGGCGATGATGATTACGTGAGCCAAAAATAAATTGTAACGATTACGCGAATTTTTTTTATTTTGTGTTTTCAAGTTCCGAATTGTATATTTGGTTGATATGATTTAATTAAATTAAGGATAATTTTCATTGAAGTAAATTTAGCTCGTATTGTTAGTATGTTGTTGGCTGTAAATTTTATTTGGAATATGGTGATTATTGGTTGGTTGTGTCGGTTATGTTCCAACTGGTAGTTACCCGTATAAAGGGGATGCCGTCAAAATTTTCTAAAAATCTTAATTTTATTTTCTTGAGTATATGTATATATGTATGTATGTACTACTAGTATGGAGTTGGTATTTGGATTTATATTTTATTTACGTGATTACTTGTGGCGCCCCCAGATCCGGGGTCGGAGATCTAGGCGCTCACGGTCCATTTTCCATTAATAACATACCTGTTCTTGCACATAATATATAAAACAACCATCGACCCCACAATAAACTCACACCGCACACACACACACACACACACAGGTTAGAGCCTCAGAAACGTCACCACACTAATTAAGCAGAAATAAAAGTATCAGAGTTATTACAGACCGAATTAAATAGTATTTATTCTACCAGTGACACTTCGATATGAAGCGAAGTTGGCGGCTTGAAAGTTTGTTACGATACACTGCCTTGCACAGGTCATACTGATAAATAAAATGAACTAACAAAAGCTGCCAACCAATCCGGCTAATGGGGCCTACCGGTGGAATCTCAACTGCTGGCTCGGGTCTAGTCACCTGCTTTCGAGCAGTCTGTCTGGGTCTTGCCATTTCGCTTAGCTGTTGTGTTTGTAAATTTGAAAACAAGAAAGAGTGAGCAACTATAGCTCAGCAAGAAATATATGTATAAGGTAAGCAATATAACATTTCATATGATTAGCAGTTATTAAACTTGTTTGTATCAATCAGATATAAAATCACTTGTCATTGTTGATAAATCTCGAAGGTGCACCAATACGTGCCCTCATTTTCAAAATAAACTTGCAGTTCTAGATACTGCATAGAGTCAACATCTTTCTCATCAAAATAGAACACTATCAGCAACTTGGCACAAAAGCCTAAGAAGTAGTGTCAAAGCATTTTTACAAAATGGAGGTATGAGACTTAAAGAAAACATAAAACCTGACAAGGATTGACGATGATCAGTCGCCACATCCAAGTCCAATAATCTGCGGGTCTTCTCTACCGGTAGAAGGATAGAAACTACATCCGTAACTATCCCCGGGTGAAAACTACATCCGTAATCACCCTCGATGAAAACTACATCCGTAATCATCCTTTGGGAACACCTGGGCCGGAATAATAATTGATGGACCGCCTGGCTCACGGCCGCTTACACATCCCGGGAATCGTTCGTCAACGGTTCCCACACCTGCCAGAGTCCCTTTTTCTTTTTCTTTTGAAAACTTGATTTTGATTGAAAACAGAGTAATTGAGGTCCGACATCAGTCGATCGATGATTCTTGAAATCATACAAGAAGCAGAACCTGACCGGGGGCTTTCGAAAATGTTTTGAGTTCGAAAGAGTTCGAGTTTGAAAGTATTAAATGTATCTTGGGTTGACTTCGTCTTTAAAATAATGAACGATAATTAATAAATAATACTTTAAGATTTAATATTAATAATTAATAAAATAATTATTCGATAAAATAAACTTTTAATCCAAGATAGGGTTTCGAGTATTTACGAAGATATGAACATAATTACTTGAGTATACGATACTCCCCGAATGACCCTTCGGGTTTTCGCAATCTAGATACGATATAATAATATACCTCTCCCCGGTCAATAGTATATACGGACCGCTACGACCTCTATTGCTAGAGTCGTTGTCCGAGGAAAACATTTCAATCTAAGTTCAAGGGGTACAAACATATATGTACTTATAAAATCTCAATTGCATCAATACTTCGATAAACATAGCATTTGATATGGTTGAAAGCTACAAACACAACAGTGAAAGTCCTTGTATATGCATAAGTTTTGAAAAGTAAACTTGCCTTGGTTTGGTTGGGGTGGTCGAGCGTGCGGAGTGGAACGATCTGTACATAAGCAATAACCGCTCGTTAGTACCTTAACAGTATCTCTTTAATTACGGGGTTTTAGGGGGTACGAAATTAACTTAATGACTTCGTCTTATGACACTCTAGCCCCACTATAGGTTCATGTCATCACTCGATTACGCTCGTCACTTATTCGACTTAATTTAGTTACCACATTCGAATCACAACCATTACCCCTAGAATTATGCTCCACTAACGACTTTTTCCATTGCGCGAAATTTACTCTAGCATTTTTATAAAATTCAAAAATTCATATTTTAATCCAATTCTTTTTGAGTATCCTTCACCACTGCATTCCCTAACTTCTCAAATTTTTCCATGATCCCACATAAATATTTAGGGGTTTAAACAAGGTTCACAAGGGGGTCACTTAGTGCAGTCCGGAATCCAGAAACACAATTTACTTCTCCGGCCATAACTTAAAATCTATACATCACCTAGTCATGAACCTTACATTTCCAGAAACTACATTCAAATATCTTTCCAACAATATATGGTACGACCTCAGGGGACAATATTTGGGGGTTCAAAACCATGTTACAAGACAGGCCAAGTTTCTGGGAAAAATTCAGCAAGCATGTTTCACTTAGATCAACCAATATTCTTAATTCCACAACACAACCAACACCTAATTCACTTAGTTCATGCCTTATAACATTCATGGAGATACATATACTAACCACAATCATAAAAATCACAATCACAACACTAAAACTCTAGATCCATATCATCCATCACTTGAACATCCAAGATTAACACAATAATACATGGATCTATCACCAAACATCATAAACATTACATGGCCAAAAGGGGTTATGATTTTTATACCTTCTTGAGTGCCTAGGAGCCTTGGGTAAGCCTTACAAAACTCAAGAACACCTTGAATGATCTCCTACAACCCTTATAATCCAAGATCTAAAAGAAAAACTAAACATGGTTACTATTCACACTATCTATAACAATTAATATCTTGAAATTGAATGGATGAAAGGGCTTGAAACTCTTAGTATACCTTTCTTAGATGATGGTGAGAGCCTAGGAATTTTGCCTTGATTTATGAGTGAGGATAAATGGAGGAAGAAGAAATTTTCTTCTCCTTTTTGAAGCTTGGCCGAGAGCACTAGTTCAAGGGGGGGAGAGCTTTTGTGTTTTTGATTTTTTGTTGCTTGGTTGAATAATTGATAAAGTAGTGATTGGGTGATACATATTGGTGTAAGTATATGCATGGTACTAACCTAGGTATGGCCTCATGTACTTCTTGTCTCCTCCTTGGAAAAAGCAATGTAACTAGTTACTATTCCTCTTCCATTTGGTTTAACTAGTTTGCTTCCTCCTAATTACTTGGTTGCATGGGACTTGCATGCAATACTACTCCTTGTATCATTATTCTTCCACCAATGCTTGTCACTTAAACTTTAATTCGTATCGTATCTTAATTAATCTCTCGTAATAATATTTTGTCGCGTAGAGATTTCCCCTATAATTCCTTAAGTACGTAATTGTGTAAATTCCTCGAATATCCATAATTCCTCGTCATAATCCTTAATAAATCTTTTAATATTCTAATCATTCTCAAATCCCAAGTTTTATAAATCTTACTAACAATTAGACTCTTGCCTTCACAATCTTCCTTTTATCTTACATAGTGAATGCAACAACATAGTTTCTCAGACAATCAATTCTATTAATCAACAGGGATGACTAGAAAGGTTCCAAATTGACAATGCCACATGATATTAAATAAAGGAAAATATTGCAAAAATTAGGGTTCTTACAGCCTCCCCTCCTTAAAAGGATTCCGTCCCGGAATCAGGTTGAAAACAGTTGGGGGTGCTTTTCACGCATCGCGCTCTCTAGTTCCCATGTTGATTCTTCGAAATTCTGGTTCCTCCACAAAACTCTCACTAGTTTGACAACCTTGTTCCTCAGCACCTGTTCTTTTCTATCCATGATTTTTACGGGTTGCTCCACATATGTTAAGTCTGGTTGCAGATCCACCTGATCATGTTCTATCACATGTCGGAAGTCGGTATGGTAGGGTCGTAGCATGGACACATGGAACACATTATGTACTTGCTGCAAGCTCGGGGGTAAAGCCAATCCATAGGCTAACTTTCCAACTCGTTTCAAGATCTCAAAAGGTCCAATAAATCTTGGGCTTAGCTTCCCCTTCTTACCAAATCTCATCAATCCCTTCCACGGTGATACTTTTAACATCACAAACTCTCCTACCTCATATTCTTTGTCCTTGCGGGTCTGGTCCGCATACTTCTTCTGTCTGTCTTGGGCCGCTACCAGCCGTCCTCTTATGAGCTCGATAGTTTCTCTTGTCTGTTGGACCAGTTCAGGCCCTAAAATCTTCCGCTCTCCTACCTCTTCCCAACACAAGAGAGACCGACATCTTCGTCCGTATAAAGCTTCATATGGGGGCATTCCTATACTCGCATGGTAACTGTTGTTGTAGGAAAATTCGATCAACGGCAAGTGGTCATCCCAACTTCCCTTGAAATCTATGGCACATACTCTCAACATGTCCTCGATGGTCTGGATGGTTCTCTCACTCTGTCCGTCTGTTTGGGGATGGTATGCAGTACTCATGTTTAACTTGGTCCCCACATAATCCTGAAAACTTCTCCAGAACCTGGAGTTGAATCTTGGGTCTCTATCTGATACAATGCTCACAGGAACCCCATGCCTTACCACGATCTCTTTTAAGTAAATATCTGCCAGTTTGTCGACAGTGTATCTCTCGTTGATTGGAAGAAAATGTGCCGACTTGGTCAATCTATCGATGATTACCCAAATGGCATCATGATTAGTCTTGGTCCTTGGTAATCCGACCACAAAGTCCATCGCAATATGCTCCCACTTCCACTCGGGTATCTCTAAGGGTTGCAACAATCCACTGGGCCTCTGGTGTTCGGCCTTTACTCTTTGACATGTCAAGCATTTACTTACCCACTCTGCCACGTCCTTCTTCATATTTGTCCACCAATAGTATTCTCTCAAATCTCTATACATCTTAGTGCCTCCAGGGTGAATTGAGTACCTCGAACTATGAGCCTCTTGCAAAATCTCGTCTTTTAATTCTTGAACGTTCGGGATCCATATCCTAGATGTGTACCTCATAATTCCATTCCCGTCCTTCTCACACATAATTTCCTCGCCAGTCAAAATTTTCTCCATCGAATTCTTTTCTTCTTCTATCTTCTTTTCCTGGCATAACTTAATCTTTTCCAATAGCGGTGGTTGGACTCTTATTTCCATTAGACTCTCTTGTCCAATTCCTGGTAACCTCACTTCAATCTCCAGTTTCTCAAGGTCCTTGATCAACTCGTCCACTGACGTTATCATCTTGAGTTTCTCCTTTCGGCTAAGTGCATCGGCCACCACGTTGGCCTTCCCTGGGTGATAATGAATCTCACAAACATAATCCTTGATTAGTTCAAGCCATCTCCTCTGCCTCATGTTTAACTCTTTCTGAGTGAATATGTACTTTAAGCTCTTGTGATCCGTGTAGATTTCACACTTTTCTCCGTAAAGATAATGTCTCCAGATCTTCAAAGCAAAAACTATCGCTGCTAATTCCAAATCATGGGTGGGGTATCTTATCTCATATTCCTTAAGTTGTCTGGACGCATACGCAATCACTTTACCGTGCTGCATAAGCACACACCCTAAACCTTTATGGGATGCGTCGCTATAAATCACAAAATCTCCTTTATCATCAGGTAGGGCTAGTACTGGTGCTGTCACCAACCTCTTCTTCAACTCTTGGAAGCTCTCTTCGCATTTTTCAGTCCACACAAACTTCTCGGTCTTGCGAGTTAGTCGGGTCAAAGGGGCTGCTATCTTAGCAAAGTCTTGGACAAATCTCCTATAGTAGCCAGCCAACCCTATAAAACTTCTCACCTCTATCGGAGTGGTTGGTCTCTCCCAATTGGATACAGCCTCTATTTTGGCTGGGTCCACTAGAATGCCTTGTTCGCTAATCACATGCCCTAAAAACTGAAGTTCCTTCAACCAAAATTCACACTTCGAGAACTTAGCGTACAACTTTTCTTCTCTCAATGCTCCCAATACAATCGTTAAGTGCTCTGCATGTTCCTCCTCCGTCTTGGAATAAATCAAGATGTCATCGATGAAGACTATAACACACTTGTCCAAGTATTTCTTGAAGACTCGATTCATTAAGTCCATGAAAGTTGCAGGGGCATTCGTTAACCCAAATGACATCACTAGGAACTCATAGTGTCCATACCGGGTGCGAAAGGCCGTCTTTGGTATATCTTCTGGTTTAATCTTTAACTGGTGATACCCGGTCCTCAAATCGATTTTTGAAAAATAAACTGCGTCCTTTAATTGATAAAACAGGTCATCTATCCTGGGCAAGGGATACTTATTCTTTATAGTCACCTTGTTCAACTCTCTGTAGTCTATACATAACCTCATACTACCATCCTTCTTTTTCACGAATAACACCGGGGCTCCCCACGGTGACACACTAGGTCTTATCATCCCTTTATCCAACAACTCTTGTAACTGAGTGGCTAGCTCTTTCATCTCCACTGGGGCTAGCCGATATGGGGCTTTCGAAATTGGGGCCGTACCCGGAACTAAGTCTATAGCGAACTCGATGTCTCTATCAGGTGGTAGTCCGGGAAGATCATCCGGAAATACGTCCATGAACTCATTAACGACAGGGATTTCCTGTAGGTTTGGTGCCTCCTTCTTGGTATCCTTCACATAGGCTAAATAGGCTTCGCATCCTTTACGTAACAGCTTCTTAGCTTGAATCATAGTCAGGAACTTTTGGTTTTGCCGTTTTTCGCTAAACACTACTTCCTCGTCCCTTGGCAGTCTCAAACTTACTTTCTTCTTTACACAATCAATCTGGGCTCCGTGGGTTGTTAACCAATCCATACCTACTATTACGTCAAACTCTCCTAGTTTAAAAGGTATTAAGTCTACCCGGAAGTGTCGCCCTTCTATTTCTAGGTCACAACCTGGACATACTTGGCTAACAGGAATAATTTCATGATTAGCTATCTCTATTTGCAGTCTGTCTTTCAATGGTTCAGTCTTAAGGCCTAACTGAAATACAAAATCTAGAGATATGAAAGACTTGGTAGCTCCCGAATCAAATAAAACATTTGCCTTAACTGAGTTGAGTAGTAGAGTACCTGCAATCACATCCGTGTTCCTCACGGCATCCTGCACCGTCATGTTAAAAGTTCTTGCAGTAGGGGCCTTGTTAGAAGCAGTTCCACTCACTCTTGATGCAGCTGGCCCAGAGGACATACAATCCCTCATTCGGTGCCCTGTTCCCACACTTGAAGCAATTACCTCCGGCACTAGTGTTGTTACTAGTTCCTCGACAGGCGTTAGCATAATGTCCTGTCAGCCCGCACTTGAAGCACTTCAGATCCTGCAGGTTACACACGCCCGCATGTTTCCTTCCACATTTATTGCATTCTGGGGGTAGGGCTCGGGATGGGGTAGAGTAGGACGATCCCTGTGGTCGGCCGCTCTGGCCCACACTCCAACTTTCAGCTCTCTTGGTTCCAAAGTTTCCGCTGGGTTGGGACATCGTTCCTCGCTTAAATTTGCTCGGAAAGCTCCCTCCCGCAGAGTTTCCCTTTCGACTATCAAACTTCCTCTTCTTTCCTTCCCTCTCCTTCTGCATCTGTTAACTCCCAGCCTCAACAATTGATGCTTTCTGTACCAGGGTGGCATAGTCTGTCAGCTCAAGAACCGCCACACGATTCTGAATCCATTGTTTTAGCCCTAATTGAAACCTTCGGGCCCTCTTTGCCTCAGAGTTCACATATTCCGGCACAAACCTCGACAACTCAGTAAATTTGGCTTCATACTCGGCCACCGTCATGTTACCTTGCTTCAGTTCCAAAAACTTCAGCTCCATTTGTGTCTCCATGAACCTAGGAAAGTACTTCTCCAAGAACAGCTCGCTAAACCTCTCCCAGGTCACCACACCTCTTCCTTCCAAATTCTTCTTAGCTTCCCACCAATAGTTCGCCTCACCCTTCAGAAGGTAAGTGGCGAAAACAGTCTTCTGCTCCTCAACGACACCTAGTATCTCGAAAGATTTTTCCATTTCCTTCAGCCAGGCCCTTGCCTCGACCGGATCGGCAGTTCCTTTAAATTCTGGGGGTTTCAGGGATTTGAAGTTCCGGAAAGCATTTGCATTAGCATTTTGGGGTGGTTGCTGAACCGGGGGATGGTCAAAATTCTGCCTAAGTAGTTCCATGAACTGTTCCATAGGGCCTCCCCTAGGGTGTTCTACCCCTCGGGTGTCATCACCAGCTTCTTCTTCTTCATACTCAGAGTCATCAAACAAGTTATGATCGTTGCCCTCACTCTCACTCAGGTTGACATTCTCCCCTTCATGGTTCTGGTGGCCTCCGGTCCCATGGTGGCTACCCTGGCCCTCCGAACTGATCGGGTGAGCTCGAGTGTTCATTCTTCTGGGTGGCATGATTCTGATAATAAAACAAGAAATGGGTTAGGATTTTCCAATTACCTGACAGCGTTTGCACGGGTCAGGAACGTATCGTTCCTCCACATAAGGGTGGAAGTTGCAAAAGTTTTAATAATCCGATGCCGGAGATAAAATGTCAAACATTTATGGGAAAAATCTCTATGGGATGCGAAAACATTTGCGAGAGTTTTCAAAATTTCGAAACCTCAAAAATATATTTTTTTTTTGAAAAAAAAAATTTATTTTAAAAATTGTAGGAACATTTTTGGAAATTGTAGAGAACAATTTGAAATCGCATCTCGAAATTTGAAACAGCATGGTTGTATTTATGGCTTGTAGCAATTGTATATATTCACAGTTGTATATCAAAACAGTAAAGCATGGCATCGGAAAGTAAAGCAGTTGAGACAATATCAAGGAAACTGAAACTAAATAAGTACGGTACAAGGGTTATCACAAAGTTTGGATGTTAGAGCCAAATACATAGTTCCGATGTCAAAGTCTAGCAAAAGTGGAACAATAACAAGTACATCATCTGAATAGTCAGGACTACACAAAAGTAGGGCTACATCCGTACATACTACCCGAAGTCACATCTACATATCTGTAGGTCAGTCTACTCATCCACTGGTCAGAAAGGATACCACTGCACAAGTCAACTATCCCGCAAAATCGACACACTAATGTCATCTGAACCTAGGGGACTGAGCTATCAGTAACACATCACGGGGCCGCACCGCGGCAGAGCAAGGTCCTCACTCGGGCAAATGCACGACGCACAACACGCCTAGCATCCCTAGCCTGGATCACTCCGCCCCCGCGGATCCCTAAACCTAGAATCCTCTCGCGACTCCTCCTCTCAATCCTATGGAGTCGAGCCCTAGTCCTCCTAGCAACAGCGGTCCTCATCTCAGCCTGGATCCTCAAGCTCGCCTCGCGCTCCTTCACTAGTGCCCGCCTCGCCTCGTTAAGTCGTGCCTCCGCAGAAAGTAAGTCTCGGGTCAGGAACTGCACCACGTAAGCGTGCTCAGTACCCGACACTGGGGGTAGGTCCATCGGTGGAGGTGGTATGACAGGAACAGGAGCAGGTGCATTAGCAGTAGCAGTAGCAGGAGCAGTAGCAGGAGCAGGAGCAGGAGCAGGGGTAGGGTCAAGCTCCTCCTCCCCAGAAGTATCATCCTCGGAGTCACCGTCCGATGAAACAGGTCTCGATGACTGCGGAGAAGGTGGGGGTGACACAACACGACTCTCACCAGATCTCACACTCTCCTCATCAGTAGCTACAGGAGATGGGGTAACAGGCTCAGGCTCAGGCTCAGGCTCAAAGGGCTCCTCAACGGGATCCTCATCATCAGTATCTCCTATCAGCGTAATCCAGGGGCCAAGCTCAGAGTCAGCACCCATATCCTCCTCAGGATCCTTGGTATCTCGCATCAGTGCCTCATCATGTCTCTCTCGAAAGCCTCAGGGTCTGGTATCTCCTCCATCTACACAAGGGAAATAAGGTGGGTCACTAATCATAAAGAAAGGTTTAGGAGTAGTTCCCTCACGGGCCTTAAAGTCAGGGCTATATCCGATAACCCAACTGCAAACTCGATGAGAGTTTTAAGTATTATTAGGGTTGTTATTAAGGTTATCGTTATTGTTATTATTATTAGGGTTGCTTTCTTAAATTACTATCATTTCTGAGAACTGTAACCTCGCTCTGATACCATTTCTGTGGCGCCCCCAGATCCGGGGTCGGAGATCTAGGCGCTCACGGTCCATTTTCCATTAATAACATACCTGTTCTTGCACATAATATATAAAACAACCATCGACCCCACAATAAACTCACACCGCACACACACACACATACAGGTTAGAGCCTCAGAAACGTCACCACACTAATTAAGCAGAAATAAAAGTATCAGAGTTATTACAGACCGAATTAAATAGTATTTATTCTACCAGTGACACTTCGATATGAAGCGAAGATGGCGGCTTGAAAGTTTGTTACGATACACTGCCTTGCACAGGTCATACTGATAAATAAAACGAACTAACAAAAGCTGCCAACCAATCCGGCTAATGGGGCCTACCGGTGGAATCTCAACTGCTGGCTCGGGTCTAGTCACCTGCTTTCGAGCAGTCTGTCTGGGTCTTGCCATTTCGCTTAGCTGTTGTGTTTGTAAATTTGAAAACAAGCAAGAGTGAGCAACTATAGCTCAGCAAGAAATATATGTATAAGGTAAGCAAAATAACATTTCATATGATTAGCAGTTATTAAACTTGTTTGTATCAATCAGATATAAAATCACTTGTCATTGTTGATAAATCTCGAAGGTGCACCAATACGTGTACTCGTTTTCAAAATAAACTTGCAGTTCTAGATACTGCATAGAGTCAACATCTTTCTCATCAAAATAGAACACTATCAGCAACTTGGCACAAAAGCCTAAGAAGCAGTGTCAAAGCATTTTTCCAAAATGGAGGAATGGGACTTAAAGAAAACATAAAACCTGACAAGGATTGACGATGATCAGTCGCCACATCCAAGTCCAATAATCCGTGGGTCTTCTCTACCGGTAGAATGATAGAAACTACATCCGTAACTATCCCCGGGTGAAAACTACATCCATAATCACCCTCGATGAAAACTACATCCGTAATCATCCTTTGGCAACACCTGGGCCGGAATAATAATTGATGGACCGCCTGGCTCACGGCCGCTTACACATCCCGGGAATCATTCGTCAACGGTTCCCACACCTGCCAGAGTCCCTTTTTCTTTTTCTTTTGAAAATTTGATTTTGATTGAAAACAGAGTAATTGAGGTCCGACATCAGTCGACCGATGATTCTTGAAAGCATACAAGAAGCAGAACCTGACCGGGGGTTTTCGAAAATGTTTTGAGTTCGAAAGAGTTCGAGTTTGAAAGTATTAAATGTATCTTGGGTTGACTTCATCTTTAAAATAATGAACGATAATTAATAAATAATATTTTAATATTTAATATTAATAATTAATAAAATAATTATTCGATAAAATAAACTTTTAATCCAAGATAGGGTTTCGAGTATTTACGAAGATATGAACGTAATTACTTGAGTATACGATACTCCCCGAATGACCCTTCGGGTTTTCGCAATCTAGATACGATATAATAATATACCGCTCCCCGGTCAATAGTATATACGGACCGCTACGACCTCTATTGCTAGAGTCGTTGTCCGAGGAAAATATTTCAATCTAAGTTCAAGGGGTACAAACATATATGTACTTATAAAATCTCAATTGCATCAATACTTCGATAAACATAGCATTTGATATGGTTGAAAGCTACAAACACAACAGTGAAAGTCCTTGTATATGCATAAGTTTTGAAAAGTAAACTTGCCCTGGTTTGGTTGGGGTGGTCGAGCGTGCGGAGTGGAACGATCTATACATAAGCAATAACCGCTCGTTAGTACCTTAACAATATCTCTTTAATTACGGGATTTTAGGGGGTACGAAATTAACTTAATGACTTCGTCTTATGACACTCTAGCCCCACTATAGGTTCATGTCATCACTCGATTATGCTCGTCACTTATTCGACTTAATTTAGTTACCACATTCGAATCACAACCATTACCCCTAGAATTATGCTCCACTAACGACTTTTTCCATTGCGCGAAATTTACTCTAGCATTTTTATAAAATTCAAAAATTCATATTTTAATCAAATTCTTTTTGGGTATCCTTCACCACTGCATTCCCTAACTTCTCAAATTTTTCCATGATCCCACATAAATATTTAAGGGTTTAAACAAGGTTCACAAGGGGGTCACTTAGTGCAGTCCGGAATCCAGAAACACAATTTACTTCTCCGGCCATAACTTAAAATCTATACATCACCTAGTCATGAACCTTACATTTCCAGAAACTACATTCAAATATCTTTCCAACAATATATGGTACGACCTCAGGGGACAATATTTGGGGGTTCAAAACCATGTTACAAGACAGGCCAAGTTTCTGGGAAAAATTCAGCAAGCATGTTTCACTTAGATCAACCAATATTCTTAATTCCACAACACAACCAACACCTAATTCACTTAGTTCATGCCTTATAACATTCATGGAGATACATATACTAACCACAATCATAAAAATCACAATCACAACACTAAAACTCTAGATCCATATCATCCATCACTTGAACATCCAAGATTAACACAATAATACATGGATCTATCACCAAACATCATAAACATTACATGGCCAAAAGGGGTTATGATTTTTATACCTTCTTGAGTGCCTAGGAGCCTTGGGTAAGCCTTACAAAACTCAAGAACACCTTGAATGATCTCCTACAACCCTTATAATCCAAGATCTAAAAGAAAAACTAAACATGGTTACTATTCACACTATCTATAACAATTAATATCTTGAAATTGAATGGATGAAAGGGCTTGAAACTCTTAGTATACCTTTCTTAGATGATGGTGAGAGCCTAGGAATTATGCCTTGATTTATGAGTGAGGATAAATGGAGGAAGAAGAAATTTTCTTCTCCTTTTTGAAGCTTGGCCGAGAGCACTAGTTCAAGGGGGGGAGAGCTTTTGTGTTTTTGATTTTTTGTTGCTTGGTTGAATAATTGATAAAGTAGTGATTGGGTGATACATATTGGTGTAAGTATATGCATGGTACTAACCTAGGTATGGCCTCATGTACTTCTTGTCTCCTCCTTGGAAAAAGCAATGTAACTAGTTACTATTCCTCTTCCATTTGGTTTAACTAGTTTGCTTCCTCCTAATTACTTGGTTGCATGGGACTTGCATGCAATACTACTCCTTGTATCATTATTCTTCCACCAATGCTTGTCACTTAAACTTTAATTCGTATCGTATCTTAATTAATCTCTCGTAATAATATTTTGTCGCGTAGAGATTTCCCCTATAATTCCTTAAGTACGTAATTGTGTAAATTCCTCGAATATCCATAATTCCTCGTCATAATCCTTAATAAATCTTTTAATATTCTAATCATTCTCAAATCCCAAGTTTTATAAATCTTACTAACAATAAGACTCTTGCCTTCACAATCTTCCTTTTATCTTACATAGTGAATGCAACAACATAGTTTCTCAGACAATCAATTCTATTAATCAACAGGGATGACTAGAAAGGTTCCAAATTGACAATGCCACATGTTATTAAATAAAAGAAAATATTGCAAAAATTAGGGTTCTTACATTACTTGTTAAATATCTATCGGTTATAATTATATGTTTATGTCAGTGGCCTACAGTTGATATTATGTGATTAAAGTAAGTTCAGGGGATTATCGCAAGGGTAGATTAAGATTAGATATACGCAAAAGAGCGTTAAGTATTGTGTAGATTTCTGAAGTAGTTTTTTATGTGTAGATTCGAAGGATGTAGACTCAAGGGGTAAAGGAAATGCAAAGGCTGAGAACTTTTGAACTAAGTGACTAGCGTGAAAGTACATTGTTAAGGCAAGTGACTCGAACCTATGTTGAAGTTCAGATTCCATCAACTGTTTGTGAATTCCTGTTCAAACTTGTATAATTTACTGTTGTTCCTTATAAATTATTGTTGAAACTCTTGTACCTTGCTAATCCTTTTGAATAATTTGCTTAACTCTTGTACCTTAGTACTTGCTCTTATGAATTGATGTTTAAACCCTTGTACCTTCTTGCTTGTACCTCTGAATAATTAATTAAACTTCCTTACCCTGTTGTTGCTCAAATTCTAATTGAACAATAAACCTTAATTTATAATTTATACTGTTAGGTCCCGAAGTATCGCAGAAGGGGGGGGTTGAATACGATACTACCAAAATATTTTGATTTTCAAGATTTTTGCGAATAACAATTTTTCAGATCTTGAAATCAAAATAACGAAACACAATTTCAGGAATATATCTTTATTGATAATAAACCTGAAGGGGTGTTACAACTTCTAATCCAATGGATTAGCTTCAAAACCTGAACACTCCTAAGGATAGTTTAGGCACGAGGACCTTCTACCCGACACTTCCTGAAAGCGGGCTAAGCCGGCTTTCCTACTAGATGGACTGTCTAGCAGCTTATACAGAGAAGATATAAGAGAGAGAAGAGAAAGTTGTGTGTTGAGGTGTGTTTTGAAATGAAATACAACATGCCTATTTATAGATTTTAGAAAGTCACTATGCTGTACTATTTCAACAACCCCCGTGGGCCCCTCCAGCCACTTTTTGAATAGTAGCCGCCATTTGCACATTAGTCGTCATTTGCATAGTAACCGCTATTTGCACAGTAAACGCCATTTGCACAGTAACCGGCATTTGCATAGTAACCACTATTTGCATAGTAACCGTGAATAGCAATCATGAATAGTAACCATGAATAGTAACCATGAATAGTAACCTTGCATAGTATTACTATTTTTGGCTGCTTCTTTTGGGCTTCTCTCTTCTTGAGATATTATGTTTGTCCTTGATCGTCAAAGGCTTTGGCAATTCTTTCTATGAATTAATGTGTTGATCCTTCTCGTATGTGCTGACACTTAGTGCACTGGTCTGGTTCACAAGTGACTAGCACTGATCTTGATCTTCACACCTTCGTTACATTCCAATTGATTAGCCTGCAGCAGTATCTTCAAATAATATAAAAACATGGAATATTTTGGCCCTTCAACTGAATCATCTGTACATCTTATTCTGTCACTGAGGCTTGATCATGTTAATGAACTTCTTTCAGCGACTCGATCCTTGTTGGTGCCTGTTCTTCAAATTTCACGATCCCTGTATCGAGTTAATATTATTTATCTTTTATCCTAGTAGAGTTATACATATCTTTTATCCTAGTTGAGTTATATATGTCCTCTATTACATATTACATTAGATTATGCTTTACAATATCGCCCTATTTGATTGTTAGGGTTTGACAAGCAAATTCCTAGAGGATAACTCAACTGATACAAAAAAGAAAAATACGAAAATAAATAATATTAAAGCGCATTCTGGATCATATATACATTTTCCAGATTTCTAAAATTTGAACAAGTGCAAGATAAATTGTTCCTCTAGACTGAACATATCTTCAATTTTGCCTTGCTTTCTTTCCACTAATACTCCCACTAGCTTTTCCTTTCCCAGTTAATTCCATGTCAACAACCCTTTTCTTGCCCTTACGCCTAGTTGATTTTTCTTGATCATCCAACTTCTCCCCCTCAGTTGGGTTATCTTCCAGAGTAGTAGGATGTGTAGTTGGTAAATTAGACGAAGATGGTTTTGCCAAGAAATTAATTGCATGGCTAAATTCGGATGCCATGGAACTAGTCTTTGAACCTGGAATGCATCATGTTGAATAAGTTGCAAATTTTTGATTTCTGCAATGGACTTACAGATATTTGACAACTCTTTCTCCATTGTTTGGACCCGTGTAAGGAGTATGCTGTATTCCTTTCTGGTTACAGGTGCATGTGGTTGAGTAGGTTGCTCACTCATACGTTCTGCAGGTGTTTCACTCAACACTCTATATTCACTCGGTTTAGTGGTTTGGGTTACACTTACATGTTCTGTTCGTGTTTCTCTCCACTCTCCTCCAGAGCTTCCACCGATATGTGTACCTGCGAATGAAATCATCCTAGCCCTTTTTTCCGAGGTCACAGACGGTGCAATGAAAGTTCGTGAGCTTCCGTCCTCGCGTGAAGCGAGTTGCCGACCACTGGTAAAGAGTGTTAAATCTCGAAAGAGATCCAGAGATTTTCCCTCTAGGAGGTTAAACTTGAATCGATTAAATGGCACAAAACCCAAGTTTCCCTTGTACGTCTGTGAAGACACTTGGTTCATAAAAGAACCTCCTACCGATGGATCTTTCCGTAAAATGGAAGATTCACCAGCAGTTATTGAGGTAGGTAATTCCACCTCGGATGCCTGTGAAGGCATTTGATCTTTAGAAAGATCATCAACCACTCTTATGTTCCGTGAAATGGAACTTAAGATAGTTGCTCTCATCAATTCAGCCTTATTTACATTTTCACTCATTGGATAAGGAAGAAATGTTTCACTAACAGTTGCAGTTACCTCAGGTTCATTTGGTTTACTTTTTTTAGAATGAGGTAGAGCTGCTGATGTAACTAACTCCTTATGTGGTGCTGCTGAGGCACTATCTCCCTCAAAAGTGTTGATGGCTGGTTGTTTAAGTGACAATTGAGGTGTAGGAGTTTGTTGTGTTTGTGTTTGCATTTGTAGAATGGGCACTTCGACCTGTGTTAGAGTCGGTGGGATTTCCTTCTCTTGGTCGGGTAAGATGGCCACTAGGGGCTGTAGAAACTGTATTTCCTGTGACACAACAAGGAATACAGAGGTTGGAATAGCAGGGATTGAAATATTACCTTGTTGTATACCTGCTCTCACTGGTCTTGGTAACAACGGAAGTGGGACAGTCTTTAGATATTCAGTTAGGACTGTAGGCACATCCGTATATTTCTTTTTGCTTATGTAATTAATTACATTCGTCTTTATGGAAGAACATTCCACCTTTTGACCATTTTCCAAGCGTACCCTGTCTTCATCATTCAAAAAATCATTTAATATTAGCTGTAGAAACCTTGGATATAGACATTTGACATTTTAAGTCCGAACATCTCTTGTTTCTAAGTGTTTCATCTTTAAAATGATTTGACCAAGCACTATTTTTCCAAAATTAATCCTCAAATTATTGGCGACCGCATACCCTATTTCTGAATAAATTCAGGTATTCGATCTTGATTTGTTCTATCTGAGGAAAAAACATGGTTAAGAGTGTGAAAGAAGAAATTCCAATACTGGGTTAGAAATGTTCTATAAAGATTACCAGTATTGAAATTGCCATCTTGGTACCTTATAAAACGAAAGAACATTTCAATATGTTCAGGTGTAGGATCAGAAATGAGATTTTCCATAGGAAAATGAAGAATTCGATTAATATCTCGTTCAGTGACCCTAATCGACCTACCAAATAGTCGATATGTGAATGCATACCCGTCCTGTCCAGAAGTGTTAACCGCACTGCAATATAGTTCATGTAATGCATCATGGTTAAGCTGCACTGGTGTAACTAAAGCATAGCGAATTAATGAATGTTCATTCAGAAATTGAGTCCAAGCCCGAAATTGCTCATCCTGAATGGTTTCGATTTGCTGAATGGAAATAGGATTCACTTTTGCAACTGAAAAACTTCCCTGTAATGCCATTTTCAAAACTTTGAGGAGATTCAAAAACAAGGGTTAGTTTTTATAAAGGATGATGTATAAAGCAAGAATATGAAATCCGATCTAAAAACCACCAGCTAGATTGTGAGATCTTTCCGGTCAAAGCTTGAAATTTTCAGCAATTGAGTGTATATGCTCTGTATATCTGAAAAATGATGATGTTAAACATAAACAAAAACTCATCATTTATAAGGTTTCAAGGACTAGTGGGTTAGGTGAGATATTGACAGGATATGTTTAAAGTCTAACACAACTCAATGATTTCTCACCTAACAGCCTAATTAGCCGAAAAACATCTAATCACCGAAACCTACCAACCTATACACACACACACACACATAAACTCACAATTAAATATATATAAAATTAACAAAATATCATTAATTGATATATGTCAATAAAATATTTATTTAATTATGCTACAATGATATCTCCAGAATAATCCTGCAGATAATTAAATAAAACAAACAAAATCCAGAGAATGAAATTCACTGGCTGCAACAAATTGAACAGACATTTTAAAAGATCATGTGAAATTTAACATACCGAGCTCACTTACCAACCTTGAAAAGGTTGCTTCATCCAAAGATTTAGTAAAAATGTCTGCCAACTGTTTTTCACTAGGAACAAAATGCAGTTCCACAGTGCCTTCCATCACATGCTCCCTGATGAAATGGTATCTGATGTCTATGTGCTTGGTTCTAGAATGTTGCACTGGATTTTGTGATATTGCAATTGCACTCGTGTTGTCATAGAAAATTGGAATCTTTTTAACTTTAACTCCATAGTCAAGTAGTTGATTTCTCATCCATAGAATCTGTGAACAACAACTCCCAGCTACTATGTAGCCTCTGCAGTTGAGGTAGATACTGAGTTCTGCTTCTTACTGAACCATGAGACCAGCTTGTTTCCCAAGAATTGACAGGTTCCTGTGGTACTTTTTCTATCCATTTTGCAACCTGCATAATCTGCATCTGAGTAACCAATTAGATCAAAACCAGAATCTCTAAGGTACCAAATGCCAAGGTTTGGTGTTCCCTTGAGATATCTGAAAATCCTCTGAATAGCTACCAAGTGAGATTCCCTAGGATCAGCTTGAAATCTAGCACATAAACATGTAGCAAACATAATATCAGGTCTACTAGCTGTTAAGTATAAAAGAGATCCAACCATGCCCCTATAGCTTGTCATGTCCACCTTCTTTTCCTTAGTATTCAGTTCAAGCTTAGTGGCAGTGGCCATGGGTGTTTTTGCAGAAAAACAATCTGCTAAATCAAACCTTTTTAAAAGATCATAAATGTATTTTGTTTGACTTATAAAAATTCCCTCATTCACTTGTTTAACTTGTAAACCAAGAAAATAAGTTAATTCACCCATCATACTCATTTCATATCTACTTTTCCATGAGTTTGACAAACCTCTTGCAAAGTTTCTCATCTGTAGACCCAAATATTATATCATCTACATAAATTTGGACAAGTATTATAGAGCCATTGACATTTCTATAAAAGAGAGTTTTATCAATAGTACCTCGAATGAAGTGATTCTCTATAAGGAACTGTGAGAGTGTGTCATACCAGGCTCTAGGTGCTTGCTTCAGGCCATAGAGTGCTTTGAGTAGAAAGAACACATATTTTGGAAAGTTTGGATCTTCAAAACCAGGCGGTTGACTAACATATACCTCCTCCTCCAGAATTCCATTCAGAAATGCACTCTTGACATCCATTTGATAGACTTTGAAATTGGCATGCGCTGCATAGGCCAGGAAGATCCTTATTGCTTCTAACCTTGCCACTGGTGCAAAGGTTTCTTCAAAGTCAATTCCTTCCTCTTGACAGTAGCCTTTAGCCACTAATCTAGCTTTATTCCTTGTGACTATGCCATTCTCATCCATCTTGTTCTCGAATACCCACTTAGTGCCAATCACTGATTTGTCTTTAGGTTTGGGTACAAGTTTCCATACTTCATTTCTTTCAAACTGGTTTAGCTCTTCTTGCATTGCTAAAACCCAGTCTGGATCCAGAAGAGCATGTTCAACTCTCTTTGGATAGAAAACTGCTATATAAGCATTCTTCTTGAGTTGCTCTTCTAGTTTGGACCTTTGCATTAGGATCTCCAATTATAAGCTCAAATGGATGATCCTTGGTCCATTTTCTTTGTGGTGGTAAGTTTGACCTTGATGAAGTGGCTTCATTTTCTCTGTGTTGATCATTGTGAGAAACTCCCCCTGAGTGTATGGCTCTCGAGATTGATGGAGTACTTGCAGATTCATCAACAGAGGCTTCTCTTTGATTTCCAACTGATGGTGTAAGTTGCTCTTCAACAGGTGGTTCATTCTGCACTTCAACTGATGATCGTTGTCTGTTTCTCACACCATTTGATCTCCATTCTTTATCATCATCTTCACTTTCTTCACCACTTCTCTCATTCTCAAATGAGAGAGAGACTCATGAAAACCTTCATCTACTAGACCAGATATTTTCTTGTCATCAAAGACAACATGTATGGACTCCATTACAATGTTTAGTCTTAGGTTGTAGACTCTGTAGGATTTTCCAGCTGAGTATCCAACAAAGATAGCTTCATCTGCTTTTGAATCAAATTTTCCAAGATGCTCACCATGATTTTTCAGTACAAAGCATTTGCATCCAAAGACATGCAGAAAGTTGATTGTTGGTTTCTTGCCTTTGAAAAGTTGATAAGGTGTCATGCCTTTTGCTTGATTGACCAAATAAATATTCTGAGTGTAGCATGCAGTGTTTATAGCTTCTGCCCAGAAGTATGTTGGTAGCTTAGATTCTTCAAGCATTGTCCTTGTAGCTTCAATTAGAGTTCTGTTCTTTCTTTCCACTACACCATTTTGTTGAGGAGTTCTTGGTGCAGAGAATTCTTGGATAATTCCTTCTTCTTCACAAAACTCTCTTATTACAGAATTCTTGAACTCAGTTCCATTATCACTTCTGATTCTCCTTACTTTGAGTAAATGATTGTTGTTGACTATCTTGATGTGATTTATAATGACTTCACCCGCCTTATCCTTAGAGTACAAAAAGAATGTCCAAGAGAATTTTGAGAAATCATCAATAATCACAAGACAGTATTTCTTCTTTGAAATTGACAACACATTGACTGGTCCAAAGAGATCCATGTGAAGTAGTTGCAAGGGTTGATCAATTGATGACATTGACTTTGATTTGAAAGAGGCCTTCTTCTGCTTCCCTTTCTGGCATGCATCACACAATCCATCCTTGGAGTAATCTGATAAGTGCATATTTTTATTACCTATTTATTTGCTTGAATTCGTATTTTAATAATTTATTTTGTTGTATTTCAGGAAATTCGTAAATAAATAAAGAAATGGCAAAATAAATAAATAAAGCGCAAGGAAGGGAAAAAGAGGAAGAAAAAGGACCAAAAATGAAAGAAGGAAAAGAATTAGGAGCTTGGAGCAAAAGGAATATTTCAAGACAAGTGGAAGGTGGAGATCATCCCAACACATTAGAAAAGTGTATGGCCAAGATCAACTCTTCAAAGCTTAAGGGGGAAGGAAACAAATAGATGGCTAGGATTTCACCACCACACAACCCAAATGTAAGGTGGGGATTTACCCAACACCCCCCTTAACCCTAATTCCTATCCTATAAATACCCCCTCACCCCCTTGTATTTAGTAACTTAGATTTTAGGGTAGTTTTAATTTCTTGTATTTCTTTCCTTAGTTTCAAATCTTGTAAACACTCCTATTATAATTAATGCAATTTTTATTATAATTAAAACATAATGACGGTATTACTCAAACATTTCTCCTTCAATTTCCATGTCACTTTTTTTCACACTGGCATTCTTTCATATGAATTCACATATCGATAGGCTCATCCTGTAGCCCTTCGAATTTCTAGCATAAACTTAATCATTTGGTTTGCATGTCTCGTTACTTCTAGATACTTATCACTCGCACGTGACGATCATTTTCTACAAAAAATCAAACATGACCTATTCGTATAATAGACTATGCCATGTATGAAAGTACCTCAATTACTACTCCAATTATCCATAAACAATTCCTTCACATACAATACTAAAATGACACCTGCCTTGATTTGCAGCAACATATAAACGAAGAAATTTGCCTCTACTTGCCGTAAATAGATAAATAATTAAATCTTTAAAACAAAATCCACGCGACTAGGACCATTGATACCACTTCCATGCTCCTACTCAAAATTCAGATTGCCCCAGATAAAACTCTGAGAAAAAGAATATCAAGAAATCCCCTAATCATTCTTACTCCCCTTTCAACGTACAATGTTACTCGAGGAGGGAATAATTAGGAAACTTCTATCTATCCTTAATCCCATTGTTTTACTGAGGCACCATTTACTTTTAAAACATATATATCCTATTAGCAATTTAAACTATTCCCGGGGTATTTTCAATCTTTCCTTGTTCGTCCGATTGCACTAACACTGGGACGGTTTTCAATCTCTTCCTTGACTCCTGAAAGCTTTGTCCACTTTTAACCCTTCATTTCCTGATTGGTAGGCTTGTCTACTATTGTAGCTATCTTGGTAATATCTTTGACAACTTTTGATAATTCCTAGCCGGTCCGTCAAAGTTTTCGATCTCCACTAGCGTCTTAGTCCTTTCCCGATTCATTACTGCTTCGTCGTCACGGCATTCATTTCGATCCTTTCGTCATATCCTCAAAATTATAGTTCTTCCAATTACAAAACTCGTACTTAGTAATCATATGCATGTCCTTTTTATATCCTGGTTACATTCCTCAAGTCACATATCCGAGAAATCTTGACCACTGAAAACTGCTTCACTTTAATTACCACCTTATCGATATATCCCACATATATAAAATAACCTTAAAACCTTATTATAATAACCTCTTAGTCTGCGTAACCATTAAAACTCTTTTATCCACTTCCGTCCTCGAAACACAACTTACATACCTTTGAAAAATCACGAATTCACCTTCTTGTCTTCACACTTTTCCTGTACCTTGTAGTGAACTATACGATCAAATCCTAACTCACACCTAATATTTTTTTTGTAACTACTATCACATCCATGTCCTTAACAACATCCTTTATAATCATCTTGAACTTCTATTTTCTAATTCTGTTGAAATTTCTTAAAAATGAACTGTCCAACTCTACTCTGTTTTGCTCAACCTATCCCGTTCCGTCTCTAAACTTTTATATTTGACAATCTATCTCAATATCCAAATTCTTGCAATATTTTATCTACTGTATCCACAGTTAAAATATATAATAAACAAGTGTCCTTCAACAATGTTTCCTTCACGATAACTATCACATACCAATTATATCAATCATCACTCTATTTCTGACGTTAACAAAATTTTCATTTCGTATCTTTATCATCTACTCCTTAACCATAATCAGTTTCTCCGTATTATCGAATCTTGTATGTGTGTTGTCAATCCACTGTATAATCTAACTTGATATTCAATCTCTGCTTTAACCTCAATTCTCAAACCTGATCATTCAATTCTCTGTCGATGTATATGTAACTTGGACCACTTAAAATTTCCTTGTTTCCATATTTCCTGTTTTCAACCACTGATAACTTTAAGAATCATAAGGGTTTATAACAAAAGAAATCATTGAAAGAGATAGGTGTTAACTTGTATAAATGTATGCTGAGTTGTATTTGATAGAATTTTGTAAAAGGATTTAACCGAGATATCAATATGATCATTGAACTGTTTTCAGGTTGTATTTGTCATTTAGGTCAACCGCTATAGTACAAAAAGGTGGCCAGCCTTCAGTACTTTCATGACAAACACAATCAGTGGGACCCAGACTTCTATCATATAGATAAGATGTCCCTGAATCCCCTATATACACAGGGTTGTTCATCCCAGTCAGAATAAATAAGGTTAAGTATTCAAAGAGAAACAAAAAGAATTCAACAGTTTCAAAAATTTTATAGATATACAATGTTGAATAAGGAATAACAATTATTTGGGGAAATTAGAAAGAATTCAAGGGTCTCAATAATTTATATGTATCATGTTGAATCAAGTGATACCCCTAAAAAATAGAGGTATCTTTGAAAAATAGAAATGTGTTTAAATGAATTTAAAAAATTTGTCATCAATTGAAATATAGTTGATTATCAAAGGTGATGAGGTATTATCAAGATAAGAAGAAACAGAAAGAAAGGTTAAATCTCCTTAATCAATAAATTAAATGAAATCAATAGCTAGTAATGAATAACCATGCCCTTACTTCATCACATGCCAGAAATCACATTTCGCATCTTGTTTACAATCCTTTCGCACTTTCTATATCGCTCGTGAGGTAACTAAAGTCGCAAAAGAAACTCTAGAAGGTACGCAAAGATCTACACGTAAGGTCTTCCAAGCTGATAGCTCTGGTCGTCTATTTAGCATATGCTATTCCGAATTATCTGCCTCGTCCTAAATTGAGTCTCTGGACGAATCAAATTTCTACTCCCGCGATTTGTCGAAATCCCAAATAACGTCGCAACAATCGTCCTAATATCTTAAGGCAAATCTTATCCTAAATCGTTCTATCTAACATCTAACCTAAACACGTACACCTAATCATCCTAACTTGTTTCAGTGACCATAACCTATCGCCCTGATACCAACCTGTAACGCTCCGACTTCCCAATACTGAAAATATACTTTTTATAATAAAATAGTCTTTGATACATGGGAATTTTAGAAAAATTCGGCATGAAGTATTTGTAAATCGGACTATCCACCTGTAATTGAACCCAACCAAATTCCAATTTAACAAATACAATTAAAAATTAATACACCAACGATTCCTCACGGAGGATCGATTCCAGGTTATGGTATGAAACAAGTATCTAAATTACACAAATTATTACAACTTCTATTTCTGATCTAATCTCAACTATTGTACCATCTAATTTGTAGCTCATACCAAATCCGTGCCTGCCCGCTCTTACTTCGAGATCTATCCTGTATAGGCTGCCTCATTGCTCTCATATGACTTGTAAAAATGTAGACATCCACCCTTAATCCAAACTGAAAGGTTAGGGAAAATAAAGCAAGAGTGAGCCAACAACGCTCAGCAAGTTAATAATATAGTGAATCAATAATATTTCAATGATTCATTGATGAACAATATCAATGACCAACTTATCTCAAGGAATAGTTTAATTCCATCATAGAGTAAGACTTTCCATTTTTCTTTAAATCATAACCTTTTTCTCAAAAACGTTTCTTTCCATCAAACATACTTTTCGTAAAACTTTTTAAAAACATTTAAGTTGATTGTATTATTATCCTGATTACGGACAATACGGGTGATCAGCCACGTAAAGTCCCATTTCTTTTGAAATTAGGTTCCCAATTAGGCAACACATTGGCCTTTAATGCTGGAATAGGGGAACCACCCCTAGCCTCTTACGCTAAATAAAAAGTGCTGGACTAAGGGAACCACCCCTAGCATCTTACGCTTCTCCAATTTATAGACAAATTTATTATTAATAATTTAAAACACTCCACTTTTCAGCCCTTAACTCACTGATAACAGATCAGCCCAGTATAAGGAATTTTAAAACATCTTTAATTAATTAAACCATTTTAGGGAGCAGCATTAAAAGATTAAGAATCAGGGAAGCAATTGATATAGGGAATCATAAACAACAAGGCAGTAAGATTTAAACTAAACAGGGTATAGTTCAGCAAAATAGAATCATATATCAATAAGGAACATGATAAATTAAATAACTGAGCAATTAATTAGATTCTAGAAATGGAACAACAATTATAAAGAAAGCAGGGAATAAAGAAAATTCGAAGTTCAATAGAAGATTTAAGTTACTTCACTGGCTAACCACATATTTCAAGGATTATCAATTTATGAATTTACGCTGCAAAATTTGAAATGACATGAAAGATTCGAATAGTTTAAAACGAAGATTTAAGAAATTCTCAATTACTTAAAGTCTCATTCTTGTCAGCTAAGCACTCATAGGCTTCAGCTGCCAGAACCAGCATGACAATAACGAGGTTAAATAATTAAGAAGATCTCAATTCATTCTTGGCTTTAACCATCACTTAGCAACACATGCTTCAACGATAGTTTAAACCTCGAATTAATTTACAATAATTTGAAGAAAAACGCTCTTTGAAGAATATTAATAAAGATGAGGAATATTTAAATAAAATAATTTTAAAAGAATTCAACACCTGAATGATAGGTGAGGAAAAATAAACAATAACAGAATAGTTTGAAAATGATTGTTTGTAAATTAATAGAAGAAAAATGTCACCGGTAATAAAAATGAAAAGTTTAGGTACTAGCAAAATGATTTGAAAAGAATTACATATAATTAACGGATCAGGTTCACATTATTAAGACTAGAAACGAAAGGTATAGATGCTTGAAAGAAAGGATTTCGAAATAACAAATAAATAATACAAAAGGTTTCACATCACTTGAACAATAAGTGAGGTATAGTAAACTTGCCTCAATACATGAAGTTTGATCCAATTCCAACATCTCAATCCTTTACTCACTTTACACCAGTCTCCACTTCTTTATACATTGATCTTTATTCGATCACACGTCCGTCTTTCTTTTATCACTTGTCGATCATACTTCTTTATACATTGATCTTTATTCCATTTCTCGTATATTCCATCTAGTCGTGCGCTGGCTCTTAGTCGGCCTCCTATTGGTACCTATATAAAGGTAAAGCACTACTTCAGTCCACTATAATCCTTAATCGTCTAACTCTGTTCTACCCAAACGCGTCCTATAATGCTTTACAACTTAACACATATGGCACGTATTGATCATATTTTTAAAATAGTAATGTATAACCACATAAACCACATAGACACTTAACACGTATTATCAGTTTACCCTTATACCTTATAGCGCACATAGCACATTGGTTCACAAATAGTTCTTGTCTATTTACTATACAAATTACAAAACTATTATAACAAAATTTTGACAACCGCTCCTTTAAAATATTACACTACCTGTCGGAAAACAACCGACCAATCAACAAGTAAATAATCATATACTCAAACCTTAATCCCAACTCATATTAAAATTTACAATCTACTATTTAAATATCACAGAATTCAACTCACAATCAGTATGGTATATATAATGATTTCTAACACATTTTATCCACATGAACCAACTAATTCTAACCAAGAAATCTGAAATATCCACATGGTAAATTTATTACACACAAATTAATCTCTACACCAGCACTTAAAATTATTGAAACCTGCCAATACTACAACATACTTACTGATGTACTTTGATTATGTTCTTAACATTACAAGTTCCAACCTCAACATTCCTAACCATAAACAGGCAGATTGATATAGCCTTATTTAACTCATATCATCAACCACTCATTAAATTAAGTACCTGGCAATTCACATCAACAAAGTCTTTAAACCAAAATTTTGAAAAATTTGAACTACAGCAAAAACATAACACTACACTTCCATTTGCCTACACTACTGTTTTCTGTTTACTTAGTATAGTTCACAACCTCTTCAAACCCTACACAAGCTTGCCCAACACAATTCAAACCCCAGAAAACTGAACCCAAACAGCCAACCTCATCTTTCCAAATGCAAACCCACCACCACTTTGTATTACTACAATCCGATCATCCAAAACCCCCTTTTAGTAACCTCCCTTCGCAGCTTTTAAAATCACCACTGCCCAGAACAGGATCTTAACCCTTACTATCAAATAGCAGTTAACAGATATCATCGAATTTTAATTAAACCGACATCTACTACTCCAATTTCCAGTCATTCCAATTTCAACATAGAACCTTCAAAGAAAACTACTTAACAACCCATATCAAACCCGAGAGCATGATTATCACCTCCAAATACACAGAAAATCAATCAAGAACATGGTTTAATTGACTAAAAATTCACCTACGCACACGCCCACTTCAACAAACCCACACACATACGCTATCTAGATACACACACCAGTGATACGCACACACCCATACCACTCGAACCACAGCACTCAAGAATTCACAACACCGACACAGCTGAAATCACAAAATCAGTAACCCATTTCGAACTTGGAGTCCAGCATATATATACCATGCTAGCAGCCTTATACACCTCACGTATTAACTCAACACACCCATCACATATACTCGAATATACATCAAGTCACACAGCAATACATAAAATCTGTATACACACACGCACCCAGCAGTTCAACACAATACAGTGGAGAGGGAGATTGCGATTTATTTGCAGCAGTTGTCAACAAGAGGATCAGTACCAAGGCTCCAAAAGAGTCGTGAAAGAGAGGACAGTGTATATATAGCGACAGAGGAACTCACGGTGAGAGAGGGAGAGGGAGATTGTGAGAAACCGAGAGAGAGTGAGAGAGAAATGAGAGTGATATAGAAGGTTGTAGAGAGTTCGAGAGAAAACTCGAGAGAACAGAGCAGCCCATCTGAAAATTGGGGAAAAATATGATAGATAAGGGATTAAAAGACAAAGATATTTCACATTGCTGAAAATAAAACAAAATAATTTACTTAACTATTAAAAATCGAATTTAAATGGTAAAATAATGGAAAATAAATCTTTTAATCATTTTTTTTCAAAATAAAGAATATAAAATTACAATCGCACACAAATTTTTAAAATAATTTTAGGATAAAAAATGAATTAAATATGAATTTTACAAGTTTTGATCCTTTAAATGCAACAAAACTCTTAAAATCATTTTAAAATACTTAACACTCATAATAATTCACCCAATAATTTTAAAAACTAAATAAATATACAAATAAGATATTGCAAAAGATTTCGGGATTTTTAAATACTCCAATAATTTTATAAAAATCTCAGAAGATTAAATAATGGACATTTTAAATAGATTTTTTTAATCATAAAAATTCAAATAAAAATACATGTACCCACACGACACGCATACATCACCATATAAATATGTAAACATGATGTCACATATATTTAACCTAAAAAATAATTCACACCATATATTCCACATTTAATATTAAATAATAGTATTGATAATTACTATATTTCTAGGGCGTTATATATAGCCCACATGAAATTAACAAAATAATCTTTAATTTTGTGATTATTTAAAAATTATTTTACAATTAAAACTACGCAGAAATAAAAGAGAGAAAAAATTGATGATTTTTTACGTTGAAAATTCTATTCGCTTTATAAAATCTACTTATATTTCCTTTTGATTATCAAAATACCCTTATTATTATTTGAAGATAGTTCTACTAACAATAAAATACAGTTTTAATAATAAGTGTAAGAGTGATTTTGTCCAAACTTTTGGTAGTCGGTAGTTTAATCTTCATTACGACAAAATAAATGAGAACCGTTGGATCTAACAATTTTTTTTATTTTTTAAAATGTAAACTGAAAGTGTGTATTTATATTGAAATACGAAAAAAGTATATGTCAATCATTTATAATTTGGGTTTCTAAATTGAATAGGATTATCAATGTAGGTGTTCTATAGTGAATAGGATTAATGTAAAATTCGTAATTATATTTTTTATTTAGATATATTCTGAGTGTTTTCAATTCAATAATAATTATTAAATCATCACTAAATTGTAAATAATTTTATGACCATCATGTGGGCTGTAAAATTATCCAAATCTAATTTCTGTATCTCGAGATAGATGCCAAATTGTAAATATGAACTTTTTTAATATTAATAAAAAAATAAAAAAAATCAATTGTATCCTTTTTTAATTATATCATTTTCACATTATAGTTTTATTTTTAAAAAATTTAATTCTAATATAACTTTTTTTTAATTATATCATTTTTGTATTATAATTTTCTTTTTGATATGATATAACTTTTTTTAATTATATCATTTTTAGATTATAATTTCTTTTTGATATGATTTAATCATGATCGTCTATTTTAAAAAAATATTGGATTTGATGGTTGAGATTAATTTGGTAGTACAGTGACCAAAATTATGGATAACATCCCTCTTATGCTTATTATATACTAGCTTATAATCCGTGCGATGCACGGGTTTCTTTTAATATGTTATAAATTTTATTTTATGCTATAATTATGTTTTTAAATAATAATTATTTTGTAAAAATTATTTTAATATTATTTTAATATAATTTAATATAAATTTAGTTAATGTTATGCATGATTTAAAATTTATATTATAGAATTTTAAGTTATATGTCGTTGACGGGATTCGAAACTTGAATTTTTAGTAAAGTACTTTAATCATAAAATATACCTTATAATTACATGTAACGGTTCTTACTAATTACTAAAAATCTAACAGCAAAATGGTGTAATGTTTTTGGGTATACATCCTTTATTATAATACCCGAGTCTATCCATAAATGTAGTTAGCCAATCAGAAAAATATGAATTATTTTAGTACCAATCAGTGATCATTCCTAAATTTTAAACCAATCACATTATATTAAAAATTTTCCTTATTTATTATTCTCATTCTATTAGACTAACCATGGTTAGTTAACAGTTCTAATGTAAATATAGTAGTTACTCGATTTAACATATCCATATATAATGTCAACGAATATTTATAATAAATTAATATTTTAAACTAAAATCAATCAGGATTATACAAATATATAATATTAAGTGATTTTCACAATATTTACTAATTTTCCACTCTTTTGACTTAAAATTAATCATAATTACATTATTATATATATTACTAGCTTCAAACCAGTGCGATGCACGGATTTTTTTTAATATTATATTAAAATTTTTCATTAATTTGAATTAAGTTTTTTAAAACTTGAATTTTAGAGGCTTAAATTTTTAAATGAGATGATTTGAAAATAGTTACATAAATGTTATCCGAGATATTTCTAAAAAATGAGGGATTTTAGTTAGATAATACAGAAAAGATGATATGTTTTAGTTGGAAAAGGTAATCGGTTCATTATTAGTAATTATAAAATTGTTATTTTATTTTATTAAAAATAATGCCAATGATATAATTGGAAAAAAAAGAGGTGTTAGAGAAAATTAAAAAGGTAACATGTTTTAGGTGAAAAGGGTTATTGATTAGTTTATAATAATTATAATTTAATTTTGTTATTTTATTAAATAAAATTGCACGTAATATTTTTAGAAAAGGAGAAATTAATGCTGTTCGTGATATTTCTAGAAAAAGAGGGGTTTTAGTTAGAAAAATATAGAAAAAATGATATGTTTTAGCTGAAAAAGGTTATCGTTATTTATAGTATTGTAATATTATTATTTTATTAAATAAAATCACCTGTGATATAAATGGAAAATGAGAGATTTTAGTTAGAGAAAATAGAAAAGGTAACGTGAAAATTAAAAAGGTGATATGTTTTAGGTGAAAAAGGCAATTGATTAGTTTATAGTATTTATAATTTAATTATCTTATTTTTCTAAATAAAATTGCTTGTAGTTTTATCCTAAAATGAGAAATTAATGTTGCACAAGATATTTCTAGAAAAAAAAGAATTTAATTGAAAAAAATGGAAAAAATGATACGTTTTAGCTGAAAAGGTAATCGGTTAATTATTAATATTATAACATTATTTTTATTTTTATTAAATAGAACCGCCCGTAATATAATTGGAAAAAGAGAGATTTTAGTTAGTGAAAAGAGAAAAAAGAAAAGGTAACCTATTTTGGCTGAAAAAGGTAATTGCCCGTGATATAATTGGAAAAAAAGATATTTTAGTTAGAGAAAATGTATTGTGTTTTGGTTGAAAAAGAAAATTGATTACTTAATAGTAATTATAATATAATTATCTTATTTTATTAAACAGAATTATTCGTAGTTTTTTAAAAAAGGAGAAATTTTAGTTAGATAAAATATAAAGAAATTGTATTTCACCTAAAAAAGAAAATTATTTAGTTATTGAAAAATAGAAAAGGTAATATGTTTAACCTGAAAAAGAAAATTGATTAGTAAAGGAGATATTTTATTTAGATAAAATATAAGTTATTTGTTTTGGAATAAAAACTAGGTTATCGAATTGAATTTAATACTAGGGTTCGTGAGCTTCGTGCTTTAATAACTGTTCTTGCGTTCGGAGACTAAATGGTCCTCACAAGATGCCTACGTATCTCCATATTGCTTGAGAATCAAGCCAACGTAGTTCTAAGAATGAGGGATCAGACCCTTATATAGGCTGCGGGAGCCTTAGAATTATTGTAGGATTTGGAGACTTGGTGGACAAGTCACCTCCTTGAGGAAGGTTCTAGACCCCTTCCTTGCAGGAATCAGTTTCCATGTTGAATTGGGTGTCTTGGAGGCTACTCCTAGCGATATTGTTTCCTTGTTTGACTCTTATTGCTGAGCTGTTTATCTCTTCCAATATCAATTACGAATTTAATATTGAAATTAGGGGTTTGGGCCCCACTAATGGCCCCACGTTTGGACCATGGTGGGTCTAATTAATGCAACTTTAAATATGTCTTTAGGGCTTACTTTTAGCCCATATCATTTGCCCCCCAACTTCTAGGAAAACTGATCAGGTTTTCCTTGAAGTTTTAACTACCTTTTTCGAGACTTGGGTCAGGGTTTATCGTTTGTACACTAGTGTTTCACGAGTATCGTCTTATGTGTAAAGTGTGGAGCGACCTAAACGACAATAAACGGCGCTAATTAGCCTTAAACGACGTTTAAACAGCATTAAACGACGTTAAACAGCATAAAACGGCACTAAACGGTGCTAAACATGGTTAATTGGCACTAAACGGCGCTAACCGGTGCTAATTGGCACTAAACATCGCTAACCGGCGCTAATCAGTGCTAAACAGCGCTGATCGGCACTAAACGGCGCTAACCGGTGCTAATCGACACTAAACGGCACTAAACAACGCTAATCTTTAATTTCGACTTCGTACTAATTTTCACGTTCAACACGTTAGGGTTGAAGTTAAGCACCAACTCGAGGACCCGGACTGAAAATCAATCTTAGTCGGCTGAAAAGCTTGAGGACTCAGACCGAAAACTAGTCTCGGTCGGCTAGAGCAACAGGGGAGACCACGGTCGGCTCCTCGTGGTCGGCCAGAGCACCATGCATAGGTTAGTCGGCTAATGGGGATCGGCTAATGGCCCGTGTGCGCCTCGATCGGCCATTCGTAATCGGCTGAAGGTTCGTTCGTGCCTCGGTCGCCCATCCGTGGTCGGCTGATGCTTCGTGCATGCCTCGATCGGCCATTCGTGGTCGGCTGATGGTTCTCTCGGAGCTCAGTCGGCTGACGGAGGTCAGCTGACGCGCTTCCCTTAGAGCTCAATCGGCTGACGACAATCGGCCGTCTTCAGTTTGTCAAGTATTGAAAATCAGTCTTAGAACGTTGACATTAAAACCTCAACGTTGAACACTGAATCACAACTTATTAATTTGGTCATTCGTGACTTTTAGGGAGATTACTCCTAAACTTAGATTAGCATAGCTAATCTCGTGCTTAAGGTTAATTTCTTCACTAAGCGTAATCAGCTTATGAAAATCATCTGCTTGTAACTTCACCAGATACATTTGTCGTTTCTTCCCTGACTCGTATGAATTATAACAATTCTTTCGTATAAAATGGATAGTTTCTATCCTTTTTCATCTATAAACGATAGATGACCTGTAAACGTGAATCAAGTTGTGTTTCAACCTGATGTAGCAGGTCATGCCTCTTCTATAAAAGAAGGGAAGTAGCTTTCATTTCATTTCACTTCTTCACTTCTCAAAGTTTTCAAGTTCTTAAGCTCTGTATTTTTCTTGCTCCAGTTGAAGTTCGAAATCAAGTTTCAAGTTCAAGATCAAGTTTCAAGTTCGAGATCAAGATGTCAGAAGGCAACCGTGCAACTGCTCCCCCTGTCTCCATGATGGAAGCAATGGCCAAAAGGAGCAAGATGAGGATCGCCAAAGGTATGGAACAAATAAAACCCCCTTCATATGTTGAACATTCGTTTGAATCCTTGCTAGATCTGTTGAACATTATGGGGGAAACATTCCCTAGCAACTCGAGTTTAGATGCCTTCCATAGTCCTTGTAAGTTGAAGGAGTATGATGTCAAGAAGATCAGAAAGACATATAGTTTTCCAACTGCTATCAAGGTTCGTCTTCCAAGCCCAACCGACAGAACCTGTAACTGGTATCCCAAGAGGATCTGTGTCAACAGGAAGGCCCTTGAAGCCGGGTTCAGATTCCCAGTCGATCATTTTATTATCAGATTGCTGGCTGAGGTTCAAATCCACTCTTGTCAGCTGTATCCCAATGCATGGAGGTTTATCAATATTTTCATAATAAGATGCCGGGAGTTGGACATCCCATTGAGTACTACAATGTTCCGGAGTATTTTCTTGATCAAGAACTCTTCTGATTGCAAAAAAGGGTGGATCAGTCTTCAGCATCGATCGAAGCTTCCACATATGGTGAACTCTTTTTCTTTTCCAGATTCTCACCACTCCTGGGAGAGGGAGTTTGTAATCCTTTAGTGGGAAGGTGGCGATTGGGGTAACTTCTTTGTGAAGAGGTTTGGATCCGTGGAAGATACTTCGCACTTCGTGTGTGAACTTAGTGATTCAGAATTACTAAACCGAGATAAGCTCCTCGCGGATGATGGTCGCACCCATTACAAGACTTTCCTAAACGAAAAGAAACTTATTGAAGCTGGCGTCAGCTTTCTTTCTTTTGAGGGTAATTTTCTTTATTAGCTATTTTGAACTCTGTTTTTTTCTTATTCCGATATTTTTCCTCTTTGCATTTCAGCTGCTGAGGAGTTGGACAATCGTCCCGAGAATCAGCCAACCGTGACTAAAAGGATGACGAAGAAGGCTTGAATCCTACCAGTCCTCGTGTTCCTCACTTCTTGGAGAGCTGCTCTCATGGTGGGAAAAGGTCCCGAAATGCTGACGGGGATGTCAGGACCCCCTTCATTCCATCCTGGGGGATCTGCGAACAAGACTCTGTCTTGGGAGATCCTCATCTAGCCTTGGATTGGTCCAAGCTTTCAATCACTCCTCCCGATCTTGTGACTTTGAATGCGGGCGACAAAATGGAAGAATCTGAGCTCATGGGGGCCCAAGCTATGTATCAGGTATGACACTCCCTCTTGTGGGTTTAGTGTTCTTATTAATCTTGACTTTATAAATGCCTTGTGTCTTATCAGCTTCCCTATTGCAGGCCAATGCTTATTTACAGGCTGTTTCTCGTCAAGGCCGGGCCTTTAGAGATGAGAATGTAACTTAGAAGAGTGACCAGGCAAGGTTTAAGGAAGAAGCCCTAGACTTGGAATCCAGGGTTGTTCGTGTTGAGGCGGATGCTCTATCCTATCAAAAGCAACTTGCTTATCTGGCCAGAAAGAAAGCATCTGATGTTGATAAGGTGATCGAGGCCTATCATAGGTCAGAAGATTTTCTCAAGTTCATGGACTTAAAGGTCTTAACCATATCCGGCTTATAACCGATATATTACCTATCTAGGTTATAAGCAAACATTTAAATCAGGGAACAGGTATAACAATAGAACTTGAATGTAGGCATGCATGCTATGGCATATGTATAATGGAAATCATATATATTCACAACAACAGCCTTTAAAAAGGATTTGAAACTTACCTGGTAATCGAGTACGAGTAGAGGTAGTGGTAGTGTGTCCCGGGTCAGCTCGACGATCTATAAATAGTCAGAATATTCGGGATTAATCATTGAACACTTTTTAAAAGCTAAGTATCAACTTAAGTCGAAACACGTTTTCGAATTATCTCGTTATACACCTTTTAGTGTAACTCTTTTTATCACCGATACGATCCGACATTTGTTCATTATTAAGACATGTCATCATACCCACACTTGGTATATACTTAAGTCGTATAAGTTCTAAAGTCGGTCGATTACGAACCAAGATTATACCTCGAGTTTTATCGCTCGTTTTCTAAGTTATAACCAAAGTTATACTTTTAAGGGGTTCGTTCGCGTTTAACCTTGATTCAAACATTTTTATAAAATCGAAAAACGATCCATTTCACATGAGGTTTTCCCTCACACCTTCGTTTTTATCTCTAGTATTTAATTACCATGATTCTCCACTCACTTATGTAGTTTACGAGGGTTCAATTTCAGTTACGAACTCTCGTTTACGGTTTCGAACTACTTTTAGTAAATCGGCCATAAATCCTAAAACGTAAGTCCATTTCACATAATCTTTATATCAAAATGAAGCTTGGAACATTATCCATCTTATCATGGCAGAATAAGAAGCTAGATAGTGGATTAAAGCTACTGTCAAACACGTTTTCTTAATGCTAACGAAATTTCGGCATTATAACGGCTATATATCGAACGTTCCAAAAATCATAACAATCCAACCAAGCCACACCGGGCATAGATCCAACTTATACACATGATTTCTTATCTCAAAATGAACAAGAACATCATGATTTACCAACATATGCATCATACTACTAAAATCACTAAATAACTTAACTAATCATGCTTATAACATTAACATAGTCATACTATGATAGATCCATCAAGAACATCCATAAACTTAAAGTAGATCTAGGGTTTAAAGGATGTTATACCTTCTTGGGAGTATGAAATAGCCTTCCAAAGCTTGGTATGGTCCTTGGGTTGCCTTAAACTTGCTAGATCAATCAAAAGAAACACGAAAACAAAGATTAGTTCTTGAAAAACACTATTCACCCTCCTACTAATTGATTTTTTTGAAGATGGAAACAAAGGAGTTTGGGTTTCAAATTTTTAGGAGATCATTTATATGAAATTTAAGTCTCACCATAAAAGTTTCAAGATCAAACAAGGAGTGGAAGATGGGTTTTTGATTTTGAATTCCAAAGGGGCCGAATGGATGAAGTTTTGAGAGAGTTTGATGTTTTTGTGTTGGTTGCTTTGAAATAATGCATAAAGTGATATGTTCAAGATAATATCTCATCCTTGGTTGCTTTAATAAAGTGATTATGCAATGGATGATGTAATTAGGAGGGACAAGTGTTGATTTGTTGTGGTTAGATGATAAAGTAAGGCTAAGTACTAGTTAGCTTCCTAACCTTGCTAGTTACTTATACAATTATTTGGTTACTAGATATTTTCCCTTGCACATGCATGCATCTTGTTCTTTGCTTGCTCTTTTGTCCGGTTATTGCTCAATTTGATTGATCATTCGCAAGAATATCTCAATCGTTTTTAGTTAGGGTTTTACCGGAAACCTTCTTAATATTATACTACCATTCTCCATCATTCTTAATAATTCTCGAATCCATTTTCCTTAAATCCTTTTAATAATCTCTTAGGTCTTTCAGCGTCCAGGGAAATCTCGGGGAAAATAAAAGTGCTATTTTTCAGAATCCGACAGCTTTTACATACACTCCTTTTCCCCCCTGGATTACTAATACGAACTCAAAATTTCGTTCCGGGTACTTTTATATAGCGTCGTCTAATAATATTCCTAATTCCACCAAAATCACTATTCATTCTTTATTCTTTCTTTATTCCCTACATTTATGACAATGTCCTTGTTCTCTCTCGGGCATTCCTTAACCCTTTCACGGAACCACTGGACTAACCGTTATCGATCGGATGACATGAGAATATTCTCCTGCTTGGAATTGCAATATCTTATTCCCCTAGAAGATAGATTATTCTTATCTAAGTTGTCAACCATTAGCATTATTCAAGACATATAAATATTTAAGTCGAATTCCGTTCCATTTATTCATTCGAATAATCGTTAGATCGCAGTCGTAACCACTATTCACTTTTACATTGAAAAATAAAAGTTTTAATTCTACCAAAAATCTGGGTTCTTACAAAAACCATTTTTCAAGAACCTTATAAATTTATCAAAGCAAAGATATAAGAAATCTTGCCTTGGTCTCTACGTTGGGTAGAAGCGATTCGAGGTTCGTTTCCAGTATCTATAGAAACGAAAAGAATCACTGTTAGAAATATATCCCATTATATTTCAATATTACTTAACACAATTACCTTAACCACTTAGTAGGTATTCAAGCCGTAAAGGGTTTAAGTCGGCCATTTACTCGAGAAGATTACCTTTTGTCCATTTAAGGGGTATTCCATTAGTGTACCCTGGACTTAAACATTTTTATAAAATCGAAAAATTATCCTATCGACATGAGGTTTCCTTCCACACCTTCCTTATGACCTCTACTATTTAATTATTAAGATTCGCAACTGAATCACTTATGCTAAGGAAGTTCAATTGAAGTTACGAACATGCACTTACGTTTTCGAACCACTTTTACGATTTTGGCCATATCTCCTAAACCGTTCCTCAGATTTTTACGTGCTTTATATCAAGACGATCTATGAACCAAGATCTATCTTATCATGACCATTTGGTATGTCTTACTATCCTTAACCAATTCGGGATTTACTGCCTTAACAAGGTAGTTCCTGTTTTAACGAAAATCGGGCATTATAACGGCTATACTTTCATACTTTCCAAATTTTTTTTTACTCCTCCAAACCCATCATCCAACACATATCACAATCCATAGACCATGTGGTCATCATACCAGCCATGGTTCAAGCACAATACACCTCCATAATCAATCAAAACACTTGTAAACATTTATATAACCATGATTTCATACTTTACACAAGTTTAACCTAAAAACCAACAATAAACTCAAGATTCATGCTAGGGTTTCAAGTAGTATACCTTCCTTGGAGTGTGTACAAGCCTTAGTAAACCTTGTATAATCCTTGTATCCCCTTAATATAGCTTTAATCATCCAAAGAAACCAAGAAAAACCAAGTTAGTTCTTGAAGTTACTATTCATCACTATTCATCCATCAACTTTGATGAATTTATTAACTATGCAAATGAAGTTTGTTTGCTCTCAAATTTAATACATAACTTAGTCTATATGTAAGCAAGCTCCATGAATTTTCCCTTGAGTTTTAGTTGCTTGATGCTAGGGTTTGGATTTTCTTTTTCTCCCCTTTTTCTTGAATGGCCGAATGGGGTAATGAAGGAGAAGATGAGAGATTTTTAGTGTTGGCTTGCTAGATTCTAGAGTTTAGTAGATTTTTAGTGATATATATATAATATATATATATATATATATATATATATATATATATATATATATATATATATATATATATATATATGGGACGCCTTCTACAGCCAAAGTTGGATATAATCTAATATCCAACCAACCCATCTATAACCGTCCACTAAAGATATGGGCGGTTGGGATTTAAAAGTATACGCTATATTATATAGCGTAGTACGCTATATAATATAGCGTAAGCCTTTTTACCTTTTTATCCCTAAATCTGTCACGTGCCCTGCACGTGTCGGTTTAAACTTACGCTATATTATATAGCGTAGTACGCTATATTATATAGCGTACACGGTTTTTTTTAACGAAACCGGGTTTATTTCACACAGAATATCATATAGCGTATTGTGGTTCATATACATAATTTTACAAAACATTTAGCAAATCATCCACAGACCACCGGACATCGCAAATCCACCGGAATTGGAAGTAAATTATCATCAATTTCATCATTTCTGCATATAAAGTGAGTAACTTCGTGTCTATTTCTTGTATGTAGATGTCATCTAATTATTAAGATGTGTGTAGATTTGTGTACATGTATGTATGTATGTATATATCACCAAAATCATCTAATTGTAGATTTGTGTACATGTATGCATGTATGTATATAATTTTCGAATAGGGTCGAATTAAGGTTCGAATTTGTGGATAATTTTCGAATTAGGGTTCGAATTTGTTGATAATTTTTCGAATTAGGGTTCAAATTTGTGTATAATTTCGAATTAGGGTTCGAATTTGTGGATAATTTTCGAATTAGGGTTCGAATTTGTGGATAATTTTCGATTAGGGTTCGAATTTGTGGATAATTTTCTAATTATTAGGATTAAAATTTATTGGATTAAAGTTTGAATTGTGGATTAAGTTTGAATTGTGGATTAAGTTTGAATTGTGGATGCATTAAAGTTTTTTATATGTATTTGATTTTAGATGGAAGATTTTTGCGGTCCGGTTGATCCTTCTCTCCTTACCGACCAAGAAAACCATATAAGTAGTAGAATATGGGTTGGTGATCATCGAGATAAACTTACAATCCGTCAAAGTACCTCGTTTCTTAATCAATGGGAATTAGAGCCTTATCAAATTCATCTTTTACAACATTGGGGTTTCGGAATGTTTACCAACCCAAGAGCCGTTATGCAAAATGATGTGGCTTTAATTACGTCATTAGTGGAGCGTTGGAGGTCGGAAACCAACACATTCCACTTTACTTTCGGGGAGATGACGGTGACACTTGAAGATGTGTACTTGTTGACGGGGCTTCCGGTTGTTGGAGAGGCGGTAACTTTGAGTGACGCAATTAACGTAAAAAATCTTTGGTTACAGGTTTGGCCGGATCCGACACTCTCATTTGAGGAAAGGGACAATGCTTTGGAGAGAGGTGGTGTGAAATTAAATTTTTTGAGGGAGAGATATCGCAAATGCCCGAACAAGGAGGATCGGGAGCTTCTAGAAATATATACACGGGGTTATGTGTTTTATTTGTGTGGGGCGATATTGTTCCCCACAAAATCAAACAATGTTGCTCATCCAAGATTAATTCCCTTGTTGCTTGATACTTCTAGAATTTTTGGGTATGCTTGGGGTGCAGGAGCACTTGCCTATCTATATAGGAATTTATTTGAGGCAAGTCAAAAGGATTGCAAGTCTATTTCGGGATGCTTGACAATATTGATGCTTTGGGCACGTGAGAGGTTGCGCCCGGGACAACCTAAGCTAGCATCTCAAACCGAGTATATATGGCCTAGGGCTTTGGCATGGGCGGTTGCTCCCGTTGGCCCAGGAAAATCTAAGTACTTCAATGTCCATCACAATATTGATGCATATCGCGGGATGTTCGATAACTTTGATGCACAATGGGTTAAGTGGAGGCCATATGCTCGCTTCTATCGGCCTTTTGATCTTCAATTTCAGTGGGCCCTTATAGCCGGTTTAGCTCATGTGCCTCTTGTGTTTTTTGAAGATGTTGAACATCAACTTCCGGAAAGGGTGGGAAGACAGTTTGGTTTTCCATTAAGCATTCCACCGCCGCCACCGGATGATATGTCAACGTTGAGGGCGAGATCTGAACATTCTTTTGTATATCAACATTATCTCAATTTTGCACGATATGTAGTTGTTTGGAATGAATTTGTGAATAATGGTATTGGTATTTTGGGACCACCTTTGAATGCCATATCTCTAGAGGAGTACATGGATTGGTACTATAATATTAACAAATTAAAGATTTTGCCGCCTTCAAAACCAACCAAGGATCCGAAAATATTCCAACAACCGAAAGACAAGTTCGACAATCCCAAGGCAATGGACTTGGTACGTATTTTTTATAACATGGATTATGTTATTTGAGATAATTTCGTTGAATATTCTTGTATTTATATTTATACTTTGTCCTTGCTTCATATGTATTGTAGATCATATGTACCGCGCGAGATCTGAGTAGGCTTTGCTCATATGATATGCCTGGGATTTTTCACGAGGAAATATTGCCAAACTTCGTGAATAAATTTGATGAATTAATGCTCGAGACATATGGCCCGACTTATGAAAGGCCCGATTTCAAGAGTTGTTTGCCTAAAAGAAAGGCAAGAAAGACCTAAGAAATTAGTCCCTTGAAGGAAAATTATTTTGAGGGGTATGAACGCTATGACCATCCTACTCAATTCGACGTTGATCCTAGTGCACACCTCGACGATGATCCTAATACTCAGGAAACTTTTATTGTTGGTCATAGTGCTCCAATTCTTAATCCTACTCAATTCGACGATGATCCTAGTGCACACTTCGAAGTGGAAGAGGCTCCAAGGGACATGGTTGGTCCTAGTGCTCAATTTGATAAAGGATCCCTTATAAAGCCGATCAAGATACATAAAGTGGATTGGTTGAATGCAAATTGGTGGGAATGTGGTAAGCCTATTAACCTTCCGCGTAATTGTAGTGCAAAAGCGATTATTTCTTTGAAACCGGAGAATGAAGTGGAGGATACTATAGTCGATTGTTATACTGTATTGCTTGAAAAAAGAGAAAGAACCCTCTTTGGTCATCAAGTTGGTGCCGTCAAATATTACTTCATGTCTCCGTGGTTCTTCCAAGTAATGGGGGCTCATCATTGCAAACCTATGAAGAAGAATCCCGCAAAAAGGAAAGCTAGTGAATGGGCGGCCATTGATACGGACTTTAGAGCATATGGCATAAAGGAAGGGGGGGAAATGGTAACCAATTTCGACTATATTATCATGCCGGTTGCAACGAGCGGTCATTGGATCCTATTCTTGTGGTCAATGACCAATTTTAGAGTATCTTTGTTTGATCCTCTAAGGGACGATACTAAGCACATGAAATTAAAAGAGCTATACAAGACGGAGTTCTACATTGTGGTATATTTTATCTTCCTTTTTTTAATTTCTAGTAGTCCATGTTTGTTTGATACATTATTAAGACAATTCATGTTTGCTTGATAGGAAAAATTGGTCCCTCTCATGTTGAATCGGTTGGATCCTACAAAATTTGAACATGTCGTATTCCCTGATGTTGAAAATGTCTATGAACGACCTAGGCAAACCAATGGTATGGATTGCGGAGTTTTTGTTATGAAGTATATAGATTGCATATTGACTTGCAATACCCAAGCTTGGTGTGGTGTCCAATGGAATGATGATGTGATTAACACATTCCGACGGCGTATTGGTTGGGAGCTCCATAAAGACGAAGCTCGGCATTTGTCTTTGTATTCCCACGATTGTAGACTAGCGGGATTGTAGGTTACTAGTTTGTTTTTGGAAATTTTAAAGATTGTAAGTTACTAGTTTGTTTTATTTTGAATTGTAAGTTAGAGATTTTTATAGATTGTTGAATTGATTTTGAATTGTTGAAATTTTTATAGATTGTTTTTAGAGATTGTGTTTCAAATGTTGAAATTTTTATAGATTGTTTTTAGAGATTGTGTTTGAGATTGTTTTTATACAGGGGGTGTTGCAAAAACAGGGGGAAGCAGGGTAAAAAATTTCTGTACTTACGCTCTATAATATAGCGTAAGGGTTAAAAAACAGGGGAAACGCGTTTAAAAATTTCTGTACTTACGCTATATTATAGAGCGTAAGTACAGGAAATTTTAGCGCGTTTCCCCTGTTTTCAACACTTACGCTCTATTATAGAGCGTAATTACAGAATTTTTTTTTTCCTCTGTTTTTTTCTTTTTTCCTATACCAAATTCAAGCACCAAATTTCTACTAAAATCAAAAGCACCAAATTCCAAATTGAAAATTGCTAACCAAATCAACAAAATCAATACCAAATTCACTCAAAAGTAAAATCAAAAGCAACAAATTGAAAATTGCTAACCAAATCAACAAAATCAAAAGCAAAATCATGAATTACATTTCCTTGGTTTTTTTGAGTTGGAATTTTCGGGAATCGACTCTCCTAATTTTTTTGGACAATTTCGTGAATCATGTTTAGCATCAAGTTCTTTGCAACAATTACATTTCCTTGGTTTTTTTGAGTTGGACTCAATGCCACTCTTCACTCTTTCCCTCTTGCGACCTTTAGTGGTGGAAATTATAGGGTCTTCCAAATTTTCAAAATCTTCACCTTCACGTTCATCCTCACATGATGGAGTTTTTTTCGTAGAAGGCTTCTCTATAGGAAAATTTTCCACAACTTCCACCTCTTTTTCAATCAATCCCATGACATATTTAAATCTTGGAATCGAAAAACTTCCACGAGCCGCTAAATCTTGAAAGGCTTTGCACAAAGTTGTATATCGGGCGGGTTGTGATTGAAGAATATTGCCAATGATAGGACGTTTATACGATATAGACCCGGCAATTTTATTTGCTCCAATTGTCCATCTCAAGTTAATTAAGTAGTTAGGGATCTCCGTCCATTGCATCATATTCAAGTATCGAATAACATGACGACAAATCATTCCCGAACTTTCAAATTTCCGACAAATACAATTTATCATATCATTGGTCACGGTTATTTGATACACTTTTCTATTTTCCTCCGCCACCGTGGTCTTATATGTTTCGTACACCTTAAATAGCATCGTACTCATGGAATCTCTCTCATTCACAACATAGGCTCCACTTTGTTTAAGTTCGTGTTGAAAAAGTCTAAACATTTCCTTTGTATAAAAAGATGCCGCATGATTCTCCAATGAGGAGGATGTTATTCTTGACCTTTCCTTTTCCTTTGTTTCATAGTCCGCTTCTTTCTCACGAAGATATTGTTTCTCCAATGCTTTTTGTGAATTCTCTATAAACTCTTTCAAACCGGTTCTAGCATTTACATACTCGTCAAAAAATGCATTCATACTCACTTCTCGAGGTAGTGGTTATCCCGGTAGTGAAATGAAGTTTAGTGTACACACGAACCCACTTATGTCGAACGGAATACATTTCTTGCAACCAACCATGATCAACCAAGTTATATTTTTCAACCAAATCATTCCACCTATCTTCAAATTGTTCAACCGTCATTGACTTGTACAAACATAAGTTGAAATCTTCTTTGAAATGTGATTCATATGCGTACAAACCGGATAACTTCTCCCCGAATTTGGTACTTATATGCCAAGTACAATAAAGATGGTTCGTGTTTGGTAAAACTTCGACAATTGCATTTCCAAGTGCAATGTCTTGATCGGTGATGATGGAGATTGGAGGGTTGTTTCCTATAGCTTCCAACCAATTCTTCAAAACCCATATATAAGAACTTTCTTTCTCATCCCTTATTAGTGCAAAACCAAACAATATGGATTGGTAGTGGTGGTTCACCCCCGTAATAGGTACAAATGGCATACTATACCTATTTGTGCGGTATGTGGAGTCAAATACTACCACGTCTCCAAAAATTTTATATGCATTTAATGATCTTGGATCAACCCACAACATGGAACGCACCCGATTATCCTCATCAACATCTACTCGATAGAAAAAATCCCCAAAACTATTACATTTTAATTCTTGGAGTAATGTCAAATCTTCTTTGGCATCACTCGAATCAAATACATGATGTCTAATATCACGCAAAACATTCCTAATGTCTTGACTAGTAAATCCAATATTCTCTAAGCTTCCCGTAAGCTCACCCATTACATTCAAAGATTGTTGAGGCCCAATACCCGACTTACTCAAAATTATAATCAATTCTCGCATGATGGGTGTTATGTTTCTTGGCCTTTGCATGAAATGTACCTTACTAGGTGAAACCATCTCATGATTGTGTACCAAATGAACCAATGTTACCTCCCACTTATTTGATTTCTCTCTATGAACAACATACATTCGCGCCTTACATTTCGTTCTACCAAGAGAATCTCTTTTTCTCTTTTTTTTGGGAACTTCATCTTCATCATCCAAAGATTTTGAGGCTAATCTCCCACCCTTTCGACATATATACAAACGCGAACAAATCTTGTTGTTTTTTGAACGTTTATGTGTAGTTCTAATTATGACTTCAAAACCAATACGCCTACCATAATCTCTATAAAACCTCTCCGCTTCATCTAAACTATCGAATAATTGACCAACACATGGGCAAACATCATTCAAATCATCCAAAGAAACACCATTCTCAACATCTTCAACATCATCACCATCATCAACATCATCATAGACAACATCACCATCATCATTCTTAACATCTTCATTATTATCATCATCAAGATCTATTATTTTAGGTGTGTGTGGACGTTCGTTAACATCTTCATTTTCTACCTCAATCTCAATCTTACTAGGTGTCTTATTAGGAGATTTTAATTTCGAAAAAATGAAAGAAGCCATGGGTTAAATAGAGAGCTAACCTTGAATTCCAAGCTCAATCTTCAAAAATCTTAATTTGGGAATGGTACTCCAAGCTCAATCTTCAAAATCTTCAAATTTGGGTAAGATTTGACAAATAAACTAAGATTGGTAAAGTAGAAATAGGTATAGATTGGTGTAGATTAAGTTTGTAATGGTGTAAAATATATCTCCAAATGATTTAAGATTGGGTATAAACTCAAGAACACTCTTGAAATGATATTTCAAAACATGAAGGGCTGTTTGAGCTGAAATTGGTGTTGTTCTCGGCTAAGATATATAATAGAGCGGAACAGAATAAGGGTAAAATGGGAATATTTGTTACGCTATATTATATAGCGTATACGCTCTATAATAGAGCGTAGTACGCTATATAATATAGCGTAACTACTGTTCATCCTGCCCGTTGACTGGACGTTTTAATGGTATAAGATGGGTTGGTTGGATATATTAAAATATCCAACTGTGGCTGTTGACCAGTTTCCTATATATATATATATATATATATATATATATGTATATATATATATATATATATATCTTGTAATTACTAATAATCCTTGGTTAAAAGTTAGTGGAAAGTGGCCTAACTTGATGATGTAAGCAATGATGTCATAATGGATGATCATGTAGTTTTGTCTTTGAATTTCCAATTAATGTATTAATGATTTTGGTAAATGATAATGTGGTATATATCCTTCTTATAATGTTAATATTGGTTGTTTGGTTCTTCATACTTGTTTAATCCCGATTCGTTTATTAATCCAAGTTCCGGTGGTAATCCTTAGCTTTGTTCATTTCTAGGGTTTATTCTCATTCCGTCTAATTCCTTGTACTTAGAAAATGCTCTCACGCTTTCTTGAGCATTTCCTAACTCTTTTACGGAACCACTAGACTTATACCAGATATCGATTTGGATGACATGAGAATAGCTCCTTTTTAGGATACCATAACTCCCTTTTTAGACGATAGATTATTCTAATCTACCTTGTCAACCATTTACATCATTCATTGCATATAAAAATTCGAATCCAAATCCATTGAAATATTCATTGCCATAAAGACTCAATTGAAATCGAAAACCTTTAGAGTCCATACTCGAGAATCTTCAAAATCCGTGATCATTTCCAGTCACTCATTTTTATAGTACAACAATAATATGATTTCAACTTATCCATTTTCCAATTCGCACATAGAGTAATTACTTAATTTTTTTCATGAATCCACAAAATTACTATTCATTGAGATATTGTAGTATTACAAAAGTATCACACCTTCCTAAGGATAATGTGTTGCCACCTAATGCATATGAAGCAAAGAAAACGTTGTCTGATTTAGGCCTAGAGTACGTAAAATATCACTCATGTCCAAACAACTGCATTCTATATCGGGGTGTAAATGTTTATGCTTCCGAGTGTCCTAAGTGTCATGTGTCTCGCTGGAAATTGGGAAAGGATGGTAAAATAAGGGTTAATATTCCTGCAAAAGTAATGCGGTATTTTCCAATTATTTCGAGATTTAAACGGATGTATAAGTCTCCTTCTACCTCTGAACTAATGACTTGGCATGCAAAGCAATGAATACAAGATGGAAAGATGTGGCATCCAGGCGACTCTCCTTCTTGGAGAAATATTGATTATAGGTGACTTGACTTCGGTAATGAGGCAAGAAATATTTGCTTGGCTTTGTCTGCCGATGGGATAAACCCGCATAATAATGGTCTAACCAATAGATACTCTTGTTGGCCGGTAGTATCATTAACTTAAAATCTTCCTTCGTGGTTATGCATGAAGAAGAAGTTTATGATGTTACCAATTTTAGTTTCCGGTCTGCATGAGCCTGGTAACGACATTGACGTATATTTACAGTTGTTAATTGATGATTTAAAGAAGTTATGGGAAGAAGGTGAACGAAATGTGTATGATGCCTATACTAAATCATATTTCACTTCAAGAGAAATTTTATTGTGGACAATAAATGACTTCCCTACTTATGGAAATCTGTCCGGCTGCATCAATAAGGGTTTATATGTGTTATCCAATATACGATGATGATACCGTTGCCAAGTATTTAAGCCATAGTAAGAAGATGTGTTACCAAGGTCATCGGCGTTACTTGGATGGAAATCATCCATACAGGAAGCAAAAGGTAGCTTTTAATGGACAACAAGAATTAGGGCAGGCACGTCAACCTCTTTCGGGAGAAGAGGTGTTATCGCAGTAAGAACAAATTGATTTTCAATTTGGGAAGGAAGTAAGGAAGTCAAAGAAGGTGGACTGTCCGTGGAAAAAGAAGTCAGTTTTTTTTTGAGTTAGAATATTGGAAGTTTAACCATGTTCGTCATTGTCTTGATGTTATGCACGTCAAGAAGAACGTGTATGATAGCTTGATTGGAACATTACTAAATATGAAACATAAGTCTAAAGATAGTGAGGCTTCTCTTCTTGACATGATTGACATGGGAGTTACGGCTGATCTAGTTCCATAAAAAGGAGGAAAAAAACATAATTACCCCATTCGATTTTTAATTTGTCAAGGGCAGAAAAGAAGAAAATGTTGTCATCATTAATGCACATGAAATATTCCTATGGACATGCGTCGAACATCAAAAACTGCGTATCCATGGAAAATTAAAGATGTTTGGGATGAAGTCCCATGACTAGCACATCTTACTCTAACAACTACTTCCTGTTGCAATTCACGTGGTACTTCCAAGAAAAGTCAGGGTCACAATAATTAGATTGTGTTTCTTTTTTAATGCTTTGTGCAGCAAAATTGTGGACATGTTGAAATTAGATAAATTTCAGGCAGATGTGATAATAACTTTGTGTGCGCTAGAAAAAATCTTTCCTACATCATTTTTTGATATAATGATACATCTCATAGTCCACTTGGTTCGTGAATTACGATTATGTGGGCCGGTGTTCTATACATTGATGTATGCATTTAAGAGGTTTAATAAGGTGTTGAAGTGTTACGTAGGAGACCGTTATTACCCCGAAGGTTATATAGCAGAAAGTTATCTTGGAGAAGAATTAGTAGAATTCTTCCAAGAGTTTGTCAAGCAAAGATGCTCTACTGCCGGTCTTTGTAAAGATCCAGGGAGGTTGAGTGGTCCATTATCTGTTGTGACAATGAAATCAATCGAAGAAAAAGAGCGAGATGAGGCTCCTTTACGTGTCCTTCTAAACAACCCTGAAGTACAACCATATATTTTGTAAGAATTTATTATTTTTGTGGCTGTTTAATTAATATATAAATTTTGTATTTAGTGACTGTTTAATTAATATATATTTTTTTTCATAATGCATAAGGAGTATCTAGAGGGAATCCACCAAGGGAAAAAGAAAATTGTTCATTGGCTCTTGAGAGAGCAAAATCGGCTTTTTCTTGATTGGTTTCCTGAAAAAGTTAGATTTATTATAGTTTCCTTTGTGCATACTTTATTGGCTCTATAGTAATATGAAATTTAGTTGTATTTTTGTTTGTGAAAATGTGTAGGTTAGTAGTGGTGGAGGATCCAGGAGGGGTTTCAGAGATAATAAAATGTCTAGGTGGAAAACCATCATTTTCCGTTTTGACTTATGAAGGTTATCTAGTAGACAGGGTCCGATACTTTACAAAAGTGCGAGATGATGTGAGGGTTGTTCAAAACAGTGGCGTGTCTTTAGTTGCTAATACGGTCCAAGTGTCTAGTGCCAAAGATTTAAATCCCATGGAGAGTGAGATGACCTTTTACGGTGTTATTCTAGAAATATGGGAACTCGATTATCATGCATTCAAAACCCCATTATTTTTGTGTAATTGGGCAGACAATGACAAAGGAATAAAGGTGGATGATCTTGGGTTCATACTTGTCGATCTAAGTCGACAAGGCCACAAGAGAGATAAATATGTATCTATAGACCAAGTAAAGCAAGTTTATAATATTGAAGATCCGGTCGATGCCAGGTGGTCTGTTGTATTAACCTCTACGACTCGAGACTACCAAGAGGTGTATAACGAGGATGATCTAGGAGACACAACCATGGAAAATCCCCCATTCTGCTCCCAAATTCCTACATGTAATGTCGGCGATGATGTTGATAAAAACATCAGAGACAATATTAAGGGCACTTGGGTTAAGAAGTGATATATATGTTTAGTCATGTATCTCTTAATTCTGTGATACTACCATCTTATTGTAATGTTATACTCCCTCCGTCCCATAAAAAATGTCTTAGTTTTTTTCAAGTCTTTGACACGCATTTCCACGCATATAAAAAACACTTTTGTAGATATTATTTTCTCATTTTTTTTGGTCTATATAAAAATAGGATGTTCAAACTTTTATACAAAACAAAAAATATGAAAAAATAATACTTACAACTATGTTTTTTATATGCGTAGAAATGCGTGCCAGAAACTTGAAAAAACTAAGACATTTTTTATGGGACGGAGGGAGTAATATTATTTGAATTTTCTTTTAGTTTGAATCACGTGAATTAATTTTGTTTGAATTAGTTTACCATTAATGTATATATGCACTTCACTGTTTACATTAGTTTCAATTCACTGTTTACATGAGTTTGAATTAATTTTCTTGTACATATGCATGTGCACAATTATTAGATTAATTTTATTGTCTATATGCATGTATTATATGATGTTACTATCTTATTGTATATATGCATGTGACTAAGAGTTTTATGTTTTATTTTCAGATTGAAGAAGATAAATGGCACCTAAAAAGCAGAAATCTAAAATACAATTCCAAGAAAACCCCAATAAGGTAGATGAGGCATTAGATAAAGTATCGGATAAGGCAACAGAATCTCAAGATGAAAATCTGGACTCTGTGGAAGCAACACAAGCAACAGTTACTACTTCTGAATCTACCAAAAAAAGGTTTGGAGCTGCAGGAGGTGTTTTCGCTATGTACAAAGTGGTGGTGAGGAAGGCGCAGGGCAAGAAAGCAAAGGTTAGATGCAATGCACATGGATTTCCTATCGGGAATACGAGGCACATCCTACAGTCTTACACTGGAATTTTAGCTAGGATGATGATTCCGATCGATTATCCAAACTGGTGAAGGGTACCTATTGAGTTAAAAGAGAAATTATGGCTTGATCTTAAAGTATAAAATAAATACATAAGCTGGTTTCTGTTAATGCAAAATTGTAGAAAGTTATTTTCTCTGCATTTCTCTGCATTTTCTCTGCATTTTGTTAAGTTTTCATTTTCTTGTACTCATTTAGAGTATATTATTGGTTTCAGGAGACATTCAAAGTTCCCAAGTAACTTCAGAAGGGACTGCCCAGGTCTGCAGGAGTAAAGTTGAGAAATTTTAAAGCGAATTTAAATAAGAATTATGTGAAGCCGTATTTCGGACAAAAGAAGAAATTACGAAAGCCTCCAAAGCAGTATGCTTTTATCGGTAAGGAGGCTTGGAAGAAATTTGTTGCTAAGAGGACTACCTCAGCATGGAAGGTATACATGTAAAACTTGTAGATTAATTGGGATAATATTTGGAGAAATATTATGTTTAGTACAAGTATTTGTTAATTAGGATAATATTTGGGAATTAATTGAAAATATTAATTGGGATTTATTGGAAATATTAATTGGAATTAATTGGAAGTATTATTTCTAAAGTTTGTTGCAGTCACTTAGTGAAAAACAAAGCGAGAGAGTGGGGAATCGAAAATATCCTCACCGCACAAGGCTCTTAAGGGAAAAATTGATGATGAGGAGGTTGATCCAGAGCTTGCCGAAATATGGAAAAGAATTGTGAGTATTTAACAAGCAAATAATACACACACATTATTCATTCAATTCTAATTCTAATGTTAATATTTTCATGACAAGAAACCTTACTGGAGCAGCAAAGTAAGGGGGAATTCATTCTTTCTGGAAGTGACGATGTGTTGACTATGGCATTTCAAACTCCCGAACATTCAGGAAGGGTTCGAGGAGTTGGCAGCTTTGTGAGCCCATCAATTTTCTTGAACTTACCAAACGGGAAAAGAAGTAGAATAAAAAAAGCTGAGTTATTGGCCCGTGATCGGGAGAGGGACGCAGAGTTGGAAAAAGCCAAGCAGGAGATGGCCTGGGAAATGGAGAAGACAAGGCAGAAGATGGCAGAACTGATGTCGTTGATTGATAAAGCTAATATTTCATCTCCTCCTCCAGTTTCTGATAAAGCAAGTAATTATGAAGCAAAAGATGTGTAGGAAGCTGCTAAGATAGGGGTTGCGAAAGACCTGGAACCACTTATGGTTGGTGATGATGAATTGGTTCCTATTAAACCTTTTCCACCAGAGAACAAGGTAAATAACTAGTTTATTTCTTCAATTCAGCTATTATTTCTTTATTCCACTTAGTGCATAGTTCTTTAATACATAATTATTTGTTTAATATAAATGTGTGTAGGGTCCGTGAAAATGTGAGTTGGCAGTAGGCACTATAGAAAACAAGGTGGCATTTGGCATGTTGTTTGATGATGATGACATGAACAAATCTATACACGGAGTAGTGATGCAGCCTGGTTGTGCTCGTGTGTCAGTGGATGGGCTAATTCAAGGACAAGCCAAGATTCCTATTCCAGTAGTGGGTGAAATTGAGATAGTCAACCAAGCTGTTGGCTCCTACATCTCATGGCTCCGTGACTTGATCATATTCCCAGATGTCCCAGTTACAGCGGTATGAATTTTACATATCTGTTGTAGTCCTTATTCCTTAATTAGTTCTTTTTACATCTTATGTGAGGTAGGTTCTCTTTTAAATATAGTTGGTAATATTTGCAGAAAAGTAAAGGAAAGGATCCTATAAATGACTTGCAGAAATTACAGTCCTTGTTCAAGAACATGGAGATCGATAAAAATGTTCTGAATCTCTTTCGGTTGTAGTATGAACATGCAACAACATTTATGAAGTCCACTGGAAACTCGATTCAAATTCCATGTGATGCTGAGGTGTTTGGTACTGTGAAAACAATATTCATATTGCATGAAAACATAGTCGATTTGCTTGAGTTTAAAATGATTGGCCAATAAGCAATATCTACATACATGGCGTAAGTATTTTTATTTTTAATTCTTGTCTTGTCATGACTCTTGTTTTTTCGATCTCATGTATTCTTGTTTACTACATTTTCATTTGATTTGCAATGCATGTGCTTGCATTCCGTGGTTCGTGAAAATGACAATATGGAGCAGTTTGCTTTTTGTGATCCTAGAGCCACATTTACCCTAAACAGTGATTTTGAAGCTAATTTGATTAGTCGTTTCAAAGAGGGTAATCCTGATCGTCTTTTTCTAATGTCGCATAATAGCGAGTAAGTACATTAAGTGTTTCCACATTTATTATAAATCACTTTATTTATTTATTTATATGCCTCAAAATAATAATTTTTACGATTTTGATGGTAATTGTGTTTTTCATAATTTTTCATTAAAAACAGTTTCCATTGGATATTGGTTGTGATATGGGCTGACGAGATTTTCATACTCAATCCTCTGCCTCGTACAAGTAGTTTTGCCCAGTTGGAAAAAGCGATATCAAGGTATTTTCATTTATTTTGTATCGATTATTTTCACTATTGAAATGTCGATCAATTTGCATTATTGACACTGCCAATTGTGAATTCGGGGTGGTGCCTATGACTTTGCGCTACTGCTCATTAGGACCAGGGCATTAATTTCCTTATTGATATGAGTTTTTTGTTAAATAGGGATGTCCTAAACAACCAGGTGGGACTGAATGTGGCTATGTAGTTATGCGTTACATGAAAAAAATTGTCATGGACAGTGAAATGACATTTATTAAAAGTGTATTTTTCTTTGCTTCAATGTATATATAATTGGTATATATATGAATTGTGATAGGATTCATTGTAATTATTCTTGTGTTTTACACTTTTCAGTGGGCTGCCAAGAATCGAAAGGTGACTTATTCCAGGCTGAGTTTGATGAGGTTCGATTTGAGACTCTTAGCCATATCGAGTCCTTGTAAAAAAGGCCCAGATCTGCAACTCTTTTATTTTGCTTTAATTTGAATTAAGTAGTAAGACTTGTGGTTGATGTTGATGGGAAAATGTATTGGTAATTAAACTTTGATGGGGAAATATGGTAGTAGTTGGTTTTGATTTATGTAGTTTGTTTGGATTAATTGGTGGATGATGTAGTTGGAATCTTTGGTTTTGATTTATGTAGTTTGTTTGGATTGGTGGATGATGTAGTTGGAATCTTGGTAAATTAATGAATGTTTGGTTTTACGACATTGGTTTGGTTCTTTATTTTTGGTATGGTAATTTAGTTTTTGGATGAATGTTTAGTTTTTGGGCGTTTCATTGAAACAGGGGATTCATGAATTACAAAAAGAAAACTAACATCACTTTACAAACAAAAGAACTGATGTAAAAATATAAACAAAGAAGACATTTTTACACAAAAATTAATGGACTGATGTCACAAGCAAACAAACATATCAGTCACCTAGTAAAGAACCGATGTTGAAGTATATACTAGACATCACTAGATAATAGAACCGATGTTAAAATAGAAATACCACATCGCTTCTAATACACGACTGATGTAAAATGTTAAGCTGCACATCAGTTTAAAGAAGTAATCGATGTTAATGTCTCATTTTATTGTACATGTGATATGTTCAAAATGATATAGATGTCATATTATAGTAGAATTGAAATCATAGTCAAGATATAAATTGAAGGAAAATAAATCAGATTGTCTAAGGAAATGATGTCTTAAAGGATTATAGACATCGGCTAATAAGCGATGTCTAAGGACCCTACTTTTCTCATCGTATGCAAAGACATCTCTTGGATATTTAAAAGACATCGGCTAATAAGCAATGTCTAAGGCAATTTTTCTAGTAGTGATTATCCGTTGGTGTAGAACCATCATCCGTTGATGTATCACTTCACTTAAACAGAATTACAAAGAACAACCTATTTACAATTAGCTAACATATTCTGTTTATCCATTGATAGTCAACATGACTCAAAATACTATCAACTGATAACTATCCATTGGTACTTCTAAGCGTGATACAAAATTATCGATTGATAAGCTACCTCATCAACGGATACTTGAAAAGTATCTCATCCGTTGATGAGTTACAAATAACTTATACAAATATGTTTTTATCTATTTTGTAAATATCATCAAGGACAACATATATAATTCCTAACAATAACACTATTTTTATCAACCTTGGTCAGTATATCTCGTTTATGGCTTCAGATCTGTTGCTGCTATAGCATCATTAAAATGGAATATCGATGCACTTTGATCTTCTTTTTTTTAATTGCAATGGAACCCTTGCAGTGGTGTTATTGCAACTTTGTTGTACAGACAAATAATTACTACCTGATATTTGTCTTTAGCCAATTTTATATGAACTTGCCGTAGCATTCTAATATCAACAATTCCCTCACCCTTGATGCCTTGTTATCAATATTGTAGAATAGAGTATAATTTTCAAATCCCTCAAATTGTCCGGAGCTCATTTCAAGCAGAACCTCAAGATTTCAAGAATATTCTCACAGCTGTCATCTATCAAGAAACAGCAAACTCCAGGCTCTATCATAATATAGAATTTCTGAAGTATCTACAGTCTCTAAGAGAAAGTGTCAATTTTCACTACTTTGATTATATCAAGAAGTTGATCCAGAATATCTTTCTGGTCACTATAGTGAGAAGACATGTATTTCAATAGAATCCAGATGCTTTCATAACCACACCTCAGAGAGAAGTTTTGGTACATAATCCTCACAAACTTTTTCACATTCACATTGTGCCTCTGCAAGGTCTCTCATCTTAAGAAATTGTCTCATTCATTGAGAAAATTAAGAGAAATGGCTTAGCTAACATTCAAGCATTATTTGAAAATTTGAACAACTGTATGAAGTTATAACTTCCATAAGTAATACCTCAACCATTCTGCATTCGGTATGGAGGTTAGACTGGCATTGTTGCATTCAAACTACCTCGATACATCAAAGCTCGCAACATATCTACAATCAAATTTTTGGCTGGATATCTGCACTCTAGAAATGAGAAGATAGAGGATGAAGTGAAAAAACTTGCTCTTTTAACTGATTTCATCAATGCTCAGTCAAACATTCCATCTACAAAAAGAGAAGATAAATCCGAAAGAAGAGATAAGGATGATGAAAGCAAGGGATGTCATAAGGGTGGAGATAAATCTGGGAGCCACAAGGTTGACGGTCAAAGAAGGATGAAAAGGGTGATTATTCAAGCTCAAAGAAGGATGATCCCAAAGACAAACCAAGAGAGAGGAGATACACTAGAAGAGGTACTTCACAATAAACCAAGGACAATGTATGTGACACTCTCACCACTTCACAAGGCTTTATGTCTAGGGTGAATGTCACAAATACTGATCCTAAACAATCTACATCCATGGTTTCTGAAACTGTGATTTCACCTCCAACACCTGGAAGAAAATCTATTCAAACAAAGGTGAAGAAGAAGAAGTCTCCCTCTTGTATCTTTTCAAAGCAATAACTATGGGAGTTATAAGGAGTAAACTCAATAAGTCTGCCACCACTACCTTGAAGCCCTCAATTGAAAGACCAATCAATCAAGTGACAACAATGAGAATCAAGCATGTACCTGCACATAGAAGAACAATTAAGATGGCATATGGCTCGAAAGCTGAATTCCCAGTAATGAATATTGAACCTCTTCATTCATATGTTGATCCTAAGACTATGAAAAGAATTGAAGCCAAAAAAATACATGGTGTGAAGATTAGAGAAAACAAGTTCTATGCAGAATTCTTAGATGGACTTGAAAAGAAAATATTTTTAGAAGGCAAGCAAACTAATCTACATAAATTGATATGAGTTTTAAGCTTACTCGAAGAAGGTTCATAACATAAATTCCAGAGGTTGAGCATTGCTGAAACCATCACACCAAGAATTAAAAAGAAGAGGCTAAAAGGAGAAAAGATTCAGATGGACAGAGAAATAAATGAAAAAGAGTTAGAAGAAAAATAAAGAAAGGCTACTGAGTTTAGAGCTCAAGGAAGGTCCAGAATTTTTGATAATCCCTCAAGAGTTGAATTTAAAGACTAAATAGGAAGAACCACCAAAGTGAGACTTGAACATCTGAGATATTATCATGTAGCCTTGCTCATGAAGGTTGTTGAAGAACTTATAGACTCTCCATTGATTAAAGAAAAATTTGTAGTAATGGACTATGAGAGCATCATCAAGGAAGCTATGGATAAAGTCTTTGCACCTCCACCTTCCTGAATTCAATGTAATATCTTTTATCTCTGTACATCAAATATTGAACTTGTTCATACATATAAATGACAAGTATTTTCTGTAACTTGTGCTATTTAATTCTCTGTATTATGTTAAGTTTCTTGTTATTAGGCTTAAATTTGGTGACTAACTATCTTACTTACAAATTGGGGGAGATTGTTAGTTCTAGAGGCATGCATGTACACATGCTTAAAATAAGCCTATTGTATAGTAATGCCTTGCATTACTTACATCACCCCATAATTGGGGAACCCCTTAGTTATTTTTCTATCATGTATTTGTACTTAGTGTTAGGCACCAAACACAATTATAAATTATACAAATCAGTCTCACAATAATGCTTGAAAGAAGATCCCTGGATCATGCCTCAAGGTTAAAGAAGAAGGCTACATAACAAACAAAGTTGAAGTTTGAAGAATAAAGAAAATTTGCCTAAGTAAAAATTCGGCAAGTAATTTGTTCTATTAGAGAAGTCAAGGATTCGACATCTCAAGTATTCAATTTGTCAAAGACACTCTTCGATAGCTCAAGAAGTCAACATGTCAAACTCAATTCGACATCCCAAGGATTCAATATGTCAAAGACACAATTTTATATTTCAAGAAGTCAACATGTCAAAGCTCAATTCAACATCTCAAGGATTCCATATGTCAAAGATACTATTCGATTTCTCAAGAAGTCAACCAGTCAAAGCTCTATTCGATATCTCAAAGACTTCACCTATAAAAGACATATTCGAAATCTCAAGGATTCCACAAGTCTAAAGAATAATTCGTCATTTTAAGGATTCCAGAAGTAGAAAGACTCATTCGAGAAGTTCATTCCATATCTCAAAAAGATTTGATCTAGAACTCAGAGATCTCTAGCAATTCAAAAGTAGTTCTCGAATCAAGTACTTAGCCAATTCTCGAATGTTTCAAGGACAAATTTCAGAAGATTCTCATGACAGAAAATCAACACAAACCAAGGCTTTGTAGTGATCCAATTGTTGCAGTGATCCAATTGTTGTAGTGTGCACCTGGCAAGCCTACAAAGAAGCTTGGAGAGATATTCAAGGAGAAATGGCTAAAGAAGTGGGTCTGGACAGTATGCAAAATAAGGAGAAATTACATGACACTACAAGAAAAAATGACCACACAACGGTTTTTATCCGTCGTCTGAAGCCCTCATTTTCCGTTGTCTATTGGAATGCCGTCTGTTACGCGTATCAGACGACAGCAGCTTAACCATTGTCTTTGTTGCAGAAAGACAACAGAAGTAGTTTCAGAACTATTGTATGAAAGTTGGTATAGACAACAGTTTCATAAGAAACTATCGTCCAATTTCATGTCACTCAAGTGTTTCTAAGAGTCGAACTGTTGTCTAATTTCACCGAAGTCCATGGTTTATAAAATATAAAACTATTGTTTGTTTATGGTATAGACATTGGTCTTTCTCTAAAGAAGTGTTGTGCGAAATGTAGTTAGACAGCAGTTTAGTTTGAATAGTATGTTGTATTTGTTACATGTACACCACACTTTCTTTGTTTACTACATGTCGTCTGAATGTCTAAGACACTACGTTCTTAGTTTTGCAAAAGCATTGTGTAAGTGTTTAATCTACAACGTTTTCATTTTGTTATTGTGTTGTATGTGGTTTAAGTACACCACACTTTTGTGCTTACTACATGTCGTCTGAATGTCTAAGACACTACGTTCTTAGTTTTGCAAAAGCATTGTGTAAGTTTTTAATCTACAACGTTTTCATTTTGTTATTGTGTTGTATGTGGTTTAAGTACACCACACTTTTGTGCTTACTAATTGTTGTCTGAATGTATAAGACACTACGTTCTTAGTTTTGCAAAAGCATTGTGTAAGTGTTTAACCTACAACGTTTTCATTTTGTTATTGTGTTGTATGTGGTTTATGTACACCACACTTTTGTGCTTACTACTTGTTGTCTGAATATGTAAGACACTACGCTTTCATTTTGCTAAAAGCATTGTCATGTTTTCTTATAGACAATTGTTGCATTTGTTTTGCTGTTGTGTGACTTTTATTTATACAACGGTCTAGTTGTTAAAGCATGGTCTGGTTATACAGCACACGATGGTTTTCTTATAAACCTTGGGTATTAAAAACCATTGTCTGTTAGATAGAATAACAAGTATTCCAAACAATGTTCTAATTGGCTAAAAGGAAAGTAGCCAACGGTTTTTGTATATACAATCAAAAGCAGTATAGTGTAAAATAAACATGCCAAAATCAAAAACCATTCCATTCATTCCATACAACCAACATTCTCCAAACGATCAACCATTACAACTAACATACACAATCAATTCACCATTCACTTCGCTAATACCACCAACCAAATCCAACCACAAGATTAAATATTTTCAGGTGAACATACCAACAAAAGAGATGGACTAAAATATTCACTTAAGCTTAAAAGCTTAGAACATTGTTAAGATTTACCATAAACTAGACAGTGAAGCTCCCAAAAGTTTAAGATTTGTTCAACCCAAAATACCCAGCTATACGATTAAGTTTAAGAGGCGTGGTTCTTCATGAAATACTTCGCGAAATCAGTCCTTATTTCATTCAGCTCAGGCAGGCCATAAAAGTTTTGGTTGTTTTTGCGTAGCCACTATAAAATGAAACAATAGACCAAGTCACAAACAGGCTTCACCATGAAGTAGTAGGATTAAGAAAAAATTCAGAAATTTGGAATCATACCTTTATAGAAAATTGGAGTTCCTTGTCTAGACATATTTCTTTCATATAGCGCATCACAAATAGACCACAGTCTTTACTCCCCATTTGGAGAGGAACTCCCTGAAGAAACATTAAATAAAATTATATATACGGCCAAACTATGTTTTGTAAAAGAGAAACATATATGATATGCACTAAGAAAAAGATATTACCGCAAGATTCTCCCACATTATTTTCTTCTTCAGAAACTTCTTTGCTTTGTCCTTGTACAGTTTGATGGCACTACGGAAATATAACATAAATCAAGTTTAAGACACTTTTCTTAATAAATATAGATGTCATTCCAAATGAAATATATTTCTTATGTGGTACTAACTTGTCAACAACTTCTGTCCATTCTTCACTTGCAATTCTCTGCTTTAAAGGATCCATATGGTAAACTATTTGTGTATCCGGATTTACAGCCGTCAACGCCCAATGGTTGCTATTATTCCATGAACACAAATGAGAACAAGTATCTTTATTAGAGGATAAGGATTTTATTTATAAGGGCCTGATTGATTTTATTTACAAGGCCTAGATTCACAAACTATAAATTTATTCAGGCTCCTTAAACTATATCATGGCATTACATGCAAGAAAGATGACATTAAGCACATATATATAGGCATAAAAAGAAGTACTAACGCGTAATTATATGGGAGCAGAAATAATTGGTTTGGCTTAGAGTTCTTGAATCTGTTAGATAGGGCTTGCGACCTCTGTCCTGCAGTTCCATAACCGAGGGTGCCTATCGTCGCAGGATCAACAAACGTTACCATGTCAGACATCTTCTATTTTTTCAAGTAATCCTGGAGTGAACTGCATAAAAAGTATACAGTCATTACAACAAACTAAAAGTTTTATTCAAGTATTTGAAAAGCCAAAGAAAATTATAAACTACGATACTTACTTAGCAAACATACAAATAACAGACCCCGATATTTCACCCCCAGAGCACAAAGCATACAAATCTGATAAAAACATAGCCTTTTTACCAGTTGATCCAAAGGCTTGTTGGCATAGCTGAAAAGAATTTACACGGCCGTCTTTCAAGGCATTTTTGGCCCAAAGCCACAAACGCTTCACAAGAGGCGGGTAATCAGGACCGAACTCCAACACATACTCTTCTTCTTCTTCTACTTCAAGTGCTTTCCCACAATCTTTCACCTTTTTAAACTTCTTTCCCATAATTTTCTTACTTCCCTGAAGTGGATTATAAAAAGAAAATTGAGAATGTCATGTGTTAAAGAATGTAGATCTGTTAAATTATCAAAAATAAAATTTTTACCTTTGTACTTCCATTCACTGCAGTGCTTGTCTTCAGTTCAATTATAAGGTCTCTTGGCCATGAAATATAAGTTCCAACAGCTTGTTCAACGGTCTCGATTTCATCCTTGATTGGGAAAGGAATCTTTGCAGATCCTTGAATTGCACGAGTAATAGACACTCGTGCATTCTGTTCTTCTATAGCTTTCCCATGAACGACATTAGCCTTTGTATCCACTGTTGCATAAGCAACAATATTTAAAGGAGAGTCGATTGCCAATTCGTACTCCATAACAGCCAATTCAGGTTGCACGCCCACCTTACCAGCTACTTGATCATGTTCGACTTGTACACCCTCCATTTCCCCCTCATTAATTTTTTCCAACTCAATATTTTTCTCATTATTTTTTTCCACCCCAGTCTTCTCTTCGTTCCTTTTCTCCAACTCAGTCTTCTCCTCATTCTTTTTATCCAACTCAGTCTTCTCCTGAATATGATTTTCCTCTCCAACAAACATGCCATCTTTAACAAGATCCAATTTTTTTCTTGCACCTTGCAACTCCAACTCCTTCATCATAGCATGTGCGCCCTTGGAACAACTCCCTTGTTGTGATCCAATATTTGGACTAGAATCAGACTCAGTAGTCTTTCCCAACCAAGCCGCTTTCATCTTTGCCATCTCATCGACCCAAAAGGAATCTCGCTCCCGAATTATCTTTTCAGTCTCTTCTTTCATAAATTTATGAATACCTTCTTGGATTCTATCCTATATTGACTTGCCTTTCTTCCTCTGCCTCGGAAGTTTAAAGTATGTAGACTGCTTGACATAAGCCCCTTGCCCACGTACCCGTCCTCCATGCTCAGGTTTACCGAGCACCTTGGTCAAGACATCATCGGAGCCTTCTACCGTAACTTCCCCTTGTTTAACTCTTTCTTTCATTTTCTCCTAAAATAATTGACAGCAAATGGAAGTAGTTAAGAAACAAAAGAGATAAAGAGTATTATTTAGAAAATAAATGGTATGATAAAGTTAAAGTTACATAAATGAACAACTTACAATATCATCAGCAATTTCTTTAATTTTCTCAGACTTAAAGTTCCCATCTTTATCCTTGCATGCACGGACCCACGAATCTGATCTGTCTATCTCCATTTCAGGATCACCTTGAGACTGTATGTGTAAACATGTTTGAAAAAACATACAGTGTCATTAAAACACATTAATCATGAAAGATTTTTTACAAATAAACTTATTTTTTATACATGTTTTGTCTAATATGAGTAACGATTACTAACCATTTCATGCTCTAGGTTGGAATAACCCTTTCGAGACATGCAGTTATCATATTCACTCATTTTCCTCCTTTTTTGTTGTATGTTGTGGATGCCCTTGAAGAACAACCAAAAAATATTAGAAACAATGTTGTACTACTAATTACTTTTGCTATCTAATAATTTTGTAAACAAATAAGGTCAAAAACTCACATTAAAATCATCAGATAGACGGTCAGCAATGAAAATGTCCCAATGTGCCTTCTCGATGAACGAGTAATCAGCCAGAGGAAACTCTAACAGCTCACACTGATTTTTATGCGGAAGGATATAAGCTGTTGTTAATTTACTCTTAAACTCCCTCCATTTCGAGCACGCGCCGATTTCATAATAACACTCCTCGCTGTTGGTGGTACCACGTATGCCATCTACATATATAATCATTTTGATTAGCACACATGTTAACTTGATTAAAAAAACAAAAATAGAGTACAATACACATACATACAGACATTACCAATTTACCCTTTTTAAACACCAACAGCTCAGTGATACAGCAACATAGCACCATAACATACATTTAAACTCAACCAACCATCATTCTTTATATAATCAACACACAACCGAAAGTTCATAAACTCCGGTAACCCAATCAAGAACACGACCTGACCAAAAATCAACGGAAACCTCAAAATAAATTCGTTAATCGCCTTGGACTCACATCCTTTTTATTAACTTCCAATAACAATTACAATTCATCAAAAAATCAAGAAGCAATTAACGAAATTTGTTCCAAGGTATAATGAAATTATTAAACCACAAAGATTAAGACCACATGCAGACCCGAAACAAAGATTAAGACCACATGCAGACCCGAAACAACGGAGTCTTGCCGTGAAATGACCTCCTAACTCATTACAAACCCCCAAATTAAGTCATAATTTTACAAAAATAAAAAAATAATTAGTTATGGAATGCAATTTGTTTTACCTGTACACAATCCCAGATTTTGTTCTTCCTTTCCTTCGGGACGCGTTTCCAATTATCATACCATATGGGTGCTTTAGTTCGGGCAAGAACCCCAACATAAGATGCCATTTCAGTGGCTGCTGGATCGTATGGTTCACCCTTTGCATTAAAAAGCACCGTATGCTTAATCCCCAACATCTTTCGCCTAACAATCTTATGCATGGTAACTGGTCCTCGTTTTAAAAGCCTAAGCCCTTCTTGTCTGCTTGCCACTGGTGCTTCCTCTTTTTTCTTCTTCTTGGCTAATTTACCTTTTAGGTTCTTAGAAATACCCGTCTTCTTCACTGATTCAGGCGATTCAGGGGCCCCTTTTTCTTCAACAAACCTTTTTTCTTCATGAACCCCCTTTTTCTTCACGGGTTGTGACTTAGTCGCCTTGTTCTTTTTCAGTGCCTTCAAAAGGTTTGCAGTTACATGGGGATCGGATTTTGCCTTCTTCGAAGGGGCCATAAGGGAGAGAGAAATATAGTGACAGAGAGGGGAGAGAGAGACCGAAAAAGAGAGACGGGGGAGAGAATGAATTGTGAGACGGAGAGAGAGAGAGAGAATGAATTGGGAGTTAGGTTGAATTGTGTATTCAATTGGGAAGTGTGTAAAGGCAAGAGGGGGAAATTGAAATCGGGTCAAAAAAATGGGGGGGAATTGAAATCGGGCCAAAAAAGAAGGGGGGAAATGAAAGTTGGGCTTCAAAAAATAAGGGGGAAATGAAAGTCGGGGTTGAAAATAATTATATTCTAATTATTTATTTATAAAATTCTTAATTTCAGTTTTTTAACCAAAAAAAATTGAATTAATTATTAATAAAAATTGTGAAATATTTATGAGTAATTGAATTAGTTATTTATTATTTTTTCATAATTTTATATATTATCAACATTATAACACTATTTTTAAGAAAATAACGACTAATGTCACCCGTATTTTATTAATCAATTATAAATATGTACCGATTCAAGTGACGACTTATGTCATCCGTATTTTATCAGTCACTTACAAATATGTACCTATTGTGATTAATTCATTATTACGATACAAGTTAGGAAGGAATAAGACGTTATCAATTGTATTTGTATATTTGTACGTACATTGTATGATGGACGACATTAACGAACTGGTGTGTTACATGAATGATGTTATCGTTCTTTACAGTAGCATATAATATCTATTCGATGCATTGTTGTCAATTGCTAAATAAAAACGTGAATATGATCATGTCGTTAGATACGTCTTTTTATAGTACATTCGCATTATAACGTCTACTGGATGCATGGTTAACTTGTACTACATATATAAAAACCTTAATATTATCACGTCTTTGGTGATATATTGAACCGTATTCATCTAAAACAATATTTTCAACTATAACGTGTAAATAAGAATTCGATATAATATTTAATCGCATAGTTATATTCTAATTAACGATATAGACGAGAAATCGTTGGCTAAGCTTTATACATACAACGGTAAAAATAACAAAACCGTTGTCTGAGACTGTTTTAAACCTCTAAACAGTGTTAATATTCTACAACGGTTTTGTATTAAAAAGTACTGTCTGAATGCAGGTAATACAACTATTCTATCAGGTTTGGTAATTTAACAAACCGTTGTAGAATGTCTCGTTGTGTGAGGTTCATAAATACAACGGTACAAATAACAAAACCGTTGTCTGGGACTGGTTTAAACCTCTAAACAGTATAAACATTCTGCAACGGTTTTGTATTAAAAAGTATTGTCTGAATGCAGGTAATACAACTGTTCTATCGGGTTTGGTAATTTAACAAACTGTTGTAGAATGTCATTGTATTTTGATATAGTCGGGATTTATGCCTTTACCAATTCAAGCTCATTCTCCCACTTTTAGAAACTTTAGTTCAAACCCTTTCCCCTCTTTAAGAAACTCTACTCAATTTCTCCATCCTTCACCATCGATTCCTCCATTCTTCACTCAAATCCCATCATTCTTTACCATTACACTGACATCCTGCAGATTCTCCACCATTCCCATCCCCTACACTGAAATCTCCTCATCCAAAAATTGACATTTTCGTGAAGAAACTCTGTGCAGGCATACATTCAAAATCTCCTCATTCCTCATCTCCATTAAGGTAATTTTTCATGATATTTTGATTTGTATTGATAATGATATGTTAATTTGTTGTCTATATTGATGTGTTTGTAAGAATATGAAAACCTAATTTGCTCAAGTTTTGGTCTTTATATCAATTACTACTGTTTTAAACGATGGACAGCTATAATCTATCATAAAACTTTATGATAAATTAATTACCACACAATCTGTAAAAAAAAACTCAGGAACAGGGCATAAGCACTGGATATATTACTAAAACAGGATGTGTGGTTCTTTTTCCTACTTATATACTGGTTAAAAAAGATGTAATGAGTAGAAAGTAAAGAATATGAATTCAGAGGTTTTTATCCTTGTTAAGGAATAGATAAGTTAGGAAAATGAAATATTGTAAAGAAAAGTAAAGATGGGGAAGAAGGATGAAAGAGAGAGGAGTGAAAATGAGAAATTATAAAATTTTTGCAACAAGGTTTGTGAAAGATGTGTAGTAATGTTAGTATTGTTTACTGCTATGACTCTGATTATTGTTATGTTACTTTAAAAGATGGACAGGTCTTGGTTAAAAGCTGATAGAAGAACACGTGAGTTTGAAAGAGGAGTCGAAGAATTATTGTTATTTGCATTTGAGAACGGATATGATGAAAATAAAATCAGCTGTCCATGTATAAAATGCGCACATAGTAAAGCTTGGAAAGCTCAAACAGTGAGGGACCATCTTTTCAGCAATGGTATCGATCAGACCTACACGCGTTGGATTTGGCACGAAGAGTGTAATACAGAAGAAAGTGAGCCTATCACGGAGGAGACCGACAGTTCACAACCCGTGGATCAAATCCCGCTGAAAACAGAGAATGGTGGTAGTGATGATGATATTTCCCTAGATTCCTCAGATTTATTTAACCATATTCAATCTGAACATGAACCCCTTTATCCGGGATGTGAAGGATTTACAAAGATGAAGGATTTAGTAAAGTTATACAAATTGAAAGCAAAATATCAGATATCTGACTGTGGCTTCTCTGAAATTCTACTTTTGGTTGGGTCTATGCTTCCAAACGGTAACAGTTTTCCTTCTTCGTTCAGTGAAGCTAAAAAAAGCTTGTGTGCTTTAGGAATGGAGTATGAAAAAATACACGCATGTCCGAATGATTGTCTACTATATCGTGGAGAGAGAGATGAAGATGAGACGAGGTGTCGTATTTGTGATGCCTCTAGATGGAAGTTAAACAAAAAAGGGGATGAATTAGAAGGGATTCCTTCCAAGGTATTATGGTATTTTCCATTACTACCACGTTTGAGGACTTTGTTCAACTAACGTCAAACAGCCAAGGACTTGACTTGGCATGACACGGAGAGAGTGAAGGATGATAAAATGAGACATCCGGAAGATGCACAAACTTGGAAAGAAGTCGACACCAAGTGGCCAGATTTTTCTTCAGATCCTAGAAACCTTCGGTTAGCTCTATCCTCGGATGGATTTAATCCGTTTCACAGCACAAATATTGATTACTCTTGTTGGCCAGTTTTGATGTCAATATACAATCTTCCACCGTGGCTTTGTATGAAGAGGAAGTATATAATGCTATGTTTATTGATATCCGGACCAACTCAACCCGGTAATGATATTGATGTGTTCCTTCAACCACTTGTGGAAGATTTACAAAAGTTGTGGCAAGGGAAACGAGTGTATGACGCTTACAAGAAGGAGTATTTTTTATTAAGAGGCATTTTGTTATGGACTATTAGTGATTATCCAGCCTATGGCAACTTATCGGGCAATATTATTAAAGGGTATAACGGGTGTCCTATTTGTGTTGATGAAACAAAAGCTACGAGGCTGGTTAATTAATTACCGAAAGTGTGTGGTCATGAGGCATCGGAGGTGGTTGCCCCGTCAGCACCCATATCGTCGGCAAAAACAAGATTTTGATGGCACCGTGGAAAAAGAATTGGCTCCAGTTCCATTAACTGGAGAGCAGGTGCTTGAAAGAGTACAACATTTAAAGGGTCATTTCTACGGTAAGACACAAAGCCAACCTTGCTTGAAGAAAGGTGATGCTTGACCAGTTTGGAAGAAGGTTTCTATATTCTTTGAGCTTTGAGTATTGGAAGTTTTTGCCGGTTAGGCATGTTCTCGATGTGATGCATATCGAGAAAAACATATGCGAAGCTTTACTTGGTACCATGCTTAATATACCAAAGAAGACAAAAGACAAGGAATCAGTCCGTCTTGACATGGCCGAAATGGGAATAAGAACAGAACTAAGGCCAAAAACTCCTGGAAAAAAGAGAAGTTACCATTGGCATCTTGGAATTTAACTCATTCTGAAAAAAAAAGCTGTTTGCTCATCCTTTCTTGGCATGAAGTTGCCTGATGGTTTTTGTTCAAATATTCGAAGTCTAGTTTCAATGGAAAATCTTCGACTTACAGGAATGAAATCTCATGACTGTCATATGATTCTGCATCACTTGCTCCCAATTGTGATTCGATCGTCACTGCAAAAACAGGTCAGGAACACCAAATTACTTTAAGGCAATTTGCAGTAAAGTCATTGAGGTTGATAAGTTGGAGAAAATGCAGTCGCAACTGGTAGAAACTTTGTGCAAGCTTGAAAAATACTTCCCCCCTTCCTTGTTTGATTTAATGTTTCATATCTCGGTTCATCTTGTAAGAGAAGTTGAGCTTTGTGGACCAATTTTCCTTAGGTGGATGTATCCTTTTGAGAGATACATGAAGACATTTAAGGGATATATAAGGAATCGGGCTCGTGTAGAAGGTTGCATTGCTGAGTCCTATATTGCGGAAGAGGCGGTTGAATGTTTGGTGGACCATGAAGAAACAACTATTGGGGTACCTAAAAATGGTAGACATACCAAGGAAGGCATTTGCAGGCCATTATCCGGTGCAACTGTGATAACCCCGAGCAGCACTGATTTGCACGTAGCACATTTATGTGTTCTACAAAAATACTACTGCTGTTAGGCCATATTTTGAGTAAGTAAAATTACTTTCATTACATTTACCATTTTCTGCACTCTTTTAACTAGAAAAATCCAGTCCATATTTTATGTCATTATTTCATTATTTATGTAGTCTCTTTTACTTAAATGAAGTGAACACATGGCATTTTTAATGACCAAATATCCGGAACATGAAAATGATGAAATGTGGCTGAAGAACAAACAAAATAAGAAATTCCCAAAATGGTTTAAAGAAAAGGTATTATGTGTGTTTAGTAATAGTTTTCTGCATGTTTTACAAACTACTGCTCATATTAATCATTGTGTAACTTGTATTTTTTTTTTTTAAGATTGCTTCAGATTTGGTTGATGAAAAAGAGATATCGCAGGAGATAAGATGGATTGTAGATGAGCCTAACAAGGCTATGCCTACGTTCAACGGCTACAAAATGGATGGAGTTACCTTTGCTACCAAGGATCGTGATGATACGCGTCAAGTTCAATGTAGTGGTGTGTGCGTTGAAGCTGATACAATGATAGTGCAGGGTAAGGATCAAAATATTGAGCACACATCACATACATATTATGGAGTTATAACAAGTATATGGGAGTTGGTCTATAACTACTTTAGGGTCCCTGTTTTTCGGTGCAAGTGGGTAGATATAAACAAATGGGTCAAGGAAGATGACTTGGGTTATATATTGGTTAATTTGAATAGGCTGGGGTTTTCAAACGATCCATTTGGGTTAGCAAAACATGTTAAGCAAGTTTGTTTCATCGACGATCCTCTTGATAAATTATGGTCCGTGGTGTTGAAACTACCCGAGAAAAAGTACTATGAAGATAATGATGATGAAAATGAGGGATCCGTGGAAGTAGAACTTGAGAATGACTGTTTTGTGCCCAATTTACCCGATGCTGATTTACTCGAGGAAGAGGAACATAGCTACATGCGAGATGTCGTAGGTGAAACAATTCAACTTTCTTGATGAAATTTAATTTGTGTACTTTTAATTACATAAACTTTGTAATATGATAATTCTGTTTGCTACTTTGAACATAACAGTTCTTGATTGATGTTTTGTTGCCTAATGTTTGTTTGGTATGGCATTGTATTGCCTTTGATGTTTGGTATGTTTTGGCAGGGGTGCCCAGTTCCATTTTTTTTTTCCTACTGTAAAATCAGACAACGGTTGTTAACTACCAAACGCTTGTGTGAGAGATAAAGAACTCAGAGTACAAAACCATTGTGTGTTGCATGCAATTCAGACAACAGTATTCACAAACCATTATCTGATTACATTTTATAAAACGTTTATTAAAACACTTGTCTGATTTTAACAACGTTTTTTGAAAGCATTGTTCAAAGCATTGTCTGAAGTTTCTTCAGACAATGCTTTTAAAAACCGTTGTTAAAATCAGACAATAGTATTTAGTCACCGTTGTGTGACTGCATCTGAAGCAATATCTGATAAAAACAGTTGTCTAAGTTTTACAACGGTTTTGAGAACCTTTGTAAGACAATCTGTTAGACAACACCACTTTCAAAAACCGTTGTAAAATGTATGTCTATTTTGAGCTTCTAGACGACAGTTTCTAAAACTGTTGTTAAGTTCATGATCAGACAATACAACGAAAAGCTTGAAAAAAAAACCGTTGTGTGAAATTTTCAGCCAACGCTTTTTCGTCGAAGTGTCGTCTGATGAGTGTCGTTTGATTCAAAAATTCTTGTAGTGTGATACCAAGTTTCACCAAAATAGTATAGACATGCTTAGCTTGTTAGTTTGTCTGTTACTAGGTTAACAAAAATAAGTTGTGCACAGGCTCTATAAGTACATAGACTCATATCTTTAGTTGTTAAGTTTTTCAAGTGTAATATCTGAATATCTCTTTGAAAAACAGAAGCTGAAAATATACGTTCGTATTCACAGTTTGTAGCAACCTTCGAATCTAATACAACATTGTTAGTCATATTCCGCAATATCTTTTATTCAAACATACATACTCAAGCTACAATCATCAAAGAGATTCAAACAGATAAGAAAATTGTAAAAGAAAATCTAAGAAAAAATTGATAATACATTCACCCCTTGGTACTATCTTAGTGTATTTCATACTCCACAAATAATAAATAAAATTAAATTCTAGTACAACCTTTTTAAAATATATCCTTTTGACAAAATAATTTTCTTTCTAAAATTCAATTCTAATACAACTTTTTTTAATTATATCATTTTTGGATTATATTTTTTTTTAAAATTCATTTCTAATGCAACCTTTTCTAGTTATATCATTTTTAAATTATAATTTTTTTTAAATATGATATAATCTTGATCGTCTATTTTTAAAAATATTAGATTCAACGGTTGAGATAATTTTGACGTACAGGAACCAAAATCATGGATAAAATAACTTTTACGCTTATTATATATAAGGAGATGCACTGATTTTCTTTAATATTTTATGATATTTTTTCTTTAATTTGAATTTGAATTTTTTAATACATAAATTTTGTACGCCTAAATTTCTAAATGATATGATTTGATAATAATTAAAATATATATTGCCCGTGATATTTCCAGAAAATGTGAATTTTTAGTTAGAAAATTTGGTAAAGTAATACGTTTTAGCTAAAAAAATGTAATTGGTTATTATTAAATTTCAAATGATATGATTATAATTATATATATGTTACTCGTGATATTTCTAGAAAATGAGAGATTTTAATTAGAAAATATAGAAAAGATAATAGGTTTTATTTGACAAAGGTAATCAATTATGATTAGTAGTTATATTATTATTATTATTTTATTTTATTTAATAGAAATCCGTGATATTATTGGAAAATGAGAGTTTAGTTAGAGAAAATAGAAAAAGTACGTGTTTGAGCCGAAAAAGGTAATTGTTTAATAAGTACAATATTATTATTTTATTTTATTATACAGAATTGTCTAGAAAAGGAGAAATTTCAGTTAGATAAAATATAAAATGTAGTATGTTTTACCTGAAAAGGAAATTGATTACCTATTAAAAAAATAGAAAAGATAACATGTTTATATGAAAAAGTAAACTGATTAGTATTGTTTAATTATATAATAATTAAGTAAGGGTAATTAAATAATAACTCTCAATAATTAAGTAAGTGTAATTAATTTAAAGAATAGGTGCCGACCAACAAACCGAACAAAATTTTGATGTTTCATCTTTATTAATACTAGTTTATATCTCGTGTGATGAACGAGTTCTTTATTATATTTATTATTTTATAATGTGTATTTTAATAATTTAATAATTTTATTGGTTTAAAAAGTAAGTAATTTTTTTAATATTTTATTTATGATTGCAAGATATAGTATGATGTTATTGGTACTTTTAGGTTATTTATAAAATATAATATGTTTTAAAATAAAAAATAAAATGTTTTAATTTAAAAAGACATATTAGTGATTGGAAGAGATAATAGAATTAATGTTTTATGTGTTTACAAAAGCTATTTTTTTTTATTAAAAGTTAACATTACAAAAGGCAATATGTCAGTTACTGTTAATAGTATTATTTTATTACTTATTAATTTGAATAAATGTTTGAAAATCAAAGATTGAAACTTTGAATATTTCGATTTTAATATAGTAAAATAGATTGCAAAAATAACCAAATGTATAATATATATTTCATATGATCTAATCTAATTCCAAGGTGTAAAGAGTTAATTAACAACGTAAAATATAAGATTGGTTTGAGTAAGGTTCCATGGAGTGCTAATTTCATTTTGTTTGGGTATTATTTTTTGCCAAATGTATTTGTATTTTTTTTTCCTTCGGGTGCTTTCTTTTCGGATTTAAAGGTTCTTGATATGGGCTAAGAATAAGCCCTAAAGATACAATTAATATTGCATCAATTAGACCAAGATTGGTCCAAATACGAAGCCCATTAATGAGGCCCAAACCCTAATTAAATATTAATTTCGTAATGAATATTTAGGGATGATTGACAGCATATTATCTCTTCAAAGAGTAGCCATCAAGGCACATAGTCATACAAGGAAAACTCCTACAAGGTAGGAGTCTAGAACCTTCCTCAAGGCTGACTTGCCCACCAAGTCTCCTAATCCTACTCTAAGTCTCAGGCTTCTCAGCCTATATAAAGGGTCAGACCCCTCACCCTAGAACTACGTTTTTTGATTTGATCTTTGATATTCATCAAAGTACGTAGGCATCTTGTGAAGGCAGATTCAGCCACGAGCATAAGAGCAGCCATTAAAGCACGAAACTCACACACCTTAGTATTAAATACAACCAAACCCTAGCCGCAATCTAATAACCTAGTTTTTATTCCACAACAGTTCTATTGTCTAAATTTCCGCATTTCTGTTAGATAATACAATTTTTAGAATGAAAGAAACCCCTTTTTACGAACATTATATTTGATATATTTTATATTTCATCTATGGAATAGGTACCCCTAACAAAAAAAATAAATTTCATATATTTTTTAATTTATTTTCATAAAATAATTGTATTACCACATTTTATTCATTATTATATAATTTTTGAAATTAATATTGGAATCATCAATTAAATATTGAAAAGGATTTATTATATTTACAAACAAATTATTGTTTGTAATTGATTTTTTGGAAGTACGGCAAAAATATAAAAATATTTATAATTTTTTTCAATATTAAAATTAAAATTTTAAAATAGTTATCTCAGTTCTCTGCTCCTTTCTTGTGAACCTTGGTCAGATTGGTTTAGGTCAAAAGCGTCAAGCTACTAAACAGCTGCCACCAAATAAGACCGTTGCGCTGCGCTATTATCTAATACAAAAGTGACACTACCTACACACACTCTGATGACTCAAAAAAGTCATGTGTGTATGCAAATCACATACGAAAACTCTGTGAATCCATTCACGGATGTCCAAATCCACACTATAAAGAGTAAAAAAATACAAGGGGATAGTGACTTTTTGGGTCAAAATAAATAGATAGATAGACGGACAGTTATCTGTTACAATGGATCATGTTAGCAATTGGAGCAGCTCTCTGAATAAAACAACTAAATCCATGCGACAGCAGAATGATATTGATCCAGCACTGGCAGCCTCAAGCGAATCTAAGAGTTTGGCCAAGTGGAAAGTGATGTGGATGAAGCTAATCAAGGAGAAAAACAAGATGTTTCAGCGTTCCGTTCATACCCACCAACCACCACCTTATGATGAGTACAACTATTCTCAAAATTTCGATCAAGGATCTTTTTCTGATTCCGAAGACCAAGATATTCTTTCTCGATCTTTCTCCGTTAGGTTTGCTAATCCGTCTACTGTCTTTCGACGGATACAATAATATTACTATTTTGGTTAAGCGATTTGTATGTATTGTGTTGTTGGAGGAATTTTGTAACAACACGAAATCGGAGGAATGCTGGAATAATAGAGCGAATTGTATGAATGTGACTGTTTTAGGGGATTAGGGTTTATGAAAAAATAGGGGGCTGGACTTGGTAGGTGTCTCGATTTGTCTAGTGTATCGGTCATATCTTCCGCCAAGATGCCTACGTACCTATAGTTCTGTGAAATTGATTTGTGTCTATCCCTCAGAGACTTCAGGGATAAACTTCGTTAATTTGGGTAATTACTGATTTCATTTAATCTTATCGAATGGAGGTTCACAGAAAAGATGCTTTTAAGGTTGGGTTTTAGAAATCAGTGGGTGAATAAGGTGATGCAATGTGTAACCTCGGTAAGATATTCCTTCCAAATAAATGGACAGCCTTATGGTGACATCACTCCATCAAGAGGTTTGCGTCAAGGAGACCCTCTTTCACCATATTTGTTCCTTATATGTGCAGAAGGCTTTTCAACACTATTAAGGCAAGCAGAGAACAGGAGAGACATACTGGGATTAAAAATTGCAAGAACTGCACCTGCAATAAGTCATTTATTTTTTGCGGATGATAGTATGGTTATCTTCCAGGCCTCACAAAGATCTCTACAAGCTATTAGAAGCATTTTTGCTCTTTATTCAAATTGTTCAGGACAGATATGAAATTATCTGCTGAATCAAATTAGGATAAATAGAAATATATAAGAACTTTCTAAAATGACAGCCAATACATTTGAACAAATAAATGGATTAAAAAGTATAATAATTGGAGAGAATAGAATGTTTAATTTAAGCTCAAGTTTAATACAGTATGGTGAATTTGAGATGTTTTGCATTGTTATTATTCGGTAGACCAGTATTTTTTTACGAAAATTAGAACAGAGTTATGTAATTAATTCTCCTAAGCATACACTAATACACTTGAACAAATAATTGGATTAAAAAGTATAATAAATGGAGAGAATAGAATGTTTAATTTAAGCTCAAGTTTGGTATAGTACGGTGAATTTGAGATGTTTTGCACTGTTATTATTCGGTAGACCAGTATTTTGTTATGAAAATCAGAACAGAGTGAGGACTTATATTATTAATTCTCCTAAACATACACTAACTGTTGTTGAATTTATTTGGTATGTACAAATAACACTAAGTTTACGTTGCGTTGTGGAGTGGTGAAGAGTTGTTGGCTAGTGGTCAGGTGTTGTTTTGTTTTGGACATGCTTTATTTTTGGTTTGTGAAATATACACTCAGATAATGTAGTATATTGTCTCAACAACAAAGTATATGTTGACTGAATATTTATAGTTAAATTGTCTCTTGATAAGTGTTTTTTTGCCAAGTCTCTTGATAAGTGTTATCTACATGAAATTTCAAGTTTTTAATTTAAGAATCTCTTCTGTGTTACCATGTTTGGATTGTGAGCGTAAATTTCTGTACAAAATGCTAATAAGATATAATTTTTTGCATATGATCAACTATAGTAAATCTCTATTACTGTTCTCTCCAAACACACCGGAAATGGTACGCTCTCTATTCGTAGAGTCACTTCATATGCAAATGACCGAGGCTATTGAAACTTATTTAGGTTTGCCAATGTTGAGTGGAAGAAATAAATGAGTGATTTTTGGATCAATAAAAGATAAGATTTGGTTACGTTTAAACTTTTGGCGGGAAACTCTGTTCTCTCAAGGTGGTAAGGAAATCCTATTAAAGGCTGTCATTCAAGCAATGCCAACATATTTTATGTCATGTTTTAAAATTCCAGAAGGGCAATGCTTTGAGATAGAGAGATTAATGGCACGATACTGGTGGGGATCTTTCCAATCGAAATGAAAAATTCATTGGAAAGAATGGAAAAGTATTGGTATACCAAAAAGTGAGGGGGGGCTAGGCTTTCGAAATTTCGTTCTATATAATCAAGCCTTATTAGCCAAACAGGCATGGAGACTTTTAATCGACCTTACTTCGCTTATTGCTCAAGTCTTGAAAGCTAGATATTTCACAAACACTAACCTTATTGAGGCAAGAGAGGGAAACTGCCCATCGATGAGTTGGAGAAGTATCTGCTTAGGAAAAACTTTAGTTTTAAAAGGGTTGAGAAGGCGAATAGGAAATGGTCAAGAAACAAAGGCATTTAGTGACCCCTGGATACCAAGGCCTCTGTCTTTTTTAACAATTACTCATGGTCCTGATGATAAAAAAGTTTCTGAATTCATACAAGAACAAGGTAAATGGAATAGAGACAAAATTAAACAGTTTTTTCTCACACTTGATGTTCAACTTATTCAGACAATACCCCTAAGTCTGTTTAACCACTCAGATTCATGGCTTTGGCACTACACGAAAAATGGAAGCTATTCGGTTAAAAGTGGCTATAATCTAGCTGCAAACATGCAAATATCAGGTCCATCTACATCTTCAGACGTGCTTTCTGCATGGTGGAAATCTTTCTGGACAATAAAAATCCCACATAAAATTTTATTATTTGGGTGGAAAGGTTTTCATGAAATTCTACCTACTGTTAGTGGCCTATAGCGCAGGAATGTTTCAATGCATAGCAACTGCCCTTTATGTGGGTTTGGCGAGGACTCAAATGCTCATGCGATTTTTTGGTGCCCATTTGCTCAAGAATTGTGGGTACTCTTTGAATTTTATTTTTTGGTGGGGCAAAAAGAAGAAATATCTTTTAAGGGAGTTTTGTTCTACGCTACTGAATTATTAGATAAAGAAGCTTTTGCAAAATTGCTGATTGTGGCTTGGAGTATCTGGTATGAAAGGAATAGGAGAACCCACGGGCAGCAACCTAGAACTCTTCATCAATTAAAAGGATGGATATATTCTTATCTTGAGGACTTAAAGGTGGCACAAATTCCGGAAAAAGATGCTGGGTTAGGAAAGTATCGGTCTAGGATAAATGATTCGGAAATGGAACTGAATGGTTACTCATTGTTAGTGGATGCAGCAATTTCCACGTCAACTAATATGGTAGGTTTGGGTGCTGTAATTTTTATGCCAAATAGGAGGATCCAGGCGACGCTGTCAAAACCTTTAGAAGGATTATTATCAGTTTTTCATGCAGAAGCTTTAGCCCTGGTGGTGGGATTGCGCTGGGCACAAATTATCGGCAGTCCTATAAAGAAAATATCATCTGATTCATTGTGTTTGGTGTCAGCTTTGAATAACTCAGATTCTTACCATAATGAACTTGGGATTCTTCTCGGTGATGTCAAAGCTTTGTTAATAAATTTTAGCGAGGCCACTGTTTCCCACATTAATCGTAAATATAATATAGTGGCACATAATCTGGCTAAGCAGGCATTGCTACTGGAAGAAGAGCAATCATGGATGGATGGAACCTATCAGTCTAACGACACCAGTATGTAAATTTAAAAGGTATGATGTGATTTTTAAATTTTTTGAGATAAATAAATAGGAGTAAAATAGGTACCATTATACCATGTCAAAACTAGAAATTTTAAGGAATTTATAACATGTATATAGCCTGTGTATTGAGGAGATTAGGATTGGATTTTCTTGTCTTAGATGGTATTGCTTGCTACATTAATATTAATTCTTGTCCATGCTTGTGTTTTACTAATATTAATTTTTAATTGCTAAGTTGGTATTAGAAGTAATTTGGTGTCTTCTTTTTTGCTGGTATTATATTTAGAATTATTTTTGTATGAAAAGAGGAGTTTACTGGACCTTATATTTAGAATCGTGTAAGTTATGTATATAATAAGAAGAGATGGAGAGGAGTTAGTTTAGAAGGAATAAGTAACGGAAAATCATAAATTAAAAAGAAATACCTTTTAAGCATTGGAAAAATTTAGAAGCAAGATACGTTGAGTAGAGATATATTGTGAACGGTCTATTATAGTTATTTGCATGCTTTTATTAGGTAAGAATTTGTTATGGTTTGGTGTAAAGATCAAGGTTTGAATCTCTAGAAATATCTATATGAGGTAAAGAAAAACAAACTTTATGCACTAACTAATAAGGAACTATTAAGGGACCTAGAAACACCAAGGAGAGTGGTGAAATTATATTGGACTAGATAGTGCTAGATCAGTATTAGTTAAAAGATACTAGTAGATGCTTAATATGAAACTCTTAAAAACATAAACTAAAGATTGAACATCTAGCAGATTCAAAAAATGTCTGTAAACCAAGCAATGCAACTTCGAAACAATGAAAGTAAGTCTCAAAGAAAACAACAGGATTTTAGCTAAGCAAAACAATCAGGGAACAATATAAGCTTGTAGTAATTATGATTATTAAATAAGCTTGAGTTATCGGATTATAAATAAAATTTTCAAAATGTAAAAACTATTAATTCCAAAAGGAATGCTAAGTCTAAGGGAATGCCAAGGTTAAGGGATTAATAATGAATAGGGACCAAAGGATAATCTATTAACTTGAGTATGGGAAGGTTTCACTTTAGGAATTTTATTGCAAAAATAAGAGCTGTTATAGACTTATAGAATAGATAAAATGAACAAATTTATCTAAAGCTAAAGAATTGAAATATTTAGAATATGGCAATTGTGAGTTGGAACGTACGAGGTTTGAATAGAGATGAAGCCTTGAGACAGGTCAAGTTACTTATAAAGTATCACAAACCAGATGTTCTTTTCCTTATGGAGACAAGATTGTCAGAAGGAAGACTAGAAGATATTGGTAAAAACTCGCGTTTAAACAAGGGATTGAGGTTGCAAGAACTGGACTTGGAGGGGGAATCATGCTTCTATGGAAAGATATGATGTGATTTTTAAATTTTTTGAGATAAATAAATAGGAGTAAAATAGGTACCATTATACCATGTCAAAACTAGAAATTTTAAGGAATTTATAACATGTATATAGTCTGTGTATTGAGGAGATTAGGATTGGATTTTCTTGTATTAGATGGTATTGCTTGCTACATTAATATATTAATTCTTGTCCATGCTTGTGTTTTACTAATATTAATTTTTAATTCTAAGTTGGTATTGGAAGTAATTTGGTGTCTTCTTTTTTGCTGGTATTATATTCTAGGTGTTTTTTTTGTTCTAATGGGTGGTATGACATGTAAAAATGGTTTCCTGGATAACTCAAGAAATTGTTTGTCTTTAGTAGTTTCTTTAGTTTTAATTATTTTGCTTCATTTTAGTGCAAGTAAATTCTGCCAATTACTTGCCCTTTAAGCCATGTTAAATCCGCATAGGTGTATATGTTCAGTAAGAAGAAAGTGTTTTGTTTAGATGGTAAAATGTTTTCCTGTGTCAAGTTTTGATTTCTTCAGATTATGGGGGTTTGTCATTTTGATGCTGACGCTATCAAGTCCTTATAAGAAATTTATATAAAAAATTCAGTTTACTTATATAAAAGTATATATAAATTAATATAGACTTTAAATTCTTTTTAAATTAATATAGACTCTCAATTTTAATAAAGACTTTCAAATTATATAAAAATTATATAACTTTGTTTTAAGTTACATATATTAATTTCCTTAATAGAGTATTTTTGTTTCGAATTACTTTAAATTACTTTGTTTTAGAGGTTTAAAATGAGTATATATTATTAATGGGTTACAAAAAAGTATATTTTAGGTATATTTCGAGACTTGTGTGTAGGATTTAAATGTTATATTTTATTTTATTGTGTTTTATTAATGGAATGTTTTTACGAGTATCTAACCAAAGGATCCCCTTTGGTTAGACTATACTTTATTTTTTTTTTGCTAATTGAGTGAAATATATAAAAACAAAAAGATAATTACAAGTTTTCAAGGGGCATACCCCAGGGAAAACAAAGCCAAAACCAAGGCTAGAACTAGACAAAAATGCTTGACCTAACTACTAGGCCTACAAACAGCAACTAGAAAAGAATAGGACATATGTTCCTATTTTTTGACAAAAATTTTTTGAAAGCCTCGGAGGAATGTACCCTTTCCCTCACCATCCTTTTCGTTGTTTCCAAAAGACGAGCAGCTGGACTAGGACTCTTATTGGCGTGGATACGATCATTGCGCTCTCTCCAAATAACATAAACTACTACTGCAATGTATAAGTAGGCCAGCTTCTTAAGCCATCCTGAATTAACCCCTGGGCAAAATAAACCATTCTGCCAATTGTTCCAGTCGAGAGAGATAGGCAGGTGACTCCCTTGGAAAACAATTCTGGTATAATGACAGGTTGTGAAAAGATGCTCAGCCGATTCTAGGATATTGCTGCAAAGCACACATCTGCTATCAACCGAAAAACCAAATTGGAGCATTCTATCTTTAGTTAATAACCTTCCTCGAAGAGCTAACCACAGGTAAAGAGAGCAATTACGAATGGCTAGAGGATGGTGTATAGCGTCGAGCCAAAGAGGAGGAGTGCCAACTCTACGGATAGAGTCCCAAACAGTAGATATTTTACAGACTTTAGAGCCATTCCACAAGGTGTTATCATGAGGGTGGATAGTACAATTAGTAAGAAGCAAGCGAAGCTGTATGATGGTCATGTGATTTGATCTGCTTGGGTTCCAATTTCCGTCAGATATTATAGAATTTACCAGAGCGAGATTAGTGGACTCTGCATTGGAGATAGCACTGCTGTCAAAATGCTCAAGAAGAGGCTTATTAACTAGCCATGGGTCGTGCCATAACAAAAAACTGGAGTTTCGTCCCACCTGGTAGCATAAAAACTGTAAAGCATCTTCCCTGTAGTTGAGCAACTTCCTAACACTCCATGAGCATAAGTAAGGGATCTTTGAGGTCCAGAATGGTTTTTTCTTGAAAAGACAATTATGCAGCCAAAGGATCCAGATGGAGTCAGCACTTTGCTTAGTAAGACGCCATATTTGGTATAGGATGGATGCTCTATTCCATTCGAATAAGTCACGGAGACCAAGACCACCCTCAGATTTGGGAGTGCAGCAGTCTTGCCAAGAAACTTTATGTTGAGCATTAGAGGTATGAGATCCTCCCCAGAGAAAATTGGCCAAGTATGACTGAATATTTCTTAAAACTCCTTTAGGCAAGAAAATGTAGGTTGCCCAGTATCCCTGAATACTGAAAAGAATAGACTTTAGGAGTTGAAGCCTACCTGCAAGCTTTAAGAAATGATTAGTCCAGCTATTAGTCTTTGAGCACAGACGTTGAACCAGGGGGGTGCAATCGTCCTTGTTCAGGCTAGAGGAGATCAGTGGAAGACCCAAGTATTTAATTGGCAAAGTCCCTCTTTGAAAACCCGACACCTGCAGAGTGTGTTGAACAACACTGTCGGCAACATTACTGAAAAAACAGAGGCTTTTTCCTGGATTAGGATAGAGACCTGAAGCCTTGGAGAATCTGTTAACTGTCTTAAGAATTCCTGTTACAGATGGCTGGTCACCTTTGCAAAACAAGAAGAGGTCGTCAGCGAAAATGAGATGGGAAATTTTTAGATCTTTAGTGCGCCAGTGGTAGGTAAAATTGGCGTCACGGTCTAAGTCATGACTGAGGTAGCATGTTAGAACTTGCATTGCTAGAACAAAAAGATAAGGCGAAAGTGGACATCCTTGCCTAAGCCCAGATTTGCTTGCGAAGAAACCCTCTAGGGATCCATTCACTTTCACCGAGAGCATACTAGTAGAAACGCAGACTTTAACCCAGTTAACAAACATCTCCGGGAAACCCATAACAGTCATAGTTTTGAAGAGGAAATCCCAATTCAGGCTATCAAACGCTTTCCTTATATCCAGTTTTATAGCACAACGACTTGGCCCAGCAGTATGATAACCTTTGACCAGAGCTTGTGCCAGCATAATATTGTCACCAATACTACGTCTCGGAACAAAAGCGGATTGGTTGACAGAGATTAAGTGGGGCATTAGGGGCTTCATTCGGTTTGCCAAGAGTTTTGCAATACACTTATAGAGGGTGTTGCAGCAAGAGATTGGCCTATAATGAGACATGTTCGAAGGACAGTCTACTTTAGGGATTAAAGCCAACGCTGTGGCATTAACAAAACGAGGGAGGTCATTGCTTTGAAAGAAGTAGAGGATACCTTTAACAACATCAGGCCCCACCACACTCCAAGCATTAAGAAAAAACTCAACAGTAAAGCCATCAGGACCTGGACTTCTATTCCTTGCCATTTTTTTTAAGGTACCATAGATCTCATTATGAGTAAATGGAGCACATAGCAGCTGTTTATGAGATTCAGAGAGACTCGGAAAGGCGACTTCAGGATCCAAAGCTTCCACCTCGTGAGACGAGCCCAGTATTGATTTAAAGTAGTTAACAGCGGTGTTTGCAATGCCACTATGCGAGCAAAAGGTTTCCCCCTGATCATCTTCAATAGACAAGATTTTATTTGAGTTCCATCGACTTTTGCAGGAGTTATAGAAAAACTTGTTATTACCATCACCCAAGTGCAACCACTTTATGCGAGATTTTTGCCTTAAGAACACTTCCTCATTTTTAAGACAAATATTGAGGTTTGAGATGAGGTGCTCTTCTTCACTAAACTGCTCTTGAGAAGGAACTTGAGGCATTGACTCCTGGAATTGAATAAGAGCATTTCTGGCTAACAAAACTTTTTCATGAAGATCACCTTGCGACTTGTTGAACTGAGAAAGAGCTTGCTTCGTATTTTTTAGCTTTCTCGAAAGGACATACCAGGGATCACCATTGACTTGCAATTGCCAGGCTGCTGTCACTAAACTAAGAAACTGAGGCGATTCCATGATGTGATTAAAGATTTGAAAAGGCTTCTTTAACTTTATTACCTGAAGGCCCAGAATTACAAGAGCCGGGCTATGGTCAGATAGACCTCGAGGGAGGAAGTTAGCATAAGATAGAGGGAAAGAGCTCAGCCACGAATCATTAACCAGCACTCTATCTAGCTTCTTCAAAGTAGGAGAGTTTTTATTACTATCCCACCAGGAGAAGAATAGACCCGTGAAGTGAAGATCGACCACTCCAATATCAGAGACAAAGCTTTTAAAATCAGTCATACCCAGAGTCCAATTGGCCATGTTGTTGCTATTTTCCTCCAATTTGAGGCAGACGTTGAAATCACCCAGAAGGCACCAGGGTTTAGTGTCATTGTTACTAGATATTAATCTCTGAAAAGCTAGCAGACTTGACCAGAGAGGCTTCCTTTCCATGTAAGTGTTCAGAGCATAGACGAAAGAGACCATGAAGTTCTCCTGAGAGTCTATCTTAGTCACCGAGCAAGAAATATGTTGATCAGAGATGGCTAGAGGAAAAACCTGCCATACGGTTGGATCCCAGCTAATCCAAATTCTACCATTATCATGGTAGTCATAATTATAGAGCCAACTGTGATGAGGAGCTAGAAAATTGGCTATGGAAGCAGCTTTATCTCTCTTTACTCGAGTTTCTAAGAGAGCAAAAATAGACAATTTGTTATTTCTAATAAAGTCTTTAATAAAAGACGTCTTATTATTTAAACCTCGAACATTGTATGTACAAAACGACATAAAAAGGATATAAGAAATTTTTAGGGGATACTCCCCCTACCCCCCCCTGGGCTCTTTGCTTTGCTACGCTGCAGTTTAGACAATTTAGAGTGATTTTTCTTTGCCACTTCGTCAACAACAATGTTACGGAAGATGTTAGGAAAAGCAGGAGAGGCTGAGTCAGGAGCTTCGACCTCTGGGCTTTTTGATGATCTGCGTTTCCTAACCACCTCTTTCCAATCAGATTCTACTGGCTGCTGTGGAGTTTTTTGCACAGTTGGAGACACTGGTTCAACAACTGTTTCAGCTACGGTATCATCCTCGGTATTCTTTTCAACTACATTGGCAAGAATTTCTGTCTTATCTTCAATATTGACCTCCACCTGCTGAGGAGAATCCTTAGATACTTCTACTGGTTTTTTAGTTTCCTTTTGAACCCAGACTTTTTTGGCTTCCGGACAAGCTGAAATTGGATGTCCTAGCATTTTACACCCGGTGCAAACTAGAGGCTTACGGGCATAGTCTACAACAACATTTTGTAAAAATTTTACTCCAAGAGGACTAAGAGCAGTGACTGGAATTGAGTCAGGCAACGGATCACCAATCTTATAAGAAACACACATTCGAGCAAATGGCAGCATTACCAACTGAGATGTCAGTTTATCTGCACATATAGGGGATCCTATGACACTAGCAATTGAGCTTAACCCCTCCCTCGTCCAGTAGCAATCTGGAATATTGCTAAGTTTAATCCAAAGAGGAATTCTGGACACTATATCCTGGCCACCAGAGCCTCCCCAATCACTAAGAACTAGAGGTCTGCGATAAAGATAGATAGTACCTCGAGCCAAAGCAGCTGATTTAGAGACCAAATCTGCAAATTTGAAAATAAAAGTAGTGGATGATTTCTGAAAGACTTGAATTAGCCCTTTGTTGCCCCAAATTCTTTGCGATAGATCTTGGACAGTATTAAAGCTAAGAGTTTGCTTAGTGAACGACCCAACGACGCAGTATTTGAATTTATCGATTCCTTGCTGCAAAACTTCATCCGGAGGGGTGACAGTAGAAATACCCTCAGGTAAGGGAACATAGTCGAATTTAACTTCCTCTGGTATAGGAAGTGAGGATTTTACTACTTGTGTCCAAGATTTAGAATGAAGAGAATCTTTAGCCTCACCACCGGTGTTTTTAAGAGCACCTGAATCATCCTTGGAGCCAGAAACCCCTTCGCCCTCTTTGACAGTTTGCTTAGGCATATCATCGAATACTTGGTGATTAGTAGATGCGCTTCCCGGATTCTTGAAGATAGGTAAACCATTCTCGTCCCTACCTGATATAAACAAGCTGTCATTCCTTCCTCCTTGCAAGCAATCTCCATTAAAAGATGCCTTCTGTCTTAGAGCTTCTTTCTCTGATTCTACCCAAGAGATACCATTGGTTTCTAAGAGTTGTTGCATTTCCATCATCTTGAGACGAAGAGCGATAAGCTCCTCCCTATCATTTTTGTTAGTGGCAAAGGCCATCCTAGCAACTCGATTCACCGTTTCTTGCTCTATAGCAGTTCTACTGTCTTCATAAGCCTCCCCCTTAGGCGAGTCGTTTTCTTCATCTACATCTTCACATACAACCTCGATACCTCCTGAGCTGCTGGGCATAGTTTTCTTGCCTACATCCAAACCAACCAGAATGGGAAAGTCCTCCACTTCCCTGCGCGCTTTAAGAGCTGCAATACTATCACCCTCAGAGTCATCTTGCATATAGCCTGGGACACCATCGGAGTCACAGAAAGATCCTTGGCTAACCATAATAACGGCTAGAAAATATATATATAATATAAGAAATTTAGTGTATATGTGAGGGGAAAGAGAGGAGGTGGATTTAAGACGGGATTTGTGTGGGTTGTGATGGGAAAGGTGTAAGAGAGTAGATCTAGGTAAGAAATTAATGGCGGCTATTAGGGTTTTTTAGAAAGAAGGAGGAGCTTCTCTCTCTAGGACTCTCATTCTTTTTCCCTTCCTATACTTTATTGTATTTTATTATATTAGGATATAATTTTTTAACTTTGTTTTGTTGAGATCCTTGATAAGGTTATTGTTGGTTTATAATACAAATAATCTTATATTTTTGCTCTTTTGTCTATTTTATGTTTTCCCAGGTAAATGAATTCAAGATACTTTGGGGAGTTTTGGAGTTTAAAGGCTGAGAATAAAGGAGGAATAATAGAGGAAGAAAGGAGGATCTCGATGGACAAGGCAACCTAGCTACTAAAATGGATGACAACAAGGACTCTAGCTACCTTTTGTAAACGATGTAGTCGTGTTGTAAGGCACTCTTTTTCCCCCCTGAGTTTTTTTCCCATAGGGTTTTACTCTTGCGGGGTTTTAACGAGGCCTTCTTTAGGTGGTCTTCTTTTCGGACATTTAAAGTGTTATTGTCTAAACTTCCGGGGGAATCTCTTTCCTTAGGTTACAACCTATGGATTGGTTAAGCATACCTTTCGGTTAGATGATAAGCTTTTGTGGATGAAAGAAACCTTTCAAGACCCATTACTCTTTGGGTTTATGTACTTTCGACTTCTTATTAATGAAAATTCTCATTCATGGCAAAAAAAAAAAAAAAAAATCTTTTCGTTGTGATATTTTCCTGATTTAAAGAATATCGTTTGGAGATATTTTTCGTTATTGATTGATTGAGATTGATTCTTTCCTCGTTTCAGAGAGAAGATAAAACTTAGCGGTTAAGCAATAATTATTAATCTGAATTAATAATTAATAAATATTAGAAATTTGGGAGATTATTAGATATGCCAAAAATATGGCATAACATATTGCAATATTTCTTCTGAGAGTGTGATGATTGTAGACAAACATAATTAGAATCTTGTTTGACTTTTGTACATAATGAAAAATTTTATACTCCCTCCGTCCCATTTTATGTGAACCTCTTTCCTTTTTGGTACGTCCCAAAAAAAATAAACATAATATACTTACTATTTTTGAACACTACTTTTCACTATTACACCCACTACTTCTCCACTTTTTTATTAAATAAACACTATTACACCCACTACTTTCCTCCACTATCTCAAATCTATTATTAAATATTGATATGTCCCACCACTTTATCCACTTTTCAACAAATTTTACTCTATTTCTATAATCTTTTCTTAATTTCCGTGAAAGTCAAACTAGTTCACATAATTTGGGACGGAAGGAATACTTCGCAAACTCTTTTCAACATTTCTACTTACAATTGTAAAGTTGAACATTCTCGAAATAATAAGGTTCAATGAATATCTTTATGTGGGTTGAAAATGAAGCAAAAATAACCCAAGTCCATAGCTAAGGTTAACCTTGTGTTTTGTTTTAAATAAAAAAAGTTCCAAGCTTAAATTTTTATACTAAAAGAAACGTAACTGCATGTTGATTATGTAAACATTAACTAAGGTATCACGATTACAGCTTAAGCATAGCCTAAGATATCGTCCTTTCTTAATTTTGCTGCCTCCTGAGTTCCGCCCAATTTTGTCAATTTCTGAGAAAATATTCTGATTATTTTGAGTACAAGATTTTTTGGTCATGTGCCACAAACCACACATGTTAGCTCTGCATTTCCATGTCTATTCATAGCAAATCAATGATTTCATTGGACAAACTAGCACACCTAGGCTCTGCATAAACCTGCATATAGATCGATGCTATCACCCTCTAAAGGAAAAATCCATCTCCCAATAAATTACGTAATTGAAAAAAAATCAAATTTTGCATACACAAGGCAACCTTGCATACCCTAAGGCAAGATATGAGTTAACCAGGGCGGACCTTGGGCTGCAGCATGGACTGGGCTAGGGTTGGCTTGATAGATTATATATTTATATACACTTTAATATGATTTAATTCTCATATTTATATGATTTTGTAAATAATTGATTGTTTATTAATTATTGTAGTGTTTAATGGCAGGAAATAAATATTATTAAAGTTGGAAGAATTGAGCATAAGGAGCTTAATTTGGGCCTAAGTCATGTGAAAATTCGGATTTGTTGGAGGTCTCGCGCATACATCACTGTTTGGGCCGTAACTCGAGTTTCAGACATCACACTTGGGCGATTTTACAACCCATGCGAAGCTAACGAAATTTTCTACAAGTAAGAGGTGGTCCAATACTCTTTTTACAACTGGAGCAGCCCAGAATCAGGCCTGAAAGTCAGACTACGAATTTCACAACAAAATCCAACTTATTTTAGGATATGGATTTTATTTCCTAAAAACAAATTAAAAACACTTTTATATTAGGATATATAGAATTTTAGGGCTGATTATTATAGGTGTCGTGTATTTTTGAGAGAGAAGAACAGAGAGACATTTTCGAAGAAAGAACTAGAGCAAGGATTGAAGGGATTCACTTCAAGTTCGAGAGATTTCATCAAGTTGTATACTCTTACTTCTAAACTCTTGTAATTATGATTTTGGTTATATATATATGTTTGGTTTCTTCATTCATTATGAGTAACTAATTCCCTAATCCGGGAATTAGGTAGTATTCATTGGTTTAATATGCTTGTGTAGTTATATTGTGATTTCTCTGCCTTACTAATCTTGTAATAACCCTAATTTTAGAAATGCTACAGTGCTTAAATGAATAGTGATTTTGAGGATTTAGGGAAATGGTATGTAGGTACCCTATAAGTGAATCAGAAAATGAATAATCAGAAACCATATTAGCGTCATAATATGAAAATGAGTGACTCGAAACGATGACGGATTTCAAAAATTCCTGAGTATAGATTTTTAAGATGTTTGATTTTAATTGAGCACTATTGTATTGGATATTAAAGAGTATGGAATATGAAAAGGGTGTATACTTTGAGGAACATGTAAAATTAGGTTAAAACAGGGGATTATTTAGTCAAGGGAATGCCAGAGGAATTTAGATTGTTAAACAATTTAGAACCACTTGGAAATGAGATATTAAATTTGAGGATTTAATATTTTGGAATTTTATTATATTTGATTTGAGAATTTAGAACGGAAACTACTGAGACAGTGAAACGAACGTTCTAGAAACCGCTGAGACTTTATAACGAGATTAAGCGATCAAGTGAACGAATCATGGGTTAAGGATAATAAATATTATAAGTCCAAGGGAGGATATATTATGAGAGGGAAAGAGGATTGAGAATATAATCCTAGAGCAAAGAGAATGCAACTAGTTTGAGAACGCTTGAGAAACCGGGAGAGCAAATTCTGAAATAAAGAGAATATACCAAGGATATTGGATTTAATATCTACTTGGGGATTTGAACCACCCTAACACATTAATATATGATGTGAGAAAGGATAAAATATATTCAAGAGATTTACAAAGGAGAAACCACTGGAACGATCACAGAATTCAATCGATGGATCAAAGGACTAGAGAACTTTGAACGGAGCCCAAACAGAAGGCCCAAGGTCATAGGGAAGGCCCAATTTTCGGCCCAACCACAAGACAAGGAGCTTATTTGAAGATATTTAAGAGTGAAATCCCCTTGGTGCAATAAGAAAAGGGAAGGAAGGACTTGGAGACAATATGCTAAAAGCTAAGGACTTCCATGCAAATAAAAGTGGAGTAAGGTGCTTGACTATCAACACTTGAACCAATAGGCTTCCAACAACACATTAAAATGGATGATGCTTAGGATAGATAAGCATTACATGTCATTATCCAAGAGAAAAGAAACTAAAACACAAAACTCTCCCAAACTGCCCAGCATGAACCAAGCACAAAGAAAAATTCATATCTCTATTTCTATCCATGATAAAATCACCAAATTTTAACCATAGCTTCTCCACTCCATGAGTATCATTCGCTCAAAATTTCATGGTCAACAAAGGAGTGCAGCCTAGTCAAATCCCTTCCCCAAGTTGAAGAACCAAATCTGCCTAGTCCTTTACAGCTTCTGTCCAGTGGGAAAAACGGGATCAAAACCATAGCTAGGAAGCTTTGTTTTTGGTGATCTATAGCTCAAATCAAATCTTATGAAGAGGCCAAGATGTTGTAAAAATTTGAGAACCAAACTCTTATTTTTCGATTTGTTATGAATTTTACAAGATTGATCAGTAAATCTTAGAAACTAACTTTAGTTTTCTTGGTTTCTTTGGAAGATCTAAGCTATACTAAGATGATATAAAGGTTATACAAGGTGTATTAAGGCTTGTACACACTCCAAGAAAGGTATACTACTTGAAACCCTAGCTTGAATCTTGAGTTTATGGTTGGATTTTGGAATAAGTTAGTGTAAAATATAAAATCATGGTTATATAAATGTTTATAAGTGTTTTGATGGATCATGGAGGTGTTGTGAGTGCTTGTAACCATGGTTGGTATGATGACCACATGGTGTAGGGTTTGGTACATGTGTTTGATGTTGGATTTGGAGGAGTTATATTATGGAAAGTATAAAAATATAGCCGTTATAATGCCCGATTTTCGTTAAACCAAAAGATGCCATGTTTTTGACACCCATACCTGTACGGTTAGGTTTCTGTCCAGAGTACTAACTGACCATGAGAGGATAGAGCTTGGTTCATAGATCGTTTTGATATAAATTACGTCAAAATCCAATGAACGGTATAGGAGAAAAGTGAGTTTTAGTGAAAGTCGTTCGGAAATCGAGAAAATGAAATTTTGTCAACTTTGAGGCTATAATTACCATACTTAAACATATTTAAAAGTTATGAAATTTTGAGACAATATAGTAGGGTGAATAGAGAGTCAAACCCCACTGACCTTGTGTCAAAGTTCGAAATTGATAATTTATGAGAAAGTTTACAGTCATGTGTGGTTAATAAGGAAATGGTGAAAAACACTGAAACTTTTATGGAGTCTAATAATGGATAAGTTCTTGGAACTTTTGGTCTATAAACAGTATGTTAAACTTATATTATTTGTCAAGGGTGTTATTATATATATATATATATATTTAATTTTTAAGTGGTTAAGTGAAATATATTCTGATGGTGGTCCTTTTCGTTTCTATAGATACTCGAGACGAACACCGGATCATTCCTCTTGGGATTAGAGATCGAGGCAAGATTTCTTTTATCCTTATTTTGATAAACTGTTTATGTTTAAAGAAAAGTGGTTTTGCTAGATAATATATGAATTCTTATATCATTATATGGTTAGGGATATTCCCTGTTTGTTGAGATTAGTTAATATGAATATGGATATGGATTATGAATATGGATTATGGATATGGATATGGATATGGATAGAGCTAATAAACTTTATGGTTTAAAGAGATATGAAAAAGAATGGTATCAGTTGTTATCTAGGGTTATATGGTTTATAATATTCTACTGATTATAATCTTTAAACATTTGTGATTTAATACATATTATTTGATTATCATTTAATACTTTAAAAATAGATGGAATAGTTATGTATTTAAAAGCATATTTGACTTCATTAAATACGGAGGATATTTCTGAACTTATTTCAAAGTATCTGGAATATTTCGGTCTTTTGAGTTAATGATCTCAGGTTTCTTTAAAGGGAGTTATATTTAAAGTATAATGATATATGTATGGATAAGGGTGGAAATGGAAATGAAATTCTTAAATGGAATAATGATTTTACAAAAAGGGGGATTACAACATACTTGCGTAGGTGGCTGTGTTTAGCACAGTCCATCATCCATCATTTTATGAGGAAGTAGTGGAGAACCTTCCTCATTATGTTATTACGGCCCAACGGATGCCGAAGGAGGATGTAGTGGAGAACCTTCCTCCAGGGATGATTGCCATTCCTTCTACTAGTAGTAAACAAAGAGCAGGTACGATTAGGCGACTGATTATCGTCCTAACGTATCAGGCGACAGTGGATACCCCCAAAACTTTTAAAGGAAACATTGATAATGATTATAGACTGATATACTGAAAGGTGAAAGGAAAATTGGTATGAAATGATGGACTGATATTATATGATTTGAAGAGAAACTGATCTTATATGATTTAAAGAGAAACTGATAATATATTGTTTTATATAATTTTTTTTTATAAAAGAAACATGGATGGTGTATTGAATAAGTAATGATTAACTCTTTTCTTAATTATTATAGTGGACTTTCCGTTTATTAAAATATATATATATATATATATATATATATATATATGTTTTAACTTTGATTCTGGTTTACAATATTATTTTGTTGAGCTATTATAGCTCACTCTTGCTATTTAATTATATAACAGCTAGGGCAGATGCCGATACTTCGCACTACATCCCGGAAGAGGGTAAGGGCTTTTGAGAGAGTGCTGGCGCCTATCCCTGAGGTAGCTCTTGTTGGACGGATGGGTATTAGTAGACATATGTAAATTAAGTGTGTAAGCTTGTGTAATAACTTTTGGTTGTTGAAATGCTTCTTCTAGAAGCAATATTCAGCAACACTACTTAAGTAAGATTCTGGGTTGTGATAACTCTTTTAACTTTAAACTGTTATTATTATGGATGTTGTTCTCTGAGCATATGATTGGTGTGTGAAGTTATAGAGTGGGGTCTATTGTGTGAGTATTAGCAAGTATTTATATTTCAACTGTCAAAAATATAATGTTATTAAAAATGGAAATTGGATCGTGATGACCTGGATTTCTGACCCCGGATCTAGGGGCGTCACAAATCTGTTGTTGATTGCTTAACACAGTTGAGGGAGTCGCGAACCCTTGATTGTATCTTTAGGAATTGTAATGAATCGGGAGAGAATTTATAGTTCAAGTTTATGATACAATAGACGTAATTCAATTATTTGATTGGGAGATTAATATGCGAGTTACAAAACAGAAATTCCTTGGGCTTAAACATTTTATAATTTTGCGCTGATTGATCATGGGAGTGACTTCAATGTATAGTTGTGAACATTATATTGCATCATGGGAGAGAACAATATAGACATTAGAGGAATGTTTTTAGAAAGAGCATGAGACTTGAATATCATAACTGATTAACGTTCATTAATACCAATGAAGAACCCTGATTTCTGGATTGCTTTTATTCCTTGTTAAATCGTAATTTTTACTTGCCTTATAGTTAAATTTAGTCAGCAAACAAAACACCCAATTATTCTTCAACACTTCTAGACTATAAGATATTAATACTTAAACTTAAATTAATAGTCCTTCCCTGCGAACGAACTTTCACAAATATTACATCAACATGGCTCCAGCCCAGGTCAAAATTCGAGAGCCCATGTAACATATAAGCTGTGCTAAAGCCCAGCCCCAGTAGAAATAAATCCAGTCCTCTGAATATACATAAGCTCAGCCCATATTTTATTCCGAAAAACCCAAAACAGAAAAAATTCTATACGTCGATTGTGAATTGTGTATCTCTGTGTGTCTTTGAGTAGAAAAAAAGCCCCAAATTGAAAACAATTAGGGATTGAATCATTGAACTCGGCTTATTGGCGCTCTTCATCAAACCTTGAGGAATCAGACTTCAATCTTGTAACTACAAATCTACACTAAAATGTGAGTATTTGTCTTTTAATTTATTTTTGAAATTGTGTAGGATTTAATGGAAATACCTCACTGTTACTCAATTTTATATTTCTTTGAGTTTTAAGTGAATTGCTTTAAGTTTTATATTTTGTTTCTTAGTTATTTGTGGAAATACCATAGAAAGATTAAATAACCGAAAGGCGGCTGTAACATTTAAAAAGGGCTGCAATATCAGCTCCAAGGGAGATCCAAGCCACAAAAGGTCTTACTCTAGTTAATAGAAACATAGCAGGTTCTTCCATGTCTGCTAATGTTTGTTTCTCTATCATAGTTCATATGTAAAATAGAGCTATAACATATTTTGTTGCTTTGAGTTATACATTATATTAATTTACAATTTTGTTGCATACAAAATTAGTGAAGACCATATTTCGAATAAAGTGGATGAAGAGTACCTGAGAGATTATATGGTCATCAACACTAAAAGGGAGTTTGCTGAAGATATTGATCAATGTGAAATAATAGATGAATTTTATACTCAAAAGAATCGTCGAGTACAACTAAAATAATGTGAATAAATCCTTTTCTATTTTTAATTGTAAACTAGTACTTTTATTACTTTTTTTTTTGAAATAAGTACTTTTATTACTTTTTTATGCATATGTTGGATTCCTAGTTAATATCATAGTTGAGCTTCTAATATTCATTTTACATTTTTAAGCTAGTTTATGCATTTATTATTTTTGTTAAGTATACGAAATTGTTTTTTACTTCAGTCCCAGTAAAATAAAAATTCTGGATCCGCTATTGTACGGGGCTCTTGTGACTTGTCTCTTAATCTTTATGGCCCAAACGTTCTTTTATCCTTTTGTGAGCCGGATAAGTCAAGGGCGTAGAAATCTTATTATTATGAAGTCCAACAATCCTAGATAGTATAAATTTTACAATAATATTTAGAGAATGTGTTACGGGAATACTTGGTGCTCAGGGTCGTAGATCAAGTCGAGCAACTCGAATTAACTCGGCTCAATAAATAAGCTAGAACTCTATTCAAATTTAAAATTGGCTCCTTTTTTTAATTTTATTTTGACAAAAAAAATTAATATTGGGTTCGAGCATGCTTTTAATAACTAACTAGTTTATAAAGCCGCGCTTCGGCGTTACAATATTTTTAAAAAAATTCAATACATTTACATTATATTATAATATTAATATTAAATTTTAATAATTAAATAATCTTCTCTAATGAATCAATTTCTTGTTAAATATGATTCTTTCGATTGAGCCGCTCTCTCCTTAAAACCGAAATTCCAACTTTTTAACATATATTATAAAGACTTATATAATATTTTTTATCTATAAAATTGAACCGTAAAAATAAAAAAAAAATTATGACTTCAGTATCAAATTCTAATAGCTAATACAATCTTTTCTAGCGAGCCGTCTTCCCGTTAAATACGTTTCGAGCCACTCTTATTTGAAACCGAAATTCTAACTTCATTATATAAAGAGAGTAAATTCCAATTTTTATATTCTTTAAACTTTCTAATATTTATGGAGTTTTAAAAGATGAAAATACATCTTATATTTTCTGTATATTATAGATATTCTTGTATTTATTTACAGTTTCCGCATGGGAATGTCTTTCTGTTATGTTAACATATCAAAAAAAATTAAAATACGAAGACTTTTCGTTACGGGAATAATATTACATTTATGGATATATTTTTATAATGCAAGTATAATTAACTTGTATAAAAAAGTTAAAATTGAGGATTTCTAAGAAAAAGATGTATAATTTTAAAAAATCGTATAAGACGTCTCCACCATCCTCGTATTCTACTTCCAATAAAACATTTTATTTTACGTATTAATTATATATTTAAACATCTTTTATACGGTCTTATCTAATGAACGCTTTCTTGTTAAACACAATTATTACTATTGATTCGCTCTCTCGTTAAGACCAAAAACCTAACTTTTACATATATTACTTGTATGATAATGTTTATCCATAAAAATCAAATCCTAAAAATAAAATAAAATTTATAACATCTTATGATATTTTAATAGCTAGTACAATCTTTTATAATGAGTCGTCTTCCCGTTAAACACGTTTCGAGCCGCTCTTGTTTGGGATCGGAATTCTAACTTCATTACATATTATTGATGATACTTATCTTACACAACAATTTTTTTCCTTAAAATCAAAACCTAAAAAATAGAGTGAATTTCAATTTATACTTTCTCTAGATTTTCTAAAAATTTTGGAGTTTTAGAAAATGAAAACACATCTTATTTTCTCTTCATATTATAGATACTCCTGTATTTATTTAGGATTCTTGCATGAGATTGTTCTTTTACTCATTGTTATTTTATTATGTTAACACATCATTATTTTCTTTTTAAATACGGTGACTTTTTCCATGACAATAGTATTGGATTTATGAATATATTTTGCTAATATAAGTATAATTAACTTATATAAAAAATATATAATTTAAGAAGATCGTACTTTCTATAAAATATTTAATTATATGTCTGCTCTATATATTCAAACACCTATTCTAGTTCTAGTAGAACTTTTATTTATATATTTTTTATAAATTCGAACTCTTATTCTCTATAAATTCGAACTCTCATTCTACTTCCAATAGAACTTTTAATTTTATGCCTTATAAATACTTATTATACTTCCAATAGAACTTCTAATCATATGTTTTCCCTATAAATTCGAACTCTTCTCCTTTATAAATTCGAACACATATTCTATTTCTAATATGCTAATTGATATTATTATACTTCCAATAGAACTTCTAATCATATGTCTTCCCTATAAATTCGAACTCTTCTCCTTTATAAATTCGAACACCTATTCTATTTCTAATATGCTAATTGATATTTTTATATTTATTAGTGTTTAAAATTCTAGAAAATTAGAAAAATCGATTGAGACGATATTAGAGCGCCACCTAAACTCCCGCTATCCTCCTTTATATATATATAATATTGATTGATTTGACTTGAATATCTTTTAACTAAGCTCGTTTAGATCGAATTCTAATTGTTTGATTTAAATTCGAACCTAATTATATTTATAAAGAATGGTAAATAATCTTAAAAATATTTATTTACTTATGTCTTGAGTTAAAAAGATATTTTTAAATTTATTACTTGCAACTTTTCGCATATTATGTGAATTAAATATTATTATATTTGTTAAAATAATAAAGTAAATTAGTTTTAATATGATATAATAACTAATCGATTAAGCCGCGTTTTGCGACAGCCTTATAACAATTTTATAAAAATTTCAAGTTAGATGAAAAGTGGGTAAAGTAATGAGATAGTGGAGGAAAGTAGTGAGTGTAATAGTGTTTTTTATTATTAAATATATGAGATAGTGGGGGAAAATAGTGGGTGTAATAGTGGGGTAAACTTATTATTTATGGTAACATAATGAAATGAGAGGGACATCCCAAAATAGTAATTATAAAGAAATGAGAGGGACGGAGGGAGTATTAATTTTTTTATACTGATTTTGTGTGTTGAATATGAAATACACCTGAATAATATAGAAGGGGTAAATGTATTATCAACATTTTCATGATTTTTCTTTAAGCTTAAGTGTTTAAATCAGCTTGTGATTTTGTAGCTTGAGTATGTATGTTTGAACAAGAATAGTGCGGAAATAAGATAACACACAACTCAGTTTAAATCTAATATTTTATTAGATTCAAAATATGCTACAAACTGTGAAAAAAAATTGTATTCTCAGCTTCATTTTTCTCAGAGAGATATCCTTGAATGTATAATGAAAAACTTAACAACTAAAGATATGAGTCTGTGTACTTATAGAACATGTACACAGCTCATTTCTGTAAAACTAGTAACAGACAAAGTGCCTTTCCAAGCTTGCCTATACTATTTTAGTGAAACTTGGTATCATGTGATTTCTTCATATTTTGCATTCTGACCAGATCCACTTCTTTAGTTGTTTCTCCTTTAATTTCTCTCCAAACTTGTTTGTAGGCTTGCCATTTTCACACTGCAATAATTGGACCACTACAGGTGCCTTGGTTTGTGTAGATTTTCTGACTTGAGAATCTTCAGTTATTTGTCTTTTGAAGCATTCGAGAATTGGCTAATTACTTGATTCAAGAACTACTTTGAACTGCTAGACATCTCGGAGTTCTCGAACAAGTCTTTTTGAGATATCGAATTACTTCTCGGATGAGTCTCTACTTCTGGAATTCCTGAGATGTCGAATAGCTTCTTTGACTTATGGAATCTTTGAGATATCAAATAGCTTCTTTGCTTGTGGAATCCTTAAGATATCGATTATGCATTTTTACTGATGAAGTCCTTGAGATGTCGAATTGAGATTTGACTTGTTGAGATATTGAATAGTGTCTTTAACATATCGAGTTCTTGAGATGTCGAATCCTTGACTTCTCTAATAGAACAAATTACTTCTTGAAATTGTACTTAGGCAAAATTTCATTCTTCAAACTCCAACTATGTTTATTTTTCAGCCTCCTTCCTCAATCTTAAGGCGTGATCCATGGATCTTCTTTCAAGCATTATTATGTGACTTTTTATACAATACACAGATGAAGTTGATCCCTATTACTAAGTATAATTACACAATTAAAAGATCGAAACCTAGCTAATTGGATTCCTAGCTAAGAGGTCATGTAAGTAATACACAGTATTACTATGATCAAGTTACTATGATTAAGTAGACTTGTTATTAGATGTATATAGACATGCCATTGTGACTAACATTGTTTCATGGTTTTTTTAGGCTGACAAATATTGTAACAAATATATATCAATACTATACAATTATATCCTTATATATAAGCAAAAAAGGGATCTTATCCAAAAATTTGGTCCAGTATCGTCAAAATAATCTCAACCCTCAGATCTAATATTTTTAAAAATAGACGATCAAGATTATATCATATCAAAAAAATTATTATCTAAAAAGGATATAAGTTAAAAGAGGTTATTTTAAAATTGAATTCTATTATTTTTCTTATTAATATTAAAAAGTTCATATTTATTGGAATCAGAATTAGATGATTTTACAGCCCAGACGAAGCACACAAAATTATCTTTAATTTAGTGATGATATAAAACTTTTTATCCAAATTGAAACACTTAGAATCTGAAGAAAAAATATAATACGATTTTTACATTAATAATCCTATTAAATGTAGAAAATCTATATTGATAACCCTATTCAATGTAGAAAATATAATTATATTTGGTTTAAATAATTGTCATACATTTTTTCGTATTTCGGTATAAATTACATAAATTAGTGCTCATAATATGTATTATACAAATCAAATTTATAAAGACTATAAAATAAAATATTTACATAATTTTTTCCTTTTATGCCAACTTTTGTCACGTTTTTTCTGGATCGACACCCATTATAATAAATATAATAAAATGTATCTGTATACATACATATATGACAATATATATATATATATATATATATATATATATATATATATATATATATATATATAACAATGACCGTATGTAATATAAAAATTTTAATATTATAATAGAAACTGTAATTCGATTAGATTCGAGTATTTTCAATTCTAATGAATTTTATCAATTCAGAACTTTTAGATATAGATCTGCATTTATTTTTAAACCCGTAAGAGTTGAGTACGAATTAGCATTTATAAATTGTAGCAACACTTTGGATCTAATAAAACATTAGATTAATGTGTAGATTTGTGTGTTCTTGTTTTTCCAGTTTGACGTTATACATTCAAATCTAAAATCTATAAACATACAAATAATTTGGAATGAAAAGACAATAATATATTCATTCCCTGTCTGTATTATAGTTGTGACGTAACTCATATCTAACATTTCCTAATGACAACGTAATGTTTGTATATAATTTAGTCTGAAAAACACTAATTGAAATTTATTATCCAATTCTAGTATGTTTCCAATAATATCATTAGTAGATGATAGTTAATTTGCACAGTATACTGACATGGTTCAGGAATAAATAGCTAAGTTAATAAAAGATCAATAAGTTACTAATCCATTAGATCAGTTGAAATAATTGAAAATACATTTACAAAGTTATTGTCAAAAATTAACAGAATGTTTTACATAAATAACATCAAAGTCTCTATGACAGTACATTTCACAAGCTAACCACAATTTCATTTAATAAAATACGATTATCTCTGTTGAGTCCCAACAACGCAACCTAGATTGTAGAAGGTGGAGGTTGAATACAATGTAGTTAAATTTTCACTTTTCTTTCGAACTATGAAAAATCACTAGACACAAGGATATAGATTTAAGTGTGTATTCTAGGCGAAAACAAGATGATGATAGGTAATCTTAAAGACGGTAGATAAACAAAAAATATTTTAAAATTTTAGGTGGACTTGAGTCAATCCACCTGAGGTTTATATTGAAGAAAATATGTGTTACAAAAACACAGCTGCGAATTACAATGTTTGATAAAAGAAAACTATACATTTTCCTCAATTAGCTAAGTGTTTCTCTATATCTCACTATCCTACTCATACAGTCTATTTTCTGCATGAAGACAAGTAGAGTACACAAAATGGAAGTACATTTTTGGTATTATTTGTCACACGTACATGCTTGAAGGTTCACCATTTTTGGAAATATCTTGAAAGTCTTCTCTTCTTGATTTGGACAATTCCAGCATGCTTCAAGTCCTTGCATGTTGCTTTCTTCATAAGTTAATAAGTTCTTATGACTTATCTTCCAAGCCCACGTGATGCTTTATTCAAAAGTCACTGTTTGATTGGATCTTCATTCCTAAAAAGTTACTTTAGCTAAAGATATGAATTTTTATCCCGTCAATAAACTTTTCTGCTTATCGAGCTATCCTTAAAATTCTTTAGTTAAAAGGTGATCTTCTTTGGAGGTTTATTCCACTCTTATTCTTGCCTTCAAAACTGGATAAACAATGATTGATTTCACATTTCATTAGTAAAATTTGAGCCTCCGTATATTTACATTTTGGACCCCTACTCTTTACATCCTTTGTGTAATTGACCGATGTTTATAAGTCACGGGTTACAAAGTGATTCTGGGTCTGTTCTTTATTTGATATGTTTCATTATAGAAATCTGGTAGAACTCCTTCAATCAAGAGATCTCGAATGAGTGTATTTTTGGACTTCTTGAATCCAATGTCTGAATTCTCAAATAGATGTAACTTGACTTCTCAAATGAATAAGTTAGCACTTATCGAATTGGCTATTTCCTAGAATTCTCGAATGACTTCTCAAATAGGCTACTTTGTAGACTTCTCGAGTGAGTAGATTCTCGACTTCTTGAATCCATACTTCTCGAATCATTTGCATGAGTTGTTTTTACCAAATCTCTCATTTAATTATTGGTACTTAGTTAAAACATCTCACGGCATGTTACAGAAATACTTCCTAACTGATTACAGAATTCCAATCACAAGATGTAGCTTCAATTGATTTGCATTTCAGTTAGCTTCCTGATTTGTTTATCATCTCAAATCACTTGATACATTTCTTGCCTTAGGTTATTTGTTATCATCAATTGTAAACATGTATATCTCAACAATCTCGATATAGGGATCATTATAATTATATTAAATAAGTGGATAAAATTTAATAATTAAGTTTGATAAATTTAATATTTAAATATAAGATCATTTAATGTAGTGAATAAGTTCTAGACAAGCATTTCTTTTTCATTTTTAAAAGATGAGTTATGTTCGGTGTATACCATTTAAATGTTCGAATTTTGTTGATGAGTGGATTTTGTAACAACTTATGAGAGGTTTAAGACGAGTTGTTAAGGGTAACGATCAACTATTCTATGTAAAATTTGGGTTGTATTTGTGGGGTGAGCTGTGCTTGATAGTGCTTCCAATAACAGGTTCTCTTAGAGATAATCAGAATGCAAAAGTCTCGGTCCCCTCTCAAGTTGCCTACGTACCCTTTATATAGGGTTCAAGCTCACATAGTTCTAAGTCTATGTTGATTTTGCTTGACCAGCTGTTTGGCTAAATCTTGTTCGAGTTGGTCTCTCTTTTCTTTAGAGCCAAGCACGAACATGTTATCTAAGTGGAGTAGAACTCGAGTTCGTACTCCACTATAATTCGTCTGTCTAATTTCTATCTATTAGAGGTAATCTATGATCAGCTGCGTCCTAGGAGTACTCTCCAATAATAAATCTACCTCTTTTTAGCCGGCTTCTAGATCTTTCGGCAGTCAGTGCTCAAGAACCTAAGTCTCAAAACCTGTTTCTCAGGAACCTATATCTTGGAACCTGTTTCTTAGCAACCTCTCTACAGGAATCTGTTCCTGCACAAATAACAAATATATTAGTCTGGGGAGCCTTTCTGTGGTTCCCATACACTTCTTACCGTCCTCATTGCTGACGAGGCTGACATGAACTCTTCTTTGGGAAGGAACCTGGTCCATTCATAATTTGCTAAGATTCTGGTTCATCAGGAACCTCTTGATACTTGTATTCTGTTGATGATCTCTATGACTGATGCTCATTTGTTCATCTCCTGATACTTGTATTCTGTTGATTCCGGTCTTCATTTCATGTACTAGATCTATCTCCTGGCTCATACATTGCTTATGGATTGTACCCCATGGCTTAATGGGCCTAAATCTAGCCCATGGTGATTTTGGGCACAACATATATATATATATATATATATAGGTCATTACTCCATGAAGAACACACTTATATAAAGAACAATAATGAAGAACATAGAATCTTAAATAAAATCGTATTTAGATTCTAATTTTAACATTAAAATGGTTTTTTACGCCTAAAAATAGAATCTAACAAAAATTGAGGATAAAATATTACTTGATTACACATTTTTATTGATACAAATATATATATATATATATTATTGCATAGTGGATTCTATACTGGATTCTATGTAAAATTTGATTTTTAAATTTAGATGAGATTCTACGTTAGATTCGATATGTTAAGATTAATTGTTATTAACATTGGTTATTCTTATCATTACAAATCAATTTTTATGAAAAATAAAGCATTATGATGGTGTTCTTTCTTGTGCATTATATAATGTATTCTTCTTAGAGTGCAACTCATATATATATACACACATACTTATATACTTATATACTATATTATAATAAGCAAAACGGGGTATAATTTGTAGTTTGGTTAACCCCTTTTTTTGGTTATCCCTCATTCACAACCGTTAGATCTTCAACTCAAATAGATCATGACCGTTAGATGCAATAATACTAAAAGTTGTTATATACAGAGGTCTAAGGTTCGATTCCCGCCAACAACATATTAATTTATATTTAATAATAAAAATTATTATTTACAAAGATGTAAGGTTCGAATTCTTCCGATAACATATTAAAATTAATATTTATTATATTATACTATACTATAAGCAAATTATAAAAAATTAAAAAGTAACCCGTGCTTTGCACGGGTTATAAGCTAGGATATATAGTTAAGTTTTATGGAGACCAACATTTGAGTGTAGACCGTGGAGATTATATACATTATGCACTCAAAACATTGCAAAATATATATATTTGCAAAGAAGGTTCAATGAACATTTTTATTTCATTCATAATCTTAAAAATCATATATGATTTACATGTAGAACATGTTTTGGAGAACATTATGTTCTACAATATTTTGTTTGCAGAACAAGCATGATTTTTAATGAAATTTGCATGTAAAACATACATGATTTTCAAGATTTTCAATGAAATAAATGAAATATTGATTTTCATAGAACATGATTTTCAGTAACTAAGTTTTTGTACTCTACTAAAATTTTGGTTTACATAGAGCTTAACTATATGTGTGTGTGTGTCTATATATATATATATATATATATATATATATATATATATATATATATATATAGTTAAGTTCAATGGAGACCAACATTTGAGTGGACATCGTGGACACCATACACATTATACACTCAAAACATGGCAAAACATATATATTTGCAAAGAATGTTCATTGAACATTATTCTTTCATCCAAAATCTTAAAATTCATATATGATTTGCAAGCAGAACATGTTTTGGAGAACAATACGTTCTGCAATATTTTATTTGCAGAACACATATGATTTTCAGGATTTTTAATGAAATTTGCATGTAAAACATATATGATTTTCAAGATTTTCAATGAAATAAATAACTATTGATTTGACGGTCCAGATTAAAAAAGAAAAATTGGTATTCCGCTGTAAATTTCCGCGGAGTTAGTGAGGCTCCTCAGTTTTTTCCGTGGAACGAAAACTACCATTAATACCTCCTCGAAAAATTTACGCGGATAAGAAAATACCCCTGACAACTCATCCATTCTGAGGATTTTTATCTAAGGGCTTGTTCATAGATGAACATTATCCGCTGCACGTGAAATATGCAGTGAGAAACATCGGATGAAGCACTTAGTAAAAGGGGATAACATGATGAATTAACGAGGTAGAGAAAGGTAAACAATCGTAGAGGCAATACAGATATAGTGTATACATATGCGTATCCCTCTACTCATAACTAAAATAGTTTAGACTAGTTTATCACAATTGCATAACCCAAAGCAAGCTCCTTCGATTTGATTGTATAAATCTCCTTGAAATTGCTTTTTTATCGCATATGCCAGAAGTATACCAATCTATAAACCCACCCATGAACTGTTTGATGCAAAATCTCTGAGAGCAACATGAGTTGGCAGGGTATTTTGCTATCCGTGTAAATTTTCCGCGGATCTGTTAATGAAAATTTCATAATATTAGTTGGTCAGCGGAAAAATTCGAGGAGCCTCCTTAGCTCCGCGGTTTCTTTTAATCTGGACCGTCAAATAATCGATCCAATGGCAAATAAATTGAATGTTGTATAACTGGTCCCTGACAATGGATTGTCAGGGATTAGGATATATATATATATATATATATATATATATATATATATATATATATATATATATATATATATATTAAATATAGGGATATTCCATTTGGTACCATTGTAAAAATGATTTTTTCATTTGGTACCATTTTCCATGTGTTACCATTCACTAGTTAACTTATGATGGTACCATTGGAAAATACAGATACTAACATTTTGGCTGACGAAGTGGTATTTCATGGAAAAACCAATTGTATAATGGTACCATTTGGAAGTCGAAAATAGTGAATGGTATTTCATGGAAAAACCAATTATACAAGGATACCATTTAGAATTTCCCTTAAATATATTCTTCTGCATTATGTGCCGCCAAATTAAATTTTGCATTTCTATATATGATCTGTATTACACTTCGTTCACCTACAATCTCTTTTTGGTAGGCCAGAAATGAACTTGTTCTGCAATTCACATTTATTGTACTGCAAATTTTGATATTATTCTGCATTATGTACCGCCAAATTAAATTTTGCATTTCTATATATGATCTGTATTACACTTCGTTCACCTACAATCTCTTTTTGGTAGGCCAGAAATGAACTTGTTCTGCAATTCACATTTATTGTACTGCAAATTTTGAATTTATTGTACCACAATTTTTAGTATTATTATATAAATCAAAATTGTATTATTTTACACTATTTGTACTATAATGATCTAACAGGTTTAACATTTAAATGATTTACACTGAATATTTACCTATGAAAGATTACGTGATTGTCAATCTATTTATAGCTAAAATAGAAATTATTTTCTGTATAGGAAAAAAAGAAAACAAAATAAATTATTTTCTGAATGAAAATTATTTAATTATAAAATGCAGTTATTATTAAAGTTGAAATTTTATTTTGACACCTAAAAAAAAAAAATTATGTCAAATTAAAACAATGAGTATAATCATTTTACGTCATTGTACTTACACTTCTTGGTAGGGCTGAGCATTCGTCGGTTCGGTCCAGACCCGGATCGAACCTAATAGATCGAAAACCGAAATGCTATTTTTTTTCGGACCGAATCGGACCGAAATTTAATTATGGACCGAACCGAAATAATTCGGTTCGGTTCGATCTGGACCGAAAAAACCAATTTTTTTTAAAAAAAAGCCTATATTATAAATAAAGCTAAAATTCATGATTTATCAAAAAAATAATAATCAATTAATCACCACTATTTTTCCAACATAGATATAATTACAATTTACAAATTAGATATTATAATTATATTTTGTAAGATATATAAAATGTATATAATATAAATATAAAAATTAAAGTGTGTATTAGTCAGACTATTCGATCTATTCGGTCCGAATCGATATATTTTTTAAAGAACCGGACCGAACCGGTTTTTATTTCGATCTATTCGGTTCGAATTTAATAAATCGAATTTTCAGAAAATTAGAACCAAACTGAATCGAATTTGCACGATTCAATTTTTCGGTTTCGATTCGTTTTTACTCAACCCTACTTCTTAGGGCTTGTGTTTTATCTTCCCAGTCACCCATTCTGTTTGCCTTGTCTTTTTGATGTTATAGTTAGTGTGACAATTTAATATAGTGTGTTTTAAATGTGTGTTTGTTTTAATTTATAAATATTTATCAAAATTTTATAATTTTTCTTATAATTATATAAAAAGTTTTTTTTTTGAAAAAAAATTATATAAAAAGTTTAACCATCAACAATAATGATTTATTAATTTCATAAATTATTCAAATCACTTAAGTATATCGAATTGTATCGCATTTTTACTATATATATATTTTAGGGTTTTTTTTCATAAATACCCTTGTCTAAAAATTCTTTTGCAAAAATACTTTTCAAAAAAAAAAAAATTTGCAAAAATAGTATCTTATTTGCAGAAATACTATATTATTTGTAATGGCTGCGCAACAGGTTGCATTCAGTTGCATATGTGGTTGCATATGCAACCTCATACGCAACTGAATGCAACTGAAAATTACAAGTTAAAATTTCTTCGTTTTTCTACCAACTCCCAGTTTTATATAAGGGCTGCGCAGCAGAAAAAATGGAAATTCAATTTTCAATTTTTAGTTACATAGGTTGCATATGCAACTGAATGCTACTAAAAATTGAAAGTTAAATTTTCATTTTTTGCTGCTGCGCAATCCTTATATATAAGTAGAAATTGGAAAAAAAAAAAGGAAATTTAACTTTTAGTTTTCATTTGCATTTAGTTACATTCAATTGCATAGGTTGCATATAAATTGGTATTTTTGCAAATATTTTGAGAAGATAGTAAAATTGGTATTTTTACAAATAAATTGGTATTTTTGCAAATATTTTGAGAAGATAATAAAATTGAAAAAAAACTTAAAAAAATATAATATTTTTAGTAAATACCCTATATTTTACGCGATTGAAAATTCATGCGGTGCTCTATGCGATTCAATTTGCGATTTTAATAAAATATTGTAACCGACTGCGAACCCCTTATGATGTACAGTAATCTCTATGTAACAAATTTATTTAAGATGTGGCCCTACTCTGCCTGCCTAACGAGGCTAAAAGAGCATGGGTCAGCTGGTGCGGCTTTCTAGTGTATATATACGGACGACTGCAACGAAAACCAAACACAAGTAATCAATCTTCCCTTGTAGAAAAAAAAAAAAAAAGAAAATGAGTGGGGAAAGCAATGGAAAGCTTACAGAATCTACAGCCAAGAATATGAAGTGGATTGCTGAGATCAGGTTCACAAAGCTGTTTATCAATGGACAATTTGTTGATTCCATCTCCCGTAGTATTTCTTCCTTCCTTTCCTCTCCACTTCCCTCGTCACTCTACTTGTTTTTCCTCGTACATGTACATGCTTGTAGCTCAAACTTATTTTACGAAATAATTAACGTTCATTACGTCTAATCATAGTGCATATTTCGCATACGGATTTGTGTTTATATAAATCATGTTTACAAGTTTATTAGTGTAAAAATTGGATGTTGCTAACAAGGATCCATAGAATTGGTTTTTTTTTTTTTTGTTTAAAGTTTTATTAATTTTCTGAACTTGAAAAGAATTTCTGTGCAAGCAAAAATTTCAGATTTGCAAGCAGCTAGCTTTCTAGGTTCGTGGCCTTCAACTATACCGAGAGATAAAAATTAATTTCATTTTCTACTGAAATTTACTTCGTGCCTCCTGTTTGGTCGATTTTACTACAGAGTACACGTGGTAAATTTGATTTATTAAATTCTGTGACTAAAATGAAGCATAAGTGTTAGAATATAATATAAGATCCATATATGACCTCCCTCTAACAACTTAACGTTTTAAATGAGTTGGTTACTTAACATGATATCAAAGCTCAGGCAAGTAGAGGTCCCAGGGTCGCAAGTTATGCTTCAAAGATGAGCGCCCGTGATCCACTCTTGAACCCAATATTCTCAATATTTAATATGGACACGAAGGCAAGTTATGCTCCACGATCCTCAATATTCTCAATATTTAATGTGGACATGAAGGCAAGTTTGCTCCAAAAATGAGCGCCCGTGATCCACTCTTCGACCCAAAAATGGGCTTTCAAGTAAGAAGGAGTGTTAAAATATAATATAAAGTTCATATAAGGCCTTACTCTAACAGCTTAAAATTTTAGATGAGTTGGTTACTTAACAATAAGCCTTATTTGGTTTACCGAGTATCTCTTTACTTTTCTTGATTTTTCTTGGTTTTTAAGACCAAAATTCGTTCAAAGACTCTAGAAGCAATTTTTTGACTACAATATACATGAGTCCCGGTACAATGAGACGACTATTTTAACACATAATCTACTACGGTTATTTATTTTCAATATGTGTAGTGGACTAGTACTCTCAATATATGTTACTTACTTTTTCTGCTGAAACATGATAGGGACTATGAAACTTCACTTGACATAGAATGAGTAATTCATTTACTCTTTGCTAAAACAGACTCTATGTTAGTGTCGAGTCGTATTGTGCTGATTCTACTAATTTGAGCAAGTTCTGTGGCATAACTTACACGATGTCCTAAATCCAAATATAAGAAATTTAATTAAAAATGGTACTCCAATAGGTTGGCACCCTAATTTATGAATGTCAACTTTTTACATCTCAAGTTGGTACCCGTATCTAGAGCTGTAATTCGAGCCGGGCGACTCGCCTCGAACTCGTTTAATTGGGCTCGACTCGGCTCGTTTAGTTAAACGAGCCGACTTCGGGTAGAGGTTCCGGATCGTTTAATTAAACGAGCCGACTCGATTCGTAAAATTAAACGAGCCGAGTTCGGGTAGAGTTTTAGGCTCAATTAAATGTGTAAAATTAAATGAGCGACTCGCCCGACTCGTTAAAACCGGCTCGTTTAGCTAAACGAGCCGGCTCGACTCGACTCGTGAAATTAAACGAGTTGAGTTCGGGCAAAGGTTTAGGCTCGATTAATTAAACGAGCCGGCTTGACACCACTCGATTAACGTCGACTCAATTAATGTCCAGCTCGAAACTCGCTCGCCCGGCCCGAATTACAGCCCTACCCGTGCCACTTCACTTGGGCACCCCAATGACATCTCAGCAACTCCAATAAAATGTTAAGAAAAGTGTCATGTTATGTCATGACCATTCTTGACACCCTTCATCGAAAATGCTCTTATGCAAATTTATAGGTGTTGGTTGTGGATTGAGTCGATTGATACTTCAAGATAGGTGTTGGTTGGATTGTGTTGATTGATACTTGAAGTTAATTTTCGAGTAAAGTGCACTTTGTGTACGTGCAGTTTACCTGTCAGACCACTTTGGATACTAGACTTTAGAAAGTACCACGGGCTATACTGCACTTCACTTTTTGTTACGAGTTGCCCCTTTCCGTTAAATGCCTCTAACGGCGTCTCCCAGCTTGGGGGTAAAAACGACATTTCAATGCTGCAACGGCTATTTAGTGTATGTATAACCTAGCTGCATCCCCAATTCACTTTCAATCCCTAATTTCTTCATCTCCTCTCCTTCTCCCAAATTTCTTCATCTCCTCTCCTTCTCCCAAAACATAGAATGGAGCACAAATATAGCGAGACTGAAGTTGATGCTGTGTTCGAGCTCATGTGTCATTGCGATAAAATGAGTGTTGTGAAGACGCACTGGTACGGGGAAAATGCTGGTCGAAGATATAGGGTATGTCCTGAGTCGTTGTGTGCATACCATAGGGTGGATCGACCCACCTCTTGGACCTCGTGCTGTTGAGGCCATACCAGAGTTGCAAGGACGGATAGTTGAGACGGATGGGAGGCACATGCGCAGGTTGGATCGTATGGCAGAGAGGCATGAAGCTGAAATGAGGTCTCTAAAAACCAAGCAAGGATTTATGGTGGTGTCAATGTTTATGGTATTTGCTGTGATGATGGGTAGGGCACTTAGTTCAGTTACTCCTGATGATGTTGATCAGGGCTATGATACTGATGATATTGTTTAAATTGTCTTAGTTACAAGTTGTGGTTTGGCATGTTTAAGCAAGTTTAGCTATGTTATTGTATCAGTGCAATTCTAATATCAATGAGAACTTTTCTATTACTCTTTATCAGTGATTACAAAGGACATGATATCAATGACAACTAACGAACAGAAAGAAGAAGCAAAGGCAAATAACAACTTAAGATAACATTGCCTTCTTGACAACATAACAAAAGTAGATAGAGTTTTCATTAACCACAACATAACAAAAGGACATAGAGTTTTCACAAACCAACAAACCTAATTGTCTTCATGACAACATAACAAAAGTAAATATAGTACTAGTCCCACAGTGGACAATAATTCAGGTGGAATACATAAGCCAAAAGGCAAAAAACATGTTAACTTGTAAAGTTCTTAAATTTTTCAAACATGATTTTTCTTCAGTTTAGCCTGCATTTCCCTCCTTTTTGCCTCAATGTTTTCCCTGCTAGTTTTAGAACCACTCCCCCCTTGCTGTGGTTGAATACCAAGTGGAGTGTTGTTAACCTTTACATGATCTGCTTTCTTCTTCAAAACCCCAGCATTTGTACCTTCATTTGGGTTAGAAGCTCTCTTAGCTGTACCACTTGGCTTCTCTACAGAAGGTGTGGGATTGTGAACATCACCTCTGTCATTGTGTGCATCACTTGTAGCCTCAGACCCTGGATTGTCTCCTGCAGGATTGTTTGTGACAGGAGCTGCCTTGAGTTTTGGTTTAGGCCTGGTCTTCACTTGTCTCTCACACTCATTGGCTCTATCAGCAACCTGTTTCAAATTACCTAATTAGTACAACAAAATTAAAAAAACAAATATGACTAGGGTGAACACAAAAACATTAGAGGACAAATATAAGCTCACCCTTGCTGGACAAGTCCTCATATTATGACTATACTCAGTGCAATAGCTACACTTCAATTTTGTATTCTGTCTTTTCAATCTTGTTGGATCAGCATTAACATCATTAACCTTATTCCTCTTCTTCTTAGGTCTGCCAGTCTGGACCTAATCTTAGGAGGCAATGGTTTGGGATAGCTTGTTTCCTCCCATTCTTCTTCACCACATATTGGCTCTACAATGTACTGATAGCACTCCAAAAACATGTCCTTTCTGTAACACTGGTGGATAAATGGTTCATATGCCTTCTTACTCCAAGCAATGCAGGCACATGCATGGTAGCAAGGGATGCCTGACAACTCCCATTTTCTGCAAGCACAATTCATTGCTTCAAGATCCACAACCATCTCATACCCCCTATTGTCATTGTCACCAAATATCTTGCCCCTCCACTCCATACAACAAGACATCCCCTACTTTGTTCAATTGCCCTAGCAACATAATAAAACCATTCTATTTGTTAAAGATCTAACTCACATGTGAAGGAACAATAAGTCAAATTAAAGATTTAACTCACTTGTGAAGTCTCCTCATGGCATTAGGGCAGATAGGGTTAAGTGCATAGCTATTTTGCATTTTATCCTTCCTTTGTTGTATTCTTCTCATCACATCTTTATGAATAGCTTTGAACATAGATATTATAGGAAGATCCCTATACTTTCTTATGCTGTTGTTGAAAACCTCACAGTGGTTATTAACAAACATGTCAGACTTACAGTGGGTTCTAAATGCACTCCTGCTCCACTGTGTTCTAGGCTTCTCAATAAGCCAGTCATGACACTTCCTTGACAACTATCAAAGTGACAAAAAAATATGTATTAAAAGCCAGTCATAATTATCTAAAATATGCATGCATGCATGCATAAATAAATGGGAGTATGTACTAACCTGCTTAAGCTCGAGCATGTGTTTATTAAAGGCGTATTCAGTGGTGGCCCTTGCTCCCAACCATAACAGCATCCTCATTCCTATCCCCTTGTGGTCCTTCCACATATTCCTATAGAGGTGCATCACACAGAATCTGTGTTCTGCTGCAGGGAACACAGCTTCTAATGCATTGATTAGACCCTGTCAAGTAGATAAAGCTAGGTATGCATAAATGAGTGTAGGTAAGGAGTGTGATAAAGTTGTCAATTGGAACAATGTGGTACCTTTTGCCTGTCTGATATAAAAGTGAATGCCCCATCATTTTCAATGCCTAGATCACTTTTAAGGTTGATCAAAAACCAGTTGATAAGTGGATTTATATCCACTTGGATCGCTTCAATTCGGCTTAAATTGATTGTCTTGGACTCAAGTTTATTGTAGTTTTGATGTGTTTTGCTTAGTTGTGCAGATTTGCAAGAATATCGATTATGGTTGATGCTTCTATCGTGTTTGGAGGATTAATTGATTAAAATTCGGATTTTCCGGGAAGGTTGCGCAGTCTACACTGTTTTGGTCATATCTGGAGTTCTATAAGTCCGTTTGAGGCCCGTAAGCTGTCCACGCAAAGCCTGGAAGATTTTCTACAACTTAGGACAGGATCCGCGCGCGCAAGTTGCGTGTGATGGGCGCAATCTGCGTGACAAGCAGACTGATGGGAGCAGAGAATTTACTGTTTTGCCCTTTTCAAGTTCTAATTGTATTTTGGGCAGTTTGTAGTACCTAAATCGAATTCTAATTGTAATAGAAGGCAATTTCTTGCTGGGCAAGACTTGGAGTGCCTATATAAACACATCCAACCCCTTGTAATTAGGAATTAGACAATTAGATATCTTGTACATAATATAGCTTAGATCTGCAAGGGAGAAAAGGGGAGAAAGATTCAACGCTCGTGACAAGCAACGGATCTAGATCTACTTCATCTTTTGTATCATAGATTTGTTTTCTCAGCTCTTGTTTTATTAATATTATTACTTTCTTTCATATCTTGTCTTCTATCATGGTTTCATCAGATCCCATGATGACGAGCGGTTCGATATGAGGTAATCGTTGTCATGTGATTCTAACAGATTTATCTATGTAGCTTAGTAGTTTGATTGCTTTAAAGATTTATGTGTGCTGAATTCTTGATATCCTCGTATGGTTGTGTTTCATGTGTTTAGATGCGTCATGAACATATAATTTGTTAATCTCTTGTGAAACGAGAGTGGATCTTGAGATTTAGAACTTGCCATGCTAGCATAGGATAGGTTGATATTATTATCATGATTTGTGGCATACATAGAGATATGATGCTACCCTATGTGATCTATGTGGATAACTTGTGCTTCAACCTTTATGTTTTCAAATTCTATAGAGATATAGGGTCTAAACATAATTGGTGTCTACTCATCTTCTATCTCTTTTGTGGATGCATGCGTAGTTTGGTATTAGTATACCGAGAGATAGCTTTTACTTGTTTCGTGTTATCCGATCAGATATCAAAACCATCGTATGTATTGATTAAAGGCATCAACTCTAAGTGAAGTAGATGATGAAGTTAGGATTCCATGTTTTCTCGCATATAAGTAATTAAATTTTAATTCTCATTAGTTAGTAATTTTTAGTTTGTTAAATTTTATCCTAGTTAATTTTAGTTAGTAAAAACTTAATCTTGTTATTTTCTTAGCAGTGAATAATAATCATACATTATTGCATAGGTGCATGAACTGAATTTAAACCTAACCAGATCTCTGTGGGAACGGACTTGACTTTTATCTATATTACTTGTGACCACGTACGCTTGCGTGTTTTAGTGTAAACACCAGCTCCAACTATCAGTGTTCTCAGCCTCAACTACAGCCCATGCTATGGGGTACATGCCATCATTGGCATCAGTACCCACAGCAGCTAGTAGTTGTCCCCCATAAGGTCCTTTCAAGTGGCACCCATCTAGTCCCACCAAAGGTCTGCACCCACTTCTAAAGCCTCTTTTTAGTGGACCAAAACATGTGTAGAATCTCTTGAATCTCTTTCTCCCATTTTCAAATTCTTGATCTTCAGTCATAACTTGGATTGTACTATCTGGCATAACCTTCAACAATTCATTCCCATATTCTCAAACCTTCCCATACTGATCTACATGTCTTCCATTAATCTTTTTCAGTGCCTTCCTCTTAGCCCTAGCAACAGCATATATAGAAACATGGCAATGCCAGTCATTTACAACTTTCTGCAGGAATGATGCCAAAGGCCATGTTGGATTCATTCTTATATCATCTTCATACTATTCTGCAATCCAGGTAGAGTTAATCTTCTTTTGTTCAAAGGTTGGTGTACATGTATGCTTAGGCTTGTAAACCTTGACTTGATATGTGTCAGTCCTTTGCATTTTAGAGGCATATACCTTCCATTCACATGGTGCTTCACAAACAAACTTCACTCTGGAACCATAATTTCTACACTGTTTTATAGGCCTTCTATGTAGAATGGCATGTTTCTTGACTGCACTCCTGAATATTTTTGCAGTTGCAAACATTAGGCCTAGCTGAAACTTAGGATCACCCATTTCTGTGTTGTGATCAAAAGCTGGATATGAGACTTCATCCTCATCTGTAGAGTTACCAGCCATCCTTTCTTCATCACTGCCAGCATAATGACTTGACACATCAGAAGCAAAGCCCCATTCATCATCACTGACAATGTCCTTCTCTGGTGCCATGTTATTCTCTGGTTCTTTTTCAGCATGACCTGCATCATTTGCTTTCTGCTTCTGTTTAGCTTTATCCTTGTCCTTACCTTTCTCCTTTTCCTTAGAAATTTCTTTATTCTTCCTCTTCAGTACCCTTTCAGTCTTGTATTCACACACTTCTTCATCGGTTGAATCCATATTAGAGGAATCTGAATCCCAGCTTTCATCACTCAGTTCATCATGTCCCTTGTCTTCCCAGTCAGGATCATCTTGGTCTTCATCATCTTCATGTTCAGAGATGGGATTGTCTACAAATTCTAAATTGGGATCTTGAGATGGTGCATACTCCTGAGTAGGTGCCCCTTCAGGTGTTAGGCTGGCTAATGGATTATGAGTGACTGAGTAGATGAATATTATCCTCGATGCTGGCATCATATCACACATGTCTACAACATCAGAATCTGATTCTAACATCCACAATCCTCTTTCCATATCAGTATCAGGATGCTTGTAGTAATGAGTGATGACAGCACCCAAATCCCCACATTCCTTCGACATTGTCATCAACTCAATTAAGGTCATAGTATCAGCATCACATAAGTCTACATAATCTACACTGCCTCCAACATATCTTTTAGGATTCTCCATAAACTTGCCTCCATGATGTAATTTAATAGTAAACAGATCTGGGGTAGCTGAAATAAACAACTCAAACACATGAATAAAGTAGTCGAACACATGTTAACACAGTAGCAGCCATCCAGAAAATAATGCACTTCACATGGCAATTTAACAAGATTAGAGACACAAGGGACCACAGTGACACTATATTCACTGCAACTGCTACTTTAAACAAACAACAAGGGTCCACTCTTCACTATATATAAAGACGAGACTATATAAACCAAAATCCAAGCAATCCAAGCAATATTCCTAACTCTAAAGTTCAAATAATCAAGCACGGTTCTCTTACAACAGAACCCCAAACAAAATACTTAGAACCCTAGTTTTTGCAGTGTAAATTAACATCGATAGATAGATAGGTTACCTGAATAATCTGGATGTTCTCTCGGAGCGTAGGCGTCTTTGTCCGCACGATCTCGTACCACCCACACCATTGTTCAGTCCGCTCGACTTCCTCAAATCGCACTAAGATGAAAACCTAATTGAACTGGGCTCTCGTTTGGGTAAAGTAGCGATACATATACTGCATTACCGATACGTATAACTGAAATGCCGTTTTTACCCACAGGCTGGCAGACGCCGTTAGAGGCATTTAACGGAAAGGGGCAACTCGTAACAAAAAGTGAAGTGCAGTATAGCCCGTGGTACTTTCTAAAGTCTAGTATCCAAAGTGGTCTGACAGGTAAACTGCACGTACACAAAGTGCACTTTACTCTTAATTTTCTTAGAACAAGTTCAATGATGTGCTATATCTGGTGATATATTTATATTTTAGCATCAAAATCAAAATTCAACACTCCAATGATGTGTCAAATTTTGTGCTAAAATAGCACAATGCTATATGTGTCAAATTTGGTGCTAAACTAGTACAATGCTATATGATCAAAATATAGATGGAGCTATATTTATTAACTCATCAAAAAGCGAAAAAAGTGAGGAAAATAGATATATGAGATACGAGGTACTTGAAAGTGTGGGATACTTAAAAGTTACTCCCTCGGTTTCAATTTGTGTATCCTGTTTCTTCTGGACACGTTTGCCAACGCACACTTTTAATCGTTAATATCTTCAATTTCGTATTAGTATTAAATATAAAAACTTCACTGTATTAAAGTACTCATAAATACGAATCCAACAAGATCACTCATGACTATATTTGATCTTATAGATTAGACATAAATTAGTAGTCAATCATTTATAATAAACAGTGTCCAAAGTCAAAACAAGACACACAAATTGAAATGGAGGGAGTAGTTGAATTTGTATTTAAAAATGTGGAGCATTTGGAAGATAATTAAATTTGAAACAAAATTTAAAACAATGCATTGGATACTTAAAAGTTAGTTGAATTTGTATTTAAAAATGTGGAGTATTTGGAAGATAATTAAATTTGAAACAAAATTTAAAACAATGCATTGAAGACATGGTATTATTTTAACAGAATTATTGGACATGCTCTTAAACTTGAATTTTATTAGATCTATTACTTAAAGATTCCATGTAACTTAAATTCTAGAAGGTTCCACTCGCTAAAGTTTTAATTATAATAATATTTCTAACCTTTTATATTTTATCTTACTATTCTGCATTGTGATCTACCTGAGACTACCTCAGTAGTTCTCTTTATTGCTTGATATTTATTTGATACTACTACACAGTAAAAAAGAACAATTAGATTTTATCTCGCTCAGCAATAAATTAGTATTTTCAGAAGTTTCATAACAAGGCACAATTTATTATTATGACAATAATAGCAGACATGAAACACACATGATGTGACAAGTAACGACCTGTAATAATACAATCAATGGATTGCTTCATAACTCTCACCATCGCATCGCAGATAATTGTCATAAATTTTTAACCAACTTTACAATGAACAATCTCTTTCGATATCTGTGTGATTAATATATTCTCCTTTGCTGCACAAAATATTATCTCTAGGCAAAACTTTCGAGACTATAGACCCAAGAACAGGAGATGTAATTACAAAGGTTGCAGAAGGGATCAAAGAAGATATTGATTTGGCTGTCGAGGCCGCCCGGGATGCGTTTGACAATGGACCATGGCCTCGTTTATCAGGAGCTGTAAGCACTGGATCCTGTAACTGTTGATAACATATGAGATTGAACTGAATTAGCATATATGGGAATAAGGGGCTAACGTTTTAGTTTATGCTAATTAGCATAGCATACAAAACATCTCCAAGAATCGCTTTACATAGGCTCATTAGTTAATATATAAGGAATGTTGCCAAAATAAGGCTCCAAGAGATTTTTTTAACAAACAAAAGACTGGATTATTTTGCGGAACTGTTAGAATTACTAGTTACGAGACTATCATTTTTGAATTATTAGCCCTTGCTATAAAAAAACGCAAATGGGTAAGAATGAGCAAGGAAATGTAAACTTTTCTACCAATGTATTTTTTCCTAATAATGACTTCCATAAGTACTTTTTTACTCCGAAACTCAATTTGCTTTGTTGTGGTGGTGGTTCTATTTATTTCCTGTGGAAGTCTTTTTGTATCAAACAATAAGAAGAACAATGAGGAATTCCAACTTGGAGTTAAGTGAACCATTTTGTGTTATGATTCTTTATATCATAAGCTCGAATGATACATCTTGTTGTTCTAGAATGTTTCAATGTTAAATGATTCTTCTAATGATCAGAAAAGGAGAAGGATTTTGATGAAACTGGCCGACTTGATTGACGAAAATGCAGAAGAGTTGGCTGCTTTAGATGCAATTGACGGAGGAAAACTGTTTCATGATGGCAAGAATATTGACATTCCGGGCGCAGCAGAAACCTTCCGCTATTATGTAGGCGTAGCAAATAAAATTCATGGAGAAACATTGAAAATGTCGAGGGAGTTTCAAGCGTACACTTTGCGTGAGCCCATTGGTGTTGTCGGACACATCATTCCTTGGAACTTCCCCTCTCAAATGTTTGCGATGAAGGTTGGTCCAGCATTAGCTGCTGGCTGCACCATGATCGTCAAGCCTGCCGAGCAGACACCTCTTTCAGCTTTGTACTATGCTCATTTGACGAAGCTGGTAAGACATCCACTTAGTATCTTGCAAAAAGTAGTACTCTCTCCCACTCCATTCCCAATAAAGTGTCCCATTTTCCAAATGCACAGTAAGGATACAGATTTGTTCGACAATTATTAATTAATAATAGTAAACTCGTTAGTATTGAAATTGATAGCCTCATAACAAGGTTGCAGATATTGTTTCCTGTTTTAATATATTGAACACCTCTTTTTAAAAGACAAAAATAGAACTATTTTGGTGGCACTCAGGGATTAATACTTGTAATCTAAGACAAATCAACCTGAAAAATTATTAAGAGTATTTAACTTTAATACAGGCCGGCATTCCAGATGGAGTGGTCAATGTTGTAACAGGTTACGGGCACGTAGCTGGTGCTGCTATTAGTTCTCATATGGACATTGATAAGGTTGTTGCAAGCTCAACTTAAAATAACTTTTCTTGATTGTGACAAATATATTGGTCTGCTTCACTAGACCAGATAGTTTAATGGTCAAATTTTGGTACATTCAACAGGTAAGTTTCACAGGATCAACAGAAGTGGGGCGTTTAGTAATGCAGGCTGCAGCAATGAGCAACTTAAAACAAGTCTCACTTGAACTAGGGGGCAAGTCTCCCATCATAATTTTTGATGATGCAGAGCTTGATAAAGCTGTGGATCTTGCTCTTATAGGAAGTCTGTATAATAAGGCAAGTACATTCTGTTATTTTGCCTATCTCAAAATTTTTCACTGAAGTCATACAAAGGGACATAAATGAAAAGATATTTTTCGTGTTCTTCCAGGGAGAAATTTGTGTGGCTGGTTCCCGTGTCTTTGTCCAGGAAGGTATTTATGCTGAATTTGTGAAGAAATTGGAAGAGAAAGTCAGATCATGGGTAGTCGGAGATCCATTTGATGTAGATTCCCAGCAAGGACCTCAAGTATGGCCATAGAATTTTAAAAACCTTATAACTTATATGTATCTAACAACTGCATTCTCCTAACACGGTTTGGAATATAAAAAGTAGCAGTTTGTCAGAGAGACAGAAACCATAATTATACATTTCTGTTGGTGCAGGTTGAGAAGAAACAGTTTGAGAAAATACTATCCTACATTGAGCATGGCAAGTGGGAAGGTGCCACTTTGTTAGCTGGTGGGAAGCGCTTTGGTCAAAAGGGATACTATATTCAGCCAACTATATTTACTGATGTTGAGGTACATTTTGTTGTTTCTAGTTCAGATATGATGATAAGAAAAAGTATTGCCGGGTCATGGTTATGCAAGCTGGGATTTTGGTTTTTTGTTTGCGCAGGATGATATGATAATCGCAAAAGAAGAAATATTCGGTCCTGTCATGTCAGTTCTGAAGTTCAAGTAAGTTTGATTATTCTTTTTCTCCTTGTACTGTATAGCTAAGCCTTTGAATGTTCATGAATCTTTTTCTTGGTGAAAATACTGCAGGACCATTGCTGAGGTGATTAGAAGAGCTAATGCCACAAAATATGGTTTGGCAGCAGGTGTTATCACCAATAATTTGGACACTGCCAACACTGTATCAAGATCAATTCGAGCAGGCGCCATCTGGATAAACTGTTATTTTGCTTTCGACCGAGATTCTCCATATGGAGGGTATAAAATGAGTGGCTTCGGGAGAGATATGGGAATAGACGGACTTGATAAGTATCTTCATGTCAAAAGTGTTGCCACTCCCATATATAATACCCCTTGGCTGTGATTCTAAGCGCATGTTGCTAGCATTTGATAACTGAAATCATGCACATTAATAAGCAGAACTGCAGAACGCATACTTTGTAGCAAGTTAATACCATTCTCCATTTCTCCTTGTGTACTTTTTCAATGTACTTGCTTGTTAGTAAAGGCTCGAAGGATTTTATTATGTACTCTGTTACGGAATTTGGTTCTTGCAGTACTCTCATTGTGGCTAATCTGCGGTGAAGTAGGGTAAGACATGAAGCTAAGTACTACAACCGGTAAAGTACACACCAGTTCCATTGAATCACAGCTACTATATCAAATTCAGTAATGCCCGTAATATTGTAATTCAACTCATCCTCGGTCTTGCTCGCGAGCAGCTCAAAACCAAAATTGATTAGCTAAGCTCACTGAACTAGCTGGAAAAGATTATGCGGTTAACATTTATGCTCGACTTCAGGATAATTGATTCACTTAATTAAAGTGCATGTAGAAAAACGAGTACAAATCTGAGTTTGAACCAAAATAACGTACCAATTTAAGTTGCACGGAAGTATAAACTAATTCCTTACTGCAATACATGAGATCGATCAGCAATAAAAAAACCATGCTACCGTTGAAAAAGAGTATCCTCTTTGAAGAAAAATTAGGTTTCCTCATTCGATTTAGGTATTCAACTTCTCTTTATTAAGAAACTCGGTTGTTCCATCTCCTACAAATTGAGCAAATATTCCTACGTCTCACTACTCACATAATACGTACTGTGGTGCTGATAATAGAATCCCAAACTACAGAAGCAAGTACTGTAACAACTAGCATTTTACATGTGTTACGCATCAAAATTGCAATTTTAAAATTTAAAAATAGTTACAAAAATATACTCCATATAGGTATCAAAAAATAATTTATTTTTTTATATTTTATTTTGAGAATAAGGAAACTGATATGGATCTCACATAACTTTCCTCAAATTATGTGTAAATTGTATGGATGTGTGTTTAAAGATTTTGAAATATTAGTACATAAAAAAAAATTAGTATAGAAACACATTCATTTGATATATGAGAAAAGTTACAAGAGATAAATCTTAATTAAGATACATATCAATTTCCTTATTCTCTTTTGTTTTTTCCCCCATATAATTTTACGATATTTAATGCTATTTTTACAGAAAGTTAGGTTTAATAAAATCATATCTTGATGATCGGGCATTGAGAAAAATAAAAAAATAATTAATACTCCCTCGTCCCACCCATTTGTTTACATTTCTGAAAGAGTGTCTGACACGCATTTTAAGGTGCATATAAAATATAGTTCCGTAACTTATTTTTACAATTTTATGATTTTGAATAAAAGTAGAATATTTATATTTTTATTCAAACAAAGAAAAATTTAAAAATAAGTTATAGAACTATACTTTATATGTATCTTAAAATGCATGCCGAACACCCTCTCAGAAACGTAAACAATTGGTTGGGACTGAGGGAGTAATAGAAAAATAAATCGAATACATATTTTTCCTTTTATAAATGCAAACAAAACAGGAAGTGAGCAATTTTTTGGAGGCTGATGAATGGTCATGCTATTGTGGAATAAAAACTAGGGCCAGCGCGTATTTAATGCGAGGGTTGGTGAGTTTTGAGGTTTAATGGTTGTGCTTGTGTTTCATGACTTAATTCGTTCCTTCACAAGATGCCTACGTATCTCTGTAGAAGAGAAACAAGCCAAAATGTAGTTCTTGGTGATGCCCTCGGGGCTACGGCGGCTAGGGCACACCAAGGACGTAGTGGCATGTATGTCCTTATTCGAGGATTAAGCCTGAAACATCGACGGCATATTAAGATCTACCCAAAAAATGTTGTTCAAAGATGAGGGGCCAGACCCTTTATATAGGCGTTGAGAGCCTTGAATTTAGAGTAGGGTTGGGGGAGTTTGTGGGTAAGTCACCGCCTTGAATTAATTCTAGAAGCTTCCATGTAAGAAATGGATTCCTAATGGTTTTAGGTGTCTTGGAGGACAAGCCTCATTCTTGGAATCATTCATGGACTCGATTCCATATCGACTTCTGTTCTATGGATCAGGCCTGCTCTAGGAAATGAGCCTATACCGGGCATCCTCGGGCTGTTCCTTGGGCCCAATCATTAGTTATGAATTTAATACCCAACTATGGTTTCGGGCCTTATATATGGGCCAATATAGGTTTAATTAATACGACATCAAATATGTGTTTAGAAATAATTTTTCACCCACATCATTTGCCCCCCAACATCTGGAAAAACTTATCGAGTTTTCGTAGAAGTTAAGTTCATATCGGCCCTTCCCGGTTATCGTTCTATAGTAAAGCGTGGAGCGTCCTAAGCATTTACAACGATTATAACTAAAAAAATTTCTAAATCTAATACTTACAAAAGTTAAACGTTCCTTGGCCTCTACAACCCCTTTCTTAGGCGTTTAGGGCCTTTCGGGAATAGGATCAGTGCCATTTCGAGCTCATAAGCACTAATCCAATGCAATTTGTGCACGGCATCCCTTATCATGAGTTCAGTAGTAAATTATTACCCTCAACGTACCTTAGTTGAGGTTAACATCAAGCAGTTGTTGCTCGTAAGCCTTAATATAGGCTAATTATTGAGTAAACGATGTTAATTCTACCATAATCGGGGATAATCAACCCTAAACAAGGCTACGCAGACCTTAACCATGGTTAATAGACTCTTTCTAGAGGTAAAAATCATAATAACAACCCTCTATAACCTTAGGATAGGTTAATATTTGACCAGAAGTCCTTAATTATCGCAAATTAAGGTTAATCATCCCCTAACTGCGATTAGTGAAACCCTAACCTCAAATTTTCAAGTCAATCTCATATGATAAAGATTCTTATAATCTCCTCGATGGAAGAAGAATCACTTGAAAATATGCATTTTTGAGCGTTCTAGACGAGAAATACTACCCCTAGGTCACTAATTCAATCGTCACCTCGATGGCATTCATCGTGACACTTTTTTGAAAATAACCTCAAATTTTGAAGTCAATCTCATATGATAGAGATTCTTTTAATCTCCTTGGTTGAAAAAGAACCACATAGAAATATGCATTTTTGAGCGTTTTGGGCGAGAAATACTACCCTCCTGACCACGAATTCATTCGTGACCTTGTTGGTGTAATATTGTGAAAGTTAGTTCGCGGGGAAGGACTATTAATTCAAGTTTAAGTTTTAATATCTTAAAGTCTAGAAGTGTAGAAGAATAATTGGGTGTTTCTTATCTGCTAACTAAATTTAACTATAAAGCAAGTAAAAATTACGATTTAACGATGATAAAAGCAATTCAGGAAATAGGGTTCCTCATTGGTGTTAATGAATGTGTATAAGTTTGTGATGTCCAAGTCTCGTGCTCTTGCTAAAAACGTTCCTCTAATGTTTATATTGTTCTCTCCCAAGATACAATATAATGCCTACAACTACACATTGATGTCACTCCCATGATCAAGAAACACATAATTACAAGCTGTTTAAGACCAAGAAATTTCTGTTTCGTAAGTCACATATTAATTTCCCATTTAAATACTTGAATTACGTTTGTTGTATCATAAACTAGAACTATAAATCTTCTCCCGATTCATTAAAATCCCTAAAGATACAATCAAGGTTCGCGACTTCCTCAATTGTGTTAAACACTCAACAATAGATTAGCAAGATAGAGAAATCACAATATAATCACATAAAACATGTTAACCAATGAATTCTACCTAATTCCCGGATTAGGGAATTAGTTACTCATAATGGATGAAGCAATCAAACATATATTAATAACCAAAACCATCATTACAAGAGTATAGAGTTAAGAAAAAATACAACTTGATGATATCTCTCAAACTTGGAGTGAATCCCTTTAATCCTCACTCAAGTTCTCTTTTCGATATTCTCTCCCTTCTCTCTCAAAAATACACGTCTCTGAATAATAAGCCCTAAAAATTGTATATATCCTAATATAAAAGTGTTTTAATGGGTTTTCTAGAAAATAAAATCCATATCCTAAAATAAGTTGGATTTGTTGTAAAATTCGAATTCTGACTTTCAGGCCTGTTTTTGCGATGCTCCAGTTGTAAAAAGAGAATTGGACCACCTCAGTTGTAGATAATTTCCTTAGCTTCGCATGGGCTGTAAAATCACCAAAATCTAATGCTTAGAACTTGAGTTATGGCCCAAACACTAATTGTTGCACAAAGCCTCCAACAGATTCGAATCTCCATATGATTTAGGCCCAAATCAATCTCCTTGTGCTCAATTTCCTCCAACTTTAAGAATATTTATTTCCTACCATTAAACACTAAAAATAATTAATAAACAACCAATTATTCACAAAATCCTATGAATATGTGAACAAAATCCTATAAAAGTACATATAAATATATACTCTATCAGACCTCGATTGCAATCATGGTAACAATTTTTTGAAAATCTCAAGAGACAACTAAGGCACCTACATAGGCTTGTAGAGGACCTTAAAATGTCCTCGGTTCCCAAGTTTCATAGTCGTCGAACGATTTTTGAGTGCTCGGGGTGAGATACAAACTTGTCGGGAACCAACCAGGGACACCTGGTAGGCCACCACTGCTCGGCCGGGGCCCACCTCAAGCAAATTTTTCATATATTTTTTTTTGGGTCAATAGTTGACTTTGACCTTGACCTTAACTTTGACTTTTTGACTAAAAGTTCAAAAGTGACCTTGGTTCATCCTCTTGATTCTAGGATGTGTTTTCCATGCCTTGGGTGATTTTATGAACCTTGAATTCAAACGACTTGTTTCATAGTTTTCGTAACTTTTAGCGCCTTAACTTGTTTGCTGAATCCTTGATTCGAAACCTTGAATTCATTCGTGGTTATCGATTATCTTCAACCCTTAACTCTCATTCTAATATGTAAAACTTGTGATGAAGTTCCTTAGTTCTTGCCCCCCATTGTTTCATATGGAGGAGATCTTACTTCTCGATTGATCGTTCAAGAAGTTCACTTGCTCCTTAGCACTTGACTTCAAGTCTAGGGCACCTTTGTTGTTTTTTAATCCTTGATCTTGACTAGGATTTTAACCTTCCTTTTATATTCATTGAACTTTGCTTAGGTTTCAATTTGACATAAGGTTCTTAATTTTAAAGCATTGGATTCAAACGACAAGCTCGATTGGAGGCTTACAGCCATGTTGGCCACCAAGGCTTAGATTTTATGTTAGAATTTAAAATTCAAGACTCCAATCCTTAGTCTTGGAGTATATTTTCCATATTTTTCTTTATTTCGATCATAAAGTATTAGCTTTTTAGCTAACCAGTCTCAAGATGATCCTTGATGAGATCTATCCAGCAAATTCTAACGTTGATGGGCGCCAACAGCTTGCGCTCTATAGTGGGGGTCTCCAAGACCTGATAGTAAACAATTCTAGTGTAATTCTCGATTTCGGACGAGGCGAATTTAAGCAAGGCATCAGTCGTTATATTCTCTTCTCTAGGGATATATTCAAGGTGGCATTCCTCAAATCGTACAAACTATCATTTTACAATCCTCAGGTATTTCACCATCCTTTCATCTTTGGCTTCAAATTCTCCATTCACTTGGACTATCACCAGCCTTGAGTCTCCATAGACTTTAATATTTTTGACCCTCATGGCTAGAGCCAAGACTAGCCTGGCTATCAAGGCTTCATAATCTGCCTCGTTATTCGTCGTCGGAAAATCCCACTTCAAGGCATATTCAATGGTGAAGCCATTAGGGCTCTGTAGGACTAAACCAGCTCCACTTGGTTTTGTTTTCTAATGCCCCATCAAAATAGAGCACCTAATATTCCCTCTGAACTTCATCCTTCTCTCCCTCTTGGGGTGTCTCATCTTGCCCTTACTAGGGTGTTGTGCCTTCCTGCCCCCCGACTTCTTGGTTGTCAATGGTACATTCAACCACGAAGTCAGCGAGTGTGTGTGCCTTAATTCCAGTTCGAGGATTGTACGTGATATCAAATTCTCCGAGCTCTATTGCCCATTTAATCAATCTTCCACTAGCCTTCGGGTTGTGCATGATGTTTCTCAATGGTTGGTCTGTCAAGACTTCGATTTTATGTGACTAAAATTAAGGTATAATTTTCTTGAGGCCATGTTCATGGAAAGAGCAAACTTCTCTATAGTGGAGTAGTTCAATTCGGCTCCATGGAGCACCTTGCTGACATAGTAGATGTGTTTCTAAACCTTAGTTCCTTTTTTAATGAGCACAACTGTGACACCCCCAGACCCGGGGTCAGGGATCTAGGGTAGTCACAATCCATTTGTTCCTCGCTATACCTGTATTACTCATAATATATGCAATCTACCTGCTCATGACCCCACAATATATATAATGTCACACATACACACACACATGCTAGAGTCTCAGAAACGACACACTACAATATCTACGGAATAAAATATAGTTATTACAATACCCAAATATTTAACTGAATCTTACTACTGATGTAACTTCTAAGTGAAGGTACGTCAGCGGCTCAAACGTTTGATTCTCTTTAACTTCTTACACAAGTCAAACTTATATATGAAGCGGACTAACAAAAGCTGCAGACCGATCCAAATAGTCCTTACTATCTCAGGGATCGCTGCCATGAACTGCTCACGGAAACGCCTTGCGTTTCCCACTTGCTTGCAGGGTGTGTGTCGGATCCTTGACATCCTGCTTAGCTACTATATAATATATAAAACAAGGAAGAGTGAGCAAAAGCTCAGCAAGGAAATAATAATGTGGTAAAAATCTACCTTTAGTCCAAAACCTCAATATAACTGGTATAAGACAATATTATCAAATATCTCAATATTGAAATTATTTCCTTACCGGAAAATGCTCGAAAACAGTACTACGTCAGTACTTCAATTATCAAATACTATCTTTATATGAAAGATATAGGAAGCTCACACTTGTCCTAGCAATTATAAAGACATGCATCCTTTATTGAAAAACTCAAATATTTCCCCTTATTTGGGGATCTGATAGAAATTTGGATGCGAAAACCCTACTATTGGTGAATAACATTTAGCAGTTCTAGATACTGCCAGATGAGAATACTTGAACTCCGTATGAAGGAGAAATTTGATTTGAACTATGTGTCGGGAATTCTCAGGCGTACCCTTAACTCGATGATCAGTCGATATGTTGAGGGTTCTCGATCAAATTATTTTTCGACATGTAGAGGACAATTCCGGCTCCCCGTTTTTTTTCCCTGACCCTAGACGGCCGCGGTTGGACGACGCGCTACCTTCGTCTCTTACACCGTTTTTCCCAGTTCATGACTCGGAATCTGCCTTCCTTGGAACTGAAACGAATTCGAGTTCGAGTTCCCCGGGTGACTACCCATTCACAGATACTCTCGTATCTTTTGGTTACTTACGGAACAAAATGGAAGCTAACTGATAATTACTTGTTGGCTTCTAGCCAGAATCTCAAACTGAGCGTTGAACAAAAGTCACGAAATCGAGACTGGATCTTATGCTCTTAAAGATATCAACGAAGTGAGAAAAACATTTATTGGTTACCTAAAACCTTGGATTCCCAGCTTTTGACAAGTTTGAAAACATGCAGGTACTCAATAAAGAGTCATTTTATTTTTGGAAAAATATTTGGGAATCCCTATAATTTTTGAAAACATTTTGAAGGTCAGAAAATATTTAAAATAATTTTTAAAGACCTCAAATGATTTTTAAATAAATAATATGATTTTTAAATCAATTAAAGAGATTTAATAAATATTTAAATAATATTTATTGAATAAATCTCTATAAATTAAATAATAATCCAAAATAATCCTTCGATAATAAAAGAAGTATTCAAATAATATTTCTTAAGTCGTTTCCAAGTATTTAACACTTTTTGGAAATAAAATAATGTTTATTAAAACATTTCTCAAAATAAGTAATAATCTTGTCCCTGGAATCCCTCGGGTTTCCCGGACAATCTCAAAATAACGACTCCCGGTCTAAAGTCAAAAACAGCAATTATGCTCTCATCTCTAGCTACAAGGTATACCGGTTTATAACTACTTATCTCGAAAGCTCGTAAATAAACCAATGTCAAACTCAATCTTAACACGATATAACATTTTATCGCAAAACCATATAACACTTATATAAGGCAAAAGAAGTATTATACAACAATATTTCAAAAGTATAAATTTGGAAAACTTGCCTGATACTCGAGAGGTGGTAGGGGCTCGTGACGGTGTCTAACGATCTAGACAAAGTCAAGAAAACATTCGATTAATCCCCTAGATAAACCACTTATAACTCAATGTTTAAACACATAAGCGAATCACAAACAAGACACTATTTGCTCGCTCTCGACTCATGCTAAGTCCATGTTAGTGAACAATTACTTAACTTATAAGTTTGGTTCGAAATCAATCCTCGAGTTTAAGTTATACTTAACCACTTTCATCATTAGTTTCTAAGTCGTATTCTTAGTGGTTTTCACTTGCGCAACCTCGGCTGACACATTTTTATAAAATCGAAAACTAATCTCTTTTGGACTCAAAACCTCCGCACATACTTTTCTAACTTACATTACCATTTATCCTCAAAATATCATACTCTAGTTCGTCTTTTAAGGGTCTCAAACATAACCACAAAGTTGGTACATTTCTGCGACATCATTCCTCGAATCACTTTCACTAAAATGGTCATATCTCACAAACCGTAAACTCTTTTGACACGATTCTTGCAGCCACCTAAACTAGACAACAATATATACACAATATGGGCAGTGGTTACCATTCAAACAAAGTTATGATCTCGGGTTTCAACTGTTAAAAAGGTACAAAAATTTTGGACATTACGACGGCTCTAATTCAAGCATTTCCATTTTTCTTACACCTCATTCAAGCCACACAAAGCAACCCATACTCTAATATTAGAAACCAACACTCATACAAGGCTTCTAAAGTTAGTGGTAAGGTTAAATGGCCACCACTCAACACATACATATCAAAATAGGGCTTAACAATCATGTAACCTCTTAATATAAACTCATCTTTATAGTAACATCAAAACTCCACCAAAACTCATAAAAACTCAAAGGTTGGATGAGGGTTTTACCTTCCTTGATTATTTAACAACACTTAAAAGTGCTTACAATCACTCAACATGCCTTAGATAGTCCTTACAAAGCTTAAACCTTAAGAACAAAATATGAAAAACAAGTTAAGTTACTATTCATTACTATTCATCCTCCTCTTTGCATGGTCTTTTGACATAGCTAGGAATATCATTTGAAGCTAAGAGTTTAACCATACCTATATCTCTTCAAGACCTTTCTTCTAAGCTATAGATAATCAAAAAAAAAGCTTGGGAGCTAGGGTTTTGCCCTTGGAATTAATGGAAGGGCCGAATGGTTCCTTTCATGGTGTTCTTGATCTTCTTTTTGCTTTTTGATCAATTTGACTTGTTCAACTCTAATTTGATGATGTATACTAGATAAGATCAGTTTCTAGAGGTGTGTTTAATTCTCTTGGTTCTTGTGCAAAGAGTATGCAAGAAACTTGGTTGATATTTGTTATATTTTGATTTGATTTAAGTGTTTTAATTCACTTAAATCCTAAATTGTTTTGATTTAATTTTTGATTAAATCATTCCATCCACTTGATATAATTCTCTTGATGATCATGCATGGGGTTCAATCTTGTCCCCCCCTTAAACAAAATAAAGAAGCCTTAAGTTGGTTTAGGGAGAACATTAGTGACAATTGCTCTTTAGGGTTGAATGATTCTATGTTAATTGAGAAAATCTTTGCTCATAAAAATTTTCATAAATTCCTTGATATTTTCTCAAAGTTGCACCCTAATTTTCCTACCGGCATCGGCTAATTCGGTTTTACTCCTTTGCCTCCCATCGTGTAAGATAGGTAAGGGGGAGGATTTGTGTGTGTGTGTGTGTTGTTTTCTTTCGTAATTTTTAGAAATTTTCAGTCTCCGTCATCCCTTATCAGGTATTTCCTCAACTTTCTCATTTCTCTTTTCTTTTGCATTTGCATACATTGAGGACAATGCATGATTTAGGTATGGGGGGTTTTTAGTGTAAATAGTAAAAATTGAGAAATCTAAAAAAATGAAAAAATCACAAAAAGAGTTCTTTTCGCATTCTAGTATTGTTAATTGATTGTTAGTTGCTTGATGCACCCTTGCATGCTATGATAATCTTATGATCCATTAGCTTTTGTTTGAGAAGTGATTTGCTAAAGTTCTTGTTCACACACTTACACTAGCAAGGTGAAGCTAGTAGACTTATTTGAATTGTGCATGAAATTAGAAGGACATGATTAGGTGTAAGATGATTTGGTCTTCATGCTTTTGGTACAAGTAGGTGCATTGAGGATACCTTTACTTGAGATTGATTATGTTTTACCACACCAAGTGAGTTTTGAGCCTATATGCACATCTTTTCCATTTATATTCGTTTGCTTGAGTGTCCACTTGTCATTTGCATCGCTAGCACTTGTTTGAGTTCCTTCTTGAAATACATGACATTAATTGATGATAAAATGATAAAGGCACTTAGGAATAACCTATATTTCCAAATTATCCACACCATTCTTATATGATCAATTAGTTAACCCTTTGAGCCTAATCATTTTCTTTCGGTGAGACACCACATTACTCACCTAAGACCTTTTTCTTGTTTAGCCTTACGTATTCTTGATCCCATTTTGTCAAAGGCTAGTAGGAACTTAAGGGAGCAATAAGGTGTGTGAAATAGGGTTTACTTTTGTTCATAACTTTTGAGGAAATATTTGTTGTTACCTTGATAGTCGATTTTCAAAATTAAATCTAAAGGAGGATTATTGTTACATTTATCATTTTCCTTTATAAAAAAAGAAGAAAAAAAAAGAAAAAAGAAAAAAAATTGAAAATGAAAAAAAGAAAAAAGAAAAAAAATATATACATATGAGAGCATACTTATGAGTTTGTAATCCTCCTTCATTCGACTATTCAAGTCTTTTTGTTGAAAAAATAAAAATAAATTGTGTGGGGAGGAAGTTTGGTGTTGTGCATGATATTCATGGTTACTACTAGCTTTTGACACTTCACCTTATTTTGGCCTTTCTTGACATACCTTGTCCCTAGCCCCATTACAACCCCAATAAAGACCTTTTGATTGTCATTATTAATGTATGTTGTGATTTAAGTTGGGATGATACCAAGTGTCAAGCATGCATTTGATTTTGTTGGAATTGAGTGATACACTTACCCTTGTTCTTGAGTGAATATTCTTTTGTGAGTGAAATGTGAGGTATTGCTTGTTTTGCATATGAGATCTCAAGTTTTGACTCTAAAGTGTGCTCTTGTAGACTTAGCATGATTACCAATAATTTTTGCATTTGACATGAACTTGTGATCAATCTTGCATGGTTCTTTAAGTAGACTATGTGAATCCTTGCACTTTCCACACGAAGACTTTGCAACTTCATTTTGATTCTTAAGTTGATGTATCATGAGAGGATATGTATGTTTGGTGTGCATTGCCATGTGATCTTTTATACAAGCTAGATGGATTTTGTGGGTACATTCACTATAGGCCCTCACGAGACCTCACTCGTCCACTAGGGCTGCCTAGGTGTTTAAAGGGCTTGTTGCATATGCCAAATGCAACCGTCACACCTACGAAAAGGAGTATAGGACTTTTTATCTAGATTTTTTTTTGTTTTTACTCGAGGACGAGCAAAAGATAGGTATGTGGACATTTGATAAGTGCATATTTTTGCATATTTTTATTACCTATTTATTTGCTTGAATTCGTATTTTAATAATTTATTTTGTTGCATTTCAGGAAATTCGTAAATAAATAAAGAAATGGGAAAATAAATAAATAAAGTGCAAGGAAGGGAAAAAGAGGAAGAAAAAGGACCAAAAATGAAAGAAGGAAAAGAATTAGGAGCTTGGAGCAAAAGGAATATTTCAAGACAAGTGGAAGGTGGAGATCATCCCAACACATTAGAAAAGCGTATGGCCAAGATCAACTCTTCAAAGCTTAAGGGGGATGGAAACAAATAGATGGCTAGGATTTCACCACCACACAACCCAAATGTATGGTGGGAATTTACCCAACACCCCCTTAACCCTAATTCCTATCCTATAAATACCCCCTCACCCCCTTGTATTTAGTAACTTAGATTTTAGGGTAGTTTTAATTTCTTGTATTTCTTTTCTTAGTTTCAAATCTTGTAAACACTCCTATTATAATTAATGCAATTTTTATTTTCTTTACTTCTTGTCTTGCTCTTTCGTTATTGTTACCTTGTTTCGTTATTTTCGTAAATCCCGTTGCTAACCACTTGGGGTTGAAAGTAACGAAATTTAATTTCGTGTTCCTAGTTGCTAATTTTAATTACGCCCCTTTAAAAATCCATTTTATTGTGGGCCATTTAATTCCAAATCATCGTTTTAGTATAATTATATTTTTTAATTTCGTAAGAACACTCTTTAATTTCGTGCTTGATTTCTAAAAAAAAAAATTTAGTTTTTATCAATTTTGCAAAAATTTTACTCGCTTTTTAATTGTTAAAATTCGAAGCCTTCATTTTTAATCCCTTGTTTTTTTTCTTCCTTTCTTTTCGAATAAACACAATACCCAGTTTTAATTTCTTGTTCCCTTTTCTCCTTCTTTTCCCTAACCTGCATCTCCCTCTTTCCCCGTATTTACTTCTAAAAAATTTTCTCCCCTTTACTCCTTTCTTCTACCCCGAACCCCTGTTTTGTTTCCCTTTTTGTTCTCTTCTTGTTTATTTCGTTTTATTCCCCTGTTCTTCCCTCTGAATCCCATCGCCCTTTCTTTTTCATTTCTATCTCTGTTTTCTCGAATCAATCAACCGCCGAGTGTTCGATTAATGTCGAATTTGTGTTCTTTGAATTGCTATTCGTTATTGGGTTTGATCACAATGTTAAGTTTGAATTCATTTTTGTTGATTTGGTGATACGTTTTGCGCTTAGTTTTCGTCGATATGCCGAGTCATTGTCTGTTATAATGTCTGTCCTCTGTTGTTTGTCTGGTTTTCGTTGTTGGCTGTTATAATTACTTAGTTTTCGTCGTTTGTGTGGTTTGCGTCACGAGTTTTTAATTTCTGAGTCAACTGGGTTGTGTTTATGAGTTTTCTCTGATTTTTCTGATTTTTCTGAGTCAACAAGTTTTACAAGTTTCTGAAGTCTGTTTACGTTGTTCCCGAATCTGGGTTTTGTTTGCTGCGATTTCTTAGCTTTGTGCTATTGTGAGTTTCGATGTTTGATGTCTGAGTTCGGTTGGTGCTGAGTAATCTGGTCATTGCTGAGTCTGCTTTTTTTTTTTTGTTAATGGGCTATTGGCTTGATTTGTTCTTGTTTGAATGTCGATGTCGTTGTCTGTTTCTATGTTTCCGAGTTCATTGTCAATCGCATTTTGTCACCTGAAGCCTGTTGAGTTCGTTTTGGGTAGTCTTGCTGTTGCTTTTACTAGTTGTTGTGAGTCCAGTTTTTATGATTGTAATGAGTTGACTGGGTCTGAGTTTTGTTTGCAGTCGTGATTTAGGCTTATTGCCCCTGTTTCTGTTTTAGCTCTCACATGTTTTTGCTGAGTTAAATTTACGGTTACTGAGTCACTGTTTGTTTTCATAATCTTGTTTTTCGCTGTTTAATAGTTCCCCACACTGTTGCGTAGTTTGCTGCAATTTTTTTTAGTTTGCTAATCATATTGAATTTGCAAATACCATGTCAAAACTTTCCCTATAAATTTCTGTAAATATTATTTTCCTTTTGATACTATAAAAAAAAAAGCTTTAGAAATAAAATCTAGTTTTAATTTGATTTTTAGAATAAATTAGAATAAATAATTTAGTTTAAATTAGTTCAAATAGTTCAAAATTCCATTTAGTTTTTATTTTAATTTGTAAAATCAAAATTCTCAAAAATCAAACTTGTTCTAATTCGATTAAGTTAAAAATTAAGGATTGCGAAAATAAATTAGTCTCCGAGGAACGAATCATAAATTTTACAACGAAACGAATTGTGCGCTTGCGATTCAAATGTTTTAATTATTTTTTAGTACAACATAATCCAATTTTGGAATACCTCTAACCAAATCCTTCTTTACCAGCTCATTCATTGCTTTAAAACTCAAGTGTGACAATCTTTTGTGCCAAAGCCAACCTTCATCTATACTTGCCTTGCTGAGAAGACATGTAGTCATGTTTGCATTTGTTGAATTGAAGTCAGCAATGTACACATTTCCTCTTCTATCTCCTGTCAACACTACCTTGTTGTCACTTTTCTTAAAAATGACACAAGCTTCAGATGTGAACCAGACATTCTGGCCTTTGTCACACAGTTGATTGACACTTAGCAAGTTATGCTTAAGTCCATCAACCAGTGCTACTTCTTCAATGACAACATTCCCTTGTGAAATCAAGCTATATCCTCTAGTATATCCTTTGCTGTTGTCTCCAAAGGTAATGCTAGGGCCAGCTCTCTCCTCAAGCTTAGTGAGCAGGGTAGAATCTCCAGTCATATGCCTAGAACAACCACTGTCCAGATACCAAAGATTCTTTCTGTTTCCCTGCACACATCAAAACAAAATCAAGTTGATTTTGGTACCCAAGTTTTCTTGGGTCCTGCCTTGTTAGCATTTTTCTTATTTTTCAATCCCTTACTACCCAGGGGTTCTGATTGAGTTAAATCAACCTTAACTCTTGGTGTAGGTTTCTGAAAAATAGGTTGTTTCACTTGCTCACTTGCATTAAAACTAGATGTATAATTTGGCATAGTCTGTGCAAACATGTTATTCATCATCCATGGCAACTGAGGCATATTAAAAGCATTGTAATATGGATTATACATGAATGGCATGTTAGCATAATGACTAGATGCATGAGCAGGCTGGACAAACATGTTTGGCATAACATTCATAGCAGGCATATGCACTGACTTAGGCATACTAGGCACAGAAGCATTCTTAACAGATTTACAGTTGACAAATAAATGATTAAAACTACCACAGTTCACACATTCCTTTCGAGGAGCATATCTATCAGGTGTGTAATTACTATGTTTATTAATTCCTACCTTGCCATTTCTATTCTTCTTATTAGCCTTAGCCTTAGGTTCAGTCTTTTCTAACTTATCCTTCAATTTCTTGATTGACAAGTTGCCTATGTTTCCTTGTTCAACTGACTTGGTTTTGCTACACTCTCCATTAACAAAGTTCTTATTGACAGGCCCGTACTTTTTATTCAATTTAGTTAAAGTTGCTTTGCTAACAGGCTTAAGTCTCAAAGAACATTCTTTTTCACTGTTTGAAGCAACTTCCCTATCAACATCTAACTTAACTTCTGCTAATTTGTGAAAAGAATCAACTCCTTGTTTACAATAAATTTCTTCAGTTTTAGCCTTTGATCCCTTCCACTTAGCAATTAAGTCTTGTTCCTCTTTTAACTATTTTATTAAACACTCTTATCTTTTTAGAGCCTCAAGTAACTCATTCTTAGCATCCTGGAAATCTCTTTTCATTGTTTCAAAATCAATTAGTTGAGTTTCTAACAGAGTATTCCTATCACCTATCTTAGCATTAATATCTTTAATCTTTTTGTTCTCCTTGTTAAGCGATTTTAATGTGACATGCATGTTATACAGTTCATTAGACATTTCATTAACAACATTATCACATTCATCTTTGGAAAGTTCAGTTAGGTTTGTAGAGTATACCTGGTTGCTTGCTGAACTAGCCTCTTCATCAGTTTCCTTTGCCATGAGTGCAAGATTGACAAACTCCTCTTCTGCATCTGAGTCACCTCCAGCAGCCCAGTCACTGTCTTTTGACACGAATGCTCTCCCTTGTTGCTTGAGAAGATCAAAATATTTCTTCTTGTAATCAACAGCTTCAAACTGCTTCTTTTCTTTCTCAGCTTGGGATTTCCTGCATTCATTGGCAAAGTGACCAGAAATTCCACAGCTATAGCATTTGATCTTTGATCTCTCAACCACATCCTTGTTCGGTTGATAGCTTTTCTTGAATTGCCCGGTTCCTGCTGGATTCTTCCTGAATCTTAGCTTTGAAAATCTTTTTGACAGAAATTCCAAATACTCATCTCTTCAGCGTCATCCTCACTTAATGCATCAGGTTCTTCAATCATCTTGCTTTTACCTTTGCTAGTTTCAGCTTCACCGTCACAAGTTTTTGAACTTAATATGGCTTCTACACTCTTCATTCTTCCACCACCTTGGATTGTTGGAATATTGGCCACCAAGGCAACAGATCCACCTTTCTTCTGGATTTTCTCCACTTCCTCATCTTGCTGCATTTCAAGCTCATAAGTCTTCAGGATGCCATTCAGTCTCTCAAGTGTAAAATCTTTGTAGTCCTAAGAGTTCCTCAACGAGACTATCACTGGCTTCCATTCCTTAGGAAGAGATCTCAGAAACTTTAGATTGGAGTCCTTGGTTTCATATTTTCTCCCATACAACTTTAGACCATTCAGTAACTTTTGAAATCTACTGAATAAGTCTGTTAGATTTTCACCAGAGGAGTAGTGAAAATGCTCATATTGTTGTATTAGGAGCTGCATTTTATTTTCTCTGACTTGCTCAGTTCCTTCACAGATTGTTTGAATAGTGTCCCACACTTGCTTGGTAGTAGTGCAGTTTATAACACAATCAAACATATCTTGGTCGATGCCATTGAATAGGATGTTCATAGCCTTCTTATTTTTGTGAATCTCCTCCAAGTCTTCATCTGTGTACTCAGCTTGATTCTTTGGAATAGGCCTTCCAGCAGCTACAGTGGCAGCATCTTGACCAATCCCAGAGTTGGCCTTCATTGGAACATGAGGTCCTTTCTCTATGCAATCTACATAGCCTTCATCAATGGCTGAGAGATGAAGGTGCATCTTTACTTTCCAGTGAAAGTAATTATCTTTGTCAAGCATTGGAATCTTCACACCTGTATCCTTTCTTCCCATGGTTTTGATCTTTAGACTTCTTGTATGTTAGAACCTTGCTATGATACCAATTGTTAGGTCCCGAAGTATTGTAGAAGGGGGGGTTGAATACGATACTACCAAAATATTTCGATTTTCAAGATTTTTGCGGATAACAATTTTTCAGATCTTGAAATTAAAATAACGAAACACAATTTAAGGAATATATCTTTATTGATAATAAACCCAAAGGGGTGTTACAACTTCTAATCCAATGGATTAGCTTCAAAACCTGAACACTCCTAAGGATAGTTTGGGCACGAGGACCTTCTACCCGACACTTCCTAAAAATGGGCTAAGTCGGCTCCTACTAGATGGACTGTCTAGCAGCTTAAGAAGATATAAGAGAGAGAAGAGAGATTTGTGTGTTGAGGTGTGTTTTGAAATGAAATACAACATGCCTATTTATAGATTTTAGAAAGTCACTATGCTGTACTATTTCAACAACCCCCGTGGGCCCCTCCAGCCACTTTTTGAATAGTAGCCGCCATTTGCACAGTAGCCGTCATTTGCATAGTAACCGCCATTTGCACAGTAACCGTCATTTGCATAGTAACCACTATTTGCATAGTAACCACTATTTTCACCGTAACCACTTTTTGCATAGTAACCGTGAGTAGTAATCATGAATAGTAACCGTGAATTGTAACTGTGAATAGTAACCATGAATAGTAACCGTGAATAGTAACCTTGCATAGTATTACTATTTTTGGCTGCTTCTTTTGGGCTTCTCTCTTCTTGAGATATTATGTTTGTCCTTGATCGTCAAAGGCTTTGGCAATTCTTTCTATGAATTAATGTGTTGATCCTTCTCGTATGTGCTGACACTTAGTGCACTGGTCTGGTTCACAAGTGACTAGCACTGATCTTGATCTTCACACCTTCGTTACATTCCAACTGATTAGCCTGAAGCAGTATCTTCAAATAATATAAAAACATGGAATCTTTTGGCCCTTCAACTGAATCATCTGTACATCTTATTCTGTCACTGAGGCTTAATCATGTTAATGAACTTCTTTCAGCGACTTGATCCTTGTTGGTGCCTGTTCTTCAAATTTCACGATCCCTGTATCGAGTTAATATTATTTATCTTTTATCCTAGTAGAATTATACATATCTTTTATCCTAGTTGAGTTATACATGTCCTCTATTACATATTATATTACATTATGCTTTACATATACCTTGCTCCAATTTAAACCCTTCCTTATGCCTATTTCCCTAAACCATACAAATAAAACACTAGTTATAATCCCTGGAACCCTAATTCTAAAACCTTAACCATTACTTGATTCCTTATTAGCTCATGACCCTTTTTATTTGATTTCAATCCTATTTTTCTGAAACCCACCAGAGTTAACTAAATATTTCTTTCACATCACCTCCTTATATGATTATTTTCTTGATAGAACCTTATTCGTAAATACTTTTAAATCATACTTGAATTCCCTGCCTTGTGTGCCTGTTGCAATTATATTTAAATGCTTCCCTGACCTTTATTCTTTTATAAATGCAAATCAAAATGGCTTATTTATTTAAAAATCTTTTAAAATTCCTTAAACTGGGCTGATCTGTTATCAGTGAGTTTAAGGACCGAAAAGTGAAATGTTTCTAAAAGTTTTAAAGGTTTTGTTATGAGGGATTCCATCAAAAAATGTTTTCTACGAATTCCTTTAGATTGGAGAGCATAAGAGGCCGGGTGACGTCGGTCCAGCATTTTTTTAGCGTAAGAGGCTGGGGGAGTGCCCAGTCCAGCATTTGAAAGGCCAATGTGTTGCCTAATTGGGAACCCAATTTCAAGGTCCAGAGGGACTTCGTGTCCGGTATGGGGACATTACATGGCTGATCACCCGTATTGTCCGTTGTCGTGAAAAACCTTCAATCAAATTTAAATGTTTTATAAATGGAATTGTTTTAAAAAGAGAAATGATTGCTCTCCCTCTTTACTTATGAAATGGAATACAAACTCTCTTATTCGGATAAGTTCAAAGAGTGAACCTTATATTGTTGTACCCAGGTTTCAGTTGTGGATCTTGTCTTTATATTGTCACTTGCTGAGCATTTGGCTCACTTCTTGCTATTGTTTCTAACCCTTTTTCAATTAAAGAAGAGGATACTACTTAGCAGCTATATCAGGAAAAGAGGTTGTGGTGGACTGTAGACTGACTAGCTTTGCAGGTAGAAGGTTGGACTTTTGGATTAGCAGTCAAGACTTGTAGTAATAGTGCCAGTTGGTTGTATTTATATTGTGGAGTGTATGTAACTTTTGATTAAGGATTTATTATTGTAATGTAATCACTTGGTAGTCGCTTGTTTCATACCACTACCTGTTAGAGATCTGGGTTAGTAGTGGGATTGTTATATTATGTCTTATTATTTTGTTATCAGAGAATATGCATTTAGTTTTGTGTAGTGATGCCCCGATCTTGATATCGGATCGGGAGGGCATTATAGTATGGTTCACCTGATCGGTTAGGACAGGTTGAGTTTGTGTTTTTTTTTTCTTAAAAGTTGGAATTGTTGTTTGGTATTTGAATGAAATTTGGTTTGGTTTAAATTACAGGTGGATAGTCCGAAATACGAATACATCATGTTGAAATTTTCAAAAATTTCCCTATATGAAATTCTATTTTATCTAAATAAATTCCAATAATTGAGTATTTCATTATAAAAAGTATATTTTCAGTATTGGGAAGTCGGGGCGTTAAAGACAATTCGGATTTTGTTAACTTTTATGAAGAATGTGGTATCACTCACATTTTTCGGCTCCTTATACACCTCAATCTAACGGGGTTGTTGAAAGGAAGAATCGAACATTACAAGAAATGGCAAATACGATGTTGAATGAATATCGTAGACCAAAGTATTTTTGGACCGAAGCTATGTCTACGACATGCTATGTTATTAATCGAGTGTTACTATGACCCATCAAAATGAAGACTACATATGAGCTTTATTTTGGTAAAACTCCTAAGATAAGCTACTTCAAGGTTTTTTGAAGTAAATGCTATATTTTGAGTTCAAGAGATTATTTAACAAAGTTTGACCCTAAGTCGTGTGAGGGTATATTTCTTGAATATTCAAACACTAGCAAAGCTTATCGAGTATTTAATCTTGAAACTTTAGCTGTGGAAGAATCATTGAATGTTGTGTTTGATGAATCGAAACCACATTCTAAGTTTTAAGATCTAGTAGATGAGGATGATGGTTCAAATGATCCTAAAAATGGTTCAACGACCGGAGTTGAAGATGTAATTCGACAAATGGGAACCATGGATCTAGGAAATAAAATTCCTACTAATCCTCTCGAAATAAATGAAGTTGAGACTTGATTGCCTCCGGAGATTCCATTGATTAAGAGTCATCCTATAGACAATGTCTTAGGTGAACTTAGTAAAGGCGTTCAAACTCAAGCTCAAGTTCAAAACATTGTGAGTAATATAGCATTTTTATCACAAATCAAGACCAAATCGGCCAAAGAAGCTTTATTAGACGAGGATTGGATTGAGGCCATGCAAGATGGGCTAAATCAATTTACTCGAAATGAAGTTTGGGAACTCGTGCCTCCACCACCCGACACTTCCATTATTGGAACCAAGTGGGTATTTCGTAATAAACTTGACGAAGGTGGAGAAGTGGTAAGAAATAAAGCAAGATTAGTTGCTCAAGGCTATACTCAAATGGAAGGTATAGATTTTGATGAAACCTATGCTCCCGTAGCTAGAATCGAGTCAATTCGAATGTTCTTGGCTTACGCTTGTCATATAGGTTTCAAAGTCTATCAAATAGATGTGAAATCGACTTTCCTAAATGGTGTCTTGGAAGAAGAAATGTATGTAAGACAACCACCGGGATTCGAAGATCATAAACATCCTAATTTTGTGTACAAATTGTACAAAGCCTTATCCGGTGTAAGAACCCTAATTTTTGGTAATATTTTCTTTTATTTAATATCATGTGACATTGTCAATTTGGAACCTTTCTAGTCATCCCTGTTGATTAATAGAATTGATTGTCTGAGAAACTATGTTGTTGCATTCACTATGTAAGATAAAAGAGAAGATTGTTGAGGGCAAGAGTCTTATTGTTAGTAAGATTTATAAAGCTTGGGATTTGAGAATGATTAGAGTATTAAAAGATTTATTAAGAATTATGACGAGGAATTATGGATATTCGAGGGATTTACACAATTAAGTACTTAAGGAATTATAGGGGAAATCTCTACGCGACAAAATATTATTACGAGAGATTAATTATGATACGATACGAATTAAAGATTAAATGACAAGCATTGGTGAAAGAATAATGATACAAGGAGTAGTATTGCATGCAAGTCCCATGCAACCAAGTGGTTAGAAATAGCAAACTAGTTAACCAAGTGGAAGGGGAATAGTAACTAGTTACATGGCTTTTCAAAAAGAGGAGACAAGAAGTACAAGGAGCCATACCTTGCTAGTACCTTGCCTATACATACACATTATGTATCACCCAACCCTAACTTTATCAATTATTTCAACCAACAACACAAAAATCAAAAAGACCAAAAGCTCTCCCCCCCCTGTAACGCCCCGACTTCCTAATACTGATAATGTAATTTCTATAATAAAATACTCAATTAATGGAATTAATTAAATAAAATAGAATTTGATACAGGGGGATTTTTTTTTAAAATTTCGGCATGAAGTATTCGTAATATGGACTATCCACCTGTATTTTTGAACCAACCAAATTCATAAAAGAAAATAACTGCAATTCCAACTACTTAAGAAAAATAAACGTCTGTTCAACCTGTCCTAATCGACCAGGTGAACCATACTACTATGCCCTCACGATCATAAAACAAGATCGGGCACCACAACCAAAATTAAATACATACAAGCTGATAACCAGACATTAAGTCATGATACAACGCCCCACTACTAACCCGGATCTCTAACAGGTAGTGGTATGAAACAAGCAACTACTAACTAAGTTATTACATTACAATACTAAATCCTTAATCAAAAGTTACATACGCACCACAAATATAGATACAACTAGCGGGCACTAATAAAAATCTGGATTGCTATCCAAAGTCCAACCTTTTACTAGAGCCAAACTAGTCTGTCTACAGTCCACCACAAGTTCTTCTCCTGATATAGCTCCTACGTCGTATCCTTTTCTTCCTTAACTGAAAAAGGGTTATAAACAGCAATAAGTGAGCCAAATGCTCAGCAAGTAACAATATAGATGCCAAAATAAAATCAACAACAGGAGTACGGATACAACGATATAAAAATCATTCTCTGAGTTTTTCCAAATTTTGGCAATTTGTAATTCATTCCAAAAAAAAAATAGGGAGAGAGAGAAAAATCAATTTCTCTTTTTATATCATATTTCCCACCTTTAAAACATTATAATTAAATTAAGCTTTTTTATTAAAACCGGACAATACGGGTGATCAGCCACGTAATGTCCCCATACCGGACACTAGGTCCCTCTGGACTTTGAAAATTGGGTTCCCAATTAGGCAACACATTGGCCTCTATTGCTGGACTAGGACCACCCTAGCCTCTTACGCCAAATTAAAGTGCTGGACTAGGACCACCCTAGCCTCTTACGCTAATTTAAAATAATTAATTAAATGTCCTTAAAATAAAGCAATTTTCGATGAATGGAATTCTTATGCAATAATTCAGAGCAGGGGATTATTCTGTTTAATTTCAAGAATGAGTGACTGAAAGTCAAGTAAGCAATCCAATTCAATTGTATAAGGTTCGCAAGGTAGAGTTCAAGTGTGATTCACAAGTATTTAAAAATAAAGGTTTATCAAGCTCTTGTCATTTTAATGGCATAATACAAGGTGATATCGAATATGGTATGGCTAAGGGGAAAATAGGAATATAAGCAATAAGGGTCATTGATTAATTAAGAACATAACAAAGGTTAGGGATTTAGAGTTTAATTCAAGGGTTGCAAGGTATAGTTAGGCTAGTGTGAATTAAGGAAATAGATATGAAATAGGGTTCAAGCTAGTACAAAAGGTATGTCATAAAATAAGGTTTACAGTTCAATGAGAATTAAAATAAGTAAAGAAGTACAATAGTTTAAACAGCAGTCTATAAGGGTAAACATGAAGGTATTAAGGATTAAGCAATAGTTAATATGATTTAACAGTATAGTACAAGAGGTTCGACAATTAACTTGAAAGAAGCAACAATAAGTTATAAGAATTTAAACAACAATTCATGGATAATTGAAAGAATCTGAACTTCGATACAAGGTTCGAGTTACTTGCCTTAACCAAATATTTGCACGCTAGTCACTTAGTTCAAAAACTCTCAGTCTTTGCCTTTCCTTTATCCTTCGAACCTACACATATAAAAACACTATTTCAGCATTTTATTCAAAAATCGACGTTCATCATTTGAATGTCTAATCTTAATCTACCCTTACGATAATAGCCTAAATTTATTTACTTAAATCATAAAACATTAATCTCTGACTACTGACATAGATAAATAAATAAATATATATAATTAGACCTGACAAACATTTAACAATTAATCACGTAAACAAAATGTAATCCAATACCACTTCGTACTAATAGTACATACATATATACATATACTCGAGAAAATAAATTTAGCATTTTTAGAAAATTTTGACAGCATCCCCTTTATACGGGTGACTGCCAGTCGGAACATAACCGACACCAAGAAGTAAAAATCATTGCATTCCAAATATAATCTTTACAACTAACCACGTACTAACCATTAGAATTAAAATTATCTCAACCCGAATAATCCACAATAATTTCAATAAATCATAACAATCGAAGGTATAATTCGGAACTTACAAATACAAAATAAATAATACGAGACTCTATGCAAATAAAATAAGATCGATTTAATAATAAAATTCTCTGAATTAAACAAGTAATTATCCCACTGTATACAACCGAATTGAGGACAGAGTACAATTTATTATACACTCGAACTTCACAAGCTTCAAACCCAAGACTTATTTACCCATTGATTTCACCGAGTACATCACTCAAGCCACTAACATGTACATACTTGGCCACACTTTCACATAATATAACTCACACACTAACTCACGCACACACCCTGTTCACCCACACACTCTAACTTCAACTCACACAACATAAACACATTACACACACACACGAATTCCTTGTATATCCACACACGCGCACAGCCAGGGGGAAAAAGAAAAACAGGGGAGGGGAGACACTATAACGCCAGTACACAGGGGTCACACACTCACTCTCGGCAATACAGGAAAAAGAAACTCGAACAAGGACAATCCCAGCAACAACCGTCCGCAGCAACTCACAACACCAACACAGCAAAAATTCGAGGAAATCGAGTCACAACCTATCAGAACTAGTGGGAATCGAAAATTAGAGATAGAAACAGAGATGAAAAGAGAAATCGAGAGGGGAGGGAATGAGATTAATCGAGAAAAGAGAGAAGGTTCCAGATATTTGAAGAAACTCGATTGTGAATTGGGAATGAACTGCATTATTAGGGATTTAAGAGGTTAATGGAAGTAAAAGATATTTTATGAGTTTTATATAAATTTTCTGAATAAACAAAATTTTAATCCATCTAAGTAAATTGCAAAATAAATAAATACATAATTAAAGCCAAAGAAATCTCAATATTGTATTTAAAATGTAGGAAATAGAATTATCTGTCACCCCGTATTTATAAAATATTTTTAGGATAAAAAATGAATGAAATATGGATTTTACAAGATTAAATCAAATAAAACACAAATCAATTCATAAAAATCATTTTAAAATCCTTAAAAATCGAAATAAATCCATCTAATATTTTTAAAACTCAAATAAACAAATAAAGTTAATAATGTAAAAGAATTCATGATTTATACTAACCCCGATAATTTTATAAAAACCTCAGAAGATAAATGACACATGATTTAAATAAAATTTATTCGCCAAAACAAAAAAAAAAAATAAAATACGTAGATTTATCTGACACATATAAATCATCAAATAAACTCAAAAATAAAATATCATACATATTTCACTTCCTCAAAAATAATTACATCACATAATTCACATTTAATATTAAATAAATAATTATAAATATTACAAAAATTTCTAAGGCGTTATATCCTTCCCCCCTTAACGGGATTCTGTCCCCAGAATCTCACCTAAGTAAATAGATGAGGATAATTCTCGAGCATCTCGCTCTCAAGCTCCCAAGTTGACTCCTCAACTCTAGGATTCCTCCACAGAACCTTTACCAACTTAACTGTCTTATTTCTCAATTTCTTATCCATTCTATCCTGGATTGCTACGGGCTGTTCTATATAAGACAGATCCGGCTGTAACTCAATAGGCTCGTATTCAATGACATGACTTAAATCTGGATGATATTTCTTGAGCATTGACACATGGAAGACATTGTGAATATGGCTCATATGTGGCGGTAGGGCTAACTCATACGCGACTTTTCCAACCCGTCTTAAGATCTCAAAAGGTCCTACATATCTCGTACTGAGCTTTCCTTTCTTGCCAAACCTCGTAACTCCTTTCCAAGGTGACACTTTCAACAACACTTTCTCTCCTTCTTCAAAATTCATATCTTTCCTGGCTTGATCAGCATACTTCCTTTGTCTGTTCTGAGCAGCAATTAGCCTTTTCTGAATGATTTCGATCTTTTCCTTCGTTTGTTGTACTAGTTCCGATCCTAACACCTTACGCTCACCAACCTCATCCCAATATACAGGAGATCTACATTTCCTTCCATATAAAGCTTCGTATGGCGGCATCCCAATACTCGCATGATAGCTGTTGTTGTAAGAGAATTCTACCAAAGGTAGGTGCTCGTCCCAACTTCCTTTAAAATCCAATGCACACGTTCGTAGCATATCTTCAATAGTTTGAATGGTTCGTTCACTCTGTCCGTCCGTCTGCGGATGATAGGCTGTACTCATCTTAAGCTCAGTTCCCAAGCATTCTTGAAATTGTTTCCAAAATCTGGAGTTGAAACGTGGATCTCGATCAGATACAATAGTTACTGGCACACCGTGACGCATAACAACTTCCTTCAAATACAGCTGTACCAACTTATCTAGTGAGAATCTTTCGTTGATTGGAAGAAAATGGGCAGATTTAGTCAAACGGTCTATGATTACCCAAATCGCATCATGATTGGCTTTCGTTCTAGGTAATCCAACCACGAAATCCATAGCCAGATGCTCCCATTTCCACTCAGGAATATCTAACGGCTGTAGTAGTCCACTGGGCCTTTGATGTTCGGCTTTGACTCTTTGACACGTGTAACACTTACTAACCCACTCTGCAATCTCTCTTTTCATATCAGGCCACCAGAAATGTTCCTTCAGGTCTTGGTACATCTTCGTACTCCCCGGATGAATTGAATATCTTGAACTGTGAGCATCCCGCAAAATCTCATTCTTTACTTCTGGCACGTTGGGAATCCAAATCCTCGAAGAAAATCTTAAGATACCCCTATCATCCTTCTGAGTGCAAATCTCTTCACCTGACAATGTATTCATATCTTGATTCATGATTTCCTCCTGACATCTTCGTATCTTTTCAAGTAACTCGGGTTGAAAGGTCATGGTATAACACTTACCACTGGTAGGCTCCGAGATCTGGACTTCTAATCTCAACTTTTCAAACTCCTTGAACAATTCCTTTGAGATGGTAAACATGTTCAGTCTCTCCTTTCTACTTAATGCGTCAGCCACTACATTCGCTCTCCCTGGGTGATAATTAATTGTGCAGTCATAATCTTTAATCAACTCTAACCATCGCCTTTGTCTCATGTTAAGCTCTCGTTGAGTGAAGATATACTTCAAACTTTTGTGGTCCGTGTAAATCTCACATTTGTCACCATATAGATAGTGTCTCCAAATCTTTAGTGCGAATACAATTGCTGCTAACTCCAAATCGTGAGTCGGGTACTTCTGTTCATGAGGCTTTAATTGTCGAGAAGCATACGCAATCACCTTTCCATGTTGCATTAATACACACCCTAATCCCTTGTATGAAGCATCACTGTAGATCACAAAGTTTCCTTGACTGTCTGGTAAGACTAACACTAGTGCTGTTACTAATCTTTTCTTTAATTCTTGAAAACTCTCTTCACACTTCTCATTCCATATGAACTTCTCATTTTTCCTAGTCAACCTGGTCAATGGTGAGGCGATCTTAGAAAAATCTTGAACAAACCTCCTATAATAACCAGCCAATCCCAAGAAACTTCTCACTTCGGTGGGTGTTCTCGGTCTGCTCCAATTCACCACAGCTTCTATCTTTGCGGGGTCAACTCTAATTCCTTCACTACTAATTATATGACCTAGAAACTGCACCTCTTCCAACCAAAACTCACATTTTGAAAACTTGGCATACAACTTCTCTGCTCTCAATATTTCTAACGCAATCCTTAAATGTTCTGCATGATCTTCCCGGGTCTTGGAATATATCAAGATATCATCAATAAAAACTATCACAAATTTATCCAGATGCTTCCTAAAGACTCTATTCATAAGATCCATAAATGCTGCTGGGGCATTGGTTAATCCAAATGGCATCACTAAGAATTCGTAATGTCCATACCTTGTGCGAAATGCCGTCTTTGGAATGTCTTCGGGTTTGATTTTTAATTGATGATAGCCCGATCTTAAATCAATCTTCGAGAAATAAGCTGCTCCCTTAAGTTGATCAAACAAATCATCGATTCTAGGTAAGGGATATCTATTCTTGATGGTCAGCTTGTTGAGTTCTCGATAATCGATACATAATCTCATACTACCATCCTTTTTCTTGACAAACAGCACAGGAGCTCCCCACGGCGATACACTTGGTCTTATGACTCCCTTATCTAAAAGTTCTTGTAATTGTGTTGCTAACTCTTTCATCTCCACCGGTGCCATCCTATATGGTGCTTTGGACACGGGTTCTGCTCCAGGTACTAGGTCTATAGCAAACTCCACTTCTCGATCTGGAGGTAAACCGGGTAATTCTTCTGGAAAAACGTCGGGGAACTCGTTAACAATTGGTATATCTTCTATCTTCGGTGCTTGTTTCTCTACATCCGTCACGTGTGCTAAATACGCTTCACAACCTTGTCTAAGTAACCTCTTGGCTTGCATAATACTCAGAAATTTCTTCACCTGTCTTTGTCCTTGAAATATCACTTCCTTATCATCCTCCGCCTTTAATCTCACCTGCTTCTTTCTACACTCAATCTGTGCATCATAATCAGCCAACCAATCCATTCCTAAAATTACGTCGAATTCTCCCATTTCGAAGGGTATCAAATTGGCATAGAAAAGGTAACCACCTATCTCTATATTACACTGAGGACACACTTGATTGACAGGGACTCTATCTTGGTTTGCCACCTCTATCACTAAAGCTTGCTCTAAAGGTCGAATTTCACATTGCAATTTACTAACAAACTTGTTGGAAATGAAAGACTTAGTAGCTCCAGAGTCAATTAAAACTTTAGCCTCTATTGAATTCACAGGAAGCGTACCTGCAACAACATCCATTTCTTGAACAGCATCCTGCATAGTCATGTTAAAGGTTCTGGCTCTAGGTTGAGACATCTGGGTCTGAGATGGAGGTCCAGTTATCCTCAGGGCATTTGCCGATGGGGGTCCGGCTATCCTTAAAGCATTTCCTGACTGAACTGCCTCCTTGCAATCCTTAGCAATATGACCAATTTTCTCGCAGTTGTAGCATGTTATCCCTGATTTTGAGGTCGGGCACTCTCCCGCGTAATGTCCCTTCTTGTTGCATTTAAAACAAGTAATACTTAGTCTGTGGCAAACTCCCGAGTGCTTCTTTCCACAAGTTGTACATTCAGGTAAGGCTGGTCTGATTGCAAGCTGCTGATTGGTATTCTGAAGACGTTTACCTTGACCACCGTTTCCATTCTTCGGTTTCTGAAAACCTCGGTTCCTGTCAAACCGACCCTCATTCCTTGGCTTGAACTTGTTATTATTATTACCTTTTGGGTTCTGACTTCCCTCAGTACTTTCTATCTTCCTTTTCTTTCCTGCTTTCTCTTTCTGATACAATTCACTTTCACCTTCAACAATCATAGCCTTCTCCACTACCATTGCATAGTTCTCTAACTGAAACACCGCCACCTTACTACGTATCCATGGCTTTAGACCCTGTTGAAATCTTTTAGCTTTCTTTGCCTCAGTATTGACATACTCAGGAACAAACCTTGCTAACTCTGTGAATTTTGCCTCGTATTCTGCCACGCTCATGTTTTCTTGTTTTAATTCTAAAAACTGAATCTCCAGCTGATCTTGCATATACCTTGGAAGATACTTCTCGAGAAATAACTCGGTGAATCTCTGCCATGTGATCACTCCATCACCTTGCAACAATTTTGTTGACTCCCACCAATAATTTGCTTCAGCTTTCAAGAAGTAACTAGCATATTCCGTCTTCTGATCTTCTCCTACCCTTACCAAAGCAAAAGCTTTTTCCATTTCATTAAGCCAAGCCCTAGCTTCTATAGGGTTGACAGTACCTTTGAACTCTGGAGGGTGTACAGCTTGAAAAGCATTAAAGGTCACAATTGGTTGGGCGGGTCGTTGCTGAGCTAGTGCGGCTGTCTGTTGTTGAAGAATTTGGAGAATTTGAGTCATAGTCGGGTCAACTGGATTTTGGTTGCCAGTGTTCTGGTTTTCAGGATTTGTAGCAGTTGTTTTCTTCTTTGGAGGCATGATTCTGATAAGAAAACAAGAAACTTATTAAGCAATAGGCTAATATATACAAAAATAAGGTTTTTCGAATCCTGGATTTGAGTTAACTATGTTCACAAGAATTTTAACGGGGTAAAGAACCAAGGAAGCATAGGTATTATCTTGAACAAGTAATGCTAACAGGAGATATTTAGGCAACTCAGAAATGTAATAAAAGATGTGCAGATAACGAGAAAATAAAGGTCATGGTACCAACAAAGTTAATATAACACAACAGTTTCAGAGTTCAAGGTACACTGTTAACCATCCTGCTACAAAAATAAATGCCGAGGATAATCTCAACCATCCACCATCCGCGATAACGATATAGCGAGTAAAGAAATTATTAAATCGATAAAAGAATATCTTAAACCTACTACCTACTATCCTAATGATAACCTACACCTATCGCTCCTATCCTATACCTAATCCTGGCTTGTTTCAGTGACCAAAACCTGACTGCTCTGATACCAACCTGTAACGCCCCGACTTCCTAATACTGATAATGTAATTTCTATAATAAAATACTCAATTAATGGAATTAATTAAATAAAATAGAATTTGATACAGGGGGATTTTTTTTTAAAATTTCGGCATGAAGTATTCGTAATATGGACTATCCACCTGTATTTTTGAACCAACCAAATTCATAAAAGAAAATAACTGCAATTCCAACTACTTAAGAAAAATAAACGTCTGTTCAACCTGTCCTAATCGACCAGGTGAACCATACTACTATGCCCTCACGATCATAAAACAAGATCGGGCACCACAACCAAAATTAAATACATACAAGCTGATAACCAGACATTAAGTCATGATACAACGCCCCACTACTAACCCGGATCTCTAACAGGTAGTGGTATGAAACAAGCAACTACTAACTAAGTTATTACATTACAATACTAAATCCTTAATCAAAAGTTACATACGCACCACAAATATAGATACAACTAGCGGGCACTAATAAAAATCTGGATTGCTATCCAAAGTCCAACCTTTTACTAGAGCCAAACTAGTCTGTCTACAGTCCACCACAAGTTCTTCTCCTGATATAGCTCCTACGTCGTATCCTTTTCTTCCTTAACTGAAAAAGGGTTATAAACAGCAATAAGTGAGCCAAATGCTCAGCAAGTAACAATATAGATGCCAAAATAAAATCAACAACAGGAGTACGGATACAACGATATAAAAATCATTCTCTGAGTTTTTCCAAATTTTGGCAATTTGTAATTCATTCCAAAAAAAAAATAGGGAGAGAGAGAAAAATCAATTTCTCTTTTTATATCATATTTCCCACCTTTAAAACATTATAATTAAATTAAGCTTTTTTATTAAAACCGGACAATACGGGTGATCAGCCACGTAATGTCCCCATACCGGACACTAGGTCCCTCTGGACTTTGAAAATTGGGTTCCCAATTAGGCAACACATTGGCCTCTATTGCTGGACTAGGACCACCCTAGCCTCTTACGCCAAATTAAAGTGCTGGACTAGGACCACCCTAGCCTCTTACGCTAATTTAAAATAATTAATTAAATGTCCTTAAAATAAAGCAATTTTCGATGAATGGAATTCTTATGCAATAATTCAGAGCAGGGGATTATTCTGTTTAATTTCAAGAATGAGTGACTGAAAGTCAAGTAAGCAATCCAATTCAATTGTATAAGGTTCGCAAGGTAGAGTTCAAGTGTGATTCACAAGTATTTAAAAATAAAGGTTTATCAAGCTCTTGTCATTTTAATGGCATAATACAAGGTGATATCGAATATGGTATGGCTAAGGGGAAAATAGGAATATAAGCAATAAGGGTCATTGATTAATTAAGAACATAACAAAGGTTAGGGATTTAGAGTTTAATTCAAGGGTTGCAAGGTATAGTTAGGCTAGTGTGAATTAAGGAAATAGATATGAAATAGGGTTCAAGCTAGTACAAAAGGTATGTCATAAAATAAGGTTTACAGTTCAATGAGAATTAAAATAAGTAAAGAAGTACAATAGTTTAAACAGCAGTCTATAAGGGTAAACATGAAGGTATTAAGGATTAAGCAATAGTTAATATGATTTAACAGTATAGTACAAGAGGTTCGACAATTAACTTGAAAGAAGCAACAATAAGTTATAAGAATTTAAACAACAATTCATGGATAATTGAAAGAATCTGAACTTCGATACAAGGTTCGAGTTACTTGCCTTAACCAAATATTTGCACGCTAGTCACTTAGTTCAAAAACTCTCAGTCTTTGCCTTTCCTTTATCCTTTATGTCTACGTCCTTCGAACCTACACATATAAAAACACTATTTCAGCATTTTATTCAAAAATCGACGTTCATCATTTGAATGTCTAATCTTAATCTACCCTTACGATAATAGCCTAAATTTATTTACTTAAATCATAAAACATTAATCTCTGACTACTGACATAGATAAATAAATAAATATATATAATTAGACCTGACAAACATTTAACAATTAATCACGTAAACAAAATGTAATCCAATACCACTTCGTACTAATAGTACATACATATATACATATACTCGAGAAAATAAATTTAGCATTTTTAGAAAATTTTGACAGCATCCCCTTTATACGGGTGACTGCCAGTCGGAACATAACCGACACCAAGAAGTAAAAATCATTGCATTCCAAATATAATCTTTACAACTAACCACGTACTAACCATTAGAATTAAAATTATCTCAACCCGAATAATCCACAATAATTTCAATAAATCATAACAATCGAAGGTATAATTCGGAACTTACAAATACAAAATAAATAATACGAGACTCTATGCAAATAAAATAAGATCGATTTAATAATAAAATTCTCTGAATTAAACAAGTAATTATCCCACTGTATACAACCGAATTGAGGACAGAGTACAATTTATTATACACTCGAACTTCACAAGCTTCAAACCCAAGACTTATTTACCCATTGATTTCACCGAGTACATCACTCAAGCCACTAACATGTACATACTTGGCCACACTTTCACATAATATAACTCACACACTAACTCACGCACACACCCTGTTCACCCACACACTCTAACTTCAACTCACACAACATAAACACATTACACACACACACGAATTCCTTGTATATCCACACACGCGCACAGCCAGGGGGAAAAAGAAAAACAGGGGAGGGGAGACACTATAACGCCAGTACACAGGGGTCACACACTCACTCTCGGCAATACAGGAAAAAGAAACTCGAACAAGGACAATCCCAGCAACAACCGTCCGCAGCAACTCACAACACCAACACAGCAAAAATTCGAGGAAATCGAGTCACAACCTATCAGAACTAGTGGGAATCGAAAATTAGAGATAGAAACAGAGATGAAAAGAGAAATCGAGAGGGGAGGGAATGAGATTAATCGAGAAAAGAGAGAAGGTTCCAGATATTTGAAGAAACTCGATTGTGAATTGGGAATGAACTGCATTATTAGGGATTTAAGAGGTTAATGGAAGTAAAAGATATTTTATGAGTTTTATATAAATTTTCTGAATAAACAAAATTTTAATCCATCTAAGTAAATTGCAAAATAAATAAATACATAATTAAAGCCAAAGAAATCTCAATATTGTATTTAAAATGTAGGAAATAGAATTATCTGTCACCCCGTATTTATAAAATATTTTTAGGATCAAAAATGAATGAAATATGGATTTTACAAGATTAAATCAAATAAAACACAAATCAATTCATAAAAATCATTTTAAAATCCTTAAAAATCGAAATAAATCCATCTAATATTTTTAAAACTCAAATAAACAAATAAAGTTAATAATGTAAAAGAATTCATGATTTATACTAACCCCGATAATTTTATAAAAACCTCAGAAGATAAATGACACATGATTTAAATAAAATTTATTCGCCAAAACAAAAAAAAAAATAAAATACGTAGATTTATCTGACACATATAAATCATCAAATAAACTCAAAAATAAAATATCATACATATTTCACTTCCTCAAAAATAATTACATCACATAATTCACATTTAATATTAAATAAATAATTATAAATATTACAAAAATTTCTAAGGCGTTATACCCCCCTTGGAAGAAAAAGCTCTCGGCCAACATAGAAAAAGGAAGAAGAAAATTCTTCCTCCCCCATTTCCCATCACTCATAAATCAAGATATAATTCCTAGGCCCTCACCAACATCTAAGCAAGGTATGTTAAGAGTTTCAAGCCATTTCATCCATCCAATTTCAAGATATTAATTATAATAGATATTGTGAATAGTAACCATGGTTGGTTTTTCTTTTAGATCTTGGATTGTAAGGGTTGTAGGAGACCATTCAAGGTGTTATTGAGTTTTGTAAAGCTTATCCAAGGCTCCTAGGTGCTCAAGAAGGTATAAAAATCACAAACCCTTTGGCCATGTAGTGTTTATGGTGTTTGGTAGTAGATCCATGTATATATGTGTTAATCTTGGTTGTATAAGTTATGGATGACATGGATCTTGAGTTTTGATGTTGTGATTGTGATTTTTATGATTGTGGATAGTATATGTATCTCCATGAGTGATATAAAGCATGAACTAAGTGAATTAAGTGTTGGTTGTGTTGTGGAATTGTGAAAATTGGTTGATCTAAGTGAAAAATGCTTGCTGAGTTTTTCCAGGAACATTGACCTGTCTTGTAACCTGGTTTTGAACTCTCAAATCTTTTCCCCTGAGGTCCTACCATATATTGTTGGAAAGATAATTGAATGTAGTTTCTGGAAATGTAAGGTTCATGACTAGATGATGTATAGATTTTAAGTTATGGCCGGAGAAGTAAATTGTGTTTCTGGATTCCGGACTGCACTAAGTGACCCCCTTGTGAACCTTGTTTAAACCCCTAAAAATATATGTGGGATCATGGAAAAATTTGAGAAACTAGGAAATGCAGTGATGAAGACCACCCAAAAAGAATTGGATTAAAATATGAATTTTTGAATTTTATAAAAATGCTAGAGTAAATTTCGCGCAAGGGAAAAAGTCGTTAGTGGAGCATAATTCTAGGGGTAATGGTTATGATTCGAATGTGGTAACTAAATTAAGTCGAATAAGTGACGAGCGTAATCGAGTGATGACATGAACCTATAGTGGGGCTAGAGTGTCATAAGACGAGGTCATTAAGTTAATTTCGTACCCCATAAAACCCCGTAATTAAAGAGATATTGTTAAGGTACTAACGAGCGGTTATTGCTTATGTATAGATCGTTCGACTCCGCACGCTCGACCACCCCAACCAAACCAAGGCAAGTTTACTTTTCAAAACTTATACATGTACAAGGACTTTCACTGTTGTGTTTGTAGTTTTCAACCGTATCAAATGCTATGTTTATCGAAGTATTGATGCAATTGAGATTGTATAAGTACATATATGCTTGTACCCCTTGAACTTAGATTGAAATGTTTTCTTCGGACAACGACTCTAGCAATAGAGGTCGTAGCGGTCCGTATATACTATTGACCGGGGAGTGGTATATTATTATATCGTAACTAGTTTGCGAAAACCCGAAGGGTCATTCAGGGAGTATCGTATACTCAAGTAACTATTGTTATATCTTCGTAAATACTCGAAACCCTATCTTGGATTAAAAGTTTATTTTATCGAATAATTATTTTATTAATTATTAATATTAAATCTTAAAATATTATTTATTAATTATCGTTCATTATTTTAAAGACAAGTCAATCCAAGATACATTTAATACTTTCAAACTCGAACTCTTTCGAACTCAAAACATTTTCGAAAACCCCCGGTCAGGTTCTGCTTCTTGTATGATTTCAAGAATCATCGGTCGACTGATGTCGAACCTCAATTACTCTGTTTTCAATCAAAATCAAGTTTTCAAAAGAAAAAGAAAAAGGGACTCTGGCAGGTGTGGGAACCGTTGACGAACGATTCCCGGGATGTGTAAGCGGCCGTGAGCCAGGCGGTCCATCAATTATTATTCCGGCCCAGGTGTTGCCGAAGGATGATTACGGATGTAGTTTTCATCAAGGGTGATTACGGATGTAGTTTTCACCCGGGGATAGTTACGGATGTAGTTTCTATCCTTCTACCGGTAGAGAAGACCCACGGATTATTGGACTTGGAAGTGGCGACTGATCATCGTCAATCCTTGTCAGGTTTTATGTTTTCTTTAAGTCCCATTCCTCCATTTTGGAAAAATGCTTTGACACTGCTTCTTAGGCTTTTGTGCCAAGTTGCTGATAGTGTTCTATTTTGATGAGAAAGATGTTGACTCAATGCAGTATCTAGAACTGCAAGTTTATTTTGAAAACAAGGGCACATATTGTTGCACCTTCGGAATTTATCAACAATGACAAGTGATTTTATATCTGATTGATACAAACAAGTTTATAACTGCTAATCATATGAAATGCTATATTGCTTGCCTTATACGTATATTTCTTGCTGAGCTATAGTTGCTCACTCTTGCTTGTTTTCAAATTTTACAAACACAACAGCTAAGCGAAATGGCAAGACCCAGACAGACTGCTCGAAAGCAGGTGACTAGACCCGAGCCAGCAGTTGAGATTCCACCGGTAGGCCCCATTAGCCGGATTGGTTGGCAGCTTTTGTTAGTTCGTTTTATTTATCAGTATGACCTGTGCAAGGCAGTGTATCGTAACAAACTTTCAAGCCGCCAACTTCGCTTCATATCGAAGTGTTGCTGGTAGCATAAATACTATTTAATTCGGTCTGTAATAACTCTGATACTTTTATTACTGTTTAATCAATGTTGTGACGTTTCTGAGGCTCTAACCTGTGTGTGTGTGTGTGTGTGGTGTGAGTTTATTGTGGGGTCGATGGTTGTTTCATATATATATTATGTGCAAGAACAGGTATGTTATTAATGGAAAATGGACCGTGAGCGCCTAGATCTCCGACCCCGGATCTGGGGGTGTCACAGAAATGGTATCAGAGCGAGGTTACAGTTTAAGAAACGATAGTAATTTAAGAAAGCAACCCTAATAATAATAACAATTATAATAACCCTAATAACAACCTTAATAATACTTAGAACTCTCATCGAGTTTGTAGTCGGGTTATCGGATATAGCCCTGACTTTAAGGCCCGTGAGGGAACTACTCCTAAACCTTTCTTTTTGGTTAGTGACCCACCTTATTTTCCCTTGTGTAGATGGAGGAGATACCAGACCCTGAGGCTTTCGAGAGAGAGCATGTTGAGGCACTGATGCGAGATACCGAGGATCCTTAGGAGGACATGGGTGCTGACTCTGAGCTCGGCCCCTGGATTACGCTGATAGGAGATACTGATGATGAGGATCCCGTTGAGGAGCCCTTTGAGCCTGAGCCTGAGCCGGAGCCTGTTACCCCATCTCCTGTAGCTATTGATGAGGAGAGTGTGAGATCCGGTGAGGGTCGTGTTGTGTCACCCCCACCTTCTCCACAGACATCTAGCCCTGTTTCATCGGACGGTGACTCCGAGGATGATACTTCTGGCGAGGAGGAGCTTGACCCTACCCCTGCTACTGCTCCTGCTCCTGCTACTGCTGCACCTACTCCTGTTCCTGTCATACCACCCCCACCGATGGACCTACCCCCAGTGTCGGGTACTGAGCACGCTTACGTGGTACAGTTCCTGACCCGAGACTTACTTTCTGCGGAGGCCCGACTTAACGAGGCGAGGCGGGCACTAGTGGAGGAGCGCGAGGCGCGCTTGAGGATCCAGGCTGAGATGAGGACCGCTGTTGCTAGGAGGACTAGGGCTCGACTCCATAGGATTGAGAGGAGGAGTCGCGAGAGGATTCTTGGATTAGGGATCCGCGGGGGCGGAGTGATCCAGGCTAGGGATGCTAGGCGTGTTGTGCGTCGTGCATTTGCCCGAGTGAGGACCTTGCTCCGCCGCGGTGCGGCCCAGTGATGTGTTACTGATAGCTCAGTCCCCTAGGTTCAGATGACATTAGTGTGTCGATTTTGCGGGATAGTTGACTTGTGCAGTGGTATCCTTTCTGACCAGTGGATGAGTAGACTGACCTACAGATATGTAGATGTGATTTCGGGTAGTATGTACGGATGTAGCCCTACTTTTGTGTAGCCCTGACTATTCGGATGATGTACTTGTATTTGTTCCACTTTTGCTAGACTTTGACATCGGAACTATGTATTTGGCTCTAACATCCAAACTTTGTGACAACCCTTGTACCGTATTTATTTAGTTTCAGTTTCCTTGATATTGTCTCAACTGCTTTACTTTCCGATGCCATGCTCTACTGTTTTGATATACAACTGTGATTATACAATTGCTACAAGCCACAAATACAACCATGCTGTTTCAAATTTACGATATGCGATTTCAAATTGTTCTCTACATTTTCCAAAAATGTTCCTACAATTTTTTTAAAATAATTTTTTTTCAAAAAATATATATATATATATATATATATATATATATATATATATATATATATATATATATATATATATATATATATATATATATATATATATTGAGGTTTCGAAATTTTGAAAACTCTTGCAAATGTATTCGCATCCCATAGGAATTTTTCCCAAAAATGTTTTGACGTTTTATCTCTAGCATCGGGTTATTAAAACTTTTGCAACTTCCACCCTTATGAGAAGGAACGATACGTTCCTGACCCGTGCAAACGCTGTCAGGTAATTGGAAAACCCTAACCCATTTCTTGTTTTATTATCAGAATCATGCCACCCAGAAGAATGAACAGTCGAGCTCACCCGATCAGTTCTGAGGGCCAGGGTAGCCACCATGGGACCGGAGGCCACCAGAACCGTGAAGGGGAGAATGTCAACCTGAGTGAGAGTGAGGGCAACGATCATAACTTGTTTGATGACTCTGAGTATGAAGAAGAAGAAGCTGGTGATGACACCCGAAAGGCAGAACATCCTAGGGGAGGCCCTATGGAACAATTCATGGAGTTACTTAGGCAGAACTTGGACCGTCCCCCAGTTCAGCAACCACCCCAAAATGCTAATGCAAATGCTTTCCGGAACTTCAAATCCCTGAAACCCCCAGAATTTAAAGGAACTGCCGACCCGGTCGAGGCAAGGGCCTGGCTGAAGGAAATGGAAAAATCTTTCGAGATACTGAGTGTCGCTGAAGAGCAGAAGACTGTTTTCGCCACTTACCTTCTGAAGGGTGAGGCGAACTATTGGTGGGAAGTTAAGAAGAATTTGGAAGGAAGAGGTGTGGTGACCTGGGAGAGGTTTAACGAGCTGTTCTCGGAGAAGTACTTTCCTAGGTTCATGGAGACACAAATGGAGCTGAAGTTTTTGGAACTGAAGCAAGGTAACATGACGGTGGCCGAGTATGAGGCCAAATTTATTGAGCTGTCGAGGTTTGTGCCGGAATATGTGAACTCTGAGGCAAAGAAGGCCCGAAGATTTCAATTAGGGCTAAAACAATGGATTCAGAATCGTGTGGCGGTTCTTGAGCTGACAGACTATGCCACCCTGGTACAGAAAGCATCAATTGTTGAAGCTGGGAGTGAACAGATGTAGAAGGAGAGGGAAGGAAAGAAGAGGAAGTTTGATAGTCGAAAGGGAAACTCTGCGGGAGGGAGCTTTCCGAGCAATTTAAGCGAGGAACGATGTCCCAACCCAGCAGAAACTTTGGAACCAAGAGAGCTGAAAGTTGGAGTGTGAGCCAGAGCGGCCGACCACAGGGATCGTCTTACTCTACCCCATCCCGAGCCCAACCCCCAGAATGCAATAAATGTGGAAGGAAACATGCGAGCGTGTGTAACCTACAGGATGTGAAGTGCTTCAAGTGTGGGTTGACAGGACATTATGCTAACGCCTATCGAGGAACTAGTAACAACACCAGTGCCGGAGGAAATTGCTTCAAGTGTGGGAAACCAGGGCACCGAATGAGGGAATGTATGTCCTCTGGGTTAGCTGCATCAAGAGTGAGTGGAACTGCTTCTAACAATGCCCCTACTGCAAGAACTTTTAACATGACGGTGCAGGATGCCGTGAGGAACACGGATGTGATTGCAGGTACTCTACTACTCAACTCAGTTAAGGCAAATGTTTTATTTGATTCGGGAGCTACCAAGTCTTTCATATCTCTAGATTTTGTATGTCAGTTAGGCCTTAAGACTGAACCATTGAAAGATAGACTGCAAATAGAGATAGCTAATCATGAAATTATTCCCGTTAGCCACGTATGTCCAGGATGTGACCTAGAAATAGAAGGGCGACACTTTCGGGTAGACTTAATACCTTTTAAACTAGGAGAGTTTGACGTAATAGTAGGAATGGATTGGTTTGCAACCCACGGAGCCCAGATTGATTGTGTAAAGAAGAAAGTAAGTTTGAGACTGCCAGGGGACGAAGAAGTAGTGTTTAGTGGGAAACGGCAGAACCAAAAGTTCCTGACTATGATTCAAGCTAAGAAGCTGTTACGTAAAGGATGCGGAGCCTATTTAGCCTATGTGAAGGATACCAAGAAGGAGGCACCAACCCTACAGGAAATCCCTGTCGTTAATGAGTTCGCGGACGTATTTCCGGATGATCTTCCAGGACTACCACCTGATAGAGACATCGAGTTCGCTATAGACTTAGTTCAGGGCACGGCCCCAATTTCGAAAGCCCCATATCGGCTAGCCCCAGTGGAGATGAAAGAGCTAGCCACTCAGTTACAAGAGTTGTTGGATAAAGGGATGATAAGACCTAGTGTGTCACCGTGGGGAGCCCCGGTGTTATTCGTGAAAAAGAAGGATGGTAGTATGAGATTATGTATAGACTACAGGGAGTTGACCAAGGTGACTATAAAGAATAAGTATCCCTTGCCCATGATAGATGACCTGTTTGATCAATTAAAGGACGCAGTTTATTTTTCCAAAATTGATTTGAGAACCGGGTATCACCAGTTAAAGATTAAGCCAGAAGATATACCAAAGACGGCCTTTCGCACCCGGTACGGACACTATGAGTTCCTAGTGATGTCATTTGGGTTAACGAATGCCCCTGCAGCTTTCATGGATTTAATGAATCGAGTCTTCAAGAAGTACTTGGACAAGTGTGTTATAGTCTTCATCGATGACATCTTGATTTATTCCAAGACGAAGGAGGAACATGGAGAGCACTTGAGGATTGTATTGGGAGCATTGAGAGAAGAAAAGTTGTACGCTAAGTTCTCGAAGTGCGAATTTTGGTTGAAGGAAGTTCAGTTTTTAGGGCATGTGATTAGCGAACAAGGCATTCTAGTGGACCCAGCCAAAATAGAGGCTGTATCAAATTGGGAGAGACCAACCACTCCGACAGAGGTGAGAAGTTTTATAGGGTTGGCTGGCTACTATAGGAGATTTGTCCAAGACTTTGCAAAGATAGCAGCCCCTTTGACCCGACTAACTCGCAAGACCGAGAAGTTTGTGTGGACTGAAAAATGCGAAGAGAGCTTCCAAGAGTTGAAGAAGAGGTTGGTGACAGCACCAGTACTAGCCCTACCTGATGATAAGGGAGATTTTGTGATTTATAGCGACGCATCCCATAAAGGTTTAGGGTGTGTGCTTATGCATCACGGTAAGGTGATTGCGTATGCGTCCAGACAACTCAAGGAGTACGAGATAAGATACCCCACCCATGATTTGGAATTAGCAGCGATAGTTTTCACTTTGAAGATCTGGAGACATTATCTTTACGGAGAAAAGTGTGAAATCTACACGGATCACAAGAGCTTAAAGTACATATTCACTCAGAAAGAGTTAAACATGAGGCAAAGGAGATGGCTAGAGCTAATCAAGGATTATGATTGTGAGATTCATTATCACCCAGGGAAGGCCAACGTAGTGGCCGATGCACTTAGCCGAAAGGAGAAGCTTAAGATGATAACGTCAGTGGACGAATTGACCAAGGACCTCGAGAAACTGGAGATTGAGGTGAGGTTACCAGGAATTGGACAAGAGAGTCTAATGGAAATAAAAGTCCAACCACCGCTATTGGAAAAGATTAAGTTATGCCAGGAAAAGAAGATAGAAGAAGAAAAGAATTCGATGGAGAAAATTTTGACTGGCGAGGAAATTAAGTGTGAGAAGGACGGGAATGGAATTATGAGGTACGCATCTAGGATATGGATCCCGAACGTTCAAGAATTAAAAGACGAGATTTTGCAAGAGGCTCATAGTTCGAGGTACTCAATTCACCCTGGAGGCACCAAGATGTATAGAGATCTGAGAGAATACTATTGGTGGCCAAATATGAAGAAGGACATGGCAGAGTGGGTAAGTAAATGCTTGACATGTCAAAGAGTAAAGGCCGAACACCAGAGGCCCAGTGGATTGTTGCAACCCTTAGAGATACCCGAGTGGAAGTGGGAACAGATCGCGATGGACTTTGTGGTCGGATTACCAAGGACCAAGACTAATCATGATGCCATTTGGGTAATTATCGATAGATTGACCAAGTCAGCACATTTTCTTCCAATCAACGAGAGATACACTGTCGACAAGCTGGCAGATATTTACTTAAAGGAGATCGTGGTAAGGCATGGGGTTCCTGTGAGCATTGTATCAGATAGAGACCCAAGATTTAACTCCAGGTTCTGGAGAAGTTTTCAGGATTGTGTGGGGACCAAGTTAAACATGAGTACTGCATACCATCCCCAAACAGACGGACAGAGTGAGAGAACCATCCAGACCATCGAGGACATGTTGAGGGTATGTTCCATTGATTTTAAGGGAAGTTGGGATGACCACTTGCCGTTGATCGAATTTTCCTACAACAACAGTTACCATGCGAGTATAGGCATGCCCCCATATGAAGCTTTGTACGGACGAAGATGTCGGTCTCCCTTGTGTTGGGAAGAGGTAGGAGAGCGGAAGATTTTAGGGCCTGAACTGGTCCAACAGACAAGAAAAACTATCGAGCTCATAAGAGGACGGCTGATAGCGGCCCAAGACAGACAGAAGAAGTATGCGGACCAGACCCGCAAGGACAAAGAATATGAGGTAGGAGAGTTTGTGATGTTGAAGGTATCACCGTGGAAAGGATTGACGAGATTTGGTAAGAAAGGGAAACTAAGCCCAAGATTTATTGGACCTTTTGAGATCTTGAAACGAGTTGGAAAGTTAGCCTATGAATTGGCTTTACCTCCGAGCTTACAGCAAGTACATAATGTGTTCCATGTGTCCATGCTACGACCCTACCATACCGACTTCCGACATGTGATAGAACATGATCAAGTGGATCTGCAACCAGACTTATCATATGTAGAGCAACTCGTAGAAATCATGGATAGAAAAGAACAGGTGCTGAGGAACAAGGTTGTCAAATTAGTGAGAGTTTTGTGGAGGAACCAGAATGTCGAAGAATCAACATGGGAACTAGAGAGCGCGATGCGTGAAAAGCACCCCCAACTGTTTTCAACCTGAATCCGGGACGGAATCCTTTTAAGGAGGGGAGGCTGTAAGAACCCTAATTTTTGGTAATATTTTCTTTTATTTAATATCATGTGACATTGTCAATTTGGAACCTTTCTAGTCATCCCTGTTGATTAATAGAATTGATTGTCTGAGAAACTATGTTGTTGCATTCACTATGTAAGATAAAAGAGAAGATTGTTGAGGGCAAAAGTCTTATTGTTAGTAAGATTTATAAAGCTTGGGATTTGAGAATGATTAGAGTATTAAAAGATTTATTAAGAATTATGACGAGGAATTATGGATATTCGAGGGATTTACACAATTAAGTACTTAAGGAATTATAGGGGAAATCTCTACGCGACAAAATATTATTACGAGAGATTAATTAAGATACGATACGAATTAAAGATTAAATGACAAGCATTGGTGGAAGAATAATGATACAAGGAGTAGTATTGCATGCAAGTCCCATGCAACCAAGTGGTTAGAAATAAGCAAACTAGTTAACCAAGTGGAAGGGGAATAGTAACTAGTTACATGGCTTTTCAAAAAGAGGAGACAAGAAGTACAAGGAGCCATACCTTGCTAGTACCTTGCCTATACATACACATTATGTATCACCCAACCCTAACTTTATCAATTATTTCAACCAACAATACAAAAATCAAAAAGACCAAAAGCTCTCCCCCCCTTGGAAGAAAAAGCTCTCGGCCAACATAGACAAAGGAAGAAGAAAATTCTTCCTCCCCCATTTCCCATCACTCATAAATCAAGATATAATTCCTAGGCCCTCACCAACATCTAAGCAAGGTATGTTAAGAGTTTCAAGCCATTTCATCCATCCAATTTCAAGATATTAATTATAATAGATATTGTGAATAGTAACCATGGTTGGTTTTTCTTTTAGATCTTGGATTGTAAGGGTTGTAGGAGACCATTCAAGGTGTTATTGAGTTTTGTAAAGCTTATCCAAGGCTCCTAGGTGCTCAAGAAGGTATAAAAATCACAAACCCTTTGGCCATGTAGTGTTTATGGTGTTTGGTAGTAGATCCATGTATATATGTGTTAATCTTTGTTGTATAAGTAATGGATGACATGGATCTTGAGTTTTGATGTTGTGATTGTGATTTTTATGATTTTGGATAGTATATGTATCTCCATGAGTGATATAAAGCATGAACTAAGTGAATTAAGTGTTGGTTGTGTTGTGGAATTGTGAAAATTGGTTGATCTAAGTGAAAAATGCTTGCTGAGTTTTTCCAGGAACATTGACCTGTCTTGTAACCTGGTTTTGAACCCTCAAATCTTAAAAATATGATGAACTTAGAGTTGATTTCAAAACACACTATAGAAAAAATTCTAAATGTCAAGTATGGGTGTCTGCTAAACAAATAAGGAAACCTTTTCATAATATTGTTAGGGATTCAGGCTTGTTAGATTTAGTACACACTGATATTTGTTAATTTGGCGGTGTGTTGACTAAGGACCAGTTTAGATACTTCATTACCTTTATAGATGATTGTAGAAGATACTGTTATGTTTATTTACTTAGACATAAAGATAAAGCACTTAGTAAATTCATTATATATAAAACTGAAGTAGAAAAACAAACTAGTAAGGTACTTAAACGGTTGAGATCTGATAGAGGTGGTGAGTATACGAGTAACGTTTTTAATGAATTTTGTGCAAGCAATGGTATAGTTCATGAAGTTACCCCTCCATACACACATGAGTCTAATGGGGTTGCTGAGCGAAAGAACAGAACATTTAAAGATATGATTAATAGTATGCTTATTAATTCTGGGTTGCCTAAATACATGTGGGGAGAGGCTCTGAATACAGCTTACCATATTCTGAATAGAGTCCCTCTGAAACACATGGATAAGACACCCTTTGAGTTATGGAAGGGCATGAAGACTAGTCTTAAGTATCTTCATGTGTGGGGGTGCCTTGCTAAGGTACTTGTCCCTGAACATAAGAGAAAGAAGCTAGGTCAAAGACTGTTGATTGTATCTTTTTAGGCTATCTTGAGACCACTAAAGCTATGAGATTTTTAGTGTTAAAATCTGACATAGACGGTATAGTGGCAAACACGATAGTTTAATTTCGTGATGCAACATTCTTTGAGGATGTCTACTCTATAAAGACTGGTATACCTCAAGATACTTCTAATAAAGATCCTACTCACACATCGAGTTCTATTCCTGATCATGTGGAAAAGATGACAAATGTGGGGACGGAACCTAGTAGTAGCTCTACTCATAAGGAAGTAGAGGAACCACGAAGGAGTAAGCGTGCGAAGGTAGTCAAGGATTTTGGAAGTGATTTTATCACTTACAATATAGAGGAAGAACCTTTAACTTTCCGACAAGCTATGGATTCTTCAGAGTCTAGGCACTGGAAGGGCGCTGTGAAGAGTGAAATTGACTCTGTTTTTTCTAATGGAACATGGGAGTTAGTTGATCTCCCTCCTGGGTGTTCTACTATCGGGTGCAGATGGATTTTTCAAAGGAAGTTGAACCCTGACGGCTCAATAGATAAGTACAAAGCTAGACTGGTAGCTAAGGGTTTTAAGCAAAAGGAGGGCATTGATTAATTTGGTACATACTCTCCTGTAGCTAGAATGACAACAATCCGAATGCTTGTAGCATTGGCTTCCGTACATGGTCTTATCATCCATCAAATGGATGTTGAGACAACTTTTCTTCATGGTGAACTTGAAGAAGAGATTTATATGGATCAGCCTGAGGGATTTGTTGCATCAGGGAATGAATGGAAAGTATGTAAGTTGATCAAGTCCATCTATGGTTTGAAACAAGCTCCCAGGGATTGGCATAAAAAGTTTGATGAAACTGTATTGCCATTCAGTTATGTTATTAATGAAAGTGACAAGTGTGTCTACACCAAAGTTAAAGGTAGTGAGTGTGTCATATTGTGACTATATGTGGATGACATTTTACTGTTTGGAACCAATATTGAGATTATTAACGAGACAAAAACTTTCTTGAAAAGGCATTTTGAAATGAAGGATATGGGTGAGGCTAGTGTGTTTCTTGGTTCAAGCTGACTCAGTCAGCTGAGGGAATAACTTTATCACAGTCTCATTATATAGAGAAATCTATACTTGAGAAATATGGTTATTCACAGTGTAGAATCACTAGTACACCCTATGATCCTAAAGTTGCCCTTGTCAAGAATACGAGTACCTGTGTTTCAATTAAGGTATTCTCATATTATAGGGAGCTTGCAGTATCTTGCTAACTGTACTAGACCAGATATTTCATACACTATGTCTAAGTTGGCTAGATATATAAGCTATCCAAACAGAACTCATTGGGATGCTCTTGATAGAGTACTTAGATATCGGAAAGGCATAATGTACCTTAGTTTACAATATAGGAGATTTTCTGGTGTACTTGAGGGGTACAGTGATGCAAGTTGGATAGCTAAGAAGTCTGGTTCCAATGGAGTGACTGGATACGTGTTCACCTTGGCAGGTGGAGCATTATCCTGGAAGTCGACCAAATAGAATATAGTAACTCGGTCTACTTTTGAGGCTGAGTTGTGTGCGCTTGATGCCACGGGGATGGAGGCTGAATGGTTACACGGACTAATGTCCGTGATACCTGTAGTAAGCAGACCGCTTCCTGTGATTTCTATTCATTGTGATAGTCGAACAACTATTGACAAGATTAGTAGTAAAAAGTATAATGTTAAAACAAAGAGGCACATCCAAGTTAGACTAAAGTCTATAAGGGGTTTAGTGTCTGATAGGATTATAGCTATAGAGTTCATAGGAACTCAGAATAATATAGCTGATCCTTTGACTAAAGGACTGGAACCTGCAGTGGTCCTTAAGTCAAGGTTGGGGATGGGACTGTCAACCCATCATTGTTCATCATCAGTGGGAACCAATGCACATGAGAGGAGATCCCTTGAAGTGTATTCAATGTGGTAATAACAAGCTGTAAGGATGAATTGGTAGTACCTTTGCTACATAGATGATACTATTGTATCTGAGTCTATCCCCTGTAAACCTAGAAGGTACTGACGCTGCTAGTTAGCAAGAGTTATTGTAGCTCTGAATGGGGTCAAGTCATTTGACGAGATGGTTGCAGTACATCTCTAGAGATGCCCAGCTAAGCGAATGTAATTGTGTGGTCGCAATTTGAGGAAATGGTTATTCCTTGAAGCATTCGACGAACAGAATCAAGGCAAGACCATTAATGTCTCAAAGACATAGATTGGCTATAACGCCTTAGAAAATTGTAATTATATTATTATTATTATTTATTGTTAAATGTGGATTTCATGGTGTGAATTTTTTTTAGGTTAAATATATGTGCCATCATGTTTACAAGTCTATATGGTAATTTATGTGGGCCAGAATTGTTCGTGCATTTGTTTTATTTGTATTTCTGGTGACTAAAAACTATTTCAATCATGCATAATTGATCTTTGAAAAATTCTATAAAATCATCGGAGTATTTAAAAATCACGAAATCTTTTGTAATATCCTCTTTATAATATTATTTAGTTTTTGAAATTATCGGGTGAATTAATTTGGGTGTTTTAGTATTTTAAAATGATTTTAGGAGTTTTATCGTATTTAAAGGATCAAAACTTTCAAAATTTATATTTAATTCTTTTTTGATCCTAAAAATATTTTAAAAATATGTGAATGTTTTTAATTTTGCACTCTGTATTTTAGAGGCATAAAGTTAAACTTTCTGTAAATTTTATATTTAAAAACGATTTAAAAAGGCTATTTGAATATATTTCTTTTAAAATTGATTAGTTTGTTTTTAGTTTGTGCCCCTGCTGTTCTTCATTTCAACCCAGATTCCTCTAGATTGTTCTCGGTGGGTCTTTAGTACCTCTTTAATCTCCTGAGCTAATTTCTCTCTTATCTCTCAATCTCTCTCTCCCTCGATTCTTCTCAATCTCTCTCCCTTTCTCTCTCTCTCTCTCTCTCTCTCTCTCTCTCTCTCTCTCTCTCTCTCTCTCTCAATATCTCTCACACTCACCTCTTTTTTTCTCCTCTGTACCAATTATATATATATATATATATATATATATATATATATATATATATATATATATATATATGCGGGTATGCAGTGGAGTATGTGTGTATGTATACGATAATTGTGTGTGTGGTGTTTATGGTTAAGTGCTCAGCTGTGTGTGTGAATAACTATGGGTTCTGGTTGGTTCAGTTGTAATGTCGTGTGAATCATTTCCTTTTCACTGTGTAAATCTGATTTGGATTGGTCCTAGTACAGTTAGGTTGTATTGTAATGAGTGTACTACGATTTGGTATGTAACTGTGTATGTATCACTGTATGTGTGCGTGCGTAACTAGGCAGCTGGGTGTGGTCAAATTAGTGTTGAAATGTTGGGGCTTTTCCTTGTTATGGTTCCTTGTTGTAAATCGGTACTTGGATGAGTGTTGGTGTATTAAGTTTTATTTGTAATTGTTAATTGGAATTTGGTTTGGGTTGAAATACAGGTGGATAGTTCGATTTACGAATACTTCATGACGAAATTTTCTAAAATTCCTCTGTATCAAAGTCTATTTATTATAAAAAGTATATTTTCAGTATTGGGAAGTTGGGGCGTTACAGGTTGGTATCAGAGCGACCGGTTATGGTCACTGAAACAAGTTAGGATGATTAGGTGTAAGTATTTAGGTTAGACGTTAGATGGAACAATCTAGGATAAGGTTCGCCTTAGGTTATTAGGACAACTGTTGCGACGTTATTAGGTATCCCGGCATATCGCGCGAGCATAAATTTGATTCATCGGAAGATTCGGTTTTGGACTAGGCGGTTGATTCGATGTTACATACGTTAAATAGATGATCGGAGCTACCAGCTTGGGGGAAGTTACTCGTAGACCTTCACGTATCTTCTAGAATTTCTATTACGAATTTATCTACTCCGTGAACGTTATAGAAAGTGGAAAAGATTATAAATAAGGTGTGAAATGTGGTTATCGGCATGTGTTGGAATAAGAGGGTGGTTATTCACTACTAGCCGTTGATTTCAATTAATTTATTCATTATGGAGATTCAACCTTTCTTTCTGTTTCTTCTTATTTTGATAATACCCCATCACCTTTGATAATTAACTATACTTCGATCGATGATGAATTTTTCAGATTTATTTAAACACATTTCTATTTTTCAAAGGTACCTCTATTTTTCAGGGGATCACTTGATTCAACATGATGCACATAAATTATTGAGTCCCTTGAATTCTTTCTAATTTCCCTAAATAATTGTTATTCCTTATTCAACATTGTATATCTATAAACTTTTTGAAACTTTTGAATTCTTTTTGTTTCTCGTTGAATACTTAACCTTCTTTATTCAAACTGGGATGGACAACCCTATGTATGTAGGGGATTCAGGGACATCTTATCTATGTGATAGAAGTCTGGTGGGACGCCACTGATTGTATTTGTCATGAAAGTACAGAAGGTTGGCCCCCTTCTTGTGCTATGGCGGTTGACCTAATTGACAAATGCAACCTGAAATTAGTTCAATGATCATATTGATCTCTCAGTTAACTTCTCTTATAAAATTCTTATCAAACAAAACTCATCTTATATTCATACATGTTATCACCTATCTATCTATTTCTTTTGCTATGAACCCTGATGATTTCTAAAGTTACCAGTGACGGGAAGCAGCAAAGATGGAGACGATAACATTCTAAGTTGTCCGAGTTATAAATACGTCGACAAAGAATTGGTTTATCAGGTTTGAGAATTGATGCTAAAGAAGGATTGAATATCAAGTTAGATTTCTCATTGGGTTGACAACACGCATAAAAGATTCGATATTACGGAGAATTGAACATGAATAAGGAGCAGATAACAAGAACACGAGATTATTAATTCTGTTAAAGTTGAAAGTAGAGTGAGTATGGATATAGTTAGTATGTGATAGTTATCTTGAAGGAAAGATTGTTGAAGAACAATTATTTAGTATATATTTCCACTGTGAATATAGTAGAAGAGTTATTATAAGATTCTAAATGATTTGAGGCCAATTGTTGGATATGAATTTTCGGACCATAATGGGATAAATTTGAGCGAAGTAGAGTGGAGCTAGACAGTTTGTTTTAAGAAAATTCAATAGGAATTGGAACTATGAATAAGGAATAAAGTGATTGTGTTGGAGTAACAACTCACATGGACATAGTTCGAAGGATTACGAATATTAAGAGTAAAAGAGAATTGACCAGGACGAAAGAAGACATTAAGAAAAGGAAGATAGAGAACTAGGGAAATTGCAGGAATTATGTTGGTAGAAGATCGAGATTTGGCCGGAAAGGAATGTAAGATCTAGGAGATTTTGAAACCAGGATAACGAGATAAAGTAATCACATATAGGATATGAATAACTTAGACCAACAGGACCACCATTATTGGAAGGTAGGATTTCAAGAGGAAGTATACAGTAATTGCACTAAGACTAATATGGGTTGTTGTTTGTAGTTGCTTTTTGCTTGTTATAGCTTAGTTGTTGCTTTTGTTCCTCGCGGGGTATGCCCCCTGATTATGTACCTCTTGGTCTTTAATACATTTTAATTTATCAAAAAAAAAAATAATAATATGGAAAGCAATAAATATGAGCGGAAAGAATAGTATGGTGAGAAGTGACAGAATTAGAAACTAGAAGTTCAATATGATTATGAATGACGATATGAAGAATATGAATGTGATGACCATTAAAAGAGCCGAGTATGAGTTAGGATTGGATTGTATGGTTAACTATAAAGTACAGGTAAGGTGTGAGGATAAGAAGGTGAAATTATGATTTTCAAGAGATATGTAAGTTGTCTTTCAAGTCAGAAAGTGGATAAAGAAGTTTAATGGTTACGCAGACTAAGAGGTTATTTTATTAAGATTTTAAGGTTATATTATATATTTGGAGATATCGATAAGGAGATAATTGAAGTGAAGCAGATTTCAGTGGTCAAAATTTCTCGAATTTGTGACTTGAAGAATTACCAGAATTATTACTAGAGAGAGATATAAAGATGATTAATTAATTAATACCAAGAATGTAATCAGTTTCGAGGATTTAAGATCAGAAGACATCACAAGATATTTGAGAATGTAGAAGGGACATGCATACAATTACTAAGTACGAGCTTTGCAACTGGAAGAACTAAAATTTTCCGGATATGAAGAAAGGATCCAAATGAATGCAGTGACTACGAAGCAGTAATGAATCGGGAAAGGCCTAAGACGCTAGTGGAGATCGAGAACTGATCAAGTGTCAGTGCAACCGGATGAACCAGGAAAGATTAAATAGGCATACATAACTCAAGGAAATGTTTAAAGAATTTGGGAAGTTATAGATGGAAGATCCAAAGGTCTAGATTATTGCGAATGAATCGTCAAAGGAAAGTAGGAAGTACCAAGCGGAGTTGACGGAAGCAGAAGGCCGTGAAGTTGATGAATGTTGAAGAATGTAATAGTTCAAGGAAATGAGTTATTGATAAAGATGGGAATTATAATGTGTAGAGTCTAAATTTGGACGATTTGTAAGATATGTACAGTAATGGTTCGGAAGTCGAGTTTTGATAATAGGGGATATTAGAGTTGGAGTTTAATTGGGTTGAAAGTTTTATTTTGAATGGTAATGAGGGGCAGTGACCCCGGGATAGTTTGCATGGCGAATAAAATATATACGTTTCAAGGTAAATGGTTATTAGCTTCGAAAAGGTTACTCAGTAAAACAATGGGATTAAGGATGGATAGAAGTTTCCCAGTTATTCCCTCCTCGAGTAACATTGTACGTTGAAAGGGGAGTAAGAATGATTGGGGGATTTCTTGATATTCTTTTTCCAGAGTTTTATCTAGGGCAATCTGAATTATGAGTAGGAGCGTGAAAGTGGTATCAATTGTCCTAATCGCGTAGATTTTGTTTTAAAGATTTAATTATTTACCTGTTTACTTCAAGTCAAGGCAGATTTCTTCGATTATATGTTGCTGCAAGTCAAGGCATATTTTGTTTAGTATTGTATACGAATGACTTGTTTATGGATGATTGGGTTAGTAATTGAGGTACTTTCATACAGGGCATAGTCCATTTTACGAATATGTCATGTCCGATTTTCGGTAGAAAAGGATCATCACGTACGGGCGATAAGTATCTAGAATTAACGAGGCATGTAAACCGAGGGTTGAAATTTATGTTGGAATTTGCGGGCTTACAGGACGAGCCTAGCGAGATATGAATTGATATAGAGGAATTCGAGAGTGAAAGAAATGACTTGGAAATTGAAAGAAAAATGTTTGAGAATATCGTCATATGTTTTCTTTAGATTGATTCTGAGGACATAATCCTAATAAAGGGGGAAGCATATAACGCCTTAGAAAATTCTAATTATATTATTATTATTATTTAATGTTAAATGTGGATTTTATGGTGTGAATTTTTTTTAGGTTAAATATATGTGCCATCATGTTTACAAGTCTATATGGTAATTTATGTGTGCCAGAATTGTTCGTGTATTTGTTTTATTTGTATTTCTGGTGACTAAAAACTATTTCAATCGTGCATAATTGATCTTCGAAAAATTCTATAAAATCATTGAAGTATTTAAAAATCACGAAATCTTTTGTAATATCCTCTTTATAATATTATTTAGTTTTTGAAATTATCGAGTGAATTAATTTTGGTGTTTTAGTATTTTAAAATTATTTTAGGAGTTTTATCGTATTTAAAGGATCAAAACTTTCAAAATTCATATTTAATTCTTTTTTGATCCTAAAAATATTTTAAAAATATGTGAATGTTTTTAATTTTGCACTCTGTATTTTAGAGGCATAAAGTTAAACTTTCTGTAAATTTTATATTTAAAAACGATTTAAAAAGGCTATTTGAATATATTTCTTTTAAAATTGATTAGTTTATTTTTAGAGATGTAAAAAAATATGGTTGTGCCCCTGCTGTTCTTCATTTCAACCCAGATTCCTCTAGATTGTTCTCGGTGGGTCTTTAGTACCTCTTTAATCTCCTGAGCTAATTTCTCTCTTATCTCTCAATCTCTCTTCTCAATCTCTCTTTTCAATCTCTCTCCCTCGATTCTTCTCAATCTCTCTCGAAATGTCTCTCACACTCATCTCTGTTTTTCTCCTATCTACCAATTATATATATATATATATATGCAGTGGAGTATGTGTGTATGTATACGGTAATTGTGTGTGTAGTGTTCGTGGTTAAGTGCTCAGCTCTGTGTGTGAATAACTGCGGGTTCTGGTTGGTTCAGTTGTAATGTCGTGTGAATCATTTCCTTTTCACTGTGTAAATCCGATTTGGATTGGTCCTAGTACAGTTAGGTTGTATTGTACAGTTACGTTTGATGTAACTCTGTATGTATCACTGTATGTGTGCGTGCGTACCTGGGCAGCTGGGTGTGGTCAAATTAGTGTTGAAATGTTGGGGCTTTTCCTTGTTATGGTTCTTTGTTGTAAATCGGTAATTGGAGGAGTGTTGGTGTATTAAGTTTTATTTGTAATTGTTAATTGGAATTTGGTTTGGGTTGAAATACAGGTGGATAGTCCGATTTACGAGTACTTCATGCCGAAATTTTCTAAAATTCCCCTGTATCAAAGTCTATTTTATTATAAGAAGTATATTTTCAGTATTGGGAAGTTGGGGCGTTACATTGGCACCATAGACTTTGACTTGTCGTCTTCTATGGATCATGGTTACATCAAACGGATTAAGATTCAAGGTGAAACATTCCATCTAATTCCGGCAGCCGTCGAAGTAGGGGACTCAGGAGGGTTCAAACCCGGAAGGGTGCCGACTCTGAAAAACAAGTCATGATGAGAAACCTAAAGCATTTCTATATAGATTTTTGGGGGATTATTAGAAAATGGAGTTTTTAGAGCATAAGTTTTATATGTTCTTGATATTAATTCAGGATTTTAACGATTGGAAATTGTTCCTTGCTATGGGGACTTAAATTTTCATATATGGATCTAAGTAATTTTCTTAGTGAAATCCATAGAGAAATAGAGTTGAAGTTAGTAGCTTGAAAGAGCTTGAAATGAGATGTATTTGTCCCATATTGAAATAAATAAAGGGGGTTGTTGGTTTTATTTAGAATCACACACATGGGTAGTATACAACTACCAAGGTGTATGATGGTGCATGGTGTTAATGTGTGCTTCACGCGCGCATACACACACACACACGCACGCGCCTTGTCTCGACTTGGGTCAGGTCGGTCGAAGGGCGATTTGGACGAATGTCTCGGCGTCTCGCGTACGTGAGGTGACCTGAGCGAGGGTTTTTATTTATGTGTATAATAATATTTTAATTAGAATAAATATATCAATTGGGCTGGGTTATCTCTTATCAGTTAGGCTGGGCTAGATCAGAGATTAATTTAAATCTGATGGACTAGTTGGGCTATTCGAAATATCACATTGGACTTCGACAGAAATTGATAATATATATTCGGATTAATTAAAATATTATAAACTGAAATATGTTGATAAATATAACGTAAATGTTACGATTTTTTAATTTAAAATCAGCCGTTACAACCGTTTTTTTATTAAATGTAAATCAGCCGTTTCGGCCGTTTCAGCCTTTTCGTTTTTATTAATGGGGCAGTTACGTTTCATACATTAATTGGGTGGTATCAGTTACATTTACCCTCTCCTATAAATAGAGAGCTAAGCTGCTGGTTTTGATACACCACACCTTACATTCTCTCCTCTCATCTCTACACTCTATGCTCTACCTCTATACAGTGTTGTCTGGTTGCTGTGATCATATAACTCGGAGCTGTTTTATCCTGGAAGAGGTGTTGCAAGCATCCCGACACAGTGTAAGTGGGGGGCGATTATCTCTTCAAGAGCAGTCAGGACTTCGAGCAAGGCCTGACGACTCAGCTGGTTTTCATATTTGTTTGATTTAAAGCTATGGCTTCTGGTATGTCTTCTATTTTTCCTTCGTCTTACAGTTACTGATATGCATGATTTCTACCTTCGTGTTTTGTTTCGTTAATTGTTTGCTTGGCCTTGGCATGTTAAATGCGTTATACAACTGCCTCTATGTTGCTGTATTAGTTAATATTTCCAACAGAAGCAAACACTAGCCGACTATGTCATTAAATTTGATGTAGTATCTATCTTATGTGATAATACGAGTGCAATTGATTTAAGTAAAAATCCGGTATTGCATTCGAGATCGAATCATATAGATATTAGACATCATTTTCTTCGTGATCATGTTAATAAAGGCAATATAAAATTGGCTCACATCGATACCGAGAATAATATCGCGGATATTTTCACGAAACCACTAAGTTCCGAAAGATTCTCTAAATTGCGATTTGATTTAAGAATGATGGAGTGCCCAAATTAATTTGTTAATTTTATTCAAACCATATACTACCTTACGTTTAATTAGCTTGCAACCCGGAGCATTGTTTAAGCAAGCTTTCAAACATGTTTTGAACACTCAGATTTCTTCAACAATGATGCGGGCTGCAAATAATTAAAAACGTGTTTTGTCTAAAGGTTTCAAATAAATTTGAATAAGTTCCAAATTATTTTTATTACTTTAAAAATCTAATTATTTTCAAAAAATTGGAACTTTGTGCTTTTTATCATTATAGAATAAAATAGCAATTTTTCTGGTGGCACAGATATTTTTAGAGAATTTTTCTAATTTATTTAGCATTTTATATGAATTTTCAAAAATATTTTTAAATAAAAGAAAATCATGTAAAATCAAAATAAATTGAATATTTGGAGCTGTAGACATTACGCATGTGTGGTATGCGCATTAGTGGTCAAAGGTCTGAGCATTGAAAAGGCGCGAGTAGATCGTGTCCGTGGATTCAAACGATAGAGGCAATCTCATCTGTTAAATATTTATACAAATAGAAATTATACAAAGCTCCACTTCTCTCCCTCAGGCCGATCAATCCTTTTCGAAACCCTAGTTCTAGGAATCAAAATTCCGATCTTTGATCTTCCACAAAATCAAATCACATATTCGTGATCCTCGTGATCAAATACATACAATCTTTTATCGAGGTCTTCAGTTTGTTTTCAAAATTCTTTTTCCCCAAATTCAAACTCGATAAGAATGTTTAAAAAAAAGGAGCCTTCGACAAATCGTGTATTCGATTTGTATGTATATATGATTCATTTAATCGGGTTAGTCAAGCATGGCACTTCGAGATAATGATGATTGTTGATTTTTGATATTTTAAAGTGCCATGACTTGTCTGATCCGATCAAATTGATCATATGGTGAAAATATGTATTTGATTATCACTCTCTTATCATTATATTACGATTTCTATCCTGTGGACAGGGGTGGTTGAATCCGTGTTAATAACCACTGTGCACAGAGATAAAAATCATAGTACTGTGATGATTATTGGGGATTGTTGTGCTTAGATTCTGATTTCTCATTGTTCTTGTAAAGGGATTCTATTGGCTCGTCAGAAAGCCTTCATTTGATTATGATTGAGTGTTAGGGTTTCTCACGGACCAAGAGACATCCCTGTACAATGATCTTGTTGATCTATCTAGCCCCTTCCAATGTTTTTGTAATGAGATCTTACTAGCTAGACAGAAATTTTTGTTATGATTTTATTTATTTATAAGATTTCTGCCTAACTAGTAGGGATCCCAATACAATGATCTTGTTATACGAACCTATCCAATGCTTATGTATTGAGATCCTGTTTGCATGACAGAAATTTTTGATTTGATTGAGTAATGATTTAAGATTTCTTCCTTACCAACAGGCATCTCCTTGCATTAATATTGTATGATTGTTGTGATAATCATTTATTGGTGTTCTAGGTTGGTAATTGACAGATAGATTTGATATTATTGTTGTGATTAGTTAACTGTGCTAATGCTAATGATTGTTTGCTTATTGTATTGATTGTGATACTTGATTGGTGAGTCACTGCATGTCGTGGTCATTTTGAGATTGCACTGTCCTTATAAGTTGTGTTTGAGTTTATTGTAATTACTCATGTGTATTGCCACCATGAGCCAGGTGCACATTATCTAACTCCACTTTACTATCTTGATATGAATGTTTGCTCGTAATTGATTTGTGATGGTGAATTGTTGGATAAATGTTATATATGCATTTCCTTGTCTTTGAGTTTATGTGAACTTGTGTACCTCAGTCAGAGTTATTGATCTAATAATTGTGAGCTTTTAATGTTTTAATTCATGAGTTAAGGTTGTCATGTTATGAATATCATGCTCTGTATCTAGTTACATTGTTCTGTAATTTCAATCTCTGTGCTCTTGGATGGTGTGTCAATCCTTGCAATGATTTCCTATGATCTCTAATATGTTCGCATGCCTAATCACTCAAAGTCATTTTTACATATTGCCCTCTCTCTGTCTTTATATGCTTATTTTCTAAATGTCAAGACTTGAGTTTATATCGTGCAGTTAGTATAACTTGACAAAGTTTTGAAATTACTAACTTGTTATAGGCTCTGTATGCTACATTGAAATGCAACTCCATGCTTGTACACATGAGCTCCTAATTTGTGTGTATATCTCTGTAAAAGTTGCAAAATTTATAAAATGCCATGCTTGTTGCTTACTTCTGTGCTAGTTGTATAATCAGTATATCATTTTTTTCCCTTTATCCCTAGAATTTGAAATTTACTTGATTATCTGACCACATAGATTTTATAAGGATTTAAAATGAATTCTTTTGAGACTGATTTGATAACTTAGGAACTGATGAATTTTAATGATGCAATATCTTCTAAAAAATTCAGTCCTAATTATTCTATGCTAGACCTAGGTGACTTAAAATAACTTAGGAACTGATGAATTTTAATAAAGCAATATCTTCTAAAATTCAGTCCTAATTATTCTGTGCTAGACCTAGGTGACTTAAAATAACCTAAGTTTCTAGAAGTAATCTTGTTGGCTCGAATTGTTTACTTGTCTATCTTCATGGTATTGGATTGATCTTATCCTTGTTGATCAAATATCTGTGTGCTTGTTTTGTGAACTGAGCTGGTTTGGTTGGAAGTTTATGAAACTAGTTTCTGCAATATATGTGTCTCGGTTATAAAACTAGTTCCAAGGTCAGTTAGGATTTTGTATTGCTTGATGTGATAAGTGTCAATTCCTAATCTCTAGCACTGTGCTCTTATTTTTTTTGCTTTATGAGTATATGTGCTGTGTGAGTTAGTGTATGGTGTTTCATGTATGTATAACTGTGCTTGTATGAGTTGGATTGATAATATGATAGTAAATCAGCTAGGATTTGATTTATATGTATAAACAAATGCTGCTTTTCAGTAAAAGTTATCCTATGATTGCTAACTACCTTAAATGCATTAAATGCTCTTTGCTGTTGGTGCTTATTTTGGGACTTGTACATGCCATTTAGCCGAATTTGTTAGCATGCTAGGACTGATAAGAGGCCTTACTTCTCTGCAAACTATCATACCTTTATGTACTTATCTGTCCTATTGCTACTGTGCATGTCTTGTGTTAACTGCTCTTGCACTGTTACTTCATATATCTCCATGTTTATGCCTTGCAAATTCTGTGTATTTAAGATATGTATTAGCTGCATTTATTTCATACTTCTTGCATTGATTTCTCTTGTCTTCATACACATAATTTATGGCATTAAGGAGTAGTAATTGCTTGAGCACCATGAATCCTGTCAACACTACTTTATCTCTGTTTCACAACTCACAAAACACCAACAAACACCCTAAGCCCTCCTCTGGTAACAAAATTAAGAGGAGAAGAGCCAAGCTCAATTCGAGCTTGTTTGTTTCAAACAATGCTCATGCTAAGTCTGCTAAACGCAAACTTATTCCTGGCCAATTAGTAGAGTTGTTACCTGACTCTGACTTGTTTAAGATGCTCACTCGAGCTAATCTTAAGCCTTTCCTTTCCTACCTTCCAATAGAGTGCTGCCTAACATGGTTTCTGAGTTCTATACTAACCTCACTCTAAACCCTGGCATCAATGGGACTGTTTTCCTCACATCTATGGTGAGTGGAATCCCTTGTCTCATTTATCAAGAGACTTTAATTAGTGCTCTTAAACTTCATTCCTCTCTCACTGCTCCTGCACATGTTGATATCTCTAAAACCTTCATGTTTTGTTGAGACACACAAGTCTATAGATGATGATAACAAATACCACAAGACAGAAAATGAATCAAGGAATTGAAGCTGATGAATAAATCAGGAAGCCAACTAAAATGCAGATTAACTAAAGCAACATCTTGAGAATGGAACTCTGCAAATAGTTAGGAAGTATTTCTGCAACAAGCTTTAAGATGCTAAAATCAAGTATCAGTAATCAGAAGAGATATTGTTGTAACCATGCAAGTAGTTTCGAGAAATCAAGAAAAGAAGAGTTCGAGAAGTCATTCAAGAAGTCCTAGTTCAAGAAGTCAGGCTGCTCCTGTGTTCGAGAAGTCTGTAACATACACTAATCGAGAAGTCTACACAATAGGCTGTTCGAGAAGTCATTCGAGAACTCATAAAAAGGAACTATTCGAGAATTCAAGATTCATCTGTTCGAGAACTCAGCCTGGTTTCTTAATATTGCCAGAGTTTTCTAATGGCCATATCAAATGGATATTAAACCCAGAATTACTTTGCAACCCGTGACTTATAGACAGTGGCCAATTACACAGAGGATGTTACGAGTAGGGAGTCAAATTGTAAATATTTGAAGGCTCAAACTCTTCCAAATGAAAGGTGACTAATTTCACTATTTATCCGAATTCAAGGGCAACAATAAGAGTGGAAGCAACCTCCAACATGATTACACTACTACTAAACAATTCAAAGGATTCTTTGATGAATGCATAAGGATCAGCTATTTTATCTGGGAAGTTCAAGGACAGCTTAATAAGCAAAAAAGCTTATTGACTTTCGAAAAGATTATCTTTTTGATTAAAGCTACTTTCAGAGTTAATGACCCAAAGCAAAAAGATCTTTTGCATAAAGCATCACGAGGGCTTGGAAGCTAAGTCAACTCAAGAACTTAGTAACTTGTGAAGAAAGAAACATACACTGACTTGAAGCATGATGGGACTGTCCAAATCAAGGAAAGAAGATCTTCAAGACAATTCCAGAAATGGCTACAACTTTAAGCATGTGTGTGTGACAAGTTATACCAAAAATGTATTAGTACATTTCACATAGCTTACTTGTCTTCATATAGTTTAAATAAGCTGTATGAGCAGCATAATTTTAGTAAGAAGAAAAATACTGAGCACAACGCACATTGCATTAGGTTTTCTTGTAAATATTAAGACTTTGTAACCCGCAACTGTGTATTTCTACACAGAAGTATTTTATTCAAAGACAACCATCAGGTGGACCGAACAAACCCACCAGAGATTTTACATCTTGTGTTGCATTTGTTTTAGATATAGTGTTTATCTTGTTTACTCTCCGCTCTTATTAAATACACGATTTTAAGAACTCACCAAGTCGAAAGAATTTAGTCAAGATTGTATTCAACCCCCCCTTCTACAATTTCATGGTGCTTAATTGGGAAATAACAATTGGTATAAGAGCAAGCTTCTAACATACAAGAAGTCTAAAGATCACCATCATGGGAAAGAAGGATACAGGCATGAAAATACCAATCCTTGACAAAGATAATTACTTTCACTGGAAAGTAAAGATGCATTTACATCTTTTATCCATTGATGAAGGCTATGTAAACTGCATAGAAAAGGGTCCTCATATTCTTATGAAGGCTAACACTGCAGTTGGAGACGCAGCTGGAACTGGAGCTGCTGGAAGGCCTATTCCTAAACTTTCAGCAGAATTCATAGATGCAGACAAAGAGGAAGTCTAGAAGGACAAGAAGACCATGAACATACTGTTCAATGGTATTGATCAAGACATGTTCGATAATGACATAAACTGAACCACTACCAAGCAATTAGTAAAAAAAAAAAAAAAAACCACTACCAAGCAAGTGTGGGACACTATACGAACACTCTGTGAAGGGACCGAGCAAGTTAGAGAGAATAAGAAACAACTCCTCATACAACAGTATAAACATTTTCACTTAAATTCAGGAGAAAGCTTAACTGATATATTTAGCAGGTTTCAGAAGCTGTTAAATTGGTTAAAGCTGTATGGGAGAGTTTATGAAACCAAAGATTCCAACCTAAAATTTCTGAGGTCTTTACCCAAAGAATGGAAGCCAGTGACAGTCTCATTGAGGAATTCTCAAGACTACAAAGATTTTACACTTGAGAGACTGTATGGAATTTTAAAGACTTATGAGCTCGAGTTGCAACAAGATGAAGAAGTTGAGAAGAGCCAAAAGAAAGGTGGAAATGTAGCTTTGGTGGCCAATATTCCAACCAATCAAGATGGAGAAAAGATGAAGAATGTGGGGGCCAAACCAAGTCAAAGAACTTGTGAAGGTGGAGCTGGAATTAGCAAAGGTTTGGCAAGATGATTGAAGAACTTGATGCATTGAGTAAGGATGAATCAGAAGATCTTGATGAATATTTGGCATTTTTGTCAAAGTGATTTTCAAAGTTAAAATTCAAGAAGAATCCAGCAGGAGCCGGGCAATTCAAGAAAAGCTATCAACCAAACAAGGATCTGGTTGAAAGGTCAAAGATCAAATGCTATAGCTATGGAATTGCTGGTCACTTTGCCAATGAATGCAGAAAATCCAAGGCTGAGAAAGAGAAGAAACAGTTTGAGACTGTTGATTATAAAAAGAAATATTTTGATCTTCTCAAGCAAAAGGAAAGAGCATTTGTATCTAGAGATGATGATTGGGCAGCTAGAGGAGACTCAAATGCAGAGGAAGAGTTTATCAATCTTGCACTTATGGCAAACAAGAATTATGAAGAAGCTAGTTCAGCAAGCAACTAGGTATACTCTACAAATCTGACTGAGCTTTCCAAAGATGAATTTGATAATGTTGTTAGTGAAATGTCTAATGAAATGTAAAACATGCATGTCACATTGAAATCACTTAACAAATAAAACAACAAGATTAAAGATCTGAACATTAAGTTAGGTGATAGGAATACTCTGTTAGAGACTCAGTTAGTTGAGTTTGAAACAATGAAAAGAGATTGCCAGGATGCTAAGAATGAGTTACTTGAGGCTATAAAAAGAGAAGAGTGTTTAAAAGAACAATTAAGAAAAGAACAAGAATTAATGACTAAGTGGAAAAGATCAAAGGCTGAATCTGAAGAGATCTGTAATGTTCAAGGAGTTGATTCTTTCTACAAATTAGCAGAAGCAAAGTTAGGAGTTGATGGCGAGACTGCTTTAGACAGTGACTCAATGGATGAGGAATGTCCATTGAAGTTGAAACCTATCAGCAAAGCAACCTTGGTTAATCTGAATAACCAATATGGACCTGTCAGCAAAAACTTTGTAGTGGGAGAGTGCAACAAAACCAAGTCAGTTAAACAAGGAAACATAGGCCACTTGTCCATCAAGAAATTGAAGGATATGTTAGAAAAGACAGAACCAAAAGGTAAGGCTAATAAGAAGAATATATATGGCAAGGTAGGAATTAACAAACACAACAACTACACTCCTGATAAGTATGGTCCCAGGAAGGAATGCGTAAAATGTGGTAGTGTTAATCATTTATCTGCCAACTGTAAAATTATGAGAGATGCTTCTATGCCTTGCACGCCTATGTCTGTGCCTATGCCTGCTATGAATGTTATGCCATATATGCTTTTCCAACCTACTCATGCATCTAGTCAACATGCTAACATGCCATTCATGCATAATCCATATTACAATGCTTTTAATATGCCACAGTTGCCATGGATGATGAACATGTTTGCACAGACTATGCCTAATTGTACATCAAGCTATAATGCATATGAGCAAGTGGAACACCCCATTTTTCAAAGACCTACCCCAAGAGGTAAGGTTGATTTAACTCAATCAGAACCCTTGGTTGGTAAGGGCTTGAAGAATAGGAGAAAGGCTAACATGGCAGGACCCAAGGAAACTTTGGTACCAAAATTAACTTGATTTGATTTTGATGTGTGCAGGGAGAGAGAAAGAATTTTTGGTATCTGGATAGTGGTTGTTCGAGGCACATGACTGGAGATTCTACCCTGCTCACTAAGTTTGAGGAGAGAGCTGGCCCTAGTATTACCTTTGGAGACAACAGCAAGGGATATACTAGAGGATATGGCTTGATTTCATATGGAAATGTTGTCATTGAAGAAGTAGCACTGGTTGATGGACTTAAGCACAATTTGCTTAGTATCAGTCAACTATGTGATAAAAATCAGAATGTCTGGTTTACAACTGAAGCTTGTGTTGTTTTGAAGAAAAACGACAATAAGGTAGTGATGACAGGAAATAGGAAAGGAAATGTGTATATTGTTGACTTCAACTCAACAAGTGCCAACTCTGCTACATACCTCTACAAAAAGGCAAGCATGGATGAAGGATGGCTTTGGCACAAGAGACTGTCTCACTTAAGTTTTAAAGCTATGAATGAATTGGTCAAGAAGGATTTGGTTAGAGAAATTCCAAAATTAGAGTTCTCCAAGGATGGACTATGTGATGCATGCCAGAAAGGGAAGCAAAAGAAGGCCTCTTTCAAATCCAAGTCAATGTCATCAATTGATCAACCCTTACAGCTACTGTACATGGATCTATTTGGACCAGTTAATGTGTTGTCGATATCTAACAAGAAATACTATCTTGTAATTGTTGATAATTTCTCCAAATACACTTGGACCTTCTTTCTGCATTCGAAAGATGAGGCAAGTAAAATCATTATCAAGCATATCAAGACAATCAACAACAATCCAGTCTTCAGAGTAAGAAGGATTAGAAGCGACAATGGGACTGAATTCAAGAATTCTGTGTTAAGAGAGTTCTACGAAGAAGAAGAATCACTCAAGAATTCTCTACATCAATGACACCACAACAAAATGGTGTAGTGGAGAGGAAGAACAGAACCCTTATTGAAGCTACAAGGACTATGCTTGAAGAATCAAAGCTACCAACATATTTTTGGGCTGAAGCTGTCAATACTGCATGCTACACTCAGAACATATCTTTGGTCAATCAAGAAAAAGGCATGACACCTTACCAATCATTCAAAGGCAAGAAGCCAACAATTAACTTTCTGCATGTCTTTGGATGCAAATGTTTTGTATTGAGGAACTATGGCGAGAGCCTTGGGAAATTTGATTCAAAGGCAGATGAAGCTATCTTTGTTGGGTACTCAGCTGGAAAATCTTACAGAATCTACAATCTAAGACTTAACATTGTTATGGAATCCATACATGTTGTCTTCAACGACAAGAAAAAATTTGGTCTTGTAGATGAAGGTTTTCATAAATCGCTCTCATTCGAGAATGAGACAAATGGTGAAGAAAGCGAAGATGATGATGAAGAGAGGTTATCGATCGGTGTAGAGAACAGACCTGGACCATCAGTTGAAGTGCAGAATGGACCATCTGTGGAGAGCAACTCACACCATCTGTTGAAGATCACTTTGAAGCATCTGTTGAGAACCAAAGAGAAGTATATATTGAAAACTTTGTTAGAACTCCACTCAACTCGAGGTCCATACACTCAGGGGGAGTTTCTCACGGTCAACACTCAACAACAAATCAAGATGGTCAACATAAAGAGAACGAAGTAACTTCATCAAGGTCAAGCTTACCACCACAAAGAAAATGGACTAAGGATCTGTAACAGCCCCAGATCCGGGGTCGGGGACCTGGTCGTTACGATCTCAATTCCATCAACGATACTTGAACTTGAATCTAAATAAATAAACAGCATGCTATGACCCCGCAATAATATCACATCACACACAACCAGTTATAGTCCCAGAGATGAAATTGAAATAAGTCTCTAATTATCGGATCCACAAATATAAGCTATTACAACCCAAAATGATTACAACATAAGTTTAAAAGTTTCTTGCCATTGATTAGCATTAATTATACATATAAATAAGGCTAAAAACAAAAGTTGCAAGTCTAGTCTACTGGTCGCTACTACCTCAGCAATGGCAGCAACAATATCAGCGGGTAGTCCTATGGCTGGAGTCTTCTGCTTGCGCCGAGTGCGCCTTACGCGGGCCATCAAACCTAGCTGTTGTTGTGATATAATAAGTAAAGCAACTTCATCAAGACTCAACAACAAATCAAGATGGTCAACATAAAGAGAACGAAGTAACTTCATCAAGGTCAAGATTACCACCACAAAGAAAATGGACTAAGGATCTATAACAGCCCCAGATCCGGGGTCGGGGACCTGGTCGTTACGGTCTCAATTCCATCAACGATACTTGAACTTGAATCTAAATAAATAAACAGCATGCTATGACCCCGCAATAATATCACATCACACACAACCAGTTATAGTCCTAGAGATGAAATTGAAATAAGTCTATAATTATCGGATCCATAAATATAAGCTATTACAACCCAAAATGATTACAGCATAAGTTTAAAAGTTTCTTGCCATTGATTAACATTAATTATACATATAATTAAGGCTGAAAACAAAAGCTGCCAGTCTAGTCTACTGGTCGCTACTACCTCAGCAATGGCAGCAACAATATCAGCGGGTAGTCCTGTGGCTGGAGTCATCTGCTTGCGCCGAGTGCGCCTTACGCAGGCCATCAAACCTAGCTGTTATTGTGATGTAATAAATAAAGCAACTTCATCAAGACTCAACAACAAATCAAGATGGTCAACATAAAGAGAACGAAGTAACTTCATCAAGGTCAAGATTACCACCACAAAGAAAATGGATTAAGGATCTGTAACAGCCCCAGATCCGGGTTTGGGGACCTGGTCATTATGGTCTCAATTCCATCAACGATACTTGAACTTGAATCTAAATAAATAAACAGCATGCTATGACCCCGCAATAATATCACATCACATACAACCAGTTATAGTCCTAGAGATGAAATTGAAATAAGTCTATAATTATCGGATCTAAAAATATAAGCTATAACAACCCAAAATGATTACAGCATAAGTTTAAAAGTTTCTTGCCATTGATTAACATTAATTATATATATAATTAAGGCTGAAAACAAAAGCTGCCAGTCTAGTCTACTGGTCGCTACTACCTCAGCAATGGCAGCAACAATATCAGCGGGTAGTCCTATGGCTGGAGTCATCTGCTTGTGCCGAGTGCGCCTTACGCGGGCCATCAAACCTAGCCGTTGTTGTGATATAATAAATAAAGGAAGGGTGAGCAATAGCCCACCAACAATAATGTATACTGAACAATAATATATATAACAGCTCAAAAGTATTTTTGAAACCATATGCCATGCATTAACGAACATAGTGCCAGTATAATATAAAAGATGAAGTTACCAGGTAACTCAGAATATATATTCCGTAGACATATCTGTTTTGCAAAGATATGAGTGAGATATCGACATGTATCATAAAAGAGGAAATTGCAGGAAAATATTGCAATTCCAGTTTTGAACACTTTTCAACCCTGACACTGATAATGTTGCAGAAAATTTCCAACTTTGAAAGATGAACTAATACCGGAGCATTGACACGCAGAAGCCATAACGTTTACGATGATCAGTTGTATGTTATGCATCTCAGATTATTCTCTACATGTAGAAGGAAGAACAGACGGATTTACTTGTCCACCGCCCTCTGGAAGTCCCCGGCCAACGGTTGGGCCATTGACGGACCAGCGCCACTCGGCCACTTACATGGCTCCTAGTTCGAGTAACATCCATGACTCTGAAACGTAAAGTTCGTCCCCCTTTTCCCAAGTATAATACTTGTTGATAGGACTCCACAAAGTAGTCGTATCTAATTGGAAAGGAAAATTCACCAATATTTCCCAAGCTGTTGCTTGTTAATGGATATCGACTTGTTCCATCAATCTTACCCCTCGAACGATGAGGAAGTAACACAAAACTCAATTTGACCGGGCAGTCAAACAAAATAAATAACAGCTCTCAAGTAAGGTTCCCTTATATTTTGAAAGATAGCTTTAAATGAAAAAGATGGAGTTTTGGGAACCTATCCTTGATAAAAATAATCACAATAAGGCTCAGAAATATTTTACATAATATTTGGAAGTTGAAGATAATATTAGAATAAAATGAATCATTTTTAAAACTAGTCAAAAGAATTAAATAAATATTAAAATAATATTTATTAAACCATAAATATTTCCAGAATATTCTTAATATAAAATATTGCTCATAATTAACCCTCGAATGAATATATAAAATATTCACGAAATAAATAATTCTTCGAATAAATATTCAAAATAATTTTCGATAATTTGATCAACCTTAAATGAATATTCAAGATAATATTCATTAAAGAAATAAAGCTCAAATGAATATTCAAAATAATATTTATTATATAATGAGACTCAAATGAATATTCAAATAATATTCATCAAATAAATAGTGAAAAAAAATATTTACATAGATATTTTCCTCAGAAAATAATCACAATGTATTAAGAAATACTGACTCCCGGTCTATATTTGAAGAATGAGATTCATATGCCCTTCACTAAGGGTCTTAGCAATATTCGGCTTATAACTAATATATCTCGTATCTAGCTCATAAGCCAACATCAATTCTCGAAACAAGTATCACAATATAATCTGAAAGCAGGCATGCATGCTATGGCATATGTATAACAACAATCAAATCATATATATATATTATCACAACAACAGTCCCAAAGTGTTGGAAACTTGCCTGGTACTCCTGTCGAGGTGGTGTGTCTCGGGGTAGTCCGGTGATCTATAAATAGTCAAAATATCCGAGATTAATCACTTAATACCTTGAAAGGCTAAGTACATTCTTAACATTGGTTAAAAACACGTTTTCAAGTTATCTCGTTATACACCCTCTAGTGTAACTCTTATTAACACCATTATGATTCGACACTTGTTCGTTATTAAGGTATGTCATTACACTTACATTTGGTAGGTACTTTAAGTCGTATAAGTTCTAAGATCGGTCGTTTACTAACAAAGATTATACCTCAAGATTTATCGCCCGTTTTCCAAGTGGTTTTCCAAAGTTATAACCAATTGTCCTTTTAGGGGTTCCCTTGCACTTAACCTTGATTCGAACATTTTTATAAAATCGAAAAATGATCCGTTTGACATGAGGTTTTCCCTCACACCTTCCTTATGATCTCTAGTATTTAATTACCAAGATTCGCCACTGAATTATTCATGTTAAGGGGGTTTAATTTCAGTTACGAACTCGCACTTACGGTTTCGAACTACTTTTACTAATTTGACCATAACTCCTAAACCGTAAGTTCGTTTGCTTCGATTTTCACGCCAAAACGATCTATGATCGAGATCTATAAGGGTAGGTCATATATTCATCAAGGCCAGAAAATTAACCCAACTGTTATGCACGAATTTATAAGGGTTAACGAAATTTCGGCATTATGACGGCTATAAATCGAAAGTTTCCAAATTTATTACATCACAACCAAGCCACACCGGCCATATCATACATCTTATACACATGATATTCATCTTAACAAGTCCAAGAACATCTCACTTCATCATCATAAGCATCATATCTCTTAAATCAACTAAACCAACTACATAATCATGCTCACATGCTTATAATAACACCATAATCATAACTAAGCTAAAACCATCAAGAACATGCATAAAACTCAAAGTAAGATCTAGGGTTCTTAGGAGATATACCTTCCTTGGAGTATGTAAAAGCCTTAATATACCTTGATTAGTCCTTGTATAACCTTAATATAACTTAGATCAACCAAAGAAAACAAGAAATCAAAGTTAGTTTCTTGAAATCGCTATTCATCATCATCATTGATGATTTTATTAACTATGATAGACTTGGAATTTAAGGCTCAAATTCATAGGATAACTATGAAATGAAATGTAGTACTCACCTATTTAATCTTGAGATTTAACAATGGTTGGAAGTGGGATTTTGATTTTGGAATTAAGCCTTGGCCGAATGGATGATAATGGAGGAGATGGAGTTTGTTGCTTGGTGTCTTGCTCTCATCTAACATAAAGTGTTGTATTTAGATAATATCTTGTATAAAGTAACTTTAATAAAGTGATTTGCTCATCCATGATGCAATTTAAGGGACAAGTATTGGGTTTTTGTGGTAAGATGATGTAATTAGGCTAAGTACTTGGTTGGTTTTCTAAGTATGCTAGTTACCTTTGTAACTACTTGGTTACTTGGTCATATCCACTTGCACATGCATGCATCTTAGCTCTCTACTTGTTTCTTTGTCCGGTTATTGCTAAATTTCATTGATTGTTCGGAGGAATATCTCGAGTATTTCTTTTTAGGGTTTTACCAGAAACCTCCTTGATATTTTTGCTAACATCTTTAATCCTCCTTTATAATTCTTGAATTTAAATCCCTCAAATCTCTTTAATAAATCCTTAAATCATTCAGTGTCCTGGGAAATCTTGGAGAAAATAAAAGTGCTATTTTTCTGAATCTGATATCGTTTACATACACTTATATTGCCTATCGGTCATTAATACGAACTCAGAAATTCGTTCTGAATACTTCTATATAGCGTCGTCTGATAATATTCCAATTTCCACCAAAAACACTATTCATTGCTTATTTTCTCTTTAATTCTTGTAATTAGAAAAATGTTCTCACGTTTTCCCGAGCATTCCTTAACCCTTTTACGCAACCACTGGACTTATAACTGATATCGATTTGGATGACATGAGAATAACCTTCCTCTTTGGAATTTACCATATCTTACCTTCCAGGAGATAGATTATTCTAATCTAAGTTGTCAACCAATTGCATTTTTCATGGCATATAAACATTTCAATCTAAATTGATTAAATATTCATTCACTAGAACCATTGTTACACTTATACTCTATTACATAATAAAAGTTTTAGTTACTACCAAAAATCTGGGTTCTTATAGTCTCCCCTCCTTAAAATGATTCGTTTTAGATTCGTTTTTAATAAGAATAGTGCAGGGTTACTATCTTGAACTGGGGAGATATATTTGCATGTTTCATGGTGGATTCACGCTCAAGAACAGAAGAACGGGAACTGGCAAAAGAATCGGAAGAGAAAATGGAGGAGAAAGGAGCAAATTGTGTAAAATTCGGATTTTCTCGGTAGGTTGCGCAGTCTTCACTGTTTTGGCAATATCTGGAGTTCTACAAGTCCGATTCTGATGATCTTATAGCTCACGCGAAGACAACAAAATTTTCTAATAACTTGGAAAGAAAGTTTAGGCGCTGCGGCGGGTGGTAGGGCGAAGGAGCGCGCGGGGAGGCTGGTAAAAATCCTGATTCAACTAAAAAACGGTTTTTTAGGTATTTTCTTGGGGGACAAGACGCTGGGGATATAAATAAACATCTAGACATCATAAGGAGCACGTTTTTAGAGAGAGGGAGAAGAGAGAGACTTGGAGAAGGATTCCCAATGCTCGTGACAAGCAATGGAGATCTAGATCTACATCTTTTCATCCTTCTATTAGGCGTTATTTTGGATTTTGGGGATTTTTTTTAAACCTTATTACTCTAGCACTATTGTTTTTATTTAGATCTTGTTTATTACCATGGTTTCATCAGATCCCTTGATGACGAGCGGTTCGATTATGAACTAATCGTTGTCATGGGATTCTAACAGATTTATCTATGTAGCTTAGTAGTTTGATTGCTTTAAAGATTTTTGTTTGATGAATTCTTGATATCCTTGTATGGTTGTGCTTATTCTTCTTGGATGCGTAGCTAGCATCTAAGTTGCCTTGTTAATCTCTTGTGAAGCAACAGCGGATCTTGAGATTTAGAACTTGCCACGCTAGCATAGGATTATTTATGTTTTGACATCATGATTTGTAGCGTAATTTTAACCATCTTATGCTGCCCTATGTGATCTTAATGGATAACTTGTGCTTAAACCGTTATGTTTTCAAATCTTATAGACATATAGGGTCTAAACATAATTAGTGTCTACCCATCTTCTATCTCTTTTGTGGATGTATGAGTAGTTTGTATTCGTATACTGACAGGTAACCTATACTTGTTTCGTGTTGTTCGATCAGATATCATAACCATCACATACTTTGATTAAAGGCATCAAGTCTAAGCGAAGTATTTAATGAAGTTAGGATCCCATGTTTTAATTCTCATAAGTAATTCGATTTTAATTATCATTAGTTAAGTAATTCTTAGTTTTGTTAATTCGCTTCTTAGTTAATTTAGATAATCAAAACCCATCTTTGATATTGTCTTAGCAGTGAATAATAATCATACATTGTTGCATAGGTGCATAAATCTGTATTTAACCTTATATATTACTTGTGACCGCGTACGCTTGCTTGATTTTGTGCAAAAAAGTTTTTGTTGCCGCTGCCGGGGACTCGGTGTTTATTATAGTTTATGTGCTTGTCATCAGTGGTCATTAAAGTTCACTAACTCGGATATTCTTTTTTCTTACTTAGTTTGTTTTGTTGGTGTATTTCAGGCACTTGAACGTGTATGCGAACACGTTCTCAATCTCGTGAACTTGCAGAAGAAGAACTTGCAGCAACTAAGAAGATGGGAGAAGTAAGAGCAGCAGCTAAGGCTTTGAAGGACTATTCTCAGCCAAAAATGAATGACATCCAATCTAGCATTGTCAGACAAGCCATTGCAGCTAATACCTTTGTGATCAAGCCTAGCACAATTCAGATGGTGCAGAATTCGGTTCAGTTTGGGGGTGCTTCAACGGAAGATCCCAATATGCAAATCCGGAACTTCATCGAGATCTATGAGACTTTTCGGTTCAATGGTGTGTCAAAAGATCCTGTGAAATTGAGACTTTTCCCATTCTCTCTTAGGGATAAAGCTAAGGGCTGGTTACACTCTTTACCAGCCGGTTCCATTACTACATGGGAGGATCTTGCTCAGAAATTTCTCACTAAATTTTTCCCCATGACTAAAATAGCAGCAATCAGGAACGCTCTTACTCAATTTGCACAGTAATCTGGAGAATCTTTATGTGAAGCTTGGGAACGTTACAAGGAGATGCTTAGGAAGTGTCCTCATCATGGTATGCCTGATTGGATGGTTATCAATGGTTTCTATAATGGGCAGGGAGCACAATCTAGACCTTTGTTAGATGCAGCATCAGGTGGAGCTTTATGGGCAAAGAGCTATGCGGAAGCTTATGATCTTATCGAGATGATGGCAGCAACAAAAGGTGGCAGGAATTCTTGATGTTAATGCAGCCACAGCTTTAGCAGCTCAGCTAGAGGCAATGAATAGGAAAATAGATTCTTTGGCAAATCATGGGATTCGACAGGTAGCTAGTGTTTGTGAGCTATGTGCAGGCACACATGGGACGAATCAATGTGTTATCTCTACTGAATCAGTGCAGTTTGTGAGCAACTATCAGAATCAGCAACAGCCAGCCCCGAATACTTATCATCCGAGCAACAGAAATCATCCGAATTTTAGCTGGAGCAATAATCAGGGTGGCATGCTACAACCACAACAGCCTTATCAGCAATTTCAAGATCAGCAATATGGAGCTCAGCCTTACAATCCTCAGATTTTTCAACAACAGCAAGGGCAGAATTTTCAGCAATAGTATGCCCCTAGTCAATTTCAACCTCCGGGTTTTCAGCAACAATATTCATATGCTGGTTTTGGGCATTCCACTTCTAAAAAATCAGAACTAGAGGAGTTGAGATTGATGTGCAAAAGTCAAGCTATCTCGCTTAAGACGTTGGAAAATCAGATTGGTCAGATTGCTACTACTTTGCTAAATAAGCCACAGGGAGTGCTTCCTACTGACACGGAGGCTAATCCAGGGAAGAAAGTTGTCCATGAACAGGTGAAGGTAGTTACTTTGAGAAGCGGAAGAGTTACAACCGATCAGAAATCAACAGCTAAGGAAGATGAAGAAGTTCATAATCAGCTGGATGAAAAATCTGCAAGGCCCAAAATTGAAAAATCTGATTTGACAGCTGATCAGTTGGACGGTGAAGTGCAAAAGAGCAAGAAATTTGTTGAATTGTCTATTCCTAATCAGTCTACAGAGAGCACTCAGATTTACCCTCCTCCTCCTTATCCAAAGAGGCTCCAGAAGTAGAAGCTAGACAAGCAGTTTTCCAAGTTTCTTGAGGTTTTCAAGAAATTGCACATCAACCAGGTGCTGAGCTATGCAAAGTTCATGAAGGGTATTCTATCACGGAATCTGAAACTCGAGGAATTGGAAACTGTTGCATTGACAGAGGAGTGTAGTGCGGTTCTGCAGCAGAAATTGCCATCGAATCTTAAAGATCCAGGAAGCTTTACCATACCATGCACCATGGGCAACTTATCTTTTGACAAGTGTTTATGTGACTTGGGAGCTAGCATCAATCTCATGCCTCTATCTGTTTTCATGCAACTTGGTCTGCCCGATCCTAAACCTACAAATATCTCTTTATAGCTGGCTGATCAGTCAATCACTTATCCTAGAGGTATCGTGGAGGATGTTTTGGTAAAAGTTGATAAGCTCATCTTCCCTACGGATTTCGTGATTCTTGATTTTGAAGAAGATAAGAAGATTCCCATCATCTTGGGAAGGCCTTTTCTCGCTACTGGCCGTACTTTGATAGATGTTCAGAAAGGAGAGCTCACAATTAGAGTGCAAGATCAGACTGTCTCTTTTAATGTGTTCAAGGCCATGAAATTTCCATAATATTACTTGTGACCGCGTACGCTTGCGTGATTTTGTGCAAACTTCTGCTCCACATAGGTGAGGTCTGGTTGCATGTCTACGTGCCCATATTCCACAATATGCTTGGCATCCAGATTATATTTCCTCAACATCGAAACATGGAACACATTATGCACTTGTTGCATATTTGGGGGTAATGCTAGTTTGTAATCTAGTTCCCCGATACGTTTTAAGATCTCAAAGGGTCAATGTATCTAGGACTCAGTTTTCCCTTCTTCCCAAACCTCATTAAACCTTTCCAAGGAGATACCTTTAAAAACACTAGGTCTCCAACTTCATATTCCTTGCCTTTCCGAGCTAAGTCAGCATATCTATTTTGTCGATCTTGGGCTGCTACCAGCCGTCCTCTAATTAAATCCACTACATCCTTAGTCCGTTGGACCACTTCGGGCCCGAGCATCTTTTGCTCTCCAACTTCATCCCAATACAAGGGAGATCGGCATTTTCTTCCATAAAGGGCCTCATAAGGCGGCATTCCTATGCTTGAATAAAAACTATTATTGTAGGAGAACTCAATCAAAGGAAAGTGATCATCCCAATTTCCTTTAAAGTATGTAGCACAGACTCTCAACATATCCTCCAACGTTTGGATGGTCCTTTCACTTTGCCTGTCTGTCTAGGGGTGATAGGCTGTACTCATGTTTAGCCTGGTTCCTACACATTCTTGAAAGCTCCTCCAAAATCTGGAGTTGAATCTAGGATCTCGATCAGATACTATGGCGACTGGGACTCCATGTCGCGCTACTATCTCTTTTAAGTAGATATCTACTAGTCTGTCGACCTTATACCTTTCATTGATTGGAATAAAGTGAGCTGACTTCGTTAGTCGGTTTATGATCACCAATACGGCATCATGATTAGCTTTGGTCCTTGGTAAACCTACTACGAAATCCATGGCTATGTCTTCCCATTTCCATTCGGGAATCTCTAAGAGGTGTAAAAGTCCACTGGGTCTTTGGTGCTCTGCTTTCACTCGTTGGCAGGTCAAGCATCTGCTTACCCACTCTGCTATATCCTTTTTCATGTTAGGCCACCAGTAGTACTCGTTAAAATCTATATACATCTTAGTACTACCGGGGTGCACTGAGTACCTTGAGTTGTGTCCCTCATATAGAATCTCGTCCTTGAGCTCCTGCACATTTGGGATCCATATCCTGGATGCGTACCTCATGATTCCTTCTTTGTCTCTTTCACACTTAATTTCTTCCCCGGTCATTATCTCTTCTGTCGAGTTCTCTTCTTCTTCCATTATCCGTTCTTGACATAGTCTAACCTTTTCCAATAATGGAGGCTGGATTCGAATTTCCATCAACCTCTCTTGATCATCTCCTGGTATCTTGACCTCGATTTCCAGCTTCTCGAAGTCTCTCACCAATTCTTCTTCTGAGGTTATCATTTTGAGTTCCTCTTTCCTACTGAGGGCGTCAGCCACCACATTGGCTTTACCCGGGTGATAACAAATCTAACAATCATAATCCTTTATTAATTCCAGCAATCTCCTCTGGCGCATATTAAGCTCCTTCTGAGTGAAAATGTACTTGAGGCTCTTATGGTCAGTGTAAATCTCACACTTCTCTCCATACAAGTAGTGCCTCCGAATCTTTAAAGCGAAAACTATTGCTGCTAATTCTAGATCATGAGTGGGATATCGAATTTCATATTCCTTCAGCTACCTTGATGCATACGCGATTACCTTACCGTGCTGCATAAGCACGCATCCTAATCCTTTATGCGAAGTATCACTGTAAATTACAAAATCTCCTTTTCCATCAGGCAATGCCAACACTGGGGCCGTCACCAACCTCTTCTTTAACTCTTGGAAACTCTTTTCGCATTTATCGGTCCATTCAAATTTCTCGGTTTTACCAGTAAGTCGAGTTAACTGGGCTACGATCTTCGCAAAATCTTGAACAAATCTTCTATAATATCCTGCCAGTCCGATGAAACTCCTTACTTCGGTTGGAGTGGTTGGCCGTTCTCAGTTTGAAACTGCCTCTATCTTGGAGGGGTCAACCAACACTCCTTCCCTATTGATCACGTGCCCTAAGAATTGCACTTCATTTTTCCAGAACTCACACTTCGAGAATTTGGCATACAGCTGCTCTTTCCTGAGTATTTCTAAAGTTATCCTCAAATGTTCAGCATGTTCTGTCTCTGTCTTTGAGTAGATAAGAATATTATCAATAAAAACAATAATAAATTGGTCCAAATAATCCTTGAACACCCTATTCATTAAATCCATGAAAGCTGCTGGGGCATTGGTCAATCCAAATCAAGAACTCATAATGTCCATATCTGGTACGGAATGCAGTCTTTGGGATATCTTTGGGTTTAATCTTCAGTTGGTGATATCCGGTTCTCAGGTCAATCTTTGAGAATTACACAACACTCTTTAACTGGTCAAACAAGTCATCTATTCTGGGTAACGGGTACTTATCCTTTATGGTTTGCTTGTTCGACTCTCGGTAGTCGATGCATAACCTCATACTCCCATCCTTCTTGTTAACAAACAACACACGTGCTCCCCAAGGTGACACACTGGGTCTTATCATTCCCTTATCTAACAGTTCCTACAATTGCTTAGCTAGCTCTTTCATTTCTACTGGAGCTAATCGGTACAGGGCCTTCGAAACTGGCACCATCCCCGGGACTAACTCGATAGCAAACTCAATTACTCTATCAGGTGGTAATCCGGGAAGATCTTGTGGAAACACGTCTTCAAACTCGTTAACTACCGGAATGTCCTGCAACATAGGTGCTTCGTTCTGGGTGTCTATAACATAAGCTAAGTAAGCCTCGTTTCCTTTTCGTAACAATCTTTTGGTTTGCGCCATTGTTAGAATGTTCTGGGTCTGTCGTATCCCTCGAAACACTATTTCCTTCTTTCCTAGGGTTTTCAACTTAACCTTTTTCCCTTTACAATCTATCTGAGCATTATTGCGAGACAACCAATCCATTCCCAAAATAACGTCAAATTCCCCTAGTATAAAAGGAATCAAATCGACATAGAAAGATTGTCCTCCTATTTCTAATTTGCAATCGCGGTGAATTTGATTAACTGGAACTATCTCTTGGTTGGCTATCTCTACTTGTAAGGAATCCCTTAGTGATTGGGTCATAAGTTTCAATTTACGAGCAAAATCCCTCGATATAAAAGACTTAGTTGCTCCAGAATCAAATAAGACGTTTGCACTAACTGAATTAAGAGAAAAGGTACCTGCTATCACGTCCGTGTCTCTCACGGCATCCTACACTGTCATGCTAAAAGTTCTAGCAGTTGGTGGCCTATTCGAGGCAGCTTTGCTTGCCCCTGATGCTGCTGGTTTGTTCATTGGGCAATCCTTCTTCATGTGACCTTGACGTCCACACTGGAAACAAGCAGTTCCTTTACTGGTAATAGGGGTAGCTGTGGTACAAGAGGCATCATAGTGGCCCACTCGTCCACACTTATAGCAGGTTATCAGTTTCTGGTTGCACACTCCGGAATGTCTCCTCCCACAAGTTGCACATACTGGTAATGAAGGTCGGGAAGGGTAGGAGCGGGACACTCCTGATTGCTGGCAGCCCTGGCTCACACTTGCGCTCACAGAGGGTTTGAATCCTACATTCCTTCCAGGTTGGGAAACTTTTCCTCGGTTAAACTTATTCGGGGGTTTTCCTCCAGCGGAACCTCCGCCCATGCTTGCATGCTTCCTTTTTATCCCCCCTTTCTCTCTTTCCCTCTGCATCTGATCACTCCTTGCTTCCACAATTGTTGCTTTCTGCACCAAGGTGGCATAGTCTGTAAGCTCTAAGACTGCTACGCGATTCTGAATCCATTGCTTCAACCCTTGTTGAAACCTATTCGCTTTCTTCTCCTCAGTATCCACAAACTCTGGCACAAACCTTGATAGCTCGGTAAACTTAGGCTCGTACTCAGCCACTAACAAATTTTCTGCTTCAGTTCTAAAAATTTGAGCTCCATTTGAGTCTTCATAAACCTCGGGAAGTACTTTTCCAGGAACAATTGCTTGAACCTTTCCCAGCCTATGATAGCATCCGTCTCCATGTTTTTCTTGGCCTCCCACCAGTAGTTGGCCTCTCCTTTCAGAAGGTAAGTGGCAAAAACAGTCTTTTGCGCCTCCTCAATGCTTAGAATCTGGAATGACTTTTCCATTTCCTTTATCCAGGCTCTTGCTCGACTGGGTCAGCTGATCCTTGGAATTCTGGGGGCTTAAGGGACTTAAAGGCCCTTAAAGAGTTTGCCACGGTACTGTTGTTTCCCTGGGGTGGTTGGGGTTAACGGTTCAAATTTTGCATAAGCAGATCCATAAACTGACCCATGGGGTCTCTATCCTGGTTCTCCCCTTCTTGCTCAACTTCAATTTCTTCGCCTTCTACTTCTTCTTCGAATTCTCAAGTGAAAAAGGTTTCGTCTACTGTCCCATACCGGGAATCCTCTTGCTCGTTATAATCCTCTTCTTGCGCTTCATCATATTCGGGATTTTCCCTCTGTTGATTGTGACTTTCTTGATCGGTAGACTCACGGGGGTTAGCCCTAGTTCCCATTCTTCGCGGAGGCATCTTACTAAAAATTTGGACAATTACACATTAGGCTAATTCACTTGTTTTAAAGATTCCTGTGACGCCCCCAGATCCGGGGTCGGAGATCTAGGCGCTCACGGTCCATTTTCCATTAATAACATACCTGTTCTTGCACATAATATATATAACACAGTCATCAACCCCACAATAAACTCACACCGCACACACACACACACAGGTTAGAGCCTCAGAAAAGTCACACATTGATTAAACAGTAATAAAATTATCAGAGTTATTACAGACCGAATTAAATAGTATTTATGCTACCAGCAACACTTCGATATGAAGCGAAGTTGGCGGCTTAGAAGTTTGTTACGATACACTGCCTTGCACAGGTCATACTGATAAATAAAACGAACTAACAAAAGCTGCCAACCAATCCGGCTAATGGGGCCTACCGGTGGAATCTCAAGTGCTGGCTCGGGTCTAGTAACCTGCTTTCGAGCAGTCTGTCTGGGTCTTGCCATTTCGCTTAGCTGTTGTGTTTGTAAATTTGAAAACAAGCAAGAGTGAGCAACTATAGCTCAGCAAGAAATATATGTATAAGGTAAGCAATATAACATTTCATATGATTGGCAGTTATTAAACTTATTTGTATCAATCAGATATAAAATCACTTGTCATAGTTGATAAATCTCGAAGGTGCAACAATATGTGCCCTTGTTTTCAAAATAAACTTGCAGTTCTTGATACTGCATTGAGTCAACATCTTTCTCATCAAAATAGAACACTATCAGCAACTCAGCACAAAAGCCTAAGAAGCAGTGTCAAAGCATTTTTCCAAAATGGAGGAATGGGACTTAAAGAAAACATAAAACCTGACAGGGATTGACGATGATCAGTCGCCACATCCAAGTCCAATAATCCGCGGGTCTTCTCTACCGGTAGAAGGATAGAAACTACATCCGTAACTATCCCTCGGGTGAAAACTACATCCGTAATCACCCTCGATGAAAACTACATCCGTAATCATCCTTCGGCAACACCTGGGCCAGAATAATAATTGATGGACCGCCTGGCTCACGACCGCTTACACATCCCGGGAATCGTTCGTCAACGGTTCCCACACCTGCCAGAGTCCCTTTTTCTTTTTCTTTTAAAACTTGATTTTGATTGAAAACAGAGTAATTGAGGTTCGACATCAGTCGACCGATGATTCTTGAAATCATACAAGAAGCAAAATCTGACCGGGGGTTTTCGAAAATGTTTTGAGTTCGAAAGAGTTCGAGTTTGAAAGTATTAAAAAGTATCTTGGATTAACTTTGTCTCTAAATAATGAACGATGATTAATAAATAATATTTTAAGATTTAATATTAATAATTAATAAAATAATTATTCGATAAAATAAACTTTTAATCCAAGATAGGGTTTCGAGTATTTACGAAGATATAACAATAGTTACTTGAGTATACGATACTACCCGAATGACCCTTCGGGTTTTCGCAAACTAGATACGATATAATAATATACCGCTCCCCGGTCAATAGTATATACGGACCGCTACGACCTCTATTGCTAGAGTCGTTGTCCGAAGAAAACATTTCAATCTAAGTTCAAGGGGTATAAGCATATATGTACTTATTCAATACTTCGACAAACATAGCATTTGATATAATTGAAAACTACAAACACAACAGTGAAAGTCCTTGTATATGGATAAGTTTTGAAAGTAAACTTGCCTTGGTTTGGTTGGGGTGGTCGAGCGTGCGGAGTCGAACGATCTATACATAAGCAATAACCGCTCGTTAGTACCTTAACAATATCTCTTTAATTACGGGGTTTTAGGGGGGTACGAAATTAACTTAACGACTTCGTCTTATGACTCTCTAGCCCCACTATAGGTTCATGTCATCACTCGATTACGCTCGTCACTTAATCGACTTAATTTAGTTACCTCATTCGAATAATAACCATTAACCCTAGAATTATGCTCCACTAATCGACTTTTTCCCTTGCGTGAATTTTACTCTAGCATTTTTATAAAATCCAAAAATTCCTATTTTAATCCAATTCTTTTTGGGTGGTCTTCACCACTGCATTTCCTAGCTTCTCAAATTTTTCCATGATCCCACATATATTTTTAGGGGTTTAAACAAGGTTCACAAGGGGGTCACTTAGTGCAGTCCGGAATCCAGAAACACAATTCACTCCTCCGGCCATAACTTAAAATCCATACATCACCTAGCCATGAACCTTACATTTCCAGAAACTACATTCAATTACCTTTCCAACAAAATATGGTAGGACATCAGGGGACAACATTTGGGGGTTCAAAACCGTGTTACAATACAGGTCAATGCTCCTGGACAAAACTCAGCAAGCACATACTACTTAGATCAACCATTTTTCATGATTCCACAACACAACCAACACTTAATACACTTAATTCATGGTTCATAACACTCATGGAGATATATATATATATATATTATCCATAATCATAAAAGTCACAATCTCAACATCAAAACTCAAGATCCATGTCATCCAATACTTATACAACCAAGATTAGCTCACAAACACATGGATCTACTACCACACATTATAAATAATACATAACCAAGAGGGTTTGAGATTTTTATACCTTCTTGAGCACCTAGGGGCCTTGGATAAGCTTTTCACAACTCAACAACACCTTAAATGGTCTCCTACAACACTTAAAATCCAAGATCTAAAAGAAAATTCAACATGGTTACTTTTCACCCAAGCTTTAACAATTTATAACTTGAAATTGGGTGGATGAAATGGCTTGAAATTGCTAACATACCTTGTCTAGATGATGGAGATGGCCTAGGATTTATGTTGTGATTTATGAGTGATGGAAGAGGGGGAAGAAGAATTTTTCTTCTCCTCTTTTTTCTTTGGCCGAGAGCAACTAGCAAGGGGGGGGGAAGAGTTTGTGTTTTGTGTTTTTGTGTGTTATGTGGTTGAATAATTGATGTTAAGTTAGGTTGGGTGATACATATCATGTATGTATAGGCAAGTACTAGCAAGCATGGGCATGTGTACTACTTGTCTCTCTTTTTGAAAAAGCAAGTAACTAGACACTATTAATCTTCCAATTGCTAACTAGTTTGCTTGATTTCTAACCACTTGGTTGCATGGGACTTGCATGCAATACTACTCCTTGTATCATTATTCTTCCACCAATGCTTGTCATTTAATCTTTAATTCGTATCGTATCTTAATTAATCTCTCGTAATAATATTTTGTCGCGTAGAGATTTCCCCTATAATTCCTTAAGTACTTAATTGTGTAAATCCCTCGAATATCCATAATTCCTCGTCATAATTCTTAATAAATCTTTTAATACTCTAATCATTCTCAAATCCCAAGTTTTATAAATCTTACTAACAATAAGACTCCTGCCTTCACAATCTTCCTTTTTATCTTACATAATAAATGCAACAACGCAGTTTCTCAGACAATCAATTCTATTAATCAACAGGGATGACTAGAAAGGTTCCATATTGACAATGTCACAAGATATTAAATAAATGGAAATATTACCAAAAATTAGGGTTCTTACAGCCTCCCCTCCTTAAAAGGTTTCCGTCCCGGAATCAGGTTGAAAACAGTTGGGGGTGCTTATCACGCATCGCGCTCTCTAGTTCCCATGTTGATTCTTCGACATTCTGATTCCTCCACAAAACTCTCACTAATTTGACAACCTTATTCCTCAGCACCTGTTCTTTTCTATCCATGATTTCTACGGGTTGCTCTACATATGTTAAGTCTGGTTGCAGATCCACTTGATCATGTTCTATTACATGTCGGAAGTCGGTATGGTATGGTCGTAGCATGGACACGTGGAACACATTATGTACTTGCTGTAAGCTCGGGGGTAAGGCCAATTCATAGGCTAACTTCCCAACTCGTTTCAAGATCTCGAAAGGTCCAATAAATCTCGGGCTTAGTTTTCCCTTCTTACCAAATCTCATCAATCCTTTCCACGGTGATACTTTCAACATCACAACTCTCCTACCTCATATTCTTTGTCCTTGCGGGTCTGGTCCGCATACTTCTTCTGTCTGTCTTGGGCCGCTACCAGCCGTCCTCTTATGAGCTCGATAGTTTCTCTTGTCTGTTGGACCAGTTCAGGCCCTAAAATCTTCCGCTCTCCTACCTCTTCCCAACACAAGGGAGACCGACATCTTCGTCCGTATAAAGCTTCATATGGGGGCAGGCCTATACTCGCATGGTAACTGTTGTTGTAGGAAAATTCGATCTACGGCAAGTGGTCATCCCAACTTCCCTTAAAATCAATGGCACATACCCTCAACATGTCTTCGATGGTCTGGATGGTTCTCTCACTCTGTCCGTCTGTTTGGGGATGGTATGCAGTACTCATGTTTAACTTGGTCCCCACACAATCCTGAAAACTTCTCCAGAACCTGGAGTTGAATCTTGGGTCTCTATCTGATACAATGCTCACAGGAACCCCATGCCTAACCACAATCTCCTTTAAGTAAATATCTGCCAGCTTGTCGACAGTATATCTCTCGTTGATTGGAAGAAAATGTGCTGACTTGGTCAACCTATCGATAATTACCCAAATGGCATCATGATTAGTCTTGGTCCTTGGTAATCCGACCACAAAGTCCATCGCAATTTGCTCCCACTTCCACTCGGGTATCTCTAAGGGTTGCAACAATCCACTGGGCCTCTGGTGTTCGGCCTTCACTCTTTGACATGTCAAGCATTTACTTACCCACTCTGCCACGTCCTTCTTCATATTTGGCCACCAATAGTATTCTCTTAAATCTCTATACATCTTAGTGCCTCCAGGGTGAATTGAGTACCTCGAACTATGAGCCTCTTGCAAAATCTCATCTTTTAATTCCTGAACGTTCGGGATCCATATCCTAGATGCGTACCTCATAATTCCATTCCCATCCTTCTCACACTTAATTTCCTCGCCAGTCAAAACTTTCTCCATCGAATTCTTTTCTTCTTCCACCTTCTTTTCCTGGCATAATTTAATCTTTTCCAATAACGGTGGTTGGACTCTTATTTCCATTAGACTCTCTTGTCCAATTCCTGGTAACCTCACTTCAATCTCCAGTTTCTCAAGGTCCTTGATCAATTCGTCCAATGACGTTATCATCTTAAGCTTCTCCTTTCGGCTAAGTGCATCGGCCACTACGTTGGCCTTCCCTGGGTGATAATGAATCTCACAATCATAATCTTTAATTAGCTCTAGCCATCTCCTTTGCCTCATGTTTAACTCTTTCTGAGTGAATATGTACTTTAAGCTCTTGTGATCCGTGTAGATTTCACACTTTTCCCCGTAAAGATAATGTCTCCAAATCTTCAAAGCGAAAACTATCGCTGCTAATTCCAAATCATGGGTGAGGTATCTTATCTCATACTCCTTAAGTTGTCTGGATGCATACGCGATCACTTTACCGTGCTGCATAAGCACACACCCTAAACCTTTATGGGATGCGTCGCTATAAATCACAAAATCTCCCTTATCATCAGGTAGGGCTAGTACTGGTGCTGTCACCAACCTCTTTTTCAACTCTTGGAAGCTCTCTTCGCATTTTTCAGTCCACACAAACTTCTCGGTCTTGCGAGTTAGTCGGGTCAAAGGGGCTGCTATCTTTGCAAAGTCTTGGACAAATCTCCTATAGTAGCCAGCCAGTCCTATGAAACTTCTCACCTCTGTCGGAGTGGTTGGTCTCTCCCAATTTGATACCGCCTCTATTTTGGCTGGGTCCACTAGAATGCCTTGTTCGCTAATCACACGCCCTAATAACTGAACTTCCTTCAACCAAAATTCACACTTCGAGAACTTAGCGTACAACTTTTCTTCTCTCAATGCTCCCAATACAATCCTCAAGTGCTCCGCATGTTCCTCCTTCATCTTGGAATAAATCAAGATGTCATCGATGAAGACTATAACACACTTGTCCAAGTATTTCTTGAAGACTTGATTCATTAAATCCATGAAAGCTGCAGGGGCATTCGTTAACCCAAATGACATCACTAGGAACTCATAGTGTCCGTACCGGGTGCGAAAGGCCGTCTTTGGTATATCTTCCGGTTTAATCTTTAACTGGTGATACCCGGTCCTCAAATCAATTTTAGAAAAATAAACTGCGTCCTTTAATTGATCAAACAGGTCATCTATCCTGGGCAAGGGATATTTATTCTTTATAGTCACCTTGTTCAACTCTCTGTAGTCTATACATAATCTCATACTACCATCCTTCTTTTTCACGAATAACACCGGGGCTCCCCACGGTGACACACTAGGTCTTATCATCCCTTTATCCAACAACTCTTGTAACTGAGTGGCCAGCTCTTTCATCTCCACTGGGGCGAGCCGATACGGGGCTTTCGAAATTGGGGCCGTACCCGGAACTAAGTCTATAGCGAACTCGATGTCTCTATCAGGTGGTAGTCCTGGAAGATCATCCGGAAATACGTCCGCGAACTCATTAACGACAGGGATTTCCTGTAGGTTTGGTGCCTCTTTCTTGGTATCCTTCACATAGGCTAAATAGGCTTCGCATCCTTTACGTAACAGCTTCTTAGCTTGAATCATAGTCAGGAACTTTTGGTTTTGCCGTTTCCCACTAAACACTACTTCCTCGTCCCCTGGCAGTCTCAAACTTACTTTCTTCTTTACACAATCAATCTGAGCTCCGTGGGTCCATACCTACTATTACGTCAAACTCTCCTAGTTTAAAAGGTATTAAGTCTCCCCGAAAGTGTCGCCCTTCTATTTCTAGGTCACAACCTGGACATACTTGGCTAACGGGAATAATTTCATGATTAGCTATCTCTATTTGTAATCTGTCTTTCAATGGTTCAGTCTTAAGGCCTAACTGACATACAAAATCTAGAGATATGAAGGACTTGGTAGCTCCAGAATCAAATAAAACAATTCCCTTAACTGAGTTGAGTAGTAGAGTACCTGCAATCACATCCGTGTTCCTCACGGCATCCTGCACCGTCATGTTAAAAGTTCTTGCAGTAGGGGCCTTGTTAGAAGCAGTTCCACTCACTCTCGATGCAGCTGGCCCAGAGGACATACATTCCCTCATTCGGTGCCCTGGTTTCCCACACTTGAAGCAATTACCTCCGGCACTCGGGTTGTTACTAGTTCCGCGACAGGCGTTAGCATAATGCCCCGTCAGCCCACACTTAAAGTACTTCACATCTTGCAGGTTACACACGCCCGCATGTTTCCTTCCACATTTATTACATTCTGGGGGTTGGGTTCGGGATGGGGTAGAGTAAGACGATCCCTGTGGCCGGCCGCTCTGGCCCACACTCCAACTTTCAGCTTTCTTGGTTCCAAAGTTTCCGCTGGGTTGGGACATCGTTCCTCGCTTAAATTTGCTCGGAAAGCTCCCACCCGCAGAGTTTCCCTTTCGACTATCAAACTTCCTCTTCTTTCCTTCCCTCTCCTTCTGCATCTGTTCACTCCCAGCCTCCACAATTGATGCTTTCTGCACCAGGGTGGCATAGTCTATCAGCTCAAGAACCGCCACACGATTCTGAATCCATTATTTTAGCCCTAATTGAAATCTTCGGGCCCTCTTTGCCTCAGAGTTCACATATTCCGGCACAAACCTCGACAGCTCAGTAAATTTGGCCTCATACTCGGCCACCGTCATGTTTCCTTGCTTCAGTTCCAAAAACTTCAGCTCCATTTGTGTCTCCATGAACCTAGGAAAGTACTTCTCCAAGAACAGCTCGCTAAATCTCTCCCAGGTCACCACACCTCTTCCTTCCAAATTCTTCTTAGCTTCCCACCAATAGTTCGCCTCACCTTTCAGAAGGTAAGTGGCGAGAACAGTCTTCTGCCCTTCAGCGACACCTAGTATCTCAAAGGATTTTTCCATTTCCTTCAGCCAGGCCCTTGCCTCGATCGGGTCGGCAGTTCCTTTAAATTCTGAGGGTTTCAGGGATTTGAAGTTCCGGAAAGCATTTGCATTAGCATTTTGGGGTGGTTGCTGAACTGGGGGACGGTCCAAGTTCTGCTTAATTAACTCCATGAACATCCTCCCCTAGGATGTTCTACCTCTCGGGTGTCATCACCAGCTTCTTCTTCTTCATACTCAGAGTCATCAAACAAGTTATGATCGTTGCCCTCATTCTCACTCAGGTTGGCATTCTCCCCTTCATGGTTCTGGTGGCCTCCGGTTCCATGGTGGCTACCCTGGCCCTCAGAACTGATCGGGTGAGCTCGAGTGTTCATTCTTCTGGGTGGCATGATTCTGATAATAAAACAAGAAAGGGGTTAGGGTTTTCCAATTACCTGACAGCGTTTGCACGGGTCAGGAGCGTATCGTTCCTCCTCATAAGGGTGGAAGTTGCAAAAGTTTTAATAATCCGATGTTAGAGATAAAATGTCAACATTTTTGGGGAAAAATCCCTTTGGGATGCGAAAACATTTACAAGAGTTTTCAAAACTTCGAAACCTCAAAAATATTTTTCAAAATTTTAAAACAAATTTTTTTTTTTGAAAAATTTATTTTTAAAGATTGTAGGAACATTTTTGGAAATTGTAGAAAACAATTTGAAATCGCATATCGTAAATTGGAAACAGCATGGTTGTATTTGTGGCTTGTAGCAATTATAACGCCCTAGAATAATATCATATTTGTTATTATTATTAAAATTATTATTATTTTATTATTTAATAATTAAATGTGGAATATAAGGTGTGAATTTTTTTAAAATAAAATATATGTGATATCATGCTTACATGTTTATATGGTGATGTATGTGTGACGTGCTAGTCCGAGTAATTTTCATTTAAATTTTTTTTATGACTAAAATTTATTTAAATCATGGGTTATTGATCTTCGAAATTTTTTTTATAAAATCATCGGAGTATTTAAAATTCCGAAATCTTTTGCGTTATCCTATTTATAATATTATTTACTTTTAAAATTTTTGGGTGAATTATTTTGGGTGTTTCAGTATTTTAAAATGATTTAAGGAGTTTTATTGTATTTAAAGGATCAAAATTCATATTTAATTCATTTTTTATTCTAAAAATATTTTAAAAATATGTAGGCGTTCGTAATTTTATAAACTTTATTTTAAAAATGAAAAGTTTATTTTTCCACCCTTTTTATATTTTATATCGAATTTTAAATGGGTGATTAATTGTTTTAACTAAATTTTCAGAATTGTTAATTTCTAAAAGGCCTTTATCTTTTGATATCTTAAAACCCAGCAGTCTCTAGATCATTCTTGCGGGTTCTTTCATTCTAATCTCTCAAGCTCTAATATCTCTCTCGAAAAATCTCTCTACGGCATCTCTCTCATCTCCTCAATATCTCTTCCGATTAATCCTCTCAAATCTCCCCTCTTCCTCACGTTGTCTGCGGATAATTCCTCTTGGCTCTGTTTTCTTTCGGTTTTGTGGGTAAAACAACTTTTTCCCCCTCCTCTCTTCTCCCCTGTTGCTCATAAACAATGTGTGTGTGTGATTCTGTGAGGTTCGTATGTATACATATATATAAGGTGTGTATGGATGGTGTTCGTGTGTGCTGGGATGCTGGTGTGTGTGGCTGTGTGCAGCGGCTCGGTAGCTGAGTTTGGGTAATTAAACCGGTGTCTTGATAATTCCTACTACAGAAAACTCGAACCCATCCCTCCTTCCCTGTGTGGTGTTGCGTGTGTTTTGGGTGTGCGTTCGTGAGTGTGAGCGTGATGTGTGTGTATACTCTCTCTCCCTCAATACCTCTCTCAAATCTCTCGCCTCTCCCCACCCCCTCTCTAATTTTCGATTTACACCTTTATTCTTGGTGACTTTATTAACCAAATCGTGAGTTGTTATAATTAGAACCTACCTCTCCTCATCCTCTGTTCAATTCCGAGGACAATTTTATGTTTATGCTAAGTTGATTGTTGATGGGTAAGGGTGTTAAAGATTGAAACTTTGCAATTTTTATTGGTCTTGGCTTTTAGATGGAAAAACTGTCAAGTTTTTAAATTGGTGATTTTGATGGAGGTTATCGAGATTTATGTACTGTTAAGTTTAGGGGATTTACCATGATTTTCTACTATTGTTGATGTGCTTACTATGTTTAATTTTTTATTAGGCTGTACTGTATCTAGCTATACTATTAATGGCAAGTTTTGAATGAAATGGTAATGGAGTATGCTGAAGTTGATAATGTATCTTTGTGTTTACTATAGACTGGTAATATGTACAGGGTTGTACTTGTTAGTCGTTTGTGAGTTTTGTGTTGCTAATTGTTTGTAGTATTAAATTACGGACCCATTTCTAGTTATGTTACGATTTTACAGAAGGATTCGGCAAAAGGAATTAGCCGGAGTTTCTTTGTTGTGAATGGTGTATTGTGTTAAACGTGTTACGGCTATGTTTTTGTACCAAAAGAAAAAAAATTGATCCTGGTGTGTTCAATTCGTGAGACTGTATGCTCCACTTTCATACTTTGCTGAGTTTAGAGTTGTATTGCCAGAATCCGGTGACTATTCTTGTGTAGTAACTGTCTGATACCATTTCTTTTAAGATGTTTTGGGGAAATATATATATATATATATATATTCCTAAAATTCCAAAATCCTTTTCAAAATTCCCTTGTAAATTTCGAAATAAAAAAAAAACCCTAATTGAATAATTATTTAAATGATCAGTTAATCATTTTTGATTTATTTAATTATTTAATTAAAATATTTTCGAAAAATTTGGATTTTTGAATCTTATTTAAGATAATTATTTTTTTTTAATTTAAAATTAATTAAAAAGGGATTTAAAATGAATTATTTTGAGATAGAATTACTTATTTGAATATTTGGAATTTGTTAAGTCATAAAGTTGTTAAGAGTAATTAACATGTTTAGATAATTAATTCGTAAACTAGTATGTTATAAGTAAAGCGATAAAAGAAGTTATATGCACATTTTGATCGGGCTATGATATATGTACATTATGTGTTAATTTACGGATTGTTAGAGGTGTACAAAAGAGGTACTGTATTATAGTTCGAGATGACTGTATATGTTGATGCGAATGATTGCTTAAGTGCTTTTGAGTCGGTTATATTCCAACGGGTTAGACTATAATATAAAGAAGGTGCTGTCAAATTTTCTTTAAATTTATTTTCTAATTTTTATAGTAATTAGACAAGAGCTATTTGTTAACCAATGTGTTATGTGGTTATGTGGATATATATTACTATTTTGAGATTTTGATTAATACGTGTTATATATGTTAAGTGTAATGCATATTAGGACGCGTTTGGGTAGAACAGAGTTTGGGTAGAACAGAGTTAGACGGTTAATGTTATAAGCGTACTGAAATAGTACTTTACCTGTATATAGGTACGAGTAGGGAGCCGGTTAAGAGCCAGCACACGAGTAGATGGAATTCGGAGAAGGAGATGATTATCGAGATTGACGAGTGTGCACGCATAGAGACTGACAAGTGGTAAAGGAAAGGCGGATGTGTGACCAAATAAAGGCCAGTGTGTAAAGGAATAGAGACTAATGTAAAGTGGTTAAAGGATCGAGATGTTGGAATTGGAAACTGAGTGTATTGAGGCAAGTTTACTATCCCTCACTTATTGTTCAAGTGATGTGAAACTTATTGTATTAATTATTTTTCCTTCGAAATTCCTTCTTGCAAGCAACTGTATTCTTCATATTTATTCGGAATAATTGCGAACCTGTTCTGTTAAATATACAATTTTCCTTTCAGATCTTTTTGCTAGTGCCTATACCTTTCATTTTTATTTCCAGTGACATTTTTTCTTCTATTAATTAATTTAAAAACACTCATTCTCAAATTATTCTGTCATTGTTTATTTTCCTCACCTATTGTTCAGGTGTTGAATTCTGTTAAAACTAATTTATTTCAATATTCTTCGTCTTTATTAATATTTTTCAAAGAGCATTTTTCTTTAAATTATTGTAAACTAATTCGAGGTTTATACTGTCATTGGGGCATGTGTTGCGCAGTGACAGTTAAAATCGAGAATGAATTGAGATCTTCTTAATTATTTATACTCATTATTGTCATGCCGGTTCTGGCAATTGAAGCCTATAAGTGCTTAGCTGACAAGAGTGAGACCTTAAATAATTAAGAATTTCTTAAATCTTCGTTTTAAACTATTCGAATCGCTCATGTTAGTTCAACTTGGTAACGGATTTTCACCAATGGACCCCTCTAGGAGAGGCTTACTTCAAACTGTCCTACAATTTAATTGTCCTGGAGTTATTTTACAGATGATCATTTTTTAAACTACTTAATTCACTTATGTTAATTCAACTTGACAATGTGTTGGTAAATTTTATTAAATGCCTAGCACTAGACTATATCCTTGCTTTATCTTATAATTACAATTGTTGTTACTCATGTTGCAAGTAAATCATTTCACTCAAGTGAACCATGCTTTTCGTCACTTGATTAGTATATTAATTCGATTTGTCGTTGATATTATTGCTCTTTAGTTTTCAATAAATATGAATAGTTGTTTATCATGTCCCAATCAATAGTACTGAATTTGTTGTCCCTATTCCATTGATATATTATAGAATAATACCCTTCTCTATATCGAACTTGTCGATATCTAGGTCAGAAATTTGCCCGACCTTACTTTATTTTATGAAATTTGAGATGTTGGCCTGGAACGAAAGTGTCCAGGGTGTTTGGCAATTGAGGTGGTCGATTGTTCCGACACCTGATGTCTAGTTATAGGATTGGACTGTTAGTTTTTAAAATGTGGACCATAAGGGTCGGACCAGATTCGTGGTCAGAAATTATTAAGGCCAATGTGTGCCGTGGATCCATTAAAGGACATTGCTGTGTGCGTTTGTCCGGGGTTAGTGCGTGACTGATCAGCAGCCTAACCTTATTGTTTTTATTAATAAAATGCAAAATAGTCCAATTCTACTCCATTTCCTGAATTAAATAAAATGTTATATCTTTAAAGTTCTTGAGCTTCTGTAATGGTGAATTATTCCTTTGAGATAAGTTGGTCAGTGATATGTTCACCAATGAATCATTGTAGTATTATTGTTTCACTATACTGTTCACTTGCTGAGCATTATTTGGCTCACTCTTGCTTCATTTTCCCTAATCTTTCAGTTAGGAATAAGGGTGGATGTCCACATTGTACGAGTCATATGAGAGCAATGAGGCAGCCTTTACAGGATAGATCTCGAAGCTAGAGCGGGTAAGCACGGATTGGAGTTAAGCTACAGATTAGACGGTATAGTTATTGAAATCAGAATAGTAGGAGAAATTGTAATAATTTGTGTAGTTTAGATTCTTGTTTCATACCATAACCTGGAATCGATCCTCTATGAGGAATCGTTGGTGTATTAAGTTTTATTTGTAATTGTTTATGAGAATTTGGTTTGGGTTGAATTACAGGTAGATAGTCCGATTTATGAATACTTCATGCCAAAATTTTCTAAATTTCCCCTGTATCAATGTATATTTTATTATAGAAAGTATATATTTATAATGATGGATATTGAGGGTGTTACATGTTGGTATCAGAGCAACAGGTTATGGTCACTGAAACAAGTTAGGATGATTAGGTATAGGTATTTAGGGACGTTAGATTGAACGATTTAGGAAAAGGATCGCCATACGTTAGTACGACGAGTGTTGCGACGTCAATTGGTATTTCGACATATCGTGCAAGCAGGAGTTTGAGTCATCTGAAGATTCAATTTAGGACGAGATAATTAATTCGGCGCCTTATACGCTAATTAGACGACTGGAGCTACCAGCTCGGAAGACGCTACGTGTAGACTTTTGCATACCTTCTAGAATTCCTTTGCAATTTTAGTTATACCGTGAATGTTATAGAGAGTACAAAAGGACGGCGAACAAGATGTGAATGAGATTATTGGCACGTGTAGGAAGAATGGCGTGGTTATTCGCTACTAGTTATTGATTGGATTTAATTTATCGATTAAGGAGATTTAACCTTCCTTTCTGTTCCTTCTTATTTCTATAGTATCCTATCACCTTTGATAATCAACTATGCTTCAGTTCATGATGAACTTCTTATATCAGATTTATTTAAACACATTTCTATTCTTTCAGAGACACATCTACTTTTCAGGGGTTATTTAATTCAATATTATACTCATAAACTTTTGAAACTCTTGAAATTTTTCTATTTTTCCCTGAATACTTAACCTTATTTATTCTGACTGGGATGAACAACCCTATGTATATAGGGGATTCAGGGACATCTTATCTATGTGATAGAAGTCTGGTGGGACGCCACTGATTGTGTTTGTCATGAAAGTACAGAAGGCTGGCCCCCTTCTTGTGCTATGGCGGTTGACCTAAGTGACAAATGCAACCTGAAAACAGTTCAATGATCATTTTGATCTCTCAGTAAATTCTTTTATAAAATTCATATCAAACAAAACTCATCTTGTACTCATACATGTTAATACCTGTCTATTCTATTGATCCCTTTTGTTATAAACCCTTATGATTTCTAAAAGTTATCAATGATTATGAACAGGAAAGATGGAGACGATAAAATTTTGAGTGGTGTAAGCTACATTTACGTCGAATGAAAATAATTGGATGAGCATGTTTGAGAATTGAGGTTAAAGCAAGTATGGACAAGGAGCAGATAACAAGGACACGAGATTATTAATTGGTTAAGGTCAAAAGTAAAGTGGAAATGGAGTAAGTATGTGAATTATGTTAGAGAAAGATTGCTGAAGAACATTTGTTTATTGCATATTTCACTTTGGGTATGAAAACAGGAATATTATGAGATTTTAAATGATTCGAGACCAACTGTCAGGTATGAATTTTAGGACTGGGACGAGATAACTTGAGCGAAGCAGAGTAGAGCTAGAAAGTGTCTTTAAGAATTTCAACAAGAATAAAAGCTTTGGGTAAAGGAGTGAAGTGATTGTGTGGGAGTTAGTGACTTATGCAAATGTAGTTCAGAGGATCATGAATATTAAGAGTGAGAATAAATTGACTCAAATAAAACAAGATAGCAAGAAGAGGAAGACAGAGAACCAGGAAACTTGCAGGAATTGTGTTAGCAGGGGACGTGAGATTTGCCTAGAAAGGAATGTAGGATCTAGAAGATTTTGAAGACCAGAATAACGAGACAAGATAGCTACTCATGGGATATAAATTCAGGAGACCAGCAGGACCACCATTATCGGAAGATAATATTTCGAGAGCAAACGTATTTTAATTGTATTAAGATTACTGGGGGAAGCTGTAAGTATAAGCAGAAGGAATGATATTGTAAGAAGTGATGGAATTAGAAACTGGAAGTATATGTGATTATAAGTGATGTTGCAAAGAGTATGGATATGGTGACAGTAAAGAGAATAAGGTGCGATTCTAGGATCGAATCAATTGATCGACTACGAGGTGCAAGAAAGATTGTAAGGACAAGTAAGCGAAGTCTTGATTCCCAAGGAAGGTAGAGGTTGTGTATCGAGGCCGCAAGCGGACAAATGAGTTTTAACGGTCACGCAGACCAAGAGGTGGTTACGTTAGGAGCCAAGATCACAAGGCATCTCAGGAAATTCAGGAACATGGGAAGAACATATATACGATTTCTAGGTACGGGCTTTGTAATTGGAAGAATTAAAATTTTCAGGATATGACGAAAGAATCGAAGTGAATGCCGAGACGACGAAGCAGCAATGAATCAGGAAAGGAATAAAATGCCAGCAAAGACAAAAGCTTTAAAGGACCGGCTAGGAATTATTGAAGGCTGTCAAAGGTATTACCAAGATAGCTACAACAGTAAAAAAAAAAAAAAAAAAAAAAGCCTACAAATCAGGAAACGAAGGGATAAAGATGAGAGCTTTTAGGAGTTAAAGAGGAGATCGAATACCGCTCAAGTTTCAATGCAACCGGATGAACCAGGAAAGATTAAATAGACATACAATGCTCTAGGAAATGTTAAAGAAATTTCGGAAGTTATAGATGGAAGATCCAAAGGTCTAGATTGTCGTGAATGATATTGGAAGGTTGTGACCCCGGGTAGTTTGTATTGCGAATAAGATAAATACGTTTCAAGGTAAACAATTATTAGTTTCGAAAAGGTTACTCAGTAAAACAATGGGATTAAGGATGGGTGGAAGCTTTCCAGTTATTCCCTCTTCGAGTAACATTGTACGTGAAAGGGGAGTAAGAATGATTGGGGGATTTCTTGATATTCTTTTTCTCAAAGTTTTATCTGGGCCAATCTGAATTATGAGCAGGAGCATGGAAGTGGTATCAATGGTTAGTCGCGTGGATTTCGTTTTAAAGATTTAATTATTTACCTGATTATTTCAAGCCAAGGTAGATTTCTTCGCTCATATGTTTACTGCAAGTCAAGGCAGGTTTTATTTTAGTATTGTATATAAATGAATTATTATGGAGGCGTTGTGTGCGGGATATAGTCCATTATACGAATAGGTCATGTCCAATTTTCGGTAGAAAAAGGATTGTCACGTGCGACTGATCAGTATCTAGAAGTAACGAGGCATGCAAACCAAAGGATTAAGTTTATGTTAAAAATTCGAAGGCCTTCAGGATGAGCCTATCGATATGTGAATTGATATAAAGGAATGCTAGTGTGGAAGAAATGAAATTGAAATTAAAGGAGAAATGGTTGGGTAGTACCGTCATTATGTTTTCTTAAGTTTGATTCTGAGGACAGAATCCTATTAAGGGGGGAAGGATATAACGCCCTAGAATAATATCATATTTGTTATTATTATTAAAATTATTATTATTTTATTATTTAATAATTAAATGTGGAATATAAGGTGTGAATTTTTTTAAAATAAAATATATGTGATATCATGCTTACATGTTTATATGGTGATGTATGTGTGACGTGCTAGTCCGAGTAATTTTCATTTAAATTTTTTTTATGACTAAAATTTATTTAAATCATGGGTTATTGATCTTCGAAATTTTTTTTATAAAATCATCGGAGTATTTAAAATTCCGAAATCTTTTGCGTTATCCTATTTATAATATTATTTACTTTTAAAATTTTTGGGTGAATTATTTTGGGTGTTTCAGTATTTTAAAATGATTTAAGGAGTTTTATTGTATTTAAAGGATCAAAATTCATATTTAATTCATTTTTTATTCTAAAAATATTTTAAAAATATGTAGGCGTTCGTAATTTTATAAACTTTATTTTAAAAATGAAAAGTTTATTTTTCCACCCTTTTTATATTTTATATCGAATTTTAAATGGGTGATTAATTGTTTTAACTAAATTTTCAGAATTGTTAATTTCTAAAAGGCCTTTATCTTTTGATATCTTAAAACCCAGCAGTCTCTAGATCATTCTTGCGGGTTCTTTCATTCTAATCTCTCAAGCTCTAATATCTCTCTCGAAAAATCTCTCTACGGCATCTCTCTCATCTCCTCAATATCTCTTCCGATTAATCCTCTCAAATCTCCCCTCTTCCTCACGTTGTCTGCGGATAATTCCTCTTGGCTCTGTTTTCTTTCGGTTTTGTGGGTAAAACAACTTTTTCCCCCTCCTCTCTTCTCCCCTGTTGCTCATAAACAATGTGTGTGTGTGATTCTGTGAGGTTCGTATGTATACATATATATAAGGTGTGTATGGATGGTGTTCGTGTGTGCTGGGATGCTGGTGTGTGTGGCTGTGTGCAGCGGCTCGGTAGCTGAGTTTGGGTAATTAAACCGGTGTCTTGATAATTCCTACTACAGAAAACTCGAACCCATCCCTCCTTCCCTGTGTGGTGTTGCGTGTGTTTTGGGTGTGCGTTCGTGAGTGTGAGCGTGATGTGTGTGTATACTCTCTCTCCCTCAATACCTCTCTCAAATCTCTCGCCTCTCCCCACCCCCTCTCTAATTTTCGATTTACACCTTTATTCTTGGTGACTTTATTAACCAAATCGTGAGTTGTTATAATTAGAACCTACCTCTCCTCATCCTCTGTTCAATTCCGAGGACAATTTTATGTTTATGCTAAGTTGATTGTTGATGGGTAAGGGTGTTAAAGATTGAAACTTTGCAATTTTTATTGGTCTTGGCTTTTAGATGGAAAAACTGTCAAGTTTTTAAATTGGTGATTTTGATGGAGGTTATCGAGATTTATGTACTGTTAAGTTTAGGGGATTTACCATGATTTTCTACTATTGTTGATGTGCTTACTATGTTTAATTTTTTATTAGGCTGTACTGTATCTAGCTATACTATTAATGGCAAGTTTTGAATGAAATGGTAATGGAGTATGCTGAAGTTGATAATGTATCTTTGTGTTTACTATAGACTGGTAATATGTACAGGGTTGTACTTGTTAGTCGTTTGTGAGTTTTGTGTTGCTAATTGTTTGTAGTATTAAATTACGGACCCATTTCTAGTTATGTTACGATTTTACAGAAGGATTCGGCAAAAGGAATTAGCCGGAGTTTCTTTGTTGTGAATGGTGTATTGTGTTAAACGTGTTACGGCTATGTTTTTGTACCAAAAGAAAAAAAATTGATCCTGGTGTGTTCAATTCGTGAGACTGTATGCTCCACTTTCATACTTTGCTGAGTTTAGAGTTGTATTGCCAGAATCCGGTGACTATTCTTGTGTAGTAACTGTCTGATACCATTTCTTTTAAGATGTTTTGGGGAAATATATATATATATATATATATATATATATATATTCCTAAAATTCCAAAATCCTTTTCAAAATTCCCTTGTAAATTTCGAAATAAAAAAAAACCCTAATTGAATAATTATTTAAATGATCAGTTAATCATTTTTGATTTATTTAATTATTTAATTAAAATATTTTCGAAAAATTTGGATTTTTGAATCTTATTTAAGATAATTATTTTTTTTAATTTAAAATTAATTAAAAAGGGATTTAAAATGAATTATTTTGAGATAGAATTACTTATTTGAATATTTGGAATTTGTTAAGTCATAAAGTTGTTAAGAGTAATTAACATGTTTAGATAATTAATTCGTAAACTAGTATGTTATAAGTAAAGCGATAAAAGAAGTTATATGCACATTTTGATCGGGCTATGATATATGTACATTATGTGTTAATTTACGGATTGTTAGAGGTGTACAAAAGAGGTACTGTATTATAGTTCGAGATGACTGTATATGTTGATGCGAATGATTGCTTAAGTGCTTTTGAGTCGGTTATATTCCAACGGGTTAGACTATAATATAAAGAAGGTGCTGTCAAATTTTCTTTAAATTTATTTTCTAATTTTTATAGTAATTAGACAAGAGCTATTTGTTAACCAATGTGTTATGTGGTTATGTGGATATATATTACTATTTTGAGATTTTGATTAATACGTGTTATATATGTTAAGTGTAATGCATATTAGGACGCGTTTGGGTAGAACAGAGTTTGGGTAGAACAGAGTTAGACGGTTAATGTTATAAGCGTACTGAAATAGTACTTTACCTGTATATAGGTACGAGTAGGGAGCCGGTTAAGAGCCAGCACACGAGTAGATGGAATTCGGAGAAGGAGATGATTATCGAGATTGACGAGTGTGCACGCATAGAGACTGACAAGTGGTAAAGGAAAGGCGGATGTGTGACCAAATAAAGGCCAGTGTGTAAAGGAATAGAGACTAATGTAAAGTGGTTAAAGGATCGAGATGTTGGAATTGGAAACTGAGTGTATTGAGGCAAGTTTACTATCCCTCACTTATTGTTCAAGTGATGTGAAACTTATTGTATTAATTATTTTTCCTTCGAAATTCCTTCTTGCAAGCAACTGTATTCTTCATATTTATTCGGAATAATTGCGAACCTGTTCTGTTAAATATACAATTTTCCTTTCAGATCTTTTTGCTAGTGCCTATACCTTTCATTTTTATTTCCAGTGACATTTTTTCTTCTATTAATTAATTTAAAAACACTCATTCTCAAATTATTCTGTCATTGTTTATTTTCCTCACCTATTGTTCAGGTGTTGAATTCTGTTAAAACTAATTTATTTCAATATTCTTCGTCTTTATTAATATTTTTCAAAGAGCATTTTTCTTTAAATTATTGTAAACTAATTCGAGGTTTATACTGTCATTGGGGCATGTGTTGCGCAGTGACAGTTAAAATCGAGAATGAATTGAGATCTTCTTAATTATTTATACTCATTATTGTCATGCCGGTTCTGGCAATTGAAGCCTATAAGTGCTTAGCTCACAAGAGTGAGACCTTAAATAATTAAGAATTTCTTAAATCTTCGTTTTAAACTATTCGAATCGCTCATGTTAGTTCAACTTGGTAACGGATTTTCACCAATGGACCCCTCTAGGAGAGGCTTACTTCAAACTGTCCTACAATTTAATTGTCCTGGAGTTATTTTACAGATGATCATTTTTTAAACTACTTAATTCACTTATGTTAATTCAACTTGACAATGTGTTGGTAAATTTTATTAAATACCTAGCACTAGACTATATCCTTGCTTTATCTTATAATTACAATTGTTGTTACTCATGTTGCAAGTAAATCATTTCACTCAAGTGAACCATGCTTTTCGTCACTTGATTAGTATATTAATTCGATTTGTCGTTGATATTATTGCTCTTTAGTTTTCAATAAATATGAATAGTTGTTTATCATGTCCCAATCAATAGTACTGAATTTGTTGTCCCTATTCCATTGATATATTATAGAATAATACCCTTCTCTATATCGAACTTGTCGATATCTAGGTCAGAAATTTGCCCGACCTTACTTTATTTTGTGAAATTTGAGATGTTGGCCTGGAACGAAAGTGTCCAGGGTGTTTGGCAATTGAGGTGGTCGATTGTTCCGACACCTGATGTCTAGTTATAGGATTGGACTGTTAGTTTTTAAAATGTGGACCATAAGGGTCGGACCAGATTCGTGGTCAGAAATTATTAAGGCCAATGTGTGCCGTGGATCCATTAAAGGACATTGCTGTGTGCGTTTGTCCGGGGTTAGTGCGTGACTGATCAGCAGCCTAACCTTATTGTTTTTATTAATAAAATGCAAAATAGTCCAATTCTATTCCATTTCCTGAATTAAATAAAATGTTATATCTTTAAAGTTCTTGAGCTTCTGTAATGGTGAATTATTCCTTTGAGATAAGTTGGTCAGTGATATGTTCACCAATGAATCATTGTAGTATTATTGTTTCACTATACTGTTCACTTGCTGAGCATTATTTGGCTCACTCTTGCTTCATTTTCCCTAATCTTTCAGTTAGGAATAAGGGTGGATGTCCACATTGTACGAGTCATATGAGAGCAATGAGGCAGCCTTTACAGGATAGATCTCGAAGCTAGAGCGGGTAAGCACGGATTGGAGTTAAGCTACAGATTAGACGGTATAGTTATTGAAATCAGAATAGTAGGAGAAATTGTAATAATTTGTGTAGTTTAGATTCTTGTTTCATACCATAACCTGGAATCGATCCTCTATGAGGAATCGTTGGTGTATTAAGTTTTATTTGTAATTGTTTATGAGAATTTGGTTTGGGTTGAATTACAGGTAGATAGTCCGATTTATGAATACTTCATGCCAAAATTTTCTAAATTTCCCCTGTATCAATGTATATTTTATTATAGAAAGTATATATTTATAATGATGGATATTGAGGGTGTTACAGCAATTGTATATCTATTCACAGTTGTATATCAAAACAGTAAAGCATGGCATCGGAAAGTAAAGCAGTTGAGGCAATACTAATGAAACTGAAACTAAATAAGTACGGTACAAGGGTTATCACAAAGTTTGGATGTTAGAGCCAAATACATAGTTCCGATGTCAAAGTCTAGCAAAAGTGGAACAAATACAAATACATCATCCGAATAGTCAGGCTACACAAAAGTAGGGCTACATCCGTACATACTACCCGAAGTCACATCTACATATCTGTAGGTCAGTCTACTCATCCACTGGTCAGAAACGATACCACTGCACGAGTCAACTATCCCGCAAAATCGACACACTAATGTCATCTGAACATAGGGGACTGAGCTATCAGTAACACATCACGGGGCCGCGCCGCGACGGAGCAAGGTCCTCACTCGGGCAAATGCACGACGAACAACACGCCTAGCATCCCTAGCCTTAATCACTCCGCCCCCGCGGATCCCTAAACCAAGAATCCTATCACGACTCCTCCTCTCAATCCTATGGAGTCGAGCCCTAGTCCTCCTAGCAACAGCGGTCCTCATCTCAGCCTGGATCCTCAAGCGCGCCTCGCGCTCCTCCACTAGTGCCCGCCTCGCCTCGTTAAGTCGGGCCTCTGCAGATAGTAAGTCTCGGGTCAGGAACTGTACCACGTAAGCGTGCTCAGTACCCGACACTGGGGGTAGGTCCATCGGTGGAGGTGGTATGACAGGAACAAGAGCAGCAGCAGGAGCAGGAGCAGTAGCAGGGGTAGTGTCAAGCTCCTCCTCGCCAGAAGTGTCATCCTCGGAGTCACCGTTCGATGAAACAGGGCTAGATGTCTGTGGAGAAGGTGGGGGTGACACAACACGACCCTCACCGGATCTCACACTCTCCTCATCAGTAGCTACAGGAGATGGGGTAACAGGCTCTGGCTCAGGCTCAGGCTCAAAGGGCTCCTCAACGGGATCCTCATCATCAGTATCCTCTATCAGTGTAATCCAGGGGCCAAGCTCGGAGTCAGCACCCATATCCTCCTCAGGATCCTCGGTCTCTCGCATCAGTGCCTCATCATGCTCTCTCTCGAAAGCCTCAGGGTCTGGTATCTCCTCCATCTACACAAGGGAAATAAGGTGGGTCACTAACCATAAAAGAAAGGTTTAGGAGTAGTTCCCTCACGGGCCTTAAAGTCAGGGCTATATCCGATAACCCGACCACAACTCGATGAGAGTTCTAAGTATTATTAAAGTTGTTATTAGGGTTATCGTTATTGTTATTATTATTAGGGTTGCTTTCTTAAATTACTATCGTTTCTAAGAACTGTAACCTCGCTCTGATACCATTTCTGTGACGCCCCCAGATCCGGGGTCGGAGATCTAGGCGCTCACGGTCCATTTTCCATTAATAACATACCTGTTCTTGCACATAATATATATAACACAGTCATCGACCCCACAATAAACTCACACCGCACACACACACACACACAGGTTAGAGCCTCAGAAACGTCACACATTGATTAAACAGTAATAAAATTATCAGAGTTATTACAGACCGAATTAAATAATATTTATGCTACCAGCAACACTTCGATATGAAGCGAAGTTGGCGGCTTGAAAGTTTGTTACGATACACTGCCTTGCACAGGTCATACTGATAAATAAAATGAACTAACAAAAGCTGCCAACCAATCCGGCTAATGGGGCCTACCGGTGGAATCTCAAGTGCTGGCTCGGGTCTAGTCACCTGCTTTCGAGCAGTCTGTCTGGGTCTTGCCATTTCGCTTAGTTGTTGTGTTTGTAAATTTGAAAACAAGCAAGAGTGAGCAACTATAGCTCAGCAAGAAATATATGTATAAGGTAAGCAATATAACATTTCATATGATTGGCAGTTATTAAACTTGTTTGTATCAATCAGATATAAAATCACTTGTCATAGTTGATAAATCTCGAAGGTGCAACAATATGTGCCCTTGTTTTCAAAATAAACTTGCAGTTCTAGATACTGCATTGAGTCAACATCTTTCTCATCAAAATAGAACACTATCAACAACTCGGCACAAAAGCCTAAGAAGCAGTGTCAAAGCATTTTTCCAAAATGGAGGAATGGGACTTAAAGAAAACATAAAACCTGACAGGGATTGACGATGATCAGTCGCCACATCCAAGTCCAATAATCCGCGGGTCTTCTCTACCGGTAGAAGGATAGAAACTACATCCGTAACTATCCCTCGGGTGAAAACTACATCCGTAATCACCCTCGATGAAAACTACATCCGTAATCATCCTTCGGCAACACCTGGGCCGGAATAATAATTGATGGACCGCCTGGCTCACGACCGCTTACACATCCCGGGAATCGTTCGTCAACGGTTCCCACACCTGCCAGAGTCCCTTTTTCTTTTTCTTTTAAAACTTGATTTTGATTGAAAACAGAGTAATTGAGGTTCGACATCAGTCGACCGATGATTCTTGAAATCATACAAGAAGCAGAATTTGACCAGGGGTTTTCGAAAATGTTTTGAGTTCGAAAGAGTTCGAGTTTGAAAGTATTAAAAAGTATCTTGGATTAACTTTGTCTCTAAATAATGAACGATGATTAATAAATAATATTTTAAGATTTAATATTAATAATTAATAAAATAATTATTCGATAAAATAAACTTTTAATCCAAGATAGGGTTTCGAGTATTTACGAAGATATAACAATAGTTACTTGAGTATACGATACTACCCGAATGACCCTTCGGGTTTTCGCAAACTAGATACGATATAATAATATACCGCTCCCCGGTCAATAGTATATACGGACCGCTACGACCTCTATTGCTAGAGTCGTTGTCCGAAGAAAACATTTCAATCTAAGTTCAAGGGGTATAAGCATATATGTACTTATTCAATCTCAATTGCATCAAACTTCGACAAACATAACATTTGATATAATTGAAAACTACAAACACAACAGTGAAAGTCCTTGTATATGGATAAGTTTTGAAAAGTAAACTTGCCTTGGTTTGGTTGGGGTGGTCGAGCGTGCGGAGTCGAACGATCTATACATAAGCAATAACCGCTCGTTAGTACCTTAACAATATCTCTTTAATTACGGGGTTTTAGGGGGGTACGAAATTAACTTAACGACTTCGTCTTATGACTCTCTAGCCCCACTATAGGTTCATGTCATCACTCGATTACGCTCGTCACTTAATCGACTTAATTTAGTTACCTCATTCGAATAATAACCATTAACCCTAGAATTATGCTCCACTAATCGACTTTTTCCCTTGCGTGAATTTTACTCTAGCATTTTTATAAAATCCAAAAATTCCTATTTTAATCCAATTCTTTTTGGGTGGTCTTCAACACTGCATTTCCTAGCTTCTCAAATTTTTCCATGATCTCACATATATTTTTAGGGGTTTAAACAAGGTTCACAAGGGGGTCACTTAGTGCAGTCCGGAATCCAGAAACACAATTCACTCCTCCGGCCATAACTTAAAATCTATACATCACCTAGCCATGAACCTTACATTTCCAGAAACTATATTCAATTATCTTTCCAACAATATATGGTAGGACATCAGGGGATAACATTTGGGGGTTCAAAACAGTGTTACAATACAGGTCAATGCTCCTGGACAAAACTCAGCAAGCACATACTACTTAGATCAACCATTTTTCATGATTCCACAACACAACCAACACTTAATACACTTAATTCATGGTTCATAACACTCATGGAGATATATATATATATTATCCATAATCATAAAAGTCACAATCTCAACATCAAAACTCAAGATCCATGTCATCCAATACTTATACAACCAAGATTAGCTCACAAACACATGGATCTACTACCACACATTATAAATAATACATAACCAAGAGGGTTTGAGATTTTTATACCTTCTTGAGCACCTAGGGGCCTTGGATAAGCTTTTAACAACTCAACAACACCTTAAATGGTCTCCTACAACACTTACAATCCAAGATCTAAAAGAAAATTCAACATGGTTACTTTTCACCCAAGCTTTAACAATTTATAACTTGAAATTGGGTGGATGAAATGGCTTGAAATTGCTAACATACCTTGTCTAGATGATGGAGATGGCCTAGGATTTATGTTGTGATTTATGAGTGATGGAAGAGGGGGAAGAAGAATTTTTCTTCTCCTCTTTTTTCTTTGGCCGAGAGCAACTAGCAAGGGGGGGGGAAGAGTTTGTGTTTTGTGTTTTTGTGTGTTATGTGGTTGAATAATTGATGTTAAGTTAGGTTGGGTGATACATATCATGTATGTATAGGCAAGTACTAGCAAGCATGGGCATGTGTACTACTTGTCTCTCTTTTTGAAAAAGCAAGTAACTAGACACTATTAATCTTCCAATTGCTAACTAGTTTGCTTGATTTCTAACCACTTGGTTGCATGGGACTTGCATGCAATACTACTCCTTGTATCATTATTCTTCCACCAATGCTTGTCATTTAATCTTTAATTCGTATCGTATCTTAATTAATCTCTCGTAATAATATTTTGTCGCGTAGAGATTTCCCCTATAATTCCTTAAGTACTTAATTGTGTAAATCCCTCGAATATCCATAATTCCTCGTCATTATTCTTAATAAATCTTTTAATACTCTAATCATTCTCAAATCCCAAGTTTTATAAATCTTACTAACAATAAGACTCCTGCCTTCACAATCTTCCTTTTTATCTTACATAATAAATGCAACAACGCAGTTTCTCAGACAATCAATTCTATTAATCAACAGGGATGACTAGAAAGGTTCCATATTGACAATGTCACAAGATATTAAATAAAACGAAATATTACAAAAAATTAGGGTTCTTACAATTCCTCCTTGCAAAATCGTTACATATTTGGATTTAGGATCCTACAGTTCTATATTTCATGGCAGCTTGATCGAAAATAGTACATGCAGAAAATAATCTAATAAACTTGTGATCGTGTCACAACAGAACTGAACTGTCTGAAAGGAAACAAATATATACATGGTACTGAAAGATACATCATCCGAGTCACATCGATAGTTTTGAAGTACAGCCATCCAAACAACATCTACTCAAAAGTGAAATACATGGTCTATCCGTCTAGTCAGTTAAAGGGAAACTAAATACAATGAAACTATCCCACAAAAGTCAGCACTACTATGTCCGTACATGACTAGAAGACTAGACTACTACATCACTATCTTTGAAATCAGCCACCAGTGGAGCCCAAAGCCCTAACCCTCATCATAGCAATGCGAAAGATCTCCTCAGCATCTATCCTGGATACCATGCCATGTCCATCGGTAGGTAAAGTCCGGACCCTCATCCGGGCCCCTCAGCTCAATACGGGTCACTGCCCTATGCATCTCTCGAGCTCTAGTACGCCTCCCTGACGTCCCAACGTAGCAACTCTCTCAACTGCGAGCTCCGCCCTGGACTCTGCTAACCTGGCCTCATCCACTACTAAATCTGTAGAAAGTCTGCTCACAACCCAGTTATACACACACACTGGTATCCCCTCTATCGGAATATGGGGTGGGGTAGCTGGCTCTGCTTGAGGTGCAGCCTCTGCCTGCTGAGGCTCGGGGGTAAGCTTCTCAAACTCCTCAGAAAAAGGGCTCACAGGCAAGGGTGGTGGGGTAGGGGCCCTCTCAGTAGGGAGTGATGGCACACGAAGTCCTGAACTCCAAATAGCATCATCAACTGGCTCATCAATATCTCCCTCAGTACCCTCATCCACTGCCTGTTCTAAAATCGCATCCATAACCTGCTCAGTAGTCATATCGGTGTCCTCCTCCATACCCCTAACATCAGATATCGCCTGGATCTCCTCCGGATCCTAATCATCAGACTCCTCATTAATAACCTCGGTATCCTTAGCTATCTGGACCCCCTCCGGGTCCTCCTCCTCAGACTCAACGACCTCTGTATTCTCGGCTGCCTGGACCTCCTCCGGGTCCTCCTCCTCAGAATCCTCATTTCCCAGACGCTCATAGTATGGGTCTGTAGTCTGGAGCAAGTCCTCATCGTGCTGTCGCTCAAAAGCCTCAGGGTCAGAGATGTCGCTCGCCTACACAATACGAACTATGTTATTATCATGATACTTAAAAAGTTCCCGTAAGGGTTTTAGATGAACTTGGCAAGAGTTCTTATTATCTTAGTGAATTTATTATTATATAACGTCGCATCATCTCTTGGGATATATAACTTTCGCTCTGATACCATTTCTGTAACAGCCCCAGATCCGGGGTCGGGGACCTGGTCGTTACGGTCTCAATTCCATCAACGATACTTGAACTTGAATCTAAATAAATAAACAACATACTATGACCCTGCAATAATATCACATCACACACAACCAATTATAGTCCCAGAGATGAAATTGAAATAAGTCTCTAATTATCGGATTCACAAATATAACTATTACAACCCAATATGATTACGGCATAAGTTTAAAAGTTTCTTGCCGTTGATTAACATTAATTATACATATAATTAAGGCTAAAAACAAAAGCTGCCAGTCTAGTCTACTGGTCGCTACTACCTCAGCAATGGCAGCAACAATATCAGTGGGTAGTCCTACGGCTGGAGTCATCTGCTTGTGCCGAGTACGCCTTACGCGGGCCATCAAACCTAGCTGTTGTTCTGATATAATAAATAAAGCAAGGGTGAGCAATAGCCCACCAACAATAATGTATACTGAACAATAATATATATAACAATTCAAAAGTATTTTTGAAAACATATGCCATGCATTAACGAACATAGTGCCAGTATAATATAAAGGATGAAGTTACCAGGTAACTCAGAATATATACTCCGTAGACATATCTGTTTTGCAAAGATATGAGCGAGATATCGACATGTATCATAAAAGAGGAAATTGTAGGAAAATATTGCAATTCCAGTTTTGAACAATTTTCAACCCTGCCAACACTGATAATGTTGTAGAAAATTTCCAACTTTGAAAGATGAACTAATACCGGAGCATTGACGCGCAGAAGCCATAACATTTATGATGATCAGTCGTATGTTATGCATCTCATGATTATTCTCTACATGTAGAAGGAAGAACAGACGGATTTACTTATCCACCGCCCCCTGGAACTCCCAGGCCAACGGTTGGGCCATTGATGGACCGGTGCCACTCGGCCACTTACACGGCTCCTAGTTCGAGTAACATCCATGACTCTAAAACATAAAGTTTGTCCCCCTTTCCCCAAGTATAATACTTGTTGATAGGACTCCACAAAGTAGTCGTATCTAATTGAAAAGGAAAATTCACCAATATTTCCCAAGCTGTTGCTTGTTAATGGATATCGACTTGTTGCATCAATCTTACCCCTTGAAGGATGAGGAAGTAACAAAAGACTCAATTTGATGAGTAGCAACCAAGTTGCGAATGAAAAGAATAGTTTCAAAAGATTTATGACCGGACAGTCAAACAAAATAAATAACAGCTCTCAAGTAAGGTTTCCTTATATTTTGAAAGATAGCTTTAAATGAAAAAGATGGAGTTTTGGGAACCTCTCCTTGATAAAAATAATCATAATAAGGCTCAGAAATATTTTACATAATATTTGGAGGTTGAAGATAATATTATAATAAAATGAATCATTTTTAAAACTAGTTAAAAGAATTAAATAAATATTCAAAGAATATTTATTAAACCATAAATATTTCCAGAATATTCTTAATATAAAATATTGCTCATAATTAACCCTCGAATGAATATATAAAATATTCACGAAATAAATAATTCCTCGAATAAATATTCAAAATAATATCCGATAATTTAATCAAACTTAAATGAATATTCAAGATAATATTCATTAAAGAAATAAAGCTCAAATGAATATTCAAAATAATATTCATTATATAATGAGACTCAAATGAATATTCAAATAATATTCATCAAATAAATAGTGAAAAAAATATTTACTTAGATATTTTCCTCAGAAAATAATCACAATGTATTAAGAAATACTGACTCCCAGTCTATATTTGAAGAATGAGATTCATATGCCCTTCACTAAGGGTCTTAGCAATATCCGGCTTATAACTAATATATCTCGTATCTAGCTTATAAGCCAACATCAATTCTCGAAACAAGTATCACAATATAATCTGAAAGCAGGCATGCATGCTATGGCATATGTATAACAACAATCAAATTATATATATATTATCACAACAACAGTTCCAAAGTGTTGGAAACTTGCCTGGTACACCATTATGATTCGACACTTGTTCGTTATTAAGGCATGTCATTACACTTACATTTGGTAGGTACTTTAAGTCGTATAAGTTCAAAGGTCGGTCGTTTACTAACAAAGATTATACCTCGAGATTTATTGCCCGTTTTCTAAGTGGTTTTCCAAAGTTATAACCAATTGTCCTTTTTATGGGTTCCCTTGCACTTAATCTTGATTCGAACATTTTTATAAAATCTAAAAACGATCCGTTTGACATGAGGTTTTCTCTCACACCTTCCTTATGATCTCTAGTATTTAATTACCAAGATTCGGCACTGAATTATTCATGTTAAGGGGGTTTAATTTCAGCTACGAACTCGCACTTACGGTTTCGAACCACTTTTACTAATTTGACCATGCCAAACGATCTATGACTCGAGATCTATAAGGGTAGGTCATATATTCATCAAGGCCAGAAATTTAACCCAACTGTTATGCACGAATTTATAAGGGTTACCGAAATTTTAGCATTACGACGGCTATAAATCGAACGATTCCAAATTTATTACATCACAACCAAGCTACACCGGGCATACCATACATCTTATACACATGATATTCATCTTAACAAGTCCAAGAACATCTCACTTCATCATCATAAGCATCATATCTCTTAAATCAACTAAACCAACTACATAATCATGCTCACATGCTTATAATAACACCATAATCATAACTAAGCTAAAACCATCAAGAACATGCATAAAACTCAAAGTAAGATCTAGGGTTCTTAGGAGATATACCTTCCTTGGAGTATGTAAAAGCCTTAATAAACCTTGATTAGTCCTTGTATAGCCTTAATATAACTTAGATCAACCAAAGAAAACAAGAAATCAAAGTTAGTTTCTTGAAATCAATATTCATCATCATCTTTGATGATTTTATTAACTATGATAGACTTGGAATTTAAGGCTCAAATTCATAGGATAACTATGATATGAAATTTAGTACTCACCTATTTAATCTTGAGATTTAACAATGGTTGGAAGTGGGATTTTGATTTTGGAATTAAGCCTTGGCCGAATGGATGATAATGGAGGAGAATGGAGTTTGTTGCTTGGTGTCTTGCTCTCATCTAGCATAAAGTGATGTATTTAGATAATATCTTGTATAAAGTAGCTTTAATAAAGTGATTTGCTCATCCATGATGCAATTCAAGGGACAAGTGTTGGGTTTTTCTGGTAAGATGATGTAATTAGGCTAAGTACTTGGTTGGTTTTCTAAGTATGCTAGTTACCTTTGTAACTACTTGGTTACTTGGTCATATCCACTTGCACATGCATGCATCTTAGCTTTCTGCCTGTTTCTTTGTTTGGTTATTGCTCAATTTCATTGATCGTTCGAAGGAATATCTCGAGTATTTCTTGTTAGGTTTTTACCGGAAACCTCCTTGATATTTTTGCTACCATCTTTCATCCTCCTTTATAATTCTTGAATTTAAATCCCTCAAATCTTTTTAATAAATCCTTAAATCATTCAGTGTCTAGGGAAATCTCGGAGAAAATAAAAGTGCTATTTTTCCAAATCTGATATCGTTTACATACACTTATATTGCCTATCGGTCATTAATAAGAACTCAGAAGTCCGTTCTGAATACTTCTATATAGCGTCGTCTGATAATATTCCAATTTCCACCAAAAACACTATTCATTGCTTATTTTCTCTTTAAATCTTGTAATTAGAAAAATGTTCTCGCGCTTTCCCGAGCGTTCCTTAACCCTTTTACGGAACCACTGGACTTATAACAGATATCGATTTGGATGACATGAGAATAACCTTCCTCTTTGGAATTTACCATGTCTTACCTTCCAGGATATAGATTATTCTAATCTAAGTTGTCAACCAATTGCATTGTTTTTGGCATATAAACATTTGAATCTAATTCATTAAATATTCATTCACTAGAACCATTGTTACACTTATACTCTATTACATAATAAAAGTTTTAATTACTACCAAAAATCTGGGTTCTTACAGGATCACCCTTTTGAACTGATAATTGGTGACTCCAATGCAAAAGTCCAAACTAGTAGAGCTGTTAGGAATAATTCATGAGTTGTGATGTTTAGAATAGAATTTGCATATACTTCTCGTAAATATCATGACCTTATAAAGGATTTAGCACTTTGTATAGGATATATAAGTTAGTCAGTAATTGTAGAGTTTTAGTCAGGAACAGTGCATCACAAACTATATTTCAAGAACTATGGACAGATCCTGATACGACAAGTCAAATCCTGATGCCATGATTAATTCCTGATGGAATGATCAGATCCTGATGATGATGTAATCCTGATATCAGATATAATTTTGATGATGTCATTATGGATGCTGCGGAAATTGGAAAGCGCTATCTTTTAGGATTGGTTATATCAAAAACAACAAGGAGTATGCGTGGAGGAAAATGATTAAGCTATTGAAGGAAACTATCAACTAGAAGACAGAATTCTACTATGAATTGATTATTTCTTTCTGTTATTAGTTGATAGGTAGCATTATAAATACTCTCTCATTATCATTGTAATATGAGAGCGATCGAGAGTCTGTATTAACTTAAGTGTTAAGGTTTTTATAGAGAGAGAGATTTGTATTGAGAGTAGCTGCTAAAGGTATTTGTACACCTTTGGTAGAGTATGTATTCGATATAATTAATACAAATAGTTTGATTTATTCGTTTGTTCTTGTTTATTTTATTCGAGCAAAAATCAGACACGATTACATAATTTGTATTCAACCCCCCTTCTATAAGCTATTCGGGTTAACAATTGGTATCAGAGCAGGTTGATTTCGAATAATCAAAAAGATCTGCAATCATGTCTGGTTACAAGAATGGTAATACTAAGATCCCTATGCTCAAGAGAAACGAATATACTCTTTGGGAAGTGAAGATGTTGCATCACCTGGAAGCAACAGATCCTGATTATCTTGACAGAATAAGAGATGGACCTATTGTTCCAACAAAGATCGTTGGTCAAGAAACTGTTGGCGGAAAAGTTGTTCAAGAGCATACAATAGAGAAGCCTAAATCTGAATGGACAGATAAGGACAAGGATAACGTTCTTAAAGATGCTAAATTGAGGAACATACTATTCAATAGTCTTGACTCTGTTCTCACTAACTATGTTCTCTCTTGTAAGACTGCTAAGGAGATATGGGACAATTTAAAGGTTCATTGTGAAGGAACTAAACCTGTTAGGAAGAATATGAGGACAATTCTCATACAACAGTATGAGTACTTTGAATCCGAGTCTGGTGAGTCACTTACTGATACCTTTGATATGTTTACAAAACTCATCAATGAGATGGCCATGCATGGTAAGCATTATGACTTGGAGGATATGAATACTAAGTTCATGAAAGCCTTTCCTGATTTTTACAATGAGAAGATATCTGCTATTGAAGAAGCTAATGATCTCGATGAAATATCATTAGAGGCAGTTTATGAAAAATTGAGGGCTTATGAACTTGATAGGCAGCCGAAGAAGAGCAGAAGTGAAGGAAAGATGAAAACTATTGCACTTACTGCTTAACCTGAAACAAAGAAGCTTCCAGAAGAACAGGCTCAACCTACTGTAAAGGGCACAAGGAAGAAGAAAAGCAAAGAAAGTTTTAAGTCAGAGACTACAGATACTGACTCTGACAACATTGATTCTGAAACAGATATGCAGGAACTCTTTGCTATGTTTGCTAAAGCTTTCAAAAAAGGAAGATTCAACAGAAGAAGATTTAGCAAAAGACCATTTCAAAAGAAAGAGAAGAAAAAGAGTGACAAGGGCAAAAATACAATTATCAAGCTTGATAAGGCAAAGATCAAGTGCTTTAACTACAACGAGCTTGGACATTTTGCAAGTGAGTGTAAGAAGCCTAGGAATTCAGGAAAGGGCAATGCACTCATGGTCACACAGAAGGATTGGGCAGATTCCAGTGATTCTGAAGATGAATTGGATTATGACAACATTGCTTTGATGGCAAGTTCTTCAGACAAACCTGGATCTCTAAAGAAAACTTCTCCATCTTCTGTAAGGTATCAATTCACTCTCTTGATTCATTTGATAGCTTAGATTCTAATGATATTAGAACTATCCATGCTGAATTTAAGAATCTTATGACTAATTTCAGAATTCTTACTAGTGAAAGAAATGAACTTAAGATTAAGAATTATGAATTGGTTGGTAGAAATAATATTCTTGAATCTGAGTTAATTCAAATGGAACATTACAGACTAGATTCTGATAAGGCTAAGCATGATTATAATGTTATTCTTGAGGCTTATGACTATGTCTAAAAAGAACTAGAGGAAGAGAGAGAAAGGTTTAAATCTTGGAATACTTATTGCAAAAAGACTCATGACATTATTAACAATCAGATACCTGGTAAGGGAAATGGCTTAGGTTTTGACAAGGATAAGAATGAAACTCCTGTAGCTATTGTCATAGATAATAGAAATGTAGAAGCTAGTACATCTAAATCTGAAGGTAAGAAGATAGTTTCTGAACCTAAACATGTTAAGTTTGTTGATTCTAATGGTACTCCTGTTGTGCACAAAAGGATTAACAATAACAGTTCAGATGAGAGAGTGTTAGAAAAACCTAAGAATGTCAGCATAGGCTTTCGGTCTAAGTCTCGGTTGTAACAGAGACTTGAAGGTCTTTCAGAGTCTAACAAGACCAAGAGAAATAGGAATGGAAAAGAAGGTATTAACAAAAAGAATAATTACAATAATGTACCTAATGCACCTAGGAAGAAATGCTATTAATGTGGTAATCATAATCATTTGGCCCTAGATTGCAATCAGAAACCCTCTTGGAAACGGAGTCCAGATTCCCCAAGACTCAGAAAATTCAATGTATCGCCCCCAAATCCGAGGTCAGGAATTTGGGTCGTCACGTCACCATCCGATTCTTGTACCTATATTAATCTTACAACTCAACACTACACCAATCTAGACCTCAATCTTTCACACACACAAAAATTAGAGCCTCAGAAATGATAATCAAATACAACACTAAATATTGTAATTCAACTGTACAATCCAAAATCATACATAAGTTCACTTATACAAACAACACCTGAAGGCAAGTCTTACTAATACAGCTGAAAACCCCATCAGACTTACTTGCAGTATTTATCCGAAACTGAATCATCCCAGGGGTAATTCCTCTCTTTCTCTTCTGCTGGTACGGAGCTAACCGACACAATTCTTATCTTTCTGAAAGGTTTTTATAAAGCAAGAATGAGCTACATAATGCTCAGCAAGTTTTCCGTTTTGATAAATAATATGATTTGTCTCGAAAATCATTTCCAAATCTTTGAGCATATATCTCATGTTATCAAAATATAACTCAACAATATACATGTCCGAGTTTTGAATAAATACTCCTACTCAGTATGAAGTTTTAAGAAAATGATATCATATGAACAAATTAAGTTCATAATAATGATCTTCATATCGTAGCAAAATAGTATACACTATACTTTTGCTAATCCTTTAGAAAGCTTTTCAAAATACACAGTTCAAGATACTGCTACAATAGTTGCTTTCCAACATACGCAAATCGAACCATTGATAAGGTTCCAAGTATTCCTCAAATTTTAAAATATATACATATACGTATATCATTTTCATCAAAACACCATACAGTTCAATTTCTGTTCAGGGAATACATTATTCAACCACTGTCCATATTATCGGTAACTCAGCACCTAGGCTTTCGTTACAATATTGCAGTACAATTCCAATTGGAAGAATGGAATTATGCTGGAGCCTTTTCCACGATATCTGGTGATCAGCCAATGTATCGTGCCTCTACTTCTCTACTAGTAGAAGGACGACGTTCCCTTATCGGATTGCACCCTGATCGCATATGGGCCATAATATTTGGACTACGCCCGAGAGTGTAGACCCCTCTTCCTCCAATCCCCTAAAGAATCCTATCCATCATCAGAACAAAATTTAATCCAGTTCCCCAAGCACAAAGCTTGTTGACAGGTTTGGTAACAGTTCTATATCAAGCACATAGCTTGTAGATAGGCCTGATAACATTTAATTAGCTTTACTTCCATGAATAATTGAGGAAGTAACTTTGACATGTGGGTTGACCTTAGTCAACAGATTTCATTTACTTAGGAAGCTCATTACAAAACATAACTTGGGAGTTGGGCAGAGTTTTTGAGTACTTAGTCAAACCTGAGTCCTCCTTACTAGGTAGGGTGTACTTCTTACTTGTCTTATAGATAGCGAAGGGAGAAAACATTAATACTGGCTCCCAAAATCTTGGGTTTCCGAGTTTTGACAAGTTCGTGAGTGATAGCGACACATTTCGATGAGTGATATTTGTAATTAATAAATGGGAACCTATACTATTTTTAAATAATTTTCCGACGATCAGAAATATTTAAAATAATTTTTAAAGTCTTAAATAACTTTCAAATAATTAATATGATTTTTAAATCATCCTGGAGTATTTAATAAGTATTCAAATAATATTTATTAAATAAATAATCCGCTTGGGATAATTAATAATTATTTAAATAATATACAATAATATCATCAAAGGGATTTTTAATCCGAAAATATCCAATGTATATTTATTGGAATATTTTTAAATCAATCGTACGTCATATATCATCTCCGGTGACTTCTGGGTTTTTATGTCCTTATCCGAACGAAATATCTCCGACTCCCTTACTTGAGAAAACGGTATTATCGTACCCTACTTGAGAGTCTTAACACATCATCGTATACATATATATGTATTTATGAATACGTACTTACTTAACAGGTTTTATATCTTTGTAAATAAACCATACATCTCATGCTGATTCGAAAAATACTTTTAAGCAGTTCATAGCAGTTATATCACAACAACAGTTTAGAAATACTTGAAGTACAAGTTTCGAAAACAAAAAAGCTTAGGGTTGGGAAACTTTCCTGAAATCCAGAGTACATCTCTCATGTCCCACTCGTTCCGGATAGTTCTAGAAACAGACATAACAATCTTGGTTACCATTCTTAACCGAAAGAACTAACAAAACCACTGATAAGTACACTTAACTTCGTTAACTGATTACGAGATTATCACCGCCTTTTAATTTCACCAAGTTCTTTGTGATATCTTGCCCGACACTTCACTTCCTGGGGACTACTTAATTCATTCATAAAACTATTATGTCAATATCCTTTAATCCAATTCTTTACTCCAATACATAGTCTTGATTTTCCTCAACAACATTCGTGTTTTAATCGACTTGTAATTGTTCTTTTATCTTAGCCAGAATGGCTCGTCAAAATGGTGCTCCTAGAGTTGACTTTTCGGAAAGTTAATATTTCGCGACTCGCATTTGAACATATTTAATAAATTGCAAAATCCATAATTAAATATGAAAACACCTCAAGGAAATCCTTAAGTATTTATGATATTTATCAAAATTGTTTCGATATGTAAAACACGAGTGTAGGTTGTGACAGCCCTAGATCCGGGGTCAGGAATCTAGGTCATCACGGTCCAATTTCCATTTACTTTTATTATACCTTTGGCACTATGAATATTTTAGTAACATTTTATACTCACACCACTGACCCCACACTTATAACATTACACACCAGTCATATGCTCAGAGAACATCCATCAATAATAACAGTTAAGATAAAGTTATTATTACAAACCCAGAATACCATTTAAGTAGTGTTGCTGGATAATACTTCTACAAGATGCATATCAACAACCAAAAGTATATTACATTAACCTTCATAATTAACTAACATACGTCTACTCATACCCTGTACATATATAGATAAGCTACCTCAGGAATGGGCGACAAATCCCTATCATATAGTCCTGCCCTTACCCTCGTCCGGGGTGTTGTACGACGTATTGGCGGCATCAGATATAGCTGTTATATAAACATAAGCAAGAGTGAGCTATAATAGCTCAGCAAGATAAAGTTTTTAAAACATTAATAAATATAACATATAACCATTTTAAAATAATCCCGGAAGCATTTGTTATCCATAAGATGAACAATATTTGAATATGAGATAAAAGATGAAGTTACAAGGTAATTTAAATAGATTTCACTAAGTGTAGATATATATCTTGTTTGCGCAGTAATACACCAACATAAACTTACTAGTCATTCATTCTTATATTACTTCCCTTTTATTTATAAGAATATAATATCAGTTTCTTTTCTAATCATTTAACACATTCCAATGTTACCTGCCATTACCTTCTTTTCAAGTTGTCATTATAATATGATTGCCAACAATTTCTTTCAGAATTTTGGGGATCTTCCCTGTAGCCAGATACGTCAGGATGATGATCAGTCGCCCTAACCCTACCTGTTCCCTGTTTACTACTAGTAGAGGGAATGATCCTCCCCGGTTATCATCCCTTGAGGAAAGTTCTCCACAATCCTCCTTCGACAACACATGGGCCGGAATAGAATGTTGAATGCTGGACTGGATTAAACTCAGCCCCCAATGTCAGAATCCCCCATTATAAAAGTCGTTATTCCATTTTATTCTGATGGACACCCATTTTTCAATTCCATTATTCCATTTCCGTTTTACCCTTTTTATAAATTCTTATTAAACTTCAGAGTTAAGATTCCAGCAAAGAATCTGTTTGAAAGAGTTTGACCAGAGAGCCTTGTATACCGAGGAAACCCTCTTTTAAAAAGAATCACATTTAATACTTTAATATTCTTTAAAACAATTGTAATAAAATATTCTTTGAAACAATTGTAAGAAAACATTCTTTATAATATATATTTCCTGTTCGTACTTATACCAGTAGATACTTGTTTTCTATCCATAATATTAACATATACAATCTTGCCTTGGTCTCTAAGTCGGGTAGAAGCGATCCGAGGTTTGTTTCGAGTATCTATAGAAACGAAAAGAATCACTGTTAGAAATATATCCCATTATATTTCAATATTACTTAACACAATTACCTTAACCACTTAGTAGGTTTTCAAGCCGTAAAGGATTTAAGTCGGCCATTTACTCGAGAAGATTACATTTTATTATCCTTTGCCCATTTAAGGGGTATTCCACTAGCGTACCCCGGACTTAAACATTTTTATAAAATCAAAAAAAGATCCTCTTGACATGAGGTCTTCTCCCACACGTTCCAAGATTCGTAACCAAAATTATCAAGTTAGGAAGGTTGAATTGCAGTTACGAACTCACACTTACGTTTCTGAACTACTTTAACGATTTTGGTCATATCTCCTAAACCGTAAATCAGAATGCTTCGATTCTCGTGCCAAAACGATCTATGGCTCGAGACCTTCAAGGATAGGTCATATATTTAACAAATTCAGAAGTTTTTTTTTATCTCGGGTATGCTCTGTTTTAAAGTTTAATGAAATTTCGGCATTACGACGGCTATAAATCGAATATTTCCAAAATCAAAACCTTTGTTTGAAGCTTTATAAGGCTAATATACTCCTACAATCCTTGAACCTTGCTTATAATATCCTTTAGAAGTCATAAAACAATGATCAAAAGAAAAGAAAGTTAGTAAGTTACTATTCATCATTTCTTTCAACAAACTTTTGAACATTAAAACCTTAATGGATGATGCTAGGATCTTCGATGTACCTTCTACTCTTCTTCCTCTTTAATTTAAGCTATAGATTGTAGAAAATGGATGGTGGAATCTCCTTCTCCCCCCCTTTCTTCACTTGGTGTGTTGTTTTATTTTTTTCTTTGTATAATGATGTAATACATGTAATATCTATCTATATATTGGTTGCATCTCTTACTTTTGTGTTGGTTGCTTGCCATTGGTCCAAGTGTAGGGCTAGGAACATGCATTCCCGTTTTTGGCTAAAATACACTTACACCATTTAACTTATAGTTGACTTTCATGGGTGCTACTTTGGTTTCTCCTTTTTCCACCAATTGGATTCCCTTTTTGTCGTTTTAATAAAATTAATATGTTACAACTTATACGTTGTATTTTATTGCTCCACTGTGGCACAATCCCTTAAATCAATATTAACTCCGATATTCCATGTTTATTCTTCCTTTATTTCTTGTCCTTAGAAATTGTCCTCGCGCTTCCTCGAGCGTTCGTTATTTCTTTTACGGGTTATTTAACCAGATATCGATTTGGATGACATGAGCTACCAGATATCGATTTGGATGACATGAGAATAGCTCCTTTTAGGATGTCATAACTCCCTTTTTAGACGATAGATTATTCTTATATAAATCATCAACCAACTACCTCATTCGTTGCATATAAACATTCAAATCCAAATCCATTGAAATATTCATTGCCATAAAGACTTAATTGAAATCAAAAACTTTTAGTCCATACTCGAGAATCTTCAAAATTTGTGATCATTTCCAGTCACTCATTTTTATAGTACAACAATAATATGATTTCAACTTCTCCATTTTCCGATTCGCACATAGAGTAATTACTTAACTTTTCCATAAATCCACAAAATTACTATTCATTGAGATACTGTAGTATTATAAAATTTAGGGAATATCACATAGGTAGGCAAAACGGATTTTATAAACTTGGTCAACTATGGAGTGGAAATATTTGCGCTAGTTTCACTAAAACGCTCATAACACCTTAACCGTTAACTCAAATGACGCACCGTTTTCGCGTGACCTCTAGAGAATATCTAGAATATAATCCAGCAAAGTTTTACCCCCAGTCAGGGGACTCATTTTCCGAGTTTCTCAGAACAGGGCAATGGCTGTGCAGGGTGTCGCGCGACTTTTGTTCTGAAATTTTTATAAAATCAAAAAATTAACATTTTTACTTGATTCTTTTTGGGTCGTCTTCTATACTATAAGATCTAGCTACACCAAAATTTTCATAGTCTCCAACAAATTTTAAGGGGTTCGTTTAGCCTCTCAAATTCAGTTTAATGTACCAATTTCTGCTCAGGACCACTCCTTACTAATTTGACCATAACTCACAAACCATAAATCATCTCACAATGAAATTTATATGTCTATAAACTACAAAACAAAAACTTTCCAGAAATGTGTGGTGGGGTTCAAGGTGACAAGTGTAAGAACCTTGAATATTTAATTTATAAATTACTGTTTTGGTGAACGAGAACGGAAATATTTTTTTTTATTTTATTCGAGGTTGATGGGTTGATATGTTAATTATGTTATTGCTCGAAAGGATTCTCGTATGTGGTTAGTATGTGATATGTGGTATTAGATTTGAAATAGAAGCTTTCTTCGTAATTTGTATAATCAGTTCGTTTTATTCGATAAATTCCGTTTTCAAAATCCCTGGGGCTTCAATTTTAAATCGATTCGTATTAATTTTCATCCGATAAATCTCAAAACATTCGCAAAATTTTATTTTTATTCGTTTTATAAGTTTTATAAATTTTTAGTATTTAATTTGATATTTTTCACAAAAATAATTCATTCGTATCGGACTCGTAAATTGTACTTTCGGGACTAGTTGAACCGTTGTGCGCGAGATATTATGTTTGACCAATCCATACCTTATCCTCACCAGCCAATCCATATCCATACAGCTGTCCCAATCAGGACTCAAAGAAAATTTCCAAAAATTACAAAATTTATGAAAATTATATTTTCAACAAAGTGTTCTTGAAGATTTTCCATCAATTGGAAGTGATTTTGGTATCCGTTTTTGATGCTCGAGTAGTCGAATCGAAGCTTGTAATCCCAACTTTCATAACCTATAATTAGTTTTCACCCATGTATTATACTTGATTTTTATTAATTTTAGTTTATAATTTCGAATTTTAGGGTTTATATGCTTAAATTGGGGATTTTTTATTCGGGTATTATTTGTTGAATTTGATGCTTCCTTAAGCTTCCCTGAGTTGTTTGGAGTCGATTAATATAATCAACTGCATTGTTTGATGTCATTTTGGTGAGATCCGAATTTAAAATTTTTGTTGAATTTTTGAAGTACTCGTTTGAGAAATTTGTTAGATGTTCGTATAAACTGATTCCATAGGGCTATTGCTTGTGTTTCCAGCTTTGATTTGGTATATAAAACACACGATTTCGTTGAGTTTTGAGCTAGTAGTGATGTTGGCCGGATTTTGGTTCGAGTTCGCAGGAAAGAACTCGGACCTTAATCGATCTTGTTGTTTGGGTAATGTTGTGATATCAAAGTGATGTCAGTGTGGCTTGAGTTGTGGACTGTAAACGCAGTAAAAACCAAGCCAAAACGTGAGAAATCGAGAGAAATGGAGTTGCCGGACTATTGCTGGCCGGCCGGATTCTTGAAAGTCGCCGGAATCTGGGCGAGTTCTTCGGTTTTCCGGCCATGTTCTTGGTATATTCAAGTGTGATCTGTTTTGATCAGTTGTGGTAAAAATCAAGTTGTTTTTAACTATTTACTATTTTACTTTAAAAGTAAATCATAATATTACTTTTATTTATAGATTATCTTTTATTCAAAACCTTATTTTTAAAATCTGAATTTTACTTTTAAAATTTAGAAATTAATTTCAAAAATCAAATTTTAAATTCAGAATTATTTCTGGATTATTTCTTAGAGTTTGCTAGTTTTTATTTGAGAGCGGAAGCGAATTTTTGGTGGGAGTCTGTTAAGGCCGCAGAAGGAAATGCGATTACGTGACCAAGATTTGTAGAATTGTTTAATGAAAAATATCTATCTACCAGGTTATTTACAAGACCAGTTGGATCCAGTTTATGGAGTTGAAACAAGAAGGAATGACTGTTGCGGAGTATGAAGCTAAGTTTACTGAGTTATCTAGGTTTGCACCCCAATATGTAGGAACAGAAGCTAGCAAGGCTAAGAAATTTCATCATGGATTAAAGCCCTGGTTAAGGAGTAGAGTTGCTGCATTTGAGTTGAGAACTTATTCTGTTGTTGTGCAGAAGGCGATGATTATAGAAGGGGAAAGTGATTTGAACCAGAAGGAGAAAGCTGGTAAGAAGAGAAAGTTTGAGAAAGTAGAGAAGAGCCAAGAGACAGAAACTCAGAGGAGTTTTCCGAACAGAGGAAGGTTTGGAAATCGATAAGGAGGACAGAGAAATTTTCAGAAGTTTGGAGGTGGTAACGGAGGACAAGACCGTAGACCCCAAGGAGTAAACCCTCAGGCTATAACAAGACCCGTACTACCAGACTGCAAGATTTGTGGAAGAAAGCACCCGGGTATCTGTAATAAGCCTAATATAGTTTGCTACAAATATGGAAAGAAAGGACATTACGCTCAAGAATGTTCGGAAGCGAAGCTAGTAGGATTGATTTGTTATAAGTGAGGCAAGATTGGTTATATTGCTAAGAACTGTAAGGAGCCTATCCAGACTGCTAATGTTTTGAGGATCACCGCACCACCAGCACCGTGATAAGTGCCGTATCAAGCACCTCAGCCCAGAGCCCGTACTTTAAACATGTCTGTCAAAGAAGCTATTAATGATGCCGAGGTGGTTGCTGGTATGCTTTCTGTCAACTCTTTTGAAGCTAAAGTTTTAATTGATTCTGGAGCAACTAGATCCTTTATATCTGAAAGATTTCTTGATAAATTACACTGTGAGATTCGTCTGTTCGAAAAGGCATTAGTAGTAGAAGTTGTTAATCAGGATAAAATTTCTGTAGACCGGGAATGTCCTAACTGTAATATTGAGATTGGAGGATTTCTTTTCTACATGGATTTATTGCCTTTTAAGTTGGGAGAGTTTGATGTTATTTTAGGAATGGATTGGTTGTCCGCGTGTGATGCGCAGATTGAGTGTAAGAGGAAGCAACTTAAGTTGCATACTGAAGATGTAGTGAAGTAATATTTCAAGGACAGAAGCAAGATAAGAAATTTCTAACGTTTATGCAAGCGAAGAGATTGTTGAATCAAGGATGTGAAGCTTATTTAGCGCATATAGTTGATACAGAGAAACAAGCCCTTAGGATGGAAGATATTCCAATTGTAAATGAATTTCCTGATGTATTTCCCGACGAATTGCCCGGATTACCCCCAGACAGAGAGATTGAATTCTCGATTGACTTGGCACCAGGAACTGAACCCGTATTTAAAGCATCGTACCGAATAGCACCTGCTGAGATGAAGGAGTTAGCTACTCAATTGTAAGATTTATTAGATAAAGGAGTTATAAGGCCAAGTGTATCCCCGTGGGGAGCGCCAATGTTCTTTGTTAAAAAGAAGGATGGAAGCATGAGCTTGTGTATCGATTATAGAGAACTCAATAAGTTGACTATCAAGAATAAGTATCCATTGCCAAGGATTGATGATTTGTTTGACCAACTGAAGGATGCTGCTTACTTTTCTAAGATCGATTTGAGATCAGGTTATCACCAATTGAAGATCAAGCCAGAAGATATTCCGAAGACTGCATTTCGCACGAGATATGGACATTTTGAGTTTTTAGTGATGGCTTTCGGATTGATGAATGCGCCAGCCGTGTTTATGGATTTAATGAATAGAGTGTTCAAGAGATATTTGGATAAATTCCTAATTGTATTTATTGATGACATCCTTATATAGTCGAGAAACCCTGAAGAGCATGCCGAGCATTTGAGAATAGCATCGGAAACCCTGAGAAAGGAAAGATTATATGCCAAGTTTTCTAAGTGTGTGTTTTGGTTGCAAGAAGTGCAATTTTTAGGTCATGTGATTAGTAAAGAAGGAATTCGAGTGGACCCTGTTAAGATTGAAGCTGTGGTAAGTTGGAGTAGAGAGGCTGAGGTGAGAAGTTTTCTAATATTATCGGAGATTTGTACAATATTTCTCAAAGATTGCTACCCCATTGACAAAGTTGACCCGAAAGAATGAGAAGTTTATTTGGAATGATAATTGTGAAGAGAGCTTTCAAGAGCTAAAGAAAAGATTAGTTTCAGCACCAGTGTTAGTATTGCCAGATGATAAGGGAAATTTTGTTATCTATAGTGATGCTTCGCACAAAGGATTAGGATGTGTTCTGATGCAACACGGAAATGTTATTGCGTATGATTCGAGACAGCTTAAGCCGCACGAGCAAAAGTATCCGAAACATGATTTAAAGTTAGCTACAATTGTGTTTGCGTTGAAAATATGGAGACATTATTTATACGGAGAGAAGTGTGAAATTTTCACCGATCATAAGAGTTTAAAGTATATCTTTACCCAGAAAGAGTTGAATATGAGGCAAAGAAGATGGTTGGAGTTGATTAAGGATTATGATTGCACGATAAGTTACCATCCCGGAAAAGCAAATGTTGTAGCTGATGCGCTAAGTAGAAAGGAAAGGTTGAATACATTGACTATACCAAAGGAGTTATTTCGAGAATTTGAGAAGTTAAGTTTAGAAGTTTATGATTCAAAGGATGCAGATGAGTTTCTGAGTACGATGACTTTTCAACCAGAGTTGCTGGAGAAGATTCGGAGATTTCAAGAGGAAGTGATGAATTGTGAGATGAATACGTTGACTGGAGAGGAGATTTGTACACAGAAAGATGATCAAAGAATTTTGAGATTTGGTAAGAGGATATAAATTCCTAATGTTTTGGAGTTGAAGAATGAGATCCTAACTGAAGCCCATAGTTCGAAATATTCTATTCACCCGGGGAATACCAAGATGTACCGAGATTTGAAAGAAAATTTTTGGTGGCCAGATATGAAGCGAGAAATTGCTGAATGGATAAGTAAGTGTTATACCTGCCGGAGGATTAAAGCGGAACATCAGAAGCCAAGTGGTTTGTTACAACCATTAGATATTCCTGAATGGAAGTGGGAGCACCTTTCCATGGATTTTGTAATAGGATTACCAAAGACTAAGGTGAATCACGATGCGATTTGGGTAATTATTGACCGACTGACAAAGTCTGCACATTTCCTCAGAATCATCTAAGGGGTCTGGGCTCGCTATCGGTGATGGAACAGGTGGAACAGGAATCATATGGATATCCCTAAACACAGGTTGCTCCTCTACTATAGTCTCTACCCTAAGACGCTTAGGTGCTGGAACATCCTCCTCTAGAACCTCTTCCCTCTCCCTAGAAGGACCTACCTCATCCGACCCTACTGATGGTCTCTGTGCCCCCACATATGGAACTACCGCCATAGAATCCCTATACTGCTATCTAGCTCTGACTCTGGCTCTCCTCCTCAAACCTGACACAACATACGATGGAATCGCAACACCGGCCTCCTCTAACTGTGTAGCCTCCTCCTCTGTAATCCCTAGCCACCCTCGACCGTGACTCGCCTCACCAGTCTCCTCTCCCTATAATAAAACATAAACTTTTATTATTGATAATCTATAAAATCTTAATCTCTACTTAGGGCCAGCACTATATCCGATAGACCGACCTTGAACTCGATATGAGTTCACACTTTATATCATATGTATATATATTCTTATATTATTAACACTCTCGTTCCTGAGCGATATGACTCTGAGCTCTGATACCATTTCTGTGACAGCCCTAGATCCGGGGTCAGGAATCCAGGTTATCACGATCCAATTTCCATTTAATTTTATTATACCTTTGGCACTCTGAATATTTTAGTAACATTTTATACTCACACCACTGACCCCACACTTATAACATTACACACCAGTCATATGGTCAAAGAACATCCATCAATAATAACAGTTAAGATAAAGTTATTATTACAAACCCAGAATACCATTTAAGTAGTGTTGCTGGATAATACTTCTACAAGAAGCATATCAACAACCAAAAGTATATTACATTAACCTTCTTAATTAACTTGCATACGTCTACTCATACCTTGTACATATATAGATAAGCTACCTCAGGAATGGGCGACAAATCCCTATCATATAGTCCTGCCCTTACCCTCGTCCGGGGTGTTGTGCGACGTATTGGCGGCATCAGATATAGTTGTTATATAAATATAAGCAAGAGTGAGCTATAATAGCTCAGCAAGATAAAGTTTTTAAAACATTAATAAATATAACATATAACCATTTTGAAATAATCCCGGAAGCATTTGTTATCTATAAAATGAACAATATTTTAATATGAGATAAATGATGAAGTTACAAGGTAATTTAAATAGATTTCACTAAGAGTAAATATATATCTTGTTTGTGCAGTAATACACCAACATAAACTTGTTTGTCATTCATTCTTATATTACTTCCCTTTTATTTATAAGAATATAATATCAGTTTCTCTTCTAATCATTTTACACATTCCATTATTACCTGCCATTACCTTCTTTTCAAGTTGTCATTATAATATGATTGCCAACAATTTCTTTCAGAATTTTGGGGATATTCCCTGTAGCCAGATACGTCAGGACGATGATCAGTCGCCCTAACCATACTTGTTCCCTGTTTACTACTAGTAGAAGGAATGATCCTCTCCGGTTACCATCCCTTGAGGAAAGTTCTCCACAATCCTCCTTCGGCAACACATGGGCCGGAACAGAATGTTGGATGCTGGACTGGATTAAACTCAGCCCCTAATGTCAGAATCCCCATTATAAAAGTCGTTATTCCATTTTATTCTTATGGACACCCCTTTTTCAATTCCATTATTCCATTTCCATTTTACCCTTTTTATAAATTCTGATTAAACTTCAGAGTTAAGATTCCAGCAAAGAATTTGTTTGAAAGAGTTTGACCAGAGAGCCTTGTATACCGAGGAAACCCTTGTCTTTTAAAAAGAATCACATTTAATACTTTTAATATTCTTTAAAACAATTGTAATAAAATATTCTTTGAAATAATTGTAAGAAAACATTCTTTATAATATATATTTCCTGTTCGTACTTATACCAGTAGATACATGTTTTCTATCCATAATATTAACATATACAAACTCTATCCTTCCGGCTCCCGGTCACTCGCCAATATAACTTATTACCACACCTTTACATATATATTTATATCACACCCCTTTTATCCATAACGTATCTTGCACTATTTATGTCCATATTAAGTAATAGCCAGAATCAGGGAAACATGTCCCTAACTGTATAGTATAATGCTCACAGGACCACATATATATGTAGCAAAACCATTGTCCAGGATTCCTATAAATTTATCAAAGTAAGGATATAAAAAATCTTGCCTTGGTCTCTAAGTCGGGTAGAAGCGATCCGAGGTTTGTTTCGAGTATCTATAGAAACGAAAAGAATCACTGTTAGAAATATATCCCATTATATTTCAATATTACTTAACACAATTACATTAACCACTTAATAGGTATTCAAGCCGTAAAGGATTTAAGTCGGCCATTTACTCGTGAAGATTACATTTTATTATCCTTTGCCCGTTAAAGGGGTTTTTCACTAGCGTATACCACGGACTTAAACATTTTTATAAAATCGAAAAATGATCCTCTTGACATGAGGTCTTCTCCCACACGTTCCTTATGATCTATAATGTTTAATTACCAAGATTCGTAATCAAAATTATCAATTTAGGAGGGTTCAATTGCAGTTACGAACTCACACTTACGTTTCCGAACTACTTTTACGATTTTGGTCATATGTCCTAAACCGTAAATCAGAATGCTTCGATTCTCACGCCAAAACGATCTATGGCTCGAGACCTTCAAGGATATATCATATATTTAACAAGGTCAGAAGTTTTTTTCTCGGGTATGCTCTGTTTTAAAGGTTAATGAAATTTCGGCATTACGACGGCTATAAATCGAATATTTCCAAAATCAAAACCCTCCAAAAATGACAACCATCACTCCATAACACCCATGCATGTTATTCAACTTTAAACTAAGGCCAAGCAATGCCTTTACATCCATAAAAACTATTTTAACATTTAACAAAGCCCAATCATAACTCTAGTGGTTTATACATGCATAATATCACTAAAACTCCATGAAACTCAAGATCCATCAAAAGGGTTCTAGTATTATACCTTTTTTGAAGCTTAATAAGGCTAATATACTTCTACAATCCTTGAACCTTGCTTATAATATCCTTTAGAAGTCATAAAACAATGATCAAAAGAAAAGAAAGTTATTAAGTTATTAATCATCATCTCTTTCAACAAACTTTTGAACATTAAAACCTTAATGAATGATGCTAGGATCTTGGATGTACCTTCTACTCTTCTTCCTCTTTAATTTAAGCTATAGATTGTAAAAATGGATGGTGGAATCTCCTTCTCCCCCCTTTCTTCACTTGGCCGAGAGCTCCATTTATGGGGTTCTTGGTGTGTTGTTTTATTTTTTTCTTTGTATAATGATGTAATACATGTAATATCTATCTATATATTAGATGTATCTCTTGCTTTTGTGTTGGTTGCTTTCCATTGGTCCAAGTGTAGGGCTAGGAACATGCATTCCCCTTTTTGGCAAAAATACACTTACACCATTTAACTTATAGTTGACTTTCATGGGTGCTACTTTGGTTTCTCCCTTTTCCACCAATTGGATTCCCTTTTTGTCATTTTAATAAAATTAATATGTTACAACTTATACATTGTATTTTACTGCTCCACTGTGGCACAATCCCTTAAATCAATATTAACTCCGATATTCCATGTTTATACTTCTTTTATTTCTTGTCCTTAGAAATTGTCCTCGCGCTTTCTCGAGCGTTCGTTATTTCTTTTACGGAGTTATTTAACTTATAGCAGATATCGATTTGGATGACATGAGTTACCAGATATCAATTTGGATGACATGAGAATAGTTCCTTTTAGGATACCATAACTCCCTTTTTAGACGATAGATTATTCTTATATAAATCATCAACCAATTACCTCATTTATTGCATATAAACATTCAAATCCAAATCCATTGAAATATTCATTGCCATAACGACTCAATTGAAATAGTTTTCAGAGTCCATATTCGAGAATCTTCAAAATCCGTGATCATTTCCAGTCACTCATTTTTATAGTACAGCAATAATATGATTTCAGCTTATCCATTTTCCGATTTGCACATAGAGTAATTACTAAACTTTTCCATAAATTCACAAAATTACTATTCATTGAGATACTTTAGTATTACAAAAGTTAGGGAATATCACATAGGTAGGCAAAACGGATTTTATAAACTTGGTCAACTATGGAGTGGAACTATTTGCGCTAGTTTCACTAAAACGCTCATAACACCTTAACCGTTAACTCAAATGACGCACCGTTTTCGCGTGCCCGATCTAGAGAATCTCTAGAATATAATCCAGCAAAGTTTTACCCCCAGTCAGGGGACTCATTTTCCGAGTTTCTCAGAACAGGGCAGTGGCTGTGCAGGGCGTCGCGCGACTTTTGTTCTGAAATTTTTATAAAATTAAAAAAATTAACATTTTTATTTGATTCTTTTTGGGTCGTCTTATATACTATAAGATCTAGCTACACCAAAATTTTCATAGTCCCCAACAAATTTTAAGGGGTTCGTTTAGCCTCTCAAATTCAGTTTAATGTACCAATTTCTGCTCAGGACCACTCCTTACTAATTTGACCATAACTCACAAACCATAAATCATCTCACAATGAACTTTATATGTCTATAAACTACAAAACAAAAAATTTCCAGAAATGTGTGGTGGGGTTCAAGGTGACAAGTGTAAGAACCTTGAATATTTAATTTATAAATTACTGTTTTGGTGAACGAGAACGGAAATATTTTTTTTATTTTATTCGAGGTTGATGGGTTGATATGTTAATTATGTTATTGCTCGAAAGGATTCTCGTATGTGGTTAGTATGTGATATGTGGTATTAGATTTGAAATAGAAGTTTTCTTCGTAATTCTTATAATCAGTTCGTTTTATTCGATAAATTCCGTTTTCAAAATCCCTGGGGCTTCAATTTTAAATCGATTCGTATTAATTTTCATCCGATAAATCTCAAAACATTCGCAAAATTTTATTTTTATTCGTTTTATAAGTTTTATAAATTTTTAGTATTTAATTTGATATTTTTCACAAAAATAATTCATTCGTATCGGACTCGTAAATTGTACTTTCGGGACTAGTTGAACCGTTGTGCGCGAGATATTATGTTTGACCAATCCATACCTTATCCTCTCCAGCCAATCCATATCCATACAGCTGTCCCAATCAGAACTCAAAGAAAATTTCCAAAAATTAATAATTTTATGAAAATTATATTTTCAACAAAGTGTTCTTGAAGATTAATCCATCAATTGGAAGTGATTTTGGTATCCGTTTTTGATGCTCGAGTAGTTTAATCGAAGCTTGTAATCCCAACTTTCATAACTTATAATCAGTTTTCACCCAGGTATTATACTTGAATTTTTATTAATTTTAGTTTATAATTTCGAATTTTAGGGTTTATATGCTTAAATTGGGGATTTTTGATTCGGGTATTATTTGTTGAATTTGATGCTTCCTTGAGCTTCCCTGAGTTGTTTGGAGTTGATTAATATAATCAACTTCATTGTTTGATGTCATTTTGGTGAGATCCGAATTTAAAATTTTTGTTGAATTTTTGAAGTACTCGTTTGAGAAATTTGTTAGATGTTCGTATAAACTGATTCCATAGGGCTATTTCTTGTGTTTCCAGCTTTGATTTGGTATATAAAACACACAATTTCGTTGAGTTTTGAGCTAGTAGTGATGTTGGCCGGATTTTGGTTCGAGTTCGCCGGAAAGAACTCGGACCTTAATCGATCTTGTTGTTTGGGTAATGTTGTGATATCAAAGTGATGTTAGTGAAGTGTGGCTTGAGTTGTGGACTGTAAATGCAGTAAAAACCAAGCCAAAATGTGAGAAATCGAAAGAAATGGAGTCGCCGGAATATTGCTGGCCGGCCGGATTCTGGAAAGTCGCCGGAATCTGGGCGAGTTCTTCGGTTTTCCGGCCATGTTCTTGGTGGATTCAAGTGTGATCTGTTTTGATCAGTTGTGGTAAAAATCAAGTTGTTTTTAACTATTTACTTTTTTACTTTAAAAGTAAATCATAATATTACTTTTATTTACTTTTATTCAAAACCTAATTTTTAAAATCTGAATTTTACTTTTAAAATTTAGAAATTAATTTCAAAAATCAAATTTTAAATTCAGAATTATTTCTGGATTATTTCTTAGAGTTTGCCAGTTTTTATTTGAGAGCGGAAGCGAATTTTTGGTGGGAGTCTATTAAGGCCGCAGAAGGAAACGCGATTACGTGACCAAGATTTGTAGAATTGTTTAATGAAAAATATCTACCAGGTTATTTACAAGACCAGTTGGAGATTCAGTTTATGGAGTTGAAACAAGAAGGAATGACTGTTGCGGAGTATGAAGCTAAGTTTACTGAGTTATCTAGGTTTGCACCCCAATATGTAGGAACTGAAGCTAGCAAGGCTAAGAAATTTCATCATGGATTAAAACCCCGGTTAAGGAGTAGTGTGGCTGCATTTGAGTTGAGAACTTATTCTGCTGTTGTGTAGAAGGCGATGATTATAGAAGGGGAAAATGATTTGAACCAGAAGGAGAAAGCTGGTAAGAAGAGGAAGTTTGAGAATGTAGAGAAGAGCCAAGAGACAGAAACTCAGAGGAGTTTTCCGAACAGAGGAAGGTTTGGAAATCGATAAGGAGGACAGAGAAATTTTCAGAAGTTTGGAGGTGGTAACGGAGGACAAGACTGTAGACCCCAAAGAGTAAACCCTCAGGCTATAACAAGACCCGTACTACCAGACTGCAAGATTTGTGGAAGAAAGCACCCAGGTATCTGTAATAAGCCTAATATAGTTTGCTACAAATGTGGAAAGAAAGGACATTACGCTCAAGAATGTTCGGAAGCGAAGCTAGTAGGATTGATTTGTTATAAGTGTGGGAAGATTGGTCATATTTCTAAGAACTATAAGGAGCCTGTCCAGACTGCTAATGTTTTGAGGATCACCGCACCACCAGCACCGTGATAAGTGCCGTATCAAGCACCTCAGCCCAGAGCCCGTACTTTAAACATGTCTGTCAAAGAAGCTATTAATGATGCCGAGGTGGTTGCAGGTATGCTTTCTGTCAACTCTTTTGAAGCTAAAGTTTTAATTGATTCTGGAGCAACTAGATCCTTTATATCTGAAAGATTTCTTGATAAATTACATTGTGAGATTCGTCTGTTAGAAAAGGCATTAGTAGTAGAAGTTGTTAATCAGGATAAAATTTCTGTAGACCGGGAGTGTCCTAACTGTAATATTGAGATTGGAGGATTTCTTTTCTACGTGGATTTATTGCCTTTTAAGTTGGGAGAGTTCGATGTTATTTTAGGAATGGATTGGTTGTCCGCGTGTGATAAGCAGATTGAGTGTAAGAGGAAGCAACTTAAGTTGCATACTGAAGATGGTAGTGAAGTAATATTTCAAGGACAGAAGCAAGATAAGAAATTTCTGACGTTTATGCAAGCGAAGAGATTGTTGAATCAAGGATGTGAAACTTATTTAGCGCATATAGTTGATACAGAGAAACAAGCCCTTAGGATGGAAGATATTCCAGTTGTAAATGAATTTCCTGATGTATTTCCCGACGAATTGCCCGGATTACCCCCAGAAAGAGAGATTGAATTCTCGATTGACTTGGCACCAGGAACTGAACCCGTATTTAAAGCATCATACCGAATAGCACCTACTGAGATGAAGGAACTACTCAATTGTAGGATTTATTAGGTAAAGGAGTTATAAGGCCGAGTGTATCCCCGTGGGGAGCGCCAATGTTCTTTGTTAAAAAGAAGGATGGAAGCATGAGGTTGTGTATCGATTATAGAGAACTCAATAAGTTGACTATCAAGAATAAGTATCCATTGCCAAGGATTGATGATTTGTTTGACCAACTGAAAGATGCTGCTTACTTTTCTAAGATCGATTTGAGATCAGGTTATCACCAATTGAAGATCAGGCCAGAAGATATTCCGAAGACTGCATTTCGCACGAGATATGGACATTATGAGTTTTTAGTGATGGCTTTCGGATTGATGAATGCGCCAGCCGTGTTTATGGATTTAATGAATAGAGTGTTCAAGAGATATTTGGATAAATTCCTAATTGTATTTATTGATGACATCCTTATATACTCGAGAAACCCTGAAGAGCATGCCGAGCATTTGAGAATAGCATAGGAAACCCTAAGAAAGGAAAGATTATATGCCAAGTTTTCTAAGTGTGAGTTTTGGTTGCAAGAAGTGCAATTTTTAGGTCATGTGATTAGTAAAGAAGGAATTCGAGTTGGAGTAGACCAAGAACTCCTACTGACTTGAGAAGTTTTCTAGGATTGGTTGGTTATTATCGGAGATTTGTACAATATTTCTCAAAGATTGCTACCCCATTGAAAAAGTTGACCCGAAAGAATGAGAAGTTTATTTGGAATAATAAGTGTGAAGAGAGCTTTCAAGAGCTAAAGAAAAGATTAGTTTCAGCACCAGTGTTAGTATTTCCAGATGATAAGGGAAATTTTGTTATATGTGGTGATGCTTCGCACAAAGGATTAGGATGTGTTCTGATGCAACACGGAAATGTTATTGCGTATGATTCGAGACAGCTTAAGCTGCACGAGCAAAAGTATCCGACACATGATTTAAAGTTAGCTACAATTGTGTTTGTGTTGAAAATATGGAGACATTATTTGTACGGAGAGAAGTGTGAAATTTTCACCGATCATAAGAGTTTAAAGTATATCTTTACCCAGAAAGAGTTGAATATGAGGCAAAGATGGTTGGAGTTGATTAAGGATTATGATTGCACGATAAGTTACCATCCCGGAAAAGCAAATGTTGTAGCTGATGCGCTAAGTAGAAAGGAAAGGTTGAATACATTGACTATACCAAAGGAGTTATTTCGAGAATTTGAGAAGTTAAGTTTAGAAGTTTATGATTCAAAGGATGCAGATGAGTTTCTGAGTACGATGACTTTTCAACCAGAGTTGCTGGAGAAGATTCAGAGATTTCAAGAGGAAGTGATGAATTGTGAGATGAAAACGTTGACTGGAGAGGAGATTTGTACACAGAAAGATGATCAAAGAATTTTGAGATTTGGTAAGAGGATATGGATTCCTAATGTTTTGGAGTTGAAGAATGAGATCCTAACTGAAGCCCATAGTTCGAAATATTCTATTCATCTTGGGAATACCAAGATGTACCGAGATTTGAAAGAAAATTTTTGGTGGCTAGATATGAAGCGAGAAATTGCTGAATGGATAAGTAAGTGTTATACCTGCCGGAGGATTAAAGCGAAACATCAGAAGCCAAGTGGTTTGTTACAACCATTAGATATTCCTGAATGGAAGTGGGAGCACCTTGCCATGAATTTTGTAATAGGATTACCAAAAACTAAGGCGAATCACGATGCGATTTGGGTAATTATTGACCGACTGACAAAGTCTGCACATTTCCTACCAATTAACGAAAGATTCTCATTGGATAAGTTAGTGCATTTGTATTTTAAAGAAATAGTGTCACGTCATGGAGTTCCTGTTTCGATAGTATCTGATCGAGATCCACGATTTAATTCGAGATTTTGGAAGCAATTTCAAGAATGCCTAGGAACCCAACTTAAGATGAGTACAGCTTACCACCCATATACGGACGACCAAAGTGAAAGGACTATTCAGACTATAGAAGATATGTTAATAGCTTGTGCATTGGATTTCAAAGGAAGTTGGGACGAACATTTTCCATTTGTTGAGTTTTCATACAACAATAGTTATCACGCGAGTATCGGAATGCCCCAATATGAATCCTTGTATGGGAGAAAGTGTAGATCGCTAGTATATTGGGAAGAAGTTGGTGAGAGGAAAATTTTAGGACCAGAGCTGCTTCAGCAGACGAAGGAGAAATTTGGGATTGTTCAGAAGAGATTAATTAATATCCAGGATCGTCAGAGGAAGTATGCTTATTTAAAAAGAAAGGACATGAATTTTGAGATAGGAGATCAAGTGTTGTTGAAAGTATCCCCGTGGAAAGGAGTTACAAGATTTGGTAAGAAAGGGAAGTTAAGTCCGAGGTTTGTAGGACCATTTGAGATTTTGAAGCAAGTTGGAAAGGTTGCTTATGAGTTAGCGCTACCACCGCACATGCACCATATTCATAATGTGTTCTATGTATCTATGCTTAAGCAGTACAATCCAGATGCAAGTCACATAATCGAGTATAAACCTATTGAGATCCAGCCAGATTTATCCTATGAAGAGCAACCAATAGAGATTCAAGATAAAAGTGATAGAAAGCATAGAAATAAGGTTGTTAAATTAGTTAAGGTTTTGTGGAGGAATCCTATAGTCGAAGAGTCGACTTGGGAACTTGAAAGCGAGATGCTTGCCAAGTATCCTCATCTGTTTACTTAGGTGAGATTTTGGGGACAGAATCCTTTTAAGGGGGGAAGGCTATAACGACTTAGAATTTTTCGCAATTTATAAAATGCTTATTCAATTGTTAAATGTGAAATTATGTGATTTAGGTGATGAGTATAATTTTTTGAAGTCAAGATATGTGTGAAACCATCTTTATTTGATTATATAATGATTATTATGTGTTGTATATGCTCGTAGAATTTTATTTATATTTTTGGAGCATTAAAACTATTTAAAAAATGAATTTTTAATTTTTTTTAAAAATCATATAAAATCATTGAAGTTGGTTTAAATCATGAAATCTTTTACATTATCATCTTTGTGATACTATGGAGTTATGAAAATTAGTGTGGATATTTAATTATGTGTTTTGGTATTTTAAAATGATTTAAAAAGCATTATTTCTTTTAAAGAGCCTTTATTTCGAAAATTCATATAAAATTCGTTTTTGACTCTAAAATTATTTTAAAAATATGGGGATGCTACTAAATTCATAAACTTTATTTTAAAATTTTCTAAAAATATTTTTACCTCATTTTCTTATTTAATTTTGTTTTAATAAAGGATTAAAGAATGATTTTTCAGAAAAGGAAATAGCAATTATTAATTTACTGTTTTGCCCTCAGCTCATTACAACACCACGCCACCTGCGATTTCTTTTCTTGCAGAGCTCATCTCTCTCTCTCTCTCTATATTCAGTAACTTCTCTCTTCCTAATCTTTCTATTCTTGGCTCGATTTTACGATCCAAGGCTGGATTCTTGTTCGGTTTGCTTCCCTGTACAACCTTCTGTCGTTGCATGTCACTTTTAAGACGAAAAGTTTCAAACCCACTTCGGGTTTCTCTGATTTCGTGATGTATTCGACTTAATTTTTGTGTTCTAGTTGTGGGGGATGAGAAAACACTTAAGAAGAGGAGTTGTGATGGAAACCCATCGATTTTAGGGACCTCCAACTCTTCCACCACCGGCGATGAGCTCCGGTGAGCCGGCGGGAGATGGCGATGATGTTCCTTGAGCCTTATAAATATTAATACTCGTTTTGAGTGATAAATGTTAATTATCTGTTTGGGCTATGTGAACTTTCGAATTTTTGCAATATAAATTCGATGTAAATGTTTCGTTAAATGCATATTATTGATTCGATATTATTATGAATGGTTTTCAAGTAAATTTCCTTGTAATTATATTCTGAATATTTGGAATATATATATATATGTGTGTGTGTGTGTGTGTGTGTGCATGCGTGTGTAAGTCGAGAATTATTGCTATATTGCCTGATAATTTAGGTTCGAGTTATAAGGTGATAAATTCGAATGATTTGGTTCGTTCGATTACTAGTTGTTTATTCGAATATTTAGCATATGTATAATTGATTATTCTGATTTTCTTGAATTATATAAGTTGCAAGCATATGAACTATTCGAATTTTTATGAGTTATTGATAGTATTTAGAGGTCGATTTTGTGGATGACACGCTAAATGTTAGTTGGTAAACATGTTATTGTGATTTCAGATTTAATATAAGATAAATTTCGAATTTTTGGTTTAAACCATGAATTATTATGAAAAATATATAATCCATTGGAAGTGTAGGTGGATCTTAAATCCATCGTAGGAATTTGATTGTGAATTGGAGTCGGATATCTTCCGACGGGATAGTCCATATTATAAAGGAAACTCTGCCCGATTTTCGGGAAATTATAAATAGTAAAATGTAAACTTGGATAGCATAATTGCTTATGAGTTAGGTTTATCTACTAAAGTGTATAAGTGGCTTATGTGGGATGCATGTGCTATGTGTTAAGTGTTTAAATGATTATCTGTTTACATGGTGGGTAGTGTACTATCATATACGTAGGTTATATGATACATATTAATGCGTTATAAGAATCGTTTGGGTAGATTAGGATTAGACGATTTAGAAGTATAGTATTCTAAAGTAGTGATATGGTTTATGTAGATAAGAAGGACGTAGGACCTAGCGATAAAGGAAAGGCTAAGGTTGAGTACCAGTGACTGAGCTGTTAGCTGTTGCATTCTACCGGAGGCAAGTAACTCTGTCTTTTCTTGAAGTTTACATTCCTGAACTGATATATCCTGTTGATTCAAGCATGCCTATCTTATGCCATGTTGATCATAAATCTTATGTAGCCTATCTATTCATGTAACTAGAATCGTGTCTACGACTGTTTCATAAACTATAAACCCTAACAACAGCATAATTCTTTTTAATTGCTTCTTGACCATATATGTCCTACAGCTTGCTATAATCATGTCATATTGACTGACCGATAAACCAATGTCCTACTTGACCTATGTTTGTGTCCAGTTTAACCTATGTTGACCCTTAAACACATAAACTTCTTCATGAGCTAAACACTGATACAAGAACTTAACTGCCTTTAATATTATACCTTAAACTTGAAATCTGATCAATTACCTTGATGCCTTTGAGTCTACATCTTCTTGATTAAGACTTGTATCCATATTTCATTGATGTCAGAAAACTTAGTCAAACCCTTTGACTTTTGTCATTGCAAATCAAAATGAGTTGTTTCCTTAAAATACTTTGAAGTTACTTAGACTGGGCTGATTTGTTATCAGAGTGTCAAAGGTACTTCGAAGTAAAGGTTTTCGAAAAGATTAAGTATTAAAATGTTTTATACAGTTAAAAACAGTTTTGCAAAGCTTAATGTTTTAAAATGAGATTTTTAATAAAAATGCTAGGAACTCCGCCTGAATGGTTTCCACGGATTCCTGACGATTGGAGAGACGGGGCGAACGGGTAATGCTGGTTCCGTCAGTTTGAGTATGTATTAGTGTAGTTCTGGTCTGTCAAGTTCGACACCTTTATAGGCCAATGTGTTGCCTCTTGGGAACCCAAGCTATCCTAATGAAAGGAAATGATGGCCAGAGGGACTTTGTGTCCGGTATGGGGACTTTATTTACCATGAAATGAAATTGGTTTACCGATTGAAATGTCAATTACTTTACACAGTTTTGAAATATCTATTGCTATCCTGATTATCAGTTGATATCCTGTCATTACCAAATACAAGTATTGCTTTTACTGCTTCCAGCATATTTATGTCATATCTTAATTACTGTAATCTTCCGCGATACCTGGTTATACTGCTCTTAGTTGAGATCTTTAGTTACTTGCTGAGTGTTGGCTCATTATTATTTTGTCTAACCCTTTTGACAGTAATCTAAGAATCATGGTTCGTACAATCCAAACCGCAAGGAAGCGCACTTACCGTGGCCCTGAGTTGGTCCATTTTGAGATAGCTCCCGAGGTAGATGCAATAACAGCTCAGTGAGGAAATCTTTAGTTAGTTGTGAGAACTAGCAGTGGAACTTTTGAGAATTTTGGTTTGTAATAATATATTTTGAATTCAGGTTTGTAATAATAATAATTAGTTAGACGATGGCTTTCTTGTTTCATACCATTACCTATGAAAGATCTTGGATAGTAGAGTTGGGGCCAGTTAGCATGTTATATTTATATTATATTTTAGGTTGTTTGCATCTAGATGTGTGTCAGTGACCCTCCGATCTAGGCCCCGGGTCGGGAGGGCGTCACAACAGGTGTTTTTAGGATGCTTGTGTCTTCATTGCTGATTGACATAAATTCTTCTCTTGCTTCCTCAATCACAGGGGTTTGTTGAGTGGTTTCAGCTTCAGTTTCAATTTCTTCATCAGAATCATTCATGTTTTCAAATCTTAAGGGATTATTATCTTCAACATTTGCTTCTTCTAGGCCAAGTAGTTTGCTGTCATCAAATATCATATCTGTACTTTCCATAACTTTCTTTTGACTAATAACATACACTTTGTAAGCAGTTCTCTCCATAGAATAGACAAGAAATGTTCTTTCAAATGCCTTTGCATCAAACTTTTCAACATATTCAGAATTGTCCTTTAACACAAAGCATTTGCTTCCAAAAGCATGAACATGCTTTAATGTGGGTTTTTTTCCAATCATCAAATTATAGGGTGTCTTGTCATTGTTTTTGTTGATGAGGGGTCTGTTTTGAATATAACATGTAGTGCTTACAGCCTCAGCCCAAAAACATGTAGGCATCATTGCATCAGGCAACATTGTTCTAGCATCTTCAATTAGAGTTTTATTCTTTCTCTCAACAACTCTATTTTGTTGTGGTGTTCTTGGAGCTGAGAATTATTGTGAAATGCCATTCTCTTTGTAGAATGCCTCAAGAATGACATTTTTGAACTCTGTCCCATTATCACTCCTCAAGGCCACTACTATTGCCTTGTTAACTTTTGTTTCCTTATCAACCTTCTTAATATGCTCAATGATAGCCTGTGAAGTCTCATCCTTTGATGCCAGAGATTTCACCCATATATACTTTGTAAAGTCATCAACCATCACCAGGATATACTTCTTTCTTGAGAGTGACATAATATTAACATGCCCAAACAAACCCATGTTAGTTAGTTGTAAGGGCTTGGTGATAAATGTCACTATCTTTGACTTATGGCTTGATCTTTTCATTTTTCCTTTTTGACAAGCCTCACACACTCCCTCTTGAGAGAATGCAAGTGTGGGCATGCCTCTCACTAACACTCTTTTGACTAGAGAATTAATGGCCTTAACGTTCAAGTCTAATAATTTCGTGTGCCACAGCGAACGGTCTTCATTTGGTGCTTTTGAACAAAAATAACAAATTTATCCTTGCTTGTAGAATCCATATTGGCTATAAACAGGCTTTCCTTTCTCACTTTAGTTAGAGCAAGTACACCAGTCTTCTTGTGAGTGATCAAACATTCATCTTTGTCAAAATCTACCTTGAATCCTTTGTCTATAAACTGACCAACACTTAACAAGTTATGTTTGAGCCCTTTAACCAGTGCTACATCTTCAATGATGACATTACCAACTTCCAACTTTCCATATTCCAATGTGTTACTAATGTTGTCATCTCCAAAAGTAACCATAGGGCCAGCCTTTTCCTCGTATAGTGATAGCAGGGCCATATCACTAGTCATATGGTTTGAGCATCCATTATCCAACACCCAAATGACTTTCTTTTCTTTTTCTTTGCCTTGCAAACATAAATGCATTACTTCTTCTTTGGTACCCAAACAAGTTTGGGTCCACCTGGCATAGAAATATTTTTATCATAAACAACATGCTTATCAACATTCTTAGGGCTAGTCTCCTTGTCACTATTAGAAGTCTTTGAGTTAGATTTCTCAGACTTAGGTGACACAGGTGCCTTTCTAGCTTTAGGAGGACTTGAAGATTTGGGCCTAGTGTAGTGTGTGTGTGAGTTGTGACTTATGCATCCATCCATGAATTACCTTCTCAAATTGAAACGACCAGTCATAACATTCTTTTTAGCCACATTCTTCAAGTTCAATTTCAGCAGATTTATCATACTTAGCAGGTTCAAATTTAATAGGTTTCACAGAAACAGGTTTAGTATTCTTAGGTCCAGCTTTAGCAGGCTTCGTGGTTTCCATTTTGACACTCTCACTTTTAGAGGGTGCACGTAGTTCACTAAATTGTGCTTCATATTCATCATTCATCATTTGTTTGATAAGTAAGGCATCCTCATCAATAACAAATGGTGATTCTTTAAACATAGGTGCCTTAACATTTTTCAAAATGTGAGGCACATTCTCATGAACAACTTTGTCATTATCAATGACTTCACAACCTTTCCTATTTTTGAGTGTGTCATAATCAAAACCAATAGCAACCTTTGCATTTTCTTGATGTTTCTCATGGTAGGCGTACAATAGACTAGAAGAGTTCTTAAAGGTCTTAAGCTTAAATTCATTTTCTACAATTTGATTTCTAAGAGCCTCCTCAATTTGACTTGCACATAAAACGTTATTTTCTAGATTTTCAATTTCTTTCTTAAGATTTTCTACATACATAGAAGTTAACTCTAGTTCCTTATTTCTCTTGTTCAATAACTCATTTCTAGCAGACAACTTTACAATCTCTTCATTAGTTGCAGTCATACTAGTATAAATGTTAAACATCTCAACAAACAATTGTTCAACAACTAGCTTATATTCAGAAACAGACATGTCTATGGTAGTGAGAGATGGTACTTGAGAGTTTGATAAAGATTCTTCTTCCTTGAAATTGGTTATCAAGACATAGTTTCAAAATTCTTGCTCTTCTTCATCACTGTCAGTTTCATCCCAATACTTCCCTTCAGCTATGTAGGCCTTGCCTGGTGTTTGCTTTCTTAGAAAGACCTCATATTTAGCTTCAAGCTCCAGAAATTCCTTGTCCTTTTTTAGGTTTCTTGCATTTATTAGCAAAATACCCTAGGTTATCGCATCTATAGCATGTAACCAATGACCTATCCACATTACCAGTTTTGTATTTGTTCTTGTTCAGTTTCACAGGTGCTTTGGCTTTGTTGAATGAATGGCTTTGAGGCTTTGCCTTGAAGGGCTGCTTCCTTTTGAATCTGATATTTTGAAACTTTCTAGCCATAAAAGCATATGATGTGTTTGTCATGGCATCTAACTCCTTAAAAGTGTAAAACTCATCCTCTACTTGCTCCTCAACCTCAAGTTCTTCATCTACTATCTCTTCAATATTCAGTTGGCTTGTAGAAGCCTCAAGATCCTGGATTGACTTGTTCACAATCAAGGCACAATCAAGATCCTGGATTGACCATCTTACCTTGATTGGCTTGAATAGCTCTCTTTGGCAAGAGTTCAAGCTCATGTGTCTTCAACACACCATAGAGCACATCATAATAAATTTTCTTTAAATCTCTCTGAGAGAGATAATCCTTTGCTCTAAGTGGTTAGGTGCAGAGAGCAAGAACTTCATGTTTAACTCCTTGATGATGTAAACCTTCCCATTCATTTGCAACTCAGGCATAAGCCTGTGAAATCTTTCAAACATCTCAGTGATGCATTCTTTTGGCTGAGTAATGAGGATCAGGGAATGAATTTGTTAATTGGTAAATGTTTTATATTATTATTCATGAAGAGATTCGAGTTGGAATTTTTGCAAGAGTTTGGTCAAGAAGCTTACTTGGACAAGAAGGAATGAAGGTGAGACGAATGAAGCTTGGACAAGTAGCTGGCTATTATATAATTATAAGTAGATTTTGGCTTGCAAGTTTTTACCTTTTACTTGAAAGGGGTTTTCTTGTTTTAAGCACTTAGGATTTTATTTTCCTATTTGGATTCGGTTTTATGTAGTTTCTATTTGGATTGGGTTTTTAAATGTGTATCCTGGATGGATTCAGATATTAGCTAATCTTCAAGTTGGTATTGGATTTCTCTTGGATTCCTGTTAGGTTTAGGTTATTGTCTAAGCCTATATATACCCATCTCATGTAACGTTTTAAGACAGATAATGGATGATATAAAACTTGCGTTTTGAGATAAACTATGATTATTTTTTTCTTTCCTCTAAGCTTCAATTATTGGATTGTTTTGAATTCAAATTACTTAGTTTCTGGATTGATCTATGTTATTTGAGATTCAAAGTTCACGTTTCTGGATTGATCGTGTTCTTTTGAAATATCCTTTTCTTCTACTTTTCTTTATTCGTGGAGCGATCCACATCAATTTGGTATTAAAGCGTGGCGGGCCCATAACCCACAGGTCCCTGGTTTCTCCATCAATTTTTTAATTGTTGGGAGATCTAGGGTTTTCGAAAAAAAAAAAAGTTACTGTTCACGGGGGGGGGGGGGACTGTTCACAGGTACTGTTAATCGTCACTGTTCACGAGTTATTGTTCATCGGCACTGTTCATCCAGATTTTTTTTCCTCCTTACGATCTCTTTCATGGCTATGGACGAATTGCTTAAAAAACTACTAGAAAAAATTAATGCGATGGTTATACGAACGGAAAAGCTCGTTGATTCAATGGAATCTAGGTTTGATGTGTTGGGTAAAATTCTTACTGTGAAAGATAGAGATGCAGTTCATGATCCCGGAATAGAGCTTAATTATTTTACGGGTTTGGGTAGCACTGATGATTTTGTTGAATTGTTAAGCCAAGTTGAGATGTTTTGTGATTATATTGGTTTTGATGATAATAAAAGATTCAATGTTGCTTAGCTTAGACTTACAAAGAAAGCAGGCTTGTGGTTTCACAATCTTAATGCAAGAAGTGTTGGGTATAAATTAACTATAACAACAATGAGGCAGTGATATATATTAAAACAAGAACAGGTATATAACCAATTAACAAAACAAATCATGAAGGCATAAACAAGAATATAATTAGTAACCGTAATTAACAAGAAAAATAAGAAATACTTATCTCTCACAGTAGCTTCAACAAAGACAACAAGAGAGAAGAACAGCTGAGTCACCAAGCCCTTCGAGAAGACTTTGCTGTTCTTGAAAAGATTATTGCCCCACTTACGTTGTGATTGGGTTGCAGCAATATCACTCCCATGATAAAACAACACAGATCAATGGGTTCACAAATACTCCAATGATCAACAGCGACCAACACCTCAATTCGCCTGAGAATTATGTATATAATCTTTATGTGTTGAGAGAGAACAGAGAAAGAAGAAGACATATAGGGTTTCTATCCTTCTTCCAACTCAATTTATTTATGGATTTCACTAAGAAAATGTCTTAGATCCAAACATGAAAGTTTAAGTCCTCATTACAAGAACCTCCACTTGTTAGTTTCTGGAAATTTCATTAAGAACATATTATAAATATGCGTCAAACTTTCCATTTTTTAACAATACCATTCCTCTTGCAAAATTCATTAAACGAGGTACTCGTATACTCACCACCTCTATAAGATCTCAAACGTTTAAATACTTTACCAGTTTGTGTTTCAGCTTCAGTTTTGAACATAATGAATTTTTCTAGTGCTTCATCTTTATGTTTAAGCAAATAAACATAACAATATCTAGTACAATCATCTATAAAGGTAATGAAATATCTATTATGATCCTTGGTCAAAACACCACCAAATTCACATATGTCTGTGTGCACTAAATCTAACACATTTGAATCCCTAACCACACATTGTGAAAGGGTTTCCTAGTTTGTTTAGTTGTCACACATACTTGACATTTAGTTTTCTTATCAATGGCATATTTTGGAATCAACTCTAAGTTCATCATATTCTTTAGAGCACCAAAATTCAAGTGACCAAGACGTGCGTGCCACAAATCAGATGATTCAACACAATTTATAGAAGGAGCAACATTATCATTAATAAAACTACCCAAAACAGGCTCAACATTTATTAAAGACAATCCATCAGACAAGTAACCTTTGCCAAAAAATACACCAGTATGTGTAATAACTACTTTATTACACTTCAAAGAAAGTTCAAAACCGTTCTTTACTAAACAACTTCCACTTATTATATTTCTACGAATATCAGGAACATGATGCACTCTAGTGAGGGATAGAACACGCCCAGAAGCAAACTTCAGGTCTACGTTTCCTATTCCAAGAACTTGAGCTGCACTCGCATTCCCCATTGTCACCGTCATTCTATGAGTCTGTTGATAAGATACAAACAGAGTAATATCAGTACAAATATGTACATAGCTCCAGTATCAATCAACCATTCATGAGATGAATAAGTGGAAAGTAGTACAGGGTTGTAGGTTACATACCCATTGTCAGTTTCAGAAGCAATAGCCTCACTAACAACCATGTTAACCATAGGCCCACCAGTGGTTCCAAGTACAGTGTTAGCTTGTGCTCCCACAACAGATTTCTTAGCTTTCTTTACAGGACAGTCCTTGCTCCAATGACCAACTGTCCACAAGACCAACATGGTTTGTTTGCCTTTGGTTTCTTAGCCTTGTTCTTGTCTTTATTAGACTTAGTGTTTTCCTTCTTAGTGACATTCTTTCTTTTCTATCCTATAGTCACTACGTTCACCTTCGAACTCCCAGCATGTTCAACAGGCATCACATGTCCCTATTTGGACTTGTGTTGTTCCTGCATAGAGATGTCCAACATTAGGTTTGTCCAAGTAATCTCTCCTTTCTGTCTTTTCAGGGAAAGTGCAAACTCTTCCCAAGACTTTGGGAGATTTTCAATTATTGACATAACCTGAAACTTCTCAGGAAGGTCCATACCAGACTCCTTTAAAGCATGCACCAACGTCTCAAACTCATGCACCTGCTCAGTCATGGATTTATTATCCACCAGTTTGAAATCAAGGAACCTAGCCACATAATACTTTTCCAACCCTTGCGAGTTAGTATTATGTGTCTGGTCAAGCTTCTCCCATAAGAGAGCTTAGCAGTGTAAGAGTCAGATGAATAAACATCAAATAGAGTGTTCGCTAAAGCTGCCAGAATTACAGCCCTAGCCACCCCATCCTTCTCCTCCCACATAGCATAGGCCTTAATAGTTTCAGCTTTTTCCTTAACCACAACTGGTTTCTCATACGGTACCACCGGCCATAGACCCTTTACCGTAAGCCACAATTTCATCTTTTTCTGCCAACAAGAAAAACCAACACCCCACCAAATTTATCAGGCATACCTGACAAATCGATAGGCTGTGGGAAACGGTACGTGGTCCAGTCAATGGTAGGTACAGTAACAGTAGACCCAGAACTAGTCTGAACAACAGGAGATTCAGTTTCGTTAACCATCTTGTTAGTTAACAATATATAACACATATAATCTCTTCAAGATTATTGGGTATAAATTAACTATAACAACAATGAGGCAGTGATATATATTAAAACAAGAACATGCATATAACCAATTAACAAAACAAATCACGAAGGCATAAACAAGAATATAATTAGTAACTGTAATTAACAAGAAAAATAAGAAAACTTATCTCTCACAGTAGCTTTAACAAAGACAACAAGAGAGAAGAACAGCCGAGTCACCAAGCCCTTCGAGAAGACTTGGCTGTTCTTGAAAAGATTATTGCCCCACTTACGTTGTGATTGGGTTGCAGCAATATCACTCCCAGGATAAAACAACACAGATCAATGGGTTCACAATTACTCAAATGATAAACAGCGACCAACACCTCAATTCGCCTGAGAATTATGTATATAATCTGTATGTGTTGAGAGAGAACAGAGAAAGAAGAAGACAGATAGGGTTTCTATCCTTCTTTCAACTCAATTTATTTATGGATTTCACTAAGAAAATGTCTTAGATCAAAACATGAAAGTTTAAGTCCTCATTACAAGGAACAACCTCCACTTGTTAGTTTTTGAAAATTTCATTAAGAACATAGTATAAATATGCCTCAAACTTTCCATTTTCTAACAAGAAGAGCTAGATCCGAAATAGAAAAGATTGATACTTGGACAGCTTCAAAGAAGAACCTTCGTGCAAAATATATTCCTTGTGATTATGAACTAGAAAAATTCTTGAAGCTGACATCCTTGTCTCAAGGTAACATTAGTGTTTCTGAGTATACATCTGAATTTGATAGATTATGCTTTATTTGTGACTTGAAGGAGAACGAAACAAAGAAGATTGCAAGATTTATTCTTGGATTGAATTGGCCTATTTATAAAAAGGTTAAATCAATTCCATACATCTCATTTAATGATGTTCGTAATCTAGCTTTGGAATTTGAATCTCATCAAAAAGAGGAACAAGAGAAGAAATTGAAGTCTTCTTTTCAAGGGTTTGAAATTTCAATAGGAACTTAGAAAGAAGAAGTTGTTGTTATGGAGAATGATGCAAAAGAGGAGGAAGTTGATGTTATGGAGAATGATGCAAAAGAGGAAGAAATTTCTATTATGGAGAATGATGCAAAAAAGGAAGAAATTGTTGTTATAGAGAATGTTGTTGATTTGATTGTAGGGTGTTACATGTTGAGACTACACAAAATTCTATTGAAATGGAGGAACAAGTTCCACAGCAAGCAATAATGGAGAAGCATGAGGAATGTGAGCATGTTCTGATTGTTGAAGAGAATCATGTAAGTGAGCCTCTGCAAGTTATTTGTAGTGACGTTAAAGAGAAGGAAGAGGTAGAGAATATGATTACAATTGTCGATGTTATGAAAGATGAGAATAACATCATTACGCTAGAACACATTGATTTTACAGGCATTGACAACTTGTTGGAAACACCTGGTTCTTCAAAATATCTTGTTCTTTTTAGGTTGTTTCCAAATATATTGGTCATGGGGTTAAAATATGACGCTTTTGAGTTCTACAAAAAATTATCTCGTTGTGTGCTTATTCTTAAATACTTTAGAACTCGAAGACGAGTTTTCTTCAAAGGAGAGGAGAATGATGAGGATCAGGGAATGAATATGTTAATTGGTAAATATTTTATATTATTATTCATGAAGAGATTCGAGTTGGAATTTGTGCAGGAGTTTGGTCAAGAAGCTTACTTGGACAAGAAGGAATGAAGGTGAGACGAATGAAGCTTGGACCAGTAGCTGACTATTATATAATTATAAGTAGATTTTGGCTTGCAAGTTTTTACCTTTCACTTGAAAGGGTTTTTCTTGTTTTAACCACTTAGGGTTTTATTTTCCTATTTGGATTCGGTTTTATGTAGTCTCTATTTGGATTGGGTTTTTAAATGTGTATCCTGGATGGATTCAGATATTAGCTAATCTTCAAGCTGGTATTGGATTTCTCTTGGATTCCTGTTGGGTTTAGGTTATTGTCTAAGCCTATATATACCTATCTTATGTAACGTTTTAAGACAGATCATGGATTATATAAAACTTGTATTTTGAGATAAACTATAATTAGTTTTTTCTTTCCTCTAAGCTTCAATTACTGGATTGTTTTGAAGGTTAGATTCAAATTACTTAGTTTATGGATTGATCTTAGTTATTTGAGATTCAAAGTTCACGTTTCTGGATTGATCGTGTTCTTTTGAAATATCATTTTCTTCTTCTTGTCTTTATTCGTGGAGCGATCCACAACACTGAGCCATGAAAGCCTCATACTGTGTGACCAATATCTATCTCCTATTCTCTCTAACCTCCTCTGCTCCTCCACATAATTTCTCAATAAGATCCCATATTTCCTTTGCTGAATTACATGAAGCTATGTTGGCAAACATTGAGAGTTCTATAGAAATAATGATTATCAACATTAGATGGCTATCAAGAGCAACCTTCTCTTTCTCAGTGTCTGTCCATTTAGATTGATCTTTGGCAACATAGGACCTTGGAATTGTAACAGTTCCAACAGTCTTCTCAGCAATTTCTTGTTGTGGAACAAACAGTCCTTTTTTAGAATCTCTGGGAATAGAGGGTTAGCAGCTTTAATGAACAACATCATTTTGATTTTCCAAAGGTTTTAGTTGTCTTTATCAAACTTTGGGACTTTCACAGGTCCTGTTGTCTTTGGTTTATTCATCTTGATCTTTTTCTGTTTTGCTTAACAGCCTGCTCTGATACCACTTTTTGAGTATGAAATACACACAAGAAAATATAGAGGGGGTGAATGTATTTTAAACACTTTCTTGATTTTCTTATTCTAGACAACCTGTTGTGAATCTGTGTATGTGTTTGTAGCAAAGTATGTGTGTGTCAAACAAATATTATGTGCGGAAATAGGAACATAGACAACTCATTTTAATTTAATATTTTATTAAATTGAAAGTATGCTACAATCTGGGAACACAATTGTTAGTATTCTCAGCTTCGTTTCTCAGAGAGATATTTGATATGAATTACAATGAAAAACTTAAGTGCTAAAGAAGAGAGGCTGTGTACTTATTGAACATGTGCACAATCCACTTGCTACGAATTTAGTAATAGACAGTTTAACTTTTTAACTTGTCTATTCCCTTTTGATGCAAGTCTAGGCATCATGTGATACAATCTGATTTCTACTCTTCCTAGATCCACTTCTTCAGCTGTCTGTTCCTTTGAATATCTCTTCAAGCTTCTTTGTAGACTTTCCATGTACACACAACACTGAAATATCACCGCTGGCATCTTGGTTTGTGCAGATTTTCGGACTTGAACATCTTCGATAGTTTGTATTTAAGAATTTATTTGAGAAATGACTAAGTACTAGATTTGAGAACTTAAGTTGAATAGTTAGATAACTCCGAGTTCTCGAACTAGTTTTTCTTGATTATATCGAATCATTTCTCGAATGTATCTTTTCTTCTGTGGACCTTGAGTTGTCGAATAGTGCATTTACTTATGGAATCCTTTAGATATCGAATTCTTCTATCTCCTCGAGATATCGAACAACTTTTGAGTCCTTGAGATATCGAATAATGACTTTTGACATATCGAGTGCTTGACATCTCGAATTTCTGACTTCTCTAATAGTGCAAATTACTTCTCGAACATGTAATTAGACAAATCTTCAATCTTCAAATTTCAACTGTGTTTATTTCTTTAGCCTTGTTCTCCAAGCTCGAGACATGATCTCTGGATCTTCTTTCAAGCATTATTTCATGACTTTGATTTGTACAATATAGTTAAATTTATGCCCTTTACAAGTACAACTTTACAAGAGGAAATCTAACTAAGTGGGTTCCGCAGTTAAGGGCTCATGTAAGTAATTCAAGGTATTACATACAATTTGGCTTGTTATTAGATGTTTACAGGCATGCCTCTGTGACTAACACAAATTTTGTCTTCAAATCAAATTGCCACCTTAATATTCTCATAAATTTCTCTTGAAGTCAAAACTATCATCTTAATATTCACCTAAACTTTTTATTCAATTTCCTTTCAAATCAAATTATCATCTTAATATTTTTCTAAACTTTCTCTTCCATTCAAATTATAAAAATAAAAATTTTCTTAATTATCTTCTAAATTACCATTTTAGTAACCGTATAGTATTCTTCTAAACTTTCCTTTCAAGTCAAATCTTAATTTTTAAAATAAATCTTAGTTATCTTCTAAATTACCAACTTATTCTCTTAAAACATATAATTTATAAAACAAAAATAGTAAGATGACATTAATTAAATTTAAATTAAATTTTATAATATCGCAAAATAAATTAATAACTTATGTAACTTATATATTATATATTTTATAACAATTTATATATTTTGTTTAATAAGTTCACTCGAATAAGTATGTTATCTATTTGTTTCAAAAAAAAATTGTTATCTATTAAATTTGGGAATGAGAGAGCAGCTCACTGGGAGAAACGTGTTTAGCAAGAGGACATTTTACTAAGAGAAGTAAGTGGCTCATTGGAAAACATGTTCAAAAAAGAGATGGTTTATTATTAAAATAAGTATGTTATTTGCTATAATCTATTATTGATATTATATTTTTAATTATATATTTTGAAATATAAGTTGATATTTAAATGTTGAGAAAATAAACAAGGATGATAAATTAAATAAAATAATATTAGAAAAAATGTTATGAATTAAGACTATTAATATTATTTATATTGTATTTTTATTATATATTTCTTAAAATATTTTAAATTATAAAATAATTCATATTTTTTCGATAATTTAGAAAAATATTATAAAATCGCCGCGAAACGCGACTTAGTAAACTAGTATAACTAAATGAGTAAAATTTGATTTGATCTCTATCATGAGTTTGTTAAAATTTTAACAATTTTTGTAGATACCATATGATTTTTCTTTTTTTGAGAAAATAGACTCATATAATTTAATATTTTCAATTGTTTTATTTATCAAATATGAACTGAAAGGATTCTTACAAAATTATAGTCATTACGAAATAAAACACGATATCAATCTTTTTAAATAATTTTCAAAGTTCAACCGAGTAGGGTTGAACAAAAAACCGAATAAATCCGAAACTAAAATCGAAACTGTTAAAAATCGTTAAAAACAGAACAATATATAACGAACCGAAACCGATTGTTCGGTTTCTATTATAGGTAGGAACCGAATCGAAAAAAACCGAACTGATCCGACTATTAAAAATAAATAATTATATAGGGGTATATATATATATATAACTGTAGTAAAAGATGAAGAATGCTTCTCAAAGCTGCTAACCTGACAGGTTAAGTCATCAGCAGGGAAAGAGACAATGGAATCTTTCTTTCTAGAAGGAAAATAGCAATAATAGTTGCTTTATGAAGAATAATTCAGATAATGGAATCCACTTTCTCGTAGTGGACGGAGCATAATATTTACTTTTATGAAGTTTGTTGTTTGTTTATTTAAAGTTGCTTGTATGTATTCATTATTGATTGTGTCGATGGGGCCCAGTGAGTACTCGGCAACAATAATGTTTCTTTCTTTTTAAAAGTTTGTTGTTTTTTATGTGAATCAGCCTAAATCCAGAGGCTTCAAACTCTCTATATAATGAGAGCTTTGTATCAGTTTTGTGTGTGTTTCAATAATATTTCTCTATTTTCCTTCATCCTCTCTTGCTCATGTGTTGAGCCCCCTTCTTATTTATACAGTTTTACAGTTTATATTATATAATTTTACCCATACAAAGATCCTGCTTACTTGGTATCAGAGCCATTACAAGTCTAAAGCCCTGGTAAAGGTACATATCCCTTACCTCTTCTTTTTATTAATGTCTCGTAGTAGCTAAATCCCTGTTGTGGAAGGTTGGATGTTCTACGTTAATTAAATATGTAAAAAAAAAGGGCAAAAGTGGAAATATTTTTAGTGTTTTCTTAAGACTTCATCTTTAATCCCGAAAGTTAAAATAGAAGTTTTTTTGATGATTTCCTTAAAGAAATTTTTTGCTAAAAATATTTCACATCCTTGACTTCGTGGATTTTTATCCGTCTATCCCTTTGGTTGATAGTTAAACGAATAAGTCGTTTGCAAAGATGACCAAAAATATTTTACTTTTTCCCAATTTTACTTTTCAGTAAAGAATAAGCATACTTAGATAACATGGAGATCCAACCAACCACAACAGTCTAAGCTTCCTTATTCATGAATATGAATTATTTAGATGACGATAATCATCAAAATGATTTGATTAAAAATGCTGAATTAGCTGAATATCCAAAGAATTTGGATAAATTAAACAAGTGGGTCATACCCTCCATTCCCATGAGCCAAATTTACACTATTGGCTTTCTCGATTTCAAATCGTGACAGACCATCATAACAATGGAACAAACAATTAGAGTCACTGACACTAATCAAACCATTAGGTTATTAAATAAGAAGGATTTACTTCCTTTTAAAAGCTATAACTTTATTCATATAGGATTAATTCAAATAGCCTTCAAGCCCTTAACTTTGTTAGGCCTAAATACCAGTATTATGGCCTCTGTTCGAGATGGTAGATGTAGAGATTTTAAACAATCTCTAGCCATGTTAATAGAAACCAGTTTATGTCATGGACCAGTCTACTTTGATGTGGCTACAAATTTAACACTATCTTTATCTGATAGTCATTTTTTAGATGCTATGCAACTAACATTACATACTCACGGATATGATTTCAAACCAGAAAGTGAGATCATAGCAATATGCTATAGAATTTATTACAAAGTCTTAAATACTTTAAACCCTAAGGCTAAACAAATATCCTTTCCCGGAACTACAACTGTAGTTCAAACCAACTTATTAACTTCAAATATAGCCACCAATAGGCTGATTAAGTGGCATGAGATTAATTTTCCAGAAACCTGGTCTCTTCCTCAAGAGCTGGAACCTGAACCCCAAGTCAACAAAGAAGTTGATCAGATTATTCAAACAACTGAAGGAGATGTAAAGATTAAATTTAATTCTCAAAGAACTATTAGAATCCCTAGAGCGATATCCGCTAGATATTCTACCGCTAGTGACTATACGACAGCCCAAAGCGTATCAGCTAGAGCCTCTACTTCTCAATTAAGATAGGAAGTCGGGTCTGTAGAAGAAATAAGAATTAGCCAAAATATAATTCCAGAAGGAATTTATGGAAAGAGTAGGCAATCTCCTCCTCCATCAGAAATGAGCTTCCAATTAAATGATTGATTTATCCCCAGGTAGCACGATGAGGGAAATCCTTAATAAGGAATTCCAGCAACATAAACATGCTCAATTTAGGCAATGGTATTTTAAGAATTATTCATTAGAAGACCTAAAAAGGTTCAAAGATGAATACTATTCTTAATTAACTAAGACATAGGATTATATATCTTTTGTCTATTGGTTTATGAAAACCTACCTTAGTAACACCAATAAAGAAATTTTAGTGTTACAAAGACCTTGGAATTCTTCCAAGGGAGATATTATTAATTCTCCATTTCCTCCAGAGAAACAATATGCTTAAACAATACCACTGAAGCCACGGCTAATACAAGCCTTCAAAAACTTGAGAGTACTTAAGCTACCGTAAAAGATTTGAATGCTATAATTAAATTGCAAAATTATACCAACACCTTTCTTACTTGTTTAGGTGACCAATTTATAACCTTAGAAAATGAGATAATTTCTCTTAGACAAGCCATAAAAGATGAATTAGTTTCGCTTAAAAAGGCAGTTGAGAAACAAGAGACTCAGAACATTTTACCAGAATCATCGTCTAATAAAGACAATATTCCTATGATTCAACCTCCCATTCCAATAAAGGGATTTAAGATAGAAACTAGTGGTGAAGAATTCCTGCAAATTATTCAGCAAAAGTTTCAAAACTTAAACTTAGCAGTGTTATCTAAAGATGACTCTTCCCTACAATCAGAAGCTTCAGACCCTTCTGAAGACCTAGATGACATTAATCAATTAGCAACCATGTTTGATAAACAACAAATTAGAAACGCAGAGATAAATCCTATTTATGCTCCTAAACCTTTAAAAAAATTCTACTATAAGAGACCTTCTCCCCAGGATCTTCTATTTGAAGATGATTTGAGGATTAGTAGTAGTAGAGTCGTTGTTCATGTAGAAATCATATTGCATGTGTAGTAGTAGTTTCATTCATATTATTGCATGACTGTTTCATATAGAGCATATTTGTTTGCATATATGTTTATATATTCAATGTAAGTCCATGATAGTTGCATTGCATAGCATATTTCATGATCCGGTAGGACTTGGCTATTTCTGTTCGGTAGGTCGATGTTGATTTGAGTGTGGTAATGATGAATAGAGGGTTGATTTAAGTTCTTATGAATTGACTTGCATATTTCAGAAACACAATCTTTACACAGTCTCATTGTTTGCTTTTGGACTAGATCAGGTCATACTTGTTTGGTTGTTGAGATTTAATCACCTATTTATATTTAGAATGTTATTTATTCCCTTGATGGCGTAGGAGCACTAAAATATAAGTTTGGGGGAAACCAAGGATTTTATACTAGTGTTAATAAAAGTTAGGTGTCAAAAGGCTAGTAGCCGCTCATATTTTATGAGTAGTCTATGGTTGGATGAGATGGAGCGCAACGCACTCATTCCAAAGTATTAGTGTGTGAAAAAAAATCAGAGAAAAAGAGAGTTATGTGAGTGTGTAAGTGCATAATTGACCACGGTTGAGCTCATTAATACTCGAGCAATTAAGTTCTAGGGGACTTTGTGCCTAGTGACCTAAGGCTTTTCCGGTCTGGGATCCACTAACCTAACGCTCGCTACATGGGTATTATTGCATAATTCTTTAGGGGCCTCATCCATTGCATGGTCAAATAAGCATGTGTGTTATGTTATGTGTCGTTATTTGTTTAGTAATTTAGCATGAATCCTTGTCTAACTCAAATGATGATGGAGGTGTCTCTGAGTTATGAAGTGTTTAGCATTCATTCTATTTATAAACCTATGATTGTTTTGGCGAAGAATATGTTATGACTTTGATCTAGTGTTGGGAGTATATCTGATGAGCGTAGCACACACCCACGTTTCTGTTCATGTAATGTTAGTATACGGGGATTTAGTCGAGCTCTGTTTGGAGTTATTGCATTCTCTGAGATATTTGCTTGCTAAATTGGTTATGGTTAATCCGAGGGGATCTTTACATTTTCATTTAGTTGCATTCATGCATTGCATTTGTAGGTGTCGAGTCTGTTTATGCTTGAGGACAAGCATCGGTTTAAGTTTGGGGGTGTGTCATATCCACTTAGAATGCTTCGTATCGGTTTAAATTGATTACTTGACCTCAAGTATGTGTTGTTTTTTATGTGTTTTTAGTGAGTTTGTGCAGGACTACTAGCTTGAGGCAGGGAGTTACTTTTTCATGATTATGTGGTGGTTTTGAGCTCAGGAGTTGAAGGACGGGACTTGCAAGGAGAATCAGAGTGAAAAAGAAGCAAAATAAGCAAAAGTAGAAATTTTTCCCGAAGCTGGAGAGCAGCTGGAGTGCGGGCGCGCGTGGGAGGAGCGTAGGCACACTTTGTTGAATTCACTGGAGTGCAGGCGTGCCCTAGAGAGTGCGGGGGTGCTGTGCTCGACTATTAAAAATCCTGTTTCAATTCAGTTTTGAATTTCTTGACGACCAAGGCATAAGGGGCTATAAATACACATGTTATCAACAGAAAAGGCACGTTTTTTAGAAGGGAGGGGAGAACAAGACTTGGAAAAGGGTCTACCGAAGAACGTGACATCTAACGGAGATCTAGATCTACATCTTTTGTATTGTTCTAATTAGGAGATACTTTTGGATGCTCGTTTTGGATAACTCACGCTGCCCTATGTGATCTCAATGGATAACTTGTACTTAAACCGTTATGTTTTCAAAGTGTGTAATTTTAACCATCTTACGCAGCCCTATGTGATCTCAATGGATAACTTGTACTTAAACCGTTATGTTTTCAAATCTTATAGACATATAGGGTCTAAACATAATTGGTGTCTGCCCAGCTTCTATTTATTTTGTGGATGTTGAGTGGTTTGGTATACGTAGGTCGAAAGGTAGTGTGTACTAATTTCGTGTTGTTCGATTAGTTTTCAAAACCATCACATACATTGATTAAAGGCATCAACTCTAAATGAAGTATTTAATGAATTTAGGATCCCATGTTTATATCTTATAAGTAATTCGGTTTTAATCACATTAGTTAATTAATTCTTAGTATTGTTAAATTGCTCGTTAGTTAAATTAGTTAATTAAACACACCTTTGATATTTGTCTTAGGAGTGAATAATAATCATACATTGTTGCATTGTTGCATAAGCGCGCCTGCGCTCCTCCCACACGCGCCCGCGCTCCAGCTTCTGGAAAAATTTCTGCTTTTGCTTATTTTGCTTCTTTTTCACTCCGATTCTCTTGCAAGTCCCGTCCTTCAACTCCCGAGCTCGAAACCACCACATAATCATAGAAAAGTAACTCACTGCCTCAAGCTAGTAGTCCTGCACAAACTCACTAAAAACACATAAAAAACAACACATACTTGATGTCAAGTAATCAATTTAAGCCGATACGAAGCATTCTAAGTGGATATGAAATCCACTTATCAGAAGACCCAGAATACATCCAAACTTCCTATTCAGGAAAAGCCATCCATGAATGGAACATCGATTGTTTAAACGAAAAACAATTTTTTGATGTTATAGATAGGATGATTATGTATTCCACTGTTTGTAAACAGAATGGAAGCACTGACAGTGCAATAGCATCCTTTATATCCACAGGATTTTTAGGACAAATTAGAGGATGGTGGGTTAATTATCTTACCCAAAACCAGAGATTAGAAATTCTTAATCACAAGAAAATCGTCAAAATAGAAGATGGTACTACCACTACTGGAATGGAAGATGCAGTTTACACTCTGTGTATTGCTATTCTATAACATATTGTAGGAACCAATATTCCTGTAATAGAAAAGCTATGTACGCTTCTTCAAAATTTTAGATGTCCCTCGTTAACTCATTTTAGATGGTATAAAGATACCTTTTTATCTAGGGTTTATCAACTTAATGACCCTAATTCCATTCATTGGAAGTCTAAGTTTGTAGATGGTTTACCCAATCTCTTTGAAGAAAGGGTTAGACAATCTTTAAGAAATAAGAATGATGGAGTAAACATTAATTACACCTCTCTAACCTATGGAGAGATTGTTAGTAATTGTATTAACAAAGGATTAACTTTATGTATTTACATAAAGTTAAGAAATCAGTTAAAAAAGCAAAAACTTTCAGAGAAACACCAATTAGGAGAATTCTGTGATCAATTCGCCTTGATATAGGAAAAATTCCTAGATATCAGGAAAAGAAAAAGCAAAAGATTACTTACAAAAGAAATAAGACCTATAAGAATAATTCTTGTAACTCAAAATATCCTTTTGATAAAAACTCTTATAAAAAGCATTATAGAGGAAAATCTTATATTAGATCAAAGGAAAAACCCTTTGTCCCTAATAAGAAGAAAAGAAAAGCTAAGAAGATTGATATAACTTGCCATAAGTGTGAAAAAGTTGGCCATTATGCTAATCAATGTTGGACTAAAAGGGCTCTCAATGTGATAGAGGATGAACAATTACGTTCACAATTAGAAAAGGTTATGCTTCATAGTTCAGATGAAGAAAGTGAATCTTCTAATGATGAAGATTTAGCCTTAATTTATGAGTCCTCATCAGATTCAGTTAGTTCTAACGATAATGATTGCCAGTGTAATGAGCTAAATTATTACAAATCCATAGTAGATATGAATGGATTAAATGTCTTAACGGCTGATCAAGATCGAGCCTTAAAGATTATAGATTCAATTACGAATTTTGACTTAAAGAAGCAAGTGCTCGAAGCTCTTATTAAAGACAATAAAGAGAAAGAAGCTCCTCTAGTTATAGAAGCGCCAATTAAGTGAGGTTTTAGAAAGGTTTCAGCAGTCTACAATAAAGGAGACTCCTATTTCTATTAATGACTTGAAAAAAGAAGTCAATTTATTAAAATCTGAAATTAGTCAGATTAAATAGAATAACACCCTGTTAGCACAAAGAATTATTTTGTTAGAAGGTAAATCTTCCTCCTCTACTAAAAAGGAAGAAACCAAGGATATCCCATCTACCAGTAATACTGAGGTTAGAGAATATTTGAATCTTTTAGAACAAGTAACATCTCAAAGATGGTACATTAAGGTTACCTTAGTGGTAAATAGAGATTTTATCTTCAAAGATGAGATAGCTCTAGTTGATAGTGGAGCTGACTTGAATTGTATTAAAGAGGGAATAATCCCTACCAAATATTTTGAGAAAACTACCCAATCAATTTCTTATGCTGCTGGAGACAAGCTCCAAGTTAGTTACAAATTGCCAAATGCTTATATTTGTAACAAAGATGTTTGTCTTCCCACATCTTTTATTCTAATAAAGAATATTAACCATAGAATAATATTAGGAACACCTTTCCTTCACAATATTATGCCCCTCAACAATGTTGATCAAAGTGGGATTTCTACTATAATAGAAGGGAAAAGTATAAAATTCGAATTTGTCACAGATCCCCAAACTCGTATACTTAATGAAGTTAGAGACCGTCTTCTTAGTAAAGAAAGCCAATTATGTTTTCTTAAAGAAGAAATAAAAATTTTAAGCATTAATGAACAACTCAAAAGACTCGATATTAAAAACCAAATAAAAATCATTGAAAAACAATTCAATGATGAGGTTTGTAATGACCTCCCTAATGCCTTTTGGAATAGAAGAAACATGTTGTTTCTCTTCCATATATAGATGGTTTTAATGAAAACCAAATTCCTACTAAGGCTAAACCAGCCTAAATGAATAAGGAATACTTAGAATTATGCAAAAAAGAGATTAATTCTCTCTTAGAAAAAGGCTTAATGCTGAAAAAGAAAGAGGTGTCCCTAGGTTAGTTATTAACTATAAACCTCTTAATAAATACTGAAATGGATTAGATATCCAATCCCTAATAAAAAGGATTTGTTAGATAGATTAAGTGATTCTTTAATCTTTTCTAAATTTGATATGAAATCAGGCTATTGGCAAATCCAGATTGATGAATCTGATAGATATAAAACTACCTTTACAGTTCCTTTTGGTCATTATGAATGGAATGTCCTATTGGTCAGAAAATTGCCCCTTCTGAATTTCAGAATATAATGAATGATATATTCAATCCCTATACTGAGTTTATAATTTTTTATATAGATGATGTTTTAGTATTCTCTAAAACAATTGATCAACATATCAAACACTTAAAAATATTAAAGAATTTGATAAAACATAATGGATTAGTAATATCTGCCCCGAAAATGAAATTGTTTCAAACTCAAGTCAGATTTTTAGGTCATATGATAAATCAAGGAAAAATTATTCATATAGAAAGAAGTATAGGGAGTCTGAATTGTATTTTAGATTACTATGCTAATTTAGCACAAGATACAGCAATACTATATGCTAGACTCAGGAAAAAACCTGAACCATGGATAGAGAAACATTCTCAAGCAGTCCAAAAGATTAAAACTAAGGTGAAATGTTTACCTTGCCTATCTTTAGCTAATCCAAAATATTTCAAAATTGTTGAAACAGATGCCTCTAATATATATAGGCCATGGAGGAATATTAAAACTAGTAATTCCTGAAACTTCAAACGAAGTCCTTGTAACATTTACATCAGGCAAATGGAATCCTACTCAATCGAAATACTCGACTATTAAGAAAGAAATGCTTTCTATTATTAAATGCATTAATAAATTTCAGAGTGATTTACTAAATCAGAAATTTCTGTTAAGGATTGATTGTAGCTCAACTAAATCAATTATTGAAAAGGATGTAAAAAATATTGTAGCAAAACAAATTTTTGCAGGATGGCAAGCTCAGCTTTCAGCCTTTGAATTTGATATTCAATATATAAAAGGAGAAAATAATTCTCTTGCTGATTATTTAACCCGTGAATTTTTACAGGGTGATTGATGTCAACCACTAATAGGGGAAGAGGTCGCGGATATGGCCGTGGTCGAGGTTATGGGAGTAACAATATGTTGCCTCATCCAGAATCAATTGTCCCTCTAATAGGAGACCGGACAGTTCAACACTATAGATCCAGAGGAATGCTGCAATTACCTGCTCCTACAAAAAAGGAAGATATACCTTCCTCTTCATCTAGTAAGTTAAAAACTTACAAAGATATAGCAGTCACTGACGCTCCTCAAGATAAAGTATATTTCAAAAATCCTGTTACAGAAAATATTCTGTTTCTTGATAACGAAGACCTTCAGTCAACCCCTATTGATGGATGGTCTTTAAGATCAAGGTATCTCCAATCCAAAGGATACGCAGGGCTTCATAATCAAGCTCGACAAAATTTAGAAATTTTGCTAACAATTTCCGAATCGGTGACAATTACTCACCATTATCAGAATAATAATCCTGATAATTTTATAAATTTTAGTAAATGCCATATTAACAAGATTCTCCTTCAAAGGGAATGGTGATTAAATCCCAATGCGGATAAAGCTATTAAGGTAGCAGAAGGTAAATATATTTACTTTAATTATTGGGATTATATCCAGGCTTTTACTAAAGCTTTCTATTATCAAAACCCAAAGAATAAACATTCTTGGTTTTTCACTATCAATCCAGAGGTGCTTAATAAGCCAGTTCCTAATTGGTTCTTCAGATGGTGGGAAAAATTTGGTCCTTCTTTAGAAATCTTACCAAAAGTAATAAAGGATTTATATAATCCATAGTGTGACAGTAGTCCACTAATCTCAAATTTGGATAATTTGATCACTGGACAATGTCCATTCTTATTTTTTGCTAAATTTCATATCCCTTGGATTTGGAGATAGTCCTTTGATGTTTCTAGGGATGAATTAAATATCCCAATTCTTCGAAGAAAGTTCTTCTTCAAATGGTGGAACAATATGGATTCCGAAGACATCAAAATTATGGTAAAAAATATTAATCTGGCCATTTCATCCGAAGGGCAAAGCATCTCACGAGAAAAATTCTCAGCAACCTTCTTTGGCAAATTTAAAGGAATATTTTGAAAGAAAATATCCCTCTGAATCAGAAGAACAAATTATGGTTCGAGTTTTGGATTATAGTAAAGAACAATTTTTCATTTCTTTTCCAGCTCAGTCCTCAAGGGATGACGATTCAATGAAGGCTGCCTCTCCCAAGGATCAATGGATTCTAATACTTTTAATTGTTTAGTAGGGGAATTTCAAGCTGAGGATTCTGTTCAGGAAGAGCCTTCCCAAGAACCTACCCTAGAAGATTTCTGGGATTCTATGACTCAGACTTTAATTCAAAAGTCTCAGGGTAAAGGAAAAGGTCCAGCATCAAATTAATCAATGTGTTGGTCCCGGAGTATATTGCAGAAGGGGGGTTGAATGCAATATAGATAATTCCAAATCTTTACCTCAACAACAATGATAAAGATTGTAAACTATCTATACAAGAATTGCAAACACAAGTAGTAACTCAAGATGTTCTTACAAAATAAATGTTTTATTTATTTTGCGAAGTGTTGCTACAACCTCAAGAAAAAGTATTTTCCCAAGCTTCGACTTCTTGAATCGATTTTATTAAGAATGAGAGATGTTTATCTATAAAGACTAATCTTCTCTAACAACTCTATCACATGGGTTGTGGAGCCGCTGTCATTTTCAAATGGCAGCTCTTTACAAATTGCACACCCATGTGACTTTCCCAAAATGCTATACAAACAGACTATCATTAAGCATAAAGCAATCTGGGTTCTTTCTAAAACTAGCTAAAACAATTCTAGTAGATGTAGACTTGTCATACTCTTGAATTGTCGAGCTTCGTCTTGTGATCTCTCAAGCTTCAGTCGTAGTCTTGCAGGTCCGCTATAATATTTGACAAAATGCAGCAAATCTGTTTCTTGAACATCTAAACTATCACGGGTTTGACTGAGAAAAATCCCCAATTCAAATATTCCATTGAGACATTAACCTTTGACGCCAAGTTTGCTGTCATGAGAATGTTCCTTGGATGACAGTATGAGTCCCCGCCAATGATGCTGTCGAGACTTTCAAACTTGCTGTCAAAGTGTGAGAATGTTGCTATCTTCATGCTTCCGCCAATGTTGTTGTAAGATGAAACTTGTTGTCGTGACTTTGCAACATGTTGTTTTCTTGTAACCTTACTGTCAATGTTGTGACAGTAACATTTATTCTTTCTATCTTCCTTATGTATGTCTTGAGGCTTGAACAAATGTATGAACTTCTTCCAAGAGATAAAATTATTGCATGATAGTAGTTTATTCGATTACAAAGACACAATGGTTGTGACAGTATGTTCTACTTAGTCTATACAAATAAAATTAAGTACTAGTTAAGTTGTCTCTAAGCTATCACCCATAAATCCTAACAATCTCCCCCAATTTTTTTATGGACAATAACAACAAATTTACAATTAAAGCATGCTGACAAATTAACTAACATAGATTAGAATAGTTAAAACACTATGTCTGATGAATGTTAAAGAATCCAGAATGCAACATTGATGTTCTAACTGCAAATCAATTACTCCTTTATGTTGAGCAAATAAGAAATTTTACTTAGCTTGATTTGAGCAGCTCTGAGCTGTCTAGATTCTTCCCTCTCTTTTGAGAGCTTCTTGTTTTTCCTTCTTGAGGGCTTCTACTAAAGCCTTTTCCTCTGGAGATTTAGCATCATCTTCAATGTCTTCAATGTACCCTTGAATCACTCGAGAAGGAAACACTTTAGCATCTTTCAGGCCAAACCAAGTTTCGAAGTCATAGGTATATGTTCTGAACTTTAAGATTCCTTCGATGACCTTGAATCTCCTTCCAGGAAAAGCATTGAGGGATACTCTCATTTTTCTGTCTAGTTTTGGATCTTCATCTCTCTTTTGGTCAAAGAGAACTTCAAGTTCCCAAGAACATAGCATTTCAAGCTTGTGAGATGATCCAACAACTCTCCAGTAGAGATTCTTCAAGATACTGGTCCTCAGTTTGTGAAAACTATCTACATAGATTTCTTCTTTTCCATCTTTAATTCTGAGAGGATCTTCCAGTACACAGGGCTGATAATCTGCTTTCTCACTGTTCATTTTGTTGACCTTTTTGCAACTTTCTTTCAGTTGAGCTTCTAAATTTTCAGCAGTTTGTTTGGCAATCTTGGGTGGTTTATCAGCATTTTCGAATTCTTCTTCAGTAGCCCTGAATGCTTCTACTGCTTCACTCGCTTCTACAGGTGTATAAGATGACGTTCTTTCTGCCTAGCCATACTTACTGTGACGCCCCAAGATCCGGGGTCATGGATCCAGGTCATCACGGTCCAATTTCCATTCATTAAAATTCTACCCTTGGCAGCTGGAATATAAATGCATAATAAAACTCAAACAATAGACCCCACACTTTAATATTAACACACACCAGTCATATGCTCAGAGAACAACATCCATTAATGATAGCAGTTAAAGATAAACTATTATTACAATCCCAGAATACCATCTATTACACCCATATAAAAAAGTATATACTACCTTGAGAACAGGTGTCGATACTTTCTCATAAGGTAGACTTCCCCTTTACCCTCTTCCGGGTTGCACTGCGAAGTTTCGGCACCTGATCTAGCTGTTATATAAATAAATAGCAAGAGTGAGCTATAATAGCTCAGCAAGATAAATTTTATAAACTAGCTTCAAAAGAAACATAAATATATCTGTATAATAAACCGAAGACAAATCATAATTATTATAAAAAGAATTTATTTTTATTTGATAACTACTCCTTCCAAATATTTTTATACTAAAAGAAATATATAGCATTCTAATATGAGCTTCTCTTCTAATATAATATCAGTTTTTCTTCTAAAATAATATAATATCAGTTTTTCTTCTATACTAATTAAAAATCATTACATCACCTCAGCATAATATTTCAAGATAGTATATCATCTGCACATGATCTCTCAATACAATCTTTCATTTTCCCTTTTTATACAACAATTATATAAAAATAATATAAAATCAGTTTCTCTTCTTACTGTAAAAACAATTCCATCATTTCATACCATTTTCCTTTTTCAGAATACAGATCTGAAAACCATTATCAATTCTTTCTTTTAAGTTTTGGGGATATCTGCTAGCGCCAGATACGTAGGATGATGATCAGTCGCCTGACCGTACCTGCTCTCTGTTTACTACTAGTAGAAGGGATGATCCCACCTGGTCATCAACCCTGGAGGAAGGCTACCTGCTACATCCTCCTTCGGCAACTCTTGGACCGTAATAAATATTGAGTGCTGGACTGTGCCGCACACAGCCTCTTACGCTTGCTGGATTGTGCCTCACACAGCCTCTTACGCTTTCTGTTGCAATCCCCTTCTTTTGTCAAATCATTATTTCATTTATAAAACACCATTCCACATTTTCCATTTTTCCGTTTCCATTTCCATTCACATATATCATTTCCATTTCCATTTATCATCACCTTTAAAAAAACATATGTCATAATACTTTGATTATGACTCAGACATCTCCTCTGTATTCAATGAAATCAAATACGCTCTTATATACATAAAATATTCCATCTATTTTAAAAGTATTAAATAATAATCAAATAATATTTATTAAATCACAACTATTTAAAAAGGATATTTTTAACATAATATTATAAACATATAACCCTAGATAACAACTGATAGCATTCTTTTATATACCTTTAAAACATAAAGTATATTCGCTCTATCCATATTCATATTCATATCCACAATCCATATTCAAAAATCTCAATAAACATGAAATATATCCCTAATCATCTCATCATATAAGATTTATATATTTTCCACCAAAACCATTTTCTTTGAACATAAACAGTTTATCAAAATAAGGATAAAAGAAATCTTGCTCCCTTTAATCCATATCCATCTCTCTTTAATTCCCAAAATCAGGAAGTAAGTTCTCAACAATATAGTAACAATAGGATCACATATATATTCCATGAAATCATCTTTCTTTGAAGGTAAATAATTTTCCAAAGTAAAGATAGGAGAAATCTTGCGTGGATCTCTAAAGCGAGTAGGTATGATCCTGAGTTCGTCTCCCGTCTCTATAGAAACGAAAGGATCACCGTTAGTATATATCCCACTTAATCACCTAATCTCTATACAATAACACCCTTGACACATATTATATGTTTAACATAGTTTTTATGCACCAAAAGTTTACATGAACTTAACCATTTTTAAACTCGATCAAAGTTTTAGTGTATTCCACCATTTCCTTTGGGATTCCTTATTGACCACACTCGACTGTAAAATTTCTCATAAATTGTAAATTTCGAATTTTGACACAAGGTCAGTGGGGTTTGACTCTCTATTCACCCTAATATATTGTCCCAAAATTTCATAACTTTTAAAGATGTTTAAGTATGGTAATTATAGCCTCAAAGTTGACACAATTACGTTTTCTCGGTTTTCAGTGGTTTTCACTTACGCGACCTCGGCTTAAACTTTTCTATAAAATCAACCGTTTACTCTTTCGAGGTGATTCCTTCGCACACATACACCTTATGATATCTAGTATTTAATAAACTCGATTCGCCACCAAAATCATACCATTAAGGGGTTCAATTGAAGTCATGAACTTAGCACTTATGCGATCGAACTACTTTAACGAATTTGGCCATTTCTTCTAAACCGTAAATCAAAATGCTACAAGGCTTTGGCAAAAATGATCTATGAAACAAGATCTACAAGTTCTAGGCAGTGGTTCAACATTTACAGAGGGTATGTGTCTCGGGTGCCTACTGTTTTAAGCCTCCACAACAATTCGTCATTACGACGGCTATAAATTGAATAATCCAAAAATCCAAATACTCCAAATATCATACCATCCACTCCAAACAACTCATACCTCAAATTTAACATTCAACAAAGGGTATCCACTGCCTATGCTACTAGGATACCATTTATGACAATCAATCAAGCCCAATCATAAATCTAAGGTCCTAAACATGCATCAAAGCTTTATAACTCACTAAACCACTAAACTCAAAGTAAAAGCTAGGGTTTCCATAGATGGTTACCTTCCTTGATGTGTGTAATAGCTTTCTAAACCTTGTATAGCCTTGGGTAAGCTTGGAGGATCAAAAGAATTGAAGAAAACAAAGTTAGTAATTCAGAGTTATTAGAACCCGACTGAAAGATCATGAAAAACGAGGCCCTTACCTAGGTTTTCTGGATGAGGCTTCTAAAGGAAAGTTGTAGAGCATCTAACCTTCTTTCCAACCATATAAAGAACACAAAATTCCATTGAGTAACGAAGGAGATATGGCTGTTTGAAAATCATCCCAGAACTGTCAATAATCTGGACAGTTTGCTTCATCAACTTGGGGAGGTTATTTGCCTAGGCTACACTACTTGGATTGCTATGAAATTTGGAGCGAATATTTCCCATGGAGTGGAGAGGCTTGGGTTAAAATTTGGTGATTTTATCATGGATAGAAATGGAGATATGAAGTTTTCTTTCCTCCTTGTTCTTGCTGGACAGTTTGAGAGAAATGGAGAGTAATGGATTTCTCTTGCTTTGTTTAGATCTTATCTTGTCTATAATGCATTATTGTGATATTATCTAGCTAAATCTTGAGTGTTCTAGAGTTTTATTGAAACTTAGTGAAGTTGATAGATAATTCCCCCATGTGAAGTTACTAATTTGTCCATAATCAAGTGTTAGTGGAAAGTGATGTCACCAATGATGTCACTTGGATGATCTAATAATCTCATCTTTGATTTTCTGAGTAAAATGCTAATAATCTTGGTAAATAATAATGTGGTATGTATCCTTGTTATATTACTAATCTTGGTTATTTTGTTTCCATACTCGCCTAATTGCGATTCGTTTCGAATATACCTCATTATCCAAGTGGTTTCGAAATCGTTTAAAATTCCAAATTCCCTTGACATTTCTTTGGTTTGCTCATTCCTTGGCTTAACTTAATTTCATATAATTTCCCAATACGAATAATCCTTGTTAAATCTCCATACTCCTTAATATCAAATACAATAGTGCTCAATTAAAATCAAACATCTTAAAATCCATACTCAGGAATCTCTGAAATTCGTCATCGTTTCGAGTCACTTATTTTCATAGTACATCGCTAATATGGTTTCCGATTATTCATTTTCTGTTTCTATTATAGAGTACTTACATACCATTTCCCTAAATCCTCAAAATTACTAATCATTTAAACACTGTAGCATTTCTAAGTTAGGGTTATTACAGTCTTCCCCCCTTAAAAGGATTCCGTCCCGGAATCACGTTGAAGATATTGCTGAATACCTTTCTCACATTACACCTTCTAATTCGCATATTACTTCCTCCATCCTTTAGTTTCTCCTTAAACATCTCTATCTTGTTTGTACAGAAATACACCAACATACATTTGCTTGTCATTCATCAACATGCCATTTAGCTTATCAATAGCAGTACTTTCACTATCTTTTCCTTACCAACCTTCTCCTGCATTCCGTCATTTTATATTATCTCATCTCTCCTTCCTCTTTTTCCTAAGGGTATCGGCCACCACATTGGCCTTCTCTGAATGGTAGTGTATCTCACTATTGTTTAACTATGTTTTGATCTCTATCATGACATAAAATATTAATACTCCAACATTTGTATATATCACCTTTGTAAAATTTTCCAGAAAATAAGTTATAATAATATTACTTGAAACAATTGTAAGAAACTATTGTTTATAATATATATTTCTTGTTCGTACTTATACAAACATATACTTTCCTTTCATCCTTGAAAAATATTCTCGCACTTTCCCCAATACTCTTAATCTCCTTTTTATAGAGTTCTCTGACCCTTAACAGATATTGATTTTCCTTATCTAGATTGTCAACCTACCTACACCATTCATTGACTTAATCGATCCCTAACCAAACATTTACACTTAAATAGTTAAATTAGAGCGTACCTGCAATTTCCTCCGGATACCTTATCACATATGTCTTTTTTTTTTTTTTTTTTTTTTTTTTTTTTTTTTTTTTTTTTTGCTAAATAAAAAATATATACCAAAGGAAATGCAAGTACAAAAACTAGGGGCATACCCCGCGATCAAGCGACAAAAAAATCTCAATTTAATTACCTATAAAGGTACTAAATGAGGCATTTCCTAACAAAAGAGTACAATTAGTACGATTGGCACAATTAGAATAAATCAGAAATTAGAGAATGATTACGAGATGCATGCTCCTGAAACAGTCTGCTAGAAAAAACCTTATCCCTAACAATTTGCTTGACATCATGTATGAGCTGATTTGAACTGCGCCCGTGGCCCATATTGTGAATACGCTGGTTCCTTTCCTTCCAAATAGTATGACCCGCCACTGCTAAATAGAGATAGGCTAGCTGCTCCTTGATTCTTGGAAGTCTATCGACGAAGAATTTACCCTCAAGATACAAGGTCCAGTTACCGGAGAATTGAACACACGAGTTATCATAGATAGGCTTTGTATAAGAGCAGGCCGTAAAGAGATGCTCAACAGTTTCTGGCGCACCGCTGTTGCATAGGACACACCCCAAGTCGACCACTAATCCAAACCTCAACATACGATCCTTAGTTAACAGTCGATTACGAAGTGCTAACCAAAGAAAGAAAGAGCACTTGGGTATACGGAGACGATGCCATATAGCACCAACCCAAGGCAGCCTGGGATTCCTCCCTCGAATTGAATCGTAAATATAGGAAAGAGATACCTTGTTACTCCCTGCCCAAGTGATATTGTCTTGACTACAAATACGAACAGCACCTATTCTCCTCCTCACATCCATCACCCACATATGATTGGAGCTTGGCAGTCTCCAAGTATTCCTGACCATGAAGACACTAAGTCGATCCAAACTAGAGGTGTCAGTAAGGGAGAAAATACTATGATCATATCTACTAATAAGCGGAACACCATCAACCCAAGGATCATGCCAAAGAAGGAATGATGAATTTATCCCAGCAGAATAATTAAGAAATCTCAGAGCATCCTCCCTAGCTTCTAAGATTTTTTTAAGACACCAAGATGCATAGGAGGGAATTTGCCGCGTCCAGAAAGCCTTATTCTTTAGCACTGTTTCACGAACCCATATTACCCAAATGGAAGAGCAGTTAGGCTGAAGCAAGCGCCAGAGTTGATAGAGAATAGCTGCCCTGTTCCAAACAAATAGGTTTTTAAGGCCTAGTCCACCTTCATCTCTCGGATAGCAACACTCATTCCATGAGACCTTTGCAGGTTTTTTAGACGTTGTAGACCCTCCCCAGAGAAACTTCCCAAATATGGAAGCAAGTTTCCTCAGCACACCTTTTTGCAAAAACAGGTTAGACATCCAGTAGCCTTGAATGCCAAAGAGAACTACCTGTAATAGTTGGAGTCTTCCCGCATGACTGAGGAACCGACAAGTCCAGCTATCAATTTTGGCACAGAGTCTTAGGATTAAGGGCATACAATCCTGCTGAGTAAGTTTAGTAGAGATCAACGGCAATCCCAAATACTTGATTGGTAGCCTGCCGAGTTGGAATCCAGTGAGATTGAGAATAGAGTCTTTATCCTCATTCGGAACATTGCTGAAAAAACATTGGCTTTTACCACCATTAGGAACCAGGCCCGAAGCATTGGAGAAGGTTTGAATTCCTTTCATGAGAGCAAGAGCTGAATCCCTATTACCTTTGCAAAACAAGAAAACATCGTCAGCGAAGATAAGGTGAGTAATGCCAGCCTCCTTAGTGTGCCAGTGATATGAGAAATTTGCATTCAGAACTTCTTTATTGATGCATGCAGACATGACCTCCATAGCAAGAACAAACAGATATGGGGACATGGGGTCCCCCTGCCGAAGTCCAGACTTTCCCTCAAAATACCCTTCTAACGAGCCATTAACTTTAACAGACAGCATACTCGTTGTTATACAAGCTTTTATCCAATTCACAAAGACCTGAGGAAATCCCAGTCTTTCCAGGGCTTCAAAAAGAAAATTCCAGCTTATACTATCAAAAGCCTTTTTTATGTCCACCTTAATTGCACATCTAGGGGGCCCAGAACTTCGATGATAGTTTCTGCACAGTGACTGAGCAAGCATTATGTTGTCACCTATTAATCTGTTGGCCACAAATGCAGACTGACAAGGAGATACCAATGAAGGCATGATGATCTTAAGCCTCGCAGTTAACATTTTTGAAATGCATTTATACAGTACATTACAACAAGAAATCGGTCTGTAGTCTGTCATAGAAGTAGCATGCTGAACTTTTGGAATTAAAGCAATCGCTGCAGAATTAATGATACGAGGGAGATGTAAGTTTGAGAAAAAATGCAAGATACCTTTGCTAACATCTGGCCCCAGAATACTCCAAGTGGTTAAGTAAAACTCAGCAGGGAAGCCATCCGGTCCTGGGCATTTACCTTTAGCCATATGCTTAAATGTATTAAAAACATCCAACTCTGTAAATGGCATAGTTAAGCTGGTCTTTTGATTCTCAGAAAGTTGAGGAAGAGTGAGATCCTCAGGAAATTCACCCACCTGAGCATCATGACCCAAGAGTGATTTAAAGTAACTCACAGCAATATCTGCAATTTCCTTGTGAGACGAGCGAAGAACACCAGTCGAGTCTTCCAACATAAGCATTTTGTTAGAATTCCAGCGCCCCTTACAAGCATTAAAAAAATATCTATTATTACCATCTCCATTCTTTAACCAATTAACACGAGATTTCTGCTTGAGCAAAATTTCCTCATTCCGCAGGTGTTCATTAAGCACCAATCTCAGCCTAGCTTCTTCTTCAAACTGCACAACAGTGGGCAACAAAGGCAATTGAAGTTGAAATTCCAACAGGGCATCACGAGCAGCTGCTACTGCATTGTGCAAATTGCCACGAGTGATGTTAAGGTTCCTCAGGCCTGCTTTAACTCTCTTTAACTTCATGGTTAACACATACCATGGGTCGCCCGCTATCTCCACATTCCAAGCCTCTTTGACAATATCTAAAAATCCTGGGGCATCCATAAGATGAAGGAAAAACTGAAAAGGCTTTCGAAAACGAGCATGAACAATTCCCAGATTAACCGAAACAGGACAATGATCCGAAAGGCCACGAGGTAGCATCAGAGCTTTTGACAGAGAGAATTTAGCCAACCAGTCGCCATTCACCAGGCTTCTATCCAGCTTTTTGAAACAAGGGTCATTTTTACAGCTATCCCACCAGGTCAGCCGTGGCCCTGAGCAGTTCAAATCTACTAACCCCATATCAGTGATGAACTCACGAAATTCTAACATACTACTTGTCCATCTCGTGCCCTTATTAGACTCACCTGGCCCCAAGCAAACATTGAAGTCACCCAGCACATTCCAAGGCTCATCAGACAAAATGCTTTTAACCGCAGATAAATCACTCCACAGCAGTCTTCGTTCTTGCTGCGTATTCAATCCATAGACAAAAGAGGCAACAAAAGTGGAATCCGTATCCAATTTCTTCACCCTACACGAAATTTGCTGGGCTGAATCAGAGATAACCGTGACATTCCAAACTGAGCTATCCCAACCCAACCAGATACGACCATTAGGGTGGTGGCTATAATTAAAAAACCAAGAAAACCTTGAAGACAATTTCCTGGAGATAGCATTAGCTCTATCCTGCTGAACATGAGTTTCAAGCAAAGCAAAAAGAGAAATTTTATTCAGACCTATAAAATCCTGTACAAAGGCCTGCTTATTATTTAACCCTCTAATGTTATACGCACAAAAGTCAATAATCATGAGAATTAAGGGGATTTTGAGGAGCCACTCCTCTGCAACTTACGCCTCTTCTTTATCTGAGATTTAGATAATTTCAACTTCTTGGATTCAAAACCAACTGCGTGCTTGGTATCAATCTCATCCACAGTCTTCAGGTTTTTAAAATTTACAGCCGGAGATGGAGACTCCTCAAGAGACGCATCTGACTCCTGCCCATCTACAGACGCTGCACTTTTAGCAGGAGAAAAGGCAGCTCCTACATTCTGAAGATTCTGAGTATTCCGAGTTTTCTGAGTAGCAGTCTGAGTATCATTCTGAGTAGTATCCATGTTCTGAGAGGTATCCTCATGACTTTTTGCTTGCTCTGGCTTCTTATCCTCCATTTTCTCACTAATGTCCTCCTTCATCTCAGAGTCCTTCTCCACTTTCTTTTTTTCCACCCATGTTCTCTTTGTAGATGGGCATGCCCCCACCCTATGTCCCAAAGAGTGGCACCCAGAACAGATTAGCGGTTTAGTCGGGTAGTTCACCAACACCTCTGAGGTAAATTTATCACCTGATGATGGATCTATCTCCTCCACTTCAATTTTTTCTGGCAAGTCATCTCCAATCGTGTATTCCACACACAACTTAGCAAATGGAAGAACTTCCAGCTTTGACGTTAATTCATCAGCACACAAAGGTCTTCCTATAGCACTTGCTAACCAGCTAAGACCCTTACGAGTCCAATAACAGTCAGGAATCCTGCTAAACTTCACCCAAAGAGGCATTTTCTCAATTCCTTTAGACTCATTCGCTCGACCCCACGCTTTCACCAACAAAGGCTGACCCTCAACATACCAAGTGCCCTGAGTAAGCACTTTATTCATTTGTGACTCCGAGTTGAACTTAAAGATAAAAGTGTGGCTATCCTTCTGAAAGACCCTCAACAGACCACGACGCTCCCAGGCTCTACGGGCAAACGCAACCACAGAATTGTACGGCTTAGTTCCTTTTGAAAACGTACCCACTATGCAGTTCTTAAATTTTTCCATACCTTCTTTGAGGACTTCATCAGGTGGTGAAACCACAGACACACCATCAGGCCTAGGACAATAATCAAAACTCACATTATTCACCGGAGGAGGTGGCTCTTTAACCACTTTAGACCACAACGGCTTGGGTCCGCTAGCACTTCTAGCATCTTTAACAGGATCTTGCACCTTCGAGTTAGGCAAGGCTGGGAAATCCTCTACAGGTTTAGTAGCATCCTCACTGCACGGGCTAAAGCCATCAGCCTTGCGCTTCGCTGTCTGAGGCAGTTTGTCGAACACCTTGCCTTCCTCATCCATTATGATTACGCCCTTAACATTTTTAACACCTGAGACACCTTCTCCAAACTTAGCATCCACAAATCTTGGATTATTTCCTGCTTCTTCACTCATACGAGATTTCTCAAACTCATGCTTATTATCAAACATCTTGTCTGCATTAAATTGTTCCTGCCCCTGCGACTCTTTAAACCCCGATGCGCCCTCAGCATTTCCAGCACTGGAGTTCTTTAAGATAGGAAGGCCAAACTCATCCCTACCAGTTACAAACTGCATAGAACCTGGACACCCCGCGTTAAATTTATCCATTTTTTCAATTCTATACTTTTCAAACTCCGCCATTGACGAGCCCCTTGTCTCCAAGAAACGTTGTAGCTCCATCATTTTGATTCTAAGAGCAAAGAGCTGCTCTCTTTCAGCTTTGTTCTCAGCAAAAGCCATTTTCGAGACCCTATGAACGGTCTCCCTTTCCATCTTTGCCCTGTCATCCTCAAGAGTGAGCTCCTCATCTGAGCAGCTATCTGTCACTGTAGCCTTCTCATACGGAATACCACCTGAACTGCTAGGAAACCCCATCAAGATAGGGTATTCCTCTACCTCACGCCTAGTTCTGACTTCATCTAGGTCATCTTCTCCGACGGTATCTTGCATATACCCTGGAATTCCATCCGAATCACAAAAGGAGCCTTGACTAACCATAGCTAAAGAAACAAAAACAGATAAAAGGAGAATCTAAAGGTTAGAAGTATAGTATTTAGGTGTAGATTAAAGGAGAGAGGTGAATTCGTGTTGGTTTAATATGAGTAAGAGATGAAGAAAAGGTTTGGGTTTAAGGCGGCTGAGATAATTAGGGTTCTATCCTAGAGAGAAGGGAGAGGAAATATCTAGAGAGAGAAACAATTTTTTTTTTTTTTTTTTTTTTTTTTTTTTTTTTTTTTTTTGAAACTCAAAATACACCTTACTCTCAATAGTAAATCTCAATTATACCTTAAAATTCCTCATATTCTTTTCTCTTACTAATCATCAAATATACCCATTTCTTCTCATGAAATTCCTTCCTCTCTTATATTGAAACGCTTCTAGCTCTAATTATCTCTTAACGAAGTTTCCCTTGGAATCTCGAGTTTCCTCTTATAATCACGTATACTATAAACATTGCTTCCATCCATTAATGAAATCTTCTATATTCAAAACAATTAATAGAATTTAAGAGACTTTGAATTGAAACCAACCCAGAAACAAGCAAGGGTCCCACAATAATTTATAAAATTAAGAGTTTTAAATAACCTTTATTCGAAACAAAATAATATTTGAGAAATCAATATGATGGAAGAACCCGTATGTCACACAAGTGAGGGCGTCCCCTCCGACTTTCAATCACACAGACAGATCGTCCTTGTGTATACATATAGGATTGTTCCTCTTAGTTGTAGTAAAAATACAAAGAAAATTTTAAATCCAAAATGATCAATACCATCTTCCGAAAGTAATCTTAGAGGAATATTTTGAATAGGATAGATAAAATAAAATTTTGAAACACATCCCCAAGGGTACCAGAAAGTTTTTTTTTTTAAAAGATACCGGCACTTAATGAATAATTACCCATTAGTAGAGGAAAATTTGAAACTCAATAATATAATTTAGCAGGGCTTTAGGAGCTTGAAAATAGTACCGTTAATAGCCTCTGCCCAATTGAAAATCCAAATAAAGGAAGGTTTTCCTCAAATACTATTTATATCTTAGACTGCGTACCCTCCAAAATTTCTTAAATTTGGCACTCACCATGTAGCCTTAACCTATCATCTGCTATTCCCAATTATCTTCATTTACTTAGTCGTGACTTGGCTCGATACTCTCTGCCTTGATCCATAATAGAACACAACCTTCTAATCGATATACTTTCGTAATATTGATCGTCTTGACCTGACACTGCTCTGGTATTAAGGACCCTTCAAACTATACTTCTAAATTGCATATTCTAACATATCTCGTATACTCACGAGATTATCTAACGTACACTTCCCGATACATCAAGTATTCCCTTTCCCATACCGATCCCGTGTGCTACATAAACTTGACACTTTTAGCATAATAACCTTTTCATTTAAGTCAATCTCAGAATTTCTCAGTCTGTCTTGGTCCTTAATGTATATCTTGGCTTTACCGACAAATCTCAGTTTCACCATTTCATCTCCAAAATCAATTGAAACAATCAATGTCTGTTCACCAATCCACTTACAATATTTCTTCAAACTCCCTTAAACACAAGAAGACTTTAAATACCCTTAACTTTGGCTCACCAATCTCCTCTCCCTATACTAAAACATAAACTTTTATTAGTAATAATCTATAAAATTATAATCCCTACTTAGAATAAACGCTTCGTTCGATAAACCACCCTTGAACTCGATGTGAGTTCATATTTTATATCATTACATATATATCTATATGTGTATATTATTATCACTTTTGTTCCTGAGCAATATGACTCTAAACTCTGATACCATCTGTGACGCCCCTAGATCCGGGGTCATGGATCCAGGTCATCATGGTCCAATTTCCATTCATTAAAATTCTACCCTTGGCAGCTGGAATATAAATGCATAATAAAACTCACACAATAGACCCCACACTTTAATATTAACACACACCAGTCATATGCTCAGAGAATAACATCCATTAATGATAGCAGTTAAAGATAAACTATTATTACAATCCCAGAATACCATCTATTACACCCATATAAAATTATATACTACCTTGAGAACAGGTGTCGATACTTTCTCATAAGGTAGACTTCCCCTTTACCCTCTTCCGGGTTGCACTGCGACGTTTTGGCACCTGATCTAGCTGTTATATAAATAAATAGCAAGAGTGAGCTATAATAGTTCAACAAGATAAATTTTATAAACTAGCTTCAAAAGAAACATAAATATATCGGTATAATAAACTGAAGACAAATCATAATTATTATAAAAAGAATTTATTTTTATTTGATAACTACTCCTTCCAAATATTTTTATACTAAAAGAAATATATAGCATTCCAATATCAACTTCTCTTCTAATATAATATCAGTTTTTCTTCTAAAATAATATAATATCAGTTTTTCTTCTATACTAATTAAAAACCATTACATCACCTCAGCATAATATTTCAAGATAATATATCATCTGCACATCATCTCTCAATACAATCTTTCCATTTCCCTTTTTATACAACAATTATATAAAAATAATATAAAATCAGTTTCTCTTCTTACTGTAAAAACAATTCCATCATTTCATACCATTTTCCTTTTTCAGAATACAGATCTGAAAACCATTATCAATTCTTTCTTTTAAGTTTTGGGGATATCTGCTAGCGCCAGATACGTAGGACGATGATCAGTCGCCTTACCGTACCTGCTCTCTGTTTACTACTAGTAGAAGGGATGATCCCACCTGGTCATCAACCCTGGAGGAAGGCTACCTGCTACATCCTCCTTCGGCAACTCTTGGGCCGTAATAAATATGGAGTGATGGACTGTGCCGCACACAGCCTCTTACGCTTGCTGGACTGTGCCTCATATAGCCTCTTACGCTTTCTGTTGCAATCCCCTTCTTTTGTCAAATCATTATTCCATTTATAAAACACCATTCTACATTTTCCATTTTTTCGTTTCCATTTCCATTCACATATATCATTTCCATTTCCATTTATCATCACCTTTAAAAATACATATGACATAATACTTTGATTATGACTCAGACATCTCCTCTGTATTAAATGAAATCAAATACGCTCTTATATACATAAAATATTCCATCTATTTTAAAAGTATTAAATAATAATCAAATAATATTTAGTAATCACAACTATTTAAAAAGAATATTTTTAACATAATATAATAAACATATAACCCTAGTTAACAACTGATACCATTCTTTCATATACCTTTAAAACATAAAGTATATTCGCTCTATCCATATTCATATTCATATCCATAATCCATATTCAAAAATCTCAGTAAACAGGGAATATATCCCTAATCATCTCATCATATAAGATTCATATATTATCCACCAAAACCATTTTCTTTGAACCTAAACAGTTTATCAAAATAAGGATAAAAGAAATCTTGCTCCCTTTAATCCATATCCATCTCTCTTTAATTCCCAAAATCAGGAAGTAAGTTCTCAACAATATAGTAACAATAGGATCACATATATATTCCATGAAATCATCTTTCTTTGAAGGTAAATAATTTCCAAAGTAAAGATAGGAGAAATCTTGCCTGGATCTCTAAAGCAAGTAGGTATGATCCTGAGTTCGTCTCCCGTCTCTATAGAAACGAAAGGATCACCGTTAGTATATATCTCACTTAATCACCTAATCTCTATACAATTACACCCTTGACACATATTATATGTTTAACATAGTTTTTATGCACCAAAAGTTTACATGAACTTAACCATTTTTAAACTCGATCAAAGTTTTAGTGTATTCCACCATTTCCTTTGGGATTCCTTATTGACCACACTCGACTGTAAAATTTCTCATAAATTGTAAATTTCGAATTTTGACACAAGGTCAGTGGGGTTTGACTCTCTATTCACCCTAATATATTGTCCCAAAATTTCATAACTTTTAAAGATGTTTAATTATGGTAATTATAGCCTCAAAGTTGACACAATTACGTTTTCTCGGTTTTCAGTGGTTTTCACTTACGTGACCTCGTCTTAAACTTTTCTATAAAATCAACCGTTTACTCTTTTGAGGTGATTCCTTCTCACACATACACCTTATAATATCTAGTATTTAATAAACTTGATTCGCCACCAAAATCATACCATTAAGGGGTTCAATTGAATTCATGAACTTAGCACTTATGCGATCGAACCACTTTTACGAATTTGGCCATTTCTCCTAAACCGTAAATCAAAATACTACAAGGCTTTTGCCAAAATGATCTATGAAACAAGATCTACAAGTTCTAGGCAGTGGTTCAACATTTACAGAGGGTATGTGTCTCGGGTGCCTACTGTTTTAAGCCTCCACAACAATTCGTCATTACGACGGCTATAAATTGAATAATCCAAAAATCCAAATACTCCAAATATCATACCATCCCCTCCAAACAACTCATACCTCAAATTTAACATTCAAAAAAGGGTATCCACTGCCTATGCTACTAGGATACCATTTGTGACAATCAATCAAGCCCAATCATAAATCTATGGTCCTAAACATGCATCAAAGCTTTATAACTCACTAAACCACTAAACTCAAAGTAAAAGCTAGGGTTTCCAAAGATGGTTACCTTCCTTGATGTGTGTAATAGTATTCTAAACCTTGTATAGTCCTTGTATAGCCTTGGGTAAGCTTGGATGATCAAAAGAATTGAAGAAAACAAAGTTAGTAATTCGGAGTTATTAGAACCCGACTGAAAGATCATGAAAAACGAGGCCCTTACCTAGGTTTTCTGGATGAGGCTTCTAAAGGAAAGTTGTAGAGCATCTAAGCAGCTTTCCAACCATATAAAGAACACAAAATTCCATTGAGTAACGAAGGAGATATGGCTGTTTGAAAATCATCCCAGAACTGTCAACAATCTGGACAGTTTGCTTCATCAACTTGGGGAGGTTATTTGCCTAGGCTACACTACTTGGATTGCTATGAAATTTGGAGCGAATATTGCCCATGGAGTGGAGAGGCTTGGGTTAAAATTTGGTGATTTTATCATGGATAGAAATGGAGATATGAATTTTTCTTTCCCCCTTGTTCTTGCTGGGCAGTTTGAGAGAAATGGAGAGTAATGGATTTCTCTTGCTTTGTTTTGATCTTATCTTGTCTACAATGCATTATTGTGATATTATCTAGCTAAATCTTGAGTGTTCTAGAGTTTTATAGAAACTTAGTGAAGTTGATAGATAATTCCCCCATGTGAAGTTACTAATTTGTCCATAATCAAGTGTTAGTGGAAAGTGATGTCACCAATGATGTCACTTGGATGATCTAATAATCTCATTTTTGATTTTGTAAGTAAAATGCTAATAATCTTGGTAAATAATAATGTGGTATGTATCCTTGTTATATTACTAATCTTGGTTATTTTGTTTCCATACTCGCCTAATTGCGATTCGTTTCGAATATACCTCATTATCCAAGTGGTTTCGAAATCGTTTAAAATTCCAAATTCCCTTGACATTTCTTTGGTTTGCTCATTCCTTGGCTTAACTTAATTTCATATAATTCCCCAATATGAATAATCCTTGTTAAATCTCCATACTCCTTAATATCAAATACAATAGTGCTCAATTGAAATCAAACATCTTAAAATCCATACTCAGGAATCTCTGAAATCCGTCATCGTTTCGAGTCACTTATTTTCATAGTACATCACTAATATGGTTTCCGATTATTCATTTTCTGTTTCTATTATAGAGTACTTACATACCATTTCCCTAAATCCTCAAAATTACTAATCATTTAAACACTGTAGCATTTCTAAGTTAGGGTTATTACACTTACACTCAACCTCTAATTCATCTGAACTTATAGACAAGTTGGCATCATCAATTTCCATCCAGTCACCATGTTTCTCATAGAATTCAGCATATCTTTCAGCATAGTATTTCTGGATGTGTTCCATGGCTGGTTTAGGGACATTGCCATGACTCACCATAAGCTCCACCATCCTTGCCAACATAAAGAAGTCAATTCTGCGTGTTGCTACTTCAGATGTCATTTTGAGGCTATACCTGTCTACCACTGTTGACCCTATGATCAAATTGAAATCGTTGTCAACATAAATCATTCTACTTCCATCTTTATGCCAGATGGTGTATTTGGTTGCATGTTGCTTTCTTTTATCCAAGTCCAAAGAGACGGATTTCATGTCTCTTTCAACATTTGCTTTATGACATTCCAAGCTGTTCATCATTTCCCTTTTCTTAGCTACTCCATGCTTTAGAAATAAACTACTGTCATGCTTCTTTGTCTTAGCTACAGCCTTTGTCTTCCCCTTTGTAGGAGTTGAGCGCCAGGCTCTTGCTTTTCTTTTTGTCCTTTTAGGTTTGAATCCCTTGGCATCCTTGTCCTTGACAGCATCTTCATTCAAGTTCTTGACATTGTCTTTTTCAACTGTGTCCTTCATGACAGTATCTTCATTTGAGCTCTTAACAGTGTCTTTGTTGACAGCATCCTTTTCAGCATTAAGGCAGTCAACATCAAACCTTAAAATATTTACTTCCAAGGCTTCAAGAATGTCTATCTCCCCTTCATCTTTAGCATCAGCATATTTCTTGTCAATTTTGGGGGTTTCTTCTTTTGTTTTCTCCTGAGTTTGACTTCTAGCAATCTTAGCAGTTGCTTTGGCACTGTTTCCAGGTGCACCACATCCTCCACTACCATCAGGTTCATCTTTACCATCATCAAGGGTGTCATCAAATGTGCAGCTTCCACGTCTTTCACTTCTTTTGGCGTTTGCTTCAGAAATTAACTTCTTTATCTAAGAGCTAAGATTCACATCTCTCTTTACCAAAAGTTTGTGAATGTCCTTGACAGCCTTGACCTTTTATTTTGTAATTATGGATTTGATAATGTGTCTCAGTATTGTCATAACTGAGTCAGTTTTCAACTTTGTTTCTCCATCTAGATGTAGAAAACCAATTTTCTTTACTCCTGCACTTGTAGTCATCCTATAGCAAACACCATATGGATTTTCAATCACTTCTGGAAGTTTGTCTTCAACAAGCCTCTTGATCTGTGCCAACAGACTTTCATTAAAGGTTGTTGAATTGGCCTTCACTTTTGTTGCTAAGGAATTTAATATTCTTGATTGCAAACTTTGCAGTAGTTGCATTGTGATGAATATTGAAATGCCAGATTTCAGATATACATCAATTTCCCATCTTTTCTCCAATTTAACTTTCATAGAGATACTTATTATTTTATCCTTCAGTATTGTTGACATTTTGTTATAAACTCCTCCTGCTTCTGTGATTGAGTTATCCACCAACATACTGAATTCTTCATCTTTGTTGTTGTTTGCACTAATTCACGGAAGCGTACGTGGTCACAAGTAATATAGATATAAGTCAAGTTCGTTCCCACAGAGATCTGGTTTAGGTTTTAAATCAGTTAATGCACCTATGTATGGTTTTTACTCACTCCTAAGACAATTAACAAATTTGAGGGTTTGATTATCTAAATTTTACTAAGAAGCAATTTAACAAACTAAGAATTAATTAACTAATGAGATTAAAATCGAATTACTTATATAAGAATAAACATGGGATCCTAACTTCATTAAATACTTTGTTTAGATCTGACGCCTTTAATCACTATATGCAATGGTTATGATATTTGATCGAATAACACGAAACAAGCACACGCTACCTGTCAGCATACGTATACCAAACTACCCATACATCCACAAAAGAGATAGAAGATGAATAGACACTGATATGGGCTGAAAATAAGCCCTAAAGACACATTTAATGTGGCATTAATTAAGCCTAGAATGGTCCAAACGTGGGGCCCACCAGATGGGCCCAAACCCTAGTTATAATATTAATTTCGTAATTAATATTAGGGGTAATAAAACAGCTCATCAAATCAGAGTCTAACAAGAATGTGCCTCTTGCCTGACTTAGCCTCCAAGATACATATCTCAACATGGAAACTGATTCTTGAAAGGAATGAGTACAGAACCTTCCTTGAGGAGGTAGCTTACCCACCAAGTCTCCTATTCCTACCATAATTCTAAGGCTTCTCAGCCTATATAAGGACCTGCTCCTTCACCCTCAGAACTACGTTGGCTTGATTCTCAATACGAGATACGTAGGCACTCTGTGAGGACCGATTAAGTCTCGAACGCAGAAACAACCATTAAAGCTCGAAGCTCAACCACCCTAGCATTAATTACAAATCGTAACCTAGTTTTTATTCCACAACATTTGGCGCCGTCTGTGGAAAGAAAACATCAACCATGGTTCAAACACGAAGAACAACATCGACTGAGGCCATACCCCTTAGCTCTGCTCCACCTGCCATCTCTGATCCGCTCGTCACCGCTGAAGAAGGACAATTACCCCCACCAACAGGGACGGTCATTCAACCTCTAACCTCTTAACCCTCAGGGACGATTCCCCATGTTGAGGGAACTTTACCTGTGACTATCCCTCAAAGCCAAGAAACTAACCCTCTTCAGATGGTGGTTTCTCCTCTTGATAGCGCTGGTCGTATGCTGCCTCCGGGGGTACAGATCCACACCACGGATCTCCCTTTGAATACCAACCCGATGTATGGGCTGCCTAACTATCCCCCTCAACACAGGGAACCTGGACCGAGCGGTCATGCCTTACAGATCCGAGATCGAGAGTACGATGATTACTCTGGTCCCTATACTGATGATTCAACGTCTGAGGATGACAATGATGATCGTGATGAAGCCCCGAGGAGGCGACGTGCTAGTAAAGAACCTCGAAGGAGGTCCCAAAGAATCCATGATGGACCTCCACAAACGGCTGAGGAAAGGATTAAGGCTCATGAAGCTGAGATCCAAAGGTTGAAGGATGATATTGCTAGAGAGCAAGCAAGGCGAAGTCTGATTCAACCTCCTCCAGTTACAGGGAGGATTCCCATTATAAATCTGGAGAGGCCCTCAAGGAGACAACGAAGGGCCGAAGCCCCAACTGAAAAATCGACAAGGGTGGAGACCCCCAAAAATAACCCTAGGGATCTGATACCCCTTGGGGATCCTGATGATCCTACACCTCCGTTCACTGAAGAGGTAATGAATGCTCGCATCTCAAGGAAGTTCAAGATGCCGAAGATTAAGGCCTTTGATGGAACGGTCAATCCCGCAAACCATGTTAGGACATTCTCAAATGCACTGCTGTTGCAGCCTGCGAGCGACGCCTTAAAGTGTAGGGCGTTCCCTCAAACCTGGCATGGCTCAAAGGTGGTATAGCCGCTTACCTGCAAACTCAATTGGCTCATTCAAAGAGCTGAGTGCCGCCTTTGTCAGCCAGTTCATTAGTGGGAGAGTTCATGAAAAAAGTTCTGCATCCCTTATGTATGTGGTGCAGGGGAAGAACGAGAATCTGAGGGATTACCTCAAGCGGTTCACCAAGGAGACGCTGAATATCACTGATCTGGAAAATAAGGTGGCCATGGTAGCCCTGGAACACGGAACCACTGATCTCTTCTTTAAAAGGTCTTTGGCAAAACATCCTCCTGAAAATATGGTCGAGCTCCAACGGAGGGCCGACAAATATATGAAGGCTGAGGACAGCATGAAGAAGGAAACCACAGGAGGCAATGGCAAGGGTTCTAATGATTCGAAGAAACGAAAGCAAGAGCAAGAGTACGATGCTAGGGACAAATATCCCCGGACTAGCAAGGATTCCGAGTCACCACCAAAGAAGGGTTTGGGACCGAGGTTTTCTGATTATGCAAGGCTGAACGCTCCTAGGAGTCAGATCTTGCTAGATATTGAGAAGGACAAAGACTTCCGATGGCCGAAGCCACTTAGGAGTGATCCCACGAAAAGAAACAAGGATCAATACTGTAGGTACCACCGTGATGTGGGTCATGATACAGATGATTGTAGACAGTTGAAAGATGAGATTGAGTTCTTGATCCGAAAAGGAAAGCTAAGCAGGTTCACGAAGAATGATGATCGTGGAACCCAAAGAAGGGACTATGACAGGAGAGACAATGACAGAAGAGATAACGATCGTGATCGTGATCGTAACCCACAGCCCCGAGGGCCAGTTGTTAATATGATTTGGGGAAGCCCGATAGCGGCCGGCACGACTCGAAACTCTCGAAAAGCGTATGCTAGAGAAGTAATGCACATCGTGGGAGAAGCCTCAAAACATGCTAGGACTAAAATAGTTATTGGGTTTGATGATTCAGATCTCGAAGGGGTAAAGTTCCCCCATGACGACCCGTTGGTCATAACTCCTATGATTGGAAACTCGGAGGTGAAACGAGTCTTGATAGACAATGGAGCTTCTGTTGATATCTTGTTTCACGATACGTTTGTGAAAATGGGCCGATTCTCAGTTGACCCCCACCAACATGCCAATCTACGGATTTAATGGAGTTGAGTCCAAGGTTGAAGGGACTATTCAGTTACCCATGACAATTGGACAGGAACCTAGAGAGGCTACTCAGATGCTGAATTTCCTTGTGATCAAGGCATCCTTGACTTATAATGCAATCCTAGGAAGGACTGGACTTCATGCATTCAAGGCTGTGGCCTCCACATATCATATGAAGATTAAGTTTCCAACCAGGAATGGTGTTGGAGAACAAAAGGGTAATCAGAAGATGGCAAGAAGTTGTTACGTATCCGCGTTAAGGGCTGATGGAATCGGGGGGCAGGTACTTCCGATCGAAGACATGGATGTCCGTGGTGATGATGAACATCGAGGAAAGTCAGCAGAGGACTTAATACCTATTCCTCTAGAGCTAGGTGACCCTGAGAGGGTGACTTATATAGGAGCCTCTTTGAAGGAACCCCTAAAGGGCAAGTTGATAGCATTCTTGCAAGAAAATAGCGATGTGTTTGCTTGGACAACAGCTGATATGCCAGGGATTGATCCCCAACTCATAACTCACAGATTGAATGTCGATCCTAATCGGAAGATAATACAGCAGAAGAAGAGGAACTTTGCACTTGAAAGGCAAGAGGCCATAAAACAAGAAGTGGAAAAGCTCTTAGAAGCTGGGTTTATTGAAGAGATTCAGTTTCCAGAATGGTTGGCTAACCCTGTGATGGTCAAGGAAGCCAACGGTAAGTGGGGGATGTGTATAGACTTCATCGACTTGAATGACGCATGCCCTAAGGATTGCTTCCCTTTACCAAGGATAGACATGTTAATAGATGCCACAGCTGGACATGAGATGCTGAGCTTCATGGATGGTTTCAGCGGCTACAATCAGATTAAGATGCACAAGGATGACGTCCCTAAGGTATCTTTCATAACTGACTTCGGTGTTTTCTGCTATCTTGTTATGGCTTTCGGTCTAAAAAATGCAGGAGCTACTTACCAACGACTAGTGAATAAGATATTCGCCCATCTGATTGGAAAAACCATGGAGGTCTATGTTGATGACATGCTAGTCAAGAGCCTGTTCAAGGCAGACCACATTAAGCACCTCAGAGAGGCATTCGAAGTGCTGAGGCACCACAAAATGATGTTGAATCCAACCAAGTGTGCCTTTGGCGTTGGATCAGGCAAATTTTTGGGTCTGATGGTTTCAAAGAGAGGCATAGAGGCCAACCCTGACAAGATCAAGGCGATCTTAGACATGGAGCCACCATGCTCTATAAGAGATGTGCAGAAGTTGACAGGCCGGGTAGCGGCTTTAGGAAGATTCATCTCCAAGTCTGGTGACAAATGCTTGCCTTTCTTTCAAGCATTGAAGAAGGTGAAAAATTTTGAGTGGACCCTTGAGAGCCAAGAGGCCTTTGAACAACTGAAGAAGTACATGGTTGAAGCCCCGTTGCTGGCCAAACCTAGTCCCGGGGAGACTCTTTATCTATACCTGGCGGTATCTGAGCAAGCGTTGAGCGCCGTTCTCATTCGAGAAGAGAAGAAGGTCCAGAAACCTATCTATTATGTGAGCAAGGTGTTGCACGGGGCTGAGCTGAATTACTCTCCCAATGAGAAGTTCGCCTTGGCATTGATAACAGCCTCGAGGAAGTTACTCCCGTACTTCCAGGCACATAAGATTGAAGTCCTGACGGACCAACAGTTGAGAAACATTTTGCATAGCCCGAAGGCTAGTGGAAGGCTAATCAAGTGGGCGATTGAACTTGGAGAATTTGACATCACGTATAAGCCTCGGACAGCCATGAAGGCCCAGGCATTGGCTGACTTCATGGTTGAATGCACCATTAGCAACCAAGAAGTCGGGGGGCAGGAGATGATAACAACCCCTGAGAAGCAAGATGAAGATGAAGAACTTGAACCTGATCAGAAGGAATATTGGGTGCTCTATTTTGATGGAGCATCAAAAACAAAATCTAGTGGCGCAAGCTTAGTATTGCAAAGCCCCGATGGGTTCACAGTTGAATATGCTTTGAAGTTGGATTTCCAGACAACCAACAATGAAGCTGAGTATGAGGCCTTGATAGCTGGTTTAGGCTTGGCCAGAATCATGAGAGTCAAGAATCTCAAAGTTTGTGGAGATTCAAGATTAGTAGTCTCTCAAGTAAATGGTGAATTTGAGGCCAAGGATGAAACTATGGCAAAGTATCTGCGAGTTGTGAAAGCTGTCATGACTCAGTTTGACGAGTGTTATGTAGAACACATCCCGAGAGAAGAGAACGTTAAGGCCGATGCCTTATCTAAGTTCGCTTCTTCCGAGATAGAAAACTATGCGGGGAGTGTTTACTTCCAGGTCTTGAAGGCCCCGACTATCGACTCGTAATTAGTGGCACCAATTGATGTGGGAAGCTCTTGGATAGATTATAACGCCCTAGAAAATATCGTAGTTGTTATTATTATTATTATTATTATTATTATTATTATTATTATTATTATTATTATTATTATTATTATTATTATTTAATTATTTAATATTAAATGTGGGTTATAGGGTGTAAATTTTTTTTAAGATAAAATATATGTGACATCATGTTTACATGTTTATATGGTGATGTATGTGTGTTGTGTAGGTCCATGTATTTTTATTTGAATATTTATGATTTAAAATCTATTTAAATTATGCATTATTGATCTTTTGAGAATTTTATAAAATCATCGGAGTTATTAAAAATCACGAAATCTTTTGTGTTATTACCTTTAAGATGTTATTTAGTTTTCAGAATTATTGGGTGAATTATTTTGAGTGATTAAGTATTTTAAAATGATTTTAAGAGTTTTACTGCATTTAAAGGATCAAAATTTGTAAAATTCATATTTAATTCATTTTTGATCCTAAATATATTTTAAAACTATGTGAGCGTTTGTAATTTTATAAACTTTATTTTACAATTTTCAAAATTTATTTTCTATCTATTTTCCATTTAAATTCGAATTTACAAAAAGCTATAAAAATGATTTTTAAACTAGTTTTTTTATAATTATCAAATTTCATTTTTCTGCCCCAGATGTTATCAAATCAGCTGCCTCTCTCAGTTCTTCTCGATTCCTCTATCAAGTTCTTCACTATGTCTCTATCTTTATCTCTTAAAAAAAATAATATCTCTCTCAAATCTCTCTCTCGTACTTTCTCTCTTTCCCTTACTTCCCTTCTTCTTTCTCTATACTAATAGCGTGTGTAAGTATTCTGGCATGTGTGTGTATGCTCAGCCGTGTAACTGTGGTTGTGAGTATATGTTTTGGTGGCTAATTGATGGGAATAAGCTGATTTGTCACAGAGTTAGCGTGTATGCTTTCGTAAGTTATCAAGTATAGTCGAGTTCGTCGGAATCATAGATTAAACTAGTAGTTGCGTTATGATCCTGCTGAGTGATTTTGATTTTTGTGATGTGTTACTTAAGTTTCAGTTCGAATTTTTAATATGGTCGAAGTTGATCGTCTGATTATTTTTGTTGATTTTAGTTATTATAACATCTTGGTTTGACCTTAATTAAGGAGATATATGATTGCTTTAAGGGGTCATAACAATTTTGATTCTTGAATATTATGTTCATGGCAATTTGAGTTGTTGTATGAAGAAGTGGAGATGAGAAATTGTAGTGGGTTGTTTCGGCATTGTTCAGGGGTGCTTGAGGGTGTCAAGGTAGTATGATGGAGGGACAGAACAGAGGTATTGGAATGAGAATAAGAGGGGCAGAACAGGGGAGTTTGAGAGAGTGTGGGAGACTTGAAGAAAGAGGGGAGAGAGAGACGAGGCATTACAATAAGAGAAGGAATGTACATGTCTGGTGCATCCTGGCAGGCGCAGATAGTATGGGCGGTGAGCTGGTAAGTGGCGTATGTGGGTGTACATGGGCGCAACGGTTAAGGGGTTAACAGGGGTAAGACCGAGAGCTGAGAAAGGTTAAAAGAAGTCAAGAGAAGTGACATGGAGAGATTAAAGAATTGTGGTTGCCGCAGGTTAGGTTGTAATTAGAATGTGAAGCCGAGAGATATTGGCAGTGAAAGAGATGTGACATGTGGTGTTGTATGTGTGTGTATTTCTATATGAATGTGAATTGTATATCCGGGTCTCCGTGGTGGCGTTATAATGGGTGAAGTCGAGAGTAAGGGGAGAAATGAAGTGTGGAGAAATGAAGTGTGGTGCCCTGTGTGTACAATTTTGGAATTATATGTGTTAACTGGGTAAGTGGTTGTTATGGGTATACTTGATACAAACTGGATAAATGTTAGATGTGTTAAAAATTTATGCATTTAGGTTACTTAGAAATATTGTTATCGTAATTTCTTGGTTTTAAGAAATATTGTTGGTAAGCATAATATGTATTAGTGTTGTGAAGCATCCCCTAAGTATGAGTGGACTTATTTGGTAAATATTAATAAGGTCACAAACTAGAAGTTCATATGCGAATAATTTTATTCTAAAAATTTCCTGTCAAATCCGCAAGGTAAGGTGTGTGATTTTATATGATCCATGTGATCAATTTATATGAATAGAATAAAGTTGTATGTTGATTTTCTTATATAAGGAATATGATATACAAAGCTGATATTCAATTTGATATTCAATTTGAAATTTGAATGGTTGATTACGGAGCAAGTCGATTGTATTTCGATAGGTTCAACAATATTTTAAAGGAGGTGCTATCTATTTTTCTTATTAGAATTATTTTCTGATCCTTATAGAATTTTGATAAATATTTCTAATGTGTATAAACTGTAAAGCGTATTAAGACGCGTTCGGGTAGAACGGAGTTAGACGGTTACGGTTTTAAGCATACTGAAGTAGTACTTTATTTTGATATAGGTACCAGTTAAAGGCCGATTTAGAGCTAGTGTCTGTAAAAGTTGAAATTCTGAGGAACGAGCTATTCAACGAAGTAGACGAGTGTGTGCATATAGAAGCTGACTAGTGATAAGGAAAGAGGAATGGATGACCGAGTACAAAGCTAGCCAATAAGAAATAGAGACTGATGCACAATGAGTAAAGAATCGAAATGTTGGAATTGGAAACTTCATGTCTGAGGCAAGTATACTATCCTTCACTTGTCATTCAAGTGATGTGAAATTGTTTCTATTATTTATACGATGTTCTTGCAAATCATTCTTCTTGTGTCTATACCCCTTCCTTTTGTTCCAAGTGCCTCGAACATTGTATTGAAATTCAGATTGCTTGAACTGCTTATGAAATTGTTGTTTAAATTCTTATAAAAGTCTGTTAGAATAATTTCTAATTTTAACATATTTCACCCGATAGACCCTCGTTAAGGGGTGTTTTCTTCGAATTGATATACAAATTAATTCCGAGAATATCCTATACATGTTCGTTTTAAACCGCTTATTTCACTTATGATGGTGCAAACTTAAAATATGTTAGAAAATTTTATTAGATGTTAGCACTTGACTATATCCTTTATCTTGTAGTCTCAGTTGTTGATAATCAATTTTCCAGTATTTACTTTCGCTTCTCGTTAAAGTGAGATTGTCCCTTAATTCCTTTAATGAGGACATCACCCCCATTGCTTATACTGAACCTATTGATTCCTTATGAGATTGTCGTTTTCAATTTATTACTCTATTTATCTTGTCAAACTCATTGACACTGGTTAATACTGTTGTTTTTTTTCATTTCACACCCTGTTGTTGTATCAAATTTATCGATACCATTTGATTTTGTTCCTATTTAATTATTACCCAATTGTTGTGTCGAACTTGTCGCCACTTGTTGATATTGAATCCTCCATTGATTCTTGGATTATGAGGAGTCGTTCTAGAACGTGAGTTTTCCAGTTGTTTGGTTGGCAAAGGTTGTCGATTGTCCCGACACCTAGTGCGTTTGTTAAAGAATTGGAAATGTTTTTAAAAGTGGCCCTTGGGGCGTAAAACCCTTCGGGGTGGGACCATATTATGGTCGGAAGTTAAGTCCAACGTGTGCCATGGATCCAATTAAGGACATTGCTGTGTGCGTTTGTCCGGGGTTAGTGCGTGACTGATCAGCAGCCTAACCTTACTGTTTTTTTTAATAAATAAAAAAAAATTCCAATTCTAATCTATATGTTGAGATTGGGTTGTTTTGGTACCCAATTTCCTTGAGGTTTATTTCAATTAGATCTTGCTGTCAGAACTTTTATCAGTTCTAAATGTTGACACACCCCATTCCAGTGATGCAATGTTGATCCCTCGTGGTAATAAAAATATTTGACTTAGTTGATACTTTTCGAAGCATATGATAATTCTTCTTGACTTATCAGAACTTATTACTGTTGTTGATATCGTATCACTATTTGCACTTGCTGAGCATTTTTGGCTCACTCTTGCTTTGTTTTACCTTCCCTTTTCAGTTAGGGTTAAGGAGTTGGATACCTACGCTTTATAATTCAAGTGAGGGCGATGGTGCATTCTTTAAAAGTTAAATGCAGAGCTAGCACGGGCATATGCTAATGGGCTGACGTTATGGTTTAAATGGTGTAAAGGTTGGTAATTGAAAATTTAGATAGTAGCTGTAATAATTTGTATAGTATAGATTCTTGTTTCATACCATAACCTGGAATCGATCCTCGGTGAGGAATCGTTGGTGTATTAAGTTTTATTTGTATGTTTTAGTTGGAATTTGGTTTGGGTTGAAATACAGGTGGATAGTCCGATTTACGAATACTTCATGTCGAAATTTTCTAAAAATTCCCCTGTATCAAAGTCTATTTTATTATAAAAAGTATATTTTCAGTATTGGGAAATCGGGGCGTTACAAGTTGGTATCAGAGCGACAGGTTGTGGTCACTGAAACAAGTTAGGATGATTAGGTATACTAATTTAAGTGGAATGTTAGATAGAATGATTTAGGATAAGATTCGCCTTAGGATATTAGGACGCTTGTTGCGACGTTATTTAGTATTTCGACATATAGCGTGAGCCAGAATTGGATTCATTCGAAGGTACGACTTTGGACGAGGCAGTTGATTCGGCGCCGCCTAAATTAAATAGACGATTGGAGTTACTAGCTTGGAGGATGCTACATGTAGACCCTCGTGTATGTTTTAGAATTTCCTTTGCGACTGTAGTTACCCCGTGAACGGCATAGAAAGTGCGAAAGGACGGTAAACAAGACAAAATGCGATTACTGGCATATGTTGGAGGAAATGGCGTGGTTACTCACTACTAGCCGTTGATTTCATTTAATCGACTAAGGAGATTTAACCTTTGTTTCTGTTCCTTCTTATTTTGTTATTACCTTATCACCTTCAATAATCAATTATACTTCAATTGATGAAGAACTTCGTATGTTAGATTCAATTACACACATTTCTATTCTTTCAGAGATACCTCTATTTTCCAGGGGATTACTTGATTCAACATGAAGCATATAAATTATTGAGACCCTTGAAATTCTTTATATTTTCCCCGAACATTCGTAATTCTTTATTCAACATTATATATATATATAAACTTTTGAAACTTTCGAATTCTTTTTGTTTCTCTCTGAATACTTAACCTTCTTTATTCTAACTGTGATGAACAACCCTATGTATGTAGGGGATTCAGGGACATCTTATCTATGTGATAGGAGTCTGGTGGGACGCCACTAATTGTGTTTGTCATGAAAGTACTGAAGGCTGGCCATCTTTTTGTACTGTGGCGGTTGACCTAAGTGACAAATGCAACCTGAAAATAGTTCAAAGATCATATTGATCATCCGGTTAAATTCTTTTACAAAACATTATCAAACAAAACTTAGCAGTCATCCATAAATCCTAACGCCCATCTATTTTATTGATTTCTTTTGCTGTAAACCATTGAAATACCTAAAGTATTCAGTGGTCGGAAGTAGTAAAGATAGATACGGTGACATCGTAAGTGATCCAAGCTAAATTTACGTCAATTGAGAAATTGCTAATTAAGTACGAGAATTGATGTTGAGACAGAGATGAATATTAAGGCATCTTATTTATTGGGTTGACAATACATGTACGAGATTCGATAATATGGGGGACTAAGTGTGGATAAGATGCAGATAATAAAGACATGAAATGATAATTTTATTAAAGTTGAAAGTAGAGTGGTGATGGATATAGTTAGTGTGGGGTAAATGTGTTGAGGAAAGATTGGAATACTGGTTTATTGCATATTTTACTTTGGATATAGTAGAAGGGATATTATGAAATTTTAAATGATTTGAAACCAATTGTGGGGTATGAATTTTAGAATCAAAGTGGAAAAATTTGAGCAAATGAAAGAAGAGCTAGATAGTTGTTTCTGGGAGATGTCAACAGGAATTGGGACTCTGTATAAAGGAGAAAAATGGATTGTGTAGGAGATAGCAACTTAGGTGAACACAGTTCGAAGGATTACGAATATTAAGAGTAAAAGAGCTTTGACTAAGATAGAGAAGGATGGTAAGAAAAGGAAGACGGAGAACCAGGAAATTTTCAGGAATGTAAGATCTAGAAGATAAAAAAAAAAAAAAAAACAGGAACGCAGGACAAGATAGTTACCGACGGAATATGAATTAGCAGTGATGATAAGACCTCCATTATCAAAAGGAAGGAATTCGAGAGGAAGCATACTGACGTTGTACTACTCTAAATATGGAAAACTAGGAGAGTAAGCATAAAGAATGGCGTGGTAGTGAATGACAGAGTTAGAAGCCAGAAGTAGTAAGCCATAAACGCGAGGAGATAAGAAGTTTTATCGATGATTGCATCTTGTTGGTCCCAACAAATACAATGATGAGAGCCACATAACCATCCCCTATAAATTGCTCAGGAGCTGGAAATTTTGAAAAGGTTGCGAATGACGCTAATAAGTTGTGATGGTGTATGATGACTGACAAAATCAGAAGCTAGAATTTAATATGATTATAAATGATGTTGTTAAGAATATGAACGTGATGACAGTTAAAAGAGCTGAGTGTAAGTTAGGATTGGATTGTATAGTTAACTGTAAAGTACAGGCAAGGTGTGAGGATAAGAAGGTGAAATTATGATTTTCAAGAGATATGTAAGTTGTTTTTCAAGTCAGAAAGTGGATAAAGGAGTTTTAATAGTTACACAGACTAAGAGTTTATTATAGTAAGATTGTAAGGTTATTTTACATATGTGGAGATATTAATAAGGAGATAATTAAAGTGAAGCATATTTCAGTGGTCAAGATTTCTCAGATATGAGACGTGATGAATTACCAGGATTATCACCTGATAGAGACATCAAGTTGATTAATTAATTACAACCAGGAATGTAATTAGTTTTGGGAAAGGCCGAAGATGCCAACAGAGATCAAAAGTTTTGAATGATCAACTAGGAATTTTCGTAGACTGTCAAAGATTTTACCAAGATGGTCGTAGCAGTGACAAGACTATAATTCAAGAAATGAATAGATAAAGGTGAAGAGAGATTTTAGGAGTTAAATAAGAGATCCAAAACCGCTCAATTGTCAATACAACCGGATGAACCAGGAAAAGTTAAATAGGCATGCAATGCTTAAGGAAATGTTCAAAGAATTTGGAAAGTTATAGATAAAAGATCCAAAGGTCTAGATTATTGCGAATGAATCGTTAGAGGAAAGTAGGAAGTACCAAGCGGAGTTGACCAAAGCAGAAGGTGAAGTTGATGAATGTAGAAGAATGAAATAGTTCAAGAAAATGAGTTATTGATAAATGTGGGAGTTATAATGTGTAGAGTTTAAATTTTGACGATTTGTAAAATACGTAGCGTAATGGCTCGGAAGTCGAGTTTTTTATATTAGAGGATGGTAGGGTTAGAGTTTAATTGGGTTGGAAGTTTGATTTTGAATGGTATTGAGAGGCAGTGACCCCGGGATAATTTGTATTACGAATAAGATATATACGTTTTAAGGTAAATTGTTATTAGTTTTGAAAAGGTTACTCAGTAAAACAGTGGGATTAAGGATGGATAGAAGTTTCCCAGTTATTCCCTCCTCGAGTAACATTGTATGTTGAAAGGGGAGTAAGAATGATTGGGGGATTTCTCGATATTCTTTTTCTCAAAGTTTTATTTGGGGCAACCTGAATTTTGAGCAAGAGCGTGGATTTGGTATCAATTATTTAATTGCATGGATTTGGTTTTAAAGATTTGTTTATTTACCTATTTACTTCTAGTCAAGGCGGATTTCTTCGCTTATATGTTACTGCAAGTTAAGGCAGATTTTGTTTTATATGAATGAATTGTTATGGATGATTGGGTTAGTAATTGAGGTGTTGTATACAGGGCATAGTCCATTATACGAATAGGTCATGTCCAATTTTCGATAGAAAAGGATCGTCACGTGCGAGTGATAAGTATCTAGAATTAACTAGGCATGTAAACCAAAAGTTTAAGTTTATGTTGGAATTTACGGGATTTCAGGACGAGCCTAGTGAGATATGAATTGATATAAAGGAATTCTAGAATGAAATAAATGACTTGGATATTGAAATAGAAACGTTTGAGAATACTGTCATATGTTTTCTTACGGTCGATTCTGAGGACAGAATCCTATTAAGGGGGGAAGGATATAACGCCCTAGAAAATATCGTAGTTGTTGTTGTTATTATTATTATTATTATTATTATTATTATTATTATTATTATTATTATTATTATTATTATTATTATTATTATTATTATTATTATTTAATTATTTAATATTAAATGTGGGTTATAGGGTGTAAATTTTTTTTAAGATAAAATATATGTGACATCATGTTTACATGTTTATATGGTGATGTATGTGTGTTGTGTAGGTCCATGTATTTTTATTTGAATATTTATGATTTAAAATCTATTTAAATTATGCATTATTGATCTTTTGAGAATTTTAAAAAATCATCGGAGTTATTAAAAATCACGAAATCTTTTGTGTTATTACCTTTAAGATGTTATTTAGTTTTCAGAATTATTGGGTGAATTATTTTGAGTGATTAAGTATTTTAAAATGATTTTAAGAGTTTTACTGCATTTAAAGGATCAAAATTTGTAAAATTCATATTTAATTCATTTTTTATCCTAAATATATTTTAAAACTATGTGAGCGTTTGTAATTTTATAAACTTTATTTTACAATTTTCAAAATTTATTTTCTATCTATTTTCCATTTAAATTCGAATTTACAAAAAGCTATAAAAATGATTTTTAAACTAGTTTTTTTATAATTATCAAATTTCATTTTTCTGCCCCAGATGTTATCAAATCAGCTGCCTCTCTCAGTTCTTCTCGATTCCTCTATCAAGTTCTTCACTATGTCTCTATCTTTATCTCTTAAAAAAAATAATATCTCTCTCAAATCTCTCTCTCGTACTTTCTCTCTTTCCCTTACTTCCCTTCTTCTTTCTCTATACTAATAGCGTGTGTAAGTATTCTGGCATGTGTGTGTATGCTCAGCCGTGTAACTGTGGTTGTGAGTATATGTTTTGGTGGCTAATTGATGGGAATAAGCTGATTTGTCACAGAGTTAGCGTGTATGCTTTCGTAAGTTATCAAGTATAGTCGAGTTCGTCGGAATCATAGATTAAACTAGTAGTTGCGTTATGATCCTGCTGAGTGATTTTGATTTTTGTGATGTGTTACTTAAGTTTCAGTTCGAATTTTTAATATGGTCGAAGTTGATCGTCTGATTATTTGTGTTGATTTTAGTTATTATAACATCTTGGTTTGACCTTAATTAAGGAGATATATGATTGCTTTAAGGGGTCATAACAATTTTGATTCTTGAATATTATGTTCATGGCAATTTGAGTTGTTGTATGAAGAAGTGGAGATGAGAAATTGTAGTGGGTTGTTTCGGCATTGTTCAGGGGTGCTTGAGGGTGTCAAGGTAGTATGATGGAGGGACAGAACAGAGGTATTGGAATGAGAATAAGAGGGGCAGAACAGGGGAGTTTGAGAGAGTGTGGGAGACTTGAAGAAAGAGGGGAGAGAGAGACGAGGCATTACAATAAGAGAAGGAATGTATATGTCTGGTGCATCCTGGCAGGCGCAGATAGTATGGGCGGTGAGCTGGTAAGTGGCGTATGTGGGTGTACATGGGCGCAACGGTTAAGGGGTTAACAGGGGTAAGACCGAGAGCTGAGAAAGGTTAAAAGAAGTCAAGAGAAGTGACATGGAGAGATTAAAGAATTGTGGTTGCCGCAGGTTAGGTTGTAATTAGAATGTGAAGCCGAGAGATATTGGCAGTGAAAGAGATGTGACATGTGGTGTTGTATGTGTGTGTATTTCTATATGAATGTGAATTGTATATCCGGGTCTCCGTGGTGGCGTTATAATGGGTGAAGTCGAGAGTAAGGGGAGAAATGAAGTGTGGAGAAATGAAGTGTGGTGCCCTGTGTGTACAATTTTGGAATTATATGTGTTAACTGGGTAAGTGGTTGTTATGGGTATACTTGATACAAACTGGATAAATGTTAGATGTGTTAAAAATTTATGCATTTAGGTTACTTAGAAATATTGTTATCGTAATTTCTTGGTTTTAAGAAATATTGTTGGTAAGCATAATATGTATTAGTGTTGTGAAGCATCCCCTAAGTATGAGTGGACTTATTTGGTAAATATTAATAAGGTCACAAACTAGAAGTTCATATGCGAATAATTTTATTCTAAAAATTTCCTGTCAAATCCGCAAGGTAAGGTGTGTGATTTTATATGATCCATGTGATCAATTTATATGAATAGAATAAAGTTGTATGTTGATTTTCTTATATAAGGAATATGATATACAAAGCTGATATTCAATTTGATATTCAATTTGAAATTTGAATGGTTGATTACGGAGCAAGTCGATTGTATTTCGATAGGTTCAACAATATTTTAAAGGAGGTGCTATCTATTTTTCTTATTAGAATTATTTTCTGATCCTTATAGAATTTTGATAAATATTTCTAATGTGTATAAACTGTAAAGCGTATTAAGACGCGTTCGGGTAGAACGGAGTTAGACGGTTACGGTTTTAAGCATACTGAAGTAGTACTTTATTTTGATATAGGTACCAGTTAAAGGCCGATTTAGAGCTAGTGTCTGTAAAAGTTGAAATTCTGAGGAACGAGCTATTCAACGAAGTAGACGAGTGTGTGCATATAGAAGCTGACTAGTGATAAGGAAAGAGGAATGGATGACCGAGTACAAAGCTAGCCAATAAGAAATAGAGACTGATGCACAATGAGTAAAGAATCGAAATGTTGGAATTGGAAACTTCATGTCTGAGGCAAGTATACTATCCTTCACTTGTCATTCAAGTGATGTGAAATTGTTTCTATTATTTATACGATGTTCTTGCAAATCATTCTTCTTGTGTCTATACCCCTTCCTTTTGTTCCAAGTGCCTCGAACATTGTATTGAAATTCAGATTGCTTGAACTGCTTATGAAATTGTTGTTTAAATTCTTATAAAAGTCTGTTAGAATAATTTCTAATTTTAACATATTTCACCCGATAGACCCTCGTTAAGGGGTGTTTTCTTCGAATTGATATACAAATTAATTCCGAGAATATCCTATACATGTTCGTTTTAAACCGCTTATTTCACTTATGATGGTGCAAACTTAAAATATGTTAGAAAATTTTATTAGATGTTAGCACTTGACTATATCCTTTATCTTGTAGTCTCAGTTGTTGATAATCAATTTTCCAGTATTTACTTTCGCTTCTCGTTAAAGTGAGATTGTCCCTTAATTCCTTTAATGAGGACATCACCCCCATTGCTTATACTGAACCTATTGATTCCTTATGAGATTGTCGTTTTCAATTTATTACTCTATTTATCTTGTCAAACTCATTGACACTGGTTAATACTGTTGTTTTTTTTCATTTCACACCCTGTTGTTGTATCAAATTTATCGATACCATTTGATTTTGTTCCTATTTAATTATTACCCAATTGTTGTGTCGAACTTGTCGCCACTTGTTGATATTGAATCCTCCATTGATTCTTGGATTATGAGGAGTCGTTCTAGAACGTGAGTTTTCCAGTTGTTTGGTTGGCAAAGGTTGTCGATTGTCCCGACACCTAGTGCGTTTGTTAAAGAATTGGAAATGTTTTTAAAAGTGGCCCTTGGGGCGTAAAACCCTTCGGGGTGGGACCATATTATGGTCGGAAGTTAAGTCCAACGTGTGCCATGGATCCAATTAAGGACATTGCTGTGTGCGTTTGTCCGGGGTTAGTGCGTGACTGATCAGCAGCCTAACCTTACTGTTTTTTTTTAATAAATAAAAAAAAATTCCAATTCTAATCTATATGTTGAGATTGGGTTGTTTTGGTACCCAATTTCCTTGAGGTTTATTTCAATTAGATCTTGCTGTCAGAACTTTTATCAGTTCTAAATGTTGACACACCCCATTCCAGTGATGCAATGTTGATCCCTCGTGGTAATAAAAATATTTGACTTAGTTGATACTTTTCGAAGCATATGATAATTCTTCTTGACTTATCAGAACTTATTACTGTTGTTGATATCGTATCACTATTTGCACTTGCTGAGCATTTTTGGCTCACTCTTGCTTTGTTTTACCTTCCCTTTTCAGTTAGGGTTAAGGAGTTGGATACCTACGCTTTATAATTCAAGTGAGGGCGATGGTGCATTCTTTAAAAGTTAAATGCAGAGCTAGCACGGGCATATGCTAATGGGCTGACGTTATGGTTTAAATGGTGTAAAGGTTGGTAATTGAAAATTTAGATAGTAGCTGTAATAATTTGTATAGTATAGATTCTTGTTTCATACCATAACCTGGAATCGATCCTCGGTGAGGAATCGTTGGTGTATTAAGTTTTATTTGTATGTGTTAGTTGGAATTTGGTTTGGGTTGAAATACAGGTGGATAGTCCGATTTACGAATACTTCATGTCGAAATTTTCTAAAAATTCCCCTGTATCAAAGTCTATTTTATTATAAAAAGTATATTTTCAGTATTGGGAAATCGGGGCGTTACATAGATCCTATCAAGGCACACCTTGAGACCGGGTGGCTCCCAGACAATGCCTTGGAGGCACGAAAACTTTCAGTAAGAGCATTGAGATACACTTTGATTGAGGGCATTCTGTACAAGAGGTCGTTCGTCATCCCATACTTGAAGTGTCTAAGGCCTCAAGAGGCAAGGGAAGCATTGGAGGAAGTTCATGAAGGGATCTGTGGGCAACACTTGGGGGGCAGAGCCCTAGATCACAAGATAATTCGTTTAGGGTTCTATTGGCCGGAGATGTTGGCTGATGCACAAAACTATGTCAAGAGATGTGAGAGATGCCAGAAACATGCTCCAATTGTCAGGCAGCCGCCTGAGATGTTAACGTCAGTCAGTTCCCCCATTCCGTTTGCAATATGGGGGATGGACATTCTTGGTCCTTTCCCTATGGCATCAGCACAGAGGAAGTTTTTGATTGTCGCCATTGACTACTTCACCAAGTGGATTGAGGCTAAGCCTTTAGCCAAAATAACCACCAAGCAAGTTTCCCAGTTCTTTTGGGAGAACATAATCTGCAGATATGGCATCCCACGAATCCTTGTGACGGATAACGGGACACAGTTCAATAATGAAGAATTTAAGAAGTACTGTGAGGAGAATGCTATTGAGCTTCGTTTTACCTCAGTAGCACATCCGCAAGCAAATGGACAGGCTGAGGTGGCCAACCGGATCATCCTTGATGGACTTAAGAAAAGGGTTGAACGCTCAAGGAGAACTTGGGTGGACGAGTTACTGCCTATACTCTGGGCTTATCGCAGTACTTGCAAGGTGACCACAGGAGCAACCCCGTTTCTGCTAGCTTATGGAGCTGAGGCAGTTGTGCCACTGGAGATCATGCATGCATCACCTCGAGTTGAGGCATTTGAACCTGAGACAAATGAAGAAGGTATGAGGCTCGCCCTAGATCTGATTGATGAAGTCAGGGACGAGGCAAATGCCAAAAATGCAGAGCATCAAAAGAAAGCATCCTTCTATTACAACCACAGGGTTAAGGAGAGGTTCTTTCAGCAAGGTGACTTGGTTCTGAGGAAGATCGAGGCTTCTGGAGTTGGCCAGAAAGGAAAACTAGCCCCAAACTGGGAAGGGCCGTATCGAGTTAGGAAGACGTTGGGACGAGGATCATATAAGTTGGAGACCTTGGACGGGGTTGAGGTGCCCCGTACTTGGCATGCCTTGAACCTCAAGATTTATTATGTCTAAGCTGCCTTTGCAAGGATGTAGTTTTTTATTTATCTAGTAGGAGAAGTAGAAATAAGGTTCGATGAAACCATCCCAGGGTTTGATGCCCCGAGTAGGACAATAATGAGCTATGTAATGGTTGAACCCTTTTTGAGTTATTAATGCAAACTTGTTTTCCATTTTATGATTCTATGTTTTGTTTATGTACCAAGCACCTGTTGAGTGTGAGTCTAGGAAGACCAAGTACCGAAAATAAATGAACATACGAATAAAACAAACAAGTGCATAAATAAAGACCCCGAAGGGCCAACAGTTAGGGTTACATCATTTAAGCCAAATAAAAGTTTAATCACGAAGGACCGTGATTGAAAGACTAGAAATAAAAGCCACATACGGCTAAGCTAGGCCATGCAAGGCCCGAAGCGATCCCAGCTACTCATCCGAGGACTCCTCCTCGTCGTTCTCCTCTTCATCAGTCTCTTCCTCGCTACTCTCCTCCTCGTCACTCTCTTCCTCAGAGCTTTCCTCAGCATGGCCCTTACCCGGTTCGGCTGTCGCCACTGGTGGAGCTGTCACTTCCATCGCCTCAGCCTCTTCCTCCTCGGAAGATGAGCCATCTTCAACTACCCTGTTTGAGGGGACTGCTTGGCGAACTACTCTCCCCTTCTGCACGGTCATAGGCCGTTTCCCTCGAGGATCCGAGGAAACTGAGTCATCCATAGTTGCTCGGACACCCCTCGAACCGGAGCCGGAACGGCGATGACTTCCCCTAGAGCCGGAGCCCGAAGCCTGAGCTACTGGGTTGGCCCCTACGCCCGAAGCAACTTGACAGTAAGGACTTGGAAAGTCCCTCGGGAAAACCACAGTAGGGTGCCTCTTACTCACAGCATTGATGGCTCGATCCCAGCCAACAGACATGATACCCGGGCGTACTTCATCGTCATGCTTATCTATAAGCTGAAAGAAATCCTCAGACTCCTGGTAAGCTTTCACCACTAGCTTGCAGTCTGCTGCCCTTTTGTTATACAAGGAGTCATACTGTCTCTGGAGAGAATGAGCATCAGCTTCAGCCCAGATGGCCCTGGACTCCAAGTCTTGGCATTTCTCATCAAAAGTTGCTTTCTCCTTCTTCAAGGCCACATTTTCATCTCGGTATGTACGACCTAGCCGAGTGTTAGCCTGGAACTGGGCATTTGCCTGGAACAAAGAATCAATGAGACAATTATAATCACAAGTTACGTGAAAACACTATGTCTAGGATGAAAGGTTGGAAACCTGATATAGGGCTTGAGCTCCGAGTTTCTCCGCTTCATCAAATTTGTCCCCGGCAGTTACTATCAAAAGGTCGGGGGGAGTGATGCTGAACTTGGACCAATCCAAGGCTGACTCTAGGCATCCCAAGACAGAATCTTGCTCATAAATCCCCCAACCAGGGATGAAGGGGGTCTTGACTCTCCCGTCAGCATTCCGCGATCTCTTTGAAGAGCATCCCGACAGGAACTGAGGGATCTTCGGCCCAGGTTGAACGCAAGCCGCCTCGGCTTTCTTGATCATCCTTCTAGTAACTTTCGGCTGGTTCTCGGGCCGACTGTCTATCTCCTCAGCAACTGAAATGACAACAGAAAAGATATCGGAATAAGAACAAACAGAGTTCATAATATGTAGATAAAAAATTACCCTCAGCAGAAAGTAAGCTAAGGCCAGCTTCTACAAGTCTCTTCTCGGTTAAGAAAACTTTGTAGTGAGTACGGCCGTTGTCAGCAAGTAATCTATCACGATCAAGAAGCTCCTTCTCATCAAGATCACATACAAAGTGCGTAGCATCATGCACTTCCCCAAACTTAGACATAAAGAATTGGCCCCAGTCGCCACCACGCCATACCAGAATCACGAACTCTCTGTCCCAGTAGTGATGGGAATCTGGGAATGAAAAGGCATTCACAATATGTGGAACATTGGTTCTATGCTGAATAATGACCCATCCCTTCTGAACCTCAGAAGAATTCTTGGTGGCGAATATACTTCGAAACATTGTAGTAGTTGGTTCGATACCTAGATCCCGGCATCTCAGCATGAAGATGATGATCGCCCGCCATGCATTGGGATACAATTGGCAGGAGTGAACCTGAAGCTCTGCTAGGAGCCTTATGATGAACTGATCTACCGGGAATCTCAGGCCTGCTTCAAAGGCGCCCTTGTAGACACATAGCCTCTCTGGGTGCCAATTACAGGTTCTATCAGCTAAGCCAGGAAGGCGAACCTTGATCGCGTCCGGGAAGCCATATAACTCCTTAACCTTTTCGACATCTTCCTTGTCGAACTTGCACGGACTATGATACGCAGCTAATTCAGAGTTGTTGGGAAATGCATCCCTCATGGTACTCAAAAAGTCAATTAAAGAATCAAATCGACGATCAATATATTTAGGGGGATTCAGTCGAAGATTACCTCGCAATGTTTTGGCCAAAGTTCTCTTGGCCATCGCCTCGGACATAGAGAATGACGAAGCTGGAGCGCAGTCGCCATCTGCCATCTTGGGCTCGAACTTGAAGCTAGAACTTAAGAGTTTTAGAGCTTGAGAGCTTTAGAAAGGATTTTAGAGGTAAGAAGAAGTGAAGTGAATGAAAATGAAGGCTCCTCCCACTCTTTTATAGGAGATGGATGACCTCTTATATCAGGTTGAAACACAGCCTGGTTCGTGTTTGCAGGTCATCTATCGTTCATATACAAAAAAAATGGAGTTCATCTGCTATATCCGGCAATAATTATATCGGTATGTATGATTCCGGGAAAGAAAAGAAGGATTTACGTGAAGATATAGTAATAAGTTGTGCCAAGGCACTCATCTAAGCTTAAGGAGCTAATTACGTTTAAGGAAGATAAAACACTATCAATTAGTCTTTACTAATAAAGAGACTGATTATGCTCTGAAAGAAGGTATACAACATCCAAATGTCAAGGACGTGATTCAAGAACGAGACTCCAGGCATTGCGAAAAGCTCCGAGAGGCACGACAAAGCAACCACGGAGCACCTGTCAGGCAACCAGGATCTCCTGGCAGCCGACCAGGTGCCATGAAGAAGCTCTGGCCGACCAGGATCTCCTGGCAGCCGACCAGGTGCCATGGGGGTCTGGCCAACCAGGATCACCTGGCAGCCGACCTCCTAGCACCTCCCGTCAGTTGGTCGGATCGTTTGATGGTTCTTTCGAAGGTTTCTTACTTTCTGAAACGAAAATCGACCTCCAACTAGACATCGTTCAAGCATCGATTAGCATCGTGTAGTGCCGTCAAATGCCATTCAACGTCGTTTAACATAGATTGAAACGTCGTTTAAACACTTCCAGGCAACTTGGAGCACCTGGCAAGCGAACAAGGAGCACCTGGCAGGCAACCAGGATCTCCTAGCAGCCGACCAGGTGCCACAGAGAGGGTCTGGCCGACTAGGATCTCCTGGCAGCCGACCAGGATCTCCTGGCGGCCGACCAGGATCTCCTGGCGGCCGACCAGGATCTCCTGGCAGCCGACCAGGAGCACCTAGCAGCCGACCAGGAGCCACGGAGACGCTCCAGCTGACTTCCCGGTACCCATCTTGGCACCCCCCCATCGTTTGATTGGATCGTTTGATGGTTCTGTTGAAGGTTTCTCACTTTCCGTGACAAACATCGACCTTCGAATTAGCACCATATAGTGCCGTCGTCGTTTACACAAACATTGAAACGTCGTTTAAGCATCGTGTGACATCATTAAAGTCAACCTGGATCTCCCGTCAATCTGCCGGCGATCAAGAAGCACCTGGCAGGCAACCAGAAGCACCTGGCAGGCAACCAGGATCTCCTGGAAGCCGACCAAGTGCCACAGAGGGGGTCTGGCCGACCAGGATCTCTTGGCAGCCGACCAGGATCTCTTGGCAGCCGACCAGGATCTCTTGGCAGCCGACCAGGATCTCCTGGAAGCCGACCAGGAGCACCTAGCAGCTGGCCAGGACCCTTGTCGGCTGACTCGCTGCCCGGAAGAGGTTACAATTGTCCCGAATCTCCTCCGTTTAGCACCGTTTAGTGCCGTTTAACGCCGTTTATCGTCGTTTAACATCGTTTAAACGTCGTTTAGTGCCGTTTAGCACCGTTTAGTGCCGTTTAACGCCGTTTATCGTCATTTAACATCGTTTAAACGTCGTTTAAGGCCGTTTAGCGCCGTTTAGTGCCGTTTAACGCCGTTTGTCGTCGTTTAACATCGTTTAAACGTCGTTTAAGGTCGTTTAGCGCCGTTTAGTGCCGTTTAGTGCCGTTTAGTGCCGTTTAGCAATCTAGCACCGTTTGATGCTGTTGGCATCGTCTAACATCGTTGTAAACGCGTCGGTCGCTCCACGCTTTACTTTGAGATGATGTTATTGAAAATACTCATGCGAGACCAATAGACCCTAACCCAAGTCTCGAATAAGGCCGTTATAACTTCAAGGAAAACCTGATCAGTTTCCCTAGAAGTTGGGGGGCAAATGATATGGGCTGAAAATAAGCCCTAAAGACACATTTAATGTGGCATTAATTAAGCCTAGAATGGTCCAAACGTGGGGCCCACCAGATGGGCCCAAACCCTAATTATAATATTAATTTCGTAATTAATATTAGGGGTAATAAAACAGCTCAGCAAATCAGAGTCAAACAAGAATGTGCATCTTGCCTGACTTAGCCTCCAAGATACATATCTCAACATGGAAACTGATTCTTGAAAGGAATGAGTACAGAACCTTCCTTGAGGAGGTGGCTTACCCACCAAGTCTCCTATTCCTACCATAATTCTAAGGCTTCTCAGCCTATATAAGGACCTGCTCCTTCACCCTCAGAACTACGTTGGCTTGATTCTCATTACGAGATACGTAGGCACTCTGTGAGGACCGATTAAGTCTCGAACGCAGAAACAGCCATTAAAGCTCGAAGCTCAACCACCCTAGCATTAATTACAAATCGTAACCTAGTTTTTATTCCACAACAGACACCAATTATGCTTAGACCCTATATGTCTATAGAATTTGAAAACAAAACGGTTGAGGAACAAGTTATCCATATTGATCACATAGGGCAACATAATATATTTCTATTTATACTACAAATCATGTTGATGAACAATCATGAACCTATGCTAGCATGGCAAGTTCTAAATCTCAAGATCCACTTTGACTTCATAAGAGATTAACAGATTAGATTTTAGCTACGCATCTAACAATTAAGCATAACCATACGAGGATATCAATATACATCACACATAGATCTTTAAAGCGTCAAAATACTAAATCTCCATAAATAAATCCGTTAGAATCCCATGACAATGATTCGTTCATGATCGAACCGTTCATCATCAAGGGATCGAGTGAAAACATGATAATAAAAAAAGAATTGAATAATAAACTAGAGTAATAGAGTAAGAAACCAAATCCCAAAAACATCCAAGAGTATCGCCTAATTTAGAAGAAAACAAAAAGTAGATCTAGATCTCCGTTGCTTGTCACGAGCGTTGGAATCCTTCTCCAAGTCTGAATCTCTGTCTCTCGGCTCTCTCTGTGTGTTATGAAGGGTGTTGGTACGAATTACAATGATAGAATATGTTTATATAGATCCTAGAAGTCTTTTCAAGCAAGAAAAGTCCCAAAATACAACTTAATTTCGAAATAGGATAGAAAACAGGAAAATTCCAGGAAGTCTCCCCGCTGCCAGCGCCCATGCGTGCTGCCAGCACTCAGAACTTCTGTCCAAGATCGTAGAAAATTTCATTGTCTTCGCATGAGCTGTAAGATCGTCAGAATCGGACTTGTAGAACTCCAGATATGGCCAAAACAGTGAAGACTGCGTCACCTTCCCAGAAATCCGAATTTTCCACAATTTGCTCATTTCTCCTCCGTTTTCTCTTCCGATTCTTTTGCCACTTCCCATTCTTCAGTTCTTGAGCGTGAATCCACCATGAAACATGCAAATGTATCTCCCCACTTCAAGATAGTAACCCTGCACCATTCTAACAAAAAACGAATCAAAAACACGACATACTTGAGGCCAAGTTATTCAATTTAATCCGATTCGAAGCGTTCCAAGTGGATATAAAATCCACTTATCAGTTGTTCAAAGTACTCTCCATGAAGCGAACCATCATTATTCCTGCTTCATCTGGGCTGTACTCACATCCATCAGACCAGGTGGTTCCAGTTGTCAGATTTATGTACTCAGGCATTTTATCTTTACCTTTACCCAGTCTGTTTTGCTCCTCATGTTCTCTCTATTGTTTTTCCAATGGAGTTTCCATGATTTCTGAAGTTGGCTCCTTAATTTTCAGAGGAGGCAGTATTGGTCTTTCAGATTTTTGAGTTTCTTGTAATTGCTCCATTACATCTTTAGTTACCAATATTGGCTCACCATCCATTTCATGTTCAATAAGATCACCATCTCCAGAAGCTTTCAGTTCTTCACCAAAGTTTCTTTCTTCCTTCTCCTCTGGCTCCCCCTCACTCCTTTCTCCATCTTCAACTTGTACCTGCTCCCCTTTACTTCTTGACTCCCCCTTGCTTGCTGCTTCCCTTTGTTTCTCCTTCTCTACCACTTTGTATAAGGTATTTGGATCTACTGATCTATTCAGATCTACCACTTTCTCCCCCTTAGCTAAGTTGATAATACTAAGAGTAGCAGAGAGTGATAGTAGAGTCTGTTGAATCTCAGTAAAATCAGTAGCTACCATAGTGGATAAATTTTCAATTTTAGCTTTCATGGATGCACATCTGTCCTCAAGGGATTTCAACCTTGAATCAGCCTGTTTAGAAGGACCACCAGATCTTAACCATTTTGGAGGCAAAGAAAAAGATTGGGTCAAGAGGCTGTGGGGGTTCTCACACTCTCACTATTTTTCTGAGTGATCTCATCACTCCTCACAGTTGAACACTCAAGGCCTAGAGCCTGTTTGTAGGGGTGTCTCTCTTTTTCACTCTGGACATACTCAAGTCCCTCTCCTTTTGCCAGCTCATTTGGTTGCCTCTCATTTTTATGCTCACCTCTCTTTTCTTTTATCTCTCTTTTCTTTTTCATACCCTCACTTAACCTAGATGCATGGGTATTAACAGTACTAACATGCATTGAAAAGGTTTATATTTTACCTTTTTGAAAGAGGATATTGGCACATGATCTTAATTAGAAGCATCTTCAATAATGACTGCGTCTTGATCAAGCTATGTAGAGGTGACAGCATCTTTATCCAAAATTTTACTATTAGCAGGTGGGGTGACAGCAACTTTGGTTGTGTCTTTGACAGCAGCTGAGATTGTGACAGCAACTTCCGGAGGGTAAGTTGCTTTTAGAGATCAATCATGATGCTGGCTGTTTCAATATCTGGCAGAATTGCATCATGATCTAACTCATTGTTTGAGAGAGTGGTGTCCATCACACTTTGAGCAATGGGTTCTTGTGGACCACTAGATGGGGGCTCATCCATGATAGAAGATGGATGATCAAAACCTGAAGGGTTGGTACTGTCCCCTTCTCTAGGTTGTTGAGAAGAAACAATTGATGGATTAGAGACTAAAGAAGGTTACGGTATAAAAGAGAATATTGGTTGTTCCATTGGAGTAACTTGTGGAACATCAATAATTGGAGTTTGATCCTCACTGTGCCCTATCTCCATGTGTGTTTCTGCAAGTGTGGGCTTTGCATGAGTGAGTTCATGAGTTTGTGCAGACTCTTTACAAGATGCCTTGGGAGACATGCCAATTTCAAAAGAGACTCCTTGTTGAGAAGAAGCATATAGGGATGTGTTTGATTCCCTTTTATCCTCCACAGCCTTTTGTGAGACTGTGGGGTGGCTGACAGTGGCTTTGGCCCTCTTAGCTCTCTTCTTCTTAGGATCAAGAGGAACTACTGTGGGTTCACTTTCACTAACATCCTTATTTGCTGCATCAAGTGCAGTTTCTCCCTCAACACTCTTCGAGCTACCTCCAACACCAATTTCCAAGGGTCTTTTCTTGCATTCTTGCAGGGCTATTTTTGTGGATTTTGGTAGTCTAGAAGGTCTGACTTGTGTATATTGAGTAGAATGAGGGTTGACTGAATTCAGGCTTAATTCAGCTTCGTTCTTAAGAGAGAAAATAGTATATCCAGAGGGCAATTGAAAATCAAGGTTGGGCACTTGATCAACCATGTGCTGTGTAAAACAGAGTGGAATATGTGCATTCAAATTTTATGAATTGAGTGTAGTGTGTGTATTTCTTTTCAGAACATTGCACTCCATTGTGAGAGATGCATTTTTATCAATTCCACATAAAGAATTTATACACATAGTAAGAAAGCGAGGATAGATATGTACCTTTTTGCCTATGGCAGATTTGAACTGTCCCATGAGCAGCTTTCCAACATCCACTTTGTACCCATGAATAAGAGAGTGAGTGAGTTTCTTGATGTAGGTAGGGATACCATTCCACCCGGAGGTCTTTGTTGAGAAAACCTTCACCATTGCATCAATAATCATGCTCCACTCTTTTCTTAGATATTTCCTGTCCATTTCTCCAGTTGGGTACCAACTTGAAGTTCCTTATTCAAGAAGAACTTCTTTGAGGTTTCATCAATTGCAAGCTCCTGGAATGATTCATTTTATTGCAATCTAATTCCTAGAGCTTCATTGATGCCCTTGATTGTGAGAATGTAGGTAGTGTTGTTGATTTCAAAATTTATGGACTCACTACCAGCATCTCCTTGAACAGAGACTGTTTTCCAAAATTGTTCAAGTCTGTCTAGGTCCAAAGAAGGGGTAGAGGTTATAGCACGACCTAGATAGGACTTGTTCATGAAGGATACAAGTCCTTTGAAACCATCACCACTATCTCCAGCAGAGAGAATACCAGTGAAGTATGTTTGAGAAGAGGATTGTTTGGGTGCCATTTTTGCTTTGAGATTTGGGAGAGAGAGATTTAAGCTTTTGAGAGAGAGATGTTCTGTTGAGAGTTATGTGTTTGTGTGTTTGACAATTGCTTATATTAGAATAGCAACTATTTTACTGAAGAGGGTAAAGTAACTTTGTCTTAACCCAATAATGTTCACGTGGTGTAGTGGGTAGTTACTTTTTAGTGGCTGTAAATCGTGAAGGTAAAAATCCCAATTTCAACTGTCCACTAACTCTTGACAGTAACCTGTGCGCTGGAACAGATCGTTAGTAATCTTAGGGTGGTGACAGTATGTTTCGCTTGACAGTAACATTGGCACAAGAACATGCTGTCACCATTAAGTAATTTATAGGTAATTTTCTTTAAAAAAAATCTCATGACAGCACCTTTCCTTGTTGACAGCAAGTTGTGCGAAAATTCCAAACGTCATGGGTTTTAAATGAATTTTTTCTATTACTTAATTAAGATTACCTATTAGCATTTTAATCAATTAGAGCGCATATTCATTTCAGGCACACATACACACATTCACATATACACACATGCATACACACATGCATACACTGGGAAAATGAAACGATGAACTTTTCATAAAAATAATAAAAAAAACAATACATAAAAAGTTCAAAAAAACATTATTTTTTATTAAGCTCAGAAAGAGCTTCCTTCAGCAGGTCCTCGACGACCTTCTCCACATCTTCCTCCTTGGTGATCCCCTGCATGTCCATATAAGCCTGAAGCTTATCCAACCATGGATCCCATGGGTTCTCAGCCGGCACTTCCTTGGGCGTCTCTTCCACCTTGTTGGAGACGGGGCTCTCGGAAGTAGAGATCTCTGGAGCTTTCCTCTTACTCATTCTCTAGTGTCTTTAAAGTGTGTAATGAGAAAATAGGGGTTTGGCCTCGGTCTTATTTATATCACACTAAGAGACGCTACAGTTTCCCACACGCTTCCTTTTAATAAAGTATTTAACTTTAAAATAAAAAGGATTGACAATTACCCCGGGTCATTTCAAATGACACGACTCATTATCATTGGCACGCGTGTGATTTACGTTAATGTCATGTGACTACTCATTACATAAGTTAAAATACGCATGTAATTTCAATTTAGCATAGTCATAGCAGACATGCTGTCAATAACAAGTAGCACATAAGGCAGTAACTTCTCATGACAGCAACATTGAAGGAAGGCTACTGTCACGAGCTGCTATTTAAACACCTTGAAAATGTTAAAACTAGTAAGTTAACATACCAGATTTAGCATTCCCAATTCACTTACCAACCTATTGAAGGTTTCTTCATCCAATGGCTTGGTAAAAATATCTGTAAGTTGCTTTTCCGTAGGAATGTAGAATAGCTTCACAGTTCCATTTTCAACATGTTCCCTTATGAAATGATGCCTTATATCAATGTGCTTTGTCCTGGAATGTTGAACTGGATTGTCTGAGATGGCTATGGCACTAGTGTTACCATAGTAGATAGGAATGTTTGATAACTCTAAACCATAATCCAAAGCTGATTCTTCATCCAAAGAATTTGAGCACAGCAACTTCCAGCTGCAATGTATTCAGCTTCTACAGTTGAGGTAGATACAGAATGCTACTTCTTGCTAAACCATGACACTAATCTTCCACCAAGAAATTGACAGCGTCCTGATGTGCTTTTTCTGTCAATCTTGCATCCAGCATAGTCTGAATCGGAATATCCAACTAGATCAAATCCAGTGTCTTTAGGATACCAAAGGCCTAAATTTGAAGTATCTAAAGATTCTCTTAATAGCAATCAAGTGTGGCTCTTTTGGATCAGCTTGAAACCTTGTATAGAGACATGTAGCAAACATTATGTCTGGTCAAGGGCTGTCAAACGGATATTTCGGATACGGATCTGCCTATATCCGAATCCGAAATCACTATCCGAATCCATATCCGAATCCGTATCCTAATCCGACGGATATTAGAAAATTATATCTGAATTCGAATCCTTCGGATATTATCCGGATAAGGATAATATCCGAATCATAAGATTTTTTAAAAAATCTGAATATCTCCGAAAATCCGAATATCCGAATCATTTAAAAAAATTAAAAAATAACAATTTTTCAAATTTCACTTAAAAATTAAAAAATAACAATTTTTAACAATTAAAAAATAACATATGGGTTAAGCATTCCACAAGCAAATTGCAAGCTACATATTTCACATGAGAATTTTAGGAAATCATATACATATTATTCAACTCCCAACAAAATAGATTAGAAATAGCATCCTTAGGTAACAACATTGTTCTGCAATCTTCTTAGGGAACAAATCATTTGCCTCCGGAGATCCAGTTCTCACAGGACTTCCCCTAAAGTTGCTAGGTTCAAAGAAAGACTTCTCTCCATGTTTCTCATGATCTGTATCCTGCTAAGTGAGAGATCAGTTTTAGGCCAAATGTCAATATAGTAAATTTTAATTTGCACATTCTTCACACACACATATGCACATGCTTCTACAAGTGATCTGTTTGCCTAGAAACAAATCAAGGTTTGCTCACAGGACAAACAATGTAGTCCATAACCAAGAGATTTTAAGTGTGCAGCTGTGTGTCCTAAAAATGTATTTTATTCAATTTTCATGATCAGACACATATATACAGAAGAACAGTTTTGTTAGGTGCACAAATACAAAACTATAACTGTAATAACCCTAACTTTAGAAAGGCTACAGTGCCCAAATGAATAGTGATCTTGAGGAATCTAGGGAAATGGTGTGTAGGTACTCTATATTAGGGATGGAAAATGAGTAAACAGAAACCATATTAGTGTTGTACATTGAAAATAAGTGACTCGAAACGACGATGGATTTTAGAAATTCCTGAATTTTGATTTTGAGGATTTTGAGCTCGAACGAACTTCTATATCTTGGATATTAAGGAGTATAGAAATACTAAAGGAATTATATATTGAGGAATTAGTGAATTTAAGTTAAACCAGGGGATTATTAAGTTAAGAGAATACCAAAGGAAATTTGATTTGTAAATGATTTCGAAAACCACTGAGATAATGAGGTATACTCGAAACGAACCACGATTAGACGAGTATGGAAACCAAGCAACCAAGATTAGTAATTTAACAAGGATGCATACCACATTATGATTTTCCAAGGTTAGTAGCATAATACTTAGAAAATTAAGTAAATGAGAATATGAACTCATCCTAATGACATCACTAATGATCTCATATTCCACTAACTCAAAATTAAGGGCAAATTAGTCTTTAAACCATGGGATTTTCCACAAAACTCTAGAATTCTCAAGAAATTAAGACAAGATGAGATAAGATTAACAAAACACAAAAATCTCTCCCCCATCCTCTTCATTGCATTCGGCACCAAGAAAAAAAAAAGAGAAAAAGGAAAATCAAAACCCTAGCAAAAATCAACTACAAATCTAAGGAAAATTCATGGAGTTTCTTGGAGGTTAGAAAGAGATATTCACAAATTTTCAAAGCCAATCATCATCATCTTCATAGGTAATAAAATTCTTCAAGTTACTTGATGAATAGTAGTGAATAGTAGAATCTTAGAACTAACTTGGTTTTCATGGATCTTTTAGTTGATTCAAGCTAAGATAAGGTTGTTTAAGGATATACCAAGGTTTATTAAGGATCTTTAAAGCTTCAAGAAGGTATAAACACTCTTGCCCCTTTTTATATTATGATGGATATTGTTGGTTTAGTGATTAAGTAGTGTAGAGATTAAGATTATGATGTTATATGTGTTTGTAAGTGGTTTGAGTTAAATATGGAAGTGTTTGGGATTGTAACCATGGCTGGTGAAGAAGACCACATGGTGGAGGTGATGATTATGGTGTTTGCTAATTGATTTGGAGGAGTTGGATTTATGGAAAGTACGAAATTATAACCGTTATAATGCCCAATTTTCGTTAGGATGTAAGTTGCCCTGTTTTGGACCCCCTGCATCCGTACGGTACCCTACTGTCCAGGTTCCTAATTAACTATGAAATGATAGAGCTTAGTTCATAGATCGTTTTGATATAAGGTGCGTTAAAATCTGATGAACGGTTTAGGAGAAAAGTCAGTTTTAGTGAACGCGGTTCAGAAACCGAGAAACCGTAAATGTATCAAACTTGAGGTTACAATTACCATACTTTAACATTGTTAAAAGTCACAAAATTTTGGGATATGGTAGTAGTGTGGTCAAAGAACTATTTCCAGTTGACCTTACATTAAAATTCGAAATTTAAAAATTATAAGAAATTCTGCAGTCGAGTGTGGTCGTTAAGGGAAATGGTGAAAACCCCTGAAACTTCGATTTAGGTTATAAATGGTTAAGTTCTTGAACCTTTGGGGTAATAGGAATACGTTAAACATATATTAAAGTTTCAAAAGGTAATGTTATACAAGAGTGTAGTGAGTAAGAGATGTGGTTCTAACGACGGTCCTTTTGTGTTTATAAAAACTCCGGAAGAGGGACGAGCCATACCGTCAGGATATCGAAACCGAGGCAAGATTTCTTCTATCCCTATTTGTAAAACTACTTATCTTCACAAAGAAACTTGATTTCATGGAATATATATGTGATGCTATTATTATTATATTGTGAAGAAATTGTCTTCCTTGAGTATTGATATTGAAAAGAAGAGTATGCGAAGATGTATATGAATATGACTATGAGTACGAAAATGTATGTGAATATGGATATGAGTATAAGATGTATATGAATATGAATAAGAGTATGAAATGGATATGTATAGAGATGATTATGCATGAATTGAACATGCCTTATGATTAAGAGAATAAGAGAGAATGGTATCAGTTGTTATCGAGGATTATATGGTTATAATATTATATTAAAAATGTTCTTTTTGAGTATCAGTGGTTTAATAAACATTATTTGATTATCATGCATTACTCTTAAAATAGATGGAATATTTTACGAATATAAAGTATATTTGATTTCGGAATATGAAAGAGAGGTCTGAATCATAATCAAAGCATTATGATATATATATATATTTTATAGAAGTAATGTGCGAGAATGGAATTGATATGAGAGAATGATATGTGGAAATGAAAGTGAGAAAATGGAAATGTGGAATGATATTTTAAAAAAGAGAATAATGATGTGATAAAGAGGGGGATTGCAATAGACTTGCGTAAGTGGCTGTGTCAGGGCTGTGTGCGACACAGTCCAGCATTTATTATTTTTATTACGGCACGAAGATGCCAAGGGAGGATGTTAGCAGGTGGCCTTCCTCCAGGGATGATCTTCATTCCTTCTACCGGTAGTAAAAAGAGAGCAGGTACGATTAGGCGACTGATCATCGTCCTAACGTATCAGGCGACAGCAGATATCCCCAATGTTTTGAAAAGAAAGTGTAGACAATGGTTTTCAGATTTCTATACTGAAAACAGAATAATGATATGAGATGATGGAATTATGGTTACAGATGAAGAAAAACTGATATTATATTATTTCAGATTTCTATACTGAAAACAGAATAATGATATGAGATGATGGAATTATGGTTACAGATGAAGAAAAACTGATATTATATTAATTTAGATTTCTTTCTTATAATAGTAAGTGGATGATGTATTATTAAATGAGAGCTCTATTCTTCCTTAAGGATTTTAATTGTTTCCTGCTATTATATATGCATATACATATATGTATACTTGTTCACATTTTAAATTTTAGTTAGAGTATGATCTTGCTGAGCTATTATAGCTCACTCTTACTACTTATGTATATAGCAGCTAGGTCCCATGCCGATACTACGTACCACACCCCGCAAGAGGGTAAGGGAAAGGCGACCTTTTGAGCGTGTGCTGGCAACCATCCCCGAGGTAGTGACAAGCGAAGGGGCTTAGTATACTTATGTAAATTAAGTGTGTAAGTTGTAATAAACTTTAGTTGTTGAAGTGCTTCCTGTAGAAGCTTTGTTCAACAATGTACTTAGTAAATTCTGGGCTTGTAATAACTGTTAACTTTAAAACTTTTAAATATTGTGGTTGTTGTTCTATGAGCATATGACTGGTGTGTGTGTGTGTATTAGTGTGGGGTCAACTGCTTATTTATTTATATAAAAAAAAAGACTACAGAGATATTGATATTGATCGGAAATTGGACCGTGATGACCTGGGTCCTTGACCCCGGATCTAGGGGCGTCACAATAACTGTAGTTTACATGCAATTGCAGTAGCAGAATATGAAGTATGATTGCAATATCTTTGTTCTAATTCAGAAAATAACTTTTACTATTCACTTCAGTTGCATGTAAACTGCAGTAGCAGAATATGATGTATGGCTGAATACGAGTATACAACTATAACTATCACAATTGGGCAAAGGTATGCAGCTACATTGCTACTCTGAATCCGAAAGAAGTGAGCATTAACATACTAATTTACCATTTTATGCTACATAAACTGGGAGAGCACAATTTGCCACATTCTCTTGGAATCGTAGCATTAGTTCTACCACCCAATAACATCTAAAGCTAAATCATAACACCCCCTTACAATGGCACTGACAGTAGCTCAACTAGTCATATTTTCCTAAGCAGCACACTTTCATTAAGATTATAGAAATTAAAGACAGAAGAACAGTTTTGTTAGGTGCACAAAACAGAAGAATGGATCCATATCTTCACCAATTAGAAAAATATAAAAAGGAACAAACACTACATTATGATAAGGTATGAACAGAATTACAGGCTTACCAAAGGAGTGTAGATCCCAATCACAATATACTGATAAAGTTGCTTCCCAACAAAAGGGGTAAAGAACACATAAAAAGCAAATCCCAAAGCCAGAAACACAGCAACAACTACCTAAACAAACACATACAAAATTCTCAAAATGCAACACACAAGAAAGTAACAACAAAACAATAAAAACCCAAAAATGCTAAGCTAAATACTTGATATGGGCTAAATAAGCCCTAAAGACACAATTAATGTGACATTAATTAAACCCAAGATGATCCAAACATGGGGCCCACCAACAAGGCCCAAACCCTGGGTTAAATATTAATTTCGTAATTAATATTAAGGGTAATAAACAGCTCAGCAAATAAGAGTCAAATAAGGATACTACTCCTGCTAGACTTAGCCTCCAAGACATCCAATTCCATATGGAAACAGACTCCTATAAAAAAGGAGTCTAGAACCTTCCTCAAGGCGGTGGCTTGCCCACCAAGTCTCCAAATCCTACCATAATTCTAAGGCTTCTCAGCCTATATAAAGGGTCTGACCCCTCATTCTTAGAACTACATTTTTGGCTTGATTCTTGATATTCATCAAGGTACGTATGCATCTTGTGAAGGCAGATTCAGCCACGAACACGAGAGCAGCCATTAAAGCACGAAGCTCACGAACCCTAGTATTAATTACATACAAACCCTAGCCACAATTTAACAACCTTTTTTTATTCCACAACATTTGGCGCCGTCTGTGGGATGACAACATCAAACATGGTTCAAACACGAAGAACAACATCAACCTCGACTGAGGCCATACCCCTTAGCTCTGCTCCACCTTCCACTTCTGATCCACCTATCACTACTGAAGATCGACAATTACCCCTATAACAGCGGCAATCATTCAACCTCTAGTCTCTCAACCCCCTGGGATGACTCCCCATGGGATAAGGCATCCGGAGGAAATTGCATGTACGCTCTAATTTAACCTCTTAAGTGTAAATGTTTGGTTAGGGATCGACTAAGTCAATGAATGGTGTAAATGGACAGATAATATAGATAAGAATAATCTATCTGTGAGAAAGTAAACTATGGTGATATAAGAAAGTGAGTTATTCTCGTGTCATCCAAATCAGTATCTATTAAGGGTCAAAGAAAAGACAACAAGGGGAAGAATTTAATTTCTGAAGATGAAGATTAGAAACTGCTGGGTTTGGGTTCGATGGAGAAGAAGAAAAGGGGAATTAAAACAAAACAGGGAAAGAATATTAGTATTGGTTCGATTTAAACAATAAATAAAACGATTACAAGTACTGAAAATTCAAAACTATTTTTTTTTTTTGGAAATTTAAATACGAAAATAAAATTTACTATGAAATTAAAATTTTACTAAAACGATGACTTGGGATTAAATGGCCCACAATAAAATTGAGATTTAAAGGGGCGTAATTAGAATTAGCAACTACGAACAAGAAAACAAAGTTTCGTTATTTTCAACCCCAAGTGGTTAGCAACGGGATTTACGAAAATAACGAAACAAGGCAACAATAACGAAAGAGCAAGACAAGAAGTAAAGAAAATAAAATTGCATTAATTATAATAGGAGTGTTTACAAGATTTAAAACTAAAGAAAAATACAAGAAAATAAAACTACCCTAAAATCTAAGTTACTAAATACAAGGGGGGTGAGGGGGTATTTATAGGATAGGAATTAGGGTTAAGGGGGGTGTTGGGTAAATCCCCACCATACATTTGGGTTATGTGGTGGTGAAATCCTAGCCATCTATTTGTTTCCTTCCCCCTTAAGCTTTGAAGAGTTGATCTTGGCCATACACTTTTCTAATGTGTTGGGATGATCTCCACCTTCCACTTGTCTTGAAATATTCCTTTTGCTCCAAGCTCCTAATTCTTTTCCTTCTTTCATTTTTGGTCCTTTTTCTTCCTCTTTTTCCCTTCCTTGCACTTTATTTATTTATTTTTTATTTATTTACGATTTACCTGAAATGCAACAAAATAAATTATTAAAACACGAGTTCAAGCAATAAATAGGTAAATAAAATATGCAAAAATATGCACTTATCAAATGCCCCCATACCTATCTTTTGCCCGTCCTCGAGTAAAAACAAAAAGAAAATCTAGATAAAAAAAGTCCTATACTCCTTTTCGTAGGAGCGACGGTTGCATTTGGCATATGCAACAAGCCCTTTAAACCCCTAGGCAGCCCTAGTGGACGAGTGAGGTCTCGTGAGGGCCTATAGTGAATGTACAAAATTTTTCACACCACACACATACATGTCCTCTCATGATACATCAACTTAAGAATCAAAATGAAGTTGTAAAGTCTTGGTGTGGAAAGTGCAAGGATTCACATAGTCTACTAAAAGAACCATGCAAGAGTGATTATAAGTTCATGTCAAGTGCAAAAATTATTGGTAACCATGCTAAGTCTACAAGGGCACACCTCAGAGTCAAAACTTGAGATCTCTTATGCAAAAAACAAATAAGCAATACCTCACCTTTCACTCACAAAAGAATATTCACTCAAGAACAAGGGTAAGTGTATCACTCAATTCCAACAAAATCAAATGCATGCTTGACACTTGGTATTATCCCAACTTAAATCACAACATACATTAATAATGACAATCAAAAGGTCTTTATTAGGGTTGTAATGGGGCTAGGGACAAGGTATGTCAAGAAAGGCCGAAATAAGGTGAAGTGTCAAAAGCTAGTAGTCACCATGAATATCATGCACAACACCACACTTCCTCCCCACACAATTTATTTTCATTTTTCAACAAAAAGACTTGACTAGCCGAATGAAGGAGGATTACAAAAAACATAAGTATGCTCTCATATGAATATTTTTTCTTTTTTTTTCAAATTTTTTTTTCAATTTTTTTTTTCAATTTTTTTTCATTCATTTTTTTTCTTTATTCAGTTTTATTTATGAGAGCTAAGATAAATGTAACAATAATCCTCACTTAGATTTAAATTTTGAAAATCGACTATCAAGGTAACAACAAATATTTCCTCAAAAGTTATGAACAAAAGTAAACCCTATTTCACACACCTTATTGCTCCCTCAAGTTCCTACTAGCCTTTGACAAAATGGGATCAAGAATACGTAAGGCTAAACAAGAAAAAGGTCTTAGGTGAGTAATGTGGTGTGTCACCGAAAGAAAATGATTAGGCTCAAAGGGTTAACTAATTGATCATATAAGAATGGTGTGGATAATTTGGAAATATAGGTTATTCCTAAGTGCCTTTATCATTTTATCACCAATTAATGTCATGTATTTCAAGAAGGAACTCAAACAAGTGCTAGCGATGCAAATGACAAGTGGACACTCAAGCAAAAGAATATAAATGCAAAAGATATGCATATAGGCTCAAAATCTCACTTGGTGTAGTAAAACATAATCAATCTCAAGAAATGGTGTCCTCAATGCACCTACTTGTACTCAAAGCACAATTCAAATTACACCTAATCATGTCCTTCTAATTTCATGCACAATTCAAATTACACTAGCTTCACCTTGCTAGTGTAAGTGTGTGAATAAGAACTTTAGCAAATCACTTCTCAAACAAAAGCTAATGGATCATAAGATTATCATAGCATGCAAGGGTGCATCAAGCAACTAGCAATCAATTAACAAGACTAGAATACGAAAAGAACTCTTTTTGATTTTTTGATTTTTTAATTTTTTTGGATTTTCTGATTTTTATATTTACACTAAACCCCTCCCCCATACCTAAATCATGCATTGTCCTCAATGTATACAAATTCAAGAGAAATGAGAAAGTGAGAAAGTTGAGGAAATACCTGATAAGGGATGACGGAGACTGAAAATTTCTAGAAATTACGAAAGAAAACAACACACACACGCACACAAATCCTCCCCCATACCTGAATTTCACGAGGGGAGGCAAAGGAATAAAACCGAGTTAGCCGATGCCGGTAGGAAAATTCGGGTGCAACTTTGAGAAAATATCAAGAAATTTGTGAAAATTTCTATTAGAACAGATTTTCTCAATCAACATTGAATCATTTAACCCTAATGAACAATTGTCACTAATGTTCTCCCTAAACCATCTTAAGGCTTCTTTATTTTGTTTAAGCAAATTAGAAATAATGAAAGTCTGGTTAGGGTTCGAATCACTAGGAATAACATGAGACAAGGGTTCCCCTTTCCCTAACGGCGGTTGATCAAATTCGGGAAGATAAAGAGTTAAGGCAAATGCGGGTGGTGTACCCACGGGACTCTTAAGAACGGAAGTGTTAAGAACGGGCTCACTCCTAACAACCTCGGGTGGAATCTCATACTTGGAACGAATTTCTAACAAATCCCCTAAGAACTCACCGAATGTAGGTGGTTCACCAACGGGATTTTTAACAATGGCCTCAACACGAACATCCTCGGGTGGTGTCTCCCACTTAGAACAAATTTCGTCTAATTCCCTCATCATTTCTTCCGAGGTCATATCCCTTAACGAATCAACATACTCTCGATTAGACTCATAGTTGACTTTGAAATCCTCGTTGAGAAGAGACTCAATCTCACTATCCTCAAAGCTAGACCATGTGACAAACTTGTTAACCATATTGACTCCTATTGGTTGTTCAAAAAGGTCGTTGGGTTCTTTTCCTACATTGAAAATGTTAAGGTCCAAGGTCATGTTACCAAATGTGAGTTTCATAGAACCATTCCTACAGTTGATCAAGGCATTAGATGTAGCAAGAAAAGGTCGTCCTAGAATGATAGGAATTTGGTTCTTAGGATTCGTGACGGGTTGAGTTTCGAGGACAACAAAGTCAACCGGGAAGATAAAATCACCAATTTTGATTAAAACATCTTCAATTAATCCCTTAGGCATTTTAACAGAACGATCAGCTAATTGAAGGGTCATATTCGTTTGCTTCAGCTCACCTAACCCTAGGGCTTGGTAGACAGAAAATGGAAGGAGATTGGCACTAGCACCTAAGTCGAGTAAAGCTTTATCCACAAAAGTATTGCCTGTGACACATGAAATAGTAGGACAACCGGGGTCCTTATATTTCACAGGAATTTGATTTGAAAGAATTGAACTGACATGAGATGTCAAAAAGGCTTTCTTAGGAACGTGGGTGGATCGCTTGTGAGTACATAAATCTTTTAGACACTTGGCATACGAAGGAATTTGTTGAATGGCATCTAAAAGAGGAATGTTAATCTCGACTTGTTTGAAAACTTCCATAATCTTCTCTACTTGAGGTGACTGTTTGCGAGGGATGAGTCGTTGAGGATAAGGAGCTTTAGGCTTAAAGACTCGTTCGTTAGACACATCGGGAAGAGAAGTGGAAAGTGGAACGATATTCGAAGATTTGTTAGGTGGTGAGGATGATTTAAGAGAAGAATTTGATGACTCGGGAGTGGATTTCGATGATGAAGGTTCGAGTGGTGAAGGTGTGGGAATAGATGACTCGAGAGGTTCGGAAGTTGGAGTAAGGTTTGAATGATCAAGTGTAGGGTTCGGTTCAACATTTGACTCTTCTTCTCCTTCTTCTTCCTTGGAAGACTCGACACCTACTTGATTATTAACTTGGTTTCCCGACCTAAGAGAGATGATAGCATTAACATTTTCGTGAGGTCTTTTGGTTGAGAGGGAATTTAGGGTTGACCTCTGGTTGACTCGGGAACTTATTCTTCTCTCGCTCACACATGGCGTTGGCTAATTGACTCACTTGAACCTCTAACTTAGATAAGGCTTGAGTACTAGCATTCAAAAGTTGCCTATCTTGAGTCATGGTTTGCATAAAAGTGTGTTGAGATTGAGCCAAATTAGTCATTGATTTTAAAAGCGCATCAAGAGTCTTTTCTAAAGAATTAAGTCTCTTATCCGACTCATGAAATCCGGGTGGGTGGGAGGGTGCTTGATTTGAATAAGAAGGTTGAGTCGGATAAGGACCGAGATTTTGAGTAGGGTTTGGAAAGGGACCTTGATTTGGAGTCGAGAAAGAATTTTGATTGGGTTTTTGGAAAGAAGGAGCATTTTGAAAAGGAGGTTGAAAAGAAGATGACGGAGCTTGGTAGCTTTGCCCTTAATTCCAAGAGAAGTTCGGGTGATTCCTCCACCCGGGATTGTAAGTAGGAGCAAACGGGTCGTTCCTAGTGGGTGGTTGAGACACCGCATTAACTTGATCATAGCCGGGAAAATCCGAAAAACCTTGATTAAAATTAGAGCACATAGACACATTTGAGGGGGCCTTACTAGTATCCAGGGCTTCGAGTCTTCTAGTTAGAGTGGCTAATTTGGCATCGGTTGCAATCGAATTACCGATCGAATGCAAACCCCTAGATGGACTAGATGACTCGTTAGGCTTATTCGGTTCCCTAGTGGACTCCCACAACATGGTCTTCCCGGCTAATTCTTCAAAAAATTTCCAACCCTCATCCTCATCTTTCTCCATGAATTTTCCTTGGCACATAGATTCCAACAACGCGGTTGTTGGTCCATCTAAGGCTTCATAAACGATCTTACAAAGCCTCCATTTTTCTATTCCGTGGTGGGGGCATTGTGATAGAAGATTTTTAAAACGATCAAAATATTTCCAAAAAGACTCATTTTCCTTTTGATGAAATTGATTTATTTCGTTTGTAATTCTTGTAGTCTTATGGTTTGGAAAATATTTTTTTAGAAAAATAACCACAAATCCCTCCCACGTGGAAATAGAATTAACGGGTAGACTATACAACCATTTTTTTGCATTTTCTTTTAGAGCGAGGTTGATAAGTCTTAGCCTAATGGAGTCATCGGAAAGATGTTGGAGTTTTTGCAATGCGCAAACCTCCTCAAATTCATGAAGAAAGAGATACGGGTCCTCACCCTCGCTCCCGTTAAATTTAGGTAACATACTAATGTGGTGAGCTTTAATTTCGAAATTATTACCATTAACGGGAGGAAGGGTGATACACGAAGGTTGGGCGGAACGAGTAGGATAGCAACGGTCCCTAAGAGACATGGCCATGTTTACTACGGGTTAGGAATTATCTAAAGACTCGGAATCAGAAGAGGAAGAAATCTCAAACGATCTCACTAGTCTAGAAGAATTATCCCTAATCCAAATAGTTCGCATAAACCATGTAAGGAAACACGTAGCAAATAAGTGCGATAAAATAAACACACAAAAAGAAAGGGGTGTAAAATTAAAAGAAAAATTCTAAACCTAGGGTTCCCTAATAAAATAACTAGACCTTGCTCCTAACTGTAAGGGCTACCAAAAACTAGGTAAATCAATAATTATTCGAACAGGCTTGGCCAGGTAGGTGCAAGCATTGTCAAGAGGCTAAACACCAACCTAGACACCAAAACCTTAATTGGCCAGGTCAGCTTTCGCTTTCCTAGACACCAAAAAGTAGGAATAATTAAAGATTACTTCGTTTCTTAAGCACCTTCCTAATTGAGCGCGAAATTCCTAGGGGCAAACGTCTAATTAATTTTATTAAAGGCTAGGAATGCAAAATGAGGGATTAAATTGTTTTTGGCCTAAGGAAAGAGTGATGAAATCCCTTCCCTTATCTTGTAGTGGTTTTGCCCTTAATGTTTATTTACAAAATGATGCAACAAACAATGATATATACAAAAATTATAAACAAATATGGATGCTTACACTACGGGATTTAATCTAAAGAAAGAAAGAAATTTAACGTATCTTAGGGTCCTCCATCGATCACCACAATTATAGGTACGAAAAATTTAAAAACAAAAAATAAAATCTAGCATGATGTGCACCTACGTGATGAATGCATGATGCAACAATTATGTATTTACAACTAATTTTTTTGGATTTTTGATTTTTCAATTTTTTTCAGATTTTTGAATTTTTTGAATTTTTTTGTGTTTTTCTAAAAATAAAAAGGGCGAAAAGAGTGAGATACGGTTACCGAAGCTTGCTTTCCATAAATTCCAATTTTTCCACGCTTCGTTGGGAAGAGTTCCGAAATCTCAAGCTTTCTTAAAAAGAACGAAATAAAAAAAATAAGACAAGAAATAAAACTAACTCGAAAAATTAAAAATTAAGGCGCGAAAAATAATTAGTCCCCGGCAGCGGCGCCAAAAACTTGTTGTGCTAAAAATAAGGATTTGAAATTTGAATCGCAAGCGCATAATTCGTTTCGTTGTAATATTTGTGATTCGTTCCTCGGAGACTAATATTTTCGCATTCCTTAATTTCTAATTTAATCGAATTAGAACAAGTTTGATATTTTGAGAATTTGAATTTTTGGATTTTAAATAATTAATTCATAAAAGAAAATCTAATTTTAAACTAAGTAACTAAGAATAAAAAGTAAATTATTCTAAAAATTCTAAATTTGAATTAAGGCTAGATTTTATTCTAAGGCATTTTTCTTTTTTGAAATTTATTTACAAAATAATTTTTTTATTTATAAAAAAAAACGAAACAACATAATGCACAAATAAAGACCTCTACAGGTTACCAGAATTTTATCAGTAAACACCACAATCGAATTCAAGGAAAAAAAAATAACTTGACACCACGACATTCCTACACAGAAAACAAATAAACAGCAAAAAAAAAAAAACAAAAAACAAAACCAGACCTTGAAATGACTCAAACTTAATCTAGGACATTCCTTAATAGAACACAGAATAAAAACTAGTCGACTTAATCATCATACAACCAAATCGACACTTAACAGAACTCGGGAATTAGTCTCGGACTCGACAACAGTAAAAACGAAGCAAAAACAGTAAACATGGCTAAGAAATCGCAGCAAACACAACCCAGATTCGGGAACAACGTAAACAGACTTCAGAAACTTGTAAAACTTGTTGACTCAGAAAAATCAGAAAAATATTCAGACTCAGAATCGCACTATCACTCGGAACTCGGAAGAAATGCAGAAAAACCAAAAGCAAAAACCAGCCACTCGGTCACTCGGTGAACTCAACATCCATTAGTAATTACAAGAAACTCCAATCAAAACCCCGCAGCAACAGAGTCTTTAAACCAACAGCAATGAACCAAATGAAACCACAAGAACCCGCAAAAATAGCAAACTACAAAAACTGAAATTCAACAAACAATACTGGACATTTGACAAACGCAGATACGCAGTGAACTAGCAGTGAACAAAATCGCAGCCAAGAATTAATGTAAACAGTAATTAGTGTAAACGGTTTTAAAATCTTTAAAGAATTTGTGAAGAGAGGCTGGGTGTGTATGTATGTATTGAAGAGAAAACTAAACGGAGGGGAAAAAGAAGGTTGTGGTTTTTGTGAGCGAAGTGGAGGAGAGGACTAGAGAGGGGGGATAGTTGTAAACGAAGAAGAAATGGAGAATCAACTGGTTATTTGAGAACGGGCCATGAAGAAAAGACAACAAGGGGAAGAATTTAATTTCTGAAGATGAAGATTAGAAACTGCTGGGTTTGGGTTCGATGGAGAAGAAGAAAAGGGGAAATAAAACAAAACAGGGAAAGAATATTAGTATTGGTTCGATTTAAACAATAAATAAAACGATTAAAAGTACTGAAAATTCAAAACTATTTTTTTTTTTTTTGGAAATTTAAATACGAAAATAAAATTTACTATGAAATTAAAATTTTACTAAAACGATGACTTGGGATTAAATGGCCCACAATAAAATTGAGATTTAAAGGGGCATAATTAGAATTAGCAACTACGAACAAGAAAACAAAGTTTCGTTATTTTCAACCCCAAGTGGTTAGCAACGGGATTTACGAAAATAACGAAACAAGGCAACAATAACGAAAGAGCAAGACAAGAAGTAAAGAAAATAAAATTGCATTAATTATAATAGGAGTGTTTACAAGATTTAAAACTAAAGAAAAATACAAGAAAATAAAACTACCCTAAAATCTAAGTTACTAAATACAAGGGGGGTGAGGGGGTATTTATAGGATAGGAATTAGGGTTAAGGGGGGTGTTGGGTAAATCCCCACCATACATTTGGGTTATGTGGTGGTGAAATCCTAGCCATCTATTTGTTTCCTTCCCCCTTAAGTTTTGAAGAGTTGATCTTGGCCATACACTTTTCTAATGTGTTGGGATGATCTCCACCTTCCACTTGTCTTGAAATATTCCTTCTGCTCCAAGCTCCTAATTCTTTTCCTTCTTTCATTTTTTGGTCCTTTTTCTTCCTCCTTTTCCCTTTCCTTGCACTTTATTTATTTATTTTGTCATTTCTTTATTTATTTACGATTTTCCTGAAATGCAACAAAATAAATTATTAAAACACGAATTCAAGCAAATAATAGTTAATAAAAATATGCAAAAATATGCACTTATCAGAACTCTATAGAAAGGAGATTAAGAGTAGTGTGAGAATATTTTTAAGGATGAAGGAAAAGTACGTGCTCGTATAGTTACGAACAGGAAATATATATTATAACCAATATTTTCTTACAATTGTTTCAAGGAATATTATTATAGATTATTTTCTGGAAAATTTTACAGAGATGATATATAAAAATGTTGGAGTATTAAGATTTTATGTTATGATAGAGATCAAAATATAGATAAACAATAGTGAGATACACTACCATTCAGGGAAGGCCAATGTGGTGGCCGATACCCTTAGTAAAAAGAGAAAAGAGAAATCAGATAATATAGAATGACGGAATGCAGGAGAAGGTTAGTAAGGAAAAGATAGTGAAAGTACTGCTATTGATAAGCTAAATGGCATGTTGATGAATGATAAGCAAGTGTATGTTGGTGTATTTCTGTACAAACAAGATAGAGATGTTTATGTTGGTTTCGATCATCAACACGCAGCGAAAAACAGTAAATAAAATCGAAACCAAGCCCCGGATCCATGTATAATAAATCGATAATCATGGTAGTAAGAATAATTACCTTAATAAAGCTTGTGATTGCAGAAAAATAGTGATGAAAGGCACCCTCGATCACTGAGTGTTCCTCTTCGAAACCTCCTCTACGGTATCCACACGAACACCTTCAAGAACGCCTCACGATCTTGTCCGGAAGAGAGGTACTAGCCTCTAATGAAAAATATGATTTAGGTTTAGGGTTTTGGACTACTCTTGCTTGTGTTTTTCTATTTCACGTCCGAAAAAAAACTTTCACCCCATATCTTTATATATAGGATAGTGAAGAGCCCAAAAACCCATGTCAAAACCTAGCCCATATTTAATTTATTAAATAATAGAATAAAATCCTATTATTTAAATAAATAATAATTAAGTCATACTCAATTATTAAAATCATAAAAACATATCTCATATATCTTTGCATTTTATTATAGTTTAATTAAGTCCCACTTAATTAAATATAATAAAATCCCACGTATCATTAATTAATTTAAATTCATAATTTAAATTAATTCTTCCTTTAAATGTTCTATGTGTGTGACCCTGTAGGTTATTTAATTGGCAATAATTTTATTCTCCAATAAAATTATAAACAATGAGCGGCATCTAGTTTACATCATTGCTACCCAATTAAATAATAATTAAATCGTGATTCGATAATACCTTTTGTGATTAATGTCTCCGTGTAATATAATCCCTTTGACCAAATATTATAGATTAAACTCGAGACATGTTTATTGTCATCCTCTTCATAATTTAATCCAGGTTTACTTGATCCATGAGTAGACTATTAATAACAAATCATTATTTGAGCACGACCATGCATTTTATAGTCTCACTCAATCAAGAGGCCAATAATATCTCTCCTAATTATAGGAGGGTTAAATCCTTTATCTATCATTCATATTTCTCATACGACTCATAATATACCCGATGTCCACTTTTATCATCACCCGGTCAAAGGTAACTTTTAATGTAGTCAAAGTATATTAATCCTCGTATAGAAATATAATGATCTCAAGTCAAAGGATCATTACACCATTACCACTGTGAGTAATTCTTATGACTTTATTAAACATGAAGAATCTCACTTTGGGTCTGTCCAGTACCATGTACTCCTACATGTACCTATGTATTGACTTTTGTATCTCCATACTTATAACCAATGAGATGTGGTTATCAGTCAAAAACATACTAGTCTATTTATGTATTATTATTGTCCTGTATAATAATACTCGACTAGGGACCTTTAAGAATATGATATATTATATAATCTCAAATTCAAGTTATATGCTTAAACTATATAATGTGTATCATTATTCTAAGGACATTTATTATGCTAACAAATATATATCGCAGTAATTAAAGTCATAACAAATACATTTATTTAATAATCAAATGACATAAGATTTATTTAAGAAACAATGTATTGCCTCTAGGGCACCTACACTAACAGTTTAAGGAGAAACTAAAGGAAGGAGGAAGTAATATGAGAATTAGAAGGTGTAATGTGAGAAAGGTATTCGTAGATATCTTCAACGTGATTCCGGGACGGAATCCTTTTAAGGGGGGAAGACTGTAATAACCCTAACTTTTAGAATGCTACAGTGCCTAAATGAATAATAATTTTGAGGATTTAGGGAAATTGTATGTAAGTACCCTAGATTTGAAATGGAAAATGAATAATCAGGAACCATATTAGTGTTGTACTATGAAAATGAGTGACTCAAAATGATAATGGATTTCAGAAATTCCTGAATATGGACTTTAAGGATTTTCGATTTCGATTGAGACTCTATTGAATGTGATATTAAGGAGTATAGAAATGTTAAATGGTTTATATCTTGAGGAAATAGTGAAATTAGGATAAACCAAGGAGTGATCAAGTCAAGGAAATGCCAAGGGAATTTTAGATTGTTAAACGAGTTTGAGAATGCTTGAGAACCTGAGAGACAACCGGGAGAGCAACTTCTGAGAAAAAGAGAATATACCAAGGATATTGGATCTAATATCTACTTGAGGATTAGAATCACCCTAACACACTAATATATTATGTGGGAGAGGATATTATATATCCAAGGAATTTACAAAGGAGAAACCACTGAGACGATCACAGAATTCATTCGATGAATCAAATGACGAGAGAACTTTGAACGAAGCCCAAACAAAAGCCCAAGGACATGGGGAGAAGCCCAAATTCGGCCCAACCCAAGCAAGGGGCTGATATTTAGTGGATTAAAGAGGGAAACCAATTGGCTTAAGATTTTATAACTGGAAGGATGAAAGAGCAAAATGCATAAAGCTAGCGAATTGTGTGCAATTACAAGTGGAGTAACATGTGATAAAGCTTGCACTTGGCACCCTTGCATTGGCCAACCTAAAGTAGATACATGATACATATCATTTCATAAAGTAACCAAGATAGAAAAGGAAGAAAAATACAAAACTCTCCCAAACTTCCCACCAAGGATACAACTAAAAGAAAAATTCATATCTCAAGATCTAGAGCTTCTAAAATCACCAAATTTTAACCATAGCTTCTCCACTCCATGGGCATTATTCTCTCCAAATTTCATAGCAATCCAAGTAGTATAGCCTAGGCAAATCACCTCCCCAAGTTGAAGAAGAAAACTGTCCAGATTGTTGACAGTTTCTGGGATGATTTTCAAACGGCCATATCTCCTTCATTACTCAATGAAATTTTGTGTCCTTTATATGCTTAGAAAGCTGTTAAGATGATCTACAACTTTCCTTTAGAAGCCTCGTTCAGAAGAGATCGGTAAGGGCCTCGTTTTTCATGATCTTTCAGTTCGGTTTTAGGGACTCCGAATTTCTAACTAGATTTTCTTGATTTCTTTTGATCATCCAAGCTTGGTTAAGGTTGTACAAGGATTATTCAAGGCTTAGTAAGGTCTTACATCCACCAAGGAAGGTATATCTCTCTTGAAACCCTAGCTTGAATTATGAGTTTATGATTGATCATGCTTAGTTTAGAAGTTAAGTTGTATTAAAGCATGTAATCTTGATGATATGGTTGTTGATATGAGTTTTAATTGAATATGGAAGTGTGTTTTGCTTGTAACCATGGTTGGTATGATGACCACATGGTGTAGGGACTGGTATATGTGTTGGATGATGGATTTGGAGGAGTTATAATATGGAAAGTGAGGAAATATAGCCGTTATAATGTCCGATTTTCGTTAACCATAGAGTTGCCCTGTTTTGAGACAGATATCCCAAAACATTAAAGGTCAGTAGGAGGTACCAACTGGTCATGAGAGGATAGATCTTGATTCATAGATCGTTTTGATATAAAGTACGTCAAAATCCAATGAACGGTTTAGGAGAAAAGTGAGTTTTAGTGAAAGTCGTTCGGAAACCGAGAAAATGCAGTTGTGTCAACTTTGAGGTCATAGTTACCATACTTAAACATTTTTAAAAGTTATAAAATTTTGGGACAAAATAGTAGGTTGAACAGAGATTTAAACCCCACTGACCTTGCATTAAAATTCGAAGTTGATATTTTCTGAGAATTTTTACAGTCGAGTGTGGTTATTAAGGGAAATGGTGAAAAACACTGAAACTTTGATTGAGTCCAAAATGGTTAGGTTCTTGGAACTCTTGGATTATTAATAATGTGTTAAACATATACTAATTGTCAAGGATATTGTTATATAAAGGTGAAGTGAGTAAGGGATGTAGTATTCTAACGAGGATCCTTTTCGTGTTTATAGAAACTCAGGACGAACCACGGGTCGTGCCACTGGGATATAGAGATCGAGGCAAGATTTCTTCTATATTTACTTTGGAAAAAATTATTTATCTTCAAAGAAAGATGATTTCATGGAATATATATGTGATTCTAATGTTGCTATTTTAGTAAAGAATTTATTTCCTGATTTTGGGAATTAAAGAAAGATGGATATGGATATATAGAGATGATCATGCATAAAGTGAACATGCTTTTTGATTAAGAGTTATATGAAAGAATGGTATCAGTTATTATCTAGGGTTATATAAAAGAATGGTATCAGTTGTTATCTAGGGTTATATGGTTTATAATATTCTTTTAAAGATAATCTTTAAACATTTGTGATTTAATACATATTATTTGATTATTACTTAATACTTTTAAAATAGTTAAAATATTTTGTATATAAGAGCATATTTGACTTTATTAAATACGAAGGAGATGTCTAAATTATAATCAAAGTATAATGATATGAGAATGGAAATGATATATGAGAATGGAAATGATATATGAGAATGAAAATGATATATGAGAATGGAAATGATATATGAGAATGGAAATGATATGTGTGAATGATATATGGAAATGTGAATGGATATGTGAATGGAAATGGAAACGGAAAAACGGAAAATGTGGAATGATGTTTTATAAATGGAATAACGATTTGAAAAAGGGGGATTGCAACAAAAAGCGTAAGAGGCTGTGTGCGGCACAGTCCAGCACTCAATATTTATTACGGCCCAAGAGTTGCCGAAGGAGGATGTAGCAGGTAGCCTTCCTCCAGGGTTGATGACCTGGTGGGATCATCCCTTCTACTAGTAGTAAACAGAGAGCAGGTACGGTCAGGCGACTGATCATCGTCCTACGTATCTGGCGCTAGCAGATATCCCCAAAACTTAAAAGAAAGAATTGATAATGGTTTTCAGATCTGTATTCTGAAAAAGGAAAATGGTATGAAATGATGGAATTGTTTTTACAGTAAGAAGAGAAACTGATTTTATATTATTTTTATATAATTGTTATATAAAAAGGGAAATGAAAAGATTGTATTGAGAGATGATGTGCAGATGATATATTATCTTGAAATATTATGCTGAGGTGATGGTTTTTAATTATTATAGAAGAAAAACTGATATTATATTATTATAGAAGAAAAACTGATATTATATTATTATAGAAGAAAACTGATATTATATTATTTTAGAAGAAAAACTGATATTATATTAGAAGAGAAGCTGATATTAGAATGCTATATATTTCTTTTAGTATAAAAATATTTGAAAGGAGTAGTTATCAAATAAAAATAAATTCTTTTTATAATAATTATGATTTGTTTTCTGCTTATTATTCAGATATATTTATATTTTTTTTTAAGCTAGTTTATAAAATTTATCTTGCTGAGCTATTATAGCTCACTCTTGCTATTTACTAGATCAGGTATCGAAACGTCGCAGTGCAATCCGGAAGAGGGTAAAGGGGAAGTCTACCTTATGAGAAAGTATCGACACCTGTTCTCAAGGAAGTATATACTTTTATATGGTTGTAATAGATGGTATTCTGGGATTGTAATAATAGTTTATCTTTAACTGCTATCACTAATGGATGTTGTTCTCTGAGCATATGACTGGTGTGTGTGATGATATTAGTGTGGGGTCATTTTTATGAGTATTAAATAGTATAAAAAAAAAAGACCAAGAGATATTGTTAATAAATGGAAATTGGAGTATGATGGCCCGGATTCCTGACCCCGGATCTGGGGCTGTCACAGTTTCTGTCTTATCCTTGTTGACAGCTTCTTTAGAACATTCTGTCTGATTGCTTGGTAAAGTTTTTGTTATGGGGATTTTGACAGTTGTTTTCCTTTCAGTAGATGTGCTGTCAATACACTCATCTTTATCACGAAGCTCTTGTTTGATAAGCAAGGAATTCTCATCAAAATCAGCTTGAATAGTTTTGAAAATGGGTTTACAAACTCTCTTGAGAATATGAGGTTTGACAGCATCACCATTTGAATAATCATCTATCACAGTTGCCTTACCAGGCCTCCTACCATAGTCAAAACCTATTCCAACTTTTTGGTTCTCAGTGTGATTCTCATGATATTCCTGAACTAACTTAGAAGAATTTCTAAATGCCTTAAGCTTAAATTCATTTTTCAGCAATTCGATTTCTTAGGAATTCTTCTATCTCCTTAGCACAGACAATATCATTTTTTTAGTCAATCATTTTCTTGAGCTAGTGAATCTAATGGACTGGTTTTAAGCAAAAGTATTTCATTCTCAGATTTGAGTGTTTCATTCTGTTCAGTTAACTTAACAATTTCTTCATTAGCAACAGATAAACTAACATGAATGTTAAACATCTCAACACTTAATATTCAATAGTTTGCTTATACTCATTTTTAGACATACCAAGTAAAATGAGAGATAGTACCTTATTTGAGGAGCTTGATGCTTCATCATCAGATCGAGCCATGAGAGCTAGATTTATAAATTTTTCTTCTTCCTCATCATCAGTGTCATCCCAGCATTTTCCTTCAGCCACATAGGCTCTTCCTTGATTTCTTTTAAACTGACTTCGAGCTCCTTTCTCCATTCTTTGCTTCTATTTTGGCCTTCTGCACTCTGTGGTAAAATGACCTAGCTCATTGAAGTTGTAACATCTGAACTTTGACCTATCCACATTCCTGTCTTGTATCCTCCTCTTGTGGCACCACCAGCAGCTTTTGAAGAGTTTCCCTTGTTGAACTCAGATGTCTGACCCTGTGGCTTATATGGCTTATCTCTTATGAACTTTATATTTTTAACCTTTTAGCCATATATGCCATGGTTGGATTATCCATGCTCTCAATCTCTTCTAATGAATAGAAGTCTTCATCTTCAACATCTTTGAGCTGTAGAACCACTTTCTCCTCATCATCCAACACCTCTTCAATATTCAAAGATGGCACTTGTGTTGGTTGTGAACTTTGTGAGAAACAAGTGGCTCTTGAGCTACAAGGGCACCAGACATGTTTGACGTCTTTCCTTTGGCTTAAGTTTGAATAGCTCTCTTCTGAAAGAGTTCAAGTTCATATGACTTAAGTACACCATAAAGAGTGTCAAGAGAAACATCATTTAAGTTTCTCCCTTCTCTTATAGCAGTGATTTTATGCTCAAGGTGCTCAGGAAGAGTGAGCAGAAACTTGACATTAATCTCCTTTTTGTCATAGAACTTTCCATGAATTTGTAACTCGGTTATTAGCTTACTGAATCTTTCAAACATTTGAGTGAGCTCTTCACTAGGCTTGGCCATAAAAGCTTCATATTGTGATATAAGAATTTGTCTTTGGTTTTCTCTGACCTCTTTACTTCCTTCACACAGCAATTCTATCTTGCTCCACATCTCTTTACCAGATGAGCATCCCATAACATTTCCACACATGGCTTTGTCCAGTGTGAGAGAGTCAAGCAAGATGAGTTGTAAGTAGTCATCCAAGGCTACCTTTTCTTTCTCAGATTCTGTGTATTCTGAGGGTCTCTTAGCAACCCAGTGAGATAGAATTACTTCGCCATTCACAGTGGCAGCAGCTACTTCTTTTTTCGGAATGAAGGGGCCATTCTCGAGAATTCCCAAATACAGTGGATGAGCAGCTTTGATAAATAACAAGATTTTTCTTTTCCAAAAATTGTAGTTCTCTTTATCGAATACTGGAATCTTGATACCACTTCACTTCTGTATACTCGTCATGATCTCAGATTTGTATGTCAATCTGTAGCTCTGATACCAGTTGTTGGTCCCAGAGTATATTGCAAATGGGGGGGGTTGAATGCAATATATATAATTCCAAATCTTTACCTCAACAACAATGATAAAGATTGTAAACTATCTATACAAGAATTACAAACACAAGTAGTAACTCAAGATGTTCTCACAAAATAAATGTTTTATTTATTTTGCGAAGTGTTGCTACAACCTCGAGAAAAAATATTTTCTCAAGCTTCGACTTATTGAATCGATTTCAGAAAGAATGAGAGATGTTTATCTATAAAGACTAATCTTCTCTAACATCTCTCTCACATGGGTTGTGGAGCCACTGTCATTTTCAAGTAGCAGCTCTTTACAAATTGCACACCCATGTGACTTTCCCAAAATGCTATACAAACAGACTATCATTAAGCATAAAGCAATATGGGTTCTTTCTAAAACTAGCTAAAACAATTCTAGTAGATGTAGACTTGTCATACTCTTGAATTGTCGAGCTTCGTCTTGTGATCTCTCAAGCTTCGGTCGTAGTCTTGCAGGTCTGCTATAATCTTTGACAAAATGCAGCAAATCTATTTTTTGAACATCTAAACTGTCACGGGTTTGACTGAGATAAATCCCCAATTCAAATATTCCATTGAGACAGTAACCTTTGACGCCAAGTTTGCTGTCATGAGAATGTTCCTTGGATGACAGTATGAGTCCCCGCCAATGATGTTGTCGGGTCTTTCAAACTTGCTGTCGAAGTGTGAGAATGTTGTTGTCTTCATGCTTCCGCCAATGTTGCTGTCAGATGAAACTTGTTGTCGTGACTTTAGAACATGTTGTCTTCTTGTAACCTTACTGTCAATGTTGTGACAGTAACATTTATTCTTTCTGTCTTCCTTATGTATGTCTTGAGGCTTGAACAAATGTATGAACTTCTTCCAAGAGATACAATTATTACATGACAGTAGTTTATTCGATTATAAATACACACTATGGCTGTGACAGTATGTTTTACTTAGTCTATACAAATAAAACTAAGTACTAGTTAAGTTGTCTCTAAGCTATCACCCATAAATCCTAACACAATGTCTCCATTAATCCAGGCATTCAGAAAATTAAAGGAGGAAGAGAAAAAGAGCTCCTTCACCTTAACAGTCAAATTGATAGAATTGATATTAAATATAAGCAAGCATCTCTAACGGAGAGAAGAAATCGGTCAGTCCTAGAGATATATGCCGATTTTCAAAATCTCAAAAGGTTTTTTTTTTTTGCTAATTAAATTTTATACCACAGGAAAATGATTACATCTCTAGGGGCATTCCCCGCGATTAATAACACGTCTACCTAGCGGAACAACAAAGAAAAATCATCACTAAAGCTAGATACACTAGCAATCAACAACAACTTTACGCGCACTAACGCGGGCTAATCAACATAAAGATTCCATGAGCATTCCGAGAAGCACTGGAGCACCGCAGCAAGCAGAACCATATTTCCAATCATTATGTCCAGCAGAAGGTGAAGACATTTGCCAACAGCAGATAGCAACACACCATTGTAGCACTTCTTTGGCCAAGCTATCATGTGTGCCAAGCTATCCTGCATCACCTCAAGGACAGCAGGGTTGTGAACTAACCCAACGCCTTCTCCTCTCAGAACACCGTCTAGGTTGAAAACTGCTCTAGAGAGCTTCTCATATCTACCCATGGATTGATTGTACCGGAAATTCACCTTACCCCTGAACTCATACAGATGTTTTCCAGCCATTAGAGACGCGCGAATCCAGTCCCTTGACGAACATTTTATAAAATTAGCACCACTGTTCATGGCCCCCCTGAAGTACACAAAGACCCACTTGCAGACTAAACCAAACATCTCAAAGAGATCGTTTGCTCCACCAGCAACTTCCAGTAGCAATTCAGATTCTACTGGAGCACATGAGACTACAACATCAGACCTAGACCCTTCAAACATTGTCTTCCCAACTGGAAAAAAAGCTACAGCTGCAAACATATGCATAGGTGGACTATTGCGACACCTCATCCAGTCCTTGAACATCATTGGGAGGCAAAGATACTCATTTGCTAGGAAAAATCCACGCATATAACTATCAATCTCTTTTAAAACATCAATCACAAAATCGTTATGTGTGTCATGATTCCAGACCACTTTCATAGTCCACTTCGTGACATAGATTACCTCAAACACATTGCAAGCCTTCCCTTGTGGGTTTACATTGCACATTGAAGATCCTGGGCATAACGCCACGCCCTTGAGCAGCTTTACAATGCCCGCGACATCCTGCACAGCCCTATCTCGATCATTCAGAATAGCAAAGCCACAAAACCTTAGCTTCCTGGCATTGAGATCCCCTGTATAAACAGTTCCATAAATAACCAGCACCAGGGTATCCTTTTGCCCCTGAAACATTACATCAAACACATTATTCACACCTCCAACCATGGGTGTGCCAATAGGAGAGCTCCAAAGCCCTATCACCAGGACCTCTAATTCATTTACATGTTGATTCAGCGCCTGGGCCATGTCAACCAAATCAAAGGACAAAGGCCTCTCAGACCTTTCTTCAAACACATAATTACCATCTTTGGCTTGAACCAGATCTTCGAACCAATTGTGTTGACTCAAACCTTCAAACCATATGGAGCCATTCCGAACATGCAAGCCTACAAAAGCTGTAGAAGTGAACTCCAAAAATTTAGCCAAGATAACTTCGACCATCTTGAAGTTTCGATCCTTCACCGACATTGAGATTTGTTGAAAAAACCATTCGACAAACACTTGGTGGTCATCACTAGCATTTAGACCATAATTCTTACTAGAAGCAAATAACAACCGCTTGTCTTCACCTATTAAGACATCAACAGGCGACACAAATTCCCCAAGGGAACCTCCTCTCAGACTAGCAAGAGTGATATCATAGAAAAGATATGAGAATCCATATACAAAGGCATCCAAATCCTCTGTATCGAGCATAAACAAAGGCGTAAAAACAAAACAATCCTTCAAGGGGCCATCATGAGTGATGTCCCTTCATATTGATCCTTACAACCTCGAAGACCCTCCATCCAGGAGCATACCATCTAACGAGCCAAACAATGTTATCATACCCAAAGGATTTCTTCAAGAAATCTTCAAGATATGTAACTCTAAAGAAGAAATCAGGCTTATCATCTCCCAAGAGATTCACAAAACCAACTCCTTGGCCTAAAAGACCCGCAGGAGCACAAACCAGAGAAAACTTCGAAGACATAAATATTGTATAAGAAATATGGTGTTTTAGGTGCAGGATTAGAGAAAGAAAGTGGATTTGGGAAGGAAATATATAGATCTGATGAAGTAAGTGCTTTGAGATGGCTGAGTTTAATGGCGGCTAAGGTTGAAAGCTAGAGAGAAAAAGACGACTCTCATTTTTCCCCGTCCAGTCCAAAATGAGGTTTTAGTGAGTTTTCCTCAAAAGTTTTTTTAATCGGAGAAGGAATGTGAGGAGTAACTTCACTAAAAGACGAAGAATGCTTCTCAAAGCTGCTAATCTGACAAGTTAAGTCATCAGCACGGAAAGAGACAATGGAATCTTTTTTCCAGAAGGAAAATAGCAATAATAGTTGCTTTATGAAGAATATATATATATATATATATATATATATATTTATATTTATATATATATATATATATAAATATATATATATATATATATAAGCTCCTGGTCAAATAGAAACCAAACTTAGAATAGAAACTAGAAACTACCACTAAATAAATTATATTTCATCTATTCTAAGGGCCACGCCAGGGGCACCTTCACAGAAAATGTTCTAAATTAACTCACCAACGTTAGCAAAAAAAATCACTGTTCACGCGGACGTCACTGCCACATCAGCACAGTGAACAGTGATTTTTTTTACTAAATAGAGGGTAGATTATTATGCGTTTTTTGTATTGGGGTACCCCTAGTTTGGTCATTAGATTAGCTTCAATTTTTTATTTGGGTTTGGTTTCTAGTTTCTATTCTAATTTAGTTTCTATTAGAACAAGACACTATATATGTATGTATATATATATATATAGAGTTTCATGTGTTTGAGGATGACCTCAGGGTTCTACCTGAGGTAGGGCTGTCAAACGGATATTTCGGATACGGATCTGCCTATATCCGAATCCATATCTGAATCCGATGGATATTAGAAAATTATATCCGAATTCGAATCCGTCGGATATTATCCGGATACAGATAATATCCGAATCCGAATCCGAATTTTGAGATTTTTTAAAAAATCCGAATATCTCCGAAAATCCGAAAATCTGAATATCCGAATATCAGAATAATTTAAAAAAATTAAAAAATAACAATTTTTTTCACATTTCACTTAAAAATTAAAAAATAACAATTTTTAACAATTAAAAAATAATATTTGGGTTAAGCATTCCACAAGCAAATTGCAAGCTACATATTTCACATGAGAATTTTGGGAATCATATACATATTATTCAACTCCCAACAAAATAGATTAGAAATAGCATCCTTAGGTAAAAACATTGTTCTGCAATCTTCTTAGGGAACAAATCATTTGCCTCTGGAGATCCAGTTCTCACAGGACTTCCCCCAAAGTTGCTAGGTTCAAAGAAATACTTCTCTCCGTGTTTCTCATGATCTAAGTGAGAGATCAGTTTTAGAGGCCAAATGTCAGTATAGTAAATTTTAATTTGCATATTCTTTACACACATATGCACATGCTTTTACAAGTGATCTGTTGGCCTGGAAACAGATCAAGGTTTACTCACAAGACAAACAATGCAGTCCATAACCAAGAGATTTTAAGTGTGCAGTTGTGTGTCCTAAAAATGTATTTTATTCAATGTTCATGATCAGACACATATATACAGAAGAACAGTTTTGTTAGGTGCACAAAAACAAAACTATAACTGCAGTTTACATGCAACTGCAGTAGCAGAATATGATGTATGACTGCAATATCTTTGTTGTAATTCAGAAAATAGCTTTTACTATTCACTTCAGTTGCATGTAAACTGCAGTAGCAGAATATGATGTATGGCTGAATACGAGTATACAACTATAACTATCACAATTGGGCAAAGGTATGCAGCTACATTGCTACTCTGAATCCGAAAGAAGTGAGCCTTAACATACTAATTTACCATTTTATGCTACATAAACTGGGAAAGCACATTTTGGCACATTCTCTTGGAATCGTAGCATTAGTATCTACCACCCGATAACATTTAAAGCTAAATCATAACACCCCCTTACAATGGCACTGACAATAGCTCAACTAGTCATATTTTCCTAAGCAGCACACTTTCATTAAGATTATAGAAATTAAAGACAGAAGAACAGTTTTGTTAGGTGCACAAAAATAGAAGAATGGATCCAGATCTTCACCCATTAGAAAAATATAAAAAGGAACAAACACTACATTATGATAAGGTATGAACATAATTACAGGCTTACCAAAGGAGTGTAGATCCCAATCACAATATACTGATAAAATTGCTTCCCAACAAAAGGGGCAAAGAACACATAAAAAGCAAAATCCCAAAGCCGGAAACACAGCAACAACAACTACCTAAACAAACACATACAAAATTCTCAAAATGCAACACACAAGAAAGTAACAACAAAACAATAAAAACCCAAAAATTCTAAGCTAAATACTCATATAGATACACAACAAATAGACCTGGAGAGGATGATAAGGAATATGTATTTGAACTTTAAGAGTTCAAATACACATGGACTTACTACAGTTTCCCCATGTTTCTGTTTCAATAAATGAAGTAATACAACCTGTGCTTAACTGATCTAGGCATACCTAAAGATCAGAAATCTAAATCCCATTGAGCAGGGCTTAAATCATAAGAAATTGAACCATCCTCGTCAATTTTTTCAGAATTACCTGCACAAGATCAGAAGAAATAATTAACATTTCATTAGTACAACTTTAATTAATTTTATAATAATATGTAACACATACCATTCTTGATGTCTGGAATCCAATCTTTGACACACATCAAGGTTTCAATAGATTCTCGGAGTAATGAGGAACGAGTATCAGTGATAATTCTACGACACTTACTAAAAGAATTCTCGGATGCAACCGAAGAAGCTGGTATTGCTAATATATCATGATCCATCCTTGCAACTATCTGAAATTTGGGACCATTATGCTTCCACCAATTAAGAATATCAAAGTTCATATCATTATTCATTGGAAAAAGGCCTTCTTTCAAGTATTCATCTAATTCACTTTTCATATTTTTCCCCTACATTACCACTTGAAACGAACTCCTGGAAGCCTCCCAACCATTATCCACCAACTGAATTTTTAACTATGCTCTCACCACGAGAACCTGAACGTTCACCGAATTCACCAACATCTCCAAACATTTCAGAATATTCATCAAAAAGCTCATGTAGAAACTCAAATATTTCATCTATATGAATGTTGGCCTGGATATTATACATATCCTTAAAAGCATATGACACAATAGCCGACTTATATCTTGGATCGAGAATAACAACAATAGTTAACAACTTGTTGCATTCTTCCCAATACTTGTCAAATTTAGGTTCCATTTTACTTGCCATTAAACTAATTCAATCATCTCTAGAATCAGCCCACATCTTAATTCTCATTCGAATTTGAACCACATCAATAAAATATAAGTTCGCGGTTGGATATTTCACAACCGAATGTCTCTTTGTTATTTCTGAAAATATCTTTAAAAATTCACACACTTTCTTCCCATTTTCCCACTCAATTTCTGAAGGCAAATGTTTGTAATCAGTGTCTAGTTCTTTTAGACGTTCAATAGCCAAACGAAGTTCAAGAGATGCAACAATCATGTCATAAGTCGAGTTCCAACGGGTGTCTACATCTAAAGGAATACGCCTTTTACTGTTGAGTTTAGTTTGAGACAAGGCTAGGCCAAACTTTTCATCCCTTTGCACAGATGATCCAATATATCTTGCAGTTAATTGAATTTTTTCGATTAAAGGATCAAGCATTTCTAACCCACTCTTGACAATTAAATTTAGAATATGTGGTACACAACGCATGTGAAACATGTCACCATTATGAACAAGTTCCTTTTTCCCATTTAACCAAGTCCTAATACCTTGGAGCATCCCTAAATTATTAGAAGCATTATCAACAACAACCGAAGATAGTTTCTTGTCGATATTCCATTCTAATATTCTCTCTTTCAACCACTCACTCAAATTAACACCCGCGTGTGGATATGGAACAACACAAAAAGAAATAATACGCTTGTGAAATACCCAATCATCATCAATATAATGACAAGTGACACAAAAATAAGATAAATTTTGATGCTTCGGTTTCCACCCATCTGTAGTGAGACTAACTCTAGATGTTAGATTTTTCAAGTTCCTTATAAATCCTCTCTTTATCGGTTGCATACACAGCTAATAAATCAGATTTAACCGTATTTCTTGATCGATGCTTGTAAGAAGGCATTATATAAGATATCCAAAGACGAAAGTAATCATATTCAGACAAAAGAAAAGGCATATCATGTTTTCCTAAGAGCATTTGATTCACAGGAACTTTTATTAATCTCATTCGACACTTATCAATGTGATTTTTCAAATGAGTGGTTCCTTTATCACTCGCCCCGTTAAATGGCTTGTGACAATATTTGCAAATAGCTTCAACATTTTTAATACCTTATTTAGTTGTGCTTTCAACACGATTATAGTGTATCCAAACAGTCAACTTTAGTGGCTTTTGCTTTTTCGCAGGTTGTCCCTCTCCTTTTCCTTTGTCACTCTCTGTAATAGTTTCGTCTGGTACATTCACAGAAACATTTGCATTGCAGGCCGTTGATGTCATGCCAACTGAATTAGAGGATGCTGTTGAAGAATTTGTTGCAATAAATATAATATGTAGAAAACCTGGTAAGTACGAATACAATAACACACACACACGCATATATATATATATATATATATATATATATATATATATATATATATATATATATATATATATATTATATATATATATATATATATAAACATAACAATCGAAGCAGCAAAATACCTTGTTCCATTGAAGCTTCCTTTCAGTTGATTTGCTCTGGATAAAGAATACAATACAAGTAAATCACACAGCATCAGCAAAGAAGATATCCACCTGATAAACTTACATAAACAGCAAAGAAGAAATCCAATTGACAAAAATCAACTAATTAAACAACAATAACATTAAATAAACTTGATCCCATTATTATTTTCCTAATTAGAAAAAACAGGTGAATCTATTTAGGATATAAGGATTAATCAACGAATATAGTAGGATTAAGAATATTTACCAAAGAGAAAGCGCGAAATTGAGTCTGGAGAGTGGAGATGAAGTCGTGAAGTGGAGATGAAGTCATGAAATGGAGATGGTGAACTCGAAGGTGAACTCCGTGAAATGGAGATGGTGAAGGAAGGTGAATGAGGCAGCCACAGCTAACAGCTTAGCAAATTAGGAACTAGGGTTTGTATAAATGAAAAGTGAAAACGTACATGTTGTGTGTAATTTACTTATTAATGTAATTATCTTTAATTATTAATGAATTAAATAATTAAATTTTAATATCTAAATAATATATTATAAATATTAATTATAAATTTTATTTTCTAAAAAGTAAATATATAAATATATTTATAAATTTTTGGATATCGGATATTTCGAATACGGATGTGCCTATATTCGTATCCGCTATTTTTAGATACGAATTCGGATACGAATAATATGCATTTTCTTTCGAATACGGATATTATCCGTGTTTTTCGGATTCGGTATCGGATTTTTCGGTTGGATATCGGATTTTATGGATTTTTTTGACAGCCCTAACTTGAGGTTAAAATATTTGTTATACAGATTTAAGGGTATTTATGTAAAATCACTGAAAAAAATTATATTTACAAAAATGCCCCTGCGGGATCCCTTACTTTATAAGTACATATCTCTTCTAACCTTAGGAGAAATCCCTGAGGACAACCTCAGGCACAGTTTTCTTATATATATATATATAAATATATATGTATATATATACATATAGGGGGTGTTCCACAACCCCCGACGTATATCCCCCTGCCCGCCCTCCCTCAATGTTTCATTGAGGGCGCCCTCAATGAAACTCAATGTTTCATTGAGGGAGGGTTCAATGAAACATTACGGGTACCCTCAACGATTCATTGATGGCGCAAATTTTAAAAAATTAAATAAAAACAGGAATAATAGCTAAAAATTTAAATAAAATAGTAAACTAGTTAAAAATTTTAAATTTTGGCATTTTTTGTTTTTTTGTAATTTTTTTCTATTTTATTTTACAAACTAGTTAAAAATGGGGAAAAATAAAAAAAATGAAAAATAAGTGAAAGTAGTGTTAAATTCATCACACAAATAGTGAGTATGATGACTTTGTTGTGTATGAATTTTAAATCAAATTTTTACGTTTCTTGCTAATTTTATTAAATGTATCAAGAAATTCTATAAACTACTTAAAAATGAGGGAAAAATCAAATTATTAGAAAATTATGTAATATTTATCACTAAAATAGTTATCATGAATAATTGGATGTGTATAAATTTTAAATTAAATTTAGAATATTTTTGCTATTTTTATAATTAAAATTTAGAATATTTAAACAACAGGATGGTCCATGGTGGTAGGACAAAGAAAATAAAACACAACTATGTGTATATGTCCAGGAAACAAATACAGTAGTATTAAAGAAATTTTTAAAAAAATTATTTTACAGTCTTTTAAAGCGTGTTGCTATATACAAAGTTTCTTCAGGCGGCTACTAAAAATCAGCAAGGATTGTACTTTCTGTTGACTCTTTGGTCCGACAGAAAATCAAAAATTGAGGTTTAAAGTCACGGAAGTGTTGATTGTTAGTTTTACCAGTAATATATACTTGAGTAGCACTCGAGTGCATCTTTACCAAAAGAATGCAGAATTGTTTTCATGCCCTCAATGAATCATTAAGGGCGCCCTCAATGAAACATTGAGGGTGCATTAATTACTGTTTTATTTGCTTACCTACCCGCCATTCTTTTCTGTATCAGTTTAAAATCTGTTCACAGTTTTTATTAGGTTCTGTTCTGCAGCTTTTTGGGAGAAAAAAAAAATCAAGGTTAGTATTTCTCATGGCTTGTTATTTATTTGATAGTGATTCTAATTCTTCTAGTGATCATAACGACTTTAATTATGTGACTCCCGTCCGAAATAGAAGAGTTTATCGTAAAATTTTTGATGATAATGGTGATGAAATTTATGAAACAATAGATGTTGATGATATTGATGATGATGTTAATAATGTTCGTAAAAAATTTGTTGATGCTTCTAATTCTAAGGGAAAAGAAAAAAAAGTCTTTTGGAAGTGATGAAGATGTTAATATTGGAGAAGAAAATTTTGGATCTACTTTTGCAAATATGAATGATGTAGTGCCTTATGTTGGTATGCAATATGATTCTTTACAAGAAGTGGAAGCTTTTTATAGAAATTATGGCCGTAGTACGGGATTTGAGATAATTATTAGGAGCACTCATAAACAAAAAGAAGTTGATGATCTTGCGTCACGGATGTATATTTGTCGGAAGGGTAGGAGACGGGGTTCGAACACACCGAATGGTGAAGTTTTGGGTAAAGGAAAGCGGACAAGAGATTTTATTGATAGAACCGATTGTGAAGCTCGGATGTCTCTCACTCAAAGAGTGAATTTGAACAAATGGGAAGTTACTTCGGTCAAGTTAGAACACAATCATAGTATGGTTACACTGGATAAGATACAATTTATGCAAAGATCGCGTAATATAGATTCGGTTACCCAGTCGTTAATTGAGTTGTTTCACAAATCGGGGGTCGAGACCAAGAAAATAATGAAATTACTTAGTGAGTCATGTGGTGGTATTCAAAATCTTGGTTATTATAGTCAAGACATATGTAACCTCATACGTGACATTCGGCGACGGGTGTTTGATTCTGGTGATGCGGAGTGTGGATTGGATTTGCTACGAGAATTGAAAGAAACTTATGGTGGAAATTTTTTCTATCGAGTGGATGTGGATGAGGAGAGTCGTGTTAGGGGTTTGGTGTGGGTTGATTCTCAGTCGCTTAATGCTTACAAGAATTTTTGAGACGTGGTTACTTTGACTCGACTTATCGGACTAGTAGATATTGTATGCCTTTTATACCTATTACGGGTTTGAACCACCACTACCAAAATATCTTGTTTGGATTTGCACTTATAAGGGACGAGAAAGAAACATCTTACAAATGGGTTTTGGAAACATGGTTGGAAGCCGTGGACAACAAACATCCCGTTACAATTATTACCGATCAAGACATTGCTTTAGGAAATTCTATTGCCACGATTATACCATAAACAAATCATACTTATTGTACGTGGCATATAAGTAAAAAGTTCACCGAGAAATTATCTTCTTTGTATACTCGATTTCCGGATTTTAAGAAAGATTTTAACTCATGTGTGTACAAGTCGTTGTCATCTACCGAATTCGAAGGTAGTTGGGAGGAGTTGGTTGAAAAGTGCGGTCTCGGGAATCATTTTTGTCTAAATGAGATGTATGCAATTAGGAGACAATGGATTAGTGCTTACACAAAACAATTTTTTTCTGCCGGAATGACTACCACTTCTAGGAGCGAGTCCATGAATTCTATTTCTAATGAATATGTTAAAGCATCAATCGGTGTGAAAGAATTTATTGAGAACTCACAAAAGGCTTTGGAGAAACAATATCTTAATGAGATTCAAGCCGATCATGAGACCGGGCATACTTCAAGGGGACTATTATATAATTCGTCTTTGGAGACTCATGCATCCACGATTTACACAAAGGAGATGTTTAAACGTTTTCAAAATGAGCTTCAAAAAAGCGGATCTGTTATTGTTAATAGCGTTAAACATGATGGAAGATCTTTTCCTAGGATGTACTTGGTAGAAAAATCCACGGTGCCGGAGAATTGTAAAGACTTTATACTCTATCGGTTGCATTTGACGGGACAATTTCATGTGCTTGTAAGAAATTTGAACATTCTGGCATGATGTGTAGACACAGGATCCGTTACCTTAATAAGAAACAAAAAACAGAAATTCCCCGAGAATGTATCAAAGTGAGGTGGACAATGAATGACAACAAAGTTGCGTGACCTTTACCTTATACCCCTCCCGTGCATGTTAATGTTGTTAAATCGCAAACGGCAAGGTATAGTTCATTATGCAATGCTTTTCAAAGTTTAGGTGCCATTGGTAGTGTTACCGTCCCGCGATACCATTACTTGATGGATTGCATTAAGAGAGAGGTGTACATTAATGAATCTTATCCGAAAGAGAAGCACAATGAAGGTATGAATAAGTCGTTTCACCATGAAGGCGAAGATGATGACATATTGGATCCACCAATGTCACAAACTAAAGGAAGAAAGAAAGCCAGAAGACAAAAAAGTGGTATTGAGACGTCGACTTCAACGAAGAAACCACGGATGTGCGGAAAATGCAAAATAGAAGGAGCAAATCATGATAGGAGAAATTGTCCTAAGAAGACGCCATAGTTGCAATGTAGAACTCTAAATTGTCATGTAATCTTGGCAGTGTAATGGATTTATTTGATTACCTTATGTAATGAACTATTTCTTGTTGCTTATATTCGGATTATCAATATTCAGAATGAAAATGAAATGTTTAAAAAAAAAAATTGAAAAAAACCTTTTTTTGAAAAAAAAAACAAAAATGGGCAGAAGGTTTAGTGTGATTTTTACAAACTTAGATAAAAAACTGAAAGAATAGGAAACTGTAGTGACTAAACTGTTAAAAAAAATTCCCAGCGCGCCCTCAATGAAACATTGAGGGTGGCTTGGTTATTTTCTACAAATTTTCTCTGCTTTCTGTTCTGCCCGGGTTTTTCCTGTTTGCTATTTTCTAGTTCTGCCCTATATAACCAATACCAAATTACAACCAACTACAATTTCCAAAATCAAAAAATCCAATATACAATCAAAAGTCCAATATACACAATCAAAAGTCCAATATATTTACGAATCTAATATTGTCCAAAATCAAAAAATATATATTTCTAAAGTTCTAATTATGTGCGAAAAACTACATCCCCATCAAACCTTTGATTGATCGACTTTTCAGGCATCCTACGTGCTTCCCCCTGCTTTAAATAATGTGTTATGTGATATCGGAAGGTTATAACATCCAAAACAGGGTTACACAATTCCTTTCCCAAGTCTAACCCATGAAGGATGGCATCCATGTACTTGCAAACATACACACCGCAATCAACTCCACCATCTTGTTTAGGGCGTCCTAGAACTTCCCTAACCCTCATATATCTATTTGGACGAAAACGGTCTGGATGCAATTTATGAAGCATGTAGGGAAGAAATTTTTCCTACAAAATTTATACATTTATTACCGCATATTCAAGTTAATATATTCGGATTAATAAAGTACGTAACTAAAAAGAAAAACTTTTTTTTTACCATAACGTAGAACTGCCCAGGGTATATTTCCCTCCCACTAGTAGGTTTCTCATCTCGAATAGAATCAATCAACATCACTTTCATGTTGCAAAGGTCCACAACGAACAGGAACCAATGCGATTCAGTACAAACTGGGAAGAACGCAATATCACACAATTGAATAGGATTTCCATGGAGTTGCTTGTAGTAGCTGTTAATGAAATTTTGCATAGAATTCAACTCTTTTTGCGTTTTATTTACATGTGGAGGAACCTGTAAATACAAATATAATAAGTTAGCATGAATACTTGGATGTGTATAAATTCTAAATTAAATTTAGGAATCTTTTTCTTATTTTTATTTAATTATCAAATTTAGGAGTCTAGACCAGTCTAGGTGAGTTTTGACTTAAATTCACATTATCAGAGGCAATAAATAAGAAAGGGAAATAAATGCATTTATTACCGACAAATCTGTGCATTCAACCACAGCCCATGGCATGAAAAATCTAGGTACAAAGAAATACTGTAACGCCGATCTTTGAAGCCGGAGGGACTTCCAAAGTTTTTCTTCTTTGATAGCAAGCAACTCAGCATAGGCGTTCACAATATCGTCCGCCAACCAACGACCGGGGGACAAAGTCCACAAATGTGTATGGGTAGGTTGATAAGTCACACCCTTCTGCCCACCTTGATGGTCATACCAAATGAAATTACCATCTGAATTTCCGAGAATGCCTATCCACCAACGGTTGAAAAGCCACCTGACTTTCCTTTCTTTAAGTGGCCTCGTCAAATAGCCTTTGTTTCCAACCCTCCTTTGCAAATCTAAGAACTTATCGGTTATAGTGTCCACCTAAGGATGTCATGACACAAAAAAAGAACATATAAAACACGATGTCTAATGAAGTAAATGAAAAGAGAGGATGAAGGATTTATACCTCAAGCACGCCCGCTAAATGAGTAGGAAGCTCTCGACTAAACCCAACATCGTAAAAACCACGGGTAATGGGCACTGGGGTGGACCCTAAAGTACTCAGAGAACTAGAAGGTAGCTGCATACAAGTTAATAACGTACTCAGTACAAAGAGTATTATATGGGGAGACATGGACCGGGTCCTCTAGAGAGGTGGGAGGAGCACTCGTCTCAACCTGTGATTAAGAATGTCAATACACATTCACACAATCTAATGAATGACACAAGACTTCAAAGACAACTAGTTGATAGGAAATTAACATACCTCCTGAAGAACAGGTTCGACATGATGAGGAGGGGAGACATGGACCGGGTCTTCTAGAGAGGTGGGAGGAGCACTCGTCTCAACCTGCGATTAAGAATGTCAATACACATTCACACAATCTAATGAATGACACAAGACTTCAAAGACAACTAGTTGATAGGAAATTAACATACTTCCTGAAGAACAGGTTTGACATGACGAGGATGGGAGACATGGACCGGGTCCTCTAGAGAGGTGGGAGGAGCACTCGTCTCAACCTGCGATTAAGAATGTCAATACACATTCACATATTCTAATGAATGACACAAGATTTCAAAGACAACTAGTTGATAGGAAATTAACATACCTCCTGAAGAACAAGTTCAACATGACGAGGAGAGGAGACATGGACCGGGTCCTCTAGAGAGGTGGGAGGAGCACTCGTCTCAACCTGTGATTAAGAATGTCAATACACATCTACACAATCTAATGAATGACACAAGACTTCAAAGACAACTAGTTGATAGGAAATTAACATACCTCCTGAAGAACAGGTTCGACATGACGAGGAGGGGAGACATGGACCGGGTCCTCTAGAGAGGTGGGAGGAGCACTCATCTCAACTTGCAATTAAGAATGTCAATACACATTCAAATAATCTAATGAATGACAAAAAACTTCAAAGACAACTAGTTGATAGGAAATTAACATACCTCCTGAAGAACAGGTTCGACATGATGAGGAGGGGAGACATGGACCGGGTCCTCTAGAGAAGTGGGAGGAGCACTCGTCTCAACCTGCGATTAAGAATGTCAATACACATTTACACAATCTAATAGCAAGTATCTGTAAAGATACATAAATGTATAAATTAGTACCTCACGTGGACGTTTATGGGGGATGGGCATTGTGGTATCGTGAACATGTGAGTCAGTACAAGATGTATCAACCTGCCATATTTGTAAGGAATTAAAAATCATGTACATATTTAGTAAAAGAAGTTCAAAAGATTACAAGTTCTTGACAATTAGTACGTCACGTGTACGTTTACGGGAGCCCGCATGAGGCTGCTCATGTACAGGGAGAGAGGGTGGTTGCTCATTTTTTAAGAAAGAAGGTCTACTCCATGCAAGACCCTTCCATTCAGTGAAGGCCCGATCATAACACCCTAAGAAATCAGGAAGCATTTTATAGAACCAGTCACCAGGATTGCGCTTGTGGACCTCATATACAAGCCTCATACCACTCTCTACCTATAAATAACATAATAACGAATGAATTAAAACAAGTAATCCCTACAACTGCAATGTTTGTACAACCATTAAAACAACGCACGTAACACTAATATACCGCACTAACCATAAACTACTGGTTATACCACTCACGCGGCAGTATCTTTTGGTCATCAGGAACCACAAAAGGAGCAATCCTCAACTTGCCGATACGCATAAACCACTAATTATACTCCTCAACAGATACATACTCTCGCTCCGTGATGATGTCCACCCCCGTATCCTGAAAACTATACCACTCCTCCACAAAAACCCGAAAAATATCTCTATGATTTAACCTCTGAAAATCCGATGCCTTCTCCATTCGTAGATAAATCATGTCCAAAGGCTCCTCCGGTATATGCTGCATCATACCAAACTGTCTCATGACCCTATCCGGAATATGTAACTCAAAAATATCAAAGTGGATCAATGGGATACGACATAGAGCCATATGATGGGCAGTCCACAAGTCATCATCCTCATCAGCACCCTCCGTCTCATAAAACCTAGAATACGGGGTCCAGTTCAGCCAATACATCTGAAAACGATCAAAATCTCCGCGATATCCTCCTGTGTGGTGGTGGGGGTTGGCCCTCCTATGTGACACCGGTTCTGCCAATGCCACTGCCCGCGGCCATCTAAGCTCCTGAAATGGTGCAATCCTCGGCTGTCCGACTAAAACTCTCTCCCAAGCCCACAACTGAAGAAGCATGGTACACCTAACAAACGTTGTGCTCGACTTTTGCATAGCTTTACACAAAGATCTATACAAGTGTGCCAGAACAGCGGCGCCCCAAGCACAATTAGCAATCTCACTCGGCTGCTGCAAAAGCTGTAAGTATCGGGGATGCACAGAAACCCGGTTGGGTGTAGGAAACAGGATGCCCCCAACGATAAACAACACATACGCCCATGTATGCAATAAGCACTCCCGCTCAATCACCTCTGGATTAACCAGCACCACGGGGTCCCTCACAAGCCTAGAAGCATATTCTGTCCGCAAGGTGTGTAAAAGAATCCCATTCTTCCCACCCGAATACATATCTTCTCTTCACTTTTCCCCTAAATTTGCATCATCCCAATTCTTCATCTAATAAACCATGGGGTTCTTAGGCTCATCATGGGTGATAAGCGTGTATTTAATAATAATATCGTCCCTATATTTAAGTTATTTTGCATTGATTTGGATTTTTATTTAATAAATTCTAATGTTTTATTGTAGATATCAAGGAGTTATAATAAAAAAAAGCTTGGAGTTTAAATAACAAGAGTTGGAAATTAATTTGATTAAAATTCGGATTTTAGGGGTTGATGCGCAGTCTACACTGTTTGGGCCATATCTAGAGTTCTACAAGTCCGATTCTAACGATTCAACAGCCCACGGAAATCTTATGAGAAGGGCTTTAATTCAGAAGTGGTCTTGTATTTAAAATCCAGCCGAATCAGCCCAGAATCTGAGTCAAAAAGTCAACTACGAATTTCTTTTATTTGAATTCAATTCTGATTGGGAAATCTCCTTGTATTTATTTTAAATAATTAAAAATACTTTTATGAGAGATATTATTATTAGAGATCAGACCTAATTGAGATACACACATCGTACGAGAAAGAGGCACAGGAAAGAGAGAAAGAAGAAGCTTGAGGAAGGAGATTCAGCCATTGAAGACATTCACTTGGATTGTTTTTCTTCATCTTTTTGTTCAGAATTCTCTCCTTAACTCTTTTCATTATGTTTATGTGCTATCAATTCTTGGGTGATTTTGAGAGTTTTACCATGAACTAATTTTATAAAGTTGGGATTTTTATGGAACCCTAGCATGGGATTATCGGTGTATTGTTAAAGAGTACTATATGCGATTTTACAGTTTATTCATTCAATTGTTTTTCATGCTAATACTTGAAATTGTCTGATCAACATTAGTAGGTTAACGAGTTAATTATAATACCGAAAGGGTTATATTTAATTGACATAAGACTTGAGTGGTGCATGCTTATATCTTTCGATTATAATATTGTTGCGGTATAGACATATATTGTGACCGTGCATAGCTTTGTGAATTGGTGCGTAATTACATTCTGAAGAGTAAATTGACAAAGACATATGTTAGTTTATTTTATAGGAATTATACCACAGTGATTTCGAGAGAAACCTATGATCATTGAATTCTAGCTAGTAAATTGTGAATTTGCTAAGTGCTCTGCAACTTTATTACCGATATTCACGTGTTAGGGGGAAATAATTATCCTGACTTATATTCTCATATTTGGAATTGTTAAACTCTCTTCTCTAGTATAATTTAGTTGGTTAAATTAGTTCTTATAATTAGATTAGTTATAAAAATCAACAATCAATATTTTTGTTCGATAACTGAACTGTTAGATATAACTTGCGATTGATACGAATTTACAGTCCTTAAGGAACGAAATCTGGTATTTACTACTGTATTACTTATTTGTGATTGTGTACACTTGCACATCTGTATTTTACGCAACAAGTTTTTGGCGCCGCTGCCGGGGACTGTTTTAGTTGTTAATTGCGAAGTTAATTTTCTTACAGTTTGTTTTTGTGTTACATCTGTGCTAACGGGAGTAATATTTGTTTCTTATCAGGTGTCTCTGTGTACGAGCGAAGAACCTTCAGGATTATTTGCCTTTGATCCTGAAATTGAACGAACTTTTAAAGCATGAAGAAGAGTGCAACGCGGAGTTAAGGAAGCGAACCTAGTTATGGGTGATGAGACTGTTAATAACCGGAATGTGGCACCTAATGTTCAAAATGGTACGATGGTGTTAGATGATAGAGATAGTGCCATTCGGCAGTACGGGAAACCTCGTGTTGGTGAGTTAAACTCAGGGATTGTCAACCCTGATATTCAAGCAACACAATTTGAGCTGAAGCCAGTTATATTCCAGATGTTGCAGACTGTAGGTCAATTCAGTGGGATGTCTAATGAGGATCCCCATCTTCATCTTCGATTGTTTGTTGAGGTTTGTTATTCTTTCAAACTTTCTGGAGTCACAAATGATGCTTTGAGATTGAAGTTGTTCCCATATTCTGTGAGAGACATGGCTAGAGATTGGTTGAATTCATTGCCACCAGGTTCCGTGGCTAATTGGAATGATTTGGCAGAAAAATTTCTTATAAAGTATTTCCCTCCCACTAAGAATGCAAAGCTTCGTAATAAGATTAATTCTTTTCAGCAGATGGACGATGAATCTTCATATGAGGCATGGGAGAGATTCAAGGCATTACTGAGAAAATGCCCACATCATGGTCTTCTTCATTACATTCAGATGGAGACATTCTATAATGGTCTCAATACTCAGACAAAGTTGGTGGTTGATGCATCTGCAAATGGAGCTCTGTTGGCCAAATCTTATAATCAGGCATATGAGATTCTTGAGACAATTGCAACAAATAATCATTAGTGGATAATTAATACGGCTCAAGCTGGGAAAAAAGTAGCTGGAATTTATGAGGTTGATGCAGTAACTTCAATGAGAGCTCAAATGTCATCGATTGAAAATATGCTCAAGAACTTGACGACGGGAAGCAATCAATCTATGGGGCAATCAGTGAGTCCACAGGTTAATCAAATCAAGAATGTTTCATGTGTGTATTATGGTGAAGATCATACTTATGATAGTTGTCCTTTGAATCCTGAAACTATCTATTATGTGGGAAATCAAAATAAGGGTGGCCCTTATTCAAACACCTACAATCAATCATGGAGGCAACATCCTAATTTTTCTAGGAATAATCAAGGGGCTACTTCTGGAACTTCATCAAATACCTTTAGGCCTAATTATCCACCTGGATTTTCTCAACAAGCTCAACAACAATTGCCTCAACAAGCATCTCAATCTATTTCTCTTGAAAATGTGCTTAAAGTATACATGGCAAGTAATGATGCTCTCATCCAAAGTCAAGCAGCATCACTGAGAAATTTGGAGAATCAAGTTGGGCAACTAGCTAATGAGCTAAGAAATCGACCACATGGCACTCTCCCTAGCGACACTGAAAAGCCTAGGGATGTTGGGAATGAGCACTGCAAAGCTATGACATTGAAGAGCGGGAAAGTCTTGGAGAATGCTAAATCTAAGTCCAAAGAAGGTGATTCCTCTATGACTGAAAGTGAGGCGAAGAATTCAGAAAATAATGGTGTCCAGACTTCTAAGGTGGTTCCAACCATCCAACCACAACCACCATTCCCTCAACGGTTTCAAAAGCAGAAGCAATATGTTCAATTTAAGAAATTTATAGATGTTCTGAAACAGCTTCACATCAATATTCCACTTGTAGAAGCTCTTGAGCAAATGTCCAACTATGTGAAATTCATGAAGGACATTCTTACAAAGAAGCGGAGGTTGGGGGAGTTTGAAACTGTAGCTCTAACACAAGAGTGTAGCTCATTTGTGCAAAATAAATTACCACCAAAGATGAAAGATCCAGGGAGTTTCACCATTCCTTGCACTATTGGAAATTTTTATTGTGGTATGGCATTGTGTGATTTGGGAGCTAGTATAAATTTGATACCTATGTCCGTGTTCAGAAAATGGGAATTGGAAAAGTTTGGCCTACAACTATCACTCTTCAACTAGCAGATAGATCTCTTGCTCATCCTAAAGGAAAGATTGAAGATGTTTTGGTCAAGGTGGACAAATTCATCTTTCCTGCTAATTTTATTGTCTTGGATTATGAGGCAGATCGGGAAGTTCCCATTATCTTGGGTAGGCCATTTCTTGCTACCAGAAGAACATTAATTGATGTGCAAAATGGGGAGCTAACGATGAGGGTTCAAGACGAAAAGGTGACTTTTAATGTTTTCAAGGCTATGAAATATTCTAATAATGTAGAATATTGTTCAGTAGTCACTTTGGTTGATGATCTAGTTTCTAAAAAACTAGAGTATAATTCTTCTCATGACTCTTTGGAGCAATTGATTCTCAATGTATCTAAAGATGAAGTTGATGATTCCGATCTTTTAGCTCGGTTGGAAGCTTCACATAGTACAAAAACTAAAGGCCGTTTTGAGTCACTGGAGTTATCATCAAGGGAATTCAAGATTCCAAAGCCTTCCATTGTCGAACCACCAGAGTTAGAATTGAAAGCTCTTCCTTCTCATTTGAAATATGCTTATTTGGGACCTTCTTCTACTTTACCTGTTATTGTCTCTGCTAACTTGTCTAGTGCTCAGGAAGATGAATTATTGGAGATTCTTAAGAAGCACAAGAAAGCCATTGGGTGGACTATTGCAGATATTCAAGGTATTAGCCCTTCTATTTGTATGCATAAAATTTTGTTGGAAGATGGTGCTAAAAGTTCTATTGAAGGCCAACGTAGATTGAATCCTATCATCAAAGAGGTGGTAAAGAAAGAGATTATCAAATAGCTTGATGCAGGAATCATTTATCCAATTTCAGATAGCTCGTGGGTTAGTCCTGTTCAGTGTGTGCCTAAAAGGGGTGGATTCACAGTGATAAAGAATGAAGACAATGAGTTGATTCCGACCAGAACAGTCACGGGTTGGAGAATTTGCATTGATTATCGAAAGTTGAACAAGGCCACTAGGAAGGATCACTTTCCATTGCCCTTTGTTGATCAAATGCTGGACAAACTTGCTGAAAGAGAGTACTTTTGTTTTCTTGATGGGTACTCTAGTTATAATCAGATAATTGTAGCTCCAGAAGATCAGTACAAAACTACATTCACATGTCCTTATGGTACTTTTGCCTTTCGAAGGGTTTCATTTGGGTTATGTAATGCTCCTCTACCTTTTCAAAGATGTATGATGGCTATCTTTTCTGACATGGTTGGTGAATTTCTAGAGGTGTTCATGGATGATTTCTCTGTGTTTGGAGATTCTTTCAGTGATTGTCTATGTAACTTGGGTAAGGTGTTAAAAAGATACGAGGAAACTAATCTTGTACTCAACTGGGAAAAGTGTCACTTCATGGTGAAGGAGGGCATCGTATTGGGACATAAAGTTTCAAGGAAGGGACTCGAAGTTGATAGGGCAAAAATTGAAGTCATTGAGAAGCTACCTCCTCCTACTTCCGTCAAGAATATTCAAAGTTTTCTTTGGAATGCAGGTTTCTACAGACGGTTCATTAAAGATTTCTCAAAAATTTCTAAGCCACTTTGCAAGTTATTGGAGAATGATACTCCCTTTCAGTTTGATGAAGCATGTTTGAAGGCTTTTGAGGAATTAAAGCAGAGTTTGATTTCAGCACCTATCATAATTGCACCAGATTGGAGCTTGCCCTTTGAATTAATGTGTGATGCTAGTGATTATGCAGTGGGTGCAGTAATGGGTCAAAGAAGGAAAAAGGTATTTTATCCTATCTACTACGCAAGTCGCACTTTGACCGGAGCTCAATTGAATTACACGGTGATTGAAAAGGAGCTTCTCACTGTTGTTTTTGCCTTTGACAAGTTTCGTTCTTATCTTGTGGGCACTAAAGTGGTTGTCTTCCCTGATCATTCAGCCATCAAGTACTTAATCACTAAGAAGGATGCAAAACCACAGTTGATTAGGTGGGTTCTTCTGCTTCAAGAATTTGATATTAAGATACAAGATAGAAAAGGTGTTAAAATCAAGTAGCTGATCATTTATCAAGAATGAAGTACAATGAGGAATCTAGCTGTTGGGTCCCGAAGTATCGTAGAAGGGGGGTTGAATACGATACTACCAAAATATTTCGATTTTCAAGATTTTTACGGATAACGATTTTTCGGATCTTGAAATCAAAATAACGAAACACAATTTCAGGAATATATCTTTATTGATAATAAACCCGAAGGGGTGTTACAACTTCTAATCCAATGGATTAGCTTCAAAACCAGAACACTCCTAAGGATAGTGTAGGCACGAGGACCTTCTACCCGGCACTTCCTGAAAGCGGGCTAAGCCGGCTTTCCTACTAGATGGACTGTCTAGCAGCTTACACTGAGAAGATATAAGAGAGAGAAGAGAGAATTGTGTGTTGAGGTATGTTTTGAAATGAAATACAACAGGCCTATTTATAGACTTTAGAAAGTTACTATGCAGCTAAATTAACGTAACTGTTGACGTTTAATTGAGCCGAATCTGCCTTTTTTTCTTGAACCAAACCTGCTTTTCAAGTTCAGCCGAATTCTTCATTTTGTTTTTCAAAACACTTGATTTGAATGGGCCCACATGTTTTTTACTTACTTGCTTTTACTTTGTCAAATGAATAGTAATTTTGGTTACTATTCATATGAATAGTAATTTTAGTTACTATTCATATGAATAGTAATTTCTGATACTATTCATATGAATAGTAATTTTGGTTAATATTCATATGAATAGTAATTTACTATTCATATGAATAGTAATATCGGAAACTATTCATATTCCTCTTAATTTGACATCCTTAAATATTCAGCTTCCAACTAATTAGAGGATATCAACATTGTTCTAAACTAAATCATATCTCTTAATAGTTTTTTTGAGTTAGATACTTCGATTCCTTTGTGAAGTGTTGACGCCTAGTGCAACTGGTCTGGTTCACAGATGACTAACATTCACTCGTGGTCTTCGTATCATGTCTTTAAGAACACTGCTAAGAATTGTGTAAGCATAAAAACTTTATCACTGGAATCTTTTGGCCCTTCAACTGAATCATCTGTACATCTTATTTTGTCATTGAGGCTTGATCATGTTAATGAACTTCTTTCAGCAACTTGATCCTTGTTGATGCCTGTTCTTCAAATTTCACGATCCCTGTATAGAGTTAATATTATTTATCTTTTATCCTAGTTGAGTTATATATGTCCTCTATTACATATTACATTACATTATGCTTTACATCTCCCTCTATTTGATTGTTAGGGTTTGACAAACAAATTCCTAGAGGATAACTCAACTGATACAACAAAAAATGAAATACAAAGATAAATAATATTAAAGCGCATTCTGGATCATATATACATTTTCTAGATTTCTAAAATTTGAACAAGTGCAAGACAATTGTTCCTCTAGACTGAACATATCTTCAAGTTTGCCTTTCTTTCTTTCCACTAATACTCCCACTAGCTTTTCCTTTCCCAAAATAAAGTTAATTCAGTGTCAACAACCTTTTCCTTGCCCTTACGCCTAGTTAATTTTTCTTGATCATCCAACTTCTCCCCCTCAGTTGGGTTATCCTCCAGAGTAGTAGGATGTGGAGTTGGTAAATTAGACGAAGATGGTTTTGCCATGGAATTAATTGCATGACTAAACTGGGATGCCATGGAACTTAACTGAACCTGGAATGCATCATGTTGAATAAGTTGCAAATTTTTTATTTCTACAATGGACTTACAGATATTTGACAACTCTTTCTCCATTGTTTGGACCCGTGTAAGGAGTCTACTGTATTCCTTTCTGGTTAGAGGTGCATGTGGTTGAGTAGGTTGCTCACTCATACGTTCTGCAGGTGTTTCACTCAACACTCTATATTCACTCGGTTTAGTGGTTTGGGTTACACTTACATGATCTGTTCGTGTTTCTCTCCACTCTCCTCCAGAGCTTCCACCGATTTGTGTACCTGTAAATGAAATCATCCTAGACCCTTTTTCAGAGGTCACGGATGGTGCAATGAAAGTTCGTGAGCTTCCGTCCTCGCGTGAAGCGAATTGCCGACCACTGGTAAAGAGTGGTAAATCTCGAAAGAGATCCAAAGATTTTCCCTCTGGGAGGTTAAACTTGAATCGATTAAATGGCACAAAACCCAAGTTTCCCTCGTACGTCTGTGAAGACACTTGGTTCATAAAAGAACCTCTTACCGATGGATCTTTCCGTAAAATGGAAGATTCACCAGCAGTTATTGAGGTAGGTAATTCCACCTCGGATGCTTGTGAATGCATTTGATCTTTAGAAAGATCATCAACCACTCTTATGTTCCGTGAAATGGAATTCAAGATAGTTGCTCCCGTCAATTCATCCTTATTTACATTTTCACTCATTGGGTAAGAAAGAATTGTTTTACTAACAGTTGCCGTTACCTCAGGTTCATTGGGTTTACTCCGTTTAGAATGAGGTAGAGCGGCTGATGTAACTAACTCCTTATGTGGTGTTGCTGAGGCACTATCTCCCTTAATAATGTGGATGACTGGTCGTTTAAGTGACAATTAAGGTGTAGGAGTTTGTTCTGTTTGTGTTTGTATTTGTAGAATGGGCTCTTCGACCTGTGTTAGAGTCGGTGGGATTTCCTACTCTTGGTCGGGTAAGATGGCCACTAGGGGCTGTAGGAACTGTATTTCCTGTGATACAATAGGGAATACAGAGGTTGGGATAGCAGGGATTGAAATATTACCTTGTCGTATACCTGCTCTCACAGGTCTTGGTAACAATGGAAGTGGGACAGTCTTTAGATATTCAGTTAGGACTGTAGGCACATCCGTATAGTTCTTTTTGCTTATGTAATAAATTACATTCGTCTTCATGTAAGAACATTCCACCTTTCGGCCATTTTCCGAGTGTACCATGTCTTCATCATTCAAAAAATCATTTAATATTAGCTGTAGAAACCTTGGATATAGACATTTGACGTTTTGAGTCTGAACATCTCTTGTTCCCAAGTGTTTCATCTTTAAAATGATTTGACCAAGCACTATTTTTCCAAAATTAATCCTCAAATTATTGGCGACCGCATACCCTATTTTTTGAATAAATTCAAGTATCCGATCTAGATTCGTTCTATCTGAGGAAAAAACATGGCCAAGAATGTGAAAGAAGAAATTCCAGTAATGGGTTAGAAATGTTCTAGAGATATTACCAGTATTGAAATTGCCATCTTGGTACCTTATAAAACGAAAGAACATTTCAATCTGTTCAGGTGTAGGATCAAAAACGAGATTTTCCATAGGAAAATGAAGAATTCGATTAACATCTCGTTCAGTGACCCTAATCGACCTACCAAACAGTCGATATGTGAATGCACACTCGTCCTGTCCAGAAGTGTTAACCGTATTGCAATATAGTTCACGTAATGCATCATGGTTAAGCTGCATTGGTGTAACTAAAGCATAGCGAATTAATGAATGTTCATTCAGAAATTGTGCCCAAGCCCGAAATTGCTCATCATAGATGGTTTCGATTTGCTGAATGGAAGTAGGATTAGCTTTAGCAATAAAAAACTTCCCTGCAATGCCATTTTCAAAACTTTGAGGAAATTCAAAAAAAAAGGGTTAGTTTTTATAAAGGATGATGTATAAAGCAAGAATATGAAATCCGATATAAAAACCACCAGCTAGATTGAGAGATCTTTCCGATCAAAGCTCGAAATATTCAGCAATTGTGTGTATATGCTCTGTATATCTGAAAAATGATGATGTTAAACATAAACAAAAACTCATCATTTATAAGGTTTTAAGGTTCAGGGTTAGGTGAAATAGTGACAGGTTTTGTTTAAAGAATTCAAACTCTCTACAACAAGTGGTAAATTGTCAACCATGTTAGGTAGCCACATTTCATGAATTCAACAGTGGAGGCTAACATCTTATCACCGAAACCTGTCAGCCGACCTCTCAACCTATACACATACACACATATTTAATACTTCTAATTATTATGGATTTAAATATAATCACGCAGTAAATTAAGAATTAATCCACAATAATAAACCTACAATTAAATAGACATAAAATTAACAAAATATCATTAATTGATATATGTCAATAAAATATTTATTTAATTATGCTATAATGATATCTCCAGAATAATCATGCAGATAAGCAAATAAAACAAACAAAATCCAGAGAATGAAATTCACTGGCTACAACTAATAGAACAGAAATTTTAAAAGATCATGAGAAATTTAACATACCAAGCTCACTTACCAACCTTGAAAAGGTTACTTCATCCAAAGATTTAGTAAAAATGTCTGCCAGCTATTTTTCACTAGGAACAAAATGCAGTTCCACAGTGCCTTCCATCACATGCTCCCTGATGAAATGGTATCTGATGTCTATGTGCTTGGTTCTAGAATGCTGCACTGGATTCTGTGATATTGCAATTGCACTAGTGTTATCACAGAAAATTGGGATCTTTTCAACTTTAACTCCATAGTGAAGTAGTTGATTTCTCATCCATAGAATCTGTGAACAGCAACTCCCAGCTGCTATGTATTCAGCGTCTACAATTGAGGTAGATACCGAGTTCTACTTCTTACTGAACCATGATACCAACTTGTTTCCCAAAAATTGACAGGTTCCTGTGGTACTTTTTCTATCCATTTTGCAACCTGCATAATCTGCATCTGAGTAACCAATTAGATCAAAACCAGAATCTCTAGGGTACCAAATGCCAAGGTTTGGTGTTCCCTTAAGATATCTGAAAATCCTCTTAATAGCTACCAAGTGAGATTCCCTAGGATCAGCTTGAAATCTAGCACATAAACATGTAGCAAACATAATATCAGGTCTACTAGCTGTTAAGTATAAAAGAGATCCAAACCATGCCCCTATAGCTTGTCATGTCCACCTTCTTTTCCTTAGTATTCAGTTCAAGCTTAGTGGCAGTGGCCATGGGTGTTTTTGCAGAAGAGCAATCTGCTAAATCAAACCTTTTTAAAATATCATAAATGTATTTTGTTTGACTTATAAAAATTCCCTCATTCACTTGTTTAACTTGTAAACCAAGAAAAAAAGTTAATTCACCCATCATACTCATTTCATATCTACTTTGCATGAGTTTGGCAAACCTCTTGCAAAGTTTCTCATCTGTAGACCCAAATATTATATCATCTACATAAATTTGGACAAGTATCATAGAGCCATTGACATTTCTATAAAAGAGAGTTTTATCAGTAGTACTTCGAATGAAGTGATTCTCTATAAGGAACTGTGAGAGTGTGTCATAACAGGCTCTAGGTGCTTGCTTCAGGCCATAGAGTGCTTTGAGTAGAAAGAACACATACTCTGGAAAGTCTGGATCTTCAAAACCAGGCGGTTGATTAACATATACCTCCTCCAGAATTCCATTCAGAAATGCACTCTTGACATCCATTTGATAGACTTTGAAATTTGCATGCGCTGAATAGGCCAGGAAGATCCTTATTGCTTCTAACCTTGCCACTGGTGCAAAGGTTTCTTCAAAATCAATTCCTTCCTCTTGATAGTAGCCTTTAGCAACTAATCTAGCTTTATTCTTTGTGACTATGCCATTCTCATCCATCTTGTTCTTGAATACCCCCTTAGTGCCAATCACTGATTTGTCTTTAGGTTTGGGTACAAGTTTCCATACTTCATTTATTTCAAACTGGTTTAACTCTTCTTGCATCGCTAAAACCCAGTCTGGATCCAGAAGAGCATGTTCAACTTTCTTAGGTTCCTCTTTGGATAGAAAACTGCTATATAAGCATTCTTCTTGAGTTGCTCTTCTGGTTTGGACCTTTGCATTAGGATCTCCAATGGTAAGCTCAAATGGATGATCCCTGGTCCACTTTCTTTATGGTGGTAAGTTTGACCTTGATGAAGTGGCTTCATTTTCTCTATGTTAATCATTGTGGTTTGTTGTTGAGTTTTGACTGTGAGAAACTCCCCCTGAGTGTATGGCCCTCGAGATTGATGGAGTTCTTGCAGATTCATCAACAGATGCTTCAAATTGATTTCCAACTGATGGTGTAAGTTGCTCTTCAACAGGCGGTTCATTCTGCACTTCAACTGATGATCCTTGTCTGTTTCTCACACCATTTGATCTCCATTCTTCATCATCATTTTTACTTTCTTCACCACTTCTCTCATTCTCAAATGAGAGAGACTCATGAAACCTTCATCTACTAGACCAGATATTTTCTTGTCATCAAAGACAACATGTATGGACTTCAATACAATGTTTAGTCTTAGGTTGTAGACTCTGTAAGATTTTCCAGCTGAGTATCCAACAAAGACAGCTTCATCTGCCTTTGAATCAAATTTTCCAAGATGCTCACCATGATTTTTCAGTACAAAGCATTTGCATCCAAAGACATGCAGAAAGTTGATTGTTGGTTTCTTAGCTTTGAAAAGTTGATAAGGTGTCATGCCTTTTGCTTGATTGACCAAAGAAATATTCTGAGTGTAGCATGTAGTGTTTACAGCTTCTGCCCAGAAGTATGTTGGTAGCTTAGATTCTTCAAGCATTGTCCTTGCAGCTTCAATTAGAGTTCTGTTCTTTCTTTCCACTATACCATTTTGTTGAGGAGTTCTTGGTGCAGAGAATTCTTGGATAATTCCTTCTTCTTCACAAAACTCTCTTATTACAGAATTCTTGAACTCTGTTCCATTGTCACATCTGATTCTCCTTACTTTGAGTAAAGGATTGTTGTTGACTATCTTGATGTGATTTATAATGACTTCACCTACCTCATCCTTAGAGTGCAGAAAGAATGTCCAAGAGAATTTTGAGAAATCATCAATAATCACAAGACAGTATTTCTTCTTTGAGATTGACAACACATTGACTGGTCCAAAGAGATCCTTGTGAAGTAGTTGCAAGGGTTGATCAATTGATGACATTGACTTTTGTTATATATAATTGATATGAATAATAATCAGTGTTTAAGTGTTACAGTGAAATATCAGAGTTTAGCTGGAAGCAGTCAGAGTTTAGTTAAACGCGGACAGATGGAAGCTCGACAGAGTTTGTTAAACTCTGTCTGGAGGAAGCGTCTACTGGTCAACAGTGTTTGAAGAATACTTGAAGATAATTATGGAAGCAATATCTTTGAAGATTGGATAGCTGTCAAAGAGATTGAGTTGACTAAGGAGACGTGTAGCAATCGTAATTGATATCAATTGTATAGCTAATTTATAGGAGTATCAATTATCGATTGTATAGCAGCTGTATATCTTATAAATACAGTTAGGTTAACCCTAGAAGGGTATCATCATGAAACGAATTATCATTCTATTGTAACCTAAGCAGCTCTCTGTGATATTTTACATCACTGAGAGAGGAGTTATTAATTCCAAACAGTTTTTAATTGTTTAAACGTGTGTTTAATTGTTAATCTCTCATACAATCTTGATTATAATTGTGTATTCGGCCTAACAATTGGTATCAGAGCAAATCTGTTACTCTATACAGTTTAAGATCCACATACAGCTATAATCAATGGCAAAGATACCTCCTCCATCAGGTTCAAGTGCAAATACTGAGAAGGCTCAACCTACTACTGTGAGTCGTTATGAGACAATTAGGGTTCCTATTCTCAGGCCGGCAGAGTATTCAATCTGGAAGGTGAAGATGACCATGTTTCTGGAGGCTACAGATCCAGAATATCTTGACAGAATTTATGAAGGTCCTCATAAACCTACAAAGCTATCTATTGCTACTGCTGGTCAAGAAGCGAAAACAGTTCCAAAGGAGAAGAAAGATCTGACTCCTGAAGATCTTTCATCTATTGCTAAGGTTGCAAAAGTTAGGCATCTACTTCATAGTGCCTTAGACAATGTTGTGTCTAATAAAGTGATTAACTACACTACTGCCAAAGAAATCTGGGATGCCCTTGAGGTTTGATGTCAAGGAACTGCTGCTATCAAGAAGAATAGAAGGAACATACTCACACAGGAGTATGAGCACTTTGAGGCTAAATTTGAAGAAACCATGACAGAAACATTTGACAGATTCTGTAAACTGCTCAATGATTTGTCACTGGTTAATAAAGAGTATGATCTAGAAGATTCAAATCTAAAATTTCTTCTTGCTCTACCTGAAAAGTGGGATGTAAAGACAAGCACTATAAGAGATAATTATGATCTTGCTAAAACTGAGATTGATGAAATTTATGGGTTGCTCAAAACTCATGAACTGGAACTGGAACTGAGAAACAGGAGATCAAGCAAGAAGACAAAGTTTGTTGCTCTTAAGGTTCAAGAAAAACCCTTGAAAAAGGAAGCATCAAGGAAGAAAGCTAAGGGAAAGGCTTTAGTCATACATTCTGAAAGTGAGTCATCAAACTCTGATGTTGATTCAAACATTGCTGAATCATATGACTCTGAGGATGATAAAGAAGAAATGATGCAAATGGCTGCTTTGATGGTGAAGACCTTCAAGAAAATGGGTTTCAAGAACTTCAAGAAGGGAAAAAGGTTCTCTAAGAAAGATTCAAATTCTGATAGAAAGAGTTTCAGAAAGTCTGAAAGAAAGGATACCAAATCTGGGAAGAAAGACAAGTCTGAGATTCAATGCTACAAGTGTAAGGAGATGGGTCACTATGCTCCTGAGTACAAGAAGGGTAAAACTGAAAAAGCACTCTTCACAAAAAGCAGAGACTGGGCAGACACTTCAGACTCAGATGAGGAGGTTAACTATGCTCTCATGGCCACTAATGAGAATGAATCTGAAGATTTTGAAAACAAGGTACCTCTAACTACCTATGCTTATAATACTGATAATATAACTGAATTGAGAATCTATCTTAAGTCTTTGCATATCAGTTATAGGGATCAGACTTTAGAGAATGAGAGAATCAAATCTGAGAATTCTGAACTTAAAGAGAGAAATAAAATTGTTGAAGAGAAACTTGAAAACATGCAACAAGTTCAGAAAGAAAGAGATGATGCTGTTTATCTAGAACAGGATTTGCTAGGAAGATATAAGCAACTAGAATCTAAATTGGAGAAGGCAAATTACATAATTAAAACTTGGACTCATTCTGGAAAAGACACTCAAGAGGTTTTTCAGTCAGACACAGTTGGTTTAGGTTACTGTGTGGAAGATGAACTTAGGTTTCAAAATAAGGTCAAAGTTAGAACACATCTTCCATCTACAAAATTTGTTCATGGAATAAATGAACCTAAGTCTGAAGCTGAAAAAGGAGCTGTTAAGAAAGAACCAGTAAAAACTAGTGTTAAACAGGTTAATATTGGTTCAATGACAGATAGTTAAGGAGTTAAAATCTGTTAAGAAACAGAAAGTGTCTAGGAAGAATAGAAATGGTAAAGTAGGCATTACTCAAGGTAATTATCCAATGCTTGCTACTTTTGCTCCAAGAAAGACATGTCATAACTGTGGTAGCACTAACCATCTTGCTAGTTTCTGCAGGAAGAATAAAAACATTAATTATTTACCTTCCAAGTCTGAAGTAAAGAAAGATTATGTTAGAACTAGACCACAGACTTTATGCAAACATTGTGGAAGTACTTGGCATTCTATTTATACTTGCAGGGATTATCATGCTATTTATCATAATTATTATGAACTTAAGCCCAATTTGAAATGGGTTAAGGTTAATTCTGCAAGTGTAAACTCTGAAAATGTTAGCTTAAACTCTGATAATGTGAATTCCGCTGCTAAAGCTAACAAAGTTAAGAAAGCCAAAGGATCCAAGCAAGTCTGGATCCTTAAATCTGACCTTCAGTGAATGTTTGTGATTGCAGGGCATCAGGGAGAGTACCCTAGTCGTGGACAGTGGATGTTCAGGACACATGACTGGAAATAAAGCCCTGCTATCAGAGTTTGTGAAAAAGGCTGGCCCAAAAGTTTTCTATGGAGATGGCAACATAGGACGTACTCTGGGATATGGCAATATCAATCTTGGAAGTGTCATCATCACAAATGTAGCTCTGGTTCCAGGACTCAAGCATGATCTGCTATATGTGAGTCAAATCTGTGACAGAGGATATCATGTAGATTTTTAGCCTGAATATTGTGAAATCATCAGTAAATCTACAGGAAAAGTTGTTCTAGTTGGACACAGGCGCAATAATATCTATGAAGCAAGTTTGTTGACAAACTCTGATGGAAAAGCTGTGTGTCTGTCCACAAGAATGTCTAGTGAAGAGAGTTGGAAGTGGCATAAGAAACTCTCTCATTTGAATCTGAACAACATTAATGAGTTGATAAGAAAGGATCTTGTAAGAGGACTTCCAAAGTCTTTATTAAATGTTGATGGCCTGTGTGATTCCTGTCAAAAGGCTAAACAAAGGAAGTCATCTTTTAAGAGCAAGTCTGAATCTTCAATTGTTGATCCTTATCATCTTCTACATGTTGATCTCTTTGGACCAGTGAATGTCTTGTCAATTGGAAGAAAAAAATATGCTCTAGTCATTGTTGATGAACACACCAGATACACTTGGGTGTATTTTCTAGCAAAGAAGGATGAAACTGCATTAACTCTGATGGAGCTTGTAAAGCTGCTGGACAAAGGATCAAAACACAAAGTCAAGATAATCAGGAATAATAATGGAACTGAATTCAGGAATGCAACAATGGAAGAATTCTGCAAGAACAGAGGAGTGAAGCAAGAGTTTTCTGCACCTGGTACACCACAGCAAAATGGTGTAGTTGAGAGGTAGAACAGAACCTTGATAGAAGCTGCCAGAACTATGCTTGATGAAGCAAAATTGCCAACCTATTTCTAGGCAGAAGCAGTTCAAACTGCTTGTTTTACTTAAAATGCTACCTTGATCAACAAGCATGGAAAAACACCATATGAGATGGTGATGGAAAAGAAGCCTAACCTGAAATATTTCATATTTTTTGGTGTAAATGCTTTGTGTTAAAAACTCATCCTGAACAGTTGACCAAATTTGAGTTAAAAGCTGATGAAGGAATTTTTGTTGGCTATCCGCTGTCAACTAAGGCATTCAGAGTTTATAATCTGAGAACCAAGGTGATCATGTAATCAATTCATGTGTCATTTGATGACAAGAAAATAACTGGACTTGAAGATGTAGATGAACATGATCAACTGTACTTTGAAAATGAAGACTTAATCTCTGATGAAGTAAACTCTGATGAAACTGATCTGACAAACTCTGTTGAAGCATACTCTGAACCTCTACTGGTAAACACTGAAGAAACTTCTCAGCCAGAACAAAGGGGAGAACCAGTTGAGGGGGAGCATGATTAAAATAATGACTCAAATTCTGATAGTGAGTCAACTGAAAAATTTGGATCAAACTCTGATGACTCAAACTCTGAGCAGTCAATTTCAGGGGGAGCCTCAGAAACTGAAGAAAGGCAACAAGAAAATTAGGAGAACATGGATCAAGGGGGAGGATCAAATACTGATAGAAGCCATTTACCTTCTGCTAGGAAATGGACAAAATCTCAGACACCTGATTCAATTATTGGAGATCCAGATGCGAAAGTAAGGACAACGAGTGCTACAACAAATGAATGTCTGTTTCATGCATTCCTGTCGAAATCTGAACCAAAGAAGTTAAAAGAAGCTCTTCAAGATGCTGACTGGATAACAGAAATGCAGGAGGAGTTAAATGAATTCGAAAGAAATGAAGTATGGACCCTTGTACCTAGACCAAAGAATAGATCTGTTGTTGGTAGTAGATGGGTTTTCAGAAATAAAACTGACAGTGAGGGAGTTGTTACAAGGAACAAGGCTAGTGTAAATAAGAATTTTTCAGATCTATTCATATGCCTCTCACAAACTATTCATAGCAGGAAGGAATAGACTATGATGAAACTTTTGCTCTAGTTGCAAGATTGGAGGCAATAAGAATTTTTCTAGCATATGCCTCTCACAAGAAATTCAAGGGTTTTCAGATGGATGTGAAAAGTGCTTTTCTGAATGGGAAGCTTGAAGAAGAAGTGTTTGTTGAACAACCATTAAGTTTTGTGGACCCAAAATATCGAGACTATGTCTATAGGATGGATAAGGCTCTCTATGGACTTAAGCAGGCACCAAGAGCATGGTATGAAACTCTGGCTCAATTTCTTTTAGAAAGTGGGTTCAACAGAGGTACAATTGATAAAACCCTGTTCTATTTTAAATCTGGTAGTGACTTGCTTTTAGTTCAGATATATGTTGATGACATAATTTTGGGTCTACTAATGATAAACTCTGTAAGAAGTTTGCCAAGCTCATGCAGTCCAGGTATCAAATAAGCATGATGGGAGAGCTTAGTTATTTTCTAGGCCTACAAGTGAAGCAAACAGATGATGGGATTTTCATAAATCAAGCAAAATATACCAGAAATCTTCTCAACAAATTTGGTATGCTTGACTGCTCATCTGCATCAACTCCCATGGCAACAACAACAAAGTTGGACAAAGACATAGGAGCTCCAGTAGATATGACAAGCTACAAAGCCATGATAGGATCTCTTCTTTATCTAACAGCAAGCAGACCTGATATCATGTATGCAACTTGTCTCTGTGCAAGGTTTCAGGCAGACCCCAGAGAACCACATCTAACAGCTGTGAAGAGAATTTTTAAGTATCTCAAGGGCACCATAACCTTAGGTCTGTGGTATCCTAGAGAATCAGATTTCAAGCTACTTGGTTACTCTGATGCAGACTTTTCAGGCTGTAAGATAGACAGAAAAAGCACCAATGGAAGTTGTCAATTTCTGGGTGACAGACTTGTTTCTTGGTACAACAAGAAATAGAAATCAATTTCTACATCTACAGCTGAAGCAGAGTATATTGCTGCTGGTAGATGTTGTGCACAGATTCTGTGGATGAAGAATCAATTACTGGATTATGGATTAAAGTACAGTAAAATACCTATTTACTGTGATAATCAAAGTGCTATTGCTATGACAGGTAATCCAGTACAACATTCAATGACCAAGCACATCAGCATAAGGTACCACTTTATCAGAGAACATGTAGAGGAAGGGAATATTGAGCTTCATTTTGTGTCTACAGAACAACAGCTTGCAGATATCTTCACCAAGCCATTGAGTGAAGCTATATTTACAAGGCTGGTAAATGAACTAGGAATGGTCTCTGGTTTTGACTAGAGATATTGGTTAGACTCAAAATTTTACTTATGTAATGTGTTGCTCATATTTCTGTGATATGTTAACTGCTATGTGAACTCTGTTGTTAAACTCTGCTATACAAACTCTATTCGTTAATTCTTAAACTCTGTTAGCATGCTCTATAGGTCAGACACTGTTGACATGTTGGATAAACTCTGAGAAACTCTGATATTATTATTGTCTGAATGTAAACACCGATGAAGAAATATGTACGAAGCATGATTCTCAGTAAATAATCATGAATCCTTCTAAGTTATTTGTGATCTAATCTTAGACTGTGCAGAAGATTAACACAGCATGATACTGCTTCATATTTATAGCATCTCTTAGTTTATTTATCCTAAACTCTGAGTCTGTAAATACTGTGTGTATTGCCTCTCATGAATAACTTCTGATGTTGATGAGCTCTAAACTCTGTTAGTTATACACTGTTAATTTAAATGCTGTTATTAGACTACCCCCAAAGAAAATGTATATACATTGCTAAAACTCCTTTGAGATTATGTTGGTGTCTAGGACGACCCAGGAACTTATTGGTATATAGTAAGGGCTAAAATTCTCTAATTTTTGGTGACTAGTCAAAGACTAGGAAGACCCGGGAACTTATCAAAATGATAAGGGCTAAAATTATAGGATTTTTGGTGACTAGTTCCAACCTCTGATTACTGGAGAAAGAAAGGAAAAAAAAATTATAAGGGGGGTATAAATTAATTAAATGTTACTGTATATAAATTGTTTACTACAGAGTTTAGCATTCATCAGACATTCAGTGTTTACTATGAGAGTTTGTGCATCCAGTGTTTACTGATTTACTTTATGGATTTTATGAAAAATTAGATGCTCTAAAAATTGAATTGGTAAACTCTGCTTTACACACACATATATTCACACCTGTGCAGTTTTTGAAAGGATTATGGTAATGAAGTTGGAGAATTGACAAACGCTGACGAATTTTGTCTAATACTCTAAGGTATATTTTCTTTCAGATAATTTACATACTTCGGGTAAAAAGAGTTTTGCCAACTGTTAATGAGTGTTGGAGTGTTAAAGTGTGTTGGTAATGGGAGAGAGAAAGTAACAGTAATTATTGCCACAATTATTGAACGTGCAAAGTACTTTCATTGCATGTGTGCCACGTGTCCCATTTACACATTACACAAGGAACTGGTTGAGTGTATTAATGTTTAAAAGGATTGGGTTTTACTTTTTAATTACAACTCTAACATTTTTACATACACGGTTATTTTCTCTGCACACAACCCACTCACAGTTACTTGTTATTTCACTTGCACATTTTCACAAACACCTTTCATACATCTCTTTTTCACTGATATTTTCTTCTCACATCGATTCTAACGGCCACCAAAACGTATACTGCTCAAGGGTTATTATTTGTTCCTAATAATTATGCAGCCCCATTGAACAATGCAAACGTTCCAGAGGCGTTTCATTTGATTCAAAATTTCTTGAGAGATTCAGAGATAGGTCAAGCCCTAGTCGAACCACCAACGCTTTCCGCCACGCAGATTGCTACTTTCTGGGAGAACTCTACTTATGACGATGGAGGAGAGGATGGGAATCCTTCAATCATTTTTACAAATGACAAGACAGAGTATGTGATTACTCCAATTACAGTCAGAGAAACCATGGGTTTTGATACACACACTTCCTACAGTGTTGTTTCTAACAATACCCAGAAAGAGATGTTGCAGCAACTTGGGTGTTCAGGTCCATTAGAGAAACTTGGTAATGTGAAAAGGCCAAAGCTAAAGAAGGAGTGGAGTTTCTTCTTCGATTGTATAACAAGGGCCTTTGGAAAGAAAGTCACAAGCTGGGATGCTATCCCTACTGACAGTCTACAAATTGGGCATTCTCTTCTCTATGGAAGTAATTTCGATTTTGGTAGACTTGTTTTAATGAACATAGGTGATAGATTGTCAGAGTCTACTACTGTCTACTTTGCCAGATTCTATCAATTATTGTTTACTGCTTGTGTGCCTGGTATTGCAATTGCTGAGGATGATGTTATTCAGCCTTTTAAAGTCAATAAGAGAATATTCTCTGATCTGACTAACAAGGATACCAACAAGGAGCAATTACCTGACTTGGTTTTGCCTCTTGCTCTTCAAAATTTCCTACATCAACCTCAAGAACCACAACAGCAACAACCTATAAACACTGAACAAAATCCAAACACTGCACCACAACAACCTACAACCACTCACACTAAAACTCAACCACAAACTCAACCTCAAGCTCAACCTCAACCTGAACAACAACCACCACCTACACAGACCAAATCAAAACGTGGAGGTAGAACAAAGCACACAGCAGAAAATACACAGCATTGATCTGTTGGTGTATACTGAAAATATTTATTTGAAGTATATACATTTATTTCTGGCCATTTTTATTGAGAATCATTTAAATGTTTACATGCTGTCTAATATTATATATTGTGTACAATCTAGTATCAAATGGGATACAAAATATTAGATTGTTAAATACGGTTTATATAATATGATAAGGTTCACAGCACAGGTGGTGTTGGACAATCCACTGGTATGGCTGTAGTATTATTTAGAATAGTTTATATTGACTATTAAATAATACTAGTATACTTTGTGTATATTGAACAGGATCAAATTTAGAATTGTTCCCTTATACTGATTAAGAATGTGAACTAAGATTCTATGTTATTATTAAAGCTTAGGTTCTTAATCCAGATATAGTAATTGACACGTGTATATTATTTACATGCTTTGATTTATATATGAAATAATTCTTTTTGATTTATTTCATTATATTTTGGGTGATGAAATAATATATATGGTGAATATTATTTATAGAAGGAATCCATGTCCTGATAATATTCAGGTTAATGATGTCCCCTTGAAAGCTCAAAAAGATTTAATTATGTGAAACCCTGCAGGTGGATTTATTCCGGCATAATTAAATAAAGGTTGAGTGGATGATCAAGGATAAAAGATATTAATTAAATGAATTATCAGTAATTTATTTAATTAATGGACATGCGATATTTTAAACATGGGGAATTTAATAAGCAAATAATATTGGAACCGAATTAATTAATTAAATTACGGTATTAGGAAAGGTAGTGCAAATATTAATTCTTTAGTGGATTGAATTAATATTAAATGACATTGGGCTGGGCTCGGAATGTCATTGGGAGGCCTAACCTAATTATCCATGATCCCTATTGGAGCCCTATATATATTCTTATTCTCTTCTTGCTAGGGTTGGTCAAAAAAAAATTTTGTAGCCACCCAGGAGCAAGAAGAGAGGTTAACTTGAGAAGACGAAGGCCACACTTCGCTCAAGGGAATTTGGGAATATAATAGAAGAGCGTGGAATCAACCGTTAACAAGGTGACTTTTCTATTCGTACTCGTTAATATATTGTATCAAAAATCGCAGTGCGAAGATCTGATTGTCCCAACAATTGGCATCAAGAGCTAGGTTCAATGGTTCTGCGATTTTTGATACGATGTCCATGTCGTGATTATATATATGCATGTATATAGTGGTAGGCTTGTATATTCTGTTTTGTAGGTTGTTATCCACTATTATGGCCATGTATATTTTAATTATGTGTTTGGATCCCACATGGTTTAATCGTGGTTAATTTTTTTGTTTGGTTTCCACGTGGTTTATCGTGGTTGTAAACACGAGGGTTGATCGTGTTAGAATAGATTTTACAAAATTAGTTTTGTAATAGATCTATTTTTCTTGTAATTGTTTGATGGGTTTTTGTTAAAATCCGGGCATTATGTGATAATTATAAGCGGCTGAAAATTGAAACTGGAACAAATATTTTTCCGTTGCGGCTGGTGATTAAGAACAGAAGAAACAGGCGTCAGGAAGAAGCAGGCAGTGGCGCGTGAAAATTTCTGGTCAAAATCCTGTAACGCAGGTCAGCCCTGCGTTACCAGGAAAAACTTGTGTGGCGCAGGGCCAGACTGCGCAACAAGATCTTCCGGATGGTGTAACGCCAGAGCTGACTGCGCAACAGGTGTAAAAGGCAAAGGCAGTGACGCAGACATAAATTGCGCAACAGGCTGTTATTATTTTCTCCTCCGTCCAGCAGATGCAGCACATGTCAGCAACAATAGGAGCTGCAGAAATTTTTTTTGGGGCCATAAATAGTGGAATTTTTTTTTAATTCCGTAATTTATTTTTTAATTATTGCTTTAAATAAATTATTATTTGTGTTGTTAATTATGTGTGTAATTTATAATTGCATGTTTAACATAATTAGGACGACATGGACATATATTTTTTATTTATTGCTTTAATTAAATGTTATATATTGTTAAATTATGTGTGTATTTTGAATGCATGCTAGACATAATTGTAACGACATAGGCCCCATTTAATTTTAAAATTCCTCAATTTATTAATAAAAATTCTAAGTGGGTGAGGGAATTAATTAGGAATTAAATCCCACGGTCTCCATTATTTTGTATGTAATATAACCTTTTAAATAATGTAGATAGTATATATGTTCACCCATCGTGGCGTACTATTTACGGTATTATTAAAGGTTGTGGAAATTACTAGAACAAAATTCTTAAATTAAATTATGAATATTGAAAGGTATACATGCCACCCAACGTGGCGTACCAAGTTTCATAGAATTCGATTAATTAGAAGGGTACCAATGATTGAATATAGATTTTCGATATTGAGAGAAAGGATGATTCTGTCTAGAAAGGGGTCTTAAGTGACGCCTCTTGTTAATGCTCCCCCCGATCTGGGAATTATCCTATTATCGATTATTGATTTGAAATATTTAATGGTGGCATCCGGTCTTATTGTTATTAATTTAAGATTTGATAATGGTATACACTTAGCTATGAAAAATAATATATAGACCACCCTAACGTGGCGTATTATTTAGTAATAGGACCGAAGTAATATTTAAACGAATTTAAGTGGTATATATGTCACCCATCGTGGCGTACCAGATACTTATGGTGTTTAAATATTAGTGCATTAATTTTAATTAATTGTTAGAGGAAACCAATAGGTTTTAAGATTTGTGCAACTCTCTGATTATGTGTTACATGTATGATTCTCAGGATTAGATCATTATGGGCTTTAATCCACTATTCACCATACTTAAGGATAACAAACTTACTGGACCGAACTATATTGAATGGAAACGTAATTTGGACATAGTTTTGACTGCTGAGGAGTACAAATTTTGTACTTATGAACCCAAGCCAGATCAGCCTGCTGAAGATGCTCCTGAAAGTGAGAAGGAGTATTATAAGCGGTGGGTTAAGGCTGATGAGATGTCACGATGTTACATTGTGGCACCAATGTCGGGTGTTTTGCAACATCAGCATCAGGCTATGGCCACTACTTCAGATATGCTCTTTAATCTCAAGGAACTTCTTGGAGAACAGAATAGGGCTGCTAGGCAAGTAGCAATGAAGGCTTTAATGAACACTCAGATGGCTGAAGGAACACCTGTAAGGGATCATGTTCTCAGGATGATGTCTCATCTGAATGAGATGGAGATCCTTGGTGCTGATATTGATGGGGAAACCCAGATCGATATCATCCTTATGAGTCTGCCCAAAAGTTTTGAGCAGTTCCGCTTGAATTACACCATGAACAAAAGGATGTATAGTCTCGCGGAACTTCTGATAGAACTTCAGGCAGCTGAAGGACTCTTTAAGCAGAATGTTCAAGTGAATGTGGCTGAGAAAGCTTCCTCCTCTAAGCCGAAAGGCAAGAAGAAGAAAAAGGTTCAGACAAAGAAAGCTGGAAAGGTTGCTAATGCAGTGGGAGTTCAAGGTGCTGTGAAAAAACCTAAGGGCAAGTGCTTCAGGTGCAAGCAGTCAGGTCACAGGAAACAAGATTGTCCTCTTCCTAAGAAGACAAACAATACTGGTATGTCTCTTTCTCTAGTTACAGAAACATATATAGCGGCTATATCTACGAGCACTTGGTGTGTAGATACAAGAGCCACTGCCCATGTTTGTAACTCTTTGCAGGGGTTCCAGCAATCCAGAATGCTTAGAGATGGCGAGATATATTTGTTCATGGGAGATGCTACGAAAGTAGCAGTAGTTGCAGTTGGAATAATTACATTATCTTTTGGCGATGATAGGATTTTGGTTTTGAACAATTGTCTTTATGTACCTTCGTTTAGAAGGAATTTAATTTCGGTTTCTAAACTTGCCATGGATGGTTATAATGTTTGTTTGGATCGTAATGTTTCTATTATGATGAATAAACGAGTTATATGTTCTGGTACATTGCAAGACAATTTATATATTATTAATCCTATCCAACCAATGCTGCAACATAAGGAAACTAATAACATTCTTTCTAGCTCAAATAAAAGAAAGAAACCTTCTAAATTGAACCAAACATATCTTTGGTACTTAAGATTAGGTCATATTAACTTGAGGAGGATTCAAAGACTGGTAGTATATGGGCCATTAGGCTCGTTGGCAGTGGAGCCATTTCCAGTTTGTGAATCCGGCTTGGAAGGTAAAATGACTAATAGGCCTTTTAAAGCAAAGGGGAATAGAGCCAAAGAAGTGTTAGAATCGGTTCATACTGATTTATGTGGACCTATGAGTATCCAAGCAAGAGGAGGTTATGAGTATTTTGTCACTTTCATTGACGATTATTCTAGATATAGGTACATTTATTTGTTGCGCCTTAAGTCTGAGTGCTTTGAAAAATTCAAAGAGTACAAATTAAGTGCGGAGAAGCGACATCTTGGAAAATGTATCAAGTCACTACGATCAGATCGTGGTGGCGAATACTTGCTTGGAGAATTTAGGGAATATTTATCAGAAAATTGGATCACATCCCAGTTGTCTGCACCTGGCACACCTCAGCACAATGGTGTAGAAGAGAGAAGGAATCGGACTCTTTCAGAGAGTGTTAGATCGATGATGAGTTATTCAGATTTACCCAAGTCGTTCTGGGGATATGCTATAGAAACAACGGCATACCTTCTAAACTTGGTACCTTCTAAGTCGGTTCCCAAGTCTCCAATAGAATTGGGGACTGGTAGCAAACCAAGTCTAAGACATATTCGGATTTGGGGTTGTCCAGCACATGTGCTGAACAAGAATGCGACCAAGTTAGAATCTCGTACAGAAGTAAGGCTGTTTGTAGGCTATCCCATAGGAACGAAAGGTTATTCATTTTATAGTCCTAGGGATCGAGATATCATTGTTAGCACCAATGCTAGATTCTTAGAAGAAGACTATATAATGAACCATAAACCCATGAGTAGTATCATTTTAGAGGAACTAGTGGGAGGGACAGATAATCCCCAAGTGCCAATAGTATAAGTAGAACAGCCACAAGAAAATGCACAACTTAACACTAATACTGCACCAGTGCCTCGTCGTTGTGGGAGGGTTGTTCAACAACCAGATAGATTCATGTTTTTGGGAGAGTCCTCGGACTTGGTACCTGGTGAACATGATGAGGATCCCAGGACATACGAAGAGGTAATTCTAGATAAAGATGAAGATCTATGGCAAAAGGCAATGGAATCTGAGATGGAATCTATGTATTCCAATCAAGTTTGGGAGCTCGTGGAACCACCCAAAGGTGTAAAACCCATTGGATGTATGTGGATCTACAAGAAGAAAAGAGGATCTGACAAAAAGGTGAAAGCCTGGAAAGCACGACTTGTTGCGAAAGGGTATACTCAGAAAGAAGGGATCGATTATGAGGAAACCTTTTCGCCGGTTGTTATGCTTAAGTCGATCCGGATTCTTTTATCTATAGCAGCTCATCTCGATTATGAGATTTGGCAAATGGATGTCAAGACAGCTTTCCTTAATGGAAGTCTTGAGGAAACCATCCATATGCAACAACCAAAAGGATTCTTAATGGGACTGGAATATTCGTTTTGATCAGGCAGTCCAGTCATATGGATTTGATCAAAGCCCAAGCGAATCATGTGTGTATAAGAGAAGTGAGGGTAATGCAGTGGTTTTTCTAGTACTGTATGTAGATGACATTTTACTAATTGGAAACAATGTTAAGATGTTGTCATCAGTAAAGGCATGGTTGTTCAAACAATTTGAAATGAAGGACTTAGGTGAAGCGGCATACATCCTTGGGATCAAAGTAATAAGGGATCGCAAGAAAAGGATGCTGGCTTTATCTCAAGAGCCCTACATTGATGAAGTATTAGCTCGTTTTAACATGTAGAACTCTAAGAAAGGTTTTCTACCTTTTAAGCATGGAGTGGCTCTATCCAAGGAACAGTGTCCTTCGACACCTAAGGATATAGAGAGCATGAAAGCAGTTCCTTATGCTTTGGCATGTGGAAGCTTAATGTATGCTATGTTATGTACGAGGTCTGACATCTGCTTTGTTGTAGGCATGGTTAGTAGATATCAGTCGAACCTAGGTCAGGAACATTGGAGTACAGTAAAAACTATACTCAAGTACCTGAGAAAGACTAAGGAGTATATGTTAATTTACAAGGCCTCAGATCTATTTCCTTTGGGATATACTGATTCAGATTTCCAATCAGATATGGATAAGAGGAAATCAACCTCGGGATATGTTTTTACTTTGGGAGGTGGAGCCGTTATATGGAGGAGTGTAAAGCAGAAATGCATTGCAGACTCCACCATGGAAGCCGAGTACGTGGCGGCCTCTGAGGCTGCAAAGGAGGCTGTATGGTTCAGGAACTTTCTTTTGGACTTGGATGTGGTACCTAATTTGCCTAGGAGTTTGATAGTGTATTGTGATAACACTGATGCTGTGGCAAATTCGAAGGAACCGCGAGATCACAAAGCAGCTAAACATATTGAACGTAAGTATCATCTCATACGAGGAATCGTAAAGCGAGGAGATATAGTTGTGGCTCACATATCATCAGAAGACAACAGGGCAGATCCTTTCACAAAGAGCTTGTCAGCCAAGGTTTTTGACAGGCATGTGGAAGCGATAGGAGTCAGATGGATGGACACATAGTTTTTTGTGTAATAGTGGATTAAATGAACACTGATATACTCATAGAATATTTTGAGTATAAGTGGGAGATTGTTGGTGTATACTAAAAATATTTATTTGAAGTATATACATTTATTTCTGGCCAGTTTTATTGAGAATCATTTAAATGTTTACATGTTGTCTAATATTATATATTGTGTACAATCTAGTATCAAATGGGATACAGAATATTAGATTGTTAAATACGGTTTATATAATATGATAAGGTTCACAGCACAGGTGGTGTTGGACAATCCACTGGTATGGCTGTAGTATTATTTAGAATAGTTTATATTGACTATTAAATAATACTAGTATACTTTGTGTATATTGAACAGGATCAAATTTAGAATTGTTCCCTTATACTGATTAAGAAGGTGAACTAAGATTCTATGTTATTATTAAAGCTTAGGTTCTTAATCCAGATATAGTAATTGACACGAGTATATTATTTACATGCTTTGATTTATATATGAAATAATTCTTTTTGATTTATTTCATTATATTTTGGGTGATGAAATAATATATACGGTGAATATTATTTATAGAAGGAATCCATGTCCTGATAATATTCAGGTTAATGATGTCCCCTTGAAAGCTCAAAAAGATTTAATTATGTGAAACCCTGCAGGTGGATTTATTCCGGCATAATTAAATAAAGGTTGAGTGGATGATCAAGGATAAAAGATATTAATTAAATGAATTATCAATAATTTATTTAATTAATGGACATGCGATATTTTAAACATGGGGAATTTAATAAGCAAATAATATTGGAACCGAATTAATTAATTAAATTACGGTATTAGGAAAGGTAGTGCAAATATTAATTCTTTAGTGGATTGAATTAATATTAAATGACATTGGGCTGAGCTCGGAATGTCATTGGGAGGCCTAACCTAATTATCCACGATCCCTATTGTAGCCCTATATATATTCTTATTCTCTTCTTGCTAGGGTTGGTCAAAAAAAAATTTTGTAGCCACCCAGGAGCAAGAATAGAGGTTAACTTGAGAAGACAAAGGCCACACTTCGCTCAAGGGAATTTGGAAATACAATAGAAGTGCGAGGAATCAACGGTTAACAAGGTGAATTTTCTATTTGTACTCGTTAATATATTGTATCAAAAATCGCAGTGCCAAGATCTGATTGTCCCAACAAGATCTGCTAGAGCTAAAAAGGAATCTGTTAAAGCTAAAAAGGAGTCTGTCAGGCCTAGAAAGGCAAGAAAGGAAATAGCAAACAGACCTCCATCACCATCTATTGTTGAAGATGAGTCTACTGAAGAAGAAGTGACAGTTGAGGTGCCTCAAGCTAAGAGGAGAAAGTTGATACTTGATGAGTCTGATGAGGAGATGAACATTGAAGCTCCAGAGGTGATTTCTAAGGAAATACCTACTGTTGAGGTACATATTGCAGAAGAAGCTGTCCATACAACTGAAAATGTAAAAATGGATGAGGCTAACAGAGATGGTTTTGCTGCTATGGATGATTTTGTTGAAACATTCATTCCATTCTCTGATCACATTGATATTCCTACTTCACCTATTGCTGCTAATTCTGGAGAAACTGGTGCAGTTGATCAGCCTACTGTAGTACTTGATGAAACAGTAGCATCACACACTAAGCTATTCTCTAATACTCACCAGGTTTCTGAAAAAGGTGAAGAAGTTGAGAAATCAACCAAGGCTGTACTTTCTGAGCCTATTGATGCAGTTCTTGAAGTTGCAAAGTCTGTTGATAAGACTGTTGAGTCTGCAGAGCAACCTGCCGAGCAAGTTGATGTTGAAGCTGCAGTGCATATTGATAAGATTGATCCAGTTCAAGATGCAACTGTTGATGTTGAATATGAAGGAAGTGCGGAGTCTAACTCTTCTCAGAGTATACCAGTATAAACTGATGCAAAGCACACACCTTTTTCTCAACCTTCACATGCACATGACATTGAAGCAGAACATTTTGCCAAGTATTCGAAGGATTGGTATAAATCAGATTGCATTTTTAATACTGGAAGAGCAACTAAATTTGTGCATCAATCTGCCAAAAAGATTTCAAATCCTGATATTCTCTCAATTCTGCAAGCAACTATTGTTCAAGTAAAGACACTGAATGAAAGGTTTGATGATTCTCAAAAATCTATTACTGATCTAAGAGCTGAAGTTGTTGCAAGAGACATGACTATACAGAGGGATAATCAACTGAAGTTTCAGACCTTTTCTAAAGCTCAAGAAACTCTGTTTCAAAGGCTAGGTCAAGTTGAACAGAATCAGACTGTCTTGTCTGGTAAGATTGATTCTATTACTACCTCCTTGGAGCTGATTACATCAATTTTGATTCATGGTGATGTCAAAAAGGGGGAGAGAGTTGCTAAGTCTAAATGCAGGCAATCTCAAACTCTGACTAAGAAGGATGATACTGAAGATGGAGGAGTAAATGACAAAGGCAAGAGATTAAGAGCTGATCAAAATCTAAGTCTGAGATCTGGAAAGTCTTCTAAATCAAAGTCTGATGGAATAAACACTGATACTCAGGGTACTTCAAAAACCAGGAGTTTGTTATTCACTAAACATCCACAGACTGATGAAGAATTGGCTGCTAGATTGTTTTTGGAAGAAAATGAAGAAGGAGTTACCATTGAAGACATTCAAGCTGAAGAAAAGAATCTACAAGAAGAACATCAGAAAGCTTTGAAGTCTGGAAAATTCAATAAGCAAGAAAAATCTCCTAGGCATGTTCTTAAAGGCATTGTTATTAAGGAAAATGTTGGTGCTGATCAAAGGTTACAAGTGTCTAAGAAACCAACAGAAGCAGAAGATAAATTGAAGCTGAAAGGCATTGTTGAAGAAGGAAAGGTTTCAAAGAAAGTGAATACAACCTCTGTTGCTACACAAGTTGTACAGAAACCTTTATCTACCCAGATGCAAATGGTTTTTGGAAAAGCAACACTTCATGATCCAAATCTAGTGATTGGAAGTATTACTTCTCTACAAGACAGAACTTTAACAGGTAAGCAAGGTCGAGATAAATCTGGATTTGGTTCTCATAGAGAAGTTAGAATGAATACTGGTCCTAGAGATCCTTCATCACTGGTTGTTCTAGGTCTTGGTGTTACACAGGAGAGTTTAGATAGACTGGAATCAGTGCAGTTGATTCATCAGAAGAGTTTAGAGAAGGATTTTCTTCTGTACTTCATGGCTGATGGTACTATGTACAAAATTGGTGAGTATGATCTTGATTTGAAGCTATGGGAGGAATTAGAATATGTTCTATATATCTTTAAAGTGAAAAATTGAAGGACTCAGCTAGTTGCAAATGTGCTAAGAAAGAAGATGCTGCATAATTTGGCAGTTAGAGGTATAAAATATAACAGTCAGTATGTCCCAAAGTACAGAGATTATCATGGGAATATTGTTGAGATGAAGAAGAATAGTGCTAAACTAAAGACAGATCTGGGTATAACAGTTCTTGATTTTAGCTCAGAGTCAGAGAAAGCACAATTCATCAGACTGGGTAATGAAATGAGAAGAAACAAAATCTATTCTCTGAGATCTGCTATCTACCAAACTGGTGAAGATGATCCTAAGCTGAAAGAGATCAAGGAAGTTATGCAGACAGAACTTGGAAATGCAGAAAGAAGATTACTTATAGACTATCTCAGATCAACACCAGATGTTGAGGAAATTAAGGAATAAAGCTCTGTAAGAATTTTCTTGTTTTTTGTAGATTTTGTTAAGTAGAAGTTTAAACTCTGTTTGTATATTAAACACTGTATTTGTGTATTTGTTTTGACATCATCAATTATTGTAAACTTGTGCATTTTTGCTAATGAACAAGTTGGGGGAGATTGTTAGATATAATTGATGTGAATAATAATCAGTGTTTAAGTGTTACAGTGAAATATCAAAGTTTAGCTGGAAGCAGTCAGAGTTTAGTTAAACACTTACAGATGGAAGCTCGACAGAGTTTGTTAAACTCTGTCTGGAGGAAGCGTCTACTGGTCAACAGTGTTTGAAGAATACTTGAAGATAATTATGGAAGCAATATCTTTGAAGATTGGATAGCTATCAAAGAGATTGAGTTGACTAAGGAGACGTGTAGCAATCGTAATTGATATCAATTGTATAGCTAATTTATAGGAGTATCAATTATCGATTGTATAGCAGCTGTATATCTTATAAATATAGTTAGGTTAACCCTATAAGGGTATCATCGTGAAACGAATTATCATTCTATTGTAACCTAAGCAGCTCTCTGTGATATTTTACATTACTGAGAGAGGAGTTATTAATTCCAAACAGTTTTTAATTGTTTAAACGTGTGTTTAATTGTTAATCTCTTATACAATCTTGATTATAATTGTGTATTCGGCGTAACAACTTTGATTTGAAAAAGGCCTTCTTTTGCTTCCCTTTCTGGCATGCATCACACAATCCATCCTTGGAGTAATCCAATTTTGGAATACCTCTAACCAAATCCTTCTTTACCAACTCATTCATTGCTTTAAAACTCAAGTGTGACAGTCTTTTATGCCAAAGCCATCCTTCATCTACACTTGCCTTGCTGAGAAGACATGTAGTCCTGTTTGCATTTGTTGAATTGAAGTCAGGCCTCTTCTATCTCCTGTCAACACTACCTTGTTGTCACTTTTCTTGAAAATGGCACAAGCTTCAGATGTGAACCAGACATTCTGGCCTTTGTCACACAGTTGACTGACACTTAGCAAGTTATGCTTAAGTCCATCAACCAGTGCTACTTCTTCAATGACAACATTCCCTTGTGAAATCAAGCCATATCCTCTAGTATATCCTTTGCTGTTGTCTGCAAAGGTAATGCTAGGGCCAGCTCTCTCCTCAAACTTAGTGAGCAGGGTAGAATCTCCAGTCATGTGCCTAGAACAACCACTATCCAGGTACCAAAGATTCTTTCTTTGTCCCTACACACATCAAAATCAAATCAAGTTGATTTTGGTACCCAAGTTTTCTTGGGTCCTGCCTTGTTAGCCTTTTTCTTATTTTTCAAGCCCTTACTACCCAGGGGTTCTGATTGAGTTAAATCAACCTTAACTCTTGGTGTAGGTTTCTGAAAAATAGGTTGTTTCACTTTCTCACATGCATTAAAACTAGATGTATAATTTGGTATAGTCTGTGCAAACATGTTATTCATCATCCATGGCAACTGAGGCATATTAAAAGCATTGTAATATGGATTATACATGAATGGCATGTTTGCATAATGACTAGATGCATGAGCAGGCTGGACAAACATGTTTGGCATAACATTCATAGCAGGCATAGGTACTGACTTAGGCATACTAGGCACAGAAGCATTCTTAACAGATTTACAGTTGACAAATAAATGATTAACACTACCACAGTCCACACATTCCTTTCGAGAAGCATATTTATCAGGTGTGTAATTACTATGTTTGTTAATTCCTACCTTGCCATTTCTATTCTTCTTATTAGCCTTAGCCTTAGGTTCAGTCTTTTCTAACTTATCCTTCAATTTCTTGATTGACAAGTTGCCTATGTTTCCTTGTTCAACTGACTTGGTTTTGCTACACTCTCCATTAACAAAGTTCTTATTGACAGGCCCGTACTTTTTATTCAATTTAGTTAAAGTTGCTTTGCTAACAGGCTTAAGTCTCAAAGAACATTCTTTTTCGACTAAATCACTGTCTGAAGCAACTTCCCTATCAACATCTAACTTTACTTCTGCTAATTTGTGAAAAGAATCAACTCCTTGTATACTATAAATTTCTTCAGTTTTAGCCTTTGATCCCTTCCACTTAGCAATTAAGTCTTGTTCCTCTTTCAACTGTTTTATTAAACACTCTTCTCTTTTCAGAGCCTCAACTAACTCATTCTTAGCATCCTGGAAATCTCTTTTCATGGTTTCAAAATCAATTAGTTGAGTTTCTAACAGAGCTATCACCTATCTTAGCATTAAGATCTTTAATCTTTTTATTCTCCTTGTAAAGCGATTTTAATGTGACATGCATGTTATACAATTCATTAGACATTTCATTAACAACATTATCACATTCATCTTTGGAATGTTCAGTTAGGTTTGTAGAGTATACCTGGTTGCTTGCTGAACTAGCCTCTTCATCAGTTTCGTTTGCCATGAGTGCAAGATTGACAAACTCCTCTTCTGCATCTAAGTCACCTCCAGCAGCCCAGTCACTATCTTTTGACACAAATGCTCTCCCTTATTGCTTGAGAAGATCAAGATATTTCTTCTTGTAATCAACAGCTTCAAACTGCTTCTTTTCTTTCTCAGCTTGGGATTTCCTGCATTCATTGGCAAAGTGACCAGCAATTCCACAGCTATAGCATTTGATCTTTGATCTTTCAACCACATCCTTGTTCGGTTGATAGCTTTTCTTGAATTGCCCGATTCCTGCTGGATTCTTCCTGAATCTTAGCTTTGAAAATCTCTTTGACAGAAATGCCAAATACTCATCTAGATCTTCAGCTTCATCCTCACTTAATGCATCATGTTCTTCAATCATCTTCTTTTTACCTTTGCTAGTTTCAGCTTCACCTTCACAATTTTTTGAACTTAGTGTGGCTTCTACACTCTTCATTCTTCCACCACCTTGGATTGTTGGAATATTGGCCACCAAGGCAATAGATCCACCTTTCTTCTGGATTTTCTCCACTTCCTCATCTTGCTGCATTTCAAGCTCATAGGTATTCAGGATGCCATACAGTCTCTCAAGTGTAAAATCTTTGTAGTCTTGAGAGTTCCTCAACGAGACTGTCACTGGCTTCCATTCCTTAGGAAGAGATCTCAGAAACTTTAGGTTAGAGTCCTTGGTTTCATATTTTCTCCCATACAACTTTAGACCATTCAGTAACTTTTGAAATCTACTGAATATGTCTGTTAGATTTTCACCAGAGGAGTAGTGAAAATGCTCATGCATTTTATTTTCTCTTACTTGCTCAGTTCCTTCACAGATTGTTTGAATAGTGTCCCACACTTGCTTGGCAGTGGTGCAGTTTATAACACAATCAAACATATCTTTTTCGATGCCATTGAATAGGATGTCCATAGCCTTCTTATCTTTGTGAATCTCCTCCAAGTCTTCATCTGTGTATTCAGCTTGATTCTTTGGAATAGGCCTTCCAGCAGCTACAGTGGCAGCATCTTGACCAATCCCAGAGTTGGCCTTCATTGGAACATGAGGTCCTTTCTCTATGCAATCTACATACCCTTCATCAATGGCTGAGAGATGAAGGTGCATCTTTACTTTCCAGTTAAAGTAATTATCGTTGTCAAGCATTGGAATCTTCACACCTGTATCCTTCCTTCCCATGGTTTTGATCTTTAGACTTCTTGTATGTTAGAAGCTTGTTCTTGATACCAATTGTTGGGTCCCGAAGTATCGTAGAAGGGGGTTGAATACGATACTACCAAAAAATATTTCGATTTTCAAGATTTTTGCGGATAGAGATTTTTCGGATCTTGAAATCAAAATAACGAAACACAATTTCAGGAATATACCTTTATTGATAATAAACCCAAAGGGGTGTTACAACTTCTAATCCAATGGATTAGCTTCAAAACCAGAACACTCCTAAGGATAGTTTAGGCACGAGGACCTTCTACCCGATACTTCCTGAAAGCGGGCTAAGCCGGCTTTCCTACTAGATGGACTGTCTAGCAGCTTACACTGAGAAGATATAAGAGAGAGAAGAGAGAATTGTGTGTTGAGGTATGTTTTGAAATGAAATACAACAAGCCTATTTATAGACTTTAGAAAGTTACTATGCAGCTAAATTAACGTAACTGTTGATGTTTAATTGAGCCGAAGTCTGCCTTTTTTTCTTCAACCAAACCTGCTTTTCAAGTTCAGCCGAATTCTTCATTTTGTTTTTCAAAACACTTGATTTGAATGGGCCCACATGTTTTTTACTTACTTGCTTTTACTTTGTCAAATGAATAGTAATTTTGGTTACTATTCACATGAATAGTAATTTCGGATACTATTCATATGAATAGTAATTTCGGTTACTATTCATATGAATAGTAATTTACTATTCATATGAATAGTAATATCGGATACTATTCATATTCCTCTTAATTTGGCATCCTTAAATTTTCAGCTTCCAACTAACTAGAGGATATCAACACTGTTCTAAACTCAATCATATCTCTTAACAATTTTTCTGAGTTAGATACTTCGATTCCTTTGTGAAATGTTGACGCCTAGTGCAACTGGTCTGGTTCACAGATGACTAACATTCACTCATGGTCTTCGTATCATGTCTTTAAGAACACTGCTAAGAATTGTGTAACCATAAAAACTTTATCACTGGAATCTTTTGGCCCTTCAACTGAATCATCTGTACATCTTATTTTGTCACTGAGGCTTGATCATGTTAATGAACTTCTTTCAGCAACTTGATCCTTGTTGATGCCTGTTCTTCAAATTTCACGATCCCTGTATAGAGTTAATATTATTTATCTTTTATCCTAGTTGAGTTATATATGTCCTCTATTACATATTACATTACATTGTGCTTTACACTAGCACTTTGATTCCTATTAAAGAAACATTTCCAGACGAGCAGATGTTTCAGGTACAACTCTATAATGTTACTCCTTGGTTTGCAGATTTTGCCAATTATTTAGCTACTGGGTTAATGCCGCTGGATTTATCAAGCCAACAAAGAAAGAAATTCTTGCATGATGTGAAATCTTATTTTTGGGATGAGCCTTATTTGTTCAAGCAAGGTGCAGACCAAATTATTAGAAGATGTATTGCTGAATTTGAGATGCAAGATATTCTTTTTCATTGTCATTCATCTCCTTCTGGTGGACATTTTGGTGGACAATGCATTGCTGCAAAGGTATTGCAATCTGGTTTCTTTTGGCCCTCTCTGTTCAAGGATGCTCATGCATATGTTGTTAGATGTGATCGTTGTCAAAAGGGTTGGTAATATCTCGATAAGAAATGAGATGCCTTTGACTAATATCCTTGAAGTGGAGTTGTTTGATGTGTGGGGCATTGACTTCATGGGTCCATTCCCTCCTTCTTTCAAAAATGAATACATCTTAGTGGCTGTTGACTTAGTTTTTTTTCTTTATTATTTGCCCGAGGACGTGCAAGATGCTAAGTGTGGGGATGTGATAAGCGTGTATTTAATAATAATATTGTCCCTATATTTAAGTTATTTTGCATTGATTTGGATTTTTATTTAATAAATTCTAATGTTTTATTGTAGGTATCAAGGAGTTATAATAAAAAAAAGCTTGGAGTTTAAATAACAAGAGTTGGAAATTAATTTGATTAAAATTCGGATTTTAGGGGTTGCTGCGCAGTCTACACTGTTTGGGCCATATCTGGAGTTCTACAAGTCCAATTCTGAAGATTCGACAGCCCACGAAAAGCTTATGAGAAGGGCTTTAATTCAGAAGTGGTCTTGTATTTAAAATCCAGCCAAATCAGCCCAGAATCTGAGTCAAAAAGTCAACTACGAATTTATTTTATTGGAATTCAATTCTGATTAGGAAATCTCCTTGTATTTATTTTAAATAATTAAAAATACTTTTATGAGAGATATTATTATTAGAGATCAGACCTAATTGAGATACACACATCGTACGAGAAAGAGGCACAAGAAAGAGAGAAAGAAGAAGCTTGAGGAAGGAGATTCAGCCGTTGAAGACATTCACTTGGATTGTTTTTCTTCATCTTTTTGTTCAGGATTCTCTCCTTAACTCTTTTCATTATGTTTATGTGCTATCAATTCTTGGGTGATTTTGAGAGTTTTATCATGAACTTTTTATAAAGTTGGGATTTTTATGGAACCCTAGCATGGGATTATTGTTGTATTGTTAAAGAGTACTATATGCGATTTTACAATTTATTCATTCAATTGTTTTTCATGCTAATACTTGCAATTGTCTGATCAAACATTAGTAGGTTAACGAGTTAATTATAATACCGAAAGGGTTATATTTAATTGACATAAGACTTGAGTAGTGCATGCTTATATCTTTTGATTATAATATTGTTGCGGTATAGACATATATTGTGACCGTGCATAGCTTTGTGAATTGGTGCTTAATTACATTCTGAAGAATAAATTGGCATAGACATATGTTAGTTTATTTGATAGGAATTATAACATAGTGATTTCGAGAGAAACCTATGATCATTGAATTCTAGCTAGTAAATTGTGAATTTGCTAAGTGCTCCGTAACTTTATTACCGATATTCACGTGTTAGGGGGAAATAATTATCCTGACTTATATTCTCATATTTGGAATCGTTAAACTCTCTTCTCTAGTATAATTTAGTTGGTTAAATTAGTTCTAATAATTAGTTTACTTATAAAAATCAACAATCAATATTTTTGTTCGATAACTAAATTGTTAGATATAACTTGCGATTGATACGAATTTACAGTCCTTGAGGAACGAAATCTGGTATTTATTAATGTATTACTTGTTTACGATTGTGTAAACTTGCACATCTGTATTTTACACAACAATGGGAAAGAACATTGCCGGTTGACCGGCAAACCCAGAATCATATAAACGTCCTCTAGGGTAATCGTCAGCTCACCAAAAGGAAAGTGAAATGAGTTGGTCTCTGGCCTCCACCTCTCCACCAAGGCCATGATCAAAGAAACATCGTTCTGAAGAACAACCTGAGGGTTAGAAAACCCTTCAAAACCCCATCTAGCCAGCAATGACCGCTGATCGGCCTGTAAAACCTACTCACCCATATTAGCTGATAAGTGCATAATTTTGCATATTTTTATTACCTATTTATTGTTTGAATTCGTATTTTAATAAATTATTTTGTTACATTTCAGGAAATTCGAGAAAAAATGAAGAAATGGCAAAATAAATAAATAAAGGTCAAAGAAGAGAAAAAGAAGAAGAAGAAGAAGAAGGACCAAAATAGAAGAAAAAGAAAGAGAAGGGGGTTTGGTGCAAAACTGAAAATTGGAAGGCTAGGATTAAACCACACCAAACAAAAATGAATGGTGGGGATTAATCCACACCAACCAAAATCCAAATTATTTTTCCTATAAATAGCATTCATATTCTCTTGTAAAAATTCACTTAGAATTAGGATAGATCTCATTCTTAGTAATATTATTAGTACATTTAGTAGTGAAGAATTTTTCAGCTTTGTAAACATTTTAAATTTTGAGTTCATAATTTTCCTGCATTTATATCTCCCCTGCTTTCGTTATAATACACCAATACAGATATAAATTCACAACACTTCTCCTGTTTTATTTTCTTTCAAATCGAACCAAGCAAATCCCCTGTTTCTTTGTCTCCTGCATCAAACTTACAAATCAAAACCCAGATCTCTCCTTCATCTCATTTTCTTCACGGCAAAAAAAAAAACAAACCATCCCCTTCCTCCTTTTTTTTTCTCCCATTTCCTTTGATGATTAAGAATGCAACTTTTATTTGTTTAATATATATAATTATTACTTTAGTCATTAAGATTTTGTAATCATTAGTGATTTGCTGTTAATAATCTGTACAAGTACTTTTAGTTTTAGTGCTTGATGTTACTACTACTTAGCTTTATAATTATTCTTAGCAATTTACTTTTGTCTTTAATTTAGTAAAATATTAATAGTTCATTTAATTTACAGTATATGGCCACTAATGTCTTCTTTGCCGATTTAATTGCATTAGTGTGTAGTTTTCTATTTATTACTTTTGTCATTAACATATTATTAGTATTAATTAGTAAGAATTAAAATTGACATTAATATGAACAAAGTATTGAGAGCATTTATTGATGTTTATTAAAAAAAAAATTTAGTTTAGAAGTAGTACTTACGTTTGCATGTTTGTAAATAGCCCATTTCAAGCTTTTGGCCCATTCTTGTCTTGACTCATTAAGCTAATATAAATTCGGCCCTTGTTTTCTAAAATGTTTTTCTTGGCCCATAGCATTTTCTAGCCCAGATCTTTGTCAGGCTATGTTGTGTCTTTGTTGGTCACGTTATTAGAGTATTAAAATTCTTTTTTTCTTTTTTGGGTAAATGAGGACGGCACTTCGTAAAAATTTATAACATCAAAACCATATACACACAAGAGAACCAAGTTCTCAAGTTCAAAAGACAAGAACTCTCAAGGACATCCCCAAGAGAGATCCAAAACAAAGCAAAAAAACAAGCAAAATACAAGAGGAAGGAAATAAAACTACTAGTAACCAAACTCCATGCCAAGCTGCTATAACACAAGAAGTTCCAGCAAAAACACCACCGCAAAACTTCAGTATCACTCCCACGAGTCCAAAGCTTAGCAGCAAACTCCCCCTTAATAACACCAAAAACCCCCAGACATACCTCACTTAGCCACCACCAGCACATCAACTGCACCCCCCCAACCAGCTAAACCACCAACACCAAACCCAGCTACTAACCACACCCCCAACTAACTTAACTAACATCAATAAACCTCTGGCCATTAGAATTATTTTGGATCAAAGGCAGCTCCCACGAAATATTCCACAGCCTAAGAGTTCCAAAAACTCGACTTGACTTTCGAATTTTCAACCCCATAATTTTCATACGAACTGTATCCACAATACCATCTCTAACTTGACTAGGAGTTCTATGCTGGTTTTGGAAAAGACGCAAGTTACGCTCCTGCCAAATGAAGTAAACAAGACTCCCCAGCACAAGCTTATTAACAGTATTGACTAAAGTCTTACCCTTCCAAGTTGCAGCCTACCAGCATAGGACAGCCACTTATTTTGCCATTTTTGAATCTTTCTCCTCACTTGGTCAAAAAGCGGAACACAATCCGCATGCCATAATCTCGTAGTCACCAACGGAACCCCAGATACTTAACAGGAAGAGCTCCCTCATCAAACCCCATAATATTATTTATCAACAGTCTATTTTCATTGGAGACTTGACAGTAAAAAACACAACTCTTCTCCTCATTAGGTTTCAAACCCGAAACAGCTGCAAATTCATCCAGAGAATCCTTTAAAATCTGCACTGACCAGGGATCTCCGTGGGAAAACAGAAACAAATCATCTGCAAAGCAAAGATGGGAAATGCCCAGCCTTTCACACTTTGCATGGTAATTAAAAAACCCATCTTCTGAAATTCTTTTCCGCAAAATGATAGACAGCACCTGCATAACCAAGGTGAACAAATACGGGGATAGCGGGTCACCTTGACGAAGACCTTTTTCTGCCTTAAAAAAACCATGGGCTTCACCATTAACAATGACCGAATAACTAGGGGTAGAGACACACTCCTTTATCCACCCCACCATTCTATCCGGAAAACCAAACAACCGAAGAGCAGAAAACAAAAACTCCCAGCTAACACCTTTCCGAATATCTACTTTGAAGGCACATCTAGGCTTACCCTCCTCCCGATGATAGTCCTTAAACAACTCTTGAGTTAGCAAAATATTATCACTAATCCTCCTCCCCGGGATAAACGCATTTTGGCTATCATCAACAATAGAATCCAGACATCCTTTAATTCTGTTTGCAAGGATCTTAGATACACATTTATAGAGCACATTACATAGTGAAATGGGCCTGAACTCAGCAACATTAACCGGCTGATCAACCTTGGGAATGAGAGCAATCAGAGTCGCATTAACTTCCTTTAGAAGCTTACCAGAAACGAAGAACTCCCTAACTGCTTTACACACATCAGTACCAATAATAGGCCAAGCTGCCTTAAAAAATTTAGCAGAAAAACCGTCTGGCCCAGAGGCTTTATCATCTCCCAAAGCAAAAATAACCTCCTTGATCTCCTCATCCGTAGCAACCTGAACCATAGAGTCACACATATCAGCAGGAACTTTTTTTATCAAAATAGTCAGTCAAGTTCTCAATTCCCTCCACCTCACTCTTAGAGTATTAAAATTCTCATGCTTGTTATTTTGTTTTTATTTTATTATTGAAATGCTTAGTTTCCTTATATACATACACTTCGAGCATGTCTCATTTCATTGTCAATCGCCTGATTAATTAATTAGTTGTTAATTTTAATATAATATTTTCTTGTTTTGATTTTAATGTTTCAACAATTTTTCTAATTTTCTATTTTCTTAATAGTTAATTTAGATTAATTCAAAACTCATTCCAATATTAATTGTCTAGTTCACCTAAATTAGAAACTAAGGTTGCGCGAAAATATATAGTCTCTGTGGATCGATATCTCAAGTACTAAAACGAGATCGTGCGCTTGCGATATTAAAATGTACACATTTTCTGTCACATCAAGTTTTTGGCGCCGCTGCCAGGGACTAATTATTTTTCGCACCTTAATTTTTAATTTTTCAGATTAGTTTTCTTTCGCTTGCCTTATTTTTATTTCATTTTTTTTAGGAAAGTGTGAAATTTCGGGAATCTTCCCACGGAGCTTGGAAAAATCGGAATTCTTGGAAGCATGCTTCGGTAACCCGTATTTTTCTCTTTTCATCCTTTTTATTTTTTAGAAAATCACAAAAAAAAAATTCAAAAATCACAAAAAATTGAAAATTGAAAAATTAAAAAAAAAATATTTTTAAATACATACTTGTTGCATCATGCATTTAATCACTTAGGGCACATCATCTAGATTTTTAGTTTCTTGTTTTTAATTTTTCGTACCTTATAAATTGTGGTGATCGCTGGCGGACCGAGGTACGTTAAATTCTTCTTTTCTTTAGTTTAGAACACGTAGTGTAGATCATCCATAATTGTTTATCGTTTTTGTATATATCTCGTTGTTTGTTGCATCAAATAAACGTAATTAAGACTTATTCACGACCTTCAGTGTCTAAGGTTCGCCTTGCTGTTAAGATTTGGTGTCTAAGTGACGAGTTTGGCCTCTTGGCAATGCCTGCTCTAATCTGGCCGAATCGGTCTGAATAATTCTTAATTTACGGATTTTTTTAGTGTGTCTTAACGTTATGTGAGCAAAGTCTAGTTTATTAAGGAACCCTAGGTCTAGAATTTTTCTTTTGATTTTTCACCATTTCTTTTTGTGTGTTTGAATTAATTCTTTGTACGCTACATGTCCGATGAGTAATAATGAGATGTCACCAATGGCCCCTGAAGCTTACACATATTGTGAAATTTGTGGTATTTATGGTCACTTTGGTTTTGAATGTTCTTACAATGCTTACAATGCTCAATTCGGACAAGTGAATGATTATCAAGAAAGATACGAGTCAAATCCGTACTTTAAATGCATATAATCAAGATTGGACGGGTCAACCAAATTTTTCATACACGGACAACAACTTTCAGAATTTCTCATATCATGATCAACAACAATTCCAGCAACAACAATATGAAGAACAATATCACCAACAACAATTTGAGCAACCATAATGGCAGCAATATGAATATCCTCCACCGAAGAATTTCCAGGTTCATCAAACCAATGAAAATGCGCAACCTGATATATTGAGCAAGGCGGAGGAACTTCTAATGCAAACTCAAAAGATTCAAGAGGAGTTAAATAAACTGATGGGAGCTGAAATTGCAGAATGGGATAGCTCTTTTACTGCATGGCAGCCTGACTCTACACCGCCGCCATCTGTACCACCAGAAGATGAAATGGATTCGATCATTCTTACAAATGATCAAGAGGAAAATAGTTTCTCGGTGTGTGTTGATGATGTACTTATTGAAATAGAAGAGGAGCTTTCCACCGAGGTTAAGATCAATGATGTTGTTATTGTTGAGGATGTTGTGAGTAAAAACGAGAATCTGTGCTTCAAGGTTGACGTGATGTCAAAAATTGTCCAAGAAGATTTGTCTCCAATTTTGCTTGATAATCCAGTCCAAATGGCTATTACCCTTCAGTCCTCGGAAGAAGGAGACCCTGATAAATGCTCCTTATTCATTGATTCAAAAAGCCAAGAGGATCAAATAGCTCCAGAAAAAGTAAGGAAGGGAGAAGAACCACCACCCGAGCCTCCACCTCGCGTGATTATTAAGGGAGTTCGGCGTTTTCGGGGCTATGAATTTTATCGATGCTTTATCACAAAATTTTCCAAAACTACATATTTTCTTGATCAATTTTTATTTATTGATGTAGTGGCTAAATTTGCTAATGCTTGTTTAGAAATTTTGTGCAGGATTAAAAAAAAAATTGTTGATGCTTTTTCGTGGTGGTCCCACGCAACAGGTTTTTGGAGTGGCAATCCATGCCTCGATACTTCATGCTTGTGCATTAGGGGAGTATTTCTTACTTTTCTTTTATACCTTTGCATACATTGAGGACAATGCATGATTTAGGTATGGGGGGAGTGTTTAGTGTAAATACATAAAAATTGAAAAATCCAAAAAAATTGAAAAATTTTAAAAATCCAAAAATAGAGATATTTTAGCTTAGTTGTCCTTCCCACTCTTTAAATTCCAGAACTAGTTGGTGTTGGCTATTTTTCGAAAGTTATATGTATAATGCCTTTAGATAATTTGAACGTAGTCAGGTAAGGTTTTTCCTCATGAAACTTGTGCCGAACAATTTTTTGCTTAAAAGACCAAGACGACACATTTGCACAAGACTTTTGATGGAAAAATTGTATAGGAATGTTATTCGATACCTGCGAGAGAACCCACATGTTAGAACAATGTCGAATCAAACCTTTGCGAAATTTGGTTCCTATAGTGTGAAAAAATCAAAAAAAATCAAAAAAAAAGTCAATAAATGTTTGTAATTGTTGAGTGCTAGTGTAATTTTGTAATAATAAATTCTTAGTAGGGAAATCGGCTAGGTTGGGCTCATTGATAACCCGAGTAAGTAAGTCCGAGGGGACTTTGTGCCTAGCAACCTAAGGTCCTTTGTGGTCTGGGATTGTTGACCTAAAACTCGCTAAATGGGGCAAAAGTCTTTTGGGACCTCAACCATTGCACAGTCGGTCTAACTGCTAAGAACGTGAAGTTTGGCTAGATACTTGTTTTGATAGAGATTGGGTCAGTTCAATATTGGTTGAAAAAGAGAAAATGTTCGTATGCACTTTATCCATCATAGGCCTTAAATTCACTACACACCTTGGGATTTTTTTTTGCAAATTTTTAGAGTCTAATCATGTGGATTGTGGGAACCTATAACGTGGCTATTATTAGAATAATCTTTAAGGCATGTATTTTCCTACAAAATTGTTTTGTTAACACCAATGAAAGCTAGATTGAAAGAGGAAAGTTGGATACTGGCTGATTTATCTCAAAGATTTTATGGGTATATCTTCTGTAAACCCTTAGGAGACAACACTCCTCCTGTAGAGATCGTCTATAGGTTTAACGGGTTGGTAAACCTAAAATTACCCTTGATTCCTACGACAGTGAGTATAGGTTTTTAATTCTGCATTTTTCTTTTTGTTTTACTCGAGGATGAGCAAAAGATAGGTATGGGGGCATTTGATAAGTGCATAATTTTGCATATTTTTATTACCTATTTATTGTTTGAATTCGTATTTTAATAAATTATTTTGTTGTATTTCAGGAAATTCAAGAAAAATTGAAGAAATTGCAAAATAAAGAAATAAAGGTCAAAGAAGAGAAAAAGAAGAAGAAGAAGAAGGACCAAAATAGAAGAAAAGGAAAGATGAGGGGGTTTGGTGCAAAACTGAATGTTTAGAAATGGAGGGCTAGGATTAAACCACACCAAACAAAAATGAATGGTGGGGATTAATCCACACCAACCAAAATCCCAAATAAATTCCTATAAATAGCATTCATTTTCTCTTGTAAAAATCACTTAGAATTAGGAGTAGTAGTAGAACACTCCTCAAATTGTAGTTGTATTTTTTATTTTGCAGCTGTTGTAAACAATTTTTTTTCTTTTCAACAAATATCTGTCTTTATTACTATTAATTCGAGGCCCTAAGTTTCAATTGCTCTGGTTTCCTTACATTTTGTTTTAATCAATAGGCACTCTCCCCTGTTTCTCTTGTCTTTTTCACCAAACCAAAAACCCAGCACATTTCCTAGTCTTCTTCTACTTCATTTTATTGTTTCCTTTCTCCCCAAAAAAAAAACGCCATCATCCCCACCCCTTCTTTCTTGTTTTCTTCTCTTCGGTTTCTGCAAACATAATACACGAATTCTCTATTCTTTTCTTTTCCATTCGAACCCACTAGTTTCCTTCCCTTTCGTTTGTTCTTACCGTTCTTTATGAGTAAAAAAATTAATTGGTTTGCCGTCCCTGGTCCTCTTTTCTAATTCTAAATCGCTGATTTGTAGTGAATAGGAATTGTTCGGGGTTTTAAATTGCTGCATTTCGAGTTTGTTGGTGTCATGATTGTTGTGTATTCTGAGTTTCTTGTTCGAGCTTCTTACTCGTTTTGTTAATCACTGTCGAATTAAGTTAGTTTTAATAAGTTGCGTGTTATTTGGTCCATTTTCTGCTTGAATTTCTGTTTGATTGTCGAGTAGTGTGGCTGAGTTTTGTTAAATGTTTAAGCTTAATTTACTGAGTTGTTAATCGAACTGCTGCGTTTTCTTGTTTCATTCCGGTATGGTTTTCGGCGTCTGTATTATGCTGAGTTACCGAGTTCCTGTATCCTTTTCTTTGCTGCGTTGCTGTTTGTGTTGCTTGGTGTATCATCGAGTCTGTCTTGCTGTTCCATTTGCGAGTAGTTGATTTGTCACGAGTTGGTTTCTCTGTTCTGGAGTCTGTGTTTTGTTCTTCTAGTTTACTCCGGTTTTCGAGTTCTCAGTGAGTTGGGATTCAGAGGAGTCCTTCGTTTTGCTGTTTTCATCAACGTCGAGTTAATAACTTCTGAGTTTTGGTTTAATAAGTCCAGTTTCTTTGTTGGTTTCGAATTGGGTTTGACGTGCGTGCTTTGTTTTGCTTATTATTGTGCCACCGAGTTAATTCAATCGTGAAATCATTAGTGATTGATTGTGTGTCAATTTGTGAGTTTAGTGAGTCGGTTTCGTTTAATTTGTGTTTTGTGTATTGTGCGAAGTATTGTGCTACTACTGTAGTTCTTTGTTCCAGTTGCTGTGATTTATCAAGATTGCATTTGATTCGTCCAATTGTTTATTTTGAGTTTACTGCATTCGTTTCCACGGCTATGTTTGCTTTCTTGAGATTGTTTGAGGTCAAATCTTACTTTGCTGAGTGCTGTTTTTGCTTGTTGGTATAGTGCAGTTTTAATTTAGTATCTGAGTTGTACGTGTTTAGGTGCGGTTTGGATCAAATTACTTGTGTTGAAAATGGTTTTGGCTAGTTATTTTAATTTGGATAAATTAGATTTAATTTAGATTTTCCCTTAAAACATAAAAATAAATAGTTTAAATTTTCTTTTATTAGTTTAAATATAAATTTTCTAAAATCCAATCGAATTTTAATAGTAAAAATAATGAAAAAAAAAATTTCATTTTTGTTTAAATAGATTAATTTAATTTTCGTTAAAAAAATTGTTTTAGGAATTAATAGTAAAAATCCAAAAATCCAAATTGCCTTAGTTCAATTAAATTAGAAATTAAGAATGACTAATTTTTTCTGTTCCTTTAAATTTTAATTTGTTGAATTAAAATTAGATTAAATTAAATTCTCTTTTTGTAATAACTTAAATTTTCCTTTAGGAACTAAATAGCATAAATCCAAATTGACAAAAATACCATCTCGTTCTAATTCGATTAAATTCAAAATAAAGGTTCGTGAATAAAATTATTCCCTGTGGATCGAATCATAAATACTAAAACGATGATCGTGCACTTGCGATATTAAGTGGTTTATTTTCGGCACATCAAGTTTTTGCGAGTGTTTAGTGTAAATACATAAAAATTGAAAAATCCAAAAAAAATTGAAAAATTTTAAAAATCCAAAAATAGAGATATTTTAGCTTAGTTGTCCTTCCCACTCTTTAAATTTCAGAACTAGTTGGTGTTGGCTATTTTTCGAAAGTTATATGTATAATGCCTTTAGATAATTTGAACGTAGTCAGGTAAGGTTTTTCTTCATGAAACTTGTGTCGAACAAATTTTTGCTTAAAAGACCAAGACGGCACATTTGCACAAGACTTTTGATGGAAAAATTGTATAGGAATGTTATTCGATACCTGAGAGAGAACCCACATGTTAGAACAATGTCGAATCAAACCTTTGCGAAATTTGGTTCCTATAGTGTCAAAAAATCAAAAAAAAAATCAAAAAAAAAAGTCAATAAATGTTTGTAATTGTTGAGTGCTAGTGTAATTTTGTAATAATAAATTCTTAGTAGGGAAATCGGCTAGGTTGGGCTCATTGATAACCCGAGTAAGTAAGTCCGAGGGGACTTTGTGCCTAGCAACCTAAGGTCCCTTATGATCTAGGATTGTTGACCTAAAACTCGCTAAATGGGTATTGATGCAAAAGTCTTTTGGGACCTCAACCATTGCACGGTCGGTCTAACTGCTAAGAACGTGAAGTTTGGCTAGATACTTGTTTTGATAGAGATTGGGTCAGTTCAATATTGGTTGAAAAAGAGAAAATGTTCGTATGCACTTTATCCATCATAGGCCTTAAATTCACTACACACCTTGGGATTTTTTTTTGCAAATTTTTAGAGTCTAATCATGTGGATTGTGGGAACCTATAACGTGGCTATTATTAGAATAATCTTTAAGGCATGTATTTTCCTACAAAATTGTTTTGTTAACACCAATGAAAGCTAGATTGAAAGAGGAAAGTTGGATACTGGCTGATTTATCTCAAAGATTTTATGGGTATATCTTCTGTAAACCCTTAGGAGACAACACTCCTCCTGTAGAGATCGTCTATAGGTTTAACGGGTTGGTAAACCTAAAATTACCCGTGATTCCTACGACAGTGAGTATAGGTTTTTAATTCTGCATTTTTCTTTTTGTTTTACTCGAGGACGAGCAAAAGATAGGTATGGGGGCATTTGATAAGTGCATAATTTTGCATATTTTTATTACCTATTTATTGTTTGAATTCGTATTTTAATAAATTATTTTGTTGTATTTCAGGAAATTCAAGAAAAATTGAAGAAATTGCAAAATAAAGAAATAAAGGTCAAAGAAGAGAAAAAGAAGAAGAAGAAGGACCAAAATAGAAGAAAAGGAAAGATGAGGGGGTTTGGTGCAAAACTGAAAATTGGAAGGCTAGGATTAAACCACACCAAACAAAAATGAATGGTGGGGATTAATCCACACCAACCAAAATCCAAATTATTTTTCCTATAAATAGCATTCATATTCTCTTGTAAAAATTCACTTAGAATTAGGATAGATCTCATTCTTAGTAATATTATTAGTACATTTAGTAGTGAAGAATTTTTCAGCTTTGTAAACATTTTAAATTTTGAGTTCATAATTTTCCTGCATTTATATCTCCCCTGCTTTCGTTATAATACACCAATACAGATATAAATTCACAACACTTCTCCTGTTTTATTTTCTTTTAAATCGAACCAAGCAAATCCCCTGTTTCTTTGTCTCCTGCATCAAACTTACAAATCAAAACCCAGATCTCTCCTTCATCTCATTTTCTTCACGGCAAAAAAAAAAACAAACCATCCCCTTCCTCCTTTTTTTTTCTCCCATTTCCTTTGATGATTAAGAATGCAACTTTTATTTGTTTAATAAATATAATTATTACTTTAATCATTAAGATTTTGTAATCATTAGTGATTTGCTGTTAATAATCTGTACAAGTACTTTTAGTTTTAGTGCTTGATGTTACTACTACTTAGCTTTATAATTATTCTTAGCAATTTACTTTTGTCTTTAATTTAGTAAAATATTAATAGTTCATTTAATTTACAGTATATGGCCACTAATGTCTACTTTGCCGATTTAATTGCATTAGTGTGTAGTTTTCTATTTATTACTTTTGTCATTAACATATTATTAGTATTAATTAGTAAGAATTAAAATTGACATTAATATGAACAAAGTATTGAGAGCATTTATTGATGTTTATTAAAAAAAAAAAAATTAGTTTAGAAGTAGTACTTACGTTTGCATGTTTGTAAATAGCCCATTTCAAGCTTTTGGCCCATTCTTGTCTTGACTCATTAAGCTAATATAAATTCGGCCCTTGTTTTCTAAAATGTTTTTCTTGGCCCATAGCATTTTCTAGCCCAGATCTTTGTTAGGCTATATTGTTTCTTTGTTGGTCACGTTATTAGAGTATTAAAATTCTCCTGCTTGTTATTTTGTTTTTATTTTATTATTGAAATGCTTAGTTTCCTTATATACATACACTTCGAGCATGTCTCATTTCATTGTCAATCGCCTGATTATTTAATTAGTTGTTAATTTTAATATAATATTTTCTTGTTTTGATTTTAATGTTTCAACAATTTTTCTAATTTTCTATTTTCTTAATAGTTAATTTAGATTAATTCAAAACTCATTCCAATATTAATTGTCTAGTTCGCCTAAATTAGAAACTAAGGTTGCGCGAAAATATATAGTCTCTGTGGATCGATATCTCAAGTACTAAAACGAGATCGTGCGCTTGCGATATTAAAATGTACACATTTTCTGTCACATCATTAGCCATCAACTGATATAACTTCAGCTTCTCCCTCTCACCACCCTCCCATATCTTAGTATTAATATGGTCATCCTGCATGACCAATAGTGATCGATCAATAGGTCCACAGGGGTCATCCATAGTTCCTGCAATATTTCAAAACAAATATTAAAATCTAATTAAGGTAGCATGATCCTAATAATTAAAGGCAATTACAAACTAATATATATTAAAAGCATAAAATGCAAAATCATTTTATTAACATATATCATCTTATAAACACTTGGTTGGAGTGAAATTCAGCTAGGTTTATTAAAGAGAAAGAGGGGAAAAAGAGAGGGGGCTTGATTGGAAGAAGGTGGGATTGAATAACTTTGTTTTGGCTTATAAGGTATATAAACTTTGACTTGTGAGTTTTAATTTTATGATTTGTAGGTATGTTGTTACTTGCATAGATTTTCAGTTTATATATTGTAATGTTTTGCTTGAGTTGTACGTGTTTAGGTGCGGTTTGGATCAAATTACTTGTGTTGAAAATGGTTTTGGCTAGTTATTTTAATTTGGATAAATTAGATTTAATTTAGATTTTCCCTTAAAACATAAAAATAAATAGTTTAAATTTTCTTTTATTAGTTTAAATATAAATTTTCTAAAATCCAATCGAATTTTAATAGTAAAAATAATGAAAAAAAAAATTTCATTTTTGTTTAAATAGATTAATTTAATTTTCGTTAAAAAAATTGTTTTAGGAATTAATAGTAAAAATCCAAAAATCCAAATTGCCTTAGTTCAATTAAATTAGAAATTAAGAATGACTAATTTTTTCTGTTCCTTTAAATTTTAATTTGTTGAATTAAAATTAGATTAAATTAAATTCTCTTTTTGTAATAACTTAAATTTTCCTTTAGGAACTAAATAGCATAAATCCAAATTGACAAAAATACCATCTCGTTCTAATTCGATTAAATTCAAAATAAAGGTTCGTGAATAAAATTATTCCCTGTGGATCGAATCATAAATACTAAAACGATGATCGTGCACTTGCGATATTAAGTGGTTTATTTTCGGCACATCAAGTTTTTGCGAGTGTTTAGTGTAAATACATAAAAATTGAAAAATCCAAAAAAAATTGAAAAATTTTAAAAATCCAAAAATAGAGATATTTTAGCTTAGTTGTCCTTCCCACTCTTTAAATTCCAGAACTAGTTGGTGTTGGCTATTTTTCGAAAGTTATATGTATAATGCCTTTAGATAATTTGAACGTAGTCAGGTAAGGTTTTTCTTCATGAAACTTGTGTCGAACAAATTTTTGCTTAAAAGACCAAGACGACACATTTGCACAAGACTTTTGATGGAAAAATTGTATAGGAATGTTATTCGATACCTGAGAGAGAACCCACATGTTAGAACAATGTCGAATCAAACCTTTGCGAAATTTGGTTCCTATAGTGTCAAAAAATCAAAAAAAAAAAATCAAAAAAAAAATCAAAAAAAAAAGTCAATAAATGTTTGTAATTGTTGAGTGCTAGTGTAATTTTGTAATAATAAATTCTTAGTAGGGAAATCGGCTAGGTTGGGCTCATTGATAACCCGAGTAAGTAAGTCCGAGGGGACTTTGTGCCTAGCAACCTAAGGTCCCTTATGATCTAGGATTGTTGACCTAAAACTCGCTAAATGGGTATTGATGCAAAAGTCTTTTGGGACCTCAACCATTGCACGGTCGGTCTAACTGCTAAGAACGTGAAGTTTGGCTAGATACTTGTTTTGATAGAGATTGGGTCAGTTCAATATTGGTTGAAAAAGAGAAAATGTTCGTATGCACTTTATCCATCATAGGCCTTAAATTCACTACACACCTTGGGATTTTTTTTTGCAAATTTTTAGAGTCTAATCATGTGGATTGTGGGAACCTATAACGTGGCTATTATTAGAATAATCTTTAAGGCATGTATTTTCCTACAAAATTGTTTTGTTAACACCAATGAAAGCTAGATTGAAAGAGGAAAGTTGGATACTGGCTGATTTATCTCAAAGATTTTATGGGTATATCTTCTGTAAACCCTTAGGAGACAACACTCCTCCTGTAGAGATCGTCTATAGGTTTAACGGGTTGGTAAACCTAAAATTACCCGTGATTCCTACGACAGTGAGTATAGGTTTTTAATTCTGCATTTTTCTTTTTGTTTTACTCGAGGACGAGCAAAAGATAGGTATGGGGGCATTTGATAAGTGCATAATTTTGCATATTTTTATTACCTATTTATTGTTTGAATTCGTATTTTAATAAATTATTTTGTTGTATTTCAGGAAATTCAAGAAAAATTGAAGAAATTGCAAAATAAAGAAATAAAGGTCAAAGAAGAGAAAAAGAAGAAGAAGAAGGACCAAAATAGAAGAAAAGGAAAGATGAGGGGGTTTGGTGCAAAACTGAAAATTGGAAGGCTAGGATTAAACCACACCAAACAAAAATGAATGGTGGGGATTAATCCACACCAACCAAAATCCAAATTATTTTTCCTATAAATAGCATTCATATTCTCTTGTAAAAATTCACTTAGAATTAGGATAGATCTCATTCTTAGTAATATTATTAGTACATTTAGTAGTGAAGAATTTTTCAGCTTTGTAAACATTTTAAATTTTGAGTTCATAATTTTCCTGCATTTATATCTCCCCTGCTTTCGTTATAATACACCAATACAGATATAAATTCACAACACTTCTCCTGTTTTATTTTCTTTTAAATCGAACCAAGCAAATCCCCTGTTTCTTTGTCTCCTGCATCAAACTTACAAATCAAAACCCAGATCTCTCCTTCATCTCATTTTCTTCACGGCAAAAAAAAAAAAACAAACCATCCCCTTCCTCCTTTTTTTTTCTCCCATTTCCTTTGATGATTAAGAATGCAACTTTTATTTGTTTAATAAATATAATTATTACTTTAATCATTAAGATTTTGTAATCATTAGTGATTTGCTGTTAATAATCTGTACAAGTACTTTTAGTTTTAGTGCTTGATGTTACTACTACTTAGCTTTATAATTATTCTTAGCAATTTACTTTTGTCTTTAATTTAGTAAAATATTAATAGTTCATTTAATTTACAGTATATGGCCACTAATGTCTACTTTGCCGATTTAATTGCATTAGTGTGTAGTTTTCTATTTATTACTTTTGTCATTAACATATTATTAGTATTAATTAGTAAGAATTAAAATTGACATTAATATGAACAAAGTATTGAGAGCATTTATTGATGTTTATTAAAAAAAAAAATTTAGTTTAGAAGTAGTACTTACGTTTGCATGTTTGTAAATAGCCCATTTCAAGCTTTTGGCCCATTCTTGTCTTGACTCATTAAGCTAATATAAATTCGGCCCTTGTTTTCTAAAATGTTTTTCTTGGCCCATAGCATTTTCTAGCCCAGATCTTTGTTAGGCTATATTGTTTCTTTGTTGGTCACGTTATTAGAGTATTAAAATTCTCCTGCTTGTTATTTTGTTTTTATTTTATTATTGAAATGCTTAGTTTCCTTATATACATACACTTCGAGCATGTCTCATTTCATTGTCAATCGCCTGATTATTTAATTAGTTGTTAATTTTAATATAATATTTTCTTGTTTTGATTTTAATGTTTCAACAATTTTTCTAATTTTCTATTTTCTTAATAGTTAATTTAGATTAATTCAAAACTCATTCCAATATTAATTGTCTAGTTCGCCTAAATTAGAAACTAAGGTTGCGCGAAAATATATAGTCTCTGTGGATCGATATCTCAAGTACTAAAACGAGATCGTGCGCTTGCGATATTAAAATGTACACATTTTCTGTCACATCATTAGCCGTCAACTGATATAACTTCAGCTTCTCCCTCTCACCACCCTCCCATATCTTAGTATTAATATGGTCATCCTGCATGACCAATAGTGATCGATCAATAGGTCCACAGGGGTCATCCATAGTTCCTGCAATATTTCAAAACAAATATTAAAATCTAATTAAGGTAGCATGATCCTAATAATTAAAGGCAATTACAAACTAATATATATTAAAAGCATAAAATGCAAAATCATTTTATTAACATATATCATCTTATAAACACTTGGTTGGAGTGAAATTCAGCTAGGTTTATTAAAGAGAAAGAGGGGAAAAAGAGAGGGGGCTTGATTGGAAGAAGGTGGGATTGAATAACTTTGTTTTGGCTTATAAGGTATATAAACTTTGACTTGTGAGTTTTAATTTTATGATTTGTAGGTATGTTGTTACTTGCATAGATTTTCAGTTTATATATTGTAATGTTTTGCTTGATTTATTGTTATGAATGGTGTTTAGTTGATGGATAAAGGGTGATAAGGAGGTGGTATAGAAGTTAGGAGCATGAAAAAAAGTTTTTTTGAATAGTTACTACCCTATTTTTGTACAAGAAGTTCGAAGCAGTTAATGACCTTGTTTGGTATTGGTTCTGTAAAATGAATTACAGCCTATGGTCTCTAGTTTGTGTAGGCGAAAATGGTGCGTAGTTTGAGTTAACGAGCTAAGAGTTATGCATGTTTTAGTAAAGGTAGTGCACTGCAGAATTTTCTGTGATCCATCACAAGTTTGAGCAGTTGATTTGCTGTATTATATTATTAGTTTCACTCTGAAATTTTTATATAGAATTGTCCTGATAGTTTAGATGGTATATGGAGACTTCAGCCTTCAAAGGATTATCTTCCAAATTAATAAAAATGGTTAAGCAGAGTGTGCGCGGTTGCATTCTATATTTCAGTTTGGAATGTCCTGATTTGTACATCAAAATTGAAGAGGTTAAAGTCATATCTTAAGTTGACCCAATAGTGAAAGTTGTAGGTATTTACCTGAATTGAATTCCGGTGAAATTTGGTTGTTACCAGACCTGTTCACATTAAGATACAACTAATTTAGCGTACTTGATTTGTGCTGATTTTAACTGTTAGCGCAGTAGACTTCTAAGTTATGCTATAAATTGAATATAGCATATTATAGAGTAAATTTCAGATATGTTATAGACCTTAAGGACTAGTTGGATCAGAAAAAAGAATGAGGTAAATTGAATAAATGTGGAAAGAGTTATAAGCAATGGAACGAGACATATGAACATTAAATTATATGACAAAAAGAAAGTCGAGTGAGCAATTGAATAGTTATACAACAAGGCTTATAACACACAGATCCATGTGAGTTTAACTATCCGGCTTATAATCGTAGAACATTAATTACGTAAAGCACAGAACCTACTGTCTGATCCTAAGTTGCAACAAGCATACCCGAGTATAATCTAGTGTAGCTCTGGCCTATATATTGTTTAAGAGGTGCTACTACATACTAGCTCACCTTAATCTCATATTTCGGAAAATCCTTGCCCACCAAAAATTTAAAGGTACCACTTGCTACATCAACATATATCATGTTATTTACAGAATTTAAATAAAACAGTTAAATTGAAACTCATTATTTGAGTTCACACTGACATGATTACACTACAATACCAAATTAACATCAAAATTGACATTAATAATGAATCTTAACAGCCTGGACTAGAAATCGAGAAATTATTCAAAAATTGCTTCAAGCTAGCATTTTTAAATTCAAATTTTGGCATTTTTTGTTTTTTTTTGTAATTTTTTTCTATTTTAAATTTACATACAATTTTTTTGGCTACTAAGAAATCGGCAGGGATTGTACTTTTTGTTGATTCTTTGGTCCGACCGAAAATCAAAAATTGAGGCTTAAAGTCACGGAAGTGTTGATTGTTAGTTTTACCAGCAATATATACTTGAGTAGCACTCGAGTGCATCTTTACCAAAAGAATGCAGCACTGTTTTCATGCCCTCAATGAATTAAATCTGTATGAGTTTAAAATCTGTTCACAGTTTCTATTTTTTTCTTAAATTTTTTTCTTAAACAGTGAGTATGAATTTTTAAATAACACATTGACACGTGTCATCAAACAGAATTCTTAATTTTCCATTCTTAATATAGAGTAAAATAAATACCCGAAAATCAAAAATGCTCTAAAAAATATGAAATTTTTACGAGCACTTTGAAATATTAAGAAAATTGTTCCCTCAAAAGTTGGTCAAATTTCGTTGAAGTTTGGTGAGTTGTTTGATTTTTTAACATACGACATTTTCGACTCTAAATTCGACTCCGCAACAAAGTTTTCAAAATTCGAATTTAAAAATATTTATCGGCGATCCAACCGTACTAAGGTCAATATATATCTAATTTTAGTGATATTCCCAACATTTTAAAAAATAAAAAATTAATTTGGATGGTAAAATTAATAGTCAACTACTGATTTGATTAGTACTACTAACTAGTACTTCGTCTCGGATTGTTGTTTCTATTTTTTTAAAAAAATTATCGACGATCGAACCGTACAAATCTCAATATATATCGAATTTAATGATATTCCCAAAATTTCAAAAATTAAAAAAATTGATTTGGTTGAAGATCTTAATAGATCACTATTATATTGACTAGTACTTGTAACTAGTGCTCTATCTCATATTATTGTTTTTATTTTTTAAAATATATTAATCGACGATCGAACCGTACGGAAGTCAAGATATATCAAATTAATGATATTCCTAATTTTCCAAAAAATAAAAAATTAATTTAGTTGGAGATCTTTGTAGATCACTACAATATTGACCAGTACTCGAAACTAGGCCTCTATCCAATATTATTGTTTCAATTTTTTAAATATATTTCTCGATGATCGAACCATACAGATGTCAAGATATATCTAATTTAATGATATTCCCAATTTTTCAAAAATAAAAAATTAATTTGGTTGGAGATCTTTGTAGATCACTACTATATTGACTAGCACTCGAAACTAGGGCTCTATCCGATATTATTAGTTCTATTTTTTAAAATATATTTCTCGACGATCGAACCGTACGAATGTCAAGATATATCTAATTTAATGATATTCCCAAATTTTCAGAAAATAAAAAATTAATTTGGGTGGAGATCTTAGTAGATCACTACTATATTGACTAGTCCTCGAAACTAGGGCTCCGTCCGATATTATTATTTCTATTTTTTAAAATATATTTCTCGACGATCGAGCCGTACGAATGTCAAGATATATCTAATTTAATGATATTCCCAAATTTTCAAAAAATATAAAATTAATTTTGTTGGAGATCTTAGTATATGACTACTATATTGACTAGTACTCGAAACTAGGGCTCTATCCGATATTATTATTTCTATTTTTTAAAATATATTTCTCGATGATTGAACCGTACGAATGCCAAGATATATCTAATTTAATGATATTCCAAAATTTTCAAAAAATTAAAAATTAATTTGGTTGGAGATCTTAGTAGATCACTACTATATTGACTAGTACTCGTAACTAGTGCTCTCTCCGGTGCTATTGTTTATATTTTTTAAAATATATTCTCGATGATCGAACCGTACGGATGTCGAGATATATCTAATTTAATGATATTTCCAAATTTTTAAAAATTAAAAAATTAATTTTATTGGAGATCTTAGTAGATCACTACTATATTGACTAGTACTCGTAACTAATTTTCAAATGTATCAAGTAATTCTATAAACTACTTAAAAATGAGGGAAATATCAAATTATTATAAAATTATGTAATATTTATCATCAAAATAGTTACCATGAATACGTGGATGTAGATAAATTTTAAATTCAATTTAGGATTTTTCTTCCTATTTTTATTTAATTAACAAAATTCATGCCCTCAATGTTTCATCGAGGGCGCCCTCAACTACCCTCAATGTTTCAAACATTGAGGAGGGTAGGGTTGTAAATGAGTCGAGCCGAACCTAACTCTAGAGTGATCATGTATCGTTCGCTAAAATTTTCTCGAACTCGAGCTCGAGCTTGAATCGAGCCAAAAAATGTGTTTGAGCTCAGTTCGTTAAGGAAAAAAGTTGTTCACGAAAGGTTCGCGAACAACTCGTGAACATGTTTCGTAAGCTTTCGCATGAATTTTTGCTCACGAACAACTCACTAACTTACTCACGAGTTTGTTCACGAAATTTTGCTCGCGAATAAATCATAAACATTGCTCGTGAACACAGCTCATGGACTCATTTGTGAACAACTCATAGATTGTTTGCCATTTTTGCATACAAAAATCAAATATTAAAATTAACAAAATTAAAAAGATCGAAAACTAAATATATAAGTTTATGTTTCACGAGAAGTTTTTAATCTACTCAAAAGTTGATTAATTTTTTGTAAATTATAAAAAGATTACCGATCATCTTATAAAATAATATAAGTTTAATTAAATTTATATATTGTAAATTTAAAATATTAATAACCGTTATGGTCATCATAGTGATACATTATCTTCTTACATAAAATTTACAATTTTATATGTAAATATTAACATAAATTATACATTTACAATATTATCTCCGGGTGTTAACATACTGATATTTCATAAATTCGAAGTACATTTGAAAAAAAAACTATTATTGTATATGTTTGTTAAGATAACTCATTCGGGCCTTTGAATTACATATTTGCAAGTATATTTTAATTTTCTGTTTTACAAATCCATAAAGATATATTAATACCTTTTATATTTAACTAGTATAAATAAATTTATACATTATTAATATTTAACACTTAAAATAATGTAATATTTAGTTTTATAACATATTATGACCAAAATATATTAGTTATACTAATTACACGAACAAATAACTGAGTTATTATTATTATTAAAAATATTAGTTAGAATTATATAATAAAAAATTATAATATCTAGCATAACATAAAAATTATTCTAATTAATGAAGTACAATTATTGAGAGTTTCGAGTATATTATAATAATCAAATATATTTTATATATTTATATATACGAGATAATTTATTAAATTTATTTATGAACTACTAATGAACTTGTATATCAAGCATGTTAACGAGCTCAATTATTGAATTTATTCACGAACACATTAATCGAACTTGTTCACGAGCTATCGAGTCGAACTTTACCATGATCAAGTTCGGCTCATTTATAAATCGATCCTTAAAATTGTGATCAAAATCGACTCGTTTGTTAATCGAATCGAACCTGAACCGAGCTTTTTTCGAACCGAGCACCGAGCCGTTCGCGAGTGCATCGCCTCATTTACAGCCCTAGAGGAGGGGGATGTACATAGGGGGATCTGGACCAATCCCTATATATATATATATATATATATATGTCTTTATATGTGTTGAAGCCAATTTTCGTCACAGACTAAGCTTCAAGATAAGATTTATAATCGGGTATTCGTATAGAGCTCAGATTTAATATTCATGGCGATTTTGGGGTAAAACTAGGGTTTATGTGTTTTTTGGGGCTGCGCTTTAGAGAATTAATTCTAAGAGATGGTAGAATTTTGGGGTTGTGCTTAAGAGAATTAATTCTAAGAGATGGTAGAATTTCGGGGATCCCTTCTCAAGGTGCCTACGTATCCTTTTATAAGGAATCAAGCCCACGTTGTTCTTTTCGGTAACGGAATTGGTTTAGGCCCATACTCCTATTCTTTAGGAGCAAGTCACCTATAGATGTTAAGTTTCCTCGTTTATTATATTCCCAATTATATTGGGTTTAGTAAAATATCAATTCTGGATCGGGTCCATATTTTGTATCAATAAGTCCCTAGTGTTTATCGGAGTTTTTTCCTTCGGTGAACACTTTCTTTATTTAGTGTCCGGAGCAAACCTCTTAAGTTGTGATCAGTCACCAATATATTTGTGTCTTCGAGCATGAATAATGATATAGCTTAAATATTAGCTATATTTTTCATCTGCCGCGATGTTAACTTTTGTGTGTTTGACACTTTGTTTTTGTCTATGTGGTTCCAAGCATCAAGCAATTTGATTCGGGCCCAAATCATTGCTAGATTTTGCTTGCATAGAATATGTTTCCAAGCGTCAAGTAATTTGATTTATATAAAACAAAATCTTGCTTGACTTTGCTTGTTGTTGATGGGAGGTCGTCCGTCTGATGGGACGTCGTCCGTAAGCCACAAAATTGTCAAAATACTCTGCTTACCAATTCACATCTCCCGATACAAAGTCCCCGATATATGAACCATCATAGCATTTAAACGCAATTTTTCGGTTCATTTTTGTGCTTCTAACCCTCATGTGAGTGTCGACGGATCATAAGTCTAGGATTTGATCAATTTGTTGTCCCCAAATGATCGTCGATAGATCACAAGTCTAGGTTTAGAATTTTTATTCCCCCCCAAGTATTTGACAATGGTTCACTAGTCTAGGACATAACAAATTCGTTACCCCCAAGTGACCTTCGTTGAACACTCGTTTGGGTTGGATTATTGTTTGGCCAAACCATCATAACATAAATGGCAGTTTTTCGGTCCAACTTCTACTTCCAATCCTCAAAAGTCACTTTAATCACCTTTGGTTCAGATTGTGCAGCGATGAGATATATTCTGTGATCTATAAAATGTTAAATCTAAAAAACTGTAGATCACCACTTTCTCATCTCCCAACTTTAAAAGTTGGCAGGTTGACCATCAAGCTTCGCACTGAAGCGTATATCCGGCCAGATCTATCCTTGGCCCCCTAGTGATTTATTGCTTCAATTTTGAAGGGATATATCACTAGTGTAGGAAGGAAGATTCTCTTGTCCCCAAGTGAGTGTCGACAAATCATAAGTCGGGATTAAATTTGATATTTGTCCCCAATTGATTGTCGGTAGGTCACGAGTCTTGTGAGTGTCGATAAATCATAAGTGTAAGAACCCAAAATTTCGGTAGAATTAAAACTTTTCCTATTATGATGAAGTGCATCAATGAATAGTGATTTGGTGGATGAATAGTGATTTTGAGGATTAAGAAAATTTTTCATGCCACCTATGTACGAGACGTAGTGTGGATATTCCGAAGTTATACTAGTAATCTACGGAGTAAATAAGTGTATGTAAATGCGATCGGAATTCAGAAATTCCAAATTCTATTTTCGTGTAATATTTGACCGAGCAGTGAATTATATATCAGTAATATCAAGAAATGAGATATTTAATTTGAGGAATTGAGGAGTTAATATTTTGGAATTTTATTATAAGTGATTTGAGAATTTGGAACGAAAACCACTGAGGAAGTGAAACAAATGTTCTAGAAACCGCTGAAACTTTACAATGAGATTAAGCGATTGAGCGAACGAAGCATGGATTCAGGATATGGTATATTAAGAGTCCAAGGAAGGATATATTATGAGAAAGAAAGAGGATTGAGAATAAACTCCTAGAATTGAGAAATAGAGAATGCTTGAGAAATCGGGAGAACGTTTTCTGAGATAAAGAGAAATAAACAAGGGATGTTGGAATTAATATTCATTCGAGGTATTGTGCCATATTAGAGCAATAATATGCAAAGTATAAGTTGTAACGTATTAATTTTTTTCACGAGACAACAAGGAAATCAAATTGTTGGAAAAGGAAACAAACCAAGGGACTAATATGAAAGAAACAAAAGATGAGGACCTTGTTGCAATTGTTGTGGATAAGGAAATCCAAGTGAGCCAATGAGGTGTTGACAACACATTACAAGAAGATGCATCCAAATGAGATAGATATATAATACATGTATTAGTCATTATTTATCAAACAAAACAAAACAAACACAAGAAAACACCCATTCTGCCCAGCAGAACAGCAGCTCAGTAAAACGGGCCTAGAGCCTTCATTACTCAATGGAATTTCGTGTTCTTTATATGGTTAGAAAGCTGTGAAGATGTTCTAAAACTTATAGATCTAACTCCGAATTACTAACTTTGTTTTCTTCATTTCTTTTGATCATCCAAGCTTACCCAAGGCTATACAAGGATTATACAAGGTTTAGAAAGATATTACACACATCAAGGAAGGTATAAACTCTCTCAACCCTTAGCATGACTTGTTTATAGTTTATATTGTTAGATCTATAAGTTTTGGAGTGAATCTTGGTGATTTGAGTTGTAGATGATGAAATCTTGAAGTTATGTGCTTGTTATGATGGTTGTAAGGCTTGTACTTAGAGTATGTAACCCCATGTATGCTATAGAGACAAGTCTTGGTGGTTTTGATGGTAGATGTGATGTATAAAGTGAGTTCTTGAATGTTTGAGAAAAGATGAGTGCTGTGTAAATTCCTAGGAGCATGTACTGTTTTGTAGGAGGGTTTTGAACCCCTAAATCTTGTCACCCGAGGACCTAATTTATATGGTTGGAAAGATAATTTAATGTAGTTTCTAGAAATATAAGGTTCATACCCAGGAGATGTGTAGATCTTGAGTTATGGCCGGATTAGTGCAGTGTGGTTCTGGAATTCGGACTGCACTGGGTTGTCCACTTGTGAACTGAGTTAGGACCCCTTAAAATTATGCTAGTGTTATGAAAATTTGAGGGTAGTCAGATTATACAGTTGTGAAGGCTGTCCAAAAAGAATTGGAATAAAATTTGTATTTTTCAATTTTATAAAAATGTTAAAGCGAAGTGCGCGCGAGTGAAAAATCACCTAGGAGCTTAGTTTAACGTAGTTTTAAGAGTACTCACTTGTGTTACAAGTTTGAGGGATGGATTCGAGTCGAATGGGTAATGAATGTGATAAAGTGATGACATGGTCATATAGGAGGGTTAGTTGTCACAAATTGGAGTCGCTAAGTTGGTCTAACATCCTTTAAAACCTTACGATTAAGTAGTGTTGTTAAGGTACTAACGTACGAATATTGATTATGTATAGATCTTCGTTCCACGTCGCAAGCTCGACCACCCCACCCTAACCAAGGCAAGTTTACTTTTCAAAACTTATATATAAGGATTTTCACTGTTGTGTTTGTAGCTTCCAAATGTATTATATGCTTATGCTTTACGAGATTATGTTGAAGTTTGAGATTTATGCATATGTGTTGTACACCCTTGAACTTAGAATGAAAGTGTTTCCTTCGGACAACGACTCTAGCAATAGAGGTCGTAGCGGTCCAAATATACTATTGACCGGGGAGCGGTATATTATTGTATCATGATTAAATTGGGAAAACCCGAAGAGTCATTCGGGAAGTACCGTATACTTAAGTATTTTTACGTTGTTAAAAATACTCAAAAATATCTATCTTGGATTAAAAGCTTATTTTAATTAAATAATTATTTTATTAATTGTTTATATTAAATCTCAAAATATCATTTATTAATTATTGTTCATCATTTTAAAGACAAAACTAATCCAAGATACCTTCATCGTTTTCAAACTCGAACTCTTTCGAATCCAAAACATTTTCGAAAACCCCCGGTCAGGTTTTGCTACTTGTACACTTTTCAAGAATTAATACATGATTTAATTGTGTGCTTGTTTTCTGAAAAGCCTCATAGCCGTAATGTAGAAGAAACTTGCAGAACCAAGAAATTGTTGCAAGACTGGATAGCTTGACACACCTTCACTAAAATAGTCGTAACTCTCTATAGAAAACTCCTTTTCACGAACCGTTTTTTGCATTAAAAACTAGACTCCGAGATCTTTCTAACAGTGTATAATTTTCTATCCAGAAAATTCTGTACGAGAGCAGTTTATTCCACGAAGTTATGCCTTCTGCAGTTTCCAGATTTGCGATTTTGTGATATCTGCAATTTTGTAAATGATTGGATCCTCCACCTCTTTTTTACAAATAACTTCATCTGGGCTCCTTTTATGGGTATCCTGTCATGTACTCATCAAACTTTAGACATGTAATTGACTCATGTAACTTCCAGAATTGCTAGCTCCAGTTTAGAAGACAACACAACGCTAATGTTTCCCTTTGCCTGCGACCCCTGATCAGCCACTACTTAGTGAAGCCTACTGTATTCTTTCAGCTTTCATCACTTCACAAAATATTGCTTTCTTGCTTAGTCCTTGTAGACTTTGCTGTAGAATAAATTTTCAGATTTAATGAATTGCTACAAGTCTGGACAGCTTGACCATTGCTCACGAAAACAGCTCTAACTCTCTGTAGGAAATTTATTTTCACTCACCGTTTGTTGCATAAAAAACTATACTTTAAGATCTTTCTAATGGTATATAATTCACTGCCCAGAACATTCTCACTGAAATCAGTTTATTCTTCAAAGTCAGGCATTCTGTAGCTTTCAGATGTTTATTTTTTTTTGTATCATGATTGCTTCATTGCCAATTTTTGGTTTTCTCTCTTCATGCAAACGTAAAGAGCAGGTTCGAGAAGCTGATTTTGATGGCTGAATGGATATATGATCCTCTTGTTTTCCTTCTACATTGTAAAAGATTACCAGCTACAGAATATTTCCACGGCCAAGGCTTAGTTTCCTTTTATCTGCCATTTTCTTTTGGAAAGAGCATGTCTAGGCTTCACCTCCCTTTTTTTTGTTGCTTTGGTTTTGTTCATGCTAGCTTCAAATTATCAACACTCGATCTCCCTTTTGCGCTGTTACTTTTTCTTTTCTGGTGGATGACTTCTGTAATTTTTATTTGCAAAATTTCTTCTTTGTTTTTCTTTGGCCGTTCGTTTATAGAGGCTCGAACTTATTTCATTTGCTCGCCATTTGCATGTTACTTTATAGATCTCTCGGCCTTTTTTATAATTCTGAATCCCCTCAGAGATGACTAGTTACGGCATTCATGTTGAATGTTTTTGGTGTGCACTATACCACTCTTATTTGCGAAGCCATGATCGTCAATGAATAGGCATCCAGGGCATTTTTTGCGGCCCTGCACTTTTCTTGGTCAAAACGTGTATTTCAGGACACGCAAGCCTGCCTGCACTTTTCTTGAAATCTCCTTCGGTGACTTTGGTATTGCTAATCAATGATAAAGCTTCATAGATTGCTTTCTTAGTGGGGCTCTAGCTATCATATAAATTGAGACACGGGCAAGACTTCATGGATGATCGCTAAGGAGTCTCGTTGTCAATTCTTTCCCCTGTAATATATTTTAGTCCTCCCCAGATGAGTCATGTTTGTTTTGGCTGCCAACATTGATAATGCAGATTCCAAACAAGATATCGTCTCTGTTGGGCACTTTGTAGGACGTGCAGCGGAACAACTGTTAGCCATAGAAGAGATCTGGTTAGCATGCGATGGTTGGAGACTGTAACCCGATGTTCTCGAATCTTACTTCATATGTAAACCTGGAGATGTAATGTCACTTTCATGCATGCTTTTGAACGGTGATTAAAGCTTCATCCTTTATTGACTGTTGGTTAGGAGGATTGCAGCAGATTTCCACTGCACCTGAGAACCTAGAAATTGATGCTCATCTTTCCCTGACACGACATAACTTAGAAAGTTCCCTTCCAAGTTCAGGCAATAATTCCAGTCCTTTTCTTTAAGGTATCCCCATCAAGAGATGTGTCTTGATTTTCCGTGTTCATCATCATCCTTTTTAATACTTTCTACGTCCTCTTTGTCCAGGTTGTCCAGGAATATTAAGATACAGCTTTTTTCGATGTTCTGATTTGGTGAAGTCGCATAGGTAGATTAATTGAATTGCTGCATCCACTAATTTCATCACGAGTAGGTTATTTGACTCTGCTGCATTCACCAATTTTATCAAGCTGTTTTCTTGGTTGTAATTAATATGTCTTGATTGCGTTTGTATAAAGTTTTCCCCTTGTGTTTCTTGTCGGCCATGGAGGATGATAGGTTAATATTCTCTATACGATTCCCACAGACGGCGCCAATGTTGAAGCTAATTTTCGTCACAGACTAAGTTTCAAGATAAGATTTATAATCAGGTATTCGTATAGAGCTCGGATTTAATATTCATGGCGATTTTGGGGGAAAACTAGGGTTTATGTATTTTTTGGGGCTGCGCTTTAGAGAATTAATTCTAAGAGATGGTAGAATTTTGGGGCTGCGCTTGAGAGAATTAATTCTAAGAGATGGTAGAATTTCGGGGATCCCTTCTCAAGGTGCCTACGTATCCTTTTATAAGGAATCAAGCCAACGTAGTTTTTTTCGGTAACGGAATTGGTTTAGGCCCATACTCCTATTCTTTAGGAGCAAGTCATCTATAGATATTAAGTTTCCCCGTTTATTATATTCCCAATTATATTGGGTTTAGTCAAATATCAATTCTGGATCGGGTTCATATTTTGTATCAACAATATGTTTCTTTAAAATCTTAATGTTTCGATGTACTCTTCAAAATTATGCTGATAATGCATGCACTTATACATATCACAAGCTCTTTGCTTGTATTGAATTGAGGAAAGATTGTCTGCTTACATATTGCTTAATTTCATCTGCTTACATATTACTTAATTTCATGTACGATGTTCGGTGAGAGCATAAAATTTTTGTTTGTTGATTTATCTTTTGTCTAAATTATAAGAATTGAGCCTTGCACAGACAAGTTCTTACGATATCTAAATTATGAATTAATATAACAAATTAATATATTTTTTTTGAAAAAATAAATTAAGTAATTTTAAACTTTACATATTTTTTAATTAAATAATTTTAATATATATATATATATATATTTTTTAATTCTTAATAATTAATTTGTCATTTTTATATGAAACGGTTTTATAACCGAAACCGAATCAATTATAATCGAAACCAAGATTTTTGAATCCAAAACCGAATCATCAATTAGATATTAGGTTTTGATTTTAAAAATCGAGAATACTCAACTATAATTGGGATTTTATTAAAAAACGTGCCAATCCAACCGTGCTCTCCCTACAAAAGAATGGAAAAGTAGTAAAATGTACAGTGTAGGCCCACAATTTTTGTGCAAGAAATCATGGGGGAATAATAATTAATTGTTTTTTTTGTCAATGTAAAAAAGACAAGAAGGGGGCCGGGGTAATATGGGGAATACAGGCAAAAAGAGAGAGGAGAGGGGAGGGCAGTGCCACAATCTACTTATCGGGTTGATTAGAGAGAGAAGGGTTGTGTTCGTTGAATATAGGGGAAAGGCGAGTGAGAGTGCAGCGAGTAACAGAAGGCAAGGATGCCGTGTCTTAACATCTCAACCAACGTTAGCCTGGAGGGAATCGACACTTCCGCCATTCTCTCCCAAGCCACTTCCACCGTCGCCAAAATCATCGGCAAACCCGAGGCGGTATAATCTTACTAATAACTAGTAGTAGAGTAGAGTAGAGTAGAGTAGTTGCTTTTCATTTTTATATTTCTGCCTTTTTTTACTTTTTAACATTTTGTTCTGTGAACAATGACACCATATTCCTCCCATTTTCTTGTAAAAATACGATTGAAGTAGGAAATGAAATTACAAGTCTATATTCATTTTGAGCATCATTCAACTGATTACCCAATTACATTTAGCAAAAAAAAAAAAAAAAAACTGATTACCCAATTATTTGTCATACATACACCTGCTTTTCGATATTTGTAAAACTGTTTATTACTTTATTACTCACCAGTTATTATAATTTTATACTGTTTGTGTTTCTGTTTTGTTTGTCAATGGATAGTATGTGATGATTGTGGTCAAAGGATCTGTTCCTATCGCCTTTGGTGGCACTGAGCAGCCAGCAGCGTTTGGTGAGTTGGTGTCCATTGGGGGCCTCACTCCTGATGTCAACAAGAAGCTCAGTGCTGCTATTGCTGAAATTCTTGAAACCAAGTTGTCCGTTCCCAAAAACCGCTTCTTCTTGAAGTTCTTTGATTCCAAGGCAAGTTATCCTCCGTTGCCTTTTGCTGTTTTTTTTAGATATGGACACGCATTTTTAGTTTTCTTATTGCATTCTTCCTGCTTGTTTAGGCCAATCAAAGTCAAGAATATGCACAATGTCTACATGCTTTACACCAGAACTAGATCATGTAAATAAACACCTTCATTATTTACTAACAAATGAGTCTCCCAAGTTGTTTTCATTCTTTAATTATTTCCTTCTCTTTTCTACAACTTTCTTTCTGCTTTTTAAACTGCCATGTTAGATGATTGTTTCTTCATAAGTTTTACCCGCTTCTCGTCATAGTTTCCATTGTTCTGATTCCATCTTTTGTATCGGTTTCTTTTTGCAGGCCTCTAACTTTGGATGGAATGGCTCTACTTTTTAGACTCTTTATGGGTTTATTCCTGGTTTGCTATGTTGAACTTCTATAATATTGACTCCTTTAAGTGGGAGCAACATGTTAGTATGTTACTATTTAGTATCGGGATTAGCTTCAATGTTATCACCAGAAACGTGACATGTTTGTGCTTCTGTTTTGAACTCTGAATGTTTTCGACTTAATCAGAAGTTTTAAGTGTGTCTCTTGTGGACAACTGGATTGAAATGTTTCCAATCTTGCATTGGCCTTGTCTGAAAAGTTCTGTAATTGCTTTCACCTAATTACTTCGGAAGTAGGTGCCACTAGCTACTTGGTTATTTTATGGTGTCTGTTCAAGTTTAACATTAAAGCTAGCTTCTTTTGAATTTTCTTAGATATATATAGATTTTTGGTGCAGAAACTGGAGAAGGAATCAGTAGCACCCAAATGGATATAATGTCCCAAGTACCCCTAGACAGCCTTCGCTAAGATTCCGCAAGTCCTCACAATATCTCATATATTGAGTTCAATGAAATTGAGCTGTTAGATTACAGTCTTGAGTTTTCACAGATCGAACTGAGTTGAAGTCAGTGATATGATCGGGAAGAAATGTCTGTTCAGTTTGGAACAGTTCACCTTACTGAGCTGAATAATAGGTGTTGGACTTGATTAAAGCAAACTTGGCTCTTTAAGCTCGATTCCTTGAGCTGAACTTAATAAGTAAGCAAAAAAATAAAAATAGTAATGTTAATATTAGCACTAAATCACTATTTTATCTAATTAAATTTCATATTTAATTATGTATGTATATATATATATATAGAGTTGCACTCCATAGCAAACACCTTATATAACAAACAATAAAGAACACTTCATATCTAATATAATTTAAGAGTTCCGTCATAGCACCCAATACAAAAAGTTATTATTTTTTTACCCTCTAGCAAACCAGCAAAAAAAAAAAAAAAAATTTTGAAAATTTACTGTTCACCTGAAGACGTCATCAGGTGAACAGTAATTTTTTTTTTTAGACTTGATAGAGAGTAAAAAAATAATAACTTTTTGTATTGGGTGCCCCTGGCGGGGCCAAAGGATCTAATAGATCTAAGGTGTTCTTTGTTGTTTGTTATATAAGAGTGTTCTGTATGGAACAAAGGCCTATATATAGATATATATATTCTATTAATTATGAGCCCAAAATAATAACATAAAAAGTATCTGCAAACAGAAAGGAGGCTAGCTTGGTTTTAGCGACCAGCTCATTTATTAACGAGCTCGAGTTCGGGCAAGTTCCTTAAGCTTTTATTTGTTGTCCGGTGAACTGATGATAAGAAGAAAATTTATATCTCGACTTCAATAAGAAAGTTCGGCTGAATTCAGGTAGTTTACTGGTTTAGAGCCCTAATCTTGCCATAGAATTCCACCACAAATTTTTACATTGACAAGTTTTGACTCCAAAAGCTAGATACTTCCAAATTGGCATGCATTGTAGTTCAATATTAAGCAAAAATATGTAGTAGTAAAGGAATGAAACTAGCGTTAAACTGTCATGCATTGTAAGTAGTTGATAAATATTAAGCAAAAATATGTAGTAGTACAGGAACATAGCAACATGTGATTTTAAGTATTTTTGGGTAATATCAGGTATTCTATGTTTTTTATTGAAAATATAGCAAATATTAAGTTATATGTCATGTCATCCTTTTAATATTATAATTCTTACACATCCATAGGAATATCTCCCTTATTTTTCTCTCACAATCTCTAGATACAGAATTTATACCAATAATTTGTCAAGCCCTCTCTCAAATCTCTGTCCATGAATTTTGCCAATCAATCTTAGACTATGGCTTCTATTCCCCAACCAGGAAATCTCCCTACTGTAATGATTCAACCCACATCATCCGGTGTCTCTGTCGACTCCCAACCACCCACTACAATCCCTGGAATACGTGCATTCTTTATCAACATCAGTGAAACAGTCCGCCACCGCCTTGCAGATTGCCGTCCATGGTCGGAGCTTGTTGACCGTTCTGCCTTTTCGAAACCCGAGTCCGTCTCAGATGCCACAACTCGCATTCGCAAGAACTACACCTATTTCCGAGTCAATTACCTCTTTCTGATTGCCATTGTAATTGCGTTCTCTCTCGTGACACACCCGATCTCTCTCATTCTCCTCCTCGGGCTTCTTGCTTCTTGGACTCTACCTTTTCCGCCCTTCTGATCCACCACTCTTCATATGTGGACGCACGTATTCTGAAAGAGAAACCTTAGGAATTCTGGTGTTCACCACAATTGCAGTTATTTTTCTGACAAGTGTTGGATATGTCCTCACATCTGCCCTAATGGTGGGATTGGCTATGGTATCTGCTCATGGGGCATTCAGGGTTCCCGAAGATCTGTTTCTTGATGAGCAAGATTCTGCAGCTACCGGATTCCTTTCTTTCCTAAAAGGTGCCAGCGTGCCATTGGCGGCTCCTGTAATTGCTGCTACTGTCCGGGTTTAGAGATCTATATGTTCAGTACGATTAGGTAAATGGCGATGTGAATGTTGTAGCTTCTGCTGGTTAAGGATTTGCCAATCCGTTGAAGCTTTTGTCGAGCAGTTTGCTTTCTTAATATTATTGGTCTCATTGTGTTTTATCAAAAAGAAATATACATGCCGTTGCTTGTTGAAAGGGCAATGAAACTATAAGCCTGTCATATTGTTTCTCATTCTCCAATCTCCTTGCCATTGGTTGTCGAGTGAGCAACAGTTTTCATTTGTGAGTTAGCAAATTTATTCAATATATTAAGAAATAGATGATGAACCTTGGTGAATTGTAGGAAGGTCATTCTTGTTCCGACAGTGATGAGCATTTGTTTGTGAACTAACTATATATGACCAGACCATTTTTAAGCTTCACGGGGGTGCAATAAGTCATGTGAAACCAACGTGAAAGTATCAGATCTTTCTTTTTCAACCAGGTGAAAGATGGAATAGGAGCGTTTTTTTTTCCACTTGTGGTGATACTTTTCTGCTAGAGAGAATGTGCCAGGATAGCCATACAGAATTTAAAAAAAGCCTGTTTCTGGGGGTACTCAACCTCCTAATACTATGTCAAGAGTTGGTTGAAAGGATGAAAACTCACTCTTGCTTGTTAGAGGGGTTCTATTACGCCAGATGAGATATTATTTGTTTATTTATTTTGTGTGGGTATGCTTTAGGAAACCATTCATGAACGTATCTAATATCTTACTCATGATTTTTTTTCACTTTCTGGCTTCTCGTAAAAAGAGGGAGGCCGAAATTGTGAGCTCTTTGGGATCAAATATATTGTCAACAGAGGACTTGGGAGGTATAATACTATATTTCTCATACACTGTAAGAAGACAGGCTAATTGGATTCGGCTCACCTGAAGAAATTAAATTTTATTATGGATACTAAAATCTATAAATAAATTTATTCTCTAAAAACCTGTCACCAGTGCTCCTGGAGTTTTGTTATACAACAGATAACAGTGACATCCTCTCGATCATTCTCTATTTCTCTTTTGTCCTCCAACGATGGAGACTTTTAACAGCCTACTTACATGTTTGCCCTTGTGTTTGGTTGTCCAGACATCTAATCTAGAGTCTCACGTCAAAGTCGATTTTTTTTTTTAATATAGAAAAAATAATGACAGTCGTAGAAGTTTAAATATTCACATATTCATGCATGCACTTGAACTAGGATACGTGAAACAAGCTCCACACAATGTATTACTATTACAATAATTTGCAAATTTAATTACAAATGTTAATTGACGATGTAATTACTGACCTGTAATGATGTTTAAAACTGACCTGTAGTGGGTGCGACAGAACTCCGAGCACTGACCTGTAGTAACGATCAGTCTAAACTGGTAATTTTTTGGTCCATAAAACAGAAGATTTATTACATTATAAAAAAGATTAACAGCTTGTTTGCACCCGCCGAAAAGAGAGCCGTTGAGAGACTGTCCCCTTACATGTGACCTTTTTATTAAAAACTATGATTTGAATGTAGCCGTTAGTTCTATTAAGTAAACCAAACAACCCCCTCTGTCATTTAACACTCTAAGGTTCACTATTCTAAATACTTACATTCTCAGATGCTATTTGTCAGGTCCATAGATTTGTACTACATTTGCAGAACATGCTAGTGAAAACTTTTTTCAGTATTACTCCAGGAGGCAAATCATTCACATCCTCGATCATTTATACTAACACTGTTTATGGAAATTCATGCTCGAAAAATGTTCCCCAGTGTTCCAGCTAAGAGCAAGAATTTGACTTATGCATGTCATGTTAAGTTTTTTGTTTCGATGTTATGTTTTTGTGTTATAGCTAAATCGGGTGATGGGGTTATTGTAATTCGAGAAGATTATCAAGCACTTAAGGCCATCAAGCATGAATTAAAAGATTTTAAAGGTGCTTTGAGGAGCTGGAATGGTACTAGAAATGGAGCTTGTTCGGGGGTACTTGGCAAGTGATTGTTATCCAGCTTCCCTTTAAGGGATTAGGAGGAAGAATTTCCGAACAAATTGGGCAGCTTCGAGCGCTTCGTAGGCTTTGTATACATGACAATCTTCTTGGAGTTCCGGTGCCTAATTCTCTTGGTTTTCTTCCAGATCTTAGAGGGGTTCATCTCTTCAATAATCGCTTATCGGGGTTTGTTCCTGCATCCATTGGTAACTACCCCTCTCTTTGAAATCTTGATCTCAGTAATAATCAGCTCATTGGTACCATTCCTCCCAGACTTGTAAATTCTACTAGGATTTATAGACTTAATCTTAGTTACAATGCAATTTCTGGTTCAATCCCAAATAGTTTCACTTCTTTTTCTTTACTCACTTATCTTGCTATGTATTTAACCATGTTAGGTAGCCACCATGTTAGGTAGCCACATTTGATGAATCAACAATGGAGGCTAGTCAAATATAGGCTACAATGATGTAAGTCATGATGTATTGGTTGGTGAAATGAAGCCTATAAATAGCCTTGCATATTTCATTTGTTACACATTCAATCATTCAGTAAACAAAGTTTAGAATCAAATATTTGTGTAATTCTTCATGGTATCAAAGCTTCTGATCTTTGAGGTCTTCTTCCACATTTTTATCTCAATTTTCGGCAAAATTTTCCGGCAAGTTACTATTCCGGCGATTGTTGAAGACGATGAACAGTTGCAAATGTTAAAGACGATGAACAGTTGCAAATAGTAATTTTACTATTTCACTGTTCACTATCTTCTTTACACCATTTTTTCCTGTATCTTAAACCATGGTGGACGGCGGAGAAACATCACCACCAGCTACAAAAATCGAGTCTAATTCTCCTTTTTACCTTGGATCGGAAGATCGGCCAGGGGATTTTATCACCTCCCAAAGGCTCAAACTTGACAATTTCAATGATTGGTCTCATGCGATTTTCATAGCTCTGTCCTCTAGGAGGAAATTCGGATTTCTAGATGGCACAATCAAAAGTTTTGCTCCTCTATGTACGAAGGATGATTGGGTAACAATTCACAGTATGCTTGTCTCTTGACTTATGAACACCATCGACCCGGAGGTAAAGTCTATGCTCTCTAATTATGTTAATGCTAAAAAATTGTGGGATGATTTGCATGAAAGATTTTGTCTTGTTAGTGGACCTCGTATTCAACAAATTAAATCTGACATTAATCGATGTGAGCAGTCCAAAACCATGCCTGGTTGCGGTTTATTTCATCAAACTCTCTGTTTTATGGGATGAACTTGATAAACATGAGCCTTTAATTAATTGTGAGTGTGGAAAGTGTACCTGTAATATAGGAAAGAAGCATGCTGATAGGCGTGAAGGGGATCGTCTACAACAATTTTTGCTTGGCCTGAACTCTGATTATTATGCTCCTCTCCGATCCACGCTACTATCTCAAGATCCTTTGCCTTCATGAAACAGGGCATTTCAAATAATTGCTCAAGAAGAACGTGTTTGAGGGATTGCTCACATCAAAGAGGAGACACCCCCGGCACTCGGATTTACCGTTCATACTGGCGCAGGGAGGGGTCGTAGCGGGCCTGAAAGGCCGGTTTGTGATAAGTGCAAGAAATAGGGCCACGAGACCACTCGTTGTTGGTCTGATAAAAACTGCACCCATTGTAAAAAAAGGGGTCATGACGAGAGCCGCTGTTATCAGATTCACGGTTTTCCAGAAGTATGGACAGACGGCAGTAATGGGGGGAAACCTTCGGTTGGGCGTGGTTGAGGTTTGGTAAGGGCTAATGCAGCTTCAGGTAACAACTTTGGTTCGAGTTCGAATGATGCAATTACTCCTTCTCCTGGTCAATTATTCACAAGTGAACAATGGAAAGCACTCACAGGTTTGATGGGTAATGTCCAGATTGCAGAAAACCGCTTGAACGGTAAGTTTGACGTTACCTCTTGGATTGTTGACACTGGAGCCACACATCATGTTACAGGAGTAAAATATTGGTTATTTGACACAAAGAGTTTTATATGTCCCGTAGGATTGCCAAACGATGAAACTGTGTTGGCCTCTTTAGTGGGATCTGTTCGTTTATCGGACAAGATCACTTTAACTGGGGTCCTTTATGTTCCTAATTTGAGTTGTAATTTACTTTCTGTTTCACAGCTTAATGATGAACTTAATTGTGTTGTCCAATTTACTTCTTATATGTGTGCTATACAGGACCACACGAAGGAGCTGATTGGAACGGGAACTAGGAGGGACGGATTGTACTATTTTAGCAAACTGGATTCGGTGCACCATGTGGGAGCTATTGAAGCAAGGTCTGACTTGGAGTTGTGGCACCGTCGTATGGGGCATCCTTCCGAGAAAGCAGTTAAGTTGCTTCCTCATGTTAGTAATAAAGACAGTCTGGATAAGGGGTGTGAAGTATGTATGCGTGCTAAACATCCTAGAAACAAATTTCCCTTGAGTAATAATAAAGCTTCTAGAATTTTTGAAAAAGTACATTGTGATTTGTGGGGTCCGTATCGGCATGTTTCGTCGTGTGGAGCCCGTTATTTTTTGGCAATTGTTGATGACTATTCTAGAACAGTTTGGATTTATTTGTTGGTTGATAAAACTGAAGTATTTCGTGTTTCTTGGCCTTTGTTGCTATGGTTGATAGATAATTTTCACAAACAATTCAAGTTGTGAAAAGTGACAATGGTACAGAGTTTCAATGTTTGCTTGATTATTTTGCCACAACTGGGATTGTTTTTCAAACTTCTTGTGTGGGAACACCGCAACAAAACGGAAGGGTTGAGAGAAAACACAAACACATATTAACAGTTGGGAGAGCTTTGCGATTTCAAGCAAAATTGCCAATTTATTTTTGGGGGGAGTGGGTTCTTGCTGCAGCCCATTTAATTAATCATACGCCAACTCCTTTGCTTCAAAATAAAACTCCATTTGAAATTCTTTTTAAAAAACCACATATCTTTGATGCAATTCGCACGTTTGGGTGTTTGTGCTTTGCTCATAATCAAAAAACAGATGGAGACAAATTTGCTATTAGAAGTCGAAAATGTGTTTTTGTGGGCTATCCGTTTGGAAAGAAAGGGTGGAGATTGTATGACCTCGATTCAAAATTTTTCTTTGTTTCTCGGGATGTTAAATTTGTTGAGAATGTGTTTCCTTTTAGTTGTCCAGAAGACGAGAATATTATTATGTCAGATGCCTATGAAACGAGTGGTGACATTCATGATGATTTTGTTGCATCCGAGTTAGGGGATAAAAATACTGAAATTTTTGATAATAATGGTGGGGAAAATATTGAGGAGCAGGTGGACAACCCCCCACGTACAGAACCAACAGGCACTGGCGAGGCTAGTCGCTCAGCAGCCACAGAACAACAACAACCCACGGAGTCTGTGGGTCGTGGATTTCGGGAAAAATATCCCTCGGTCTTGCTTCGTGATTTTGTGACTCATTCGGTGATTGCTAATAGTACGTCCCCATACATTCCGTCTTCTGATCCTCCCTCAGGTACTCCTTATCCTTTAGCACATTATATAAATTGTGAGAATTATTCTGTGAATTATAGAAAGTTTATTGCGGCAACTGGGAATACAAAAGATCCAAGATCATTTAAGGAGGCCATGACACATGATGAGGGTTGGCGTCAATCCATGAAAGAAGAAATAAAAGCCTTGGAAGACAATGGGACGTGGACTTTGGAGCATCTCCCTCCTGGAAACGTGCTCTTGGTTGTCAATGGGTATACAAAACGAAATTTCAGTCCAATGGAGAAGTTGAGCATTTAAAATCTCGTTTGGTTGTGTTGGGTAATCATCAAAAATCCGGAATAGATTACAACGAGACTTTTGCTCCGATTGCAAAAATGACTACAGTACGAACCTTTCTTGCTATTACGGCATCCAAAAACTGGGAACTTCATCAGATGGATGTTCACAATGCTTTTTTGCATGGAGATCTTGATGAAGAGGTATACATGAAATTACCTTCCGAATTTTCTAGTTCGGATTCTTCTTTGGTGTGCCGATTAAGAAAATAATTGTATGGCCTAAAACAAGCCCCGAGATGTTGGTTTGCAAAGTTAGTTGCTGCTTTGAAAGGGTACGGTTTTCTTTAGTCTTATTCCGATTATTCTCTTTTCACATATACTAATGGCAATGTTCAAATAAATGTCTTAGTCTATGTGGACGATCTTATTGTTTCTGGGAATGATTCCGCTGCACTTATTGTTTTTAAAGCGTATCTCAGTGATTGTTTCAAAATGAAAGACCTTGGCTCTTTGAAGTATTTTCTGGGTATTGAGGTTGCCCGTAGCTCAGCAGGCTTGTTTTTGTGTCAACGAAAGTATAGTTTGGATATTATCTCTGAATCAGGTTTGTTGGGTGCAAAGCCGAGTGGTTTTTCCATTGAGCAAAATCACAAACTGGGTCTTGCCAACGGAGAATTTCTTCCAGATCCCGAGTTCTACCGACGGCTGGTCGGTCGCTTAATCTATCTTGCGGTCACAAGGCCGGATTTATCCTATTCGGTCCACATTCTTTCTCAGTTTATGCAAGCGCCCCGCCATGAACATTGGGAAGGGGCTTTGCATGTAGTTCATTATTTAAAAGGCACACCAGGTCTGGGCATTTTGGTACGTGCAGATAGTGAGCTAACCTTACAGGTTGGTGTGATTCCAATTCGGTGGCTTGTCCGCTTACTCGTCGTTCATTGACAGGTTGGCTAGTATTTCTTGGTAACTCTCCTATTTCTTGGAAAACAAAGAAGCAACATACGATGTCCGGTCCTCTGCGGAGGCTGAATATAGATCTATGTCTGCTATCACGTGTGAGTTGAAGTGGCTTAAAGGTTTGTTGTCGAGCTTACGAGTCCAACACCCTAAAGTGATCAAGTTGTTTTGTGATAGTGAGTCTGCGTTATATATTGCAAAGAATCCTGTTTTTCATGAACGCACGAAGCACATAGAGGTTGATTGTCACCTCGTTCATGATGCGATTACTGATGGTTTACTATCTCCGTCACATTTATCAACATCTTCACAATTGGCGGATATTTTTACTAAGGCTCTCGGGAAGTCTCGTTTTGATTTCCTTCTTTCCAAGTTGGGCATTTTTGAACCCCATGCTCCAAATTGTAGGGGGGTATTATGGATGTATTCAACCATGTTAGGTAGCCACCATGTTAGGTAGCCACATTTGATGAATCAACAATGGAGGCTAGTCAAATATAGACTACAATGATGTAAGCCATGTTGTATTGGTTGGAGAAATGAAGCCTATAAATAGGTTTGCATATTTCATTTGTTACACATTCAATCATTCAATAAACAAAGTTTAGAATCAAATATTTGTGTAATTCTTCACTCTGCAACACAACAATCTTTCTGGTTCTATACCAGACACTTGGGGTTTGAATACAAATGATTCTTACCAACTTCAATCATTGACCCTTGATCACAATCTTATTTCTTGAATTATACCATCTTCTTTAAGTAAATTGGATAGTCTTACAGAACTTATTTTGAGTTCCATCCAGATTGTTGGAACCATACCTGATGATTTAGGGAGTCTAACAAAGCTTCAACACTTAGATTTATCAAGCAATGGAATCAATGGAAGCTTTCCCGTTAGTTTTTCAAATCTCACTGCGCTTTTTTCATTAAATTTAGAACGCAACCACCTTGAAAATGAAATCCCTGAAGTTGTGCTCATATTACGAAATATTACAGTCCTAAATCTGAAAAACAATGAATTTGGTGGTGATATTCCTGCCAGTATTGGAAACTTGTCTAGCATTGTGCAACTTGATTTATCGGATAACATTTTCTGTGGACAAATTCCCAACTCAATATCCAATTTACGAAACCTCACTTCTTTCGATGTTTCCAACAATAACCTCTCTGGGGAAGTTCCCTCTAAGCTTCTAGACAAGTTTAATTCTACTTCTTTTGTAGGCAACGTCGAGTTATATGGATTTAGCCCCACTACGCAATGCCCTTCTACCCCATCTCCATCTTTTTCACAGGCTCCGGAACATCGAAAAAGCAAAGGACACATAAAACCAAATATATCATTCTTATAGCAGCTGGGGCTCTCCTGCTTGTCCTAATTGTTTTGTGCTGCATATTGGGATTCTGTTTGATCAGCAAAAAGAGTAAATCGAAAGATAGTAAAACAGCTGCCCTGGCTGATGTAAAGTCAGTTCCAGCAATGGGAACCAAAATTGAATTTGGTGATCTTACTGGGAAATTATTCCATTTTGACGGCCCATTTATTTTTGCAGCCGATGATTTGCTATCTGCAACTGCTGACATAATAGGGAATTGTACATATGGACAGGCTTACAAGGTGACATTAGAGGATAATAATCAAGTGGTTATGAAAAGGATAAGAGAGAGAATTGCAAAGGGGCAGAAGGAATTTGAAGCTGAAGTAGTTGCACTGGGGAAACTTAGCCACGAAAATATATTGGCTCTCAGGGCCTATTACATGGGACCTAAAGGAGAGAGGATTCTTATTTTCGATTATATGTCTAATGGAAGTCTTGCATCCTTCCTCCACGGTCAGTATTATAAAATAATTAAGTTCCAATCTCAGTACTTTTTACATTTTGAGAATTAAGAATCATTGTGAACTTTAATTTTATTAGCTGGTTGATATAAATATTACTTTTGTGCAGCTCAAGGGCTTGACACTGTGATCACTTGGCCAACAAGAATGAGTATTGCTATGGGAATAACAAGAGGCCTTTGTTTTCTTTCATTCTAAAGAAAACATAGTTCGTGGAAATCTTACATCAAGCAACATACTGCTGGATGAGCACAACTATCCTGCCATTGCAGATGTTGGCCTTTCAAGGCTCATGACAACCACCGCGAACATCAATGTAATTGCCACAGCTGGTACACAAGGTTATTGTGCACCAGAACTCTCAAAGCTCATGAATGTCACCATGAAAAGCGATGTTTATAGCATCAGGGTGATCATATTGGAGCTCTTGACAGGAAAATCTCCAAGAAAAGGCACAGGTGGTGTTGATTTACCACAATGGGTATCGTCAATCCTGAAGGAAGAATGGACTAATGAAGTGTTTGATTTGGAACTAATGGGAGATACCTCAGACGTGAACGACGAGCTGCTTAACACTTTGAAATTAGCTATGCATTGTGTGGATCCTTCACCTGCTGCACATCCAGAAGCCCAAGAAGTTCTTCAGAAACTAGAAGAGATTAAACCTGAACTGGCTGGTCCAAGCAGTACTATTACTACTATTAATGATCATGGCTCTGAAATACCAACAGAAACAGAATGAAGGCTGCTTTTCATTATTGATTAGTACACACAAGTACAGAACAATACTTGTACTAGATGATAGATAGTCATACATATCATAAAATTACTTCCATACATGTATATATATATATAAGTGATCTGAGCATATATCATTCGTTCAGTTTTTTAGCTGTACTATTCATTCTTTTAGTTGTAACGACATTTGTTCGATTAAACTTTTTTGCATCAAATACATATGCTTTATATTCCATTTGTCCTATTCTACCTCATTGACCTCACATCGTTGGATGAATAGAACTTATAGGGTGAGCGTGATCTAAAATTTATATGACTTGAACCAAAGATCCTAGTCTAAAGAAAAAATTATTAACTGAAAGTTACGTTTGGAACTTTAGGAAAAAAATATGGATAGTTATCAATCATTCTTAATTATTCTTGAACAAATAACCCAAATTATAAACGTTATAAAGGGCATGATTTAGTGAGAACTAATAACTATACTTGAATAAGAACTTGATAAACGTTACAGCGTAATTTTTTAAAGAAAAGTTGGCCTCATAAAAAACCTTCAATTCAATATTATAACATTTTTCTACGACAAATGCCACTAAAATATCGATCCTTATATATCAATTTTATCAACACGATGCCGCTTTTTCATCTCTCTTATCGTGGAGGGGATTGACTATTTCTATTGGCAAAGTAACAATAAGGATATTGTTGGGTCACGAATATTAGGCTAGAAAGTATGTATGTTAATAGATTGTAATTAGGTTCAAGATTAGTAGTTTGTAATTAGGTCCAAATGTATGACATTTCTCTAAATGGGTTTTGAAGCCCAATCATGTAAAAGAATGTTTGTTTTCCCTCCAAATAAAGCTAGTTAGAATGGGACCAGATGGATCCCCTATAAATATAATTGTACCTCCTTACTTGGGAAGGGGATGCAACTTTGTAAAGAAGAGAGTCTCTAATTAATTGTGAGGATTATTAATAAAATATTACCTTTAACCTCTTTCCTCTTAATTATTGTTGATAATCTAACCTCGAAATATCTCACGATCATCATTTGGCGCTAGAAGGAGCTTCTTTACTATAGTTACATCAAGGAAAAATGATTATTGAAGATGAGGAACCAGTTGTTCGGTGCCTCACGGAGGAAGAAATTCGAACGGTCTCCCGTGAGGACAACGACTCCTCACGACCACCACTCTAGCCACGACGGTTGTTCTCCGTTCTAGAAAATGTGAGGTGGCCGAGGGATCCTAGAGACCCCTCGCCACAGAGCAAAACAAAAACAAAAAGAGGCGTCGGCCTGATACCCGTATGAGGGTCCCGACGTGTTGGGTTTCGAGCACATAAATGCAACGGAAAACAATAATTAATACAATAATATCGAAACCCACCGCAGGATCCATGCTAAACAAATATTTAATTCGTAGTAAGAATATAATGCCTTAGAAAATTCGTAATTATAAATATTATTATCTAATATTAAATGTGGAATAAATGTTGTGATTTTTTTTTAGGTTAAATATATGTGAAATCATGTTGACATGTTAATATGGTGATGTATGTATGTCGTGTAGGTCCGTAAATTTTTATTTAAATTTTTGTGATTAAAAATCTAATTAAATTATGCATTATTGATCCTTGAAATTTTTTATAAAATTATCGGAGTATTTAAAAATCCCGAAATCTTTTGCAATATCATATTTGTAAATTTATTTAGTTTTTAAGATTATTGGGTGAATTATTTTTGGTGTTTCAGTATTTTAAAATGATTTTAATAATTTATTTCATTTAAAGTGTTAAAACTTGTAAAATTCATATTTAATTCATTTTTTATCCTAAAAATATTTTAAAAATACGGGGAGATAGATAATTTCATTTTATACATTTTAAAAATAACAATGAGATTTTTATTCAATTTTATTTATTATTTTGTAATTTACAAAGCTAGGTTTAATTGTGTTTTTTCCGGAAATGTTTGTGAAAATTTCCTAAACTACCTTTATTTCCTTTTAACATCTTGAATCCCTAATTCCCAAAATTGAGAACGCAGCATCTTTGTTTTTTTTTCTTCGTTAAACTCTCTAAACTTCTCTAAATCTCTCGAAAGTTCTCAATATCTCTCAACCCACTCCTCTCTTCTCTCTCGCGAATCTCTCCCTCTATACACGCTACTATCTCTCCCATGTTCGTCCCCTTCTTGCTGTGTTGTTACTATAGTGCGTGTGTGTATCTAAACAAGCTGTGTGTGTGTTCTGCGTGTATACGCGTGGGTGTTTGTGTGTGGGTTCGTGGTCAGCATACAATTGAGTGGTCGCAGGGGTGTACTTCGTGATTACAGTGGCTGGATCGAAGGTTGTGTGTGTGTTTCATAGTCTTGTGGGTGTGGGTGCTTTTATTGGTCTGATTGAAGCAACACCGAAGGTTGGGTCATCTTCATGTTTCTTTTTCAGCGTGTATTATGATCACTGAGCTGTGTCTGTGATGGCATGTGAGTTTGGTGGAGTTTAAATCCATATCGAGTAAAGAGTTTAAGAATTGATGGTTTTGTTCTTGTTCATTTCTGATTAATGTCGATTGTTTGCCCTGTTGGATTGGTACTCGTTTTTGTTGTTTAAAGCTGATGTATAGTCTATATTCGGAATTTTGATGTATATGATTGTTAGTGTTATTTATTGATGGTTCGTTGTTTATATGTACTGGGTGTGTTCATAAACTGAACCACATATTGGAATTTTTTTTCCTTCGAATTTGATTTATTTCGCTGGAAAGATTAATTTGTTTATTAAAATTGGTTGATTTTGATGGTTATTATGGGGTTATCACTACCGAATAGAGAGTCAGTGGGAATTATGTAAATCTTTGAGGTTTCTTGTTTAGTTTATGGTTTTGTCAAGTTCTTGAATGGCTACCGGAATTATATTGTGTCCGGCTGTGTTTAATTAAATTGTGAGATGGTTCTGGGGTTAATGTTTAAAATAAAAGGTTGATTTTGAGGTTGTTTAGGAATAAAAGAAATTGAGACAGTAATAATGTAAACATTAAGGATGGTTCGAATTTGGTTTAATGGAAAAGAAAGGGGTAGTTAAAATGGAATGCTATTTGACAATTACGTGTTGTAAACGGGCAAGATAGTGGTTGTATTATGGTTTTTAAAAGGGGGGTGACAGTTAGTGATTATTGGATGGATATGTATATGGTTAGCAACTTTTACATTGTGTTATATTAATAATTGCCATTAAGGGTATTAGCTGAATTCTGAGTATTAGAGTGAATTGTACGTACTGTGATTTGGATTGTGAATGATACAAGGATGTATATTAAGTGTTAAGTGTGCGGATGGTCAGAAGGGCTATAAATGATGTATGTTAGTATGATTGTGATGGTTATGAGATTTTATTGAGTTAGTTATTTTGAAGCAAAGGATGTTGTGATTGCCGAATTGGTGGATTTATTATAACAAGTTGGACGATATTATAAAGAAGATGCTGTCCAATTTTTGTTAGAATTAATTTGTAATTTGTATAGTAATTTGATAAGTATTATTTGTGAATTGATATGCAGTAAGTTAATATTATGTGCTAAGTGTTATGTGATTTATGTGGTTATATATTACTATTTTAAGAATATGATCAGTGTATGCTATATGTGTTAAGTTGTAAAGCGTAATAGGACATGATTTGGTAGAATAGAGTAGACGGTTAGATTTATAAGTGTACTGAAGTAGGTACGCATAGGAGGCCAGCTAAGAGCTAGTGCATATGTAAATGGAATGTAGAGGAATGAGATACTTATCGGGACTGACAAGTGATAAAGGAAAGATGGGTGTATGATCGAAGAAAGGTGAAATATAAAGAAGTAGAGACGGATGTAAAGTGATAAAGTGTTAAAGTATTGGAAATGGAAACCCTGTGTATTGAGGCAAGTTATACTATCACTCACTTATTATTCAAGTGATGTGAACTCTCCTTTGTTATTTATATATCCTTTCAAATTTTAAAGTTTTCTTCAAAATCGTTTGTTAGGGTTTCTACCCATTACTTTCGTTTTCAAGTGATATTTTCCCTCAACTAGTATTCCGAAGTTTATTCTCAAATTATTTTACCATTGTTGAATCTCTCCACCTATTGTTCAGGTGTGACTCTTTTAAAATTATTTTATATAAATATTCCTCATTTTAATAATATTTTAATATGTGGTATTTTACCGGATTCCTCAGTAATGTACTATTTTATAATCTTCGAAAGTATCTAATAATATTTTAAAACCAAGGAAATCCAAAAATTTAAAACTTTATAAAAATCTTTTAATATAAAATTCCTGAATATGATTTATGATTTTCCCTCAACAAATATTCTTTAAGGGTTGCTTTCTTCAAATTACTGTACAACTATTTATTCTGAAATTATTTTCGCTATGAATAAATGTAAATTAATTCGAGGTTTATACTGTCGTTGAAGCATGTGTTGCTCAGTAACGATTGTTAGTGGACTTTATGTCAACTATGTCAATTAAATACGTTCCATTTCGGCTTAAATTGACCGCTTGTACCCGAGTGTTTAGTGTCTTTTGATGTTTTTTCTTGTTTTTAGTGTGCAGAGTATCGTTTGGGGAATAAGGTGGTGGAATTGCGTGTTTCGGATGGTTTAGAGTTGGAAGTGTCGAGGTCCGAGATAGCATGTCGATCAGGGAGCATATCGGAGCATTGTGCAGCAGCCAACAGAGGAACGGAGCAAAATCGAGATTCTGGACAGGGGGCCAGGCGCGCCCGTGCCTGTATAGAGCGCGCCCGCGCCCTGGCTGGCTGAGAAATACTATTTTTTTCTGCTGTTGGGCTTGTTCTGAAGGGCCGGTTCGGATGAGATGTGCAGCCTTGTGTCTTGGAAGCCCAGTTCTAGTAATTAAGTGTTTTTTATGCCTTGCTGTGTGATTGATTGTATTGATTTCCTAGTATGATTAGGCTTATTCGTTATAGGTGAGTCGCGAACACCTGTAATTGTTTGTTTAATCCTGGTGAATGCGAAAGTGGATCTAGGGTTTAGAACAATTCATGCTAGCATAGGTTTTTGCATGCGAAGAACATGTATTAATTTGTGGTGTAATTCTAACCATCTTGCACTGACTATGTGGTTTTCTGGATGCTTGATTTTTAACCGGTATGTGTTCAATTGCTATAGACATATAGGAACTACGCATATTTGGTGACTACTTGAATTCTATCAATTGTGGATGATCAGTAGGATGGTATACGCACAACGAAAGTTGGTGTGTATCAGTTTAGTGCATCTAATCAGTAATCAACTCTGTCACATGCTAGGTTAAAGGGGCATAAGATTCTAGTTGAAGTGGTTAATGAAATTGAAATCCCATGTTTGTTTATTATAAGTTAATCGTTAAGTTATTTTCTCGTAATTTTCATAGTTGGTATTTAATCATTAGTTAATCAAAACCAAAATTGTGATTGTCTTGGCAGTGAGTGTAAATCATAAGCTGGTGTATAAGTGAACTAAAATGAACAATTCGAGTCTCTGTGGGAACGAATCTTATTTACCATATATTACTTGTTGACCACGTTCTCTTGCGTGAATAAATGCGAACAAGTTTTTGGCGCCGCTGCCGGGGACTCGGTTCATTGTTTGTTTAGTTTATGTTCTTGTCATCAATTTGGATTAAATTCACTGACTCAGACATTTTTCTCACGTATTTACTTTTGGGTTTCTCAGGTACTAACTTGAGCGTGTATGCGTACTCGTTCTCAAGTTCGTGAAGAGAATCTGGTAGGAAAGGTGCGAAAAGAGGAATTAGTGGAAGAAGTTGAAGAAGAGTTGGAAGTTACTGAAGAAATGGCAGATAACAAGGCGCTGAAGGAATATTCTCAGCCCAAGATTAATGATATTCAGTCGAGTATTGTGCGGCCGGCTATTGCTGCAAATAATTTTGAGATCAAGCCGGGAACGATCCAAATGGTCCAGAACTCAGTCCAGTTTGGGGGTTCACCTGTTGAGGATCCTAACATACATATCAGAGATTTCATCGAGATCTGTGACACCTTCAAAACCAACGGGGTTTCTGAGGACGCTATCAAGCTAAGGTTGTTCCCATTCTCTTTGAGGGACAAGGCAAAAAGCTGGTTGCATTCACTTCCAGCAGGTTCCATAACTACATGGGAAGATCTGGCACAAAAATTCTTGACTAAATTCTTTCCTATGGCAAAGACTGCTGCCATGAGGAATGCTCTTACACAATTTAGTCAGCATTCTGGTGAATCACTGTGTGAAGCTTGGGAAAGGTACAAGGAGATGCTTCGGAAATGTCCTCATCATGGGATGCCAGATTGGATGGTCATCAGTGGTTTTTACAATGGGTTAAGCCATTCTCGAGCAATGCTCGATGCAGCATCTGGAGGAGCTCTGTGGGCCAAAAGCTATGAAGAGGCCTATGACCTGATTGAAATGATGGCTGCGAACGAGTATCACAATCCGACCCAGCGTATTCCACAAGGTAAGGTTGCAGGTGTTCTTGGAGTGGATGCCACAACAGCTATAGCAGCTCAGCTATAGGCTCTATCCATGAAAGTGGATTCATTAGCTAAAGTGGGGGTTCAACAAGTCGCCATGGTTTGTGAATTGTGTGCGGGGGCTCACGAAACTAATCAATGTGGAATTTCTAGCTAGTCGGCACATTTTGTCAGCAATTATCAGAGGCCTTCACAACCTGCTCCTAACACATATCATCCCAACAATAGGAATCATCCTTACTTCAGTTGGAGCAACAATCAGAATACCATGCAACAACCATCTCAGGGTCAGCAGTATGGTTCGAAGCAGTTCAACAATTCGGGTTATCAACAACCCTATGCCCAAAGGCCACCATACAATCCACCTGGATTTCATCAACAACATCAAGGAAGTCATGTGCAGTCGAATGAGAAGTCAGAGATGGAAGAATTGCGAATGATGTGCAAGAGTCAAGCAGTATCTCTGAAAACTCTTGAAAACCAAATTGGCCAACTAGCCAATGCTCTTTTGAACAGACCTCAAGGGCAATTACCTAGTGACACGGAAGCAAATCCGGGTAAAAAGGAGGTCAAGGAACAGATTCATGCTGTTACATTGCGTTCTGGAAAGGTTACAGACGATCTGGAGGTCAAAAATCAACTTAACGAAGAACTTGAGAATTCTGTGAACAGTGAATTGGGGCGCGGGCGCGCAGCCTTAGGCGCGGGCGCGCCTGAGGGTTCTGTTCATTCTTCAATTTCTGTTCTTCCGGTCGTTCCGAAGGCATCAAGTGAGGAAGAAAGGGAAAAGTCAGCTGGGAAAACAAGTTCCGAGAGTAAGGAAGCTAGTAAGGAAGTTTATCCGCCTCCGTCATTCCCTAAAAGGCTTCAGAAACAGAAGTTTGATAAGCAATTTGCAAAGTTCTTGGAAGTGTTCAAAAAGTTGCACATAAATCTACCATTTGCTGAAGCCCTGGAACAAATGCCAAGTTATGCCAAGTTCATGAAAGAAATACTTTCGAGGAAATTGAAACTCGAGGAGTTAGAGACTGTCGCTTTGACGGAGGAGTGCAGTGCTGTCTTGCAACAAAATTTTCCACCTAAGCTGAAGGATCCGGGAAGTTTTACCATACCGTGCATCTTTGGGAATGTTTCTTTTGACAAGTGTTTGTGTGATTTAGGGGCAAGCATCAACCTCATGCCTTATTCGGTTTTCTTGCAACTTGGTCTTCCGGAGCCTAAGCCTACAAACATGTCACTCCAGTTAGCTGATCGCTCAATCACCTACCCTCGAGGAATTGTAGAAGATGTTCTGGTGAAAGTGGACAAACTTATCTTTCCAACGGATTTCGTCATACTTGATTTTGAAGAAGATAAGAAAATCCCTATCATTCTTGGGAGACCATCCTTGGCCACGGGTCAGACCTTGATTGACGTGCAGAAAGGGGAACTCACTATGAGGGTGCATGATCAGAATGTCACCTTCAATGTTTTTAAGGCTATGAAGTTTCCAACTGAAGAAGAGCAGTGTTTGAAGATAGACTTGGTTGAGTCGGCAGTGCAATCAAAAATTGAGCATCTGCTCATGAATGACACATTGGAAAAAGCAAAAATTGGTGATTCTTTATTGGAAGAATATGATATAGATGAGCAACTGCTATTCCTTGATGCTACTCCATGGCAAAGGAAATTTGAGAGACCAGTGGAATCTTTAGGTCTATCTGAATTGAAGGGGTCGCATCAGCGGTTGAAACAATCCATTGAAGAAGCTCCAACTCTAGAGCTCAAACCGCTACCTTATCAGTTAAGGTATGCCTCTCTTGGTGAGTCATCTACTTTACCTGTGATTATTGCTACTAACCTGTCAGATTCTGAGGAAGACAAGCTCTTGAGAGTTCTTAGAGAATTCAAATCAGCCATTGGATGGACTATTGCAGACATCAAGGGGATTAGTCCGGCTTATTGTCAACATAAAATTCCATTAGAAGAAGGGAGTAAACCAACAGTGGAACATCAGAGACGTTTAAATCCAATCATGAAAGAAGTTGTGAAGAAAGAAATTATCAAGTGGTTGGATGCAGGGATTATCTATCCCATTTCTGATAGTTCATGGGTAAGCCCAGTTCAATGTGTGCCGAAGAAAGGGGGCATGACGGTAATCACCAATGAGAAGAATGAACTTATCTCCACTCGCACAGTCACTGGTTGGAGAATCTGTATGGACTACCGGAAATTGAACAAGGCCACCAGGAAGGATCATTTTCCTTTGCCCTTTATTGATCAGATGCTAGACAGACTTGCAGGTCATGAGTACTATTGCCTTCTGGATGGATATTCTAGGTATAATCAAATTTGTATTGCTCTTGAGGATCAGGAGAAGACGACATTCACATGTCCATTTGGTACATTTGGTTTTCGGCGGGTCTCTTTTGGTTTGTGTGGTGCACCAGGCACCTTTCAAAGGTGTATGATGGCTATCTTTTCAGACATGACTGGTAAGACCGTAGAAGTTTTCATGGATGACTTTTCTGTAATTGGTCTTTCTTTCGACGAATGTTTGCAAATTCTGGGTGCGGTTCTGAAAAGATGTGTGGAGACTAATCTAGTGCTTAACTAGGAGAAATGCCATTTCATGGTGCAGGAGGGAACTATCCTTGGGCACAAGGTGTCACGGAGAGGTCTAGAGGTGGACAGAGCAAAAATAGAAACAATTGAAAATCTTCCACCACCTAATTCAGTGAGAGGGATTCGCAGTTTCCTTGGTCATGCAGGGTTTTACAGGCGTTTCATCAAAGACTTCTCAAAAATCTCCAAACCGTTGTGTAAGCTCTTGGAAAAGGATGGGCCTGTACTTGTTTTGGGGGTCTTCGCTATTGACGAGAACCTCATCTTGGTCATAGATAATGTATCCCGAAATAGTTTCTTGAAGGATATTTGTGCTCTTCTGCCTTCATCTCTTCTGGATTTGAAGGGTACTAGTAAGGGGGTTATGAATGGAGAAATCTTTCGTGTTGAGCTTACCAATTCTGGTGGCTTTGTTCCCAAGATGGGCTTGGAGTCCTATGGGTTCAGTGTTGAGAGGGAAACCTTTGAGGATCGAGTGAAGGCTGTTGATGAAAAGAATGAGGTTCAGCACAAGGATGAACATGAGGTGTTTGTAAAAATGCCCCTGTTAGAGAAGAGTCTAAAAATTAAAGATGAAGGGCAGGTGTTTGTATTTTTGCTTCAGAAAGAAGCTTGCTTCATGGCCTCTGTTGTGAAGGGGTTGGAGATTTTTAAATGTGTTTACTTGAATGGTGGTTTAATGTGGTTTTCAGTTAACGGTGTTAGGTATTTGGATGAGTACACTAGATGTGCTTGTATCTTTAATATCAATTGGAATGCCTTTAGGATGGTTATTGCTATGCTTGATAGGCTGAATTCTATTGGTCAGATGTTGCGCTTGATGCCGAAGTGTAGGTTGAACTCGTTGCAATCTGAATGGGTGATTCTCAAAGACGGGTTTGTTTCAAGGTATGGTAAGCTGGTGGTAGCTACCAGGTGTGACAAATGTGTGGGTGGGTCGAAACGTTTAGGTCAGACCGCTGATTGTGAGGTCATCATGGAGGACCTGCAAATGGTTGAATGTGAGTTACAAGGTGGTTTTTCTCTTAACGGTCGCAAACTATTTGATCATATGCCTCATCCAGGTTTCCATTTGGGGAGGAGATTAACTATGATTTCTGTTGAAGGGGGAGGTTCTTCTCTTGTGTTTGCTGATGTGTGCAACCATGTGTGCCACCATATGCAGGGGTGGAACAATGATGTTGTCCATCAGATTATGGCGGAGTTCGCTGATTCCAATCAGACCTCTTTATTTGCAAAACTCAAAAGGGGAGGCCCTTCCAACAGGGATTATTTATGTGTTTTGTTGATGTATTTTGATGTTGTAAGCATTGAGCGGGTTTTGGATTATAAGGGTTTGGAGCGACCGGTTGGGGTGATGTTTTCTAATCTTTGCTATGGTGTTATTCTTGCATATTTCCGAGGCTGTTTTCGTGTGGGAATTGAGGCGGCAGCTGTTGAATCTTTAAGGAAAGGTGGAGAGGTGTTTATCCTGACGAGGGTTCAAGATGTGATGCATAATTCTGGAATGTTTATTTCATCTAGCAAGGTGAAGTCCCAACAGGTATTTGGGGACTCTATGTTCTCGTTTGTTTTTTTAAGTGTCAATTTGATAGGGTTTGTGGAATTCCCTGATGAGAAGTGGCTGGTCCGGAAAGCCAATGTTAAAATGAGACATGAATTCAGTATGATTCATGTGGAGGTATTTGCTTCCAATAAGAATGATGATTTAGAAATTATTGCTGTGTTTGTCGATTTGCCTATTCGACACATTTCAAAGGCTGATGTTCATGTTCAAGCGCTGGTGATGGAACAAAGCTCCATGATTTATGGGAAGCAGCCTAGGGGGTCTTGTCTGAATTCATGTTCTCTTAAGGGAATCAGTCCTTGCTTTGGATATGCCTTAAATATGTGTGTGATGAATGGGAAATTTGGGAAGTTTGTGTGTGAACATGGAGGTTCCAATTTGTTGCTCAGTATGCTGGGATGTGAACCGGGAGGTTCCAACTTCTTTATTGGCATTGTTAGGATTTGCATTTAGTCTAGCCTAGCTAGATAGTTTCTAAGTTGACTTGATTTGTTGATCAAGTATGTTATGATGTTATGAAGTTTCTATGTTGGTTATTCTCTGTTGTTCCGCTAGGTAGATGATTTACTTATCGCGGGGTATGCCCCTAGACTTGTAATCTTTTGCCTGTGGTATAAATTTTTAATTAGCAAAAAAAAAAAAAGCTCTTGGAAAAGGACGTTCCTCTTAAATTTGACGAAGAATGTTTGACCGCTTTCGAGACTCTGAAAAAGAAATTGGTTTTAACACCAGTGATCATTGCTCCTGATTGGAGTGAACCTTTCGCTATGATGTGTGACGCTAGTGATTATGCAGTGGGGGCCGTTCTTGGCCAAAAGAAAGAGAAAGTGTTTCATGTGATCTATTATGCAAGCAAGACCCTTAATGAGGCTCAGTTGAACTACACTACTACTGAGAAGGAGCTGTTGGCCATAGTCTATGGTTTTGAAAAATTTTGTTCTTACTTGCTCGGTACAAAGGTAATGGTGTACACGGATCACGCGGCTATTAGATATCTGCTTTCTAAAAAGGACTCCAAACCTCGGTTGATTCGTTGGGTACTTCTGTTACAAGAATTTGATGTGGAGACTAAGGATAGAAAAGGAACAGAGAATCAAGTAGCTGACCATCTTTCTCGACTGGAGGACACTGGTAAATCCTCTCGAGACGGTACCATCATTAATGAATTCTTCCCGGATGAGCAATTGTTTAGGGTGCAAGAAGAAGAGCCATGGTACGCAGACATTGTGAACTTTCTGGTTAGTCAAGTGATTCCACCCGAGCTCTCTTATGCACAAAGGAAGAAGTTCTTGCATGAAGTCAAATGGTATCGTTGGGACGAACCATATCTGTTTAAACAGGGAGCTGATCAGGTTATTAGAAGATGTGTGCCGTACAGTGAAATAGAGGCTATTCTGAGGGATTATCACGCCACGACCTATGGAGGCCACTATGGAGGTGAAAAGACTGCAACTCGAATTCTTCAAGCGGGTTTCTATTGGCCTTCTCTTTTTAAGGATGCTCATCAGTATGTCTTAAGGTGTGACCGTTGTCAGCGTGTTGGTAACATATCGAGGAGGGATGAGATGCCCCTTAATGTAATGTTGGAAGTGGAAATTTTCGATGTTTGGGGAATCGACTTCATGGGACCGTTTATCTCCTTATGCAACAATCAATATATCTTCCTATCCGTTGATTACGTCTCTAAATGGGTTGAGGTCAAAGCACTCCTGACAAATGATGCCAATGTCGTGCTTAAGTTCCTTCAGAAGAACATCTTCACCAGATTTGGCACTCCTCGAGTCATTATCAGTGATGAAGGCACTCATTTTTGCAATCGCAAGTTCACTAATCTTATGGCCAGATACAATATCAATCATTGGGTAGCTACAGCATACCATCCTCAGACCAATGGCCAAGCTGAAGTGTCTAATCGTGAAATCAAGCGTATTCTGGAAAAGGTGGTGAGTCCTTCAAGAAAGGATTGGTCTCTGAAACTCGATGAAGCCGCCTGGGCTTATCGAACGGAATATAAAACACCTTTGGGTATGTCGCCATATCAGCTTGTCTATGGGAAAGCTTGTCATTTGCGGGTAGAATTGGAGCACAAGGCTTATTAGGCTTTGAAGAAGCTAAATTTTGATCTTAAAGCCGCGGGTGAAAAGAGAATGGTGCAACTCAATGAGATGGACGAGTTTCACTTGCAAGCCTGAGAACAATAAACTCTACAAAGAAAAAGTGAAGCGATGGCATGATCGTCGTTTAGTCAACAAGGTATTTGTTCCTGGTCAAACCATGTAGTTATTTAATTCTCGCCTTCGTCTGTTTCCAGGAAAGCTTAAGTCGAGATGGTCAGGACCCTTTGTTGTCAAAACCGTGTTTCCGCATGGAGCGGTTGAAATTTTTGAGAAATCACCTGATCAGTCCTTCAAAGTCAATGGTCAGAGATTGAAACCGTACTTTGGTGAGGTATCAAATCGTGGAGCTGAAACCGCGATTCTTGCAACTACTGAGTGAATCATGGAAGTCATGTCAAGCTACTGACGTAAAAGAAGCGCTTCGTGGGAGGCAACCTACGTTTTGTTGTACATGAATGAAAAAAAAAAAAATCACTAGAGGCTCAAAAAGAATTTACGCGATTGTTGACCAAGCCAGTGGTCAAAGAGAGGGGTTTTACTCCGGGTATCATGGATGGAGATCTGGTGGGCATGATTATGAGGCGGGGATGGGATACGGTGTGTGAAGTGGCTGAGGCGGTACCTTTGAGTATCGTTAGAGAGTTCTATGCTAATGCAAAGAAATTGAAGAATGGGTATTCTACAGTTCGTGGTTTTGTGGTCGATTATACTCCTGCTACCATCACTAGGGTTTTGGATGTTCCAGCACCTGCACCTGGTGAAGAGGACTATGGGGTGAAGGGCCGTGGGGATGTAGATCTTGAGGCCATTCTAAGGCAGATGACAGTTCCGGGCACTGAATGGAAGCGCAGGGCGGGGTCGACTGAGCCGATTACTTTTCCGGCTTCTGCATTGAACAGGTATGCTAAGGCCAGGAATTTGTTTATTTGTGCAAACATATTACCATCCTCGCATTCTCATGAGGTGACTGTGGAGAGAGCTATTCTTTTGTGGGCTATTGTGAATGAAAGGTACATCGATGTGGGTATTGTTATTCATCGGAACATGATCAGGTTCATGCAAGGGGGTTCCACTGCAGCAATTCCTTATGGCTCAGTGGTTGTTCGATTGTGTTTAGATGTGGGTATTTCCTGGCCAGCAGAGCAGCAGTTACAGTTGCCAGCTAGCTGCATAGACAAGGCGGCTATTGCTAGGTTGGCTGAGTGGGATGGTGGTGAGCCACATCCGCGAGGCTTGGGTTACATTTTGGGTGGTGATGTGCCACCACGTCCGCAGCAGGAGGCTAGAGCTGGTCCTTCGAGAGCACGGAGGGGTGTTGTGAGTGAGAGTACTGGTTTGACCGAGTCTCACTTCAGGAGGCTCGCTAGGCGGATAGATGCTGTTGATGAGAGGCAGAGCCGTTTTGCTGATGATCTGGCACAGGCTTTGGGCACGACATTTTTAGCTACAGGGGTTGAGGTTGTTTGGCCTCAGTATGGAAATGGAGTTGTTTATCCACCACCGGACTCACCCGAGGAGGGTGATCCTGCTTATGATTGAGGTATCTCTGTGCACTTTCTTTGTTTCTTGCCTTCAATGGGGACATTGAAGATTTTAAGTTTGGGGGTGGAAATGAAGATTGTGATTAGTAGTTAGATGCATATAGGACATGTAGTGTAGTATTATCATGCATATTGTTTAAATTGTTCATCATGTATCATGCATATTGTTTATTTGTGAGTCGTGTAGTGGCATTCCAGATTGCATAGCATAATTCATGCATTTTCCATGATCCCTTAGAACGAACTAATTCTGACTGGTAGGTAGGTGTCTGATTGAGTGCACTAATGATGAGTAGAGGGTTGCTCTATAGTTCTTATGAAACTGATTTGCTTGTTCAGAAACAAAATTTTTACACAATCACAGTCTCATTGAGTGCTTTTGAATTGGATCCGGCCATGTCTGTTTGGTTGCTAAAAGTTAACACCTAGTTTAAACCTAGAATGTTTGATAGATTCTTGAAAGCGAAGGAACACTTAAGTATAAGTTTGGGGGAAACAAAGAAATTCATGATAATTATGAATAGTATTAATAAATAGGTGTCAAATTGCTAGTAGCCGGCTCATATTTATATGAGTGGTCTAGGGTTGGAGATGAGAATTCTCACTCCAGATTGTCTAGTAAAAAAAAAGAAGAAGAAAATGAAATAGAAAAAAAGGGAGTCGTGTAAATTGTGTAATTGCAAAATTAACCAGGGTGAGCTCTTTAATACTCGAGCAATTAAGTACGAGGGGACTTTATGCCTAGTGACCTAAGGCTTTTATAGTCTGGGATCCACTGACCTAACGCTCGTTACATGGGTATTATTGTATAAGCCTTTAGGGGTCTCATCCATTGCACGGTTAAATAAGCATGCGTTGTATATATAGTCTTATGTGTCATATGTGTTAGTAATTAAGCATGATTTCTTGTCAACTCAAGTGGACTCTGGCGGTGTATCTGGAAGGATCTTGTGTCTAACGTTCATTCTGTTTTTAAACCTGGTGGTTGTTTGGCTAAGAATAGGTATGGTCTTGGTTTGGTTTGGGGGTATCTCTGATGAGCACAGCACGCGTGCACGTTTCTGTCCATGTATTGTTAGTATACGGGGATTTAGGCGAGCTCTATTTGGATTTAGTTGCATTTCTTTGAGTATTTGCTTGCTTGTTGGTTTTGGTTGGTTTGAAGGGGATCACTTGCATTTTCATATTAGTTGCATTCATGCATTGCACTTCATTGGATTGTTTAGTGTCTGTTTATGCTTAGGGACAAGCATCGGTTTAAGTTTGGGGGTGTGTTAGTGGACTTTATGTCCACTAAATACGTTCCATTTCGGCTTAAATTGACCGCTTGTACCCGAGTGTTTAGTGTCTTTTGATGTGTTTTCTTGTTTTTAGTGTGCAGAGTATTGTTTGGGGAATAAGGTGGTGGAATTACGTGTTTCGGATGGTTTAGAGCTGGAAGTGTCGAGGGCTGAGATAGCATGTCGATCAGGGAGCATATCGGAGCATTGTGCAGCAGCCAACAGAGGAACGGAGCAAAATCGAGATTCTGGACAGGGGGGCCAGGCGCGCCCGCGCCCGCGCCCTGGCTGGCTGAGAAATACTATTTTTTTCTGCTGTTGGGCTTGTTCTGAAGGGCCGGTTCGGATGAGATGTGCAGCCTTGTGTCTTGGAACCCCAGTTTATTATGTACTATTGGGGGAAAGCCCTAATTGTCAAGAGGGAGTATCGTATTATTCTAAAGGGGGATTTTGAGAGAAAGAAGAATCATTGGGAGAGCATCAAGCTTTTTGGGGGTTTCATCGTTTTCATTTCATATTTGTAATCTCCTATTGCGTTGTATGCTCGGTTGTTTTTGTATACTCTTTCACTACTCTTGTTTGGTTTATCGTAACTCATTTTCAATCATGTTTACACTTGAACCCATGATGGCGATTAGGTCGATTATGGGCTAACTCGTTATTATGGGATTTTAATGGATTTTTCTATGGATTCTAGTAATTAAGTGTTTTTTATGCCTTGGTGTGTGATTGATTATATTTATTTCCTAGTATGATTACGCTTATTCGTTATAGGTGAGTCGCGAACACTTGTAATTGTTTGTTTAATCCTGGTGAATGCGAAAGTGGATCTAGGGTTTAGAACAATTCATGCTAGCATAGGTTTTTGCATGCGAAGAACATGTATTAATTTGTGGTGTAATTCTAACCATCTTGCACTGACTATGTGGTTTTTTGGATGCTTGATTTTTAACCGGTATGTGTTCAATTGCTATAGACATATAGGAACTATGCATATTTGGTGACTACTTGACTTCTATCAATTGTGGATGATCAGTAGGATGGTATACGCACAACGAAAGTTGGTGTGTATCAGTTTAGTGCATCTAATCAGTAATCAACTCTATCACATGCTAGGTTAAAGGGGCATAAGATTTTAGATGAAGTGGTTAATGAAATTGAAATCCCATGTTTGTTTATTATAAGTTAATCGTTAAGTTATTTTCTCGTAATTTTCATAGTTGGTATTTAATCATTAGTTAATCAAAACCAAAATTGTGATTGTCTTGGCAGTGAGTGTAAATCATAAGCTGGTGTATAAGTGAACTAAAACGAACAATTCGAGTCTCTGTGGGAACGAATCTTATTTACCATATATTACTTGTTGACCACATTCTCTTGCGTGAATAAATGCGAACAACGATTAAAACCAAGAATGAATTGAGATCTTCATATTTTTTCAACTCATTATTGTCGGGCCGGGTTGGTAGCTAAAGCCTATGAGTGCTTAGCTGACAAGAGTGAGATTACGAGTAATTGAGAATTTCTTGAATGTTTATTTTTTTAATTATTTTATTTACTTATATATCAGTTTCAAAATATATAATGAGATTCCTTCGTTTCATGATTTCCTTATAAGTTGTTAAATTCTAGAACCTTAACAATTGCTTGTTCCTTAATTAATTAATGATGCCTTACTAGTTTATTGATTAATAATTCCGATTTACTGAACTATACCATGCTTAGTTAAATCTTATTGCTTTGTTGTCTATGATTCCTGATATTAATTGCTTTCCTGACTCTTAATCTTTTATGGTTGCTCATTAAAAAGGCTTAATTATTTAAAGATGTTTTAAAATTCCTTATAATGGGCTGATCTATTATCAGTGAGTTTAAGGACTAAAAAGTGAAACGTTTTAAATTATTAATAATAAATTTGTTTATAAATTGGAAAAGCGTAAGAGGCTAGGGTGGTCCTAGTCCAGCATTAAAGGCCAATGTGTTGCCTAATTGGGAACCCAATTTCAAAGAAATGGGGACTTTACATGGCTGATCACCCGTATTGTTCGTGATCAGGAGAATAATACAATCAACTTAAATTTTTTTAAACAAAGTTTTATGAAAAGTATGTTTTAATGATAGAATGGTTAAAGGAAAGAATAGTTTTGAGAAAAGTTCTGGTTTAAAGAAAAAAAATGGAAAGTTTTATTCTATGATAGAAATTGATTTATTTCCTTGAGATAGTTGATCATTGATATTGTTCATCAATGAAATATTATAAAGTTGTTGTTCACTATATTATGCACTTGCTGAGCGTTTTTGGCTCACTCTTGCTTTATTTTTCCCTAACCTTTCAGTTAGGATTAAGGATGGATGTTTACATCTTACAAATCATAGGAGAGCGATGAGGTAGTCAGTACAGGATAAATTTTGAAGCCAGAGCGGGAATTAAGCTTCAGATTAGACGGTATAGAAATTGTATTCAGAGCAGTGATAGAAATTGTAATAATTTGTATTAATTAGATTCTTGTTTCGTACCATAACCTGGAATCGATCCTCGGTGAGGAATCGTTGGTGTATTGAGCTTTATTTGTAATTGTTAATTGGAACTTGGTTTGGGTTGAAATACAGGTGGATAGTCCGATTTACGAATACTTCATGCCAAAATTTTCTAAAATTCCCCTGTATCAAAGTCTATTTCATTATAAAAAGTATATTTTAGTACTGGGAAGTCGGGGCGTTACAAAGAATGTTTACCTTAAAGAAGCTTTAACAGTTATGAGGGGGAAGAATCATGGAGGTCCAAAACTTTCACGATCATCACGTATCCCTCTCTCGTGATCTACGCTCTACGCTTTACGGTATCCACACGAACACTTGTACTCGAAGGATTGATGTGTACTAGCACCCGAAAACAGCTTCTCTCTCTATCTTCTTCGCTCTCTCAATGCGGCTAGGATTTTAGAATATGTTTCTTGTTTTTTAAAATCAGCCCACAAAGAGATATATATAGAGAAGTTAATGTTTTTCTAATTATAATCCAATTATAATTAATACTAATATGAAATTCCAATTTATTAATTAATTAAGTCTCAATTATTTAATTAATAACAAATTTCAGAATTAGTTTAAGTAGTTCTGTTTTTCTATTTATTTCATTAATTAAGTCATACTTAATTAATATTATAAATAGAACAAATCACTTATTCAATTTAAATTCATAATTTAAATTATTTCTCATTCAAGCGTTCTATGAGTGTGACCATATAGGTTATTATCACGTTGGCAACAACTCTAAATCTAATTTAAAATCGTAAACAATGAGCGGCATCTAGTAATACATCATTGCTACCCAAGTAATAATAATAATTGGTGATCCAATTAAACCTTTCGTGATTAATGTTTCCGTGTTATATAATCCCTTTAACCAAATATTTTAGATTAAACTCGAGGCATGTTTTTAGTCATCCTCTTCAACATTTAATCCGGGTTTCCTTGATCAATGAGTAGACTATTAAAAATAAATTAATATTTGAGCATGGCCATGCATTTTCACAGTCTTACTCAATCAAGAGGCCAATAATATCTCTCCTAATAATAGGAGGGTTAAATCCTATATTTATCATTCATATTTCTCATACGTCTCATAATATACCCGATGTCCACTTTTATCATCACCCGGTCAAAGATAACTTTTAATGTAGTCAAAGTATATTAATCCTCTTATAGAAATATAATGATCTCAAGTTTAAGGATCATTACACCATTATCACTGTGAGTCTTTCTAATGACATTATCAACATGTAGAATCTCACTGTGGGTCTATCCAGTGCCATGTAGAATATTACACGCACCTATGTTCTTGACTTTAATATCACTATACCTATGAGCAATGAGATGTGGTCATCAGTCAACAAACATACTAATCTTTATGAATTATAATTGTTCCATATTAATAATGCTCGATTAGGGATATTTAGGAATATAAACACTATTCATATGATCTCGTTTTTAAGTCACATACTTAAAGATATAGAATACGTGTTCTATATTCCAAGGACATTTATTACTCTAACATTTATATTGTAGTAAATTAATACATAATAAATTAATGTAGAATAATCCATAGAACATAATCATCAAATAACAAAATAGTCTTTCGTAGAAGCACAATAACATTGTCTCTAGGGCACTAAAACTATTAATCTCCCACTTGTACTAGAGCCAATCACCCATGTATCTAATACCCAAGGACCTAGTGTGACCTTCGTGCTTCTGCTGCGACAATGCCTTAGTCAGTGGGTCCGCAACATTATCATTAGTATGCACTTTACATATATGTATATCTCCTCTTTCGTTTATCTCTCGAAGAAGGTGATATCTCCTAAGTATATGCTTTGCCTTGGGATGAACCTTGGTTCCTTAGCTTGCGCAATGGCTCCATTGTTATCGTAATACAGATCAACTGGATCTCTGATCGATGGAACCACACCAATTCCTGTAATAAACTTCCGAACCCAAACAGCCTCTTTGCCTGCTTCACTGGCAGCAATATACTGAGATTCCATTGTAGAATCAACCACTGTCTCTTGCTTCGAACTTTTCCAGCTTACAGTACCTCTACTTAAACAAAACACGAATCTAGACTGGGACACAGTATCGTTCCTATCTGTCTGGAAACTAGCATTAGTGTAACCTCTTACAACCAGCTTCTCATCTCCTCCATATATCAAGAACGAATCTTTAGTCCTTTTAAGGTACTTAAGAAAATTCTTGACAGTTGTCCAGTGACCCTCACCTGGATTATACTTGTATCTGCTCGTCATGCTTAAAGCTTACGAGACATCATGACGAGTACATATCACTACATACATTATAGAACCAGTTGCCGAAGCATATGGTACTTTGCTCATATGGTCCTTATCATCTGATGATTTAGGACAGTTTTCCTTTGAGATCGCTATCCCATGAGACACTGGGACATATCCCCTCTTTGCCTCTTGCTTCCCAAAATAATGCAATACCTTGTCAATGTATGTACTCTGACTTAAGCCGATTAATCTTTTAGATCTATCTCTATAGATCCTGATCCCGAAGATATAGGTAGCATTGCCTAAGTCTTTCATCGAGAAAATTTTTCCCAACCAAGTCTTCACAGCCTGTAGAGAAGGAATGTCATTCCCTATTAGTACACGGCTCATGTCATTCCCTATTATATGTCATCTACATATAATACTAGGAATGCCACATGGCTCCCACTAAACTTCTTGTAAATACACGGCTCATCCTCATTTTGTATGAAGCCAAACTTCTTGACTGTTTCATCAAAACGGATGTTCCATCTCCTTGAGGCCTGCATAATCCATAAATGGATCGTCGCAACTTACAAACCATTCTAGCAAACCTTGAATCGACAAAACCCTCAGGTTGTGTCATGTACACATCCTCTTCTAAGATCCCATTTAAGAAAGTGGTCTTGACATCCATTTTGCCAGATTTCATAGTCATAATAAGCTGCTATCGCAAGCAAAATCCTGATGGATTTCACCATAGCTACCAGTGAGAAAGTTTCATCATAGTCAATACCATGAATTTGCTTGAAACCTTTCGCCATTAGTCTTGGTTTGTAGGTCTATAAATTTCCATCCATGTCAGTTTTCTTCTTGAAAACCCACTTGCACTCTATGGGTTTTACCCCATCAGGTGGTGCAACCAAAGTCCATACTTGGTTTTCATACATGGAATCCATCTCAGATTTCATGGCCTCCAGCCATCGCTCCGAATCTGGACTATTCATAGCATCCTTGTAGGTGAGAGGCTCATCATTATCTACAAGTATCACATCGCCACTTTGAGTTAGGAGAAATCCATAATATCTCTCTGGCTCATGGCATCACATCGCCACTTTTAGTTAGGAGAAATCCATAATATCTACAAGCATCACATCGCCACTTTGAGTTAGGAGAAATCCATAATATCTACAAGCATCACATCGCCACTCTGGTTTATAGAAATAATACCCTTTAGTTTCTAATGGGTATCCTACAAAATTATATTTATCACATTTCAGTCCTAGCTTATTAGAGATTAAACGTTTCACAAACGCTTCACATCCCCAAACTTTCATAAATGACATGCTATTACGTTTCTTAGTCCATATCTTATATGGTGTCTTTTGAACCGATTTTGAAGGAACTCGATTTAGTGTTTGTGCAGCCATTGTCTAGGGCATAACCGCAGAAACTGATTGGAAGATCCGCATGACACATCATCGATCGCACCATGTCCAACAAAGTACGATTTCTCCTTTCAGACACCCAATTCCATTGTGGTGTTCCAGGAGGAGTGAGTGTGATACGATACCACACTCCTTTAGGAAATTCTTAAATTCCAAGTTAAGTATTCTCCCCCATGATCAAATCGTAGAGTTTTAATACTTTTGCCTATTTGCTTTTCAACTTCAGCCTTATACTCTTTGAATTTTTCAAACGATTCGGATTTTTTCTTCAAAAGATACACATATCCTTATCTACTAAAATCAACAGTAAAGGTTATGAAATAGTAAAAGCCACCTCTTGCCATCGTACGTATTGGACCACTTACATCACTATGTATCAATTCCAATCATTTGGTGGCCCCCTCACCTTGTCCTGTAAAAGGAGCTTTAGTCATTTTGCCAATGAGACACGGTTCACATTCTTCTTATGATTCAAAATCAAACTTATCAAAGTATCCATCCTTATGTAACTTGGAAATGCGATTCTCATTTATATGGCCTAAACGAAAGTACCAGAGGTATGTTCGATTTGCGTCATTTGTCTTAAGAATCATTTATAATATAGACATGAGTATCAAGATCAAGAACATATAAACCATTAAACAAACGTGCAACCCCATAGGTAACATTATTCAATGAAAACGAACAACCATTGTTCTGAATCAAAAATGAAAAACCAATCTTGTCCAACCAAGAAATGAAAATAAGGTTTCTACAAATCGCAGGCACGTAAAAAAATAGTTCTCAAGTTCTAAAATAAGCCTAGTGGGCAATGATAAATAACAAGTCCCTACAGCTAATGCAGCAACCTTTGCGCCATTGTCAACATGTAGGTCAACTTCTCCTTTCGCCAAAGTTCAACTCCTTCGAAGTTCTTGCACATATATACAAATGTGGGAACCACATCCAGTATCTAATACCCATGATGTAGAAGTAGACAAATTGACTTCTATAACAAAAATACCTGAATTAGAAATCTGAACAGACTTCAGTTTCTTCAGATCCTCCAAATTAGTTTGACAGTTTCTCTTCCAATGACCCGGCTTCTTGCAAACGTGACAATCACCTTTTGCAACACCTCCTGTAGGAATCAAAGCACTTTTGGGAGCATGTTTTGGATTATCATTAGATTTGGATCCAATCCTCTTCTTGCCTTTCCATTGCCAATCGAGGAAGTTTGCTCTTGTCATCTTGTCCTTCTCAAGGACTGATCGTACAGAGAAGTTTATTTGAGTTGTTTGCCATTTGAATATCCACAATGTTAAAATGCATAAAATAATTAGTCTACGGTATTATTAATTTATGTTCAAGTGATTATTCATATATATTCAGAATATATATCTCCCACTATTTTTATCAAATTAAATCAGAAAAGATTCTCTAAACCTTTCTAGTGAGCCAAGATCCATATTTCATCACTTTTAAGGTCAGCTTTGGCTTTTCTCCTTAAAATGATTATTTAGGTAGACAACGTTTATCAATTATATCATATATAACTCTTGGATAGTTTGGTAGAACAACATTTGTTAACATAACAAAATTTGTTCACACTTATCCAATAAATATTACCAAACTCTATGCCTCTAAGTTCTCAATCCTATTGTGGTCACTTAGTTAAGTCGAACCCAATGGTCTAATAGTTAAGTATCAATAGTTTACTCCATCGGGCCTTACCACGATAGACGAGGGTACTTCGCTTTGGCGAACCCACCCTTTGTCGATCTAGGTCTTGACGAGTGTTTCCCATTTGGAAGGCATCTTAAACTTAATATTTATTCTTTAGGGATTTGTTAATTAAAAACGAATATGATCCCATCAATAAAAGAGATTCCCAATTTTTCCTTGAATTAAATAATTGAAATCAATATTCTTAATGGTTTGATTTCCAGGTTGTCGGAGAAGACACAGTTGTCTCGCTCAATACCCGACTTCCTTACAGGCATGTCCCGTTGTTGACAAAATCTCCCCATATCGAAATCATTGACAATTCGTATTTAATTTCGTGTTTCATAAACACAGAAATTTTATAATCGTTTTGTTTAATTATAAAATCTCGAGTCGTTACAGATTTTATTTTGTTTAAGCAGGTATGACATGGGTGATGTATCTAATACATACATTCATACATGATTAATCTAATTAAAGCATGCATCATTATGTATCCTACGCATACATTCATTCATCAATATGTAAAGTGCAGTATGTAAACGTGCTTGGTTATGGCCTTATCCTATATTATCCTTTCAAGCTAATGAAAGGATCAAGGTCAATCTGGTGGAAAAATATAAATACAATTACATGTCTTCATTCTTCTTGTCTCCTTTGTTACTCCTCCTCTTGGATCGTCCTTCAATCTTCAAGTGCATTACATTGAATAATTGAATACAACCTATACTAATGTACTTACATAATAAAACTCGAGTTACATTCGAGGTTAAACAATTAAAAGAATGAAGAAAACGACATGCAAGTCGTATTTATAAAGCCAAAACCATAAATACATATCAAAACCACTAACATATGGGTCATTAAGGCCATAACTAATCACCATTCTCAAGTAAGTAACAATTAAAGAAGATGTCGTATTATCTAATTATATTAAACCATATCATATTTCATATGATCCAATCAAAGAAATCATATAACGCAAAAACCAGAAAATCAGAATCAAATTCTGATAAAAATAAATCGTCGTTTTGAGGCAATAAACGGCATCAGACGCCTTACAGACGAGTCGATGATAGCTTTTCTATCAGTTTTGCTCAGACGCTCATTTCCCTTTCCAAAAAGGTACTCTTTTGTCAAATTCGGATACCAGACAGATTTCACCAGATCTGCGCAGCTTTTCAGAAATCATATCGAATATGATTCTCATAACAAGAACCAACATATATCATGTATATATATCAATATATATACAGATTATATGATCATCATTAACACATCATATCAAATATGATCTAATAAGTTATAACTCCAAAAATAATTTTTAGAAAATTTGAAATTAAATCAGAAAACCATAAATGTTTACAGGCAGTAAACTACGTCAAACGGCTTACAGATGCGAACATGACTTTGTCAATCTTGTTCAGTGGCCCGTTTCCAGTCAAAAAACATATCGTTTTTGCGAAAATCAGACAAAGTACGCAAATTTCACTAAATCCGCATAATTTTTCGGAAATCGTATCGTATACAATCACCGTAATAAAAACAAACATGTATCATATACATACAGCGATATATACAATCATGACATGATTATACAATTCTCATGAATATCAAATATTCAAAACATATACATACATATACATATAAGCATCTTGCGTCAACACGAAGACATGGCAAATAATCACATACATGCATACATCATCAAAACTGTTAAATATATAACAAATTAAAATGTTTCGCAAGTAGCTCTGATGCCATTGTTGGGTTTCGAGCACATAAACGCAACTGAAAACAATAATTAAAACAATAATATCGAAACCCGTCGTAGGATCCATGCGAAACATATATTTAATTTGTAGTAAGAATCTTTACCTTAAAAAAGCTTTAACAGTTATGAGGGGGAAGAATCATTGAGGTCCAAAAATTTCAGGATCATCACGTATCCCGCTCTCGCGATCTACGCTCTACGGTATATATCCACACGAACACGTGTACTCGAAGGATTGATATGTACTAGCACCCGAAAACAGCTAGGATTTTAGAATATGTTTCTTGTTTTTTAAAATCAGCCCATAAAGAGATATATATAGAGAAGTTAATGTTTTTCTAATTATAATCCAGTTATAATTAATCCTAATCTGAAATTCCAATTTATTAATTAATTAAGTCTCACTTATTTAATTAATAACTAATTTCAGAATTAGTTTAGGTAATTCTGTTTTTCTATTTATTTCCATAATTACGTCATACTTAATTAATATTATAAATAGAACAAATCACTTATTCAATTTAAATTCATAATTTAAATTATTTCTCCTTCAAGCGTTCTATGTGTGTGACCATATAGGTTATTATCACGTTGGCAACAATTTTAAATCTAATTTAAAATCGTAAACAATGAGTGGGATCTAGTAATACATCATTGCTATCCAAGTAATAATAATAATTGGTGATCCAATTAAACCTTTCGTGATTAATGTTTCCGTGTAATATAATCCCTTTAACCAAATATTTTAGATTAAACTCGAGTCATGTTTTTAGTCATCCTCTTCAACATTTAATCCGGGTTTCCTTGATCAATGAGTAGACTATTAAAATTAAATCAATATTTGAGCATGGCCATGCATTTTCATAGTCTTACTCAATCAAGAGGCCAATAATATCTCTCCTAATAATAGGAGGGTTAAATCCTATATCTATCATTCATATTTCTCATACGTCTCATAATATACCCGATGTCCACTTTTATCATCACCCGGTCAAAGATAACTTTTAATGTAGTCAAAGTATATTAATCCTCTTATAGAAATATAATGATCTCATGTTTAAGGATCATTACACCATTATCACTGTGAGTCTTTCTAAACATTATCAACATGTAGAATCTCACTGTGGGTCTATCCAGTGCCATGTAGAATATTACATGCACCTATGTTCTTGACTTTAATATCACTATAACTATGACCAATGAGATGTGGTCATCAGTCAACAAACATAATAATCTTTATGAATTATAATTTTCCCATATTAATAATGCTCGATTAGGGATATTTAGGAATATAAACACTATTCATATAATCTCATTGTTAAGTCACATACTTAAAGATATTGAATACGTGTTCTATATTCCAAGGACATTTATTACTCTAACATTTATATTGTAGTAAATTAAGACATAATAAACTAATGTAGAATAATCCATAGAACATAATCATCAAATAACAAAATAGTCTTTCTTAGAAGCACAATAACATTGTCTCTAGGGCACTAACACTATCATGACGGCCTCAGGAAAACAAGTGTTGACGAGCGATTCTCGCCTTCATCTTGAGAAAAAGCGGAGGCAAAATGTTGATGCCGAAATTATGGAAGATATGGTGGACTTTTGTGGTTCGGACGACGAGCTCCTAGCCCTTGAAGTTCAGAGGAAAAAACTAGAGGAAAAATTGGAAAAGAGAAGCGAAATAAGGCGTCTTCAGCTCGAGTTACAACAAACATCGCTGTCGACTCACTCCTCCGAGTATCAATCCGCAGGTCACAACCCCGAGAGGTACGACGACGACGTAAGTTATGAAGATGAGATAGAATCAAGCAGGTCGTATCAGGTCCCCTACAAAAGGAGACAGACAAAACCATAGGAGGACGCCTAGTGGCAAAGCGAGTCGAGCGGGTCGTACAGATTAGAAGAAATCTCGCAGCTACAAAACTATGTCGAAATGTGTGAAATGTTCATTCGAAGCCAAGATGGCTCCGATGCTCCAATGGAAATCCCTCTCGATATAAAAATTGAGAAAGCACGAATCAACAGGAATTTAAAGACTCTACTAATCGACCAGTTCGACGGATCTACGGACCCAAGTGAGTTCCTGAATACTTACGATGGAAGAATGGAATTTTGCGTACACTCGAAAATCGCCCGATGCTAGTTCTTCTCCACCTATCTCCGAGGTACAGCTCTCCGATGGTATAATAACTTGCCCCCGAGGTCCGTAGACTCGTGGGACTTGTTAAAGACAATATTCAAAGGAAGGTTCTCTAGCAACTATAAAGGTGGCAAAATTACAGCTTCACTCATGACCGTCAGACAGCACTCTAACAAGTCGTTAAGAGAGTTCCTAACTCGCTTCCGAGCTGAGGTCGCAGAAATACCTAATCTAGTAGAAGAGCTCACCATCAACTACCTCGCTGTAGGCATCGACAAACACAAACATGGCTCCTTGTTGGAAGAATACTTTGAAAAGAATCCACGATCTCTCCAATCAGCTTTCCAGATCGTAGAGTACAAAATTACTCTACAAGAAGCAGTCGCAAGCATCTAATCGCCAAGAAGGTACTCGCAAAAATGGGGCAAATATTCAAGCTCTGGATTTAGATCTCCAAGGTTGGACTACAAAAGAGATGGTGACTCATACTCAAGATCCCGTGATAGGAGGAGTCCTCGATCAGAACGAACGTCTCGCTCTAATAGAACGTAGAAACCCCGAGAAAAGTGATAATTGCATATTTTTGCTTATTTTTATTACCTATTTATTGTTTGAACTCGTATTTTAATAATTTATTTTGTTGCATTTCAGGAAATTTATGAATAAATAAAGAAATGGCAAAATAAAGAAGTAAAGAGTAAGGAAGGGAAAAAGAGGAAGAAAAAGGACTTAAATGAAAAAAAGGAAAAAGAATTAGGAGCTTGGTAGAAAAAGAATCTTTGAAGACATGTGGAAGGTGGAGATCATCCCAACACACTAAATAAGTGTATGGCCAAGATGCACTCTACAAAGCTTAAGGAGGAAGGAAATAAATAGATGCCTAGGATTTTACCACCACACACCACATGTATGATGGGGATTTACCCAACACACCCCTTAACCCTAATTTATATCCTATAAATACCCCCTCACCCCCCTTGTATTTGGCAACTTAGATTTTAGGGTAGATTTAATTTCTTTATTTTTTAAGTTTCAAATCTTGTAAACACTTTTTATTTTAATGCAAAAATTCCATTTCCTTTAATTTCTTGTCTTGTTTTTTCGTTTTTGTTGCATAGCATTCGTTATTTTCGTAAATCCGATTAGTGGACAAAGTAGCGAAAAGCTAACCACTATGGGTTGAAAGTAACGATTTTTATTTTCTTGTTCGTAGTTATAATTTTTAATTTGAGCCCCTTTAAATCTTAATTTTATTATGGGTTTGTTTCTTGTGTTAATTTCCTTAGAATAATTTTTAATTTATTTGTTCCCGTAGTTAATTTTCTGGTAAAAAAAATAAAAATAAAAATAAAAAAATTAGTTTTATAAAATCTCCATTACTTATTTTAAGTTTTTTTTATCTTCCTTTATTTGTTTAATTCGAAGCAAAACACTCCCCTCCCCTGTTTCTCTTTTTCCCTGCTATTCTCTCAAAACCCAGCTGTGTCTTCTCGGATTTTTTATTTAACACACCCATCCCTTTTATTTTGTTTCTTCCTTTTCGAATAATACACACAATTCCTCTCTCCTGTTCTTCTTCTTTCACCTCGAACCCAGCATCCCAAATCCCCTGTTTTCTTCTTCTTCTTCTTCCCACAAAACCCCCTTTCCCCATCCCTGTTTCCTTTAAATCCAAACACCCCTCTGTTGCAGCTTGGTTTTGAGTTTAGTTTTAAGTTGATTTTAGTTTAATCAGTTTTCTGTTCGAGCGCAAATCCTTTGTTCTTCTTTCTTTTGTTTGCTGTCGAGTCATCTTTTGCTGTTTGACTTTTTTGCGAGTCATTTTTGTTAAATTTGTCGTCGAATGTTAGTTGCTGTGATTCGCTGAGATTTTGTGCTGCGTGTTTTGAGTTGTTAATTTCGAGTCTTGTCGCTGCTTGTCTGTTTTGCCGAGTCTGCCATATCGAGTTTTGAGTTTTGGTTTACCGAGTTTATTTTTGAGTTTCGCTGTTAGTTGCTGCGTTTGAATTTCAAATTTTTGCTGAGTTCTGAGCTGTCATTCTTCTGTTATGTTGAGTCATTAAGTCGAGTCGTGGAGTCTTTTTATTGAGATGAGTAGAATAATTCACTGTTATTCTTTGTTACTGCGTGGTTAGTTTATGGGAATGTCTTTTTATTCACTAAGTTGTTTACTTTAGTCATTTAGTCGAGTTGTATTCTTGTTTCTCTATTTTTAGTTTTCCGAATTCGTAGTTCCGAGTTCTTGTTGGTTTCGTGAAATGCATCGAGTTATGGCTGAGTTTTTGCTTTGATTGGTTTCGTTTATTGAGTTTGTGGTAATTGTAAGCTTTTGCTGTTGTGTTTCGTGTCGAGGTGCTGAGTTGTTGTCGCTAAGTTTTGTAGTTTTATTTGATGAATGAGTATGTTTGTTTTCTATTTGGTTTCTGGGATTTTAGTTCTAATTTAATCCTATTTAGCTGAGTTTCTAGTTTATTGTTGCCGAGTCGCGAGTTTTGCTTCTTCTTCTGAGTTGCTTGTATGGCTTGTTTTTATTTGCTTAATGCTTGAGTCGTTTGTGTTGATGCTGTTAGTATTTGTCAATTTCTTGGTAGGTCTATTTACGAAGCAATTTTCGTTTAAATTTGTTGTTAATGAATTTTAATTTAAATGGTGAAAATGCAAAAATTAAGTTCTTGTTAGTGTAAAATAGATTAATGAAATTTTCTTTTTTTTAAATAGATTAAACTTTCATTTAGTAATTAAATAATAAAATTCAAAAACTTTCCGAAATCCAAAATTGTTCTAGTCTGATTAAATTAAAAATAAAGGTTTGCGAAAATTTTAGTCTCCGAGGATCGATACCTAAAATAATTCAACGATTAAGTCATGCACTTGCGATTCTAAATTGTAATTTTTTTTAGCACAACAAGTTTTTGGCGCCTCTGCCGGGGACTAATTATTTTTCTGCACCTTAGTTTTTAATTTTTCGGATTAGCTCTTTTCTCATCCTTTTTCTTGTTTGCATTTTTTTTCGAAGAATTTGGAGGAAAATTCGGGAAACTTGGATTAAAGCGGAAGGATTTTCTGGGAATTTTGGAAGCTTCGCTTGGGTAACCCGTATCTCTCTTCCTCTTTCGTTTTTTTTCCTTATTTAGAAAATCACAAAAAAATCAAAAAATTGAAAAATCATAAAAAATTGAAAATTGAAAAATCCAAAAAAAATAGTTAGTAAATACATAATTGTTGCATCATGCATTTAATCACTTAGGGCACATCATCTAGATTTTTATTTTCTTGTTTTTAATTTTTCGTACCTTATAAATTGTGGTGATCGCTGGAGGACCCAAAGGTACGTTAATTTTTCTTCTTTTCTTTAATTTAGGGCACGTAGTGTAAGCATCCATAATTGTTTACCGCTTTCAAAATAAACTCGTTGTTTGTTGCATTCATTTGTAAATAAATCTTAAGGGCAAAACCTCTCAAAAGATAAATGAAGGGATTTCATCACTCTTTCCTTAGCCCAAAAACAATAAATCCCTCATTTTGCATACCCTAGCCTTTAATAAAATTAATTAGACATTTGACCCTAGGAATTTCGCGCTAAATTAAGAAGGTACCTAAGAAACGAAGTAATCATTAATTATTCCGACTCTTTGGTGTCTAGGCAAGCGAAAGATTACCTGGCCAATTAGGATTTGGTGTCTGGTGTTTAGCCTCTTGGCAATGCTTGCACCTACCTGGCCAAATCGGTCCGAATAAATTCTGATTTACCGAGTTTTTGGTGGTCCTTGTAGTTAGGAGCAAGGTCTAGTTCAATTTTTTTAGGAAACCCTAGATATAGGATTTTTCTTTTGATTTTTCACCATTTCTCTTTGTGTGTTTATTTTATCGCACTTATTTTCTACGTGTTCCCTTTCATGGTTTATGCGAACTATTTGGATTAGGGATAATTCTTCTAGACTAGTGAGATCGTTTGAGATTTCTTCCTCTTCTAATTCCGAGTCTTTAGATAATTCCGAACCAACAGTAAACATGGCCATGTCTCTTAAGGACCGTTTCTACCCTACCCGTTCTGCCTAACCCTCGTGTATCACTCATCCTCCCGTAAATGGTAATAATTTCGAAATCAAAGCTCAACACATTAGCATGTTACCCAAATTTAGCGAGAGTGAAGGTGAGGACCCGTATCTTTTCATCCAAGAATTCGAGGAGGTTTGTGCCATACAAAAGCTCCAACAATTAACCGAGGACTCGATTAGGCTTAGGCTCATTAATTTCGCTCTTAAAGAAAATGCTAAAAAATGGTTGTATAGCCTACCGGTTAATTCTATTTCTACGTGGGAGGGATTTGTGGTAATTTTTCTAAAAAAATATTTTCCAAACCATAAGACTACAAGAATTACAAACGAAATAAATCAATTTCATCAAAAGGAAAATGAGTCTTTTTGGAAATATTTTGATCGTTTTAAAAATCTTTTATCACAATGCCCCCACCACGGAATAGAAAAGTGGAGACTTTGTAAGATTGTTTATGAGGCCTTAGATAGTCCAACAACCGCTTTGTTAGAATCTATGTGCCAAGGTAAATTCATGGAGAAAGATGAGGACAAAGGGTGGGCATTTTTCAAAGAATTAGCCGAGAAGACCAGTGGGAGTCTACTAGGGAACCTAATAAGTCGTCTAGTACATCTAGGGGTTTGTATTCGATTGGAAATTCGATTGCAACCGATGCCAAGTTAGCTACTCTAACTAGAAGACTCGAAGCCCTAGAAACTAGTAACGCCCCCTCACAAGTGTCTATGTGCTCTAATTATAAACAAGGTTTTCCAAACTTTCCCGGCTATGCTCAAATTAATGAGGTGTTTCAACCAACCCCTAGGAATGATCCTTTTTCTCCTACCTACAATCCCGGTTGGAAGAATCACCCAAATTTCTCGTGGAACCAAGGCCAAAATTACCAATCTTCGCCACCTTCTTTTCAACCTTTTTTTCAAAGGTCCAATTAAAATTCTTACTCAACTCCAAACCAAGTTCCTTTTCCAAACCCGACACAAAATCACGTTCCTTATCCAACTCAAGCACCCGCCCACCCACCCGGCTTTCATGAGTCGGATAAGAGAATTAATTCCTTGGAAAAGACTCTTGATGTGCTTTTGAAATCAACGACTAATTTGGCTCAATCTCAACAAACTTTCATGCAAACCATGACTCAAGATAGGCAACTTTTGAATGCTAGCACTCAAGCCATATCTAAGTTAGAGGTTTAAGTGAGTCAATTAGCCAACTCCATGTGTAAGCGAGAGAAGAACAAGTTCCCGAGTCAACCCGAGGTTAACCCTAAATTTCCTCTCAACAAAAGACCTCTCGAAAATGTTAATGCTATCATTTCTTTAAGGTCGGGAAAACAAGTTGATAATCAGGTAGGAGTCGAGTCTCCCGAAGATGAAGAAGAGTCAAATGTTGAACCAAACCCTAAACTTGATCATTCAAACCATACTCCAAATCCCGAACCTCTCGAGTCATCTAGTCTCACACCTTCACCACTTGAACCTTCATCTTCAAAATCCACTATTGAGTCATCAGAATCTTCTCACAAATCATCATCATCTAGCGAGCCTTCATCGACTCAAACACCGCCTTCACCTAACGAGTTTTCATTTGTCATTCCAATTTTGAAATCCATTCCCGAAGAACCTGGTGAATGAGTCTTTAAGCCTAAAGCTCCTTATCCTCAAAGACTCCTTTCCAACAAACAATCGCCTCAAGTAGAAAAGATTTTGAAAGTTTTCAAGCAAGTTGAGATCAACATTCCTCTTTTAGATGCCATTCAACAAATTCCCTCTTATGCTAAGTGTCTAAAAGATTTGTGTAGTCATAAACGTTCCACTCACGTCCCTAAGAAAACCTTTTTGACTTCTCATGTTAGTTCAATTCTTTCGAATCAAATTCCCGTGAAATATAAGGACCCCGGTTGTCCCATAATTTCATGTGTCATAGGCAATACTTTTGTGGACAAGGCGTTACTTGACTTAGGTGCTAGTGTGAATCTCCTTCCATTTTCGGTCTATCAAGCCCTAGGTTTAGGCGAACTACAAAAGACGAACATGACAATTCAATTAGCCGATCGTTCTGTCAAAATGCCTAAGGGAATAATTGAAGATGTTCTGATTAAGGTTGGTGAAATCATCTTTCCGGTTGATTTGTTGTCCTCGAGACTCAACCCGTCACGAATCCTAAGAACCAATTCCCGATCATTCTAGGATGACCTTTTCTTGCTACATCCAATGCCTTGATTAATTGTAGGGATGGTTCGATGAAACTTACTTTTGGTAAAATGACAATTAACCTTAACATCTTTAATGTCGGAAAAGAACCCAATGAGATTTATGAACAAACAATAGGGGTTAATCTTGTTGATGACAATGTTAATTGGTCAAACCTTGAGGATAGTGAGATTGAGTCTCTTCTCAATAAGGATTTCAAAGTCAACTATGCTTCTAATCAAGAGTATATTGAGTCGTTAAGGGATATGACCTCGGAAGAGATGTTGAGATAGTTAGACGACATTTGTTCTAAGTGGGAGACACCACCCGAGGATGTTCGTGTTGAGGCCATTGTTAAAACCCCCATTGGTGAACCACCTACATTCGATGAGTTGTTAGGAGACTTGAATCACACTTGTTCTAAATAGGAAGCTAAATCTGATAATGACCATGTCAAACCTAGTACCATTGTTAAGAGTCCCGTGGGAAAACCTCCTACATTTGACTCAACTTTGTATCTTCCCGAGTTTGATCAACAGCCCTTAGGAAAAGATGGATCCTTATCTTATGACATTCCTAGTGATTCCACCCATGACCAAACTTTCATTGTCTCTAATTTTCTTAAACAAAATAAAGAAGCCTTAAGTTGGTTTAGGGAGAAAATTATTGACACTTGTTCAATAAGGTTGAATGATTCTATTTTCCTTGAGATTATCTTTGCTAATAAAAATTTTCAAAAATTTCTTGATATTTTCTCAAAGTTGCACCCCAATTTTCCCACCGGCATCAGCTAATTCGGTTTTATTCCTTTGCCTCCCCTCGTGAAATTCAGGTATGGTGGAGTATAAGTGTGCGTGAGTAGTGTTAATTAGTTATTTTTCATTTTTGTTCCTCTCCGTCATCCCTTATCAGGTATTACCTCATTCTCATTTACTCATTTCTCTTGCATTTGCATACATATGCATGATTTAGGTATGGGGGAGGTTTTTAGTGTAAATACATAAAATTGAAAAATCCAAAAAAATTAAAAAAATGAAAAAAATCACAAAAAGAGTTGTAGAATTGTAACTAGTAGAGTTCTAATCCTATTCTAGTCTTGTTAATTGATTACTAGTTGCTTGATGCACCTTTACATGCTATGATAATCTTGTGTTCCTTTAGCTTTTGATTGAGAAGTGATTTGCTAAGTTCTTGTCCACACACTTACACTAGCAAGGCGAAACTAGTAGACTTATTTGATTTGTGCAAGAAATTAGAAGGTCATGATTAGATGTAAGATGATTTGGTTTTCATGCTTTGAGTACAAGTAGGTACATTGAGGATACCTTTACTTGAGATTGATTATGTTCTACCACACCAAGTGAGTTTTGAGCCTATATGCACATCTTTTGCATTTATATTCTTTTGCTTGAGTGTCCACTTTTCATTTGCATTGCTAGCACTTGTTTGAGTTTTTTCTTGAAACACATGACATTGATTGATGATAAGATGATAAAGGCATTTAGGAATAACCCATATTTCCAAAATATCCACACCATTCTTATGTGATCAATTAGTTACCCCTTTGAGCTTAATCAAATTCTTTCGGTGACGCACCATATTACTTGCCTAAGACCTTTTTCTTGTACAGCCTTACGTATACTTGATCCCAATTTGTCAAAGGCTAGTAGGAACTTGAGGGAGTAATAAGGTGTGTGAAATGGGTTTACTTTTGTTCATAACTTTTGAGGAAATATATGTTTTATTGGTTACCTTGTTAGTCGATTTTCAAGTTAAATCTAAAGGAGGATTATGGTTTCTTATAGCTCTCATTAAAAAAAGAAAAAAATATTTATATATGAGAGCATACTTATGTTTTTGTAATTCTCCTTCATTCAACTAGTCAAGTCTTTTTGTTGAAAGTAAAAAAAAAATTGTGTGGAGAGGAAGTTTGGTGTTGTGCATGTTTTTCATGGTGGCTACTAGCTTTTGACACTTCACCTTGTTTTGGCCTTACTTGACATACCCTGTCCCTAGCCCCATTACAACCCAAATAAAGACCTTTTGATTGTCATCATTGATGTATGTTGTGTTTAATTTAGAATGATACCAAATGTCAAGCATGCTTTTGATTTTGTTAGAATTGAGTGATACACTTACCCTTGTTCTTGAGTGAATGTTTTTGTGAGTGAAATGTGAGGTATTGCTTGTTTCTTTTGCATATGAGATCTCAAGTTTTGACTCTAAGGTGTGCTCTTGTAGACTTAGCATGGTTTCCAATAATTGTTGCACTTGACATGAATTTGTAATCACTCGTGCATGCTTCTTCAAGTAGACTATGTGAATCCTTGCACTTCATTTTTGATTCTTAAGTTAATGTATCATGAGAGGACATATATGTGTGTGTTGCATTGCCATGTAATCTTTTATACGAACTAGATGGATTTTGTGGGTACATTCACTATAGGCCCTCACGAGACCTCACTAGTCCACTAGGGCTGCTTAGGGGTTTAAAGGGCTTGTTGCATATGCCAAATGCAACCATCACACCTACGAAAAGGAGTATAGGACTTTTTATCTAGATTTTCTTTTTGTTTTTGTTTTACTCGAGGACGAGCAAAAGATAGGTATGGGGGCATTTGATAAGTGCATAATTTTGCATATTTTTATTACCTATTTATTGTTTGAACTCGTATTTTAATAATTTATTTTGTTGCATTTCATGAAATTTGTGAATAAATAAAGAAATGGCAAAATAAAGAAATAAAGAGCAAGGAAGGGAAAAAGAGGAAGAAAAAAAACTTATATGAAAAAAATGAAAAAGAAGTAGGAGCTTGGTGGAAAAGGAATCTTTGAAGACATGTGGAAGGTGGAGATCATCCCAACACACTAAATAAGTGTATGGCCAAGATCCAATGTATTTGGAAACTTAGATTTTAGGGTAGCTTTAATTTCTTTTTTTTTTTTTAGTTTTAAATCTTGTAAACACTTTTTATTTTAATGCAAAAATTCCGTTTCCTTTAATTTCTTGTCTTGTTCTTTCATTTTTGTTGCATAGCTTTCGTTATTTTCGTAAATCCGATTAGTGGACAAAGTTGCGAAAAGCTAACCACTATGGGTTGAAAGTAACGATTTTTATTTTCTTGTTCGTAGTTATAATTTTTAATTTGAGCCCCTTTAAATCTTAATTTTATTATGGGTTTGTTTCTTGTGTTAATTTCCTTAGAATAATTTTTAATTTATTTGTTCCTGTAGTTAACATTCTGGTAAAAAAAAAAAAAAATTAGTTTTATAAAATCTCCATTACGTATTTTCAGTTTTTTTATCTCCCTTTATTTGTTTAATTCGAAGCAAAACACTCCCCTCCCCTGTGTCTCTTTTTTCCTGCTATTCTCTCAAAACCCAGTTGTGTCTTCTCAGATTTTTTATTTAACACACCCATCCCTTTTATTTTGTTTCTTCCTTTTCAAATAATACACACAATTCCTCTCTCCTGTTCTTCTTCTTTCACCTCGAACTCAGCATACCAAATCCCCTGTTTTCTTCTTCTTCTTCTTCCCACAAAACCCCCTTTCCCCGTCCCTGTTTCCTTTAAATCCAAACACCCCTATGTTGCAGCTTGGTTTTGAGTTTAGTTTTATGTTGATTTTAGTTTAATCAGTTTTCTGTTCGAGCGCAAACCCCCTGTTCTTCTTTCTTTTTTTTGCTGCCGAGCCGTCTTTTGCTGTTTGACTGTTTTGTGTGTCATTTTTGTTAAATTTGCTGTCGAATGTTAGTTGCTGTGATTCGCTGAGATTTTGTGCTGCGTGTTTTGAGTTGTTAATTTCGAGTCTTGTCGCTGCTTGTCTGTTTTGCCGAGTCTGCCATGTCGAGTTTTGAGTTTTGGTTTACCGAGTTTATTTTTGAGTTTCGCTGTTAGTTGCTGCGTTTGAATTTCAAATTTTTGCTGAGTTCTGAGCTGTCATTCTTCTGTTATGTTGAGTCGTTAAGTCGAGTCATGGAGTCTTTTTGTTGAAATGAGTTGAATAATTCGCTGGTTATTGTGTGGTTAGTTTATGGGAATGTCTTTTTATTCACTAAGTTGTTTACTTGAGTCATTTAGTCGAGTTGTATTCTTGTTTCTCTATTTTTAGTTTTCCGAATTCGTAGTTCCGAGTTCTTGTTGGTTTCGTGAAATGCATCGAGTTATGGCTGAGTTTTTGCTTTGATTGGTTTCGTTTATTGAGTTTGTGGTAATTGTAAGCTTTTGATGCTGCGTTTTGTGTCGAAGTGCTGAGTTGTTGTCGCTAAGTTTTGTAGTTTGATTTGATGAATGAGTATGTTTGTTTTCTATTTGGTTTCTGGGATTTTAGTTCTAATTTAATCCTATTTAGCTGAGCTTCTAGTTTGTTGTTGCCGAGTCGCGAGTTTTGCTTCTTCTTCTGAGTTGCTTGTATGGCTTGTTTTTACTTGCTGAATGCTTGAGTCATTTGTGTTGCTGCTGTTAGTATTTGTCAATTTCTTGGTAGGTCTATTTACGAAGCAATCTTGTTGAATTTTCGTTTAAATTTGCTGTTAATGAATTTTAATTTAAATGGTGAAAATGCAAAAAATCAGTTCTTGTTAGTTTAAAATAGATTAATGAAATTTTCTTATTTTAAATAGATTAAACTTTCATTTAGTAATTAAATAATAATATTCAAAAACTTTCCGAAATCCAAAATTGTTCTAGTCCGATTAAATTAAAAAAAATAAAGGTTTGCGAAAATTTTAGTCTCCGACGATCGATACCTAAAATTATTCAACGATTGAGTCGTGCACTTGCGATTCTAAATTGTCATTTATTTTAGAACAACAAAAAGTTCGAGAAAGACTTCACACAACTGACGGTAGACAAGTCAACTATCCTCGCTATATTGAAGTCTGAACCCGACTATCGACCTCCGAGGCCGATGAAGCCAGGTAGACCTCCGAGATCCAAATACTGTGAATACGACGAAGATCATGGCCACACCACTGAGGCCTGTTTCCAATTGAGATCCCTAATCGAAAGCAAATTAAAACAAGGACAATTAGTCCACTACATCGATAATGATGCAAACAATCAACGCAATTGCCAGCACGACCATGACTGGGTCATCGATGTCATAATCGGAGGCCATGCTGCGGGGGGTCCTCTAATAATGCTAAAAAATTATACTCCCGTGAGGTGTTTAGCAATCATCCCGAGCCCCAAAAACGGCAAAGGCCCAACCCCACTCCAGTTATCTCCTTCTCCGACGAGGATTATCCTCCAAGAATGATTGAGTCTCACCAAGACGCCTTGGTAATCATGGCAAAAATTAGAACTAACACTGTCAAAAAGATTCTCGTGGACAATGGCAGCTCTGTCAATATTCTATATCACAACGCCTTCTCCAGAATGAACCTCGGTGAAAGAAATTTAGAAAATGTGAACATTCCTCTGTACGGTTCACCGGGAATAAGGCAAAGGTTGTAGGCACCATCGACCTCCCAGTCCTCTTCGATACCCTCCCGTGCCAAACTTGGCAAATGGTCAAATTTCACGTCGTCAATGCTGTATCAAGTTTTAACGCCATTTTGGGTAGGATGACCTTGACAGCCTTAAAGGCCATTACCTCAATCACACATTTGAAAATGAAATTTTTGACTGATTTTGGCATCGGAGAGGTCGCAGGCGATCAAGCCATGGCAAGACAATGCTATTTTACAATGGCTATACCCAAGAGTAAGCATGTAGACGACAACTCCATCAACCCGATCATTGACATGGATTCTCGAGACCTCATCGAGGTCCCCGGCCTAGTCGAACTTCGTCCCGATGGAAGACATAGATGAAATCGAAGTGATAATTGGCGACCCCGCAAAGGTCACCAAAATAAGGAAAGTCCTCGACGCTGACCTTCGACAAAAGGTAATCAAACTCATAAGAGAATTCAAGGACATATTTGCCTGGGACCTGAAGGATATGCCGGGAATCCCTGAGGTCATAGCTCGTCACTCTCTCCACATTGATCCAAAAATCAGGCCAGTGCGCCAAAAAAACGCATTTTCTCTGAAGAAAAACGCAAGGCCATTGATGAAGAGATGGATCGTCTCCTCGTGGCATGTTTCATCAAGCCCATCTAATTCCCAAAATGGGTCGCGAACGCAGTCTTGGTCAAGAAAAGCAATGGGAAGTGGAGGATGTGTGTTGACTATTCAGGCTTGAACAGAGCTTCCCCAAAGATCATTATCCACTTCCCAACATCGACCAACTCATCGATGCCACTTCCAGCCATGAGCTCCTATCATCTACGGATGCCTTTTCTGGCTATAATCAAATTAAAATGGATATGAACGATTGGGAAAAAATAGCTTTCATCACCCATCGAGGTGTCTTCGCTTACAAAAACATGCCCTTCGACCTCATTAATGCCGGCACAACATTCCAACAAACGATGGATACAATATTCGCCTCACAATAGGGCAGAATTTTCAAGTATATGTTGATGATATGATCGCAATATAAAAAAAGGCGAAGGACCACGTTGCAGATCTCCGAGAAACCTTTGAAAACGTGAGGCAACATTAAATGAGATTGAAACCAACAAAATACTCTTTTGGCCTAACTTTGGGAAAATTCCTCGGCTTCCTCCTTACCGAACAAGGCATCGAGGCCGACCCCAAACAAATCAAGGCAATCCTTGACATGGAGGACCCCACCTCGCTAAAAGAGGTACAGTCTCTCACAGGGTGCATCGTGGCATTGAAAAGGTTCATTCCTCAATCCTCAAAGAGGTGCATCCCATTCTTTCAAGTAATAAAAGGGGCATCAAAGCAATCGAAACTGCTTTGGAATGAAGAGTGCAATAAAAGCCTCTATGAACTCAAAGCCTTTCTCACCTCACCTCTGGTCCTAACTAGGGCATCGGCTGGCAAACCATTGAGAGTATATCTCTCGGCATACGACCTCACTATCGCTGCTGTCCTGGTAAAACATGATGAAGGGAAAGAAACTCCAGTGTATTACATCAGTCACACTCTATGCGACGCAGAAACAAGATATCCTCAAGTAGAAAAAGTGGTCTACTTTCTCGTGGTCGCCAGTAGAAAGTTAAGACATTACTTCCAAGGTCGGGAGGTACAGGTGATGACCAATCAGCCATTGAAAAGAATATTGCATAAACCCAACATGATGGGCCGGCTCGCAGAATGGACCATCGAGCTTAGTTAGTTTCATATCGTGTACAAGCCTAGGACGACAATGAAATCCAAAGTCCTATATGATTTTGTGGTAGAATGCCAATTCTCCGTGTCCGATATTCCAACGAGTGAGGTGCCCAATGAGTCCACGAGGCCATGGACATTCTACGTCGATGGATCATTGACAGCAGAAACTAGCAGAGCGGGAATAATTCTTTTAAGTCCATATGGATTCCGCGTGCAACAAGCAGTTAGATTCGCCTTTCAAGCGACCAATAATGAGGCAGAGTACGAAGCACTCCTCGTAGGGATTAAGCTCGCAATAGAGCTTGAGGTAAAAACCATCGACATCTTCAGCGACCCTCAGCTCGTGGTTAAGTAAGTCACTGGCGAGTTCAAAACTCACAGTAAAAAAATTCAAGCTTATTTAGAAAAAGTAAAAGCAATCCTTGAAAATTTTACCTCATGGACCATAACGAATGTGGACAGGGCTGAAAATTAGTGGGCTAACACTTTATCAAAGCTAGCCTCGTCATCGTCTACCACGTGCAATGAGCCCATCCATGTCGAGGAATTACATGAGCTTGTGGTAAGAGAAGTTTCGTCTCAACCAGATTGGTGAACTCCGTACCTTGAGTACATATTGAACAATAAATTTCCAGAACTCAAAAATGAAGCGAGGTTGTTAATGTACAAGGCAAGGAACTCAAAACTATACAAGCGATCAATGGTTGAGCCTCTGCTACGATGTCTCGGTCCCGAGGAAGCCCACCTTGCCATCATTGAGGTCCATACTGGGATATGTGGGGAACACATGGGAGGTAAGAATCTGGCTTTAAAGATTCTCAAACAAGGATTCTTCCGGCCAACACTAAGGAAGGATTGCGATGAATTTGTGAAGAAATGTATTCCATGTCAGCTACATGGAAATGTTAGCCGTCGACCCATGACGGCACTTAATCCCGTGCTGGTGCCGTGACCATTCTTTCAGTGGGGTATTGACATAGTCGGACCTTTCCTTAAATCAAGGGGCCAAGCACAGTACATTGTGGTCGCTATCGACTCTGTATCAAAATGGCTCAAAGCTAAGTCCTTGGTTAGAATCAGAGAAAAAGAGATGGTAGAGTTCTTCATAGAATGCATCATGTTCCGATTTGGGATCCCACTGGTCATAGTCACTGATAATGGGACCTAATTTGTGGGAGAAAAATTCGTAAGTGCCCTTAGTGAGCTGACGATCAAACTCATAAAGTCTTCCGTGGCATATCCCCAAGCTAACGGACAGGTTGAGGTCACTAACCGAACAATCTTGCAAGGGATAAAGAAACGAATCGAAGAGTGTGACGCCCCCTAATCCGGGATCCAGATTGGGCACCACCCAAACAATAACAAATAAGAATACCTGTATATAAAACTTAAATACACCAACGATTCCTAACCAAGGATCGATCTCAGGTTATGGTATGAAACAAGAATCTAGATTATACAAATTATTACAACTTCTATCTCTGCTCTAAATATAAAATTACTATACCTTCTAATTCGTAGCTCAATTCCAATCTGTGCTTACACGCTCTAGCTCCGAAATCTATCCTGTATAGACTGTCTTCTCGTTCTTATATGATTTGTAAGGTGTAGGCATCCATCCTTAATCCTAACTGAAAGGTTAGGGAAAAATAGAGCAAGAGTGAGCCAACAATGCTCAATAAGTGCAAAGTATAGTGAAACAACAAATAACCAATATTTCATTGATGAACAATATCAATTATCAAAACATCTCGAGGAAATAACTCAATTTCTATCATAAAATAAAACTTTCCATTTTTTTGTAATTCATAACTTTTTCTCAAATCATTTCTTTCCTTTAAATCATTCTATCAACAAAACATACTTTTCATAAAACTTGTTAAAACATTTTAAGTTGATTGGAGTGTTTCCACGACTCCGAACAATACGGGTGATCAGCTACATAAAGTCCTCATACCAGACACGAAGTCCCTTTGGGCATGATCCTTTCATTAGGATAGCTTGGGTTCCCAAGAGGCAACACATTGGCCTATAAAGGTGTTGGACTAGTCCCACCAGAACTACATCACAAAAATAAAACATGTTGGACCGGCGTCACCCGGCCTCTTACGCCTCTAATCTGAAGGAATCTGTAGAAAACATTTTGATGGAATCCCCCATAATAAAATCTTTAAAACCTTTAAAACATTTCACTTTTAAGTCCTTTATACTCACTGATAACAGATCAGCCTAGTATAAGGGATTTTTAAAAAAAATTAATTAATTAAGCCATTTTGATGAGCAACAATAAAAGATTAAGGTTCAGGGAAGCATTCGACATAAGAAGCATAAACAACAAAGTAATAAGATTTAACTAAACATGGTATGGTTCAGCAGAACAGAATCATATATCAACAAGGAACATAAATCAATTAAGGAACGAAGCAATTATTAAGATTCTAGAAATTGAACAACAATTTATAAGGAAATCATGGAATAAGCTCAAGGGAAGATTTGAGTAATACATTGGTTATATAGTCAATAAAGAACAAAACAAGTGTTTGGGTTTTAGAATTTAATTCAAGGGCTATGAAATTTGGTTTCACTGATATGGTTCAAAGGAATAATCATAAGGAAAAAGGATAAGATAAAGCAAGGCATAAATTATGAGTCAAGGAATATAGTTCGACAAGAAACAGGGTAAATAATAGGGTACACAAGTTTAAATAATGTTTCATAAGGATAAGCAAGGTACATATGTTTCAACAGTAATTTATAAAAAAAATAAACAATAAGGTATAAGGGTTCAACAATAATTAAAAAGAATGACAGTAAGGTATAAGAATTTAAACAATAATTCATAAGCAACTCAAGAAATTTAAATTTCAATACAGGGCTCGAGACACTAGAAACAAAAGAAAGGGGTTGTAATAACCCAAATTTCTGTACTTGAGAAAAATTTTCCTTTGAGGGATGAATAGTTAAATTATGGATGAATAGTGATTTTTGAGGACTAAGAAATTTTTCATGTTACGCTATGTACGAGACAGGGTATGGATATTTCGAAGTTATATTAGTGTTCTACGATGTAAATAAGTGTATGTAAACGCGATCGGAATTCAGAAATTCCAAACTTTATTTTTATGGAATATTTGACCGGGCAGTGAGGAGCATTTCAATACGACCAAGACAAGGGAGTTATTTAAATCAAGGATTCAAGGATTTGATATTTTATTAATTTATTAAAGGCGATTTAAGGTTTTAGAACGAAAACCCCTGAGTTACTATAACGAACGTTCTAGGAATCGCTAGAACTTTATAACGAGATTAAGCGATAAAGCGAACAAATTATAGAATTTGGAATGAGTTCATAACGAGATTAAATATCCTACATGATCATCAAGAGAGTTATATCAAGTGGATTAAAAAAAATTAGTTCAAGGATTAAATCAAAACAATTTAGGATTTAAGTGATTTAAATCACTTAAATCAATTCCAAAAACAAAACAAATCAAACAAGCTTATCCAACACACTTTGCACAAGTATCAAGGGGATCAACACAGTCAATACACATCTGAAATATCAAGATATTTTGATCATAAAGTAGTTGACAAGTCAAGATTGGAGGTGGAGAAAAGAAAAAGCAAGAACAACCAAGAAAAACACAAACTGCCCAGCATGAGCAACCATGAAAGAAAAATTCATATCTCCACTTCTATCCATTCATAAATAACCAAATTTGAACCATAGCTTCCTCATTGTATGGAGAACACACGTTTAAAATTTCATGGCCAACAAAGGAGTGTATCCTAGCCAAATCTCTCCTCCAAGTTGGAGAATCAAAACTGTCCAGCCAATGGCAGATTCGACCTCTCACCTTAGCAAGCCTATAAGTCGAGCTTCAAGAATCCCCTGGTGATGAGCTATGACTCAAAAGAAATCCCTTGAAGAGTAGAAGGTGTGGTAAAAATTTGAGAACCAATCTCTGAATTTTTGAATTTATACAGATTTTACAAGATGATGATGAATAGTAGTGAATAGTGTTTTACTTAGTTTTTCATGTTTTGATCTTAGTGTTCAAGCTTCCTAAGGTGCATCCAAGGCTAGAGTGTAACACCCACCACTAAAATATACCTTTTTGAAATGAAATATTCAGTATTGGAATTTATGTAGATAAACTAGACTTTAATACAGGGAAATTTTAGAAAATTTTGACATGATGTATTCATAAATCGGATTATCCACCTGTTATTCAACCCAAACCAAATTCCCATTTAACAAATATAATAAAATCTTATTACACCCTTGATTCCTCATCGAGGATCGATACCAGGTTATGGTATGAAACAAGAATCTAAACTATACAAATTATTACAATTTCCTCTACTATTCTGATTTCAATAACTATACCGTCTGATCTGTAGCTTAACTCCAAACTGTGCTTACCGCTCTAGCTTCGAGATCTATCCTGTAAAGGCTGCCTCATTGCTCTCATATGACTAGTATGATGTAGACATCCACCCTTATTCCTAACTGAAAGATTAGGAAAATAAAGAAAGAGTGAGCCAAAGAATGCTCAGCAAGTGAACAGTATAGTGAAACAATAATACTACAATGATTCATTGACGAACATGTCACTGACCAACTTATCTCAAAGGAATAATTCACAATTACAGAAGCTCAAGAACTTTAAAGATTTAACATTTCATTTAATTCAGGAAATGGAATAGAATTGGACTATTTTTGCATTTTATTAATAAAAACAATAAGGTTAGGCTGCTGATCAGTCACGCACTAACCCCGGACAAACGCACACAGCAATGTCCTTTAATGGATCCACGGCACACATTGGCCTTAATAACTTCTGACCACGAATCTGGTCCGACCCTTTACGGTCCACATTTTTTAAAAAAAAACAACAGTCCAATCCTATAATCTGAACGTCAGGTGTCGGAACAATTGACCACCTCGACCAGCCAAGCACCCTGGAAACTCACGTTCCAGGTTAACAACTCAAATCTCTGGAAGAAATGAGGTCTAGTAAAATTCCGACCTAGATATCGACAAGTTCGATATAGAGAATGGTATTATTCCATAATATATCAGTGAAACAGGGTTATCAATTTCAGCACTATTGAATGGGGATATGATAAACAGCTATTCATATTTACTGAAAATTTAAGAGCAATAATAGCAATGACAAATCGAATTAATATAATGATCAAGTGACGAAAAGCATGGTTCATTTGAATGAAATGGTTTACTTGCAACATGAATAACAACAATTGTAATTATAAGATAAAGCAAGGGTATAGTCAAGTGCTAAGCATTTAATAAAATTTACCAGCACATTGTCAAGTTGAATCAACATAAGCGAATTAAGTAGTTTCAAAATGATCATTGTAAAATAACTCCAAGACAATAAAATTGTAGGACAGGTTGAAGAAAACCTCTCCTAAAAGGGTCCATTGGTGAAAATCCGTTACCAAGTTTAAACTAACATGAGAGATTCGAATAGTTTAAAACGAAGATTTAAGAAATTCTCAATTACTTAAGGTCTCACTCTTGTCAGCTAAGCACTTATAGGATTCAGCTACCAGACCCGGCATGACAAATATGAGTTTAAATAATTAAGAAGATCTCAATTCATTCTTGGTTTTAACCGTCACTGAGCAACACATGCCTCAACAACAGTATAAACCTCGAATACATAAATTTAAAAGAAAACATCCTTTGAAAAATATTAGCATAGACGAAGAGTATTGCAATAAAATGATTTTAAAAGAAATCATCACCCGAACGATAGGTGAGGAGCATAAACAATAATAGAAAAATCTAAGAATGTATGTTTATAATTCACAGAAGAAGAATGTCACAGGAAATAAAAATAAAGAGTATAAGCACTAACAAAATGATTTAAAAGGAATATCATAAATTAATAGAACAAATTCTCATTATTGAAACTAAAAGAGAGGGTATAGATGCTTGCATGAAAGAAATTTGAAAGTACAGATAATTAATACAAGAGGATTTCACGTCACTTGAACAATAAGTGAGGGATAGTAACTTGCAAACTAATTTGACAGAAACGTTGTATAAATAACAGAAACAAACTTATCCCACTTGAACAATAAGCAGGGAATAGTACACTTGCCTCAATACATGAAGTTTCCAATTCCAATATCTCGACTCTTTACTCTTTTTACATCCATCTCTCTTTTCTTATTCATTGGTCCCTACTGGATCATACATCTGTCCTTCTTCTGTAACTTGTCATCCTCTTCATGAGACACTCGTCAACTCTGATAATCTTTCCATTCCTCAATATTCCATCTACATGTGCACTGGCTCTTACCGGCCTCATTTTGGTACCTATATAAAGGTAATGTAATACTTCAGTACGCTTGTAACCTTAATCGTCTAACTCTGTTCTACCCCAAACGCGTACTATAACGCTTTGAAACTTAATATATATATATATATATATAACACATACCGATCATATTCTTGAAATAGTAACATATAATCACATAATCACATAAGCACTTAGCACGTAGTATTAACTTACACATATACCCCTTTAATACGTACGTCATATTGATTTACATAATCTTTATCAAATTACTCTCAAAATAATAAAATAATTCCAATAAAAATTGGACAGCACCTCCTTTAAAATATGGCTTAACCTGTCGGAATATATCCGTCCTCACAAGCAATTAAGCAATTGTACAATCGATCTCAACTCCATCTTATTCTTACAATTCACAATATACTACACAACTATAAACTCAGATAAATCACTAGCTATCAAAAATCTCATATAATCTCGTATTTAAATCCGAGTACACATACTATTTATCATCTTATCCACTGTCAGAACAAGTCAACTCATAATTTATAATCACTTTTGAGATGCCAGCTACTAATATAATTCTAATTATTCAATTATTAATTATATAAAACAAATAGGTATATAAAACATATTCTCACGTCAGATCACATATGCATATAATCAGTAACTAGGCATTTACCATATAATCACATTTTGTTAGCAGGTTCTAAATATATGCTCATTAATAATTAGACACTTAATAACTCTACTGAAATTCCGGCAGCACTTCGTCTATAATTTGGACTACCCATTTACTTTCCTATATTAACCAACAGTCAAGCAGTTCTAGTTGTCATCTCAACAAATTCATTATAACCCCCAACACAGTTAAATTCCCGTAATAATTCAAGAGCTCCGACCAATTAGAAAATCCATAGAAAACCATCTAGAACACAACAACAGTACAATTAATTACCATCCCAGCTTAACAGTCTAAGTAAGAAATTTAAACGAAAAATAAAGTAAAATAAAATAAACCGATGTTAAAACGGGCCTTAACGATTCAGCTGCAATACTCTACCATCCTTGCATAAACCACACACACAGCTAAATTCACCATGTACTTAAAGATTCAATAAATCAAGATCTTTATTTCCCCTTACAGCAATCATATATTATCCTAATTAAGATAAACCAAGCTGCTAAAATAATTTACTATCAACACAATCAAATAGTTATATAACTTTGACCATACTAGAAAATCGAAGTGAAATTCAATCAATTCATTACAAAAGTAGTCGAAATCACTCAATACAAAACAATTTAGCTCCATTTATTCAAGGCTTCGGGAAATCCCCCTTTTTTTTTCGGGTTTCACTGCATATGATGCTATACACATAAATCAATCTCACAAGCACTTTAAGCCATAACATTCCAGCAACACATACCGACCAAACATCCCCCAAGGCACCAAGTTCAGATTCGAACTCACACACACAGAACAAAATGCACACACAATGCTTACCACGAACAGTTTATACCCTTAGCATGACCACAGCCCAAAACAGAGGAGACACACCGGTATATACTCGCTTGAAACCATTCAATCAAAACCCCCAAACTGTCACACAACCCATTTCAACTACACACACGCACACAATCGCTAAGCTCGAGACACACACGCACGCAGCTCGACACAACACGGGGAGATATATGGGTTCGATTCAAGTCAGCCCCACACACACAGCTCGGCTGCTCCATACACGCACACACAGATCACTGTTCACACGCACCAACATACACCATTTAACTGGAGAGTAAAGGGAGGAGGGAGAGAGATAGAAGAGAGATGTGAGAGAGATTAGAGAGTAGTGAATGAAGGAGATAGATCAAAGAGAGCTCGAGAGATTTTTTTTTTCTGTGAGGAAGAGACACCGAGAGTATTCTGGAAGAAAGGAGAAACAGATGTAAATCTTTTAAGGCCCATGGACATTTTAGAATTTTATAATGCTGAAAACCAAATTTAAATTTTAAATAAGCAGCTTTTATAAATTTAATTTAAATGGAGAAATAATGAAAATAAAACTTTTCATTCTTAAAATATAGAGGAAAAAAATTACAAACACCCACATATTTTTGAAATATTTTTAGGATAAAAAAATGAATTAAATATGAATTTTACAGGTTTTGATCCTTTAAATACAATAAAATTCTTAAAATCATTTTAAATTACTAAAACACCCAAAATAATTTTCCCAATAATTTTAAAAACTAATTAAAAATACAAAGATGATATTACAAAAGGTTTCATGATTTTTAAATACTCCTATGATTTTATAAAAAATTTCAAAGATCAATAATGCATGATTTAAATAGATTTAAATCGTCAAAATTCAAATAAAATTACACGGACCCACATTTCACATATTGATCATCATATAAACATGTAAACATGATGTCACATAAATTCAATCCTAAAAAAAATTCACCTCATATAATCACATTCAATATTAAATAATAATAATTATAAGTGCGATATTTTTTTTTCTAGGGCGTTATATAGAGTATCCATTGTAAAGCTTTATTATTGTTCTTAAGTCATCAAGGAAGGTAAAAACCGAAACCTTACATGAGTTATATTGAGTTTTATTAGAGTTTTTGCTAGTGATGTAAGTTATGGTGTTTAATAAGAACATCCTTGAATATTTATCTTTGTTTTGAGGTGTATGGATTGAGTGGTGGTCAATGGACCATACCACTGACCCTAGAGGTCTTATGTGATGGTTGGTGTGTGATATTGAAGGTTGGGTTGCCTTGTATGGCTTGGTAGAGGAGTTACAAAATGAAAATGCTCGATTTAGAGCCGTCGTAATGCCCAAATTTCTTGAACCAAGTGGACAGTATCCATCCGAACCTTAAACGTGTTTAGACTGCAACCACTGACCATATTGAGTAGGTTTTGGAGTCTAGTTTATGTGGCCACAAGAATTGTGTCAAAAGAGTATACAGTTATTGAGATATGGCGGTTTCAGTGAAAGTGGTTCGAGAAACCATGTCGTAGAAATGTATCAACTTTGAGGTTAAGTTTGAGACCCTTAAAAATGGAATTCGAATGTGATATTTTGAGGATAAATAATAAGGTCATTTAGGAAAGTATGAGAAGTGGTTTCGAATCCATAAGATTATATTTCGATTTTATAAAAAATGAAATAGCAGAGGTTACGCAAGTAAAAACCACTAAGAACGCGACTTAGAAACCAATGTTGAAAATGCTTAAGTATAACTTGAATTCGAGGATCTATTTCGAACCAAACTTATGACTTAAGTGTTTTTCCATTTTCTTCTGTGCATCTTTTGATTCTTCCCATGCTTGCCTAGATCTCGTATTTCCCACGTAGTCCGTCGGTCAAACCAACGATTCTCTTCTCAAAGTAAAAGATAGATCTTTTTCTAGTTAGACTTCTATCAATGCAATGAAAGAACCATCCCTTCCTATTTGTTTGTCCTGTCAGATAGAAAGACAATTCTGCCCCAAAGAGCCCTTCTTTACCACTTTAGGGGGTGGGGGCGAAGGGGGGGTTTACATACAACCGAGGCAAAGTAGTTTATGATTGAATCTCAGAGGCATTCTTATCATTTGGTAGATCCAAGCCCATGGCCTATTTCGGGTTCACTCGGAGCTTTGGCAACCACCGTAGGAGGTGTGATGTACATGCACCCATTTCAAGGGGGTGCAACACTTCTCAGTTTGGGCCTCATATTTCTCCTACACTAACATCTTTTAACACCTTCATAATATTGATTTACAACTAATACTTATCAAATTATTATAAGAATTACAAATTAATTCTAACAAAAGTTTGATAGCACCTCCTTCAAAATATGACATAACCTGTAGAAATAATATCAACCCAATCAACAACCAAATATCCTTTGTTTCAATGCAATTCACAATCATTTCAATTCCTACTAATATACCTTATTTGTATGTGACAATCCATAACTTGACTCACAACATACGTATTACTCAATCCGCTCGAATAAACGTACAACTTATTTGTACTTACTAACGACTTAACAATTATAATTATCACCATACTTACAATACACTAATTACAAATCAATTATCTAAACATGTTAATTACTCTTAACAACTTTATAACTTAATAAATTCCGAAATTCAACTAAGTAATTCTATCTCAAAATAATTCATTTTAAATCCCTTTTTAAATGATTAAAATTAATTTGAAATAAATTAATACAATTATTAAATAATAAATAAATTAATTGAGCAATTATACTAATGAATTGAAAAATTAAAATTAAATATCTTAATTAAGATTTAAAAGAATTCGAATTTTAGAAAATAAATCAGTTAAATAATTAAATAAATAATTCATAAAAATTATTAACTAATTATTTAAATATATTTTTGGAATTTGTAAAAGAATTTTGAAAGGTATTTTATTTTGAATTTAAGAAAAATATTTTTCAAAAACAATTTTCTATATTTTGGTATCAAGGGATAAAATCAAATAGGACTGAGTCAAGAACACAGGCCGGAACTCCAAGAACATCACCGGAATTTCGTGAAAATTTCGGTCAGAATTTCCAGTATCCGGTGAGGAGCCCTGATTCCGGCGAGACCATAAACATTACTGAATTTCACACCAAAACATAAAGTACTTCACTCGGTTCAGTTTCTCAACATCAATACCTCATTCCAACAGCAAATTCGACACTTAAACATACCATTAAGCCCAAACAACATCATCGGAGGTTTATAACTCTGGCAACAAAAAATAAAACTCGACTAAGCAAAATCTTACGAAAATTTATACAAAGATAAGCATTTGACTCGATTTTAAACCAACAATCCAACTGCGACATCATCTTTACCAATCAATCAACATTCGAACATATTCAAACATTCAAATATTCGATCGAAATTTTTGTTGCCCAGTAATTAACAATTGTAGAAGGGGGGTTGAATACAATTGTATAAGATTTTCGACTTAAACAGAAATAATAACAGAAGTATGAATAAATAACAACTTTATTAATTCTGATATAAAACTGTTACAAACTCTCAAGAAATTCTTATGTTCTTGAGGTCTGCTAGGTTACAAGATAATTCGTGTAAGCGATTACAATTAAGTAAAACCTAAACTGTGTTTATATACAGTACACAGCTACACTATCAATTACAAGATATATCAAATCAATTACATACGTCTCTTAGTACATATCTTGAATGATAGCTGCGTTCCTATAAATCAGGAACTGACATGTCAATCTTCCTAGATTCCTGGACTGATGTATATCCTCATGAAATCCTGATCAGCTTCCAATCCTGATGATAACCCAATCCTGACGGTGCATTAATATATAATATATAAAATATAAAATATAATAAATAAAAATCGGGTATTTTTCGGGTTTCCGGTTCGGCTCGGGTTTTGATCGGGTTTCGGGTTTCGGATCGGGTTTCGGGTCGGTATAGCTAATATCCAAATCCAAATCCAAAAATTTTCGGGTCTAAAAATCATATCCAAATCCAAATCCAAATCCAAAAAATCGGGTTCGGATTATCCAAAATATCGGGTTTCGGATCGGGTATCCGTCGGATCAGATTTTTTTTCCATCCCTATTACTGATGACGTCAGCATCAGTATCTGATCAGTAGTCAGATCCTGATCATCACTTGAATCAATATCTAACAATCTCCCCCAATTTGTACTTTGTGAAATAAAGCACAAATTCCTTGATTCAGTGATGTCAAAAACTCAAAACAAAATATTACAAGAAATCCTCAAGCTTAGTCTCAGAAATTCTCACAAAGAAATTACTCATCTGCAAGAAGCTTGATAATAATTCTTCTTCTTTAATTTCGAGAATTTGAATCAGTCTTTTCTTCAGATTCCTAAGTTCTTCATCTTCTTCATTAATCTGATAAATACCTGCACTGAGATTCTGAATTGAGCTTCTCGGTAAATCTAAATCTCCCAACAATAAATATGCAAGTTCTTTTCCATCAGGATTCAGAGATAATTGTTCTTGATAAAATATCACTTTTTTAACAGCTGAATCCCTTTGCATTTCAACTTCTTGTCCTACTATATTTAAGTACATGGGAGTATAATTACCATCATACCTTGATCCTCCATCCATATGTCTGCATCTAATAGTTCTGAGAATCATGGTACACCAATTATTGTAAACATCAGCTTCCTTATCATGAATTCTTTTATTCTTGAGCAGATAAAGAACATATTTCAGTTCTTTTGTTGATTTGCACAACACCTCCTGAATAGTCAACTTCTTGACACTCTTGTCTTTCATGAAATACACCAACTTCTCTACCTTCTTAGAATCAACATTGCAAGCAACAATTGCAACAGCTTCAAGTTCCCAAAGATCATCAACTGTTAGTTCATCACCAATTCTTTTCACTAGCATATATTGATCTGTCTGTCTTGTAGAGATAATTTCAGTTCGATTATGACCAATACCTCCTCTAGTGTAAGGTTCTAAACCCTTCAAGCTAGACTGAATATCTGCCCAAAGTAAATTAGATTTTCGAAGAGTTTGTGAAGTACCAACTTCAGAGATTAAAGGAAGTTCAGTCATAAGAGTACTTGATTTAAAAACAACTGGTCCTTGATTCAACCGTTCATCAGTACTCACTCCTTTCTTGTTCTTCTTCTTCTTAACTGGCATCTGTTGATGTTCTGGAATAGGTCTTCTTCGATCATACCACAATAATCTGTTTGAACCAGCCAGATCTTCCAAGTACTTTCTGGTTTCTTCAACCTCAGTATCTTTTGCTCTTTTTCTGGCCTCCTTTTCTTGTTCATCAACTTCCAAATTGTTAATTTCAACCACAACAGTAAGAATCATAACCTCAAGTTCTTTCAAGATTTCAGCTTCATCAGAATCAGGAACAGCAGATTGAGTAGTCCTCACAGTAACTTTACCTCTTCTAGCTAACTGTGGTCTTTCATCAGCAGCTTCTTCAGGTACATTAAATTTTGTTATCTGGAGTCAGCGTAAGAAGTAATGGAGATTTCTTCTTCTTTACTTTCTGAGAAGCTTCAGGTATCTCCTCAATCGTTATTCCACTAGACCTTGTCTGTCTTGAACTTGTTTGAATAGGCTTTCTTCCTCTTCCTTTGTTATCTCCTCTACCTCTTCCTCTTCTTACAGTAGGAGCTTCTTTTTGTCTAGCAATCTCCTCAAGAATCCTGTTTTGTTCTTCTAAGATCTCATCCGTAGTCATGTTTAGATTTTCTTCAGAAGTTAAAGCAAGTGCCTTCTCAGCATGATACTGATGAACCTTAGCACTAGTGTGATATACAATTTCACTATCACCTGTCCCAGTAGTAATCTTCTCAAATAGATGTGGAGCATCTTCTACATCAGTAATTAGCAAATCTTCATCACCTTCAAGAATTGTGGGAAGTGTTTGCCTTTGACTTTGACCATGTGACAAAAATTGTTCTTCTGTCAGGATTTGAGATTGCACCATTGTTCTTACTGTTTTCTTCCCACAAACTTCTCCTTTCTTAGCACCACCATCATTTCCAGAAGTATCATCATCCTTTCTTACAACTAGATCAGGTGTGCATTTTGTTTTGACTACCTTCTCCCCCTTTTTGACATAAGTAGCATCATCAGGATCAGTCAATAAAGATAAGATAAGTTGTAGAGAATCTTCAATATTTGTCATCCTTGAGGACATAGTGACAACCTTATCTTCCAAGGTATCCATCCTTGTGGTGAAGGTAGTGCTTAAACGTTGAAGCTGTTTAGCAGTGGCAATTTCAGAATAATCCTTAACAAATCGAGCATGAAATTTTTCATTATCACGCTTGACAAAATTAATTTCATCTTTTAGCCCTTTTGCCAGAATAGTTGTTGTCTTCAGATGAGCTTTGAGATTAGGATCAGAAATCTTAGTAGCTATATGACTTGAGTGAAAAAGTGCATTATTGAAATTTATATCAGCGGAAGGCTGATTCCACTCAGTATACCATTCAGATCTTCTGGCAGCTTGAATATGTTCAGGAAGAAGATTGTTGTAATCTCCTATGATCTCAACTTGAGCAGTTGTAGATTTACCCATAGACTCCATAAACTTACTGGATGATCCATAAGTAGATCCTAGACTTGCTTTCATGACAGCATTAAGCTGAGCCGCTTCAGGATCATTATCAGCATCATCATCATCACCATCATCATCATCTGAGCTATCTTTAGCCTCAGGAATTCTATCATCCTCATTGTCTTCAGAATTCATAACTCCTTTCATTTTTAAATCAACAGAAGATGGTACTGTTGTATCCTGAAAACCTGCATTCAGAGTAGAAACAATTCCTAAATCTCTCCGTTTTTCTCACAATATTACCTAAGTTACTTTCAATAGTAACTGCTACCTCACTAGAAGTTTGAAACTTCTCACTCTATTCTACCTCTCCTTTTTCCAGTTCAGGAAACTGCCTCTCTTCACTCTTCTTTTTCTCTAAATGTTCACTCTCTTTCTCACAAGAAAGGTTCTGGCTCAACAAATTCAAAGAAATAAGAGGTGGCTGAGAAGAGTGGACTGAAGTCATATAAATAGAGGTATCCCTTGTCTCAGGTCTATCTGTAATCATACTATCAGTAAAAGAAGCAGAGATAAAAGTGTTACCTGATGAAGTTGAGATAGATTCCATTTGTCTTGAAAAAAGTGGTTCAATGAGCAGTGGAATATTTGGATCAGAAATACTTTCATCAGGATTGACATCTACAACTGGAGAATGACTTGCATCAGTATTTGCTACCAATGGTTCTTGTGTAGTCTGAGGTTGTGAAGCTGCTTAAACACTTTGAGTCAAAGGTTCTTGTGTGCTTCCCTCAAATGCAATGTTAGAAATCTCCTGTGCTGATGTGAGCTTGCCTGCATCTTCACTTTGAGAAGATGGTTCTTGTGGGGCAGAAATCTTCTTGTCTTCACCTTCCCTTTGAGAAAGTGGTTCTTGTGGGACCATTCCTTCATAAATGTCTGCACCCACACTTTGAGTGGGTGGTTCTTGTGGGACTGGATCTTCAATAGCTTCTGAACTCCTTTGAAGTTCAGGTTCTTGTGGGCATGATCCTTTAAGAGGTGAAGTGATCCTTTGTTTCTTCTGTCTACTAAAAACCTTTGCTTCAGCTTGCCTCTTTATCTGAAGAGATGTTGGTTTATGACCAAGCTGAGCAGCAATAGCATTTACTTCATCCACAGACATCTCAATTATTCTTCTCTTAAGAAATCTAGGTGCTGGAGAATCAGTAATCTCAACAGTCTTTACAGGTGATGTATCAGGAGTAGAGATATCTGGAAGGACAGTTGTATCAGGAACTGATGTTTCATCAAGATCAATATCATCATTAAGATTCTGCATATCTTCAGGAATATAATACTGACTCTTGTTGATTATTCTTCTTCTTTTCTTTTGCTTTATTGGCTTAACCAATTCAGCAGTAATAGGAGCAGCAATTTCCTTTTTCTTCATGATTATAGAGATGGTCTTGTCATCATCACTATCAGAATCAGAGACCTGTTGCAAAAACTTCCTCTTTTCACCTGTTTCTTTAGATGCTCCAGCCTTAATAAAAGATTCATCAATCTGAACCTCTTGTTCACCTCCTTGTGACTTCTTTTTAGTGAGGGTTGAAGTGGAGAAATCCTTTGATCCTGATTGTCTGCCAGACACATCGGATCTAGCTGACTTCTTTTCTTTTACAACTGATGTCTTTTGAGAGACACCAGAGGTGGTTGACTATTTAGGTAACTGTTTATGATGTGTGCTTGTGTCAGGAACAGGATGTGTTTGGTCCTGTCCCATAGCACTTGTGGCTGGGCCATAAAGTTCAGGCAATCTCTTTTTCAAGAGAAGCCAGACCCCATCAGGAATATAAGGATTTCCCTTAAAACCATTTGCCTTATCTAATTTAACTAAGGATTTGATATTGTTATCAGAAATCTTAAAGATAGGAAATACTGTATCATTTTCAAATTCAACATTGGGACATAAGTGAGAGAATATTAATTGAAAAAATCTAATAAAACAAACATAACCACTTTTATCTATTTTCCTAGAACTTAATGCTCTCAGAATGAAAGACCCATAATCAAATACAGTATCATGGATTAGAGAGTACCCAATGTGAACTGAAGCGGTCGGTAGTGCATCAAAGTTAGAGACTTTGTTCAAGAAGCACCTACTGATGGTATCAAAGAAGAAATTCCATTCCTTCTTTAGCTTAGTTCTGTATAACTCTCCAAACTTTCTTAGTTCTCCATTGTAACCAAGACTCGTAGCAAACTCCAACAAAGAAGCATCAGAAATTGTTGCAGGAGTCTTACCATTTAGAGAAGGTAATTGTAGAGCTTCAACAACTACTTCTGGAGTAACATGATGTGTAACTTCACTGTGTGTAAAGGTCAGGTTAGGCCTTCCTGAAGGTTCAAGTACACCAAAGACAACGGTCTTCCAAACCTAAATCACACACTTGAAAGAGACTTTGGCGGGTGCCGTTAAAGCATAATGAATCGGACTAGACGCCAAGAAATCCTGAATGATGTGAAAATCATTCGATAGTTCCTGATGGTCAAGAACAGCAACATAATTGTTGGGAGCAAAAGTGACACCATTGATAACAACCTTATTGTTTACAAATGATGAATTCTCCATTTTTGGTGTGTCAAAGAGAGATTGAAATTTTGAGCAATTAGGGTTTATGTTCGCACAGAGAAAAAGACAATACTGATAGTTTTAAGAATAATGAATCAGTTTAGTGAACTAAATTGATTTTAGACAACTAATAATTTCTCAAAAACAGGTGTCAGTAATCGATTTGTGCAATGTGAGAGAGTGGTGTTAACCGTATATGACACTTTGTGTATCTATATGTATCATTGAGTAAAATACACGTGCTCGTATTTTTAAGAAGTGCATTTGTGAATATAACAATAAGATATTTAATTAAAAAAATCAAATAACACTCTCTTAAAATACCTGGAACCATTAACAACCAGAATACGAAGCGTTTCTTCACTTTGTTACTTACCCATCTCTATTTAACACTTAGAGACTTGTCCACTATCCCTTCAATCCTTCATTTTCTCCTGAAAATCAAAAACCCTTCACACAACACACCTTTAAACAATGTCAAAACTTACCGTCAATAAAAAAGAATCTCCATCTCGTATGTTAAATATAATTGACATGGTTAATATCAGTGTTTAAGTTTTACAGGGAAAAACAGAGTTTAAACAGGAAGCAGTCAGAGTTTAGTTAAACTCTGACAGTTGGAAGCTGAACAGAGTTTGCTATACGCTGACAATGGAAGCTCGACAGAGTTTGGTTAAACCTTGTCTGGAGGAAGCGCGTCTTCAGCCAACGGTGATTAAAGATTAATTGAAGATAATTATGGAAGCAATATCTTTACAGATTGGATAGCTGTTAAAGAGATTGAGTTGACTTAGAAGATGTGTAGCAATCGTAATTGATAACAATTGTATAGCTAATTTATAGGAGTATCAATTATCGATTGTATAGTAGCTGTATATTTTATAAATATAGTTAGGTTAACCCTAGAAGGGTATCGATCGTGTAATACAATATTTTTCATTGTAACCTAAGCAGCTCTCTGTGATATTTTACATCACTGAGAGAGAAGTTAATTTCAAACAGTTTTTAAGCTTTTAAAGAACTTATTGTTATTCACTCATACTTAGTTGATTATAAGTGTGTATTCGGCCTAACAATTGGTATCAGAGCCTAATCTGTTAATTTAATATAGTTTAAGATCCACACACACACAACTATAATCAATGGCAGAAATTCCTCCTCCAACATAAGCTCTAGTGCTGAGAAGGCTCAACCTGCAACTGTGAGTTGATATGAAACAATCAGGGTTCCTATTCTTAAGCCAGCAAAATACTCAACCTGAAAGGTGAAAATGGCTATGTTTCTGGAGGCTATAGATCCAGAATATCTTGACAGAATTTATGAAGGCACTCTTCACTAAAGGCAGAGATTGGACAGACACCTCTGACTCAGATGAGGATGTGAACTATGCTCTCATGGCTACTACTGTTGATGAAGCTGAAGATTCAGAAAACAAGGTACCTCTAACTACCTATGCTTATAATACTGATGATATAACTGAATTAAGAATATATCTTAAGGCTTTGCATATCAGTTATAGGGATCAGACTTTAGAGAATGAGAGAATCAAAACTGAGAATTCTGAACTCAAGGAGAGAAATAAGGTTGTAGAAGAGAAACTTGCTAACATGCAGCAAGTTCAAAAGGAGATAGATGATGCTGTCTATCTTGAACAAGAGTTGTTAAGTAATTATAAACAACTAGAATCTGAATTGGAAAAGGAAAATCACATTATTAAAACTTGGACTCACTGTGGAAAAGACACTCAAGAAGTTTTTCAATCTGACACTGTAGGTCTAGGTTACTCTGAGGAAGATGAACTTAGGTTTCAGAATACAGTCAAGATTAGACCACCTCTTCCACCTAAGAAATTTGGAACATTTGTTAATGGAATAAATGAACCTAGGTTTGAAGGTGGAAAAGAAGCTATTAAGAAAGAACCAGTAAAAACTAGTGTTAAACAGGTTAATATTGGTTTAATGACAGATAAACAATTTTTTTTTTTTTTGCTAATTAAAAAAATTTATACCAAAAGGAAAAGCGAGTACAACGTCTAGGGGCATACCCCGTGAGATCAACATTCAAAAAACATAGATAAAGTGCCAAAACACCCAACTAAGCAACATCAGAAAAAACTAGAAACAAGTTCAGCATATTATCAGACAAACTACAATAAGATTGCCAAAATATTAAAAGCTACCAACTCGACCACCCCTAGTCGCTCTCCATTTCCTGAGTCTGGCCTTTGTCCACCGGGCCGGTGTGACCTGCCCTTCACCACTATTCCCCCGGTGCTAATCTTGTACCGCAATGTCCATTTTCATGGCTTGGATTGTCTCCACCACATCCTCTTCCCTGGTCGAACCAGGGGTAACAGATAAACAACTTAAGCATAAGCTTAAGGAGTTAAAATCTGTTAAGAAACAGAAAGTGTCTAGAAAGAACAGAAATGGTAAAGTAGGCATTACTCAAGGCGATTATCCAATGCTTGCTACTTTAGCTCCAAGAAAGACATGTCATAACTGTGGTAGCACTAACCACCTTGCTAGTTTTTGGAGGAAGAACAAAGGCATTAATTCTTTACCTTCCAAGTCTGAAGTAAAGAAAGATAATGTTAGAACTAAGCCACAGACTTTATGCAAACACTGTGGAAGCACTTGGCATTCTATTTATACTTGCAGAAATTATCATGCTATTTATCATAATTACTATGAACTGAAACCTAATCTGAAATGGGTTAGAGTTAATTCTGCAAATGTAAACTCTGATAAAGTTAGCTTAAACTCTGATAGTGTAAATTCCGCTGCTAAAGCTAACAAAATTAAGAAAGCCAAAGGATCCAAGCAAGTCTGGATCCTTAAATCTAATCCTCAGTAATTGTTTGTGATTGCAGGGCATCAGGGAAAGTATCCTAGTCGTGGACAGTGGATGTTCAGGACACATGACTGGAAATAAAGCCCTGCTATCAGAGTATGTGGAGAAGGCTGGCCCAAAAGTTTCCTATGGAGATGGCAACATAGGACATACTCTGGGATATGGCAATATTAATCTTGGAAGTGTCATCATCACAAATGTAGCTCTGGTTCCAGGACTCAAGTATGATCTGCTATCTGTGAGTCAAATCTGTGACAGAGGTTTTCATGTAGATTTTCAACCTGAATACTGTGAGGTTATCAGCAAAACCACAGGGAAAGTTGTTTTAGTTGGACAAAGGCGCAACAATATCTATGAAGCAAGCTTGTTGACAAACTCTGATGGAAAAACAATGTGCCTGTCAACAAGAATGTTCAATGAAGAGAGTTGGAAGTGGCATAAGAAACTCTCTCATTTGAATCTGAACAACATCAATGAGCTGATAAGAAAGGATCTTGTTAGAGGACTTCCAAAGTCTTTGTTAAATGTTGATGGTCTTTGTGATTCATGTCAAAAGGCCAAACAGAGGAAGACCTCTTTCAAGAGCAAGTCTGAATCTTCAATTGTTGATCCATATCATCTGTTACATGTTGATCTTTTTGGACCAGTAAATGTCTTGTCAATTGGAAGGAAGAAATATGCTCTAGTCATTGTTGATGAATATACCAGATACACTTGGGTGTATTTTCTAGCAAAGAAGGATGAAACTGCATTAACTCTGATGGAGCATGTAAAGCTACTGGACAAAGGATCAAAACACAAAGTCAAAATAATCAGAAGTGATAATGGAACTGAATTCAGAAATGCAACAATGGAAGAATTCTGCAAGAACAGAGGATTGAAGCAAGAGTTTTCTGCACCTGGTACACCACAGCAAAATGGTGTAGTTGAGAGGAAGAGTAGAACCTTGATAGAAGCTGCCAGAACTATGCTTGATGAAGCAAAATTGCCAACCTATTTCTGGGCAGAAGCAGTTCAAACTACCTGTTTTACTCAAAATGCAACACTGATCAACAAGCATGGAAAAACAACATATGAGATGGTGAGGGAAAAGAAGCCAAACCTGAAATATTTTCATATTTTTGGGTGCAAATGCTTTGTGTTGAAAAATCATCCTGAACAGTTGACCAAATTTGAGTTTAAAGCAGATGAAGGAATTTTTGTTGGCTATCCAGTGTCAACCAAGGCATTCAGAGTTTATAATCTGAGGACAAAGGTGATTATGGAATCTATTCATGTGTCATTTGATGACAAGAAAATCACTGGACTTGAAGATGTTGATGAACATGAACAGTTGCACTTCGAAAATGAAGATCTAATCTCTGATGAAATAAACTCTGATGACACTAGTCCAACAAACTCTGTTGATGCAAACTTTGAACCTCTACTGGTACACACAGAAGAAATAGTACAATCTAAACAAAGAGGAGAACCAGTTGAGGGGGAGCATGATCATAGTGATGACTCAAATTCTGATAGTGAGTCAACTGAAAATTCTGGATCAAACTCAAACTCTGATGACTCAAACTCTGAAAGTCCAAATTCTGAAAGTTCAAACTCTGAGCAATCAAATTCAGGGGGAGCCTCAGAGAATGAAGAAAGGCATCAAGATAATCAGGAGAACATTGATCAAGGGGGAGGATCAACTGTTGACAAAAGTCATTTACCTACAGCTAGGAAATGGACAAAATCACATACACCTGATTTAATAATTGGAGATCCAGATGCAAAAGTTAGGACAAGAAGTGCTACAACAAATGAATGTCTGTTCCATGCATTTCTGTCCAAATCTGAACCAAAGAAATTGGAAGAAGCACTTCAAGATGCTGACTGGATAACAGCAATGCAGGAGGAGTTAAATGAATTTGAGAGAAATGAAGTATGGACCCTTGTACCTAGACCAAAGAATAGATCTGTTGTTGGTACTAGATGGGTTTTCAGAAACAAAACTGACAGTGATGGGGTTGTTACAAGAAACAAGGCTAGACTTGTGGCCAAAGGCTATTCACAACTAGAAGGCATAGACTATGATGAAACTTTTGCTCCAGTTGCAAGGTTGGAGGCAATAAGAATCTTTCTAGAATATGCTTCTCACAAGAAATTCAAGGTTTTTCAGATGGATGTGAAAAGTGCTTTTCTGAATGGAAAACTTGAAGAAGAAGTGTTTGTTGAACAACCACCAGGATTTGTAGATCCCAAGTATCCAGATTATGTCTACAGGCTTGACAAGGCACTCTATGGACTTAAGCAGGCACAAATAGCATGGTATGAAACTCTGGCTCAATTTCTTTTAGAAAGTGGGTTCAACAGAGGTACAATTGATAAAACCTTGTTCTATTTCAATCTTGGTAGTGATCTGTTATTAGTTCAAATATATGTAGATGACATAATCTTTGGATCTACTAATGATAAACTCTGTAAGAAGTTTGCCAAGCTCATGCAGTCCAGGTATCAAATGAGCATGATGGGAGAGCTCAGTTATTTTCTAGGGCTACAGGTGAAGCAAACAGATGATGGAATCTTTATCAATCAAGCAAAATATACCAGAAATCTTCTCAAGAAATTTGGCATGCTTGACTGCTCATCTGCAACAACTCCCATGGCAACAACAACAAAGTTGGATAGAGACACAGGTTCACCAGTGGATATGACAAACTATAGAGGAATGATTGGGTCTCTTCTTTATCTAACAGCTAACAGACTTGACATCATGTATGCAACATGTCTTTGTGCAAGATTTCAGGCAGATCCAAGAGAACCACATCAAACAGCTGTAAAGAGAATTTTCAAATATTTTAAGGGCACCATAACTTTAGGTTTGTGGTATCCAAGAGAATCAGACTTCAAGCTTCTTGGTTACTCTGATGCAGACTTTGCAGGCTGTAAAATAGACAGAAAAAGTACTAGTGGAAGTTGTCAATTTCTTGGTGATAGACTTGTTTCTTGGTACAGCAGGAAACAGAAATCAATCTATACATCTACAGCTGAAGCAGAGTATATTGCTGCTGGTAGCTGTTGTGCACAGATTTTGTGGATGAAGAATCAATTACTGGATTATGGATTGAGGTACAGTAAAATACCTATTTACTGTGATAATCAAAGTGCTATTGCTATGACAGGTAATCCAGTACAGCATTCAATGACCAAGCACATCAGCATAAGGTATCATTTTATCAGAGAACATGTAGAGGAAGGGAATATTGAGCTTCATTTTGTGTCTACAGAACAACAGCTTGCAGATATCTTCACCAAGCCATTGAGTGAAGATGTATTTACAAGGCTGGTAAATGAACTAGGAATGGTCTCTGGTTTTGACTAGAGATATTGGTTAGACTCAAAACTCTACTTATGTACTGTGTTGCTCATATTTCTGTGGTATGTTAAACTCTGTCATGCAATCTTTGCTCAATGACTGTTAAACTCTGTTAGCATGCTCTTTAAGTCATACACTGTTGACTATTGATTAAACTCTGAGAAACTCTGATAATGCTTCTTTCTGAACATAAACACCGATGAAGATACATGTATGAAACATTATTCTCAATAATTAGTCATGAATCCTTCTAAGTTATCTGTGATCTAATCTTAAACTGTGCAGAAAGTTAACACAGCATGATATTGTTCTATGTTTATAGCATCTCTTAGTTTATTTATCCTAAACTCTGAGTCTGTAAATACTGTGTGCATTGCCTCTCATAAATAATTTCTGATGTTGATGAGCTCTAAACTCTGTAAGTTATACACTGATTAATTAGATTTTGTTATTAGAATAACCCCAAAGCTAATATATATAGACTGTTAGAACTCATTTGAGATCATGTTTGTAACTAGGACGACCCAGGAACTTACTGGTATATAATAAGGGCTAAAATTCTCTAATTTTTGGTGACTAGTCGAAAGCTAGGAAGATCCAAGAACTTATCAAATTGATAAGGGCTAAAATTATAGGATTTTTGGTGACTAGTTTCAACCTCTGATTACTGGAGAAAACCAAAAATAAAAAATAAAAAAATTGGGGTTATAGATTAATTAAATATTACTGTATATAAACTGTTTACTACAGAGTTTAGCATTCATCATACATTCAGTGTTTACTATGAGAGTTTGTGCATCCAGTGTTTACTAATTTACTTTATGGATTTTATGAAATACTAGATGCTCTAAATACTGATTCAGTAAACTCTGCTCTACACACACTCATATTCACAACTGTGTAGTGTTTGAAAGGATAACAGTAATTAAGTTGGAGAATTGATAAACACTGTTGGATTTTGTTGAGTACTCTTAGGTAATATTTTATTTCAGAAAAAGCATATACTTGGAGTACACAAAGAGTTTTTGAAATTTGCATGTAATACGTGCCAGTTGTTTAATGGTGTCAGACAATTAAAGCTTATTGGAAATAGGAGAGAGAACAGCAGTAATAATAGGCATTATTACTGCGCGTGTAAATAACTGTTCCACTGTATATGTGACACGTGTCCCACTCACACACTTAACAAGAAATTGGTTGCGTGTTTAATGTCTAAAATGATTGGGTTTTAATTTTCAATTACAGATCTAATCAAAATCATTTCATTATTCACTTTTTCACCTTTACATTCACGAACACACAACATTACACACAATTTCTCTGTTACTTTCACTTAAGCATTTTCACAAACACTTTTCCACACACTCTCTTTTCTAACAATCTGTTCTAATGGCAACCAAGAATTTTGTGGCTCAGGGATTAACTTTTGTTACCAACAACTATTCCGCAATTCTAAACACTGATAAAGCTCCACAATCATTTCATTTGATTCAGAACTTCTTAAAAGATTCTGAAATTGGACAAGCTCTTGTTCAACCAGAAAAACTCTCTGCCACACAAATCTCTACTTTCTGGAGAAACTCTGTTTATGATGATGGTGGAGAGAATGGAACTCCATCTATTGTGTTTACTCATGAAGATCAAGAGTTTATAATCACTCCTGCAACTGTTCGTGAGGTTTTGGATTTTGATACTCACACCTCATACTCTGTGGCTGTTGAGAGTCAATTGAAAGAAATGTTACAACAACTCCGATTTTCTGCTCCCTTTGATAAGCTTGGGAATGTTAAGAGGCCAGGGCTCAGGAAGGAGTGGAGCTTTTTCTTTGACTGCATCACTAGGGCATTTGGAAAGAAGGTCACCAACTGGGATGCAATTCCTGGTGAAAGTCTTCAAATCGGGTATTCTCTTCTTAATGGGAGTAACTTTGATTTTGGTCGTTTGGTTCTTATGAATTTAGGTGAAAAACTAGCAGAGTCTAATACAACTGTTTATTTCTCACGTTTCTGTCAATGTTTATTCTCTGCCTGTTTGCCTAACATGGTAATTTCTGATGAGGATGTTATACAACCCTTTCAATGCCATAAGAGAATGTTTTCTGATCTTACAAATAAAGATGCTAACAAGGAGCAAGTTCCAGAGTTTACCTATCCACTTGCCCAACCTGAACCAATCCTTGAACCTCCACAATAACCTCCTCAAACCACAACCACTGAACCTACTCAAACCGCAAACACAGAACCTCCTCAAACCATAAACACTGAACTAATCTCTAAACCTACATCTCCACCAACCACTACTACTACATCACAATCTCAACCTCAACCAAAATCCAACCAAAAGAAATCTAAAAAAAGCAGGTCTATAAGGCCACCCAGAAAGTACAGGGTTGCTGAAGCTTCTAAGCCAAAGAGGGCTAGAAAGGAAAGGGCTAACAAACCTAAATCTCCATCTATCCTAGATGATTCTATCTCAGAGGAAGAGAGAACAGAAGTGCATCCTCCAGTTAAGAGAAGGATACTAATTCTTGAAGAATCTGATGAAGAATTAAATTTTGAAGCTCCAGAGGATATTTCTAAGGAAATACCTGATGTTGAGAGAGAAAGAGATGGTAATGCTGATGCTACAATTGATAAATTCTTGAACCATTGTTCCCATTCTCTGAGAACATGGACATTCCAATATCTTCACCTGCTGTATTCTCTGAAGCAACTGCAGTAAATCAAACCACTGTGGTACATGAAGAAACAATGGCTTCTCACACTGAGTTAATCTCTGATGCTCATCAATCTGTTGAACAAGGTGAGGAAATTGATCAACCACCCATGGAGACAAACTCTGAGCCTATTGTGCAACCTGCAGAGGATGTTGTAGAGCTTGTTGCAGAGAATGTTGAACCTACTGCTGAAACTGTTGCAGAGGATGTTGTTGAGAATGTTGAAACTGTTGATGAGTCTCTTCAAATTCCTTAATCAACTGATCATATTGAAACTGAAATTGAAGTTGAAACTGAAGGGAGTACTGAGTCAAGCTCTTCTCAGAGTTTACCAGTACAGACTAATGCTAAAGTTAAAGATTTTCCTGGCCCTTCAAATCAAGTAGATGCTGAAGAAGAACATTTTGAACAATTTTTAAATGATTGGTACAAAGAAACTTGCATCTTTCCTGCTGCTAGAGCAGCTGAATTTGTCAAGAGAACATCCAGAACAATCACAAATCCAGAGATTCTATCTTGTCTCAAGGCTACTGTTGTCCAAGTGAAGACTCTAAATTCTAGATTTGATCATTCTCAACAGGCCATTTCTGATGTTCGAGGTGAAGTTGTTAGAGGAGATAATATGCTAAAACTTGATAGCAAGAACAAATTTCAATATCTTTCTTAGAATCAAGAAACTTGATAATATGCTTATAGATTATCTCAGAACAACACCAGATCTTGAGGAGATTAGAGATTAAAGTCTTTAAGAATTTTTCTTGTTTTCTGTAGATTTTTATTAAGTCAAGTTTAAACTCTGCTTAATTGAATAAACACTGTGTTTGTATGAAATTGTTTTGACATCATCAATTATTGTTAACTTGTGCATTTTTACTAATGAACAAGTTGGGGGAGATTATTAAATATAATTGATATGGTTAATATTAGTGTTTAAGTTTTACAGGGAAAAACAGAGTTTAAACAGGAAGCAGTCAGAGTTTAGTTAAACTCTGACAGTTGGAAGCTGAACAGAGTTTGCTATACGCTGACAATGGAAGCTCGACAGAGTTTGGTTAAACTCTGTCTGGAGGAAGCGCGTCTTCAGTCAACGGTGATTAAAGATTAATTGAAGATAATTATGGAAGCAATATCTTTACAGATTGGATAGCTGTTAAAGAGATTGAGTTGACTTAGAAGATGTATAGCAATTGTAATTGATAACAATTGTATAGCTAATTTATAGGAGTATCAATTATCGATTGTATAGTAGCTGTATATTTTATAAATACAGTTAGGTTAACCCTAGAAGGGTATCGATAGTGTAATACAATATTTTTCATTGTAACCTAAGCAGCTCTCTGTGATATTTTACATCACTGAGAGAGAAGTTAATTTCAAACAGTTTTTAAGCTTTTAAAGAACTTATTGTTATTCTCTCATACTTAGTTGATTATAAGTGTGTATTCGGCCTAACATCGTAGATAATAGAGATATCTTCAGTTATACTCGTGAAGAGTTTGATGCCTTTGACTGGGAAAGGCAACTTGAAACTTTGTGGTTACAGATGGATGCCAGTCTTGAAGAAATCCTGCAAGGGTGATCGACATCGATGCTGCTCTTCAAGCAACATTAACATGGCTTTCCTCTAAGGCATCCTCATCCAACACCACCAACCATTGTTAATGAATAAGTCAGCAAAAATAACCTTATCCCTTCAACTTCCACCCAACCAAAGTGGCAAAGATGGGATCTGGGATGGCTGCTAGCAATGGAGTGGTTTGGACTTCTCTTTTTATTTTTCGGTTGAATAGATTAGTAGATAGAGAGAGCAAAAAGATGTGATATTTGCATGTAATCTCTTTCTCATTATTAATGAAGAATCCTGTTTCTCTAATCTTATTCAATGTGTTCTACAGTTTTTATGTTTATGAACTGTTCTTCAAAGAATTAAATCAAAGAAGTGAATATGAAAACTAATTAAAGTAATCATGTTCGTAACAAATTCATTAACAGTAACCACAGTTTAATCAGAACAGAACAATTAGGGATTACTTAAAGTATACAAATTGTACTGATAACCAAACCGTTGCATCAGGATCTGATGTTTGACCAAAGTCAGGATTGACTTTCCGTCAGTATTTGACATGCATCAGGATCTGATGTTTGACTAACGTCAGGATTGACTTTTCGTCAGTATTCGACATGCATCAGGATCTGACACTCATCAGTATTTGATCTCCCCTTGTTCTCAGAAACTTTCATAGTTTACCATTCCCAATTCATTCACCAATTTTGTAAAAGTAGCTTCAGGTAGTGGCTTGGTGAATATATCAGCTAGCTATCGATCAGTAGGAACAAAGTGAAGTTCGATTGTCCCTTCCAGTACTTGTTCTCTTATGAAATGATATCTGATACTGATATGCTTAGTAAGAGAATGCAGAACTGGATTTCCTGTCATAGCAATAGCACTTTGATTATCACAATAAATAGGTATTTTTGAATATGACAAACCATAGTCCATTAGCTGATTCCTCGTCCACATGATCTGAGCACAACAGCTTCCTGCAGCTATGTACTCAGCTTCTGCAGTTGATGTGGATATAGACTTTTGCTTTTTACTAAACCAAGAAACTAGTCTTCCTCCAAGAAACTGACAACTGCCTGAAGTACTTTTCTTGTCTATTTTGCATCCTGCAAAATCAGCATCTGAGTAACCACATAAATTAAAGTCACTCTCTAGCATACCAAAGGCCAAGTGATGTAGTGCCTTTCAAGTATCTGAAAATCCTTTTAACAGCAATGAGATGTGGTTCTCTAGGGTTTGCCTGAAATCTTGCACATAGACAAGTTGCATACATGATATCTGGTCTGCTAGCTGTTAGATACAAAAGTGAGCCAATCATACCTCTGTAATTAGTTACATCTACCTCGATACCTTGATCAGGATCAAGCTTTGTAGCTGTAGATATGGGAGTTGTAGCGGTAGCACTGTCTTGCATGTTAAACTTTTTCAATAGATTCTTTGTATACTTTTTCAATAGATTTTTTGTATTCCATCATCAATCTGTTTAACTTGCAAACCTAAGAAATAGCTCATTTCTCCCATCATGCTCATTTGATATCTAGACTGCATTAGCTTTGAAAACTTCTCACATAATTTGGGGTTAGTTGACCCAAATATGATATCATCAACATAAATCTGAACTAATAGCAAGTCCTTACCATGATTCAAGTAAAACAAGGTTTTATCATTGTACCTCTTTTGAAACTAATTTCCAGTAAGAATTGAGCCAAAGTTTCATACCAGGCTCTTGGAGCTTGCTTTAGTCCATAAAGTGCTTTATCCAATCTATAGACATGATATGGATATCTAGGATTAATGAAACCAGGAGGTTGTTCAACATATACCTCCTCTTCCAATTCTCCATTCAGAAAAGCACTTTTAACATCCATATGGAAAACTTTGAATTTCTTATGGGCTGCATATGCCAGAAAAATTCTGATGGCTTCTAGCCTTGCAATAGGAGCAAAAGTCTCATCATAGTCTATTCCTTCCTGTTGAGAGTACCCCTTTGCAAGTAGTCTTGCTTTATTCCTCACAATAGTGCCATCTGAATCTATCTTGTTTCTGAACACCCACTTTGTACCAACAATTGATCTACCCTTTGGCCTTGGTACAAGTTTCCAGACTTCATTTCTTTCAAATTTATTAAGTTCTTCTTGCATTGCTGTAACCCAATCAGCATCCTTGAGTGCATCTTCAACTTTCTTAGGCTCCTCCTTTGACAGAAAGTTATTATAGAGGCATTCATTTTGTGTTGCACTTCTAGTTTTAACACCTGCATCAGGATTCCCAATAATTAAATCCGGAGTATGGCTTTTGGTCCATTTTCTTGCTGATGACAAATCATTTCTTGAGTTGGATGCTTCCCCTTGAATGGTGTTATCTTCAAAAGAACTAGAATTATTAGAAGCTCCCCCTGAGATAGTGCTATCTCCTCCTGAAGTGCTGTCAGCATTATCACTTGAATTTGTTTCTGACAAATCTCCTCCTGATGTTTGAGTTGAATCAGTACTGATGGTATTTTCCTGTTGCTCCCCCTCAACATTTGCATTATTTGAGTCATCATCAGTAACTTGTGTTTCATCAGGTATTGATCGATCGTCAGGATCTGATGGAGTATCAGTATCTGACATTACTTCATCAGAATTTTTGGTCGCTTCATTTGCAAAGATCAAACTGTCATGTGAGTCTTCAGCAATTCCTGTTATCTTCTTATCATCAAAAGAAACATTGATAGACTCCATGACTGTCCTTGTTCTTAAGTTATAGACTTTAAAGGCTCTTGAAGTTGGATAACCAATAAAAATGCCCTCATCAGCTTTAGTTTCAAATTTCCCTAGCTGTTCAGGATGAGGTCTAAGAACAAAGCACTTGCAGCCAAACACATGTAGATGTTTCAGACTTGGCTTCTTCTCTTTAATCATTTGATAAGGAGTGACACCATGTCTATTGATTAGAGTAATGTTCTGAGTGTAGCACGCTGTGTTGACTGCTTCTGCCCAGAAATATGTAGGTAGTTTAGCTTCCTCCAACATTATTCTGCCAGCTTCAATAAGAGTTCTGTTCTTCCTTTCAACTACTCCATTTTGCTGGGGTGTGCCAGGAGCAGAGAATTGTTGAACTATTCCTTTGTATTTGCATAATTCTTCCATTACTGAATTCTTAAATTCAGTTCCATTATCATTTCTTAGAATCTTGACTTTGTACTTTGTGCCAGTCTCAATGAGTCTTACATGGTCCAAAAGTATCTCAGCAGTTTCATCTTTTCTGTGCAGAAAATACACCCAGGTAAATCTAGTATATTCATCAACAATGACTAGAGTATACCTTTTCTTACTGATGGACATAATGTTGACTGGTCCAAACAAGTCAAGATGTAGCATGTGATATGGTTCATCCATTGAGGATTCAGATTTACTCTTGAATGATGTCCTTCTCTGTTTAGCCTTCTGACACGCATCACAGAGTCCATCTGGAGTATACACCGCCTTTGGTAATCCCCTCACCAAATCTTTCTTAACCAACTCATTGATGTTGTTGAAGTTGAGATGAGAAAGCTTCTTGTGCCAATTCCAACTTTCATCTACTGTTGCTTTACTGATGATACATGTTGAGGGACCATCAGTATTGGTGTAGACATTGGCTTCATAAATGTTACCACGTCTTTGACCAGTCAAGACAATCCTTCCAGATGTTTTACTGATCACTTCAAAGTGAGTATCATTGAAGTTGACATGATAACCTCTGCCTGTGATTTGACTAACACTAAGAAGATTGTGTTTTAGTCCTTTCACCAGAGCTACTTTTTCAATGATGACATTTCCAATGATTATATTGCCATAACCCAAAGTTTGTCCAATGTTGCGATCTCCATAAGACACTGTTGGGTCAGCTTTCTCCTCAAATTCTGATAGCAAGGTTTTGTTTCCAGTCATGTGCACAGAGCATCCACTATCCATGACTAACACATTTTTCTTTTTACCCTACAATCAGAAACACAAAGAGCTCAGTTAGAATTTTTTAGAACCCACACTTGTTGGGTTCTTTTTGCATGCAATTTAACACTATTAGCAGCAGAAGTCTTTTTAACAAAAGCAGTTCTGTCAGATTTAAATCCATCAGAATTTGCTTTGTCATTATCAGAATTAACAGATGCATGCTTAGTATTCAGACACTTTGTTCTACTAGAATTTGCACTTTTATTAAATTTTGGCAAGGGATCATAATAATTGTAGTACAAACTATGGTATTCTTCACATGTATAGATAGAATGCCATTTACTGCCATAGTGAAAACAAGGATTCTGTGGTTTATAAAATACTGATCTATTTCTAATGTCAGACTTAGGAACTATAGTTGCCTTCTTTTTACTTCTCCTGCAGTCAATAGCAAGATGATTAGAGTTACCACAATTAAAGCATGTTTTCCTTGGTGCATTTGGAATATACTTATAATTATTCTCTTTGTTTATTCCAATTTTACCATTCCTGTTCCTCTTAGTAGTAGTGGTTTTCTCTCTATCTGTTGCTTCACAGATTCTGTCTCTGAGTTGTTTCTTAGACAAAAGACCTATATTTTTGACAGATTTAGACATAGAATTTTGTGTAGAAGTAGATCCCTTTTCTAAAGTAGAGTTGGGATTTTATGGATACACATACTTAACATGTTTTAATTTGGTCTTTGTTCTGTCTATTACATGTCTATAGGTTTTTGGATTTGTTGACTCATTCACAACAACTCTTCCTGATTTTGTTGTTTCAGCAGTAACAACTTTACCTTTATTCTTTTTTTTTTTGCTAATTAAAAAAATTTATACCAAATGGAACAACTGATACAAAATCTAGGGGCATACCCCGCGAAGTCAACATCCAAACATCACAAATACCAGCATCCTACCCCATACGTAGTGTAGTGGGGGGTTACGTAATAAAGACACGGTTGTTGGGGATTCTAGAGCTGCAGCAGAGTGGTCAAAGAATGTGGTGACCCCTCGTGATAGGGCTCACGCGGTGGAATCTTCGAATGATCTCCAGATTGAGCTACTTGGTGCTCAAGCTCTTGCCTCGGTATGTCCTTTAACTTTTCTTTGTCATTTTCTTCTTTTAGTTTTGTTAGTGCATATCCCAATTATTGTTTTCCTGGCTCGTAGACCAACACATATTTTTAGGCTGCCTTGCATAACCTGAAGACAATGAGGGCTGAGATGATGATCGCTGAGCGCGACAGTGACAGATACTTTGAGGCCTCTACGGCCAACTTTGAGCGCTTTAGGACCGTGGAGCTGGAGATGGCTCAGGAGAAGGAAAAGACCCGTAAGCTGGAGCTAGAGGTTGCAAGGGCTCGTGCGAACATCTTAACTGAGTACAAGGCATCTCAGGAGTTTGAGGATCTCCTGAATGCTGAGTATGATGCTAACTTCCCAGGGACCTTTAAGACCTACTGGGAGCGAATCATCGAGGAGCTGGGGACAAAGATTGAGGGAGTTACTTTGGAGAAGTTCCCTGTTCCTCTTATTCCGGGCCTTGCCACAACTACCCAGGAAGGGGCTACAGAGACAGTTGCTGGCGGTGACTCTCAGCCATCACAGGACACGGTTTCTTCCCCTCTTGAGTTAGATAGCTCCCCCAAGGAGAAGGATTCCCATGTTGAGGATGCCATCCTTGGGGACTTGGATATTTATATAGCCCTGCGCGGCTTACTTTTGTTTTGTTATTATGAACTTTTACCCTTCGGGGTCCGTGATGTAATCCTAACTTAACTATCTATGTAGTTAGTTTCCTTTGTCTCCATATTTTTATCTTTTGCTTATAGTTTGTTATGCTTTTGAGTTCTCTTAGTACTTGGCCTCTTGGCTTGCACTAAACTTGTGCTTTGGTACTACATTCGTCTTTCGTGCTTAAAATAACAAAACAAAAAGAGTAACTAAATTGAAAGCAAGAAACAAACTTTACTAATAAGCTGACAAAGAATGTCGATAAAATGGGTTCAACCCTTACATAGATACTCTACCTCCTACTGGGAGCAACATGCTCTGCAATGGTTTCTCATGAACCTTATTTCTACTTCTGCTAGATTGGAAAAAAGCTAAGTCCTTACTAGGAGAGCTTAAACATAATAAACCTTGAGATTTGAGGCGTGCCAAGTGCGGGGCACCTCATTTCCGTCCAAGGTTTCCAGTTTGTAGGAACCTCTTCCTAGCGTCTTGTTGACCCTATACGGTCCCTCCCAGTTATGGGCCAACTTTCCTCTTTGTCCAACTCCAGATGCTTCTATCTTCCTTAAAACCAAGTCACCTTGTTTAAAGAACCTTTCTTTAGCCCTCTGGTTGTAATGAAAGGATGCTCTCTTCTGATGCTCCGTATTTCTGGCATTTGCTTCATCCCTGACCTCATCAATTAGATCGAAGGCGAGCCTCATGCCTTCTTCATTAGTCTCTGGTTCATATGCCTTAACCCCTGGTGATGCATGCATAATCTCCAAGGGCACAACTGCCTCGGCTCCATAAGCCAGCAAGAATAGGGTTGCTCCAGTTGTCACTTTACAATTGGTGCGATACGCCCAAAGTATAGGCAAAAACTCATCCACCCAAGTGTTCCTTGAGCGTTCAACTCTCTTTTCCAGTCCATCAAGGATAATGCGGTTTGCTACCTCTTCCTGTCCATTAGCTTGAGGGTGAGCTACTGAAGTAAAGCGAAGCTCAATAGCATTCTCCTCGCAGTACTTCTTGAAGTCTTCATTGTTGAACTGTGTCCCATTGTCTGTCACAAGGATTCGCGGGATTCCATATCTGCGGATTATGCTTTCCCAAAAGAACTGAGCGACTTGCTTGGTACATCTTGGCCAAGGGCTTAGCCTCAATCCACTTAGTGAAGTAGTCGATGGCCACTATCAAAAACTTTCTTTGTGCTAAGGCTACGGGCAAAGGTCCGAGTATATCCATTCCCCACATTGCGAACGGGATAGGAGAGTCAATCGAGGTTAACATCTCAGGTGGCTACCTTACAATCGGAGCATGCTTCTGGCATCTGTCACACCTCTTGACATAATTCTGTGCATCGGCTAGCATCTCAGGCCAATAGAATCCCAAACGAGTAAATCTTGTGAGCTAGGGCTCTACCCCCCAAGTGCTACCCACAGATACCTTCATGAACTTCCTCCAAAGCTTCCTTTGCCTCTCGGGGCCTCAAACACTTCAAGTATGGGATGAAAAATGACCTCTTGTAAAGTATGCCCTCAATCAAGGCATATCTCAATGCTCTCACTGACAACTTCCGTGCCTCCAAGGCATTGTCAGGGAGCCAGCCAGTTTCGATGTGAGCTTAGATGGGATCTATCCAACATCTTCCTACATCAATCGGTGCTACCAACTTAGAGTTAATTCTCTATCTCAGAAGAAGCGAACTTAGACAGGGCATCGGCCTTAACGTTCTCTTCTCTCGGAATGTGTTCCACATAGCACTCCTCAAACTGAGTCATAACAGCTTTCACAACTCTCAAATACTTTGCCATAGTTTCATCCTTGGCTTCAAATTCACCATTCACTTGCGATACCACTAGTCTTGAATCCCCACAAACTTTGAGATTCTTGACCCTCATGATTCTGGCCAAGCCCAACCCGGCTATCAAGGCTTCGTACTCAGCTTCGTTGTTGGTTGTTGGAAAGTCCAACTTCAAAGCATACTCAACTGTAAACCCATCAGGGCTTTGCAAGACTAAACCTGCACCACTAGATTTTGTTTTTGATGCTCCATCAAAATAGAGCACCCAATATTCCCTCTGATCAGGTACAAGCTCTTCATCTTTATCCTCTCTTCCAGGGGTGGTCACTATCTCCTACCCCCCGACTTCTTGGTTGCCAACGGTACATTCAACCACGAAGTCAGCCAATGCCTGAGCCTTGATGGCTGTTCGAGGCTTATACGCGATGTCAAATTCTCCAAGTTCGATTGCCCATTTAATCAATCATCCACTGGCCTTCGGGCTATGCAATATGTTGCTCAATTGCTGGTCTGTCAGGACTTCAATTTTGTGTGCCTGGAAGTATGGTCGTAGCTTCCTCGAGGTTGTTATCAATGCCAAGCAAACTTCTCAATGGAAGAGTAATTCAACTCTGCCCCATGCAACACCTTACTCACATAATAGACAGGTTTCTGAACGTTGTTCTCTTCGCGAATGAGGACGGCACTAAGTGCTTGTTCGGATACCGCCAAATATAAGTAAAGGGTCTCCCAGGGCTAGGCTTAGCCAACAACGGGGCTTCTGCCATGTATTTCTTCAATTGTTCAAAGGCCTCTTGGCTTTGAGGTGTCCACTCAAAATTTTTCACCTTCTTCAATGCTTGAAAGAAAGGCAAGCATTTAGCACCAGACTTGGAGATGAATCTTCCTAAAGCTGCTACTCGGCCCGTCAACTTCTGCACATCTCTTATAGAGCGCGGCGGTTCCATATCCAAAATTGCCTTGATCTTGTCAGGGTTGGCCTCTATGCCTCTCTTTGAAACCAACAAACCCAAAAATTTTCCAGGTCCAATACCAAAAGCACACCTGGCTGGATTCAACATCATCTTGTGGTGCCTCAGCACTTCGAATGCCTCTCTAAGGTGCTTAATGTGGTCTGCCTTGAATAGGCTCTTGACTAACATGTCATCAACATAGACCTCCATGGTTTTTCCAATCAGATGAGCGAATATCTTATTCACTAGTCGTTGATAAGTAGCGCCTGCATTCTTTAGGCCAAAAGCACCAAAGTCAGTTATGAAAGATACCTTTGGGATGTCATCCTTGTGCATCTTAATCTGATTGTAGCCACTAAACCCATCCATGAAGCTCAACATCTCATGTCCAGCTGTGGCATCTATCAACATGTCTATCCTTGACAGGGGAAAACAATCCTTCGGGCATGCATCATTCAAATCAGTGAAGTCTATACACATCCTCCACTCTCCATTCGCCTTCTTGACCATCACAAGTTTAGCCAACCACTCAGGGAACTGAATTTCTTCAATGAACCCAGCTTCTAAGAGCTTGTCAACTTCTTGCTTAATGGCTTCTTTCTTTTCAGGAGTGCAATTTCTCTTCTTTTGCTTTATTGTCTTCCACTTTGGATCGACATTCAACTTTTGAGTTATGAGTTGAGGATCAATCCCTGGCATGTCAGCTGCTGTCCAAGCAAACACATCACTATTCTCTTGCAAGAACGCTGTCAACCTGCCCTTCATGGGTTCTTTCAGAGAAGCTCCAATGTAAGTAACTTTTTCAGGGTCGCCCAGCTCTAGAGGTATGGGGATCAAGTCCTCTGCTGGCTTCCCTCGATGCTCATCATCATTACGGACATCCATGTCTTCTATCGGAAGGACCTGCCCTCCGACTCCATCAGCTCTCAAAGCAGCCACATAGCAACTTCTAGCCATTTTCTGATCTCCTTTCTGTTCTCCAACACCATTCCTAGTTGGAATCTTGATCTTCATATGATAGGTAGAGGTTACAGCCTTGAACGCATGAAGTCCAGTCCTTCCCAGGATTGTATTGTATGTCGAAACAGCCTTAATTACCAAGAAATTCAACATCTGAGTAGCCTCCTTAGGTTTTTGCCCGATCGTTACGGGCAACTGGATAGTCCCTTCTACCTTGGACTCAACTCCATTAAATGCATAGATTGGCATGTTGGTGGGAGTCAACTGAGAGTCTTTGTAGCCCATCTTCACAAACGCATCATGAAACAAAATATCCACAGAGGCTCCATTGTCTATCAAGACTCATTTTACTTCTGAGTTCCCAATCACAGGAGTTATGACCAACGGGTCGTCGTGGGGGAACTTTACCCCTTCCAAGTCTGAATCATTAAAATCGATCAGTAGCTCAGTCTTAGCACGTTTCGGGGCCTCTCCCACGATGTGCATCACTTCTCTGGCATACGCCTTTCGAGAGTTTCAAGTTGTGCCAACCGCTGTCGGGCCTCCCCAAATCATATTGATAACTGGCCCTCGGGGCTGTGGGTTACGATCACGGTTGTTGTCCCTACGTTCATTATTCTTCTTGTCATAATCCCTCCTTTGATTTCCACGATCTTCACCCTTCGTAAACTGGCCTAGCTTCCCTCTTCGGATCAAGAATTCAATCTCGTCTTTGAGTTGCCTACAATCATCGGTATCATGTCCCACATCCTTATGGTACCTACAGTACTGATCCCTGTTTCGTTTTGCGGGGTCTCCCCTAAGTGGCTTCAGCCATCGGAATTCCTTATCTTTCTCAATTTCCAACAAGATCTGACTCCTAGGAGCATTCAACCTTGCATAGTCAGAAAATCTTGGTCCAAAATTCTTCTTTGGTGGCGGTGAGTCGGAGTCCTTGCTAATTCGGGGATACTTGTCCCTAGCATCATACTCTTGTTCTTGCTTTCGCTTCATTGAACCATTGCTACCTTTTCCATTACCTTCTGCGGCTTCTTTCTTCATGTTGTCCTCGGCTTTAATATACTTATCAGCCCTTCGTTGGAGCTCAGCCATATTCTCAGGGGGGTGTTTTGCCAATGACCTTTTAAAGAAGAGATCAATGGTTCCGTGTTCGAGGGCTACCATGGCCACCTTGTTCTCCAAATCAGTGATATTCAATGTCTCCTTAGTAAATCTCTTGAGGTAATCCCTCAAATTTTTGTTCTTTCTTTTACCACATACATGAGAGATGCGGAGCTTTTCTCGTGAACTCTTCCGCTGATGAACTGGCTAACAAAAGCAGCACTCAACTCCTTAAAGGAGCCAATTGAATTCGTGGGCAGGTGGCTATACCATCTTTGAGCCATGCCTGACAGAGTTTGAGAGAATGCCCTACACTTTAAAGCATCACTTGCAGGCTGTAACAGCAGTGCATTTAAGAACGTCTTGACGTGGTTTGCGGGATCACCCGTTCCATCATAAGCCTTGATTGTCGGCATCTTGAACTTCTTTGAAATACGAGCATTCATCACCTCCTCCGTGAATGGGGGTGTGGGATCATCAGGATCTCCTAGCGGCATCAGATCTTTGGGGTTACCCTTGGAAGTTTCCACCCTTGTTGTTCTTCCAGTTGGGGCATCAACCCTTTTCTGTCTTCTTGAAGACCTCTCCAAGTCGATAATGGGAATCCTCTCTGTGGTTGGAGGAGGCAGAGTTTGATTCAATCTAGCTTGTTCTCTCGCCATATCGTCCTTCAACTTTAAGATCTCAACCTCATAAGCCTCGATCCTCTCAGCAGTTGTCAAGGGGGGTCCATCATGGATACTTCGTGTCCTCCTTAGAGGTTCTTTACTAGCACGTCGCCTCCTCGGGGCATCATCTCGATCATCATCCTCAGATGATGGTGAATCATCAGTATAGGGACCAGAGTAGTCATCATACTCTCGATCTCGGATCTGTAAGGCATGACCGCTTGGTCCAGGTTCTCTTTGTCGAGGGGGATAATTAGGCAGCCCATACATCGGGTTGGTATTCAAGGGGAGATCCGTAGTGTGGATCTGTACCCCCGGGGGTAGCGTACGATTAACGTTACCAAGAGGAGAAACCACCATCTGAAGAGGGTTAGCTTCTTGGCTTTGATGGACGACCACTGGTAGAGTTCCCTCAACATGGAGAGTCGTCCCTGGGGGTTGAGAGACTAGAGGTTGAATGATCGCCCCTGTTGATGGGGGTAATTGTCATTCTTCAGCAGTGATAAGCGGATTAGAAGTGGCAGGTGGAGCAGAGCTAATGGGTATGGCCTCAGTCGAGGTTGATGTTGTTATTCGTGTTTGAACCATGGTTGATGTTGTCTTCCCACAGACGGTGCCAAATGTTATGGAATAAAAACTAGGTTGTAGATTGTGGCTAAGGTTTGTGAGCTTCGAGCTTTAATGGCTGCTTCCACGTTCGAGACTAAGCGGTCCTCGCAGAATGCCTACGTATCTCAATGAGAATCAAGCCAAAAAACGTAGTTCTGAGAATGAGGGGTCAGGCCCTTATATAGGCTGCGGAGCCTTAGAATTATGGTAGGATTCGGAGACTTGGTGGGCAAGCCACCGCCTTGAGGAAGGTTCTAGACTCCTTCCTTGTAGGAATCAGTTTGCATGTTGAATTGGGTGCCTTGGAGGATACTCTTAATAATATTGTTTCCTTGTATGATCTTATTTGCAAGCTGTTAATTAGCCCCTAGTATTAATTACGAAATTAATATTTAATAAGGGTTTCGGGCCTCATTCATGGCTTCGTATTTGGACCTAACTAGGTTACAATTAATGCATCATTAATTGTAAATTTAGGGCTTATTTTTAGCCCATATCAAATATATATATATATATATATATATTGTGATATTTTAGAAAATAAGAGATTTTATTTTAAAAATTTATCAAAGATGATATGTTTTATTGAAAACGTAAACGTTTAGTTATTAATTATTATAATATTATTAATTATTTTATTTTATTTAAATAAATATTATTTTTAATAATTTTTTTAATTTTAATTTAAATAATATATAAAATTTTAATTAATAATATACATGGTTTAAAACTTATATGTTCAATTAAAAGTAAACGTCTTTTAAATTGATTGAAAGATCCCATATTTTAGGTATTTATTAAATTTTATTTAATATTACAATTAAGTTTTTATAAAATTATCATTTTAATAATTTTTTAATTTTAATTTAATATAATTTAATATATGGATATTTACAGAATACATAAGATTTTAACAATTCTTTCCAATTTTACTACCATCCAACTATCGTTTCACTTCTATAAAATCATTTTTTCAAAAATACTACCTCATTATAATTTTATGTTTTCAATATTCCAAAAATACTACCTTCCTCAGTTGCAACTTTTGCAACCTCATTTGCAACTTCGATGCTACAAATTTCTGATTGCAAGTTCCGGGTTTCAGAAATCAGAAATTTGTAGCATCTCAGTTGCAAATGAGGTTACAAGGCCCCGCCAGGGGCACTCATAATTGGTGGATTTCTGATTTGCAACTTACAGTTTTTAGTTGCAACTTTTGCAACCTCAGTTGCAACTGAGGTAGCAACTTTTGCAACCTCAGTTGCAACCGTGCAACCTCAGTTGCAACTGAGTTTTGCAACCTCAGTTGCAACTTTTGCAACCTCAGTTGCAACTGAGGTTGCACCTCAGTTGCAACTTTTGCAACCTCAGTTGCAACTTTTTCAACTGAAAACTGAAAGTTTCAAATCAGATATCCACCAATTATGAGTGCCCCTAGCGGGGCCTTGCAGCCCAAATCCATCAATTATGAGTGCCCTTGGCGGGGCCTTGCAACCTTATTTGCAACTGAGATGCTACGAATTTCTGATTGGAAGTTCCAGTTTTCAGATGTCATTTTCGACCAGTTTATATATATATATATATATATATATATATATATATATATATATATATATATATATATATGTTTATATTTAGCAACCTCATTTGCAACTGAGATGCTACGAATTTTTGATTGCAAGTTTCAGCTTTCAGATGTCATTTTCGGCCAGTTTTTTCTCATATATATATATATATATATATATATATATATATATATATATATATATATATATATATATATATATATATATATATTCCAAAAAAGTGGTCGAAAATGACATCTGAAACCCGGAACTTGCAATCAGAAATTTGTAGCATCGAAGTTGCAAATGAGGTTGCAAAAGTTGCAACAGAGGAATGTAGTATTTTTGGAATATTGAAAACAAGGTCGGTATTTTTAGAATTTTAGAAAGGTTGGTAGTATATATTTAAAAATCCAAAAGTTTTGAAACTATCCCTTTAATATACTCATATTTACGAATTACACTAATGTTTCCTTATTATAAACAACGTACAGGGATTTTAATATATTTTATTAATAATTGAAAATATGGTATGATATTTTTGGGTATATATTAATGACTGTAAGATTTGTTTTAATTAGAAAAGGTAACGTATTTGAATTGGAAAGGAATCATTAATGATTTGAAGATATGGTACGATTGATGTCTTTATTAATGGTAATATCTTCAACTAAAAGTAAATGTGAAAATGGTAATGGCTAATACCATTAATTATATTATGTCATTATTTATTTTAATAATTAGAATAACCAAACTGAAAACCAAACCGACAAACTTTTAATCTTTCGACTTTAATATAATAGTATATATAGATATAGGGAGTAAAATATTATAATATAATATTTATTTTAATATTATGTTAAATATTGTAATCTTTAATTTGTCATTAAAAATTTTAAGATATGAATTTTGTAGGCTTATATATTTTTTATTTAATTTATGTTTGACACTTTTAAGATATGAATTTTTTAGACTTAAAATTTTTAACTGATTTTCATTAAAATATTATATATATATATATATATATATATATATATATATATTGCACATGACATTTTTAGAAAAAGAAAATATAGAAAAGATATTACATTTAAGCTGAAAAAGGTAACTAGTTAGTTATACAATATTATTAGTTTATTTCATAAAATAGAATAACGCGTGATATTTTTGGAAAAAGTGGAATTTTAGTTAGAAAAGTTAGAAAAGGTAATGTGTTGTAGCTGAAAAAACTAATTAGTTAGTTATTAAAAATTATAATATTGTTAATTTGTTTTATAAAATAGAATTGTCCGTAACTACAAAATAAATATATTCCAAATAAAAGAAATTAAGCCAAGAATAATTAATTAGGTGTAATCAAGTAAAAATACCAAGTATCGTACGGACCGACCAACCGACCAAACTTTCAATGTTTCAGCTGTTATAATATAGTATAGATTTAATATAATTTAATATACTCATGTTTACGGATTATACTAATGTTTCCTTATTTTAAACAACGTATACGAATTTTTAATATATTTTATTAATAATTGAAAAATAAGGTGTGATATTTTTGGGCATATATTAATGGTTGTAGGATTAGTTTTATATAGAAAAGGTAACGTGTTTTAATACCAAATGAAATATTAATGATTGGAAGATATGATACGTTTGATTTTTTTAGGTGTTTATAAAAGGTAATATCTTCAACTAAATGTAATGTGAAAACGGCAATTGACTAATTACTATTCATTATATTATGTTATTATTTATTTTAGTTATTTTAATAGTATAGATATCGTATATATTTTTCTTTATAATGAAGGGTAAATAAGCAAATTCACGAAGTACCAAAAAATAGGTACCAAAACTTTTAATGTTTCGATTAATATATAATAGTATAGATTTTAAATTAAAATGTTGTTGGTGAGATTCGAAACTTAGACCTTTATATATAATAATTTTAGTATTGTATCTAACTATCATCATCTATTTGAATTAAAGATCTAAAAGTTAAAAGTTGTGAATAAAAGTGATAACCAAAATTGAGGGGATAACAAAAAATAAAAAATTAACCAAAGTAAAAAATATACCCATTTTTGCTGATTATATTTTTGCTTATTATGTATAATTAACATTCAATAAAAATAAACGAAGTTAACCTAACAAAAATATCAAAACTCTCTTCATGAAGTACTTGATTATTACTATTACTAGCTTATAACCCGTGCAAAGCAATGGTTACTTTTTAATTTTTCATAATTTGCTTATGGTATAGTATAATATAATAAATATTAATTTTAATATGTTATTGGAAAAATTCGAACCTTACATCTTTGTAAATAATAATTTTTAGTATTAAATATAAATTAATATGTTGTTGATGGGAATCGAACCTTAGACATCTATATATAACAACTTTTAGTATCATTTCATCTAACGGTCATGATCTATTTGAGTTGAAGATCTAACGGTTGTGAATGAGGGATAACCAAAAATGAGGGATAACAAAAAAAAGGGTAACCAACTACAAATTATACCCCCTTTTGCTTATTATAATATAGTATAGATGGTGATAAAAAAATAAATAAAAAATATTATTACTATAACGCCCTAGAAATTTCGTAATTATAAATATTATTATTTAATATTAAATGTGTATTATATGACTTAATTATTTTTTTCCTAGGAAGGGTAAATATATGTGACATCATGTTTATATGTTTATATGGTAATTTATGTGTGTCGGATAAGTCCGTGTATTTTTATTTGTATTTTTAATGATTAAAATATATTTAAATATGCATTATTGATCTTTTGAGAATTTTATAAAATCATTGGAGTTATTAAAAATCATGAAATCTTTTGTGTTATTATCTTTACGATATTATTTTGTTTTTAAAAAAGTTTGGGTTAATTATTTTGGGTGTTTAAGTATTTTAAAATGATTTTAGGAGTTTTATTCCCTTTAAAGGATATTTTCTTGTAAAATTCATAATTAATTCCTTTTTGACCCTAAAAATATTTTAAAAATATTGAAAAGCTTGTAATTTCATAAACTATATTTTGGAAATTTTAAAATTATTTTTCTACTAATTTATGTTAAGTTTCGATTATGGAAATGATTTAAAGTGATTTTTGTTTATTAGCATGTGTGAATTTACAATTATACCCTTGTCTTTACCAATCAAAACCCAGCTCTTCCTTCCCATTTATTGAGTGTTCTCGATTGTACTGCGCTGTTCTTGGGAACTCTAGAAAACTCTTGAAGTCTCTCTTCTCTTTAATCTCTCTCGTTGAATCTTTCTCTCAATCTCTACAATCTCTCTCCCTCTTAATCTCTCCCTCCTTCTTTCTCCTTCAACAAAAATAGTGTGTGTGAGTGAGAACCATGGTGCGTGGGTGTGTGAGTTTATGTGTGGGTTATGTAGTGTTTGAGTAGAGAAAGGGAGGAGAAAAATATTTTTAACTAGCTTTCTACTTGTCCTAAAATCCATAAATAAATATACGTTATATATATAACACCTATAACCACTTCTACACGGCTGGGCTAAGAAGAAGAGAGCAAGAAATGAGGTTTTGGAGCTAGAGTTTCAAGAGGAAAGTCATAGAAAACCACTAAGCTAGCAAGAGGAGTATCCGAGGCGAGGAAAGACTTGGATAGTGTACTGCAGAGTTCAGGCAAGTTTATTATCCCTCACTTATTGTTAAAGTGATGTGAAACCTTTTGTGTTATTTATTTATTCTTTCGAAATCCCTTCTTGCAAGCAATTATACTCTTCATATTTATTCTGAATAATGTGAACTTGTTCTGATAATTATACGATGTTTCTTTCACATCATTTTGTTAGTGCCTACCCTCTTCGTTTTTATTCCCAGTGACATTTTCCCTCAACTAGTATTCAAATAATTATTCTCAAATTATTTTACAATTGTTGATTCACTCCACCTATCGTTCATGTGTTGATTCTTTTAAAAATTATTTTATATAAATATTCCTCATCCTTATTAATATTCTTCAAGGACCGTTTTCTTTAAATTGTTGTAAACTAATTCGAGGTTTAGATTGTCGTTGAAGCATGTGTTGTTCAGTGACGGTTAAAAACCGAGAATGAATTGAGATCTTCTTAATTATTTAACTCATTATTGTCAGGCCGGTTCTGGCGGCTAAAGCCTATGAGTGCTTAGCCGATAAGAGTGAGACTTTGAGTAATTGAGAATTTCTTAAATCTTCGTTTTAGACTATTCAAATCCACTACGCTAGTTCAGTTTTACAACGGATTTTCATCAATTGATAATCTTTAAAATGAGTGGTTATAGCTAGTGTAGTAACTTAAATCTTCTGTTGAACTTCGAATTTTCTTTATTCCATGATTTCTTATAGATTGTTGTTCAATTTCTAGAATCTTAATAATTGCTTTGTTCTTTAATTGATTTATGTTTATGATTCTATCTTGCTGAACCCTACCATGTTTAGTAAATCTTATTGCCTTGTTGTTTTGATTCCTTATATCGAATGCTTCCCCGATTCTTAATCTTGTATTGTTGCTCGTTAAAATGGATTATTTATTTAAAGATGTTTTAAAATTTCTTATATTGGGCTGATCTGTTATCATTGTTTATAAGGACATAAAAATGAAATGTTTCAAAAAGGAATTAAAGGTTTTATAGATTGGAGAAGCGTAAGAGGCTAGGGGTGGTTCCCCTAGTCCAGCACTTTTTATTTAGCGTAAGAGGCTAAAGGTGGCTCCCCTAGTCCAGCATTAAAGGCCAATGTGTTGCCTAATTGGGAACCCAATTTTAATGTCCAGAGGGACTTCGTGTCCGACATGGTGACTTTACGTGGCTGATCACCCATACTGTCCGGAGTCGTAGAAAAACTCCAATCAACTTAAATGTTTTTAATAAAATGGTTTTAATGAAAAGAATGTTTTGATGAGAAGCTATGACTAAAGAAAATGAAAAGTCTTATTCTACGATGGAAATTGAATTATTCCCTTGAGATAAGTAGGTCATTGATATTGCTCATCAATGAATCATTGAAATATAATTGTTTCACTATATTGATCAATTGCTGAGCGTTGTTGGCTCACTCTTGCTTTGTTTTACCTTCCCTTTCAGTTAGGGTTAAGGAGTTGGATACCTGCGCATTGTAATTCAAATGAGATCGATGGTGCATTCTTTAAAGGTTAGATACAGAGCCAGCACGGGCATATACTAATTGGCTTTCGCTATAATTTAGACGGTATAAAGGTTTGTATTTGGATTGGAGATAGAAGTTGTGATAATTTGTATAGTGCAGATTCTTGTTTTATACCATAACCTGGAATCGATCCTCGGTGAGGAATCGTTGGTGTATTAAGTTTTATTATTCAGGTATTTCTGTTTGTTATTGGTTGGGTGGCACCCAATCCGAGTTACCGGTTATGGGGGCGTGATAGGTTGGTATCAGAGCAACAGGTTATGGTCACTGAAATAAGTTAGGATGATTAGGTGTACGTATTTAGGTTAGATGATAGATAGAACGATTTAGGATAAGGTTAGCTTTAGGTTATTAGGACGATGGTTGTGACGTTATTTAGTATTCCGATATCGCACGAGCAGGAGTTCGATTCATCTGAAGATTTGATTTTGGACGAGGTAGTTGATTCGGCGCCACATACGTTAAATAAACGACCGGAGCTACCAGCTTGGAGGACGCTACTTGTAGACCTTTACATATCTTCCCAAATTTCTTTTACGAATTTAGTTACCTCGTGAACGTTATAGAGAGTACGAAAAGATGGTAAGCAAGATGCGAAATGCGATTACTGGCATATGTTGGAGTAAGGGCGTGGTTATTCACTACCAGCCTTTGATTTCATTTAATTTATTTTCTAAGGGGACTTAGTCTTCGTTTCTGTCCTTCTTTGTTTTGTTTGTACTATATCACCTTTGATAATCAATTATTATTAGCTTTATTTAAACACATTCCTACTTTTCAGAGAAACGACTATTTTCCAGGGGTTATTTAAATCAACATTATACTCATAAACTTTTGAAACTCTTGAAATTTTTCTATTTTTCCCAGAATAATTAATCTTATTTATTCCGACTGGGATGAACTGCTAGTCCCTTTGGATCATAGTGATTTGTGTTTAACCCGTTTAAAGATTACAAAAGAGGGTCAGAAGATTTACCTTAATCGCTACGGCGCAAGCGATTCAAATCCACGATCTTCTATTGTATTCCCTTACTCCCTTGAACGAAGTGTGGCCTTCGATCCTCCAAGGTTTAGCCTCCAAGCTCTAGAATTCAGAACCCTTATTCTTGGAGGCATAATGAGTATTTATAGGCTACAATAGGGATCAAGGAGTAAATTAGGTCGGGCCTTCTAATGATAACTTGGGCCAAGCCCTTTATCATTTAATATTAATTAATTCCACTAAATAATTAATATTGCACCACCCACCCAATTCTGGTTATTTATTTAATTAATTAAATCGGCTCCTTTATTATTTTCTTATTAAATTCCCCATGTTTAAAATATCGCATGTCCATTAATTTAAATAAATTACTGATAATTCATTTAATTAATATCTTTTATCCTTGATTATCCACTCAACCTTTATTTAATTATGCCGGAATAAATCCACCTGCAGGGTTTCACATAATTAAATCTTTTTGAGCTTTCAAGGGGACATCATTAACCCGAATATTATCAGGACATGGATTCCTTTTATAAATAATATTCACCATGTATATAATTCCATCACCCAAAATATATTGATATAATTCAAAAGAATTATTTCATATATAAATCAAAGCATGTAAATAATATACACATGTCAATTACTATATCGGGATTAAGAACTTAAGCATTAATAATAACATTGAATTTAGTTCTCCTTCTTAATCAGTATAAGGGAACAATTCTAAATTTGATCATGTTCAATATACACGATTTATTAGTCAATATAAACTAATCTAAATAATACTACAGCCATTCCAGTGGATTGTCCAACACCACATGTGCTGTGAACCATATTATATAAACCGTATTTAACAATCTAATATCTGTATCCCATTTGATACTAGATTGTCCACAATATATAATATCAGACGGCATGTAAACATTCAAATGATTCTCAATAAAACTGGGCCAAAAATAAATGTATATACTTCAAATAAATATTTTCAGTATACACTAACATGAACAACCCTATGTATATAGGGGATTCAGGGACATCTTATCTATGTGATAGAAGCTTGGTGGGACACCACTGATTATGTTTGTCATGAAAGTACAGAAGGCTGGCCCCCTTCTTGTGCTATGGTGGTTGACCTAATTGACAAATGCAACCTGAAATTAGTTCAATGATCATATTGATCTCTCAGTTAAATTCTTTTATAAAATTCATACCAAACAAAACTCATCTTATATTTATACATGTTAATACCTGTCCATTCTATTGATCCCATTTGTTATAAACCCTTGTGATTTCTAAAATTTATAGATGATTGAGAGCAGTAAAAATGAAGACGATGAAATTTTGAGTGGTCCAAGCTACATTTACGTCGAATGAAAATTGGATGAGCAGATTTGAGAATTGAGGTTAAAGCAGAGATTGAATATCAAGTTAGATTAATCAATGGATTGACAGCACACGTAAAAGATTCGATAATGCGGAGAAACTGTTTATGGTTAAGGAATAAATGATAAGGACATGAAATGATAATTGTGTTAAAGTCAAAAATAGAGTGATGAGTAATATTATTGGTATGTGATAGTTATCGTGAAAGAAGGATTGTTGAAGAACACTTGTTTATTATATACTTTCATTGTGGATACAGTAGATAAAATATTACAAGAATTTGGATGTTGAGATAAATAGTCAGATATAAAAGTTTAGAGACGGAACGGGATAACTTGAGTAAGACAAGGTAGAGTGGGACGGTTCATTTTTAAGGAATTTTAGCAAGAATTGAAGCATTGGATAAGGAAGTAAAGTGATTGTGTGGAGTTAATAACTTGTGCGAATATAGTCAGAGGATCACTAATATTAAGAGTAAAAGTGAGTTTACGCAGATGGACCGAGACGGTAAGAAAAGGAAGACAGAGAACCAGGAAATTTTCAAGAATGGTGTTAACAGAGGATGTGAAATTTGACTGGAAAGGAATGTAAGACCTAGGAGATTTTGAAAACCAGGATAAGGAGGCAAGATAACTATCTACAGGATATGAATTACTGAGACTAGCAGGACCACCATTATCGGAAGGTAAGATTTCGAGAGGAAGCCTACTTTAATTGTACTAATATTAATATGAAAAGCTATAATTGTAAGCAGAAAGAAATGTATGGTGAGAAGTGATAGAATTAGAAACTAGAAGTTCAATATGAATATGAATGATGATAGGAAGAATATGAATGTGATGGCAGTTATAAGAGCTGAGTGTGAGTTAGGATTGGATTGTATAGTTAACTATAAAGTACAACAAGGTGTGAGGGTAAGAAGGTGAAATTATGATTTTCAAAAGATATGTAAGTTGTCTTTCAAGTCAGAAAGTGGATAAAAGGAGTTTTAATGGTTACACAGACTAAGAGGTTATTATAATAAGATTCTAAGGTTATTTTATATATGTGGGAGATATCAATAAAAAGATAACTAAAGTGAAGCAGATTTCAGTGGTCAAGATTTCTCGGATATGTGACTTGATGAATTACCAGGATTATCACCAGACAGAGATATAAAGTTGATTAATTAATTACAACCAGGAATGTAATCAGGTTCAAAGATTTACGATCAGAAGACATCACAAGACATTTGAGGATATAGGAAGGACATGCATATGATTTCTAAGTACGAGCTATGGAACCGGAAGAAGTATAATTTTTAGGATATGATGAAAAGACCGAAGTGAATGCCATGAAGACGAAGCAGTAATGAATCGGGAAAGGCCTAAGACGTCAGCAGAGATCGAAAACTTTGAAGGACCAGCTAAGAATTATCAAAGGTTGTCAAAGATTTTACCAAGATAGCTACAGTAGTAGACAAGCCTAAAAATCAGGAAACGAATGGATAAAGATGGAGAAATATTTCAGAAGTCAAGGAAGAGGTGGGCAAGGAAAGGATGAATATGTTTAAAATGCAAGGAAATGTTCAAAGTGTTTAAGAAGTTGGAGTTAGAGAATTCGAATGTCTAGATTGTTGCCAAAGAGGTGATCTATACCGTAACGTTTCAACATGAGTTATTCGAGGAGATGTGGAAGAGTTAATGGAGAAGATGGGGAAGTACTAAGATGATGGGATGAATCAGAATGTGAAGGAATTGACTTTAGAAGAATGGAATAGTTCAAGGAAATGACTAGTGGACGTGTATTTTACTTCATTTATTCAATTATTGGTAAATGTTGTAGTTACTATGTGCAGAGTCTAAACTTGAGGAATTGTAGAGTATGTAGAGTAGTGTTCCGGAAGTTGATTTCTCACAAATTTAGTATAGTGAAGTTTAAATGAGATTTGAAGGTGGTAAGTTAATTATTGGTGATCTATACTTGGGTTTACTTATGTTAAGTCAAGTCTTGATATTAGAGGATATTAGAGTTGTTGGAGCTCAGTTAGATCGAAAGTTTGATGTTGAATGGTGTTGAGGGGTGGTGACCCCGGGATAGTTTATATAGCGAATAAGATATATACGTTTCGAGGTAAATGGGTATTAGTTCGAAAAGGTTACTCATTAAAACAATGGGATTAAGGATGGATAGAAGTTTCCTAGTTATTCCCTACTCGAGTAACATTGTACGTTGAAAGGGGAGTAAGAATGATTGGGGTATCTCTTGATATTCTTTTTCACAAAGTTTAATCTGAGGCAATCTGAATTATGAGTAGGTTCGTGGAAGTGTATCAATTGTTTTAGTCGCATGGATTTTGTTTTAAAGATTTAATTATTTACCTGTTTATTGTAAGTCAAGGCAGATTTATTCGCTTATATGTTTGCTGCAAGTCAAGGCAGATTTCTTCACTTATATGTTTGCTGCAAGTCAAGGTAGGTATTGTTTTAGTATTGTACATGAATGAATTGTTTATGGATGATTGGGGTAGTAATTGAGGTACTTTCATACAGGGCATAGTCCATTATACGAATTGGTCATGCCCGATTTTCAATAGAAAAGGATCATCACGTACGAGTGACAAGTATCTAGAATTAACTAGTCATGTAAACCAAAGGTTTAAGTTTATGTTGGAATTTACGGGCTTACAGGATGAGCCTTGCGAGATATGAATTGATATAAAGGAATTCTAGAATGAAAGAAGTGACTTGGAAATTGAAAGAGAAATGTTTGAGAATACCGTCATATGTTTTCTTACGGTGTATTCTGAGGACAGAATCCTATTAAGGGGGGGAAGGATATAACGCCCCAGAAATTTCGTAATTACAAATATTATTATTTAATATTAAATGTGGATTATATGACGTAAATTTTTTTTTTCTTAGGAAGGGTAAATATTTGTGACATCATGTTTATATGTTTATATGGTAATTTATGTGTGTCGGATAAGTCCGTGTATTTTTATTTGTGTTTTTGATGATTAAAATCTATTTAAATATGCATTATTGATCTTTCGAGAATTTTATAAAATCATCTGTTAGATATTGATTCGAGTGATGATCAGGATCTGGACTATTGATCAGATACTGATGCTGACATCATCAGTAATGCACCGTCAGGATTGGGTTATCATCAGGATTGGAAGCTGATCAGGATTTTATGAGGATATACATCAGTCCAGGAATCTAGGAAGATTGACATGTCAGTTCCTGATTTATAGGAATGCAGCTATCATTCAAGATATGTACTAAGAAACGTATGTAATTGATTTGATATATCTTGTAATTGATAGTGTATCTGTGTACTGTGTATAAACACAGTTTAGGTTTTACTTAATTGTAATCGCTTACACGAATTATCTTGTAACCTAGCAGCTCTCAAGAACATAAGAATTTCTTGAGAGAGTTTGTAACAGTTTTATATCAGAGTTAATAAAGCTGTTATTTATTCATACTTGTGTTATTGTTTCTGTTTAAGTCGAAAATATTATACAATTGTATTCAACCCCCCTTCTACAATTGTTAATTACTGGGCAACAATTGGTATCAGAGCAAACTGATTAACTACAATCAGAAACGATCTTAATATGTCGACAAGCAAGTATGAAAGTATTAAAATCCCTGTTCTCAAAAAGGCTGAATACCCCACATGGAGGGTAAAGATGTTGATGTATCTAGAGGCAACTGATCCTAACTATCTCGATCGAATATATGATGGACCATATATCCCTAAGAGACTGGTTGCTAGAACAGATACTATACCTGAGCACTATGTTCAGAAGACAAAGGCTTAATGGACTCCTGAGGAAAAGGCTGAAGTACTCAGAGATGCAAAGGTGAAGAACATTCTTCATAATAGCCTTGATGCTGTCATGTAAAATAGAGTGATAACATGTAAAACTGCTAAGGAGATCTGGGAAACTTTGGAGACTCAATGCCAGGGTACTGAATCTATCAAAAGAAACAGAAGGGCTCTGTTGATTCAAGAGTACGAGCAGTTTGATGCAAGATCTGATGAGAGCCTCACTGATCTGTATGATAGATTTCTGACACTATTGAATAATCTATCTCTAGTGGGTAAAGAGTATGAACCAGAAGACTCGAATACCAAGTTTCTTAGAGCTTTGCCTGAGGAGTGGGATACTCAAACCTCTTTCATCAGGCATCACTATGATCTTAATGCTGTATCTTTTGATGAAGTCTATGGGATGCTAAGAACCCATGATCTTGAGGTTCAACAAAGGAAGAATAAGAAGACCAACAAAGCAAAGGCTGTTGCTTTGAATGCTGAATCAAAATCAAAAGGAAAAAGCGTGGAGGTTTCAAAAAGGAGAAGTAGAGTCGTTGAGTCCAATACTGATGACTCATCATCAGATCCTGATGCAAATCCTGATACTGATACTGATGATGACTCTACTGATTCTGATATGATGGAAATGGTTGCTATGATAGTCAAGGGTTTCAAGAAGATGAATTTCAGAAAGGCTAGAAGACAAGGCAACTTTTAGAAGAAACCTGTCAATACTGACAAGAACAGGTACAAGAAGAATGAAAGCAAAGGCAGCAAATTTGACAAGTCAAAAGTCAAATGCTACAACTGTGATGGAATGGGTCACTTTGCAACTGAATGCAAAAAGGCCAAAAATAAAGCTCTTATCTCATTTAGCAAGGATTGGATGGACTCTTCCTCAGACTCTGAAGAGGAAAAAGTGAAACTATGCATTAATGGCAAATGTGGATGAGATTGCTGCTCCAGAAAATAAGGTACCTGAAGTTGTTTTTGATTTTGATACTGATAATGTCTCTATGTTAAGATCTTTCTTAAGGTCTTTGCATATTATCTTTAAAAGTCAATCTCTTCAAAATGCTAAAATAATATCTGAGATGTCAGAATTGACTAAAAGAAATGATCATCTAGAAGCTGAGTTACTCTTCATGGAAGAAGTACAAAATGAATGTGATAAGGCTAAGCACATGAAGCTAGAAATAGAGTTTAAATGTACTGCACTTGAAAAGGAACTTAATGAAGCTAATGAGAAACTCAGAACTTGGACACACTCTGGAAAGACAACACACGATCTTATCACAGATAAGAACTGGAAAGAGGGTCTAGGTTATAAACCAGAGGACAAAAAGAAGAATAAAGGTAAAGTTGTTACTGCTGAAACAACTAAATCAGGAAGAGTTGTTGTGAATGAGTCAACAAATCCAAAAACCTATAGACATATAATGGACAGAACAAAGACCAAATTAAAACCTGTTAAGTATGTGTATCCAGAAAATCCCAACTCAACTTTAGAAAAGGGATCTACTTCCACACAAAATTCTAAGTCCAAATCTGTCAAGAATATAGGTCTTTTGTCTAAGAAACAACTCAGAGACAGAATCTGTGAAGCGACAGAAAGAGAGAAAACCACTACTGCTAAGAGGAACAGGAATGGTAAAATTGGAATAAACAAAGAGAATAATTATAAGTATATTCCAAATGCACCAAGGAAAACATGCTTTAGTTGTGGTAACTCTAATCATCTTGCTATTGATTGCAGGAGGAGTAAAAAGCAGGCTACTGTAGTTCCTAAGTCTGACATTAGGAATAGATCAGAATTTTATAAACCACAAAATCCTTGTTTTCACTGTGGCAGTAAATGGCATTCTATCTATACATGTGAAGAATACCATAGTTTGTACTACAATTATTATGATCCCTTGCCAAAATTTAATAAAAGTGCAAATTCTGGTAGAACCAAGAGTCTGAACACTAAGCATGCATCTGTTAATTCTGATATTGACAAAGAAAATTCTGATGGATTTAAATCTGACAGAACTGCTTTTGTTAAAAAGACTTCTGCTGCTAATAGTGTTAAATTGCATGCAAAAAGAACCCAACAAGTGTGGGTTCTTAAAAATTCTAACTGAGCTCTTTGTGTTTCTGATTGCAAGGTAAAAAGAAAAATGTGTTAGTCATGGATAGTGGATGCTCTGTGCACATGACTGGAGACAAAACCTTTCTATCAAAATTTGAGGAGAAAGCTGGCCCAACAGTGTCTTATGGAGATGGCAACATTGGACAAACTTTGGGATATGGCAATATAATAATTGGAAATGTCATCATTGAAAAAGTAGCTCTGGTGAAAGGACTCAAACACAATCTGCTTAGTGTTAGTCAAATCACAGACAGAGGTTATCATGTCGACTTCAATGATACTCACTTTGAAGTGATCAGTAAAACATCTGGAAGGATTGTATTAACTGGTCAAAGACGTGGTAACATTTATGAAGCCAATGTCTACACCAATACTGATGGTCCCTCAACATGTCTCATCAGTAAAGCAACAGTAGATGAAAGTTGGAATTGGCACAACAAGCTTTCTCATCACAACTTCAACAACATCAATGAGTTGGTTAAGAAAGATTTGGTAAGAGGATTACCAAAGGCGTTATATACTCCTGATGGACTCTGTGATGCTTGCTAGAAGGCTAAACAGAGAAGGACATCATTCAAGAGTAAATCTGAATCCTCGATTGATGAACCATATCATATGCTACATCTTGACTTGTTTGGACCAGTCAACATTATGTCCATCAGTAAGAAAAGGTATGCTCTAGTCATTGTTGATGAATATACTAAATTTACCTAGGTGTATTTTCTACACAGAAAAGATGAAACTGCTGAAGTACTTTTGGACCATGTAAGACTCATTGAAACTGGCACAAAGTACAAAGTCAAGATTCTAAGAAGTGATAATGGAACTGAATTCAAGAATTCAGTAATGGAAGAGTTCTGCAAATACAAAGGAATAGTTCAACAATTCTCTGCTCCTGGCACACCCCAGCAAAATGGAGTAGTTGAAATGAAGAACAGAACTCTTATTGAAGCTGGCAGAACAATGTTGGAGGAAGCTAAACTACCTACATATTTCTGGGCAGAAGCAGTCAACACAGCATGCTACACACAGAACATTACTCTAATCAACAGACATGGTGTCACTCCTTATCAAATGATTAAAGAGAAAAAGCCGAGTCTGAAACATTTGCATGCTTTTGGTTGCAAGTGATTTGTTCTTAAACCTCATCCTGAACAGCTAGGAAAATTTGAAACTAAAGCTGATGAGGGCATTTTTATTGGCTATCCAACTTCAAGAGCCTTTAAAGTATATAACCTAAGAACAAGGACAGTCATGGAGTCTATCAATGTTTCTTTTGATGATAAGAAGATAACAGGAATTGCTGAAGACTCACATGACAGTTTGATCTTTGCAAATGAAGCTACCAAGAATTCTGATGAAGTAATGTCAGATACTGATACTCCATCAGATCCTGATGATCGACCAATGCCTGATTAAACACCAGTTACTGATGATGATTCAAATAATGCAAATGTTGAGGGGGAGCAACAGCAAAATACCATCAGTACTGATACAACTCAAACATCAGGAGGAGAATCATCAGAAACAGATTCAAGTGATAATCCTGACCGCACTTCAGGAGGAGATAGCACTATCTCAGGGGGAGCTTCTAGTAATTCTAGTTCTCTTAAAGATAACACCAATCAAGGGGGAGCATCCAACTCAAGAAATGATTTACCATCAGCAAGGAAATGGACCAAAAGCCATACTCCTGATTTAATTATTGGGAATCCTGATGCAGGTGTTAAAACCAGAAGTGCAACACAAAATGAATGCCTCTACAATAATTTTCTGTCAAAGGAGGAGCCTAAGAAAGTTGAAGATGCACTCAAGGATGCTGATTGGGTTACAGCAATGCAAGAAGAACTGAATGAATTTGAAAGAAATGAAGTCTGGAAACTAGTACCAAGACCAAAAGGTAGATCAATTGTTGGTACAAAGTGGGTGTTCAGAAACAAGACAGATTCAGATGGCACTATTGTGAGGAATAAATCAAGACTAGTTGCAAAGGGGTACTCTCAACAGGAAGGAATATACTATGATGAGACTTTTGCTCCTGTTGCATGGCTAGAAGCCATCAGAATTTTTCTGGCACATGCAGATTATAAGCAATTCAAAGTTTTCCAGATGGATGTAAAAAGTGCTTTTTTTGAATGGAGAATTGGAAGAGGAGGTATATGTTGAACAACCTCCTGGTTTCATTGATCCTAAATATCCAGATCATGTCTATAGATTGGATAAAGCACTTTATGGACTAAAGCAAGCTCCAAGAGCCTGGTATGAAACTCTGGCTCAATTCTTACTGGAAAGTGGTTTCAAAAGAGGTACAATTGATAAAACCTTGTTTTATTTGAATCATGGGAAGGACTTGCTGTTAGTTCAGATTTATGTTGATGATATCATTTTTGGGTTAACTAACCCCAAATTGTGTGAGAAGTTTTCAAAGCTAATGCAGTCTAGATATCAAATGAGCATGATGGGAGAAATGAGCTATTTCTTAGGTCTGCAAGTTAAATAGACTGATGATGGAATTTTTATCAATCAGTCAAAGTACACAAAGAATCTATTGAAGAAGTTTAATATGCAAGACAGCGCTACTGCTACAACTTCCATAGCTACAGCTACAAAGCTTGATCCTGATCAAGGTATTGAGGTAGATGTAACTAACTACAGAGGTATGATTGGCTCACTTTTGTATCTAACTGTTAGCAGACCAGATATCATGTATGCAAGCTGTCTATGTGCAAGATTTCAGGCAAACCCCAAAGAACCACATCTCATTGCTGTTAAAAGGATTTTCAGATACTTGAAAGGCACTCCATCACTTGGCCTTTGGTATGCTAGAGAGTCTGACTTTAATCTATTTACTCAGATGCTGATTTTGCAGGATGCAAAATAGACAGGAAAAGTACTTCAGGCAGTTGTCAGTTTCTTGGAGGAAGACTAGTTTCTTGGTTTAGTAAAAAGCAAAAGTCTATATCCACATCAACTGCAATAGCTGCAGGAAGCTATTGTGCTCAGATCATGTGGATGAGGAATCAGCTAATGGACTATGGTTTGTAATATTCAAAAATACCTATTTATTGTGATAATCAAAGTGCTATTGCTACGACAAGAAATCCAGTTCAGCATTCTCTTACTAAACATATCAGTATCAGATATCATTTCATAAGAGAACAAGTACTGGAAGGGACAATCGAACTCCACTTTGTTCCTACTGATCGACAGCTAGCTGATATATTCACCAAGCCACTACCTGAAGCTACTTTTACAAAATTGGTGAATGAATTGGGAATGGTAAACTATGAGAGTTTCTGAGAACAAGGGGAAACCAAATACTGATGAGTGTCAGATCCTGATGCATGTCGAATACTGACGAAAAGTCAATCCTGACGTTAGTCAAACATCAGATCCTGATGCAATGGTTTGGTTATCAGTAAAATATGTATACTTCAAGTAATCCCTAATTGTTCTGTTCCTGATTTAACTGTGGATATTGTTGATGAATTTGTTACTTACATGATTACTTTAATTAGTTTTCATTTTCTTTGATTCAATTCTTTGAAGAACAATTCATAAACATAAAAAAAAATTTTGCAGAACACATTGAATAAGATTAGAGAAATAGGATTCTTCATAAGAAAGAGATTACATGCAAGTATTACATCTTTTTTTGTTCTCTCTATCTACTAATCTATTCAACAGGAAAATGAAAAGTGAAGTCCAAACCACTCCATTGTTAGCAGCTATCCCAGATCCCATCTTTTCCACTTTGTTTAGGTGGAAGTTGAAGGGATAAGGTTATTTTTGCTGACATATTCATTAACAATGGTTGGCGGTGTTGGATGAAGATGCCTTAGAGGAAAGCCATGTTAATGTTGCTTGAAGAGCAGCATCGATGTCGATCACTCTTCACTACGCCATAGATTGCTTATAGCAACCCCCAAACTGTGTTACCATAGACCCCTGTTTGAAGTTCCTATAGGCCAAAATCGGACTATGGTAACACCTCAGCCGTGTTAGGTTCTCAGCAGTAACTACAGGTATCAAAGGTAACGTGAAAAACAACCTATAGTAACATGGCAAATGCAGTTACTAAAGACCTCTATAGCAACATCTTAAACACTCTACAGCAACATAGTTTCTGTGTTACAATAGATGGTACAATTTTGCACAATGCTTCGGTGGGGCCCGCATGTAGGGCCCACATGTGGGTTCCATATGTGGGCCCCACATATGGATCCCACATGTGGGGTCCACTTTTTGGGCTACTGTGGGGCCCCCTTGCTCAACATGCAATACCTATTGTAACACCTAATATTACCTATTGTAACACCTAATATTACCTACTGCAACACATACAGTTATATAAATATTAGCCTATTGCAACACACATTTTACCTATTGTAACACCACAAATGTAACAAAATAAAAAATGCATTAGCAGAATATTGAATTCCCATAAAACAAACCAACAATTCAAGCAACTACATTAAATCCAAACCAACAACAATTCAATCCACCAGCAACTACATCAAGTACTAAACTAAAACCAAATCCACCAACAGTTCATAAACTAAAATACACAAGTACTAAAACAAGTTCATAAACTAAAACAGTCTAAGAGCTAGGTCCATCAGTCATAGGAGTACCATCACCTACTGTGTCACTGGAAATCGTCGCACAGATTTCACCAATATCAATATTCATAGTGGGGTTTGCTTCAACTAATTTTTTAAGGACCAATGTCAAGTTATCCTGGACCTTCCAATTGATCTTGCCATCCACTTCAGCACAAACCTTCTGGTTTACCTTAGCTTCCACTTCGACAACAACTTCCTGCCGTATCTTTTTTGTCAGCTCTTGCACGTATGAATCGGTTGCTGGAGTTGGAGCTGGAGCTGGAGCTTCAGCTGGAGTTTTGATACACTTCGGGTCATGTCTTCCTATAAGCCAACCTGGACCATGAGATTTTTTTGCACCCGAAACTAGTTCCTCAAGACCATCAAGCCCTTCTGATGATTTAAGTTTCTTATCAATTGTATCCTAGAAAATAAATCCAAGTCAATATATGAAAATGAAAATGGACTATAAAGATGAAATATGGACTGTAAAGATGAATTGTTACTTACAATTCTGAACTGCATCACATCAGGATTAGATTGATATTTTCGTCCAGGCTTGCGCTTACGAGTTTTGGCAAAAATCTGGGCAAAAAAGAAGTCGTCATGTAGCTGCTTGTCATCTGGCTGCTTCTCATCTGGCTGCTGCTCATCTGGCTGTTTGTCATCTGCCTCATCTGGCTGCTTGTTTTTCTTGCAAAAATTATTAACCAATATGCAAAAGCAAAAAATTATTAGAGTCATGTCAAATAACAGTATGTATAGAATTATTTTTTTTTTTGCTAATTGAGTGAAATATATAAAAACAAAAAGATAATTACAAGATTTCAAGGGGCATACCCCAGGGAAAACAAAGCCAAAACCAAGGCTAGAACTAGACAAAAATGCTTGACCTAACTACTAGGCCTACAAACAGCAACTAGAAAAGAATAGGACATATGTTCCTATTTTTTGACAAAAATTTTTTGAAAGCCTCGGAGGAATGTACCCTTTCCCTCACCATCCTTTTCGTTGTTTCCAAAAGACGAGCAGCTGGACTAGGACTCTTATTGGCGTGGATACGATCATTGCGCTCTCTCCAAATAACATAAACTACTACTGCAATGTATAAGTAGGCCAGCTTCTTAAGCCATCCTGAATTAACCCCTGGGCAAAATAAACCATTCTGCCAATTGTTCCAGTCGAGAGAGATAGGCAGGTGACTCCCTTGGAAAACAATTCTGGTATAATGACAGGTTGTGAAAAGATGCTCAGCCGATTCTAGGATATTGCTGCAAAGCACACATCTGCTATCAACCGAAAAACCAAATTGGAGCATTCTATCTTTAGTTAATAACCTTCCTCGAAGAGCTAACCACAGGTAAAGAGAGCAATTACGAATGGCTAGAGGATGGTGTATAGCGTCGAGCCAAAGAGGAGGAGTGCCAACTCTACGGATAGAGTCCCAAACAGTAGATATTTTACAGACTTTAGAGCCATTCCACAAGGTGTTATCATGAGGGTGGATAGTACAATTAGTAAGAAGCAAGCGAAGCTGTATGATGGTCATGTGATTTGATCTGCTTGGGTTCCAATTTCCGTCAGATATTATAGAATTTACCAGAGCGAGATTAGTGGACTCTGCATTGGAGATAGCACTGCTGTCAAAATGCTCAAGAAGAGGCTTATTAACTAGCCATGGGTCGTGCCATAACAAAAAACTGGAGTTTCGTCCCACCTGGTAGCATAAAAACTGTAAAGCATCTTCCCTGTAGTTGAGCAACTTCCTAACACTCCATGAGCATAAGTAAGGGATCTTTGAGGTCCAGAATGGTTTTTTCTTGAAAAGACAATTATGCAGCCAAAGGATCCAGATGGAGTCAGCACTTTGCTTAGTAAGACGCCATATTTGGTATAGGATGGATGCTCTATTCCATTCGAATAAGTCACGGAGACCAAGACCACCCTCAGATTTGGGAGTGCAGCAGTCTTGCCAAGAAACTTTATGTTGAGCATTAGAGGTATGAGATCCTCCCCAGAGAAAATTGGCCAAGTATGACTGAATATTTCTTAAAACTCCTTTAGGCAAGAAAATGTAGGTTGCCCAGTATCCCTGAATACTGAAAAGAATAGACTTTAGGAGTTGAAGCCTACCTGCAAGCTTTAAGAAATGATTAGTCCAGCTATTAGTCTTTGAGCACAGACGTTGAACCAGGGGGGTGCAATCGTCCTTGTTCAGGCTAGAGGAGATCAGTGGAAGACCCAAGTATTTAATTGGCAAAGTCCCTCTTTGAAAACCCGACACCTGCAGAGTGTGTTGAACAACACTGTCGGCAACATTACTGAAAAAAACAGAGGCTTTTTCCTGGATTAGGATAGAGACCTGAAGCCTTGGAGAATCTGTTAACTGTCTTAAGAATTCCTGTTACAGATGGCTGGTCACCTTTGCAAAACAAGAAGAGGTCGTCAGCGAAAATGAGATGGGAAATTTTTAGATCTTTAGTGCGCCAGTGGTAGGTAAAATTGGCGTCACGGTCTAAGTCATGACTGAGGTAGCATGTTAGAACTTGCATTGCTAGAACAAAAAGATAAGGCGAAAGTGGACATCCTTGCCTAAGCCCAGATTTGCTTGCGAAGAAACCCTCTAGGGATCCATTCACTTTCACCGAGAGCATACTAGTAGAAACGCAGACTTTAACCCAGTTAACAAACATCTCCGGGAAACCCATAACAGTCATAGTTTTGAAGAGGAAATCCCAATTCAGGCTATCAAACGCTTTCCTTATATCCAGTTTTATAGCACAACGACTTGGCCCAGCAGTATGATAACCTTTGACCAGAGCTTGTGCCAGCATAATATTGTCACCAATACTACGTCTCGGAACAAAAGCGGATTGGTTGACAGAGATTAAGTGGGGCATTAGGGGCTTCATTCGGTTTGCCAAGAGTTTTGCAATACACTTATAGAGGGTGTTGCAGCAAGAGATTGGCCTATAATGAGACATGTTCGAAGGACAGTCTACTTTAGGGATTAAAGCCAACGCTGTGGCATTAACAAAACGAGGGAGGTCATTGCTTTGAAAGAAGTAGAGGATACCTTTAACAACATCAGGCCCCACCACACTCCAAGCATTAAGAAAAAACTCAACAGTAAAGCCATCAGGACCTGGACTTCTATTCCTTGCCATTTTTTTTAAGGTACCATAGATCTCATTATGAGTAAATGGAGCACATAGCAGCTGTTTATGAGATTCAGAGAGACTCGGAAAGGCGACTTCAGGATCCAAAGCTTCCACCTCGTGAGACGAGCCCAGTATTGATTTAAAGTAGTTAACAGCGGTGTTTGCAATGCCACTATGCGAGCAAAAGGTTTCCCCCTGATCATCTTCAATAGACAAGATTTTATTTGAGTTCCATCGACTTTTGCAGGAGTTATAGAAAAACTTGTTATTACCATCACCCAAGTGCAACCACTTTATGCGAGATTTTTGCCTTAAGAACACTTCCTCATTTTTAAGACAAATATTGAGGTTTGAGATGAGGTGCTCTTCTTCACTAAACTGCTCTTGAGAAGGAACTTGAGGCATTGACTCCTGGAATTGAATAAGAGCATTTCTGGCTAACAAAACTTTTTCATGAAGATCACCTTGCGACTTGTTGAACTGAGAAAGAGCTTGCTTCGTATTTTTTAGCTTTCTCGAAAGGACATACCAGGGATCACCATTGACTTGCAATTGCCAGGCTGCTGTCACTAAACTAAGAAACTGAGGCGATTCCATGATGTGATTAAAGATTTGAAAAGGCTTCTTTAACTTTATTACCTGAAGGCCCAGAATTACAAGAGCCGGGCTATGGTCAGATAGACCTCGAGGGAGGAAGTTAGCATAAGATAGAGGGAAAGAGCTCAGCCACGAATCATTAACCAGCACTCTATCTAGCTTCTTCAAAGTAGGAGAGGTTTTATTACTATCCCACCAGGAGAAGAATAGACCCGTGAAGTGAAGATCGACCACTCCAATATCAGAGACAAAGCTTTTAAAATCAGTCATACCCAGAGTCCAATTGGCCATGTTGTTGCTATTTTCCTCCAATTTGAGGCAGACGTTGAAATCACCCAGAAGGCACCAGGGTTTAGTGTCATTGTTACTAGATATTAATCTCTGAAAAGCTAGCAGACTTGACCAGAGAGGCTTCCTTTCCATGTAAGTGTTCAGAGCATAGACGAAAGAGACCATGAAGTTCTCCTGAGAGTCTATCTTAGTCACCGAGCAAGAAATATGTTGATCAGAGATGGCTAGAGGAAAAACCTGCCATACGGTTGGATCCCAGCTAATCCAAATTCTACCATTATCATGGTAGTCATAATTATAGAGCCAACTGTGATGAGGAGCTAGAAAATTGGCTATGGAAGCAGCTTTATCTCTCTTTACTCGAGTTTCTAAGAGAGCAAAAATAGACAATTTGTTATTTCTAATAAAGTCTTTAATAAAAGACGTCTTATTATTTAAACCTCGAACATTGTATGTACAAAACGACATAAAAAGGATATAAGAAATTTTTAGGGGATACTCCCCCTACCCCCCCCTGGGCTCTTTGCTTTGCTACGCTGCAGTTTAGACAATTTAGAGTGATTTTTCTTTGCCACTTCGTCAACAACAATGTTACGGAAGATGTTAGGAAAAGCAGGAGAGGCTGAGTCAGGAGCTTCGACCTCTGGGCTTTTTGATGATCTGCGTTTCCTAACCACCTCTTTCCAATCAGATTCTACTGGCTGCTGTGGAGTTTTTTGCACAGTTGGAGACACTGGTTCAACAACTGTTTCAGCTACGGTATCATCCTCGGTATTCTTTTCAACTACATTGGCAAGAATTTCTGTCTTATCTTCAATATTGACCTCCACCTGCTGAGGAGAATCCTTAGATACTTCTACTGGTTTTTTAGTTTCCTTTTGAACCCAGACTTTTTTGGCTTCCGGACAAGCTGAAATTGGATGTCCTAGCATTTTACACCCGGTGCAAACTAGAGGCTTACGGGCATAGTCTACAACAACATTTTGTAAAAATTTTACTCCAAGAGGACTAAGAGCAGTGACTGGAATTGAGTCAGGCAACGGATCACCAATCTTATAAGAAACACACATTCGAGCAAATGGCAGCATTACCAACTGAGATGTCAGTTTATCTGCACATATAGGGGATCCTATGACACTAGCAATTGAGCTTAACCCCTCCCTCGTCCAGTAGCAATCTGGAATATTGCTAAGTTTAATCCAAAGAGGAATTCTGGACACTATATCCTGGCCACCAGAGCCTCCCCAATCACTAAGAACTAGAGGTCTGCGATAAAGATAGATAGTACCTCGAGCCAAAGCAGCTGATTTAGAGACCAAATCTGCAAATTTGAAAATAAAAGTAGTGGATGATTTCTGAAAGACTTGAATTAGCCCTTTGTTGCCCCAAATTCTTTGCGCTAGATCTTGGACAGTATTAAAGCTAAGAGTTTGCTTAGTGAACGACCCAACGACGCAGTATTTGAATTTATCGATTCCTTGCTGCAAAACTTCATCCGGAGGGGTGACAGTAGAAATACCCTCAGGTAAGGGAACATAGTCGAATTTAACTTCCTCTGGTATAGGAAGTGAGGATTTTACTACTTGTGTCCAAGATTTAGAATGAAGAGAATCTTTAGCCTCACCACCGGTGTTTTTAAGAGCACCTGAATCATCCTTGGAGCCAGAAACCCCTTCGCCCTCTTTGACAGTTTGCTTAGGCATATCATCGAATACTTGGTGATTAGTAGATGCGCTTCCCGGATTCTTGAAGATAGGTAAACCATTCTCGTCCCTACCTGATATAAACAAGCTGTCATTCCTTCCTCCTTGCAAGCAATCTCCATTAAAAGATGCCTTCTGTCTTAGAGCTTCTTTCTCTGATTCTACCCAAGAGATACCATTGGTTTCTAAGAGTTGTTGCATTTCCATCATCTTGAGACGAAGAGCGATAAGCTCCTCCCTATCATTTTTGTTAGTGGCAAAGGCCATCCTAGCAACTCGATTCACCGTTTCTTGCTCTATAGCAGTTCTACTGTCTTCATAAGCCTCCCCCTTAGGCGAGTCGTTTTCTTCATCTACATCTTCACATACAACCTCGATACCTCCTGAGCTGCTGGGCATAGTTTTCTTGCCTACATCCAAACCAACCAGAATGGGAAAGTCCTCCACTTCCCTGCGCGCTTTAAGAGCTGCAATACTATCACCCTCAGAGTCATCTTGCATATAGCCTGGGACACCATCGGAGTCACCGAAAGATCCTTGGCTAACCATAATAACGGCTAGAAAATATATATATAATATAAGAAATTTAGTGTATATGTGAGGGGAAAGAGAGGAGGTGGATTTAAGACGGGATTTGTGTGGGTTATGTATAGAATTATTAGACACATTAGTTCTTAAAACTGATGTGCAGGGATCTTAATTACATAACAGTATGTATAGAATTATTAAAGTCATTAGTTCATACATAAGCTTAATTACATAAACTAATCGATCAAAATCTGTCATATGGTCAAAGATCTCAGTGGGGGCTTAGCTTAGCAACTAGATGATTTAACTCCAATTAAATTAAAGAGAATCCATTTTCACAAATTTATATTTAATGAAATTAAAGAGAAGCAATTTTCTTAACTATAATTCACGACTCTAAAAAAGAGTGACATTTCAGGAACTTAAACTCATTAGTTCATACATAAGCTTAATTACATAAACTAATCGATCAAAATCTGTCATATGGTAAATTTCAGGAATTCATATAATTCATGACTCTAAAAAAAAGTGACATTTCAGGAACTTACCATCTTATGTTCAATTTGAGAAAATAGTTTGGAACCAGAAGTGTGTGTGTCTGTGTATTCACGACGACTTTTTGCATTTCTTTCAGCCTTCGCCTGCAAAAATACATGAAAAAAGAGCACTAGTTTATGTCACTGAAAAAAGAGCACTGTAGAAAACAACACATTTTTAAAGTTATAATTATACCTGAATATCAGGATCTCCCCAAAATTTTAAGAGCAACTTAAATTCTTCAAGTGGAATGTCATCCGGCTTATTTTCTAGCCTCTCCTCATCAGTTGCATACGCAGTATAATGATTGGTCTTTGTTCGACTCTTGTACCCCTTCCAACTCTGTTGAATTGTCTTCCATGACCATTTTTTTAATTCCTCAGGAATAATATAGCGTTGCTTACATATAAATCAAATATAAAAGGGAATAAGTTAGTCTAAAATGTTATCTGACCAACATTATTTACATGAAGCTAGTTAAAAAATTTTGATTACCTTGACATAATCCCACAAGGTATTCTTTAGACTTTCAGGAACATGTTTCCAAGATGCATAAGTCAGTGGCACACACCTCTTTAGTGTCCCCAGAAAGCGACTCAATTCTGAAACAGAGTTATCATTATCTGAAACAGGCTGGCACTTTTTATTCATGGAGATGACAACCCTTTTCTCGAACGGCCTTGTATGTACTTTATCCATCCTCGTTTTCCCTCGTAATCTCTTAGGAACTTTGACTTAAGTACCCAGTTCAAAACATATAAAAAGTTAAATCAAAACACTATTATATAATTGCCTTGTTTCACAAAGGAATACCATAAAAATGATTTAAGTAAACAAAGATAAACCTACTTCAACTTCTTCCATTTCAATGTCTGGCAGGTCAATTTCCGGAACTTTGTCATTTTTAGTTCCACTTCCAGTTGCAATCGCTGATACAGCTTCTTTTTGTTTGCGTTCCCGCATAGCAACATAATCCGCCATTGATCCAAGTCCTTCACAACATGGTAACTGTGTTTTTGCAGGTTCCACCATACCTGAATTTGCCACCTCCCCATTCTTATCATTCTGAGCGGAACCCTTTTCAGTTGTAGTCGCAGCATTAGATCGTGAACGGGTAGTTGGTCTATTAGGAAGCTTTGGCAGAATTTCTGAAGCATCATCTTCGCTTTGTTCCTCAATTTCTTCAACATGAATATCCTCTTCTTGATTCTTTTTTTTCCCTTTACTTTATCCTTTGTCCTTTTTGAATCCACCTGACAGACTAATAGCTAATTCAGGCACCCCTAGAGCTCTAAGCTTTGCTCTGTTTCTCTCCATATTTTGAAATTTAATAAGTTCATACTTGTTCAGCTTCATCGGTTTTATTGGAGATGATGGAGATGGAAGTGGTGGGGGAGGTGGTAGAACAATGTCATTCTCATCCATATTTTCATATCCATATATATCTTCACCTTCATCTACGTCTTCACCTTCATCTACGTCTTCACCTTCATCTATTGGATTATGTAAATCCAATTTCCTCCGAACATTTCCAGACTTCAGATTCACATTTTCATCAATGTTTTGTGAATTTTTGATCAATACCGACTTCTGGAAGGTTGTAGTTAACCAATACTATTGGCCATGTTGAGTGAGTGGTACTCATAGTACGGAAAGGACTAAATACATCTGAGGCCAAACCATGTCTGATATTTCTCTTTTCTATCGAAAAATCAGGATACCTAGCATCCATAGCCTTCCATGCCTCGGCATCTGCTGGATGTCTAAGATTTCCGTCATTTTTTCGTCCCACGGCATGCCATAACATAAGTTCAGAATACTCCTTCGACATAAATAACCTTTGCAGCCTTGGTTTTAGCGGAAAATAACGCATAACTTTTGTTGGAACCTTGCGAATTGCCTTCTCTCGATCATCGTCACTGCTACCTTTCCTTTCCACTACTTCCCATCTCGAAACACCACAAGTTTTACAAACATCTTCATCTTTGTTTTCTGCCCAATATAGCATGCAATCGTTTGGACATGCGTGTATTTTTTGGTAATCTAGACCTAAATCTCTAATGATATTTTTTGCAGCATTAAAAGATAAAGGTATGTGGGCCTGTGGAAAAGCCTCTCTCATCAACTCTAGTAGATCCTCGAATGCAGCCTCCGTAATCCCATGTATACATTTTAAAGAATAAAGCCTAAGGATAAAACTTAATCGCGAAAACTTCGAACAACCAGGATATAATGGTTGTTTTCCGTCTTCAATATGGCGATCAAATTTATTAGGCTTGGCATTTGGTACTTCAGTGTGCTCACCTTCACCATTCTGCATTCCATGAGTACGTTGCAACATGTCACCTAGAGTATCTCCAAAGTCTATACCAGCCTCACAATCCATATCTTCATCACTCCCATGTCGAGAAACCTCGCACATCCATTCCATGTACAATGGAGATGGACCATTGTAGATGAGATGCTCGTATATTACATCTTGACGAAACCACTTGTCATTTTTACATTTCTTGCAAGGACACGTTATTTCATCACCTACAGTGAATCTAGAAACTGCATTTTTTATAAAAGCCTTAATCCCGCTAATATACCGTTACTAAACTTTGGAAGTTTTATCCACGTGTTTTCCTCATTGTCCATCTCTACATTTATAAAACACAACTCTATTAATAAAAGAAGAGTAGTCAAGGTGTTTATTTCGGCCAACCTAAGCAATTAAATACCTATTAATAACTAACTAATTATACAAATAATTATGATATTTATATACATGATCTTAAACCTAACTACTAAATATGTAATCATAATGAATGACAAATTTATACAAAAACCGATAAATAAAATCGACCCTTGTATGTAATACAATACACACATTCGAGAAACACGACATATATACAACAACAATTATCACAGATTATATTATTTCAACAACAATACATTATCCAAATTATCACAGATTTTGCGCATAAATCAACATCCACAGAAAAGGCTTATATACAATAACCGAGAAAAATAGAGACTGAGGGTTAGAGAGATAGAGAATGAGATAGAGAGATGGAGAGAGATATACAAAGAGAGAGAGAGACAAAGAGATACAAAGAGAGAGAGAGAGAGAGAGAGAGAGAGAGAGAGAGAGAGGGAGAGAGAGAGAGAGATACAGAGAGAGTGGGAGAGAGAGGTCAAACTAAAGAAAATCGAAGCACGAACACAGAATACACATAAATCGAAGCATGCAACACAGAGTATACATAAATCGAAGCATATGAAGAAAGATTTATACCTTAATTTAACAAAGCTCGAACCCTGATTGATATTCACCCAAAATTCGATTAACCAGCAGCTTCGATTGACCAGTCGAACCCTAATTGAACCTTAAACTTCTTAATTGAGAGGCGAGAGAACCCTAATTCAACCCTAAATTGCTCCAGCGGCTGAGTTCATTCGAGAGAAAGTGAGAAGTGAAGTTTAGGTAAGTGATAATATTGAGCGGCTGTGTATACTTTCCCCTTTCTAATTTTTCAGTTTTGCCGCGTTATGTTCTGAATTTTGGTAAAGTGCCCGCTATGTTATGCTTTTTCCCTCTCTGATTTTTCATAATTTTGTAATAATTCACAATTTATACCTACTTAGTTTTCTTTATTAAATTTTTAATAAATTTAGTTAAAATTTTATAATGTTTGGATATTACTTTATTTTAAAACCTTTTTACTTAAAATTTATAAACAAAATTTAATATTTATGAAAAATCAATAATTTAATTATTTGATGGAATATTACTTTTTAAAATGATTACTTCAAGGATTTTGTTAAACTTAATTATTTTTAAAGTCAAATAATTATTAAATCATTAATTTTAAATAAAATAAAAATTTTGTTCATGAATACTCTATGGGACAGCTCATAAATATTCTATGGTAACACAGCTCATGGTGTTACCCAATGTAAGACCTTTTATACCTATAGTAACATACTTCTATGGATTTGGTAACACAAAAATCAAAAGGTTGCAATAGCTCAAAAATTCCATACCTATGGTAACACCCAAGATGGTAACACCCATGCCAAAAGGTTGAGATAGGCCATCTATGGCGTAGTGCTTGCAGGCCTTTCTCTCTCGATTTCTTCAAGACTGGCATCCATCTGCAGCCACAAAGTTTCAAGCTGCCTTTCCCAGTCAAAGGCATCAAACTCTTCACGAGTATAACTGAAGATATCTCTGTTCTCTACGAGATGGAGATTCTTTTCCTTGATGGTAAGTTTTTACATTGTCTAACGGTGTGTTGAGTGAAGGGTTTTTGATTTTCAGGAAGGAATGAAGGATTAAAGGGATAGTGGACAAGTCTCTAGGTGTTAAATAGAGATGGGTGAGTAACGAAGTACTAAAACGCTTCGTATTCTGGTTTTTAATGGTTCCAGGTATTTTAAGAGAGTGTTATTTGATTTTTTTTAATCAAATATTTTATTGTTATATTTACAAATACACTTCTTAAAAATACGAGTGCGTGTATTTTACTCACTGATACATATAGATACACAACGTGTCATATACGGTTAACACCACTCTCTCACGTCGCACAAATCGATTACTGACACCTATTTTTGAGAAATTATTAGTTGTCTAAAATCAATTTAGTTCACTAAACTGATTCATTATTCTCAAAACTATCAGTGTTGTTCTTTTCTCTGTGCGAACATAAACCCTAATTGCTCAAAATTTCAATCTCTCTTTGTCACACCAAAAATGGAGAATTCATCATTTGTAAACAATAAGGTTGTTATCAATGGTGTCACTTTTGCTCCCAACAATTATGTTGCTGTTCTTGACCATCAGGAACTATCGAATGATTTTCACATCATTCAGGATTTCTTGGCGTCTAGTCCGATTCATTATGCTTTAACACCACCCGCCAAAGTCTCTTTCAAGTGTGTGATGCAGGTTTGGAAGACTGCTGTCTTTGGTGTTCTTGAACCTTTAGGAAGGCCTAACCTGTCCTTTACACACAATGGAGTCACACATCATGTTACTCCAGAAGTAGTTGTTGAAGCTCTGCACTTACCTTCTCTAAATGGTAAGACTCCAGCAACAATTTCTGATGCTTCTTTGTTGGAATTTGCTACGAGCCTTGGTTACAATGGAAAACCAAGAAAGTTTGGAGAGTTATACAGAACTAAGCTAAAGAAGGAATGGAATTTCTTCTTTGATAACATCAATAGGTGCTTCTTGAACAAAGTCTCTAACTTTGATGCACTACAGACTGCTTCAGTTTACATTGGGTACTCTCTAATCCATGATATTGTATTTGATTATGGGTCTTTCATTCTGAGAGCATTAAATTCTAGGAAAATAGATAAATGTGGTTATGTCTGTTTTATTAGATTTTTTCAATTAATATTCTCTCACTTATGTCCCAATGTTGAATTTGAAAATGATACAGTATTGCCTATCTGTAAGATTTCAGAAACAATATCAAATCTTTGGTTAAATCAGATAAGGCTAATGGTTTTGAGGGAAATCCATATATTCCTAAGGGGGTCTAGCTTCTCTTGAAAAAGAGATTGCCTAAACTTTATGGCCCAGCCACAAGTGCTATGGGACAGGACCAAACACATCATGTTCCTGACACAAGCACACATCATAAACAGTTACCTAAACAGTCAACCACCTCTGGTGTCTCTCAAAAGACATCAGTTGTAAAAGAAAAGAAATCAGCTAGATCTGATTTGTCTGGCAGACAATCAGGATCAAAGGATTTCTCCACTTCAACCCTCACTAAAAAGAAGTCACAAGGAGGTAAACAAGAAGTTCAGATTGATGAATCTTTGATTAAGGCTGGAGCATCTAAAGAAACAGGTGAAAAGAGGAAGTTTTTGCAACAGGTCTCTGATTTTGATAGTGATGATGACAAGACCATCTCTATAATCATGAAGAAAAAGGAAATTACTGCTCCTGTTATTGCTGAATTGGTTAAGCAAATAAAGCAAAAGAAGAGAAAAAGAATAATCAACAAGAGTCAGTATTATATTCATGAAGATATGCAGAATCTCAATGATGATATTGAATTTGATGAATCATCAGTTCCTGATACAACTGTGCTTCCAGATATCTCTACTCCTGATACATCACCTGTAAAGACTGTTGAGATTACTGATTCTCCAGCACCTACATCTCCTAAAAGAAGAATAATTGAGATGTTTGTGGATGAAGTAAATGCTATTGCTGCTCAGCTTGGTCATAAACCAACACCTCTTCAGATAAAGAGACAAGCTGAAGCAAAGGTTTTTAGTAGACTGAAGAAACAGAGGATCACTTCACCTCTGAAAGGATCAAGCCCACAAGAACCTGAACTTCAAAGGAGTTCAGAAGCTATTGAAGATCCAGTCCCACAAGAACCACTCACTCAAAGTGTGGGTGTAGACATTTCTGAAGGAATGGTCCCACAAGAACCACTTTCTCAAAGGGAAGGTGAAGACAAGAACATTCCTGCCCCACAAGAACCATCTTCTCAAAGTGAAGATGCAGGCAAGCTCACATCAGCACAGGAGATTACTAACACTGCATTTGAGGGAAGCACACAAGAACCTTTGACTCAAAGTGTTAAAGCAGCTTCACAACCTCAGACTACACAAGAACCATTGGTAGCAAATACTGATGCAAGTCATTCTCCAGTTGCAGATGTCAATCCTGATGAAAGTATTTCTGATCCAAATATTCCACTGCTCATTGAACCACTTTCTTCAAGACCAATGGACTTTATCTCAACTTCATCAGGTAATACTTCTATCTCTGCTTCTCTTACTGATAGTATGATTACAGATAGACCTGAGACAAGGATACCTCTATTTGTATGACTTCAGTCCACTCTTCTCAGCCACCTCTTATTTCTTTGAATTTGTTGAGCCAAAACCTTTCTTGTGAGAAAGAGAGTGAACATTTAGACAAAAAGAAGAGTGAAGAGCGGTAGTCTCCTAAACTGGCAAAAGGAGAGGTAGAAAAGAGTGAGAAGTTTCAAATTTCTAGTGAGGTAGCAGTTACTATTGAAAGTAACTTAGGTAATGTTGTGAGATGTGATGAGATCACTTTAGAAAAACAGAGAGATTTAGGAATTGTTCTACTCTGAATGCAGGTTTTCAGGATACAACAGTACCATCTGCTGTTGATTTAAAAATGAAAGGAGTTATGAATCCTGAAGATAATGTGGATGATAAAATTCTTGAGGCTAATGATAGCTCAGATGATGATGATGATGATGATTCTGAAGTGGCTCAGCTTAATGCTGTCATGAAAGCAAGTCTAGGATCTACTTATGGATCATCCAGTCAATTTATGGAGTCTATGGTTAAACCTACAACTGCTCAAGTTGAGATCATAGGAGATTACAGTAATCTTCTTCCTGAACATATTCAAGCTGCCAGAAGATCTGAATGGTATACTGAGCGGAATCAGTCTTCTGCTGATATAAATTTCAATAATGCACTTTTTCACTCAGGTCAAATCGCTACTAAGATTTCTGATCCTAATCTCAAAGCTCATCTGAAGACAACAACTATTCTGGCAAAAGGGCTGAAGGATGAAATTAATTCTGTCAAGCGTGATAATGAAAAATTTCATGCTCGGTTTGTTAAGGATTATTCTGAAATTTCCACTGCTAAACAGCTTCAACGTTTAAGCACTGCCTTCACCACAAGGATGGATACCTTGGAAGATAAGGTTGTCACTATGTCCTCAAGGATGACAAATATTGAAGATTCTCTACAACTTATCTTATCCTTATTGACTGATCTTGATGATGCTACTGATGTCAAAAAGGGGGAGAAGGTAGTCAAAACAAAATGCACACCTGATCTAGTTGTAAGAAAGGATGATGATACTTCTGGAAATGATGGTGGTGCTCAGTCATATGAACCAGGAACCTCTGATGCTACTTTGGTAACAAGGAGAAGTCAGTCACAAACTCAAACCAAGCGGTCAACTCATGTTTCTGAATCTGGGAAGAAAACAGTAAGAACAATGGTGCAATCTCAAATCCTGACAGAAGAACAATTTTTGTCACCTGGTCAAAGTCAAAGGCAAACACTTCCCACAATTCTTGAAGGTGATGAAGATTTGCTAATTACTGATGTAGAAGATGCTCCACATCTATTTGAGAAGATTACTACTGGGACAGGTGTTAGTGAAATTGTATATCACACTAGTGCTAAGGTTCATCAGTATCATGCTGAGAAGGCACTTGCTTTAACTTCTAAAGAAAATCCAAATATGACTACTGATGAGATCTTAGAAGAACAAAACAGGATTCTTCAGGAGATTGCTAGACAAAAAGAAGCTCCTGCTGCAAGAAGAGGAAGAGGAAGAGGAGATAGAGGAAGAGGAAGAGGAAGAAAGCCTATTCAAACAAGTTCAAGACAGACAAGGTCTAGTGGAATAACGATTGAGGAGATACTTGGAGATTCTCAGAAAGTAAAGAAGAAGAAATCTCCGTTACTTCTTACATTGACTCCAGATAACAAATTTAATGTACCTGAACAAGCTGCTGATGAAAGACCACAGTTAGCTAGAAGAGGTAAAGTTACTGTGAGGACTACTCAATCTGCTGTTCCTGATTCTGATGAAGCTGAAATCTTGAAAGAACTTGAGGTTATGATTCTTGCTGATGTGGTTGAAATTCACAATCTGGAAGTTGATGAACAAGAAAAGGAGGCCAGAAAAAGAGCAAAAGATACTGAGGTTGAAGAAACCAGAAATTACTTGGAAGATCTGGCTGGCTCAAACAGATTATTGTGGTATGATCGAAATAGACTTGTTCCAGAACATCAACAGAATAATACACCAGTAATAGGAAAGAAAAGCAAGAAATGGAAGAACAGACTGAATCTGTTGAATCTACTGAATCTCTGCCACTGTGGACGAGTATGCAATCTGGTTTGAAGGGTTTAGAACCTGGAACAAGAGGAGGTATTTGATTTCATAATGCAGAAGTTGTTTTTATATCTCAAACAGATCAACATTTTCTTGTTAAAAGGATTGGTGACGAACTAACTTTTGATGATCTTTGGGAACTAGAATCTATTGCTATTGTTGCTTGCAATGTGGACTCAAAGAAGATAGAGAAATTGCTGTATTTCATGAAAGACAAAAGTGTCAAGAAGCTGTCTATTCATGAGGTGTTGTGCAAATCAACAAAAGAGCTAAAATATGTTCTCTATTTCCTTGAAAATAGACAAATCCCTGATAAAGAAGCTAGTGTTTACAATAACTAGTGTACCATGATTTTCAGAACAATCAAGTCCAGATATTTAGAAGGAGGATGAAAGTATGATGGTAATTACACTCCCATGTACTTGAATACAGAAGGACAAGAAGTTGAAATGCAAAGGGGTTCAGCTGTTAAAGAAGTGATATTTTATCAAGAACAATTATCTCTGAATCCTGATGGAAGAGATCTTGCATATTTACTATTGGGAGAGTTAGATTTACCAAGAAGCTCAATTCAGAATCTCAGAGCTGGAATCTATCAGATTGGTAAAGGAGATGAAGAACTCATAAATCTGAGGAAAAGGTTAATTCAAATTCTCGGTGATAAAGAAGAAGAGTTATTATCAAGTTTCTTGCAGATGAGTAATTTCTTTGTGAGGATTTCTGAGACTAAGCCTGAGGATTTCTTGTAATATTTTGTTTTGAGTTTTTGACATCACTTTATCAAGGAATTTGTGCTTTATTTCATAAAGTACAAATTGGGGGAGATTGTTAGATATTGATTCGAGTGATGATCAGGATCTGGACTACTGATCAGATACTGATGCTGATGTCATCAGTAATGCACCGTCAGGATTGGGTTATCATCAGGATTGGAAGCTGATCAGGACTTTATGAGGATATACATCAGTCCAGGAATCTAGGAAGATTGACATGTCGGTTACTGATTTATAGGAATGCAGCTATCATTCAATATATGTACTAAGAAACGTATGTAATTGATTTGATATATCTTGTAATTGATAGTGTATCTGTGTACTGTATATAAACACAGTTTAGGTTTTACTTAATTGTAATCGCTTACACGAATTATCTTGTAACCTAGCAGCTCTCAAGAACATAAGAATTTCTTGAGAGAGTTTGTAACAGTTTTATATCAGAGTTAATAAAGCTGTTATTTATTCATACTTGTGTTATTATTTCTGTTTAAGTCGAAAATATTATATAATTGTATTCAACCCCCCTTCTACAATTGTTAATTACTGGGCAACATCATCAGAGTTATTAAAAATCATGAAATCTTTTGTGTTATTATCTTTATGATATTATTTAGTTTTTAAAAAATTTTGGGTGAATTATTTTGGGTGTTTAAGTATTTTAAAATGATTTTAGGGGTTTTATTCCCTTTAAATGATATATTCTGTAAAATCCATAATTAATTCATTTTTTACCCTAAAAATATTTTAAAAATATGGGAATGCTTATAATTTCATAAACTATATTTTGAAAATTTTAAAATTATTTTTCTACTAATTTTATTTTAAATTTCGATTATGGAAATGATTTAAAGTGATTTTTGTTTATCAGCATGTGTGAATTTACAATTATACCCCTGTCTTACCAATCAAAACCCAGCTCTTCTTTCCCATTTCTTGAGTGTTCTCGATTATACTGCTCTGTTCTTGGGGACTCTAGAAAACTCTTGAAGTCTCTCTTCTCTTTAATCTCTCTCTCGATTGTTCTCTCTCAATCTCTCTCATTGAATCTTTCTCTCAATCTCTATAATCTCTCTCCCTCTTAATCTCTCCATCCTTCTTTCTCCTTCAGCAAAAACAGTGTGTGTGAGTGAGAACCATGGTGCGTGGGTGCGTGAGTTTATGTGTGGGCTATGTAATGTTTGAGTAGAGAAAGGGAGGAGAAAAATATTTTTAGCTAGCTTTCTACTTGTCCTAAAATCCATAAATAAATATACGTTATATATAAAACACCTATAACCACTTCTACATGGCTGGGCTAAGAAGAGGAGAGCAAGAAATGAGGTTTTGGAGCTAGAGTTTCAAGAGGAAAGTCATGGAAAATCACTAAGCTAGCAAGAGGAGTATCCGAGGTGAGGAAAGACTTGGATAGCGTACTGCAGAGTTCAGGCAAGTTTATTATCCCTCACTTATTGTTCAAGTGATGTGAAACCTTTTGTGTTATTTATTTATTCTTTCGAAATCCCTTCTTGCAAGCAATTACAATCTTCATATTTATTCTGAATAATGTGAACTTGTTATGTTAATTATACTATGTTTCTTTCACATCATTTTGTTAGTGCCTACCCTCTTCGTTTTTATTCCCAGTGACATTTTCCCTCAACTAGTATTCAAATAATTATTCTCAAATTATTTTACAATTGTCAATTCTCTCCACCTATCGTTCTGGTGTTGATTCTTTTAAAAATTATTTTATATAAATATTCCTCATCCTTATTAATATTCTTCAAAGAACGTTTTCTTTAAATTGTTGTAAACTAATTCGAGGTTTAGATTGTCGTTGAAGCATGTGTTGCTCAGTGACGGTTAAAAACCGAGAATGAATTGAGATATTCTTAATTATTCAACTCATTATTGTCAGGCCGATTCTAGCAGCTAAATCCTATGAGTGCTTAGCCGACAAGAGTGAGACTTTGAGTAATTGAGAATTTCTTAAATCTTCGTTTTAGAATATTCAAATCCATTACGCTATTTCAAGTTTTACAACGGATTTTCATCAATTGATAATCTTTAAAATGAGTGGTTATAGCTAGTGTAGTAACTTAAATCTTCTGTTGAATAAGATCACATAAAAATTATGGATTCGTAATATTCATAATTACAATAAACTTTGATTGGTAAGTGTCGTATGTATTTGGGTAATTTTATTTGCATTTTTTAGTATTAAAAATTATTTTAAACATGAAGTTTTAATCTTCTGAGATTTTTATAAAATCATTGGAGTTGTTTAAAATCCTGAAATCTTTTCCATTCTCATCTTTATGATAGTATTTAGTTTTTAAAATTTGTAGGAGTATTTAATTGTATGTGCAAGTATTTTTAAATGATTTTAAAAGCTTTATTTCATTTAAAGGTCTTTTACTTGAAAAAACCTTAATAAATTCATTTTTGACTCAAAAATTATTTTAAAAATATGGGGAGGTTTGTAATTCCCTATATTTTATTTTAGAATTTTAAAAATTATTTTTCCCTAATTTTATGTTTTATTTCGAATTTAAAATGATTAAAAATCAGTTTTAAGGTTTTCAGCACTTATTAAATTACGAAAATACCCTTGAGGGTATAAACAACCACCACCAGTTTCTTCTTCTCCATTTTCTTCTTCCTCTCTCGATTAAACACCTGCTCCCTCTCTCTCCTTCGATTTCTTCTCTCCAACACCTTTTAAACCTCTTGTAAGTTACTTTTTCTAACATTATTAAGCTTCTAATTGATGAATATATGTATAGTAGTTGAGGTTGTGAAGTTTTATGTATATATAAGTATGAACCGTATATATATAAGGAGGAATATATAAGTATGAACCGTATATATAACTTGCTTTTGGATGATTAAATGTTAGATATGGAGGAATAAGGAAGAAAAGAGGAGTATGGGGGTGGTATGATGGCGGGTGTGCCGTTGAAGGCCACCACCGAACACCACCACCATCGGTGATGATCCGAAATGGTGATCCAGTGGTTGGTTTGATCTTGTATGATTGTTCTTAATGTTTTTGGGCAAAAATGGAAGCATGCATTTCATTTTTCATTTAAAGGTTTTAAAAATTCACTACTAAAAAAATGCTAATAGACATCAAACATTATACATCGCTCAAGAATGCAACCGATGTAAAAAGAGTGTACTACATTAATCGTTTTAGAACCGATGTCTTTGTGATTTTAGGATATCGCTTGTGAGTACAACCGATGTCTTAGATAAGCTTTTAAATTTTTGTACCCGCGCCTCTCCCAATCTTTCCCCCATTAATACATATATTTCCCCCCTTTTCTAAAAAATGTCTCCCCCATTAATCAAATTTTGGTTTCCCCCTCAGACATTCCCTTTAGACAAAATAAAAAACATAAAATCAAAAAACTAAAACTAAACTAAATCTCTCCATCTCTTACTCTCTCTGACTCATAGCCTCTCTCCTCCCTCAAGAACCCTAAATCTCGCCCCTCTCTCTCTCTCTTTCTCTCTCACTCTCTCCCTCTCTCTATACTCTTACCCTTCCCTCTCTATACTACCAACCTTCTCTTTCTCGAAGCTCAATTGGACCGGAGATTTTTCGATTTGAAACTACAAAACTCTGAACACAATTCGATTTGTTTGAAGTTCAAATTGGTAAGTGGCTAAGATTTTGTTTGATTTCAATTAGTTCGATTTAATTTTCAATTGGGGATTTTTGAATTCAAAACCATAATTTTTCAATTTATTTATCTTATTATTAGTTTGGAGAATTTCGATGCAGGAGTGAGATTTTTATTTGGGTAGTGCTCAAATATTTGAACAAAGTCGATTCGTCTCTGTTTTGACAAAATCTGTGTATGATAAATTGTTGTTATTCTTTTTCGAAATTTTTATTTTTTCATACACTTCTCTTAAGTTTCAAACTACTGTTGTACACCTAATTTGTTGACAAGTTGTGTTAATCTACTCTAGCATTTTACAGAACAATTGTCCCAGTAAAATCGAAAAAGATGCTACTTTTTGGGAAATCACATGCAATGGGGAAGTTCTTTAATATGCAAAAAGAATTGGTTCTTCAGGTTCTCTCTTTATAGTAAGTTTACTCTCTTTTATTTTATTCTCTCTGCAAAGAAAAATGAAAAATAAGTCAAAGGTGTAGGTCGGGATGGTTTTGTGTATATGTATCCACGCGAGATTAAATTAAGAAAATGGAGTAGATACCTTGCTCTACGAAAAATAAGTGTATTTTCTTTGCCTTTTGCTTTATTGTACTGTTAATTCACATGTAACTTGATTAATTATATTCTTGTACCAAAGTTGAGTTCTTGATAATTCAGACAAAAAGTCTCTAACTTTTCTTTTCTGTATTCTTCACCAAATTCTTTTACTTTACTTTGTTGATTTATCTATATAATCATGATTATTATGTTTTGTATTTTGTTGATTATTTGCATTACAGGCCGGTCTATTAATATGTACAAGTTGCTACTAATGCTCTATATTTGATGTTTGATGAATTATCATGAGCATTGTTTTAACAATTTTAAGTCCAATGGTGATGATGAACATCAAGAAATTTATAATGGTTGCGTAAGGCAGGGGTTCACAATTAATATGGTTTGCTGTGTTGAGTGAATGATGATATATTTATACATTATTTGCTTTGCCTGATTTCAGAATTGGAGAAGCATATTCATGATTACATATTCCTGATTTCAGAATTGGATCCGATCATATTGATCTGACTGTTGTAGCTGCAGCTGGTTTGACAGTTGGTATAAATAATGGCGTGTTTGAAAAGTGCTACGGTTGTCTCCAAGTTGTGTTATGCTGTTGTGTAGGTATTTTCTTCATCTTGTTTCAATCATTGTTTTTATCGTGTCTATTCCTTTTGTAGGCCTATGTGAGCAGTGTCAAGTTAACGGAAAGAATAAGTATGAGAGCCTTTTTTCTTAAGAGGAAGGACCAATATATATGTTGCAGTTGTTGAACTTTTATTATACAATTAGTATGGTATGTGGATTTGATCCTTTTACTTTCTTTTTCTCAAATTCTTACTATCTCTCTAACATTGAAATACTCCCAGTATCAATTTAAATGTTGCGCTCAATTACTTCCACGGATGTCTACAAAGATTTTAATGAAAAACAAAAAATATTATTCTATTAAGAGACGGAACCAAGCACAACATGTCTACTGCTCAACCAATTACCGAAGTTGGTCTCCCTTTCAAGTCTACTGATGAGGTGAGATTTATGATCAGTTCCTTATGTTAATTGTCTAACTGCTTAACATCAAGTCGCAAATTTAGTAATTTATTTATTCATGCTGGTCAGGTCATCTGTATCCAAAGCGATGAATAGGTATTGGAAGCATTTAATCTAATGAAAGATAACCTAATTTCCAAGAATTAGGAATCGTTCATTGCTTTATTGATTAAGAAGTAATTTTGGCTTCATTATATCTTATAAGGTGGTATTGCTCAGTGTAGATAATTAATAGCTTAACTTGGGTGACTTTTGATATAATCTAATATTTCTTAACGGATGACTTTTTATTTAATTTTCATGATAAGACAAACTCATAATCATTTTCTGTTGCATGTTTGCATGCAAAAGGACAAACAGAAAGTATAGTATGCATATATGCAATAGAGATGACTGAGAAGTTTGATGCCTGGCCAGAGCAGGAGAACCATGACAGAAGTGATGGCCAAAAAAAGCAAAGGGCAAGCCAAAGTTTAGTGATCCTGCACTCGGCTCAAGTTTCAGATGTAAGCTATAATTTAGTGGTCGTGGACAGTATCGACAACAAGGGTGCGTTTGGCATTTATTTTGATTTTCAACATACTGGTTTTGCCAAAGTACTTGATATTTGGGTTTGGTCACTAGTTGTTAGTTTGGTTTTGATTGGTTATGTAAGAATACTTGATACTTCATATTTATGTTGGTTAATATATGTGTTTGGTTAGTTCTGACTTGGTATTGTTTTAGTTTGGTTATTGTTGTGTACAAATATTGGTGGAAATGATGTATATGAAGTAGATTAATATTGTCAAAATGCAGTTCTAACATCTTATATTTTTAATAAACTGATGTCCATTACAGATTAAAACATCTAACTATAACTAGAAATAATGATATCTATTAAACACTAACACACCAATTCTATTTATAAAAACTGATGTCTATTAAACACGAACACACCAACTCTATTTATAAAACTGATGTCTATCATACACTAAAACAACAAATATTGTTATAAAAATCGATGTCAATCACACACTAACACAACAGATCTACTTATAAGAACTGATGTTATAAGTTATGTAAGACATCGGCCAAAAACTGATGTCTAAGATTGGGACTTTAGACATCATCGACAAAGACATTGGACAGGAAAGTTCAAAGACATCGGCCAGAAACTAATGTCTATTGCAGTTTTTTAGTAGTGATTTATGATTTTAAACTTTAAATTTGAAGTGGGATTGCTTATAGATTATTGTTCTTGGTGGATTTGCCTATAAAAGATCATGCAAATCATTTTAGTGATGATTTCTAAAAATTTCCAGATTTTATAAGTTCTTGTTTGGCTTGAATTGGTAAATGGGTTGCTTGGTTTTGTGTTTATTAAATGGTAGTTATATTTTTTTGGGTTATATTTAAGAGGGATTAATTTGTGACATACATGTTAATTCTTAGATTTGATTGTTTGTTTCGATGTGTATGTGTATTATTATGGAATAAAAACCAGGTCATTGAATTTGCAGATAGGGTTTGTATATATTAAATACGAGGGTTGGTGAGCTTCGAGCTTTAATGGATGTTTCTGTATTTCAAGAGTGATCGGTCCTCACAGAATGCCTACGTATCTCGTTGTTGAGAATCAAGCCAAAAACGTAGTTCTGATAATGAGGGGTCAGGCCCTTATATAGGCTTGAGAAGCCTTAGAATCATAGTAAGGTTAGGTGACTTGGCGGGCAAGTCAATTCCTTAAAGAAGGTTCCAGATCCTATCTTGTAGGAGTCCATTTTCATAATGAACTCGGTGCCTTGGAGGCTACTTCTTGTATTCAAACAAGAAGTCGGTGGTATACACAACCTTGATTCTAGATCGTTCTTGTTCTGCGGATCAGGCCCATGTTAGAAAACAAGCTTATACCAGGCAACTTGCCCGCCAAGTCCCCGGTTTGGGCTGTTTCTTGGGCTTAATCATTATTACGAATTTAATGCACAACTAGGGTTTCAGGCCTCATTAATGGATCATTCAATACAACATTAAATATGTCTTTAGGGATTATTCTCCATCCATATCATTTGCGCCCCAACTTCTGGGAAAACTTATTTTCGTAGAAGTTAAGGTCATGTCGGCCCTGCCCGGGTATCATCTTACAGTGAAGTGTGGAGCGGCCTACACATTCACAATGACTAAAATTCCTTGCAAAGTTAATACTTAAGAAAGTTAAACGTTCCTTGGCGTCTCGAACCTTTTCCTTAGGATTTCTAGGCCTTTCGGGAATAGGGTTAGTGTTATTTTGAGCTCGTAGACACTAACCCAAGTGCGATTCGTGCATAGGATCCTTTATCATAAGTTCATTAGTGATTTATTACCCCCAACTTACCTTAGTTGAGGTTAACATCAAGTAGTCGTTGCTCATAAGCCTTAATAAATACTAATTTTTGAGCAAAAGACGCTAAATTTGCCCTAATTGGGGCTAAACAACCCTAAACGGGGCTATAGAGACCTTAGCTGTAATAACCCTGATTTCTATATTCGGGAAAAACTTTTCACTTTCTGATGAATAGTGTTTTGCATGTGTGAATAGTGTTTTGGGAACTAAGAAATTTTCCATGCCACCCTATGTACGGGACGTGGTATGGATATTTCGAAGTCATATTAGTGATTCATGGAGTAGATAAGTGTATGTAAAGACGATCAGAATTCAAAAATTCCAATTTATATTTTGGTGTAATATTTGACCGGGAAGTGAAGTGTTTATCAGTATTATCAAGGAATGGGATGTTTAAATTGAGGATTCAAGGATTTTATATTTGAGTATTTTATTAAATGTGATTTAAGAATTTAGAACGAAAACCCCTGAGTTAGTATAACGAACGTTCTAGAAATCGCTAGAACTTTATAACGAGATTAAGCGATAAAGCGAACGAATTATGGATCTTGGATTGATTTCATAACAAGATTAAACCCCATGCATGATCATCATGAGAATTATATCAAGTGGATTGAATGATTTAATCAAAGATTAAATCAAGAGAAATTAGGAATTAAGTGATTAAAATCACTTAAATCATTCCATAAAATCAAACAAATGATTCATTCTTACCCAAGCCTCTTGGCTCTTACCCCAATGTTATCAAACTCAGCCAACCAACTGATATTATCAAGATATTAGATCAAAAGTTAGTTGAATTAGTCAAAGATAGAAGGAAAAACAAAAAGAAGAGCAAGAACACAAAGAAAAGCTCCATTCGGCTCTTTTTGTAATTCCAAGGGCAAAAATGTAAGAACCCAGATTTTGGGTGGAATTAAAACTTTTATGTATTTAATGATGTAAGAACGAATAGTGGTTATGGCTACAATGTAATAATTGATATTTGGAAAGAATGAATGGAATTCGTCTTTATTATGTTTATGTCTTGAAGAATGCTAAAGGGTGACAACATAGGTAAGAATAATCTATCTTCTAAAGGAATAAGATATGGCAACTTCAAGCAAGAGAATACTCTCATGTCATCCAGATCGATAACGATTAATCCAGTAGTTCCGTAAAAAGGTTAAGGAACGATCGAAAAAGAATACGGACAGTTATACAACCCTAAGAGAACAAGTAAAGAATACAGAATGAATAGTGTTTTGGTGGGAGTATAGAATAATATGAGACGACACTATATAGAAGCATTCGGAACGGATTTCCGAGTTCGTATTAGTGATCCAGGGGGAAAATAAGTGTATGTAAAAGCTGTCGGATTCTGAAAAACCGCACTTTTATTTTCTCCGAGAGTTCCCTGGACACTGATAGCCTTAAATATTTAACGAATGGATTTAAGGAATATAAATTGGAAAGTTAGAATGAAAGATGGAGAATGAAAGTATTAATATTAAAAAGGATTCCCGGTAAACCCTAATTAGAAATCCGTGAAATATTCCTACGAACGATCAATCGAAACGGGCAACAACCGGACACGGAAACAAGCAGAGGAAGCAAGAGTCTTGTGCAAGCTACTAGTATAAAATATCTAGTAACCAAACTAGAATCAAGGAACTAGCACCCTAGAGAATGCAACTAAGTACTTAGCAAGGCAACCATGTAGTTAGGCTAAAACCACCACATTTTCAACACTTGTCATGGTATTTCCTCATCCAACACCTCACTACTTTAATAAAGTAGCTTTATACAAGATATTATGTTGTAATTGGATGAGAGTGGATGAGATTAAATCATAGAAATCAAAAGAAACCAAGCAAAATAGTCCACCCTTGCAAGAAAACATCCATTCGGCCCTTCACTAATTCCAAAATCAAAACCCCTCTTCCCACCATCTTTTGATCTTGTAAAAATTATGGTGAGTCTTACATTTCCTAAAAGTGATCCCATAAAAATTTCAAAGCCAAACTCTCTTGTTTCCATTTTCAAATAATTCATCAAAGAGGAGGATGAATAGTGGTTTTATGAACTAATCTTGTTTTTTCTTGTTTTTCATGGTGGATTTAGCTAGCTTAGGATCATCCAAGGATAGATCAAGGCTTAGGAAGGTTATACTACTCTCTAAGGAAGGTATAAATCATTTCAAACCCTAAGCTTTACTTTGAGTTTATGCATGATTCATGGTGATTTTGGATTAAGTGATATTAGTAGTATTTTACCACCATGTTAGCATGATTTTGTGGTTAGATTAGCTTTATGATGATATATTGATGAAGCATGATATTCTTGAGCTTTTAAGAGATGATTATTAACTGTAGTAATTGATTAGATGCCCGGTGTGGCTTGGTTGTTGTGTAATGAATTTTAGAACGCTCGATTCGTAGCCGTCGTAATGCCCGATTTTCATTAACACTAAGAAACCGAACTGGTCAGTAGCCATAACTCTCTGTTCTTGGCAAGTTAATGAACCCTACTGATAGATTTTTGAACATAGATCACTTTGGCGAAAGAATCGAAGCATTTCGATTTACGGTTTAGGAATTATGACCAAATTACTAAAAGTAGTTCGAATCCGTAAACGAAAGTTCGTAACTGAAATTGAACCCTCATAAACTATGTAACGTCATGGCGAATCTTGGTAAATAAATACTAGAGGTAAAAAGGAAGGTGTGAAAGAAAACCTTATGTCAAAAGGATCATTTTTCGATTTATTAAAAATGTTCGAGTCGAGGTTAAACGCGAACGAACCCCTAAAAGACGACTCTTTTATAACTTCGGTAAAACACTTAGAAAACGGGCGATAAAACTCGGAGTATAGTATTGGTTCGTAACGATCGACCTTAGAACTCATATGACTTAAGTATGTCCCAAGTATAAGTACAGTGACATGTCGTATTAACGAACGAATGTCGGGTCGGATCAGTGATAAAAAGGAATCCACTAAAAGGGGTATAACGAGATAACTCGAGAACGTGTTTCGAATTAAGTATAACTTAACTTTTAATATGTTAAGTGATTAATCCCGAATGCCTTGGTTATTTATAGATCACCAAGCTGAACCGGGACCCGCTACCACTACCCCTTACCGTACTCGACTACCAGGCAAGTTTCAATTCCCTTCTTTTAGGCTGTTGTTGTGATTGAATAAATATGTATATATGTTTTCTGTTATACATATGCCATAGCATGCATGCCTACTTTTAAGTTATATCATTATGCTTGTTCCCTGATTGTTATTGGCTTATAAATTAGATAGCTATCGTATCAACTATAAGCCGGTTATTGTAAGACCCTCATAGAAGGGCGTATACATCTTATTCATCAAATATAGACCGGGAGTCAATATTTCTTGATATATCGAGATTACCTGGGAGGAAAATATTTGACGAATATTATTTGAATATTCGTTCGAGATTATTTATTTAACGATCCTTACTTCAACTAATTATTTGAACGTAACTATTCGACGAATAATATTTTTAATATTCATTCAGAGTCGAATTATTTATTGATTATTATTTCGAATATTCTTCTAAAGGTTCGACTACTAAATGAATATTATTTGGATATTCATTTAGAATATTATTCATTAAATGAATATTACTTTTGAGTATTCATTTAAGATAGTAATTACCTGACGAATATTATTTTAATGTTCATCTAAAGCTTGATTTATTTATCGAGTCTTATCTCGAATATTCCTTTAAAGCTTGGAGTACTAAATGAATATTACTTGATATTCATTTAGAATATTATTCATTAAATGAATATTACTTTTTCAATATTCATTTAAATTCCTAATTAATTATGTATATTATTTTGAATATTCATCCAGAGTTCTATTTAATCATCGAATATTATTTTCAATATTTTTAAATATTCCTTTCAGGTCTTATTAATTAATGAATATTATTTTGAATATTCATTTGAATATTTAATTATGCAATAAATATTCTGTAAAATATTTTAATTCAATAAATATTCTCTGAATATTTATTCCATACTTAGAATAACCTCGATAAGGTTTATCTTCTTCGATTATTACAGAAAATATCTCGGAGTCATATTATTATTAATCTTATATCAAGAAAGGTTCTCAGACATCATTCTTCTTGAGTCTATCTCCCTAAAAATAAGGGAACCTTACTTGGAAAATGTTATTTATCTTGTCGACTTCCCGGTCATAACTCTTCACTCGCAACTCGGGTTATTGACTTATTAAGTCGTTGTTTACCATCTCATCTTTCGAGGGGTAAGATTGTTGGAACAAGTTGATATTCGTTACCAAGCAATAGCTTGGAAGTTATGGGTGAATTTTCCTTTCCAACTAGATACGACTACTTTGTAGAGTCTTATCAACAAGTATTATACTTGGGGAAAGGGGGACGAACGTTACATTCAGAATCATGAATTCTATTTGAACTAGGAGTCGTGTAAGAGGCCGAGTAGCGCCGGTCCATCCCCTTTGGCCCAACCGTTGGCCGGGGAGAGCTAGTAAGGCGGTAGACAAGTAAAGCCGTCAGTTCTTCCTTCTACCGGTAGTAAATCTAAATTGAGCTGTACGATCTCGACTGATCATCAAGATTGGAACAGCGGGCGCGGTGAATACTCCATCATTGGTTCATCATCCAAACTTATTTATTTCCTGCAACATGATTACTGTTGGCAGAGCTGGAAAAGTGTTCATAACTGGAATTGCAACCTTTTGATGCAAGTTCCTCTTCTTAATAACAATGAGAATATCTCGCTTACTTTTGATGTAGCAGATATTTCTACAAACAAATACTTTAAGTTACCTTGTAACTTCATCGTTCATATTATACTGGCATCATTTCCGTAAATGCATGGCATATGGTTTGAAGATACTTTTGAACTGTTATATATTATCGTTCAGTTTTATATTATTGTTGGTGGGCTTTCGCTCACCCTTGCTTTGTTCACATTATGTCACAACAACAGCTAGGACAGATGGCTCGCGTCAGGCGCACTCGGCGCAAGCAGGTTACCCGACCCACCGGACTACCCGCTGAGATGCTAGCCGCCATTGCTGAGGTAGCTTGGTTAGACAGCTTTTGTTTCCCGTTTAACTATATCTATAATTAATGTAATCAACGGAAAAACTGTTAAACTTATGATGTCATCCTTTTGGGATTGTAATAACTTTTATTCGTAACCCTTTGATGTAAGACTTATTTCAATTTCATCTCTGGGATTATAAATGTTGTGTGTGTGAGTGGAATTTTTTTGTGGGGTCACAGCATGTGATTTATTTATTGTGGACTCAAGTCAAGTATTATGAATGGATGTATGACCGTAACCACCAGATCCCTGACCCCGGATCTGGGGGTGTTATAGAGATGGTATCAGAGCGAGAGTTGTATATCCCAAGAGATGATACGACGTTATATAATAATAAATTCAATAATATAATAAGAACCCTTGCCAGGTTCACCTAAAACCCTTACGGGAACTTTTTAAGTATCATGATAGTAACATAGTTCGTCTTGTGTAGGCGAGCGACATGTCGGCCCAGGAGGCAGCTGCGAGACAGCATGATGAGGACATGTTCCGGACTAGGGACCCGTACTATGAGCACTTGCCTGAGGATGATACTGAGCCTGAGGAGGAGGACGCTGAGGAGGTCTAGGTTGATGCTGATACTGATGTGATCGAGTCTGAGGAGGAGGACCCTGAGGAGGTCCAGGTTGATGCTGACACAGATGTTGTTGAGACTGAGGGGGAGGAGGACCCGGAGGGGATCCAGACAGGACCGGATGCTGAGTTAGTTGTTGAGGATGATGATTATTGGGTTGTGTCTGAGATCAGGACTTTGGGAGATGACACTGACATGACCACGGATCAGGTGGTGCCGGTAGATGAGGGTGTTGAGGGAGATATAGATGAGCCTGTAGTTGGTGTTGTAGGGAGTTCTGGACTTTTTGTGCCACTCCTCTCTGATGAGAGAGCCCCTACCCCACCACCACTACCTGTGAGCCCATACCCCGATGAGTTTGAGGAGCTTACCCCAGAGCCCCAGCAGACAGAGACTGCCGCTCCAGCTGAGCCATCCACCCCACCTCATGCCCCGATAGGAGGAGTCCGAGTATGTGTTCACAACTTGATTGTGAACGGGCTTTATAGAGAGTTGTCTGTGGCAGATGCCAGGTTGGCAGAGTCTAGGAGGGAGTTAGCAGCAGAGGGAGCCGCCCGGATGAGGTTGCAGGGCAGGAGGACTATCAGTGACAGGGTTGGGTATAGGGCTGTGACCCGCATCGAGCTGAGGGCTCGGGTGAGGGTGCGACAGTTGCCTACTGATGGGCATGGTAGGGTAGACAGAGCAGAGGCTGAGGAGGTTTTCCGCATCGCCATTGGGAGGGTTCGGAGGATGTTTCGTCGTGGCTGCTGATTTCAGATGTAGTGATGCAGTGGTCAAGTTGTCTAGTCATGTACGGACATAGTAGTGCCGGCTTTTGTAGGGATGGTTTTCTTGTACTTGTTTTCCCTTTTTGCAGACTAGACAGATAGACAGCGTATTTCACTTTTGACTTGTTGTTGTTGTTAGGATGGCTGTACTTTAAACTATCGTTGTAACTCGGATGTTGTACCTTTTCGGTACCTGGTATATATTTGTTTCCCTTTCAGTTATTTCAATTTTTTTGGGATGATCACGAGTTTATTAGCATATGTACTACTTTTCGATTAAGTTGCCATGAGATATAAAACTGTGGGATTTTAAACCCAATCATGTAAAGAATTATGCAAGGAAAAATCCTTTAAAACAGGTAAGTGAACCTAATGTATAATTTTCCAAATTTTCAGTAAAATGCCTCCAAGACGAATGGGCACTAGGGCTAACCCCCGAGAATCTACTGACCAAGAGAGTCACAACCAACACGAGGAAAACCATGAAAGTAGTGAAGAACAAGATCAGGACTATAATGAGCAAGAAGATTCCCAGTATGGAGCAGAGGATGAACCCCTGTACTCTGAAGAATTTGAGGGGGAAATCGAGGGTGGAGAAACTGAAGTAGAACAGGAAGGGGAGAACCAGGGCGGAAACCCCATGGGCCAGTTTATGGATCTACTTAGGTAGAATTTGAACCAATACCCCCAGCCACCACCAGGCAACAACACTTCAGTGGCAAATTCCTTTAGGGCCTTTAAGTCCCTTAAGCCCCCAGAGTTCCACGGATCGGCTGATCCCGTTGAGGCGAGGCCTGGATCAAGGAAATGGAAAAATCTTTTGAGATTCTGAGTATCAATGAGGCTCAGAAGACTGTTTTTTCTACTTACCTACTAAAGGGAGAGGCCAATTATTGGTGGGAAGCCAAGAAGAACATGGAGACTGATGCTGTCATAGCCTGGGAAAGGTTCAAACAATTATTCCTGGAGAAGTACTTCCCAAAGTTCATGAAAACCCAGATGGAACTTAAGTATTTGGAACTGAAACAGAACAATATGTCAGTGGCTGACTATGAGGCCAAATTTACTGAGCTATCGAGATTTGTGCCAGAGTTTGTAGACACAGAAGAGAAGAAAGCTAACAGGTTTCAACAAGGGCTGAAGCAGTGGATCCAGAATAGGGTGGCGGTTTTAGAGATTACAGATTATGCCACCTTGGTGCAGAAGGCAACCATTGTGGAGGCTGGTAGTGATCAGATGCAGAGAGAGAGAGAGAAAGGGGGGATAAAGAGAAAGCATGTTAGTATGGGCGGAAGATCCGCTGGAGGAGAACCCCCAACCAAGTTTAATCGAGGAGCGGTTTCCCTACCTGGGAGGAATGTAGGGTTTAAACCATCTGCGAGTGTAAGTGTGATCCAGGGCGGCCATCAATCAGGAATGTCCCGTTCCAACCCTTCTCGACCTCCATTGCCATTGTGTGCTACTTGTGGGAAGAGGCACTCCGGGGTGTGCAACCTGAAGCAGATAAACTGTTATAAGTGTGGGCGAGCTGGGCACTATGCTACCTCTTGCACCACGGTCATCCCTAACAGCAAAACCTGTTTCCAGTGTGGACAGCGAGGGCACATGAGGAAGGATTGCCCAAGGAGCAAACCAGCGGCATCTGGAGCAAGCAAGGTTGCCTCAAATAGGCCATCAACTGCTAGGACTTTTAATATGTCAGTACAAGATGCCGTGAGGGACACAGATGTGATAGCAGGTACTTTTTCTCTCAATTCAGTCAGTGCAAATGTCTTATTTGATTCAGGAGCAACTAAGTCTTTTATATCTAGAGATTTTGCGCATAAGTTGAAACTTAAAACCCAGCAACTAAGAGATTCATTACTGGTAGAAATAGCTAATCAGGAAATCGTACCGGTTAATCAAATTCACCCCGATTGTAAGCTAGAAATAGGAGAACGATCCTTCTATGTCGATTTAATTCCTTTTAAGCTAGGGGAATTCGATGTCATTTTGGGTATGGATTGGTTGTCTCGCAATGATGCGCGGATAGATTGTAAAGGGAAAAAGGTTAAGTTGAAAACCCCAGGGAAGAAAGAAATAATGTTTAAGGGGATGCGACAGACCCAGAAAATTCTGACCATGGCGCAAACCAAGAGATTGTTACGAAAAGGGAACGAGGCTTATTTAGCCTACGTTATAGACACTCAGAAGGAAGTGCCAAGATTGCAAGACATTCTGGTAGTTAATGAGTTCGAGGACGTGTTCCCACATGATCTTCCCGGACTACCACCTGATAGGGTAATTGAGTTTGCCATCGAGTTAGCCCCGGGGACGGCGCCAGTTTCGAAGGCCCCGTACCGATTAGCCCCAGTAGAAATGAAGGAGCTAGCTAAACAATTACAGGAATTTTTGGATAAGGGCATGATAGGCCCAGTGTGTCGCCTTGGGGCGCACCAGTGTTGTTTGTTAAGAAAAAGGATGGGAGTATGAGGTTATGCATCGACTACAGAGAATTGAACAAGCTAACCATAAAGAATAAGTATCCATTGCCCAGGATAGACGATTTGTTTGACCAGCTAAGAGGCGCTGAATACTTCTCTAAGATTGATTTGAGAACGGGATATCACCAACTGAAGATCAAACCTGAAGATATCCCGAAGACTGCATTCCGTACCAGATATGGACATTATGAGTTCTTAGTTATGTCATTTGGATTGACCAACGCCCCAGCAGCCTTCATGGACCTAATGAATAGAGTGTTCAAGGAATATTTGGACAAATTCGTGATAGTTTTCATTGATGATATTCTCATCTACTCAAAGACAGAGGCAGAACACGCTGAACATTTAAGGATAACCTTAGAAATACTCAGGAAGGAGCAGTTATATGCCAAGTTCTCCAAGTGTGAGTTTTGGAAAAATGAGGTACAATTTTTAGGGCACGTGATCAATAGAGAAGGAGTGTTGGTTGACCCCTCCAAGATAGAAGCAGTTTCAAACTGGGAACGGCCAACTACTCCAACCGAGGTGAGGAGTTTCATTGGACTGGCCGGATATTACAGGAGATTTGTCCAAGACTTTGCGAAAATCGCAGTTCCATTAACTCGACTTACCCGTAAAACTGAGAAATTTGAATGGACTGAGAAATGCGAGAAGAGTTTCCAATAGTTAAAGAAGAGGCTGGTGACAGCCCCAGTGCTGGCATTACCTGATGGAAAAGGAGATTTCGTGATTTACAGTGATGCTTCGCATAAAGGACTGGGATGCGTGCTTATGCAGCACGGCAAGGTAATAGCGTATGCGTCTAGGCAATTGAAGGATTATGAAGTCAGATATCCCACGCATGATCTAGAACTAGCAGCCATAGTCTTCGCTTTAAAGATTTGGAGACACTACCTGTATGGGGAAAAATGCGAGATTTACACTGACCATAAGAGCCTCAAGTACATTTTCACTCAGAAAGAGCTTAACATGTGCCAGAGGAGATGGTTAGAGTTAATCAAGGATTACGATTGTGAAATTCGCTATCACCCGGGCAAAGCCAATGTGGTGGCTGACGCCCTTAGTAGGAAAGAGAAGCTCAAGATGATAACTTCAGAGAAAGAGCTAGTGAAAAGTTTTGAGAAGCTGGAAATTGAGATTAAGTTACTTGGAGAGGGCCAAGAAAAGTTGATGGAAATTAGAATCCAACCTCCATTGTTAGAAAAGATTAGACGGTGCCAGGAGTGGATGATGGAGGAAGAAGAGAACTCCACGGAAGAGATAATGATCGGGGAGGAAAATAAGTGTGAAAGAGACAAGGAGGGGATCATGAGGTACACGTACATGATATGGATCCCAAACGTTCAAGAACTCAAGGATGAGATTTTACATGAGGCACACAACTCAAGATACTCAGTGCACCCCGGTAGCACCAAAATGTATAGGGATTTGAAGGAGTATTACTGGTGGCCCAATATGAAAAAGGACGTAGCAGAGTGGGTAAGCAGATGCTTGACCTGCCAACGAGTGAAAGCAGAGCACCAGAAACCCAGCGGACTTCTACATCCCTTAGAGATTCCAGAATGGAAATGGGAACACATAGCCATGGATTTCGTAGTAGGTTTACCAAGGACCAAGGCTAATCATGACGCCATATGGGTAATTGTAGATCGACTGACGAAATCGGCTCACTTTCTCCCGATCAACGAAAGGTACACGGTCGACAGACTAGTGGACATCTACTTAAAAGAGATAGTGGCGCGACATGGAGTCCCAGTCGCAATAGTATCCGATCGAGATCCTAGATTTAACTCCAGGTTTTGGAGAAGTTTTCAAGAATGTGTAGGGACCCGGCTGAACATGAGCACAGCCTACCACCCCCAGACAGATGGGCAAAGTGAAAGGACCATCCAAACGCTAGAGGATATGTTGAGAGTCTGCGCGATAGACTTCAAGGGAAATTTGGATGATCACTTGCCATTGATTGAGTTCTCCTACAATAACAGTTATCATTCAAGCATTGGGATGCCACCTTATGAGGCCCTTTATGGAAGAAAATGTCGATCTCCCTTGTATTGGGATGAAGTTGGAGAGCGAAAGATGCTCGGACCCGAAGTGGTCCAACGAACTAAAGATGCAGTAGATCTAATCAGAGGACGGTTGGTAGCAGCCCAAGATCGATAAAAGAAATATGCCGACTTAGCTCGGAAAGGCAAGGAATACGAAGTAGGGGACCTAGTGTTCTTGAAAATGTCACCTTGGAAAGGTTTAATGAGATTTGGAAAGAAAGGAAAGCTGAGTCCCAGATACATTGGACCAATTTAGATCTTGAGGCGGATTGGGGAACTAGCTTATGAGCTCGCATTGCCCCCGAATCTACAGCAGGTGCACAATGTGTTCCATGTTTCGATGCTGAGGAAGTATAATCCGGATGCTAAGCATATTGTAGAGTATGAGCAAGTGGACATGCAACCAGACTTGACCTATGTGGAGCAACCTGTGGAAATCATAGACCGGAAAGAACAAGTGCTCCGAAACAAGGTCATTCAGCTAGTCAGAGTTTTGTGGCAGAACCACAATGTAGAAGAATCCACCTGGGAACTTGAAAGCGCAATGCAAGAGAAGTACCCCCACTTGTTTTCAAACTGATTCCGGGACGGAATCCTTTTAAGGAGGGGAGACTGTAAGAACCCAGATTTTGGGTGGAATTAAAACTTTTATGTATTTAATGATGTAAGAACGAATAGTGGTTATGGCTACAATGTAATAATTGATATTTGGAAAGAATGAATGGAATTCGTCTTTATTATGTTTATGTCTTGAAGAATGCTAAAGGGTGACAACATAGGTAAGAATAATCTATCTTCTAAAGGAATAAGATATGGCAACTTCAAGCAAGAGAATACTCTCATGTCATCCAGATCGATAACGATTAATCCAGTAGTTCCGTAAAAAGGTTAAGGAACGATCGAAAAAGAATACGGACAATTATACAACCCTAAGAGAACAAGTAAAGAATACAGAATGAATAGTGTTTTGGTGGGAGTATAGAATAATATGAGACGACACTATATAGAAGCATTCGGAACGGATTTCCGAGTTCGTATTAGTTATCCAGGGGAAATAAGTGTATGTAAAAGCTGTTGGATTCTGAAAAACCGCACTTTTATTTTCTCCGAGAGTTCCCTGGACACAGATAGCCTTAAATATTTAACGAATGGATTTAAGGAATATAAATTGGAAAGTTAGAATGAAAGATGGAGAATGAAAGTATTAATATTAAAAAGGATTCCCGGTAAACCCTAATTAGAAATCCGTGAAATATTCCTACGAACGATCAATCGAAACGGGAAATAACCGGACACAGAAACAAGCAGAGGAAGCAAGAGTCTTGTGCAAGCTACTAGTATAAAATATCTAGTAACCAAACTAGAATCAAGGAACTAGCACCCTAGAGAATGCAACTAAGTACTTAGCAAGGCAACCATGTAGTTAGGCTAAAACCACCACATTTTCAACACTTGTCATGGTATTTCGTCATCCAACACCTCACTACTTTAATAAAGTAGCTTTATACAAGATATTATGTTGTAATTGGATGAGAGTGGATGAGATTAAATCATAGAAATCAAAAGAAACCAAGCAAAATACTCCACCCTTGCAAGAAAACATCCATTCAGCCCTTCACTAATTCCAAAATCAAAACCCCTCTTCCCACCATCTTTTGATCTTGTAAAAATTATGGTGAGTCTTACATTTCCTAAAAGTGATCCCATAAAAATTTCAAAGCCAAACTCTCTTGTTTCCATTTTCAAATAATTCATCAAAGAGGAGGATGAATAGTGGTTTTATGAACTAATCTTGTTTTTTCTTGTTTTTCATGGTGGATTTAGCTAGCTTAGGATCATCCAAGGATAGATCATGGCTTAGGAAGGTTATACTACTCTCTAAGGAAGGTATAAATCATTTCAAACCCTAAGCTTTACTTTGAGTTTATGCATGATTCATGGTGATTTTGGATTAAGTGATATTAGTAGTATTTTACCACCATGTTAGCATGATTTTGTGGTTAGATTAGCTTTATGATGATATATTGATGAAGCATGATATTCTTGAGCTTTTAAGAGATGATTATTAACTGTAGTAATTGATTAGATGCCCGGTGTGGCTTGGTTGTTGCGTAATGAATTTTAGAACGCTCGATTCGTAGCTGTCGTAATGCCCGATTTTCATTAACACTAAGAAACCGAACTGGTCAGTAGCCATAACTCTCTGTTATTGGCAAGTTAATGAACCCTACTGATAGATTTTTGAACATAGATCACTTTGGCGAAAGAATCGAAGCATTTCGATTTACGGTTTAGGAATTATGACCAAATTACTAAAAGTAGTTCGAATCCGTAAACGAAAGTTCGTAACTGAAATTGAACCCTCATAAACTATGTAACGTCATGGCGAATCTTGGTAAATAAATACTAGAGGTAAAAAGGAAGGTGTGAAAGAAAACCTTATGTCAAAAGGATCATTTTTCGATTTATTAAAAATGTTCGAGTCGAGGTTAAACGCGAACGAACCCCTAAAAGACGACTCTTTTATAACTTCGGTAAAACACTTAGAAAACGGGCGATAAAACTCGGAGTATAGTATTGGTTCGTAACGATCGACCTTATAACTCATATGACTTAAGTATGTCCCAAGTATAAGTACAGTGACATGTCATATTAACGAACGAATGTCGGGTCGGATCAGTGATAAAAAGGAATCCACTAAAAGGGGTATAACGAGATAACTCGAGAACGTGTTTCTAATTAAGTATAACTTAACTTTTAATATGTTAAGTGATTAATCCCGAATGCCTTGGCTATTTATAGATCACCAAGCTGAACCGGGACCCGCTACCACTACCCCTTACCGTACTCGACTACCAGGCAAGTTTCAATTCCCTTCTTTTAGGCTGTTGTTGTGATTGAATAAATATGTATATATGTTTTCTGTTATACATATGCCATAGCATGCATGCCTACTTTCAAGTTATATCATTATGCTTGTTCCCTGATTGTTATTGGCTTATAAATTAGATAGCTATCGTATCAACTATAAGCCGGTTATTGTAAGACCCTCATAGAAGGGCGTATACATCTTATTCATCAAATATAGACCGGGAGTCAATATTTCTTGATATATCGAGATTACCTGGGAGGAAAATATTTAAGTAAATATTTTCCATTATTCGGGCGACGAATATTATTTGAATATTCGTTCGAGATTATTTATTTAACGATCCTTACTTCAACTAATTATTTGAACGTAACTATTCGACGAATAATATTTTTAATATTCATTCAGAGTCGAATTATTTATTAATTATTATTTCGAATATTCTTCTAAAGGTTGGACTACTAAATGAATATTATTTGGATATTCATTTAGAATATTATTCATTAAATGAATATTACTTTTGAGTATTCATTTAAGATAGTAATTACCTGACAAATATTATTTTAATGTTCATCTGAAGCTTGATTTATTTATCGAGTCTTATCTCGAATATTCCTTTAAAGCTTGGATTACTAAATGAATATTACTTGATATTCATTTAGAATATTATTCATTAAATGAATATTACTTTTTCAATATTCATTTAAATTCCTAATTAATTATGAATACTATTTTGAATATTCATCCAGGGTTCTATTTAATCATCGAATATTACTTTCAGTATTTTTAAATATTCCTTTCAGGTCTTATTAATTAATGAATATTATTTTGAATATTCATTTGAATATTTAATTATGCAATAAATATTCTGTAAAATATTTTAATTCAATAAATATTCTCTGAATATTTATTCCATACTTAGAATAACCTCGATAAGGTTTATCTTCTTCGATTGTTACAGAAAATATCTCGGAGTCATATTATTATTAATCTTATATCAAGAAAGGTTCTCAGACATCATTCTTCTTGAGTCTATCTCCCTAAAAATAAGGGACCCTTACTTGGAAAATGTTATTTATCTTGTCGACTTCCCGGTCATAAAGTATTCTCTTCACTCGCAACTCGGGTGCTATTGACTTATTAAGTCGTTGTTTACCTTCTCATCTTTCGAGGGGTAAGATTGTTGGAACAAGTTGATATTCGTTACCAAGCAATAGCTTGGAAGTTATGGGTGAATTTTCCTTTCCAACTAGATACGACTACTTTGTAGAGTCTTATCAACAAGTATTATACTTGGGGAAAGGGGGACGAACGTTACATTCAGAATCATGAATTCTATTTGAACTAGGAGTCGTGTAAGAGGCCGAGTAGCGCCGGTCCATCCCCTTTGGCCCAACCGTTGGCCGGGGAGAGCTAGTAAGGCGGTAGACAAGTAAAGCCGTCAGTTCTTCCTTCTACCGGTAGTAAATCTAAATTGAGCTGTACGATCTCGACTGATCATCAAGATTGGAATAGCGGGCGCGGTGAATACTCCATCATTGGTTCATCATCCAAACTTATTTATTTCCTGCAACATGATTACTGTTGGCAGAGCTGGAAAAGTGTTCATAACTGGAATTGCAACCTTTTCATGCAAGTTCCTCTTCTTAATAACAATGAGAATATCTCGCTTACTTTTGATGTAGCAGATATTTCTACAAATAAATACTTTAAGTTACCTTGTAACTTCATCGTTCATATTATACTGGCATCATTTCCCTAAATGCATGGCATATAGTTTGAAGATACTTTTGAACTGTTATATATTATCGTTCAGTTTTATATTATTGTTGGTGGGCTTTCGCTCACCCTTGCTTTGTTCACATTATGTCACAACAACAGCTAGGTCAGATGGCTCGCGTCAGGCGCACTCGGCGCAAGCAGGTTACCCGACCCACCGGACTACCCGCTGAGATGCTAGCCGCCATTGCTGAGGTAGCTTGGTTACATAGCTTTTGTTTCCCGTTTAACTATATCTATAATTAATGTAATCAACGGCAAAACTGTTAAACTTATGATGTCATCCTTTTGGGATTGTAATAACTTTTATTCGTAACCCTTTGATGTAAGACTTATTTCAATTTCATCTCTGGGATTATAACTGTTGTGTGTGTGAGTGGAATTTTTTTGTGGGGTCACAGCATGTGATTTATTTATTGTGGACTCAAGTCAAGTATTATGAATGGATGTAAGACCGTAACCACCAGATCCCTGACCCCGGATCTGGGGGTGTTACAAAAAACCTAGCTCCCAAGCTTTGTTTTTGATGATCTATAGCTTAAAAGAAAGGTCTTGAAGAGATATAGGTATGGTTAAAATCTTAGCTTCAAAAGATATTCCTAGCTATGTCAAATAACCTTGCAAAGTTGCTAATGAATAGTAATGAATATTGTTTTAAGATTGTTTTCATGTTTTGATCATGTCTTTTAGGCTTTGTTAAAGACATTCAAGGCTATCCCAAGATGTGACAAGATTTGATATTGTTCCTAGAGCATCCAACAAGGTAAAACCCTAAACCATGCATGAGTTATAATGAGTTTTAAGGGAGTTTTTGCAAGTAGTACAAAGATGAGTGCTTATTAAGGATATACATGATTGTTAAGCCTTGTTTTGATATGTATATGTAGTGTAGGTGCCCTAGAGGCAATACATTTCAGTTTATTTAAACTTCGTCATTGACATTTATGTTCTATTTTGATTATATGGATGTTTTATTATGCTTAGTATTTACTGCGATATAATTGTTAGTATAATAAAAGTCCCTAGATTATTGATACGAACTATATAACTATGAGATAATATACAGTATAATAATCTTAAATATCCCTCGTCAAGTATTATTGTTATTGGGACAATAATAATACATCGAGACTAGTATGTTGATTGACTGATGATCACTTCTCATTGATCATAAGTATGATGATACTAAAGTCAATGCATAGGTACATGTATGAGTACGATGTACTGGATAGACCCACTATGAGATTCGACATGGAATGAATAAATGTGTCATTATGAATCTCAATGTGATAATGATGTAATGATCCTTAGACCTGAAGTCATTACATTTCTATATGAGAATTAATATATTTTGATTCTATCAAATGTTTGGGTATATTATGAATCGTATGAGAAATGTGAATGATCTAGATGGAATTTAACCCTCCTTAATATATATATATATATATATATATATATATATATATATATATATATATATATATATATATATATATATATAATATCATGCCTCCAGTTTAATCTATAATATCATGGTTAAAGGATTATATTACATAGAACATTGTTCACGAAAGGAGAAATCGATTCACTGATTTAATTATTATTACTTGGGTAGCAATGATGTGTTACTAGATGCCGCTCTTTGTTTATGATTTTAATTGGGATTTTAAAATCGTTGCCAACGTAATAATAACCTATTGGGTCACACACAAAGAATGCTCGGAGGATTATTTAATTTGAATTCGGATTTAAATTAAATGATAGAATTCGAATTATTTATTATTAATTTAAGTATGACTTAATTAATGTAATAAATGGAAATTCGAATTATTAATTCAGAAGTGCAGTTGTTATTTAATTGAGAAAGTCTTAGTTAGATAATGATTAGAAAATCTGAATTAAGATGGGCTCTAATTAGGATTAGGGCTGAATTCATTTTTGGACTCTCCTATATAATATCTCTTTGTGGCTTGGAGAGGTTTAGACGTTTTTATACAAAACCCTAGCTGCTATAGAGGTAGAGAGAAAAGAGAGAAAGAAAACGAAGTATTGTGCTAGTACACAGCATCCTCCGTTCGAGCTTCTGCGTGGATACTGATAGAGCGTAGATCGTTGCATACGGGATACGTGGTGTTCATTCAAGCTAGGATCTCCATCTGACAACCGAATCGTAGAGCTTCTTAAGGCACATATTCTGTTCTCCATAATCAACCACAACTTATACACGGATTCTAGGGTTAGGTTTCGGATTTTATTGTTTATTATTGTTTTTCATTGCGCTTGTTGCTCCCTGAAACCTATCAATGGTATCAGAGCTACGTGTATAAGAGGTTGATTTGGTGCATGTATGCATGTTTTATGAATATGCCTTGTGACATATTATGATATATTATGATATGATAATGTGATTTATGATGTTCTTAAGTGTTAATTGAGCATGGTGATTGGTTATGGCCTTAAGACCCATAGGTTAGTGGTTTTTATAATTATGGTTTGGTTTTATAAATACGACTTGCATGTCGTTATCTTTTTCCATTTGTAACTGTTCATCTCAAATATAACTCGAGTTCTTATGTAATTGTATTAGTATAGTTATGTTTTATATTCTATGTAATAGGAAGTTCATTGGAGGCATGCAATGAAGGATCAATGGAGATGAAGGCAGTTGACACAAAGAAGACATGTATTTATGAAGACCAACTATGTAATAATTTAGTTTTATTAACCACCATAGATTGACCTAGATTTTTCCATTAGCTTGGAAAGATCATATAGGATTGGGTCATAACCAAGCACGATTTTATATTCATGCACTTTACATATGATGATATGTATGCGTAGTGATAGATATGCATGCTTAATTAAATTAAGTAGAATGTATGTATGTATGTATTAGTTACGTCATCCATGCCATGCTAAACAAGATAAAATCCGTAACGATTTAAGATGAAGATTAAACAAAATGATCATGAGATTCCTGTGTTTATGAAACACGGTAATTAAATATGAATTATTATAGTTCAAGGATGAAATGATTTTGTCAACAACAAGATTAATTTCTTGTAAGGTTAAAAGGTGTCAATAATGCCATTTGTGCGTTAACCTTTCTACCTGGAAATCATTAATTCAGCGAACTATGATTTGAAATATTTAATTCAAGGAAAAATTGGGGATCTTTTTATGATGGGATCATGGTCGTTTTAATTAAAAATCCCTTAATTAAATATTAAGTTATAAGATGCTTTCCAATTGAATAACACTCATCAAAGCCTAGATCATTAGGAGTTGGTTTGCCAAAGTAAAGCATTCCTAATTATCGTGGTTAGGTGCGAAAGAATAAATGTGATATTCGACATGTTAATCAATTGGGTCTAACTTAACTAAGTTATCACAATAGGATTGTGAAATGAGAACTTAGAAGCATAGGTTTGGCGGAAAATTTATTTGATAAATTAGAGCAATTGTTGTTCACCAAACTGTCCAAGAATTATATACGAGATATAATTGACAAATGTTGTCTACCTAAATAGTTGTGTTTTGGGAGTATCAGCCAACACTGACCCAAGACATAATAAAATATGGATCTTGGCCCACTAGAAAGTAAAGTTTCGCATATACTTTCCGAGTTAATAGTGAGGGCTATTAATTTGATAAAAATAGTGGGAGGTATATTAAGTTGAATGTACCATAATCACTTAAACATAATTATTGTAACAATCTAACTTATCGTATACATTTTATCATTGTAGATAACAAATGGCACAAAACACAAACAACACTTTCTCTGTGTGATCAGTCCTTGAGAAGGACAAGCTGACAGGATCAAACTTCCTTGACTGGTCTAGGAATTTGAGAATTGTTCTCATGCAGGAAAAGAAATCTTATGTGATTGATAATCCTCAACCTGAAGCCCCTGTTGTCAATGCCACTCGTGCTGTGCAAAATGCTTATCAGAAGCATGTTGATGATGCGAACGATGTGGCTTGTCTTATGCTTGCGACAATGAATGCTGAGCTTCAGAAGCAGCATTTGGATATGAATGCACATGCTATGTTTGAACATCTTTCAACGATGTTTCAATTACAGGCTCGTGTGGAAAAGTTTAACACGAGCAAAGCACTCTACTCATGCAAGCAGGGCAACGGACCAGTCGGACCACATGTTCTAAAGATGATTGGGTATTGTGATTACCTTGCTCGTTTTGGTTTCCCGCTTCAGCGAGAGGCTCAAATCGATATAATCTTTCAATCTTTGAACATCGACTATACTCAGTTTATTATGACTTTTAATATGACTGAGCAAGATAAGACTCCTATGGAATTGTTGGCCATGCTGAGGACCACTGAAGCAAATATGGTCAAGGCACCTGAGAAAGCTCCCATAATGATGGTGGGCAAGAAAGGTGCTAAGGGAAGGGGAAATGGAAGGGGAAGAAAAAGGTTGCATCAAAAGCTCTTGCTCCTTCCAAGCCCTCCTTCAAAAAGGCTGGAAAGCCGAAGGGAGATGTCGCAAAGGCTGACAAGGGTGATTGTCACTATTGCAACAAGCCTGGTCACTGGAAGAGGAACTGTCCTAATTATTTGGAGGATCTGAAGAAGATGAAGTCTGTCAAGATTTCTACTGATTCAGGTATTTATGTTATAAAAGTCAATTTGTCTATTTCAACATCTTGGGTATTGGATACTGGATGTGGTTCTCACATTTGTATTAATGTGCAGGAACTGCGAAGGAGTAGGACATTGGCAAAGGGAGAAGTTGACCTACGAGTAGGCAATGGAGCAAAGGTTGCTGCTTTAGCCGTAGGAACTTATTATTTATCGTTGCCCTCTGGGCTTATTTTAGAACTTGATAATTGCTATTACGTGCCTGCGATTTGCAGAAACATTATTTCTATTTCTTGTTTGGACAAGAAGGGTTTTTCAATTACTATTAAAGACAATTGTTGCTCTTTTGGTTTGAATGATCTAACTTATGGCATTGCACGCATGTTTAATGGTTTATATGTTCTAGATTTAAATTTTACTCCTGTCTATAATGTTAATAAACGCCTTAAAGCAAATGACTCTAATCAAACCTTCCTATGGCATTGTCGATTAGGCCATATAAATGAGAATCGCATATCCAAGTTCATAAAGATGGATTTTTGGGTAAATTTGATTTTGAATCATACGATGAATGCAAAGCTTGTTTACTTGGTAAAATGGCAAAGGCCCCTTTTAACAAACAAGGTGAAAGGGCCACTGAACGATTAGAACTAATACATAGTGATGTATGTGGTCCAATGCGTTCTATGGCAAGAGGAGGCTTTTACTACTTTATAACATTTACTGATGATTACAGTAGATATGGATATGTGTATCTAATGAAGCACAAATCTGAATCTTTTGAAAAGTTTAAAGGTAGAAAAGCAAAAGGAAGGGAGTATTAAAACTCTTCGATCTGATCGAGGAGGTGAATACTTAACCCAGGAATTTAAGAATTTCTTAGAGGAATGTGGTATTGTATCACAACTCACTCCTCCTGGAACACCAAAATGGAATGGTGTTTCTGAAAGGAGGAATCGTACTTTGTTGGACATGGTACGATCGATGATGAGTCATGCTGATCTTCCAATAAGTTTCTGGGGTGATGCCTTAGAAACCGCTGCATATACACTAAACCGTGTTCCATCAAAATCGGTTCAAAAGACTCCATATGAGATATGGACTAGAAAGCATCAAAGCATGTCATTTATGAAAATATGGGGATGTGAAGTGTTTGTAAAATGCTTGACCTCTGACAAGCTTGGACCCAAATCAAACAAATGTTATTTTGTGGGGTACCCAAAGGAAACTAAGGGTTACTATTTCTATAATCCAATTGAGAACAAAATACTTGTTTCTCGAAATGCTGTATTTCTAGAAAGAGAATTTGTCTCTAGAAGAAATAGTGGGAGGAAAGTAGATATCGATGAAGTTCGAGAACCACAAGATAACATTGAGCCGGAAATGGAACGTGAGCAAGATATTCAAGATAATCTTGAAGAGGATATTGCTCAAGAAACACAAGTTGTTCGTAGATCTGGTAGGATTCGCCATGAGCCTGTGAGATATTATGGATTTCTCCTAGTCGATAATGGTGATATAATGCTCATGGATCAAGATGAGCCTCTTACCTATCAAGATGCTATGAACAGTCCAAACTCTGAGAAATGGCTAGAAGCCATGAAATCTGAAATGGATTCCATGTATGAAAACAAAGTATGGACTTTGGTTGATCCACCTGAAGGGGTAAAACCCATTGGGTGCAAATGGGTCTTCAAAATAAAGATTGACATGGATGGAAAGGTCCAGACCTATAAAGCTAGGTTGGTTGCAAAAGGTTTCAAACAAATTCATGGTATTGACTATGATGAAACTTTTTCACCAGTAGCAATGGTCAAATCCATTAGGATTTTGCTTGCGATAGCAGCTTACAACGATTATGAAATCTGGCAGATGGATGTCAAGACAGCCTTCCTTAATGGAAGCCTTGAAGAGGATGTATATATGATACAACCTGAAGGTTTTGTAAATCCAAAGAATGCTAGAAAGATATGTAAGCTAATCAGGTCCATTAATGGACTAAAGCAAACTTCAAGGAGATGGAATATTCATTTTGACCAAACAGTCAAAGAGTTTGGCTTCGTTCAAAATGAAAATGAACCTTGTGTTTACAAGAAGGTTAGTGGGAGCACTATGGCATTCCTAGTTCTATACGTTGATGATATATTACTGATTGGGAATGACACACCTTCTCTACAGGCTGTTAAGGCATGGTTAGGAAAGAATTTCTCCATGAAAGACTTAGGTGAGGCTTCCTATATATTAGGGATCAAGATCTATAGAGATAGATCAAGAAGATTGATTGGCCTAAGTCAGAGTACATACATTGACAAAGTATTGCATCGTTTTGGGATGCAAGATGCAAAAAGGGGATTTGTCCCTATGTCTCATGGGATAACGATCTCAGATAAAGATAGTCCTAAATCGAAAGATGAAAAGGACCGCATGAGTAAGATTCCATATGCTTCTGCAATTGGATCTGTCATGTATGCAATGATATGTACTCGTCCTGATGTATCGTATGCTTTAAGCATGACGAGCAGGTTTCAGTCTAGTCCAGGTGAAGCTCACTGGACAGCTGTCAAGACATTCTAAAGTACTTAAAAAGGACTAAAGATTCGTTCTTGGTGTATGGAGGGGAAGAGGGACTAGTTGTAAAAGGTTACACTGATTCTAGTTTCCAAACAGACAAGGATGATTCTATATCCCGGTCTGGTTTTGTGTTTTGTCTCAACGGAGGTGCTGTTAGCTGGAAAAGTTCGAAACAAGAAACAGTAGCTGATTCTACAATGGAGGCTGAGTATATTGCTGCTTGTGAAGCAGCTAAGGAGGCAGTTTGGATCCGAAACTTCATCACTGAGCTTGGTGTGGTTCCATCGATAGCAGATCCCATTGATCTCTATTGCGATAATAATGGAGCCATAGCACAAGCAAAGGAACCAAGATCGCACTCCAGGGCGAAACATATACTTAGAAGATATCATCTTATTCATGAGATTAACGAGCGAGGAGATATACACATATGTAAAGTTTATACCAATGATAACGTTGCTGATCCACTGACTAAGCCTCCGTCGCAGCAGAAGCACGAAAGTCATACTAGTTCCATAGGTATTAGGAATATGAATGATTGGCTCTAGTGCAAGTGAGTGGTGGCCATTTAACCTTACCACTGACTTTAAAGGTCATGTGAGTGTTGGGTTGTGATATTAGAGTATGGGTTGCTTTGTGTGGCTTGTTTGAGATGAAACAAAATGGAAATGTTCGATTTAGAGCGGTCATAATGCCCGATTTTTGTAAACCACTTTAACAGTTGAAGCCCGAGACCATAAAATTGTTTAAAGGTTAACCACTGCATATTATTGTGTAGCTTTTGGTTTTTAGTTTACGTGGCCGCAAAAATCGTGTTAAAAGAGTTTACGGTTTGTGAGATATGACCATTTTAGTGGAAGCGATTCGGGGAATGATGTCGCAGAAATGTACCAACTTTGTGGTTATGTTTGAGACCCTTAATAGTCGAACTAGAGTGATATTTTGAGGATAAATTCTAAGGTCAGTTAGCAAAGTATGTACGAAGGTTTCGAGTACAAAAGATTATTTTTTGATTTTACAAAAATGCATCAGCCGAGGTTGTGCAAGTGAAAACCACTAAGAACATGACTTAGAAACCAATGTTGAAAATGGTTAAGTATAACTTGAATTCGAGGATTGATTTCGAACCAAACTTATGAATTAAGTAATTGTCGACTAACATGGACTTAGTGAGAGTCTAGAGCGAGCAAATAATGCCTTGGTAGTGATTCGCTTATGTGTTTAAGCATTGAGTTATATGTGGATTATCTAGGAGATTAATCAAATGTTTTTCATTGACTTTGTCTAGATCGTCAGACACCGTCACGAGCCCCTATCACCTCTCGAGTATCATGCAAGTTTTCCAAACTTATACTTTTGAAGTATTGTTGTATAATACTGCTTTTGCCATATATAGTGTTATACATATTTTGCGATATATGTTATATCGTGTTAAGATTGAGTTTGACTTTTGGTTTATATACGAGCTTTCGAGTTAAGTAGTTATAAACCGGTATACCTTGTAGTTCTAGAGTATATGAGCATGTTCATTGGTTTTGATTCTAGACCGGGAATCAGTATTTTACGATAATGAGATTGTGATGGGAATCAGAGGGATCCCAGAGGCAGAGTAATGTTTATTTTCGAGAAATGTTTTAATAAACATTATTTATGTTTCGAGAAAGTATTAAAATACTTGCAAATGTAAGAAATATTATTTGAATATTTCTTTTATTAACGGAGGATTATTTTGATTTATTATTTAATTATTGAGATTTGTTTAATAAATATTATTTAAATATTAATTATCTCTTTAATTGATTTAAAAATCATATTATTTAATTAAAAATCATTTGAGGTCTTTAAAAATTATTTTAAATATTTTCTGACATTAAAAAATATTTTCAAAGGTTATAGGGATTCCCAAATATTTTTTCAAAAAATGTAATGACTCTTTACTGAGTACCCGTATGTTTTCGAACTTGTCAAAAGTTGGGAATCCAAGGTTTTAGGGAGCCAATTAAATGTTTTCTCCCTTCGTTGATAACATAAATGTATTCTGGGATTCCAGCCCTACTGTTTCGGGTTCCCATATCATCAAAGAGTATAAAATTTCAGTTTTGATTTTCATGAGCACTATTCATCGCTCAGAATGATTTTGTTGAAAGCCAACATGTGCTTATCGGTTAGCTTCCAATTGTTCCGGAAGTAAGCTAAAGATACGAGAGGATCTGTGAACGGGTAATCACCCGGGGAACTTGAATTCGTTTTAGTTCCAAGGAAGGCAGATCCCGAGTCAAGAATTGGGAAAAAGGTGTAAGAGGCGAGAGTAGCGCATCGTCCAACCACGGTCGTCTGGGGTCAGGGCAAGAAAACGGGGAGCCGGAATTGTCCTCTACATGTAGAAAAATAATTGATCGAGAGCCCTCAGCATATCGACTGATCATCGAGCTAAAGGTGCGCTTGAGAATTCCCGACACATAGTTGAAATAAAATTTATCCTCTATACGGAGTTCAGTATTCTCATCTAGCAGTATCTAGAACTACAAAACATTGTCTACCCAGAGCAGGGTTTCCACATCCAAATTTCTATCAGATCCCAAATAAGGGAAATATTGGAGTTTTTCAATAAAGGATGCATGTCTTATATATTGCTACGGCAAGTATAAGTTTTGTATATCTTTCGCATAAAGATAGTATTATTAATTGAAGTACTGAGATAGTACTATTTTCGAGTATTTTTCTATAAGGATATAAATTCAATTTGTTGAATTACTGAGATAATAAAGAGTTTAATTATTTTCCGGTAAAGGAGATAATTTCAATATTGAGACATTTTGACAATTATTGTCTTATACCAAATTTTATTCTGGATTTCATACAAAGGTAGATTTTTCCATGATTTTATTTTCTTGCTGAGCTTTCGCTCAACTCTTGCTTTGTTTTATATATTATATAGCAGCTAAGCAGGACGCCATGGATCCGTCACACACCCCGCAAACAAGTGGGAAATGCAAGGCATTTCTGTGAGCAGTTCATGGCAGTGATCCCTGAGATAGTAAGTGTTGGGACAATCAGATCGTGGCCCTGCGATTTTTGATACAATAAATTAACGAGTACGAATAGAAAAGTCGCCTTGTTAACGGTTGATTCCACGCTCTTCTATTGTATTCCCAAATTCCCTTGAGCCAAGTGTGGCCTTCGTCTTCTCAAGTTAACCTCTCAAGCTCCTGGGTGGCTACCAAATTTCTTGACCAACCCTAGCAAGAAGAGAATAAGAATATATATAGGGCTATAATAGGGATCATGGATAATTAGGTTAGGCCTCCCAATGGCATTCCGAGCCCAGCCCAATGTCATTTAATATTAATTCAATCCACTAAAGAATTAATATTTGCACTAGCTTTCCTAATACCGTAATTTAATTAATTAATTCGGTTCCAATATTATTTGCTTATTAAATTCCCCATGTTTAAAATATCGCATGCCCATTAATTAAATAAATTACCGATAATTCATTTAATTAATATCTTTTATCCTTGATCATCCACTCAAGGATGATCATCCTTGAAAGCTCAAAAAAATTTAATTATGTGAAACCCTGCAGGTGGATTTAATTATTGTTCGGGTTAATGGTGCTTTTAATTATATTTTTTTGAGCTTTCAAGGGGACATCATTAACCCGAATATTATCAGGACATGGATTCCTTCAATAAATAATATTCACTATGTATATAATTCCATCACCCAAAATATAATGATATAATTCAAAAAAATTATCTCATATATAAATCAAAGCATGTAAATAATATACACGTGTCAATTATTATATCCGGATTAAGAACCTAAGCATTAATAATAACATAGAATCTTAGTTCACCTTCTTAATCAGTATAAGGGAACAATTCTAAATTTGATCCTGTTCAATATACACAAAGTATACTAGTATTATTTAATATTCAAAATAAACTATTCTAAATAATACTACAGCCATACCAGTGGATTGTCCAATACCACCTGTGCTATAAACCTTATTATATTATAAAAACCGTATTTAACAATCTAATATTCTGTATCCCATTTGATACTAGATTGTCCACAATATATAATATTAGACAGCATGTAAACATTTAAATGATTCTCAATAAAACTGGGCCAGAAATAAATGTATATACTTTAAATAAATTTTTAGTATACACTAACAATCTCCCACTTATACTCAAAATATTCTATGAGTATATTAGTGTTTATTTAATCCACTATTACACAAAAAACTATGTGTCCATCCATCTGACTCCTATCGCTTCCACATGCCTGTCAAAAACCTTGGCTGGCAAGCTCTTTGTGAAAGGATTTGCCCGGTTGTCTTCTGATGATATGTGAGCCACAACTATATCTCCTCACTTTAAGATTCCTCGTATGAGATGATACTTACGTTCAATATGTTTAGCTGCTTTGTGATCTCGCGGTTCCTTCGAATTTGCCACAGCACCAGTGTTATCACAATACACTTTCAAACTCATAGGCAAATTAGGTACCACATCCAAGTCCAAAAGGAAGTTCCTGAACAATACAGCCTCCTTTGCAGCCTTAGAGGCCGCCACGTACTCGGCTTTCATGGTGGAGTCTGCAATGCATTTCTGCTTTACACTCCTCCATATAATGGCTCCACCTCCCAAAGTAAAAACATATCCCGAGGTTGATTTCCTCTTATCCCTATCTGATTGGAAATCTGAATAAGTATATCCCAAAGGAAATAGATCTGAGGCCTTGTAAATTAATATATACTCCTTAGTCCTTCTCAGGTACTTGAGTATAGTTTTTACTGCACTCCAATGTTCCTGACCTGGGTTCGACTGATATCTACTAACCATGCCTACAGCAAAGCAGATGTCAGGCCTCGTACATAACATAGCATACATTAAGCTTCCACATGCCGAAGCATAAGGAACTGCTTTCATGCTTTCTATATCTTTAGGTGTCGAAGGACACTGCTCCTTGGATAGAGCCACTCCATGCTTAAAAGGTAGAAAACCTTTCTTAGAGTTCTGCATGTTAAAACGAGATAATACTTCATCAATGTAGGGCTCTTGAGATAAAGCCAACATCCTTTTCTTGCGATCCCTTATTACTTTGATCCCAAGGATGTATGCCGCTTCACCTAAGTCCTTCATTTCAAATTGTTTGAACAACCATGCCTTTACTGATGACAACATCTTAACATTATTTCCAATGAGTAAAATGTCATCTACATACAGTACTAGAAAAACCATTGCATTACCCTCACTTCTCTTATACACACATGATTCACTTGGACTTTGATCAAATCCATATGACTGGACTGCCTGATCAAAACGAATATTCCAGTCCCTAGAAGCTTGTTTTAGTCCATAAATAGCCCTCTTAAGCTTACAAACAAGATGCTCTTGGCCTTCCTTAATGAATCCTTTTGGTTGTTGCATATAGATGGTTTCCTCAAGACTTCCATTAAGGAAAGCTGTCTTGACATCCATTTGCCAAATCTCATAATCGAGATGAGCTACTATAGATAAAAGAATCCGGATCGACTTAAGCATAACAACCGGCGAAAAGGTTTCCTCATAATCGATCCCTTCTTTCTGAGTATACCCTTTCGCAACAAGTCGTGCTTTCCAGGCTTTCACCTTTTTGTCAGATCCTCTTTTCTTCTTGTAGATCCACATACATCCAACGGGTTTTACACCTTTGGGTGGTTCCACGAGCTCCCAAACTTGATTGGAATACATGGATTCCATCTCAGATTCTATTGCCTTTTGCTATAGATCTGCATCTTTATCTAGAATTGCCTCTTCATATGTCCTGGGATCCTCATCATGTTCACCAGAGACCAAGTCCGAGGACTCTCCCAAAAACATGAATCTATCTGGTTGTTGAACAACCCTCCCACTACGACGAGGCACTGGTGCAGTATTAGTGTTAAGTTGTGCATTTTCTTGTGGCTGTTCTACTTGTACTATTGGCACTTGGGGATTATCTGTCCCTCCCACTAGTTCCTCTAAAACGATACTACTCATGGGTTTATGGTTCATTATATAGTATTATTCTAAGAATCTAGCATTGGTGCTAACAATGATATCTCGATCCCTAGGACTATAAAATGAATAACCTTTCGTTCCCATGGGATAGCCTACAAACAGCCTTACTTCTGTACGAGATTCTAACTTGGTCGCGTTCTTGTTCAGCACATGTGCTGGACAACCCCAAATCCGAATATGTCTTAGACTTGGTTTTCTACCTGTCCACAATTCTATTGGAGTCTTGGGAACCGACTTAGAAGGTACCAAGTTTAGAAGGTAAGCCGTTGTTTCTATAGCATATCCCTAGAACGACTTGGGTAAATCTGAATAACTCATCATCGATCTAACACTCTCTAAAAGAGTCTGATTCCTTCTCTCTGCTACACCATTCTGCTGAGGTGTGCCAGGTGCAGACAACTGGGATGTGATCCCATTTTCTGATAAATATTCCCTAAATTCTCCAAGCAAGTATTCGCCACCACGATCTGATTGTAGTGACTTGATACATTTTCCAAGATGTCGCTTCTCCGCAATTGCTTTGTACTCTTTGAATTTTTCAAAGAACTCAGACTTACGACGTAACAAATAAATGTACCCATATCTAGAATAATCGTCAATTAAAGTGACAAAATACTCATAACCTCCTCTTGCTTGGATACTCATAGGTCCACATAAATCACTATGAACCAATTCTAACACTTCTTTGGCTCTATTCCCCTTTGCTTTAAAAGGCCTATTAGTCATCTTACCTTCCAAGCAGGATTCACAAACTGGAAATGGCTCCACTGCCAACGAGCTTAATGGCCCATCTACTACCAGTCTTTGAATCCTCCTCAAGTTAATATGACCTAATCTTAAGTGTCAAAGATATGTTTGGTTCAATTCAGAAGGTTTCTTTCTTTTATTGGAGCTAGAAAGAATGTTATTAGTTTCCTTTTGTTGCAGCATTGGTTGGACATAATTAATAATATATAAATTTTCTTGCAATGTACCATAACATATAACTCGTTTATTCATCATAATAGAAACATTACGATCCAAACAAACAGTATAACCATCCATAGCAAGTTTAGAAACCGAAATCAAATTCCTTCTAAACGAAGGTACATAAAGACAATTGTTCAAAACCAAAATCCTATCATCTCCAAAAGACAAAGTAATTATTCCAACTACAACTACTGCTACTTTCGTAGCATCTCCCATGAACACATATATCTCGCCATCTCTAAGCATTCTGGATTGCTGGAACCCCTGCAATGAGTTACAAACATGGTCAATGGCTCCTGTATCTACACACCAAGTGCTCGTATATATAGCCGCTACGTATGTTTCCGTAACTAGAGAAAGAGACATACCAGTATTGTTTGTCTTCTTAGGAAGAGGACAATCTTGTTTCCAGTGACCTGACTGCTTGCACCTGAAGCACTTGCCCTTAGGCTTTTTCACACCACCTTGAACTCCCACTGCATTAGCAACCTTTCCAGCTTTCTGTGTCTGAGTCTTTTTCTTCTTCTTACCTTTCGGCTTAGATGAAGAAGCTTTCTCAGCCACATTCACTTGAACATTCTGTTTAAAGAGTCCTTCAGCTGCCTGAAGTTCTATCAGAAGTTCCGCGAGACTATACATCCTTTTGTTCATGGTGTAATTCAAACGGAACTGCTCAAAACTTTTGGACAGACTCATAAGGATGATATCGATCTGGGTTTCCCCATCAATATCAACACCAAGGATCTCCATCTCATTCAGATGAGACATCATCCTGAAAACATGATCCCTTACAGGTGTTCCTTCATCCATCTGAGTGTTCATTAAAGCCTTCATTGCTACTTGCCTAGCAGCCCTATTCTGTTCTCCAAAAAGTTCCTTGAGATTAAAGAGCATATCTGAAGTTGTGGCCATAGCCTGGTGCTGATGCTGCAAAACACCCGACATTGCTGCCAGAATGTAACATCGCGACATCTCATCAGCCTTAACCCACCGCTTATAATACTCCTTCTCACTTTCAGGAGCATCTTCAGCAGGCTAATCTGGCTTGGGTTCATAAGTACAAAATTTGTACTCCTCAGCAGTCAACACTATGTCAAAATTACGTTTCCATTCAATATAGTTCGGTCCAGTAAGTTTGTTATCCTTAAGTATGGTGAATAGTGGATTAAAGCCCATAATGATCTAATCCTGAGAATCATACATGTAACACATAATCAGAGAGTTACACAAATCTTAAAACCTATTGGGTTTCCTCTAACAATTAATTAAAATTAATGCACTAATATTTAAACACCATAAGTATCTGGTACACCACGATGGATGACATATATACCACTTAAATTCGTTTAAATATTACTTCGGTCCTATTACTAAATAATACGCCACGTTAGGGTGGACTATATATTATTTTTCATAGCTAAGTGTATACCATTATTAAATCTTAAATTACTTAAACCGAATACATCCGTTTGATATATTAATGGATAATTCCAAGGTCTCGGAGGAGTCACAACGGCCTCGCTTAATACCCGATTCCTAGATAGAATTTTCCATAGTCAACATCAAAAGAGTATTCAATTTTCGTTACGAATTCTATGAAACTTGGTACGTCACGTTAGAGTGATCTATATACCTTTCAATATTCGTAATTTAATTTAAGAATTTTGTTCTAGTAATTTCGACAACCTTTTAAAACACCGTAAATAGTACGCCACGTTAGGTGATCATATATACCATCTACATTATTTAAAAGGCTATATTACATACAAAATAATGGAGACCGTGGGATTTAATTCCTAATTAATTCCCTCACCCACTTAGAATTTTAAAAAAAAAATTGAGGAATTTTAAAATTAGATGGGGCCTATGTCATTAAAATTATGTCTAACATGCATTCCAAATACACACATAATTTAACAACATAAAACATTTAATTAAAGCAATGAATAAAAAATCTATGTCCATGTCGTCCTAATTATGTTAAACATGCAATTAAAAATTACACACATAATTAACAACACACATAACAATTATTTAAAGCAATAATTAAGAAAAATAGCGGAATTAATATTAAAACAATAATTAAATCCACTATTATGGCCCCCAAAATTATTTTCTGCAGCCTCAAAACATGCCACACTGTTGACCACGCGCATCTGCTGAAAAAAAAAATTCTACCTTCGCTTGTTGCGCAGTCTGGAAGTGCGTTGTCTTTTAGCTGAACCAACCCTGATGCGCATGCTGTCTATGCACCACACCATTCTAACTGGTAACGCAGGGCTGACCTGCGTTACAGGCTTTTGACCAGAAATTTTCACGCGCCACTGCCTGCTTCTTCCTGACGCCTGTTTCTTCTGTTCTTAATCACCAGCTGCAGCGGAAAAATATTTGTTCCAGTTTCAATTTTTAGCCGCTTGTAATTATCACATAATGCCCGGATTTTTACAAAAACCCATCAATCAATTACAAGAAAAATAGATCTATTACAAAAATAATTTTCCAAAATCTATTCGAACACGATCAACCCTCGTGTTTACAACCACGATAAACCACGTGGAAACCAAACAAAAAATTAACCACGATTAAACCACGTGGGATCCAAACACATAATTAAAATATACATGGCCATAATAGTGGATAACAACCTACAAAACAGAATATACAAGCCTACCACTATATACATGCATATATAATTACGACATGGACATCGTATAAAAAATCGCAGAACCATTGAACCTAGCTCTTGATACCAATTGTTGGGACAATCAGATCGTGGCCCTACGATCTTTGATACAATAAATTAAAGTGTACGAATAGAAAAGTCACCTTGTTAATGGTTGATTCCACGCTCTTCTATTGTACTCCCAAATTCCCTTGAGCGAAGTGTGGCCTTCGTCTTCTCAAGTTAACCTCTCTTCTTGCTCCTGGGTAGCTACCAAATTTCTTGACCAACCCTAGCAAGAAGAGAATAAGAATATATATAGGGCTATAATAGGGATCATGGATAATTAGGTTAGGCCTCCCAATGGCATTCCGAGCCCAGCCCAATGTCATTTAATATTAATTCAATCCACTAAAGAATTAATATTTGCACTACCTTTCCTAATACCGTAATTTAATTAATTAATTCGGTTCCAATATTATTTGCTTATTAAATTCCCCATGTTTAAAATATCGCATGCCCATTAATTAAATAAATTACTGATAATTCATTTAATTAATATCTTTTATAAGGATCATCCACTCAACCTTTATTTAATTATGCCGGAATAAATCCACCTGCAGGGTTTCACATAATTAAATTTTTTTGAGCTTTCAAGGGGACATCATTAACCCGAATATTATCAGGACATGGATTCCTTCAATAAATAATATTCACCATGTATATAATTCCATCACCCCAAATATAATGATATAATTCAAAAGATTTATCTCATATATAAATCAAAGCACGTAAATAATATACACGTGTCAATTATTATATCCGGATTAAGAACCTAAGCATTAATAATAACATAGAATCTTAGTTCACCTTCTTAATCAGTATAAGGGAACAATTCTAAATTTGATCCTGTTCAATATACACAAAGTATACTAGTATTATTTAATAGTCAATATAAACTATTCTAAAAAATACTACAGCCATACCAGTGGATTGTCCAATACCACCTGTGTTGTGAACCTTATTATATTATATAAACCGTATTTAACAATCTAATATTCTGTATCCCATTTGATACTAGATTGTCCACAATATATAATATTAGACAGCATGTAAACATTTAAATGATTCTCAATAAAACTAGGCCAGAAATAAATGTATATACTTTAAATAAATATTTTCAGTATACACCAACAGTAAGGACTAGTTGGATCGGTCTGCAGCTTTTGTTAGTCTTTTTTATATATAAGTATGACTTGTGTAAAAGGATAACGAGAATCAAACGTTTGAGCCGCTAGCGCGCCTTCACTTAGAGGTTGCATCAGTAGTAAGATTCAGTAAACATTTGGGTATTGTAATAACTATATTTTATTCCGTAGATATTGTAGTGTATCATTTCTGAGACTCTAGCATGTGTGTGTGTATGTGTGAGATTATATATGTTGTGGGGTCATGAACATGCGGATTGTATATATTGTGAGTAATACAGGTACAGCAAGGAATAAATGGATCATGACTACCCTAGATCCCTGACCCCGGGTCTGGGGGTGTTACAGAGATGGTATCAGAGCGTTAGGTATAAAGTCCTCAGAAATGACAATAGATCGAGTCTAATAATACCCTTATTAATAATGATAATACCTAGAGCTCAAGTCGAGTTCGTAGTCGGGTTATTAGATATAGCCCTGACTGTTTAAGTTTAGTCCACGAGGGAACTTCTTTTTAGAAACCCTTCTTCTTTTAGAACTGATGGTTAACAACACATTTTCGTTTGGGATATAGATGACTGAGATACCGGGTATATTAGAACCCGAGGCCTTTGTACAGGCACATGATGATGCACTCCTTGAGATTGACGCAGACCCGATTGAGGAGGATCTAAAATAGGATCCAGAGGGGGACCCCATGGAGGATCTAGAAGAGAATTTTATAGAGGATGAGCCTATTGATAACAATGCAGGATGTTTACTTGAGGTCTTATAGTAGGACTAAGAGAATCTTCAGAGGTCGTCAGAGTGATGAGATGCGAGTTAGAGTCGGTTACGATTCATCAAAAGACATGATGAAGAGAATGGAGTAGAGTCTCAAGGACAAATGAGGTAGAGGCGGTAAAGCCAACACCAGTGGAGTAATTCGACTAGAGTGAAACCTGTTACTCGTAGTCTGTTGCAGTTGCCCATAAGGAGGCAGCCTACGTAAGAACCAAGACGTTCAAACTTTCATGTATAATTAAGGGTACGTAGTTACCTTAACTAGTTTGGAGGCATTGCCTTGCTCATGGGTTTTCAGTCCCCCACGACCAGCGATTCCTTCAGGAACAGTGTTTATTACGCTATTGGAGAATTTTTATTATCTCGAGGAAATTTTGGGTATACGTACTACGTGAATGTTATTGTAAGACAAGCGCATTAAGATAGGATCGCGAATGAGATTTTCCCCCCTCAGGAGACTAGGAGGGAAATTATGTGGATAGAACTGAGAGGCCGGAATTAGATCCGGGTGTTGCCAGTTTTGATGAATGACTAGTAATATAGTAATGTTCCTTATAAGTTGGTGGATAGTTAGACTGACTTTTGATGGTACGGGCTATTCGGACGTATATGTATCTGAATGATGTGGCATATTTCAGTTCGAAACGTTTTGATTCCCCCTTTTTGGGACATATATATTTGTTTCCTTTCCAATTGTTAAAATTCCAACTTTGCTTAAATAATCATGATATTACAACTATCCACAATTCTATCTGTTCTGATATACATAGAACTGTGAATCCTCCAATTTTTGCGAAAAATTTCGAAAAAAATAAGAATATTTTTCGCCCGATCACTTTCGTTTGAAAATAATAAAATATATCAAGGACTTCGAATTTTTTGAATATTTCTTCGGGTTTAGAAATTGATTTCCAAGTGTTGCCAGTGGGTAACCAGATTGATCAACTTTCCCTGATTCTGACAATCTAACAATTCTGATGAACCTTGTCTTTTTTATTATCAGAAAATGCCACCAAGAAGGATGGGAACGAGAGCTAACCGCGCCGATTCGGAGGGGCAGGGTAGTCACCACGAGGAAGGTGGCCAACAGAACTATAATAGTGATGAGAGTGACCAGGATTACAATGAGGAAGAAGACTTAGGTTCTGATGAGGAGGCAGACACGGAATTTAATGAGGAAGAGTTTGAGGAAGAGGTGGTTCAGAACAATTAATGACAAGGGAGGGGAAAACCTAGAGGGGAACCCCGTGAATCAGTTCTTGTACCTAGTAAAACATAATCTGAACCAACACCCTAATCCTCAACGGACTGACAATTTGGGCGCTAATGCATTTAGGGCTTTTAAGTCGTTAAAACCCCTAGAGATCCACGGAACCGCTGACCCAGTGGAAGCTAAGCTTGGCTTAAATTGATAGTGTTAGTGCCCTAGAGACAATGTAGTTATGCTTCTAGGAAAGACTATTTTGTTATTTAATGATTATGTTCTACTGATTATTCTACATTAATTTATTATGTCTTAATTTACTGCGATATAAATGTTAGAATAATAAATGTCCTTGGAATATGTAACACGTATTTTATATCTATAAGTATGTGACTTAAAAATGAGATTCTAAGAATATTGTTAGTATTCCTAAATATCCCTTATCGTGCATTTATAATATGGGGCAATTATAATGCATAAAAATTAGTATGTTTGTTGACTGATGACCATATCTCATTGGTCATAGCTATAGTGATACTAAAGTCAAGAACATAGGTGCATGTAATATTCTACATGGCACTGGATAGACCCACAGTGAGATTCTACATGTTGATAATGTCATTAGAAAGACTCATAGTGATAATGGTGTGATGATCCTTAGACTTAAGATCATTATATTTTTATACGAGGATTAATATACTTTGACTACATTAAAAGTTATCTTTGACCGGGTGATGATAAAAGTGGCCATCGTGTATATTAACGTATGAGAAATATGAATGATAGATATAGGATTTAACCCTCCTATTATTAGGAGAGATATTATTGGCCTCTTGATTGAGTAAGACTATGAAAATGCATGGTCATGCTCAAATATTGATTTGTTTTTAATAGTCTACTCATTGATCAAGGAAACCCAGATTAAATGATGAAGAGGATGACTAAAAACATGCTTCGAGTTTAATATATAATATTTGGTTAAAGGGATTATATTACACGAAAACATTAATCACGAAAGGTTTAATTGGATCACCAATTATTATTATTACTTGGGTAGCAATGATGTATTACTAGATGTCGCTCATTGTTTACGATTTTAAATTTAATTTAAAATTGTTGCCAACGTGATAATTACCTACAGGGTCACACACATAGAACGCTTGAAGGAGAAATAATTTAAATTATGAATTTAAATTAAATAAGTGATTTGTTCTATTTATAATATTAATTAACTATGACTTAATTAATTAAATAAATAGAAAAACAGAATTACTTAAACTAATTCTGAAATTAGTTATTTATTAAATAAGTGAGACTTAATTAATTAATAAATTGGAATTTCAGATTAGTATTAATTATAATTGGATTATAATTAGAAAAACATATTCTTCTCTATATATATCTCTTTATGGGCTGTTTTAGAAGAATAAGAAACATATTCTAAAACCCTGGCCGCATTGAGAGAGCGAAGAAGATAGAGAGAGAAGCTGTTTTCGGGTGCTAGTACACATCAATCCTTCGAGTATAAGCGTTCGTTTAGATACCGTAGAGCGTAGATCGCGAGAGCGGGATACGTGGTAATCGTGAAAGCTTTGGACCTCCATGATTCGTTTTCCTCTTAACTGTTAAAGCTTCTTTACGGTAAAGATTCTTACTTCGAATTAAATATTTGTTTCGCATGGATCCTGCTATGGGTTTTGATGTTTTTAATTTATTTTACGTTTTTCAATTGCGTTTATGTGCTCGAAACCCAACAAAGGCATCAGAGCTACTTCCGAAACGTTTTAATTCGTTATATGTTTAACAGTTTGTTAAAGCTTCTTTACGGTAAAGATTCTTACTTCGAATTAAATATTTGTTTCGCATGGATCCTGCTATGGGTTTTGATGTTTTTAATTTATTTTACGTTTTTCAATTGCGTTTATGTGCTCGAAACCCAACAAAGGCATCAGAGCTACTTCCGAAACGTTTTAATTCGTTATATGTTTAACAGTTTTGATGATATAAGCATGTATGTGATTATTTGTCATGTCTTCGTATTGACGCAAGAAGCTTATATGTATGTATGTATATGTTTTGAATATTTGATATTCATGAGAATTGTATAATCATGTGATGATTGTATATATCGCTATATGTATATGATACATGTTTGTTTCTATTATGGTGATTGTATACGATACGATTTCCGAAAAATTGTGTAAATCTAGTGAAATTTGCGTACTGTGTCCGACTTTCACAAAACAAATATGTTTTTTGACTGGAATTGGGCCACTGAACAAGACTGACTAAGTCAGGTTCGCATATGTAAGCCGTTTGACGTAGTTTACTGACCATAAACAACGATTTATGGTTTTTTGATTTAATTTCGAATTTTTAAAAATTTTTTTTTTTAGTTATAACTTATTAGATCATATTGGATATGATATGTTATGATGTATCGATGATGATCATATAATATGTATATATACCGATATATACATGATATATGTTTGTTCTTGTTGTGAGAATCATATTCGATATGATTTCTAAAAAGCTGCGCAGATCTGGTGAAATCTGTCCGGTATCCGAATTTGACGAAAGAGTACCTTTTCGGAAAGGGAAACGAGCGTCTAAACAAAACTGATAGCAAAGCTATCATCGACTCGTCTGTAAGGCGTTTGACGCCATTTATTTCCTCAAACGGCGATTTATTCTTTTTAGAATTTGATTCTGATTTTCTGGTTTTCGCGTTATATGATTTTTTGATTGGATCATATGAAATATGATATGGCTTAATATGATTAGAAAATATGACATGTTCTTTAATTATTACTTGAGCATGGTGATTGGTTATGGCTCTAATGACCCATAGGTTAGTGGTTTTGATATGTATTCATGGTTTTGGTTTCATAAATATGACTTGCATGTCATTTTCTTCATTCTTGTAATTGTTTAACCTCGAATGTAACTCGAGTTTTATTATGTACTTACATTAGTATAGGTTGTGTTCAATTATTCCATGTAATGCACATTAAGATTAAAGGACGATCTAAGAGGAGGAGAAACCAAGCAGACAAGAAGAATGAAGACATGTAATTCTATTTATATTTTTCCACCATAGATTGACCTTGATCTTTTCATTAGCTTGAAAGGATCATATAGGATAAAGGCCATAAGCAAGCACGTTTACATACTGCCCTTTACATATTGATGTATGAATGTATGTGTAGGATACATAATGATGCTTGCTTTAATTAGATTAATCATGTATGAATGTATGTATTAGATACATCACCCATGCCATGCCTGCTTAAACAAGATAAAATCTGTAACGACTCAAGATTTTATAATTAAACAAAACGATTATGAGATTTCTGTGTTTATGAAACATGGAATTAAATACGAATTTTCAATGATTTCGATATGGGGAGATTTTGTCAACAACGGGCCATGCCTGTAAGGAAGTCGGGTATTAAGCGAGACCACTGTGTCTTCTCCGACAACCTAGAAATCAAACCATTGCGAATATTGATTTGAAGTATTTAATTCAAGGAAAAATTGGGAATCTCTTTATGATGGGATCATGGTCGTTTTTAATTAACAAATCCCTAAAGAATAAACATTAAGTTTAAGATTCCTTCCAAATGGAAACCCCTCGTCAAGACCTAGATCGATAAATGGTGTGTTAGCCGAAGTGAAGTACCCTCGTCTATCGTGGTAAGGCGCGATGGAGTAAATTAGTGATACTTAACTGTTAGACCATTGGGTTCGACTTAACTAAGTGACCACAATAGGATTGTGAACTTAGAGGCATAGAGTTTGGTATGATTTATTGGATAAATGTGAACAAATGTTGTTATGTTAACAAATGTTGTTCTACCAAACTATCCAAGAGTTATATATGATATAATTGACAAACGTTGTCTACCTAAATAATCATTTTAAGGAGAAAAGCCAAAGCTGACCTTAAAAGTGATGAAATATGGATCTTGGCTCACTAGAAAGGTTTAGAGAAACTTTTTTGAATTGATAGGTAAGGCTATTAATTTGATAAAAATAGTGGGAGATATATTCTGAATATATATGAATAATCACTTGAACATAAATTAATAATACCGTAGACTAATTATTTTATGCATTTTAACATTGTGGATATTCAAATGGCAAACAACTGAAATAAACTTCTCCGTACGATCAGTCCTTGAGAAGGACAAGATGACATGAACAAACTACATCGATTGGCAATGGAAAGGCAAGAAGAGGATTGGAGACAAATCTAATACTAATCCAAAACATGCTCCCAAAAGGGCTTTGATGCCTACAGAAGGTGTTGCAAAAGGTGATTGTCAATATTTCAAGAAGTCGGGTCATTGGAAGAGAAACTATTAAACTAATTTGGAGGATCTGAAGAAACTGAAGTCTGTTCAGATTTCTAATTCAGGTATTTATGTCATAGAAGTCAATTTGTCTACTTCTACATCATGGGTATTAGATATTGGATGTGGTTCCCACATTTGTATAAATGTGCAAGAACTTTGAAGGTGTAGAACTTTGGAGAAATGAGAAGTCGACCTACATGTTGGCAATGGAGCAAAGGTTGGTGCCTTAGATGTAGGGACTTATTATTTATCGTTGACCACTGTGCTTATTTTAGAACTTGAGAACTATTCTTTTTTACGTGCCTGCGATTTGCAGAAACATTATTTCCATTTCTTGTTTGGACAAGATTGGTTTTTCATTTTTGATTCAGAACAATGGTTATTCATTTTCATTGAATAATGTTACCTATGGTGTTGCACGTTTGTTTAATGGTTTTTATGTTCTTGATCTTGGTACTCCTGTGTATAATATAAATGATAAATGTCTTAAGACAAATGACCCAAATTGAACATACCTCTGGTACTGTCGTTTAGGCCATATAAATGAGAATCGCATTTCCAAGTTACATAAAGATGGATACTTGGATAAGTTTGATTTTGAATCATACGAAGAATGCGAACCTTCTCTTATTGGCAAAATGACTAAAGCTCCTTTTACCGGATAAAGTGAGAGGGCCACCAAACGATTGGAATTGATACATAGTGATGTATGTGGTCCAATATGTACGATGGCAAGAGGTGGCTTTTACTATTTCATAACCTTTACTGATGATTTTAGTAGATACCGATATGTGTATCTTTTGAAGAACAAATTTGAATCGTTTGAAAAATTCAAAGGGTATAAGGCTGAAGTTGAAAAGCAAATAGGCGAAAGTATTAAAACTCTACGATCTGATCGTGGGGGAGAATAGTTAAGCTTTGAATTTAAGAATTTCCTAAAGGAATGTGGTATCGTATAAAAACACACTCCTCGTGGAACACCACAATGGAATGGTGTGTCTGAAAGGAGAAATCGTACTTTGTTGGACATGGTGCGATCGATGATGAGTCATGCGGACCTTCCAATCAGTTTCTGGGGTTATGCCCTAGAGACGGCTGCACAAACACTAAACTAAGTTCTTTCAAATTCGGTTCAAAAGACACCATATAAGATATGGACTGAGGAATGTAATAGCATGTCATTTATGAAAGTTTGGGGATGTGAAGCGTTTTTGAAACGTTTAATCTCTGATAAGCTAGGACCGAAATCAAATATATGTAATTTTGTAGGATACCCATTAGAAACTAAAGGGTATTATTTATATAAACCTTTGGAGAACAAAGTGTTTGTTGCTCGAACGGCTGAGTTTCTAGAGAGAGAACTGCTTTCTAAGAAAAACAGTGGGAGGACAATAGAACTCGATGAGGATCGAGAACTGCAAGATAATGTTGAACCAGAGTTGGAACATGAGCAGAATGAGACTCAAGATGTTGAGAACAATACTTCTCAAGAAACACAGGTTGTTCATAGATCTAGTAGGATTCGCCATGAGCCAAAGAGATATTATGGATTTCTCCTGACTCAAAGTGGCGATGTGATGCTTGTAGATAATGATGTACCTCTCACCTACAAGGATACTATGAATAGTCCAGATTTTGAGAGATGACTGGGACCATGAAATCTGAGATGGATTCCATGTATGAAAACCAAGTATGGACTTTGGTTGCACCACATGATGGGGTAAAACCCATAGAGTGCAAGTGGGTTTTCAAGAAGAAAACTAACATGGATGGAAATTTACAGACCTACAAAGCAAGACTAATGGCAAAAGGTTTCAAGCAAATTCATGGTATTGACTATGATGAAACTTTCTCACCGGTAGCTATGGTCAAATCCATCAGTATTTTGCTTGTTATAGTAGCTTATTATGACTATGAAATCTGGAAAATGGATGTCAAGACCGCTTTCTTAAATGGGAGCTTAGAAGAGGATGTGTACATGACACAACCTGAGGGTTTTGTCGATTCAAGATTTTCTAAAATGGTTTGTAAGTTGCGAAAATCCATTTATGGATTGGTTCAGGCCTCAAGGAGATGGAACATCCATTTTGATGAAACGGTCAAGAAGTTTGGCTTCATAAAACTGAGGATGAGCCGTGTGTTTACAAGAAGGTTAGTGGGAGTCATGTGGCATTCCTAGTATTATATGTAGATGACATATTACTAATAAGGAATGACATTCCTTCTCTACATGCTGTGAAGACTTGGTTGGGAAAAAGTTTCTCGATGAAAGACTTAGGCGATGCTACCTATATGTTAGGGATCAGGATCTATAGAGATAGATCTAAAAGATTAATCGGCTTAAGTCAGAGTACATACATTGACTAGGTGTTGCATCGTTTTGGGATATGTCTCGGTGTCTCATGGGATAGCGATCTCAAAGGAAAACTGTTTTAAATCATCAGATGATAAGTACCGTATGAGTAAAGTACCATATACTTCGGCAATTGGTAATATAATGTATGCAATGATATGTACTCATCATGATGTCTCGTATGCTTTAAGCATGACGAGCAGATACCAGTCTAATCCTGGTGAGGGTCTCTGGACAACAGTCAAGAATATTCTTAAGTACCTTAAAAGGACTAAAGATTCGTTCTTGATATATGGAGGAGATGAGAAACTGGTTGTAAGAGGTTACACTGATGCTAGTTTCCAGATAGATAGGGATGATACTGTGTCCCAGTCTGGATTCATGTTTTTTCTAAGTGGAGGTACTATAAGCTGGAAAAGTTTGAATCAAGAGCCAGTAGCTGATTCTACAATGGAATCTGAGTATATTGCTACCAGTGAAGCAGCCAAAGAGGCTATTTGGATTTGGAAGTTTATTACAGGACTTGGTGTGGTTCCATCGATCACAGATCTAGTTGATCTGTATTGCGATAACAATGGAGGCATTGCGCAGACTAAGGAACCAAGGTCTCATTCAAAGGCAAATCATATACTTAGGAGATATCACCTTCTTCGAGAGATGAATAAGAGAGGAGATATACATATATGTAAAGTGCATACTAATGATAATGTTGCGGACCCTGTGACTAAGGCTTTGTCGCAGCAGAGGCACGAAGGTCACACTAGTTCCATGGGTATTAGATACATAGGCGATTGGCTCTAGTGCAAGTGGGAGATTGATTGTGTTAGTTCCCTAGAGACAATGTAGTTGTGCTTCTAGGAAAGACTATTTTGTTATTTAATGATTATGTTCTACTGATTATTCTACATTAATTTATTATGTCTTAGTTTACTGCAATACAAATGTTAGAATAATAAATGTCCTTGGAATATGTAACAAATATTCTATATCTTTAAGTATGTGACTTAAAAATGAGATTATAAGAATAGTGTTAATATTCCTAAATATCCCTAATCGTGCCTTTATAATATGGGGCAATTATAATGCATAAAGATTAGTATGTTTGTTGACTGATGACCTCATCTCATTGGTCATAGGTATAGTGATACTAAAGTCAAGAATATAGGTGCATGTAATATTCTACATGGCAATGGATAGACCCACAGTGAGATTCTACATGTTGATAATGTCATTAGAAAGACTCACAATGATAATGGTGTGATGATCCTTAGACTTGAGATCATTATATTTCTATACGAGGATTAATATACTTTGACTACATTAAAAGTTATCTTTGCCCGGGTGATGATCAAAGTGGACATCGGGTATATTATGAGACGTATTAGAAATATGAATGATAGATATAGGATTTAACCCTCCTATTATTAGGAGAGATATTATTGGCCACTTGATTGAGTAAAACTATGAAAATGCATGGCCATGTTCAAATATTGATTTGTTTTTAATAGTCTGCTCATTGATCAAGAAAACCCGGATTAAATGTTGAAGAGGATGACTAAAAACATGTCTCGAGTTTAATCTATAATATTTGGTTAAAGGGATTATATTACACGGAAACATTAATCACGAAAGGTTTAATTGGATCACCAATTATTATTATTACTTGGGTAGCAATGATGTTTTACTAGATGCCGCTCATTGTTTACGATTTTAAATTTGATTTAAAATTGTTGCCAACGTGATAATAACCTACAGGGTCACACACATAGAACGCTTGAAGAGAAATAATTTAAATTATGAATTTAAATTAAATAAGTGATTTGCTCTATTTATAATATATATATATATATATATATATATATATATATATATATATATATATATATATATATATATATATATCTTCATGGGCTGTTTTAGAAGAATAAGAAACATATTCTAAAATCCTAGCCGCATTGAGAGAGTGAAGAAGATAGAGAGAGAAGCTGTTTTTGGGTGCTAGTACACATCAGTCCTTCAAGTACAAGCGTTCGTGTGGATACCGTAGAGCGTAGATCGCGAGAGCGGGATACGTGGTGATCGTGAAAGCTTAGGACCTCCATGATTCCCTTTTTTCATAACTGTTAATGCTTCTTTATGGTAAAGATTCTTACTATGAATTAGATATTTGTTTCGCATAGATCCTGCAGTGGGTTTCGATGTTTTTAATTTATTTTACATTTTTCCGTTGCGTTTATGTGCTCGAAACCCAACATAAAGAGATGGAGAAATCATTTGAAATACTAAGTGTTGTAGAGGATCAGAAAATGGTGTTCGCCACCTACCTCCTGAAGGGAGAGGCGAATTACTGGTGGGAAGCTAAGAGAAATTTAGTAAGAAATGGAGTTGTGACTTGGGAGAGATTCAGCTTCATGTTTCTAGAGAAAAATATTTTCCGAGGTATATGGAGACCCGAATGGAAGTGAAGTTTCTAGAGCTAAAACGAGGGAACGTGACTGTGGTAGAATATGAGGCCAAGTTTTCAGAGTTGTCTAGATTTGTTCTGGAGTTTGTGAACACAAAAGTGAAGAAGGCCCGTAGGTTTCAACTAGGGCTGAAAGAATGGATTCAGAACCGTGTGGCAATGTTGGAACTAACAGATTATGCCATGCTATTGCAGAAAGCGTTAATCACATAGGCTCGTAGTGAGCAGAGCCACAAAGAGAGAGAAGGAAAGAAGAAAAAGTGGAATAGTCAGAGAGAAGCCTCCGCTGGTGGGAGTGTTCCAAATAAGTTTAACCGAGGGGCAGTATCTGAGCCCAGCCAGATTATGGGAGTTAAGAAAGTGGAAAGTTGGAGCATGGGCCAAGGCGACCGGCAGACCGGGGTATGTTATTCCAGCAAATCTAGACCCCCACTGTCGGAGTGTAAGAAATGCGGAAAGAAGCATTCGGGCGTGTGCAATGCGCCAACTGGGAAGTCTTTCAAGTGTGGACGAGACGGGCACTATGCCTCAAGTTTCCCTATGAACAATTATAAGTGCTTTCAATGTGGGAAAGAGGGACACATGAAGAAAGATTGCCCTACTGCAGGCCCGACTGTGTCGAGAGCTAGTGGAACTGCTTCCAATCGACAACCAACTGCTAGGACTTTCTACATGACTATGAAAGATGCCGTAAGGAACACGGATGTGATAGCAGGTACCCTTCTACTTAACTCGACTAGTGCTAATATTTTATTTGATTCTGGAGCCACTAGGTCGTTTATATCACAAGATTTTGCTTGTAACAGCCCCAGATCCGGGGTCGGGGATCCGGTCCTTACGGACTCAATTTCCATCCACAAAACAAACATAAATTAAATTACAACCTTGTGACCCAAAACAACAACATAAAACACACCAGTTATAGTCCCAAAAGATGAAATCAGAGTAACTATCAAATATTAATAATCATGAGTGTGAGTTATTACAACCAAAAAGAATTACAATTTAACTTACATACTCTTTGCCATCCATTTATATAAGTCATACTTGTCATTACATCAGATACTCAAGAGCTAACAATTAGCCTACCAATAGCTTCCTTTTTAGCAATGGTAGCTATGATATCAGCGGGTAACCCTGTGACGGCTGTCACCTGATTGCATTGAGTGCGCCTTGTACGGACCATCAGATCTAACTGTTGTTGTGATATAATAAATAAAGCAAGGGTGAGCAATAGCCCACCAAAAGTAATATATATGTGAATGACAATATATATAACAATTCAAATATCTGCATATGCCATGCATTAACGAACATAGTACCAGTATAAGGTAAACGATGAAGTTGCAAGGTAAGCAAAGGTACTTTCAGTTTTGAACAATTCTCAAACCCTATCAACAAGAGTGATACTTCATGTTGTAGACAATAAATAAATTTGGATGATGAACTAATGCTGGAGTACTCACCGCGCCCGCTATTCCAATCCTTACGATGATCAGTCGCAGATTGTACAGCTCAAATTAGTTTTACTACCGGTAGAAGGAAGAACTGACGGATTTACTTATCTACCGCCATGTTAGATCTCCCCGACTAACGGTTGGGCCAATGGGATGGACCGGCGCTACTCGGCCTCTTACACAACTCCTAGTTCGAATAGAATCCATGACTCTGAAACGTAAAGTTCGTTCTCTTTTCCCCAAGTACAATACTTGTTGATAAGACTCCACAAAGTAGTCGTATCTAGTTGGAAATGAAAATTCACCAATATTTCTCAAGCTATTGCTTGTTAATGGATATCAACTTCTTCCAACCACCTTACCCCTCGAATGATGAGGAAGTAATAACAGATTCAAATGGATAAATAGCAACCAAGTTGCGAAAGAAAAGAATAGTTTTAAAGAATTTATGACCGGGAAGTCAAACAAAATAAATAACATTACTCAAGTAAGGTTCCCTTATAATATGAAAGATAGATTTGAATGAAGGATAGAATTTGTATGAACCTTCCATGATAAAAATAATAATAATGATAAGACTCTGAAATAATTTACATAATATTTGGAGGTCGAAAATAATATTGAATAAAATGAATCATTTTAGAAACAAGTTAAAAGAATTAAATAAATATTCCAAGAATATTTATTAAATCATAAATATTTAAAGAATATTCTTAATATAAAATATTGCTCAAAATAACCCCTGAATAAGTATGTATAAAAATATTTATTAAATAGATAATTCCTCGAATAAATATTCGAAATAATGTTGACAAGAAAATAAGACATTAAATGAATATTCAGAATAATATTCATTAAATAAGTAAACTCAAATGAATATTCCAAAATAATATTCATCTAAATCAATAACCTCAAATGAATATTCATTAAATAAATCAAGTCTAAATGAATATTAAAAAATAATATTCAAATAGTATTTCTCGAATGAGATTATACTCAAATAATCGGTCACTAGAATCCCTCCAGGTTTCCACGACTATCTCTATATTACAAATACGGACTCCCGGTCTATATTTAAGGAACGAAGATCATATGCATCTTCACTAAGGGTCTTAGCAATATCCGGCTTATAATTAGTATATCTCGTATCTAACTTATAAGCCAACATCAAATCAGGGAACAAGTATCACAATATAATTTTGAAAATAGGCATGCATGCTATGGCATAGGTATAACAACAATCAATCATATATATTATCACAACAACAGTTCCAAGGTATTGGAAACTTGCCTGGTAATCTGGTAGGGACAGTGTGCCCTGGGTCAGTCCGGTGATCTATAAATAATCAAATATCCGAGGTTAGTCACTTAACGCTTTAAAAGGTTAAGTATATACTTTACTTAGGTTAAAAACACATTTTGGAGTTATCTAGTTATGTACACTATAGTGTACACTTTTTATCACCGTTATATCACCGTTATGATCCGACACTTGCTCGTTATCAAGGCATGTCATTTTATTTACACTTGGTGGGTACTTAAGCCATATAAGTTCTAAGGTCGATCGCTTACTATTAGAGATTATACCTCGAGGTTTATTGATCGTTTTCTAAGTGATTTTCCAAAGTTATAACCACTTGTTCTTTTTAGGGGTTCATTCGTACTTAACCCTGATTCGAACATTTTATAAAATCGAAAAATGATTCGTTTGACATGAGGTTTTCTATTACACCTTCCTTATGATCTCTAATATTTTAATTATCAAGATTCGCCACTGAATTAGTAATATTAAGAGGGTTCAATTTCAGTTCGAACTGGCACTTACGGTTTCAAACCACTTTTACTAATTTGACCATAGCTCCTAAAACGTAAGTCATTTTGCTTCGATTCTCACGCAAAAACGATCTATGACTCGAGATCTACAAGGACATGTCATAAAATCATTAAGGCCAGAGATTATGCCGACTGTCATGCACGGTTTCTTAAGGTCTAACGAAATTTGGGCATTACGATGGCTATAACTCGGACATTTCCAAATTTATCATAACAAATCAGGACACACCGGGCATACCATACATCCATAACATCAATCAAAATTCATTTTACTCTTCTAAGGGCAGTAGTAACATTCAACTCCAATACCTAACCCTTTTACACATTGAACAATCATAAAATTCCTTAACATGCACTTATCTCTACATATCATCAAGACTATACTAAAAACTCATATAAACTCAAAGGGTGGGTTAGGGTTTTACCTTCCTTGATGCTCTAATAATATTAACAAAGCTTGATGATCCTTCAATAAGCCTTAGATAGTCCTTTGGAAGCTAAATCTTGATCATCAAAACAAGGAAACAAGTTAGTGATTTCGAAGTTACTATTCACATCTTTAAAGAACCGGAAGAACGAAGGCCTTACAATGCTTTTCTGGATAAGACCCCTGAAGAAGAGTTGTGGAGCATATTAATACCTTTCCAACAAGCTAAAGAACACCAAATTGCATTGAGAAATGAAGGAGATATGGTCGTTTGAAATTCGGTACAGAAATTGTCAAGAATCAGGACAGTTCGGCTTCTTTAACTTGGGGAAGGGATTTGACTAGGCTACACTACTTTGTTGGCCATGAAATTTTGAAAGAATGTTCCACATAAACTGAGGAAACTATGGTTCAAATTTGGTGATTTATGAATGGGTAGAAGTGGAGATATGAATTTTTCTTTGAGTATTGTTTCTGCTGGGCAGTTTTGGAGAAATTGAGGAAATGGAGTTGCTTGGCTTCCTTTTGATCTCATCCTTGCATTATTGTTCATTGTTATGACAATATCTAACTAAAGCCACTTTAATAAAGTGATTGTATCACCTAATGCATCATCTTGGACATGAGTTAGTGTTTTGTGGTGAGATGAGGTGTTTAAGCTAACTAAATGGTTTGATTTCTAATGTTACTAGTTAGCTTTGTAACTAGCTTGGTTACTTGGTCTTATCCCCTTGCACATGCATGCACCTTGGCTCTCTGATTGTTCTTTTGTCCTGTTATTGCTCAATTTCATTGATCGCTTGGAGGAATATCTCAAGCATTTCTAGTTAGGATTTTACCGGAAACCTTCTTAATATTTTTGCTCACATCTTTAATCCTCCTTTATAATTCTTTAATTTAAATCCCTTAAATCTTTTTAATAAATCCTTCAGTGTCCAGGGAAATCTCGGAGAAAATAAAAGTGCTATTTTTCTGAATCTGATATCCTTTACATACAATTATTTTGCCTATCGGTCATTAATACGAACTCAGAAATCCGTTCCGGGCTTGTAAAAGCCCCAGATTCGGGGTCGGGGATCCGGTCGTTACGGACTCCATTTCCATCCACAAAACCAACATAAATTAAATTACAGCCTTGTGACCCAAAACAACAACATAAAACACACCAGTTATAGTCCCAGAGATGAAATCAGAGTAACTATCAAATATTATTAATCACGAGTGTGAGTTATTACAACCCAAAAGAATTATAATTTAACTTACATACTCTTTGCCATCCATTTATATAAGTCATACTTGTCATTACATCGGATACTCAAGAGCTAACAATTAGCCTACCAATAGCTTCCTTCTTAGCAATGGTAGCTATGATATCAGCGGGTAACCCTCTGACGGCTGTCACCTAATTTCGTTGAGTGCGCCTTGTACGGGCCATTAGATCTAGCTGTTGTTGTGATATAATAAATAAAGCAAGGGTGAGCAATAGCCCACCAAAAGTAATATATATGTGAACGACAGTATATATAACAATTGAAATATCTGTGAAACCATATGCCATGGATTAACGAACATAGTACTAGTATAAGGTAAACGATGAAGTTGCAAGGTAAGGAAAGGTACTTTCAGTTTTGAACAATTCTCAAACCCTGTCAACAAGAGTGATACTTCATGTTGCAGACAATAAATAAATTTCGATGATGAACTAATGCTGGAGTATTCACCGCGCCCGCTGTTCCAATCCTTATGATGATCAGTCGCAGATTGTACAGCTCAACTTAGTTTTGCTACCGGTAGAAGGAAGAACTGACGGATTTACTTGTCTACCGCCCTGTTAGATCTCCCCGGCCAACAGTTGGGCCAATGAGAATGGACCGGTGCTAATCGGCCTCTTACACAACTCCTAGTTCGAATAGAATCCATGACTCTGAAATGTAAAGTTCGTTCTCCTTTCCCCAGGTATAATACTTGTTGATAACACTCCACAAAGTAGTCGTATCTAGTTGGAAAGGAAAATTCACCAATATTTCCCAAGCTTGTGCTTGTTAATGGATATCAACTTGTTCCAACCACCTTACCCCTCGAATGACGAGGAAGTAATAACAGATTCAAATGGATAAATAGCAACCAAGTTGCGAGAGCAAAGAATAGTTTTAAAGAATTTATGACCGGGAAGTCAAACAAAATAAATAACATTTTTCAAGTAAGGTTCCCTTATAATTTGAAAGATAGATTTGAATGAAGGATAGAATTTGTGAGAACCTTCCTTGATAAAAATAATAATAATAATGATAAGACTCTGAAATAATTTACAAAATATTTGGAGGTCGAAAATAATATTGAATAAAATGAATCATTTTAGAAACAAGTTAAAAGAATTAAATAAATGTTCCAAGAATATTTATTAAATCATAAATATTTAAAGAATGTTCTTAATATAAAATATTGCTCAAAATAACCCTTGAATAAGTATGTATAAAAATATTTATTAACTAGATAATTCCTCGAATAAATATTCGAAATAATGTTCACAAGAAAATAAGACCTTAAATGAATATTCAGAATAATATTCATTAAATAAGTAAACTCAAATGAATATTCCAAAATAATATTCATCTAAATCAATAACCTCAAATGAATATTCATTAAATAAATCAAGTCTTAAATGAATATTCAAAAATAATATTCAAATAGTATTTCTCGAAGGAGATTATACTCAAATAACATTCCTCGAATAATTTCCAAGTAATTAAAACTTATGGAAATATAAATAATGTTCATAAATAACATTCCTCAAATAATCGGTCACTGGAATCCCTCCGGGTTTCCACGACTATCTCTATATTACAAAATACCGACTCCCGGTCTATATTTAAGGAACGAAGATCATATGCCCTTCACTAAGGGTCTTAGCAATATCTGGCTTATAATTAGTGTATCTCGTATCTAACTTATAGGCCAACATCAAATCAGGGAACAATTATCACAATATAATTTTGAAAGTAGGCATGCATGTTATGGCATAGGTATAACAACAATCAATCATATATAGTATCACAACAACAGTTCCAAGGTATTGAAAACTTGCCCGGTAATCTGGTAGGGATAGTGTGCCCTGGGTCAGTTCGGTGATCTGTAAATAATCAAATATCCGAGGTTAGTCAATTAACGCTTGAAAGGTTAAGTATATACTTTACTTAGGTTAAAAACACATTTTCGAGTTATCTCGTTATGTACACTTTAGTGTACTCTTTTTATCACCATTATGATCCGACACTTGCTCATTATCAAGGCATGTCATTTTACTTACACTTGGTGGGTACTTAAACCATATAAGTTCTAAGGTCAGTCGTTTACTATAAGAGATTATACCTCGAGGTTTATTGATCGTTTCTAAGTGATTTTCCAAAGTTATAACCACTTGTTCTTTTTCGGGGTTCATTCGTACTTAACCCTGATTCGAACATTTTTATAAAATCGAAAAACGATTCGTTTGACATGAGGTTTTCTCTTACACCTTCCTTATGACTTTTAATATTTAATTATCAAGATTCGCCATTGAATTAGTAATATTAAGGGGGTTCAATTTCAGTTATGAACTCGCACTTACGGTTTTGAACCACTTTTACTAATTTGACCATAACTCCTAAACCGTAAGTCCGTTTGCTTCGATTCTCGTGCCAAAAAGATCTATGACTCGAGATCTACAAGGACGTGTCATAAAATCATAAAGGTCAGAGAATTATGCCTACTGTCATGCACGGTTTCTTAAGGTCTAACTAAATTTGGGCATTATGACGGCTATAACTCGGACATTTCCAAATTTATCACAACAAATCAAGCCACACCGTGCATACCATACATCCATAACATCAATCAATATTCATTTTCCTCTTCTAAGGGCAGTAGCAACATTCAACTCCAATACCCAACCCTTTTACACATTGAACAATAATAAAATTCCTTAACATGCACTTATCTCTACATATCATCAAAACTATACTAAAAACTCATATAAACTCAAAGGGTGGGTTAGGGTTTTACCTTCCTTGATACTCTAATAATACTAACAAAGCTTGATGATCCTTCAATAAGCTTTAGATAGTCCTTAGGAAGCTAAATCTTGATCATCAAAACAAGGAAACAAGTTAGTGATTTCGAAGTTACTACTCACCTCTTTAAAGAACCGGAAGAACAAATGCCTTACACTGCTTTTCTGGATAAGACTCCGGAAGAAGAGTTGTACAGAATCTTAATACCTTTCCAACAAGCTAAAGAAAACCAAATTTCATTGAGAAATGAAGGAGATATGGCCATTTGAAATTCGGTACAGAAACTGTCAAGAATCAGGACAGTTCGGCTTCTTAAACTTGGGAAAGGGATTTGACTAGACTACACTCCTTTGTTGCCCATGAAATTTTGAACGAATCTTATACAGATATTGAGGAAGCTATGGTTCGAATTTGGTGATTTATGATGGGGTAGAAGTGGAGATATGAATTTTTCTTTGAGTATTGTTTCTGCTGGGCAGTTTTGGAGAAATGAGTAAATGGAGTTGCTTGGCTTCCTTTTGATCTCATCCTTGGATTATTGTGCATTGTTATGATAATATCTAACTAAAACCACTTTAATAAAGTGATTGCATCACCTGATGCATCATCTTGGACATGTGTTAGTGTTTTGTGGTGATATGAGGTGTTTAAGCTAACTAAATGGTTTGATTTCTAATGTTACTTGTTAGCTTTGTAACTAGCTTGGTTACTTGGTCTTATCTCCTTGCACATGCATGCATCTTGGCTCTCTACTTGTTCTTTTGTCCGGTTATTGCTCAATTTCATTGATCGTTCGGAGGAATATCTCAAGCATTTCTAGTTAGGGTTTTACCGGAAACCTTCTTAATATTTTTGCTCACATCTTTAATCCTCCGTTATAATTCTTGAATTTAAATCCCTTAAATCTTTTTAATAAATCCTTCAGTGTCCAGGGAAATCTCGGAGAAAATAAAAGTGCTATTTTTCTGAATCTGATATAGTTTACATACACTTATTTTGCCTATCGGTCATTAATACGAACTCAGAAATCCGTTCCGAATACTCCTATATAGCGTCGTCTAATAATATTCCAATTTCCACCAAAAACACTATTCATCACTTATTCTCTCTTTATTCCTTATAATTAGAAAAATGTTCTCGCGCTTTTCCGAGCGTTCCTTAACCCTTTTACGGAACCACTGGACTTACAACAGATATCAATTTGGATGACATGAGCTACCAGATATCGATTTGGATGACATTAGAATATTTCCTTCCTCTTTGGAATACCCTATCTTACTTTCTAGGGGATAGATTATTCTAATCTAAGTTGTCAACCCATTTCATTCTTCATGACATATAACCATTGGAATCCATATTCATTCCATTCATTAGAACAACTGTTACACTTATAATCCATTACATAATAAAAGTTTTAATTCCTACCAAAAAACAGGGTTCTTACATTGCTTGTCGATTAGACCTTAAGGCTGAACCCCGAAAGGAGCAATTGCAAATAGAGATAGCCAATCGAGAGATTTTTCCCGTAAAATCTATACACCCAGGTTGTAACCTAGAAATAGAAGGTCAACATTTTTCAATAGACTTCAATAGAGCCCAGATTGACTGTAAAAGAAAGAAGGTAACTTTAGAAGTACCAGAAGAGAAGAAAGTAGTATTTAAAGGGCAACGACAGATACAGAAATTTTTGAGTATAGTACAGACCAAGAGAGTATTGCACCAGGGATGTGAGGCTTACTTAGCTTATGTGGTTGATACCCAGAAAGACACACCTAGTATAACGGAAATTCCAGTGGTTAGTTTGAGGATGTATTTCCAGAGGATCTTCCCGGATTACCACCAGTCCAAGAAATAGAATTTGCTATTGAGTTAGCCCCGACACAGCCCCAGTTTCAAAAGCACCATATCGATTAGCCCCAGTGGAAATGAAAGAGTTGGCGACTCAGTTACAAGAGTTACTGGATAAGGGTATGATAAAACCTAGTGTGTCACCATGGGGAGCCCCGGTGTTGTCTGTGAGAAAGAAAGATGGTAGTATGAGATTGTGTATTGACTATCAAGAGTTGAACATGCTTACCATTAAGAATAGGTACCCGCTACCAGGGATAGATGATTTATCTGAGTAGCTGAGAGATGCTGTGTATTTTCCAAGATTGACTTGAGAACTGGATATCACCAATTAAGATTAAACCCGAGGATATACCCAAGACTGCGTTTTGCACTAGGTATGGGCACTATGAGTTTTTAGTAATGTCATTTGGGTTGCCTATGGCACCCGCAGCCTTTATGGATTTAATGAATTGAGTGTTCAAGAAGTATCTAGATGAGTTTGTTATTATATTTATTGATGACATCTTGATCTATTTAAAAATGGAAAAAGAGCATGCCGAGCATTTGAGAATTGTGTTAGAGATATTACAAAAAGAACAATTGTATGCCAAATTCTCGAAGTATGAATTTTGGCTTAAGGAAGTCCAATTTCTAGGACATATGGTTAGTAGTAGCAAGGGAGTCTTAGTGGATCCCGCGAAGATAGAAATTGTCTCAAATTGGAAGAGACCAATGACACTGACAGAGGTGAGGAGTTTTATAGGCTTGGTAGGTTATTATAGGAGATTCGTGCAAGATTTTGCTAAGATAGTAGCACCATTAACACGACTTACGAGAAAGACTGAGAAGTTCGAATGGATCCCAAAGTATGAGGAAATTTTCCAGGAATTAAAAAAGAGATTGTTGTCAGCCCTTGTACTGGCCCTACCAGATGATAAACAGACATTGTGATTTATGATGCTTCTCATCAAGGTTTAGGTTGTGTTCTTATGCAGCACGGTAGGATAATCGCGTATGCATCCAGAAAGCTAAGGATTACGAGACGAGATACCCCACCCATGATTTAGAATTAGCAGCGATAGTTTTTTCCCTAAAGATTTGGATACATTATTTATATGGGGAAAACTACGAGATTTATACTAATCTTAAGAGCCTGAAATACATATTCACCCAGAAAGAGCTAAACATGAGTCAAAGAAGGTGGCTAGAATTGATCAAGGATTATGATTGTGAAATACACTACCATCCAGGGAAGGCCAATGTGGTGGCCAATGCCCTTAGCCGTAAGAAGACAATTAAGATGGTAACCACGTCAGAAGAGTTGACCGCAAATCTTGAGAGAGTGGAGATTGAGGTAAAGATACGACCACTGTAACGCCCTCCCGATCTGGGGTCATGATCGGGGCATCACTACACAAAACCAAATACACAAACCCTGCTGAAAATAATAATAAAACATAATGTATTGACCCCACTATAAACCTGGATCTTTAACAGGTAGTGGTTTGAAACAGGCAACTACTAAACTAAGTTATTACATTACAATATCAAATCCTTTATCAAAAGTTTAATACATCCCACAAATATAAATACAACTAACTGGAAATATTTTAACAAGTCTTGACCGTTGCTCAAAAGTCCAACCTGCTACCAGCTCAAAACTAGTGTGCCTAAGGTCCACAACACGCACTTCTCCTGATATAGCTCTTAAGACGTATCCTCTTCTTTTTTAACTGAAAATGGGTTAGAAACAATAGCAAGAAGTGAGCCAAATGCTCAGCAAGTGATAAAATGGAGATAAAATCCACAACTGAATACTGAATACTTATATAAAGGTACCAAAGGTAATTCAGGATATTCTGATTGAATTCACAATCTCAAGCGTAAGCCTGTCAGGCAGTCAAATATTCTGTTCATGACATTTTAAAATCATCCATTGAATTTTTTTAAAATCTATTCATTTGAGAAAGAAAACAATCTATTCTCTTTTTAAATCAATCTCATTTTTAAAATAATTAAATTTGATTAGAGGTTTTTCCTGACTCCGGACAATACTGGTGATCAGCCACGTAAAGTCCCCATACCGGACAGGAAGTCCCTCTGGACATAAAATTGGGTTCCCAATTAAGCAACACATTGGCCTTTAAAAGTTCTGGACTGGTCCCACTAGAACTCTAGCACAAAATAAAATATGCTGGACCGGCGTCACCCGACCTCTTATGCTCTCGAATCTGAAGGAATCCGTAGAAAAGATTTTTGATGGAATCTGTTCGCTATTTTCTCTACGCAAGTATACCCAGTCCAAAAGCAATATAGGGAAATAAGGATCGTTCCCACGAAGACTTGGTGTATTTAAGTAAATATGTTTATTCAACAACGTTCGGTTAATTATAGAAGCCTGAACAACGAAATGGTTGGTTTGTTCAAATCACAATTAATTAATGAAATAACGACTAAAAATAATATGATAAAAATTTTATATATGAGATAAACATGGGATTCTAATTTCATTATTTATTTCATTTAGAATTGATGCCTTAATGTAAAGTGATTCTGATAATTATGAAAGCTAGCCGGGAACACGAAACTAATATAAGCGCCTTTCAGCCTTAACTTATATCAAACCATACAAACATCCACTTAAAAAGATAGAAGTTGCGTGGACACCATTTATGTCTAGACCCTATATGTCTATAAGATTTGAAAACATAACTGGTTTACGAATAAATTCCTTATTTTTGGCTACACAGGGCGATGTGATCCAAAACCCTACCACTAATCGTAATTATATATGATAATTACGAACCTGTGCTAACATGGCAAATTCTAAATTCTCAAATCCACTTTCGCATTCATTAAGAATTAATAATTTAGATGATAGCTACGTATCTAATAAATTAAGCACAACCACGTTAGGCAATCGGAAATTTTTATCATAACACAATTTATTAAGGCATCGAATTACTAAATTACGTAAATAAATCCATTAGAATCCCATGACGGCGATTAGTTCATAATTAAACGAATCGTCATCATGGGATTAATTGAAATAATAATAATAATAATAATAATAATAATAATAATAATAATAATAATAATAATAATAATAATAATAATACTAATAACAACAATAATAAAACTAAATTAAAAATTACGATAAATTAAATATGAAAATTATAAGAGTTAGAAAGTAGAACCGAAATAGCTTCCAATGAAAGAAAATAGCACTCCAAATAATTCTTCTTACAATCTTCAACCCGAATAAAATTTATATTCCTTGTAGAAAAATTAAAGTGTAAAAACTACACTGAAAATACAAAAAAAAAAAAACTATACTGAATATTTGGAGGGGAGAGGAGAGAAATGAGCTGAATTTGTGTTGTGCTGGTGTTGGTGTGTAGAGGTGTGTTGAAACTATAGGAATTGAGTCATATTTATAGCACAATTTCAGCACGCCAGGGCAATAAATTAATTATAGCCGAAAGCAACAAAGCACACACTACAGCAAAACAAACACAGCAAATAATCGAATAAATCACAATTTTATCTGGCCAATCTGGAAGCCCAGCCGCAGGAGCAGGCGGTGTGCCACACGCTCGCATCTTGACAGAACGGAACCGGGCGCGTGTCTCCCACGCGCGGGTGGGAGAGTGGAGATCTGGCCGACAGACTTTGCAAAATTCTTCTTCCTTTATTTTTTTAATTCCGACAGCACTTGATTTGGTTGTTTGTTTTACTTTTGTGTACACATCATCACATGCACTGGCCTTGTTTACCACCTGCACATAATTCGTTTCCTTTTTTTTTTTTTTCTAACTTACAATTTTTAATTAACAAATATTTAATTTAATTCAGAAATTATAAAAATAAATATCTAATATTATTAGATATTTATAATTATAATTTTCTAATTAAATAAAATATTTGTTAATATAAATGAATCATTAGGCTCTGAGCTGCGGTTAATTGAGGATCTGAAACCGGACTCCTTTCGCTTAACGAAAAATATAACAATTCCAACCGGGGTTCCAGATTTAAGAATATATCACTCAGAATTTCTTTATGATAATTCTTTTTTTCCTCGTAGCCAGTCCACTTGATAAAATTGAGCCAGAAATCCACCGTTTTTAGCCTTTTATCGCCTAGATCCTGAAGTTGCGAGTTCTGCACAACAAATAATTAAACAACAAAAACGAATTAAAAGACACAACATATTTAAGGATAAACCATCAATATAGGTCCATTTAGCGCATAATAAGTGGATATAAAATCCACTTATCACACCCCCAAACTTAAACTGAAGCTTGTCCTCAAGCGAAAACAGACTCGATTATCTCTAAATGCATGAATGCAACTGATGAAAGGATCCCATAGGCACAGTAATAACCAAATTAGCAGAGTGACTCAGAGAATGTGAAAATTCCAAATAGAGATCGACTAAATACCCGCATATTAACATGAACAAGTACAGAAACGTGCGTGTGTGCAATGCTCATCAGAATTACTTTTAGCACTAGATCAAAACCATACATATTCTTCGTCAAGACAATCACAAGTTTATAAACAGAATGAACGCTAGACACTTCATAACCTAGAAACTCCTCCATCATCATTTGAGTTAGACAGGAATTCATGCTTTATCACTAACAACTAAGACGCATAATACTATATACAACACACATGCGTATTTGACCGTGCAATTGATGAGACCCCAAAAGGCTTATACAATAATACCCATGTAGCGAGCGTTAGGTTAGTGGATCCCAGACCGGAAAAGTCTTAGGTCACTAGGCTTGAGTCCCCTAGAACTTAATTGCTCGAGTATTAAAGAGCTCACCCTGATCAATTTTGCATACATACTCACAAACACTCTTCTTTTTTTTTCTTTTTTTTTTATATGCAATCTGGAATGAGAATTCTCAATTCCAACCCTAGACTACTCATATAAATATGAGCTGGCTACTAGCCAATTGACACATATCCATTATTAACAAATACACACAAACTAGCATGAACCCTGGTTTCCCCCAAACTTATATTTAGTGATTCTACGCTATCAAGGGAATAAAAAAAATTCCAAATATAATCAGGTGATTAAATTTCAACAACCAAACAAGCATGACCTTAACCTAGCCCCAAAAGCAATTGATGAGTTGTGTAAGATTGTGCTTCTGCAACATGTATGTCAATTCATAAGTATTTAAATCAGCCCTCTATTCATCATTAACACACTCAAATTCATCATTGGCTGCTAAACGGAACTTCCAAGCGCTACGGGATCAATGAAAATATGATATGCAACTAATCATGATTATGCAATTTTTTTTTTATATGAATTATATGAAATTATACTAGCATGGTGTATTATGAACTATATGAAACTATATGCATACTATGACTCAATTAATCAATTATCCTAAATCACCCCCAAACTTAAAATATTCAATGTCCTCATTGAAGGTATAGATAAAGGATAAACGAGAACTCCCCTAACTGTTGGCATCGTCACCCTCCTCGGGTGGTGAATCAAGTGGCGGAAATGAGCTCCAAACTGAAACTAATCCTGCAACTCGCCAATGACCTGCAAACTGAACAAAATCACACAAAATCAAACCACACATAAAAACACCAAACCTATGGGTTGCCTCCCACGAAGCGCTTGTTTATTGTCGCTAGCTTGACGATTATACTGAGAATCATGTGGTGGCCAACTCGGTGGTGTCTGCCTCACGGTTCACCGTGCCACCAAAATAGGGCTTCAATATCTGCCCATTCACTTTGAATGATTGATCGGGTGATTTCTCAAAGATTTCCACCGCTCCGTGTGGAAACACAGTTTTGACAACAAATGGCCCTGACCATCTTGATTTGAGCTTCCCTGGAAACAATCGAAGACGAGAGTTATATAATAAGACCGACTGGCCAGAAACGAATACCTTTTGAATAAGACGACGATCATGCCATCGTTTCACTTTCTCCTTATAGAGCTTATTGTTCTCATATGCCTGCAATCGAAACTCGTCCATCTCGTTGAGTTGCACCATCCTTTTCTCACCTGCGGCCTTAAGATCGAAATTTAGCTTCTTCAAAGCCCAATAAGCTTTGTGTTCCAATTCTGCCGGTAAATGGCAAGCTTTCCCATAGACAAGCTGATATGGCGACATGCCCAAGGGTGTTTTATATGTTGTACGATAAGCCCATGCGGCTTCATCGAGTTTCAAAGACCAGTCCTTTCTCGAAGGACTCACCACTTTTTCCAAAATGCGTTTAATCTCGCGATTAGATACCTCGGCTTGGCCATTGGTTTGCGGGTGGTATGCCGTAGCTACCCGGTGCTTGATGTTGTACTCTGCCATGAGATTAGTAAACTTTCGATTGCAAAAGTGAGTACCTTCATCGCTTATGATTACTCGAGGAGTGCCGAATCTTGTGAAGATGTTCTTGTGAAGGAAATTGAGCACGACATTGGCATCATTGGTCGGAAGTGCCTTGACCTCCACCCATTTGGAAACATAATCAACGGCTAGCAAGATGTATTGGTTGTTACACGAGGAAATGAATGGTCCCATGAAATCGATGCCCCAAACATCGAAGATTTCCACCTCTAGCATTATATTGAGGGGCATCTCATTCCTCCTAGATATGTTACCAACACGCTGACAACGATCACACTTTAGTACAAACTGATGGGCATCCTTAAAAAGGGATGGCCAATAAAATCCCGCTTGAAGAATTCGAGTTGCGGTCTTTTCACTTCCATAATGGCCACCATATGTCGTGGCGTGATAATCCCTAAGAATAGCCTCTGTTTCACTGCATGGTACACATCTCCTAATCACCTGATCGGCTCCTTGTTTAAACAGATATGGTTTGTCCCAACGATACCATTTGACTTCATGCAAGAATTTCTTTCTTTGTGCAAAAGAGAGCCCGGGAGGAATCACTCGACTCACCAGAAAGTTCACAATGTCTGCAAACCAAGGCTCTTCTTCTTGTATCCCAAACAACTGTTCATCAGGAAAGGATTCATTAATGACGGTTTTGTCTTTGGATGTCTTCCCAAGGTCTTCCAATCGTGAGAGATGGTCGGCTACTTGGTTTTCTGTCCCTTTTCTATCCCTGATCTCCACATCGAATTCTTGCAGCAGAAGAATCCATCGAATCAACCTAGGTTTGGAGTCCTTTTTAGAGAGCAGATATCTGATAGCTGCGTGATCAGTGTACACATTCACCTTCGTGCCAAGCAAGTATGAACGGAATTTTTCAAAACCATAAACTATGGCTAACAACTCCTTCTCAGTGGTAGTGTAGTTTAATTGAGCATCGCTGAGGGTTTTGCTTGCATAGTAGATGACATGAAACATTTTATCTTTCTTTTGGCCAAGAACGGCCCCAACTGCGTAATCGCTAGCATCACACATCATAGCGAAAGGATCACTCCAGTCTGGAGCAATGATCACGGGTGCTGAAATCAATTTCTTCTTCAGAGTCTCGAACGCTGTAAGACATGCTTGGTCAAATTTGAAATGAATATCTTTTTCCAGCAGCTGACACAAAGGTTTTGAAATTTTTGCGAAGTCCTTGATAAAACGCCTGTAGAAACCTGCGTGCCCAAAGAAACTGCGAATCCCTCGCACTGAATTAGGTGGCGGCAGCTTTTCAATAGCTTCTATCTTTGCTCTGTCCACTTCTAGGACCCTTCCTTGACACCTTGTGTCCGAGAATAGTTCCTTCTTGTACCATGAAGTGGCACTTCTCCCAATTGAGCACTAGGTTAGTTTCCACGCATCTTTTCAGCACTGAGCCAAGATTTTGCAAGCATTCATCAAAAGATAGACCGAATACAGAGAAGTCGTCCATGAAGACTTCTACGGTCTTGCCAATCATGTCCGAGAAGATGGCCATCTGATCAATGAAAGGAAGGGGAAAATGATCTTTCCTTGTGGCTTTATTCAACTTCCGGTAGTCCATGCAGATTCGCCAACCGGTGACTGTGCGAGTAGAGATGAGTTCATTCTTTTCATTGGTAATCACAGTCATGCCTCCTTTCTTCGGTACACATTGCACTGGACTCACCCATGCACTGTCAGAAATGGGATAGATAATCCCTGCATCCAGCCGCTTGATGATTTCTTTCTTCACTACCTCTTTCATAAGAGGATTTAGCCGCCTTTGATGCTCCACTGTTGGTTTACTACCTTCTTCCAATGGAATTTTATGTTGACAATAAGCTGGGCTGATGCCTTTGATATCTGCTAGGGTCCAACCAATGGCTGTTTTGAATTCCCTCAGGACTCTTAAAAGCTTGTCTTCCTCAGAGTCTGAAAGGTTAGCAGATATAATCACAGGTAAGGTAGATGATTCACCAAGAGAAGCATACTTTAAGTGATTAGGAAGTGGTTTGAGCTCTAGAGTTGGAGCTTCCTCGATAGATGGTTTCATTTGCTAATGCGGCCCCTTTAGTTCTGGCAGATCCAATGATTCAACTGGTCTTTCAAATTTTCTTTGCCATGGCAAAGCATCCAGATATTGCAATTGTTCATCTATGTCATCTTCATCTAATGAATACCTTCCACTAAGGGCCTTTTCCAAAGTGTCATTCATGAACATGTGATCCAACTTTTCTTGTACCGTAGACTCAATCAAGTCTACCTTCAGACACTGTTCTTCTTCTGTTGGAAACTTCATGGCTTTAAAAACGTTGAAAGTGACATTTTGATCATGCACCCTCATTGTAAGTTCCCCCTTTTGGACGTCAATCAATGTTTGTCCTGTCGCCAAGAATGGTCTACCAAGAATGATCGGAATCTTCTTGTCCTCTTCGAAATCAAGTATGACAAAATCAGCTGGAAAGATAAGTTTGTCTACTTTCACTAGGACATCTTCAACAACTCCCCGAGGATAAGTGATAGAGCGATCAGCTAACTGAAGTGACATGTTCGTCGGGGTTGGCTCAGGAAGGCCAAGTTGTAAGAAAACTGAGTATGGAATGAGGTTGATGTTAGCTCCTAAATCACATAAACATTTGTCAAAAGACAAATTCCCAATGGTGCATGGTATGGTGAAATTTCCAGGATCTTTTAGCTTAGGCGGTAACTTTTGTTGCAATACCGCGCTACACTCCTCTGTCAAAGCAACAGTTTCTAAGTTCTCAAGTTTTACTTTTCTCGATAGAATGCCCTTCATAAACTTGGCATAACTCGGCATTTGCTCCAGGGCTTCAGCAAATGGAATGTTGATATGTAATTTCTTAAAGACTTCAAGAAATTTGCCGAACTGCTTGTCTAGTTTCTGTTTTTGCAGACGTCGAGGAAATGGCGGAGGTGGATAGACATGCTCTTCTGCTTCTTTCTGTGCAGGGACTGATTGTTTAGGAGGTGGTACACTTTCTTCTACCTCCGTGCTTGAAATTGGAGCCTTACCCTTGTCCTCGGTATCTCCCACGTTCACTGTTTTTTCATCGGGCAGAATTCTTCTTGCTCTTTCCAATTCATTGCCTTCTGTGACTTTTCCCGATCTTAAAGTGATTGCTTTAATGTGCTCTTGGTTGTCCTTTCTCCCCGGATTAGCTTCAGTATCACTTGGGAGTGTTCCTTGTGGTCGGCTCATCATGAAACTAGCGAGTTGTCCCAATTGAGTTTCCAGATTTTTAATAGAAGCCGCTTGGCTTTTTGACGCCAACCTCAACTCCTCCAATTCTGTCTTTTCACTAGAAGCTGATTGCCCAGAATTCCCATAGGATTGTTGTTGAAATCCTGGAGGATGAAATTGTCGTGGGGCATATTGTTGCTGATAGTGGTGCCCTTGCTGTTGCTGGAATCCAGATGGATTATATGGCTTAGCTCCAAATTGCTGATTTTGAAATTATTGGTAGGGCTGATTTGATTGTTGCGCTCCTCCTTGATTATTGCTCCAACTGAAATTTGGGTGATTTCGGTTGTTCGGATGGTAGGAATTTGGAGCTGGCTGTTGCTGTCTTTGGAAATTGCTTACGAATTGAACCGACTCGTTTGAGATGGCACATTGGTTTGATTCATGTGCGCCCGCACACAACTCACAAACACTGGCAACTTGATGAAATCCTTGTGCTGTCAAAGAGTCTACTTTTAAGTTCAAAGCCTCTAGCTGAGCTGCTAATGAAGTGGCTGTGTCGACATTAAGAATTCCTGCTACCTTCTGTTGTGGCATTCTCTGAGTTGGGTTTTGATATTCATTAGCTGCCATCATCTCGATAAGATCGTAGGCCTCCTCATAACTTTTAGCCCATAATGCTCCCCCTGAAGCTGCATCTACCATTGGCCTTGATTGCATTCCTAGTCCATTATAGAAACAATTTATGACCATCCAATTTGGCATGCCATGATGAGGGCATTGCCGAAGCATTTCCTTGTATCTTTCCCATGCTTCATATAAAGATTCACTAGACTGTTGAGAAAATTGCGTGATAGCATTCCTTATAGCAGCAGTCTTTGCCATGGGAAAAAATTTGCTAAGAAACTTTTGAGCTAGATCAGCCCAAGTGGTGATAGATCCCGGTGGCAGAGAGTGTAACCAACCCTTGGCCTTGTCTCTTAAGCAAAACGGGAAGAGTCTCAACTTCACAGCATCATCTGACACATTGTTGAATCGAAATGTGTCGCATATTTCTATGAAGTTCCTAATGTGTAAGTTAGGATCTTCCGTTGCAGTTCCTCCGTACTGTACTTGATTCTGCACCATCTGAATAGTGCTGGATTTAATTTCAAATGTAGGAGCCGCAATTGCTGGACGAATGATACTTGACTGAATGTCATCAATCTTCGGTTGTGAGTAGTCCATTAAAGCCCTTGCTGCTGTAGGTGCAACTACTTCGGCTTCTCCGTCCATCTTGTGAGTATTTGCTAGTTTAAGTACTTGCTTGGCTTTTAATGCTTTAGCACGTGTTAGCATAAAAATCCAAGTATATGAACACAAATAATCACTTCAAAATATAAGATCAAATGTTCAAGTCAAACAAATTAACTTCTATTGTAGTAAAACACATAAACAAAATAACACCGAGTCCCCGGCAGCGGCGCCAAAAACTTGTTCGCTATTTTCTCTACGCAAGTATACGCAGTCCAAAAGCAATATAGGGAAATAAGGATCGTTCCCACGAAGACTTGGTGTATAGTAAATATGTTTATTCAACAACGTTCGGTTAATTATAGAAGCCTGAACAACGAAATGGTTGGTTTGTTCAAATCACAATTAATTAATGAAATAACGACTAAAAATAATATGATAAAGATTTTATATATGAGATAAACATGGGATTCTAATTTCATTATTTATTTCATTTAGAATTGATGCCTTAATGTAAAGTGATTCTGATAATTATGAAAGCTATCCGGGAACACGAAACTAATATAAGCGCCTTTCAGCCTTAACTTATATCAAACCATACAAACATCCACTTAAAAAGATAGAAGTTGCGTGGACACCATTTATGTCTAGACCCTATATGTCTATAAAATTTGAAAACATAACTGGTTTACGAATAAATTCCTTATTTTTGGCTACACAGGGCGATGTGATCCAAAACCCTACCACTAATCGTAATTATATATGATAATTACGAACCTGTGCTAACATGGCAAGTTCTAAATTCTCAAATCCACTTTCGCATTCATTAAGAATTAATAATTTAGATGATAGCTACGTATCTAATAAATTAAGCACAACCACGTTAGGCAATCGGAAATTTTTATCATAACACAATTTATTAAGGCATCGAATTACTAAATTACGTAAATAAATCCATTAGAATCCCATGACGGCGATTAGTTCATAATTAAAAGAATCGTCATCATGGGATTAATTGAAATCATAATAATAATAATAATAATAATAATAATAATAATAATAATAATAATAATAATAATAATAATAATAATAATAACAACAATAATAAAACTAAATTAAAAATTACGATAAATTAAATATGAAAATTATAAGAGTTAGAATTTAATTCAGAAATATTTAATTTAATTCAGAAATTATAAAAATAAATATCTAATATTATTAGATATTTATAATTATAATTTTCTAATTAAATAAAATATTTGTTAATATAAATGAATCACTAGGCTCTGAGCTGCGGTTAATTGAGGATCTGAAACCAGACTCCTTTTGCTTAACGAAAAATATAACAATTCCAACCGGGGTTCCAGATTTAAGAATATATCACTCAGAATTTCTTTATGATAATTCTTTTTTTCCTCGTAGCCAGTCCACTTGATAAAATTGAGCCAGAAATCCACCGTTTTTAGCCTTTTATCGCCTAGATCCTGAAGTTGCGAGTTCTGCACAACAAATAATTAAACAACAAAAACGAATTAAAAGACACAACATATTTAAGGATAAACCATCAATATAGGTCCATTTAGCGCATAATAAGTGGATATAAAATCCACTTATCAGAATCCCACCTTTAAAATCATTTCAAACATTTTACTTTTCGGTCCTTAAACTCACTGATAACAGATCAGCCCAGATTAAAGAATTTTTAAAACATTTTTAAATAAATAAGCCATTTTGATTTTTATTTATAAAAGATTAAGGGTCAGGGATGCTTTTAGGAGTAACTGCATAAGGTACACAAAGATAGGGTTCAAGTATGATTCAAAGGTATTTAATAATAAGTGTTGTTAAGCTCATAAAAATATAAGGAGGTGATGTGAAAGAAATATTTAATTAACTCTGGTAGGTTTCAGAAAACAGGATTTAATAAAAAGGGCCATGAGCTAATGAGGAATAAAGTAAATGTTAAGGTTTTAGAATTAAGGTTCCAGGGATTATAAGTAGGGTTTTATTTGTGTGGTTTAGGAAATAAGCGTAAAGAAAAGGTTTATGACAGAGCAAGGCATGAATTATAAATTAAGGTTATAGTTTAACAAAAATTAGTGTGACAATAGGGTACTGAAGTTTAAACAATTATTCATGGCATCAACGGTAAGGTACGAGGGTTTAATCAATCAATTCTTAAGAATAAATAACAGGATACAGGGGTTAAACAACAATTTATAAGGATAAGCAATAAGGTACAAGGATTAAATCAACATTTTATAACTAGTTCAAGGAATCTAAACTTCAATATAAAGTTCAAGTCAATTGCCTTAACAAAGTACCTCCACGCTAGTCACTTAGTTCAAAAGTCCTCAACCTTTGTCTTTCCCTTACTCATGGGGTCTACGTCCTTCGAATCTAAACATAAAAACACTATTTCAGAATTCTATACAATGCTCGACGTTCCTCTACGAACGTCTATCTTAATCTACCCTTGCGATAATCCCCTGAATTTATTTACTTTAATCATATAATATCAACTACAGACCACTGACATAAATATATAATTATGACTGATAAGCATTTAGCAGGTAATCACATAAATAAAATGTATTTCAAATACCACTCCAATTTAAAAGTACATACCTACATATATATATAAATATATATCCAAAATATATAATTAATATTTTTAGAAAATTTTGACGGCATCCCCTTTATACGGTTAACTGCAAGTCGGAACATAATCGACACAACCAACCAATAATCATCATATTCCAAATAAAACTTACAACCAACAACATACTAACAATACAAGCTAAATTTACTTCAATGAAAATAGTCCTTAATTTAATTAAATCGTACCAACCAAATATACAATTCGGAACTTGATAATACAAAATAAATTTTGCGTAATTCTTACAATTTATTTTTGGCTCACGTGGTCATCATCACCAATTTTCCCTCGACTTAAATAAAATCAAAGTCGAGGGGGTAAAATTCCGAAGGTACCATAGTTTTGGGTTTCCGACCCGAAATTCCACACAAAAGTATTTCATTCAGAAAATTTTGAAATTTGTTTATCAGTGTAAATCAAAATGTGTACTAGATTGTCAGCAAGTAAAAAAATAATCACCGAATGTTCGATCATAGCCACAGAGATCGAAACAAACCACAAGTATTCGTACCATATACACCCACATCCATTAGCACACCCACTTTGTTAACACCCATGCACACTTTCACTATTAACACACAACACACATTGATCAAACATACTACTACAAATAAATTAACTCACTGTAACAACAAAATCGACGCACACCAACAACAGTTGAGAGTCAAAACAGGGGAGGGGGAAGAGGTTCGACTATCGAACCCAATCTATACATATATTTACAACCACGCAGTTACAACACACACAAACCATATACAACCCACACACCCAGCTCACATCACCCACACACTCCACACACACACGCCACTCGACCCACACAACAACACACACACACACACACTCACTTATACGCACCAGAACCCAAAATTTCAGTTTATATACATGCAGTTGCAGGGTGGATAGAGGGAGGGGATAAAAACAGGGAAATCCAGAACACAACCACGCACAAGAACATTACAACACCACAGTCGTTGGTATACACACATAAGAACACAAAGGCAACAACTCCCACAACAATACACACAGCGAAACAAGGACTACGGAAAAGAGGAGAGATGGGTCGAACTACAGCAGGGTTAACAAGATTTTCAGTGTAGAGGCTTACATGAGCCGAGAGAGAGATCTCCGCGAGAGATAGAGGAGAAATTCGAGAAACTTCGGGAGATGTAAAGAAAAGAAAATAGAGCCGAATAAAATTGGGGAAAGTATGATGTTGATTTAGGGATTTAAGAGGTTAAAAGGAGATAAAAGATAGTTTAGGAATTTTATAAGAATTTTCTGAGTAAACAAAATTTTATCCAGTTGTGTAAATTGCAAAATAAATGAATAAAGTTACAGAAAAATCTCAATATTATAATTAAAATGTAGAAAATAAAATTATCTATCTTCCCATATTTTTAAAATATTTTTAGGATCAAAAACGAATTAAATATGAATTTTACAAGATTAATTCAATAAAACACAAATCAATTCATAAAATCATTTTAAAATCCTTAAATATCAAAATAAAACCATCTAATATTTTTAAAACTCAAATTAACTAATAAAATAGATAATGCAAAAGATTTCGTAATTTTTACTAATCGCGATGATTTTATAAAATTCTCAGAAGATAAATAACACATGATTTAAATAGGATTTAATCCTCGAAAATAAAAATAAAAATACATAGACTTATCTGACACATCTAAATCATTAAATAATCTCACAAATAGTATATCATACATACTTCACTTCCTCAACAATATTCATGTCATATAATTCACATTTAATATTAAATAAATAATTATAAATACCAAAAATTTCTAAGGCGTTATATCCTTCCCCCCTTAAAAGGATTATGTCCCCATAATCTCACCTAAGTAAATAGATGAAGATGATTTTCGAGCATCTCGCTTTCAAGTTCCCAAGTTGATTCTTCAACTCTAGGGTTCCTCCACAAAACCTTTACCAGTCTAACCGTCTTATTCCTTAACTTCCTATCCATTCTATCCTGAATTGCTACAGGCTGTTCTATGTAAGACAAATCCGGCTGTAACTCAATAGGCTCGTACTCAATTACATGACTTAAATCAGGATGATATCTCTTGAGCATTGACACATGGAAGACATTGTGGATGTGGCTCAGATGTGGTGGTAGAGCTAACTCGTATGCGACTTTTCCAACCCATCTTAAGATTTCAAAAGGTCCCACATATCTCGGACTGAGTTTTCCTTTGTTACCAAATCTGGTAACTCCTTTCCAAGGTGACACTTTTAATAACACTTGTTCTCCTTCCTCGAAATTCAAATCTTACCTGTCTTGATCTGCATATTTCCTTTGTCTATTCTGGGCAGCAATTAGCCATTTCTAAATGATTTCGATCTTTTCCTTCATTTGCTGTACTGTTCTGGTCCTAACACCTTACGCTCACTGTGACACCCTCAGACCCGGGGTCAGGGATCTAGGGTAGCAGCGATCTATTTATTCCTCGTTGTACCTGTATTACTCACAACATTCATAATACACCTGTTCATGACCCCACAATATACAAACACTCACACTAGTTAGAGTCTCAAAAAGGACACACTACATTATTTACGGAACAAAATATAGTTATTACGAACCAAATGTTTACCCGAATACAGTCTTACATAAGTCATGTCTATAGATAAGACGGTCTAACAAAAGTTACAGATTGATTCAACTGGTCTTCATTTCCTCGGGAATCACTGTCATAAACTGTTCACGAAAATGCCTTGCATTTCCCACTTGCTTGCGGGCTGTATGCCAGATCCTTGGCATCTCGCTTAGCTGCTATATAATATATAAAACAATAGCAAGAGTGAGCGAAAGCTCAGCAAGGTAAATAAAAAATGGCATAATCTGCCTATGAAAGAAAGTCTCAATATGAACTTATACCAGACAATTATTGCCAAAAATATCTTAACGATCCATCAAAGGAAATTTCTTTCTTACTGGAAAGATATCCGAAAAATAGTACGGAATCAGTATTTTAATTATCAAAGTCTATCTTTTATGAAAGATATAAGAAACTCACATCTACCGAAGTAATTTATAAAACACGCACCCACTACTGAAAATTCGATTGTTCACCCGCTAATGGGATTGGATAGAAACTGGATGCAAAAACTCCACTTGGGAAAACAAGATCAGCAGTTTCAAATACTTCCGGATAGACTGAATAATGCTTCGTAGGAAAGAGAATTGACTTGAACTTGTTGCGGGAATTTCCCGGTGCACCCCTGCTCGATGATCTGTCGATATACATGGGGCTCACGTTGATCAAGATTTCTACATGTAGGGGACAATCCCGGTTTCCCAGTCTGCACCGACCTCATCAGGGCCGTGGATGGATGATGCGCCACCTTCGTCTCTAAATTCGATTCCCAGTTCTTGTCTTTGCACAAATCTGCAGACCTGCAACTGAATAACTTCGAGTTCCCCGGGTTTCTACCCATTAGCAGATCTTACCCATATCCTTTGGTTACTTCTGGAATCAAATGGAAGCTAACCGAAACTTTTCGCTAGCCTTCGGCCGGAATCACACTTTGAACAACAAATGGTTCACACGAAATCAAGACTGAATCTTATATTCTTTTAACGAAACTGGAAACCCTTTATAAAAATAGGGTTATATTCTTTGGATACACTTGAGGATCTTGATAAAGGAAATCAACAATGGTGCACGAACTCTGGATTCCCAATCTGAGTGGAATTGAAAGCGTATAGATGGCTCAAGTGAGCTGATAATAATCACAAATAATTATTTGGGAATCCTCATAATTTTTGGAAATATTTTTGAAGGTCAAAAAATATTTAAAATAATTTTCAAAGACCTAAAATGATTTTTAAATAAAAAATACGAATTTCGAATCATTTAAAAAGATTTAATAAATATTCAAATAATATTTATTAAATAAATCCCAAAAATAAAATAATGATTTAAAATAATCATCTGAGAATAAAAGAATTATTTGAATAATATTTCTCGAATCGTTTCCAAGAAATTAATACTTTTCGAATATACGAATAATGTTTATGAAAGAAAAACATTATTCAGAACGAATAATAATCTTGTCCCTGGAATCCCTTGGATTTCCTTGACAATCTCAAAATACCGACTTCCGGTCTAGTGTCAAAACAACAGATATGCCCTTATCCTTAGAGCTACAAGGTAAACCAGTTTATAACTATTTATCTCGAAGCTAGTATATAAACCAAGAATCAAAACAATTTAATCACGATAGAACAATTATCGAAAAGATATTATACTATCCATGGCAAAAGCAGTATTATACAACAATACTTCAGAAGTACAAGTTTAGAAAACTTGCCTGGTCCACTGGTCATAGTAGGCTCGCGACGATGTCCGATAATCTAAACAAAATCAAGAACGCACGATTAATCCCCTAGACGTTCCACTTATAACTCATTACTTGTATACTTAAACGATTTACAACCGAGGCACTATTTGCTCATCCTAGACTCGTACTAAGTCCATATTAATCGTCAAGTGCTTAAGTCATAAGTTTGGTTCGAAATCGATCTTCGAATTCACGTTATACTTAACCACTTATAAGTTTGATTTCTAAGTCACGTTCCTAGGGGTTTTTACTTGCGCAACCTCGGCTTATGCATTTTTATAAAATTAGAAAATAATCTTTTTGCCTCAAAACCTTCGAACGAATCTTACCGACTGTCCTTAGCATTTTATCACCAAATTTCACATTCTAATTCGACTGTTAAGGGTCTTGAACTTAGCATCAAACTGGTTACAGTTCTGCAATGAAATCTCTCGAACCGGTTTCACTAAAACTAGCATAACTCTTAAACCATAAACTCTTTTAACTCAATTCTTTTGGTGAAATAAACTAGACAACCATATCTTTGTAACCATAGGCAGTGGTAAGTCTAAAAATTGTTTTATGGTCTCGGGCCTTAACTGTTTTTAGTGGTTAACAAAATTTCGCCATTACGACGGCTATAACTCGAACATTTCTATTTTGTCACGTCATAACCAAGCCACACCGGACAACCCATACCTTCATATCACAACCAAACACTCTTATATGACCTCTAAGGTCAGTGGTAATGTTCAAATTCAATACCCAATCATTTACACATTTTATACCACCAAACAATCATAAAACTCCTTAATATGAACTCATCTTAACATAACATCGAAATCACTTCAAAAACTCATATGAACCAAAAGGGTGGGTTAGGGTTTTACCTTCTTGGAAGCTCTAACAACACTATCAAGTGTTTATAATCCTTTAACAAGCTCTAGATAGCCCTTACAAATCTTAAACCTTAAGATCAAAACAAGAAAACATGGTGAGTTACTATTCATTACTATTCATTCTCATCTTTGAATGAATATTTGACATAGCAAGGATGCAAGGTTTAAGCTCAAACTTTAACCATACCTTAGTCTCCTTATTAGATTTCATTTAAGCCATAGATCATGAAAAACAAATCTTGGAAGCTAGGTTTTGATTTTGGAATTATAGAGGAGGCCGAATGTTTTAACAATGGAGGTGGTGATGTTTTGCTTTCTTTTGTTTCTTTTCTCTTGCTTGGCTTATTGTTGTGTGATATTTTTGGTGATGTAAAATCAGCTATGTCACTCTTTAGTCCATGTGTTAATCACTTGTGGTATGTAGGAAATAAGATGACATGAAGCCTTGTTGGCTAATTCTTCATCAAACACTTCATTACTTCCTTTTTCTTTTCTTTTCTTGTTTTCTTTCCACCCAAATTCATTTAATAAAAACCCTAGATGATCATGCAAGGTTTTCAGTCTTGTTACGTATTTAATCAGTAATTTGTTTCGCGTTCGCTTTATCACTTAATCTCGTTATAAAGTTCTAGCAATTCCTAGAACGTTCGTTATACTAACTCGAGGGTTCTTGTTCCACTACACCATATATGGGCTATTGCAAGCCCAATATATATTTGTGTTACATAAATTGTTACAATAGACACAAAACTTGGTAGTCTATTGCAATATTTTAAAAAATGTTGCATTAAATATGAAAAGTGTTGCAAGCAAAAGGTTCATTTTGAAATTTTAGAACAATTGCAATACTTTAGGAAAGCGTTACAATTGACGATACACTTTTAGTCAACCTATCCAAAATTGTAAGCGGGAACTTAGTTTTTTCGCTGGACGGGATAAAAAAGAGTACCAAAATGTTTCTTACACAAAATTAAAACAAAAGAAAATCCCCCAAAAACACTACCGCTCTCATCTCTCTCCACTACCATCTCTCTCATCTCTAACATCTCTCTCAACTCACCATTGTGTCTCTCGACCTCACAAAATAAATTTTTATTACACAAAAACTCTCTCGCTCTCACACTTCTCTCTCCCTCTACCTCGCCTCTCTCCCGACCTCACCTCTCTCCCTCTCACGCCTCGACCTCACCCCTTTTTGTTGACCATATCTCTCAAATCCCTAAAATTGATTAGAGCAACCCTAAATTTCAAAAATTTATTGGAGAAAACTTTAGAGTAAAAGTTCAATTAAAGTTTCAATTAGAGGTAAAGTACCTTTTTTTTGGATTTTTATGGATTATACATGTATATATATGTATGCATATGAAAATTTTCTATTATAGGTTGGATTTTATGTGTTCGTAAGTTTTGTTCGATTAAAGCTGGTATTAAGAGTTAAATTAATAGGATATTTGGTTTAATTAATAGGATTTTTGTGTTATAATTTGTTGGATTTTAGTGTAATATTTGGATTGAGGAATTTGTGGTTTAATTGTGATTTAATTTAGGGCATTTTTATCAGAAAGTAAGCTGCTGAAAGGAGGGCTCAAATTGTTGTGTTAGACGATTAATAGATTGTTCATTCGGGTGCTCCATGTCTTATACTTGCTCACTGAGGTCGTACTAAATTCCAGTACAAGAGGTAATATGTTTGTCTTTGACTCACCCAACATGTAGACTATAGTCTATAGAGCCCTTTTGCATTGTATAGTAATATGTTTAATTTAGGAGGTACGTTAAATAAGCGGAGGACTAGTTAAGATAAATTTTTTAGCATAGGTGCATGAGATGTAGCTTGAGAAAATTGGCTGAGCTTTTAGTACTTTTATGTTGTGGGTAAATACACTGATTTTTAAAATTCCTGATTTTGTTTCATTAAAGATTAGTTTCTGGTTCGAATCATTGTGATGGAAGTATGATGGTGTTTACAGTGTAATATTGAAGTTTTGATTACCTAGGTTCTGTATTTTTGTTTCAGGAAATTTTGTGGATGTGGGCAGTGCTGACACTTAGAAGGGATGTGTTTTGTGCAATGTCAGTAAGAAACCCTTTGAAGAAGTCAGTTTCTTGTGTCATTCTTGATTTGGATGGAACACTTCTTAACACAGGTAAGACTTAATTACTCACATCATTAGAATTTGATTACTAGTTTACATGTTTTACGTTCCTAACCTTATATCATTGTAATAATGTCACTCAGTTATGTTAATTTGATAACCAGCTACATCAAGTGTGATATTTGTTATTTAATAATGCCAAAGTAGCTAATTACATGTTTTTTATATTTTTGGAGAGTTATTTAATATTTGTTATTTAATAATGCTAAAGTATTTAATAATACTAAATTGCTATGTAAGAAGTACGTGCAAGTTTAAAAATGCATAATTTTGCAATATAGCATTTCTTAGCATTAGTAGTGGAATAATTTGTTGCATTTGTATCTCTATAAATGTTATAAATGTTGTATTTTTCAGCACAATTAAATAGACATTATGCAAAAAGTCTCCATTACTTAGTATACTTATAATATCCTATTTGATAGTGCTAAAGCAGGGGCATAAGGTACGAATTCATAAGTGTATACATGTATAGGGGCTGAATGGAAGGTTACAAATCTAGTTCATGTAATAGCCTCAAATCCGGGGTCAGGGATTTAGAGTAGTCACGATCCATTTACTCCTTGCCTATTACTCGCAATGTTCATAATTCACCTGTTCATGACCCCACAATATATGTCTCACACACACACTCAGGTTAGAGTCTCAGAAACTACACAATACAACAACTGCGAAATAAATAACTTTTAATACAATACCCAAATGTCTTTTGAATCTGTCACTAATACAACTTCTAAGTAATGTTAGAATACCAACTTAGCCTTCTGATGCTCACAATCCTCTCATACCATTCATATCTATACATAAGATGAATACCAAAAGCTGAATCCTGATTCGACTGGTTCGTACTACTCTCGGGATCACTGCTAGAAACTGTTTATGGAAATGCCTTGCGGGGTATGTGCCGTCCCATTGGCATCCTGCTTCGCTGCTATATAATATATATAAAACAATAGCAAGAGTGAGCGATAGCTCAGCAAGGTAATAAAAGTATGGCATAATTCTACCTTTAATTCAAACCCAGAATATATATCGGGTATAAGACAATAATTGTCAAAATATCTTTTTACCGAAAGTATTTCCTTATCGGAATATATTCAAAAACACTACCCTTATAGTACTTCAAATATCATTTTCATAATATCTCTCCAAACCTTCATTATTCATACTATGAACCAAGTTCTAGTATAATATAAAAGATCTTCGTTACAATGTAATTTAATATATAACTTCCGCAGAAATATCTGCTGTGCAAAATATACGCAAGTATCAACATGTATCTCAAAATAGGAAGTTGCCAGGTAATATATTGCAACTTTAGTTTTGAACACTTTTCAAACCCCTGCCAACCTAAAAGATGTCTCTTCGATACGTGTTGCGGGAGCTACCCGTCAACCTGAAAGAAGTCTCTTCGATACGTGTTGCAGGAAATATCAAAATTAGATGATGAACTAATACTGGAGTATTCACCGCGCCCGCTATTCCAATCCTTACGATGATCAGTCGCAAATTGTACAGCTTAAATTAGTTTTACTACCGGTAGAAGGAAGAACTGACAGATTTACTTGTCTACCGCCCTTTTAGATCTCCCTGGACAATGGTTGGGCCTTTGGAATGGACCGGCGCTACACGGCCTCTTACACGACTCCTAGTTTGAATAGAATCCATGACTCTGAAACGTAAAGCTCATCCTCCTTTCCCCAAGTATAATACTTGTTGATAAGACTCCACAAAGTAGTCGTATCTAATTGGAAAGGAAAATTCACCAATATTTCCCAAGCTGTTGCTTGTTAATGGATATCGACTAGTTCTATCAATCTTACCCCTCGAACAATGAGGAAGTAACAAAAGATTCAATTTGATGAATAACAACCAAGTTGCGAATGAAAAGAATAGATTCAAAGATTCATGACCGGGCAGTCAAACAAAATAAATAACAGCTCTCAAGTAAGGTTCCCTTATAATTTGGAAGATAGATTTAAATGAAAAATGGAGTTTTGGGAACCTTTCCTAGATTAAAATAATCATAATGAGACTCAGAAATATTTTACATAATATTTGATGGTCGAAGATAATATTTGGATAAACTAAATCATTTTTAAAACTAGTTAAAAGAATTAAATAAATATTCAAAGAATATTTGTTAAATCATAAATATTTTAAGAATATTCTTAATATAAATAAATAAATCCTCGAATAAATATTCAAAATAATATCCATTAAATAAATCAACCTTAAATGAATATTCAAAATAATATTCGTTAAATAATTAAAGCTCAAATGAATATTCAAAATAATATTCATTAAATAAATAAAATTCAAATTAATATTCAAAACAATATTCATTAAAGAAATAATGGAAAATATTTATTTAAATATTTTCCTAAGAAAATAATCACGATATATACAGAAATACTGACTCCCGGTCTATAATTGAAGAATGAAATCATATGCCCTTCACTAAGGGTCTTAGAGAAACATCCGGCTTATAACTAATATATCTCATATCTAGCTTATAAACCAATATCAATTCGTAAAATAAGTATCACAATATATTTTCTTGAAAATAGTTATGTCTTCCAATAACATATTTAACAGAAATAATATTCATATAGTATTTCTCAACTGAGATAATACTCAAATAACATTTCTCGAAAGATATAGTAAGCAAATACAATTCCTCGAATGATATCATATTCAAATAACAATCCTCGAATGATTTCCAAGTAATTAATACTTAATGGAAATATAATTAACGATTATAAATAACATTCCTCAAAATAAATAATAATCTGCCGCTGAAATCCCTCCGGGTTTCCACGACTATCTCTAAATCTCAAAATACCGACTCCCGGTTTAGAGTCGAAAATAATGATTATGCTTTTATCTTTAGAGCTACAAGGTATACCGGTTTATAACTACTTATCTCAAAGCTAGTATATAAACCAAAATCAAATTCAAAGTCAACACGATATAACATTTATCAAAAAACATTATAATACTATATATGGAAAAAAGCAGTATTATACAACAATACTTCAAAAATACAAGTTTAGAAAACTTACCTGATGTTCGAGAAGTGATGGGGGCTCGTGACAACGTCAGACAATCTAGACAAGGTAAGAGAAAACATACGATTAATCCCCTAGATAATCCACTTTTAACTCAATGCTTACAGACAAGCGAAACACAACCAAGGCATTACTGGCTCGCTTTAGGCTCACACTACGTTCAAGTTAGTCGACAATTACTTAAGTCATAAGTTTGGCTCGAAATCAATCCTCGAATTCAAGTTATACTTAACCATTTGGAACATTGGTTTCTAAGTCGCGTTCTTAGTGGTTTTCACTTGCGCAATCTCTGCTGTTTTCTAACTACTTAAGCCACACCGGTCATACCATACACCCATAACATCAACAAACATTCATTTTACACTTCTAAGGGCAGTGGTAACATTCAAATCCAATACCCAACCCTTTTACACATCAAACAATCATAAAACTCCTTAACATGCACTTATCTCTACATATCATCAAAACTATACTAAAAACTCATATAAACTCAAAGGGTGGGTTAGGGTTTTACCTTCCTTAACACTCTAGGAACCCTAGCAGAGCTTTTCACACCTTGGTATGGTCTTGGATAGTTTCAACAAAGCCTAAAAGCTATGAACAAAACGTGAAACAATCTTAAAACACTATTTATCATCACCTTTGTAAAAATCATAGAAAATCGAAAAAAGAGAGTTTGGCTCCCAAATTTTTACCACATCTTGTCCTCTTGATAAGATTTCGTTTGAGTCCTCGCTCATCAAATTTGAAGCTTCCTAGCTAGGGTTTTGATCCCCATCTTTCCGCTGGACAATACTGTGAAGGCAAGGCAGGTTCGGTTCTTCAATTTGGGGAGTAGATTTGACTAGGCTACACTCCTTTGTTTGACACCAAACTTTGGGAATGTGTTCTACATATTATGGGAGAGCTATGGTTAAAATATGGTGATTTTTGAAACTCTAGATCTTGAGATACGAATTTTTCTTTGAGCTTAGTTCATGGTGGGAAGTTTTTTTGGAGAGATTGTGCTTTGCTTGCTTTTTCTTTTCTTCACACCTTCCTTGACTTGCCCAATCACTTTATGAAGATATTTGCAAGATGAGATCAGTTGTGGGTATGTGTTTTATCCCCTTGGTCTTTGTGCAAAGAGTCTTCAAGAAGTTTTCTTGATTTTTGTTTTGTTTTTGGTTTGATTTACCACCTTATCCTTGCCCTTTCATAATTCTTTCCACCAATGTCCTTGCCCCTTCCTTTTATTCAATTAAATCAATTTGTTACAACTTATATGTTGCACTCCAAGGTTATTAGTGTGGCACCATTCCTCAATTTATGGTTGTGTCCAATTTCCTTTTGCATTTTCTCTTTATCTCTAAAAACGTTCTCTCGATTTCTCAAGCGTTCTCAGACTAGTTTGCATTCTCTTTGCTCTAGGATTATATTCTCAACCCTCTTTCCCTCTCATAATACATCCTCCCTTGGAATTCTAATATTTATCCTTAATCCATGATTCGTTCGCTTGATCACTTAATCTCGTTATAAAGTCTCAGCGGTTTCTAGAACGTTCGTTTCACTATCTCAGTCGTTTTCGTTCTAAATTCTAAAATCAAATATAATAAAATTCCAAAATATTAAATCCTAAATTCCACAAATTTAATATCTCCTTTCTTGATAATACTAATATATAATTCACTGCCCGATCAAATATTACACCGAAATAGAAATTGGAATTTCTGAATTCCGATCGTCTTTGCATACACTTATTTACTCCGTAGATCACTAATATTATTTCGGAATATCTATATCATGTCTCGTACATAGGTGACATGAAAAAATTTCTTAACCCTCAAAATCACTATTCATCCACCAAAATCTCTATTCGCGTATGCACTTCATCACAATAAGGAAAGTTTTAATTTTACCAAAAATTCGGGTTATTACAGTTCATATGGTATGCTTTTTGTTTGTATTTTATTTTAGAATGATAAAGCGTGTATTTGTATTGAAGGGTTTCATCTTTATGTATTGGATTTTAGCTATGAGGAGTTTGTACTTTGATTTTATCTCCGAAATGCAGGTCTGCTATTTCCGCTACATGAGCTTTTACCCTTTTGGCAGATATCTTTACAAGGATAGATTGGTCATATGTACTGGATGCACTGGTGAGATCTTATAATAATTGCTTAAAAATGTCATGTTTTATTAATTGAATGTGTGAACCTGTTGGCTCTTCACATAACATTGTTTCTTATTGCGGACAAACAGATTGAAAATTAATTGGTTTAATATTGATTAAACCAATTAATCAAATCCTGCAGAATTTTTTTGGAGTGATTTTATAATAATGTTTACAATATTATGTTATTTTAATGCCCCTAAAACCTGCTGTCTCATTTTACCTGACGACAGGAATTGTGATTCTAATCACTTAAAAGGAATTTAGGAAATATGATTGTATTAAATTTTTATTACACAAAAACTCTCTCGCTCTCACACTTCTCTCTCCATCTACCTCGCCTCTCTCCCGACCTCACCACTCTCCCTATCGCGCCTCGACCTCACCCCTTTTTGTACAGGTATTCAGACAGCTAGTGATGCCAATCATTTTACAGTATCGGCTAAGATACCAGAATTTAGCAACGACAACAGAACACTAGTCCTTCAATACTCCTTTAAGTTGGAGCAGGACATTGAATGTGGTGGTGGCTACATAAAGCTCCTATCTGGATATGTTAATCAAAAGAAATTTGGTGGGGATATTCCTTACAGGTTTGTTTTGATTTCAGTTCTCTAATAAGGTACCCGAATCTTATTTATCAGAAAAGCATATGCTTCTTGTGTGTGTGCGTGTATAACTTTCTTATTAGTTTTCAATGTATAAACTCCTCTATATAGTTTTTAATTTCACCTGTTGCGGGTCAATACTCACACTTGGCTAAGAATCTCTAAGATAGTACTAATGAACCCCTAAACTAAATGCATATTGATTTGGTACCTTCCTCTTGATTCTGGATATTTATTAGCTACATTTATAATTATAGTACTATGGTATTATGTTTTATTGCAATTTTTGTTTTCAAAATTTCCAACCCTTTCAAAATTTTATGGGAATAAATGAAATTGTCAAAAATTTTTCTTTCATTTCTGGCTTCCCCTGCCATACTTTTTATACAACTACTTCCAACCATGTTCAATCCCATTCAACTAATTATTTGTAAACTAGGACCCAAAAAATCCAGTGATAATCAGTCGGTAATGAGCTCTGTAGTAATCCTTGTAGACTACCAGTTTGTTTTCATCCTTTATATATATACATTTGCCATGGTACCATGGGAAAACTAAAATATTGTTTTCAACTCCAATTACCTTGCCTTTTACTAGTATGAAAAACTATTCACAATCGATGTTTTGAAGTTTGATGTTTAGACCAGATATATGTGGTACACAGAAGGAAAAGCTCCATGTTATACTTTCCTATCAGGGACAGAATTATCCCATCAAGAAGGAGCTGGAGTGCGAGATACACAAGTTGACACATTTCTATAAGTTTATTCTCAGGCCAGATGCATGTAACGCATCAAGCTTATCTGGTTTAACTGACTTTGAAGAACTCTAAACAGTTAATTTGGTTATTTTGTTCCCTGTGCGTCAGTCTTTATTGTAATTGTGCTTTTGTGGTTCTAATTGGAGTCACTATTCATGTCTGACAACGTGCAGATTGGGATGATAAAGAATATATAGATGATTAACACATTTCTATACGTTTATTCTCAAGCCAGATGCATGTAACGTATCAATCTTATCAGGTTTAACTGACTTTGAAGAACTCTAAACAGTTAATTTGGTTATTTTGTTCTCTGTGCATCGGTCTTTATTGTAATTGCTTTTGTGGTTCTAATTGGAGTCACTATTCATGTCTGACATTGTGCAGATTGGGATGATAAAGAATATATAGATGATCCAAATCATGTCAAACCTGAGGTAGAAATCTTTCTTTTTGGATATATGGTATCAAGGTCTTTACTTTCTTTATCATTGTACAATTTTGTAAGTTCAATTATATAGGAACTGTTTTTGCTGGGATCCGTAATCAATTATTTCATGCCCACTCCTAACCCAAATTTACCTATTTGCTCCTGAATCTTGAATTTTTCATATATTTGTTCAGATTATAGTCCTGGAAAATGGAAAGGTAGTGGAGCAGGGTCACCATGATATTCTACTATCGAAGCCAGGGAGATATGCACATCTTTGGGCACAACAGAGCAATACTGTGATGGAGCCACTAATATAGCTATCAAACTAGAGACAAAATCCTCAAATTTAATTTGTTAGTTTGCAGAGTATAGAAAGGGATATACATGTAATTTTTTCATTGCATTGCGTTATAAGTTTTCACAAATTAGCCTGGTACTTTGACATGAAAGACTAAGTTTTATCTAGATTTATGGTGTGTAAGTCGATATGTGTTTCGACTTTAGATTTAGGTACTAGATGTAAGATGATATTGTGGTATAAGCCGACCTTTTTTTGGGCTTTATTGACATATTCTGTTGGATTTGCTATCTGGGAAATTGGAAATGTGAATTCTGGTTTGATATGCTTTTATAATGGTTTATTGACATTTTAAATAGGAAATTGCAAATTGGACTAATACAAAGTGTTGCACATAAATGTTGCTAAAAAAATCTAAATGTATTACAATAGGAACAAAAGTGTTGCATATAAATGTTTCTAAAAAAACCAAAAGCATTACAATAGGGGAGAAAATGTTACATGAAAATGTTGAAATAAATTGACTTTGCAACACTTTTAACTAAAATATTTTACAAAATGGTGTTGCAATAGTCTATTGCAACATCATAAAAGTGTCACTAAAGAAGACAAAAGTGTTGCACTAAAGGGGATATTGCAATACTTTAAAAATGTTGCAATAAGTAGGTAAAACGTTGCTATAGGGGTCTATTGCAACGGTCATAGATGCAACGCTGAATTTTGGCAAAAGCGTTGCTAAAACCTCTATTGTAACACTTTTGGGGTCTTATACCACACTTTCTTGGCGTTGCAATAGCGCATATATGGTGTAGTGTTCTAAATCCTCAAATCATATTTAATAAAATAAAATCCTTGAATCCTTAACATTATAATTCCCTTGTCTTGATCGCATTGATATGGTCTTTACGGCTCGGTCAAATTTTCCATAAAAACGAAGTTCAGATTTTCTGAATTCCGATCGCGTTTACATACAGTTATTTGCTTCGCAGATTACTCATATAACTTCGAAATATTCATTTCCTGTCCCGGACAAATGGTAACGTGAAAATTTTCTTAATTCCCAAAATCACTATTCATCCATGAAATTTACTATTCATCCATGCAAAGTACTATTCATCCATAAAATAAAATTTTTCTCAAGTACGGAAATTGGGGTTATTACAGTCTCCCCTCCTTAAAAGGATTCTGTCCTGGAATCAGTCGGTGAATATATGAGGGTATCCTGGAATCAGTCGGTGAATATATGAGGGTATTTCTCACGCATTGCGTTCTCTATTTCCCAGGTCGACTCTTCGTCATCCTGGTTTCTCCATAATACTTGCATAAGTTGAACACTCTTCTTCCCCAGCACTTGTTCTTTTCTATCCAGGATTTCCACAGGTTGTTCTTTGTAAGTCAGATTTGGTTGTATGTCTACTTGCTCGTATTCTATCACATGTCGAGCATCTGCATTATATTTACGTAACATTGACACATGAAACACATTATGGACATGCTGAAGGTTTAGGGGTAAGACTAGCTCGTAGGCTACTTCCCTTACGCATTTAGGAATATCAAACGGTCCAATGAAACTCGGGCTCAACTTTCCCTTCTTTCCAAATCTCATTAATCCCTTCCACGGGGACACTCTTAACATCACGAAGTCTCCGACCTCATATTCTTTATCCTTGCATGCTTGATTCGCATACCTTCTTTGTCTATCCTGGTCTGCCACTAGCCGTTTCCGAATAATCTTTATTGTCTCTTTCGTCTATTGGACTAATTTTGGCCTCAATATCTTTCTCTCGCCAACTTCTTCCCAGCACAGGGGATAGCGGCATCTCCTTCCATACAGGGCCTCGTAGGGGGGCATCCCTATATTCGCATGGTAACTATTGTTATAAGCAAACTCAACCAATGGTAAGTGGTCATCCCAACTTTTCTTAAAGTCTATTGCACTGACACTTAATCATGTCTTCTAAGGTCTTAATGATTCTCTCACTTTGGCCATCTTTCTGTGGATGATAAGCCGTATTCATGCTTAACTTGGTTCCAACACAATCCTGAAAGCTCCTCTAAAATCTAGGGTTGAATCTCGGGTCTCTATCAGATACAATAGTCACGGGTACTCCATGTCGCACCACAATCTCCTTAATATAAATATTTGTTAATCTATCGACAGGGTATCTCTTGTTGATCGGAAGAAAATGTGCTGACTTAGTCAATCGGTCAATAATTACCCATATTGTATCATGGTTTCCTTTTGTCGTTGGTAATCCTACCACAAAATCCATCGCGATATGTTCCCACTTCCATTCGGGGATTTCTAGGGGTTGTAACAATCCACTAGGTCTCTGGTGATTTGCCTTCACTCTTTGGCATGTTAATCATTTGCTTACCCACTCGGCGACATCTTTCTTCATTTTAGGCCATCAATAATATTCTTTCAAATCTCTCTACACTTTGGTGCTACCTGGGTGACTAGACTATCTCAAACTATGGGCCTTGCATAAAATCTCATCTTTTAATTGCTGAACATTAGGAATCCATAACCTCGATGCATATCTCATAATTCCATCCTTGTCTCTCTCACATTTAATTTCTTCCCCTGTCACAATTTTCTCGGAGGAATTCTTTTCCTCTTCCATTTTCCTTTCTTAACATATCTTAATCTTTTCCACAACGGTGGTTGGACACACATTTCCATTAGGCCTTCCTGACCTTCTCCTGACATCTTCACTTCAATCTCCATTCTCTCAAAATCCTTGATTAACTCATTTGATGGGATTATCATCTTAAGTCTTTCCTTGCGACTAAGGGCATCGGCCACCACATTGGCCTTCCCTGGGTGGTAGTGTATCTCACAACCATAGTCCTTGATCAACTCTAACCATCTCCTCTGTCTCATGTTTAACTCCTTCTGGCTGAATATGTACTTCAGACTCTTATGATCCGTATAGATCTCGCACTTCTCTCCGTATAAATAATGCCTCCATATCTTTAAGGCAAATACAATCGCAGCTAATTCTAAATCATAGGGGGGGTATCTTGTCTCGTAATCCTTCAATTTTCTGGACGTGTATGCTATTACCCTACCGTGCTGCATAAGCACACAGCCTAATCCTTTATGAGAAGCGTCACTATAAATCACAAAGTTTCCTTTATCTTCTGGTCATGCCAACACTTGGGCTGACACTAATCTCTTTTTCAATTCCTGAAAACTTTCCTCGCACTTAGGAGTCCATTCAAATTTTTCAGCCTTTCTCGTGAGTCGCGTCAGAGGTGCTGCTATTCTAGCAAAATCTTGCACGAATCTCCTATAATAACCGGCAAAGCCTATAAAACTTCTCACCTCTGTCGGTGTATTTGGTCTTTCCGAATTTGAGACAGCTTCTATCTTAGCGGGATCCACTAAAATTCCCTTGTTACTAACCACATGTCCTAAAAATTTAACTTCCTTAAGCCAGAATTCACACTTCGAGAATTCGGCATACAACTTCTCCTTTCGTAATATTTTCAACACTATCCTTAAATGCTCAGCATGCTCCTTTTTTTCTGTCTTTGAATAGACCAAGATGTCATCAATAAATACAATAATAATATTCTTTAGGTACTTCTTGAACACTCGATTCATTAAATCCGTTAAAAGCTACGGGTGCGTTAGTCAACCCAAGAGACATTACTAAAAACTCATAGTGTCCACACTTAGTGTGAAACGCAGTCTTAGGTATATCCTCGATTTGATCTTTAACTGGTGATATCCAGTTCTCAGGTCAATCTTGGAGAAATACACAACATCCTTTAGCTGGTCAAACAAATCATCTATCCTAGGTAATGGATACCTATTCTCAATAGTAAGCTTGTTCAACTCATACTACCATCTTTCTTTCTCATAACCAACACCGGAGCTCCCCACGGTGACACACTGGGTCTTATCATGCCCTTATCTAGCAACTCTTGTAACTTTATTGCTAACTCTTTCATTTTCACTAGGGCTAATCTATATGGTGCCTTTGAAACTTGGTTGACTCAATGGCAAATTCTATTTCTCGGTCCGATGTTAATCCGGGTAACTCTTCTGGAACACATTCTAAAAATTCTCTAACCACTGGCATTCCATGCAGGCTAGGTGTTCTCTCTTGGTATCAACTATATAATCTAGGTAAGCGTCACCTTCCTTTTCTAATAATCTCTTCTTCTCGTATTATCATAAGAAACTTCGTAGTTCGCTTCTGTCCTTAAAGGACCACTCCCCTCTTCTGGGCAATCAAAGTTTTACTCCCTACATGTATCATCGCCTCCTAAACTAATGTACACAATCATTCTCTTTTAATAGCTCACCATTCGGAATTTTTAACGTACGAAACAAACCTCGATCATTTATCATAACTTCGATTCATAATATGTCGTACCCCTCTGGTTTCTATCTTATCCTAGATTTCAAAAATATATATATTTTTTTCCTTCCAAATACTAGGGAACGTACTTGCATGGTACAAGGAATATTTCGAGCGACAGAGGGTATATAAAAAAGAAATCTACGAGAAACCTCGTGGAGTGGGCGACCTCATTAGGCCTTAATCAAAGCTCTCTTTAGAATTTATCAACATACTCTACCACATATAAACTTCGTTGTGTATTCACTAAATAAATTAAATTGGAATTCAGACTAGTGGAATAATAACTAGTCCATTTCAAGAAATATTAGTGGCTAGTTAACGAAATTGGTTGGCTCTGTTTGATTAGGGCACAACAACCAGCTAGGGCAATCAGCTAGATTTAAAACATTTGACTAGTCAGAATAATTTGCTAATCATCCCACCTGATAGATACAACTAGTCAGTTTCAAGCTGGATGTGTAGGATCTCGTCATCATAGCTATTGAAAAAGCTTTGGGTTCCTCGAATAACGAGTTGAAAGAAAGTAAATAAGTTTGGGTCAAACAAGGTGTACATAATCTTGAACAAAATGTTCTAGGTATCGGGACAATCGATAGCCTTTCACCAATTAATTCTCGTTAGTGAGAAGGTCTGCCCGAAGGGGCCTCGCATATACTTCACCAATTTCTTAAATGGAAATGAATTCAGAATATCAATACCAATTTGATATCCTTTATATGATTTCAACATCAGATGCTTGAATCTCTTTTTGGATAAAAGAAGAATAATTCACAAAGAATCTTTGAATAATAGATCATCAATGATAAATCGAATAGTCAAATATTTATGAACTTGACGGGGGATTTCATGTACTAAAGAAGGAATCAAATACCGAATAATCATTGAAGACTATTCGCCAAACGATTAGGGAAGGATTTATTGAATGTTCTTTTGAACGAATGGAATTAATATTAGAGGTATAAAAAAATTCCCCGAAAATCAAAGAAGGTTAATAAATATACCTTGAATAAATGTGGCATGACAGCCGAAAGCGATCAGCTTTAATTGCCTCTCGATCACTCATTGGGTATTAATAATGTACCTTGAGATATGAATAAAACACGAGTATTCCAATCTTTAAGTCAATGTATAGACTGACAACGAATGAAAGTGAATGAACAGGTAATTATTTGATTGTCAAATTTGTATAACACACGAAGCCTTTATGTATCAAGGGTAGAAACAAAGTTATGTGGCTCAGATCTTGGGTATATAAAACTCAATTAGGTAGATTTGGAGGGCTGGACAAATAATTAATTTCCCCCTCCCCGATCGTCCTGGAGCGCGAACTAGGCACTCCAATGAGCAATGATAATTTAATATCGCATTCTCAACCTTTAAAGGAGATAAAAGGGGAAGAAAAGTAATACCTATTGTTGGTTACTTCCAAAGTTTGAAATATCTTGAAATATGTGCATCACGCAAAATCTCATTCTTTAATTCTGGCACGTTAGGAATCCAAATCCTTGAAGAAAACCTTAATATACCCTTATCATCTTTCTGAGTGCAAATTTCCTCACCTGTTAATGTGTTCATATCTTGGCTCATGATTTCCTCCTGAAATCTTCGTATCTTTTCAAGTAACTCTGGTTGAAAGGTCATGGTATAGATCTTCTTACTGGTAGGCTCCGAAATCTGGACTTCTAATTTCAACCTTTCAAACTCCTTAAATAATTCTTTGGGTATGGTGAACATGTTCAGTCTTTCCTTTCTACTCAATGCGTCAGCCACCACATTCGCTCTTCCTGGGTGATAATTAATCTTGCAATCGTAATCCTTAATCAGCTCCAACCATCGCCATTGTCTCATGTTAAGTTCCTGTTGAGTGAAGATGTACTTCAAACTTTTGTGATCCGTGTAAATCTCACATTTTCCACCATATAGATAGTGTCTTCAAATATTTAGTGCAAAAATGATTGATGCTAACTCCAAGTCATGAGTCGAGTACTTCTGCTCGTGAGGCTTTAATTGTTGAGAAGCATACGCAATCACCTTTCTATGCTGCATCAATACACACCCTAATCCCTTGTATGAACCATCTCTGTAAATCACAAAATCCCTTGACTGTCGGGTAAAACTAACCCTAGTGCCGTTACTAATCTTTTCTTTAGTTCCTGGAAACTTTCCTCACACTTTTCATTCCATATGAACTTCTCATTTTTCCTAGTCAACTTGGTCAATAGTGAGGCAATCTTATCAAAATCTTGAACAAATCTCCTGTAATAACCAGCCAATCCTAAGAAACTTCTTACTTCAGTGGGTGTTTTCGGTCTGCTCCAATTTACCACAGCTTCTATCTTCGTAGGATCAACTCTAATTCCTTCACTACCCATTATATGACCTAGAAATTGCACCTCTTCCAACCAAAACTCACATTTTGAAAACTTGGCATACAACTTCTCCGCTCTCAGGATTTCCAACGCAATTCTTAAATGTTCCACATGTTCTTCCCGGGTCTTGCAATATATCAAAATATCATCGATGAAAACTATCACAAATTTATCCAAATGCTTCCTAAAGACTCTATTCATGAGATCCATAAATGCTGCTGAGGCATTGGTTAATGCAAATGGCATCACTAGAAATTCATAATGTCCATACCTTGTACAAAATGCCGTTTTTGGAATGTCTTCAGGTTTGATCTTCAATTGAAGATAATTCGATCTTAAATCAATCTTCGAGAAATAAGCCACTCCTTTAAATTGGTCAAACAAATCATGGATTCTAGGTAAGGGATATCTATTCTTGATGGTCAGCTTATTAATCTCACGGTAATCGATACACAGTCTCATACTACCATCCTTTTTCTTGACAAACAACACAGGCGCTCCCCACGGTGATACACTTGACCTTATGACTCCCTTATCCAAAAGTTCTTGTAATTGCGTTGCTAACTCTTTCATCTCCACAGGTGCCATCCTATATGGTGCTTTACACATGGGCTCTACTCCAGGTACTAGGTCTATAGCAAACTCCACTTCTTGATCTGGAGGTAAATCGGGTAATTCTTCTAGAAAAACGTCAGGGAACTTGTTAACTATGGGTATGTCTTATATCTTCGGTGCTTGCTTCTCTACATCCACCACATGTGCTAAGTATGCTTCACAACCTTGTCTAAGTAACCTCATTGCTTGCATAATGTTCAAAAATTCTTTACTCGCCTCTGTCCTTGAAATACTACTTCTTTATCATTTTCCATCCTTAATCATACCTGCTTCTTTCTACACTCAATTTGTGCATCATAATCAGACAACCAATCCATTCCTAATATTATATCAAATTCTTCCATTTAGAAATGTATCAAATTGGCATAGAAAAGGTAACCACCTATCTCTATATTACATTGAGGACACACTTGATTGACGGGGACTCTATCTTGGTTTGCCACCTCTATTAAGCTTGCTCCAAAGGTTGAATTTCACATTGCAATTTACTAACAAACTTGTTGGAAATAAAAGACTTGTAGCTCCAGAATCAACTAAAACTTTAACTTCTACTGAGTTCACAGGAAGCGTACCTGCGATAACATCCATTTCCTGAACAGCATCCTGCATAGTCATGTTGAAGGTTCTGGCTCTAGGTTGAGAGATCTGGATCTGAGATGGAGGTCAAGTTATCCTCAAAGCATTTGCCGATGGGGTCCAACTATCCTCAAAACATTTTCTAACTGAACTAGCTCCTTACAATCCTTAGCAATATGACCAAGCTTCCCACATTTGTAGCATGTTATCGCTGGTTTCGGAGTCAGGCACTCTGCCGCATAATGTCCCTTCTTGTTGCACTTAAAACATGTAACATTTGGTTTGTTGCAAACTCCTGAGTGCTTCCTCCCACAAATTTTACATTCAGGTAGAGCTGGTCTGATTGCAAGTTGCTGATTCAGTCTTTTGATCTTCTCCTACCCTTACCAAAGCAAAAGCTTTTTCCATTTCATTCAGCCAAGCCCTAGCTTCTATAGGGTTAACAGTACCTTTAAACTCTGGAGGGTGTACAGCTTGAAAAGCTTTGAAGGTCATGATTGGTTGAGCTAGTCGTTGTTGAGCTAGTGCGGTTGTCTGTTGTTGAAGAAGTCGAAGAATTTGAGTCATAGTCGGGTCAACTGGATTTTGATTGCCAGGGTTCTGATTTTCGGGATTTGGAGTAGGTGTTTTCTTCTTTGGAGGCATGATTCTGATAAGAAAACAAGTAGTTTATTAAACAACAGGCAAATATATACAAAGATAAGGTTTACAAATCCTGAATTTTGAGTTATATGTGATCACAAAAGTCATAACAGTGCAAAGAATCAGGGAAACATAGGTATTATCTTGAAAAAGTAATTCTAACAGGAGATATTCAGACAACTCAGGAATATAATGAAAGATGTGTAAATAACAAGAAAATAAAGGTCAGGGTACCAACAGAGTTAATAATATGAACAACATTTTTTTTAGAGTTCAAGGTGCACTGTTAACAATCCAACTACTAAAAGGTAAATGCTGGAAATAATCCCTATCATTTTGTAGCCACTGCCAACATCATATAAGAACGTCTCTGCATGGACTGGTACAAATAATGGTGATAGCGTAATAACAGTTGAGAGTCAAAACAGGAGAGGGGGAAGAGGTTCGACTATTGAACCCAATCTGTACATATATTTACAACCACACAGTTATAACACACACAAACCATATACAACCCACACACCCATCTCACATCACCTACACTCCACACACACACACGCACACACACCACTCGACCCACACAGCAACACACAAACACACACTCGCTTATACGCACCAGAACCCACACATTCGAGTTTATATATATATATATATATATATATATACACACGCAGTTGCAGGGTGGATAGAGGGAGGGGAGAAAAACAGGGAAATCCAGAACACAACCACGCACAAGAACATTACAACACCACAGTCGTTGGTATGCACACATAAGAACACAAAGGCAGCAACTCCCATAACAATACACACAGCGAAACAAGGACTACGGAAAAGAGGAGAGATGGGTTGAATTACTGCAGGGGTTAACAAGATTTTCAGTATAGAGGCTTACATGAGCCGAGGGAGATATCTCCGCGAGAGAGAGATGAGAAATTCGAGAGACTTCGAGAGATGTAAAGAAAAGAAAATAGAGCCGAATAAAATTGGGGAAAGTATGCTGTTGATTTAGGGATTTAAGAGGTTAAAAGGAAATAAAAGATAGTTTAGGAATTTTATAAGAATTTTCTTAGTAAACAAAATTTTATCCAGCTGTGTAAATTGCAAAATAAATGAATAAAGTTAAAGAAAAATCTCAATATTATAATTAAAATGTAGAAAATAAAATTATCCATCTTCCATATTTTTAGGATAAAAAACGAATTAAATATGAATTTTACAAGATTAATTCAATAAAACCCAAATCAATTCATAAAATCATTTTTAAATCCTTATAAATCAAAATAAAACCATCTAATATTTTTAAAACTCAAATTAACTAATAAAATAGATAATGCAAAAGATTTCATAATTTTTACTACTCCCGTTGATTTTATAAAATTCTCAGAAGATAAATAACACATGATTTAAATAGAATTTAATCCTCAAAAATAAAATAAAAATAAGTAGACTTATCCGACACATCTAAATCATCAAATAATCTCACAAATAGTATATCATACATACTTGACTTCCTCAACAATATTCATGTCATATAATTCACATTTAAGTTTAAATAAATAATTATAAATACCGAAAATTTCTAAGGTGTTATAACCACCGTTGTTTGAAAAGATTAGGTTGTGTCAAGAGAAGAAAATGGAAGAGGAAGAGAAATCCTCTGAGGAAATAATGACGGGAGAAGAGATCAAATGTGAGAGAGATGGAAATGGAATAATGAGGCACGCATCGAGAATATGGATTCCTAATGTGCAGGAATTAACGGATGAGATTTTTCACGAGGCCCATAGTTCAAGATATTCTATTCACCCGGGCGGCATCAAAATGTATAGAGATTTAAGGGAGTACTATTGGTGGCCTAACATGAAAAAGGATGTCGCTGGGTGGGTAAGCAAATGTCTAACGTGCCAGCGAGTGAAAGCCGAGCACCAGAGACCCAGTGGATTGTTACAACCCTTAGAGATCCCCGAGTGGAAGTGGGAACATATCGCAATGGATTTTGTGGTAGGGTTACCAAGGACGAAAGGGAACCATGATGCAATATGGGTAATCATCGACCGATTGACTAAGTCAGCACACTTTCTTCCGATTAACGAGAGATACACTGTCGATAGACTAACAGACCTTTATATCAAAGAGATTGTAGTGTGGCATGGAGTCCCCGTAACTATTATGTCAGATAGGGACCCGAGATTTAACTCCAGATTTTGGAGGAGCTTCCAAGATTGTGTTGGAACCAAGTTGAGTATAAGCACTGCCTATTGAGAGGACCATCCAAACCATTGAGGACGTGTTAAGAGTTTGTGCAATAGACTTTAAAGAAAGTTGGGATGACCACTTACCATTGATTGAGTGTTCTTATAACAACAGTTACCATGCCAGTATAGGGATGCCCCATTAAGAGGCCCTGTATGGAAGGAGATGCTGCTCTCCCTTATGTTGGGAAAAGGTTGGCGAGAGAAAAATATTGGGACCCGAGCTAGTCCAACAAACGAGAGAAACAATAGAGCTTATCAGGAAACGGCTAGTGACAGCCCAGGACAGACAAAGAAAGTATGCAGACCAAGCCCGTAAAGATAGAGAATATGAGGTTGGAGATTTTATGATGCTAAAAGTATCCCCGCGGAAAGGGGTAATGAGATTTGGAAAGAAAGGGAAGTTGAGCCCGAGATTCATTGGGCCATTTGAGATTCTAAAACGCGTCGGGAAGGTAGCCTACGAGCTAGCCTTGCCCCAAAATTTACACCATGTTCATAATGTGTTTCATGTGTCAATGCTACGCCAGTATAACGCAGATGCCAGACATGTGATAGAGTATGAGCAGGTAGATATTCACCCATATCTAACCTGTGAAGAACAACCTGTGGAAATCATGGATAGAAAAGTACAAGTGCTGAGGAACAAAAGTGTTCCACTTGTGAGAGTGCTGTGGAGAAACCAGAATGTCGAGTAGTCAACATGGGAACTTGAGAGTACAATGCGCGAGAGATACCCTCAACTGTTTACCAACTGATTCCGGGATGGAATCCTTTTAAGGAGGGGAGACTATAATAACCCTGATTTCTATATTCGGGAAAAACTTTTCACTTTCTGATGAATAGTGTTTTGCATGTGTGAATAGTGTTTTGCATGAATGAATAGTGATTTTGGGAACTAAGAAATTATTAATGCCACCCTATGTATGGTCGTGGTATGGATATTTCGAAGTCATATTAGTGATTCACGGAGTAAATAAGTGTATGTAAAGATGATTGGAATTCAAAAATTCCAATTTGTATTTTGGTGTAATATTTGACCGGGCAGTGAAGTGTTTATCAGTATTATCAAGGAATGAGATGTTTAAATTGAGGATTCAAGGATTTATATTTGAGTATTTTATTAAATGTGATTTAAAAATTTAGAACGAAAACCCCTGAGTTACTATAACAAACGTTCTAGAAATCGCTAGAACTTTATAACTTTACTAGTTAGCAATTGGTTGACAAACAGAGGAAGTATTCTCATGTCATCCAAATCGGTATCTATTATAAGTCCAGTGGTTCCGTAAAAGGATTAAGGAACGCTCAAGAAAGCACGAGAACATTTTTCTAATTATAAGAATTAAAGAGGAAATAAGCAATGAATAGTGTTTTGGTGGAAATTGGAATATTATCAGACGACGCTATATAGAAGTATTCGGAACGGATTTCTGAGTTCGTATTAATGACCGATAGGAAATATAAGTGTATTTACGTTATCAGATTCTGAAAAATAGCACTTTTATTTTCTCCATGATTTCCCTAGACACTGAATGATTTAAGGATTTAATACAAAGATTTAAGGAATTTAAATTCAAGAATTATAAAGGAGGATTGAGAATAGTAGTTTAATATTAAGAAGGTTTCCAGTAAAACCCTAACGAGAGAAATACTTGAGACATTCCTCCGAACGATCAATGAAATTATGCAATAACCGAACAAAGAATCAAGAAAAAAGCCAAGATGCATGCATGTGCAAGAGGATAAGATCAAGTAACCAAGATAGTTACAAAGCTTGTTGGGTTCTGAGGCATAAAACGCAGCGGATAAACGTAAATATAAAAAAATTTCGAAACCCAAACGCAGGATCCATGTATAATTCTAGGCAGATTATGGAGATTAGAATCGTTACCTTAAGAAGCTTTACGTATGATTGACAGATGGAGGTCCTAGATTGCAATCACCACACAGTCCTTGCGTCAAGATCTGTGTCTCTAAATCATCCACACGAACACACCGTCGTCCAACGATCAACAGAGATGGTACTAGCCAAGAAAACACCTCTCTCTCTCTCTCTCTCTCTCTCTCTCTCTCTCTCTCTCTCTCTCTCTCTCTCTCTCTCTCTCTCTCTCTCTCTCTCTCTCTCTATCTAGCCTCTCTAAGATGTAGAGCAGCTAGGGTTTTGGGTGAAAAATGATTTTTCCAAAGTTAACCTAAACCAACACATCTCAATGTATTTATAAAGAGAGATTTGGGCTTAAAGCCCCAAAACGTTTTGGGCTTCACTAAACCCAATCTGTTTTGGTTTCAATCTTATTATTATTAAATTCGAATTATATATTGCTATTAATCAAGTCCCACTTAATTAATTCAATAATTCGAATTAATAACTATTTAAATCCATAATTTAAATAAAGCTCTGTTTTATATGTTCTTATTGTGTAACCCTTTAGGTTATTATTACGTTGGCAATAATTTTAATATTCAATAATAAAATTATAAACAATGAGCGGCATCTAGTAATACATCATTGCTACCCAAGTAATAATAATATTTGGTGATCTAATTAAACCTTTCATGATATATGTTTCCGTGTAATATAATCCCTTCAACCAAATATTATAGATTAAACTCGAGGCATGTATTTAGTCATCCTCTTCAACATTTAATCCGGGTTTACTTGATCCATGAGTATACTATTAAAAACAAATCATTATTTGAGCACGGCCATGCATTTTGTAGTCTCACTCAATCAAGAGGCCAATAATATCTCTCCTAATTATAGGAGGGTTAAATCCTTTATCTATCATTCATATTTCTCATACGACTCAAAGGTAACTTTTATCATCACCCGGTCAAAGGTAACTTTTAATGTAGTCAAAGTATATGGTATAGAAATATAATGATCTCAAGTCAAAGGATCATTACACCATTATCACTGTGAGTCTTTCTTATGACTTTATTAAACATGAAGAATCTCACTGTGGGTCTGTCCAGTACCATGTACTCCTACATGTACCTATGTATTGACTTTAGTATCTCCATACTTATAACCAATGAAATGTGGTTATCTGTCAAACAACATACTAGTCTATTTATGTATTATTATTGTCCTATAATAATAATACTCGACTAGGGACCTTTAAGAATATGATATATTATATAATCTCAAGTTCAAGTCATGTACTTAAACTATATACAATGTGTATCATGATTCTAAGGACATTTATTATGCTAACAAATATATCGCAGTAATTAAAGTCATAATAAATACGTTTATTGAATGATCAAATGACATAAAGATTTATTAAAAGAAACAATGTATTGCCTCTAGGGTACCTACACTAACAATCTCCCACTTGCACTAGAGCCAATCACCCATGTATCTAATACCCATGGAACTAGTGTGACCATCGTGCTTTTGCTGCGACAAGCCTTTGGTCAGTGGGTCTGCAATGTTATCATTTGTGTGCACTTTACATATGTGTATGTCACCCCTTTCATTAATCTCTCGAATAAGGTGAAATCTCCTGAGTATATGTTTGGATCGGGAGTGTGTAGGTTCTTTAGCCTGTGCAATGGCTCCATTATTATCGCAGTATAGATCAATGGGATCTGTGATCGATGGAACCACTCCCAAATCAGTAATGAATTTTCGAATCCAAACAGCCTCCTTAGCTGCTTCACAAGCTGCAATGTACTCAGCCTCCATTGTAGAATCAGCTACTGTTTCTTGCTTTGAACTCTTCCAGCTTACAGCACCTCCGTTTAGACAAAACACAAAACTAGACTGTGATACAGTATCATCCCTGTCTGTTTGGAAACTTGCATCGGTGTAACCTTTTACAACCAGTTTCTCCTCTCCTCCATACACCAAGAATGAATCTTTAGTACTTTTCAGGTACATTAGAATATTCTTAACTACCGTCCAGTGACCTTCACCTGGATTAGACTGGTATCTGCTCGTCATGCTCAAAGCATACGAAACATCTGGGCGAGTACATACCATTGCATACATGATAGATCCAATTGTTGAGGCATATACAACCTTACTCATGTGGTCCTTTTCATCCAATGATTTCGGACACTGGTCTTTAGAGATCGTTATCCCTTGAGACAAGGGGACATATCCCCTTTTTGCATTTTGCATACCAAAACGATGCAAAACCTTATCAATGTATGTGCTCTGACTTAGACCGATTATCCTGCTATATCTATCTCTATATATCCTCATTCCTAGAATGTAGGTTGCCTCTCCTAAGTCTTTCATAGAGAAATTGCTCCATAACCAAGTCTTAACAGCCTTTAGAGAAGGTATGTCATTCCCCATTAGTAGTATATCATCAACATATAGTACTATGAATGCCACATGGCTCCCACTAACCTTCTTGTAAACACAAGGTTCATCTTCGTTTTGAAGAAAGCCATACTCTTTGACTGTTTCATCAAAATGGATCCTAGAGGCTTGCTTCAATCCATAAATGGATCGACGTAATTTACATACCTTGCCAACATTCCTTGGATCGACAAAACCTTCAGGTTGTGTCATGTACACATCCTCTTCAAGGCTCCCATTAAGGAAAGCTGTTTTGACATCCATTTGCCAGATTTCATAATCATTGAATGCTACAATGGCAAGTAAAATCCTTATGGATTTGACCATAGCCACTGGTGAGAAAGTTTCATCATAGTCAATACCATGAATTTGTTTGAAACCTTTTGCAACCAGCCTCGCTTTATAGGTCTGAACATTTCCATCCATGTCAGTTTTCTTCTTGAAAACCCATTTGCACCCTACGGGTTTTACCCCTTCAGGTGGATCAACCAAAGTCCATACTTGGTTTTCGTACATGGAATCCATCTCGGATTTCATGGCTTCAAGCCATTTCTTAGATTCTGGACTGTTCATAGCATCTTGGTATGTGAGAGGCTCATCTTCATCTATGAGCATCAAATCACCACATTGAGTCAAGAGAAATCCATATCTCTCTGGCTCATGGCGAATTCTACCAGTTCTATGAACAACCTGTGTTTGTTGAGCATTATCATTATCCTGCTCTTTTTCCACTTCAGGTTCAATGCTATTTTGTGGTTCTCGATCTTCATCGAGATCTATAGTTCTTCCACTGTTTCTTTTGGAAACAAAATCTCTTTCCATGAAGACAACATCTCGAGCAATAAACACTTTCTGCTCAGAAGGACTATAAAAATAATACGCCTTTGTTTCATTAGGGTATCCCACAAAATTGCACTCTTCGGATTTAGGTCCAAGCTTGTCAGATGCTTGACGTTTCACAAACGTCTTGCATCCCCAAACTTTCATAAAGCTCATGCCTGACCGTTTCTCCTCCCATATCTCATATGGAGTCTTTTGAACCTTCTTAGTAGGAACACGGTTAAGTGTGAAAGCCGTTGTTTCTAGAGTGTAACCCCAGAAACTTATTGGAAGATCTGCATGACTCATCATCGATCGTACCATGTCCAACAAGGTGCGATTCCTCCTCTCTGAAACTCCATTCCATTGAGGTGTACCTGGCGGAGTGAGTTGTGATACAATACCACACTCTTTTAAATACTCTTTAAATTCGGTGCTCAAGTATTCACCCTCACTATCGGATCGTAAGATCTTAATACTTGTAACTCCACCAATTTGCTTCTCTACTTCAGCCTTGTATTCTTTGAAATTTTCAAAAGAATAGGATTTATTCTTCATAAGATATACATATCCATATCTACTGAAATCATCAGTAAATGTTATGAAGTAGTAGTAGCCTCCTCTAGCCATCACACGCATTGCGTATTGGCATAATGTGTTCCCTTGCTCAGCCACTGATTTCTTGCCTAGAGGGCTCTCGAATCATAGCCCTGCTTTGACTTTTTTAGGATTGGAACGACCTATTATAAAGAAGCCTTTCCAGTTCTTTAACCACCTTATTGATGACCCTGGTTTTCTCCCGTTGGTGGAAGATGCGTGGGAGGGAGCAGTCACAGGGGACCCTTGGTTTGTGCTAACGTCAAAGTTGAAGAGGGTCAAGCAGGCCCTTAAGGGGTTGAATAGGTCAATTGGAAACTTACAACAGGTGGTTCAGGATACTAGAAATGAGTTGCTACTTTTCCAAAGAGCCCTTCCAATCTCCCCATCTTTGTCTCAGTTTGAGGAAGAGAAACGATTGACTGATGCATACTCTAAGGCCTTACAAATGTAAGAATGCTTTCTTAAGCAAAAATCTAGGGTACATTGGTTAAAGAATGGGGACAACAACAACAAATATTTTTTTAATGCATGTAGAGGAAGATGGAATGTGAACAAGGTGCTGTCCCTTACTACGCCTACTGGTGATACTGTGACAACTCATGGGGACATGGCTTCCATTGCCGTTGATTATTACAAGAACCTTCTTGGTCAAAGAGGCGAAGTTGATCAACTTCCGAGTAATGTAATTCTGCCTAGCCTTAATGAAACTCAGGGTAACATAATGAGTAGTCCTTTTGTGGCCAGTGATGTTCTTAAAACGTTAAAAAGGATGGGTAAGAATAAGAGCCCGGGGTCTGATGGCTTTTCTGTGGAATTCTATTTGGAAACTTGGCATATTGTGGGTAATGATGTAACTAGAGGTATTCTTTACTTTTTTGAATCTCTTGTAATGCCTAAAATTGTGAATGCGGCTTCTATTTGCTTAGTGCCTAAGCATGAAAACCCTTCTCAGATGCAACACTTTCGCCCTATTTCCTGTTGTAATGTTCTATACAAATGTATTTCTAAGATGCTTGCAGGTAGACTTAAGGCTGTATTACCCTCCTTGATTTCTAAGCATAAATCTGCTTTTGTGGCTCGAAGATCTATTGGTGATAACATTTTCCTAGCTCAAGCATTATGTAAGGGTTACAACAGGAACTCAGGTCAGCCTAGATGTGCAGTGAAACTTGACATTCATAAGGCTTTTGACTCCTTGAACTGGAGCTTCATATTCTCGGTTCTTGAAAGGATGGGCTTCCCTCCAAGGTTTGTGGAATGGATTCGAGTTTGCATTACAACTACAATGTTCTCTGTCAAACTTAATGGTAGCTTGGAGGGGTTCTTCAAAGGTGAATCAGGTTTGAGGCAAGGTGACCCCATCTCACCCTATCTCTTTGTCATGGCAATGGAAGCCCTTACAGCTAGCCTGCACAAATCTACTCAGAGCACGGATTTTAAATTCCACTGGAGGAAAAAGGAGGTAAAGCTGCACCATATAATTTTTATAGACGATGTTTTCCTGTTCAGTCATGGTGATCCCAACTCAGTTGCTAGGCTCATGGAGGGAGTAAAGGTTTTTTCAAGGTGGTCAAACTTGGTTCCAAGCCCTGAGAAATCTGTTTGCTTCTTTGCTAATGTGAGGGAAATAGTGGTGAGAGACATTCTATTGGTCACTGGCTTTCAGAGGGGTGCCCTACCTATTACCTATTTAGGTTTGCCACTCATTACTGGAAAGCTTAACAGTAGGGACTGTTCATCGTTGGTGGCCAAGCTTTGCAACAAAGTGGAATCCTGGATGGTTAGATTCCTCAACTTTGCTGGGCGTCTCATGTTGATCAAGGCAATCATGGCTAGTATTGTGGGCTATTGGAGTATGTATATATTCTTGCCCAAGGCTGTTTTGAAAAAGATCAATATACTTTTCTTCAAGTTCTTATGGGGAGGGTTTTACCAGGATTCTGGAAGATGCCACTACAAGGTGGGATGGGAAGACTGTTGTAAGCCAAAATCGGAAGGGGGGTTGGGGATTAAAAATCTATTCGAATGGAACCAGGCAGCGGTGTTACACCAGCTATGGCGCCTGCTCCAACCTTCAGTTGATTCACTTTGGATTGCTTGGTTTCACAAGGTATTGTTATGTAATAAGGGATTCTGGACTGCCAAAATGCCCTATCGGTGCAGCTGGATTGCTAGGAAAATCTTCAATGCTAGACCTCAGGCTATGACTTTTCTGTCATTCAAAGTTGGTGTTAACTCTGACTTCCTTTTCTGGCACGACCCATGGGCAAATAAAACACCCTTGGCTCTTATCTCCCCTTCAGTTATTTCCAATGCAGAGTCAACGACCATGGTACATGTTAGAGATTACATTAATGAAGGTGTGTGGAGATTGCCTCGGTCAAATCACATGGATGTTATTGAGGTAAGAAACAGGGTAAATTCAGTTCAACTTCATAGCAGTGATTGTATCTCCTCGGATGGCCTTCAGCCCAAGCTAGTTAAGTTATCAGCTATATGGTCATCTATTCGTGACTCGGCCCATGCAGTGGGATGGTGTGACTTGGTATGGAATTCTTTCAATATCCCAAAATGCTCCTTCATTACCTGGCTTGCTGTTAAGAACAGGTTGCTCACTCGTGACCGTATGAATCTTTTTGATATGAATGTGGATCCTACATGCCTGCTCTGTGGTAATGGAATGGAAACGATAAGCCATATCCTTACTTCTTGCCCATTCTCTACCCTTGTGAAGGGTGTCATTCCATTTCAAATTAATGCAGACTGGACTAGATGGCAGCAAGGTGATTTTTTCCAAAGCACATTAACGGCAAAGTTGAAACTTATCGTAGGAGTTTATTTAACCACTACGGTTTACAGCATTTGGAAGGAACGTAACTTCAGAAATCATAATGCAAGGCAAGGCCACCCAACAACGGTGCTCATCTCGAATGTGAAGTTGTATGTGAGGGAGAAACTGTTTTCTTGTTCTTCTTTTAAAAAATGGGCGCAGAAAGATCCTTCCCTTGTATTGCTTGTTTACTAATTACTAGCATTTGATTTGGTGCATGACCCTTTGAGGTCTAGTAGTTGTGTAATCTGAGGACGGGGGTATGCCCCTTTGATTTTGTAATGGTTCCCTATTGGTATAAAATTCTTTTATTTATCAAAAAAAAAAACTTTAGCAATGCTACAGTGATCACATGAATAGTAAAATTTGAGGATTTAGGGAAATGGTATGTAGGTACACTATAATTGAAACAGAAAATGAGTAAACAGAAACCATATTCGTGTTGAACTAAGAAAATAAGTGACTCAAAATGACGATAGATTTCAGAAATTCCTGAATATGGATTCTGGAGAATTTTGATTTCGAATAAGCTTCTACTGGATATTAAGGAGCATGGAGATTTTAAATGAATTATATTTTGTGGAATTAGTGAATTAGGGTAAAATAAAGGATTATTAAGTTAAGGAAATACCAAAGGAATTTGGATTGTTAAATGATTTCAGAACCACTGAGATAATGAGGTATATTCGAAACGAACCACAACTAGACGAGTATGGAAACCAAACAACCAAGATTATAATATAACAAGGACATATACCACATTATTAATTACCAAAATTATTAACCTTTTACTTAGAAAAACAAGGAAAAAGGATTATGAGATCACCATGCATGACATCACTTTCCACTAACATGTTTTAAGGGTAAATTAGTACTTTTGCAAGGCTTAAACCACAAAATATCCACAAGCTTCCACAAGACACTAGATTAAAGAAGATTAAGATGAGATAAGAGCAAAAACTAAGAAAAAAATCTCTCCCCCATCCAAAAAGCTCCATTCGGCCACTTAGAAAAAAAAAGAGGAAAACAAAAATCAAAACCCTAGTTCCAAGCCATCTAAAATCAAGGGAAAATTCAAGGAGCTTGCTTGGGTATAAATTAAGGTATTCTATGAATCCTAGCTTCTAAATCCATTCCATCTTTGAGATATAAAATCATGAAGGTGATGATGAATAGTGAATGAATAGTAACTTATATGGATTTTATGTTTTGTTTTGAAAGATTAAGGTGTGTTAAGGTTGTTTAAAGGTGTACCAAGGACTACAAGCATATATTAAGAGTATTAAAGCTTCAAAGAAGGTATAATCTCTTCACCCCTCTTGAGTTTTATGATGAATATTAATCATATTAGTGGTTAAGTGGTTATAAGTGATGAAATCATGATTATATATGTGTTTAAAAGTGTTTATATGGTATATGGAAGGAGTATGTGCTTGTAACCATGGTTGGTAAGGTGACCACATGGTGTAGGTGATGGTGTATAAGGTGGATGATGGATTGGAGGAGTTGAATTTTGGAAAAGTATGAAAATATAGCCGTTATAATGCCCGATTTTCGTTAGGATGTAATTTGCCCTGTTTTGGACCCCTGTATCCGTACGGTACCCTACTGTCTAGGTTACCAAGTGACCATGAAATGATATAGCTTAGTTCATAGATCGTTTTGATATAAAGTACGTTAAAATCTGATGAACGGTTTAGGAGAAGAGTCAGTTTTAGTGAAAGACGTTCGAGAACCGAGAAAACGTAATTGTATCAACTTTGAGGCTATAATTACCATACTTAAACATTTTTAAAAGTTATAAAATTTTGGGATAGTGTAGTAGGGTGGTCAGAGGACCCATGACAGTTAGCCTTGCATTAAAATTCGGAATCTATATTTTCTAAGAATTTTTACAGTCGAGAGTGGTTGTTAAGGAAAGAATGTAAATCGTTAAGAACTTTAATCGGGAATAAGAATGGTTAAGTCCTCAAGACCTTTTGAGATAGTAATGGGATATTGCAAGAGTGTTATTATATGAGCGTAGGTGGTTAAGTGGAATATATTCTGATAATGATCCTTTTCGTGTTTATAGAGACTTCGGGAGAGCCACGAGCTATACTTCCGACTTACAGAGATCGAGGCAAGATCTTTCTATCCCTACTTTGAAAATTATTTATCTTCGGAATAAAAATGATATCATGGAATATATATATATATATATATATGTGATGCTATTGTTGCTATGTTGCAAAGAATATATTTCCTTGATTTTGGGAAATTAAAGAGAGACGGATATGATTTATGAAATATGGATATAGATATGATTACGAATGGAGCGAATATGCTCTATGGTAAAAGAGATATGAAAGGGAATGGAATCAGTTGTTATCTAGGGTTATATGGTTTATAATACTATATTAAAAATATTCCTTTTGAGTATCAGTGGTTAAATAAATATTATTTGATTATTATTTACTACTCTTAAAATAGACGGAATATTTTATGAATATAAAAGTATATTTGATTTCTTGAATATGAAAGAGATCTCTGGATCATAATCAAAGCATTATATATATATATATATATATATATATATAGAAGTAATGTGCGAGAATGGAAATGACAGGAGTGAATGATATGTGGAAATGAAAGCGAGAAAATGGAAATGTGGAATGATATTTTATAAATGGAATAATGATTTGACAAAAAGGGGGATAGCAACAAAAAGCGTAGGAGGCTGTGTGCGGCACAGTCCAGCAATCAATATTTTAAATCGGCCCAAGAGTTGCCGAAGGAGGATGTAGTGGTGTACCTTCCTCCAGGGGGATGTACTGGTGTACCTTCCTCCTTCTACCGGTAGTAAAAAGGACGGGTACGGAGAGCGACTGATCATCGTTCTTACGTATTCGGCAACAGTGAAAATCCCCAAAAACTTGAAAGAAAGAGTTGAAAATGATTTTCAGATTTCTATACTGAAAACAGAATAATGATATAAGATGATGGAATTATGGTTACAGATGAAGAAAAACTGATATTATATTATTTTAGATTTCTTTCTTATAATAGTAAGTGGATGATGTATTATTAAATAAGAGCTTTATTCTTCCTTAAAGATTATAATTGGTTTCTGCTTATATATGCATATATATGTATACCTGTTCACATTCTAAATTCTAGTTACAATATTATCTTGCTGAGCTATTATAGCTCACTCTTGCTACTTATGTATATAGCAGCTAGGTCCCATGCCGATACTACGCACTACACCCCGCAAGAGGGTAAGGGAAAGGCGACCTTTTGAGCGAGTGCTGGCGACCATCCCCGAGGTAGTGACAAGCGAAAGGGGCTTAGTAGACTTATGTAAATTAAGTGTGTAAGTTTGTAATAAACTTTTGGTTGTTGAAATGCTTCCTATAGAAGTATTATTCAACAATGTACTTAGTAGAATTCTGGGTTGTAATAACTGTTAACTTTAAACTTTTAATATTGTGGATGTTGTTCTATGAGCATATGACTGGTGTGTGTGTATTAATGTGGGGTCAATTGCATAAATATTAAGTTATAAATAAAAAAAAAAAAGACTCAAGAGATATTGATATTGATCGGAAATTGGACCGTGATGACCTGGATCCTTGACCCCGGATCTAGGGGTGTCACAGATGGTATCAAAGCTAAGAGTCATAATGCTCAAGAACAAGAGTAATAATAATAATTGTATTAGTAATAATATAAATTGTGAACTCCCATCGAGTTCAAGGGTGGTATATCGCAGATAGTTTTATTTTAAGCATTGATTATAATTTTATAGATTATTACTAATAGAATTTTATGTTTTATTATAGGGATCAGAGATGGGAGAGCCGAGTCGAGTCCCTCAGTGGTTAGGATTGTCAGAGCAGGAGCTGGTAGATCTACAGCTAGCCGGGGTAGAGGTTCCCGAGTATGCGGTCGATGACCTCAGGGAGAGACGTCGAGCGGCAGCCAGAGAGAGATGTGAGCAGAGACTGAGAGAGGAGGCAGAGGAGCGTAGACAGAGAGATGCTGTAGCCATAGTGCCATACATTGGTAGACCTTCTACAGGATCTGATGAGGCAGGTCCTTCTAAAGTGAGATGGGAGATTCCTGAGGAGGAGAGGCCGTTACGTAAGAGGCCTAGGTTGTCAGTCATAGCTGAGGAGGAGGAGACTGAGTGGACCGATATCCATATGATACCTACCCCTGCCTTGCCTATTCCAGTACCATCACCAGTCCCATCTCCCTCACCGAGTCCTGGCCCTCTAGAGGATCCAGTTGAGCCATTCACTCCACCCGGACATTTTATCTTTCCAGAGGATGAGATAGAGGAGGATTTGTCTGAGGATGCAGATACCGAGTCTATTCCTCCATCCCCACCATTTGCACCTCCACCACCTCCACCTGTACAGGCACCTGTCCCAGCTGCTATGCCGCCTCAGGAGGCACCCTTACCGATAGGTGACTCACTTCCAGCCATCCTGTTGACAGAGTACTTTGCCCTACAGGGTCAGTTAGAGGAGTCCCGCCGGGTGATAGACACACTGATTCAGAGGTTAGAGAGAGGGAGAGGAGGTATCATTCCTGATGGTATATCCTTGGGATTAGTGAGTGTTGAGCTGCGGGCCCTGGGTGACATTAGGAGGCTGTTAGCTGATAGAGGAGACCCAGAGTGGAGGGCTGCGATAGTGGATACAGTCACGTCTATGGTAGTCCAGATCCGAGACATTATTAGGGCAAGACTGTGAGTCGGGGTAGTAGTCTACGTCACTAATCAGACTAGTCATCTTACTGATGTCTTTTTGGGGGATTAGTTTAGTTGGTTGCTGTTTTAATCCCAGTCTGATTGGAAGACAGCTAGTAGCACTTTTGTTGTAGCAGATTAGTATGTACGGTTTTGTTTGTAGGTTTCGAACCATGTACCCTATGATGTAAAATATTAGTAGTAAAAGACGTTGTACCCAAGTTGTAAAATATTTATGTAAATTAATGAAGTTTGTGCATTCTATCTAAATTTTTACTGCATTTTAATAATAAATGTTGAGATTCAAAAATATTGATGTATAAAAGGTGATTGACTTAATGAAAAGGTTATTGTGTTAAGGGCGATACACTTACTTACTAAAGTTATAATATAACTAGATGCAAACCGTGTGATAAGAATATTGTGATGTGCAAATGAGTTAATTAACGATATAATTGTGTATATAGAAATGATGTATATTGTAGCCCAAATTCGGGTAATTAATAAAGACTATTGTTATGTACAGAACTATGCCGCCTAGACGTGATAATAGAGCGAATGCAAGGGGAAATGAGAGAGACGAAAGAAGTCAAAATATAGAAGGTAATAGACTGAATGAAAATGCTCATAATGAAGAAAATCATGAAGAAGAAGAAGAGGAATCAACTGGCCAACAAGGAAATCCGGGAGGCAATCCCTTTAACCAATTCATGGAACTATTAAGGCAGAATTTAGCTAATCCACAGAATCCCCAACAACCACCTGTTCTCCCCAATCAGGCAGCTAATTCCTTTTGTGCCTTTAAGTCATTAAAACCCCCAGAATTTGAGGGAACCACTAACCCAGTAGTAGCCAGGGCGTGGCTAAAAGAAATGGAGAAAGCTTTCGAGATACTGATGATAGAGGAAGATCAGAAAACAGTCTTTGCAGCCTATCTTTTAAAGGGAGAGGCAAATTACTGGTGGGAAGCTAAAAAGAATCTAGAAGGAGCGGGAGTGATAACCTGGGAGCGTTTCACTAGGGTATTTTTAGATAAATATTCTCCTAGGTATCTAGAGAACCAAATGGAAATAAAGTTTCTGGAGTTAAAACAGGATAACCTAACAGTAGCAGAGTATGAAACTAAATTTACAGAACTGTCAAGGTTTGTTCCCGAGTTTGTGCGTACTGAAGAACAACGAGCGAAAAGGTTCCAACAAGGATTGAAACCATGGCTACGGACGCGAGTAGCACCATTTGAGTTGACTGATTATGCTGCAGTGGTCCAGAAGGCATCTATTATAGAAGCCGAGAGTGAACAAACCCAAATAGGTCGAGAGAATAAGAAAAGAAGATTTGAGGGCCCGAAAGGAGGTTCAAGTGAGGGAAGCTACTTTAACAAAGGAGGTAGAGGACAAAAATCTCAATTTGTGGGAAAGTCGGGGGTAACAAAACTACTAGTGAGACGGTAAATCAGGGTGGTAAATCTTCAGGAACATTTCAGTCCAATCAATCACAATCACCATTCCCAGATTGTAACGTGTGTGGTAGGAAGCATTCGGGGGTGTGTAGAATGTTAGGGGTTACTTGCTTCAAGTGTGGACAAAAAGGACATTTTCAGGAGAAGTGTCCATCGGTCGATAGGAGTGCCATCAAGTGTTACCAGTGTGGAAAACTAGGACACCTTACTAGAGATTGTCGTTCCGATGGGTCGTCCGCACCAGGGCAAAGTATGACTGCTTCAAATAGGCCTACTTCTAGAGTGTACAACATGACCTTAGGAGAAGCGTTGAAGAAACCAGATGCAGACACAGGTACTTATTTTCGATTTAAAATTTTAGAGTAAGTAAGTTTGGTTAGGGATCGATTTAATTCATTAATTAGGTAAATAAGTTAATAAAATAGGTAAGAATAATCTATCTGTTAGGAAGTAAGATATGCTGATTCAGTGAGGAAGAATAAGGATATTTTGTGGGAAAAACACAACCTTGTAGGACACGAACAGGAAATATATATTATGAATAATATTTTCTTACAATTGTTTCAAGGAATAGCATTATAAGACTAGTTTCTGGAGGATTTTACAGAGATGAGATGTATTAAGATAAAGTACTAATATTTTATGTCATGATAGAGATCAGAATATGGCCAAACCATAAGTGAGATACACTACCATTCAGGAAGGGCCAATGTGGTGGCCGATACTTTAGTTAAAAAGAGAAAGGAGGAATGAGATAATATAGAATGACTGAAAACAGGAGGAGATTTGTAAGGAAAAGACAGTAAAAGTACTGCTATTGATAAACTAAATGGCATGTTGATGAATGACAAGAAATTTATATTGGTGTATCCTTGCGCAAACAAGATAGAGATATTATGAAAGGAAAAGGATAGAGGAAGTAGTGTGGAAGTTAGAAGGTGTGAATGAAAAAGATACCTATGGACATTTCCAACATGATTCCGGGACGGAATCCTTTTAAGGGGGAAGACTGTAATAACCCTAACTTTAGCAATGCTACAGTGATCACATGAATAGTAAAATTTGAGGATTTAGGGAAATGGTATGTAGGTACACTATAATTGAAACAGAAAATGAGTAAACAGAAACCATATTCGTGTTGAACTAAGAAAATAAGTGACTCAAAATGACGATAGATTTCAGAAATTCCTGAATATGGATTCTGGAGAATTTTGATTTCGAATAAGCTTCTACTGGATATTAAGGAGCATTGAGATATTAAAGGAATTATATTTTGAGGAATTAGTGAATTAGGGTAAAATAAAGGATTATTAAGTTAAGGAAATACCAAAGGAATTTGGATTGTTAAATGATTTCAGAACCACTGAGATAATGAGGTATATTCGAAACGAACCACAACTAGACGAGTATGGAAACCAAACAACCAAGATTATAATATAACAAGGACATATACCACATTATTAATTACCAAAATTATTAACCTTTTACTTAGAAAAACAAGGAAAAAGGATTATGAGATCACCATGCATGATATCACTTTCCACTAACATGTTTTAAGGGTAAATTAGTACTTTTGCAAGGCTTAAACCACAAAATATCCACAAGCTTCCACAAGACACAAGATTAAACAAGATTAAGATGAGATAAGAGCAAAAACCAAGAAAAAAATCTCTCCCCCATCCAAAAAGCTCCATTCGGCCACTTAGAAAAAAAAAGAGGAAAACAAAAATCAAAACCCTAGTTCCAAGCCATCTAAAATCAAGGGAAAATTCAAGGAGCTTGCTTGGGTATAAATTAAGATATGCTATGAATCATAGCTTCTAAATCCATTCCATCTTTGAGATATAAAATCATGAAGGTGATGATGAATAGTGAATGAATAGTAACTTATATGGATTTTATGTTTTGTTTTGAAAGATTAAGGTGTGTTAAGGTTGTTTAAAGGTGTACCAAGGACTACAAACATATATTAAGAGTATTAAAGCTTCAAAGAAGGTATAATCTCTTCACCCCTCTTGAGTTTTATGATGAATATTAATGGTATTAGTGGTTAAGTGGTTATAAGTGATGAAATCATGATTATATATGTGTTTAAAAGTGTTTATATGGTATATGGAAGGAGTATGTGCTTGTAACCATGGTTGGTAAGGTGACCACATGGTGTAGGTGATGGTGTATAACGTGGATGATGGATTTGGAGGAGTTGAATTTTGGAAAAGTATGAAAATATAGCCGTTATAATGCCCGATTTTCGTTAGGATGTAATTTGCCCTGTTTTGGACCCCTGTATCTGTACGGTACCCTACTGTCTAGGTTACCAAGTGACCATGAAATGATAGAGCTTAGTTCATAGATCGTTTTGATATAAAGTACGTTAAAATCTGATGAACGGTTTAGGAGAAAAGTCAGTTTTAGTGAAAGACGTTCGAGAACCGAGAAAACGTAATTGTATCAACTTTGAGGCTATAATTACCATACTTAAACATTTTTAAAAGTTATAAAATTTTGGGATAGTGTAGTAGTGTGGTCAGAGGACCCATGACAGTTAGCCTTGCATTAAAATTCGGAATCTATATTTTCTGAGAATTTTTACAGTCGAGAGTGGTTGTTAAGGAAAGAATGTAAATCGTTAAGAACTTTAATCGGGAATAAGAATGGTTAAGTCCTCAAGACCTTTTGAGATAGTAATGGGATATTACAAGAGTGTTATTATATGAGCGTAGGTGGTTAAGTGGAATATATTCTGATAATGATCCTTTTCGTGTTTATAGAGACTTCGGGAGAGCCACGAGCTATACTTCCGACTTACAGAGATCGAGGCAAGATCTTTCTATCCCTACTTTGAAAATTATTTATCTTTTGGAATAAAAATGATATCATGGAATATATATATATATATATATATATATATATATATATATATATATATGTGATGCTATTGTTGCTATGTTGCAAAGAATATATTTCCTTGATTTTGGGAAATTAAAGAGAGACGGATATGATTTATGAAATATGGATATAGAGATGATTACGAATGGAGCGAATCTGCTCTATGGTAAAAGAGATATGAAAGGGAATGGAATCAGTTGTTATCTAGGGTTATATGGTTTATAATACTATATTAAAAATATTCTTTTTGAGTATCAGTGGTTTAATAAATATTATTTGATTATTATTTACTACTCTTAAAATAGACGGAATATTTTATGAATATAAAAGTATATTTGATTTCTTGAATATGAAAGAGATGTCTGGATCATAATCAAAGCATTATATATATATTTTATAGAAGTAATGTGCGAGAATGGAAATGATAGGAGTGAATGATATATGGAAATGAAAGCGAGAAAATGGAAATGTGGAATGATATTTTATAAATGGAATAATGATTTTACAAAAGGGGGATAGCAACAAAAAGCGTAGGAGGCTGTGTGCGGCACAGTCCAGCAATCAATATTTTATCTCGGCCCAAGAGTTGCCGAAGGAGGATGTAGTGGTGTACCTTCCTCCAGGGGGATGTAGTGGTGTACCTTCCTCCTTCTACCGGTAGTAAAAAGGACGGGTACGGAGAGCGATTGATCATCGTTCTTACGTATTCGGCAACAGTGAAAATCCCCAAAAACATGAAAGAAAGAGTTGAAAATGATTTTCAGATTTCTATACTGAAAACAGAATAATGATATAAGATGATGGAATTATGGTTATAGATGAAGAAAAACTGATATTATATTATTTTAGATTTTTTCTTATAATAGTAAGTGGATGATGTATTATTAAATAAGAGCTTTATTCTTCCTTAAAGATTATAATTGGTTTCTGCTTATATATGCATATATATGTATACCTGTTCACATTCTAAATTCTAGTTACAATATTATCTTGCTGAGCTATTATAGATCACTCTTGCTACTTATGTATATGGCAGCTAGGTCCCATGCCGATACTACGCACTACACCCCGCAAGAGGGTAAGGGAAAGGCGACCTTTTGAGCGAGTGCTAGCGACCATCCCCGAGGTAGTGACAAGCGAAAGGGGCTTAGTAGACTTATGTAAATTAAGTGTGTAAGTTTGTAATAAACTTTTGGTTGTTGAAATGCTTCCTATAGAAGTATTATTCAACAATGTACTTAGTAGAATTCTGGGTTGTAATAACTGTTAACTTTAAACTTTTAATATTGTGGATGTTGTTCTATGAGCATATGACTGGTGTGTGTGTGTGTATTAATGTGGGGTCAATTGCATAAATATTAAGTTATAAAAAAAAGACTCAAGAGATATTGATATTGAACGGAAATTGGACCGTGATGACCTGGATCCTTGACCCCGGATCTAGGGGTGTCACAGATGGTATCAGAGCTAAGAGTCATAATGCTCAAGAATAAGAGTAATAATAATAATTGTATCAGTAATAATATAAATTATGAACTCCCATCGAGTTCAAGGGTGGTATATCGCAGATAGTTTTATTTTAATCATTGATTATAATTTTATAGATTATTACTAAAAGGGTGTCACAACATACATCACTATGTATTAGCTCCAGACGTTCAGTGGCCCTTTGACCCTTACCAGTGAAAGGGGCTTTAGTCATCTTACCAAGCAAACAAGATTCGCATTCTTGGTATGATTCAAAATCAAACTTATCCAAGTATCCATCCTTATGTAATTTCGATATACGTTTCTCATTTATATGGCCTAGACGACAATGCCAGATGTATGTTTGATTTGAGTCATTAACTTTAAGTCATTTGTTTTCTATATTACAGACAGGATTATCTAAATCAAGAACATATAAACCATTAAACAAACGTGCAACACCATAGGTTAAATCATTCAAAGCAAAAGAGCAACTGTTGTTCTTTATTGTAAACGAAAAACCTTTCTTGTCCAAACAAGAAACAGAAATAATGTTTTTTCGAATCGTAGGCACGTAAAAACTGTCTTCTAGTTCTAAAACAAGCCCAGGGGGCAAAGATAAATAATAAGTCCCTACAGCTAAAGCAGCAACTCTTGCTCCATTGCCTACTCGTAGGTCCACTTCTCCCTTAGCCAAAGTCCTACTTCTCTACAGTTCCTGCACATTTTTGCAAATGTGAGAAGCACATCCAGTATCCAATACCCAAGATGTAGAAATAGACAAATTGACTTCTATAACATAAATACCTGATCCAGAAATCTGAACAGCCTTCATTTTCTTCAGATCCTCCAAGTAAACTGGACAGTTTCTCTTCCGGTGACCAGTTTTCTTACAGTAGTGACATTCACCCTTAGCAACTCCACCTTTAGGCTTTAAAGCCTGTTTGGGACCTGACTTTCGCTTGGGTGTAGAATCAGATCCAGTCTTCTTCTTACCCTTCCACTTGCCTTTCCCCTTGGCCTTACCTTTATTGCCCACGATCAGTATGAGAGCGGGTTCATCTATCTTCATGTTGGTCTCATATGTTCTCAACATACACAACAATTCAGTAGGTGTTTTGTCAAATTCAATCATATTGTAGTTCACAACAAACTGAGTGAATTTGTTGTTCAAAGAATTCATGATTAGGTCAATACCAGTTTCCGCAGCAATCGGGAAACCCAAATTAGGAAGTTACTCAATGTAACCAATCATCTTCAGAACATGTGGGCCAACTGGTTCACTTGCCCCTTGTTTGCAATTAAAGAGTGACTTACTCGTGTTGAACCTTTCTTGACGAGTTTGGCTTGCAAACATGCTTTGCAAGTACTCATTGATAGTATATGCATCCATATGCACATGCTGTCTTTGAAGCTCAGCACTCATAGTTGCCAACAGAAGACATGAAACATCATTTGCATCATTCTCATCCCTTGCGTGGGCCGCTCGTTCCTCAACAGTAGCGCCCTCGGGAAGGGGACCTGGCGGAGGGATATCAAAGACATGAAGCCTGCGCTCCTGCCTGAGGACAATCCTCAAATTCCTCTGCCAGTCTAGGAAGTTGTTTCCTCTTGTCAGCTTGTCCTTCTCAAGGACTGATCGTACGGATAGTGTGTTTGTGTTGTTTTCCATTACTTAGTATCTACAATGATAAAAGCACAAAATAAACATTAGATTGTCTGAGTTATAAATTATTATGTTCAAATGATTATGATATATTCATAATATATCATCTCCCACAATTTTTATCAAATTAATAACCCTTACTATTAATTCGGAAAGAATATCCCATAAATCTTTCTAGTGAGCCAAGATCCATATTTCGTCATGTCCTAAGTCAATCACTGGTAGTCCTTAAAACATGATTATTTAGGTAGACAACAGTTATCAATTATATCATATATAATTCTTGGATAATTTGGTGAACAACGATTGATCTTATCTACCTAATAGATTTTTAACCAAACTCTGTGCTTCTAAGTTCATAATAGTTGAATATAACCGTTTATTTTCACCTTATTATGACGACTCAGTTAAGTTAGACCCAATGATACAACGGCCGAATATAACCGTTTATATTCGTCGCATCTCACCACGATAGACAGGAGTCCCCTGCCACTGACAGCCCTTCCCCTTATCGATCTAGGATTCGATGAGTGTTCATTCATTGGAAAGCATCTGATTAAAACTTAATGTTTTGTTAAAGGGTTTAGAAAATTTATAACGATCATGATCACATCATAAAGAGATCCTCAATTTTCCTTGAACCAAATATTTCAAATTGACATCTTAAATTGTTCATTTCCCAGGTAGATGGAGGATCCCAATGGTCACACTTAATACCCATTAACCTTACGAATACGCATATCCGCTTTTGTCAGAAAATCCCAATTTTAGATATAGAAATTCCATATTAATTCCGTGTTTTAAAAATCCATATTTTATAAACACAAGAATCTCATGATCGTTTGTTAAATTTAAAATCTTGAATCGTTACAGATTTTATCTTGTTTAGCATGGCAAGCATGGCATGGGTGACGTATCTAATACATGCATACATCATTAATCTAATTAAAGCATGCATCTTCTACTCTACTCATACATTCCATACATCATATGTAAAGTGCGTAAAGTAAACGTGCAAGGGTTATGGCCCAATCCTATGTGATCTTTTCAAGCTAATGAAAAGATCAAGGTCAATCTATGGGGTAAAAATAACTATTACATATGTCTTCTCTATTGCTTCCATTGACTCCTTAGCCTCCATGGAATGCCTCCTTTGTAAGAACCCAGATTTTTCAATAGAATTAAAACTTTTTATTATTTAATGATGTAAGAATGAATAGTGGTTACGGCTACGATGTAATAGTTGATCTTCTGAATGAATGGAATGGAATTACATTTAAATATTTATATGTCTTGAAGAATGCTAATGGTTGACAACTTAGATAAGAATAATCTATCTCCTAAGGAATAAGATATGGCAATTCCAAGCAGGAGAATATTCTAATGTCATCCAGATCGATAACGATTAGTCCAGTGGTTCCGCGAAAGGGTTAACGAACGCCCGAGAGAGAACAAGGACATTGTCATAAATATAGGGAATAAAAGAAAGAATAAAGAGTGAATAGTGTTTTTGGTGGAAATGAGAATATTATTAGACGATGCTATATAAAAGTATTCGGAACGGATTTCCGAGTTCGTATTAGTGATCCAGGGGGAAAATAAGTGTATGTAAAAGCTATCGGATTCTGAAAAACCGCACTTTTATTTTCTCCGAGAATTCTCTTGACACTGATAGACTTAAGAATTTAACGAAGGGGTTTAAGGAATTTAATTTCAAAAGTTAGTAAGAATGATGGAGAATAGTATTATAAATATTAAGAAGGTTTCCGGTAAAACCCTAACTAGAAATCCTTGAGATATTCTTTCGAACGATCAATGAAACTGAGTAATAACCATACAAAGAAACAAATAAACGGCCAAGAGATGAGCATGTGCAATTGGTGGAAAAAGAAAGATACAAGTGACTTACATATAAGTCAACTAAACAAATGAGTGATGAAATTGCACTTTTGCAAAAAGAGGTATGCATAATAAGAGTCCTACACTTGGCACTAGATGAGGCATCAAGCTTAAGTTAGTGGAATGTGATGTAATCACTTTAAGATAGATATTATCTTAAGGTATCATCTAATAATTCATTTCAACCAAGAGAAACCAAACAAACACCAAAACTCTCCTATTTTCTCTCCTTTGAAGAGACATTCGGCCAAGGTGCTATAAGTAAGGCTTCCATCCATCATTTGATCCTGAAATTTTTATGGTGAGTACTTACTATAATAGCTTAAATCTCCTAGAAATTTCAAGTCAAAATTACTTTGTTTCCATTTTGAAATAAATCATTCAAGAGGAGCATGAATAGTGTTTTTCAAGAACTAACTTTGTTTTTCATGTTTCTTTGGTTGATCTATGGTTTGTTAAGGCTAGACAAGGACCATTCAAGGCTTATTAAGGCTAGATCATACTCCAAGGAAGGTATAATACTTGAAAACCCTAGATCTACTTTGAGTTTTAAGCATGTTCTTGATGGATCTAGCTTAGTTATGATTATGTTCATGTTATAAGCACGCTTAGTTAATGATTTAGTGATTTAAGAAGCATGATGATTTTGATGCTAAGATCAGTAGCTTCTAGACTTGTTGAGATGATTATTATGTGTATAAGTTGTATGGATCCCCGGTGTGGCTTGGTTGGATTGTTATGATTTTTGGAACGTTCGATTTATATCCGTCGTAATGCCGAATTTTAGTTAATCATTAAAAACCGTGCATCAGAGTAGCTTGAACTCACTGTCTAGAGTCATATGCTTCCATGATAGGATAGATTATGTTATAAGCTTCGTTTTGAAATAAAGATCGTGTGAAACGGACTTATGGTTTAGGATTTATGGCCGATTTACTAAAAGTAATTCGAAACCGTAAACGAGAGTTCGTAACTGAAATTGAACCCTCGTAAAGTACGTAAGTCAGTGGCGAATCATGGTAATTAAATACTAGAGATAAAAAGGAAGGTGTGAGAGAAAACCTCATGTGAAACGGATCGTTTTTCGATTTTATAAAAATGTTTGAATCAAGGTTAAACGCGAACGAACCCCTTAAAAGTATAACTTTGGTTATAACTTAGAAAACGAGCGATAAAACTCGAGGTATAATCTTGGTTCGTAATCGATCGACTTTAGAACTTATACGACTTAAGTATATACTAAGTGTGTGTATGATGTCATGTCATAATAACGAACAAATGTCGAATCGTATCGGGGATAAAAAGAGTTACACTAAAAGGTGTATAATGAGATAATTCGAAAACGTGTTTCGACTTAATTTGATATTTAGCCTTTTAAAAAGTGTTAAGTGATTAATCTCGAATATTCTAACTATTTATAGATCGCCGAGCTGACCCGGGACACACTACCACTGCCCCTACTCGTACTCGATTACCAGGCAAGTTTCCAAAACTTGGAACTGTTGTTATGATAATATATATATATGATTGTTGTTATACATATGCCATTGCATGCATGCCTGTTCTCAATTCATATTGTTATACTTGTTCCTTGATTATTTTTCGCTTATAAGCTAAATAGATAACGTATCAGTTATAAGCCGGATGTTGTTAAGTTCCTTAGGGAAGGGCATATATATCGTATTCGTTGAATATAGACCGGGAGTCAGTACTTCTTGTTACATCGTAATCACTTTCGAGGGAAATATTTAAGTAAATAATTTCCATTATTTGGTTGACGAATATTATTTTGAATATTCGTCCGAGATTATTTAATTAACGATCATTACTTCAAATATTTATTTGAACGTTATCTATTCAATGAATATTATTTTTCAATATTCATTCAAAGACGACTCATTTATCGAATATTATTTCGAATATTCCTGTAAAGCTTGGATTGCTAAATGAATATTATTTTGAAATTCATTTAGAATATTATTCATTAAATGAATATTACTTTTTGAATATTCATTTAAGTTCCTATTTACTTAATGAATATTATTTTAAATATTCATCTGATGTTCTATTTATATATCGAATATTATTTTAATATTCCTTTCAAGTCTTATTAATGAAATGAATATTATTTTGAATATTCATTTAAATATTTGATTATTCAATAAATATTTTCTCCTTATTCATTCGAGAAGTATTCTGAGAAATACTTCGATTTAAATATTCGTTAATAGTTATAAGTCTTCTTTAACTATTTTTGATTCAATAAATATTCTCTGAATATTTATCCAATACTCTGAGATGACTTCAAATATTATTTTCGACCTTTGATTATTATAAAATTTCTTCAAAGTCGGATTATTATTAATATTATATCAAGAAAGGATCTCAAAATTTCATTCTTCCTTCGAATCTATCTTCCAAATAATAAGGGAACCTTACTTGAGAAATGTTATTTATCTTGTTGACTTCCCGGTCATAAATCTTTCGAAAAATATTCTTTTCACTCGCAACTTGAATTGCTATCTATTGCATCTATGTACCTCTCATCATTCGAGGGGTAAGATTATTGGAACAAGGTGGTATCCTCTGACAAGCAGCAGCTTGGGAGATATGATGTTGAATTTTCCTTTCCAACTAAATACGACTACTTTGTGGAGTCTTATCAACAAGTATTATACTTGGGGAAAGGGGGACGAACTTTACGTTCAGAGTCATGAACTTCTTTTCGAACTTGGAGTCGTGTAAGAGGCCGAGTAGCGCCGGTCCATCCTATTTGCCCAACCGTTGGCCGGGGAGATCTAACAGGGCGGTAGACAAGTAAATCCTTCAGCTCTTCCTTCTACCGGTAGTAAATCTAAATTGAGCTGTAAAATTTGATAGTGTTAGTGCCCTAGAGACAATGTAGTTGTGCTTCTAGGAAAGACTATTTTGTTATTTAATGATTATGTTCTACTGATTATTCTACATTAATTTATTATGTCTTAATTTACTGCGATATAAATGTTAGAGTAATAAATGTCCTTGGAATATAGAAAAATGTATTCTATATCTTTAAGTATGTAACTTAAAAATTAGATTATATGAATAGTGTTTATATTCCTAAATATCCCTAATCGAGCATTATTAATATGGGACAATTATAATGCATAAAGATTAGTATGTTTGTTGATTGATGACCACATCTTATTGGTCATAGGTATAGTGATACTAAAGTCAAGAACATAGGTGCATGTAACATTCTACATGGTACTGGATTACCCACGGTGAGATTCTACATACTGATAATGTCATTAGAAAGACTCACAGTGATAATGGTGTAATGATCCTTAGACTTGAGATCATTATATTTCTATACGAGGATTAATATACTGTGACTACATTAAAAGTCACCTTTGACCGAGTGATGATAAAGGTGTACATCGGGTATATTATGAGTCGTATGAGAAATATGAATGATAGATAAAGGATTTAACCCTCCTATTATTAGGAGAGATATTATTGGCCTCTTGATTGAGTGAGACTATGAAAATGCATGGTCATGCTCAAATATTGATTTTTTTAATAGTCTACTCATTGATCAAGGAAACCCGGATTAAACGTTGAAGAGGATGACTATTAACGTGCCTCGAGTTTAATCTATAATATTTGGTTAAAGGGATTATATTACACGAAAACATTAATCACGAAAGGTTTAATTGGATCACCAATTATTATTACTTTGGTAGCAATGATGTATTACTAGATGCCGCTCATTGTTTATAATTTTATTATTGGATATTAAAATTATTGCCAACGTAATAATAACCTAAAGGTAAACGTTCATTAACTACGAATTAAACGTCTTGTTTTGCATGGATCCTGCGATTGAGTTTCGATTTTATTTTTTTAATTATTGTTTTCCGCTGCGTTTGATGCTTGAAACCCTTCAATGGCATCAGAGCTACTTGCAAAATGCTTTTAATTTGGTTATGTGTTTAATAGTTTTGGTGTACGTAAGCATGTATGTGATTTGCCATGGTTTTTTGATTATACGAGATGTGTATGTATATGTTTTGAATGTATGATATATTAGTGGATTGTATAATCATGGGATGATTGTATAAATTGTTGAGTGTATATGATACATGCTTGTTCTTATTTTTGAGATTGTATACGATACGATTTCCGGAAAACTATGCAAATTTAGTGAAATTTGCATACTATGTCCGATTCTTGCAAAAGATATGTGTTTTCTGACTGGAATCGGGCCACTGAGCAAGACTGACATTGTCAGGTTTGCATCTGTAAGCCGTTTGACGTATTTTACTGCCTGTAAACAGTGATTTATGGTTTTGTGATTTAATCTCGAATTTTTTGAAAAATTAGATCATATTGGATACGAGTGTGTGTGTGTGTGTGTGTGTGTGATTTATGTTTGTTCTTGATATGGGGATTGTATACGATACGATTTCTGTATACGCTGTTAAGATTTGATGAAATCTGTGTCTAGTGTCCGATTTTCGCAAATGATATGTGTTTTCTGACTGGAAACGAGCGTCTGAACAAAACTAATAGCAAAGCTATCATCGACTCGTCTGTAAGGCGTTTGACGCCGTTTAGTACCTGAAAACGTCGATTTATTATTATCAGAATTTGATTCTGATTTTCTGAATTTTGCGTTATATAATTTCTTTGATTGGATCATCTGAAATATGATATGGTTACATGTTCTTAATTGTTATATGAGCATGGTGATTGGTTATGGCCTAAGACCAATAGGATAGTGGTTTTGATTATATGGTTTGGTTTCTAAATACGACTTGCATGTCGTTATTCCTTGTAACTAATAAATCTCGAAAGTAACTCGAGTTCATCTTGTAAGTTTATTTGTGTAGCATGTTTTTCAATTATTCGATGTAACTATTAAAGAAGACAAGAAGAACAAGGAAGCAAGGGGGCGATTCCCCACGAAGATGAAATGGAGAAGACATGTATTTAAATTGTATTTTGTTAACCACCATAGATTGACCTTGATCTTTTCAAGCTAATGAAAAGATCACATAGGATGGGCCATAACCAAACACGTTTAATTTATGCACTTTACATATATATGAATGTATGCGATACAATGTATGTGTAGAGATAAAGATACATGTTTAATTAGATTAATCATGTATGTATTAGATATGACACCCATGCCATGCCTGCTAAACAAGATAAAATCTGTAACGATTCAAGATTTTAAAATTAACAAACGATCATGAACTTCTTGTGTTTATGAAATATGGATTTTTAAAACACGGAATTAAATATGGATTTTTGATATCTAAAATTGGGATTTTCTGACAAAAGCGGACATTCGTATTCGTAAGGTTAATGGGTATTAATTGTGACCATTGGGATCCTCCATCTACCTGGGAATTGAACAATTTAAGATGTCAATTTGAAATATTTGGTTCAAGGAAAAATTGAGGATCTCTTTATGATGTGATCATTATCGTTATAAATTTTCTAAACCCCTTAACAAAATATTAAGTTTTAATCAAATGCTTTCCAATGAATGAACACTCATCGAATCCTAGTTCGATAAGGGGAAGGGCTGTCAGTGGCATGGGACTCCTATCTATCGTGGTGAGATGCGACGAATATAAACGGTTATATTCGGCCGTTGTATCATTGGGTCTAACTTAACTGAGTCGTCATAATAAGGTGAAAATAAACGGTTATATTCAACTATTATGAACTTAGAAGCATAGAGTTTGGTTAAAAATCTATTAGATAGATAAGATCAATCGTTGTTCACCAAACTATCCAAGAATTATATATGATATAATTGACAACTGTTGTCTACCAAAATAATCATGTTTTAAGGACTACCAGTGGTTGACTTAGGACATGACGAAATATGGATCTTGGCTCACTAGAAAGATTTATGGGATATTCTTTCCGAATTAATAGTAAGGGCTACTAATTTGATAAAAATAGTGGGAGATACATATTCTAAATATATATGAATAATCACTTGAACATAAATTAATAATACCGTAGACTAATTATTTTATGCATATTAACATTATGGATATTCAAATGACAAACAACTCAAATAAACTTCTCTATACGATAAGTCCTTGAGAAGGACAAGATGACAAGAACAAACTTCCTCAATTGGCAATGGAAAGGCAAGAAGAGGATTGGATCCAAATCTAATGCTAATCCAAGACAAACTCCTAAAAGGGCTTTGAAGCCTACAGGAGGTGTTGCAAAAGGTGATTGTCACTATTGCATGAAGTCGGGTAATTGGAAGAGAAACTGTCAAAATTATTTGGAGGATCTAAAGAAACTGAAGGCTGTTCAGATTTCGGATTCATGTATTTATGTTACAGAAGTCAATTTATCTCCTTCTACATCATGGGTATGGGATACTGGATGTGGTTCCCACATTTGTATGAATGTGCAAGAACTTCGAAGGAGTAGGATTTTGGTGAAATGAGAGGTCGACCTACGTGTTGGCAATGGAGCAAAGGTTGCTGCCTTAGCTGTAGGGACTTATTGTTTATCGTTGCCCATCGGGCTTATTTTAGAACTTGAGAATTGTTATTACATGCCTGCGATTTGCAGAAACATTATTTCCGTTTCTTGTTTGGACAAGATTGGTTTTTCATTTTTGATTCAGAACAATGGTTGTTCGTTTTCATTCAATAATGTTACCTATGGGGTTGCACGTTTGTTTAATGGTTTATATGTTCTTGATCTTGATACTCCTGTCTATAATATAAATAACAAATGTCTAAAGACAAATGACTCAAATCACACATACCTCTGGCACTATCGTTTAGGCCTTATAAATAAGAATCGCATTTCCAAATTACATAGGGATGGATACTTGAATAAGTTTGATTTTGAATCATACGAAGAATGCGAATCAGGTCTCATGGGCAGAATGACTAAAGCTCCTTTTACCGGTCAAGGTGAGAGGGCCACCAACAATTGGAATTAATACATAGTGATGTATGTGTCCAATACGTACAATGGCAAGAGGTGGCTTTTATTATTTCATAACCTTTACTGATGATTTTAGTAGATACGGATATGTGTATCTTTTGAAGAACAAATCCGAATCATTTGAAAAATTCAAAGAGTATAAGGCTGAAGTTTTTTTTTTGCTAGTTAAAAAAATTTATACCAAAAGGAACAACTGAATACAATTCTAGGGGCATACCCCGCGAAATCAACAACCAACAACCAAAAGTCAAAGCATTACAACGTCACTAGACAGTCAACATTACATGAGAAATCTAAGAAAGAAACTAGACAGCCAGAATATAATGAAAATGTCCCTGGTGCAAATCCCAGGTCCCTTGCAAAGGCTGCATCCAAACATCTCCTTTCAGGTCAAAAACTATGCATCGGCAAGAGTGCATACCATCATAACCAACAGAAGCAGCAAAGACTATCCTGAATCCAGAATCCAGGCCTGCAATGGGCACAGTGTATATCACAATGGAGGACAAGCCATCTCCACAAGTTACGTATCTTCCAACCCGCAAGTTGAACCACACTTGCTTCCTATCTAACCCTTTCTCAATAATAACATTGTACCCTGCATTTAAACGGAGCTGATTCCCAACAGAATCACCCATAGGACCAGTTGTGACAAGAGAGTGCCCCCCAGTCTCCTCTGATCGAGACTTGCAAAACCAATTCCATACATGCAGAATGAATCGACAGACATAGGCTTCCTATCCGACATAGTCCTCATCATTCTCACACTAAGCGTAGTCGGTCCATCAATGATTAACATTGGCATGAAACTATCTAAGGTTCTTTCCTGAGCAAACCCGTTGACAGCTTGTGTCAAACCCAGCTTAAAATCCAGCTTGTGGTGACGCATGCCAGTCCACAAAGCAGAGCACGTAAATTCAAGGGCTAGAACCTTCCCAACAGCATAAATATCATCATTGTTTACAAAGAACATAAGAGTGGACTGCACAAGCTCAGTCCCGATTTCAATTACCAAATTTGTGAGTCCAGGCCGATCCCACAAATTATGGTCATTTTTGTCTTCATAACAACAACCTTCCTGAACCAGCATACTCAAGCAAATATCAATATGAGTGATCCCCTTATAAATGTTTCCAGATAGAAAAATCCCGCCCAGGCAATAAAAGCCTGTTATAAAAACCCAGCAGATGCCATCAAGCATCACATGAAAGAAGCCAGCCACAGACCCAGTATTGGTAGGCCTAGTGAGCGCATCCCATAGACCCGAATCGAATCGCCATGAGTCCTCCCTTGTCAACGTTTTGGATCCTTCAAACGTGCAACCATATGAACAGAGCAGCATCTCTTGAACTTTTATATTGTTAACCATCTCTAAATTCCCATTAAACAGGCTTACACACTGAGATGAGCATTCAAGATCTTCATTCCTTACAACATCATTATCCATGTTTGAGTGTTTCACAGCAGCGAAAACCCTTATCACACAAACCCATTTAATTCGCCTCTGTTCGGCACAAGAAATTACATCATGCGACAGGGTTAACCCATCACCACCATCACAAAATTGACCAGAAACAAGACCAGTTGAAGGTCGCCCACCTGAAGGCGATTCTCGAGTCAATAAAACCACAAACATCCTGCTCTCCATAAAGATAGAGCCTTCTTTATCCCAAAAAACATGAGCTCTACACATAGCAGATAGCTCCACCCATGTCAAATAGCTCATATGACATAGTTGTTTATTAGCCAGGGCGAAGAGGAGCCCCCACCACATCCGAGCAGGACTACCTTGCAGAACCATAGCTGAAGTGAGAAGAAGCACTCGCTTACGCATTCCATCAAACATATAGTAGTCGTCAGCCTGCACACACTTCAACACCTCCATCGAAGCAATGTACGGTCTGTCAAAGACACCCAAATCATTCAGTAAGACCACAGTGAGCAAAAGAACAACCCCCCCATATCGCATATGTCGATTATCAACCTTCTCAAAGACCACATCCCCCAACAAAAAAGACCCAGATAGCTTCTTGATAGACGCATCCATCTGAACCATCTTGGAGTGAGTCGCCTCAATTAGACCCTCTCCAACAACATAAATAGCTCCTTCCTTAACATAAATCGGTAAGGCTAGGAGATCAGTGATGGTGAAACCGCCACTCGCATATAACACATCAGAGATGTGTAAATCACAACCCACGGGCACTTTTAACAGAGTACCGAAACCATAGGTCCGCTCTATGTCAAGACAAGCATCACAACGCTTTCCCCAGATAAGGGGATAACCATTCCAAACACAAGAAACCATTCCCCTAAAATTGGAGAAAACCATAAAGTTAATAATACTATAAGAAATTTGTAGAATAAGGTGAGGGGAATAGAAAACGGAGGTGGATTCGTGAAGGTATAAGAAGATCTGATGAGAAAATGTTTTGATTTTGATTTTGTGGCGGCTAGGTTTAGAACGAGAGAGAAAAAGCGACTCTCATTTGCAAAAATTGCATTCACCCCAAAATAAGGCTGAAGTTGAAAATCAATTAGGCGAAAGTATTAAAACTCTACGATCTGATCGTGTGGGAGAATACTTAAGCTTGGAATTCAAGAATTTCCTAAGGAGTGTGGTATCGTATCACAACACACTCCTCTTGGAACACCACAATGGAATGGGGTGTCTGAAATGAGAAATCATACCTTGTTGGACATGGTACGGTCAATGATGCGGATCTTCCAATCAGTTTCTGATGTTATGCCCTTGAGACGGCTGCACAAACACTAAACCGAGTTCTTTCAAAATCGGTTCAAAAGACACCATATGAGATATGGACTGATAAACGTAATAGCATGTCATTTATGAAAGTTTGGGGATGTGAAGCGTTTGTGAAACGCTTGATCTCTGATAAGCTAGGACCGAAATTAGATAAATGTTATTTTGTAGGATACCCATTAGAAACTAAAGGGTATTATTTCTATAAACCTTCTGAGAACAAAGTGTTTGTTGCTTGAACGGCTGTGTTTCTAGAGAAAGAACTGCTTTCTAAGAAAAATAGTGGGAGGACAATAGATCTCGATGAGGATCGAGAACTACAAAATAATGTTGAACCAGAGTTAGAACATGAGCAGAATGAGACTCAAGATGTTGAGAACAATACTGCTCAAGAAACACAGGTCGTTCGTAGATCTAGTAGGATTCGCCATGAGCTAGAGAGAGACTCAAAGTGGTGATGTGATGCTTGTAGATAATGATGAGCCTCTCACCTACAAGGATGCTATGAATAGTCCAGATTCTGAGAGATGGCTGGAGGCCATGAAATCTGAGATGGATTCCATGTATGAAAACCAAGTATGGACTTTGGTTGAACCACCTAATGGGGTAAAACCCATAGAGTGCAATTGGGTTTTCAAGAAGAAAACTGACATGGATGGAAATTTACAGACCTACAAAGCAAGACTAGTGACGAAAGTTTTCAAGAAAATTCATGGTATTGACTTGATGAAACTTTCTCACCAGTAGCTATGGTCAAATCCATCAGGATTTTGCTTGCGATAACATCTTATTATGACTATGAGATCTGGCAAATGGATTTTAAGATCGCTTTCTTAAATGGGATTGTAAGTTGCGACGATCCATTTATGGATTAAAGCAGGCCTCTAGAAGATGGAACATCCATTTTGATGAAACAATCAAAGAGTTTGGCTTCATACAAAATGAGGATGAACCGTGTGTTTACAAAAAGATTAGTGGGAGCCACGCAGCATTCCTAGTATTATATGTAGATGACATATTACTAATAGGGAATGACATTCCTTCTCTACAGGCTGTGAAGACTTGGTTGGGAAAAAAAATTTCTCGATGAAAGACTTAGGCGATGCTGCCTATATCATAGGGATCATGATCTATAGAGATAGATCTAAAAGATTAATCGGCTTAAGTCAAAGTACATACATTGACGAGGTGTTGCATCATTTTGGGATGCAAGAGGCAAAGAGGGGATATGTCCTAGTGTCTCATGGGATAGTGATATCAAAGGAAAACTGTCCTAAATCATCAGATGATAAGGACCGTATGAGTAAAGTACCATATACTTCGGTAATTGGTTCTATAATGTATGCAATGATATGTACTCGTCCAGATGTCTCGTATGATTTGAGCATGACGAGCAGATAGCAGTCTAATCCAGGTGAGGGTCACTGGACAGCTGTCAAGAATATTCTTAAGTACATTAAACGGACTAAAGATTTGTTCTTGATATACTGAGGAGATGAGAAGCTGGTTGTAAGAGGTTACACTGATGCTAGTTTCCATACAGATAGGGATGATTCTGTGTCCCAGTCTGGATTCATGTTTTGTCTAAATGGAGGTGCTGTAAGCTAGAAAAGTTCTAAGCAAGATAGAGTAGTTTATTCTACAATGAAAGTTTAGTATATTGCTGCCAGTGAAGCAGCGAAAGAGGCTGTTTGGATTTGGAAGTTTATTACAGGACTTGGTGTGGTTCCATCGATCGCAGATACAGTTGATCTGTATTGCGATAACAATGGAGCCATTGCGCAGGCTAAGGAACCAAGGTCCCATTCCAAGGCAGAGCATATAATTAGAAGATATCACCTTCTTCGAGAGATTAATGATATAGGAGATAACACTCTCCTTCAGCTCTTCCTTCTACCGGTAGTAAATCTAAATTGAGCTGTACAATCTGATAGTGGTAGTGCCCTAGAGACAATGTAGTTGTGCTTCTAGGAAAGAATATTTTGTTATTTAATGATTATGTTCTACTGATTATTCTACATTAATTTATTATGTCTTAATTTACTGCGATATAAATGTTAGAGTAATAAATGTCCTTGGAATATAGAACATGTATTCTATATCTTTAAGTATGTGACTTAAAAATTAGATTATATGAATAGTGTTTATATTCCTAAATATCCCTAATCGAGCATTATTAATATGAGACAATTATAATGCATAAAGATTAGTATGTTTGTTGATTGATGACCACATCTCATTGGTCATAGGTATAATGATACTAAAGTCAAGAACATAGGTGCATGTAATATTCTACAGGGTACTGGATTAACCCACGGTGAGATTCTACATGTTGATAATGTCATTAGAAAGACTGACAGTGATAATGATGTAATGATCCTTAGACTTGAGATCATTATATTTCTATACGAGGATTAATATACTTTGATTACATTAAAAGTTACCTTTGACCAGGTGATGATAAAGGTGTACATCGGGTATATTATGAGTCGTATGAGAAATATGAATGATAGATAAAGGATATAACCCTCCCATTATTAGGAGAGATATTATTGGCCTCTTGATTGAGTGAGACTATGAAAATGCATGGCCATGCTCAAATATTGATTTGTTTTAATAGTCTACTCATTGATCAAGGAAACCCGGATTAAACGTTGAAGAGGATGACTATTAACATGTCTCAAGTTTAATCTATAATATTTGGTTAAAGGGATTATATTACACGGAAACATTAATCACGAAAGGTTTGATTGGATCACCAATTATTATTATTACTTGGGTAGTAATGATGTATTACTAGATGCCTCTCATTGTTTATAATTTTATTATTGGATATTAAAATTATTGCCAACGTAATAATAACCTAAAGGGTTACACAATAAGAACGTTTAAAAGGAGTTTTAATTTAAATTACGAATTTATATTAAATTATTAAATTCGAAATTGGATATTTAATTAATTAAGCTGGTCTTAATTATAATTAAATAGAATTCGAATTTAATATTAAAACCAAATTAGAATGGGTTTGGAGAAGATTAATTCGATTTAGGGTTTAGCCCAATCTCTCTTCCCTATAACTACGAATTAAACGTCTTGTTTTGCATGGATCCTGCGATTGGGTTTCGATTTTATTGTTTTAATTATTGTTTTCCGCTACGTTTGATGCTCGAAACCCTTCACAATCTGCGACTGATCATCGTAAGGATTGGAACAGCGGGCGCGATGAATACTCCAGCATTAGTTCATCATTTAGATTTATTTATTTTCTGCAACATCATCATTGTTTGCAGTATTGGAAAAGTATTCATAATTGGAATTGCAATATTTTCTGCAAGTTCCTCTTTCAGATAAATGATGATATTTTTCTTATCTTTTGCGTAGCAAGTATGTCCATGGAATATATATTTTGAGTTACCTTGTAACTTCATCATTTACCTTATATTGGTATTATCTTCGCTAATGCATGGCATGTGGTTCCAAAGATATTTGAACTGCTATATTTATATATCATTACTGTTCAGTTATATTGTTGTTAGTGGGCCATCGCTCACCCTTGCTTATTTATTATGTCATAACAACAGCTAGGACAGATGGCACGCGTCAGGCGCACTCGACGCAAGCAGGTTACCCGACCCACAGGACTCCCCGCTGATATGCTAGCTGCGATTGTTGTGGTAGCATAGATAGATAGCTTTTATTTCCAGCTTAACTATATGTATAATTAATGTTAATCAATGGCAAAACTTTTAAACTTATGATGTTATCCTTTTTGGCTTGTAATAACTTTTATTCGTAATCCCTTTATGTAAGACTTATTTCAATTTCATCTCTAGGACTATAACTGTGTGTGTGAGTGGATATTATTGTGGGGTCACAGCATGCTACTTAATTATTTTGGACTCAAGTCAAGTATTAGGTATGAAATATGAGACCGTAACGACCCGTTCCCTGACCTCGGATCTGGGGGTGTTACAGAGATGGTATCAGAGCGAGAGTTATATATCCCAAGAGATGATGCGACGTTATATAATAATAAATTCACTAATATAATAAGAACCCTTGCTAGGTTCACCTAAAACCCTTACGGGAACTTTTTAAGTATCATGATAGTAACATAGTTCGTCTTGTGTAGGCGAGCGACCTGTCTGCCCAGGAGGCAGTTGTGAGACAGCATGATGAGGACATGTTCCGGACTAGAGACCCGTATTATGAGCACTTGCCTAATGAGGACACTGATGTTATTGAGTCTGAGGAGGAGGACCCTGAGGAGGTCCAGGTTGATGTTGATACTGAAGTTATTGAGTCTGAGGAGGAGGACCCTGAGAAGGTCCAGGTTGATGCTGATACAGATGTTATTGAGTCTGAGGATGTTGATGAGGATGAGCCAGTGGATGATGCTGTGGGGAGTTCCGGACTACGAGTGCCACCCCTCTCTGTTGAGAGAGCCCCTACCCCACCACCACTACCTGTGAGCCCATTTTCCGATGAGGTTGAGGAGCCTACCCTAGAGCCCCCGCAGGCAGAGACTGCAGCTCCAGCTAAGCCATCCACCCCACCCCATGTCCCGATAGGGGGAGTCCCAGTATGTGTTCACAACTTGATTGTGAACGGGCTTTATAGAGAGTTGTCAGTGGCGGATGCCAGACTAGCAGAGTCTAGGAGGGAGCTAGCAGTGGAGAGAGCCGCCCGGATGAGGTTGCAGGGCCAGAGGACGATCAGTGATCGGGCTGGGTACAGGGCTGTGACCCGTATCGAGCTGAGGGCTCAGGTGAAGGTGCGACAGTTACCTACTGATGGGCATGGTATGGTATCCAGAGCAGACGTCGAGGAGATTTTCCGCATCGCCATGAGGAGGGTTCGGATGATGTTTCATCGTGGTGGCTGATTTCAGATGTAGTGATGCAGTAGTCTAGTTGTCTAGTCATGTACGGACGTAGTAGTGCCGACTATTGTAGGGATGGTTTCATTGTAGTTAGTTTCCCTTTTTGCAGACTAGACAGATAGACAGCATATTTCACTTTTTACTTGTCGTTGTTAGGATGGTTGTACTTTACACTATCGTTGTAACTCAAATGTTGTACCTTTTCAGTACCTGGTATATATTTGTTTCCCTTTTCTGTTATTTCAATTTTGTTGGGATGCGATCACGAGTTTATTAGCATATGTACTGCTTTCGATTAAGTTGCCATGCGATATAGAACTGTGGGATCCTAAATCCAATAATGTAACGAATTTTGCGAGGAGAAATCCTTTAAAGCAGGTAAGTGAACCTAATGTATAATTTTCCAAATTTTTAGTAAAATGCCTCCAAGACGAATGGGCACTAGGGCTAACCCCCGTGAATCTACTGACCAAGAGAGTCACAACCAACATGAGGAAAACCTTGAATATAATGAAGAGAAAGATCAGGATTATAATGAGCAAGAAGATTCCCAGTATGGAGCAGAGGATGAACCCATGTACTCTGAAGACTTTGAGGAGGAAATAGAGGGGGGAGAAACTGAAGTGGAGCAGGAAGGGGAGAACCAGGGCGGAGACCCCATGGGTCAATTTATGGATCTGCTTAGGTAGAATTTGAACCAATACCCAAAACCACCACCAGGAAACAACACTTCAGTGGCAAATTCCTTCAGAGCCTTTAAGTCCCTTAAGCTCCCAGAGTTCCACGGATCGGCTGATCCCGTTGAGGCGAGGGCCTGGATCAAGGAAATAGAAAATCTTTCGAGATTCTGAGTATCAATGAGGCCCAGAAGACTGTCTTTGCTACTTATCTACTAAAGGGAGAGGCCAATTATTGGTGGGAGGCTAAAAAGAATATGGAAACTGATGCTACCGTAACCTGGGATAGGTTTAAACAGTTATTTCTGGATAAGTACTTCCCGAGGTTCATGAAAACTCAAATGGAACTTAAGTTTTTAGAGCTGAAACAGAACAATATGTCAGTGGCTGACTATGAGGCCAAGTTCACTGAGTTATCATGGTTTGTTCCGGAATTCGTGGACACGGAGGAAAATAAAGCCAACAGGTTTCAACAATGGTTGAAATAGTGGATCCAGAATAGAGTGGCCGTTTTAGAAATTATGGACTATGCCACCTTAGTGCAGAAGGCAACTATTGTGGAAGCTGGAAGTGATCAAATGCAGAGAGAAAGAGAAAAAGGGGGAATAAAGAGAAAGTATGCCAGTATGGGCGGAGGGTCCACTGGAGGAAAACCCCTAACCAAGTTTAACAGAGGAACCATTTCCCTACCTGGGAGAAGGGAAGGGTTTAAACCATCTGTGAGTGCAACGGTGAGCCAGGGTGGCCAGCAAGCAGGGGTGTCCCGTTCCCATCAGTCTAGACCCCCCTTACCATTATGTGCTACCTGTGGGAAGAGGCATTCCGGTGTGTGCAACCTGAAGCAGATAAACTGCTATAAGTGTGGGCGAGCTGGGCACTATGCTACCTCTTGCACCACGATCATCCCTAATAACACCAATTGTTTCCAGTGCAGACAGCAAGGGCACATGAGGGGCAAACCTGCAGCATCAGGGGCGAGCAAGGCTGCCTCCAATAGACCCCCAACTGCCAGGACTTTTAACATGTCAGTGCAAGATGCCGTGAGGGACACTGATGTGATAGCAGGTACATTTTCTCTCAATTCAGTCAGTGCAAATGTCTTATTTGATACGGGAGCAACTAAGTCTTTTATATCTAGAGATTTTGCGCATAAATTGAAACTTAAGACCCAGTAACTAAGAATTCCTTACAAGTAGAGATAGCTAATCAGGAAGTCGTTCCGGTTAATCAAATTCACCCCGATTGTAAATTAGAAATAGGGATTCCTTTTAAGCTAGGGGAATTTGATGTCATTTTGGGAATGGATTGCTTGTCTCGCAATAATGTGCAGATAGATTATAAAGGGAAAAAGGTTAAGTTGAAAACCCCAAGGAAGAAGGAAATAGTATTTAAATGGATATGCCAGACTCAAAACATTCTAACCATGGCACAGACCAAGAGATTGTTACGAAAAGGAAACGAGGCTTATTTAGCTTATGTTATCGACACCCAGAAGGAAGCACCCAAGATACAAGACATTCCGATAGTTAATGAATTCGAAGATGTGTTCCGTAAGATCTTCCCGGATTACCGTCGGATAGAGTGATTGAGTTTGCTATCGAGTTAGCCCCGGGAACGACGCCGGTTTCGAAGGCCCCGTACCGCTTAGCCCCAGTGGAAATGAAAGAGCTAGCTAAGCAGTTACAGGAATTGTTGGATAAGGGTATGATAAGGCCCAGTGTGTCGCCTTGGGGCGCGCCAGTGTTGTTCATTAAGAAAAAGGACGGGAGTATGAGGTTATGCATCGACTACAGAGAGTTGAACAAGCTAACCATAAAGAATAAGTATCCACTACCCAGGATAGATGATTTATTTGACCAGCTAAGAGGCGCTGAATACTTCTCTAAGATTGACCTGAGAACTATCACCAACTGAAGATTAAACCTGAAGATATCCCAATGACTGCATTCCGTACCAGATATGGACATTATGAGTTCTTGGTAATGTCATTTGGATTGACCAACGCCCCAGCAGCTTTCGTGGACTTAATGAATAGAGTGTTCAAAGAATATTTGGACAAATTCGTGATAGTCTTCATTGATGATATTCTGATCTACTCAAAGATAGAGGCAGAACACGTTGAACATTTGAGGATAACCTTAAAAATACTCAGGAAGGAGCAGTTATATGCCAAATTCTCAAAGTGTGAGTTCTGGAAAAATGAAGTGCAATTCTTAGGGCACGTGATCAATAGAGAAGGAGTCTTGGCTGACCCCTCCAAGATAGAAGCAGTTTCAAATTGGGAACGACCAACTACTCCAACCGAGGTAAGGAGTTTCATCGGACTAGCCGGATATTACAAAAGATTTGTGCAGGATTTTGCGAAGATCGTAGCTCCGTTAACTCGACTTACCCATGTGATCTACTATCAACCCATGTGATCTGTCAACCCATGTGATCTGTCAGTCAAACCTGTCTTTATCAACTGCTAATCCCCAGCTTAGCATAGAAGTAAGTGTTAATGATTATCCGTTGACATTGTACACTGTCATCCATTGATGATAGTTTGAGTTTTATCCGTTGATATTGTATATTTGAGTCTAAACTTCTTGATTCTTAAAATGCCGCCTCCTAAACTGTGGAGGACTATGGGCCACAAAATTTATGCCGGCCTAGTCATCCGATCATATTGGCAATATCGCCTCTACCTCAGCTGCTCTTGAGATTTCGCTCTGCTTCCTATATCATTACCTATGATAGGTCATGTACGACTCTCAAACCTCTATTCATCATTCTGAAGGTCTCTAAGGATTCTATCGACCCTAGTATTATACCTCCAGTAAATACTCCTGTCCATTCTACTCACCGGTACCTCTTCCGGTAGTCGAATAATAAGTTTACTACGATCTCTTATGTCATTCTCCTACTTAGATTTAACTCTCAACAATCTCGTTTCTGAGTACGGTAACTTATCGCCCTGATACCATTTCTGTGGCGCCCCCAAATCCGAGGTCAAAGATTCAGGTCGTCACATCACCATCCAACCATATCATACCTGTATTACCTTTACAACTCAACAATACATCCATCCCGACCTCAATCTTACGCACAAACAAGTTAGAGCCTCAAAAACGATAATCAAAAGTAACACTAAATATTACAATTCATCTGTACAATCCAGAATCTTACGCACTTCCACTTATACAACTACACTTGAAGACAAGTCTTACTATTACAGTTGAAAACCTATCAGACTTACTCTGTAGTATTTATCAGGAACTAAATCATCTCCGGGGTAAATCTTCTGCTGGTGCGGAGTTAACCGACCAAATTCTTCTCTTTCTGAAAGGTTTTTATAAAGCAAGAATGAGCTACATAATGCTCAGCAAGTTCACCATTTTGAAAAATAATAATGTGGTTTATTTCGAAAACATTCCCAACTATATGGGTATATATCTCAGATTTCAAAACATAATTGGACAATATATATGTCCGAGTTTGAATAAAACATCTATACTCACTAAGGAGCTTTAAGAATAACATATGAACCCTTTATAAGGTTCCCATTTCAATATATCTCAATTTTGAAAATATATACATATGAGTATATCATTTTCGGCAAAACACTCTACGGTTAACATACTGTACAGGGAATACATCATTTCAAACCTCTTTCCTTCCATTAGCTTAGAAGGTTTCTCATTCAAAAACATTTCATTCTTTGAAATAATTGCAAGAGTGCACTAACACGTGCCAATCTTTATAAAAAATCTTGCAGTTCTAGATACTGCACGATGTCAATATTTTTCTTATAAAAAACCACACTATCGGCAACTTTGCACTTAGGCCCAAGAAGCAGTGTTTGAGTATTTTTCCAAAGTGGAGGATGGGACTGGAAGAAAACATAAAAACCTAACAAGGATTGACGATGATCAGTCGCCACAACCAAGTCCAACAATCCGCGGGTCTTCTCTACTAGTAGAAGGATAGAAACTACATCCGTAACTATCCTCGGGTGAAAACTGCATCCGTAATCACCCTCGATGAAAACTGCATCCGTAATCATCCTTCGGCAACACCTGGGCCGGAATAATTGATGGACCGCCTGGCTTACGGCCGCTTACACATCCCGGGAATCGTTCATCAACGATTCCCACACCTGCCAGAGTCCCTTTTTTCTTTTCTTTTCAAAAATCATTTTGATAGAAAATTCGAGTAGTTGAAGTTCGACCTCAGTCGACCGATAATTCTTGAAATACGTACAAGAAGTAAAACCTGATCGGGGGTTTTCGAAAATGTTTTGGGTTCGAAAGAGTTCGAGTTTGAAAACGTTAAAGGTATCTTGGAATAGTTTTGTCTTTAAAATGATGAACAATAATTAATAAATGATATTTTTAGTTTTAATATAAACAATTAATAAAACAATTATTTAATTAAAATAAGCTTTTAATCCAAGATAGATATTTTTGAGTATTTTTAACAACGTAAAATAATAAATACATAAGTATACGATACTTCCCGAATGACTCTTCGGGTTTTCGTAATTTAATCATGATACAATAATATACCGCTCCCCGGTCAATAGTATATTTGGACCGCTACGACCTCTATTGCTAGAGTCGTTGTCCGAAGGAAACACTTTCATTCTAAGTTCAAGGGTGTACAAACACATATGCATAAATCTCAAACTTCAACATAATCTCGTAAAGTATAAGCATATAATAGGTTTGGAAGCTACAAACACAACAGTGAAAATCCTTATATATAAGTTTTGAAAAGTAAACTTGCCTTGGTTAGGGTGGGGTGGTCGAGCTTGCGACGTGGAACGAAGATCTATACATAATCAATATTCGTACGTTAGTACCTTAACAACACTACTTAATCGTAAGGTTTTAAAGGATGTTAGACCAACTTAACGACTCCAATTTGTGACAACTAACCCTCCCATATGACCATGTCATCATTTTATCACATTCGTTATCCATTCCTCAAACTTGAAACACAAGTGAGTACTCTTAAAACTACGTTAAACTAACCTCCTAGGTGATTTTTCACTCGCGCGTACTTCGCTTTAACATTTTTATAAAATTGAAAAATACAAATTTTACTCCAATTCTTTTTGGACAGCCTTCACAACTGTATAATCTGACTACCCTAAAATTTTCATAACACTAGCATAATTTAAAGGGGTCCTAACTCAGTTCAGAAGTGGACAACACAGTGCAGTCCAAATTCCAGAACCACACTGCACTAATCCGGCCATAACTCAAGACCTACACATCTCCTGGGTATGAACCTTATATTTATAGAAACTACATTCAATTATCTTTCCAACCATATAAATTAGGTCCTCGGGTGACAAGATTTAGGGGTTCAAAACCCTCTCACAAGACAGTACATGCTCCCAGGATTTAACAAAGCACACATCTTTTCTTAAACATTCAAGAACTCACTTTATACATCACATCTACCATCAAAACCACCAAGACTTGTCTCTATAGCATACATGGGGTTACATACTCTAAGTACAAGCCTTAAAACCATCATAACAAGCACATAACTTCAAGATTTCATCATCTACAACTCAAATCACCAAGATTCGCTCCAAAACTTATAGATCTAACAATATAAATTATAAACAAGTCATGCTAAGAGTTGAGAGAGTTTATACCTTCCTTGATGTGTGTAATAGCTTTCTAAACCTTGTATAATCCTTGTATAGCCTTGGGTAAGCTTGGATGATCAAAAGAAATGAAGAAAACAAAGTTAGTAATTCGGAGTTATTAGAACCCGACTAAAAGATCATGGAAAACGAGGCCCTTACCGAACTTTTCTGATCGAGGCTTCTAAAGGAGAGTTGTAGAGCATCTTAACAGATTTCTAACCATATAAAGAACACGAAATTTCATTGAGTAATGAAGGCTCTAGGCCCGTTTTACTGAGAGGATGTTCTGCTGGGCAGAATGGAGAGAAAATGGAGTTTCTTGGTTTTTGCTTTTTGTTCTTTATCTCCAATAATGCTTACACATGTAATATATATCTAGATATTTTGGATGCATCCTTATCCTTGCTAGGTGTCACACTCCCATTGGCTCCCTTGGATTCTTATCCACTTAAAATGCAACCAAGTCCTTCCTCCTTTTTGCACCTAAGTCCTTATCTCTTGTTTCTTTCACTTAAGTCCCTTGGCTTTGTTTCTTTCCCACCAATTGGATTCCCTTATTGTCTCGTGAATAAAATTAATACGTTACAACTTATACTTTGCATATTATTACTCTAATATGGCACAATACCTCGAACGAATATTAATTCTAACATCCCTTGTTTATTTCTCTTTATCTCAGAAAACGTTCTCCCGATTTCTCAAGCATTCTATATTTCTCAATTCTAGGCGTTTATTCTCAATCCTCTTTCTTTCTCATAATATATCCTTCCTTGGACTCTTAATATACCCTATCCTTAATCCATGCTCCGTTTGCTCAATCGCTTAATCTCGTTGTAAGTCTCAGTGTTTTCGTTCTAAATCCTCGAATAAAATCTTAACATATTAAATCCTTAATTCCTCAAAATTAATATCTCATTTCTTGAATATAATAATATATAATTCACTGCCCGGTCAAATATTACACCAGAATACAAATTGGAATTTTTGAATTCTGAACGTCTTTACATACACTTATTTGCTCCGTGAATCACTAATACGACTTCGAAATATCCATACCATGTCTTATACATAGGGTGGCGTGAAAATTTTCTTGGTCCTCAAAATCACTATTCATCCATAAATTACTATTCATGCATGACAAACACTATTCACGTATATACTTATTCTTAATAAGAAAAGTTTTAATTCTACCGAAAACTGGGTTCTTATAGTCTCCCCTCCTTAAAAGGATTCCGTCCCGGAATCAGTTTAGGAATCACTGGGGTTACTCCTTCTTTGTTTCACTCTTTCAACTTCTAGGTGGATTCTTCCACATCTTGATTTTCTCACAATTCCTTATTGGTTTGAAAACCTTGTTCCTCAGCACTTGTCCTTTTCTATCTATGATTTCCACGAGTTGCTCCACATAGGTCAAGTCTGGTTGTAGGTCCACTTGGTCGTACTCTATCACATGCCGATAGTCGGTGTGGTAGGGTCGTAACATAGACATATGAAACACATTATGAATTTGCTACAAGCTTGGGGCGAGGCTAACTCGTAGGCTAACTTCCCAATACGCCTCAAAATCTCAAAAGGTCCAATAAACCTCAGACTTAGCTTCTCTTTCTTAACAAACCGCATCAATCCTTTCCAGGGGATACCTTTAGCATCACGAAGTCTCCCACCTCATACTCATTTGATATCTCATAAAATTTGACCATTCGAAATAATGGGTTTCGTAAAAAAAACTAATGACTTTTACTTTACATACACTCGTCTGTACCGTAAAGACGTAATATCAATTCGAAATCTTCATTTAATAATTCGTACATATCGTGATTGCAAAATTTTCTCATCCACCCATAAAATTACTATTCATCCAGGTTTCGAATATTCACGAAAATTAGGGCTATTGCAGTCTCATCTCCTTAAAAGGATTCTATCTTAAGAACCTAAGGAAAATAGTTGTGGATACAATTCCAACTTTACCCTTTCCAACTCTCAGGTTGACACTTCAACCCTTTTGTTCTCTCACCTTGGTCTCACCAACGCTTTAATGTTGTTTCTCAGCGCATACTCTCCTCGACCTTTATTCCTTATCGGTTGTTCTATGAATGAAAATTTCTATCCCAATTCTTATACATTCCTCTACTACCTTGTTCATAGTATCCGTGTTGAGTCCTTGTATCATTGGCCCGTGAATACTTTGTGGTCGTGTTTTATAATTTGAGACAACGTCAATACGCATGGTATTCCTCATATTCCTTGGCTTGATTAGCACGCATGTGTTGCCTCCCGTTAGCCGTTACCACTTGCTATGGATACTGTAAAGTCTTCGGTATACGTCGAACCAGTTCAGCTACTATGTCCCTCGTTCATTGACTTCTTCGTAACGGAAGAAAAGCGAAACTTCTTCTTTCGCAGTACGCTTTACAAGAGACGTCCTTACGTTCGCATGGTGACGATCGTGATAACAACATTCATTTCATGGATAAGTTTTTATTCTCGACTGCCCCGTGAAACCTAAGGCACGACACTAAATATAAATTCGATCGTCTGGACAATTCTTCTTCCCTATCCGTCAACCACAGATCAAATTAGTACATACGCTCAATCTCTTTGTTAAATATACTTGAAAGCACCTTCAATATTCGAAGTTTAACCTTAAGTCTTTATCTGACGTAATCGCTGCAGAAGTTTTATATTGCAGCACCATCTCTTCCGTATATAATTCGATAATCTTCTAAATGGAAAGTCTCTCGTAGGTAAATCACTTGGTCCAACAATTATAAATCAACTAGGGCCATCTCTTGGCTCGGTCTTCGGCGACCTACTTATGAAATTCATTATAATTCTGTCCACGTTCAAGATTTTCTACAGGCGGAATTAATCCACTAGATCTCTATCATTCTGCTTTTGACATGTCGCGTTTGTACTTAATAGTTTGCCAATACCAGTCTTCATATCCGTTTGCCAAACATTCTCTTAATTCTCTATACATCTTTGTCCTTCCCCATAATTTAGTCATTTTCCTCTAACATTATTGCAATTTCGAATAATCCCTTCTATAGATATCGGCCACCACACTGGCCTTTCCTGGGTAATAACAAATTTCTCCATTATACTCCCTGCTCCCTTACGTCACCTTCTCTTTCTTATGTTTAGTTCTAATATGAAGATATACTTATGGCACTTGTGGAAAAATTTCACACTTTTCTCATAAGGTTAACGTCTCAGTTTTATGCGTGAACGCTATCATGACTAATCCCCGACTCACGGTTAGTATATCCTATCCCGTAACCTTTATGTTGTGTAGAAGTATACGCTATCATCCCCTTTCTACTGCATCAGCACACCTCTTAAACTCTTGAAAGACGCATCATCGTGACCCTCAAAGTCCTCTTCTCATCATAAAGTATAGCTAACAACGAGGTTGTTACTAATCTCTCATATCATTATTAAAACTTTATTTATTAACCCACAAGGGCTTCTCTGACTCACTAGTCAATCCAGATGATACTACCAAAATTTATAATGTTTATATTAATGTGAAATGCCGACTTTGGTGCAGTACAGAGGTCGATCTTGAGTTGGTGAAACCTTCTCTTCAACCTTATCTTTGAAAAACAACTACGCATTTTAACTAGTCAACAATTCCTCCATTTCCGATAAGGGTGTCAGTTCTCGATGGTATATGTAAGATGTCATACGCTCGTCCTCTTTCATAACTGGCGCCAATCAGCCTGAGGCCTACATGCTGCTGCGATTCCCAATAAACTTGATTAGGTGGTAATCTCGAAAGATCATTGGGATATATCCATGCATCCATTTGCTATTAGGGGCCTTTTAAACTTTATGTCTCTCTATGTGCATCAATCCCTTTAAGCTAAGTAAAGCTTCACATTCTTGCCACGATATTTCTTCCTTTCTTGTCCATCTCACTTCCATGTTAGTTTCCTCTAAGGATATGTCTTACATCGCAATAGATTTGCATTTCTTGGATCAGGAAAAGGCTTGGTAACTCCAGAATTCATTAATTTAACATCCTGACAACGGTTGGTAGGAACTCCCAACCACCTCATCATTTCTAATTATAACCTTCCTCACACTAATATTAAAGGTCCTTGTGGTATGCCCCGACATGTTATTCCTACTTTATATAATTACTCGACATAATCCTCTGGCTGCACAATTACAACATTTGGTTTTTGATCTCATATTGGTGCAACGGTTCACAATTGTACCTCCTGTTCACCTTAGAGTAATCACTTTTGAAAGGAATGGTTTCAAAATAACAAGGTCCAATAGATAATTTCAATAAGAATTCCACATTGGATGTTCCAAGAATGTTGATGGTTCCAAATACTAGGAGTCTCGATTTTTGGAGATGTAAGGATGGACAGAAAGAATACAACAAGTTTTATTCCTTCAAGTCCTGATAATTTTGTAATGTGATATCATAGAGAGTGTTGCACGAGGGCAATGATTGTTGGATACAAAAGTCATAAAGACGGTCTTTATACCATTCTTATATCTGGTGAATACTTTTCCTAAAAAAAAAGAGGATCTAAAAAGTCCCATTGATAAAGGTCAACCGATTGAAAGCAATTCTACTCTATGACAATAAAAAAAATGAAGCAGTTTATCATTCAAGTAATCTATGGTTTCAAATGAATCTTCATTATATGAATGAAAGAATAGAATATTCAAGTGACATAAAGTCTGATACGAAGATGGGTAGAATTCAAGTTGAGTCGGCGACCTCACTAGGTCTCAATCAAGTTATTCGTCAAAACTTTCATCATCATACTTTACCACATGCAAAATGCATTGCGGAATTGGTGAATGAATTAAATTGGGAGTTGGACTAGTGAAACAATAACTAGTCCTTTTCAAGAAACACTAGCAACTAGCTAGACAAAATTTGCTAGTTCACCTGTTTGAGACATCACCACTAGCTAGGACAATTAGCTAGGTGTTCTTCACAACATTACAATTTTGACTAGTTAGAACAATCAACTAGTCATTCATATTGACATATCGACTAGCCAGTTTCAATTGGCTAGAACGGAATTTCAACATCGTAGCCACTGAAGAAACTTTAGGCTACTCGGACAACGAATGGAAATAAGAAGTTATTAAGTTTGAAAAAGAAAACTATAAAATCTGAAGAGAATGTTCTAGGTATCGGAACAATCGATAACCTCTCATCAAATATTACTTACCAGTGAAATGGTCCACCCAAGGGTGCCTCCGTACATATGCTTTATCAGATCCTACAATAGAATTAAATTCAGAATACCAATATCAAAATGATATCCTTACTATGATTTCAATGTACGATGTACAATCTCATCTTGAATAGAAGAAAAAAATTCATGAGGGATGTCTGGACATTAGATCATCCATGTCCTCAGTAATTTGTTAAATATTTATGAGCTCAACTGAAGAGTGCAAGTATACAAGAAGCAATCAAATATCAATATTCGTTAAGTAATATTCGTCGATTAATTAAGGAAATATTTGTTGAACATTCCTTGGATAATTGAAAGAAAGTGTAAATAGACCTGAGCCGAACAAGATCATCATAAATTTTTGAATAGAATGTTCATGGATCAAATAAAATTACTTTGGATAAGTCCTGCTTTAGGGAAAGTATCTCACTGGTTGTTATTCCGTTTGAAGTAGAAAGCTAGAAGGGTTACCTGATATAAACTAATCGAGGTAACAGGGTTAGTGAACAGTTTAAAATGAAGTAGTGCACCTGCCGGTAGTTACCAAAATAAGTTAATAATCATTCGTGCATCTCATTATCACCATTATGAGGGTAACTCCATCTCTTCGTCTTCGTAATACAAGACACCAACTAGTGCGTCTCTCAATCATCATCTTAAAGTCATTTATCAAGTTGGGGTTTCACAAATATATCTGTCATTTCCGTGCTTTATCTTGAAGACAAAGCTTCACATCATTCCGGGGACACCTGCTAAGTCCATAGGGTCCTACTTCATGCCTTCCGACATGAATCACAAGTGGCCAGTTCCCCCTGGGAACAGATCAAAGAGATCTCTCAGGGATCTCAGTGCAGTCCATAGGTTCAGTGGCGGGTGTGTGTATGTGAACATATACCAAAAATATTGAGGTCTACAATACATATATACGTAGTCCCTGATAACATCTCTATCAAAGGATCCCACTCTAGACCCACTGGTCTTTTCTTTTGGTAGACTCTGAGATCACTGTATCGCTCGTTGCAACCATATTCAACTTCTCTTGAGTCCCTTTGTTAATTCTACTTGTTTGTTCTCTAAGTTAAACTACCATGCTCTAGCGTCCGAATCATGCGTGGAATTATCTAGCACGCTCGTCTTATGATAACATTCTCGTATAACACATGTAAAATTCGCCATCAAGGGTAATGAAATCCACAACGATATAGTGACCAACTTTTAGGTAAACCCGTTACTTATCGAAAATCGGATCTTATAGCCAAAGTAAAAGACTTTCATTATTCCAAGTACTAAGTACCCTTAATTATGTAGGGAAGTCTAAACTTCTTGATTCCTAAAATGCCGCCTCCTAAACTGTGGAGGACTATGGGCCACAAAATTTATGCCAGCCTAGTCATCCAATCATATTGGTAATATCGCCTCTAGCTCAGCTGCTCTTGAGATTTCGCTCTGCTTCCTATATCATTGCCTATGATAGGTCATGTACGACTCTCAAAACTCTATTCATCCTTCTGAAAGTCTCTAAGGATTCTATCGACCCTAGTACAACTCCAGTCCATTCTACTCACCGGTACCTCTTCCGGTAGTCCAATAATAAGTTTACTACGATCTCTTATGTCATTCTCCTACTTAGACTTAACTCTCAACACTCTCGTTTCTGAGTACTGTAGCTTTTCGCTCTGATACCATTTCTGTGATGCCCCCAAATCCGAGGTCAAAGATTCAGGTCGTCACATCACTATCCAACCATATCATACCTGTATTAACTTTACAACTCAACAATACATCCATCCAGACCTCAATATTACGCACAAACAAGTTAGAGCCTCAGAAACGATAATCAAAAGTAACATTAAATATTACAATTCATCTGTACAATCCAGAATCTTACGCACTTCCACTTATACAACTACACTTGAAGACAAGTCTTACTATTACAGTTGAAAACCTATCAGACTTACTTTGTAGTATTTATCAGGAACTAAATCATCTCCGGGGTAAATCTTCTACTCCTCTTCTGCTGGTGCGGAGTTAACCGACCAAATTCTTCTCTTTCTGAAAGGTTTTTATAAAGCAAGAATGAGCTACATAATGCTCAGCAAGTTCACCATTTTCAAAAATAATAATGTGGTTTATTTCGAAAACATTCCCAACTGTATGGGTATATATCTCAGATTACAAAATATAATTGGACAATATATATGTCCGAGTTTGAATAAAACATTTATACTCACTAAGGAGCTTTAAGAATAACATATGAACCCTTTATAAGGTTCCCATTTCAATATATCTCAAGTTTGAAAATATATATACATATGAGTATATCATTTTCGGTAAAACACTCTACAGTTAACGTACTGTACAGGGAATACATCATTGCAAACCTCTTTCCTTCCATTAGCTTAGAAGGTTTCTCCTTCAAAAACATTTCAGTTTTGAAATAATTGCAAGAGTGCAATAACACGTGCCAATCTTTATAGAAAATCTTGCAGTTCTAGATACTGCACGATGTCAATATTTTTCTTATCAAAAACCACACTATCGGCAACTTGGAACATAGGCCCAAGAAGTAGTGTTTGAGTATTTTTCCAGAATGGAGGATGGGACTGTAAGAAAACATAAAAACCTGACAAGGATTGACGATGATCAGTCTCCACAACCAAGTCCAACAATCCGCGGGTCTTTTCTACCGGTAGAAGGATAGAAACTACATCCGTAACTATCCTCGGGTGAAAACTACATCCGTAATCACCCTCGATGAAAACTACATCCGTAATCATCCTTCGGCAACACCTGAGCCGGAATAATTGATGGACCGCTTGGCTCACGGCCGCTTACACATCCAGGGAATCGTTCGTCAACGATTCCCACACCTGCCAGAGTCCCTTTTTTATTTTCCTTTCAAAAATCATTTTGATAGAAAATTCGAGTAGTTGAAGTTCGACCTCAGTCGAGCGATAATTCTTGAAATACGTACAAGAAGTAAAACCTGATCGGGGGTTTTCGAAAATGTTTTGGGTTCGAAAGAATTCGAGTTTGAAAACGTTAAAGGTATCTTGGATTAATTTTGTCTTTAAAATGATGAACAATAATTAATAAATGATATTTTGAGTTTTAATATAAAAAAATTATTTAATTAAAATAACTTTTAATCCAAGATAGATATTTTTGAGTATTTTTAACAACGTAAAATAATAAATACATAAGTATACGATACTTCCCGAATGACTCTTCGGGTTTTCGTAATTTAATCATGATACAATAATATACCGCTTTCCGGTCAATAGTATATTTGGACCGCTACGACCTCTATTGCTAGAGTCGTTGTCCGAAGGAAACAGTTTCATTCTAAGTTCAAGGGTGTACAAACACATATGCATAAATCTCAAACTTCAACATAATCTCGTAAAGCATAAGCATATAATACGTTTGGAAGCTACAAACACAACAGTGAAAATCCTTATATATAAGTTTTGAAAAGTAAACTTGCGTTGGTTAGGGTGGGGTGGTCGAGCTTGCGACGTGGAACGAAGATCTATACATAATCAATATTCAAACGTTAGTACCTTAACAACACTACTTAATCGTAAGGTTTTAAAGGATGTTAGACCAACTTAACGACTCCAATTTGTGACAACTAACCCTCCCATATGACCATGTCATCACTTTATCACATTCGTTACCCATTCAACTCGAATCCATTCCTCAAACTTGAAACACAAGTAAGTACTCTTAAAACTACGTTAAACTAACCTCCTAGGTGATTTTTCACTCGCGCGCACTTCGCTTTAACATTTTTATAAAATTGAAAAATAAAAATTTTACTCCAATTCTTTTTGGATAGCCTTCACAACTGTATAATCTGACTACCCTACAATTTTCATAACACTAGCATAATTTTAAGGGGTCCTAACTCAGTTCACAAGTGGACAACACAGTGCAGTCCGAATTCCAGAACCACACTGCACTAATCCGGCCATAACTCAAGACCTACACATCTCCTGGGTATGAACCTTATATTTATAGAAACTACATTCAATTATCTTTCCAACCATATAAATTAGGTCCTCGGGTGACAAGATTTAGGGGTTCAAAACCCTCTCACAAGACAGTACATGCTCCCAGGATTTAACAAAGCACACATCTTTTCTTAAACATTCAAGAACTCACTTTATACATCACATCTACCATCAAAACCACCAAGACTTGTCTCTATAGCATACATGGGGTTACATACTCTAAGTACAAGCCTTACAACCATCATAACAAGCACATAACTTCAAGATTTCATCATCTACAACTCAAATCACCAAGATTCACTCCAAAACTTATAGATCTAACAATATAAACTATAAACAAGTCATTCTAAGGGTTGAGATAGTTTATACCTTCCTTGATGTGTGTAATAGCTTTCTAAACCTTGCATAATCCTTGTATAGCCTTGGGTAAGCTTGGATGATCAAAAGAAATGAAGAAAACAAAGTTAGTAATTCGGAGTTATTAGAACCCGACTGACAGATCATGGAAAACGAGGCCCTTACCGAACTTTTCTGATCGAGGCTTCTAAAGGAGAGTTGTAGAGCATCTTAACAGATTTCTAACCATATAAAGAACATGAAATTTCATTGAGTAATGAAGGCTCTAGGCCCGTTTTACTGAGAGGATGTTCTGCTGGGCAGAATGGAGAGAAAATGGAGTTTCTTGGTTTTTGCTTTTTGTTCTTTATCTCCAATAATGCTTACACATGTAATATATATCTAGATATTTTGGATGCATCCTTATCCTTGCTAGGTGTCACACTCCCATTGGCTCCCTTGGATTCTTATCCACTTAAAATGCAACCAAGTCCTTCCTCCTTTTTGCACCTAAGTCCTTATCTCTTGTTTCTTGCACTTAAGTCCCTTGGCTTTGTTTTCTTTCCCACCAATTGGATTTCCTTGTTGTCTCGTGAATAAAATTAATACGTTACAACTTATACTTTGCATATTATTACTCTAATATGGCACAATATCTCGAACGAATATTAATTCCAACATCCATTGTTTATTTCTCTTTATCTCAGAAAACGTTCTCCCGATTTCTCAAGCATTCTATATTTCTCAATTCTAGGCATTTATTCTCAATCCTCTTTCTTTCTCATAATATATCCTTCCTTGGACTCTTAATATACCCTATCCTTAATCCATGCTCCGTTCGCTCAATCGCTTAATCTCGTTGTAAAGTCTCAGTGTTTTCGTTCTAAATCCTCGAATAAAATCTTAACATATTAAATCCTTAATTCCTCAAAATTAATATCTCATTTCTTGAATATTATAATATATAATTCACTGCCCGGTCAAATATTACACCAGAATACAAATTAGAATTTTTGAATACTGATCGTCTTTACATACACTTATTTGCTCCGTGAATCACTAATACGACTTCGAAATATCCATACCATGTCTTATACATAGGGTGGCGTGAAAATTTTCTTGGTCCTCAAAAACACTATTCATCCATAAATTACTATTCACGCATGACAAATACTATTCACGTATATACTTATTCTTAATAAGAAAAGTTTTAATTCTACCGAAAACTGGGTTCTTACATAACATGAGCACAGCCTACCACACCCAGACAGATGGACAAAGTGAAAGGAGCATCCAAACGCTAGAAGATATGTTGAGAGTCTGTGCTATAGACTTTAAAGGAAATTGGGATGATCACTTGCCATTGATTGAGTTTTCCTACAATAATAGTTTTCATTCAAGTATAGGAATGCCACCTTACGAGGCCCTTTCTGGAAGGAAATGTCGATCTCCCTTGTATTGGGGATGAAGTTGGGGAGCGAAAGATGCTCGGGCCCGAAGTGGTCCAACGAACTAAAGATGCAGTAGATCTAATCAGAGGACGGCTGGTAGCAGCCCAGGATCGGAAAAAGAAATATGCCGACTTAGCTCGGAAGGGCAAAGAATATGAAGTGGGAGACCTAGTGTTCTTAAAGGTATCACCTTGGAAAGGCTTGATGAGGTTTGGGAAGAAAGGAAAGCTGAGCCCTAGGTATATTGGACCGTTTGAGATCTTAAGACGTATTGGGGAACTAGCTTATGAACTAGCCTTACCCCCGAATCTACAACAAGTGCACAATGTGTTCCATGTTTCGATGCTGAGGAAATATAATCCGGATGCTAAGCATAGTGTGGAGTATGAGCAAGTAGACATGCAACCGGACCTGACCTATATAGAGCAGCCTGTGGAAATCATAGACCGAAAGGAACAAGTGCTCCGAAACAAGGTCATTCAGTTAGTCGGAGTTTTATGGCAGAACCACAACGTAGAAGATTCAACCTGGGAGCTAGAAAGCACAATGCAAGAGAAGTACCCCCATTTGTTTTCAAACTGATTCCGGGACGGAATCCTTTTAAGGAGGGGAGACTGTAAGAACCCAGATTTTTGGACAAAATTAAAACTTTTTATTATTTAATGATGTAAGAATGAATAGTGGTTACGGCTACGATGTAATAGTTGATCTTCTGAATGAATGGAATGGAATTCGATTTAAATATTTATATGTCTTGTAGAATGCTAATGGTGGACAACTTAGATAAGAATAATCTATCTCCTAAGGGAATAAGGTATGGCAATTCTAAGCAGGAGAATATTCTCATGTCATCCAGATCGATAACGATTAGTCCAGTGGTTCCGTGAAAGGGTTAAGGAACGCCAGAGAGAGAACAAGGACATTGTCATAAATATAGGGAATAAAAGAAAGAATAAAGAGTGAATAGTGTTTTTGGTGGAAATGAGAATATTATTAGACGACGCTATATAGAAGTATTCGGAACGGATTTCCGAGTTCGTATTAGTGATCTAGGGGGAAAATAAGTGTATGTAAAAGTTGTCGGATTCTGAAAAACCGCACTTTTATTTTCTCCGAGAATTACCTGGACACTGATAGACTTAAGGATTTAACGAAAGGGTTTAAGGAATTTAAATTCAAAAGTTAGTAAGAATGATGGAGAATAGTATTATAAATATTAAGAAGGTTTCCGGTAAAACCCTAACTATAAATCCTTGAGATATTCTTTCGAACGATCAATGACACTGAGTAATAACCAGATAAAGAAACAAATAAACGGCCAAGAGATGAGCATGTGCAATTGGTGGAAAAATAAAGATACAAGTGACTTACATATAAGTCAACTAAACAAAGGAGTGATGAAATTGCACTTTTGCAAAAAGAGGTATGCATAATAATAGTCCTACACTTGGCACTAGATGAGGCATCAAGCTTAAGTTAGTGGAATGTGATGTAATCACTTTAAGATAGATATTACCTTAAGGTATCATCTAATAAATCATTTCAACCAAGAGAAACCAAACAAACACCAAAACTCTCCCATTTTCTCTCATTTGAAGAAACATTCGGCCAAGGTGCTAGAAGTAAGGCTTACAACCATCATTTGATCCTGAAATTTTTATGGTGAGCACTTCATATCATAGCTTAAATCTCCTAGAAATTTCAAGTCCAAATTCCTTTGTTTCCATTTTCAAATAAATCATTCAAGAGGAGCATGAATAGTGTTTTTTAAGAACTAACTTTGTTTTTCATGTTTCTTTGGTTGATCTAAGGTTTGTTAAGGCTAGACAAGGACCATTCAAGGCTTATTAAGGCTAGATCATACTCCAAGGAAGGTATAAGACTTGAAAACTCTAGATCTACTTTGAGTTTTAAGCATGTTATTGATGGATCTAGCTTAGTTATGATTATGTTCATGTTATAAGCACGCTTAGTTAATGATTTAGTGATTTAAGAAGCATGATGATTTTGATGCTAAGATCAGTAGCTTCTGGACTTGTTGAGATGATTATTATGTGTATAAGTTGTATGGATGCCCGGTGTGGCTTGGTTGGATTGTTATGATTATTGGAACGTTCGATTTATAGCAGTCGTAATGCCGAATTTTTGTTAATCATTAAAAACCGTGCAGCACAGTCTTGAACTCACTGTCTAGAGTCATATTCTGCCATGATAGGATAGATTATGTTATAAGCTTCGTTTTGAAATAAGGATCGTGTGAAACGGACTTACGGTTTAGGATTTATGGCCGATTTACTAAAAGTATTTCGAAACCGTAAACGAGAGTTCGTAACTGAAATTGAACCCTCGTAAAGTACGTAAGTCAGTGGCGAATCATGGTAATTAAATACTAGAGATAAAAAGGAAGGTGTGAGAGAAAACCTCATGTGAAACGTGTGACGCCCCCAGATCCGGGGTCGGAGATCTAGAAGCTCACGGTCCATTTTCCATTAATAACATACCTGTTCTTGCACATAATATATAAAATAGCCATCGACCCCACAATAAACTCACACCGCACACACACACACAGGTTAGAGTCTCAGAAACGTCACACAATTGATTAAGCAGAAGTAAAAGTTTCAGAGTTATTACAGACCGAATTAAATAGCATTTATGCTACCAGCAACACTTCGATATGAAGCGAAGTTGGCGGCTTGAAAGTTCGTTACGGTACACTGCCTTGCACAGATAATACTTATAAATAAAACGTACTAACAAAAGTTTCCAACCAATCCGGCTAATGGGGCCTACCGGTGGAATCTCAACTGCTGCCTCGGGTCTAGTCACCTGCTTTCATGCAGTCTGTCTGGGTCTTGCCATTTCTCTTAGCTGTTGTGTTTGTAAATTTGAAAACAAGCAAGAGTGAGCAACTATAGCTCAGCAAGAAATATATGTATAAGGTAAGCAATATAACATTTCATATGTTTAGCAGTTATTAAACTCGTTTATATCAATCAGTTATAAAATCACTTGTCATCATTGATAAATTTCGAAGGTGCACCAATACGTGCCCTTATTTTTAAAATAAACTTGCAGTTCTAGATACTGCATAGAGTCAACATCTTTCTCATCAAAATAGAACACTATCAACAACTTGGCACATAAGCCTAAGAAGTAGTGTCAGAGCATTTTCCAAAATGGAGGAATGGGACTTAAAGAAAACATAAAACCTGACAGGGATTGACGATGATCAGTCGCCACATCCAAGTCCAATAATCCGCGGGTCTTCTCTACCGGTAGAATGATAGAAACTACATCCGTAACTATCCCTGGGTGAAAACTACATCCGTAATCACCCTCGATGAAAACTATATCCATAATCATCCTTCGGCAACACCTGGGCCGGAATAATAATTGATGGACCGCCTGGCTCACGGCCGCTTACACATCCCGGGAATCGTTCGTCAACGGTTCCCACACCTGCCAGAGTCCATTTTTCTTTTTCTTTTGAAACTTGATTTTGATTGAAAACTGAGTAATTGAGGTCCGACATCAGTCTACCGATGATTCTTGAAATCACACAAGAAGCAGAACCTGACCGGGGGTTTTCGAAAATGTTTTGAGTTCGAAAGAGTTCGAGTTTGAAAGTGCTAAAGGTATCTTGGATTAGCTTTGTCTTTAAAATAATGAACAATAATTAATAAATAATATTTTAAGATTTAATATTAATAATTAATAAAATAATTATTTAATTAAATAAGCTTTTAATCCAAGATAGGTATTTTGAGTATTTACGAAGATATAAAAATAATTACTTGAGTCTACGATACTCCCCGAATGACCCTTCGGGTTTTCGCAATTTAATTACGATATAATAATATACCGCTCACCGGTCAATAGTATATACGGACCGCTACGACCTCTATTGCTAGAGTCGTTGTCCGAAGAAAACATTTCATTCTAAGTTCAAGGGGTGCAAACATATATGTACTTATACATCTCAATTTCATCGATACTTCGATAAACATAAACATTTGATATGATTAAAAACTACAAACACAACAGTGAAAGTCCTTGTATATATAATTTTTGAAAAGTAAACTTGCCTTGGTGAGGTTGGGGTGGTCGAGCTTGCGGAGTGGAACGATCTATACATAATCAATAGCCGATCGTTAGTACCTTAACAATATCTCTTTAATTGCGGGGTTTTAGGGGGTACAAAATTAACTTAATGACTTCGTCTTATGACACTCTAGCCCTACTATAGGTTCATGTCACCACTCGATTACGCTCGTCACTTATTCGACTTAATTTGGTTACCATATCCGAATCATATCCATTTCCCCTAAAATTACACTCTACTTGCGACTTTTTCCCTTGCGCGAATTTTACTCCAACATTTTTATAAAATTGAAAAATACATATTTTAATCCAATTCTTTTTGGGTAGCCTTCCCGACTGCATTTACTAGTTTCTCTAATTTTTCCATGATCCAACATAAATTTTTAGGGGTTTAAACAAGGTTCACAAGGGGACCATATTGTGCAGTCCGGATTCTAGAAACACATTTCACTTCTCAGGCCATAACTCAAAATATATACATCACCTAGTCATGAACCTTATATTTCTGGAAACTAAATTCAAATACCTTTCCAACAATATATATTAGGACTTCAGGGGACAAGATTTATGGGTTCAAAACCCTCCTACAAGACAGTACAAGTTCCTGGAAAATACTCAGCATGCTTTTACAACTTCACTAATCAAGAATCTTACATACACATCACAACCATCATCTAAACCACCAAGATCCTACTTTACAACATACATGGAGTTACATACACTAACCACAAGCTTAAAAATCACAACCACAACACTTAAACTCAAGATCTACATCATCCATCACTTATATGTCCAAGATTCACACAAATAATCATGGATCTAACATTACACATCACAAATACTACATGGCCAAGAGGGGTTAGGGTTTTTATACCTTCTTGAGTATCTAGGAGCCTTGGGTATGCCTTACAAGTCTCAAGAACACCTTGGATGAGCTCCTACAATCCTTATAATCCAAGATCTAAAAGAAAATTCAACATTGTCACTATTCATCAAAACTTTAACAATTTATATCTTGAAAACAAATGGATGAAAAGGGTTGGAATTCTTAGTATACCTTCCTTATATGATGTAGAGTGCCTAGGAATTTTGCCTTGAATCAAGAATGAAGAGAAGTGGAAGAAAGGAAATTTTTCTTCCTCCTTTCTAACCTTGGCCGAGAGCAATATTGCTTCGGGGGGGAGAGTTTCTTGTTTTGCTTTTTGGTTGTTGATTGAATAATGTGTAAAGTGTTGGGTGATATGTATTGGTGTATATGTATCACATGGTACAAACCTAGTGTATAGGCCACCATACCCTCTTGTCTCCTTGGAAAAAGGTACCAACTAGTTACTATTCCTCTTGTCCACTTTGTATTACTAGTTTGCTTTCCTAACTACTTAGTTGCATGGGACTTGCATGCAATATCACTCCTTGTATCATTATTCTTCCACCAATGCTTGTCACTTAATCTTTAATTCGTATCGTATCTTAATTAATTTCTCGTAATAATATTTTGTCGCGTAGAGATTTCCCTTGTAATTCCTTAAGTACTTAATTGTGTAAATTCCTCGAATATCCATAACTCCTCGTCATAATTCCTAATAAATCTTTTAATACTCCAATAACTCTCAAATCCCAAGTTTTATAAATCTTACTAACAATAAGATTCTTGGCTTCAACAATCTTCCCTTTATCTTTCATAGTGAATGTAATAACATAGTTTCTCAGACAATCAATTCCATTAAACAACAGGGATGACTAGAAAGGTTTCAAATTGACAATGTCACATGATATTATATAAAACAAAATATTACAAAAATTAGGGTTCTTACAGCCTCCCCTCCTTAAAAGGATTCCGTCCCGGAATCAGGTTGAAAATAGTTGGGGGTGCTTTTCGCGCATCGCGCTCTCTAGTTCCCATGTTGATTCTTCGACATTCTGGTTCCTCCACAGAACTCTCACTAGTTTGACAACCTTGTTCCGCAGCACCTGTTCTTTTCTATCCATGATTTCTACGGGTTGCTCTACATAGGTTAAGTCTGGCTGCAGATCCACTTGGTCATATTCTATCACGTGTCGGAAGTCGGTATGGTAGGGTCGTAGCATGGACACATGGAACACATTATGTACTTGCTGCAAGCTTGGGGGTAAAGCCAGTTCATAGGCTAACTTTCCAACTCGTCTCAAAATCTCAAAAGGTCCAATAAATCTCGGGCTTAGCTTCCCTTTCTTACCAAATCTCATCAATCCCTTCCACGGTGATACCTTTAACATCACAAATTCTCCTACCTCATATTCTTTGTCCTTGCGGGTCTGGTCCGCATACTTCTTCTGTCTATCTTGGGCCGCTACCAGCCGTCCTCTTATGAGTTCGATAGTTTCTCTTGTTTGTTGGACCTGTTCAGGCCCTAAAATCTTTCGCTCTCCAACTTCTTCCCAACACAAGGGAGACCGACATCTTCGTCCGTATAAAGCTTCATATGGGGGCATTCCTATACTCGCATGGTAACTGTTGTTGTAGGAAAATTCAATCAACGGCAAGTGGTCGTCCCAACTTCCCTTAAAATCTATGGCACATACTCTCAACATGTCCTCTATGGTCTGGATGGTTCTCTCACTCTGTCCGTCTGATTGGGGGTGGTATGTAGTACTCATGTTCAACTTGGTCCCCACACAATCCTGAAAACTCCTCCAAAACCTGGAGTTGAATCTTGGGTCTCTATCTGATACAATGCTCACAGGGACCCCATGCCTAACCACAATCTCCTTTAAGTAAATATCCACTAGCTTGTCGACAGTGTATCTCTCGTTGATTGGAAGAAAATGTGCTGACTTGGTCAACCTATCGATAATTACCCAAATGGCATCATGATTAGTCTTGGTCCTTGGTAGTCCGACCGCAAAGTCCATCGCAATATGCTCCCACTTCCACTCGGGTATCTCTAAGGGTTGCAACAATCCACTGGGCCTCTGGTGTTCGGCCTTTACTCTTTGACATGTCAAGCATTTACTTACCCACTCTGCCACGTCCTTCTTCATATTCGGCCACCAATAGTATTCTCTCAGATCTCTATACATCTTAGTGCCTCCAGGGTGAATTGAGTACCTTGAACTATGAGCCTCTTGCAAAATCTCGTCTTTTAATTCCTGAACGTTCGGGATCCATATCCTAGATGCGTACCTCATAATTCCATTCCCGTCCTTTTCACACTTAATTTCCTCGCCAGTCAAAACTTTCTCCATCGAATTCTTTTCTTCTTCTATCTTCTTTTCCTGGCATAACTTAATCTTTTCCAATAGCGGTGGTTGGACTCTTATTTCCATTAGACTCTCTTGTCCAATTCCTGGTAACCTCACTTCAATCTCCAGTTTCTCAAGGTCCTTGATCAACTCGTCCACTGACGTTATCATCTTGAGTTTCTCCTTTCGGCTAAGTGCATCGGCCACCACGTTGGCCTTCCCTGGGTGATAATGAATCTCACAATCATAATCCTTGATTAGCTCTAACCATCTCCTCTGCCTCATGTTTAACTCTTTCTGAGTGAATATGTACTTTAAGCTCTTGTGATCCGTGTAGATTTCACACTTTTCTCCATAAAGATAATGTCTCCAGATCTTCAAAGCGAAAACTATCGCCGCTAATTCCAAATCATGGGTGGGGTATCTTATCTCGTACTCCTTAAGTTGTCTGGACGCATATGCAATCACTTTACCGTGCTGCATAAGCACACACCCTAAACCTTTATGGGATGCGTCGCTATAAATCACAAAATCTCCCTTATCATCAGGTAGGGCTAGTACTGGTGTTGTCACCAACCTCTTTTTCAACTCTTGGAAGCTCTCTTCGCATTTTTCAGTCCACACAAACTTCTCGGTCTTGCGAGTTAGTCGGGTCAAAGGGGCTGCTATCTTGGCAAAGTCTTGGACAAATCTCCTATAGTAGCCAGCCAACCCTATAAAACTTCTCACCTCTGTCGGAGTGGTTGGTCTCTCCCAATTTGACACAGCCTCTATTTTGGCTGGGTCCACTAGAATGCCTTGTTCGCTAATCACATGCCCTAAAAACTGAACTTCCTTCAACCAAAATTCACACTTCGAGAACTTAGCGTACAACTTTTCTTCTCTCAATGCTCCCAATACAATCCTCAAGTGCTCTACATGTTCCTCCTTCGTCTTGGAATAAATCAAGATGTCATCGATGAAGACTATAACACACTTGTCCAAGTATTTCTTGAAGACTCGATTCATTAAGTCCATGAAAGCTGCAGGGGCATTCGTTAACCCAAATGACATCACTAGGAACTCATAGTGTCCGTACCGGGTGCGAAAGGCCGTCTTTGGTATATCTTCTGGCTTAATCCTTAACTGGTGGTACCCGGTCCTCAAATCGATTTTAGAAAAATAAACTGCGTCCTTTAATTGATCAAACAGGTCATCTATCCTGGGCAAGGGATACTTATTCTTTATAGTCACCTTGTTCAACTCCCTGTAGTCTATACATAATCTCATACTACCATCCTTCTTTTTCACGAATAACACCGGGGCTCCCCACGGTGACACACTAGGTCTTATCATCCCTTTATCCAACAACTCTTGTAACTGAGTGGCCAGCTCTTTCATCTCCATTGGGGCTAGCCGATATGGGGTTTTCAAAATTGGGGCCGTACCCGGAACTAAGTCTATAACGAACTCGATGTCTCTATCAGGTGGTAGTCCAGGAAGATCATCCGGAAATACGTCCGTGAACTCATTAACGACAGGGATTTCCTGTATGTTTGGTGCCTCCTTCTTGGTATCCTTCACATAGGCTAAATAGGCTTCGCATCCTTTACGTAACAGTTTCTTAGCTTGAATCATAGTCAGGAACTTTTGGTTTTGCCGTTTTCCACTAAACACTACTTCCTCGTCCCCTGGCAGTCTCAAACTTAGTTTCTTCTTTACACAATCAATCTGGGCTCCGTGGGTTGTTAACCAATCCATACCTACTATTACGTCAAACTCTCCTAGTTTAAAAGGTATTAAATCTACCCGAAAGTGTCGCCCTTCTATTTCTAGGTCACAACCTGGACATACTTGGCTAACAGGGATAATTTCATGATTAGCTATCTCTACTTGCAGTCTGTCTTTCAATGGTTCAGCCATAAGGCCTAACTGACATACAAAATCTAGAGATATGAAAGACTTGGTATCTCCCGAATCAAATAAAACATTTGCCTTAACTGAGTTGAGTAGTAGGGTACCTGCAATCACATCCGTGTTCCTCACGGCATCTTGCACCGTCATGTTAAAAGTTCTTGCAGTAGGGGCCTTGTTAGAAGCAGTTCCACTCACTCTCGATGCAGCTGGCCCAGAGGACATACATTCCCTCATTCGGTGCCCTGGTTTCCCACACTTGAAGCAATTACCTCCGGCACTGGTGTTGTTACTAGTTCCTCGACAGGCGTTAGCATAATGTCCTGTCAGCCCACACTTGAAGCACTTCACATCCTGTAGGTTACACACGCCCGCATGTTTCCTTCCACACTTATTGCAATCCGGGGGTAGGGCTCGGGATGGGGTAGAGTAAGACGATCCCTGTGGTCGGCCGCTCTGGCCCACACTCCAACTTTCAGCTCTCTTGGTTCCAAAGTTTCCGCTGGGTTGGGACGTCGTCCCTCGCTTAAATTTGCTCGGAAAACTCCCACACGCAGAATTTTCCTTCCGACTATCAAACTTCCTCTTCTTTCCTTCCCTCTCCTTCTGCATCTGTTCACTCCCAGCCTCAACAATTGATGCTTACTGTACCAGGGTGGCATAGTCTGTCAGCTCAAGAACCGCCACACGATTCTGAATCCATTGCTTTAGCCCCAATTGAAACCTTCGGGCCCTCTTTGCCTCAGAGTTCACATATTCAGGCACAAACCTCGATAACTCAGTAAATTTGGCCTCATACTCGGCCACCGTCATGTTACCTTGCTTTAGTTCCAAAAACTTCAGCTCCATTTGTGTCTCCATGAACCTAGGAAAGTACTTTTCCAAGAACAGCTCGCTAAACAGAGAGGTCACCACACCTCTTCCTTCCAAATTCCTCTTAGCTTCCCACCAATAGTTTGCCTCACCCTTCAGGAGGTAGGTGGCGAAAACAGTCTTCTGCTCCTCAGCGACACCTAGTATCTCGAAAGATTTTTCCATTTCCTTCAGCCAGGCTCTTGCCTCAACCGGATCTGCAATCCCTTTAAATTCTGGGGGTTTCAGGGATTTGAAGTTCCGGAAAGCATTTGCATTAGCATTGTGGGGTGGTTGCTGAACCGGGGGACGGTTCAAGTTCTGCCTAAGTAGTTCCATGAACTGTTCCATAGGGCATCCCCTTGGATGTTCCACCTCTCGGGTGTCATCACCAGCTTCTTCTTCGTCATACTCAAAGTGATCAAACAAGTTATGATCGTTGCCCTCATCCTCACTCAGGCTCACATTCTCCCCTTCATGGTTCTGGTGGCCTCCGGTCCCATGGTGGCTACCCTGGCCTTCAGAACTGACCGGGTGAGCTCGAGTGTTTTTTCTTCTGGGTGGCATGATTCTGATAATGAAACAAGAAATGGGTTAGGGTTTCTAATTACCTGACAGCGTTTACACGGGTCAGGAACGTATCGTTCCTCCTCATAAGGGTGGAAGTTGCAAAAGTTTTAATAACCCGATGCTGGAGATAGAACGTCAAAACATTTTTGGGGAAAAATCTCTTATGGATGCGAAAACATTTGCAAGAGTTTTCAAGATTTCAAAACCTCAAATTTTTTTTTTTGAAAAAATTTATTTTAAAAATTGTAGGAACATTTTGGGAATTTGTAGAGAACAATTTGAAATCGCATATTGTAAATTTGAAATAGCATGGTTGCATTTGCGGCTTGAAGCACTTGTATATATTCACAGTTGTATATCAAAACAGTAAAGCATGGCATCGGAAAGTAAGGCAGTTGAGACAATATCAAGGAAACTGAAACTAAATAAGTACGGTACAAGGGTTATCACAAAGTTTGGATGTTAGAGCCTAATACATAGTTCCGATGTCAAAGTCTAGCAAAAGTGGAACAATAACAAGTACATCATTTGAATAGTCAGGGCTACACAAAAGTAGGGCTACATCCGTACATACTATCCGAAGTCACATCTACATATCTCTAGGTCAGTCTACTCATCCACTGGTCAGAAAGGATACCACTACACAAGTCAACTATCCCGCAAAATCGACACACTAATGTCATCTGAACCTAGAGGACTGAGCTATCCGTAACACATCATGGGGCCGCACCGCGATGGAGCAAGGCCCTCACTCGGGAAAATGCACGACGCACAACACGCCTAGCATCCCTAGCCTGAATCACTCCGCCCCCGCGGATCCCTAAACCAAGAATCATCTTGCGACTCCTCCTCTCAATCCTATGGAGTCGAGCCCTAGTCCTCCTAGCAACAGCAGTCCTCATCTCAGCCTGAATCCTCAATCGCGCCTCGCGCTCCTCCACTAGTGCCCACCTCGCCTCATTAAGTCTGGCCTCTGCAGAAAGCAAGTCTCGGGTCAGGAACTGCACCACGTAGGCGTGCTCAGTACCCGACACTGGGGGTAGGTCCATCGGCGGGGGTGGTATGACAGGAGCAGGTGCAGTAGCAGGAGCAGGAGCAGTAGCAGGAGCAGGGGTAGGGTCAAGCTCCTCCTCGCCAGAAGTATCATCCTCGGAGTCACCGTCCGATGAAACAGGGCTCGATGACTGCAGAGAAGGTGGGGGTGACACAACACGGCCCTCATCGGATCTCACACTCTCCTCATCAGTAGCTACAGGAGATGGGGTAACAGGCTCAGGCTCAGGCTCAGACTCAAAGGGCTCCTCAACGGGATCCTTATCATCAGTATCTCCTATTAGCGTAATCCAGGGGCCAAGCTCAGAGTCAGCACCCATATCCTCCTCAGGATCCTCGGTATCTCGCATCAGTGCCTCATCATGCTCTCTCTCAAAGGCCTCAGGGTCTGGTATCTCCTCCATCTACATAAGGGAAATAAGGTGGGTCACTAACCATAAAGAAAGGTTTAAGGAGTAGTTCCCTCACGGGCCTTAAAGTCAGGGCTATATCCGATAACCCGACTGCAAACTCGATGAGAGTTCTTAGTATTATTAAGGTTGGTTATTATTATTGTTATTATTATTAGGGTTGCTTTCTTAAATTACTATCGTTTCTGAGAACTGTAACCTCGCTCTGATACCATTTCTGTGACGCCCCCAGATCCGGGGTCAGAGATCTAGCGCTCACGGTCCATTTTCCATTAATAACATACCTGTTCTTGCACATAATATATAAAACAGCCATCGACCCCACAATAAACTCACACCGCACACACACACAGAGGTTAGAGTCTCAGAAACGTCACACAATTGATTAAGCAAAAGTAAAAGTTTCAGAGTTATTACAGACCGAATTAAATAGCATTTATGCTACCAGCAACACTTCGATATGAAGCGAAGTTGGCGGCTTGAAAGTTCGTTACGGTACACTGCCTTGCACAGGTCATACTTATAAATAAAACGTACTAACAAAAGTTGCCAACCAATCCGGCTAATGGGGCCTACCAGTGGAATCTCAACTGCTGCCTCGGGTCTAGTCACCTGCTTTCGGGCAGTCTGTCTAGGTCTTGCCATTTCTCTTAGCTGTTGTGTTTGTAAATTTGAAAACAAGCAAGAGTGAGCAACTATAGCTCAGCAAGAAATATATGTATAAGGTAAGCAATATAACATTTCATATGTTTAGCAGTTATTAAACTCCTTTATATCAATCAGTTATAAAATCACTTGTCATCGTTGATAAATTTCGAAGGTGCACCAATACGTGCCCTTATTTTTAAAATAAACTTGCAGTTCTAGATACTGCATAGAGTCAACATCTTTCTCATCAAAATAGAACACTATCAGCAACTTGGCACATAAGCCTAAGAAGCAGTGTCAGAGCATTTTCCAAAATGGAGGAATGGGACTTAAAGAAAACATAAAACCTGACAGGGATTGACGATGATCAGTCGCCACATCCAAGTCCAATAATCCGCGGGTCTTCTCTACCGGTAGAAGGATAGAAACTACATCCGTAACTATCCCCGGGTGAAAACTACATCCGTAATCACCCTCGATGAAAACTACATCCGTAATCATCCTTCGGCAACACCTGGGCCGGAATAATAATTGATGGATCGCCTGGCTCACGGCCGCTTACACATCCCGGGAATCGTTCGTCAACGGTTCCCACACCTGCCAGAGTCCCTTTTTCTTTTTCTTTTAAAACTTGATTTTGATTGAAAACTGAGTAATTGAGGTCCGACATCAGTCTTCCGATGATTCTTGAAATCACACAAGAAGCAGAACCTGACCGGGGGTTTTCGAAAATGTTTTGAGTTCGAAAGAGTTCGAGTTTGAAAGTGCTAAAGGTATCTTGGATTAGCTTTTTCTTTAAAATAATGAACAATAAATAATAAATAATATTTTAAGATTTAATATTAATAATTAATAAAATAATTATTTAATTAAATAAGCTTTTAATCCAAGATAGGTATTTTGAGTATTTACGAAGATATAAAAATAATTACTTGAGTATACGATACTCCCCGAATGACCCTTCGGGTTTTCGCAATTTAATTACGATATAATAATATACCGCTCCCCGGTCAATAGTATATACGGACCGCTACGACCTCTATTGCTAGAGTCGTTGTCCGAAGAAAACATTTCATTCTAAGTTCAAGGGCTGCAAACATATATGTACTTATACATCTCAATTTCATCGATACTTCGATAAACATAAACATTTGATATGATTAAAACTACAAACACAACAGTGAAAGTCCTTGTATATATAATTTTTGAAAAGTAAACTTGCCTTGGTGAGGTTGGGGTGGTCGAGCTTGCGGAGTGGAACGATCTATACATAATCAATAGCCGATCGTTAGTACCTTAACAATATCTCTTTAATTGCGGGGTTTTAGGGGGTACAAAATTAACTTAATGACTTCATCTTATGACACTCTAGCCCCACTATAGGTTCATGTCACCACTCGATTACGCTCGTCACTTATTCGACTTAATTTGGTTACCATATCCGAATCATATCCATTACCCCTAAAATTACACTCTACTTACGACTTTTTCCCTTGCGCGAATTTTAGTCCAACATTTTTATAAAATTGAAAAATACATATTTTAATCCAATTCTTTTTGGGTAGCCTTCCCCACTTCATTTACTAGTTTCTCTAATTTTTCCATGATCCTACATAAATGTTTAGGGGTTGGTTCACAAGGGGACCATTTAGTGCAGTCCGGATTCCAGAAACACATTTCACTTCTCAGGCCATAACTCAAAATCTATACATCACCTAGTCATGAACCTTATATTTTTGGAAACTACATTCAAATACCTTTCCAACAATATATATTAGGACTTCAGGGGCAAGATTTAGGGGTTCAAAACCCTCCTACAAGACAGTACAAGTTCCTGGAAAATACTCAGCATGCTTTTACAACTTCACTAACCAAGAATCTTACATACACATCACAACCATCATCTAAACCACCAAGATCCTACTTTACAACATACATGGAGTTACATACACTAACCACAAGCTTAAAAATCACAACCACAACACTTAAACTCAAGATCTACATCATCCATCACTTATATGTCCAAGATTCACACAAATAATCATGGATCTAACATTACACATCACAAATACTACATGGCCAAGAGGGGTTAGGGTTTTTATACCTTCTGGAGTATCTAGGTGCCTTGGGTATGCCTAACAAGTCTCAAGAACACCTTGGATGAGCTCCTACAATCCTTATAATCCAAGATCTAAAAGAAAACTCAACATTGTCACTATTCATCCAAACTTTAACAATTTATATCTTGAAAACTAATGGATGAAAAGGGTTGGAATTCTTAGTATACCTTCCTTATATGATGTAGAGTGCCTAGGAATTTTGCCTTGAATTAAGAATGAAGAGAAGTGGAAGAAAGGAAATTTTTCTTCCTCCTTTCTAGCCTTGGCCGAGAGCAATATTGCTTGGGGGGGGGGTGAGTTTCTTGTTTTGCTTTTTGGTTGTTGGTTGAATAATGTGTAAACTGTTGGGTGATATGTATTGGTGTATATGTATCACATGGTACAAGCCTAGTGTATAGGCCACCATACCCTCTTGTCTCCTTGGAAAAAGGTACCAACTAGTTATTATTCCTCTTGTCCACTTTGTATTACTGGTTTGCTTTCCTAACTACTTAGTTGCATGGGACTTGCATGCAATATCACTCCTTGTATCATTATTCTTCCACCAATGCTTGTCACTTAATCTTAAATTCGTATCGTATCTTAATTAATTTCTCGTAATAATATTTTGTCGCGTAGAGATTTCCCTTGTAATTCCTTAAGTACTTAATTGTGTAAATTCCTCGAATATCCATAACTCCTCGTCATAATTCCTAATAAATCTTTTAATACTCCAATAACTCTCAAATCCCAAGTTTTATAAATCTTACTAACAATAAGATTCTTGCCTTCAACAATCTTCCCTTTATCTTTCATAGTGAATGTAACAACATAGTTTCTCAGACAATCAATTCCATTAAACAACAGGGATGACTAGAAAGGTTTCAAATTGACAATGTCACATGATATTATATAAAAGAAAATATTACAAAAATTAGGGTTCTTACAAAACGGATCGTTTTTCGATTTTATAAAAATGTTTGAATCAAGGAACGAACCCCTTAAAAGTATAACTTTGGTTATAACTTAGAAAACGAGCGATAAAACTCGAGGTATATTCTTGGTTCGTAATCGACCGACTTTAGAACTTATACGACTTAAGTATATACTAAGTGTGAATATGATGTCATGTCTTAATAACGAACAATTGTCGGATCGTATCGGTGATAAAAAGAGTTACACTAAAAGGTGTATAACGGGATAATTCGAAAACGTGTTTCGACTTAATTTGATAATTAGCCTTTTAAAAAATGTTAAGTGATTAATCTCGAATATTTTGAATATTTATAGATCGCCGAGCTGACCCGGGACACACTACCACTACCCCTACTCGTACTCGATTACCAGGCAAGTTTCCAAAACTTGGAACTGTTGTTGTGATAATATATATATGTGATTGTTGTTATACATATGCCATTGCATGCATGCCTATTCTCAATTCATATTGTTATACTTGTTCCTTGATTATTGTTCGCTTATAAGCTAGATAGATAACGTATCAGTTATAAGCCGGATGTTGTTAAGTCCCTTAGGGAAGTGCATATATCGTATTCGTTGAATATAGACCGGGAGTCAGTACTTCTTGTTACATCGTAATTACTTTCGAGGGAAATATTTAAGTAAATAATTTCCATTATTTGGTTGACGAATATTATTTTGAATATTCGTCCGAGATTATTTAATTAACGACCATTACTTCAAATATTTATTTGAACGTTATCTAATCAATGAATATTATTTTTCAATATTCATTCAAAGTCGACTAATTTATCGAATATTATTTCGAATATTCCTTTAAAGATCGGATTAATAAATGAATATTATTTTGATATTCATTTAGAATATTATTCATTAAATGAATATTAATTTTTGAATATTCATTTAAGTTCCTATTTAATGAATATTATTTTAAATATTCATTTGATGTTCTATTTATATATCGAATATTATTTTAATATTCCTTTCAAGTCTTATTAATTAAATGAATATTATTTTGAATATTCATTTAAATATTTAATTATTCAATAAATATTTTCTCCTTATTCATTCGAGAAGTATTCTGAGAAATACTTCGATTTAAATATTCGTTCATAGTTATAAGTCTTCTTTAACTATTTTTGATTTAATAAATATTCTCTGAATATTTATCCAATACTCTAAGATGACTTCAAATATTATTTTCGACCTTTGATTATTATAAAATTTCTTTGAAGTCGGATTATTATTAATAATATTATATCAAGAAAGGTTCTCAAAATTTCATTCTTCCTTCGAATCTATCTTCCAAATATTAAGGGAACCTTACTTGAGAAATGTTATTTATCTTGTTGACTTCCCGGTCATAAATCTTTCGAAAAATATTCTTTTCACTCGCAACTTGAATTGCTATCTATTGCATCTGTGTACCCTCTCATCATTCGAGGGGTAAGATTATTGGAACAAGGTGGTATCCTCTAGCAAGCAGCAGCTTGGGAGATATGATGTTGAATTTTCCTTTCCAACTAGATACGACTACTTTGTGGAGTCTTATCAACGAGTATTATACTTGGGGAAAGGGGGACGAACTTTACGTTCAGAGTCATGAACTTCTTTTCGAACTTGGAGTCGTGTAATAGGCCGAGTAGCGCCGGTCCATCCCATTGGCCCAACCGTTGGCCGGGGAGATCTAACAGGGCGGTAGATAAGTAAATCCGTCAGCTCTTCCTTCTACCAGTAGTAAATCTAAATTGAGCTGTACAATCTGCGACTGATCATCGTAAGGATTGGAACAGCGGGCGTGGTGAATACCCAGCATTAGTTCATCATTCAGATTCATTTATTTTCTGCAATATCATCATTGTTGGCAGTATTGGAAAAGTATTCATAATTGGAATTGCAATAATTTTTGCAAGTTCCTCTTTCAGATAAATGATGATATTTTGCTTATCTTTTGCGTAGCAAGTATGTCCATGGAATATATATTTTGAGTTACCTTGTAACTTCATCATTTACCTCATACTGGTATTATCTTCGCTAATGCATGGCATGTGGTTCGAAAGATATTTGAACTGCTATATATATATATATATATATTTTTTTTTTTTGCTAATTAAAAAAATTTATACCACCGGCAAAGGATTACATCTCTAGGGGCATACCCCGCGATAAGTAAAACAACTACCTAGTGGAACAACAGAGAGAAAACATCAATAATGCTAGATAAACTAGCAATCAACAACTACAGCAACAAAGTAGAAATAACAAATTACCTAATATTATTTGAATAAAGTAAATAAACGCGGGGTATTCCATGAGTTGAACAACCCAGCATCATCATTGTTGGTTCCCATTTCCTCGCAGCGCCTATCACAGCATCCGGCCTGATCGTACATAGCGGGACCTTGACAGAGTGGTCCCTCCTCCCATACCTACCGCTTCCATCCGCTACTCGAAACCCATCATTTATGCCACTCGTGACCTCTAAGCACAATTTGTGCCCATCGTTTCCAAGCGACAAAGTGGCAGTAACAGTTGCACTTCCCATTAAAAAACCAACCAGATTGATCACAAACATAAACAACCAGTTTGTGACCCAACCAATCAATACAAGTTCGAGAACAGTCTGCTCGCATAGAGAGCCTTTACTACCATTCGCAGCAGCAACAAACACCTGGCGTGCGTCACCAATTAAGTCAAGATCACCCCAGGAGGGAACCCCACTCAACTTTCCATCATTGTATCCGCTCATAAAAAAGCACTCCATCAAGTTGATTACCATCATTCCAATCTACCATTCCAATCCACCATCAAGTTGATCACCTACAAAAAAATGGGCACGAAACCCGCCATCTTGTTTCGTCACAACAACATAAGGAAGCCCAGCCTCAATTTCCAGGAATGCATCAAGCGCCTCTGTGACAACCCCAACGCCATGGCAGCACTTGTTGACCTTCGCAGTCACCAGGACCAAATCCTCATCTATAATGAAATTAATCTTCAATATTGCAATCTTCAGATTGCCAAACCTCTCCTGCATCATAACAGGGACAACATGGTATAGCAAACCAACACCTATTACACCAATAGTGTGACCCCCCACAAGCTTGTAAGCTAGCCGAAGCCCCTTCTTCCTCGCAAGGCCAGTAACATTACAACAAGGCTTTAGCACAAACACTAGGCATGCCTTCAAAAGTTTCGCAATCCAGAAAATGGTCATAGTCGACCATTGCAACCAAGTGTCGAACACCTTGCAAATGGAAGTCTTCATCAACAAAGTATCTCCAAAAACAGTATTACCCGCTTTTCTCTTCAAGAATCCACTCATTACAGTACCTCGGTAATCAACCAGATAGATAGGACTTACAATCTTATCCATCAATCGACACGAAATACTGCTTCCAATATGACAAACCGTCATTTTCATGAACATACGAATCCCCGTACAACAGGTCTCCATCATCAAACAGTGCTTTAGAGTATTTCCATCAAACAAGTTGCAAGCAAAACTTGACAAACCTGAATTTCTAACGACAACCAAACCCATCATATCACAGTCATGCTCATAAAAGCACCTAAAAGCAGTACCATTCACCCCCTCGAAAACCGATAAGAAGTGTTCGTAAGCAACAACGACCCATAAACCACAGAAGAGCTGTGGAGACTTCTGAATAAGAACCATTGGGATGAGACCCATCTCAATATCAACGAACAACCTGAAAGACTCCGTTGATACAGTTTCATCTGAACTGGTGGCACCATCGAACTCCTCGCCTGCGAAGATCTTCAAGGACCTCCCCAACAAAACTGCAAGGCTTTCAAATCCATCTTCCAAATCCACAAAAGTGGATTCCGAAGAACTGAACAGTCTTCTAACCGAAGAGCCGGAGTAACCGCACATGTTAGAATCCAAAGGAACCTGAGACGGGGTAGTCTCATTATCAATAGCAACCATAAGAGGGCACCCCACACTGCATTCGGAACTATCAACCATAGAGTCATTCTTCCGAAGACCATAGAGGTTATCCTTGACAACCTCAACCTTTACGAAAATAAGCTCCCCAACAACAAGAACCAGGGGATTTTCCACAGAAAAAATTCTGATAAAAAACCCATTAGTAATATATAAAAAGAAATATGGTGTTTAGGTGGGAGATTAGAAGGAGAAGATGGATTTGTGATGGTTTATGTTGTAGATCTGATGGAAATTTGAGAAGATTTGGCTGATTAAAAGTGGCGGCTATTAGGGTTAAGAGAGAGAACAGAGGACTCTCATTGGTCTATATGGCTTGTTTGTTAACTGCTATATATATATATCATCACTGTTCAGTTATATTGTTGTTGGTGGGCTATCGCTCACCCTTGCTTATTTATTATGTCACAACAACAGCTAGGACAGATGGCTCGCGTCAGGCGCACTCGGCGCAAGCAGGTTACCAGACTCACAGGACTCCCCGCTGATATGCTAGCTGCCATTGCTGAGGTAGCATAGATAGACAGCTTTTGTTTCCATCTTAACTATATGTATAATTAATGTTAATCAACGGCAAAACTTTTAAACTTATGATGTTATCCTTTTGGCTTGTAATAACTTTTATTCGTAAACCCTTTATGTAAGACTTATTTCAATTTCATCTCTGGGACTATAACTGTGTGTGTGAGTGGATATTATTTTGGGATCACAGCATGCTACTTAATTATTTTGGACTCAAGTCAAGTATTTGGTATGAAATATGAGACCGTAACGACCCGATCCCCGACCCCGGATCTGGGGGTGTTACATCTTTGTTCCCCTTGTCCTTCTTTGATGTTACAATAACAACTATACTAATGAACTTACAAAAGAACTCGAGTTACATTCGAGATAATCAATTACAAATAGAAAATGACATGCAAGTCGTATTTATTACAAACCAAAGGAATAAACCATTATAACTAGGGTCTAAAGGCCATAACCATGCACCATGCTCAAGTAACCATTAAAGAACATGTAATATCATATATAAGAGTATGCCATATCATATCTCATGATCCAATCATCAAACATCATATATGGCTAAATCAGAAAAATCTGAAAAATCAGAAAATTTTAGGAAAACAGTAAATCGCATTTTTGAAGGCTTAAACGATGTCATAATGCGAAAACAAAACTTCTGACAAGGTACTTAAACTATACAATATGTATCATGTTTTTAAGGACATTTATTATGCTAACAAATATATCGCAGTAATTTAAGTCATGATAAATACATTTATTGAATGATCAAATGACATAAAGGTTTATTAAAAGAAACAATGTATTGCCTTTAGAGCACCTACACTAACAGAAAGTCCTAGAAGTGTGTGGTCGATTGGAAGTAGTTCCTCTAGCTCTCGACACAGTCGGGCCTACAGCGGGGCAATCTTTCTTCATGTGTCCCTCTTTCCCGCACCGGAAGCACTTTTAATTGTTCATAGGGCAACTAGAGGCGTAGTGCCCGTCTCGTCCACACCTAAAACACTTCCCAGTTGGCGCATTGCACATGCCCGGATGCTTCTTTCACTCTGGCAGTGGGGGTCTAGATTGATTGGAATAAGATACCACGGTCTGCCGGCCACCTTGGCCCATGCACCAACTTTCTGCTTTCCTAACGCCCATATTTCGGCTAGGCTTAGATACTACCCCTCGGTTAAACTTATTTGGAACACTCCCACCACCGGAGGCTCCTCTCTGACTATTCCACTTTCTCTTCTTTCCTTCTTTCTCTTTCTGGCTCTACTTACTACCAGCATCTATGATTTACGCTTTCTACACAAGCATAGCATAATTTGTTAGTTCCAACATCGCCACACGGTTCTGAATCCATTGTTTCAGCCCTAGTTGAAACGTATGGGCCTTTCACTTCTGTGTTCACAAACTCCGGAACAAATCTTGACAACCTTGAATACATGGCCTCCTATTCTGCCACAGTCATGTTCCCTTGTTTTAGCTCTAGAAACTTCACTTCCATTTGGGTCTCCATATACCTCGGGAAATATTTTTCTAAAAACAGCAAGCTGAATCTCTCCCAAGTCACAACGCCATTTTCTTCTAAGTTCCTCTTAGCTTCCCACCAGTAATTTGCCTCTCCCTTCAGGAGGTAGGTGGCGAGCACCGTTTTCTGATTCTCTTCAACACTTAGTATTTCAAATGATTTCTCCATCTCTTTATGCCAAGCTCTGGCTTCCACTGGGTCAGCGGTTCCGTGGAACTCTGGGGTTTTAATGACTTAAAGCCCTAAATGCATTAGCGCCTGAATTGTCAGGCCGCTGAAGGTTGGGATGTCGGTTCAGGTTCTGTCTCTGTAGGTGCATGAATTGATCCATGGGGTGCCCTTCCGGGTTTTCTCCTTCCTGTTCATCACCCTGAAGGTCCTCTTCCTCATATTCTTCCTCATCAAATTCCATGTCTACCTCTTCATCATAATCTAGATCTTCCTCCTCATTGTAATCCAGGTTAGTCTCCTCATTACTAGGATTCTGTTGGCCACCTCCCTCATGGCGGCTACCCTGCCCCTCAGAATTAGTGGGGTTAGCTTTCGTTCCAATTCTCCTTGGTGGCATTCTCAGATAATCAGAAAGACAAGGTTTATCAGGATTTGTTGGATTTTCAAAATTCACGAAAATTTGATCAATCTGGTTACCCACTGGTAACACCTGGAAATCAATTTCAAAACCTGAAGAAATATTATAGAATTTAAAACCCTTTGAAATTTTTTTTTAAAACGTAAGTGGTCGGGCAAAAAAAAAAAAAAAAATATATATATATATATATATTTATATTTATTTATTTTTTTGCAAAATTTTCGCAAAAATGTAGAACTCGCAATTCTATGAATATCGAAATAGACAGAATCGTAAACAGTTGAAATATCAGGACAATCGAAGCAAAGCTGGAATTTTGACAACTAGAAAGGAAACAAATATATACGTCCCACAGAAGGGGAATCAAAAGTTTTGAACTGAAACATGCCACATCATCCTGATACATATACATCCGAATAGTCAATACTACCAAAAGTCAGTCTACCTATCCACCAGTCTCAGAAGGAACACTACAGTCGGAGTTAGTCGTTCCACAAAATCGGCACTACTATGGCCATCTGAATCTAGTGGACCATGATGTCGTCACCTATCACGGACTGTTTGCGGGACGAGTCAAATCCTGCATCCTCATCATAGTCCCCATGATTATCTGCTCCACGTCCGCTTTAGACACCCACCCCTCTCCTGTCACAGGTAACTCTCGGAGCTGCTCTTGACTCCTTAGCTCTATCTTGATCATAGCCCTCCTCGCCTCTCGAGGGGTGGCAAACCTCATCCCGCCCTATGATGCATAGCTCGCATAACGCTCTGCTGCTAACTGTCCTCTCACCTCATCTGCCCTGGCAGTTGCAGCAACTATATCCTCAATAATCGGGCCACGATCTACTCATGGACAGCAGCTAACATAACCAACTCGGGAGTGTGGGTGGGGTCTCCGAGTCATCCGACAAAACATCATCAGCCCCCGAGTCATTTGACGGAACATCCTCATCCTCTGAAGTCTCAGGGGTATAACCATCCGGGTCGTCACTATCCAAAGGTAACGGACTCCACTGTGGTATAGTGGGTGAAGGGGACCTCTCAGTGGGTAGCGAGTAAAAGCGTGTCTCATTATTTCTACCCTCATCATCCATAGGCTCATCATATTCAACTCCAATCCCAAGGAAAATCGGATCTTCCAATAGGAAATCTGCATCCATCCCTAGGAGCGCATCATCATGTGCTTGCTCATAGGCCTCGGGGTCTGGTATGTCTGGTATCTCAGCCATCTATAAACCAAATAAAAATGTGTTACTAACTATCAGTTCTCAATAAGAAGAAGGGTTTTGAAGGAGTAGTTCCCACGCGGGCTTAATCTTAAACATTCAGGGTTATATCCGATAACCCGACTACGAACTCAATCTGAGCACTACGTATTATCATTATTATTATGGGTATTATTAGACTCGATCTATTGTCGTTTCTGAGGATTGTAACCTAACGCTCTAATACCATCTTTGTGACACCCCAAGACCCGGGTTCAGGGATCTAGGGCAGTCACTATCCATTTATTCCTCGCTGTACCTGTATTATTCACAATATATGCAATCCACCGGCTCATGACCCCACAATATATAATCTCACACATGCACACATAAAGGTTAGAGTCTCAGAAACGACACACTACAATATCTGCAGAATAAAATATAGTTATTACAATACCCAAATGTTTACTGAATCTTACTACTCATGCAACCTCTAAGTGAAGGCGCGTTAGCAGCTTAAACATTTGATTCTCATTATCCTTTTACACAAGTCATGCTTATATATAAAGTTGACTAACAAAAGCTGTAGACCGATCTAACTAGTCCTTACTATCTCAGGGATCGCTGCCATGAACTGCTCACAGAAATTCCTAGCATTTCCCACTTGTTTGCGGGGGTGTGTGATGGATCCTTGGCATCCTGCTTAGCTGCTATATAATATATAAAACAAAGCAAGATTGAGCGAAAGCTCAGCAAGAAATAAAATTATGGAAAATCTGCTTTTGTATGAAAGTAAGAGTAAAACTTTGTATAAGACAATACCCGTCAATGTTTGATTCTCATTATCCTTTTACACAAGTCATGCTTATATATAAAGCGGATTAACAAAAGCTGCAGACTGATCCAACTAGTCCTTACTATCTCAGGGATCGCTGCCATGAACTGCTCAAGGAAACGCCTAGCATTTCCCACTTGTTTGCGGTGTATGTGACGGATCCTTGGCATCCTGCTTAGCTGCTATATAATATATAAAACAAAGCAAGAGTGAGCGAAAGCTCAGCAAGAAATAAAATTATGGAAAATTTGCTTTTTTATGAAAGTAAGAGTAAAACTTGGTATAAGACAATACCCGTCAACGTTTGATTCTCATTATCCTTTTACACAAGTCATGCTTATATATAAAGCGGATTAATAAAAGATGCAGACTGATCCAACTAGTCCTTACTATCTCAGGGATCGATGCCATGAACTGCTCACGGAAATGCCTAGCGTTTCCCACTTGTTTGCGGTGTGTGTGACGGATCCTTGGCATCCTGCTTAGCTGCTATATAATATATAAAACAAAGCAAGAGTGAGTGAAAGCTCAGCAAGAAATAAAATTATGGAAAATATGCTTTTGTATGAATGTCAGAATAAAAATTGGTATAAGACAATACCCGTCAAAATACCTCATTATTGAAATTATATCCTTTACCATAAAATAATTAAACACTTTATTATCTCAGTAATTCAACAATTTGAATTTATATCCTTATAGGAAAATACTCGAAAACAGTACTATCTCAGTACTTCAATTAATAATACTATCTTGATATGAAAGATATAAGAAACTCATACTTGCTAAAGAAATTTATAAAGACATGCATCCTTCATTGAAAAACTCGAATACTTCCCTTTATTTGGGATTTAATATAAATTTGGATGCGGAAACCCTGCTCTGGGTACACCATGTTTAGCAGTTCTAGATACTGCCAGATGAGAATACTGAGCTCCGTATAGAGGAGAATTTTATTTGAACTTTGTGTCAGGAAATTCTCAGGCGCACCCTTAGCTCGATGATCAGATGATATGCTGACGGCTCTCGATCGATTTATTTTTCAACATGTAGAGGACAATTCCGGCTCCCCATTTTCTTGCCCTGACCTCATATGGGCCATGGTTGGATGACGCGCTACCTTCACCTCTTACACCGTTTTCCCAGTTCTTGACATGGAATCTGCATTCCTTGGAACCGAAACGAATTCAAGTTCCCCGCCTGACTACCCGTTCACAGATCCTCTTCCATATATTTAGGTTACTTCCGAAACAATTGGAAGCTAACCAATAAGCACATGTTGGCTTTCAAGAAAATCAAAACTGAACCTTTATACTCTCTGATGATATGGGAACCCTAACAGTAGGGTTGGAATCCCAAAATACATTTATGTTATCAACAAAGGGAGAAAACATTTTAATTGGGTCCCTAAAACCTCGGATTCCCAACTTTTGACAAGTTCGAAAACATGAGGGTACTCAGTAAAGAGTCATTCTATTATTGGAAAAATATTTGGGAATCCCTATATGTTAGAAATAATTGATGTGAATATTAATCAGTGTTTAAGTGTTACAGTGATAAATCAGAGTTTAGCTGGAAGCAGTCAGAGTTTAGTTAAACGCTGACAGATGGAAGCTCGACAGAGTTTGTTAAACTTTGTCTGGAGGCAGCGTCTACTGGTCAACAGTGTTTGAATATTTATTATGGAAGCAATATCTTTGAAGATTGAATAGCTGTCAAAGAGATTGAGTTGACTAAGGAGACGTGTAGCGATCGTAATTGATATCAATTGTATAGCTAATTTATAGGAGTATCAATTATCGATTGTATAGCAGTTGTATATCTTATAAATACAGTTAGGTTAACCCTAGAAGGGTATCGATTATTGTGAAACGTTATTCATTGTAATCTATGCAGCTCTCTGTGATATTTTACATCACTGAGAGAGGAGTTATTAATTCCAAACAGTTTTTAATTGTTTAAATGCGTATTTTATTGTTAATCTCTTATACGATCTTGATTATAATTGTGTATTCGGCCTAACACTATAAACTTTGAAAACTGGACTGGAGTCAGTACAGTTGATTCAATAAAAAAGTTTGGATAAAGATTTTCTACTGTATTTCATGGAAGATGGTACTGTGTACAAAACTGGTGAGTATGATCTTGATTTGAAGCAATGGGAGGAATTAGAATATGTTCTATATCTCTTCAAGGTGAAAAATCAAAGGACTCAACAAGCTGCAAATGTGCTAAAGAATAAGATGTTGCATAATTTGGCAGTCAGAGGTATGAGATACAACAGTAAATATGTCCCAAAGTACAGAGATTATCATGGGAATATTGTTGAGATGAAGAAGGGTAGTGCTAAACTGAAGACAGACCTGGGTATAACAGTTCTTGATTTTAACTCAGAGTCACCAAAAGCACAGTTCATCAGACTGGGAAATGAGATGAAAAGAAACAAAATCTATGATCCGAGGTCTGCTATCTACCAAACTAGTGAAGATGATCCTAAACTGAAGGAGATTAAAGAAGTTATGCAGACAGAACTTGAAAATGCAGAACGAAGATTACTTATAGACTATCTCAGATCAACACCAGATGTTGAGGAAATTAAGGATTAAAACTCTGTAAGAATTTTCTTGTTTTCTGTAGATTTTGTTAAGTAGAAGTTAAACTTTGTTTGTAATATGTATTTGTTTATTTGTTTTGACATCATCAATTATTGTTAAACTTGTGCATTTTTGCTAATGAACAAGTTGGGGGAGATTGTTAGAAATAATTGATGTGAATATTAATCAGTGTTTAAGTGTTACAGTGATAAATCAGAGTTTAGCTGGAAGCAGTCAGAGTTTAGTTAAACGCTGACAGATGGAAGCTCGACAGAGTTTGTTAAACTCTATCTGGAGGCAGCGTCTACTGGTCAACAGTGTTTGAAGATTTATTATGGAAGCAATATCTTTGAAGATTGAATAGCTGTTAAAGAGATTGAGTTGACTAAGGAGACGTGTAGCAATCGTAATTGATATCAATTGTATAGCTAATTTATAGGAGTATCAATTATCGATTGTATAGCAGCTGTATATCTTATAAATACAGTTAGGTTAACCCTAGAAGGGTATCGATTATTGTGAAACATTATTCATTGTAACCTAAGCAGCTCTCTGTGATATTTTACATCACTAAGAGAGGAGTTATTAATTCCAAACAGTTTTTAATTGTTTAAACGCGTATTTTATTGTTAATCTATCATACGATCTTGATTATAATTGTGTATTCGGCCTAACACTATAAACTTTGAAAACTTTTTTGAAGGTCAGAAAATATTTATAATAATTTTTAAAGACCTCAAATGATTTTTAATTAAATCATATGATTTTTAAATCAAATATAGAGATTTAATAAATATTTAAAATAACATTTATTAAAGAAATCTCTATAATTAAATAATAAATCAAAATAATCCTCCGATAATAAAAGAAATATTCAAATAATATTTCTTAAATCATTTCCAAGTATTTAATACTTTATAGAAATATAAATAATGTTTATCACAAAATTTCTCGAAAATAAACAATACTCCTTTCTCTAGAATCCCTCCGGTTTCCATGATATCTCTATATCTCGAAATACAGACTCCCAGTTTAGAGTCAAATACAACCATTATGCTCTTATCTCTAGAGCTACAAGGTACACCGGTTTACAATTATTTATCTCAAAGCTAGTATATAAACCAAAAGTCAAACTCAATCTCAACATGACATAACATTTATCGAAAACTGTATAATACTATATATGGCAAAAACAGTATTATACAACAATACTTCAAAAGTATAGGTTTAGAAAACTTGACTGATACTCGAGAGGTGGTAGGGGCTCGTGACGGTGTTTGACGATCTAGACAAAGTAAATGAAAAACATTTGAGTAATCCCCTAGATAATCCACATATAACTCAATGCTTAAACACATAAGCGAATCACAACCAAGGCATTATTTGCTCGCTCTCGACTCATGCTAAGTTCATGTTAGTCGACAATTACTTAAGTCATAAGTTTGGTTTGAAATCAATCCTCGAATTCAAGTTATACTTAACCACTTTCAATATTCGTTTCTAAGTCGCGTTCTTAGTGGTTTTCACTTGCGTAACCTCGGCTAACGCATTTTTATAAAATCGAAAAAATAATCTTTGGACTTGAAACCTTCACAAAAACTTTGCTAACTGACCATAGCATTTATCCTCAAAATATCATACACTAGTTCGATTTTTAAGGGTCTCAAACATAACCACAAAGTTGGTACATTTCTGCGACATCACTCCTCGAATCCTTCTTTAACTAAAATGGTCATAACTTACAAACCAATCCGTAAACTCTTTTGACACGATTCTTGCGGTCACGTAAACTAGAAACCAAGAGATACACAACCATATGCAGTGGTTAACCTTTAAACAATTTTATGGTCTCGGGCTTCAACTGTTAAAGTGGTTTACAAAAATCGGGCATTACAACGACTCTAAATCGAACATTACCATTTTGTTTCATCTCAAACAAGCCACGCAAAGCAACCCATGCTCTAATATCATAACTCAACACTCTTACATGACCTCTAAAGTTAGTGGTAAAGGTAAATGGTCAACACTCAACATAAACATATTAAAACAAGGCTTAACAATCATGTATGTCCTTAATAAGCACTTATCTTTACACTACTTGCAAAAACTCCCTTAAAACCCATTATAACTCATGCATGGTTTAGTGTTTTACCTTCTTGGATGCTCTAAAAACAATATCAAAGCTTGTCACACCAAAGGTTAGCCTTTAATGTCTTTAACAAAGCCTAAAAGACATGATCATGAAAAATAACTTAAAACACATCAGGACAGTCAACAACAATCCTTCTTTCAAAGTGAGGAGGATGAGAAGTGACAATGGAACTGAGTTCAAGAATTCTTTGATGAGAGAGTTTTGTGAAAAACAAGGAATCATTCAAGAATTCTCTGCACCTAGGACTCCTCAACAAAATGGTGTAGTAGAAAGGAAGAACAGAACCCTCATTGAAGCTGCAAGGACCATGCTTGAAGAATCAAATTTTCCAACATACTTCTGGGCTGAAGCTGTTAATACTGCTTGCTATACTCAGAATATTTCTTTGATCAACCAAGCAAGAGGCATGACTCCTTACCAACTATTCAAGGGAAAGAAGCGAATAATTAACTTCTTACATGTCTTTGGATGCAAATGTTTTCTAATTGGCACATCATTTGTTGATGCTGAGGAAACTCTATATGTTGGAAATCATTTTGAGGTACCCGTTGAGAGCCAAAGGGAATTATCCATCGATCACTCTATTAGAACTCCAACCTCAAGAGCCATACACTCAGGGGGAGTATCTTAGAGTTATCACTCAACAACTAACCAGAATGATCCACATAAGGAGAATGAAGCTACATCATTGAGAATGAACCTTCCACCACAAAGGAGGAGGACTAAAGATCACCCATTTGAACTCATTATTGGTGATTCAAATGCAAGAGTCCAAACTAGAAGGGCAACTTAAGAAGAATGCTGATATAGCAGTTTTCTGTCTAAAGAAGAACCTAAGAAAGTTGAGGATGCCCTCATAGATTCAAACTGGGTTTTAGCTATGCAAGAAGAGCTAAACCAGTTTGAGAGAAAATGAAGTGTGGAAGCTTTTACCCAAGCCTAAAGACAAATCAGTGATTGACATTAAGTGGGTGGCATAGTCACAAGGAACAAAGCCAGATTGGTTACAAAAGGCTACTATCAAGAAGAAGGGATTGATTTTGATGAAACCATTACACCTAGCAAGGTTGGAAGCAATCAGAATTTTTCTAGCCTATGCAGCCCATGCCAATTTCAAAGTCTATCAAATGGATGTCAAGAGTGCTTTTCTAAATGGCATTTTGGAGGAGGAGGTATATGTGAGTCTACCTCCTGGTTTTGAAGATCCAAATTTTCCAGAATATATTTATTTTCTTCTCAAAGCACTCTATGGCCTGAAGCAAGCACGAAAAGCCTGGTATGACACTCTGTCACAGTTCCTCATAGAGAATCACTTTACTTGAGGTACTGTTGATAAAACTCTCTTTTATAGAAATGTCAATGGCTCTATGATATGTGTTCAAATTTATGTAGATGATATTATATTTGGATCTACTGATGAGAAGCTTTGCAAAAGGTTTGCCAAACTTATGCAAAGTAAATATGAAATGAGCATGATGGATGAACTAACTTACTTTCTTGGTTTACAAGTAAGGGTGAACTAACTTACTTTCTTGGTTTACAAGTAAAGCAAGTTAGTGATGGTATTTTTCTGAGCCAATCTAATTATGTTTATGATCTTTTGAAAAGATTTGACTTATTACATTGTGCTTCTGCAAAAACACCCATGGCCGCTACCACTAAACTTGAATTGAATACTAAGGAGAAGAAAGTAGACATTTCAAGTTATAGGGGCATGGTTGGCTCGCTTTTTTATTTAACAGCAAGTAGACCTTATATTATGTTCTCTACTTGTTTATGTACTAGATTCCAAGCTGATCCTAGGGAATCTCATTTAATAGCTATTAAGAGGATTTTTAGGTATCTCAAGGGAACACCAAACCTTGGCATTTGGTACCGTAGAGATTCTGGTTTTGATCTAATTGGCTATTCAGATGCAGATTATGCAGGTTACAAGATTGATAGGAAAAGTACCATAGGTACCTGTCAATTCTTAGGGAATAAGCTGGTATCTTGGTTTAGTAAGAAGCAGAATTCAGTTTCTACTTCTACTGTAGAAGCTGAGTACATTGTAGCTAGGAGCCATTTTGCACAAATTTTTTGGATGAAGAATCAACTTCTTGACTATAGTCTAAGGATTGAAAAGATTCCAATTTTCTGTGACAACACCAGTGCTATTGCTATACCTGAGAACCCAGTACAACACTCAAGGACCAAGCACATAGATATCAGATACCATTTCATCAGAGAACATGTGATGGAAGGTACAGTGGAACTTCATTTTGTTGCAAGTGAGAAACAACTTGCAGATATCTTTACCAAGCCACTTGATGAATCAACATTCACAAGGTTGGTAAGTGAGCTAGGTATGCTGAATTTTACCTAATCCATATTAATTATTTGCATGTTGTTGAGCAGCCAGAAATGTGTTGAGTTTTCTTTCTTAAGAAAAGGCACAAATTTTGTCTAAATAAAAATTTGCCTATCAACGGATATATTTCATTATCCGTCGATATTCAGACACATCTCTGGGTTTTATTTTATTTTATTTACCTCGGTGGATAATAAGTTTCTGTTTCTTTTTGGCTGTGTTAGTTCAATAATACATGTCAACGAGAAACTCACTTTTCGAGAATTTACTCTTTTATCCGCTGGGCAATTATCTTTTATTTTCGCTCATGACTATGTTGTCAAATCTTATTTACCATTTCGTGAACGAATATTTTCGTGGTTTTTGTACTTGCATGCTTATGTGTTAAATGTGCTAATTGATTTCTCAGAAATTGTCCTATTATTCTTGCGTATTTTTATTAACTTATTTTTATTAACTTATGTGTTAACTTATTTTAATTGAAAAGAGTTCCCAACCAGGAATATTGCACAAAAGGGTAAGGGACACCACTAGCCAGAATTTACCAACCAAAACCTTTATCAGAATGAAGAAGAAACCTAAAGTTACTTTGGGTGCACAGGGTACACACATAGTTCAATCTTCAGTGATTGAACCTTCTCAAATTCGGCTTGATGTGGCTCCAGTAAATGTGGAGCCACAACCCCAATCTCTGTCTGTAAGAACCCAGATTTTGGATTGAATTAAAACTTTTTATTATGTACGGATGTAATAGTAAATAATGGGTAGGACTACGATGTAACGAATGTTCTAATGAATAAATGGAATGGATTTGGATTCAAATACTTATATGTCATGAAGAATGCTATGGGTTGACAATCTAGATAAGAATTATCTATCTCCTAGGAAATTAAGATTTGATAATTCCAAAGGGGAAGGTTATTCTTATGTCATCCAAGTCGATATCTGTTATCAGTCCAGTGGTTCCGTAAAAGAGTTAAGGAACGATCGAAAGAGAACTGGGACATCTATATAACCTTAAAAGATTAAGTAAAGAATAAGTGGTGAATAGTGATTTTGGTGGAATTAGGAATATTATTAGACGAAGATATATAAAAGTACCCGGAACGAAATTCTGAGTTCGTATTAGTGATCCAGGGGGAAAAAGAATGTATGTAAAAGCTGCCGGATTCTGAAAAATAACACTTTTATTTTCCCCGAGATTTCCCTGGACACTGAAAGACCTAAGAGATTATTAAAAGGATTTAAGAAAAATTGATTTGAGAATTATTAAGAATGATGGAGAATGGTAGTATAAATGTTAAGAAGGTTTCCGGTAAAACCCTAACTAAAAACGATTGAGATATTCTTGCGAACGATCAATCAAATTGAGAAATAACCGGACAAAAGAGCAAGCAGAGAACAAGATGCATGCATGTGCAAGTAATGAAAATATCTAGGGACCAACTAGTTAGCAAGGAACTAGATCAATTAGAGTTTAACTAGTACTTAGGTAAATCAAACCATAGTTAACTTGAAAATCATCCAATGATCAACACATGTCTTGCAAAATACATCATCTAGTGCATCATCACTTTAATAAAGCTACTTTAGATGAGATATTATCCAAAAAAACTTCAGTTTATGCATTATTATCCAAGAGACAAGCTACGCAGCACAAACTCTCTCCAAGACCACCACATTCGGCCCTCTTGAATTTCAGAAACAAAAATCCACCTTCCACTCCTTGTTTGATCTCCAAATTTTTAAGGTGAGTTCTATATTTCAAGAAACTAATCTCCTAGAAATTTCAAGTCCAAATTCCTTTGTTTCCATTTTCAAAAAAATCAAGAAAGAGGAGGATGAATAGTGTTTTTCAAGAACTAATCTTGTTTTCTTTGATTCTCATGGTTGATCTAGCTAGTTTAAGGCCACGCAAGGATCATACAAAGCTTAGTGAGGCTAGAACATACTCCAAGGAAGGTAGATATCTTGAAACCCTAGCATTTGATTTGAGATTTATATATGTTTTTGATGGGTTTAGCTTTGTATGATTATAGTGGTGATTATAAGCATGATTATGTAGTTAGCTATGTGATTTAAGAAGCATGATGATTTTGAGGTTAAGATCAGTGGTTCTAGGGCTTGTTGAGATGAGAATCATATTTATAAGTTGTATTGATGCCCGGTGTGGCTTGGTTTGATGATTACGATTTTTGGAACGTCCGATTTATAGCCGTCGTAATGCCGAATTTTTGTTAACACTTAGAAACCGAGCATGACAGTTAATATAACTTCCTGACCTTGGTAATATTATGACTTGTCCTTGTAGATCTCGAGACATAGATCATTTTGGCGTGAGAATGGAAGCATTCCGACTTACGGTTTAGGAGTTATAGTCAAATTACTAAAATTGGTTCGAAACCATAAGTAAAAGTTCGTAACTTCAATTGAACCCTCGTAAAACATGTTACTCAGTGGAAAATCTTGGTAAATAAATACTAGAGGTCATAAGGAAGGTATGAGAGAAAACCACATGTCAAACGGATCGTTTTCCGATTTTATAAAAATGTTTGAATCAAGGGTAAACGCGAACGAAGCCCTAAAAACCCGCTTGGTTATAACTTTGGTAAAACACTTAGAAAACGGATGATAAAACTCGAGGTATAATCTTGATTCTTAAACGACCTACTTTAGCACCTACATGGCTTAAGTATATACCAAGTGTAAGTGTAACGACGAGCCGTAATGACGAACAAATGTCGGGTCAAAACGAGGTTAATAAGAGTACACAAAAAGGGTGCATAACGAGATAATTCAAAATCGTGTTTCAACTTAAGTTAAGTTATACTTAGCTTTTTAAAAGAAAAGTGTTACGTTATTAATCTCCAATATTCTGATTGTTTATAGATCACCGAGCTGACCCAGGACACGCTATCTCTACCCACACCCGATTACCAATATATATATATATATATGCTTTCTGTTATACATATGCCATGTCATGCATGCCTACTTCCAAGTTATATTGATTTACTTGTTCCCTGAATTATTGTGGGCTTATAAGCTAGATGGTGGATAATCAGTTATAAGCTGGATGTTGTTAAGTCCCTTAGAGAAGGGCATATATATCGTATTCCTTGAAATAGACCGGGAGTCTGTACTTCTTGATATATCGTAATTACCTTCGAAGGAAATATTTAAGTAAATATTTTCCATTAATTGGTTGACGAATATTATTTGAATATTCGCCCGAGATCATTTAATTAACGATCATTACCTCAAATAATTATTTGAACGTTATCTATTCAATGAATATTATTTTTCAATATTCATTTAAAGTCGATTTATTTATCGAATATTATTTCGAATATTCCTTTAAAGCTTGGATTACTAAAATATTCATTTGGAATATTATTCATTAAATGAATATTACTTTTTGGATATTCATTTAAGTTCCCATCTACTCAATGAATATTATTTTAAATATTCATCTGATGTCATATTTATTTATCGAATATTATATTTACTATTCCTTTCAAGCCTTATTAGTGAAATGAATATTATTTTGAATATTCATTTAAGTATTTAATTATTTAATAAATATTTTCTCTTTATTCCCTCGAGAATTATTCTGAGAAATACTTCAATTTAAACATTCGTTCATAGTTATAAGTCCTCCTTAACTATTTCTAATTCAATAAATATTATCTGAATATTTATCTGATACTCTGAAATGACTTCAAATATTATCTTCGACCTTCGATTATTATAAAATTACTTCGGAGCCGTATTATTATTAATATTATATCAAGAAAGGTTCTCAAAATTTCATTCTTCCTTCGAATCTATCTTCCAAATAATAAGGGAACCTTACTTGAGAAATGTTATTTATCTTGTTGACTTCCCGGTCAAAAATCTTTTGAAACTATTCTTTTAACTCGCAACTTGGTTGCTGTTCATCTATCAAATCTTGTGTACCTTCTCATCATTCGAGAGGTAGGAATGTTGGAACAAGTTGGTATCCATTAACAAGCAGTAGCTTGGGAAATATTAGTGAATTTTCCTTTCCAACTAGATACGACTACTTTCTGGAGTCTTATCAACAAGTATTATACTTGGGGAAAGGGGGACGAACTTTATGTTTCAAAGTTATGGATGTTATACGAACTAGGAGCTGCGTAAGTGGCCGAGTGGCGCTGGTCCAGCAATGGCCCAACTTCTAGAGGGCGGTAAACAAGAGATGGGGAGCATAACATGCGACTGATCATCGTAAATGTTATGGCTCCTAGCGCGTCAATGCTCCGGTATTAGTTCACCTTTCAAATGTTGGAAATTCTCTGCAGCACCATCGGTGTTGGCAGGTGAAAAAGTGATGGAATCTGGAATTGCAACATTTTCTACAAGTTCCTCTTTTACGATGAATAATGCTATGTTGCTTATTTTTGGCATAGCAGATGTTCCCATAGAAGTATATTTTTGAGTTACCTTGTGACTTCATCGTTCACATTATAATAGCACTATCTTCGTTAATGCATGGCATATGGCTTCATAGGTATTTGAACTGTTGCATATATTTTCACTGTTCAGTCATACTATTGTTGGTGGGCTACTGCTCACCCTTTCTTATTTATTATGTCATAACAACAGCTAGGACAGATGGCTCACGTAAGGCGCACTCGGCGCAGGCAGGTTACCTGACCCACAGGACTCCCCGCTGATATGCTAGCTGCCATTAATGAGGTAGCATAGATAGACAGCTTTTGCTTCCAGCTTAACTATATGTATATTTAATGTTAATCAGCGGTAAAAACTTTAACTTATGTTGTTACTCCTTTTGGGCTTGTAATAACTTATATTCGTAAACCCTTTGTGTAAGACTTATTTCAATTTCATATCTGGGACTATAACTGTGTGTGTGTGAGTGGATATTATTGTGGGGTCATAGCATGCTACTTATTTATTTTGGACTCAAGTCGAGTATTATGTATGAAATATGAGACCGTAACGACCCGATCCCCGACCCCGGATCTGGGGGTGTTACAGAGATGGTATCAGAGCGAGAGTTATATATCCCAAAGAGATGATGCGACGTTATATAATCATAAATTCACTAATATAATAAGAACCCTTGCCAGGTTCACCTAAAACCCTTACTGGAACTTTTTAAGTATCATGATAGTAACATAGTTTGTCTTGTGTAGGCGAGCGACTTGTCTGCCCAGGAGGCAGCTGCGAGACAACATGATGAGGACATGTTCCGGACTAGAGACCCGTATTATGAGCACTTGCCTGATGAGGACACTGATGTTATTGAGTCTGAGGAGGAGGACCTTGAGGAGGTCCAGGTTGATGCTGATACTGATGTTATTGAGTCTGAAGATTTGATGAGGAGGATCCAGAGGAAACCCAGCTTATAGCTGATGTTAGGGTCAGGGAGGAGGACACTGACATGACCACTGAGCAGGTTATGGCTGCTGTTATTGGACATGCTGTAGATGAGGATGAGCCAGTGGATGATGCTCTAGGGAGTTCCGGACTTCGTGTGCCACCCCTCTCTGTTGAGAGAGCCCCTTCACCACCACCACTACCTGTGAGCCCATTTTCCGATGAGTTTGAGGAGCTGACACCAGAGCCGTAGCAGGCAGAGTTCGCACCTCCAGCAGAGCCTTCTACTCCACCCCACATCCCGGTAGAGGGGATCCCAATGGGCGTGCACAACTATGTTGTGGCCAGACTTTCTATAGAGGTAGCCGTGGCTGAGGCCAGGTTGGCAGAGTCCCGCAGAGAGCTAGCAGCAGAGAGAGAGGCCCTGTTGACGCATCAGGGCGGGAGGCGTGCCAGAGCTAGATAGATGTATAGACAGGTGACCCGCATAGAGCTGAGGGCTCGTGTGAGGGTGCGACAACTACCCAGTGATGGTCACGGCATGGTATCCAGGGCTGATGCAGAGGAGATATTTCGCCTTGCCATGAGGAGGGTTCTAGCTTTGACCCGCCGTCGTGGTGACTGCAGGGATGGTGATGTATTGGTCTAGTTATCTAGTCTTGTACGGACATAGTAGTGCCGATTTTTGGTGGGATAGTCTCACTGTATTTAGTTTCCCTGATGCAGACTAGACAGATAGATAGACAGCATATTTCAGCATAATTAAATAAAGGTTGAGTGGATGATCAAGGATAAAAGATATTAATTAAATGAATTATCAGTAATTTATTTAATTAATGGACATGCGATATTTTAAACATGGGGAATTTAATAAGAAAATAATATTGGAACCGAATTAATTAATTAAATTACGGTATTAGGAAAGGTAGTGCAAATATTAATTCTTTAGTGGAGTGAATTAATATTTAATGACATTGGGCTAGGCCCAGAATGTCATTGGGAGACCTAACCTAATTTACTCCTTGATCCCTATTGTAGCCTATAAATACTCATAATGCCTCCAGGAATAAGGGTTCTAAATTTTAGATCTTAGAGGCTAAACCTTGGAGGATCGAAGGCCACACTTCGTTCAAGGGAGTAAGGGACAATAGAAGATCGTTGATTTGAATCGCTTGTGCTGTAGCGATTAAGGTAAATTTTCTAAACCCAAACACAAATCACTATGATCCATAGGGATCAACAATTGGCATCTAGAGCCTGAGGTTTAGTGGACTTGTGCTTGTGTTTGATGACATCCATGTCGTAATTAAAATTTGTTGTGTATGTATTGGTATGCTTGTGTAATAATCTTTTGCAGGTTGTTATCCACTATTATGGCCATGTTTTTTAATAATGTGATTGGATCCCATGTGGTTTATCGTGGTTATTTTTATGCGATTGGATCCCACGTGATTTATCGTGGTTGTGTATGGTTTTGTTTTGGCTTGTAATCGGGAATAAATTCGTGTTAGAATAGGTATTGCAATTAGATTGTATTAGCCCTATTTTATTTGTAATCATTATTGGATGTGTGTATCCATGTATTGCTTATGATTGCAATTGAGCAATGTTTTGGAGTCGAAAAGGGGACAATTTTCTAATACATTTCTGGTACATTTCTGTTGATTATGCCGCTGTTTTGCTGCAATTCTGCTGCTATGTTGTTGGCTATTGGCTGTTGGCTGCTGATGTTGCTCTGCTGAATTTGCAAATGGTGTCAGATTTGGACGCATAATACCTCTTCGGAAAGGGAACGAGCTACTTTTCAAAACTGATAGCAAAGCTATCATCTATGACGTTTTTTGGCCATTCGAGCTCGTTTAGACCCTCAAACAACGAGTTGAAGTTTTCACAGGATTTTTTGGCGAAATTTTTTTGGGCCATAACCACCTTGAAGCAAGAAGAGAGGCTGATAGGTCCCGTATATGGGTAAGATAACCTAGAAGGGGGGGTTGAATAGCTTATCACCTTTTTAAAATTTAGAGCTTGGCTTTTTGAAAATTCTTTTGCCTTTTTAAACTTCGTTACTTGTTGACAAGTAAATAAAGTGCGTAAAATAAAGAGCAAAAGAAAAGAGAGTAGCACACGGTCGATTTTATCCTGGTTCGCGATGCCCGCAACCCCTAATGGATTCAAACATCCCTACTCCAGTCCCCGAGGTCCTCCCCGGACTCGAGATTTTCACTACTACAAAGATACTCCTTTATAGTAGGCGGAGAAGCGTTTACAACTCCTTAGACCACTATCTATTTATCTTGGAGCAATACACACACATATCCTCCTCAAAATAAAATAGCTAAATACAAACTACAAAACTTGTCTTGGAGCGTAACTCCCCGTCACCTCCTCAAAGACTTTGTAGTATCCCTTTGTAGACTATGTACTTCTACAACTTTGCCGGTCTTGGATCTTAGGTCTTGGGTCTTCCCTTTTCTTCACGGTGCAAAGGCTACTAACTCCCCGTTAGTACGCCTAAGACTTGGGTGTTAGAACAAGAGTCACCTCACTTCAATTCACCTCACTGCAAAGATTAGAATACAAGTCCAACGACAACAAACCAATTTATAAGATATAAATCCGTGCAAGCTAGTGTGTTACGGTACTAGTCACGGGGACGCTATTACGCGTTAAGTTAAATATATAACGTCAAGGGATAAGTCACAATAATGGACTTGTCACACAAGCGGTACACACACTTACACACAACACACAAGAAATTAAAACACAACTCACACGTGCGTAAAAGTAACTCGCTTATCTATAGGATAAAATGAGTGCCGCTATTATGCGTTAAAATATTACACACACCACACAAGCAAGAATTTTAAACAAACAAACAAGTAAGCAAGCAAGCAAGCAAGCAAAAGTCACAAGTGCTAAAAGCACTTCGGCCGAATGTAAACAAAGTGGAGTGGCCGGATTTTTGAAGTCCTAAAACAAGTTCAAGTAGTCTTGTTTAAATCCTTGCTCAAGATATAAAGATAAGACAAGTGAGTAACCAACTTGAACAAGAAAGACTACTAATAGTAGTTATGGCCGAATGGTATAAAGAAAATGGAATGGCCAACAATAACTACTAACTTGTTTTAAAGTGCTAGCTTGTATAGTCTTGATTCTTTAAGTCCTTGATTATAAACAAACCATAAAAAGAGCAAAGAACTTGGTTATACAAGACTAACAACCAACTTATCTTTTGATTTTTAAATATCAAGTTTAAACCACTTAAGGTAAAAACAAGATGTAAGCTTTTTGTTTGTAAATCAAAAGATAGTTAACTAGCCTTTTTAATCCAAATACTCAACTTGGATTAAAGGACTTAAATGAGGTGATTCTCAACTTCAACCTCAAGAACACACCTTACAAGATGTCAAATATACACTACACGAATATACTTCAAGAACAAGTGTATATTAGTGACAAAATGCAAGAAAGATGATTATTAGTGTTTATAAGTGTAGATCTAAACCAAACAAACAATAAACACTAAATATTCAAGCCACCCACCACCACTACTACTATATATACTTGACTTATATATAGGAGAGTGAGGAAATATGAAAACCAACTTTTAACCCTTGAGATCTAGAGAGAAACAAGAGAAAAAGCTAGCAACGAAGCTTAAACACACAAAAATGAGTTGCCAGAAAAGTCACCAGAAAATGGCCGGAATATGGATTTAAGGTCAAAATTTTGGAGGCTTAAAAGGTCACTTATAAACTGTAAAAACAAGGTGGAAAGACGACAAAAGATTGGTGACCAAAGGTGTGTTTATGAGAGCAAGAATAAGTGAAGAAAACAAGCCAAGATGATGTTAAATCAAGGTGTAAACATGGCTTAACTCAAAGCTACGTTTTTGGCATGAAAGAGGCAGTAGGGAGAGTGTTTGGGGAGTGTTTTCTTCAGCACTTTGTTGGCTCTCAAAGCTTGGGAAGGAAGTGGGGGGATAAGGGGATATTTATAGCCAAAAATAAGGATTTTAGCTTTATTTTTAACTGGTATTAGCACATGGGTTAAAGGCAAGTGGGAGGAATCTTCATCAAGGTCACATCAGCTATAAGGAATTCAAATTTGCTGAAAAAAACGTGCTTAGCTGTCATTCCATTTAACGAAACGATTAAAATGCGAGAAACGCGCGTACCGACGAGACGAAATAGGTTTAATCGCAATAAATCGAAAAATCATTCAAAAATTATGAAATTCTGGGAATTCTCTAGAAATGTTCCCAGAGGGATGTGGTCAAAATGTCACCTTGAAATGAGTTGACCAACTATGACTTTTAAGCGACCGATAAATCAATTACGTATCGATTTAAGGGGTCCCGGAAAAAAGTCATCCAAAATTTACGAAATTAATTCTACAATATCCTATAGGGAAGCTAAGTACAAATTCAAAGTTTCAAGTCAAAAAGATGAGTGAAAGTATTTTTATGAATTTTTCGAATGCTAAAAAGGGCTTTCGGAGCGATCGAAAAATTCTTTTGTCTTTACCGACAACTTAGACAAAAGTTTTGACTTGATACATATTCAAACATAATATTCCTTATGAAATAATGACTATGAGGTCCAAAGAATATTTAAGTTCGAATTAAAAATGATTTTATCTAGATAAATAAGGATTCACGGGTATTTCAGAATAAAATCTGTTTTTAATCTTTTGGCATGGCTTTTGGCAAGGCAATTGATTATAAATGTAAAATGAATATATCAAGAATATTTGAGAGTAAAACATTTAAGAACAACACTCTTTTAAATTAATCGAACAGTTTGACTCGTAAAAGCGATGTTTAAAAATTCTCGATATTTGTGCCTTTAGCCGAATGCCTAAAATCTTTTGACATAAATAACCTAGAGTATAAAATACCATTAATATGATATTCTCATCCTAAATTAATATCGAACATATGTCGGAAAACATTTTTGGCTCGGTTTGATCAGTTTGACTTGATTCCCGAATAGTGTCGTCCCCGGGGGAGGATTCTAAGTGTAATCCTAAATCTAATTTAATTTCACTTTTATTTTGACAAATTCCAAAACCTAAAGTGCGAAAGCAATGAGTCTGTCAATCTTCCCCTTTTTGGTATTTGTCAAAACTACTTGTGAAAATTAAATTTGTGTGTGCTAAATACTTCCCTTAAGTGTATGCATGATAAAAATTTAGGGTTACTTCCCCTAAATATATGCACATCATCATACAAGCATACAAACACATATATAGGCACATAGAATCACATAAAAGTGTTAGTTAGAGTTTACCCCACGTGATAAGTGTCGGTACTTATCACCAAAATTCCAATGTCATCTTTGTTTTTCTGCAAAAGAAAAGTTAGTGGGAACACACAATAATTTTCATTTTAATATTCCCGTAGAATATTCTCTTCCCCTTTTTGACATAATGCCAAAAAGTGAAATTAATATTGAGGGAGGGAACAAGGGATTATGGAGTATAGGTGATAAGTCCTAATAATTATTACAAATAATTTCCACCAACTCCTTATCGCTCCAAAACCAGTCAAAACGTCCATAAATCTTCACATAATGGACTAGTTTTAATTAATTACAATTAAGTAGGACTATCCTATAAATACAAATTAATCACCCCACAATTACAAGAAAAATGGATACAAATTTGTTAGGTCCTTCTTGTATTTCCATGCATTTTCTTTGAAAGGGACATGGCCTTTTTGAGCAATATTCCAATTGATCGTAAGTGATCAATGATTCTGCAATAATCCAATTTGTTAGAATAGATTTATCATTTAGGATCATCAAATTGAAGTTGCTTGAAAATATTAAAAATTGTGAGTTTGAAGAAAGATTCAAATTTTGTTTGAAAAATTCGAGAGGTCCTAATTTGTCCATTCCAACCTTTTCGATATTTTCTGCAAAAGTTGATATAAAAAGTTAGTACTTAAAAAGTGATCTTCTTCATATACAAAACTTTTGGTTTCATTGATCTCAGTTAAAAAATTATGTAAAACTTGCATGATAGAGTTGATACTTCGAATTACTTGAAAAAATATCTTTTAGAAAATCATTTCGAATTTTAATAATCCGAAATACCACAGTAAAAAATGTCCTATTTTTAACCAAGTCTTTGGCTAATATCCGTGCAATAGTTTATTCTAACAGATATTGTAACCAGATAGTGTGAACCTACAGCAATTTATATAAGCACAAAAATAATGTCATGCAAACAATATCCTGCAAACTTTACGCTAGATCTTATGACTTTTATCAACCTTAGTACTTTAGCAGTTTAAATATTAGCAACGTATAAGAGTTAATTGCTACACACAACATTTCAACTACTACTACAAAAGCAAACTTGGAGACTGAAGTAGAGAGTTGAAGAGAGATTTTGGCCAAGAATTTTGCTCAGGTTGACATTGCACTTCCTTAGCCAATCTTTAGATCCTCAGAGCATACTTATCCTGGCTTAACTTAACATGTTTAAATGTGTTAGTTTCAATCTAAAAAAATGAACAACAATTTAGCATAAATATCAACTAAGATTAATAAGATAGGTTCAAGAAAGACAAACAGTGCATTTTAGTCTCTAAAGGGAAACGATAATGTCCAAAATTTCCAAGAGCATTGCTGTTTTGACTTCATTTCTGGACTGATGGAGGGAAATTTTTCTAGTTCTTGAGCAGCAGCTATTAGAAACTATTAGTCTCCAAAGGGAAACGATAATGTCCAAAATTTCCGAGAGCATTGCTGTTTTGACTTCATTTCTGGATTGATGGAGGGCAATTTTTCTAGTTCTTGAGCAGCAGCTATTAGAAACTAAATCATAGCACTAGAAATGATGCTGTGATTTAGGATCTCCTCTCCAGATCTTGACTATGTTGGTAATCAGCCAACTATTGCTTCAACAGCGACCCTTTGTTTCTTCTACAGTTCTGTGTTAGTTAAACTTCCTCTAACTGTTTGTGGATCCCTCCGAACAAGGCCTTGTAGAGATTTTTAGCATAGTTTATCAAAATTTGGCTGATCATATCTTTGTGTAGACCCTTTGTTTTTACTGCAGTAAGAACTCTATGGAAGAAATCAAGACTCAGCACTGTCAGTGATTTTCCCACCAGTCTGAATGATTTTCTATTTTCATGCTCGGTATAGATTTTGTAGAGAAGTTGTGGTCTAATTTGGACAAGCCAGATGTGAGCTGATCTTTACATACATTATTGGCTATTGCACCGATCAATCTACTGATCAGGTTGATCTCTTCTGACAACGGTCGTAGTGTTTCACAATGATGAAGTATAGATATTGAGTTTGGTATGCTTGGGAGGATAGTCTCCTTTATATGCAGTTCAGTTCTGGGTATGAGGTTCTTATCTGAAAAATCACCAATCATTTAACAAAATGAGCTTCACAACGTAGCATAGCAACATTTGATAGACTTATATCAATGTTTACTCCATAACAAAACTTGGCAACCAGCTCAAATGCCTCTGCTCCACCTAGAACTCCTGTCAAATTCAATCTACAAATTTTTGCATCCTTTGCTTCATGCAAAAGTTGTTGGATTCTTCTACTCTAAGAAATTAAAGGGAATTGGTGAAGAGCAAAACTTGATGTCCCTAGTTATAGTCATTAGAGCAAGAGCATACATGGATGCCATTAAATGGCAGAATGGAAGCAACAAGAGTACTAAATTTCAGAGGTAGTTCACATGTGTAACACAAAGGCAACAAGTGTAGCAATTAACAAGCATTAAGCATGTTATACAACTGATCATCAGGCACTGAAGCATCAATAATCATTCTTATATACCAAGAGCAACTTAACTAACTAAATCAAGCAGATGCAATCAGATAGTATTATGCACTTTCATAAAATTAATTTAAACATTATCAATGATTAATGTATCCAGCATAGCAAGATAATCACATCCTCACCAATTAAACTAATACTATAAAATCACTATACAATTAGGTCACATGTGCATCACATTCAAATGTACCAGTCATTATATTAGTGAGATATCAAATGACACCAATTTACAAGATTTCTTAAATAAATGACTATGTCACATATGTAGGTCAAATTGCAAATGGTAAAACAAACAGGCAGGGTCAATATTCCAAGTAAATATTTCTTTGTTAATGACTTACTCTAGCAAATATTATTGTTAAAGTTGGTTACTAGATTTAATCAGCCCTATTTTATTAACAGAGACAATTGACATGTAACTCCGAAGACTACTGCAAGCAAGTATACAAAACAGTGCAAATAGGCAAGTACATCCTACATACAAGTACATATGACAGTGCAAGGACTGTCCTTAACTAGTCAGTGAAGTACACAAATACACAGGAAAAGTACATAAATAAGTACAAAGGATTGTCCTTGAACAGTCTCACCAAGTACACAAGTAGTCAGAGAAGTACAGAGATCAACTAAAGTTGCCAGCAAACACTTGTACTATATATCACATGCAGAGATGTCAAGTATGCAAATAACATGATTTCATATCCCATGTTCTGCTAGAAAGCAGTTTTTATAGATTAGAAAATAATGCACATGCAGCATTTAGCAGTTAGCATAGAAATGCATGTAGTGCATAGAATTATGTATATGGCTAGAATTACAAGTAATCATAAGTATACATATAATTCTATAGATGAACACATTCATACTGCCATCTTTACAAACACAGGATACATATAAGCAAGCAAGCAAGACATATAATTCTCACGAGACACTTACATTCTTCTTATCTTATGCACTTTGCAAGCCAACAAGTAGGTAGAACAATGAATTTGATATGACAATCAAGGCACAATTACAGCCAAAAGGAATTCTTAATAACCTAATTGTAGACTCATATGAGCAACTATCAAAGCAATTAATTTTTGTCCAAGTCAGAATCATCAAGAAACATACACAAGCAAGACCAATTTGCAAGAAGCCAAGAAAATCCTATAGCCTTTAAACTTATACAAGTAGGAGCCAAAGGTAAGACAACTAGCAATTTCAACCAACAAGGTAACAATACTAGCATGTCTGAACTCAAATTCATCTCTTTCACAATATATACCAAGACAAAAAAAAACAAGCAGTCATTTATTGACTAGTATATCAAGACCTTAGAAAGCATAAGCATTGTACCAAGGCAAAACAATTGTAAGTACTCACATAATTACCAACATAATGGAAATATCCAAGGATTACAATTTCATTCAGGAAATAAAGCTGAACTGTTAAACATTACCACTATCCAACACCCTCAATCAACAAGCATCAAAGTTACAGATAGGCTTCAATTCAATCGATATAACAAAATAACGATATCTTATAGATACTCAAGCAAACATAAATCATATCATCGATTTGAATTTGAGTTGCTAATAACTTAAGTTTCGGTAATCATACCTTTGTCGTGGGGTCCCTTCATACGGCACTTACCACTATCTAAAGTAAATTCAATGAAAAGTGCTTGAATGACTAGGAGTTGCATTGAACTGGAGCCGCTTGAATCGTTGTCGTCGGTCGTTCTAACTCAGTGCGATTGGCTAGTCAGCAACCAAGTTAACCTTTATAACACCAATCCTCGACTCTTCTTAATGGAATCGTTGTAACTCGCTCGAAACCACCACGGTGAATCATGAATTCGTCAAAACCACTAAGTCACACCGAGTTAAATATCAAACCAACAAGGTTGACACTTCAATCTTTGTTTTCATCATAGAACTAGCGACAATATAACTGTGCTTCGATTTTAGATGAAAACCGAATGTATAGATGGGTCTATATAAGCGTACAAAGAGGATTGAATAATTGGGTGAAAGAACCGAGACAAGGATGATATGAACCAATAGTATACAACAAGAAGATTGAGGTTACATGATCGAGTTGATTGAAGACAATGGTGTTTAGCCAGAATTTCAATTTGCTAGGCTAGGGTTCCGGTGAAAATGAGAAGGGGAAAAACAAGTACGGCTGCTTTGATTAAATTCAAATTAAACTGATTTTGTTGAAAATCAATTAGATTTTCCAAAAATCATTTTAATGATTTTATATTTAATCTTTAATTACAAAAAAAATCTGTAAATAAAGATGTAAATATTGTAAAAATCACAGAAATATAATTTCTAGCCAAATAAAAATTCGATTCAAATTTTAAAATTAAATTCTAAAATGTATGAGATTACTAAGTGACTATAAATATTTTGTACTTGAGATCGAGTTTGGACACCTTTATCTTTATTACCTACGATATTCTCGATAGGATGATGTCTAACCCAAGATACATTCGAAGATAGTCCATTATCGACCTCAACTACTTCAAGAGGATTATTCGAAACCGTAGTTCCTTGATCAAAAGTTTCAATTTGTCTAATAACATTCTCAACGATATCTTGACAATCTTCTTTTGGATCATTTTCCTCTTCAACCAAATCTTTATACTTTGATAGTGGTTTTGATTCATCAAACACTACATTCAATGATTCTTCCACCATTAAAGTTTTAAGATTAAATACTAAATAAGCTCTGCTTGTATTTGAATATCCAAGAAATACACCCTCACTAGATTTTGGGTCGAATTTCGTTAAATAATCTTTTGTATTCAAAATAAAGCATTTACTTCCAAAAACCTTGAAGTAACTTATTTTTAACACAAAATCACGCAAGTGTACGTGGTCACAAGTAATATAGATATAAATCAAGTTCGTTCCGCAGAGATCTGGTTTAGGTTTCAATTCAGTAGATGTACCTATGCAACAATGTATGATTACTATTCACTACTAAGACAATTAATAAGAATGGTTTTCGATTATCTAAAATTAACTAAGATGCAAATTATCAAACTAAGAATTACTTAACTAATGAGATTTAGAACTGATTTACTTATATAAGAATAAACATGTGATCCTAACTTCATTAAATACTTCGCTTAGAGATGATGCCTTTAATCAATACATGTGATGGTTTTGATATCTGATCAGACAACACGGAACAAGTATACGCTACTTCTCAATATACGAATACCAAACTAAACATACATCCACAAAAGAAATAGAAGATGAATAGACATCAATTATGTTTAGACCCTATATCTCTATAAGATTTGAAAACATAACGGTTGAAGAACAAGTTGTCTATTAAGATCACATAGGGTAGCATAATATCTCTATTTACGCTACAAATCATGATGTTAAAACATCAACCTATCCTATGCTAGCATGGCAACTTCTAAATCTCAAGATCCACTCTCGTTTCGCAAGAGATTAACAAATTAAATGTTCGCGACGCAGACACATGAAGCACAACCATACAAGGATATCAAGAATTCACCACACATAAATCTTTAAAGCAATCAAACTACTAAGCTACGTAAATAAATCCATTAGAATCCCAAGACAACGATTAGTTCATAATTGAACCATTCGTCACCATGGGATTTGATGAAAACATGATATGAAACAAGATATGAATGGAAGTAGTATAATATTAAAACAAAGAGTTGAGGAAACAAATCTAGAATCTAGAATACCGCCTAAGAAAAGAATACAAAAGATGAAGTAGATCTAGATCCGTTTCTTGTCACGAGCGTTGAATCCTTCTCTCCTTTTCTCCCTTGCAATTCTAAGTAATTCTAAGTAATGATATGTAATGATAATAATTACAATGGAAGGATGTGTTTAAATAGGCCCTAGAAGTCTCGTCCAACAAGAATAGTCCTAAAATACATCTTCAATTCGAAATAGGGTAGAAAACTGATAATTTCCGCAACAGCAACTTGCTTCCAGCCCCCACGCGCGCTGCCTGCGCCCAGCTGTCTGTCCAACGCGCTGCCTGCGCGTGCCACGCGCAGTCTTCACCCAGAATTCTGTCCAAGGTTGTAGAAAATTTCGTTGTCTTCGCGTGAGCTGTAAGATTGCTGAATTCAGACTTTTAGAACTCCAGATATGAACAAAACAGTGTAGACTACGCAACCTACCCGGAAAATCTGAATTTTAATCAATTAAACCTCCAACTCCTAGTTCTGCAAAACTCAATGAAAACACAATAAACACACCACATACTTGAGGCCAAGTAATCAATTCAAGCCGATATGGAACGCTATAAGTGGATATAAAATCCACTTATCACATCCCCAAACTTAAACCGATGCTTGTCCTCAAGCATAAACAACTAACACTAACTAATTAGTACCACTTCCGTAGGTGATCACGGTTGCATTTGGCATATGCAACAAGCCCTTTAAACCCCTAAGCAGCCCTAGTGGACGAGTCAGGTCTCGTGAGGGCCTATACTGAACGTACCCACAAAATCCATCTAACTGAACAATGCAATAACAAATGCAATGCATGAATGCAACTACTATGAAAATGCAACGATCCCCTAGAACTAACCAAAACCAACTAGCAAGTAAATATCTCCAAGAATGCAACTAAATCAAAATAGAGCTCGACTAAGTCCCCGTATACTAACAATACATGAACAGAAATGTGTGTGTGTGCGATGCTCATTAGAAATACTCCCAAAACTAGATCAAAATCATACCTATTCTTCGGCAAGACAATCACAAGCTTATAAATAGAATAGACTGTAACCTAGGAATACCTCCATCCTCATCTGAGTTAGCCATAAATTCATGCTTTATTACTAACAACTACGACACATAATACTATATACAATAACGCATGCTTATTTAAACGTGCAATTGATGAGACCTAAAAAGGCTTATACAATAATACCCATGTAGCGAGCATTGGGTTAGTGGATCCCAGACTATAAAAGTCTTAGGTCACTAGGCACAAAGTCCCCTAGAACTTAATTGCTCGAGTATTAAAGAGCTCACCCTGGTTAATTTTGCATATAACAAATCAAACAACTATTTTTTTCTTTTTCTTTTTTTCTTTTTCTTTTTTTTCTTCATATATATGCGATCTGGAATGAGAATTCTCAATTCCAACCCTAGACTACTCATAATAAATATGAGCCGGCTACTAGCCATTTGACACCTAGCCATTATTGACAAATATTAACAATTAGCATGAAATCCCTGGTTTCCCCCAAACTTAGACTTTAGTGTCCCTACGCCATCAAGGGAATAACGAAAATTCTAAATATAATCAAGTGATTAAATCTAAAACAACCAAACAAGCATGACCTCAACCTAGCCCAAAAGCAAACGATGAGACTGTGTAAAAATTTTGTTTCTGAAACATGCAAGTCAATTCCTAGGAACTGTAAATCAACCCTCTATTCATCATTACCACACTCAATTAAACATCTACCTACCAATCATAATTAGCTCATCCTAAGGGATCATGAAAAATGCATGCCATGAAACTGCAACTACAATGGACTCACATGATAAAACAAAAAAAATAACAGAATGCCCTATATGAAACAAACATAAATAATACGAACAAAACATGAATGATCTATCACTAACATGCCAAATATGCTATCCTACATGAACACAATGACTCGCAATCACAATTAACTACATACACTACTTATCCCTCAAACCACCCCCAAACTTAAAATATTCAATGTCCGCATTGAATGGAAGTAAATACAAGGGATAGTAGAAAATATACCTACTCATTCGAAACACGTGGGTTGCCTCCCACAAAGCGCTTGTTTAGAGTCAATTAGTTTGACTACGTCCAAGCCTCCATTAAGGATGATAATAGTTGGCCTGGTCATCTCTTCGTGAGACTTCATCGTCATCACGGCGGCACACTTTCTGTCCCTTCTCCTCGCTTGGCCTAGTCGTATAACAACTATGTCCTATTCCAATCCTTCATCGGTTGACCCAAAATCTGTCAATTTGTAGAACAACACACATTCGTGGGCTTCGCTTGAATATAATGGAGGAGGGTAAATGTAAGTTGTTGAAGCCTTTGGTTCCTCAAAGAGAACTTCCTCCATTGGCTCTAATGCGCTACCTCCATCTTTATACTCTGAGACAAGTAGAAGACCTGCATCTTTCCCATGGTCGCCTCTTGGTACGCACATACCAATTTTTGAAATTTATGTAGCTCACCAGTGTCTGTCCTAAATAGTGCCCTTTCCAAATCATCCACCATACAAGCATGATCAAATTCCTCACATGGCTTGTGAACGCTCACCTCACCTTGGAATTTGTCTTCCTCAATTATGCATGTAGTACCTTGCTCCAAGTCACCGTTATTTTCTGGAATTGCCTCTAGTATGAATTGTTGTTTCTCTTGTTCCAATGCACTCAAAACTTGAGCAACTAGTGTCTCCAAAGATTTGATAGACTCCTTATTACTCTTTGCAAGCATCCTAATCTCCTCCACAACATTAACCTTATCTGACTGAAAAGTAGGAGTAGGTTGCTGATGTTGAAACTCTTCACTACCAAAGAAATATGACATATTTGGAACATCTTGCTGGTACTGTTGAGGATGGTATTGAAAATATGGTTGTTCCTCATAAGTTACATATGGATCAACTCCTTCGTAGTAACAATATTGTGAGGTCTCATGAACGCCCAAACATTGCTCACATTGCTGAGGCATGGATGTCCTCGAATATGCCCACCATGGCAACTCCTCGCCTGCCATTTTCAAACACTCAAGTACCTGAAACACACCGAACTAAACAAGATAGGTAAGTAACTAATCCGAGTCAATGAACTTTAACGACAACTGATGACAAGCACATAAACTAAAATAAAACACCGATGATCCCCGACAGCGGCGCCAAAAACTTGTTAACACAAAATCACGCAAGTGTACGTGGTCACAAGTAATATAGATATAAATCAAGTTCGTTCCGCAAAGATCTGGTTTAGGTTTCAATTCAGTAGATGTACCTATGCAACAATGTATGATTATTATTCACTGCTAAAACAATTAATAAGAATGGTTTTCGATTATCTAAAATTAACTAAGATGCAAATTATCAAACTAAGAAATACTTAACTAATGAGATTTAAAACTAATTTACTTATATGAGAATAAACATGGGATCCTAACTTCATTAAATACTTCGCTTAGAGATGACGCCTTTAATCAATACATGTGATGGTTTTGATATCTGATCAGACAACACGGAACAAGTATACGCTACTTCTCAATATACGAATACCAAACTAAACATACATCCACAAAAGAGATAGAAGATGAATAGACATCAATTATGTTTAGACCCTATATCTCTATAAGATTTGAAAACATAACGGTTGACGAATAAGTTGTCTATTAAGATCACATAGGGTAGCATAATATCTCTATTTACGCTATAAATCATGATGTTAAAACATCAACCTATCCTATACTAGCATGGCAAGTTCTAAATCTCAAGATCCACTCTCGTTTCGCAAGAGATTAATAAATTAGATGTTCGCGACGCATCTAAACACATGAAGCACAACCATACAAGGATATCAAGAATTCACCGCACATAAATCTTTAAAGCAATCAAACTACTAAGCTACGTAAATAAATCCATTAGAATCCCATGACAACGATTAGTTCATAATTGAACTGTTCGTCACCATGGGATTTGATGAAAATATGATATGAAATAAGATATGAATGGAAGTGATAATAATATTAAAACAAAGAGTTGAGGAAACAAATCTAGAATCTAGAATAGCGCCTAAGAAAAGAATACAAAAGATGAAGTAGATCTAGATCCGTTGCTTGTCACGAGCGTTGAATCCTTCTCTCCTTTTCTCCTTTGCAATTCTAAGTAATTGTAAGTAATGATATTTAATGATAATAATTACAATGGAAGGATGTGTTTAAATAGGCCCTAGAAGTCTTGTCCAACAAGAATAGTCCTAAAATACATCTTCAATTCGAAATAGGGCAGAAAACTGATAATTTCCGCAACAGCAACTTGCTTCCATCCCCCACACGCGCTGCCTGCGCGTGCTACGCGCTGCCTGCGCCCAGATGTCTGTCCAACGCGCTGCCTGCGCCCAGAAATTTTCGTTGTCTTCACGTGAGCTGTAAGATCACTGAATTCGGACTTCTAGAACTCCAGATATGACCAAAACAGTGTAGACTACGCAACCTACCCGGAAAATCCGAATTTTAATCAATTAAACCTCCAACTCCTAGTTCTGCAAAACTCAATGAAAACACATTAAACACACCACATACTTCAGGCCAAGTAATCAATTTAAGCCGATATGGAATGCTCTAAGTGGATATAAAATCCATTTATCACTTATCTTAGGAGTTTTACCAAAATAAAGCTCCTAATCCGTGCCGGGTTTTAAGAAAGAAAATTTGGCCTTGCTGTGCAATGGGGTTAGCTCTTCCATTGTTATACATGAAGGTTTTCTGTTGAAGGATGTTTTTCCTTACCATCTGTGTGTCCTTGAAAACCCAGATGGTACTGATGACACTTGCATCTGTTGGGCAGTGTTTTTCCCTTTCTATGTGGTCAGTACAGGGAAATATGATGACGGGCATTTTGTTTTGGAAGCCGTTGGGTTTGGGAAGCATACATCAATTTTCTCGGGTGTTTCTGCTGGTGACTTACTTATTATTCATTGGGTGGGTAACTATAAATTGAAAGAAAAAGTTGCAAAGGGCTCGATTGGTGATGAGGAGTTCATCGATGACACTTTGCTTAAGGGATTTGGCGATTTGAAGTCCTCGCCTGTGGTTATGAAGGGCGTCAGTCCCAATATGTTGATATCCATGAATATTGTTAAGGGGAAATTTCAACACAGCATGAGTTGTGAGGAGGGCTTTGTCGATCTGACCTCTTGCCACATTTCAATGGTTGTTATGTTAGTGGGGGTATAAGAACCTCAAAGTGCAGTGTCCGTGGTCTCATCAGAATGATGATTTTGGTAATGTGATGTTACTGAAGTATTGTAAGAATGTCATTCCTTCTTTGTGTAAGGAACTGTTCCTCGAGTTCAAGGCTGAGAATTCCATTGTTTCATTGTGGGTTTCTTCCAATGAGATTTTCGCCTGCAAGTTGTCGGCATCTCAGGCGTTCGATCTTTTACCATACAGAAATTTTGCACATGTTGGATGTGTAGCTGCGAAAGGCTTACCCAGGGATGCTTCTTCTTATAATTTTGTTATTAAGAAGATTGGAACCGACTGTGCTATGTTGAGTTTCGTAATTAGTGTTACTCTCATGGAGTACAAGCTGCTTGGGGAACTTCAAACCTTGGAAGGCCCTATGTCAAGTAAGTGGCTTGCTGGGCCTTCTGGTCACGTACTTTCAAAGCAAAGAGTTTCATGAAGATGGTATTTCTAGCCCATATATTGTGCAGGTGGTGCTTGATAGTTTAGTGAGGGAACGAAAAATTAGAATGGTGACACATTTGGCGAAAGATTTTGAGCAAAATGTTATTTGTGAGCCCACGAATCGAGTTGGTCGTATGTTCTTGGCAGTAAAATGGAATGTTATCATTTGTGTAGGGATTTCTACTCCAAGTCATATTGTGGTTTTTTCCAATGGTTATGGAGACAATTTTTTTACCACCACCGAGTTTGGGACGTGTTCCCCAAAAGGTTTGATGATCCACCAATCTCCTTTGGAATTGGTAGGCAGGTTTTTCTCTGTGGTTTTATTGATGGGTTCTCTTCATAAGAGAGAGGGAATTACTGCTCCTAATGGTCTACAATGGGATGTTCAGCAGCTGGGGAGAGAGGACTACTTGAGTTCCTTTGCTGTGCGTTGCAAAAACGCACCACAGATGCAAGCGAAGAAGAGTTCGGGTTTGACATTCCTGATTGGGATGGCTTTTGTTGACTTGAATTTCAAACAACTGTTGAAGGCTGGTACTTGCTTGATGAAGATGGATTGTAATCCACATGCTGCAATTAGAGACATTACCTTAGCAATCCAGCAGGGGGGATTTAGATTGGATGGGACAAATGGAAACAATGTACAGTTCTTGACTGGCATGTGCGAACTGGCAACTATTATGCTAAGGGCAGTCTTTACAAGCTGCGTATGGAACAGATGGTTGAGATTTACATGACTGGAGGCCGAACTACGGTGGGGCCATGCGTTAATGTTGTTACTCTTATTTATGTACCAGGCATAGATCCTTTTGTTGGTTTTCGCTAGTTTAAACTAGTTTCCTAGTTCTCTCCTATGTAGAAGCATGTTGTGGCTTGTTGTTGCAAATTAGTTTATCTAATTTGCTTTGCTGAATTGCGTTGTATTGTTGTTTGTTGATTTCGCGGGGTATGCCCCTAGAATTGTATCAGCTGTTCCCTTGGGTATAAATTTTTTTAATTAGCAAAAAAAAAAAAAAAAAGGAGTCTTCATTTTAATAGGTCGTAGTAAAACTCGATTAAGAACATAGCAATCAGTTGACATAGCTTCGGCCCAAAAATATTTAAGTCGACGATATTCATTAAGCATAGTGTTTTCCATTTATTTTAATGTTTTATTCTTCCTTTACCATTAGCTTCACAAAATTCAACAAACTCGTAATTTTGAAATTCCTTACCATGGTCCGTCCTTATATAAGCAATAGACGTTTCTTGTTGAGTTTGTATTGATTAGTGGATTTCATATCTACTTAGAACGCTTCGTATCGGCTTAAATTGATTAACTTGACCTCAAGTATGTGGTGTTTTTGATGTGTTTGCATTGAGTTGTGCAAAACTAATAGGTGGAGGCATTGGTAGTGTTTAATGACATAATTGTGGTGGAATTTAGCTCGGGAGTAGGAGGCCAGAAGAAGGCCAGAGATACGTCAAGAAAAGAAGTATCAAGGAAATATAATAAAGGAGGGCTTGGAGTTTAAATAGCAGGAGTTGGAGGCTAATTTGATTAAAATTCGGATTTTCCGAGTAGGTTGCGCAGTCTCCACTGTTTTGGCCATATCTGGAGTTCTACAAGTCCGTTTGAGGCCCGTAAGCAGACGTTGGAAAGCTCAGAAGAAGACAAATCTGTTTGTAGCAAAGTGTTCCAGTAATTAGGGCGCGGGCGCGCTGGTCGGAGCTGTCCAGAAATTTGATTTCAACTCTGTTTGTATTTTCTTGCTGTCCAAGACGCCTGGGGCTATATAAACACATGTAGACATTATAAGAGACACATTTTTTTTTACAGAGAATCAAGGGAGACAAGTTGGAAAAGGATTCTTAATGCTCATGACAAGCAACGAAGATCTAGATTTACTTCCACTTTTCTATTCTTCTAATTAGGCGATACTTTTGGATCTTCGTTTTTGGATTTGTTTTCTAAACCTTATTACTCTAGCACTATCATTTTTATTCAGACCTTGTTTATTATCATGTTATCATTAGATCCCATGATGACGAGCCGTTCAATTATGAACTAATCGTTGTCATAGGATTCTAACAGATTTATTTACGAAGTTTAGTAGTTTGATTGCTTTAAAGATTTGTGTGTGATGAATTATTGATTTCCTCGTATGGTTGTGCTTATTCTTCTTGGATGCGTAGCTAACATCTAAGTTATATTGGTAATCTCTATGGAAGCGATAGTGGATATAGAGATTTAGAACTTGCCATGCTAGCATAGGTTTATGGATGTTTTGACAGGCATGACTAGTAGTGTAATTTTAACCATCTTACGCTGCCCTATGTGATCTCAATGGATACTTAAACCGTTATGTTTTCAAATCTTATAGACATATAGGGCCTAAATATAAATGGTGTCTGCCCAGCTTCTATCTTTTTTGTGGATGTTGAGTAGTTTGGTATGCGTATATCGAAAGGTAGCGTGTACTTATTTCGTGTTGTCCGATCAGTTGTCATAACCATCACATACATTGATTAAAGGCGTCAACTCTAAATGAAGTATTTAATGAAGTTAGGATTCCATGTTTTATCACTCATAAGTAATTCGAATTTAATCTCATTGGTTAATTAAGTCTTAGTGTGGTTAAGTTGCTTGTTAGTTAATTTAGATAATCAAAACACAACTTTGATACTTGTCTTAGCAGTGAATAATAATCAAACATTGTTGCATAGGTGCATATTCTGAAATACACCAGTCTCTATGGGAACGAATTTAACTTTATCTTATGTTACTTGTGATCGCGTACGCTTGCGTGATTTTGTGTGAACAAGTTCTTGGCGCCGCTGCCGGGGACTCGGTGTTTATTATAATTTATGTGCTTGTCATCAGTGGTCGTTAAAGTTCACTGACTCGGATTATTTTCTTACTTAGTCTGCTTTGTTCTGTGTGTTTCAGGTACTTGAGCATGTATGCGAACACGTTCTCAATCTCGTAAAATGGCAGAAGAAGAGCGTGAAACAACAGCAGAGATAGGAGAACCAGCAGTAGCAACGAAAGCATTGAAGGGCTATTTTTAGCCGAAAATCAATGACATCCAATCTAGCATTGTCAGACCAGCCATTGCAGCTAATACCTTTGAAATCAAGCCTGGTACGATTCAAATGGTACAGAATTTAGTTCAGTTTGGGGGTGCTCCAACGGAAGATCCCAATATGGACATCCGGAACTTCATCGAGATCTGTGACACTTTCAAGTTCAACGGTGTGTCGGAAGATGCTGTGAAATTGAGACTTTTCCCATTTTCTCTGAGGGATAAAGCTAAAGGCTGGTTACACTCTCTACCAGCAGGTTCTATTGTGACATGGGAGGATCTTGCTCAGAAATTTCTCACTAAATTCTTCCCTATGGCAAAAACTATAGCAATCAGGAATCCTCTTACTCAATTCTCATAGCAGTCGGGTGAATCTTTATGTGAAGCGTGGGAGAGATACAAAGAGATGTTTAGATCTTGCCCTCATCATGGTATGCCGAACTGGATGGTGATCAATTGTTTCTATAATGGACTGGGAGTACAATCAAGACCAATGCTAGATGCAGCATCAGGTGGAGCTTAATGGCAAAGATCTATGAGGAAGCTTATGAGCTAATTGGGACGATGGCTGCTAATGAATATGAGAATCCAATTCAGAGACTACCACAAGGCAAAGTAGCAGCAATTCTGGAAGTTGATATAGCTACAACTATAGCAGCTCAGTTAAAGGCTCTGACTATGAAGGTGGATTCATTGACTAACTATGTAGTTCAACAGGTGGCAAGTGTTTGTGAACTTTGTGCGGGTGCACATGAGATGAATCAGTGTGCCATATCTAGTCAGTCGGCACAGTTTGTGAGCAATTTTCAGAGACCGCAGTAACCAGCTCCAGCCACCTATCTGCTGGAACCTCTTCCGGGTATCCAGTAGGGTACTCCATCGAATTTACCCGCTGATCTTCAGCACATAAAGCATCATCGCGCTGCTGCTCTTATGCCTCAAGGTCTGTCGCCTTATTCGTCGATACGATATCGAGCTAAGTTACTATATGATACTTAAGAGTTCCCATAAGGGTTTTATACGTCATCACTACCTTAAGTAGTCCGACTATGAACTTGGCAAGAGTTCTTATTATCTTAGTGAATTTATTGTTTTAACGTCGCCTCATCTCTGGGGTTTATAACGTACGCTCTGATACCACTTCTGTAACACCCTCAGATCCGGGGTCCGGGATCGGGTCGTTACTGTCTCATAACTTATACACAATACTTGACTTGAGTCCAAAATCAATAAGTAGCATGCTATGACCCCACAATAATATCCACTCACACACACACAGTTATATTCCCAGAGATGAAATTGAAATAAGTCTTACATAAAAGGGGTTTACGAATGAAAGTTATTACAATCCCAAAAGGATAACATCATAAGTTTAAAAGTTTTGCCATTTATTACATTAATTATACATATAGTTAAACAGGAAACAAAAGCTGTCTAACTATGCTACCTCAGCAATGGCGACTAGCATCTCAGCAGGGAGTCCGGTGGGTCGGGTAACCCGCTTGCGCCGAGTGCGCCTGACGCGAGCCATCTGCCCTAGCTGTTGTTGTGACATAATATGAAAAAAGCAAGGGTGAGCGAAAGCCCACCAACAATAATATAACTGAACAGTGATACATATATACAGTAGTTCAAAATATCCTTTGAAATCATATGCCATGCCTTAATGAAGTTATTGCCAGTATAATATAAAGGATGAAGTTACCAGGTAACTCAAAGTATTTGTTTGTAAAAATATCTGCTACATCAAAAGTAAGCGAGATATTCTCATTGCCATTAAAAGAGGAACTTGCATGAAAAGATTGCAATTCCAGTTATGAACACTTTTCCAGCTCTGCCAACAGTAATCATGTTGCAGGAAATAAATAAGTTTGGATGATGAACCAATGATGGAGTATTCACCGCGCCCGCTGTTCCAATCTTGATGATCAGTCGAGATCGTACAGCTCAAATTAGATTTACTACCGTTAGAAGGAAGAACTGACGGCTTTACTTGTCTACCGCCTTACTAGCTCTCCCCGGCCAACGGTTGGGCCAAAGGGGATGGACCGGCGCTACTCGGCCTCTTACACGACTCCTAGTTCAAATAGAATTCATGATTCTGAATGTAACGTTCGTCCCCCTTTCCCCAAGTATAATACTTGTTGATAAGACTCCACAAAGTAGTCGTATCTAGTTGGAAAGGAAAATTCACCAATAACTTCCAAGCTATTGCTTGGTAACGAATATCAACTTGTTCCAACCATCTTACCCCTCGAAAGATGAGAAGGTAAACAACGACTTAATAAGTCAATAGCACCCGAGTTGCGAGTGAAAAGAATACTTTATGACCGGGAAGTCGACAAGATAAATATCATTTTCCAAGTAAGGTTCCCTTATTATTAGGGAGATAGACTCAAAGAAGAATGATGTCTGAGAACCTTTCTTGATATAAGATTAATAATAATATGACTCCGAAATATTTTCCGTAATAATCGAAGAAGATAAACCTTATTGAGGTTATTCTAAGTAGGGTATAAATATTCAGAGGATATTTATTGAATTAAAAATATTTAAAGAATATTTAGGAATATGAAAGAATATCTTTAATCAGAGTATTTCTCAAAATAATCCTTGAAGAAATATCAGGAGAATATTTATTGAATAAATAAATATTTAAATGAATATTCAAAATAATATTCATTAATTAATAAGACCTGAAAGGAATATTTAAGATAATATTCATAATTAATTAGGAATTTAAATGAATATTCAAAAAGTAATATTCATTTAAAGAATAATATTCTAAATGAATATCAAGTAATATTCATTTAGTAATCCAAGCTTTAAAGGAATATTCGAGATAATATTCGATAATTAAATCAAGTTTCAGATGAATATTAGAGTAATATTCATCAAGTAATTAATATCTTAAATGATTATTCAAAAGTAATATTCATTTAATAAAATAATATTCTAAATGGATATTCAAATAATATTCATTTAGTAGTCCAATCTTTAGAAGAATATTCAGAATAATAATCACTAATCTATTCGACTCTGAATGAATATTGAAAAATATTATTCGTCGAATGGTTACATTCAAATAATTATTTGAAGTAAGGATCGTTAAATAAATAATCTTGAACAAATATTCAAATAATATTCGTCGCCCAAATAATGGAAAATATTTACTTAAATATTTTCCTCGGAGGTAATCTCGATATATCAAGAAATATTGACTCCCAGTCTATATTTGATGAATAAGATGTATACGCCCTTCTTTGAGGGTCTTACAATAACCGGCTTATAATTGATACGTTAGCTATCTAATTTATAAGCCAATAAACAATCAGGGAACAAGCATAACGATATAACTGGAAAGTAGGCATGCATGCTATGGCATATGTATAACAGAAAACATATATATATATATTCAATCACAACAACAGCCTAAAAGAAGGGAATTGAAACTTGCCTGGTAGTCGAGTACGGTAAGGGGTAGTGGTAGCGGTCCCGGGTCAGCTTGGGGATCTATAAATAGCCAAGGCATTCGAGATTAATCACTTAACATCTTAAAAGTTAAGTTATACTTAAATCGAAACACGTTCTCGAGTTATCTCGTTATACCCCTTTTAGTCGATTCCTTTTTATCATCGATCCGACCCGACATTCGTTCGTTAATACGACATGTCACTGTACTTACACATGGGACATACTTAAGTCATACAAGTTCTAAAGTCGATCGTTACGAATCAATATTATACTCCGAGTTTTATCGGCCGTTTTCTAAGTGTTTTACCGAAGTTATAATCAAGCTGGTTTTTTAGGGGTTCGTTCGCGTTTAACTTGGATTCCAACATTTTTATAAAATCGGAAAACGATCCGTTTGACATGTGGTTTTCTCTCATACCTTCCTTATGACCTCTAGTATTTATTTACCAAGATTAGCAACCTAATTACTCATGTTAAGGGGGTTCAATTGCAGTTACGAATTCGTACTTAAGGTTTCGAACTACTTTTAGTAAATCGGCCGTAAATCCTAAACCGTAAGTCCGTTTGATCCGATTCTTTTCCAAAATGATCTACGACTCGAGATCTACAAGGGTATGTTATATACTTAACCAGATCGGTGAATTATATCTACTGCTATGCACGAGTTTCAAGGTTTAACGAAATTCCGGCATTATAACGGCTATAAATCGAGCGTTCCAAAAATTATAACATCAAAACCAAGCCACACCGGGCATAATACACATCTTATATACATGATTCTCATCCAAATCTGTCCAAGATCATATCACTTCATCCTTATAATCATCATATGTTTCAACCACTACAAGATCATGCTAATCAAGCTTATAACCATGCTAATATCATAACTATACTAAAACTCATCAAGATCATGCATATACTTAAAGTAAAACCTAGGGTTTCAAGAGAGTTATACCTTCCTTGGTGTGTCTAGGAGTCTAACAAGCCTTGATCTAGTCCTTGGATCACCTTAATATAGCTTAGAGCAACAAAGAAAACCAAGAAAACAAAGTTAGTTTCTAAGGGTTACTATTCATCATCACTTTTGTAAAAATCATAGAAAATAGAAAAATAAGAGTTTGTCTCTCAAATTTTTACCACATCTTGGCCTCTTCATAAGCTTTGTTTTGAGTCATAGATCATCAGATTTGAAGCTTGCTAGCTAGGGTTTTGAGCCCCCTTCTCCTCTGGACAGAAACTGTCAAGCACAGATCAGTTTGGTTTCTTCAACTTTGGGGAGGGATTTAACTAGGCTATACTACTTGGATTGCCATGAAATATTGAACGAACCTTTCCCATGGAGTAGAGAAGCTATGGTTATAATTTGGTGATTTTATCATGGATAGAAATGGAGATATGAATTTTCTTCTTGAGAGTGTTTCTGCTGGGCAGTTTAGAGAAAATGGAGAGAGATGGAGTTTGGCTTGCTTCTCTTGCACTAATCTAGCTTAAAGTGATTTCTTTGGATAATATCTATGGTAAAGTAGCTTTATTAAAGCTATTATGTCATGCATGATGTATTTTGAGGGGGCATGTGTCTTAATCTTGTGGTTGGATGATGAAAGGAGCTAAGTACTTAGTTTAAGTCTCTAATTGTTCTAGTTACTCATGTAACTACTTGGTTACTTGATCATATCCACTTGTACATGCATCAACTTGATCATCTGCTTGTTCTTTTGTCCGGTTATTACTCAATTCACTGATCGTTCGAAGGAATATCTTGAAGATTTCTAGTTATGGTTTTCCCGGAAACCGTCTCGATATTTATACTATCATTATTAATTTTATTTAATAATTCTCGAATCCAAATTCCGTAAATCTTTCCAATAACTCTTTAAGTCCTTCAGTGTCCAGGGAATTCTCGGGAAAAATAAAAGTACTGTTTTACGGAATCCGACAGCTTTTACATACACTCTTTTTCCCCCTGGATCACTAATACGAACTCAGAATTTCATTCCGGGTACCTCTATATAGCGTCGTCTAATAATATTCCTAAATCCACCAAAATCACTATTCATCCATTTTTCTTTACTCATCCTCTTAGGGTTGTACAATTGTCCCTGATCTCTTTCGATCATTCCTTAACCTTTTTACGAACCCACTGGACCAATATCAGATATCGATTTGGATGACCTAAGAATACTCTTCTCCTTTAGAATTACCAAATCCCAATTCCCTAGGAGATAGATAATTCTTATCTAAAGTATCAACCAATAGTATTCTTCAAGACATATAAATATTTAAATCGAATTCCATTCCTTCCATTCATTATCTCAATCGTTACATCGTAGTCGTAATCACTATTCACCATTACCTCAGTACATAATAAAAAGTTTTAATTATATCCAAAATTTGGGGTTCTTACAGTGATGATATTTGAATTTTAAAAGTATTGGGTATATTTATTTGTTGGTGTAAGTAATTTAAAATGATTTAAAAAACTTTAGTGCATTTAAAGGTCTTTTATTTGTAAAATTTATAATAAATTCATTTTTGACTCAAAAATTATTTTAAAAATATGGGGAGGTCTGTAATTTCATAAACTTTATTTTGGAATTTTCAAAATTATTATTCCCCTAATTTTCTGATTTATTTCGATTTTGAAATGAATAAAAACAGTTTGTAAAAAAAATGTAGATTTTCAGCTTTTGGAAAATGACAGTTTTACCCCTGCCTCTATATATCATCCCAACGCCTCATTTCTTCTTCATGTTCTTGTTTTTCAGCTACTGTTTGGTACTCCTCTTCACTCTCATCCATTTCCTTTCAATTTCAACTCATAATCATACTGTAAACTTTGTTTTAATCACTTATATTATGTGCTTATGCTTAATTAGTGATTGGTGGTGGTTTTTAAATGAGTTTATATATATATATATATATATATATGGTCCTACTCTACTACAAACCAAAATTAACTACAAACTAAACACTAATTCAATATTTCATGCTAATCTAATGATCAAACTAGGGGTACCCTAATACAAAACGTGTTTAAAATAATTAGCTCCATTCAGCAAAAAAAATAAAAAAAATAAAAAAATAAAAAAAAAATTCACTGTTCACGTGATGACGTGGCAGTGGATTTCACTGGTTAACGGTGCTTCGCAGCTTCTTGTACGGCGCTTCGCGCCTTTATCATTCTAAAGTTGTAAGGAATGGCAATCAATGGTTAATAGACGATTGACGGGTGTGTCGAGGGCCTGCGACCCTCATGACTACCTAACTCATCCGTTTACTGTCTTAAATGCTTCGCATTTCCACGGCAAGTTTTTTTTTTTTTTGGTGGATAGAGCCAATTATTTTAAGCATTTTTTGTGAAGGTACCCTTGGCTGGAACCTTAGAATAAATGAAATATAATTAATCTAGTGTTAGTTTGTAGTTTGTATTTAAGGATTGGTTTGTATTTGAGAAAAAGCCTATATATTCGGTTGTATATATGTATATGTGAATAGATCAATATGCAAGCTCTATTAGCTATCAATACAGTGATTAAGTGATGGTGTGATGTTAATTATGGGTTAAAAATCAAAGTTTTGTAAAGTTTTGAGTTGTTTTTAGTTTTTACCGAAACCCACCACCGGTGGTGGCATTTTCCGGTGCCTGACCGACTGGTGGTGGTGGTTTGACAGTTCTGTAGTGTTTATAAATTATAACAAGTGGTAATTGGTTCTTGATTCTAGTTGTATGCAAGAGTTTTGCATTTATATGAATAATTTCGAATATATATATATATTCTAAATATGAAATTGTATAATTAATTCTGGTTAATGAGTAGCTGTTTGACTTGATTTCTGTAAATTGCAGTTAAGATAGATATTGTCAGGTGCTATTAGTTGAGTGACTCTTGATGCATGCGAGTGTTTGCTAATTTTTGGAAAGTTTTGATTTTGTTACAAAGTATTTGATTGTTGGGCTTGCCAAGCAGGCCTTAACTCCACATTAGTATGATATTGTCCGCTTTGGGCCGAGCCCGCACGGATTTGTTTTTGGGTCACTCCCAAAAGGCCTCATACTAATGGAGTTAACTGGCTGCTTATTAACTAGCAATTCGCTCCTCCCACAACTGATGTGGGACAACTCCCAACAATCTCCCCCTTCACACATCGGGCTCGACACCTATCGAATTTGCCTCCTTTCTGTGTGATCTGGCTCCCCCTTGACCCTACTGGAAATCCACTCGGCTATCTGGCTCCCCCTAGGCCCACACTGGAACGCCCACCTGCTCCTCCTTAAGCCCAACCTGGGATAGCCCATCTGCCTCTTCCTGGATCCATCTAGGAGCCCTCCGAGATTGTTATCATGGATCGTTATAACCATAGCTCTGATACCACTTGTTGGGCTTGCCAAGCAGGCCTTAACTCCACATTAGTATGATATTGTCCGCTTTGGGCCGAGCCCGCACGGATTTGTTTTTGGGTCACTCCCAAAAGGCCTCATACTAATGGAGTTAACTGGCTGCTTATTAACTAGCAATTCGCTCCTCCCACAACTGATGTGGGACAACTCCCAACATTTGATATGTTACTTGATCTGAATTCTTATAAATTCGTTATATGTTCATATTGAGTGATTTTAGACTTTTTGGAAAGGGTTTTGAATTCCCTACAACTTTCGTTCTTTAAGTTTTCTGATATTTCTTTCAAGTATGAGTTTTTCTGTAGTTTATGTAACCAGCTATATTGACTTCGGGATTATGATCCTTGAACTTTGAAAAATCATAGTTAATCGAGTACTTGTTCAAAATTAATGCGCCTTACCATTCTGGAAAGGTCTCGGAATTGTCTTCAAGTTTTGTGTTCTGTACTTTTTCATTTGGATTCATCTTTATGCAGTAAAGTGGCATCCATTGGGACTGATCGGTTCAGATTTTATCTTTGATAGTCTATTTGTAAGATATTTGGGATTGATCGTAATGGTGAAATGGTTAAGTATAAGTATGGTATTAGTTATAAGTAGATTATGTTTGGAAGTGTAGGTGGATCTTAAATCCATCGTAGGAATTTGATTGTGAATTGGAGTCGGTTGGAGTCGGATGTTTCCCGACGGGTTAGTCTATTTTATAAAGGAGACGCTGCCCAATTTTCGTGAAAATTATAAATTCTAAAATGTGTAGATAGATAAATTGTTTATAAGTAAAACTGACTTTATATGTTAAATGTTTGAATGATACATTTGATTTGAATATTTTATGTGCTAAGTGCTTAAGTGACTTGCATACTTAATGTATGGTATGTGTTTAAATGATTATTTGATTATTGGATTATTTGGTAAGTATAACCAATACGAGTTATATGTATTAAGTTATTAAGCGTATAAGAATAGTTTGGGTAGAATAGAGTTAGTCGGATTCGAATTATAGTGTACTGAAATAGTACCTTACCTTATTATAGGTGCAAATAGGAAGCCGGTAAGAAGTCATTATGCGTGTAGATGGAATTTCAATAACGAAGATATTTATCGGGATTGACAAGTATATTGATATCGAGACGGACGGATTATAGAAGGAAGATGGATATGTATAGTCGATTATAGACTGTCATATGAAAAAGTAGAGATTGACGCAAAGTGAGTAACGAATAGATGTGTTGGAAACAGAACTACGTATATTAAGGCAAGTATTCTATCGGCTTTTATATCAAACGGGCCACTGATCTCATTAAAAAGTATCAAGTAGCTCCCCAGTCTCCACGGGGACTCATTTAAGCCACTAAACTAAGAAATATATCATTTGTCTCCCTGCATTCACAAAAATAATACAATTTATGGTGGCCTAAATGTCTTGGATAAAATTTATGGTGGCCAAAAAAAGTTCAATCTTGAATAGATTGTATTATTCTCACTTAGGCCACCATAAATTGTATTATTTTTGTGAATGCAGGGTGGGAAAATGATATATTTCTTAGTTTAGTGGCTCAAATGAGTCCCCGTGGAGACTGGGGAGCTACTTGATACTTTTTAATGAGATCAGTGGCCCGTTTGATATAAAACCCGTATTCTATCCCTCACTTATTGTTCAAGTGAAGAATATCTGCTCCTATTATGTATCACACGTTTCTTTCAAATCAGTTGCAAATAATCTGTACCTTGTTATATACCATTCCATTTAGTTATTTTGTGAAACATCCTTTGATATACATTGATTGCTATGCACCCTATCACTACCTTTCTTTAGATTAACAGTGAACTTTGATTCTATAATCTATTCCCTTGTTTTAAGCTTAGACCTTTATTGTGCTTATCATCTTATACCCTATGAACTCAATCGGACTTTTAAGTCTTAAATACAATTTCTAAAACTTAAACGCCTATTTTATATTTATTGATTGATAAACCTTCTTTTAGTTATCAAATCATGTTTTATTAACTCAAGTATTACTTACTCATGTTTTCTTAATTTCTATCTTACTGAGCAATGTTTTAGTAAACCAAGTTTTACTGAATCTCTGTTTAAAAGAATCAGGTTTAAACGAACCATATTTTAAGGAATCACATTTTTACTGAACTTGACTTTCAATGAACCGTATTTCAACAAAACTTTGTTTTAAAAAAATTATATGCTACTAAACCCTGTTTTGAAGTTCATATTCAAATGAACCTTGATTTAGAAAAGTAAGATTATTTATTATACCCTGTCTAACCATTGTTTCATAAATGTAAGACCTTTATCTCCATAAATTGATTGGTTGCCCTGCTTTAATGTTTTAAAACTCTATATATTGCAATGTTGATCAAACCACTAACCTAAAGACTTGATTACCATTCTTGATATTAATTACTTTTTAAACTGAGTTAATTGCCCTAAAACTAGTCAGGATACATATCTTTGACCTTTGACATAAATTTCATTCCTTGTACTCTGATCAAAGCCTTGATTCCTTTTAAGTCTATATCTTCTTGATTTAGACTTGTATCCCTATTTCATTGATGTCAGAGAACTTAGTCAAACCCTTTGACTTTTATCATTGCAAATCAAAATGAGTTGTTTTCTTAAAATACTTTGAAGTTACTTAGACTGGGCTGATTTGTTATCAGAGAGTCGAAGGTACTTCGAAGTAAATGTTTTCGAAAAGATTGAGTATTAAAATGTTTTATGAAGTTAAAAAGAGTTTTGCAAAGCTTAATGTTTTAAAATGAGATTTTTAATAAAAATGTTAGGAACTCCGTCTAAAAGGTTTCCACGGATTCCTGACAATTAGAGAGACGGGGCGAACGGGTAATGCTGGTTCCGTCGGTTTGTGTATGTATTAGTGTAGTTTTGGTCTGTCCAGTTCGACACCTTTATAGGCCAATGTGTTGCCTCTTGGGAACCCAAGCTATCCTAATGAGAGGATTGATGTCCAGAGGGACTCTGTGTCCGGTATGGGGACTTTATGGGCTAATCACCCGTATTGTCTGTTATGAAATAAAAACCTCCAATCACTTTTAAAATGTTTTATTCATAAGACTGTGAAATGAAATTGGTTTATTATTGGAAATGTCAATTGCCTTGCATATTTTATTAACTGTTGCTTTGCCTTTCAGTTGATATCCTGTTGTTATCAAACGTCAGTATTATTCTATTGCTTCCGGTTATATCATTCTGTCATCTTATTATTGTTGGAAACTTGCTTTATGCTTGTTGTCAGTTTTCAGTTTATTTAGAAGTTGTTACTTCATTATTCACTTGCTGAGCGTTGTTGGCTCACTCTTGTTTTATTCATCTAACCTTCCAGTTAGACTTAAGAATGGTCTACCTACGTCTTATAATTCGAGCGAGTGTGGCAAGGCGTTCTATTCAAGTTAGATTTCAGAATCAGCATGGACTCATACAGTATTGGACTGCGCTTCTGATAAGAAGGTATAGTAGTTATAATAGTTATTGTAAATTTAGATTCTTGTTACATACTATAACCTGAGATCGATCCTTGTTGAGCGGTCGTCTGTATAATTAATTTATACTTAATTGTATTGGTTGTGGCACCAAATCTGGACCCCGGATTTGGGGCGTCACAATAAGTTTGGGGGAAACCATGGATTTCATGCTAATTGTTAATAAAAGTTAGGTGTCAAAAGGCTAGTATCCGCTCATATTTATGAATAGTCTAGGGTTGGATGTGATGGAACGAAACGCACACATTCCAGGTTAGTTGTGTGTGAAAAAAAAAGGAAATGAAAAAAAAAGAAAAAAAAGAGTTATGTGATGTTTAAATGCAGAATTGGCCAAGGTGGGCTCTTTAATACTCAAGCAATTAAGTTTTAGGGGACTTTGTGCCTAGTGACCTAAGACTTTTCCGGTCTGGGATCCACCAACCTAACGCTCGCTACATGGGTATTATCGTATAAGCCTTTAGGGGTCTCATCCATTGCACGGTTAAATAAGCATGCGTGTTGTGTATAGTATTATGTGTCATAGTTGTTTAGTAATAAAGCATGAATCCTTGTCTAACTCAAATGATGATGGAGGTGTCTCTGAGTTATGAAGTGTTTAGCTTTCATTCTATTTATAAACCTGTGATTGTCTTGACGAAGAATAGGTATGGTTTTGATCTAGTGTTGGGAGTATATCTGATGAGCGTCGCACACACGCATGTTTTTGTTAATGTAATGTTAGTATACGGGGAATTAGTCGAGCTCTGTTTAGAGTTATTACATTCTTTGAGATATTTCCTTGCTGAATTGGTTATGGTTAATCCGAGGGGATCTTTGCATTTTCATTTAGTTGCATTCATGCATTGCATTTGTATGTGTTGAGTCTATTTATGCTTGAGGACAAGCATCGGTTTAAGTTTGGGGGTGTGATAAGTGGATTTCATATCCACTTAGAACGCTTCGTATCGGCTTAAACTAATTAACTTGACCTCAAGTATGTGGTGTTTTTGATGTGTTTGCATTGAGTTTTGCAGAACTAATAGCTGGAGGCATTGGTAATGTTTAATGACATAATTGTGGTGGAATTTAGCTCGGGAGTAGGAGGCCAGAAGCAGGCTAGAGATACGTCAAGAAAAGAAGTATCAAGGAAATATAATAAAGGAGGGCTTGGAGTTTAAATAGCAAGAGTTGGAGGCTAATTTGATTAAAATTCGGATTTTCCGGGTAGGTTGCGCAGTCTCCACTATTTTGACCATATCTGGAGTTCTACAAGTCCGTTTGAGGCCCGTAAGTAGTCGTTGGAAAGCTCGGAAGAAGACGAATCTGTTTGTAGCAAAGTGTTCCAGCAATTAGGGCACGGGCGCGCTTGAAAGTGGCACGGGCGCGCTGGTCGGAGCTGTCCAGAAATTCGATTTCAACTCTGTTTGTATTTTTTTTCTGTCCAAGACGCCTGGGCTATATAAATACATGTAGACATCATAAGAGACACATTTTTTAGTAATCAAGGGAGAGAAGTTGGAAAAGGATTCTCAACGCTCGTGACAAGCAACGGAGATCTAGATCTACTTCATCTTTTCTATTCTTCTAATTAGGCGATACTTTTGGATATTCGTTTTTGGATATGTTAACTAAACCTTATTACTCTAGCACTATTGTTTTTATTCAGACCTTGTTTATTTCATTTTATCATTAGATCCCACGATGACGAGCCGTTCGATTATGAACTAATCATTGTCATGGGATTCTAACGGATTTATTTACGGAGTTTAGTAATTTGATTGCTTTAAAGATTTGTGTGTGATGAATTATTGATTTCCTCGTATGGTTGTGCTTATTCTTCTTGGATGCGTAGCTAACATATAAGTTGTATTGTTAATCTCTATGGAAGCGACAGTGGATAGAGATTTAGAACTTGCCATGCTAGCATAGGTTTATGGATGTTTTGACAAGCATGATTAGTAGTGTAATTTTAACCATCTTACGCTGCCCTATGTGATCTCAATGGATAACTTGTACTTAAACCGTTATGTTTTCAAATCTTATAGACATATAGGGTCTAAACGTAATTGGTGTCTACCCAGCTTCTATCTCTTTTGTGGATGTTGAGTAGTTTGGTATGCGTATATCGAAAGGTAGTGTGTAGTTATTTCGTGTTGTCCGATCAGTTATCATAACCATCACATACATTGATTAAAGGTGTCAACTCTAAATGAAGTATTTAATGAAGTTAGGATTCCATGTTTTATCTCTCATAAATAATTCAAATTTAATCTCATTAGTTAATTAAGTCTTAGTATTGTTAAGTTGCTTGTTAGTTAATTTAGATAATCAAAACACAACTTTGATACTTGTCTTAGTAGTGAATAATAATCAAACATTGTTGTTGTATAGGTGCATATTCTGAAATACACCAGTCTCTGTGGGAACGAACTTAACTTTATCTTATATTATCTTATAGGTGCAACAAATGATGTAAATGTATCACTTTTTGCTTTTAAGAACTCCGTCCACGTATATCGAGAGAAGTCGTCGACAACTACAAGAGTATACGAACTACCTCCCAAACTTTGTACGGGCACGGGTCCAATAAGATCCATATGTAGAAGCTTTAGTGGTTTAGTAGTAGACACCATGAATTTGGCTTTATGAGATGCTCAAATTTGTTTTCCAATTTCACAAGCTTCACAGCTTCACATATATGATCTTTAATGAAATTGAGTTTTGGTAAACCACGTACATGTTCATTCGAACATATATTTTTAATGAGTTTCATATTGACATGACCTAAACGTCGATGCCATAACCATGGATCCTCATTCATGGATACCAAACACATATTTTCATAATCAATTAGGTCACACGAATAAACATTCTTATTTCGTGGACACTTAAGAATTAGTTTCCACTCTTTGTCATAAATAGCACAATGAGATGGAAAGAAGATCACCTTGCAACCATTATCACATAGTTGACTTATTGAAAGCAAGTTGTACTTTAGTCCAGGGACTAATTGTACATCACATATTTTAAAGCTTTTATTACCAATGTCACCAATGCCAATAATATCACATTTGCTACTATCTCCAAAAGTTACAACTCCGGCGGTTACCTTTTTAATGTTGTTCAACAAAGACTTATTATTACCGGTCATATGTTGAGAACAACCACTATCAAGGTACCACACATCTTTCTTAGCAGCAAGGCACACCTACACAAAAGATTACTTAAACCTTTTGGTACCTTTTTTACTTGAGGGTCCGGATGTTAGTACATCATAAGGCAAACAAGTACTTTCATAGATAAATCGAGGCATAGGATAATCATTCACATAAACAATATCATTTCTAGATGCTTGATTCCTATTAGAGATATGATACGGATTTCTTCTAGGAGCATATCTAGAATTACCATGAAAAGCATTACTATTATCACTACGGGGAAATATAGTGATAACGGAATCTCTAGAATGATTATTAGCACGATAATTAGCATGATTATTCCTAACATGAGTGTTATAGTTTCTAGGATAAGAATGATGACTCACATTAGCATGTTGACTCAATCTAGCATTATAACGACTCATATTTTTAGGCATAGAATAAGCATTCAAGTTACGAGTACGATCATAACCATTTGGATTTCTAGAATTATAACCTTGATTAGGAACTTTAGAAAATCTAGCATTGATGGTACTAGTAGTTGCTTGATTTTTCATGTTCCTTTGTTGAAAACCAATCGGTTTTTCATGATAATGAAACTTAGGTTGCTTCTTGTCATTTACAGTGACTTTTTCTTTCTTTTTAGCACCTTTAGTTTTATTATCATTTTTCGAACGTTCACCTTTAGGAAACCATTTATACTTCCTTTTACTTACATCATTTTTAGCTTTGCAATAGAGACTTATATGTCCACTTATATTGCAATACGACATTTACTCGATGATGTTGTAGGAATAGTATCCTTAAAGGTCTTAGGAACTTGAACTTCTCTTTTAGGAGGAGAGTTCACATTAAATCTATTATCCAATATAGTATTACTCTTGGTGAATTGTCTAACGGTTTTCTCAAGATTTTCCTTTTCCGTTAACAAGATATTAATCTTATTATTAAGAAAGGTTTTTTGATGAGTGATTTGAGCTAAGAGCTTGCTATTTTTATTTTGAAGCCTTTGACTTTCCAAGATAACCGATTTAAGTTCCGAGACAACATACTCTCGTTCCTTTGACTCGGTTTCAAGTAGGTCTTTAATGTTGGCAAGTTCGAAATCCTGAACGGATAGAGTAACTTGACAATCTAATTCTTTTTCTTTTATGGCTTCACGTAGCTCTTCCTCAATATCTCCCGTTAGAGATTGTTCGAGTTCTTTTATCTTTTCACTTAGTGTCTCATTTTCATGAATCAAAGATTCATTTCGAATCTTTAAATTCAACATCTCAACATGGAGATCACTAGTGTTAATAGATAATTGAACTTTTTCGTTTTCCATCTCTTCGGCTTGAAGAACCAAGGATATAATAATTTCATCCTTCTTATTATTTTCAAGATTCAAGCGCTCATTTTAAGATGAAATGAATTCGTAATATACCACATCCTTGACATGGATATCGGTCAAACGAGTGACCTCTTTTTGTAACTCAACATTCACATCTCGTATTTTATTCCTTTCGGAACTAACCGTGATGTATTTTTAGCTAATTTTATCATTACTAGTTTTCAACATTTTTACAAGATTAATAAGCTCCGAGACACCCAAATTCGCATGATCTAATTTAAATAAATCTACACTCAAATTATAACAACTACAAGATGCCACATTATTAGCAGAGTTTAGGGTTACCTCTTGATTAGTAGTGGAGATTACCATTGGTATAGATTCATCACCGATTGCCATCAAACACAAGTTAACAACTTCTTCACTTTGTTCGGGAGCTTCTTCATCTTCGCTTAAGTCCCATCCATTTTCGGCTACAAGAATTCGACCTTTATCCAACTTTGGACATTCCCGTTTAAAGTGACCGGGTTGTTTACATTCGAAACACACATCAAGTGTTTCTTCATTTGGCGATTCCTTAGGCTTAGGTGGAGAATAATTATTTGAATAATTCAAAATATTATTAATGTAAGCGTTATTCCCATGTTGAACATCTTTGCCTTTGTTAAAACTCGTGGTCGGAAAATTGTTGTTATTCTTATAATTAGGCCTTCCTTTCGAGTTAAATACACGTTGTTGGTTACTCGAGTTAAGGAATCCTTTTCCGTACCTTTGAGCTTTACTTTGCAAAACCCGACGTAGTTGTCTCGAAAGAAGTGCAATATCTTGTTCATCTAGATTTTGTAATTCTTCATTTAACTCATCGTCGTTTTCATCTTCATCGAGAAGTATTACTTTTAAAGCCATATTTTTCTTTTTATCTTCCAATTTCGGAAGGGCCTTTTTCAGAATATTATCTTCCTCGTAAGCACGAATATTTCCGAATAAGCTATTGTTATTTCCCAGTTGCACACCTTAATAGTAATACAATCTTGTTGAAAATTCTTTCGAATTTATGAGACAACAGATGGATCTTTATTTAAGCAGATAAACAGGAAGAAACTTAAGAAACAGAAATCAAAGGAAAAACAAACATACAACACTCTTTAAAAATTTCAGGTGGGTTTTTGACGACTCCACCTGAGGGTTGTATTGAAGAAAATAATCTGTATAAACGAGTACACAGCTGCGAATACAAGGCTAAGTATTTTACAAGAAAACCTAATGCTTTGTGCTTTCAGCTCTGTGTTTTCTTCTCTGCTTAGCTATGCTACACGTGAAGTATATAAATACTCCAAGTTTACAAACCCTACAAAATAAACGAATCTTGCAAGTCAAAGTATTCTGTAGGGTTGCTGCCACTCCCTGTCTCCATGTGATACAATTTTGTCTGGATTGTCTTGGACAGATATGCACTAGATTTACCAGCTGAATTGTTTGCAAGAACAAGGAATGTTTCTTTTTCTTCTTCGTTTCCAATACTAGCTTCCATACCCTTTTTAAGTTTATCAACCCATGTGATCTGTCAGGCATGTCAAGTCGCCATCAACCTCTAATTCCAAGACATTATTGGTTGGAGCGTTTTATCCGTTGAAAAGGACACTGATCAGCAGGTTGACTGTTGTTTGTTGAGGTGCCATATCCGTTGACATAGAAGCTTCATCAGCTGAGATATCACTTCACTTATACAGAATTACATAGCACATCTTATATACAATTAGCTACCCTATTCTGTATATCCATTGATAGTCAACATGACTTAGGATTTCTAGTAACTATGACAGAACCAAACAACTAACAAAACTTAAAAAGAGATATGCTACAGACTTATCAACCGATAAGCTGCTTTATCAACGGATACTTATAACTTGGATATCCGTTGACAAGTTACAAACTTATTTTTGTACACATATGTTTTTCAAGGTATTTTCAAGTACTTATCATCAAGAGCTACATAATTCCTAACAATCTCCCCCAATTTATGACTGATAGAATAACAGCCATAAATTAAGAACCTTGATGACAACAAAACACCTTTGCATGGATGCAGAGATTAAGTAAAAACATATGTAGTGTACTAAGCTTCAAAAATGTGAAGAAATGAACTGAGTCAAGATGGAGAATCATACTTCCACTTGGGATGCTCCTCTAGACCTAGCCATGAACTTGATGTCTGTTTGCCTCAAGCTGCTTCTCTAGAGATCTATAGACGATCTTTTCTTCTGGGTGATTTGGATCCAGCATAGACAATAAGTGTTGTAAGTACTCATTGCTAGCTTTTTCCAGTTGATCTTCTAATCTGAAAATCTTCTACAGTTGTGTTCACCTCTGAATTCTATTATCCAGAATGGATATAAGTGAACCTTTCTACCAGGTTCATATGGAATGTCTAGCTTCTTAGGCAATCCCTCCTTTAAAGACCTGTTGCTTCTCAATTCATTGACCTTCTTGAAAATTATTTCCCTTGCCTCTAGAGTGATGTGATGCCCCCAGATCCGGGGTCGGAGATCTAGGCGCTCACGGTCCATTTTCCATTAATAACATACCTGTTCTTGCACATAATATATAAAACAGCCATCGACCCCACAATAAACTCACACCGCACACACACACACACACAGGTTAGAGTCTCGAAACGTCACACAATTGATTAAGCGGAAATAAAAGTTTCAGAGTTATTACAGACCGAATTAAATAGTATTTATGCTACCAGCAACACTTCGATAAGAAGCGAAGTTGGCGGCTTGAAAGTTTGTTACGATACACTACTTTGCACAGGTCATACTTATAAATAAAACGAACTAACAAAAGTTGCCAACCAATCCGGCTAATGGGGCCTACCGGTGGAATCTCAACTGCTGCCTCGGGTCTAGTCACCTGCTTTCGGGCAATCTGTCTGGGTCTTGCCATTTCGCTTAGCTGTTGTGTTTGTAAATTTGAAAACAAGCAAGAGTGAGCAACTATAGCTCAGCAAGAAATATATGTATAAGGTAAGCAATATAACATTTCATATGATTAGCAGTTATTAAACTCGTTTGTATCAATCAGATGTAAAATCACTTGTCATTATTGATAAATTCCGAAGGTGCACCAATACGTGCCCTCGTTTTCAAAATAAACTTGCAGTTCCAGATACTGCATAGAGTCAACATCTTTCTCATCAAAATAGAACACTATCAGCAACTTGGCACAAAAGCCTAAGAAGCAGTGTCAAAGCATTTTTCCAAAATGGAGGAATGAGACTTAAAGAAAACATAAAACCTGACAAGGATTGACGATGATCAGTCGCCACATCCAAGTCCAATAATCCGCGGGTCTTCTCTACCGGTAGAAGGATAGAAACTACATCCGTAACTATCCCCGGGTGAAAACTACATCCGTAATCACCCTCGATGAAAACTACATCCGTAATCATCCTTCGGCAACACCTGGGCCGGAATAATAATTGATGGACCGCCTGGCTCACGACCGCTTACACATCCCGGGAATCGTTCATCAACGGTTCCCACACCTGCCAGAGTCCCTTTTTCTTTTTCTTTTAAAAACTTGATTTTGATTGAAAACTGAGTAATTGTGGTCCGACATCAGTCGACACTCGACCGATGATTCTTGAAATCACACAAGAAGCAAACCTGACCGGGGGTTTTCGAAAATGTTTTGAGTTCGAAAGAGTTCGAGTTTGAAAGTGCGAAAGGCATCTTGGATTAGCTTTATCTTTAAAATAAAGAACAATAATTAATAAATGATATTTTAGGATTTAATATTAATAATTAATAAAATAATTATTTAATAAAATAAGCTTTTAATCCAAGATAGGTATTTTGAGTATTTACGAAGATATAAAAATAATTACTTGAGTATACGATACTCCCCGAATGACCCTTCGGGTTTTCGCAATCTAGTTACGATATAATAATATACCGCTCCCCGGTCAATAGTATATACGGACCGCTACGACCTCTATTGCTAGATTCGTTGTCCGAAGAAAACATTTCAATCTAAGTTCAAGGGGTACAAACATATATGTACTTATACATCTCAATTTCATCAATACTTCGATAAACATAACATTTGATATGATTGAAAACTACAAACACAACAGTGAAAGTCCTTGTATATGAAGTTTTGAAAAGTAAACTTGCCTTGGTGTGGTTGGGGTGGTCGAGTGTGCGGAGTGAAACGATCTATACATAAGCAATAACCGTTCGTTAGTACCTTAATCAATATCTCTTTAATTACGTGGTTTTAGGGGGTACAAAATTAACTTAATGACTTCGTCTTATGACACTCTAGCCCCACTATAGATTCATGTCATCACTCGATTACGCTCGTCACTTATTCGACTTAATTTAGTTACCATGCCCGAGTCACGTCCATTACCCCTAGAATTATACTCCACTTAACGACTTTTTCCTTGTGCGAATTTTACTCTAGCATTTTTATAAAATTGAAAAATTCATATTTTAATCCAATTCTTTTTGGGTAGCCTTCACCACTGCATTTAATAGCTTCTCTAATTTTTCCATGATCCCACATAAATTTTTAGGGGTTTATACAAGGTTCACAAGGGGACCATTTAGTGCAGTCCGGAATCCAGAAACAAATTTTACTTCTCCGGCCATAACTTATAATCTATACATCACCTAGTCATGAACCTTATATTCCTAGAAACTACATTCAAATACCTTTCCAACAATATATATTAGGACCTCAGGGGACAAGATTTGGGGGTTCAAAACCATCTTACAAGACAGGTCAAGTTCCTGGAAAAACTCAGCGTGCTTGTTTCACTTAAATCAACCAAGATTCTTACTTCCACAACACAACCAACATCTAATTCACCAAGTTCATACTTTATAACATTCATGGATATACTAACCACAATCATAAAAATCACAACCACAACACTTAAACTCAAGGTCTATATCATCCACCACTTATATATCCAAGATTAACACCAATACACATGGATCTATCATCAAACATCATAAACACTACATGGCCAAGAGGGGTTAGGGTTTTTATACCTTCTTGAGTATCTAGGAGCCTTGGGTAAGCCTTACAAATCTCAATAACACCTTGAATGAGCTTCTACACTCCTTATAATCCAAGATCTAAAAGAAAACTTAACAATGTTACTATTCACAATAACTTTAACAATTAATATCTTGAAAATTAATGGATGAAAGGGCTTGGAATTCTTAGTATACCTTTCTTAGATGATGTAGAGAGCCTAGGAATTATGCCTTGAAATTATGAATGAGGAGAAGTGGAAGAAAGAAAAATTTCTTCCTTGTTTTCTTGCTTGGGCCGAGAGCTTTTGTTCTAGGGGGGAGAGTGTTTTTGTGTTTTGATTTTGTGGTTGGTTGAATAATTGTGTTAAGTGGTTGGGTGATACTTGTATTAGTGTATGTAATACATGGTACAAGTCTAGGTATGGCCACCATGTCCTCTTGTCTCCTTGGAAAGTGGTGCAACTAGTTACTATTCCTCTTGTCCATTTGGTACTACTAGTTTGCTTTTCCTAACTACTTAGTTGCATGGGACTTGCATGCAATACTACTCCTTGTATCATTATTCTTCCACCAATGCTTGTCACTTAATCTTTAATTCGTATCGTATCTTAATTAATCTCTCGTAATAATATTTTTTCGCGTAGAGATTTCCCTAGTAATTCCTTAAGTACTTAATTGTGTAAATTCCTCGAATATCCATAATTCTCGTCATAATCCTTAATAAATCTTTTGATACTCTAATCATTCTCAAATCCCAAGTTTTATAAACCTTACTAACAATAAGACTCTTGCCCTCAACAATCTTCCTTTTATCTTACATAGTGAATGTAACAATATAGTTTCTCAGACAATCAGTTCCATTAAACAACAGGGATAACTAGAAAGGTTCCAAATTGACAATGTCACATGATATTAAATAAAAGAAAATATAATCAAAAATTAGGGTTCTTACAAGTGAATCCCCCAGTTCTTTTCATTAAGGACCAAATCTTCTAGAGCTTGATGTAGCCTTCATTTAACACTTGATGTAGGGGCCAGGTTCTACTATTTCCTTCTTTGTAGGTGAAGATTAGCCTTTCTGGTAACCTGGTTGTCCTATATGCAGTACTCACATCGGCCACGTCATCCAAGAAAAGATTGACACTTGAGTACTCTTCAATGTCAGCAATATGGAGTTCAGTTTCTTTCTTGGTGGCCACTCTTACATCTTGAGGAACCTCAGCAATTTGAATTGGTCTAGCTAATGGTTGTTTCCTATTTCTGGTTCTCCTCTTTTTAGGTGAGAGCCTGATCTTTGGAAATACCAAGCTGTTGATATCAAAGTCAAATTCCAAAGGTTCTTTCTTTATGAAGTCTAAAGGTTTAGATGTCTGAGAGTGTTGCTGAGTGTCTAGTATTGGAGGTTTTGTTGGTTGAGGTATTGTTGATTCATCTTGAACTTCTGATTCTGGGCTCAAAGTTCTTTTAGCAGGGACTTTAACTCTGCTTTTCCTTTTCTTGCACGTAGACTTTGTGTTCATTTTCTTCTTTTTAAATTTGGCCTCTTTTTCTTCAGCCTCTTGCTCCATCTCTTTCTCTAGCTCTCTTAATAGCTCATCAGCCAATCTATCTTCTTTCTCATTGCATTCTGTATAGGTTATCTGATTATTTGACCAGCTTGAAGTAGCCTTGCAGTTTCTTCAGCCTTGGCATCAGCAAAATTTGGATGCCCTGTAGGAACACAAATTTCCACTCCCTCTCTGTATATGAATGCTAGATTCTCTTTGAGTCCCACATCAACTGTAGCCTTCTGGTTTAATTCAGCAAGATGCTTGCTCATTAGCTTGAATTCATCTGGTTTTGGCATTTGATAGTCTACTCTTATGGTGTTTTTACCATTCTTCTTCACAGGTGATTTATTAGGCTTGAGCATAGGCTTGAATTCAGACACATAAGATGGCTCCCCTCTAGCTAGAGATCTGGGATGCACAAAATCTGGAATTAGTACTTGTCTGATTGATGTGGTTATGGGAGGAATTGATACTTGAGAAACTTGAGGATTTGTAGCTAGCCTTGTGCCTATAGAGTCTTCAGGTTGAATAGCTGAGTCATCCTCACTAGACAAAATTACTGGAGCTGTTAGAACTAGATTAGAGTGAAGTTGCTCCCCCTCACTTGCTGTTCCCTTTTCACTAGACTTCTCCCCCTTTTTGGTAGCATCAAGGGTTTGAGAAGTAGGCAGGGTCATCAGTCTTTCAAGGAGGGCATTCTGTCGATTATGAGCTTCAAGAATGAGCTTTTAATTTGCAAGCACAGTGCTCAATTAAACCTCTAACTTATCAACTTTTGCAGACAGACTTGCAACCTTCTTGTCTGCTTTTGCATCTTTCTTCAGCTTTTGTGTAAGTTGCTGCAACGTTCGGGGAGGAAGACGGAGCTCCAAGTTCTTGTTCTGAGATTCCAGAGCATTTTTAATTTCAAGCTTGAAGTCATCCTTATCCACAACCCTTTGATTGAGAAGGTACTTGTGCAGTTTGAGAGTAGCCATAAAGTTCTCTTGCACAAGTTTGAGAGCTGGTTCAGCATCCTGTAGAGTAGTTACAGTCTTCTCATACTGTACTACTAGCTCAGTGAAAGCATCCTTGGAGATATAGTCTTTAGATACTAACCATTCCGGTAGGTCTCCAGGTTGCTGTGAAGCCACCTCATCTTCACTTTCATCTATGAATTCAGAGTCCGACTGATTCACATCAGTAGCAGTTGTAGGTAGCTTGGTAAGAGTTTCTCTAGCTCTTTGCATGGATTCAGATTGGTGTACCAAGTTCAACTGTTGCTTAGCCTCCACATTGCCCTGTTCAGCCCAAGAGTTAAGGTCGAAGACAGGGTGAGTAAAGGTTTTTGCTCCAAGAAACATTCTATCAGAGACGTTTTGAGATGTCTGTTGACAGAGACTTGTTCTGGGGGCATCCTCAACCTCCATTGACTCACTAGCAATGGCTTCATCCACCTTTATGTCTTCTGTACCTGCTTTTCTCTCATGTTCTCTCTCTTTTTGCATCAAGGGCTCCCCCTGGCTCACACCTCTCACACCCTCACCTTCACCTACTAAGGTGGAACTCTCATGCTCTTCTTTTGCCTAGCAAGAAGAAATTGCCAGCCCCTCACTCTCATTCTCTCCTTTTTCCTGCTCATAAAGCAGTCTCTCACTCTCAGGGATGACACTCCCTTCTCTCAATCCTAGAAGTGTTTGAACTACAAGTGTGACTTCTGATGTGGTTGCAGGAAGCACATTGATCAATGAATGTGAGATATCCATTGATTCTGTAGTTGAAGCTACCAATGGATGGCTGTTGTTAAGCATATCCATCGGTGAACAAACACTTGTCAACGGATGAGAAATATCCATCGATGAAGTAGAAGGGATAGCGGTTGACAGAGAAACCATAGTAGAATCTGTGCAGAATGATTTTAAAGAAGGCGGCATAGTTTCAGTCATAGTTTCCGGAAGAAATGGCTGTTGGTCCAACAAATCATCTAAAAGATGATGACCAGTAGGTTCTGGGTGGGGCTTCTCCCTCGGAAGTAAGAAGGGAGAATATGCTTGTGATGTGGAAATCATGTCCACATCCAGAGATAGAGATAATGATTTTGGAATATGTGGAGTGTTTGTAGAGAGAGAATTGGGCTATGACTCCACATTTACTGGAGCCACATCAAGCTGAATTTGAAAAGGTTCAATCACGTAGGATTGAACTGTGTGTGACCCTTGTGCACCCAAAGTAACTTTAGGTTTCTTCTTTCTGACAAAGTTTTTGATTGGTGATTTTTGGCTAGTGGTATCCCTTTCCCTCTTGTTCAATGTTCCTGGTTAGGAACTCTTTTCAATAATAACACCCTGTTGAGAGGATGCTGTTAGGGATGAGTTTAAATCCTTTTCAGCATTAACAGTCTTTTGGGAGACTGTAATGTGGCTAGGCTGGGACTCACTTACCTCTCCAACCTTATCCTTAGGGTTTCTTTGATGTTAACCCTGTCCCTCACCACTCACTACCACCTGATCACTCCTTTCAGAGGTTAAGGTAGTTTTTACAACAAGTGTCTTTTGAGAAACACTTGAGGTTGGTTTCTTTGATTTGGATTTGGAATTATGATTGGTTGCCTGGGTAGGGGACTGTGGGTTTCCCAGATACAGTCTCCATAGCAACACTCATTTGCAAAGAACCTTGAGATAGAGTAGTAGAAAGAGGATTTGTAACAGTTACCTCAATAATACTCAGCTTGATGAGTGGTTAGTACCCTTTTTCTGATTTCATTAAGTCAAGAACAATTAATATTGATATTGAAAGCCTATGATAGTCTGAGAGTTTGAATTTTATTAACCTGAAATGGCTAATTCATGAGTGTTGTGCTAGAAATATAAACATTCGAATCGCAAGCGCACAATTCGTTTCGTTGTAAAATGTGAGATTCGTTCCACAGGAACTAATGTTTTCGCATTCCTTAATTTCTAATTTAATCGAATTAGAACAAGTGGGTTTTTTTTTAATTTGAATACTAACTAATCTAATTAATTCGTAAAAGAAAATTTAAACTATTTTGAAAAAGGAAATTAAATAACAAAAAATTAACTAAATTATTTTAAAAATCTAAATTATTCTAAAAGTCCTAAATTATTTTAAAACTAAATTATTCTAAACAATCCTACTTTAAATTAAAACCCAATTTTATTCCAGAACTCTCTCTTTATTGAATTAAAATTTAAAATTTAATTCAATAAATTTACTAATTAATATGAAAACAATCAACAAAACCTTAACACAAACCACACTTTTATACATTGACCAAAAACAATGAGACTACATTGACCAACACCTTGATACTGACTCCAACAAAACTCAGAACCTGGGGAAAACAGTAATACAGGCCACGACTTGGTTATTACTCGGACTCATTAACAGTACTCATTAACATCAGTAATTACACAAAGGGGCTCAAGAGTTTAGCTCAAAGAACATCAGATCAGCAAAGTGTAAATCGAAACAAACCGAAATACAGTAACAACTCCGCAAAATCACAACAAAACTACTACTTGGTACCCAGAAAATGAACTGCAATGAACAAGAATAAATTCGGATTTAACTCAGCTAAGCAGGAATCAACAAAAATGAAAAAGAAGCATCAAGAAACATCCAAAAACTCAGCCAAATAATTTTTGCAAAACAGCAACTCAAACAAATGCAAAACTGAAATAAACGCGTTGATGATTCTAAAATTGTAACAAAAAAAAACGAAACAATCCACAACCATTCGATCAAACGCAGCAACTACGATGACTCAATAGCAGCAACAACAATTCAACGAACACAAAAAGCAGCCGAATACCCAAAACACAAGCACAAACAGCGAATTGACTAGAATAGAAATTGAAGAATAGACATAAAACTCAACTCGAATTCTAAACTCAGCCAAGAACACAAAGATTCTAAACACCGAAAACAGCAAAACAAATTCTAAACTTCAAATCGAATTCTGAAAACACGAAATAAAGATTACAAATTTTTGTTAAAACAAAGATTTAGAAACAGCAAATCGCAAACAAAGCTCGACTCGACAATCACTGAAATCGAACTGAAAATTTAATAAAAAGAAAAGAGAAAAAAAATAGTTTTTTTTGTTAATTTGAAGAAGGAGATGAGAAAGAATAGATATGAGAAGAAAAGGGATGAAAGGAGTTGGCGTTTTTGTGGGGAAGAGGGGGGGAGAGAGAGATTCGTTTATTTTGTTGGAAGAAGAAGGAAGAAAAGAAAAAGTTGAAGGGGAGTTATATGTTTTATTCGAATGAGAAGAAGAAGAAAAGTGCTGGTGGGTTTTGTTTATGCAAAGGGACTGCAAGGCTACGAATTAAACAAAAAAAAACAGGAAAAATATGAACAGAAATTTTGCAGTAAATTTTTTTTTTTTAAAAACAAAATATTCTAAATTACTGAACAAAATTAATTAAAATCTAACTACGAAATTGAAAATGGAATTTAAAGAGTAAAAACGAAAATTTAAAAACATTAGAGACACTACCAAGATGAAAATTAAAATTAATTATCACCCACAATAAAATTGAGATTTAAAGGGGCAAAATTACAAATTAGCAACTAAGAACATGAAATTAAATTTCGTTATTTTCAACCCCAAGTGGTTAGCAACGGGTTTATGAAAATATCGAAATGAGGCAACAATAACGAAAGAGCAAGACAAGAAGTAAAGAAAATATAAATTGCATTAATTATTATAGAAGTGTTTACAAGATTTGAAACTAAGAAAAGAAATACAAGAAATTAAAACCACCCTAAAATCTAAGTTACTAAATACAAGGGGGGTGAGGGGGTGTTTATAGGATAGGAATTAGGGTTAAGGGGGGTGTTGGGTAAATTCCCACCATACATTTGTGGTGTGTGGTGATGAAATCTTAGCCATCTATTTGTTTCCTTCCCCCTTAAGCTTTGAAGAGTTGATCTTGGCCATACACTAACGTAATGTGTTGGGATGATCTCCACCTTCCACTTGTCTTGAAATATTCCTTTTGCTCCAAGCTCCTAATTATTTTCCTTCTTTCATTTTTGGTCCTTTTTCTTCCTCTTTTTTCCCTTCCTTGCTCTTTATTTCTTTATTTTGCCATTTCTTTATTTATTTACGAATTTCCTGAAATGCAACAAAATAAATTATTAAAATACGAGTTCAAGCAATAAATAGGTAATAAAAATATGCAAAACTATGCACTTATCAATGAGCATGTTAAATGTCATGTAGAACAGTTTTAATTAAGCAATTAGCAGTTTCAGAGTAGATTTAATTAAACTCATGGCATCACATATGGAAGAATTGTGCAAATAATGAACTCAAAAACAAAGGATAAGCAAGCATTTTCCATTCATAATTGGGGCAACATTACAAAGTCATACACATTAAGAAAAGAAGTCAAAGATCCTAGGAACTAGAATGATTTTGGACTTTTTGTTTCTTGGCTGCCTCACTGCGATGATGGAAAATCCTTGACATAGTGATAGCAAGTCCAATGATACGCTCTTGTTCTTCAAGAGCACGGAGACGCTCTCTCTCTCTCTCTCTCTCTCTACTGTTGCTGCAGCAGCATGCCTCGTCTCTAAATACCATATTTCGTACATTTGATAATAAGAAAACCCCCTTACGATTTCCCTATGAACTTGGTTGACAGGATAGCTAACTCCCTCGACTACCACCGAGAAAGATTGATAGTTGAAGATAGTATTCCCAAGGTATATATGTGCCATCGGAGATTTAAAAAAAGAAGGTTTTGAGATGACAATCGTATGAAGAGAAAGTGATGAGACTGAAAGAGAGACTGTAACTGGCATTGATTAAATAGAGAGCGTATTGGGAAGCTGAAGAGACGCATGGACACGACTATTGATACCAGATAAGATTGCATGCAATACTAAACTAAACCATTAGACTTTCTCTTAGATTCCCTAGAAAGTGTCATAATTAACAAGTTAAAACGCAAGAATAATAAGACAATTTCTGAGAAATCAATTAGCACATATAGCACATAAGCATGCAAACACGAAGGCCAAGAAAAATATTCGTTCATGAAATGGTAAATAAGATTTGACAGCACAGTCATGACCGAAAGAAAAAAAAAAGAAAAAATAAATAAAAATAAATACTCAGCGGACAATAGAACGAATCCTCGAGAAGCGAGTTTCCCCCAAAAGAGACTTATTATCCTCTGAATAAAATAAAACAAAAACCAGAAATTTTTTATTTTATTTTTTTTTTTTACTAATTGAAATTGTATTAAGAGGAAAGGAAAAAACAAAATCTAGGGGCATACCCCGCGATAAACAAGAACAAAGTAACACTCTCTCACCCAAAAATTACTTACAAAAAACTAGCGGAGCTAGTATAATAAGAGAGTAATGTTTTTGTCCCTAGACATTTCTTTCTGAAAGCATTTACAAGAAAAAAGCTTTTCTCGAATCGTGTTTTTAATAATCAAGGATAGCTGAACTGTTGGTCTTGGCTGCCCATTTGCATGAAGTCTCCTGTTGCGCTCCTACCAAATCATGTATATCATTACTGAAACAAAAAGCCACCCGACCTTTTTCTCCAAGTTTGAATGGTTTCCGCGGGTAAAAATACCATTCATCCAATCGTTCCAGGAGTTGGTTAGAGGAACTGGGCTGCACTTGATAATAAGATTCGAATAAGGGCAAGAGGTGAACAAGTGCTCAACCGTTTCCATGTTGTTCTGACAGAGCAAGCATGACTGATCTACATTCATTCCAAAAGCTCTCATTTTATCCTTGGTAAGAAGCCTGCACTTGAGAGCTAGCCACATAAAAAACGAACATTTCGGTATAGAGAGAGGGTGCCAAACCGCTTCTATCCAAGGAGATGAAGTACCAACTCGCCTAATTGAGTTCCAAATGGTGGAGAGCTTGACATTTTTGGAACCATTCCAAAGCACCAGGTCATTCGTTGCAATCTGGACAGACGACAAAAGCTGTCTTAACTCTATGACTTGGTTGTGATTTGAACAAGGAGGGATCCATCTACCATCCGTTATGAACTCATTTACTCGAGCCATACTATAAGATTCTGCATTTGAAATAACGTCTCTACCCAGTCGTGAGGAAAGGGGGCGGTTATGAAGCCAGGGATCTTGCCACATAAACAGACTTGAGTTAGCTCCAACTTCAAAAGAAATGAACCTCCTTGCTTCCAACCTGAGATTCAAAATCTGGCGAACTGCCCAAGAACAAGACGAAGGAATATTAGCGGCCCAGAACGACTTGTTCTTAAGAAGGCAATTGTGAAACCACTGAACCCAAACAGAAGATTCATTGTAATGAGCGATTCTCCAAATCTGAAATAAGATAGCCACCTTGTTACGATCATGAAGATCGCTAATACCCAGACCCCCCTCTTGTTTAGGAAGACAACAATCTGACCATGCAACTTTGTGATGACACTTTGCGTTGAGCTTGCTGCCCAAAGGAATTTCGAGAAACAGCTTTGAATTTTGTTAATAATGTTCTTGGGAAGAAACAAATACGTGCTCCAGTAGCCAAAAATAGCAGAAAGGATTGATTTTAGAAGCTGTAACCTTCCCGAATAACGAAGAAATCGAGATGTCCAAGATTCAATTTTCCAGCACAGACTCTGAACCAAGGCATTACAATCCTGAGGCTTTAGCCTTGAAGTGATCAAGGGAAGCCTTAAATATTTAATCGGAAGCCTGCCTTGAAGGAACCCCGTCGAGCCAAGAGCAAATTGCTTTGTTTCAGGGGCAACATTGCAGAAATACCAGTTGCTTTTGCCCGGGTTAGGGTGCAGCCCGGAAGACGAAGAGAACCTTGTCACTGACGAAATATCCCCTTTCCAGAACAAGAAGATGTCATCGGCAAAGATTAAATGACTCAGAGAAAGCTCCTTAGTACGCCAATGGTAAGAGAAATCTGGCCTCTGATGCAAGTCGTGATTAAGATATGCTGAGAACACTTCCATGCCAAGCACGAAAAGGTAAGGGGAGATAGGGTCGCCTTGGCGAAGCCCTTTCTTACTCGGAAAAAACCCCTCTATACAACCATTAATCTTCAGCGACACCATGCAATTGGTTACACAAGTTCTAACCCACTTCAAGAACCGATCTGGAAAGCCCATACGCTCCATAGCCGTAAAAAGAAATTTCCAATTCATAGTATCAAAGGCTTTATGGATGTCCAACTTTAGCGCACATCTTGGGGCCCCTTCCTCTTTATGGTAGTCTCTACAAAGGGACTGGGCTAGCAGAATGTTGTCACCTATACTTCGATGAGGGACGAATGCACATTGGTTCTGAGAAATGATAGTCGGCATAATTCTCTTCATTCTTTAGGCTAAGAGCTTTGTGATGCACTTATATAGAGTATTACAGCATGAGATTGGTCTGAATTGACTTAAATTGGTTGCGCTTTCTGCCTTCGGAATCAAAGTATTTACAATTGGCTACCCTATTCTGCCTATCCGTTGATAGTCAACATGATTGTGGATAAAAACACTATCAACTGATAACATAGAGATACTGCAGTGTGCTACAAAACCTCATCCGTTGATGAGCTACCTGTCAACGGATAGAGTTATAAATCCTCATCCGTTGACAATTAGTATCAGAGCAATTGTTATTCCCAAATATGTTAGGAATATGTTGTACTTGATGATAACTTGTTAGGAATATGTTGTACTTGATGATAACTTCACAATCAATCAAATTGTTTAAGGTTTTGTAGCTGTCAACGGATGAGGATTTATAACTCTATCCGTTGACAGGTAGCTCATCAACGGATGAGGTTTTGTAGCACACTGCAGTATCTCTATGTTATCAGTTGATAGTGTTTCTATCCACAGTCATGTTGACTATCAACGGATAGGCAGAATAGGGTAGCCAATTGTAAATAAGCTATGCTATGTAATTCTGTCTAAGTGAAAGTGTATCAACGGATGAAGACTAAACTCTATCAACGGATACAACTCAAATCCACTCTATCAACGGATACAGCTCAAGTCCCAATATCAACGGATACTGCTCTATACATCATCAACGGATGTCAGTATACATCATCAACGGATGTCAGTGTACATCATCAACGGATAATCATTGACACTGATTTCTATGATTAGATCACATGAGTTGAAAGTAGATACAAAAAGCAGTATGGCAGCCATACTTTGGAAACACAGAAGAAAGAAGCATTCCATTTACACTATGAATACAAGAAAGGTGCAGGAGACATGTCTGAACACAAGGACAACCTTTCGGCTACATGTGTATTTGGACTGTAGTAGCAAGTCAACTAGAATTAGATTAGTATTATCTTATTCCAGTAGTACTTGTAAAACTTGGGATATATAACCAAGTGTAGCAACTCTTTGTAGGTTAAGAAAACAGACATATTTGCTTAGGGTTTCTTGAATATCTTTAGAAGCAAAGAGTTGTAAAACGGCAGCTGTGTACATTTTGTATCACAGAGTTTTCTTCAAATAAAAGCTTCAGGTGGTGCATATTAACCACCTGATTTTATATGTGTTTGTGTTTAAATCTTACATTGCAATTATCTCTTCATAAGTTTCTGAAGTTCTTATCAGAAATTTATAAATATCAAGAATTGTATTCAACCCCCCCTTCTACAATTATACAAGTGTGTAATCTGGGAATAACAATTGGTATCAGAGCAAGCTTCTAACATATTTGAAGTTTAAAGATCAACACACTTCCAACATGTCTAAGAAGGATTATGGAGTGAAGATTCCAGTTCTTGATAGAGAAAATTACTTTCACTGGAAAGTAAAAATGCGTCTACATCTCTCGTCTATTGATGAAGGTTTTGTGGATTGCATTGACAAGGGTCCTCACGTTCCAATGAAGACGGCAACAAGAGTTGGCCTGGCTGATGATGTGCCTGACACTTTCATTCCCAAACCTGTTTCTGAGTGGAGTCTTGAAGATATTGCAGAAGTCCACAAAGACAAAAAGGCCATGAATATTCTGTTCAATGGTCTAGAAACAGACATGGTTGACAATGTTATTAACTGCACTACCGCCAAGGAAGTATGGGACATTGTTCAAACCCTGTGTGAAGGAACAGAACAGGTAAGGGAAAACAAGATGCAACTACTAATCCAACAGTATGAACATTTTCACTTTAAGAGTGGAGAAACATTGAATGATACATTTAGTAGATTTCAAAAGCTACTAAATGGTTTGAAACTGTATGGAAGAGTCTATCAAGTTAAAGACTCTAATCTCAAATTTCTGAGATCACTGCCCAAGGAATGGAAGCCAATGACTGTTTCTCTAAGAAACACTCAAGAGTACAAGACATTTACTCTTGAAAGGCTCTATGGAACTTTAAAGACCTATGAGCTGGAAATGGAGCAGGATGAAGAGATTGAGAAGTCTCAAAAGAAAAGTGGGTCAGTTGCACTCGTTGCCAATTTGGAGCAAAAGGAGGAAAGGACAGAAACTGCTAGTTCTACACCAAACAGGGAGGTTTGTAAAGGTAGAGCAGAATCAAGCAGGAGCAAGGAAAAGGTGTCTGAGGAATTGAATGCCCTTCAGCAGGATGAATTGGATGAGATAGATGAGCACTTAGCTTTTCTATCTAGGAGATTCTCTAAGCTAAAATTCAAGAGAAACTCTGGGATGGCCAAGCCATTTAACAAGGATTTTTCCACAAACAACTATGTGGATAAATCCAAAATTAAATGCTACAATTGTGGGATTGCTGGTCATATGATAAGTGAATGCAGGAAACCTAGATCTGAGAACAAGGGAAAGCCAACTGAGGTTGTTGACTATAAGAAGAAATATTTTGATCTTCTCAGGCAGAAAGGAAAGGCATTCTTGACCCAAGAGTATGACTGGGCTGTTGATGACAATCATTCTGATGATGATGCTGAGTTAGTCAACCTTGCTTTAATGGCTGATTCTGGAGAGCAGGAAGCAAGTTCAGCTAGCAATCAGGTATTCTCTACTAATCTCTCTGAGCTCACTAAAGAGGAATGCAATAGTGTTATAGATGAAATGTCTACTGAACTATATCACTTAAGTGTTACTCTTAAATCACTTACTAAAGAGAACAATAGAATTAAAGAGTCTAATCTGTTTTTAAGTGATAGAAATGCTGCTCTAGAATCTCAATTTCTAGAATTTGAGAAAATGAGAGTTGATTGCAATAATGCTAAAAGTGAACTTGAAGCTGTGTTAAAAAGAGAACTGATTTTAAAAGACCAGCTTGAAAAAGAACAAGGGATAATTGCTAAATTTCAAAGTTGTAGGAATGTTTCTCAAAACATAATAGAAGTTCAGGGAATAGAATCATTTTTGAAGGATACCTGGACTCAAAAGAAAAAGGAGCTAGAGCCTGGCCTTGAGGATCTAGAGACTATTTGTGAATCAACGGATAGTGATCATCCGTTGACAGATGAACCGTCAACGGATGAGAGGTATCCGTCGACTAACAAAAAGTCTGTTAGTAAGAAGGAACTTAGGAAACTGGACATCAAGTATGGTCCAGTAAACAAGAATTTTGTTAGTGGTGAGTGCAGCAAAACCAAATCCAGTGGAAAGGCTAAGACAGGTGATTTACACAACAAAAAGGCTGTTGGTAAATCAGACAATGAAAAGGTAGAAATTGAGGGCAAAAAGAAAAAGAACAGAAATGGTAAGATAGGCATCAACAAGAAAAACAATTACTCTCCTGACAAGTTTGCTCCTAGGAAAACTTGTAGTAATTGTAATAGTGTCAATCATTTATCTTCTAATTGCAAGATTGTCAACAAGGCTCCTGTTCATGTACCTCAACCAATGCCATGTATGCCTGCAATGCCTGTTATGCCTGGTTTGTATCAAAATGCTAGTTTTTCAAATCCATATGTGAACATGCCATATGTGTCTAATCCATACTTTCAATCTATGAATGTGCCACAAATGTCATGGAACCTACCTAACATGAATAATATGTATGCCAATTTTCCACACATGCATGCATCCAATATTCATGCAAATGAGCATTTGTCAAACCCCATTACTCAAGCATCTACACCTAAGATGAAGAATGCTAAGAGTGCAAAGTCAAAGGCTAACAAGAAAGGACCCAAGGAAGCTTGGGTACCAAAATCAACTTGATTTGTTTTTGAAATGTGTGCAGGGAAACAGAAGGAATCTATGGTACCTAGACAGTGGATGTTCTAGGCACATGACAGGAGATTCAACCCTGCTCACAGAGTTCAAGGAAGGAGCTGGCCCTAGAATTACCTTTGGAGATGACAGCAAAGGATATACTAAGGGATATGGCCTGATTTCAAAAGACAATGCCATCATTGAAGAAGTGGCTTTAGTTGAAGGTTTAAAGCACAATTTGCTGAGTATCAGTCAGATTTGTGACAAAGACTATGAAGTAAAGTTCACAAAAGAAGCCTGTGTTGTTTCTGCCAAGGAAGACAACAATGTGGTATTGACAGGCTTTAGAAAAGGAAATGTTTACATAGCTGACTTCAATTCAGCATGCTCAGAATCCATTACTTGTCTCTTCAGCAAAGCAAGTAAGGATGAGAGTTGGCTATGGCATAAGAAGCTGTCACATTTGAATTTTAAAGTTATGAATGATTTGGTAAGAAAGGATCTTGCTAGAGGAATCCCTCATTTGGAGTTTGTCAAATGTAACACCCTCACTTGCCCACAATAATAATATAAACATTTATACTCAATTAAACATTAATATAGGAGAAATTTTTGAAATTTCGGCATGATGTAATCATAAACCGGACTAATCACCTGCTCAAGCAACTAAGTATAACTAAAACAGTCCACATACACAAGTTATACTAACCATAAGGAAACAAAACCATACCAACCCAGATCGCTCACAGGTCACTGTATGAAACAACTATCAATAGTTATTACAACCCAGAACTGAATCAAATAATATACAACCCAATAAATAAGATAATCTGCCTACAAATACAGACATAATATAAACAAAGATATGTTCACTACCCAACCAACCACCTCGACCCTCTGACTGCCTCGGTGACTACCCCAACCAGACGGGCCACTTCTCCTAGACATCTTCTGGCTTAGCTGAGAAAACAGAATTAGCAAGCAAGTGAGCCAAAATGCTCAGCAAGTATATATGTATGAAATTAAAACATCAACAACTGATATGTCTGCAAGATTTTCAAGAATTAACAATCAACAATAAATATAGCTCAATTAAAGGTTCATCTTTTGTCTGAATCATAAAATAGAAGAGGATTGGACTATCATACATTTTTATAATAAAAACAATTATAAGGTTAGGCTGCTGATCAGTCACGCACTAACCCCGGACAAACGCACACAGCAATGTCCTTAATGGATCCACGGCACACATTGGCCTTAATTATTTCTGACCACGAATCTGGTCCGACCCTTACGGTCCACATTTTTTAAAAAAACTAACAGTCCAATCCTAACTAAACATCAGGTGTCGGAACAATCGACCACCTCAACTGCCAAACATCCTGAACACTTTCGTTCCAGGTTAACATCTCAAATCTCACCAAATAGAACAAGGTCGGATAATCTCTGAATTAAATATCGACAAGTTCGATATGGCAAAAAGGGGTATTGACTTGAGTCAAGTCACAAAAAGGATTAACAAAAACGATATAGTCAACCTGGGGTATAACAATTGAATATTCATAATTAATGGAAATTATCAGAGCAATTATATCAAGGATAAATCAATTACATAAGAAACAAGTTATGATAATCATAATTCGCTGGAAGTATAAGTGAAGCGGTTTACTTGAAAGAGAGGTGGAACAATATGCTTGCAAGGGGTATGGATGTAATCAATTCACTAAAAGAATCAACAATTCAGTAGAATCAATTTGGGGTATAACCATTATGTATTCGCAATTTCGGGAAATTAACAGAACAATTATAGCAAGAGTAATTTAAATAAACATATGAATCAGGTTTTTATAATCATAACTCATTTGAAAGGTAATTGAAGCAATTTACTTGCCTTAACTAGAAAATCACAGAATCCGAAGCGTCTTTACGTCCTCAGCTTTAGCCTTCCCTTTATCCACGGAATCTACACACAATATAACACTATTTCAGAATCCTGTTTAATACTCGCTAAGCAATATAAACATTCCACTTAGTCTACCCCTACGAATAGTTCCCTAATTTACGTTTATTTAATCATATAATATCAATACATAAGCTACAGACAAAAGTATTTAATCATATAGCCACGTAAGCACATACCACATAGATATTTAAAATATGAAGCCCGACTCACAACTCGTATAAATTATATAATTATACATACTCGTTTTCAAGAAGTGATTTTAATATATTTTAGAAAAATTTTGACGGCATCCCCTTTATACGGGGGACTGCCAGTCGGGATACAGCCGACACAACCAACACAATTACCAATTACCAATCGAATCCATAATTATTATTCAATCCCAATACACATTCCAATTCGCATTTTCAATTCTCCGATTCATAATTTAATACCATTTAAGCAATTAATACCAACTCGATAATAAATTACCACTTATTAGGTAATTAATAAATAATAAATATTAAATATTTTTGGCTCAGAAAATAATCATCATCGCCAATTTTATACCCTCGACTCAAATTAAATCACCGTCGAGGGGGCAAAATCCCGAGGGTGCCCAAATTAGGGTTTCCAACTCGGAATTCCACACTTACTATTTGCATAACCAATAATAATAATCAAATTTCATTATAATTAAACAATCAATTCGAATAATTGAAATCAAATATTCGAACAACTGTTTTTTTCGTTTCCTGTCAAAACACCAACAATGATCAAGACACAACAGTCGAAACCAAGCCTTGTACTACAGTAATAACCGGAAAAACAGAAATCATACTCCCAAGCTTTACATAATCCACCCACCACAAACAATATACACGGCCAAACACAACCAAGACCATAACAATGAAAGCCCCAAATCTCAATTCAACAATTCATGTAACCCGCACACACTCGAACCCAACTACACGAACACACACATAACACACACTGACTCGACACACACACACACACACCATCGTCAACACACACACACTCACAATTGCAACCATAACAGGGGATGGAAGCACTGGATACCCACACACACGGCTGCACACACAGCTCTTATACACACACACGGAAACACTCAATCACCACAGTACAACACGACTGCGAGGGAAAGTAGAGGGATTGAGGGGTCGAATTTGCAGCAAAGGAATGAGACCAGGAACCGTTGCTTACCAGAATCGATGAGGCTCGGAAATTAGAGGAGGGAAATTGGAGGGGATGAGAGGGAGAATACTTGAGATTATCGTGTAAGAAATGAGAGAATTCAGGAATGTTCTCAAAAGAACCGAATAAAATGAATTTAGGGATTTGGGTTCTAAAAGGGGAAAGACTCTTATAAAACAAAACAAAAAAAAAATGATTTTTTTACAATTTGAATTAAACACTAATTAAATTCCTGAAATTCAAATTAATAAGGAAATGATTGAAATTTTAAAATTTAAAATTCTAAAATGAAGACACAAAATTACGATTGCCCACATATTTTTGAAATATTTTTAGGATCAAAAACGAATTAAATACGGATTTTACAAGATTAAATCCGTAAAATGAAACAGAATTCATAAAATCATTTTAAAATCGTTAAAAATCAAAACAATTCCATACAACATTTTTAAAACTCAAATAAACTAATAAAGTTAATAAAACGAAAGATTTCATAATTTTTACTAATTCCGATGGTTTTATAAAATTCTCAGAAAGTAAATATAACACAAATAAATAGGAAATAGATCCCAAAAATATAATTAAAATAGTCGGGCTTACATAACACATATAAAATATCAATCTGACTTCCAAATATTATTCCACAATATAATACTTCCTCAACCAATTCACACACCACATAATTTATATTTAGTATAAAATAGATAACTTTTAATAATTAAATATTCTGAAATTTCTAAGGCGTTATAACCTTCCCCCCTTAAAAGGATTCTGTCCCCAGAATCTCACCTAAGAGAATAATTGAGGATACTTCTCCAGCATATCGCTTTCCAACTCCCAAGTTGATTCTTCCACCTTGGGATTTCTCCACAAAACTCTCACTATAGGAATTGTTTTATTCCTCAAAACCTTTTCTTTTCGATCTAGTATTTTGATAGGCTGCTCCACATAAGATAAATCTGGCTGAATCTCTATCGGCTCATATTCAATGACATGTTTAGAATCCAGATGGTACTTCTTAAGCATGGATACATGGAACACGTTATGGATATGTTGCATATGAGGCGGTAAAGCTAGCTCGTAGGCGACTTTCCCGACTTTCTTCAATACCTCGAAAGGCCCCACAAATCTTGGACTTAATTTTCCTTTCTTGCCAAATCTTACTAATCCTTTCCACGGAGATACTTTCAACAGTACTTGCTCTCCTTCTTCGAATTCCATATTCTTTCTGGCCAAATCAGCATACTTCTTCTGTCGGTTCTGAGCTGTCACTAACCGTTTCTGAATAAGTTGAACTATTTCCTTGGTTTGCTGCACTAACTCAGGTCCGAGTATCTTTCGCTCGCCAACTTCTTCCCAGTATACTGGAGATCGACACTTTCGTCCATATAATGCTTCATACGGTGGCATACCAATACTAGCATGAAAACTATTGTTGTATGAAAATTCCACTAACGGCAAGTGTTCATCCCAACTTCCTGCAAAATCCAATGCACAAACTCGGAGCATGTCTTCAATTGTCTGAATCGTTCTTTCACTCTGACCGTCAGTCTGAGGATGGTAAGCAGTACTCATTTTTAATTCGGTGCCCAAACATTCTTGAAAACTCCTCCAGAATCTCGAATTAAATCTTGGATCTCGATCTGAGACTATTGATACTGGAACTCCGTGTCGCACCACGATCTCTTTTATGTATATGTGAACCAATTTGTCTAATGAGAACCTCTCATTTATTGGGAGGAAGTGTGCAGATTTCGTTAATCGATCAACAATTACCCAGATGGCATCATGATTAGCCCTCGTCCTGGGCAATCCAACCACAAAGTCCATTGCAATATGTTCCCATTTCCATTCGGGAATCTCTAATGGTTGTAGCATCCCACTTGGCCTTTGATGTTCTGCTTTTACTTTCTGACAGGTCAAACACTTACTTACCCATTCAGCAATATCTCTCTTCATATCCGGCCACCAGAAATTTCTTTTCAAGTCTCGATACATTTTCGTACTCCCTGGATGAATCGAATATTTCGAGCTGTGGGCTTCCTGTAGGATCTCATTCTTCAACTCTGTCACATTGGGTATCCAAATACGTGAAGAAAATCTTAATATCCCCTTGTCATCTACCTGTGTGCATATTTCCTCACCTGTTAACTTGTTCACATCTCCGCTCATGACTTCCTCCTGGCATCTGCGAATCTTTTCTAACAATTCTGGCTGAAACGTCATAGTGTACACCGTATCTGTACTACTTGCAGGCATACACACCTCTATCTCCAATCTTTCAAACTCTTTGTATAATTCCTCAGGCATTGTCAACATACTGATTTTCTCCTTCCTACTTAAAGCGTCCGCCACCACGTTCGCCTTCCCAGGATGATAGTTGATGGTACAATCATAATCCTTGAGTAATTCCAACCATCTTCTCTGTCTCATATTTAACTCCTTCTGGGTGAAAATATATTTTAAACTCTTGTGGTCCGTGTAAATTTCACACTTTTCCCCATACAGATAATGTCTCCAAATCTTCAAGGCGAAAACAATCGCGGCTAATTCTAAGTCATGAGTAGGATATTTCTGTTCGTGAGGTTTCAATTGTCTCGATGCGTAAGCAATTACCTTTCCGTGCTGCATTAGTACACATCCCAAACCCTTGTGAGATGCATCACTGTAGATCACAAAATTTCCCTTTTCATCTGGAAGTGTCAATACAGGTGCAGTCACCAATCTCTTCTTCAATTCCTGGAAACTTTCTTCACACTTCTCATTCCACACAAACTTTTCATTCTTCCTTGTCAACTTTGTTAGTGGGGTGGCTATCTTCGCAAAGTCTTGAACAAATCTTCGATAATATCCCGCCAATCCTAAGAAACTTCGAACCTCTGTGGGTGTTTTAGGTCGGTCCCAATTCATCACGGCTTCAATTTTAGTAGGATCCACCTTAATCCCTTCACTGCTGATGACATGCCCTAAAAACTGCACTTCTTTCAGCCAAAACTCACATTTGGAAAATTTCGCATACAATTTCTCTTTCCTCAACGTTTCTAAGGCTATTCTCAAATGCCCTGCATGCTCTTCCTCGGTCTTCGAGTATATCAGAATATCATCTATAAACACAATCACAAACTTATCCAAATACTTCTTGAAGACTCTATTCATTAGGTCCATGAACGCTGCTGGTGCATTAGTTAACCCAAAGGCCATCACTAAGAACTCGTAGTGCCCATACCTAGTTCGAAACGCTGTTTTTGGAACGTCTTCCGGTCTAATCTTTAATTGAAAATATCCTGACCGCAAATCAATCTTCGAGAAACAAGTTGCTCCTTTTAATTGATCAAATAAATCGTCAATTCTCGGCAAAGGGTATTTATTCTTGATGGTCAACTTATTTAGTTCCCGATAATCGATACACAATCTCATACTTCCATCCTTCTTCTTTACAAATAATACCGGAGCTCCCCACGGCGATACACTAGGTCTAATAATACCTTTCTCCAGAAGATCTTGCAATTGAACTGCCAATTCCTTCATCTCTACAGGTGCCATTCGATAAGGAGCCTTTGACACGGGTTCAGTTCCTGGGGCTAAATCAATGGTAAATTCTATTTCTCTATCCGGAGGTAATCCGGGAAGTTCATCCGGAAAAACATCCAGAAATTCATTCACCACTGGAATTTTCTCTATCTTAGGCACCTCTTGACTAGTATCCATGACATAAGCCATATAGCCCTCGCATCCTTGCCTCAACAACCTCTTTGCTTGAATGATCGTTAAAAATCTCCTAGTCTGCCTCTGACCCCTAAAGGTAACTACTACATTATCAGAGGGTTTAAGGATCACCTTCTTATTCTTACAATCAATTTGGGCATTATTCTCAGTTAACCAATCCATTCCTAAGATAACATCAAATTCACCTAACTGAAAAGGTATCAAATTAGCGTAAAAACAATGTCCTGAAATATCAATCTTGCAACGAGGACACACTTGAGTAACCGGAATTCGTTCTGAATTAGCTATTTCTATAACTATAGCTTCACGTAACATGCATACCTCATAATTTAACTTTTGAACAAATTCTTTGGATATAAAGGATTTCGTAGCCCCGGAATCAATTAACACTTTAGCTTGAACAGAATTTACAGGGAGCGTACCTGCTACCACATCCGAATTCTTAATAGCTTCGTTCAGAGTCATGTTGAAAGTCCTCGCCATTGGTCTGATACTTGATGTTGGGGGTGCTTCAATTGCTTGCAGTATTGGATTAGCCAGAACTGGAGGTTTCACTACAGGTACTTTACAGTCTTTCATTATATGCCCCGGTTTCCCACAACGGTGACACACAATTCCTGCCTTGCATTCCCGAGCATAATGACCTTTTTGATTACATTTGAAACACGTCACCTCCAGCTTTGTACACACTCCAGGATGCCTTTTTCCACAAGTCTTGCATTCTGCCAAGAGTGGCCTAACCAATTTCTGTTGACTCGCATCTTGAATTCTATTTCCTTGGCCCCCATTCCCTGATCCCGGCTTCTTAGGGTTCCCATACTTTCCTGGCTGGAATCCTGGCTTTTTATTTGGCACATTATGAGAACTGCCTTGCTCTTGTCGTTCCCCCATTGACCCAGCCTTTCTCTTCTTTCCTTCTTTTTCCTTGAAATATAATTCGCTTTCTCCTTCAGCTATCATGGCCTTTTGCACCACTGCTGCATAAGTCTCCAACTCCAAAACTGCTAGTTTAGTACGAATCCACGGTTTCAATCCTTGTTGAAACCTCTTAGCCTTCTTCCTTTCCGTATCCACATAGGCCGGAGCAAACCTAGCTAGTTCCGTAAACTTGGTTTCATATTCTGTCACCGACATTTTCCCCTGTTTCAGCTCCAAAAACTTCATCTCCATCTGGTCTTTCATATAGTCGGGGAAATACTTTTCCAAAAATAGCTCTGTGAACCTCTCCCAAGGAATCACCTCAGTAGCTTCCAACATCTTCACCGACTCCCACCAGTAAGTAGCTTCATTCTTCAAGAAATAACTTACATATTCGTGAGGAGCAGCTTTCAACACCGAAGTCCACGACCTTAAAAAAATGTTTCTCTCTCTAGATATTTCCTCTCCCTTCTCTCTAGGATAGAACCCTAATTATCTCAGCCGCCTTAAACCCAAACCTTTTCTTCATCTCTTACTCATATTAAACCAACACGAATTCACCTCTCTCCTTTAATCTACACCTAAATACTATACTTCTAACCTTTAGATTCTCCTTTTATCTGTTTTGTTTCTTTAGCTATGGTTAGTCAAGGCTCCTTTTGTGATTCGGATGGAATTCCAGGGTATATGCAAGATACCGTCGGAGAAGATGACCTAGATGAAGTCAGAACTAGGCGTGAGGTAGAGGAATACCCTATCTTGATGGGGTTTCCTAGCAGTTCAGGTGGTATTCCGTATGAGAAGGCTACAGTGATAGATAGCTGCTCAGATGAGGAGCTCACTCTTGAGGATGACAGGGCAAAGATGGAAAGGGAGACCGTTCATAGGGTCTCGAAAATGGCTTTTGCTGAGAACAAAGCTGAAAGAGAGCAGCTCTTTGCTCTTAGAATCAAAATGATGGAGCTACAACGTTTCTTGGAGACAAGGGGCTCGTCGATGGCGGAGTTTGAAAAGTATAGAATTGAAAAAATGGATAAATTTAACGCGGGGTGTCCAGGTTCTATGCAGTTTGTAACTGGTAGGGATGAGTTTGGCCTTCCTATCTTAAAGAACTCCAGTGCTGGAAATGCTGAGGGCGCATCGGGGTTTAAAGAGTCGCAGGGGCAGGAACATTTTAATGCAGACAAGATGTTTGATAATAAGCATGAGTTTGAGAAATCTCGTATGAGTGAAGAAGCAGGAAATAATCCAAGATTTGTGGATGCTAAGTTTGGAGAAGGTGTCTCAGGTGTTAAAAATGTTAAGGGCGTAATCATAATGGATGAGGAAGGCAAGGTGTTCGACAAACTGCCTCAGACAGCGAAGCGCAAGGCTGATGGCTTTAGCCCGTGCAGTGAGGATGCTACTAAACCTGTAGAGGATTTCCCAGCCTTGCCTAACTCGAAGGTGCAAGATCCTGTTAAAGATGCTAGAAGTGCTAGCGGACCCAAGCCGTTGTGGTCTAAAGTGGTTAAAGAGCCACCTCCTCCGGTGAATAATGTGAGTTTTGATTATTGTCCTAGGCCTGATGGTGTGTCTGTGGTTTCACCACCTGATGAAGTCCTCAAAGAAGGTATGGAAAAATTTAAGAACTGCATAGTGGGTACGTTTTCAAAAGGAACTAAGCCGTACAATTCTGTGGTTGCGTTTGCCCGTAGAGCCTGGGAGCGTCGTGGTCTGTTGAGGGTCTTTCAGAAGGATAGCCACACTTTTATCTTTAAGTTCAACTCGGAGTCACAAATGAATAAAGTGCTTACTCAGGGCACTTGGTATGTTGAGGGTCAGCCTTTGTTGGTGAAAGCGTGGGGTCGAGCGAATGAGTCTAAAGGAATTGAGAAAATGCCTCTTTGGGTGAAGTTTAGCAGGATTCCTGACTGTTATTGGACTCGTAAGGGTCTTAGCTGGTTAGCAAGTGCTATAGGAAGACCTTTGTGTGCTGATGAATTAACGTCAAAGCTGGAAGTTCTTCCATTTGCTAAGTTGTGTGTGGAATACACGATTGGAGATGACTTGCCAGAAAAAATTGAAGTGGAGGAGATAGATCCATCATCAGGTGATAAATTTACCTCAGAGGTGTTGGTGAACTACCCGACTAAACCGCTAATCTGTTCTGGGTGCCACTCTTTGGGACATAGGGTGGGGGCATGCCCATCTACAAAGAGAACATGGGTGGAAAAAAAGAAAGTGGAGAAGGACTCTGAGATGAAGGAGGACATTAGTGAGAAAATGGAGGATAAGAAGCCAGAGCAAGCAAAAAGTCATGAGGATACCTCTCAGAACATGGATACTACTCAGAATGATACTCAGACTGCTACTCAGAAAACTCGGAATACTCAGAATCTTCAGAATGTAGGAGCTGCCTTTTCTCCTGCTAAAAGTGCAGCGTCTGTAGATGGGCAGGAGTCAGATGCGTCTCTTGAGGAGTCTCCATCTCCGGCTGTAAATTTTAAAAACCTGAAGACTGTGGATGAGATTGATACCAAGCACGCAGTTGGTTTTGAATCCAAGAAGTTGAAATTATCTAAATCTCAGATAAAGAAGAGGCGTAAGTTGCAGAGGAGTGGCTCCTCAAAATCCCCTTAATTCTCATGATTATTGACTTTTGTGCGTATAACATTAGAGGGTTAAATAATAAGCAGGCCTTTGTACAGGATTTTATAGGTCTGAATAAAATTTCTCTTTTTGCTTTGCTTGAAACTCATGTTCAGCAGGATAGAGCTAATGCTATCTCCAGGAATTTGTCTTCAAGGTTTTCTTGGTTTTTTAATTATAGCCACCACCCTAATGGTCGTATCTGGTTGGGTTGGGATAGCTCAGTTTGGAATGTCACGGTTATCTCTGATTCAGCCCAGCAAATTTCGTGTAGGGTGAAGAAATTGGATACGGATTCCACTTTTGTTGCCTCTTTTGTCTATGGATTGAATACGCAGCAAGAACGAAGACTGCTGTGGAGTGATTTATCTGCGGTTAAAAGCATTTTGTCTGATGAGCCTTGGAATGTGCTGGGTGACTTCAATGTTTGCTTGGGGCCAGGTGAGTCTAATAAGGGCACGAGATGGACAAGTAGTATGTTAGAATTTCGTGAGTTCATCACTGATATGGGGTTAGTAGATTTGAACTGCTCAGGGCCACGGCTGACCTGGTGGGATAGCTGTAAAAATGACCCTTGTTTCAAAAAGCTGGATAGAAGCCTGGTGAATGGCGACTGGTTGGCTAAATTCTCTCTGTCAAAAGCTCTGATGCTACCTCGTGGCCTTTCGGATCATTGTCCTGTTTCGGTTAATCTGGGAATTGTTCATGCTCGTATTCGAAAGCCTTTTCAGTTTTTCCTTCATCTTATGGATGCCCCAGGATTTTTAGATATTGTCAAAGAGGCTTGGAATGTGGAGATAGCGGGCGACCCATGGTATGTGTTAACCATGAAGTTAAAGAGAGTTAAAGCAGGCCTGAGGAACCTTAACATCACTCGTGGCAATTTGCACAATGCAGTAGCAGCTGCTCGTGATGCCCTGTTGGAATTTCAACTTCAATTGCCTTTGTTGCCCACTGTTGTGCAGTTTGAAGAAGAAGCTAGGCTGAGATTGGTGCTTAATGAACACCTGCGGAATGAGGAAATTTTGCTCAAGCAGAAATCTCGTGTTAATTGGTTAAAGAATGGAGATGGTAATAATAGATATTTTTTTAATGCTTGTAAGGGGCGCTGGAATTCTAACAAAATGCTTATGTTGGAAGACTCGACTGGTGTTCTTCGCTCGTCTCACAAGGAAATTGCAGATATTGCTGTGAGTTACTTTAAATCACTCTTGGGTCATGATGCTCAGGTGGGTGAATTTCCTGAGGATCTCACTCTTCCTCAACTTTCTGAGAATCAAAAGACCAGCTTAACTATGCCATTTACAGAGTTGGATGTTTTTAATACATTTAAGCATATGGCTAAAGGTAAATGCCCAGGACCGGATGGCTTCCCTGCTGAGTTTTACTTAACCACTTGGAGTATTCTGGGGCCAGATGTTAGCAAAGGTATCTTGCATTTTTTCTCAAACTTACATCTCCCTCGTATCATTAATTCTGCAGCGATTGCTTTAATTCCAAAAGTTCAGCATGCTACTTCTATGACAGACTACAGACCGATTTCTTGTTGTAATGTACTGTATAAATGCATTTCAAAAATGTTAACTGCGAGGCTTAAGATCATCATGCCTTCATTGGTATCTCCTTGTCAGTCTGCATTTGTGGCCAACAGATTAATAGGTGACAACATAATGCTTGCTCAGTCACTGTGCAGAAACTATCATCGAAGTTCTGGGCCCCCTAGATGTGCAATTAAGGTGGACATAAAAAAGGCTTTTGATAGTATAAGCTGGAATTTTCTTTTTGAAGCCCTGGAAAGACTGGGATTTCCTCAGGTCTTTGTGAATTGGATAAAAGCTTGTATAACAACGAGTATGCTGTCTGTTAAAGTTAATGGCTCGTTAGAAGGGTATTTTGAGGGAAAGTCTGGACTTCGGCAGGGGGACCCCATGTCCCCATATCTGTTTGTTCTTGCTATGGAGGTCATGTCTGCATGCATCAATAAAGAAGTTCTGAATGCAAATTTCTCATATCACTGGCACACTAAGGAGGCTGGCATTACTCACCTTATCTTCGCTGACGATGTTTTCTTGTTTTGCAAAGGTAATAGGGATTCAGCTCTTGCTCTCATGAAAGGAATTCAAACCTTCTCCAATGCTTCGGGCCTGGTTCCTAATGGTGGTAAAAGCCAATGTTTTTTCAGCAATGTTCCGAATGAGGATAAAGACTCTATTCTCAATCTCACTGGATTCCAACTCGGCAGGCTACCAATCAAGTATTTGGGATTGCCGTTGATCTCTACTAAACTTACTCAGCAGGATTGTATGCCCTTAATCCTAAGACTCTGTGCCAAAATTGATAGCTGGACTTGTCGGTTCCTCAGTCATGCGGGAAGACTCCAACTATTACAGGTAGTTCTCTTTGGCATTCAAGGCTACTGGATGTCTAACCTGTTTTTGCAAAAAGGTGTGCTGAGGAAACTTGCTTCCATATTTGGGAAGTTTCTCTGGGGAGGGTCTACAACGTCTAAAAAACCTGCAAAGGTCTCATGGAATGAGTGTTGCTATCCGAGAGATGAAGGTGGACTAGGCCTTAAAAACCTATTTGTTTGGAACAGGGCAGCTATTCTCTATCAACTCTGGCGCTTGCTTCAGCCTAACTGCTCTTCCATTTGGGTAATATGGGTTCGTGAAACAGTGCTAAAGAATAAGGCTTTCTGGACGCGGCAAATTCCCTCCTATGCATCTTGGTGTCTTAAAAAAATCTTAGAAGCTAGGGAGGATGCTCTGAGATTTCTTTTTTTTTTTGCTAATTTAAAGTATTATAACGAAGAAAGAAAAAGGATACAAGGATCCGGGGCATACCCCTCAAAAAGATGGCAAGAGACAGGATCTCACCATACGCCAAAAAATAACCAGGCTAAACTATAATAAAACTAGAGTAGCCAATTAACAACTGTTGGGTGTTTTCTAACATATGTCCTAAAACAGTTACAAGAAAAAAGTTTTTCTTTAACCATCCGCTTTATAACTCGAACTAGCTCCAAGGTAGAGTGGCTTTTGCTGGAATTGTGGATTCTAAAGTTCCTCTCCTTCCACGTGTGGTGAACTGCAACAGCTAGGAATAAACTACCCATCTGAGTGAAGATCTTCGAAGATGGTGGGAAGAAGTCTCCATTTTGGCACTGCAACCAATCCGGGTTTAGAACAATAGGGCAAGCTCGTCTTATCATGTCGAAGTAAGGACAGTCTGAGAAAATATGATGCACAGTTTCTGGTCTCAAATTACATAGAGCACAATTCTGGTTAACCGCCATTCCAAACATGAGCATCCTATCTCTGGTAAGCAACCGATTTTTTAAAGCTAACCAGAGAGTAAACGAACATCTAGGAATGGAGAATGAGTTCCAAACTACTTCATGCCAAGAAGATAAACCCGATCTCTCTCTAATAGACTGCCAGATGGTAGAAAGCTTTACGTTTGAGGGGAGAAGTCCATCCCAAGTTATAACATCAGAATGGTAGATTGCAACAGAACCTACCCGACTCCGAAGCTCCATCATATCTACATGGTTTGAAGGAGGGAGATGCCACTGCCCCTCACGAATAAAGTTTTCCACAGTCGCCATACTATTAGATTCAGCTATAGAAATAATGCCTGCCCGGAACTGAAGTGACAACGGAATGTGACGAACCCAGGGATCATGCCAAAATAAGAACTTTGATTGCCTACCCACCCTGAAATGTAGAAAGGCTTTAGCTTTCGGACGATAGTTAAGGATTTTCCGAAAAGACCAGGGGCATTTATACGGAATTTTTGCAGTCCAGAATGCCTTCCTTTTCAGCAGAGAATTATGGATCCACTTAACCCACAAAGAAGTTGCATTTGGTTGAATTATTCGCCACAGCTGGTATAAAATTGAAGCACAGTTTAGGTCGAAAAGGCTTTTCAACCCGAGGCCTCCTTCCTCTTTAGGCTTGCAGCATTCCATCCAAGAGACTTTGTAATGACACTTGCCAGAGCTTTTATAAAAGCCCCCCCAAATGAATTTAAATATCAGGGAATTTAGGCGCTTCAGAATATACTGAGGAAGGAAAATATAGGCACTCCAAAAGCCCACAATGCCATATAGAATTGTGCGGATCAGCTGTAGTCTCCCAGCAAAATTAAGAAATCTAGAAGTCCAAACCTCCAACCTGCTGCAAAAACTGTTAATAAGAGGAGTGCAATCTCTTTCTGAAAGCCTAGTACACAACAAGGGAAGTCCCAAATATTTAACTGGTAAACTCCCTTCTGCTATACCAGTAAGAGAATGAATCTGAGAGATGACATCAGTAGCCACATTTCCATAAAAACACTGAGATTTCGATTCATTAATAGACAATCCAGAGATGTTCGAGAAATTTCTCAATCCTTGGAAAAGTGCAGTGACAGACGGGACGTCCCCTTTACTGAAGAGAAACACGTCGTCTGCAAATATGAGATGATGCAAATCAACCTCTTTCGTACGCCAATGATGACAGAAACCACTGTTAGAAGTAGACTGCTTTAAACAAGCAGAAAGGACCTCCATGGAGATTACAAACAAATAGGGCGAGATTGGGTCCCCCTGCCTCAACCCTGACCTGCCCTGAAAATAGCCTTCAAGCGAGCCATTTACCTTAACTGAGAACATGGCTGTAGTAATGCATTGTTGTATCCAGCCGACAAACCTATCCGGAAACCCCATCCTTTGTAAAGTAGCGAAGAGAAAACTCCAATTCAGCGAATCAAACGCTTTGCGAATATCAAGCTTAAACGCACAGCGGGGTGATCCAGAATTTATGTGGTAATCTCTGCACAAAGATTGAGCTAGCAAAACATTGTCACCCATAAGTCTACCAGGAACAAATGCAGATTGGTAAGGTGAAATAAGACTTGGCATGATATTTCGTAACCGGCCGCTCAAAAGCTTTGATATTACTTTGTAGATGACATTGCAGCACGAAATGGGCCGAAAATGGGTCATGTTTGTCGGATTTTGATGCTTTGGAACAAGAGCAATAGCAGCAGAGTTCTGAGATTTCTTAATTATTCTGCTGGGATAAATTCATCATTCCTTCTTTGGCATGATCCTTGGGTTGATGGTGTTCCGCTTATTAGTAGATATGATCATAGTATTTTCTCCCTTACTGACACCTCTAGTTTGGATCGACTTAGTGTCTTCATGGTCAGGAATACTTGGAGACTGCCAAGCTCCAATCATATGTGGGTGATGGATGTGAGGAGGAGAATAGGTGCTGTTCGTATTTGTAGTCAAGACAATATCACTTGGGCAGGGAGTAACAAGGTATCTCTTTCCTATATTTACGATTCAATTCGAGGGAGGAATCCCAGGCTGCCTTGGGTTGGTGCTATATGGCATCGTCTCCGTATACCCAAGTGCTCTTTCTTTCTTTGGTTAGCACTTCGTAATCGACTGTTAACTAAGGATCGTATGTTGAGGTTTGGATTAGTGGTCGACTTGGGGTGTGTCCTATGCAACAGCGGTGCGCCAGAAACTGTTGAGCATCTCTTTACGGCCTGCTCTTATACAAAGCCTATCTATGATAACTCGTGTGTTCAATTCTCCGGTAACTGGACCTTGTATCTTGAGGGTAAATTCTTCGTCGATAGACTTCCAAGAATCAAGGAGCAGCTAGCCTATCTCTATTTAGCAGTGGCGGGTCATACTATTTGGAAGGAAAGGAACCAGCGTATTCACAATATGGGCCACGGGCGCAGTTCAAATCAGCTCATACATGATGTCAAGCAAATTGTTAGGGATAAGGTTTTTTCTAGCAGACTGTTTCAGGAGCATGCATCTCGTAATCACTCTCTAATTTCTGATTTATTCTAATTGTGCCAATCGTACTAATTGTACTCTTTTGTTAGGAAATGCCTCATTTAGTACCTTTATAGGTAATTAAATTGAGATTTTTTTGTAGCTTGATCGCGGGGTATGCCCCTAGTTTTTGTACTTGCATTTCCTTTGGTATATATTTTTTATTTAGCAAAAAAAAAAAAAAAAAAAAAAAAAAAAAAAAAAAAAAAAAAAACTTACATATTCAGTTTGTTTGTCTGCTGGGACCCCCACCAGTGCAATGGCTTTTTCCATCTCTTTTAACCAAGACCTCGCCTCCACCGGGTCCGCTGTCCCTTTAAACTCAGGAGGTTTAACTGCCTGGAAAGACTTAAAAGTAACCACCGGAGGAACAGGTGGCTGTTGCTGCTGCTGCTGCTGTTGTTGCTGTTGTTGCTGTTGTTGCTGTTGTTGCTGTTGTGCCAACAATTGCTGCTGTAATTGCTGCTGTTGCTGTGCCAGAGTAGCAGTCTGCTGAACAAGAGTTTGTAATATTTGTGCTAAGGCAGGGTCCATCTGACCAACAGGGGGTGGATTAGCTTGTTCACCCTGATCGGGGGTGCGGGTATTTTGTTTCTTCTTTTTGGGAGGCATGTTTCTGAAATCAATGAACAATTATATTAGATTCAGGTTCAGAAAATAATATCTCAAATGATCAAACTTAAACAAACAATGCATATATTGCTGAAGAGTAATTCAAGGTCTCCAGCCAAAATTCCGATCAACAACTGATTCACAGGGCGCAATAAGATATCAATCCAAGGTTACACAAGGTATTCACAGACGTTTAGTAGGTACCATAAAGAAACCATAGTCATAGTGCTAAGATCAACATAGTATCGAAAGTAAAAACAATGCTAGAAGGAAATGGTGCTGAAAGTAAATATGAAACGAGCAGTAAATAAGATGCTTAAGTAAATGACAGTATAAGGAAATTTAACACAGTCCTGCAAAAGTGATAATGATATATATAGATAGATCAGATACAAGCGTAAGAACAACGCTTCGATAAGGGTACAACATAATGCTAAAAGAGGAGACTGCTAGCATCTAGTCACAGTACAACAGATATATACAACAAAACTGGTCGCACTGCAAATCCTGACATACTACTACTGCCATAACATGCCTCTAAATACCACATCATCATACTACCCTAATCATCACTGGTCATCATCGTCATCCGACTCTCCCCGCCAAGCTGATCCCAAAATGCTCTCCAGCTCTGCCGTCACCAGACCTAGGGTCACCTGCTGTGTCACAAATGCCGGCTCATCTCGGGATCTCATCCGTCCCCGCCTAATGACAACACGTCTAAGAGCTCGTACTCGCCTCCGGACATCCTCCAGCTCAGCCACCGCTCTATCTCTATCTCTAGCCCGATCCTCCTCCCCAGCCCTCATAGCCCTCCACTCTGCCATCTGCCCTAAGAGATAGTCCCTCTCTCGGGCCACTCGCTCGTACACATGATATGGGACAGGCTGAGGAGTATACTGGTATGCTGGCCCATTCACTGAGCCCTGCGATCCTACGAACGGCTGCATAACCCCTGGGGAAATCTGCTGCGGTACAGAAGCCCCTCCTTCCGGATCCTCGTCCGGGTCTGAATCGGAACCAGAAGCAGGTGCCTGAAGTATACATATATATATATATAATTAGACTTCCTATCTCTCACGAAACAATCCTAACCTTTCTCATAACTCTACCCCGACTCCCCACCTAATTGTTTCAGTGACTGTGACCTGTGGCTTTGATACCAACTTGTAACACCCTCACTTGCCCACAATAATAATATAAACATTTATACTCAATTAAACATTAATATAGGAGAAATTTTTGAAATTTCGGCATGATGTAATCATACACCGGACTAATCACCTGCTCAAGCAACTAAGTATAACTAAAACAGTCCACATACACAAGTTATACTAACCATAAGGAAACAAAACCATACCAACCCAGATCGCTCACAGGTCACTGTATGAAACAACTATCAATAGTTATTACAACCCAGAACTGAATCAAATAATATACAACCCAATAAATAAGATAATCTGCCTACAAATACAGACATAATATAAACAAAGATATATGTTCACTACCCAACCAACCACCTCGACCCTCTGACTGCCTCGGTGACTACCCCAACCAGACGGGCCACTTCTCCTAGACATCTTCTGGCTTAGCTGAGGAAACAGAATTAGCAAGCAAGTGAGCCAAAATGCTCAGCAAGTATATATGTATGAAATTAAAACATCAACAACTGATATGTCTGCAAGATTTTCAAGAATTAACAATCAACAATAAATATAGCTCAATTAAAGGTTCATCTTTTGTCTGAATCATAAAATAGAAGAGGATTGGACTATCATACATTTTTATAATAAAAACAATTATAAGGTTAGGCTGCTGATCAGTCACGCACTAACCCCGGACAAACGCACACAGCAATGTCCTTAATGGATCCACGGCACACATTGGCCTTAATTATTTCTGACCACGAATCTGGTCCGACCCTTACGGTCCACATTTTTTAAAAAAACTAACAGTCCAATCCTAACTAAACATCAGGTGTCGGAACAATCGACCACCTCAACTGCCAAACATCCTGAACACTTTCGTTCCAGGTTAACATCTCAAATCTCACCAAATAGAACAAGGTCGGATAATCTCTGAATTAAATATCGACAAGTTCGATATGGCAAAAAGGGGTATTGACTTGAGTCAAGTCACAAAAAGGATTAACAAAAACGATATAGTCAACCTGGGGTATAACAATTGAATATTCATAATTAATGGAAATTATCAGAGCAATTATATCAAGGATAAATCAATTACATAAGAAACAAGTTATGATAATCATAATTCGCTGGAAGTATAAGTGAAGCGGTTTACTTGAAAGAGAGGTGGAACAATATGCTTGCAAGGGGTATGGATGTAATCAATTCACTAAAAGAATCAACAATTCAGTAGAATCAATTTGGGGTATAACCATTATGTATTCGCAATTTCGGGAAATTAACAGAACAATTATAGCAAGAGTAATTTAAATAAACATATGAATCAGGTTTTTATAATCATAACTCATTTGAAAGGTAATTGAAGCAATTTACTTGCCTTAACTAGAAAATCACAGAATCCGAAGCGTCTTTACGTCCTCAGCTTTAGCCTTCCCTTTATCCACGGAATCTACACACAATATAACACTATTTCAGAATCCTGTTTAATACTCGCTAAGCAATATAAACATTCCACTTAGTCTACCCCTGCGAATAGTTCCCTAATTTACGTTTATTTAATCATATAATATCAATACATAAGCTACAAACAAAAGTATTTAATCATATAGCCACGTAAGCACATACCACATAGATATTTAAAATATGAAGCCCGACTCACAACTCGTATAAATTATATAATTATACATACTCATTTTCAAGAAGTGATTTTAATATATTTTAGAAAAATTTTGACGGCATCCCCTTTATACGGGGGACTGCCAGTCGGGATACAGCCGACACAACCAACACAATTACCAATTACCAATCGAATCCATAATTATTATTCAATCCCAATACACATTCCAATTCGCATTTTCAATTCTCCGATTCATAATTTAATACCATTTAAGCAATTAATACCAACTCGATAATAAATTACCACTTATTAGGTAATTAATAAATAATAAATATTAAATATTTTTGGCTCAGAAAATAATCATCATCGCCAATTTTATACCCTCGACTCAAATTAAATCACCGTCGAGGGGGCAAAATCCCGAGGGTGCCCAAATTAGGGTTTCCAACTCGGAATTCCACACTTACTATTTGCATAACCAATAATAATAATCAAATTTCATTATAATTAAACAATCAATTCGAATAATTGAAATCAAATATTCGAACAACTGTTTTTTTCGTTTCCTGTCAAAACACCAACAATGATCAAGACACAACAGTCGAAACCAAGCCTTGTACTACAGTAATAACCGGAAAAACAGAAATCATACTCCCAAGCTTTACATAATCCAGCCACCACAAACAATATACACGGCCAAACACAACCAAGACCATAACAATGAAAGCCCCAAATCTCAATTCAACAATTCATGTAACCCGCACACACTCGAACCCAACTACACGAACACACACATAACACACACTGACTCGACACACACACACACACACACACCATCGTCAACACACACACACTCACAATTGCAACCATAACAGGGGATGGAAGCACTGGATACCCACACACACGGCTGCACACACAGCTCTTATACACACACACACGGAAACACTCAATCACCACAGTACAACACGACTGCGAGGGAAAGTAGAGGGATTGAGGGGTCGAATTTGCAGCAAAGGAATGAGACCAGGAACCGTTGCTTACCAGAATCGATGAGGCTCGGAAATTAGAGGAGGGAAATTGGAGGGGATGAGAGGGAGAATACTTGAGATTATCGTGTAAGAAATGAGAGAATTCAGGAATGTTCTCAAAAGAACCGAATAAAATGAATTTAGGGATTTGGGTTCTAAAAGGGGAAAGACTCTTATAAAACAAAACAAAAAAAATGATTTTTTTACAATTTGAATTAAACACTAATTAAATTCCTGAAATTCAAATTAATAAGGAAATGATTGAAATTTTAAATTTTAAAATTTAAAATTCTAAAATGAAGACACAAAATTACGATTGCCCACATATTTTTGAAATATTTTTAGGATCAAAAACGAATTAAATACGGATTTTACAAGATTAAATCCGTAAAATGAAACAGAATTCATAAAATCATTTTAAAATCGTTAAAAATCAAAACAATTCCATACAACATTTTTAAAACTCAAATAAACTAATAAAGTTAATAAAACGAAAGATTTCATAATTTTTACTAATTCCGATGGTTTTATAAAATTCTCAGAAAGTAAATATAACACAAATAAATAGGAAATAGATCCCAAAAATATAATTAAAATAGTCGGGCTTACATAACACATATAAAATATCAATCTGACTTCCAAATATTATTCCACAATATAATACTTCCTCAACCAATTCACACACCACATAATTTATATTTAGTATAAAATAGATAACTTTTAATAATTAAATATTCTGAAATTTCTAAGGCGTTATATCAAAGATGGGCTATGTGATGCCTGCCAATTAGGGAAACAAAAGAAATCATCTTTCAAAAGCAAGACAGAGTCATCCATTGTTAAGCCTCTTCAATTGCTGCATATGGATTTATTTGGTCCAGTAAATGTCATGTCTATTTCAAAGAAGAAATACTGTCTGGTGATTGTAGATGATTTTTCTAAGTTCACATGGACTTTCTTCCTGCACTCCAAGGATTGTGCAAGTGAAATCATTATCAATCACCTCAGAATGCTAAACAATGGTTCTGAAGACAGAGTACAAAGGATCAGGAGTGACAATGGTACTGAATTCAAGAATTCCACAATGAAGATTTTCTGTGAAGAGAATGGAATTGTCCATGAGTTTTCTGCTGCCAGAACACCTCAACAAAATGGGGTTGTTGAAAGGAAAAACAGAACTCTCATTGAAGCAGCTAGAACAATGTTAAGTGAATCAAGATTACCAACATATTTCTGGGCTGAAGCTGTCAACACTGCATGCTTTACTCAGAATATTTCCTTAGTCAATCAAGCTAGAGGAATGACTCCTTATCAGTTATTAACCAACAAGAAACCAACTTTAGCTTTTCTACATGTCTTTGGATGTAAGTGTTTTGTGCTAAGGAATCATGGAGATAATTTAGGCAAATTTGAAGCAAAGGCAGATGAAGCTATTTTCGTTGGATATGCAGCAGGGAAAGCCTACAAGGTCTACAATCTAAGAACCAACATTGTTATGGAATCTGTACATGTTGTGTTTGATGATCAAAAGATTCTAGGCCTAAATGATGAAGGCTACCATGAAAAGTTGGAATTTGAGAATGAAGGTGAAGGAAGAATGTACTATGATGATGATGAGGAGAATGAAGATCATGACCACAGAGATCCACCTAGAGCTGTTATACCAACTAGAAGTGATGCTTACACTGAAAATGAAGCATCCGTTGATAGTCATTCTAGAGCATCCGTTGACAGTCATTCTGCAACATCCGTTGACACTATTAGAGATGCATCCGTCGACAGGCAAAATGATGCATCCATTGACAGTCAACTTCATAACTCAGCAAGGACAACAAACTCAGGGGGAGTTTCTCATGGTCAAAGTTCAATGCTAAATCAACATGATCATGGAAATGAAGCAACCTCATCAAGATCAAATCTTCCACCTGCAAGAAAATGGACTAGAAATCATCCATTTGAGTTAATCATTGGTGAATCAAATTCAAGAGTCCAAACTAGAAGGGCCACTCAAGCAGAATGTCTATACAGTAGCTTCCTGTCTCAAGAGGAACCTAAGAAAGTGGAAGATGCCCTTCTAGATCCAGATTGGGTGTTAGCAATGCAAGAAGAGCTAAACCAATTTGAAAGAAATAAAGTATGGAAACTTGTGCCCAAACCTGATGATAGAAGTGTCATAGGTACTAAATGGGTTCTCAAGAATAAGACAGATGAAAATGGCATAATTGTGAGGAATAAAGCTAGATTAGTGGCAAAGGGCTATTCTCAAGAAGAAGGAATAGATTTTGATGAAACTTTTGCTCCAGTAGCAAGACTTGAGGCAATAAGAATCTTTCTAGCCTATGCAGCACATGCCAATTTCAAAGTCTATCAGATGGATGTCAAAAGTGCCTTTCTAAATGGGGAACTGGAAGAAGAGGTCTATGTCCATCAACCTCCTGGTTTTGAGGATCCAGAATTTCCAGAATATGTATATCTTCTCATGAAAGCACTTTATGGTTTGAAGCAAGCACCAAGAGCCTGGTATGACACTTTATCTCAATTTCTTTTGGAGAACCACTTCACTAGAGGTACAGTAGATAAAACCTTATTTCATAGGGATATTAATGGCTCTTCAATACTTGTTCAAATCTATGTAGATGATATTATTTTTGGGTCTACAGATGAGAAGCTTTGCAAAAAGTTTGCCAAACTTATGCAAAGTAGGTATGAAATGAGTATGATGGGTGAATTAACTTACTTTCTTGGCCAACAAGTAAAGCAAGTTAATGAGGGCATTTTCAAAATATATTTATGATCTCTTAAAGAAATTTGACTTGATGGATTGTACATCTGCTAAAACACCTATGGCCACTGCAACTAAGCTTGAGTTGAATACTAAGGAAAAGTCTGTGGACATCTCAAGTTATAGAGGCATGGTAGGTTCACTTTTATACCTAACAGCCAGTAGACCTGATATAATGTTTTCTACTTGTCTTTGTGCTAGATTTCAAGCTGATCCTAGAGAGTCTCACTTAATAGCTATTAAAAGAATTTTCAGGTATCTCAAGGGAACACCAAACCTTGGCATTTGGTACCCAAGAGAATCTGGTTTTGATCTAACTGGCTATTCAGATGCAGATTATGCAGGTTGCAGAGTTGATAGGAAAAGTACTACAGGTTCCTGTCAATTTCTAGGAAACAGGCTTGTGTCATGGTTCAGTAAGAAACAAAACTCAGTCTCCACTTCTACAGCTGAAGCTGAGTACATTGCGGCTGGAAGCTGTTGTGCACAGATTCTATGGATGTGAAACCAACTCATTGACTATGGTCTAAAAGTTGAGAAGATTCCAATTTTCTGTGACAACACAAGTGCTATTGCCATCACAGGGAATCCAGTGCAACATTCGAGAACCAAGCACATTGACATCAAATACCACTTCATTAGAGAACATGTGATGAATGGTACAGTAGAAATGCACTTTGTGCCAAGTGAAATGCAGCTTGCAGATATCTTCACCAAGCCTCTTGATGAATCCACATTCACAAGATTGGTAGGTGAGCTAGGTATGCTTAACTTGTCATAATTTCTAGTGATATTTGATTTCAATGGATTGAAGCTGGAAATGTGTTTTGATTTACTTGAAAGTTAAAACTTTCAGAAAAATTTTCTGCAGAAATTTTGCCTAAGGCAAAATTAGCTTATCAACGGATATCCTTTTATCCGTTGATAGTATAAACACATTACTAGATTTTTGCATGTCAACGGGTAACAGACTATCCACGTCATCAACGGATAAACTGTATCTCAACCGTTCATTCTATATCCGTTGATATACATTTTTTTTTTTAACCGTTGGTAACCGTGTATATCTAATCATGGCTGTACTTATTCTCTTTTTATTTATTATCTGACAGTTACTTTTGACCAATGGAGTAATTACTTTTAATTATTTCATTTTTAATTCTTGAAAAATATAAAAGGCGAACTTGTACTCTCACATCTCACTTTTATTCATTTTCAAGCACATCAAAAGTTAACTGCATCTTCTTCCCTAAAACTCTCTGTAACCAAAGTTCAATCACTTCAATGGCGCCTATTGTTAAGATGATGTCCTCCACTGGGTTTACCTATGAGAAGAACAATTTCGCGGCCTTTGTTGACACAGTGAATGCTCCAGAAGCTTACCACACTTTGATGAGTTTCGTGAAGAAATGCAAACTGTCATATGCTATGACGGCTACCACTCCCTTAATCCACGAGGTAATTGAAGAAATGTGGACATCTGCTGAGTACAATGGCACAGACGGTACAATTGCATTTTCTTTAAAGGGTAAAAACTATGTGGTTAATTCTGATGTGATAACTGCTTGTTTAAAATTGCCTGAGAATAACTGTCTGAAAGTACCTACTGATGCTGAAATTGTTGCCATGCTTAATTCTATTAATTATGCCCTTAGTACTGAAAACTTAGGGAAAATTGCTAGAAAAGGAATGGTTAAAGAATGGAGCTACTTCTGTGATGCCTTCATTAAAACTTTTTCAGGAAAAATTAGTAATTTTGATGCTATTACCCAGTCCATGCTAACAATGATGTGTATGCTTTTAAATGATAAATACTATAATTTTGGCACATTAGTTATATGTATGAGATAGCTGCAAAGTTGGGTAAAAAGGAAACTAGGAGCAAGAATATCTACTTTGCTAGATTTTTAATGCTCTTAGCACTGCATGTGTCTGAGAATAAGCTATCCATTGCTAACCCGGATAGCAAGTTCCAATGTTTTGTTCAGGAGAAGAGAGTCTTAAGTGACCTGATTCGAATGAACCTCAATGCAGGAGTACAGTTGGTATATCTACCAATTGTTCAGGTAACTATCTCTAACTCTGAAACCCCTATCTCCAACCCCCAAATTTCTTTGCCTTCTAGTGTCACAATGGAGTCTGTAGTTGTGACCAAACAGGCTCCTACCAAAGTGACCAAATCCAAAGTTCCAAAACCACATTCTAAAAGGCAAACCTCAAGTGTCTCTCAAAAGACACCTATTGTAAAAACTACCAAACCTCTTGAGGGGAGTGTGAAGGTGGTAGTGAGTGGTGAGGGACAGGGTGAACATCAAAGAAGCCCTAAGGATAAGGAAGGAGAGATGAGTGCAACCACCATTTCAGTCTCTCAAAAGACTGCTAATGTAACTACAGGCCAAATTCTAGTTACACTCTCCCAAAAGAGTGTGACTACTGAATCAAGTTCCCCACAAGGAACAGTGCACAAGAGGGTTAGGGACACATATAGCCCAATCTCAAAAACCTATGGAAGAAGAGTGAAATCTAAAACCACAGGGGAATCACAGGGTGCACACACTGTACAGGAAACTGTACCTTCTCAAACTCAGTTTGATGTGGCTTCAATAAATGTGGAGTCACAGCCCCTTGATCTTAATCTTCAAATCGATACACATTACAATCCACCATCACCAACTCCTTCTCTGGATGTGGATATGATATCTACATCAATTCCTGATTCTCCATCTTTAAGATTCTTGGAGAAGCCCCACTCTATAATTGGTGGTCATCATCTTTTAGATGATTTGTTGGACCATCAATCTTCCCTTCCAGAATTCTCAACACAGACTGTGGCCTCGAACTTAAAATCAATCTCCACAGATTCAGTGTTGGTTTTCTCTTCAACGGATATAATTATTCCTTCCTCAACGGATATCCTTCATCCGTTGACAAGTGTTTCTCCATCAACGGATGCGCCTCTATCTAGCCATCCGTTGACAGCTATAACTACTTCATCAACGGATATTCCTTATCCGTTGATAACTCACTCTACCACTGCTATATCTGACATTCCAGTGTCAAGTGTAGAGGAGTTCTCGGTAGTTGAAACACTTTTAGGTTTGAGGGAAGGGAGTGAGAGGCTGCCTTGTGAGCAGGCAAAAGGAGAGATAAATAATGAGAGGCTGGCCATTTCTTCCGGTCAGGCAAAAGGAGAGTTTGAGAGTACCACCTTAGTAGGTGAAGGTGAGGGTGTGAGAGGTGTGAGCCAAGGGGAGCCCTTGATGCAAGAAAAGAGAGATGAGGGGAGAGAAGGGACTACAGGAGAGATAAGGATGGAAGAAGCAGCCATTGCGAGTGAGTCAATGGGGGTTGAGGATGCATCCAAGGAAATGGAATTTCAAAGAGAATATCAATCCATGATTGACTCCATTTCTTTGGATGCTGAAACCTTTACTCACCCTGTTCCTGCCTATCAAATTCTGGCACAACAGGGCAATGTGGAAGCAGAGGAGGCAATGCACCTAGTGCACACCTCACAATCTCTACTTAGAGCTAAGGAATCTATAGCAGCTCTGCCAACCACTGCTGAGAGTGATGAATTTGACAATTCTGAAGATGAAGACAGCCAGAGCTTTGAAGATGAAGGTGGTAGCAGTATTCATGATTTTGCATTTGCTCAAAACTACACCTATCATCAACTTGATATGGAGATCATAAGGCAATATAAATCTGCCCTGGCTGAGCACCCAGAAGCAGATCCACAGAGAAAAGTTGTTCTTCAACAGGCAATTGACTCCCTAAAGTTACAAAAGATGCAAATGGTGATTCAGAGATCCAATTTAGAGGAGGTCAAACAAGAAATCAAGGATGTGAAGATCACTGTGGATTCCAAGCTAGAGCAACTAGCTCCTACAGCCACTCAGAGGGTGTTGCAACAAAGGTTTCTCAAAGAAGACAACCTGGCTAAATCTGTGCAATTTCTCACTTCAAGAGTGGAAAAGATGGAATCCCAGATGGAGCAATTTCTTCAACATCAGAAACTGCAAACCCAACTGCTAGAAAAGTTAGTTGCAGCCCCAACTTCTAGTCAAACCCTTGATGCTAACAAAAAGGGGGAGAAAGTGGAAGAGGCTGTGGCAACTACAAGTCAAATCTTAATTTCTGAAAGAAGGGAAGCAGCAAGTGAGGGGGAGCAGCAGCCTACCATAGTGGTCAATCCACAGGAATTCATTGTCACAGCTTCCCCCAGCAAATCCAAACCTGTACAAGTAGCTCTATCTGAAGAGTTTGATTTCTCAAACTTGACAGAAGAGGAAAAGCTAGCCAAAATTGAAGCTCTCCAAAAGATGAAAGAAGAAAACTATGAAAGGATAAAGAGGACAGAAAGATTGATCAATCAATCTATTGCATCAACTCTGTTCTCTAGCCAAACCTCAGCTCCAACAATATCTACAACAATTCTGAAGGTGCTCACTCCAGCAATTGTGGCTCCTACATTCTATGATGCTGAGCCTTCTCATGTTAAGGAATTTGAACCCTACATCAAATCAAGACCCTTCTCACCACCAAAAGCAAATGGGAAGAACAAGTTACAACTGGACTTTCCATTTCCCAAGGATGATGAAGAGAAGTTGATGGGTAAGGCAATCAAGGAATTCAAGGAGAAGACTAACAGTTGTGTAAGAGAATGGATGGCTGTAATCATAAGGAATGGAAAAGTTCTAAACATATCCAACAGCCATCCTAGATTTGTTGAAGCCAAGAGAGAAGAGACTTCAAGGCTGCTAAGAGAATCTCAACCAAGCACTGAATATCAATATGAAAACTCAGATGAGAAGCAAGCAAGGCTGGCTCAAGAGTTATTGGATGAGGTAGAGGATGAATTGAGGGAACCTGAGGAAGTCCCCAAATTCAAAAAGAAAGGGAAATCAGTCCCCAAATCCAAGAGATTAAAATCACATGCAAGGAGGCATGTCTCTCCGGAAACTGAAAACAAAGAGACAGTTGGTTCATCACAACCTATTGATGTGAAAGTATTCAACCCAGATGTAAATTTCCATGGTGAGCCTATAGTACCTAAAGAGGAACCAATGAATCTTGACTCCATTGAGGTTCCTTCATTCTTGCTGAAGCCTCAACAGAAGCCTACACAGAAGAAAAGGAAACCAAGGAAGCAACCTTCAAAGGAACCAATTCAAGTTGCTAGAGTACCTGCAATTGTCAGACAGCCAATCTTGGAAAACAAGGATGATTTCATCTATCAGGCAGATATTGAAGAATACTCTGACATGAATCTTTATCTGGATGAATTGTCAGAAGTAAGAGGAATTGACAAATATAAACATTTGCCTGAAAGATTGGTCTTTGTATACAAGGGAGGAACGGAAAGGACATGGCCACTACAAAAGGTTCTTGGAGAAAATTATCATACCTTAACCAAAGTGTTCTCTGCAATCAAGAGATACACAGGGTTCTCCAAGATAGCAAAAGGGGAGATACTGGACAAAATAGAACAAATAAGGAGGGATTGGAACTCACCATCAAGTCTACCAAGGAAAATGAAGATCCCATACAATGGACAGAAAATCCACCTCCAACCTTTCTGGATGATGGAGTTCAGGGATGAAGATGGTAACAGGAGATTCTTCAGGTTAGAAGACCAACTACCAAAGGCTAGTTCTCAATACCTGAGATGGCTACAACAGAAGCTAAATCCAAAGGTAGATGAAGAAGATGCCTTCTATAGGCAACTCCAAATACAGATTGAGTCCAACTCTGCCAAGGAAGGAAAATCAAGGGTGATGCCAACAAGAGGAAAGAAACAGTCCTAATCTGCTCAGTCTAGAGGAGCATTTCTTTGTAAATTTCTCAAACTTTCAGTTTTTAATTATTGTAGCTTAATACAATTTATGTATTGTTCTTTATATATCTTTAGGAATGTTTTGTTATCATCAAGGTCCTGAATTTATGCTTTATTGCCACAAGTATAAATTGGGGGAGATTGTTAGGAATATGTTGTACTTGATGATAACTTCACAATCAATCAAATTGTTTAAGGTTTTGTAGCTGTCAACGGATGAGGATTTATAACTCTATCCGTTGACAGGTAGCTCATCAACGGATGAGGTTTTGTAGCACACTGCAGTATCTCTATGTTATCAGTTGATAGTGTTTTTATCCACAGTCATGTTGACTATCAACGGATAGGCAGAATAGGGTAGCCAATTGTAAATAAGCTATGCTATGTAATTCTGTCTAAGTGAAAGTGTATCAACGGATGAAGACTAAACTCTATCAACGGATACAACTCAAATCCACTCTATCAACGGATACAGCTCAAGTCCCAATATCAACGGATACTGCTCTATACATCATCAACGGATGTCAGTATACATCATCAACGGATGTCAGTGTACATCATCAACGGATAATCATTGACACTGATTTCTATGATTAGCTGGAGATTAGCAGTTGATAAGGACATGTTTGACTGACAGATCACATGAGTTGAAAGTAGATACAAAAAGCAGTATGGCAGCCATACTTTGGAAACACAGAAGAAAGAAGCATTCCATTTACACTATGAATACAAGAAAGGTGCCGGAGACATGTCTGAACACAAGGACAACCTTTCGGCTACATGTGTATTTGGAGTGTAGTAGCAAGTCAACTAGAATTAGATTAGTATTATCTTATTCCAGTAGTACTTGTAAAACTTGGGATATATAACCAAGTGTAGCAACTCTTTGTAGGTTAAGAAAACAGACATATTTGCTTAGGGTTTCTTGAATATCTTTAGAAGCAAAGAGTTGTAAAACGGCAGCTGTGTACATTTTGTATCACAGAGTTTTCTTCAAATAAAAGCTTCAGGTGGTGCATATTAACCACCTGATTTTATATGTGTTTGTGTTTAAATCTTACATTGCAATTATCTCTTCATAAGTTTCTGAAGTTCTTATCAGAAATTTATAAATATCAAGAATTGTATTCAACCCCCCCTTCTACAATTATACAAGTGTGTAATCTGGGAATAACAATTGGCACACCCAGTGGGACACGAACCCACAATCGCCAGAAATTTATTCGAGTATCAACGGATATTGACACATTCGTTGATAGGCAAATTTTGAATTGGACAAAATTTTATGCCTTTCCTTCTAAAAGAAATCTCAAACTAATCTCTGGCTGCTTAATCAATCATGCTAATATCTTAGATAAATTAGGAAAAGTTCAACATACCTAACTCACTTACCAACCTTGTGAATGTTGATTCATCAAGTGGCTTGGTAAAGATATTTGCAAGTTGCTTTTCACTTGGAACAAAATGAAGTTCCACAGTACCCTCCATCACATGCTCTCTGATGAAGTGACATCAACCTTGTGAATGTTGATGTCTATGTGCTTGGTCCTGGAATGTTGCACTGGGTTTTCAGATATAGCAATGGCACTAGTGTTGTCACAGAAAATTGGAATTTTATCAATTCTTAACCCATAGTCAAGAAGTTGATTTTTCATCCATAAAATTTGTGCACAACAGCTGTCAGCTGCAATATATTCAGCTTCTGTAGTAGAAGTGGAAACTGAGTTCTGCTTCTTGCTAAACCATGATACCAGATTATTCCCTAAGAATTGACAAGTGCCTGTGGTACTTTTTCTGTCAATTTTTCAACCTGCATAATCTGCATCTGAATAGCCAGTTAGATTAAAACCAGATTCTCTGGGTACCAAATGCCAAGGTTTGGTGTCCCTTTGAGATATCTGAAAATCCTCTTAATAGCTTTTAAATGAGACTCCCTGGGATCAGCTTGGAATCTAGCACATAAAAGGTAGAGAACATAATATCAGGTCTACTTGCTGTTAAATATAAAAGTGAACCCACCATGCCCCTATAACTTGAGATGTCCACTTTCTTCTCCTTGGTATTCAACTCAAGTTTAGTGGCAGTGGCCATGGGTGTTTTTGCAGAAGCACAATCTAGTAAGTTAAATCTTTTCAAAAGATCATAAACATACTTAGATTGGCTAATGAAAATACCATCACTAACTTGCTTTACTTGTAAACCAAGAAAATAAGTTAGTTCACCCATCATGCTCATTTCATATTTACTTTGCATAAGTTTGGCAAACCTTTTGCAAAGCTTCTCATCAGTAGACCCAAAAATTATATCATCTACATAAATTTGAACAAGTATCATAGAGCCATTGACATTTTTATAAAAGAGAGTTTTATCAACAGTACCACGAGTGAAGTGATTCTCTATAAGGAACTATGATAGAGTGTCATACCAGGCTCTTGGTGCTTGCTTCAGGCCATAGAGTGCTTTGAGAAGAAAATAAACATATTCTGGAAAATCCAGGTCTTCAAAACCAGGAGGTTGACTCACATACACCTCTTCCTCCAAAATACCATTTAGGAAAGCACTCTTTACATCCATTTGATAGACTTTGAAATTGGCATGGGCTGCATAGGCCAAGAAGATTCTGATTGCTTCTAACCTTGATACAGGTGCAAAGGTCTCATCAAAATCAATTCCTTCTTCTTGACAATAGCCTTTTACAACCATTCTAGCTTTGTTCCTTGTTACTATGCCATTCTCATCCATCTTGTTCTTGAATACCCATTTACTGTCAATCACTGATTTGTCTTTTGGTTTGGGTACAAGCTTCCACACTTCATTTCCCTCAAACTGGTTTAGCTCTTCCTGCATAATTATTACCCAGTCTAGATCTAGGAGGGAATCCTCAATCTTCTTAGGTTCTTCTTTAGACAGAAAACTGCTATATAAGCATTCTTGTTGAGTTGCCCTTCTAGTTTGGACTCTGGCATTTGAATCTCCAATAATGAGTTCAAATTGGTGATCTCTAGTCCATTTTCTCTGTGGTGACAGATTTAGTCTGGATGATGTAGCTTTATTCTCCCTTTGTTGATTATTCTGATTAGTTGTTGAGTGACAACTCTGAGATACTCCCTCTGAGTGTGTGGCTCTTGAGGATGGAGTTCTAGCAGAGTGATCAATGGATATATCCCTGTGACTGTCAACAGGTACTTCAGAATAATTGTCAATAAATGGAGCTTCCTCAGCATCAATAAATGATGTCCCATGCTCTTCACCTTGAGCATGCTGAAATCTAACACCAGTTGACACTGCATCTTCATCATCTTTACTGCCTTCACCACTCATCTCATTTTCAAATGAGAGATCTTCATGGAAACCTTCATCTACCAACCCTTGGATTTTCTTATCATCAAAGACAACATGTATGGATTCCATAACAATGTTAAGTCTTAGGTTGTAGATCCTATATGATTTCCCGGTTGAGTATCCAACAAAGATGGCTTCATCTGCCTTTTTGTCAACTTTCCAATGTTCTCACCTTGATTTCTCAAGACAAAACATTTAAAACCAAAGACATGTAAGAAGTTAATTGTTGGCTTCTTTCCCTTGAACAGTTGGTAGGGTGTCATGCCTCTTGCTTGATTGATCAAAGAGATATTCTGAGTATAGCAAGCAGTGTTCATAGCTTCAGCCCAGAAGTATGTTGGTAACTTTGATTCTTCAAGCATAGTCTTTGCAGCTTCAATGAGAGTCCTGTTTTTCCTTTCTACTACACCATTTTGTTGAGGAGTCCTAGGTGCAGAGAATTCTTGGATAATCCCTTGTTCTTCACAAAACTCTTTTATCACACGATTCTTGAATTCAGTTCCATTGTCACTTCTCATCCTTCTAACCTTGAAAGAAGGATTGTTTTTGACTGTTCTGATATGATTGATGATGATTTATCCTGCCTCATCTTTGGAGTGCAGAAAGAATGTCCATGTGTATTTAGAGAAGTCATCCACAATCACTAGACAGTATCTCTTTTTAGAGATTGACAATACGTTGACTAGTCCAAAAAGATCCATGTAGAGTAGTTGTAGAGGATGATCAATGGAGGGCATTGACTTGGATTTGAAAGAGGCCTTCTTTTGCTTCCCTTTTTGGCATGCATCACACAATCCATCCTTGGAGAAATCCAATTTTGGAATACCTCTAACCAAATCCTTTTTCACCAACTCATTCATTTCTTGGAAATTCAAGTGTGACAGTTTCTTGTGCCATAGCCAACCTTTATCTACACTTGCATTGCTGAAAGGGCATGTAGCTGTATTTACACTTATTGAATTGAAGTCAGCTGTGTACACATTCCCTTTCCGGTTACCTGTCATTACTACCTTGTTGTCGTTTTTCTTGAAAATAACACAAGCTTCTGAAGTAAACCACATATTTTGACCTTTATCACATAGTTGACCGATACTAAGAAAGTTATTCTTGAGTCCATCAACTAGTGCTACATCCTCAATGACAACATTTTCTTTTGAAATCAAGCCATATCCTCTAGTATATCCTTTGCTGTTGTCTCCAAAGGTAATGCTAGGGCCAGCTCTCTCCTTGAACTCAATGAGCAGGGTAGAATCTCCAGTCATATGTCTGGAACAGCCACTATCCAGATACCAGAGGTTCTTTCTGTATCCCTGCACACACTAAAACCAAATCAAGTTGATGTTGGTACCCAAGTTTCCTTGGATCCAGTTGTGTTAGCCCTTTTCTTGCCCTTCAAATCATTTCTACCCTTGGGTCCAGATTGTGTTAAATCAATCTTAACTCTGGGTGTGGGCTTTTGAAAGCCAAGGTTTGAAACTTGCTCATATGCATTACAGAAATCTGAATTAGGCATAGTCTGTGCATGTATGTTATTCATTATCCATGGCATTTGAGGCTTATTAAAAGCATGATAGTATGGATTATGCATGAATGACATGTTTACATATTGACTAGATGCATGAGCAGGTTGGACACAAGTATTAGGCATAGCATACGTAGCAGAAGTAGACAAGGGTAAAGGCTTGAGAGCTTTTTTCAACTTTTTACAGTTAGCAGATAGATGATTAACACTACCACAATTCACACACTCTTTCCTAGGAGCATACTTATCAGGAGTGTAATTGTTGTGCTTATTAATCCCTACCTTGCCATTCCTGTTCTTTCTCCTTCCTTTAGCTCTTGACTCAACTTTCTCTAACTTGTCCTTCAATTGCTTGTGGGACAAGTGACCTATGTTAGCTTTCTCAACTGATTTTGTTTTTCTACACTCTCCTAATTCAAAGTTTTTGCTGGTGGGACCATATTGATTGTCCAATTTAACTAGAGTTGCTTTACTGACAACTTTGGCCTTCGATGGATGATCAATATCCATCGATAGCTCATCGTTCAACGGATGATCATTATGATTATCCGTTGACTCGTTGTCTGAAGCAGTCTCACCATCAACACCTGACTTTGCTTCTTCTAATTTGCTAAAGGAGTTAATCCCTTGGACACGACAAATCTCTTCAGTAGTGACCTTAGATTTTCCCCATAAAGCAATTAGATCATGTTCTTTCTTTAATTGTACTTTCAAAATCTTTTCTCATTTAATAGCTTCAATCAATCCATCTTTAGCTTCCTGGTAATCTCTTCTCATAACCTCGAATTCAATTAACTGAGTTTCTATTAAAGCATTCCTATCACTTAACTTTTTATTTAAATCTCTAATCCTCCTGTTTTCTTTGTTAAGCGATTTCATGGAAACATGCATGTTGTACAATTTAAACGACATTTCATCAATTGTACTAGCACATTCAGCTTTAGAAAGATCAATTAGGTTTGAAGAGAATACCTGGTTGCTTGCTGAACTAGCTTCCTCATCTTTCTCATTTGCCACGAGGGCAAGGTTGACAAATTCTTCTTCTACATCTGAATCTCCACCAGCAGCCCAATCAATGTCTCTCGACACAAATGCTTTTTCCTTTTGCTTGAGGAGATCGAAAAATTTCTTCTTGTAGTCAACAATTCCAAACTGCTTCTTCTCATTCTCAGCTTTAGGCTTTCTGCATTCATTGGCAAAGTGGCCAGCAATTCCACAATTAAAGCATTTGAACTTGGACCTTTCAACCATGTCTCTGGATGGTTAAAAACCTTTTCCGAATTGCTTGCCTCCTGTTGGATTCCTCTTGAATTTGAGTTTTGTGAATCTTCTTAACAGGAATGCTAGATAATCATCCAAGTCATTAGATTCATCTCCACTCGATGCATCAAGTTTTTCAGTCAACTTGCTTTTCCCTCTGCTAGCTTCAACTCCACCATCACAAGTTTTTGAACTTGGTGTGGCTTGTGTGCTCTCCATCTTCTCACTCACTTGGTTTATTGGAATATTAGCCACCAAGGCAACAGATCCACCTTTCTTCTGGATTTTCTCCACTTCCTCATCTTATTGCATTTCAAGCTCATATGTCTTCACGATGCCATACAGTCTCTCAAGTGTAAATTCTTTGTAATCTTGAGAGTTTCTCAACGAGACTGTCATTGGCGTCCACTCCTTAGGAAGGGATCTCAGAAGCTTTAAATTGGAGTCCTTGGTTCCATAATTTCTCCCATACAACTTCAGACCATTCATCAACTTTTAAAATCTACTGAATATGTCTGTGAGATTTTCACCAGAGGAGAAGTGAAAATGCTCATATTGTTGTATTAGGAGCTGCATCTTATTTTCTCTGACTTGTTCAGTTCCTTCATAGATTGTTTGGATAGTGTCCCACACTTGCTTGGCAGTGGTGCAGTTTATAACACAATCAAACATATCTTGGTCAATGCTATTGAATAAGATGTTCATAGCCTTCTTATCCTTCTGCATCACTTCCAGATCTTCGTCTGTGAACTCAGCCTAAGTTTTTTGGAATAGGCCTTCCAGCAGCTGCAGAACCAGCAGCTTCACCAACACCAGAATTAGGCTTCATAGGAATATGAGGGCCTTTTTCTATGCAATCAACATAGTCTTCGTCTAGTGTTGCGAGATGAAGATGCGTCTTTACTTTCCAATGAAAGTAGTTATCTTTATCAAGAATTGGAATCTTTACCCCTGTGTCCTTCTTTCCCATGGTGCTTGATCTTTAAACTTCTTGTGTGTTAGAAGCTTGCTTTGATACCAATTGTTATTTCCCAGTTGCACACCTCAAGATTGTAGAAGGGGGGTTGGATACAATCTTGTTGAAAATTCTTTCGAATTTATGAGACAACAGATGGATCTTGATTTAAGCAGATAAACAGGAAGAAACTTAAGAAACGGAAATCAAAGGAAAAACAAACATACAACACTCTTTAAAAATTTCAGGTGGGTTTTTGACGACTCCACCTAAGGGTTGTATTGAAGAAAATAATCTGTGTAAACGAGTACACAGCTGCGAATACAAGGCTAAGTATTTTACAAGAAACCCTAATGCTTTGTGCTTTCAGCTTTGTGTTTTCTTCTCTACTTAGCTATGCTACACGTGAAGTATATAAATACTCCAAGTTTACAAACCCTACAAAATAAATGAATCTTTCAAGTCAAAGTATTCTGCAGGGTTGCTGCCACTCCTTGTCTCCATGTGATAGAATTTTGTCTGGATTGTCTTGGACAGATATGCACTAGATTTACCAGCTGAATTGTTTGCAAGAACAAGGAATGTTTCTTTTTCTTCTTCGTTTCCAATACTGACTTCCATACCCTTTCCAAGTTTATCAACCCATGTGATCTGTCAGGCATGTCAAGTCGCCATCAACCTCTAATTCCAAGACATTATTGGTTGGAGCATTTTATCCGTTGAAGAGGACACTGATCAGCAGGTTGACTGTTGTTTGTTGAGGTGCCATATCCGTTGACATAGAAGCTTCATCAGCAGAGATATCACTTCACTTATACAGAATTACATAGCACAGCTTATATACAATTAGCTACCCTATTCTGTATATCCATTGATAGTCAACATGACTTAGGATTTCTAGTAACTATGACAGAACCAAACAACTAACAAAACTTAAAAAGAGATATGCTACAGATTTATCAACTGATAAGCTACCTTATCAACGGATACTTATAACTTGGATATCCATTGACAAGTTACAAACTTATTCTTGTACACATACATTTTTCAAGGTGTTTTCAAGTACTTATCATCAAGAGTAACATAATTCCTAACAGCTATCGATGGAGTATAAATTCAAGTTATGCATTTCTTTTATTGTGGTAACTTTGACTTTCCAACTTGGAGGCAAGGCTTTCAAAATCCTACGATTTTTCTCATTTATTGTATATGCCTTTCCAAGTTGTGCAAGTTCATCGATTATACGAGTAAACCTCATTTCCATATCGATGATGGTTTCGCCTTCGAGGAGTTTAAAATTTTCATATTCTTGTATTAAAGTATCCATCCGGGATTCTTTAATATCTTTTGTACCCTCGTAAGTAATAACCAACTTGTTCCACATTTCTTGAGCGGACTTGCAATTATTAACACGTTTATATTCTTTTTCTGCAAGTGCACTAGTATGAACCATTTCCGCTTTTGCCGCAATATTCATTTGAGTTTCTTCTTCCGGAGTATATTCACTCACTTTCTTTTCGACAATAAAGTTTCCTACCTTTTTAGTAGGAGTGGTGACTCCATCTTCAAAGGCCATCCACACTTTGACTCATTGGGATCTAGCATAAATTCTAAATCGTGTTTTCCAAGTTGTAAAGTTTGTGCCATCAAACAAAGATGGTCGGGAGCTAGAAAGACCTTCTCCATAACAAATAGTATTCAAGTAAGCCATCAAAAAGATGTCCTTTTTACGGTTTTATTTAAATACTTTCTCAACAGTCAATAAACCCGATAAGGATCTACTTTTTGTTGTATTTTTTATTATCACAACAATCGTAAAATACGGTTAAAAGCATTGCTCTGATACCAGTTGATAGGTCCCGTATATGGGTAAGATAAGCTAGAAGGGTGGGTTGAATAGCTTATCACCTTTTTAAAATTTAGAGCTTGGCTTTTTGAAAATTCTTTCGCCTTTTTAAACTTCGTTACTTGTTGACAAGTAAATAATGTGCAGAAAATAAAGAGCGAAAGAAAAGAGAGTATCACACGGTCGATTTTATCCTGGTTCGCGATGCTCGCAACCCCTAATGGATTCGAACACCCCTACTCCAGTCCCCGAGGTCCTCCCCGGACTCGAGATTTTCACTACTACAAAGATACTCCTTTATAGTAGGCGAAGAAGCCTTTACAACTCCTTAGACCACTATCTATTTATCTTGGAGCAATACACACACGTATCCTCCTCAAAATAAAATAGCTAAATACAAACTATAAAACTTGTCTTCGAGCGTAACTCCCCGTCACCTCCTCAAAGACTTTGTAGTATCCCTTTGTAGACTATGTACTTCTACAACTTTGTGCAAAGGCTACTAACTCCCCGTTAGTACACCTAAGACTTGGGTCTTAGAACAAAAGTCACATCACTTCACTTCACCTCACCGCAAAGATTAGAATACAAGTCCAACGACAACAAACCAATTTATAAGATATAAATCCGTGCAAGCTAGTGTTTTATGGTACTAGTCACGGGGATGCTATTACGCGTTAAGTTAAATATATAACGGGTCATTCACAATAATGGACTTGTCACACAAGTGGTACACACACTTACACACAACACACAAGCAATTAAAACACAACTCACACGTGCGTAAAAGTAACTCACTTAACTATAGGATAAAACGAGGGTCTCTATTATGCGTTAAAATATTTTTTTTTTTTTTTTTTTTTTTTTTTGCTAATTTAAAGTATTATAACGAAGAAAGAAAAAGGATACAAGGATCCGGGGCATACCCCTCAAAAAGATGGCAAGAGACAGGATCTCACCATACGCCAAAAAATAACCAGGCTAAACTATAATAAAACTAGAGTAGCCAATTAACAACTGTTGGGTGTTTTCTAACATATGTCCTAAAACAGTTACAAGAAAAAAGTTTTTCTTTAACCATCCGCTTTATAACTCGAACTAGCTCCAAGGTAGAGTGGCTTTTGCTGGAATTGTGGATTCTAAAGTTCCTCTCCTTCCACGTGTGGTGAACTGCAACAGCTAGGAATAAACTACCCATCTGAGTGAAGATCTTCGAAGATGGTGGGAAGAAGTCTCCATTTTGGCACTGCAACCAATCCGGGTTTAGAACAATAGGGCAAGCTCGTCTTATCATGTCGAAGTAAGGACAGTCTGAGAAAATATGATGCACAGTTTCTGGTCTCAAATTACATAGAGCACAATTCTGGTTAACCGCCATTCCAAACATGAGCATCCTATCTCTGGTAAGCAACCGATTTTTTAAAGCTAACCAGAGAGTAAACGAACATCTAGGAATGGAGAATGAGTTCCAAACTACTTCATGCCAAGAAGATAAACCCGATCTCTCTCTAATAGACTGCCAGATGGTAGAAAGCTTTACGTTTGAGGGGAGAAGTCCATCCCAAGTTATAACATCAGAATGGTAGATTGCAACAGAACCTACCCGACTCCGAAGCTCCATCATATCTACATGGTTTGAAGGAGGGAGATGCCACTGCCCCTCACGAATAAAGTTTTCCACAGTCGCCATACTATTAGATTCAGCTATAGAAATAATGCCTGCCCGGAACTGAAGTGACAACGGAATGTGACGAACCCAGGGATCATGCCAAAATAAGAACTTTGATTGCCTACCCACCCTGAAATGTAGAAAGGCTTTAGCTTTCGGACGATAGTTAAGGATTTTCCGAAAAGACCAGGGGCATTTATACGGAATTTTTGCAGTCCAGAATGCCTTCCTTTTCAGCAGAGAATTATGGATCCACTTAACCCACAAAGAAGTTGCATTTGGTTGAATTATTCGCCACAGCTGGTATAAAATTGAAGCACAGTTTAGGTCGAAAAGGCTTTTCAACCCGAGGCCTCCTTCCTCTTTAGGCTTGCAGCATTCCATCCAAGAGACTTTGTAATGACACTTGCCAGAGCTTTTATAAAAGCCCCCCCAAATGAATTTAAATATCAGGGAATTTAGGCGCTTCAGAATATACTGAGGAAGGAAAATATAGGCACTCCAAAAGCCCACAATGCCATATAGAATTGTGCGGATCAGCTGTAGTCTCCCAGCAAAATTAAGAAATCTAGAAGTCCAAACCTCCAACCTGCTGCAAAAACTGTTAATAAGAGGAGTGCAATCTCTTTCTGAAAGCCTAGTACACAACAAGGGAAGTCCCAAATATTTAACTGGTAAACTCCCTTCTGCTATACCAGTAAGAGAATGAATCTGAGAGATGACATCAGTAGCCACATTTCCATAAAAACACTGAGATTTCGATTCATTAATAGACAATCCAGAGATGTTCGAGAAATTTCTCAATCCTTGGAAAAGTGCAGTGACAGACGGGACGTCCCCTTTACTGAAGAGAAACACGTCGTCTGCAAATATGAGATGATGCAAATCAACCTCTTTCGTACGCCAATGATGACAGAAACCACTGTTAGAAGTAGACTGCTTTAAACAAGCAGAAAGGACCTCCATGGAGATTACAAACAAATAGGGCGAGATTGGGTCCCCCTGCCTCAACCCTGACCTGCCCTGAAAATAGCCTTCAAGCGAGCCATTTACCTTAACTGAGAACATGGCTGTAGTAATGCATTGTTGTATCCAGCCGACAAACCTATCCGGAAACCCCATCCTTTGTAAAGTAGCGAAGAGAAAACTCCAATTCAGCGAATCAAACGCTTTGCGAATATCAAGCTTAAACGCACAGCGGGGTGATCCAGAATTTATGTGGTAATCTCTGCACAAAGATTGAGCTAGCAAAACATTGTCACCCATAAGTCTACCAGGAACAAATGCAGATTGGTAAGGTGAAATAAGACTTGGCATGATATTTCGTAACCGGCCGCTCAAAAGCTTTGATATTACTTTGTAGATGACATTGCAGCACGAAATGGGCCGAAAATGGGTCATGTTTGTCGGATTTTGATGCTTTGGAACAAGAGCAATAGCAGCAGAGTTTACTTGACGCGGCATTTGTCCTTGCTCAAAGAAAGAAAGCACAGCACTTGTTACATCAGGCCCCACTATTTTCCAGGTTGCAATAAAGAATTCAGCTGTATAACCGTCAGGGCCGGGGCATCTATTTTTAGCAAGAGTTTTCAAAACTCTAAAGACATCCTCTCTCGAGAATGGAGCGTTCAGGTCAAAAACTTGGGATTCTGAAAGAACAGGGAGTTGCAAATCTTCTGGAAAAGACTGAACTGCATTATTTCGGCCCAATAAATCCTTGTAGAAAGAAGTAGCAACAGTGGCTATGCCCTCTTGAGAAACATGTGTAACTCCGTCATTATCCTCCAACGATAAAATTTTATTAAGGTTCCAACGACCACGACAAGCATTGAAAAAGTATTTGTTATTTCCATCTCCGTGCTTGAGCCAATGAACTCGGGATTTTTGCTTGAGGAAAATTTCCTCATTATGAAGAGCATTAGAGTAAGCATCAATAAGCCTTCTTTCTTCATCCAGTTCCTCTGAGCTAGGAAGCGCTGGAAGACTAGCTTGAAACTGAGTAAGATCTGCTCTTGTTCCTTCCACTAAAGCATGAAGATTTCCAGTACCATTGTTCAAGGCTTTAAGGGCTAATTTAAGCTTTTTCAGCTTAGCTGTAAGAATGTACCAAGCATCACCTGAGATTTGAGAAGACCATACCTCCTGGACAGTTACAAGGAAGTCTTTATGATCAAGAAGGTGATTGAAAAATTGAAATGGCTTACCCCGGAAATTTAAATTAATACCCAAGTTCACCGCTGCCGGGTTGTGATCAGAGGCACCTCGAGGCATAAACGTGGCTAGAGACAGGGGAAAAGAAGCATGCCACTGTGCGTTTACTAGAACTCGATCCAGTTTCCTGAGCTTCGTAATATTGGTACTACTATCCCTCCAAGTGAACAACGGGCCGACACTACGCAAATCAGCGATCCCCAGCTGAATAACACAATCTCTGAACTCCGTTAAACTATTAGACCATCGAATTGAACCACCTCTAGCTTCCTCTAGGTTTAGAATGACATTAAAATCACCACAGATCGCCCACGGTTGGTCACCAACTATAGAAGAGACTGCAGTAAGATCAGCCCACAGTTGGCGTCTTTCTTGACTGGTGTTAAGACCATAAACAAAAGTGACTACTAACTTAGTTGAGTCCTGAAGCCTACAGACTGAACAAGTTATATGCTGCGAAGAAGAAGCTAAAACATTTAAGTTCCAAACTGCCTTATTCCATCCCACCCATATACGACCGCCTGGGTGTGAGTCATAATTGAAAACCCAACAGAAGTTTGACGAGGAAATATCTTTAGAAACAAAACTTGCAACATCCTTATTTACATGTGTCTCAAGGAGGCCCACTAGAGACAACTTATTCGACAAAAGAAAATCCCTTGCAAAAGAGCGTTTATTATTGAGGCCCCGGACGTTGAAAGCACAAAAATCCACTAACATAAGATTAAGTAGAAGGAAGGGGATTCTTCCCCATGGCCGCAGCCCTAGCTTTTTTCAATTTCTTTCTCTGTGAGTTGCTAAGTATAGCACCATCTGGCCCTACCAAATCAATTTCATCAACCTTCTTTAGATTTTTAAAGGTGTTCAAAGGGGCAGGTGACTCATCTGAGGAGATAGAAGATGGGGCTTTTGAGGATTTACGTTTGACTTCTGTCCATCCATCCTCTGAAGTATTGTTGTTTATAACAGGTGCAGCTGCTACAGAGGAGTTTGCATTTGGGGTATCAGTTGGGAAGACCTTAGGAGCCCTGTCATCTTGAGTAGCGCTTGGACCCACAGTTGGAGCTGGCATTTTTGCCTCCTCATGAAGAGTATCTCTTGTTTCATCAGATTTAACTTTTTGAACCCACATCCTTTGCGAAGTAGGGCAGGCGCCCACCATATGACCTAGGGATTTGCATCCCGAACAAGCAAGTGGCCTTATAGGATATGACACTTGAATTTTTGCTGTGTACATCTCATCAGTTGCAGGGTCGAGAGCTGTGGCCTCAATATCATTTGGGAGAGGGTCCCCAAAATTGTATTTAACACAAATCTTTGCAAACGGTAGCAAATCAAGCTTTGACGTTAAAGTGTCTGCTCCAATTGGTTCTCCCACTACACTGGCTAAACGACTAAGGCCTTCATCAGTCCAGTAACACTCAGGCACGTTTGAAAGCTTTATCCAGAGAGGCATGGATGTTATTTTTGAGACACCTGGCTTTGCACCCCAAGCCGTGACTACCATAGGCTTTTGGCCTATGTACCAGGTTCCTCTAGCAAGAAAAGCATTCATGGTTGACTCCAGGTTGAACTTAAAAATGTAAGTACATGAATCTTTTTGGTAGGCATTAGTAAGACCTCTACCTCTCCAAAATTTATCAACAAATGCATTTACAGCTGAAAAAGATCTAGTGCCTTTAGTGAAAGTACCCACCACACACATCTTAAAACGATCAATACCTTTCTTAAGCATCTCAACCGGAGGATTGACTAAATTAGAGCCCTTATCAACTGGATAGTAAGTGAACTTTACCTTATTAGCAGTAGCATCCTCTGATTTTAGCACATTTGCCCAGGTCTTATTCTGTACTTCTGTCTTTACATCCTCCTCCTTGTGCTTTATCCCATCCGGCGAGGACTCTGTATTCACCTGTTCATCCTTTAAACCAGAGCAGCTTTGATGTGAATCCCTTTTACTGGGCCTAGTGGGGTTACTTTGAGGACATTCCTCAAACATCTTACGACTCTTGCTTAAATCAGCATCTTTCTTGTTGAAAATAGGCAAACCATTTTCGTCTCTTCCAAAAATAAAGACATTAGGGTTCTCAAACCCCCCCTTAGCGTTGAAATCAGCTTCCGCATCATAAAACTCCTTCTCTAGGTCAGTCATTGAGATACCCTTCTTCTCCAGAACACTACCAATCTGCATCATTTTTAGTCTTAGAGCAATAAGCTCTTCACGCTCCCATCGATTTGTTTCAAAAGCTGCTTTAGCCACTCGATTAACTGTCTCCCTTTCCAGAGCATCTCTAGCAGACTCTACGTTGATTTCATCGATTTCATCACTAACTACCACTGGAATACCCCCCGAAGCACTTTGCCTGACCCTAGAGTTATCATGGCCCACCAAGATAGGAAAGTCTTCCACCTCTCTTCGAAGATTAATGTTGCTGATACCATCATCATCTGAGTCAGTCTGCATATAACCAGGAAGCCCATCTTCATCACAAAAAGAACCTTGACTGACCATAATTACAATAGGTAAAATAAATATATATATATATAAGAAATATTATTTAGGGTGAAAGTATAGGAAGGAAGGTGGATTTGTGATGGATACGTTTAGATCTAATGGTTAAGGGTGTAAAGAAAGGTAGTAAAAGCTAAAAAAAGATGGCGGCTAGATTAGGGTTTTTAGAAAGAAGGAGGAGCTTCTCTCTCTAGGACTCTCATGTCCCAACGATTCCCTTGTGTTTGAGTCCAAAATGCGTTAAAATATTACACACACCACACAAACAAGAATATTAAACAAACAAACAAGTAAGCAAGCAAGCAAAAGTCACAAGTGCTAAAAGCACTTCGGCCGATTGTAAACAAAGTGGAGTGGCCGGATTTTTTAAGTCCTAAAACAAGTTCAAGTATTCTTGTTTAAATCATTGTTCAAGATATAAAGATAAGACAAGTGAGTAACCAACTTGAAAAAGAAAGACTACTAATAGTAGTTATGGCCGAATGGTATAAAGAAAATGGAAAGGCCAACAATAACTACTAACTTGTTTTTAAAGTGCTAGCTTGTATACTCTTGATTCTTTAAGTCCTTGATTATAAATAAACCATAAAAAGAGCAAAGGACTTGGTTATACAAGACTAACAACCAACTTATCTTTTGATTTTTAAATATCAAGTTTAAACCACTTAAGGTAAAAAAAAGATGTAAGCTTTTTGTTTGTAAATCAAAAGATAGTTAACTAGCCTTTTTAATCCAAATACTCAACTTGGATTAAAGGACTTAAATGAGGTGATTCTCAACTTCAACCTCAAGAACACACCTTACAAGATGTCAAATATACACTACACGAATATACTTCAAGAACAAGTGTATATTAGTAACAAAATACAAGAAAGATGAATATTAGTGTTTATAAGTGTTGATCTAAACCAAACAAGCAATAAACACTAAATATTCAAGCCACCCACCACCACTACTACTATATATACTCGACTTATATATAGGAGAGTGAGAAAATATGAAAACCAACTTGTAACCCTTGAGATCTAGAGAGAAAAATCTAGTAACGAAGCTTAAACACACAAAAATGATTCGCCGGAAAAGTCACCGGAAAATGGCCGGAATATGGCTTTAAGGTCAGACTTTTGGAGGCTTAAAAGGTCACTTATAAACTGTAAAAACAAGGTGGAAAGACCACAAGAAGATTGGTGACCAAAGGTGTGTTTATGAGAGCAAGAATAAGTGAAGAAAACAAGCCAAAATGATGTTAAATCAAGGTGTAAAAATGGCTTAACTCAAAGCCACATTTTTGGCATGAAAGTGGTAGTAGGGAGAGTGTTTGGGGAGTGTTTTCTTCAGCACTTTGTTGGCTCTCAAAGCTTGGGAAGGAAGTGGGGGGATAAGGGGCTATTTATAACCAAAAATAAGGCTTTTAGCTTTATTTTTAAATGGTATTAGCACATGGGTTAAAGGCAAGTGGGAGGAATCTTCCTCAAGGTCACATCAGCTGTAAGGAATTCAAATTTTCTGGAAAAAAACGTGCTTAGGTGTCAATCCATTTAACGAAACGATTAAAATGCGAGAAACGCGCGTACCGACGAGACGAAATGGGTTTAATCGCAATAAATCGAAAAATCATTCAAAAATTATGAAATTTTGGGAATCCTCCAGAAATGTTCCCAAAGGGATGTGGTCAAAATTTCACCTTGAAATGAGTTGACCAACTATGACTTTTAAGAGACCGCTAAATCAATTACGTATCGATTTAAGGGGTCCCGAAAAAAAGTCATCCAAAATTTACGAAATTAATTCTACAATGTCCTATAGGGAAATATGAGTGAAAGTATTTTTACGAATTTTCGAATGTTAAAAAGGGCTTCCGGAGCGATCGAAAATTTTTTTTGTCTTTACCGACAACTTAGACAAAAGTTTTGACTTGATACATATTCAAACATAATATTCCTTATGAAATAATGACTATGAGATCCAAGGAATATTTAAGTTCGAATTAAAAATAATTTTATCCAGATATAAATAAGGATTTACGGGTATTTCGGAATAAAATCTATTTTTGATCTTTTGGCATGGCTTTTGGCAAGGCAATTTGATTATAAATGTCAAATGAATATAGCAAGAATATTTGAGAGTAAAACATTTAAGAACAACACTCTTTTAAATTAATTGAACAGTTTGACTCGTAAAAGCGGTGTTTAAAAATTCTCGATATTTGTGCCTTTAGCCGAATGCCTAAAATCTTTTGACATAAATAACCTAGAGTATAAAATACCATTACTAAGATATTCTCATCCTAAGTTGCTGTCGAACATATGTTGGAAAACATTTTTGGCTCGGTTTGTCCAGTTTGACTTGATTCCTGAATAGTGTCGTCCCCGGGGGAGGATTCTAAGTGTAATCCTAAATCTAATTTAATTTCACTTTTATTTTGACAAATTCCAAAACCTAAAGTGAGAAAGCAATGACTCTGTCAGAGGTAAACTTAGGAGCACGAAGGCCACACTTCGCTCAAGGGGAATCAAAGGAATACAGAAGAAGACGTGGACTTGAATCGCTTGCGCCGTAGCGATTAAGGTTAGTTTTCAGTTCGTACTCGTTAATTTATTGTATAATAAATTGCAGGAGCGTGATCTGAATGTCTGAACAATTGGTATCAGAGCCTGGTTCTATGGTTCTGCAATTTTTGGTATGTGGTAGGCTTGTATATTCTGTTTTGCATGTTGTTATCCACTATTATGGCCATGTTTTTATAATTATGTGTTTGGATCCCACGTGGTTTAATTGTGACGTCCCCAGATCCGGGGTCGGAGATCCAGGCGCTCACGGTCCATTTTCCATTAATAACATACCTGTTCTTGCACATAATGTATATAACAGCAATCGACCCCGCAATAAAACTGACACCGCACACATACTCACACACACAGGTTAGAGTCTCAGAAATGTCCTACAACTTGATTGAGCAAAAGTAAAAGTCTCAGAGTTATTACAGACCAAATTAAATAGTATTTAGGCTACTAACAATGCTTCTACATGAAGCTGTGTTAGCGGCTTCAATAATAGTTGCGGTACACTACCTTGCACAGGTCATACTTATAAATAAAGCGTACTAACAAAAGTTGCAAACCAATCCGGCTAATGGGGCCAACCGGTGGAATCTCAGCTGCTGCCTGAGGTCTAGTCATATATATATATATATATGATGAGGATCAGGGAATGAATATGTTAATTGGTAAATATTTTATATTATTATTCATGAAGGGATTCGAGTTAGAATTTGTGGGAGAGTTGGGTCAAGAATCTTACTTGGACAAGAAGGAATAAAGGAGAGATGAATGAAGCTTGAACAAGAAGCTGATTATTATCTATAAGTGTTAAGTAGATTTTGGCTTGCAAGTTTTTACCTTTCACTTGAAAGGGTTTTTCTTGTTTTAAGCACCTAGGATTTTATTTTCCTATTTGGATTCGATTTTATTTATTTTCTATTTGGATTTGGTTTTTAATTGTGTTTCCTGGATGGATTTAGATATTAGCTAATCTTCAAGCTAGTATTGGATTTCTCTTGGATTCCTATTGGGTTTAGGATATTGTCTAAGCCTATATATACCCCTCTCATGTAATGTTTTAAGACAGATAATGGATGATATAAACTTTTGTTTTGAGATAAACTATTATTAGTTTTTCTTTCCTCTAAGCTTCAATTACTGGATTGTTTTGAAGGTTAGATTCAAATTACTTAGTTTCTGGATTGATCTAAGTTATTTGAGATTCAAAGTTCACGTTTCTGGATTGATCGTGTTCTTTTGAAATATCTTTTTCTTCTTGTTTTCTTTATTCGTGGAGCGATCCACATCAATTTGGTATCAAGAGCCAAGGTTTCTCCATCAATTTCTTAATTGTTGGGAGATCTAGGGTTTAAAAAAAAAACAAAACAAAAAATTACTGTTCATCGGGCACTATTCACGCACACTGTTCATCGACACTGTTCATCGGGTACTGTTCACGAGCACTGTTCATTGGCACTGTTCACGGGTACTGTTCATCCAGAATTTTTTTCCCCCTTTTTTTCAAATCTTGATCATGGCAACGGATGAATTGGTTAAACGCTTGCTGAAAAAATTGGATGCGATGGATATACGAACGGAGAAACTAGCTAATTCAATGGAGTCTAGATTTGATGCGTTAGGTAAAATTCTTACGGTGAAAGATAGAGATGAAATCTATGATCCCGGAATAGAGCTTAATTATTTTACGGGTTTGGGTAGCATTGAAGATTTTGTTGAATGGGTAAGACAAGTCGACAAGATTTCAGATTATACGGGTTGGAGTGAGACAAAAGTATTCAAGATTGCAGCGATTAAACTTACGAATAAAGCAGGCTTATGGTTTGACAATCTTAATGCAAGCAGTGCTAGATCTGGAAAGGAGAAGATCTTGACTTGGACAGCTTTAAAGAAGAACCTTCGTGCAAAATATATTCCTTGTAATGAACTAGAAAAATTCTTGAAGCTGACATCTTTGTCTCAAGGTGACATGAGTGTTTCTGAGTATACATCTGAATTTGATAGATTATGCTTTATTTGTGACTTGAAGGAGAACGAAACAAAGAGGATTGCAAGATTTATTCTTGGATTGAACTTTCCTATATATAAAAAGGTTAAATCAAGTCCATATATCTCGTTCAGTGATGTGTGCAATCTAGCTTTGGAATTTGAATTGCATCAAGAAGAGGAGCAGGAGGTGAAACTGAAGTCTTCTTTACAAAGGTTTGATGTTTCGAAAGACAATCAAGAAGACGTCGTTGTCATGGAGAATGATGTTGATTTGGTTGTTGATTCTGCGATGTTACCTTTGGAGTCTACACCAACTTTTGATGCAAAGGAGGAACACGTTTCAATGGAAGTTATAACGGAGAAGCATGGAGAAAGTAAGTCATATCATGAGAAAGTCTTGATTGTTAAAGATGATCAGATGGATACATCTCTTGAACTTGTTTGTAGCGATATTGATGAAGAGAAAAAGGTAGTCAAGGAGACGTTTCAAACGGAAAAAGTTATGAACAAGGAGAACAACATGATCATGGTGAAATACATTGATTTTCTGGGAGCGGATGACTTATTGAAAGCAACTACTTCATCAAAGTATCTTGTTCTTTTGGGGTTTGCTTCCAAAGATCTTGATCATGAGGTTAAAATTTGATCTTTTTGAGTTCTACAAGCAATTATCTCATTGTGTGCTTATTCTTAAATACTTTAAAACTCGAGGACGAGTTTTCTTCAAAGGAGAGGAGAATGATGAGGATCAGGGAATGAATATGTTAATTGGTAAATATTTTATATTATTATTCATGAAGGGATTCGAGTTAGAATTTGTGGGAGAGTTGGGTCAAGAAGCTTACTTGGACAAGAAGGAATAAAGGAGAGATGAATGAAGCTTGAACAAGAAGCTGATTATTATCTATAAGTGTTAAGTAGATTTTGGCTTGCAAGTTTTTACCTTTCACTTGAAAGGGTTTTTCTTGTTTTAAGCACCTAGGATTTTATTTTCCTATTTGGATTCGATTTTATTTATTTTCTATTTGGATTTGGTTTTTAATTGTGTTTCCTGGATGGATTTAGATATTAGCTAATCTTCAAGCTAGTATTGGATTCCTATTGGGTTTAGGTTATTGTCTAAGCCTATATATACCCCTCTCATGTAATGTTTTAAGACAGATAATGGATGATATAAACTTTTGTTTTGAGATAAACTATGATTAGTTTTTCTTTTCTCAAAGCTTCAATTACTGGATTGTTTTGAAGGTTAGATTCAAATTACTTAGTTTCTGGATTGATCTAAGTTATTTGAGATTCAAAGTTCACGTTTCTGGATTGATCGTGTTCTTTTGAAATATCTTTTTCTTCTTGTTTTCTTTATTCGTGGAGCGATCCACATCAATATATATATATATATATGCATTTTATTTGATTTAACAAATATTAAACTTAATTATATCAATAAGTTATTGAATCATCCATCATCTTTGAACCATCGCAAAAGTGCACTCGCACGTGCCCTCAATTTCAAAAATAAACTTGCAGTTCTAGATTCTGCATGGAATCAATATCTTTCTTATCAAAATATAACACTATCGGCAACTTGGCACTTAGGCCTAAGAAGCAGTGTTCGAGTATTTTTCCAAAGTGGAGGATGGGACTTGAAGAAAACGTAAAACTTGACAAGGATTGACGATGATCAGTCGCCACACCCAAGTCCAATAATCCGCGGGTCTTTTCTACTAGTAGAAGGATAGAAACTACATCCGTAACTACCCTCGGCTGAAAACTACATCCGTAATCACCCTCGATGAAAACTACATCCGTAATCATCCTTCGGCAACACCTGGGCCGGAATAGTTGATGGACCGCTTGGCTCACGGCCACTTACACATCCCGGGAATCGTTCGTCAACGATTCCCACACCTGCCAGAGTCCCCTTTTTCTGTTCTTACGAAAAATATTATTTTGATTGAAAATCGAGTAATTGAGGTTTGACCTCAGTCGACCAATAATTCTTGAAAAACGTGCAAGTGAGTAAAACCTGACCGGGGGTTTTCAAAAATGTTTTGAGTTCGAAAGAGTTCGAGTTTGAAAGCGTTAGAGGTATCTTGGTTTAGTTTCGTTTTCAAAATAAGAATTAATAAGTAATGTTTCGAGATCTAGTAAAAAAATTAATAAAGTAATTAATTAGTTAAAATAATCTTTTAATCGAAGATAAGTATTTTTGAATGTTTATGATAACGTATAAATAATAAATAACATAAGCGTACGATACTTCCCGCTTTACCCCGCGGGTCATCGTAACTTAATTGCGACATAAAATATACCGCTCCCCGGTCAATAGTACATTTGGACCGCTACGACCTCTATGGCTAGAGTCGTTGTCCGAAGAGATACTTTTCATTCTAAGTTCAAGGGTGTAAGCACATTTACATATATCTCAATCTGAACATAAAGTCTTGAAAAACATAGCACATAATACGTACGGAATCTACAAACACAACAGTGAAAATCTTTATGTAATAGTTTTGAAAGGTAAACTTGCCTTCGTGAGGTTGGGGTGGTCGAGCTTGCGGAGTGGAATGAGGATCTATACATAATCAATATTCGCTCGTTAGCACCTTAACAATTCCTCTTAATCACAAGGTTTTTAAAGAATGTAAGACTACCTTAACGACTCCGTCATATGACCCTCTAACCCTCCTATAGGTCCATGTCATCACTCGATTACGCTCGTCACTTATTTGACTCGAATTAGTTACCACACTCGAAACATAATTACTTATCCTTGAAACCATATCAAACTAACTCCTCGTATGACTTTCTCGCTTGAGCGCACTTCACTCTAACATTTTTATAAAATTGAAAAAAACATATTTTAATCCAATTCTTTTTGGGTAATCTTTACCACTGTAAAATCTAGCTATCCTCAATGTTTCATAAAGTTTGCATAATATTTAAGGGTCTAAAGGTGGTTCACAAGTTGACCAAATGGTGCAGCCCGGATCTCAAAACCACTCTGCACTTCTCGGGCCATAACTCAAAACCTAGACATCACCTAGTCATGAACTCTATATTTCTGGAAACTAAATCCAAATACCTTTCTAACCATATGCATTAGGTCTTAAGGAGACAAGTTTAAGGGGTTCGGATCCCTCTTACAAGACAACTCATGCTCCCAGAATTTTCAGCAAGCTCCTTTTTACAACTTCAACACTTCAAATTATCACCACACTTTCTTTTCAACATCAAACCCACCAATATTCATTTCTTAACATACATAGGACTATACCATTCAAGAACAAGGCTTACTATAACTTCAAGATTTCATCATCTATAACTCATACCACCAAGATATGCACTAATACTTGTAGATCTAGCAATATGAACTATAAACAAGTCATGGCTAAGGGTTGATAGAGTTTATACCTTCCTTGAGTCTCTAGGAACCTTGGGTGAGCTTTACGAACCTTAAGAACACCTTGGATGAGTCTCTACAAGCCTTAAAATTCAAGATCTAAAGGAAACTAAACTTTGGTTACTTTTCATCCAAACTTTAACAATTTATAACTCAAGATTGGATGGATAAAATGCTTTGAAATTGATAACATACCTTCACTATGATACAAGGAAGCTCTAGGAATTATGAGTGGGTGGAAGCTTGAAGAAATTTCTTCTTCTTCTTCTTCCTTGCTTGGTTCGGCCGAGAGCTAGCAAGAGGGAGAGAGAGTGTTTGTTTTGTTGCTTGGTTTAAATTATGAGATGTAGTAATGTGATATGTATAGATATGTATAAGTCACATGCATCCAAGCCTAGTAGCTAGCCCCCTAGGTCAAGCCATACCCTCTTGTCCCTTAAAGCATGGTGCATGTACTTTACACTATTCATCTAGTTACTTTTGCCTTTCTAGTTTGTTTTTCTAACTAACTAGTTGCATGGTACCTTGCATGCAATATCTTCTTATTTTATTCCTCCACCAATGTTGGTCACTTAATCCTTAATTCTTAACGTATCTTAAATAACCTCTCGTAATAACATTTTGTCGCGTAGAGATTTCCTTTGTAATTCCTTAAGTACTTAATTGTGCAATTCCCTTAAATGTGCATAACCTCTTGTCATAAGCTCTTAAAATCTTTAATACTCCAATCATTCTCAAGTCCCAGATTTTTATGAATTTTAATGGAAATAGGTTCATTGCTTTCAACCACCTTCCTTTCTCCTCACAGTGAATATAACAACATTAAATTCTCAGATAATCAATTCCATTAAATAATATAGGTGGTTTAAAAAGGTTCCCAATTCACAATGTCATAAGGTATTACATTCTTAAAAATATTACAAAAATCAAGGTTCTTAAAGCCTCCCCTCCTTAAAAGGATTCCGTCCCGGAATCAGGTTGAAAACAGTTGGGGGTACTTTTCACGCATCGCGCTTTCTAGTTCCCATTCCTCGACGTTCTGGTTCCTCCACAACACTCTCACTAGCTTGACAATCTTGTTCCTCAGCACCTGTTCCTTTCTATCCATGATTTCCACGGGTTGTTCCACATAGGTCAAGTCTGGTTGCAGGTCTACCTGATCGTATTCTATCACATGCCGAAAGTCGGTATGGTAGGGTCGTAGCATAGACACATGAAACACATTATGCACTTGCTGCAAGCTCGGGGGCAAGGCTAGTTCATAGGCTAACTTTCCAACACGCCTCAAAATCTCAAAAGGTCCAATAAATCTCGGGCTTAGCTTCCCCTTCTTACCAAATCTCATCAATCCCTTCCACGGTGATACCTTTAACATCACAAACTCTCCCACCTCATACTCTTTGTCCTTGCGGGTTTGGTCCGCATATTTCTTCTGTCTGTCCTGGGCCGCTACCAGCCGTCCTCGTATAAGTTCGATAGTTTCTCTTGTCTGTTGAACCAATTCGGGCCCTAAAATCTTTCGCTCTCCAACCTCTTCCCAAAACAAGGGAGATCGAAATCTTTGTCCGTATAAGGCTTGATATGGGGGCATTCCTATACTCGCATGATTACTGTTGTTGTAGGAAAACTCGATCAACGGCAAGTGGTCATCCCAACTTCCCTTAAAGTTTAATAGTGGTCCTCTATGGTCTGGATGGTCCTCTCGCTCTGTCCGTCTGATTGAGGGTGATAAGCAGTGCTCATGTTTAACTTGGTTCCCACACAATCCTGAAAACTCCTCCAGAACCTGGAGTTGAACCTTGTGTCTCTATCCGATACAATGCTCACAGGAACCCCATGCCTAACCACGATTTCTTTTAAATAAATTTCCACTAGTCTAGAGACTGTGTACCTTTCGTTAATTGGAAGAAAATGTGCTGATTTAGTCAATCTATCGATAATTACCCAAATGGCATCATGATTATTCTTGGTCCTTGGTAGTCCGACCACAAAGTCCATCGCAATATGCTCCCACTTCCACTCGGGTATCTCTAAGGGTTGCAATAATCCACTAGGCCTCTGGTGTTCGGCTTTCACTCTTTGACATGTCAAGCATTTACTTACCCACTCTGCTACGTCCTTCTTCATATTTGGCCACCAATAATATTCTCTCAAATCTCTATACATCTTAGTGCCTCTAGGGTGAATCGAATATCTTGAACTATAAGCCTCTTGCAGAATCTCATCCCTTAGCTCCTGGATGTTCGGGATCCATATCCTAGATGCGTACCTCATAATCCATTCACGTCCATTTCACACTTAATTTCCTCACCAGTCAAAACTTTCTCTATCGAATTCTTTTCTTCTTCTATCTTCTTTCCCTGGCACAACTTAATCTTTTCCAATAGCGGTGGTTGGACTTTTATCTCCATTAGACTCTCTTGTCCGGTTCCTGGTAACCTCACTTCAATCTCTAGTTTATCAAAGTCCTTGATCAACTCGTTCTCTGCCGTTATCATCTTGAGTTTCTCTTTTCGGCTAAGTGTATCAGCCACCACATTGGCCCTTCCTGGGTGATAGTGAATCTCACAGTCATAGTCCTTGATTAATTCTAGCCATCTCCTCTGTCTCATGTTTAACTCCTTCTGAGTGAATATGTATTTTAGGCTCTTATGGTCTGTGTAAATGTCACACTTTTCTCCGTAAAGGTAATGCCTCCAAATTTTCAAAGTGAAGACTATCGCAGCTAATTCTAAATCATGGGTGGGGTATCTTATCTCGTAATCCTTGAGTTGTCTAAACGTGTACGCAATCACCTTATCATGCTGCATAAGCACACACCCTAAACCTTTATGGGATGCGTCGCTATAAATAACAAAATCTCCTTGATCATCGTGTAGGGCTAGTACCGGTGCTCACAACAACCTTTTCTTCAACTATTGAAAGCTCTCTTCACATTTTTCGGTCCATACAAACTTCTTGGTCTTGCGAGTCAGTCGGGTCAAAGGGGCTGCAATCTTAGCAAAGTCTTGAACAAACCTCCTATAGTAGCCAGCCAATCCTATAAAACTTCTTACCTCCGTCGGAGTGGTTGGTCTCTCCCAATTTGAAATGGCTTCTATTTTAGCTGGGTCCACTAGGATACCTTGATTGTTAATTACATGCCCTAAGAACTGGACTTCTCTTAACCAAAATTCACACTTCGAGATTTTGCATACAACTTTTCTTCTCTCAATGCTCCCAACACAATCCTCAAGTGCTCCGCATGCTCATCCTCCGTCTTGGAATAAATCAAGAAGTCATCGATGAAGACTATAACACACTTATCCAAATACTTTTTGAAAACTCGGTACATTAAGTCCATGAAAGCTGTGGGTGCATTGGTTAATCCAAACGACATTACCAAAAACTCATAGTGTCGGTATCGGGTACGAAAGGCCGTCTTGGGTATATCTTCCGGCTTAATCCTTAATTGGTGGTACCCGGTTCTCAAATCAATTTTGGAAAAATAGACTGCGTCCTTTAGCTGGTCAAACAGGTCATCTATCCTCGGTAAAGGATACTTATTCCTTATAGTCACCTTATTCAACTCCCTGTAGTCTATGCATAACCTCATACTGCCATCCTTCTTTTTCACGAACAACACCGGGGCTCCCCACAGTGACACACTAGGTCTTATCATTCCTTTATCCAACATTTCTTGCAACTGAGTGGCCAACTCTTTCATCTCTACTGGGGCTAGCCTATATGGGGCTTTCAAAATTGGTGACGTACTAGAGACTAAATCTATAGTGAACTCAATGTCTCTATCAGGTGGTAGTCCTGGAAGATCATCAGGGAATACGTCAGCGAACTCATTAACGACGGGAATTTTCGGTAGGCTTGGTGCCTCCTTTTTGGTGTCCTTCACATAGGCTAAATAAGCCTCGCATCTTTTATGCAACAGCTTCTGGGTCTGAATTACGGTCAAAAACTTTCGGTTCTGTCATTGCCCGCAAAACACTACTTCCTCGTTCCCTGGCATACTCAATCTCACTTTCTTCTTCATGCAATCAATCTGAGCTCCATTGGTGGTCAGCCAATCCATGCCTACTATCACATCAAACTCTCCTAGTTTAAGCGGAATTAAATCTACCCGAAAGTGCCGCCCTCCTATTTCTAGGTCACAACCTGGATACACATGGCTAACAGGGATAATTTCACGATTAGCTATCTCTACTTGCAATATGTCTTTCAATGGCTCAACCTTAAGGTCTAACCGACATGCAAAATCTAGGGATATAAAGACTTGGTAGCGCCCAAATCAAATAAAACATTTGCATTAACTGCATTGAGTAGTAGGGTACCTGCGATGCAGCCGGCCCAGAAGACAAACATTCCCTCATTCGATGCCCTAGTTTTCTGTACTTGAAGCAAGTGCCTCCGGCATTGGTGTTGTTACTGGGTCCTCGACAGGTGTTAGCATAATGTCCTGTCAACCCGCATTTAAAGCACTTCACATCCTGCAGGTTACACACGCCCGCATGTTTCTTCCCGCACTTGTTGCAATTCGGGGGTAGGACTCGAGATGGGGTAGAGTAAGATGATCCCTGTGGTCGACCGCCCTGGCCCACACTCCAACTTTCAGCTCTCTTGGTTCCAAAATTCCCACTGGGCTGGGATATCGCCCCTCGCTTAAACTTGCTTGCGAAACTTCCGCCCGCAGAATTCCCCTTTCAGTTATCAAACTTCCTCTTCTTTCATTCTCTTTCTTTCTGCATCTGCTCACTTCCAGCCTCTACAATCGATGCCTTCTGTACCAAGGTGGCATATTCTGTCAGTTAAAGGACCGCCATACGATTCTGAATCCATTGCTTTAGCCCCAGCTGGAATCTTCAGGCTCTCTTTGCCTCAGTGTTCACATACTCCGGCATAAACCTTGACAACTCAGTAAACTTGGCCTCATACTCGGCCACCGTCATGTTACCTTGCTTCAGCTCCAAGAACTTCAGCTCCATCTGGGTCTCCATGAACCGAGGGAAATACTTCTCCAAGAAAATCTCGCTTAACCTCTCCCAGGCCACCACACCTCTTCCCTCCAAATTCCTCTTAGCCTCCCTCCAAATACCTAGGATATTTGTTCTCTTAGTTCTTTCTTGTTCTTGGATAATCTTAACCTTCTTTGGTTCCATCCATACCTCATCATAGTTTCATACATGCCTCATCTGGCATTATTGTTATTGTGTCCTACATTCTCTACCACACTTCTATTTTGAAACTCATAATATTAACTTTTTCCTTGTAAGGTTTCTTAGGTCGTCCTCATCATTCCTCCTGTATTTTCTAGGTAAAGGGTATATCAAAACGTCATTGATCAACACTCTAATAATTCTATCTATGTTCCTTCCAGAACTCTTTTTAATAATCCTTACAGGTCATTGTTGCCTTAGCAAATCCAACTCATATCTTCTGAATTCACAATGTCTTTATTAGGGTTAATGCCATCCCTTGTGCATTCCCCAGGGTTTGTCTTAATTTATGGATATCCTATCCTTAATTCAACTGCCAAGGAATTCTTGCATCCTATAATTGGCAATCAAATCATGTATCCTTAATAAGGGTCTCTTTTCAATCATTCTTATTTGATAATCGATCGGTAGCTTAATGCTAACCTCTTCTTTCAGATAGTTATCAGCCTATTGACCTTCGAAAAGACAACGTATGTCTATTTGCTCTCTTACAGAACTTGGTAATGCTAGCAAGGATTTTCTGGAAGATATTGGTCGAGTTCAACGTGAATCTCTTAGTACTTATCATTCTTCGCAAAGGTACTTGTCTCAGACAAAATTTCTACAGCATACTGATCAATCTCTAACCATTTCTATACTCTCTTCATAAACCTTCATTGTTTGCATTCCTTAGTCATAATATATTCATGATATTTATAATACCCTAACATCATACATCTCAAGTCACTATACTTATATTTTTTTTTTTACTAGTAATCTTGGACAATCATATACATATGAATCACTTTAGTGCTGGTGACCCCATTCAAAAAAAAGGTCTAGTAAATTCCCAATCAAAACATGGGTTGCAAAGGGTTCAGTAGAAGATTCCTACGATCTCATTAATGTTTCCTTTATATCAGAAGCCCTTGCAGTCGGTGCTTACTTAGAAGCAACCCTGCTTTATCCTTTCATTGCTGGTCTAGTCACTTGATAATCCTTTGTGACTTGGCCTCAACTGGCCACATTAAAATAAAAATATATGATTTTAGGGGTTGGCTAATAGCATTTCTTTTCTAGCAATTGCCGGCATAGTGCCTTCTTCTTTGATACCTTTCTACCTTTTCAAAACTTTACTCCATATAAGTCTTAATCGACTACTCGGCACCATCTCTGGTCACCTTTCCTCTATAATTATCTTTTCAACTATTTTTATCAATCCCACATGCCACACAAGCTTATTATTCCTGGCACAACAGCCTTTTCATTTAAGTCAATCCCGAAATTTCTCAGTCCGACTGGTTTCTTACTTACATTTCCTGTTTCCGTCCAATCTCACTTTATCATTTTATCTCTACCATCGATTGTAATACTCAGGGTCCGTCTACTAACCCATGTGACGGCAACCTTACCCAATCCACAAGGTTCGCTCCAGTTTATATTCTCTTCAATGATGTTCTCTGATAATCAGAAAGACATGGTTTGCCAAAGTTCGCCGAATTCCTTTCCAGAATCAGGGAAATTTTGGTCAATCTATCCACCTACTGGTAACATTAAGGAGACCAGTTTCGAAACCTGAAGAATAGTTCTATGAACCTTCAAGCAGGTAGAACCATAAGCAGTCATAGTTTACAAAATAATCATCATCAGATTGGAAGTTTAACCACTGGAGAGGAACCAATTATAAACATCCCTTATCCTTGGAATCAACAGTTTCAAATTGAAACCTGTCACAACGTCCTGATACCCATACGTCCTGATATTCAATATTACCAAATGCCAGTCTACCTAACCACTTGTCTCAGAAGGAAAATTACCGTCGGAGTTGGTTGTTCCACAAAATTGGCACTACTAAGGCCATCCGAACCTGGTAAACCGTGCTGTCCGAATGCATCCGCAAGTACTTTGTCGTGCTGCGCAAGCACACATCCCAATCCTTTATGCGAAGCGTCGTTGGAAGCACAAAGTCTCCTTTTTCCATTAAGCAATGCCAACTCTTGGTCATTACCAATTTCATCTTTTAGCTCCAGGAAGATTTTCTCACATTTTTCTCTTTAACTGCTGATCGTATTACTTGATCCATTATAATTCTGCGTCGGAGTAAACTTAAGGTAACTACTATAATCCATTCAAGGAAAGAATTTAATATTCCTCTGAATCACATGCATCTAACATTTCTGGTTCATCATTTAACTGAGTTGAAATAACCCTATACTCAGTCTCTGACAGTAGTCTCATTACGAGTTCATCTTGACTCACTGGTCTTATCTTCCGGTAGGTTCTGAGATCATTGTCTTGCTTACTACCTCCTTATATAACTTTATCCAATCATGCTGTCACTTCCCAATGTCTTTACTTTCTAACTGATTTATTCATAAAATGAACATTTCCCTGAATAAAACCACCTTATTAACCTCAATTTGGTTCCATAAATTATAACCTATGACATCTGCCTTCTCATGGCGAATTATTACTGACAATATTCGTACTAATTCATTTATCAAATGATATGGCACTTACTGCCTCTTTCTCAACTATTCCTAGGGACTCTGCTCCTCGTCCTATATCGATGTCTTTGATAATCATACATCCCTCTAGCTCTCTCTTCGTTAATATGAAAGTCTCTAAAGATTCTCATCTATCCCCGTATAAGATCTCAAGTAATTGTTTGATGATATGCTTCATCGAAATTTTGATGAGATGTTCCATCGAAAGTTTGAAGGAGCACGACCTGCTTTGCATATTTATGTTTATGGTAACTGGATTATGTTGGTGATAATGAGGAATTGTGATAGCTTGAACAACCGTTTTATGCTTCCTTGCTGTGAGGGTTACTCTCTATTCGTTGATATGGGAGTAAAGAAGAAGCTTAGAGAGGTTGTTCTCTCTAAACAAGGTGGTCTTATGACCCTCAAGTTGGATGGGGTCTTGTCAATGCAGCAATTCTTGGATGAGAGGTTGATTTTGAAAGTGATGTTGGATGTTGTTGATGTGTTTGATGAGAAAATGGGCTTCATCTATCTAAAGATAGACCTAAATGGAGTCAAAGATGATTTTCATAATGGTCTCCTAATGTTTGATGTAATGTCCAGCTGGAATGGCACATTTGTTGTCATGCTCATCAGGAGGAAAAGGATAGTGATGCATATGGCCAGGGTGCTATTTTGCATCGTGCGTCGTAGTAACTTACATATTGGTCATGGTTCTAAATTTGGTTGGTTCCTGCCTGTTGGTGGTCCTTTCATAGTAAACAGACAAGCCATCGTAGGAGCATTTTCGGGTGCTATGGAAGTAGACAAGTCGTGGTTTGACCCTGGGTCATATCGGACTATTCTCATAGATGCTTTGCTGATGAAGCAAACGGGGGTTAGAAATAGTAAGATTGGTGCTGATGGAAAACGTTTCTGTGGTTTTCTTTTGCTTTGGAAGGTCATATTTAAGGAAATGACAATTGTCGGAGAAGAAAAGATGCGAATGGGAGGTGGATTTGCTTTGCGTCAGCAGCGACTCTTTGCCCTGAATAAGGTTCAGGTGTCTTTCATGATTTCAGAAGTAAGTGATCCGAAATTGTCAATAGTTGAGGTGCTTAGCAACAGGGATTTATTTTTCAGAAAAATGAAACTTGTGAAAGCTCAGTTTGCAATTAATGGCCTGTACATTCTGATGAACGAATATGAGGTGGGAGTTGCAAGAACCCAAATTCAGAGGATCGTTGGAATTTATAATTCCCACCATATATTTGCTGATTTATTTTGGACTCATAGCAATCAGGGAGCAACTGCTGTGGGCAGGTTCGTGGAAAGAGTGGGAATGGGTCTTTTTTGGAGCTGTGGTTTCTTGAACTGGAGACAAATGGCTGGGTGCGATCAGTTGGTGTTGATGTCACCGTTTGTGGCTATTCAAAGCTATGAGAATGGGTTTAAAGATTTGGATTTTATTGTAAAACAGGCCAGAATTTCAGTGCCTGCAAAAGTACGATCTCTGATCGTGGTTTGGCTTTCAGCATTACAGCTGCTGCTTGTTATACGGGAGGGAATGGCCAGGATATTGTGTGCTGTAAATGTTGCAATGCTGGGTGGCCTGTCTCGAGCATGTTTAATGCGACCTTGGAGCCAAGTTGGTTTGATTTGTATCATGGAGAAGAGAACATTGCGATGTTCTGGTGCTGGAGTTGCAGGAGATTGGTTCCGTTATGACGAGGTCTTTCGAATAACCTGCAAAATAAATGATGATCGAATTTTTGGAGGACTGCTGGGAAGTATGGTCCTGTTTACTTTAGTCAGGGCGGGCGCAATTTATTTCTGATCTTGTGTTGTTAAACTAGTTTAACTAGTTTTATGTAGTTACTGCTTAGCCTTTGTTGCTGTCCTGTTTGGGCAATCTCTGTTTGTAATGGTTGGATGTTGATTTCGCGGGGTATGCCCCTAGAAGTGTATCCGTTGTTCCTTTTGGTATAAATTTTTTAATTAGCAAAAAAAAAAAGATCTCAAGTAATTCTACCAATCTGTCTTACTTGCTGGTACTACATCCAGTAGTCCGGCTACGAATCCAACATGAATCTTCAGTTCTCTTGCTAATAGCTCAGTTCTTTATGCCCACTTTTCTGAGCACTATACCTTAATCATCACAGTCTTTCTGGCTGCAGCCCTCATTCCTCAAGGGTAAGCTCCTTATCCTAACAGGATTTTCTTTATCTGCTGGAACCTCTTCCGGGTCTCCAGTAGGGTACTCTATCGAATTTACCCGCTGATCTTCAGCATATAATAGAGCATCATCGTGCTGCTGCTCGTATGCCTCAAGGTCTGTTGCCTTACTCGTCAATACATTATCGAGCTAAGTTACTATCATGATACCTAAGAGTTCCCATAAGGGTTTTTATATGTCAGCACTACATTATGTAGTCCAACTATGAACTTGGCAAGAGTTCTTATTATCTTAGTGAATTAATTGTTTTAACGTCGCCTCATCTCTGGGGTTTATAACATACGCTCTGATACCATTTCTGTAACACCCCCAGATCCGGGGTCCGGGATCCGGTCGTTACGGTCTCCATTTCTGTCCACAATACTTGAACTAACTTCAACATAATATAAATTACCTCTTTATGACCCAACACAACAATATAAAACACACCCGTTATAGTCCCAGAGATGAAATTAGAGTAACAATCAAATTTTATTAATCACATTATGAGTTCTTACAACCCAAAAGAATTTCAATGTGAATACATACTCTTCGCCATCCATTTTCATAAGTCATACTAGCCCATATACTTGGTACTGAAAGAATGAATCTATCCTACCAATAGCTTCTTCTTCAGCTCTGGTAGTCTCATCGTCCTCTTCAGCGTCGAGTGCGCCTTGTGCGAGTCATCTGGTCTAGCTGTTGTTGTGATATAATAATAACGCAAGGGTGAGCAATAGCCCACCAACAATAATGTATAACTGAACGATAATATATAACAGTTCAAAAGTATCTTTCAAACCATATGCCATGCATTTACGGAAATGATGCCAGTATAACATAAACGATGAAGTTACAAGGTAACTCAAAATGCATATATAGGTGGGAATATCTGCTATGTCAAAGATAAGCAAGATATTACAATTCCATTTATCATAAAAGAGGAACTTGCAGGGAAAATATTACAATTCCAATTATGAATACTTTTCTAATACTGCCAACAATGATAATGTTGCAAAAAATACATGAATTTGAATGATGAACTAATGCTGGAGTATTCACCGTGCCCGTTGTTCCAATCCATACGATGATCAATCGCCGATTGTATAGCTCAATTTAGATTTACTACCGGTAGAAGGAAGAGCTGACGGATTTACTTGTCTACCGCCCTGTTGGATCTCCCCGGCCAACGGTTGGGCCAATGGGATGGACCGGCACTACCCGGCCTCTTACACTACTCCAAGTTCGAAAAGAAGTTCATGACTCTGAACGTAAAGTTCGTCCCCCTTTCCCCAAGTACAATACTTGTTGATAAGACTCCACAAAGTAGTCGTATCTAGTTGGAAAGGAAAATTTACCAATATTTCCCAAGCTACTGCTTGTTAATGGATATCAACTTGTTCCAACAATCTTACTCCTTGAATGATGAGAAGGTTACTCAAAGATTCAATTGATAAACAGCAACCAAGTTGCGAGTGAAAAGAATTGTTTTAAAAGATTTATGACCGGGAAGTCAACAAGATAAATAACATTTCTCAAGTAAGGTTTCCCTATAATATGGAAGTTTGAGCGAGCATTTAAATCCTTTTAAGATAGATTTAAATGGAAAGTAAAGAGTTGGGAACCTTTCCTTGATAAAATAGTCATAAAAAGACTCCGAAATATTTTACATAATATCTGAAGGTGGAAGATAATCTTCGAATAATATAAATCATTTTAAAAAGAATTTAAAAGAATTAAATAAATATTCCAAGAATATTTATTAAATCAATAATAATTACGGAATATTATTAAATCATAATATGCTCGTAAGTAATCCTCGAATGAATATATAGAATTATTTACTAAATAAATCCCTCCTTAAATGAATATTCAAAATAATATTCATTAAATAATTAAACTCCAATAAATATTTAAAATAATATTCAATAAATAAGCAAAACCTTAAATGAATATTTGAAAATAATATTCATTTAGTAAATAATCTTTTAAATGAATATCCAAATAATATTCATTTAGTAATCAAAACTTTAAAGGAATATTTGAAATAATATTCCTTAAGTAAATAGAACTTCTAATAAATATTTTAAAATAATATTCATCAAGTACATAAACCTTAAATGAATATTCGAAAGTAATATTCATTTAATAAATAAAATTCCAATGAATATCAAAGTAATTATTCATTAAATAATCAAACTCTAAGTGAATATAAAAATAATAATATTCACCTAATATTTCTCGACTGAGATAATACTCAAATAACATTCTTCGAAAGATTTCCAAGTAATTGATACTTTATGGAAATATAAATAAGGTTTAATAATAACATTCCTCAAAATAAATAATAATCCCCAAACTTAAACCGATGCTTGTCGTGAAGCATAAACAATTACAACTAACTAACTAATTAGTACCACTTCCGTAGGTGATCACGGTTGCATTTGGCATATGCAACAAGCCCTTTAAACCCCTAGGCAGCCCTAGTGGACGAGTAAGGTCTCGTGAGGGCCTATAGTGAATATACCCACAAAATCCATCTAACTAAACAATGCAATAACAATGCAATGCATGAATGCAACTAAAATGAAAATGCAACGATCCCCTTCAAACTAACCAAAACCAACTAGCAAGCAAATATCTTAGAGAATGCAACCAAATCCAAATAGAGCTCGACTAAGTTCCCGTATACTAACAATACATGAACAGAAACGTGCGTGTGTGCAATGCTTATCAGAAATACTCCCAAAACTAGATCAAAATCATACCTATTCTTCGCCAAGACAATCACAAGTTTATAAATAGAATGAACGGTAAACACTTCATAACCTAGGAATACCTCCATCCTTATCCAAGGTAGACAGAAATTCATGCTTTATTAGTAACTACTACGACACATATGTACAAGCATGTTTATTTAACCATGCAATGGATGAGACCCCGAAAGGCTTATACAATAATACCCATGTAGCGAGCGTTAGGTTAGTGGATCCCAGACTAGAAAGCCTTAGGTCACTAGGCACAAAGTCCCCGCAAACTTAATAGCTCGAGTATTAAAGAGCTCACCCTGGTTAATTTTGCATATAAACAATTGAAACTTTTGACTCTTTTTTTTTTTCTCTTTTTTTTATTTTTTTTCTGCTTTTTTTTTTCTATGCAATCTGGAATGAGAATTCTCAATTCCAACCCTAGACTACTCATATAAATATGAGCCGGCTACTAGCCATTTGACATCTAACAATTATTGACAATTATTTACAATTTAGCATGAAATCCCAGCTTTCCCCCAAACTTAGACTTAAGTGCTCCTACGCTATAAAGGGAATAACGAAAATTCTAAATATAAGCAAGTGATTAAATCTCAAAACATCCAAACAAGCATGACCCTAACCTAGCCCAAAAGCACCCAATGAGACTGTGTAATTAGTTTTGTTTCCGAAACACATAAGTCAATTTCATAGAAACTATAAGTCAACCATCTATTCATCATTACCACACTCAATTAGACACCTACCTACCAATCAGAATTAGCTCGTCTTAAGGGATCATGAAATATGCATGCTATGCAAATGCAACTAATATGAACTCACATGGTATACGAAAAATAAAAACAGAATGTCCTATATGAAACAAACGTAGATAACACGAACATAAATGCATAATTTACTACTACTAATATGCAAAGCATGAAATCCTACATGAACACATAATACAACAACTACTAATCCCTCAAACCACCCCCAAACTTAAAATATTCAATGTCCGCATTGAATGGAAGTAAATACAAGGGATAGCAGAAAACATACCTATAATGCGCTTTACATATACCAATCGTAACAACAACAACAACCGATTAAATTCAACCTCCGACGTCGAAGACAAAAAAATTTCAACACTAGCACCACCTCTCCCACGCTTAGGAGCCATAAGAATCAATACCCAACTCACAAGAAGCTCCACCAATAATAACCATGCAATATCACACCAAAAATAGCCCAAATACCAAGAATAATACAAAATCCCCAATTTACAAGAACACAAATTCGTAATAAAAATAAGATTAAAGAAGAGATAAACCAACTACGAATCAAAGAGGTGAACTTGCAATTAATTCCTCTTTAGAATTGAATTTTTAGAGATTTAAAGAAGTAGAAGAGGAATTGGATTTGTATGTATAGGTGTGTATATATAATGGAGTGATAGGATGAATATAAATTTGACTGTGTAAGGAAGAGATTTGAGAGGGTATGAATTTAATGTAAGATAGAAATAGGATTTAATGATTTACAGAATAAGAATAAGAATAGATATAGGTTTAGAGATGATGGAAGGGTTTTGGAATTGATTGTGGGGGAAATTAAGATTTAAGGATGAGGGAATAAGAGTTGGAATAGATTGTGGGGGAAATTTTGTAGGTAAAAACACCAAAATCGGGCAGAAAAAAAAATAAAAATAAAAAAAATTCTAGAGGCTGTAACGCAGGCGCAACCTGCATTACAGGTGCGCAGACCGCGCGAGAGGCAGACACGCAGGCGCAGCCTGCGCAACACAGGCGCAACCTGTTCGGAGAACAGAAACGCAGGCACAACATGCGTTACACAGGCGCAGCCTGCGCAAAAATCAGTCTTTTTCGATTTTTTTTTTCACAACACTCATTTTTTTTCCTACACTAATGCGTCGGTTGCCTCCCACGAAGCGCTTCTTTAACGTCAATAGCTTGATGTTACTTCCTCAACTCATGGCGATTTCAAGAGAATAACTGAACCGTCCTCAACAGAAAGACCATTCATATGAACGTTAACATCTTGTTTGCTTGCTTTCAAATCTCTCCCATCAGACTTCAACCTGATTTTACTACCCAACTGCCTAATCTTCTTCTTTTTCTTCTTCACACCTCTAACTTGCTTCTCCGACTCGAACGGCTGAACAAAGCTTTCTTCTTCCTTATCATTGGCTTTCCACCTTCGCAACACATTATCAGGCCCCTCTTCAAAAATCACTATCTCATTATTCAAAAGGACATACCTCAAATGTGGTGGAACTTTCCCAAGCTTTACACTCGAGAGATCTCGAATTGAAGAACTATCAATGGAATCACGGATGTGATGCTTTAGCACATGTGTGTCAGATTTTTCGCTCAATAACTGATCAAACTTCTTTCTCTGACCCGTATCAACTAATTCCACACTGCAACACTCTTCCTCCTCTGTCGGAAATTTCATGGCCTTGAAGACATTAAAGGTGACATTCTGATCTTGCACCCTCATTGTAAGCTCTCCTTTTTGCACATCGATCAAAGTACGACCCATAGCTAGAAAAGGCCTTCCCAAGATTATGGGAATCTTCTTGTCTTTTTCAAAATCCAAGATAACAAAATCAGCTGGGAAGATAAGCTTATCAACTTTCACTAAAACGTCCTCCACTATACCCCTTGGATATGTGATAGATCGATCAGCCAACTGCAAAGAGATGTTGGTTGTCTTTGGCTCCGGCAGACCAAGTTACTTGAAAACAGATAAAGGCAAGAGATTGATGCTAGCTCCCAAATCACATAAGCATTTGCTGAATGAAAGGTTGCCAATCGTACAAGGGATGGTGAAACTTCCTGGATCTTTAAGTTTGGGTGGCAACTTCTGCTGCAGAACTACACTACACTCCTCCGTTAATGCCCCTATTTCAAATTCTTCCAACCTTCTCTTTCGTGACAAAATATCCTTCATGAACTTTGCATACCTCGGCATCTGCTCCAATGCTTCAACAAAAGGAATGTTAATGGACAATTTCTTGAAGACATCCATAAACTTCTGAAACTGTTTCTCTTGAATTTTCTGCAAGCGTCCAGGATATGGAAGAGGATGATAGATCTGATTCTTCTTTGAAGATTGCTCCGGAGTAGACTTTTCAACAGGTTTCTTGCTCTTCTCACCATCAAGCTGATCAGCCACTAAATCAGATTTCTCAATTTCCGACACTACAGATTTTTCAACCTGCTGATTCTGAACATCTTCATCTTCTTTAGCTGCTGATTTAGGATCCCTCGTAACCTTTCCCGATCTCAAAGTTACTGCATTCACCTGTTCTTTGCTTTCCCTTCTTCCTGGATTAACCTCTGTATCACTAGGCAGAGTTCCTTGTTGCCTAAGTGTGTTACAAAATTTATAACCAAGCGGGTTTTTAGGGGTTCGTTCGCATTTAACTTTGATTCAAACATTTTTATAAAATCGGAAAATGATCCGTTTGACATGTGGTTTTCTCTCATACCTTCCTTATGACTTCTAGTATTTATTTACCAAGATTTGCCACTGAGTAACATGCTTTACGAGGGTTCAATTGAAGTTACGAACTTTTACTTACTGTTTCGAACCAATTTTAGTAATTTGGCCATAACTCCTAAACCGTAAGTCGGAATGTTTCGATTCTCACGCCAAAACGATCTATGGCTCGAGATCTACAAGGAAAAGTCATAACATTACCAAGGTCAGGAAATTATATTAACTGCCATGCTCGGTTTCTAAGTGTTAACAAAAATTCGGCATTACGACAGCTATAAATCGGACGTTCCAAAAATCATAATCATCAAACCAAGCCACACCGGGCATCTATACCACTTATACACATGATTCTGATCTCAACATGTCCAAGAACCACTGTCCTTAACCTCAAAATCATCATGCTTCTTAAATCACATAACTAACTACATAACCATGCTTATAATCACCACTATAATCATACAAAGCTAAACCCATCAAAAACATACATAAATCTTAAATCAAAATGCTAGGGTTTCAAGAGGTCTACCTTCCTTGGAGTATGTAATAGCCTTATTAAGCTTGGTGTGGTCCTTGTCTAGCCTTAACACACCTTAGATCAACCAAAGAAACAAGAAAATCAAAGATTAGTTCATAAGAACACTATTCACCCTCCTCTTTCTTGATTTTTTTGAAAATGGAAACAAAGGAGTTTGAAGCTAAAATTTTGAGGAGATTACTTTTATGAAATATAGAACTCACCATAAAAATTACAAGATCAAATTATGGTTGGAAGTTGGACTTTGGATCTTGAATTATGCAAGAAGTCAAATGGAGCTTCTGTGGAGAGGATGAAGTGTTTTTGCTTGGTTGCTTGATTTAGTCTCATCCAAATGAATTATTGCTATGTTGTTTAGATAATCTTGGCAAAAAGTCACTTTAATAAAGGTAGGATGTCATTGCTTGCATCACTTAATGGATGAGTATTGGTTTGTCTTGGTTTGGAAGCTAAGTGCTTGGTTATGTTTGCTAATTGTTCTATTACCCTTGTAACTAGCTTGGTTACTTGCTCTTATCCTCTTGCACATGCATGCACCTTGGTTATCTGCTTGTTTCTTTGTCCGGTTATTACACAATTCATTGATCGTTCGAAAGAATATGCCAAGGATTTCTAGTTAGGGTTTTACCTGAAACCTTCTTAATATTTATAATACTATAGTCCATTATTCTTAATAATTCTTGAACCTATATTCCTTAAATCCCTTCAATAATTCCTTAAGTCTTTCAGTGTCCAGGGAAATCTCGGGAAAAATAAAAGTGCTATTTTTCAGAATCCGACAGCTTTTACATACACTCTTTTTCCCCCCGGATCACTAATAAGAACTCAAAATTTCGTTCCGGGTACTTCTATATAGCGTCGTCTAATAATATTCCTAATTCCACCAAAATCACTATTCATCACTTATTCTTTACTTATTCTTTTAAGGTTATATAGATGTCCCGGTTCTCTTTCGATCGTTCCTTAACCCTTTTACAGAACCACTGGACTGATAACAGATATCGATTTGGATGACATAAGAATAACCTTCCCCCTTGGAATTATCAAATCTTAATTTCCTAGGAGATAGATAATTCTTATCTAGATTGTCAACCCATAGCATTCTTCATGCCATATAAGTATTTGAATCCAAATCCATTCCATTCATTCATTAGAACATTCGTTACATCACAGTCGTACCCACTATTCACTATTACATCCATACATAATAAAAAGTTTTAATTCTATCCAAAATCTGGGTTCTTACACTCACTCTCCACCTCAGTGGGCACAGGGGAGAGGATAACGGGCTCAGGCTCAAGGGGCTCCTCATCTGGGTCCTCCTCCTCAGTGTCCTCTATCAGCACCATCCTAGGGTCAAGCTCAGAGTCAACATCAGTACCCACAACAGGGTCATCAGTCTCCCTCAGTAGTGCCTCATCATGCTCTCTTTCATAGGCCTCAGGGTCTGGTATCTCAAGAATCTCTGCCATCTACACAAGGAAATAAGATGGGTCACTAACCATAAAGGAAGGTTTAAGGAGTAGTTCCCTCACGGGCATTAAAGTCAGGGCTATATCCGATAACCCGACTGCAAACTCGATGAGAGTTCTAGGTATTATTAGGGTTGTTATTAGGGTTATTATTATTATTATTATTATTATTATTATGGTTGCTTTCTTAAATTACTATCGTTTCTGAGAACTGTAACCTCCGCTCTGATACAATTTCTGTGACGCCCCGAGATCCGGGGTCGGAGATCCAGGCGCTCACGGTCCATTTTCCATTAATAACATACATGTTCTTGCACATAATGTATATAACAGCTGTAACACCCCCAGATCCGGGGTCCGGGATCCGGTCGTTACGGTCTCCAATTCTGTCCACAATACTTGAACTTACCTCAACATAAAATAATTTACATCTTTATGACCCAACACAACAATATAAAACACACCCGTTATAGTCCCAGAGATGAAATCAGAGTAACAATCAAATTTTATTAAACACATTATGAGTTCTTACAACCCAAAAGTGTTACAATATGAATACATACTCTTTTCCATCCATTTACATAAGTCATACTAGTCCATATATTTGGTACTGAAAGAATGAATCTATCCTACCAATAGCTTTCTCTTCGGCTCTGGTAGTCTCATCGTCCTCGCCAGCATCGAGTGCGCCTTGTGCGAATCATCTAGTCTGGCTGTTGTTGTGATATAATAATAAAGCAAGGGTGAGCAATAGCCCACCAACAATAATATTTAACTGAACGATAATATATAACAGTTCAAAAGTATCTTTCAAACCATATGCCATGCATTTACCGAAATGATGCCAGAATAACATGAACGATGAAGTTACGAGGTAACTCAAAATGCATATATAGGTGGGAATATCTGCTATGTCAAAGATAAGCCAGATATTATCATTTGTCATATAAAGATGAACTTGCAAGGAAAATATTGCAATCCCAGTTATTAACATTTTTCGAAGTCCTACAACCTGAAAGAAGTCTCTTCGATACGTGTTGCGGAAGACACCGTCAACCTGAAAGAAGTCTCTTCGATACGTGTTGCAGGGAATTCCCAATTTGGGAGATGAACCAATACTGGAGTTATCACGCGCCAGCTATCCCACTCCCTAATGATCAGTCGGGGATGGTACAGCCCAATATAGTTTACTACCGGTAGAAGGAAGAACTGACGGCTCCACTTGTCGATGGCCTTTAATAGTAACTCACTGGCCAATGGTTAGGCCTTGTGATGGACCGCGCGACTCGGCCTCTTACACACGACTCCTAGTTCGAATAAATCCACAGCATTGAAACGTAGAGTTTGTCCTCCCTTCCCCAAGTGAAGTACTTGTTGATAAGACTCCACAAAGTAGTCGTATCTAGTTGGAAAGGAAAATTCACCAACAGTTCCCAAGCTTTTGCTTGTTAATGGATATCAACTTGTTCCAACAATCTTACCCCTCGAATGATGAGAAGGTACACACAGACTTAATGAGTCCATAGCAACCAAGTTGCGAGTGAAAAGGGTAAATTATGACCGGGAAGTCAATAAGATAAATAACCTTTCTCAAGTAAGGTTCCCTTATAATTTAAGAGATAGATTCGAGTGAAGAATGGAATCTTGAGGACCTTTCTTAATATAATATTAATCGTAGGACTCCGAAATATTTTACATAATATTTGGAGGTGAAAGATAATCTCCAAATAATATAAATCATTTTTAAAATAATTTAAAAGAATTAAATAAATATTCCAAGAATATTTATTAACTCAATAATGATTACGGAATATTATTAAATCATAATATTGCTCGTAAGTAATCCTCGAATGAATATATAGAATTATTTACTAAATAAATCACTCCTTAAATGAACATTCAAAATAATATTCATTAATAATTAGACTCCAATAAGTATTTAAAATAATATTCAATAAATAAGTCAAACTTTAAATGAATATTTGAAAATAATATTTATTTAATAAATAATCTTCTAAATGAATATCCAAATAATACTCATTCAGTAATCAAAACCTTAAAGGAATGATCGAAATAATATTCCTTAAGTAAATAGAATTTCCAATGAATATTTTAAAATAATATTCATCAAGTACATAGACCTTAAATGAATATTCGAAAGTAATATTCATTTAATAAATAACATTCTAATGAATATCAAAATAATATTTATTTAATAATCGACTCTAAATGAATATTCGAAACTAACATTCATTTAATATCTATCGACTGAGATAATACTCGAAAAACATTCCTCGAAATATTTCCAAGTAATTGATACTTTATGGAAATATAAATAACGTTTAATAATAACATTCCTTAAAATAAATAATAATCTGCCGTTGGAATCCCTCCGGGTTTCCACGACTATCTATATCTCAAAATACCGACTCCCGGTCTATACTTAAGAATGAATATCATATGCCCTTCGCTAAGGGTCTTATCAAAACAATCCGGCTTATAACTGATAATTCGTATCTAGTCCATAAGCCAATATCAATTCAGGGAACAGGTATCATAATATAATTTGACAATAGGCATGCATGCTATGGCATATGTAAAATAGCAATCACATATATATATTATCACAATAACAGGTTCAAAGTTTTGAACACTTGCCTGGTAATCGGGTGTGGGTGGAGATAGCGTGTCCTGGGTCTACTCGATGATCTATAAACAATCAGAACATTCGAGATTAACCACTTAACACGTTTTAAAAGTCTAAGTATAACTTCACTTAAATCGAAACACGTTTTCGAATTATCTCGTTATACACCTTTTAGTGTAACTCTTTTTATTACTGATACGATCCGACATTTGTTCGTTATTAAGACATGTCATCATACCCACACTCGGTATATACTTAAGTCGTATAAGTTCTAAAGTCGATCGATTACGAACCGAGATTATACCTCGAGTTTTATCGTTCATTTTCTAAGTGTTTTACCAAAGTTATAACCAAGCGGGTTTTTAGAGGTTCGTTCGCGTTTAACTTTGATTCCAACATTTTTATAAAATCGGAAAACGATCCGTTTGATATATGGTTTTCTTTCATACCTTCCTTATGACCCCTAGTATTTATTTACCAAGATTCTCCACTGAGTAACATGCTTTACGAGGGTTCAATTGAAGTTACGAACTTTTACTTACGGTTCCGAACCAATTTTAGTAATTTGACCATAACTCCTAAACCGTAAGTCGGAATGTTTCGATTCTCGTGATTAAACGATCTATGCCTCGAGATCTACAAGGACAAGTCAAGTAATCACTAAGGTCAGAAATTTATCCTAACTGTTATGCACGAATTGTTAAGGTGTAACGAAAATCGGGCATTACGACGGCTATAAATCGAACGTTTCCAAATCTTTAATTCACGATCAAACATTAACCAAGCCACACCGGGCATTCATACATCATAACCAGTCCATAATACAACTGATCTCACCACCATATGCATCATATCTCTTAAATCAATTAAATCTACTACATAATCATGCTTTCATGCGACATCATACTTTTAACTAATCTAAAACCATTCAACAATCATCAAAACCTAAACTAAGAGCTAGGGTTTCAAGAGAGTTATACCTTCCTTGGTGTGTAAATGAGCCTAACAACCCTTGATCTAGTCCTTAGAACTCCTTGACAACCCTAAACTAGCAAGACACATCAAGAATATTCTTAGAATTTTCGGAACTGCTATACCTCAGTTGAAAGAACACGAAAAATGAGGGCCTTACCGAGGTTTTCTGGACAAGGCTTCTAAAGGAGAGTTGTAGAGAATCCAACCACCTTTCCAACAAGATAAAGAACACCAAATTCCATTGGGAAACGAAGGAGATATGGCCGTTTGAAAATCAGTACAGAAGCTGTTACGAATTCTGGCAGTTTGGTTTCTTCACTTTGGGAGGTGATTTGCCTAGGCTATACTACTTGGATTGCTATGAAATTTGGAGAGAATATTGCCCATGGAGTGGAGAGGCTTTGGTTAAAATTTAGTAATTTTATCATGGATAGAAATGGAGATATGAATTTTCTTCTCATGAGTGTTCTTGCTGGGCAGTTTGTACAAATGGAGAGAAATGAAGTTTGCTTGGTCTCTCTTGCCATGATCTCATCCAAAATGAATTACTGATATGTGTTTAGATAATATCTTGTGTAAAGTGACTTTAATAAAGGGATATGTCATGGATGAGGTCTTTTGCTTGGACAAGTGTTAGATTTTTGTGGTTGGATGAGAAGGAATTGCTAAGGACTTGGTTTGATGCTAAGTGTGCTAGTTACTTATGTAACTAATTGGTTACTATATATTTTCTAATAACACATGCATGCACCTTGCTTCCTCCGCTTGTTTCCTTGTTCGTTTATTGCTCAATTCATTGATCGTTCGGAGGAATAACTCATTCGTTTCTAATTAGGGTTTTACCGGAAACCGTCTTAATATTTATACTATCATCCTCCATTTTCTTTAATAATTCTTGAACCTATTTTCCTTAAATCCCTTCAATAATTCCTTAAGTCTTTCAGTGTCCAGGGAAATCTCGGGGAAAATAAAAGTGTTATTTTTCAGAATTCGACAGCTTTTACATACACTCTTTTTCCCCCTGTATCACTAATACGAACTCAGAATTTCGTTCCGGGTACTTCTATATAGCGTCGTCTAATAATATTCCTAATTCCACCAAAATCACTATTCACCACTTATTCTTTACTTATTCTTTTAAGGTTATATAGATGTCTCGGTTCTCTTTCGATCGTTCCTTAACCCTTTTACGGAACCACTGGACTGATAACAGATATCGATTTGGATGACATAAGAATAACCTTCCCCCTAGGAAATATCAAATCTTAATTCCCTAGGAGATAGATAATTCTTATCTAAAGTGTCAACCAATAGTATTCTTCATGACATATAAACATTTGAATCCAAATCTATTCCTTTCATTCATTATCTCATTCGTTACATCGTAGTCGTAATCACTATTCACCATTACCTCAGTACATAATAAAAGGTTTTAATTATATCCAAAATTTGGGGTTCTTACAACAGCAATCGACCCCGCAATAAAACTCACACCACACACATACTCACACACACAGAGGTTATAGTCTCAGAAACGTCTTACAACTTGATTGAGCAAAAGTAAAAGTCTCAGAGTTATATTACAAACCAAATTAAATAGTATTTAGGCTACTGATAAGTGGATTTTATATCCACTTGGATCGCTTCAATTCGGCTTAAATTGATTGACTTGGTCTCAAGTTTGTTGTAGTTTTGATGTGTTTTGTTTAAGTGTGCAGGTTTGTAAGAATGTCAATTAGGGTTGATGTTTCCGTCGATTTTGGAGTTGAATTCGAGCTCAAGAATGAAGAGTGGAGTCATGTTGTGAGTTATCATGAAGATTTCAAGGCTAGAGAATTGAAGACGGAAGCATTTGCAAAAAGAACGGAAGGAAAAGACGAAGAAATGGTGCAGAAAACGACAAGACGGGTGAGGCCTGCGCGCAGGCTGCGCCTGTGGCGCGCAGGCTGCGCGGGATGCAGTAAGAGGAGGCGCAGGCTGCGCCTGTGGTGTGCAGGCTGCGCGCGCGATGCTGAAAAATTCCAGTTTTGCCATTTTTCACTATTTTGGCCATATCTTGAGTTCTACAAGTCCGTTTTGGACGATCTTACAGTCCACGCGAAGCTAACGAGATTCTCTTTCATTTTAAAGTGGTTCAGATGTCAAAACACAACTGGAATGGCCCAGAAATAATGAAGAAAAGTCAGTTACGAATTTTCCTTCAAAACAGAATCAGTTTAGGAAACGTATTCTATTTTAATTCTGATTGGGTATTTCCTTCATAGGCAAGACTTCTAGAGTCTATTTAAACACATCAAACCATTGTAATTTGTATCATTACATATCATAGCTTAGAATTGCAAGGGAGAAAAGGAGAGGGAGATCCAACGCTCGTGACAAGCAACGGATCAAGATCTACTTCATCTTTTGTGTTCTTTTCTTAGGCATTATTGTGGATTCTAGATTTGTTTTCTCAACTCTTTGTTTTAATAATATTCTTATTTTCATTCATATCTTGCTTTATATCATGTTTTCATCAAATCCCATGGTGATGAACGGTTCGATTATGAACTAATTGTTGTCATGGGATTCTAATGGATTTATCTATGTAGCTTAGTAGTTTGATTGCTTTAAAGATATGTGTGTGGTGAATTCTTGATATCCTCGTATGGTTTATCTTAATGCTTTTAGATGCGTAGCTAACATCTAAATTGAATTGTTAATCTCTTGCGAAACGAGAGTGGATCTTGAGATTTAGAACTTGCCATGCTAGCATAGGATAGGTTGATGTTTTAACATCATGATTTGTGGCGTAAATAGAGATATTATGCTACCCTAAGTAATATTAATAGACAACTTGTTCTTCAACCGTTATGTTTTCAAATCTTATAGAGATATAGGATCTAAACATAATTGGTGTCTACCCATCTTCTATCTATTTTGTGGATGTATGCGTAGTTTGGTGTTAGTATACCGAGAGGTAGCTTATACTTGTTTCGTGTTGTCTGATCAGATATCAAAACCATCACATGCATTGATTAAAGGCATCGACTCTAAGTGAAGTAGATAATGAAGTTAGAGTCCCATGTTTATTCTCATATATTTAAATTAGTTTAAATCACTTTAGTTAATTAATTTTTAGTTTTATTTGCATCTTAGTTTAAATTAGATAATCAAAAATCCCAATTAGTTAATTGTCTTAGCAGTGAGTTATAACCATACATTGTTGCATAAGTACATCTACTGAATTGAAACCTAAACCAGATCTCTGTGGAACGAACTTGAATTTTATCTATATTACTTGTGACCACGTATACTTGCGTGATATTGTGTTAACAAGTTTTTGGCACCGCTGTCGAGGATCATCGGTGTTTTATTTTTAGTTTATGTGCTTTCCATCAGTGGTCGTTAGCGTTCACTGACTCGGATTTTCTTACTTAGTTTGTTGTTTCTTGGTGTTTCAGGTACTTGAATCTGTATGCGAACACGTTTTGCAAACTCGTAAACTGGCAGAAGAAGAACTTGCAACAGCAAAAGATATGGGAGAACTAGTAGGAGCAGCAGCTAAGGCTTTGAAGGACTTTTCTCAGCCTAAGATCAATGATATTCAGTCTAGCATTGTCAGACCAGCTATTATAGCAAATACTTTCGAAATCAAGCATGGCACGATCCAGATGGTACAGAACTCAGTTCAGTTTGGGGGTGCTCCTACGGAGGATCCTAACATGCATATTAGGGACTTCATTGAGATCTGCGACACTTTCAAGTTTAATGGTGTGTCGGATGATGCTATCAAATTGAGGCTTTTCTCATTCTCTCTGCGGGATAAAGATAAGGGCTGGTTGCACTCTCTACCAGCAGGCTCTATTACTACTTGGGAGGATCTTGCTCAGAAGTTTCTCACTAAATTCTTCCCCATGGCTAAAACAGCATCAATCAGGAACGCGCTCACTCAATTTGCATAACAATCTAGAGAGTCTTTGTGTGAAGCTTGGGAACGCTACAAGGAGATGCTTCGAAAGTGTCCTCATCATGGAATGCCTGATTGGATGGTAATTAATGGGTTCTACAATGGGTTGGGAGCACAGTCTAGACCTTTGCTAGATGCAGCATCAGGTGGAGCTCTATGGGCTAAGAGCTATGATGAAGCTTATGAGTTAATTGAGATGATGGCTGCTAATGAATATCAGAATCCAACTCAGAGACTATCGCAAGGCAAGGTAGCAGGTATTTTGGAACTTGATGCAGCTACAGCTATTGCAGCTCAGTTGAAGGCTTTAACTATGAAGGTGGATTCTTTAACCGATTATGGAGTTCAGCATGTGGTTAGTGTTTATGAGTTTTGTGTAGGTGCACATGATATGAATCAGTGTGCTATCTCTGCCGAATCAGCACAGTTTGTGAGCAACTTTCAGCGACCTTCTCAACCAGCTCCAGCCACCTATCATCCTAACAATCGAAATCATCCTAATTTCAGCTGGAGCAACAATCAAGGTGCTCAACAACCACAGCAGCCTTATCAGCAATATGGAGCGAGGCCGTTCAATCAAGGTTATCAGCAGCAGTATGCTCCAAGGCAACAATTCCAACCTTCGGGATTTCAGCAACAACAGCCTCATGGGAATGCTGGTCAAGCTTCGAATGAAAAATCTGAATTGGATGAATTGAGGTTGATGGTTAAAAGCCAGGCGGTATCTCTCAAGATGTTGGAGAATCAGATAAGGCAAATTGCAAGCGCCTTACTTAACAGACCGCAGGGGACTCTCCCTAGTGATACAGAGGTTAATCCAGGCAAGAGGGAAGTCCATGAGCAGGTGAAGGCAGTTACTTTGAGATCTGGAAAAGTCACGAGGGATCAAAAATCAGCAGCTGAGGAAGACGAAGAAATCAAGAAACAGCAGGTGGAGGCTTCTGCAGATAAAGAAAAGGCAAATTATGAATTGGCAGCTGATCAGTAGGATGGCGAAGCGGAAAAAGGCAAAACCTTTGCTGAAACATCTACTCCAAAGCAGTCTACAGAGAGCAATCAGATCTATACACCTCCTCCATTCCCAAAAAGACTTCAAAAGCAAAATTCTGCTAAAAACTCTCCTCCGAAGCAAAAGTTGGTGAATCAAATATATCCTCCTCCTCCATATCCTCAACGCTTGCAAAAACAAGATCAAGAAAAACAGTTTCAGAAGTTTATGGATGTCTTCAAGAAATTGTCCATTAACATTCCTTTTGTTAAAGCATTGGAGCAGATGCCGAGATATGCAAAGTTCATGAAGGATATTTTGTCACGAGAGAGAAGGTTGGAAGAATTCGAAACAGTGGCATTGACAGAGGAGTGCAGTGCGGTGTTGCAACAGAAATTGCCTCCTAAACTTAAGGATCCAAGAAGCTTTACAATTCCATGCACCATTGGGAAGTTGTCTTTTGACAAATGCTTATGTGATTTGGGAGCTAGCATTAATCTCATGCCCTTGTCGGTTTTCAAGCAACTTGGTCTGCCTGATCTGAATCCAACCAACATCTCTTTGTAGTTTGCTGATAGGACGATCACTTATCCGAAGGGTATAGTAGAGGATGTCCTGGTGAAGGTTGATAAACTCATATTTCCTGCCGATTTTGTGATTCTAGATTTCGAAGAAGACAAGAAGATTCCCATAATCTTGGGAAGGCCTTTTCTAGCTACGGGCCGTACTTTGATCGATGTGCAAAAAGGAGAGCTTTCAATGAGGGTGCAAGATCAGAATGTCACCTTTAATGTGTTCAAGGCCATGAAATTTCCGACAGAAGATGAAGAGTGTTTCAGTGTGGACATGGTTGATACGGGTCAGAGAAAGAAGTTTGATCAGTTGTTGAGCGAAAAGTCGGACACACACATGCTAAAGCATCGCATCAGTGATTCCATTGAGAGTTCTTCAATTCGAGATCTCTCGAATGCCAAGCTCGGAAAACTTTCATCCCATTTGAAGTATGTCCTTCTGAATGATGAGTTGGTGATTTTTAAAGTGTGTCAAGATAATGTGTTAAGAAGGTGGATCATGGATGATGAGGTAGAAGAGGGTTCTTATCAATCAACTGTGAAGCATAAACACCTTAGAGGTGTGAAGAAGAAAAAGAAAAAATCGATTGAAGGAAGAGTCAAGGTGAAGTTTGATTTAGAAAAGATGTGGGAAGATAGCAAGAAGGTTGTCAACCAATGGGTGAATGGTCCTTCTGATAAGGACAAGTCGAATGCGATCTTCGAGCCACCATGATTTGAATCATATTTGTCCGGCTAAATGACGTTAACTACAGTGCTTCGTGGGAGGCAACCCATGTGATTCCGATGAGTAGGTATGTTCTACTATTCCTCGTATTTACTTCCATTCAATGTGGACATTGAATCTTTCAAGTTTGGGAGTGGTTTGGGGGATAAGTAGTGTATTTATAGTTATTTGTTACTATGTGTTATTGTGTTCATATAGATATCATATTTTTCATATTAGTGGTAGTTCATGCATGTATGTTCGTGTTATCTACGTTTGTTTCCTATAGGACATTCTACTATTCCTCATATTAGTGGTAGTTGCATTTGCATGGCATGCATTTTTCATGATCCCTTAGGATGAGCTAATTCTGATTGGTAGGTAGGTGTCTTATTGAGTGTGGTAATGATGAATAGAGGGTTGATTTATAGTTTTTTTTTTTGCTAGTTAAAAATTTTTATACCACTGGGAAAAGATTACATCTCTAAGGGCATACCCCGCGATTAGCAAAACATCTACCGAGCAGAACAACAAGGAAAAAATCATCCATAATGCTAGATGAACTAGCAATCAACAACAACAAAAAACAACTAGATTAAACAAACGACTATGCCTGAGTTACATACTGGTGGATCCTCTACCCGGGCCTACATTCACCAACCCCAACGTCCAACCATGTAAATTAGCTGTAAAAACTTCCAGCGGCAATAGTCCACACCCAATTAGACTAAGCAAGAGCTGCTTCATTAAGTTCCCATCCAAGCAAAACAAGCACCCAAACAAAAGTGCTTTTTCCCTAAAGCTGTAACAAAAGGCATCAAAAAGACCATGATTATAATGACACTGCCCGCTGACATAAGCAAAATCTCCCATCAGAACGAGCCAGGCTAAAAGAAAACTAAGCCCCACACCGACCTCATTATCTTGAGAAACAAAGAGAATCTCCTTCCTGAAATCTAACTTTATAGCAAACTGGTTGAGAACCAACCGCAATAGCACCAAGCATAACCTAGTTACCAAGGTCCTGATCGCATGATCAAGGAGCTTGCACACACCCTGAACAGAGGCTAGCACAGTCACCTGGTAACCTCTCGGACACCAAGTCGCATAAAGTAAATGAACAAACGGGTGAATCATAAGAACTATGGCCACAACCATGACACATCTGTCCCACAACCATACATTTGTCCAGCAAATGTCTTCTGCGATGCTCTGCAATGAACCAGCAGCCAGCGGAATAATACTATCGAGTAAGTAAAACACTCGATCCTCCATGAAATAATAATGACCAAGGAAACCAGGCAGAGGATAAGCACCGTTAAATCCTGCTTGGTCATACATAAGCCACTTTCCCCTACGGGATTGCAGGAAGGGGCATTGCAGGAGCCAAATAACATCTTCAATGCCAAGCAACTTGAATCCAGGACACAAAAATCCAACCGCAAGAGACATGTAGCCTATCGTAGCAACAGTTAAAAAAGTTTGCTCATAAAATTCAAACAAACCATTCTGAGACAAATTGACAAACACATAAATGACATAAACCCACTCAACTTCATCAGACAAACCATCAAGCACCTGATGTACGGCACATGCTCCACAGCCGACACCTCTCGTAAAATCATCACCTCTATAGCAGCGGTGAGTATCCTTGTTCCCTTCATTCGAGTGCACCATAAGTAAAAATCTGAAGCATTCAACCATAAACCAACGAAAAACCCCAAAGTGTTTCTTTGGGTCAGAACATGTATCATATCCATCCTGGTGCTTGTCCTCTTGGTTCCTAAAACCCACTTTCCGGAAAACTCCGAGAGCAGCTACAATCACAGCATCTTGCGCAAATCGACTACAAGATCGATTAGAACACAAATTGCTGTCAACATAATTGATTCCTCCATACAAAGAGTCAACAATCAAAGTTTCGACACAACCATCGTGTCTAAGAACAAAGAAGAAATCCCCTTCAATCAGCGATCGAAGTGTTTCTTTGAATAGAGTTAGTTGCAGATCTTTGGTTTGAAACTCACAAAATTTCATAACCAAAGAACCCATCTCAATAACGTCGCTAATGCAAACCTTGGGTTCATCCACTGAACATAACAAGAAAAATACCCTTCCCACAATGGAAGAAGTAACAGAAGCATCTTCCATATCTTCAAACAGGTCGAAACCATTCCGGTTGCAGATCAAGCCATCTCCAAAGGCCTCCATAGCATAACCCACTCCGAGAGTGATGCTATTTCTCAGAGAAGAATGGAACACAACTAGTCCATTCTCCAGATCCACAGAACCGAACTGCCAAGACCACACCAAACATCGGACGTAATTAAAATAAAATTTGGGGTGAGGGTGGGAGATTAGAAAGGGGAAGGTGGATTTAGGAAGGAGAAATTTAGATCTAATGGATTGAAGGTGTAGATTGGGCTGAGAATTCATGGCGGCTAGAAGAAATTTAGGGTTTTTAGAGAGGGGTTAGAGAGAAGTTAGAGAGAAACGACTCTTATTAAAAGCTGTCCAAAGGTTGATTTATAGTTCCTTGGAATTGACGTGCATGTTTCGGAAACAAAACTTTTACACAGTCTCATCATTTGCTTTTGGGCTAGGTTAAGGTCATGCGTGTTTGGTAGCTTTGAGATTTAATCACTTGATTAGATTTAGAATTTTCGTTATTCCCTTGATGGCTTAGGGACACTAAAGTCTAAGTTTAGGGGAAAACAGGGATTTCATGCTTAATTGTAAATAGTTGTTAATAAAAGCTAGGCGTCAAATGGCTAGTAACCGGCTCATATTTATATGAGTAGTCTAGGGTTGGAAATGAGAATTCTCATTCCAGATTGCATATACTAAAAAAAAAAAGAAAAAAAAAGAAAAAAAGAAAAAAAAGGAAAAAAAAAGAGTCATGTAAATATTGTTAAATGCAAAATTAACCAGGGTGAGCTCTTTAATACTCGAGCAATTAAGTTCGCGAGGACTTTGTGCCTAGTGACCTAAGGCTTTTATAGTCTAGGATCCATTAACCTAACGCTCGCTACATGGGTATTATTGTATAAGCCTTTTGGGGTATCATCCATTGCACGGTTACATAAGCATGCGTTGTTGTGTATAGTATTATGTGTTGTAGTTGTTACTAATAAAGCATGAATTCCTGTCGAGCTTGAATGATGATGGAGGTGTTCCTAGGTTATGAAGTGTCTACAGTCTATTCTGTTTATAAACCTGTGATTGTCTTGGCGAAGAACATGTATGATTTTGATCTAGTTTTGGGAGTATTTCTGATGAGCATTGCACACACGCACGTTTCTGTTCATGTATTGTTAGTATACGGGGACTTAGTCGAGCTCTATTTGGATTTAGTTGCATTCTTTGAGATATTTGCTTGCTAGTTGGTTTTGGTTAGTTTGAAGGGGGTCATTGCATTTTCATAATAATTGCATTCATGCATTGCATTGTTTAGTTAGATGGATTTTGTGGGTACATTCGCTATAGGCCCTCACGAGACCTCACTCGTCCACTAAGGCTGCCTAGGGGTTTAAAGGGCTTGTTGCATATGCCAAATGCAACTGTGATCACCTACGGAAGTGGTACTAGTTAGTTGTAAATAGTTTATTTGTTTATGCTTGAGGACAAGCATCAGTTTAAGTTTGGAGGTGTAATAATTGGATTTTATATCCACTTGGATCGCTTCAATTCGGCTTAAATTGATTGACTTGGTCTCAAGTTTGTTGTAGTTTTGATGTGTTTTGTTTAAGTGTGCAGGTTTGCAAGAATGTCAATTAGGGTTGATGTTTCCGTCGATTTTGGAGTTGAATTCGAGCTCAAGAATGAAGAGTGGAGTCATGTTGTGAGTTATCATGAAGATTTCAAGGCTAGAGAATTGAAGACGGAAGCATTTGCGAAAAGAACGGAAGGAAAAGACGAAGACACGGTGTAGAAAACGGCGAGACGGGTGAGGCCTGCGCGCAGGCTACGCCTGTGGCGCGCAGGCTGCGCAGGATGCAATAAGAGGAGGCGCAGGCTGCGCCTGTGGTGCGCAGGCTGCGCGCGCGATGCTGAAAAATTCCAGTTTTTTTCCATTTTTCACTATTTTGGCCATATCTTGAGTTCTACAAGTCCGTTTTGGATGATCTTACAGTCCACGCGAAGCTAACGAGATTCTCTTTCATTTTAAAGTGGTTCAGATGTCAAAACACAACTGGAATGGCCCAGAAATAATGAAGAAAAGTCAGTTACGAATTTTCCTTCAAAACAGAATCAATTTAGGAAACGTATTCTATTTTAATTCTGATTGGGTATTTCCTTCATAGGCAAGACTTCTAGAGTCTATTTAAACACATCAAACCATTGTAATTTGTATCATTACATATCATAGCTTAGAATTGCAAGGGAGAAAAGGAGAGGGAGATTCAACGCTCGTGACAAGCAACGGATCAAGATCTACTTCATCTTTTGTGTTCTTTTCTTAGGCGTTATTGTGGATTCTAGATTTGTTTTCCCAACTCTTTGTTTTAATAATATTCTTATTTTCATTCATATCTTGCTTTATATCATGTTTTCATCAAATCCCATGGTGATGAACGGTTCGATTATGAACTAATTGTTGTCATGGGATTCTAATGGATTTATCTATGTAGCTTAGTAGTTTGATTACTTTAAAGATATGTGTGTGGTGAATTCTTGATATCCTCGTATGGTTTATCTTAATGCTTTTAGATGCGTAGCTAACATCTAAATTGAATTGTTAATCTCTTGCGAAACGAGAGTGGATCTTGAGATTTAGAACTTGCCATGTTAGCATAGGATAGGTTGATGTTTTAACATCATGATTTGTGGCGTAAATAGAGATATTATGCTACCCTATGTGATATTAATAGACAACTTGTTCTTCAACCGTTATGTTTTCAAATCTTATAGAGATATAGGGTCTAAACATATTTGGTGTCTACCCATCTTCTATCAATTTTGTGGATGTATGCGTAGTTTGGTGTTAGTATACCGAGAGGTAGCTTATACTTGTTTCGTGTTGTCTGATCAGATATCAAAACCATCACATGCATTGATTAAAGGCATCGACTCTAAGTGAAGTAGATAACGAAGTTAGGGTCCCATGTTTATTCTCATATATTTAAATCAGTTTAAATCACTTTAGTTAATTAATTTTTAGTTTTATTTGCATCTTAGTTTAAATTAGATAATCAAAAATCCCAATTAGTTAATTGTCTTAGTATTGAGTTATAACCATACATTGTTGCATAAGTACATCTACTGAATTGAAATCTAAACCAGATCTCTATGGAACGAACTTGAATTTTATCTATATTACTTGTGACCACGTATACTTGCGTGATATTTTGTTAACTGCTAATAACATTGCTTTTACATGAAGCTGTGTTAGCGGCTTGGATAATAGTTGCGGTACACTGCCTTGCACAGGTCATACTTATAAATAAAGCGTACTAACAAAAATTGCAAACCAATCTGGCTAATGGGGCCTACCGGTGGAATCTCAGCTGCTGCTTGAGGTCTAGTCACCTGCTTTCGGACAGTCTGACGGGGTCTTGCCATTTCTCTTAATTATTGTGTTTGCAGTTTTTAAAACAAGCAAGAGTGAGCAACTATAGCTCAGCAGGATATATATATATATATATATATATATATATATATATATATATATATATATATTTAACAAATATTAAACTTAATTATATCAATAAGTTATTGAATCATCCACCATCTTTGAACCATCGCAAAAGTGCACTCGCACGTGACCTCAATTTCAAAATAAACTTGCAGTTCTAGATTCTGCATGGAATCAATATCTTTCTTATCAAAATATAACACTATCGGTAACTTGGCACTTAGGCCTAAGAAGCAGTGTTCGAGTATTTTTCCAAAGTGGAGGATGGGACTTGAAGAAAACGTAAAACTTGACAAGGATTGACGATGATCAGTCGCCACACCCAGGTCCAATAATCCGCGGGTCTTTTCTACTAGTAGAAGGATAGAAACTACATCCGTAACTACCCTTGGGTGAAAACTACATCCGTAATTACCCTCGATGAAAACTACATCCGTAATCATCCTTCGGCAACACCTGGGCCAGAATAATTGATGGACCGCCTGGCTCACGGCAGCTTACACATCCCAGGAATCGTTCGTCAACGTTTCCCACACCTGCTAGAGTCCCCTTTTTCTATTCTTACGAAAATTTTTATTTTGATTAAAAATCGAGTAATTAAGGTTCGACCTCAGTCGACCAATAATTCTTAAAAAACATGCAAGTGAGTAAAACCTGACCGAGGGTTTTCAAAAATGTTTTGAGTTCGAAAGAGTTCGAGTTTGAAAGCGTTGGAGGTATCTTGGTTTAGTTTCGTTTTCAAAATAATAATTAATAGATAATGTTTCGAGATCTAGTAAAAAAAATTAAAAAAGTAATTAATTAGTTAAAATAATCTTTTAATCTAAGATAAGTATTTTTGAATGTTTTTGATAACGTATAAATAATAAATAACATAAGCGTACGATACTTCCCGCTTTACCCCGCGGGTCATCGTAACTTAATTGCGACATAAAATATACCGCTCCCCGGTCAATAGTACATTTGGACCGCTACGACCTCTATTGCTAGAGTCGTTTTCCGAAGAGACACTTTTCATTCTAAGTTCAAGGGTGTAAGAACATTTACATATATCTCAATCTCAATATAAAGTCTTGCAAAACATAGCACATAATACGTACGGAATCTACAAACAAAATAGTGAAAATCTTTATGTAAGAGTTTTGAAAGGTAAACTTGCCTTGGTGAGGTTGGGGTGGTCGAGCTTGCGGAGTGGAATGAGGATCTATACATAATCAATATTCGTTCGTTAGCACCTCAACAATTCCTCTTAATCACAAGGTTTTTAAAGAATGTAAGACTACCTTAACGACTCCGTCATATGACCCTCTAACCCTCCTATAGGTCCATGTCATCACTTGATTACGCTCGTCACTTATTTGACTCGAATTAGTTACCACACTTGAAACATAATTACTTATCCTTGAAACCATATCAAACTAACTCCTCGTATGACTTTCTCGCTTGCGCGCACTTCACTCTATCATTTTTATAAAATGGAAAAATACATATTTTAATACAATTCTTTTTGGGTAATCTTTACCACTGTAAAATCTAGCTACCCTCAATTTTTCTTAAATTTTGCATAATATTTAAGGGTCTAAAGGTGGTTCACAAGTTGACCAAATGGTGCAGCCCGGATCTCAAAACCACTCTACACTTCTCGGGCCATAACTCAAAACCTAGACATCACCTAGTCATGAACTTTATATTTCTGGAAACTACATTCAAATACCTTTCTAATGATATGCATAGGTCTTAAGGAGACAAGTTTAAGAGGTCCGGATCCCTCCTACAAGACAACTCATGCTCCCAGAATTTTCAGCAAGCTCCTTTTTACAACTTCAACACTTCAAATTATCACCACACTTTCTTTTCAACATAAAACCCACCAATATTCATTTCTTAACATACATAGGACTATAACATTCAAGAACAAGGCTTACCACACAAAGATCAAGCATATAACTTCAAGATTTCATCATCTATAACTCATACCACCAAGATATGCACTAATACTTCACTACACCATATATGACCTACCGTAACCCCTACAGAAAAAGTGTTACCCCAATATGTTACATTAGCTATACTACTTACATCCTGAGGTAACATTGCGTTTTTTATGTTACCTTAGCCTAAAATATGATGTTAAAGTAGCTAGAAAGTGTTGAAGCATGTAACATAAATATGTACATGTTACATTAGAGTTGGCCATGACAACTCTTTTCATCTAATTTAATTTTTTTTTGAATTTTTTTAAATAAATTTAGTTTTTAAAATTTGTTAACTTTTTTGTAAAATGAGTTGGAATATTATTTTATTTTTTAAAGTCGATTTTTTTTCAAAAAATATTTTTTTTCGAAATTGTAATATTTTTTTAGAAATTGTAATTTTTTCAATTTTTTTAAAATCCTGCTCAGAATTTTTTTTGTAAAGTAATGTATTTTTCAATAATTTTAAATTTAACAAATTTAAAACTTTTACGTTTTACCTGAAAAAAAATGAATATTTAAAATTTTACTTGAAAAAAGAATGAATATTTCAAATCAAAATTTATACGTGAGTTAATAATTATTTTAAAATTACATTTACCTTTAAATTAAATTTGTCTATAAAAAGCTAGAATTTTCCAAATACATGAGTTAATATTTTTAAATATTAAAAATATTTATTTATTATTTTTTCAGATTCAATGTATTTGTTAAATTTTAAATGAAAAATCCTAAAAACATCAAAATTAATAAATATATTTATAATAACATTGAAAGGCACACAGATCGGTGAAATTTATAAGCGGCAAAAACTAGCGCCCAGACTAAAAATTTCAATCTTAATACTCTTAACAAAAACTCAGCTCTCCCTCTTTCCCTCTCTCTCGGCTCTCTCTCTCGTACAACTCTCTCCCTCTCTCTCCTAAAACTGTCTTCCTCAATTCCTTCTAATTTTCTTCCTGTTAGTACGTATTTGGGTTCATTTTAGGGCTTCTCAGTTGATTAGGGCTTCGGTATGAGCTTAAACTTCTTCAAATTGGGGCTTTTTCAGATTAGGGCTTTTTTAAATTAGGGGTTTTTCATTTTGAGTTCAATCAATTCGATTTATTCACTAATTAGGTTTAAACTTCAACTAATTGGTCTATATTTTTTATTTCTAGGATTCTTCTATTGGGGCTTTGGATTTGGGGCTTTGGATTTCAAGGATTCTGTGTACGTTTGATTTGGTTCGGTGTTCTGTTTTTGTTCGAAATTTTAATATTATTGTTTTCTTGTGATTATATTGTTTTAGGGTACGAGTATTTAGTGGTTCGGGCGGCAACTACAGATTCTGTGGCTTCCAAGAAATCACAAACTAATGAATCTGATGAATCTTCTTCGAATTGGAAGGTTAAAATGCTTTATGATGGAGACTGCCCTCTTTGTATGCGTGAGGTCTGCCTACATATATATATGTATATTTTTTTTGTTTAATTTTACGGAATGCCCTTCTTCGTTGATCCGCCCTTCTTCGTTAATCCGTGGAGGCACGGGTGTGTGTGCGTATTTAAATTTTTAAGTTTCGAGAGTGTTGGTTTGTTTTTTTTAATGTGTTGTAATTGGCAGGTGAACATGCTTCAGGAGAGAAATAAAAGTTATCAATCTATCAAGTTTGTTGATATTAGTTCCGAGGATTACTCTGCTCAAGATAATCAAGGCCTTGACTACGAAACTGTATGTTCATTGTGAAACTTCATTTCTTTTAATCTACAGTGGTTCATTTCCAATTTAAGACATTATTATAATCTATAGTAAGTATGCATGTTGCAGTTTTAATCTCACACAGGCACCGAAACGATCAAGTGTGGTTTCTAAAATTCGAAACCAAAACCGAACTTAAAACCTTGGCTCTGCTCGGTTACCAAATGCGCGGTTCAGTTTTAAATGATGCGCTTTTGATTTCAAACTAATTACCTATATAGAACTAAATGTATATTTTTTTTATTCGCATTCAGGGGTATGAAGACACATTGTGAATATTAGTTGCATTGAAGGGCCTTATTATGTTTTGGTCATGAATTGCCATATACTTATACTTTTGTGTATATTCAGATCATGTAACAGCAACAGCAACAGCAACAATCAGTTGCAGCACTTTTGTGTTTGCTTGCGATTTCCACTACAACCTTGCTGCCATAAAGATACAAACAACCTAATCAACTCAGCGTACATCAGTTGCAACAGCAACAGCAACAATCACAGCTGCAACAAAATGGCCACACAAACAGAAACCATGAATCTGCCGAATAGATTTCTTAACCAGTGAGGTGGAAGTTTTTGGTTCTCATATGGCTTTTGGTTTCTTGAATTCTTAATACTTAGTTCTTTGTTCTCTGTACTTCCCAATTGCATTCATTCATTAGTTACAAGACACACAAGTTCAATATCGTTAGTTGCAAGAGTCTTTCATGTTTATCCCAACTTAGACCAGCATTAAGCTCTACAGAGTCTGGGAACTAAAATAGTCCTACACTCTAGTATAGTTTAAGATGTTGAGAAGCCCTTTCAAATTCCTATCCAAGATAAGAACACAAAATGGAAATTGCAATTATTGAAACTTATCAAGATTTAACAAGTTGTTGATATCGATACCAACATTTAGATTCCCCTAGTGAATTTAAATAGTATTAGGATGGTATCATTGTGTTTCTGCATTATGATTTTTTTTATCAATGTGATTTCTGCATTCTAATTTTTTTATTATGGGTTTCCTTTGTTGCAGGTATAGTTGTTTCTGTAGGTATATTTGTACCATTCCTCACAAGGAATCTGCAGTATACTGCTGTGACGAGGTGGATTCAGTTGCTAAGGTAATTTATTATATCATTTCTATGTATGCCTTCTGTTACTCCAGATTGCAACATGTGTTTTTTGCTAGTTATCTTATTACTATAACATATTCACAACAAACATACTTCTGAACTGTGCATTAAAGAATCACTAAACAATTGGTAAGTGACATACTTCAGCAATATGGAGATATAAGGACTTTGTACACTGCCTGCAAACACAGGGGCATCGTGATGATATCTTACTATGATATTCGTGCTGCTCGTACTGCTATGCGGGCATTACAAAACAAGCCGCTACGGTGAAGGAAGCTCGACATCCATTTTTCAATTCCAAAGGTTCTAACATTGTTTTTCCCTTTAAAAAGTTGCTATACCTTACAATTAATCCTGACTCATGTTTAAACCCATATACCAGGATAACCCTTCAGACAAGGATATTAATCAAAGGACTTTGGTAATTTTTAATCTCGACCCATCGGTTTCAAACGACGACCTTCTTCAAATATTTGGGGCTTACGGCGAAGTTAAAGAGGTCATCAGATTTCCCTCTCTCTTGTTTACTTTGTGCTACACGAAATCACTTGACTTGTGGTCCGCATCCTAAAGAACAATTTTGTATGGTTTCTGGTCATTACCTAATATCTGTTTTCTTTTTTTCCATATGACTAACAGATAAGAGAAACACCACATAAGAGGCATCATAAGTTCGTTGAGTATTACGATGTTAGAGCCTCTGAAGCAGCACTTAAATCCTTAAACAGGAGTGATATAGCTGGGAAGCGGATAAAGCTTGAGCCCAGTCGACCAGGGGGAGCCCGTCGAAAGTGCGTATAACTATCTGTCAAACCCTTGAACATATTAAATGTTTTCATCTCGTTATTGCAATTTCAAACTCTTCAAAAAAGTTCATATTTTTACGTTTCCGAATATTTTATGTTTTTGTATTTGTTTCACATGCAAAAATATTGACTCTGTCCGTAATACCTTCTCTTCCTGTTCTACCAAAAAGGATCCTTTTCCAATATATACACCCACCAGTAACAGATGTTAAAGCTCCAAGCTTGTTAATTAGTTACAAACAAAATGGTAATCACTTCTGACAATGAACCATACTCACAAAAATGAATCCATCCATATATTCTTCAACTTTAACAGTATATACATATAGTATATAGTACTTGTACACTTTTTCAGTTGATTATGTCTGACATAATCTGCTCATGAGCTTTTGAATTCTTAAAATTTAAAGTACTAACAGAATCCTAAATGCAGATCGGTTTCGTGACCTTTTTCTTGAGTTCGGTCCTGGACAATTTAACCACCACCATCATCATGGTTTCCTTACTGAGGAAACTTGTACCTTCGTCAGAATACAGGAAGTATGTACAGAGCTCCTTTTCTTTCAATAATCCTATTTTTTGTTTAAGACAATCTTCAATGTTATGATCCAAGATCAAATGTACAATGCATTTGGTAAATTTATTTGTTAAAACTGTATTTCTTGTGTTAGTTCACTGAAAACATAATTCAAGAAATACTGTCCATCAGCTTTGTCAAATCTTATTATCTCTAGGATTTTTGCTATATTAAAGATTTACTAACGCCTGTCAAATTGGTTTGACAGGCTTCTAGGTGCTGTTGTGGTGATAGCAGCCAACGCAGGTGGTGCTTGGACTCCTATTAGCGATGTTACGACTACAATGCTCTGGATACATGGTCAAATTTCCACATTACAGACCATGAAGGTCTTCTTTCCCTATAATATACTTGTATCAAAATATCTAGTTAACGGATATGTAGGGAAACTAAGTTCGTCATATTTAAGGCTTCCATAAGTTGCAAAGATTATTTCTTCCTGCACTGTTGCACACACTCCAGTAGACATTCTCTCTATTAGTTTCTTATTAGGAGACTTTTGTTTCACAGTAATGTTCACAGTAGTGATATCTATATACTTTTGTGTGCGCAGTTGATGTGAAGAAGCTTGGGGTTATCTTCAATATGTTGTTTATACTGTGACATCTCTAGGATTTGTTCGCGAGTCTTTTGATTTTATTGTCAATGAGATCGAGCAAAGCATCATCCGAGCTCATGAAGCTGGACTTGGACAAGGAAAGGAAAGACAGAACCCTGGAGGAAATGGCTCAAGAAGCAGCAGAATACAAAAAACTTTTGGTGTAAAACTTGGTCTGTACTTTTTAATTGTAGAATTGGTCATATGTACTTCGTGTTGTATGTTAAATTAGTTTGTTTTGTTTGGATGTTGAATCAGAATTGATTAGTTTGTTTGGATGTTGAGATGGATCTCTTTGTGGTCCATTGTGGTTGAATGGTATTTTGGGATTGTATACTTTTAAAAAGGTGATGTTCATTTTTTTTTGGGTAAAGTGTTACATTAGCCTGTTTTAGTGTTACATTAGTCTGTTTTAGTGTTACATTAGCCTGTTACAATATTCTAGTTAAAAAATATGGTCCACGGGTGGGGCTCACATGCTGGACCTACAGGTGGGGCCCACATGCTGGGGCTACAGGTGGGGCCCACATGTTGGACCTACAGGTGGGTCCCACTTTTTTAAAAAACTTAAGCATCCTAAGGTAACCGAATATCTATGTTACAATATGCTATTTTTATGTTACAACAGACCTCTATGGTAACCGAAAAGGCCATGTTACCCTAGGAGTGAAATATGTTAGCTTAGGTACCCTAGGGTAACATCGAAATATGTAACATGTAATTTATGTTACCCTAGCCCAAAAATGGGTCTATTGTAACATTTTACCACCCTACTCTAACAGAATTTTTGGGTTACAGCAGGCTGTTTATGGCGTAGTGCTTATAGATCTAGCAATATGAACTATAAACAAGTCATGGCTAAGGGTTGAGAGAGTTTATACCTTCCTTGAGTCTCTAGGAACCTTGGGTGAGCTTTACGAACCTTAAGAACACCTTGGATGAGTCTCTACAAGCCTTAAAATTCAAGATCTAAATGAAACTAAACTTTGGTTACTTTTCATCCAAACTTTAACAATTTATAACTCAAGATTTGATGGATAAAATGCTTTGAAATTGATAACATACCTTCATTATGATACAAGGAAGCTCTAGGAATTATGAGTGGGTGGAAGCTTGAAGAAATTTCTTCTTCTTCTTCCTTGCTTGGTTCGGCCGAGAGCTAGCAAGAGGGAGAGAGAGTGTTTGCTTTGCTGCTTGGTTTGAATTATGAGATGTTGTAATGTGATATGTATAGATATGTATAAGTCACATGCATCCAAGCCTAGTAGCTAGCTTTCTAAGTCAAGCCATACCCTCTTGTCCCTTAAAGCATGGTGCATGTACTTTACACTATTCATCTAGTTACTTTTGCCTTTCTAGTTTGCTTTTCTAACTAACTAGTTGCATGGTACCTTGCATGCAATATCTTCTTATTTTATTCCTCCAGCAATGTTGGTCACTTAATCCTTAATTCTTAACGTATCTTAAATAACCTCTCGTAATAACATTTTGTCGCGTAAAGATTTCCTTTGTAATTCCGTAAGTACTTAATTATGCAATTCCCTTAAATGTGCATAACCTCTTGTCATAAGCTCTTAAAATCTTTAATACTCCAATCATTCTCAAGTCCCAAGTTTTTATGAATTTTAATGGAAATAGGTTCATTGCTTTCAACCACCTTCCCTTCTCCTCACACAGTGAATATAACAGCATTAAATTCTCAGATAATCAATTCCATTAAATGACATAAGTGGTTTAAAAAGGTTCCCAATTCACAATGTCATAAGGTATTACATTCTTAAAAATATTACAAAAATCAGGCTTCTTACATTAATCGTGGTTATTTTGTTTGGTTTTCACGTGGTTTATCGTGGTTGTAAGTTACATGAGGGTTGATCGTGTTAGAATAGATTTTACAAAATTAGTTTTGTATTAGATCTATTTTTTATGTAATTGTTTGATGATTTTTGTAACATCCGGGTATATCGTAACAATTACTTGCGGTCGAAAATCAAATTCGGAGGAGAAATTGAATCCACTGCGTAGCTGCTGGTTCGTTTTATTTGTGGGCTGCGTGTGGCAAGAACAGAACATGGCAATGCAGTTGATTAATTTTTTTTCTTTTAATGATAAGTTTGTCCCGTGAGTGGCCTGAAGATAAGTCACTGGACTCACGCGGTATTAAAAAGGAATTGTCATGTTGGTTTCTTCACTGGACCCCACGCTTGTGTCATTAGAGATTCAAAGGAAAGACAAAGACGCGGCCAGCATATCTTCTCCTACGGCTGTTTATTCGAAGTGGCCAACGTTAATTCGAAACAAGGGGCTGTGTAGTAAATTAATTTTGGGGCCATAATAGTGGATTTAATTATTGTTTTAGTTTTTAATTCTGCTATTTAATTTTAATTATTGCTTTAATTAATTATTATGTGTGTTGTTAATTATGTGTGTAATTTTAATTGTATGTTTAACATAATTAGGACGATATGGACATAGATATTTTATTTATTGCTTTAATTAAATGTTTTATGTTGTTAAATTATGTGTGTATTTTGAATGCATGCTAGACATAATTGTAACGACATAGGTCCCATTTAATTTTAAAATTCCTCAATTTTTTTTAAAAATTCTAAGTGGGAGAGGTAATTAATTAAGAATTAAGTCCCACGGTCTCCATTATTTTGTATGTAATATAACTTTTTAAATAATGTAGATGGTATATATGATCACCTAACGCGGCGTACTATTTACGGAATTTTAAAAGGTTGTAGAAATTACTAGAACAAAATTCTTAAATTAAATTACGAATATTGAAAGGTATATAGATCACCCTAACGTGACGTACCAAGTTTCATAGAATTTGTTACGAAAATTGAGTACTCTTTTTTGATGTTGACTATGGAGAATTCTGTCTAGGAATTGGGTATTAAGCGAGGCCGTTGTGACTCCTCCGAGACCAGGGAATTATCCATTAATATATCAAACGGATGTATTTTGTTTGACTAATTTAAGATTTGATAATGGTATACAATTAGCTATGAAAAATAATATATATTACACCGTAACGTGGCGTATTATTTAGTAATAGGACCGAAGTAATATTTAAACGAATTTAAGTGGTATATATGTCACCCATCGTGGCGTACCAGATACTTATTGTGTTTAAATATTAGTACATTAATTTTAATTAATTGTTAGAGGAAACCAATAGGTTTTAAGATTTGTGCAACCCTCTGATTATGTGTTACATGTATGATTCTCAGGATTAGATCATTATGGGCTTTAATCCACTATCCACCATACTAAAGGATAACAAATTTATTGGACAAAACTATATTGAATGGAAACGTAATTTGGACATAGTGTTGACTGCTGAGGAGTACAAATTTTGCACTTATGAACCTAAGCCAGATCAGCCTGCTGAAGATGCTCCTGAAAGTGAGAAGGAGTATTATAAGCAGTGGGTTAAGGCTGATGAGATGTCGTGATGTTACATTCTGGCACAATGTCGGGTGTTTTGCAGCATGAGCATCAGGCTATGCCCACAGCTTCAGATATGCTCTTTATCTCAAGGAATTTTTTGGAGAACAAAATAGGGCTGCTAGGCAAGTAGCAATGAAGGCTTTAATGAACACTCAGATGGCTGAAAGAACACCTGTAAGGGATCACGTTCTTAGGATGATATCTCATCTGAATGAGATGGAGATCCTTGGTGCTGATATTGATGGGGAAACCCAGATCGATAACATCCTTATGAGTTTGCCCAAAAGTTTTGAGCAGTTTCGCTTGAATTACACCATGAACATAAAGGTTAATGATGTCCCCTTGAAAGCTCAAAAATATTTAATTATGTGAAACCCTGCAGGTGGATTTATTCCAGCATAATTAAATAAAGGTTGAGTGGATGATCAAGGATAAAAGATATTAATTAAATGTATTATCAGTAATTTATTTAATTAATGGACATGCGATATTTTAAACATGGGGAATTTAATAAGCAAATAATACTGGAACCGAATTAATTAATTAAATTACAGTATTAGGAAAGGTAGTGCAAATATTAATTCTTTAGTGGGGTGAATTAATATTTAATGACATTGGGCTAGGCCCAGAATGTCATTGGGAGACCTAACTTAATTATCCATGATCCCTGCTGTAGCCTATATATATTCCTATTCTCATCTTGTTGAGGTTGGTTGAAAAAACATTAGGGTTTTTGGAGGCAGCCACCTTGAAGCAAGAAGAGAGGCAAACTTGGGAGCACGAAGGCCATACTTCACTCAAGGGGAATCAAAGGAATACATCAGAAGACGTGGACTTGAATCGCTTGCTCCATACAGATTAAGGTTAATTTTCTGTTCGTACTCGTTAATTTATTGTATCATAAATCGCAGGACCACGATCTGATTGTCCGAACATGAACTTGGTACACACAAGTGATTCTATGCAGAGAGCTAATGATGCTCTTACCAAGCTGCCTCCAAATGCTGCTAATGAATTTTAGTATGTTTCTGAAATCGAAGATGAAGGTGAAGATGAAGGACCTTCTTAGCAACTTGGAGATTTACCAGAATGGTTGATGTCGAATGCATACATCTCCAAGGATGCTCACAAAGAGCTAGTAGTACAGTATGAGAAGACTGTAGCTACTTTACAGGATGCAGAACCAGCTCTAAAGCATTTGCAAGAGAATTTTCTGGCTACTCTCAATTGCACAAATGTCTTCTTAACCACAGAATTGAAGAAAAGGATGAATCCAAGACTGCAATCAAAGATGCACTAGAAACTCAATCAAAGAACTTGAAACTCATCCTTCCTCCTCTTATAATGCAGCAGCTTAGATCAAAGCTGAAGAAAGATGCAGCTACGGACAAGAATATTGATGTTTTGTCTGCAAAAGTTGACAAATTGGAGTCTCAAATGAGTACTATGGTTGCAAATCAAAAACTCATCCTTGAGGCTCACAATTGACAAATTGCCCATCTTGAGAGACTGTTGAATCTGCCTACTACTCAAACCCTTGATGCTAACAAAAAGGGGGAGAAAATTAGTGTAAGGAATTCATCCAGTGAGGGGGAGCAACTTTATTCTACTTCAATTCCAACAGTTCTAGTAATACTATCTAGTGAGGAGGAATCAGCCCTTCAACCCGAAGATTCTATTGCCACAAGGCTGACTGCAAATCCTCATATTTCTCAAGTAACAATTCCCTCCATAAGCTCATCAATCGGACAAGTACTAATCCCAGATTTTGTGCTTCCCAAGTCTCTAGCCAGAGGGGAGCCATCATATGTGTCTGAATTTAATCCTATGCTCAAAAGAAAGAAGTCACCTGTAAAGAAGAATGGTAAAAACACCATGAGAGTTGACTTTCCAATTCCAAAACCAGATGAATTCAAACTAATGAGTGAGCATCTTGCTGAATTAAAACAGAAGGCTGCAACTTATGTGGGACTCAAAGATAACTTAGCATTTATGTACAGAGATGGAGTAAAAATATGTGTTCCAGCAGGTCATCCAGATTTTGTTGTGGCCAAGGCTGAAGAAACTGCAAGGTTACTTCAAGCTAGTCAAATTGTTAGATCACCTGCTGAAGACACTGAGAAAGTAGCTAGACTGGCTGATGAGCTTGTTAGAGAATTGGAAGAAGAGATGGAGCAAGAGGTTGTAGAAGAAGAGGCCAAATTTAAGAAAAAGAAAATGAACATAAGGTCTGTGTGCAAGAAAAGGAAAAGCAGTGTCAAGACTCCTGCTAGAGTCAAGGTTCAAGCTAAAAGAACTTTGAGCCCAGAACCAAAAGTTCAAGTTGAATCAACACAACCTCAACCTACCATACCTCCAACCCAAGACACACATGAACCCACTCAAACTTCCAGCTCCATTGCTTTCACTCTTGAAGACATAAAGCCAGAACCAATGGAATTTGACTTTGATCTCATTAGCTTGGTATTTCTAAAGTTCAGACTCTCACCTGAAAGGAAGAGAACCAGGAAACCACCTTCAGCTATACCAATTCAAATTGCTGAGGTTCCACATGTTGCAAAGGAGGCTACCAAGAAAGATACAGAACTCTTCATTGCTGACATTGAAGAATATTAAAGTGTCAATCTTTTCTTGGATGAAGTAAGTGATGTGAGTATTGCATATAGGACAGTCAGGTTACCAGAAAGATTAATTTTCACCTATAAAGGAGGAAACAACATAACTTGGCCCCTACATCAAGTGCTGAATGAAAGCTACAGAAAATTGGTTAAGATATGGTCTTTAATGAAAAGAACTGGTGGATTCACTCTAGAGGCAAAGACCATAATCTTCAACAAGATCAATGAATTGAGAAATAGCTGGACTTCAAAGGAGGGTTTGCCTAAGAAGCTGAACATTCCATATATTCCTGGTAAAAAGGTTCATTTTTATCCATTCTGGATATTGAAATTCAGAGATAAACACAATAGTAGAAGATTCTTCAGATTAGAAGATCAATTGGAAAAGGCTAGCAATGAGTACTTGCAACACTTGATGTCTATGCTGGATCCGAGTCATAAAGAAGAAAAGATCATCTACAAATCTCTAGAGGAGCAGCTTGAGGCAAACAAAAGAAAAATCCGTGGTATGAGGAGTGCAAGTGGAAGAAAGCAATGATGTGCTTAGATTAGAGGAGCAATCCCTTGTAAAAGTATGATTCTTTAACTTGACTTAGTTCGTTTTCTACACTTTTAGAAGCTTATTACAATACATATGTTTTTGCTTAAACTCTGTAATGTGCTTTGTTATCATCAAGGCTCTTAATTTATGGTTGTTATTCCATCAGTCATAAATTGGGGGAGATTGTTATTAATTATGTTGTCCTTGATGATAATCACACAAAAACACCTTAAAAACATATTTGTATAAGTTGTGTTTGTAACTTATCAACAGATATCCAGTTTATAAATATCCGTTGATTAGGTAGCTTATCGATTGATAAGTCTGTAACATACTGTTTTAAGTCTCGACAGATAAGTTGTTTGTTATTGTCATAGTTGCTAGTATTCCTAAGTCACGTTGACTATGAATGGATATGCAAAATAGGGTAGCTAATTGTATATAAGCTGTTCTATGTAATTCTGTATAAGTGAAGTGATGTTTCAGTTGATGAAGATTCTACGACAACGGATATGATACTCCAGCAAACAACATTCAACCTATCGATCGATGTTAGCTTCAATGGATAAAACTCTGCAACCAATAATTTCTTGATATTTGCGGTTGACAGCGACTTGACATGCCTGACAGATCAAATGGGTTGATAGACTTAAAAAGGGTATGGAAGCCAGTATTGGAAATGAAGAAGAAAAAGAAACATTCCTTTTTCTCACAAGCAATTTAGATGGTAAATCTAGTGAAAATCTGTCCAAGACAATCCAGACAAAATTGCATCACATGGAGACAAGGAGTGGTAGCAAACCTACAGATGACTTTGACTTTGTAATATTCATTTATTTTGTAGGGTTTGTAAACTTGAAGTATATATATATATATATATATAGGTCCTCTTCTACGGCCACAATTGGATATTTTTGAATATTGATCCAACCCATCTATAACCGTCCACTAAAGATATGGGTAGTTGGGATTTAAATGTATACGCTATATTATATAGCGTAGTACGCTATATTATACAGCGTAAGCCTTTTTACCTTTTTATCCCTAAATCTGTCACGTGCTTTCACGTGTCGGTTTAAACTTACGCTATATTATATAGTGTAGTACGCTATATTATATAGCGTACACGGTTTTTTTTATCGAAACCGGGTTTATTTCACACAGAATATCATATAGCGTATTGTGGTTCATATACATTATTTTACAAAACATTTAGCAAATCATCCACAGACCACCGGACATCGCAAATCCACCGGAATCGGAAGTAAATCATCATCAATTTCATCATTTCTGCATATAAAATGAGTAACTTCGTGTATATTTCTTGTATGTAGATGTCATCTAATTATTAAGATGTGTGTAGATTTGTGTACATGTATGTATGTATGTACATATCACCAAAATCATCTAATTGTAGATTTGTGTACATGTATGCATGTATGTATATAATTTTCGAATAGGGTCGAATTAAGGTTCGAATTTTTGGATAATTTTCGAATTAGGGTTCGAATTTGTTGATAATTTTTCGAATTAGGGTTCAAATTTGTGTATAATTTCGAATTAGGGTTCGAATTTGTGGATAATTTTCGAATTAGGGATCGATTTTGTGTATAATTTTCGAATTAGGGTTCGAATTGTGGATAATTTTCGATTAGGGTTCGAATTTGTGGATAATTTTCTAATTATTAGGATAAAAATTTATTGGATTAAAGTTTGAATTGTGGATTAAGTTTGAATTGTGGATTAAGTTTGAATTGTGGATGCATTAACGTTTTTTATATGTATTTGATTTTAGATGGAAGATTTTTGCGGTCCGGTTGATCCTTCTCTCCTTACCGACCAAGAAAACCATATAAGTAGTAGAATATGGGTTGGTGATCATCGAGATAAACTTACAATCCGTCAAAGTACCTCGTTTCTTAATCAATGGGAATTAGAGCCTTATCAAATTCATCTTTTACAACATTGGGGTTTCGGGATGTTTACCAACCCAAAAGCCATTATGCAAAATGATGTGGCTTTAATTACGTCATTAGTGGAGCGTTAAAGGTCGGAAACCAACACATTCCACTTTACTTTCGGGGAGATGATTGTGACACTTGAAGATGTGTACATGTTGACGGGGCTTCCGGTTGTTGGAGAGGCGGTAACTTTGAGTGACACAATTAACGTAAAAAATCTTTGGTTACAGGTTTGGCCAGATCCGACACTCTCATTTGAGGAAAGGGACAATGCTTTGGAGAGAGGTGGTGTGAAATTAAATTTTTTGAGGGAGAGATATCGCAAATGCCCGAACAAGGAGGATCGGGAGCTTCTAGAAATATATACACGGGGTTATGTGTTTTATTTGTGTGGGGCGATATTGTTCCCCACAAAATCAAACAATGTTGTTCATCCAAGATTAATTCCCTTGTTGATTGATACTTCTAGAATTTTTGGGTATGCTTGGGGTGCAGCAGCACTTGCCTATCTATATAGGAATTTATTTGAGGCAAGTCATAAGGATTGCAAGTCTATTTCGGGATGCTTGACAATATTGATGCTTTGGGCACGTGAGAGGTTACGCCCGGGACAACCTATGCTAGCATCTCAAACCGAGTATATATGGCCTAGGGCTTTGGCATGGGCGGTTGCTCCCGTTGGCCCAGGAAAATCTAAGTACTTCAATGTCCATCACAATATTGATGCATATCGCGGGATGTTCGATAACTTTGATGCACAATGGGTTAAGTGGAGGCCATATGCTCGCTTCTATCGGCCTTTTGATCTTCAATTTCAGTGGGCCCTTATAGCCGGTTTAGCTCATGTGCCCCTTGTGTTTTTTGAAGATGTTGAACATCAACTTCCGGAAAGGGTGGGAAGACAGTTTGGTTTTCCATTAAGCATTCCACCGCCGCCACCGGATGATATGTCAACGTTGAGGGCGAGATCTGAACATTCTTTTGTATATCAACATTATCTCAATTTTGCACGATATGTAGTTGTTTGGAATGAATTTGTGAATAATGGTATTGGTATTTTGGGACCACCTTTGAATGCCATATCTCTAGAGGAGTATATGGATTGGTACTATAATGTTACCAAATTAAAGATTTTGCCGCCTTCAAAACCAACCAAGGATCCGAAAATATTCCAACAACCGAAAGACAAGTTCGACAATCCCAAGGCAATGGACTTGGTACGTATTTTTTATAACATGGAGTATGTTATTTGAGATAATTTCGTTGAATATTCTTGTATTTATATTTATACTTTGTCCTTGCTTCATATGTATTGTAGATCATATGTACCGCGCGAGATCTGAGTAGGCTTTGCTCTTATGATATGCCTGGGATTTTTCACGAGGAAATATTGCCAAACTTCGTGAATAAATTTGATGAATTAATGCTCGAGACATATGGCCCGACTTATGAAAGGCCCGATTTCAAGAGTTGTTTGCCTAAAAGAAAGGCAAAAAAGACCCAAGAAATTAGTCCCTTGAAGGAAAATTATTTTGAGGGGTATGAACGCTATGACCATCCTACTCAATTCGACGTTGATCCTAGTGCACACCTCGATGATGATCCTAATACTCTGGAAACTTTTATTGTTGGTCATAGTGCTCCAATTCTTAATCCTACTCAATTCGACGATGATCCTAGTACACACTTCGAAGTGGAAGAGGCTCCAAGGGACATGGTTGGTCCTAGTGCTCAATTTGATAAAGGATCCCTTATAAAGCCGATCAAGATACATAAAGTGGATTGGTTGAATGCAAATTGGTGGGAATGTGGTAAGCCTATTAACCTTCCGCGTAATTGTAGTGCAAAAGCGATTATTTCTTTGAAACCGGAGAATGAAGTGGAGGATACTATAGTCGATTGTTATACTGTATTGCTTGAAAAAAGGGAAAGAACCCTCTTTGGTCATCAAGTTGGTGCCGTCAAATATTACTTCATGTCTCCGTGGTTCTTCCAAGTAATGGGGGCTCATCATTGCAAACCTATGAAGAAGAATCCCGCAAAAAGGAAAGCTAGTGAATGGGCGGCCATTGATACGGACTTTAGAGCATATGGCATAAAGGAAGGGGGAAATGGTAACCAATTTCGACTATATTATCATGCCGGTTGCAACGAGCGGTCATTGGATCCTATTCTTGTGGTCAATGACCAATTTTAGAGTATCTTTGTTTGATCCTCTAAGGGACGATACTAAGCACATGAAATTAAAAGAGATGTACAAGACGGAGTTCTACATTGTGGTATATTTTATCTTCCTTTTTTTAATTTCTAGTAGTCCATGTTTGTTTGATACATTATTAAGACAATTCATGTTTGCTTGATAGGAAAAATTGGTCCCTCTCATGTTGAATCGGTTGGATCCTACAAAATTTGAACATGTCGTATTCCCTGATGTTGAAAACGTCTATGAACGACCTAGGCAAACCAATGGTATGGATTGCGGAGTTTTTGTTATGAAGTATATAGATTGTATATTGACTTGCAATACCCAAGCTTGGTGTGGTGTCCAATGGAATGAAGATGTGATTAACACATTCCGACGGCGTATTGGTTGGGAGCTCCATAAAGACGAAGCTCGGCATTTGTCTTTGTATTCCCACGATTGTAGACTAGCGGGATTGTAGGTTACTAGTTTGTTTTTGGAAATTTTAAAGATTGTAAGTTACTAGTTTGTTTTTGATATTGTAAGTTACTAGTTTGTTTTATTTTGAATTGTAAGTTAGAGATTTTTATAGATTGTTGAATTGATTTTGAATTGTTGAAATTTTTATAGATTGTTTTTAGAGATTGTGTTTGAGATTGTTTTTATACAGGGGGTGTTGCAAAAACAGGGGAAGCAGGGCAAAAAATTTCTGTACTTACGCTCTATAATATAGCGTAAGGGTTAAAAAACAGGGGAAACGCGTTAAAAATTTCTGTACTTACGCTATATTATAGAGCGTAAGTACAGAAATTTTTAGCGCGTTTCCCCTGTTTTCAACACTTACGCTCTATTATAGAGCGTAATTACATAATTTTTTTTTTCCTCTGTTTTTTTCTTTTTTCCTATACCAAATTCAAGCACCAAATTTCTACTAAAATCAAAAGCACCAAATTCCAAATTGAAAATTGCTAACCAAATCAACAAAATCAATACCAAATTCACTCAAAAGTAAAATCAAAAGCAACAAATTGAAAATTGCTAACCAAATCAACAAAATCAAAAGTAAAATCATGAATTACGTTTCCTTGGTTTTTTTGAGTTGGAATTTTCGGGAATCGACTCTCCTAATTTTTTTGGACAATTTCGTGAATCATGTTTAGCATCAAGTTCTTTGCAACAATTACATTTCCTTGGTTTTTTTGAGTTGGACTCAATGCCACTCTTCACTCTTTCCCTCTTGCGACCTTTAGTAGTGGAAATTATAGGGTCTTCCAAATTTTCAAAATCTTCACCTTCACGTTCATCCTCACATGATGGAGTTTTTTTCGTAGAAGGCTTCTCTATAGGAAAATTTTCCACAACTTCTACCTCTTTTTCAATCAATCCCATGACATATTTAAATCTTGGAATCGAAAAACTTCCACGAGCCGCTAAATCTTGAAAGGCTTTGCACAAAGTTGTATATCGGGCGGGTTGTGATTGAAGAATATTGCCAATGATAGGACGTTTATACGATATAGACCAGGCAATTTTATTTGCTCCAATTGTCCATCTCAAGTTAATTAAATAGTTAGGGATCTCCGTCCATTGCATCATATTCAAGTATCGAATAACATGACGACAAATCATTCCCGAACTTTCAAATTTCCGACAAATACAATTTATCATATCATTGGTCACGGTTATTTGATACACTTTTCTATTTTCCTCCGCCACCGTGGTCTTATATGTTTCGTACACCTTAAATAGCATCGTACTCATGGAATCTCTCTCATTCACAACATAGGCTCCACTTTGTTTAAGTTCGTGTGGAAAACGTCTAAACATTTCCTTTGTATAAAAAGATGCCGCATGATTCTCCAATGAGGAGGATGTTATTCTTGACCTTTCCTTTTCCTTTGTTTCATAGTCCGCTTCTTTCTCACGAAGATATTGTTTCTCCAATGCTTTTTGTGAATTCTCTATAAACTCTTTCAAACCGGTTCTAGCATTTACATACTCGTCAAAAAATGCATTCATTGACTCACTTCTCGAGGTAGTGGTTATCCCGGTAGTGAAATGAAGTTTAGTGTACACACGAACCCACTTATGTCGAACGGAATGTGGAGTCAAATACTATACCTATTTGTGCGGTATGTGGAGTCAAATACTACCACGTCTCCAAAATTTTTATATGCATTTAATGATCTTGGATCAACCCACAACATGGAACGCACCCGATTATCCTCATCAACATCTACTCGATAGAAAAAATCCCAAAAACTATTACATTTTAATTCTTGGAGTAATGTCAAACCTTCTTTGGCATCACTCGAATCAAATACATGATGTCTAATATCACGCAAAACATTCCTAATGTCTTGACTAGTAAATCCAATATTCTCTAAGCTTCCCGTAAGCTCACCCATTACATTCAAAGATTGTTGAGGCCCAATACCCGACTTACTCAAAATTATAATCAATTCTCGCATGATGGGTGTTATGTTTCTTGGCCTTTGCATGAAATGTACCTTACTAGGTGAAACCATCTCATGATTGTGTACCAAATGAACCAATGTTACCTCCCACTTATTTGATTTCTCTCTATGAACAACATACATTCGCGCCTTACATTTTGTTCTACCAAGAGAATCTCTTTTTCTTTTTTTTTTGGGAACTTCATCTTCATCATCCAAAGATTTTGAGGCTAATCTCCCACCCTTTCGACATATATACAAACGCGAACAAATCTTGTTATTTTTTGAACGTTTATGTGTAGTTCTAATTATTACTTCAAAACCAATACGCCTACCATAATCTCTATAAAACCTCTCCGCTTCATCTAAACATCATTCAAATCATCCAAAGAAACACCATTCTCAACATCATCACCATCATCAACATCATCACCATCATCAACATCATAGACAACATCACCATCACCATCATCATTCTTAACATCTTCATTATTATCATCATCAAGATCTATTATTTTAGGTGTGTGTGGACGTTCGTTAACATCTTCATTTTCTACCTCAATCTCAATCTTACTAGGTGTCTTATTAGGAGATTTTAATTTTGAAAAAATAAAAGAAGCCATGGGTTAAATAGAGAGCTAACCTTGAATTCCAAGCTCAATCTTCAAAAATCTTAATTTGGGATTTGTACTCCAAGCTCAATCTTCAAAATCATCAAATTTGGGTAAGATTTGACAAATAAACTAAGATTGGTAAAGTAGAAATAGGTATAGATTGGTGTAGATTAAGTTTGTAATGGTGTAAAATATATCTCCAAATGATTTAAGATTGGGTATAAACTCAAGAACACTCTTGAAATGATATTTCAAAACATGAAGGGTTGTTTGAGCTGAAATTGGTGTAGTTCTCGGCTAAGATATATAATAGAGCGGAACAGATTAAGGGTAAAATGGGAATATTCGTTACGCTATATAATATAGCGTACTACGCTCTATTATAGAGCGTATACGCTATATAATATAGCGTAACTCCTGTTCATCCTGACCGTTGACTGGACGTTTTAATGGTATAAGATGGGTTGGTTGGATATATTAAAATATCCAACTGTGGCTGGTGACCAGTTTCCTATATATATATATATTATATATATATATATATATCTTCAAGTGTAGCAAGGCTAAGTAAGAAGAAAACACTAATCTTAAACGCATAGTGCATTAGGTTTTCTTGTATACACTAAGGCCACGTTTGTTTGGAGGGATTATAATCCCCGGATAATAATCCTACTATAATAATCCCATCATTTATGATCCTTAGGATTATAATCCTTTAAATTATCCTATTCCATGTTTGTTTTGAAGTATTAAGTCTAAGATTGGACTATAATCCTTTAAAGAAATTTAATCCTTTAAATTATCCTATCTCATGTTTGTTGTGAGGGATAACCTATGGATTGGACTATAGTCCTTTAAAATTTCTAATCCTATGTTTGTTTTAGGAGGGATTATAGTGAAAGGACTATAAGCTTTTAAAAAAATGACTTATGGGATGGGATTAAATAATACCTCCTCCAACCAAGTATTAGAGAGGATTATAATCTCATCCCTTATCCCACCCCTTATCCCATCCAAACAAACATGGGATTGTTATTTTAAAGGACTGTAATCTTTAATCTAATTCCAAGTAAATTTTTACAAACAAATATGGGATTAAAATTTTTTATGTATTATAGTCTTATCCCCTACTTAATCCTATGAAACAAACATGGCCTAAGTCTTGTACTCGCAGCTGTGTAATCTTTTACACAGATTATTTTGTTCAATACAACCCTCAGGTGGACTCAACAAATCCACCTGAAATTTTTAAGATCGTGTTGTATGTTTTTATTTCTGTTATCATACTTATCTTTTCATCTAAAATCCATTTGAGAGTCTTTTAATTCGAAAGAATTTTCAGTCAAGATTGTATTCAACCCACCTTTACAATCTTGGTGTACTTCTGGGAAATAACATTATCCCTTTTACTCTTATTATATAACAACTAGCTTATAGCCTGTTCAAAGCACGGGTTAATTTAATTTTTTATAATTTGTTTATAGTATAGTATGCTATTATAAATATTAATTTTAATATGTTATTGGAAGAATTCAAACTTTACATCTTTGTATATAATAATTTTTAATATTAAGTATAAATTAATATGTTGTTGGCGGGAATCGAACCTTATATAGACCTTTGTATATAACAACTTTTAGTATTGTTGTATCTAACGGTCATGATCTATTTGAATTGAAGATTTAATGATTATAAAAGAGGGATAACCAAAAATAGGGGAAAACCAAAAAAGGGGTTAACTAAACTCCAAATTATACCTTCTTTCGCATATTATAGTATAGTATAGATAAGTATAAATATAGAAGTATAGATAACAAAATATATGCATGAATATAATTGAAAGATTTTTGGTAATTCGCTTATATTTTTCTGTTCACACATTGGACATAAAGTTATATGTAAAATCCTTCTGATCATTTTTCGCAAAACAAATCGGTAATGATCAAATAAGAGTAGATAACACGATTATCAATTACTTAGACAGATTAGTTCTGACCAAGCATGTTATTTAGAGCATAGTCCTTTAAAAGATTATAATAATTATAAATAATAAATATAATATTTAATAGGCCTTTCCTTGTAGATTTAGAACTCGTTGTATAAAAGTTAAGTTTATATAATATATTGTTGTTAGATGAGAATCGAACCTTTGACCAATGGTAGTACTATTTTATTATCCCTCTTATTCTTATTATATAATAAGATATCTATACTATACTATTATAAACGGAATAGGGTATATTTGGCTGGTAGCTTTTTTGGTACACTCAATAGCAATCGTTGAATTTTGAGATATATTAGTGAGAACTTAGATGTAATGCTAAAAGAATATTCTTTTTATAATATATAAAATACTCTTATAGGTATAAGGTTCGAAACCTGTCAACAACATATTATTAATAAACATTTATATTATCTTATAAACTACGCCTAGAAGTTCAAGGTTCGATTCCCCTCAACAACTTATTTTAGTTAAAAATTTATATTATCTATTTTCACCATATTGTTATTAATCATTTATATTACTCCCTCCGTCCCACTTATTGTGTCCGTCAACAACATATTATTATTAAACATTTATATTATCTTATAAACTACTCCTATAAGTTCAAGGTTCGATTCCCCTCAACAACTTATTTTAGTTAAAAATTTATTTTATCTATTTTCACTATATTGTTATTAAACATTTATATTACTCCCTCCGTCCCACTTATTATGTCCCATTTTGACTTTTCAAAGTCAAATTCACCGAAATTTAATTATAAATTATAATTTATTGTTTATATTTTTACAAATTTAAAAATCAATTTTTATAATACTTTACATAAATTTTCTTATGATCATTTTTTTGTAATTTATATGTTAATCAATATTTATTGATTACTAGCCTAAAACCCGTGCGTGCGATGCACGAATTTTTTTTATTATATGATTTTTTTTCATTAATTTGAATTATTTTGGACAACAATACCCCTAGTTGAATTGTTTTGGACAACAATACCCCTAGGCATTTGACGCCGTTAGAGGAAATTAGACGACAGTACACAAATTTTAAATAGTTAGTTTGTTTGGTATTGCCCGTAGCAGATTTGAAATTATGGTATGCGAAGTGGTGTTTTCGCCAAAGTTCAGGTACAAAAAGTGCAGTTTACTCAATTTTTTAATGAGATGATTTGATAATAATTATTTAAATCTTATTCGTGATAATTCTAGAAAATGAGGAATTTAGTTATAAAATATAGAAAAAATGATTGGTTTTAGTTGAAAAGGTAATCAGTTAATTATTAGTAATTATAAATTTATTATTTTATTTTATTAAATAGAATGCCCGTGATATAATTGGAAAATGAGAGATTTTAGTTAAAGGAAATTAAAAAGATAACATGTTTTGGGTAAAAAAGGTAATTGATTAGTTTATAGTAATTATAATTTAATTATGTTATTTTAAAAATAAAATTGCTTGTAATGTCTTTAGAAAAGGATAAATTAATGTTGTCCGTGATACTTCTAAAAAAAAAATTTTAGTTAAAAAATATAGAAAAGATGATATATTTGAGCTGAAAAAGGTAATCGATGTTAGTATTATATTATTATTAGGGTTTCATGTGCGTGAGGATGACCTCAGGATTCTATCTGAGATTAAAACATTTTTAATACAAATTTATGGGTATTTATGTAAAATCAATGAAAAAAAGTTTATATTTACAAAAATGCCCCTAAGGGCCCTTGCTTTATAAGCACAAATCATTTATTACCTTAGGAGACATACCTGAGGTTATCCTAAGGCCCAGTTTTCTTTTATTATTATTTTATTTCATTAAATAGAAATTCCTGTGGTATAACTGGAAAAAGAGAGATTTTAGTTAGAGAAAATAGAAAAAGTAACGTGAAAATTAAAAAGGTGACATGTTTTAGGTGAAAAAGATAATTGATTAGTTTATAGTAATTATAATTTAATTATGTTATTTTACTAAATAAAATTGCTCGTATTATTTTTAGAAAATGAGAAATTAATGTTTGCCGTGATATTTCTACGAAAAAAGGAATTTAATTAGAAACGATAGAAGAGATGATACGTTTTAGCTGAAAAGGTAATCGGTTAATTTTTAGTATTATAATATTAATATTTTATTTTTATTAAATAGAACCACCCGTGATATATTTGGAGAAAAAGAGATTTTAGTTAGAGAAAAAAAATGTAACGTGTTTTGTTTGAAAAAAGTAGTTAATTAGTTAATAGTAATTATAATATACATATATTATTTTTTTGAACAAAATTTCTCGTAATGTTTTTAAAAAAGGAGAAATTTTAGTTAGATAAAATATAAAGGATATTGTGTTTTACTTGAAGAATGAAATTATTTATTTTATTAAACAAAATTGCTCGTACTATTTTTTAAAAAGGAGAACTTTTAGTTATATAAAATATAAAAGATATTATATTTAACTTAAAAAAGAAAATTATATAATTATTGAAAAATAGAAAAGGTAATATGTTTAACCTGAATAAGGAAATTGATTAGTAAAGAAGAAATTTTAGTTAGATAAAATATAAAATATATTTTATTTTACCTGAAAAAGAAAATTATTTAGTTATTGAAAAATAGAAAATGTAATATGTTAATCTTAAAAAGGAAATTTATTAGTTAGTAGGACTCTAATTAAGTAAGGGTAAATATGTAAAATCAAGATGTACCGTACCGACCGAGCGACCAAACTTTTAATGTTTCGGCTATTATATAATAGTATAGAATAGCTTAAAACCCGTGCGATGCACGGATTTTTTTATTTTAATATTATATGAATTTTTTTCATTCATTTAAATTAAGTTTTTTAAACATGAATTTTGGAGGCTTACATTTTTATATGAGATATTTTGATAATAATTATATAAATGTTATCGGTGATATTTCTAGAAATGGGGGGATTTTATTAAGAAAATATAGAATAGAATATAGGTTTTAGTTGAAAAAAGTAATCGGTTAATTATTGGTAATTATAAATTTATTATTTTATTTTATTAAATAAAATGTCGGCGATATGATTAGAAAAAGATAGGATTTAGTTAGAAAAATTAAAAGTGTAACATGTTATAGGTGAAAAAGGTGATTGATTATTTTATTGTAATTATAATTTAATTAAGTAATTTTACTAAATATAATTTCACGTAATATTTTTAGAAAAATGAGAAATTACTACTGTCCGAGATATTTCTATTAAAAGAAGGATTTTAGTTAGAAAAAATAGAAAAGATGATACGTTTTAGCTGAAAAAGGTAATCAGTTAATCATTAATATTAAAATATTATTTGTTTATTTTATTAAATAGAACCGCCCTTGATATAATTGGAAAAAGAAATATTTTAGTTAGATAAAATAGAAAGGTAACGTGAAAATTAAAAATATGACATGATTTCTGTGAAAAAGGTAATTGATTAGCTTATAATAATTATAATTTAATTATGTCATTTTACTAAATAAAATTGCTCATTATTTTTAGAAAATAAGAAATTAATGTTGCCGGTGATATTTCTAAAAAAAAGGAAAGTTAATTAGAAAAAAAAAAAGAAAAGATAATACGTTTTAGCTGAAAAGATAATTGGTTAATTATTAGTATTATAATATTATTATTTTATTTTTATTAAATAGAAACGTCTATAATATAATTGAAAAAAGAGAGGTATTAGTAAGAGAAAAGAAAAAAGGTAACGTGTTTTGGCTGAAGGATTTTTTTTTATTTTAATATTATATGAATTTTTTCATTTATTTAAATTAATTTTTTAAAACATGAATTTTGGAGGATTATATTTTTATATGAGATGATCTGATAATAATTATATAAAAGTTATCCGTGATATTTCTAGAAATGGAGGGATTTTAGTTAGAAAATATAGAAAAGATGATAGGTTTAAGTTGAAAAAGGTAATCGGTTAATTATTGGTAATTATAAAATTATTATTTTATTTTATTAAATAGAATGCCCCTCATATGATTAGAAAAAGATAGGATTTAGTTAGAAAAAATTAAAAAGGTAATATGTTCTGGGTGAAAAATGTGATTGATTAGTTTATAGTAATTATAATTTAATTACGTTATTTTACTAAATACAATTGCACGTAATATTTTTAGAAAAGGAGAAATTAATATTGTCCATGATAATTCTATTAAAAGAAGGATTTTAGTTAGAAAATATAGAAAAGATGATATGTGTTTAGCTGAAAAAGGTAATCATTTAATTATTAATATTAAAATATTATTAGTTTATTTTATTAAATAGAACCGCCCTTGATATAATTGGAAAAAGAGATATTTTAGTTAGAGAAAATAGAAAGGTAACGTGAAAATTAAAAATATGACATGATTTCTGTGAAAAAAGATTAGCTTATAATAATTATAATTTAATTATGTCATTTTACTAAATAAAATTGCTCATAATTTTTAGAAAATAAGAAATTAACGTTGCCGGTGATATTTCTAAAAAAAGGAAAGTTAATTAGAAAAAAAAGAAAAGATAATACTTTATAGCTGAAAAGGTAATCGGTTAATTATTAGTATTATAATATTATTATTTTATTTTTATTAAATAGAAACGTCTATAATATAATTGAAAAAAGAGAGGTATTGGTAAGAGAAAAGAAAAAAGGTAACATGTGTTGGCTTAAGAATTTTTTATTTTAATATTATATGAATTTTTTCATTTATTTAAATTAATTTTTTAAAACATGAATTTTGGAGGATTATATTTTTATATGAGATGATTTGAGAGTAAAATGCATTTTGTGTACCTGAAGTTTGGCGAAGACACCACTTGAAATACCACCTTTCTAAAAGTACCACGGGCAATACCAAGTAATGGATTCAATTACAATTCGTGTGCCGCCGTCTATCTGATGCTAACGGCGTTAATTAATCAGGGGCATAACAGTCTTTTCCATACAAGAATATTGCGTGGGCTTGTTTCTGGCGGGGTTTTCAGTCCTATATATACACCACAAACCCAGCACAGCTACATTACATACATGTAATTGTATAAACCCTAATTAAACTTCTCCCCAAACAGCAAAATGGCGAGCAGAGCACTTATGGATGATGAAATCGATGCTATCTTGGACCTTGCTTGCTACTGTGACCAGATGAGTGTAATGAAGACTCAATGGTTTGGGCCAAACGCGGGCAGAAGATTCAGGGCATGTCCGAACAACACGTGCGGCTACCAGGAATGGATTGATGAGGAACTTGGGCGTCGTACTCTTGAGATAATCCAGGAGTTGCAGGCGAAGCACCTGGAGAGGGAGGAGAAGCATAGGCGCAGGCTGGTTCGTGTGAGAGAGAGGCATCAAGCTGAGCTACATCAATTGAAGGCTAAGCAAAAGTTTGTTGCTATCATTGGATTGTATGTGCTTGTTAACTTGATGATGAACACAAACAGGGATGACACTGGATTTGAGGACGATGACTTTGATTCTCTTGATGAGTGAAGCCTTGTTTAGTTTGATGTACGACTGCTATGGCTGTTTAAGTTGTAAGCAAAATGCTTGTATTGTTGTTGCCATGTATTGACTGTTTGGTCATGTTTTGTACCATCTCTTTTGCTATGAATTAATGTCAATTTGGTTAACACAGTTGGCAATAATCTCTACAATGCCTCTTTGGTTATGTAATTGACCATGAATTAAGGTTAAATGAACAAAAGCTACGTAAAAAAAAAAAGCATTGGTAAATAAAAACCATTCCATCACAGCAAAGTAGTTAAATTCAAGGTTCATCCAACTTGCATTTTCTAGACCAATGCATATTCCAAAAGCAAAGTGCATTATACAGACCAAAAGCAAAATGCATATTCTAGGCATACATACCAAAGTGCATTTTACAGACCAAAAGCAATTAACATTCATCAACATAATTTATCACTTCCAAACAGGCTTTTGCTTAAGCCTACTTTCTCTCTTTCTCCTAGCCAGTTCCAGCTTCCTTGCAGTAGTAACTGTGGCTTTTCCTTTAGTTGCAGTGCCAATTGGTTCTATGCCATGAGGAGTGTTTGTTGGTTGCAGAGGATTTGAGTTGGTGAACACCCCTCCCTGACTACCTTCTCCAAGTGTTGTTGTCTTTGAATGGCCACTCTGGCTGCCTTCTCCACCAGTTGTTGTTGTCTTTGAATGGCCACTCTGACCACCTTCTCCACCAGTTGGGGTCTCTGATGCACTTCCCTTTTTGGCACTTTGAACCTCTCCCTTTTTTGGCTTCTTAGCTTTGACAGTCAGTTCCTTCTCAAACCCATTGGCTCTGTCATGTGCCTATAAAGAGGACAAAAGAAGACTTATGAAGAGAGTTTGTCATGCATAAAACATTATATTGTTATGAACAAGGGAAAGAACAAAATACCCTAGCTGGGCAAGTCCTAATGTTGTGAGAAGCTTCAGTACAGTAGCTGCATTTCACTTTGGTATTAACTCTCCTCAACCTTGTTGCATCAGGGGCCGGTGTATCATTAGTCTTCTTCCTTGCTTTTTTGGGCCTTCCTGTTTGCACCTTCAAGAATGGTGGTAGTGGCTTAGGGTAATCTGTTGCATCCCAGTCTTCTTCACCATAAATAGGCTCAAGAATGTGGTTGTAGGTGGCAAGGAAGGTATCCTTTGAGTAGCAAGCATGGATGTAGTCCTCATATTTTTTTTGGACCATGCAATGCAAGCACATGCATGGTAACATGGTATACCTGATAGCTCCCACTTCCTGCATGCACACTTTTTTGCCTCTAAGTCCTCGACCATTTGATAACCCCCATCAGTCATTGTAACCAAATACTTGGCACCTCCAAACCATATTACATGACAACCCTTCGTTTGATCAACAGCCCTACCATATTACACCAACAGAATCAGTCATGCATATTAAAAAAATGAAAATTGCAAAAAAACATAATTGACTTACTTATTTAGTCTTCTCATGGCATTAGGGCAAACAGGGTTCAAGGCATAACTGTTAAGCATCCTGTCCCTTCTTTTCTGTATTCTTTTCATGACATCAATGTGGATACTTTGAAGCATTGTCAAAATAGGGAGGTCCCTATACTTTCCAATTGTGCTGTTGAAGACCTCACACTGGTTGTTAACAAACTGGTCTGACTTAGGAATCATTCTAAATGCACTTCTGGTCCATTGAGTCCTTGGTTTCTCATTTAAACTCTCCTTAGCTGCCTTTTTTTTGGCTCTCTCAGACTTATAGTTTGCCACATCTTCATCCGTACTGTCCTCATTTGAAGAGTCAGAATGGAATGAATCATCACTCCAATCATCACTCCATTCATCTTGTTCTACCACATAGTCCTCATCCTCATCATCCTCACTGTCCCCATTATCCTCATTGTGACCATGGTCCCCATTCTCACTCTCATGCAATTCTCCATTCTCACCATAGAGGTCTTCCATTTCCCTAAACACTCTATCATTCTCAGTCTCAACATACTCCAGGTTTGGATCTTGTGATGGGTTGTAGTCTTGAGTCATATTTTCTTCAGGGGTCAACGTCAGTATTGGGTCCATTGCAACATCAAAAACTAAGACTAATCTAGATGGTGGCACCAGTTCACACATCTCCATAACATCACTGTCACTATCCAAGTTCCAAACTCCTCTAATCCAATCAGTTTTAGGATATTTATAGAAGAATATTTGAGTTCCTAAAACCCCAACTTCCTTCAGCATACCAGATATTTCTAACATACTCATCATGTCCACACTACACAGGTCCACATAATCGACATTACCACCAACATACTGTCGTGGATTTTCAGACATTACCCCACCATGATGTAATTTTATAGTGAACAACTCAGGCACTAACATATAACAGAAGAAAAAAGCAACAGTCATAAAAAATAGTACAAATTCAAGTTGAGAATAAACAATAAAATTGGGACCACAAGGAATATAAAACCCTAATTGCACATATATCACTGCATTTAAAAACAGAAAAACCCTAATTGATACTAACAAACCCCTCATTTTTAATAAGAAAACCCTAACTACTTGGTCCCAATTGCCAGAATCGATGCTTACCTGTATATTGTGGGCATTCGTTTGGAGAGTATATGTCTTTGTCTTCCCTTGGTCGAACAACCAAACTCATGATCGATGCTTCTTTGATGGATTACAGTGTCAGTAATGATGGATTTAGCCCTAATTCTTAGTTTAAGAGTTTATCTTGATTGAATTAAAGAATAGTAAAGTGCTTTCTGTGTAAAATAGGGTATTGAGAAGGCACGGCTCAAAAGCCAGCGAAACTGCGCTATGGAAAAGACTGTTATGCCCCTGAAGATATAACGTCGTTAGCATCAGATAGACGGCGGCACACGAATTGTAATTGAATCCATTACTTGGTATTGCCCGTGGTACTTTTAGAAAGGTGGTATTTCAAGTGGTGTCTTCGCCAAACTTCACGTACACAAAGTGCATTTTACTCGATGATTTGATATAATTATATAAACGTTATCCGTGATATTTCTAGAAATGGAGGGATTTTAGTTAGAAAATATAGAAAAGATAATAGGTTTAAGTTGAAAAAGGTAATCGGTTAATTATTGGTAATTATAAAATTATTATTTTATTTTATTAAATAGAATGCCCCTGATATGATTAGAAAAAGATAGGATTTAGTTAGAAAAAATTAAAAAGGTAATATGTTTTGGGTGAAAAAGAGAAAATGTCCTCTTTATCACAATTTGGAGTCAAAAGACCCTAAATCTCACAACCCGCAGAAATGGCACTTTATATCACAGAAAAATGCAACTTAATGTTGGGTTTCTTAAAAACGCATTGTCGTGTGGCGTTTTTGCCCCTTTTATTTTTCTAAACGTAATTATTTTTTATAAAAAAATAAAAATTTGAGTCACGCATCCTGAGGATGCGTTACCTAATAAAAAAAATAAAAAAAAAGGGAAACGCATCTTCAAGATGCGTGACTCAAAAAAAAATTAAAAAAAAATTAGAAAACGCAACTGGAAGTTGCGTTACACCCCGAAAAATAGAAACGCCACACGCCATTGCGTTTTTCTATGATAATAAGAGCCAATTTTTCAATTTGTGATATTTAGGGCATTTTACCTTTAAATTGTGATAGTAAGGGTCAACACCCGGTGAAAAAGGTGATTGATTAGTTTATAGTAATTATAATTTAATTACGTTATTTTACTAAATACAATTGCACGTAATATTTTTAGAAAAGGAGAAATTAATATTGTCCATGATAATTCTATTAAAAGAAGGATTTTAGTTAGAAAATATAGAAAAGATGATATGTGTTTAGCTGAAAAAGGTAATCATTTAATTATTAATATTAAAATATTATTAGTTTATTTTATTAAATAAAACCGCCCTTGATATAATTGGAAAAAGAGAGATTTTAGTTAGAGAAAATATAAAGGTAACGTGAAAATTAAAAAGATGACAAGATTCATGTGAAAAAGGTAATTGATTAGCTTTTAATAATTATAATTTAATTATGTCATTTTACTAAATAAAATTACTCATAGTTTTTAGAAAATAAGAAATTAATGTTGCCGGTGATATTTCTAGAAAAAAAGGGAATTTAATTGGAAAAAATAGAAATGATGATACATTTTAGCTGAAAAGGTAATCGGTTAATTATCAATATTATAATATTATTATTTTATTTTTATTAAATAGAAACGTCTGTGATATAATTGGAAAAAGATAGGTTTTAATAACAGAAAAGAAAAAAGTATCGTGTTTTGGCTGAAAAAGGTAACCGTCCATGATATAATTGGAAAAGGAGAGATGTTAGTTAGAGAAAAGAGAAAGGGTAACGTGTTTTGGGTAAAAAAGGTAATTGATTAGTTAATAGTAATTATAATATAATTGTGTTATTTTATTAAACAAAACTGCTAGTACTATTTTTAAAAAAAGAGAAATTTAAATTAAATAAAATGTAAAAGATATTCTATTTTACCTGAAAAAGAAAATTATTTAGTTATTGAAAAATAGAAAAGGTAATATGTTTAACTTGAAAAAGGAAATTGATTAATAAAGGAGAAATTTTAGTTAGATAAAATATAAAAGGATATTGTATTTTACCTGAAAAAGGAAATTATTTAGTTCTTGAGAAATAGAAAAGATAATATGTTTAACCTCAAGAAGGAAATTGATTAGTTAGTAGATCTGTAATTGAGTAAGGGTAAATACTTAACAGGTACCGTACTGACCGACCGACCGATCGACCAAACTTTTAAAGTTTCGGCTTTTATATAATAGAGTAAGGGTAAATAAGTAAAATTAACAGGTACCGTACTGACCGACCGACCGACCAAACTTTTAAAGTTTCGGTTATATAATAGTACTAGTTTAAAACCCGTGCGATGCATGGATTTTTTTAATATTATATGAAACATTTTCATTATTTTAAATTAATTTTTTTAAACATGAATTTTGGAGGGTTAAATTTTTATATGAGATGATTTGATAATAATTATATAAAATTTATTCGTGATATTTCTAGAAACGGATGGATTTTAGTTAGAAAATATAAAAAAATGATATGTTTTAGTTGAAAAAGGTAATCGGTTAATTATTAATGATTATAAAATTGTTATTTTATCTTATTAAATATAATGCCCATGATATGATTAGAAAAAGAAAAGATTTAGTTAGAGAAAATTAAAAAGATAACATGTTCTAGGTGAAAAGGTAATTGATTAGTTTATTGTAATTATAATTTAATTACGTTTTTTTACTAAGTACAATGTTTTCAGAAAAGGAGAAATTAATATTGTCCGTGATATTTCTATTAAAAGAGGGATTTTAGTTAGAAAATATAAAAAAGATGATACGTTTTAGCTATAAAAAAATAATCGGTTAATTATTAATATTATAATATTATCAGTTTATTGTATTAAATAGAATTGTCCGTGATACAATTGGAAAAAGAGATATTTTAGTTAGAGAAAATAGAAAGGTAATGTGAAAATTAAAAAGATGACATATTTTATGTGAAAATGGTAATTGATAAGTTTATAGTAATTATAATTTAATTATATTATTTTACTAAATAAAATTGCTCATAGTTTTTAGAAATGAGAAATTAATGTTGCCCGTAATATTTCTAGAAAAAAAAGAAATTTAATTAGAAAAAATAGAAAAGATGATACGTTTTAGCTGAAAGGTAATCGGTTAATTATTAATATTATAATATTATAATATTATTTTTATTAAATAGAAACGCCCTTGATATAATTAGAAAAAAAGATGTTTTAGTAAGTGAAAATAAAAAAGGTATTGTGTTTTGGCTGAAAAAGATAACCGTCCATGATATATTTGGAAGAAGAAAGACTTTAGTTATAGAAAAGAGAAAAGGTAACGTGTTTTACCTGAAAAAGGTAATTTATTAGTTATTAGTAATTTTATTATAATTATGTTATTTTATTAAACAAAATTGCTCGTAGTATTTTTAAAAAAAAGAGAAATTTTAGTTAGATAAAATGTAAAAGATATTGTATTTTACCTGAAAAAGGAAATTATTTAGTTATTGAAAAACAGAAAAAGTAATATGTTTAACCTGAAAAAGGAAATTGATTAATAAAGTAGAAATTTTAGTTAAATAAAATATAAAAGATATTGTATTTTACCTTAAAAAGTAAAATTATTTAGTTATTGAAAAATAGAAAAGATAATATGTTTAACCGGAAAAAAGGAAATTGGTTAGTTAGTCGGATGGATTTTATCTGTAATTGAGTAAGTAAGTAAAATCAATAGGTACCGTATTTTAGTTAGAAAATATAGAAAAAATAATACGTTTTAGCTGAAAAAGGACATCGGTTAATTATTAACATTATAATATTATTAGTTATTTGTATTAAATAGAACCGTCCGTGATATAATTGGAAAAAAAGAGATTTTAGTTAGAGAAAATAGAAAGGTAATGTGAAAATTAAAAAGATGACATGATTTAATGTGAAAATGGTAATTGATTAGTTTATAATAATTATAATTTAATTATATTATTTTAGTAAATAAAATTGCTCATAGTTTTTAGAAAATGAGAAATTAATGTTACTCGTGATATTTCTAAAAAAAAGAAATTTAATTAGAAAAAATAGCAAAGATGATACATTTTAGCTGAAAAGGTAATCGGTTAATTACTAATATTATTATTTTATTTTTGTTAAATAGAAACGCCCATGATATAATCGGAAAAAGAGAGGTTTTAGTAAGAGAAAAGAAAAAATGTAACTTGTTTGGGCTGAAAAAGGTAACCGTCTATGATATAATTGGAAAATGAGAGACTTTAGTTAGAGAAAATGTAACATGTTTTGGCTGAAAAAGATAATTGATTAGTTAATAGTAATTATAATATAATTATGTTATTTTATTAAACAAAATTGCTCGTAGTGTTCATAAAAAAAGAGAAATTTTAGTTAAATAAAATGTAAAAGATATTGTATTTTACCTGAAAAAGGAAATTATTTAGTTATTGAAAAATAGAAAAGGTATTATGTTTAACCTGAAAAAGGAAATTGCCCGTGATATAATTTAAAAAAGAGAGGTTTTAGTAAGAGAAAAGAAAAATGTAACTTATTTGGGCTGAAAAAGGTAACCGTCCATGATATAATTGGAAAAAGAGAGACTTTAGTTAGAGAAAAGAGAAAATGTAACATGTTTTGGCTGAAAAAGGTAATTATTAGTTGATAGTAATTATAATATAATTATGTTATTTTATTTTATTAAACAAAATTGCTCGTAGTGTTTTTTAAAAAAGAGAAATTTTAGTTAGATAAAATGTAAAAGATATTGTCTTTTACCTAAAAAAGGAAATTATTTAGTTACTGAAAAATAGAAAAGGTAATATGTGTAACCTGAAAAGGGAAATTGATTAATAAAGGAGAAATTTTTGTTATATAATATATCAAAGATAATGTATTTTACATGAAAAAGAAAATTATTTAGTTATTGAAAAATAGAAAATATAATATGTTTAACTTGAAAAAAGAAATTGATTAGTTAGTAGGATGGATTTTATCTCTAATTGAAAAAGGGTAAATAAGTAAAATCGTACTGTACCGACCGACCGACCGACCAACCAAACTTTTAATGTTTCGGCTTTTATATAATAGTATAGATAGATTAGTCAAAACACGATCAGTTTGACTTTGAAAGGTCAAAATAGGGGAAGAAGAAATATATTATAAACTACTCCAAAAATTTCAAGATTCAATTCTCGTCAACAACATATTAAATTTAAAAAGTTATTTAGCTATCTTCAATATACAAGCAAAATACTATCATTTAAAATACTATCAAATATGTATTATTATATTTTATTATCTTCTACAATTTATTTTCTAACTAATTAAAAAACAAATTTTAAAATTATGAATAATAAGATAAAAATATTTAAAATCTTCCGTGAATGGCATGAGTTACAAGCTAATAATATAAAGGAAATGATAGGATATGATAATAGTATCATAATATAATCGGATATAATATGATAAATACTGTATTTTGATATACTTTATCCACGTAAATGTTAATATTGTTTAAAAAAAAAATCGTAATTTTGTAAATGAAATTTTTTTTTTAAAAAAAAAAGCACTCAAAAGTACTAGATTATTTAGAAAAACAGAGAAGAAGCAAAATTTCCATAGAAATGTGCTAAAGAAACGTAAGTGGCATTGAAGTCCGTAAGCGACACCGGAAACAGACATCAACACACACCACAATGGACGACCGTCCGATCAAACAAGTACACATCCCGGGCCCCACACTTTCCTCTCTCCTCCACGGCGTCTCCACCTCCTCCGGCGACATCGATGGCCTTCTCTTCGGCACCGTCACTTTTAACGCCCCCGTCAATCTCTCCGACGACGTTTCACCCTTCTCCGATAATATCGCCGCCGATAATTCACCGTCTTTAATCGCCACCGTTACTTCCTTCTTCTCATCCAGCTCCACCTCCAGCTTTTACACCTCCTCCGGCCAAATCAACCTCCAATTGGTCCGTAAAGTTGTTCCTCGTACCGGAATCCTAATCGGATGGTTTTCCGGTCGCCGTAAGACTGCTCTCCGTCCGTCAATGCGTGAATCGCGTGTTACCGAGTCTCTGTCGTCGAATACTGACTTGAGTTTTCGGGTTTTGAATCCGAATTCGATCCTTGTGTCGCCGTGTTTGTTTTTATTACTTACGACTCCGTTTCGAAAAGAGGATCAGGTTTTGATTCACACGCCTGATTACCGTGTGTATCAGTTTCGGTTATCCACAGAGTGTTTTGAGCCAAAAACGATGAAGATTATTAACATTGGGCCTAATGTAGGACATTACGTTGATTACGAAACGAATTCTCCGTTTCCCGAAATGCTGTGTGAAATTAGGGATCCGAATTCGATGTCGGAGGATAATAAGAGTGAGAGTGATGAGCTGAGTTTATCTTCGAAGAATCAGAGTCAGAGTCAGTTGGATTTGTTTGCTAATGGTTTTCAAGTAAAGCGGTTGGAGAATTTGACTGGCCCTGTAGCATCGGGGTATACGGCTGAAGTGGAGGATTTGTATAGTAAGATGATTGGAAAGCTCAATGGATTGGCTAGGCTTGTCGAGAAGTCTTCCGCCAAAGTGCTTGAGCAGGTACTAACTTTAACGTGTTTGCTTTGGATGTTAAGTGGAATTGGAACTGTGGTGTGTATGATTTATTTATATTTTGTGTTTAAATGTTTAGTGTTATGATGTATTTCACAGGAAACTCGTAATATGAAGTTAAGGTACAAGGTTGCTGGCTTGGAGTGATTCTTGACTGCATTTGCTAGTTAAGGTACATTCCTTTTTTTTATTTTCAATAAATTGTTAATATATTAGCATACTAACAGTGTTACTTAGTAAATGGGTACCACAGAGGCTTAGAATGTGAAGTTTACATTTACCTAATCACAATGTGCCTGGAAATTGCATTAATTATGTTTTAATACCAAATATTTATGGTTTGAATGAATGGTGTACTGCGTGTATGTGAGGCTATAGTAAAATTGCTAGCGAGTCTCATACTAAGTGTAACGCTAGAATGATGGATGCTTACATTCATATTATAGTTGGTTCCTACAAAGCAGGGATTCAACGGGCTACGGCGGGGGCGCGGGAGGGTAGAAAAAGTAATTTCACTTGGGTTATAAACAAACAAACAATTAAGATTGGGACTTTACTTACCAATTAAAACTTCCCCCAATTGAAGATGTGACCTAATTGAGGAGGCGGCGACTGTATCATATATAATATATGTATGGATATAGGTTTCAGATTCAAATATTGTGTACTTATATTGTGTGTTATATTGTGTGGTAAGGTGTGTTAAAGTATATATGTATAAGCATATAAATATGTATGTATATGAATTGATATCTGTGGACTACGACTTTTCATGTCCTTTGACCGGAGCCAGAGACCCGATTACTACTGTACTTTACTACTGTTTCTTTTATAAATTTTTTTATTGGCTGGTGATTGTTTTTAATATTCGATATTAGATATTTATGTACATGTGTTAAGTGATGCTTGCTGCTTATTTTTATTTTACATCTTTTATTTAATAAGGTCCAAGGATGATTATCTTATGAATTTGATTATTTGGCTTATTGGAATTGATGCTACTCTTGGTTTTCATAATTAATTACACATATAATTTATAAATATATTCTTCCGTATTCCTTCCACACTCGAATCCCCATATATTTTAATTTGCCAAATTGTTGTATCCTCATACCGCGCACCCGCACCCATGCTTCTTAGGTTAGTTCGTAGTGTAAATATTTTTTTCCATGTATCAGTTGATTTCGGTTTTGATAGGGATCAGCTGTCATTATCTTTTTAATTATTGTATTGTGTGTCAATTATTGTATCTTTAATTATTGTATTGTGTGTAATTATTGTATTGAGTGGTGCCCTTGTTTTAAGGCATTATTAGTTTACTTTCCAGCTTTGTGTGTAGCCCACTATAGCTGATTAATTCAGCTATATATGCTGAGTTTTATCAACCATTGTAGGGGACTTGATATACATAAATTCTTGAGAATAATATTAACATTATTCTTGGGATATTGTATAACTCTTTGCTTGATTTTCTGTAATTGTAATCTTCTCTTAATACAAGTGTTTGTTACATATTGTCCTACATCAAATTGGTGTATCAAAGCCAAAATTCTTGGTTTTGCTGTTAAGAATCATATTCACTGTTCATCCAACGGAGTTGTTCACCACAGCTTTCATCTCCAAACCAACACACCATCACCATACACACCACTGCCACCAGAACCAACCCAACACCGCCGCAGGAACTGCTACTGCTGCTCACCGTTGTGACTGTTCACCACCTCCAGTACTGTTCACTGTTCATTCGCCGGGTTCTGTTACTGTTCATCACTGTTTTACTGTTCACAGCCTCCAGTGCTGTTCACTGTTAGTGTTCATCACTGGTTTTACTGCTTATAAAACCAGCAGCCTACAGTCCCAATATCGCCGCTGTTCACCCACCAAAACCCCGCTGTAAATCCTAATTCCCAAATCAGATTCCTAATAACCCAAGACCCAACAATCAGGAAATCCAAAGGAGGAAAAGGAAGAAGATCAGATCGAGGGAAGAGCAGAATTCGCGCTTGGACAGGTTCGCCGGAGTTCAGAGACGTCACCGGAGTTCGCTGCCGCCACCGAAGCTACTGCTGGCACCATCTCAGTCCGACGAGTTCTTCACTGCCTCTTCTCCAAACATCAGTTTGGTGCATCCTTCTGGTTTGTGCGTAAGAAACAAAAGGGTAACCCGTATCTATCTCTATCTCATATATGATCCATTCATATATATACATCAGGTTCCACGTTTTATTTCATTTTACACCAGATCCCACATTTTAATCAACCTCGAGTAATATTTTTGAGCCCCATCTGTTTTACTTAAGTATTAGTTTGGTTCATTATTAAAAAAAAAAAATCTATTTTAAATATTAGGACCATTCCCCATATTATTAGATTATTTAATTCGTAGTAGAAGTAATTAATTCTCTTAGCTAATTCGTGTGGAGTTGTTTTCTTAGTTGCATTATTATTCCATCTTAGTTGCATATTATCTGTCATTTTTATTATTTTCTCTCGAGATTAGTGATAATATCTGTAGTCGAATCATGATTTAGTTAATTAATTTCTATCATATCTCGGCTTTGCATTTAAAATAATCATGGTAGGAACACGTAGCGGTACCAACACTACCCCTGACCCACCTACTGAGCCGACTATGGCTCAGCTTATGGAGAGCATTAATAATCTTACTCGGGTAATGAACACCAAGTTGGGTGAGGTACATGAGAGGATAGACGCTTTAGAGGTTAGGAGGCCTGTCATCAATGTGGAGGATAGAGACGAAGAGGCTGTCGTTCAACCTCAACGTCAAGAGCGAGGGGCAAGGGTAGGACGTGGTGGAGAACCTAGGGTAGACTTGTATGATTACGAGGAGGAGGGTTACCGTAATTACAGGGACCATAATAGGTTTGACCAGAGGCAAAACGATGTGTCGAAGATTAAGGTAGATGCCCCAGAGTTTGACGGGAGATTTGACCCTAATGCGTTCTCTGACTGGTTAGCCAGCATGGAGAAGTTCTTTGATTGGCATGATATGGATGATGGGCGTAGGGTTAGATTCGCGAAGATGAAGCTTGTGAAGCAAGCTAACATATTCTGGAGTAGTGTTGAGAGAGATCTAGAGCGTGTGGGAGAACCGCCTATTAGGCATTGGACCGAGATGAAGATGCGCCTGTCTTGATACTACCTACCGATGGGGCATAAGGATAGATTGATGGAGCAGTTTGATAACCTCTATCAGGGTACCATGCCTGTTGCTGAGTACATCAGCAAATTTAGGGAGCTTGTCCACAGATGCGATCTTAAGGAGGAGGCTCGTATGACCCTCATTAAGTTTCACAACAAACTGCGTCCAGAGATCAAGCAACATGTGCTTATTAATCAGATGAACACCTTAAAGGACATTTTTCAAGTTGCACTAGAGCATGAGTATCGGTTGAAGGACAACTTTCAGCGGAGGAGTTCTTCATATCAGAGTCAGCCATTGAGTCGAGTTATACCCCAGAGTCGGACAGTTTCTGCCTCTCAGGGGACTTCTAGGGCTAGTAACACTGTGAGTACCTCCACGAAACAATCCGTAGGTACTTCCACCATGAAGTGTTTTTACTGTCATGAACCAGGGCATAGGTCATTTGAGTGCCCGAAGAAGAAGAGCATGAACTTTATTGGTGGAGTTATAGAAGGAGAGGTAGAGGATGACATCCCTATAGATGATGAGTTGTATAATCCTCATGACCCATTGGACGATGAGGCTGAGCAAAGCCTGTAGCAGGTAGACCGTCAATTGGGTGTCATGCGATGCATGTATACTCAAGTGAGGGAGGACGATTGGAGGAGGACTTCTATCTTCCATATCTACAGCAGAGTTGGAGGAGTGTCCTCTAAGGTCATTATTGACGGGGGGAGTTGTTTGAATGTGGTGGCTGAGATCGCAGTTGCACGGTTGAAGCTAAAAACTGAGCCACATCCACATCCCTATAGTGTCGCTTGGGTCAATAAGACATCTATTCCTGTGACTCACAGATGTCTTGTACCTATACACCTTGAGGGTTATGAGGAGAGCGTATGGTGTGATGTCCTTCCTATGGATGTTGCTCATATTCTCTTAGGACGACCATGGATATTTGATCACAATGTGATTCACTATGGGAGGCAGAACAGTTATGTGTTCATGCACAACGGGCAGAAGGTCACTTTGTGCCCCAGTAGGCCCCGTGAGATTCCCACTAGTGAGGTGAAGGTCAACAGCGTCCCTACATAACCAACTAAATCTCTCCATATCTTGAAGAAGAGCGAGTTTGAGAGATGTGCCTTAGAGTCTAAGGTTGTGTATACGCTAGTTGCTAGAGAGATGAGAGATGCTCCTGTAGAGAAGGTTAGTGAGCTTCCTAGAGATGTTCAGCGGATTCTGGATGAGTTTACGGATGTCATGCCTGATGAGCTACCCCAGGGGTTGCCACCTCTTAGGGATATCCAGCACGCAATAGACTTGGCCCCTGGATCTTCGTTACCTAACTTACCACATTATAGGATGAATCCTACTGAACAGAATGAGATGAGGCGACAGGTTGAGGAGTTGTTGAGTAAGGGATTTGTGAGAGAGAGTCTTAGCCCTTGTGCTGTACCAGCCTTATTCACACCAAAGGCTGATGGCAGTTTGAGGATGTGTTGTGATAGTCGAGCTATCAACAAGATCACCGTCAAGTATAGGTTCCCTATACCCAGACTTGATGACATGCTAGATATGATTGTTGGAGCTCAATTTTTCACAAAGATTGACTTACGGAGTGGATACCATCAGATTCGTATCCGGGAGGGAGATGAGTGGAAGACTGCCTTTAAGACAGCGGATGGGCTTTACGAGTGGTTAGTCCTACCGTTTGGACTATCCAACGCCCCGAGCACGTTCATGAGGGTCATGAACCAGGTGCTTCGTCCATTTATTGGTAGGTTTGTTGTCGTATATTTCGATGACATACTCATCTATAGCCCCACGCGTGGGGAACACTTATCTCACTTGCGACAGGTTCTGGCAGCTCTTTTACGTGAGAAGTTGTATGTGAACCTGAAGAAGTGCTCTTTTGTGCGTGACTCCGTGATATTCCTTGGATTTATCGTTTCCAAAGATGCGGTTTCTGCAGACCCTGAGAAGGTAAAAGCCATTGCAGAGTGGCCAGAACCTTCTAATATCCATGAGGTGCATAGTTTCCATGGATTAGCTACCTTCTATAGGAGATTTATCAGAGGCTTTAGTACCATTATGGCTCCTATTACTGATAGCATGAAGAAAGGGGAGTTTGTTTGGTCTAAATCAGCTGCGAGGGCCTTTACTGAGGTGAAGGATAAGCTGACACATGCTCCAGTCCTCGCTTTGCCAGATTTTGGTAAGGTTTTTGAGGTAGCATGTGATGCCTCTGGCGTAGGTATAGGTGGAGTATTGAGTCAGGAGGGCCATCCCATAGCTTTCTTCAGTGAAAAGCTTAACGAGGCCAAAAAGAGATATACCACCTATGAGAGGGAGTTTTATGCTGTAGTGCAGGCGCTTAGGTATTGGTGACATTATTTGTTGCCTAAAGAGTTTGTACTCTATTCCGATCACCAAGCGTTACAGTATATTAACGCCCAGAAGAAGCTTAATCATCGACATGCTAAGTGGTTTGAGTTTGTTCAGGAGTATACCTTTGTGCTTAGGCATTGCAAAGGTAGCGAGAACAAAGTCGCTGATGCACTGAGTAGGGTATCCATTCTCCTTAACACTTTGAGTGTAGAGGTAGTCGGATTTACACATATGATCCAGGATTATCCGTTATGTCGAGATTTTGGAGAGATCTATGCTAGCTTTCAGGATCCTAGCTCTCCACCTTCGAGAGAGTATTGTGTTCATGATGGATACTTGTTTCGAGGGGTTCGCTTGTGCATCCCTAGTACGTCTTTGAGGGATCATCTTGTGAGAGAGTTGCATGCGGGAGGGTTAGCTGGTCATTTTGGTCGAGATAAGACCATTGCCATTGTTGAGGATAGGTTTTATTGGCCTAGCTTGAAGAGGGATGTCGCTCGTATAGTTGCAGGGTGCCGTACTTGTCAGACGGCCAAGGGTAGGAAACAGAATACGGGTTTATACACTCCTCTTCCGGTTCCTCATGCTCCTTGGGAGGACCTTAGTATGGATTTTGTATTAGGGTTGCCTAGGACACGTAGTGGGCATGATTCAGTCTTCGTTGTAGTGGATCGTTTTACTAAGATGGTTCACTTCATTCCTTGTAGTAAGACTGATAATGCTGCTCATATTGCCTCCATCTTCTTTCGTGAGGTAGTTAGGATACATGGTGTCCCATTGACTATTGTTTCTGACAGAGATGTCAAGTTTGTGAGCTACTTTTGGAGGACTCTTTGGAAGTTACTTGGGACTAGTCTCAAGTTCTCTACCGCCTATCACCCACAGACCGACGGACAGACTGAGGTCGTTAATAGGAGTCTAGGTGATTTGCTTAGGTGTCTTGTAGGAGAACATGTGTCTAGTTGGGATAGGGTTCTGCCCACAGGTGAGTTTGCCTATAACAGTTCTGTTAATAGGTCTACAGGAGTCAGTCCTTTTGAGGCTTACATTGGTCATTAGCCTAGGAAACCCATAGATTTGGTTCCTCTTCCGCCTGCTTATAGATCTAGCGAGTCTGCCGAGTCTTTTGCACGTCACATTCATGATTTGCATGCTGAGATACGACAGAAAATTAATTTAAGCAATGAAAATTATAAGTCTGCTGCAGATGTTCATCGCAGGTTTCGGGAATATAATGAAGGTGATCAGGTTATGTTGCGACACCGCACTGAGAGGTTACGTCCTAGTGCTTGGAAGAAAGTGCATGCTAAGAGGACGGGACCATTTCGAATTCGAAAAAGAATTGGTACTAATGCTTATGAGTTGGATCTTCCTAGTGGTATGTCTATTGGACCTGTATTTAATGTAGAAGATCTTACTCCTTTTCATGAACCAACTGATATTTATACATCTTCTTCACTTTCTTCACCTGATATACCTTCATCTTTACCACCTGTCACTACATCAGTTCCTTCTGACCCCAGTGAGCCTATATCTACCCCACCGGTACTGGTGCCTCCTATACCCCCTTATGTTTCTTCACCGCAGCCAGTTGATGTGCCTATTGACGTTCTGGATGAGAGGATTGTGCCAACTCGACGTGGTGGTGGTTATCGACAGTACTTGGTTCATTGGAGTGGTAGATCAGATGATGAGCGTACTTGGATCAGCACCTCAGAGTTTCGCCGACTTGCCCCTGATCTTTTTGCGAGTTATACGGAGTTCAGTTCGACAGAGCCGAACTTTTCTTAGCCGGAGAGAGTTGATAGGGATCAGCTGTCATTATCTTTTTAATTATTGTATTGTGTGTCAATTATTGTATCTTTAATTATTGTATTGTGTGTAATTATTGTATTGAGTGGTGCCCTTGTTTTAAGGCATTATTAGTTTACTTTCCAGCTTTGTGTGTAGCCCACTATAGCTGATTAATTCAGCTATATATGCTGAGTTTTATCAACCATTGTAGGGGACTTGATATACATAAATTCTTGAGAATAATATTAACATTATTCTTGGGATATTGTATAACTCTTTGCTTGATTTTCTGTAATTGTAATCTTCTCTTAATACAAGTGTTTGTTACATATTGTCCTACATCAGGTTTTTGTTCAGCTCAACCTTCTAAAGCCTTTTCCTTATGATGTATAAGCACTGAACTCAGTGTCACTAATCTTGTCACATATTCTCAACTTGCTCTGTGTCCATTTTTAACTCGCTCTGTGTCCATAACAAGTTATATGGTTTACCTCTCTTTGTTGTCTTCCTCTTCTTCCCCTTTATCATTGTTGTCCCTTCCCGTTCAGTTATTTTTATCATAACCTAATGTTAGTTGGTTCAAAATTGTAGCCAGTTACAGTTTCAAGAAAGGGCTTGGTTTTCGAATTTAGTGTTTTAAGCTACTCTTGAAGCTCTAGTAATGATGATCTGCATTATCAGTCTTTAATTTTCTGAAATGGGTACAACCTTACAAGAATTTAGTAAGATGTTATGTGTTTGATATGACTATAGATGTTCTATTGCTTGCTTGAGTGGCCATTGAGTGGCGTTGTGTCTTCAACCATCTTTGCATTGGGTGTCTTCTCTTATATCAGAAAAGCTGATGAGGATAAACACTGCTATTCATTAATCATAATAGCAAAACAATTCAGCAAGTGGAATAGTATTAGTTAAGAACAAAGCTACAAGTGGTTTCCATGATCAAACGAGTCAAAATGAAGGAAAATTAATTTTCTTGTTCAAACTATTCCAAAATGAAGTTTTTTTTTTGATAATTAGTCCAAAATGAAGTTTTAGTGAGTTCTAGGGGGTCAAACGAGTCAAGAACAAAGCTATAAGTGGTTTACAAGCTCCAACGAGTCAAAATGAAGCGAAAATAATTTTTTTGTTCAAACGAATCCAAAATGACGTTTTAGTGAGTTCTAGGGGTCAAACGAGTCGAGAACAAAGCTACAAGTGGTTTCCATGCTCAAACGGGTCAAAATAAAGCAAAAATTAATTTTCTTATTCAAACATGTCCAAAATGAAGTTTTAGTGAGTTCTAGGGGTCAAACGAGTCAAGAACAAAGCTACTAGTGGTTTGCATGCTCAAACGAGTCAAAATGAAGCAAAATTAATTTTATTGTTCAAAAGAGTCCAAAATGAAGTTTTACTGAGTTCTAGGGGTCAATTGAATCCAGAACAAAGCTACAAGTGGTTTCCTTAGTCAAACGAGTCAAAATGAAGCAAAATTAATTCTTTTGTTCAAACGAATACAAAATGAAGTTTTAGTGAGTTCTAGGGGTCAAACGAGTCAAGAAAGCAAGTGGTTTGCATACTCAAACGAGTCAAAATGAAGCAAAATTAATTTTCTTGTTCAAACGAGTCCAAAATGAAGTTTTAGCGTGTTCTAGTGGTCAAACGAGTAAAGAACAAAGCTACAAGTGGTTTCCTTGCTCAAACGAGTCAAAAATGAAGCGAAATTAATTTGATTGTTCAAACGAGTCTAAAATGAAGTTCTAGTGAGTTCTAGGGATCAAACGAGTCAAGAACAAAGCTACAAGTGGTTTGCACGCTCAAACGAGTCAAAATGAGTCAAAATTAATTTTCTTGTTCAAACGAGTCCAAAATGAAGTTTTAGTGAGTTCTAGTGGTCAAACGAGAAAAGAACAAAGCTACAAGTGGTTTCCATGCTCAAATGAGTAAAAAATGAAGCAAAATTAATTTGATTGTTCAAATGAGTCTAAAATGAAGTTCTAGTGAGTTTTAGGGATCAAACGTGTCAAGAACAAAGCTACAAGTGGTTTCCATGCTCAAACGAGTCAAAATAAAGAAAAACTAATTTTAATATTCACACGAGTCCAAAATGAAGTTTTTTTTTTTTGCTAATTAAAAAATTTATAACCAAAGGAAGCGAATACATGTCTAGAGGCATACCCCGCGATATATAAGCGCTAAGCAAATGGATCAACCAATATTAGCCAAGTTCAAAGAACAGCAACATAAGAAACGCCCCCTAAACTAGAAGGGCCTAACAGCAATAACCATGACTATGTCACATGAGAATGACCTCCTCGCCCAGCTCTCCATCTTTTGATCTCTGATTTCTTCAGGAATACCTTAGTCTTCCCCTGCAAGGAGCCCTCCAGGTGGCCAGGCTCAATCTCCCTCTGGTGACCCAAGGTACTCTCCCTCGTTAGGCTAGCCTTATCATTTGCATGAGTTGCCCAAGCTTCATCCACAACAGGATCCTCAGCCGTAGTTCCCTCATGTGAGATACCCAACCCATTGCTCTCAATAAACCCCTGAAGTTGAACCACAGTGCTAATCAATCTCCCAAGCTCCTTCGTCCCCCTACAATAGAACCTTCCAGCATCATCCATGAACAGTTTTAGTTCGGTAAGGGGGATGAATTCCTTAACTACGGGAATTTTGTAACCCCAAGCTTCAATGTGATGTTTAAACTTCTCAATATGGAACAACGACTGGATCATTAGGTCCCGAATACCATCTTGGTATTCAGTGGTGCCAACCTCAGGTGTATTAGCATACTCCTCATTATTTACCCCCATAAGCAAGGGCCCAGAGACTAGGCCGGAGTCCTTAATCAATGCATCCCCTTTCATTTCCTTCATGATCCTCTCTATAAGACTACCAGCATCCTGAGTATTGTCAATCACCCTACCATCATTTGCCAAACCATCATTTGCAATATTACTAGCTATTCCACAGCTCTCCTTCATAGGAGGATCTACACTATACTCCAACAGCCCAGCATTGTTAATAATAACATCTCTCTTTGCCCCCCTCTCAATTGTACTATCAAGGGGAATCATCAAATCATTTTGGTCAGAGACAATAGAAACAATAGAAGCTTCCTGACTATTAACAGAATTAACTTCCAATTCCTCATTTCCCACATCATTAATAGTATCCACTGAAGATGACAAATCAATGGGGTCGACAATGCTAATTCCAACCCCATTTTCCCTAGAAGAGTAAGGTGAATTACCTTCTGCTTTCTGAACATTACAGGAGCTACGAGTCCGTGAGGCAATCCCTGAAGTGCAAGGTTGAGTAGACTCCTTCCCTTTCATAGTCCTTCGCCTTTTACTTTTATTACTACCAGCCAAACTTTTAGGCTTCAATTCCCCTCTACTTCCATTAGCAGCGGCCTTATCACTACATGGAACAGACACCGATTCCATCCTCTTTGACACCAATTCTTCATTAGGCTGAGCCCTATGACTTGGAATCATCAAGACCAAATTATCCGCAAAGGACACCTTTTTCGGACTGGAAAGAAATAACCGGTCCTCATGAGTCTTCATCTCAGATACGATTCGGTCTTCCACCGACCCAAAACAAGTAGGAATTACTGTCTCCAACTGGTCCGCAAAGGATAGTTTTTTGGGACTCATCGACGAAATCAACCCCTCCTGGGTCTGGGTCTCCTGGGATTCAGTGGCACATTGAAGAGGTCTACCAAATAGATCTCCTAGTCTCCGACAAATTTTCCTCTATGAAGGAAACTCTCTTTCGACTCATGATAACAAAAGAAAGAAATTTGGTGTGTGGGTGAGGGGTTTGAGATGGAAGATGGATTCGTGAAGGTTGAAAACAGATCTGATGGCTAAAGTGTTTGGAATTAAGACGGCTAAGCTAGGGTTAAAGGGAAGTTGGAAAGAGGTTAGAGAAAAACGACTCTCATTCCAAAATGAAGTTTTATTGAGTTCTAGTCCAAAATGAAGTTTTAGTGAGTTCCAGGGGTCAAACGAATCAAGAACAAAGCTACAAGTGGTTTCCATGCTCAAACGAGTCAAAAATGAAGCAAAATTAATTTCATTGTTCAAATGAGTCCAAAATGAAGTTTAATTGAGTTCTAGGGATCAATCGAGCCAAGAACAAAGCTACAAGTGGTTTCCACGCTCAAACGAGTCAAGTTTTAGTGAGTTCTAGGGGTCAAACGTGTCAAGAACAAAGCTACAAGTGGTTTGCATGCTTAAACTAGTCAAAATAAAGCAAAACTAATTTTCTTGTTCAAACGAGTCCAAAATGAAGTTTTAATGAGTTCTAGTGGTCAAACGAATCAAGAACAAAGCTACAAGGTGAAGAAGAAGCGTAAACCAGTTAACTCACCTAGTGTGTCTACTGGGACTCCGCCACCACAAAGCTTCAAACATGTAGTAGTGGATGAAATTGCACGTAAATAGGGTGGTAAGAGATTCAAAGGGTATTAAACGAGCGAAGTGGGGGTCTGGGGGCCCTCCTTCGAAGTCTTAAGTCAGTTTCCTAATGTCTGTTTATTGTTCTTACAACGTCCGTGGGCTCAACAATAAGGTTGATTTTGTCAAGGATTTTATCGTTTCTAATAAACTATCCTTGATTAGTATTTTGGAGACTTGTGTGCATAAGGACGCTGCTAAGATTATCTCTACGAAGATTAACCCGAGGTTTAAATGGTTGTTCAACTATGAGCACCATCCGGGTGGCCGTATATGGCTGGGGTGGAATCCCGATTTTTGGAAAGTGTTGGTGTTAACCTCCTCTACTCAGCATATTACTTGCTCAGTTACTTTGTTACAGTTCAACATTAATTTTGTGGTCTCTTTTGTGTATGGTTCTAATGATGAAATTGATAGGCGGTTGCTATGGAATGATTTATTGAGTATATCAAGGGCAGTGACCAATGATGCTTGGGCCATCTCTAGGGACTTCAATACTTGCCTTCGCACTGAGGAGAAGTATGGAGGAATTACAAATTGGTCTTCAGATATGACTGATTTCAAAGATTTTGTTCGAGCTACTGGCATTACTGATCTTCGAAGTACATGTAATTGTTTAACCTGGTGGGACTGCAACATCCATCATCCAAAATACAGGAAGTTGGACAGGGTAATGGTGAATGCCCATTGGCATAATGTGTTTCCTTGCTCAGCCACAGATTTCTTGCCTAGAGGCCTCTCGGATCATTGCCCAGCTGTGACTACTCTAGGATTGGAACGACCAATTAACAAGAAGCCTTTCCAGTTCTTTAACCATCTTATTAATGATCCTGGGTTTATCCCGTTGGTGGAAAATGCGTGGGAAGCAATAGTGACAGGGGACCCTTGGTTTGTGCTAACGTCCAAGTTGAAGAGGGTTAAGCAGGCCCTTAAGGGTTTAAATAGGTCAATTGGAAACTTACAACAGGTGGTACAGGATGCTAGAAATGAGCTGCTGATTTTTCAAAGAGCCTACGATACTAACCATGATTGCCTTCTTTGCTTCAGTTTGAGCAAGAAAAAAGATTGATTGAAGCCTACTCTAAGGCCCTACATATGGAGGAATGCTTTCTTAAGCAAAAATCTAGGGTACACTGGTTAAAGAATGGGGACAACAACAACAAGTACTTTTTTATTGCATGTAGAGGAAGATGGAATGTGAACAAGGTGCTTTCCCTTACCGCTCCCAGTGGTGACAATGTGACAACTCATGAGGACATGGCTTCCATTGCTGTGGACTACTACAAGAACCTTCTTGGTCAAAGAGGTGAAGTTGATCAACTTCCAAGTGATGTACTTCTGCCCAGGCTCAATGAAACCCAGGCGAACATAATGAGTAGTCCCTTTGTGGGTAGTGATGTTCTTAAAACGTTAAAAAAGATGGGTAAAAATAAGAGCCCGGGACCTGATGGGTTTTCTGTGGAATTCTATTTGGTAACATGGCATATTGTTGGCCCTGATGTAACTAGAGGTATTCTTTACTTCTTTGACTCTCTTGTAATGCCTAAGATTGTGAATGCAGCTTCTATTTGTTTAGTGCCTAAGCATGATAACCCTCCACAGATGCAACACTTTCGCCCCATTTCCTGTTGCAATGTTCTATACAAAAGGAAATAGGGCGAAAGACATGAGAGTCCTAGAGAGAGAAACTCCTCCTTCTCTCTAGAAACCCTAGCCAGTCGCCATTGTTTTTTTACCTTTTTCCTTCTAATCTATACTTCTTTAACACCCTTTCACCATCAGATCTACATTTAATACCCATAAATTCATTTCCTTCTCTGCTCCCCCACCTAAACACCAAATTTCTTATCCATCTCCTTATTCTCTTTCTTTAGCTTGTATTTATTAGTTATGGTAAGCCAAGGTTCAAACTGTGACTCAGATGGCCTTCCTCATTATATGCAGGAAGGTGGTGTGACTGGAGATTTTGACCAAGAAGGGGGTTTCTCTTCTCCTGAAGCAGTCAAGAACCTAAGTCATGTAAAGGTTCGTAATGGAGTCCTGGGTAATATACCAGTGGCAGTCTCTGAGGCAGGTTCATCGGAGGAAGACAACGTCTTTGAAAGTGATTTTGAAGCGATTGAAAGGCGTACGACTAGCAGAGCTGTTCAATCAGCTTTTGCTGAGAATAGAAATGATAGAAATGAACTCGTAGCATTGCGTAAGAAGATGATGGAGATGCAGAGTTATTTAAAAAGACATGGCCTTTCAATGGCTAGTTTTGAAAAGGAGACAGTTGAAATGAGGCAAGAATTCAACGCAAGCTTGGTTGATTCTTCACAATTTGTCACTGGGAGGGATGAATATGGTCTTCCAATATTCAAGTCACAGAATAAGGAAACCGGAGATAAGGTGTTTGATGAAAGGTCAAAGCCAAAACAAACAGAAATAGGAGAAATTTCAGGTGTCAAAGATAATATTGGTGAGAAATCACCCACTCGGCCTCAGAATGAAGATGGTAAGACAAAGTCATGGTCTCAAGTGGTGAAAGAAGATCCCCCATCTGATGCGAAGTTTCAATATCACCCACTTCCTTCGGGGATGGAGTTTGTGGATCCTCCTGATGATGGATAAATTTCAGTTCAGTGTAGTGGGAACTTTCACTAAGAAAACTCCTCCTTTCAGAGTTGTTACTGATTTTGCTAGGAGAGTGTGGGGTGGCAGAAATGGATTGGAAAATGTTTATCAGAAGGATGTTAATGTTTTTGTTTTTAAGTTTGTTTCTGCACAAACCATGAATGCAGCATTATCTAGAGGTACGTGGTATGTTGAGAAAAAACCGATGATAGTATGCCCTTGGGGGGGAGATGTTTGTAAACCTGTTACTTCTATTCCTTTATGGTTGAAGTTGTCTAATGTGCCTGACTGTTATTGGACAAACGAAGGCCTTAGTAGGCTAGCGAGTGTCATAGGAGAGCCGCTATGTGCAGATCAACTCACTTCTAAAGCAGACATGGTTCCTTTTGCTAAGTTTTGTGTCAAACACAACTTGGGCGATGTTCTTCCTAATAAAATTAAAGCTATGGCGCTAGACCCTGTCTCGGGAGGTAAATTTATGGCAGAAGTGGATGTCACTTATCTTAATAAGCCAAAATTCTGTTCTGTTTGCAACTCTTTGGGGCATCCTACTGGGGCTTGCCCAAGAGCAACTCGTGTTTGGAAGGCTAAAGAGAAACAGAAGGTGCAAGATGCAAGTAATAACTCGAAGGAAGATAATGTGAAGAATAAAGAAGATGTACTGAAGGAGACCGATAAGAGGAGAAGAATTCTTTCAAAGCTGATTTCATGCCTGATATTCAAGAGAGAGAAGCTGAGAATGTTAATGTGCAAGAAGCCCCAAAAGAGGCTCAGAATCCTCAAAATGATCATAAGACTACTGATGATGGTTGGCAGATGGCAAAAAGAACTTTTAATCCTACTAATACCTGTGTCTCAGATGCATCTCCTCCCCCATGCAATACGTTCAAAATGCTAAGGCAAGTGGATGAAATAGATGCCAAGAGAGCAGCCTGTGTGGATGGTAACACAGCAGTGGAGGATCAGTCCTCTAACAACTTGAAGATTTCAAAATCTCAAAGGAAAAAACAGAAACAAGCTTTGGCTTCGGGGAAGCCACCCTCTCTCTAGCTTATTTTATGTTAGCAGACATTTGTACATACAATATTAGAGGTCTTAATGGTGAAAAGTCTTTTGTTAAAGATTTTCTTAGTCTGAATAAAGTGGGTCTCTTTGCTTTAACTGAGACTCATGTTAAAGTAGATTTAGCAAAGTCTGTATCTCAATTTTTAGCCCCTAGATGCAACTGGTTATTCAATTATGAAGATCACTATAATGGACGTATTTGGGTTGGATGGGATCCACAATTTTGGAAAGTCAATTTGCTTGCTAGATCTGCTCAGCACATCACATGCTCAGTGCAGTGCCTCTCTTCTAAAAAGGAGTTGGTGATCTCTTTTATTTATGGTTTGAATACCTACACTGAAAGAAGAACATTGTGGGAGGATCTTTTAGCTCTCAAGAATGGATTTGTAGACAATATAGCTTGGTGCTTAGCAGGTGATTTTAATGCTTGTCTTTCTCCTAGTGAAACTTCTAATCTAACCACCTGGACAACTAGTATGTTTGAATTTAAAGAATTCTTGATGCAAGCTCAAGTTACAGAGTTAAATTGCTCTGGTCATCAATTCACCTGGTGTGATGGGAACATGTCTAACCCTGTGCACAAGAAACTAGATCGATGCCTAGTGAATGAAAGTTGGCTATCTCAGTTCTCTCAATCTCATGCTCACTTGGGGGAAAAGGGCCTAGGCCCTGTTTTTATTTCGCTTGGCGAAGTTCGTGAAAGGATCTTTAAACCTTTCCAGCTATTTCTACATCTCCTGGATGATCCTCTATTTCTTGAAGAAGTCTCAAGGGCTTGGCTAGATGAAGTAAGTGGAGACCCTTGGTTCATATTGACTACAAAACTGAAGAGAGTTAAAGAAGTCATTAAGAAACTCAATCGAGCTAAAGGCAATCTCCATAGCAAGGTGGATTTAGCGCGAACTACCCTTCTTGATTATCAAGCTTCGTTACCTGCTACTCCTTCTCTACAGCAGTTTGAACAAGAGAGAGACTTTTCTTCCAGTCTGAAAAAAGCTCTTGTAGAAGAGGAAATCTTGCTAAAACAAAAATCGAGGGTTCATTGGTTAAAAAACGGCGATAACAATAACCGTTTTTTCTTCAATGCTTGTAAAGGAAGATGGAATGTCAACAAAATAATGTGTATTCAGGATGATCAAGGGGAAATGCACTATACTCATAAAGAAATCTCCAAAGTAGCTGTTGATTTCTTCAAAGAAACTCTGGGAAGTGAATCAGCAGTAAATGGCTTTCCTGAAGATATTGAGCTTCCCTCTCTCACTACATCACAACAAGACATCCTTAGTGCACCTTTTAGACCTGAGGAGGTTTTTAACACTCTTAAATCCATGGCGAAGCATAGGTCCCCAGGCCCTGACAGTCTACCGGTGGAATTCTTTCTCAAGGCATGGAATGTAGTAGGCACTGAGGTAACAAATGGTATTTTGCATTTCTTTCATTCTTGCCATCTGCCCAGGATCATTAATTCTTCTGCTGTAGCTCTCATCCCAAAGACAAGATCTGCCACCTCTATGCAGCACTACCGTCCAATCTCCTGCTGTAATGTACTTTACAAGTGCATTTCAAAGATGATTTCTAGAAGACTGAAGCCACTGATGTCTTGCATTATCTCTAATAGTCAAACAGCTTTTGTTCCGAAACGGCTACTGGGGGATAATGCGTTGTTAGCCCAGTCGCTATGCAGAGACTACCATTTGAATTCGGGAAAACCTAAGTGTGCCATCAAGCTAGACCTTCGAAAAGCTTTTGATACGGTTAGCTGGGTTCTTTTGAAAGAAGCTCTTCAAAGAATGAACTTTCCGGAAATAGTTATCAATTGGATAATGACATGTCTTCAGACCTCGATGATATCCATCAAAGTAAATGGAGCCCTTGAGGGTTTTTTTCAAGCGAAATCTGGACTTCGACAAGGGGACCCCCTGTCCCCGTATCTATTTGTTATCGCATTGGAAGTAATGACGGCTTGTTTGAATAAAGCTACTGAGGATCCCTGTTTCAAATACCATTGCAAAGCTAAGGACCCAGCCATCTCGCACCTCATATTTGCAGATGATATTCTACTTTTCTCTTATGGAGATCAAAATTCAGTAGATATTCTCATGAGAGGGGTAAATCTGTTTTCTAGTATCTCCGGGCTCAAAGTTAATCGAGAAAAGAGCGCCTGTTTCTTCGGGAATGTGGATGTCCACACGATCTCATCCATTCTAGCTTCAACTGGATTTAATAGAGGTACCTTCCCTGTCACTTATCTGGGTCTTCCACTCATCACAACTAAGCTTAATTCGAGTGAATGTTGGCCTCTTGTTCAAAGACTTTGTAATAAATTTGACTGTTGGATGAGCTGTTTGTTAAGCTATGCAGGAAGACTACAGTTAATTAAAACTGTCATATTTGGCATTCAAGGATATTGGGCCACACACCTGTTTCTTCCTAAAAGTATTTTGAAAAAAGTCCAGTCTTTTATGTGTCAAATTCCTCTGGGGTGGATCCACTACTTCAAACTGCTCTGTTAAGGTGGCTTGGAAGGAGTGTTGCTTACCAAAAGAAGAGGGAGGATTGGGTATTCGAGATCTTTGTGAGTGGAACACTGCTTCTATTCTCTATCAGTGGTGGAGGTTAATTAAAATTCAAGGTGACTCGTTGTGGATTACCTGGGTTAAAAAGAATATCTTCAAAGGAAAACCAATCTGGACTATGAAAACCCCCAGGGGTATCTCATGGTGTGTGAAAAAGATGCTTAACGCTCGACATCTTGCGTTAAGGTTTACAACATACGAAATTGGTGCAGATTCCAGATTCAAATTTTGGCATGATCCGTGGTACGAGCACCAACCGCTAATCAGCAGATTTGAAAGAGAAATTGTTTCTATAACAGAAACTCTTGAAACTGCCACTATTGGTGAATTTATAGCAGAAAGGCAGTGGAGACTCCCCCCTCTAACCATGTGTGGGTCATTGAACTGAGAAGATTACTTAGTGATGTTCAAATACATGAGCATGACAATATATACTGGAATGGAGTTAAAGCTCCGTGGGTAAATGTTTCAATAGTGTGGCATTCTATTCGAAGTACAGGCGCTCCACAAATGTGGCTCCCAGCAGTTTGGCACTCTCTCTCTATACCAAAGTGTTCTTTTCTCCTATGGCTTGCTCTAAAAAATCGCTTACTCACTAAGGACCGAATGAGAAGATTTGGTATGAACGTTGACCCGAAGTGCATGCTTTGTAATGGTGCAAATGAAACGGTGGAACATCTGTTTGGAGATTGTACATTTGCTCGCATTGTCCTACAAAGTAACATGTTAAATGGAGCTTGGCAGGACTACCTTCAAGGAGTTTTCTTCACAAATGCAGGTCTGACTAAAGTGAGGAAAACGTTGGCATACCTTTTTCTTTCTGTGGCGGTTCATTCTATCTGGAGGGAGAGAAATAATAGAATACACAGTTCTGGACACAATAGGTTGGCCCATCAAATTCGTTTGGAAGTTAAGGAATTGGTTCGAGCTCGTGTCTCATCCAGCACGTGGTTTCAGAAACAAGTAACTAAAGACACATCACTGGTTTTGGAGCTATACTAGAGTAATATGCTGTTAGAGTTGGGGGGGGGGGGGGTTTTGTTGTGGACTGTTATGTCTAGACTAGTGGACTTCTAGTTTTTGCGGGGTATGCCCCTAAGTTTTTGTACAGTTTTTTTGTGCAATACAATTTTATTTAGCAAAAAAAAAAAAAATGTTCTATACAAATGTATTTCTAAGATGCTTGCAGGTAGGCTTAAGGCTGTCTTACCCTCCTTGATCTCTATGCACCAATCTGCTATTGGTGATAACATTTTCCTGGATTATGTAAGGGTTACAACAGGAACTTGGGTCAGCCTAGATGTGTAGTCAAACTTGACATTCATAAGGCATTTGACTCCTTGAACTGGAGCTTCATTTTCTTGGTTCTTGATAGGATGGGCTTCCCTCCAAGGTTTGTGGAATGGATTGGAGTTTGCATCACAACTACAATGTTCTCTGTCAAACTTAATGGTAGTTTGAAGGGGTTCTTCAAAGGTGAATCAGGTTTGAGGCAAGGTGATCCCATCGCACCCTATCTCTTCGTCATGGCAATGGAAGCCCTCACAGCTAGCCTGCACAAATCTACTGAGGGCACTGATTTTAAATTCCACTGGAGGACAAAGGAGGTCAAACTGCACCATATAATTTTTGCAGATGATGTTTTCCTATTCAGTCATGGTGATACCAACTCTGTTGCTAGGCTAATGGAGGGAGTAAAGCTTTTTTCAAGTTGTTCAAACTTGGTACCGAGTCCTGAGAAATCTGTTTGCTTCTTTGCTAATGTAAGGGAAAGTGTGGTGAGGGTCATCCTTTTGGTTACTGGCTTTCAAAGGGGTGCCCTCCCTATTACCTACTTAGGGTTGCCGCTCATTACTGGAAAGCTAAATAGTAGAGACTGCTCATCGTTGGTTGCCAAACTTTGCAACAAAGTGGAATCCTGGATGGTTAGATGCCTTAACTTTGCTGGTCGGCTGATGTTGATCAAGGCAATCATGGCTAGTATCGTAGGCTATTGGAGTATGTATATATTCTTGCCCAAGGCTATTTTGAAAAAGATTAATAGCCTTTTCTTCAAGTTCTTATGGGGAGGGTTTTACAAGGACTCTGGAAGGTGTCACTACAAGGTGGGATGGGATGGGAAGACTGTTGTAAACCAAAATCAGAAGGTGGGTTGGGGATTAAAAATCTATTCGAATGGAACCAGGCAGCGGTGTTACACCAGCTCTGGCGCCTGCTCCAACCTTCAGCTGATTCTCTTTGGATTGCTTGGTTTCACAAGGTGTTGTTACGTAATAAGGGATTCTGGACTACTAAAATGCCCTATCGGTGCAGCTGGATTGCTAGGAAAATCTTCAATGCCAGACCTCAGGCTATGACATTTCTATCATTCAAAGTTGGTGTTAACTCTGACTTCCTTTTCTGGCATGAGCCTTGGGCAAATAAAATGCCCTTGGCTCTTATCTCCCCTTCAGTTATTTCCACTGCAGAATCAACCAGTCTGGTGCATGTTAGAGCCTACATCAATGATGGTGTGCGGAGATTACCTCGGTCAAATCATATGGATGTTATTGAGGTGAGAAACAGGGTGGCTTCAGTCTAACTTCATAGCAGTGATTGTATCTCCTGGGATGGGCTTCAGTCCAAGCTAGTTAAGTTATCGACTATATGGTCATCCATTCGTGATTTAGGCCATGCAGTAGGATGGTGTGACTTGGTATGGAATTCTTTCAATATCCCAAAATGCTCTTTCATTACCTGGCTTGCTGTTAAGAACAGGTTGCTTACTCGTGACCGCATGAATCTTTTTGGTATGAATGTGGATCCTACATGCCTGCTCTGTGGGAATGGGATGGAAACGATAAGCCATATTCTAACCTCTTGCCCATACTCTAGCCTTGTGAAGGGTGTCATTCCCTTTCAGATTAATGCAGACTGGACTAGATGGCAGCAAGGTGACTTTTTCCAAAGCTCATTGACGGGAAAATTGAAACTCATAGCAGGAGTTTATCTAACCACTACGGTTTACAGCATTTGGAAGGAACGTAATTTCAGAGGTCATAATGCAAGGCAAGGCCACCCATCCACGGTGCTCATCTCGAATATAAAGTTGTATGTGAGGGAGAAATTGTTTTCATGTTCTACCTTTAAAAAATGGGTCCAGAAAGATCCTTCCCTTGTATTGCTGGTTTTCTAGTTACTAGCCTCTTATTTGGTGCTTGTGTGGACCCTTTGATGTAATAGCAGCCTTGTAATATGCGGACGGGGGTATGCCCCTGTGATCTTGTAATGTTTTCTGTGGCAATTTAATTTGTTCATTTAGCAAAAAAAAAAAAGTGGTTTCGATGCTCAAACGAGTCAAAAATGAAGCAAAATTAATTTCATTGTTCAAATGAGTCCAAAATGAAGTTTTAGTGAGTTCTAGGGGTCAAACGAGTCAAGAACAAAGCTACAAGTGGTTTGCACGCTCAAACGAGTCAAAATGAATCAAAATTAATTTTCTTGTTCAAACGAGTCCAAAATGAAGTTTTAGTGTGTTCTAGTGGTCAAACGAGTAAAGAACACAGCTATAAGTGGTTTCCATGCTCAAACAAGTCAAAAATGAAGCGAAATTAATTTGATTGTTCAAACGAGTCTAAAATGAAGTTCTAGTGAGTTCTAGGGATCAAACGAGTTAAGAACAAAGCTACAAGTGGTTTGCACGCTCAAACGAGTCAAAATGAATCAAAATTAATTTTCTTGTTCAAACGAGTCCAAAATGAAGTTTTAGTGAGTTCTAGTGGTCAAACGAGAAAAGAACAAATCTACAAGTGGTTTCCATGCTGAAATGAGTAAAAAATGAAGAAAAATTAATTTAATTGTTCAAACGAGTCTAAAATGAAGTTCTAGTGAGTTTTAGGGATCAAACGTGTTAAGAACAAAGCTACAAGTGGTTTCCATGCTCAAACGAGTCAAAATAAAGAAAAACTAATTTTAACGTTCACCCGAGTCCAAAATGAAGTTTTAGTGAGTTCCAGGGGTCAAACGAATCAAGAACAAAGCTACAAGTGGTTTCCATGCTCAAACGAGTCAAAAATGAAGCAAAATTAATTTCATTGTTCAAACGAGTCCAAAATGAAGTTTTTTTTTTGTTAATTAAAATTTATACCACAGGAAAAAGATTACATCTCTAGGGGCATACCCCGCGATTAGTAACACATCTACCTAGCGGAACAACAGAGAAAATTCATCAATAATGCTAGATAAACTAGCAATCAACAACGACAACACAAACCTAATCAACTAACAACCATGCCACTTGTGCTTTACACAAAAGTACTACGAAGGTGCTTCTCATGGAACATAGAAGCAGCAAAGGCTCAGGCCTCTCCTTGAACCTGGGCTCGACAGCCCATCCAACCTTGCATAGATTCTGCATATCATTCCGCATACGCAACAGCTTCCATCCAGGCTTCCCCCTAGGAGGCCATTCAGCAGAAATTTTCTCAATTATATTGGACAACAACCAATCACGACATACCATCAAGCTAGCAGCCTCACAGTCAACATTTGTCATACCAACATCCTTCACATACAAGACCTCAGCAAACTTCCGATTATGCAACATCGAAAGCGAGCCCAGTGTTTCCCTATTCCTGTGATTATCATTCCATCTCGCCATTGGCTTAACCAACCAATCTAGCTGCAATCGCAATGACGATCGGCAGATCACCTCAGCGCCCCTTGTAATTCTGTTATCCATACAGAAATAAACAGCTATTAAAACCTTAACAACCATCTCCAGCTCTCTAGTGCCCAATCCAGCCATCCTGGTCTTTAAACCATCTGAAATCTCATTCATAACAACAAATGTCTTTGGTCGGGATTCCAGCCATCTCCCCATTTCAAGAGTCCACAACACTATGCCATCACGGCAGATCATTCTTCGAATCGCAGGCTTTACTTGTTCCTTCATTCGTCCTTCATGAAGGACCATCCATTTTTTTGAAGCTACGAATATAACTTCCATCTCATGAAACAAAGAATTCTGTAAAAAAGCAATTAAGAACACCACATCACCAGAACGAGCTTCCTACTCTCAATATCCTCAGAACCATGAACACATAGCAAGCCCAAAGCCTGAACTTCCTCAGAATTTTCCTCATGGCAAAAAGCCCAGAAGTAGATGTCAGCAGCCATTTCGTGCTTAGAAGCATAATTCACTCTAACAGCGAAATCATCATCCAAACCCAACCGCAAATCTTGAGTAATGAAGATACTCACTCTTTCTTTAACACCATCAGGAAATCCACATATACAGTCCATCAAACCCCATATAAATTTAGTGGAACTAAAAAACTCAGCCATATATTTGACACGCAAGATCCCCCTGCCATGCTTTGTTGAATAAGTCATCTTCTCCATAAGCAGATCAGTCGAAACAAATCTCTTTGACAAACCGTCAAACAGTTGGTAGTCATATCGACTATCCCAAAAGGTAAAAGACTTCAGCCTGACAAAGGAGACCCCCATTACCATGAAAAGGAAAGTATAGCCAGGGGCCTCATCTAAGGCCGATCTCTTGCTAAAGACAAAGTTATCCTGCAGCAAATAACTTCGAGACATGACATAATTTGCGAAATTTCTTTGAGGCATTCCAGCAACCATCTGGAGACCCTTGGCAAAATCATCATTGAAACCTTTATTGAGTGGGTTGTTTGCAGAATCAGTGACAACCAAAGCACCCACAAACACATTGATTACATCTTCTCCTACGCAAGAGAAGATCTCGACCAAGGCCACCCAAAGCGAAAGAGCTAGAGTGTCGTTGCAGCATGAGCAAACACCTCTAATCTTCTTCTTAGCTCCTTTATCATAAGATAAAGAGTACTCTTTACAACAAGGGGCCATAGCAATTAAGCTCCTGGTTACCAGAACCAGAACCCCCGACATACGGTAACCTTTAAATTCAAAACCACAAATTGAGTAACAAAACCCAACTTCTATGTTAAAGTCCGGCAAATCAAACCCAAGAACCTTCACATCTGAAGAGATAAAATCCCACCACCGTCGTCCTAGATCTTTGGGTACTCTCCCAATCACTCCCATTATTGCATCAAACCCAAAATCTCCATCAAAAGTAAAGGAGACAACATCTGGATACCAATAATAGAAAAACATACTATATATAATTAAGAAATATGGTGTGTAGGTGAAAGATTAGAGAGGAAAGATGGATTTATGAATCGAAGCTATGAAAATCTGATGGAAAAAGGTGTAAGACTGAAGGCGGCTGAAGATTTTTAGAGAGAAGTTAGAGAGAAGGCAGAGAAAACGACTCTCATTTTTTTTGGCAGTCCAAAATGAGGTTTTAGTGAGTTTTAGTCCAAAATGAGGTTTTAGTGAGTTCTAGGGATCAAACGAGTCAAGAACAAAGCTACAAGTGGTTTCCACGCTCAAACGAGTCAAAATAAAGCAAAACTAATTTTCTTGTTCAAACGAGTCCAAAATGAAGTTTTAGTGAGTTCTATGGGTCAAACGTGTCAAGAACAAAGCTACAAGTGGTTTGCATGCTCAAACGAGTCAAAATAAAGCAAAACTAATTTTCTTGTTCAAACGAGTCCAAAATGAAGTTTTAATGAGTTCTAGTGGTCAAACGAGTCAAGAACAAAGCTACAAGTGGTTTCGATGCTCAAATGAGTCAAAAATGAAGCAAAATTAATTTCATTGTTCAAATGAGTCCAAAATGAAGTTTTAGTGAGTTCTAGGGGTCAAACGAGTCAAGAATAAAGCTACAAGTGGTTTTCACGCTCAAACGAGTCAAAATGAATCAAAATTAATTTTTTTTTTGCTAAATGAAAATTTTTATTGCACTAAAAAGAAGTACAATAATCAGGGGCATACCCCATAATAAACAAATAGACCGAGTAGCTCAGCATACAACACTTTTAAGTCTATATTTGTTTAATACAAATCTCGAATTAAAGCTCCATCTTTCATCACTTGCTTCGAAAACCAGTCACTAGATGCAATACGGCTGCGCACCGGATTTTTCACCTTTTCCCTAATGACGGGTGCAGGGCTAGCATGACCAGGTTTGTGAATCCTCTCGTTACGTTCTTTCCAAAGAGTATGTACGGCTGTTGATAGAAATAAGAAAGCCAATAGCTGCTTAGCTCTCTTATGCTGTCCACTTTTGAAGAAATTGCCCTGTAGATACTCAGACCAGTCACCTGAGATAATGTCATTATGCATTACAACTCTCGAGTATGTGCAATTACCAAACAAGTGTGCACAGGATTCCAGCTGGGAAGAACAGAGAACACAGTTTGGGTTTGTGTTCATGCCAAATCTAAGCATTCTGTCCCTCGTGAGAAGTCTATTTTTGAAAGCAAGCCATAACAGAAAAGAACATTTTTGAATCGCTAAAGAGTGCCAAACTACCTTACTCCAAGGAGGTTGTGAGCCTCGATGACGTATGGAATCCCAGATGCTTGCTAAAGAAACTTTTAAAGCGACAGTGTTATTCCAGAAGAGCTTATCTCAATCGAAGATTGGAACATCAGCGATCAATGCACGAAGTTCAATCACCCACATATGATTAGGAGGTAAACGCCACCTGCCATTGTGAATGAATTGTCCCACAGTAGCCATATTTTCAGTCTCAGAAATGGAGATGATACCACGATCAAATCTGTCCAGCAAAGGCTTGTTACTAAACCAAGGATCGTGCCAAAAGTGAAAGTTTGAATTAGTGCCAATTTCATAGTGAACAAAAGGCATAGCAGCCTCTATTGCCTTTAGCATTTTTTTGAAGCACCAAGAGCAGTTATAATAGATTTTCATAGTCCATATTGACTTGTCTTTGATGAAGTTATTATGGAGCCATTTTAACCACAAAGACGATTTATCTGCTTTGATGACCCTCCATAATTGAAATAGTATCGATGCGCGATTCCATTCACAGAGGTCACGAAGACCTAGGCCCCCCTCATCTTTTGGCAGACAACAATCACTCCAGGAAACCTTGACATTAGCAGTAGAATTTAGTGATCCACCCCACAAGAATTTGACACACATAGACTGGATATTCTTTAGAACGCTGTTTGGAAGAAATAAATGAGTTGCCCAGTAGCCTTGTATACCAAAAAGAACAGTTTTCACAAGTTGTAATCTACCCGCATAGCTCAACAAACGGCAGGTCCAGTGCTCTATTTTTGCACAGATACGAAGCACTAAGTTGGTACAGTCTCTCGAGTGCAGTTTCGAAGTAATTAAAGGAACACCAAGATAAATAACAGGGAAGGTACCTCTAGCGAATCCAGTAGACTCAAGGATAACATTTGAGGTAGTCGCATCTACATTCCCAAAATAACAAGCACTTTTCCCATGGTTTACTTTGAGGCCCGAGATATCAGAGAACCGATTTACCCCCTTCATCAAGGCTTGGACAGAGTTGCTATCCCCTTTTGAGAACAATAGAATGTCATCAGCAAATATTATATGAGAAATTTTGGGATCTTTCGCTTTCCAATGGTGCTTAAAATTAGGGTCTTCAGTTGATTTCTTTAAGCAAGCTGTTAAAACCTCCATAGATAAGACAAATAGATAAGGGGAAAGAGGATCCCCTTGTCTAAGGCCAGATTTTGCAGAAAAATACCCTTCCAAGGAGCCATTGATTTTAACAGAAATCATGCAAGATGTGATACATTTCATTAACCAGTTGATGAAGTTTGTCGGGAAGCCCATTTTTTCAAGACACGTGCGAAGAAAAGACCAACTGAGGGTGTCAAATGCCTTACATAGATCGAGCTTAATAGCACACTTAGGCTGCCCTGTGGCTAGGTGATAGTTCTTACAAAGAGATTGAGCTAGGAGTATATTATCCCCTATTCTTCGCTTGGGCACGAAAGCAGTTTGGCATTCAGAAACAATAGAACTCATGACAGACTTCATACGTTGGGCAAGCATCTTTGCAATGATTTTATAGAGGGTATTGCAACACGATATCGGCCTGTACTCGCGAAGGTTTGCAGCTGAGGTATGCTTAGGGATCAGAGCTAAAGCTATAGAATTAACTGACCTTGGGAGGTTCATAGTGTTGAAGAAATGCAGAATGCCCTTCGTAACATCACCACCTACTATGTTCCACGCTGCAATAAAGAATTCCACAGATAGACCATCCGGCCCGGGGCATTTGTTTTTTGCCATTCCTTTTAAGGTTTTAATCACATCTTCTGGCTGAAACGGTGCAGCAAGCCAAACCTTTTGAGAATCAGAAAGAGTTGGCAAAACAATGTCTTCAGGAAAGCTCTCAACTTGAGATTCTGATCCCAGCATATTTCTGTAGTAGTCCACTGCCACTTTGGAGATGTCACGATGAGTATTATAGGTTTGGCCTTCATTATCCACTAATGAGTATATTTTGTTCACATTCCATCGGCCTTTACAGAAATTGAAGAAGAAGCGATTGTTATTGTCGCCATGCTTAAGCCAATGCACTCGAGATTTCTGTTTGAGTAATATTTCTTCTTCAAGCAAGGCTTTCTGTAAATTTTCACGAAGAACCCTTTCATTATCAAAGTAGGCCGAATCTGGGTTCACAGGCACTGATGCTTGTAAACCTAAAAGAGCTGTTCGGGCTGCATTTACATTAGTGTGCAAATTACCTTGATCACTATTCATCTTTTTCAGAGCTACTTTCACCCTTTTGAGTTTTGAATTGAGAATAAACCATGGGTCACGAAACGAGGGCCAAATGAGAGAAAATGTTTCTCTCTCTAGTTATTTCCTCTCCCTTCTCTCTAGGATAGAACCCTAAACCTAGCCGCCCCAAATTTTAGATCAGACCAATTTAATTTTGCTCAGATCTATATCTAACACACATTCTCCAGCAATTAATTCCCTAATCCCTTCACTTAATCCACTGTCTCTTCTCCCTAAACCTAAACACTATATTTCTTATATATATATATAATTTTATTTTTTTTCATTTCTCCTCCATGGGAAGTCAAAATTCTAATGTGGGTTCAGATGGTATTCCGTTTGATCAAGATGGTGAACCTCTAGAGTTTGGTCTTCATAATGGCCAAGAAGTTCCCTTTGTAGTTGCCGGATCTGTTTTACAAGAAATCCTGGAGGAACGCCAAGGTTTTAATCACATCTTCTGGCTGAAACGGTGCAGCAAGCCAAACCTTTTGAGAATCAGAAAGAGTTGGCAAAACAATGTCTTCAGGAAAGCTCTCAACTTGAGATTCTGATCCCAGCATATTTCTGTAGTAGTCCACTGCCACTTTGGAGATGTCACGATGAGTATTATAGGTTTGGCCTTCATTATCCACTAATGAGTATATTTTGTTCACATTCCATCGGCCTTTACAGAAATTGAAGAAGAAGCGATTGTTATTGTCGCCATGCTTAAGGCACTCGAGATTTCTGTTTGAGTAAGATTTCTTCTTCAAGCAAGGCTTTCTGTAAATTTTCACGAAGAACCCTTTCATTATCAAAGTAGGCCGAATCTGGGTTCACAGGCACTGTTTCAAGAGCTCTTTGGGAGACATTCAGATAGAACAAGTCGTTGTTGAAGATGTTCTGAGCTCAGATGATGATGAAGGAAGAAATGCCTCTGAAGAGGCATGGTTTACAAAGAATTATACTGCCAACCCAGCCATCAAAGCGGCGTTTGACATAAGTAAAAATGAAAGGAAAGATCTAATTGATGCTAGAGTTCGAATGATGGAGATGCAGCGTTTTATGGAGAAAAGGGGATTATCAGTAGCTGAATTTGAACGCTCCCGCATTTCTGGTCGAGACAGTTTTAATGCTGGATTTACAAATCAAGAAAGCATCATATGTGGGAGGGATGAGTTTGGACTCCCAATCTTGAGGAGGTCAGCTCCAGATGAAGGCATTTCGGGAAACAAAAATGATAAGGGTAAAGTCATTGAGGAAACAAAGCCAGAGGAAGTGTTTGATAAAATGTCGCACCCAGAAAAACGCAAAGCTGCTGTCCTCAGCCCCCAAAAAGATGCTAGTGAAGCTGACCGACCAAAGTCCTGGTCTCAGGTGGTAAAATCGCCGTCTCCTGTCACAATTTCATTTGATTATGTTCCTTTACCAGCTGGTGAAAATATTGTCTCACCTCCAGATGAGGTTCTGCTCCAAGGAAATGAGAAATTTAAACTCTGTATTGTGGGAACCGTTACGAAAGGCTCAATCTCTTACAACTCCATTTTGGAGTTTGTTCATAATGTCTGGAAAAGAATGGGCTGCTGTCATGTGTCTCAAAAAGCGAACAATGTCTTCATCTTTAGATTCAATTCAAAAATACAAAAAAATGGAGTTCTCGCAAGAGGAACATGGTATATTGAAAACAAGCCTCTGGTGCTGACTGACTGGGGTGTCTCTGTGACTAAAGATTCTATTACTAACATTCCGCTTTGGGTAAAAATTTCGAAAATCCCTGACAGTTATTGGACTCGTGAGGGGTTAAGTCGTCTGATTAGTGTTGTTGGTCCACCAATCGGTGCTGACGATCTCACCTCGAAACTGGAAGTTCTTCCTTTTGCTAAGTTCTGTGTCAATCATACTATTGGCAAAGAACTTCCAAACTCTGTGGAGGTTGTTGTTCTTGATCCTATTACTAATGAAAAAAGTATGGCAGAAGTGCTTTTCTCCTACCCTTCTAAGCCTCTAATGTGTACTGCTTGTAAGTCCTTAGGCCATGTGGTAGGAGCTTGTCCTAAATCAAAGAAATCATGGGTGCAGAAGAATAATCCAAACTCTCAAGCTCCTAATGCAAATTCTGTTCTTCCTAAAACGTCGGAGCATACTGTTAATAATGATCTTGTTAAAGAGTCTAATAAACCGCCAATCCCTCCTCCCCCTACTGCTGCAACCAATTCAGGCCCTGCAAATGCTGATATTATAGCCGCTAAACAATCTAGAGAAGAAACTTCTGTAATTGTTGAGGAATCAGGTTGGAAAACGGTTACTTCCAAAAGATTTAAGCCATCAAATGCTCAATCTCAGAAAGGAAAAGAGATTCAAACTCCTTTATTCGCTTCTCTATCGAGGACTTTGTCTAAGAATTCGAAGAAAAATGGGGTAAAAGATAGGGGCAAAAATGCCTCATTTACTTGACATTTCCTTTATGTATTTTTGTTCCTATAATATTAGGGGTTTGAATAATAAGATTTCCTTTTCTAAGGATTTTATTAGCAACAATAAACTTGGTGTTATTGCTTTATTAGAGACTCATGTAAAAAAAGAGTCTGCTTCTTTTATTTCTAATCTAATTGCTCCTAGATTTTCGTGGCTTTTTAACTATGATCACCATCATGGAGGTCGAATTTGGGTAGGCTGGGACCCCAGTGCCTGGTCAGTCACCCCTCTTTTGATAAGTGCACAGCACATTAGCTGCTCTATTTCTAGCTTGGACCACTCTGTGAATTTCTTTATGACTGCTGTTTATGCTCTTAATACTGCCATTGAAAGAAGACCTCTATGGTCTAGCTTACTCTCTTTTGCAAACTCTTTTGCTGCTGGAAATGTCTCGTGGTGTGTGTTAGGTGACTTTAATATTTGTTCTAATGTGGATGAAATGCAAGGAGGCCAGGTTTCTTGGAACTATGGTATGCAAGAATTCAGCGAGTTTATCTCTGAGGTGGGAGTCACTGATCTTAGTTATTCTGGACACTTTCTTACATGGTGGGATAGTAGCAAAACATCTCCTATCTTCAGAAAGCTTGATCGAGTTATGGTGAATGGTCATTGGCTTAATCAATTTGCTCTCTCTAGTGCAAAATTTTTATCTCGAGGATTATCAGATCACTGCCCAGCCTTGGTCTCTCTTGGCATTCACTCGGAAAGGATCTTCAAACCATTTCAAATCTTTCAGCACCTAATTGATTCTCCAGATTTTCTGAAGGAAGTGTCTTTGGCTTGGGATTGCAATATTTCAGGAGACCCCTGGTTCTCCCTAACCTGTAAACTCAAAAGGGTTAAAGCAGCGCTAGTTAAGCTCAACAAAGCAGGGGGCAATCTGCATGAGGAGGTAATATCTGCTAGGACAAATCTTCTTAATTTTCAGAATTCGCTCCCTCCTGTCCCTTCTGAAAGTCAGTTCATTGAAGAGGAAAAGTTTTGCTCTGTTCTTAAAGAAGCCATTGCCAAGGAAGAAGCACTCCTTCGTCAAAAATCCAGAATTAATTGGCTAAAGTTAGGTGACAGCAACAACGGGTTTTTCTTCAACTCTTGTCGGAACCGCTGGAACTCGAATAAATTGATCACATTGGTTGATGAAGCAGGAGTTGCTCATACAAGACATAGAGATATTTCGAATGTTGTAGTAAGTTATTTCCAGAATCTTTTGGGTAAGAGTGCCCAGGTGTGTAATATTGATCCGGAAGTTCAGCTGCCCACTATCTCGGATGCTCAGAAAAATTTCCTCACCATGAATTTCACTTCAGATGACATCTTCAAAGTTTTCAAATCAATGCCAAAGAATAAAAGTCCTGGCCCTGATGGGTTTACTTCCGAGTTCTTTGTCAAAGCTATCATGTTCTACTTCGATACCTTACATCTGCCCAGGATTATAAACTCCACAGCGATTGCTTTAGTCCCAAAGTCTAACTGCCCAACTACTATTCTGGACTATCGCCCCATTTCTTGTTGCAACACCATCTACAAGTGTATTGCAAAGCTTCTAGCGCATCGTCTTAAAAGCATCCTGCCTTCTCTGATCTCAGCAAGCTAAACGGCTTTTGTTCCAAATCGAAGAATTGGTGATAACATTATGCTTGCCCAATCTCTCTGTCGAGATTATCATCACGATTCAGGGGTGCCTAGATGTGCAATAAAGCTAGACATCCACAAAGCATTTGACACATTAAACTGGTCATTCATATTTGAGGCTCTCAGGAAAATGGGATTTCCGGAAAAGTTTATAAATTGGGTTTATGGCTGCATTACTAGCTGCATGATTTCTATTAAAATCAATGGGTCTCTCGAGGGGTTCTTCCAAGGCAAATCGGGTCTCCGGCAAGGGGACCCGTTATCCCCTTATCTATTTGTTTTGGGTATGGAAGTTTTAACTGCCTATCTTAAACATGATTTGAGCGTCAACAGCAATTTTTCTTTTCACTGGCGCACAAAGGAAATGAAGCTGTCCCATTTAATTTTTGCCGACGACATTCTTCTCTTTAGCAGAGGTGATCTCCCTTCTATAACTACGTTGCTTACTTCTTTTACTAGATTTTCTGCTGCTTCTGGCCTTCATCTTAATGCAGCGAAGAGCTCGGGATTCTTCTGTAATGTGGCCCCTATGATTTCTGAAACCATTATCTCTCAGTTTGGTTTTCAGCGCGGCATTCTTCCCATCAAATATCTAGGCCTTCCTCTTATTTCGAAGGGTTTAAAGGCTGCGGACTGTGAGCCTCTTATCCAGAGAATATGCTCCAAAATTATTCTATGGACATCTCGGTTTCTACGTCATTCAGGCCGCCTTCAATTGATTAAATCAATCCTCTTCAGCATAATTGGTCAGCCTATTTATTTCTGCCTAAAGGTGTGCTCAATAAACTGCAATCATTCCTTTCCAACTTTCTTTGGGGCGGTTCGCACACTTACACTAAGCATCACAAAGTTGCTTGGCGTGATTGTTGTCTTCCAAAAGACGAAGGAGGCTTGGGTATTAGAGACTTACTGGAATGGAATAAAGCAGCCATTTTGCATCAAATTTGGCGTCTAGCTGAACCAAACCCATCCTCGCTGTGGATGCTTCACAACTGCTTATTTAAAAACAAATCATTCTGGACTTCAAAAATGCCTTACCGCTGTGCTTGGAATGTAAAAAAAATGTTAAAGCTTCGTGAGGAGGCGATGGGATTTCTACACTTTCGAATTGGAACTGCTTGCCCCTGGTACATTTGGCATGTCCCGTGGTTAAACCATAAACCCCTGCTGCATCAACTGGGTGATTCGATCATCTCCGTTATGGAATCGACTAATCTTGCAACAATTAGCAGTCTAATCAGGAATGACAACTGGGCTACAGGGGTTTCAAATCACTCTCTGGTTATTGAACTTCGCCAAATGCTTTCTGGGGCTGTAATTTCCAACAGGGATGAAGTATCTTGGGATGGGTCAAAAAAGGTAAGAATATCCACTATTTGGAATTCGATTCGCAGAAGAGAGCATCCTCCAACCTGGCTTCCAGTCGTTTGGCACCGTTTTGCAATTCAGAAATGCTCCTTCTTCAGTTGGTTGGCCATGAGGAACAGACTTCAAACAAAGGACAAGCTTATTTCCTATGGCTATGCAGTCGACCCAGTATGTGTAATGTGCAGATGCAATGCAGAAACAGCCGAGCATCTATTCTTTTCTTGTCCCTTCGCGTCTGTGCTCCGCCATAACAGCCCAATTCCTCTTGCGCATTCGTGGACTGATTGGCTCAATGGGGTATTTTTCGAGCAAAATGTTACTAAAATCTGGAAAGATTTAAGCCTCCTGTTCATCACGGTGATGATTCATGCCATATGGGAGGAGCGAAACTCGAGGTTACATGGTGATGGTAATGAAAGATTCCTCTGATGGAGAGGAGGTGCATCATGAAGATGTGAGAGATGCAATGGAGAGAGATGCGATAAGTCGAGTGGCTAAGGCAATATCTGCAAACACTAAGAATGATAGGGATGAGCTCATTAGACTTAGATTGAAAATGATGGAAGTTTGTGATTATCTTGAGGCAAAAGGGCTGTCTTTGGGAGAAATGGAGAAGGAGAACTTGAAAGCCCAGGCAGGGTTTAATGTGGGTTTAAACAATCCACTGGATTTTATCACGGGCCGAGATGAGTTTGGTTTGCCTATTCTATCGTCCAAGTCTGAGGGCGAGAAGGTTGGGTTGGATGGAAAGGAGACTCCGGGTTTGAAGAGTATTCTCAAGAATAAAAAAGTAGATTTGTCGAAAGGAGAACCTTCTGGAGTTGTTAAAGGCTCTAATGTAGAGGACACAGTTCAAGAAGAGATAAAGGAGGACAAAGAAGCGGGGAAGAAGTCTTGGTCTTCGGTGCTAAAAGACACTCCAACATCTTTGAAGGGAGTGGCTTTTGAGTATGTTCCCCCACCAAAAGGTTCTACGGTGGTTGACCCCCCAAAGGAGGTTTTGCAGAAAGGGGCGGAAAAGTTTAAATGCTGTGTGGTTGGGAAATTCACTAAAGCTGCTCTACCCTTTAGGAGAGTTAAGGAAATTGCTAATTTGGTTTGGAAAAAGGGTCTCATGTCTGTGGCTCAGAGAAATGAATCAACCTACATTTTCAAGTTTAGAACTGCAAATGACAAGAATGCGGCTCTTTCTAAAGGAACTTGGTACTTTGATCAAAGGCCAATGGTGGTTACTGATTGGGGGTGCTCAACAGGTGTGACCCCTATTTCTTCTATGCCTTTATGGGTCAAATTTAGTAACTTGCCGGACTGTTATTGGACCCAGGAGGGGTTGAGCAGAATTGCTAGCTTTATTGGAGTGCCCCTAGGTGTTGACACACTTACATCCCAGCTAGAAATTTTGCCTTTTGCTAAGATGTGTGTCCAGTACAGGGTAGGAGACCCACTACCCACCACTATCCCTGTGGTTGACATTGACAACTCTACGGTGGAGGTGAAAGTTTCGTATTTTAACAAGCCATTGTTGTGCACTCATTGTAACTCGTTGGGTCATGTTGTAAATGTTTGCCCAGTAGCTATAGGTGAATGGACTCAAAAGCCTCGTTACACTGTTGGGAAGGAGGAGGTTCGAAAGAAGGGAGATAACGGTGGGGGGCAGGCGGTAGAGACGGGAGAAAAGCAGGCCTCAAAGGGAAAGGAAGTCCAAACTGATTTGGATGATTCTAGTAACAAGCAAAAGGAATCCAGGGCATTAGATGATGCGGTGGAGGCACCAACTAAGTTTGAGCAAAACTGTTCGAATATGGCTCAGCAAGCTGTTTCTATTGAGGAGCATGATAATGAGGGAAGTCAGGGCTGGACAGAAGTAAAAAACAAGAGGAAACCTGTTGCATCTCCTAGTGTTTCAGCTGGAACCCCATCTCCACAGACTTTCAAAAATGTGGTGGTGGACGAAGTAGCGCGTAAGCAGGGCAATAAAAGATCAAAATCTAAAGGGCTTAAGAGGGCGAAGTGGGGCTCTGGGGGCCCTCCTTCGAAGTAATTCTCAGTTTTAAATGACTGTTTTTTGTTCTTACTGTTGGAATTCGGGCATGAAAACGCAACGGAAATAACGTAAATAACAATTAAAAACGAATTCCAAGTCCCGGATCCATGTATAAATTGATGATCATGGTATTTAAAATTCTCAAGATCAAGGTCTTACCTCTTAAAGCTTTCCAATGGATGACAAATGGAGATCCTAGCTTGTTGATTTTGAGAGCTAAACTTATAACTCCTCCACCGGAATCCACACTTGAATGCTTGCTTGAATCGTCGAACGATTTCGCCACGGAATTAGGTACTAGCCAAAATAAATAATCAAGGATGTGTTCTTGACTTAGCTTGAATTTCTCTCTTGCTTCTAACATGTATCAACTGAAAATTTCAGTTGTGTTCACCTTAGAAGACTAGCCAACCCTTGGCTTATAAAGAGAAATAAAGAAAAATGGACCATTAAACAATTAGGTCATTTTTATTTAAACAATTCTTATTTATTTAAATTAATTAATCAAGTCACACTTAATTAATCAAATAAGTCAAGAAAATACATCTTCAAATTTTATCTTTAACTAATCAAGTCTCACTTAATTAATTTCATAAAATTCGAATTATTATTTATTATTAATTTAAAAATCATAATTTAAATTATTATTAATTAAAATTCATGAAATAAATTAATATCCCTTTTAAACATTCTTTGTGTGTGACCCTGTAGGTTATTATTTAATTGGCAACAATTTTATTCTCTAATAAAATTGTAAACAATAAGCGGCGTCTAGTAACACATTATTGCTACCCAATAAAACAATAATTAAATCAACGATTCAATCAACCTTTTATGACTAATGTTCTATGTAATATAATCCCTTTAAATCATGATATTATAGATTAAACTCGAGGCATGTAATGTGTCATCCTCTTCATAATTTAATCTTCATTTTCTTGATCAATGAGTAGACTATTTAATCAAATCAACATTTGAGCATGGCCATGCATTTCATACTCTCACTCAAACAAGAGGCCGATAATATCACTCCTTTATCAGGAGATTTAAATCCCATCTAGATCGTTCATATTTCTTACATGATTCATAATATATCCGATATTCACCTTTATCATTATCCGGCTAAAGATAACTTTTGACGAATTCAAAATATATTAATTCTCATGTAGAATTATAACGACTTCAGGTCTAAGGATCATTACACCATTATCACTGTGAGATTACATATGACACATTAATTATTTACCATGATGTATCTCACCGTGGGTCTGTCCAGTACCCTGTACTCGTACAGTTACCTATGCATTGCTTTTAGTATCTTCACACATATGACCAATGAGATGTGGTCATCAGTCAATTATCATACTAGCCTCGGTGTATTATTATTGTCCTAAGTAATAATAATACTCGGCTAGGGACATTTAAGAATATGATACAATCATTATATAATCTCATGTTCAAGTCACATACTTGCAACTATATAATTTGTATCAAGGTTCTAAGGACATTTATTATACTTTATTTATTTCGCAGTAAATAAAGCCAATAATAAACATATATATATCGAATATATAATATCACTCAAACATAAATATAATGTATACATTGCCTCTAGGGCACCAATACTAACAATCTCCCACTTGCACTAGAGCCAATCACCCATGTATCGAATACCCATGCTACTAGTGTGACATTCATGCTTTTGCTGCGACAGAGCCTTAGTCAGCGGGTCTGCAATATTATCATCAGTATGCACTTTACATATGTGAATATCTCCTCTATCATTTATCTCTCGAATAAGGTGATATCTCCGAAGTATATGCTTTGTTCTGCTGTGAGCTCTCGGCTCCTTGGCTTGTGCTATAGCTCCATTATTATCGCAGTAAAGATCTATGGGATCTGCGATCGATGGAACTACACCAAGTACTGTAATGAACTTCCGTATCCATATAGCCTCCTTGGCTGCTTCACATGCCGCAATATACTCGGATTCCATTGTAGAATCAGCTACTGTCTCTTGCTTCGAACTTTTCCAGCTTACAGCACCTCCATTTAGGCAAAACACAAATCCAGACTGAGAAACAGAGTCATCTCTGTCAGTCTGAAAACTAGCATCCGTGTAACCCTTTACTGTTAGCTTCTCTTCTCCTCCATACACCAAGAATGAATCTTTAGTCCTTTTCAAGTACTTAAGAATATTCTTGACCGCCGTCCAGTGACCTTCACTTGGATTAGACTGGTATCTGCTCGTCATGCTCAAAGTATACGAGACATCCGGACGAGTACATATCATTGCATACATGATAGATCCAATTGCTGAAGCATATGGTATCTTACTCATGCGGTCTTTATCATCCAATGATTTCGGACCATTCTCTTTTGAGATCGTTATCCCATGAGATATGGGGACATATCCCCTTTTTGCATCTTGCATTCCAAAACGATGCAAAATCTTGTCAATATATGTACTCTGGCTTGCCGATTAATCTCCTTGATCTATCTCTATAGATCCTGATCCCTAATATATAGGTAGCCTCGCCCAAGTCTTTCATAGAAAAATTTTGTCCTAACCAAGTCTTTATAGCCTGTAAAGAAGGAATATCATTCCCTATTAATAATATATCATCGACATATAATACTAGGAATGCCACATGGCTCCCACTAAACTTTTTGTAAACACACGGTTCATCCACGTTCTGAATAAAGCCAAAACCTTTGACTATTTCATCAAACCGGATGTTCCATCTCCGAGAGGCCTGCTTTAATCCATAAATGGATCTATGCAGCTTACATACCTTTCCAGCATCCTTTGGATTTCCAAAACCTTCAGGTTGTGTCATGTACACATCCTCTTCAAGGCTTCCGTTAAGGAAGGCTGTTTTGACATCCATCTGCCAAATTTCGTAATCATAGTAAGCCGCTATTGCAAGCATAATTCTGATGTATTTTATCATTGCTACTGGTGAAAAGGTTTCATCATAGTCAATACCATGAATTTGTTTGGAACCTTTTGCAACCAGTCGAGCTTTATAGGTCTGTACTTTACCTTCCATGTCGATTTTCTTCTTGAAAATCCATTTGCACTCTATAGGTTTTACCCCTTCAAGTGGATCAACCAAAGTCCATACTTGGTTTTCATACATTGAATCCATCTCAGAATTCATGGCTTCTTGCCATCTCTCAGAGTCTGGTGAGTTCACAGCATCTTGGTAGGTGAGAGGCTCATCTTGGTCTATGAGCATCACATCGTCATTTTGAGTTAAGAGAAATCCATAATTCCTCTTTGACTCATGGCGAATCCTACTAGATCTACGAACAACCTGTGTTTCTTGAGCAATGTTATCTTGTATTTCTTGCTCATGCTCCACCTATGGTTATCAAGTGGTTCTCGATCTTCATCGAGATCTATTTTCCTCCCACTGTCTTTTCTAGAGACCAGCTCTCTTTCTAAGAATACAGCAGTTCGAGCAACAATTACTTTGTTCTCTGAATGATTATAGAAAGAATAACCCTTTGTTTCACTTGGGTATCCTACAAAGATACATTTTTCAGATTTTTTTTTTTTGCTTTTAAGTTTACTTGCATTAAAAAAAAAAAAATGTACAGGTAGGATGGAGAAAGCCTCAAAAAGATTAGGGACATGCCCCTAACCCCAACGGAGAGAAAAAACAGACCCAAAAAACATAACAACAAAAACAAGGCCTAATACATCTATCCATCTATTACATGGGCCTGGTCCAAATGTTTAACGTGGTTGATTTGTCAATTCTTTCTCGAACCACTTGGATGATAAAAGTCTAGCTGCAATGAGATTCATACAGATGGTGGCAAGTTGAGCGGGAGTATGATGATCTTCATTGTGATACCTGCTGTTCCTCTCTCTCCAAATCGCATGCGCACAGACTTGAAATACTAGGATACGAATAGTGTGATGAATGTTATGCGGCTGATATCCAAAAAGATCATCCTGCCATCTCTCCCACTTTCAGGGGAAATCAAAATATTTCCCAGAGGTAATCAGCCTGAGAATGAATTGAGTGTGAGGGCATTCTAGAAATAAATGATGAATTGTTTCCTGACCATTAATGCAGAACATACAATCATCCTCGGTTGCCACTCCTATTTGCTTTAAGACTGATGCAGTGTGGATACGACCATGCATAATGAGCCAATGATGACAAGAGAGGCGAGGGACATAAATCTTATGCCAAACTGCTGTTGCCCAAGGAACCACCTGACCTCTATGTCGAGTAACTTGCCAGAAATCAGTAATACGTAAAGAATTTGGCTTGATATCATCCCAAGTGATGCTATCCTGTTTATTAACATCAAAGGGACGACCATAATCGAAAGCTTGCCTCCAAAGCAGAACATCATGATAGTTAGACATGGGAAGCATCCATCCAGATGGCCTGATAATATCAGAAACTTTGGCAGAAACAGGAAGACCTGAGTGCGTGATGATGGGGTCTGTCAAGGAATTACATAATTGCGTCCCATTATACCATGGATCAAACCACAAGGAAGTATCTCTACCATTTCCCACTACTATAGAAACGTGGCCTTTTGCTGTCTCTCTAAGGTCCAGTACCTGACTGAGAGTCCAGGAGCATTGTTTCGGTTTTCGAATGATCCAAAAGGAAGACTCCTTAATGATCGTTAGCCTGACCCATTTAGCCCACAAGGAGGTTGACTGAGGATTCGAGATAGCATGGAGATGCTTAAGAATCAGGGCTCTGTTCCAATCAAATATATCTTTCAAACCAAGACCCCCTTCCGCCTTTGGAAGAGTAATGATTTTCCATGCTATTTTTGCCTTTGCTTTATTTGTTGAATTCCCATTCCATAGAAATCTACACAACAATTTTTTTATGTGAGCAATGACACCTTTGGGCAGTATGAAATGAGCACACCAGAACGAGTACATAGCTTGAAGAACCGAGCTAATAAGCTGAAGCCTTCCAGCAAAAGATAAGAAAAAGACTGTCCATGAGTTGATTCTGTTAGTTATACGAGAGATAAGAGGTTGACAAGCGCCTTGTCTCAACATTTGAGTAATTAAAGGAACCCCAAGAAATTTCGCCGGCAAAGTCCCCAAATCAATCCCATAAGTGTTTTGGATCCAGGTTTGAAGACCCGCAGGAGGATTTGATAAAAAAACAAGAGCTTTTTGCCGGGTTCGCTTTCAACCCCGAGTAGGAATAAAACAGACTTAGAGTCTCCATCAGCAAGGTAATTGATCTTTTTTCACCTTTACAGAACATAACAAGATCATCCGCAAAACACAAGTGGTTAAGACCAATAGTCTCGAAATTCTTATGAAAATGGAAAGCTGGATTTGTGCTTGCATTATTTAACATTTCTGAAAGAACATCCATCAGCAACACAAAAAAATGAAAGGGGATCACCTTGACGAATCCCTCTCGAGCTTGAGAAATAACCAGCCTGTTCTCCATTTACCTTGACACTAAACTGAGAAGAGGTGAGGATGGAGTGCATCCATCGAATAAAAGGTAACGGGTAACCTCGAAGAATCAGAACATCTATTATGAATTGCCAGTGACATGAGTCAAAGGCCTTGTGTAAATCCATCTTAAAAGTAGCTTTTGCAGGGCCCCTATTATTATTATAATCACGCAGTAACTCTTGGGCTAGCAGGATGTTGTCCGAGATATTCCTCCCTTTTACAAAAGCTGCTTGAGCTTTGTCCACTAATTGGGGAAGAGTTCTACTAAATCTTGCTGCAATTAGCTTTGAAATGCACTTGTACAATGTATTACAGCAAGAAATAGGACGGAAGTCTGAAAGAGTTGAGGCAGACGAACACTTCGGAATGAGAGCAATGGTGGTGGCATTCATGTAATGGGGGAGATTCCTAGTATCAAGAAAATAATGGACAGCCCGCAGGAAATCACTACCAACAATATCCCAGGTGTGAAGAAAAAAATTGACATTAAACCCGTCAGGACCCGGAGTTTTGTTTTTCTTCATCGATTTCAGAGTGTCAAAGATCTCTGCATCTGTAGCTTTGATCGTGAGCAGTTGAGCTTGGGTAGTTGAAATGCGTTTTGACAAGAGTTGATGAAGGTTTTCAATGCCAGGATATTGAGGCAACTCTCCCGTAAACAACCTGCGGAAATGATTAACAGCTTCAGACTTTATAGCTTCCGGGTTTGTGATTGTCATACCATTAGCATCCACAAGAGAGAGAATTTTATTATTGTTCCAGTTGCTAGCAATTCGCTTGTAAAAATAAGCTGTATTATGATCTCCCAAAGCTAACCACTGCACACGCGAATGTTGGTGCGCAATACTCTCTTCTCGGCTAAGCAAATTCCACAAATGTTTTGATAATTCAGCCTCCATCTTGTGAAGATTTGAATCATAAGGGTTGTTAAGAATTTCTTCTTGAATGTCACACAACTGTCTACGAATTTCTTGTAACTGCGCAGTAATAGGCCCAGTGTGCCTTTGCAGATGCATAAGTTTCTTTTTGACAAGAGATAGTTTCTGAGAAAAAACATACATGGGATTTCCTGTGATCGCAGTATTCCATGCTTCCCCCACCATTGTAAGGAAATCAGGGTGTTGAAGCCAGTAATTGTAGAACTGAAATTGTTTTGGAGCACCTCTTTGACGGTCAGCTATATTCAAAATAGATGCCAGATGATCAGACATACCCCAGGATTGAAATCGAACCTCAGCATGTTGTTGAGTGAGCATCCAGTTTGGATCACCCAGCACTCTATCTAATTTTTTTGTGATAGGATTACCATGCTGTTTATTCCACCAGGTATGATGAGGGCCTATACTCCGAATATCAGAGAGTTTCAGATTTGTAAGGAAATCTTTGAAATTTTGCATGTCAGATGTCCACGTATCCTTGCCACCAAAAGTTTCTGACAAATCTTGAATCACATTAAAATCACCAAGCAAGGCCCATGGAAAATTAGAAGTAACAAAAGCTGAAATATCAGTCCATAATTTATATCTCTCCAATTGGTTATTTGAGGCATAAATAAAAGTAAAATAAAAAACTTCTTGAGATGATATAAGTGTTGCCTTACAATGAATAAATTGATCGGACATACATACAACAAAAACATCCCAGATGTTGGGATTCCAGCCAAGCCATATACGACCTTTCGGATGATAAAGATAGTTAGATTCCCAATTCCAGAAATTGTGAACTACTCTAAAACCAGCAGTGGACTTATTCTCGTGGATTTTTGTCTCCAAAATACTAGCCATAGAGATGCTATTGTTCACCAAAAAAGTATGTAATTCCGCTTTCTTCAAACTTTTATTGAGACCACGAATATTGTAGGCACACACTTTCACCATCATTAAGTTTGTTTAGAAGAAGAACCATTGAGGCTGAGCCCCTTTTTCTGTTTGTTCCGTTTTGCAACCACGGTTTGGAAACCTTCTTCATCTTGTTTGTTTTTTGTACCCACAATTCCCACCGAATCACTTGAAGATGGCTGCTTAGGGTGTTTGAGAATACCCCGGAGTTTAATTACCTCATCAATGATTTTCATTTTAGTGCCTAAACCTGAGTTTGGAATAGGGGGACGGGGGTTATCCTGCACAGGAGTTGTATCAACTTTCCCTGCTCCATTTACTGAAAACGTTTCCTTCGCCACATCTGTACTCCCTTGGTCGATGTTACCAGAAGAATCTGAGGGATTACAAGTTTCAGGAATATCCTTTTTTACCCAGGTTGAAGTCAGAGTGTTGCTGGGGCATTTCGCTAGCGAGTGTCCAAAAACTTTGCACACAGGGCACTGAGCAGGCTTGTTAAAGTATTCAACTTTTACTTGTTGTAGTGACTCAGAATGGCCATCACTGTTGAGTACAGCTACACTAAGCACAGAAGGAAGTGGAACATTTGCAGGAGCTTCTATCAAGACCTTTGCATATGGTAATGGCTCAAGTTTTGCAGTGATTGGGTCAAGCTGAATAGGTTCCCCCACCCCACTTGCAATACGAGCTAACCCATCTCTAGTCCAGTAGGAGAAGGGTATATCATTTAATTTCACCCAAACTGGCAATTTGGTGAACCCAGATTTTTCTAATTTTTTCCCTTCATACCATGGTTCTAGTATGATTTGGTTTCTTTTGAAATGCCACGGTCCACCAGCCAAAACCCTGTTCTTTTCTATCTCCGAGTTGAATTTGAAAACAAAGAATCCCTTTTTTACCATATAAAGCTTTACAAAACCCAAATGCAACCACATCTTCCGTGCCTCCTCTTCAACCATTCTAAAGGGCAAAGATGAGCCGAGGAAATACCCAACCAAACTAGAGTTCCAAGCTTTTTGGCTTGATAGCAAGAAGTCCTTTAATGGTCGAATAACTGGAATCCCATCGCTAGCAGTGGCTTGAGGGGGATAATACTGTAGTTTTCCCATGGAATTAGAAGGTCCGTCTTCTTTAACCACATTCGTCCATGACTTTGAAATCCCAACCTTATGTGAAGCCTCAGGACCACACCCAGATGGCCTTAATTCTTGCAACTTCATCTTACTTTGAGATTCAGCCTCCAAACTTCTCTTAGGTATTTTGTCAAACACCTTGTTTACATTTGCAGCATCTACCTTTGTTTGATTAGAAGAGCCCTCACCCTCGGGTTTCAGATTATTCCTGAAGATAGGAAGACCATACTCATCACGTCCAGTGATAAAATCAGCAACTTTTGGAAGACCCGAGTTGAATTCGTCCCTCTTTTGTATCCTGTTTTTATCGAAATCTGCCATAGATAGGCCATTTGCTTCCATAAATTTCTGCATCTCCATAATTTGAGTTCTTGCCTCTAACAACTCCTTTCTTCCATTCTTGTTTACAGCATATGCAGCTGCAATAGCTGGGTTTGCAGAGAAATTCTTGGACATATATTCTTTTTCACTTCTTGTGTCCTCTTCATCCTCATTACTAAATCCTTCCACATTTTCCATCCTCTCATAAGAGATACCTGTAGCCGAGTTATGCAAAGCCTGAGATGGTTCAATCTCCATACCTGGTAATACCATGTCATCTTGAACTGGATCTGACGCCAGATGCGAAATCTCCCCTTCCTCCGGGGTCTCACGCATAATTTCTTGAAGAACAGAGCTTGAAACAAGAAAAGGAGCACTAAGGCTGCTGTGAAAGCCATATTCTAGGGGAGAACCCTCATGATCTACCGGAATACCATCTGAATTAACATTTGAGTCTTGACTACCCATTAATAATTTAGTATAGTTATAAGAAATATAGTGTTTAGGTATAGGTGGAAGAGAGAAGTGTTTTAGTGAGAGATATTATGTTTAGATCTGATGAAAAAGGGGTTTTGAGAAAAGAGCGGCTGGAAAAATTTAGGGTTCTATCCTAGAGAGAAGGGAGAGCAAAATTCTAGAGAGAGAAACATTTTTTCAACATGAAAACCACTTCCATTTTTCAGATTTTGGTCCAAGCTTGTCTGACATTAGGCGTTTCACAAACGCTTCACATCCCCATACTTTCATAAAGGACATGCTTTGACGTTTTTTTGTCCATATCTCATATGGAGTTTGTTGAACCGTTTTAGTAGGAACACGGTTTAGTGTATATGCAGCCGTTTCCAGGGCATAACCCCAGAAACTAATTGGAAGATCTGCTTGACTCATCATTGATCGCACCATGTCCAACAAGGTACGATTCCTCCTTTCACAAACCCCATTCCATTGTGGTGTTCCAGGAAGAGTGAGTTGTGATACAATACTACACTCCCTCAAATAGTTCTTAAACTCATGGCTCAAGTATTCACCTCCTCGATCAGATCTTAGAGTTTTTATGCTTTCGCCAGTTTGCTTTTCTGCTTCTACCTTATACTCTTTGAACTTTTCAAATGCTTCGGATTTGTTCTTCAAAAGATATACATATCCGTATCTACTGAAATCATCAGTAAACGTAATGAAGTAGAAATAGCCACCCCTTACCATCGATCTCATAGGACCACATACATCGCTATGTATTAGTTCTAGACTACGGTGGCCCTCTTACCCTGTCCGGTAAAAGGAGCTTTAGTCATCTTGCCTAGTAAACAAGCCTCGCATTCATCATATGATTCAAAATCAAACTGATCCAAGAAACCATCTTGATGTAACTTGGAAATGCGTTTCTCGTTTATATGGCCTAGACGACAGTGCCAAAGGTATGTTTGATTTGAGTCATTAGTCTTAAGTCGTTTGTTATTTACATTCAAGATAGGAGTATCTAAATTAAGAACATACAAACCGTTAAATAACTGTGCAACACCATAGGTAATGTCATTCAAACCAAAAGAGCAACCATTGTCTTTAAAGGTAAATGAAAAACCTTTCTTGTCCAAACAAGAAACAGAAATAATGTTTCTACAAATAGAAGGCAACAAACAGTTTTCAAGTTCTAATATAAGCCCAGTGGGCAATGATAAATGGTAAGTCCCTACAGCCAAAGCAGCAACCTTTGCTCCATTTCCAACTCGTAGGTCTACCTCTCCCTTAGCCAGTGTCCTACTCCTTTGCAGTTCCTGCACATTTATACAAATGTGAGAACCACATCCAGTATCCAATACCCAAGATGTAGAAGTAGACAAATTGACCTCTATAACATAAATACCTGAAGTAGAAGTCTGCCCAGCAGCCTTCTTCTTCTTCAGCTCTTCCAAATTAAGCATGACAGTTTCTCCTCCAGTGTCCCGGTTTACCATAGTGGTGACAATCACCCTTTTCGACACCTCCTTTAGGCTTTTTTTTTTTGCTAATTAAATTTTATACGCAAAGGAACAACTGATACAATTCTAGGGGCATACCCCGCGAAATCAACATCCAACTATTACAGCAGAAAACATCAAAACATACTCGATAAACTAATCAAGTCAACTTAGAAACCTTTTAGCGAGGCTAGATTAGATACAAATCATATCAATGCCAATAATTTGATAATAGTACATCCCATGTCCACATGCCAGTAGCCTAAGCAACCCTGCAGCAGCATTATTGACCCCATTGCTAGAGGCAGTAAGCACCCCCTCGATACTTCCTTCACAATACCTGTCACAAAATCAAATCAAGACCCCACGACAGCAATGTCATACTTCCCATCATTCCTTACCATTAGACCAGAATGGAACCTATTCGGGCTAAACTTCTTTCCCCCTTGAACATCCATGATCATGATCAGACCACCCGCTATGCACTTGTTCCCATAACCTGTCATGGGCCTCGCCATTCTCAATCTAACGTCTCTTTTAAGCACATGGTACCCATCCATTAGGCATGCATACCCATCCATCAGGTAGACCCAAAGTATGACATTCTCATAAAACTTCAGCAGCATCAGATTAAACCCATTGAGATGAGAGCACAGGAGCTCCTTTCCATGAACCTTGGAATGTTTATCCAACACCAACACAGCAGCCATTGAAATGTGGACAGCATGAAAAACATAACCATTGTTCGTTCTGGAAATAGTACTGTTATCCAGCCATTCTTTAACAAGATTCATGAAAACAATCTCAAATACAGCAATAACATCTTGAGAGCCTTCTTCAAACTGCATACTATACCCAACATTGCAAACCCTTGGAACAGGTTCGCATTCCATAACTGGATATACATCACACGGGCTATCAACAGTGATGCTGGCAAACCCATCAAACCAGAGAAAGCAAATTCTCCATATAGCATCAATTATTGTAACAGAAATTACATGGAAACGCAGCACATTGCAATAATCAGTGAAGACATACCATTGCAGCACCAGATCCTAACCGCAAGAGATGAGGACAGCACCACTTTGAACACTCTCAAACAGGAGGTGTTCTACCCAACATAACCACAAAGGGGCCAAGAACTCATGAGCAACCTGTTCAAAGAGACTCCTTCCAGCTTTCCTACCTTGGACAACATTTCTATCATAAGCAAAAGTCCCCAGGATACCTAGAGTGTCCTCCACATCCCCTATAACGCGAGCACCAATCCTGCACCAGATGTCAAGAGCGCATGCGCTTCCTGGGCTAATCATTCTGCATACATGATACCCAGAATCAGTGTTAATATCATCACAAATCAACCACAAACCTTGGGTAATCAAATCACCCACTCCATTCAGAACCCCTTCAAGGCACCCATTAGGCCATTTCATCGAAATCCATAACAAATCAGTGAAACAAATCTTATCAGCCCTAAAGTTGGTTAACAAGGCCCAACTATCTTGCTTTGTTGTAGATTTCTGCTTCTCCTTTTGCAAATCAGTGCCAACACTCTTTGACAAAAAACCAAACACATGGCAGGTACATCGACTATTTCGAGATGAGAGAGATGCCAACCTCATGGATGAAACCCTCTTTACAATGAAAAGGTGAAACACACAGCATGAGGCTTGAGCATAAGATATCAACCACTTCGTTCCCTTGACAAAGGAGTCTTCTACCACCAATTCCACAATACAATCCTCAAACAGAGGGACCAGAACCCCGACCAAACTAGAGAAAAATCTCACTTCTTTCATCACCCATTTCCGTATAATGGTTGTGAAGATGTCCAAGGACCCATCCCGTCTGTACCTCGAAAGAGCAACACCTGCTCCCTCTTGAACCACGAGAACCTTGCCTCCAAGGTCAACATGACTAACAGCAACGATTTCCACATTCAACTCAAATGAGGAAACCCATTTCTTTGTAAAATCATCTATATAAAATAGATCAGATTTGCCACAAACAATAAGACCCAATAACTCATCCCCTGAGCCCAAAAACCCAAGTGGACCAAGACCCATAAAAACCTTTGAAAACATTTAGAAGTTGAGAGAAAAAATACGAAAAATAATATATTATATAAGAAATATGGTGATTTAGGTGTGAGATTAGAAGGGGAAAGGTGAATTTGGGAAGGAAATATATAGATCTGATGAGATAAATGTTTAGAGATGGCTGATTTCTGAGGCGGCTAAGGCTGAAATCTAGAGAGAAAAACGACTCTCATTTCTCTGTCCCACCTCCTTTAGGCTTGGTAGCCTTCTTGGGAGCAGAATTAGGATTGGCAGCAGATTTGGATGCAATCCTCTTCTTATTGCCTTTCCACTTTCTTTTCCCTTTAGCACCCCCTTTGTTCACCATCAGCATGGGAGTAGGGGATTCCTTCTGAATGTTGGTTTCAGCAGTTCTTAAGATGCCCAACAATTCAGTGGGTGTCTTATCAATCTCATTCATATTGTAATTCATGACGAATTGAGAGAAGTTCTTGTTGAGTGATTGTAAGATCAGATCTATTTGAGCCTCCGGACCAATCGGGAAGCCCAAGGTATCTAGTTGCTCAATATACCCAATCATCTTAAGAACGTGTGGTCCAACCGGGTCTCGCTCTCCCTGTTTGCAAGCATACAATGCCTTTCTCGTATCATATCTCTCCTGACGAGCTTGTCCCTCAAACATGCTTTTGAGGTGCTCAATTATTTCATAAGCATTCATCAATTCATGTTGCTTTTGAATCTCAGGAGCCATGCATGCAAGCATAAGGCATGACACATCAGTTGAGTCATCCAAATGCTTCTGATAAGCATTATGCTCGGCACGTGTGGCTCCAGCAGGAAGAGGATTTGGGTGAGGAACTTCAATGGCATACAGCTTTCGCTCCTGCCTGAGGACAATCCTCAAGTTCCTAAACCAATCTAGGAAGTTTGTCCCTGTCAGCTTTTCCTTTTCTAGGACTGATCGTATCGAAAAGTGGTTTGTGTTGTTTGCCAATAATCTACAATTTTGTAAAAGCGCATAAAATGAGTTAGTTTGCATGTTTCGTAAAACCAATTATGTTCAAGTTGATTTATAGCATATTCGTAATATACCTCCCACTATTTTTATCAAATTAATAGCCCTTACTATCAATTCGGAAAATGGTTTCCATAAAACCTTTCTTAGTGAGCCAAGATCCATATTTCGTCATATTTTAAGTCAGCTTTGGCTTTCCTCTTAAATATGATTATTTAGGTAGACCGTTATGTCAATTATATCGTATATAACTCTTGGATAGCTTAGTGAACAACATATTGCTCCGATCTATCTAATAGATTTCACTAAACTCTATGCTTATAAGTTCATAATCCTATTATGACGACTTATTTAAGTTGGACCCAACAATAACATTTCAAGTAAGCTTGTTTACTTAATCACATCTCACCACGATAAAAGAGAAGCCCTTGCTTTGGCAAATCCACTCCTCAAAGATCTAGGATTTAATGAGTGTTATTTGTTGGAAAGCATCTGTTTAACTTAATATTTCTTAAGGGATTTTTCAAAATTTAACGATCTTGATCGTTTGTTTAAATCTTAAATCGTTACAGATTTTATCTTGTTTAAACATGGCATATGTGTCGTATCTAATACATACATTCTAAAATTTCCATACATCCATGCATCCATACATATATCTAATATATCCATGCATCATATGTAAAGTGCAGTTACGCAAAATTAAACGTGCGATGGTTATGGCCCAATCCTATGCGATCTTTTCGAGCTAATGAAAAGATCAAGGTCAATCTATGGTTGTAATAACTAATTATTACATAATTCTTCATTGCTTTCTAAGCCTCCATTGATTGCCTCCAAGCTCGTTTTGAAATACATTACAAAAGAACTCGAGTTGCATTCGAGATATAATAATTACAAGAATAACGACATGCAACTCGTATTTAATTATTACAGACCATAAATAAAATTAAAACATTTATTCTACGGGTCTATAGGCCATAACCAATGCACCATGCTCATATAACAATTATAGACATCACATTAATCATGATCATATCGATTAATATTTAACTCCTTAATTTAAATACCTAATTATTTAAAAGGAATTAAATAAATAAATCAAATTTAATTAATTAAATTCGAATTAATATAATTAAACTAATTAAAATTTTAATCCGAATAAAAAAAAATTAAATTGAAATTAATTAATCAAAATTCGAATTTAATAATAATATTCAAATTAATAATTTAAATATATTATTAAAATTCGAAATTAAATTAATTAATAAAATTTTGAATTAATAATAATTTTTAAATCCATGATTTAAATATTTAATTATTAAAACTTTAATCATGACAAGCATTAGGAGTGTGATGATTAATACCAATAAGTGGCCACTAACATAAACTTAAAGCAACAAGCAAAAGAAAATGTTAAAGTTGAAAAAGAAAAAGAAAAAAAATAAAAATTCTGCACACTGCAATACAGCGAACACAAACTGCTGTCTGCCCACTGCTGTTGCGCATGTCCGACATGCGCAACACCTGCTGTATTCTGGTGATGCGCATGTCCGACATGCGCAACCCACGCTGTATACTGCTGATGCGCATTCCAGAATGCGCATCACCTGTACTTCCAGTTTTTCCAGAAACCTGCAGAATGTCCAGAAAACTTGCAGAAAATTTAATTTTCAGTTTTGATCAATTCTAAAATTATTCCAATGATGTGTTTAACATATCTAAAACATGTTATAACAATTTATAAACATCATACAAACAATCATAACATTTATAGAAAATCTTTTGTATGTTAAAATGAAGCATGGCAAAATTCATAAAATTCATGTATGATTCATTTTCAAGAACACAATAGCAAATCATCCATTTGTACATGTAGCTCTGATACCATTGTTGGAATTCGGGCATGAAAACGCAACGGAAATAACGTAAATAACAATTAAAAACGAATTCCAAGTCCCGGATCCATGTATAAATTGATGATCATGGTATTTAAAATTCTCAAGATCAAGGTCTTACCTCTTAAAGCTTTCCAATGGATGACAAATGGAGATCCTAGCTTGTTGATTTTGAGAGCTAAACTTATAACTCCTCCACCGGAATCCACACTTGAATGCTTGCTTGAATCGTCGAACGATTTCGCCACAGAATTAGGTACTAGCCAAAATAAATAATCAAGGATGTGTTATTGACTTAGCTTGAATTTCTCTCTTGCTTCTAACATGTATCAACTGAAAATTTCAGTTGTGTTCACCTTAGAAGACTAGCCAACCCTTGGCTTATAAAGAGAAATAAAGAAAAATGGACCATTAAACAATTAGGCCATTTTTTTTTTTTTTGCTAAATAAGAAATTTTATAAAAGAAAGAATGTACAAAATATCAGGGCATACCCCTCAAAAAGCCTTATCTGCTAAAACAGAAAAAGGCAAGAAACTAAGGTCGAAGCAATCAGCTAAACAAAAAAGTCTACCAAACTAAAATATTTGTGTACAAAAAATTAGTACAGCATAGTTTGCAAATTGACATCCCGTCTCGCTTTGAGTTTGAAGAGCGAGCAGGTAAAAAGCTTCTCCTTAATCTTCACTTTAGTTGCTCGAATGACCACAAGAGCAGTAGAAGGTTGTCCTGAGTTGTGAGCACGCAAGTTTCTTTCTCTCCAAATTGCATGAAAAGCAGTGGCTATGTAGAGTGCTGCTACATTGCGTCTAACAGAATCTGTTGAAGCTGGAACAATATTACCCAAAAGTAACTGGGGCCAGGAGTAATGCAAAGGTACAGGACATGCTGCTAAGATTGCCATAGTGAAAGGGCAGTTGCCAAAGAGATGCTCATGGGACTCCAACACGGAATTGCAGAGATAGCAGCTCGGGTTAACATTCATTCGGAACCGGATCATCCTGTCATGAGTGAGAAGCCTTTGCTTGATGATTAACCAAAGATGAACAGAAAATTTCGGGACAAAGAACTTATGCCAAATAAGATTAATCCAGCTAGGACTCTGTATAGTAGGCCTGAGTGAATTCCAAATAGATGATATAGATATTTTTCCGACAGAATTATGCCATTCGATTTTATCTCTCGAACTGATAGGAATGCCAGAACAGATGTGACGCAGCTCCATAGCTAGGACATGGTTCGTAGGTCTAAACCTCCACTCTCTATCAAGTAGTACAGAGTTGATTTGGGCTGTATGAGTGGATTCCATGATAGATATGATTTCAGGGCCCATAAGTTCAAAGATTACTTTACCCTCAGCCCAGGGATCATGCCATAAAGAGAAACAAGAATTCCTTCCAACCTGATAAGAAATATAGCGACGAGCAAGGGGTCTGATATTAAAGATTTTCCTAAGGCTCCAAGCACAGCGATTAGGAATACTCGTAGTCCAGAACTGTTTTCTACGGAGAATACAAGCATAGACCCAGTCGACCCAGATAGAGTTCTCTCTATTAATGATACGCCACAGCTGATGAAGAACAGCACTAGAATTCCATAGGTAGAGATCTTTAAATCCAAGGCCCCCCTCTTGTTTTGAGAAGCAACAGTCCGCCCAAGCAACTTTAAATTGACAGGGCCCACTAACCTTACCACTCCAAAGAAATCGCGCCATGATACTTTGCAACCTCTTGAGAATGCACTTAGGCAAGAACAGAAACATAGCCCAGTAGCCCTGAATGCTAAATAGAATAGCATTGATTAATTGAATTCTCCCAGCTTGACTAATGAAATTGTTAGTCCACAGCTCTATACGGCAACAGATTCTGCTAGTTAAAGCATCACAGTGACGAGCAGTGAGTTTACCAGAAACTAAGGGAAGGCCCAAGTACTTGACAGGGAGCTCACCTCTTGTAAAACCAGTTAAGTTAAGAGCAAATTCTTGAATTGAGGAAGGCATATTGCCAAAGAAGCAAGTGCTTTTGCTGGAATTCGAGCTTAAACTGGAGCAGTTCGAAAAAGTAGTTACACCACGAAATAAGATATCAATTGAGGTGGTGTCCCCTTTGCAAAATAGCAGTAGATCATCAGCAAAAATTAGGTGCGTAAGCTTTAACTCCTTTGTACGCCAGTGGTAACAAAAAGAGTCAGCTGCAGTTTCTTTATTTATGCATTGCGTTAAGACTTCCATAACAAGAACAAAGATGTAGGGTGAGATGGGATCCCCCTGCCGCAGCCCAGATTTGCTAGCAAAAAAGCCTTCAAGGGAGCCATTAATTTTGATGGAGCACATACACGTGGTAATACAAGAGCGAATCCAGTTGATGAATTTAACAGGAAAGGCCATAGCTCGCAGGGTATTAAATATACATTTCCAGTTCAAATTATCAAAGGCCTTCCTTAAGTCGACCTTACAAGCAAAACGAGGAGCACCACTGTTAAGATGGTAATCCTTGAAGAGAGACTGAGCAAGTAATATGTTGTCACCTATAGAACGCCCTGGAATGAAGGCAGATTGGTTCTTAGAAACCAAAGAAGGCATGACAGATCTCATCCTGAAGGCTAGCAGCTTAGTAATGCACTTATATAGAACGTTGCAGCAGGAAATAGGGCGAAACTGAGACATGTGGGATGCATTAGGTTGTTTGGGAATAAGAGCAATCGCCGTAGAGTTGACAGCACGAGGAAGATAACCAGTAGCAAAGAAAGACTGAATAGCATCAACAACCTGAGGGCCAACAATATGCCAAGCTTTAATAAAGAATTCAGGCGTGAATCCGTCAGGACCTGGGCTTCTGTTTTTAGCCAAAGACTTAAAAGAGTTTAAGATATCTTCATCAGTGAAATGAGCTTCCAGGTTCTGCATCTGAACTTCATTAAGAGTTTTGAAATTTAAATCGGAAGGAAAATCATCCACCTCCAAAGAAGTGCCCAAGAGGTTTTTGTAATATTCAACAGCAACAAAGGATATGTCCTTGTGAGTGGTATATAAGCATTACCATCATCATCTTCTAGCTTGAGTAGCTTGTTAGAGTTCCATCTACCTTTACACGAATGAAAGAAAAAGCTATTGTTCTTGTCTCCTTTACTAATCCAATTAATACGGGACTTCTGTTGAAGTAGCTGTTCCTCTTGAGCAAGGGCCTTGCTAAAAGTTGAGATAAGAGTATTTTCCTCCTGACGCTGTTCAAGGGTAGGAGCAGATCCCATGTTTTTCTGAAAGTTGAAAAGAGCATGTCTAGCAGAAGCCACAGCATCGTGCACACTACCCTTACTAGAGTTCAGCTTTTTAAGCTCAGTCTTAACAGCTTTGAGTTTACAGAGCAGGATGTGCCAAGGATTACCTGAAACTTCTAATTTCCAAGCAGTTTCAACCGTAGATAAGAACGCCTCATCCTCCAACAAATGATGAAACAATTGGAAGGGCTTGTGAATCCTTGCAACGGGAATCCCAAGGTTAACCAATGCAGGGCAGTGGTCCGAAATGCCTCTAGGAAGAAAGGTAGCAAGAGATAAATCAAACGTCTGAAGCCAATAAGCATTTACAAGCACTCTGTCTAACTTCCTCATAATTGGATTTGTTAAATTACAATCCCACCAGGTGAACACTTCGCCTAAATACCGCAAATCAGTGACCCCCAAGCTTAAGAGGCAAGTTTTGAACTCAGAAATTCTTTTGAATCTACGAGGAAGTTCACCATTAGTCTCATAAGGATTAAGGAACGTGTTAAAGTTCCCCATTATTTAAACAATTCTTATTTATTTAAATTAATTAATCAAGTCACACTTAATTAATCAAATAAGTCAAGAAAATACATCTTCAAATTTTATCTTTAACTAATCAAGTCTCACTTAATTAATTTCATAAAATTCGAATTATTATTTATTATTAATTTAAAAATCATAATTTAAATTATTATTAATTTAAATTCATGAAATAAATTAATATCCCTTTTAAACATTCTTTGTGTGTGACCCTGTAGGTTATTATTATTTAATTGGCAACAATTTTATTCTCTAATAAAATTGTAAATAATAAGCGGCGTCTAGTAACACATTATTGCTACCCAATAAAACAATAATTAAATCAACGATTCAATCAACCTTTTATGACTAATGTTCTATGTAATATAATCCCTTTAAATCATGATATTATAGATTAAACTCGAGGCATGTAATGTGTCATCCTCTTCATAATTTAATCTTCATTTTCTTGATCGATGAGTAGACTATTTAATCAAATCAACATTTGAGCATGGCCATGCATTTCATAGTCTCACTCAAATAAGAGGCCGATAATATCACTCCTTTATCAGGAGATTTAAATCCCATCTAGATCGTTCATATTTCTCACATGATTCATAATATATCCGATATTCACCTTTATCATTATCCGGCTAAAGATAACTTTTGACGAATTGAAAATATATTAATTCTCATGTAGAATTATAACGACTTCAGGTCTAAGGATCATTACACCATTATCACTGTGAGATTACATATGACACATTAATTATTTACCATGATGTATCTCACTGTGGGTCTGTCCAGTACCCTGTACTCGTACAGTTACCTATGCATTGCTTTTAGTATCTTCATACATATGACCAATGAGATGTGGTCATCAGTCAATTATCATACTAGCCTCAGTGTATTATTATTGTCCTAAGTAATAATAATACTCGGCTAGGGACATTTAAGAATATGATACAATCATTATATAATCTCATGCTCAAGTCACATACTTGCAACTATATAATTTGTATCAAGGTTCTAAGGACATTTATTATACTTTATTTATTTCGCAATAAATAAAGCCAATAATAAACATATATATATCGAATATATAATATCACTCAAACATAAATATAATGTATACATTGCCTCTAGGGCACCAATACTAACACTTACAACGTTCGTGGGCTCAACAATAAGGTTGATTTCATCAAGGACTTCATTTTCTCTAAGAAGTTATCCTTGATCAGTATTTTGGAAACACATGTGCAAAAGGACGTTGCTAAGATTATCTCTAAAGAGATTAACCCGCGTTTCAAATGGTGTTTCAACTATGAGCACCATCCGGGTGGCCGAATATGGCTTGGGTGGAATCCCGACTTTTGGAAAGTATTGGTTATAGCCTCATCTGCACAGCATATTTCTTGCTCTGTTACTTGGTTACCTTTGAACCTGACTTTTGTAGCTTCATTTATATATGCCTCTAATGGGGATGTGGAAAGAAGAGTTTTGTGGTCGGATTTAACGGACGTTTCTAGAGGGTTAGCTAATGAGGCTTGGGTTGTTACGGGGGATTTCAACACGTGCCTGCGTTTGGAGGAGAAGCAGGGGGCAATTGTAACTGGACAACTGATATGTCAGAGTTTATTTTATCCTTTCTATGGCAGTTACTGACCTTCGGAGTGTGGGGAATTTCATGACATGGTGGGACTGAATATTCATCAACCAAAATATAGGAAATTGGATCGTGTCTTGGTGAATGCAGCTTGGCTCAACTTGTTTCCTTGCTCTTATGCTGAGTTTCTGGCTAGAGGCCTCTCTGACCATAGTCCAGCTCAGACATTCTTGGGTTTGGATAGGCCTTAAGTATCCAAGCCTTTTCAGTTTTTTAATCACCTTATTGATAATCCGGGTTTCATTTCAGAGGTTGAGAAAGCTTGGGCTGATTCAGTCAGTGGGGACCCATGGTATGTCCTCACCACAAAGCTAAAGTGCACAAAGGTGGTCCTTAAACGGTTAAATAATGCAGTGGGTGATTTACAGAAGCGAGTAATTGATTGTCGTAGCAACCTCACCTCGTTCCAGAATGGCCTTCCCCCAGTTCCGTCTACTGCCCAATTTGAGGAAGAATCTAAACTTATTATGGAGGAATATTCCAAAGCTTTGCATATGGAGGAATGTCTATTGAAGCAAAAGTCCAGGGTGCGTTGGCTGAAACATGGAGATAACAATAACAAGTTTTTCTTTAACGCCTGTAAGGGTAGATGGAATGTCAACAAGATTTTGTCACTCACTAATGCAGTAGGGGAAATGGTCACAGAACATGAGGATCTGGCCAAGGTGGCGGTGGACTATTATAAGAACTTGTTGGGTAATCGAGAGGAGGTCGAACTTCTGCCCCAGGACCTCTCTCTTCCATCTCTCACCGAGCATCAAGCTAGCATGATGAGCACTTCGTTCCAGGCTTCAGATGTGTTTAAAACAATGAAAAAAATGGGGAAAAACAAAAGCCCTGGGCCTGATGGGTTTACAGTAGAATTTTTCTTGGCTACTTGGCATATAGTTGGGCCGGATGTAACGAGAGGTATTCTGTATTTCTTTGATTCTCTAGCTATGCCTAGAATAGTTAACGCTGCTTCTATTTGTTTGGTTCCTAAGCAGGATAACCCATCTCAAATGCAACACTTCCGCCCAATTTCATGTTGTAATGTTATCTACAAGTGCATATCTAAAATGTTATCTCGCAGGCTTAAATCAGTCATGCCTTCTTTGATTTCCTCTCACCAGTCGGCCTTTGTAGCTGGAAGATCCATTGGTGACAACATCTTCCTAGCCCAAGCACTTTGCAAAGGTTACAATCGTAATGATGGCCAGCCAAGATGCACTATTAAGCTTGACATCCACAAAGCTTTTGACTCTCTAAATTGGAGTTTTATGTTTGGGGTTCTGGGCAGAATGGGTTTCCCACAAAAATTTGTTGACTAGATCAAGGCTTGTATCACCACCACCATGTTCTAAGTGAAACTTAATGGAAGCTTGGAGGGTTTCTTTAAAGGCGAGTCGGGCCTAAGGCAGGGTGACCCCCTTTCGCCCTACCTTTTTGTGATTGCTATGGAAGTCTTCACTGCTTGTGTTAATAAAGTAGTCAACCTTATTTCATTGGCGAACAAAGGATGTCAACCTGCATCACATCATTTTTACAGACGATGTCTTCCTGTTAAGTCATGGGGACTCGATTCTGTGGCTAAACTTATGGATGGGGTAAGGCGTTTCTCTTCACTCTCAAATTTGGTCCGAAACAGTGGTAAATCAATTTGTTTCTTGGCCAATGTGGGGTCTGATGTTGCGGAGGATATCTTGGAGGTAACTGGTTTTCATAGAGGCACTCTTCCCATTACCTATCTGGGTCTGCCTCTAATTACAGGGAAGCTTAATAGCAGGGATTGCACCTCTGTAGTGGCCAAACTATGCAAGAGGGTGGAATCTTGGATAACAAGGTTCCTTAACTTTGCGGGTCGGTTATTGCTACTTAAAGCTGTCATGGCAAGTATTGTAGGGTTTTGGAGCATATTTTCCTACCAAAGTCAGTTTTGAAGAAGATCAATGCTCTCTTTTTCAAGTTTCTTTGGGGTGGATTTTATAAAGAATCGGGAAGGTGCCATTCTAAGGTAAAATGGGAGGATTGTTGTAGGCCAAAGAACGAGGGAGGGTTGGGGATAAAGAATTTATTTGAATGGAACCAAGCGGCTATTTTGCATCAGCTATAGCGCCTGCTCCAACCTTCTTCAGACTCTCTTTGGATTGCTTGGTTTCATAAGGTCCTGCTTCGTCGTAAGGCGTTCTGGGCTGCAACAATGGCATATAGATGCTGTTGGGTAGCAAGGAAGATTTTTAATGCTAGGCCTCAAGCTTTGTCTTATGTTCATTACAATGTGGGAGAAAACTCTGATTTTCTATTCTGGCACGACCCCTGGGCGAATGCAAAACCCTTGGCTCATATTTCCTCCTCAGTGATCTCTACTGCGGAATCTTCTAGTTTTATCCCCATTAGATCATACCTGTAAAATGGAGTTTGGAGGCTTCCTCAATCAAATCACATGGATGTTCTGGAAGTTAGAAGGAGAGCGACTCAAACGCAAATTCACAGTTTTGATGGAATCACCTGGGATGGACTCCAACCAAAGTTGGTTAAGTTGTTTCCCATTTGGGAGTCCATTAGAGACCCTGGTCAGCCCATTACTTGGGGTAATATAGTTTGGAACTCTTTCAATATCTCGAAATGCTCCTTTATCTCTTGGCTGGCACTAAAAAATAGGTTGCTTACTAAGGAGCGAATGGTTTTATTTGGCATGAGGGTGGATGAAACATGTGTTTTGTGCAAGAATGCCTCGGAGTCGGTTAGCCACTTATTCACCCTGTGTCCGTTCTTCAATATCTTGAGTAGGGTTTTGCCATTCCGCGTAAATGCTGATTGGGCAAGGTGGCAACAGGGAGATTTCTTTAACAGTCACCTTAGTGACAAGCTCGAGACCATAGCAGGAGTTTATCTCACAACTTGTATTTACAGTGTATGGAAGGAGAGGAACCACAGAATACACAATGCTGGGCCTGGTAATGCAACACATGTCCTTGGACTTCAAATCAAAAGAATTGTGCAGGAGAAATTATTTTCATGTTCTTCTTTCAAAAAGTGGGTTCGAAAGGAACCATCCCTTGTATTGCTTTTATTTTGAGTTGTTTGATTATTAGCTCAGTGGCCACGCTGTAGTAGTAGTAGTGGTCGTGCAGATGTTGTAATTAGGGGTATGCCCTGTTTATCCATGTAGCTCCATTATGGTGATTTATACAAATTTTATTTAGCAAAAAAAAAAAACTTCATTTTGGACTCGTTTGAACAAGAAAATTAGTTTTGCTTTATTTTGACTCGTTTAAGCATGGAAACCACTTGTAGCTTTGTTCTTGACTCGTTTGATCCCTAGAACTCACTTAAACTTCATTTTGGACTCGTTTGAACAATGAAATTAATTTTGCTTCATTTTTGACTCGTTTGAGCATGGAAACCACTTGTAGCTTTGTTCTTGATTCGTTTGACCCCTGGAACTCACTAAAACTTCATTTTGGACTCGTCTGAACATTAAAATTAGTTTTTCTTTATTTTGACCCGTTTGAGCATGGAAACCACTTGTAGCTTTGTTCTTGACACGTTTGATCCCTAGAACTCACTAGAACTTCATTTTAGACTCGTTTGAACAATCAAATTAATTTCGCTTCATTTTTTACTCGTTTGAGCGTGGAAACCACTTATAGCTTTGTTCTTTATTCGTTTGACCACTAGAACTCACTAAAACTTCATTTTGGACTCGTTTGAACTAGAAAATTAATTTTGATTCATTTTGACTCGTTTGAGCGTGCAAACCACTTGTAGCTTTGTTCTTGACTCGTTTGACCCCTAGAACTCACTAAAACTTCATTTTGGACTCATTTGAACAATGAAATTAATTTTACTTCATTTTTGACTCGTTTGAGAATCGAAACCACTTGTAGCTTTGTTCTTGACTCGTTTGACCACTAGAACTCATTAAAACTTAATTTTGAAATTAATTTTACTTCATTTTTTTTTAAAACCTCATTTTTGACGACCCCTAAAATGAGAGTCGTTTTTCTCTCTAGAAACCCTTGCTAGCCGCCGCTAAATCTATACTAAATCTAAACCTTTTTCCATCAATCCGACCATAAATCCTTCACTAATCCATCTCTTTCTTCTATCTTACACCATAAACACCTATATTTCTTATATTTATTACTATTTTTCATTGTTGCGATGGGCTCGTTTGTTTGGGTTTTCTGTTTGGTGGGTTCTATGGAGAACCAGTTGGGATTTTCACTCCTTCTGGAGAGTAATTGTTCTTCGATTACTAAAAACATCGTTTCGATGACTGATTCGATTGAATTTTTGGTTTTAGGGGTTGGAGTTGAGTCTCCTTTTCTTGATATCGTTAATTTTCTGGGCTTTACTACACCTGGGGTTCCGGGTCTAGAGTCTGTTATCATGGATCAAGTAATGCAAGGGAACGATGGGATTGATGTCCTATATCGTGTTCTCAAGCAGTTTGTCCAATGTTGCGATCTCCATAAGACACTGTTGGGTCAGCTTTCTCCTCAAATTCTGATAGCAAGGTTTTGTTTCCAGTCATGTGCACAGAGCATCCACTATCCATGACTAACACATTTTTCTTTTTACCCTGCAATCAGAAACACAAAGAGCTCAGTTAGAATTTTTTAGAACCCACACTTGTTGGGTTCTTTTTGCATGCAATTTAACACTATTAGCAGCAGAAGTCTTTTTAACAAAAGCAGTTCTGTCAGATTTAAATCCATCAGAATTTGCTTTGTCATTATCAGAATTAACAGATGCATGCTTAGTATTCAGACACTTTGTTCTACTAGAATTTGCACTTTTATTAAATTTTGGCAAGGGATCATAATAATTGTAGTACAAACTATGGTATTCTTCACATGTATAGATAGAATGCCATTTACTGCCATAGTGAAAACAAGGATTCTGTGGTTTATAAAATACTGATCTATTTCTAATGTCAGACTTAGGAACTATAGTTGCCTTCTTTTTACTTCTCCTGCAGTCAATAGCAAGATGATTAGAGTTACCACAATTAAAGCATGTTTTCCTTGGTGCATTTGGAATATACTTATAATTATTCTCTTTGTTTATTCCAATTTTACCATTCCTGTTCCTCTTAGTAGTAGTGGTTTTCTCTCTATCTGTTGCTTCACAGATTCTGTCTCTGAGTTGTTTCTTAGACAAAAGACCTATATTTTTGACAGATTTAGACTTAGAATTTTGTGTAGAAGTAGATCCCTTTTCTAAAGTAGAGTTGGGATTTTATGGATACACATACTTAACATGTTTTAATTTGGTCTTTGTTCTGTCTATTACATGTCTATAGGTTTTTGGATTTGTTGACTCATTCACAACAACTCTTCCTGATTTTGTTGTTTCAGCAGTAACAACTTTACCTTTATTCTTTTTTTTTTTGCTAATTAAAAAAATTTATACCAAATGGAACAACTGATACAAAATCTAGGGGCATACCCCGCGAAGTCAACATCCAAACATCACAAATACCAGCATCCTACCCCATACGTAGTGTAGTGGGGGGTTACGTAATAAAGACACGGTTGTTGGGGATTCTAGAGCTGCAGCAGAGTGGTCAAAGAATGTGGTGACCCCTCGTGATAGGGCTCACGCGGTGGAATCTTCGAATGATCTCCAGATTGAGCTACTTGGTGCTCAAGCTCTTGCCTCGGTATGTCCTTTAACTTTTCTTTGTCATTTTCTTCTTTTAGTTTTGTTAGTGCATATCCCAATTATTGTTTTCCTGGCTCGTAGACCAACACATATTTTTAGGCTGCCTTGCATAACCTGAAGACAATGAGGGCTGAGATGATGATCGCTGAGCGCGACAGTGACAGATACTTTGAGGCCTCTACGGCCAACTTTGAGCGCTTTAGGACCGTGGAGCTGGAGATGGCTCAGGAGAAGGAAAAGACCCGTAAGCTGGAGCTAGAGGTTGCAAGGGCTCGTGCGAACATCTTAACTGAGTACAAGGCATCTCAGGAGTTTGAGGATCTCCTGAATGCTGAGTATGATGCTAACTTCCCAGGGACCTTTAAGACCTACTGGGAGCGAATCATCGAGGAGCTGGGGACAAAGATTGAGGGAGTTACTTTGGAGAAGTTCCCTGTTCCTCTTATTCCGGGCCTTGCCACAACTACCCAGGAAGGGGCTACAGAGACAGTTGCTGGCGGTGACTCTCAGCCATCACAGGACACGGTTTCTTCCCCTCTTGAGTTAGATAGCTCCCCCAAGGAGAAGGATTCCCATGTTGAGGATGCCATCCTTGGGGACTTGGATATTTATATAGCCCTGCGCGGCTTACTTTTGTTTTGTTATTATGAACTTTTACCCTTCGGGGTCCGTGATGTAATCCTAACTTAACTATCTATGTAGTTAGTTTCCTTTGTCTCCATATTTTTATCTTTTGCTTATAGTTTGTTATGCTTTTGAGTTCTCTTAGTACTTGGCCTCTTGGCTTGCACTAAACTTGTGCTTTGGTACTACATTCGTCTTTCGTGGTTAAAATAACAAAACAAAAAGAGTAACTAAATTGAAAGCAAGAAACAAACTTTACTAATAAGCTGACAAAGAATGTCGATAAAATGGGTTCAACCCTTACATAGATACTCTACCTCCTACTGGGAGCAACATGCTCTGCAATGGTTTCTCATGAACCTTATTTCTACTTCTGCTAGATTGGAAAAAAGCTAAGTCCTTACTAGGAGAGTTTAAACATAATAAACCTTGAGATTTGAGGCGTGCCAAGTGCGGGGCACCTCATTTCCGTCCAAGGTTTCCAGTTTGTAGGAACCTCTTCCTAGCGTCTTGTTGACCCTATACGGTCCCTCCCAGTTATGGGCCAACTTTCCTCTTTGTCCAACTCCAGATGCTTCTATCTTCCTTAAAACCAAGTCACCTTGTTTAAAGAACCTTTCTTTAGCCCTCTGGTTGTAATGAAAGGATGCTCTCTTCTGATGCTCCGTATTTCTGGCATTTGCTTCATCCCTGACCTCATCAATTAGATCGAAGGCGAGCCTCATGCCTTCTTCATTAGTCTCTGGTTCATATGCCTTAACCCCTGGTGATGCATGCATAATCTCCAAGGGCACAACTGCCTCGGCTCCATAAGCCAGCAAGAATAGGGTTGCTCCAGTTGTCACTTTACAATTGGTGCGATACGCCCAAAGTATAGGCAAAAACTCATCCACCCAAGTGTTCCTTGAGCGTTCAACTCTCTTTTCCAGTCCATCAAGGATAATGCGGTTTGCTACCTCTTCCTGTCCATTAGCTTGAGGGTGAGCTACTGAAGTAAAGCGAAGCTCAATAGCATTCTCCTCGCAGTACTTCTTGAAGTCTTCATTGTTGAACTGTGTCCCATTGTCTGTCACAAGGATTCGCGGGATTCCATATCTGCGGATTATGCTTTCCCAAAAGAACTGAGCGACTTGCTTGGTACATCTTGGCCAAGGGCTTAGCCTCAATCCACTTAGTGAAGTAGTCGATGGCCACTATCAAAAACTTTCTTTGTGCTAAGGCTACGGGCAAAGGTCCGAGTATATCCATTCCCCACATTGCGAACGGGATAGGAGAGTCAATCGAGGTTAACATCTCAGGTGGCTACCTTACAATCGGAGCATGCTTCTGGCATCTGTCACACCTCTTGACATAATTCTGTGCATCGGCTAGCATCTCAGGCCAATAGAATCCCAAACGAGTAAATCTTGTGAGCTAGGGCTCTACCCCCCAAGTGCTACCCACAGATACCTTCATGAACTTCCTCCAAAGCTTCCTTTGCCTCTCGGGGCCTCAAACACTTCAAGTATGGGATGAAAAATGACCTCTTGTAAAGTATGCCCTCAATCAAGGCATATCTCAATGCTCTCACTGACAACTTCCGTGCCTCCAAGGCATTGTCAGGGAGCCAGCCAGTTTCGATGTGAGCTTAGATGGGATCTATCCAACATCTTCCTACATCAATCGGTGCTACCAACTTAGAGTTAATTCTCTATCTCAGAAGAAGCGAACTTAGACAGGGCATCGGCCTTAACGTTCTCTTCTCTCGGAATGTGTTCCACATAGCACTCCTCAAACTGAGTCATAACAGCTTTCACAACTCTCAAATACTTTGCCATAGTTTCATCCTTGGCTTCAAATTCACCATTCACTTGCGATACCACTAGTCTTGAATCCCCACAAACTTTGAGATTCTTGACCCTCATGATTCTGGCCAAGCCCAACCCGGCTATCAAGGCTTCGTACTCAGCTTCGTTGTTGGTTGTTGGAAAGTCCAACTTCAAAGCATACTCAACTGTAAACCCATCAGGGCTTTGCAAGACTAAACCTGCACCACTAGATTTTGTTTTTGATGCTCCATCAAAATAGAGCACCCAATATTCCCTCTGATCAGGTACAAGCTCTTCATCTTTATCCTCTCTTCCAGGGGTGGTCACTATCTCCTACCCCCCGACTTCTTGGTTGCCAACGGTACATTCAACCACGAAGTCAGCCAATGCCTGAGCCTTGATGGCTGTTCGAGGCTTATACGCGATGTCAAATTCTCCAAGTTCGATTGCCCATTTAATCAATCATCCACTGGCCTTCGGGCTATGCAATATGTTGCTCAATTGCTGGTCTGTCAGGACTTCAATTTTGTGTGCCTGGAAGTATGGTCGTAGCTTCCTCGAGGTTGTTATCAATGCCAAGCAAACTTCTCAATGGAAGAGTAATTCAACTCTGCCCCATGCAACACCTTACTCACATAATAGACAGGTTTCTGAACGTTGTTCTCTTCGCGAATGAGGACGGCACTAAGTGCTTGTTCGGATACCGCCAAATATAAGTAAAGGGTCTCCCAGGGCTAGGCTTAGCCAACAACGGGGCTTCTGCCATGTATTTCTTCAATTGTTCAAAGGCCTCTTGGCTTTGAGGTGTCCACTCAAAATTTTTCACCTTCTTCAATGCTTGAAAGAAAGGCAAGCATTTATCACCAGACTTGGAGATGAATCTTCCTAAAGCTGCTACTCGGCCCGTCAACTTCTGCACATCTCTTATAGAGCGCGGCGGTTCCATATCCAAAATTGCCTTGATCTTGTCAGGGTTGGCCTCTATGCCTCTCTTTGAAACCAACAAACCCAAAAATTTTCCAGGTCCAATACCAAAAGCACACCTGGCTGGATTCAACATCATCTTGTGGTGCCTCAGCACTTCGAATGCCTCTCTAAGGTGCTTAATGTGGTCTGCCTTGAATAGGCTCTTGACTAACATGTCATCAACATAGACCTCCATGGTTTTTCCAATCAGATGAGCGAATATCTTATTCACTAGTCGTTGATAAGTAGCGCCTGCATTCTTTAGGCCAAAAGCACCAAAGTCAGTTATGAAAGATACCTTTGGGATGTCATCCTTGTGCATCTTAATCTGATTGTAGCCACTAAACCCATCCATGAAGCTCAACATCTCATGTCCAGCTGTGGCATCTATCAACATGTGTATCCTTGACAGGGGAAAACAATCCTTCGGGCATGCATCATTCAAATCAGTGAAGTCTATACACATCCTCCACTCTCCATTCGCCTTCTTGACCATCACAAGTTTAGCCAACCACTCAGGGAACTGAATTTCTTCAATGAACCCAGCTTCTAAGAGCTTGTCAACTTCTTGCTTAATGGCTTCTTTCTTTTCAGGAGCGCAATTTCTCTTCTTTTGCTTTATTGTCTTCCACTTTGGATCGACATTCAACTTTTGAGTTATGAGTTGAGGATCAATCCCTGGCATGTCAGCTGCTGTCCAAGCAAACACATCACTATTCTCTTGCAAGAACGCTGTCAACCTGCCCTTCATGGGTTCTTTCAGAGAAGCTCCAATGTAAGTAACTTTTTCAGGGTCGCCCAGCTCTAGAGGTATGGGGATCAAGTCCTCTGCTGGCTTCCCTCGATGCTCATCATCATTACGGACATCCATGTCTTCTATCGGAAGGACCTGCCCCCCGACTCCATCAGCTCTCAAAGCAGCCACATAGCAACTTCTAGCCATTTTCTGATCTCCTTTCTGTTCTCCAACACCATTCCTAGTTGGAATCTTGATCTTCATATGATAGGTAGAGGTTACAGCCTTGAACGCATGAAGTCCAGTCCTTCCCAGGATTGAATTGTATGTCGAAACAGCCTTAATTACCAAGAAATTCAACATCTGAGTAGCCTCCTTAGGTTTTTGCCCGATCGTTACGGGCAACTGGATAGTCCCTTCTACCTTGGACTCAACTCCATTAAATGCATAGATTGGCATGTTGGTGGGAGTCAACTGAGAGTCTTTGTAGCCCATCTTCACAAACGCATCATGAAACAAAATATCCACAGAGGCTCCATTGTCTATCAAGTCTCATTTTACTTCTGAGTTCCCAATCACAGGAGTTATGACCAACGGGTCGTCGTGGGGGAACTTTACCCCTTCCAAGTCTGAATCATCAAAATCGATCAGTAGCTCAGTCTTAGCACGTTTCGGGGCCTCTCCCACGATGTGCATCACTTCTCTGGCATACGCCTTTCGAGAGTTTCAAGTTGTGCCAACCGCTGTCGGGCCTCCCCAAATCATATTGATAACTGGCCCTCGGGGCTGTGGGTTACGATCACGGTTGTTGTCCCTACGTTCATTATTCTTCTTGTCATAATCCCTCCTTTGATTTCCACGATCTTCACCCTTCGTAAACTGGCCTAGCTTCCCTCTTCGGATCAAGAATTCAATCTCGTCTTTGAGTTGCCTACAATCATCGGTATCATGTCCCACATCCTTATGGTACCTACAGTACTGATCCCTGTTTCGTTTTGCGGGGTCTCCCCTAAGTGGCTTCAGCCATCGGAATTCCTTATCTTTCTCAATTTCCAACAAGATCTGACTCCTAGGAGCATTCAACCTTGCATAGTCAGAAAATCTTGGTCCAAAATTCTTCTTTGGTGGCGGTGAGTCGGAGTCCTTGCTAATTCGGGGATACTTGTCCCTAGCATCATACTCTTGTTCTTGCTTTCGCTTCATTGAACCATTGCTACCTTTTCCATTACCTTCTGCGGCTTCTTTCTTCATGTTGTCCTCGGCTTTAATATACTTATCAGCCCTTCGTTGGAGCTCAGCCATATTCTCAGGGGGGTGTTTTGTCAATGACCTTTTAAAGAAGAGATCAATGGTTCCGTGTTCGAGGGCTACCATGGCCACCTTGTTCTCCAAATCAGTGATATTCAATGTCTCCTTAGTAAATCTCTTGAGGTAATCCCTCAAATTTTTGTTCTTTCTTTTACCACATACATGAGAGATGCGGAGCTTTTCTCGTGAACTCTTCCGCTGATGAATTGGCTAACAAAAGCAGCACTCAACTCCTTAAAGGAGCCAATTGAATTCGTGGGCAGGTGGCTATACCATCTTTGAGCCATGCCTGACAGAGTTTGAGAGAATGCCCTACACTTTAAAGCATCACTTGCAGGCTGTAACAGCAGTGCATTTAAGAACGTCTTGACGTGGTTTGCGGGATCACCCGTTCCATCATAAGCCTTGATTGTCGGCATCTTGAACTTCTTTGAAAAACGAGCATTCATCACCTCCTCCGTGAATGGGGGTGTGGGATCATCAGGATCTCCTAGCGGCATCAGATCTTTGGGGTTACCCTTGGAAGTTTCCACCCTTGTTGTTCTTCCAGTTGGGGCATCAACCCTTTTCTGTCTTCTTGAAGACCTCTCCAAGTCGATAATGGGAATCCTCTCTGTGGTTGGAGGAGGCAGAGTTTGATTCAATCTAGCTTGTTCTCTCGCCATATCGTCCTTCAACTTTAAGATCTCAACCTCATAAGCCTCGATCCTCTCAGCAGTTGTCAAGGGGGGTCCATCATGGATACTTCGTGTCCTCCTTAGAGGTTCTTTACTAGCACGTCGCCTCCTCGGGGCATCATCTCGATCATCATCCTCAGATGATGGTGAATCATCAGTATAGGGACCAGAGTAGTCATCATACTCTCGATCTCGGATCTGTAAGGCATGACCGCTTGGTCCAGGTTCCCTTTGTCGAGGGGGATAATTAGGCAGCCCATACACCGGGTTGGTATTCAAGGGGAGATCCGTAGTGTGGATCTGTACCCCCGGGGGTAGCGTACGATTAACGTTACCAAGAGGAGAAACCACCATCTGAAGAGGGTTAGCTTCTTGGCTTTGATGGACGACCACTGGTAGAGTTCCCTCAACATGGAGAGTCGTCCCTGGGGGTTGAGAGACTAGAGGTTGAATGATCGCCCCTGTTGATGGGGGTAATTGTCATTCTTCAGCAGTGATAAGCGGATTAGAAGTGGCAGGTGGAGCAGAGCTAATGGGTATGGCCTCAGTCGAGGTTGATGTTGTTATTCGTGTTTGAACCATGGTTGATGTTGTCTTCCCACAGACGGTGCCAAATGTTATGGAATAAAAACTAGGTTGTAGATTGTGGCTAAGGTTTGTGAGCTTCGAGCTTTAATGGCTGCTTCCACGTTCGAGACTAAGCGGTCCTCGCAGAATGCCTACGTATCTCAATGAGAATCAAGCCAAAAAACGTAGTTCTGAGAATGAGGGGTCAGGCCCTTATATAGGCTGCGGAGCCTTAGAATTATGGTAGGATTCGGAGACTTGGTGGGCAAGCCACCGCCTTGAGGAAGGTTCTAGACTCCTTCCTTGTAGGAATCAGTTTGCATGTTGAATTGGGTGCCTTGGAGGATACTCTTAATAATATTGTTTCCTTGTATGATCTTATTTGCAAGCTGTTAATTAGCCCCTAGTATTAATTACGAAATTAATATTTAATAAGGGTTTCGGGCCTCATTAATGGCTTCGTATTTGGACCTAACTAGGTTACAATTAATGCATCATTAATTGTAAATTTAGGGCTTATTTTTAGCCCATATCAAATATATATATATATATATATATATATATATATTGTGATATTTTAGAAAATAAGATATTTTATTTTAAAAATTTATCAAAGATGATATGTTTTATTGAAAACGTAAACGTTTAGTTATTAATTATTATAATATTATTAATTATTTTATTTTATTTAAATAAATATTATTTTTAATAATTTTTTTAATTTTAATTTAAATAATATATAAAATTTTAATTAATAATATACATGGTTTAAAACTTATATGTTCAATTAAAAGTAAACGTCTTTTAAATTGATTGAAAGATCCCATATTTTAGGTATTTATTAAATTTTATTTAATATTACAATTAAGTTTTTATAAAATTATCATTTTAATAATTTTTTAATTTTAATTTAATATAATTTAATATATGGATATTTACAGAATACATAAGATTTTAACAATTCTTTCCAATTTTACTACCATCCAACTATCGTTTCACTTCTATAAAATCATTTTTTCAAAAATACTACCTCATTATAATTTTATGTTTTCAATATTCCAAAAATACTACCTTCCTCAGTTGCAACTTTTGCAACCTCATTTGCAACTTCGATGCTACAAATTTCTGATTGCAAGTTCCGGGTTTCAGATGTCATTTTCGACATCTTTTTCGGAATATATATATATATATATTATATATATATATATATATATTTCAAAAAACTGGTCGAAAATGATATCTGAAAACTGGAACTTGCAATCAGAAATTTGTAGCATCTCAGTTGCAAATGAGGTTACAAGGCCCCGCCAGGGGCACTCATAATTGGTGGATTTCTGATTTGCAACTTACAGTTTTTAGTTGCAACTTTTGCAACCTCAGTTGCAACTGAGGTAGCAACTTTTGCAACCTCAGTTGCAACCGTGCAACCTCAGTTGCAACTGAGTTTTGCAACCTCAGTTGCAACTTTTGCAACCTCAGTTGCAACTGAGGTTGCACCTCAGTTGCAACTTTTGCAACCTCAGTTGCAACTTTTTCAACTGAAAACTGAAAGTTTCAAATCAGATATCCACCAATTATGAGTGCCCCTAGCGGGGCCTTGCAGCCCAAATCCATCAATTATGAGTGCCCTTGGCGGGGCCTTGTAACCTTATTTGCAACTGAGATGCTACGAATTTCTGATTGGAAGTTCTAGTTTTCAGATGTCATTTTCGACCAGTTTATATATATATATATATATATATATATATATATATATATATATATATATATATATATATATATATATTTAGCAACCTCATTTGCAACTGAGATGCTACGAATTTTTGATTGCAAGTTTCAGCTTTCAGATGTCATTTTCGGCCAGTTTTTTCTCATATATATATATATATATATTCCAAAAAAGTGGTCGAAAATGACATCTGAAACCCGGAACTTGCAATCAGAAATTTGTAGCATCGAAGTTGCAAATGAGGTTGCAAAAGTTGCAACAGAGGAATGTAGTATTTTTGGAATATTGAAAACAAGGTCGGTATTTTTAGAATTTTAGAAAGGTTGGTAGTATATATTTAAAAATCCAATAGTTAACATGGGTAGTTTTGAAACTATCCCTTTAATATACTCATATTTACGAATTACACTAATGTTTCCTTATTATAAACAACGTACAGGGATTTTAATATATTTTATTAATAATTGAAAATATGGTATGATATTTTTGGGTATATATTAATGACTGTAAGATTTGTTTTAATTAAAAAAGGTAACGTATTTGAATTGGAAAGGAATCATTAATGATTTGAAGATATGGTACGATTGATGTCTTTATTAATGGTAATATCTTCAACTAAAAGTAAATGTGAAAATGGTAATGGCTAATACCATTAATTATATTATGTCATTATTTATTTTAATAATTAGAATAACCAAACTGAAAACCAAACCGACAAACTTTTAATCTTTCGACTTTAATATAATAGTATATATAGATATAGGGAGTAAAATATTATAATATAATATTTATTTTAATTTTATGTTAAATATTGTAATCTTTAATTTGTCATTAAAAATTTTAAGATATGAATTTTGTAGGCTTATATATTTTTTATTTAATTTATGTTTGACACTTTTAAGATATGAATTTTTTAGACTTAAAATTTTTAACTGATTTTCATTAGAATATTATATATATATATATATATATATATATATATATATATATATTGCACATGACATTTTTAGAAAAAGAAAATATAAAAAAGATATTACATTTAAGCTGAAAAAGGTAACTAGTTAGTTATACAATATTATTAGTTTATTTCATAAAATAGAATAACGCGTGATATTTTTGGAAAAAGAGGAATTTTAGTTAGAAAAGTTAGAAAAGGTAATGTGTTGTAGCTGAAAAAACTAATTAGTTAGTTATTAAAAATTATAATATTGTTAATTTGTTTTATAAAATAGAATTGTCCGTAACTACAAAATAAATATATTCCAAATAAAAGAAATTAAGCCAAGAATAATTAATTAGGTGTAATCAAGTAAAAATACCAAGTATCGTACGGACCGACCAACCGACCAAACTTTCAATGTTTCAGCTGTTATAATATAGTATAGATTTAATATAATTTAATATACTCATGTTTACGGATTATACTAATGTTTCCTTATTTTAAACAACGTATACGAATTTTTAATATATTTTATTAATAATTGAAAAATAAGGTGTGATATTTTTGGGCATATATTAATGGTTGTAGGATTAGTTTTATATAGAAAAGGTAACGTGTTTTAATACCAAATGAAATATTAATGATTGGAAGATATGATACGTTTGATTTTTTTAGGTGTTTATAAAAGGTAATATCTTCAACTAAATGTAATGTGAAAACGGCAATTGACTAATTACTATTCATTATATTATGTTATTATTTATTTTAGTTATTTTAATAGTATAGATATCGTATATATTTTTCTTTATAATGAAGGGTAAATAAGCAAATTCACGAAGTACCAAAAAATAGGTACCAAAACTTTTAATGTTTCGATTAATATATAATAGTATAGATTTTAAATTAAAATGTTGTTGGTGAGATTCGAAACTTAGACCTTTATATATAATAATTTTAGTATTGTATCTAACTATCATCATCTATTTGAATTAAAGATCTAAAAGTTAAAAGTTGTGAATAAAAGTGATAACCAAAATTGAGGGGATAACAAAAAATAAAAAATTAACCAAAGTAAAAAATATACCCATTTTTGCTGATTATATTTTTGCTTATTATGTATAATTAACATTCAATAAAAATAAACGAAGTTAACCTAACAAAAATATCAAAACTCTCTTCATGAAGTACTTGATTATTACTATTACTAGCTTATAACCCGTGCAAAGCAATGGTTACTTTTTAATTTTTCATAATTTGCTTATGGTATAGTATAATATAATAAATATTAATTTTAATATGTTATTGGAAAAATTCGAACCTTACATCTTTGTAAATAATAATTTTTAGTATTAAATATAAATTAATATGTTGTTGATGGGAATCGAACCTTAGACATCTATATATAACAACTTTTAGTATCATTTCATCTAACGGTCATGATCTATTTGAGTTGAAGATCTAACGGTTGTGAATGAGGGATAACCAAAAATGAGGGATAACAAAAAAAAGGGTAACCAACTACAAATTATACCCCCTTTTGCTTATTATAATATAGTATAGATGGTGATAAAAAAATAAATAAAAAATATTATTACTATAACGCCCTAGAAATTTCGTAATTATAAATATTATTATTTAATATTAAATGTGTATTATATGACTTAATTATTTTTTTCCTAGGAAGGGTAAATATATGTGACATCATGTTTATATGTTTATATGGTAATTTATGTGTGTCGGATAAGTCCGTGTATTTTTATTTGTATTTTTAATGATTAAAATCTATTTAAATATGCATTATTGATCTTTTGAGAATTTTATAAAATCATTGGAGTTATTAAAAATCATGAAATCTTTTGTGTTATTATCTTTACGATATTATTTTGTTTTTAAAAAAGTTTGGGTTAATTATTTTGGGTGTTTAAGTATTTTAAAATGATTTTAGGAGTTTTATTCCCTTTAAAGGATATTTTCTTGTAAAATTCATAATTAATTCCTTTTTGACCCTAAAAATATTTTAAAAATATTGGAAAGCTTGTAATTTCATAAACTATATTTTGGAAATTTTAAAATTATTTTTCTACTAATGTTATGTTAAGTTTCGATTATGGAAATGATTTAAAGTGATTTTTGTTTATTAGCATGTGTGAATTTACAATTATACCCTTGTCTTTACCAATCAAAACCCAGCTCTTCCTTCCCATTTATTGAGTGTTCTCGATTGTACTGCGCTGTTCTTGGGAACTCTAGAAAACTCTTGAAGTCTCTCTTCTCTTTAATCTCTCTCGTTGAATCTTTCTCTCAATCTCTACAATCTCTCTCCCTCTTAATCTCTCCCTCCTTCTTTCTCCTTCAACAAAAATAGTGTGTGTGAGTGAGAACCATGGTGCGTGGGTGTGTGAGTTTATGTGTGGGTTATGTAGTGTTTGAGTAGAGAAAGGGAGGAGAAAAATATTTTTAACTAGCTTTCTACTTGTCCTAAAATCCATAAATAAATATACGTTATATATATAACACCTATAACCACTTCTACACGGCTGGGCTAAGAAGAAGAGAGCAAGAAATGAGGTTTTGGAGCTAGAGTTTCAAGAGGAAAGTCATAGAAAACCACTAAGCTAGCAAGAGGAGTATCCGAGGCGAGGAAAGACTTGGATAGTGTACTGCAGAGTTCAGGCAAGTTTATTATCCCTCACTTATTGTTAAAGTGATGTGAAACCTTTTGTGTTATTTATTTATTCTTTCGAAATCCCTTCTTGCAAGCAATTATACTCTTCATATTTATTCTGAATAATGTGAACTTGTTCTGATAATTATACGATGTTTCTTTCACATCATTTTGTTAGTGCCTACCCTCTTCGTTTTTATTCCCAGTGACATTTTCCCTCAACTAGTATTCAAATAATTATTCTCAAATTATTTTACAATTGTTGATTCACTCCACCTATCGTTCATGTGTTGATTCTTTTAAAAATTATTTTATATAAATATTCCTCATCCTTATTAATATTCTTCAAGGACCGTTTTCTTTAAATTGTTGTAAACTAATTCGAGGTTTAGATTGTCGTTGAAGCATGTGTTGTTCAGTGACGGTTAAAAACCGAGAATGAATTGAGATCTTCTTAGTTATTTAACTCATTATTGTCAGGCCGGTTCTGGCGGCTAAAGCCTATGAGTGCTTAGCCGATAAGAGTGAGACTTTGAGTAATTGAGAATTTCTTAAATCTTCGTTTTAGACTATTCAAATCCACTACGCTAGTTCAGTTTTACAACGGATTTTCATCAATTGATAATCTTTAAAATGAGTGGTTATAGCTAGTGTAGTAACTTAAATCTTCTGTTGAACTTCGAATTTTCTTTATTCCATGATTTCTTATAGATTGTTGTTCAATTTCTAGAATCTTAATAATTGCTTTGTTCTTTAATTGATTTATGTTTATGATTCTATCTTGCTGAACCCTACCATGTTTAGTAAATCTTATTGCCTTGTTGTTTTGATTCCTTATATCGAATGCTTCCCCGATTCTTAATCTTGTATTGTTGCTCGTTAAAATGGATTATTTATTTAAAGATGTTTTAAAATTTCTTATATTGGGCTGATCTGTTATCATTGTTTATAAGGACATAAAAATGAAATGTTTCAAAAAGGAATTAAAGGTTTTATAGATTGGAGAAGCGTAAGAGGCTAGGGGTGGTTCCCCTAGTCCAGCACTTTTTATTTAGCGTAAGAGGCTAAAGGTGGCTCCCCTAGTCCAGCATTAAAGGCCAATGTGTTGCCTAATTGGGAACCCAATTTTAATGTCCAGAGGGACTTCGTGTCCGACATGGTGACTTTACGTGGCTGATCACCCATACTGTCCGGAGTCGTAGAAAAACTCCAATCAACTTAAATGTTTTTAATAAAATGGTTTTAATGAAAAGAATGTTTTGATGAGAAGCTATGACTAAAGAAAATGAAAAGTCTTATTCTACGATGGAAATTGAATTATTCCCTTGAGATAAGTTGGTCATTGATATTGCTCATCAATGAATCATTGAAATATAATTGTTTCACTATATTGATCAATTGCTGAGCGTTGTTGGCTCACTCTTGCTTTGTTTTACCTTCCCTTTCAGTTAGGGTTAAGGAGTTGGATACCTGCGCATTGTAATTCAAATGAGATCGATGGTGCATTCTTTAAAGGTTAGATACAGAGCCAGCACGGGCATATACTAATTGGCTTTCGCTATAATTTAGACGGTATAAAGGTTTGTATTTGGATTGGAGATAGAAGTTGTGATAATTTGTATAGTGCAGATTCTTGTTTTATACCATAACCTGGAATCGATCCTCGGTGAGGAATCGTTGGTGTATTAAGTTTTATTATTCAGGTATTTCTGTTTGTTATTGGTTGGGTGGCACCCAATCCGAGTTACCGGTTATGGGGGCGTGATAGGTTGGTATCAGAGCAACAGGTTATGGTCACTGAAATAAGTTAGGATGATTAGGTGTACGTATTTAGGTTAGATGATAGATAGAACGATTTAGGATAAGGTTAGCTTTAGGTTATTAGGACGATGGTTGTGACGTTATTTAGTATTCCGATATCGCACGAGCAGGAGTTCGATTCATCTGAAGATTTGATTTTGGACGAGGTAGTTGATTCGGCGCCACATACGTTAAAGAAACGACCGGAGCTACCAGCTTGGAGGACGCTACTTGTAGACCTTTACATATCTTCCCAAATTTCTTTTACGAATTTAGTTACCTCGTGAACGTTATAGAGAGTACGAAAAGATGGTAAGCAAGATGCGAAATGCGATTACTGGCATATGTTGGAGTAAGGGCGTGGTTATTCACTACCAGCCTTTGATTTCATTTAATTTATTTTCTAAGGGGACTTAGTCTTCGTTTCTGTCCTTCTTTGTTTTGTTTGTACTATATCACCTTTGATAATCAATTATTATTAGCTTTATTTAAACACATTCCTACTTTTCAGAGAAACGACTATTTTCCAGGGGTTATTTAAATCAACATTATACTCATAAACTTTTGAAACTCTTGAAATTTTTCTATTTTTCCCAGAATAATTAATCTTATTTATTCCGACTGGGATGAACTGCTAGTCCCTTTGGATCATAGTGATTTGTGTTTAACCCGTTTAAAGATTACAAAAGAGGGTCAGAAGATTTACCTTAATCGCTACGGCGCAAGCGATTCAAATCCACGATCTTCTATTGTATTCCCTTACTCCCTTGAACGAAGTGTGGCCTTCGATCCTCCAAGGTTTAGCCTCCAAGCTCTAGAATTCAGAACCCTTATTCTTGGAGGCATAATGAGTATTTATAGGCTACAATAGGGATCAAGGAGTAAATTAGGTCGGGCCTTCTAATGATAACTTGGGCCAAGCCCTTTATCATTTAATATTAATTAAGTCCACTAAATAATTAATATTGCACCACCCACCCAATTCCGGTTATTTATTTAATTAATTAAATCGGCTCCTTTATTATTTTCTTATTAAATTCCCCATGTTTAAAATATCGCATGTCCATTAATTTAAATAAATTACTGATAATTCATTTAATTAATATCTTTTATCCTTGATTATCCACTCAACCTTTATTTAATTATGCCGGAATAAATCCACCTGCAGGGTTTCACATAATTAAATCTTTTTGAGCTTTCAAGGGGACATCATTAACCCGAATATTATCAGGACATGGATTCCTTTTATAAATAATATTCACCATGTATATAATTCCATCACCCAAAATATATTGATATAATTCAAAAGAATTATTTCATATATAAATCAAAGCATGTAAATAATATACACATGTCAATTACTATATCGGGATTAAGAACTTAAGCATTAATAATAACATTGAATTTAGTTCTCCTTCTTAATCAGTATAAGGGAACAATTCTAAATTTGATCATGTTCAATATACACGATTTATTAGTCAATATAAACTAATCTAAATAATACTACAGCCATTCCAGTGGATTGTCCAACACCACATGTGCTGTGAACCATATTATATAAACCGTATTTAACAATCTAATATCTGTATCCCATTTGATACTAGATTGTCCACAATATATAATATCAGACGGCATGTAAACATTCAAATGATTCTCAATAAAACTGGGCCAAAAATAAATGTATATACTTCAAATAAATATTTTCAGTATACACTAACATGAACAACCCTATGTATATAGGGGATTCAGGGACATCTTATCTATGTGATAGAAGCTTGGTGGGACACCACTGATTATGTTTGTCATGAAAGTACAGAAGGCTGGCCCCCTTCTTGTGCTATGGTGGTTGACCTAATTGACAAATGCAACCTGAAATTAGTTCAATGATCATATTGATCTCTCAGTTAAATTCTTTTATAAAATTCATACCAAACAAAACTCATCTTATATTTATACATGTTAATACCTGTCCATTCTATTGATCCCATTTGTTATAAACCCTTGTGATTTCTAAAATTTATAGATGATTGAGAGCAGTAAAAATGAAGACGATGAAATTTTGAGTGGTCCAAGCTACATTTACGTCGAATGAAAATTGGATGAGCAGATTTGAGAATTGAGGTTAAAGCAGAGATTGAATATCAAGTTAGATTAATCAATGGATTGACAACACACGTAAAAGATTCGATAATGCGGAGAAACTGTTTATGGTTAAGGAATAAATGATAAGGACATGAAATGATAATTGTGTTAAAGTCAAAAATAGAGTGATGAGTAATATTATTGGTATGTGATAGTTATCGTGAAAGAAGGATTGTTGAAGAACACTTGTTTATTATATACTTTCATTGTGGATACAGTAGATAAAATATTACAAGAATTTGGATGTTGAGATAAATAGTCAGATATAAAAGTTTAGAGACGGAACGGGATAACTTGAGTAAGACAAGGTAGAGTGGGACGGTTCATTTTTAAGGAATTTTAGCAAGAATTGAAGCATTGGATAAGGAAGTAAAGTGATTGTGTGGAGTTAATAACTTGTGCGAATATAGTCAGAGGATCACTAATATTAAGAGTAAAAGTGAGTTTACGCAGATGGACCGAGACGGTAAGAAAAGGAAGACAGAGAACCAGGAAATTTTCAAGAATGGTGTTAACAGAGGATGTGAAATTTGACTGGAAAGGAATGTAAGACCTAGGAGATTTTGAAAACCAGGATAAGGAGGCAAGATAACTATCTACAGGATATGAATTACTAAGACTAGCAGGACCACCATTATCGGAAGGTAAGATTTCGAGAGGAAGCCTACTTTAATTGTACTAATATTAATATGAAAAGCTATAATTGTAAGCAGAAAGAAATGTATGGTGAGAAGTGATAGAATTAGAAACTAGAAGTTCAATATGAATATGAATGATGATAGGAAGAATATGAATGTGATGGCAGTTATAAGAGCTGAGTGTGAGTTAGGATTGGATTGTATAGTTAACTATAAAGTACAGCAAGGTGTGAGGGTAAGAAGGTGAAATTATGATTTTCAAAAGATATGTAAGTTGTCTTTCAAGTCAGAAAGTGGATAAAAGGAGTTTTAATGGTTACACAGACTAAGAGGTTATTATAATAAGATTCTAAGGTTATTTTATATATGTGGGAGATATCAATAAAAAGATAACTAAAGTGAAGCAGATTTCAGTGGTCAAGATTTCTTGGATATGTGACTTGATGAATTACCAGGATTATCACCAGACAGAGATATAAAGTTGATTAATTAATTACAACCAGGAATGTAATCAGGTTCAAAGATTTACGATCAGAAGACATCACAAGACATTTGAGGATATAGGAAGGACATGCATATGATTTCTAAGTACGAGCTATGGAACCGGAAGAAGTATAATTTTTAGGATATGATGAAAAGACCGAAGTGAATGCCATGAAGACGAAGCAGTAATGAATCGGGAAAGGCCTAAGACGTCAGCAGAGATCGAAAACTTTGAAGGACCAGCTAAGAATTATCAAAGGTTGTCAAAGATTTTACCAAGATAGCTACAGTAGTAGACAAGCCTAAAAATCAGGAAACGAATGGATAAAGATGGAGAAATATTTCAGAAGTCAAGGAAGAGGTGGGCAAGGAAAGGATGAATATGTTTAAAATGCAAGGAAATGTTCAAAGTGTTTAATAAGTTGGAGTTAGAGAATTCGAATGTCTAGATTGTTGCCAAAGAGGTGATCTATACCGTAACGTTTCAACATGAGTTATTCGAGGAGATGTGGAAGAGTTAATGGAGAAGATGGGGAAGTACTAAGATGATGGGATGAATCAGAATGTGAAGGAATTGACTTTAGAAGAATGGAATAGTTCAAGGAAATGACTAGTGGACGTGTATTTTACTTCATTTATTCAATTATTGGTAAATGTTGTAGTTACTATGTGCAGAGTCTAAACTTGAGGAATTGTAGAGTATGTAGAGTAGTGTTCCGGAAGTTGATTTCTCACAAATTTAGTATAGTGAAGTTTAAATGAGATTTGAAGGTGGTAAGTTAATTATTGGTGATCTATACTTGGGTTTACTTATGTTAAGTCAAGTCTTGATATTAGAGGATATTAGAGTTGTTGGAGCTCAGTTAGATCGAAAGTTTGATGTTGAATGGTGTTGAGGGGTGGTGACCCCGGGATAGTTTATATAGCGAATAAGATATATACGTTTCGAGGTAAATGGGTATTAGTTCGAAAAGGTTACTCATTAAAACAATGGGATTAAGGATGGATAGAAGTTTCCTAGTTATTCCCTACTCGAGTAACATTGTACGTTGAAAGGGGAGTAAGAATGATTGGGGTATCTCTTGATATTCTTTTTCACAAAGTTTAATCTGAGGCAATCTGAATTATGAGTAGGTTCGTGGAAGTGTATCAATTGTTTTAGTCGCATGGATTTTGTTTTAAAGATTTAATTATTTACCTGTTTATTGTAAGTCAAGGCAGATTTATTCGCTTATATGTTTGCTGCAAGTCAAGGCAGATTTCTTCACTTATATGTTTGCTGCAAGTCAAGGTAGGTATTGTTTTAGTATTGTACATGAATGAATTGTTTATGGATGATTGGGGTAGTAATTGAGGTACTTTCATACAGGGCATAGTCCATTATACGAATTGGTCATGCCCGATTTTCAATAGAAAAGGATCATCACGTACGAGTGACAAGTATCTAGAATTAACTAGTCATGTAAACCAAAGGTTTTTATGTTGGAATTTACGGGCTTACAGGATGAGCCTTGCGAGATATGAATTGATATAAAGGAATTCTAGAATGAAAGAAGTGACTTGGAAATTGAAAGAGAAATGTTTGAGAATACCGTCATATGTTTTCTTACGGTGTATTCTGAGGACAGAATCCTATTAAGGGGGGGAAGGATATAACGCCCCAGAAATTTCGTAATTACAAATATTATTATTTAATATTAAATGTGGATTATATGACGTAAATTTTTTTTTTCTTAGGAAGGGTAAATATTTGTGACATCATGTTTATATGTTTATATGGTAATTTATGTGTGTCGGATAAGTCCGTGTATTTTTATTTGTGTTTTTGATGATTAAAATCTATTTAAATATGCATTATTGATCTTTCGAGAATTTTATAAAATCATCTGTTAGATATTGATTCGAGTGATGATCAGGATCTGGACTATTGATAAGATACTGATGCTGACATCATCAGTAATGCACCGTCAGGATTGGGTTATCATCAGGATTGGAAGCTGATCAGGATTTTATGAGGATATACATCAGTCCAGGAATCTAGGAAGATTGACATGTCAGTTCCTGATTTATAGGAATGCAGCTATCATTCAAGATATGTACTAAGAAACGTATGTAATTGATTTGATATATCTTGTAATTGATAGTGTATCTGTGTACTGTGTATAAACACAGTTTAGGTTTTACTTAATTGTAATCGCTTACACGAATTATCTTGTAACCTAGCAGCTCTCAAGAACATAAGAATTTCTTGAGAGAGTTTGTAACAGTTTTATATCAGAGTTAATAAAGCTGTTATTTATTCATACTTGTGTTATTGTTTCTGTTTAAGTCGAAAATATTATACAATTGTATTCAACCCCCCTTCTACAATTGTTAATTACTGGGCAACAATTGGTATCAGAGCAAACTGATTAACTACAATCAGAAACGATCTTAATATGTCGACAAGCAAGTATGAAAGTATTAAAATCCCTGTTCTCAAAAAGGCTGAATACCCCACATGGAGGGTAAAGATGTTGATGTATCTAGAGGCAACTGATCCTAACTATCTCGATCGAATATATGATGGACCATATATCCCTAAGAGACTGGTTGCTAGAACAGATACTATACCTGAGCACTATGTTCAGAAGACAAAGGCTTAATGGACTCCTGAGGAAAAGGCTGAAGTACTCAGAGATGCAAAGGTGAAGAACATTCTTCATAATAGCCTTGATGCTGTCATGTAAAATAGAGTGATAGCATGTAAAACTGCTAAGGAGATCTGGGAAACTTTGGAGACTCAATGCCAGGGTACTGAATCTATCAAAAGAAACAGAAGGGCTCTGTTGATTCAAGAGTACGAGCAGTTTGATGCAAGATCTGATGAGAGCCTCACTGATCTGTATGATAGATTTCTGACACTATTGAATAATCTATCTCTAGTGGGTAAAGAGTATGAACCAGAAGACTCGAATACCAAGTTTCTTAGAGCTTTGCCTGAGGAGTGGGATACTCAAACCTCTTTCATCAGGCATCACTATGATCTTAATGCTGTATCTTTTGATGAAGTCTATGGGATGCTAAGAACCCATGATCTTGAGGTTCAACAAAGGAAGAATAAGAAGACCAACAAAGCAAAGGCTGTTGCTTTGAATGCTGAATCAAAATCAAAAGGAAAAAGCGTGGAGGTTTCAAAAAGGAGAAGTAGAGTCGTTGAGTCCAATACTGATGACTCATCATCAGATCCTGATGCAAATCCTGATACTGATACTGATGATGACTCTACTGATTCTGATATGATGGAAATGGTTGCTATGATAGTCAAGGGTTTCAAGAAGATGAATTTCAGAAAGGCTAGAAGACAAGGCAACTTTTAGAAGAAACCTGTCAATACTGACAAGAACAGGTACAAGAAGAATGAAAGCAAAGGCAGCAAATTTGACAAGTCAAAAGTCAAATGCTACAACTGTGATGGAATGGGTCACTTTGCAACTGAATGCAAAAAGGCCAAAAATAAAGCTCTTATCTCATTTAGCAAGGATTGGATGGACTCTTCCTCAGACTCTGAAGAGGAAAAAGTGAAACTATGCATTAATGGCAAATGTGGATGAGATTGCTGCTCCAGAAAATAAGGTACCTGAAGTTGTTTTTGATTTTGATACTGATAATGTCTCTAAGTTAAGATCTTTCTTAAGGTCTTTGCATATTATCTTTAAAAGTCAATCTCTTCAAAATGCTAAAATAATATCTGAGATGTCAGAATTGACTAAAAGAAATGATCATCTAGAAGCTGAGTTACTCTTCATGGAAGAAGTACAAAATGAATGTGATAAGGCTAAGCACATGAAGCTAGAAATAGAGTTTAAATGTACTGCACTTGAAAAGGAACTTAATGAAGCTAATGAGAAACTCAGAACTTGGACACACTCTGGAAAGAAAACACACGATCTTATCACAGATAAGAACTGGAAAGAGGGTCTAGGTTATAAACCAGAGGACAAAAAGAAGAATAAAGGTAAAGTTGTTACTGCTGAAACAACTAAATCAGGAAGAGTTGTTGTGAATGAGTCAACAAATCCAAAAACCTATAGACATATAATGGACAGAACAAAGACCAAATTAAAACCTGTTAAGTATGTGTATCCAGAAAATCCCAACTCAACTTTAGAAAAGGGATCTACTTCCACACAAAATTCTAAGTCCAAATCTGTCAAGAATATAGGTCTTTTGTCTAAGAAACAACTCAGAGACAGAATCTGTGAAGCGACAGAAAGAGAGAAAACCACTACTGCTAAGAGGAACAGGAATGGTAAAATTGGAATAAACAAAGAGAATAATTATAAGTATATTCCAAATGCACCAAGGAAAACATGCTTTAGTTGTGGTAACTCTAATCATCTTGCTATTGATTGCAGGAGGAGTAAAAAGCAGGCTACTGTAGTTCCTAAGTCTGACATTAGGAATAGATCAGAATTTTATAAACCACAAAATCCTTGTTTTCACTGTGGCAGTAAATGGCATTCTATCTATACATGTGAAGAATACCATAGTTTGTACTACAATTATTATGATCCCTTGCCAAAATTTAATAAAAGTGCAAATTCTGGTAGAACCAAGAGTCTGAACACTAAGCATGCATCTGTTAATTCTGATATTGACAAAGAAAATTCTGATGGATTTAAATCTGACAGAACTGCTTTTGTTAAAAAGACTTCTGCTGCTAATAGTGTTAAATTGCATGCAAAAAGAACCCAACAAGTGTGGGTTCTTAAAAATTCTAACTGAGCTCTTTGTGTTTCTGATTGCAAGGTAAAAAGAAAAATGTGTTAGTCATGGATAGTGGATGCTCTGTGCACATGACTGGAGACAAAACCTTTCTATCAAAATTTGAGGAGAAAGCTGGCCCAACAGTGTCTTATGGAGATGGCAACATTGGACAAACTTTGGGATATGGCAATATAATAATTGGAAATGTCATCATTGAAAAAGTAGCTCTGGTGAAAGGACTCAAACACAATCAGCTTAGTGTTAGTCAAATCACAGACAGAGGTTATCATGTCGACTTCAATGATACTCACTTTGAAGTGATCAGTAAAACATCTGGAAGGATTGTATTAACTGGTCAAAGACGTGGTAACATTTATGAAGCCAATGTCTACACCAATACTGATGGTCCCTCAACATGTCTCATCAGTAAAGCAACAGTAGATGAAAGTTGGAATTGGCACAACAAGCTTTCTCATCACAACTTCAACAACATCAATGAGTTGGTTAAGAAAGATTTGGTAAGAGGATTACCAAAGGCGTTATATACTCCTGATGGACTCTGTGATGCTTGCTAGAAGGCTAAACAGAGAAGGACATCATTCAAGAGTAAATCTGAATCCTCGATTGATGAACCATATCATATGCTACATCTTGACTTGTTTGGACCAGTCAACATTATGTCCATCAGTAAGAAAAGGTATGCTCTAGTCATTGTTGATGAATATACTAAATTTACCTGGGTGTATTTTCTACACAGAAAAGATGAAACTGCTGAAGTACTTTTGGACCATGTAAGACTCATTGAAACTGGCACAAAGTACAAAGTCAAGATTCTAAGAAGTGATAATGGAACTGAATTCAAGAATTCAGTAATGGAAGAGTTCTGCAAATACAAAGGAATAGTTCAACAATTCTCTGCTCCTGGCACACCCCAGCAAAATGGAGTAGTTGAAATGAAGAACAGAACTCTTATTGAAGCTGGCAGAACAATGTTGGAGGAAGCTAAACTACCTACATATTTCTGGGCAGAAGCAGTCAACACAGCATGCTACACACAGAACATTACTCTAATCAACAGACATGGTGTCACTCCTTATCAAATGATTAAAGAGAAAAAGCCGAGTCTGAAACATTTGCATGCTTTTGGTTGCAAGTGATTTGTTCTTAAACCTCATCCTGAACAGCTAGGAAAATTTGAAACTAAAGCTGATGAGGGCATTTTTATTGGCTATCCAACTTCAAGAGCCTTTAAAGTATATAACCTAAGAACAAGGACAGTCATGGAGTCTATCAATGTTTCTTTTGATGATAAGAAGATAACAGGAATTGCTGAAGACTCACATGACAGTTTGATCTTTGCAAATGAAGCTACCAAGAATTCTGATGAAGTAATGTCAGATACTGATACTCCATCAGATCCTGATGATCGACCAATGCCTGATTAAACACCAGTTACTGATGATGATTCAAATAATGCAAATGTTGAGGGGGAGCAACAGCAAAATACCATCAGTACTGATACAACTCAAACATCAGGAGGAGAATCATCAGAAACAGATTCAAGTGATAATCCTGACCGCACTTCAGGAGGAGATAGCACTATCTCAGGGGGAGCTTCTAGTAATTCTAGTTCTCTTAAAGATAACACCAATCAAGGGGGAGCATCCAACTCAAGAAATGATTTACCATCAGCAAGGAAATGGACCAAAAGCCATACTCCTGATTTAATTATTGGGAATCCTGATGCAGGTGTTAAAACCAGAAGTGCAACACAAAATGAATGCCTCTACAATAATTTTCTGTCAAAGGAGGAGCCTAAGAAAGTTGAAGATGCACTCAAGGATGCTGATTGGGTTACAGCAATGCAAGAAGAACTGAATGAATTTGAAAGAAATGAAGTCTGGAAACTAGTACCAAGACCAAAAGGTAGATCAATTGTTGGTACAAAGTGGGTGTTCAGAAACAAGACAGATTCAGATGGCACTATTGTGAGGAATAAATCAAGACTAGTTGCAAAGGGGTACTCTCAACAGGAAGGAATATACTATGATGAGACTTTTGCTCCTGTTGCAAGGCTAGAAGCCATCAGAATTTTTCTGGCACATGCAGATTATAAGCAATTCAAAGTTTTCCAGATGGATGTAAAAAGTGCTTTTTCTGAATGGAGAATTGGAAGAGGAGGTATATGTTGAACAACCTCCTGGTTTCATTGATCCTAAATATCCAGATCATGTCTATAGATTGGATAAAGCACTTTATGGACTAAAGCAAGCTCCAAGAGCCTGGTATGAAACTCTGGCTCAATTCTTACTGGAAAGTGGTTTCAAAAGAGGTACAATTGATAAAACCTTGTTTTATTTGAATCATGGGAAGGACTTGCTGTTAGTTCAGATTTATGTTGATGATATCATTTTTGGGTTAACTAACCCCAAATTGTGTGAGAAGTTTTCAAAGCTAATGCAGTCTAGATATCAAATGAGCATGATGGGAGAAATGAGCTATTTCTTAGGTCTGCAAGTTAAATAGACTGATGATGGAATTTTTATCAATCAGTCAAAGTACACAAAGAATCTATTGAAGAAGTTTAATATGCAAGACAGCGCTACTGCTACAACTCCCATAGCTACAGCTACAAAGCTTGATCCTGATCAAGGTATTGAGGTAGATGTAACTAACTACAGAGGTATGATTGGCTCACTTTTGTATCTAACTGCTAGCAGACCAGATATCATGTATGCAAGCTGTCTATGTGCAAGATTTCAGGCAAACCCCAAAGAACCACATCTCATTGCTGTTAAAAGGATTTTCAGATACTTGAAAGGCACTCCATCACTTGGCCTTTGGTATGCTAGAGAGTCTGACTTTAATCTATTTACTCAGATGCTGATTTTGCAGGATGCAAAATAGACAGGAAAAGTACTTCAGGCAGTTGTCAGTTTCTTGGAGGAAGACTAGTTTCTTGGTTTAGTAAAAAGCAAAAGTCTATATCCACATCAACTGCAATAGCTGCAGGAAGCTATTGTGCTCAGATCATGTGGATGAGGAATCAGCTAATGGACTATGGTTTGTAATATTCAAAAATACCTATTTATTGTGATAATCAAAGTGCTATTGCTATGACAGGAAATCCAGTTCAGCATTCTCTTACTAAACATATCAGTATCAGATATCATTTCATAAGAGAACAAGTACTGGAAGGGACAATCGAACTCCACTTTGTTCCTACTGATCGACAGCTAGCTGATATATTCACCAAGCCACTACCTGAAGCTACTTTAACAAAATTGGTGAATGAATTGGGAATGGTAAACTATGAGAGTTTCTGAGAACAAGGGGAAACCAAATACTGATGAGTGTCAGATCCTGATGCATGTCGAATACTGACGAAAAGTCAATCCTGACGTTAGTCAAACATCAGATCCTGATGCAATGGTTTGGTTATCAGTAAAATATGTATACTTCAAGTAATCCCTAATTGTTCTGTTCCTGATTTAACTGTGGATATTGTTGATGAATTTGTTACTTACATGATTACTTTAATTAGTTTTCATTTTCTTTGATTCAATTCTTTGAAGAACAATTCATAAACATAAAAAAAAATTTTGCAGAACACATTGAATAAGATTAGAGAAATAGGATTCTTCATAAGAAAGAGATTACATGCAAGTATTACATCTTTTTTTGTTCTCTCTATCTACTAATCTATTCAACAGGAAAATGAAAAGTGAAGTCCAAACCACTCCATTGTTAGCAGCTATCCCAGATCCCATCTTTTCCACTTTGTTTAGGTGGAAGTTGAAGGGATAAGGTTATTTTTGCTGACATATTCATTAACAATGGTTGGCGGTGTTGGATGAAGATGCCTTAGAGGAAAGCGATGTTAATGTTGCTTGAAGAGCAGCATCGATGTCGATCACTCTTCACTACGCCATAGATTGCTTATAGCAACCCCCAAACTGTGTTACCATAGACCCCTGTTTGAAGTTCCTATAGGCCAAAATCGGACTATGGTAACACCTCAGCCGTGTTAGGTTCTCAGCAGTAACTACAGGTATCAAAGGTAACGTGAAAAACAACCTATAGTAACATGGCAAATGCAGTTACTAAAGACCTCTATAGCAACATCTTAAACACTCTACAGCAACATAGTTTCTGTGTTACAATAGATGGTACAATTTTGCACAATGCTTCGGTGGGGCCCGCATGTAGGGCCCACATGTGGGTTCCATATGTGGGCCCCACATATGGATCCCACATGTGAGGTCCACTTTTTGGGCTACTGTGGGGCCCCCTTGCTCAACATGCAATACCTATTGTAACACCTAATATTACCTATTGTAACACCTAATATTACCTACTGCAACACATACAGTTATATAAATATTAGCCTATTGCAACACACATTTTACCTATTGTAACACCACAAATGTAACAAAATAAAAAATGCATTAGCAGAATATTGAATTCCCATAAAACAAACCAACAATTCAAGCAACTACATTAAATCCAAACCAACAACAATTCAATCCACCAGCAACTACATCAAGTACTAAACTAAAACCAAATCCACCAACAGTTCATAAACTAAAATACACAAGTACTAAAACAAGTTCATAAACTAAAACAGTCTAAGAGCTAGGTCCATCAGTCATAGGAGTACCATCACCTACTGTGTCACTGGAAATCGTCGCACAGATTTCACCAATATCAATATTCATAGTGGGGTTTGCTTCAACTAATTTTTTAAGGACCAATGTCAAGTTATCCTGGACCTTCCAATTGATCTTGCCATCCACTTCAGCACAAACCTTCTGGTTTACCTTAGCTTCCACTTCGACAACAACTTCCTGCCGTATCTTTTTTGTCAGCTCTTGCACGTATGAATCGGTTGCTGGAGTTGGAGCTGGAGCTGGAGCTTCAGCTGGAGTTTTGATACACTTCGGGTCATGTCTTCCTATAAGCCAACCTGGACCATGAGATTTTTTTGCACCCGAAACTAGTTCCTCAAGACCATCAAGCCCTTCTGATGATTTAAGTTTCTTATCAATTGTATCCTAGAAAATAAATCCAAGTCAATATATGAAAATGAAAATGGACTATAAAGATGAAATATGGACTGTAAAGATGAATTGTTACTTACAATTCTGAACTGCATCACATCAGGATTAGATTGATATTTTCGTCCAGGCTTGCGCTTACGAGTTTTGGCAAAAATCTGGGCAAAAAAGAAGTCGTCATGTAGCTGCTTGTCATCTGGCTGCTTCTCATCTGGCTGCTGCTCATCTGGCTGTTTGTCATCTGCCTCATCTAGCTGCTTGTTTTTCTTGCAAAAATTATTAACCAATATGCAAAAGCAAAAAATTATTAGAGTCATGTCAAATAACAGTATGTATAGAATTATTAGACACATTAGTTCTTAAAACTGATGTGCAGGGATCTTAATTACATAACAGTATGTATAGAATTATTAAAGTCATTAGTTCATACATAAGCTTAATTACATAAACTAATCGATCAAAATCTGTCATATGGTCAAAGATCTCAGTGGGGGCTTAGCTTAGCAACTAGATGATTTAACTCCAATTAAATTAAAGAGAATCCATTTTCACAAATTTATATTTAATGAAATTAAAGAGAAGCAATTTTCTTAACTATAATTCACGACTCTAAAAAAGAGTGACATTTCAGGAACTTAAACTCATTAGTTCATACATAAGCTTAATTACATAAACTAATCGATCAAAATCTGTCATATGGTAAATTTCAGGAATTCATATAATTCATGACTCTAAAAAAAAGTGACATTTCAGGAACTTACCATCTTATGTTCAATTTGAGAAAATAGTTTGGAACCAGAAGTGTGTGTGTCTGTGTATTCACGACGACGTTTTGCATTTCTTTCAGCCTTCGCCTGCAAAAATACATGAAAAAAGAGCACTAGTTTATGTCACTGAAAAAAGAGCACTGTAGAAAACAACACATTTTTAAAGTTATAATTATACCTGAATATCAGGATCTCCCCAAAATTTTAAGAGCAACTTAAATTCTTCAAGTGGAATGTCATCCGGCTTATTTTCTAGCCTCTCCTCATCAGTTGCATACGCAGTATAATGATTGGTCTTTGTTCGACTCTTGTACCCCTTCCAACTCTGTTGAATTGTCTTCCATGACCATTTTTTTAATTCCTCAGGAATAATATAGCGTTGCTTACATATAAATCAAATATAAAAGGGAATAAGTTAGTCTAAAATGTTATCTGACCAACATTATTTACATGAAGCTAGTTAAAAAATTTTGATTACCTTGACATAATCCCACAAGGTATTCTTTAGACTTTCAGGAACATGTTTCCAAGATGCATAAGTCAGTGGCACACACCTCTTTAGTGTCCCCAGAAAGCGACTCAATTCTGAAACAGAGTTATCATTATCTGAAACAGGCTGGCACTTTTTATTCATGGAGATGACAACCCTTTTCTCGAACGGCCTTGTATGTACTTTATCCATCCTCGTTTTCCCTCGTAATCTCTTAGGAACTTTGACTTAAGTACCCAGTTCAAAACATATAAAAAGTTAAATCAAAACACTATTATATAATTGCCTTGTTTCACAAAGGAATACCATAAAAATGATTTAAGTAAACAAAGATAAACCTACTTCAACTTCTTCCATTTCAATGTCTGGCAGGTCAATTTCCGGAACTTTGTCATTTTTAGTTCCACTTCCAGTTGCAATCGCTGATACAGCTTCTTTTTGTTTGCGTTCCCGCATAGCAACATAATCCGCCATTGATCCAAGTCCTTCACAACATGGTAACTGTGTTTTTGCAGGTTCCACCATACCTGAATTTGCCACCTCCCCATTCTTATCATTCTGAGCGGAACCCTTTTCAGTTGTAGTCGCAGCATTAGATCGTGAACGGGTAGTTGGTCTATTAGGAAGCTTTGGCAGAATTTCTGAAGCATCATCTTCGCTTTGTTCCTCAATTTCTTCAACATGAATATCCTCTTCTTGATTCTTTTTTTTCCCTTTACTTTATCCTTTGTCCTTTTTGAATCCACCTGACAGACTAATAGCTAATTTAGGCACCCCTAGAGCTCTAAGCTTTGCTCTGTTTCTCTCCATATTTTGAAATTTAATAAGTTCATACTTGTTCAGCTTCATCGGTTTTATTGGAGATGATGGAGATGGAAGTGGTGGGGGAGGTGGTAGAACAATGTCATTCTCATCCATATTTTCATATCCATATATATCTTCACCTTCATCTACGTCTTCACCTTCATCTACGTCTTCACCTTCATCTATTGGATTATGTAAATCCAATTTCCTCCGAACATTTCCAGACTTCAGATTCACATTTTCATCAATGTTTTGTGAATTTTTTATCAATACCGACTTCTGGCAGGTTGTAGTTAACCAATACTATTGGCCATGTTGAGTGAGTGGTACTCATAGTACGGAAAGGACTAAATCCATCTGAGGCCAAACCATGTCTGATATTTCTCTTTTCTATCGAAAAATCAGGATACCTAGCATCCATAGCCTTCCATGCCTCGGCATCTGCTGGATGTCTAAGATTTCCGTCATTTTTTCGTCCCACGGCATGCCATAACATAAGTTCAGAATACTCCTTCGACATAAATAACCTTTGCAGCCTTGGTTTTAGCGGAAAATAACGCATAACTTTTGTTGGAACCTTGCGAATTGCCTTCTCTCGATCATCGTCACTGCTACCTTTCCTTTCCACTACTTCCCATCTCGAAACACCACAAGTTTTACAAACATCTTCATCTTTGTTTTCTGCCCAATATAGCATGCAATCGTTTGGACATGCGTGTATTTTTTGGTAATCTAGACCTAAATCTCTAATGATATTTTTTGCAGCATTAAAAGATAAAGGTATGTGGGCCTGTGGAAAAGCCTCTCTCATCAACTCTAGTAGATCCTCGAATGCAGCCTCCGTAATCCCATGTATACATTTTAAAGAATAAAGCCTAAGGATAAAACTTAATCGCGAAAACTTCGAACAACCAGGATATAATGGTTGTTTTCCGTCTTCAATATGGCGATCAAATTTATTAGGCTTGGCATTTGGTACTTCAGTGTGCTCACCTTCACCATTCTGCATTCCATGAGTACGTTGCAACATGTCACCTAGAGTATCTCCAAAGTCTATACCAGCCTCACAATCCATATCTTCATCACTCCCATGTCGAGAAACCTCGCACATCCATTCCATGTACAATGGAGATGGACCATTGTAGATGAGATGCTCGTATATTACATCTTGACGAAACCACTTGTCATTTTTACATTTCTTGCAAGGACACGTTATTTCATCACCTACAGTGAATCTAGAAACTGCATTTTTTATAAAAGCCTTAATCCCGCTAATATACCGTTACTAAACTTTGGAAGTTTTATCCACGTGTTTTCCTCATTGTCCATCTCTACATTTATAAAACACAACTCTATTAATAAAAGAAGAGTAGTCAAGGTGTTTATTTCGGCCAACCTAAGCAATTAAATACCTATTAATAACTAACTAATTATACAAATAATTATGATATTTATATACATGATCTTAAACCTAACTACTAAATATGTAATCATAATGAATGACAAATTTATACAAAAACCGATAAATAAAATCGACCCTTGTATGTAATACAATACACACATTCGAGAAACACGACATATATACAACAACAATTATCACAGATTATATTATTTCAACAACAATACATTATCCAAATTATCACAGATTTTGCGCATAAATCAACATCCACAGAAAAGGCTTATATACAATAACCGAGAAAAATAGAGACTGAGGGTTAGAGAGATAGAGAATGAGATACAGAGATGGAGAGAGATATACAAAGAGAGAGAGAGACAAAGAGATACAAAGAGAGAGAGAGAGAGAGAGAGAGAGAGAGAGAGAGAGAGAGAGAGAGAGAGAGAGAGAGAGGGAGAGAGAGAGAGAGAGAGAGTGGGAGAGAGAGGTCAAACTAAAGAAAATCGAAGCACGAACACAGAATACACATAAATCGAAGCATGCAACACAGAGTATACATAAATCGAAGCATATGAAGAAAGATTTATACCTTAATTTAACAAAGCTCGAACCCTGATTGATATTCACCCAAAATTCGATTAACCAGCAGCTTCGATTGACCAGTCGAACCCTAATTGAACCTTAAACTTCTTAATTGAGAGGCGAGAGAACCCTAATTCAACCCTAAATTGCTCCAGCGGCTGAGTTCATTCGAGAGAAAGTGAGAAGTGAAGTTTAGGTAAGTGATAATATTGAGCGGCTGTGTATACTTTCCCCTTTCTAATTTTTCAGTTTTGCCGCGTTATGTTCTGAATTTTGGTAAAGTGCCCGCTATGTTATGCTTTTTCCCTCTCTGATTTTTCATAATTTTGTAATAATTCATAATTTATACCTACTTAGTTTTCTTTATTAAATTTTTAATAAATTTAGTTAAAATTTTATAATGTTTGGATATTACTTTATTTTAAAACCTTTTTACTTAAAATTTATAAACAAAATTTAATATTTATGAAAAATCAATAATTTAATTATTTGATGGAATATTACTTTTTAAAATGATTACTTCAAGGATTTTGTTAAACTTAATTATTTTTAAAGTCAAATAATTATTAAATCATTAATTTTGAATAAAATAAAAATTTTGTTCATGAATACTCTATGGGACAGCTCATAAATATTCTATGGTAACACAGCTCATGGTGTTACCCAATGTAAGACCTTTTATACCTATAGTAACATACTTCTATGGATTTGGTAACACAAAAATCAAAAGGTTGCAATAGCTCAAAAATTCCATACCTATGGTAACACCCAAGATGGTAACACCCATGCCAAAAGGTTGAGATAGGCCATCTATGGCGTAGTGCTTGCAGGCCTTTCTCTCTCGATTTCTTCAAGACTGGCATCCATCTGCAGCCACAAAGTTTCAAGCTGCCTTTCCCAGTCAAAGGCATCAAACTCTTCACGAGTATAACTGAAGATATCTCTGTTCTCTACGAGATGGAGATTCTTTTCCTTGATGGTAAGTTTTTACATTGTCTAACGGTGTGTTGAGTGAAGGGTTTTTGATTTTCAGGAAGGAATGAAGGATTAAAGGGATAGTGGACAAGTCTCTAGGTGTTAAATAGAGATGGGTGAGTAACGAAGTACTAAAACGCTTCGTATTCTGGTTTTTAATGGTTCCAGGTATTTTAAGAGAGTGTTATTTGATTTTTTTAATCAAATATTTTATTGTTATATTTACAAATACACTTCTTAAAAATACGAGTGCGTGTATTTTACTCACTGATACATATAGATACACAACGTGTCATATACGGTTAACACCACTCTCTCACGTCGCACAAATCGATTACTGACACCTATTTTTGAGAAATTATTAGTTGTCTAAAATCAATTTAGTTCACTAAACTGATTCATTATTCTCAAAACTATCAGTGTTGTTCTTTTCTCTGTGCGAACATAAACCCTAATTGCTCAAAATTTCAATCTCTCTTTGTCACACCAAAAATGGAGAATTCATCATTTGTAAACAATAAGGTTGTTATCAATGGTGTCACTTTTGCTCCCAACAATTATGTTGCTGTTCTTGACCATCAGGAACTATCGAATGATTTTCACATCATTCAGGATTTCTTGGCGTCTAGTCCGATTCATTATGCTTTAACACCACCCGCCAAAGTCTCTTTCAAGTGTGTGATGCAGGTTTGGAAGACTGCTGTCTTTGGTGTTCTTGAACCTTTAGGAAGGCCTAACCTGTCCTTTACACACAATGGAGTCACACATCATGTTACTCCAGAAGTAGTTGTTGAAGCTCTGCACTTACCTTCTCTAAATGGTAAGACTCCAGCAACAATTTCTGATGCTTCTTTGTTGGAATTTGCTACGAGCCTTGGTTACAATGGAAAACCAAGAAAGTTTGGAGAGTTATACAGAACTAAGCTAAAGAAGGAATGGAATTTCTTCTTTGATAACATCAATAGGTGCTTCTTGGACAAAGTCTCTAACTTTGATGCACTACAGACTGCTTCAGTTTTACATTGGGTACTCTCTAATCCATGATACTGTATTTGATTATGGGTCTTTCATTCTGAGAGCATTAAATTCTAGGAAAATAGATAAATGTGGTTATGTCTGTTTTATTAGATTTTTTCAATTAATATTCTCTCACTTATGTCCCAATGTTGAATTTGAAAATGATACAGTATTGCCTATCTGTAAGATTTCAGAAACAATATCAAATCTTTGGTTAAATCAGATAAGGCTAATGGTTTTGAGGGAAATCCATATATTCCTAAGGGGGTCTAGCTTCTCTTGAAAAAGAGATTGCCTAAACTTTATGGCCCAGCCACAAGTGCTATGGGACAGGACCAAACACATCATGTTCCTGACACAAGCACACATCATAAACAGTTACCTAAACAGTCAACCACCTCTGGTGTCTCTCAAAAGACATCAGTTGTAAAAGAAAAGAAATCAGCTAGATCTGATTTGTCTGGCAGACAATCAGGATCAAAGGATTTCTCCACTTCAACCCTCACTAAAAAGAAGTCACAAGGAGGTAAACAAGAAGTTCAGATTGATGAATCTTTGATTAAGGCTGGAGCATCTAAAGAAACAGGTGAAAAGAGGAAGTTTTTGCAACAGGTCTCTGATTTTGATAGTGATGATGACAAGACCATCTCTATAATCATGAAGAAAAAGGAAATTACTGCTCCTGTTATTGCTGAATTGGTTAAGCAAATAAAGCAAAAGAAGAGAAAAAGAATAATCAACAAGAGTCAGTATTTAATTCATGAAGATATGCAGAATCTCAATGATGATATTGAATTTGATGAATCATCAGTTCCTGATACAACTGTGCTTCCAGATATCTCTACTCCTGATACATCACCTGTAAAGACTGTTGAGATTACTGATTCTCCAGCACCTACATCTCCTAAAAGAAGAATAATTGAGATGTTTGTGGATGAAGTAAATGCTATTGCTGCTCAGCTTGGTCATAAACCAACACCTCTTCAGATAAAGAGACAAGCTGAAGCAAAGGTTTTTAGTAGACTGAAGAAACAGAGGATCACTTCACCTCTGAAAGGATCAAGCCCACAAGAACCTGAACTTCAAAGGAGTTCAGAAGCTATTGAAGATCCAGTCCCACAAGAACCACTCACTCAAAGTGTGGGTGTAGACATTTCTGAAGGAATGGTCCCACAAGAACCACTTTCTCAAAGGGAAGGTGAAGACAAGAACATTCCTGCCCCACAAGAACCATCTTCTCAAAGTGAAGATGCAGGCAAGCTCACATCAGCACAGGAGATTACTAACACTGCATTTGAGGGAAGCACACAAGAACCTTTGACTCAAAGTGTTAAAGCAGCTTCACAACCTCAGACTACACAAGAACCATTGGTAGCAAATACTGATGCAAGTCATTCTCCAGTTGCAGATGTCAATCCTGATGAAAGTATTTCTGATCCAAATATTCCACTGCTCATTGAACCACTTTCTTCAAGACCAATGGACTTTATCTCAACTTCATCAGGTAATACTTCTATCTCTGCTTCTCTTACTGATAGTATGATTACAGATAGACCTGAGACAAGGATACCTCTATTTGTATGACTTCAGTCCACTCTTCTCAGCCACCTCTTATTTCTTTGAATTTGTTGAGCCAAAACCTTTCTTGTGAGAAAGAGAGTGAACATTTAGACAAAAAGAAGAGTGAAGAGCGGTAGTCTCCTAAACTGGCAAAAGGAGAGGTAGAAAAGAGTGAGAAGTTTCAAATTTCTAGTGAGGTAGCAGTTACTATTGAAAGTAACTTAGGTAATGTTGTGAGATGTGATGAGATCACTTTAGAAAAACAGAGAGATTTAGGAATTGTTCTACTCTGAATGCAGGTTTTCAGGATACAACAGTACCATCTGCTGTTGATTTAAAAATGAAAGGAGTTATGAATCCTGAAGATAATGTGGATGATAAAATTCTTGAGGCTAATGATAGCTCAGATGATGATGATGATGATGATTCTGAAGTGGCTCAGCTTAATGCTGTCATGAAAGCAAGTCTAGGATCTACTTATGGATCATCCAGTCAATTTATGGAGTCTATGGTTAAACCTACAACTGCTCAAGTTGAGATCATAGGAGATTACAGTAATCTTCTTCCTGAACATATTCAAGCTGCCAGAAGATCTGAATGGTATACTGAGCGGAATCAGTCTTCTGCTGATATAAATTTCAATAATGCACTTTTTCACTCAGGTCAAATCGCTACTAAGATTTCTGATCCTAATCTCAAAGCTCATCTGAAGACAACAACTATTCTGGCAAAAGGGCTGAAGGATGAAATTAATTCTGTCAAGCGTGATAATGAAAAATTTCATGCTCGGTTTGTTAAGGATTATTCTGAAATTTCCACTGCTAAACAGCTTCAACGTTTAAGCACTGCCTTCACCACAAGGATGGATACCTTGGAAGATAAGGTTGTCACTATGTCCTCAAGGATGACAAATATTGAAGATTCTCTACAACTTATCTTATCCTTATTGACTGATCTTGATGATGCTACTGATGTCAAAAAGGGGGAGAAGGTAGTCAAAACAAAATGCACACCTGATCTAGTTGTAAGAAAGGATGATGATACTTCTGGAAATGATGGTGGTGCTCAGTCATATGAACCAGGAACCTCTGATGCTGCTTTGGTAACAAGGAGAAGTCAGTCACAAACTCAAACCAAGCGGTCAACTCATGTTTCTGAATCTGGGAAGAAAACAGTAAGAACAATGGTGCAATCTCAAATCCTGACAGAAGAACAATTTTTGTCACCTGGTCAAAGTCAAAGGCAAACACTTCCCACAATTCTTGAAGGTGATGAAGATTTGCTAATTACTGATGTAGAAGATGCTCCACATCTATTTGAGAAGATTACTACTGGGACAGGTGTTAGTGAAATTGTATATCACACTAGTGCTAAGGTTCATCAGTATCATGCTGAGAAGGCACTTGCTTTAACTTCTAAAGAAAATCCAAATATGACTACTGATGAGATCTTAGAAGAACAAAACAGGATTCTTCAGGAGATTGCTAGACAAAAAGAAGCTCCTGCTGCAAGAAGAGGAAGAGGAAGAGGAGATAGAGGAAGAGGAAGAGGAAGAAAGCCTATTCAAACAAGTTCAAGACAGACAAGGTCTAGTGGAATAACGATTGAGGAGATACTTGGAGATTCTCAGAAAGTAAAGAAGAAGAAATCTCCGTTACTTCTTACATTGACTCCAGATAACAAATTTAATGTACCTGAACAAGCTGCTGATGAAAGACCACAGTTAGCTAGAAGAGGTAAAGTTACTGTGAGGACTACTCAATCTGCTGTTCCTGATTCTGATGAAGCTGAAATCTTGAAAGAACTTGAGGTTATGATTCTTGCTGATGTGGTTGAAATTCACAATCTGGAAGTTGATGAACAAGAAAAGGAGGCCAGAAAAAGAGCAAAAGATACTGAGGTTGAAGAAACCAGAAATTACTTGGAAGATCTGGCTGGCTCAAACAGATTATTGTGGTATGATCGAAATAGACTTGTTCCAGAACATCAACAGAATAATACACCAGTAATAGGAAAGAAAAGCAAGAAATGGAAGAACAGACTGAATCTGTTGAATCTACTGAATCTCTGCCACTGTGGACGAGTATGCAATCTGGTTTGAAGGGTTTAGAACCTGGAACAAGAGGAGGTATTTGATTTCATAATGCAGAAGTTGTTTTTATATCTCAAACAGATCAACATTTTCTTGTTAAAAGGATTGGTGACGAACTAACTTTTGATGATCTTTGGGAACTAGAATCTATTGCTATTGTTGCTTGCAATGTGGACTCAAAGAAGATAGAGAAATTGCTGTATTTCATGAAAGACAAAAGTGTCAAGAAGCTGTCTATTCATGAGGTGTTGTGCAAATCAACAAAAGAGCTAAAATATGTTCTCTATTTCCTTGAAAATAGACAAATCCCTGATAAAGAAGCTAGTGTTTACAATAACTAGTGTACCATGATTTTCAGAACAATCAAGTCCAGATATTTAGAAGGAGGATGAAAGTATGATGGTAATTACACTCCCATGTACTTGAATACAGAAGGACAAGAAGTTGAAATGCAAAGGGGTTCAGCTGTTAAAGAAGTGATATTTTATCAAGAACAATTATCTCTGAATCCTGATGGAAGAGATCTTGCATATTTACTATTGGGAGAGTTAGATTTACCAAGAAGCTCAATTCAGAATCTCAGAGCTGGAATCTATCAGATTGGTAAAGGAGATGAAGAACTCATAAATCTAAGGAAAAGGTTAATTCAAATTCTCGGTGATAAAGAAGAAGAGTTATTATCAAGTTTCTTGCAGATGAGTAATTTCTTTGTGAGGATTTCTGAGACTAAGCCTGAGGATTTCTTGTAATATTTTGTTTTGAGTTTTTGACATCACTGAATCAAGGAATTTGTGCTTTATTTCATAAAGTACAAATTGGGGGAGATTGTTAGATATTGATTCGAGTGATGATCAGGATCTGGACTACTGATCAGATACTGATGCTGATGTCATCAGTAATGCACCGTTTCAGTCCAGGAATCTAGGAAGATTGACATGTCGGTTACTGATTTATAGGAATGCAGCTATCATTCAATATATGTACTAAGAAACGTATGTAATTGATTTGATATATCTTGTAATTGATAGTGTATCTGTGTACTGTATATAAACACAGTTTAGGTTTTACTTAATTGTAATCGCTTACACGAATTATCTTGTAACCTAGCAGCTCTCAAGAACATAAGAATTTCTTGAGAGAGTTTGTAACAGTTTTATATCAGAGTTAATAAAGCTGTTATTTATTCATACTTGTGTTATTATTTCTGTTTAAGTCGAAAATATTATATAATTGTATTCAACCCCCCTTCTACAATTGTTAATTACTGGGCAACATCATCAGAGTTATTAAAAATCATGAAATCTTTTGTGTTATTATCTTTATGATATTATTTAGTTTTTAAAAAATTTTGGGTGAATTATTTTGGGTGTTTAAGTATTTTTAAAATGATTTTAGGGGTTTTATTCCCTTTAAATGATATATTCTGTAAAATCCATAATTAATTCATTTTTTACCCTAAAAATATTTTAAAAATATGGGAATGCTTATAATTTCATAAACTATATTTTGAAAATTTTAAAATTATTTTTCTACTAATTTTATTTTAAATTTCGATTATGGAAATGATTTAAAGTGATTTTTGTTTATCAGCATGTGTGAATTTACAATTATACCCCTGTCTTACCAATCAAAACCCAGCTCTTCTTTCCCATTTCTTGAGTGTTCTCGATTATACTGCTCTGTTCTTGGGGACTCTAGAAAACTCTTGAAGTCTCTCTTCTCTTTAATCTCTCTCTCGATTGTTCTCTCTCAATCTCTCTCATTGAATCTTTCTCTCAATCTCTATAATCTCTCTCCCTCTTAATCTCTCCATCCTTCTTTCTCCTTCAGCAAAAACAGTGTGTGTGAGTGAGAACCATGGTGCGTGGGTGCGTGAGTTTATGTGTGGGCTATGTAATGTTTGAGTAGAGAAAGGGAGGAGAAAAATATTTTTAGCTAGCTTTCTACTTGTCCTAAAATCCATAAATAAATATACGTTATATATAAAACACCTATAACCACTTCTACATGGCTGGGCTAAGAAGAGGAGAGCAAGAAATGAGGTTTTGGAGCTAGAGTTTCAAGAGGAAAGTCATGGAAAATGACTAAGCTAGCAAGAGGAGTATCCGAGGTGAGGAAAGACTTGGATAGCGTACTGCAGAGTTCAGGCAAGTTTATTATCCCTCACTTATTGTTCAAGTGATGTGAAACCTTTTGTGTTATTTATTTATTCTTTCGAAATCCCTTCTTGCAAGCAATTACAATCTTCATATTTATTCTGAATAATGTGAACTTGTTATGTTAATTATACTATGTTTCTTTCACATCATTTTGTTAGTGCCTACCCTCTTCGTTTTTATTCCCAGTGACATTTTCCCTCAACTAGTATTCAAATAATTATTCTCAAATTATTTTACAATTGTCAATTCTCTCCACCTATCGTTCTGGTGTTGATTCTTTTAAAAATTATTTTATATAAATATTCCTCATCCTTATTAATATTCTTCAAAGAACGTTTTCTTTAAATTGTTGTAAACTAATTCGAGGTTTAGATTGTCGTTGAAGCATGTGTTGCTCAGTGACGGTTAAAAACCGAGAATGAATTGAGATATTCTTAATTATTCAACTCATTATTGTCAGGCCGATTCTAGCAGCTAAATCCTATGAGTGCTTAGCCGACAAGAGTGAGACTTTGAGTAATTGAGAATGTTACAACCAATTTCCGTCGGTGTATCCGTTCGGTCGGACCTGCAATTGAAGAAGAATGCGAGGGTATGGCCCCCCGATTCACCTCCGGTGTGAGAATAAGTTAAACTGGTTTTTATGAATGAAGGTAAACGCAGAGTGTTTGTGTGTAAGTGATTGAATGAATGACATCAAACCTCCGTCCACTTCTTATTCTCTATTCTGGCAGTTATCGGGGAGTGGGACGAATGGAGAACGTGTCCCACGTTCCCACGTTCCCAGGGAATACAACTGAATAGACCGTTGTATATAACTGGGCCGAATGACATGGACCCTCGCCAGTCTGGAGCTTCCAAGCCGACTATCCACATTGGGCCTTCGGTCCAGCCCGATAAGAAGTTGGGCCTCTAACATGTCCCTAGGCTTCGTTCGGAATTATCCTCAGGACGAAGGCTAAAGCCCAAGCCCATCTTCGGAAATCCATCTTCGTACGTGTCCTTCGGGTAAGGATGGCAATGGACAAGGCCGAGACGTCTCCTGGGAAGTCGTGTCCCTTTATGGATGACAACTGTCTGTCCTCGAGATTTGCGCTTCAATCCCCGCCGTTGAATATGAACCGACTCTGTCCAAACGTCACACCTTTTCTATTTAAACTCCACAGTTCATTTCTTTCTTTCTTTTACGCACATATCATTTCTTCAACATTCAAAAGAAAAGCTCCCTCCAGAGAGATCTCCAAATAGCAATTGGGAACGTTGTTTCATCACCGGAGGCCCCCAAATCGCCGATTCCAGTCGACATTCACGTTCAAGAGGCCTACCCCCACGAACTCGATCTTATCAGAGATCTCAAACAAGTCAGTAAGTTCTCATTACTTCCCTTCTTTTTCCGATTCGTCGTACTTGAATTACTTTCTTTCCTGCTTTTGTGTTCTTACCTATTTTCCGTACTCATACACATGTATCTATATGTACACATATGTAGTTACCCGTGCAGTTTATTTTTGCCGTTTTGAGTAGAACATGCGCGTGTCTTTTCCTTTTAGTTTCCGTTGTTTTGCTCTGATACAAACCCTTACTTGAACCTTGAGTTTTGCTTGGAAGTTGTTGGGGTTGAGATGTCCTTCGGGATTTCCAAACCCTGAGAACTCCCTTCGGTCTGTCCCGATCTTTATAACCTTTAGATGACCCGTAATTTGCCAAACCTTAGATTTTAGGATTCTCCGACCGATCCTGGCTCACTGTACTCGGCCTCTCCCTTTTTTGTTTTCGTCTTCTTTGTCCGAGTACAAAGCTAATGTCTCTTCATTTCCGAATGCAGGGACATGGATCGGTCAACCGAAGGTGCCGGTCCTTCGGAAGTATCTCCGTTTAGTGACGTCGGGGAATATCCTGCGGCGAACCTTCGGTCGCACTTGACTGAGGAGAAAATAGAAGAGTTCCATTCCAAATACCTGGTAGAGAGGAATGTCTGGTACTTCTTCACTCCCAGGAAGAAAGACCGTATTTGGCACAACCCGGAGGTTCCACCTCTCTTCGGCGGAAGTGTGGCCACCGGCATATCCGAAATGGCCTTCAAGTGTGGCTTTCGGCTGCCGATGCTACCCATACTGAAAAAATTGCTGAGGCAAGTTGGGATCGCCATCGGGCAGCTGGATCCAAACAGCTTTTTTCATATAAATGCTTTCCAAGCCCGATGCTTAGCCAAAAAGATGACTCCGAGGACAACTCTGTTCTGGCATCATTATGAGCTTCGGAGGAATTCTAAAAGCAACGGTTTCTATACTATCGCTCGTCGGACCGGCAGGGCCGATTGGGCTCAGACAAACTCCAACAATAGGGGGGCTCACGAGAAGTGGGTTTTTATCTCGGGCCCGAAAATGGAGAAGTATGGCCGCTGGCAGGATCTGGACCCGTCGAGGTTGCGGTATCCCGAACTGTTGGAGGCGGAGAAACACGATTATCGTCTTCTTTGTGAACTCGATATGGGTAGGGTTCCCCTATCGGACAGCCGGGATAACGCCTGGTTGGTCTCCCTCTGGGGTAGTGGTAACATATATCTTTACTTTTTCCATCCGAGTGTTTCCTTTGCTGCATTTTTATTTCTTGTTGCTAATGTCTAACACTCTTGTTTTTGTGCAGTGTCTTCTCTTGGTCACATCATTGAGCGCAAGCGCAAGAAGGCGGCTCAGCTCTCAATAGCTGCTACGGCCGAAGCCGATGCTGCCGATCAGTCGGCCGGCAAGGAGCTGGAAGCTGTCCCTGGCACCGGTGGGGGAAGCGAAACTCCAGTGGCTTCTCCTCCGCGCGATCAAGGGGATGATATCGTCCAGGCCCTCTCGACCGATTCCCGAAAGAGGGGTCGGTCGGGAGATGCCGGACTGAAGGTGTACCATCCTCCCTGGGGAGTCCTGGAGACAGATCAAATCATTGTCCCTGCCCCCCAGCTGTCCACCATAGTAGGTCCCGATCTTTGCCGGGGTCTCATTCTGCCAGCCGATAGGCCCACGTTTGCTAAGGCAAACGACCTTGAGGCTTGTACTGAAATGCTGGCTCTGCTCTCCATGGTAAGCTTTGCTTTTTCTCGGTGTTGTTTCTTTCACTTGTATTCAGTGTTTGATTCTTTTCCCTTGTTTGTTTCCAGGGGGTCTCTTGGTCGGCCGTAGTGACCGAACGGATGGAGGGTATCCAGAAAAAATTGGAGGCCGCCAACCAGACTGAAGTTCGGGCAATCAAGGCTGAAGAAAGCCTCCGGAATGCAACTTCTGAGTTGGAGAGAGTCACCGGCCAGTCCAACTCCTTGAAGACCGAAAATGATGCCTTGAAGGCAAAGTTGCGGGAGATGGACACCTTGAGGGCTAGGGTCGAGTGGAGGAACAAGCAGCTCAAGCTCTCAAGGAAAAAGGTTCGGAAGCTGCAGAAGACCCTGGAGCTGACCGAAGAAAGATGCTACCAACTGGGGTATGATGGCGCTGTACTGAAAGCACATTCTTTGGGCTTCGATCATACCCAGCTGGTAGATCCTTCGCTCGGGATGACAGATCCGGTTGGTCGGGAGGAGTCTGATCAACCCTTAGAGGTTTCTTCGGGCGAAGATGAGTCTCTCTCCGACGAGCCTCCAGCTGATGAAGCCTTGTAACTTTGTAGATTTTAATATTTCCGAACTTGTAGTGATTAACTTTGCCTTCGGGCTCTTTATTCGTGCCTTCGGGCTTGTAATACTTTACTTTGCCTTCGGGCTTATTTTATTTAAGTTTGCCTTAGCATAATATTCTTCTTTTATGCGTCTTCGGCTTCGGCCATAATTTGGCTTCTGTTTCTGTTCATGCGTCTTTGGCTATGTTTTGCCTTAGCATGATTTTTCTTTTTTTATGCATCTTCGGCTTCGTTTTGCCTTAGCATATTTATTTTATTTTTATGCGTCTTCGGCATTATATTGCCTTGGCATAATTACTTATATTTTAATGCTTCTTCGGCCATTCTTGCCTTTCTGTGCATCTTTGGTCGTAACCTAGCTGCCCCCAAGTATTCAAGGGGTTTTGTAAATGATTAAGGTCTCATTCGGTCGGCTGAAAAATATTTTCTCCCGGCCTTAATTAATGTCAAAGCAGCTTGAATACTAAGACAATTTTGTAAGAGGCCAAATTCTATTCGGTCGGCCCCAAATTTGGATTCGTCAAGTATTTGTCGCTTAAAACACAATGTACTTGAACACTACCGGTAAGTTAAAGGGCGCATGTTTTATTCGGTCGGCCCCAAACATGGGTCTATTAAGCTTAATATTGCGTACTTAGCTTTTTGGCTATAAATGTACTTAGCTTAACAATAACGGATAAAAAATGGAGCAAAACAATCTTTTCATTAATCATGCAACTCTTACATAGATTTAATTACAGATTGATGCTAGCTTATGGAATTCAGAATAACGTTGCATAAGACAAAATACGGAAGTAAAAAAGCAATAAAAGTTGGACCAGTATGCTTACTGGTAGAAACGGCGAAGGCGAGCGGCGTGCCAGGTGTTTTTGACTGGGCTGCCGTCCGGATGAGCCAATTTGTAGGTGCCTGGTCGGACCACTTCAATCACCACATATGGACCTTCCCAGTTGGGCATAAGCTTGCCTTTTTTTGCTGGCATGGAGGTGGCTAACTCCCGAAGCACTAAGTCCCCGGCTCGAAAAGATCTCTTCTTTACCCCCGAATCATAGTACTGGGCTGCCTGCAGTTGGTACCTTAAGTTTCTTTGGTGGGCAGCCTCTCTCTCTTCTTCTAGTAAGTCCACATTTGCTCGAAGTCCGAACTCATTTCTCTCCACGTTAAACGTTTCCGTTCGGTACGACTCTAAACCAACTTCGACAAGTAGAAGGGCATCAGTTCCGAAGGCCAGTTTGAAAGGTGTTTCCCCGGTTGAAGATCTTGTAGTGGTTCGGTAAGCCCATAGGACCCATGGTAGTTCTTCAGCCCAAAGTCCCTTAGCTTCCCCCAGCCTTTTCTTGATTCCGTCAAAAATGATTTTGTTGGCCGCCTCGATCGCCCCATTTCCCTGGGGATGCCCTACCGAACTGAACTTCTGTTTTATCCCGAATTGAGCCAGGAATTTTCTAAACTTGCTCCCAATAAATTGAGTACCGTTATCGGACACACAAACCATAGGTATGCCGAACCTCAAGATGATCTGTTCCAGCATGAATTTTTTCGCGGCCTCTTCGGTGATGGCCGAAAGGGGTTTTGCTTCTATCCACTTTGTCATGTAGTCGATTGCCACAATACAGTATTTCGCTTGCTTAGTGCTGGTGGGTAGGATCCCCACAATATCGACCGCCCACATAGCAAATGGGATCGGGCTAAGGACTGAAGACATCTCTTCGGGGGGTTGCTTTGGGATTGTGCTGAATATCTGGCATTGCCTGCATTTCTTCGCATACTCTGTGGCGTCTTCTTTCATTTTTGGCCAGAAGAATCCCTGCCTAAGGATCTTGAAAGCTAAGGATCGTCCTGCCAAATGTTCTCCACAAATCCCTTCATGAACCGTCTCCAAAGCAAGCTGTTGTTCATCTTTGTCCAAACATCTGAGTAGCGGCTGGCTTACCGATCGTCTGAACAAACGGCCCCCGACCAGAGTGTAATTCCCCGACCGATATTTAACCTTCTGTGCTTCTCTTCGGTCGAGTGGTAGGATGCCTTTTTCCAAGAAGGCCCTGATAGGGGTCATCCAATTGACCCCTTGATGAATTTCCATGCACTGCTTCTTGTCTATCGAAGGTGTCTTTACTTCGGTCAGATAGATGGACCCACTTAGGTTTTGGGTTTCTGCCGAAGCTAACCTCGAGAGGGCGTCTGCCCGACTGTTGTTTTCTCTAGCTACTTGAGCTAACTCGAAAGTTTGAAATAGCAAAGATTGTTCACGTACCTTAAGGGCGTATGCCTTGGTTCGGGGATCTTTTTGCCCATACTCTCCCGAGAACTGTTTTACCACCAACATTGAGTCACTGAATGCCCTTATGTGCTTGACTTCCAAATTTTTTGCCAAATCTAGCCCGGCCAAGAGTGCTTCATATTCGGCTTCGTTGTTCGTCAACGGGAAAGTGAATCTGATAGCTTGACATATCTCGAATCCTTCTGGGCTTGTAAGAATTAGCCCTGCCCCGCACTTTTCCTTGGCGACCGAACCATCAACAAACAACTTCCATTTTCCCGGTGTCTGAATCATTTGTTCTTCGGGAGCTAAGTCATTCGGCCCCGTAAAAGAGCATTCTACTATGAAATCCGCCAATGCTTGAGCTTTGATCGAAGTCCTCGGTGTATACTCTAAATCATGCTCCCCCAATTCGATCGCCCAAGCAACCACTCTGCCCGATGCCTCTGGCCTTTGCAATATTTTCTTTAACGGCTGATCGGTTACAACTTTGATCGTCCTTCCCTGGAAATAGTGCCTTAGCTTTCTTGCGGCCACTACCAATCCATAGGCAAACTTCTCTGCATTCGGATATCTTGTTTCTGCGTCCTTGAGAATATGAGAGACATAGAATACCGGATGCTGGTTTCCTTCATGTTCTTTGACCAACACGGCTCCAAGTGTTCGATCGTTCACAGCCAAGTACAGCTGCAATGTCTCTTTCGGGTCGGGTCTCATTAAGAGGGGGGCTTTCACTAAGTACTCTTTAACATCCTCGAATGCTTTCTGGCAATTTGGCCCCCATTCGAAATTCTTGGACCCCCGAAGCACTTCAAAGAATGGTAAGGCCTTTTCGGCCGATCGGGAGATGAACCTCCTCAGGGCTGCTAGCCGTCCGGTCAGCTTTTGAATGTCCCTGATTGTCTTCGGTGCCTCCATATCAATTACTGCTTTAATCTTCTCCGGATTGGCTTCAATTCCTCTGGCGCTAACCATGTATCCCAGAAATTTCCCGCTATTCACTCCAAACGTACATTTGTTCGGATTGATTCTCATGTTGTTTCTTCTAAGCGTTTCAAAACATTCCCTCAGATCTTCGGCATGATCCCTGAAAAGGGACTTAACAATCATATCGTCCACGTAGCATTCCATGTTCCGGCCGATCTGGGCTTTGAACAGTTTGTTGATCATCTTTTGGAATGTTGCCCCGGCATTCTTCAAGCCGAAGGGCATCTTGATGTAGGCATAAGTACCATTCGGTGTGATGAATGCTGTCTTGGGAACGTCCTCGGCATTCATGGCAATTTGGTGATATCCTGAGAATGCATCCAGGAAACTGAGTATTTGATGCCCCGAAGTAGCATCTATCAGTTGGTCAATGTTTGGCAAAGGATAATGGTCTTTCGGGCAATGCTTATTCAGGTCAGTGTAGTCGACACACATCCTCCACTTGCCATTAGATTTCTTCACCACCACTACGTTTGCCAACCAATCAGGATAGTCTATCTCTTCAATGAACTTTGCTTCCAGCAATTTTTCGACTTCAACTTGGATTACTTTCTGCCTTTCCATGGCGAAATTCCTCCTTTTTTGTTTCACGGGCTTGGCTTCGGGGTCTACATTTAAACAGTGTTTGGCAACTGCAGGGTCCAAGCCTGGCATATCTTCGGGATTCCATGCGAATACGTCGTGGAATTCCCTAATGACCTTAATGACTTTCTCTTTCAATTTCGGCTCCATGTTCTTTCCAATTTTGATCATCTTTCCCGACTGACCCACGTACAGTTCTACCTCTTCGGTCTCTGCAGCCGGCTCAGCAATCGGGCTTGACAGGTCGGCACCAAACTTTTCCAACTCAATGTTCAGCAGTTGGTGGCTACCCCCAGCTTCGGTCTCATTTCTCTTCCTTTTTCCGGCTTCAGTCATCTCTATATCTTTGTCTCTTTCCAAATCCTCCAACATGATCATTCTGGCGGCTTTCTGATCGCCTCTCATTTCTCCAACTCCATGTTCTGTTGGGAATTTCAACTTTAGATGAGGGACAGAGGACACGGCCTGGAACAAAGATAAGGCCGGCCTTCCCAAAATTCCGTTGTACGGACTATCGACCCGGACGACATAGAACTTTGCTTCCTTCACCACAGTGTACGGCGCTTTTCCCATCATGACAGACAAAGTGATGGTCCCTTCTATCGGTACAGGCTGATTACCGAAACCATACAAGGGCGCCTCGTGGCACGGCTCCAACTGTTCACCTCCTAAATTCATCTTGCAATATGTCCGGTGATATAGAATGTTGACTGAGCTCCCTTCGTCCACCAGCACTCTCCATATCTTGTTTTCCCCGATTACTGGGTTTATAACAAGTGGGTCTTCGTGCGGCCATATCACGTCTTCGTAGTCATCTTCTGTGAAGGAGATAGGCAATGGTTGCTTAGCTGACCTTGATTGGCACAGGTTGTAGATCTGTCTGGCGTACTTTTTCCTTGCTGTCTTACTATCCCGATCAAGCACTGTTCCTCCGGAAATTGTCCTGACCTCTCCTCTGTACTTCTCCGAACTCTCAGCTTCCTTCCTTTTCTCCTTGGACTCGAGTTTGTCCCTCAAGTCGCCCACAAATTGGGTCAGTTCTCCATCTTTGATCATTTTTTCAATTAACTTTTTCAAATGATAGCACTCCTCGGTGTTGTGACCTTTGTCCCGATGGTAGTCACAATACTTGCTGTCGCTTCTTCTGTTCTCAGGGGTCTTCAACTTGGGTGGTCTGACAAACCCAGGTTTACCCTTTATCTCATGGAGAATCTTCGAGATAGGTGTGTTTAACGGTGTGAACACAGTGCTATCTCTATCTCTTCTTCGTTCGGCCCCTTTGTCGGGCCTTGTATCATTCAACCTGCTCTTGATATCTCCTCGACCCCTTCGGTCGTCTCTTCTGTAATCCCTTCGGTCGTCTCTCCTATCATATCTATCATTTTTCTTCTCCTTGTATCCCCCAATTGATTCCAATTTTCTTCTAATGGCCTCTCCTCTCACATATATATCATTTAAAGATTTGGGAGGCATATCATAAAGAGAGGACCGAAGCTTCTTACCTTTGACAGGGTCGAGGCCTGCTGCGAGGAATCCAGCCGCCTTGACTTTATCCAAGTTGGTGACCATGCCAGCTTCTTCTTTGAACCTTGCTAAGTAATCACCCAAATCTTCGTTCGGCCCTTGCCTGCAGTGGATCAGTGCTTCAGTGTCCTTCTCTCTTCGGCACAAATGTGAGTAGTGCCTTAAGAATTTTTTCTTCACTTGCTCATACGAGCCTATCGACCTAGGTCTCAGCGACCTGTACCACATGGATGCATTCCCCTTCAGATAGGTCTTGAACATCTTACATAGCATCACATCGCAGTGCCCCATCCCAGTCATGAGCGATTCGTATTTCTCACAATGATCTTCGGGGTCACCTTTTCCGTTAAATTCATTCATCTTCGGGAACTGCCTTCCGGGAGGCGGTCGAAAGTGTTCGACGTCTTCGGTCACCACTGGCTCGTGGCTAACCTTTCTCTCTCCAAACATGGCCTTCTCAATTCTCCGGATGCGGTCGTCCGTATGTGGACCCTCCTCTTCCGAATCGGAGGAGTAAACCACCTTTGACCGAGTTCTCCTCGAGTTTGATTCAGAGTCCTCTGACTCATCTTCATCAACTCTGGTTCTTGGTCTTTTGTCTCTTCGGTCGTCTAACTCCGGGTCTTCGGCTTCTAGAGCCTCGCGGAGTACCTTTTCTTGTAACTCGATCTCCTCCCTTTGGATCTTTAGGGCTTCCAGCCTCAAACGGTCGGCCTCCCTTTTTTTGGCCAGACGTTCGGCCTCCCTGCTGCTTTTCTCTTTCTCTATCTCTTTCCGTTTCCCTTTGGCTTTTTGTTCTTCTCGCCACTTCATCAAAATTTCCCGTTGCTCTTCGGGAGACGGTATGTCCCCCTCTTCGTCGAAAATCAAGTGTCTTGGGGTGATGGGAGGGGTGGTGCGAGTGTTTACAGCCATAGTGCCATCGTCAGCCGTTGGTATCTCGGTTTCGTTCGCCATTACTAACAATATACTCCAACACAAACGTAACTCTGCGTTCCCACAGACGGCGCCAAATGTTACAACCAATTTCCGTCGGTGTATCCGTTCGGTCGGACCTGCAATTGAAGAAGAATGCGAGGGTATGGCCCCCCGATTCACCTCCGGTGTGAGAATAAGTTAAACTGGTTTTTATGAATGAAGGTAAACGCAGAGTGTTTGTGTGTAAGTGATTGAATGAATGACATCAAACCTCCGTCCACTTCTTATTCTCTATTCTGGCAGTTATCGGGGAGTGGAACGAATGGAGAACGTGTCCCACGTTCCCACGTTCCCAGGGAATACAACTGAATAGACCGTTGTATATAACTGGGCCGAATGACATGGACCCTCGCCAGTCTGGAGCTTCCAAGCCGACTATCCACATTGGGCCTTCGGTCCAGCCCGATAAGAAGTTGGGCCTCTAACAGAGAATTTCTTAAATCTTCGTTTTAGAATATTCAAATCCATTACGCTATTTCAAGTTTTACAACGGATTTTCATCAATTGATAATCTTTAAAATGAGTGGTTATAGCTAGTGTAGTAACTTAAATCTTCTGTTGAATAAGATCACATAAAAATTATGGATTCGTAATATTCATAATTACAATAAACTTTGATTGGTAAGTGTCGTATGTATTTGGGTAATTTTATTTGCATTTTTTAGTATTAAAAATTATTTTAAACATGAAGTTTTAATCTTCTGAGATTTTTATAAAATTATTGGAGTTGTTTAAAATCCTGAAATCTTTTCCATTCTCATCTTTATGATAGTATTTAGTTTTTAAAATTTGTAGGAGTATTTAATTGTATGTGCAAGTATTTTTAAATGATTTTAAAAGCTTTATTTCATTTAAAGGTCTTTTACTTGAAAAAACCTTAATAAATTCATTTTTGACTCAAAAATTATTTTAAAAATATGGGGAGGTTTGTAATTCCCTATATTTTATTTTAGAATTTTAAAAATTATTTTTCCCTAATTTTATGTTTTATTTCGAATTTAAAATGATTAAAAATCAGTTTTAAGGTTTTCAGCACTTATTAAATTACGAAAATACCCTTGAGGGTATAAACAACCACCACCAGTTTCTTCTTCTCCATTTTCTTCTTCCTCTCTCGATTAAACACCTGCTCCCTCTCTCTCTCCTTCGATTTCTTCTCTCCAACACCTTTTAAACCTCTTGTAAGTTACTTTTTCTAACATTATTAAGCTTCTAATTGATGAATATATGTATAGTAGTTGAGGTTGTGAAGTTTTATGTATATATAAGTATGAACCGTATATATATAAGGAGGAATATATAAGTATGAACCGTATATATAACTTGCTTTTGGATGATTAAATGTTAGATATGGAGGAATAAGGAAGAAAAGAGGAGTATGGGGGTGGTATGATGGCGGGTGTGCCGTTGAAGGCCACCACCGAACACCACCACCATCGGTGATGATCCGAAATGGTGATCCAGTGGTTGGTTTGATCTTGTATGATTGTTCTTAATGTTTTTGGGCAAAAATGGAAGCATGCATTTCATTTTTCATTTAAAGGTTTTAAAAATTCACTACTAAAAAAATGCTAATAGACATCAAACATTATACATCGCTCAAGAATGCAACCGATGTAAAAAGAGTGTACTACATTAATCGTTTTAGAACCGATGTCTTTGTGATTTTAGGATATCGCTTGTGAGTACAACCGATGTCTTAGATAAGCTTTTAAATTTTTGTACCCGCGCCTCTCCCAATCTTTCCCCCATTAATACATATATTTCCCCCCTTTTCTAAAAAATGTCTCCCCCATTAATCAAATTTTGGTTTCCCCCTCAGACATTCCCTTTAGACAAAATAAAAAACATAAAATCAAAAAACTAAAACTAAACTAAATCTCTCCATCTCTTACTCTCTCTGACTCATAGCCTCTCTCCTCCCTCAAGAACCCTAAATCTCGCCCCTCTCTCTCTCTCTCTCTTTCTCTCTCACTCTCTCCCTCTCTCTATACTCTTACCCTTCCCTCTCTATACTACCAACCTTCTCTTTCTCGAAGCTCAATTGGACCGGAGATTTTTCGATTTGAAACTACAAAACTCTGAACACAATTCGATTTGTTTGAAGTTCAAATTGGTAAGTGGCTAAGATTTTGTTTGATTTCAATTAGTTCGATTTAATTTTCAATTGGGGATTTTTGAATTCAAAACCATAATTTTTCAATTTATTTATCTTATTATTAGTTTGGAGAATTTCGATGCAGGAGTGAGATTTTTATTTGGGTAGTGCAAAAATATTTGAACAAAGTCGATTCGTCTCTGTTTTGACAAATCTGTGTATGATAAATTGTTGTTATTCTTTTTCGAAATTTTTATTTTTTCATACACTTCTCTTAAGTTTCAAACTACTGTTGTACACCTAATTTGTTGACAAGTTGTGTTAATCTACTCCAGCATTTTACAGAACAATTGTCCCAGTAAAATCGAAAAAGATGCTACTTTTTGGGAAATCACATGCAATGGGGAAGTTCTTTAATATGCAAAAAGAATTGGTTCTTCAGGTTCTCTCTTTATAGTAAGTTTACTCTCTTTTATTTTATTCTCTCTGCAAAGAAAAATGAAAAATAAGTCAAAGGTGTAGGTCGGGATGGTTTTGTGTATATGTATCCACGCGAGATTAAATTAAGAAAATGGAGTAGATACCTTGCTCTACGAAAAATAAGTGTATTTTCTTTGCCTTTTGCTTTATTGTACTGTTAATTCACATGTAACTTGATTAATTATATTCTTGTACCAAAGTTGAGTTCTTGATAATTCAGACAAAAAGTCTCTAACTTTTCTTTTCTGTATTCTTCACCAAATTCTTTTACTTTACTTTGTTGATTTATCTATATAATCATGATTATTATGTTTTGTATTTTGTTGATTATTTGCATTACAGGCCGGTCTATTAATATGTACAAGTTGCTACTAATGCTCTATATTTGATGTTTGATGAATTCTCATGAGCATTGTTTTAACATTTTTAAGTCCAATGGTGATGATGAACATCAAGAAATTTATAATGGTTGCGTAAGGCAGGGGTTCACAATTAATATGGCTTGCTGTGTTGAGTGAATGATGATATATTTATACATTATTTGCTTTGCCTGATTTCAGAATTGGAGAAGCATATTCATGATTACATATTCCTGATTTCAGAATTGGATCCGATCATATTGATCTGACTGTTGTAGCTGCAGCTGGTTTGACAGTTGGTATAAATAATGGCGTGTTTGAAAAGTGCTACGGTTGTCTCCAAGTTGTGTTATGCTGTTGTGTAGGTATTTTCTTCATCTTGTTTCAATCATTGTTTTTATCGTGTCTATTCCTTTTGTAGGCCTATGTGAGCAGTGTCAAGTTAACGGAAAGAATAAGTATGAGAGCCTTTTTTCTTAAGAGGAAGGACCAATATATATGTTGCAGTTGTTGAACTTTTATTATACAATTAGTATGGTATGTGGATTTGATCCTTTTACTTTCTTTTTCTCAAATTCTTACTATCTCTCTAACATTGAAATACTCCCAGTATCAATTTAAATGTTGCGCTCAATTACTTCCACGGATGTCTACAAATGATTTTAATGAAAAACAAAAAATATTATTCTATTAAGAGACGGAACCAAGCACAACATGTCTACTGCTCAACCAATTACCGAAGTTGGTCTCCCTTTCAAGTCTACTGATGAGGTGAGATTTATGATCAGTTCCTTATGTTAATTGTCTAACTGCTTAACATCAAGTCGCAAATTTAGTAATTTATTTATTCATGCTGGTCAGGTCATCTGTATCCAAAGCGATGAATAGGTATTGGAAGCATTTAATCTAATGAAAGATAACCTAATTTCCAAGAATTAGGAATCGTTCATTGCTTTATTGATTAAGAAGTAATTTTGGCTTCATTATATCTTATAAGGTGGTATTGCTCAGTGTAGATAATTAATAGCTTAACTTGGGTGACTTTTGATATAATCTAATATTTCTTAACGGATGACTTTTTATTTAATTTTCATGATAAGACAAACTCATAATCATTTTCTGTTGCATGTTTGCATGCAAAAGGACAAACAGAAAGTATAGTATGCATATATGCAATAGAGATGACTGAGAAGTTTGATGCCTGGCCAGAGCAGGAGAACCATGACAGAAGTGATGGCCAAAAAAAGCAAAGGGCAAGCCAAAGTTTAGTGATCCTGCACTCGGCTCAAGTTTCAGATGTAAGCTATAATTTAGTGGTCGTGGACAGTATCGACAACAAGGGTGCGTTTGGCATTTATTTTGATTTTCAACATACTGGTTTTGCCAAAGTACTTGATATTTGGGTTTGGTCACTAGTTGTTAGTTTGGTTTTGATTGGTTATGTAAGAATACTTGATACTTCATATTTATGTTGGTTAATATATGTGTTTGGTTAGTTCTGACTTGGTATTGTTTTAGTTTGGTTATTGTTGTGTACAAATATTGGTGGAAATGATGTATATGAAGTAGATTAATATTGTCAAAATGCAGTTCTAACATCTTATATTTTTAATAAACTGATGTCCATTACAGATTAAAACATCTAACTATAACTAGAAATAATGATATCTATTAAACACTAACACACCAATTCTATTTATAAAAACTGATGTCTATTAAACACGAACACACCAACTCTATTTATAAAACTGATGTCTATCATACACTAAAACAACAAATATTGTTATAAAAATCGATGTCAATCACACACTAACACAACAGATCTACTTATAAGAACTGATGTTATAAGTTATGTAAGACATCGGCCAAAAACTGATGTCTAAGATTGGGACTTTAGACATCATCGACAAAGACATTGGACAGGAAAGTTCAAAGACATCGGCCAGAAACTAATGTCTATTGCAGTTTTTTAGTAGTGATTTATGATTTTAAACTTTAAATTTGAAGTGGGATTGCTTATAGATTATTGTTCTTGGTGGATTTGCCTATAAAAGATCATGCAAATCATTTTAGTGATGATTTCTAAAAATTTCCAGATTTTATAAGTTCTTGTTTGGCTTGAATTGGTAAATGGGTTGCTTGGTTTTGTGTTTATTAAATGGTAGTTATATTTTTTTGGGTTATATTTAAGAGGGATTAATTTGTGACATACATGTTAATTCTTAGATTTGATTGTTTGTTTCGATGTGTATGTGTATTATTATGGAATAAAAACCAGGTCATTGAATTTGCAGATAGGGTTTGTATATATTAAATACGAGGGTTGGTGAGCTTCGAGCTTTAATGGATGTTTCTGTATTTCAAGAGTGATCGGTCCTCACAGAATGCCTACGTATCTCGTTGTTGAGAATCAAGCCAAAAACGTAGTTCTGATAATGAGGGGTCAGGCCCTTATATAGGCTTGAGAAGCCTTAGAATCATAGTAAGGTTAGGTGACTTGGCGGGCAAGTCAATTCCTTAAAGAAGGTTCCAGATCCTATCTTGTAGGAGTCCATTTTCATAATGAACTCGGTGCCTTGGAGGCTACTTCTTGTATTCAAACAAGAAGTCGGTGGTATACACAACCTTGATTCTAGATCGTTCTTGTTCTGCGGATCAGGCCCATGTTAGAAAACAAGCTTATACCAGGCAACTTGCCCGCTAAGTCCCCGGTTTGGGCTGTTTCTTGGGCTTAATCATTATTACGAATTTAATGCACAACTAGGGTTTCAGGCCTCATTAATGGATCATTCAATACAACATTAAATATGTCTTTAGGGATTATTCTCCATCCATATCATTTGCGCCCCAACTTCTGGGAAAACTTGTTTTCGTAGAAGTTAAGGTCATGTCGGCCCTGCCCGGGTATCATCTTACAGTGAAGTGTGGAGCGGCCTACACATTCACAATGACTAAAATTCCTTGCAAAGTTAATACTTAAGAAAGTTAAACGTTCCTTGGCGTCTCGAACCTTTTCCTTAGGATTTCTGGGCCTTTCGGGAATAGGGTTAGTGTTATTTTGAGCTCGTAGACACTAACCCAAGTGCGATTCGTGCATAGGATCCTTTATCATAAGTTCATTAGTGATTTATTACCCCCAACTTACCTTAGTTGAGGTTAACATGAAGTAGTCGTTGCTCATAAGCCTTAATAAATACTAATTTTTGAGCAAAAGACGCTAAATTTGCCCTAATTGGGGCTAAACAACCCTAAACGGGGCTATAGAGACCTTAGCTGTAATAACCCTGATTTCTATATTCGGGAAAAACTTTTCACTTTCTGATGAATAGTGTTTTGCATGTGTGAATAGTGTTTTGGGAACTAAGAAATTTTTCATGCCACCCTATGTACGGGACGTGGTATGGATATTTCGAAGTCATATTAGTGATTCATGGAGTAGATAAGTGTATGTAAAGACGATCAGAATTCAAAAATTCCAATTTATATTTTGGTGTAATATTTGACCGGGAAGTGAAGTGTTTATCAGTATTATCAAGGAATGGGATGTTTAAATTGAGGATTCAAGGATTTTATATTTGAGTATTTTATTAAATGTGATTTAAGAATTTAGAACGAAAACCCCTGAGTTAGTATAACGAACGTTCTAGAAATCGCTAGAACTTTATAACGAGATTAAGCGATAAAGCGAACGAATTATGGATCTTGGATTGATTTCATAACAAGATTAAACCCCATGCATGATCATCATGAGAATTATATCAAGTGGATTGAATGATTTAATCAAAGATTAAATCAAGAGAAATTAGGAATTAAGTGATTAAAATCACTTAAATCATTCCATAAAATCAAACAAATGATTCATTCTTACCCAAGCCTCTTGGCTCTTACCCCAATGTTATCAAACTCAGCCAACCAACTGATATTATCAAGATATTAGATCAAAAGTTAGTTGAATTAGTCAAAGATAGAAGGAAAAACAAAAAGAAGAGCAAGAACACAAAGAAAAGCTCCATTCGGCTCTTTTTGTAATTCCAAGGGCAAAAATGTAAGAACCCAGATTTTGGGTGGAATTAAAACTTTTATGTATTTAATGATGTAAGAACGAATAGTGGTTATGGCTACAATGTAATAATTGATATTTGGAAAGAATGAATGGAATTCGTCTTTATTATGTTTATGTCTTGAAGAATGCTAAAGGGTGACAACATAGGTAAGAATAATCTATCTTCTAAAGGAATAAGATATGGCAACTTCAAGCAAGAGAATACTCTCATGTCATCCAGATCGATAACGATTAATCCAGTAGTTCCGTAAAAAGGTTAAGGAACGATCGAAAAAGAATACGGACAGTTATACAACCCTAAGAGAACAAGTAAAGAATACAGAATGAATAGTGTTTTGGTGGGAGTATAGAATAATATGAGACGACACTATATAGAAGCATTCGGAACGGATTTTCGAGTTCGTATTAGTGATCCAGGGGGAAAATAAGTGTATGTAAAAGCTGTCGGATTCTGAAAAACCGCACTTTTATTTTCTCCGAGAGTTCCCTGGACACTGATAGCCTTAAATATTTAACGAATGGATTTAAGGAATATAAATTGGAAAGTTAGAATGAAAGATGGAGAATGAAAGTATTAATATTAAAAAGGATTCCCGGTAAACCCTAATTAGAAATCCGTGAAATATAGCTACGAACGATCAATCGAAACGGGCAACAACCGGACACGGAAACAAGCAGAGGAAGCAAGAGTCTTGTGCAAGCTACTAGTATAAAATATCTAGTAACCAAACTAGAATCAAGGAACTAGCACCCTAGAGAATGCAACTAAGTACTTAGCAAGGCAACCATGTAGTTAGGCTAAAACCACCACATTTTCAACACTTGTCATGGTATTTCCTCATCCAACACCTCACTACTTTAATAAAGTAGCTTTATACAAGATATTACGTTGTAATTGGATGAGAGTGGATGAGATTAAATCATAGAAATCAAAAGAAACCAAGCAAAATAGTCCACCCTTGCAAGAAAACATCCATTCGGCCCTTCACTAATTCCAAAATCAAAACCCCTCTTCCCACCATCTTTTGATCTTGTAAAAATTATGGCGAGTCTTACATTTCCTAAAAGTGATCCCATAAAAATTTCAAAGCCAAACTCTCTTGTTTCCATTTTCAAATAATTCATCAAAGAGGAGGATGAATAGTGGTTTTATGAACTAATCTTGTTTTTTCTTGCTTTTAATGGTGGATTTAGCTAGCTTAGGATCATCCAAGGATAGATCAAGGCTTAGGAAGGTTATACTACTCTCTAAGGAAGGTATAAATCATTTCAAACCCTAAGCTTTACTTTGAGTTTATGCATGATTCATGGTGATTTTGGATTAAGTGATATTAGTAGTATTTTACCACCATGTTAGCATGATTTTGTGGTTAGATTAGCTTTATGATGATATATTGATGAAGCATGATATTCTTGAGCTTTTAAGAGATGATTATTAACTGTAGTAATTGATTAGATGCCCGGTGTGGCTTGGTTGTTGCGTAATGAATTTTAGAACGCTCGATTCGTAGCCGTCGTAATGCCCGATTTTCATTAACACTAAGAAACCGAACTGGTCAGTAGCCATAACTCTCTGTTCTTGGCAAGTTAATGAACCCTACTGATAGATTTTTGAACATAGATCACTTTGGCGAAAGAATCGAAGCATTTCGATTTACGGTTTAGGAATTATGACCAAATTACTAAAAGTAGTTCGAATCCGTAAACGAAAGTTCGTAACTGAAATTGAACCCTCGTAAACTATGTAACGTCATGGCGAATCTTGGTAAATAAATACTAGAGGTAAAAAGGAAGGTGTGAAAGAAAACCGTATGTCAAAAGGATCATTTTTCGATTTATTAAAAATGTTCGAGTCGAGGTTAAACGCGAACGAACCCCTAAAAGACGACTCTTTTATAACTTCGGTAAAACACTTAGAAAACGGGCGATAAAACTCGGAGTATAGTATTGGTTCGTAACGATCGACCTTAGAACTCATATGACTTAAGTATGTCCCAAGTATAAGTACAGTGACATGTCGTATTAACGAACGAATGTCGGGTCGGATCAGTGATAAAAAGGAATCCACTAAAAGGGGTATAACGAGATAACTCGAGAACGTGTTTCGAATTAAGTATAACTTAACTTTTAATATGTTAAGTGATTAATCCCGAATGCCTTGGTTATTTATAGATCACCAAGCTGAACCGGGACCCGCTACCACTACCCCTTACCGTACTCGACTACCAGGCAAGTTTCAATTCCCTTCTTTTAGGCTGTTGTTGTGATTGAATAAATATGTATATATGTTTTCTGTTATACATATGCCATAGCATGCATGCCTACTTTCAAGTTATATCATTATGCTTGTTCCCTGATTGTTATTGGCTTATAAATTAGATAGCTATCGTATCAACTATAAGCCGGTTATTGTAAGACCCTCATAGAAGGGCGTATACATCTTATTCATCAAATATAGACCGGGAGTCAATATTTCTTGATATATCGAGATTACCTGGGAGGAAAATATTTGACGAATATTATTTGAATATTCGTTCGAGATTATTTATTTAACGATCCTTACTTCAACTAATTATTTGAACGTAACTATTCGACGAATAATATTTTTAATATTCATTCAGAGTCGAATTATTTATTGATTATTATTTCGAATATTCTTCTAAAGGTTCGACTACTAAATGAATATTATTTGGATATTCATTTAGAATATTATTCATTAAATGAATATTACTTTTGAGTATTCATTTAAGATAGTAATTACCTGACGAATATTATTTTAATGTTCATCTAAAGCTTGATTTATTTATCGAGTCTTATCTCGAATATTCCTTTAAAGCTTGGAGTACTAAATGAATATTACTTGATATTCATTTAGAATATTATTCATTAAATGAATATTACTTTTTCAATATTTATTTAAATTCCTAATTAATTATGAATATTATTTTGAATATTCATCCAGAGTTCTATTTAATCATCGAATATTATTTTCAATATTTTTAAATATTCCTTTCAGGTCTTATTAATTAATGAATATTATTTTGAATATTCATTTGAATATTTAATTATGCAATAAATATTCTGTAAAATATTTTAATTCAATAAATATTCTCTGAATATTTATTCCATACTTAGAATAACCTCGATAAGGTTTATCTTCTTCGATTATTACAGAAAATATCTCGGAGTCATATTATTATTAATCTTATATCAAGAAAGGTTCTCAGACATCATTCTTCTTGAGTCTATCTCCCTAAAAATAAGGGAACCTTACTTGGAAAATGTTATTTATCTTGTCGACTTCCCGGTCATAACTCTTCACTCGCAACTCGGGTTATTGACTTATTAAGTCGTTGTTTACCTTCTCATCTTTCGAGGGGTAAGATTGTTGGAACAAGTTGATATTCGTTACCAAGCAATAGCTTGGAAGTTATGGGTGAATTTTCCTTTCCAACTAGATACGACTACTTTGTAGAGTCTTATCAACAAGTATTATACTTGGGGAAAGGGGGACGAACGTTACATTCAGAATCATGAATTCTATTTGAACTAGGAGTCGTGTAAGAGGCCGAGTAGCGCCGGTCCATCCCCTTTGGCCCAACCGTTGGCCGGGGAGAGCTAGTAAGGCGGTAGACAAGTAAAGCCGTCAGTTCTTCCTTCTACCGGTAGTAAATCTAAATTGAGCTGTACGATCTCGACTGATCATCAAGATTGGAACAGTGGGCGCGGTGAATACTCCATCATTGGTTCATCATCCAAACTTATTTATTTCCTGCAACATGATTACTGTTGGCAGAGCTGGAAAAGTGTTCATAACTGGAATTGCAACCTTTTGATGAAAGTTCCTCTTCTTAATAACAATGAGAATATCTCGCTTACTTTTGATGTAGCAGATATTTCTACAAACAAATACTTTAAGTTACCTTGTAACTTCATCGTTCATATTATACTGGCATCATTTCCGTAAATGCATGGCATATGGTTTGAAGATACTTTTGAACTGTTATATATTATCGTTCAGTTTTATATTATTGTTGGTGGGCTTTCGCTCACCCTTGCTTTGTTCACATTATGTCACAACAACAGCTAGGACAGATGGCTCGCGTCAGGCGCACTCGGCGCAAGCAGGTTACCCGACCCACCGGACTACCCGCTGAGATGCTAGCCGCCATTGCTGAGGTAGCTTGGTTAGACAGCTTTTGTTTCCCGTTTAACTATATCTATAATTAATGTAATCAACGGAAAAACTGTTAAACTTATGATGTCATCCTTTTGGGATTGTAATAACTTTTATTCGTAACCCTTTGATGTAAGACTTATTTCAATTTCATCTCTGGGATTATAAATGTTGTGTGTGTGAGTGGAATTTTTTTGTGGGGTCACAGCATGTGATTTATTTATTGTGGACTCAAGTCAAGTATTATGAATGGATGTAAGACCGTAACCACCAGATCCCTGACCCCGGATCTGGGGGTGTTATGGAGATGGTATCAGAGCGAGAGTTGTATATCCCAAGAGATGATACGACGTTATATAATAATAAATTCAATAATATAATAAGAACCCTTGCCAGGTTCACCTAAAACCCTTACGGGAACTTTTTAAGTATCATGATAGTAACATAGTTCGTCTTGTGTAGGCGAGCGACATGTCGGCCCAGGAGGCAGCTGCGAGACAGCATGATGAGGACATGTTCCGGACTAGGGACCCGTACTATGAGCACTTGCCTGAGGATGATACTGAGCCTGAGGAGGAGGACGCTGAGGAGGTCTAGGTTGATGCTGATACTGAAGTGATCGAGTCTGAGGAGGAGGACCCTGAGGAGGTCCAGGTTGATGCTGACACAGATGTTGTTGAGACTGAGGGGGAGGAGGACCCGGAGGGGATCCAGACAGGACCGGATGCTGAGTTAGTTGTTGAGGATGATGATTATTGGGTTGTGTCTGAGATCAGGACTTTGGGAGATGACACTGACATGACCACGGATCAGGTGGTGCCGGTAGATGAGGGTGTTGAGGGAGATATAGATGAGCCTGTAGTTGGTGTTGTAGGGAGTTCTGGACTTTTTGTGCCACTCCTCTCTGATGAGAGAGCCCCTACCCCACCACCACTACCTGTGAGCCCATACCCCGATGAGTTTGAGGAGCTTACCCCAGAGCCCCAGCAGACAGAGACTGCCGCTCCAGCTGAGCCATCCACCCCACCTCATGCCTCGATAGGAGGAGTCCGAGTATGTGTTCACAACTTGATTGTGAACGGGCTTTATAGAGAGTTGTCTGTGGCAGATGCCAGGTTGGCAGAGTCTAGGAGGGAGTTAGCAGCAGAGGGAGCCGCCCGGATGAGGTTGCAGGGCAGGAGGACTATCAGTGACAGGGTTGGGTATAGGGCTGTGACCCGCATCGAGCTGAGGGCTCGGGTGAGGGTGCGACAGTTGCCTACTGATGGGCATGGTAGGGTAGACAGAGCAGAGGCTGAGGAGGTTTTCCGCATCGCCATGGGGAGGGTTCGGAGGATGTTTCGTCGTGGCTGCTGATTTCAGATGTAGTGATGCAGTGGTCAAGTTGTCTAGTCATGTACGGACATAGTAGTGCCGGCTTTTGTAGGGATGGTTTTCTTGTACTTGTTTTCCCTTTTTGCAGACTAGACAGATAGACAGCGTATTTCACTTTTGACTTGTTGTTGTTGTTAGGATGGCTGTACTTTAAACTATCGTTGTAACTCGGATGTTGTACCTTTTCGGTACCTGGTATATATTTGTTTCCCTTTCAGTTATTTCAATTTTTTTGGGATGATCACGAGTTTATTAGCATATGTACTACTTTTCGATTAAGTTGCCATGAGATATAAAACTGTGGGATTTTAAACCCAATCATGTAAAGAATTATGCAAGGAAAAATCCTTTAAAACAGGTAAGTGAACCTACTGTATAATTTTTCAAATTTTCAGTAAAATGCCTCCAAGACGAATGGGCACTAGGGCTAACCCCCGAGAATCTACTGACCAAGAGAGTCACAACCAACACGAGGAAAACCATGAAAGTAGTGAAGAACAAGATCAGGACTATAATGAGCAAGAAGATTCCCAGTATGGAGCAGAGGATGAACCCCTGTACTCTGAAGAATTTGAGGGGGAAATCGAGGGTGGAGAAACTGAAGTAGAACAGGAAGGGGAGAACCAGGGCGGAAACCCCATGGGCCAGTTTATGGATCTACTTAGGTAGAATTTGAACCAATACCCCCAGCCACCACCAGGCAACAACACTTCAGTGGCAAATTCCTTTAGGGCCTTTAAGTCCCTTAAGCCCCCAGAGTTCCACGGATCGGCTGATCCCGTTGAGGCGAGGCCTGGATCAAGGAAATGGAAAAATCTTTTGAGATTCTGAGTATCAATGAGGCTCAGAAGACTGTTTTTTCTACTTACCTACTAAAGGGAGAGGCCAATTATTGGTGGGAAGCCAAGAAGAACATGGAGACTGATGCTGTCATAGCCTGGGAAAGGTTCAAACAATTATTCCTGGAGAAGTACTTCCCAAAGTTCATGAAAACCCAGATGGAACTTAAGTATTTGGAACTGAAACAGAACAATATGTCAGTGGCTGACTATGAGGCCAAATTTACTGAGCTATCGAGATTTGTGCCAGAGTTTGTAGACACAGAAGAGAAGAAAGCTAACAGGTTTCAACAAGGGCTGAAGCAGTGGATCCAGAATAGGGTGGCGGTTTTAGAGATTACAGATTATGCCACCTTGGTGCAGAAGGCAACCATTGTGGAGGCTGGTAGTGATCAGATGCAGAGAGAGAGAGAGAGAAAGGGGGGATAAAGAGAAAGCATGTTAGTATGGGCGGAAGATCCGCTGGAGGAGAACCCCCAACCAAGTTTAATCGAGGAGCGGTTTCCCTACCTGGGAGGAATGTAGGGTTTAAACCATCTGCGAGTGTAAGTGTGATCCAGGGCGGCCATCAATCAGGAATGTCCCGTTCCAACCCTTCTCGACCTCCATTGCCATTGTGTGCTACTTGTGGGAAGAGGCACTCCGGGGTGTGCAACCTGAAGCAGATAAACTGTTATAAGTGTGGGCGAGCTGGGCACTATGCTACCTCTTGCACCACGATCATCCCTAACAGCAAAACCTGTTTCCAGTGTGGACAGCGAGGGCACATGAGGAAGGATTGCCCAAGGAGCAAACCAGCGGCATCTGGAGCAAGCAAGGTTGCCTCAAATAGGCCATCAACTGCTAGGACTTTTAATATGTCAGTACAAGATGCCGTGAGGGACACAGATGTGATAGCAGGTACTTTTTCTCTCAATTCAGTCAGTGCAAATGTCTTATTTGATTCAGGAGCAACTAAGTCTTTTATATCTAGAGATTTTGCGCATAAGTTGAAACTTAAAACCCAGCAACTAAGAGATTCATTACTGGTAGAAATAGCTAATCAGGAAATCGTACCGGTTAATCAAATTCACCCCGATTGTAAGCTAGAAATAGGAGAACGATCCTTCTATGTCGATTTAATTCCTTTTAAGCTAGGGGAATTCGATGTCATTTTGGGTATGGATTGGTTGTCTCGCAATGATGCGCGGATAGATTGTAAAGGGAAAAAGGTTAAGTTGAAAACCCCAGGGAAGAAAGAAATAATGTTTAAGGGGATGCGACAGACCCAGAAAATTCTGACCATGGCGCAAACCAAGAGATTGTTACGAAAAGGGAACGAGGCTTATTTAGCCTACGTTATAGACACTCAGAAGGAAGTGCCAAGATTGCAAGACATTCTGGTAGTTAATGAGTTCGAGGACGTGTTCCCACATGATCTTCCCGGACTACCACCTGATAGGGTAATTGAGTTTGCCATCGAGTTAGCCCCGGGGACGGCGCCAGTTTCGAAGGCCCCGTACCGATTAGCCCCAGTAGAAATGAAGGAGCTAGCTAAACAATTACAGGAATTTTTGGATAAGGGCATGATAAGGCCCAGTGTGTCGCCTTGGGGCGCACCAGTGTTGTTTGTTAAGAAAAAGGATGGGAGTATGAGGTTATGCATCGACTACAGAGAATTGAACAAGCTAACCATAAAGAATAAGTATCCATTGCCCAGGATAGACGATTTGTTTGACCAGCTAAGAGGCGCTGAATACTTCTCTAAGATTGATTTGAGAACGGGATATCACCAACTGAAGATCAAACCTGAAGATATCCCGAAGACTGCATTCCGTACCAGATATGGACATTATGAGTTCTTAGTTATGTCATTTGGATTGACCAACGCCCCAACAGCCTTCATGGACCTAATGAATAGAGTGTTCAAGGAATATTTGGACAAATTCGTGATAGTTTTCATTGATGATATTCTCATCTACTCAAAGACAGAGGCAGAACACGCTGAACATTTAAGGATAACCTTAGAAATACTCAGGAAGGAGCAGTTATATGCCAAGTTCTCCAAGTGTGAGTTTTGGAAAAATGAGGTACAATTTTTAGGGCACGTGATCAATAGAGAAGGAGTGTTGGTTGACCCCTCCAAGATAGAAGCAGTTTCAAACTGGGAACGGCCAACTACTCCAACCGAGGTGAGGAGTTTCATTGGACTTGCCGGATATTACAGGAGATTTGTCCAAGACTTTGCGAAAATCGCAGTTCCATTAACTCGACTTACCCGTAAAACTGAGAAATTTGAATGGACTGAGAAATGCGAGAAGAGTTTCCAAGAGTTAAAGAAGAGGCTGGTGACAGCCCCAGTGCTGGCATTACCTGATGGAAAAGGAGATTTCGTGATTTACAGTGATGCTTCGCATAAAGGACTGGGATGCGTGCTTATGCAGCACGGCAAGGTAATAGTGTATGCGTCTAGGCAATTGAAGGATTATGAAGTCAGATATCCCACGCATGATCTAGAACTAGCAGCCATAGTCTTCGCTTTAAAGATTTGGAGACACTACCTGTATGGGGAAAAATGCGAGATTTACACTGACCATAAGAGCCTCAAGTACATTTTCACTCAGAAAGAGCTTAACATGTGCCAGAGGAGATGGTTAGAGTTAATCAAGGATTACGATTGTGAAATTCGCTATCACCCGGGCAAAGCCAATGTGGTGGCTGACGCCCTTAGTAGGAAAGAGAAGCTCAAGATGATAACTTCAGAGAAAGAGCTAGTGAAAAGTTTTGAGAAGCTGGAAATTGAGATTAAGTTACTTGGAGAGGGCCAAGAAAAGTTGATGGAAATTAGAATCCAACCTCCATTGTTAGAAAAGATTAGACGGTGCTAGGAGTGGATGATGGAGGAAGAAGAGAACTCCACGGAAGAGATAATGACCGGGGAGGAAAATAAGTGTGAAAGAGACAAGGAGGGGATCATGAGGTACACGTACATGATATGGATCCCAAACGTTCAAGAACTCAAGGATGAGATTTTACATGAGGCACACAACTCAAGATACTCAGTGCACCCCGGTAGCACCAAAATGTATAGGGATTTGAAGGAGTATTACTGGTGGCCCAATATGAAAAAGGACGTAGCAGAGTGGGTAAGCAGATGCTTGACCTGCCAACGAGTGAAAGCAGAGCACCAGAAACCCAGCGGACTTCTACATCCCTTAGAGATTCCAGAATGGAAATGGGAACACACAGCCATGGATTTCGTAGTAGGTTTACCAAGGACCAAGGCTAATCATGACGCCATATGGGTAATTGTAGATCGACTGACGAAATCGGCTCACTTTCTCCCGATCAACGAAAGGTACACGGTCGACAGACTAGTGGACATCTACTTAAAAGAGATAGTGGCGCGACATGGAGTCCCAGTCGCAATAGTATCCGATCGAGATCCTAGATTTAACTCCAGGTTTTGGAGAAGTTTTCAAGAATGTGTAGGGACCCGGCTGAACATGAGCACAGCCTACCACCCCCAGACAGATGGGCAAAGTGAAAGGACCATCCAAACGCTAGAGGATATGTTGAGAGTCTGCGCGATAGACTTCAAGGGAAATTTGGATGATCACTTGCCATTGATTGAGTTCTCCTACAATAACAGTTATCATTCAAGCATTGGGATGCCACCTTATGAGGCCCTTTATGGAAGAAAATGTCGATCTCCCTTGTATTGGGATGAAGTTGGAGAGCGAAAGATGCTCGGACCCGAAGTGGTCCAACGAACTAAAGATGCAGTAGATCTAATCAGAGGACGGTTGGTAGCAGCCCAGGATCGATAAAAGAAATATGCCGACTTAGCTCGGAAAGGCAAGGAATACGAAGTAGGGGACCTAGTGTTCTTGAAAATGTCACCTTGGAAAGGTTTAATGAGATTTGGAAAGAAAGGAAAGCTGAGTCCCAGATACATTGGACCATTTGAGATCTTGAGGCGGATTGGGGAACTAGCTTATGAGCTCGCATTGCCCCCGAATCTACAGCATGTGTACAATGTGTTCCATGTTTCGATGCTGAGGAAGTATAATCCGGATGCTAAGCATATTGTAGAGTATGAGCAAGTGGACATGCAACCAGACTTGACCTATGTGGAGCAACCTGTGGAAATCATAGACCGGAAAGAACAAGTGCTCCGAAACAAGGTCATTCAGCTAGTCAGAGTTTTGTGGCAGAACCACAATGTAGAAGAATCCACCTGGGAACTTGAAAGCGCAATGCAAGAGAAGTACCCCCACTTGTTTTCAAACTGATTCCGGGACGGAATCCTTTTAAGGAGGGGAGACTGTAAGAACCCAGATTTTGGGTGGAATTAAAACTTTTATGTATTTAATGATGTAAGAACGAATAGTGGTTATGGCTACAATGTAATAATTGATATTTGGAAAGAATGAATGGAATTCGTCTTTATTATGTTTATGTCTTGAAGAATGCTAAAGGGTGACAACATAGGTAAGAATAATCTATCTTCTAAAGGAATAAGATATGGCAACTTCAAGCAAGAGAATACTCTCATGTCATCCAGATCGATAACGATTAATCCAGTAGTTCCGTAAAAAGGTTAAGGAACGATCGAAAAAGAATACGGACAATTATACAACCCTAAGAGAACAAGTAAAGAATACAGAATGAATAGTGTTTTGGTGGGAGTATAGAATAATATGAGACGACACTATATAGAAGCATTCGGAACGGATTTCCGAGTTCGTATTAGTTATCCAGGGGGAAATAAGTGTATGTAAAAGCTGTCGGATTCTGAAAAACCGCACTTTTATTTTCTCCGAGAGTTCCCTGGACACTGATAGCCTTAAATATTTAACGAATGGATTTAAGGAATATAAATTGGAAAGTTAGAATGAAAGATGGAGAATGAAAGTATTAATATTAAAAAGGATTCCCGGTAAACCCTAATTAGAAATCCGTGAAATATTCCTACGAACGATCAATCGAAACGGGAAATAACCGGACACAGAAACAAGCAGAGGAAGCAAGAGTCTTGTGCAAGCTACTAGTATAAAATATCTAGTAACCAAACTAGAATCAAGGAACTAGCACCCTAGAGAATGCAACTAAGTACTTAGCAAGGCAACCATGTAGTTAGGCTAAAACCACCACATTTTCAACACTTGTCATGGTATTTCGTCATCCAACACCTCACTACTTTAATAAAGTAGCTTTATACAAGATATTATGTTGTAATTGGATGAGAGTGGATGAGATTAAATCATAGAAATCAAAAGAAACCAAGCAAAATACTCCACCCTTGCAAGAAAACATCCATTCAGCCCTTCACTAATTCCAAAATCAAAACACCTCTTCCCACCATCTTTTGATCTTGTAAAAATTATGGTGAGTCTTACATTTCCTAAAAGTGATCCCATAAAAATTTCAAAGCCAAACTCTCTTGTTTCCATTTTCAAATAATTCATCAAAGAGGAGGATGAATAGTGGTTTTATGAACTAATCTTGTTTTTTCTTGTTTTTCATGGTGGATTTAGCTAGCTTAGGATCATCCAAGGATAGATCAAGGCTTAGGAAGGTTATACTACTCTCTAAGGAAGGTATAAATCATTTCAAACCCTAAGCTTTACTTTGAGTTTATGCATGATTCATGGTGATTTTGGATTAAGTGATATTAGTAGTATTTTACCACCATGTTAGCATGATTTTGTGGTTAGATTAGCTTTATGATGATATATTGATGAAGCATGATATTCTTGAGCTTTTAAGAGATGATTATTAACTGTAGTAATTGATTAGATGCCCGGTGTGGCTTGGTTGTTGCGTAATGAATTTTAGAACGCTCGATTCGTAGCTGTCGTAATGCCCGATTTTCATTAACACTAAGAAACCGAACTGGTCAGTAGCCATAACTCTCTGTTATTGGCAAGTTAATGAACCCTACTGATAGATTTTTGAACATAGATCACTTTGGCGAAAGAATCGAAGCATTTCGATTTACGGTTTAGGAATTATGACCAAATTACTAAAAGTAGTTCGAATCCGTAAACGAAAGTTCGTAACTGAAATTGAACCCTCATAAACTATGTAACGTCATGGCGAATCTTGGTAAATAAATACTAGAGGTAAAAAGGAAGGTGTGAAAGAAAACCTTATGTCAAAAGGATCATTTTTCGATTTATTAAAAATGTTCGAGTCGAGGTTAAACGCGAACGAACCCCTAAAAGACGACTCTTTTATAACTTCGGTAAAACACTTAGAAAACGGGCGATAAAACTCGGAGTATAGTATTGGTTCGTAACGATCGACCTTATAACTCATATGACTTAAGTATGTCCCAAGTATAAGTACAGTGACATGTCATATTAACGAACGAATGTCGGGTCGGATCAGTGATAAAAAGGAATCCACTAAAAGGGGTATAACGAGATAACTCGAGAACGTGTTTCTAATTAAGTATAACTTAACTTTTAATATGTTAAGTGATTAATCCCGAATGCCTTGGCTATTTATAGATCACCAAGCTGAACCGGGACCCGCTACCACTACCCCTTACCGTACTCGACTACCAGGCAAGTTTCAATTCCCTTCTTTTAGGCTGTTGTTGTGATTGAATAAATATGTATATATGTTTTCTGTTATACATATGCCATAGCATGCATGCCTACTTTCAAGTTATATCATTATGCTTGTTCCCTGATTGTTATTGGCTTATAAATTAGATAGCTATCGTATCAACTATAAGCCGGTTATTGTAAGACCCTCATAGAAGGGCGTATACATCTTATTCATCAAATATAGACCGGGAGTCAATATTTCTTGATATATCGAGATTACCTGGGAGGAAAATATTTAAGTAAATATTTTCCATTATTCGGGCGACGAATATTATTTGAATATTCGTTCGAGATTATTTATTTAACGATCCTTACTTCAACTAATTATTTGAACGTAACTATTCGACGAATAATATTTTTAATATTCATTCAGAGTCGAATTATTTATTAATTATTATTTCGAATATTCTTCTAAAGGTTGGACTACTAAATGAATATTATTTGGATATTCATTTAGAATATTATTCATTAAATGAATATTACTTTTGAGTATTCATTTAAGATAGTAATTACCTGACAAATATTATTTTAATGTTCATCTGAAGCTTTATTTATTTATCGAGTCTTATCTCGAATATTCCTTTAAAGCTTGGATTACTAAATGAATATTACTTGATATTCATTTAGAATATTATTCATTAAATGAATATTACTTTTTCAATATTCATTTAAATTCCTAATTAATTATGAATACTATTTTGAATATTCATCCAGGGTTCTATTTAATCATCGAATATTACTTTCAGTATTTTTAAATATTCCTTTCAGGTCTTATTAATTAATGAATATTATTTTGAATATTCATTTGAATATTTAATTATGCAATAAATATTCTGTAAAATATTTTAATTCAATAAATATTCTCTGAATATTTATTCCATACTTAGAATAACCTCGATAAGGTTTATCTTCTTCGATTGTTACAGAAAATATCTCAGAGTCATATTATTATTAATCTTATATCAAGAAAGGTTCTCAGACATCATTCTTCTTGAGTCTATCTCCCTAAAAATAAGGGACCCTTACTTGGAAAATGTTATTTATCTTGTCGACTTCCCGGTCATAAAGTATTCTCTTCACTCGCAACTCGGGTGCTATTGACTTATTAAGTCGTTGTTTACCTTCTCATCTTTCGAGGGGTAAGATTGTTGGAACAAGTTGATATTCGTTACCAAGCAATAGCTTGGAAGTTATGGGTGAATTTTCCTTTCCAACTAGATACGACTACTTTGTAGAGTCTTATCAACAAGTATTATACTTGGGGAAAGGGGGACGAACGTTACATTCAGAATCATGAATTCTATTTGAACTAGGAGTCGTGTAAGAGGCCGAGTAGCGCCGGTCCATCCCCTTTGGCCCAACCGTTGGCCGGGGAGAGCTAGTAAGGCGGTAGACAAGTAAAGCCGTCAGTTCTTCCTTCTACCGGTAGTAAATCTAAATTGAGCTATACGATCTCGACTGATCATCAAGATTGGAATAGCGGGCGCGGTGAATACTCCATCATTGGTTCATCATCCAAACTTATTTATTTCCTGCAACATGATTACTGTTGGCAGAGCTGGAAAAGTGTTCATAACTGGAATTGCAACCTTTTCATGCAAGTTCCTCTTCTTAATAACAATGAGAATATCTCGCTTACTTTTGATGTAGCAGATATTTCTACAAATAAATACTTTAAGTTACCTTGTAACTTCATCGTTCATATTATACTGGCATCATTTCCCTAAATGCATGGCATATAGTTTGAAGATACTTTTGAACTGTTATATATTATCGTTCAGTTTTATATTATTGTTGGTGGGCTTTCGCTCACCCTTGCTTTGTTCACATTATGTCACAACAACAGCTAGGACAGATGGCTCGCGTCAGGCGCACTCGGCGCAAGCAGGTTACCCGACCCACCGGACTACCCGCTGAGATGCTAGCCGCCATTGCTGAGGTAGCTTGGTTACATAGCTTTTGTTTCCCGTTTAACTATATCTATAATTAATGTAATCAACGGCAAAACTGTTAAACTTATGATGTCATCCTTTTGGGATTGTAATAACTTTTATTCGTAACCCTTTGATGTAAGACTTATTTCAATTTCATCTCTGGGATTATAACTGTTGTGTGTGTGAGTGGAATTTTTTTGTGGGGTCACATCATGTGATTTATTTATTGTGGACTCAAGTCAAGTATTATGAATGGATGTAAGACCGTAACCACCAGATCCCTGACCCCGGATCTGGGGGTGTTACAAAAAACCTAGCTCCCAAGCTTTGTTTTTGATGATCTATAGCTTAAAAGAAAGGTCTTGAAGAGATATAGGTATGGTTAAAATCTTAGCTTCAAAAGATATTCCTAGCTATGTCAAATAACCTTGCAAAGTTGCTAATGAATAGTAATGAATATTGTTTTAAGATTGTTTTCATGTTTTGATCATGTCTTTTAGGCTTTGTTAAAGACATTCAAGGCTATCCCAAGATGTGACAAGATTTGATATTGTTCCTAGAGCATCCAACAAGGTAAAACCCTAAACCATGCATGAGTTATAATGAGTTTTAAGGGAGTTTTTGCAAGTAGTACAAAGATGAGTGCTTATTAAGGATATACATGATTGTTAAGCCTTGTTTTGATATGTATATGTAGTGTAGGTGCCCTAGAGGCAATACATTTCAGTTTATTTAAACTTCGTCATTGACATTTATGTTCTATTTTGATTATATGGATGTTTTATTATGCTTAGTATTTACTGCGATATAATTGTTAGTATAATAAAAGTCCCTAGATTATTGATACGAACTATATAACTATGAGATAATATACAGTATAATAATCTTAAATATCCCTCGTCAAGTATTATTGTTATTGGGACAATAATAATACATCGAGACTAGTATGTTGATTGACTGATGATCACTTCTCATTGATCATAAGTATGATGATACTAAAGTCAATGCATAGGTACATGTATGAGTACGATGTACTGGATAGACCCACTATGAGATTCGACATGGAATGAATAAATGTGTCATTATGAATCTCAATGTGATAATGATGTAATGATCCTTAGACCTGAACTCATTACATTTCTATATGAGAATTAATATATTTTGATTCTATCAAATGTTTGGGTATATTATGAATCGTATGAGAAATGTGAATGCATGGCCATGCTCAAATAGTGATTTGTTTGAATAGTCTACTCATCGATCAAGAAAATAAAGATTAAATTATGACGAGGATGACACATTCCATGCCTCCAGTTTAATCTATAATATCATGGTTAAGGGATTATATTACATAGAACATTGTTCACGAAAGGAGAAATCGATTCACTGATTTAATTATTATTACTTGGGTAGCAATGATGTGTTACTAGATGCCGCTCTTTGTTTATGATTTTAATTGGGATTTTAAAATCGTTGCCAACGTAATAATAACCTATTGGGTCACACACAAAGAATGCTCGGAGGATTATTTAATTTGAATTCGGATTTAAATTAAATGATAGAATTCGAATTATTTATTATTAATTTAAGTATGACTTAATTAATGTAATAAATGGAAATTCGAATTATTAATTCAGAAGTGCAGTTGTTATTTAATTGAGAAAGTCTTAGTTAGATAATGATTAGAAAATCTGAATTAAGATGGGCTCTAATTAGGATTAGGGCTGAATTCGTTTTTGGACTCTCCTATATAATATCTCTTTGTGGCTTGGAGAGGTTTAGACGTTTTTATACAAAACCCTAGCTGCTATAGAGGTAGAGAGAAAAGAGAGAAAGAAAACGAAGTATTGTGCTAGTACACAGCATCCTCCGTTCGAGCTTCTGCGTGGATACTGATAGAGCGTAGATCGTTGCATACGGGATACGTGGTGTTCATTCAAGCTAGGATCTCCATCTGACAACCGAATCGTAGAGCTTCTTAAGGCACATATTCTGTTCTCCATAATCAACCACAACTTATACACGGATTCTAGGGTTAGGTTTCGGATTTTATTGTTTATTATTGTTTTTCATTGCGCTTGTTGCTCCCTGAAACCTATCAATGGTATCAGAGCTACGTGTATAAGAGGTTGATTTGGTGCATGTATGCATGTTTTATGAATATGCCTTGTGACATATTATGATATATTATGATATGATAATGTGATTTATGATGTTCTTAAGTGTTAATTGAGCATGGTGATTGGTTATGGCCTTAAGACCCATAGGTTAGTGGTTTTTATAATTATGGTTTGGTTTTATAAATACGACTTGCATGTCGTTATCTTTTTCCATTTGTAACTGTTCATCTCAAATATAACTCGAGTTCTTATGTAATTGTATTAGTATAGTTATGTTTTATATTCTATGTAATAGGAAGTTCATTGGAGGCATGCAATGAAGGATCAATGGAGATGAAGGTAGTTGACACAAAGAAGACATGTATTTATGAAGACCAACTATGTAATAATTTAGTTTTATTAACCACCATAGATTGACCTAGATTTTTCCATTAGCTTGGAAAGATCATATAGGATTGGGTCATAACCAAGCACGATTTTATATTCATGCACTTTACATATGATGATATGTATGCGTAGTGATAGATATGCATGCTTAATTAAATTAAGTAGAATGTATGTATGTATGTATTAGTTACGTCATCCATGCCATGCTAAACAAGATAAAATCCGTAACGATTTAAGATGAAGATTAAACAAAATGATCATGAGATTCCTGTGTTTATGAAACACGGTAATTAAATATGAATTATTATAGTTCAAGGATGAAATGATTTTGTCAACAACAAGATTAATTTCTTGTAAGGTTAAAAGGTGTCAATAATGCCATTTGTGCGTTAACCTTTCTACCTGGAAATCATTAATTCAGCGAACTATGATTTGAAATATTTAATTCAAGGAAAAATTGGGGATCTTTTTATGATGGGATCATGGTCGTTTTAATTAAAAATCCCTTAATTAAATATTAAGTTATAAGATGCTTTCCAATTGAATAACACTCATCAAAGCCTAGATCATTAGGAGTTGGTTTGCCAAAGTAAAGCATTCCTAATTATCGTGGTTAGGTGCGAAAGAATAAATGTGATATTCGACATGTTAATCAATTGGGTCTAACTTAACTAAGTTATCACAATAGGATTGTGAAATGAGAACTTAGAAGCATAGGTTTGGCGGAAAATTTATTTGATAAATTAGAGCAATTGTTGTTCACCAAACTGTCCAAGAATTATATACGAGATATAATTGACAAATGTTGTCTACCTAAATAGTTGTGTTTTGGGAGTATCAGCCAACACTGACCCAAGACATAATAAAATATGGATCTTGGCCCACTAGAAAGTAAAGTTTCGCATATACTTTCCGAGTTAATAGTGAGGGCTATTAATTTGATAAAAATAGTGGGAGGTATATTAAGTTGAATGTACCATAATCACTTAAACATAATTATTGTAACAATCTAACTTATCGTATACATTTTATCATTGTAGATAACAAATGGCACAAAACACAAACAACACTTTCTCTGTGTGATCAGTCCTTGAGAAGGACAAGCTGACAGGATCAAACTTCCTTGACTGGTCTAGGAATTTGAGAATTGTTCTCATGCAGGAAAAGAAATCTTATGTGATTGATAATCCTCAACCTGAAGCCCCTGTTGTCAATGCCACTCGTGCTGTGCAAAATGCTTATCAGAAGCATGTTGATGATGCGAACGATGTGGCTTGTCTTATGCTTGCGACAATGAATGCTGAGCTTCAGAAGCAGCATTTGGATATGAATGCACATGCTATGTTTGAACATCTTTCAACGATGTTTCAATCACAGGCTCGTGTGGAAAAGTTTAACACGAGCAAAGCACTCTACTCATGCAAGCAGGGCAACGGACCAGTCGGACCACATGTTCTAAAGATGATTGGGTATTGTGATTACCTTGCTCGTTTTGGTTTCCCGCTTCAGCGAGAGGCTCAAATCGATATAATCTTTCAATCTTTGAACATCGACTATACTCAGTTTATTATGACTTTTAATATGACTGAGCAAGATAAGACTCCTATGGAATTGTTGGCCATGCTGAGGACCACTGAAGCAAATATGGTCAAGGCACCTGAGAAAGCTCCCATAATGATGGTGGGCAAGAAAGGTGCTAAGGGAAGGGGAAATGGAAGGGGAAGAAAAAGGTTGCATCAAAAGCTCTTGCTCCTTCCAAGCCCTCCTTCAAAAAGGCTGGAAAGCCGAAGGGAGATGTCGCAAAGGCTGACAAGGGTGATTGTCACTATTGCAACAAGCCTGGTCACTGGAAGAAGAACTGTCCTAATTATTTGGAGGATCTGAAGAAGATGAAGTCTGTCAAGATTTCTACTGATTCAGGTATTTATGTTATAAAAGTCAATTTGTCTATTTCAACATCTTGGGTATTGGATACTGGATGTGGTTCTCACATTTGTATTAATGTGCAGGAACTGCGAAGGAGTAGGACATTGGCAAAGGGAGAAGTTGACCTACGAGTAGGCAATGGAGCAAAGGTTGCTGCTTTAGCCGTAGGAACTTATTATTTATCGTTGCCCTCTGGGCTTATTTTAGAACTTGATAATTGCTATTACGTGCCTGCGATTTGCAGAAACATTATTTCTATTTCTTGTTTGGACAAGAAGGGTTTTTCAATTACTATTAAAGACAATTGTTGCTCTTTTGGTTTGAATGATCTAACTTATGGCATTGCACGCATGTTTAATGGTTTATATGTTCTAGATTTAAATTTTACTCCTGTCTATAATGTTAATAAACGCCTTAAAGCAAATGACTCTAATCAAACCTTCCTATGGCATTGTCGATTAGGCCATATAAATGAGAATCGCATATCCAAGCTCCATAAAGATGGATTTTTGGGTAAATTTGATTTTGAATCATACGATGAATGCAAAGCTTGTTTACTTGGTAAAATGGCAAAGGCCCCTTTTAACAAACAAGGTGAAAGGGCCACTGAACGATTAGAACTAATACATAGTGATGTATGTGGTCCAATGCGTTCTATGGCAAGAGGAGGCTTTTACTACTTTATAACATTTACTGATGATTACAGTAGATATGGATATGTGTATCTAATGAAGCACAAATCTGAATCTTTTGAAAAGTTTAAAGGTAGAAAAGCAAAAGGAAGGGAGTATTAAAACTCTTCGATCTGATCGAGGAGGTGAATACTTAACCCAGGAATTTAAGAATTTCTTAGAGGAATGTGGTATTGTATCACAACTCACTCCTCCTGGAACACCAAAATGGAATGGTGTTTCTGAAAGGAGGAATCGTACTTTGTTGGACATGGTACGATCGATGATGAGTCATGCTGATCTTCCAATAAGTTTCTGGGGTGATGCCTTAGAAACCGCTGCATATACACTAAACCGTGTTCCATCAAAATCGGTTCAAAAGACTCCATATGAGATATGGACTAGAAAGCATCAAAGCATGTCATTTATGAAAATATGGGGATGTGAAGTGTTTGTAAAATGCTTGACCTCTGACAAGCTTGGACCCAAATCAAACAAATGTTATTTTGTGGGGTACCCAAAGGAAACTAAGGGTTACTATTTCTATAATCCAATTGAGAACAAAATACTTGTTTCTCGAAATGCTGTATTTCTAGAAAGAGAATTTGTCTCTAGAAGAAATACTGCTCATTGATCAAGAAAACCCGGATTAAATGTTGAAGAGGATGACTAAAAACATGTCTCGAGTTTAATCTATAATATTTGGTTAAAGGGATTATATTACACGGAAACATTAATCACGAAAGGTTTAATTGGATCACCAATTATTATTATTACTTGGGTAGCAATGATGTTTTACTAGATGCCGCTCATTGTTTACGATTTTAAATTTGATTTAAAATTGTTGCCAACGTGATAATAACCTACAGGGTCACACACATAGAACGCTTGAAGAGAAATAATTTAAATTATGAATTTAAATTAAATAAGTGATTTGTTCTATTTATAATATTAATTAAATATGATTTAATTAATTAAATAAATAGAAAAACAGATTTACTTAAACTAATTCTGAAATTAGTTATTAATTAAATAAGTGAGACTTAATTAATTAATAAATTAGAATTTCATATTAGTATTAATTCTAATTGGATTAAAATTAGAAAAACATATTTTTCTCTACATATATATATATATATATATATATATATATATATATATATATATATATATATATATATATATATATATATATATATATATATCTTCATGGGCTGTTTTAGAAGAATAAGAAACATATTCTAAAATCCTAGCCGCATTGAGAGAGTGAAGAAGATAGAGAGAGAAGCTGTTTTTGGGTGCTAGTACACATCAGTCCTTCAAGTACAAGCGTTCGTGTGGATACCGTAGAGCGTAGATCGCGAGAGCGGGATACGTGGTGATCGTGAAAGCTTAGGACCTCCATGATTCCCTTTTTTCATAACTGTTAATGCTTCTTTATGGTAAAGATTCTTACTATGAATTAGATATTTGTTTCGCATAGATCCTGCAGTGGGTTTCGATGTTTTTAATTTATTTTACATTTTTCCGTTGCGTTTATGTGCTCGAAACCCAACATAAAGAGATGGAGAAATCATTTGAAATACTAAGTGTTGTAGAGGATCAGAAAATGGTGTTCGCCACCTACCTCCTGAAGGGAGAGGCGAATTACTGGTGGGAAGCTAAGAGAAATTTAGTAGGAAATGGAGTTGTGACTTGGGAGAGATTCAGCTTCATGTTTCTAGAGAAAAATATTTTCCGAGGTATATGGAGACCCGAATGGAAGTGAAGTTTCTAGAGCTAAAACGAGGGAACGTGACTGTGGTAGAATATGAGGCCAAGTTTTCAGAGTTGTCTAGATTTGTTCTGGAGTTTGTGAACACAAAAGTGAAGAAGGCCCGTAGGTTTCAACTAGGGCTGAAAGAATGGATTCAGAACCGTGTGGCAATGTTGGAACTAACAGATTATGCCATGCTATTGCAGAAAGCGTTAATCACATAGGCTCGTAGTGAGCAGAGCCACAAAGAGAGAGAAGGAAAGAAGAAAAAGTGGAATAGTCAGAGAGAAGCCTCCGCTGGTGGGAGTGTTCCAAATAAGTTTAACCGAGGGGCAGTATCTGAGCCCAGCCAGATTATGGGAGTTAAGAAAGTGGAAAGTTGGAGCATGGGCCAAGGCGACCGGCAGACCGGGGTATGTTATTCCAGCAAATCTAGACCCCCACTGTCGGAGTGTAAGAAATGCGGAAAGAAGCATTCGGGCGTGTGCAATGCGCCAACTGGGAAGTCTTTCAAGTGTGGACGAGACGGGCACTATGCCTCAAGTTTCCCTATGAACAATTATAAGTGCTTTCAATGTGGGAAAGAGGGACACATGAAGAAAGATTGCCCTACTGCAGGCCCGACTGTGTCGAGAGCTAGTGGAACTGCTTCCAATCGACAACCAACTGCTAGGACTTTCTACATGACTATGAAAGATGCCGTAAGGAACACGGATGTGATAGCAGGTACCCTTCTACTTAACTCGACTAGTGCTAATATTTTATTTGATTCTGGAGCCACTAGGTCGTTTATATCACAAGATTTTGCTTGTAACAGCCCCAGATCCGGGGTCGGGGATCCGGTCCTTACGGACTCAATTTCCATCCACAAAACAAACACAAATTAAATTACAACCTTGTGACCCAAAACAACAACATAAAACACACCAGTTATAGTCCCAAAAGATGAAATCAGAGTAACTATCAAATATTAATAATCATGAGTGTGAGTTATTACAACCAAAAAGAATTACAATTTAACTTACATACTCTTTGCCATCCATTTATATAAGTCATACTTGTCATTACATCAGATACTCAAGAGCTAACAATTAGCCTACCAATAGCTTCCTTTTTAGCAATGGTAGCTATGATATCAGCGGGTAACCCTCTGACGGCTGTCACCTGATTGCATTGAGTGCGCCTTGTACGGACCATCAGATCTAACTGTTGTTGTGATATAATAAATAAAGCAAGGGTGAGCAATAGCCCACCAAAAGTAATATATATGTGAATGACAATATATATAACAATTCAAATATCTGCATATGCCATGCATTAACGAACATAGTACCAGTATAAGGTAAACGATGAAGTTGCAAGGTAAGCAAAGGTACTTTCAGTTTTGAACAATTCTCAAACCCTATCAACAAGAGTGATACTTCATGTTGTAGACAATAAATAAATTTGGATGATGAACTAATGCTGGAGTACTCACCGCGCCCGCTATTCCAATCCTTACGATGATCAGTCGCAGATTGTACAGCTCAAATTAGTTTTACTACCGGTAGAAGGAAGAACTGACGGATTTACTTATCTACCGCCCTGTTAGATCTCCCCGACTAACGGTTGGGCCAATGGGATGGACCGGCGCTACTCGGCCTCTTACACAACTCCTAGTTCGAATAGAATCCATGACTCTGAAACGTAAAGTTCGTTCTCTTTTCCCCAAGTACAATACTTGTTGATAAGACTCCACAAAGTAGTCGTATCTAGTTGGAAATGAAAATTCACCAATATTTCTCAAGCTATTGCTTGTTAATGGATATCAACTTCTTCCAACCACCTTACCCCTCGAATGATGAGGAAGTAATAACAGATTCAAATGGATAAATAGCAACCAAGTTGCGAAAGAAAAGAATAGTTTTAAAGAATTTATGACCGGGAAGTCAAACAAAATAAATAACATTACTCAAGTAAGGTTCCCTTATAATATGAAAGATAGATTTGAATGAAGGATAGAATTTGTATGAACCTTCCATGATAAAAATAATAATAATGATAAGACTCTGAAATAATTTACATAATATTTGGAGGTCGAAAATAATATTGAATAAAATGAATCATTTTAGAAACAAGTTAAAAGAATTAAATAAATATTCCAAGAATATTTATTAAATCATAAATATTTAAAGAATATTCTTAATATAAAATATTGCTCAAAATAACCCCTGAATAAGTATGTATAAAAATATTTATTAAATAGATAATTCCTCGAATAAATATTCGAAATAATGTTCACAAGAAAATAAGACATTAAATGAATATTCAGAATAATATTCATTAAATAAGTAAACTCAAATGAATATTCCAAAATAATATTCATCTAAATCAATAACCTCAAATGAATATTCATTAAATAAATCAAGTCTAAATGAATATTAAAAAATAATATTCAAATAGTATTTCTCGAATGAGATTATACTCAAATAATCGGTCACTGGAATCCCTCCAGGTTTCCACGACTATCTCTATATTACAAATACGGACTCCCGGTCTATATTTAAGGAACGAAGATCATATGCATCTTCACTAAGGGTCTTAGCAATATCCGGCTTATAATTAGTATATCTCGTATCTAACTTATAAGCCAACATCAAATCAGGGAACAAGTATCACAATATAATTTTGAAAATAGGCATGCATGCTATGGCATAGGTATAACAACAATCAATCATATATATTATCACAACAACAGTTCCAAGGTATTGGAAACTTGCCTGGTAATCTGGTAGGGACAGTGTGCCCTGGGTCAGTCCGGTGATCTATAAATAATCAAATATCCGAGGTTAGTCACTTAACGCTTTAAAAGGTTAAGTATATACTTTACTTAGGTTAAAAACACATTTTGGAGTTATCTAGTTATGTACACTATAGTGTACACTTTTTATCACCGTTATATCACCGTTATGATCCGACACTTGCTCGTTATCAAGGCATGTCATTTTATTTACACTTGGTGGGTACTTAAGCCATATAAGTTCTAAGGTCGATCGCTTACTATTAGAGATTATACCTCGAGGTTTATTGATCGTTTTCTAAGTGATTTTCCAAAGTTATAACCACTTGTTCTTTTTAGGGGTTCATTCGTACTTAACCCTGATTCGAACATTTTATAAAATCGAAAAATGATTCGTTTGACATGAGGTTTTCTATTACACCTTCCTTATGATCTCTAATATTTTAATTATCAAGATTCGCCACTGAATTAGTAATATTAAGAGGGTTCAATTTCAGTTCGAACTGGCACTTACGGTTTCAAACCACTTTTACTAATTTGACCATAGCTCCTAAAACGTAAGTCATTTTGCTTCGATTCTCACGCAAAAACGATCTATGACTCGAGATCTACAAGGACATGTCATAAAATCATTAAGGCCAGAGATTATGCCGACTGTCATGCACGGTTTCTTAAGGTCTAACGAAATTTGGGCATTACGATGGCTATAACTCGGACATTTCCAAATTTATCATAACAAATCAGGACACACCGGGCATACCATACATCCATAACATCAATCAAAATTCATTTTACTCTTCTAAGGGCAGTAGTAACATTCAACTCCAATACCTAACCCTTTTACACATTGAACAATCATAAAATTCCTTAACATGCACTTATCTCTACATATCATCAAGACTATACTAAAAACTCATATAAACTCAAAGGGTGGGTTAGGGTTTTACCTTCCTTGATGCTCTAATAATATTAACAAAGCTTGATGATCCTTCAATAAGCCTTAGATAGTCCTTTGGAAGCTAAATCTTGATCATCAAAACAAGGAAACAAGTTAGTGATTTCGAAGTTACTATTCACATCTTTAAAGAACCGGAAGAACGAAGGCCTTACAATGCTTTTCTGGATAAGACCCCTGAAGAAGAGTTGTGGAGCATATTAATACCTTTCCAACAAGCTAAAGAACACCAAATTGCATTGAGAAATGAAGGAGATATGGTCGTTTGAAATTCGGTACAGAAACTGTCAAGAATCAGGACAGTTCGGCTTCTTTAACTTGGGGAAGGGATTTGACTAGGCTACACTACTTTGTTGGCCATGAAATTTTGAAAGAATGTTCCACATAAACTGAGGAAACTATGGTTCAAATTTGGTGATTTATGAATGGGTAGAAGTGGAGATATGAATTTTTCTTTGAGTATTGTTTCTGCTGGGCAGTTTTGGACAAATTGAGGAAATGGAGTTGCTTGGCTTCCTTTTGATCTCATCCTTGCATTATTGTTCATTGTTATGACAATATCTAACTAAAGCCACTTTAATAAAGTGATTGTATCACCTAATGCATCATCTTGGACATGAGTTAGTGTTTTGTGGTGAGATGAGGTGTTTAAGCTAACTAAATGGTTTGATTTCTAATGTTACTAGTTAGCTTTGTAACTAACTTGGTTACTTGGTCTTATCCCCTTGCACATGCATGCACCTTGGCTCTCTGATTGTTCTTTTGTCCTGTTATTGCTCAATTTCATTGATCGCTTGGAGGAATATCTCAAGCATTTCTAGTTAGGATTTTACCGGAAACCTTCTTAATATTTTTGCTCACATCTTTAATCCTCCTTTATAATTCTTTAATTTAAATCCCTTAAATCTTTTTAATAAATCCTTCAGTGTCCAGGGAAATCTCGGAGAAAATAAAAGTGCTATTTTTCTGAATCTGATATCCTTTACATACAATTATTTTGCCTATCGGTCATTAATACGAACTCAGAAATCCGTTCCGAGCTTGTAAAAGCCCCAGATTCGGGGTCGGGGATCCGGTCGTTACGGACTCCATTTCCATCCACAAAACCAACATAAATTAAATTACAGCCTTGTGACCCAAAACAACAACATAAAACACACCAGTTATAGTCCCAGAGATGAAATCAGAGTAACTATCAAATATTATTAATCACGAGTGTGAGTTATTACAACCCAAAAGAATTATAATTTAACTTACATACTCTTTGCCATCCATTTATATAAGTCATACTTGTCATTACATCGGATACTCAAGAGCTAACAATTAGCCTACCAATAGCTTCCTTCTTAGCAATGGTAGCTATGATATCAGCGGGTAACCCTCTGACGGCTGTCACCTGATTTCGTTGAGTGCGCCTTGTACGGGCCATTAGATCTAGCTGTTGTTGTGATATAATAAATAAATCAAGGGTGAGCAATAGCCCACCAAAAGTAATATATATGTGAACGACAGTATATATAACAATTGAAATATCTGTGAAACCATATGCCATGGATTAACGAACATAGTACTAGTATAAGGTAAACGATGAAGTTGCAAGGTAAGGAAAGGTACTTTCAGTTTTGAACAATTCTCAAACCCTGTCAACAAGAGTGATACTTCATGTTGCAGACAATAAATAAATTTCGATGATGAACTAATGCTGGAGTATTCACCGCGCCCGCTGTTCCAATCCTTATGATGATCAGTCGCAGATTGTACAGCTCAACTTAGTTTTGCTACCGGTAGAAGGAAGAACTGACGGATTTACTTGTCTACCGCCCTGTTAGATCTCCCCGGCCAACAGTTGGGCCAATGGGAATGGACCGGTGCTAATCGGCCTCTTACACAACTCCTAGTTCGAATAGAATCCATGACTCTGAAATGTAAAGTTCGTTCTCCTTTCCCCAGGTATAATACTTGTTGATAACACTCCACAAAGTAGTCGTATCTAGTTGGAAAGGAAAATTCACCAATATTTCCCAAGCTTGTGCTTGTTAATGGATATCAACTTGTTCCAACCACCTTACCCCTCGAATGACGAGGAAGTAATAACAGATTCAAATGGATAAATAGCAACCAAGTTGCGAGAGCAAAGAATAGTTTTAAAGAATTTATGACCGGGAAGTCAAACAAAATAAATAACATTTTTCAAGTAAGGTTCCCTTATAATTTGAAAGATAGATTTGAATGAAGGATAGAATTTGTGAGAACCTTCCTTGATAAAAATAATAATAATAATGATAAGACTCTGAAATAATTTACAAAATATTTGGAGGTCGAAAATAATATTGAATAAAATGAATCATTTTAGAAACAAGTTAAAAGAATTAAATAAATGTTCCAAGAATATTTATTAAATCATAAATATTTAAAGAATGTTCTTAATATAAAATATTGTTCAAAATAACCCTTGAATAAGTATGTATAAAAATATTTATTAACTAGATAATTCCTCGAATAAATATTCGAAATAATGTTCACAAGAAAATAAGACCTTAAATGAATATTCAGAATAATATTCATTAAATAAGTAAACTCAAATGAATATTCCAAAATAATATTCATCTAAATCAATAACCTCAAATGAATATTCATTAAATAAATCAAGTCTTAAATGAATATTCAAAAATAATATTCAAATAGTATTTCTCGAAGGAGATTATACTCAAATAACATTCCTCGAATAATTTCCAAGTAATTAAAACTTATGGAAATATAAATAATGTTCATAAATAACATTCCTCAAATAATCGGTCACTAGAATCCCTCCGGGTTTCCACGACTATCTCTATATTACAAAATACCGACTCCCGGTCTATATTTAAGGAACGAAGATCATATGCCCTTCACTAAGGGTCTTAGCAATATCTGGCTTATAATTAGTGTATCTCGTATCTAACTTATAGGCCAACATCAAATCAGGGAACAATTATCACAATATAATTTTGAAAGTAGGCATGCATGTTATGGCATAGGTATAACAACAATCAATCATATATAGTATCACAACAACAGTTCCAAGGTATTGAAAACTTGCCTGGTAATCTGGTAGGGATAGTGTGCCCTGGGTCAGTTCGGTGATCTGTAAATAATCAAATATCCGAGGTTAGTCAATTAACGCTTGAAAGGTTAAGTATATACTTTACTTAGGTTAAAAACACATTTTCGAGTTATCTCGTTATGTACACTTTAGTGTACTCTTTTTATCACCATTATGATCCGACACTTGCTCATTATCAAGGCATGTCATTTTACTTACACTTGGTGGGTACTTAAACCATATAAGTTCTAAGGTCAGTCGTTTACTATAAGAGATTATACCTCAAGGTTTATTGATCGTTTCTAAGTGATTTTCCAAAGTTATAACCACTTGTTCTTTTTCGGGGTTCATTCGTACTTAACCCTGATTCGAACATTTTTATAAAATCGAAAAACGATTCGTTTGACATGAGGTTTTCTCTTACACCTTCCTTATGACTTTTAATATTTAATTATCAAGATTCGCCATTGAATTAGTAATATTAAGGGGGTTCAATTTCAGTTATGAACTCGCACTTACGGTTTTGAACCACTTTTACTAATTTGACCATAACTCCTAAACCGTAAGTCCGTTTGCTTCGATTCTCGTGCCAAAAAGATCTATGACTCGAGATCTACAAGGACGTGTCATAAAATCATAAAGGTCAGAGAATTATGCCTACTGTCATGCACGGTTTCTTAAGGTCTAACTAAATTTGGGCATTATGACGGCTATAACTCGGACATTTCCAAATTTATCACAACAAATCAAGCCACACCGTGCATACCATACATCCATAACATCAATCAATATTCATTTTACTCTTCTAAGGGCAGTAGCAACATTCAACTCCAATACCCAACCCTTTTACACATTGAACAATAATAAAATTCCTTAACATGCACTTATCTCTACATATCATCAAAACTATACTAAAAACTCATATAAACTCAAGGGGTGGGTTAGGGTTTTACCTTCCTTGATACTCTAATAATACTAACAAAGCTTGATGATCCTTCAATAAGCTTTAGATAGTCCTTAGGAAGCTAAGTCTTGATCATCAAAACAAGGAAACAAGTTAGTGATTTCGAAGTTACTACTCACCTCTTTAAAGAACCGGAAGAACAAATGCCTTACACTGCTTTTCTGGATAAGACTCCGGAAGAAGAGTTGTACAGAATCTTAATACCTTTCCAACAAGCTAAAGAAAACCAAATTTCATTGAGAAATGAAGGAGATATGGCCATTTGAAATTCGGTACAGAAACTGTCAAGAATCAGGACAGTTCGGCTTCTTAAACTTGGGAAAGGGATTTGACTAGACTACACTCCTTTGTTGCCCATGAAATTTTGAACGAATCTTATACAGATATTGAGGAAGCTATGGTTCGAATTTGGTGATTTATGATGGGGTAGAAGTGGAGATATGAATTTTTCTTTGAGTATTGTTTCTGCTGGGCAGTTTTGGAGAAATGAGTAAATGGAGTTGCTTGGCTTCCTTTTGATCTCATCCTTGGATTATTGTGCATTGTTATGATAATATCTAACTAAAACCACTTTAATAAAGTGATTGCATCACCTGATGCATCATCTTGGACATGTGTTAGTGTTTTGTGGTGATATGAGGTGTTTAAGCTAACTAAATGGTTTGATTTCTAATGTTACTTGTTAGCTTTGTAACTAGCTTGGTTACTTGGTCTTATCTCCTTGCACATGCATGCATCTTGGCTCTCTACTTGTTCTTTTGTCCGGTTATTGCTCAATTTCATTGATCGTTCGGAGGAATATCTCAAGCATTTCTAGTTAGGGTTTTACCGGAAACCTTCTTAATATTTTTGCTCACATCTTTAATCCTCCGTTATAATTCTTGAATTTAAATCCCTTAAATCTTTTTAATAAATCCTTCAGTGTCCAGGGAAATCTCGGAGAAAATAAAAGTGCTATTTTTCTGAATCTGATATAGTTTACATACACTTATTTTGCCTATCGGTCATTAATACGAACTCAGAAATCCGTTCCGAATACTCCTATATAGCGTCGTCTAATAATATTCCAATTTCCACCAAAAACACTATTCATCACTTATTCTCTCTTTTTTTTTTTTGCTAATTGAGTGAAATATATAAAAACAAAAAGATAATTACAAGTTTTCAAGGGGCATACCCCAGGGAAAACAAAGCCAAAACCAAGGCTAGAACTAGACAAAAATGCTTGACCTAACTACTAGGCCTACAAACAGCAACTAGAAAAGAATAGGACATATGTTCCTATTTTTTGACAAAAATTTTTTGAAAGCCTCGGAGGAATGTACCCTTTCCCTCACCATCCTTTTCGTTGTTTCCAAAAGACGAGCAGCTGGACTAGGACTCTTATTGGCGTGGATACGATCATTGCGCTCTCTCCAAATAACATAAACTACTACTGCAATGTATAAGTAGGCCAGCTTCTTAAGCCATCCTGAATTAACCCCTGGGCAAAATAAACCATTCTGCCAATTGTTCCAGTCGAGAGAGATAGGCAGGTGACTCCCTTGGAAAACAATTCTGGTATAATGACAGGTTGTGAAAAGATGCTCAGCCGATTCTAGGATATTGCTGCAAAGCACACATCTGCTATCAACCGAAAAACCAAATTGGAGCATTCTATCTTTAGTTAATAACCTTCCTCGAAGAGCTAACCACAGGTAAAGAGAGCAATTACGAATGGCTAGAGGATGGTGTATAGCGTCGAGCCAAAGAGGAGGAGTGCCAACTCTACGGATAGAGTCCCAAACAGTAGATATTTTACAGACTTTAGAGCCATTCCACAAGGTGTTATCATGAGGGTGGATAGTACAATTAGTAAGAAGCAAGCGAAGCTGTATGATGGTCATGTGATTTGATCTGCTTGGGTTCCAATTTCCGTCAGATATTATAGAATTTACCAGAGCGAGATTAGTGGACTCTGCATTGGAGATAGCACTGCTGTCAAAATGCTCAAGAAGAGGCTTATTAACTAGCCATGGGTCGTGCCATAACAAAAAACTGGAGTTTCGTCCCACCTGGTAGCATAAAAACTGTAAAGCATCTTCCCTGTAGTTGAGCAACTTCCTAACACTCCATGAGCATAAGTAAGGGATCTTTGAGGTCCAGAATGGTTTTTTCTTGAAAAGACAATTATGCAGCCAAAGGATCCAGATGGAGTCAGCACTTTGCTTAGTAAGACGCCATATTTGGTATAGGATGGATGCTCTATTCCATTCGAATAAGTCACGGAGACCAAGACCACCCTCAGATTTGGGAGTGCAGCAGTCTTGCCAAGAAACTTTATGTTGAGCATTAGAGGTATGAGATCCTCCCCAGAGAAAATTGGCCAAGTATGACTGAATATTTCTTAAAACTCCTTTAGGCAAGAAAATGTAGGTTGCCCAGTATCCCTGAATACTGAAAAGAATAGACTTTAGGAGTTGAAGCCTACCTGCAAGCTTTAAGAAATGATTAGTCCAGCTATTAGTCTTTGAGCACAGACGTTGAACCAGGGGGGTGCAATCGTCCTTGTTCAGGCTAGAGGAGATCAGTGGAAGACCCAAGTATTTAATTGGCAAAGTCCCTCTTTGAAAACCCGACACCTGCAGAGTGTGTTGAACAACACTGTCGGCAACATTACTGAAAAAACAGAGGCTTTTTCCTGGATTAGGATAGAGACCTGAAGCCTTGGAGAATCTGTTAACTGTCTTAAGAATTCCTGTTACAGATGGCTGGTCACCTTTGCAAAACAAGAAGAGGTCGTCAGCGAAAATGAGATGGGAAATTTTTAGATCTTTAGTGCGCCAGTGGTAGGTAAAATTGGCGTCACGGTCTAAGTCATGACTGAGGTAGCATGTTAGAACTTGCATTGCTAGAACAAAAAGATAAGGCGAAAGTGGACATCCTTGCCTAAGCCCAGATTTGCTTGCGAAGAAACCCTCTAGGGATCCATTCACTTTCACCGAGAGCATACTAGTAGAAACGCAGACTTTAACCCAGTTAACAAACATCTCCGGGAAACCCATAACAGTCATAGTTTTGAAGAGGAAATCCCAATTCAGGCTATCAAACGCTTTCCTTATATCCAGTTTTATAGCACAACGACTTGGCCCAGCAGTATGATAACCTTTGACCAGAGCTTGTGCCAGCATAATATTGTCACCAATACTACGTCTCGGAACAAAAGCGGATTGGTTGACAGAGATTAAGTGGGGCATTAGGGGCTTCATTCGGTTTGCCAAGAGTTTTGCAATACACTTATAGAGGGTGTTGCAGCAAGAGATTGGCCTATAATGAGACATGTTCGAAGGACAGTCTACTTTAGGGATTAAAGCCAACGCTGTGGCATTAACAAAACGAGGGAGGTCATTGCTTTGAAAGAAGTAGAGGATACCTTTAACAACATCAGGCCCCACCACACTCCAAGCATTAAGAAAAAACTCAACAGTAAAGCCATCAGGACCTGGACTTCTATTCCTTGCCATTTTTTTTAAGGTACCATAGATCTCATTATGAGTAAATGGAGCACATAGCAGCTGTTTATGAGATTCAGAGAGACTCGGAAAGGCGACTTCAGGATCCAAAGCTTCCACCTCGTGAGACGAGCCCAGTATTGATTTAAAGTAGTTAACAGCGGTGTTTGCAATGCCACTATGCGAGCAAAAGGTTTCCCCCTGATCATCTTCAATAGACAAGATTTTATTTGAGTTCCATCGACTTTTGCAGGAGTTATAGAAAAACTTGTTATTACCATCACCCAAGTGCAACCACTTTATGCGAGATTTTTGCCTTAAGAACACTTCCTCATTTTTAAGACAAATATTGAGGTTTGAGATGAGGTGCTCTTCTTCACTAAACTGCTCTTGAGAAGGAACTTGAGGCATTGACTCCTGGAATTGAATAAGAGCATTTCTGGCTAACAAAACTTTTTCATGAAGATCACCTTGCGACTTGTTGAACTGAGAAAGAGCTTGCTTCGTATTTTTTAGCTTTCTCGAAAGGACATACCAGGGATCACCATTGACTTGCAATTGCCAGGCTGCTGTCACTAAACTAAGAAACTGAGGCGATTCCATGATGTGATTAAAGATTTGAAAAGGCTTCTTTAACTTTATTACCTGAAGGCCCAGAATTACAAGAGCCGGGCTATGGTCAGATAGACCTCGAGGGAGGAAGTTAGCATAAGATAGAGGGAAAGAGCTCAGCCACGAATCATTAACCAGCACTCTATCTAGCTTCTTCAAAGTAGGAGAGGTTTTATTACTATCCCACCAGGAGAAGAATAGACCCGTGAAGTGAAGATCGACCACTCCAATATCAGAGACAAAGCTTTTAAAATCAGTCATACCCAGAGTCCAATTGGCCATGTTGTTGCTATTTTCCTCCAATTTGAGGCAGACGTTGAAATCACCCAGAAGGCACCAGGGTTTAGTGTCATTGTTACTAGATATTAATCTCTGAAAAGCTAGCAGACTTGACCAGAGAGGCTTCCTTTCCATGTAAGTGTTCAGAGCATAGACGAAAGAGACCATGAAGTTCTCCTGAGAGTCTATCTTAGTCACCGAGCAAGAAATATGTTGATCAGAGATGGCTAGAGGAAAAACCTGCCATACGGTTGGATCCCAGCTAATCCAAATTCTACCATTATCATGGTAGTCATAATTATAGAGCCAACTGTGATGAGGAGCTAGAAAATTGGCTATGGAAGCAGCTTTATCTCTCTTTACTCGAGTTTCTAAGAGAGCAAAAATAGACAATTTGTTATTTCTAATAAAGTCTTTAATAAAAGACGTCTTATTATTTAAACCTCGAACATTGTATGTACAAAACGACATAAAAAGGATATAAGAAATTTTTAGGGGATACTCCCCCTACCCCCCCCTGGGCTCTTTGCTTTGCTACGCTGCAGTTTAGACAATTTAGAGTGATTTTTCTTTGCCACTTCGTCAACAACAATGTTACGGAAGATGTTAGGAAAAGCAGGAGAGGCTGAGTCAGGAGCTTCGACCTCTGGGCTTTTTGATGATCTGCGTTTCCTAACCACCTCTTTCCAATCAGATTCTACTGGCTGCTGTGGAGTTTTTTGCACAGTTGGAGACACTGGTTCAACAACTGTTTCAGCTACGGTATCATCCTCGGTATTCTTTTCAACTACATTGGCAAGAATTTCTGTCTTATCTTCAATATTGACCTCCACCTGCTGAGGAGAATCCTTAGATACTTCTACTGGTTTTTTAGTTTCCTTTTGAACCCAGACTTTTTTGGCTTCCGGACAAGCTGAAATTGGATGTCCTAGCATTTTACACCCGGTGCAAACTAGAGGCTTACGGGCATAGTCTACAACAACATTTTGTAAAAATTTTACTCCAAGAGGACTAAGAGCAGTGACTGGAATTGAGTCAGGCAACGGATCACCAATCTTATAAGAAACACACATTCGAGCAAATGGCAGCATTACCAACTGAGATGTCAGTTTATCTGCACATATAGGGGATCCTATGACACTAGCAATTGAGCTTAACCCCTCCCTCGTCCAGTAGCAATCTGGAATATTGCTAAGTTTAATCCAAAGAGGAATTCTGGACACTATATCCTGGCCACCAGAGCCTCCCCAATCACTAAGAACTAGAGGTCTGCGATAAAGATAGATAGTACCTCGAGCCAAAGCAGCTGATTTAGAGACCAAATCTGCAAATTTGAAAATAAAAGTAGTGGATGATTTCTGAAAGACTTGAATTAGCCCTTTGTTGCCCCAAATTCTTTGCGCTAGATCTTGGACAGTATTAAAGCTAAGAGTTTGCTTAGTGAACGACCCAACGACGCAGTATTTGAATTTATCGATTCCTTGCTGCAAAACTTCATCCGGAGGGGTGACAGTAGAAATACCCTCAGGTAAGGGAACATAGTCGAATTTAACTTCCTCTGGTATAGGAAGTGAGGATTTTACTACTTGTGTCCAAGATTTAGAATGAAGAGAATCTTTAGCCTCACCACCGGTGTTTTTAAGAGCACCTGAATCATCCTTGGAGCCAGAAACCCCTTCGCCCTCTTTGACAGTTTGCTTAGGCATATCATCGAATACTTGGTGATTAGTAGATGCGCTTCCCGGATTCTTGAAGATAGGTAAACCATTCTCGTCCCTACCTGATATAAACAAGCTGTCATTCCTTCCTCCTTGCAAGCAATCTCCATTAAAAGATGCCTTCTGTCTTAGAGCTTCTTTCTCTGATTCTACCCAAGAGATACCATTGGTTTCTAAGAGTTGTTGCATTTCCATCATCTTGAGACGAAGAGCGATAAGCTCCTCCCTATCATTTTTGTTAGTGGCAAAGGCCATCCTAGCAACTCGATTCACCGTTTCTTGCTCTATAGCAGTTCTACTGTCTTCATAAGCCTCCCCCTTAGGCGAGTCGTTTTCTTCATCTACATCTTCACATACAACCTCGATACCTCCTGAGCTGCTGGGCATAGTTTTCTTGCCTACATCCAAACCAACCAGAATGGGAAAGTCCTCCACTTCCCTGCGCGCTTTAAGAGCTGCAATACTATCACCCTCAGAGTCATCTTGCATATAGCCTGGGACACCATCGGAGTCACAGAAAGATCCTTGGCTAACCATAATAACGGCTAGAAAATATATATATAATATAAGAAATTTAGTGTATATGTGAGGGGAAAGAGAGGAGGTGGATTTAAGACGGGATTTGTGTGGGTTGTGATGGGAAAAGGTGTAAGAGAGTAGATCTAGGTAAGAAATTAATGGCGGCTATTAGGGTTTTTTAGAAAGAAGGAGGAGCTTCTCTCTCTAGGACTCTCATTCTTTTTCCCTTGACCAACTGTCTCTTTCCACTTATTCTCTCTTTATTCCTTATAATTAGAAAAATGTTCTCGCGCTTTTCCGAGCGTTCCTTAACCCTTTTACGGAACCACTGGACTTACAACAGATATCGATTTGGATGACATGAGCTACCAGATATCGATTTGGATGACATTAGAATATTTCCTTCCTCTTTGGAATACCCTATCTTACTTTCTAGGGGATAGATTATTCTAATCTAAGTTGTCAACCCATTTCATTCTTCATGACATATAACCATTGGAATCCATATTCATTCCATTCATTAGAACAACTGTTACACTTATAATCCATTACATAAAAAAAGTTTTAATTCCTACCAAAAAACAGGGTTCTTACATTGCTTGTCGATTAGACCTTAAGGCTGAACCCCGAAAGGAGCAATTGCAAATAGAGATAGCCAATCGAGAGATTTTTCCCGTAAAATCTATACACCCAGGTTGTAACCTAGAAATAGAAGGTCAACATTTTTCAATAGACTTCAATAGAGCCCAGATTGACTGTAAAAGAAAGAAGGTAACTTTAGAAGTACCAGAAGAGAAGAAAGTAGTATTTAAAGGGCAACGACAGATACAGAAATTTTTGAGTATAGTACAGACCAAGAGAGTATTGCACCAGGGATGTGAGGCTTACTTAGCTTATGTGGTTGATACCCAGAAAGACACACCTAGTATAACGGAAATTCCAGTGGTTAGTTTGAGGATGTATTTCCAGAGGATCTTCCCGGATTACCACCAGTCCAAGAAATAGAATTTGCTATTGAGTTAGCCCCGACACAGCCCCAGTTTCAAAAGCACCATATCGATTAGCCCTAGTGGAAATGAAAGAGTTGGCGACTCAGTTACAAGAGTTACTGGATAAGGGTATGATAAAACCTAGTGTGTCACCATGGGGAGCCCCGGTGTTGTCTGTGAGAAAGAAAGATGGTAGTATGAGATTGTGTATTGACTATCAAGAGTTGAACACGCTTACCATTAAGAATAGGTACCCGCTACCAGGGATAGATGATTTATCTGAGTAGCTGAGAGATGCTGTGTATTTTCCAAGATTGACTTGAGAACTGGATATCACCAATTAAGATTAAACCCGAGGATATACCCAAGACTGCGTTTTGCACTAGGTATGGGCACTATGAGTTTTTAGTAATGTCATTTGGGTTGCCTATGGCACCCGCAGCCTTTATGGATTTAATGAATTGAGTGTTCAAGAAGTATCTAGATGAGTTTGTTATTATATTTATTGATGACATCTTGATCTATTTAAAAATGGAAAAAGAGCATGCCGAGCATTTGAGAATTGTGTTAGAGATATTACAAAAAGAACAATTGTATGCCAAATTCTCGAAGTATGAATTTTGGCTTAAGGAAGTCCAATTTCTAGGACATATGGTTAGTAGTAGCAAGGGAGTCTTAGTGGATCCCGCGAAGATAGAAATTGTCTCAAATTGGAAGAGACCAATGACACTGACAGAGGTGAGGAGTTTTATAGGCTTGGTAGGTTATTATAGGAGATTCGTGCAAGATTTTGCTAAGATAGTAGCACCATTAACACGACTTACGAGAAAGACTGAAAAGTTCGAATGGATCCCAAAGTATGAGGAAATTTTCCAGGAATTAAAAAAGAGATTGGTGTCAGCCCTTGTACTGGCCCTACCAGATGATAAACAGACTTTGTGATTTATGATGCTTCTCATCAAGGTTTAGGTTGTGTTCTTATGCAGCACGGTAGGATAATCGCGTATGCATCCAGAAAGCTAAGGATTACGAGACGAGATACCCCACCCATGATTTAGAATTAGCAGCGATAGTTTTCACCCTAAAGATTTGGATACATTATTTATATGGGGAAAACTACGAGATTTATACTAATCATAAGAGCCTGAAATACATATTCACCCAGAAAGAGCTAAACATGAGTCAAAGAAGGTGGCTAGAATTGATCAAGGATTATGATTGTGAGATACACTACCATCCAGAGAAGGCCAATGTGGTGGCCAATGCCCTTAGCCGTAAGAAGACAATTAAGATGGTAACCACGTCAGAAGAGTTGACCGCAAATCCTGAGAGAGTGGAGATTGAGGTAAAGATACGACCACTGTAACGCCCTCCCGATCTGGGGTCATGATCGGGGCATCACTACACAAAACCAAATACACAAACCCTGCTGAAAATAATAATAAAACATAATGTATTGACCCCACTATAAACCTGGATCTTTAACAGGTAGTGGTTTGAAACAGGCAACTACTAAACTAAGTTATTACATTACAATATCAAATCCTTTATCAAAAGTTTAATACATCCCACAAATATAAATACAACTAACTGGAAATATTTTAACAAGTCTTGACCGTTGCTCAAAAGTCCAACCTGCTACCAGCTCAAAACTAGTGTGCCTAAGGTCCACAACACGCACTTCTCCTGATATAGCTCTTAAGACGTATCCTCTTCTTTTTTAACTGAAAATGGGTTAGAAACAATAGCAAGAAGTGAGCCAAATGCTCAGCAAGTGATAAAATGGAGATAAAATCCACAACTGAATACTGAATACAACAATATAAAGGTACCAAAGGTAATTCAGGATATTCTGATTGAATTCACAATCTCAAGCGTAAGCCTGTCAGGCAGTCAAATATTCTGTTCATGACATTTTAAAATCATCCATTGAATTTTTTTAAAATCTATTCATTTGAGAAAGAAAACAATCTATTCTCTTTTTAAATCAATCTCATTTTTAAAATAATTAAATTTGATTAGAGGTTTTTCCCGACTCCGGACAATACTGGTGATCAGCCACGTAAAGTCCCCATACCGGACAGGAAGTCCCTCTGGACATAAAATTGGGTTCCCAATTAAGCAACACATTGGCCTTTAAAAGTGCTGGACTGGTCCCACTAGAACTCTAGCACAAAATAAAATATGCTGGACCGGCGTCACCCGACCTCTTATGCTCTCGAATCTGAAGGAATCCGTAGAAAAGATTTTTGATGGAATCTGTTCGCTATTTTCTCTACGCAAGTATACGCAGTCCAAAAGCAATATAGGGAAATAAGGATCGTTCCCACGAAGACTTGGTGTATTTAAGTAAATATGTTTATTCAACAACGTTCGGTTAATTATAGAAGCCTGAACAACGAAATGGTTGGTTTGTTCAAATCACAATTAATTAATGAAATAACGACTAAAAATAATATGATAAAGATTTTATATATGAGATAAACATGGGATTCTAATTTCATTATTTATTTCATTTAGAATTGATGTCTTAATGTAAAGTGATTCTGATAATTATGAAAGCTAGCCGGGAACACGAAACTAATATAAGCGCCTTTCAGCCTTAACTTATATCAAACCATACAAACATCCACTTAAAAAGATAGAAGTTGCGTGGACACCATTTATGTCTAGACCCTATATGTCTATAAGATTTGAAAACATAACTGGTTTACGAATAAATTCCTTATTTTTGGCTACACAGGGCGATGTGATCCAAAACCCTACCACTAATCGTAATTATATATGATAATTACGAACCTGTGCTAACATGGCAAATTCTAAATTCTCAAATCCACTTTCGCATTCATTAAGAATTAATAATTTAGATGATAGCTACGTATCTAATAAATTAAGCACAACCACGTTAGGCAATCGGAAATTTTTATCATAACACAATTTATTAAGGCATCGAATTACTAAATTACGTAAATAAATCCATTAGAATCCCATGACGGCGATTAGTTCATAATTAAACGAATCGTCATCATGGGATTAATTGAAATAATAATAATAATAATAATAATAATAATAATAATAATAATAATAATAATAATAATAATAATAATAATAATAATAATACTAATAACAACAATAATAAAACTAAATTAAAAATTACGATAAATTAAATATGAAAATTATAAGAGTTAGAAAGTAGAACCGAAATAGCTTCCAATGAAAGAAAATAGCACTCCAAATAATTCTTCTTACAATCTTCAACCCGAATAAAATTTATATTCCTTGTAGAAAAATTAAAGTGTAAAAACTACACTGAAAATACAAAAAAAAAAAAACTATACTGAATATTTGGAGGGGAGAGGAGAGAAATGAGCTGAATTTGTGTTGTGCTGGTGTTGGTGTGTAGAGGTGTGTTGAAACTATAGGAATTGAGTCATATTTATAGCACAATTTCAGCACGCCAGGGCAATAAATTAATTATAGCCGAAAGCAACAAAGCACACACTACAGCAAAACAAACACAGCAAATAATCGAATAAATCACAATTTTATCTGGCCAATCTGGAAGCCCAGCCGCAGGAGCAGGCGGTGTGCCACACGCTCGCATCTTGACAGAACGGAACCGGGCGCGTGTCTCCCACGCGCGGGTGGGAGAGTGGAGATCTGGCCGACAGACTTTGCAAAATTCTTCTTCCTTTATTTTTTTAATTCCGACAGCACTTGATTTGGTTGTTTGTTTTACTTTTGTGTACACATCATCACATGCACTGGCCTTGTTTACCACCTGCACATAATTCGTTTCCTTTTTTTTTTTTTTTTCTAACTTACAATTTTTAATTAACAAATATTTAATTTAATTCAGAAATTATAAAAATAAATATCTAATATTATTAGATATTTATAATTATAATTTTCTAATTAAATAAAATATTTGTTAATATAAATGAATCATTAGGCTCTGAGCTGCGGTTAATTGAGGATCTGAAACCGGACTCCTTTCGCTTAACGAAAAATATAACAATTCCAATCGGGGTTCCAGATTTAAGAATATATCACTCAGAATTTCTTTATGATAATTCTTTTTTTCCTCGTAGCCAGTCCACTTGATAAAATTGAGCCAGAAATCCACCGTTTTTAGCCTTTTATCGCCTAGATCCTGAAGTTGCGAGTTCTGCACAACAAATAATTAAACAACAAAAACGAATTAAAAGACACAACATATTTAAGGATAAACCATCAATATAGGTCCATTTAGCGCATAATAAGTGGATATAAAATCCACTTATCACACCCCCAAACTTAAACTGAAGCTTGTCCTCAAGCGAAAACAGACTCGATTATCTCTAAATGCATGAATGCAACTGATGAAAGGATCCCATAGGCACAGTAATAACCAAATTAGCAGAGTGACTCAGAGAATGTGAAAATTCCAAATAGAGATCGACTAAATACCCGCATATTAACATGAACAAGTACAGAAACGTGCGTGTGTGCAATGCTCATCAGAATTACTTTTAGCACTAGATCAAAACCATACATATTCTTCGTCAAGACAATCACAAGTTTATAAACAGAATGAACGCTAGACACTTCATAACCTAGAAACTCCTCCATCATCATTTGAGTTAGACAGGAATTCATGCTTTATCACTAACAACTAAGACGCATAATACTATATACAACACACATGCGTATTTGACCGTGCAATTGATGAGACCCCAAAAGGCTTATACAATAATACCCATGTAGCGAGCGTTAGGTTAGTGGATCCCAGACCGGAAAAGTCTTAGGTCACTAGGCTTGAGTCCCCTAGAACTTAATTGCTCGAGTATTAAAGAGCTCACCCTGATCAATTTTGCATACATACTCACAAACACTCTTCTTTTTTTTTTCTTTTTTTTTTTATATGCAATCTGGAATGAGAATTCTCAATTCCAACCCTAGACTACTCATATAAATATGAGCTGGCTACTAGCCAATTGACACATATCCATTATTAACAAATACACACAAACTAGCATGAACCCTGGTTTCCCCCAAACTTATATTTAGTGATTCTACGCTATCAAGGGAATAAAGAAAATTCCAAATATAATCAGGTGATTAAATTTCAACAACCAAACAAGCATGACCTTAACCTAGCCCCAAAAGCAATTGATGAGTTGTGTAAGATTGTGTTTCTGCAACATGTATGTCAATTCATAAGTATTTAAATCAGCCCTCTATTCATCATTAACACACTCAAATTCATCATTGGCTGCTAAACGGAACTTCCAAGCGCTACGGGATCAATGAAAATATGATATGCAACTAATCATGATTATGCAATTTTTTTTATATGAATTATATGAAATTATACTAGCATGGTGTATTATGAACTATATGAAACTATATGCATACTATGACTCAATTAATCAATTATCCTAAATCACCCCCAAACTTAAAATATTCAATGTCCTCATTGAAGGTATAGATAAAGGATAAACGAGAACTCCCCTAACTGTTGGCATCGTCACCCTCCTCGGGTGGTGAATCAAGTGGCGGAAATGAGCTCCAAACTGAAACTAATCCTGCAACTCGCCAATGACCTGCAAACTGAACAAAATCACACAAAATCAAACCACACATAAAAACACCAAACCTATGGGTTGCCTCCCACGAAGCGCTTGTTTATTGTCGCTAGCTTGACGATTATACTGAGAATCATGTGGTGGCCAACTCGGTGGTGTCTGCCTCACGGTTCACCGTGCCACCAAAATAGGGCTTCAATATCTGCCCATTCACTTTGAATGATTGATCGGGTGATTTCTCAAAGATTTCCACCGCTCCGTGTGGAAACACAGTTTTGACAACAAATGGCCCTGACCATCTTGATTTGAGCTTCCCTGGAAACAATCGAAGACGAGAGTTATATAATAAGACCGACTGGCCAGAAACGAATACCTTTTGAATAAGACGACGATCATGCCATCGTTTCACTTTCTCCTTATAGAGCTTATTGTTCTCATATGCCTGCAATCGAAACTCGTCCATCTCGTTGAGTTGCACCATCCTTTTCTCACATGCGGCCTTAAGATCGAAATTTAGCTTCTTCAAAGCCCAATAAGCTTTGTGTTCCAATTCTGCCGGTAAATGGCAAGCTTTCCCATAGACAAGCTGATATGGCGACATGCCCAAGGGTGTTTTATATGTTGTACGATAAGCCCATGCGGCTTCATCGAGTTTCAAAGACCAGTCCTTTCTCGAAGGACTCACCACTTTTTCCAAAATGCGTTTAATCTCGCGATTAGATACCTCGGCTTGGCCATTGGTTTGCGGGTGGTATGCCGTAGCTACCCGGTGCTTGATGTTGTACTCTGCCATGAGATTAGTAAACTTTCGATTGCAAAAGTGAGTACCTTCATCGCTTATGATTACTCGAGGAGTGCCGAATCTTGTGAAGATGTTCTTGTGAAGGAAATTGAGCACGACATTGGCATCATTGGTCGGAAGTGCCTTGACCTCCACCCATTTGGAAACATAATCAACGGCTAGCAAGATGTATTGGTTGTTACACGAGGAAATGAATGGTCCCATGAAATCGATGCCCCAAACATCGAAGATTTCCACCTCTAGCATTATATTGAGGGGCATCTCATTCCTCCTAGATATGTTACCAACACGCTGACAACGATCACACTTTAGTACAAACTGATGGGCATCCTTAAAAAGGGATGGCCAATAAAATCCCGCTTGAAGAATTCGAGTTGCGGTCTTTTCACTTCCATAATGGCCACCATATGTCGTGGCGTGATAATCCCTAAGAATAGCCTCTGTTTCACTGCATGGTACACATCTCCTAATCACCTGATCGGCTCCTTGTTTAAACAGATATGGTTTGTCCCAACCATTTGACTTCATGCAAGAATTTCTTTCTTTGTGCAAAAGAGAGCCCGGGAGGAATCACTCGACTCACCAGAAAGTTCACAATGTCTGCAAACCAAGGCTCTTCTTCTTGTATCCCAAACAACTGTTCATCAGGAAAGGATTCATTAATGACGGTTTTGTCTTTGGATGTCTTCCCAAGGTCTTCCAATCGTGAGAGATGGTCGGCTACTTGGTTTTCTGTCCCTTTTCTATCCTTGATCTCCACATCGAATTCTTGCAGCAGAAGAATCCATCGAATCAACCTAGGTTTGGAGTCCTTTTTAGAGAGCAGATATCTGATAGCTGCGTGATCAGTGTACACATTCACCTTCGTGCCAAGCAAGTATGAACGGAATTTTTCAAAACCATAAACTATGGCTAACAACTCCTTCTCAGTGGTAGTGTAGTTTAATTGAGCATCGCTGAGGGTTTTGCTTGCATAGTAGATGACATGAAACATTTTATCTTTCTTTTGGCCAAGAACGGCCCCAACTGCGTAATCGCTAGCATCACACATCATAGCGAAAGGATCACTCCAGTCTGGAGCAATGATCACGGGTGCTGAAATCAATTTCTTCTTCAGAGTCTCGAACGCTGTAAGACATGCTTGGTCAAATTTGAAATGAATATCTTTTTCCAGCAGCTGACACAAAGGTTTGGAAATTTTTGCGAAGTCCTTGATAAAACGCCTGTAGAAACCTGCGTGCCCAAAGAAACTGCGAATCCCTCGCACTGAATTAGGTGGCGGCAGCTTTTCAATAGCTTCTATCTTTGCTCTGTCCACTTCTAGGACCCTTCCTTGACACCTTGTGTCCGAGAATAGTTCCTTCTTGTACCATGAAGTGGCACTTCTCCCAATTGAGCACTAGGTTAGTTTCCACGCATCTTTTCAGCACTGAGCCAAGATTTTGCAAGCATTCATCAAAAGATAGACCGAATACAGAGAAGTCGTCCATGAAGACTTCTACGGTCTTGCCAATCATGTCCGAGAAGATGGCCATCTGATCAATGAAAGGAAGGGGAAAATGATCTTTCCTTGTGGCTTTATTCAACTTCCGGTAGTCCATGCAGATTCGCCAACCGGTGACTGTGCGAGTAGAGATGAGTTCATTCTTTTCATTGGTAATCACAGTCATGCCTCCTTTCTTCGGTACACATTGCACTAGACTCACCCATGCACTGTCAGAAATGGGATAGATAATCCCTGCATCCAGCAGCTTGATGATTTCTTTCTTCACTACCTCTTTCATAAGAGGATTTAGCCGCCTTTGATGCTCCACTGTTGGTTTACTACCTTCTTCCAATGGAATTTTATGTTGACAATAAGCTGGGCTGATGCCTTTGATATCTGCTAGGGTCCAACCAATGGCTGTTTTGAATTCCCTCAGGACTCTTAAAAGCTTGTCTTCCTCAGAGTCTGAAAGGTTAGCAGATATAATCACAGGTAAGGTAGATGATTCACCAAGAGAAGCATACTTTAAGTGATTAGGAAGTGGTTTGAGCTCTAGAGTTGGAGCTTCCTCGATAGATGGTTTCATTTGCTAATGCGGCCCCTTTAGTTCTGGCAGATCCAATGATTCAACTGGTCTTTCAAATTTTCTTTGCCATGGCAAAGCATCCAGATATTGCAATTGTTCATCTATGTCATCTTCATCTAATGAATACCTTCCACTAAGGGCCTTTTCCAAAGTGTCATTCATGAACATGTGATCCAACTTTTCTTGTACCGTAGACTCAATCAAGTCTACCTTCAGACACTGTTCTTCTTCTGTTGGAAACTTCATGGCTTTAAAAACGTTGAAAGTGACATTTTGATCATGCACCCTCATTGTAAGTTCCCCCTTTTGGACGTCAATCAATGTTTGTCCTGTCGCCAAGAATGGTCTACCAAGAATGATCGGAATCTTCTTGTCCTCTTCGAAATCAAGTATGACAAAATCAGCTGGAAAGATAAGTTTGTCTACTTTCACTAGGACATCTTCAACAACTCCCCGAGGATAAGTGATAGAGCGATCAGCTAACTGAAGTGACATGTTCGTCGGGGTTGGCTCAGGAAGGCCAAGTTGTAAGAAAACTGAGTATGGAATGAGGTTGATGTTAGCTCCTAAATCACATAAACATTTGTCAAAAGACAAATTCCCAATGGTGCATGGTATGGTGAAATTTCCAGGATCTTTTAGCTTAGGCGGTAACTTTTGTTGCAATACCGCGCTACACTCCTCTGTCAAAGCAACAGTTTCTAAGTTCTCAAGTTTTACTTTTCTCGATAGAATGCCCTTCATAAACTTGGCATAACTCGGCATTTGCTCCAGGGCTTCAGCAAATGGAATGTTGATATGTAATTTCTTAAAGACTTCAAGAAATTTGCCGAACTGCTTGTCTAGTTTCTGTTTTTGCAGACGTCGAGGAAATGGCGGAGGTGGATAGACATGCTCTTCTGCTTCTTTCTGTGCAGGGACTGATTGTTTAGGAGGTGGTACACTTTCTTCTACCTCCGTGCTTGAAATTGGAGCCTTACCCTTGTCCTCGGTATCTCCCACGTTCACTGTTTTTTCATCGGGCAGAATTCTTCTTGCTCTTTCCAATTCATTGCCTTCTGTGACTTTTCCCGATCTTAAAGTGATTGCTTTAATGTGCTCTTGGTTGTCCTTTCTCCCCGGATTAGCTTCAGTATCACTTGGGAGTGTTCCTTGTGGTCGGCTCATCATGAAACTAGCGAGTTGTCCCAATTGAGTTTCCAGATTTTTAATAGAAGCCGCTTGGCTTTTTGACGCCAACCTCAACTCCTCCAATTCTGTCTTTTCACTAGAAGCTGATTGCCCAGAATTCCCATAGGATTGTTGTTGAAATCCTGGAGGATGAAATTGTCGTGGGGCATATTGTTGCTGATAGTGGTGCCCTTGCTGTTGCTGGAATCCAGATGGATTATATGGCTTAGCTCCAAATTGCTGATTTTGAAATTGTTGGTAGGGCTGATTTGATTGTTGCGCTCCTCCTTGATTATTGCTCCAACTGAAATTTGGGTGATTTCGGTTGTTCGGATGGTAGGAATTTGGAGCTGGCTGTTGCTGTCTTTGGAAATTGCTTACGAATTGAACCGACTCGTTTGAGGTGGCACATTGGTTTGATTCATGTGCGCCCGCACACAACTCACAAACACTGGCAACTTGATGAAATCCTTTTGCTGTCAAAGAGTCTACTTTTAAGTTCAAAGCCTCTAGCTGAGCTGCTAATGAAGTGGCTGTGTCGACATTAAGAATTCCTGCTACCTTCTGTTGTGGCATTCTCTGAGTTGGGTTTTGATATTCATTAGCTGCCATCATCTCGATAAGATCGTAGGCCTCCTCATAACTTTTAGCCCATAATGCTCCCCCTGAAGCTGCATCTACCATTGGCCTTGATTGCATTCCTAGTCCATTATAGAAACAATTTATGACCATCCAATTTGGCATGCCATGATGAGGGCATTGTCGAAGCATTTCCTTGTATCTTTCCCATGCTTCATATAAAGATTCACCAGACTGTTGAGAAAATTGCGTGATAGCATTCCTTATAGCAGCAGTCTTTGCCATGGGAAAAAATTTGCTAAGAAACTTTTGAGCTAGATCAGCCCAAGTGGTGATAGATCCCGGTGGCAGAAAGTGTAACCAACCCTTGGCCTTGTCTCTTAAGCAAAACGGGAAGAGTCTCAACTTCACAGCATCATCTGACACATTGTTGAATCGAAATGTGTCGCATATTTCTATGAAGTTCCTAATGTGTAAGTTAGGATCTTCCGTTGCAGTTCCTCCGTACTGTACTTGATTCTGCACCATCTGAATAGTGCTGGATTTAATTTCAAATGTAGGAGCCGCAATTGCTGGACGAATGATACTTGACTGAATGTCATCAATCTTCGGTTGTGAGTAGTCCATTAAAGCCCTTGCTGCTGTAGGTGCAACTACTTCGGCTTCTCCGTCCATCTTGTGAGTATTTGCTAGTTTAAGTACTTGTTTGGCTTTTAATGCTTTAGCACGTGTTAGCATAAAAATCCAAGTATATGAACACAAATAATCACTTCAAAATATAAGATCAAATGTTCAAGTCAAACAAATTAACTTCTATTGTAGTAAAACACATAAACAAAATAACACCGAGTCCCCGGCAGCGGCGCCAAAAACTTGTTCGCTATTTTCTCTACGCAAGTATACGCAGTCCAAAAGCAATATAGGGAAATAAGGATCGTTCCCACGAAGACTTGGTGTATTTAAAGTAAATATGTTTATTCAACAACGTTCGGTTAATTATAGAAGCCTGAACAACGAAATGGTTGGTTTGTTCAAATCACAATTAATTAATGAAATAACGACTAAAAATAATATGATAAAGATTTTATATATGAGATAAACATGGGATTCTAATTTCATTATTTATTTCATTTAGAATTGATGCCTTAATGTAAAGTGATTCTGATAATTATGAAAGCTATCCGGGAACACGAAACTAATATAAGCGCCTTTCAGCCTTAACTTATATCAAACCATACAAACATCCACTTAAAAAGATAGAAGTTGCGTGGACACCATTTATGTCTAGACCCTATATGTCTATAAAATTTGAAAACATAACTGGTTTACGAATAAATTCCTTATTTTTGGCTACACAGGGCGATGTGATCCAAAACCCTACCACTAATCGTAATTATATATGATAATTACGAACCTGTGCTAACATGGCAACTTCTAAATTCTCAAATCCACTTTCGCATTCATTAAGAATTAATAATTTAGATGATAGCTACGTATCTAATAAATTAAGCACAACCACGTTAGGCAATCGGAAATTTTTATCATAACACAATTTATTAAGGCATCGAATTACTAAATTACGTAAATAAATCCATTAGAATCCCATGACGGCGATTAGTTCATAATTAAAAGAATCGTCATCATGGGATTAATTGAAATCATAATAATAATAATAATAATAATAATAATAATAATAATAATAATAATAATAATAATAATAATAATAATAATAATAATAATAATAATAATAATAATAATAATACTAATAACAACAATAATAAAACTAAATTAAAAATTACGATAAATTAAATATGAAAATTATAAGAGTTAGAATTTAATTCAGAAATATTTAATTTAATTCAGAAATTATAAAAATAAATATCTAATATTATTAGATATTTATAATTATAATTTTCTAATTAAATAAAATATTTGTTAATATAAATGAATCATTAGGCTCTGAGCTGCGGTTAATTGAGGATCTGAAACCAGACTCCTTTTGCTTAACGAAAAATATAACAATTCCAACCGGGGTTCCAGATTTAAGAATATATCACTCAGAATTTCTTTATGATAATTCTTTTTTTCCTCGTAGCCAGTCCACTTGATAAAATTGAGCCAGAAATCCACCGTTTTTAGCCTTTTATCGCCTAGATCCTGAAGTTGCGAGTTCTGCACAACAAATAATTAAACAACAAAAACGAATTAAAAGACACAACATATTTAAGGATAAACCATCAATATAGGTCCATTTAGCGCATAATAAGTGGATATAAAATCCACTTATCAGAATCCCTCACAATAAAACCTTTAAAATCATTTCAAACATTACTTTTCGGTCCTTAAACTCACTGATAACAGATCAGCCCAGATTAAAGAATTTTTAAAACATTTTTAAATAAATAAGCCATTTTGATTTTTATTTATAAAAGATTAAGGGTCAGGGATGCTTTTAGGAGTAACTGCATAAGGTACACAAAGATAGGGTTCAAGTATGATTCAAAGGTATTTAATAATAAGTGTTGTTAAGCTCATAAAAATATAAGGAGGTGATGTGAAAGAAATATTTAATTAACTCTGGTAGGTTTCAGAAAACAGGATTTAATAAAAAGGGCCATGAGCTAATGAGGAATAAAGTAAATGTTAAGGTTTTAGAATTAAGGTTCCAGGGATTATAAGTAGGGTTTTATTTGTGTGGTTTAGGAAATAAGCGTAAAGAAAAGGTTTATGACAGAGCAAGGCATGAATTATAAATTAAGGTTATAGTTTAACAAAAATTAGTGTGACAATAGGGTACTGAAGTTTAAACAATTATTCATGGCATCAACGGTAAGGTACGAGGGTTTAATCAATCAATTCTTAAGAATAAATAACAGGATACAGGGGTTAAACAACAATTTATAAGGATAAGCAATAAGGTACAAGGATTAAATCAACATTTTATAACTAGTTCAAGGAATCTAAACTTCAATATAAAGTTCAAGTCAATTGCCTTAACAAAGTACCTCCACGCTAGTCACTTAGTTCAAAAGTCCTCAACCTTTGTCTTTCCCTTACTCATGGGGTCTACGTCCTTCGAATCTAAACATAAAAACACTATTTCAGAATTCTATACAATGCTCGACGTTCCTCTACGAACGTCTATCTTAATCTACCCTTGCGATAATCCCCTGAATTTATTTACTTTAATCATATAATATCAACTACAGACCACTGACATAAATATATAATTATGACTGATAAGCATTTAGCAGGTAATCACATAAATAAAATGTATTTCAAATACCACTCCAATTTAAAAGTACATACCTACATATATATATAAATATATATCCAAAATATATAATTAATATTTTTAGAAAATTTTGACGGCATCCCCTTTATACGGTTAACTGCAAGTCGGAACATAATCGACACAACCAACCAATAATCATCATATTCCAAATAAAACTTACAACCAACAACATACTAACAATACAAGCTAAATTTACTTCAATGAAAATAGTCCTTAATTTAATTAAATCGTACCAACCAAATATACAATTCGGAACTTGATAATACAAAATAAATTTTGCGTAATTCTTACAATTTATTTTTGGCTCACGTGGTCATCATCACCAATTTTCCCTCGACTCAAATAAAATCAAAGTCGAGGGGGTAAAATTCCGAAGGTACCATAGTTTTGGGTTTCCGACCCGAAATTCCACACAAAAGTATTTCATTCAGAAAATTTTGAAATTTGTTTATCAGTGTAAATCAAAAAGTGTACTAGATTGTCAGCAAGTAAAAAAATAATCACCGAATGTTCGATCATAGCCACAGAGATCGAAACAAACCACAAGTATTCGTACCATATACACCCACATCCATTAGCACACCCACTTTGTTAACACCCATGCACACTTTCACTATTAACACACAACACACATTGATCAAACATACTACTACAAATAAATTAACTCACTGTAACAACAAAATCGACGCACACCAACAACAGTTGAGAGTCAAAACAGGGGAGGGGGAAGAGGTTCGACTATCGAACCCAATCTATACATATATTTACAACCACGCAGTTACAACACACACAAACCATATACAACCCACACACCCAGCTCACATCACCCACACACTCTACACACACACGCCACTCGACCCACACAACAACACACACACACACACACACTCACTTATACGCACCAGAACCCAAAATTTCAGTTTATATACATGCAGTTGCAGGGTGGATAGAGGGAGGGGATAAAAACAGGGAAATCCAGAACACAACCACGCACAAGAACATTACAACACCACAGTCGTTGGTATACACACATAAGAACACAAAGGCAACAACTCCCACAACAATACACACAGCGAAACAAGGACTACGGAAAAGAGGAGAGATGGGTCGAACTACAGCAGGGTTAACAAGATTTTCAGTGTAGAGGCTTACATGAGCCGAGAGAGAGATCTCCGCGAGAGATAGAGGAGAAATTCGAGAAACTTCGGGAGATGTAAAGAAAAGAAAATAGAGCCGAATAAAATTGGGGAAAGTATGATGTTGATTTAGGGATTTAAGAGGTTAAAAGGAGATAAAAGATAGTTTAGGAATTTTATAAGAATTTTTTGAGTAAACAAAATTTTATCCAGTTGTGTAAATTGCAAAATAAATGAATAAAGTTAAAGAAAAATCTCAATATTATAATTAAAATGTAGAAAATAATATTATCTATCTTCCCATATTTTTAAAATATTTTTAGGATCAAAAACGAATTAAATATGAATTTTACAAGATTAATTCAATAAAACACAAATCAATTCATAAAATCATTTTAAAATCCTTAAATATCAAAATAAAACCATCTAATATTTTTAAAACTCAAATTAACTAATAAAATAGATAATGCAAAAGATTTCGTAATTTTTACTAATCGCGATGATTTTATAAAATTCTCAGAAGATAAATAACACATGATTTAAATAGGATTTAATCCTCGAAAATAAAAATAAAAATACATAGACTTATCTGACACATCTAAATCATTAAATAATCTCACAAATAGTATATCATACATACTTCACTTCCTCAACAATATTCATGTCATATAATTCACATTTAATATTAAATAAATAATTATAAATACCAAAAATTTCTAAGGCGTTATATCCTTCCCCCCTTAAAAGGATTATGTCCCCATAATCTCACCTAAGTAAATAGATGAAGATGATTTTCGAGCATCTCGCTTTCAAGTTCCCAAGTTGATTCTTCAACTCTAGGGTTCCTCCACAAAACCTTTACCAGTCTAACCGTCTTATTCCTTAACTTCCTATCCATTCTATCCTGAATTGCTACAGGCTGTTCTATGTAAGACAAATCCGGCTGTAACTCAATAGGCTCGTACTCAATTACATGACTTAAATCAGGATGATATCTCTTGAGCATTGACACATGGAAGACATTGTGGATGTGGCTCAGATGTGGTGGTAGAGCTAACTCGTATGCGACTTTTCCAACCCATCTTAAGATTTCAAAAGGTCCCACATATCTCGGACTGAGTTTTCCTTTGTTACCAAATCTGGTAACTCCTTTCCAAGGTGACACTTTTAATAACACTTGTTCTCCTTCCTCGAAATTCAAATCTTACCTGTCTTGATCTGCATATTTCCTTTGTCTATTCTGGGCAGCAATTAGCCATTTCTAAATGATTTCGATCTTTTCCTTCATTTGCTGTACTGTTCTGGTCCTAACAGCTTACGCTCACTGTGACACCCTCAGACCCGGGGTCAGGGATCTAGGGTAGCCACGATCTATTTATTCCTCGTTGTACCTGTATTACTCACAACATTCATAATACACCTGTTCATGACCCCACAATATACAAACACTCACACTAGTTAGAGTCTCAAAAAGGACACACTACATTATTTACGGAACAAAATATAGTTATTACGAACCAAATGTTTACCCGAATACAGTCTTACATAAGTCATGTCTATAGATTAGACGGTCTAACAAAAGTTACAGATTGATTCAACTGGTCTTCATTTCCTCGGGAATCACTGTCATAAACTGTTCACGAAAATGCCTTGCATTTCCCACTTGCTTGCGGGCTGTATGCCAGATCCTTGGCATCTCGCTTAGCTGCTATATAATATATAAAACAATAGCAAGAGTGAGCGAAAGCTCAGCAAGGTAAATAAAAAATGGCATAATCTGCCTATGAAAGAAAGTCTCAATATGAACTTATACCAGACAATTATTGCCAAAAATATCTTAACGATCCATCAAAGGAAATTTCTTTCTTACTGGAAAGATATCCGAAAAATAGTACGGAATCAGTACTTTAATTATCAAAGTCTATCTTTTATGAAAGATATAAGAAACTCACATCTACCGAAGTAATTTATAAAACACGCACCCACTACTGAAAATTCGATTGTTCACCCGCTAATGGGATTGGATAGAAACTGGATGCGAAAACTCCACTTGGGAAAACAAGATCAGCAGTTTCAAATACTTCCGGATAGACTGAATAATGCTTCGTAGGAAAGAGAATTGACTTGAACTTGTTGCGGGAATTTCCCGGTGCACCCCTGCTCGATGATCTGTCGATATACATGGGGCTCACGTTGATCAAGATTTCTACATGTAGGGGACAATCCCGGTTTCCCAATCTGCACCGACCTCATCAGGGCCGTGGATGGATGATGCGCCACCTTCGTCTCTAAATTCGATTCCCAGTTCTTGTCTTTGCACAAATCTGCAGACCTGCAACTGAATAACTTCGAGTTCCCCGGGTTTCTACCCATTAGCAGATCTTACCCATATCCTTTGGTTACTTCTGGAATCAAATGGAAGCTAACCGAAACTTTTCGCTAGCCTTCGGCCGGAATCACACTTTGAACAACAAATGGTTCACACGAAATCAAGACTGAATCTTATATTCTTTTAACGAAACTGGAAACCCTTTATAAAAATAGGGTTATATTCTTTGGATACACTTGAGGATCTTGATAAAGGAAATCAAAATGGTGCACGAACTCTTGATTCCCAATCTGAGTGGAATTGAAAGCGTATAGATGGCTCAAGTGAGCTGATAATAATCACAAATAATTATTTGGGAATCCTCATAATTTTTGGAAATATTTTTGAAGGTCAAAAAATATTTAAAATAATTTTCAAAGACCTAAAATGATTTTTAAATAAAAAATACGAATTTCGAATCATTTAAAAAGATTTAATAAATATTCAAATAATATTTATTAAATAAATCCCAAAAATAAAATAATGATTTAAAATAATCATCTGAGAATAAAAGAATTATTTGAATAATATTTCTCGAATCGTTTCCAAGAAATTAATACTTTTCGAATATACGAATAATGTTTATGAAAGAAAAACATTATTCAGACCGAATAATAATCTTGTCCCTGGAATCCCTTGGATTTCCTTGACAATCTCAAAATACCGACTTCCGGTCTAGTGTCAAAACAACAGATATGCCCTTATCCTTAGAGCTACAAGGTAAACCAGTTTATAACTATTTATCTCGAAGCTAGTATATAAACCAAGAATCAAAACAATTTAATCACGATAGAACAATTATCGAAAAGATATTATACTATCCATGGCAAAAGCAGTATTATACAACAATACTTCAGAAGTACAAGTTTAGAAAACTTGCCTGGTCCACTGGTCATAGTAGGCTCGCGACGATGTCCGATAATCTAAACAAAATCAAGAACGCACGATTAATCCCCTAGACGTTCCACTTATAACTCATTACTTGTATACTTAAACGATTTACAACCGAGGCACTATTTGCTCATCCTAGACTCGTACTAAGTCCATATTAATCGTCAAGTGCTTAAGTCATAAGTTTGGTTCGAAATCGATCTTCGAATTCACGTTATACTTAACCACTTATAAGTTTGATTTCTAAGTCACGTTCCTAGGGGTTTTTACTTGCGCAACCTCGGCTTATGCATTTTTATAAAATTAGAAAATAATCTTTTTGACTCAAAACCTTCGAACGAATCTTACCGACTGTCCTTAGCATTTTATCACCAAATTTCACATTCTAATTTGACTGTTAAGGGTCTTGAACTTAGCATCAAACTGGTTACATTTCTGCAATGAAATCTCTCGAACCGCTTTCACTAAAACTAGCATAACTCTTAAACCATAAACTCTTTTAACTCAATTCTTTTGGTGAAATAAACTAGACAACCATATCTTTGTAACCATAGGCAGTGGTAAGTCTAAAAATTGTTTTATGGTCTCGGGCCTTAACTGTTTTTAGTGGTTAACAAAATTTCGCCATTACGACGGCTATAACTCGAACATTTCTATTTTGTCACGTCATAACCAAGCCACACCGGACAACCCATACCTTCATATCACAACCAAACACTCTTATATGACCTCTAAGGTCAGTGGTAATGTTCAAATTCAATACCCAATCATTTACACATTTTATACCACCAAACAATCATAAAACTCCTTAATATGAACTCATCTTAACATAACATCGAAATCACTTCAAAAACTCATATGAACCAAAAGGGTGGGTTAGGGTTTTACCTTCTTGGAAGCTCTAACAACACTATCAAGTATTTATAATCCTTTAACAAGCTCTAGATAGCCCTTACAAATCTTAAACCTTAAGATCAAAACAAGAAAACATGGTGAGTTACTATTCATTCTCATCTTTGAATGAATATTTGACATAGCAAGGATGCAAGGTTTAAGCTCAAACTTTAACCATACCTTAGTCTCCTTATTAGATTTCATTTAAGCCATAGATCATGAAAAACAAATCTTGGAAGCTAGGTTTTGATTTTGGAATTATAGAGGAGGCCGAATGTTTTAACAATGGAGGTGGTGATGTTTTGCTTTCTTTTGTTTCTTTTCTCTTGCTTGGCTTATTGTTGTGTGATATTTTTGGTGATGTAAAATCAGCTATGTCACTCTTTAGTCCATGTGTTAATCACTTGTGGTATGTAGGAAATAAGATGACATGAAGCCTTGTTGGCTAATTCTTCATCAAACACTTCATTACTTCCTTTTTCTTTTCTTTTCTTGTTTTCTTTCCACCCAAATTCATTTAATAAAAACCCTAGATGATCATGCAAGGTTTTCAGTCTTGTTACGTATTTAATCAGTAATTTGTTTCGCGTTCGCTTTATCACTTAATCTCGTTATAAAGTTCTAGCAATTCCTAGAACGTTCGTTATACTAACTCGAGGGTTCTTGTTCCACTACACCATATATGGGCTATTGCAAGCCCAATATATATTTGTGTTACATAAATTGTTACAATAGACACAAAACTTGGTAGTCTATTGCAATATTTTAAAAAATGTTGCATTAAATATGAAAAGTGTTGCAAGCAAAAGGTTCATTTTGAAATTTTAGAACAATTGCAATACTTTAGGAAAGCGTTACAATTGACGATACACTTTTAGTCAACCTATCCAAAATTGTAAGCGGGAACTTAGTTTTTTCGCTGGACGGGATAAAAAAGAGTACCAAAATGTTTCTTACACAAAATTAAAACAAAAAAAAATCCCCCAAAAACACTACCGCTCTCATCTATCTCCACTACCATCTCTCTCATCTCTAACATCTCTCTCAACTCACCATTGTGTCTCTCGACCTCACAAAATAAATTTTTATTACACAAAAACTCTCTCGCTCTCACACTTCTCTCTCCCTCTACCTCGCCTCTCTCCCGACCTCACCTCTCTCCCTCTCACGCCTCGACCTCACCCCTTTTTGTTGACCATATCTCTCAAATCCCTAAAATTGATTAGAGCAACCCTAAATTTCAAAAATTTATTGGAGAAAACTTTAGAGTAAAAGTTCAATTAAAGTTTCAATTAGAGGTAAAGTACCTTTTTTTTGGATTTTTATGGATTATACATGTATATATATGTATGCATATGAAAATTTTCGATTATAGGTTGGATTTTATGTGTTCGTAAGTTTTGTTCGATTAAAGCTGGTATTAAGAGTTAAATTAATAGGATATTTGGTTTAATTAATAGGATTTTTGTGTTATAATTTGTTGGATTTTAGTGTAATATTTGGATTGAGGAATTTGTGGTTTAATTGTGATTTAATTTAGGGCATTTTTATCAGAAAGTAAGCTGCTGAAAGGAGGGCTCAAATTGTTGTGTTAGACGATTAATAGATTGTTCATTCGGGTGCTCCATGTCTTATACTTGCTCACTGAGATCGTACTAAATTCCAGTACAAGAGGTAATATGTTTGTCTTTGACTCACCCAACATGTAGACTATAGTCTATAGAGCCCTTTTGCATTGTATAGTAATATGTTTAATTTAGGAGGTACGTTAAATAAGCGGAGGACTAGTTAAGATAAATTTCTTAGCATAGGTGCATGAGATGTAGGTGGTGTTAAGATAAATTTCCAGAATAAGTCAACTTATTTTAAGACAAAGTTAGAGATTTCTAACTTTCCAACTTATTTTTCAACTTATTTTTGCAACTTATTGAATCTCAAACATACATTAAATACTTGTATAAAAAAAATTATCAAAATATAAAATTTTTATCCAAAAATAAGTCCGTAAACCCATAATATAAGTTATGCCAAACAGGCACGTAGCTTGAGAAAATTGGCTGAGCTTTTAGTACTTTTATGTTGTGGGTAAATACACTGATTTTTAAAATTCCTGATTTTGTTTCATTAAAGATTAGTTTCTGGTTCGAATCATTGTGATGGAAGTATGATGGTGTTTACAGTGTAATATTGAAGTTTTGATTACCTAGGTTCTGTATTTTTGTTCCAGGAAATTTTGTGGATGTGGGCAGTGCTGACACTTAGAAGGGATGTGTTTTGTGCAATGTCAGTAAGAAACCCTTTGAAGAAGTCAGTTTCTTGTGTCATTCTTGATTTGGATGGAACACTTCTAAACACAGGTAAGACTTAATTACTCACATCATTAGAATTTGATTACTAGTTTACATGTTTTACGTTCCTAACCTTATATCATTGTAATAATGTCACTCAGTTATGTTAATTTGATAACCAGCTACATCAAGTGTGATATTTGTTATTTAATAATGCCAAAGTAGCTAATTACATGTTTTTTATATTTTTGGAGAGTTATTTAATATTTGTTATTTAATAATGCTAAAGTATTTAATAATACTAAATTGCTATGTAAGAAGTACGTGCAAGTTTAAAAATGCATAATTTTGCAATATAGCATTTCTTAGCATTAGTAGTGGAATAATTTGTTGCATTTGTATCTCTATAAATGTTATAAATGTTGTATTTTTCAGCACAATTAAATAGACATTATGCAAAAAGTCTCCATTACTTAGTATACTTATAATATCCTATTTGATAGTGCTAAAGCAGGGGCATAAGGTACGAATTCATAAGTGTATACATGTATAGGGGCTGAATGGAAGGTTACAAATCTAGTTCATGTAATAGCCTCAAATCCGGGGTCAGGGATTTAGAGTAGTCACGATCCATTTACTCCTTGCCTATTACTCGCAATATTCATAATTCACCTGTTCATGACCCCACAATATATGTCTCACACACACACTCAGGTTAGAGTCTCAGAAACTACACAATACAACAACTGCGAAATAAATAACTTTTATTACAATACCCAAATGTCTTTTGAATCTGTCACTAATACAACTTCTAAGTAATGTTAGAATACCAACTTAGCCTTCTGATGCTCACAATCCTCTCATACCATTCATATCTATACATAAGATGAATACCAAAAGCTGAATCCTGATTCGACTGGTTCGTACTACTCTCGGGATCACTGCTAGAAACTGTTTATGGAAATGCCTTGCGGGGTATGTGCCGTCCCATTGGCATCCTGCTTCGCTGCTATATAATATATATAAAACAATAGCAAGAGTGAGCGATAGCTCAGCAAGGTAATAAAAGTATGGCATAATTCTACCTTTAATTCAAACCCAGAATATATATCGGGTATAAGACAATAATTGTCAAAATATCTTTTTACCGAAAGTATTTCCTTATCGGAATATATTCAAAAACACTACCCTTATAGTACTTCAAATATCATTTTCATAATATCTCTCCAAACCTTCATTATTCATACTATGAACCAAGTTCTAGTATAATATAAAAGATCTTCGTTACAATGTAATTTAATATATAACTTCCGCAGAAATATCTGCTGTGCAAAATATACGCAAGTATCAACATGTATCTCAAAACAGGAAGTTGCCAGGTAATATATTGCAACTTTAGTTTTGAACACTTTTCAAACCCCTGCCAACCTAAAAGATGTCTCTTCGATACGTGTTGCGGGAGCTACCCGTCAACCTGAAAGAAGTCTCTTCGATACGTGTTGCAGGAAATATCAAAATTAGATGATGAACTAATACTGGAGTATTCACCGCGCCCGCTATTCCAATCCTTAGGATGATCAGTCGCAGATTGTTTACAGCTTAAATTAGTTTTACTACCGGTAGAAGGAAGAACTGACAGATTTACTTGTCTACCGCCCTTTTAGATCTCCCTGGACAATGGTTGGGCCTTTGGAATGGACCGGCGCTACACGGCCTCTTACACGACTCCTAGTTTGAATAGAATCCATGACTCTGAAACGTAAAGCTCATCCTCCTTTCCCCAAGTATAATACTTGTTGATAAGACTCCACAAAGTAGTCGTATCTAATTGGAAAGGAAAATTCACCAATATTTCCCAAGCTGTTGCTTGTTAATGGATATCGACTAGTTCTATCAATCTTACCCCTCGAACAATGAGGAAGTAACAAAAGATTCAATTTGATGAATAACAACCAAGTTGCGAATGAAAAGAATAGATTCAAAGATTCATGACCGGGCAGTCAAACAAAATAAATAACAGCTCTCAAGTAAGGTTCCCTTATAATTTGGAAGATAGATTTAAATGAAAAATGGAGTTTTGGGAACCTTTCCTAGATTAAAATAATCATAATGAGACTCAGAAATATTTTACATAATATTTGATGGTCGAAGATAATATTTGGATAAACTAAATCATTTTTAAAACTAGTTAAAAGAATTAAATAAATATTCAAAGAATATTTGTTAAATCATAAATATTTTAAGAATATTCTTAATATAAATAAATAAATCCTCGAATAAATATTCAAAATAATATCCATTAAATAAATCAACCTTAAATGAATATTCAAAATAATATTCGTTAAATAATTAAAGCTCAAATGAATATTCAAAATAATATTCATTAAATAAATAAAATTCAAATTAATATTCAAAACAATATTCATTAAAGAAATAATGGAAAATATTTATTTAAATATTTTCCTAAGAAAATAATCACGATATATACAGAAATACTGACTCCCGGTCTATAATTGAAGAATGAAATCATATGCCCTTCACTAAGGGGCTTAGCGAAACATCCGGCTTATAACTAATATATCTCATATCTAGCTTATAAACCAATATCAATTCGTAAAATAAGTATCACAATATATTTTCTTGAAAATAGTTATGTCTTCCAATAACATATTTAACAGAAATAATATTCATATAGTATTTCTCAACTGAGATAATACTCAAATAACATTTCTCGAAAGATATAGTAAGCAAATACAATTCCTCGAATGATATCATATTCAAATAACAATCCTCGAATGATTTCCAAGTAATTAATACTTAATGGAAATATAATTAACGATTATAAATAACATTCCTCAAAATAAATAATAATCTGCCGCTGAAATCCCTCCGGGTTTCCACGACTATCTCTAAATCTCAAAATACCGACTCCCGGTTTAGAGTCGAAAATAATGATTATGCTTTTATCTTTAGAGCTACAAGGTATACCGGTTTATAACTACTTATCTCAAAGCTAGTATATAAACCAAAATCAAATTCAAAGTCAACACGATATAACATTTATCAAAAAACATTATAATACTATATATGGAAAAAAGCAGTATTATACAACAATACTTCAAAAATACAAGTTTAGAAAACTTACCTGATGTTCGAGAAGTGATGGGGGCTCGTGACAACGTCAGACAATCTAGACAAGGTAAGAGAAAACATACGATTAATCCCCTAGATAATCCACTTTTAACTCAATGCTTACAGACAAGCGAAACACAACCAAGGCATTACTGGCTCGCTTTAGGCTCACACTACGTTCAAGTTAGTCGACAATTACTTAAGTCATAAGTTTGGCTCGAAATCAATCCTCGAATTCAAGTTATACTTAACCATTTGGAACATTGGTTTCTAAGTCGCGTTCTTAGTGGTTTTCACTTGCGCAATCTCTGCTGTTTTCTAACTACTTAAGCCACACCGGTCATACCATACACCCATAACATCAACAAACATTCATTTTACACTTCTAAGGGCAGTGGTAACATTCAAATCCAATACCCAACCCTTTTACACATCAAACAATCATAAAACTCCTTAACATGCACTTATCTCTACATATCATCAAAACTATACTAAAAACTCATATAAACTCAAAGGGTGGGTTAGGGTTTTACCTTCCTTAACACTCTAGGAACCCTAGCAGAGCTTTTCACACCTTGGTATGGTCTTGGATAGTTTCAACAAAGCCTAAAAGCTATGAACAAAACGTGAAACAATCTTAAAACACTATTTATCATCACCTTTGTAAAAATCATAGAAAATCGAAAAAAGAGAGTTTGGCTCCCAAATTTTTACCACATCTTGTCCTCTTGATAAGATTTCGTTTGAGTCCTCGCTCATCAAATTTGAAGCTTCCTAGCTAGGGTTTTGATCCCCATCTTTCCGCTGGACAATACTGTGAAGGCAAGGCAGGTTCGGTTATTCAATTTGGGGAGTAGATTTGACTAGGCTACACTCCTTTGTTTGACACCAAACTTTGGGAATGTGTTCTACATATTATGGGGGAGCTATGGTTAAAATATGGTGATTTTTGAAACTCTAGATCTTGAGATACGAATTTTTCTTTGAGCTTAGTTCATGGTGGGAAGTTTTTTTGGAGAGATTGTGCTTTGCTTGCTTTTTCTTTTCTTCACACCTTCCTTGACTTGCCCAATCACTTTATGAAGATATTTGCAAGATGAGATCAGTTGTGGGTATGTGTTTTATCCCCTTGGTCTTTGTGCAAAGAGTCTTCAAGAAGTTTTCTTGATTTTTGTTTTGTTTTTGGTTTGATTTACCACCTTATCCTTGCCCTTTCATAATTCTTTCCACCAATGTCCTTGCCCCTTCCTTTTATTCAATTAAATCAATTTGTTACAACTTATATGTTGCACTCCAAGGTTATTAGTGTGGCACCATTCCTCAATTTATGGTTGTGTCCAATTTCCTTTTGCATTTTCTCTTTATCTCTAAAAACGTTCTCTCGATTTCTCAAGCGTTCTCAGACTAGTTTGCATTCTCTTTGCTCTAGGATTATATTCTCAACCCTCTTTCCCTCTCATAATACATCCTCCCTTGGAATTCTAATATTTATCCTTAATCCATGATTCGTTCGCTTGATCACTTAATCTCGTTATAAAGTCTCAGCGGTTTCTAGAACGTTCGTTTCACTATCTCAGTCGTTTTCGTTCTAAATTCTAAAATCAAATATAATAAAATTCCAAAATATTAAATCCTAAATTCCACAAATTTAATATCTCCTTTCTTGATAATACTAATATATAATTCACTGCCCGATCAAATATTACACCGAAATAGAAATTGGAATTTCTGAATTCCGATCGTCTTTGCATACACTTATTTACTCCGTAGATCACTAATATTATTTCGGAATATCTATATCATGTCTCGTACATAGGTGACATGAAAAAATTTCTTAACCCTCAAAATCACTATTCATCCACCAAAATCTCTATTCGCGTATGCACTTCATCACAATAAGGAAAGTTTTAATTCTACCAAAAATTCGGGTTATTACAGTTCATATGGTATGCTTTTTGTTTGTATTTTATTTTAGAATGATAAAGCGTGTATTTGTATTGAAGGGTTTCATCTTTATGTATTGGATTTTAGCTATGAGGAGTTTGTACTTGGATTTTATCTCCGAAATGCAGGTCTGCTATTTCCGCTACATGAGCTTTTACCCTTTTGGCAGATATCTTTACAAGGATAGATTGGTCATATGTACTGGATGCACTGGTGAGATCTTATAATAATTGCTTAAAAATGTCATGTTTTATTAATTGAATGTGTGAACCTGTTGGCTCTTCACATAACATTGTTTCTTATTGCGGACAAACAGATTGAAAATTAATTGGTTTAATATTGATTAAACCAATTAATCAAATCCTGCAGAATTTTTTTGGAGTGATTTTATAATAATGTTTACAATATTATGTTATTTTAATGCCCCTAAAACCTGCTGTCTCATTTTACCTGACGACAGGAATTGTGATTCTAATCACTTAAAAGGAATTTAGGAAATATGATTGTATTAAATTTTTATTACACAAAAACTCTCTCGCTCTCACACTTCTCTCTCCATCTACCTCGCCTCTCTCCCGACCTCACCACTCTCCCTATCGCGCCTCGACCTCACCCCTTTTTGTACAGGTATTCAGACAGCTAGTGATGCCAATCATTTTACAGTATCGGCTAAGATACCAGAATTTAGCAACGACAACAGAACACTAGTCCTTCAATACTCCTTTAAGTTGGAGCAGGACATTGAATGTGGTGGTGGCTACATAAAGCTCCTATCTGGATATGTTAATCAAAAGAAATTTGGTGGGGATATTCCTTACAGGTTTGTTTTGATTTCAGTTCTCTAATAAGGTACCCGAATCTTATTTATCAGAAAAGCATATGCTTCTTGTGTGTGTGTGTGTATAACTTTCTTATTAGTTTTCAATGTATAAACTCCTCTATATAGTTTTTAATTTCACCTGTTGCGGGTCAATACTCACACTTGGCTAAGAATCTCTAAGATAGTACTAATGAACCCCTAAACTAAATGCATATTGATTTGGTACCTTCCTCTTGATTCTGGATATTTATTAGCTACATTTATAATTATAGTACTATGGTATTATGTTTTATTGCAATTTTTGTTTTCAAAATTTCCAACCCTTTCAAAATTTTATGGGAATAAATGAAATTGTCACAAATTTTTCTTTCATTTCTGGCTTCCCCTACCATACTTTTTATACAACTACTTCCAACCATGTTCAATCCCATTCAACTAATTATTTGTAAACTAGGACCCAAAAAATCCAGTGATAATCAGTCGGTAATGAGCTCTGTAGTAATCCTTGTAGACTACCAGTTTGTTTTCATCCTTTATATATATACATTTGCCATGGTACCATGGGAAAACTAAAATATTGTTTTCAACTCCAATTACCTTGCCTTTTACTAGTATGAAAAACTATTCACAATCGATGTTTTGAAGTTTGATGTTTAGACCAGATATATGTGGTACACAGAAGGAAAAGCTCCATGTTATACTTTCCTATCAGGGACAGAATTATCCCATCAAGAAGGAGCTGGAGTGCGAGATACACAAGTTGACACATTTCTATAAGTTTATTCTCAGGCCAGGTGCATGTAACGCATCAAGCTTATCTGGTTTAACTGACTTTGAAGAACTCTAAACAGTTAATTTGGTTATTTTGTTCTCTGTGCGTCAGTCTTTATTGTAATTGTGCTTTTGTGGTTCTAATTGGAGTCACTATTCATGTCTGACAACGTGCAGATTGGGATGATAAAGAATATATAGATGATTAACACATTTCTATACGTTTATTCTCAAGCCAGATGCATGTAACGTATCAATCTTATCAGGTTTAACTGACTTTGAAGAACTCTAAACAGTTAATTTGGTTATTTTGTTCTCTGTGCATCGGTCTTTATTGTAATTGCTTTTGTGGTTCTAATTGGAGTCACTATTCATGTCTGACATTGTGCAGATTGGGATGATAAAGAATATATAGATGATCCAAATCATGTCAAACCTGAGGTAGAAATCTTTCTTTTTGGATATATGGTATCAAGGTCTTTACTTTCTTTATCATTGTACAATTTTGTAAGTTCAATTATATAGGAACTGTTTTTGCTGGGATCCGTAATCAATTATTTCATGCCCACTCCTAACCCAAATTTACCTATTTGCTCCTGAATCTTGAATTTTTCATATATTTGTTCAGATTATAGTCCTGGAAAATGGAAAGGTAGTGGAGCAGGGTCACCATGATATTCTACTATCGAAGCCAGGGAGATATGCACATCTTTGGGCACAACAGAGCAATACTGTGATGGAGCCACTAATATAGCTATCAAACTAGAGACAAAATCCTCAAATTTAATTTGTTAGTTTGCAGAGTATAGAAAGGGATATACATGTAATTTTTTCATTGCATTGCGTTATAAGTTTTCACAAATTAGCCTGGTACTTTGACATGAAAGACTAAGTTTTATCTAGATTTATGGTGTGTAAGTCGATATGTGTTTCGACTTTAGATTTAGGTACTAGATGTAAGATGATATTGTGGTATAAGCCGACCTTTTTTTGGGCTTTATTGACATATTCTGTTGGATTTGCTATCTGGGAAATTGGAAATGTGAATTCTGGTTTGATATGCTTTTATAATGGTTTATTGACATTTTAAATAGGAAATTGCAAATTGGACTAATACAAAATGTTGCTAAAAAAATCTAAATGTATTACAATAGGAACAAAAGTGTTGCATATAAATGTTTCTAAAAAAACCAAAAGCATTACAATAGGGGAGAAAATGTTACATGAAAATGTTGAAATAAATTGACTTTGCAACACTTTTAACTAAAATATTTTACAAAATGGTGTTGCAATAGTCTATTGCAACATCATAAAAGTGTCACTAAAGAAGACAAAAGTGTTGCACTAAAGGGGATATTGCAATACTTTAAAAATGTTGCAATAAGTAGGTAAAACGTTGCTATAGGGGTCTATTGCAACGGTCATAGATGCAACGCTGAATTTTGGCAAAAGCGTTGCTAAAACCTCTATTGTAACACTTTTGGGGTCTTATACCACACTTTCTTGGCGTTGCAATAGCGCATATATGGTGTAGTGTTCTAAATCCTCAAATCATATTTAATAAAATAAAATCCTTGAATCCTTAACATTATAATTCCCTTGTCTTGATCGCATTGATATGGTCTTTACGGCTCGGTCAAATTTTCCATAAAAACGAAGTTCAGATTTTCTGAATTCCGATCGCGTTTACATACAGTTATTTGCTTCGCAGATTACTCATATAACTTCGAAATATTCATTTCCTGTCCCGGACAAATGGTAACGTGAAAATTTTCTTAATTCCCAAAATCACTATTCATCCATGAAATTTACTATTCATCCATGCAAAGTACTATTCATCCATAAAATAAAATTTTTCTCAAGTACGGAAATTGGGGTTATTACAGTCTCCCCTCCTTAAAAGGATTCTGTCCTGGAATCAGTCGGTGAATATATGAGGGTATCCTGGAATCAGTCGGTGAATATATGAGGGTATTTCTCACGCATTGCGTTCTCTATTTCCCAGGTCGACTCTTCGTCATCCTGGTTTCTCCATAATACTCGCATAAGTTGAACACTCTTCTTCCCCAGCACTTGTTCTTTTCTATCCAGGATTTCCACAGGTTGTTCTTTGTATGTCAGATTTGGTTGTATGTCTACTTGCTCGTATTCTATCACATGTCGAGCATCTGCATTATATTTACGTAACATTGACACATGAAACACATTATGGACATGCTGAAGGTTTAGGGGTAAGACTAGCTCGTAGGCTACTTCCCTTACGCATTTAGGAATATCAAACGGTCCAATGAAACTCGGGCTCAACTTTCCCTTCTTTCCAAATCTCATTAATCCCTTCCACGGGGACACTCTTAACATCACGAAGTCTCCGACCTCATATTCTTTATCCTTGCATGCTTGATTCGCATACCTTCTTTGTCTATCCTGGTCTGCCACTAGCCGTTTCCGAATAATCTTTATTGTCTCTTTCGTCTATTGGACTAATTTTGGCCTCAATATCTTTCTCTCGCCAACTTCTTCCCAGCACAGGGGATAGCGGCATCTCCTTCCATACAGGGCCTCGTAGGGGGGCATCCCTATATTCGCATGGTAACTATTGTTATAAGCAAACTCAACCAATGGTAAGTGGTCATCCCAACTTTTCTTAAAGTCTATTGCACTGACACTTAATCATGTCTTCTAAGGTCTTAATGATTCTCTCACTTTGGCCATCTTTCTGTGGATGATAAGCCATATTCATGCTTAACTTGGTTCCAACACAATCCTGAAAGCTCCTCTAAAATCTAGGGTTGAATCTCGGGTCTCTATCAGATACAATAGTCACGGGTACTCCATGTCGCACCACAATCTCCTTAATATAAATATTTGTTAATCTATCGACAGGGTATCTCTTGTTGATCGGAAGAAAATGTGCTGACTTAGTCAATCGGTCAATAATTACCCATATTGTATCATGGTTTCCTTTTGTCGTTGGTAATCCTACCACAAAATCCATCGCGATATGTTCCCACTTCCATTCGGGGATTTCTAGGGGTTGTAACAATCCACTAGGTCTCTGGTGATTTGCCTTCACTCTTTGGCATGTTAATCATTTGCTTACCCACTCGGCGACATCTTTCTTCATTTTAGGCCATCAATAATATTCTTTCAAATCTCTCTACACTTTGGTGCTACCTGGGTGACTAGACTATCTCAAACTATGGGCCTTGCATAAAATCTCATCTTTTAATTGCTGAACATTAGGAATCCATAACCTCGATGCATATCTCATAATTCCATCCTTGTCTCTCTCACATTTAATTTCTTCCCCTGTCACAATTTTCTCGGAGGAATTCTTTTCCTCTTCCATTTTCCTTTCTTAACATATCTTAATCTTTTCCACAACGGTGGTTGGACACACATTTCCATTAGGCCTTCCTGACCTTCTCCTGATATCTTCACTTCAATCTCCATTCTCTCAAAATCCTTGATTAACTCATTTGATGGGATTATCATCTTAAGTCTTTCCTTGCGACTAAGGGCATCGGCCACCACATTGGCCTTCCCTGGGTGGTAGTGTATCTCACAACCATAGTCCTTGATCAACTCTAACCATCTCCTCTGTCTCATGTTTAACTCCTTCTGGCTGAATATGTACTTCAGACTCTTATGATCCGTATAGATCTCGCACTTCTCTCCGTATAAATAATGCCTCCATATCTTTAAGGCAAATACAATCGCAGCTAATTCTAAATCATAGGGGGGGTATCTTGTCTCGTAATCCTTCAATTTTCTGGACGTGTATGCTATTACCCTACCGTGCTGCATAAGCACACAGCCTAATCCTTTATGAGAAGCGTCACTATAAATCACAAAGTTTCCTTTATCTTCTGGTCATGCCAACACTTGGGCTGACACTAATCTCTTTTTCAATTCCTGAAAACTTTCCTCGCACTTAGGAGTCCATTCAAATTTTTCAGCCTTTCTCGTGAGTCGCGTCAGAGGTGCTGCTATTCTAGCAAAATCTTGCACGAATCTCCTATAATAACCGGCAAAGCCTATAAAACTTCTCACCTCTGTCGGTGTATTTGGTCTTTCCCAATTTGAGACAGCTTCTATCTTAGCGGGATCCACTAAAATTCCCTTGTTACTAACCACATGTCCTAAAAATTTAACTTCCTTAAGCCAGAATTCACACTTCGAGAATTCGGCATACAACTTCTCCTTTCGTAATATTTTCAACACTATCCTTAAATGCTCAGCATGCTCCTTTTTTTCTGTCTTTGAATAGACCAAGATGTCATCAATAAATACAATAATAATATTCTTTAGGTACTTCTTGAACACTCGATTCATTAAATCCGTTAAAAGCTACGGGTGCGTTAGTCAACCCAAGAGACATTACTAAAAACTCATAGTGTCCACACTTAGTGTGAAACGCAGTCTTAGGTATATCCTCGATTTGATCTTTAACTGGTGATATCCAGTTCTCAGGTCAATCTTGGAGAAATACACAACATCCTTTAGCTGGTCAAACAAATCATCTATCCTAGGTAATGGATACCTATTCTCAATAGTAAGCTTGTTCAACTCATACTACCATCTTTCTTTCTCATAACCAACACCGGAGCTCCCCACGGTGACACACTGGGTCTTATCATGCCCTTATCTAGCAACTCTTGTAACTTTGTTGCTAACTCTTTCATTTTCACTAGGGCTAATCTATATGGTGCCTTTGAAACTTGGTTGACTCAATGGCAAATTCTATTTCTCGGTCCGATGTTAATCCGGGTAACTCTTCTGGAACACATTCTAAAAATTCTCTAACCACTGGCATTCCATGCAGGCTAGGTGTTCTCTCTTGGTATCAACTATATAATCTAGGTAAGCGTCACCTTCCTTTTCTAATAATCTCTTCTTCTCGTATTATCATAAGAAACTTCGTAGTTCGCTTCTGTCCTTAAAGGACCACTCCCCTCTTCTGGGCAATCAAAGTTTTACTCCCTACATGTATCATCGCCTCCTAAACTAATGTACACAATCATTCTCTTTTAATAGCTCACCATTCGGAATTTTTAACGTACGAAACAAACCTCGATCATTTATCATAACTTCGATTCATAATATGTCGTACCCCTCTGGTTTCTATCTTATCCTAGATTTCAAAAATATATATATTTTTTTCCTTCCAAATACTAGGGAACGTACTTGCATGGTACAAGGAATATTTCGAGCGACAGAGGGTATATAAAAAGAAATCTACGAGAAACCTCGTGGAGTGGGCGACCTCATTAGGCCTTAATCAAAGCTCTCTTTAGAATTTATCAACATACTCTACCACATATAAACTTCGTTGTGTATTCACTAAATAAATTAAATTGGAATTCAGACTAGTGGAATAATAACTAGTCCATTTCAAGAAATATTAGTGGCTAGTTAACGAAATTGGTTGGCTCTGTTTGATTAGGGCACAACAACCAGCTAGGGCAATCAGCTAGATTTAAAACATTTGACTAGTCAGAATAATTTGCTAATCATCCCACCTGATAGATACAACTAGTCAGTTTCAAGCTGGATGTGTAGGATCTCGTCATCATAGCTATTGAAAAAGCTTTGGGTTCCTCGAATAACGAGTTGAAAGAAAGTAAATAAGTTTGGGTCAAACAAGGTGTACATAATCTTGAACAAAATGTTCTAGGTATCGGGACAATCGATAGCCTTTCACCAATTAATTCTCGTTAGTGAGAAGGTCTGCCCGAAGGGGCCTCGCATATACTTCACCAATTTCTTAAATGGAAATGAATTCAGAATATCAATACCAATTTGATATCCTTTATATGATTTCAACATCAGATGCTTGAATCTCTTTTTGGATAAAAGAAGAATAATTCACAAAGAATCTTTGAATAATAGATCATCAATGATAAATCGAATAGTCAAATATTTATGAACTTGACGGGGGATTTCATGTACTAAAGAAGGAATCAAATACCGAATAATCATTGAAGACTATTCGCCAAACGATTAGGGAAGGATTTATTGAATGTTCTTTTGAACGAATGGAATTAATATTAGAGGTATAAAAAAATTCCCCGAAAATCAAAGAAGGTTAATAAATATACCTTGAATAAATGTGGCATGACAGCCGAAAGCGATCAGCTTTAATTGCCTCTCGATCACTCATTGGGTATTAATAATGTACCTTGAGATATGAATAAAACACGAGTATTCCAATCTTTAAGTCAATGTATAGACTGACAACGAATGAAAGTGAATGAACAGGTAATTATTTGATTGTCAAATTTGTATAACACACGAAGCCTTTATGTATCAAGGGTAGAAACAAAGTTATGTGGCTCAGATCTTGGGTATATAAAACACAATTAGGTAGATTTGGAGGGCTGGACAAATAATTAATTTCCCCCTCCCCGATCGTCCTCGAGCGCGAACTAGGCACTCCAATGAGCAATGATAATTTAATATCGCATTCTCAACCTTTAAAGGAGATAAAAGGGGAAGAAAAGTAATACCTATTGTTGGTTACTTCCAAAGTTTGAAATATCTTGAAATATGTGCATCACGCAAAATCTCATTCTTTAATTCTGGCACGTTAGGAATCCAAATCCTTGAAGAAAACCTTAATATACCCTTATCATCTTTCTGAGTGCAAATTTCCTCACCTGTTAATGTGTTCATATCTTGGCTCATGATTTCCTCCTGAAATCTTCGTATCTTTTCAAGTAACTCTGGTTGAAAGGTCATGGTATAGATCTTCTTACTGGTAGGCTCCGAAATCTGGACTTCTAATTTCAACCTTTCAAACTCCTTAAATAATTCTTTGGGTATGGTGAACATGTTCAGTCTTTCCTTTCTACTCAATGCGTCAGCCACCACATTCGCTCTTCCTGGGTGATAATTAATCTTGCAATCGTAATCCTTAATCAGCTCCAACCATCGCCATTGTCTCATGTTAAGTTCCTGTTGAGTGAAGATGTACTTCAAACTTTTGTGATCCGTGTAAATCTCACATTTTCCACCATATAGATAGTGTCTTCAAATATTTAGTGCAAAAATGATTGATGCTAACTCCAAGTCATGAGTTGAGTACTTCTGCTCGTGAGGCTTTAATTGTTGAGAAGCATACGCAATCACCTTTCTATGCTGCATCAATACACACCCTAATCCCTTGTATGAACCATCGCTGTAAATCACAAAATCCCTTGACTGTCGGGTAAAACTAACCCTAGTGCCGTTACTAATCTTTTCTTTAGTTCCTGGAAACTTTCCTCACACTTTTCATTCCATATGAACTTCTCATTTTTCCTAGTCAACTTGGTCAATAGTGAGGCAATCTTATCAAAATCTTGAACAAATCTCCTGTAATAACCAGCCAATCCTAAGAAACTTCTTACTTCAGTAGGTGTTTTCGGTCTGCTCCAATTTACCACAGCTTCTATCTTCGTAGGATCAACTCTAATTCCTTCACTACTCATTATATGACCTAGAAATTGCACCTCTTCCAACCAAAACTCACATTTTGAAAACTTGGCATACAACTTCTCCGCTCTCAGGATTTCCAACGCAATTCTTAAATGTTCCACATGTTCTTCCCGGGTCTTGCAATATATCAAAATATCATCGATGAAAACTATCACAAATTTATCCAAATGCTTCCTAAAGACTCTATTCATGAGATCCATAAATGCTGCTGAGGCATTGGTTAATGCAAATGGCATCACTAGAAATTCATAATGTCCATACCTTGTACAAAATGCCGTTTTTGGAATGTCTTCAGGTTTGATCTTCAATTGAAGATAATTCGATCTTAAATCAATCTTCGAGAAATAAGCCACTCCTTTAAATTGGTCAAACAAATCAAGGATTCTAGGTAAGGGATATCTATTCTTGATGGTCAGCTTATTAATCTCACGGTAATCGATACACAGTCTCATACTACCATCCTTTTTCTTGACAAACAACACAGGCGCTCCCCACGGTGATACACTTGACCTTATGACTCCCTTATCCAAAAGTTCTTGTAATTGCGTTGCTAACTCTTTCATCTCCACAGGTGCCATCCTATATGGTGCTTTACACATGGGCTCTACTCCAGGTACTAGGTCTATAGCAAACTCCACTTCTTGATCTGGAGGTAAATCGGGTAATTCTTCTAGAAAAACGTCAGGGAACTTGTTAACTATGGGTATGTCTTATATCTTCGGTGCTTGGTTCTCTACATCCACCACATGTGCTAAGTATGCTTCACAACCTTGTCTAAGTAACCTCATTGCTTGCATAATGTTAAAAAATTCTTTACTCGCCTCTGTCCTTGAAATACTACTTCTTTATCATTTTCCATCCTTAATCATACCTGCTTCTTTCTACACTCAATTTGTGCATCATAATCAGACAACCAATCCATTCCTAATATTATATCAAATTCTTCCATTTAGAAATGTATCAAATTGGCATAGAAAAGGTAACCACCTATCTCTATATTACATTGAGGACACACTTGATTGACGGGGACTCTATCTTGGTTTGCCACCTCTATTAAGCTTGCTCCAAAGGTTGAATTTCACATTGCAATTTACTAACAAACTTGTTGGAAATAAAAGACTTGTAGCTCCAGAATCAACTAAAACTTTAACTTCTACTGAGTTCACAGGAAGCGTACCTGCGATAACATCCATTTCCTGAACAGCATCCTGCATAGTCATGTTGAAGGTTCTGGCTCTAGGTTGAGAGATCTGGATCTGAGATGGAGGTCAAGTTATCCTCAAAGCATTTGCCGATGGGGGTCCAACTATCCTCAAAAATTCTAACTGAACTAGCTCCTTACAATCCTTAGCAATATGACCAAGCTTCCCACATTTGTAGCATGTTATCGCTGGTTTCGGAGTCAGGCACTCTGCCGCATAATGTCCCTTCTTGTTGCACTTAAAACATGTAACATTTGGTTTGTTGCAAACTCCTGAGTGCTTCCTCCCACAAATTTTACATTCAGGTAGAGCTGGTCTGATTGCAAGTTGCTGATTCAGCTTTTAAGAAATAGCTCGCATATTCAGTCTTTTGATCTTCTCCTACCCTTACCAAAGCAAAAGCTTTTTCCATTTCATTCAGCCAAGCCCTAGCTTCTATAGGGTTAACAGTACCTTTAAACTCTGGAGGGTGTACAGCTTGAAAAGCTTTGAAGGTCACGATTGGTTGAGCTAGTCGTTGTTGAGCTAGTGCGGTTGTCTGTTGTTGAAGAAGTCGAAGAATTTGAGTCATAGTCGGGTCAACTGGATTTTGATTGCCAGGGTTCTGATTTTCGGGATTTGGAGTAGGTGTTTCCTTCTTTGGAGGCATGAATAAGAAAACAAGTAGTTTATTAAACAACAGGCAAATATATACAAAGATAAGGTTTACAAATCCTGAATTTTGAGTTATATGTGATCACAAAAGTCATAACAGTGCAAAGAATCAGGGAAACATAGGTATTATCTTGAAAAAGTAATTCTAACAGGAGATATTCAGACAACTCAGGAATATAATGAAAGATGTGTAAATAACAAGAAAATAAAGGTCAGGGTACCAACAGAGTTAATAATATGAACAACATTTTTTTTAGAGTTCAAGGTGCACTGTTAACAATCCAACTACTAAAAGGTAAATGCTGGAAATAATCCCTATCATCTTGTAGCCACTGCCAACATCATATAAGAACGTCTCTGCATGGACTGGTACAAATAATGGTGATAGCGTAATAACAGTTGAGAGTCAAAACAGGAGAGGGGGAAGAGGTTCGACTATTGAACCCAATCTGTACATATATTTACAACCACACAGTTATAACACACACAAACCATATACAACCCACACACCCATCTCACATCACCTACACTCCACACACACACACGCACACACACCACTCGACCCACACAGCAACACACAAACACACACTCGCTTATACGCACCAGAACCCACACATTTGAGTTTATATATATATATATATATATATATACACGCAGTTGCAGGGTGGATAGAGGGAGGGGAGAAAAACAGGGAAATCCAGAACACAACCACGCACAAGAACATTACAACACCACAGTCGTTGGTATGCACACATAAGAACACAAAGGCAGCAACTCCCATAACAATACACACAGCGAAACAAGGACTACGGAAAAGAGGAGAGATGGGTTGAATTACTGCAGGGGTTAACAAGATTTTCAGTATAGAGGCTTACATGAGCCGAGGGAGATATCTCCGCGAGAGAGAGATGAGAAATTCGAGAGACTTCGAGAGATGTAAAGAAAAGAAAATAGAGCCGAATAAAATTGGGGAAAGTATGCTGTTGATTTAGGGATTTAAGAGGTTAAAAGGAAATAAAAGATAGTTTAGGAATTTTATAAGAATTTTCTTAGTAAACAAAATTTTATCCAGCTGTGTAAATTGCAAAATAAATGAATAAAGTTAAAGAAAAATCTCAATATTATAATTAAAATGTAGAAAATAAAATTATCCATCTTCCATATTTTTAGGATAAAAAACGAATTAAATATGAATTTTACAAGATTAATTCAATAAAACCCAAATCAATTCATAAAATCATTTTTAAATCCTTATAAATCAAAATAAAACCATCTAATATTTTTAAAACTCAAATTAACTAATAAAATAGATAATGCAAAAGATTTCATAATTTTTACTACTCCCGTTGATTTTATAAAATTCTCAGAAGATAAATAACACATGATTTAAATAGAATTTAATCCTCAAAAATAAAAATAAAAATAAGTAGACTTATCCGACACATCTAAATCATCAAATAATCTCACAAATAGTATATCATACATACTTGACTTCCTCAACAATATTCATGTCATATAATTCACATTTAAGTTTAAATAAATAATTATAAATACCGAAAATTTCTAAGGTGTTATAACCACCGTTGTTTGAAAAGATTAGGTTGTGTCAAGAGAAGAAAATGGAAGAGGAAGAGAAATCCTCTGAGGAAATAATGACGGGAGAAGAGATCAAATGTGAGAGAGATGGAAATGGAATAATGAGGCACGCATCGAGAATATGGATTCCTAATGTGCAGGAATTAACGGATGAGATTTTTCACGAGGCCCATAGTTCAAGATATTCTATTCACCCGGGCGGCATCAAAATGTATAGAGATTTAAGGGAGTACTATTGGTGGCCTAACATGAAAAAGGATGTCGCTGAGTGGGTAAGCAAATGTCTAACGTGCCAGCGAGTGAAAGCCGAGCACCAGAGACCCAGTGGATTGTTACAACCCTTAGAGATACCCGAGTGGAAGTGGGAACATATCGCAATGGATTTTGTGGTAGGGTTACCAAGGACGAAAGGGAACCATGATGGAATATGGGTAATCATCGACCGATTGACTAAGTCAGCACACTTTCTTCCGATTAACGAGAGATACACTGTCGATAGACTAACAGACCTTTATATCAAAGAGATTGTAGTGCGGCATGGAGTCCCCGTAACTATTATGTCAGATAGGGACCCGAGATTTAACTCCAGATTTTGGAGGAGCTTCCAAGATTGTGTTGGAACCAAGTTGAGTATAAGCACTGCCTATTGAGAGGACCATCCAAACCATTGAGGACGTGTTACGTGCAATAGACTTTAAAGAAAGTTGGGATGACCACTTACCATTGATTGAGTGTTCTTATAACAACAGTTACCATGCCAGTATAGGGATGCCCCATTAAGAGGCCCTGTATGGAAGGAGATGCTGCTCTCCCTTATGTTGGGAAAAGGTTGGCGAGAGAAAAATATTGGGACCCGAGCTAGTCCAACAAACGAGAGAAACAATAGAGCTTATCAGGAAACGGCTAGTGACAGCCACAGACAAAGAAAGTATGCAGACCAAGCCCGTAAAGATAGAGAATATGAGGTTGGAGATTTTATGATGCTAAAAGTATCCCCGCGGAAAGGGGTAATGAGATTTGGAAAGAAAGGGAAGTTGAGCCCGAGATTCATTGGGCCATTTGAGATTCTAAAACGCGTCGGGAAGGTAGCCTACGAGCTAGCCTTGCCCCAAAATTTACACCATGTTCATAATGTGTTTCATGTGTCAATGCTACGCCAGTATAACGCAGATGCCAGACATGTGATAGAGTATGAGCAGGTAGATATTCACCCATATCTAACCTGTGAAGAACAACCTGTGGAAATCATGGATAGAAAAGTACAAGTGCTGAGGAACAAAAGTGTTCCACTTGTGAGAGTGCTGTGGAGAAACCAGAATGTCGAGTAGTCAACATGGGAACTTGAGAGTACAATGCGCGAGAGATACCCTCAACTGTTTACCAACTGATTCCGGGATGGAATCCTTTTAAGGAGGGGAGACTATAATAACCCTGATTTCTATATTCGGGAAAAACTTTTCACTTTCTGATGAATAGTGTTTTGCATGTGTGAATAGTGTTTTGCATGAATGAATAGTGATTTTGGGAACTAAGAAATTATTAATGCCACCCTATGTATGGTCGTGGTATGGATATTTCGAAGTCATATTAGTGATTCACGGAGTAAATAAGTGTATGTAAAGATGATTGGAATTCAAAAATTCCAATTTGTATTTTGGTGTAATATTTGACCGGGTAGTGAAGTGTTTATCAGTATTATCAAGGAATGAGATGTTTAAATTGAGGATTCAAGGATTTATATTTGAGTATTTTATTAAATGTGATTTAAAAATTTAGAACGAAAACCCCTGAGTTACTATAATAAACGTTCTAGAAATCGCTAGAACTTTATAACTTTACTAGTTAGCAATTGGTTGACAAACAGAGGAAGTATTCTCATGTCATCCAAATCGGTATCTATTATAAGTCCAGTGGTTCCGTAAAAGGATTAAGGAACGCTCAGGAAAGCACGAGAACATTTTTCTAATTATAAGAATTAAAGAGGAAATAAGCAATGAATAGTGTTTTGGTGGAAATTGGAATATTATCAGACGACGCTATATAGAAGTATTCGGAACGGATTTCTGAGTTCGTATTAATGACCGATAGGAAATATAAGTGTATGTAAACGTTATCAGATTCTGAAAAATAGCACTTTTATTTTCTCCATGATTTCCCTAGACACTGAATGATTTAAGGATTTAATACAAAGATTTAAGGAATTTAAATTCAAGAATTATAAAGGAGGATTGAGAATGGTAGTTTAATATTAAGAAGGTTTCCAGTAAAACCCTAACGAGAGAAATACTTGAGACATTCCTCCGAACGATCAATGAAATTATGCAATAACCGAACAAAGAATCAAGAAAAAAGCCAAGATGCATGCATGTGCAAGAGGATAAGATCAAGTAACCAAGATAGTTACAAAGCTTGTTGGGTTCTGAGGCATAAAACGCAGCGGATAAACGTAAATATAAAAAAATTTCGAAACCCAAACGCAGGATCCATGTATAATTCTAGGCAGATTATGGAGATTAGAATCGTTACCTTAAGAAGCTTTACGTATGATTGACAGATGGAGGTCCTAGATTGCAATCACCACACAGTCCTTGCGTCAAGATCTGTGTCTCTAAATCATCCACACGAACACACCGTCGTCCAACGATCAACAGAGATGGTACTAGCCAAGAAAACACCTCTCTCTCTCTCTCTCTCTCTCTCTCTCTCTCTCTCTCTCTCTCTCTCTCTCTCTCTCTCTCTCTCTCTCTCTCTATCTAGCCTCTCTAAGATGTAGAGCAGCTAGGGTTTTGGGTGAAAAATGATTTTTCCAAAGTTAACCTAAACCAACACATCTCAATGTATTTATAAAGAGAGATTTGGGCTTAAAGCCCCAAAACGTTTTGGGCTTCACTAAACCCAATCTGTTTTGGTTTCAATCTTATTATTATTAAATTCGAATTATATATTGCTATTAATCAAGTCCCACTTAATTAATTCAATAATTCGAATTAATAACTATTTAAATCCATATAATAAAGCTCTGTTTTATATGTTCTTATTGTGTAACCCTTTAGGTTATTATTACGTTGGCAATAATTTTAATATTCAATAATAAAATTATAAACAATGAGCGGAATCTAGTAATACATCATTGCTACCCAAGTAATAATAATATTTGGTGATCTAATTAAACCTTTCATGATATATGTTTCCGTGTAATATAATCCCTTCAACCAAATATTATAGATTAAACTCGAGGCATGTATTTAGTCATCCTCTTCAACATTTAATCCGGGTTTACTTGATCCATGAGTATACTATTAAAAACAAATCATTATTTGAGCACGGCCATGCATTTTGTAGTCTCACTCAATCAAGAGGCCAATAATATCTCTCCTAATTATAGGAGGGTTAAATCCTTTATCTATCATTCATATTTCTCATACGACTCAAAGGTAACTTTTATCATCACCCGGTCAAAGGTAACTTTTAATGTAGTCAAAGTATATTAATCCTCGTATAGAAATATAATGATCTCAAGTCAAAGGATCATTACACCATTATCACTGTGAGTCTTTCTTATGACTTTATTAAACATGAAGAATCTCACTGTGGGTCTGTGTACCTATGTATTGACTTTAGTATCTCCATACTTATAACCAATGAAATGTGGTTATCTGTCAAACAACATACTAGTCTATTTATGTATTATTATTGTCCTATAATAATAATACTCGACTAGGGACCTTTAAGAATATGATATATTATATAATCTCAAGTTCAAGTCATGTACTTAAACTATACAATGTGTATCATGATTCTAAGGACATTTATTATGCTAACAAATATATCGCAGTAATTAAAGTCATAATAAATACGTTTATTGAATGATCAAATGACATAAAGATTTATTAAAAGAAACAATGTATTGCCTCTAGGGTACCTACACTAACAATCTCCCACTTGCACTAGAGCCAATCACCCATGTATCTAATACCCATGGAACTAGTGTGACCATCGTGCTTTTGCTGCGACAAGCCTTTGGTCAGTGGGTCTGCAATGTTATCATTTGTGTGCACTTTACATATGTGTATGTCACCCCTTTCATTAATCTCTCGAATAAGGTGAAATCTCCTGAGTATATGTTTGGATCGGGAGTGTGTAGGTTCTTTAGCCTGTGCAATGGCTCCATTATTATCGCAGTATAGATCAATGGGATCTGCGATCGATGGAACCACTCCCAAATCAGTAATGAATTTTCGAATCCAAACAGCCTCCTTAGCTGCTTCACAAGCTGCAATGTACTCAGCCTCCATTGTAGAATCAGCTACTGTTTCTTGCTTTGAACTCTTCCAGCTTACAGCACCTCCGTTTAGACAAAACACAAAACTAGACTGTGATACAGTATCATCCCTGTCTGTTTGGAAACTTGCATCGGTGTAACCTTTTACAACCAGTTTCTCCTCTCCTCCATACACCAAGAATGAATCTTTAGTACTTTTCAGGTACATTAGAATATTCTTAACTACCGTCCAGTGACCTTCACCTGGATTAGACTGGTATCTGCTCGTCATGCTCAAAGCATACGAAACATCTGGGCGAGTACATACCATTGCATACATGATAGATCCAATTGTTGAGGCATATACAACCTTACTCATGTGGTCCTTTTCATCCAATGATTTCGGACACTGGTCTTTAGAGATCGTTATCCCTTGAGACAAGGGGACATATCCCCTTTTTGCATTTTGCATACCAAAACGATGCAAAACCTTATCAATGTATGTGCTCTGAATTAGACCGATTATCCTGCTATATCTATCTCTATATATCCTCATTCCTAGAATGTAGGTTGCCTCTCCTAAGTCTTTCATAGAGAAATTGCTCCATAACCAAGTCTTAACAGCCTTTAGAGAAGGTATGTCATTCCCCATTAGTAGTATATCATCAACATATAGTACTATGAATGCCACATGGCTCCCACTAACCTTCTTGTAAACACAAGGTTCATCTTCGTTTTGAACAAAGCCATACTCTTTGACTGTTTCATCAAAATGGATCCTAGAGGCTTGCTTCAATCCATAAATGGATCGACGTAATTTACATACCTTGCCAACATTCCTTGGATCGACAAAACCTTCAGGTTGTGTCATGTACACATCCTCTTCAAGGCTCCCATTAAGGAAAGCTGTTTTGACATCCATTTGCCAGATTTCATAATCATTGAATGCTACAATGGCAAGTAAAATCCTTATGGATTTGACCATAGCCACTGGTGAGAAAGTTTCATCATAGTCAATACCATGAATTTGTTTGAAACCTTTTGCAACCAGCCTTGCTTTATAGGTCTGAACATTTCCATCCATGTCAGTTTTCTTCTTGAAAACCCATTTGCACCCTACGGGTTTTACCCCTTCAGGTGGATCAACCAAAGTCCATACTTGGTTTTCGTACATGGAATCCATCTCGGATTTCATGGCTTCAAGCCATTTCTTAGATTCTGGACTGTTCATAGCATCTTGGTATGTGAGAGGCTCATCTTCATCTATGAGCATCAAATCACCACATTGAGTCAAGAGAAATCCATATCTCTCTGGCTCATGGCGAATTCTACCAGTTCTATGAACAACCTGTGTTTGTTGAGCATTATCATTATCCTGCTCTTTTTCCACTTCAGGTTCAATGCTATTTTGTGGTTCTCGATCTTCATCGAGATCTATAGTTCTTCCACTGTTTCTTTTGGAAACAAAATCTCTTTCCATGAAGACAACATCTCGAGCAATAAACACTTTCTGCTCAGAAGGACTATAAAAATAATACGCCTTTGTTTCATTAGGGTATCCCACAAAATTGCACTCTTCGGATTTAGGTCCAAGCTTGTCAGATGCTTGACGTTTCACAAACGTCTTGCATCCCCAAACTTTCATAAAGCTCATGCCTGACCGTTTCTCCTCCCATATCTCATATGGAGTCTTTTGAACCTTCTTAGTAGGAACACGGTTAAGTGTGAAAGCCGTTGTTTCTAGAGTGTAACCCCAGAAACTTATTGGAAGATCTGCATGACTCATCATCGATCGTACCATGTCCAACAAGGTGCGATTCCTCCTCTCTGAAACTCCATTCCATTGAGGTGTACCTGGCGGAGTGAGTTGTGATACAATACCACACTCTTTTAAATACTCTTTAAATTCGGTGCTCAAGTATTCACCCTCACTATCGGATCGTAAGATCTTAATACTTGTAACTCCACCAATTTGCTTCTCTACTTCAGCCTTGTATTCTTTGAAATTTTCAAAAGAATAGGATTTATTCTTCATAAGATATACATATCCATATCTACTGAAATCATCAGTAAATGTTATGAAGTAGTAGTAGCCTCCTCTAGCCATCACACGCATTGCGTATTGGCATAATGTGTTCCCTTGCTCAGCCACTGATTTCTTGCCTAGAGGGCTCTCGAATCATAGCCCTGCTTTGACTTTTTTAGGATTGGAACGACCTATTATAAAGAAGCCTTTCCAGTTCTTTAACCACCTTATTGATGACCCTGGTTTTCTCCCGTTGGTGGAAGATGCGTGGGAGGGAGCAGTCACAGGGGACCCTTGGTTTGTGCTAACGTCAAAGTTGAAGAGGGTCAAGCAGGCCCTTAAGGGGTTGAATAGGTCAATTGGAAACTTACAACAGGTGGTTCAGGATACTAGAAATGAGTTGCTACTTTTCCAAAGAGCCCTTCCAATCTCCCCATCTTTGTCTCAGTTTGAGGAAGAGAAACGATTGACTGATGCATACTCTAAGGCCTTACAAATGTAAGAATGCTTTCTTAAGCAAAAATCTAGGGTACATTGGTTAAAGAATGGGGACAACAACAACAAATATTTTTTTAATGCATGTAGAGGAAGATGGAATGTGAACAAGGTGCTGTCCCTTACTACGCCTACTGGTGATACTGTGACAACTCATGGGGACATGGCTTCCATTGCCGTTGATTATTACAAGAACCTTCTTGGTCAAAGAGGCGAAGTTGATCAACTTCCGAGTAATGTAATTCTGCCTAGCCTTAATGAAACTCAGGGTAACATAATGAGTAGTCCTTTTGTGGCCAGTGATGTTCTTAAAACGTTAAAAAGGATGGGTAAGAATAAGAGCCCGGGGTCTGATGGCTTTTCTGTGGAATTCTATTTGGAAACTTGGCATATTGTGGGTAATGATGTAACTAGAGGTATTCTTTACTTTTTTGAATCTCTTGTAATGCCTAAAATTGTGAATGCGGCTTCTATTTGCTTAGTGCCTAAGCATGAAAACCCTTCTCAGATGCAACACTTTCGCCCTATTTCCTGTTGTAATGTTCTATACAAATGTATTTCTAAGATGCTTGCAGGTTTCAGAGATTAATATCTAGTAACAATGACACTAAACCCTGGTGCCTTCTGGGTGATTTCAACGTCTGCCTCAAATTGGAGGAAAATAGCAACAACATGGCCAATTGGACTCTGGGTATGACTGATTTTAAAAGCTTTGTCTCTGATATTGGAGTGGTCGATCTTCACTTCACGGGTCTATTCTTCTCCTGGTGGGATAGTAATAAAACCTCTCCTACTTTGAAGAAGCTAGATAGAGTGCTGGTTAATGATTCGTGGCTGAGCTCTTTCCCTCTATCTTATGCTAACTTCCTCCCTCGAGGTCTATCTGACCATAGCCCGGCTCTTGTAATTCTGGGCCTTCAGGTAATAAAGTTAAAGAAGCCTTTTCAAATCTTTAATCACATCATGGAATCGCCTCAGTTTCTTAGTTTAGTGACAGCAGCCTGGCAATTGCAAGTCAATGGTGATCCCTGGTATGTCCTTTCGAGAAAGCTAAAAAATACGAAGCAAGCTCTTTCTCAGTTCAACAAGTCGCAAGGTGATCTTCATGAAAAAGTTTTGTTAGCCAGAAATGCTCTTATTCAATTCCAGGAGTCAATGCCTCAAGTTCCTTCTCAAGAGCAGTTTAGTGAAGAAGAGCACCTCATCTCAAACCTCAATATTTGTCTTAAAAATGAGGAAGTGTTCTTAAGGCAAAAATCTCGCATAAAGTGGTTGCACTTGGGTGATGGTAATAACAAGTTTTTCTATAACTCCTGCAAAAGTCGATGGAACTCAAATAAAATCTTGTCTATTGAAGATGATCAGGGGGAAACCTTTTGCTCGCATAGTGGCATTGCAAACACCGCTGTTAACTACTTTAAATCAATACTGGGCTCGTCTCACGAGGTGGAAGCTTTGGATCCTGAAGTCGCCTTTCCGAGTCTCTCTGAATCTCATAAACAGCTGCTATGTGCTCCATTTACTCATAATGAGATCTATGGTACCTTAAAAAAAATGGCAAGGAATAGAAGTCCAGGTCCTGATGGCTTTACTGTTGAGTTTTTTCTTAATGCTTGGAGTGTGGTGGGGCCTGATGTTGTTAAAGGTATCCTCTACTTCTTTCAAAGCAATGACCTCCCTCGTTTTGTTAATGCCACAGCGTTGGCTTTAATCCCTAAAGTAGACTGTCCTTCGAACATGTCTCATTATAGGCCAATCTCTTGCTGCAACACCCTCTATAAGTGTATTGCAAAACTCTTGGCAAACCGAATGAAGCCCCTAATGCCCCACTTAATCTCTGTCAACCAATCCGCTTTTGTTCCGAGACGTAGTATTGGTGACAATATTATGCTGGCACAAGCTCTGGTCAAAGGTTATCATACTGCTGGGCCAAGTCGTTGTGCTATAAAACTGGATATAAGGAAAGCGTTTGATAGCCTGAATTGGGATTTCCTCTTCAAAACTATGACTGTTATGGGTTTCCCGGAGATGTTTGTTAACTGGGTTAAAGTCTGCGTTTCTACTAGTATGCTCTCGGTGAAAGTGAATGGATCCCTAGAGGGTTTCTTCGCAAGCAAATCTGGGCTTAGGCAAGGATGTCCACTTTCGCCTTATCTTTTTGTTCTAGCAATGCAAGTTCTAACATGCTACCTCAGTCATGACTTAGACCGTGACGCCAATTTTACCTACCACTGGCGCACTAAAGATCTAAAAATTTCCCATCTCATTTTCGCTGACGACCTCTTCTTGTTTTGCAAAGGTGACCAGCCATCTGTAACAGGAATTCTTAAGACAGTTAACAGATTCTCCAAGGCTTCAGGTCTCTATCCTAATCCAGGAAAAAGCCTCTGTTTTTTCAGTAATGTTGCCGATAGTGTTGTTCAACACACTCTGCAGGTGTCGGGTTTTCAAAGAGGGACTTTGCCAATTAAATACTTGGGTCTTCCACTGATCTCCTCTAGCCTGAACAAGGACGATTGCACCCCCCTGGTTCAACGTCTGTGCTCAAAGACTAATAGCTGGACTAATCATTTCTTAAAGCTTGCAGGTAGGCTTCAACTCCTAAAGTCTATTCTTTTCAGTATTCAGGGATACTGGGCAACCTACATTTTCTTGCCTAAAGGAGTTTTAAGAAATATTCAGTCATACTTGGCCAATTTTCTCTGGGGAGGATCTCATACCTCTAATGCTCAACATAAAGTTTCTTGGCAAGACTGCTGCACTCCCAAATCTGAGGGTGGTCTTGGTCTCCGTGACTTATTCGAATGGAATAGAGCATCCATCCTATACCAAATATGGCGTCTTACTAAGCAAAGTGCTGACTCCATCTGGATCCTTTGGCTGCATAATTGTCTTTTCAAGAAAAAACCATTCTGGACCTCAAAGATCCCTTACTTATGCTCATGGAGTGTTAGGAAGTTGCTCAACTACAGGGAAGATGCTTTACAGTTTTTATGCTACCAGGTGGGACGAAACTCCAGTTTTTTGTTATGGCACGACCCATGGCTAGTTAATAAGCCTCTTCTTGAGCATTTTGACAGCAGTGCTATCTCCAATGCAGAGTCCACTAATCTCGCTCTGGTAAATTCTATAATATCTGACGGAAATTGGAACCCAAGCAGATCAAATCACATGACCATCATACAGCTTCGCTTGCTTCTTACTAATTGTACTATCCACCCTCATGATAACACCTTGTGGAATGGCTCTAAAGTCTGTAAAATATCTACTGTTTGGGACTCTATCCGTAGAGTTGGCACTCCTCCTCTTTGGCTCGACGCTATACACCATCCTCTAGCCATTCGTAATTGCTCTCTTTACCTGTGGTTAGCTCTTCGAGGAAGGTTATTAACTAAAGATAGAATGCTCCAATTTGGTTTTTCGGTTGATAGCAGATGTGTGCTTTGCAGCAATATCCTAGAATCGGCTGAGCATCTTTTCACAACCTGTCATTATACCAGAATTGTTTTCCAAGGGAGTCACCTGCCTATCTCTCTCGACTGGAACAATTGGCAGAATGGTTTATTTTGCCCAGGGGTTAATTCAGGATGGCTTAAGAAGCTGGCCTACTTATACATTGCAGTAGTAGTTTATGTTATTTGGAGAGAGCGCAATGATCGTATCCACGCCAATAAGAGTCCTAGTCCAGCTGCTCGTCTTTTGGAAACAACGAAAAGGATGGTGAGGGAAAGGGTACATTCCTCCGAGGCTTTCAAAAAATTTTTGTCAAAAAATAGGAACATATGTCCTATTCTTTTCTAGTTGCTGTTTGTAGGCCTAGTAGTTAGGTCAAGCATTTTTGTCTAGTTCTAGCCTTGGTTTTGGCTTTGTTTTCCCTGGGGTATGCCCCTTGAAAACTTTTAATTATCTTTTTGTTTTTATATATTTCACTCAATTAGCAAAAAAAAAAAAAAAAAAAAAAAAAAAAAAAAAAAAAAAGACTTAAGGCTGTATTACCCTCCTTGATTTCTAAGCATAAATCTGCTTTTGTGGCTCGAAGATCTATTGGTGATAACATTTTCCTAGCTCAAGCATTATGTAAGGGTTACAACAGGAACTCAGGTCAGCCTAGATGTGCAGTGAAACTTGACATTCATAAGGCTTTTGACTCCTTGAACTGGAGCTTCATATTCTCGGTTCTTGAAAGGATGGGCTTCCCTCCAAGGTTTGTGGAATGGATTCGAGTTTGCATTACAACTACAATGTTCTCTGTCAAACTTAATGGTAGCTTGGAGGGGTTCTTCAAAGGTGAATCAGGTTTGAGGCAAGGTGACCCCATCTCACCCTATCTCTTTGTCATGGCAATGGAAGCCCTTACAGCTAGCCTGCACAAATCTACTCAGAGCACGGATTTTAAATTCCACTGGAGGAAAAAGGAGGTAAAGCTGCACCATATAATTTTTATAGACGATGTTTTCCTGTTCAGTCATGGTGATCCCAACTCAGTTGCTAGGCTCATGGAGGGAGTAAAGGTTTTTTCAAGGTGGTCAAACTTGGTTCCAAGCCCTGAGAAATCTGTTTGCTTCTTTGCTAATGTGAGGGAAATAGTGGTGAGAGACATTCTATTGGTCACTGGCTTTCAAAGGGGTGCCCTACCTATTACCTATTTAGGTTTGCCACTCATTACTGGAAAGCTTAACAGTAGGGACTGTTCATCGTTGGTGGCCAAGCTTTGCAACAAAGTGGAATCCTGGATGGTTAGATTCCTCAACTTTGCTGGGCGTCTCATGTTGATCAAGGCAATCATGGCTAGTATTGTGGGCTATTGGAGTATGTATATATTCTTGCCCAAGGCTGTTTTGAAAAAGATCAATATACTTTTCTTCAAGTTCTTATGGGGAGGGTTTTACCAGGATTCTGGAAGATGCCACTACAAGGTGGGATGGGAAGACTGTTGTAAGCCAAAATCGGAAGGGGGGTTGGGGATTAAAAATCTATTCGAATGGAACCAGGCAGCGGTGTTACACCAGCTATGGCGCCTGCTCCAACCTTCAGCTGATTCACTTTGGATTGCTTGGTTTCACAAGGTATTGTTATGTAATAAGGGATTCTGGACTGCCAAAATGCCCTATCGGTGCAGCTGGATTGCTAGGAAAATCTTCAATGCTAGACCTCAGGCTATGACTTTTCTGTCATTCAAAGTTGGTGTTAACTCTGACTTCCTTTTCTGGCACGACCCATGGGCAAATAAAACACCCTTGGCTCTTATCTCCCCTTCAGTTATTTCCAATGCAGAGTCAACGACCATGGTACATGTTAGAGATTACATTAATGAAGGTGTGTGGAGATTGCCTCGGTCAAATCACATGGATGTTATTGAGGTAAGAAACAGGGTAAATTCAGTTCAACTTCATAGCAGTGATTGTATCTCCTCGGATGGCCTTCAGCCCAAGCTAGTTAAGTTATCAGCTATATGGTCATCTATTCGTGACTCGGCCCATGCAGTGGGATGGTGTGACTTGGTATGGAATTCTTTCAATATCCCAAAATGCTCCTTCATTACCTGGCTTGCTGTTAAGAACAGGTTGCTCACTCGTGACCGTATGAATCTTTTTGATATGAATGTGGATCCTACATGCCTGCTCTGTGGTAATGGAATGGAAACGATAAGCCATATCCTTACTTCTTGCCCATTCTCTACCCTTGTGAAGGGTGTCATTCCATTTCAAATTAATGCAGACTGGACTAGATGGCAGCAAGGTGATTTTTTCCAAAGCACATTAACGGCAAAGTTGAAACTTATCGTAGGAGTTTATTTAACCACTACGGTTTACAGCATTTGGAAGGAACGTAACTTCAGAAATCATAATGCAAGGCAAGGCCACCCAACAACGGTGCTCATCTCGAATGTGAAGTTTGTATGTGAGGGAGAAACTGTTTTCTTGTTCTTCTTTTAAAAAATGGGCGCAGAAAGACCCTTCCTTTGTATTGCTTGTTTACTAATTACTAGCATTTGATTTGGTGCATGACCCTTTGAGGTCTAGTAGTTGTGTAATCTGAGGACGGGGGTATGCCCCTTTGATTTTGTAATGGTTCCCTATTGGTATAAAATTCTTTTATTTATCAAAAAAAAAAAACTTTAGCAATGCTACAGTGATCACATGAATAGTAAAATTTGAGGATTTAGGGAAATGGTATGTAGGTACACTATAATTGAAACAGAAAATGAGTAAACAGAAACCATATTCGTGTTGAACTAAGAAAATAAGTGACTCAAAATGACGATAGATTTCAGAAATTCCTGAATATGGATTCTGGAGAATTTTGATTTCGAATAAGCTTCTACTGGATATTAAGGAGCATGGAGATTTTAAAGGAATTATATTTTGTGGAATTAGTGAATTAGGGTAAAATAAAGGATTATTAAGTTAAGGAAATACCAAAGGAATTTGGATTGTTAAATGATTTCAGAACCACTGAGATAATGAGGTATATTCGAAACGAACCACAACTAGACGAGTATGGAAACCAAACAACCAAGATTATAATATAACAAGGACATATACCACATTATTAATTACCAAAATTATTAACCTTTTACAAGGAAAAAGGATTATGAGATCACCATGCATGACATCACTTTCCACTAACATGTTTTAAGGGTAAATTAGTACTTTTGCAAGGCTTAAACCACAAAATATCCACAAGCTTCCACAAGACACTAGATTAAAGAAGATTAAGATGAGATAAGAGCAAAAACCAAGAAAAAAATCTCTCCCCCATCCAAAAAGCTCCATTCGGCCACTTAGAAAAAAAAAGAGGAAAACAAAAATCAAAACCCTAGTTCCAAGCCATCTAAAATCAAGGGAAAATTCAAGGAGCTTGCTTGGGTATAAATTAAGGTATTCTATGAATCCTAGCTTCTAAATCCATTCCATCTTTGAGATATAAAATCATGAAGGTGATGATGAATAGTGAATGAATAGTAACTTATATGGATTTTATGTTTTGTTTTGAAAGATTAAGGTGTGTTAAGGTTGTTTAAAGGTGTACCAAGGACTACAAGCATATATTAAGAGTATTAAAGCTTCAAAGAAGGTATAAACTCTTCACCCCTCTTGAGTTTTATGATGAATATTAATCGTATTAGTGGTTAAGTGGTTATAAGTGATGAAATCATGATTATATATGTGTTTAAAAGTGTTTATATGGTATATGGAAGGAGTATGTGCTTGTAACCATGGTTGGTAAGGTGACCACATGGTGTAGGTGATGGTGTATAAGGTGGATGATGGATTGGAGGAGTTGAATTTTGGAAAAGTATGAAAATATAGCCGTTATAATGTCCGATTTTCGTTAGGATGTAATTTGCCCTGTTTTGGACCCCTGTATCCATACGGTACCCTACTGTCTAGGTTACCAAGTGACCATGAAATGATATAGCTTAGTTCATAGATCGTTTTGATATAAAGTACGTTAAAATCTGATGAACGGTTTAGGAGAAGAGTCAGTTTTAGTGAAAGACGTTCGAGAACCGAGAAAACGTAATTGTATCAACTTTGAGGCTATAATTACCATACTTAAACATTTTTAAAAGTTATAAAATTTTGGGATAGTGTAGTAGGGTGGTCAGAGGACCCATGACAGTTAGCCTTGCATTAAAATTCGGAATCTATATTTTCTAAGAATTTTTACAGTCGAGAGTGGTTGTTAAGGAAAGAATGTAAATCGTTAAGAACTTTAATCGGGAATAAGAATGGTTAAGTCCTCAAGACCTTTTGAGATAGTAATGGGATATTGCAAGAGTGTTATTATATGAGCGTAGGTGGTTAAGTGGAATATATTCTGATAATGATCCTTTTCGTGTTTATAGAGACTTCGGGAGAGCCACGAGCTATACTTCCGACTTACAGAGATCGAGGCAAGATCTTTCTATCCCTACTTTGAAAATTATTTATCTTCGGAATAAAAATGATATCATGGAATATATATATATATATGTGATGCTATTGTTGCTATGTTGCAAAGAATATATTTCCTTGATTTTGGGAAATTAAAGAGAGACGGATATGATTTATGAAATATGGATATAGATATGATTACGAATGGAGCGAATATGCTCTATGGTAAAAGAGATATGAAAGGGAATGGAATCAGTTGTTATCTAGGGTTATATGGTTTATAATACTATATTAAAAATATTCCTTTTGAGTATCAGTGGTTAAATAAATATTATTTGATTATTATTTACTACTCTTAAAATAGACGGAATATTTTATGAATATAAAAGTATATTTGATTTCTTGAATATGAAAGAGATCTCTGGATCATAATCAAAGCATTATATATATATATATATATATATAGAAGTAATGTGCGAGAACGGAAATGACAGGAGTGAATGATATGTGGAAATGAAAGCGAGAAAATGGAAATGTGGAATGATATTTTATAAATGGAATAATGATTTGACAAAAAAGGGGATAGCAACAAAAAGCGTAGGAGGCTGTGTGCGGCACAGTCCAGCAATCAATATTTTAAATCGGCCCAAGAGTTGCCGAAGGAGGATGTAGTGGTGTACCTTCCTCCAGGGGGATGTACTGGTGTACCTTCCTCCTTCTACCGGTAGTAAAAAGGACGGGTACGGAGAGCGACTGATCATCGTTCTTACGTATTCGGCAACAGTGAAAATCCCCAAAAACTTGAAAGAAAGAGTTGAAAATGATTTTCAGATTTCTATACTGAAAACAGAATAATGATATAAGATGATGGAATTACGGTTACAGATGAAGAAAAACTGATATTATATTATTTTAGATTTCTTTCTTATAATAGTAAGTGGATGATGTATTATTAAATAAGAGCTTTATTCTTCCTTAAAGATTATAATTGGTTTCTGCTTATATATGCATATATATGTATACCTGTTCACATTCTAAATTCTAGTTACAATATTATCTTGCTGAGCTATTATAGCTCACTCTTGCTACTTATGTATATAGCAGCTAGGTCCCATGCCGATACTACGCACTACACCCCGCAAGAGGGTAAGGGAAAGGCGACCTTTTGAGCGAGTGCTGGCGACCATCCCCGAGGTAGTGACAAGCGAAAGGGGCTTAGTAGACTTATGTAAATTAAGTGTGTAAGTTTGTAATAAACTTTTGGTTGTTGAAATGCTTCCTATAGAAGTATTATTCAACAATGTACTTAGTAGAATTCTGGGTTGTAATAACTGTTAACTTTAAACTTTTAATATTGTGGATGTTGTTCTATGAGCATATGACTGGTGTGTGTGTATTAATGTGGGGTCAATTGCATAAATATTAAGTTATAAATAAAAAAAAAGACTCAAGAGATATTGATATTGATCGGAAATTGGACCGTGATGACCTGGATCCTTGACCCCGGATCTAGGGGTGTCACAGGTGGTATCAAAGCTAAGAGTCATAATGCTCAAGAACAAGAGTAATAATAATAATTGTATTAGTAATAATATAAATTGTGAACTCCCATCGAGTTCAAGGGTGGTATATCGCAGATAGTTTTATTTTAAGCATTGATTATAATTTTATAGATTATTACTAATAGAATTTTATGTTTTATTATAGGGATCAGAGATGGGAGAGCCGAGTCGAGTCCCTCAGTGGTTAGGATTGTCAGAGCAGGAGCTGGTAGATCTACAGCTAGCCGGGGTAGAGGTTCCCGAGTATGCGGTCGATGACCTCAGGGAGAGACGTCGAGCGGCAGCCAGAGAGAGATGTGAGCAGAGACTGAGAGAGGAGGCAGAGGAGCGTAGACAGAGAGATGCTGTAGCCATAGTGCCATACATTGGTAGACCTTCTACAGGATCTGATGAGGCAGGTCCTTCTAAAGTGAGATGGGAGATTCCTGAGGAGGAGAGGCCGTTACGTAAGAGGCCTAGGTTGTCAGTCATAGCTGAGGAGGAGGAGACTGAGTGGACCGATATCCATATGATACCTACCCCTGCCTTGCCTATTCCAGTACCATCACCAGTCCCATCTCCCTCACCGAGTCCTGGCCCTCTAGAGGATCCAGTTGAGTCATTCACTCCACCCGGACATTTTATCTTTCCAGAGGATGAGATAGAGGAGGATTTGTCTGAGGATGCAGATACCGAGTCTATTCCTCCATCCCCACCATTTGCACCTCCACCACCTCCACCTGTACAGGCACCTGTCCCAGCTGCTATGCCGCCTCAGGAGGCACCCTTACCGATAGGTGACTCACTTCCAGCCATCCTGTTCACAGAGTACTTTGCCCTACAGGGTCAGTTAGAGGAGTCCCGCCGGGTGATAGACACACTGATTCAGAGGTTAGAGAGAGGGAGAGGAGGTATCATTCCTGATGGTATATCCTTGGGATTAGTGAGTGTTGAGCTGCGGGCCCTGGGTGACATTAGGAGGCTGTTAGCTGATAGAGGAGACCCAGAGTGGAGGGCTGCGATAGTGGATACAGTCACGTCTATGGTAGTACAGATCCGAGACATTATTAGGGCAGGACTGTGAGTCGGGGTAGTAGTCTACGTCACTAATCAGACTAGTCATCTTACTGATGTCTTTTTGGGGGATTAGTTTAGTTGGTTGCTGTTTTAATCCCAGTCTGATTGGAAGACAGCTAGTAGCACTTTTGTTGTAGCAGATTAGTATGTACGGTTTTGTTTGTAGGTTTCGAACCATGTACCCTATGATGTAAAATATTAGTAGTAAAAGACGTTGTACCCAAGTTGTAAAATATTTATGTAAATTAATGAAGTTTGTGCATTCTATCTAAATTTTTACTGCATTTTAATAATAAATGTTGAGATTCAAAAATATTGATGTATAAAAGGTGATTGACTTAATGAAAAGGTTATTGTGTTAAGGGCGATACACTTACTTACTAAAGTTATAATATAACTAGATGCAAACCGTGTGATAAGAATATTGTGATGTGCAAATGAGTTAATTAACGATATAATTGTGTATATAGAAATGATGTATATTGTAGCCCAAATTCGGGTAATTAATAAAGACTATTGTTATGTACAGAACTATGCCGCCTAGACGTGATAATAGAGCGAATGCAAGGGGAAATGAGAGAGACGAAAGAAGTCAAAATATAGAAGGTAATAGACTGAATGAAAATGCCCATAATGAAGAAAATCATGAAGAAGAAGAAGAGGAATCAACTGGCCAACAAGGAAATCCGGGAGGCAATCCCTTTAACCAATTCATGGAACTATTAAGGCAGAATTTAGCTAATCCACAGAATCCCCAACAACCACCTGTTCTCCCCAATCAGGCAGCTAATTCCTTTTGTGCCTTTAAGTCATTAAAACCCCCAGAATTTGAGGGAACCACTAACCCAGTAGTAGCCAGGGCGTGGCTAAAAGAAATGGAGAAAGCTTTCGAGATACTGATGATAGAGGAAGATCAGAAAACAGTCTTTGCAGCCTATCTTTTAAAGGGAGAGGCAAATTACTGTTGGGAAGCTAAAAAGAATCTAGAAGGAGCGGGAGTGATAACCTGGGAGCGTTTCACTAGGGTATTTTTAGATAAATATTCTCCTAGGTATCTAGAGAACCAAATGGAAATAAAGTTTCTGGAGTTAAAACAGGATAACCTAACAGTAGCAGAGTATGAAACTAAATTTACAGAACTGTCAAGGTTTGTTCCCGAGTTTGTGCGTACTGAAGAACAACGAGCGAAAAGGTTCCAACAAGGATTGAAACCATGGCTACGGACGCGAGTGGCACCATTTGAGTTGACTGATTATGCTGCAGTGGTCCAGAAGGCATCTATTATAGAAGCCGAGAGTGAACAAACCCAAATAGGTCGAGAGAATAAGAAAAGAAGATTTGAGGGCCCGAAAGGAGGTTCAAGTGAGGGAAGCTACTTTAACAAAGGAGGTAGAGGACAAAAATCTCAATTTGTGGGAAAGTCGGGGGTAACAAAACTACTAGTGAGACGGTAAATCAGGGTGGTAAATCTTCAGGAACATTTCAGTCCAATCAATCACAATCACCATTCCCAGATTGTAACGTGTGTGGTAGGAAGCATTCGGGGGTGTGTAGAATGTTAGGGGTAACTTGCTTCAAGTGTGGACAAAAAGGACATTTTCAGGAGAAGTGTCCATCGGTCGATAGGAGTGCCATCAAGTGTTACCAGTGTGGAAAACTAGGACACCTTACTAGAGATTGTCGTTCCGATGGGTCGTCCGCACCAGGGCAAAGTATGACTGCTTCAAATAGGCCTACTTCTAGAGTGTACAACATGACCTTAGGAGAAGCGTTGAAGAAACCAGATGCAGACACAGGTACTTATTTTCGATTTAAAATTTTAGAGTAAGTAAGTTTGGTTAGGGATCGATTTAATTCATTAATTAGGTAAATAAGTTAATAAAATAGGTAAGAATAATCTATCTGTTAGGAAGTAAGATATGCTGATTCAGTGAGGAAGAATAAGGATATTTTGTGGGAAAAACACAACCTTGTAGGACACGAACAGGAAATATATATTATGAATAATATTTTCTTAAAATTGTTTCAAGGAATAGCATTATAAGACTAGTTTCTGGAGGATTTTACAGAGATGAGATGTATTAAGATAAAGTACTAATATTTTATGTCATGATAGAGATCAGAATATGGCCAAACCATAAGTGAGATACACTACCATTCAGGAAGGGCCAATGTGGTGGCCGATACTTTAGTTAAAAAGAGAAAGGAGGAATGAGATAATATAGAATGACTGAAAACAGGAGGAGATTTGTAAGGAAAAGACAGTAAAAGTACTGCTATTGATAAACTAAATGGCATGTTGATGAATGACAAGAAATTTATATTGGTGTATCCTTGCGCAAACAAGATAGAGATATTATGAAAGGAAAAGGATAGAGGAAGTAGTGTGGAAGTTAGAAGGTGTGAATGAAAAAGATACCTATGGACATTTCCAACATGATTCCGGGACGGAATCCTTTTAAGGGGGGAAGACTGTAATAACCCTAACTTTAGCAATGCTACAGTGATCACATGAATAGTAAAATTTGAGGATTTAGGGAAATGGTATGTAGGTACACTATAATTGAAACAGAAAATGAGTAAACAGAAACCATATTCGTGTTGAACTAAGAAAATAAGTGACTCAAAATGACGATAGATTTCAGAAATTCCTGAATATGGATTCTGGAGAATTTTGATTTCGAATAAGCTTCTACTGGATATTAAGGAGCATTGAGATATTAAAGGAATTATATTTTGAGGAATTAGTGAATTAGGGTAAAATAAAGGATTATTAAGTTAAGGAAATACCAAAGGAATTTGGATTGTTAAATGATTTCAGAACCACTGAGATAATGAGGTATATTCGAAACGAACCACAACTAGACGAGTATGGAAACCAAACAACCAAGATTATAATATAACAAGGACATATACCACATTATTAATTACCAAAATTATTAACCTTTTACTTAGAAAAACAAGGAAAAAGGATTATGAGATCACCATGCATGATATCACTTTCCACTAACATGTTTTAAGGGTAAATTAGTACTTTTGCAAGGCTTAAACCACAAAATATCCACAAGCTTCCACAAGACACAAGATTAAACAAGATTAAGATGAGATAAGAGCAAAAACCAAGAAAAAAATCTCTCCCCCATCCAAAAAGCTCCATTCGGCCACTTAGAAAAAAAAAGAGGAAAACAAAAATCAAAACCCTAGTTCCAAGCCATCTAAAATCAAGGGAAAATTCAAGGAGCTTGCTTGGGTATAAATTAAGATATGCTATGAATCATAGCTTCTAAATCCATTCCATCTTTGAGATATAAAATCATGAAGGTGATGATGAATAGTGAATGAATAGTAACTTATATGGATTTTATGTTTTGTTTTGAAAGATTAAGGTGTGTTAAGGTTGTTTAAAGGTGTACCAAGGACTACAAACATATATTAAGAGTATTAAAGCTTCAAAGAAGGTATAATCTCTTCACCCCTCTTGAGTTTTATGATGAATATTAATGGTATTAGTGGTTAAGTGGTTATAAGTGATGAAATCATGATTATATATGTGTTTAAAAGTGTTTATATGGTATATGGAAGGAGTATGTGCTTGTAACCATGGTTGGTAAGGTGACCACATGGTGTAGGTGATGGTGTATAACGTGGATGATGGATTTGGAGGAGTTGAATTTTGGAAAAGTATGAAAATATAGCCGTTATAATGCCCGATTTTCGTTAGGATGTAATTTGCCCTGTTTTGGACCCCTGTATCTGTACGGTACCCTACTGTCTAGGTTACCAAGTGATCTAGAGCTTAGTTCATAGATCGTTTTGATATAAAGTACGTTAAAATCTGATGAACGGTTTAGGAGAAAAGTCAGTTTTAGTGAAAGACGTTCGAGAACCGAGAAAACGTAATTGTATCAACTTTGAGGCTATAATTACCATACTTAAACATTTTTAAAAGTTATAAAATTTTGGGATAGTGTAGTAGTGTGGTCAGAGGACCCATGACAGTTAGCCTTGCATTAAAATTCGGAATCTATATTTTCTGAGAATTTTTACAGTCGAGAGTGGTTGTTAAGGAAAGAATGTAAATCGTTAAGAACTTTAATCGGGAATAAGAATGGTTAAGTCCTCAAGACCTTTTGAGATAGTAATGGGATATTACAAGAGTGTTATTATATGAGCGTAGGTGGTTAAGTGGAATATATTCTGATAATGATCCTTTTCGTGTTTATAGAGACTTCGGGAGAGCCACGAGCTATACTTCCGACTTACAGAGATCGAGGCAAGATCTTTCTATCCCTACTTTGAAAATTATTTATCTTTTGGAATAAAAATGACATCATGGATATATATATATATATATATATATATATATATATATATATATATATATATATATATATATATATATATATATATATATATATATATATATATATATATGTGATGCTATTGTTGCTATGTTGCAAAGAATATATTTCCTTGATTTTGGGAAATTAAAGAGAGACGGATATGATTTATGAAATATGGATATAGAGATGATTACGAATGGAGCGAATCTGCTCTATGGTAAAAGAGATATGAAAGGGAATGGAATCAGTTGTTATCTAGGGTTATATGGTTTATAATACTATATTAAAAATATTCTTTTTGAGTATCAGTGGTTTAATAAATATTATTTGATTATTATTTACTACTCTTAAAATAGACGGAATATTTTATGAATATAAAAGTATATTTGATTTCTTGAATATGAAAGAGATGTCTGGATCATAATCAAAGCATTATATATATATATATATATATATATATATATATATATTTTATAGAAGTAATGTGCGAGAATGGAAATGATAGGAGTGAATGATATATGGAAATGAAAGCGAGAAAATGGAAATGTGGAATGATATTTTATAAATGGAATAATGATTTTACAAAAAGGGGGATAGCAACAAAAAGCGTAGGAGGCTGTGTGCGGCACAGTCCAGCAATCAATATTTTATCTCGGCCCAAGAGTTGCCGAAGGAGGATGTAGTGGTGTACCTTCCTCCAGGGGGATGTAGTGGTGTACCTTCCTCCTTCTACCGGTAGTAAAAAGGACGGGTACGGAGAGCGATTGATCATCGTTCTTACGTATTCGGCAACAGTGAAAATCCCCAAAAACATGAAAGAAAGAGTTGAAAATGATTTTCAGATTTCTATACTGAAAACAGAATAATGATATAAGATGATGGAATTATGGTTATAGATGAAGAAAAACTGATATTATATTATTTTAGATTTTTTCTTATAATAGTAAGTGGATGATGTATTATTAAATAAGAGCTTTATTCTTCCTTAAAGATTATAATTGGTTTCTGCTTATATATGCATATATATGTATACCTGTTCACATTCTAAATTCTAGTTACAATATTATCTTGCTGAGCTATTATAGATCACTCTTGCTACTTATGTATATGGCAGCTAGGTCCCATGCCGATACTACGCACTACACCCCGCAAGAGGGTAAGGGAAAGGCGACCTTTTGAGCGAGTGCTAGCGACCATCCCCGAGGTAGTGACAAGCGAAAGGGGCTTAGTAGACTTATGTAAATTAAGTGTGTAAGTTTGTAATAAACTTTTGGTTGTTGAAATGCTTCCTATAGAAGTATTATTCAACAATGTACTTAGTAGAATTCTGGGTTGTAATAACTGTTAACTTTAAACTTTTAATATTGTGGATGTTGTTCTATGAGCATATGACTGGTGTGTGTGTGTGTATTAATGTGGGGTCAATTGCATAAATATTAAGTTATAAAAAAAAAGACTCAAGAGATATTGATATTGAGCGGAAATTGGACCGTGATGACCTGGATCCTTGACCCCGGATCTAGGGGTGTCACAGATGGTATCAGAGCTAAGAGTCATAATGCTCAAGAATAAGAGTAATAATAATAATTGTATCAGTAATAATATAAATTATGAACTCCCATCGAGTTCAAGGGTGGTATATCGCAGATAGTTTTATTTTAATCATTGATTATAATTTTATAGATTATTACTAAAAGGGTGTCACAACATACATCACTATGTATTAGCTCCAGACGTTCAGTGGCCCTTTGACCCTTACCAGTGAAAGGGGCTTTAGTCATCTTACCAAGCAAACAAGATTCGCATTCTTGGTATGATTCAAAATCAAACTTATCCAAGTATCCATCCTTATGTAATTTCGATATACGTTTCTCATTTATATGGCCTAGACGACAATGCCAGATGTATGTTTGATTTGAGTCATTAACTTTAAGTCATTTGTTTTCTATATTACAGACAGGATTATCTAAATCAAGAACATATAAACCATTAAACAAACGTGCAACACCATAGGTTAAATCATTCAAAGCAAAAGAGCAACTGTTGTTCTTTATTGTAAACGAAAAACCTTTCTTGTCCAAACAAGAAACAGAAATAATGTTTTTTCGAATCGTAGGCACGTAAAAACTGTCTTCTAGTTCTAAAACAAGCCCAGGGGGCAAAGATAAATAATAAGTCCCTACAGCTAAAGCAGCAACTCTTGCTCCATTGCCTACTCGTAGGTCCACTTCTCCCTTAGCCAAAGTCCTACTTCTCTACAGTTCCTGCACATTTTTGCAAATGTGAGAAGCACATCCAGTATCCAATACCCAAGATGTAGAAATAGACAAATTGACTTCTATAACATAAATACCTGATCCAGAAATCTGAACAGCCTTCATTTTCTTCAGATCCTCCAAGTAAACTGGACAGTTTCTCTTCCGGTGACCAGTTTTCTTACAGTAGTGACATTCACCCTTAGCAACTCCACCTTTAGGCTTTAAAGCCTGTTTGGGACCTGACTTTCGCTTGGGTGTAGAATCAGATCCAGTCTTCTTCTTACCCTTCCACTTGCCTTTCCCCTTGGCCTTACCTTTATTGCCCACGATCAGTATGAGAGCGGGTTCATCTGTCTTCATGTTGGTCTCATATGTTCTCAACATACACAACAATTCAGTAGGTGTTTTGTCAAATTCAATCATATTGTAGTTCACAACAAACTGAGTGAATTTGTTGTTCAAAGAATTCATGATTAGGTCAATACCAGTTTCCGCAGCAATCGGGAAACCCAAATTAGGAAGTTACTCAATGTAACCAATCATCTTCAGAACATGTGGGCCAACTGGTTCACTTGCCCCTTGTTTGCAATTAAAGAGTGACTTACTCGTGTTGAACCTTTCTTGACGAGTTTGGCTTGCAAACATGCTTTGCAAGTGCTCATTGATAGTATATGCATCCATATGCACATGCTGTCTTTGAAGCTCAGCACTCATAGTTGCCAACAGAAGACATGAAACATCATTTGCATCATTCTCATCCCTTGCGTGGGCCGCTCGTTCCTCAACAGTAGCGCCCTCGGGAAGGGGACCTGGCGGAGGGATATCAAAGACATGAAGCCTGCGCTCCTGCCTGAGGACAATCCTCAAATTCCTCTGCCAGTCTAGGAAGTTGTTTCCTCCTGTCAGCTTGTCCTTCTCAAGGACTGATCGTACGGATAGTGTGTTTGTGTTGTTTTCCATTACTTAGTATCTACAATGATAAAAGCACAAAATAAACATTAGATTGTCTGAGTTATAAATTATTATGTTCAAATGATTATGATATATTCATAATATATCTCCCACAATTTTTATCAAATTAATAACCCTTACTATTAATTCGGAAAGAATATCCCATAAATCTTTCTAGTGAGCCAAGATCAATATTTCGTCATGTCCTAAGTCAATCACTGGTAGTCCTTAAAACATGATTATTTAGGTAGACAACAGTTATCAATTATATCATATATAATTCTTGGATAATTTGGTGAACAACGATTGATCTTATCTACCTAATAGATTTTTAACCAAACTCTGTGCTTCTAAGTTCATAATAGTTGAATATAACCGTTTATTTTCACCTTATTATGACGACTCAGTTAAGTTAGACCCAATGATACAACGGCCGAATATAACCGTTTATATTCGATGAGTGTTCATTCATTGGAAAGCATCTGATTAAAACTTAATGTTTTGTTAAAGGGTTTAGAAAATTTATAACGATCATGATCACATCATAAAGAGATCCTCAATTTTCCTTGAACCAAATATTTCAAATTGACATCTTAAATTGTTCATTTCCCAGGTAGATGGAGGATCCCAATGGTCACACTTAATACCCATTAACCTTACGAATACGCATATCCGCTTTTGTCAGAAAATCCCAATTTTAGATATAGAAATTCCATATTAATTCCGTGTTTTAAAAATCCATATTTTATAAACACAAGAATCTCATGATCGTTTGTTAAATTTAAAATCTTGAATCGTTACAGATTTTATCTTGTTTAGCATGGCAAGCATGGCATGGGTGACGTATCTAATACATGCATACATCATTAATCTAATTAAAGCATGCATCTTCTACTCTACTCATACATTCCATACATCATATGTAAAGTGCGTAAAGTAAACGTGCAAGGGTTATGGCCCAATCCTATGTGATCTTTTCAAGCTAATGAAAAGATCAAGGTCAATCTATGGGGTAAAAATAACTATTACATATGTCTTCTCTATTGCTTCCATTGACTCCTTAGCCTCCATGGAATGCCTCCTTTGTAAGAACCCAGATTTTTCAATAGAATTAAAACTTTTTATTATTTAATGATGTAAGAATGAATAGTGGTTACGGCTACGATGTAATAGTTGATCTTCTGAATGAATGGAATGGAATTACATTTAAATATTTATATGTCTTGAAGAATGCTAATGGTTGACAACTTAGATAAGAATAATCTATCTCCTAAGGAATAAGATATGGCAATTCCAAGCAGGAGAATATTCTCATGTCATCCAGATCGATAACGATTAGTCCAGTGGTTCCGCGAAAGGGTTAACGAACGCCCGAGAGAGAACAAGGACATTGTCATAAATATAGGGAATAAAAGAAAGAATAAAGAGTGAATAGTGTTTTTGGTGGAAATGAGAATATTATTAGACGATGCTATATAAAAGTATTCGGAACGGATTTCCGAGTTCGTATTAGTGATCCAGGGGGAAAATAAGTGTATGTAAAAGCTATCGGATTATGAAAAACCGCACTTTTATTTTCTCCGAGAATTCTCTTGACACTGATAGACTTAAGAATTTAACGAAGGGGTTTAAGGAATTTAATTTCAAAATTTAGTAAGAATGATGGAGAATAGTATTATAAATATTAAGAAGGTTTCCGGTAAAACCCTAACTAGAAATCCTTGAGATATTCTTTCGAACGATCAATGAAACTGAGTAATAACCATACAAAGAAACAAATAAACGGCCAAGAGATGAGCATGTGCAATTGGTGGAAAAAGAAAGATACAAGTGACTTACATATAAGTCAACTAAACAAATGAGTGATGAAATTGCACTTTTGCAAAAAGAGGTATGCATAATAAGAGTCCTACACTTGGCACTAGATGAGGCATCAAGCTTAAGTTAGTGGAATGTGATGTAATCACTTTAAGATAGATATTATCTTAAGGTATCATCTAATAATTCATTTCAACCAAGAGAAACCAAACAAACACCAAAACTCTCCTATTTTCTCTCCTTTGAAGAGACATTCGGCCAAGGTGCTATAAGTAAGGCTTCCATCCATCATTTGATCCTGAAATTTTTATGGTGAGTACTTACTATAATAGCTTAAATCTCCTAGAAATTTCAAGTCAAAATTACTTTGTTTCCATTTTGAAATAAATCATTCAAGAGGAGCATGAATAGTGTTTTTCAAGAACTAACTTTGTTTTTCATGTTTCTTTGGTTGATCTATGGTTTGTTAAGGCTAGACAAGGACCATTCAAGGCTTATTAAGGCTAGATCATACTCCAAGGAAGGTATAATACTTGAAAACCCTAGATCTACTTTGAGTTTTAAGCATGTTCTTGATGGATCTAGCTTAGTTATGATTATGTTCATGTTATAAGCACGCTTAGTTAATGATTTAGTGATTTAAGAAGCATGATGATTTTGATGCTAAGATCAGTAGCTTCTAGACTTGTTGAGATGATTATTATGTGTATAAGTTGTATGGATCCCCGGTGTGGCTTGGTTGGATTGTTATGATTTTTGGAACGTTCGATTTATATCCGTCGTAATGCCGAATTTTAGTTAATCATTAAAAACCGTGCATTAGAGTAGCTTGAACTCACTGTCTAGAGTCATATGCTTCCATGATAGGATAGATTATGTTATAAGCTTCGTTTTGAAATAAAGATCGTGTGAAACGGACTTACGGTTTAGGATTTATGGCCGATTTACTAAAAGTAATTCGAAACCGTAAACGAGAGTTCGTAACTGAAATTGAACCCTCGTAAAGTACGTAAGTCAGTGGCGAATCATGGTAATTAAATACTAGAGATAAAAAGGAAGGTGTGAGAGAAAACCTCATGTGAAACGGATCGTTTTTCGATTTTATAAAAATGTTTGAATCAAGGTTAAACGCGAACGAACCCCTTAAAAGTATAACTTTGGTTATAACTTAGAAAACGAGCGATAAAACTCGAGGTATAATCTTGGTTCGTAATCGATCGACTTTAGAACTTATACGACTTAAGTATATACTAAGTGTGAGTATGATGTCATGTCATAATAACGAACAAATGTCGAATCGTATCGGGGATAAAAAGAGTTACACTAAAAGGTGTATAATGAGATAATTCGAAAACGTGTTTCGACTTAATTTGATATTTAGCCTTTTAAAAAGTGTTAAGTGATTAATCTCGAATATTCTAACTATTTATAGATCGCCGAGCTGACCCGGGACACACTACCACTGCCCCTACTCGTACTCGATTACCAGGCAAGTTTCCAAAACTTGGAACTGTTGTTATGATAATATATATATATGATTGTTGTTATACATATGCCATTGCATGCATGCCTGTTCTCAATTCATATTGTTATACTTGTTCCTTGATTATTTTTCGCTTATAAGCTAAATAGATAACGTATCAGTTATAAGCCGGATGTTGTTAAGTTCCTTAGGGAAGGGCATATATATCGTATTCGTTGAATATAGACCGGGAGTCAGTACTTCTTGTTACATCGTAATCACTTTCGAGGGAAATATTTAAGTAAATAATTTCCATTATTTGGTTGACGAATATTATTTTGAATATTCGTCCGAGATTATTTAATTAACGATCATTACTTCAAATATTTATTTGAACGTTATCTATTCAATGAATATTATTTTTCAATATTCATTCAAAGACGACTCATTTATCGAATATTATTTCGAATATTCCTGTAAAGCTTGGATTGCTAAATGAATATTATTTTGAAATTCATTTAGAATATTATTCATTAAATGAATATTACTTTTTGAATATTCATTTAAGTTCCTATTTACTTAATGAATATTATTTTAAATATTCATCTGATGTTCTATTTATATATCGAATATTATTTTAATATTCCTTTCAAGTCTTATTAATGAAATGAATATTATTTTGAATATTCATTTAAATATTTGATTATTCAATAAATATTTTCTCCTTATTCATTCGAGAAGTATTCTGAGAAATACTTCGATTTAAATATTCGTTAATAGTTATAAGTCTTCTTTAACTATTTTTGATTCAATAAATATTCTCTGAATATTTATCCAATACTCTGAGATGACTTCAAATATTATTTTCGACCTTTGATTATTATAAAATTTCTTCAAAGTCGGATTATTATTAATATTATATCAAGAAAGGATCTCAAAATTTCATTCTTCCTTCGAATCTATCTTCCAAATAATAAGGGAACCTTACTTGAGAAATGTTATTTATCTTGTTGACTTCCCGGTCATAAATCTTTCGAAAAATATTCTTTTCACTCGCAACTTGAATTGCTATCTATTGCATCTATGTACCTCTCATCATTCGAGGGGTAAGATTATTGGAACAAGGTGGTATCCTCTGACAAGCAGCAGCTTGGGAGATATGATGTTGAATTTTCCTTTCCAACTAAATACGACTACTTTGTGGAGTCTTATCAACAAGTATTATACTTGGGGAAAGGGGGACGAACTTTACGTTCAGAGTCATGAACTTCTTTTCGAACTTGGAGTCGTGTAAGAGGCCGAGTAGCGCCGGTCCATCCTATTTGCCCAACCGTTGGCCGGGGAGATCTAACAGGGCGGTAGACAAGTAAATCCTTCAGCTCTTCCTTCTACCGGTAGTAAATCTAAATTGAGCTGTAAAATTTGATAGTGTTAGTGCCCTAGAGACAATGTAGTTGTGCTTCTAGGAAAGACTATTTTGTTATTTAATGATTATGTTCTACTGATTATTCTACATTAATTTATTATGTCTTAATTTACTGCGATATAAATGTTAGAGTAATAAATGTCCTTGGAATATAGAAACATGTATTCTATATCTTTAAGTATGTAACTTAAAAATTAGATTATATGAATAGTGTTTATATTCCTAAATATCCCTAATCGAGCATTATTAATATGGGACAATTATAATGCATAAAGATTAGTATGTTTGTTGATTGATGACCACATCTTATTGGTCATAGGTATAGTGATACTAAAGTCAAGAACATAGGTGCATGTAACATTCTACATGGTACTGGATTACCCACGGTGAGATTCTACATACTGATAATGTCATTAGAAAGACTCACAGTGATAATGGTGTAATGATCCTTAGACTTGAGATCATTATATTTCTATACTGTGACTACATTAAAAGTCACCTTTGACCGAGTGATGATAAAGGTGTACATCGGGTATATTATGAGTCGTATGAGAAATATGAATGATAGATAAAGGATTTAACCCTCCTATTATTAGGAGAGATATTATTGGCCTCTTGATTGAGTGAGACTATGAAAATGCATGGTCATGCTCAAATATTGATTTTTTTAATAGTCTACTCATTGATCAAGGAAACCCGGATTAAACGTTGAAGAGGATGACTATTAACGTGCCTCGAGTTTAATCTATAATATTTGGTTAAAGGGATTATATTACACGAAAACATTAATCACGAAAGGTTTAATTGGATCACCAATTATTATTACTTTGGTAGCAATGATGTATTACTAGATGCCGCTCATTGTTTATAATTTTATTATTGGATATTAAAATTATTGCCAACGTAATAATAACCTAAAGGGTTACACAATAAGAACGTTTAAAAGGAGTTTTAATTTAAATTAATTTAAATTAAATTATTAAATTCGAAATTGGATATTTATTTAATTGAGCTGGTCTTAATTATAATTAAATAGAATTCGAATTTAATATTAAAACCAAATCAGAATGGGTGTGGAGAAGCCCAATTCGATTTAGGGTTTAGCCCAATCTCTCTTCCCTATAAATACATTATGATGTATTGTTTAAGGATAGACTTTTGCAATTCAATAAAACGTGTGGGAGGCTAGAGAGAGAGGCAGGTTCTTCGGCTAGTACCGGCTCCGGTGATCGTTGGATGATCAAGCGTTCGTGTGGAGTACTTTGGCAACGTAGATCTCGAAGAGGGTTGCGTGGTGATTTCATTGGACCTCCATCTGTCATCAATTTGTTAAAGCTTCGTTTTAAGGTAAACGTTCATTAACTACGAATTAAACGTCTTGTTTTGCATGGATCCTGCGATTGAGTTTCGATTTTATTTTTTTAATTATTGTTTTCCGCTGCGTTTGATGCTTGAAACCCTTCAATGGCATCAGAGCTACTTGCAAAATGCTTTTAATTTGGTTATGTGTTTAATAGTTTTGGTGTACGTAAGCATGTATGTGATTTGCCATGGTTTTTTGATTATACGAGATGTGTATGTATATGTTTTGAATGTATGATATATTAGTGGATTGTATAATCATGGGATGATTGTATAAATTGTTGAGTGTATATGATACATGCTTGTTCTTATTTTTGAGATTGTATACGATACGATTTCCGGAAAACTATGCAAATTTAGTGAAATTTGCATACTATGTCCGATTCTTGCAAAAGATATGTGTTTTCTGACTGGAATCGGGCCACTGAGCAAGACTGACATTGTCAGGTTTGCATCTGTAAGCCGTTTGACGTATTTTACTGCCTGTAAACAGTGATTTATGGTTTTGTGATTTAATCTCGAATTTTTTGAAAAATTAGATCATATTGGATACGAGTGTGTGTGTGTGTGTGTGTGTGTGTGTGATTTATGTTTGTTCTTGATATGGGGATTGTATACGATACGATTTCTGTATACGCTGTTAAGATTTGATGAAATCTGTGTCTAGTGTCCGATTTTCGCAAATGATATGTGTTTTCTGACTGGAAACGAGCGTCTGAACAAAACTAATAGCAAAGCTATCATCGACTCGTCTGTAAGGCGTTTGACGCCGTTTAGTACCTGAAAACGTCGATTTATTATTATCAGAATTTGATTCTGATTTTCTGAATTTTGCGTTATATAATTTCTTTGATTGGATCATCTGAAATATGATATGGTTACATGTTCTTAATTGTTATATGAGCATGGTGATTGGTTATGGCCTAAGACCAATAGGATAGTGGTTTTGATTATATGGTTTGGTTTCTAAATACGACTTGCATGTCGTTATTCCTTGTAACTAATAAATCTCGAAAGTAACTCGAGTTCATCTTGTAAGTTTATTTGTGTAGCATGTTTTTCAATTATTCGATGTAACTATTAAAGAAGACAAGAAGAACAAGGAAGCAAGGGGGCGATTCCCCACGAAGATGAAATGGAGAAGACATGTATTTAAATTGTATTTTGTTAACCACCATAGATTGACCTTGATCTTTTCATTAGCTTGAAAAGATCACATAGGATGGGCCATAACCAAACACGTTTAATTTATGCACTTTACATATATATGAATGTATGCGATACAATGTATGTGTAGAGATAAAGATACATGTTTAATTAGATTAATCATGTATGTATTAGATATGACACCCATGCCATGCAGGCTAAACAAGATAAAATCTGTAACGATTCAAGATTTTAAAATTAACAAACGATCATGAACTTCTTGTGTTTATGAAATATGGATTTTTAAAACACGGAATTAAATATGGATTTTTGATATCTAAAATTGGGATTTTCTGACAAAAGCGGACATTCGTATTCGTAAGGTTAATGGGTATTAATTGTGACCATTGGGATCCTCCATCTACCTGGGAATTGAACAATTTAAGATGTCAATTTGAAATATTTGGTTCAAGGAAAAATTGAGGATCTCTTTATGATGTGATCATTATCGTTATAAATTTTCTAAACCCCTTAACAAAATATTAAGTTTTAATCAAATGCTTTCCAATGAATGAACACTCATCGAATCCTAGTTCGATAAGGGGAAGGGCTGTCAGTGGCATGGGACTCCTATCTATCGTGGTGAGATGCGACGAATATAAACGGTTATATTCGGCCGTTGTATCATTGGGTCTAACTTAACTGAGTCGTCATAATAAGGTGAAAATAAACGGTTATATTCAACTATTATGAACTTAGAAGCATAGAGTTTGGTTAAAAATCTATTAGATAGATAAGATCAATCGTTGTTCACCAAACTATCCAAGAATTATATATGATATAATTGACAACTGTTGTCTACCAAAATAATCATGTTTTAAGGACTACCAGTGGTTGACTTAGGACATGACGAAATATGGATCTTGGCTCACTAGAAAGATTTATGGGATATTCTTTCCGAATTAATAGTAAGGGCTACTAATTTGATAAAAATAGTGGGAGATACATATTCTAAATATATATGAATAATCACTTGAACATAAATTAATAATACCGTAGACTAATTATTTTATGCATATTAACATTATGGATATTCAAATGACAAACAACTCAAATAAACTTCTCTATACGATCAGTCCTTGAGAAGGACAAGATGACAAGAACAAACTTCCTCAATTGGCAATGGAAAGGCAAGAAGAGGATTGGATCCAAATCTAATGCTAATCCAAGACAAACTCCTAAAAGGGCTTTGAAGCCTACAGGAGGTGTTGCAAAAGGTGATTGTCACTATTGCATGAAGTCGGGTAATTGGAAGAGAAACTGTCAAAATTATTTGGAGGATCTAAAGAAACTGAAGGCTGTTCAGATTTCGGATTCATGTATTTATGTTACAGAAGTCAATTTATCTCCTTCTACATCATGGGTATGGGATACTGGATGTGGTTCCCACATTTGTATGAATGTGCAAGAACTTCGAAGGAGTAGGATTTTGGTGAAATGAGAGGTCGACCTACGTGTTGGCAATGGAGCAAAGGTTGCTGCCTTAGCTGTAGGGACTTATTGTTTATCGTTGCCCATCGGGCTTATTTTAGAACTTGAGAATTGTTATTACATGCCTGCGATTTGCAGAAACATTATTTCCGTTTCTTGTTTGGACAAGATTGGTTTTTCATTTTTGATTCAGAACAATGGTTGTTCGTTTTCATTCAATAATGTTACCTATGGGGTTGCACGTTTGTTTAATGGTTTATATGTTCTTGATCTTGATACTCCTGTCTATAATATAAATAACAAATGTCTAAAGACAAATGACTCAAATCACACATACCTCTGGCACTATCGTTTAGGCCTTATAAATAAGAATCGCATTTCCAAATTACATAGGGATGGATACTTGAATAAGTTTGATTTTGAATCATACGAAGAATGCGAATCAGGTCTCATGGGCAGAATGACTAAAGCTCCTTTTACCGGTCAAGGTGAGAGGGCCACCAACAATTGGAATTAATACATAGTGATGTATGTGTCCAATACGTACAATGGCAAGAGGTGGCTTTTATTATTTCATAACCTTTACTGATGATTTTAGTAGATACGGATATGTGTATCTTTTGAAGAACAAATCCGAATCATTTGAAAAATTCAAAGAGTATAAGGCTGAAGTTTTTTTTTGCTAGTTAAAAAAATTTATACCAAAATGAACAACTGAATACAATTCTAGGGGCATACCCCGCGAAATCAACAACCAACAACCAAAAGTCAAAGCATTACAACGTCACTAGACAGTCAACATTACATGAGAAATCTAAGAAAGAAACTAGACAGCCAGAATATAATGAAAATGTCCCTGGTGCAAATCCCAGGTCCCTTGCAAAGGCTGCATCCAAACATCTCCTTTCAGGTCAAAAACTATGCATCGGCAAGAGTGCATACCATCATAACCAACAGAAGCAGCAAAGACTATCCTGAATCCAGAATCCAGGCCTGCAATGGGCACAGTGTATATCACAATGGAGGACAAGCCATCTCCACAAGTTACGTATCTTCCAACCCGCAAGTTGAACCACACTTGCTTCCTATCTAACCCTTTCTCAATAATAACATTGTACCCTGCATTTAAACGGAGCTGATTCCCAACAGAATCACCCATAGGACCAGTTGTGACAAGAGAGTGCCCCCCAGTCTCCTCTGATCGAGACTTGCAAAACCAATTCCATACATGCAGAATGAATCGACAGACCAACATAGGCTTCCTATCCGACATAGTCCTCATCATTCTCACACTAAGCGTAGTCGGTCCATCAATGATTAACATTGGCATGAAACTATCTAAGGTTCTTTCCTGAGCAAACCCGTTGACAGCTTGTGTCAAACCCAGCTTAAAATCCAGCTTGTGGTGACGCATGCCAGTCCACAAAGCAGAGCACGTAAATTCAAGGGCTAGAACCTTCCCAACAGCATAAATATCATCATTGTTTACAAAGAACATAAGAGTGGACTGCACAAGCTCAGTCCCGATTTCAATTACCAAATTTGTGAGTCCAGGCCGATCCCACAAATTATGGTCATTTTTGTCTTCATAACAACAACCTTCCTGAACCAGCATACTCAAGCAAATATCAATATGAGTGATCCCCTTATAAATGTTTCCAGATAGAAAAATCCCGCCCAGGCAATAAAAGCCTGTTATAAAAACCCAGCAGATGCCATCAAGCATCACATGAAAGAAGCCAGCCACAGACCCAGTATTGGTAGGCCTAGTGAGCGCATCCCATAGACCCGAATCGAATCGCCATGAGTCCTCCCTTGTCAACGTTTTGGATCCTTCAAACGTGCAACCATATGAACAGAGCAGCATCTCTTGAACTTTTATATTGTTAACCATCTCTAAATTCCCATTAAACAGGCTTACACACTGAGATGAGCATTCAAGATCTTCATTCCTTACAACATCATTATCCATGTTTGAGTGTTTCACAGCAGCGAAAACCCTTATCACACAAACCCATTTAATTCGCCTCTGTTCGGCACAAGAAATTACATCATGCGACAGGGTTAACCCATCACCACCATCACAAAATTGACCAGAAACAAGACCAGTTGAAGGTCGCCCACCTGAAGGCGATTCTCGAGTCAATAAAACCACAAACATCCTGCTCTCCATAAAGATAGAGCCTTCTTTATCCCAAAAAACATGAGCTCTACACATAGCAGATAGCTCCACCCATGTCAAATAGCTCATATGACATAGTTGTTTATTAGCCAGGGCGAAGAGGAGCCCCCACCACATCCGAGCAGGACTACCTTGCAGAACCATAGCTGAAGTGAGAAGAAGCACTCGCTTACGCATTCCATCAAACATATAGTAGTCGTCAGCCTGCACACACTTCAACACCTCCATCGAAGCAATGTACGGTCTGTCAAAGACACCCAAATCATTCAGTAAGACCACAGTGAGCAAAAGAACAACCCCCCCATATCGCATATGTCGATTATCAACCTTCTCAAAGACCACATCCCCCAACAAAAAAGACCCAGATAGCTTCTTGATAGACGCATCCATCTGAACCATCTTGGAGTGAGTCGCCTCAATTAGACCCTCTCCAACAACATAAATAGCTCCTTCCTTAACATAAATCGGTAAGGCTAGGAGATCAGTGATGGTGAAACCGCCACTCGCATATAACACATCAGAGATGTGTAAATCACAACCCACGGGCACTTTTAACAGAGTACCGAAACCATCGGTCCGCTCTATGTCAAGACAAGCATCACAACGCTTTCCCCAGATAAGGGGATAACCATTCCAAACACAAGAAACCATTCCCCTAAAATTGGAGAAAACCATAAAGTTAATAATACTATAAGAAATTTGTAGAATAAGGTGAGGGGAATAGAAAACGGACGTGGATTCGTGAAGGTATAAGAAGATCTGATGAGAAAATGTTTTGATTTTGATTTTGTGGCGGCTAGGTTTAGAACGAGAGAGAAAAAGCGACTCTCATTTGCAAAAATTGCATTCACCCCAAAATAAGGCTGAAGTTGAAAATCAATTAGGCGAAAGTATTAAAACTCTACGATCTGATCGTGTGGGAGAATACTTAAGCTTGGAATTCAAGAATTTCCTAAGGAGTGTGGTATCGTATCACAACACACTCCTCTTGGAACACCACAATGGAATGGGGTGTTTGAAATGAGAAATCATACCTTGTTGGACATGGTACGGTCAATGATGCGGATCTTCCAATCAGTTTCTGGGGTTATGCCCTTGAGACGGCTGCACAAACACTAAACCGAGTTCTTTCAAAATCGGTTCAAAAGACACCATATGAGATATGGACTGATAAACGTAATAGCATGTCATTTATGAAAGTTTGGGGATGTGAAGCGTTTGTGAAACGCTTGATCTCTGATAAGCTAGGACCGAAATTAGATAAATGTTATTTTGTAGGATACCCATTAGAAACTAAAGGGTATTATTTCTATAAACCTTCTGAGAACAAAGTGTTTGTTGCTTGAACGGCTGTGTTTCTAGAGAAAGAACTGCTTTCTAAGAAAAATAGTGGGAGGACAATAGATCTCGATGAGGATCGAGAACTACAAAATAATGTTGAACCAGAGTTAGAACATGAGCAGAATGAGACTCAAGATGTTGAGAACAATACTGCTCAAGAAACACAGGTCGTTCGTAGATCTAGTAGGATTCGCCATGAGCTAGAGAGAGACTCAAAGTGGCGATGTGATGCTTGTAGATAATGATGAGCCTCTCACCTACAAGGATGCTATGAATAGTCCAGATTCTGAGAGATGGCTGGAGGCCATGAAATCTGAGATGGATTCCATGTATGAAAACCAAGTATGGACTTTGGTTGAACCACCTAATGGGGTAAAACCCATAGAGTGCAATTGGGTTTTCAAGAAGAAAACTGACATGGATGGAAATTTACAGACCTACAAAGCAAGACTAGTGACGAAAGTTTTCAAGAAAATTCATGGTATTGACTTGATGAAACTTTCTCACCAGTAGCTATGGTCAAATCCATCAGGATTTTGCTTGCGATAACATCTTATTTAAGGATGTGGCTGTGAGGCATGATGGTTTGCAAGTAAGGGCCAGGACAGCTTGGACACAGAGGATCGACGGTTGGAAAAGCAGAGCTGTTCATGGCACCTAGTATCAATGGGGACTATGCCTGGTAATGAATTAGGGGGCAGGATTTCTGCCTCCTGTGTGCAGAATGGTCATTACAAGGTGAATGATTTACACAAGGCTGATTTAAAGAAACTTGGTGAGGCGATTTCCATGCAGAGGCAGAGGATCTCACTTGGTCTGTTTACAATCCTAATTACTGGGATACAAAGACAGGGCAGGTTTCGAGAAGGGTTTAAAATGGGTTCTGATAGTCCTTTTATCGAGTTAGCCGAATGCCTTGTGGATTTGGCTGCAAGAGAGGTTAGTACAAGTCTTGTGGTTGCAGTTAATGTTGCAGCGAGTGCAAATGGGACTCTCTCTCTCGAGGGGTATTATGGAAAAAGGCAACAGGAAACTTCTAGAGCAGATGGTGTTATGGGGATATATGGAGTGGCTTTGGATGGGGGATCAGTTGGTTGGGATCCAAGTCCAGATTTCTGGATTGTTGTGCTGCACTACAATAGGGTGAACTATTTGCTGGGTTTCATTACTTTGGATTCTGGGAGGCATGTGTTTAGCCTCAAATTAGGATGTTTAGAGGCACCGGATTAGTAGCTGCTAGTTGTTTTGTTTTGTGTTTTTTTTTTTTTTTTTTTTGCTAATTGAGTGAAATATATAAAAACAAAAAGATAATTACAAGTTTTCAAGGGGCATACCCCAGGGAAAACAAAGCCAAAACCAAGGCTAGAACTAGACAAAAATGCTTGACCTAACTACTAGGCCTACAAACAGCAACTAGAAAAGAATAGGACATATGTTCCTATTTTTTGACAAAAATTTTTTGAAAGCCTCGGAGGAATGTACCCTTTCCCTCACCATCCTTTTCGTTGTTTCCAAAAGACGAGCAGCTGGACTAGGACTCTTATTGGCGTGGATACGATCATTGCGCTCTCTCCAAATAACATAAACTACTACTGCAATGTATAAGTAGGCCAGCTTCTTAAGCCATCCTGAATTAACCCCTGGGCAAAATAAACCATTCTGCCAATTGTTCCAGTCGAGAGAGATAGGCAGGTGACTCCCTTGGAAAACAATTCTGGTATAATGACAGGTTGTGAAAAGATGCTCAGCCGATTCTAGGATATTGCTGCAAAGCACACATCTGCTATCAACCGAAAAACCAAATTGGAGCATTCTATCTTTAGTTAATAACCTTCCTCGAAGAGCTAACCACAGGTAAAGAGAGCAATTACGAATGGCTAGAGGATGGTGTATAGCGTCGAGCCAAAGAGGAGGAGTGCCAACTCTACGGATAGAGTCCCAAACAGTAGATATTTTACAGACTTTAGAGCCATTCCACAAGGTGTTATCATGAGGGTGGATAGTACAATTAGTAAGAAGCAAGCGAAGCTGTATGATGGTCATGTGATTTGATCTGCTTGGGTTCCAATTTCCGTCAGATATTATAGAATTTACCAGAGCGAGATTAGTGGACTCTGCATTGGAGATAGCACTGCTGTCAAAATGCTCAAGAAGAGGCTTATTAACTAGCCATGGGTCGTGCCATAACAAAAAACTGGAGTTTCGTCCCACCTGGTAGCATAAAAACTGTAAAGCATCTTCCCTGTAGTTGAGCAACTTCCTAACACTCCATGAGCATAAGTAAGGGATCTTTGAGGTCCAGAATGGTTTTTTCTTGAAAAGACAATTATGCAGCCAAAGGATCCAGATGGAGTCAGCACTTTGCTTAGTAAGACGCCATATTTGGTATAGGATGGATGCTCTATTCCATTCGAATAAGTCACGGAGACCAAGACCACCCTCAGATTTGGGAGTGCAGCAGTCTTGCCAAGAAACTTTATGTTGAGCATTAGAGGTATGAGATCCTCCCCAGAGAAAATTGGCCAAGTATGACTGAATATTTCTTAAAACTCCTTTAGGCAAGAAAATGTAGGTTGCCCAGTATCCCTGAATACTGAAAAGAATAGACTTTAGGAGTTGAAGCCTACCTGCAAGCTTTAAGAAATGATTAGTCCAGCTATTAGTCTTTGAGCACAGACGTTGAACCAGGGGGGTGCAATCGTCCTTGTTCAGGCTAGAGGAGATCAGTGGAAGACCCAAGTATTTAATTGGCAAAGTCCCTCTTTGAAAACCCGACACCTGCAGAGTGTGTTGAACAACACTATCGGCAACATTACTGAAAAAACAGAGGCTTTTTCCTGGATTAGGATAGAGACCTGAAGCCTTGGAGAATCTGTTAACTGTCTTAAGAATTCCTGTTACAGATGGCTGGTCACCTTTGCAAAACAAGAAGAGGTCGTCAGCGAAAATGAGATGGGAAATTTTTAGATCTTTAGTGCGCCAGTGGTAGGTAAAATTGGCGTCACGGTCTAAGTCATGACTGAGGTAGCATGTTAGAACTTGCATTGCTAGAACAAAAAGATAAGGCGAAAGTGGACATCCTTGCCTAAGCCCAGATTTGCTTGCGAAGAAACCCTCTAGGGATCCATTCACTTTCACCGAGAGCATACTAGTAGAAACGCAGACTTTAACCCAGTTAACAAACATCTCCGGGAAACCCATAACAGTCATAGTTTTGAAGAGGAAATCCCAATTCAGGCTATCAAACGCTTTCCTTATATCCAGTTTTATAGCACAACGACTTGGCCCAGCAGTATGATAACCTTTGACCAGAGCTTGTGCCAGCATAATATTGTCACCAATACTACGTCTCGGAACAAAAGCGGATTGGTTGACAGAGATTAAGTGGGGCATTAGGGGCTTCATTCGGTTTGCCAAGAGTTTTGCAATACACTTATAGAGGGTGTTGCAGCAAGAGATTGGCCTATAATGAGACATGTTCGAAGGACAGTCTACTTTAGGGATTAAAGCCAACGCTGTGGCATTAACAAAACGAGGGAGGTCATTGCTTTGAAAGAAGTAGAGGATACCTTTAACAACATCAGGCCCCACCACACTCCAAGCATTAAGAAAAAACTCAACAGTAAAGCCATCAGGACCTGGACTTCTATTCCTTGCCATTTTTTTTAAGGTACCATAGATCTCATTATGAGTAAATGGAGCACATAGCAGCTGTTTATGAGATTCAGAGAGACTCGGAAAGGCGACTTCAGGATCCAAAGCTTCCACCTCGTGAGACGAGCCCAGTATTGATTTAAAGTAGTTAACAGCGGTGTTTGCAATGCCACTATGCGAGCAAAAGGTTTCCCCCTGATCATCTTCAATAGACAAGATTTTATTTGAGTTCCATCGACTTTTGCAGGAGTTATAGAAAAACTTGTTATTACCATCACCCAAGTGCAACCACTTTATGCGAGATTTTTGCCTTAAGAACACTTCCTCATTTTTAAGACAAATATTGAGGTTTGAGATGAGGTGCTCTTCTTCACTAAACTGCTCTTGAGAAGGAACTTGAGGCATTGACTCCTGGAATTGAATAAGAGCATTTCTGGCTAACAAAACTTTTTCATGAAGATCACCTTGCGACTTGTTGAACTGAGAAAGAGCTTGCTTCGTATTTTTTAGCTTTCTCGAAAGGACATACCAGGGATCACCATTGACTTGCAATTGCCAGGCTGCTGTCACTAAACTAAGAAACTGAGGCGATTCCATGATGTGATTAAAGATTTGAAAAGGCTTCTTTAACTTTATTACCTGAAGGCCCAGAATTACAAGAGCCGGGCTATGGTCAGATAGACCTCGAGGGAGGAAGTTAGCATAAGATAGAGGGAAAGAGCTCAGCCACGAATCATTAACCAGCACTCTATCTAGCTTCTTCAAAGTAGGAGAGGTTTTATTACTATCCCACCAGGAGAAGAATAGACCCGTGAAGTGAAGATCGACCACTCCAATATCAGAGACAAAGCTTTTAAAATCAGTCATACCCAGAGTCCAATTGGCCATGTTGTTGCTATTTTCCTCCAATTTGAGGCAGACGTTGAAATCACCCAGAAGGCACCAGGGTTTAGTGTCATTGTTACTAGATATTAATCTCTGAAAAGCTAGCAGACTTGACCAGAGAGGCTTCCTTTCCATGTAAGTGTTCAGAGCATAGACGAAAGAGACCATGAAGTTCTCCTGAGAGTCTATCTTAGTCACCGAGCAAGAAATATGTTGATCAGAGATGGCTAGAGGAAAAACCTGCCATACGGTTGGATCCCAGCTAATCCAAATTCTACCATTATCATGGTAGTCATAATTATAGAGCCAACTGTGATGAGGAGCTAGAAAATTGGCTATGGAAGCAGCTTTATCTCTCTTTATTGTTGTTGGTTGATTGCTAGTTTAGCTAGCATTATTGAAGCTTTCTCGTTGCTGTTCCGCTAGGTAGAGGTGTTACAAATCGCGGGGTATGCCCCTAGAGATGTAATCTTTTCCTGTGGTATAAATTTTTTTAATTAGCAAAAAAAAAAAAAACTTCATTTTGGACTCGTTTGAACAAGAAAATTAGTTTTGCTTTATTTTGACTCGTTTGAGCATGGAAACCACTTGTAGCTTTGTTCTTGACTCGTTTGATCCCTAGAACTCACTAAAACTTCATTTTGGACTCGTTTGAACAAGAAAATTAATTTTGATTCATTTTGAGTGTTTGAACAAGAAAATTAATTTTGATTCATTTTGACTCTTTTGAGCATGCAAACCACTTGTAGCTTTGGTCTTGACTCGTTTGACCTCTAGAACTCACTAAAACTTCAATTTGGTCTCATTTGAACAATGAAATTAATTTTGCTTCATTTTTGGCTCGTTTGAGCATGGAAACCACTTGTAGCTTTGTTCTTGACTCGTTTGACCACTAGAACTCACTAAAACTTCATTGAGGACGGGGGTATGCCCCTGTGATCTTGTAATGATCTTATGTGGGTATAAAATTCATTCATTTAGCAAAAAAAAAAAACTTCATTTTGGAGGTGCTCTCGCTCTCCTTCGCAGAATGCAAGGGATGGGTTAGGGAGTATTGGTATGGAGATTGATCTGGTGCAGCAATGTAAAGTTAATGCTGGGAGCACTCTGGATAGTACTCCTGTTTTGACCAGAGAAGAGGACGCGGTGGAGCCGATTCAGGCCACGAAAATGGACATTGATCTAGAGGCTGCTCACGGGGTGGAAAGAGGTGAAGGCCAGGTCAAACCGGCTAGGTGGACTAAGGCCAGAATCAGGAAGTGGAGAGCGACTAGGGGTGGTCAAGTTGGTAGCTTCTAATTTTATGGCAATCTTGTCTTGATTCTTGTAGTTTGTCTGATAGTATGCTGACCTTGTAATGGGTTTATTCTGTTGACTTTGTTTCTTTGTTGATTTCGCGGGGTATGCCCCTAGACTTGTTACAGTTGTTCCTTTTGGTATAAAATTTTTAATTAGCAAAAAAAAAAAAAACTTCATTTTGGACACGTTTGAACAAGAAAATTAGTTTAGCTTTATTTTGACTCGTTTGAGCATGGAAACCACTTGTATCTTTGTTCTTGACTCGTTTGATCCCTCGAACTCACTAAAACTTCATTTTGGACTCGTGTGAACATTGAAATTAGTTTTTCTTTATTTTGACTCGATTGAGCATGGAAACCACTTGTAGCTTTGTTCTTGACATGTTTGATCCCTAGAACTCACTAGAACTTCATTTTAGACTCGTTTGAACAATCAAATTAATTTCGCTTCATTTTTTACTCGTTTGAGCATGGAAACCACTTGTAGCTTTGTTCTTTATTCGTTTGACCACTAGAACTCACTAAAACTTCATTTTGGACTCGTTTGAACAAGAAAATTAATTTTGATTCATTTTGACTCGTTTGGGAGTGCAAACCACTTGTAGCTTTGTTCTTGACTCGTTTGACCCCTAAAACTCAATAAAACTTCATTTTGGACATTGGATAGTGTCTTTATGATGCTTTGACATTTGTTTGGTTTGTTGTCTTCGCGGGGTATGCCCCTAGAAGTGTCTCAGTTGTTCCTTTATGGTATAAAATTTTAATTAGCAAAAAAAAAAAAAACTTCATTTTGGACTCATTTGAACAAAGAATTTAATTTTGCTTCGTTTTTGGCTCGTTTGAGCATCGAAACCACTTGTAGCTTTGTTCTTGACTCGTTTGACCACTAAAACTCACTAAAACTTCATTTTGGACTCGTTTGAACAAGAAAATTAATTTTACTTCATTTTGACTCGTTTGAGCATGCAAACCACTTGTAGCTTTGTTCTTGACTCGTTTGACCCCTAGCACTCACTAAAACTTCATTTTGGACGGACAATGAGAGTCTTAGAGAGAGAAACTCTTCCTTCTCTCTACTTAGCCGCCATTAATTTTCACTCAGATCTAAACTCTTACACACATTCTCCAGCATTTAATACCATATTCCCTTCATTAAATCCACTCTCTTTCACCCCCTAAACCTAAACACCATATTTCTTATATATACATTTTATTTTTCTTAGTGTTCGTTCTTTGGCCCTATGGTGAGTCATGGATCAAATTGCGACTCTAATTCCGGGTTGCCAGGGTATATGCAGGACATGGATGATGATAAGTTTCAGGAGATGCTTGCTCGTAGAGAGGTTGAGGATTTTCTGATCCTAACGGCGCCGGAAATGGTGGACCCGAGTACCTCTAGGGGAATGGGTAGTGGAGTAACGAAAGATGCCTCTGATGGAGAGGAGGTGTATCATGAAGATGTGAGAGATGAGATGGAGAGAGATGCGATCAGTCGGGTGGCTAAGGCAATATCAGCTAACAATAAGAATGATAGGGATGAGCTCATTAGACTTAGATTGAAAATGATGGAAGTTTGTGATTATCTTGAGGCAAAAGGCCTGTCTTTGGGAGAAATGGAGAAGGAGAACTTGGAAGCCCAGGCAGGGTTTAATGTGGGTTTAAACAATCCATTGGAGTTTATCATGGGTCGAGATGAGTTTGGTTTGCCTATCCTATCGTCCAAGTCTGAGGGTGAGAAGGTTGGGTTGGATGAGGACGAGACTCCGGGTTTGAAGAGTATTCTTAAGAATAAGAAAGTAGACTTGTCGAAAGGAGAACCTTCGGGAGTTGTTAAAGGTTCTAATGTGGAGGACACAGTTCAAGAAGAGAAAAAGGAGGACAAAGAAGAGGGGAAGAAGTCTTGGTCTTCGGTGCTAAAAGACAATCCAACATCTTTCAAGGGATTGGCTTTTGAGTATGTTCCCCCACCAAAAGGCTCTACGGTGGTTGACCCCCCAAAGGAGGTTTTGCAGAAAGGGGCGGAGAAGTTCAAATGCTGTGTGGTTGGGAAATTCACTAAGGCAGCTCTACCCTTTAGGAGAGTTAAGGAAATTGCTAACTTGGTTTGGAAAAAGGGTTTCATGTCTGTGGCTCAGCGTAATGAATCAACCTACATTTTCAAGTTTAGAACTGCAAATGACAAGAATGCGGCTCTTTCTAAAGGAACTTGGTACTTTGATCAAAGGCCAATGGTGGTTACTGATTGGGGGTGCTCAGTAGGTGTGACCCCTATTTCTTCTATGCCTTTATGGGTCAAATTTAATAACTTGCCGGACTGTTATTGGACTCAGGAGGGGTTGAGCAGAATTGCTAGTTTTATTGGAGTGCCCTTAGGGGCTGACACGCTAACATCCCAGCTTGAAATTTTGCCTTTTACTAAGATGTGTGTCCAGTACAAGGTAGGAGATCCACTTCCACACACTATCCCTGTGGTTGACATTGACAACTCTACGGTAGAGGTGAAAATTTCGTATTTTAACAAGCCGTTATTGTGCACTCATTGTAACTCGTTGGGTCATGTTGTAAATGCTTGCCCAGTAGCTATAGGTGAATGGACGCAAAAGCCTCGCTACACTGGGGGGAAGGAGGAGGTGAGGAAGAAGGGAGATAATGGTGGGGGACAGGATGTAGAGACTGGAGGGAAGACTGGAGAAAAGCAGGCCTCAAAGGGGAAGGAGGTCCTTACTGATTTGGATGGTGACATGCAGAAGGAACCCAAAACATTAGATGATTCGGTGGAGGCATCAACTAAATATGAGGGAAACTGTTCGACTGTGGCTCAAGAAGCTGTTTCTACTGTGGAGCTTGACATTGAGGAGAGTCAGGGCTGGACTGAAGTTAAAAACAAGAGGAAACCTGTTGCATCTCCTAGTGTTTCAGTGGGTACCCCATCTCCACAGACTTTCAAGAATGTAGTGGTGGATGAAGTAGCGCGTAAGCAGGGCAATAAAAGATCAAAATCTAAGGGGCTTAAGTGGGGGTCTGGGGGCCCTCCTTCGAAGTAATTCTTAGTTTTTAATGACTATTTTTTGTTCTTACAACGTTCGTGGGCTCAACAATAAGGTTGATTTCATCAAGGACTTCATTTTCTCTAAGAAGCTATCCTTGATTAGTATTTTGGAAACTCATGTGCAAAAGGACGTTGTTAAGATTATCTCTAAGGAGATTAACCCGCGTTTCAAATGGTGTTTCAACTATGAGCACCATCCGGGTGGCCGAATATGGCTTGGGTGGAATCCCGTTTTTTTGGAAAGTTTTGGTTATAGCCTCTTCTGCACAGCATATTTCTTGCCTAATTACATGGATTCCTTCGAACCTTACTTTTGTTGCTTCTTTTATTTATGCCTCTAATGGGGATGTGGAAAGAAGAGTTCTGTGGTCGGATTTGTCGGACATTTCTAGAGGGTTAGCTAATGAGGCTTGGGTGGTTACGGGGGATTTCAACACATGCCTTCGTTTGGAGGAGAAGCAGGGGGGTAATTGCCAATGGACAACTGATATGACAGAGTTTAAAGACTTTACCCTTTCTACGGCCGTTACCGACCTTCGTAGTGTGGGGAATTTCATGACATGGTGGGACTGTAATATTCATCATCCTAAATTTAGGAAATTGGATCGTGTCTTGGTAAATGCAGCATGGCTTAGTTTGTTCCCTTGTTCTTACTCTGAGTTTCTGGCGAGAGGCCTCTCTGACCATAGTCCGGCTCTTACTTTCCTGGGGTTGGATAGGCCAAAGGTATCCAAGCCTTTTCAGTTTTTTAATCACCTAATTGACAATTCCAATTTCTTTTCAGAGGTTGAGAAAGCTTGGGCTGATTCAGTCATTGGGGACCCATGGTTTATCCTCACCACAAAGCTAAAGCGTACAAAGTTGGTCCTCAAGAGGTTAAATAATTCAGTGGGTGATTTGCATAAGCGAGTAAGTGACTATCGTAATAGCCTCACCTTTTTCCAGAATGGGCTTCCCTCAGTTCCTTCTTCGGCACAATTTGAGGAAGAGTCTAAACTTATGGAGGAATATTCCAGAGCTTTGCATTTGGAGGAATGCTTTTTGAAGCAAAAGTCTAGGGTGCGTTGGCTGAAGCATGGAGATAACAATAACAAGTTTTTCTTTAATGCTTGTAAGGGTAGATGGAATGTCAACAAAATTTTGTCCCTCACTAATGCTTCAGGGGAAACAGTAACAGAGCATGAGGATTTGGCCAAGGTGGCGGTGGACTATTATAAGAATTTGTTGGGTAATAGAGGGGAGGTTGAGCTTTTTCCTCAGGACCTCTCTCTTCCTTCTCTTACTGAGCACCAAGCTAGCATTATGGGCACTTCGTTCCAGGCTGAGGATGTTTTTAAAACAATGAAAAAAATGGGGAAAAACAAAAGCCCAGGGCCTGATGGGTTCACTGTAGAATTTTTCTTGGCTACTTGGCATATAGTTGGCCCGGATGTAACGAGAGGTATTCTGTATTTCTTTGATTCTCTAGCTATGCCTAGAATAATTAATGCTGTCTCTATTTGTTTGGTTCCTAAACAGGAAAACCCTTCTCAAATGCAACACTTTCGCCCAATTTCATGTTGTAATGTCATATACAAGTGCATATCGAAAATGTTATCTCGCCGGCTCAAGTCAGTCATGCCTTCTTTGATTTCTCCTCACCAATCGGCCTTTGTAGCTGGAAGATCCATTGGTGACAGCATCTTCTTAGCCCAAGCCCTTTGTAAAGGTTATAACCGTAGTGATGGGCAGCCAAGATGTGCTATTAAACTAGACATACACAAAGCTTTTGACTCTCTCAATTGGAGCTTTATCTTTGGTGTTATGGGCAGAATGGGTTTTCCACAAATATTTGTTGACTTGATCAAGGCTTGTATCACCACCACCATGTTCTCTGTGAAACTTAATGGAAGCTTGGAGGGTTTCTTTAAGGGTGAGTCGGGCTTAAGGCAGGGGGACCCCCTATCATCCTACCTTTTTGTGTTGGCTATGGAAGTTTTTACTGCTTGTATTAACAAAGCAGTTTCCAACACCGACTTTAAATTCCATTGGCGAACAAAGGAGGTCAATCTGCATCACATCATTTTTGCAAATGATGTCTTCTTGTTCAGTCATGGGGACTCTTATTCTGTGGCTAAACTCATGGAGGGGGTAAGGCGTTTCTCTGCACACTCAAATCTGTTTCCTAACTGTGGCAAATCAGTTTGTTTCTTGGCGAATGTGGGGAACGATGTTGCGGTGGATATTTTGGAGACTACTGGATTCTAGAGAGGCACCCTTCCCATTACTTATTTGGGTTTGCCTCTAATCACAGGGAAGCTTACTAGTAGAGACTGCACCTCTGTAGTGGCCAAACTTTGCAAGAGGGTGGAATCCTGGATAACAAGGTTCCTTAACTTTGCAGGTCGGTTATTGCTGCTCAAAGCTGTCATGGCAAGTATTGTAGGGTTTTGGAGCATGTATATTTTCCTTCCAAAGTCGGTTCTAAAGAAGATCAATGCTCTCTTTTTTAAGTTTCTTTGGGGTGGCTTTTATAAAGAATCGGGAAAGTGCCATTATAAGGTCAAATGGGAGGATTGCTGCAAGCCAAACAACGAGGGGGGTTGGGGATTAAGAATTTATTTGAATGGAACCAAGCGGCTATTTTGCATCAGCTATGGCGCCTGCTTCAACCTTCTTCGGACTCTCTCTGGATTGCTTGGTTTTCATAAGGTACTCCTTCGTCGTAAGGCGTTCTGGACTGCAACAATGCCTTATAGATGTTGTTGGGTAGCAAGGAAGATTTTTAACGCTAGACCTCAGGCGTTGTCTTATGTGCATTACAATGTGGGAGAAAACTCTGATTTTCTATTCTGGCATGACCCATGGGCAAATGCAAAACCCTTGGCACTTATTTCCTCCTCAGTGATCTCTACTGCGGAATCCTCGAGTTTGCTCCCAATTAGATCATATCTGTAAAATGGAGTTTGGAGACTTCCTCAATCAAATCACATGGATGTCCTAGAAATTAAAAGGAGAGCAGCTCAAACGCAAATTCACAGAGTAGATGGAATTACCTGGTATGGACTCCAACCAAAGTTGGTCAAGCTGTCTCCCATTTGGGAGTCCATTCGAGACCATGGTCAGCCCATTACTTGGAGTAGTTTAATTTGGAACTCTTTCAATATCCCGAAATGCTCCTTTATCTCCTGGCTTGCTTTAAAAAACAGGTTGCGTACCAAGGAGCGAATGGTTTTATTTGGCATGAGGGTGGACGAAACATGTGTCTTGTGTAGGAATGCAGCGGAATCGGTTAGCCACTTATTCACCAGGTGTCCGTTCTTCAATATTTTGAGAAGGGTTTTGCCAGTCCAAGTAAATGCTGACTGGGCTCGATGGCAACAGGGAGATTTCTTTAATGATCACCTTACTGATAAGCTTGAGGTAATAGCTGGAGTTTATCTCACAACTTGTATCTACAGCATATGGAAGGAGAGGAATCACAGAATACACAATGCCGGGCCTGGGACTTCAAATCAAAAGAATTGTCCGGGAAAAATTATTCTCATGTTCTACTTTCAAAAAGTGGGTTCGAAAGGAACCATCCCTTGTATTGATTTTGTTTTAAGTTGTATTCTTAATGGCCTAAATGACCATGCTGCTGTTGTAGTAGTAGTGGTAATGCAGATGTGGTGATTAGGGGTATGCCCCTTTTTTTCATGTAGCTCCTTTATGGTGATTTATACAAAATTTTATTTAGCAAAAAAAAAAACTTCATTTTGGACTCGTTTGAACAAGAAAATTAGTTTTGCTTTTATTTTGACTCGTTTGAGCATTGGAAACCACTTGTAGCTTTGTTCTTGACTCGTTTGATCCCTAGAACTCACTAAAACTTCATTTTGGACTCGTATGAACATTAAAATTAGTTTTTTTTTTTTTTTTTTTTGCTAAATGAAATTGTATTAAAAGACTAAAATGTACAAAATCTAGGGCATACCCCGCGAAAAGAAAGAAAGCAGCAGCTAAACAAAAAGAAAATATGACAATACTAGGCCAACATGCAGATCAATAGAGTAAAGGAATCAGGGAAGGGTCCTTCGCAACTTTTTTCTGGAAACTATTACAAGTGAAAAGCTTCTCACGAAGCATAGTTTTAATCACAACAGTAAGATGAATAGTAGGCCTAGCTATCCCACTTTTATGAATCCTTCGGTTCCTTTCTTGCCAGATGTTATACACCACCACAGATATGAAAAACCACCCCATCAGTTGCTGATTTTTTGAAAGATTACCTCGAGAGAGGACTCCATGTTGCCAATCCACCCAGTTGAAAGATATAGGAACTGGACAGCTCATTAGAACCAGGTTAGTGTATGGACAAGTCGAGAATAAATGTTCTCCTGTTTCGGTACTTCCTTTGCATAAAACACACGAGGTATCCACAGCCATACCAAAAGCAGACATCCTATCCTTCGTTAATAAACGATTCTTCAGAGCAAGCCACATGAAAAAATCCCATTTTGGAATGGAGTATGGATGCCACAAAGCTGAAATCCATGGAGGAGGATTTCCCACCTGACGGATAGTGTTCCAGATATGAGCTAGCTTTACTCGTTTCTGCCCTTGCCAAAGAACAGCATCTTTACGAGTCAACTGAACTTGAGCAATAGAGTGCCTGAGCTCTATTATGTGAACATGATTTGATCTGGGAGGAACCCATCGACCATCTGAGATGAAGTCCCCAATACGAGCCATGTTGGAAGAATTAGCATTCGAGATAACAGGAGGACCAAACCTGGTAATTAAAGGACGATGATCCAACCATGGATCGTGCCACATGAGAAAATTTGACTCAAAACCAATAGAATACGAGATATGCCTGCAAGCTTCTCTTCTAAGATTAAGGATTTGTCGAACAGCCCAAGAGGAGCGAGACGGAACGTTTGCTGTCCAAAAAGCTTTATTTTTTAAAAGACATTTATGAAACCAGATCAGCCACATGGAAGAAGGATTTGGCCAGGACAATCGCCAGATTTGGAACAGAATAGCTGCTTTATTACGGTCAAACACATTAGAAATACCCAAGCCTCCCTCTGATTTTGGTAAACAACATTCATTCCAGGCGACTTTATAATGACACGAGGCATTAAGCTTCCCTCCCCAAAGAATTTTGCTAGTTAACAAAAAATATATACCACGAAACAACGGTTACAAATCTAGGGGCATACCCCGCGCAAAAAAAAGCCCAACTACAACAAAACCCAACTAAAGTCAACTACAACAAAAACCCAACTACATCAAAAACAGCAGAGGACTTTACAATTAATGTCAATAAAATAGAGCTATAATTCCTGGTGCTTCCCTAAGCTTCTTTTGAAAACTGGAGCAGGTGCTAAGCTTCTCCCTAACAGTTCTCTTTAAAAGGCTAGTCAACTGGATTTTGGACAGAGGCAGTGGAAAAATGTTTCTCTCTCTAGAAATTTCCTCTCCCTTCTCTCTAGGATAGAACCCTAATTTTCTCAGCCGCCATAAACCCAAACCATTTCTTCACCATTTCTTCACCTCTTTCACATATTAAACCTACACGAATTCACTTTTTCTTCTTTAATCTACACCTAAATACTATATTTCTAACCTTTAGTTTTCTTCTTTTCTATCTGCTTTGCTCTATTACTATGGTTAGCTAAGGCTCCTTTTGTGATTCGGATGGAATTCCAGGGTATATGCAAGATACTGTCGGGGAAGATGATCTAGAAGTAGTCAATTCTAGGCGTGAGGTAGAGGATTACCCTATCTTGATGGGGTTTCCCAGCAGCTCAGGTGGTATCCCTTATGAGAAGGTGCCAGTGATGGATAGTTGCTCAGATAATGAGGAGATCAATCTTGAGGATGACAGGGCAAAGATGGAAAGGGAAACTGTGCACAGGGTGTCAAAAATGGCTTTTGCAGAGAACAAAGCGGAAAGAGAACAGCTCTTTGCTCTCAGAATCAAAATGATGGAGCTACAGCGTTTCTTGGAGACACGGGGTTCGTCGATGGCGGAGTTTGCAAAGTACAGAATTGAAAAAACGGATAAATTTAATGCGGGTTGCCCAGACTCTGTGCAATTTGTAACAGGTAGAGATGAGTTTGGCCTCCCTATCTTAAAGAAATCCAGATCTGGAAATGGTGAGGGTGCTTCGGGGTCGAAAGATTCGCAGGGGCAGGAGAAGGAGGTTACCGATAAGGTGTTTGAAAATAAACCGGAGTCATGTGGGCCAAAAGAACAAAAATTATGTGATGATGTGCCAATAGGAAATGCAGAGCCTGGAAAGAATTATTCAAATGACTTAACTCCTGAAAAATCTACGAAGGAGAATGCAAGTGTAGACCCCAGTAAATCTTGGTCGCAGGTTGTGAAGGAAGCAAATCCAGTTAAAGAAAAGGTAAAATTCGACTATGTTCCACCTGGAGAGGGGTCAAATGTAGTTTCGCCTCCAGATGAGGTTCTCCAACAAGGTAATGATAAGTTTAAATTTTGTATAGTGGGTACGTTTACTAAGGGTTCTGCACCTTAAAGCAAAGTTTGTGATTTTGCACGGTTTATGTGGGGCAAGAGCGGATTAATCCATGTTGGGCAGAAATCTAGCCATATTTTTCTGTTTAGGTTCGTCTCAGAGGCAGCTATGAATAGTGCTTTAGCTAGGGGCACCTGGTATATTCAAAATAGGCCTATGATTGTTCATGCCTGGGGTACTTCAGCGGACTCAGTGCAATCAATTCCCTTGTGGGTTAAGTTTGAAAATATTCCAGATTGTTACTGGACGAAGGAAGGAATGAGTCGGTTAGCTAGCAGCATTGGTCCTCCCCTTTATGCAGATGAGCTTACTTCTAGACTGGAAGTTCTACCCTTCGCAAAGTTTTGTGTTAACTACTCAGTGGGTAATGATTTGCCAACTTCAGTAAAAGTGGTTGTTTTGGACCCCATTTCTAAAGAAAAGAAGGTTGAGGAAGTTTCTGTCTCGTATCCAAATAAGCCATTGGTTTGTTCAGGATGCCACACTCTTGGTCATCTTATAGGGGCTTGTCCGAAAGCTACTAGAAAGTGGGTGAGGAAAGATAAACAGGTTCAAAAACCAGAGGAAGTCATCGCTACTCCGGCTACAAACCCGTGTGACCCTGCGAATCTCGCTTCTGGAGTGAACTTGGGGGAGGCAAACGACAAGTCTACCGCAGAGGATGAGAATGTTGTTACAGAAAGCACTACTACTGAGAATGTGGCAATTGAGGAGGGTAATAAATCAGAGCCTGTGCAGGAGCCTTTAGACGGCTGGCAAACGGTGACAAAGAAAAGAAGCTCTTCTCACTCTGTGGTTTCAGAAGAATCTCCCAGTCCTGCAAAAACTTTTAAAAACTTGAAGCAAATTGATGAGGTGGAAAGGAAAAAGTTGGCTGGGATGTCATCTCAATTATCGTCGCTGTCAAAGTCTCAATTGAAGAAGCTGAAGCGGAATAATGGGAGGTCTCCTCCTAACCTTAATTAATCATCATGATTTTGGATCTTTGTACATACAATGTTAGAGGTTTAAACAATAAAACGTCCTTTATTAAGGATTTTATTAGCTTTAATAGATTTGGTCTAGTAGCTCTGCTTGAGACTCATGTTAAAAAAGGGTCATCCATTTCTATTTTATCTTTTATTGCTCCTCATATGAACTGGCTTTTTAACTATGACCATCATATTGAAGGGAGAATCTGGTTTGGTTGGGATAAATCTTTCTGGAAAGTTTCTCTTATCTCCTCATCTACGCAACAATTGACATGCTCAGTTTCGAGTCTTTTGTCAGGAAGCACTTTCATTTTAACAGTGGTTTATGGTCTTCATTCTTATATGGATAGAAGAGTTCTTTGGAGGGAGTTAGCTTCTACTCAATCGCTGATTATCTCTGATTCTGCTCAGCCTGCGTGGTGTATTCTTGGTGATTTTAATACTTACTTACATCCTGATGAATCTATGGGTGGTCAAAGTGGCTGGACAACGAGTATGACAGATTTTAAGAATTGTCTAATTCATCTTGGTGTTACAGACCTCCGTGCCATTGGAAAGAAATTTACTTGGCGAGATAGCATGGCGGGTGATCATATTCTCAGGAAATTGGATCGCATTCTAGTAAATGACTCATGGCTTGATACGTTTCCTCTTTCTATGGCCCAGTTTTTACCTCGGGGGCTTTCGGATCACTCTCCAGGAGTAGTGAGTTTGGGGACTGTTATTGAAAAAGTCCGTAAGCCTTTTCAATTATTTAACCATCTCTTACATGACCCCTCTTTTTTGAATGATGTCAAGGAAGCATGGAATGTTTCTGGGTGCGGCGATCCTTGGTATATTCTGACTCAAAAGCTGAAGAGAGTTAAGAGTGCCATGATTGTTTTGAATAAAAAGAAAGGTAACCTTCATTCTTGTGTTAGAATGGCTTCCTTGCAGCTTTCCACCTTTCAAGCTTCTCTAACTGATGTCCCCTCTGACCAAGAGCTGCTTGAGGAAGCAAGGCTAATTTCTGAGCTAAACAAAGCTCTATCGGAAGAGGAAATCCTTCTCAAACAAAAATCCCGTGTGAAATGGTTGAAACAAGGAGATTCTAATAATAAATACTTTTACAACATGTGCCGTGGGAGATGGAATGTTAACAAAATCCTTGCTTTGGAGGATGAGAATGGTGTGCAAAAAACTACTCATATACATTTCAAAGGTCGCAGTGGATTTTTACAAAAATTTGCTTGGCAGTTCATCTCCAGTTGAGGAATTCCCTCCTGATCTCAGCCTGCCCAGCCTCTCTGATTCTAATAGAGCTTTGCTTGAGAAGAAGTTCTAAGCCTCGGAAATCTTTGATGCTTTTAAAGGGATGCCAAATGACAAGAGCCCTGGCATGGTTTCTCCTCGGAATTCTTTGTTAAAACATGGGATATTGTGGGATCAGATGTGGTAGCTGCTATCTCCTGGTTCTTTGACACCTGCGAGCTCCCTAGAATCATTAATGCTACTGCGATTGCTTTAATTCCAAAGCAAGGTTGCCCAACCAACATGTCGCATTTCCGACCAATCTCTTGTTGCAATATTATTTACAAGGTCATCACTAAATTGCTTGCAAAGAGGATGAAGACAATTCTGCCAGGTCTAATCTCCCCTTGTCAATCCGCTTTTGTGCCTAAGAGGCTCATAGGGGACAATGTCATGCTGGCTCAAGCCCTCTGCAAAAATTATCATCATAAAAAAGGCACAGCGAGGTGTGCTATGAAAATTGATATTACGAAGGCTTTTGATTCGCTAAACTGGTCCTTCCTTTTTATAGTCATGGAGAAGATGGGCTTCCCTTCTATCTTTCTGAACTGGGTAAAGACTTGTATCTCTTCTAGCATGTTTTCAGTGAAAATTAATGGCTCGCTAGAAGGTTTTTTCGAAGGCAGGTCTGGAATTAGGCAAGGTGACCCGATGTCGCCATATCTATTCATCATTGCCATGGAGGCTCTCTCGGCTTGTATCAAGAAATCAACTGCGGGTTCAAATTTTAAACATCATTGGGGTACAAATACGCTGGGCATAACCCAATTAATTTTTGCGGATGACGTTTTGTTGTTTTTCAAAGGGGATTTGGATTCTATTAAAGCTCTTATGGATGGGGTCACTTATTTCTCTAGGCTTTCAGGCCTACATTTAAATCCAGGAAAATGCTCTATTTTTTCGGTAACGTTGCTTCTACAGTGATGGATGCTGCACTCTTACACACTGGTTTTATTCAAGGGACCTTACCTATAAAGTATTTGGGACTGCCCCTCATCTCTGGTAAGTTAAATGCCCAGCATTGTGCTCCTTTAATCGATCGCCTGTGTGCCCGTATAGAAGCTTGGACTTGTAAATTTCTCAGCATTGCAGGTAGACTGCAACTCATTAAATCAGTCCTCTTTGCTATTCAAGGTTATTGGGCCATGTATCTTTTCCTGCCTAAAGGGGTTTTAAAGAAAGTTCAAAGCATCCTTTCGAATTTTCTCTGGGGTGGCTCAGGCACCTCAACTGCTTATCATAAAGTCTCGTGGTCAGTCTGTTGTTTACCTGTTCAGGAAGGTGGTTTGGGTATCAGGGATTTAGTCGAATGGAATGAGGCTTCTATCTTGCATCAAGCCTGGAGAATTGTTACTTTTTCTAGCTCTTCTCTCTGGCTGCAATGGTGGCACCATTTCCTATTAAGGAAAAAGGGGTTCTGGACTATGAACATCCCAGATAAGTGCTCTTGGTGTATCAAAAAGATTTTGAAAATCAGAGATTTGGCGCGTAATCATAGTAGCTATTCTCCTGGAATCAATTCTAATTTTCTGTTATGGCACGATCCTTGGCTGAATAACAGGCCTTTAATTCATCATTTTGGAAGCATTCCATCTTCGATTCACTCCTCGCATCTAGCTAAAGTCAATTCCATTATGCTTGGATCGACTTGGAATCTGCATCCCTCTAGCCTCCCCCTTGCTATCGAGCTTCGTTCCTTGATTCGTAGCTCAGTTATCCAACAAAGGGATGAGATTCTTTGGAGTGGGCAGAATTCTGCAAATCTCTCTAGCATTTGGCACTCTATCAGAACTCCGGCTGTCGCCCCTCCTTGGCTCCCTGCAATATGGCACTCTTGGGCTATTAAGAAGTGCTCATTGTTTTTATGGTTAGCCTTCAAAAACCGTTTGCTCACCAAAGATCGAATGTGTCGTTTTGGTATGAATGTGAACCAGCTTTGCTTACTGTGTAGGGTGGATAATGAAACAGCGGAGCATCTTTTTGGCAATTGCTCGTACTCTACTCAAATTTTGAATAACAGCCCCGTGCCTCTTAATCGTAACTGGGCAGATTTACTTAGGGGAGAATTTTTCACGGTTTCAATTCCTCAAGCAAAAAAGCTAACGGGGTATCTCTTCCTAGCTGTATCAGTTTATAGTATTTGGAAAGAGACAAATGCACGCCTCCATGGGGCTTCTAACAGGGCTGCTAGTAACTTGTTTTTAGAAATTAAGAGGACAATTAAGGAGAAGCTTTTTTCCTGTCCTTCTTTTAGGAAAGCAGTTAGCAAAAATAGAGACTTAGTCTTAGCTTTGTACTAAGCTTTATAGCTTTTTTGAGAACCTTGGTTCTGTAGCTTGCTAGCAGTTTTTGTTTTCCTCGCGGGGTATGCCCCTTGATATGTAAATATTTTTGTTCTATAAAATTTTCAATTATTAAAAAAAAAAGGCTAGTCAACTGATTAGCAGCGATGCTGTGACCAGGTTTGTGCACTCGGTCATTTCTCTCTCTCCAGATGGCATAACAAGCAGCTGCAAGGTAAAGATAGGTGACTTGTTTGATAAAAGAGCCCATATTTCCCATAGTTACTTCTCCGGCAAGAAGGTCACTCCAATTCTGAGTTAATAGACCTGGATTTTTCTGCATAATCTGCTTCGTGTAAGAGCATCCCATAAATAGATGAGCATGAGTTTCGTTGTCCATGTTGCACAGCACACAAGTTTGTTGAACGTTCATGTTAAACCGTGACATACGGTCCTTTGTAAGCAACCTTTGTCTGAAAACTAACCACATGAATGTTGCAAATTTCGGGACAACAAACCTATTCCATATTACTCTCGCCCAATTAGGTTGAGGGGCTGGAGCTCTAATAGCGAGTAACTTTACCTGATTAGCTTTAATGTTGTTCCAGAGAATGGTGTCATGATCACGAACTTGAACCTGCGCACACAGGCTACGGAGCTCCATTGCATCCACATGGTTTGAAGGGCAGAAGTGCCATCCTTGCGCTGTTTGAACTTCTGAAATCTTAGCCAGCAGATTGATTTCCATGATAGAGGTTATTCCTGGGCGAAATCGTTGGATCAACGGTTTATTATCAGCCCAAGGGTCATGCCAAAATGAGAAGGACGAACATCTGCCCACCTGATACCGAACATGATGAAGAGCCAAGTCTCTAGATTTTAGAATTTTCTTTAGACACCATGAGGATTTAGACGGAATCTGCATTGTCCAAAGGTGTTTTCTGCCGATATGCTCCTTCTGAATCCAAATAATCCACAGCGAATTATCATTATTGATTATATTCTCCAAAGCTGATATAGAATTGCACTACGATTCCAAACAATAAGGTCTTTCAGACCTAATCCACCTTCCTCTTTTGGAGCACAGCAGTCTGACCAAGCAACTTTGTATTGGCAGGGGCCATGAAGAGAGCCGCTCCATAAAAATCTTGCAAACATACCTTGAATTTTCTTGAGAATGTAATGAGGCAGAAACAGATATAGGGACCAGTACCCTATTATGCCATACAAGACAACTTTTATAAGTTGGAGTCTTCCCGCCAAACTAAGCAGCTTGCTAGTCCATAGCTCGATCTTATTGCACAATTTCAACACTAAAGGCTCACAATCTCTGCTAGAGAGCTTTCCAGAAAGAAGAGGCAAGTACTTGATAGGAAGGGAACCCTCCTGATAACCTGAATGAGATAGAGTGAAAGACTTGACATCCTCAGAAACGTTACCAAAGAAACACACAGACTTAGTAGGATTTGGATGAAGTCCAGAAACTTTAGAGAACTTAGAGAGGCCATCAAGCAGAGAAGAAACTGAGTGCCTATCTCCATTGCAGAAAAGGAAGATGTCATCGGCGAAAATCAAATGAGAAAGTCCAGATTTCTTAGTGTGCCAATGAAATTTAAACCCTGGGGAGTTGCAAGCCTGATTAAGGTAGAAGGTCAAGACCTCCATGGCGATTATAAAAAGATAAGGCGACAGAGGGTCGCCTTGGCGTAGCCCTGTTGCCCCTTTGAAAAACCCTTGTAATGAACCATTAATTTTCACTGAATACATGCAGGTAGTGACACAATGACGAACCCAAGAAATAAATTTATCTGAGAAGCCCATAGCTGTCATTGTGTTGAACAAAAATTCCCAGTTTAGAGAATCGAATGCTTTATGTATGTCAACTTTAAAACCAATACGAGGAGAGCCCGATTGCAAATGATAGTCTCTACATAAGGACTGAGCAAGCATGATGTTATCTCCTATTCTTCTTCCAGGAATGAAGGCAGTTTGATTCTGAGAGATGATGGTAGGCAGAATAAGTTTAAGCCTCGTAGTAATCATCTTTGCAATACACTTGTATAAGGTATTACAACAAGAGATTGGCCGAAACTGAGACAAACGAGAGGCTCCCTGCTGTTTAGGCACAAGAGCTATTGCAGCAGCATTAACCATTCTAGGAAGTTCCAGAGATTCAAAAAACCACAGGATAGCCTTAGTGACCTCATGACCTACGATGTGCCAGCATTTTAGATAAAACTCAGGAGTAAAACCGTCGGGCCCAGGGCTTTTATTCAAGGCTAGAGATTTCAAGGCCTTTAGAACATCATCTTTAGAGAAATCAGCTTCTAAGTAAGATTTTTGAGTTTCTGTTATAGATGGAAGATTGATGTCTGAAGGAAAGTTTTCAACAGTACCTGAAGCCCCTAGCAGTGATTGGAAATAATCCACAGCTAAAGAAGAGATGCTCTGATGAGTTGAGTGAATAACCCCTCTGTCATCTTCAAGTTTCACTATCTTGTTGACGTTCCACCTATCTTTACAAGAATTGAAGAAGAAACTGTTATTATTATCACCATTCTTAAGCCAGCATATACGAGATTTCTGTTTAAGGAGAACTTCTTCTGAAGCAAGAGCCTTGGCCAATTCATTGCATAACCGACGATCCTCAATTAATTGTTCAGGAGAAGGAACTACTGGTAGTTGCTCTTGATAAGCAATCAAAGTAGCTCTAGCATCAATGACTTTTTCATGACTATTACCATTGCGAGTATTAAGGGCCTTTAGATTTAATTTGACTTCCTTCAACTTAGAAGTTAAAATAAACCATGGATCGCCTTGCACTGATTTTCTCCATCAATTCTCTACAGTAGGGATGAAATCCTCATGGTCTAGAAGATGGTGAAACAGTTGGAACGGTTTGTTAATCTTCTCTCTGGCTACACCCAAATTAACCACGGCTGGACAGTGATCAGAGATTCCTCGAGGTAGGAAAGAGGCTGAAGAGTGGTCAAATTTCATTAGCCAACTTGCATTAACCAGAACACGATCAAGCTTCCTCATAGTAGGATTTTGAATATTGCAATCCCACCAGGTTAAAAGTTGACCATCGAAACGAAGATCAGTAAGGCACAGGTTATTTAAGCAATCTCGAAATTCTAACAAACTCAAAATACGAGAAGGCAAAGGGCCAGAGGTTTCATCTTCTGAAAGAATCACATTGAAGTCTCCAAGAACGCACCAAGCATCATCCTTGATTAAGTGCTTTATACTATCAAGATCAGCCCACAACCTGCGTCTCTCCTCTCTTGTGTTGAAAGCATACACAAATGTTATGAAACAGTGCATCGAGCCATCTAGACGAGCTACAGAGCAGGTTATATGCTGAGCTGATTTCCTTATTAATGTAAGATTCCAAAAGGTAGGATCCCATCCCAGCCATATACGGCCGTTAGCATGGTATTCATAGTTGTAGACCCAGGTAAACCGTTGTGATATTCTAGCAGAGATAGCTAGAGCATTCTCCTCCTTTACATACGTTTCCAGGAGACAAAAAATACCTAACTTATGTACAGCTAAGAAATCCTTGGCAAAGGACGTCTTTTTATTCAAACCTCTTATGTTATAAGAGCAAAAAACTGACATAAAGAAGGTCAGATATGAGGTAGAGAGGTTTCCCCCCCTTGCTTAGCTAGTTTCTTAAGTTTCTTCCTTTGAGAGTTTGAGAGTTTATTATCCAGCAATGTGTTTCTTTTTGCATCTATTTCATCTACGTTAACCAGACTTTTAAACACATTGCACATAGGAGGAGAGCTGTTAGAGAAATCAGAGGTCTTAGAAGCACATAAACCTGATTTCCTATGAACTGTAGTCCATTCATCTTCTTTCTTTGAATCTGGAGTGCACATATCAGCTTCAGGGATGCTAGAGACTTGAGCATCTGCTCCACTTTCCTTCTCTACATTAACAGCATTAGCTATGTCTGCTCCTTGTTCCTTTTCTGCACTAGTTGTAGAGTTCTTCATGCTGTTATCGACAACTGGGTCAACAACTGCCTTCTGAGTTTGTTTTTTAACCCATGAGCGCTTAGCAACCGGGCAGGCACTAGCAGAGTGGCCTAAGGATTGACAGCCATCACAGATCCTTGGTTTCTGAGGGTAAGATACATTGACTTCTACAGGATATTTTTCATTAGACACAGGATCTAAAGCCAACACCTTTAAAGAGGATGGCAAAGGGTTGCCTATAGTATACCTCACACACATTTTTGCAAAAGGCACGAGCTCTAATTTAGAAGTAATTTGATCAGCACAGATAGGTTCGCCAATAGGGCTCGCCAAGAAGCTGAGTCCCTCCCTTGTCCAATAGCAATCCGGGACATTACTGAACTTAACCCACAATGGCATTGTGGTGATCTTAGATTCCCCAATCTTTTGCCCCCAAGCACACATTACCATAGGTCTTTTGTCTATATACCAAGTGCCATGGGCAAGAGCCGCTGTCATGCTTTGCTGCGATACAAAGTTGAAGACAAAAATATTTGCTTCTTTTTGATAAACATTTGATACTTTAGTACCCCATAAATTTTTTGCAAACGTGTACACAGCTCTATAAGGCACATTTCCTTTTGTAAAGGTTCCTATTACACAGAACTTGAATTTTTCGTTACCTTTATGCAATATTTCATCTGGTGGGCAAATAACATCAGCACCTTGTGGAGGTGGATAGTAATCAAATTTGACCTCAGGCTGAGGGTCAGACTTTAAGACCTAGGTCCAAGACTTAGCTTTCTCCTGGGTTTTTGGAATGTCACCACTTCCCTCTGTATGAAAAGCATCTCTAGCTGATCTTTTTTCACCTATCTTTCCTTGTCCGAAGTCATCTTTAGCACCTGGAACAGATGCCCCAATTTCGCTTTTGGATTTAGATCTGTCATTTACAACCCTTTCAGACCTACTGTCAAACACCTTGGCTACACCATCATTTTCTTTACCTTTGCTGTCTTTAGACCCTGAAACACCTTCCCCTCCCTCTTTACTCTGCAAACCAGCACTGTCCTTGGATTTAGATAGGATGGGTAAGCCAAACTCATCCCTTCCCGTGACAAACTGCATATTCTTCGGGAGCCCCCAGTTGAAGTTATCTTTATTAGCCAATCTGGATTTTCAAACTCTGCTATTGACAACCCCTTATTCTCCATAAAGTTTTTGTACTCCATAAGTCTGATTCTTGCTTCGTAAAGCTCTTTTCTCTCCGAGTTACTAATTGAATATGCTGCTTTCACAGCTTCGTTCGCAGTGAAATGTTGTGTCACATTATCTCCTTCTTCTTCTTCAGAATTTAAAGAATCCTCAACCTCCATCCTTGCAATAGGAATGCCTCCTGGCAGGCTGGACTGAAAAACATTGCCCCTCTCTCTTAATCCTTCAAACACACAGTCATCCTGAACTGGATCTGATGCTAGATGAGGAACCTCTTCTGGATCTTTAGTCTGCTCTCGCAAGATTTCTTGTAAAACCGAGCCGGAAATCTCAAAATGAGCACTGTGGATGTTATCACAACCAAACTCCAATGGAAAGCCCTCATGGTCAACAGGGACTCCATCGGAATCAACATTAAAATTAGTTTTTCTTTATTTTGACTCGTTTGAGCGTGGAAACCACTTGTAGCTTTGTTCTTGACACGTTTGATCACTAGAACTCACTAGAACTTCATTTTAGACAAATGAGAGTCGTTTTCTCTCTACCCTCTCTCTAAACCCTTGCTAGCCGCCACCAAAATCTCCAAAATCTAAACCCATTTCCATTAATCTGACCATAAAATCCTTCGCTAATCCAGTCTCCTTCTCTTTCTTTAACCCTTTATATATAAATTTCTTATAAATTATACTGATTCTTCTGCGAGATGGGTGCCTTGGTTCAGAAATTCTTTGAGTTTCAGACCAAAGATCTGTTGTTTTCTAAGGTTATTGGGTCGAAGGTCTTTCCGTTCCGGTTGCGCGCTGTTTCTCTACAGTCGTTGATTGAAGGGAAGTTCTTCGTACATAGTCAAGACGTTTGTTTTGTTGAGACTTTGTATGGAGGAATCACTTATGTGGAGAGCATTCAGTGCTCTATTCGATCTTTTAATAGATTATGGAAGGCTTGCCCGTAACCTTTGTTGGGGCTCTTGTTTTTCTTCTGACTGCGGTTGGGAGTTCTATCTCATTCAGTTCTTTGGATGAACACCAACTGTTTAACATTTTGTCTCAACAAAATGTTATAGTTGCAGGGAAAACCATTTTCCTTCTGGAAGGGGGGGATAACGTAAGTGGTGTGGTTGAGGTTATGAAGGGTAAGCGATTGCTTTGCTGTTTGGCCTGGAGGGTGCTCTCGGTGTATTGCAGATCTCGTGGAAGTATTGAAAAGAAAGGCCCCACCTTTAAGGAGGCCAAGGTGTTCGATGCTTGGTTGCAATGGTCAACTATGGTCAATTTCTGGGATGTGAAACCTTTGAAGATGTACCTAGTGTTTGTGCTAATGCCAGGTAGAAATGTTGCTGCCCTTTCGAGGGAAAAGGGGCTCTTGTTTGGTAGCTGTGATGATGTTGTCTTTCGACCAGCTTGCAAGCTAGATGGTATAATCCACCACCATGCTGCCCTTGATTTGATGTAGGTGACTGTGATGTATGGGGTTATTTACTCACTGCTGCTGGCAAATGGTTATCTTCACCATCTGCTTTTGGAGATTTGTTGGGAAGAGGGTCCTGTTATGGACTATGTTGCGGATTCTTTGAGGGCTGACCATGTGTGTGATTGGCATGGTCACCAGATTGAGTTTCAACACATGGATATTGTTATGACTCACATGGATATGGTCACAAGATTCTTTGAGGCCTTGAAGGTTGCTGTTGTGAAAGGGGTGGAGTTCTTCGACTGCATCTCGTTGAAGGAGGTATTTATGAGTTTGAATCATTTTGGAAAGATAAATGGAGAGATTTACAGCTTTTGTTGTGGGGATGTCTATTGGGGGGGCTGTTACTGGGCTCACGATAGGAGGAGGCTGGTATACGGGGGCTGTGCTACAATCAGGGTCTTTGTTCTTGATGCTGATGGGGATCTAATTCTCTATGATGATATTGCTGTTATGACTCGGAGCTTCTTGAGATGCAGGTTTGGTGGGCCGGAAAGGGCACAGCTTTGTGCTGCTCCTAGGTATGGTAGTCTTGTTGGCTTGGAAACTGAGGGGGGTCTTCTGTTTGAGGAGATTGAACATGCTAATGGTTTTACTAATGACGAAAATGGGACAATGAATATTCTCTGTTCTGAGACAGGGCAAGTTACGAATTCTGGAACTTCTGATATTAAAGCAGGTTGCAATCTATGTGGACGGGGTCTGCGTTGCCTAAAGCCTATGGACGCCGTGAGTCAGGATTATGGAATACTGATTGTTACAGCTTCTTGTCATGCGTTCAAGGCTGCTGTGTTGATGTTGGGAAAGAACTTCAAGGTTCTTGGAAATCAGGTTATGTGGTTGCACATGAGCGATTGTTTGCTGAAGCATTATGTGAATGTAATCCCGTGTCAGGCTCCTTTGTGCAAGGAAATTATGGTTGAGATTGTTTCGACTGATTTACCTCATGGTTCTGACAAGCTAAGGAGGTACTCGTTGCACCTTGTATGGGTCAATTCTGTTGGTGCAGGGCCGTTTGGGCTACTGTCATATGCACATGGGATGGTTGGTGCATCATTTCAGATTTGGTGATTTGTGGCCTGTGTAGGCATGGTCACTCTAGTAGGACTTAGTTTTCCTATCTAGGTTTTATGTAGACAGTAAGGCGACTTACTGATGTAATGCATTTGGTAATGTTCGGATGTTGACTTCGCGGGGTATGCCCCTAGATTTGTTTTAGTTGTTCCTTTTTGGTATAAAATTTTAATTAGCAAAAAAAAAAAACTTCATTTTAGACTCGTTTGAACAATCAAATTAATTTTTTTTTTTTTTTTTTTGCTAATTGAGTGAAATATATAAAAACAAAAAGATAATTACAAGTTTTCAAGGGGCATACCCCAGGGAAAACAAAGCCAAAACCAAGGCTAGAACTAGACAAAAAAGCTTGACCTAACTACTAGGCCTACAAACAGCAACTAGAAAAGAATAGGACATATGTTCCTATTTTTTGACAAAAATTTTTTGAAAGCCTCGGAGGAATGTACCCTTTCCCTCACCATCCTTTTCGTTGTTTCCAAAAGACGAGCAGCTGGACTAGGACTCTTATTGGCGTGGATACGATCATTGCGCTCTCTCCAAATAACATAAACTACTACTGCAATGTATAAGTAGGCCAGCTTCTTAAGCCATCCTGAATTAACCCCTGGGCAAAATAAACCATTCTGCCAATTGTTCCAGTCGAGAGAGATAGGCAGGTGACTCCCTTGGAAAACAATTCTGGTATAATGACAGGTTGTGAAAAGATGCTCAGCCGATTCTAGGATATTGCTGCAAAGCACACATCTGCTATCAACCGAAAAACCAAATTGGAGCATTCTATCTTTAGTTAATAACCTTCCTCGAAGAGCTAACCACAGGTAAAGAGAGCAATTACGAATGGCTAGAGGATGGTGTATAGCGTCGAGCCAAAGAGGAGGAGTGCCAACTCTACGGATAGAGTCCCAAACAGTAGATATTTTACAGACTTTAGAGCCATTCCACAAGGTGTTATCATGAGGGTGGATAGTACAATTAGTAAGAAGCAAGCGAAGCTGTATGATGGTCATGTGATTTGATCTGCTTGGGTTCCAATTTCCGTCAGATATTATAGAATTTACCAGAGCGAGATTAGTGGACTCTGCATTGGAGATAGCACTGCTGTCAAAATGCTCAAGAAGAGGCTTATTAACTAGCCATGGGTCGTGCCATAACAAAAAACTGGAGTTTCGTCCCACCTGGTAGCATAAAAACTGTAAAGCATCTTCCCTGTAGTTGAGCAACTTCCTAACACTCCATGAGCATAAGTAAGGGATCTTTGAGGTCCAGAATGGTTTTTTCTTGAAAAGACAATTATGCAGCCAAAGGATCCAGATGGAGTCAGCACTTTGCTTAGTAAGACGCCATATTTGGTATAGGATGGATGCTCTATTCCATTCGAATAAGTCACGGAGACCAAGACCACCCTCAGATTTGGGAGTGCAGCAGTCTTGCCAAGAAACTTTATGTTGAGCATTAGAGGTATGAGATCCTCCCCAGAGAAAATTGGCCAAGTATGACTGAATATTTCTTAAAACTCCTTTAGGCAAGAAAATGTAGGTTGCCCAGTATCCCTGAATACTGAAAAGAATAGACTTTAGGAGTTGAAGCCTACCTGCAAGCTTTAAGAAATGATTAGTCCAGCTATTAGTCTTTGAGCACAGACGTTGAACCAGGGGGGTGCAATCGTCCTTGTTCAGGCTAGAGGAGATCAGTGGAAGACCCAAGTATTTAATTGGCAAAGTCCCTCTTTGAAAACCCGACACCTGCAGAGTGTGTTGAACAACACTGTCGGCAACATTACTGAAAAAACAGAGGCTTTTTCCTGGATTAGGATAGAGACCTGAAGCCTTGGAGAATCTGTTAACTGTCTTAAGAATTCCTGTTACAGATGGCTGGTCACCTTTGCAAAACAAGAAGAGGTCGTCAGCGAAAATGAGATGGGAAATTTTTAGATCTTTAGTGCGCCAGTGGTAGGTAAAATTGGCGTCACGGTCTAAGTCATGACTGAGGTAGCATGTTAGAACTTGCATTGCTAGAACAAAAAGATAAGGCGAAAGTGGACATCCTTGCCTAAGCCCAGATTTGCTTGCGAAGAAACCCTCTAGGGATCCATTCACTTTCACCGAGAGCATACTAGTAGAAACGCAGACTTTAACCCAGTTAACAAACATCTCCGGGAAACCCATAACAGTCATAGTTTTGAAGAGGAAATCCCAATTCAGGCTATCAAACGCTTTCCTTATATCCAGTTTTATAGCACAACGACTTGGCCCAGCAGTATGATAACCTTTGACCAGAGCTTGTGCCAGCATAATATTGTCACCAATACTACGTCTCGGAACAAAAGCGGATTGGTTGACAGAGATTAAGTGGGGCATTAGGGGCTTCATTCGGTTTGCCAAGAGTTTTGCAATACACTTATAGAGGGTGTTGCAGCAAGAGATTGGCCTATAATGAGACATGTTCGAAGGACAGTCTACTTTAGGGATTAAAGCCAACGCTGTGGCATTAACAAAACGAGGGAGGTCATTGCTTTGAAAGAAGTAGAGGATACCTTTAACAACATCAGGCCCCACCACACTCCAAGCATTAAGAAAAAACTCAACAGTAAAGCCATCAGGACCTGGACTTCTATTCCTTGCCATTTTTTTTAAGGTACCATAGATCTCATTATGAGTAAATGGAGCACATAGCAGCTGTTTATGAGATTCAGAGAGACTCGGAAAGGCGACTTCAGGATCCAAAGCTTCCACCTCGTGAGACGAGCCCAGTATTGATTTAAAGTAGTTAACAGCGGTGTTTGCAATGCCACTATGCGAGCAAAAGGTTTCCCCCTGATCATCTTCAATAGACAAGATTTTATTTGAGTTCCATCGACTTTTGCAGGAGTTATAGAAAAACTTGTTATTACCATCACCCAAGTGCAACCACTTTATGCGAGATTTTTGCCTTAAGAACACTTCCTCATTTTTAAGACAAATATTGAGGTTTGAGATGAGGTGCTCTTCTTCACTAAACTGCTCTTGAGAAGGAACTTGAGGCATTGACTCCTGGAATTGAATAAGAGCATTTCTGGCTAACAAAACTTTTTCATGAAGATCACCTTGCGACTTGTTGAACTGAGAAAGAGCTTGCTTCGTATTTTTTAGCTTTCTCGAAAGGACATACCAGGGATCACCATTTTTTACTCATTTGAGCATGGAAACCACTTGTAGCTTTGTTCTTTATTCGTTTGACCACTAGAACTCACTAAAACTTCATTTTGGACTCGTTTGAACAAGAAAATTAATTTTGATTCATTTTGACTCGTTTGAGCGTGCAAACCACTTGTAACTTTGTTCTTGACTCGTTTGACCCCTAGGAGTTTTATGATGCGGAAGCTGAATTCAATGCTAAGGGTGGGTTTGAGAACCCTAATGTCTTTATTTCTGGAAGAGACGAAAATGGTTTGCCTATTTTCAACAAGAAAGATGCTGATTCAAGCAAGAGTCGTAAGGTGTTTGAGGATTGTCCGCAAAGATTTTCTGATAAAAAAGCTGAAGATGCTGGTATAAAAAAGGTAACACCTGAACCATCAATGGAGGGTATTTCTGGTGCAAAAGATTCTAATGGTTGTGAGACACGTGAAAATGCTAGCAAGGTGTTTGGGAAAAATTCTGAAACAAATAATGAGAATAGTAAAGAAGGTAGATCTTGGGCTAATGTTCTCAAATCTGATGACGCAACTCATGGTAAGGTAAAGTTTGCTTACTACCCTATTGATAAAGGCTCTAATTCAGTTGATCCTCCTGTCGAGATGCTAAAAAGAGGCAACGACCGATTTAAATGCTGTGTAGTTGGCACCTTCACGAAAGGCACCAGGTCTTTTTCTACAGTCAAAGAATTTGTTGCTAAATTCTGGAGTAACAGGGGCCTTAGTAACGTTTATCAGAAAGATTCTGGCACGTATATTTTTAAGTTCAACTCTATAGTGAGTAAAGATGCGTTCCTTGCTAGAGGTACTTGGTATATTGCTCACAAGCCTATGATTGTCACTGAATGGGGTGCTAAACCAGGGGTCAATAAAGTCTCTTCAATGCCCCTTTGGATTAAACTCTCTAATGTTCCGGAATGTTATTGGTCGGATGAAGGTCTTAGTCGGTTAGCTAGTGTGGTGGGGGAACCGATTGGTGCTGATGCCTTAACCTCTAAGCTGGAATTACTCCCTTTTGCTAAGATTTGTGTCCGTTACACTATTGGTGACCCTCTCCCTAATGAGATTTCAGCCACTGCCCTTGACCCTGTTTCGGAGGAATGCTACACAACAAAAGTACAGGTTTCTTACCCCCTAAGACCACTTGCTTGCTCAGGTTGTAAATCTCTTGGTCATTCTGTTGGTGCTTGTCCAGTCACAAAAAGAGTTTGGGTGCAAAAAACTCCATCTAATGGCCCTCCTGAAGCTCCCGTGTCAGAGGATAATAACAATAATAAAGAAACAGTTGATTTATCAGCAACTGGGAATGACATGAACCCTGAGAAGGTTGCTGTACCTAAGGATACGCCTGGTAGCGACAAGTCAACAACACCTGCTAGTAACTCAGTTGATGAGGGTCAATGGACGGAAGTCAAGCGTAAGTCTACGAAGGCTCCTTCATGTAGTTCTTTGGATGAATCCCCTGCCCCATTAAACACGTTTAAAAATCTCAAGAAGGTGGATGAAATTGATTCTTTAGTGGGTTCAGATGGTGCTAAATTGAGTAATTCTCAGAGAAAGAAATTGAGGAAAGCGATGGCTGCTCAGGGGAAACTTGCCCCTCCCTCTACATAGCCTCTATGTTAGTGGATTTTTGTTCCTTTAATGTTAGGGGTTTAAACAATAAACAAACCCCCATAAAGGATTTTATTAGTGTAAATAAAATTTCGTTAGTAGCTTTGATCGAAACTAAAGTTCAAAAAAATAATGCTAGGATTATCTCTAAATCCATAGCACCTAGATTTTCTTGGTGTTTCAACTATGAGCACCACCACTATGGTCGTATTTGGCTTGGTTGGGATGCTAGCCTTTGGAATGTTTCTATTTTGGCCTCCTCTGCTCAACATATCTCCTGTAAAGTTTACAAGCTTGGCACGAATGATTCTATGGTAATATCTTTTATCTATGGGTTGAACTCTTACTCGGAACGTCGGTTACTGTGGAGGGACTTAACTTCTATTCAATCAGTGGCAAACTCTCTTGCTCTCCCGTGGTGTCTACTTGGTGATTTTAATGCTATTCTTTCCCTTGAAGAAGCATCAGGGGGGAACCCTTCATGGGATACTAGTATGGCTGATTTAGCAGATTTCATATATTCAATGGGGCTAACTGATTTGAGAAGCCATGGTGCCTTTTTCACATGGTGGGATAAGAATTTGGAAAACCCAAAGCTTAGGAAACTGGACAGAGTTCTAGTCAACAATTTATGGCTCTCAAAGTATGATCTTTCAGGAGCTCATTTTCTCCCTCGTGGTGTTTCAGATCATAACCCGGCTGCTGTTTGTCTTGGTCATGCTCTTCCTAAGCTTCGTAAGCCTTTTCAGGTATTCAATCATCTTATTCACCATCCTCAATTCTTGTCTTTAGTTGGTAATGCCTGGTCTCATGACATCGAGGGGGATCCCTGGTGGGTGCTCACTAATAAACTGAAAAGAGTTAAAAGTAGTTTGATCCAACTCAATAGAGATGTGGGTAACTTACATGCCCAAGTTGAAGATTCTCGTGCTGATCTCAACCATTATCAATCTTGCCTACGGTGCCTACTACTGCCCAATTAGAAGAGGAGGCTGTTCTAATCTCTCGATATAATGATGCTTTGAGAAAAGAAGAAGAGTTCCTTTGTCAAAAATCCCGTGTTCAATGGCTTCGTAAAGGTGATGGTAACAACAGGTACTTTCACAATTATTGCAAGGGGAGATGGAATGTAAACAAAATTCTTGCTCTTGAGGATGATAGTGGTCTGGTACACAGCACCCATGAGGATATATCTGAGCTTGCAGTCAAATTCTTTAAAGACACACTTGGTAGTTCCACCATTGTTGAGGATATTCCTGCTGACTTGGAAATACCTGCTCTTTCCATAGGCCAAGCCTCAGCTCTAACTGCTCCATTTACTGCTCTAGAAATTGAGAATGCTTTCAAGAAAATGTCTAAAGGAAGATGCCCGGGTCCAGATGGATTTACATTGGAATTCTACAATGCTGCATGGCCCATTATTAAAGGTGATGTTGTTAAAGCTGTTCTGCACTTTTTTGACAACTTGCATCTTCCTCGTATAGTTAATTCAGCTGCCATTGCTCTAGTACCCAAGGTTGAGGGCCCAACAAAAATGTCTCAGTTTCGGCCCATCTCGTGTTGCAATGTAATTTATAAATGTATTTCGAAATTGCTAGCCTCTCGGTTGAAGAAAATTATAGCCTCACTTGTTTCTCCCAATCAGTCGGCTTTCATTCCAAAGCGTTCCATAGGGGACAATATCATGCTAGCTCAAGTCATATGTCGAGATTACCACCTTTCGAAGGGCCCAGCTCGCTGTTTGATCAAATTGGATATTCATAAAGCCTTTGATTCTCTCAACTGGAGTTTTTTAAAGAATACTCTGATTCGTATGGGGTTTCCTACACGCTTTATATACGAATCAGAGTATTCTTTAAAAAACTCCAGTTGAGAGAATCAAAGGCTTTATGAATGTGCTTTATGAGTGTGCATTACCTCAGGAATGTGCTCGGTTAAAGTCAATGGTTCGTTGGAGGGTTACTTCAAGGGTGAATCTGGTCTTCGCCAAGGAGATGCATTATCTCCATATCTTTTTGTCCTGGCCATGGAAGTGTTCACGAGTTGTGTTAATAAATTTACAGATAGTCCAAATTTTAAACATCATTGGCGAATGAATGGCATTAAGATATCACACATCATGTTTGCTGATGACGTCCTTCTATTCTGTAAAGGTGAAGTGAACTCTGTGAATTGCCTCATGAGGGGTGTGCATCTCTTTTCCTCCATTTCGGGGCTTAAACCCAATATGCAAAAGAGTGATTGCTTCTTTGGAAACGTGTCTAGTGAAGTCATTCGTAACATTTTGGACAATACGGGTTTTTCACAGGGCTCTTTTCCTATTCGATATTTGGGTCTCCCCTTAATTACTGGAAAGCTCAAGATCAGTGACTGTATGCCTCTAGTCCGTAAACTTTGTGCTCGTATTGAGGTATGGACGTCTATTTTTCTCTCTTATGCTGGCAGATTGCAGCTCATCAAATCTGTTTTGTCTAGTATACAAGGTTTTTGGTCGATGTATCTGTTCCTCCCGCAAAGTGTTCTTAAAATCATTCAATCTATGTTTGCCAAGTTTCTCTGGGGTGGTTCGAGTGATAAGAAGTCCCAGTATAAGGTTGCTTGGCAAAACTGTTGCCTTCCCAAGTTAGAGGGAGGCTTGGGTATTCGTAATATCTTTGAGTGGAACACTACAGCAATTCTTTTCCAAGTCTGGCGTGTTAGTCATTCTCAAGAGACTAGTCTGTGGCTGAAGAGGGTTTTCTTTCGTAGAAGAGCTTTCTGGACTACAAAAATTCCTCATGGTTGTTCGTGGTGCATTAGAAAGATGCTCAATGCCAGGAAATGTGCTGCTCGTTTCATAAAATATCTGGTGGTACTAACTCGAATTTCTTGATGTGGCATGACCCTTGGTGTGGAGGCAAACCTCTCCTAGATTTGTTTCAGCCAAGTATTATTTCTTTAGCGGAGTCTACCTCGTTGGCCCCTGTCAATTCAATCATGTTGATATGGCTACTTTAAAACATCAAATCTCGTCTATTCAGATTCACAGTCCAAGTACTGTGGGATGGTCTTAAAGCATCATTGGTGTCTCGAGGACAAGTGTGGAACAGTATAAGGCATGGTAATGTATCTCCACCATGGGTTCCTTTAGTTTGGCATGACTTTCATATTCCAAAATGTTCATTCATAATGTGGCTAGCCATCCAGGATAGACTACTCACCAGGGAACGAATGCTGAGGTTTGGTATGCGTACTCCTTCTGGGTGTGTACTTTGTGACAACCATGATGAAACCACACAACATCTCTTCACTGATTGCAGTTTCAATTCGAGAATCCTATCCTCTAGTCCGTTTGCATTCACTGGGATCTGGTCAGAATATCAGCAGGGTAGGCATTTGTTTTTGGGAGCTTCTGGCTTGTTGTCTCACCTGGCTGCTTTGTTTTTAAATATTACAGTCTATTTGGTTTGGAAGGAAAGAAATCAAAGGATTCACAATCAACTAGGGGCTACAACTGCCGACCACTGCGCTATTCGAGTTAAACAAATGTTTAGAGAAAAACTTTTCACATGTGATCGGTTCAAGAAACATATTAAAAAAGATCCTACTTTAGTTTCTTTATTGCTATAAAGCATTTTTGTCAATACAATGTTGTTAGCTACTAGGCTGTCAGGTGTTCTCACCCATACTGGGGTATGCCCCTTTTAATCATGTACAGAAGTTTTCTTTTAATTCATATTTTATTTAGCAAAAAAAAAAAACTTCATTTTGGACTCATTTGAACAATGAAATTAATTTTGCTTCATTTTTGACTCGTTTGAGCATCGAAACCACTTGTAGCTTTGTTCTTGACTCGTTTGACCACTAGAACTCATTAAAACTTCATTTTGAACTCGTTTGAACAAGAAATTTAGGATTGCACATTCATATAATACAAGCAGCTATTGTTCCTCCAGATGAGAGTCGTATGCTCTAACTTCTCTCTAACCTCTCTCTAGAAACCTAGCTGCCACAAAATCTAAACATTAATCTACACCATTTTTTCATCAGATCTTCTCACTAGACCTCCCTAATTCACTTTTCCTCTTCTAATCCTTCACCTCAAACACCATATTTCTCTTAATGAAGAGGGTTTCTTTTGCAGAGAACTTAGTGACTGTGATTCCTCCCCGTGCGAGAGGAGTTGAAGCTTGCCTTCATGTGGGTAGTCTCATTAGGAGTCCGAAGAGGGTCTCCTTTTCGGAGAACCTTGTGACGGTGTATCCTTTGGAGGATATCTGACTAAAAAAGAACAATGAGAGAAAAGGGGTTGTTGCCTCTCAGCGGAAGATGTTTTCCCTGAGAAATCGTTGGTAGAAGGCTCCCTTTTGAAGGAATCGATGGGATCGAAGTCCTTTGAGGAGTTTTCAGGGTTTCTAGCAGCTTGGGAGAGAGACAACTGTCAAGTGTTTGAACATTTGTCTTTAAGAAATTCTTCCAATAATATCTGTTCGGGGATATCCAATTTACAGGGGACGGAGCGAGGTTCGCGCTCGGTACAACATTATGGTGAAGAGTCGATGAACTCTGGTTCTCAAAGACAAGAGCAGGTTGGGGGTATGGTCCCTCAATTTGTTTTTTACGGTTTTGATTTCTCTTCTTGCATTTCGAGATACAAAGCGGAGATGGTGGGTTCTCCTGTAGCTTGCTCGACCTTTAACTCAAAGAAGAGTCCATTGATGACTTCGATGGACAGTACAATGACATATTTGGCTTGGGCTACAATAAAGAGGATGTTTGGTGCCTGGCTTGTGTTTGATGTAATGCCTCAACAAGGGTTTGCTTTTGATATGAGATTGTTCAGGTACTTGTTGGCTTCTCGCTTCTGGTTGCGAGATTTTTTTACGATTTTGAAGGCTAGTATGGTGAATACTACTGTCAAACAAGTGGGTAGAAATGCTGCAAAGGTTTGGGGTTGTATATCCAAGGTCGAACCTAGGGTGACGAAGGGGCTGAGTTCAGACTCAGCTCATATAAATAATGGTATCTTAGTTATGCTGGTACACATCTCTGATTTCGGTGTGACTTCATATCAATCTTTGGAGTGCAAAATCCTGTGGGATTACATAATGGGTCCTGATTCAAATGTTGATTGTACAATAAACTTGGTTTATTCTGTGCTTGAGCGATTGCTTGACAAAATTGCTCTACAGATCATGGGGCCTGATTTGGAAATTCAGGTTGTGAATAATAAATTGCGAGATGAGGTTGGGCTCACTATGTCACTCTTGATTAAGATGGGGTTGGTTTGCATCCAAGGTTTGAAGGGGGTATGTGGGCTTGTCGAGATGAACGGAGGTCAAACTGCTATCTTTGGTTTGCAGTTGCTTATGGTGACACACGGTCGTCTCAGGTTCTTAGATGGGATGACCATCACTTGCAGTTTGGCCATGTTTTTTATATTACTTGCTGATTACGAACAGGTCATTGCGGAGGCTATTTGGACGCTTGAAATTTCAATCGAATCTGACAAGATTGGGAAGTTATGTTGTAGGAGCATGCGGCCAATGCTTTATGGTGGGATGCTTTTAAATTGTTGGTTCTATTGTTTTAGAACAGCCCGTGGGGTTCTGGATACTTTCATTTGTGATATGATTGAGTTGTTAATCATTATGTCTCATCCTCGTGTCGGTGGTTGTTGGTCAAGAATGCATGTGTGCGAACCAGAGGGTTGCACTTATTTTAATAGGGTGTAGTTGGCAGGTTGTTCAATGGCTACTTTTGTCTACTTATTGCTGATTAGGTATGGTTAAGCTAGCTTCTTTAGTTTAACTAGTATTCCTTAATGTTTGGATGTTGATTTCGCGGGGTATGCCCCCAGATTTGTATTTGTTGTTCCTTTTGGTATAAAATTTAATTAGCAAAAAAAAAAAATTTAGGTTTGTTTTATTTTGACTCGTTTGAGCATGGAAACCACTTGTAGCTTTGTTTTTGACTCGTTTGACCCCTAGAACTCATTAAAACTTCATTTTGTGAAACCAAGCAATCCAAAGTGAATCAGCTGAGGGTTGGAGCAGGCGCTATAGCTGGTGTAACACCGCTGCCTGGTTCCATTCAAATAGATTTTTGATCCCCAACCCCCCTTCCGATTTTGGCTTACAACAGTCTTCCCATCCCACCTTGTAGTGGCATCTTCCGGAATCCTTATAGAACCCACCCCATAAGAACTTGAAGAAAAGGCTATTGATCTTTTTCAAAACAGCCTTGGGCAAAAAAATATACATACTCCAATAGCCCACAATACTAGCCATGATTGCATTGATCAACATGAGACGGCCAGCAAAGTTAAGAAATCTAACCATCCAGGATTCCACTTTGCTGCAAAGCTTGGCCACCAACGAAGAACAGTCCCTACTGTTAAGCTTCCCAGTAATGAGTGGCAAACCCAAATAGGTAATAGGTAGGGCACCCCTCTGAAACCCAGTGACCTATTGTATGTCTCTCACCACTATTTCCCTCACATTAGCAAAGAAGCAAATAGATTTCTCAGGGCTTGGTACCAAGTTTGACCACCTTGAAAAAACCCTTACTCCCTCCATGAGCCGAGCAACCGAGTTGGGATCACCATGACTGAACAGGAAAACATCGTCTGCAAAAATTATATGGTGCAGTTTCACCTCCTTAGTCCTCCAGTGAAATTTAAAGTCTGTGCTCTGAGTAGTTTTGTGCAGGCTAGCTGTAAGGGCTTCCATTGCCATGACAAAGAGATAGGGAGAGATTGGGTCACCTTGCCTCAAACCTGATACGCCTTTGAAGAACCCCTCCAAGCTACCATTAAGTTTGACAGAGAACATTGTAGTTGTAATGCAAACTCGAATCCATTCCACAAACCTTGGAGGGAAGCCCATCCTTTCAAGAACCGAGAAAATGAAGCTCCAGTTCAAGGAGTCAAAAGCCTTATGAATGTCAAGTTTCACTGCACATCTAGGCTGACCTGAGTTCCTGTTGTAACCCTTACATAAAGCTTGAGCTAGGAAGATGTTATCACCAATAGATTTTTTTATTTTTTTTTTTATTTTTTTTATTTTTTTTTTCATTGGCTCGAAGATCACCAATAGATCTTCGAGCCACAAAAGCAGATTGGTGCTTGGAGATCAAGGAGGGTAAAACAGCTTTAACCCTGCCTGCAAGCATCTTAGAAATACATTTGTATAGAACATTACAACAGGAAATAGGGCGAAAGTGTTGCATCTGAGAAGGGTTTTCATGCTTAGGCACTAAGCAAATAGAAGCCGCATTCACAATTTTAGGCATTATAAGAGATTCAAAAAAATAAAGAATACCTCTAGTTACATCATTACCCACAATATGCCAAGTTGCCAAATAGAATTCCACAGAAGAGAGAGAAACTCCTCCTTCTCTCTAGAAACCCTAGCCAGCCGCCATTGTTTTTTTACCTTTTTCCTTCTAATCTATACTTCTTTAACACCCTTTCACCATCAGATCTACATTTAATACCCATAAATTCATTTCCTTCTCTGCTCCCCCACCTAAACACCAAATTTCTTATCCATCTCCTTATTCTCTTTCTTTAGCTTGTATTTATTAGTTATGGTAAGCCAAGGTTCAAACTGTGACTCAGATGGCCTTCCTCATTATATGCAGGAAGGTGGTGTGACTGGAGATTTTGACCAAGAAGGGGGTTTCTCTTCTCCTGAAGCAGTCAAGAACCTAAGTCATGATGTAAAGGTTCGTAATGGAGTCCTGGGTAATAATATACCAGTGGCAGTCTCTGAGGCAGGTTCATCGGAGGAAGACAACGTCTTTGAAAGTGATTTTGAAGCGATTGAAAGGCGTACGACTAGCAGAGCTGTTCAATCAGCTTTTGCTGAGAATAGAAATGATAGAAATGAACTCGTAGCATTGCGTAAGAAGATGATGGAGATGCAGAGTTATTTAAAAAGACATGGCCTTTCAATGGCTAGTTTTGAAAAGGAGACAGTTGAAATGAGGCAAGAATTCAACGCAGGCTTGGTTGATTCTTCACAATTTGTCACTGGGAGGGATGAATATGGTCTTCCAATATTCAAGTCACAGAATAAGGAAACCGGAGATAAGGTGTTTGATGAAAGGTCAAAGCCAAAACAAACAGAAATAGGAGAAAGTTCAGGTGTCAAAGATAATATTGGTGAGAAATCACCCACTCAGCCTCAGAATGAAGATGGTAAGACAAAGTCATGGTCTCAAGTGGTGAAAGAAGATCCCCCATCTGATGCGAAGTTTCAATATCACCCACTTCCTTCGGGGATGGAGTTTGTGGATCCTCCTGATGATGTCCTTAAGAAAGGTATGGATAAATTTCAGTTCAGTGTAGTGGGAACTTTCACTAAGAAAACTCCTCCTTTCAGAGTTGTTACTGATTTTGCTAGGAGAGTGTGGGGTGGCAGAAATGGATTGGAAAATGTTTATCAGAAGGATGTTAATGTTTTTGTTTTTAAGTTTGTTTCTGCACAAACCATGAATGCAGCACTATCTAGAGGTACGTGGTATGTTGAGAAAAAACCGATGATAGTATGCCCTTGGTGGGGAGATGTTTGTAAACCTGTTACTTCTATTCCTTTATGGTTGAAGTTGTCTAATGTGCCTGACTGTTATTGGACAAACGAAGGCCTTAGTAGGCTAGCGAGTGTCATAGGAGAGCCGCTATGTGCAGATCAACTCACTTCTAAAGCAGACATGGTTCCTTTTGCTAAGTTTTGTGTCAAACACAACTTGGCGATGTTCTTCCTAATAAAATTAAAGCTATGGCGCTAGACCCTGTCTCGGGAGGTAAATTTATGGCAGAAGTGGATGTCACTTATCTTAATAAGCCAAAATTCTGTTCTGTTTGCAACTCTTTGGGGCATCCTACTGGGGCTTGCCCAAGAGCAACTCGTGTTTGGAAGGCTAAAGAGAAACAGAAGGTGCAAGATGCAAGTAATAACTCGAAGGAAGATAATGTGAAGAATAAAGAAGATGTACTGAAGGAGACCGATAATGAGGAGAAGAATTCTTTCAAAGCTGATTTCATGCCTGATATTCAAGAGAGAGAAGCTGAGAATGTTAATGTGCAAGAAGCCCCAAAAGAGGCTCAGAATCCTCAAAATGATCATAAGACTACTGATGATGGTTGGCAGATGGCAAAAAGAAATTTTAATCCTACTAATACCTGTGTCTCAGATGCATCTCCTCCCCCATGCAATACGTTCAAAATGCTAAGGCAAGTGGATGAAATAGATGCCAAGAGAGCAGCCTGTGTGGATGGTAACACAGCAGTGGAGGATCAGTCCTCTAACAACTTGAAGATTTCAAAATCTCAAAGGAAAAAACAGAAACAAGCTTTGGCTTCGGGGAAGCCACCCTCTCTCTAGCTTATTTTATGTTAGCAGACATTTGTACATACAATATTAGAGGTCTTAATGGTAAAAAGTCTTTTGTTAAAGATTTTCTTAGTCTGAATAAAGTGGGTCTCTTTGCTTTAACTGAGACTCATGTTAAAGTAGATTTAGCAAAGTCTGTATCTCAATTTTTAGCCCCTAGATGCAACTGGTTATTCAATTATGAAGATCACTATAATGGACGTATTTGGGTTGGATGGGATCCACAATTTTGGAAAGTCAATTTGCTTGCTAGATCTGCTCAGCACATCACATGCTCAGTGCAGTGCCTCTCTTCTAAAAAGGAGTTGGTGATCTCTTTTATTTATGGTTTGAATACCTACACTGAAAGAAGAACATTGTGGGAGGATCTTTTAGCTCTCAATCATGGATTTGTAGACAATATAGCTTGGTGCTTAGCAGGTGATTTTAATGCTTGTCTTTCTCCTAGTGAAACTTCTAATCTAACCACCTGGACAACTAGTATGTTTGAATTTAAAGAATTCTTGATGCAAGCTCAAGTTACAGAGTTAAATTGCTCTGGTCATCAATTCACCTGGTGTGATGGGAACATGTCTAACCCTGTGCACAAGAAACTAGATCGATGCCTAGTGAATGAAAGTTGGCTATCTCAGTTCTCTCTATCTCATGCTCACTTGGGGGAAAAGGGCCTATCAGATCATTGCCCTGTTTTTATTTCGCTTGGCGAAGTTCGTGAAAGGATCTTTAAACCTTTCCAGCTATTTCTACATCTCCTGGATGATCCTCTATTTCTTGAAGAAGTCTCAAGGGCTTGGCTAGATGAAGTAAGTGGAGACCCTTGGTTCATATTGACTACAAAACTGAAGAGAGTTAAAGAAGTCATTAAGAAACTCAATCGAGCTAAAGGCAATCTCCATAGCAAGGTGGATTTAGCGCGAACTACCCTTCTTGATTATCAAGCTTCGTTACCTGCTACTCCTTCTCTACAGCAGTTTGAACAAGAGAGAGTCTTTTCTTCCAGTCTGAAAAAAGCTCTTGTAGAAGAGGAAATCTTGCTAAAACAAAAATCGAGGGTTCATTGGTTAAAAAACGGCGATAACAATAACCGTTTTTTCTTCAATGCTTGTAAAGGAAGATGGAATGTCAACAAAATAATGTGTATTCAGGATGATCAAGGGGAAATGCACTATACTCATAAAGAAATCTCCAAAGTAGCTGTTGATTTCTTCAAAGAAACTCTGGGAAGTGAATCAGCAGTAAATGGCTTTCCTGAAGATATTGAACTTCCCTCTCTCACTACATCACAACAAGACATCCTTAGTGCACCTTTTAGACCTGAAGAGGTTTTTAACACTCTTAAATCCATGGCGAAGCATAGGTCCCTAGGCCCTGACGGTCTACCGGTGGAATTCTTTCTCAAGGCATGGAATGTAGTAGGCACTGAGGTAACAAATGGTATTTTGCATTTCTTTCATTCTTGCCATCTGCCCAGGATCATTAATTCTTCTGCTGTAGCTCTCATCCCAAAGACAAGATCTGCCACCTCTATGCAGCACTACCGTCCAATCTCCTGCTGTAATGTACTTTACAAGTGCATTTCAAAGATGATTTCTAGAAGACTGAAGCCACCGATGTCTCGCATCTCTAATAAGTCAAACAGCTTTTGTTCCGAAACGGCTACTGGGGGATAATGTGTTGTTAGCCCAGTCGCTATGCAGAGACTACCATTTGAATTCGGGAAAACCTAAGTGTGCCATCAAGCTAGACCTTCGAAAAGCTTTTGATACGGTTAGCTGGGTTTTTTTGAAAGAAGCTCTTCAAAGAATGAACTTTCCGGAAATAGTTATCAATTGGATAATGACATGTCTTCAGACCTCGATGCTATCCATCAAAGTAAATGGAGCCCTTGAGGGTTTTTTTCAAGCGAAATCTGGACTTCGACAAGGGGTCCCCCTGTCCCCATATCTATTTGTTATCGCATTGGAAGTAATGACGGCTTGTTTGAATAAAGCTACTGAGGATCCCTGTTTCAAATACCATTGCAAAGCTAAGGACCCAGCCATCTCGCACCTCATATTTGCAGATGATATTCTACTTTTCTCTTATGGAGATCAAAATTCAGTAGATATTCTCATGAGAGGGGTAAATCTGTTTTCTAGTATCTCCGGGCTCAAAGTTAATCGAGAAAAGAGCGCCTGTTTCTTCGGGAATGTGGATGTCCACACGATCTCATCCATTCTAGCTTAAACTGGATTTAATAGAGGTACCTTCCCTGTCACTTATCTGGGTCTTCCACTCATCACAACTAAACTTAATTCGAGTGAATGTTGGCCTCTTGTTCAAAGACTTTGTAATAAATTTGACTGTTGGATGAGCTGTTTGTTAAGTTATGCAGGAAGACTACAGTTAATTAAAACTGTCATATTTGGCATTCAAGGATATTGGGCCACACACCTGTTTCTTCCTAAAAGTATTTTGAAAAAAGTCCAGTCTTTATGTGTCAAATTCCTCTGGGGTGGATCCACTACTTCAAACTGCTCTGTTAAGGTGGCTTGGAAGGAGTGTTGCTTACCAAAAGAAGAGGGAGGATTGGGTATTCGAGATCTTTGTGAGTGGAACACTGCTTCTATTCTCTATCAGTGGTGGAGGTTAATTAAAATTCAAGGTGACTCGTTGTGGATTACCTGGGTTAAAAAGAATATCTTCAAAGGAAAACCAATCTGGACTATGAAAACCCCCAGGGGTATCTCATGGTGTGTGAAAAAGATGCTTAACGCTCGACATCTTGCGTTAAGGTTTACAACATACGAAATTGGTGCAGATTCCAGATTCAAATTTTGGCATGATCCGTGGTACGAGCACCAACCGCTAATCAGCAGATTTGAAAGAGAAATTGTTTCTATAACAGAAACTCTTGAAACTGCCACTATTGGTGAATTTATAGCAGAAAGGCAGTGGAGACTCCCCCCCTCTAACCATGTGTGGGTCATTGAACTGAGAAGATTACTTAGTGATGTTCAAATACATGAGCATGACAATATATACTGGAATGGAGTTAAAGCTCCCTGGGTAAATGTTTCAACAGTGTGGCATTCTATTCGAAGTACAGGCGCTCCACAAATGTGGCTCCCAGCAGTTTGGCACTCTCTCTCTCTATACCAAAGTGTTCTTTTCTCCTATGGCTTGCTCTAAAAAATCGCTTACTCACTAAGGACCGAATGAGAAGATTTGGTATGAACGTTGACCCGAAGTGCATGCTTTGTAATGGTGCAAATGAAACGGTGGAACATCTGTTTGGAGATTGTACATTTGCTCGCATTGTCCTACAAAGTAACATGTTAAATGGAGCTTGGCAGGACTACCTTCAAGGAGTTTTCTTCACAAATGCAGGTCTGCAAATTGAGGGTAACCCCTGGTATGTGCTTACTATGAAACTCAAACAAGCAAAACAAGGGCTTATTAACTTGAATCGGAGCAATGGCAGACTCAGTGACAGGGTCTCTACTGCAAAAAACGCTCTTCTTCTTTTTCAGAGCAGCATTTCTATCCCTCATTCTCTTGAGGATTTTCAGAGTGAAAAGGAGCTCATTGCAAATCTTGAACAAGTTTTAGCCCAAGAAGAAAGTCTCCTCAGACAAAAATCAAGAGTTAACTGGATTAAATCAGGAGATGGCAACTCGAGATATTTCCATAATCACTGTAAAAATAGATGGAATTCGAACAAGATTCTTGCTCTTGTGGACGAGAATGGCATGGTTCAAAACACTCCAGATGGTGTTGCCAATGTAGCTACTAATTACTTTAAAAATCTGCTGGGTTCCTCACATGAATCGACAAGCATGCCAGACGATCTCTCTCTCCCTGGTATTTCGGAATCACAGTCTCAATTCCTCTCTATGCCTTTCTCTCGGACTGAGGTTCTCTCCACTATTAAGAAAATGGCTAAGTCCAAAAGCCCGGGTCCGGATGGGTTTCCTGTAGAGTTCTTTCTTTCTACTTGGGATATAACTGGGAATGACTTCACGAATGCTATTCTGTATTTCTTTGATACTCTCCACATGCCCCGTATTGTCAACTCGACGGCTATTGCTCTCATTCCTAAATGTTCTTCGCCTTCGGAAATGAGTCAATTTAGGCCTATATCTTGCTGCAACACAGTGTATAAGTGCATTTCTAAAATGCTTGCTAGTCGCCTTCAAAAGGTTCTTCCATCTCTGATCTCTCTCAACCAGACAGCATTCATTCAGAAACGTATTATAGGTGATAATGTTTTGCTTGCTCAAGCTTTATGTAGGGGATATAATTCTGACTCAGGACAACCTCGTTGCGCTATGAAACTTGACTTGCACAAAGCGTTCGATACCCTCAATTGGGATTTCATTCTGGCCTCTTTGAAAAAAATGCTATTTCCTGAGAAGTTTATAAAGTGGATTGATAGCTGCATTTCTACAGCATGGTTCTCTGTGAAAGTCAATGGTAGTTTAGAGGGATATTTCCAAGGAAAATCAGGGTTAAGGCAAGGAGATCCCATATCTCCTTACCTTTTTGTTATCGCTATGGAAGTGTTGTCCTCTATTCTCAAGGTGAAAACTGCTTCTCCTCTTTTTTCTTACCATTGGCTGACCAAAACAGAGAAGATTTCTCACATCCTGTTCGCGGATGATATTCTTTTGTTCTGCAAAGGTGACCTGAATTCTATAAATACTCTTCTTGATGCAGTGGATATCTTTTCTAATATGTCTAATCTTCGTGTGAATCCTAGCAAATGTTCTATGATTTTCTCAAATGTCCCCATTGGCACTATTAATGCTTCTTTACAGCGTACGGGGTTTTCTTGGGGAGAGTTACCTATTAAATTCTTAGGTCTTCCTCTTTTGCCTTCAAAGTTAAATGCTGAGCTCTGTCAACCTCTTATTAACCAACTGTGTGCGAGGGTTCTTCATTGGACCTCTAAAACGTTGTCTCAAGCAGGAAGACTAGAGCTGGTTAGATCAGTGCTTTTTGCAGTCCAAAGTTATTGGGCTATGTATATCTTCTTGCCGACAGGGGTGTTAAGATCCATTCAATCCATAATGTCCAGATTCCTGTGGGGAGGAACCTCTTCGAGATGTCTTCATAAAGTGTCGTGGTTGGACTGTTGCCATCCAAAGAATGAGGGAGGTTTGAACATCAAAAACTTGGAAGATTGGCACCTTGCTGCTATTTGATTGTTTCTAACCAGGGCAACTCTTTATGGCTAAAATGGTTTCACAGCTCCTTCTTGAAGTCTCGTCCTTTCTGGACTCTCCCTATCCCCCAAAAATGCCCTTGGAGTATTCGTAAAATTCTGAAGGTGCGTCCTACTGCTCTAAGGTTTATCCAATATACGGTTGGGGCAGATTCTTCTTTCTTCATGTGGCATGATCCCTGGATGCAAGGCAACATCATTTCACATGTCTTGGGTTCTCAGGTAATCTCTCCTGCAGAGTCTTCCAGTACAACTAGAGTCCGAGACATGTTGTTGGGATCTGAGTGGAATCTTCCTCCTTCTAATCACCATCTTATGATTGAGCTTCGTTCTCTTCTCAACGCAGTTCAAATTGGGCCTCGCGATATGATTCAATGGAATAATCAGAGTAACATTAAAATTTCAGATGTGTGGTCTTCCATTCGCATTGTTGGCACTGTCGTTCCTTGGTACGATCTTGTCTGGCACAATCTTCTGATTCCTAAATATGCTTTTCAAATGTGGCTCATCATGAAGAATAGACTATTCACTCGAGATAGAATGTCAATGTTTGGAATTCAAACTCCTCTAAGTTGTTTGCTCTGTGCTAATAGCAATGAATCGGTCCAACATCTGTTCTTTAACTGCACTTTCTCACAAGTGATCATTAATGACTGCCCTGAGTCTGTCCCGAGACATTGGCTTTCTGATTTAAACTTCTTTGAAAGAATGAAAGGTCACACTGCAGAAATTCGTCTATGTCGCTTGTTTATCTCAGTTGCAGCTTATAGCATTTGGACCGAGCGGAATAATCGCCTCCATCTCCAACAGCACACTGATCCTCTTTGTATTCTAGCTAATGTTAAGCGAACGGTTAGGGAAAGAATCTTCTCCTGTGAGAGTTTTAAAAAATTGATTGCTAGAGATAGTAGTATTATTACTCTTCTTTACTAATGTAGGAGCTTCTTCTGTCTGTTGAGAGTTGGAGTCTGTTCCTTCCTCTCTTGTTGCCCTAGGGTTTTTCCCTAGTCTGTGGTTTTTTTTTTCTCAGTTAATACAATTATTACTTAGCAAAAAAAAAAAAAAAAAAAAAAAAAAAAAAAAAAAAAAAAAAAAAAAAAAAAAAAACCACTTATGGCCTTGTTCTTGACTCGTTTGAACCCTAAAACTCACTAAAACCTCATTTTGGAGTCATTGGAACAAATATAATAATTTAGCTTCATTTTGGACTTGTTTGCACATGTAAACCACTTATAGCCTTGTTCTTGACTCGTTTGACCCCTAAAACTCACTAAACCTCATTTTGGACTCGTTGGAATAATTAAATTAATTTGACTTCATTTTTGACTCGTTTGAACATGGAAATCACTTATAAGCTTTCTTCTTGACTCGTTTAACCCATAAAACTCATTGAAACCTCATTTTGGACTCGTTGAGACAAGAAAATTAATTTGGCTTCATTTTGGACTCGTTTGAACATGGAAACCACTTGTAGCCTTATTCTTGACTCGTTTGAACCCTAAAACTCACTAAAACCTCATTTTGGACTCGTTGGAAAAAGAAAATTAACTTAGCTTAATTTTTGGCTCGTTCGAACATGGAAACCACTTATAGCCTTGTCCTTGACTCGTTTAACCCCTAAAACACACTAAAACCTCAATTTGGACTCGTTGGAACAAGAAAATTAATTTTGCTTCATTTTTGACTCGTTTGAACATGGAAACCACTTGTGGCCTTGTTCTTGACTCGTTTGAACCCTAAAACTCACAAAAACCTCATTTTGGAGTCGTTGGAACAAATATAATAATTTAGCTTCATTTTGGACTTGTTTGCACATGTATACCACTTATAGCCTTGTTCTTGACTCGTTTGACCCCTAAAATTCACTAAAACCTCATTTTGGACTCGCTGGAACAAGAATGAAATTGGCTTCATTTTTGACTCGTTTGAACAAGGAAACCACTTATATCCTTGTTCTTGACTCGTTTGACCCCTAAAACTCGCTAAAACCCCATTTGGGACTCGTTGGAACAAAAATATTAATTTGGTTCATTTTTTACTCGTTCGAATATGCAAACCACTTATAGCCCAGTTCTCGACTCGTTTGACCCCTAAAACTCACTAAAACCTCATTTTGGACTCGTTGGAACAAATATATTAATTTAGCTTCATTTTGGACTTGTTTGCACATGTAAACCACTTATAGCCTTGTTCTTGACTGGCTTGACCCCGAAAATTCACTAAAACCTCATTTTGGACTCGTTGGAACAAGAAAATTAAATTGACTTCATTTTTGAATCGTTTGAACATGGAAACAACTTATAGCCTTGTTCTTGACTCGTTTGAACCCAAAAACTCACTAAAACCTCATTTTGGACTCGTTGGAACAAGAAAATTAATTATCTTCATTTTTGGCTCGTTTGAACATGGAAACCACTTATAGCCTTGTTTTGACTCGTTTGACCCTTAAAACTCACTAAAACCTCATTTTAGACTCGTTGGAACAACAATATTAATTTAGCTTCATTTTTTGGTAGTTTGAACATGAAAACAACTTATAGTCTTGTTATTGACTCGTTTGACCCCTAAAACTCTCTAAAACCTCATTTTGCACTTGTTGTTTCAAAAAAATTAATTTGGCTTCATTTTGGGCTCGTTCGAACATGGAAACCACTTATAACCTTCTTCTTGACTCGTTTGACCCTTAAAACTCATTGAAACCTCATTTTGGACTCGTTGGGACAAGAATATTAACTTAGCTTCATTTTTGGCTCGTTCGAACATGGAAACCACTTATAGCCTTCTCCTTGACTCGTTTGACCCCTAAAACACACTAAAACCTCAATTTGGACTCGTTGGAACAACAAAATTAATTTGGCTTCATTTTTAACTTGTTTGAACATGGATACCACTTATGGCCTTTTTCTTGACTCGTTTGAACCCTAAAACTCACTAAAACCTCATTTTGGAGTCATTGGAACAAATATAATAATTTAGCTTCATTTTGGACTTGTTTGCACATGTAAACCACTTATAGCCTTGTTCTTGACTCGTTTGACCCCTAAAATTCACTAAAACCTCATTTTGGACTCGTTGGAACAAGAAAATTAAATTGGCTTCATTTTTGACTCGTTTGAACAAGGAAACCACTTATATCCTTGTTCTTGACTCGTTTGACCCCTAAAACTCACTAAAACCTAATTTGGGACTCGTTGGAGCAAAAATATTAATTTTGATTCATTTTTTACTCGTTTGAACATGCAAACCACTTATAGCCCAGTTTTCGACTCGTTTTACCCCTAAAATTCACTAAAACCTCATTTCGGACTCGTTGGAACAAATATATTAATTTAGCTTCATTTTGGACTTGTTTGCACATGTAAACCACTTATAGCCTTGTTCTTGACTAGCTTGACCCCGAAAATTCACTAAAACCTCATTTTGGACTCGTTGGAACAAGAAAATTAAATTGACTTTATTTTTGAATCGTTTGAACATGGAAACAACTTATAGCCTTGTTCTTGACTCTTTTGAACCCAAAAACTCACTAAAACCTCATTTTGGACTCGTTGGAACAAGAAAATTAACTTATCTTCATTTTTGGCTCGTTTGAACATGGAAACCACTTAAAGCCTTGTTTTGACTCATTTGACCCTTAAAACTCACTAAAACCTCATTTTAGACTCGTTGGATGTTATATTAATTTAGCTTCATTTTTTGCTAGTTTGAACATGAAAACAACTTATAGTCTTGTTATTGACTCGTTTGACCCTTAAAACTCTCTAAAACCTCATTTTGCACTTGTTGTTTCAAGAAAATTAATTTGGCTTCAATTTGGGCTCGTTCGAACATGGAAACCACTTATAACCTTGTTCTAGAATTGTTTGACCCCTAAAACTCACTAAAACCTCAATTTGGGCTCATTCGAACAAGAAAATTAATTTGACTTCATTTTTGACTTGTTTGAACTCACCACTTTTAAGCCTTCTTCTTGACTCGTTTGACCCCTAAAACTCATTGAAACCTCATTTTGAACTCGTTGGGACAAGAAAATTAACTTAGCTTCATTTTTGGCTCGTTCGAACATGGATACCACTTATGGCCTTTTTCTTGACTCGTTTGAACCCTAAAACTCACTAAAACCTCATTTTGGAGTCATTGGAACAAATATAATAATTTAGCTTCGTTTTGGACTTGTTTGCACATGTAAACCACTTATAGCCTTGTTCTTGACTCGTTTGACCCCTAAAATTCACTAAAACCTCATTTTGGACTCGTTGGAACAAGAAAATTAATTTTTTTTTTTTTTTTTTACTAATTGAAATGTATTAAGAGGAAAGGAAAAAACAAAATCTAGGGGCATACCCCGCGATAAACAAGAACAAAGTAACACTCTCTCACCCAAAAATTACTTACAAAAAACTAGCGGAGCTAGTATAATAAGAGAGTAATGTTTTTGTCCCTAGACATTTCTTTCTGAAACCATTTACAAGAAAAAAGCTTTTCTCGAATCGTGTTTTTAATAATCAAGGATAGCTGAACTGTTGGTCTTGGCTGCCCATTTGCATGAAGTCTCCTGTTGCGCTCCTGCCAAATCATGTATATCATTACTGAAACAAAAAGCCACCCGACCTTTTTCTCCAAGTTTGAATGGTTTCCGCGGGTAAAAATACCATTCATCCAATCGTTCCAGGAGTTGGTTAGAGGAACTGGGCTGCACTTGATAATAAGATTCGAATAAGGGCAAGAGGTGAACAAGTGCTCAACCGTTTCCATGTTGTTCTGACAGAGCAAGCATGACTGATCTACATTCATTCCAAAAGCTCTCATTTTATCCTTGGTAAGAAGCCTGCACTTGAGAGCTAGCCACATAAAAAACGAACATTTTGGTATAGAGAGAGGGTGCCAAACCGCTTCTATCCAAGGAGATGAAGTACCAACTCGCCTAATTGAGTTCCAAATGGTGGAGAGCTTGACATTTTTGGAACCATTCCAAAGCACCAGGTCATTCGTTGCAATCTGGACAGACGACAAAAGCTGTCTTAACTCTATGACTTGGTTGTGATTTGAACGAGGAGGGATCCATCTACCATCCGTTATGAACTCATTTACTCGAGCCATACTATAAGATTCTGCATTTGAAATAACGTCTCTACCCAGTCATGAGGAAAGGGGGCGGTTATGAAGCCAGGGATCTTGCCACATAAACAGACTTGAGTTAGCTCCAACTTCAAAAGAAATGAACCTCCTTGCTTCCAACCTGAGATTCAAAATCTGGCGAACTGCCCAAGAACAAGACGAAGGAATATTAGCGGCCCAGAACGACTTGTTCTTAAGAAGGCAATTGTGAAACCACTGAACCCAAACAGAAGATTCATTGTAATGAGCGATTCTCCAAATCTGAAATAAGATAGCCGCCTTGTTACGATCATGAAGATCGCTAATACCCAGACCCCCCTCTTGTTTAGGGAGACAACAATCTGACCATGCAACTTTGTGATGACACTTTGCGTTGAGCTTGCCTCCCCAAAGGAATTTCGAGAAACAGCTTTGAATTTTGTTAATAATGTTCTTGGGAAGAAACAAATACGTGCTCCAGTAGCCAAAAATAGCAGAAAGGATTGATTTTAGAAGCTGTAACCTTCCCGAATAACGAAGAAATCGAGATGTCCAAGATTCAATTTTCCAGCACAGACTCTGAACCAAGGCATTACAATCCTGAGGCTTTAGCCTTGAAGTGATCAAGGGAAGCCCTAAATATTTAATCGGAAGCCTGCCTTGAAGGAACCCCGTCGAGCCAAGAGCAAATTGCTTTGTTTCAGGGGCAACATTGCAGAAATACCAGTTGCTTTTGCCCGGGTTAGGGTGCAGCCCGGAAGACGAAGAGAACCTTGTCACTGAATGCATTATAGCAGTAATTGACGAAATATCCCCTTTGCAGAACAAGAAGATGTCATCGGCAAAGATTAAATGACTCAGAGAAAGCTCCTTAGTACGCCAATGGTAAGAGAAATCTGGCCTCTGATGCAAGTCGTGATTAAGATATGCTGAGAACACTTCCATGCCAAGCACGAAAAGGTAAGGGGAGATAGGGTCGCCTTGGCGAAGCCCTTTCTTACTCGGACAAGAAAATTAAATTGGCTTCATTTTTGGCTCGTCTGAACAAGGAAACCACTTATATCCTTGTTCTTGACTCGTTTGACCCCAAAAACTCGCTAAAACCTCATTAGGGACTCGTTGGAGCAAAAATATTAATTTTGCTTCATTTTTTACTCGTTTGAACATGCAAACCACTTATAGCCCAGTTCTCGACTCGTTTTACCCCTAAAATTCACTATAACCTCATTTTGGACTCGTTGGAACAAATATATTAATTTAGCTTCATTTTGGACTTGTTTGCACATGTAAACCACTTATAGCCTTGTTCTTGACTTGTTTGACCCCGAAATTCACTAAAACCTCATTTTGGACTCATTGGAACAAGAAAATTAAATTGACTTCATTTTTGACTCGTTTGAACATAAAAACCACTTATAGCCTTGTCCTTGACTCGTTTGACCCCTAAAACACACTAAAACCTCAATTTGGACTCGTTGGAACAAGAAAATTAATTTTGCTTCATTTTTGACTCGTTTGAACATGGAAACCACTTATGGCCTTGTTCTTGACTCGTTTGAACCCTAAAACTCACAAAAACCTCATTTTGGAGTCGTTGGAACAAATATAATAATTTAGCTTCATTTTTGGACTTGTTTGCACAGTAAACCACTTATAGCCTTCTTCTTGACTCGTTTGACCCCTAAAATTCACTAAAACCTCATTTTGGACCCGCTGGAACAAGAAAATGAAATTAGCTTCATTTTTGACTCGTTTGAACAAGGAAACCACTTATATCCTTGTTCTTGACTCGTTTGACCCCTAAAACTCGCTAAAACTCCATTTGGGACTCGTTGGAACAAAAATATTAATTTGGTTCATTTTTTACTCATTCAAACATGCTTACTTATAGCCCAGTTCTCGACTCGTTTGACCTTTGACCCCTAAAATTCACTAAAACCTCATTTTGGACTCGTTGGAACAAGAAAATTAAATTGGCTTCATTTTTGACTCGTTTGAACAAGGAAACCACTTATATCCTTGTTCTTGACTCGTTTGACCCCTAAAACTCGCTAAAACCTCATTTGGGACTCGTTGGAGCAAAATTATTAATTTTGCTTCATTTTTTACTCGTTTGAACATGCAAACCACTTATAACCCAGTTCTCGACTCGTTTGACCCCTAAAACTCACTAAAACCTCATTTTAGTGAGGTCTAGTAGTTGTGTGGACCCTTTGAGGTCTAGTAGTTGTGTAATCTGAGGACGGGGGTATGCCCCTGTGATTTTGTAATGGTTCCCTTTTGGTATAAAATTCATTTATTTAGCAAAAAAAAAAAAAAACTCATTTTGGACTCGTTGGAACAAATATATTAATTTAGCTTCATTTTGGACTTGTTTACACGTAAACCACTTATAGCCTTGTTCTTGACTTGTTTGACCCCGAAAATTCACTAAAACCTCATTTTGGACTCGTTGGAACAAGAAAATTAAATTGACTTCATTTTTGACTAGTTTGAACATAAAAACCACTTATAGCCTTGTCCTTGACTCGTTTGACCCCTGAAACACACTAAAACCTCAATTTTGTCTCATTGGAACAAAAAAATAAATTTCGCTTCATTTTTGAGTCGTTTGAACATGGAAACCACTTATGGCCTTGTTCTTGACTCGTTTGAACCCTAAAACTCACTAAAACCTCATTTTGGAGTCATTGGAACAAATATAATAATTTAGCTTCATTTTGGACTTGTTTGCACATGTAAACCACTTATAGCCTTGTGCTTGACTCGTTTGACCCCTAAAATTCACTAAAACCTCAATTTGGACTCATTGGAACAAGAAAATTAATTTGACTTCATTTTTGACTCGTTTAAACATGGAAACCACTTGTAAGCCTTCTTCTTGACTCGTTTGAACCATAAAACTAATTGAAACCTTATTTTGGACTCGTTGGAACAAGAAAATTAATTTGGCTTCATTTTTGACTCGTTTGAACATGGAAACCACTTGTAGCCTTGTTCTTGACTCGTTTGAATCCTAAAACTCACTAAAACCTCATTTTGGACTCCTTGGAAAAAGAAAATTAACTTAGCTTCATTTTGGCTCGTTTGAAAATGGAAACCACTTATATCCTTGTTCTTGACTCTTTTGACCCCTAAAACTCACTAAAACCTCATTTTGGACTCGTTAAAACAAACACAATAATTAGCTTCATTTTTGACTTGTGTGCATGATGTGGATCGCTCCACGAATAAAGAAAACAAGAAGAAAAAGATATTTCAAAAGAACACGATCAATCCAGAAACGTGAACTTTGAATCTCAAATAACTTAGATCAATCCAGAAACTAAGTAATTTGAATCTAACCTTCAAAACAATCCAGTAATTGAAGCTTAGAGGAAAGAAAAACTAGTCATAGTTTATCTCAAAACAAAAGTTTATATCATCCATTATCTGTCTTAAAACATTACATGAGAGGGGTATATATAGGCTTAGACAATAACCTAAAACCCAATAGGTATCCAAGAGAAATCCAATACCAGCTTGAAGATTAGCTAATATCTGAATCCATCCAGGAAACACAATTAAAAACCAAATCCAAATAGAAAATACATAAAACCGAATCCAAACAGGAAACCAGTCTTTATGTGTCAAATTCCTCTGGGGTGGATCCACTACTTCAAACTGCTGTGTTAAGGTGGCTTGGAAGGAGTGTTGCTTACCAAAAGAAGAGGGAGGATTGGGTATTCGAGATCTTTGTGAGTGGAACACTGCTTCTATTCTCTATCAGTGGTGGAGGTTAATTAAAATTCAAGGTGACTCGTTGTGGATTACCTGGGTTAAAAAGAATATCTTCAAAGGAAAACCAATCTGGACTATGAAAACCCCCAGGGGTATCTCATGGTGTGTGAAAAAGATGCTTAACGCTCGACATCTTGCGTTAAGGTTTACAACATACGAAATTGGTGCAGATTCCAGATTCAAATTTTGGCATGATCCGTGGTACGAGCACCAACCGCTAATCAGCAGATTTGAAAGAGAAATTGTTTCTATAATAGAAACTCTTGAAACTGCCACTATTGGTGAATTTATAGCAGAAAGGCAGTGGAGACTCCCCCCATCTAACCATGTGTGGGTCATTGAACTGAGAAGATTTAAGTGATGTTCAAATACATGAGCATGACAATATATACTGGAATGGAGTTAAAGCTCCCTGGGTAAATGTTTCAACAGTGTGGCATTCTATTCGAAGTACAGGCGCTCCACAAATGTGGCTCCCAGCAGTTTGGCACTCTCTCTCTATACCAAAGTGTTCTTTTCTCCTATGGCTTGCTCTAAAAAATCGCTTACTCACTAAGGACCGAATGAGAAGATTTGGTATGAACGTTGACCCGAAGTGCATGCTTTGTAATGGTGCAAATGAAACGGTTTTGCTCGCATTGTCCTACAAAGTAACATGTTAAATGGAGATTGGCAGGACTACCTTCAAGGAGTTTTCTTCACAAATGCAGGTCTGACTTAAAGTGAGGAAAACGTTGGCATACCTTTTTCTTTCTGTGGCGGTTCATTCTATCTGGAGGGAGAGAAATAATAGAATACACATTTCTGGACACAATAGGTTGGCCCATCAAATTCGTTTGGAAGTTAAGGAATTTGTTCGAGCTCGTGTCTCATCCAGCACGTGGTTTCAGAAACAAGTAACTAAAGACACATCACTGGTTTTGGAGCTATACTAGAGTAGTATGCTGTTAAAGTTGGTGGGGTTTTTTCTCCTTTTTGTTGTGGACTGTTATGTCTAGACTAGTGGTATTCTAGTTTTTTGCGGGGTATGCCCCTAAGTTTTTGTACAGTTTTTTGTGCAATAAAATTTTATTTAGCAAAAAAAAAAAAAAAAAATCCTAAGTGCTTAAAACAAGAAAAACCCTTTCAAGTGAAAGGTAAAAACTTGCAAGCCAAAATCTACTTAATACTTATAGATAATAATCAGCTTCTTGTCTTCATTCGTCTCTCCTTTATTCCTTCTTGTCCAAGTAAGCTTCTTGACCCAACACTCCCACAAATTCTAACTTGAATCCCTTCATGAATAATAATATAAAATATTTTACCAATTAACATATTTATTCCTTGATCCTCATCATTCTCCTCTCCTTTGAAGAAAACTCGTCCTCGAGTTCTAAAGTATTTAAGAATAAGCACACAACGAGATAATTTCTTGTAGAACTCAAAAGCATCAAATTTTAACCCCATGACCAATATCTTTGGAAGCAACCTAAAAATAACAAGATATATTGAAGAACCAGGTGTTTCCAACAAGTTGTCAATGCCTAGAAAATCAACGTGTTCCATCGTAATGATGTTATTCTCATCTTTCACAACATCGACAATTGCAATCACATTCTCTACCGCATCCTTCTCTTTAATGTCACTACAAATAACGTGCAGAGGTTCACTTACATGATTCTCTTCTACAATCAAAACATGCTCACATTCCTCATGCTTCTCTGTTATTGCTTGCTTGGTAACTTGTTCCTTCGTTTCAGCAGAATTTTGTGTAGGCTCAACATGTAACACCCTACAATCAACAATCAAATCAACAACATTCTTTTCATAACAAAAATTTCTTCCTTTTTTGCATCATTCTCTGTAATAGCAATTTCTTCCTCTTTTGCATCTTTCTCCATAAGAACAACTTCTTCTTTTTGAGTTCCTCTTGAAAGTTCAATCCCTTGAAAAGAAGACTTCAATTTCTCCTCTTGTTCCTCTGGTTGATGAGATTCAAATTCCAAAGCTAGATTGTGAACATCATTAAACGAGATATATGGACTTGATTTAACCTTTTTATAAATAGGCCAATTCAATCCACGAATAAACCTTGCAATCGTTTTTGTTTCTTCCTCCAAGTTACCAATAAAGCATAATTTTTCAAATTCAGATGTATACTCAGAAACACTCATGTTACCTTGAGACAAAGATGTCAGCTTCAAGAATTTTTCTAGTTCATAATCACAAGGAATATATTTTGCACGAAGGTTCTTCTTTAAATCTGTCCAAGTCACGATCTTCTCCTTTCCAGATCTAGCTCTGCTTGCATTAAGATTGTCAAACCATAAGCCTGCTTTTTTCGTAAGTTTAATCGCTGCAATCTTGAATACTTTTGTCTCACTCCAACCCGTATAATATGAAATCTTGTCGACTTGTCTTACCCATTCAACAAAATCTTCAATGCTACCCAAACCCGTAAAATAATTAAGCTCTATTCCGGGATCATAGATTTCATCTCTATCTTTCACCGTAAGAATTTTACCTAACGCATCAAATCTAGACTCCATTGAATTAGCTAGTTTCTCCGTTCGTATATCCATCGCATCCAATTTTTTCAGCAAGCGTTTAACCAATTCATCCGTTGCCATGATCAAGATTTGAAAAAAAAGGGAAAAAAAATCTGGATGAACAGTACCCGTGAACAGTGCCGATGAACAGTGATCGTGAACAGTACCCGATGAATAGTGCCGATGAACAGTCCTATGAACAGTGCGCGTGAATAGTGCCCGATGAACAGTATTTTTTTTTTTGGTAAAATCCTACATCTCCCAACAATTAAGAAATTGATGAAGAAACCTTGGCTCTATTTGGATTTGGTTTTTAATTGTGTTTCCTGGATGGATTTTAATTGTGTTTATCCAGGAAACACAATTAAAAACCATATCCAAATAGAAAATACATAAAACCGAATCCAAACAGGAAAATAAAATCCTAAGTGCTTAAAACAAGAAAAACCCTTTCAAGTGAAAGGTAAAAAACTTGCAAGCCAAAATCTACTTAATACTTATAGATAATAATCAAGTTCTTGTCCAAGCTTCATTCGTCTCTCCTTTATTCCTTCTTGTCCAAGTAAGCTTCTTGACCCAACACTCGTTTGAACAAGAAAATTAACTTATCATCATTTTTGGCTCGTTTGAACATGGAAACCACTTATAGCCTTGTTTTCACTCGTTTGACCCTTAAAACTCGTTGGAACAATAAAATTAAATTGACTTCATTTTTGAATCGTTTGAACATGGAAACAACTTATAGCCTTGTTCTTGACTCGTTTGAACCCAAAAACTCACTAAAACCTCATTTTGGACTCGTTGGAACAAGAAAATTAACTTATCTATTTTTGGCTCGTTTGAACATGGAAACCACTTATAGCCTTGTTTTCACTCGTTTGACCCTTAAAACTCACTAAAACCTCATTTTAGACTCGTTGGAACAACAATATTAATTTAGCTTCATTTTTTGGTAGTTTGAACATGAAAACAACTTATAGTCTTGTTATTGACTCGTTTGACCCCTAAAACTCTCTAAAACCTCATTTTGCACTTGTTGTTTCAAGAAAATTAATTTGACTTCATTTTGGGCTCGTTCGAACATGGCACTTATAACCTTGTTCTAGACTTGTTTGACCCCTAAAACTCACTAAAACCTCATTTTGGACTCATTCGAACCAGAAAATTAATTTGACTTCATTTTTGACTTGTTTGAACATGGAAACCACTTTTAAGCCTTCTTCTTGACTCGTTTGACCCCTAAAAGAAACCTCATTTTGGACTCGTTGGGACAAGAAAATTAACTTAGCTTCATTTTTGGCTCGTTCGAACATGGAAACCACTTATAGCCTTCTCCTTGACTCGTTTGACCCCTAAAACACACTAAAACCTCAATTTGGACTCGTTGGAACAACAAAATTAATTTGGCTTCATTTTTGACTTGTTTGAACATGGATACCACTTATGGCCTTTTTCTTGACTCGTTTGAACCCTAAAACTCACTAAAACCTCATTTTGGAGTCATTGGAACAAATATAATAATTTAGCTTCATTTTGGACTTGTTTGCACATGTAAACCACTTATAGCCTTGTTCTTGACTCGTTTGACCCCTAAAATTAACTAAAACCTCATTTTGGACTTGTTGGAACAAGAAAATTAAATTGGCTTCATTTTTGACTCATTTGAACAAGGAAACCACTTATATCCTTGTTCTTGACTCGTTTGACCCCTAAAACTCGCTAAAACCTCATTTGGGACTCGTTGGAGCAAAAATATTAATTTTGCTTCATTTTTTACTCGTTTGAACATGCAAACCACTTATAGCCCAGTTCTCGACTCGTTTTACCCCTAAAATTCACTAAAACCTCATTTTGGACTCGTTGGAACAAATATATTAATTTAGCTTCATTTTGGACTTGTTTGCACATGTAAACCACTTATAGCCTTGTTCTTGACTAGCTTGACCCCGAAAATTCACTAAAACCTCATTTTGGACTCGTTGGAACAAGAAAATTAAATTGACTTCATTTTTGAATCGTTTGAACATGGAAACAACTTATAGCCTTGTTCTTGACTCGTTTGAACCCCAAAACTCACTAAAACCTCATTTTGGACTCGTTGGAACAAGAAAATTAACTTAACTTCATTTTTGGCTCGTTTGAACATGGAAACCACTTAAAGCCTTGTTTTGACTCGTTTGACCCTTAAAACTCACTAAAACCTCATTTTAGACTCGTTGGAACAACAATATTAATTTAGCTTCATTTTTTGGTAGTTTGAACATGAAAACAACTTATAGTCTTGTTATTGACTCGTTTGACCCCTAAAACTCTCTAAAACCTCATTTTGCACTTGTTGTTTCAAGAAAATTAATTTGACTTCATTTTGGGCTCGTTCGAACATGGAAACCACTTATAACCTTGTTCTAGACTTGTTTGACCCCTAAAACTCACTAAAACCTCATTTTGGACTCATTCGAACAAGAAAATTAATTTGACTTCATTTTTGACTTGTTTGAACATGGAAACCACTTTTAAGCCTTCTTCTTGACTCGTTTGACCCCTAAAACTCATTGAAACCTCATTTTGGACTCGTTGGGACAAGAAAATTAACTTAGCTTCATTTTTGGCTCGTTCGAACATGGAAACCACTTATAGCCTTCTCCTTGACTCGTTTGACCCCTAAAACACACTAAAACCTCAATTTGGACTCGTTGGAACAACGAAATTAATTTGGCTTCATTTTTGACTTGTTTGAAAATGGATACCACTTATGGCCTTTTTCTTGACTCGTTTGAACCCTAAAACTCACTAAAACCTCATTTTGGAGTCATTGGAACAAATATAATAATTTAGCTTCATTTTGGACTTGTTTGCACATGTAAACCACTTATAGCCTTGTTCTTGACTCGTTTGACCCCTAAAATTCACTAAAACCTCATTTTGGACTTGTTGGAACAAGAAAATTAAATTGGGTTCATTTTTGACTCGTTTGAACAAGGAAACCACTTATATCCTTGTTCTTGACTCGTTTGACCCCTAAAACTCGCTAAAACCTCATTTGGGACTCGTTGGAGCAAAAATATTAATTTTGCTTCATTTTTTACTCGTTTGAACATGCAAACCACTTATAGCCCAGTTCTCGACTCGTTTTACCCCTAAAATTCACTAAAACCTCATTTTGGACTCGTTGGAACAAATATATTAATTTAGCTTCATTTTGGACTTGTTTGCACATGTAAACCACTTATAGCCTTGTTCTTGACTAGCTTGACCCCGAAAATTCACTAAAACCTCATTTTGAACTCGTTGGAACAAGAAAATTAAATTGACTTCATTTTTGAATCGTTTGAACATGGAAACAACTTATAGCCTTGTTCTTGACTCGTTTGAACCCAAAAACTCACTAAAACCTCATTTTGGACTCGTTGGAACAAGAAAATTAACTTAACTTCATTTTTGGCTAGTTTGAACATGGAAACCACTTGTAGCCTTGTTTTGACTCGTTTGACCCTTAAAACTCACTAAAACCTCATTTTAGACTCGTTGGAACAACAATATTAATTTAGCTTCATTTTTTGGTAGTTTGAACATGAAAACAACTTATAGTCTTGTTATTGACTCGTTTGACCCCTAAAACTCTCTAAAACCTCATTTTGCACTTGTTGTTTCAAGATAATTAATTTGACTTCATTCTGGGCTCGTTCGAACATGGAAACCACTTATAACCTTGTTCTAGACTTGTTTGACCCCTAAAACTCACTAAAACCTCATTTTGGACTCATTCGAACAAGAAAATTAATTTGACTTCATTTTTGACTTGTTTGAACATGGAAACCACTTTTAAGCCTTCTTCTTGACTCGTTTGACCCCTAAAACTCATTGAAACCTCATTTTGGACTCGTTGGGACAAGAAAATTAACTTAGCTTCATTTTTGGCTCGTTCGAACATGGAAACCACTTATAGCCTTCTCCTTGACTCGTTTGACCCCGAAAACACACTAAAACCTCAATTTGGACTCGTTGGAACAACAAAATTAATTTGGCTGCATTTTTGACTTGTTTGAACATGGATACCACTTATGGCCTTTTTCTTGACTCGTTTGAACCCTAAAACTCACTAAAACCTCATTTTGGAGTCATTGGAACAAATATAATAATTTAGCTTCATTTTGGACTTGTTTGCACATGTAAACCACTTATAGCCTTGTTCTTGACTCGTTTGACCCCTAAAATTCACTAAAACCTCATTTTGGACTTGTTGGAACAAGAAAATTAAATTGGCTTCATTTTTGACTCGTTTGAACAAGGAAACCACTTACATCCTTGTTCTTGACTCGTTTGACCCCTAAAACTCGCTAAAACCTCATTTGGGACTCATTGGAACAAGAAAATTAAATTGACTTCATTTTTGACTCGTTTGAACATAAAAACCAATTATAGCCTTGTCCTTGACTCGTTTGACCCCTAAAACACACTAAAACCTCAATTTGGACTCGTTGGAACAAGAAAATTAATTTGACTTCATTTTTGACTCGTTTGAACATGGAAACCCCTTATGGCCTTGTTCTTGACTCGTTTGAACCCTAAAACTTACAAAAACCTCAGTTTGGAGTCGTTGGAACAAATATAATAATTTAGCTTCATTTTTGGACTTGTTTGCACATGTAAACCACTTATAGCCTTGTTCTTGACTCGTTTGACCCCTAAAATTCACTAAAACCTCATTTTGGACTCGCTGGAACAAGAAAATGAAATTGGCTTCATTTTTGACTCGTTTGAACAAGGAAACCACTTATATCCTTGTTCTTGACTCGTTTGACCCCTAAAACTCGCTAAAACCCCATTTGGGACTCGTTGGAACAAAAATATTAATTTGGTTCATTTTTTACTCGTTCGAACATGCAAACCACTTATAGCCCAGTTCTCGACTCGTTTGACCTTTGACCCCTAAAATTCACTAAAACCTCATTTTGGACTCGTTGGAACAAGAAAATTAAATTGGCTTCATTTTTGACTCGTTTGAACAAGGAAACCACTTATATCCTTGTTCTTGACTCGTTTGACCCCTAAAACTCGCTAAATCCTCATTTGGGACTCGTTGGAGCAAAATTATTAATTTTGTTTCATTTTTTACTCGTTTGAACATGCAAACCACTTATAGCCCAGTTCTCGACTCGTTTGACCCCTAAAACTCACTAAAACCTCATTTTAGTGAGGTCTAGTAGTTGTGTTGACCCTTTGAGGTCTAGTAGTTGTGTAATCTGAGGACGGGGGTATGCCCCTGTGATTTTGTAATGGTTCCCTTTTGGTATAAAATTCTTTTATTTAGCAAAAACAAAAAAAAAAAAAACCTCATTTTGGACTCTTGGAACAAATATATTAATTTAGCTTCATTTTGGACTTGTTTGCACATGTAAACCACTTATAGCCTTGTTCTTGACTAGCTTGACCCCGAAAATTCACTAAAACCTCATTTTGGACTCGTTGGAACAAGAAAATTAAATTGACTTCATTTTTGAATCGTTTGAACATGGAAACAACTTATAGCCTTGTTCTTGACTCGTTTGAACCCCAAAACTCACTAAAACCTCATTTTGGACTCGTTGGAACAAGAAAATTAACTTAACTTCATTTTTGGCTCGTTTGAACATGGAAACCACTTAAAGCCTTGTTTTGACTCGTTTGACCCTTAAAACTCACTAAAACCTCATTTTAGACTCGTTGGAACAACAATATTAATTTAGCTTCATTTTTTGGTAGTTTGAACATGAAAACAACTTATAGTCTTGTTATTGACTCGTTTGACCCCTAAAACTCTCTAAAACCTCATTTTGCACTTGTTGTTTCAAGAAAATTAATTTGACTTCATTTTGGGCTCGTTCGAACATGGAAACCACTTATAACCTTGTTCTAGACTTGTTTGACCCCTAAAACTCACTAAAACCTCATTTTGGACTCATTCGAACAAGAAAATTAATTTGACTTCATTTTTGACTTGTTTGAACATGGAAACCACTTTTAAGCCTTCTTCTTGACTCGTTTGACCCCTAAAACTCATTGAAACCTCATTTTGGACTCGTTGGGACAAGAAAATTAACTTAGCTTCATTTTTGGCTCGTTCGAACATGGAAACCACTTATAGCCTTCTCCTTGACTCGTTTGACCCCTAAAACACACTAAAACCTCAATTTGGACTCGTTGGAACAACGAAATTAATTTGGCTTCATTTTTGACTTGTTTGAAAATGGATACCACTTATGGCCTTTTTCTTGACTCGTTTGAACCCTAAAACTCACTAAAACCTCATTTTGGAGTCATTGGAACAAATATAATAATTTAGCTTCATTTTGGACTTGTTTGCACATGTAAACCACTTATAGCCTTGTTCTTGACTCGTTTGACCCCTAAAATTCACTAAAATCTCATTTTGGACTTGTTGGAACAAGAAAATTAAATTGGGTTCATTTTTGACTCGTTTGAACAAGGAAACCACTTATATCCTTGTTCTTGACTCGTTTGACCCCTAAAACTCGCTAAAACCTCATTTGGGACTCGTTGGAGCAAAAATATTAATTTTGCTTCATTTTTTACTCGTTTGAACATGCAAACCACTTATAGCCCAGTTCTCGACTCGTTTTACCCCTAAAATTCACTAAAACCTCATTTTGGACTCGTTGGAACAAATATATTAATTTAGCTTCATTTTGGACTTGTTTGCACATGTAAACCACTTATAGCCTTGTTCTTGACTAGCTTGACCCCGAAAATTCACTAAAACCTCATTTTGAACTCGTTGGAACAAGAAAATTAAATTGACTTCATTTTTGAATCGTTTGAACATGGAAACAACTTATAGCCTTGTTCTTGACTCGTTTGAACCCAAAAACTCACTAAAACCTCATTTTGGACTCGTTGGAACAAGAAAATTAACTTAACTTCATTTTTGGCTAGTTTGAACATGGAAACCACTTGTAGCCTTGTTTTGACTCGTTTGACCCTTAAAACTCACTAAAACCTCATTTTAGACTCGTTGGAACAACAATATTAATTTAGCTTCATTTTTTGGTAGTTTGAACATGAAAACAACTTATAGTCTTGTTATTGACTCGTTTGACCCCTAAAACTCTCTAAAACCTCATTTTGCACTTGTTGTTTCAAGATAATTAATTTGACTTCATTCTGGGCTCGTTCGAACATGGAAACCACTTATAACCTTGTTCTAGACTTGTTTGACCCCTAAAACTCACTAAAACCTCATTTTGGACTCATTCGAACAAGAAAATTAATTTGACTTCATTTTTGACTTGTTTGAACATGGAAACCACTTTTAAGCCTTCTTCTTGACTCGTTTGACCCCTAAAACTCATTGAAACCTCATTTTGGACTCGTTGGGACAAGAAAATTAACTTAGCTTCATTTTTGGCTCGTTCGAACATGGAAACCACTTATAGCCTTCTCCTTGACTCGTTTGACCCCGAAAACACACTAAAACCTCAATTTGGACTCGTTGGAACAACAAAATTAATTTGGCTGCATTTTTGACTTGTTTGAACATGGATACCACTTATGGCCTTTTTCTTGACTCGTTTGAACCCTAAAACTCACTAAAACCTCATTTTGGAGTCATTGGAACAAATATAATAATTTAGCTTCATTTTGGACTTGTTTGCACATGTAAACCACTTATAGCCTTGTTCTTGACTCGTTTGACCCCTAAAATTCACTAAAACCTCATTTTGGACTTGTTGGAACAAGAAAATTAAATTGGCTTCATTTTTGACTCGTTTGAACAAGGTACATCCTTGTTCTTGACTCGTTTGACCCCTAAAACTCGCTAAAACCTCATTTGGGACTCATTGGAACAAGAAAATTAAATTGACTTCATTTTTGACTCGTTTGAACATAAAAACCAATTATAGCCTTGTCCTTGACTCGTTTGACCCCTAAAACACACTAAAACCTCAATTTGGACTCGTTGGAACAAGAAAATTAATTTGACTTCATTTTTGACTCGTTTGAACATGGAAACCCCTTATGGCCTTGTTCTTGACTCGTTTGAACCCTAAAACTTACAAAAACCTCAGTTTGGAGTCGTTGGAACAAATATAAAAATTTAGCTTCATTTTTGGACTTGTTTGCACATGTAAACCACTTATAGCCTTGTTCTTGACTCGTTTGACCCCTAAAATTCACTAAAACCTCATTTTGGACTCGCTGGAACAAGAAAATGAAATTGGCTTCATTTTTGACTCGTTTGAACAAGGAAACCACTTATATCCTTGTTCTTGACTCGTTTGACCCCTAAAACTCGCTAAAACCCCATTTGGGACTCGTTGGAACAAAAATATTAATTTGGTTCATTTTTTACTCGTTCGAACATGCAAACCACTTATAGCCCAGTTCTCGACTCGTTTGACCTTTGACCCCTAAAATTCACTAAAACCTCATTTTGGACTCGTTGGAACAAGAAAATTAAATTGGCTTCATTTTTGACTCGTTTGAACAAGGAAACCACTTATATCCTTGTTCTTGACTCGTTTGACCCCTAAAACTCGCTAAAACCTCATTTGGGACTCGTTGGAGCAAAATTATTAATTTTGTTTCATTTTTTACTCGTTTGAACATGCAAACCACTTATAGCCCAGTTCTCGACTCGTTTGACCCCTAAAACTCACTAAAACCTCATTTTAGTGAGGTCTAGTAGTTGTGTTGACCCTTTGAGGTCTAGTAGTTGTGTAATCTGAGGACGGGGGTATGCCCCTGTGATTTTGTAATGGTTCCCTTTTGGTATAAAATTCTTTTATTTAGCAAAAACAAAAAAAAAAAACCTCATTTTGGACTCTTGGAACAAATATATTAATTTAGCTTCATTTTGGACTTGTTTGCACATGTAAACCACTTATAGGCTTGTTCTTGACTTGTTTGACCCCTAAAACTCATTGAAACCTCATTTTGGACTCGTTGGGACAAAAAAATTAACTTAGCTTCATTTATGGCTCGTTCGAACATGGAAACCACTTATAGCCTTCTCCTTGACTCGTTTGACACCTAAAACACACTAAAACCTAAATTTGGACTCGTTGGAACAAGAAAATTAATTTGGCTTCATTTTTGACTTGTTTGAACATGGATACCAATTATGGCCTTTTTCTTGACTCGTTTGAACCCTAAAACTCACTAAAACCTCATTTTGGAGTCATTGGAACAAATATAATAATTTAGCTTCATTTTGGACTTGTTTGCACATGTAAACCACTTATAGCCTTGTTCTTGACTCGTTTGACCCCTAAAATTCACTAAAACCTCATTTTGGACTCGTTGGAACAAGAAAATTAAATTGGCTTCATTTTTGACTCGTTTGAACAAGGAAACCACTTATATCCTTGTTCTTGACTCGTTTGACCCCTAAAACTCGCTAAAACCTCATTTGGGACTCGTTGGAGCAAAAATATTAATTTTGCTTCATTTTTTACTCGTTTATAGCCCAGTTCTCGACTCGTTTTACCCCTAAAATTCACTAAAACCTCATTTTGGACTCGTTGGAACAAATATATTAATTTAGCTTCATTTTGGACTTGTTTGCACATGTAAACCACTTATAGCCTTGTTCTTGACTAGCTTGACCCCGAAAATTCACTAAAACCTCATTTTGGACTCGTTGGAACAAGAAAATTAAATTGACTTCATTTTTGAATCGTTTGAACATGGAAACAACTTATAGCCTTGTTCTTGACTCGTTTGAACCCAAAAACTCACTAAAACCTCATTTTGGACTCGTTGGAACAAGAAAATTAACTTATCTTCATTTTTGGCTCGTTTGAACATGGAAACCACTTATAGCCTTGTTTTGACTCGTTTGACCCTTAAAACTCACTAAAACCTCATTTTAGACTCGTTGGAACAACAATATTAATTTAGCTTCATTTTTTGGTAGTTTGAACATGAAAACAACTTATAGTCTTGTTATTGACTCGTTTGACCCCTAAAACTCTCTAAAACCTCATTTTGCACTGGTTGTTTCAAGAAAATTAATTTGACTTCATTTTGGGCTCGTTCGAACATGGAAACCACTTATAACCTTGTTCTAGACGTTTGACCCCTAAAACTCACTAAAACCTCATTTTGGACTCATTCGAACAAGAAAATTAATTTGACTTCATTTTTGACTTGTTTGAACATGGAAACCACTTTTAAGCCTTCTTCTTGACTCGTTTGACCCCTAAAACTCATTGAAACCTCATTTTGGACTCGTTGGGACAAGAAAATTAACTTAGCTTCATTTTTGGCTCGTTCGAACATGGAAGCCACTTATAGCCTTCTCCTTGACTCGTTTGAACCCTAAAACACACTAAAACCTAAATTTGGACTCGTTGGAACAACAAAATTAATTTGGCTTCATTTTTGACTTGTTTGAACATGGATACCACTTATGGCCTTTTTCTTGACTCGTTTGAACCCTAAAACTCACTAAAACCTCATTTTGGAGTCATTGGAACAAATATAATAATTTAGCTTCATTTTGGACTTGTTTGCACATGTAAACCACTTATAGCCTTGTTCTTGACTCGTTTGACCCCTAAAATTCACTAAAACCTCATTTTGGACTCGTTGGAACAAGAAAATTAAATTGGCTTCATTTTTGACTCGTTTGAACAAGAAAACCACTTATATCCTTGTTCTTGACTAGCTTGACCCCGAAAATTCACTAAAACCTCATTTTGGACTCGTTGGAACAAGAAAATTAAATTGACTTCATTTTTGAATCGTTTGAACATGGAAACAACTTATAGCCTTGTTCTTGACTCGTTTGAACCCCAAAACTCACTAAAACCTCATTTTGGACTCGTTGGAACAAGAAAATTAACTTAACTTCATTTTTGGCTCGTTTGAACATGGAAACCACTTAAAGCCTTGTTTTGACTCGTTTGACCCTTAAAACTCACTAAAACCTCATTTTAGACTCGTTGGAACAACAATATTAATTTAGCTTCATTTTTTGGTAGTTTGAACATGAAAACAACTTATAGTCTTGTTATTGACTCGTTTGACCCCTAAAACTCTCTAAAACCTCATTTTGCACTTGTTGTTTCAAGAAAATTAATTTGACTTCATTTTGGGCTCGTTCGAACATGGAAACCACTTATAACCTTGTTCTAGACTTGTTTGACCCCTAAAACTCACTAAAACCTCATTTTGGACTCATTCGAACAAGAAAATTAATTTGACTTCATTTTTGACTTGTTTGAACATGGAAACCACTTTTAAGCCTTCTTCTTGACTCGTTTGACCCCTAAAACTCATTGAAACCTCATTTTGGACTCGTTGGGACAAGAAAATTAACTTAGCTTCATTTTTGGCTCGTTCGAACATGGAAACCACTTATAGCCTTCTCCTTGACTCGTTTGACCCCTAAAACACACTAAAACCTCAATTTGGACTCGTTGGAACAACGAAATTAATTTGGCTTCATTTTTGACTTGTTTGAAAATGGATACCACTTATGGCCTTTTTCTTGACTCGTTTGAACCCTAAAACTCACTAAAACCTCATTTTGGAGTCATTGGAACAAATATAATAATTTAGCTTCATTTTGGACTTGTTTGCACATGTAAACCACTTATAGCCTTGTTCTTGACTCGTTTGACCCCTAAAATTCACTAAAACCTCATTTTGGACTTGTTGGAACAAGAAAATTAAATTGGGTTCATTTTTGACTCGTTTGAACAAGGAAACCACTTATATCCTTGTTCTTGACTCGTTTGACCCCTAAAACTCGCTAAAACCTCATTTGGGACTCGTTGGAGCAAAAATATTAATTTTGCTTCATTTTTTACTCGTTTGAACATGCAAACCACTTATAGCCCAGTTCTCGACTCGTTTTACCCCTAAAATTCACTAAAACCTCATTTTGGACTCGTTGGAACAAATATATTAATTTAGCTTCATTTTGGACTTGTTTGCACATGTAAACCACTTATAGCCTTGTTCTTGACTAGCTTGACCCCGAAAATTCACTAAAACCTCATTTTGAACTCGTTGGAACAAGAAAATTAAATTGACTTCATTTTTGAATCGTTTGAACATGGAAACAACTTATAGCCTTGTTCTTGACTCGTTTGAACCCAAAAACTCACTAAAACCTCATTTTGGACTCGTTGGAACAAGAAAATTAACTTAACTTCATTTTTGGCTAGTTTGAACATGGAAACCACTTGTAGCCTTGTTTTGACTCGTTTGACCCTTAAAACTCACTAAAACCTCATTTTAGACTCGTTGGAACAACAATATTAATTTAGCTTCATTTTTTGGTAGTTTGAACATGAAAACAACTTATAGTCTTGTTATTGACTCGTTTGACCCCTAAAACTCTCTAAAACCTCATTTTGCACTTGTTGTTTCAAGATAATTAATTTGACTTCATTCTGGGCTCGTTCGAACATGGAAACCACTTATAACCTTGTTCTAGACTTGTTTGACCCCTAAAACTCACTAAAACCTCATTTTGGACTCATTCGAACAAGAAAATTAATTTGACTTCATTTTTGACTTGTTTGAACATGGAAACCACTTTTAAGCCTTCTTCTTGACTCGTTTGACCCCTAAAACTCATTGAAACCTCATTTTGGACTCGTTGGGACAAGAAAATTAACTTAGCTTCATTTTTGGCTCGTTCGAACATGGAAACCACTTATAGCCTTCTCCTTGACTCGTTTGACCCCGAAAACACACTAAAACCTCAATTTGGACTCGTTGGAACAACAAAATTAATTTGGCTGCATTTTTGACTTGTTTGAACATGGATACCACTTATGGCCTTTTTCTTGACTCGTTTGAACCCTAAAACTCACTAAAACCTCATTTTGGAGTCATTGGAACAAATATAATAATTTAGCTTCATTTTGGACTTGTTTGCACATGTAAACCACTTATAGCCTTGTTCTTGACTCGTTTGACCCCTAAAATTCACTAAAACCTCATTTTGGACTTGTTGGAACAAGAAAATTAAATTGGCTTCATTTTTGACTCGTTTGAACAAGGAAACCACTTACATCCTTGTTCTTGACTCGTTTGACCCCTAAAACTCGCTAAAACCTCATTTGGGACTCATTGGAACAAGAAAATTAAATTGACTTCATTTTTGACTCGTTTGAACATAAAAACCAATTATAGCCTTGTCCTTGACTCGTTTGACCCCTAAAACACACTAAAACCTCAATTTGGACTCGTTGGAACAAGAAAATTAATTTGACTTCATTTTTGACTCGTTTGAACATGGAAACCCCTTATGGCCTTGTTCTTGACTCGTTTGAACCCTAAAACTTACAAAAACCTCAGTTTGGAGTCGTTGGAACAAATATAATAATTTAGCTTCATTTTTGGACTTGTTTGCACATGTAAACCACTTATAGCCTTGTTCTTGACTCGTTTGACCCCTAAAATTCACTAAAACCTCATTTTGGACTCGCTGGAACAAGAAAATGAAATTGGCTTCATTTTTGACTCGTTTGAACAAGGAAACCACTTATATCCTTGTTCTTGACTCGTTTGACCCCTAAAACTCGCTAAAACCCCATTTGGGACTCGTTGGAACAAAAATATTAATTTGGTTCATTTTTTACTCGTTCGAACATGCAAACCACTTATAGCCCAGTTCTCGACTCGTTTGACCTTTGACCCCTAAAATTCACTAAAACCTCATTTTGGACTCGTTGGAACAAGAAAATTAAATTGGCTTCATTTTTGACTCGTTTGAACAAGGAAACCACTTATATCCTTGTTCTTGACTCGTTTGACCCCTAAAACTCGCTAAAACCTCATTTGGGACTCGTTGGAGCAAAATTATTAATTTTGTTTCATTTTTTACTCGTTTGAACATGCAAACCACTTATAGCCCAGTTCTCGACTCGTTTGACCCCTAAAACTCACTAAAACCTCATTTTAGTGAGGTCTAGTAGTTGTGTTGACCCTTTGAGGTCTAGTAGTTGTGTAATCTGAGGACGGGGGTATGCCCCTGTGATTTTGTAATGGTTCCCTTTTGGTATAAAATTCTTTTATTTAGCAAAAACAAAAAAAAAAAACCTCATTTTGGACTCTTGGAACAAATATATTAATTTAGCTTCATTTTGGACTTGTTTGCACATGTAAACCACTTATAGGCTTGTTCTTGACTTGTTTGACCCCTAAAACTCATTGAAACCTCATTTTGGACTCGTTGGGACAAAAAAATTAACTTAGCTTCATTTATGGCTCGTTCGAACATGGAAACCACTTATAGCCTTCTCCTTGACTCGTTTGACACCTAAAACACACTAAAACCTAAATTTGGACTCGTTGGAACAAGAAAATTAATTTGGCTTCATTTTTGACTTGTTTGAACATGGATACCAATTATGGCCTTTTTCTTGACTCGTTTGAACCCTAAAACTCACTAAAACCTCATTTTGGAGTCATTGGAACAAATATAATAATTTAGCTTCATTTTGGACTTGTTTGCACATGTAAACCACTTATAGCCTTGTTCTTGACTCGTTTGACCCCTAAAATTCACTAAAACCTCATTTTGGACTCGTTGGAACAAGAAAATTAAATTGGCTTCATTTTTTACTCGTTTGAACAAGGAAACCACTTATATCCTTGTTCTTGACTCGTTTGACCCCTAAAACTCGCTAAAACCTCATTTGGGACTCGTTGGAGCAAAAATATTAATTTTGCTTCATTTTTTACTCGTTTATAGCCCAGTTCTCGACTCGTTTTACCCCTAAAATTCACTAAAACCTCATTTTGGACTCGTTGGAACAAATATATTAATTTAGCTTCATTTTGGACTTGTTTGCACATGTAAACCACTTATAGCCTTGTTCTTGACTAGCTTGACCCCGAAAATTCACTAAAACCTCATTTTGGACTCGTTGGAACAAGAAAATTAAATTGACTTCATTTTTGAATCGTTTGAACATGGAAACAACTTATAGCCTTGTTCTTGACTCGTTTGAACCCAAAAACTCACTAAAACCTCATTTTGGACTCGTTGGAACAAGAAAATTAACTTATCTTCATTTTTGGCTCGTTTGAACATGGAAACCACTTATAGCCTTGTTTTGACTCGTTTGACCCTTAAAACTCACTAAAACCTCATTTTAGACTCGTTGGAACAACAATATTAATTTAGCTTCATTTTTTGGTAGTTTGAACATGAAAACAACTTATAGTCTTGTTATTGACTCGTTTGACCCCTAAAACTCTCTAAAACCTCATTTTGCACTGGTTGTTTCAAGAAAATTAATTTGACTTCATTTTGGGCTCGTTCGAACATGGAAACCACTTATAACCTTGTTCTAGACGTTTGACCCCTAAAACTCACTAAAACCTCATTTTGGACTCATTCGAACAAGAAAATTAATTTGACTTCATTTTTGACTTGTTTGAACATGGAAACCACTTTTAAGCCTTCTTCTTGACTCGTTTGACCCCTAAAACTCATTGAAACCTCATTTTGGACTCGTTGGGACAAGAAAATTAACTTAGCTTCATTTTTGGCTCGTTCGAACATGGAAGCCACTTATAGCCTTCTCCTTGACTCGTTTGAACCCTAAAACACACTAAAACCTAAATTTGGACTCGTTGGAACAACAAAATTAATTTGGCTTCATTTTTGACTTGTTTGAACATGGATACCACTTATGGCCTTTTTCTTGACTCGTTTGAACCCTAAAACTCACTAAAACCTCATTTTGGAGTCATTGGAACAAATATAATAATTTAGCTTCATTTTGGACTTGTTTGCACATGTAAACCACTTATAGCCTTGTTCTTGACTCGTTTGACCCCTAAAATTCACTAAAACCTCATTTTGGACTCGTTGGAACAAGAAAATTAAATTGGCTTCATTTTTGACTCGTTTGAACAAGAAAACCACTTATATCCTTGTTCTTGACTCGTTTGACCCCTAAAACTCGCTAAAACCTCATTTGGGACTCGTTGGACCAAAAATATTAATTTTACTTCATTTTTTACGCGTTTGAACATGCAAACCACTTATAGCCCAGTTCTCGACTCGTTTTACCCCTAAAATTCACTAAAACCTCATTTTGGACTCGTTGGAACAAATATATTAATTTAGCTTCATTTAGGACTTGTTTGCACATGTAAACAACTTATAGCCTTGTTCTTGACTAGCTTGACCCCGAAAATTCACTAAAACCTCATTTTGGACTCGTTGGAACAAGAAAATTAAATTGACTTCATTTTTGAATCGTTTGAACATGGAAACAACTTTATCCTTGTTCTTGACTCGTTTGAACCCAAAAACTCACTAAAACCTCATTTTGGACTCGTTGGAACAAGAAAATTAACTTATCTTCATTTTTGGCTCGTTTGAACATGGAAACCACTTATAGCCTTGTTTTGACTCGTTTGACCCTTAAAACTCACTAAAACCTCATTTTAGACTCGTTGGAACAACAATATTAATTTAGCTTCATTTTTTGCTAGTTTGAACATGAAAACAACTTATAGTCTTTTTATTGACTCGTTTGACCCCTAAAACTCTCTAAACCCTCATTTTGCACTTGTTGTTTCAAGAAAATTAATTTGACTTCATTTTGGGCTCGTTCGAACATGGAAACCACTTATAACCTTGTTCTAGACTTGTTTGACCCTTAAAACTCAATAAAACCTCATTTTGGACTCATTCGAACAAGAAAATTAATTTGACTTCATTTTTGACTTGTTTGAACATGGAAACCACTTTTAAGCCTTCTTCTTAACTTGTTTGACCCCTAAAACTCATTGAAATCTCATTTTGGACTCGTTGGGACAAGAAAATTAACTTAGCTTCATTTATGGCTCGTTCGAACATGGAAACCACTTATAGCCTTCTCCTTGACTCGTTTGACCCCTAAAACACACTAAAACCTATATTTGGACTCGTTGGAACAAGAAAATTAATTTGGCTTCATTTTTGACTTGTTTGAACATGGATACCAATTATGGCCTTTTTCTTGACTCGTTTGAACCCTAAAACTCACTAAAACCTCATTTTGGAGTCATTGGAACAAATATAATAATTTAGCTTCATTTTGGACTTGTTTGCACATGTAAACCACTTATAGCCTTGTTCTTGACTCGTTTGACCCCTAAAATTCACTAAAACCTCATTTTGGACTCTTTGGAACAAGAAAATTAAATTGGCTTCATTTTTGACTCGTTTGAACAAGGAAACCACTTATATCCTTGTTCTTGACTCGTTTGACCCCTAAAACTCGCTAAAACCTCATTTGGGACTCGTTGGAGCAAAAATATTAATTTTGCTTCATTTTTTACTCGTTTGAACATGCAAACCACTTATAGCCCAGTTCTCGACTCGTTTTACCCCTAAAATTCACTAAAACCTCATTTTGGACTCGTTGGAACAAATATATTAATTTAGCTTCATTTTGGACTTGTTTGCACATGTAAACCACTTATAGCCTTGTTCTTGACTTGTTTGACCCCGAAATTTGCTAAAACTTCATTTTGGACTCATTGGAACAAGAAAATTAAATTGACTTCATTTTTGACTCGTTTGAACATAAAAACCACTTATAGCCTTGTCCTTGACTCGTTTGACCCCTAAAACACACTAAAACCTCAATTTGGACTCGTTGGAACAAGAAAATTAATTTGACTTCATTTTTGACTCGTTTGAACATGGAAACCCCTTATGGCCTTGTTCTTGACTCGTTTGAACCCTAAAACTTACAAAAACCTCAGTTTGGAGTCGTTGGAACAAATATAATAATTTAGCTTCATTTTTGGACTTGTTTGCACATGTAAACCACATATAGCCTTGTTCTTGACTCGTTTGACCCCTAAAATTCACTAAAACCTCATTTTGGACTCGCTGGAACAAGAAAATGAAATTGGCTTCATTTTTGACTCGTTTGAACAAGGAAACCACTTATATCCTTGTTCTTGACTCGTTTGACCCCTAAAACTCGCTAAAACCCCATTTGGGACTCGTTGGAACAAAAATATTAATTTGGTTCATTTTTTACTCGTTCGAACATGCAAACCACTTATAGCCCAGTTCTCGACTCGTTTGACCTTTGACCCCTAAAATTCACTAAAACCTCATTTTGGACTCGTTGGAACAAGAAAATTAAATTGGCTTCATTTTTGACTCGTTTGAACAAGGAAACCACTTATATCCTTGTTCTTGACTCGTTTGACCCCTAAAACTCGCTAAAACCTCATTTGGGACTCGTTGGAGCAAAATTATTAATTTTGCTTCATTTTTTACTCGTTTGAACATGCAAACCACTTATAGCCCAGTTCTCGACTCGTTTGACCCCTAAAACTCACTAAAACCTCATTTTAGTGAGGTCTAGTAGTTGTGTTGACCCTTTGAGGTCTAGTAGTTGTGTAATCTGAGGACGGGGGTATGCCCCTGTGATTTTGTAATGGTTCCCTTTTGGTATAAAATTCTTTTATTTAGCAAAAACAAAAAAAAAAAACCTCATTTTGGACTCTTGGAACAAATATATTAATTTAGCTTCATTTTGGACTTGTTTGCACATGTAAACCACTTATAGGCTTGTTCTTGACTTGTTTGACCCCTAAAACTCATTGAAACCTCATTTTGGACTCGTTGGGACAAAAAAATTAACTTAGCTTCATTTATGGCTCGTTCGAACATGGAAACCACTTATAGCCTTCTCCTTGACTCGTTTGACACCTAAAACACACTAAAACCTAAATTTGGACTCGTTGGAACAAGAAAATTAATTTGGCTTCATTTTTGACTTGTTTGAACATGGATACCAATTATGGCCTTTTTCTTGACTCGTTTGAACCCTAAAACTCACTAAAACCTCATTTTGGAGTCATTGGAACAAATATAATAATTTAGCTTCATTTTGGACTTGTTTGCACATGTAAACCACTTATAGCCTTGTTCTTGACTCGTTTGACCCCTAAAATTCACTAAAACCTCATTTTGGACTCGTTGGAACAAGAAAATTAAATTGGCTTCATTTTTGACTCGTTTGAACAAGGAAACCACTTATATCCTTGTTCTTGACTCGTTTGACCCCTAAAACTCGCTAAAACCTCATTTGGGACTCGTTGGAGCAAAAATATTAATTTTGCTTCATTTTTTACTCGTTTATAGCCCAGTTCTCGACTCGTTTTACCCCTAAAATTCACTAAAACCTCATTTTGGACTCGTTGGAACAAATATATTAATTTAGCTTCATTTTGGACTTGTTTGCACATGTAAACCACTTATAGCCTTGTTCTTGACTAGCTTGACCCCGAAAATTCACTAAAACCTCATTTTGGACTCGTTGGAACAAGAAAATTAAATTGACTTCATTTTTGAATCGTTTGAACATGGAAACAACTTATAGCCTTGTTCTTGACTCGTTTGAACCCAAAAACTCACTAAAACCTCATTTTGGACTCGTTGGAACAAGAAAATTAACTTATCTTCATTTTTGGCTCGTTTGAACATGGAAACCACTTATAGCCTTGTTTTGACTCGTTTGACCCTTAAAACTCACTAAAACCTCATTTTAGACTCGTTGGAACAACAATATTAATTTAGCTTCATTTTTTGGTAGTTTGAACATGAAAACAACTTATAGTCTTGTTATTGACTCGTTTGACCCCTAAAACTCTCTAAAACCTCATTTTGCACTGGTTGTTTCAAGAAAATTAATTTGACTTCATTTTGGGCTCGTTCGAACATGGAAACCACTTATAACCTTGTTCTAGACGTTTGACCCCTAAAACTCACTAAAACCTCATTTTGGACTCATTCGAACAAGAAAATTAATTTGACTTCATTTTTGACTTGTTTGAACATGGAAACCACTTTTAAGCCTTCTTCTTGACTCGTTTGACCCCTAAAACTCATTGAAACCTCATTTTGGACTCGTTGGGACAAGAAAATTAACTTAGCTTCATTTTTGGCTCGTTCGAACATGGAAGCCACTTATAGCCTTCTCCTTGACTCGTTTGAACCCTAAAACACACTAAAACCTAAATTTGGACTCGTTGGAACAACAAAATTAATTTGGCTTCATTTTTGACTTGTTTGAACATGGATACCACTTATGGCCTTTTTCTTGACTCGTTTGAACCCTAAAACTCACTAAAACCTCATTTTGGAGTCATTGGAACAAATATAATAATTTAGCTTCATTTTGGACTTGTTTGCACATGTAAACCACTTATAGCCTTGTTCTTGACTCGTTTGACCCCTAAAATTCACTAAAACCTCATTTTGGACTCGTTGGAACAAGAAAATTAAATTGGCTTCATTTTTGACTCGTTTGAACAAGGAAACCACTTATATCCTTGTTCTTGACTCGTTTGACCCCTAAAACTCGCTAAAACCTCATTTGGGACTCGTTGGAGCAAAAATATTAATTTTGCTTCATTTTTTACTCGTTTATAGCCCAGTTCTCGACTCGTTTTACCCCTAAAATTCACTAAAACCTCATTTTGGACTCGTTGGAACAAATATATTAATTTAGCTTCATTTTGGACTTGTTTGCACATGTAAACCACTTATAGCCTTGTTCTTGACTAGCTTGACCCCGAAAATTCACTAAAACCTCATTTTGGACTCGTTGGAACAAGAAAATTAAATTGACTTCATTTTTGAATCGTTTGAACATGGAAACAACTTATAGCCTTGTTCTTGACTCGTTTGAACCCAAAAACTCACTAAAACCTCATTTTGGACTCGTTGGAACAAGAAAATTAACTTATCTTCATTTTTGGCTCGTTTGAACATGGAAACCACTTATAGCCTTGTTTTGACTCGTTTGACCCTTAAAACTCACTAAAACCTCATTTTAGACTCGTTGGAACAACAATATTAATTTAGCTTCATTTTTTGGTAGTTTGAACATGAAAACAACTTATAGTCTTGTTATTGACTCGTTTGACCCCTAAAACTCTCTAAAACCTCATTTTGCACTGGTTGTTTCAAGAAAATTAATTTGACTTCATTTTGGGCTCGTTCGAACATGGAAACCACTTATAACCTTGTTCTAGACGTTTGACCCCTAAAACTCACTAAAACCTCATTTTGGACTCATTCGAACAAGAAAATTAATTTGACTTCATTTTTGACTTGTTTGAACATGGAAACCACTTTTAAGCCTTCTTCTTGACTCGTTTGACCCCTAAAACTCATTGAAACCTCATTTTGGACTCGTTGGGACAAGAAAATTAACTTAGCTTCATTTTTGGCTCGTTCGAACATGGAAGCCACTTATAGCCTTCTCCTTGACTCGTTTGAACCCTAAAACACACTAAAACCTAAATTTGGACTCGTTGGAACAACAAAATTAATTTGGCTTCATTTTTGACTTGTTTGAACATGGATACCACTTATGGCCTTTTTCTTGACTCGTTTGAACCCTAAAACTCACTAAAACCTCATTTTGGAGTCATTGGAACAAATATAATAATTTAGCTTCATTTTGGACTTGTTTGCACATGTAAACCACTTATAGCCTTGTTCTTGACTCGTTTGACCCCTAAAATTCACTAAAACCTCATTTTGGACTCGTTGGAACAAGAAAATTAAATTGGCTTCATTTTTGACTCGTTTGAACAAGAAAACCACTTATATCCTTGTTCTTGACTCGTTTGACCCCTAAAACTCGCTAAAACCTCATTTGGGACTCGTTGGACCAAAAATATTAATTTTACTTCATTTTTTACGCGTTTGAACATGCAAACCACTTATAGCCCAGTTCTCGACTCGTTTTACCCCTAAAATTCACTAAAACCTCATTTTGGACTCGTTGGAACAAATATATTAATTTAGCTTCATTTAGGACTTGTTTGCACATGTAAACAACTTATAGCCTTGTTCTTGACTAGCTTGACCCCGAAAATTCACTAAAACCTCATTTTGGACTCGTTGGAACAAGAAAATTAAATTGACTTCATTTTTGAATCGTTTGAACATGGAAACAACTTTATCCTTGTTCTTGACTCGTTTGAACCCAAAAACTCACTAAAACCTCATTTTGGACTCGTTGGAACAAGAAAATTAACTTATCTTCATTTTTGGCTCGTTTGAACATGGAAACCACTTATAGCCTTGTTTTGACTCGTTTGACCCTTAAAACTCACTAAAACCTCATTTTAGACTCGTTGGAACAACAATATTAATTTAGCTTCATTTTTTGCTAGTTTGAACATGAAAACAACTTATAGTCTTTTTAATGACTCGTTTGACCCCTAAAACTCTCTAAACCCTCATTTTGCACTTGTTGTTTCAAGAAAATTAATTTGACTTCATTTTGGGCTCGTTCGAACATGGAAACCACTTATAACCTTGTTCTAGACTTGTTTGACCCTTAAAACTCAATAAAACCTCATTTTGGACTCATTCGAACAAGAAAATTAATTTGACTTCATTTTTGACTTGTTTGAACATGGAAACCACTTTTAAGCCTTCTTCTTAACTTGTTTGACCCCTAAAACTCATTGAAACCTCATTTTGGACTCGTTGGGACAAGAAAATTAACTTAGCTTCATTTATGGCTCGTTCGAACATGGAAACCACTTATAGCCTTCTCCTTGACTCGTTTGACCCCTAAAACACACTAAAACCTATATTTGGACTCGTTGGAACAAGAAAATTAATTTGGCTTCATTTTTGACTTGTTTGAACATGGATACCAATTATGGCCTTTTTCTTGACTCGTTTGAACCCTAAAACTCACTAAAACCTCATTTTGGAGTCATTGGAACAAATATAATAATTTAGCTTCATTTTGGACTTGTTTGCACATGTAAACCACTTATAGCCTTGTTCTTGACTCGTTTGACCCCTAAAATTCACTAAAACCTCATTTTGGACTCGTTGGAACAAGAAAATTAAATTGGCTTCATTTTTGACTCGTTTGAACAAGGAAACCACTTATATCCTTGTTCTTGACTCGTTTGACCCCTAAAACTCGCTAAAACCTCATTTGGGACTCGTTGGAGCAAAAATATTAATTTTGCTTCATTTTTTACTCATTTGAACATGCAAACCACTTATAGCCCAGTTCTCGACTCGTTTTACCCCTAAAATTCACTAAAACCTCATTTTGGACTCGTTGGAACAAATATATTAATTTAGCTTCATTTTGGACTTGTTTGCACATGTAAACCACTTATAGCCTTGTTCTTGACTTGTTTGACCCCGAAATTTGCTAAAACTTCATTTTGGACTCATTGGAACAAGAAAATTAAATTGACTTCATTTTTGACTCGTTTGAACATAAAAACCACTTATAGCCTTGTCCTTGACTCGTTTGACCCCTAAAACACACTAAAACCTCAATTTGGACTCGTTGGAACAAGAAAATTAATTTGACTTCATTTTTGACTCGTTTGAACATGGAAACCCCTTATGGCCTTGTTCTTGACTCGTTTGAACCCTAAAACTTACAAAAACCTCAGTTTGGAGTCGTTGGAACAAATATAATAATTTAGCTTCATTTTTGGACTTGTTTGCACATGTAAACCACTTATAGCCTTGTTCTTGACTCGTTTGACCCCTAAAATTCACTAAAACCTCATTTTGGACTCGCTGGAACAAGAAAATGAAATTGGCTTCATTTTTGACTCGTTTGAACAAGGAAACCACTTATATCCTTGTTCTTGACTCGTTTGACCCCTAAAACTCGCTAAAACCCCATTTGGGACTCGTTGGAACAAAAATATTAATTTGGTTCATTTTTTACTCGTTCGAACATGCAAACCACTTATAGCCCAGTTCTCGACTCGTTTGACCTTTGACCCCTAAAATTCACTAAAACCTCATTTTGGACTCGTTGGAACAAGAAAATTAAATTGGCTTCATTTTTGACTCGTTTGAACAAGGAAACCACTTATATCCTTGTTCTTGACTCGTTTGACCCCTAAAACTCGCTAAAACCTCATTTGGGACTCGTTGGAGCAAAATTATTAATTTTGCTTCATTTTTTACTCGTTTGAACATGCAAACCACTTATAGCCCAGTTCTCGACTCGTTTGACCCCTAAAACTCACTAAAACCTCATTTTAGTGAGGTCTAGTAGTTGTGTTGACCCTTTGAGGTCTAGTAGTTGTGTAATCTGAGGACGGGGGTATGCCCCTGTGATTTTGTAATGGTTCCCTTTTGGTATAAAATTCTTTTATTTAGCAAAAACAAAAAAAAAACCTCATTTTGGACTCTTGGAACAAATATATTAATTTAGCTTCATTTTGGACTTGTTTGCACATGTAAACCACTTATAGGCTTGTTCTTGACTTGTTTGACCCCTAAAACTCATTGAAACCTCATTTTGGACTCGTTGGGACAAGAAAATTAACTTAGCTTCATTTATGGCTCGTTCGAACATGGAAACCACTTATAGCCTTCTCCTTGACTCGTTTGACCCCTAAAACACACTAAAACCTAAATTTGGACTCGTTGGAACAAGAAAATTAATTTGGCTTCATTTTTGACTTGTTTGAACATGGATACCAATTATGGCCTTTTTCTTGACTCGTTTGAACCCTAAAACTCACTAAAACCTCATTTTGGAGTCATTGGAACAAATATAATAATTTAGCTTCATTTTGGACTTGTTTGCACATGTAAACCACTTATAGCCTTGTTCTTGACTCGTTTGACCCCTAAAATTCACTAAAACCTCATTTTGGACTCGTTGGAACAAGAAAATTAAATTGGCTTCATTTTTGACTCGTTTGAACAAGGAAACCACTTATATCCTTGTTCTTGACTCGTTTGACCCCTAAAACTCGCTAAAACCTCATTTGGGACTCGTTGGAGCAAAAATATTAATTTTGCTTCATTTTTTACTCGTTTATAGCCCAGTTCTCGACTCGTTTTACCCCTAAAATTCACTAAAACCTCATTTTGGACTCGTTGGAACAAATATATTAATTTAGCTTCATTTTGGACTTGTTTGCACATGTAAACCACTTATAGCCTTGTTCTTGACTAGCTTGACCCCGAAAATTCACTAAAACCTCATTTTGGACTCGTTGGAACAAGAAAATTAAATTGACTTCATTTTTGAATCGTTTGAACATGGAAACAACTTATAGCCTTGTTCTTGACTCGTTTGAACCCAAAAACTCACTAAAACCTCATTTTGGACTCGTTGGAACAAGAAAATTAACTTATCTTCATTTTTGGCTCGTTTGAACATGGAAACCACTTATAGCCTTGTTTTGACTCGTTTGACCCTTAAAACTCACTAAAACCTCATTTTAGACTCGTTGGAACAACAATATTAATTTAGCTTCATTTTTTGGTAGTTTGAACAAGAAAACAACTTATAGTCTTGTTATTGACTCGTTTGACCCCAAAAACTCTCTAAAACCTCATTTTGCACTGGTTGTTTCAAGAAAATTAATTTGACTTCATTTTGGGCTCGTTCGAACATGGAAACCACTTATAACCTTGTTCTAGACGTTTGACCCCTAAAACTCACTAAAACCTCATTTTGGACTCATTCGAACAAGAAAATTAATTTGACTTCATTTTTGACTTGTTTGAACATGGAAACCACTTTTAAGCCTTCTTCTTGACTCGTTTGACCCCTAAAACTCATTGAAACCTCATTTTGGACTCGTTGGGACAAGAAAATTAACTTAGCTTCATTTTTGGCTCGTTCGAACAAGGAAGCCACATATAGCCTTCTCCTTGACTCGTTTGAACCCTAAAACACACTAAAACCTAAATTTGGACTCGTTGGAACAACAAAATTAATTTGGCTTCATTTTTGACTTGTTTGAACATGGATACCACTTATGGCCTTTTTCTTGACTCGTTTGAACCCTAAAACTCACTAAAACCTCATTTTGGACTCCATTGGAACAAATATAATAATTTAGCTTCATTTTGGACTTGTTTGCACATGTAAACCACTTATAGCCTTGTTCTTGACTCGTTTGACCCCTAAAATTCACTAAAACCTCATTTTGGACTCGTTGGAACAAGAAAATTAAATTGGCTTCATTTTTGACTCGTTTGAACAAGGAAACCACTTATATCCTTGTTCTTGACTCGTTTGACCCCTAAAACTCGCTAAAACCTCATTTGGGACTCGTTGGACCAAAAATATTAATTTTACTTCATTTTTTACGCGTTTGAACATGCAAACCACTTATAACCCAGTTCTCGACTCGTTTTACCCCTAAAATTCACTAAAACCTCATTTTGGACTCGTTGGAACAAATATATTAATTTAGCTTCATTTAGGACTTGTTTGCAGTAAACAACTTATAGCCTTGTTCTTGACTAGCTTGACCCCGAAAATTCACTAAAACCTCATTTTGGACTCGTTGGAACAAGAAAATTAAATTGACTTCATTTTTGAATCGTTTGAACATGGAAACAACTTTATCCTTGTTCTTGACTCGTTTGAACCCAAAAACTCACTAAAACCTCATTTTGGACTCGTTGGAACAAGAAAATTAACTTATCTTCATTTTTGGCTCGTTTGAACATGGAAACCACTTATAGCCTTGTTTTGACTCGTTTGACCCTTAAAACTCACTAAAACCTCATTTTAGACTCGTTGGAACAACAATATTAATTTAGCTTCGTTTTTTGCTAGTTTGAACATGAAAACAACTTATAGTCTTTTTATTGACTCGTTTGACCCCTAAAACTCTCTAAACCCTCATTTTTGCACTTGTTTTTTCAAGAAAATTAATTTGACTTCATTTTGGGCTCGTTCGAACATGGAAACCACTTATAACCTTGTTCTAGACTTATTTGACCCTTAAAACTCAATAAAACCTCATTTTGGACTCATTCGAACAAGAAAATTAATTTGACTTCATTTTTGAATTGTTTGAACATGGAAACCACTTTTAAGCCTTCTTCTTAACTTGTTTGACCCCTAAAACTCATTGAAACCTCATTTTGGACTCGTTGGGACAAGAAAATTAACTTAGCTTCATTTATGGCTCGTTCGAACATGGAAACCACTTATAGCCTTCTCCTTGACTCGTTTGACCCCTAAAACACACTAAAACCTAAATTTGGACTCGTTGGAACAAGAAAATTAATTTGGCTTCATTTTTGACTTGTTTGAACATGGATACCAATTATGGCCTTTTTCTTGACTCGTTTGAACCCTAAAACTCACTAAAACCTCATTTTGGAGTCATTGGAACAAATATAACAATTTAGCTTCATTTTGGACTTGTTTGCACATGTAAACCACTTATAGCCTTGTTCTTGACTCGTTTGACCCCTAAAATTCACTAAAACCTCATTTTGGACTCGTTGGAACAAGAAAATTAAATTCGCTTCATTTTTGACTCGTTTGAACAAGGAAACCACTTATATCCTTGTTCTTGACTCGTTTGACCCCTAAAACTCGCTAAAACCTCATTTGGGACTCGTTGGAGCAAAAATATTAATTTTGCTTCATTTTTTACTCGTTTATAGCCCAGTTCTCGACTCGTTTTACCCCTAAAATTCACTAAAACCTCATTTTGGACTCGTTGGAACAAATATATTAATTTAGCTTCATTTTGGAATTATTTGCACATGTAAACCACTTATAGCCTTGTTCTTGACTAGCTTGACCCCGAAAATTCACTAAAACCTCATTTTGGACTCGTTGGAACAAGAAAATTAAATTGACTTCATTTTTGAATCGTTTGAACATGGAAACAACTTATAGCCTTGTTCTTGACTCGTTTGAACCCAAAAACTCACTAAAACCTCATTTTGGACTCGTTGGAACAAGAAAATTAACTTATCTTATTATTAACTTGAAAAAAAAACTCACTAAAACCCAATAATATGAGTGAGAGTCTCTCTCTAGAAACCCTTCCAGCCGCCATAGCTCTCTAAACCCTAGATCTATTTCTTCAACCATCTTCGCCATTATTACCCTATAATCATCACGAATCCATCTCTTATGTCTTTAACCTATACACCTAAATTTCTTAACTATATTTATCTTTAATTATTTCTTCATTATGGCTAGCCAAGATACTAATGTGGACTCAGATGGTGTTCCGGTGGACCACGATGGTTCACCTTTGGAGTATGGTCTTCCCAGCGACCAGGGTTTACCCTTTCTAGTGACGGGTTCAGTCCTTCGAGAGATTATGAGTGGGAAAGATGCAGATGTGGAGCCTTCTCACCTTGCCTCGAACCCAATTAATGATGACTTCGTCTTCGGAAATCAGTGTGCCGATAGGCAGAATGTCCAGCCTAGCTCTTCCGGCGGTATTCCAATAGAAACGGTGGTGGTTGAAGACTGTGAATCCGTTGAAGAGGAGGAACACTTTCCAGAGAAGGAGTATCTCTCAAAAAACTACTCCGCAAACCCTGCGATTAAAGCAGCTGTTGCCCTTAGTAATTTTGAAAGAAAGGAGCTCTATGCAACAAGGATTCGTATGATGGAGATGCAACAATATATGGAGGCTAAGGGGCTGTCTATGGCAGCCTTTGAAAAAGAAAAACTAATGAAAGATGGGATTTTTAATGCAGGCATGCCCAAACCGGTGGATCTCATTGTTGGTCGAGATGAATTCGGCCTTCCAATTCTCAACAAAAAGAACCTGGGCGAGATAGGCCCTTCAGGAGCCATGAATGATAAAGGTAAAGAGACGAAGGATGATATCTTGGGGTTTGATAAAATTCCCAGCCCATCTTCTGGTAAAGGAAATGATGAGACAACTATAGGCACTACAAGCGTGGCAAAGGAGGAGATATTGTCAGAGAAAGACAGGACGAAATCTTGGTCCCAGGTGGTGAAACAAGCTCCAGTCCTTAGCAATGACCTAAAATTCGATTATGTGCCAATGCCCTCAGGCGTAAAAATTGTTTCTCCTCCCCTTGAGGTGCTCAAAAAGGGCAACGACAAGTTCAAAACCAGCATTATAGGTAGCTTCACGAGGGGGGTTCCGCCATATCAGAAAGTTGCAGAATTTGCTAAATCTGTTTGGTCTAGGGGCTTGATTCATATCTCCCAGAAGGACTCTAAAACCTTTGTTTTCAAGTTCGATTCAGAAGCCAATATGAATGCTGCCTTGGCGAGAGGTACTTGGTACCTAGGTAACAAGCCTATGATTGTCCATGCCTGGGGTTCTAAGGTGGGAGAGAAATCAAACATGCCGATTTGGGTGAAATTCGAGAATATTCCGGATAGCTATTGGACTAGAGAGGGTTTGAGTTTCTTAGGCAGTGTTATCGGGAACCCTTTATCAGCTGATGATATGACTTCAAGGCTAGAAATTCTTCCTTATGCGAAGCTTTGTATTGACTATAAAATCGGAGATGAATTACCATCGAAGATAGATGTTGAGGTGTTAGACCCTACTACGGAAGAAAAGCATGTGGAGGAGGTTAAAGTGAGTTACCCCAACAAACCTTTGGTATGTAATGAGTGTAAGTTGTTAGGACACTTGAAAGGAGCCTGCCCTCAAGTCACTCGTTCTTGGGTTAGGAAAGCTAGACCTCAAACAGTGCAAGGAAAAGAGTCGGAGAATAACAAGGATGCAGAGCCACAGGAGATTCCGCAAGTGGATCCCGTGCAGGTTAGTGTGGAACCCATGAGGGTTAATGTGGAACCCGTGAGGGTTAATGTGCAAAAGAACACAATAGTTGAGAATACTTTGGAACAGTCCTCTTCTGGTCACAAGGTGGAAGATATTGTGGATGATAAAAAAAAGGAAGAAGGGAATTTGGACAACAGTGCAGCATAGAAAATCTAAACTTGCAGCGGCTGGGTCTAGTAATGGTTCTGGGAACAAAGACACTCCGATTTTTAATGCTATAGCAAAATCTCTTTCAAAGACGAAGCCAAAGAGGGTCAAAAGACCAGGGGGTAAATTTTCCCCAAATCATTAATCTCCTTATGAATTTTTGCTCCTATAATATTAGGGGTCTGAATAAAAAGACTTCCTTTGTAAAGGATTTCTTAGTGGATAATAGCATAGGTTTAATTTCGCTTTTAGAAACTCATGTAAAGAAAGAATCTGCTTCTGTTATTTCTTCCTCTATTGCTAACCGTTTTTCTTGGATTTTTAATTATGATTGTCATTATAATGGTCGTGTTTGGGTAGGATGGGATCCTAATCACTGGTCAGTGCAGCAGATTACTCAAAGTAGTCGGCATATTTCCTGTTTTGTAACTAACTTGGATGCTCAAGTGGGTTTCTTCGCTTCCTTTGTCTATGCTTTCAATACGCACGAAGAAAGGAGGCAACTTTGGATGGATTTAAGCCAGTTTCAGGCCTCTATTACCACTAATGGAATCTGTTCTCCATGGATTATCCTCGGTGACTTTAATGCTTGTTTGAGGGTTAGTGAGATAGAGGGTGGTTCTGGGAGGATCACTACTGGAATGCAAGAATTCAAAGAGTTCGTTGCTGATATTAAAGCTACGGACCTTCAGTTTTCTGGAAAATTTCTAACATGGTGGGACAGTAATAAAAGCCATCCTGTTCAAAAGAAACTCGACCGAGCTCTTGTAAACTCTGCTTGGATGAGCACGTTTGATCTTTCTCATGCTAGGTTCCTTCCTAGAGGACTCTCAGACCATAGCCCTGTCATGGTTAATCTGGGGATACGGTTTTCTAAGCCTCATAAGCCTTTTCAAGTGTTCAATCACTTGTTATCTAACCCAAGGTTTCTGAATGTCGTGGAAAATGCTTGGAGTACTTTGATTACTGGTGACCCCTGGTATATAGTTACGAGCAAGCTGAAGTTGGTCAAAGTTGCTCTAAAGCGAATGAATAAGGAGGAGGGGAACATACATGAAGCTGTATCCAAAGCCCGTAATGATCTTAGAGAATTTCAAGAGAACTTACCATCTCTGCCTTCTCAAACTCAATTCGAGGAGGAGGCCCGTTTGAGTTCGTTGTTAGTTGAATCTCTTATCAAAGAAGAAGTCTTCCTGAGACAAAAGTCCCGTGTGTTCTGGCTTAAAGCAGGAGATGGTAATAATAAGTATTTCTTCAACTCGTGTCGAAATAGATGGAACTTGAATAAGATAGTGACTCACAAAGATATTTCTGATCATGCTGTTAATTACTTCAAAGCAAAACTGGGCACAGAGGATAGTCTTATTCCTTTAGACCCCCAGGTCTCTCTCCCACAGCTGTCCTCTCTCCAAAAGGATGTGCTTTCTTCGGATTTTTCCTCTGAGGAAATTCTCAATGCCCTGAAACATATGGGAAAAAACAAGAGTCCCGGGCCTGATGGGTTTCCCCCCGAGTTTTTCATCGCAGCTTGGGGCATTGTTGGTGCTGATATCACGCGTGCTATTGGCTATTTCTTTGATACTTGCCATCTGCCCCGTATCATTAACTCTGTAGCCATTACTTTGATTCCGAAGGCAGAAAGCGCAACCAATTTAAGTCAATTCAGACCAATCTCATGCTGTAATACTCTATATAAGTGCATCACAAAGCTCTTAGCCTCAAGAATGAAGAGAATTATGCCGACTATCATTTCTCAGAACCAATGTGCATTCGTCCCTCATCGAAGTATAGGTGACAACATTCTGCTAGCCCAGTCCCTTTGTCGAGACTACCATAAAGAGGAAGGGGCCCCAAGATGTGCGCTAAAGTTGGACATCCATAAAGCCTTTGATACTATGAATTGGAAATTTCTTTTTACGGCTATGGAGCGTATGGGCTTTCCAGATCGGTTCTTGAAGTGGGTTAGAACTTGTGTAACCAATTGCATGGTGTCGCTGAAGATTAATGGTTGTATAGAGGGTTTTTTTCCGAGTAAGAAAGGGCTTCGCCAAGGCGACCCTATCTCCCCTTACCTTTTCGTGCTTGGCATGGAAGTGTTCTCAGCATATCTTAATCACGACTTGCATCAGAGGCCAGATTTCTCTTACCATTGGCGTACTAAGGAGCTTTCTCTGAGTCATTTAATCTTTGCCGATGACATCTTCTTGTTCTGCAAAGGGGATATTTCGTCAATTACTGCTATAATGCATTCAGTGACAAGGTTCTCTTCGTCTTCCGGGCTGCACCCTAACCCGGGCAAAAGCAACTGGTATTTCTGCAATGTTGCCCCTGAAACAAAGCAATTTGCTCTTGGCTCGACGGGGTTCCTTCAAGGCAGGCTTCCGATTAAATATTTAGGGCTTCCCTTGATCACTTCAAGGCTAAAGCCTCAGGATTGTAATGCCTTGGTTCAGAGTCTGTGCTGGAAAATTGAATCTTGGACATCTCGATTTCTTCGTTATTCGGGAAGGTTACAACTTCTAAAATCAATCCTTTCTGCTATTTTTGGCTACTGGAGCACGTATTTGTTTCTTCCCAAGAACATTATTAACAAAATTCAAAGCTGTTTCTCGAAATTCCTTTGGGGAGGCAAGCTCAACGCAAAGTGTCATCACAAAGTTGCATGGTCAGATTGTTGTCTCCCTAAACAAGAGGGGGGTCTGGGTATTAGCGATCTTCATGATCGTAACAAGGCGGCTATCTTATTTCAGATTTGGAGAATCGCTCATTACAATGAATCTTCTGTTTGGGTTCAGTGGTTTCACAATTGCCTTCTTAAGAACAAGTCGTTTTGGGCCGCTAATATTCCTTCGTCTTGTTCTTGGGCAGTTCGCCAGATTTTGAATCTCAGGTTGGAAGCAAGGAGGTTCATTTCTTTTGAAGTTGGAGCTAACTCAAGTCTGTTTATGTGGCAAGATCCCTGGCTTCATAACCGCCCCCTTTCCTCACGACTGGGTAGAGACGTTATTTCAAATGCAGAATCTTATAGTATGGCTCGAGTAAATGAGTTCATAACGGATGGTAGATGGATCCCTCCTCGTTCAAATCACAACCAAGTCATAGAGTTAAGACAGCTTTTGTCGTCTGTCCAGATTGCAACGAATGACCTGGTGCTTTGGAATGGTTCCAAAAATGTCAAGCTCTCCACCATTTGGAACTCAATTAGGCGAGTTGGTACTTCATCTCCTAGGATAGAAGCGGTTTGGCACCCTCTCTCTATACCGAAATGTTCGTTTTTTATGTGGCTAACTCTCAAGTGCAGGCTTCTTACCAAGGATAAAATGAGAGCTTTTGGAATGAATGTAGATCAGTCATGCTTGCTCTGTCAGAACAACATGGAAACGGTTGAGCACTTGTTCACCTCTTGCCCTTATTCGAATCTTATTATCAAGTGCAGCCCAGTTCCTCTAACCAACTCCTGGAACGATTGGATGAATGGTATTTTTACCCGCGGAAACCATTCAAACTTGGAGAAAAAGGTCGGGTGGCTTTTTGTTTCAGTAATGATATACATGATTTGGCAGGAGCGCAACAGGAGACTTCATGCAAATGGGCAGCCAAGACCAACAGTTCAGCTATCCTTGATTATTAAAAACACGATTCGAGAAAAGCTTTTTTCTTGTAAATGCTTTCAGAAAGAAATGTCTAGGGACAAAAACATTACTCTCTTATTATACTAGCTCCGCTAGTTTTTTGTAAGTAATTTTTGGGTGAGAGAGTGTTACTTTGTTCTTGTTTATCGCGGGGTATGCCCCTAGATTTTGTTTTTTCCTTTCCTCTTAATACATTTCAATTAGTAATTTTTGACTCGTTTGACCCCTAAAACTCATTGAAACCTCATTTTGGACTCGTTGGGACAAGAAAATTAACTTAGCTTCATTTATGGCTCGTTCGAACATGGAAACCACTTATAGCCTTCTCCTTGACTCGTTTGACCCCTAAAACACACTAAAACCTAAATTTGGACTCGTTGGAACAAGAAAATTAATTTGGCTTCATTTTTGACTTGTTTGAACATGGATACCAATTATGGCCTTTTTCTTGACTCGTTTGAACCCTAAAACTCACTAAAACCTCATTTTGGAGTCATTGGAACAAATATAATAATTTAGCTTCATTTTGGACTTGTTTGCACATGTAAACCACTTATAGCCTTGTTCTTGACTCGTTTGACCCCTAAAATTCACTAAAATCCTCATTTTGGACTCGTTGGAACAAGAAAATTAAATTGGCTTCATTTTTGACTCGTTTGAACAAGGAAACCACTTATATCCTTGTTCTTGACTCGTTTGACCCCTAAAACTCGCTAAAACCTCATTTGGGACTCGTTGGAGCAAAAATATTAATTTTGCATCATTTTTTACTCGTTTATAGCCCAGTTCTCGACTCGTTTTACCCCTAAAATTCACTAAAACCTCATTTTGGACTCGTTGGAACAAATATATTAATTTAGCTTCATTTTGGAATTGTTTGCACATGTAAACCACTTATAGCCTTGTTCTTGACTAGCTTGACCCCGAAAATTCACTAAAACCTCATTTTGGACTCGTTGGAACAAGAAAATTAAATTGACTTCATTTTTGAATCGTTTGAACATGGAAACAACTTATAGCCTTGTTCTTGACTCGTTTGAACCCAAAAACTCACTAAAACCTCATTTTGGACTCGTTGGAACAAGAAAATTAACTTATCTTCATTTTTGGCTCGTTTGAACATGGAAACCACTTATATAGCCTTGTTTTGACTCGTTTGACCCTTAAAACTCACTAAAACCTCATTTTAGACTCGTTGGAACAACAATATTAATTTAGCTTCATTTTTTGGTAGTTTGAACATGAAAACAACTTATAGTCTTGTTATTGACTCGTTTGACCCCTAAAACTCTCTAAAACCTCATTTTGCACTGGTTGTTTCAAGAAAATTAATTTGACTTCATTTTGGGCTCGTTCGAACATGGAAACCACTTATAACCTTGTTCTAGACGTTTGACCCCTAAAACTCACTAAAACCTCATTTTGGACTCATTCGAACAAGAAAATTAATTTGACTTCATTTTTGACTTGTTTGAACATGGAAACCACTTTTAAGCCTTCTTCTTGACTCGTTTGACCCCTAAAACTCATTGAAACCTCATTTTGGACTCGTTGGGACAAGAAAATTAACTTAGCTTCATTTTTGGCTCGTTCGAACATGGAAACCACTTATAGCCTTCTCCTTGACTCGTTTGAACCCTAAAACACACTAAAACCTAAATTTGGACTCGTTGGAACAACAAAATTAATTTGGCTTCATTTTTGACTTGTTTGAACATGGATACCACTTATGGCCTTTTTCTTGACTCGTTTGAACCCTAAAACTCACTAAAACCTCATTTTGGACTCCATTGGAACAAATATAATAATTTAGCTTCATTTTGGACTTGTTTGCACATGTAAACCACTTATAGCCTTGTTCTTGACTCGTTTGACCCCTAAAATTCACTAAAACCTCATTTTGGACTCGTTGGAACAAGAAAATTAAATTGGCTTCATTTTTGACTCGTTTGAACAAGGAAACCACTTATATCCTTGTTCTTGACTCGTTTGACCCCTAAAACTCGCTAAAACCTCATTTGGGACTCGTTGGACCAAAAATATTAATTTTACTTCATTTTTTACGCGTTTGAACATGCAAACCACTTATAGCCCAGTTCTCGACTCGTTTTACCCCTAAAATTCACTAAAACCTCATTTTGGGCTCGTTGGAACAAATATATTAATTTAGCTTCATTTAGGACTTGTTTGCACATGTAAACAACTTATAGCCTTGTTCTTGACTAGCTTGACCCCGAAAATTCACTAAAACCTCATTTTGGACTCGTTGAAACAAGAAAATTAAATTGACTTCATTTTTGAATCGTTTGAACATGGAAACAACTTTATCCTTGTTCTTGACTCGTTTGAACCCAAAAACTCACTAAAACCTCATTTTGGACTCGTTGGAACAAGAAAATTAACTTATCTTCATTTTTGGCTCGTTTGAACATGGAAACCACTTATAGCCTTGTTTTGACTCGTTTGACCCTTAAAACTCACTAAAACCTCATTTTAGACTCGTTGGAACAACAATATTAATTTAGCTTCATTTTTTGCTAGTTTGAACATGAAAACAACTTATAGTCTTTTTATTGACTCGTTTGACCCCTAAAACTCTCTAAACCCTCATTTTGCACTTGTTGTTTCAAGAAAATTAATTTGACTTCATTTTGGGCTCGTTCGAACATGGAAACCACTTATAACCTTGTTCTAGACTTGTTTGACCCTTAAAACTCAATAAAACCTCATTTTGGACTCATTCGAACAAGAAAATTAATTTGACTTCATTTTTGAATTGTTTGAACATGGAAACCACTTTTAAGCCTTCTTCTTAACTTGTTTAACCCCTAAAACTCATTGAAACCTCATTTTGGACTCGTTGGGACAAGAAAATTAACTTAGCTTCATTTATGGCTCGTTCGAACATGGAAACCACTTATAGCCTTCTCCTTGACTTGTTTGAACCCTAAAACACACTAAAACCTAAATTTGGACTCGTTGGAACAACAAAATTAATTTGGCTTCATTTTTGACTTGTTTGAACATGGATACCACTTATGGCCTTTTTCTTGACTCGTTTGAACCCTAAAACTCACTAAAACCTCATTTTGGAGTCATTGGAACAAATATAATAATTTAGCTTCATTTTGGACTTGTTTGCACATGTAAACCACTTATAGCCTTGTTCTTGACTCGTTTGACCCCTAAAATTCACTAAAACCTCATTTTGGACTCGTTGGAACAAGAAAATTAAATTGGCTTCATTTTTGACTCGTTTGAACAAGGAAACCACTTATATCCTTGTTCTTGACTCGTTTGACCCCTAAAACTCGCTAAAACCACATTTGGGACTCGTTGGACCAAAAATATTAATTTTACTTCATTTTTTACGCGTTTGAACATGCAAACCACTTATAGCCCAGTTCTCGACTCGTTTTACCCCTAAAATTCTCTAAAACCTCATTTTGGGTTCGTTGGAACAAATATATTAATTTAGCTTCATTTAGGACTTGTTTGCACATGTAAACAACTTATAGCCTTGTTCTTGACTAGCTTGACCCCGAAAATTCACTAAAACCTCATTTTGGACTCGTTGAAACAAGAAAATTAAATTGACTTCATTTTTGAATCGTTTGAACATGGAAACAACTTTATCCTTGTTCTTGACTCGTTTGAACCCAAAAACTCACTAAAACCTCATTTTGGACTCGTTGGAACAAGAAAATTAACTTATCTTCATTTTTGGCTCGTTTGAACATGGAAACCACTTATAGCCTTGTTTTGACTCGTTTGACCCTTAAAACTCACTAAAACCTCATTTTAGACTCGTTGGAACAACAATATTAATTTAGCTTCATTTTTTGCTAGTTTGAACATGAAAACAACTTATAGTCTTTTTATTGACTCGTTTGACCCCTAAAACTCTCTAAACCCTCATTTTGCACTTGTTGTTTCAAGAAAATTAATTTGACTTCATTTTGGGCTCGTTCGAACATGGAAACCACTTATAACCTTGTTCTAGACTTGTTTGACCCTTAAAACTCAATAAAACCTCATTTTGGACTCATTCGAACAAGAAAATTAATTTGACTTCATTTTTGAATTGTTTGAACATGGAAACCACTTTTAAGCCTTCTTCTTAACTTGTTTAACCCCTAAAACTCATTGAAACCTCATTTTGGACTCGTTGGGACAAGAAAATTAACTTAGCTTCATTTATGGCTCGTTCGAACATGGAAACCACTTATAGCCACCTTGACTCGTTTGACCCCTAAAACACACTAAAACCTAAATTTGGACTCGTTGGAACAAGAAAATTAATTTGGCTTCATTTTTGACTTGTTTGAACATGGATACCAATTATGGCCTTTTTCTTGACTCGTTTGAACCCTAAAACTCACTAAACCTCATTTTGGAGTCATTGGAACAAATATAATAATTTAGCTTCATTTTGGACTTGTTTGCACATGTAAACCACTTATAGCCTTGTTCTTGACTCGTTTGACCCCTAAAATTCACTAAAACCTCATTTTGGACTCGTTGGAACAAGAAAATTAAATTGGCTTCATTTTTGACTCGTTTGAACAAGGAAACCACTTATATCCTTGTTCTTGACTCGTTTGACCCCTAAAACTCGCTAAAACCTCATTTGGGACTCGTTGGAGCAAAAATATTAATTTTGCTTCATTTTTTACTCGTTTGAACATGCAAACCACTTATAGCCCAGTTCTCGACTCGTTTTACCCCTAAAATTCACTAAAACCTCATTTTGGACTCGTTGGAACAAATATATTAATTTAGCTTCATTTTGGACTTGTTTGCACATGTAAGCCACTTATAGCCTTGTTCTTGACTTGTTTGACCCCGAAATTCGCTAAAACTTCATTTTGGACTCATTGGAACAAGAAAATTAAATTGACTTCATTTTTGACTCGTTTGAACATAAAAACCACTTATAGCCTTGTCCTTGACTCGTTTGACCCCTAAAACACAATAAAACCTCAATTTGGACTCGTTGGAACAAGAAAATTAATTTGACTTCATTTTTGACTCGTTTGAACATGGAAACCCCTTATGGCCTTGTTCTTGACTCGTTTGAACCCTAAAACTTACAAAAACCTCAGTTTGGAGTCGTTGGAACAAATATAATAATTTAGCTTCATTTTTGGACTTGTTTGCACATGTAAACCACTTATAGCCTTGTTCTTGACTCGTTTGACCCCTAAAATTCACTAAAACCTCATTTTGGACTCGCTGGAACAAGAAAATGAAATTGGCTTCATTTTTGACTCGTTTGAACAAGGAAACCACTTATATCCTTGTTCTTGACTCGTTTGACCCCTAAAACTCGCTAAAACCCCATTTGGGACTCGTTGGAACAAAAATATTAATTTGGTTCATTTTTTACTCGTTCGAACATGCAAACCACTTGTAGCCCAGTTCTCGACTCGTTTGACCTTTGACCCCTAAAATTCACTAAAACCTCATTTGGGACTCGTTGGACCAAAAATATTAATTTTACTTCATTTTTTACGCGTTTGAACATGCAAACCACTTATAGCCCAGTTCTCGACTCGTTTTACCCCTAAAATTCACTAAAACCTCATTTTGGGCTCGTTGGAACAAATATATTAATTTAGCTTCATTTAGGACTTGTTTGCACATGTAAACAACTTATAGCCTTGTTCTTGACTAGCTTGACCCCGAAAATTCACTAAAACCTCATTTTGGACTCGTTGAAACAAGAAAATTAAATTGACTTCATTTTTGAATCGTTTGAACATGGAAACAACTTTATCCTTGTTCTTGACTCGTTTGAACCCAAAAACTCACTAAAACCTCATTTTGGACTCGTTGGAACAAGAAAATTAACTTATCTTCATTTTTGGCTCGTTTGAACATGGAAACCACTTATAGCCTTGTTTTGACTCGTTTGACCCTTAAAACTCACTAAAACCTCATTTTAGACTCGTTGGAAGAACAATATTAATTTAGCTTCATTTTTTGCTAGTTTGAACATGAAAACAACTTATAGACTTTTTATTGACTCGTTTGACCCCTAAAACTCTCTAAACCCTCATTTTGCACTTGTTGTTTCAAGAAAATTAATTTGACTTCATTTTGGGCTCGTTCGAACATGGAAACCACTTATAACCTTGTTCTAGACTTGTTTGACCCTTAAAACTCAATAAAACCTCATTTTGGACTCATTCGAACAAGAAAATTAATTTGACTTCATTTTTGAATTGTTTGAACATGGAAACCACTTTTAAGCCTTCTTCTTAACTTGTTTAACCCCTAAAACTCATTGAAACCTCATTTTGGACTCGTTGGGACAAGAAAATTAACTTAGCTTCATTTATGGCTCGTTCGAACATGGAAACCACTTATAGCCTTCTCCTTGACTCGTTTGACCCCTAAAACACACTAAAACCTAAATTTGGACTCGTTGGAACAAGAAAATTAATTTGGCTTCATTTTTGACTTGTTTGAACATGGATACCAATTATGTCCTTTTTCTTGACTCGTTTGAACCCTAAAACTCACTAAACCTCATTTTGGAGTCATTGGAACAAATATAATAATTTAGCTTCATTTTGGACTTGTTTGCACATGTAAACCACTTATAGCCTTGTTCTTGACTCGTTTGACCCCTAAAATTCACTAAAACCTCATTTTGGACTCGTTGGAACAAGAAAATTAAATTGGCTTCATTTTTGACTCGTTTGAACAAGGAAACCACTTATATCCTTGTTCTTGACTCGTTTGACCCCTAAAACTCGCTAAAACCTCATTTGGGACTCGTTGGAGCAAAAATATTAATTTTGCTTCATTTTTTACTCGTTTGAACATGCAAACCACTTATAGCCCAGTTCTCGACTCGTTTTACCCCTAAAATTCACTAAAACCTCATTTTGGACTCGTTGGAACAAATATATTAATTTAGCTTCATTTTGGACTTGTTTGCACATGTAAGCCACTTATAGCCTTGTTCTTGACTTGTTTGACCCCGAAATTCGCTAAAACTTCATTTTGGACTCATTGGAACAAGAAAATTAAATTGACTTCATTTTTGACTCGTTTGAACATAAAAACCACTTATAGCCTTGTCCTTGACTCGTTTGACCCCTAAAACACAATAAAACCTCAATTTGGACTCGTTGGAACAAGAAAATTAATTTGACTTCATTTTTGACTCGTTTGAACATGGAAACCCCTTATGGCCTTGTTCTTGACTCGTTTGAACCCTAAAACTTACAAAAACCTCAGTTTGGAGTCGTTGGAACAAATATAATAATTTAGCTTCATTTTTGGACTTGTTTGCACATGTAAACCACTTATAGCCTTGTTCTTGACTCGTTTGACCCCTAAAATTCACTAAAACCTCATTTTGGACTCGCTGGAACAAGAAAATGAAATTGGCTTCATTTTTGACTCGTTTGAACAAGGAAACCACTTATATCCTTGTTCTTGACTCGTTTGACCCCTAAAACTCGCTAAAACCCCATTTGGGACTCGTTGGAACAAAAATATTAATTTGGTTCATTTTTTACTCGTTCGAACATGCAAACCACTTATAGCCCAGTTCTCGACTCGTTTGACCTTTGACCCCTAAAATTCACTAAAACCTCATTTTGGACTCGTTGGAACAAGAAAATTAAATTGGCTTCATTTTTGACTCGTTTGAACAAGGAAACCACTTATATCCTTGTTCTTGACTCGTTTGACCCCTAAAACTCGCTAAAACCTCATTTGGGACTCGTTGGAGTCATTTTTTACTCGTTTGAACATGCAAACCACTTATAGCCCAGTTCTCGACTCGTTTGACCCCTAAAACTCACTAAAACCTCATTTTAGTGAGGTCTAGTAGTTGTGTTGACCCTTTGAGGTCTAGTAGTTGTGTAATCTGAGGACGGGGGTATGCCCCTGTGATTTTGTAATGGTTCCCTTTTGGTATAAAATTCTTTTATTTAGCAAAAACAAAAAAAAAAACCTCATTTTGGACTCGTTGGAACAAATATATTAATTTAGCTTCATTTTGGACTTGTTTGCACATGTAAACCACTTATAGCCTTGTTCTTGACTTGTTTGACCTCGAAAATTCACTAAAACCTCATTTTGGACTCGTTGGAACAAGAAAATTAAATTTTTTTTTTTGTTAAATAAAAAATTTTATAAACCCGAAACGGACTACATGAATAAGAGGGGCATACCCCAATACAAAGAAAAGTCACTCATGGTCAACTCTCATTAGAAAGAAATTGCACACTACAAAATGCAAGATACAGGTTTCAATAAACGACCCTAGCCCTTAATAAATCAAAGGAACAAGAGAATTATCTCTAGCAGCAGCCGTAGTAAAACTTTTACAAGTAAACAGCTTCTCCCTCATCATTCGCTTTACTATTCGAACAATAGCCAATGTAGGGTGGCCTGGTCCAGGGTTGTGAATTCTGTAGTTCCTTTCTCGCCATGTTTGATAAATTGCTATGCATAAATAAAGCCCAGCCACTTGCTTTTTGATTCCCCTGAGATTACTAATGAAGAAGTCACCAGATTGGCATCTAGCCCAGTCGAGATGTAAATCCAAAGGACAGGCGCTGCGAATTCGATCATAATAAGGACAGTCTGAAAACAAATGATGCAAAGATTCATTAGCGCTATGACATAAGACACAAACTCTGTCAACATTCATCCCAAAAGTGGCCATACGGTCCTTAGTAAGAAGCCTGTTCTTCAGTGCCAACCAAGTAGTAAATGAGCATTTAGGAATTGATGCAGAATTCCACAGAACCTCAAACCATGGTGAGAGTCCAGCAATGGTGCGATTAGAGTGCCAAATAGATGATAGGGAAGTCTGCTTCGGAGGTAAGCCATCCCAAGATATACAGTCCTGGTTATGAATGGGGATATCTACCACCATTTCTCTAAGTGTAATTAGATCATTATAGTTTGAAAATGGTAGGCGCCATTCTCCATTTTGGATACAATCTGCCACACGGGCGAAGTTTCCAAGACCTGCATGGGAGACAATGTGCTGAGAAAAATGGTCAAGAACTGACCTATGAGAGAGCCAGGGATCATGCCACATGAAGAAATTCGAGTCCCTTCCAACACTGTAATTGAGCATGGGTTTGACACGAGGCCTAGCATTCATGATTTTCCTCGCAGACCACGAACATTTATACGGAATATTGCAGGTCCAGAAGGGCTTGTTTTTGAGGAAGCAAGTATGAAACCAACGTATCCAAATAGACTGAGCATCAGGTTGAAGAATTCTCCAGAGTTGATAATTAACAGCAGCTGAATTCCATTCAAAAATATTCTTAATGCCTAAGCCTCCTTCAGGTTTAGTCTTACAACATTCCATCCAACTGACCTTGTAATGACACCTACCATTCTGCTTATAAAAGCCACCCCATAAGAATTTGAACATCAATGCATTAGCTCTTTTCAAGATATACTTTGGAAGGAAATTAAATTGACTTCATTTTTGACTCGTTTGAACATAAAAACCACTTATAGCCTTGTCCTTGACTCATTTGACCCCTGAAACACACTAAAACCTCAATTTGGTCTCATTGGAACAAGAAAATTAATTTCGCTTCATTTTTGAGTCGTTTGAACATGAAAACCACTTATGGCCTTGTTCTTGACTCGTTTGAACCCTAAAACTCACTAAAACCTCATTTTGGAGTCATTGGAACAAATATAATAATTTAGCTTCATTTTGGACTTGTTTGCACATGTAAACCACTTATAGCCTTGTTCTTGACTCATTTGACCCCTAAAATTCACTAAAACCTCAATTTGGACTCATTGGAACAAGAAAATTAATTTGACTTCATTTTTGACTCGTTTGAACATGGAAACCACTTGTAAGCCTTCTTCTTGACTCGTATGAACCCTAAAACTAATTGAAACCTTATTTTGGACTCGTTGGAACAAGAAAATTAATTTGGCTTCATTTTTGACTCATTTGAACATGGAAACCACTTGTAGCGTTGTTCTTGACTCGTTTGAATCCTAAAACTCACTAAAACCTCATTTTGGACTCCTTGGAAAAAGAAAATTAACTTAGCTTCATTTTTGGGTCGTTTGAAAATGGAAACCACTTATATCCTTGTTCTTGACTCTTTTGACCCCTAAAACTCACTAAAACCTCATTTTGGACTCGTTAAAACAAACACAATAATTAGCTTCATTTTTGACTTGTGTGCACAAGGAAACCACTTATATCCTTGTTCTTGACTCGTTTGACCCCTAAAACTCACTAAACCCTCATTTTGGACTAGTTGGAACAACAATATTAATTTAGCTTCATTTTTTGCTAGTTTGAACATGGACACCACTTATAGCCTTGTTATTGACTCGTTTGACCCCTAAAACTCAATAAAACCTCATTTTGGACTTGTTGAAACAAGAAAATTAATTTGGCTTCATTTTGGGCTTGTTCGAACATGGAAACCACTTATAACATTGTTCTTGACCCCTAAAACTCACTAAAACCTCATTTTGGACTCGTTGGTACAAGAAAATTAATTTGACTTTATTTTTGACTTGTTTGAACATGGAAACCACTTATAAGCCTTCTTCTTGACTCGTTTGACCCCCAAAACTCATTGAAACCTCATTTTGGACTCGTTGGAACAAGAAAATTAATTTGATTTCATTTTTGGCTCGTTTGAAAATGGAAACCACTTATAGCCTTGTCCTTGACTCATTTGACCCCTGAAACACACTAAAACCTCATTTTGGACTCGTTAAAACAAACACATTAATTAACTTCATTTTTGACTTGTGTGCATGGAAACCACTTGTAGCCTTGTTCTTGACACGTTTGACCCCTAAAACTCAGTAAACCCTCATTTTGGACTCGTTAGAACAAGAAAATTAAGTTGACTTCATTTCTGACTCGTTTGAACATGGAAACCACTTATAACCTTGTTCTTGGCTCGTTTGACCAGTAAAACTCAATAAAACCTCATTTTGGACTCGTTGGAACAAGAAAATTAATTTGACTTCATTTTTGAATCATTTGAACATGGAAATCACTTATAAGCCTTCTTCTTCACTCGTCTGACCCATAAAATTCATTGAAACCTCATTTTGGACTCGTTGAGACAAGAAAATTAATTTGGCTTCATTTTGGAGTTGTTTGAACATGGAAACCACTTGTAGCCTTGTTATTGACTCGTTTGACCCCTAAAACTCACTAAAACCTCATTTCGGACTCGTTGGAATAAGAAAATTAATTTGACTTCATTTTTGACTCTTTTGAACATGGAAACCACTTATAAGCCTTCTTCTTGACTCGTTTGACCCCTAAAACTCATTGAAACCTCATTTTGGACTCGTTGGAATAAGAAAATTAATTTGGCTTCATTTTTGACTCGTTTGAACTTGGAAACCACTTGTTGCCTTGTTCTTGACTCGTTTGAATCCTAAAACTCACTTAAACCTCATTTTGGACTCCTTGGAACAAGAAAATTAATTTAGCTTCATTTTTGGCTCGTTTGAAAATTGAAACCACTTATAGGCTTGTTCTTGACTCTTTTGACCCCTAAAACTCACTAAAACCTCATTTTGGACTCGTTAAAACAAACACATTAATTAGCTTCATTTTTGACTTGTGTGCACATGGAAACCACTTGTAGGCTTGTTGTTCTTGACTCGTTTGACCCCTAAAACTCACTAAACCCTCATTTTGGACTCGTTGGAACAAGAAAATTAAATTGACTTCATTTTTGACTCGTTTGAACATAAAAACCACTTATAGCCTTGTCCTTGACTCGTTTGACCCCTGAAACACAGTAAAACCTCAATTTGGTCTCATTGGAACAAGAAAATTAATTTCACTTCATTTTTGAGTCGTTTGAACATGGAAACCACTTTTGGCCTTGTTCTTGACTCGTTTGAAACCTAAAACTCACTAAAACCTCATTTTGGAAACTAGAAAACCAGGTTTGGAAAAAATGAGAGTCGGTTCTCTCTAACTTCTCTCTTTCTTCTCTTTTTAACCCTAGATCAGCCGTCACGAATCCGAACACTTTGGCCATCAGATCTGCTTCCTACTTTCACGAATCCATTTTCCATCTCAATCCTCTCACCTTTACACTAAATGATGAGGATCAGGGAATGATTATGTTAATTGGTAAATATTTTATATTATTATTCATGAAGGGATTCGAGTTAGAATTTGTGGGAGAGTTGGGTCAAGAAGCTTACTTGGACAAGAAGGAATAAAGGAGAGATGAATGAAGCTTGAACAAGAAGCTGATTATTATCTATAAGTGTTAAGTAGATTTTGGCTTGCAAGTTTTTACCTTTCACTTGAAAGGGTTTTTCTTGTTTTAAGCACCTAGGATTTTATTTTCCTAAATGATGAGGATCAGGGAATGAATATGTTAATTGGTAAATATTTTATATTATTATTCATGAAGGGATTCGAGTTAGAATTTGTGGGAGAGTTGGGTCAAGAAGCTTACTTGGACAAGAAGGAATAAAGGAGAGATGAATGAAGCTTGAACAAGAAGCTGATTATTATCTATAAGTGTTAAGTAGATTTTGGCTTGCAAGTTTTTACCTTTCACTTGAAAGGGTTTTTCTTGTTTTAAGCACCTAGGATTTTATTTTCCTATTTGGATTCGATTTTATTTATTTTCTATTTGGATTTGGTTTTTAATTGTGTTTCCTGGATGGATTTAGATATTAGCTAATCTTCAAGCTAGTATTGGATTTCTCTTGGATTCCTATTGGGTTTAGGTTATTGTCTAAGCCTATATATACCCCTCTCATGTAATGTTTTAAGACAGATAATGGATGATATAAACTTTTGTTTTGAGATAAACTATGATTAGTTTTTCTTTCCTCTAAGCTTCAATTACTAGATTGTTTTGAAGGTTAGATTCAAATTACTTAGTTTCTGGATTGATCTAAGTTATTTGAGATTCAAAGTTCACGTTTCTTCTGGATTGATCGTGTTCTTTTGAAATATCTTTTTCTTCTTGTTTTCTTTATTCGTGGAGCGATCCACATCACTAAATTTCTTTTCCTTTTGTTATCATGGGTCGGAAGAGAGTTTCCTTCATGGAGGAAACTTCATCGGAGTCTGGGAGGTTTTTGGTAAACCCTAATGAATGTGCCATGGAGGTGGTTAGAGAATTGCAGGGAAATGTGTTGCAAACCCAGGAGGGGTTGATTCCAACTATGAGTCCCAAAAAGGTGTCCTTTGCGGAGAAGTTGGAGACGGTGATTCCTTCTCATGTTGGGTTGGTACAGGACCGGAGCGATTTTGTACCAAAGACTCAGAAGGGGCGGGTTTTGCTGCCCAGCCCGAAAAAGCTGTCTTTTGCGGAGGAATTGGTCTCGGTGATTCCTACTCATAGAACCCAGCCTAATGAAGGATTGGTGTCAAAGAGAATGGAATCTAGTTATGTGGTGGAACCTGTGTTTGACTCATGTATTGATGTGGCCGCTGCCAATGGAAGCAGGTGGGAATTGGAACTCAAAAGACCGGCTGGTAGCGATACAACCAAAAGGCGAAGGATTAGCAAAGGGAAGGTGTTGACTATGCCTTCCACTTCAGGGATTGCCTCAAGGACTCGTAGTTCCTGCAACGTCCAATGGATGAAAGGTAATTCCTTTTACTCCTCTCGGGAAAATGGGGTTTGTATTAAAAAGGACACACCTATTGATTTGTCGTCTTCAATGGACACTACAAATGATGTTGGAAATGAGGAATTGGAAGTCAATTCTGTAAACTGTCAGGAAGCTTCTTCTACTTCTGACCAACATGTTTTGATGATTACCCCTGGGAAGGTGGGGCCTACTGAGGGTGATTCGAGCAAAATTGAGGGGAATATTAAGAGAGATGTTATTAACAATGTTGATATGCCGGAGCAAAGTGAGGATTCTCCTGTGAAGGAGAGTTGTGGTATGAATAGTAATATTGTAAATGATGATAGAGGGCTTAGCTCCATTCAGGATGCTGGTAGGTCTAGAGAAATGAACATGAAGGAAATGGAAAGGGATGCAGTGAAAGGCTTTGCAAGTGGTTCTGTCCAAGATTCGGGGTTCTTGCTTGGGGGGGGGATCCTTGAGGAGTATGCTACTACTTCTGAGGTTGCTCTACTGAATACCAGGATGGTATTCGGGAGATAATGATCCAGACGTTGTTCCATATTGAGGAACTTAAACAACACATTGAATCTTGGGGTTACCAAATTCCAGAGGTTAAGGAATTCATTCCACTTAGTTAACTGAAACCATTCATGGATGATGCTGGGAGGTTCTATTGTAGGGGGACGAAGGAGCTGGGGAGATTGATTAGTACTGTGGTTCAACTCCAGAGGTTTATTGAGGATAATGGTTTGGGCACTTTACATGAGGGACCCACTGCAGGGGATCCTCCGGAGGATGGGGCACGGACAACCCATACTGAAAATTTAGCTGTGAAAATCATGCCCTCGGTACATGAAGAGGCTAGCCCAATGACGGGGAGTACTTTGAGTACCAAGCTGGAGGTTGCACATGGCCATTTGGAGGGCTCTATGAAGGGAAAGGCTAAGGTTCGCCTGAATAAATCAAAGATTAAAAGATGGAGAGCTGGCCGAGGGGGTCACTCTCATGTGACATAGTCATGTTTGTTGTTTGTTGTTGTTAGGGCCTTCTACCTCCTATCTGATTATGGAGTCTCCTTTGTTGTTGTTCTCTTGAACAACTACTCTACGTGGATGATGACTGGGTTCGTCTTGTTTGCAGTGAGGTGGATGATAGTGCTCTAGTTTCTAGTGGCCTTTGTTGTTCCATTTGGTTAGCGTTTTCTTATCGCGGGGTATGCCCCTAGACATGTATTCGCTTTTCTTTGGTATAAATTTTTTAATTAGCAAAAAAAAAAAAACCTCATTTTGGACTCGTTGAGACAAGAAAATTAATTTAGCTTCATTTTGTACTCGTTTGAACATGGAAAACACTTGTAGCCTTGTTCTTGACTTGTTTGAACCCTAAAACTCACTAAAACCTCATTTTGGACTCGTTGGAACAAGAAAATTAAATTAGCTTTATTTTTGGCTCGTTCGAACATGGAAACCTTTTATAGCCTTGTCCTTGACTCGTTTGACCCCTAAAACACACTAAAACCTCAATTTGGACTCGTTGGAACAAGAAAATTAATTTGGCTTCTTTTTTGACTCGTTTGAACATGGAAACCACTTATGGCCTTGTTCTTGACTCGTTTGAACCCTAAAACTCACTAAAACCTCATTTTGGAGTCGTTGGAACAAATATATTAATTTAGCTTCATTTTGGACTTGTTTGCACATGTAAACCACTTATAGCCTTGTTCTTGACTCGTTTGACCCCTAAAATTCACTAAAACCTCATTTTTTACTCGTTGGAAAAATAAAATTAAATTGGCTTCATTTTTGACTCGTTTTAACAAGGAAACCACTTATAGCCTTGTTCTTGACTCGTTTGACCCCTAAAACACACTAAAACCTCATTTTGGACTCGTTGGAACAACAATATTAATTTAGCCTCATTTTTTGCTAGTTTGAACATGGACACCACTTATAGCCTTGTTATTGACTCGTTTGACCCCTAAACCTCAATAAAACCTCATTTTGGACTTGTTGAAACAAGAAAATTAATTTGGCTTCATTTTGGGCTTGTTCGAACATGGAAACCACTTGTAACCTTGTTCTTGACCCCTAAAACTCACTAAAACCTCATTTTTGACTCGTTGGAACAAGAAAATTAATTTGACTTCATTTTTGACTCGTTTGAACATGGAAACCACTTATAAGCCTTCTTCTTGACTCGTTTGACCCCCAAAACTCATTGAAACCTCACTTTGGACTCGTTGGAACAAGAAAATTAATTTGGTTTCATTTTTGGCTCGTTTGAAAATGGAAACCACTTATAGCCTTGTTTTTGGATTCTCCTCACCTTATTCTACAAATTTCTTATAGTATTATTAACTTGAAAAAAAACTCACTAAAACCCAATAATATGAGTGACTCTAGAAACCCTTCCAGCCGCCATAGCTCTCTAAACCCTAGATCTATTTCTTCAACCATCTTCGCCATTATTACCCTATAATCATCACGAATCCATCTCTTCTGTCTTTAACCTATACACCTAAATTTCTTAACTATATTTATCTTTAATTATTTCTTCATTATGGCTAGCCAAGATACTAATGTGGACTCAGATGGTGTTCCGGTGGACCACGATGGTTCACCTTTGGAGTATGGTCTTCCCAGCGACCAAGGTTTACCCTTTCTAGTGACGGGTTCAGTCCTTCGAGAGATTATGAGTGGGAAAGATGCAGATGTGGAGCCTTCTCACCTTGCCTCGAACCCAATTAATGATGACTTCGTCTTCGGAAATCAGTGTGCCGATAGGCAGAATGTCCAGCCTAGCTCTTCCGGCGGTATTCCAATAGAAACGGTGGTGGTTCAAGACTGTGAATCCGTTGAAGAGGAGGAACACTTTCCAGAGAAGGAGTATCTCTCAAAAAACTACTCCGCAAACCCTACGATTAAAGCAGCTGTTGCCCTTAGTAATTTTGAAAGAAAGGAGCTCTATGCAACAAGGATTCGTATGATGGAGATGCAACAATATATGGAGGCTAAGGGGCTGTCTATTGCAGCCTTTGAAAAAGAAAAACTAATGAAAGATGGGATTTTTAATGCAGGCATGCCCAAACCGGTGGATCTCATTGTTGGTCGAGATGAATTCGGCCTTCCAATTCTCAACAAAAAGAACCTGGGCGAGATAGGCCCTTCAGGAGCCATGAATGATAAAGGTAAAGAGACGAAGGATGATATCTTGGGGTTTGATAAAATTCCCAGCCCATCTTCTGGTAAAGGAAATGATGAGACAACTATAGGCACTACAAGCGTGGCAAAGGAGGAGATATTGTCAGAGAAAGACAGGACGAAATCTTGGTCCCAGGTGGTGAAACAAGCTCCAGTCCTTAGCAATGACCTAAAATTCGATTATGTGCCAATGCCCTCAGGCGTAAAAATTGTTTCTCCTCCCGTTGAGGTGCTCAAAAAGGGCAACAACAAGTTCAAAACCAGCATTATAGGTAGCTTCACGAGGGGGGTTCCGCCATATCAGAAAGTTGCAGAATTTGCTAAATCTGTTTGGTCTAGGGGCTTGATTCATATCTCCCAGAAGGACTCTAAAACCTTTGTTTTCAAGTTCGATTCAGAAGCCAATATGAATGCTGCCTTGGCGAGAGGTACTTGGTACCTAGGTAACAAGCCTATGATTGTCCATGCCTGGGGTTCTAAGGTGGGAGAGAAATCAAACATGCCGATTTGGGTGAAATTCGAGAATATTCCGGATAGCTATTGGACTAGAGAGGGTTTGAGTTTCTTAGGCAGTGTTATCGGGAACCCTTTATCAGCTGATGATATGACTTCAAGGCTAGAAATTCTTCCTTATGCGAAGCTTTGTATTGACTATAAAATCGGAGATGAATTACCATCGAAGATAGATGTTGAGGTGTTAGACCCTACTACGGAAGAAAAGCATGTGGAGGAGGTTAAAGTGAGTTACCCCAACAAACCTTTGGTATGTAATGAGTGTAAGTTGTTAGGACACTTGAAAGGAGCCTGCCCTCAAGTCACTCGTTCTTGGGTTAGGAAAGCTAGACCTCAAACAGTGCAAGGAAAAGAGTCGGAGAATAACAAGGATGCAGAGCCACAGGAGATTCCGCAAGTGGATCCCGTGCAGGTTAGTGTGGAACCCATGAGGGTTAATGTGGAACCCGTGAGGGTTAATGTGCAAAAGAACACAATAGTTGAGAATACTTTGGAACAGTCCTCTTCTGGTCACAAGGTGGAAGATATTGTGGATGATAAAAAAAAGGAAGAAGGGATTTGGACAACAGTGCAGCATAGAAAATCTAAACTTGCAGCGGCTGGGTCTAGTAATGGTTCTGGGAACAAAGACACTCCGATTTTTAATGCTATAGCAAAATCTCTTTCAAAGACGAAGCCAAAGAGGGTCAAAAGACCAGGGGGTAAATTTTCCCCAAATCATTAATCTCCTTATGAATTTTTGCTCCTATAATATTAGGGGTCTGAATAAAAAGACTTCCTTTGTAAAGGATTTCTTATTGGATAATAGCATAGGTTTAATTTCGCTTTTAGAAACTCATGTAAAGAAAGAATCTGCTTCTGTTATTTCTTCCTCTATTGCTAACCGTTTTTCTTGGATTTTTAATTATGATTGTCATTATAATGGTCGTGTTTGGGTAGGATGGGATCCTAATCACTGGTCAGTGCAGCAGATTACTCAAAGTAGTCAGCATATTTCTTGTTTTGTAACTAACTTGGATGCTCAAGTGGGTTTCTTCGCTTCCTTTGTCTATGCTTTCAATACGCACGAAGAAAGGAGGCAACTTTGGATGGATTTAAGCCAGTTTCAGGCCTCTATTACCACTAATGGAATCTGTTCTCCATGGATTATCCTCGGTGACTTTAATGCTTGTTTGAGGGTTAGTGAGATAGAGGGTGGTTCTGGGAGGATCACTACTGGAATGCAAGAATTCAAAGAGTTCGTTGCTGATATTAAAGCTACGGACCTTCAGTTTTCTGGAAAATTTCTAACATGGTGGGACAGTAATAAAAGCCATCCTGTTCAAAAGAAACTCGACCGAGCTCTTGTAAACTCTGCTTGGATGAGCACGTTTGATCTTTCTCATGCTAGGTTCCTTCCTAGAGGACTCTCAGACCATAGCCCTGTCATGGTTAATCTGGGGATACGGTTTTCTAAGCCTCATAAGCCTTTTCAAGTGTTCAATCACTTGTTATCTAACCCAAGGTTTCTGAATGTCGTGGAAAATGCTTGGAGTACTTTGATTACTGGTGACCCCTGGTATATAGTTACGAGCAAGCTGAAGTTGGTCAAAGTTGCTCTAAAGCGAATGAATAAGGAGGAGGGGAACATACATGAAGCTGTATCCAAAGCCCGTAATGATCTTAGAGAATTTCAAGAGAACTTACCATTTCTGCCTTCTCAAACTCAATTCGAGGAGGAGGCCCGTTTGAGTTCGTTGTTAGTTGAATCTCTTATCAAAGAAGAAGTCTTCCTGAGACAAAAGTCCCGTGCGTTCTGGCTTAAAGCAGGAGATGGTAATAATAAGTATTTCTTCAACTCGTGTCGAAATAGATGGAACTTGAATAAAATTGTCTTTCTCGAAGCTGAAGATGGGACGTCATTCACTACTCACAAAGATATTTCTGATCATGCTGTTAATTACTTCAAAGCAAAACTGGGCACAGAGGATAGTCTTATTCCTTTAGACCCCCAGGTCTCTCTCCCACAGCTGTCCTCTCTCCAAAAGGATGTGCTTTCTTCGGATTTTTCCTCTGAGGAAATTCTCAATGCCCTGAAACATATGGGAAAAAACAAGAGTCCCGGGCCTGATGGGTTTCCCCCCGAGTTTTTCATCGCAGCTTGGGGCATTGTTGGTGCTGATATCACGCGTGCTATTGGCTATTTCTTTGATACTTGCCATCTGCCCCGTATCATTAACTCTGTAGCCATTACTTTGATTCCGAAGGCAGAAAGCGCAACCAATTTAAGTCAATTCAGACCAATCTCATGCTGTAATACTCTATATAAGTGCATCACAAAGCTCTTAGCCTCAAGAATGAAGAGAATTATGCCGACTATCATTTCTCAGAACCAATGTGCATTCGTCCCTCATCGAAGTATAGGTGACAACATTCTGCTAGCCCAGTCCCTTTGTCGAGACTACCATAAAGAGGAAGGGGCCCCAAGATGTGCGCTAAAGTTGGACATCCATAAAGCCTTTGATACTATGAATTGGAAATTTCTTTTTACGGCTATGGAGCGTATGGGCTTTCCAGATCGGTTCTTGAAGTGGGTTAGAACTTGTGTAACCAATTGCATGGTGTCGCTGAAGATTAATGGTTGTATAGAGGGGTTTTTTCCGAGTAAGAAAGGGCTTCGCCAAGGCGACCCTATCTCCCCTTACCTTTTCGTGCTTGGCATGGAAGTGTTCTCAGCATATCTTAATCACGACTTGCATCAGAGGCCAGATTTCTCTTACCATTGGCGTACTAAGGAGCTTTCTCTGAGTCATTTAATCTTTGCCGATGACATCTTCTTGTTCTGCAAAGGGGATATTTCGTCAATTACTGCTATAATGCATTCAGTGATAAGGTTCTCTTCGTCTTCCGGGCTGCACCCTAACCCGGGCAAAAGCAACTGGTATTTCTGCAATGTTGCCCCTGAAACAAAGCAATTTGCTCTTGGCTCGATGGGGTTCCTTCAAGGCAGGCTTCCGATTAAATATTTAGGGCTTCCCTTGATCACTTCAAGGCTAAAGCCGATTGTAATGCCTTGGTTCAGAGTCTGTGCTGGAAAATTGAATCTTGGACATCTCGATTTCTTCGTTATTCGGGAAGGTTACAGCTTCTAAAATCAATCCTTTCTGCTATTTTTGGCTACTGGAGCACGTATTTGTTTCTTCCCAAGAACATTATTAACAAAATTCAAAGCTATTTCTCGAAATTCCTTTGGGGAGGCAAGCTCAACGCAAAGTGTCATCACAAAGTTGCATGGTCAGATTGTTGTCTCCCTAAACAAGAAGCGATCTTCATGATCGTAACAAGGCGGCTATCTTATTTCAGATTTGGAGAATCGCTCATTACAATGAATCTTCTGTTTGGGTTCAGTGGTTTCACAATTGCCTTCTTAAGAACAAGTCGTTCTGGGCCGCTAATATTCCTTCGTCTTGTTCTTGGGCAGTTCGCCAGATTTTGAATCTCAGGTTGGAAGCAAGGAGGTTCATTTCTTTTGAAGTTGGAGCTAACTCAAGTCTGTTTATGTGGCAAGATCCCTGGCTTCATAACCGCCCCCTTTCCTCACGACTGGGTAGAGACGTTATTTCAAATGCAGAATCTTATAGTATGGCTCGAGTAAATGAGTTCATAACGGATGGTAGATGGATCCCTCCTCGTTCAAATCACAACCAAGTCATAGAGTTAAGACAGCTTTTGTCGTCTGTCCAGATTGCAACGAATGACCTGGTGCTTTGGAATGGTTCCAAAAATGTCAAGCTCTCCACCATTTGGAACTCAATTAGGCGAGTTGGTACTTCATCTCCTTGGATAGAAGCGGTTTGGCACCCTCTCTCTATACCGAAATGTTCGTTTTTTATGTGGCTAACTCTCAAGTGCAGGCTTCTTACCAAGGATAAAATGAGAGCTTTTGGAATGAATGTAGATCAGTCATGCTTGCTCTGTCAGAACAACATGGAAACGGTTGAGCACTTGTTCACCTCTTGCCCTTATTCGAATCTTATTATCAAGTGCAGCCCAGTTCCTCTAACCAACTCCTGGAACGATTGGATGAATGGTATTTTTACCCGCGGAAACCATTCAAACTTGGAGAAAAAGGTCGGGTGGCTTTTTGTTTCAGTAATGATATACATGATTTGGCAGGAGCGCAACAGGAGACTTCATGCAAATGGGCAGCCAAGACCAACAGTTCAGCTATCCTTGATTATTAAAAACACGATTCGAGAAAAGCTTTTTTCTTGTAAATGCTTTCAGAAAGAAATGTCTAGGGACAAAAACATTACTCTCTTATTATACTAGCTCCGCTAGTTTTTTGTAAGTAATTTTTGGGTGAGAGAGTGTTACTTTGTTCTTGTTTATCGCGGGGTATGCCCCTAGATTTTGTTTTTTCCTTTCCTCTTAATACATTTCAATTAGTAAAAAAAAAAAACCTCATTTTGGACTCGTTAAAACAAACACATTAATTAGCTTCATTTTTGACTTGTGTGCACATGGAAACCACTTGTAGCCTTGTTCTTGACTCGTTTGACCCCTAAAACTCACTAAACCCTCATTTTGGACTCGTTGGAACAAGAAAATTAAGTTGATTTCATTTCTGACTCGTTTGAACATGGAAACCCCTTATAGCCTTGTTCTTGACTCGTTTGAGCCCTAAAACTCAATAAAACCTCATTTTGGACTCGTTGGAATAAGAAAATTAATTTCACTTCATTTTTTACTCATTTGAACAGGGAAATCACTTATAAGCCTTCTTCTTGACTCGTCTGACCCATAAAATTCATTTAAACCGCATTTTGGACTCGTTGAGACAAGAAAATTAATTTGGCTTCATTTTGGAGTCGTTTGAACATGGAAACCACTTGTAGCCTTGTTCTTGACTCGTTTGACCCCTAAAACCCACTAAAACCTCATTTTGGACTCGTTGGAACAAGAAAATTAATTTAACTTCATTTTTGACTCTTTTGAACATGGAAACCAATAAGAGAACCACTTAACAAAAAAAAAACCACTTATAAGCCTTCTTCTTGACCCGTTTGACCCCTAAAACTCATTGAAACATCATTTTGCACTCGTTGGAATAAGAAAATTAATTTGGCTTCATTTTTGACTCGTTTGAACTTGGAAACCACTTGTAGCCTTGTTCTTGACTCGTTTGAATCCTAAAACTCACTTAAACCTCATTTTGGACTCCTTGGAACAAGAAAATTAACTTAGCTTCATTTTTGGCTCGTTTGAAAATTGAAACCACTTTATTTTTTTTTTGGCTAAATAAATTTGAAACCACTTATAGCCTTGTTCTTGACTCTTTTGACCCCTAAAACTCACTAAAAACCTCATTTTGGACTCGTTAAAACAAATACATTAATTAGCTTCATTTTTGACTTGTGTGCACATGGAAACCACTTGTAGCCTTGTTCTTGACTCGTTTGACCCCTAAAACTAACTAGACCCTCATTTTGGACTCGTTGGAACAAGAAAATTAAGTTGACTTCGTTTTTGACTCGTTTGAACATGGAAACCACTTATAGCCTTGTTCTTGACTCGTTTGACCCCTAAAACTCATTAAAACCTCATTTTGGACTCGTTGGAACAAGAAAATTAATTTTGACTTCATTTTTGACTTGTTTGAACATTGAAATCACTTATATGCCTTCTTCTTGACTCGTTTAACCCATAAAACTCATTAAAACCTCATTTTGGACTCGTTGAGACAAGAAAATTAATTTGGCTTCATTTTGGACTCGTTTGAACATGGAAACCACTTGTAGCCTTGTTCTTGACTTGTTTGAACCCTAAAACTCACTAAAACCTCATTTTGGACTCGTTGGAACAAGAAAATTAATTTAGCTTCATTTTTGGCTCGTTCGAACATGGAAACCTTTTATAGCGGTCCTTGACTCGTTTGAACCCTAAAACTCACTAAAACCTCATTATGTTAGCAAAAAAAAAAAAAACCTCATTTTTGAGTTGTTGGAACAAATATATTAAATTAGCTTCATTTTGGACTTGTTTGCACATGTAAACCACTTATAGCCTTGTTCTTGACTCGTTTGACCCCTAAAATTCACTAAAACCTAATTTTTTACTCGTTGGAACAATAAAATTAAATTGGCTTCATTTTTGACTCGTTTGAACAAGGAAACCACTTATAGCCTTGTTCTTGACTCGTTTGACCCCTAAAACACACTAAAACCTCATTTTGGACTCGTTGGAACAATAATATTAATTTAGCTTCATTTTTTGCTAGTTTGAAAATGGACACCACTTATAGCCTTGTTATTGACTCGCTTGACCCCTAATACTCAATAAAACCTCATTTTGGACTTGTTGAAACAAGAAAATTAATTTGGCTTCATTTTGGGCTTGTTCGAACATGGAAACTACTTATAACCTTGTTCTTGACCCCTAAAACTCACTAAAACCTCATTTTGGACTCGTTGGAACAAGAAAATTAATTTGACTTCATTTTTGACTCGTTTGAACATGGAAACCACTTATAAGCCTTCTTCTTGACTCGTTTGACCCCCAAAACTCATTGAAACCTCATTTTGGACTCGTTGGAACAAGAAAATTAATTTGGCTTCATTTTTGACTCGTTTGAACATGGAAACCACTTGTAGCCTTGTTCTTGACTCGTTTGAATCCTAAAACTCACTATAACCTCATTTTGGACTCCTTGGAACAAGAAAATTAAATTAGCTTCATTTTTGGCTCGTTTGAAAATGGAAACCACTTATAGCATTGTTCTTGACTCTTTTGACCCCTAAAACTCACTAAAACCTCATTTTGGACTCGTTAAAACAAACACATTAATTTGCTTCATTTTTGACTTGTGTGCACATGGAAACCACTTATAGCCTTGTTCTTGACTCGTTTGACCCCTAAAACTCACTAAAACCTCGTTTTGGACGGACTCACAAAAATGAGAGTCGGTTCTAGTTTCTCTCTCTAAAACCCATTTTAGCCGCCTTTAATTCTAACAGAAATTCCCATCAGATCTATACAATTGACCTTCATAATTCCATCTTTCATCTCAAATCTCCCACCTATACACCATATTTCTTACTTTATAGTTTTATCAGCTACTATGGTTTCGGAGAGGCTTTCCGATGACGTTAATTCGTTAGAAGCCATTTCTTATGGTGTTCGTCTACATGTCCGTTCTCAGAGAGCGAGGTTCTCTGAGTTGGAGGATAATGAGGGTTTAGCATGTAAGCCTCAAGTGAAGGAGGATTCCATGGAGAGTAAGGGCTTGGATCTTTGTGATACTGGTGCCTCTGGGGTTGCGGGCCGCACTCGTAGCTTGGTAAAGCATCAGCTTATTGATGGTAAGTTTTTCTCTCAAAAGAAAACTTCTAGATCCTTTGATTTAGGTGTTAGTAGTCCCATTGAATTATCTGAGAATTCGGGTAATTCTAACGAGAGGGGTAAAGGGGATGAGGAGGTTATTTCGGGTCGGGCACTTGAAAGTGCTGACCTGTGCTAGCTGCTCGCAACTCTCTGACTTTATTCCAAGAGAATTTGCCCACCATCCCCTCTGTTATGCAGTTTGAAGAAGAATCTAGGTTGAGTTCTGTTTTGGCTGATGCTCTTGTTAGAGAAGAAGTGTTTTTGAAACAAAAAGCCCGTGTTAAATGGCTCAAAGTTGGAAATGGAAATAACAAATTTTTCTTTAATTCTTGTAGAGGCAGGTGGAATTCTAACAAAATCATGGTGCTGGAGGATGAGTTTGGGCAGTCATACACTTCTCATAAAGATATTTCGAGACTTGCTGTTGATTACTACAAGTCTATGCTAGGATCTAACAACCATGTATCCCTTTAGACTCAAATGTCACTTTTCCTCGGATTAATTCTGCTCAACAAGAACAGTTGTCTACTGAATTCTCCCCTGAGGATATTTTCAATACTTTTAAGCACATGGCTAAAGGCAAGAGCTCAGGCCCTGATGGCTTCTCCCCGGAGTTTTTTATTGCAGCTTGGGATGTTATTGGAAGTGATGTAACTAAGGCGATCATGTATTTCTTTGACACTCTACATCTCCCCAGGATTATCAACTCTGTTGCTATTACCTTGATTCCTAAGGTCACTAATGCTATCAACCTTAAGCAATTTAGGCCTATCTCTTGCTGCAATACTCTTTACAAATGCATAGCTAAGTTGCTTGCTGCAAGGTTGAAACGGGTTTTGCCTTCTCTCATCTCTCACAATCAATCTGCCTTCGTTCCTCACCGTACCATTGGAGATAATATTATGCTGGCCCAAGGCCTTTGTCGAGATTATCACAAGACCTCGGGTTCCCCTAGGTGTACGATTAAACTAGACATTAACAAGGCTTTTGATACAATGAATTGGAGCTTTTTATTTCATGCTATGGAAAAAATGGGATTTTCAAGTCGGTTTCTCAGTTGGGCTCAAACTTGTATTACTTCATGCATGGTCTCTCTTAAGATTAATGGATCGATTGAAGGCTATTTTCAAATTAAATCGGGGCTTAGACAGGGCGACCCCCTCTCGTCTTATCTCTTTGTTATAGGTATGGAGGTCTTTACTTCGTATATTGAGCATGATCTTCGTCTAAACAACTCATTTTCCTATCATTGGCGAACCAAAGAAATCAAGCTAAGCCACTTGATCTTTGCAGACGACTTATTTCTGTTTTGCAAGGGTGACAAGGATTCTGTCATGGCAATTAATAACAGTGTTAATAGGTTCTCTGAGGCTTCAGGTCTTTGCCCAAATCGTAGTAAAAGTGAATGCTTTTTCAGCAATGTTTCAGATGAGGTAATTCAATTCACTCTCTACACTACTGGTTTTCAGCAGGGCTCCTTCCCTATCAAGTACCTAGGTCTGCCTCTTATAACGTCTACTCTTAAAGCTCATGATTGTCAGAACCTGGTGCTTAGACTTTGTTCGCAGATTGAACTCTGGACTACTCGTTTCTTGCGTCTTTGGGAGATTACAGCTGATCAAATCTGTCTTAATAGGAATTCAAGGGTTTTGGTCAACTTATTTGTTCCTTCCAAAGAGTGTGCTTCTAAAAATTCAATCTTATTTTGCTAAATTTCTCTGGGGAGGAAATCATGAAGCTAAATGTCACCATAAGGTGGCCTGGTCTGACTGTTGCTTGCCAAAGTTGGAAGGGGGTCTTGGCCTTTCTGACCTGCACGAACGTAATAAGGCAGCCATTTTGTTTCAAGTGTGGCGGCTCTCTCACCCTAGTGCAGCCTCTCTTTGGAATCAATGGTTTCATAAGTGTCTCCTAAAGAACAAAGCTTTCTGGACAGCCCTCATCCCTTCCAAATCCTCTTGGTCAGTGAGGGAAATTCTAAAATTAAGGGAGTTGGCTCGCAGTTTTATTTCTTATGAAATAGGAACAAATTCTGAACTCCTAATGTGGCATGACCCTTGGATGGAAAACAGGTCGCTTATCTCCAGATTTGGTGACTCTATTATTTCCATTGCAGAATCAACGAGTCTTGCTCGTGTCAAAGATTTCATCACTGATAGAAGATGGGTGCCCCCAGGATCCAACCATGTCTTAGCCATAGAGCTACGACATCATCTCCGTTCCATTCCCATTGCGCGCGAAGATGCTGTTCTATGGCAAGGTTCAAAAAATGTTAAGATGGCAAACATCTGGCAAACCATTCGAAGAGTGGGTTCTACCTCTCCCTGGGCTCCTGCAGTTTGGCATTCCTACGCTATCCCTAAATGTGCTTTCTTCATGTGGCTTACTCTTAAATCAAGACTTCTTACGAAAGATAGGATGCTTCTGTTTGGTATGAATGTCAATCCACAATGCGTTCTATGCAACTGTAATGATGAGTCGATTGTCCATCTGTTCACTACTTGTCCCTACACTAGTCTGATTCTTTCTAGCAGCCCTGTCCCGATATCTTCTTCATGGTTGGACTGGCAAAATGGGATCTTTACTCCAAGAGGTTTATCTAATATTCAGAAGCATGTTGGTTGGCTGTTTATATCAACTGTGATATACTTCATCTGGTAGGAGCGAAATCAAAGGATTCATAATCCGGGTAAATCAAGACCTACTATCCAGTTGCTAATCCAAATCAAGAATATGTTGCGAGAGAAGCTATTTACTTGTAGAAACTTTAAAAAGTTTATTGCTAGGGACCCATCCCTCATCCCTTTATTGTATTAGGGCATGCTAGTTTGCTAGTTTTCTAGTTGTCTGCTGACTATCTGTTTTGTGGTTTGGTTTTAGCCGTAGTGCTTTCGTTGTTTTTTCGCGGGGTATGCCCCTAGATTATGTACTTTTTTAGTCATTAATACATTTATTTAGCAAAAAAAAACATTTTAGATGATAAGCAGAGAGGAGAAGCTTATGGAAAGGGTTTAAATCATGTCACAGGTTTGGGGGTTCCTAAAAGTGAAGGCATGAATGTGAATGAGATGGTTGTTGATGTGGAGCTCAGTGATGCTACACCTGATAATGCTGATATACCTTCTGATAGCAGTGAGGACCCATCGATGGGAGGGATGGGGAATGCTGCTCATGGAAAATTGAGAATGTCTGTGACAAATTTAGGATTTGCTGCAGAGCAGGTAGCAGAAGCTGGAACTTTAGCCATGTGGGATGCCAATTGTGGTGACACTAGCAAGGGGGATTTGGATAACAATCCTGCTGCTCACCCCCTTGTAGTAGGGGAGAATAGCAATGATGTGGGGGCCCAGGTCTGATGGAGAATAGGGACTTGGGAGATGTGAATGAAATGGAGACTGAGCTCCGTGTTATCCCAAATGCTAATGCTGATTTACTCAGCAAGCCGGGCAATGAGGGTTTAGTTCTCAGTGCTGACTGTTGTAAGGATACTATAAAATTTGGGATGGAGATGACCGAACATAAAATTTGGGAGGATAGATTCGTATGGGGAGTCAATAGATGAGGAAGCTATTGCAGGGTTTATTGAGGACCTTGTCGCAGAAATTGTCAATGATGCAAAATTGAAGGGTGGATTTGCTGACTCTAGTGAGGGGGATTTGAAAATGTGTATGGATGGTTTGTCGTTGGTGGGGGAACCTAGCCATGTTGATGGGGGGCTTTGTATGACTGGGGCTGAGGACAGAGGCATTGATGCGGACTTGGATAATGCAATCATTGTCCAACTGGAGGACACTGCGAAAGACTGGGAGAGGATGGATGATAAGCAACTCCTAGCTAAGGCAAGGGATTATCTGAAAGTCCTGCAACTCACCATTGAGTACCTGGGGTTTGAGGTGCCTGCGTTAAAGAGGCAGAGGGAGACAATGATCAGGGCCCATGGTAACTTCCTTATTGACATTTCGGAGTTTGCGGAGAATGAAGAACTTTGTGAAGCCTACAACTGCATTATCCAGCTGCAGGATTATTCGGTTATTCAGGGAATTGAAATCCCAAATGAAGGTATTCCTCTTGATGTGTTCTTTGATGAGAATGGTCAGGTCAGGGATAGGCTAGTGTCACGCGGGGATGTACTGGGTGTGAATTGCATAGATGGGAAAAATGGCAAGCAAAACAAGAAACGGGTTCGATGGCAGGATGACCTTCAAAGCGTAAGTTATCCTGAGCTAGGGGGTGTGGACAAAATTGGAAGGTTAGCGACTGTGTTTGACTCTGTGAGGGGTACTCCTGACTACTCTGTTAAGGTGATCACTGATGTGGACATAGATAAGGAGGTTGATGAAGCCTTTGACTTCTTGACAACTGCTGATTTTTAAGACAGGCAATTCTGAGACTCTACTTGGCAGTTCTACTATCACAAATGAAAGCCCTGCCCAGCACAAGGGAATGCCTGGGGAGGATATCCCCTGGGAGGATTTCCCAATTGTTAGCACTCTGCCCCATCTTGAGAATGATTTGTATGCAAGCGATGGGGTAGGGACTATTGGTATGGAGATCGATATGGTGCAGCAATGTGAAGCTATTGTTGGGAATACTCTGAATAGTTCTCCTGGTTTGACCAGAGAAGAGGATGCGGTGGAGACAATTCAGGCCACGAAAATGGACATTGCTTTAGAGGCTGATCACGGGGTGGAAAGGGGTGAAGGGCAGCTCAAACCGGCTAGGTGGACAAAGGCCAGAATCAGGAAATGGAGAGCGACTAGGGGTGGTCGAGTTGGTAGCTTCTAATTTATGGCAATCTTGTCTTGACTCTTGTAGTTTGTCTGATAGTATGCTGAACTTGTAATGGGTTTATTCTGTTGACTTGTTTTCTTTGTTGATTCACGGGGTATGCCCCTAGACTTGTCTCAGTTGTTCCTTTTGGTATAAAATTTTTTAATTAGCAAAAAAAAAAAAACCTCGTTTTGGACTCGTTGGAACAAAAATATTAAATTTTCTTCATTTTTTACTCGTTTGAACATGCAAACTACTTATAGCCTTGTTCTCGACTAGTTTGACCCCTAAAACTCACTAAAATCTCATTTTGGACTCGTTGGAACAAATATATTAATTTAGCTTCAGTTTGGACTTGTTTGCACATGTAAACATAGCCCTGTTCTTGACTCGTTTGACCCATAAAATTCACTAAAACCTCAATTTGGACTTGTTGGAATAAGAAAATTAAATTGGCTTCATTTTTTACTCGTTTGAACATGGAAATCACTTATAGCCTTGTTCTTGACTCGTTTGAACCCAAAAAATCACTAAAACCTCATTTTTGACTCGTTGGAACATGAAAATTAACTTATCTTCATTTTTGGCTCGTTTGAATATGGAAACCACTATAGCCTTGTTTTGACTCGTTTGACCCCTAAAACTCACTAGAACCTCATTTTGGTCTCGTTGGAACAAATATATTAATTTAGCTTCATTTTTGCTCGTTTGAACATGGAAACCACTTATAGCCTTTGTTCTTGACTCGTTTGACCCCTAAAACACACTAAAACCTCATTTTGGACTCGTTGGAACAACAATATTAATTTAGCTTCATTTTTTGCAAGTTTGAACATGGAAACAACTTATAGCCTTGTTATTGACTCGTTTGACCCCTAAAACTCACTAAAACCTCATTTTGGACTTTTTGAAACAAGAAAATTAATTTGGCTTCATTTTGGGCTCGTTCGTACATGGAAACCACTTATAACCTTGTTCTTGACTTGTTTGACCACTAAAACTCACTAAAACCTCATTTTGGACTCGTTGGAACAAGAAAATTAATTTGACTTCATTTTTGACTCGTTTGAACATGGAAACCACTTATAAGCCTTTTTCTTGACTCGTTTGACCCCTAAAACTCATTGAAACCTCATTTTGGACTCGTTGGAACAAGAAAATTATTTTGGCTTCATTTTTGACTCGTTTGAACTTGGAAACCACTTGTAGCCTTGTTCTTGACTCGTTTGAATCCTAAAACTCAATTAAACCTCATTTTGGACTCCTTGGAACAAGAAAATTAATTTGACTTCATTTTTTACTCGTTTGAACATGGAAACCACTTATAAGCCTTCTTCTTGACTCGTTTGACCCCCAAAACTCATTGAAACCTCATTTTGGACTCGTTGGAACAAGAAAATTAATTTGGCTTCATTTTTGACTCGTTTGAACATGGAAACCACTTGTAGCCTTGTTCTTGACTTGTTTGAATCCTAAAACTCACTAAAACCTCATTTTGGACTCCTTGGAACAAGAAAATTAACTTAGCTTCATTTTTGGCTCGTTTGAAAATGGAAACCACTTATAGCCTTGTTCTTGACTCTTTTGACCCCTAAAACTCACTAAAACCTCATTTTGGACTCGTTAAAACAAACACATTAATTAGCTTCATTTTTGACTTGTGTGCACATGGAAACCAGCCTTGTTCTTGACTCGTTTGACCCCTAAAACCTCGTTTTGGACTCGTTGGAACAAAAATATTAATATTTCTTCATTTTTTACTCGTTTGAACATGCAAACCACTTATAGCCTTGTTCTCGACTAGTTTGACCCTTAAAACTCACTAAAACCTCCTCATTTTGGACTCTTTTTTTTTTACTAATTGATATGTATTAATGACAAAAAAATGTACATAAGCTAGGGGCATACCCCGCGAGGAAACAAGAGAGCAAAGCTAAACACTAGGCTGAGACTAAGCCATCACGGCTTTACAAAAAAAAAAAATACCAGCTAGTACCAAGCTAATAAAGGAGTAGAATTAAGGAAGGATCCTTAGCAACTTGCTTTTGAAATCCTTTACATGTGAACAGCTTCTCTCGTACCATAGTCTTTATAACTAAAGACAGCTGAATGGTTTGTCTTGGAGGCCCACTCGCATGCATCCTTCTGTTCCTTTCCTGCCAAATGTTATAAATTACCACAGAGACAAAAAGCCATCCTACCAATTTCTGAAAATTTGACAAGTTTCCTTGAGTAAATGCTCCATTCTGCCAATCCGCCCAATCGCAGCTTAACGGAACAGGACTACAGCCCAGAATCAGTTGCGTGTATGGGCATGAGACAAAGAGATGCTCAGCAGTTTCATTATTGCATTGACACAGTAGACATGAAGGGTTTACATTCATACCGAAAGAGTTCATATGAACTTTAGTCAATAGCCTTGCTTTGAGCGCTAACCACATGAAAAACGCGCATTTAGATATGGCAAACCGAGGGGGGAGAAGGAGTTCCAACTCTCCTGATTGTGTTCCATACGACTGAAAGCTTGACTTTCTTGGATCCCTGCCACAACACTGCATTACTACGAGCAATAGGGACATTAGAGAGAATTTGTCTCAACTCAATTATCTGATGATGATTTGAACGGGGGGGACCCATCTGCCATCCGAAATGAATTCATTTACGCGAGCTAAGGAAGAGGACTCAGCATTAGAAATAACAGAGGTGCCCAATCTCGAAGTTAGCGATCGATTATCGCACCATGGGTCATGCCACATAAAAAGACAAGAATTATCAGCAATACTAAAGGAGATGTATCTCCCGGCTTCCATTCTATGATTCATGATTTGTCTAACTGCCCAAGAACTAGCAGAGGGAATATTGGCAACCCAAAATGCTTTATTCTTCAGTAAGCATTTATGAAACCATTGGACCCAAAGAGAGGTATCATTATACTGAGAGATTTTCCAGATTTGAAAGAAGATAGCAGCTTTATTCCGATCATGCAGGTCACTAATACCAAGACCTCCCTCTAATTTAGGGAGACAACAATCCGACCAAGCAACCTTGTGATGACATTTGGCATTGTGCTTGCCTCCCCATAAAAACCTTGAGAAGCAGGACTGAATCTTGGTTAGAACGTTCTTAGGAAGGAATAAGTACGTGGCCCAGAAGCCAAAAATACCATAAAGAACCGCTTTGAGAAGTTGCAACCTTCTAGAAAATCGTAAAAAACCCGATGTCCAAGTGTCAATTAACAAAGCCTCTGAATTAAAGAATAGTAGTCCTGAGCTTTAAGTCTTGTGGTAATTAGGGGAAGACCAAGGTACTTGCCCCATTTGGAAACCCGTAGTAAGCAGAGCATGATCAATGGTATCAGCAGGAACATTACAGAAGTAGCACTCGCTCTTATTAGTATTCGGAGTGAGGCCAGACGCTGAGGAGAAACCACTGACTGCAACAGACAAGGCAGAGATGGAAGGAACATCACCTTTGCAGAAAAGAAAGATGTCATCAGCAAAGATCAGGTGGGTCAGCTGAAGCTCCTTTGTTCGCCAATGAAAAGAGAAATTTGAATTGCTTTGCAGGTTACGGTGGAGATAAGCAGAGAATACTTCCATGCCAATCATAAAAAGGTAAGGAGATAAGGGATCTCCTTGCCTTAGACCTTTCTTACTCCGAAAGAAACCTTCGATGGAACCATTGATTTTCAGAGAAATCATACAATTAGTGATGCAAACTCGAACCCACTCAAGAAAACGGGGAGGAAAACCCATACGATCCATAGCTTCAAACAGGAATTTCCAACTCATAGTGTCGAAGGCCTTATGGATATCCAATTTAATAGCGCACCTAGGCGCACCTTCAGCCTTATGGTAATCACGACAAAGAGACTGGGCTAGAAGGATGTTATCTCCAATGCTGCGTTGAGGCACAAAGGCAGATTGATTAGCCGAGATAAGGGTAGAAAGAATAACCTTTAATCTAGAAGCTAATAATTTGGTGATACACTTGTACAACGTGTTGCAGCATGAAATTGGTCTGTAGTGAGACAAGGTAGTAGCATTTTCTGACTTCGGGACCAACGTGATTGCAACAAAATTAATAATTCGAGGAAGACGCTGAGAATCGAAGAAATAAAGAATAGCTCGAGTGATATCTGCACCCACAATATTCCAAGAAGCAATGTAGAATTCCGGAGGGAAGCCGTCAGGACCAGGACTTTTGTGTTTAGCCATCAGATTCAAGGTCTTAAAAACCTCATCAGAAGTAAAATCAGTCGTGAGAAAACACTTTTGGATTGGAGATAATTGAGGCAAGATAGCTTGGGGGTCAATAGAATTAGTGTCCTCAGCAGTCCCCAGCAAAGCTTGAAAGAACTAAATAGCATGGTTAGAAATGTCTCTATGAGTAGAGAAGGAAGCACCAGACTCATCTTCTAACACAGTAATTTTATTTGAGTTCCACCTACTACGACAAGAATTGAAAAAATACTTGTTGTTTCCGTCACCAACCTTTAACCAGTGCACTCGGGATTTTTGCTTTAAGAAGACTTCTTCTTTATTTAAAGCCTCCACAAGAGTTTCACATAATTTCGCCTCTTCCTCGAACTGTGATTGAGATGGTAAAGCAGGGAGACTCTCCTGAAAATGAAGAAGCTCATTTCTTGCCACTAGAACCTTTTCATGAATGTCACCATCTTCTTTATTTAACCGTTTAAGAGCGAGCTTTACTCTTTTTAGTTTGCTTGTAACAATAAACCAGGGGTCTCCAAGAATTGGAGTATTCCACGCAACTTCTACTTCATTCAAGAACTTGGGGTGAGATATCATGTGGCTAAACACTTGAAAGGGTTTACTGAGCTTCTCAAAGGAAAGACCCAAATCAACTAAGATCGGGCAGTGGTCAGAGAGACCTCTAACGAGAAACTTTGCATGAGAATGATCAAAAGTACTCAACCAAGCAGGGTTAACAACAGCACGATCAAGCTTCTTCTGAGTTGGTTTACGTTTATTACTGTCCCACCAAGTTAGGAAATTACCAGAAAATTGAAGATCAATACCATCAATGTCATTTAGAAATTCTCGAAACTCCTGCATACCAGTTGTGACCCGTAACGAACCTCCCTGTATTTCATTAACATTAAGGCAGACATTGAAGTCTCCTAACAAAATCCATGGAGGGCATGCTCCATTGGTAGAAATAGAAGCTTGAAAATTATTAAGATCCACCCAAAGTTGTCTACGCTCTTCATGAGTGTTCAGAGCATACACAAAAGAAGCAAAAAATTCCATTTTTGAGTCCAGATTAACCACCAAGCAGGAAATATGCTGGCTGCCCTGCTGCAATTGAGTAACAGACCAGCGCTTTTGGTCCCATCCAATCCACACACGCCCATTATAGTGGCTTTCATAATTATAAATCCAAGAAAACCGATAAGCAATAGCAGATGATACTTTTGGAGCAGAATCTTTATTTACATGTGTCTCTAGCAGCGATATAAGACCAATATCATTATTAAATAAGAAATCCTTAACAAAGGAAATCTTTTTATTGAGCCCCCTAATGTTATAGGAGCTAAAATTCATGAAAATTTAGAGACGTAAAGAGGGTTTCCCCCTGGTCTTTTGACCCTCTTAGGCAGAGACTTCGACAGTGCATTAAAAATAGGAGTATTTACTCGAGCACTTTCAATAGGTTTCTGACTAGCAGCAGACAGTTTCGACTTTCTCGATTGAACAGTCGTCCAAGTGCTTTCCTCTATAATGTTAACACCATTATCATGAACTGGTTCCGCAATTGCACTAGAATTCTGGTTCAAATCCCCCATCTGCTGTATAGACTCTCATCTTCTTTCTCATCTTCATTCCTTACTACAGGGATGGTAGTGTCATCCAATTTTGATTTCTCCAATGGCGAATTAGCCACAGGAACATCAACCACAAGGACCTCATCTTTCTGAGCATTACTCTTCTCTAGCTCAACTTCATGACTGACTTTCCTAGCCCAGTGCCGAGTTACATGAGGACATGCCCCCACCAAGTGACCTAAAGTCTTGCAAGCTGTGCATACCAACGGTTTATTTGGGTAACTTACTTTAATTATCTCCACATACTTTGTTTCCGAAACCGGATCCAAAACCTCGACCTCAAGATTAGAAGGAAGGTCATCCCCAACCTTATAGTCTACACAAAGCTTGGCAAAAGGAAGAATTTCCAACCTGGATGTCATATCGTCAGCCGAGAGGGGATTCCCAATAGCACTACCAAGGAAACTGAGACCCTCACGAGTCCAGTAACTATCCGGAACATTCTCAAACTTTACCCACAGCGGCATACTTGTTTTTTCTCCCACTTTCGTGCCCCAAGCATGAACAATCATTGGTTTTTTACCTAAATACCAGGTGCCCCGTGACAGTGCAGCATTCATATTAGCTACCGAGTCAAATTTGAAAATGTATGTCTTAGGGTCTTTTCGAGAAACATGAAGAAGTCCTCGCGACCATACATTACGAGCGAATTCAACAACCTTTTGATATGGAGGAGCCCCCCTAGAAAAGGTGCCAACAATACTGTTCTTAAACTTTTCATTCCCCTTCTTAAGCATTTCATCTGGAGGAGAAATGACTTTGACCCCTGATGGCATAGGAACATAGTCAAAAGTAAGATTATTAAGAGAGGGAGGGGCATTTTTTACCACTTGCGTCCAAGAAGGTTTGAGCTTAGAGTGTTCTGCATCATTCATTCTCTCCAGCACCTGCTCTTTAGCTTTCCCTTTGGCCCCCGAGAGACTGCCCTGTTTATGAATGTCATCATCCTTGGCGACTGAGCTAGACAAGTCTACAAACACGTTACCTTCCTTAATAACAGGTCCTGCAATGACCTCATCTTTCCCTCCTTTTACATTTTTTGTCCCGGACACACCTTCTCCAAAAGCATCTCGCCCCTTGGCATTGAACCCAGGAACCCTAGAAGAAAACTTTGGCAGCCCAAACTCATCTCGACCATCAATAAAGACCTCCGTATTCGCAGTACCCATTCCTTCATTGAACTTGTCGATTTTTTTTGCACTGAATCTCGCAGCATCAGTCAAGGAAAACCGCTTATCAACAATGAAACTCTTAAGGTCATTGATTAGGGCCCTAGCTCGAATGAGTTCATCTCTTTCATGCCTATTGATATCAAACGCTGCCTTAGCAACTTGGCATATTTACTATATTTTTTATCTTTCTTTCTGCTATGGGTTCTAATACTGATTTTTCTGGGATACCGGTTGACCATGATGGTGTTGCTTTGGAATATGGTTCTTTTGGTGGAGATGAAGCTCCTTTCACTGTGGTTGGATCTGTTTTTCGAGAAATACTAGGTGGGTCAAACTCTGTCTCTGGTTTACCTCAACATCTTGAGGCTGATCCTTTAAGGGATGAGGTTCTTTTGGATGGAAAAGGAGGAGATAGTCCTAAAAAGGTGAGGTCGAGTGTTTTGGGGTATTCCAATCATAGATACAGACGATGAAGACTTTGAAGTAGAAGGGTCTTTATATGCTGAGGGTGATGAACAGGAACCTAAATTTAGTGTATAAGTGATAGGAAGAAGGATGGATTCGTGAAGATTTAGTATAGATCTGATGATTAATGTGTGTAAGAAGGGTGGCGGCTAATAGGGTTTTTTAGAGAGAAGCAAGAGTTTCTCTCTCTAGGACTTTCATTTTCCTATCCTCGGTGACTCCTACTCATAGAACCCGGCCTAATGAAGGATTGGTGTCAAAGAGAATGGAATCTAGTTATGTGGTGGAACCTGTGTTTGACTCATGTATTGATGTGGCCGCTGCCAATGGAAGCATGGGGGATTTGGAACTCAAAAGACCGGCTGGTAGCGATACAACCAAAAGGCGAAGGATCATTTTGGACTCGTTGGAACAAATATATTAATTTAGCTTCAGTTTGGACTAGTTTGCACATGTAAACATAGCCCTGTTCTTGACTCGTTTGACCCATAAAATTCACTAAAACCTCATTTTGGACTCGTTGGAATAAGAAAATTAAATTGGCTTCATTTTTTACTCGTTTGAACATGGAAACCACTTATAGCCTTGTTCTTGACTCGTTTGAACCCAAAAAATCACTAAAACCTCATTTTTGACTCGTTGGAACATGAAAATTAACCTATCTTCATTTTTGGCTCGTTTGAATATGGAAACCACTTATAGCCTTGTTTTGACTCGTTTGACCCCTAAAACTCACTAGAACCTCATTTTGGTCTCGTTGGAACAAATATATTAATTTAGCTTCATTTTTGCTTGTTTGAACATGGAAACCACTTATAGCCTTTGTTCTTGACTCGTTTGATCCCTAAAACACACTAAAAGCTCATTTTGGACTCGTTGGAACAACAATATTAATTTAGCTTCATTTTTTGCAAGTTTGAACATGGAAACCACTTATAGCCTACTTAGCAAAAAAAAAAAAAAACCACTTATAGCCTTGTTATTGACTCGTTTGACCCCTAAAACTCATTAAAACTTCATTTTGAACTCGTTTGAGCATGCAAACCATCTAGACTCGTTTGACCCCTAGAACTCAATAAAACTTCATTTTGGATTCATTTGAACAAAAGAATTAATTTCGTTTCATTTTCACTCGTTTGAGCAAGGAAACCACTTGTAGCTTTGTTTTGGATTCATTTGACCCCTAGAACTCACTAAAACTTCATTTTGAACTCGTTTGAACAAGAAAATTAGTTTTGCTTTATTTTGAGTCGTTTGAGCATGGAAATCCAACTTCGCATAGGCTGTGAGCAAAACTAACTTCACTACAATCAACATTCCCACCTTCAAACTGAGTAGGTACTAACCGGCCGAGACTATTCCAATCGCAGAAGACCTCTTCACCGCGACTCTCCATCAAGAATCCCTCTTGAAACGCTGCTCCCAAAACCCAATTGTTTTTGTCAACACCAACGTGACACACATAAACAAACCCATCAAGAGACCCAATAAACGTTGAGTTTCTCGTATGTGCCAACAGAGTGAAACCACTTGTAGCTTTGTTCTTGACTCGTTTGATCCCGAGAACTCACTAAAACTTCATTTTGGACTCTTTAAACAAGAAAATTAGTTTTGCTTTATTTTGACTCGTTTGAGCATGGAAACCACTTGTAGCTTTGTTCTTGACTCGTTTGACCCCTAGAACTCACTAAAACTTCATTTTGGACTCATCTGAACAATGAAATTAATTTTGCTTCATTTTTGACTCGTTTGAGCATTGAAACCACTTGTAGCTTTGTTCTTGACTCGTTTGACCAATAGAACTCACTAAAACTTCATTTTGGATTCGTTTGAACAAGAAAATTAATTTTGATTCATTTTGACTCGTTTGAGCGTGAAAACCACCTGTAGCTTTGTTCTTGACTCGTTTGACCCCTAGAACTCACTAAAACTTTAATTTGGTCTCATTTGAACAATGAAATTAATTTTGCTTCATTTTTGGCTCGTGTGAGCATGGAAATCACTTGTAGCTTTGTTCTTGACTCGTTTGACCACTAGAACTCACGAAAACTTCATTTTGGACTCGTTTGAACAAGAAAATTAATTTTGATTCATTTTGACTCGTTTGAGCGTGAAAACCACTTGTAGCTTTGTTCTTGACTCATTTGACCCCTAGAACTCCCTAGAACTTCATTTTGGACTCGTTTGAACAATAAAATTAATTTTGCTTCATTTTTGACTCGTTTGAGCATGGAAACCACTTGTAACTTTGTTCTTGACTTGTTTGACTACTACAACTCATTAAAACTTCATTTTGGACTCGTTTGAACAAGGAAATTTATTTTGCTTCATTTTGACTCGTTTGAGCGTGAAAACCACTTGTAGCTTTGTTCTTGACTCGTTTGACCCCTAGAACTCCATAGAACTTCATTTTGGACTCGTTTGAACAATAAATTAATTTTGCTTCATTTTTGACTCATTTGAGCATGGAAACCACTTGTAACTTTGTTCTTGACTTGTTTGACTACTAGAACTCATTAAAACTTCATTTTGGACTCGTTTGAACAAGAAAATTTATTTTGCTTCATTTTGACTCGTTTGAGCATGCAAACCACTTGTAGGTTCTTGACTCGTTTGACCCCTAGAACTCACTAAAACTTCATTTTGGATTCGTTTGAACAAAAGAATTAATTTCGCTTCATTTTGACTCGTTTAAGCAAGGAAACCACTTGTAGCTTTGTTTTAGATTCATTTGACCCCTAGAACTCACTAAAACTTCATTTTGAACTCGTTTAAACAAGAAAATTAGTTTTGCTTTATTTTGACTCGTTTGAGCATGGAAACCACTTGTAGCTTTGTTCTTGACTCGTTTGACCCCGAGAACTGACTAAAACTTCATTTTGGACTCGTTTGAACAATGAAATCAATTTTGCTTCATTTTTGATTCGTTTGGGCATGGAAACCACTTGTATCTTTGTTCTTTATTCGTTTGACCCTTTTTTTTTTGCTAATTAAATTTTATAGCATAGGGAATTACATCTCTAGGGGTATACCCCGCGACACACCTACCTAACGGAACAACAAACGAAAAACATCAATAATGGTAGATAAACTAGCAATCTTCACCGTTATCTTCCTCGAATGCTCGTTTACTCAGCAACTGTTTCGATATATTACTGAAGGCCATTGTTCTCCTCTCCCAACCGATTGGTCTGATTGGAATTTAGAGCTGAACAGGGACATTTCTCGTGACATTTTCGCAACAATTAGAGTGCTCATCTTTCAAGTGGGTGCTTATCAAATATGGAAAGAGCGCAACTCTAGATTCCATTCAGGAGATTACTCAAACCCTATGCAATTGGCGTGCAGATGCTCTAATATTATAGTTTGCAGACTTGAGACATCTAAGTGGTTTGCTAAGGAGCGTATTAAACACAATATTCTGGGCGCTTGGTCTACAATCATTCCAAATTAGTTCCAATTTAGTTTTGGTGTCTATAGGCAATATCATTTTCTTTGTAATAGTTGGCTGCCTTATTTTCCAGTTTTTCCTGGCCATCGGAGTTAACTCCCTCTTGTAACTATTTTCTTTAATGCATAAAAATTTTATAGCAAAAAAAAAAAAAAAAACTAGCAATCTACAGCAAGTAAATCTAGATAACTAGACTACGAAAACCAACCAGAAAATCCACAACATAACAACTAAGAAAACTAGATGAAACTAGTTTAAAAGAGACAAGCTAATGTCTTCGCCAGGATCTGTTCACAAGCCAACTTCTGACCTTAGCCAAGCAGCTGTACAACTCCATCTCTAGCTCAACCTCAGCACCAAACATAGCAGCACCCCTGTCATGCTCCTCATCCCTGCACTGTTAGTCGTGAACCAAAGTCTTCCAACCAAGCATAACAGCGCAGTCGCTTTATTAATATCATTCAACAATTCCATCGCCACCTCCAAGGAATTAGCACCCTTACAACTGCTACGAAATAAAACATTAATCTCCCAATCAAGATGGTAGACCACTCCACCAATGACCAGCAACGGAAGCCCAAACCCAGTCCGGGATTTCCATACCAACCCATCTATTTGCATCAAAAGATGCAGCCCAGCTTTTAAGATTCTCATAGCCAGGCCAAAACCATCAATGGAACCTGGTCGGACTATTATACCAGCCTTGTGCGAACATGCTCCACACACATTGTCCCAAAACAAGTCCTGAATAACAACAGGGAGAGCCAAAGCACTATGCTCACTTCCTGGATTCATTATAGCCACGTTTAAAAAACCCAAAGCTCCAGTTGGTACAAACTTGGTTGACAAGTGTGGAATCAGGCTCAGCACCCATCCAGACTGTTTCGTGAGAGCACATCTCAACAGATGACTCAGGTCCCTTCTTATCGCAGGCATGTCCACGGCAGTCCATTTTTGGCTGACCGAAACCAAAGTTATCACGTTGGCATCAACCAAAAGGCCAACATTTCCACCACAATTCTCAGAAATCACACTTCGCATTTTATGATCATAAAAAATAAATTCGACACCACCACAAACTGGTTTTAAACCACCCCAATTACCTATCTCAATTCCTAGCAAACATCATTGAACCTAAACCGAGGCAATTTTGGAAACCAATTATTATCCCCTTGGTCGACTAGATTGAGAAAAGATACCTCATCTTCCAAGTTCATTGGGGTCCTTGTCGGATCCTCGCAAGCCTGTTGCAACATATTATCAAACACATGATAGACATTCATGACTTTCCTTCCATCCACGAAAGGGCCAAACCCTGCCACTTCTACACATTTCAGAAAAGAGGAATAATTAACGAGAGCTACAAGCTTCTCGTCTCCATTAATAAACTCTTCACCATAGAGGTCCTTCGAGTTAGCCTCCTTATGAAGAAAAACCTTAAGTCCATCTCCTAAGAGATCCACGAGTGGGTTATGAAAACCCGCCAAGCCATCGGTAGCAGACATAAAAAAACAGAATATAAAAATACATACTGGCAGCAATATATCAATAGCTCTTTCAGGCATACTGTCAAACACTACAACATCACCTATTGGAACCAGCTTGAAAGGAAGCACTCTATTCCAAAACTCATACCAAGTGGAAGAAGCCCAGATGAAATCCAAGTCAATGCTATTAACAGGGCAGATAAGACCTTCCATACCGGAAAAAAAGATTGATATGTGCTTCCCCAACCCAACAGCTTCCAATACAGGTCGCTCGTCATCAAACTTCCCTCTACTGTTCACAAAGTAAGGGAAAAACACTGGCATCAATAGAGGCAAGTGTCATCAACATCATCTGGGTTCACAAGAAAACGCAGATGGTAAGGACAAACATCCTTCAACAGAGCACGTTCAAGAACAACAATAGATGTGTTAACCATGGACATCACCTCCAAGGCAACGATGTCTGAGTTGAACCCATCGCACATCAAGACTAAATTTTCTTCCAAGTCAATCGGTCTCTTAAAAACCGTCACGAAAAACACCAAAGTGTTGTGAATATTAACAAGATCCACAAACACAACCCCTAAGCCAAGAGACCCAATTGGCTCTAAACCCAGAAAAACCATCGGAAACATTTAGCACAGAATAAAATTATATAAAAGAAATATTGTGTTTTAGGTGGAAGGTCAGAAGAGGAGAGATGGATTTAGGTAGGCTTAATTTTGGATATGATGGAGAAAGGGAGAAGATTAAGGATTGAAAACGGTGGCGGCTAGGGTTGAAGGTAGAGAGAAAACGACTCTCATCGTCCGATTCGTTTGACCCTTGGAACTCACTAAAACTTCATTTTGGACTCGTCTAAACATTAAAATTAGTTTTTCTTTATTTTGACCCGTTTGAGCATGGAAACCACTTGTAGCTTTGTTCTTGACACGTTTGATCCCTAGAACTCACTAGAACTTCCTTTTAGACTCGTTTGAACAATCAAATTAATTTCGCTTCATTTTTTCTCGTTTGAGCGTGGAAACCACTTATAGCTTTGTTCTTTATTCGTTTGACACTAAAACTTCATTTTGGACTCGTTTGAACTAGAAAATTAATTTTGATTCATTTTGACTCGTTTGAGCGTGAAACCACTTGTAGCTTTGTTCTTGACTCGTTTGACCCCTATAACTCACTAAAACTTCATTTTGGACTCATTTGAACAATTAAATTAATTTTGCTTCATTTTTGACTCGTTTGAGCATCGAAACCACTTGTAGCTTTGTTCTTGACTCGTTTGACCACTAGAACTCATTAAAACTTCATTTTGAACTCGTTTGAACAAGAAAATTAGTTTTGCTTTATTTTGACTCGTTTGAGCATGGAAACCACTTGTAGCTTTGTTCTTGACTCGTTTGACCCCTAGAACTCACTAAAACTTCATTTTGGACTGGACGGGATGAGAGTCTTAGAGAGAGAAGCTCTTCCTTCTCACTAGAAACCCTACTTAGCCGCCATTATTTTTTCACTCAGATCTAAACTCTTACACACATTCTCCAGCAGTAAATACCATATTCCCTTCATTAAATCCACTCTCTTCACCCCTAAACCTAAACACCATATATATATATATATATAAGAAATATGGTGTTTAGGTTTAGGGGTGAAGAGAGTGGATTTAATGAAGGGAATATGGTATTCGTTTCTTGCTTCTATGGTGAGTCAAGGTTCTAATTACGATTCCGAATCTGGGTTGCCAGGGTATATGCAGGACATGGATGATGATAAGTTTAAGGAGATGCTTGCTCGTAGAGAGGTTGAGGATTTTCCAATTTTAACGGCGCCGAAAATGGTGGACCCGAGTACCTCTGGGGGAATGGGTAGGGGAGTAATGAAAGATTCCTCTGATGGAGAGGAGGTGCATCATGAAGATGTGAGAGATGCAATGGAGAGAGATGCGATAAGTCGAGTGGCTAAGGCAATATCTGCAAACACTAAGAATGATAGGGATGAGCTCATTAGACTTAGATTGAAAATGATGGAAGTTTGTGATTATCTTGAGGCAAAAGGGCTGTCTTTGGGAGAAATGGAGAAGGAGAACTTGAAAGCCCAGGCAGGGTTTAATTTGGGTTTAAACAATCCACTGGATTTTATCACGGGCCGAGATGAGTTTGGTTTGCCTATTCTATCGTCCAAGTCTGAGGGCGAGAAGGTTGGGTTGGATGGAAAGGAGACTCCGGGTTTGAAGAGTATTCTCAAGAATAAAAAAGTAGATTTGTCGAAAGGAGAACCTTCTGGAGTTGTTAAAGGCTCTAATGTAGAGGACACAGTTCAAGAAGAGATAAAGGAGGACAAAGAAGCGGGGAAGAAGTCTTGGTCTTTGGTGCTAAAAGACACTCCAACATCTTTGAAGGGAGTGGCTTTTGAGTATGTTCCCCCACCAAAAGGTTCTACGGTGGTTGACCCCCCAAAGGAGGTTTTGCAGAAAGGGGCGGAAAAGTTTAAATGCTGTGTGGTTGGGAAATTCACTAAAGCTGCTCTACCCTTTAGGAGAGTTAAGGAAATTGCTAATTTGGTTTGGAAAAAGGGTCTCATGTCTGTGGCTCAGAGAAATGAATCAACCTACATTTTCAAGTTTAGAACTGCAAATGACAAGAATGCGGCTCTTTCTAAAGGAACTTGGTACTTTGATCAAAGGCCAATGGTGGTTACTGATTGGGGGTGCTCAACAGGTGTGACCCCTATTTCTTCTATGCCTTTATGGGTCAAATTTAGTAACTTGCCGGACTGTTATTGGACCCAGGAGGGGTTGAGCAGAATTGCTAGCTTTATTGGAGTGCCCCTAGGTGTTGACACACTTACATCCCAGCTAGAAATTTTGCCTTTTGCTAAGATGTGTGTCCAGTACAGGGTAGGAGACCCACTACCCACCACTATCCCTGTGGTTGACATTGACAACTCTACGGTGGAGGTGAAAGTTTCGTATTTTAACAAGCCATTGTTGTGCACTCATTGTAACTCGTTGGGTCATGTTGTAAATGTTTGCCCAGTAGCTATAGGTGAATGGACTCAAAAGCCTCGTTACACTGTTGGGAAGGAGGAGGTTCGAAAGAAGGGAGATAACGGTGGGGGGCAGGCGGTAGAGACGGGAGAAAAGCAGGCCTCAAAGGGAAAGGAAGTCCAAACTGATTTGGATGATTCTAGTAACAAGCAAAAGGAATCCAGGGCATTAGATGATGCGGTGGAGGCACCAACTAAGTTTGAGCAAAACTGTTCGAATATGGCTCAGCAAGCTGTTTCTATTGAGGAGCATGATAATGAGGGAAGTCAGGGCTGGACAGAAGTAAAAAACAAGAGGAAACCTGTTGCATCTCCTAGTGTTTCAGCTGGAACCCCATCTCCACAGACTTTCAAAAATGTGGTGGTGGACGAAGTAGCGCGTAAGCAGGGCAATAAAAGATCAAAATCTAAAGGGCTTAAGAGGGCGAAGTGGGGCTCTGGGGGCCCTCCTTCGAAGTAATTCTCAGTTTTAAATGACTGTTTTTTGTTCTTACTGTTGGAATTCGGGCATGAAAACGCAACGGAAATAACGTAAATAACAATTAAAAACGAATTCCAAGTCCCGGATCCATGTATAAATTGATGATCATGGTATTTAAAATTCTCAAGATCAAGGTCTTACCTCTTAAAGCTTTCCAATGGATGACAAATGGAGATCCTAGCTTGTTGATTTTGAGAGCTAAACTTATAACTCCTCCACCGGAATCCACACTTGAATGCTTGCTTGAATCGTCGAACGATTTCGCCACGGAATTAGGTACTAGCCAAAATAAATAATCAAGGATGTGTTCTTGACTTAGCTTGAATTTCTCTCTTGCTTCTAACATGTATCAACTGAAAATTTCAGTTGTGTTCACCTTAGAAGACTAGCCAACCCTTGGCTTATAAAGAGAAATAAAGAAAAATGGACCATTAAACAATTAGGTCATTTTTATTTAAACAATTCTTATTTATTTAAATTAATTAATCAAGTCACACTTAATTAATCAAATAAGTCAAGAAAATACATCTTCAAATTTTATCTTTAACTAATCAAGTCTCACTTAATTAATTTCATAAAATTCGAATTATTATTTATTATTAATTTAAAAATCATAATTTAAATTATTATTAATTTAAATTCATGAAATAAATTAATATCCCTTTTAAACATTCTTTGTGTGTGACCCTGTAGGTTATTATTTAATTGGCAACAATTTTATTCTCTAATAAAATTGTAAACAATAAGCGGCGTCTAGTAACACATTATTGCTACCCAATAAAACAATAATTAAATCAACGATTCAATCAACCTTTTATGACTAATGTTCTATGTAATATAATCCCTTTAAATCATGATATTATAGATTAAACTCGAGGCATATAATGTGTCATCCTCTTCATAATTTAATCTTCATTTTCTTGATCAATGAGTAGACTATTTAATCAAATCAACATTTGAGCATGGCCATGCATTTCATACTCTCACTCAAACAAGAGGCCGATAATATCACTCCTTTATCAGGAGACTTAAATCCCATCTAGATCGTTCATATTTCTTACATGATTCATAATATATCCGATATTCACCTTTATCATTATCCGGCTAAAGATAACTTTTGACGAATTCAAAATATATTAATTCTCATGTAGAATTATAACGACTTCAAGTCTAAGGATCATTACACCATTATCACTGTGAGATTACATATGACACATTAATTATTTACCATGATGTATCTCACCGTGGGTCTGTCCAGTACCCTGTACTCGTACAGTTACCTATGCATTGCTTTTAGTATCTTCACACATATGACCGATGAGATGTGGTCATCAGTCAATTATCATACTAGCCTCGGTGTATTATTATTGTCCTAAGTAATAATAATACTCGGCTAGGGACATTTAAGAATATGATACAATCATTATATAATCTCATGTTCAAGTCACATACTTGCAACTATATAATTTGTATCAAGGTTCTAAGGACATTTATTATACTTTATTTATTTCGCAGTAAATAAAGCCAATAATAAACATATATATATCGAATATATAATATCACTCAAACATAAATATAATGTATACATTGCCTCTAGGGCACCAATACTAACAATCTCCCACTTGCACTAGAGCCAATCACCCATGTATCGAATACCCATGCTACTAGTGTGACATTCATGCTTTTGCTGCGACAGAGCCTTAGTCAGCGGGTCTGCAATATTATCATCAGTATGCACTTTACATATGTGAATATCTCCTCTATCATTTATCTCTCGAATAAGGTGATATCTCCGAAGTATATGCTTTGTTCTGCTGTGAGCTCTCGGCTCCTTGGCTTGTGCTATAGCTCCATTATTATCGCAGTAAAGATCTATGGGATCTGCGATCGATGGAACTACACCAAGTACTGTAATGAACTTCCGTATCCATATAGCCTCCTTGGCTGCTTCACATGCCGCAATATACTCGGAATCCATTGTAGAATCAGCTACTATCTCTTGCTTCGAACTTTTCCAGCTTACAGCACCTCCATTTAGGCAAAACACAAATCCAGACTGAGAAATAGAGTCATCTCTGTCAGTCTGAAAACTAGCATCCGTGTAACCCTTTACTGTTAGCTTCTCTTCTCCTCCATACACCAAGAATGAATCTTTAGTCCTTTTCAAGTACTTAAGAATATTCTTGACCGCCGTCCAGTGACCTTCACCTGGATTAGACTGGTATCTGCTCGTCATGCTCAAAGTATACGAGACATCCGGACGAGTACATATCATTGCATACATGATAGATCCAATTGCTGAAGCATATGGTATCTTACTCATGCGGTCTTTATCATCCAATGATTTCGGACCATTCTCTTTTGAGATCGTTATACCATGAGATATGGGGACATATCCCCTTTTTGCATCTTGCATTCCAAAACGATGCAAAATCTTGTCAATATATGTACTCTGGCTTAAGCCGATTAATCTCCTTGATCTATCTCTATAGATCCTGATCCCTAATATATAGGTAGCCTCGCCCAAGTCTTTCATAGAAAAACTTTGTCCTAACCAAGTCTTTATAGCCTGTAAAGAAGGAATATCATTCCCTACTAATAATATATCATCGACATATAATACTAGGAATGCCACATGGCTCCCACTAAACTTTTTGTAAACACATGGTTCATCCACGTTCTGAATAAAGCCAAAACCTTTGACTATTTCATCAAACCGGATGTTCCATCTCCGAGAGGCCTGCTTTAATCCATAAATGGATCTATGCAGCTTACATACCTTTCCAGCATCCTTTGGATTTCCAAAACCTTCAGGTTGTGTAATGTACACATCCTCTTCAAGGCTTCCGTTAAGGAAGGCTGTTTTGACATCCATCTGCCAAATTTCGTAATCATAGTAAGCCGCTATTGCAAGCATAATTCTGATGTATTTTATCATTGCTACTGGTGAAAAGGTTTCATCATAGTCAATACCATGAATTTGTTTGGAACCTTTTGCAACCAGTCGAGCTTTATAGGTCTGTACTTTACCTTCCATGTCGATTTTCTTCTTGAAAATCCATTTGCACTCTATAGGTTTTACCCCTTCAAGTGGATCAACCAAAGTCCATACTTGGTTTTCATACATTGAATCCATCTCAGAATTCATGGCTTCTTGCCATCTCTCAGAGTCTGGTGAGTTCACAGCATCTTGGTAGGTGAGAGGCTCATCTTGGTCTATGAGCATCACATCGTCATTTTGAGTTAAGAGAAATCCATAATTCCTCTTTGACTCATGGCGAATCCTACTAGATCTACGAACAACCTGTGTTTCTTGAGCAATGTTATCTTGTATTTCTTGCTCATGCTCCACCTATGGTTATCAAGTGGTTCTCGATCTTCATCGAGATCTATTTTCCTCCCACTGTCTTTTCTAGAGACCAGCTCTCTTTCTAAGAATACAGCAGTTCGAGCAACAATTACTTTGTTCTCTGAATGATTATAGAAAGAATAACCCTTTGTTTCACTTGGGTATCCTACAAAGATACATTTTTCAGATTTTTTTTTTTTGCTTTTAAGTTTACTTGCATTAAAAAAAAAAAATGTACAGGTAGGATGGAGAAAGCCTCAAAAAGATTAGGGACATGCCCCTAACCCCAACGGAGAGAAAAAACAGACCCAAAAAACATAACAACAAAAACAAGGCCTAATACATCTATCCATCTATTACATGGGCCTGGTCCAAATGTTTAACGTGGTTGATTTGTCAATTCTTTCTCGAACCACTTGGATGATAAAAGTCTAGCTGCAATGAGATTCATACAGATGGTGGCAAGTTGAGCGGGAGTATGATGATCTTCATTGTGATACCTGCTGTTCCTCTCTCTCCAAATCGCATGCGCACAGACTTGAAATACTAGGATACGAATAGTGTGATGAATGTTATGCGGCTGATATCCAAAAAGATCATCCTGCCATCTCTCCCACTTTCAGGGGAAATCAAAATATTTCCCAGAGGTAATCAGCCTGAGAATGAATTGAGTGTGAGGGCATTCTAGAAATAAATGATGAATTGTTTCCTGACCATTAATGCAGAACATACAATCATCCTCGGTTGCCACTCCTATTTGCTTTAAGACTGATGCAGTGTGGATACGACCATGCATAATGAGCCAATGATGACAAGAGAGGCGAGGGACATAAATCTTATGCCAAACTGCTGCTGCCCAAGGAACCACCTGACCTCTATGTCGAGTAACTTGCCAGAAATCAGTAATACGTAAAGAATTTGGCTTGATATCATCCCAAGTGATGCTATCCTGTTTATTAACATCAAAGGGACGACCATAATCGAAAGCTTGCCTCCAAAGCAGAACATCATGATAGTTAGACATGGGAAGCATCCATCCAGATGGCCTGATAATATCAGAAACTTTGGCAGAAACAGGAAGACCTGAGTGCGTGATGATGGGGTCTGTCAAGGAATTACATAATTGCGTCCCATTATACCATGGATCAAACCACAAGGAAGTATCTCTACCATTTCCCACTACTATAGAAACGTGGCCTTTTGCTGTCTCTCTAAGGTCCAGTACCTGACTGAGAGTCCAGGAGCATTGTTTCGGTTTTCGAATGATCCAAAAGGAAGACTCCTTAATGATCGTTAGCCTGACCCATTTAGCCCACAAGGAGGTTGACTGAGGATTCGAGATAGCATGGAGATGCTTAAGAATCAGGGCTCTGTTCCAATCAAATATATCTTTCAAACCAAGACCCCCTTCCGCCTTTGGAAGAGTAATGATTTTCCATGCTATTTTTGCCTTTGCTTTATTTGTTGAATTCCCATTCCATAGAAATCTACAAAACAATTTTTTTATGTGAGCAATGACACCTTTGGGCAGTATGAAATGAGCACACCAGAACGAGTACATAGCTTGAAGAACCGAGCTAATAAGCTGAAGCCTTCCAGCAAAAGATAAGAAAAAGACTGTCCATGAGTTGATTCTGTTAGTTATACGAGAGATAAGAGGTTGACAAGCGCCTTGTCTCAACATTTGAGTAATTAAAGGAACCCCAAGAAATTTCGCCGGCAAAGTCCCCAAATCAATCCCATAAGTGTTTTGGATCCAGGTTTGAAGACCCGTAGGAGGATTTGATAAAAAACAAGAGCTTTTTGCCGGGTTCGCTTTCAACCCCGAGTAGGAATAAAACAGACTTAGAGTCTCCATCAGCAAGGTAATTGATCTTTTTTCACCTTTACAGAACATAACAAGATCATCCGCAAAACACAAGTGGTTAAGACCAATAGTCTCGAAATTCTTATGAAAATGGAAAGCTGGATTTGTGCTTGCATTATTTAACATTTCTGAAAGAACATCCATCAGCAACACAAAAAAATGAAAGGGGATCACCTTGACGAATCCCTCTCGAGCTTGAGAAATAACCAGCCTGTTCTCCATTTACCTTGACACTAAACTAAGAAGAGGTGAGGATGGAGTGCATCCATCGAATAAAAGGTAACGGGTAACCTCGAAGAATCAGAACATCTATTATGAATTGCCAGTGACATGAGTCAAAGGCCTTGTGTAAATCCATCTTAAAAGTAGCTTTTGCAGGGCCCCTATTATTATTATAATCACGCAGTAACTCTTGGGCTAGCAGGATGTTGTCCGAGATATTCCTCCCTTTTACAAAAGCTGCTTGAGCTTTGTCCACTAATTGGGGAAGAGTTCTACTAAATCTTGCTGCAATTAGCTTTGAAATGCACTTGTACAATGTATTACAGCAAGAAATAGGACGGAAGTCTGAAAGAGTTGAGGCAGACGAACACTTCGGAATGAGAGCAATGGTGGTGGCATTCATGTAATGGGGGAGATTCCTAGTATCAAGAAAATAATGGACAGCCCGCAGGAAATCACTACCAACAATATCCCAGGTGTGAAGAAAAAAATTGACATTAAACCCGTCAGGTCCCGGAGTTTTGTTTTTCTTCATCGATTTCAGAGTGTCAAAGATCTCTGCATCTGTAGCTTTGATCGTGAGCAGTTGAGCTTGGGTAGTTGAAATGCGTTTTGACAAGAGTTGATGAAGGTTTTCAATGCCAGGATATTGAGGCAACTCTCCCGTAAACAACCTGCGGAAATGATTAACAGCTTCAGACTTTATAGCTTCCGGGTTTGTGATTGTCATACCATTAGCATCCACAAGAGAGAGAATTTTATTATTGTTCCAGTTGCTAGCAATTCGCTTGTAATAATAAGCTGTATTATGATCTCCCAAAGCTAACCACTGCACACGCGAATGTTGGTGCGCAATACTCTCTTCTCGGCTAAGCAAATTCCACAAATGTTTTGATAATTCAGCCTCCATCTTGTGAAGATTTGAATCATAAGGGTTGTTAAGAATTTCTTCTTGAATGTCACACAACTGTCTACGAATTTCTTGTAACTGCGCAGTAATAGGCCCAGTGTGCCTTTGCAGATGCATAAGTTTCTTTTTGACAAGAGATAGTTTCTGAGAAAAAACATACATGGGATTTCCTGTGATCGCAGTATTCCATGCTTCCCCCACCATTGTAAGGAAATCAGGGTGTTGAAGCCAGTAATTGTAGAACTGAAATTGTTTTGGAGCACCTCTTTGACGGTCAGCTATATTCAAAATAGATGCCAGATGATCAGACATACCCCAGGATTGAAATCGAACCTCAGCATGTTGTTGAGTGAGCATCCAGTTTGGATCACCCAGCACTCTATCTAATTTTTTTGTGATAGGATTACCATGCTGTTTATTCCACCAGGTATGATGAGGGCCTATACTCCGAATATCAGAGAGTTTCAGATTTGTAAGGAAATCTTTGAAATTTTGCATGTCAGATGTCCACGTATCCTTGCCACCAAAAGTTTCTGACAAATCTTGAATCACATTAAAATCACCAAGCAAGGCCCATGGAAAATTAGAAGTAACAAAAGCTGAAATATCAGTCCATAATTTATATCTCTCCAATTGGTTATTTGAGGCATAAATAAAAGTAAAATAAAAAACTTCTTGAGATGATATAAGTGTTGCCTTACAATGAATAAATTGATCGGACATACATACAACAAAAACATCCCAGATGTTGGGATTCCAGCCAAGCCATATACGACCTTTCGGATGATAAAGATAGTTAGATTCCCAATTCCAGAAATTGTGAACTACTCTAAAACCAGCAGTGGACTTATTCTCGTGGATTTTTGTCTCCAAAATACTAGCCATAGAGATGCTATTGTTCACCAAAAAAGTATGTAATTCCGCTTTCTTCAAACTTTTATTGAGACCACGAATATTGTAGGCACACACTTTCACCATCATTAAGTTTGTTTAGAAGAAGAACCATTGAGGCTGAGCCCCTTTTTCTGTTTGTTCCGTTTTGCAACCACGGTTTGGAAACCTTCTTCATCTTGTTTGTTTTTTGTACCCACAATTCCCACCGAATCACTTGAAGATGGCTGCTTAGGGTGTTTGAGAATACCCCGGAGTTTAATTACCTCATCAATGATTTTCATTTTAGTGCCTAAACCTGAGTTTGGAATAGGGGGACGGGGGTTATCCTGCACAGGAGTTGTATCAACTTTCCCTGCTCCATTTACTGAAAACGTTTCCTTCGCCACATCTGTACTCCCTTGGTCGATGTTACCAGAAGAATCTGAGGGATTACAAGTTTCAGGAATATCCTTTTTTACCCAGGTTGAAGTCAGAGTGTTGCTGGGGCATTTCGCTAGCGAGTGTCCAAAAACTTTGCACACAGGGCACTGAGCAGGCTTGTTAAAGTATTCAACTTTTACTTGTTGTAGTGACTCAGAATGGCCATCACTGTTGAGTACAGCTACACTAAGCACAGAAGGAAGTGGAACATTTGCAGGAGCTTCTATCAAGACCTTTGCATATGGTAATGGCTCAAGTTTTGCAGTGATTGGGTCAAGCTGAATAGGTTCCCCCACCCCACTTGCAATACGAGCTAACCCATCTCTAGTCCAGTAGGAGAAGGGTATATCATTTAATTTCACCCAAACTGGCAATTTGGTGAACCCAGATTTTTCTAATTTTTTCCCTTCATACCATGGTTCTAGTATGATTTGGTTTCTTTTGAAATGCCACGGTCCACCAGCCAAAACCCTGTTCTTTTCTATCTCCGAGTTGAATTTGAAAACAAAGAATCCCTTTTTTACCATATAAAGCTTTACAAAACCCAAATGCAACCACATCTTCCGTGCCTCCTCTTCAACCATTCTAAAGGGCAAAGATGAGCCGAGGAAATACCCAACCAAACTAGAGTTCCAAGCTTTTTGGCTTGATAGCAAGAAGTCCTTTAATGGTCGAATAACTGGAATCCCATCGCTAGCAGTGGCTTGAGGGGGATAATACTGTAGTTTTCCCATGGAATTAGAAGGTCCGTCTTCTTTAACCACATTCGTCCATGACTTTGAAATCCCAACCTTATGTGAAGCCTCAGGACCACACCCAGATGGCCTTAATTCTTGCAACTTCATCTTACTTTGAGATTCAGCCTCCAAACTTCTCTTAGGTATTTTGTCAAACACCTTGTTTACATTTGCAGCATCTACCTTTGTTTGATTAGAAGAGCCCTCACCCTCGGGTTTCAGATTATTCCTGAAGATAGGAAGACCATACTCATCACGTCCAGTGATAAAATCAGCAACTTTTGGAAGACCCGAGTTGAATTCGTCCCTCTTTTGTATCCTGTTTTTATCGAAATCTGCCATAGATAGGCCATTTGCTTCCATAAATTTCTGCATCTCCATAATTTGAGTTCTTGCCTCTAACAACTCCTTTCTTCCATTCTTGTTTACAGCATATGCAGCTGCAATAGCTGGGTTTGCAGAGAAATTCTTGGACATATATTCTTTTTCACTTCTTGTGTCCTCTTCATCCTCATTACTAAATCCTTCCACATTTTCCATCCTCTCATAAGAGATACCTGTAGCCGAGTTATGCAAAGCCTGAGATGGTTCAATCTCCATACCTGGTAATACCATGTCATCTTGAACTGGATCTGACGCCAGATGCGAAATCTCCCCTTCCTCCGGGGTCTCACGCATAATTTCTTGAAGAACAGAGCTTGAAACAAGAAAAGGAGCACTAAGGCTGCTGTGAAAGCCATATTCTAGGGGAGAACCCTCATGATCTACCGGAATACCATCTGAATTAACATTTGAGTCTTGACTACCCATTAATAATTTAGTATAGTTATAAGAAATATAGTGTTTAGGTATAGGTGGAAGAGAGAAGTGTTTTAGTGAGAGATATTATTATGTTTAGATCTGATGAAAAAGGGGTTTTGAGAAAAGAGCGGCTGGAAAAATTTAGGGTTCTATCCTAGAGAGAAGGGAGAGCAAAATTCTAGAGAGAGAAACATTTTTTCAACATGAAAACCACTTCCATTTTTCAGATTTTGGTCCAAGCTTGTCTGACATTAGGCGTTTCACAAACGCTTCACATCCCCATACTTTCATAAAGGACATGCTTTGACGTTTTTTTGTCCATATCTCATATGGAGTTTGTTGAACCGTTTTAGTAGGAACACGGTTTAGTGTATATGCAGCCGTTTCCAGGGCATAACCCCAGAAACTAATTGGAAGATCTGCTTGACTCATCATTGATCGCACCATGTCCAACAAGGTACGATTCCTCCTTTCACAAACCCCATTCCATTGTGGTGTTCCAGGAAGAGTGAGTTGTGATACAATACCACACTCCCTCAAATAGTTCTTAAACTCATGGCTTAAGTATTCACCTCCTCGATCAGATCTTAGAGTTTTTATGCTTTCGCCAGTTTGCTTTTCTGCTTCTACCTTATACTCTTTGAACTTTTCAAATGCTTCGGATTTGTTCTTCAAAAGATATACATATCCGTATCTACTGAAATCATCAGTAAACGTAATGAAGTAGAAATAGCCACCCCTTGCCATCGATCTCATAGGACCACATACATCGCTATGTATTAGTTCTAGACTACGGTGGCCCTCTTACCCTGTCCGGTAAAAGGAGCTTTAGTCATCTTGCCTAGTAAACAAGCCTCGCATTCATCATATGATTCAAAATCAAACTGATCCAAGAAACCATCTTGATGTAACTTGGAAATGCGTTTCTCGTTTATATGGCCTAGACGACAGTGCCAAAGGTATGTTTGATTTGAGTCATTAGTCTTAAGTCGTTTGTTATTTACATTCAAGATAGGAGTATCTAAATTAAGAACATACAAACCGTTAAATAGTGCAACACCATAGGTAATGTCATTCAAACCAAAAGAGCAACCATTGTCTTTAAAGGTAAATGAAAAACCTTTCTTGTCCAAACAAGAAACAGAAATAATGTTTCTACAAATAGAAGGCAACAAACAGTTTTCAAGTTCTAATATAAGCCCAGTGGGCAATGATAAATGGTAAGTCCCTACAGCCAAAGCAGCAACCTTTGCTCCATTTCCAACTCGTAGGTCTACCTCTCCCTTAGCCAGTGTCCTACTCCTTTGCAGTTCCTGCACATTTATACAAATGTGAGAACCACATCCAGTATCCAATACCCAAGATGTAGAAGTAGACAAATTGACCTCTATAACATAAATACCTGAAGTAGAAGTCTGCCCAGCAGCCTTCTTCTTCTTCAGCTCTTCCAAATTAAGCATGACAGTTTCTCCTCCAGTGTCCCGGTTTACCATAGTGGTGACAATCACCCTTTTCGACACCTCCTTTAGGCTTTTTTTTTTTTTTGCTAATTAAATTTTATACGCAAAGGAACAACTGATACAATTCTAGGGGCATACCCCGCGAAATCAACATCCAACTATTACAGCAGAAAACATCAAAACATACTCGATAAACTAATCAAGTCAACTTAGAAACCTTTTAGCGAGGCTAGATTAGATACAAATCATATCAATGCCAATAATTTGATAATAGTACATCCCATGTCCACATGCCAGTAGCCTAAGCAACCCTGCAGCAGCATTATTGACCCCATTGCTAGAGGCAGTAAGCACCCCCTCGATACTTCCTTCACAATACCTGTCACAAAATCAAATCAAGACCCCACGACAGCAATGTCATACTTCCCATCATTCCTTACCATTAGACCAGAATGGAACCTATTCGGGCTAAACTTCTTTCCCCCTTGAACATCCATGATCATGATCAGACCACCCGCTATGCACTTGTTCCCATAACCTGTCATGGGCCTCGCCATTCTCAATCTAACGTCTCTTTTAAGCACATGGTACCCATCCATTAGGCATGCATACCCATCCATCAGGTAGACCCAAAGTATGACATTCTCATAAAACTTCAACAGCATCAGATTAAAGGAGCTCCTTTCCATGAACCTTGGAATGTTTATCCAACACCAACACAGCAGCCATTGAAATGTGGACAGCATGAAAAACATAACCATTGTTCGTTCTGGAAATAGTACTGTTATCCAGCCATTCTTTAACAAGATTCATGAAAACAATCTCAAATACAGCAATAACATCTTGAGAGCCTTCTTCAAACTGCATACTATACCCAACATTGCAAACCCCTGGAACAGGTTCGCATTCCATAACTGGATATACATCACACGGGCTATCAACAGTGATGCTGGCAAACCCATCAAACCAGAGAAAGCAAATTCTCCATATAGCATCAATTATTGTAACAGAAATTACATGGAAACGCAGCACATTGCAATAATCAGTGAAGACATACCATTGCAGCACCAGATCCTAACCGCAAGAGATGAGGACAGCACCACTTTGAACACTCTCAAACAGGAGGTGTTCTACCCAACATAACCACAAAGGGGCCAAGAACTCATGAGCAACCTGTTCAAAGAGACTCCTTCCAGCTTTCCTACCTTGGACAACATTTCTATCATAAGCAAAAGTCCCCAGGATACTTAGAGTGTCCTCCACATCCCCTATAACGCGAGCACCAATCCTGCACCAGATGTCAAGAGCGCATTCGCTTCCTGGGCTAATCATTCTGCATACATGATACCCACAATCAGTGTTAATATCATCACAAATCAACCACAAACCTTGGGTAATCAAATCACCCACTCCATTCAGAACCCCTTCAAGGCACCCATTAGGCCATTTCATCGAAATCCATAACAAATCAGTGAAACAAATCTTATCAGCCCTAAAGTTGGTTAACAAGGCCCAACTATCTTGCTTTGTTGTAGATTTCTGCTTCTCCTTTTGCAAATCAGTGCCAACACTCTTTGACAAAAAACCAAACACATGGCAGGTACATCGACTATTTCGAGATGAGAGAGATGCCAACCTCATGGATGAAACCCTCTTTACAATGAAAAGGTGAAACACACAGCATGAGGCTTGAGCATAAGATATCAACCACTTCGTTCCCTTGACAAAGGAGTCTTCTACCACCAATTCCACAATACAATCCTCAAACAGAGGGACCGGAACCCCGACCAAACTAGAGAAAAATCTCACTTCTTTCATCACCCATTTTCCGTATAATGGTTGTGAAGATGTCTAAGGACCCATCCCGTCTGTACCTCGAAAGAGCAACACCTGCTCCCTCTTGAACCACAAGAACCTTGCCTCCAAGGTCAACATGACTAACAGCAACGATTTCCACATTCAACTCAAATGAGGAAACCCATTTCTTTGTAAAATCATCTATATAAAATAGATCAGATTTGTCACAAACAATAAGACCCAATAACTCATCCCCTGAGCCCAAAAACCCAAGTGGACCAAGACCCATAAAAACCTTTGAAAACATTTAGAAGTTGAGAGAAAAAATACGAAAAATAATATATTATATAAGAAATATGGTGATTTAGGTGTGAGATTAGAAGGGGAAAGGTGAATTTGGGAAGGAAATATATAGATTTGATGAGATAAATGTTTAGAGATGGCTGATTTCTGAGGCGGCTAAGGCTGAAATCTAGAGAGAAAAACGACTCTCATTTCTCTGTCCCACCTCCTTTAGGCTTGGTAGCCTTCTTGGGAGCAGAATTAGGATTGGCAGCAGATTTGGATGCAATCCTCTTCTTATTGCCTTTCCACTTTCTTTTCCCTTTAGCACCCCCTTTGTTCACCATCAGCATGGGAGTAGGGGATTCCTTCTGAATGTTGGTTTCAGCAGTTCTTAACATGCCCAACAATTCAGTGGGTGTCTTATCAATCTCATTCATATTGTAATTCATGACGAATTGAGAGAAGTTCTTGTTGAGTGATTGTAAGATCAGATCTATTTGAGCCTCCGGACCAATCGGGAAGCCCAAGGTATCTAGTTGCTCAATATACCCAATCATCTTAAGAACGTGTGGTCCAACCGGGTCTCGCTCTCCCTGTTTGCAAGCATACAATGCCTTTCTCGTATCATATCTCTCCTGACGAGCTTGTCCCTCAAACATGCTTTTGAGGTGCTCAATTATTTCATAAGCATTCATCAATTCATGTTGCTTTTGAATCTCAGGAGCCATGCATGCAAGCATAAGGCATGACACATCAGTTGAGTCATCCAAATGCTTCTGATAAGCATTATGCTCGACACGTGTGGCTCCAGCAGGAAGAGGATTTGGGTGAGGAACTTCAATGGCATACAGCTTTCGCTCCTGCCTGAGGACAATCCTCAAGTTCCTAAACCAATCTAGGAAGTTTGTCCCTGTCAGCTTTTCCTTTTCTAGGACTGATCGTATCGAAAAGTGGTTTGTGTTGTTTGCCAATAATCTACAATTTTGTAAAAGCGCATAAAATGAGTTAGTTTGCATGTTTCGTAAAACCAATTATGTTCAAGTTGATTTATAGCATATTCGTAATATACCTCCCACTATTTTTATCAAATTAATAGCCCTTACTATCAATTCGGAAAATGGTTTCCATAAAACCTTTCTTAGTGAGCCAAGATCCATATTTCGTCATATTTTAAGTCAGCTTTGGCTTTCCTCTTAAATATGATTATTTAGGTAGACCGTTATGTCAATTATATCGTATATAACTCTTGGATAGCTTAGTGAACAACATATTGCTCCGATCTATCTAATAGATTTCACTAAACTCTATGCTTATAAGTTCATAATCCTATTATGACGACTTATTTAAGTTGGACCCAACAATAACATTTCAAGTAAGCTTGTTTACTTAATCACATCTCACCACGATAAAAGAGAAGCCCTTGCTTTGGCAAATCCACTCCTCAAAGATCTAGGATTTAATGAGTGTTATTTGTTGGAAAGCATCTGTTTAACTTAATATTTCTTAAGGGATTTTTCAAAATTTAACGATCTTGATCGTTTGTTTAAATCTTAAATCGTTACAGATTTTATCTTGTTTAAACATGGCATATGTGTCGTATCTAATACATACATTCTAAAATTTCCATACATCCATGCATCCATACATATATCTAATATATCCATGCATCATATGTAAAGTGCAGTTACGCAAAATTAAACGTGCGATGGTTATGGCCCAATCCTATGCGACCTTTTCGAGCTAATGAAAAGATCAAGGTCAATCTATGGTTGTAATAACTAATTATTACATAATTCTTCATTGCTTTCTAAGCCTCCATTGATTGCCTCCAAGCTCGTTTTGAAATACATTACAAAAGAACTCGAGTTGCATTCGAGATATAATAATTACAAGAATAACGACATGCAACTCGTATTTAATTATTACAGACCATAAATAAAATTAAAACATTTATTCTACGGGTCTATAGGCCATAACCAATGCACCATGCTCATATAACAATTATAGACATCACATTAATCATGATCATATCGATTAATATTTAACTCCTTAATTTAAATACCTAATTATTTAAAAGGAATTAAATAAATAAATCAAATTTAATTAATTAAATTCGAATTAATATAATTAAACTAATTAAAATTTTAATCCGAATAAAAAAAAATTAAATTGAAATTAATTAATCAAAATTCGAATTTAATAATAATATTCAAATTAATAATTTAAATATATTATTAAAATTCGAAATTAAATTAATTAATAAAATTTTGAATTAATAATAATTTTTAAATCCATGATTTAAATATTTAATTATTAAAACTTTAATCATGACAAGCATTAGGAGTGTGATGATTAATACCAATAAGTGGCCACTAACATAAACTTAAAGCAAAAAGCAAAAGAAAATGTTAAAGTTGAAAAAGAAAAAGAAAAAAAATAAAAATTCTGCACACTGCAATACAGCGAACACAAACTGCTGTCTGCCCACTGCTGTTGCGCATGTCCGACATGCGCAACACCTGCTGTATTCTGGTGATGCGCATGTCCGACATGCGCAACCCACGCTGTATACTGCTGATGCGCATTCCAGAATGCGCATCACCTGTACTTCCAGTTTTTCCAGAAACCTGCAGAATGTCCAGAAAACTTGCAGAAAATTTAATTTTCAGTTTTGATCAATTCTAAAATTATTCCAATGATGTGTTTAACATATCTAACATATAGTACATCATCCAAAACATGTTATAACAATTTATAAACATCATACAAACAATCATAACATTTATAGAAAATCTTTTGTATGTTAAAATGAAGCATGGCAAAATTCATAAAATTCATGTATGATTCATTTTCAAGAACACAATAGCAAATCATCCATTTGTACATGTAGCTCTGATACCATTGTTGGAATTCGGGCATGAAAACGCAACGGAAATAACGTAAATAACAATTAAAAACGAATTCCAAGTCCCGGATCCATGTATAAATTGATGATCATGGTATTTAAAATTCTCAAGATCAAGGTCTTACCTCTTAAAGCTTTCCAATGGATGACAAATGGAGATCCTAGCTTGTTGATTTTGAGTGCTAAACTTATAACTCCTCCACCGGAATCCACACTTGAATGCTTGCTTGAATCGTCGAACGATTTCGCCACAGAATTAGGTACTAGCCAAAATAAATAATCAAGGATGTGTTATTGACTTAGCTTGAATTTCTCTCTTGCTTCTAACATGTATCAACTGAAAATTTCAGTTGTGTTCACCTTAGAAGACTAGCCAACCCTTGGCTTATAAAGAGAAATAAAGAAAAATGGACCATTAAACAATTAGGCCTTTTTTTTTTTTTTGCTAAATAAGAAATTTTATAAAAGAAAGAATGTACAAAATATCAGGGCATACCCCTCAAAAAGCCTTATCTGCTAAAACAGAAAAAGGCAAGAAACTAAGGTCGAAGCAATCAGCTAAACAAAAAAGTCTACCAAACTAAAATATTTGTGTACAAAAAATTAGTACAGCATAGTTTGCAAATTGACATCCCGTCTCGCTTTGAGTTTGAAGAGCGAGCAGGTAAAAAGCTTCTCCTTAATCTTCACTTTAGTTGCTCGAATGACCACAAGAGCAATAGAAGGTTGTCCTGAGTTGTGAGCACGCAAGTTTCTTTCTCTCCAAATTGCATGAAAAGCAGTGGCTATGTAGAGTGCTGCTACATTGCGTCTAACAGAATCTGTTGAAGCTGGAACAATAGTACCCAAAAGTAACTGGGGCCAGGAGTAATGCAAAGGTACAGGACATGCTGCTAAGATCGCCATAGTGAAAGGGCAGTTGCCAAAGAGATGCTCATGGGACTCCAACACGGAATTGCAGAGATAGCAGCTCGGGTTAACATTCATTCGGAACCGGATCATCCTGTCATGAGTGAGAAGCCTTTGCTTGATGATTAACCAAAGATGAACAGAAAATTTCGGGACAGAGAACTTATGCCAAATAAGATTAATCCAGCTAGGACTCTGTATAGTAGGCCTGAGTGAATTCCAAATAGATGATATAGATATTTTTCCGACAGAATTATGCCATTCGATTTTATCTCTCGAACTGATAGGAATGCCAGAACAGATGTGACGCAGCTCCATAGCTAGGACATGGTTCGTAGGTCTAAACCTCCACTCTCTATCAAGTAGTACAGAGTTGATTTGGGCTGTATGAGTGGATTCCATGATAGATATGATTTCAGGGCCCATAAGTTCAAAGATTACTTTACCCTCAGCCCAGGGATCATGCCATAAAGAGAAACAAGAATTCCTTCCAACCTGATAAGAAATATAGCGACGAGCAAGGGGTCTGATATTAAAGATTTTCCTAAGGCTCCAAGCACAGCGATTAGGAATACTCGTAGTCCAGAACTGTTTTCTACGGAGAATACAAGCATAGACCCAGTCGACCCAGATAGAGTTCTCTCTATTAATGATACGCCACAGCTGATGAAGAACAGCACTAGAATTCCATAGGTAGAGATCTTTAAATCCAAGGCCCCCCTCTTGTTTTGAGAAGCAACAGTCCGCCCAAGCAACTTTAAATTGACAGGGCCCACTAACCTTACCACTCCAAAGAAATCGCGCCATGATACTTTGCAACCTCTTGAGAATGCACTTAGGCAAGAACAGAAACATAGCCCAGTAGCCCTGAATGCTAAATAGAATAGCATTGATTAATTGAATTCTCCCAGCTTGACTAATGAAATTGTTAGTCCACAGCTCTATACGGCAACAGATTCTGCTAGTTAAAGCATCACAGTGACGAGCAGTGAGTTTACCAGAAACTAAGGGAAGGCCCAAGTACTTGACAGGGAGCTCACCTCTTGTAAAACCAGTTAAGTTAAGAGCAAATTCTTGAATTGAGGAAGGCATATTGCCAAAGAAGCAAGTGCTTTTGCTGGAATTCGAGCTTAAACTGGAGCAGTTCGAAAAAGTAGTTACACCACGAAATAAGATATCAATTGAGGTGGTGTCCCCTTTGCAAAATAGCAGTAGATCATCAGCAAAAATTAGGTGCGTAAGCTTTAACTCCTTTGTACGCCAGTGGTAACAAAAAGAGTCAGCTGCAGTTTCTTTATTTATGCATTGCGTTAAGACTTCCATAACAAGAACAAAGATGTAGGGTGAGATGGGATCCCCCTGCCGCAGCCCAGATTTGCTAGCAAAAAAGCCTTCAAGGGAGCCATTAATTTTGATGGAGCACATACACGTGGTAATACAAGAGCGAATCCAGTTGATGAATTTAACAGGAAAGGCCATAGCTCGCAGGGTATTAAATATACATTTCCAGTTCAAATTATCAAAGGCCTTCCTTAAGTCGACCTTACAAGCAAAACGAGGAGCACCACTGTTAAGATGGTAATCCTTGAAGAGAGACTGAGCAAGTAATATGTTGTCACCTATAGAACGCCCTGGAATGAAGGCAGATTGGTTCTTAGAAACCAAAGAAGGCATGACAGATCTCATCCTGAAGGCTAGCAGCTTAGTAATGCACTTATATAGAACGTTGCAGCAGGAAATAGGGCGAAACTGAGACATGTGGGATGCATTAGGTTGTTTGGGAATAAGAGCAATCGCCGTAGAGTTGACAGCACGAGGAAGATAACCAGTAGCAAAGAAAGACTGAATAGCATCAACAACCTGAGGGCCAACAATATGCCAAGCTTTAATAAAGAATTCAGGCGTGAATCCGTCAGGACCTGGGCTTCTGTTTTTAGCCAAAGACTTAAAAGAGTTTAAGATATCTTCATCAGTGAAATGAGCTTCCAGGTTCTGCATCTGAACTTCATTAAGAGTTTTGAAATTTAAATCGGAAGGAAAATCATCCACCTCCAAAGAAGTGCCCAAGAGGTTTTTGTAATATTCAACAGCAACAAAGGATATGTCCTTGTGAGTGGTATAAGCATTACCATCATCATCTTCTAGCTTGAGTAGCTTGTTAGAGTTCCATCTACCTTTACACGAATGAAAGAAAAAGCTATTGTTCTTGTCTCCTTTACTAATCCAATTAATACGGGACTTCTGTTGAAGTAGCTGTTCCTCTTGAGCAAGGGCCTTGCTAAAAGTTGAGATAAGAGTATTTTCCTCCTGACGCTGTTCAAGGGTAGGAGCAGATCCCATGTTTTTCTGAAAGTTGAAAAGAGCATGTCTAGCAGAAGCCACAGCATCGTGCACACTACCCTTACTAGAGTTCAGCTTTTTAAGCTCAGTCTTAACAGCTTTGAGTTTACAGAGCAGGATGTGCCAAGGATTACCTGAAACTTCTAATTTCCAAGCAGTTTCAACCGTAGATAAGAACGCCTCATCCTCCAACAAATGATGAAACAATTGGAAGGGCTTGTGAATCCTTGCAACGGGAATCCCAAGGTTAACCAATGCAGGGCAGTGGTCCGAAATGCCTCTAGGAAGAAAGGTAGCAAGAGATAAATCAAACGTCTGAAGCCAATAATACAAGCACTCTGTCTAACTTCCTCATAATTGGATTTGTTAAATTACAATCCCACCAGGTGAACACTTCGCCTAAATACCGCAAATCAGTGACCCCCAAGCTTAAGAGGCAAGTTTTGAACTCAGAAATTCTTTTGAATCTACGAGGAAGTTCACCATTAGTCTCATAAGGATTAAGGAACGTGTTAAAGTTCCCCATTATTTAAACAATTCTTATTTATTTAAATTAATTAATCAAGTCACACTTAATTAATCAAATAAGTCAAGAAAATACATCTTCAAATTTTATCTTTAACTAATCAAGTCTCACTTAATTAATTTCATAAAATTCGAATTATTATTTATTATTAATTTAAAAATCATAATTTAAATTATTATTATTTTAAATTCATGAAATAAATTAATATCCCTTTTAAACATTCTTTGTGTGTGACCCTGTAGGTTATTATTATTTAATTGGCAACAATTTTATTCTCTAATAAAATTGTAAATAATAAGCGGCGTCTAGTAACACATTATTGCTACCCAATAAAACAATAATTAAATCAACGATTCAATCAACCTTTTATGACTAATGTTCTATGTAATATAATCCCTTTAAATCATGATATTATAGATTAAACTCGAGGCATGTAATGTGTCATCCTCTTCATAATTTAATCTTCATTTTCTTGATCGATGAGTAGACTATTTAATCAAATCAACATTTGAGCATGGCCATGCATTTCATAGTCTCACTCAAATAAGAGGCCGATAATATCACTCCTTTATCAGGAGATTTAAATCCCATCTAGATCGTTCATATTTCTCACATGATTCATAATATATCCGATATTCACCTTTATCATTATCCGGCTAAAGATAACTTTTGACGAATTGAAAATATATTAATTCTCATGTAGAATTATAATGACTTCAGGTCTAAGGATCATTACACCATTATCACTGTGAGATTACATATGACACATTAATTATTTACCATGATGTATCTCACTGTGGTTCTGTCCAGTACCCTGTACTCGTACAGTTACCTATGCATTGCTTTTAGTATCTTCATACATATGACCAATGAGATGTGGTCATCAGTCAATTATCATACTAGCCTCAGTGTATTATTATTGTCCTAAGTAATAATAATACTCGGCTAGGGACATTTAAGAATATGATACAATCATTATATAATCTCATGCTCAAGTCACATACTTGCAACTATATAATTTGTATCAAGGTTCTAAGGACATTTATTATACTTTATTTATTTCGCAATAAATAAAGCCAATAATAAACATATATATATCGAATATATAATATCACTCAAACATAAATATAATGTATACATTGCCTCTAGGGCACCAATACTAACACTTACAACGTTCGTGGGCTCAACAATAAGGTTGATTTCATCAAGGACTTCATTTTCTCTAAGAAGTTATCCTTGATCAGTATTTTGGAAACACATGTGCAAAAGGACGTTGCTAAGATTATCTCTAAAGAGATTAACCCGCGTTTCAAATGGTGTTTCAACTATGAGCACCATCCGGGTGGCCGAATATGGCTTGGGTGGAATCCCGACTTTTGGAAAGTATTGGTTATAGCCTCATCTGCACAGCATATTTCTTGCTCTGTTACTTGGTTACCTTTGAACCTGACTTTTGTAGCTTCATTTATATATGCCTCTAATGGGGATGTGGAAAGAAGAGTTTTGTGGTCGGATTTAACGGACGTTTCTAGAGGGTTAGCTAATGAGGCTTGGGTTGTTACGGGGGATTTCAACACGTGCCTGCATTTGGAGGAGAAGCAGGGGGCAATTGTAACTGGACAACTGATATGTCAGAGTTTATTTTATCCTTTCTATGGCAGTTACTGACCTTCGGAGTGTGGGGAATTTCATGACATGGTGGGACTGTAATATTCATGAACCAAAATATAGGAAATTGGATCGTGTCTTGGTGAATGCAGCTTGGCTCAACTTGTTTCCTTGCTCTTATGCTGAGTTTCTGGCTAGAGGCCTCTCTGACCATAGTCCAGCTTAGACATTCTTGGGTTTGGATAGGCCTTAAGTATCCAAGCCTTTTCAGTTTTTTAATCACCTTATTGATAATCCGGGTTTCATTTCAGAGGTTGAGAAAGCTTGGGCTGATTCAGTCAGTGGGGACCCATGGTATGTCCTCACCACAAAGCTAAAGTGCACAAAGGTGGTCCTTAAACGGTTAAATAATGCAGTGGGTGATTTACAGAAGCGAGTAATTGATTGTCGTAGCAACCTCACCTCGTTCCAGAATGGCCTTCCCCCAGTTCCTTCTACTGCCCAATTTGAGGAAGAATCTAAACATATTATGGAGGAATATTCCAAAGCTTTGCATATGGAGGAATGTCTATTGAAGCAAAAGTCCAGGGTGCGTTGGCTGAAACATGGAGATAACAATAACAAGTTTTTCTTTAACGCCTGTAAGGGTAGATGGAATGTCAACAAGATTTTGTCACTCACTAATGCAGTAGGGGAAATGGTCACAGAACATGAGGATCTGGCCAAGGTGGCGGTGGACTATTATAAGAACTTGTTGGGTAATCGAGAGGAGGTCGAACTTCTGCCCCAGGACCTCTCTCTTCCATCTCTCACCGAGCATCAAGCTAGCATGATGAGCACTTCGTTCCAGGCTTCAGATGTGTTTAAAACAATGAAAAAAATGGGGAAAAACAAAAGCCCTGGGCCTGATGGGTTTACAGTAGAATTTTTCTTGGCTACTTGGCATATAGTTGGGCCGGATGTAACGAGAGGTATTCTGTATTTCTTTGATTCTCTAGCTATGCCTAGAATAGTTAACGCTGCTTCTATTTGTTTGGTTCCTAAGCAGGATAACCCATCTCAAATGCAACACTTCCGCCCAATTTCATGTTGTAATGTTATCTACAAGTGCATATCTAAAATGTTATCTCGCAGGCTTAAATCAGTCATGCCTTCTTTGATTTCCTCTCACCAGTCGGCCTTTGTAGCTGGAAGATCCATTGGTGACAACATCTTCCTAGCCCAAGCACTTTGCAAAGGTTACAATCGTAATGATGGCCAGCCAAGATGCACTATTAAGCTTGACATCCACAAAGCTTTTGACTCTCTAAATTGGAGTTTTATGTTTGGGGTTCTGGGCAGAATGGGTTTCCCACAAAAATTTGTTGACTAGATCAAGGCTTGTATCACCACCACCATGTTCTAAGTGAAACTTAATGGAAGCTTGGAGGGTTTCTTTAAAGGCGAGTCGGGCCTAAGGCAGGGTGACCCCCTTTCGCCCTACCTTTTTGTGATTGCTATGGAAGTCTTCACTGCTTGTGTTAATAAAGTAGTCAACCTTATTTCATTGGCGAACAAAGGATGTCAACCTGCATCACATCATTTTTACAGACGATGTCTTCCTGTTAAGTCATGGGGACTCGATTCTGTGGCTAAACTTATGGATGGGGTAAGGCGTTTCTCTTCACTCTCAAATTTGGTCCGAAACAGTGGTAAATCAATTTGTTTCTTGGCCAATGTGGGGTCTGATGTTGCGGAGGATATCTTGGAGGTAACTGGTTTTCATAGAGGCACTCTTCCCATTACCTATCTGGGTCTGCCTCTAATTACAGGGAAGCTTAATAGCAGGGATTGCACCTCTTTAGTGGCCAAACTATGCAAGAGGGTGGAATCTTGGATAACAAGGTTCCTTAACTTTGCGGGTCGGTTATTGCTACTTAAAGCTGTCATGGCAAGTATTGTAGGGTTTTGGAGCATATTTTCCTACCAAAGTCAGTTTTGAAGAAGATCAATGCTCTCTTTTTCAAGTTTCTTTGGGGTGGATTTTATAAAGAATCGGGAAGGTGCCATTCTAAGGTAAAATGGGAGGATTGTTGTAGGCCAAAGAACGAGGGTGGGTTGGGGATAAAGAATTTATTTGAATGGAACCAAGCGGCTATTTTGCATCAGCTATAGCGCCTGCTCCAACCTTCTTCAGACTCTCTTTGGATTGCTTGGTTTCATAAGGTCCTGCTTCGTCGTAAGGCGTTCTGGACTGCAACAATGCCATATAGATGCTGTTGGGTAGCAAGGAAGATTTTTAATGCTAGGCCTCAAGCTTTGTCTTATGTTCATTACAATGTGGGAGAAAACTCTGATTTTCTATTCTGGCACGACCCCTGGGCGAATGCAAAACCCTTGGCTCATATTTCCTCCTCAGTGATCTCTACTGCGAAATCTTCTAGTTTTATCCCCATTAGATCATACCTGTAAAATGGAGTTTGGAGGCTTCCTCAATCAAATCACATGGATGTTCTGGAAGTTAGAAGGAGAGCGACTCAAACGCAAATTCACAGTTTTGATGGAATCACCTGGGATGGACTCCAACCAAAGTTGGTTAAGTTGTCTCCCATTTGGGAGTCCATTAGAGACCCTGGTCAGCCCATTACTTGGGGTAATATAGTTTGGAACTCTTTCAATATCTCGAAATGCTCCTTTATCTCTTGGCTGGCACTAAAAAATAGGTTGCTTACTAAGGAGCGAATGGTTTTATTTGGCATGAGGGTGGATGAAACATGTGTTTTGTGCAAGAATGCCTCGGAGTCGGTTAGCCACTTATTCACCCTGTGTCCGTTCTTCAATATCTTGAGTAGGGTTTTGCCATTCCGCGTAAATGCTGATTGGGCAAGGTGGCAACAGGGAGATTTCTTTAACAGTCACCTTAGTGACAAGCTCGAGACCATAGCAGGAGTTTATCTCACAACTTGTATTTACAGTGTATGGAAGGAGAGGAACCACAGAATACACAATGCTGGGCCTGGTAATGCAACACATGTCCTTGGACTTCAAATCAAAAGAATTGTGCAGGAGAAATTATTTTCATGTTCTTCTTTCAAAAAGTGGGTTCGAAAGGAACCATCCCTTGTATTGCTTTTATTTTGAGTTGTTTGATTATTAGCTCAGTGGCCACGCTGTAGTAGTAGTAGTGGTCGTGCAGATGTTGTAATTAGGGGTATGCCCTGTTTATCCATGTAGCTCCATTATGGTGATTTATACAAATTTTATTTAGCAAAAAAAAAAAACTTCATTTTGGACTCGTTTGAACAAGAAAATTAGTTTTGCTTTATTTTGACTCGTTTAAGCATGGAAACCACTTGTAGCTTTGTTCTTGACTCGTTTGATCCCTAGAACTCACTTAAACTTCATTTTGGACTCGTTTGAACAATGAAATTAATTTTGCTTCATTTTTGACTCGTTTGAGCATGGAAACCACTTGTAGCTTTGTTCTTGATTCGTTTGACCCCTGGAACTCACTAAAACTTCATTTTGGACTCGTCTGAACATTAAAATTAGTTTTTCTTTATTTTGACCCGTTTGAGCATGGAAACCACTTGTAGCTTTGTTCTTGACACGTTTGATCCCTAGAACTCACTAGAACTTCATTTTAGACTCGTTTGAACAATCAAATTAATTTCGCTTCATTTTTTACTCGTTTGAGCGTGGAAACCACTTATAGCTTTGTTCTTTATTCGTTTGACCACTAGAACTCACTAAAACTTCATTTTGGACTCGTTTGAACTAGAAAATTAATTTTGATTCATTTTGACTCGTTTGAGCGTGCAAACCACTTGTAGCTTTGTTCTTGACTCGTTTGACCCCTAGAACTCACTAAAACTTCATTTTGGACTCATTTGAACAATGAAATTAATTTTACTTCATTTTTGACTCGTTTGAGAATCGAAACCACTTGTAGCTTTGTTCTTGACTCGTTTGACCACTAGAACTCATTAAAACTTCATTTTGAAATTAATTTTATTTCATTTTTTTTTAAAACCTCATTTTTGACGACCCCTAAAATGAGAGTCGTTTTTCTCTCTAGAAACCCTTGCTAGCCGCCGCTAAATCTATACTAAATCTAAACCTTTTTCCATCAATCCGACCATAAATCCTTCACTAATCCATCTCTTTCTTCTATCTTACACCATAAACACCTATATTTCTTATATTTATTACTATTTTTCATTGTTGCGATGGGCTCGTTTGTTTGGGTTTTCTGTTTGGTGGGTTCTATGGAGAACCAGTTGGGATTTTCACTCCTTCTGGAGAGTAATTGTTCTTCGATTACTAAAAACATCGTTTCGATGACTGATTCGATTGAATTTTTGGTTTTAGGGGTTGGAGTTGAGTCTCCTTTTCTTGATATCGTTAATTTTCTGGGCTTTACTACACCTGGGGTTCCGGGTCTAGAGTCTGTTATCATGGATCAAGTAATGCAAGGGAACGATGGGATTGATGTCCTATATCGTGTTCTCAAGCAGTGTGCTTTGTCGTCTTATTCTAACTGAGGTTTACTCTATGAGGTTGGAGTCTCTCCTAAACTGGAACAGTTGTGACTACCAAGTGTTTGACTTTTTGTCAAAGAGAAATGTTTTCAAAGATTTGCTTATAGAGAAGCAGAATCTTACGCCTGCATTACTTCTGGTTCTGGAGGGTATTAATGCCAAGGAATCGGATGGGAGAGGTGAGGGGGACAGCAAGGCTGAGATCTCTGCCCCTAGTCATGGTGTTGCTATGCAATTAGAGGAGGATTCTGATTTGGAGTCGACCGTGGTTATTTTTGAGGTTATTAATCTGGTCCCAAAGGATGTGGAAATTGTGGGTAAAACCCATAATGTGTTTGAGGATTTGACTCACAGAGTGGCGGTTTGCTTGTTGGGTGATGCACGGATCCTACTTCGATTGAGAGATGGGTCTCGTTGTTATACTATTTCGTGTGCTTTATCTATGGGTTCTCTTATCACTATGACAATCGCCTATGCCCTGTTGATTCACGAGGAACAGAGCAGCGACGTCTTGCTTGAGCTAGTTGACACGGTTAGTGGTGCACTCCTTGAGAAAGCTGGTGTTAATCACCACTTTAGGCAAACTGCTATGGTTGCAAAGGAGTGCCAGCTGTTTGCTGAAAGTACAAAATGTATTCGAGAGTTTGCAGACTTTCTTGTTGTTTTCAGGGATTTTTACACTGATGGACTGGAACTCAGCTCGGATGGTTGGTGGCTAGTCAGGGCAGGTGCAGTGTTGCTTAAGCTATGTCGGGGTGCTAATCAAACTGTTGGTCGGTTTGAAAGAACAATGTCAATTCAGTCTACGAGTTTTGAAAATGTCTTTTGGTGCGAGTTAGGCGACTGGTGCCTTCATCTGTCATACTATGTAATTAGTATAAGCAAAGAAGGGGAGCATACTACTAATGGTAGTATAGCTTCTTGCCATGGGACTGAGATATCTGCTGAGATGTGCATTGACTTTATGCTTGGTATAAAAGGTAATGATATTAGAGCTGGATTTCAATTTCCTAGCAGCTGCAAGGAGAACTCTATGATAGTTCTCATAAGGGTGGATTTCATTAATAGAATTGCAATTTGCGCTCTGTTCTTGACGCTGTCTGTAAGCGTGCTGAGCCCTCTGGTTGTTATTGACAATTGTCTACTGCATCTTAATTTGGTGATGGGTTTGCAAGATGGTGAAACTAGGAGTTTCATGAAGGTGAAGAAGCGCGTTCAAGTTCTGTTGATCTCTAATGAGAGTGACATTCTGAGGGGATCGTATTATGGTACTGATGGCTATGGCTCGAAGAGCATTGAGACAGGGGAATATGATATTAGTATGTTCAGGTTTGTCAAGGAGGATTCGGTGGTTGGTGCTGCGGTCAATCATCGAACTTCTTGGAAGCGGCAATTGGATGGGCCGATGAGGTCTGTGTGCAGATGGTATGGTAGTCACAAAGATAAGGAAAATTTGGGTACGTCGATTTTGACGGATAATGTTGCTACATTTTGGTTATTCATTAACAGCTATGTTGCGTACCCTAGAGCTGGTTTGAATGGATTATGTTGGAGGTCCTGCGCACGAGGACCAACTGGGTGACGCATTTTTATGCTTAGTAGGTGTTTTGTTCCTGGTGATGTAATCAAGTTCTAAGTTATCTAAGTTGTCTAGGTTATGTTGATTGCTAGTTTACCTAGCATTATTGTTGGGTTCTGTTTGTTGTAGTTCCGTTAGGTAGGTGTGTTACTAATCGCGGGGTATACCCCTAGAGATGTAATCATTTCCCTATGGTAAAAATTTTTTTAACTAGCAAAAAAAAAAAAATTAGTTCGGCTTTATTTTGCTCGTTTGAGCATGGAAACCACTTGTAGCTTTGTTCTTGACTCGTTTGACCACTAGAACTCACTAAAACTTCATTTTGGACTCGTTTGAACAAGAAAATTAATTTTACTTCATTTTGACTCGTTTGCGCATGCAAACCACTTGTAGCTTTGTTCTTGACTCGTTTGACCCGTAGAACGCACTAAAACTTCATTTTGGACTTGTTTGACCCCTAGAACTCACTAAAACTTCATTTTGGATTCATTTGAACAAAAGAATTAATTTCGCTTCATTTTGACTCGTTTGCAAGGAAACCACTTGTAGCTTTGTTTTGGATTCATTTGACCCCTAGAACTCACTAAAACTTCATTTTGAACTCGTTTGAACAAGAAAATTAGTTTTGCTTTATTTTGACTCGTTTGAGCATGGAAACCACTTGTAACTTTGTTCTTGACTCGTTTGACCCCTAGAACTCTCTAAAACTTCATTTTGGACTCGTTTGAACAAGAAAATTAATTTTGATTCATTTTGACACGTTTGAGCGTGCAAACCACTTGTAGCTTTGTTCTTGACTCGTTTGACCCCTAGAACTCACTAAAACTTCATTTTGGACTCATTTGAAAAATGAAATTAATTTTGCTTCATTTTTGACTCGTTTGAGCATCGAAACCACTTGTAGCTTTGTTCTTGACTCGTTTGACCACTAGAACTCATTAAAACTTCATTTTGAACTCGTTTGAAGAAGATAATTAGTTTTGCTTTATTTTGACTCGTTTGAGCATGGAAACCACTGGTAGATTGTTCTTGACTCGTTTGACCCCTAGAACTCACTAAAACTTCATTTTGGACTCGTTTGAACAAGAAAATTAGTTTTGCTTTATTTTGACTCGTTTGAGCATGGAAACCACTTGTAGCTTTGTTCTTGACTCGTTTGATCCCTAGAACTCACTTAAACTTCATTTTGGACTCGTTTGAACAATGAAATTAATTTTGCTTCATTTTTGACTCTTTTGGGCATGCAAACCACTTGTAGCTTTGTTCTTGATTCGTTTGACCCCTGTAACTCACTAAAACTTCATTTTGGACTCGTCTGAACATTAAAATTAGTTTTTCTTTATTTTGACCCGTTTGAGCATGGAAACCACTTGTAGCTTTGTTCTTGACACGTTTGATCCCTAGAACTCACTAGAACTTCATTTTAGACTCGTTTGAACAATCAAATTAATTTCGCTTCATTTTTTTACTCGTTTGAGCATGGAAACCACTTGTAGCTTTGTTCTTTATTCGTTTGACCACTAGAACTCACTAAAACTTCATTTTGGACTCGTTTGAACTAGAAAATTAATTTTGATTCATTTTGACTCGTTTGAGCGTGCAAACCACTTGTAGCTTTGTTCTTGACTCGTTTGACCCCTAGAACTCACTAAAACTTCATTTTGGACTCATTTGAATAATGAAATTAATTTTGCTTCATTTTTGACTCGTTTGAGCATCGAAACTACTTGTAGCTTTGTTCTTGACTCGTTTGACCACTAGAACTCATTAAAACTTCATTTTGAACTCGTTTGAGCATGCAAACCATCTAGACTCGTTTGACCCCTAGAACTCAATAAAACTTCATTTTGGATTCTTTTTTTTTTTTTTTTTTGCTAAATTAAAGTATTATAACGAAAAAAGAAAATGGATACAAGGATCCGGGGCATACCCCACAAAAAATGGCAAGAGACAGGATCTCACCATAAGCCAAAAGAAAAAACTAGGCTAAGCTATAATAAATTAGAGCAGCCAATTGACAACTGTTGGGTGCTTTCTAACATATTGCCTAAAACAATTACAAGAAAAAAGTTTTTCTTTAACCATCCGCTTTATAACTCGAACTAGCTCCAAGGTAGAGTGGCTTTTGCTGGAATTATGGATTCTAAAGTTCCTCTCCTTCCACGTGTGATGAACTGCAACAGCTAGAAATAAGCTACCCATCTGAGTAAAGATTTCGTAGATGGTGGGAAGAGATCGCCATTTTGGCACTGCAACCAATCCGGGTTTAAAACAATAGGGCAAGCTCGTCTTATCATGTCAAAGAAAGGACAGTCTGAGAAAATATGATGCACAGTTTCTGGTCTCGAATTACATAGAGCACAATTCTGGTTAACCGCCATTCCAAACATGAGCATCCTATCTCTGGTAAGCAAACGATTTTTTAAAGCTAACCAGAGTGTAAACGAACATCTAGGAATGGAGAAAGAGTTCCAAACTACTTCATGCCAAGAAGATATACCCGATCTCTCTCTAATAGACTGCCAGATGGTAGATAGCTTTACGTTTGAGGGGAGAAGTCCATCCCAAGTTATCACGTCAGAATGGTATATTGCAATTGAACCTACTCGACTCCGAAGCTCCATCATATCTACATGGTTTGATGGAGGAAGATGCCACTGCCCCTCACGAATAAAATTACCAACAGTCGCCATACTATTAGATTCAGCTATAGAAATAATGCCTGGCCGAAACTGAAGTGACAACGGAATGTGACGAACCCAGGGATCTTGCCAAAATAAGAACTTTGATTGCCTACCCACCCTGAAATGTAGAAAGGATTTTGCTTTCGGGCGATAGTTAAGGATTTTCCGGAAAGACCAGGGGCATTTATACGGAATTTTTGCAGTCCAGAATGCCTTCCTTTTCAGCAGAGAATTATGGATCCACTTAACCCACAAAGAAGTTGCATTTGGTTGAATTATTCGCCACAGCTGGTATAATATTGAAGCACAGTTTAGGTCGAAAAGGCTTTTCAAACCGAGGCCTCCTTCCTCTTTTGGTTTACAGCATTCCATCCAAGAAACTTTGTAATGACACTTGCCAGAACTTTTATAAAAGCCCCCCCAAATGAATTTAAATATCAGGGAATTTAGGCGCTTCAGAATATACTGAGGAAGGAAAATATAGGCGCTCCAAAAGCCCATAATGCCATATAGAATTGTGCGGATCAGCTGTAGTCTCCCAGCAAAATTAAGAAATCTAGAAGTCCAAACCTCCAACCTGCTGCAAAAACTGTTAATAAGAGGAGTGCAGTCTCTTTCTGAAAGCCTAGTACACAATAAAGGAAGGCCCAAATATTTAACTGGTAAACTCCCTTCTGCTATACCAGTAAGAGAATGAATCTGAGAGATGACATCAGTAGCCACATTTCCATAAAAACACTGAGATTTCGATTCATTAATAGACAATCCAGAAATGTTCGAGAAATTTCTCAATCCTTGGAAAAGAGCAGTGACAGACAGGACGTCCCCTTTACTGAAGAGAAACACGTCGTCTGCAAATATGAGATGATGCAAATCAACCTCTTTCGTACGCCAATGATGACAGAAACCACTGTTAGAAGTAGACTGCTTTAAACAAGCAGACAGGACCTCCATGGAGATTACAAACAAATATGGCGAGATCGGGTCCCCCTGCCTCAACCCTGACCTGCCTTGAAAATAACCTTCAAGCGAGCCATTTACCTTAACTGAGAACATGGCTGTAGTAATGCATTGGTGTATCCAGCCGACAAACCTATCTGGAAACCCCATCCTTTGTAAGGCAGCGAAAAGAAAACTCCAATTCAGGGAATCAAACGCTTTGCGAATATCAAGCTTAAACGCACAGCGGGGCGTTCCTGAATTAATGTGGTAATCTCTACACAAAGATTGAGCTAGCAAAACATTGTCACCCATAAGTCTACCAGGAACAAATGCAGATTGGTAAGGCGATATAAGACTTGGCATGATATTTCGTAACCGACCGCTCAAAAGCTTTGAAATTACTTTGTATATGACATTGCAGCACGAAATGGGCCGAAAGTGAGTCATGTTTGTCGGATTTTGATGCTTTGGAACAAGAGCAATAGCAGCAGAGTTTACTTGACGCGGCAATAGTCCTTGCTCAAAGAAAGAAAGCACAGCACTTGTTACATCAGGCCCCACTATTTTCCAGGTTGCAATAAAGAATTCAGCTGTATAGCCGTCAGGCCCGGGACATCTATTTTTAGCAAGTGTTTTCAAAACTCTAAAGACATCCTCTCTCGAGAAGGGAGCGTTCAGGTCTAATACTTGGGATTCTGAAAGAACAGGGAGCTGCAAATCTTCTGGAAAAGACTGAACTGCATTATTTCGTCCCAATAAATCCTTGTAGAAAGAAGTAGCAACAGTGGCTATGCCTTCTTGAGTAACATGTGTAACTCCGTCATTATCCTCCAAGGATAAAATTTTATTAAGGTTCCAACGACCACGACAAGCATTGAAAAAGTATTTGTTATTTCCATCTCCGTGCTTGAGCCAATGAACTCGAGATTTTTGTTTGAGGAAAATTTCCTCATTGTGAAGAGCATTAGAGTAATCATCAATAAGTCTTCTTTCTTCAACAAGTTGCTCTGAGCTAGGAAGCGCTGGAAGACTAGCTTGAAACTGAGTAAGAGCAGCCCTTGTTCCTTCCACTAAAGCATGAAGATTACCGGTACTATTGTTCAAAGCTTTGAGGGCTAATTTAAGCTTTTTCAGCTTAGCTGTAAGAATGTACCAAGCATCACCTGAGATTTGAGAAGACCATACCTCCTGGACAGTTACAAAGAAGTCTTTATGATCAATAAGGTGATTGAAAAATTGAAACGGCTTACCCCGGAAATTTAAATTAATACCCAAGTTCACCGCTGCCGGGTTGTGATCAGAGGCACCTCGAGGCATAAACGTGGCTAGAGACAGTGGAAAAGAAGCATGCCACTGTGCGTTGACTAAAACTCGATCCAGTTTCCTGAGTTTCGTAATGTTAGTACTACTATCCCTCCAAGTAAACAACGGGCCAACACTACGCAAATCTGCGATCCCCAGCTGAATAACACAATCTCTGAACTCCGTTAAACTATTAGACCATCGAATTGAACCACCTCTAGCTTCCTCTAGGTTTAGAATGACATTAAAATCACCACAGATCGCCCACGGTTGGTCACCAACTATAGAAGAGACTGCAGTAAGATCAGCCCACAATTGGCGTCTTTCTTGACTGGTATTAAGACCATAAACAAAAGTGACTACAAACTTAGTTGAGTCCTGAAGCCTACAGACTGAACAAGTTATATGCTGTGAAGAAGAAGCTAAAACATTTAAGTTCCAAACTGCCTTATTCCATCCCACCCATATACGACCACCTGGGTGTGAGTCATAATTGAAAACCCAACAGAAGTTTGACGAGGAAATATCTTTAGAACAAAACTTGCAACATCCTTATTTACATGTGTCTCAAGGAGGCCCACTAGAGACAACTTATTCGACAAAAGAAAATCCCTTGCAAAAGAGCGTTTATTATTGAGGCCCCGGACGTTGAAAGCACAAAAATCCACTAACATAAGATTAAGTAGAGGAGAGGGGATTCTTCCCCATGGCCGCAGCCCTAGCTTTTTTCAATTTCTTTCTCTGTGAGTTGCTAAGTATAGCACCATCTGGCCCTACCAAATCAATTTCATCAACCTTCTTTAGATTTTTAAAAGTGTTCAAAGGGGCAGGTGACTCATCCGAGGAGATAGAAGATGGAGCTTTTGAGGGTTTACGTATGACTTCTGTCCATCCATCCTCTGAAGGAGTGTTGTTTATAACAGGTGCGGCTGCTACAGAGGAGTTGGCATTCGGGATATCATTTGGGAAGACTTTAGTAGCCCTGTCATCTTGAGTAGCGCTTGGACCCACATTTGGAGCTGGCATTTTTGCCTCCTCATGAAGAGTATCTCTTGTTTCATCAGATTTAACTTTTTGAACCCACATCCTTTGCGAGGTAGGACAGGCGCCCACCATATGACCTAGGGATTTGCATCCCGAACAAGCAAGTGGCCTTATAGGATATGACACTTGGAGAGGTAGAGGTCTTACTAATGCCTACCAAAAAGATTCATGTACTTACATTTTTAAGTTCAACCTGGAGTCAACCATGAATGCTTTTCTTGCGAGAGGAACCTGGTACATAGGCCAAAAGCCTATGGTAGTCACGGCTTGGGGTGCAAAGCCAGGTGTCTCAAAAATAACATCCATGCCTCTTTGGATAAAGCTTTTGAATGTGCCTGAGTGTTACTGGACTGATGAAGGCCTTAGTCGTTTAGCCAGTGTAGTGGGTGAACCAATTGGAGCAGACACTTTAACGTCAAAACTTGATTTGCTACCGTTTGCAAAGATTTGTGTTAAATACAATTTTGGGGACCCTCTCCCAAATGATATTGAGGCCACAACTTCATTTTGGATTCATTTGAACAAAAGAATAAATTTCGTTTCATTTTGACTCGTTTGAGCAAGGAAACCACTTGTAGCTTTGTTTTGGATTCATTTGACCCCTAGAACTCACTAAAACTTCATTTTGAACTCATTTGAACAAGAAAATTTGTTTTGCTTTATTTTGAGTCGTTTGAGCATGGAAACCACTTGTAGCTTTGTTCTTGACTCGTTTGATCCCGAGAACTCACTAAAACTTTATTTTGGACTCGTTTAAACAAGAAAATTAGTTTTGCTTTATTTTGACTCGTTTGAGCATGGAAACCACTTGTAGCTTTGTTCTTGACTCGTTTGACCCCTAGAACTCACTAAAACTTCATTTTGGACTCATCTGAACAATGAAATTAATTTTGCTTTATTTTTGACTCGTTTGAGCATTGAAACCACTTGTAGCTTTGTTCTTGACTCGTTTGACCAATAGAACTCACTAAAACTTCATTTTGGATTCGTTTGAACAAGAAAATTAATTTTGATTCATTTTGACTCGTTTGAGCGTGAATACCACATGTAGCTTTGTTCTTGACTCGTTTGACCCCTAGAACTCACTAGAACTTCATTTTGGATAATCAACAACGTAATCGCTAAAAAAAATGAGAGTCGCTCTACCCTCTCTCTAAAACCTCTCTCTAAATACACCAAAATCTAAGCAACTTCTTCATCAGATCTGGTTTCAACCTTCACGAATCCATCTTCCATCTCAAACCCCTCACCCACACACCAAATTTCTTTCGTTTGTTGTCATGAGTCAAAAGAGAGTTTCCTTCATGGAGGAAAATTTGTCGGAGACAAGGAGATCTATTGGTAGACCTCTTCAATGTGCCACTGAATCCCAGGAGACTCAGACCCAGGAGGGGTTGTTTTCATCGATGAGTCCCAAAAAGGTATCCTTTGCGGACCAGTTGGAGACAGTAATTCCTACTTGTTTTGGGTCGGTGGAAGACCGAATCGTATCTGAGATGAAGACTCAGGGGGACCGGTTAGTACTTTTCAGTCCGAAAAAGGTGTCCTTTGCGGATAATTTGGTATCGATGATTCCAAGTCATAGGGCTCAGCCTAAGGAAGGATTGGTGTCAAAGAGGATGGAATCGGTGTCTGTTCCATGTAATGATAAGGCCGCTGCTAATGGAAGCAGAGGGGAATTGAAGCCTAAAAAAAGGCGAAGGACTATGAAAGGGAAGGAGTCTACTCGACCTTGCGGGATTGCCTCAAGGACTCGTAGCTCCTGTAATGTTCAGAAAGCAGAAGGTAATTCACCTTACTCTTTTAGGGTAAATGGGGTTGGAATTAGCATTGTCGACCCCATTGTTTTGTCATCTTCAGTGGATTCTATTAATGATGTGGGAAATGAGGAATTGGAAGTTAATTATGTTAATAGTCAGGAAGCTTCTATTGTTTCTATTGTATCTGACCAAAATGATTTGATGATTCCCCTTGATAGTACAATTGAGAGGGGGGCAAAGGGAGATGTTATTATTAACAATGCTGGGCTGTTGGAGTATAGTGTGGATCCTCCTGTGAAGGAGAGCTGTGGAATAGCTAGTAATAGTGCAAATGATGGTTTTGCAAATGATGGTAGGGTGATTGACAATACTCAGGATGCTGGTAGTCTTATAGAGAGGATCACCAAGGAAATGAAAGGGGATGCAGTGATTAATGACTCCGGCCTAGTCTCTGGGCCCTTGCTTCTGGGAGGAAATAATGAGGAGTATGCTAATACTCCTGAGGTTGGCACCACTGAATACCAAGATGGTATTCGGGAGCTAATGATCCAGTCGTTGTTCCATATTGAGAAGCTTAAACATCACATTGAAGCTTGGGGTTACAAAATTCCCGTGGTTAAGGAATTCATCCCCCTTTCCGAACTAAAACCGTTCATGGATGATGCTGGAAGGTTCTATTAATACTGATATTTATTTGAATAACCAGACCCTCCAGTTTCCTATTCTGTAACTTGCTTGGCCGTAACATTGCACTAGGTTGAAAACCCTGCCTTAGACATATGTTCCCTAAGACGAGAACAACATTGACTGAGAGCGAAACATCCAAAAGCTTGGTTAGAAAAATGCACAAACCAAATATCATCTTCATTCAGAGAAACACTGAGCAACCGGTGCCCGTCAGATGTGGAACCTTGATGAACAATGGAATTATCAAAGTCCAGTAGGTCAATTTCCAAATCGGCAACAAATATCTCACCAAAGGTGACTTCTGACTGAGCAACCAGTCCAGCTTCATCTTGATGCGTAGCAATCAGAATACAATCCCTGATTACAGCCAGCTCATTAACAGGCGCAAAGGTTCTGCCTACATCAGACCTGTCACCATGGTGATCCCCCACCATAAAACTCAAAACATGCGGAGGCTCTATACCAGCACTCATCTCAACAAAAATCAGAACAAAGAAACAGACTAGTCTCTCCAACAATAGCCAGTCCACCCACCAACAACCAGGACTCGCTAACAGAACAGCATTAGTTACGAGTTTCAGAAGATTATTATTATTAATAATCATCGACAACTCAGCATCGACCTCTGACCAGTTCCAAACAGAATAGACAGAGGCATTACAATCATTCGCAAGAAACAACCCGTCACTATTAAATTGGCACCAACTGCATAAGAAACTATGCTCTGAAAACAGAACATACGTACCAGACCTCCACTGTGAGAGCCTCATCTCCACTGCATAGTATCGCTTATTCAATGCACTCGCCCATTGAATAACATCAAAGGAGTTCCTCAACCCTGAACCCTCATAAGAGTTCCTGCAAAAAGATGTATCAACATTGACCTGACCATGTTGAGAAGGCCATTGGTACACATCCAGCACATCTCGATAGAACCCCTCTTGAATCAATGCCTTCCGGGAAGGAGAATTCTCATCAACAAAGACCAAAGCCGTGACTCCAGTTCCTCCATCTAGAGTTGATAACAATGTCGAAACAATGTTCCATTTCCATGAATCCAATCTTGAGAAGAAATCTCGAACAAATAATTGCACAGAGATTCCAATGCTATTTTTACATTCACAAACTTCAGGCTCCATGGCATATTCCATCTAATTACTCAGAGCACCATACGAACTCACCAACAGGAGCACAAAATGGACAGAGCACAAAGGCCTTGACCAGTCGTTATGGTTTCTATACATAGCGAGACAAAAATCGCCGAACACAAGGCCCACAATCTTAATGGCAGTGAACCATAACTGACGAAGGTACAATAGATCAACATAATACGACCCAATAGTATCTCCAAAAGATATAACAAACTCAATACCAAGCGTGGCATGAGTATACTTCATTACGTCACAAACGGTTCTTCGAAAGCCAAGTCTCAACCAAGCTCTATTTAAGCTCTCCGACTTTGTAGGACAGATTACAACACCCATTAACTCAACTGTGAAAATCCATTGATGCACTTTATCAAACACCCAGCGGGCATCGACAAAGAATAGTGTACCCACATCTACATATAAATGTAGCACGACCTCTTTCATAGTGGTATCTCCCTGAAAACCAGAGAGCATCTCCAGATAACCAACCACAATGTTAACACAAGGCTGTGATTTAACCTCGAACTTCTTCTCTGTCTTACCAACAAAGCCAAAAATGGTATCTATTCGGTCATCACCGATATCCCTTCTCACAACAACATACGTTGTTAGATCTAGACACATCGATTTCCAAATCAACCTCTCACCCGAGTAGCGCTGCAATGACATTTTGTAAAGAGCCAAAGAGATGGAACCCATCTCAGCATCTAAATAAACCATGAAGAAAACCACCGATTCCATCCCAAAACGGATGAACACATCTTTGAGACCATCATCCGCAAAGACCTTCAATCTTCGCAAGAAACCACGAGATGAGACCCACGAGCTGAACCCCATCTCAGAACCAGAAAGAGCCAAGAAAAAAGATAAAATTAAAATAATAAATAAGAAATTTGGTGTTTTAGGTGTGAGATTTGAAAGGGAAGGTGGATTTAGGAAGGAAATATAAAGATCTGATGAGATAAACGCTTGGAAAAGGTTGATTTTAGTGGCGGCCAGGGAAGAAAAACTAGAGAGAAAAGACGACTCTCATTGATCATGAAGTTTTAGTGAGTTCTAGACCCAAATATTGTCCAAAATGAGGTTTTAGTGAGTTTTAGGGGTCAAACGAGTCAAGAACAAGGCTATAAGTGGTTTCCATGTTCAAACGAGTCATAAATGAAGTCAACTTAATTTTCTTGTTCCAACGAGTCCAAAATGAGGGTTTAGTGAGTTTTAGGGGTCAAACGAGTCAAGAACAAGGCTACAAGTGGTTTCCATGTGCACACAAGTCAAAAATGAAGCTAATTAATGTGTTTGTTTTAACGAGTCCAAAATGAGGTTTTAGTGAGTTTTAGGGGTCAAAAGAGTCAAGAACAGGCTATAAGTGGTTTTCATTTTCAAACGAGCCAAAAATGAAGCTAAGTTAATTTTCTTGTTCTAAGGAGTCGAAAATGAGGTTTTAGTGAGTTTTAGGATTCAAACAAGTTAAGAACAAGGCTACAAGTGGTTTCCATGTTCAAACGAGTCAAAAATGAAGCCAAATTAATTTTCTTGTTCCAACGAGTCCAAAATGAGGTTTCAATGAGTTTTAGGGGTCAAACGAGTCAAGAAGAAGGATTATAAGTGGTTTCCATGTTCAAACGAGTAAAAAATGAAGTCAAATTAATTTTCTTGTTCCACCGAGTCCAAAATGAGGTTTTAGTGAGTTTTAGGGGTCAAACAAGTCAAGAACAAGGTTATAATTGGTTTCCATGTGCGAACAAGCCCAAAATGAAGCCAAATTAATTTTCTTGTTTCAACAAGTCCAAATGAGGTTATTTACAACTGCAGACTCGTTGGACTCCAAAAACTCACTAAAACTTCAATTTGGACAAAACTTCATTTTGGTTTTTTTGAGAGATAAGAGTCGTTTCTCTCTAATCCCTTTTTATCTTCTCTTTTAAACCCTAGCTTAGACGTCTCAATTCTAAACACTTTAGCGATCAGATCTGTTTTTTTCAACATTCACGAATCCATCTTCCATCTCAAACCCCTCACCCACACACCAAATTTCTTTCTTTTGTTATCATGAGTCGAAAGAGAGTTTCCTTCATGGAGGAAAATTTGTCAGAGACTAGGAGATCTATTGGTAGACCTCTTCAATGTGCCACTGAATCCCAGGAGACCCAGACCCAGGAGGGGTTGATTTCGTCGATGAGTCCCAAAAAGGTATCCTTTGCGGACCAGTTGGAGACAGTAATTCCTACTTGTTTTGGGTCGGTGGAAGACCGAATCGTATCTGAGATGAAGACTCAGGAGGACCGGTTATTACTTTCCAGTCCGAAAAAAGTGTCCTTTGCGGATAATTTGGTCTCGGTGATTCCAATTCATAGGGCTCAACCTAATGAAGGATTGGTGTCAAAGAGGATGGAATCGGTGTCTGCTCCATGTATTGATAAGGTCACTGCTAATGGAAGCAGAGGGGAATTGAAGCCTAAAAGTTTGGCTGGTAGTAATAAAAGTAAAAGGCGAAGGACTATGAAAGGGAAGGAGTCCACTCTACCTTGCACTTCAGGGATTGCCTCAAGGACACGTAGCTCCTGTAATGTTCAGAGGGCAGAAGATAATTCACCTTACTCTTCTAGGGAAAATGGGGTTGGAATTAGCATTGTCGACCCCATTGATTTGTCATCTTCTGTGGATACTATTAATGATGTGGGGGAATTGGAAGTTAATTTTATTAATAGTCAGGATGCTTCTATTGTTTCTATTGTCTCTGACCAAAATGGTTTGATGATTCCCCTTGATAGTACAATTGAGAGGGGGCAAAGAGAGATGTTATTATTAACAATGCTGTGCTGTTGGAGCATAGTGTGGATCCTCCTGTGAAGGAGAGCTGTGGAATGGCTAATAATATTGCAAATGATGGTTTTGCAAATGATGGTAGGGTGATTGGCAATACTCAGGATGCTGGTAGGCTTATAGAGACGATCATGAAGGAAATGAAAGGGGATGCAGTGATTAATTACTCCGGCCTAGTTTCTGGGCCCTTGCTTATGGGGGGAAACAATGAGGGGTATGCTAATACACCTGAGGTTGGCACCACTGAATAACAAGATGGTATTCGGGAGCTAATGATCTAGACGTTGTTCCATATTGAGAAGCTTAAACATCACATCGAAGCTTGGGGTTACAAAATTCCCGTGGTTAAGGAATTCATCCCCCTTACTGAACTAAAACCGTTCATGGAGGATGCTGGAAGGTTCTATTGTAGGGGGACGAAGGAGCTTGGGAGATTGATTAGCACTGTGGTTCAACTTCAGAGGTTTATTGAGAGCAATGGGTTGGGTATCTCACTTGAGGGAACTACGGCTGAGGATCCTGCTGTGGATGAAGCTTGGGCAACTCATACAAATGATAAGGCTAGCCAAATGAGGGGGAGTACCTCGGGTCCCCAGCGGGAGATTGAGCCTGGCCACCTGGAGGGCTCTATGCAGGCGAAGACTAAGGTATTCCTGAAGAAATCAGAGATCAGAAGATGGAGAGCTGGGCGAGGAGGTCATTCTCATGTGACATAGTCATGATTATTGTTGTTAGGCCCTTCTAGCTGTTTTTAGGGCGTTTCTTATGTTGTTGTTCTTCGAACTTGGTTAATCTTGGTTGTAATGTAGCGGATGTTGGGGCTCTAGGCTCCTAGTGTTCTTGGTTGATCCATTTGCTTAGCGCTTATATATCGCGGGGTATGCCCCTAGACATGTATTCGCTTCCTTTGGTTATAAATTTTTTAATTAGCAAAAAAAGTCCAAATGAGGTTTTAGTGAGTTTTAGGGGTCAAACGAGTCAATAACAAGGCTATAAGTGGTTTCCATGTTCAAACTAGCAAAAAATGAAGCTTAATTAATATTGTTGTTCCAACAAGTCAAAATGAGGTTTTAGTGTGTTTTAGGGGTCAAACGAGTCAAGAACAAAGCTATAAGTGGTTTCCTTGTTCAAACGAGTCAAAGATGAAGCCAATTTAATTTTATTGTTCCAACGAGTCAAAAATGAGGTTTTAGTGAATTTTAGGGGTCAAACGAGTCAAGAACAAGGCTATAAGTTGTTTACATGTGCAAACAAGTCCAAAATGAAACTAAATTAATATATTTGTTCCAATGACTCCAAAATGAGGTTTTAGTGAGTTTTAGGGTTCAAACGAGTCGAGAACAAGGCCATAAGTGGTTTCCATGTTCAAACGAGTCAAAAATGAAGCCAAATTAATTTTCTTCTTCCAACGAGTCCAAATTGAGGTTTTAGTGTGTTTTAGGGGTCAAACGAGTCAAGGACAAGGCTATAAGTGGTTTCCATGTTCGAACGAGCCAAAAATGAAGTTAAGTTAATTTTCTTGTTCCAATGAGTCCAAAATGAGGGTTTTTTTTTTTTTTTTGCTAATTAAAAAATTTATACCAAAAGGAACAACGGATACAATTCTAGGGGCATACCCCGCGAAATCAACCTTCAAACATTACAGACAGAATTTGTTCAAGCAGAACAACCACAGAAAAATTAAACTAGTCTATAAAGAACTAGTTAAAACAAATATTCAAGAACCACGTGCACATCCCACAGATTAACTACAAGGTCATCATGACCATGAGCAACTTGAAACCACCAATCTAGAACAGCATTGACCATCCAACCCATATTATAGTAAGACACATCATTATACAGATTCCACCCGGGTGGACATAGTGCATGCAAATCCTTCTCTGTCCGCACATGAAGACCACAAGCCATCTCAATCGTGTTCACATTTTTGGGATGTCCCACCTTGCTGCAGTTTCAATAACGCAGCGCATCTCCCAAAATAACAAAAACAAGAAGACATGCCAACAGGGCAGCATGCCATCCTCCAACTCTACCATCTACATGATATTCCACCACATAATTATTACCAACGAAATGATTTGGCCATTGCCAATGGAAAAAACCCAATAGCAGGTCTCTTTTCCCGCTGAAATATTCACTTTCAAATCTGCACCTACAGTAACAACCATAACCACCGTCACACTGTGGTTGACATCACTGTAGACAGATGCAAAGCTTCTACAGAACCTCGCCTGACGAAACCCATATTCAACCCTTCTATCCAATAGAACAACAACTGTCCCCCAAACATACACCCCATTCCTCTTTAAAAAGACAGCAATAACCCAGCTTGACATTCCCTCGAGCACTAATCGCGCCTCCATAAGATTCTTTCCCAAACGGAGAAACCCTTCGGTGCAGAGCACCTCAGCATTAGTGAGTTCCCAGAGATCCCGAACTAGGGAGCAAACATTACCATCATTTCTGTGACGGCAAAAGTCGAATAATCGATTTTGACCAACAATAGCATAGGGGTTAATTACTCCCCCAAACATGAAGGAACCCAACTTAAGCACGCTGAAAATATTCCTACACCGAAATGAATTAATTCCATTTCGCCATAAGGCAATGTTAAAATCTACCCGACCGACCTCATATACAGCAATCAACCTGTGGTTTGAGTTTGCACTCTCCTTCAGAATCTCATAAAACTTGTCAATCCTAGCATAGGACCGAACAACAATCAACAAGACAAAACCATCTTGGATGAGAATCCTCATGGTCAAGCCCTCGCCATCAATAAATCTTCCATATGAACCAGCTGATATTCTACAATAACACTCAATATCATTCACCACATCCAGATTGTGTCCTTCTTTAGTTTCCGTGATGGACTTTGTCAAGTTCAGAACAATAGTTCTGAGAACACTGTCGAAAGCACTTATCCCTAAAAGCTTGTAGTTTTGACTACCACAAGTTCTCGTGAACAAGGACCCCCAAACAGCAACCATAAATTGATCCTCAAAGGATAGACCAATCAAGAATTTAGAGGTAAACACCCCTTCTTTAACATGAAACCGTGGATTTCCAACAAAATCAGTAGAAAGTGCAGCATGCACCGAGTCATCCTCGCAATGAATAGACCCCAGGACTATTGCATCAAAATCTCTTTGATATTTGAAAACAAGATTCCAAGCTACGGCTTGCATTTTAGTACATAGCCCTTTCAGAAGCAAAGTACATTCTAATTTCATTTCCTTTACAACAGATTTACCCACCTCTTGAATAAGCATAACATAAAACAGAAACGGGGCTTCAACGTCCCAGCTACTCCTCTCGCCCTTGTAATACACCTCGAGCAATCTCATAAGCATAGAGAGAGTCTCTAATAACCCCTCTTGAATCAAAACATCATGGAATGGAAAGGATTTCGTAACGGGTACGAAGACCCAAATCCCAATTCTAGACCAACCATCCAAGGTAGTAATCTCAACATAGATCCGGAACTTTGGTAACCCAAATTCCTCTCCTCGAATCAGCATGAACTTTAAGAATGAAATCCATCGAGTCCAAAAACACCCACCCAACCAAAGGGCGCGAAAACAACTTGGAAGGAATCGAAGAGCTGAGGTCCCTCCCAAACAAACCCACAAATCTACGAAATAAAGTAATTAATATCATATAAGAAATATGGTAGAAGGTTAGAGATGAATAGAAGGGATGGATTATTGATGGTTGTAATTTAGATCTGATGAAAATGGAGTAGGAAGGGAGAAAAAGTGGCGGCTATCAAGGGTTTTTAGAGAGAGATTAGAGAGAAGGTAGAGAAACGACTCTCATTTGGGTTTTTAGGCGCCAGAATGTCCAAAAACCAAAATGAGGTTTTAGTGAGTTTTAGGGTTCAAACGAGTCAAGAACAAGGCTACAAGTGGTTTCCATGTTCAAACGAGTCCAAAATGAAGTCAAATTAATTTTCTTGTCTCAACGAGTCCAAAATGAGGTTTCAATGAGTTTTAGGGGTCAAACCAGTCAAGAAGAAGGCTTATAAGTGATTTCCATGTTCAAACGAGTAAAAAATGAAGTCAAATTAATTTTCTTGTTCCAACGAGTCCAAAATGAGGTTTTAGTGAGTTTTAGGGGTCAAACGAGTCAAGAACAAGGCTATAAGTGGTTTCCATGTTCAAACGAGTCATAAATGAAGTCAACTTAATTTTCTTGTTCCAACGAGTCCAAAATGAGGGTTTTGTGAGTTTTAGGGGTCAAACGAGTCAAGAAGAAGGCTTATAAGTGGTTTCCATGTTCAAACTAGCAAAAAATGAAGCTAAATTAATATTGTTGTTCCAACGAGTCCAAAATGAGGTTTTAGTGTGTTTTAGGGGTCAAACGAGTCAAGAACAAGGCTATAAGTGGTTTCCTTGTTCAAACAAGTCAAAAATGAAGCCAATTTAATTTTATTGTTCCAACGAGTGAAAAATGAGGTTTTAGTGAATTTTAGGGGTCAAACGAGTCAAGAACAAGGCTATAAGTGGTTTACATGTGCAAACAAGTCCAAAATGAAGCTAAATTAATATATTTGTTCCAACGACTCCAAAATGAGGTTTTAGTGAGTTTTAGGGTTCAAACAAGAACTAGGCCATAAGTGGTTTCCATGTTCAAACGAGTCAAAAATGAAGCCAAATTAATTTTCTTGTTCCAACGAGTCCAAATTGAGGTTTTAGTGTGTTTTAGGGGTCAAACGAGTCAAGGACAAGGCTACAAGTGGTTTCCATTTTCAAACGAGTCCAAAATGAAGTCAAATTAATTTTCTTGTCTCAACGAGTCCAAAATGAGGTTTCAATGAGTTTTAGGGGTCAAACGAGTCAAGAAGAAGGCTTATAAGTGATTTCCATGTTCAAACGAGTCAAAAATGAAGTCAAATTAATTTTCTTGTTCCAAGGAGTCCAAAATGAGGTTTTAGTGAGTTTTAGGGGTCAAACGAGTCAAGAACAAGGCTATAAGTGGTTTCCATGTTCAAACGAGTCATAAATGAAGTCAACTTAATTTTATTGTTCCAACGAGTCCAAAATGAGGGTTTAGTGAGTTTTATGGGTCAAACGAGTCAAGAACAAGGTTACAAGTGGTTTCCATGTGCACACAAGTCAAAAATGAAGCTAATTAATGTCTTTGTTTTAACGAGTCCAAAATGAGGTTTTAGTGAGTTTTAGGGGTCAAAAGAGTCAAGAACAAGGCTATAAGTGGTTTCCATTTTCAAACGAGCCAAAAATGAAGCTAAGTTAATTTTCTTGTTCCAAGGAGTCGAAAATGAGGTTTTAGTGAGTTTTAGGATTCAAACGAGTCAAGAACAATGCTACAAGTGGTTTCCATGTTCAAACGAGTCAAAGATGAAGCCAAATTAATTTTCTTGTTCTAACGAGTTCAAAATGAGGTTTCAATGAGTTTTAGGGGTCAAACGAGTCAAGAAGAAGGTTTATAAGTGGTTTCCATGTTCAAACGAGTCAAAAATGAAGTCAAATTAATTTTCTTGTTCCAACGAGTCCAAAATGAGGTTTTAGTGAGTTTTAGGGGTCAAACAAGTCAAGAACAAGGTTATAATTGGTTTCCATGTGCGAACATGCCCAAAATGAAGCCAAATTAATTTTCTTTTTTCAACAAGTCCAATTGAGGTTTTTTTTTTTTGCTAATTAAAAATATACCAATGGTCAACGATTACATTTCTAGGGGCATACCCCGTGATTTGAAAATGGTCTACCAAACGGAACAACAGGGCAAGCTAGTTAAACTAGTTTACAAAAGAAACAACAACTCGACTAATCAAGTCCGCGTAAGAGACTAGTTAAAACTAGTTTAACAATACGACTAAAGGACTATGCCAATTACATGAGATAAGTGCAACCACCAGGTTCCTACCCAAGAAGTCCAAGCAGAGATAAACCAGAACAAAACGCAAAATAAGAATCAGCATTCTTATCATCCATTTGACCTTTCAGCCCCCACACAGGAGTCCTATCTTCTCACCACAAAAAGCACAAGCAGCATATATTTATAACGTTATCCCAGCTGCAACAAGCAGCTCTAGGGACAGCAAGCCTAGTATTAACTGTAGCAGTTGCACCATTACACAAAGCATGCTTCAAAACAGACCATTTTTCATAGAACTGCAGTCCACTAGCTTTCAGGCCAGTAGACTGAATTCCCCCTCTATATTTTCCCAATAGAACAATCCAAACTCTGGTTAAACCCAGCTCAAAGACATCTTGCATCTCAATAGGAAAATCACTCGGAAACACGATGGTACCAGGATGTGGTAAAAATCGTCTGATACATGGCACCAAAAGCAAATCAGCCTCTAGCGGAGAGAGTCCACCAACAACATGATGTGTAATCCTTAGCAGAAAACCATTGTGTAATACATACAAAACTATAAAAATGACCCTAGGCCCACAACAGATAACAACCATCTCGCCGTCATATGGCAAGAAAAGATTATTGCACATCAACGCAAAAACCCCTTCATAACCATCAACTATCCTTTGCTGAACAGAAATGGAGCCTAAGCCACCATCAACAAATGGAGTCCCTGTATGAGAGACCTTCCTCAAAAGAAAGGAGGCTGTGATTGCCTCTACATATTTACTATGAGAGAAAACACAACCCTTCTTCTTCTCTGAACCTGCATTTCGTAATCTAATATCTTTCACCAAATCTCCATTGGCTCTTTTAACATCAATTACCTGGATAACCAGGCCCTCAAATTGGCTATGCTGAAGCACACTCAACAGCTTATCACTAAGCTTCGCATCACTAAATTTTTTCCCCGAACTCAACAGCCCTCTACTATGATTCGTGAAACCACAGCACTCAACATTCAGGTTGCTATCAATCTGAAACATAAGAATAAACACATGGTGGCTCAGTATTTGTAACCCAGCCCTCACGTCACATTCGTTCATCAATATGTAAGATCCATACAAAGCCTGAGCCATCAGCTGCAATAACTGATTTCCTTAGATCATTTGTTCACCAAATTTTCCAGATCTATTAATCATATCCTCAAGCAATTGGCGAGTCTTGCTATATCGGATAGCAAAGCCAAGCCCAACTCCCTCCCTAGTACCCTCCCCTAAAACTGTCATTAACCCCTCAATAATTCTTTTAGGCAATCCATCAAACACCTCGACATCATCTAGAAAAACCAGATTGGATTTGAACACACCAGTCTGTCTACCATACCGAGGAGATGTATCTCGATTAAACATCGAGAGAAAGCCATCTCCACCATCGTAGGAAAAACAATTCTTTTGAAGAAATTCCAAGAAGACCAGGTCACCGTGAAGGGTGAGCTTTCTATCAGCGTCACCAACCTCAATAGAAAGAACTGATAATGCACTCACATATCTCGCATATCTGAAAAAATCCTCCATACTCGAGGTGTCTTCAACCCTCGATTTATGATGGGAAAACAAGACCCCAACCCACCTCGCAAAGCAATCCTCATTTCTAGAGACATTAGCACACCCACCATACTGTGCTTTTTGGTGAGACACTTTATCAAACACTTTGTGTTCAACACAAAGCATAGCATATAGACCCTCCCTACAACTGTTGCTCATGCCCATCCCAATTATCAAAAAAGACAGGAGACCACCCATATTAATCCCCAATGACCTGCAGTTCTTCAATAACTGTAGGCTGGGCAAACTCATCAAATCGTGATAGAACAGATCCATCACGAACTGCTGCATACTTTCACACAATCGACACAATCGATTAATCTCAATGGAAACAACCGTCTCCTTAAAAATATTACACAAAGTCCAGAACTTCTCTTTAGCAAGAGACCCAGGTGGAGCAAAGTCCAGAAAACCCCCCCGAATACATTAGGTAGAATAAAAAATTATAGATGTAAGAAATATTGTGTTTTGGGTGGAAGATCTGAAGAGGAAATATGGATTTAGGTAGCTATAATTATGAAATTGGTGGAGAAAGGTGTAGATTAAGGCTCAGATTTGATGGCGGCTGGGTTTGGTTGCTAGAGAGAAACGACTCTCATTTAAAAGGTTTCCGGCTGCTGGTCACTTTGCCAATGAATGCAGAAAATCGAAAGCTGAGAAAGAGAAGAAACAGTTCGAGACTGTCACTACAAGTCCAAATGAGGTTTTAGTGAGTTTTAGGGGTCAAACGAGTCAATAACAAGGCTATAAGTGGCTTCCATGTTCAAACTAGCAAAAAATGAAGCTAAATTAATATTGTTGTTCCAACGAGTCCAAAATGAGGTTTTAGTGTGTTTTAGGGGTCAAACGAGTCAAGAACAAGGCTATAAGTGGTTTCCTTGTTCAAACGAGTCAAAAATGAAGCCAAATTAATTTTATTGTTCCAACGAGTCAAAAATTAGGTTTTAGTGAATTTTAGGGGTCAAACGAGTCAAGAATAAGGCTATAAGTGGTTTACATGTGCAAACAAGTCCAAAATGAAGCTAAATTAATATATTTGTTCCGACGACTCCAAAATGAGGTTTTAGTGAGTTTTAGGGTTCAAACGAGTCGAGAACAAGGCCATAAGTGGTTTCCATGTTCAAACTAGTCAAAAATGAAGCCAAATTAATTTTCTTGTTCCAACGAGTCCAAATTGAGTTTTAGTGTGTTTTAGGGGTCAAACGAGTCAAGGACAAGGCTATAAGTGGTTTCCATGTTCGAACGAGCCAAAAATGAAGCTAAGTTAATTTTCTTGTTCCAATGAGTCCAAAATGAGGTTTTAGTGAGTTTTAGGGTTCAAACGAGTCAAGAACAAGGCTACAAGTGGTTTCCATGTTCAAACGAGTCCAAAATGAAGTAAAATTAATTTTCTTGTCTCAACGAGTCCAAAATGAGGTTTCAATGAGTTTTAGGGGTCAAACGAGTCAAGAAGAAGGCTTATAAGTGATTTCCATGTTCAAACTAGTCAAAAATGAAGTCAAATTAATTTTCTTGTTCCAACGAGTCCAAAATGAGGTTTTATTGAGTTTTAGGGGTCAAACGAGTCAAGAACAAGGCTATAAGTGGTTTCCATGTTCAAACGAGTCATTAATGAAGTTTTTTTTTGCTAATTAAAAAATTCATACCTAAGAGAAGCGAATACATGTCTAGGGGCATACCTCGCGATAAATAAACGCTAACCAAATGAAGCAACAAGGACCACTTGAAACCTAGAGCACTAACTTCTGCAACACTATAGACTAGTTCAACAGAACAACAACATAAAAACACTCCCTAAACAGATAGGAGCTAGAAGGACCTAAGAACAGTAATCATGACTATGTCACACGAGAATAACCTCCTCGGCCAGCTCTCCATCTTTTAATTTCTGATTTCTTCAGGTATACCTTAGCCTTTTCCTGGATAGAGCCCTCTAAATGGCCAGGAGCAACCTCCAGCTTGGAACCCGAAGCACGCCCCTTCATTGGGCTAGCCTCTTCATGTAGCTTCACATCCAAATTATCAGTATGGGTTACCCTGTTCCCATCCACGGCTGGATCTCCTTCAGAAGCTCCCTCATGTGAAATACCCAACCCCTTACTCTCAATAAAATTCTGAAGTTGTACCACAGTACTCAGCAGTCTCCCAAGCTCCTTCGTCCCCCTACAATAAAACCTTCCAGCATCATCCATGAACGGCTTCAGTTCACTAAGTGGAATGAATTCCTTAACCACGGGAATTTGGTAACCCCAAGATTCAATGTGATGTTTAAGCTTCTCAATATGGAACAACATCTGGATCATTAGGTCCCGAATACCATCTTGATATTCAGTGGTGCTAATCTCAGGAGTAGTAGCGTACTCCTCATGGCTCTCCCCCATTAGCAAGGTCCCCGAATCTAAGATGGAATCATTTGCAAAGCCTTTCACTGCATCCCTTCCCATTTCCTTCATGGTCATTTCTTCAACCCTACCAGTATCCTGAGTAGAGCTAATCATCCTATCATCATTTGCAATATTACTAGCCATACCACAACTCTCCTTCACAGGGGAATCCATAATTTGCTCCAGCATATCACCGTTGTTAGTAATAACATGCCTCTCAACCTCCACCTCGATTGTACTCGAATTGTTTTCCCCCTCAATAGGCCTCATTTTATCAAGGGTAATCATCGAAACATTTTGGTCAGAGACAATAGAAGCTTCCTGACAGTTTACAGAATTGACTTCCAAATCCTCATTTCCCACATCATTAATAGTATCCATTGAAGACGATAGATCAATAGGTGTGTCATTGCTAATACAGACCCCATTTTCCCGAGAAAAGTAAGAGGAATTACCTTCCACCCGCTGAACCTTGCAGGAACTACGTGTCCTTGAGGCAATCCCTGAAGCGCAAGGTGGAGGCAACACCTTCTCTTTGGAAATCCTTCGCCTTTTGCTTGTATCTCTACCAGCCGATCTTTTGGGTTCCAATTCCCTCTTGCTTCCATTGGCAGCGGCCCCATCAATACATGAAACAATCGCAGGTTCCCCCACATAACCAGATTCCATCCTCTTTGACACCAATCCTTCATTAGGCCGGGGTCTATGAATATGAATCATAGAGACCAATTTCTCCGTAAAAGATACCTTTTTCGGACTGGGAAGCAACCGCCCCTCCTGAGTCTTCGGCACAGATTCACTCCGGTCTTCTACCAACCCAAACTGGGTAGGAATGACCGTCACCAATCGCTCCGCAAAGGACACCTTTTTGGGACTCATAGTCGGAATCAACCCCTCCTGGGTTTGCAACACATTCCCCTGCAATCCTCTAGCTAACTCAGCGGCACAAAGAAGAGGACTCTCAATAGATCTCCTAGTCTCCGATGAAGTTTCCTCCCTGAAGGAAACTCTGTTTCGACCCATGATAACAAAAAAGAAAAGAAATTTGGTGTATAAGTGAGAGGTTTGAGATGGAAGATGGATTCGTGAAGGTTGAAAATGTGGATCTGATGGTTTAAGTATTCGGAATTAAGACAGCTAAGCTAGGGTTAAAGAGAGAGGCTAGAGAGAAGATAGAGAGACTCTCATTTTTTGAAACAAAATTGTCCCCATAAATGAAGTTAACTTAATTTTCTTGTTCCAACGAGTCCAAAATGAGGGTTTATTGAGTTTTAGGGGTCAAACGAGTCAAGAACAAGGCTACAAGTGGTTTCCTTGTGCACACAAGTCAAAAATGAAGCTAATTATTTTGTTTGTTTTAACGAGTCCAAAATGAGGTTTTAGTGAGTTTTAGGGGTCAAAAGAGTCAAGAATAAGGCTATAAGTGGTTTCCATTTTCAAACGAGCCAAAAATGAAGATAAGTTAATTTTCTTGTTCCAAGGAGTCGAAAATGAGGTTTTAGTGAGTTTTAGGATTCAAACGAGTCAAGAACAAGGCTACAAGTGGTTTCCATGTTCAAACGTGTCAAAAATGAAGCCAAATTAATTTTCTTGTTCTAACGAGTCCAAAATGAATTTTCAATGAGTTTTAGGGGTCAAACAAGTCAAGAAGAAAGTTTATAAGTGGTTTCCATGTTCAAACGAGTCAAAAATGAAGTCAAATTAATTTTCTTGTTCCAACGAGTCCAAAATGAGGTTTTAGTGAGTTTTAGGGGTCAAACAAGTCAAGAACAAGGTAATAATTGGTTTCCATGTGCGAACAAGCCCAAAATGAAGCCAAATTAATTTTCTTGTTTCAACAAGTCCAAATGAGGTTTTAGTGAGTTTTAGGGGTCAAACGAGTCAATAACAAGGCTATAAGTGGTTTCCATGTTCAAACTAGCAAAAAATGAAGCTAAATTAATATTGTTGTTCCAACGAGTCCAAAATGAGGTTTTAGTGTGTTTTAGGGGTCAAACGAGTCAAGAACAAGGTTATAAGTGGTTTCATTGTTCAAACGAGTCAAAAATGAAACCAATTTAATTTTATTTTATTTTTGCTAATTAAATTTTATACCACAGGAGAAAGATTACATCTCTATGGGCATACCCCGCGATTAGTAATACATCTACCTAGAGGAACAACAAAGAAAAAACATCATAAATGCTAGTAAAACTAGCAATCAACAACATAACACAGGCCTGTTTAGGCCTACATAGAGGCGAACGCCTTACATTCTGAGCTTAAAAAAACCCTGTGTCAACTTCATGTGTAATTGAAAATCAAGCACACAAAGGCTTGCACCCACCAACAGACCCCACGCAGCTCCCCAAAGGACATATAACAATCATTTTCAATCCAAGCAGACCAAAAATCACTCACGAACACTTCAACAAACTCCATTTTGAATGGCCCAATATCATCATCAGTGATCCTATTTATACTACGTATACTTTCCAAGCCATTGTAAGTTTCCTCCATTTTCACCTGAGACTTCACCAAGACATGTCTCACACCAGAATTTCCAAACCTCCCCTCATTTAAATGCCCAAGTAAAAAGACCAAGCTCGTCAAATTCTGAAGCCTACAAAATTCTTCTTGTAATCTTCCCTCATACCCCCCTGCATCTCCAAGACTCCGCAGTCGTCGCATGCTTCAACACCTTTCCCAGAAGCAATATACTTCCACTGCCGTTCCAAAGGTTTTCCCGCATAATGCATGACAAACTCGAGCCTACGTTGGCACTTTGGCCACAACAGGAATTTCCAGAAAATTGGATTCTCCAAGCGCTGTATGCTTTCCAGATTTCCAGCCTTAGCGCTATTCTTCCTAGTCTTCTTTGTCCACAAATCGTAGTAGACAAACAACAAAGTTTCAAAAAAAAACTCCTTTCCTACTCCGTCAGCCTTCTTTTCCATCAAATTGACAAACACAGAGTGAGCATCCACATGGATGTAAAAGATAAAATACGCACCCATCATAGAAACTATGTGATTCCTCTCAATCGCGAATCTAGAGGCAAGACTCCCTAGACCAAACGAAAAACATAAGGAACGACACCCAACCAGGGCGGGCAGGTGCTCCGAAAACTCAGTTGTTGTGTGAAGCACATCAATCAGGATCCACATCACAATATAGATGTCCTCCCATGTCCGTTTGAGAGTTTCGAGTTCGCAAAGCAACCTTCATCAAATTACTTGCAACATCTCGAACCAACTTCGTCCTTTCCTCCTTCACAAGAGCACACACCTTCTCATGGGTCATTAAAATCTGCCTCCCACTGTAAGAGGAAACCCCTTTCGAGGATCCCATAGCCAAATCATCAAACATCTGTCGAACACTTCTTCTAAGTCCACGTCTCGACCACGCCCCATTTAAAATTTCCGGTTTTAAAGAACAATCTGAAAGACCCTTCCAATGTGATTGACCCTCTTTGGAGCCTGCTCAAGCCCAAAGCAAGTAATCCCCCACCTGACAGCAACACCCATTGACTCAACTGCGAAAACCCGTTGAAAGACTTTAGCAAACACCCGACGGGCATCAACAAAGAAAAGTGCACACACATCTATATGTAGATGTAGCACAACCTTTCCCAGAGGGGTATCTCCCTGCAAACCAGAGCGCATCTCCAGATCTTGAAGAGAGTCAACATGAATGAACCCTTTTCCAATCTTGCCAAATCGACCAAAGTCAGTATCCAATCGGTCAACAAAGATATCCCTTCTCCAAGAAGCATACATTGATAAGACGAAACCCAACGAGTACACTAAGGACCCCTCAGCAGAAAAGAGCAAATTCAGCGTGAAGAGGACCTTCCTCTGAACCAACTCCGACAAATAAACCACGAAATCCACTCGGTCAGCAACGCTAACCCTTCCCAAAACAACATAGGTTGTTAAGCGTAAACCCATCAAATTCACTAACAACCCCTCAACAAAGAAGTGTTGTGAAGACAGTTTGAAAGGAACCAAAGAGATTAAACCCATCTCAGAATCTGAACAAAACATGAAAATCTTAATTTTTATAATTAATATCATATAAGAAATTTGGTGGAAGGCAAGGGATGAAAAGAAGGGGTGGTTTAGTGATGGTTAAGTACTAGATCTGATGGATTAAGGTGTAGAATAGGCTGAAACTTTATGGCGGCTGAAAGGGTTTTTAGAGAGAAGGAAGAGAATCTCTCTCTAGACGACTCTCATTTTAGACCGAGTCCATTGTTCCAACGAGTCAAAAATGAGGTTTTAGTGAATTTTAGGGGTCAAACGAGTCAAGAACAAGGCTATAAGTGGTTTACATGTGCAAACAAGTCCAAAATGAAGCTAAATTAATATGTTTGTTCCAACAACTCCAAAATGAGGTTTTAGTGAGTTTTAGGGTTCAAACGAGTCAAGAACAAGGCCATAAGTGGTTTCCATGTTCAAACGAGTCAAAAATTAAGCCAAATTAATTTTCTTGTTCCAACGAGTCCAAATTGAGGTTTTAGTGTGTTTTAGGGGTCAAACGAGTCAAGGACAAGGCTATAAGTGGTTTCAATATTCGAACGAGCCAAAAATGAAGCTAAGTTAATTTTCTTGTTCCAATGAGTCCAAAATGAGGTTTTAGTCAGTTTTAGGGTTCAAACGAGTCAAGAACAAGTCTACAAGTGGTTTCCATGTTCAAACGAGTCCAAAATGAAGTCAAATTAATTTTCTTGTCTCAACGAGTCCAAAATGAGGTTTCAATGAGTTTTAAGGGTCAAACGAGTCAAGAAGAAGGCTTATAAGTGATTTCCATGTTCAAACGAGTCAAAAATGAAGTCTAATTAATTTTCTTGTTCCAACGAGTCCAAAATGAGTTTTAGTGAGTTTTAGGGGTCAAACGAGTCAAGAACAAGGCTATAAGTGGTTTCCATGTTCAAACGAGTCATAAATGAAGTCAACTTAATTTTCTTGTTCCAACGAGTCCAAAATGAGGGTTTAGTGAGTTTTAGGGGTCAAACGAGTCAAGAACAAGGCTACAAGTGGTTTCCATGTGCACATAAGTCAAAAATGAAGCTAATTAATGTGTTTGTTTTAACGAGACCAAAATGAGGTTTTAATGAGTTTTAGGGGTCAAAAGAGTCGAGAACAAGGCTATAAGTGGTTTCCATTTTCAAACGAGCCAAAAATGAAGATAAGTTAATTTTCTTGTTCCAAGGAGTCCAAAATGAGGTTTTAGTGAGTTTTAGGATTCAAACGTATCAAGAACAAGGCTACAAGTGGTTTCCATGTTCAAACGAGTCAAAAATGAAGCCAAATTAATTTTCTTGTTCCAACGAGTCCAAAATGAGGTTTCAATGAGTTTTAGGGGTCAAACGAGTCAAGAAGAAGGCTTATAAGTGGTTTCCATGTTCAAACGAGTCAAAAATGAAGTCAAATTAATTTTCTTGTTGCAACGAGTCCAAAATGAGGTTTTAGTGAGTTTTAGGGGTCAAACAAGTCAAGAACAATGTTATAATTGGTTTCCATGTGCGAACAAGCCCAAAATGAAGCCAAATTAATTTTCTTGTTTCAACAAGTCCAAATGAGGTTTTAGTGAGTTTTAGGGGTCAAACGAGTCAATAACAAGGCTATAAGTGGTTTCCATGTTCTAACTAGCAAAAAATGAAGCTAAATTAATATTGTTGTTCCAACGAGTCCAAAATGAGGTTTTATTTATTTATTTTTTTTTTTTTTTTGCTAATTAAAATTTTATACCAAAAGGAAACAGCATAAACAAGTCTAGGGGCATACCCCGCGAAATCCACAAACCAACAAAGACAACAAAAACAACCCGTTACAAGGTCCACATGCTACTAATCAAGCTACAGAAAGGAAATCGAAATTGCTATAAAAGTAAAAGGTTCAAGTGCGACCACCCCGAGTCGCTCTCCACTTTCTGATTCTGGACTTAGTCCACCGAGCTGGTGTGACCTGGCCTTCATCTCTTCCCAGTTCATGAGTAACCGCTGTATCAATGTCCATATCCATGCTATGAACAGGCTCCTCCTCAACCTCTCCCATGGTCGGGACATGGGTACCATCCAGAATGCTCTCATTAAATTGACACTGCTACCCCACATCAACCTCCATGCCAACCCTCCCAAAACCGTCCCTCTCAATAGAAGGTAGTGTACTGACACTTGGGAAATCCTCCCAAGGGATTTCCTCCTCAAGAACTCCAGTGTGCTGGACAGGCTTTCCAATAGTAGCAGTAGTAGTCCCAGTGCTGTCAATCAACATCTCAGAATTACCTGCCTTGAAATCACCACTTTTCAAGTAGTCAAAAGCTTCATCAACCTCCATATCGATGTCCAAATCCTTAGTCATCCCAACAGATTCTCCAGGTTCCCCCGCATCCAGATTACCATTGGTTTCCAGTATATTCCGGATATCATCCTTCCACCGGACACTTTCCCTTATTTGCTTTCCGTTATCACACTCTATGCGCTTCGCACTAGGTTCCTCCCTGCGCGACACGAGCCTATCCCTAACCTGACCATTCTCATCAAAAAACACATCAAGGGGAATACCTTCAGTTGGGATTTCAATTCCCTCAATGACCGAAAAATCCTGCAGCTGGACAATGCTGTTGTATGCCTCACAAAGATCCTCATTCCCACCAAGCTCCGAGATGTCTATTATGAAGTTTCCATGAGCCTTGATCATTGTCTGCCTCCGCCTCTTTAATACAGGCACCTCATGCCCCAAGTACTCAATAGTGACCTGTAAAACTTTCAGGTAGTCCCTAGCCTTAGCAAGGAGTTGCTTATCAGCCATTCTCTCCCATTCTGCATCTGAAACAGTGCCCTCTAGCTGGCCAGTTTTTGCAAGCTCCAAACCCCGAGCAAGGCCATCCATACTTTTTCCTAGACCCCCCTCAATAGAGTTATCTAGTTTATCATCACAATTGGCTTTGGTTACAGTTAGTGCGGAAAGTTCCGTAAGAAACTCTGCAATAGCTTCCTCCTCTTCTGTTTCCCCAGATGAATCCATAGTCGCCGATAGTTCCAATTCCTCATGAGCAGATATACCCACCCCAGTATTCAGAAGATCAACATTGATAGCTGAATCCTCATTACTCAGCTTGCTAACAGTTAAAGTGACACAAGGGTCCATGCCAACAATCGCATTTAAATTCCCCATGTCTCTCGGCTCAGATAGACCTAGGCCCCCACATCACATCTAGCCTCCTCCACAAAGGGCTGAGTAACAACCCTAGAAGGAGGAGCACCCATACTCATGACCAAATCCCTTTTACTAGGGTCCTCAAAGTTAGCCTTCCCTAAGGCATCAATCACAGCTGTTGCAACCAGGTCCTCAAGAAACTCTGCAATGACTTCCTCATCTACTGGCTCCCCATACGAATCAGTAGTCGCAGCCAATCCTAATTTCCCATGAGCATTCTTCCCCACCCCAACTGTTATAGGATCAACTGTTGTGGCAAAACTATCATTACTCTGCTTAGTCTCAACAGCCATCTCACCCATATCCATGGCTCCCCTAATATCCTTTCCATGAGCGTCTCCAAGCTGCTAACAACCATTTGGTCGTCCCTCCGACCCTGTAGGGCTTTCCACAACCCCATCAAGCAACTCATCAATCAATTCATCGGACTGGGTCCTATTCGTACAAAGCATATCTATACCCTCAGGCACCAAACTCGAGAGAACTACCTTTCCCCCCCCCCACCCCTCTCATTAGAATTACCCGAATTCCCGGAATCAGATAACTCAATAGGAGTGCCATCGCCTAAATCAATAGATCTAGAAAGTTTCTTTTGAGAGAATATCTTACCATCAATTAAACGATGCTTTACCAAGCTACGAGTGCGGCCAGCAATCCCAGAGCCACCCGTATCATGTAGATCTGAGCCCTTACTCACCATAGTATCCTCCTTTAAATGAGGTTTGCCAAGAAAGAACTCATTACCATCCACCCCAGAGAACCTAGCTCTTTGAGAGCGAACATGAAGACGAACACCATAGGAAATAGCCTCTAACGAATTATCGTCATCGGACAACCTCTCCAAAACCATCTTAACAGTAACTAAAATAATAGATATAAGAAATATAAGTGGGACGGTAAGGGAAAGAAGAAGGTGGATTAGTGAATGTTAGAAGATCGTATCTGATGGATAAGTGTTTAGATTATAAAAGATTCAGTGGCGGCTAGTTAAGGTTTTAGAGAGAGAGGTTAGAGAGAAGTTAGAGAAACCGACTCTCATTTTTTGTCTCAAGCAAAATTAATTTTCCGAGTCCAAAATGAGGTTTTAGTGTGTTTTAGGGGTTAAACGAGTCAAGAACAAGGCTATAAGTGGTTTCCTTGTTCAAACGAGTCAAAAATGAAGCCAATTTAATTTTATTGTTCCAACGAGTCAAAAATGAGGTTTTAGTGAATTTTAGGGGTCAAACGAGTCAAGAACAAGGCTATAAGTGGTTTACATGTGCAAACAAGTCCAAAATGAAGCTAAATTAATATATTTGTTCCAACGACTCCAAAATGAGGTTTTAGTGAGTTTTAGGGTTCAAACGAGTCAAGAACAAGGCCATAAGTGGTTTCCATGTTCAAACGAGTCAAAAATGAAGCCAAATTAATTTTCTTGTTCCAACGAGTCCAAATTGAGGTTTTAGTGTGTTTTAGGGGTCAAACAATTCAAGGACAAGGCTATAAGTGGTTTCCATGTTCGAACGAGCCAAAAATGAAGCTAAGTTAATTTTCTTGTTCCAATGAGTCCAAAATGAGGTTTTAGTGAGTTTTAGGGTTCAAACGAGTCAAGAACAAGGCTACAAGTGGTTTCCATGTTCAAACGAGTCCAAAATGAAGTCAAATTAATTTTCTTGTCTCAACGAGTCCAAAATAAGGTTTCAATGAGTTTTAGGGGTCAAACGAGTCAAGAAGAAGGCTTATAAGTGATTTCCATGTTCAAACGAGTCAAAAATGAAGTCAGATGAATTTTCTTGTTCCAACGAGTCCAAAATGAGGTTTTAGTGAGTTTTAGGGGTGAAACGAGTCAAGAACAACTATAAGTGGTTTCCATGTTCAAACGAGTCATAAATGAAGTCAACTTAATTTTCTTGTTCCAACGAGTCCAAAATGAGGGTTTAGTGAGTTTTAGGGGTCAAACGAGTCAAGAGCAAGGCTACAAGTGGTTTCCATGTGCACAAGTGAAAAATGAAGCTAATTAATGTGTTTGTTTTAACGAGTCCAAAATGAGGTTTTAGTTTGTTTTAGGGGTCAAAAGAGTCAAGAACAAGGCTATAAGTGGTTTCCATTTTCAAACGAGCCAAAAATGAAGATAAGTTAATTTTCTTGTTCCAAGGAGTCCAAAATGAGGTTTTAGTGAGTTTTAGGATTCAAACGGGTCAAGAACAAGGCTACAAGTGGTTTCCATGTTCAAACGAGTCAAAAATGAAGCCAAATTAATTTTCTTATTCCAACGAGTCCAAAATGAGGTTTCAATGAGTTTTAGGGGTCAAACGAGTCAAGAAGATGGCTTATAAGTGGTTTCCTTGTTCAAGTCAAAAATGGGGTTACCACTAATGGGGGTATTCCAGGCCTCTGAAACAGATTGCATGAAATCAGGATGATCAATCCAGTAGTTGTAGAACTGAAATGGTTTAGGAGAGTTGGAGACTCGGACCTGGAGATTTTAAATAGAAGCACTATGATCCGAAAGACCCCATGGGGTATTTTGTTGAGAAGTCAGCCACATGGGATTACCCAGAATTCGATCAAGCTTCCTAGTTATAGGATTACTTTTTTGTTTATTCCACCAAGTATGATATGTCCCAGCATATCTAATATCAGATAACCTGTTAGATACTAGAAAATCTTTAAAGAGCTGCATATCTCTAGTCCAAATTCGAGAACCACCTGAAGCTTCATTCAGATCTTGGATCGAATTGAAGACACCGAGAATAACCCAAGGATGATTAAGAGCATTTAAGGATGCTAAATCAGACCATAATTGAGAACGTTCTTCAAGAGAATTAGATGCATAAGCAAAAGTAAAAAGATATTCTACTCTAGTAGCAATAAGTGTGGCCTTACAATGAATAAACTGGTCTGATTTACAAGCTACAAAAACATTCCAGATGTTGGGGTTCCATCCTAACCAGATTCTACCATTAGAGTGAGCCTGATAGTTGTTATCCCAAGACCAGAAACTGTGAATACCCCTAGCTACCATTGCCGCTTTAGCACTCTTTACTTTAGTTTCAAGGATGCCAGCCATGGAGATGTTGTTATTCACCAAAAAAGCATGCAAATCAGCCTGCTTAACAGATTTATTAATACCTCTAATATTGTAGGCACACACTTTCACCATAATTAACGATTACTAGAAGGGGAGCCTTTGGGGCTTATCCCCAATTTCTTAGACTTTTTCTTTGTCACGGTTTGAAAACCTTCATCATCTAGTTTGTTCTTAGACCCAACAGAAGAAACACCAGCAGGCCCCTGTTTAAGAATACCTTTTAATTTCACTACCTCATCCACATTTCTGAGTTTTGCAAGAATACCCGTAGTAGGGATAGGAGGTGTAGCATTATCTGGGGATTTTTCATGTTGTTCGAGTACTCCAGACGATGACAAAGGTTTAGCATTCACACTCTCGTCCAGTCCGCTAGCTTCAAGACCCGAATCCACATTAACAGGGGGTTCAGCTGAAATTGGCGAAGGACCAGGATCGACAGCATTGTTGTTATCCTTCTGAACCCAGGACTAAGATGGTTTAGTGTGAACAACAGGGCATTTGGCCAAAGGATGACCAAAGACCTTGCAATGCGAACATTGTGATGGCTTGTTAAAATATTCCACCTTGGCCGATATGATGGATTCAGTGTTGCCATCACTATCAAGAACAGCTACATCAAGGGAATTAGGAAGCGGGGCCGAGGCATCTGCCTCCACAAGCACTTTAGCAAATGGCAGAGGATCTAGTTTAGCCGTGATAGGGTCTAATTGTATTGGTTTTCCCACTCCACTCGCGACATAGCAAAGCCCTGTGGTTGAAGACCAGTAAGAGTAAGGGATGTCGTAGATTTTAACCCAAACAGGGATCTTCGCGAAACCTGATTTCTCTAACTTTTTACCCTCGAACCAAGGCTGCAAAATGATCTGGTTCCTTTTAAAATGCCAAGGCCCAGCTGCCAGGATTTTATTTCTATCCAACTCAGAGTTAAACTTGAAAACATAGAACCCCTTCCTGGCCATATACATCTTAACAAATCCCAAACGTAACCACAGGCGTTTTGCCTCTTCCTCCACCAATTTAAATGGCAGATTAGACCCCATAAAATAGCCAACCAAGCTATTACTCCAAGCCTGTTGACTCGACACCATGAACTCCTTTGGTGGCCTAATGATGGGAGCGCCTCCATGCGAACACCTTTGAGGTGGAAAAAATTGCAGTTTATCCTCACCCAAATTGTCCGTTCTAAGCACTTGAGACCAAGATTTCCCAGTGTTTTCGTCATTCCTCCCCTTTTGATCTATAGATGTAGATGGACCACCTATTTCAGTTGAAGATTTATTCTCTAGCCCCTGAGATTTTATCACACCTGATGGAACACCACCAGCCGACTTACCAAAGATGGGTAGACCATACTCATCTCTTCCAATTACAAACTGAGCATAAGAAGGGAGCCCAGTGTTGAAATTATCAATACCTTCAATATTCTGTTTGTCAAACTCAGCCATCGATATACCTTTTGATGCCATAAACCTTTGCATTTTCATGATTTGATTCCTGGCTGCAACCAGATCTTCCCTTTCTTGCTTACTGATAGAGAAGGCAGCTTTCACCGCTTCATTGGCCTTAAAGCTTTCAGTCACATTAAACTCTTCTTCTCCAACAGAGCTATTACCCTCTAATAAAGAAGATTTAGTGCGAACTGAGTGAGATGTAGACTCCTGGATATTCAATACCATGTCATCTTGAACTGGATCTGACGCCAGATGCGAAATCTCCCCTTCCTCCGGAGTCTCACGCATAATTTCTTGAAGAACAGAGCTTGAAACAAGAAAGGGAGCACTAAGGCTGCTGTGAAAGCCATATTCTAGGGGAGAACCCTCATGATCTACCGGAATAACCTAGTAAGAAAAAAAATGATCTACCGGAATACCATCTGAATTAACATTTGAGTCTTGACTACCCATTAATAATTTAGTATAGTTATAAGAAATATGGTGTTTAGGTATAGATGGAAGAGAGAAGTGGTTTTGTGAGAGTTATTATGTTAGATCTAATGAGGAATGGGTTTTGAGAAAAGAGCGGCTAGAATTAGTGTAATAACTCTAACGTTAGAAAGGCTACAGTGCCCAAATGAACAGTGATCTTGAGGAATCCAGGGAAATGGTGTGTAGGTACTCTATATTAGGGATGGAAAATGGGTAAACAGAAACCATATTAGTGATGTACTGAGGAAATAAGTGACTCGAAATGACGATAGATTCCAGGAATTCCTAAAGATGGATTTTTGAGGATTTAGACTTCCAAAGAACTTCTATTAGATATTAAGGAGGATGGAAACATTATAAGAATTATATATTGAGGGATTAGTGAATTTATATTTGAGCCAGGGGATTATTAAGTTAAGAGAATACCAATGGAATTGGATTGTTAAATGATTTCAAAAATCACTGAGATAATGAGGTTTACTCGAAACGAATTACAATTAGACGAGTATGGAAACCAAACAACCAAGATTAATAATATAACAAGGATACTTATTCCATTATCATATACTAAGATTCCTAGGATTTAACTTAGAAAAGAAAACCAAGAAAAAGGGATTATGAGGTCACCTACATTACATCACTTTCCACTAACTAAATTTAAGGGTAATTTAGTCTTTAACCAAGGAAATTATCCATTAAACTCTAGATTATTCAAGAGATGAAGAGAAGTTGAGATAAGATCAAGAAAAGCAACAAAAATCTCTCTCCCTTTCTCCTTCATTTCCATTCGGCAAAACCATAGAAAAAAAAAAGAAAAAAAATCAAAACCCTAGCTAGCTTCAACATTAAATCAAGAGATAATTCATGGAGCTTCTTGGAGGATAGAAAGAGAGATTTACAAAGTTTCATAGCCATCCATCATTATTTAGTAAGGTAAAGAAATTCTCAAAGTTGCTTGATGAATAGTGAAATCTTGGAATTAACTTTGTTTTAATGGTTCATCTAGTTGATTCAAGCTATATTAGGAGTGTTTAAGGAGTACCCAAAGCTTATTAAGTGTTCTTCAAGTTTCAAAGAGGTATAACAACCCTTGCCCTTTTATATTTATGGTAGATATTGAAGTGGTTGGTAGTTAAGTGGTGTTAATGTAATGTTTATGATGATTATGAGTTATAAATGGTTTGTTTTGATATGGAAATTGTATGTTGTGGACTTGTAACCATGGTTGGGATGTAGACCACATGGTGTAGGTGATGGTGTATAAGGTGGATGATTGATTTGGAGGAGTTTGATTTTTGGAAAGTAGGAAAATATAGCCGTTATAATGTCCGATTTTCGTTAGGACGAAATCTGCCCTGTTTTGTGACCCCTGTATTCGTACGGTACCTCAATGCCTAGGTTACCAATTGACCATGAAATGATAGAGCTTAGTTCATAGATCGTTTTGATATAAGGTGCGTTAAAATCTGATGAACGGTTTAGGAGAAAATTTAGTTTTAGTGAAAGACGTTCGGTAACCGAGAAAACGTAATTGTATCAACTTTGAGGCTAAAGTTACCATACTTAGACGTTTTTATAAGTCACGAAATTTTGGGATAGCGTAGTAGGGTGGTCAGAGGACCCTTGATAGTTGACCTTACATTAAAATTCGAAATCCATATTTTCTGAGAATTTTTACAGTTAAGTGTGGTTGTTAGGGAAAATGGTGAAAACCCCTGAAACTTCGATTGAGCTTATAAATGGTTAAGTTCTTGAGCCTTTGGGATAATAATAATACGTTAAACATATGTTGAAGTGTAAAGGGTTTTGTTATACGAGAGGGTAGTGAGTAAGAGATGTGGTATTCTAATGACGGTCCTTTTGTGTTTATAGAAACTCCGGAAGAGGGACGAGCCATACCGTCAGGATATCGAAACCGAGGCAAGATTTCTTCTATCCCTATTTGTAAAACTACTTATCTTCACAAAGAAACTTGATTTTGTGAAATACATATGTGATGCTATTATTACTATATTGTGAAGAAATTGTCTTCCTTGAGTATTAATATTGAAAAGAAAGATATACGAAGATGTATATGAATATGAATGAGAGTATGAGATGGATATGTATAGAGATGATTATGCATGAATTGAACATGCCTTATGATTAAGAGAATAAGAGAGAATGGTATCAGTTGTTATCGAGGGTTATATGGTTATAATATTATATTAAAAATGTTCTCATTGAGTATCAGTGGTTTAATAAACATTATTTGATTAACATGCATTACTCTTAAAATAGATGGAATATTTTACGAATATAAAAGTATATTTGATTTCTGAATTTGAAAGAGAGGTCTGAATCATAATCAAAGCCTTATGATATATATATATTTTATAGAAGTAATGTGCGAGAATGGAAATGATATGAGAGAATGATATGTGAAAATGAAAGTGAGAAAATGGAAATGTGGAATGATATTTTAAAAAGAGAATAATGATGTGATAAAGAGGGGGATTGCAACAGACTTGCGTAAGTGGCTGTGTCAGGGCTGTGTGCGACACAGTCCAGCATTTATTATTTTTATTACGGCACGAAGATGCCAAGGGAGGATGTTAGCAGGTGGCCTTCCTCCAGGGATGATTTTCATTCCTTCTACCGGTAGTAAAAAGAGAGCAGATACGATTAGGCGACTGATCATCGTCCTAACGTATCAAGCGACAGCAGATATCCCCAATGTTTTGAAAAGAAAGTGTAGACAATGGTTTTCAGATTGCTATACTGAAAACAGAACAATGATATGAGATGATGGAATGATAGTTACAGATGAAGAAAAACTGATATTATATTATTGTAGATTTCAATACTGAAACCAGAATAATGATATGAGATGATGGTATTATGATGGCAGATGAAGAAAAACTGATATTATATTAATATAGATTTCTTTCTTATAATAGTGAGTGGATGATGTATTATTAAATAAGAACTTTACTCTTCCTTAAGGATTTTAATTGTTTCCTGCTATTACATATGCATATACATATATGTATACTTGTTCACATTTTAAATTTTAGTTACAGTATAATCTTGCTGAGCTATTATAGCTCACTCTTGCTACTTATGTATATAGCAGCTAGGTCCCATGCCGATACTACGTACCACACCTCGCAAGAGGGTAAGGGAAAGGCGACCTTTTGAGCGAGTGCTGGCGACCATCCCCGAGGTAGTGACAAGCGGAGGGGCTTAGTATACTTATGTAAATTAAGTGTGTAAATTGTGATAACTTTAGTTGTTGAAGTGCTTCCTGTAGAAGCTTTGTTCAACAATGTATTTGGTAAATTCTGGGTTTGTAATAACTGTTAACTTTAAAACTTTTAAATATTGTGGTTGTTGTTCTATGAGCTTATGACTGGTGTGTGTGTGTATTAGTGTGGGGTCAACTGCTTATTTATTTAATTATTTATTGATAAAAAAAAAAGATTACAGAGATATTGATATTGATCGGAAATTGGACCTTGACGGCCCGGATCCTTGACCCCGGATCCCGGGGCGTCACAGATGGTATCAGAGCTAAGAGTCATAATGCTCAAGAACAAAAGTGATAATAATAAATGTATCAGTTATAATATAAATTGTGAACTTCCATCAAGTTCAGGGGTGGTATATCGCAGGTAGTATTTACTTTAAGCATATATTATAATTTATTAGACTGTTACTAATAGAATTTTATGTTTTATTATAGGGAGCGGAGATGGGTGAGCCGAGTCAGGACCCCCAGTGGCTAGGGATGTCAGAGCAGGAGCTATTAGATCTTCAGCTGGCCGGGGTAGAGGTCCCCGAGTATGCAGTTGAGGACCTCAGGGAGAGACGCCGGGCGGCGGCTAGAGAGCGATTAGAGAGAGAGGAGGCAGAGGAGCAGAGACGGAGAGATGCTGTGGCCCTAGTGCCATATATGGGTGTAGACCTTCTACAGGATCTGACGAGGCAGGTCCTTCCAGAGTGAGATCGGAGATCCCTGAGGAGGAGAGGCCACTGCGTAAGAGGCCTAGGTTGTCAGTTATACCTGAAGAGCCGATTGAGTGGAGGGATATTCAGATGGTTCCCACTCCTGTCCGACCCATCCCAGTGCCGTCACCAGTTCCATCCCCTCTACCTAGTCCTGACCTTATAGATGATCCTTTTGAGCAGTTTACCCCTCCAGGGCAGTTTGGTTTTTTTGAGGAGGAGGAGGATCCTTCAGAGGATGCTGAGACAGAGTCGGTTCCTCCATCCCCACCCTTTGCACCTCCACCACCTCCACCTGTGGATGCGCCTCCCCTAGCTGTACCCCCTCAGGAGGCACCTTTACCGGCGGGTGACTCACTTTCAGCTACCTTATTGACCGAGTACTTTGCCCTTCAGGGACAGTTGGAGGAGTCCCGCAGGACTATAGACACCCTTCTACAGAGGTTAGAGAGAGGGAGAGGAGGGGTTATCCCGGATGGGATGTCTCTGGGGATGATCAGTATTGAGCTACGAGCATTAGGAGATATTAGGAGGTTGTTGGGTGATAGAGGAGACCCGGCATGGAGGGCCCAGATAGTGGATACGGTTACTACCATGGTAGTCCAGATACGGGATGTTGTCAGGGCAGGGGTGTGAGCCGGGATAGTAGTGCGTCACTAATCAGACTAGTCATCTTGTTGATGTCATTTTGGGGATTAGTTTAGTTGTCCACTGTTTTAATCCCAGTCTGATTAGGGGACAGTTAGTAATACTTTTGGTGATATCGGATTAGTATGTGCGGCTATGTTTTGGGTTTCGAACCTTGTATTAGATGATGTATATTATTAGCAGTAAAAGATGTTGTACCCAAATTGTAAAAATATTTATGTATATTAATGAAGTTTGTGCATTTCTATCTAAATTTTTGCTGCATTTTTTTTTTATAATATAATAAATGTTGAGACTCAGAAATATTGATGTATAAAAGGTGATTGACTTAATGAAAAGGCTATCGTGTTAAGGGCGATACAACTACCTACTAAAGTTATGGTATAACTAGATGTAAATCGCGTGATAAAGATATTGTGATGTGCAAAAATGATATAATTGTGTATATAGAAATGATGTATATATAGTAACCCAAATTCGGGTAATTAATAAGGACTATTGTTATGTACAGAACTATGCCGCCTAGACGTGACAGTAGAGCGAATGCAAGGGAAAATGAGAGAGACGAAAGAAGTCGAAATATCGAAGGTACTAGACTGAACGAAAATGCTCATAATGAAGAAAATCATGAAGAAGGAGAAGAGGAATCAACTGGCCAACAAAGGAATCCGGGAGGTGATCCCTTTGCCCAATTCATGGACTTATTAAGGCAGAATTTAAGAAATCCACAGAATCCTCAACCACCACCTGTTATCCCCAATCAGGCAGCTAGTTCCTTTCGTGCCTTTAAGTCATTAAAGCCCCCAGAATTCGAGGGAACCACTAACCCAGTAGTAGCCAGGGCATGGCTAAAAGAAATGGAGAAAGCTTTCGAAATACTGAGGATAGAGGAAGATCAGAAAACAGTTTTTGCAGCCTATCTCCTAAAGGGAGAGGCAAATTACTGGTGGGAAGCTAGGAAGAACCTAGAGGAAGCGGGAGTGATAACCTGGGAGCGTTTCACTAGGGTGTTCCTAGAAAAGTATTCTCCTAGGTATTTAGAAAACCAAATGGAATTAAAGTTTCTGGAGTTAAAACAGGATAACCTAACAGTGGCAGAGTATGAAAATAAATTTACAGAACTGTCGAGGTTTGTTCCCGAGTTTGTGCGTACTGAAGAACAACGTGCAAAAAGGTTTAAACAAGGGTTGAAACCCTGGTTACGAACGAGAGTGGCCCCATTTGAGTTAACTGATTATGCTGCAGTGGTTCAAAAGGCATCAATTATAGAGGCCGAGAGTGAGCAGGCTCAAATAGGTCGAGAGAATAAGAAAAGAAGATTTGAGGGCCCAAAAGGAGGTTCAAGTGAGGGAAGCTACTTTAACAAAGGAGGTAAAGGACAAAAATCTCAATTTGTGGGAAAGTCGGGGGGTAACAAGACTACTAGTGACACGGTGAGTCAGGGTGGAAAATCTTCGGGAACATTTCAGTCCAATCAATCCCGACCACCATTACCAGATTGTGAGACGTGTGGTAAGAAGCATATAGGAGTCTGTAGAGTGCTGGGAGTAACTTGTTTTAAGTGTGGACAAAAAGGACACTACCTTAACCAGTGCCCATCAACTGATGCAAACCCTAAAAGAGATGTTAAGTGTTACCAGTGTGGGAAACTAGGACACATTGCTAGAGATTGCCGTTCAGGTGGGTCATACGCGTCAGGACAGAGTGGGGCTGCTTCAAATAGGCCTACTGCTAGAGTGTACAACATGACCTTAGGGGAAGCGTTGACAAAACCAGATGCGGATACAGGTACTTGCTTTTTGATTTAAATTTGGTGTGTAAATCTTTGGCTAAGGATCGACTTAATCAATTAATGGAATAAATAAGTTAATAATATAGATAAGGAAAATCAGTATCTGCTAAGGGCTAGGAAACGTTATGAAAAGAAAAGTAGGAGTGTTTTGGGAAAACACAAGCTCGTTGAGACGAACAGGAAATATATATTATAGGTAGTATTTTCTTACAATTGTTTTAAAGAATATTATTAGAGCTTATTTTCTGGAAAATTTTACAGAGAGGGACTATGGGAATATTGAGGAATTAATATTTATGTCATGATAGAGATCAGAAGATGGTCAAACCATAAGTGAGATACACTACCATTCAGAAAAGGTCAATGTAGTGGCGGATATCTTCGTCAAAAGAGGAATGAGAGACGAAATAACATGGAATGACTTGAAACAGGAGGAGATTCGTGAGGAAAAGACAATAAAAGGACTGCTATTGATAAACTAAATGGCATGTTGGTGAATGACAAGGAAGTTATGTTGGTGTATTTCTGCGCAAACAAGATAGAGATATTATGAAAGGAAAAGGGTAGAAGAAGTAGTGTGGAAGTTAGAATGTGTGAATGAAAAAGGATACCTATGGACATAATCCTTTTAAGGGGGGAAGACTGTAATAACTCTAACGTTAAGTGCCCAAATGAACAGTGATCTTGAGGAATCCAGGGAAATGGTGTGTAGGTACTCTATATTAGGGATGGAAAATGGGTAAACAGAAACAATATTAGTGATGTACTGAGGAAATAAGTGACTCGAAATGACGATAGATTTCAGGAATTCCTAAAGATGGATTTTTGAGGATTTAGACTTCCAAAGAACTTCTATTAGATATTAAGGAGGATGGAAACATTATAAGAATTATATATTGAGGGATTAGTGAATTTATATTTGAGCCAGGGGATTATTAAGTTAAGAGAATACCAATGGAATTGGATTGTTAAATGATTTCAAAAATCACTGAGATAATGAGGTTTACTCGAAACGAATTACAATTAGACGAGTATGGAAACCAAACAACCAAGATTAATAATATAACAAGGATACTTATTCCATTATCATATACTAAGATTCCTAGGATTTAACTTAGAAAAGAAAACCAAGAAAAAGGGATTATGAGGTCACCTACATTACATCACTTTCCACTAACTAAATTTAAGGGTAATTTAGTCTTTAACCAAGGAAATTATCCATTAAACTCTAGATTATTCAAGAGATGAAGAGAAGTTGAGATAAGATCAAGAAAAGCAACAAAAATCTCTCTCCCTTTCTCCTTCATTTCCATTCGGCAAAACCATAGAAAAAAAAAAGAAAAAAAATCAAAACCCTAGCTAGCTTCAACATTAAATCAAGAGATAATTCATGGAGCTTCTTGGAGGATAGAAAGAGAGATTTACAAAGTTTCATAGCCATCCATCATTATTTAGTAAGGTAAAGAAATTCTCAAAGTTGCTTGATGAATAGTGAAATCTTGGAATTAACTTTGTTTTAATGGTTCATCTAGTTGATTCAAGCTATATTAGGAGTGTTTAAGGAGTACCCAAAGCTTATTAAGTGTTCTTCAAGCTTCAAAGAGGTATAACAACCCTTGCCCTTTTATATTTATGGTAGATATTGAAGTGGTTGGTAGTTAAGTGGTGTTAATGTAATGTTTATGATGATTATGAGTTATAAATGGTTTGTTTTGATATGGAAATTGTATGTTGTGGACTTGTAACCATTGTTGGGATGTAGACCACATGGTGTAGGTGATGGTGTATAAGGTGGATGATTGATTTGGAGGAGTTTGATTTTTGGAAAGTAGGAAAATATAGCCGTTATAATGTCCGATTTTCGTTAGGACGAAATCTGCCCTGTTTTGTGACCCCTGTATTCGTACGGTACCTCACTGCCTAGGTTACCAATTGACCATGAAATGATAGAGCTTAGTTCATAGATCGTTTTGATATAAGGTGCGTTAAAATCTGATGAACGGTTTAGGAGAAAAGTTAGTTTTAGTGAAAGACGTTCGGTAACCGAGAAAACGTAATTGTATCAACTTTGAGGCTAAAGTTACCATACTTAGACGTTTTTATAAGTCACGAAATTTTGGGATAGCGTAGTAGGGTGGTCAGAGGACCCTTGACAGTTGACCTTACATTAAAATTCGAAATCCATATTTTCTGAGTATTTTTACAGTTAAGTGTGGTTGTTAGGGAAAATGGTGAAAACCCCTGAAACTTCGATTGAGCTTATAAATGGTTAAGTTCTTGAGCCTTTGGGATAATAATAATACGTTAAACATATGTTGAAGTGTAAAGGGTTTTGTTATACGAGAGGGTAGTGAGTAAGAGATGTGGTATTCTAATGACGGTCCTTTTGTGTTTATAGAAACTCCGGAAGAGGGACGAGCCATACCGTCAGGATATCGAAACCGAGGCAAGATTTCTTCTATCCCTATTTGTAAAACTACTTATCTTCACAAAGAAACTTGATTTTGTGAAATACATATGTGATGCTATTATTACTATATTGTGAAGAAATTGTCTTCCTTGAGTATTAATATTGAAAAGAAAGATATACGAAGATGTATATGAATATGAATGAGAGTATGAGATGGATATGTATAGAGATGATTATGCATGAATTGAACATGCCTTATGATTTAAGAGAATAAGAGAGAATGGTATCAGTTGTTATCGAGGGTTATATGGTTATAATATTATATTAAAAATGTTCTCATTGAGTATCAGTGGTTTAATAAACATTATTTGATTAACATGCATTACTCTTAAAATAGATGGAATATTTTACGAATATAAAAGTATATTTGATTTCTGAATTTGAAAGAGAGGTCTGAATCATAATCAAAGCCTTATGATATATATATATTTTATAGAAGTAATGTGCGAGAATGGAAATGATATGAGAGAATGATATGTGAAAATGAAAGTGAGAAAATGGAAATGTGGAATGATATTTTAAAAAGAGAATAATGATGTGATAAAGAGGGGGATTGCAACAGACTTGCGTAAGTGGCTGTGTCAGGGCTGTGTGCGACACAGTCCAGCATTTATTATTTTTATTACGGCACGAAGATGCCAAGGGAGGATGTTAGCAGGTGGCCTTCCTCCAGGGATGATTTTCATTCCTTCTACCGGTAGTAAAAAGAGAGCAGATACGATTAGGCGACTGATCATCGTCCTAACGTATCAGGCGACAGCAGATATCCCCAATGTTTTGAAAAGAAAGTGTAGACAATGGTTTTCAGATTGCTATACTGAAAACAGAACAATGATATGAGATGATGGAATGATAGTTACAGATGAAGAAAAACTGATATTATATTATTGTAGATTTCAATACTGAAACCAGAATAATGATATGAGATGATGGTATTATGATGGCAGATGAAGAAAAACTGATATTATATTAATATAGATTTCTTTCTTATAATAGTGAGTGGATGATGTATTATTAAATAAGAACTTTACTCTTCCTTAAGGATTTTAATTGTTTCCTGCTATTACATATGCATATACATATATGTATACTTGTTCACATTTTAAATTTTAGTTACAGTATAATCTTGCTGAGCTATTATAGCTCACTCTTGCTACTTATGTATATAGCAGCTAGGTCCCATGCCGATACTACGTACCACACCCCGCAAGAGGGTAAGGGAAAGGCGACCTTTTGAGCGAGTGCTGGCGACCATCCCCGAGGTAGTGACAAGCGGAGGGGCTTAGTATACTTATGTAAATTAAGTGTGTAAATTGTGATAACTTTAGTTGTTGAAGTGCTTCCTGTAGAAGCTTTGTTCAACAATGTACTTGGTAAATTCTGGGCTTGTAATAACTGTTAACTTTAAAACTTTTAAATATTGTGGTTGTTGTTCTATGAGCTTATGACTGGTGTGTGTGTGTGTATTAGTGTGGGGTCAACTGCTTATTTATTTAATTATTTATTGATAAAAAAAAAAGATTACAGAGATATTGATATTGATCGGAAATTGGACCTTGACGGCCCGGATCCTTGACCCCGGATCCCGGGGCGTCACAATTAGGGTTCTATCCTAGAGAGAAGGGAGAGGAAATTTCTAGAGAGAGAAACATTATGTGTCGATTTCTAGAGAGAGAAACATTATGTGTCAAGCAAAAGCTCTCAAACCTCAGCAGACAGGAGGGGGATGTTACTTCTCAAATCAATGCAGCAAGGCAGTCTTTATGTCAAGTTCAGGACAAAATTCTTAATGGGCATGGGGATGATTCTCTTTTTGACTTGGAACGTAATCTTTCTTCTCAACTTATGGTGCTCATATCTCGAGAGGAAAATATAGCTCACCAGAAATCGAGGGTTCAATGGTTGGAGCTGGGGGATCACAACACGTCCTTCTTTCATAAAAAGATTGCATCCAACTGGAATAGAAGCAAAATAACCTCTCTTGTTGATGCTAATGGGATGATTGTCACAGATGAGGCAGCTATTAAGGATGAAGCTGTGGGGTATTTTCAGAACATGTATAATCAAACCAACTCGGATTACCCAGGTATTGACAATCTGCACCTCCTTGTTGATAAGAAAATCTCTCCGCAGCAAGCTCAGTTGCTTACTATTAGGGCCACAGATGAGGAAATTGTTAACATTTTGAAATCCATGAAAAAGAACAAGTCTCCGGGTCCCGACGGGTTTAATGTCAATTTCTTTCTATCTACTTGGGGCATTGTGGGAAATGATTTTCTTAGGGCTGTCCACTATTTCTTAGACACAGGGAATCTTCCCCATTATATTAATGCTACTTCTATAGCATTAATTCCCAAATGTCAAAATCCGACAACCATGGCTGACTATCGTCCTATTTCTTGTTGCAACACCTTATACAAGTGCATTGCCAAGCTGGTTGCCAACAGATTCAGAACTACATTGCCTACTCTTATAGACAAAGCTCAAGCTGCTTTTGTTAAGGGTCGTAACATTTCCGATAATATTCTGCTAGCCCAAGAAATCTTTCAGGGATATAATAGTTCTGCTATTGTTCCTAGTGCTGCTTTCAAGATGGATTTACACAAGGCGTTTGACTCATGTAATTGGCAATTCATTGTCGATGTGCTCATTCTAAGGGGGTACCCTCTTCATTTTATTAGATGGATTCATGCCTGCATTTCCAGTGTTCGTTATTCAGTTAAGGTTAACGGGGAATTAAAAAGGTTACTTCTCGAGTTCTAGGGGCATTCGTCAGGGGGATCCCCTCTCCCCTTTCCTGTTTGTTCTGGTCATGGATGTTCTGTCAGAAATGCTGAATAATCTCACTGTGTCGCCTAATTTCAAGTTTCACAAGGGTATGAAAGTTTTGGGCCTTAACCATCTCTGCTTTGCGGACAATCTGATCATGTTTTGTCATGGGGATAAGGAGTCTATCTCCTTATTGATGCGGGCCTTGGAATGTTTCCGTATGTACTCTGGCCTTCATGCAAATCCAAACAAAAGCTCATGTTTCTTAGCTAGGCCTCCAGAAGGGTTGCAACGCTGGATTCATAGTACCTTTGGTATCTCTGCTGGTAATCTTCCTGCGAAGTTCCTTGGAGTTCCGTTAATCACTAAGAAACTCTCTAAGCAAGATTGCCAACCTCTTATTGCAAGGATTATGTCTCGAATTGATTCCTGGACGAACTACTTCCTATCCTTTGCTGGGAGGCTACAATTAATTAAATCAGTGCTTCATGCGATCCATGCATTCTGGGGTGCTCATTTCATGCTTCCTAAAGGTGTGTTAAACAGGATCCAGGGATTATTGTCGAAATTTCTTTGGAATGGTCACTCTCCAGGTCGTACTAAAGCTAAAGTGGCTTGGGATTTTGTCACTTTGCCTACTGTTGAGGGTGGGCTAGGTTTGAAAGATGCCTGCGAATGGAACAAAGCTCTAATTCTCAGGCATCTTATATCGATTGTCAAACCTGACTCCCACTCTCTCTGGGCAGAATGGGTTCGAAAACAGGTGATTAAAAATAGGCCGTTCTGGCTTATGCATAGGCCTCAAAAATGCTCCTGGATCCTTCGCAAGGTTATGGGTTTACGTGATTCTATTCGGCACCTTATCTCCTATTCTATTGGTAATGGGCAGAGTATTTCTCTATGGTTTGATCATTGGTATAACAACACCCCCCTGTGCTTGAGACCTACTGACCCTATGATTTCGCATTCAGGGCTTCCTCCCTCTGCTACGGTGTCTAGCATCTTATCTCCTACAGGATGGAATCTGCCTGCATCTAATTATCATGACTTGTTAGTGTGGCGCCAGAACATTGATTTCTCTACTAGTTACAACATTGACAAGCCGGATAGATTATGTTGGAATGGAAAAATCATTAAGAAGATATCTATCTCGAATCTCTGGGAGGCTACTAGACATCGAGGTCAATCTGTTCCTTGGGATTCAAGTGTTTGGCACAAGATAGGTGTTCCCAGGTTCTCCTTCTTGCATTGGCTTATTATGCGCAACAGGGTCAATACTCTATCAAGACTTAAAAATTTGGTATTGTCTCTTCAGATTTGTGCTACTTTTGTATTAATGGGGTTGAAACTTCTGCTCACTTATTTCTTGAGTGCCCTTTTACTCAATCTATTCTGACTCTCTTGACCAAGGACCTAGGAACTTTTTTGCCTCTTACTTGGCCCATATGGCGAAGGGAGATCGTGGACTTCAATTCTAGAGACATTCGAAGCACTATCCGGATGCTTGTGTTCCAAACGGCTGCGTATTCCATGTGGAAGGAGAGAAACCAAAGATTCCATGCTAGCGAATATCATACTCCTACTCAGATTGCATATGCCTGTGCCTATACTATCAAATGCCGTCTAATGTCTTCATCTTGGTTTCAAAAGGAGTGCCACCATGACAATAGTTTAATTGCCTGGATAGATAATTTCAGTTAGTTTTGGTACTTGTTAGCTTTGGATGCTAGTTCAGATCATTTTCTCTCTAAAGGCATGTCTTTAGAGTGTTGAGAATTCGTTCTCCCCCTTGTATATTTTGTTTTTTCTTTTAATGCAAGTAAATTTTAGCAAAAAAAAAAAAAAACAAGTCAAAAATGAAGTCAAATTAATTTTCTTGTTCCAACGAGTCCAAAATGAGGATTTAGTGAGTTTTAGGGGTCAAACAGGTTAAGAAGAATGTTATAATTGGTTTCCATGTGCGAACAAGCCCAAAATGAAGCCAAATTAATTTTCTTGTTTCAACAAGTCCAAATGAGGTTTTAGTGAGTTTTAGGGGTCAAACGAGTCAATAACAAGGCTATAAGTGGTTTCTATGTTCAAACTAGCAAAAAATGAAGCTAAATTAATATTGTTGTTCCAACGAGTCCAAAATGAGGTTTTTTTTTTTTTTTTGCTAATTAAAAAAAATTTATACCAAAAGGAACAACGGATACATAACTAGGGGCATACCCCGCGAAACAGCCTAAACAGATCGACTCAGATAGCCGAAATCAACAATCTATAGACAGGTTCCAAACAAAGGGACCTGGCTAAATTAACTTAATACATAAGGCTCCCGGTCTGGTGCAACCGTATGCACCAGACCGTTACTGAGCATACGGTCTCCCCGCCGTTGGATCAACCATCCAACGGCCCTGATTTAAAAAAAATTTTAACCGTACCGCAACAAGTTTCCGCGGTACGGGGCAATTACCAAAATACCCCTTCTCCCGTACCGCAACAAGTTTCCGCGGTACGGTACTTTCCCTTTTGTTTCTTATTTCGCCAGTAGCAGTGAAGAACACAGAAAATCACAAAATCATCACCAAATATTAAGTTTCTGAGGCGATTTATTAAGTTTGAGAGCCAATTTCTTGCGTTTGAGAGGCAAAATCAACACATACGGGCTGTTCTTCATCATTTGGAGGTATTTTGTTTATTATTCATCTTTTCTTTGTTGGTATAATGTGTGTACATATGATTTTGTATGTATGTAAATCCAAAATGTGCGATTTATTGTATGTTTGCTGCATATTGTTGTACCATTGTTGTGTGTAATGAGAATTAGAGGCATATAAATGGTGTAATTTGAATTTCCCCGTACTTTAATTTAATTAGGGTTTAATTTTTTTTTAAATTATGTGTATTATTGAACTAGGGTTTATGTGTAATTACAATTAGGGCTTTGCACTAGGAACAATTTTGTTGATTTTACAGAGCATGTTTGTTGTATTTAGGGTACATTCTTGTGAAATTCGAAATGAGTATTTCATTTTGATTATTAATTTAGTTCTTATGATTTTTAGATAATATTTTTGAATACTATTTGAAGTTGTTTTTAATGTAATTCTCTATCTAATTGGCAGGGTATGGAGGGTTTTCACGATGACTTACTTGATACTTTGCCGGGTCCTAATAGAGCGAACATTATTTGGGATAACCGCTATCATGTTAGCGAGGATGTGTGGGATGGTAGGGGGAGGGAGGAGTTGGAGTGCATTTGTGGTAATAGGGCGATGCGGGAGTGGAAGTTAAGAAGACCACAGAGGGAGCTTCTACATATGATGGGGTTTGGGATTTTTACCAACCCCCATGTTGTGTTGGGTAATGACGCGAGACTCATTTCTGCTATGATTGAGCGGTGGAGGCCTGAGACCAACACCTTCTTCATGAGGCAAGGGGAGATGACAGTTACCTTGGAGGATGTTGGGTACATCTTAGGATTGCCGGTTGTTGGTGAGGCTGTGACATGTGGTCGTATAGAGAATCGGAAAGATTTCTTTATTCGTAATTGGTTTGAGCCGTTGACAGATGAGGAGGTGGAGGATGCTTTGTTTAGAAATCATATCAAGTTGACATGGCTATATGAGAGATATGGTAGACATAAGCCGGAGAAACATAATGTCGAGGCAACTATTGTACACACACAGGCATACTTGGTATTTCTGTGTGGTGCCATTCTATTTCCTACGAAGGACAAAGCCTATGCCCATGTCAGATACATTGTGCCTGTGTCCAACATCCGGGAGGTTCATAATTATGCTTGGGGTGCAGCGGTGTTAGCACATTTGTATAGAGGGTTGGAGCATGCTGCGAAGAAGAATAGTAAGAGTGTTGCTGCTTGTGTATGGATATTGCACATTTGGTCTTATGAGAGATTTCCTCGTATTGGCGTGCCTCAGCGGGACCTTGGTCATCCAGATTTTCCGGTTGCAGAGGGTTGGGCTTATTCGTCGGTTCAGGGTATTAATAGGAAGCGGCGTCAGTCCGGTCCTCACCACAGCTTACCATTTTACAGGGGTGAGTTTGATGGAGTTGCTGGTGATGATGTGGTTTGGAGGCCATATGCTCGATTTGACGGGGTTGTTGATTGGGAGATGGTACAGGCACAGCTAGCTGGTAATGCTCGAGTGTCCTTGGTATGCTTTGATGTGGTTGAGTGGCAGCATCCGGAGAGGGTGATCAGGCAGTTTGGTAATTTGCCGGTGATTCCTCAGCCTCCTGTTAACATGCTCTTGTATAGGCAACCTAAAGAAGCCACTTTTGCCTCTGAGGATTGGTTGGTTAGGTGGTTTGTGGATATTGGGAGGTGGGCTAGATTCTGCTCAGATTTGGAGGGTTTGGTTGATTGCACATCTAATATTGCATCCAAGGCGGAGTACATGGCTTGGTATGCAGAGATTACCCGTGCACGTGTAGGGAAGCCACAACCTGTCCCCCGTTCAACCTACCAATCGAGGGAGCTCTATGATGGCGTCGAGGGATACCGAGTTGTAAGTATCCTACCTTTCCTACATTTCAATTACACAGTGCACACCTAATATGTTTATTTATTAACATTGTTTTATTTTGTAGATGGTAGCTGCACTTGATATGTTGAAGCAGTTGGAATCTAGGGCTCCCGTTGAGTTTTTGGAGGAACTTGGGACGATTTCAGATACCTTTCTCACTCCTTTCACAAGGTTGATGAAGAAGGTGAGAGGGCCAGCTTATAAAGCTCCAAAATTTGAGAACATACGTCCACTTTCACTGTGTGAAGAAGATCCCGAAGGTACTGCTACAACCATTACTTCTCACGATGTCATTGACATGACACAACCATCCCAACATGTGTCTCAGCCTCCCATTCCCAGTGGTACTGCCTCTTCTAGTAGGCCTCCCAAACTACCAACCCGGAGAATGAGGGGGGAGAAGTGGAGTATTATGAAGGAGTTGGATGTGCTGAAGCGAAATACAATCTATGATGATTGGGGTTGGGGCATTGGGCAAAGGCCTAAGTTGGAAGGAGGAATTCAAGTATGTGGCTATCATGTATCAGAGAAAGCAATGCAAAGCTTGGCTCCAAGTGCATGGGTTGATGACAGGATCATTTATTGCTATATGGTAAAATATCATGCTTCTCCTTGTTTTACATCTATTGTATTTGTCCTTCTTTATATGACCAAAGTTATGTGTTTGTTTTTAGGCATTGCTACGAGAGCGAGAGGAGGATATTCATAACTCCAACATTTGGGAGAGAAAGCCGGTTTACTACTTCATGGATCCGTACTTCATTGTCCTTGGGTGGGAACAATTGAAAAAAATCCGACGAGCGGGTAGGAAGGGTGAAGATGCGGAGCAGAAGGCTTGGGGTGAAGCACTCCGAAGTTTAAATGGTTTTGCCACTTCAAGCATTGGTCCCTCCGTTATCGAGGCGGATTACATATTCATCCCATGTAATGTGGACGGTAATCATTGGATCTTATTCATGGTTTGTACGAAGACGTTTGATGTTATCATTATAGATTCGATGAACGATGACCCGACATGTCCAAGGGCAATACAAGTTGTGGTAAGGATCTTTATTTTTTTTTTAGTAGGTGGTCGTGTATTTTTTTTCTTTGTTAATTATCAACAATTGTTTTTTTCTTATAAATTAATTTTTTTCTTTAGTCATGGTTACTGCCAAGATTTCTACTCAAGCTAAATCCTCGGTTAGATCGTGATCCTAACTTACATGAGGTCCTACCTTTACCGCAAAGACCGAAGCAGCAGAATTGTAATGATTGCGGTGTTTTTGTCATGAAATACATGGATTTCATGTTGCAAGGTTATGACTTAACCTCAGTCACATCTTGGCCACAAGAAGTAGTTGATACGTTCCGTTATAGAATAGCGAGGGAGCTTCAAGTGGGAAAGGCAAGAGGGATATCCGGTGTTCGTATGCGTGAACGTCATCAACTAGTAGAGTAGTAAATCATGGATTTTAGTTTAATTTTATTAAAAAAATTTGTAAATTGAGTGGTAAATTTAGTTGGAATTTAGTTGGAATTTTAGTTGTAATTTATTTTGGATTTACTTGTAATTTAGTTGGGATTTAGTTGGAACTTTCTTGGAATTTTCTTGGAATTTTCTTGGTTATATTTGTTGGAATTTTAGTTGTAATTTAGTTTGGATTTACTTGTAATTTAGTTGGAATTTAGTTGGAACTTATTTGAAATTTTAGTTGTAATTTGGTTGGAATTTAGTTGGCACTAATTTGGAATTTTAGTTGTACTTTGGTTGGAATTTAGTTGGCACTAATTTGGAATTTTAGTTGTAATTTAGTTGGAATTTTCTTGGAATTTTCTTGGAATTTTCTTGGAATTTTCTTGGAATTTTCTTGGAATTTTCTTGGTTATATTTGTTGGAATTTTAGTTGTAATTTAGTTGGAATTTTCTTGGAATTTTCTTGGAATTTTCTTGGAATTTTCTTGGAATTTTCTTGGTTATATTTGTTGGAATTTTAGTTGTAATTTAGTTGGAATTTTAGTTGTAATTTAGTTGGAATTTTCTTGGAATTTTCTTGGAATTTTCTTGGAATTTTCTTGGAATTTTCTTGTTGGAATTTTAGTTGTAATTTAGTTTGGATTTACTTGTAATTTAGTTGGAATTTAGTTGGAACTTATTTGAAATTTTAGTTGTAATTTGGTTGGAATTTAGTTGGCACTAATTTGGAATTTTAGTTGTACTTTGGTTGGAATTTAGTTGGCACTAATTTGGAATTTTAGTTGTAATTTAGTTGGAATTTTCTTGGAATTTTCTTGGAATTTTCTTGGAATTTTCTTGGTTATATTTGTTGGAATTTTAGTTGTAATTTGATCACAGCACTGTTTCTGCTGTTTCTGGTGCTGTTTCTGTTGGGAATTTTAGTTGTAATTTGATCACAGGTCTGTTCTGCTTGGTTGTGTTGGAAATGTGATCACAGCACTGTTTCTGCTGTTTCTGGTGTGGTTTCTGCACAGGATTTAGTTGTCTGATAAATCTGCAGGTTTTGCAGGCTCCAGACCGTACCGCGGAAAGTTTCTGCGGTACGAACACGTACCGCAGAAACTTTCCGCGGTACGGTCTGGAGCCTGCAAACCCAAAACAGAGCAGAACAGAGCATTCCCAGGAAAACAGAGCAAAACAGAGCATTTTGCCACTGCCTAAACTGCCTAAAGTCACTAATTTTTGGAAGTTAGTGCCAAAATCACTCAAAAAAAATATGTAAGACTTCCTAAAATCTTAAAATATTGTAGTGAGTGAACTTCTGAAAAAAAAAATGATTTAATTTTATTTTAAAGAAATTTCATAATTCCTTATAAAATACATGAAAATACTAGGTTTATAGGACGTTTTAAAGTACATGACACATAATCTTCTTCTTTCTCCCGTAGAAATTGTCTTGCCAATGCCTTTTGGGCATTTTCAATGAATTCTTTCAATCCCGTGGCGGAGCTCACATAACTATCAAAGAAAGAATTCATCCCCTCACTCCTTGAAGTAGTGTTTTGACCCGCTGAAAATGTGTTCCTAGTATATGCAATGATCCATTTCTCCTTCAACTCATATAACCCCTGTAACCATTTATTATCTTGTAACTCATACTTCTCCGTCAAGGATTCCCATCTAGCCTCAAATTCATTTTCGGTCAAAGAGTTATAAATACAATGGTTAAAGTCCACTTTAAAGTCCGGAAAGGTGGAATAATAATGTGCTAGTTTTTCAGGGAATTTGCTACTAATGTGCCATGAACACAACAAATGGGTAGTATTTGGAATTACAATTGCAATAGCGTTTGCCATGGCTTGATCTTGATCGGTTATTATAGTCTTTGGGTGTTTATTCCCCATAGCTTCAAGCCAAGTACTTAGAACCCACTCAAAAGTTGTTGTGTGTTCATCTCGCATTAGTGCAAAACCAAATATCACTGAATGATAATGGTGGTTTACGCCGGTAAAAGGGACAAATGGCATGGCATATCTATTTGTCCGATATGTCGTGTCGAATGCCACAACATCACCAAAATTTTGGTAGGCCATTATACATCTAGGATCAACCCACAGAAGACATTTCAAACGTTGTTTTTCATCAACTTGTGTTCTAATAAAGAATTTGGAACCACTTTCTTCATTGAATCTATGTAACAAGTCTAATGCGGCTTGAACATCACAACTTTCAAACTTTTTTTTCCTCTCATCCCGTATTACATTCCTAACATGTTGAGTACCAAACCCTACTTTGTCATTACCTCCATGCATATTACCGATAATATTCATTACTTGAAAATCACGAATTCCCCCACCACGAAGAGTTTTGATCAAACTACGAGTAGCGGTATTCACATGCCTTTCTCGTTGTATCAAATTCCTCTTCGAAGGAGTGACACATACGTGATTGTGATTTAACTCAAGACCAGTTACCTCCCAAAGACTTAAATTCTTCGAATAATTCACATACATTCTTACTTTGCAATCGCTCCTAGGAAGATTTTCTCTACGTCGTTTAGGATTACTACTACTTTCACCACTTCTACCCGCAAGTCTACAAACATACATACGACCATATATTTCATTACTTTTAGAACGCCTATGGGTTGATTGAATTCTAATACCAAATCCATTTTTTAGAGCATATGCCCTAAAAAATTTTTCCCCTTGTTCCAAAGTATGAAATAGTTGATGCACATAAGGAACGCCATTTCCATCTTCACACTCCACATTATGCTCATTTTCATTTTCAACATCTAAATCATCATCTAAATCATCATCTAGCCCCTCATCTTCCTCAACACTAACAAATTCATCATTTTCATCCACATTAATGAACTCATCAATATTAACAAATTTGGGGGTGCTAGGCTCATCACTACTTTCATCGATAAATTCATCCATATTTAAATCATCAAGATGCAAGGAATCTTCAATTTTTTTTTTTTTTCATTATCATTTTTTTTTGAACCAAACATACGAGAAAATAATCTATCCGCCATTACAAAGATCACAAAGAAAAGAGATAGATTTTACCTCAAAGTTGATGATGAAGATCTCACTTTTCTTCCGGCAGACAGATCTCAGGTCCAGAATTTTGTAACTGATTTCTGTGGTCTTGTTAAAGTGGAGATAAGGAAGCAGTTTCGGTTGGCAAAAAGGGAAAGTACCGTACCGCGGAAACTTGTTGCGGTACGGGAGAAGGGGTATTTTGGTAATTGCCCCGTACCGCGGAAACTTGTTGCGGTACGGTTAAAATTTTTTTTAAATCAGGGCCGTTGGATGGTTGATCCAACGGCGGGGAGACCGTATGCTCAGTAACGGTCTGGTGCATACGGTTGCACCAGACCGGGAGCCAATACATAATCTGTGCCTAGAAATAAGTAAATAAAAATCCTTCAGGACTCCATCATTGAACAACCATTTGGTGGCTGTAGCGCACGGTTCGAGACCAAAAGCAAATCCACTTCTTGGGACTGACCAGCTGACCATGTTCTCCTTTAAAATCCCATGAGATAAATGAACAAATCGTTTTAAACCCAAGTTCCCGTTAAAGTAGCCACCCAGGTCACATGTACCACTACTTCCTGTCTTGCATTTCCACCCATCGGAAAACTCTTCATGTGCTACTTTAAAAGAATAGCCCCAACAATTAGAATAATGCATTGACCAAGCATTAGCCCTCTCCAAATTGACAGGTTCTAAACACATACTGAAGAAAAAACATAAAATGTGCACATCCTTCTTGTTAAAACAAGAGTGCGCACAAACATTCATCCGATATACTCGAACAGTAGAGACCAGGAGTTTGCACTCCTCTTTTCCAGCAACCCTCTTTCTGAGGTACCTCACAGTTAAATCCATCAACAGTCCCGCACATTTTGGGACCTTGTACATCATGATAATTCGATAGATAGGAGTAGAAAGCAGACCTCCCATCTTTCCCTCAACTTCCTGACCCATAGCCAAGGTAGCGACACGCTGAGGTAAATCATCAAGCACAACTATGCCCACTCCTCCAACATGATCAAAAACTCCATCATGTCTCATATAGTGCTGAGACAGACTTAGAACGATAGCAACATAGCTATCAGTCAAAGTAGAGACCACAACATTCAGTTGGCCCAAAAACGGATTGGCAATCCATGTCCCATGAGGAACTAGAATCGAGTCATGATCAACATAACCATGCCCAGCAGGCATTCCATCTCGAGGCCACCCCTTTTGCATTCCTTCTCGAGGAATAGACTTGGTCTCATTCTTCTCTGTTAACACCACTTGAGCCAATGAGTCAGCAGTCATAGCGACTTCCATCTTCGTTGTCCCAAAAGCCATCACGTCTACAAATATCCTCTCCTGTACAAGGACATCATAAAATTGATCAATACCTAAATCACAGCCGTATATCCACAAATTCCATACAGAACTCACGAATATCGCAGATGCAGTAAACAACCTTTCCGCAGCAGTTCGAAGGCCCGTACCTGCTACTTGCAGCGTGATATTCCTCATAGGAACACCAGCCAACGTCCCTGAATTTCCTAACTCGAAAAGAACAAAGAAGCTTCTCCACCCCTTTGTATCAATCTCGAGCACGCAGTAAGCAAAGTCCCACGTCATTGGAGCACTCATTGAAGTAGTGAACATGTCAAACCTCCAACACATCAACACGTCAAAAACCTTCTGAGTCAATTCAACAAGCAGCAGCCAGGCACTAAACCCTCTCACAGCTCTTAGTTGAAAATTAAAACTTCTCACAGCCCCACCATCAAACACTATACCGCCCTCGGTATCAACCTCATTCAAATTAAAGATAAGAACGACCTCCTTGCCATTCTTTTCATCGTTAACTTCTGACCTCTCTATTTTCAAAGTCACAAAGAGTATTATGTTCAGAATACTCTCTCCATCGGAATGAAACTCACCATCCCACTCCAAGAAACCGTGGGAGGTGGGTGGGAGCCCATTGAACATACCCAAATCCATCAGTAGATCTAATGACACCGGAGAAATCCTAGCATCAAGGAACCGAAACAACTCGACCCAAAGCATAACAGGGAGAGAGGAGTACAAAGCTTCACCGACCATTGCAATGGTGAGTTTTGAGCTCAACGAATAGATCCTCAACACTTCCAAGGCTATATCAGACAAGACCTCGAAAAACTCGACAAGAAAAGAATTCCTACCAATGGAACCCCACCGGAAATTCATCAAACGATGATTACTCTTAAAAGGAAGAAAAAACCCCAAATGGTTCTCCATAGAACCCACCAGACATAAAACACGAAATAAAAATCCCATTAAAACAAAGATAAGTAAATATAGGTAAGAAATATAGGCGATAGAGGTGAAAGATAAGAAGAGAGAGATGGATTAGTGAAGGATTTATGGTCAGAATTGATGGAGAAAGGGTTTAGATTTAGAAAATTTAGTGGCGGCTAGAAAGGGTGTCTAGAGAGAAAACGACTCTCATCGAGTCCCATCTGGAGGTTTTAGTGTGTTTTAGGGGTCAAACGAGTTAAGAACAAGGCTATAAGTGGTTTTCTTGTTCAAATGAGTCAAAAATGAAGCCAATTTAATTTTATTGTTCCAACGAGTCAAAAATGAGGTTTTAGTGAATTTTAGGGGTCAAACGAGTCAAGAACAAGGCTATAAGTGGTTTCCATGTGCACACAAGTCAAAAATGAAGCTAATTAATGTGTTTGTTTTAACGAGTCCAAAATGAGGTTTTAGTGAGTTTTAGGGGTCAAAAGAGTCAAGAACAAGGCTATAAGTGGTTTCCATTTTCAAACGAGCCAAAAATGAAGATAAGTTAATTTTCTTGTTCCAAGGAGTCCAAAATGAGGTTTTTTTTTTTTTTTTGCTAATTAAAATTTTATACCATAAAGGAACAACTGAGACACTTCTAGGGGCATACCCCGCGAAGACAACATGCAAACCAAACAAATGTCAAAGCATCATAAAGACACTATCCAATCAACATACAAAGAAACTAGATAAAACTAGTTTAAAATTTACTACTGATTATGCCTATTAAGCGCAAATCCACCAGCCCCCAACAACGGGCCACCATCCAAACCAAACTGCAGCAAATGCCCGCAATTAATCCCATAAACCGAACTCTTTCGAGGCGCACAAAACAATTCAATAATCCACATTGCAGCACTAACAACTCTTTTTCACAATTCTTTAAATAAGAAATCACATAAAAAATGTCACCATCAGGTCTCAAACCCACGACTTTGCAAACACATCCACCCTTACACACATGGTACCTGTTGAAACCACATTGCAGATCCTGGTCCAAGTGACTCGCGAGGCACCTTGGTGCAGAAATGAACTTTCTACACACAATAACCACTCCATCAGGAGCATCCAACCCTGCCATCATTTTCCAGATAGTTCGAACAGAGTGCGTCAAAGCATCCGAGTGAAGTGTCACCACATCATCAATTCTAGTGCCCTTTATTAACACCAGGCCACCCTTTTACCACCATAATGACACTACGATTTGTAGCATCCAGAACCAGCCCACCATGCCATCTTCTATTCTCTGTCCTAAAATCAACATTGCATCCACAATGAAGACCCAAACAGGGGGCCCCTAGACCCAAATCTTCCAGCGAAATAATGTCCAGTAAAGACATTAGAGAACATGAAATATTATAAAAATAGGGCGCTTGTTGAGACAAAGCATCAAACATATGGTACGCATCAACAGACCCATCCTCCAAAGCCTTTGTCGCCCCAAAATCCATCACCAAATCCATCACCTGGGCTGCAGGAAACTCATCAACAGCAGCAACCATCCAGGTGGGTCGACATCTTTGAGGACAAGAGTCCCAAGATGGCCCTCCTATCCCATCCTTATGGCTTAGACCACACTTTTTAGAGTTTACTACACAATACTTCATCGACTTTCGATGAGGCAAAACATCAAACATCTTGTAGACATCCCTAGCATCAGAGATGCCACCACCATAAGAACCACCCCTGCTGCAAACGCACAAGGCTAAACACTCCTCATCAAGGAAATTCCTCGAGGCAAACAACCTGATCCCATTGTAAGGCAAATAATCCACCAGGAGATTAGCATCCACCCATACCTGGTCAGAATTAACAATGAAAGGGCCAGTAAAACTGGTCTCACCATGACCACCCACATAACTGTTTCCATTCTCAATCTTACCAAAGGGGCCAAAACCTGAATCCCCTCGGTCAGCAACCCCTTGTCTTTCACTGTCCTTCTTTGCTTGGACATCCTCCAAAGGATATATACAGTCACCAAGTTCTCCGAAAAGGAGACCCTCTTCGGACTCCTAATCGGACTACTCACAGAAAGGCAATCTGCAGAACCTCTCACACGGGGAGGAATCACAGTCACCAAGTTCTTCGAAAATGAAACCCTCTTCATTAAAAAATAATTATATAGTAAGAAATATAGTGTTTGAGGTGAGAGATTAGAAGCGGAAATGAATTTGTGAAGGCTAAAGAGAAGATCTGATGAAGAAATGGTGAAGATTAAGGTTTAGATTTTGTGGCGGCTAGGTTTTTCTAGAGAAAAGTTAGAGAGAAGATAGAGCATCTTTCCATGCTCCTTCTTTCCCGTCCAAAATGAGGTTTTAGTGAGTTTTAGGATTCAAACGTGTCAAGAACAAGGCTACAAGTGGTTTCCATGTTCAAACGAGTCAAAAATGAAGCCAAATTAATTTTCTTGTTCCAACGAGTCCAAAATGAGGTTTCAATGAGTTTTAGGGGTCAAACGAGTCAAGAAGAAGGCTTATAAGTGGTTTCCATGTTCAAACGAGTCAAAAATGAAGTCAAATTAAATTTTTTTTTTGCTAAATTAAAAAATTTTATTGCACTAAGAAGAAGTACAATAATCAGGGGCATACCCCATAATAAACAAAAAGACCGAGTAGCTCAGCAAACAACACTAAAAATCTATGTTAATACAATATTAATACAAATCTCGAATTAATGCTCCATCTTTCATCACTTGCTTCGAAAACCAGTCACTAGATGCAATACGACTACACACCAGATTTTTCACCTTTTCCTTAATGTCAGGAGCAGGGATAGCATGGCCAGGTTTGTGAATCCTCTCGTTTCTTTCCTTCCAAATTGTATGCACGGCTGTTGATAGAAATAAGAAAGCCAGTAGTTGCTTGGCTCTTTTATGATGTCCACTTATGAAGAAATTTCCCTGAAGATACTCAGACCAGTCTCCTGAAAGAATGTCATAATGCATTACAACTCTCGAGTATGTGCAATTACCAAACAAGTGTGCACAGGATTCCAGCTGAGAAGAACAGAGAACACAATTGGGATTAGTGTTCATTCCAAAGCTAATCATTCTGTCCCTCGTGAGAAGTCTATTTTTGAAAGCAAGCCATAACAGAAAAGAGCATTTTTGAATCGCTAAAGAGTGCCAAACTGCCTTACACCAGGGAGGTTGTGAGCCTCGATGCCGTATGGAATCCCAGATGCTTGCTAAAGAAACTTTCGATGCGACAGTGTTATTCCAGAAGAGATTATCACGATCAGAGATTGGAACATCTGCGATCAAAGCACGGAGTTCAATCACCCACATATGATTCGAAGGAGGTAAGCACCACCTGCCATTTTGAATGAATTGTCCCACAGTAGCCATACTTTCAATCTCAGAAATAGAGATGATACCATGATCAAATCTGTCCAGTAAAGGCTTGTTACAAAACCAAGGATCATGCCAAAAATGAAAGTGCGAATTAGTGCCAATTTCATATTGAACAAAAGGCAGTGCAGCCTGTCTTGCCTTTAGCATTTTTTTGAAGCACCAAGAGCAGTTATAGGAGATTTTCATAGTCCATAATGACTTGTCTTTGATGAAGTTATTATGGAGCCATTTTAACCACAAAGACGATTTATCTGCTTTGATAACCCTCCATAGCTGATATAAGATCGAAGCACGATTCCATTCACAGAGGTCACGAAGACCTAGACCCCCCTCATCTTTCGGCAGACAACAATCACTCCAGGAAACCTTGACATTAGCCTTAGAATTTAGAGATCCACCCCACAAGAATTTGACACACATAGACTGGATATTCTTTAGAACGCTGTTTGGAAGAAATAAATGAGTTGCCCAGTAGCCTTGTATACCAAAAAGAACAGTTTTCACAAGTTGCAATCTACCTGCATAGCTCAACAAACGACAGGTCCAGTGCTCTATTTTTACACAGATACGAAGCACTAAGTTGGTACAGTCTCTCGAGTGCAGTTTTGAAGTAATTAAAGGAACACCAAGATAAGTAACAGGGAAAGTACCCCTAACGAATCCAGTAGACTCAAGGATAACATTTGAGGTAGCCGCATCCACATTCCCAAAATAGCAAGCACTTTTCCCATGATTAACTTTAAGGCCCGAGATATCAGAGAACCGATTTACCCCATTCATCAAGACTTGAACAGAATTACTATCTCCTTTTGAGAACAATAAAATGTCATCAGCAAAGATTATATGAGAAATTTCGGGATCTTTTGCTTTCCAATGATGCTTAAAATGAGGATCTTCAGTTGATTTCTTTAAGCAAGCTGTTAAAACCTCCATAGATAAGACAAATAGATAAAGGGAAAGAGGGTCCCCTTGTCTAAGTCCAGATTTTGCAGAAAAATACCCTTCTAAGGAGCCATTGATTTTTACAGAAATCATGCAAGATGTGATACTTTTCATTATCCAGTTGATAAAGTTTGGCGGGAAGCCTATTTTTTCAAGACACGTCCGAAGAAAAGACCAACTGAGAGTGTCAAATGCCTTACAAAGATCAAGCTTAATAGCGCATTTAGGCTGCCCTGTGGCTAGGTGATAATTCTTACACAGAGATTGAGCTAGGAGAATATTATCTCCTATTCTTCTATTGGGCACAAAAGCAGTTTGGCATTCAGAAACAATGGAACTCATGACAGACTTCATACGTTGAGCAAGCATCTTTGCAATGATTTTATAGAGGGTATTGCAACACGATATCGGCCTGTACTCTCGAAGATTTGCAGCTGAGGTATGCTTAGGAATCAGAGCTAAAGCTGTAGAATTAACTGATCTTGGGAGTTTCATGGTGTTGAAGAAATGCAGAATGCCCCTAGTAACATCACCACCAACTATGTTCCATGCTGCAATAAAGAAATCCACAGAAATACCATCCGGCCCGGGGCATTTATTTTTTGCCATTCCTTTTAAGGTTTTAAACACATCTTCTGGCTGAAACGGAGCAGCAAGCCAAACCTTTTGAGAATCGGATAGAGTTGGCAGAACAATGTCTTCAGGAAAGCTATCAACTTGAGTTTCTGATCCCAGCATATTTGTATAGTAGTCCACTGCCACTTTGGAGATGTCACGATGAGTATTATGGGTTTGGCCTTCGTTATCTACTAATGAGTGTATTTTGTTCACATTCCATCAGCCTTTACTTCTATTGAAGAAGAAGCGATTGTTATTGTCGCCATGCTTAAGCCAATGGACTCGAGATTTCTGTTTGAGTAAGATTTCTTCTTCAAGCAATGCTTTCTGCAAATTCTCACGAAGGACCCTTTCGTTATCAAAGTAGGCCGAATCTGGGTTCACAGGTACTGATGCTTGAAAACTTAAGAGAGCTGTTCGGGCTGCATTTACATTAGTGTGCAAATTACCTTGTTCACTATTCATCTTTTTCAGAGCTACTTTCACCCTTTTGAGTTTTGAATTGAGAATAAACCATGGGTCACCACCAATTTCCACATCCCAAGCTGTAGCGACTTCATCTAGAAAACGTGGGTTTGAGATAATGTGCTGAAAGATTTGAAACGGTTTATGAATCTGCTCTTTAGGCGTACCAATGCTCACAAGAGTGGGACAATGATCCGACAAACCCTTTTCTCCAAACTTAGCATGAGATAGATCATAAACTTCCAGCCATTTGCTATTCACAATGCAACGATCGAGTTTTCTATGAATTGGCTCCGTATGACTACTATCACACCAGGTGTAGTTATGCCCAGAAAAATTTAGATCTGTGAGACCAGCTTGCAATAAAAAATCCTTGAATTGGAGCATATTCAGGTTCCAGTGAGAGAGATTATTCGTTTCTTGAGGCCCCAGGCATACATTGAAGTCTCCCAGAAGGCACCATGTAGTATTGGCTGCAAATCTTGTCTGAATGTTCAACAACTCCTCCCAAAGAGCCTTTCTTTCAGTACCTGTGTTAAACCCGTAGATGAAAGAAACAATAAATTCATAATTCGAGCTTAAACAATGAGCCTTACAAGTGATGTGTTGAGCTGAGCTATCCAAAAAAGTGAGATTCCAAAAACGAGGATCCCAACCCACCCAAATTCTGCCGTTGCGGTGGGCATTGTAATTAAACATCCAAAAGAAACTCGGAGATAATTGGGAAGCTATAGCAGCAGAAAAATCCTTTTTGACATGAGTTTCAAGGAGAGCACAAAACCCTAATTTATTCACGCTCAAAAAATCCTTGACGAAGGCCTTTTTATTATTAAGGCCTCGTATATTGTAGGAACAAAAATCAACTATCATCAAAAGAATTAAGATAGTTGTGGGGAAGACCTCCCCAAAGCTTTCCCCAAAACTTTTTTCCTCTTCTTCAATTGGTGCTTCGACATATTCAGAGCAGCTGAAGTGGTACCTCTCTTAGCATCAATCTCATCAACCATGTTAAGATTTTTGAAGGTTTGCAAGGGTGTAGGCGAGTTATCTGCTAGAGAAGCTGACTCAGGGCTACGATTCTTCTTTTTACCTGAAACAGTCGTCCATTCTTTGCTAGGCTCAGGCGAAGCAAAGCAGTTATGAACTTCTTTAACCAGGCCCTCCTCTGCCACTACTGGATTAGCAGTCTCATCTCCCAATGATGAGTTGATAGATACTTTAGGAGTTTCTGGCTTGTTGGCACCTCTTTCGTATGATTAACCTCAGTTTTTGCTGCTTCCGGGACAGCTTCCTAATTAACATCTATTTTCTCTTTACGAACCCATCTTCTAGAGGCCCCTGGGCAGGCACCAATGAGATGACCTAACTCTCTACAGGCTGTGCAGACTCTAGGCCTGAGAGGATAGCTGACAAGTACTTCTGAGGTACTCCTTTCATTAGTAACCGGGTCAATGGTTTTAACCTCTAATTTAGACGGCAAATCATCTCCGACTTCATAACTTACACATATTTTTGCGAAAGGCAAGATTTCCAACTTCGAAGTCATATCATCCGCATAGAGAGGTTTCCCTATTGCGCTTGCGATCCAACTAAGTCCTTCACGAGTCCAGTAACAATCAGGGACATTATCAAAACGAACCCATAAGGGCATAGACTTTACAGCACCTGTCCCAATTTTAGTTCCCCAAGCATGAACAACCATAGGTCTATTTGCAACAAACCACGTTCCACGGGTAATAACATTATACATATGAGCCTCAGTTGCAAATCTAAACAGAAAAGTACACTTATCTTTCTGAGCCACATGAAGCAAGCCATTATCCTTCCAGGCAGCTAAAGCAAAGGATTGCACCCTAACAAAAGGAACCGAGCCTTTTGTAAATGTTCCCACCACACTGAATTTAAGTTTGTCATTTCCGAGCTTCAAAACATCATCTGGAGGGGATACGGTCCTTTCTCCAGGTGCTAGAGGCTTATAGTCAAAGGAGATAGCCTTCTTTTCTTCTTTCTTTTCCTGGACCACTTGAGACCATGACTTTGCTTCTTCTTTCTTAGTTTCACCTTTTTCACTAGTCGTAGCTTTCATCTCTGAATTCTCATCCTTTGTTTTCTCCTGAGATCTACTAGTCTCACCATTTTTCTCAACTTTATTCGTTCTCTCCACATTCATTTGCTCCCCTGTTGTCACAGGACAAGAGTCGAACACCTGGGGTGTAGACTCAACATTCTTGGAGAAAATTGGCAGTCCAAACTCATCTCTCCCAATAATGAACCCCATTTTGTTAGGGCATCCCACATTAAACTTGTCCTCTTGCTCTATTGATTCTTTCTCTAGAGCCGCCAAAGAGATACCTTTTTTCTCCAACATACTTTGCATCTGTTGAAATTTAATTCTCAATGCAAGGAGTTCATTTCGGTCATCTTTATTAATCTGAAAAGCAGCTGTAGCGACTCTCTGAACAGTTTCTCTTTCAATCTTCGCTCTGTCATCTTCTAAGAAAGCATCCTCGTTCTACTCTTCGTCACCTACTACCCCTGGGCTTCCTCCAAAGGTACTTCTCCTACCATTTTGAGGTTCACTTGGCACCAACACTGGAAAAACTTCCACCTCTCTACGAGATTTTATCTCACCCAGGCCATCTGAATCATAGGAATCTTGCATATACCCAGGAACAAAATCAGAGTCACAATTCGAACCTTGACTTACCATAATAAAGAAAAGCAAATATAAATATATATATATAGTATAAGAAATTTAGTGTTTAGGTGATGAGAATTTAGAAGATGGATGGATTTGGGTTGGGAAAGTAGGATTTATGATGGACAAAGTGTGTAAGAAATGTATATCTGAAAGAAAAAGAAGGGCGGCTGCTAAGGTTTTTTAGTGAGAAGGAAGAGCTTCTCTCTCTAAGACTCTCATTTTCTAACTCGTTTTCTTTGGTATAAATTTTTTAAGTCAAATTAATTTTCTTGTTGCAACGAGTCCAAAATGAGGTTTTAGTGAGTTTTAGGGGTCAAACAAGTCAAGAACAATGTTATAATTGGTTTCCATGTGCGAACATGCCCAAAATGAAGCCAAATTAATTTTCTTGTTTCAACAAGTCCAAATGAGGTTTTAGTGAGTTTTAGGGGTCAAACGAGTCAATAACAAGGCTATAAGTGGTTTACATGTTCAAACTAGCAAAAAATGAAGCTAAATTAATATTGTTGTTCCAACGAGTCCAAAATGAGGTTTTAGTGTGTTTTAGGGGTCAAACGAGTCAAGAACAAGGCTATAAGTGGTTTCCTTGTTCAAACGAGTCAAAAATGAAGCCAATTTAATTTTATTGTTCCAACGAGTCAAAAATGAGGTTTTAGTGAATTTTAGGGGTCAAACGAGTCAAGAACAAGGCTATAAGTGGTTTACATGTGCAAACAAGTCCAAAATGAAGCTAAATTAATATATTTGTTCCAACGACTCCAAAATGAGGTTTTAGTGAGTTTTAGGGTTCAAACGAGTCAAGAACAAGGCCATAAGTGGTTTCCATGTTCAAACGAGTCAAAAATGAAGCCAAATTAATTTTCTTGTTCCAACGAGTCCAAATTCAGGTTTTAGTGTGTTTTAGGGGACAAACAATTCAAGGACAAGGCTATAAGTGGTTTCCATGTTCGAACGAGCCAAAAATGAAGCTAAGTTAATTTTCTTGTTCCAATGAGTCCAAAATGAGGTTTTAGTGAGTTTTAGGGTTCAAACGAGTCAAGAACAAGGCTACAAGTGGTTTCCATGTTCAAACGAGTCCAAAATGAAGTCAAATTAATTTTCTTGTCTCAACGAGTCCAAAATAAGGTTTCAATGAGTTTTAGGGGTCAAACGAGTCAAGAAGAAGGCTTATAAGTGATTTCCATGTTCAAACGAGTCAAAAATGAAGTCATATTAATTTTCTTGTTCCAACAAGTCCAAAATGAGGTTTTAGTGAGTTTTAGGGGTCAAACGAGTCAAGAACAACTATAAGTGGTTTCCATGTTCAAACGAGTCATAAATGAAGTCAACATAATTTTCTTGTTCCAACGAGTCCAAAATGAGGGTTTAGTGAGTTTTAGGGGTCAAACGAGTCAAGAACAAGGCTACAAGTGGTTTCCATATGCACACAAGTCAAAAATGAAGCTAATTAATGTGTTTGTTTTAACGAGTCCAAAATGAGGTTTTAGTGAGTTTTAGTGGTCAAAAGAGTCAAGAACAAGGCTATAAGTGGTTTCCATTTTCAAACGAGCCAAAAATGAAGATAAGTTAATTTTCTTGTTCCAAGGAGTCCAAAATGAGGGTTTAGTGAGTTTTAGGATTCAAACGGGTCAAGAACAAGGCTACAAGTGGTTTCCATGTTCAAACGAGTCAAAAATGAAGCCAAATTAATTTTCTTATTCCAACGAGTCCAAAATGAGGTTTCAATGAGTTTTAGGGGTCAAACGAGTCAAGAAGAAGGCTTATAAGTGGTTTCCATGTTCAAACAAATGAAGTCAAATTAATTTTCTTGTTCCAACGAGTCCAAAATGAGGTTTTAGTGAGTTTTAGGGGTCAAACAAGTTAAGAAGAATGTTATAATTGGTTTCCATGTGCGAACAAGCCCAAAATGAAGCCAAATTAATTTTCTTGTTTCAACAAGTCCAAATGAGGTTTTAGTGAGTTTTAGGGGTCAAACGAGTCAATAACAAGGCTATAAGTGGTTTCTATGTTCAAACTAGCAAAAAATGAAGCTAAATTAATATTGTTGTTCCAACGAGTCCAAAATGAGGTTTTAGTGTGTTTTAGGGGTCAAATGAGTCAAGAACAAGGCTATAAGTGGTTTCCTGGTTCAAACGAGTCAAAAATGAAGCCAATTTAATTTTATTGTTCCAACGAGTCAAAAATGAGGTTTTAGTGAATTTTAGGGGTCAAACGAGTCAAGAACAAGGCTATAACTGGTTTACATGTGTAAACAAGTCCAAAATGAAGCTAAATTAATATATTTGTTCCAACGAGTCCAAAATGAGGTTTTAGTGAGTTTTAGGGTTCAAACTAGTCAAGAACAAGGCCATAAGTGGTTCCATGTTCAAATGAGTCAAAAATGAAGCCAAATTAATTTTCTTGTTTCAACGAGTCGAAATTGAGGTTTTAGTGTGTTTTAGGGGTCAAACGAGTCAAGGACAAGGCTATAAGTGGTTTCCATGTTCGAACGAGCCAAAAATGAAGCTAAGTTAATTTTCTTGTTCCAATGAGTCAAAAATGAGATTTTAGTGAGTTTTAGGGTTCAAACGAGTCAAGAACAAGGCTACAAGTGGTTTTTTTTTTTTTTTTTTTACTAATTAAAAATTTTATAGAGAAAAAGGAAGAAAGTTACAAGGCTGGACATACCCAAACACAAGGGGCCAAACCCAAACAGGGACTACAAAGATATTCTAGGAAGAAAAGAAACAAACAACATTCTAAAATAATAGAGCTTGTAGACTACTGTTGTTACGTGCCATGAGCTTAAACCGATTACAAGTAAAAAGCTTCTCTCGAATCTTGACTTTAACCTCCCCAATTAAAACAGCCGCGGAAGAAGCATGCCCAGAAGAGTGGATACGACTGTTCCTTTCTCTCCAAATCATATAAAACGCTGTTGCCACGTAGAGATATGCTAGGTGTTTCATAGCCAAAGTAGTACCACCTCCTGTAAGGATATTACCCTCCTGAAGATTTTGCCAAGTTATTGAAATTGCAATAGGACTAGCTGCCAGGACATCTTTAGTAAAAGGACACTTAGTGAAAAGATGATCATGGTTTTCGGCCTCAGATGCACACAAGACACAAATTTCATCTACATTCATACGAAATCGAATCATTCTGTCGCGAGTAAGTAGTCTTTGTTGCAGAATGAGCCATAAATTAGTAGAAAACCTAGGAACTGAGAAAGGGTGCCAGAGCAAGCTTACCCAAGGTGGAGGGTTTGCAGTTCTACGCAGAGAGTTCCAGATAGAAGCAATGCTGACCTGATGATTATCTAACTGCTCCCACTTAATCTGATCATGAGAAGAAAGAGATATCCCCGAACAAAGCTGTCTCAGTTCCATAGCAGTGACGTGGTTCATCTGACAAAGGTGCCAGGAACCGTCTGCTAACACGGTGCTCATGTTAGCTGTCCAATTGGACTCCATGATAGACACTACACCAGGGCCAAAATGCTCCACCAAAGACTTACCAAATGCCCAAGGGTCATGCCACAATGAGAGGCTCGAGTTCCTGCCAGCCTTATAGATCAAATGTTCCTTAGCTATCTGCCTATGATTAAAAATCTTCTTGAGACCCCAGGGACATTTAGACGGAATAGCCATAGACCAGAAGTGCTTGTTGCGAAAAATTGTACCATAAAGCCAAGAGACCCATAGAGATTCCACCTTATTGATAACTCGCCAAAGCTGATAAAGTACTGCGCTAGTGTTCCAAGTAGTTAAGTCCCTGAATCCTAACCCACCTTCGGTTTTCGGCAAATCGAGTTTACCCGGGGGAATTCCTTTTGAGCGTTTGGTGGTTGAGGAATCTCTCAACTCTGAAGAAGAAGAGGATACTAAGAGTGAAAAAGAGTATTTTTCAAAAACCTTCTCTGCAAACCCAGCAATTAAAGCTGCTTTTGATGCTACTAAGCAAGAGAGGAAAGATTTGCTAGAGGCCAGAAATCAGATTATGGAGATGCAAAAGTTCTTGGAGGCTAATGGTCTGTCTATGGCGGCGTTCGACAAATTCAAGATTAAGGAGACTGATGGCTTTAATATTAATCTCCCAAAATCTTCAGATTTCATCACTGGTAGGGACGAGTACGGGCTTCCCATTTTCAAGTCTGCTCAGAGTGTCGATGAAGCTACAAAAGTTAAAGAAAAGTATGAAGCTGGGCCTTCTAAGCCGGTTGAGGGATTGCCTACGAAAGGTAGTAAAACAGATGCTGCTGATAACCTGTTTGATAAAATGCCTAGACCAGGTACTGATAAAGGCAAGGCTCCAATGATGGCTAGTGATGTTAAGGAAACGAATAATGCTGGCAAGAACAAGGATGAGGCTCTTGGGGGTAATTCACAAGAGGAGACTGCTGCAAGACCCTCCAAGCCTTCCTGGGCTAATGTTGTCAAAACCGATTCTAAAATCCCTCAGCCTAATTTCAGTTATTTCCCACTTGAGGAGGGAACCAAAGTTGTTTCTCCTCCTATTGATGTTCTTAAAAGAGGCAACGACAGATTTAAGTTGTGTGTGGTTGGTACTTTTACGAAAGGTTCACGTTCCTTCACTGTGGTTTCGGAATTTGTTCAAAAATTTTGGAGGAAGAGAGGTCTTACGGATGTATACCAGAAAGATGTAAACACCTTTATCTTCAGGTTTAGCTCTACGGTTAGTATGAACGAATTCTTAGCCCGTGGCACATGGTACATTTCTCAAAAGCCAATGGTTGTCACGGTTTGGGGTGCTAAACCAGGTGTTAACACTATTAATACGATGCCATTGTGGTTCAAGTTGTCAAATGTGCCCGAGTGCTATTGGACTGAGGAGGGTCTAAGCAGATTAGCAAGTGTTATAGTTCGAATGAAACATATACAGCCACCATTCCTGTCTCGTACCCAGTTAGGCCTCTTTCCTGTACTGGGTGTAAATCTTTAGGTCATTCATCTGGGGCGTGTCCTCTGGTGAAGAGAGTTTGGGTTCAAAAAACCAAAGTAGACACTGGTGAGGAGTCATTCCCGGTAGGCAATGAAGCGAATGTAAATGCAGACAAACCTTCTATGGAGGATTCTTTTAAACCGGGTTTGAATTCTGATTCTGAGTACTCGAAGACCAGGGAGGGACAAGGACAATGTAGTGAGGGTGGTGAACATCCAGCTCAGGATAATGGGGATAAGGATAGTTGGACTGAAGTGAAACGCAAGGTACGAGCTTCTTCGCCCACTTTTGATGATATTTCTCCATCTCCTCCTCGTACGTTCAAAAATCTTAAGATGGTGGATGAGATTGATTTGAGGGCAACAGATTCAAAGTGTGTTGAAGAGATTCCCCAGGGTCTTTCTAAATCTCAGATCAAAAAGTGGAAAAAGCTTAGGAAGCAGCAGCTTTTAGGGGATGTTTCCCCTTCTCTATCAACATAATTTTTTTATGGAGATAGATTTTTGTTCCTACAATGTGAGAGGGCTTCACAATAAAACAGCCTTCATCAAGGATTTCTTGGGGTTCAATAAAATTTCCTTGGTGGCCCTCCTGGAAACTCGTGTTAAAAAGGAAGATGCAACTTTTATTTCGTCGCTTGTTGGCCCAAGATTCAAGTGGCTTTTTAATTATGAATATCACTCAAATGGTCGGGTTTGGATTGGCTGGGATCCGTCTATTTGGAATGTTTCTCTTCTCTGTTCTTCTAGCCAGCATATTACTTGCCATGTCTCTCGTAGTAATGGCTTGTACCCTTGTATTATCACTATGGTCTATGCTTTTAATGAGGTGGTGGCTCGTAGATCTTTGTGGAATGACCTGCTGACTATTCAAAACTTGATTTCTGCGGATGAGGTTCCTCCATGGGGCTTATTAGGAGACTTCAATATATTCTTAGCTGATTTTGAGACTAATGGAAGTCTTCCCCGGCGTAGAACTGGTATCAATGAGTTTAAAGATTGTGTCCAGAGGTTAGGGGTGACTGATTTGAGGTATCATGGAGATGTTTATACGTGGTGGGATTGTAGTGTTACTAGTCCGCTCATGAGAAAGTTGGATAGGGTCATGGTCAATGGCCCGTGGCTAGAACAGTTTGATTTATCCTCTGCTCAGTTCCTTAGTCGGGGTCTCTCAGATCACTGTCCGGCTACCTTGAGTCTTGGTTTTCCTCTTGAGAAGGTCTACAAACCTTTTCAGGTGTTTCACCATTTGCTAGATGATGAGAATTTTATGGCAACAGTGAGGAATGCATGGCTTTTTAATGTCTCAGGAGACCCCTGGTATGTCCTAACTATGAAGCTCAAAGAAGTGAAGAAAGCCTTAAAATCCCTCAATCTTACGGTGGGAAACCTTCATCACAGTGTGGCTAATGCTCGGTCGGCTTTATCTCTCTTTCAATGCCAATTGGGTGACTCTCCCTCTGGTGATCAGCGCTTAGAAGAGCTTAAACTTATCTCTGATCTTAATCTAGCTCTCTTGAAGGAAGAACAATTGCTAAGGCAGAAATCTCGTGTTAAATGGTTGGCCAAGGGTGATAATAATAATGGGTTCTTCTTTAAATCTTGCAAAAGCAGGTGGAATACGAATAAGCTTCTTAATCTTCAAGATGTGGATGGTACTTTGCGCACATCTCATAAAGATATGGCTGACATTGCGGTTAGGCACTTTAAAGATCTTATGGGCTCTGAAATGGCAGTTCATGATTTTCCTGAGGATTTGAACTTTAAAACGCTATCTGATGCTCAAATTACTGATCTAGAAGCACCCTTTACTGGTGAAGACATTTTTCAAGCACTAAAATCCATGGCTGTCAATCGTAGCCCGGGTCCTGACGGGTTTACCCCTGAGTTCTTCATTAAAGCATGGCCAATTGTGGGGCGTCATGTTACTGCTGCTGTGCTATATTTCTTTGAATCTAACCATATGCCAAGGATCATCAACTCTACAGCTATTGCCCTTGTGCCCAAATCTCCAAATGCCACCTCCATGGGGCAGTTCAGACCAATCTCTTGCTGTAACGTATTGTACAAATGTGTTTCCAAGCTGTTAGCTAGTCGTATGAGGAATGTCATGACTTCCCTTGTCTCCCTTAATCAGGCAGCCTTCATCCCTGGTCGGAGCATTGGAGATAATGTCTTATTAGCTCAATCTTTATGTCGGGACTATCACCTTCTCTATGGTAGCCCTCGGTTTACCTGCAAGCTAGACATTAGCAAGGCATTTGATTCGCTAAATTGGTCTTTTCTCTTTAAAACCCTTGGTCATATGGGGTTCCCTACTCGGTTTATAGATTGGTTAAAGGGCTGTGTTACTACTAGCATGATATCTGTTAAGATAAATGGGGGTCTTGAAGGATATTTTCTGGCAAAATCTGGTCTTAGGCAGGGAGACCCACTCTCTCCATACCTTTTTGTTATTGCCATGGAAGTTATGTCCCTGTGTGTTGGAAAGTTTACTGCTTCTGGAGATTTCTCTTATCACTGGCATGCTAAACATGTTAAACTGTCTCACTTGATCTTTGCGGATGACGTGCTTCTGTTTTCAAAAGGTGATATACCCTCTATCCAGCTGCTTATGCAAGGAATTTGCTTTAAATTCTACGGGGTTTAACACTGGGTCACTGCCTGTCAAATACTGGTAAGCTAAAGCTTCGGGACTGTGAAGACCTCATTGCCAAGCTTTGTCGTCGGATTGACCATTGGACATGTCGTTTCATCAGCCTTGCAGGTGGCTTGGCTACAAGTGGTTTCCATGTTCAAAACGAGTCCAAAATGAAGTCAAATTAATTTTCTTGTCTCAACGAGTCCAAAATGAGGTTTCAATGAGTTTTAGGGGTCAAACGAGTCAAGAAGAAGGCTTATAAGTGATTTCCATGTTCAAACGAGTCAAAAATGAAGTCAAATTAATTTTCTCGTTCCAACGAGTCCAAAATGAGGTTTTAGTGAGTTTTAGGGGTTAAACGAGTCAAGAACAAGGCTATAAGTGGTTTCCATGTTCAAACGAGTCATACATGAAGTCAACTTAATTTTCTTGTTCAAACGAGTCCAAAATGAGGGTTTAGTGAGTTTTAGGGGTCAAACGAGTCAAGAACAAGGCTCCAAGTGGGATTGAGTTTCCCATGACTGAGCAACAACATACCTCCTTGGGTGAGAAGGCTGGAAAATCCACCAAGGCAAAAATGGGATGGAACAGTGACACCCTCTCTAAAGGGTAGAATTTGGCAAGGTCAGGCGATGGTGCTACACCACAAAATGGGGAAACTCTGGTGTCTGAGTTTAGTCAGGCGACTATACAGGGTAATATGCAGTATTTGGGTCCCCTTTTTGGGTCTATTGGGGACATTTTTATGACTGACATAAAGCACAGGGAGGAGGCCCTTCGGAAGGACCAGAAGGGGTCTCATTTTAAGGAGGATGCTAAGGGGTCTGGAGTTTGATGGCCCAAAACGAGAATCCAATGAGAGGGGGGCACTCCTGATTGTTGTTATGGTCTGTTCTAGCTAGTTTTCTTAGTCTTTTGCATTTCTTGTTGATTGTTAGATGACTTTGTTATTTAACTTTATCTCATTCTCTGACGATTTCGCGGGGTATGCCCCTAGATCTTTGTAAGTTGTTCCTTTTGTTGGTATAAAATTTTTAATTAGCAAAAAAAAAAAAAAACAAGGCTCCAAGTGGTTTCCATGTGCACACAAGTCAAAAATGAAGCTAATTAATGTGTTTGTTTTAACGAGTCCAAAATAAGGTTTTATTGAGTTTTAGGGGTCAAAAGAGTCAACAACAGGGCTATAAGTGGTTTCCATTTTCAAACGAGCCAAAAATGAAGATAAGTTAATTTTCTTGTTCCAAGGAGTCCAAAATGAGGTTTTAGTGAGTTTTAGGATTCAAACGGGTCAAGATCAAGGCTACAAGTGGTTTCCATGTTCAAACGAGTCAAAAATGAAGCCAAATTAATTTTCTTGTTCCAACGAGTCCAAAATGAGGTTTCAATGAGTTTTAGGGGTCAAACGAGTCAAGAAGAAGGCTTATAAGTGGTTTCCATGTTCAAACGAGTCAAAAATGAAGTCAAATTAATTTTCTTGTTCCAACGAGTCCAAAATGAGGTTTTAGTGAGTTTTAGGGGTCAAACAAGTCAAGAACAAGGTTATAAGTGGTTTCCATGTGCGAACAAGCCCAAAATGAAGCCATATTAATTTTATTGTTTCAACAAGTCCAAATGAGGTTTTAGTGAGTTTTAGGGGTCAAACGAGTCAATAACAAGGCTATAAGTGGTTTCCTTGTTCAAACTAGCAAAAAATGAAGCTAAATTAATATTGTTGTTCCAACGAGTCCAAAATGAGGTTTTAGTGTGTTTTAGGGGTCAAACGAGTCAAGAACAAGGCTATAAGTGATTTCCTTTTCAAACGAGTAAACAATGAAGCCAATTTAATTTTATTGTTCCAACGAGTCAAAAATGAGGTTTTAGTGAATTTTAGGGGTCAAACGAGTCAAGAACAAGGCTATAAGTGGTTTACATGTGCAAACAAGTCCAAAATGAAATGAAATGAATTTAGCAAAAAAAAAAAAAAAGTCCAAAATGAAGCTAAATTAATATATTTGTTCCAACGACTCCAAAATTAAGTATTTTTTTTGCTAATTAAAAAATTTATACCACAGGGAAATGATTATGTAGGGGCATACCCCGCGAATACCAACACATCTACCTAGCGGAACAACAAGGAAAAGACATCAATAATGCTAGATAAACTAGCAATCAACAACATAATACAGTACTAGATTTGAACATAAAAAACTGGTGCCTCCAACGGTTCTGTTTGCAATGTCAAAATGGCATCCCATCTCGCGCTCTCCTGGCAGCTAACAATGCATGAACGTGCACTAGGCCTGAATGCCCACATCCTTTCCAGAGTACCACTGGGAAACAAGTGGACCCCACCAGGAACACCAAGAAAGTGGTCACATGCCATGCCACAGCAACTTTCAATGGTCGGAGCTTGACCCTTTAAGACCCAACTGTTTGTACTTTTCAAGTACGCATCGGCTGAGGCACCACTGGGGTCAACTTGAAAGCAGCGAGCAATTTTTATGCATAACGCATCAAAACCTATAGAAATGCAGATAGCATTCCCTACGATCATGTTTCTTTATAAGTCAACAAAAGAGTCCAGGTTTAAAACAAAATGAGGCCAAGTCCCATCAAGCCTTGCCTCTTCTGTGACACTTAAAACAGGCATCTCCAAAACATCATGTCTTGAAAACCTCACCAACAAATAATCCATACCTCTGATCCAATTTGGACCCTATCGAAACCACAGCACCTCGAAGAGGCAAATTATCCAATCATAGGCTCCACCAACGTTGAGCAATACATGGTATATAATACCAATAAACCAACTGATATCTATTGCAGCAACACTAATCCCCGCATTGAACAAAATGGGCCAGGCTAGAAGAATGTTCAGCCCAACTTCGACTGCATCCTTGGTAGCAACATAGCCCTGAGCAAGGAGAAAACTCTTCCAGAAAACATAATAACCCATCGAGCAGTTCACTCCCTCAGCGCCATGAGTAGACAAAGCATCCAACAACCAACCACCATCTTCGTGGCCCACAACCGAAGAGAAGTTGTGAAACATAACAATTCCAACAATAATATTCATAGTGTGAGAGTCACACTCCCTGAACTCACCTCTGAAACGGTGAACTACAGAAACAACATTGATATGAATAGCATTTACCCCTTCCAATATCCGTCGCCCATCTTCCACCAACAGCACAATGAACCACGTGCCTATCGTTATGTAGTGTGCCACCATTACAATCGCAGACTTCAATTGATTTATCATCAATAATGGAATATTCATCTGAAAAGTCACAATGATTCCCAAACAAGGACATAAATTTAATTGAAAATCAGCTAACATAATTTTTGCCTCAACTAGAATGCAAATCCTCCCTTTTCTCCCATCATTCACAACGATGCTTTCCTTCCGCATATGGTTAATCTTCTCCATCTGACTAAGACCATCTTCAAAAACATTATAGGAAATCCCAATAACACTCCTTGAGAAGTATGTTTCTCTCTCTAGAAATTTCCTCTCCCTTCTCTCTAGGATAGAACCCTAATTCTAGCCGCCGTTTCTATAACCCTTACCATCAGAAATTAATTCCCTAACATAATCCCTCTTAATCCTAACCTAGCCGTCATATTTCCAGATCTAATTTCCTACACCATTTAAGACTAATCATTACTACTCTATAATCTTTCGCGAATCCATCCCCTTCTATCCTAAACCTTATATTTCTTATACTATTTATTTATTTTCCTGTTTAATCATCATGGTTAGCCAAGGTTCTGATTGTGATTCGGATGGCCTTCCGGGCTATATGCAAGATGTGACAGATAGTGAAGACATCTTTGAGAAGGTGAAAGCAAGGAGGGAGGTTGAGGACTTTCCTGTCCTATTACCTAGCAGCTCAGGGGGGATACCGTTTGAAAGGCCGGTGGTTGTAACCCCTGAGGAGGATGAACATGAATTTGAAGATGCTCGAGCTGCCTTGGAAAGGGAAACAGTTAATCGTGTTGCCAAAGCTGTCTCTGCGAACAACAAAATCGAAAGAGAGGAACTCATTGCTGCTAGATTAAGAATGATGGAGATGCAAGCCTTTATGGAAGCTAATGGTGTTTCGGTTGCAGAGTTTGAGCGCAAGAGAGTGCAAAAAACTGATATGTTTAATTTGGGTTTACCCAATTTGGAAAAAATCATAACTGGGCGAGACGAATTTGGGTTACCCATTTTTGCTAAGAAGAAATCTTCGACTAAGGGTGATGAGGACAAGGTGTTTGGTTCAGTGCCTAGCTCAACTTCTGAGAAGGGGAGTCCTGTAAAAGTACATTGTGATAATGTTGTTGAGGACAGATCTGCATTTGTTCACAATGAGGGAGATAGTGGTTACAGAGGTAACACATCTGGTACTAAAGATGCTATGGGGAATGAGAAGCCTGTCAATGATGGTGGCCTTGATAGCAAGGACAAGAATGAGAGGGGAAAATCATGGTCCCAGGTGGTAAAGGAGGCTCCTGCTCCCCGGTTGAATATTAATTTTGACTATGTTCCTTTACCTTCAGGTTCGAAGGTTGTATCTCCACCGGTAGAGGTTCTAAAGAAGGGGAATGAAAAATGCAAGACTTGTATTATCGGAACTTTTACTAGAGGTGTTCTTCCGTTCCAAAAAGTTGCTGATTTCGCTCACAAAACCTGGGATAAGTATGGATTAATTCATATCTCTAACAAAGATCCAAGGACTTATGTCTTTAAATTTGATTCTATAGGCACTATGAATGCAGCCCTTTCAAGGGGCACCTAGTACATAGAAAACAAGCCGATGATTGTTCATGCTTGGGGCGAAAAGGTGGGGGAAAAATCAAATATGCCTCTATGGATAAAATTTGAAAATGTGCCAGATTGTTATTGGACGAGAGAAGGCTTGAGCTGTCTTGCTAGTGCTGTTGGCAATCCAATCGCAGCTGATGATTTAACTTCAAAATTAGAGATTTTGCCCTTTGCCAAACTCTGTGTAGACTACAAAATTGGTGATGATCTACCTTCGAAAATTGAAGTCGAGGTACTTGATCCTGTGACGGAGATAAAGCATATTGAGGTGGTGAAAGTCAGTTATCCGATGAAGCCTCTAGTTTGTTCGGGATGTAAGTCTTTAGGACATTTGGCTGGTGCTTGTCCCAAGGCTCCTCGTCAATGGGTGAGAAAGGTACGCCCATCTTCTATTCCCGAACCTAGTTCAGCAGCTCAACCTGTTATTTTAGACCCAACCAGTAATGGTGAGAAGGAAATCATTCCTAATGAGGAAGCATCTGCCAACGAAACTGTTAACGAAACTGAAAAGGTTGATGTAGTAAAACCTGATGAGAAGGTGCCTTTAAACCCTGAAAAGAGGGTGCTAGAGGAAGCTACTGCTGCTGAGATCACAGAGGTAGAACAGTGGACGACTGTGCAGTCAAGAAAGACTAAATTATCTGCACCTAATTCGTTGAGGAACAATAATTCCTCGTCTACTGAGGTAAAACTTCCTATCTTTAATTCTTTGGCTAAAACTTTTTCAAAGGAGAAATCTAAGAAGGCCAAAAGGTCCCCGGGGAAGCATGCCCCTCATCGCTAATCAGTTGTTTGATGTTTTGCTCCTATAATGTTAGGGGACTGAATAATGAGTTATCCTTTGTTAAGGATTTCATTAGTAATAAGAAGATTGGCCTAATAGGCCTTCTAGAAACTCATGTAAAGAAAGATTCAGCTAATTTTATTTCATCTTCTGTTTCTTCTCGTTTTTCTTGGTTGTTTAACTATGATAGCCATTACAATGGCCGAATTTGGGTAGGATGGGACCCTTACATTTGGAGGGTTCATTTTTTGGCTCAAAGTAGTCAGCATATCTCTTGTTCTGTTCAGAATATTGACACTGGGAAGCAATTTTTTGTATCTTTCATTTATGCTCTGAATTCTCATGATCAAAGAAGGCAGCTTTGGAATGATCTCCTCAGCTTCCGGCATAGTATAACTACTAATAATGTGTGTTCTCCATGGATTTTGATGGGTGATTTCAATGTGTGCTTGAATGCTAATGAAACTAGTGGTGGTTCCTCGAGATACACTATTGGGATGCTTGAGTTCAAAGACTTTCTGGATAACTCTATCACTACAGATCTCAGGATATCAGGCAATTTATTCACTTGGTGGGATAGTAACAAACACCATCCAATTCAAAAGAAATTGGACAGAGCTCTGGTTAACTCTTCCTGGCTTAATTATTTTCCTATGTCTTATGCTAATATTCTCCCTCGTGGACTTTCAGATCATTGTCCTGTTCTGATAAATTTGGGCATCGATCAACAAAAGCTGAATAAACCATTCCAGGTGTTCAACCATATTATTATTAACTCGAAGTTCTTGGACAAAGTTTCTGAAGCTTGGTCTACTCATGTCTTTGGCGACCCCTGGTCTGTTCTGTTAAACAAGTTAAAAAGAGTCAAATCTGCTCTCATTCAGCTTAATAAGGAGGAAGGAAACCTTCACGAGTTAGTTCTCACTGCTCGTAATGATCTAGCTCGATTCCAAGAAGACCTGCCTACGACTCCGTCTTTGTCTCAATTTGAAGAGGAATCCAGGCTTAGTGCAGCTCTAGTAGAGGCTCTTAAGAAAGACGAAGTTTTTCTTAAACAGAAAGCTAGAGTGAATTGGCTCAAAGCAGGGGACAATAATAATAAATTCTTTTTTAACTCTTGTCGAGCTAGATGGAATTCCAACAAGATCTTGATGCTTACAGATGAGAATGGGGAATCTCACACCTCTCATAGGAGGATATCTGATCTAGCTATAGACTACTTCAAGTCCATGATGGGAACAGCTAGAGAATCAGTGGTCATTGATTCTGATGTTACCCTGCCGCAGCTCACTAATGTTCAGCAATCCATGCTCAATGCCGACTTCTCGTCTGAGGAAATTTATCTTACCTTTAAGCATATGGCCAAAGGAAAAAGCCCTGGTCCAGATGGTTTTTCTCCAGAATTTTTCACTGCTGCTTGGCCTATCATAGGGAATGATGTTACCAAGGCTATTCTCTATTTTTTTGACACTATGCATCTTCCTCGAGCTGTGACCTCTGTGGCTATTACATTGGTCCCTAAATCTGTGAACGCCTCATCCATTTCTCAGTATCGGCCCATTTCTTGCTGCAACTCACTTTACAAATGCATCTCTAAGCTCCTGGCATCTAGGCTCAAATGCATCCTGCCCACGATAATTTCTCCCAACCAATCAGCCTTCGTTTCTAATCGAAGCATTGGTGACAACATCTTGCTTGCGCAAGCTCTCTGTCGTGACTACCATAGAAATGAAGGGACTCCTAGATGTGCCATCAAACTGGATGTCCACAAAGCTTTTGATACTATGAACTGGGATTTTATCTTTGATGCTTTAGTTAAAATGGGCTTTCCTCCTCGGTTTTCAGCTTGGATTCGCACTTGCATTACGAATTGCATGATCTCTCTCAAGATCAATGGCTCTATAGAGGGTTATTTTCAGAGTAAATCTGGTCTTCGCCAAGGGGATCCCCTTTCGCCTTATTTATTTGTTATTGGTATGGAAGTCCTCTCTGCCTATCTCAAAAATGACCTGCAGCAGAATCCGTCGTTTAAATTTCACTGGAGAACGGCAGAGTTAAAGCTTAGCCACCTAATATTCGCTGATGATATATTCCTATTCTGCAAAGGTGACACTCCCTCCATCTCGGCATTATTGCAGTCTATAAATCGATTCTCTCAGGCCCCGGGTCTCTTCATGAATCCAGCTAAGAGTGAATGCTTCTTTAGCAACGTTGGCCCTGAGGTGATCCATCATACTATCACTACTACTGGCTTTAGTCATGGGTCTTTCCCCATAAAATACTTGGGCTTACCTCTTATTACCTCGAAGCTTAAAGCACAAGATTGTGCTATTCTAGTGCAACGTTTATGCTCCAAGATTGACTCCTGGACTTCGCAACTCTTGAGATTTTCTGGAAGATTACAGCTGATCAAATCAGTTTTGGTTGGTATTCAAGGTTTCTGGGCAACCTACTTATTCTTACCAAAGAACATTCTTGCTAAGATTCAATCGATTTTTGCTAAATACTTGTGGGGTGGATCTCAAGATACTAAATGCCATCACAAGGTGGCATGGTCTGACTGCTGCTTGCCTAAGCTCGAGGGAGGTATTTGGTATACATGATCTTCAGGAACGTAACAAAGCTGCTATCCTATATCAAATCTGGCGACTCTCACACCCAAAGGCTTCCTCTCTCTGGTTTAATTGGTTCCACAAATGTCTTTTGAAAAATAAAGCATTCTGGACTGCTGTAATTCCCTCAAGAAGTTCGTGGGCAGTTAGACAAATATTGAACCTACGACATGAGGCTCGTAGACACATTTCTTATGATATTGGAGCTGATTCCAACTTCCTTATGTGGCATGATCCATGGCTTGGTAACAGGCCTCTTATCTCTCACCTTGGGAACTCTATTATATCTATCGCTGAATCAGGGAATCTTGCTCAAGTTAATCTCTTTATTTCCGATGGAAGATGGGTGCCACCTAGATCTAATCATGTGCTAGCTATTGAACTTCGCCACCTTCTTGCTTCTGTTCCCATTAGAAGAAAAGATGCTGTTCTTTGGGAAGGTAACAAAAAAGTTTCTATGGCTACTATTTGGAACACTATTCGTAGAGTTGGAATTCAACCTCCCTGGGCAAATGCAGTTTGACACCCCTACTCTATTCCTAAATGTGCTTTCTTCATGTGGCTTGCGCTCAAATCTCGATTGCTAACTAAAGAGAGAATGACTGCATTTGGTATGAATGTGAATCCTTACTATATGCTTTGCAATGGGGCTGTTGAATCAGCTGCTCATCTCTTCACAAACTGTCCTTATTCCAACCTGGTTCTTCTCAGCAGCCCGGTTACCATTGCTTTGAATTGGTCTGATTGGCAAAATGGAGAGCTCACTATGGGAAATATGTCGAAAACTCAAAGGATGATGGGCTGGTTATTCATTTCAATAGCGATTTACTATATCTGGCAGGAAAGAAATCGAAGGCTTCACTCGAATGGACTTCCAAGACCTACGATCCAGCTGATTTTTCTTATCAAGAATATGCTGCGGGAGAAGCTTTTTACTTGTAATAAGTTTAAAAGAAATGTTGCTAGGGATCCTTCCTTGTTACCCCTATTATATTAAATGAGGAATTAGCCTCTTTTTTGGTCTTGGTTCTAACCAAGTTTTTTGATTGCTAACTGTTTAGCTTTTTCATTTCGCGGGGTATGCCCCTTGATTATGTACATTTTCTTGTCATTAATGGATTCAAATTAGCAAAAAAAAAAAAAAAACATTATAGGAAGCAACTTCAACACTAAAGGTGAGAGTTCCTTTACAATCTTCCGACATCGCTATAGAATATGTGAGCCTTAGAAGAGGCAAACCATCAATCATCCTTCAAGCATGAGAAACAAAGCCCCACCGCACCTTTACTATGCTTCTCCCAACATGAACCTCTTCTTTACCAGCATAAATAAATGATGCTCTCTCCTTTTGTTTCAGAGCCCCATCCAAATGATCTTTTCAGCTCTTCAAAAGTCTGAGTTCCGTACTAAGAACCCGCACAACAGCTAAAATACCCAGCTCCTGGATTTCATCAAATAAATCCTTTTTTAAGTCAGGACAATTGTCAAACATCTTGCAAACATGGCCATCTTGGTTTTTATAACCAAAGGGAGTAGTACAAATGAACCCAGCATCTTTCTCTCCTTCGGAACAAGCTGTGTACCAATCATTAAAAGAAATCTTAGCAAAAAGGCGATAGAAAATCATGGAATCCACATTCCATCAACAAACCACCAGATCGAAGATGCCCAACCCTAGCATTATACGCATATTTCACTTGAAACAAGCAAGGCGATTATGAAAGGCCCAGACCATTCCGATCATAGTGCAAGTCTTCTCCGGTGTGAACCTTCAAAAACCTCAACAAATAGCCTGAAAGGCTTTCAGAAACAACTCCCGTTAACAACTCCAACCAATCATCCAAATCATCGGGCTTCCTGTAGGCGCAAGACTTCCTGCTAATCACACCCACCATATCCTTACTGCATACTACATGTTGTAACATCCAACTAGCATACACATCAACAGCATCAGCTTCGTCATTTCCGGTCACATAACACCCAGCTCCATCGAATAGAGTTAAACAGCAGCAAAACAAATCATCTTCGACATCGACCTCAGAAAGAGGCTTCAAAGAACCCATCAATCTTCGAATAGAAGAAAGACACAAAGAACCCATTGCAGAGTAACAATTAAGAAAAAATAGTACGTATAAATAAGAAATATGGTGTATAGGTGGTAGAGAAGAGGAGGGAGATGGATTATTGAAGGAGAGTTGTATAGATCTTTTTTTTTTTTTTTTTTTTTGCTAATTGAAAAAATTTAATTAAAGAGAGAAAAAAGGTACAAAAATTAGGGGGCATACCCCGCACTCAAGGAACCAGCAGTATAAGACCTGCTAAGCAACACAAACCTCACTAAGTGTAGGTTACAAATTTACTAATTAACTAGTACAGAATTTGGCTAAGGTGAGGGTCCTTTGCTACACTCTTTTTAAATTCCTTGCAAGTGAAAAGCTTTTCTCTGACCATGCTCTTTATATAACCAATCAACACCTGAGCTTGCCTCGCTCCACCATTTTGATGCACACGGAGATTTCTCTCTTGCCAAATACAATAGACCCGAGGAAGAGAAGTAAAGATATCCAATCAATTTTTTGAGGTTCGACACTTGATTTGTAAGGAAATCACCTTGCATCCACCGACTCCACTGCATATTAAGCTGAAAAGGGCGGCAGGCGAGCATAATGGCAGAGGCATATGGGCAAGAAGAGAACAGATGTTCCACGCTTTCCGGTTGAGTAAGACATAGGACACAAGAGCTATCTACCTGCATTCCAAAAAGAAGCATTTTGTCTTTAGTTAACAGCCTGTCTTTAAGTGCTAGCCAAGTGAAAAAAGCACACTTTGGTATGTGAAACCGATGCCAGATAACTGGAAGCCAGGGAGGGGGGTTTTCACGACGTCTCAAACTTTCCCACACCAGAGACAGGGTAACTTGCTTTTGATTGCTCCAACAGACTTCATCCTCTACCACAATATTAAATGAACCCAGCAAACTTCTTAATTCCATAGCTTTGACATGATTAGTAATAGGGGCACACCAAACTCCATTCCGAATGATCGAATTAATAAGGGCTAAGTTTGAGGATTCCATGATAGAGATAATATCACTGCCCAGCCTATCCAAAAGAGAAGGTTTAAGAAGCCAAGGGTCATGCCAAAGCTTTAACACTGAGTTTCTACCAACATTGTATAGATCTGATGAAAAGGTGTAAGAAAAGGCTGAAATTAAGTGGCGGCTAGTAGGGTTTTTTAGAGAGAGGTCAGAGAGAAGGCAGAGAACCCGACTCTCATTAGTAGTCGTCCCCCCAAAATTAAGTTTTAGTGAGTTTTATGGTTCAAACGAGTTAAGAACAAGGCCCTAAGTGGTTTCCATTGTCAAACGAGTCAAAAATGAAGCCAAATTAATTTTCTTGTTCCAACGAGTCCAAATTGAGGTTTTAGTGTGTTTTAGGGGTCAAACGAGTCAAGGACAAGGCTATAAGTGGTTTCCATGTTCGAACGAGCCAAAAATGAAGCTAAGTTAATTTTCTTGTTCCAATGAGTCCAAAATGAGGTTTTAGTGAGTTTTAGGGTTCAAACGATCAAGAACATGGCTACAAGTGGTTTCCATGTTCAAACAAGTCCAAAATGAAGTCAAATTAATTTTCTTGTCTCAACAAGTCCAAAATGAGGTTTCAAAGAGTTTTAGGGGTCAAACGAGTCAAGAAGAAGGCTTATAAGTGATTTCCATGTTCAAACGAGTCAAAAATGAAGTCAAATTAATTTTCTTGTTCCAACGAGTCCAAAATCAGGTTTTAGTGAGTTTGAGGGGCCAAACGAGTCAAGAACAAGGCTATAAGTGGTTTCCATGTTCAAACGAGTCATAAATGAAGTCAACTTAATTTTCTTGTTCCAACGAGTCCAAAATGAGGGTTTAGTGTGAGCTTTAGGGGTCAAACGAGTCAAGAACAAGGCTACAAGTGGTTTCCATGTGCACACAAGTCAAAAATGAAGCTAATTAATGTGTTTGTTTTAACGAGTCCAAAATGAGGTTTTAGTGAGTTTTAGGGGTCAAAAGAGTCAAGAACAAGGCTATAAGTGGTTTCCATTTTCAAACGAGCCAAAAATGAAGCTAAGTTAATTTTCTTGTTCCAAGGAGTCCAAAATGAGGTTTTAGTAAGTTTTAGGATTCAAACGAGTCAAGAACAAGGCTACAAGTGGTTTCCATGTTCAAACGAGTCAAAAATGAAGCCAAATTAATTTTCTTGTTCCAACGAGTCCAAAATGAGGTTTCAATGAGTTTTAGAGGTTAAACGAGTCAAGAAGAAGGCTTATAAGTGGTTTCCATGTTCAAACGAGTCAAAAATGAAGTCAAATTAATTTTCTTGTTCCAATGAGTCCAAAATGAGGTTTTTTTTTTTTTTGCTAATTAAAAATTTTATACCAAAGAGGAATAACTTAAACAAGTCTAGGGGCATACCCCGCGAAATCAACAACCAAACATTACAACGAAATCAAGGAAACAACCTAGTCAACATAACAAAACCAAAACTAGGTACGACCTAGCTTAACCTTTACTACCACTAATGCCTGCTAAGCATCAAGTCTATCAGCCTCCACCTTCGGGCCCCCATCCAAACCATCTTCCAACTGCCAACATGAACCATTTCCTTGAAAGCGACATCAGGTTCTATAGTACATTTATTGACCTTAATTCATGGCCAACAATGCCTGTAGGCCACCGAACAACATACATCTTACCTGTTTTCACAACACACCGCAAGTTTGGTAATTGGTAAACCAAGTTATGACATGCAGTCAAAACAGGAGTGTTATTCCTTCTCCCAAGAAAACAATCTGTTACTACCATCAATATATACACAGGGCGTACGTGGAAGATATAATCAAAACCATTGGTCTTTTCCGTGACCACCACATGGTACATACCATACCAGTCATGGTTAATCATTCCGCGTATGCGTATCAACAAAACAAGCACCTTGTGCTTTCCCGACATTTTCCTTGCAACAAATGAAACACCAGCTCCTCGGCAAGGTCAATCCTTCTGAAGACCAGACGTCATACCAGATTGGTAGGACGCAGAATCGATACCAACAATCTCCCTGACCCAACTCCAGTTTAGGGAACTAGTCTCAAACTCAACTGAAACAAAGAAGTTGCTTCCATAAACAGGGAAGGCACACTCCTTCTCGGCAACTGGTCTAACCATAAACACTGAAATACGAAGACCATAGGCTTCGAAATTGTTCAGCGAATTCCAAAAAACATTTCCATCAGATCTCAAACCCACAACATTGTTTTTACCAACACACTTGCAACCAAGAAAGATACTCCTCCATTCCAGAAAGAGCCCAACATAATTTACATAAAACACGTTGAGGTTTTCACCTGCAATCCATTGACAATCTCCAAGGTCTTGCTTGAACATACCATCAAACAACATGTACTCCGAATGTCTCGCTAGATGACAATAATTAGCACCAGCAGGACAACCACATTGCCGGTTCATCGAAACCCATGTCAAATTAGCGAAACTAACATATTTGACACTCACGGTTACCCTGTCTAGATTTGATGAATAAATCATCTTCTTCACAGGTAAGTCAATCAAAACAAGCCACATTGACAAGCCACCAGACACATATCGACTATCCCACAACGTAGGAAAATCCAGGCTCGCATAGGAGACTCTCAATGCCGTGAGAGGTAACGAATACTGCTCCCATGGCATCCCTATATCACCAAAAAACGAGTAGGTCCAGGACGTCCAAGCACCAAAGGAACTACCATTAACACTGAATTGATCAACCAGGTCATTCTTACAATTAAAAGCATCAATAGTACCCTTAAAATCTACCTCATTTGCAACATTAGGAACCCCACGAAGCTGCGGCTTCAGAGGCGTAACTATGACGTTGTCATACAACTGAGAAAAATCATTAAACACCTTGGCCTCAATAAAATTAAAGCCAACTACATCAAAATCTTCATGAGATCTGCACTTCACAGCAGCACAGGCTAGATAACAAACAATAGTTCATTATCTTCCAAATTCGTGATGAAAGAATCACCCACAACAAGAACCCCCACATCTCGTACATAGCTACTCATCTTCTCCTCAAAGGATGGATGGGTCAAATAGATCAACAGCCCATTTGTGGAGCAAGTCTCAGATCCACCGGGGGCAACACCGCTATCTCCGTCACCGTTGAAGTCGGAAGAACCAACCTGCCTTGACTTGGCTGCGTAGAGCACGAACATCTCAACAGAGCCCATCATGGCCTTAACAAGCTTAACAATTAAAACTGGAACCAAGTCGTGCAAGGAGATGCTCTTGGATTCAAACATTGACAAAACGACATTGAAGCTGTCACCGAAAATGATAGCCCAATCGAGAACAGTTTCCCCTAAAGGAACCTCACACAGCAACACACATCTAAACTGTTCAAGCAACCTATACGAGATGCTTGAAACCCAGAACCGACTAAAAGATACCATTACAATATATACTATAAGAAATATGATAAGAGGTGATAAATTACGGAAAGGAGGTGAATTTGTGAAGGCTAGTATGAAAGATCTGATGAAAAAAGGTGAGGGATTTGCTGAAAAAAGAGGCGGCTAGGCTAGATTTTAGAGAGAAGTTAGAGAGAAGGTAGAGAAAACGACTCTCATTAGTCCAAAATGAGGTTATGAGTCCAAAATGAGGTTTTAGTGAGTTTTAGGGGTCAAACAAGTCAAGAACAAGGTTATAAGTGGTTTCCATGTTCGAGCGAGCCCAAAATGAAGCCAAATTAATTTTCTTGTTTCAACAAGTCCAAAATGAGGTTTTAGTGAGTTTTAGGGGCCAAACGAGTCAATAACAAGGCTATAAGTGGTTTCCATGTTCAAACTAGCAAAAAATGAAGCTAAATTAATATTGTTGTTCCAACGAGTCCAAAATGAGGTTTTATTGAGTTTTAAGGGTCAAACGAGTCAAGAACAAGGCTATAAGTGGTTTCCTTGTACAAACGAGTCAAAAATGAAGCCAATTTAATTTTTTTGTTCCAACGAGTCCAAAATGAGGTTTTAGTGAATTTTAGGGGTCAAACGAGTCAGGAATAGGGTTATGTTTTTTTTTTACTAGTTAAAAAATTTATACCAAAAGCAAAGAAATTACATCTCTAGGGGCATACCCCGCGATTAAAAACCTGCTTACGGAACAACAAAGAGAACAATCAAACAGAAATTAACAAGACCAAGTTCCAAAAACATCCACATAAAACATAAGACCTCTACGGCCTTTAAACTTTCACAACATAGGCATCTCAGGCCTAGCCCTCTTTAATCTTCTTTAGCTCTCACCAACAGCCTTACCATTGCCCTTTCCACGATAGACTCGTGCCTCTGCATCACATTGGACATTTCCCTCAGTAGTAGCCTTCCCAATAGCAGTCTTCAACACCGGCGTGGAGTCCATCCATCAGCAAAACCCAAGAGCATTCCTAGGTGATGCATGTGTCCGCGCATGGATGCCTTAGCAGTCTTTTTAAAACCCTTCAAAGCCAATGGTTTGGCAATACCCTTGAAGACCTCAACCACCTTTACCAGTTCATACTTCACAGTGAGCGAATCCATAAGACCCCCAGAACGGCCTTGCGCAATAACCTCCTCAAGGTTCTCATCCTGATCAGAGTCCCCATCGTTACCTGATTTGCTTTTTAAGCCAACCTCTCTACATTGATTTCCTCCACCACAGTATTGGCCAGAAGGCCATGGCCATCCATCTCTTGAGCAGCTAGGAAGTTCCTAATTGTGATTGGCATTTCATGCTGAGCCTCATCACCTACATACCTGATAACATTTGGTTCCTTATTACCAACAGAGATAATAAATATCTTCAAACTATCCCCATTCAACCCCTGACTAGCAGCCACAATCGTTTCCCCATTACCCCCCAGATTGGTGTCCCCTAACAGGCCAGCCTCTCTCAACTCCTCCTTCATTCCCATAAAAAGGTCCCCCCCCCATCCCCTAAGAGAGCAGGAGGGGGAAGTTTCCTTCTCCGAATGAAGCTACTCAACTGATTAATACAATGCAGTGCTCGCGCACAATCATCCATCATCCTAATTACAGGGTGATCCTGCAAATCATTAGAAAAACTAACAGCTCTCATAGGAACCTTCCCCCAAAAGGTAGGAACCTCATGCCCATTTCGCACAATACAATCCCTCAAAATCATGATAACTTTCAAAGCTATATTCAGTGTGTCCGCTTTGATTTCCCTCGACATCTGACTATCGTCCATAGAGGGTGTCGCACACATAGGCATACTAGATATAATATGGCCAACAACATTATCAGAGTCAGGAATCTTACCAGGCTCTCTTCTTCCCAGCAGGAGTTGGTTCATCTTCTTAGACCCCACATCCTCCACCTCAGCATCCAAGGCAGAAGAGCCCAATTTCTGGTTGGGACCTTTCATCAAACACGTCCTGGGCATCCCCGACGTCTCCATTAGACAATTTTCTTTAGAAACCCCCTTTTCCCACGAGTTCGCATCCATCGCGGTGTGTAACCCCTTTCTGGACGAGAGTTAACAAACATCCCTATCTGAGCCCCCGAAACAAACATCATCCGTGACCGGATCTACTTCCAGATGGCTTACACCATCCACCCCATGGTTAGAGAAACCCGCCAATTCTTTCAAAACAGAGCCAGCAACTAGAAAGGGACTATGAGCCCCATCAATCAGCCCAAATTCAAGAGGAGCACCATCCTGATCAACAGGACCCCCCGAAGGATCTACATCATGGTTAAACCCGTCCATATTAAAAGGAGAAGATTTAAATCTTGTGTAAGAAATATGGTGTTTTAGGTGAGGGATTAGAGAAGGAAGGTGGATTTGGGAAGGAAATATATAGATCTGATGGAATAAGTGTTTAGAGATGGCTGGAATTAATGGTGGCTAAGGTTGAAAGCTAGAGAGAAAACGAAACGACTCTCATTCCCCCAAGTTTCAGGAATAGGGTTATGTTTATATGTGCAAACAGGTCCAAACTAAAGCTAAATTAATATATTTGTTCCAACGAGTCCAAAATGAGGTTTTATTGAGTTTTAGGGGTCAAACGAGTCGAGAACAAGGCTATAAGTGGTTTGCATGTTCACACGAGTAAAAAATGAAGCAAAATTAATATTTTTATTCCAACGAGTCCAAAATGAGGTTTTAGTGAGTTTTAAGGGTCAAACGAGTCAGGAACAAGGCTATAAGTGGTTTCCATGTGCACACAAGTCAAAAATGAAGCTAATTAATGTGTTTGTTTTAATGAGTCCAAAAAGAGGTTTTAGTGAGTTTTATGGGTCAAAAGAGTCAAGAACAAGGCTATAAGTGGTTTCCATTTTCAAACGAGCCAAAAATGAAGCTAAATTAAGTTTCTTGTTCCAAGGAGTCCAAAATGAGGTTTTAGTGAGTTTTAGGATTCAAACGAGTCAAGAACAAGGCTACAAGTGGTTTCCATGTTCAAACGAATCAAAAATAAAGCGAAATTAATTTTCTTGTTCCAACGAGTCCAAAATGAGGTTTCAATGAGTTTTAGGGGTCAAACGAGTCAAGAAGAAGGCTTATAAGTGGTTTCCATGTTCAAACGAGTCAAAAATGAAGTCAAATTAATTTTCTTGTTCCAACGAGTCGAAAATGAGGTTTTATTGAGTTTTAGGGGTCAAACAAGTCAAGAACAAGGTTATAAGTGGTTTCCATGTTTGAACGAGACCAAAATGAACCCAAATTAATTTTCTTGTTTCAACAAGTCCAAAATGATATTTTAGTGAGTTTTAGGGGTCAAACGAGTCAATAACAAGGCTATAAGTGGTTTCCATGTTCAAACTAGCAAAATATGAAGCTAAATTAATATTGTTGTTCCAACGAGTCCAAAATGAGGTTTTAGTGTGTTTTAGGGGTCAAACGAGTCAAGAACAAGGCTATAAGTGGTTTCCTTGTTCAAACGAGTCAAAAATGAAGCCAATTTAATTTTATTGTTCCAACGAGTCCAAAATGAGGTTTTAGTGAATTTTAGGGATCAAACGAGTCAAGAACAAGGCTATAAGTGGTTTACATGTGCAAACAAGTCCAAAATGAAGCTAAATTAATATATTTTTTCCAACGACTCCAAAATGAAGTTTTTTTTTTTGCTAATTGAAATTTTATACCAAAAAGGAACAACTAATACAAGTCTGGGGGCATACCCCGCGAAGTCACCATCCAAACAAAACTAAACCGTCAACCAAACGGAACAACAAAACAACTTTAAAAAGTATACATAAAAGAAACTAGTCCAAACGAAAGACTATGCCAGATATATCCTTCTCCTTGAGGACCTCACCAGGTCCATGTTCTTGAAAACCTCACCTGCAGCCACTACTTACATAATTGGAACAACCCCCCTGGCAGGAGTGCAAGTTCCCATCAAGCTCTTCTTTCCAAATCTTGACTTGTTCCCATTATCATTATTAGAACGGTTAATGAATAACCAGTTTACAGAAGCATTTTCCGTCGAGAGCGACGCATCCCAATTTCCATTCTCTTTGTGACTACCATACCATCTGAACATTGACCTGACCGGCCCATCCAATTGCAACCTCAAAGAAGTTCGACTATTGACAGTAGCAGCCCAAACAAACCCAACAAAAGCAACAACAACCTCAACCTCCATTAGTCTAGATGTTGCAAAAGAGTTTGCATCTTGGCAAACCAACACCTGAAGCCATGCAATGTCACCATAAACAGACTCCATTCCAATTCTATCCTCCTTGACAACCCTGAACATACTAACATCGTAGTCCCCTGCATCAATACCCTTCAAGCCATGGCCAACAGTACCAAAGGTTGCCGCGTTACCCTCGCAAATTGCGTTCCTATTTCTAAATCCATCCCGAGTTCCAGAATGACTCATTAAAGGTTCAAGCAACACACCAACACTAGTGTTTGTAAGCCGTGAGTAAAACAATCCCCACAAATTGTCACCATCATGTATGATCAACAGAACTTGAACGTGCTTTTTCACCTCCGTGAAACTCATAGTTTCACAATTAGGCAAACCGCAAGTTGTAATCCTATTAATGAAATCAAACATATCCGGAATTACCAGAAGATTGAATTCAAAACAACATTTGAAACTACCATTTCCTAATTTAACTTCAATGGACTCCTTGTAACAACCATTAAGCCTCAACCTTAAGGCTCCACTAACCTTCTTTAATGGATATCCAATCACCAGGTAAATCCCTAGCAGATCAACCGAAGTAACCTCCATGGATTGTTCTTTACAAAGATGCACTATACATGGCACAATGCTCACATAAGGCTTCCACAACAACACAGTAAACATAGTTAAAAAACTATCATTCAGCTGAGACCATAAGAACAGTTTACCACTCTGCTCAAATTGTCGTTTAGACATAACTTCAAACACTTGGTGTACAACACTTGCTCCATAGTCGTCACCTCTCTTAGAATCATCACCCCTGTTGCAAAGGTGAGCAGCGTAGAATCCCCTCTTTAAGATACTCCTCCGCGTCATAACCTCAAACAGCTGGCAGGTCTTAATCGCAAAATCCCAATTATAGGAAAAAACAATACCAACACAGAAACCCATTTTAGATTCCCTCAACTTCAAGCATCCCAACACCGTGAGAGTACTACCACCTCCACAATTCCTTTTCATCAACAAAGGACGTTGAGACAATCGGACAAACAGCTGAAGTTCATTCCAACTTGAATCTTTAGGTGTGTTGCCCTCTTTATTCCCGTCGTTCTTGCTACAAGGGACCACCATTATACTCACATAATAAGGTCTACCCATCATCTCTAGGCGAGATAGACGGATTGGATAAATCGATAGAGATTTCAACAGATCGTTTGAAGAACAGGTCCCAAACCCCTCAGAAACAGAGTTGTTGCTTCCCTTACCGATGATTCCACAGAAGTCAACCAATCTGAAAAACAGGTCACCGTGAAAGGTGAGCTTTCTATCCGCGTCCCCAATCTGAAAAACACGGAAAACACAGACACCCTCAAAGATGTGAATAACACCATCCACAATCAACTACGATTGAGCCCCCAACAATCTTCCAACTGAAGAAAGAGACATAGATAGCAGATCCATTAAAACGATGTTTTTAGTAATCAAAGAACGATTACTCTTCAGGAGGAATGAAATACCCAACTGGTTCTCCATAGAACCTACCAAACAGAAATTCCAAACAAACGAACCCATTACAACAACAAAAGTAGTAATAAATATAAGAAATATAGGTGTTTATGGTGTAAGAATAGAAGAAAGAGATGGATTAGTGAAGGTTTTATGGTCAGATTTGATGGAGAAAGGTTTAGATTTAGTTTAGATTTAGTGGCGGCTGGCTAAGTTCCTAGAGAGAAAACGACTCTCATTTCTTAACATCCGCCTTGTTCTTTACTCGTTTTGACTCCAAAATGAGGTTTTACTGAGTTTTAGGGTTCAAACGAGTCAAGAACTAGGCCATAAGTGGTTTCCATGTTCAAACGAGTCAAAAATGAAGCCAAATTAATTTTCTTGTTCCAACGAGTCCAAATTGAGGTTATAGTGTGTTTTAGGGGTCAAACGAGTCAAAAATGAAGCCAATTTAATTTTTTTGTTCCAACGAGTCCAAAATGAGGCTTTAGTGAATTTTAGGGGTCAAACGAGTCAGGAATAGGGTTATGTTTTTTTTTTTTACTAGTTAAAAAATTTATACCAAAAGCAAAGAAATTACATCTCTAGGGGCATACCCCGCGATTAAAAACCTGCTTACGGAACAACAAAGAGAACAATCAAACAGAAATTAACAAGACCAAGTTCCAAAAACATCCACATAAAACATAAGACCTCTACGGCCTTTAAACTTTCACAACATAGGCATCTCAGGCCTAGCCCTCTTTAATCTTCTTTAGCTCTCACCAGCAGCCTTACCATTGCCCTTTCCACGATAGACTCGTGCCTCTGCATCACATTGGACATTTCCCTCAGTAGTAGCCTTCCCAATAGTAGTCTTCAACACCGGCGTGGAGTCCATCCATCAGCAAAACCCAAGAGCATTCCTAGGTGATGCATGTGTCCGCGCATGGATGCCTTAGCAGTCTTTTTAAAACCCTTCAAAGCCAATGGTTTGGCAATACCCTTGAAGACCTCAACCACCTTTACCAGTTCATACTTCACAGTGAGCGAATCCATAAGACCCCCAGAACGGCCTTGCGCAATAACCTCCTCAAGGTTCTCATCCTGATCAGAGTCCCCATCGTTACCTGATTTGCTTTTTAAGCCAACCTCTACATTGATTTCCTCCACCACAGTATTGGCCAGAAGGCCATGGCCATCCATCTCTTGAGCAGCTAGGAAGTTCCTAATTGTGATTGGCATTTCATGCTGAGCCTCATCATCATGGTTAAACCCGTCCATATTAAAAGGAGAAGATTTAAATCTTGTGTAAGAAATATGGTGTTTTAGGTGAGGGATTAGAGAAGGAAGGTGGATTTGGGAAGGAAATATATAGATCTGATGGAATAAGTGTTTAGAGATGGCTGGAATTAATGGTGGCTAAGGTTGAAAGCTAGAGAGAAAACGAAACGACTCTCATTCCCCCAAGTTTCAGGAATAGGGTTATGTTTATATGTGCAAACAGGTCCAAACTAAAGCTAAATTAATATATTTGTTCCAACGAGTCCAAAATGAGGTTTTATTGAGTTTTAGGGGTCAAACGAGTCGAGAACAAGGCTATAAGTGGTTTGCATGTTCACACGAGTAAAAAATGAAGCAAAATTAATATTTTTATTCCAACGAGTCCAAAATGAGGTTTTAGTGAGTTTTAAGGGTCAAACGAGTCAGGAACAAGGCTATAAGTGGTTTCCATGTGCACACAAGTCAAAAATGAAGCTAATTAATGTGTTTGTTTTAATGAGTCCAAAAAGAGGTTTTAGTGAGTTTTATGGGTCAAAAGAGTCAAGAACAAGGCTATAAGTGGTTTCCATTTTCAAACGAGCCAAAAATGAAGCTAAATTAAGTTTCTTGTTCCAAGGAGTCCAAAATGAGGTTTTAGTGAGTTTTAGGATTCAAACGAGTCAAGAACAAGGCTACAAGTGGTTTCCATGTTCAAACGAATCAAAAATAAAGCGAAATTAATTTTCTTGTTCCAACGAGTCCAAAATGAGGTTTCAATGAGTTTTAGGGGTCAAACGAGTCAAGAAGAAGGCTTATAAGTGGTTTCCATGTTCAAACGAGTCAAAAATGAAGTCAAATTAATTTTCTTGTTCCAACGAGTCGAAAATGAGGTTTTATTGAGTTTTAGGGGTCAAACAAGTCAAGAACAAGGTTATAAGTGGTTTCCATGTTTGAACGAGACCAAAATGAAGCCAAATTAATTTTCTTGTTTCAACAAGTCCAAAATGATATTTTAGTGAGTTTTAGGGGTCAAACGAGTCAATAACAAGGCTATAAGTGGTTTCCATGTTCAAACTAGCAAAATATGAAGCTAAATTAATATTGTTGTTCCAACGAGTCCAAAATGAGGTTTTAGTGTGTTTTAGGGGTCAAACGAGTCAAGAACAAGGCTATAAGTGGTTTCCTTGTTCAAACGAGTCAAAAATGAAGCCAATTTAATTTTATTGTTCCAACGAGTCCAAAATGAGGTTTTAGTGAATTTTAGGGATCAAACGAGTCAAGAACAAGGCTATAAGTGGTTTACATGTGCAAACAAGTCCAAAATGAAGCTAAATTAATATATTTTTTCCAACGACTCCAAAATGAGGTTTTTTTTTTTTTTTTGCTAATTGAAATTTTATACCAAAAAGGAACAACTAATACAAGTCTAGGGGCATACCCCGCGAAGTCACCATCCAAACAAAACTAAACCGTCAACCAAACGGAACAACAAAACAACTTTAAAAAGTATACATAAAAGAAACTAGTCCAAACGAAAGACTATGCCAGATATATCCTTCTCCTTGAGGACCTCACCAGGTCCATGTTCTTGAAAACCTCACCTGCAGCCACTACTTGCATAATTGGAACAACCCCCCTGGCAGGAGTGCAAGTTCCCATCAAGCTCTTCTTTCCAAATCTTGACTTGTTCCCATTATCATTATTAGAACGGTTAATGAATAACCAGTTTACAGAAGCATTTTCCGTCGAGAGCGACGCATCCCAATTTCCATTCTCTTTGTGACTACCATACCATCTGAACATTGACCTGACCGGCCCATCCAATTGCAACCTCAAAGAAGTTCGACTATTGACAGTAGCAGCCCAAACAAACCCAACAAAAGCAACAACAACCTCAACCTCCATTAGTCTAGATGTTGCAAAAGAGTTTGCATCTTGGCAAACCAACACCTGAAGCCATGCAATGTCACCATAAACAGACTCCATTCCAATTCTATCCTCCTTGACAACCCTGAACATACTAACATCGTAGTCCCCTGCATCAATACCCTTCAAGCCATGGCCAACAGTACCAAAGGTTGCCGCGTTACCCTCGCAAATTGCGTTCCTATTTCTAAATCCATCCCGAGTTCCAGAATGACTCATTAAAGGTTCAAGCAACACACCAACACTAGTGTTTGTAAGCCGTGAGTAAAACAATCCCCACAAATTGTCACCATCATGTATGATCAACAGAACTTGAACGTGCTTTTTCACCTCCGTGAAACTCATAGTTTCACAATTAGGCAAACCGCAAGTTGTAATCCTATTAATGAAATCAAACATATCCGGAATTAACAGAAGATTGAATTCAAAACAACATTTGAAACTACCATTTCCTAATTTAACTTCAATGGACTCCTTGTAACAACCATTAAGCCTCAACCTTAAGGCTCCACTAACCTTCTTTAATGGACTCCAGGTAAATCCCTAGCAGATCAACCGAAGTAACCTCCATGGATTGTTCTTTACAAAGATGCACTATACATGGCACAATGCTCACATAAGGCTTCCACAACAACACAGTAAACATAGGTAAAAAACTATCATTCAGCTGAGACCATAAGAACAGTTTACCACTCTGCTCAAATTGTCGTTTAGACATAACTTCAAACACTAGGTGTACAACACTTGCTCCATAGTCGTCACCTCTCTTAGAATCATCACCCCTGTTGCAAAGGTGAGCAGCGTAGAATCCCCTCTTTAAGATACTCCTCCGCGTCATAACCTCAAACAGCTGGCAGGTCTTAATCGCAAAATCCCAATTATAGGAAAAAACAATACCAACACGGAAACCCATTTTAGATTCCCTCAACTTCAAGCATCCCAACACCGTGAGAGTACTACCACCTCCACAATTCCTTTTCATCAACAAAGGACGTTGAGACAATCGGACAAACAGCTGAAGTTCATTCCAACTTGAATCTTTAGGTGTGTTGCCCTCTTCATTCCCGTCGTTCTTGCTACAAGGGACCACCATTATACTCACATAATAAGGTCTACCCATCATCTCTAGGCGAGATAGACGGATTGGATAAATCGATAGAGATTTCAACAGATCGTTTGAAGAACAGGTCCCAAACCCCTTAGAAACAGAGTTGTTGCTTCCCTTACCGATGATTCCACAGAAGTCAACCAATCTGAAAAACAGGTCACCGTGAAAGGTGAGCTTTCTATCCGCGTCCCCAATCTGAAAAACACGAAAAACACAAACACCCTCAAAGATGTGAATAACACCATCCACAATCAACTACGATTGAGCCCCCAACAATCTTCCAACTGAAGAAAGAGACATAGATAGCAGATCCATTAAAACGATGTTTTTAGTAATCAAAGAACGATTACTCTTCAGGAGGAATGAAATACCCAACTGGTTCTCCATAGAACCCACCAAACAGAAATTCCAAACAAACGAACCCATTACAACAACAAAAGTAGTAATACATATAAGAAATATAGGTGTTTATGGTGTAAGAATAGAAGAAAGAGATGGATTAGTGAAGGTTTTATGGTCAGATTTGATGGAGAAAGGTTTAGATTTAGTTTAGATTTAGTGGCGGCTGGCTAAGTTCCTAGAGAGAAAACGACTCTCATTTCTTAACATCCGCCTTGTTCTTTACTCGTTTTGACTCCAAAATGAGGTTTTACTGAGTTTTAGGGTTCAAACGAGTCAAGAACTAGGCCATAAGTGGTTTCCATGTTCAAACGAGTCAAAAATGAAGCCAAATTAATTTTCTTGTTCCAACGAGTCCAAATTGAGGTTTTTTTTTTTTGCTAAATAAAAAATATATACCAAAGGAAATCAAGTACAAAAACTAGGGGCATACCCCGCGATCAAGCTACAAAAAAATCTCAATTTAATTACCTATAAAGGTACTAAATGAGGCATTTCCTAACAAAAGAGTACAATTAGTACGATTGGCACAATTAGAATAAATCAGAAATTAGAGAGTGATTACGAGATGCATGCTCCTGAAACAGTCTGCTAGAAAAAACCTTATCCCTAACAATTTGCTTGACATCATGTATGAGCTGATTTGAACTGCGCCCGTGGCCCATATTGTGAATACGCTGGTTCCTTTCCTTCCAAATAGTATGACCCGCCACTGCTAAATAGAGATAGGCTAGCTGCTCCTTGATTCTTACGAGTCAAGAACAAGGCTACAAGTGGATTCCCTGTTCAAACGAGTCCAAAATGAAGCCAAATTAATTTTCTTGTCTCAACGAGTCCAAAATGAGGTTTCAATGAGTTTCAGGGGTCAAACAAGTCAAGAAGAAGGCTTATAAGTGATTTCCATGTTCAAACGAGTCAAAAATGAAGCTAATTTAGTGAGTTTTAGGGGTCAAACGAGTCAAGAACAAGGCTACAAGTGGTTTCCATGTGCACACAAGTCAAAAATGAAGCTAATTAATGTGTTTGTTTTAACGAGTCCAAAATGAGGTTTTAGTGAGTTTTAGGGGTCAAAAGAGTCAAGAACAAGGCTATAAGTTATTTCCATTTTCAAACGAGCCAAAAATGAAGCTAATTTAATTTTCTTGTTCCGAGGAGTCCAAAATGAGGTTTTAGTGAGTTTTAGGATTCAAACGAGTCAGGAACAAGGCTAGAAGTAGTTTCCATGTTCAAACGAGTCAAAAATGAAGCCAAGTTAATTTTCTTGTTCCAACGAGTCCAAAATGAGGTTTCAATGACTTTTAGGGGTCAAACGAGTCAAGAAGAAGGCTTAAAAGTGGTTTCCTTGTTCAAACGAGTCAAAAATGACTTTTTTTTTTTTTTTTTTTGCTAATTAAAAATTTATACCAAAAGGAACAACTGATACAATTCTAGGGGCATACCCCGCGAAATCAACATCCAAATATTACAACAAAACCATCAGACATACTCTCAATCAACTAATCGAGTCAACTTAAAACCATCTAGTTAGGGTAGATTAAAAGCTTTTGCGCCTTGAACAACCTAATTTTGAGACCAAACACGTGCCACACAACCCCACAGAATAAGACCAAACCTCCTGGCCTGCTGGTGTGACTAATACCATTCAAGAACCAACATTCATAATGCAAATGACCACACCGATGCGCAACCATGTACCAAACATCTAACTTGTATTTAAACAAGTGACCATTCGAGACATGGTAGACACAATCGGAACCACCTCCAATTTCATCTACAGCATCGACAACAAACTCAAAGATACACACGAGATAAAAGAAGTCCAACTTGTTTATGCCAAGTTCCACGTGAGCAGCCCAAAATACCTCCTCACGAAAAGCAATTGAGCCATGACAAACCTGACCCCACGGTACATTTCCAGTAAAAAACAAATCGAGCAAACTATACTCGATGAACCATCCCGTGTCCTTGCAGACCCGATACATTTTGCTACTTGTATTCATATCATAGCTAGAGTTCCCATCAGGATGCACCAAAACATTCAAGAGACTAGAACTCTTCGTAACCAGACAGAGTTTGCTATGCAGATAGCAATTTTTGCTAGAAACCCAACATGGATTTATACCCTCTTGACTTTCAAACCCATCAAGTCGATGACACCCTTTCCCATCATCATCAATGCTTCCATCCAAGTCCTCATCGAACCTCAACACACTAGCATAAATCCTGAAATTGAAAACAGGTCTACAAACAACAAAGTATTTCAAAGACATCAAATAGTCGACAAAGTCATGGCTTTGAATTGCCAAACCAAAATCAGACTTCCGGAATTTTGCCCTGCACAGAATTCCTCTTTGGATTTCCACCATTACAATCACAAGCCTCATTTGATTTATACTCAATACGAGCAGGGTCATTTGAAAGTCATTTGAATACCAATAATTGAACTTTGATTGTAAATCAAACAACATAACATTTGCCTTACCCTGAATGCAAATCCTACCTTTTTTTCCATAGTTCACGGAAATGAGTTCCTGCAGAATCAAATCTAATGCAGTTACCCAGTCAAAAGTGCATCGTGCCCTTAGCATTGCTGCACCACATCCAACCAGGTCCCCATCAGAATGATTAGAAAGGCCATTTAGAAATTTCTTCTCAACTGCATAGCCAAAATGCTGCTCAACTACAATATTTCGTTGAGACATGTCATCAAACATCTTTGTTGCCACAAAACCATCTATTCTGCAGCCATACTTGTAGATCTGGTGCATCCCATCTCTTCTAACAAACATAACATTCTCCATGAGAATAACATTAGAACAAACTATGCCCAACATAGCACCATCAATTTTAGTCGTCTTAATAACAGAGAATAAATCCCTAGAGTCTTCGCACAAATCCTCCGTTGTCAACTCGAGAAAGCCTGTGCCTTTGTCACTCGTAATACCATATCTGAGCGCAGCATTCACAAAGTTCTTGGTTCTCTTAGTAAATTCGTCGAACACCTGGTGAGCTAACATCATAAAGTTGTTTGTTTGAAACAAAATGACAAACACCTTGTCCGCTTTCCATAATTCCTTTGAATGGGCTGCACCATTTGCAGCCACCTCTTTTATCAGGACTATTCGTCGTGCTACAACAATCGCCAAACCCATTGATGTTCCAGGAGTCACCGAATCAAGCGCAGCAAGACAACCAGCAGTAGAAAACATATAGGAACCACTTAAGGTCCAAGCCCACTTCAGTAATCTGTTGTTCGAGAGACTCGACAAAACTAAAGAGATAGTCACCCCGAAAGAGGAAGACATACCAACTTTAATTTTCATTATACAGCTTGGGTTAAGAACCCCAACTGTTTTGATAAGGTCTGGTAGGGAGATCCCAGAAACCTTCCCAACTGAAAGGATGAAGTTCCACAACCTTAGGTCTAGAGCTTCAAACAAATCAAATAGGTCAAGACCCATCAGAAAAATGCACCCAAAATCTCTATCAGAGGTGAAAAAATCACCTTCTGGAGATATAACCGAAAATAATATAGATAATATAAGAAATTTGGTGTAAAGGTGGGAGATTTGAGATGGAGGATGGATTAGTGAAGGTTGAATTAGTAGATCTGATGGAAGATTGTGATAGAATGTAGGATTTTTGTGACGGCTAAGAGGGTTTCTAGAGAGAACGGTAGACTCTCATTTTTTAGTCCCTTTTTTCGCCCTATTTCAGTCCAAAATGAGGTTTCAATGAGTTTTAGGGGTCAAACGAGTCAATAACAAGGCTATAAGTGGTTTCCATGTTCAAACTAGCAAAAAATGAAGCTAAATTAATATTGTTGTTCTAACGAGTCCAAAATGAGGTTTTTTTTTTTTTGCTAATTAAAAAATTTTATACCAAAAGGAACAACTGGATACAAATCTAGGGGCATACCTCGCGAAATCACAGATAAACAACAGTCAAAGCATTACAGAGTCAAAGACAATCAACATTGAACGAAATAAATTTTAAAGATCTAAACAGCCAGAAAAATAGTAAACAAATCCCTAATTCACATCCCAGGGTCCCTTGCACGACTGCATCTCAAAAACTCCATCCCGGGCATACCAACGTTACCAACATTTTCATCGAATACTATTATGTGGCCAACAACCAGCCCTGAAGCATGCTCCCCAGAAAGGTGTACCGTATACACATCAAGGCCATAAGACTCATACCAAAATACAAGTCGATCAATTCTTAAGTTGAACCGCACTAGCTTCCTGCCCAGCCCTTTGACAAGCATCTTGAAGATACAATTCCAATTCACAACACACGCAAAAGTCCCCAATTTCTCATCGGGAGCAATGCACACAATCACAATGAGACCAGAGACCAACACGAGTCTCCTCCTCCCCATACTGAGCGTAGCAGTAGGCATTCCGTCCATCATCGAGATATGAACGAAATAAGCACAAAAAAGATTACAAATTCCTAAGGCTCTAATAGACCAGCTTCTGAGCTGAGCACTGCAATGCTTCACCTGGTTACATCATGCCTAGGCATGTCTTCGCCAACCTGAGCCCAAGAGACTAGTAACCACCTTGCCATCGGAGTCGAAATCCCAACATTTCCATATTCTAAACAAATCATCAAACATCCAAACATCATCATATTCAAGTCTGTTTGTGCAACTTCTATTCCAGCTTCCATTCGACACTAAAATCATCTCTTCTTCGAAACCATTGAAAACTAAATCCCATGCCACCACTGCAATAGTTCCAGTCCTTGTGCTTTGTTTAATAAAACAAATTACCCAACAGGATAAAACTGTCCAACCAAGAAAACACTTGTAGCAGTTGCTGTACAAACCCAGCAGAGCTGATCCCAAGCTTACAATGCTCACCCATAAATTAACTTCAATATGAAAGGGGCGAATGGCCTCCCGTAAAGCATAAAAGTAATGTTTTGCAAATCTAGCCGTGGAATTGACAACAGTCACCCTTTTCCCAGTAACATAGAATAAATCCCTTTCATAGACAAACACCGCAGTCGCATCGTATATACACCTCCATATATGTCCGGTGAACCAACATGTTAAACACAATATAACCAAACATAGAATCATAACACCCCTGTTGTAATAGATGAGGATCAGGGAATGAATATGTTAATTGGTAAATATTTTATATTATTATTCATGAAGGGATTCGAATTAGAATTTGTGGGAGAGTTGGGTCAAGAAGCTTACTTGGACAAGAAGGAATAAAGGAGAGATGAATGAAGCTTGAACAAGAAGCTGATTATTATCTATAAGTGTTAAGTAGATTTTGGCTTGCAAGTTTTTACCTTTCACTTGAAAGGGTTTTTCTTGTTTTAAGCACCTAGGATTTTATTTTCCTATTTGGATTCGATTTTATTTATTTTCTATTTGGATTTGGTTTTTAATTGTGTTTCCTGGATGGATTTATTTAGATATTAGCTAATCTTCAAGTTAGTATTGGATTTCTCTTGGATTCCTATTGGGTTTAGGTTATTGTCTAAGCCTATATATACCCCTCTCATGTAATGTTTTAAGATAGATAATGGATGATATAAACTTTTGTTTTGAGATAAACTATGATTAGTTTTTCTTTCCTCTAAGCTTCAATTACTCGATTGTTTTGAAGGTTAGATTCAAATTACTTAGTTTCTGGATTGATCTAAGTTATTTGAGATTCAAAGTTCACGTTTCTGGATTGATCGTGTTCTTTTGAAATATCTTTTTCTTCTTGTTTTCTTTATTCGTGGAGCGATCCACATCAATTTAGTATCAAAGCCAAGGTTTCTCCATCAATTTCTTAATTGTTGGGAGATCTAGGGTTTAAAAAAAAAACAAAACAAAAAAAATTACTGTTCATCGGGCACTATTCACGTGCACTGTTCATCGACACTGTTCATCAGTTACTGTTAACGAGCACTGTTCATTGGCACTGTTCACGGGTACTGTTCATCCAGAAATTTTTTCCCCCTTTTTTCAAATCTTGATCATGGCAACGGATGAATTGGTTAAACGCTTGCTAAAAAAATTAGATGCGATGGATATACGAACGGAGAAACTAGCTAATTCAATGGAGAGATTTGATGCGTTAGGTAAAATTCTTACGGTGAAAGATAGAGATGAAATCTATGATCCCGGAATAGAGCTTAATTATTTTACGGGTTTGGGTAGCATTGAAGATTTTGTTGAATGGGTAAGACAAGTCGACAAGATTTCAGATTATACGGGTTGGAGTGAAACAAAAGTATTCAAGATTGCAGCGATTAAACTTACGAAAAAAGCAGGCTTATGGTTTGACAATCTTAATGCAAGCAGAGCTAGATCTGGAAAGGAGAAGATCGTGACTTGGACAGCTTTAAAGAAGAACCTTCGTGCAAAATATATTCCTTGTGATTATGAACTAGAAAAATTCTTGAAGCTGACATCTTTGTCTCAAGGTAACATGAGTGTTTCTGAATATACATCTGAATTTAATAGATTATGCTTTATTTGTGACTTGAAGGAGAACGAAACAAAGAAGATTGCAAGATTTATTCTTGGATTGAACTTTCCTATATATAATAAAAAGGTTAAATCAAGTCCATATATCTCGTTCAGTGATGTGTGCAATCTAGCTTTGGAATTTGAATTGCATCAAGAAGAGGAGCAGGAGGTGAAACTGAAGTCTTCTTTACAAAGGTTTGATGTTTCGAAAGACAATCAAGAAGACGTCGTTGTCATGGAGAATGATGTTGATTTGGTTGTTGATTCTGCGATGTTACCTTTGGAGTCTACACCAACTTTTGATGCAAAGGAGGAACACGTTTCAATGGAAGTTATAACGGAGAAGCATGGAGAAAGTAAGTCATATCATGAGAAAGTCTTGATTGTTAAAGATGATCAGATGGATACATCTCTTGAACTTGTTTGTAGCGATATTGACGAAGAGAAAAAGGTAGTCAAGGAGACGTTTCAAACGGAAAAAGTTATGAACAAGGAGAACAACATGATCATGGTGAAATACATTGATTTTCTGGGAGCGGATGACTTATTGAAAGCAACTACTTCATCAAAGTATCTTGTTCTTTTGGGGTTGCTTCCAAAGATCTTGATCATGAGGCTAAAATTTGATCTTTTTGAGTTCTACAAGCAATTATCTCATTGTGTGCTTATTCTTAAATACTTTAGAACTCGAGGACGAGTTTTCTTCAAAGGAGAGGAGAATGATGAGGATCAGGGAATGAATATGTTAATTGGTAAATATTTTATATTATTATTCATGAAGGGATTCGAGTTAGAATTTGTGGGAGAGTTGGGTCAAGAAGCTTACTTGGACAAGAAGGAATAAAGGAGAGATGAATGAAGCTTGAACAAGAAGCTGATTATTATCTATAAGTGTTAAGTACATTTTGGCTTGCAAGTTTTTACCTTTCACTTGAAAGGGTTTTTCTTGTTTTATGCACCTAGGATTTTATTTTCCTATTTGGATTCGATTTTATTTATTTTCTATTTGGATTTGGTTTTTAATTGTGTTTCCTGGATGGATTTAGATATTAGCTAATCTTCAAGCTAGTATTGGATTTCTCTTGGATTCCTATTGGGTTTAGGTTATTGTCTAAGCCTATATATACCCCTCTCATGTAATGTTTTAAGATAGATAATGGATGATATAAACTTTTGTTTTGAGATAAACTATGATTAGTTTTTCTTTCCTCTAAGCTTCAATTACTCGATTGTTTTGAAGGTTAGATTCAAATTACTTAGTTTCTGGATTGATCTAAGTTATTTGAGATTCAAAGTTCACGTTTCTGGATTGATCGTGTTCTTTTGAAATATCTTTTTCTTCTTGTTTTCTTTATTCGTGGAGCGATCCACATCACCTATGACAGGCATTTGTGACTTCCCTTCTGTCCAAGGAAAGGCCTCCATCCAGTTCCTGATTTTCGAAGCAAAACAGGCCGAGTTCACAGCAAATTTGCAGTTCACACAAAGCATCAAACAGGTTGGTCACGTCTTCCTCAAAAGCAATAACCTCCATCAAACCCGGGCGAAAACCTTCCCCCTCCATCAGAATAGTGTGAACCCCCTTCCTCTTAAACCTATCTCGCAAAGAGAGATGTACAGAGATCCTAACACTACCAACGCGCAATCAAGAGGTACACCCTCTGCAACATATACACAGCAAGAGAAATCCACCAAAGCAGTTTCCTCATCTCTACCCCTCAAGCTCGCTTTCAACAGGGAGGTCCCTTCTCATACCATCAAAGAGAACTACAATGAAACCCATCGGTTCCAGTAGCAACCATTCAACAGAGATGTACGAAGACTCTCCACGAACCAAATTGAACACCAGAGCCATTAATTTTCTTGACGGAGACCCATCCATAAATCCTATCCCTGAACGCAGTAACAAAGAACTAGAAACCCTTCCATCAAACATTATAAAACTTGTCAAACATATAACAACGTTCGCAGATTTCCTATAAGACATTTCATCAAACATTTGGAGTCCAATGGCAATGACTCCTTTGTTGAGTGTGCTGTTTGCAGCAAAGACAACCCAGGCACCAACGAACACTTTGGTATCGTCTCCACCTACGCCAGAGGAGACGTCGACCAAGTTCGCCCAAGGAGGAAGAACACCAGTGTCGCTGAAACATGAGCAAATAACTCGAGCCTTCTTTATAGCGCCCATGTCATCAGATCTGGGCAAACTCATAGAAACCCGACTTGATCTTCTCAAGTCCATCCCTAACTTTTGCATAAATTCATACAGTCGATTAACTTCAAAGAAGCCATCCATCTCCTTGAATGACATGGACAAGCGTCCATCATTAAGATCCACAATAATGGACGCCGAAAGAGAAGTCGATCTTCGCACGAAAGAAAGAAAAACAGAACCAGAACCCATTAATAAATATAAGAAATTTTATAATAAAGGTGGGAGATAAGAGAGGTGAGGTGGATTTAGGAAGGGGAGTATAGATCTGATGAAGAAAAGGCTTAGATTAGGCTGAAATTAAATGGCGGATGCTAGGGTTTCAAGAGAGAAGGGGGGAGAAACCGACTCTCATCAAGTCCAGTTGATGTCTAAAATGAAGTTTTTTCCAAAATGAGGTTTTAGTGTGTTTCAGGGGTCAAATGAGTCGAGAACAAGGCTATAAGTGGTTTCCTTGTTCAAACGAGTCAAAAATGAAGCCAATTTAATTTTCTTGTTCCAACGAGTCCAAAATGAGGTTTTAGTGAATTTTTTTTTTTGCTAATTAAAATTTTATACCAAAAGGAACAACTGAAACACTTCTAGGGGCATACCCCGCGAAATCAACATCCAAATATTACAAAAAACATCAAAACCTACTCAATCAAGTATTGAGTCAACTTAAAACCCATCTAAAGACTAGATTAAAACTGGCGCCTAGAAAAACTTAACTTGAGACTAAACACGTGTCTCATAAAGACCATAGATTTTAGGGGTCAAACGAGTCAAGAACAAGGCTATAAGTGGTTTACATGTGCAAACAAGTCCAAAATGAATCTAAATTAATATATTTGTTCCAACGACTCCAAAATGAGGTTTTAGTGAGTTTTAGGGTTCAAACGAGTCAAGAACAAGGCCATAAGTGGTTTCCATGTTCAAACGAGTCAAAAATGAAGCCAAATTAATTTTCTTGTTCCAACGAGTCCAAATTGAGGTTTTAGTGTGTTTTAGGGGTCAAACGAGTCAAGGGCAAGGCTATAAGTGGTTTCCATGTTCGAACGAGCCAAAAATGAAGCTAAGTTAATTTTCTTGTTCCAACGAGTCCAAAATGAGGTTTTAGTGAGTTTTAGGGTTCAAACAAGTCAAGAACAAGGCTACAAGTGGTTTCCATGTTCAAACGAGTCCAAAATGAAGCCAAATTAATTTTCTTGTCTCAACGAGTCCAAAATGAGGTTTCAATAAGTTTTAGGGGTCAAACGAGTCAAGAAGAAGGCTTATAAGTGATTTCCATGTTCAAACGAGTCAAAGATGAAGCAAAATTAATTTTCTTGTTCCAACGAGTCCAGAATGAGGTTTCAATGAGTTTTAGGAGTCAAACGAGTCAATAACAAGGCTATAAGTGGTTTCCATGTTCAAACTAGCAAAAAATGAAGCTAAATTAATATTGTTGTTCCAACGAATTCAAAATGAGGTTTTAGTGTGTTTTAGGGGTCAAACGAGTCAAGAACAAGGCTATAAGTGGTTTACATGTGCAAACAAGTCCAAAATTGAAGCTAAATTAATATATTTGTTCCAACGACTCCGAAATGAGGTTTTATTGAGTTTCAGGGTTCAAACGAGTCAAGAACAAGGCTATAAGTGATTTCCATGTTCAAACGAGTCAGAAATGAAGTCAACTTAATTTTCTTGTTCCAACGAATTCAAAATGAGGGTTTAGTGAGTTTTAGGGGTCAAACGAGTCAAGAACAAGGCTACAAGTGGTTTCCATGTGCACACAAGTCAAAAATAAAGCTAATTAATGTGTTTGTATTAACGAGTCCAAAATGAGGTTTTAGTGAATTTTAGGGGTCAAAAGAGTCAAGAACAAGGCTATTAGTGGTTTCCATTTTCAAACGAGCCAAAAATGAAGCTAAGTTAATTTTCTTGTTCCAAGGAGTCCAAAATGAGGTTTTAGTGAGTTTAAGATTCAAACGAGTCAAGAACAAGGCTACAAGTGGTTTCCATGTTCAAACGAGTCAAAAATGAAGCCATTAATTTTCTTGTTCCAACGAGTCCAAAATGAGGTTTCAAAGAATTTTAGGGGTCAAACGAGTCAAGAAGAAGGCTTATAAGTGGTTTCCATGTTCAAACGAGTCAAAAATGACGTCAAATTAATTTTCTTGTTCCAATGTAAGAACCCAAATTTTCGGTAGAATTAAAACTTTTTATTAAGTATTGATCAAATGAGGAACAATGATTCCGACAACAAGGTCACCAGCTCTAATGAATGAATGGAATGAATATGGATTCAAATACTTATATGTCATGAAGAATGCTAATGGTTGACAACTTAGGTAAGAATAATCTATCTCCTCGGGGAATAAGATATGGCAATTCCAAGTAGGAGAATATTCTCATGTCATCCAGATCGATAACGATTAGTCCAGTGGTTCCGTGAAAGGGTTAAGGAACGCCCGAGAAAGAGCAAGGACATTATCATAAATATAGAGAATAAAGGAAGAATAAAGTATGAATAGTGTTTTTGGTGGAAATGAGAATATTATGAGACGACACTATATAGAAGTACCCGGAACGAAATTCTGAGTTCGTATTAGTGATCCAAGGGGGAAAAAGAGTGTATGTAAAAGCTGTCGGATTCTGAAAAATAGCACTTTTATTTTCCCCGAGATTTCCCTGGACACTGAAAGACTTAAGGAATTATTGAAGGGATTTAAGGAATATAGGTTCAAGAATTATTAAAGAGAATGGAGGATGATAGTATAAATATTAAGACGGTTTCCGGTAAAACCTAACTAGAAACGAATGAGTTATTTCTCCGAACGATCAATGAATTGAGCAATAAATGGACAAAGAAACAAGTAGAGATCCAAGAGGTATGATGAGCTAGTGGAAGGTGACATAATCACTTTATGCAAGATAAGATCAAAGAAATTTTTGGACTCGCTTTGGAGCTTCGATGAGAGTCGCTTTTCTCTCTAACAACCAACCCTAATCGCCACCAAATCGGAACCTTATGACCTTTTCTCCATCAAATTCACACTTAAACCTTCCTAAATCCATATTTCCTCTTCTGATCTTCCACCTAAAACACTATATTTCTTATAGTTATAATTTTTCTTTCTGTTCTAAATTTGTTCGAAGGGGTTTCTGGATTTTGTTCCACCTGGGTCTCATTTTATAGATGAGAATATAGTGATTGAAGATCTAGGACGAAGGTCGGGGAATTTAATCTTTATAGATGGTAAGGTTCTTGGGAAGGTTCTTGGGGTTTATTATCCAACCTATGTATTTGAAATTGAGGACTGCTGTATGGCTTTCTTGAACGGTACTAGGAGTTTTTATGAGTGTCACATGATGGGTTATGTTGTCGACTTGGGTTTGGGTCTGATAAGTTCTGTCCGCAACCTGTTTGATGGTAAGACTCTAAGACTATGTTTGTTGACGGAGCCCCAATTTAAGGGGTTTCGTATGTTACTGATGATAATGACTTGTCAAGCAGGGTGGGTTATACCTTGTTTGTCGATGGGAAAGATGAATTCGAGTTCTATCTTGAGGGTACAAGCGGGTGGTACCGATTTTGGTGATGTTATGTTAATACAAGCTATAGAGGGTAAGCATCGGTTTGTTGCTTGGTTTCTGGCCTGGACTGAGCTCTTGACAAAACGCAGGGCCCATGATAATGTTATGAAATATGGTTCTATCTTTAAGGAAAGTAAGGTGTTTGATGCCTGGGCTCAATGGTTATCAATGGTTGAGGTGCTCTGTACTGGAGGTTTTAATGCCCGGAAACAGAAGCTTGAGGAAGCATACCAAATGTTTGAGCTTAGCACTGTTAGTCTACCGTGTTGGGCTACTTCTGCCTAATTGACGAAGCAGGGGTCAAGAGACATAAGTGTTACTGTGATTGATGATGGACTGATTTGTAGAATGTCTGTTTTCGTTTTAATGTCGCCGAGGGGGTTTCAGGATGAGGAAATCATCTCTTTTCTTGGGGAGGAGGAGATTATTGAAGGTTTCTTGAAAGAAACTTATAATCTTGACATATCGGAAGCGCTTGATGGGACTAACCTGTTAGTTGATTTGCTTGAAACGCAGAGGTTTTCAATAGAGGCTAGACTTTGCTGTGGGTTCGACCTGATTTGCTCTGGTATTCGAGAATTGGAAGGAGGCCTGTTGGCAACTCCTATTTTACATGTTGAAGACTATAAGTCTTGCTGCTGTGTACTCGGGACTTTGTCAAAGACCTGTAAGGAGATAGTGGTTTATATGGAAGTTATTAGACTATGTGATAAATTGCATTTGCAGAAAAGTATGATGGATATTTTATATCTTGTTTTGATGTATTCGTCTACGCAACAGTTAGACCTGAGTGGTACTCTTGCGATTACTAATCTAGATGGATGGGAGACGTTTTTCTGGGTCTTCTTGCATAGGGAGAGCCCTCTTTGGGTTCATGATGTTCTTATTTTAGCTTCTGACTTGACTTGTTCGGTGTTGGGATTGTCCCAATTTCAATGGATGGTAAGTGAAGTAGGATTGTACTTTGCTATCTTGGAGGAAGACAACCTTCTGGTTGAGGACAAAATGGAGGTTTATCCTTGCTGTCAAGCTGTTCATAGAAAGCTTGGAGTGAATGTTCGAAATGGTGAACAAGGAAGCTGGGAGACAAATGGGACAAAAAAGGTAGACGCTGCTTTTGAGCTTCCACTGGGAATCTTGGTTTCCAAATTCAAAAATGCTTTGTTTTGGGGTTCAGACTCTGTCGTGAATTCCTATGTCTTATTCGTGGATCTATGGTATGTGTGTTGCATTCAATGGAGATGCAGTGCTATGGATATGTTAAATGTTGTATTACCATTGTGGGATTCAATTTGGCTTTGTTAAGCCAATGTGGTGGTCACCTTGACAACGTGAATAAACAACTTTATTCAATTGTTAGTAATGATGCATATTGTTGGATAGCTGGATGCCAATCTGATTGGCATGGATCAGGATTCTCAAAGTATGCTTGTGGCTGGGGCCTACCAGGAAAGAATGGTATGGTCAATGCAAAAGGTTGGTCCATGGGGATTTTCACGTTGTTAACAACCTGCTCCATTACTAGTACACCTTTTAGTTGCTATGTAATTTGATGTTTTTAAACTAGTTTCAAACTAGTTTATCTAGTTTCTTCTATGTAGGCTTGTGTTGTTGCTCGCTGTTGCAAATTAGTTTATCTAATTTGCTTTGTTGTTCCGTTTGGTTGACGTCTTACTTATCGCGGGGTATGCCCCTAGAAATGTATCCGTCTACTTTTGGTATAAATTTTTTAATTAGCAAAAAAAAAAAAGATCAAAGAAACCAAGCTAGTTACAAAGCTAACTAGTAATCTTAGCAATCAAACCAAGTACTTAGCATTCTTTCTCATCCTACCACACCAAAATCAACACTTGTTGTAACGCCCCGACTTCCTAATACTGATAATGTAATTTCTATAATAAAATACTCAATTAATGGAATTAATTAAATAAAATAGAATTTGATACAGGGGGATTTTTTTTTAAAATTTCGGCATGAAGTATTCGTAATATGGACTATCCACCTGTATTTTTGAACAAACCAAATTCATAAAAGAAAATAACTGCAATTCCAACTACTTAAGAAAAATAAACGTCTGTTCAACCTGTCCTAATCGACCAGGTGAACCATACTACTATGCCCTCACGATCATAAAACAAGATCGGGCACCACAACCAAAATTAAATACATACAAGCTGATAACCAGACATTAAGTCATGATACAACGCCCCACTACTAACCCGGATCTCTAACAGGTAGTGGTATGAAACAAGCAACTACTAACTAAGTTATTACATTACAATACTAAATCCTTAATCAAAAGTTACATACGCACCACAAATATAGATACAACTAGCGGGCACTAATAAAAATCTGGATTGCTATCCAAAGTCCAACCTTTTACTAGAGCCAAACTAGTCTGTCTACAGTCCACCACAAGTTCTTCTCCTGATATAGCTCCTACGTCGTATCCTTTTCTTCCTTAACTGAAAAAGGGTTATAAACAGCAATAAGTGAGCCAAATGCTCAGCAAGTAACAATATAGATGCCAAAATAAAATCAACAACAGGAGTACGGATACAACGATATAAAAATCATTCTCTGAGTTTTTCCAAATTTTGGCAATTTGTAATTCATTCCAAAAAAAAAATAGGGAGAGAGAGAAAAATCAATTTCTCTTTTTATATCATATTTCCCACCTTTAAAACATTATAATTAAATTAAGCTTTTTTATTAAAACCGGACAATACGGGTGATCAGCCACGTAATGTCCCCATACCGGACACTAGGTCCCTCTGGACTTTGAAAATTGGGTTCCCAATTAGGCAACACATTGGCCTCTATTGCTGGACTAGGACCACCCTAGCCTCTTACGCCAAATTAAAGTGCTGGACTAGGACCACCCTAGCCTCTTACGCTAATTTAAAATAATTAATTAAATGTCCTTAAAATAAAGCAATTTTCGATGAATGGAATTCTTATGCAATAATTCAGAGCAGGGGATTATTCTGTTTAATTTCAAGAATGAGTGACTGAAAGTCAAGTAAGCAATCCAATTCAATTGTATAAGGTTCGCAAGGTAGAGTTCAAGTGTGATTCACAAGTATTTAAAAATAAAGGTTTATCAAGCTCTTGTCATTTTAATGGCATAATACAAGGTGATATCGAATATGGTATGGCTAAGGGGAAAATAGGAATATAAGCAATAAGGGTCATTGATTAATTAAGAACATAACAAAGGTTAGGGATTTAGAGTTTAATTCAAGGGTTGCAAGGTATAGTTAGGCTAGTGTGAATTAAGGAAATAGATATGAAATAGGGTTCAAGCTAGTACAAAAGGTATGTCATAAAATAAGGTTTACAGTTCAATGAGAATTAAAATAAGTAAAGAAGTACAATAGTTTAAACAGCAGTCTATAAGGGTAAACATGAAGGTATTAAGGATTAAGCAATAGTTAATATGATTTAACAGTATAGTACAAGAGGTTCGACAATTAACTTGAAAGAAGCAACAATAAGTTATAAGAATTTAAACAACAATTCATGGATAATTGAAAGAATCTGAACTTCGATACAAGGTTCGAGTTACTTGCCTTAACCAAATATTTGCACGCTAGTCACTTAGTTCAAAAACTCTCAGTCTTTGCCTTTCCTTTATCCTTTATGTCTACGTCCTTCGAACCTACACATATAAAAACACTATTTCAGCATTCTATTCAAAAATCGACGTTCATCATTTGAATGTCTAATCTTAATCTACCCTTACGATAATAGCCTAAATTTATTTACTTAAATCATAAAACATTAATCTCTGACTACTGACATAGATAAATAAATAAATATATATAATTAGACCTGACAAACATTTAACAATTAATCACGTAAACAAAATGTAATCCAATACCACTTCGTACTAATAGTACATACATATATACATATACTCGAGAAAATAAATTTAGCATTTTTAGAAAATTTTGACAGCATCCCCTTTATACGGGTGACTGCCAGTCGGAACATAACCGACACCAAGAAGTAAAAATCATTGCATTCCAAATATAATCTTTACAACTAACCACGTACTAACCATTAGAATTAAAATTATCTCAACCCGAATAATCCACAATAATTTCAATAAATCATAACAATCGAAGGTATAATTCGGAACTTACAAATACAAAATAAATAATACGAGACTCTATGCAAATAAAATAAGATCGATTTAATAATAAAATTCTCTGAATTAAACAAGTAATTATCCCACTGCATACAACCGAATTGAGGACAGAGTACAATTTATTATACACTCGAACTTCACAAGCTTCAAACCCAAGACTTATTTACCCATTGATTTCACCGAGTACATCACTCAAGCCACTAACATGTACATACTTGGCCACACTTTCACATAATATAACTCACACACTAACTCACGCACACACCCTGTTCACCCACACACTCTAACTTCAACTCACACAACATAAACACATTACACACACACACGAATTCCTTGTATATCCACACACGCGCACAGCCAGGGGGAAAAAGAAAAACAGGGGAGGGGAGACACTATAACGCCAGTACACAGGGGTCACACACTCACTCTCGGCAATACAGGAAAAAGAAACTCGAACAAGGACAATCCCAGGAACAACCGTCCGCAGCAACTCACAACACCAACACAGCAAAAATTCGAGGAAATCGAGTCACAACCTATCAGAACTAGTGGGAATCGAAAATTAGAGATAGAAACAGAGATGAAAAGAGAAATCGAGAGGGGAGGGAATGAGATTAATCGAGAAAAGAGAGAAGGTTCCAGATATTTGAAGAAACTCGATTGTGAATTGGGAATGAACTGCATTATTAGGGATTTAAGAGGTTAATGGAAGTAAAAGATATTTTATGAGTTTTATATAAATTTTCTGAATAAACAAAATTTTAATCCATCTAAGTAAATTGCAAAATAAATAAATACATAATTAAAGCCAAAGAAATCTCAATATTGTATTTAAAATGTAGGAAATAGAATTATCTGTCACCCCGTATTTATAAAATATTTTTAGGATAAAAAATGAATGAAATATGGATTTTACAAGATTAAATCAAATAAAACACAAATCAATTCATAAAAATCATTTTAAAATCCTTAAAAATCGAAATAAATCCATCTAATATTTTTAAAACTCAAATAAACAAATAAAGTTAATAATGTAAAAGAATTCATGATTTATACTAACCCCGATAATTTTATAAAAACCTCAGAAGATAAATGACACATGATTTAAATAAAATTTATTCGCCAAAACAAAAAAAAAAAAAAAAATACGTAGATTTATCTGACACATATAAATCATCAAATAAACTCAAAAATAAAATATCATACATATTTCACTTCCTCAAAAATAATTACATCACATAATTCACATTTAATATTAAATAAATAATTATAAATATTACAAAAATTTCTAAGGCGTTATATCCTTCCCCCCTTAACGGGATTCTGTCCCCAGAATCTCACCTAAGTAAATAGATGAGGATAATTCTCGAGCATCTCGCTCTCAAGCTCCCAAGTTGACTCCTCAACTCTAGGATTCCTCCACAGAACCTTTACCAACTTAACTGTCTTATTTCTCAATTTCTTATCCATTCTATCCTGGATTGCTACGGGCTGTTCTATATAAGACAGATCCGGCTGTAACTCAATAGGCTCGTATTCAATGACATGACTTAAATCTGGATGATATTTCTTGAGCATTGACACATGGAAGACATTGTGAATATGGCTCATATGTGGCGGTAGGGCTAACTCATACGCGACTTTTCCAACCCGTCTTAAGATCTCAAAAGGTCATACATATCTCGTACTGAGCTTTCCTTTCTTGCCAAACCTCGTAACTCCTTTCCAAGGTGACACTTTCAACAACACTTTCTCTCCTTCTTCAAAATTCATATCTTTCCTGGCTTGATCAGCATACTTCCTTTGTCTGTTCTGAGCAGCAATTAGCCTTTTCTGAATGATTTCGATCTTTTCCTTCGTTTGTTGTACTAGTTCCGATCCTAACACCTTACGCTCACCAACCTCATCCCAATATACAGGAGATCTACATTTCCTTCCATATAAAGCTTCGTATGGCGGCATCCCAATACTCGCATGATAGCTGTTGTTGTAAGAGAATTCTACCAAAGGTAGGTGCTCGTCCCAACTTCCTTTAAAATCCAATGCACACGTTCGTAGCATATCTTCAATAGTTTGAATGGTTCGTTCACTCTGTCCGTCCGTCTGCGGATGATAGGCTGTACTCATCTTAAGCTCAGTTCCCAAGCATTCTTGAAATTGTTTCCAAAATCTGGAGTTGAAACGTGGATCTCGATCAGATACAATAGTTACTGGCACACCGTGACGCATAACCACTTCCTTCAAATACAGCTGTACCAACTTATCTAGTGAGAATCTTTCGTTGATTGGAAGAAAATGGGCAGATTTAGTCAAACGGTCTATGATTACCCAAATCGCATCATGATTGGCTTTCGTTCTAGGTAATCCAACCACGAAATCCATAGCCAGATGCTCCCATTTCCACTCAGGAATATCTAACGGCTGTAGTAGTCCACTGGGCCTTTGATGTTCGGCTTTGACTCTTTGACACGTGTAACACTTACTAACCCACTCTGCAATCTCTCTTTTCATATCAGGCCACCAGAAATGTTCCTTCAGGTCTTGGTACATCTTCGTACTCCCCGGATGAATTGAATATCTTGAACTGTGAGCATCCCGCAAAATCTCATTCTTTACTTCTGGCACGTTGGGAATCCAAATCCTCGAAGAAAATCTTAAGATACCCCTATCATCCTTCTGAGTGCAAATCTCTTCACCTGACAATGTATTCATATCTTGATTCATGATTTCCTCCTGACATCTTCGTATCTTTTCAAGTAACTCGGGTTGAAAGGTCATGGTATAACACTTACCACTGGTAGGCTCCGAGATCTGGACTTCTAATCTCAACTTTTCAAACTCCTTGAACAATTCCTTTGAGATGGTAAACATGTTCAGTCTCTCCTTTCTACTTAATGCGTCAGCCACTACATTCGCTCTCCCTGGGTGATAATTAATTGTGCAGTCATAATCTTTAATCAACTCTAACCATCGCCTTTGTCTCATGTTAAGCTCTCGTTGAGTGAAGATATACTTCAAACTTTTGTGGTCCGTGTAAATCTCACATTTTTCACCATATAGATAGTGTCTCCAAATCTTTAGTGCGAATACAATTGCTGCTAACTCCAAATCGTGAGTCGGGTACTTCTGTTCATGAGGCTTTAATTGTCGAGAAGCATACGGAATCACCTTTCCATGTTGCATTAATACACACCCTAATCCCTTGTATGAAGCATCACTGTAGATCACAAAGTTTCCTTGACTGTCTGGTAAGACTAACACTGGTGCTGTTACTAATCTTTTCTTTAATTCTTGAAAACTCTCTTCACACTTCTCATTCCATATGAACTTCTCATTTTTCCTAGTCAACCTGGTCAATGGTGAGGCGATCTTAGAAAAATCTTGAACAAACCTCCTATAATAACCAGCCAATCCCAAGAAACTTCTCACTTCGGTGGGTGTTCTCGGTCTGCTCCAATTCACCACAGCTTCTATCTTTGCGGGGTCAACTCTAATTCCTTCACTACTAATTATATGACCTAGAAACTGCACCTCTTCCAACCAAAACTCACATTTTGAAAACTTGGCATACAACTTCTCTGCTCTCAATATTTCTAACGCAATCCTTAAATGTTCTGCATGATCTTCCCGGGTCTTGGAATATATCAAGATATCATCAATAAAAACTATCACAAATTTATCCAGATGCTTCCTAAAGACTCTATTCATAAGATCCATAAATGCTGCTGGGGCATTGGTTAATCCAAATGGCATCACTAAGAATTCGTAATGTCCATACCTTGTGCGAAATGCCGTCTTTGGAATGTCTTCGGGTTTGATTTTTAATTGATGATAGCCCGATCTTAAATCAATCTTCGAGAAATAAGCTGCTCCCTTAAGTTGATCAAACAAATCATCGATTCTAGGTAAGGGATATCTATTCTTGATGGTCAGCTTGTTGAGTTCTCGATAATCGATACATAATCTCATACTACCATCCTTTTTCTTGACAAACAGCACAGGAGCTCCCCACGGCGATACACTTGGTCTTATGACTCCCTTATCTAAAAGTTCTTGTAATTGTGTTGCTAACTCTTTCATCTCCACCGGTGCCATCCTATATGGTGCTCTGGACACGGGTTCTGCTCCAGGTACTAGGTCTATAGCAAACTCCACTTCTCGATCTGGAGGTAAACCGGGTAATTCTTCTGGAAAAACGTCGGGGAACTCGTTAACAATTGGTATATCTTCTATCTTCGGTGCTTGTTTCTCTACATCCGTCACGTGTGCTAAATACGCTTCACAACCTTGTCTAAGTAACCTCTTGGCTTGCATAATACTCAGAAATTTCTTCACCTGTCTTTGTCCTTGAAATATCACTTCCTTATCATCCTCCGCCTTTAATCTCACCTGCTTCTTTCTACACTCAATCTGTGCATCATAATCAGCCAACCAATCCATTCCTAAAATTACGTCGAATTCTCCCATTTCGAAGGGTATCAAATTGGCATAGAAAAGGTAACCACCTATCTCTATATTACACTGAGGACACACTTGATTGACAGGGACTCTATCTTGGTTTGCCACCTCTATCACTAAAGCTTGCTCTAAAGGTCGAATTTCACATTGCAATTTACTAACAAACTTGTTGGAAATGAAAGACTTAGTAGCTCCAGAGTCAATTAAAACTTTAGCCTCTATTGAATTCACAGGAAGCGTACCTGCAACAACATCCATTTCTTGAACAGCATCCTGCATAGTCATGTTAAAGGTTCTGGCTCTAGGTTGAGACATTTGGGTCTGAGATGGAGGTCCAGTTATCCTCAGGGCATTTGCCGATGGGGGTCCGGCTATCCTTAAAGCATTTCCTGACTGAACTGCCTCCTTGCAATCCTTAGCAATATGACCAATTTTCCCGCAGTTGTAGCATGTTATCCCTGATTTTGAGGTCGGGCACTCTCCCGCGTAATGTCCCTTCTTGTTGCATTTAAAACAAGTAATACTTAGTCTGTGGCAAACTCCCGAGTGCTTCTTTCCACAAGTTGTACATTCAGGTAAGGCTGGTCTGATTGCAAGCTGCTGATTGGTATTCTGAAGACGTTTACCTTGACCACCGTTTCCATTCTTCGGTTTCTGAAAACCTCGGTTCCTGTCAAACCGACCCTCATTCCTTGGCTTGAACTTGTTATTATTATTACCTTTTGGGTTCTGACTTCCCTCAGTACTTTCTATCTTCCTTTTCTTTCCTGCTTTCTCTTTCTAATACAATTCACTTTCACCTTCAACAATCATAGCCTTCTCCACTACCATTGCATAGTTCTCTAACTGAAACACCGCCACCTTACTACGTATCCATGGCTTTAGACCCTGTTGAAATCTTTTAGCTTTCTTTGCCTCAGTATTGACATACTCAGGAACAAACCTTGCTAACTCTGTGAATTTTGCCTCGTATTCTGCCACGCTCATGTTTTCTTGTTTTAATTCTAAAAACTGAATCTCCAGCTGATCTTGCATATACCTTGGAAGATACTTCTCGAGAAATAACTCGGTGAATCTCTGCCATGTGATCACTCCATCACCTTGCAACAATTTTGTTGACTCCCACCAATAATTTGCTTCAGCTTTCAAGAAGTAACTAGCATATTCCGTCTTCTGATCTTCTCCTACCCTTACCAAAGCAAAAGCTTTTTCCATTTCATTAAGCCAAGCCCTAGCTTCTATAGGGTTGACAGTACCTTTGAACTCTGGAGGGTGTACAGCTTGAAAAGCCTTAAAGGTCACAATTGGTTGGGCGGGTCGTTGCTGAGCTAGTGCGGCTGTCTGTTGTTGAAGAATTTGGAGAATTTGAGTCATAGTCGGGTCAACTGGATTTTGGTTGCCAGTGTTCTGGTTTTCAGGATTTGTAGCAGTTGTTTTCTTCTTTGGAGGCATGATTCTGATAAGAAAACAAGAAACTTATAAAGCAATAGGCTAATATATACAAAAATAAGGTTTTTCGAATCCTGGATTTGAGTTAACTATGTTCACAAGAATTTTAACGGGGTAAAGAACCAAGGAAGCATAGGTATTATCTTGAACAAGTAATGCTAACAGGAGATATTTAGGCAACTCAGAAATGTAATAAAAGATGTGCAGATAACGAGAAAATAAAGGTCATGGTACCAACAAAGTTAATATAACACAACAGTTTCAGAGTTCAAGGTACACTGTTAACCATCCTGCTACAAAAATAAATGCCGAGGATAATCTCAACCATCCACCATCCGCGATAACGATATAGCGAGTAAAGAAATTATTAAATCGATAAAAGAATATCTTAAACCTACTACCTACTATCCTAATGATAACCTACACCTATCGCTCCTATCCTATACCTAATCCTGGCTTGTTTCAGTGACCAAAACCTGACTGCTCTGATACCAACCTGTAACGCCCCGACTTCCTAATACTGATAATGTAATTTCTATAATAAAATACTCAATTAATGGAATTAATTAAATAAAATAGAATTTGATACAGGGGGATTTTTTTTTAAAATTTCGGCATGAAGTATTCGTAATATGGACTATCCACCTGTATTTTTGAACCAACCAAATTCATAAAAGAAAATAACTGCAATTCCAACTACTTAAGAAAAATAAACGTCTGTTCAACCTGTCCTAATCGACCAGGTGAACCATACTACTATGCCCTCACGATCATAAAACAAGATCGGGCACCACAACCAAAATTAAATACATACAAGCTGATAACCAGACATTAAGTCATGATACAACGCCCCACTACTAACCCGGATCTCTAACAGGTAGTGGTATGAAACAAGCAACTACTAACTAAGTTATTACATTACAATACTAAATCCTTAATCAAAAGTTACATACGCACCACAAATATAGATACAACTAGCGGGCACTAATAAAAATCTGGATTGCTATCCAAAGTCCAACCTTTTACTAGAGCCAAACTAGTCTGTCTACAGTCCACCACAAGTTCTTCTCCTGATATAGCTCCTACGTCGTATCCTTTTCTTCCTTAACTGAAAAAGGGTTATAAACAGCAATAAGTGAGCCAAATGCTCAGCAAGTAACAATATAGATGCCAAAATAAAATCAACAACAGGAGTACGGATACAACGATATAAAAATCATTCTCTGAGTTTTTCCAAATTTTGGCAATTTGTAATTCATTCCAAAAAAAAAATAGGGAGAGAGAGAAAAATCAATTTCTCTTTTTATATCATATTTCCCACCTTTAAAACATTATAATTAAATTAAGCTTTTTTATTAAAACCGGACAATACGGGTGATCAGCCACGTAATGTCCCCATACCGGACACTAGGTCCCTCTGGACTTTGAAAATTGGGTTCCCAATTAGGCAACACATTGGCCTCTATTGCTGGACTAGGACCACCCTAGCCTCTTACGCCAAATTAAAGTGCTGGACTAGGACCACCCTAGCCTCTTACGCTAATTTAAAATAATTAATTAAATGTCCTTAAAATAAAGCAATTTTCGATGGATGGAATTCTTATGCAATAATTCAGAGCAGGGGATTATTCTGTTTAATTTCAAGAATGAGTGACTGAAAGTCAAGTAAGCAATCCAATTCAATTGTATAAGGTTCGCAAGGTAGAGTTCAAGTGTGATTCACAAGTATTTAAAAATAAAGGTTTATCAAGCTCTTGTCATTTTAATGGCATAATACAAGGTGATATCGAATATGGTATGGCTAAGGGGAAAATAGGAATATAAGCAATAAGGGTCATTGATTAATTAAGAACATAACAAAGGTTAGGGATTTAGAGTTTAATTCAAGGGTTGCAAGGTATAGTTAGGCTAGTGTGAATTAAGGAAATAGATATGAAATAGGGTTCAAGCTAGTACAAAAGGTATGTCATAAAATAAGGTTTACAGTTCAATGAGAATTAAAATAAGTAAAGAAGTACAATAGTTTAAACAGCAGTCTATAAGGGTAAACATGAAGGTATTAAGGATTAAGCAATAGTTAATATGATTTAACAGTATAGTACAAGAGGTTCGACAATTAACTTGAAAGAAGCAACAATAAGTTATAAGAATTTAAACAACAATTCATGGATAATTGAAAGAATCTGAACTTCGATACAAGGTTCGAGTTACTTGCCTTAACCAAATATTTGCACGCTAGTCACTTAGTTCAAAAACTCTCAGTCTTTGCTTTTCCTTTATCCTTTATGTCTACGTCCTTCGAACCTACACATATAAAAACACTATTTCAGCATTCTATTCAAAAATCGACGTTCATCATTTGAATGTCTAATCTTAATCTACCCTTACGATAATAGCCTAAATTTATTTACTTAAATCATAAAACATTAATCTCTGACTACTGACATAGATAAATAAATAAATATATATAATTAGACCTGACAAACATTTAACAATTAATCACGTAAACAAAATGTAATCCAATACCACTTCGTACTAATAGTACATACATATATACATATACTCGAGAAAATAAATTTAGCATTTTTAGAAAATTTTGACAGCATCCCCTTTATACGGGTGACTGCCAGTCGGAACATAACCGACACCAAGAAGTAAAAATCATTGCATTCCAAATATAATCTTTACAACTAACCACGTACTAACCATTAGAATTAAAATTATCTCAACCCGAATAATCCACAATAATTTCAATAAATCATAACAATCGAAGGTATAATTCGGAACTTACAAATACAAAATAAATAATACGAGACTCTATGCAAATAAAATAAGATCGATTTAATAATAAAATTCTCTGAATTAAACAAGTAATTATCCCACTGCATACAACCGAATTGAGGACAGAGTACAATTTATTATACACTCGAACTTCACAAGCTTCAAACCCAAGACTTATTTACCCATTGATTTCACCGAGTACATCACTCAAGCCACTAACATGTACATACTTGGCCACACTTTCACATAATATAACTCACACACTAACTCACGCACACACCCTGTTCACCCACACACTCTAACTTCAACTCACACAACATAAACACATTACACACACACACGAATTCCTTGTATATCCACACACGCGCACAGCCAGGGGGAAAAAGAAAAACAGGGGAGGGGAGACACTATAACGCCAGTACACAGGGGTCACACACTCACTCTCGGCAATACAGGAAAAAGAAACTCGAACAAGGACAATCCCAGCAACAACCGTCCGCAGCAACTCACAACACCAACACAGCAAAAATTCGAGGAAATCGAGTCACAACCTATCAGAACTAGTGGGAATCGAAAATTAGAGATAGAAACAGAGATGAAAAGAGAAATCGAGAGGGGAGGGAATGAGATTAATCGAGAAAAGAGAGAAGGTTCCAGATATTTGAAGAAACTCGATTGTGAATTGGGAATGAACTGCATTATTAGGGATTTAAGAGGTTAATGGAAGTAAAAGATATTTTATGAGTTTTATATAAATTTTCTGAATAAACAAAATTTTAATCCATCTAAGTAAATTGCAAAATAAATAAATACATAATTAAAGCCAAAGAAATCTCAATATTGTATTTAAAATGTAGGAAATAGAATTATCTGTCACCCCGTATTTATAAAATATTTTTAGGATCAAAAATGAATGAAATATGGATTTTACAAGATTAAATCAAATAAAACACAAATCAATTCATAAAAATCATTTTAAAATCCTTAAAAATCGAAATAAATCCATCTAATATTTTTAAAACTCAAATAAACAAATAAAGTTAATAATGTAAAAGAATTCATGATTTATACTAACCCCGATAATTTTATAAAAACCTCAGAAGATAAATGACACATGATTTAAATAAAATTTATTCGCCAAAACAAAAAAAAAAAATAAAATACGTAGATTTATCTGACACATATAAATCATCAAATAAACTCAAAAATAAAATATCATACATATTTCACTTCCTCAAAAATAATTACATCACATAATTCACATTTAATATTAAATAAATAATTATAAATATTACAAAAATTTCTAAGGCGTTATACTTGTCCACCAAGATGATGTATGCCATGACCTAGTACCTTTAATAAAGTAACTTTATGGTAGATATTTTCCTAATAATGCAAGAGAGCAAGAAACCAAGCCAAGCAACACAAACTCTCTCCAAGGAACCTTGCATTCGGCTTTCATGGAATTCAAAAACAAAAATCCACCTTCCACTCCTTGTTTGATCTTGTAATTTTTAAGGTGAGTCCTATATTTCAAGAAAGTAATCTCCTCAAAGTTTTAGCTTCAAACTACATGTTTTCCATTTTCAAATAAATCATCCAAGCATAGGGTGAATAGTGATTTCAAGAGACTAACTTTGATTTCTTGTTTTGTTTGGATGATCCAAGCTTTGTTAAGGTAATCTAAGGACTAGACAAGGCTTACTAAGTGCATACACACTCCAAGGAAGGTATAAAATTCAAGAACCCAAGTTTTTGTTTTGAGTTTTAATGGAGTTTTAGATGAGATTTGGTGATGATGTTATGCATGTTTACATGATCATGTAGTTGTTCTTAGTAGTCATTTAATCATGATTCAAGTCCTTGATTATTTTGAGGTTAAGATCAGTGGTTCTAGGACTTGTGGATATAAGAATCATGTTTATAAATTGTGCTGATGCCCGGTGTGGCTTGGTTGTGTTGTTACGATTTTTAAAACGTCCGATTTATAGCCGTCGTAATGCCGAATTTTTCTTAACACTTAAAAACAAAGCATGGCAGTTAATGTAGGTTCCTGACCTTTATAATATTATGACTGGTCCTTGTAGATCTCGAGCCATTGATCGTTTTGGCGCAAGAATCGAGACATTCCGACTTACGGTTTAGGAGTTATGGTCAAATTACTAAAATTGGTTCGGAACCGTAAGTAAAAGTTCGTAACTTCAATTGAACCCTCGTAAAGCATGTTACTCAGTGGCGAATTTTGGTAAATAAATACTAGGGGTCATAAGGAAGGTATGAAAGAAAACCACATATCAAAAGGATCGTTTTCCGATTTTATAAAAATGTTGGAATCAAAGTTAAACGCGAACGAACCCCTAAAAACCGGCTTGGTTATAACTTTGGTAAAACACTTAGAAAACGAAAGATAAAACTCGAGGTATAATCTCGGTTCGTAATCGATCGACTTTAGAACTTATACGACTTAAGTATATACCGAGTGTGGGTATGATGACATGTCGTAATAACGAAAAAAATGTCGGATCGTATCAGTAATAAAAAGAGTTACACTAAAAGGTGTATAACGAGATAATTCGAAAACGTGTTTCGATTTAAGTGAAGTTATACTTAGACTTTTAAAACGTGTTAAGTGGTTAATCTCGAATGTTCTGATTGTTTATAGATCATCGAGCAGACCCAGGACACGATATCTCCACCCACACCCGATTACCAGGCAAGTGTTCAAAACTTTGAACCTGTTGTTGTGATAATATATATATGTGATTGCCATCTTACATATGCCATAGCATGCATGCCTATTGTCAAATTATATTATGATACCTGTTCCCTGAATTGATATTGGCTTACAGACTAGATACGAATTATCAGTTATAAGCTAGATTGTTTTGATAAGACCCTTAGCGAAGGGCATATGATATTCATTCTTAACTATAGACCGGGAGTCGGTATTTTGAGATATAGATAGTCGTGGAAACCCGGAGGGATTCCAACGGCAGATTATTATTTATTTTAAGGAATGTTATTATTAAACGTTATTTATATTTCCATAAAGTATCAATTACTTAGAAATATTTCGAGGAATGTTATTCGAGTATTATCTCAGTCGAGAGATATTAAATGAATGTTAGTTTCGAATATTCATTTAGAGTTGATTATTTAATGAATATTATTTTGATATTCATTAGAATGTTATTTATTAAATGAATATTACTTTCGAATATCCATTTAAGGTTTATGTACTTAAGGAATATTATTTTAAAATATTCATTGGAAGTTCTAATTACTTAAGGAATATTATTTCGAATATTCCTTTAAAAGTTTTGATTACTAAATGAATATTATTTGGATATTCATTTAGAAGATTATTTATTAAATGAATATTATTTTCAAATATTCATTTAAAGTTTGATTCATTTATTGAATATTATTTTAAATACTTATTGGAGTCTAATTATTAATGAATATAATTTTAATATTCATTTAAGGAGGGATTTATTTAGTAAATAATTCCATATATTCATTCGAGGATTACTTACGAGCAATATTATGAGTTAATAATATTCCGTAATTATTATTGAGTTAATAAATATTCTTGGAATATTTATTTAATTCTTTTAAATTCTTTTTTAAAATGATTTATATTATCTGGAGATTACCTTTCACCTCCAGATATTATGTAAAATATTTCGGAGTCTTTTTACGACTATTTTATCAAGGAAAGGTTCCCAACTCTTTATTTTCATTTAAATCTATCTTAAAAGGATTTAAATGCTCGCTCAAACTTCCATCTTATAGGGGAACCTACTTGAGCAATGTTATTTATCTTGTTGACTTCCCGGTCATAAATCTTGTAAAACTATTCTTTTCACTCGCAACTTGGTTGCTGTTTATCAATTGAATCTTTGAGTAACCTTCTCATCATTCGAGGGGGGAAATTATTGGAACAGGATGGTATCCTCTAACAAGCAGCAGCTTGGGAGATATGATGTTGAATTTTCCCTTCCAACTAGATACGACTACTTTGTGGAGTCTTATCAACAAGTATCATACTTGGGGAAGGGGGGACGAACTGTACGTTCAGAGTCAAGAACTTCTTTTCGAACTTGGAGTCATGTAAGAGGCCGAGTAGCACTGGTCCATCCCCTTTGGCCCAACCGTTGGCCGGGGAGAGCTAGTAGGGCGGTAGACAAGTAAAGCCGTTAGTTCTTCCTTATACCGGTAGTAAATCTAAATTGAGCTGTACAATCTGCGACTGATCATCGTAAGATTGGCAGTGGGCGCGGTGAATACTCCAGCATAAGTTCATCATTCAAATTCTTTTATTTTTCTGCAACATTATCATTGTTGCCAGTATTGGAAAAGTATTCATAATTGGAATTGCAATATTTTCCTGCAAGTTTCTCTTTTATGATAAATGATAATATCTGGCTTATCTTTGACATAGCAGGTATTCCCACCTATATATGCATTTTGAGTTACCTCGTAACTTCATCGTTCATGTTCAAACGAGCAAAAAATGAAGAAAAGTTAATATTTTTGTTCCAACGAGTCCAAAATGAGGTTTTAGTGAGTTTTAGGGGTCAAACAAGTTAAGAACAAGGCTATAAGTGGTTTCCATGTTCAAATGGATCAAAAATGAAGCCAAATTAATTTTCTTGTTCCAACGAGTCCAAAATGAGGTTTTAGTGAGTTTTAGAGGTCAAACGAGTCAAGAACAAGGCTATAATTGGTTCCATGTTCAAACGAATCAAAAATAAAGTCAAACTAATTTTCTTATTCCAACGAGTCCAAAATGAGGTTTTAATGAGTTTTAGGGGTCAAACGAGACAAGAACAAGGCTACAAGTGGTTCACATGTGCAAACAAGTCCAAAATGAAGCAAATTAATTTGTTTGTTCCACTGTGTCCAAAATGAGGTTTTAGTGAGTTTTAGGGGTCAAAAGAGTCAAGAACAAGGCTATAAGTGGTTTCCATTTTCAAACGAGCCAAAAATGAAGCTAAGTTAATTTTCTTGTTCCAAGGAGTCCAAAATGAGGTTTTAGTGAGTTTTAGGGTTCAAACGAGTGAAGAACAAGGCTACAAATGGTTTCCATGTTCGAACGAGTCAAAAATGAAGCCAAATTAATTTTCTTGTTCAAACGAGTCCAAAATGAGGTTTCAATGAGTTTTAGGGGTCAAACGAGTCAAGAAGAAGGCTCATAAGTGGTTTCCATGTTCAAACGAGTCAAAAATGAAGTTTTTTTTTGCTAAATGAAATATGTATAAATCACCAAAAGGAGCTACATGGAAATCAGGGGCATACCCCCAAAACAAAGAACTACACGACCACTACTACAAATCTCCAAGATTCTACCATGCTCAAATCTACCAACTCGCAATACAACTCAAAACAGAAGTAATATAAGAGATGGTTCCTTTCGAACCCACTTTTTGAAAGAAGAACATGAGGAGAGTTTTTCCCGCACAATTCTTTTGATTTGAAGGCAAAGAACATGAGTGGCATTACCAGGCCCAGTATTGTGAATTCTGTGATTTCGCTCCTTCCAAACGTTGTATATACATGTTGTGAGATAGACCCCTGCTATGGCCTTTAGCTTGTCAGTTAAAGAAGTCCCCCTGCTGCCACCTTGCCCAGTCAGCATTAACGCGAAATGGCAGCACCCTAATGTTGAAGAACGGACAAAGAGTGAATAAATGGCTGACAGACTCCATGCCATTCTTGCACAAAACACATGTTTGATCCACCCTCATGCCAAAAGATACCATTCGCTCCTTTGTAAGCAACCTGTCTTTTAATGCCAGCAAAGAAATAAAGGAGCATTTCGGGATATTGAAAGAGTTCCACACTATATCACCCCAATTAATGGCCTGACAAGAGTCTCGGATGGACTCCCACATGGAAGACAACTTTACCAGCTTTGGTTGGAGTCCGTCCCAAGTAATTCCATCTAATTTGTGAATTTGCGTTTGAGTCGCTCTCCTTCTAACCTCCAGGACATCCATGTGATTTGATTGAGGAAGCCTCCAAACCCCATTTTGCAAATATGATCTAATGGGGATCATACTTGAAGATTCTGCATTAGAGATCACTGAGGAAGAAATAAGAGCCAAGGGTTTTTTATTCGCCCAAGGGTCGTGCCAGAAGAGAAACTCAGAGGCTTCTCCAACACTATAATGAACATAAGACAAGGCTTGAGGCCTAGCATTAAAAATTTTCCTTGCTATCCAACAGCATCTATACGGCATTGCTGCCGTCCAGAACACTTTACGATGAAGCAAGACCCTATGAAACCAGGCAATCCAAAGAGAGTCCGAAGAAGGTTGGAATAGGCGCCATAACTGATGCAAAATAGCAGCTTGGTTCCATTCAAATAAATTCTTAATCCCCAACCCCCCCTCATTCTTTGGCCTACAACAATCCTCCCATTTTACCTTGTAATGGCACCTTCCCGATTCTTTATAAAATCCACCCCAAAGAAACTTGAAAAAAAGAGCATTGATTTTCTTCAAAACTGCCTTAGGGAGGAAAATATACATGCTCCAGAAACCTACAATACTTGCCATGACAGCTTTGAGGAGCATTAACCGACCAGCAAAGTTTAGAAACCTTGCCATCCAAGATTCCACCCGCTTGCACAGTTTGGCCACTAAAGAGGTGCAGTCCCTGCTATTAAGTTTGCCTGTGATGAGAGGTAGACCCAGGTAGGTAATGGGAAGAGTGCCTCTTTGAAAACCAGTCACCTCCAAGATATCCTCAGCAGCATTAGACCCCACATTTGCCAGAAAACAAACCGACTTATCATGGTTAGGAACCAAATTAGAGAATCCAGAGAAGCGCTTTACCCCATCCATAAGTCTAGCTACTGAATTTGAGTCCCCATGGCTGAACAAGAAGACATCATCCGAAAAAATGATGTGATGCAGATTCACATCCTTTGTTCTCCAATGAAATTTAAAATCAGTGTTGGAAACTGATTTATTTAGGCAAGCAGTGAAAACTTCCATAGCCATCACAAATAGGTAGGGCGATAAGGGATCACCCTGCCTCAGTCCCGACTCACCTTTGAAAAAACCCTCCAAGCTTCCATTGAGTTTCACTGAGAACATGGTGGTGGTGATACAAACCTTGATCCAGGCAACAAATTTTTGGGGGAAACCCATTCTCTCCAAAACCCCAAAGATAAAACTCCAATTAAGAGAGTCAAATGCTTTGTGGATGTCAAGCTTAATAGCACATCTCGGCTGACCATCATTCCGGTTATAACCTTTGCAAAGTGCTTGGGCTAAGAAAATATTGTCTTTTTTTTTTTTTTTTTTTTTTTTTTTTGCTAAATAAAAAATATATACCAAAGGAAATGCAAGTACAAAAACTAGGGGCATACCCCGCGATAAGAAAATATTGTCCCCAATGGATCTCCCAGCTACAAAGGCCGATTGGTGCGTAGAAATCAAGGAAGTCATGCCTGACGCCTTCGAGCAAGCATTTTTGATATGCACTTGTAGATGACATTGCAACATGAGATAGGCCGAAAGTGTTGCATTTGAGTTGGGTTATCCTGCTTTGGAACCTAACATATAGAAGCAGCGTTGATTATTCTAGGCATAGCTAAAGAATCAAAGAAGTATAGAATACCTCGCGTTACATCAGCCCCCAACTATATGCCATGTGGCCAAAAAGAACTCCACCGTGAACCCATCAGGCCCTGGGCTTTTGTTTTTCGCCAGTTTCTTCATAGTGTTAAAGACATCTGATTCCCCAAACGAAGTGCTCATCATACTAGCCTGGTGCTCAGTAAGAGTAGGTAGAGAGAGGTCCTGTGGTAACGGCTCGACCTCCTCTCGATGACCCAGCAAGTTTTTATAATAATCCACCGCCACCTTGGCCAAATCCTCATGTTCTGTGACCATTTCCCCAGCCGAATTAGAGAGAGACAACACTTTGTTGACATTCCATCTAACCCTACAAGCATTAAAGAAATACTTGTTATTGTTATCTCCATGTTTCAGCCAACGCACCCTGGACTTTTGTTTCAAGAAACATTCCTCCATATGCAATGCTTTGGAGTAGTCCTCCATTAGCTTAGACTCTTCCTCAAATTGAGCAGGAGAAGGGACTGGAGGCAGGTCATACTGGAACAAGGTTAGAGTGTTACGACTATCCATTACCAGCTTTTGCAAATCACCAACAGAATTATTCAACCTCTTGAGCACCACCTTCGTGCGTTTGAGCTTTGTTGTGAGAACATACCATGGGTCCCCAATGATTGGGTGCCAAGCTTGCTCAACCCTTGAAATAAATCCAGGATTATCAATAAGGTGATTAAAAAATTGAAAGGGCTTGAATACCTTTGGCCTATCCAACCCCAGATAGGTATAAGCAGGACAGTGGTCAGAGAGGCCTCTAGCCAGGAAATCAGTGTATGAGCAAGGAAACAAGTTGTGCCAAGCCGCATTCACCAAGACACGATCCAATTTCCTATACTTTGGATGATGAATATTACAATCCCACCATGTCATGATATTCCCAACACTGCGAAGGTCAGTAATGCCCAGAGAGAGGATAAAATCTTTAAACTCTGTCATATCACTTGTCCAATTGCAATTTCCCCCCTGCTTCTCCTCCAAGCGAAGGCAAGTGTTGAAGTCCCCAGTAACAACCCAAGCCTCATTAGCTAACCCCCTTGAGATGTCTGTTAAATCCGACCACAAGTTTCTTCTCTCCACATCACCATTAGAAGCACAGATAAACGATGCAACAAAATTCAAGTTCGATGTAATCGAGGTAATTAAGCAAGAAATATGCTGTGTAGAAGAGGCTATAACCATAACTTTCCAAAAATCGGGATTCCACCCAAGCCAGATTCGGCCACCCGGATGATGCTCATAATTGAAACACCACTTGAAACGCAGGTTAATCTTCTTAGATATAATCTTAGCAACGTCCTTTTGCACATGAGTTTCCAAAATACTGATCAAGGATAACTTCTTAGACAAAATAAAGTCCTTGATGAAATCTACCTTATTGTTAAGCCCACGAACGTTGTAAGAACAAAAAACAGTCATTAATAACTGAGATATTATCTCGAAGGAGGGCCCCCAGACCCCCACTTCGCCCTCTTCAGCCCTTTGGACTTTTGATCTTTTATTGCCCTGCTTACGCGCTATCTCATCCACCACCACATTTTTGAAAGTCTGTGGGGACGGGGTGCCAGTTGAAAGACTAGGAGATGCAACAGGCTTCCTCTTATTCTTTACTTCCGTCCAGCCCTGACTTTCCTTAGAAACGTGCTCCTCATTAGTACCAACATGTTGATCCACACCCGAACTGTTTACACCAGCCTGAATTGGTGATAACGCCGAATCATCTATTGTCCCTAGCTCCTTTGGCAAGCTACTTATATCAGCAAAATCACTTTGAACTTCCTTTCCCTTTGAGCCATGTTTGTCTCCAGTCTCCACAGCCTGTCCACCACTGTTCTCCCCCTTCTTCCTGTTCTCCTCATTCACATCAGTGTAGCGAGGCTTTTGAGTCCATTCACCAATAGCCACCGGACAAACATTTACAACATGACCCAAAGAATTGCAATGGGTGCACATCAATGGCTTTTTGAAATACGAAACTTTCACCTCCACCTTTGAATTGTCAATATCAACAACAGGGATAGTGGTGGGTAGTGGGTCACCTACCTTGTATTGGACACACATCTTAGCAAAAGGCAAAATTTCAAGCTGGGATGTGAGTGTGTCAGCACCAAAAGGGACTCCAATAAAACTTGCAATTCTGCTCAGCCCCTCTTGAGTCCAATAACAATCTGGCAAGTTGCTAAATTTGACCCATAAAGGCATAGATGAAATAGGAGCTACACCTGTCGAGCAGCCCCAATCAGTGACCACCATTGGCCTTTGATCAAAATACCAGGTTCCTTTTGAAAGAGCCGCATTCTTGTCATTTGCAGTTCTAAACTTGAAAATGTAAGTTGATTCATTTCTCTGAGCAACAGACATGAGACCTTTTTTCCAAACTAAATGAGCTATTTCCTTCACTCTTCTAAAAGGTAGAGAACCCTTAGTGAATTTCCCAACCACACAACACTTAAACTTTTCCGCCCCTTTCTGCAATACCTCCTTGGGTGGGTCAACCACAGTAGACCCCTTTGGGGGGGGGGGGGGACATACTCAAAAGCAACCCCGTTCAATGGTGCCGGAGGATCTTTTAACACCAAAGACCAGGATTTCTTTCCCTCCTCCTTGTCCTCCCTTTTCTCCTCCTGAACTATCTCCTCCACATTAGAGCCTTTAGCAACTCCGGAAGATTCTCCTTTCAATAATTCAACATTTTTGTTCTTGAGAATACTCTTCAAGACAGGAGCCTCCTCTCCTGCCACCCCACCCTTTTCTCCCTCAGACTTGGACGAGAAAATAGGCAAACCAAACTCATCTCGACCAGTGATGAAATCAAGTGGATTATTCAAACCCACATTAAACCCAGCCTGAGCTTTTAAGTTCCCCTTCTCCATTTCTCCCAGAGACAGCCCATTAGCCACAAGGTAATCACAAACTTCCATCATTTTCAGTCTAAGTCTAATGAGCTCATCCATATCATTCTTATTAGTAGCAGACACTGCCTTTGCCACTCGACTTATCGCATCTCTCTGCATTGCATCTCATACATTTTCATGGTACACCTCCTCTCCATCAGAGGAATCTTTCATTGTTCCAGAAGAATCTTTCATTGTTCCATTACCCATTCCCCCAGAGGTACTCGGGTCCACCATTTCCGGCGCCGTTAGTATCGGAAAATCCTCAACCTCTCTACGAGAAAGCATCTCCTTAAACTTGTCATCATCCATGTCCTGCATATACCCTGGCAACCCAGACTCAGAATCGCAATTTGAATCTTGACTCACCATTAGACCACTATTTACGAACGATAAAGTAAATAATATATATATAAGAAATATGGTGTTTAGGTTTAGGGAGTAGAGAAAGTGGATTTAATGAAGGGAATATGGTATTAAATGCTGGAGAATGTGTGTAAGAGTTTAGATCTGAGCTAAAATTAATGGCGGCTAACTAGGGTTTCTAGAGAGAAGGCAGAGCGTCTCTCTCTCAGACTCTCATTTTCCACAAAAAAAAAAGAATTAATATTGTTGTTCCAACGAGTCCAAAATGAGGTTTTAATGAGTTTTAGGGGTCAAACGAGTCAAGAACAAGGCTATAAATGGTTTCCATGTTCAAATGGATCAAAAATGAAGCCAAATTAATTTTCATGTTCCAACGAGTCCAAAATGAGGTTTTAGTGAGTTTTAGAGGTCAAACGAGTCAAGAACAAGGCTATAATTGGTTCCATGTTCAAACGAATCAAAAATAAAGTCAAATTAATTTTATTATTCCAACGAGTCCAAAATGAGGTTTTAATGAGTTTTAGGGGTCAAACGAGACAACAAGGCTACAAGTGCTTCACATGTGCAAACAAGTCCAAAATGAAGCAAATTAATTTGTTTGTTCCAATGAGTCCAAAATGAGGTTTTAGTGAGTTTTAGGGGTCAAAAGAGTCAAGAACAAGGCTAAGTGGATTCCATTTTCAAACAAGCCAAAAATGAAGCTAAGTTAATTTTCTTGTTCCAAGGAGTCCAAAATGAGGTTTTAGTGAGTTTTAGGTTCAAACGAGTCAAGAACAAGGCTACAAGTGGTTTCCATGTTCGAACGAGTCAAAAATGAAGCCAAATTAATTTTCTTGTTCCAACGAGTCAAAAATGAGGTTTCAATGAGTTTTAGGGGTCAAACGAGTCAAGAAGAAGACTTATAAGTTGTGTCCATGTTCAAACGAGTCAAAAATGAAGTCAAATTAATTATCTGGTTCCAACGAGTCCAAAATGAGGTTTTAGTGTGTTTTAAGGGTCAAAGAAGTCAAGAACATGGTTTTAAGTGGTTTCCATGTTCGAACGAGCCCAAAAGGAAGTCAAATTAATTTTCTTGTTTCAATAAGTCCAAAATGAGGTTTTAATGAGTTTTAGGGGTCAAACGAATCAATAACAAGGCTATAAGTGGTTTCCATGTTCAAACTAGCAAAAATAAAGCTAAATTAATATTGTTGTTCCAACGAGTCCAAAATGAGGGTTTAGTGAGTTTTAGGGGTCAAACGAGTCAAGAACAAGGCTATAAGTGGTTTCCATGTTCAAACGAGCAAAAATGAAGCTAAATTGTTATATTTTTTCCAACGAGTCCAAAATGAGGTTTTAGTGAGTTTTAGGGGTCAAACGAGTCAAAGCAAGGCTATAAGTGGTTTCCATGTTCAAACGAGCCAAAAATGAAGATAAGTTAATTTTCTTGTTCCAACGATTCGAAAATGAGGTTTTAGTGAGTTTTTGGGTTCAAACGAGTCAAGAAGAAGGCTATAAGTGGTTTCACTGTTCAAACGAGTCAAAAATGAAGCCAATTTAATTTTCTTATTCCAACGAGTCCAAAATGAGATTTTAGTGAATTTTAGGGGTCAAACGAGTCAAGAACAAGGCTATAAGTGGTTTACATGTGCAAACAAGTCCAAACTGAAGCTAAATTAAAATATTTGTTCCAACGAGTCCCAAATGAGGTTTTTTTTGCTAATTAAAAAAAAATTTATACCAAAAGGAACAGCAGATACAAGTCTAGGGGCATACCCCGCGAAATCAACATCCATACACTACAAACGAGTCAAAGAAAGGCTATAAGTGGTTTCCATGTTCAAACGAGCCAAAAATGAAGATAAGTTAATTTTCTTGTTCCAACGATTCGAAAATGAGGTTTTAGTGAGTTTTTGGGTTCAAACGAGTCAAGAAGAAGGCTATAAGTGGTTTCACTGTTCAAACGAGTCAAAAATGAAGCCAATTTAATTTTCTTATTCCAACGAGTCCAAAATGAGATTTTAGTGATTTTTTTTTTTAGTGAATTTTAGGGGTCAAACGAGTCAAGTACAAGGCTATAAGTGGTTTACATGTGCAAACAAGTCCAAACTGAAGCTAAATTAAAATATTTGTTCCAACGAGTCCCAAATGAGGTTTTTTTTGCTAATTAAAAAAAATTTATACCAAAAGGAACAGCAGATACAAGTCTAGGGGCATACCCCGCGAAATCAACATCCATACACTACAAACACCCTAAACAACTCGATAGAGACCAGTCGAAATCATACAAACAATAGCCAAGGTTCCAATCGGAAAAAGGACCCTGGCTAACCTAGCTTAAACACATGTTTACCAAGAAAAATAGATAAATGATCCTTCAGGATCCCATTTTTAAAGATTAGGCCCAGCCTCTTCCTCTGCTGTCCAAACGTAGTATCCAGCGCATGCAATTGGCCAGCACCACAACCCGACTTGTCCACCATCAACATCATTATAACCAAACATTTATCTCGAACAATATCCATGAGCTTATTAGGAGAGCTCATCGAGAGTAGGAGCCCAACAACAACAACCACAACATTGATGACCAATCCCTTCTCAAACATCGAGAGGGGATTCCTCATAAGTTCAGTCCCAGTAACATTCAACCTAGCAACAGTGACTATCTTCATAGGAGAAACCATCACACCTTCCAATTCCTTCTCAAACTGAACCAAGCCCAACCTGCGTTTGAGTTCCAACAAATGCCTAGCACCAGTTAATCCAAAGCGACATAATTCTACAAAGATCATATGCGTAGTCTGAATAACTTCTTGAAGCAGGAAGTAGTCTTTGCCTGATTACTAAATTCATGGGACCAAATTGACCATCCCAGAAATGGGCATCAAGGTCCTTAGAACAACACCCAGCACAATCCCAGTCGTCTCCGTTGACACCAGAAGAGCCCATTGAGCAACCTTCATTTCTAGATCCATCTTGAAATACCAAGGCCCACCCGTTTTGTTTTGGGACATCCATGCACAGATGGACAACAATAAGGGCAGACCCCTTCCCCACTTCCAAACTAGGACCATACTTCAATTTAAAAGGGACCACCTCCACGCCCTTATCCGTATAATGAACCATAACACCACTATGATTATCATTGCCATAATCAACAACATTAGTAACGAGCCATTGGCTCGTAGCATTAAGATCACAAATAGGCATATAAAAAGTCATGACATGAGTCAGTTTCCAATAATGGTAAAGACCTAGTTTACCAAATCTCATAATAAATCCCACATGAAACAAGTTTACATAATACTGGAAGCATGGGAGATTAGAGGCCATCCAAATCAGAGCCTCCATAATACCAAAGCTATCTCTTCTTGGAACAGAGCTTACCGACATAGGCAGAGAAAAAACTTCCTTAAGCTGTGCCGTTTTGGTACTGAACACCGCATATGCATCCTTTTGAAAAAGGGCAACATTCATCAGCTTTCCCAACAAAGCTCGTCTCTGAGACCTTTTATCAAACGTCTTCAAAGCCAATCCTATCTTCCCTTTGCCATAAATCGCAGCAACAAACAACCCACAAATCTAGGAATCCCTCATGTCCGGTCCTAAACCTTGAGATGCCAAATAGATGCATTTGACTATTCTTTCCCCACATACATTTTGTAGGCCAAACAACCTGACATTCCTTCTAAAAGCATTAGAGAATATCTCAAGGAGAGAGATTACATCCTCTCTAGTTCCTTCCGGAGCATCCCCATCGTATTGGGTTCCAACTACAACCATTTGGTTCTTCGAATTCTTGGCCATTTCAATTTGACCCTGCAATAGAATTGCAAACCTGTAAATCGACCATCGCTGAAACACCTTATCGGCCACAGCCACCATTTGAGCCAAAGAGGTTTCCCCTTCCATCTTTGGGTGAGTAACATGAAGAATACCCAAAAATCGAACTGGAGGACCATCACACAGAGGTTTCCCCGCCTTCGATTTTCCCATAGGAGTAACTCCTTGCAAGCAAACGTGGATATAATTGAAAAGTAATATGCCACCACATGGATACCTATTACCCAAACCCGATTCCAGAGACCCACTACACAGTGGCCCTTTCTTCAGTACCGAAATCATAGGACTAACAACTCCATCCATGATCGTCCGACAAAAAACCCCAAAATTACTTGCTTCCATCAGAACCAAGCAATTAGGACCTAAAAATCGATCCCTCACACCATCACACACGAGGTATGAAAACATCGAAACCAAGAAACCCACACAATAATATAATATAAATAAGAAATTTTATGGAGCGTTAGAAGATGGTAAGAGAGAACTGGAGGATTCGCGATGGATTTATGTTTAGCTGATGACTAATTGGAGTAGATCTAAGAAAATATTTAGTGGCGGCAGAAAGGGTTCCAGAGAGAAGGCAGAGAGACGACTCTCATTTTTTTGTCCAGGATGCAAAAATCCCAAATGAGGTTTTAGTGAGTTTCAGGGGTCAAACGAGTCGAGAACAAGGCTATAAGTGGTTTACATGTTCAAACGAGTAAAAAATGAAGCAAAATTAATATTTTTATTCCAACGAGTCCAAAATGAGGTTTTAGTGAGTTTTAGGGGTCAAACGAGTCAAGAACAAGGCTATAAGTGATTTCCATGTTCAAATGGATCAAAAATGAAGGCAAATTAATTTTCTTGTTCCAACGAGTCCAAAATGAGGTTTTAGTGAGTTTTAGAGGTCAAACGAGTCAAGAACAAGGCTATAATTGGTTTCCATGTTCAAACGAATAAAAAATGAAGTCAAATTAATTTTCTTATTCAAACGAGTCCAAAATGAGGTTTTAGTGAGTTTTAGGGGTCAAACGAGTCAAGAACAAGGCTACAAGTGGTTCACATGTGCAAACAAGTCCAAAATGAAGCTAATTAATTTGTTTGTTCCTGTAATAACCCAGATTTTCGGTAGAATTAAAACTTTTCTTATTATGATTAAATGCATTAGTGAATAATGATTTCAACGGGCCGTGGTTGTGATGAATGGATATTGCTTTGGATACATATTTGTAAATTTAGAATAGAGAGTAATTCGATGGTTTAGGACATAGATAAGAATAATCTATCGTCCAGGAAATGAGCTTATGGACCCTAGAGGGGAGATGGGAAGTGAGTTAGTGTAATAACCCTAATTTCTGGATTTGAGAGAAATTTTCCCTTTTTGATGAATAGTGTTTTTCATACGTGAATAGTAATTTGAATGGATGAATAGTGATTTCGTAAGTTGGAAAACTTTTCACGTCACTCTATGTACGGGACGTGGTATGGATGTTTCGAAGTCATATTAGTAATCCACGGAGGAAATGAGTGTATGTAAAGACGATCGAAATTCAAAAATTCCAATTTCTATTTCGGTGTAATATTTGACCGGGCAATGAATTATATATTAGTATTATCAAGAAATGAGATATTAAATTTGTGGAATTGAGGATTTAATGTTTTGGAATTTTAATATATTTGATTTGAGGATTGGGAACGAAAACCACTGAGATAGTGAAATGAACGTTCTAGAAACCGCTGAAACTTTACAACGAGATTAAGCGATCAAGCGAACGAATTATGGATTAAGGATTGAGATTATGACAAGATTAAATATCTTACATAATCATCAAGAGAATTATATCAAGTGGATTTAAGGATTTAAACAAAGGAATTATCAAAAACAAATGGTGAATTAAGTGATTTAAATCACTTAAAACATTTCTAAAATCAATCAAGCTTGCTTTGTACTCATCCAAACATCAAGGCTCTTGCCCCAAAGCAACCCACTAGCTGGCCCTTATCAAAATAAAAGATCAAAAGTGAGTGGACTTGGTCATTTAGCAAAAGAAAAGATCAAGAACAACCAATCTCTCCAAAACTGCCACATTGAACCAAACTCAAAGAAAAATTCTTATCTCAAGATATAGAGTTTCAAAAATCACCAAATTTTAACCATAGCTCCCCCATAATATGTAGAACACACGCCTAAAGTTTGGTGGCAAACAAAGGAGTGTAGCCTAGTCAAATCTCCTCCCCAAGTTGAAGAACCGAACCTGCCTTGCCTTCACAATTTCTGTCCAGCGGAAAGATGGGGCTCAAAACCCTAACTAGGAACCTTCAAATTTGATGAACTAGGACTCAAAAGAAAGCTTATGAGGCCAAGATGTGGTAAAAATTTGAGAGCCAAACTCATATTTTTCGATTTTCTATGATTTTTACAAAGTGATGATGAATAGTAATTTTGAGTTGTGTTCTTGTTTTGATGATCAAGATTTAGCTTCCTAATGACTATCTAAGGCTTATTGAAGGATAATCAAGCTTTGTTAGTGTTATTAGAGCATCAAGGAAGGTAAAACCCTAACCCACCCTTTGAGTTTATATGAGTTTTTAGTATAGTTTTGATGATATGTAGAGATAAGTGCATGTTAAGGAGTTTTATGATTGTTTGATGTGTAAAAGGGTTGGATATTGGATTTGAATGTTACCACTGCCTTTAGAAGTGTAAAATTAATGTTGGTTGATGTTATGGATGTATGGTATGCCCGGTGTGGCTTGGTTATGTTGTGACAAAATGGTAATGTTCGATTTAGAGCCGTCGTAATGCCCAAATTTCTTGAACAATGTTGACAGTAGCTACCCGAGTCCTTAAGCATGTTAAAATTGCAACCACTGACTATATTGAGTAGGTTTTGGAGTCTAGTTTACATGGCCACAAGAATCGCATTAAAAGAGTTTACGGTTTAAGAATTATGCTAGTTTTCGTAAAAGTGGTTCGAGAGATTATGTCGCAGAAATGTAACCACTTTTATGCTAAGTTCGAGACCCTTAATAGTCGAATTGAAATGAGAATTTTGTGATAAAATGTTAAAGACAGTTGGCAAGGTGTGTGCGAAGGTTTCAAGTTAAAAAGATTATTTTTCAATTTTATAAAAATGCGTAAGCCGAAGTTGCGCAAGTGAAAACCCCTAAGAACACGACTTAAAAACCAAAGTCCTAAATGGTTTAGTATAACTTGAATTCGAGGACCGGTTTCGAACCAAACTTATGACTTAAGTATTTGACGAGTAGCATGGACTTAGTATGAGTCTGGATGATGCCATTAAGTGCCTTGATTACGATTTGTTTAAGTACACGAGCATTATTAATAATTGGATTATCCAGGGGACTAATCGTATGTTTTATTTTATCTTGTCTAGATTGTCCGAAATTGTCGCGAACCCCTATCATTTCTCGAGCATCAGGCAAGTTTTCTAAATCTATACTTTGAAGTATTGATGATATAATACTGCTTTTGCCATGTATAAAGTTGTACAGTTTTGCGATATATCTTATTTCCTGTTGAAATAGAATTTGACCTTTGGATTATATACGATCTTTTGAGTTAAGTATTTATGAACCGGTATACCTTGTAGCTCTAAATATAAGGGCATATTCATTGTTTTCGACTCTAAACCGGGAGTCGGTATTTTGTCATATAGAGATAGTCGTGGAAACCCGGAGGGTTTCCAGCGACAGATTATTATTTATTTTGAGGAATGTTATTTATAAACATTAATTATATTTCCATAAAGTATTAATTACTTGGAAACCATTCGAGGAATGTTATTTGAATATGATATCATTCGAGGAATTGTATTTGCTTACTCTATCTTTCGAGGAATGTTATTTGAGTATTATCTCAGTCGAGAAATACTATATGAATATTATTTCTGTTAAATATGCTAATGGAAGGCATAACTGTTTTCAAATTATATTGTGATACTGATTATTATTTTTTATTGGCTTATAAGTTAGATATGAGATATATTAGTTATAAGCCGGATGTTTCGCTAAGACCCTTAGTGAAGGACATATGATTTTCATTCTTCAAATATCGATCGAGAGTCGATATTTCTGTATATATTGTGATTATTTTCTGAGGAAAATCTTAAATAAATGTTTTTTCCATTATTTCTGTAAAGAATATTATTTTGAATATTCATTTGAGTTTTATTTGGTTAATGAATATTATTTTGAATATTCATTCAAGTATTTATTTATTTAGTGAATATTTTTATATATTCATTCGAGGGTTATTTATGAGCAATATTTTATTTTAATATTATTCGTAAATATTTTTGGTTTAATAAATATTTCTTGAATATTTTATTCAATTCTTTTAACTAGTTTTAAAAATGACTTATCTTATTCAAGAATTATCTTTGATCTCCAAATACTATGTAAATTATTTCTGAGTATTATTATTATTATTTTATCAAGGAAGGTTCTCAAAACTCCATTTTCCATTCGAATCTATCTTTCAAAATATAAGGGAACCTTACTTGAGAGTTGTTATCTATTTTGTTTGACTGCCCGGTCATAAATCTTTGAAACTATTCTTTTCATTCGCAACTTGGTTGTTATTCATCAAATTGAATCTTTTGTTACTTCCTCATTTTTCGAGGGGTAAGATTGATGGAACAAGTCGATATCCATTAATAAGCAACAGCTTGGGAAATATTGGTGAAGTTTCCTTTCCAATTAGAAACGACTACTTTGTGGAGTCAACAAGTATTATACTTGGGGAAAGGAGGATGAGCTTTACGTTTCAGAGTCATGGATTCTATTCGAACTAGGAGTCGTTTAAGAGGCCGAGTAGCGCCGGTCCATCCCAAACGCCCAACCGTTGGCAAGGGAGATCTAAAAGGGCGGTAGACAAGTAAATCCGTCAGTTCTTCCTTCTACCAGTAGTAAAACTAATTTGAGCTGTACAATCTGCGACTGATCATCGTAAGGATTGGAATAGCGAGCGCGGTGAATACTCCAGTATTAGTTCATCATCCAATTTGGATATTTCCTGCAACACGTATCGAAGAGACTTCTTTCAAGTTGACGGGTAGCTCCCGCAACACGTATCGAAGAGACTTCTTTCAGGTTGGCAGGGGTTTGAAAAGTGTTCAAAACTAAAGTTGCAATAAATTACCTTGCAACTTCCTCTTTTGAGATACATGTTGGTACTTGCGTATATTTTGCATAGCAGATATTTCTACGGAAGTTATATATTAAATTACCATGTAACTTCATCTTTTATATTATACTATGAATAACGAAAGTTTGCACAGATATTATGATAATGATATTTGAAGTACTACAAATGGTACTGTTTTTGAATATATTTCGATAAGGAAATACTTTCGGTAAAAAGACATTTTGACAATTATTGTTTTATACCCGCTATATATTCTGGGTTTGAATTAAAGGCAGAATTGTGCCATACTTTCATTACCTTGTTGAGCTATCGCTCACTCTTGCTATTGTTATATATATATATATATATATATATATTATATAGCAGCGAAGCAGGATTCCAATGGGACGGCACATACCCCGCAAGGCGTTTCCATAAACAGTTTCTAGCAGTGATCCCGGAGTAGTACGAACCAGTGGAATCAAGCTGCAGCTTTTGGTATTCATCTTATGTATAGATATGAAAGGCATGAGAGGATTGTGAGCATCAGAAGGATAAGTTGGTAATGTAACATTAATTAGAAGTTGTATCAGTGACAGATTCAAAAGACATTTGGGTATTGTAATAAAAAAATAATTATTCCGCAGCTGTTGTTTTGTGTCATTTCTGAGACTCTAACCTCTGTGTTTGTGTGAGACATATATTGTAGGGTCATGAGCAGGTGAATTACGAACATTGCGAGTAATACAGGTAAGGCAAGGAGTAATTGGATCGTGACTACTCTAAATCCCTGACCCCGGATTTGGGGGTGTTACAGAGATGGTATCAGAGCGTCAGGTTACAGTCCTCAGAAACGATAGGAGATCGAGTCTTACAATACCCTTAAGAATGATGACAATAACTAGAGTTCAAATCAAGTTCGTAGTCGGGTTAGAGGACATGACCCTGACTGTTTGAGATGAAGCCCGAGAGGGGACTTCTTCTGGGAAACCATACTTAGGACTTTATGGTTAGTAACCTCGTTTCGTATGAGTTACAGATGGATGGGATTCTAAGATACCAGACCTCGAGGCCTTCGAGTAGGCATTTGATGATGCGCTCCTTGAGATGGACGGAGACCCGATAAAGGAGGATCCATAGGAGGATCTAGAAGAGGACCCCATGGTGGGTCAAGGGAAGAATCTTGTAGAGAACGTGTCGATTAATAAAGATGTGGTGTGTTACTTGAGGTCTTATAATAGGACCGGACGAATCTTCAGAGGACGAATAAGTGACGAGACGAGAGTTTAGGATCGTTTAAGATTCATCAAGAGATATGACAAAGAAAATGGAGTAGAGTCTCCAAAGCAGAGGAGGTAGAGGCTACCAATACTGGTGGATTGATTCGACCTGAACGAGACCTGTTACTCGTAGTCTATTGCAGTGCCTAGGGAGGCAGCATGCATAAGAACTGAGACGTTCGAACTTCGTGTATGATTAAGGGTACTTAGTTACCTTAACTAATAGAGGCATTACCTTATCTATGGGGTTTAAATCCCCACGATCAGCAATTCCACCAAGGACGGTGTTACTACGGTACTGAGGAATTTTACTACCTCGAGCAAGATTTTATATGTGCGTACTACGCATAGTGTTAATGTAACACGAGTGCGCTAAGACAAGATATATTTTAAGAACGAAGACGGACTAAAAAAGTCTGGGAAAGACTTAAATAAGAAGGTTGTTATGCCACAAGTGTTGAACTTAGGTAGCACACGGGATTGATACGAGAAAAGGAATGTTTGGTATGAAGACGGTTATAATTGTAATTGGGTTAAGCATGTAGTTTCTAACGATCTTCCGGAGTACCGTCCATTCGACATGTGAAATTCATCGTTACTATGGGCGACACCGGTATTAAAGTCTTCTTATAAAACAGAATGGTTGCTCGAGATGCTTGCGCCTAGTCGAGTAGAACTCCCTGCGATTGCAAAGGTCGATGGTTGAATCCTTAGCGACTAGTATGAGTCGGCAATGACGTAAGTATCGAGCACCTTAGGGTGTGCATGGGAAAGAAAAGCTCTGGGAGCGAACGATTATTATCCATTAGAGGAGCCGACATAAAAAGGCATCCGTAGAGACCGTGGCAAAACCTCCCCAATCTATAATCTATCTTGGCATCTCCTTAGAGAGAATTTCGATAAAAGATATATTCCTTCTTTGAAGTTGTTTTATAACACTTGTGTTAAACCATATTCAGTTTCAATTGTGCTAGATGCTATCACGATACCTACTTTCAGGTTTTCGAAGCCCTGTCAAATGATTTTATTCAAGCTTTCACTTTTCTTCAAATAATGAATGACCCTATGGTGATACCTCACCACTTGTTTGTTGAATACCTCACCATGGAATCTGTCCAATTTTTTTTATCCAAGGTGTCCATTCGAGAATTATTGTCGAAAGACGATAATTAATAATTTAACTTTGAATTGCTTTCATACTTCTCAACTTCCGCTGAGACGAACAATATATTTATAGGGACCACAAGGACTATTTGTATGTGTGATAGAAGTCTGATGGGATGCCATCACTTGTGCATTGTGCAATACAAGAAGGCAAATTACCTTTAGTAATGTCTGAGTTGAGACACGCAACATTGAGTTCTTATGATCATATTGATCTCTCAGTAAATTTTCTCATTTAAATAAGGTTACCTTAAAACTCATAACCTTATGATCACCAACGTGTGACATTTTCCTTGATATGGGAGCTATCTTTTCAAAGCTCCATAAGTCTTGTTATCTTTATTGAATTCCAAGGGGGGGCCAACCAGGTCAAATAAGTCAAAATTCGCTGATAGGAATTAGATTCACAACGAAATCGCCTATGACAAGAGCGGATCCATAAGACGAATAAAATATCGGTGACATATCAATGAATTAGTTTATTTTCTCTCTCAAAGATATTATGATAAGTGGAAAGTTGGTCAAAGGATATATGCGAAAGGAATAACGAAGGTGTCGTGAAACTCCAATAATAACGGTGTTAGATAGAAACCCACAGAATTCCATGGAACCACTGACCCAGTGGAGGCCAGAGCTTGGCTTAAAGAGATAGAGAAATCATATGGGATACTGAGTATTGCAGAGAATCATAAAATGATGTTCGTCGCCTACCTAAAGGGAGAGGCGAACCACTGTCGTGACTTGGGAGAGATTCAGCTGGTTATTTTGGGGAAATGTTTCCCGAAATATATGGAGACCCAGATGGAAATAAAAGTTTCTAGAGTTAAAACAAGGAACCATGACTGTGGCAGACCGTGAGGCCAAGTTATCCGAGTTGTTGAGGTTTGTCCCGGAGTTATGGACACAGAAGAAAAAAGAGCCCGTAGGCTTCAACTAGGGCTGGAACAATGGATCCAGAATCGCGTGGTGATGTTGGAGTTAATGGATTATGCTACATTAGTGCAAAAGGCATCGATTATGGAAAGCTTGGACACACGGCTAAGGAATGTCTATATACTGGACCAGCTATACCAATAGGTAATAAGACTACCTCCAGCAAGCAGCCCTGCCAGGACTTTCAAAATGACCTTACGAGGTGCCGTGAGAAACATAGACACGATAGCAGGTACCCTCCTACTTAAACTCAGTTGGTATTAACCTTTTATTCTAGAACTGCTAAGTACCTTGCACCTCAAGATTGTGCAGGATAATTAGACCTAAAGCTTGAACCCCTAAAAAGGGTGATTGCAAATAAAGATGGTCGATAGAGAAATCTTCCCGTGAAATTAGCACATCCAGGTTGTGAACTAGAAATATGAGATCGAACCTGTTAAAAAATCTGATTCCTTTCAAGTTGGGAGAATTTGATATTATAATAAGGATGGATTGGTTGGCACCCAATGGAGCCAATTGATGGTCAAGGAAAAGAGTAATAATTAAGGGACGGAGTTAGATTCAGAGATTCATGAATGTAGTCAAGACTAAGAAATTATTGCGCCAGAGATCTTAGGCATAATTAGCTCTTATGGTTGATGCTGAGAAAAGAGGCATCTAGTATGGAGAAATTACAATGGTTTTGGGAGGCTATACAAGGTTTTAATCAACTACCAGATATCGATTTCGATGACATGAGAATGAATATCGAGTATTCAGAGTATAGTGCTGCATCTCCTGAGTATAGTGCTGCATCTCCTGTTAGACCCAGTGGGAATGAAAAGAATTAGCAACTCAGTTACAAGAATTCCTGGGCAAGAGTATGATAAAGCCCAGTCTACCACCGTGGAGAGCCCGGTGTTGTTATGAAAAAGAAAGATGTTAGCATGAGATTGTGCATCAAACATCAAGAGTTGAACGAGTACACATTAAGAATAGGTACCCTTTTTCAGATGATAGATTTTGACCAGCGGAAGGATGCTGTGTATTTCTCAACTTACTTAAGAACTGGATACCACCAGTGAAGGTTAAACCCGAGGATATACCCAAGGCTGCGATTCGCACTATGTATGGATACTATGAAATTTCTTGTGATGTCATTTTGGATTGACTAATGCCCCGCAACCCTTATGGATTTAAAGAATTGGCTTTGAGTTATCCGCAACAGTTTCGCCCAAATTATAGCAAGACATCTTATATATGAAGGAAAAGTGCGAGATCTAACCAGATCAATAGAGCTTGAAATATATATATTTATGCAAAAGGAACTGAGCATACGACAGGCCAGACAACATTCTCCGCAAAAAAATTCCCCAAGAGAATCGCCTTTCTTCAGAGAGAGATGAGATGTTAGGTCCCGAAGTATCGTAGAAGGGGGGGTTGAATACGATACTACCAAAAAAAAATAATTCCGAGAATATATCTTTGTTGATACTAAACTCAAAGGGGTGTTACAACTTCTAATCCATTGGATTAGCTTCAAAACCAGAACACTCCTAAGGATAGTTTAGGCACGAGGACCTTCTACCCGACACTTCCTGAAAGCGGGCTAAGCCCGCTTCCCTAATAGATGGACTGTCTAGCAACTTACACAGAGAAGATATATGAGAGAGAAGAGAAAGTTGTGTGTTGAGGTGTGTTTTGAAATGAAATACAACAGGCCTATTTATAGGCTATAGAAAGTTACTATGCTATACTATGTTGTACTATTCCAACAACCACAAAAACGTGTTTGTTGAAAATATTTTGGACGTGGGCCCCACCTACATAGTACTATTCCACCAACCACAAAAACGTGTCTGTTGAAAATATTTTGGACGTGGGCCCCACCTGCATAGTAACCACTATTTGTACAGTAACCACTATTTGCACAGTAACCACTATTTGTACAGTACCTGCATAGTAACCGTGCATAGTAATGGCGCATAGTAACATTGCATAGTAACCGCGCATAGTATTACTATTCTTTCTCTCTTCTATTTATTCTGCTATTTTAATTCATCTCAGAAAATAATCCAAGTACCATATTAATTTAATTATTTTGTTATAAATAATTAATTAATCTGTTACTTATTTAACTTCAGAGTAAATTAATTTTTGACAATACCTTGAGATATTATGTTTGTCCTTGATCGTCAACAGGCTTTATCAATTCTTTCTTTGAATTAATGTGTTGATCCTTCTCGTATGTGCTGACACTTATTGCACTGGTCTGGTTCACAAGTGACTAGCACTGATCTTGATCTTCACACCTTCGTTACATTACAATTGATTAGCCTACTGTATCTTCAAATAATATAAATACATGGAATCTTTTTAGCCCTTCAACTGAATCATCTGTACATCTTATTCTGTCACTGAGGCTTGATCATGTTAATGAACTTCTTTCAGCGACTTGATCCTTGTTGATGCCTGTTCTTCAAATTTCACGATCCCTGTATAGAGTTAATATTATTTATCTTTTATCCTAGTTAAGTTATATATGTCCTCTATTACATATTACATTACATTATGCTTTACAATCTCCCCCTATTTGATTGTTAGGGTTTGAAAAACAAAATCCTAGAGGATAACTCAACTGATACAACAACAAAAAATAAAGTTCAAAGATAAATAATATTAAAGTGCATTCTGGATCATATATATACATTTTCCAGATTTCTAAAATTTACTAAGTGCAAGACAATTGTTCCTTTAGACTGAACAAATCTTCAAGTTTGCCTTTGCTTTATTTCCACATAGCACTAATACTCCCATTAGCTTTTCCTTTCCCAAAATAAAGTTAATTCCGTGTTAACAACCTTTTCCTTGCCCTTACGCCTAGTAGATTTTTCTTGGTCATCCACCTTCTCCCCCTTAGTTGGGTTATCCTCCAGAGTAGTAGGATGTGGAGTTGGTAAATTAGACGAAGATGGCTTTACCAAGGAGTTGATTGCATCATTTAACTGGGTTGCCATGGTGTTCAATTGAACCTGGAATACATCATGTTGAATAAGTTGTAAATTTTTGATTTCTGAGATGGACTTACAGATATTTGGCAACTCTTTCTCCATTGTTTGGACCCGTGTAAGGAGTCTGCTGTATTCCTTTCTGGTTACAGGTGCATGTGGTTGAGTAGGTTGCTCACTCATACGTTCTGCAGGTGTTTCACTCAACACTCTATATTCACTCGGTTTAGTGGTTTGGGTTACACTTACATGTTCTGTTCGTGTTTCCCTCAACTCTCCTCCAGAGCTTCCACCGATATGTGTACCTGGAAATGAAATCATCCTAGCCCCTTTTTCAGAGGTCGGATGGTGCAATGAAAGTTCGTGAGCTTCCATCCTCGCGTGAAGCGAGTTGCCGACCACTGGTAAAGAGTGGTGAATATCGGAAGAGATCCAGAGATTTTCCCTCTGGGAGGTTGAACTTGAATCAATTAAATGGCACAAAACCCAAGTTTCCCTCGTATGTCTGTGAAGACACTTGGTTCAAAAGAGAACTACCTACCGATGGATCTTTCCGTAAAATGGAAGATTCAACTATAGTTATTGAGGTAGGTAATTCCACCTCGGATGCCTGTGAAGGCATTTGATCTTTAGAAAGATCATCAACCACTCTTATGTTCCGTGAAATGGAACTCAAGATAGTTGCTCCCGTCAATTCAACCTTATTTACATTTTCAATCATTTGACTAAGAAGAATTGTTTCAATAACAGTTGCAGTTACCTCAGGTTCATTTGGTTTACATCTTTTAGAATGAGGTAGAGCTGCTGATGTAACTAACTCCTTATGTGGTGCTGCTGAGGCACTATCTCCCTCAAAAGTGTTGATGGCTGGTCGTTTGAGTGACAATTGAGGTGTAGGAGTTTGTTGTGTTTGTGTTTGCATTTGTAGAATGGGCTCTTCGACCTGTGTTAGAGTCGGTGGGATTTCCTGCTCTTGGTCGGGTAAGATGGCCAGTAGGGGCTGTAGAAACTGTATTTCCTGTGACACAACAGGGAATACAGAGGTTGAAATAGCAGGGATTGAAATATTACCTTGTCGTATACCTGCTCTCACTGGTCTTTGTAACAACGGAAGTGGGACAGTCTTTAGATATTCAGTTAGGACTGTAGGCACTTCCGTATAGTTCTTTTTGCTTATGTAATTAATTACATTCGTCTTCATGTAAGAACATTCCACCTTTCGACCATTTTCCAAGCGTACCCTATCTTTATCATTCAAAAAATCATTTAATATTAGCTGTAGAAACCTTGGATATAGACATTTGACATTTTGAGTCCGAACATCTCTTCTTCCCAAGTGTTTCATCTTTAAAATGATTTGACCAAGCACTATTTTTCCAAAATTAATCCTCAAATTATTGGCGACCGCATACCCTAATTTTTGAATAAATTTAGGTATTCGATCTTGATTTGTTCTATCTGAGGAAAAAACATGGTTAAGAGTGTGAAAGAAGAAATTCCAGTACTGGGTTAGAAACGTTCTAGAAGGATTACCAGTATTGAAATTGTCATCTTGGTACCTTATAAAATGAAAGAACATTTCAATCTGTTCAGGTGTAGGATCAGAAACAAGATTTTCCATAGGAAAATGAAGAATTCGATTAACATCTCGTTCAGTGACCCTAATCGACCTACCAAATAGTCGATATCGCACACCCGTCCTGTCCAGAAGTGTTAACCGCACTGCAATATAGTTTTTTTTTTTTTTTGCTAAGTTAAGAATTTTATAGAAAAAGGCAAAAGAATATACACAATCTAGGGGCATACCCCGCGGCAAAAAAGAACTACTGCTCTAAAGGCAGCATAGCATAACAGCTCAAAAAACGGACAAAACTATGATGCTAATATAGAGCTAAAATCAGTGAGTGATCCTTCACAGTTGCCTTCTGAAAACAACACTGCAATATAGTTCACGCAATGCATCATGGTTAAGCTGCACTGGTGTAACTAAAGCATAGCGAATTAATGAATGTTCATTCAGAAATTGTGTCCAAGTCCGAAATTGCTCATCTAGAATGGTTTCGATTTGCTGAATGGAAATAGGATTAACTTTATTTTAACACCCCCAGATCCGGGGTCAGGGATCTGGTCGTTACGACCTCAATATCCATCCACAAAACCAATATAAATGAGATTACAACCTTGTGACCCAGAACAACAACACACCCGTTATAGTCCCAGAGATGAAATCAGAGTAACAACCAATTTTATTAATCACAAGTTTGAATTCTTACAACCCAAAGAATTTTCATTAACTATAACATGCTCTTTGCCATCCATTTACATATGCCAAATAAATAATTACATTAGCTACTTGAAAGCTAATATCTAGCCTACCAATAGCTTCTTACTCAGCAGTGGCAGCTATGGTCTCAACAGTTAATCCTCTGACTGGCTTGCACCGACTTCGCCTTGTGCGGCCATCCGGTCTAGTTGTTGTTGTGATATAATAGATAAAGCAAGGGTGAGCAATAGCCCACCAAAAATAATATGTATCTAAGCAATAATATATAACAGTTCTGAAATATCTTCGAAACCATATGCCATGCATTAACGGACATAGTGTCAATATAATATAATGATGAAGTTACAAGGTAACTCGAATAATAGCTTTCGTAAGAATATCTGCTATGAAAAGATAAGCGCCAAAAATCATTTTTTCTTAAAAAGGAAATTGAAGAAAAAATATTCAATTCTAGTTTTGAACAATTTTCAGTCCTGCCAACACTGATAATATTGTAGAAAATAAATAGATTCTGGATAGTGAACCAATACTGGAGTATGTTGCGCCAGATGACACCGCCTTACGATGATCAGTCGCAGGTTATGCATCTCAAGATTTGTTTTACTACTACATGTAGAAGGAAGAACGTACGCCGGATCTTCCTAGCCAACGGTTGGGCGTAGTTGGGACCGGCACCACTCGGACCCTATTTCCAGGATGGACTGTCCCACAGCCTCTTATATTAAGTTTACTGATGGACTGTCCCACAGCCTCTTACACAGATTTTTAATCATGGACTGTCCCACAGCCTCTTACACAAATACTCCTAGTTCGAATAAATCCATGACTCTGAAACGTAAAGCTCGTCCCTCTTTCCCCAAGTATAATACTTGTTGATAAGACTCCACAAAGTAGTCGTATCTAGTTGGAAAGGAAAATTCACCAATATTTCCCAAGCTGATGCTTGTTAATGGATATTGACTTGTTCCAATAATCTTACCCCTCGAATGATGAGGAAATAACAAACAAACTCAATTTGATGGTTAGCAACCAAGTTGCGAGTGAAAAGAATAGTTTAACAAGTATATGACCGGGCAGTCAACGAAATAACAACTCTCAAGCAAGGTTCTCTTATATTTTAGAAGATAGATTCGAACGAAGAATGGAGTTTTTGAGAACCTTCCTTGATAAAAATAATAATAATAACACGACTCAGAGATACTTTACATAGTATTTGGATATCAAGGGTATTAAATAAATATTCAAAGAATATTTACTAAACGAGAAATAGTTCAAGAGTATTCTTAATATAACTATTGCTCATGATTAACCCTCGAGTAAGCATATATAGGTTATTTATTAGATAATTAATTCCTCGAATAAATGTTCAAAATAATATCCAAGAAAATAAATAAAACCTTAAATGAATATCCAAGATAATATTCATTAAGTAAATAAGCTCAAATGAATATTCGAAAATAAACAATTAAACTCAAATGAATATTCGAAATAATATTCATTTTTAAATAAATAAAGCTTGAATGATTATTACAAATAATATTCACTAAATAAATAACTACGAATGAATACTCCAAAATAATATTCATCTAAATCAATAGCCTTAAATGAATATTGAAAATATTATTCATTGGATAAATAATCTCGAATGAGTATTCAAATAACGTTCCTCGAATAATTTCTAAGTATTTAATACTTATGGAAATTTAAATAATGTTCGTAAATAACGTCCCTCAATAATCTGTCACTGGAATCCCTCCGGGTTTCCATGACTATCTCTATATTACAAAATACAGACTCCCGGTCTATATTGAAAGAATGAGAATCATATGCCCTTCACTAAGGGTCTTAACCAAATCCGGCTAATAACTAATATATCGTATCTAGCTTATAAGCCAATTTAAAATCAGGAACAAGTATCACAGAAACCAGAGTCGTAATATAATTGAAAACAGGCATGCATGCTATGGCATATGTATAACAACAATCATATATATTATCACAACAACAGCTTCAAAGTTTTGAAGACTTGCCTGGTAGTCGGGTGTGGGTAGAGGTAGTGTGCCCTGGGTCTGCTCGGTGATCTATAAACAATCAGAATATTCGAGATTAATTACTTAACACTTTTTAAAATGCTAAGCATAAACTTTACTTAAGTCGAAACACGATTTCGAATTATCTCGTTATGCACCCTTTTTGTGTACTTTTATTAACCTCATTTCGCCTCGACATTTGTTCGTTATTACGGCTCGTCGTTACACTTACACTTGGTATATACTTAAGTCATGTAAGTGCTAAAGTAGTTCATTTACGAACCAAGGTTATACCTCGAGTTTTAGCGCTCGTTTTCTAAGTGATTTACCAAAGTTATCACCAAGTATGTTTTTAGGGGTTCGTTCGCGTTTAACCCTAATTCAAACATTTTTATAAAATCGGAAAACGATCCGTTTGACATGCGGTTTTCTCTCACACCTTCCTTTTTTTCTCTAGTATTTAATTACCAAGATTTGTCACTAGCTTGCATATTTTACCAAGGGTCAATTTTAATAACGAACTCGTACTTACGGTTTCGAACGTCTTTTAGTAAATCGGTCATAATTCCTAAACCGTAAATCCGTTTCGCATGATCTTTATATCAAAACGAAGCTTATAACATAATCTATCTTGTCATGGCATAATCTGAAACTTGACAGTGAGTTATAGCTAGTGTCAACCACGATTTCTAAAGGTTAACGAAAATCGGGCATTACGACGGCTATAAATCGGACGTTCTAAAAATCGTAACATCAAAACCAAGCCACACCGGGCATCCATACCAATTATACACATGTTTCTCATCTTCAACTGTCCAAATTCATCTACTATAACATCATATCATAATCATACTTAGATCCACTAATAAATCCATATTCACGCTTATAATCATGCTTATAACATCACTTACGCTAAAACCATCAAGATCATGCAAAATCTCAAAGTAAGATCTAGGGTTTCAAGAGATTATTACCTTACTTGGAGTGTGCTAGAGCCTTACTAAGCCTTGATCTAGTCCTTGTGTGGCCTAAGCTAGCTAGATCAACCAAAAGAAATCAAGAAATCCATGTTAGTTCATAAGAATCACTATTCATCCTCCTTTTTGAGGATTTATTTGAAAATGGTAAAAGAGGAGTATGGAGCTAAGATTTCTAGGAGATCACTTTTATGAAATATAGGACTTACCATAAAAATTTGGAGATCAAATTATGGTGGGAGCTTGGACTTTGGATTTGGAATTATGGAAGGGGGCCGAATAGATGGGAAAATGGAGGAGGAGAGAGTTTTGCTTGGTTGCTCTTGACAATAATGCATAAAATGATGGTAATTGGATAATATCTCATCCAAAACTACTTTAATAAAGTGATGATGCAAGGGATGATGAAATTGGGTGGACAAGTGTTGAAGATTTGGTGGTGTTAAGGCTAACCAAGTGGTTTGCTTGCTAAGTACTAGTTTAATCTCTAAGTGTACTAGTTACTTAAGTAACTACTTAGTTGCTAGATATTTTCTACTAGCTCAGGTATGTATCTTGATCCCCTGCTTGTTTCCTTGCCCGGTTATTGCTCAATTCATTGATCGTTCGAAAGAATATCTCGAGGATTTCTAGTTAGGGTTTTACTGGAAACCTTCTTAATATTTATAATACTATTCTCCATCTTTCTTAATAATTCTCGAATCCATATTCCTTAAATCCTTTTAATAATCTCTTAGGTCTTTCAGCGTCCAGGGAAATCTCAGAGAAAATAAAAGTGCCATTTTTCAGAATCCGATAGCTTTTACATAAACTCTTTTTCCCCTTGGATCACTAATACGAACTCAGAATTTCGTTCCGGGTACTTCTATATAGCGTCGTCTAATAATATTCCTAAATCCACCAAAATCACTATTCACCATTTATTCTTTACTTATTCTTTTAAGGTTATATAGATGTCCCGGTTCTCTTTCAATCGTTCCTTAACCCTTTTTACGGAACCACTGGACTGATAACAGATATCGATTTAGATGACATAAGAATAACCTTCCCCCTTGGAATTATCAAATCTTAATTTCCTAGGAGATAGATAATTCTTATCTAGATTGTCAACCAATAACATTCTTCATGACATATGATTATTTGAATCCAAATCCATTCCATTCATTCATTAGAACAATTGTTACATCGTAGTCGCAACCACTATTCACTATTACATCCATACATAATAAAAAGTTTTAATTCTACCAAAAATCAGGGTTCTTACAGTCTCCCCTCCTTAAAAGGATTCCGTCCCGGAATCAGGTAGGAAGCAAAGAGTCGTTTGTCTGTCGTTTCACTTTTTAGCTTCCCGGTCAATTCTTAGTCGTTCTACCCTTTCTCAACAAATCTACTAGTGCTACAATACATACTTTATCCTTTTTCCATCAACTTTGCTACTTTTCGTACAACACACTATCCGGGTTATGCTCTTACTCAGTCTTATCCTTATTGATTCCTGCAGTAACATTGGTATCACTATCGCACTGCGAATTTGGAGGTAACCTCGCTCGCACTGTGCATTTCCCGATCACTTTAATCTTCGCAATCTTGATCAATATAGAGAAGTGGAAAGATTCATTGAGAGATCATTATGATCAATGAACATTTGTTATATTGCATAGTTAGTATAGAAGGGGGCCAGCCTTTAGTACTTAACAAGCAATTAAACAAGTTATGGTATTCCACTTAGACTTCTATCACATAGACAGATAGTCACGTAGCAGTACCTCTCCTCCTTAAAGGGTTGTTCTTCTCAATTCAAAAAGAAGATGAATAAGAGAGAAGAAAAGAAAGAATTTCAAAGGATTATAGAAAATTTTCATGATTGCAAAATATTATACTTAGAATTTACCTCTAAACTATAGAGGTTCATTAGAGAAGAAAATACTCGTATTCGTATCAAATACTACTTTATCGTAATCTCACATGTCTTTGCTGCTCTGTCCATCATCCTATGGACCTATTCTCTTGTTCGATCTTAGCATCACTCACTTTTGGAAAAATCCTTCAACCTCTCAAGTTAAATCTTGGATTTCTCGCTCGACATCATTGATACTGGCATTTCACGCCACACCACTGGCTCTTTCATTTTTATAATACTAACACTATCAGGTTGTCCTCCCGAGAGTCCGTTAGAAAACCTATTCATCAATCCATTCCTAACATTCCTTGCCGCACATTCCATAATTATTTTCCCAATCTTTTCTAGCTTCATTGCTGGGGTTTCTCAGGAGTCCGCATATCCAACTCCCTTGTTGATCCTCAACTCTATTTCCTTTATATCAACCGTCTTGTTTCTATTCCGACTATAATCTCCTTATGAGCCCTCATAGCATTCTCATTTATTTCAAACATCATATCATTCCAATTTATATACACTCCGAAATAAATCTTGCTGATTTCTCTAACTTAGATCCAATATAATCTATTCCTGCCAAACTTGCCTCTTAGCACTATGAATCTCCAACCTCATATTCTCTATCTTGTTTGCGCAAAAAAATTACACCAACATAAACTTGCTTATCATTCATCAACATGCCATTTAGCTTATCAATAGCAGTACTAACTTTATCTTTGCGTAGTCATCGCCACTACATTAATGTAGCCCTTTGTTGAATCACCATCGTTTGTCGTTTACGTAGCACTTTAATAGCTAATCATATGAGTTTCATAATTGTCAGATCAAAATCCTCTAGGAAGACATAAAAATCACTATTCTTTATCCATCAGGAATACTTCCTGAACTTGATTTAGATATTACATGAAGCAGATAAAATCGCAGAAGAGTTTCAATCACTGCAGCTATGCCAGGTTGATGAAATTATTAATCACATGTCCTTCATTAGAAGACTGGAAACTTAACGGTTTATTTAGCCAATTTTGTTTCATGGTCCTGGTTTACCTCAAAATAGGACCTTCTAAAGTATGTAATATGCTTAAGACGCCATCAGGAATCGAATCTTTACTTAAACTATTATTACCGTCGATTCTTGCATAATCATCAGAAGGAATGTAAATTCCTCTACCACATTATGACCTTCAAGGTCCTTCCAAATATCGTTTTGTTTTTTTTGGTATGAGCATTTATAATTACTCCTCTATACTTAAAGTGTCGGCCACCTCATTGGCCTTTCCTGATAACAATAACTTCTCACAATCAATGTTTTCTGAATCTATTCCAACTCAAACTTTTCTACCTCATTCCCATCACTGTTAGGTGAAAGTATTCTTCCTTAGACTCTGCTAAAGGAGAAAATATATCAGTCCTTTTTCCATAAGTCATTGCTTCCACCTTTCCTTGTGAACTTTATCACGGTTACTCCCAATCGTACCTAGGATATTTCTTCTCTTATTCCTTTCCTGTTCTAGGATAATATCAACCTTCATTGGTTCAATCCATACCTCATCATGGTTTCATACATGCCTCATCTGGCATTATTGTTATTGTGTCATACATTCTCTACCAAACTTCTATTTTGAAACTCAGAATATTACCTTTTTCCTTGTAAGGTTTCTTAGGTCTTCCTCATCATTCCTCCTATATTTTCTAGGTACAGGGTATATCAAAATATCATTAATCGATCCTATAACAATTCTGTCGGCGTACTTTCCGAAACTCCTTTCAATAAATTCTTAAAGGTAATCCAACTTATATCATCTGAATTCATAATGTCTTTATTAGGGGTAATGCCATCTTTTGGGCATCCCCAGGGTTTGTCTTAATTTATGGATATTCTATCCTCAATTCGATTTAAAAAAAATAATTACATCCTTCAGTTAAAAATCACTTCATAATTCCTTAATAAGGGTCTCTTTTCAATCGTTCACATCTTGATAATCTATAGGTAGCTTCATGCTAATCTTCTCTTTCAAACGGATGTTAGTCTACATGGCCTTCAAAAGACAACATATATTTGGTAATGGCAACAAGGATGTTCTGGAAGATATTGGTCGTGTTCAACGTGAATCTCTTAGTACTTATCACTCTTCTTAAAGATACTAAGTTTCAGATAACCTTTATGCATCATACTGCACAATCTTTGACAATCTTCATAACCCTTTTATTGATCACTTTCCTCAGTCATACTATGTCCATTGTATTTATAAAATCCCAACATTATGTACCTCAATTCACTATAGTTGGGTTTCTAGCTCATAAGCTGGTCAATCATATACACCTGAATTACTTCACTTTGTATCGAAAGTTCTCGCGGTTGGCGCTTGGTTAGAAGCACCCCACTTTGTCCTTACATTGCTGGTCTAGTCACTTTATAATTCTTCACCACATGGCCCCAAATGGCCGCGCTACAGTATGTGAGTTTAGGGTTAGCTAACGGCATTACTTTTCTAGCAATTGCTGGCATAGTGCCTCCTTCGTCCATAGCGAAGATAATTCATCTGGGATAGGTTACGTTTATCAGTATGCCTCTTCCCATGTACTCTTAAACTCCTTCAGATCTTTTCAACTACTCTTATCAATTCCACGTGTCGCGTAAGCTTAACACTTCTGGTATACAGCCTTTCATTTAAGTCAATCCCGGAATTTCTCAGTCCGGCTTATTTCTTAATCACATTTCCCTTTTTTCGTCCAATCTCAACTTCATAATTTTATCTCTACAATCAACTGTAATAATCGGGGTCTGTCTACCAACCCGTATAGCGGCTACCTTGCCCAATCCACAGGGTTCGTTACAGTTTCCACCCTCTTCAGGGACGTCTTCTGATAATCAGAAAGACAAGGTTTGCCAAAGTTTGTTGAAGTTCTTTCCAGAATCAGGGAAATTTTGGTCAATCTATCCACCCACTGGTAACACTAAGAAGATTCATTTCAAAACCTGAAGAAAAGTTCTAGGAACATCCAAGGAGGTCGAACCCTAAGCAGTTATAGTAACAGTATGATTGACATAAACTTGGGAGTCTATCCATTGGAAATGAACCAAACATATATACATCCTATAGAAGGAAATCAAAAGTTCCAAACTAAAACATACCACATCTCCCAAATACATACCTAATGGTTGTTACTACCAAATGTCAGTCTACCTAATCACTAGTCTCAGAAGGAACGCCACCGTCGGAGTTAGTCGTTCCACCAAAATTAGCACTACCAGGGCCATCCTAATCTGGTGAACCGTGCTGTCCGAACGTTTCTGCAATTACTCTGTCGTGCTGTATAAGCACACCACCTAAACCTGTATGAGATGCATCATAATATATCACCAAGTCTTCCTTCTTCCATTAGGCAACACCAATGTCGGGTCGTTACCGATTTCTTTTTTTTTTGCTAATTAAAAAATTTATACCACAGGAAAATGATTACATCTCTAGGGGCATACCCCGCGATTAGTAAAGCACCTACCTAGCGGAACAACAAAAGGAAATCATCGGAACAGCTAGACAAACTAGCAATCAACAACAACATTACCAACAAGACTAATCAACATATTAGCCAAGTTCAAAGAACAGCAACCTAAGAAACGCCCCTCCAAGCTACCATTAAGTTTGACAGAGAACATTGTAGTTGTAATGCAAACTCGAATCCATTCCACAAACCTTGGAGGGAAGCCCATCCTTTCAAGAACCGAGAATATGAAGCTCCAGTTCAAGGAGTCAAAAGCCTTATGAATGTCAAGTTTCACTACACATCTAGGCTGACCTGAGTTCCTGTTGTAACCCTTACATAATGCTTGAGCTAGGAAAATGTTATCACCAATAGATCTTCGAGCCACAAAAGCAGATTGATGCTTAGAGATCAAGGAGGGTAATACAGCCTTAAGTCTACCTGCAAGCATCTTAGAAATACATTTGTATAGAACATTACAACAGGAAATAGGGCGAAAGTGTTGCATCTGAGAAGAGTTTTCATGCTTAGGCACTAAGCAAATAGAAGCCGCATTCACAATTTTAGGCATTACAAGAGATTCAGAAAAGTAAAGAATACCTCTAGTTACATCATTACCCACAATATGCCAAGTTGCCAAATAGAATTCCACAGAAAAGCCATCAGGCCCCGGGCTCTTATTCTTACCCATCCTTTTTAACGTTTTAAGAACATCAGTGGCCACAAAAGGACTACTCATTATGTTAGCCTGAGTTTCATTAAGGCTGGGCAGAATTACATTACTCGGAAGTTGATCAACTTCGCCTCTTGGACCAAGAAGGTTCTTGTAATAATCAACGGCAATGGAAGCCATGTCCCCATGAGTTGTCACAGTATCACCAGTAGGCGTAGTAAGGGACAGCACCTTGTTCACATTCAATCTTCCTCTATATGCATTAAAAAAATACTTGTTGTTGTTGTCCCCATTCTTTAACCAATGTACCCTAGATTTTTGCTTAAGAAAGCATTCTTCCATTTGTAAGGCCTTAGAGTATGCATCAGTCAATCGTTTCTCTTCCTCAAACTGAGACAAAGATGGGGAGATTGGAAGGGCTCTTTGGAAAAGCAACAACTCATTTCTAGTATCCTGAACCACCTGTTGTAAGTTTCCAATTGACCTATTCAACCCCTTAAGGGCCTGCTTGACCCTCTTCAACTTTGACGTTAGCACAAACCAAGGGTCCCCTGTGACTGCTCCCTCCCACGCATCTTCCACCAACGGGAGAAAACCAGGGTCATCAATAAGGTGGTTAAAGAACTGGAAAGGCTTCTTTATAATAGGCCGTTCCAATCCTAAAAAAGTCAAAGCAGGGCTATGATCCGAGAGCCCTCTAGGCAAGAAATCAGTGGCTGAGCAAGGTAACACATTATGCCAATGCGCATTCACCATTACCCTGTCCAGCTTCCTGTACTTTGGTTGATGGATGTTGCAATCCCACCAGGTGAATTGACTACCTGTACTACGAAGATCAGTCAAGGTAGTAGCTTGGACAAAATCCTTGAAATCAGTCATATCTGATGTCCAGTTTGTAGCTCCTCCATGCTTCTCCTCTATGCGAAGGCAAGTATTGAGGTCCCCAGAAATGACCCAAGCTTCATTAGTGATTGCCCTTGATATACCCAACAAATCATTCCATAGCACCCGCCTATCAATTTCATCATTAGAACCATACACAAAAGAGATCACAAAATTAATGTTAAACTGTAATAAAGTAACTGAGCAAGTAATATGCTGAGTAGAGGAGGTCAACACCAAAACTTTCCAAAAATCAGGGTTCCACCCCAGCCATATACGGCCACCCGGATGGTGCTCGTAGTTGAATAACCATTAAAACCTCAGGTTTATCTTCTTAGAGATAATCTTAGCAGCGTCCTTATGCACATGAGTTTCCAAAATACTAATCAAGGATAGTTTATTAGCAACGATAAAATCCTTGACAAAATCAACATTGTTGTTGAGGCCACGGACGTTGTAAGAACAAAAAGCAGTCATAAGAACTGACTTAAGATTTCGAAGGAGGGCCACCTGACCCCCACTTTGCTCGTTTAACACCCTTTGAATTAGCTCTCTTACCACCCTGTTTACGAGCAATTTCATCCACTACCACATGTTTGAAGCTTTGAGATGGCGGAGTCCCAGTCGACACAGTTGGCGAATAAGAGGTTTACGCTTTTTTACCTCTGTCCAGCCTTCCCCATCCCAGGGTCTTGCCTTCCCCCTGTAGTAGGAGTCAAAAAACCATCTGTTCCATCCAATACCTTACCATTCTCACCCTTCACAGCTTCATTTAAGTCTAGTTTTTCACCCTCCACCACACCCTCCTTCCTTTTTCCACTTTCCTTTTCCTGGGTCTCAGTAGTAACATCCTTCTCCTCGGACATCTTCGAAGATTTGCTCGCCTCAGAATTGGGTTTGCGTGCCCAGTCCCTTGGAGCCAACGGACGCATTAATAAGATGACCTAGGGAGTTGCAATGAGAGCACAATAACGGTTTGTTTAGGTATGAAACTTTAACCTCCACATTTGTTTTATTATAATCCATCATTGAAATAGAGTTTGGGAGAGGATCCCCCACTTTGTATTGAACACACATTTTAGCAAAAGGCAAAATCTCTAACTGTGAGGTTAGGGTATCAGCCCCTAGAGGAACACCAATCACACTAGCTATGCGACTCAGTCCTTCTTGGGTCCAGTAGCAGTCAAGCAAATTGCTAAATTTGACCCATAATGGCATGGAGGAAATAGAGTTACCTCCACCAGAAGTACACCAGTCCGTGACAACAAGAGGGCGTTGATCAAAGTACCAGGTGCCTTTAGAAAGAGCAGCATTCTTGTCATTAAGGGACAGGAATTTGAAAACATAAGTGGTTTCATTACGCTGGGAGACATTTGCCAGGCCCTTTTTCCATACTAAGTGCGCAATTTCCTTTACACGTCTGAACGACAATGGAGCTTTAGTAAACTTCCCAACAATACAACACTTGAATTTTTCAGCCCCCTTTTGCAAAACCTCAAGAGGAGGATCCACTACAGTAGAACCTGCTGGAGGGGGAACATAGTCAAAGCTAATACCCACCATGGGTCCAGGGGCAGCTTTCAACACCGAAGTCCACGACCTTTTCTCATTCTTTGCCTCCCCCAACACCCCCTCATCTTTGCCATTTAGGCTTGGGACCTTCTCCACTTCTTTCCCCTCATCCTTAGTCACCCCTGAGGACTCCCCTTTTGTCAAAGTAACACTTTTACTCTTTAAGATACCCTTAAGGGTGGGGGTATCCATTACAACCTTCCCATCCTCCCCTTTATCCCCTGCACTACTTTTAGAAAGAATAGGCAAGCCAAATTCATCCCTACCAGTGATAAAGCTAAAAGAGTTACTCAAACCCACATTAAAATAAGCCTGAGCTGAAAGATTTTCCTTTTCCATCACAGACAAGGACAGCCCTTTAGATTTGAGAAAATCATTTACCTCCATCAATTTCTTCCGCAGCCTTACGAGCTCCTCCCTTTCATTCTTGTTATTTGCTGCTACAACAGTCGCCACTCTGGAAATGGCGTCTCTCTCCATTGCATCTCTCACATCTTCATGATAAACCTCTTCTTCACTAGAAGAATCCACCTTATTAGAGATCTGAATGTCCCCTGAGCTAGTCGGGACCAACTCCTCAGCTGTCGTTAGGACCGGAAAGTCTTCCACCTCCCTTCGAGCCAACATCTCATTAAAACTGTCATCACTCACATCTTGCATATACCCCGGAAGCCCAGTCTCTGAATCAGCATTTGAATCTTGACTCACCATCAGAACCGACGAAAAAACAGGAAATAAAATATATAAATATATATAAGAAATATAGTGTTTAGGTTAGAGGAAGAAGAGAGAGTGGATTTAAGGATGGAATTTAGTCTTTAATGCTGGGGAATGTGTGTAAGAAAGGGAATCTGAGTATTAATTAAGTGGCGGCTAGCTAGGGTTTCTAGTGAGAAGGAAGAGCTTCTCTCTCTAAGACTCTCATTTTTTGTCCAAAATGAGGTTTTATTGAGTTTTAGGCATTAAACCAGTCAAGAACAATGCTATAAGTGGTTTCCATGTTCAAACGAGCAAAAATGAAGATATATTAATATTTGTTCCAACGAGTACGAAATGAGGTTTTAGTGAGTTTTAGGGGTCAAACGAGTCAAGACAAGGCTATAAGTGGTTTCCATGTTCGAGCCAAAAATGAAGATAAGTTAATTTTTTTGTTGCACATGTAAACATAACCCTATTCCTGAAACTTGGGGGAATGAGAGTCGTTTCGTTTTCTCTCTAGCTTTCAACCTTAGCCGCCATTAATTCCAGCCCTCTCTAAACACTTATTCCATCAGATCCACCTTCCTTCTCTAATCCACCTTCCTTCTCTAATCCCTCACCTAAAACACCATATTTCTTACACAAGATTTAAATCTTCTTCTCCTTTTAATATGGACGGGTTTAACCATGATGTAGATCCTTCGGGGGGTCCTGTTGATCAGGATGGTGCTCCTCTTGAATTTGGGCTGATTGATGGGGCTCATAGTCCCTTTCTAATTGCTGGCTCTGTTTTCAAAGAATTGGCGGGTTTCTCTAGCCATGGGGTGGATGGTGTAAGCCATCTGGAAGTAGATCCGGTCACGGATGATGTTTGTTTCGGGGGCTCAGATAGGGATGTTTGTGAACTCTCGTCCAGAAAGGGGTTACACACCGCGATGGATGCGAACTCGTGGGAAAAGGGGGTTTCTAAAGAAAACTGTACGTGTTTGATGAATGGTCCCAACCAGAAATTGGGCTCTTCTGCCTTGGATGCTGAGGTGGAGGATGTGGGGTCTAAGAAGATGAACCAACTCCTGCTGGGAAGAAGAGAGCCTGGTAAGATTCCTGACTCTGATAATGTTGTTGGCCATATTATATCTGGTATGCCTATGTGTGCGACACCCTCTATGGACGACAGTCAGATGTCGAGGGAAATCAAAGCGGACAGACTGAATATAGCTTTGAAAGTTATCATGATTTTGAGGGATTGTATTGTGCGAAATGGGCATGAGGTTCCTACCTATTGGGGGAAGGTTCCTATGAGAGCTGTTAGTTTTTCTAATGATTTGCAGGATCACCCTGTAATTAGGATGATGGATGATTGTGCGCGAGCACTGCATTGTATTAATCAGTTGAGTAGCTTCATTCGGAGAAGGAAACTTCCCCCTCCTGCTCTCTTAGGGGATGGGGGGGACCTTTTTATGGGAATGAAGGAGGAGTTGAGAGAGGCTGGCCTGTTAGGGGACACCAATTTGGGTGGTAATGGGGAAACGATTGTGGCTGCTAGTCAGGGGTTGAATGGGGACAGTTTGAAGATATTTATTATCTCTGTTGGTAATAAGGAACCAAATGTTATCAGGTATGTAGGTGATGAGGCTCAGCATGAAATGCCAATCACAATTAGGAACTTCCTAGCTGCTCAAGAGATGGATGGCCATGGCCTTCTGGCCAATACTGTGGTGGAGGAAATTAATGCAGAGGTTGGCTTAAAAAGCAAATCAGGTAACGATGGGGACTCTGATCAGGATGAGAACCTTGAGGAGGTTATTGCGCAAGGCCGTTCTGGGGGTCTTATGGATTCGCTCACTGTGAAGTATGAACTGGTAAAGGTGGTTGAGGTCTTCAAGGGTATTGCCAAACCATTGGCTTTGAAGGGTTTTAAAAAGACTGCTAAGGCATCCATGCGCGGACACATGCATCACCTAGGAATGCTCTTGGGTTTTGCTGATGGATATGGAGTAATGATGGATGAGGATGAGGATAAGGAAAGAAATGAGGGCCTGGACTCCACGCCGGTGTTGAAGACTGCTATTGGGAAGGCTACTGAGGGAAATGTCCAATGTGATGCAGAGGCACGTCTATCGTAGAAAGGGTAATGGTAAGGCTGCTGGTGAGAGCTAAAGAAGATTAAAGAGGGCTAGGCCTGAGATGCCTATGCTGTGAAAGTTTAAAGGCCGTAGAGGTCTTATGTTTTATGTGGATGTTTTTGGAACTTGGTCTTGTTAATTTCTGTTTGATTGTTCTCTTTGTTGTTCCATAAGCTGGTTTTTAATCGCGGGGTATGCCCCTAGAGATGTAATTTCTTTGCTTTTGGTATAAATTTTTTAACTAGTAAAAAAAAAACAAAAAAAGTTAATTTTTTTGTTCCAACGAGTCCAAAATGAGGTTTTAATGAGTTTTTTTGTTCAAACGAGTCAAGAACAAGGCTATAAGTGGTTTTTATGTTTAAACGAGTCAAAAATGAAGGCAATTTAATTTTCTTATTTCAACGAGTCCAAAATGAGGTATTAGTGAATTTTAGGGGTCAAACGAGTCAAGAACAAGGCTATAAGTGGTTTACATGTGCAAACAAGTCCAAACTGAAGCTAAATTAATATATTGGTTCTAAGGAGTCCCAAATGAGGTTTTAGTGAGTTTTTAGGGTCAAACGAGTCGAGAACAAGGCTATAAGTGGTTTGCATATTCAAACGAGTAAAAAATGAAGCAAAATTAATATTTTTGTTCCAACGAGTCCAAAATGTGGTTTTAGTGAGTTTTAGGGGTCAAACGAGTCAAGAACAAGGCTATAAGTGGTTTCCATATTCAAATGGATCAAAAATGCAGCCAAATTAATTTTCTTGTTCCAATGAGCCCAAAATGAGGGTTTAGTGAGTTTTAGAGCTCAAACGAGTCAAGAACAAGGCTATAATTGGTTTCCATGTTCAAACGAATCAAAAATGAAGTCAAATAAATTTTCTTATTTCAACGAGTCCCAAATGAGCTTTTAGTGAGTTTTAGGGGTCAAACGATGTCAAGAACAACGCTACAAGTGGTTCACTTGTGCAAACAAGTCCAAAATGAAGCTAATTAAATTGTTTGTTCCAATGACTCCAAAATTAGGTTTTATTGAGTTTTAGGTGTCAAAAGAGTCAAGAACAAGGCTATAAGTGGTTTCCATTTTCAAACGAGCCAAAAATGAAGATAAGTTAATTTTCTTGTTCCAAGGAGTCCATAATGAGGTTTTAGTGAGTTTTAGGGTTCAAACGAGTCAAGAACAAGGCTACAAGTTGTTTCCATGTTCGAACGAGTCAAAAACGCAGCCAAATTAATTTTTCTTATTCCAATGAGTCCAAAATGAGGTTTCAATGAGTTTTAGGGGTCAAACGAGTCAAGAAGAAGGCTTATAAGTGGTTTCCATGTTCAAACGAGTCAAAAACGAAGTCAAATTAATTTTCTTATTCCAACGAGTCCAAAATGAGGTTTTAGTGAGTTTTAGGGGTCAAACAAGTCAAGAACAAGGTTTTAAGTGGTTTCCATGTTCGAACGAGCCCAAAATGAAGCCAAATTAATTTTTTTCTTTCAACAAGTCCAAAATGAGGTTTTAGGGGTCAAACGAGTCAATAACAAGGCTATAAGTGGTTTCCATGTTCAAACTAGCAAAAAATGAAGCTAAATTAATATTGTTGTTCCAACGAGTCCAAAATGAGGTTTTAGTGAGTTTTAGGCATTAAACCAGTCAAGAACAATGCTATAAGTGGTTTCCATGTTCAAACGAGCAAAAATGTAGATAAATTAATATATTTGTTCCAACGAGTACGAAATGAGGTTTTAGTGAGTTTTAGGGGTCAAACGAGTCAAAACAAGGCTATAAGTGGTTTCCATGTTCAAACGAGCCAAAAATGAAGATAAGTTAATTTTTTTGTTCCAACGAGTCCAAAATGAGGTTTTAATGAGTTTTTTTGTTCAAACGAGTCAAGAACAAGGCTATAAGTGGTATGAAGCCAATTTAATTTTCTTATTCCAACGAGTCCAAAATGAGGTTTTTTTTTTTGCTAATTAAAAAAAATTTATACCAAAAGCAAACGATTACAATTCTAGGGGCATACCCCGCGATTAGTAAAACGCCAGCTAAACGGAACAACAAACAAACTATCTAGACTAGTTTGTAACAGCAAGCAACTAACCAAGTCTACATTCGAGAACAAGGCAAACACCTAACAAGTGCAGAGCACTAGCAACCAAAATACAATCTACAATCTAAATTTCAAATTAGAGCAAGCAGCACCAGAACATCCACTACCCCTGCAGAAACATTCCATCCTCCAACTTCTCCACCAGAACATCAAAATGTTCTCTCCTGAAATCATGATCAGCTGTCCTAAAATTACCACTATCGACTAGGTGGTCCCTTCCCATAGCAACATCCAAATAAATCCACAAAATACGAACCGCAGATCTCCAAGTCTTAGACAAAACATTATGGTCAACTATATTGCACCATTGCATAATGCACGCATCAAACAAGACCATTTTCCATATAATCCCAGTAACTTTGCTAACCATATGCGAACTACAACATAAGTATTGCACATCATCGCCAAAGCCCCTTGAATGTAGCTGATGTTGCAAGCATTCTGTAGATCAATTCCAGCCGTATTGTAATTGTCAACAAGATCCCATGGAATGAAACCCAGATCAAGCACAACTATATCAAGCTTCCTGGAGAGCACAATTCGCAAAAAAATGGCAACCAGGTCGTGTTCATATGGTGAGGGAAAGCACACCATCAGCATAACCTCTTGAAAACCAGCAGCAATAAAGTTCCCATGCAAAGCACTCTTCGAAACCACTCCGTCCATAGTCTTAGAAGACACAACATCTCTAACAAGACCTGTTGCTATGCCATTCAACCTGGGCACATTGTTCGCATACACGTAGAGGCGGTGTATCATCACATCAATTCTATGACTCACCTTAAAAATTGAGATGCACTCCACATCCCCCAAAGAACCATCACTGAAAAAAATACATCCTCTCGTATCAGCACTAAACACTAACAGGCCAGAACACCAGTTGCTTAAGTCGCAACAAATCACATTTCCAAAACCTCCCACCACACTACCAATCAACCTAAAGACATTACATCCTAAGGACGAAAGTCCCAGGCTATCAACATGTTTCCTAAGAACGTTTCCTGAAACGGCAGGACTAGAAGCATTTAAAAATATGCAAACACCATTCACACCAGGCCTAGCACAATATCCAATAGTCACCTTCCTCCGAGTTTCAATTAACCGCTCCAAACCAGTCACCAATTTTTTGGTTTCTGCTCCATTCCAAAGCACCATTTCAATGTCATTCCAGGTGTTGAACAAGCGTAGGCAACTACGCTGACCGCGAAAGCCATCAATCACATGAAACCCATTTATGTTTGTAAAACCATTCTCCATGATGAGAACTCGACAATCCCACAAGAAAACTCCAAACAGTGAGTATCTCCAAGCTTTCGATTCCAAGGCCGAAACATCTTCACCTAAGGCAGTCTGCAAACCCAAGGCTCTAAGAGGCATAACCTCAAACACCTGAATTGCAATAACAACACTACCTTCGTAACAAACAAGGCTGGAATTTGGAAAAAAATGAAAGTCATAGAGAGAGAAGCTCTTCCTTCTCACTAGAAACCCTAGCTAGCCGCCACTTATTTAATACTCAGATTCACTTTCTTACACACATTCTCCAGCATTAAAGACTAAATTCCTTCCTTAAATCCACTCTCTTCTTCCTCTAACCTAAACACTATATTTCTTATATATATTTATATAATTTATTTCCTGTTTTTCGTCGGTTCTAATGGTGAGTCAAGGTTCTAATGTTGATTCTGAGACTGGGCTTCCGGGGTATATGCAAGACATGAGTGATGACAGTTTCAATGAGATGTTGGCTCGAAGGGAGGTGGAAGACTTTCTGGTACTAATGACAGCTGAGAAGTTGGTCCCGTCTAGCTCTGGGGACATTCAGATCTCTAATAAGGTAGATTCTTCTAGTGAAGAAGAGGTTTATCATGAAGATGTGCGAGATGCAATGAAGAGAGACGCCATTTCCAGAGTGGCGACTGTTGTAGCAGCAAATAACAAGAATGAAAGGGAGGAGCTCGTAAGGCTGCGGAAGAAATTGATGGAGGTAAATGATTTTCTCAAATCTAAAGGGCTGTCCATGTCTATGATGGAAAAGGAAAATCTTTCAGCTCAGGCTGATTTTAATGTGGGTTTGAGTAACTCCTTTAGCTTTATCACTGGTAGGGATGAATTTGGCTTGCCTATTCTTTCTAAAAGTAGTGCAGGGGATAAAGTGGAGGATGGGAAGGTTGTAATGGATACCCCCACCCTTAAAGGTATCTTAAAGAGTAAGGGTGTTACATTGACAAAAGGGGAGTCCTCAGGGGTGACTAAGGATGAGGGGGTGTTGGGGGAGGCAAAGAATGAGAAAAGGTCGTGGACTTCGGTGTTGAAAGCTGCCCCTGGTCCCATGGTGGGTATTAGCTTTGACTATGTCCCCCCTCCAGCAGGTTCTACTGTAGTGGATCCTCCTGTTGAGGTTTTGCAAAAGGCGGCTGAAAAATTCAAGTGTTGTATTGTTGGGAAGTTTACTAAAGCTCCATTACCGTTCAGACGTGTAAAGGAAATTGCGCACTTAGTATGGAAAAAGGGCCTGGCAAATGTCTCCTAGTGTAATGAAACCACCTATGTCTTCAAATTCATGTCCCTTAACGACAAGAATGCTGCCCTTTCTAAAGGCACCTGGTACTTTGATCAACGGCCTCTTGTTGTCACGGACTGGTGTTCTTCTGGTGGAGGGAACTCTATCTCCTCCATGCCTTTATGGGTCAAATTTAGCAATTTGCCTGACTGCTACTGGACCAAGAAGGACTGAGTCGCATAGCTAGTGTGATTGGTGTTCCTCTAGGGGCTGATACCCTAACCTCACATTTAGAGATTTTGCCTTTTGCTAAGATGTGTGTTCAATACAAAGTGGGAGATCCTCTCCCAAACTCTATTTCAGTGATGGATTATAATAAAACAAATGTGGAGGTTAAAGTTTCATACCTAAACAAACCGCTATTGTGCTCTCATTGCAACTCCCTAGGTCATCTCATTAATGCATGTCCGTTGGCTCCAAGGGACTGGGCACGTAAACCCAATTCTGAGACGGCCAAATCATCGAAGATGTCTGAGGAGAAGGAGGTTACTACTGAGACTCAGGTAAAGGAAAGTGGAAAAGGGAAGGAGGTTGTGGTGGAGGGTGGAAATCTAGAAGTAAATGAAGCTGAGAAGGGTGAGAATGGTAAGGTAGTGGATGGAACAGATGGTTTTTTGACTCCTATTACAGGGGGAAGGCAGGACCCTGGGGATGGGGAAGGCTGGACAGAGGTAAAAAAGCGTAAACCTCTTATTTCGTCGACTGTGTCGACTGGGACTCCGCCATCTCAAAGCTTCAAACATGTGGTAGTAGATGAAATTGCTCGTAAACAGGGTGGTAAGAGAGCTAACTCAAAGGGTGTTAAACGAGCGAAGTGGGGGTCAGGTGGCCCTCCTTCGAAATCTTAAGTCAGTTTTTATGACTGCTTTTTGTTCTTACAACGTCCGTGGGCTCAACAAGGTTGATTTTGTCAAGGATTTTATCGTTGCTAATAAACTATCCTTGATTAGTATTTTGGAAACTCATGTGCATAAGAACGCTGCTAAGATTATCTCTAAGAAGATAAACCCGAGGTTTCAATGGTTGTTCAACTACGAGCACCATCCGGGTGGCCGTATATGGCTGGGGTGGAACCCTGATTTTTGGAAAGTTTTGGTGTTGACTTCCTCTACTCAGCATATTACTTGCTCAGTTACTTTATTACAGTTTAACATCAATTTTGTGATCTCTTCTGTGTATGGTTCTAATGATGAAATTGATAGGCGGGTGCTATGGAATGATTTGTTGGGTTTATCAAGGGCAATCATCAATGAAGCTTGGGTCATTTCTGGGGACCTCAATACCTGCCTTCGTATAGAGGAAAAGCATGGAGGAGCTACAAACTGGACATCAGACATGACTAATTTCAAGGACTTTGTCCGAGCCACTGCCTTGACTGATCTGCGTAGTACAGGTAGTCATTTCACCTGGTGGGATTGCAACATCCATCAACCAAAGTACAGGAAGCTGGACAGGGTAATGGTGAATGCGCATTGGCATAATGTGTTCCCTTGCTCAGCCACTGATTTCTTGCCTAGAGGGCTTTCGGATCATTGCCCTGCTTTGACGTCTTTAGGATTGGAAAGGCCTATTATAAAGAAGCCTTTCCAGTTCTTTAACCACCTTATTGATGACCCTGGGTTTCTCCCGTTGGTGGATAGTGCGTGGGAGGGGGTAGTCACAGGGGACCCTTGGTTTGTGCTAACGTCAAAGTTGAAGAGGGTCAAGCAGGCCCTTAAGGGGCTGAATAGGTCAATTGGAAACTTACAACAGGTGGTTCAGGATACTAGAAATGAGTTGCTGCTTTTCCAAAGAGCCCTTCCAATCTCCCCATCTTTGTCCCAGTTTGAGGAAGAGAAACGATTGACTGATGCATACTCTAAGGCCTTACAAATGGAAGAATGCTTTCTCAAGCAAAAATCTAGGGTACATTGGTTAAAGAATGGGGACAACAACAACAAGTATTTTTTTAATGCATGTAGAGGAAGATGGAATGTGAACAAGGTGCTGTCCCTTTCCACACCTAATGGTGATACTGTGACAACTCACGAGGACATGGCTTCCATTGCTGTAGATTATTACAAGAACCTACTTGGTCATAGAGGCGAAGTTGATCAACTCAGGCGAACATAATGAATAGTCCTTTTCTGGCCAGTGATGTTCTCAAAACGTTAAAAAGGATGGGTAAGAATAAGAGCCCGGGGCCTGATGGCTTCTCTGTGGAATTCTATTTGGCAACTTGGCATATTGTGGGTAATGATGTAACTAGAGGTATTCTTTATTTTTTTGAATCTCTTGTAATGCCTAAAATTGTGAATGCGGCTTCTATTTGCTTAGTGCCTAAGCATGAAAACCCTTCTCAGATGCAACATTTTCGCCCTATTTCCTGTTGTAATGTTCTATACAAATGTATTTCTAAGATGCTTGCAGGCAGGCTTAAGCCTGTTTTACCCTCCTTGATCTCTAAGCACCAATCTGCTTTTGTGGCTCGAAGATCTATTGGTGATAACATCTTCCTAGCTCAAGCTTTATGTAAGGGTTACAACAGGAACTCAGGTCAGCCTAGATGTGCAGTGAAACTTGACATTCATAAGGCTTTTGACTCCTTGAACTGGAGCTTCATTTTCTCGGTTCTTGAAAGGATGGGCTTCCCTCCAAGGTTTGTGGAATGGATTCGAGTTTGCATTACAACTACAAAGTTCTCTGTCAAACTTAATGGTAGCTTGGAGGGGTTTTTCAAAGGAGAATCAGGTTTGAGGCAAGGTGACCCAATCTCTCCCTATCTCTTTGTCATGGCAATGGAAGCCCTCACAGCTAGCCTGCACAAAACTACTCAGAGCACAGACTTTAAATTTCACTAGAGGACTAAGGAGGTGAAATTGCACCATATAATTTTTGCAGACGATGTTTTCCTGTTCAGTCATGGTGATCCCAACTCGGTTGCTAGGCTCATGGAGGGAGTAAGGGTTTTTTCAAGGTGGTCAAACTTGGTACCACGCCCTGAGAAATCTGTTTGCTTCTTTGCTAATGTGAGGGAAACAGTGGTGAGAGACATACTATTGGTCACTGGGTTTCAGAGGGGTGCCCTACCTATTACCTATTTAGGTTTGCCACTTATTACTGGGAAGCTTAACAGTAGGGACTGTTCTTCGTTGGTGGCCAAGCTTTGCAGCAAAGTGGAATCCTGGATGGTTAGATTCCTTAACTTTGCTGGCCGTCTCATGTTGATCAAGGCAATCATGGCTAGTATTGTGGGCTATTGGAGTATGTATATTTTCTTGCCCAAGGCTGTTTTGAAAAAGATCAATAGCCTTTTCTTCAAGTTCTTATGGGGAGGGTTCTATAAGGATTCGGGAAGATGCCACTACAAGGTGGGATGGGAAGATTGTTGTAAGCCAAAATCGGAAGGGGGGTTGGGGATCAAAAATCTATTCGAATGGAACCAGGCAGCAGTGTTACACCAGCTATGGCGCCTGCTCCAACCCTCAGCTGATTCACTTTGGATTGCTTGGTTTCACAAGGTATTGTTACGTAATAAAGGATTCTGGACTGCCAAAATGCCCTATCGGTGCAGCTGGATTGCTAGGAAAATCTTCAATGCTAGACCTCAGGCTATGACTTTTCTGTCATTCAAAGTTGGTGTTAACTCTGACTTCCTTTTCTGGCACGACCCATGGGCAAATAAAACACCCTTGGCTCTTATCTCCCCTTCAGTTATTTCCAATGCAGAGTCATCGACCATGGTACATGTTAGAGATTACATTAATGAAGGTGTGTGGAGATTGCCTCGGTCAAATCACATGGACGTTATTGAGGTGAGAAACAGGGTAAATTCAGTTCAACTTCATAGCAGTGATTGTATCTCCTGGGATGGCCTTCAGCCCAAGCTTGTTAAGTTATCAGCTATATGGTCATCTATTCGTGACTCGGGCCATGCATTGGGATGGTGTGACTTGGTATGGAATTCTTTCAATATCCCAAAATGCTCCTTCATTACCTGGCTTGCTGTTAAGAACAGGTTGCTCACTCGTGATCGTATGAATCTATTTGGTATGAATGTGGATCCTACATGCCTGCTCTATGGTAATGGAATGGAAACGATAAGCCATATCCTTACTTCTTGCCCATACTCTACCCTTGTGAAGGGTGTCATCCCTTTTCAAATGAATGCAGACTGGATTAGATGGCAGCAAGGTGATTTTTTCCAAAGCACATTAACAGCAAAGTTGAAACTTATCGCAGGAGTTTATTTGACCACCACAGTTTACAGTATTTGGAAGGAACGTAACTTCAGAAATCATAATGCAAGGCAAGGCCACCCAACAACGGTGCTCATCTCGAATGTGAAGATGTATGTGAGGGAGAAACTGTTTTCTTGTTTTTCTTTTAAAAAATGGGCGCAAAAAGACCCTTCTCTTGTATTGCTTATTTACTAATTACTAGCTTTTGATTAGGTGCATGTGTGGACCCTTTGAGGTCTAGTTCTTGTGTAAGCTGAGGACGGGGGTATGCCCCTGTGATTTTGTAATGGTTCCCTTTTGTTATAAAATTCTTTTATTTAGCAAAAAAAAAAACACTACCTTCGTTCTTCTTAAAAAAGACATCAGACGCAACAAGAATCTCCTTAAGAGAGTGTAGAGTTTCAAAGGCATTCCTAGTCTTGTCGAAATCACCATCAAGTTGCTCTAGCAAACATCTGGAATTAAAGTCATCCTTTTCTTGCAATCTTTCCAAATTACTATCTTTTCCCTTTAAACCCTTCGAAACCAAAGGGGGGGGGGGGGGGTAGATAGAGTCATTCTATACATCTGGTAACCCACATGGGACACCACACCATTCATCGGGATATAGATTTCTTCACATTTGAAAACCCACAGCCCAATAAAAAACCCACCAGAAATAGTGGGCTCAGCAAACAAATCTTCATCTAGTAACACATCAAATCTTTGGTTTGAAACTGAAAAAATTTCTGACCCAAATAACCCATCTCAAACCAACGAAAAAGAAGAAAAAAGAATAAAAAATAATATAACTTATAAGAAATATGGCGATTTAGGTGTGAGATAAGAAGGGGAAGGTGAATTTAGGAAGGAATAATATAGATCTGATGAAAAAAGGTTTACATTCGGTTGATCTTTAGAGGCGGCTATGGTTTGGTGCTAGAGAGAAAAACGACTCTCATTAGTCCAGTCCAAAATGAAGTTTTAGTGTGTTCTAGTCCAAAATGAGGTTTTAGTGAATTTTAGGGTTCAAACGAGTCAAGAACAAGGCTATAAGTGGTTTACATGTGCAAACAAGTCCAAACTGAAGCTAAATTAATATATTTGTTCTAAGGAGTCCCAAATGAGGTTTTAGTGAGTTTTAAGGGTCAAACGAGTCGAGAACAAGGCTATAAGTGGTTTGCATGTTCAAACGAGTAAAAAATGAAGCAAAATTAATATTTTTGTTCCAACGAGTCCAAAATGTGGTTTTAGTGAGTTTTAGGGGTCAAACGAGTCAAGAACAAGGCTATAAGTGGTTTCCATATTCCAATGGATCAAAAATGAAGCCAAATTAATTTTCTTGTTCCAATGAGTCCAAAATGAGGGTTTAGTGAGTTTTAGAGCTCAAACGAGTCAAGAACAAGGCTATAATTGGTTTCCATGTTCAAACGAATCAAAAATGAAGTCAAATAAATTTTCTTATTCCAACGAGTCCCAAATGAGCTTTTAGTGAGTTTTAGGGGTCAAACGATGTCAAGAACAACGCTACAAGTGGTTCACTTGTGCAAACAAGTCCAAAATGAAGCTAAATAATTTATTTTTTTTACTAATTAAAATTTTATACCAACAGGAACAACTTTAACAAATCTAGGGGCATACCCAGCGAAGTCCACATCCGATCATTACAAAATGCATTACATCAGTAAGTCACCTTAATGTCTACATAAACCTAGATAGGAAAACTAAGTCCTACTAGAGTGACCATGCCTATTCAGTCTACAAATCACCAAATCTGAAATGATGCACCAGCCATCCCCAGTGCACATGACAGTAGCCCAAACTGCCCTGCATCAACAGCATTGACCCATACAAAAGTGGCAACGAGTGTTGCCTTAACTTGTCATAACCATGAGGCAAATCAGTCGGAACAATTTCAACCTTAATTTTCGGCACACCGACTTTGCGTCATGCAAACAAGAAGTAAACCATCCGCTACCCCAGGGTAACATTCTAAGCATCCTCCAATTCTGACACCAGAACATCCCAGTGTTCTCTCCTGATCCATAGTGCAAAGCAAACAAACTTGGTTGTAAGGCCGTTTTCAGCCTGCTCCGGACATCCCACCCAGCAGTGCAACATTCCCAACACACATTTTTTCGCTGAAAGCCAACTCACGATCACTGATCGGTCTTGTTCCAAAAAGAAGCATTATTAATACGGCCTGATAAACAAGGCCTTCCGATTCTTTATGCCCATTCTCATAGCTTTTAACAGCCACATCCAGAAAAATCATAGCTACAAACAACACAAGCTGTAACGTCTTATCTCGCGGGGTATGCCCCTAGATTTTTGTAAGTTGTTCCTTTTTGGTATAAATTTAATTAATTAGCAAAAAAAAAAAAAAAAAAAAAAAAAAAAAAAAAAAAAGCTGTAACGTCTTTACCCGTCTCCAGTTTGCGAAACCACAAATTATAAAATGACTAAGCACAAATCTGTCTAGGACAGCTGTTCCCTGATTCCTAAGAATCCAACACGAACCAACAAACAAATGGTTGGGATTAAAAATTCCAACCAGCGTCTGAATTTGGGGCAAAGCATGTTCCACAATCACCCAAGGAGACTCCCATAAGGGGAAACAACCAACCCCTCACCAATTTTCTAAGTTCCCCGAATGCAGCAACACAGCCAACATGGTGCAAACTAACTCGACTGCACCTAAATTCATGTAATACTGGTACAATTCCAGATTTTCCTTGAAAGAGCTGCTGACCCAATAAGAGGGTGACCCTCCTGCAACATTAATTTTAATTCCTATCATGCAATACCATATTAAAGGAGTCACCATATGGGCTGTTCTAAAAGAATAGCACCAACAATTTAAATGCAGCACAACATAGCGACTTGGCCACAATTTCCAACAGCATAGTTTTTTTTTTTGCTAATTAAAAAATTTATACCAAAGAAAAGTGATTACAAGTCTAGGGGCATACCCCGCGAGGAATAAACACTAATCAAACGGAACAGCAAGGAATTCTAGCTAGACTAGAAATCAAAAACCAACAGCAAAATCCACCTTAACTGGATCAACATGACATTACAAAGAAACTAGTTAAAACTAGTTTTTTAGGATCCTCACACGTCGCATTTTGACCTTAGCAAACCAGCTGCACAGCACAATCTTCAGCTCCACCTTGAAACGAAACATAAGCACCTCATTCGTCCAGAAGCCGCATCTATCTTCATGCAACCAATACCTTCTATTAACTCTATCAGGACAATGCTTGAAGCCTGATAAACATCCCATCTTGTTCATTACAATATCCATATCAATTCGAACCATAGAGCCAGGCCTACTCGCCCACCCTTTAGGACCAAATCCTATTACCAAATCATATACGGCAGGGGCACCAATCCTTACAAAACAACTGAGCCCCCTACCCACACCAACTTCAACCGCATCCTTGGAATTTGCTAAAACAATGAGAATCGCTGAGCTAAAACGCAGCAAAACAGCCTCCAATGGAGGCTTTCCACCAACAGCGTTGCCAATGCCATTACCAAAAACACCATTATAATTTTCAGCAAAACCTTTACCAACAACCTTAACGGCAGAGTAATCCACTCCATGATCCCCCCAGAAACCAGAGTTACCCAGATGGCTCTCTAACACCGACGAGTGGAGCTTTAGCATCATTCCCTCATCCTCAACCAGAATAGTATGTTTCTGTGTTGTCGAGAACAGAGTTTTACCTGCATTCTCAAACCCCACCATTTTAGTAATATCAGTCAATAAACAACCACCCTTCGTCTCCGAATTCATACTCCCCACAACAGAAACAGCAAGGATTCTACCATCCGCCTTAACGGCAGAATCCACATCACAAACATTCAAAACCATAGAAGATTCCGAATCAATAGGACCACCATTCCAAACACCCCCCAAATGATTTACCAAATCAATTGTGTCCTTGGGCAACATACTAGAAGTAACGCCTAAATCTTTAACGCCAGCTAACTGGACTTCCGAGGCCTTCACAGGATTGTCGTCGACCAGTTGGCGGGCGTTCTTCATAAGTTCCTCTTTGCAAAGAGAAACTTCACCATTTACCATAAGAGGATGAGACCTACACCCATCTGAGGCCAGAAGGATGCTATCGCAAACATACTTCATCTCCTTGCAACCAGTAGGCTGCAACCTCTTACCGGAATGAGCCAAATGAGTCGACAAATCCTGCTCCCCATTAACTAACCCAGTAGAAAAATGAGGGTAATAAACCCTGACCTCTGGTGAAAAAGTGACCTTCTTCGGAACCTGCTCCCCCTTAACTAACTCAGTAGTAGGGGCACCGTGCAAACACTCAAGAAGACTAGGGTGAAAAACCTTAACCTCCGGTGAGAAAGAGACCCTCTTTGGACTCATTCTCAAAACTATTATAGCTGATATATATATAAAATAAGAAATATGGTGTATAGGTGGGAGATTTGAGATGAAATATGGAATTATGAAGGTCGATTGTATAGATCTGATGGGAATTTGTGTTAGAATTAAAGGCGGCTAAGAAGGGTTTTAGAGAGAGAAGTTAGAGAGAAGGCAGAGGACGACTCTCATTTTAAGCAAAATTAATTTTCTTGTTCAAACGAGTCTAAAATGAAGTTTTAGTTCCAACAGCATAGTTCCCCTTTCAAAATAACATAATCCCCACAAGCAGAAAAATTGCCAGTCGTTGGGCCATCATCATTATACAGATTCCACCGAAATGGACATTTAGATTCATTCATCACAGTTGGCACTATGACAAACCATTTGCAGGACACAATACAGTACTCCCAACACTCTTAGAGATCAAACATTTCACAGTCGAAAAAATCATACAAACGAAATCCAGATCACTCTTCATCAGTTGTATACCCGTAGGTATAACAAAACCAAAAACAAGGATACTAACCTGCCCTGAGGTTACATCTTTTCTTGGCTCCCGCCGAACATCAAACACTAATTCTTCAGACCCCAACTTAGTAAAGAGGCAGCCAACATTGAGAGTTTCAACCTCCACCACATTCTTAGAGCCTTGACGTGAAGCAATCATATAACCAAAAGCTTTATCCCCTACTTTATCTCCCCCATCTAGAAGAGAAATTGTTGCAACTAAAACATTTGGTTGAGACAAAATGTCAAACAGTTGGTGTTCATCCATAGTACTGATTGTGCTAAAACTCCCATCCATAATCAGAAGATGTCTCCCAATACAGAATCTCATCCAACCAAAGCCTTTGGGTTCAAACTCAATGAAAAGAAACTTAACAAAGGTCACAAGAGGAAAAGGAACCCTATCACTCAAGGAGGACAGAAATCCCTACCTACCCAAATCCAACACTACTTCGGGTAGGCCTTCCATAAATCGATTAAAAGATCGATTAGTGCACAGAATGCTCTCAACATAAGTGATTCCTCCATACAAAATCTCAACGAAACAAACATCTTGGCTAAGTACAGTGAACTCCCGTTCAATCAACGCCCGAAAAGAGACAGCGCGCAACAGGTAAGGAAAGCACTTCAACCCAAGAATCGAAGAAACCAACAGATCTTTAGTTTGAGACTCAAAGAATTTCAGAACCAAAGAACCCATCTCGAAGAAGATTAAGTAAATTATAAGAAATTTTTATATAAAAGTTTTCAGAAAAAGAAGGAGAGTGGATTTGCGAAGGATTATATGGTCAGATTGATGGAAATGGGTTTAGATTTGGGAGATTTGAGGTGACGGCTAGCTAGGGTTTAGAAAGAGGGTAGAGAGAAACCGACTCTCATTTAGATGAAACAAAAATATTTTTTTCGATTTTCTGAAGCTAATTAAATTGTTTGTTCCAATGAGTCCAAAATTAGGTTTTATTGAGTTTTAGGGGTCAAAAGAGTCAAGAACAAGGCTATAAGTGGTTTCCATTTTCAAACGAGCCAAAAATGAAGCTAAGTTAATTTTCTTGTTCCAAGGAGTCCATAATGAGGTTTTAGTGAGTTTTAGGGTTCAAACGAGTCAAGAACAAGGCTACAAGTTGTTTCCATGTTCGAACGAGTCAAAAACGCAGCCAAATTAATTTTTCTTGTTCCAACAAGTCCAAAATGAGGTTTCAATGAGTTTTAGGGGTCAAACGAGTCAAGAAGAAGGCTTATAAGTGGTTTCCATGTTCAAACGAGTCAAAAACGAAGTCAAATTAATTTTTTTATTCCAACGAGTCCAAAATGAGGTTTTAGTGAGTTTTAGGGGTCAAACAAGTCAAGAACAAGGTTTTAAGTGGTTTCCATGTTCGAACGAGCCCAAAATGAAGCTAAATTAATTTTCTTGTTTCAACAAGTCCAAAATGAGGTTTTAGGGGTCAAACGAGTCAATAACAAGGCTATAAGTGGTTTCCATGTTCAAACTAGCAAAAAATGAAGCTAAATTAATATTGTTGTTCCAACGAGTCCAGAATGAGGTTTTAGAGAGTTTTAGGCATTAAACCAGTCAAGAACAATGCTATAAGTGGTTTCCATGTTCAAACGAGCAAAAATGAAGATAAATTAATATATTTCTTCCAACGAGTACGAAATGAGGTTTTAGTGAGTTTTACGGGTCAAACGAGTCAAAACAAGGCTATAAGTGGTTTCCATGTTCAAACGAGCCAAAAATGAAGATAAGTTAATTTTTTTGTTCTAGCGAGTCCAAAATGAGGTTTTAATGAGTTTTTTGTTCAAACGAGTCAAGAACAAGGCTATAAGTGGTTTCCACGTTTAAACGAGTCAAAAATGAAGCCAATTTAATTTTCTTATTCCAACGAGTCCAAAATGAGGTTTTAGTTAATTTTTGGGTTCAAACGAGTCAAGAACAAGGCTAGTTTACATGTGCAAACAAGTCCAAACTGAAGCTAAATTAATATATTTGTTCTAAGGAGTCCCAAATGAGGTTTTAGTGAGTTTTAAGGGTCAAACGAGTCGAGAACAAGGCTATAAGTGGTTTGCATGTTCAAACGAGTAAAAAATGAAGCAAAATTAATATTTTTGTTCCAACGAGTCCAAAATGTGGTTTTAGTGAGTTTTAGGGGTCAAACGAGTCAAGAACAAGGCTATAAGTGGTTTCCATATTCCAATGGATAAAAAATGAAGCCAAATTAATTTTCTTGTTCCAATGAGTCCAAAATGAGGGTTTAGTGAGTTTTAGAGCTCAAACGAGTCAAGAACAAAGGCTATAATTGGTTTCCATGTTCAAACGAATCAAAAATGAAGTCAAGTATATTTTCTTATTCCAACGAGTCCCAAATGAGCTTTTAGTGAGTTTTAGGGGTCAAACGATGTCAAGAACAACGCTACAAGTGGTTCACTTGTGCAAACAAGTCCAAAATGAAGCTAATTAAATTGTTTGTTCCAATGAGTCCAAAATTAGGTTTTATTGAGTTTTAGGGGTCAAAAGAGTCAAGAACAAGGCTATAAGTGGTTTCCATTTTCAAACGAGCCAAAAATGAAGCTAAGTTAATTTTCTTGTTCCAAGGAGTCCATAATGAGGTTTTAGTGAGTTTTAGGGTTCAAACGAGTCAAGAACAAGGCTACAAGTTGTTTCCATGTTCGAACGAGTCAAAAACGCAGCCAAATTAATTTTTCTTGTTCCAACAAGTCCAAAATGAGGTTTCAATGAGTTTTAGGGGTCAAACGAGTCAAGAAGAAGGCTTATAAGTGGTTTCCATGTTCAAACGAGTCAAAAACGAAGTCAAATTAATTTTCTTATTCCAACGAGTCCAAAATGAGGTTTTAGTGAGTTTTAGGGGTCAAACAAGTCAAGAACAAGGTTTTAAGTTGTTTCCATGTTCGAACGAGCCCAAAATGAAGCTAAATTAATTTTCTTGTTTCAACAAGTCCAAAATGAGGTTTTAGGGGTCAAACGAGTCAATAACAAGGCTATAAGTGGTTTCCATGTTCAAACTAGCAAAAAATGAAGCTAAATTAATATTGTTGTTCCAACGAGTCCAGAATGAGGTTTTATTGAGTTTTAGGGGTCAAACGAGTCAAAACAAGGCTATAAGTGGTTTTCATGTTCGAGCCAATAATGAAGATAAGTTAATTTTCTTGTTCCAACGAGTCCAAAATGAGGTTTTAGTGAGTTTTTGGGTTCAAACGAGTCAAGAACAAGGCTATAATTGGTTTCCATATTCAAACGAGTCAAAAATAAATCCAATTTAATTTTCTTGTTCCAACGAGTCCAAAATGAGGTTTTAGTCAATTTTAGGGGTAAAACGAGTCAAGAACAAGGCTATAACTTGATTCAACGATTTCGCCCAGGAATAACCTCTATCATGGAAACCAATCTGCTAGCTAAGATTTCAGAAGTTCAATCATCGCAAGGATGGCACTTCTGCCCTTCAAACCATGTGGATGCAATGGAACTCCGTAGCTTGTGTACGCAGGTTCAAGTTCGAGATCTTGACACCATTCTCTGGAACAACATTAAAGCTAATCAGGTGAAGCTATTCCACATCTGGCAAGCTATTAGAACTCCAGCCCCTCAACCCATTTGGGCGAAAGTAATTTGGAATAGGTATGTTGTCCCGAAATTTGCAACATTCATGTGGTTAGTTTTCAGACAAAGGTTACTTACAAAGGACCGTATGTCAAGGTTTAACATGAACGTTCAACAAACTTGTGTGCTGTGCAACATGGACAACGAAACTCATGCTCATCTATTTATGGGATGCTCTTACACGAAGCAGATTATGCAAAAAAGTCCAGGTCTTTTAACTCAGAATTGGAGTGACCTTCTAGCCGGAGAAGTAACTATGGGAAATATGGGCTCATTTGTCAAACAAGTCACCTATCTTTACCATGCAGCTGCTTGTTATGCCATCTGGAGAGAGAGAAATGACCGAGTGCACAAACCCGGTCACAGCATCGCTGCTAATCATTTGACTAGCCTTGTAAAGAGAACTGTTAGAGAGAAGCTAAGCACCTGCACTAGTTTTCAAAAGAAGCTTAGGGAAGCACCAGGAATTATAGCTCTATTTTATTGACATTAATCTTGTAAAGTCCACTACTGTTTTTGATGTAGTTGGGTTTTTTTTTGCGCGGGGTTTGCCCTAGATATGTAACCGTTGTTTCGTGGTATATATTTTTTGTTAACTAGCAAAAAAAAAAAAAAACAAGGCTATAAGTGGTTTACATGTGTAAACAAGTCCAAAATGTAGATAAATTAATATATTTGTTCCAACGAGTCTAAAATGAGGTTTTTTTTTACTAAATAAAAGAATTTTAAACCAAACGAGAACCATTACACAATCACAGGGGCATACCCCCGTCCTCAGAATACATAACTACTAGACCTCAAAGTGTCCACACATGCACCAAATCAAATGCTAGTAATTAGTAAACAAGCAATACAAGGGAAGGGTCTTTCTGCTCCCATTTTTTTAAAGAAGAACAAGGTTTCAATGAGTTTTAGGGGTCAAACGAGTCAAGAAGAAGGCTTATAAGTGGTTTCCATGTTCAAACGAGTCAAAAACGAAGTCAAATTAATTTTCTTATTCCAACGAGTCCAAAATGATGTTTTTTTTTTGCTAATTAAAATTTTATACCATAAAGGAACAACTGAGACACTTCTAGGGGCATACCCCGCGAAGACAACATGCAAACCAAACAAATGTCAAAGCATCATAAAGACACTATCCAATCAACATACAAAGAAACTAGATAAAACTAGTTTAAAATTTACTACTGATTATGCCTATTAAGCGCAAATCCACCAGCCCTCAACAACGGGCCACCATCCAAACCAAACTGCAGCAAATGCCCGCAATTAATCCCATAAACCGAACTCTTTCGAGGCGCACAAAACAATTCAATAATCCACATTGCAGCGCTAACAACTCTTTTTCACAATTCTTTAAATAAGAAATCACATAAAAAATGTCACCATCAGGTCTCAAACCCACGACTTTGCAAACACATCCACCCTTACACACATGGTACCTGTTTGAAACCACATTGCATATCCTGGTCCAAGTGACTCGCGAGGCACTTTGGTGCAGAAATGAACTTTCTACACACAATAACCACTCCATCAAGAGCATCCAACCCTGCCATCATTTTCCAGATAGTTCTAACAGAGTCCGTCAAAGCATCCGAGTGAAGTGTCACCACATCATCAATTCTAGTGCCCTTTATAATCCAGCTTGAGCAAGAAGTATTAACACCAGGCCACCCTTTTACCACCATAATGACACTACGATTTGTAGAATCCAGAACCGGCCCACCATGCCATCTTCTATTCTCTGTCCTAAAATCAACATTGCATCCACAATGAAGACCCAAATAGGGGGCCCCTAGACCCAAATCTTCCAGCGAAATAATGTCCAGTAAAGACATTAGAGAACATGAAACTCATCAACAGCAGCCACCATCCAGGTGGGTCGACATCTTTGAGGACAAGAGTCCCAAGATGGCCCTCCTATCCCATCCTTATGGCTTAGACCACACTCTTTAGAGTTTACTACACAATACTTCATCGACTTTCGATGAGGCAAAACATAAAACATCTTGTAGACATCCCTAGCATCAGAGATGCCACCACCATGAGAACCACCCCTGCTGCAAACGCACAAGGCTAAACACTCCTCATCAAGGAAATTCCTCGAGGCAAACAACCTGATCCCATTGTAAGGCAAATAATCCACCAGGAGATTAGCATCCACCCATACCTGGTCAGAATTAACAATGAAAGGGCCAGTAAAACTGGTCTCACCATGACCACCCACATAAGTGTTTCCATTCTCAATCTTACCAAAGGGGCCAAAAACCTGAATCCCCTCGGTCAGCAACCCCTAGTCTTTCACTGTCCTTCTTTGCTTGGACATCCTCCAAAGGATATACAAGTCAACAAGTTCTCCGAAAAGGAGACCCTCTTCGGACTCCTAATCGGACTACTCACAGGAAGGCAATCTGTAGAACCTCTCACACGGGGAGGAATCACAGTCACCAAGTTCTCCGAAAATGAAACCCTCTTCATTAAAAAATAATTATATAGTAAGAAATATAGTGTTTGAGGTGAGAGATTAGAAGAGGAAATGAATTTGTGAAGGCTAAAAAGAAGATCTGATAAAGAAATGGTGAAGATTAAGGTTTAGATTTTGTGGCGGCTAGGTTTTCTAGAGAGAAGTTAGAGAGAAGATAGAGCATACGACTCTCATCCCATCCAAAGTGAAGTTTTTGTCCAAAATTAGGTTTTAGTGAGTTTTAGGGGTCAAACAAGTCAAGAACAAGGTTTTAAGTGGTTTCCATGTTCGAACGAGCCCAAAATGAAGCCAAATTAATTTTCTTGTTTCAACAAGTCCAAAATGAGGTTTTAGGGGTCAAACAAGTCAGTAACAAGGCTATATGTGGTTTCCATGTTCAAACTAGCAAACAATGAAGCTAAATTAATATTGTTGTTCCAACGAGTCCAAAATGAGGTTTTAGTGAGTTTTAGGCATTAAACCAGTCATGAACAATGCTATAAGTGGTTTCCATGTTCAAACGAGCAAAAATGAAGACAAATTAATATATTTGTTCCAACGAGTACGAAATGAGGTTTTAGTGAGTTTTAGGGGTCAAACGAGTCAAAACAAGGCTATAAGTGGTTTCCATGTTCAAACGAGCCAAAAATGAAGATAAGTTAATTTTTTTGTTCCAACGAGTCCAAAATGAGGTTTTAATGATTTTTTTTTGTTCAAACGAGTCAAGAACAAGGCTATAAGTGGTTTCCATGTTTAAACGAGTCAAAAATGAAGCCAGTTTAATTTTCTTATTCCAACGAGTCCAAAATGAGGTTTTAGTGAATTTTTGGGGTCAAACGAGTCAAGAACAAGGCTATAAGTAGTTTACATGTGCAAACAAGTCCAAACTGAAGCTAAATTAATATATTTGTTCTAAGGAGTCCCAAATGAGGTTTTAGTGAGTTTTAAGGGTCAAACGAGTCGAGAACAAGGCTATAAGTGGTTTGCATATTCAAACGAGTAAAAAATGAAAAAAAATTAATATTTTTGTTCCAACGAGTTCAAAATGTGGTTTTTTTTTCTTTTTTTTTTGCTAAATAAAAATTTTATACCCAAGGGAACAACCAAAACAAGTCTAGGGGCATACCCCGCGAAGTCAACAAAAAAATAACAATGCAAATTAGATAACTAATTTGCAACAAAAGCTCCAGAATGCTTCTACATGAGAGAAACTAGAAGCTAGTCTAATAATCAGAAAAGAACTATGCCCGCTTTATAGGAAAATATGCCAAATCGGCCTTGATCTTCATGAGGGTAGTTCCCTGTATTGGTCACATTAAACCCCAACTTCACTTCCAGTTTCCATTGAAAGCCCCATACCTCCATGGTCAACAACAACAACATCTGCATTCGTATCCTCCATTTGGTTTTCCGGCACCAACTCCCTTGGACCGAGCAGCAAGCCCAAGCACCTGGTGCTTTTACACAGGGTATATCCTCCACTTCCTGAATCCAACTCACATTTTTAAATTTCAAAAATAATGTCCCATCTAAAAGAGGTAGACAGGACCCCCTCAACCCTTCCTTTTCGGTGCCGGAACTAGAATCAAAACAGGACAGCATATAAAGTCCAAGAAACCTTTTTGCTAGCTCATTGCGAAACTCAAGACTAGATGTTGCTATTAAACGCAAGCATCTGTTAACAAAAGAACAAGGATACAAACCATATAAACATGGTTGACCCACGCCAGCACAACCATGTGCAACTTGAGACCAAATAACTGTTAACGACATGTCTCTTGTGTCAATAGCATATAGATCATTAACCACAAAGTAACCCGGGGAGAATAAAATACCAATCATGTGCCAACATGCCCTGCGCACATTGCCCCACTTATTGCTGTTGATTACGAAACTCAAGCTGGGCCAGAAAACCATCCGATCACTACTAATATTGGAACTGCAAACAATGGGAAAACCCATTGCAAACCCATCTGTGACGCTCTCACACGCTACCAAGATAGCTGGTATATCTCCATCCATGAACATGTCAGTCGACATTGATAAGTCTCCAACCTCCAAATGCATTTGTTCACTTCTCATATGAGAATCTACTCCAACCAGGAATCCAAAAGAAACTAACAACCCGAGAACTCTTTGAACCTCCTTCTTTGGCAAAAGCTTCCGAGCACATCTAAGTAATCGTTTGCCATCCCCAATGACGATAAAGAACCCAGTGAACCCCTTCCCCACTGGAAAGGAGTCTTCCATCAGAGGAAAATCTTCAAACACCTGGCGCGCGATGACCAGAAACCCAGGACGGGAGAAGTCGCAATTACAAATGTCAACAGGAGTACCCACAAGGATGGGAATAGCATTCACAATCCCAGGTAGAACAGAGAAATCCTCTTCCCCAACAGAAAGGAATCCAAACACCACCGCAACTATGGCCTGTTGGCATGTTGAATGGATACTCTCAATATCCCGAACTATAAAGCGCATCTCATCAACGAAGGGCTATTGAAACATTTTTCCAAACAGCATGGAAGCACCAACAATGGTAGGATCCCCTTTACCAAAAAGAGGCGAAATCCCAACAGCGTCCGATATTGTTAGAAAGAAAACCAACAATTTCAACAAAATCCTCTCACCAGAAAAGTGCAAAGCAATGACGATAAAACAACAAGGGCTTAGACCCGCCTTTACATAGAGGTTATATGTTTCTTTTGTCAAAACATCTTTAATCCCCTTCTCAAACCCCAAATTAGAGAAGAGATGTTCAACTCCATCCCGAAGAATCATATGTTCATCAGAATCAAACATCACAACGAAATGAATAGTAGTCAAGGAAAGAATACTCTTTATAAGAATCGAAAAACCCAATTGAAGTTCCATAGAACCCACCCAGCAGCATCCCCCAACAAACTTCTCCATATTCTTCAAATATCCCACTTGGAACACCCCATCATTTATCGGAATCAGGGAATCTTCAACAACAAAGACCCCTAGCCCAATAATAAACCCACCAGAAATAGTAGGCTCAACAAACAAGTCTTCACAGCAGACGTCGAGAATCGACGACCAAAGAGTAACATCGTAAAACAAGAAAGGATGACCCTTCCCTATGATAATCGAAAAAACCAAAAGATCTTCAGTTTGGAACTCGACCAGATTCTGTCCCAAAACATCCATCACGCGTAAATATATATATAGAATATAAGAAATATGGCGATTTAGGTGTGAGATAAGAAGGAGGGGGTGAATTTAGGAAGGAAATATATAGATATGATGAAAAAAAGGTCTGAGAAGGCTGAATTTAGTGGCGGCTAGGTTGAAAGCTAGAGAGAAAAGACGACTCTCATTTCACTAGGTCAGCGTTCAAAATGTGGTTCTAGTGAGTTTTAGGGGTCAAACGAGTCAAGAACAAGGCTATAAGTGGTTTCCATATTCAAATGGATCAAAAATGAAGCCAAATTAATTTTCTTGTTCCAATGAGTCCAAAATGAGGGTTTAGTGAGTTTTAGAGCTCAAACGAGTCAAGAACAAGGCTATAATTGGTTTCCATGTTCAAACGAATCAAAAATGAAGTCAAATAAATTTTCTTATTCCAACGAGTCCCAAATGAGCTTTTAGTGAGTTTTAGGGATCAAACGATGTCAAGAACAACGCTACAAGTGCTTCACTTGTGCAAACAAGTCCAAAATGAAGCTAATTAAATTGTTTGTTCCAATGAGTCCAAAATTAGATTTTATTGAGTTTTAGGGGTCAAAAGAGTCAAGAACAAGGCTATAAGTGGTTTCCATTTTCAAACGAGCCAAAAATGAAGCTAAGTTAATTTTCTTGTTCCAAGGAGTCCATAATGAGGTTTTAGTGAGTTTTAGGGTTCAAACGAGTCAAGAACAAGGCTACAAGTTGTTTCCATGTTGGAACGAGTCAAAAACGCAGCCAAATTAATTTTTCTTGTTCCAACGAGTCCAAAATGAGGTTTCAATGAGTTTTAGGGGTCAAACGAGTCAAGAAGAAGGCTTGTAAGTGGTTTCCATGTTCAAACGAGTCAAAACCGAAGTCAAATTAATTTTCTTATTCCAACGAGTCCAAAATGAGGTTTTAGTGAGTTTTAGGGGTCAAACAAGTCAAGAACAAGGTTTTAAGTGGTTTCCATGTTCGAACGAGCCCAAAATGAAGCCAAATTAATTTTCTTGTTTCAACAAGTCCAAAATGAGGTTTTAGGGGTCAAACGAGCCAATAACAAGGCTATAAGTGGTTTCCATGTTCAAACTAGCAAAAAATGAAGCTAAATTAATATTGTTGTTCCAACGAGTCCAAAATGAGGTTTTAGTGAGTTTTAGGCATTAAACCAGTCAAAAACAATGCTATAAGTGGTTTCCATGTTCAAACGAGCAAAAATGAAGATAAATTAATATATTTGTTCCAACGAGTACGAAATGAGGTTTTAGTGAGTTTTAGGGGTCAAACGAGTCAAAACAAGGCTATAAGTGGTTTCCATGTTCAAACGAGCCAAAAATGAAGATAAGTTAATTTTTTTGTTCCAACGAGTCCAAAATGAGGTTTTAATGATTTTTTTTTGTTCAAACGAGTCAAGAACAAGGCTATAAGTGGTTTCCATGTTTAAACGAGTCAAAAATGAAGCCAGTTTAATTTTCTTATTCCAACGAGTCCAAAATGAGGTTTTAGTGAATTTTTGGGGTCAAACGAGTCAAGAACAAGGCTATAAGTGGTTTACATGTGCAAACAAGTCCAAACTGAAGCTAAATTAATATATTTATTCTAAGGAGTCCCAAATGAGGTTTTAGTGAGTTTTAAGGGTCAAACGAGTCGAGAACAAGGCTATAAGTGGTTTGCATATTTAAACGAGTAAAAAATGAAGCAAAATTAATATTTTTGTTCCAACGAGTCCAAAATGTGGTTTTTTTTTGCTAATTAAAAAATTATATACCGAAGAAAGCGAAGACATTTCTAGGGGCATAACCCGCGATATACAAACGCTAACCAACGGAACAACAAAGAACAAAGGGAACCATTACAGAATCACAGGGGCATACCCCCGTCCTCAGCTTACACAAGAACTAGACCTCAAAGGGTCCACACATGCATCCAATCAAAAGCTAGTAATTAGTAAATAAGCAATACAAGAGAGGGGTCCTTTTGCGCCCATTTTTTAAACAAAGAACTAGAAAACAGTTTCTCCCTCACATACATCTTCACATTCGAGATGAGCACCGTTGTTGGGTGGCCTTGCCTTGCATTATGATTTCTGAAGTTCCGTTCCTTCCAAATACTGTAAACCGTGGTGGTCAAATAAACTCCTGCAATAAGTTTCAACTTTGCCGTTAATGAGCTTTGGAAAAAATCACCTTGCTGCCATCTGATATGGATCGCTCCACGAATAAAGAAAACAAGAAGAAAAAGATATTTCAAAAGAACACGATCAATCCAGAAACGTGAACTTTGAATCTCAAATAACTTAGATCAATCCAGAAACTAAGTAATTTGAATCTAACCTTCAAAACAATCCAGTAATTGAAGAGGAAAGAAAAACTAATCATAGTTTATCTCAAAACAAAAGTTTATATCATCCATTATCTGTCTTAAAACATTACATGAGAGGGGTATATATAGGCTTAGACAATAACCTAAACCCAATAGGAATCCAAGAGAAATCCAATACTAGCTTGAAGATTAGCTAATATCTAAATCCATCCAGGAAACCCAATATAAAACCCAATCCAAATAGAAAATAAATAAAATCGAATCCAAATAGGAAAATAAAATCCTAGGTGCTTAAAACAAGAAAAACCCTTTCAAGTGAAAGGTAAAAACTTACAAGCCAAAATCTACTTAACACTTATAGATAATAATCAGCTTCTTGTTCAAGCTTCATTCATCTCTCCTTTATTCCTTCTTGTCCAAGTAAGCTTCTTGACCCAACTCTCCCACAAATTCTAACTCGAATCCCTTCATGAATAATAATATAAAATATTTACCAATTAACATATTCATTCCCTGATCCTCATCATTCTCCTCTCCTTTGAAGAAAACTCGTCCTCGAGTTCTAAAGTATTTAAGAATAAGCACACAATGAGATAATTGCTTGTAGAACTCAAAAAGATCAAATTTTAGCCTCATGATCAAGATCTTTGGAAGCAACTCCAAAAGAACAAGATACTTTGATGAAGTAGTTGCTTTCAATAAGTCATCCGCTCCCAGAAAATCAATGTATTTCACCATGATCATGTTGTTCTCCTTGTTCATAACTTTTTCCGTTTGAAACGTCTCCTTGACTACCTTTTTCTCTTTGTCAATATCGCTACAAACAAGTTCAAGAGATGTATCCATCTGATCATCTTTAACAATCAAGACTTTATCATGATATGACTTACTTTCTCCATGCTTCTCCGTTATAACTTCCATTGAAACGTGTTCCTCCTTTGCATCAAAAGTTGGTGTAGACTCCAAAGGTAACATCGCAGAATCAACAACCAAATCAACATCATTCTCCATGACAACGACGTCTTCTTGATTGTCTTTCGAAACATCAAACCTTTGTAAAGAAGACTTCAGTTTCACCTCCTGCTCCTCTTCTTGATGCAATTCAAATTCCAAAGCTAGATTGCACACATCACTGAACGAGATATATGGACTTGATTTAACCTTTTTATATATAGGAAAGTTCAATCCAAGAATAAATCTTGCAATCTTCTTTGTTTCGTTCTCCTTCAAGTCACAAATAAAGCATAATCTATCAAATTCAGATGTATACTCAGAAACACTCATGTTACCTTGAGACAAAGATGTCAGCTTCAAGAATTTTTCTAGTTCATAATCACAAGGAATATATTTTGCACGAAGGTTCTTCTTTAAAGCTGTCCAAGTCACGATCTTCTCCTTTCCAGATCTAGCTCTGCTTGCATTAAGATTGTCAAACCATAAGCCTGCTTTTTTCGTAAGTTTAATTGCTGCAATCTTGAATACTTTTGTCTCACTCCAACCCGTATAATCTGAAATCTTGTCGACTTGTCTTACCCATTCAACAAAATCTTCAATGCTACCCAAACCCGTAAAATAATTAAGCTCTATTCCGGGATCATAGATTTCATCTTTATCTTTCACCGTAAGAATTTTACCTAACGCATCAAATCTAGACTCCATTGAATTAGCTAGTTTCTCCGTTCGTATATCCATCGCATCCAATTTTTTCAGCAAGCGTTTAACCAATTCATCCGTTGCCATGATCAAGATTTGGAAAAAAAAAAAGGGAAAAAAATTCTGGATGAACAGTGCCAATGAACAGTGCTCGTGAACATTAACCGATGAACAGTGTCGATGGACAGTGCGCGTGAATAGTGCCCGATGAACAGTAATTTTTTTTGTTTTGTTTTTTTTTTAAACCCTAGATCTCCCAACAATTAAGAAATTGATGGAGAAACCTTGGCTCTTGATACCAAATTGATGTGGATCGCTCCACGAATAAAGAAAACAAGAAGAAAAAGATATTTCAAAAGAACACGATCAATCCAGAAACGTGTACTTTGAATCTCAAATAACTTAGATCAATCCAGAAACTAAGTAATTTGAATCTAACCTTCAAAACAATCCAGTAATTGAAGCTTAGAGGAAAGAAAAACTAATCATAGTTTATCTCAAAACAAAAGTTTATATCATCCATTATCTGTCTTAAAACATTACATGAGAGGGGTATATATAGGCTTAGACAATAACCTAAACCCAATAGGAATCCAAGAGAAATCCAATACTAGCTTGAAGATTAGCTAATATCTAAATCCATCAAGGAAACACAATATAAAACCCAATCCAAATAGAAAATAAATAAAATCGAATCCAAATAGGAAAATAAAATCCTAGGTGCTTAAAACAAGAAAAACCCTTTCAAGTGAAAGGTAAAAACTTGCAAGCCAAAATCTACTTAACACTTATAGATAATAATCAGCTTCTTGTTCAAGCTTCATTCATCTCTCCTTTATTCCTTCTTGTCCAAGTAAGCTTCTTGACCCAACTCTCCCACAAATTCTAACTCGAATCCCTTCATGAATAATAATATAAAATATTTACCAATTAACATATTCATTCCCGGATCCTCATCACCATCTAATCCAGTCTGCATTCATTTGAAAAGGGATGACCCCCTTCACAAGGGTAGTGTATGGGCAAGAAGTAAGGATATGGCTTATCGTTTCCATTCCAGTACCACAGAGCAGGCATGTAGGATCCACATTCATACCAAATAGATTCATACGATCACGAGTAAGTAACCTGTTCTTAACAGCAAGCCAGGTAATAAAGGAGCATTTTGGGATATTGAAAGAATTCCATACCAAGTCACACCATCCCAATGCATGGCCCGAGTCACGAATAGACTGCCATATAGCTGATAACTTAACAAGCTTGGGCTGAAGGCCATCCCAGGAGATACAATCACTGCTATGAAGTTGAACTGAATTTGCCCTGTTTCTCACCTCAATAACGTCCATGTGATTTGACCGAGGCAATCTCCACACACCTTCATTAATATAATCTCTAACATGTACCATGGACGATGACTCTGCATTGGAAATAACTGAAGGGGAGATAAGAGCCAAGGGTGTTTTATTTGCCCATGGGTCGTGCCAGAAAAGGAAGTCAGAGTTAACACCAACTTTGAATGACAGAAAAATCATAGCCTGGGGTCTAGCATTGAAGATTTTCCTAGCAATCCAGCTGCACCGATAGGGCATTTTGGCAGTCCAGAAACCTTTATTACGTAACAAAACCTTGTGAAACCAAGCAATCCAAAGTGAATCAGCTGAGGGTTTGAGCAGGCGCCATAGCTGGTGTAACACCGCTGCCTGGTTCCATTCGAATAGATTTTTGATCCCCAACCCCCCTTCTGATTTTGGCTTACAACAGTCTTCCCATCCCACCTTGTAGTGGCATCTTCCAGAATCCTTATAGAACCCTCCCCATAAGAACTTGAAGAAAAGGCTATTGATCTTTTTCAAAACAGCCTTGGGTAAAAAAATATACATACTCCAATAGCCCACAATACTAGCCATGATTGCCTTGATCAACATGAGACGGCCAGCAAAATTAAGAAATCTAACCATCCAGGATTCCACTTTGCTACAAAGCTTGGCCACCAACGAAGAACAGTCCCTACTGTTAAGCTTCCCAGTAGTGAGTGGCAAACCCAAATAGGTAATAGGAAGGACACCCCTCTGAAACCCAGTGACCAAAAGTATGTCTCTCACCACTGTTTCCCTCACATTAGCAAAGAAGCAAACAGATTTCTCAGAGCTTGGTACCAAGTTTGACCACCTTGAAAAAACCCTTACTCCCTCCATGAGCCTAGCAACCGAGTTGGGATCACCATGACTGAACAGGAAAACATCATCTGCAAAGATTATATGGTGCAGTTTCACCTCCTTAGTCCTCCAGTGAAATTTAAAGTCAGTTGTCTGAGTAGTTTTGTTCAGGCTAGCTGTAAGGGCTTCCATTGCCATGACAAAGAGATAGGGAGAGATTGGGTCGCCTTGCCTCAAACCTGATTCACCCTTGTAAGAACCCAAATTTGGGTAGAATTAAAACTTTTATTTATTTAATGATGTAAGAATGAATAGTGGCTACGGCTACAATGTAATAGTTGATATTTTAAAAGAATGAATGGAATTCGACTTTATTATTTCTATGTCTTGAAGAATGCTAAAGGGTGACAACATAGGTAAGAATAATCTATCTCCTAAGGGAATAAGATATGGCAATTCCAAGCAGAAGAATATTATCATGTCATCCAGATCGATAGCGATTAATCCAGTGGTTCCGTAAAAAGGTTAAGGAACGATCGAAAGAGAATACGGACAATTGTACAACCCTAGATGAATAAGTAAAGAATAAGGATGAATAGTGATTTTGGTGTAATTGAGAATATTATTAGACGACACTATATAGAAGTATTCGGAACGAATTTCCGAGTTCGTATTAGTGATCCAGGGGGAAAATAAGTGTATGTAAACGACATCGAATTCAGAAAAATAGCACTTTTATTTTCTCCGAGATTTCCCTGGACACTGCAAGATTTGAGGATTTATTTAAGGAATTTAAATTCGAGAAGTATTAAGAAAGATGGAGAATGGTATTATAATTGTTAAGAAGGTTTTCGGTAAAACCCTAACTAGAAACCTTTGAGATATTCCTATGAACGATCAAATGAAATTGAGCAATAACCGGACAAAAAGACAAGCAGAGAACCAAGGGGTGTGATGAGCTAGTGGAAGGTGACATAGTCACTTTAAGCAAGATAAGATCAAAGTAACCAAACTAGTTACAATACCAACTAGCAAGATTAGAAAGCTAACTAGTACTTAGCAACACTTTATCATCTTACCACCAAATCATCAACACTTGTCTCTCCAAACACCTCATCCATTGCATCACCACTTTAATAAAGGCAATTTATACAAGATATTATCACAATAATTCATTTGGATGAGAGCAAACCAAGGCAACCAAGCAAATACTCTTTCTCCCCCATTTCCATCAGTTTGGTTTTCCAGGACAGGGGGATCTTTACGATTTTTGTTCGCCCAGTTCTACTCATTTAAAAATCATGAAAAATTCACGAAGCTTCTACACATCAAGATGAAGTTGTGGATTTAATTTCATAATTTTTGAAGATCGTTTGAGTGGTCAAATAAATTCGACAAAATTGCTCTGTTTTTCCCCTTGAAAAACCCACTTCGAATTTTTGAAGTTTTGAGATTTCAAAATCCAACTTTCAACCATTGTTTGATCTCCAAATTTTTATGGTGAGTATTACATTTCATAAAAATGATCTCCTAAAAATATTAGCTTCAAACTCCCTTGTTTCCATTTTCAAATAAATCATCCAAGATGAGGGTGAATAGTGTTCTTCATGAACTAATCTTGTTTTCTTTGATTTCTTTGGTTGATCTAGCAAGCTTAAACACTCCTAAGGACTATACCAAGCTTTTTAAGGCTAGTTCATACTCCCAAGAAGGTATAACAACTTGAAACCCTAGATCTTGTTTTGAGTTTAAGCATGTTCTTGATAAATCATGAGTTTTAAGTGAGTTTTAGTGATATTATGCATGTATGTTACCTTAGAGACATGATTGGGCTTTGTTAAATGTTAAAATATTTTAGATGAACGGAAAGGCATTGTTTGGACTTAGTTCATGGTTGAATAACATGTATATGTTGTTTGGGGTGGAAACTATGATTATTGGAAAGTTTGGAATTTGGAAATATCCGATTTATAGCCGTCGTAATGCCCGATTTTCGTTAAACCTTGAAAACCGTGTATCACAGTAGCTTTAGCTCGCGGCCTAGCTTTATATTCTGCCATGTTAAGGTAGATTATGTTATAAGCTTCGATTTGATATAAAGATCATGTGAAATGGACTTACGGTTTAGGAATTATAGCCGATTTACTAAAAGTGGTTCGAAACCGTAATTGCAAGTTCGTAACTGAAATTGGATTCCTTTAATACTACGAAATCAGTGGCGAATCTTGAGAATATCTCGCTTACTTTTGATGTAGCAGATATTTCTACAAACAAATACTTTAAGTTACCTTGTAACTTCATCGTTCATATTATACCGGCATCATTTCCGTAAATGCATGGCATATGGTTTGAAAGATACTTTTGAACTGTTATATATTATCGTTCAGTTATATATTATTGTTGGTGGGCTATTGCTCACCCTTGCTTTATTATTATATCACAACAACAGCTAGACCAGATGACTCGCACAAGGCGCACTCGACGCAGGCGAGGACGATGAGACTACCAGAGCTAAAAAAGAAGCTATTGGTATGATAGATTTATTCTTTCAGTTCCAAGTATATGGTCTAGTATGACTTATGTAAATGGATGGCAAAGAGTATGTATTTATATTGAAATTCTTTCGGAGTGTAAGAACTCATAATGTGATTAATAAAAAATTTGATTGTTACTCTGATTTCATCTCTGGGACTATAACGGGTGTGTTTTATATTGTTGTGTTGGGTCATAGAGATGTAATTTATTTTATGTTAAGGAAAGTTCAATTGTTGTGGACAGAATTGGAAACCGTAACCACCGGATCCCGGACCCCGGATCTGGGGGTGTTACAGAAGTGGTATCAGAGCGTACGTTATAAACCCCAGAGATGAGGCGACGTTAAAACAATAAATTCACTAAGATAATACGAACTCTTGCCAAGTTCATAGTCGGACTACTTAATGTAGTGATGACCTATAAAACCCTTATGGGAACTATTAAGTATCATGATAGTAACTTAGCTCGATATCGCATCGACAAGTAAGGCAACAGACCTTGAGGCATACGAGCAGCAGCGCGATGATGCTTTATTATATGTTAAAGATCAGCGGGTAAATTCAATAGAGTACCCTACTGGAGACCCGGAAGAGGTTCCAGTAGATAAGGAAAATCCTGTTAGGATAAGGAGCTTACCCTCGAGGAATGAGGGCTGTAGCCAGAAAGACTTAGATGATTAAGGTATAGTGCTCAGAAAAGTGGGCATAAAGAACTAAGTTATTAGCAAGAGAATTGAAGATTCATGTTGGATTCGTGGCTGGACTACTGGAGGTAGTACCAGCAAGTAAGACGGATTGGAAGAATTACTTGAGATCTTATACGGGAATAGATGAGAATCATTAGAGACCTTCATATTAATGAGAAAAGAGTTAGAGTGGTACATGATTATCAAAGACAACGATAGAGGACATGGAGCATAGTCTCCAGGAGCAGTTGGGATAGAGGCATCAAGTGCCATATCATTGATAAAGGGATTAGTGTGATCATTGTTAATGATAATTCGCCATGAGAAGGCAGATTTCATAGGTTATAATTTATAAAGTCAAAACTGAGATTGGTGACGTGGTTTGGTTCAGGGAAATGTTCATTTTATGAATGGATCAACTTAGAAAATAAAGACATTGGAAGGTGATGGTATGATTGGATAAAGTACATAAGGAAGTAGTAAGCGAGACAATGATCTCAGAACCTACAAGAGGAGACCAGTGAGTCTATGATAAACTCGTAACGAGACTACTGTCAGAGCCTAAGTATAAGGTTATTTTAACTCAGTGGAATGATGAACCAGAAATATTAGATGCATGTGATTCAGAGGAATATTAAATTCTTTCTTTTCCTTGAATGGATTATGGTAGTTACCTTAAGTTTATTCCGACACTGAATCATAAATGGATTAGGTAAGGCAAGCAGTGGTTGAGATATAATTGAGAATGCTTTTAGATGAAACCTGAAAGAACAGGTGTAGGCCATGTTCTCGAAGTAAGTGTTTTGGCAAAATGAAGTCCAGATAATAGGACATATGAGCAATAGGAAGTAGTGATTGATCGACCCCACCAAGTTAAAGATAGTTTCAAATGGAGAAAGGCCAACCACACTGGCAAAGGTGAGAAATTTCATAAGATTCACGAGGTATTACCAAAGATCTGCTCAGGACTTTACAAAGAGTGTTGTCCCGTAACCAGACTTAATTGTAAGACTAAAAGTTTGAATGTACAAGATAAATGGGGGAAAATCTCCCTGGAGTTAAAGATAAAATTGATGACGACCCAGCATTGGCGTTATCTAATGGAGGAAGGAGAATTTTGGAAATTTATTAGGATGCACCTCGTACAGGTTTAGGTGCTGTGCTTGTGCAACATGGTAGGGTAACTTCGAATATAGTTGGACAGCACGGTTTACCAGATTCGGATGGCCTTGATAGTGCCAATTTTGTGAGGTGACTAACTCCGACGGTAGTGTTTCTTCTGAGACTATATGTTAGGTAGACTAGTATTCGGTAGTATGGCCTATTAGGACGATTATGTACCGGGAAGATGTGGTATGTTTCAGTTTGGATACTTTGATTTTCCCTTCTAGGGGAGGTATATATATTTGGTTTATTCCCAATGGTTAAACTCCCAACTTTATGGCAATCATTTCGTTAATATAACTGTTTATGGTTCCACCGCTTGGATGTTCCTAGAAATATTCTTTGGGTATCGAAATGGATCTTCTTAATGTTACCAGTGGGTGGATAGATTGATTGAAATTCCCTGATTCTTGGAAGAACTTCAACAAATTTGGCAAACCTTGTCCTTCTGATTATCAGAAGACGTCACCGGAAAGAGTGGAAATTGGAGCGAACCCTGTGGATGGGATAAGGTAGCCGCTATACAGGTTGGTAGACAAACCCCGATTATTACAGTTGAATGTAGGGATAAAATTATGAAGTTGAGATTTGACGGGAAAAAAAGGGGAAATGTAATTAAGAAACAAGCCGGTCTGAGAAATTCCGGGATTGACTTAAATGAAAAGGTTGTTATGCCAGAAGTGTTAAGATTTTGTGGCACGTGAAATTGATAAGAATAGCTGAAAGAATAAAAGTAAAGGAAAGGTGACCGGAGATGGTACCGAGAAGTCGATTGAGACTTATATGGAGTAAAGTTTTGAAAAGATCAAAAGGTATCAAAGTAGAAGGCACTATGCCAACAATTGCTAGAAAAGTAATGCTATTAGCCGACCCCTAAACTCACATACTTTAGCATGGCCAGTTGAGGCCAGGTCACAAAGGATTATCAAGTGACTAGACCAGCAATGAAAGGACAAAGCAGGGTTGCTTCTAAGTAAGCGCCGACTGCAAGGGCTTTTGATATAAAGGAAATATTAATGAGATCGTAGGAATCTTCTACTGAACCCTTTGCAACCCATGTTTGGATTGGGAATTTACTAGATTTTTTGGAATGGGGTCACCCGTACTAAAGTGATTCATGTGTATATGATTGCCCAAGATTACGAGTAAAAATGGAAGTATAATGACTTGAGATGTATGATGTTAGGGTATCATGAATACCATGAATATATTATGACCAAGGGAAGTAAACAATGAAGGTTTATGAAGAGAGTATAGAAATGGTCAGAGATGGATCAGTATGCTGTAGAAATTTTGTCTAAGGCAAGTACCTTTGAGAAAAACGATAAGTACTAAGAGATTCACGTTGAACTCGATCAATATCTTCCAGAACATCCTTGCTACCATTACCAAGTTCTGTAAGAGAGCAGATAGACATACGTTGTCTTTTGGAAGGTCAAATAGGCTGACAACTATCTGAAAGAAGAGGTTAGCATTAAGCCACCGATCGATTATCAAATGAGAATGATTGAAAAGAGACCCTTATTCTACATGATTTGATTGCCAAGTATAGGATGCAAGAATTCCTTTGCAGTTGAATTAAGGATAGGATATCCATAAATTAAGATGAACCCTGGGGAATGCACAAGGGATGGCATTAACCCTAATAACGACATTATGAATTCAGATGATATGAGTTGGACTTGCTAAGGCAACAATGACTGGTAAGGATTATTAAAAAGAGTTCTGGAAAGAACATAGATAGAATTATTAGAGTATTGATCAATGACATTTTGATATACCCTGTACCCAGAAAATATAGGAGGAATGATGAGGATGACCTATGAAACCTTACAAGGAAAAAAGGTAATATTCCGAACTTCAAAATTGAAGTTTGGTAAGGAATGTATGACATAGTAACAATAATGCCAGATGAGGCATGTATGAAATCCTGAGGAAGTATGGATTGAACCTATAAAGGCTGAGATTATCCTAAGATAAGGAAAGAACTAAGAAAAGAAGTATCCTAAGTAGGATTGGGAATAAACGTGATAAAGTTCCCACGGGTATGTGAAAGCAATGACCTATGGAAAAAGATTGATAAATATATTTTTCTCGATCAGCAGAGCTTAAGGGAGAATGCTTTCACCCAACAGTGATGGGAATGAGGTAAAAAATTTTTTGAAATGGAATGTATCCAGAGAGCAAGGATTACCAGAAATTATTATTATTAGGAAAGGCCAATGAGGTGGCCGACAGTCTAAGTATAAAGAATAATTACAAATGTTCATACCGAAGAAACAGAATGATATTTGGAAGGACCTTGAAGGTCATATCGAAATGGAGGAATTTACATTCCTTCTGATGATTGTGCAAGAATTGACGGTAATAATAGTTAAAGTAAAGATTCGATTCCTGATCGAGTCTTAAGCATATTACGTACCTTAGAAGGTCCCGTTTTGAGGCAAACCAGGACCATGATACAAAATTGACGAAGTAAACCATTAAGTTTCCAGTCTTTTATGGAAGATGCATGAGTGATAGTTTCATCAACCTGACTTAGTTGCGATGCTTGAAACTCTTCTGCAATTTTATCTACTTCATGTAATATCTACATCAAGTTCAGGAAGCGTTCCTTATGGATAAGGAATAGTGATTACTTTGTCTCCATAAAGGATTGAAACCCGTATGGTTAGCTATTAAGGCACTACGTAAGCAACAAGCGATGGTGATTCTTCTAAGAAAGTAGATGACAATGTAAAGATAAAGAAAGTGCTGCTATTGATAAGCTAAATGGCATGTTGATGAATGACAAGCAAGTTTGTGTTAGTGTACTTCTGCGCAAACAAGATAGAGAATATGAGGTTGATGATTCATGATGCTAAATGTATTCTCGTGGAAAGAATTAATGAGACTTAGAGAGAAAGGCAGTTGAGCCCGAGACTTATTAGGTCACCTGAGAGTTTAAAAGTGTTCGGAAGGTGGCATTCGAGCCAATTTTACCCCCAAAGCTTATAGCATGGTAGTAACGTGTTTCATATGGCAAAGCTACACCAGTAAAATGCAGATGCTCAACAGATGATAAGAGTGCAAGCAGGTAGGTGTACGACCTGGTCTGACTTACGAAAGACAACCTGTGGAAAACCGCGGGTAGAAAAGAATAAGTGATGAGAAACAAGTTGACAGAAGTAGATTATATTGGATCTAAGCAAAAGAAATCGGCCAGATTCATTTCGGAGGTTTTTAATTGGAATAATGTGATGATTATAGAGTAAATGTGACGGGATACCAATAAGGAGGTGCCAAGTGCAAAAGATGTCTCAATAAAGAGATGAAGGTGGAAGTAAATAACAGAAGTAAATAAGAATCAGATAATAAGAAGGATGTGATTGATAAAGAAAAGACTGGGAAAGCAACTATGGAATGTGAAGCAAGGAATGTTATGAATGGAATAATAAATGGGTTTTCTGATGAATTCTCGGGATGACAACCTGATAGTGTTAATATTATAGATATGAAAAAGCTAGTAGCGTGACATGGAATGTCAGTAACCATGATGTCAAGCGAGAAACCTAAGATTTAACCTAAAAGGTTGAAGGAATTTTCTGGAGTGAGCGTTGCTAAGGTTGAACCAGAGTATAGGTCCATAGAATAGTGGACAAAGCAGCAAGATGTGTTGACACATGAGATTGCGATCAAATAGTATTGGATATAATTATGATTAATTTCTTCTTTGATAAACCTCTATAGTTGAGAGGTAAATTCTGAGAATGATATTTTACAATCATGAAAACTTTCTATAATCCTTTAGAATTCTTTTCTTTTCTTCTCTTTTATTCATCTTCTTTATGAATTGAGAAGAACAACCCTTTAAGAGGAGGGGAGGTACTGCTACGTAACTATCTATCTGTCTATGTGATAGAAGTCCAAGTAGAATACCATAACTTGTTTAATTGCTTGTCAAGTACTAAAGGCTGGCCCCCCTCTGTACTAACTATGCAATATAACAAATGTTCAATTGATCATAGTGATCTCTCAATAAATCTTTCCACTTCTCTATATTGATCGAGATTGTGAAGATTAAAGCGATCAGAAAATGCATAATTACGAGTGAGGTTATCTCCGAATTCGTAACGCGATAGTGATACCGAAGTCACCACAGATACCAATAAGGAAAATAGTATATAGTCGGTAAGAGCATAACCTGAATAGTGTGTGGTACGAAAAGTAGCAGAGATTAATGAAAAATGATAAAAGGATGTATTGTAGCACTAGTAAGATGTGCTGAAAAAGGATTGGGATTGATTAAGGATTGACTGGGAAACTGGGGAGTGAAATAACCAACAAGTACTCAATTGTCTTCTACCTGATTCCGGGACGGAATCCTTTTAAGGAGGGGAGACTGTAAGAACCCAAATTTTGGGTAGAATTAAAACTTTTATTTATTTAATGATGTAAGAATGAATAGTGGCAATGGCTACAATGTAATAGTTGATATTTTAAAAGAATGAATGGGATTCGACTTTATTATTTCTATGTCTTGAAGAATGCTAAAGGGTGACAACATAGGTAAGAATAATCTATCTCCTAAGGGAATAAGATATGGCAATTCCAAGCAGAAGAATATTATCATGTCATCCAGATCGATAGCGATTAATCCAGTGGTTCCGTAAAAAGGTTAAGGAACGATCGAAAGAGAATACGGACAATTGTACAACCCTAGATGAATAAGTAAAGAATAAGGATGAATAGTGATTTTGGTGTAATTGAGAATATTATTAGACGACACTATATAGAAGTATTCGGAACGAATTTCCGAGTTCGTATTAGTGATCCAGGGGGAAAATAAGTGTATGTAAACGACATTGGATTCAGAAAAATAGCACTTTTATTTTCTCCGAGATTTCCCTGGACACTGCAAGACTTGAGGATTTATTTAAGGAATTTAAATTCGAGAAGTATTAAGAAAGATGGAGAATGGTATTATAATTGTTAAGAAGGTTTTCGGTAAAACCCTAACTAGAAACCTTTGAGATATTCCTATGAACGATCAAATGAAATTGAGCAATAACCGGACAAAAAGACAAGCAGAGAACCAAGGGGTGTGATGAGCTAGTGGAAGGTGACATAGTCACTTTAAGCAAGATAAGATCAAAGTAACCAAGCTAGTTACAATACCAACTAGCAAGATTAGAAAGCTAACTAGTACTTAGCAACACTTTATCATCTTACCACCAAATCATCAACACTTGTCTCTCCAAACACCTCATCCATTGCATCACCACTTTAAGAAAGGCAATTTATACAAGATATTATCACAATAATTCATTTGGATGAGAGCAAACCAAGGCAACCAAGCAAATACTCTTTCTCCCCCATTTCCATCAGTTTGGTTTTCCAGGATAGGGGGATCTTTACGATTTTTTTTCGCCCAGTTCTACTCATTTAAAAATTATAAAAAAATTCACGAAGCTTCTACACATCAAGATGAAGTTGTGGATTTAATTTTATAATTTTTGAAGATCGTTTGAGTGGTCAAATAAATTCGACAAAATCGCTCTGTTTTTCCCCTTGAAAAACCCACTTCGAATTTTTGAAGTTTTGAGATTTCAAAATCCAACTTCCAACCATTGTTTGATCTCCAAATTTTTATGGTGAGTATTACATTTCATAAAAATGATCTCCTAAAAATATTAGCTTCAAACTCCCTTGTTTCCATTTTCAAATAAATCATCCAAGATGAGGGTGAATAGTGTTCTTCATGAACTAATCTTGTTTTCTTTGATTTCTTTGGTTGATCTAGCAAGCTTAAACACTCCTAAGGACTATACCAAGCTTTTTAAGGCTAGTTCATACTCCCAAGAAGGTATAACAACTTGAAACCCTAGATCTTGTTTTGAGTTTAAGCATGTTCTTGATGGATCATGAGTTTTAAGTGAGTTTTAGTGATATTATGCATGTATGTTACCTTAGAGACATGATTGGGCTTTTTTAAATGTTAGAATGTTTTAGATGAACGGAAAGGCATTGTTTGGACTTAGTTCATGGTTGAATAACATGTATATGTTGTTTGGGGTGGAAACTATGATTATTGGAAAGTTTGGAATTTGGAAATATCCGATTTATAGCCGTCGTAATGCCCGATTTTCGTTAAACCTTGAAAACCGTGCATCACAGTAGCTTTAGCTCGCGGCCTAGCTTTATATTCTGCCATGTTAAGGTAGATTATGTTATAAGCTTCGATTTGATATAAAGATCATGTGAAATGGACTTACGGTTTAGGAATTATAGCCGATTTACTAAAAGTGGTTCGAAACCGTAATTGCAAGTTCGTAACTGAAATTGGATTCCTTTAATACTACGAAATCAGTGGCGAATCTTTATAATTAAATATTAGAGGTAAAAAGGAAGGTGTGAGAGAAAACCACATATCGAAGGGATCGTTTTCCGATTTTATAAAAATGTTCGAATCAAGGTTAAACGCGAGCGAACCCCTAAAAGCATACTTGGTTATAAACTTGGTTAAGTACTTAGAAAACGGGCGATAAATCTCGAGGTATACTCTTGGTTCGTAAATGATCGACCTTAAAACTTACATGACTTCAGTATATACCAAGTGTAAGTACAGTGACATGTCGTATTAACGAACGAATGTCAGGTCGGATCGATGATAAAAGAAATCCACTAAAAGGGGTATAACGAGATAACTCGAGAACGTGTTTCGATTTAAGTATAACTTAACCTTTAAAGTTTTAAGTGATTAATCCCGAATGTCTTGGCTATTTATAGATCACCAAGCTGACCCGGGACCCGCTACCACTACCCCTTATCGTACTCGACTACCAGGCAAGTTTCAATTCCCTTCTTTTAGGCTGTTGTTGTGATTGAATATATATATATATATATATATATATATATATATATATATATATATATATATATATGTGTGTGTGTTTTCTGTTATACATATGCCATAGCATGCATGCCTACTTTCAAGTTATATCGTTATGATTGTTCCCTGATTGTTTATTGGCTTATAAATTAGATAACTAACGTATCAATTATAAGCCAGTTATTGTAAGACCCTCATAGAAGGGCGTATACATCTTATTCGTCAAATATAGATCGGGAGTCAATATTTCTTGATATATCGAGATCACCTCGGAGGAAAATATTTAAGTAAATATTTTCCATTATTTGGGCGACGAATATTATTTGAATATTCGTTCGAGATTATTTATTTAACGATCCTTACTTCAAATAATTATTTGAACGTAACCATTCGACGAATAATATTTTCCATATTCATTCAAAGTCGAATAGATTATCGATTATTATTCCGAATATTCTTCTAAAGATTGGACTACTAAATGAATATTATTTGAATATCCATTTAGAATATTATTTTATTAAATGAATATTACTTTTGAATATTCATTTAAGATATTAATTACTTGATGAATATTATTCTACTATTCATCTGAAGCTTGATTTATTTATCGAATATTATCTCGAATATTCCTTTAAAGCTTGGATTACTAAATGAATATTGCTTGATATTCATTTAGAATATTATTCATTAAATGAATATTACTTTTTGAATATTCATTTAAATTCCTTATTAATTAATGAATATTATTTTGAATATTCATTTAAATATTTATTTATTCAATAAATATTCTCTTGATGTTTCTTCAAGGATTATTTGGAGAAATACTCTGATTAATGATATTCTTTCATATTCCTAAATATTCTTTAAATATTTTAATTCAATAAATATTCTCTGAATATTTATTCCATACTTAGGATAACCTCAATAAGGTTTATCTTCTTCGATTATTACGGAAAATATCTCGGAACCATATTATTATTAATCTTATATCAAGAAAGGTTCTCAGACATCATTCTTCTTTGATTCTACCTCCCTAATAATAAGGGAACCTTACTTGGAAAATGTTATTTATCTTGTCGACTTCCCGGTCATAAATTATTCTCTTCACTCGCAATGCGGGTGCTATTGACTTATTAAGTCGTTGTGTACCTTCTCATCTTTCGAGGGGTAAGATTGTTGGAACAAGTTGATATTCGTTACCAAGCAATAGCTTGGAAGTTATTGGTGAATTTTCCTTTCCAACTAGATACGACTACTTTGTAGAGTCTTATCAACAAGTATTATACTTGGGGAAAGGGGGACGAACGTTACATTCAGAATCATGAATTCTAATTGAACTAGGAGTCGTGTAAGAGGCCGAGTAGCGCCGGTCCATCCCCTTTGGCCCAACCGTTGGCCGAGGAGAGCTAGTAAGGCGGTAGACAAGTAAAGCCGTCAGTTCTTCCTTCTACCGGTAGTAAATCTAATTTGAGCTGTACGATCTCGACTGATCATCAAGATTGGAACAGCGGGCGCGGTGAATACTCCATCATTGGTTCATCATCCAAACTAATTTATTTCCTGCAACATGATTACTGTTGGCAGAGCTGGAAAAGTGTTCATAACTGGAATTGCAATCTTTTCATGCAAGTTCCTCTTTTTAATGACAATGAGAATATCTCGCTTACTTTTGATGTAGCAGATATTTCTACAAACAAATACTTTAAGTTACCTTGTAACTTCATCGTTCATATTATACCGGCATCATTTCCGTAAATGCATGGCATATGGTTTGAAAGATACTTTTGAACTGTTATATATTATCGTTCAGTTATATATTATTGTTGGTGGGCTATTGCTCACCCTTGCTTTATTATTATATCACAACAACAGCTAGACCAGATGACTCGCACAAGGCGCACTCGACGCAGGCGAGGACGATGAGACTACCAGAGCTAAAGAAGAAGCTATTGGTATGATAGATTTATTCTTTCAGTTCCAAGTATATGGTCTAGTATGTCTTATGTAAATGGATGGCAAAGAGTATGTATTTATATTGAAATTCTTTCGGAGTGTAAGAACTCATAATGTGATTAATAAAAAATTTGATTGTTACTCTGATTTCATCTCTGGGACTATAACGGGTGTGTTTTATATTGTTGTGTTGGGTCATAGAGATGTAATTTATTTTATGTTAAGGAAAGTTCAATTGTTGTGGACAGAATTGGAAACCGTAACCACCGGATCCCGGACCCCGGATCTTGGGGTGTTACAGAAGTGGTATCAGAGCATACGTTATAAACCCCAGAGATGAGGCGACGTTAAAACAATAAATTCACTAAGATAATACGAACTCTTGCCAAGTTCATAGTCGGACTACTTAATGTAGTGATGACCTATAAAACCCTTATGGGAACTATTAAGTATCATGATAGTAACTTAGCTCGATATCGCATCGACAAGTAAGGCAACAGACCTTGAGGCATACGAGCAGCAGCGCGATGATGCTTTATTATATGTTGAAGATCAGCGGGTAAATTCAATAGAGTACCCTACTGGAGACCCGGAAGAGGTTCCAGCAGATAAGGAAAATCCTGTTAGGATAAGGAGCTTACCCTCGAGGAATGAGGGCTGTAGCCAGAAAGACTGAGATGATTAAGGTATAGTGCTCAGAAAAGTGGGCATAAAGAACTAAGCTATTAGCAAGAGAATTGAAGATTCATGTTGGATTCGTGGCTGGACTACTAGAGGTAGTACCAGCAAGTAAGACGGATTGAAAGAATTACTTGAGATCTTATACGGGAATAGATGAGAATCATTAGAGACCTTCATATTAATGAGAAAAGAGTTAGAGTGGTACATGATTATCAAAGACAACGATAGAGGACATGGAGCATAGTCTCCAGGAGCAGTTGGGATAGAGGCATCAAGTGCCATATCATTGATAAAGGGATTAGTGTGATCATTGTTAATGATAATTCGCCATGAGAAGGCAGATTTCATAGGTTATAATTTATAAAGTCAAAACTGAGATTGGTGACGTGGTTTGGTTCAGGGAAATGTTCATTTTATGAATGGATCAACTTAGAAAATAAAGACATTGGAAGGTGATGGTATGATTGGATAAAGTACATAAGGAAGTAGTAAGCGAGACAATGATCTCAGAACCTACAAGAGGAGACCAGTGAGTCTGTGATAAACTCGTAACGAGACTACTGTCAGAGCCTAAGTATAAGGTTATTTTAACTCAGTGGAATGATGAACCAGAAATATTAGATGCATGTGATTCAGAGGAATATTAAATTCTTTCTTTTCCTTGAATGGATTATGGTAGTTACCTTAAGTTTATTCCGACACTGAATCATAAATGGATTAGGTAAGGCAAGCAGTGGTTGAGATATAATTGAGAATGCTTTTAGATGAAACCTGAAAGAACAGGTGTAGGCCATGTTCTCGAAGTAAGAGTTTTGGCAAAATGAAGTCCAGATAATAGGACATATGAGCAATAGGAAGTAGTGATTGATCGACCCCACCAAGTTAAAGATAGTTTCAAATGGAGAAAGGCCAACCACACTGGCAAAGGTGAGAAATTTCATAAGATTCACGAGGTATTACCAAAGATCTGCTCAGGACTTTACAAAGAGTGTTGTCCCGTAACCAGACTTAATTGTAAGACTAAAAGTTTGAATGTACAAGATAAATGGGGGAAAATCTCCCTGGAGTTAAAGATAAAATTGATGACGACCCAGCATTGGCGTTATCTAATGGAGGAAGGAGAATTTTGGAAATTTATTAGGATGCACCTCGTACAGGTTTAGGTGCTGTGCTTGTGCAACATGGTAGGGTAACTTTGAATATAGTTGGACAGCACGGTTTACCAGATTCGGATGGCCTTGATAGTGCCAATTTTGTGAGGTGACTAACTCCGACGGTAGTGTTTCTTCTGAGACTATATGTTAGGTAGACTAGTATTCGGTAGTATGGCCTATTAGGACGATTATGTACCGGGAAGATGTGGTATGTTTCAGTTTGGATACTTTGATTTTTCCCTTCTAGGGGAGGTATATATATTTGGTTTATTCCCAATGGTTAAACTCCCAACTTTATGGCAATCATTTCGTTAATATAACTGTTTATGGTTCCACCGCTTGGATGTTCCTAGAAATATTCTTTGGGTATCGAAATGGATCTTCTTAATGTTACCAGTGGGTGGATAGATTGATTGAAATTCCCTGATTCTTGGAAGAACTTCAACAAATTTGGCAAACCTTGTCCTTCTGATTATCAGAAGACGTCACCGGAAAGAGTGGAAATTGGAGCGAACCCTGTGGATGGGATAAGGTAGCCGCTATACAGGTTGGTAGACAAACCCCGATTATTACAGTTGAATGTAGGGATAAAATTATGAAGTTGAGATTTGACGGGAAAAAAAAGGGGAAATGTAATTAAGAAACAAGCCGGTCTGAGAAATTCCGGGATTGACTTAAATGAAATGGTTGTTATGCCAGAAGTGTTAAGATTTTGTGGCACGTGAAATTGATAAGAATAGCTGAAAGAATAAAAGTAAAGGAAAGGTGACCGGAGACGGTACCGAGAAGTCGATTGAGACTTATGTGGAGTAAAGTTTTGAAAAGATCAAAAGGTATCAAAGTAGAAGGCACTATGCCAGCAATTGCTAGAAAAGTAATGCTATTAGCCGACCCCTAAACTCACATACTTTAGCATGGCCAGTTGAGGCCAGGTCACAAAGGATTATCAAGTGACTAGACCAGCAATGAAAGGACAAAGCAGGGTTGCTTCTAAGTAAGCGCCGACTGCAATGGCTTTTGATATAAAGGAAATATTAATGAGATCGTAGGAATCTTCTACTGAACCCTTTGCAACCCATGTTTGGATTGGGAATTTACTAGACTTTTTGGAATGGGGTCACCCGTACTAAAGTGATTCATGTGTATATGATTGCCCAAGATTACGAGTAAAAATGGAAGTATAATGACTTGAGATGTATGATGTTAGGGTATCATGAATACCATGAATATATTATGACCAAGGGAAGTAAACAATGAAGGTTTATGAAGAGAGTATAGAAATGGTCAAAGATGGATCAGTATGCTGTAGAAATTTTGTCTAAGGCAAGTACCTTTGAGAAAAACGATAAGTACTAAGAGATTCACGTTGAACTCGATCAATATCTTCCAGAACATCCTTGCTACCATTACCAAGTTCTGTAAGAGAGCAGATAGACATACGTTGTCTTTTGGAAGGTCAAATAGGCTGACAACTATCTGAAAGAAGAGGTTAGCATTAAGCCACCGATCGATTATCAAATGAGAATGATTGAAAAGAGACCCTTATTAAGGATACATGATTTGATTGCCAAGTATAGGATGCAAGAATTCCTTTGCAGTTGAATTAAGGATAGGATATCCATAAATTAAGATAAACCCTGGGGAATGCACAAGGGATGGCATTAACCCTAATAACGACATGATGAATTCAGATGATATGAGTTGGACTTGCTAAGGCAACAATGACTGGTAAGGATTATTAAAAAGAGTTCTGGAAAGAACATAGATAGAATTATTAGAGTATTGATCAATGACATTTTGATATACCCTGTACCCAGAAAATATAGGAGGAATGATGAGGATGACCTATGAAACCTTACAAGGAAAAAAGGTAATATTCCGAACTTCAAAATTGAAGTTTGGTATGGAATGTATGACATAGTAACAATAATGCCAGATGAGGCATGTATGAAACCCTGAGGAAGTATGGATTGAACCTATAAAGGCTGAGATTATCCTAAGATAAGGAAAGAACTAAGAAAAGAAGTATCCTAAGTAGGATTGGGAATAAACGTGATAAAGTTCCCACGGGTAGGTGAAAGCAATGACCTATGGAAAAAGATTGATAAATATATTTTTCTCGATCAGCAGAGCTTAAGGGAGAATGCTTTCACCCAACAGTGATGGGAATGAGGTAGAATTTTTTTTTGAATTGAAATGTATCCAGAGAGCAAGGATTACCAGAAATTATTATTATTAGGAAAGGCCAATGAGGTGGCCGACAGTCTAAGTATAAAGGAATAATTACAAATGTTCATACCGAAGAAACAGAATGATATTTGGAAGGACCTTGAAGGTCATATCGAAATGGAGGAATTTACATTCCTTCTGATGATTGTGCAAGAATTGACGGTAATAATAGTTTAAGTAAAGATTCGATTCCTGATCGAGTCTTAAGCATATTACGTACCTTAGAAGGTCCCGTTTTGAGGCAAACCAGGACCATGATACAAAATTGACGAAGTAAACCATTAAGTTTCCAGTCTTTTATGGAAGATGCATGAGTGATAGTTTCATCAACCTGACTTAGTTGCGATGCTTGAAACTCTTCTGCAATTTTATCTACTTCATGTAATATCTACATCAAGTTCAGGAAGCGTTCCTTATGGATAAGGAATAGTGATTACTTTGTCTCCCTAAAGGATTGAAACCCGTATGGTTAGCTATTAAGGCACTACGTAAGCAACAAGCGATGATGATTCTTCTAAGAAAGTAGATGACAATGTAAAGATAAAGAAAGTGCTGCTATTGATAAGCTAAATGGCATGTTGATGAATGACAAGCAAGTTTGTGTTAGTGTACTTCTGCGCAAACAAGATAGAGAATATGAGGTTGATGATTCATGATGCTAAATGTATTCTCGTGGAAAGAATTAATGAGACTTAGAGAGAAAGGCAGTTGAGCCCGAGACTTATTAGGCCACCTGAGAGTTTAAAAGTGTTCGGAAGGTGGCATTCGAGCTAATTTTACCCCCAAAGCTTATAGCATGGTAGTAACGTGTTTCATATGGACTTGTAATCCTAACTATGTTTCTCTCTCTAGAAAAAAGCTCTCCCTTCTCTCTAGGTTAGAACCCTAATTATTACAGCCGCCGCATTTACTTCTCTTTAGATCTACCTTCTTACACCCTTTTCTCCATCATAATACCATTAAAATCCTTTCACAAACCCATTTTCCTCTTCTTATCTCTCACCTAAACACCTATATTTCTTATATTTATATTTTATATTTTTCTTTATTATGGCTAGTCAAGATTCGAATGTGGATTCAGATGGTATTCCTGTGGACCATTTTGGTTCCCCTTTGGAGTATGGTCTTCACTGTGACCAGGCTTCGCCCTTCTTGGTGGCAGGTTCTGTTTTTCAAGAGATTATGAGGGATAAAGATGCAGATTTGGTGGAGCCTTCGCACCTTGACACAAACCCAGTTAGTGACGACTTTGCTTTTGGAGACCGGAATGTTGATGTTCTTAATGTCCGCCCTAGCTCCTCCGGTGGCATTCCATTTGAAAACGTGATTGTTGAAGATTATGTTTCTGACAAAGAGGAGGACCCCATCCTGAATAATGAGTATCTCTCAAAAAACTTCTCTGCTAACCCTGCGATTAAAGCTGCTTTTTCGATTAGTAACTCTGAAAGAAAAGAGCTAATTGAAGCTAGGTTTCGTATAATGGAGATGCAACAGTATATGGAGGCGAAAGGGCTGTCAATGGCAGCGTTTGAGAAGGAGAAAATCATGAAAGAAGGGAATTTTAATGTTCACTCGGCGAAGCCTATAGACATTATTGTTGGACGTGATGAGTTTGGTTTACCCATTCTCAACAAAAAGAAGCCGGATGAAGGTGTTTCAGGAGCTAAAAATTCCCAAGGAATAGAAAAGGTAGATCCAACTCCTGTGTTCAATGAAAGTAAGGGACACCAAGTGTTTGATGAAAGCACAAAGAGACAAGATAAGCAACCGAATGACGTGGGTGCTTCCAGTTCTAAAGCCCCTAGACCTAATGAAGAAAAAGCTGATGTAGCGGAAGAGTCAAACTTTGCTGCTGACACTCAGAAAAATGCAACATGGTCTCAGGTTGTAAAGAATGAGCCCATTATGCGACCTGCTCTGAAGCTGGATTACATTCCCCTCCCTGAAGGTGCAAAAATTGTCTCCCCTCCGGATGAAGTGTTGAAACGAGGTAATGCTAAATTTAAAAATTGTGTGGTAGGCTCGTTCTCAAAACGTGCCCTTCCGTTTGGACGCGTCTCGGCGTTTGCTCACTCAGTCTGGAAAAAATGGGGGTTTATCTCAGTTTCTCAAAAGGATAACTTTACTTTTATCTTTAGATTCAACTCCGAGATCGCTATGAATGATGTTTTGGCTCAGGGCACTTGGTATATTGACAGGGTCCCTATGTTGGTGTATCCTTGGGGTGCTAATTCTCAAGTAAATCAGGTGAAAACATTGCCCCTGTGGGTCAAATTCGAGCAAATCCCAGATTGCTATTGGACCCAAGAAGGGCTAAGCAACCTAGCTAGTGCTATTGGGCCTCCTCTGTATCCAGATGCATTAACGTCCAAGTTAGAGATTCTACCGTTTGCAAAAATCTGTGTCGAATACAATGTTGAAAAGCCTTTGCCTGCCAAGATTGAGGTATTAGATATGGACCCTGTCACAGAAGAAAAGCGGGTTGTTGAAGTCAAGGTCTCTTATCCTTCGAAACCTCGCATTTGCAGCTCTTGCCATGCTTTGGGACATATTGCTGGGGCTTGTCCTTTTACTAGGCGTCATTGGGTTCCTAAAGTTCCGGTTGTGCATGAAGTGCCTGTAGTGCCTCCTGTAGAGCATCCTGTCACCCCGGTAGTACCTTCTGATAATTTGAATGATGCTAAGAGGGATGAGCATACAGATGGTAATAAGGATGAAACTCCCATTAAGGAGAATAAACAAGCTGATACTACTGAAGGAGATTGGCAAACTGTGCAGCGTAAACGGTCCTTTAGTCCTTCGTACACTTCGCAATCGGAGGAATCTCCCACCCCTCTTAATACTTTCAAGCACTTGGCTCAAGTGGATGAAGTAGATGCAAAAAGGGCTTCTAAATTGGTAAATCTTTCGAAATCTCAGTTGAAGAAACAAAAAAAAGCAGCTAAGGCCTCGTCGCCTTTGCACTCGTAGGATCCTATCTTTATGAATTTTGATCTTTGTACATATAACGTTAGGGGTCTTAATAACAAGCAATCCTTTATCAAGGACTTTTTGAGTATAAACAAACTAACTTTTTGTGCTCTTCTTGAAACTCATGTGAAGGTGGAATCTGCAAAAATAGTAGCTAAATATGTTTGTCCCAGGTTTGATTGGATCTTTAACTACCAACATCACTCCAATGGCCGTATCTGGATAGGTTTTGATCCTTCTATCTGGAGGGTGACTGTGCTTGCAAGCTCATCCCAGCAAATCACTTGCTCAGTTCATCAATTTTCCTCAAGATCAGAATTTGTGGTGTCGTTCATATATGGTTTCAATACTGTTGTGGAAAGAAGGAACCTCTGGAATGATCTCTTATCTATTCGTAATTTGCATATCGTAGACAATACTGCTTGGTGTTTGGTGGGAGATTTTAATGCTTGTTGTGGTCCAGCTGAGACAAGCAATGGTGCAAACTGGAAGTCTTGTATGATAGAGTTCTGTGATTTCATTGCCCAGGCGGAGGTTACCGATCTCAGAAGTACAGGGCCTATTTTCACTTGGTGGGATAGTAATGTTCTTCAACCAAAGTACAAGAAGCTTGACAGGTGCCTCATTAATGGTAATTGGTTGCATTCTTTTTCTTGCTCCCAGGCCAGTGTCTTAAACCGAGGACTCTCAGATCACTGCCCTATTGCAATAACTTTGGGGATTACTCATGAAAGGATTTTCAAACCTTTCCAGTTCTTTAATCACCTCCTTTCGCACCCATCTTTTCTTGATGAAGTTAAGACTGCTTGGGACATTGATATTGTGGGAAGCCCATGGTTCGTTCTTACCTCTAAGCTAAAGAGAGTTAAATCTGCTATGCGTAAGCTCAATAGTGTTACTGGGAATCTGCATTCACTTGTTGTCGAAGCACGTAATGCTCTAATCTCCTTTCAAAACTCCCTTCCTCTTTTGCCATCTGCTGATCAATATTTGGAGGAGGCTGGCCTTATCAAGGAATATCAGAGGGTTCTAAACCTTGAGGAAATATTTCTGAAGCAAAAGTCAAGGGTTGCTTGGTTAAAGCATGGTGATTCTAATAATCGTTTCTTTTTGAACTCGTGCAAAAGTCGTTGGAACAACAATAAACTGTTATGTCTTGAGGATTCTTCTGGTAATCTTCACACTTCTCATAGGGCCATCTCTAATGTTGCGGTCGATTTCTTTACATCACAGATGGGTCAATCTACCTCGGTTACTGCTTTTCCGGATGATCTTCTTCTTCCCAACCTCTCGACTTTGCAATGTGAAGAGTTGGAGAAACCTTTTTCAAGGTCAGATGTGTGGAATGCTTTCAAATCCATGGCTAAAAATAAGTCACCTGGGCCTGATGGATTCACAGCTGATTTCTTCTTGGCTGCGTGGAGTGTAGTTGGTAATGATGTTTGCAATGGTGTTCTACACTACTTTGATACGTTAAGTATGCCTCGAATCATTAACTCCACTGCACTAGCCTTAGTTCCGAAAACGCAAACTCCTACAAGAATGGTGGATTTTCGTCCTATTGCTTGTTGCAATATTCTTTATAAGTGTGTCACAAAAATGTTGGCTTCGCGGCTGAAAAAAATCTTGCCATTCTTAATCTCTCCAACACAGTCAGCATTTGTTCCAAAAAGATTAATTGGCGATAACATTCTTCTTGCTCAAGCCTTGTTTAAGAATTACCATCTTAACTCTGACCAACCTAGATGTGCTTTCAAGATTGATATAAAGAAGGCTTTTGATACGTTGAATTGGACGTTCTTATTTACTGTGCTTCAGAAGATGGGTTTCCCCTCTAAGTTTGTAGATTGGATTGTGAACTGCATCAGTACTTGTATGATTTCAGTAAAGGTAAATGGATCTCTTGAAGGTTATTTCAAAGCATTTTCAGGATTAAGGCAAGGGGACCCTTTATCCCCTTACCTGTTTGTTATATCTATGGAAGTGCTTTCAAGATGTCTCCAGAAAGCCTCGTCAGCTCCTAATTTCAAATATCATTGGCACACGAAGGAACTAGGAATCACTCACTTAATTTTTGCGGACGACGTAATGGTTTTTAGTCATGGTGACAAGGCATCTGTCGAGCTGTTGTTGGGAGGGGTGAACAAATTTTCTGCTATCTCAGGCCTGCAGGTTAACAAAGACAAAAGTCAATGTTTCTTTGCTAATGTAGAGGACCAGGTTCGTATGGATGCTCTAGCTCTCTCTGGGTTTCAGCAAGGCTCACTACCGATTAAGTACTTGGGGCTTCCCCTGATCACGAAGAAACTTTCTCTAAGGGACTGTAATCCGCTAATACAAGGTATTGTCAACCGTATTGAATTCTGGGCGCACAAATCTCTGAACCATGGTGGCAGACTCCAACTTCTCAAGGTTATCCTTTTTGGTTTGCAAGGGTATTGGTCTACACATTTTTTCTTGCCTAAGTCTGTGCTTAAGAAACTCCAATCTTTATTCACCAAGTTCTTATGAAGTGGTAATACTATGGACAGCAAACAAGTGAAAGTGTCATGGCATGATTGCTGCTTTCCAAAGGAGGAAGGTGGTTTAGGGATTCGAGATGTCTGTGCTTGGAACAAAGCAGCGTTCCTATTCCACCTATGGCGTATCACCCAACCTGAAAATAATTCCCTATGGATAGCATGGTTCAAACGCATCTTTTTAAAGAGAAAGTATTTCTGGACTGCTCCTATTCCTGGTAAAGCTTCTTGGTGTGCAAAAAAGATCATGCAGTTGCGGCCAGTTGCTTTGAGGTTTATACGCTATGAGGCAGGTAACAATTCGAGGTTTTCTTTTTGGCATGACCCCTGGGTAAGAGGCACTCCCCTAGTTCAACAATTCCACCATTCTATTGTTTCCATATCTGAATCGTCTACTCATTCTTTAGTTGGTGATTATATGTACAACTCTACTTGGAATCTACCACCCTCAAACCATTCTTGGGTCATAGATCTCCGTAACTTAATATCTCCTATTCCCATACACCTCTCGGATTCCATCTGCTGGGAAAACTACTCTAATGTATCTATTTCGGTGATTTGGTCTACTATTCGGCCAACCAGTTCACCTCCTTTGTGGTTAGAGGCAGTTTGGAATAACTTCGCAGTTCCGAAATGTGCATTCACCCTGTGGCTAGCTCTTAAGGATAGGCTTTTGACAAAAGAACGTATGGTTCGTTTTGGCATGCAAACTGACTTGAGATGTGTCCTTTGTCATGGAGCTACCGAATCTAATCATCACCTGTTTGGTTCGTGTGCTTACTTCACTGAGATTCTTGCAGACCCTTGCTTTTCTTTTACGGGTGTTTGGAACAGTTACTTGAGTGGCAATTTTGTGGTGGGGAGTCACACCCGTGTGAAGAGACTCCTCTCTTACCTTTTCTTTTCTGTGGCGGTGTACTTTGTATGGAGGGAACGTAATGATCGGTTACACACTTCGGGCCACAAAATTACTCCTGTACTGCTTAGATCCAAGATTAAGAGATTTGTTCGTGAAAGAGTTCACTCCATCAAGTCTTTCCAACATGCTGCTTCGAAGGATAATAGTCTAGTGGTAGCCTTATATTAGTCCAAATCCGCCTGGGATTTTTTTGTTGCTAGTTGCTGCCTTCACTTGTTTGTACTATAATCGCTTGATTTTAGTTTGTTGCCTACGTGGGGTATGCCCCTAGATTTTGTATCTTTTCCTTTTTTAATGCAATTTATTTAGCAAAAAAAAAAAAAAAAAAAAAAACGTGTTTCATATGGCAAAGCTACACCAGTAAAATGCAGATGCTCAACAGATGATAAGAGTGCGAGCAGGTAGGTGTACGACCTGGTCTGACTTACGAAAGACAACCTGTGGAAAACCGCGGGTAGAAAAGAATAAGTGATGAGAAACAAGTTGACAGAAGTAGATTATATTGGATCTAAGCAAAAGAAATCGGCCAGATTCATTTCGGAGGTTTTTAATTGGAATAATGTGATGATTATAGAGTAAATGTGACGGGATACCAATAAGGAGGTGCCAAGTGCAAAAGATGTCTCAATAAAGAGATGAAGGTGGAAGTAAATAACAGAAGTAAATAAGAATCAGATAATAAGAAGGATGTGATTGATAAAGAAAAGACTGGGAAAGCAACTATGGAATGTGAAGCAAGGAATGTTATGAATGGAATAATAAATGGGTTTTCTGATGAATTTTTTTTTTTTTTTTTTGGTAATTTGTATTCATTAATGTCGAAAAATGTACATAATCAAGGGGCATACCCCGCGAAAAGAAAAAGCTAACCAGTTAGCAACCCAAAAAACTTGGTTAGAACCAAGACCAAAAAAAGAGGTTAATTCCTCATTTAATATAATAGAGGTAACAAGGATGGATCCCTAGCAACATTTCTTTTAAAATTTGCACAAGTAAAAAGCTTTTCCCGCAGCATAGTCTTGATAAGAAAAATCAGCTGGATCGTAGGTCTTGGAGGTCCATTCGAGTGAAGCCTTCGATTTCTTTCCTGCCAGATATAGTAAATCGCTATTGAAATGAATAACCAGCCCATCATCCTTTGAGTTTTCGACATATTTCCCATAGTGAGCTCTCCATTTTGCCAATCAGACCAATTCAAAGCAATGCGAACCGGGCTGCTGAGAAGAACTAGGTTCGAATAAGGACAGTTTGTGAAGAGATGAGCAGCTGTTTCAACAGCCCCATTGCAAAGCATACAGTAAGGATTGACATTCATATCAAATGCAATCATTCTCTCTTTAGTAAGCAATCGAGATTTGAGTGCAAGCCACATGAAGAAAGCACATTTAGGAATTGAGTAGGGGTGCCAAACTGCATTCGCCCAGGGAGGTTGAATTCCAACTCTACGAATAGTGTTCCAAATAATAGCCATAGAAACTTTTTTGTTTCCTTCCCAAAGAACATCATCTTTTCTTCGAATGGGAACAAAAGCAAGAAGGTGGCGAAGTTCAATAGCTAGCACATGATTAGATCTAGGGGGCACCCATCTTCCATCAGAAATAAAGAGATTTACTTGATCAAGATTCCCTGATTCAGCGATAGATATAATAGAGTTCCCAAGGTGAGAGATAAGAGGCCTGTTACCAAGCCATGGGTCATGCCACATAAGGAAGTTGGAATCAGCTCCAATATCATAAGAAATATGTCTACGTGCCTCAGCTCGTAGGTTCAAGATTTGTCTAACTGCCCACGAACTTCTTGAGGGAATAACAGCAGTCCAGAATGCTTTATTTTTCAAAAGACATTTGTGGAACCAATTAAACCAGAGAGATGAAGCCTTCGGGTGTGAGAGTCGCCAGATTTGATAGAGGATTGCAGCTTTGTTACGTTCCTGAAGATCATGTATACCAATACCTCCCTCGAGCTTAGGCAAGCAGCAGTCAGACCATGCCACCTTGTGATGGCATTTAGTATCTAGAGAACCACCCCATAAGTATTTAGCAAAAATCGATTGAACCTTAGCAAGAATGTTCTTTGGTAGGAATAAGTAGGTTGCCCAGAAACCTTGAATACCAACCAAAACTGATTTGATCAGCTGTAGTCTTCCAGAAAATCTCAAGAGTTGCGAAGTCCAGGAGTCAATCTTGGAGCATAAACGTTGCACTAGAATAGCACAATCTTGTGCTTTAAGCTTGGAGGTAATAAGGGGTAAGCCCAAGTATTTTATGGGGAAAGACCCATGACTAAAGCCAGTATTAGAGAGAGTATGATGGATCACCTCAGGGGCGACGTTGCTAAAGAAGCATTCACTCTTAGCTGGATTCATGAAGAGACCCGAGGCCTGAGAGAATCGATTTATGGACTGCAATAATGCCGAGATGGAGGGAGTGTCCCCTTTGCAGAATAGGAATATATCATCAGCGAATATTAGGTGGCTAAGTTTTAACTCTGCCGTTCGCCAATGAAATTTAAACGAAGAATTCTGCTGCAGGTCATTTTTGAGATAGGCAGAGAGGACTTCCATACCAATAACAAATAAATAAGGCGAAAGGGGATCCCCTTGGCGAAGACCAGATTTACTCTGAAAATAACCCTCTATAGAGCCATTGATCTTGAGAGAGATCATGCATTTCGTAATGCAAGTGCGAATCCAAGTTGAAAACCGAGGTGGAAATCCCATTTTAACTAGAGCATCAAAGAGGAAATCCCAGTTCATAGTATCAAAAGCTTTGTGGACATCCAGTTTGATGGCACATCTAGGAGTCCCTTCATTTCTGTGGTAGTCACGACAGAGAGCTTGCGCAAGCAAAATGTTGTCACCAATGCTTCGATTAGGAACGAAGGCTGATTGGTTGGGAGAAATTATCGTGGGCAGGATGCATTTGAGCCTAGATGCCAGGAGCTTAGAGATGCATTTGTACAGTGAGTTGCAACAAGAAATGGGCCGATACTGAGAAATGGACGAGGCGTTCACAGATTTAGGGACCAATGTAATAGCCACAGATCGGGATGACAACCTGATAGTGTTAATATTATAGATATGAAAAATCTAGTAGCGTGACATGGAATGTCAGTAACCATGATGTCAAGCGAGAAACCTAAGATTTAACCTAAAAGGTTGAAGGAATTTTCTGGAGTGAGCGTTGCTAAGGTTGAACCAGAGTATAGGTCCATAGAATAGTGGACAAAGCAGCAAGATGTGTTGACACATGAGATTGCGATCAAATAGTATTGGATATAATTATGATTAATTTCTTCTTTGATAAACCTCTATAGTTGAGAGGTAAATTCTGAGAATGATATTTTACAATCATGAAAACTTTCTATAATCCTTTAGAATTCTTTTCTTTTCTTCTCTTTTATTCATCTTCTTAATGAATTGAGAAGAACAACCCTTTAAGGATGGGAGGTACTGCTACGTAACTATCTATCTGTCTATGTGATAGAAGTCCAAGTAGAATACCATAACTTGTTTAATTGCTTGTCAAGTACTAAAGGCTGGCCCCCTTCTGTACTAACTATGCAATATAACAAATGTTCAATTGATCATAGTGATCTCTCAATAAATCTTTCCACTTCTCTATATTGATCGAGATTGTGAAGATTAAAGCGATCAGAAAATGCATAATTACGAGTGAGGTTATCTCCGAATTCGTAACGCGATAGTGATACCGAAGTCACCACAGATACCAATAAGGAAAATAGTATATGACTGGGTAAGAGCATAACCTGAATAGTGTGTGGTACGAAAAGTAGCAGAGATTAATGAAAAATGATAAAAGGATGTATTGTAGCACTAGTAAGATGTGCTGAAAAAGGATTGGGATTGATTAATGATTGACTGGGAAACTGGGAAGTGAAATAACCAACAAGTACTCAATTGTCTTCTACCTGATTCCGGGACGGAATCCTTTTAAGGAGGGGAGACTGTAAGAACCCAAATTTTGGGTAGAATTAAAACTTTTATTTATTTAATGATGTAAGAATGAATAGTGGCAACGGCTACAATGTAATAGTTGATATTTTAAAAGAATGAATGGAATTCGACTTTATTATTTCTATGTCTTGAAGAATGCTAAAGGGTGATAACATAGGTAAGAATAATCTATCTCCTAAGGGAATAATAAGATATGGCAATTCCAAGCAGAAGAATATTATCATGTCATCCAGATCTATAGCGATTATTCTAGTGGTTCCGTAAAAAGGTTAAGGAACGATCGAAAGATAATACGGACAATTGTACAACCCTAGACGAATAAGTAAAGAATAAGGATGAATAGTGATTTTGGTGTAATTGAGAATATTATTAGATGACACTATATAGAAGTATTCGGAACGAATTTCCGAGTTCGTATTAGTGATCCAGGGGGAAAATAAGTGTATGTAAACGACATCGGATTCAGAAAAATAGCACTTTTATTTTCTCCGAGATTTCCCTGGACACTGCAAGACTTGAGGATTTATTTAAGGAATTTAAATTCGAGAAGTATTAAGAAAGATGGAGAATGGTATTATAATTGTTAAGAAGGTTTTCGGTAAAACCCTAACTAGAAACCTTTGAGATATTCCTATGAACGATCAAATGAAATTGAGCAATAACCGGACAAAAAGACAAGCAGAGAACCAAGGGGTGTGATGAGCTAGTGGAAGGTGACATAGTCACTTTAAGCAAGATAAGATCAAAGTAACCAAGCTAGTTACAATACCAACTAGCAAGATTAGAAAGCTAACTAGTACTTAGCAACACTTTATCATCTTACCACCAAATCATCAACACTTGTCTCTCCAAACACCTCATCCATTGCATCACCACTTTAATAAAGGCAATTTATACAAGATATTATCACAATAATTCATTTGGATGAGAGCAAACCAAGGCAACCAAGCAAATACTCTTTCTCCCCCATTTCCATCAGTTTGGTTTTCCAGGATAGGGGGATCTTTACGATTTTTTTTCGCCCAGTTCTACTCACTTAAAAATTATTAAAAAATTCACGAAGCTTCTACACATCAAGATGAAGTAGTGGATTTAATTTCATAATTTTTGAAGATCGTTTGAGTGGTCAAATAAATTCGACAAAATCGCTCTGTTTTTCCCCTTGAAAAACCCACTTCGAATTTTTGAAGTTTTGAGATTTCAAAATCCAACTTCCAACCATTGTTTGATCTCCAAATTTTTATGGTGAGTATTACATTTCATAAAAATGATCTCCTAAAAATATTAGCTTTAAACTCCCTTGTTTCCATTTTCAAATAAATCATCCAAGATGAGGGTGAATAGTGTTCTTTATGAACTAATCTTGTTTTCTTTGATTTCTTTGGTTGATCTAGCAAGCTTAAACACTCCTAAGGACTATACCAAGCTTTTTAAGGCTAGTTCATACTCCCAAGAAGGTATAACAACTTGAAACCCTAGATTTGTTTTGAGTTTAAGCATGTTCTTGATGGATCATGAGTTTTAAGTGAGTTTTAGTGATATTATGCATGTATGTTACCTTAGAGACATGATTGGGCTTTGTTAAATGTTAGAATGTTTTAGATGAACGGAAAGGCATTGTTTGGACTTAGTTCATGGTTGAATAACATGTATATGTTGTTTGGGGGTGGAAACTATGATTATTGGAAAGTTTGGAATTTGGAAATATCCGATTTATAGCCGTCGTAATGCCCGATTTTCGTTAAACCTTGAAAACCGTGCATCACAGTAGCTTTAGCTCGCGGCCTAGCTTTATATTCTGCCATGTTAAGGTAGATTATGTTATAAGCTTCGATTTGATATAAAGATCATGTGAAATGGACTTACGGTTTAGGAATTATAGCCGATTTACTAAAAGTGGTTCGAAACCGTAATTGCAAGTTCGTAACTGAAATTGGATTCCTTTAATACTACGAAATCAGTGGCGAATCTTGATAATTAAATATTAGAGGTAAAAAGGAAGGTGTGAGAGTAAACCACATATCGAAGGGATCGTTTTCCGATTTTATAAAAATGTTCGAATCAAGGTTAAACGCGAGCGAACCCCTAAAAGCATATTTGGTTATAAACTTGGTTAAGTACTTAGAAAACGGGCGATAAATCTCGAGGTATACTCCTGGTTCGTAAATGATCGACCTTAGAACTTACATGACTTCAGTATATACCAAGTGTAAGTACAGTGACATGTCGTATTAACGAACGAATGTCGGGTCGGATCGATGATAAAAGAAATCCACTAAAAGGGGTATAACGAGATAACTCGAGAACGTGTTTCGATTTAAGTATAACTTAACCTTTAAAGTTTTAAGATATATATGTTTTCTGTTATACATATGCCATAGCATGCATGCCTACTTTCAAGTTATATCGTTATGATTGTTCCCTGATTGTTTATTGGCTAATAAATTAGATAACTAACGTATCAATTATAAGCCGGTTATTGTAAGACCCTCATAGAAGGGCGTATACGTCTTATTCGTCAAATATAGACCGGGAGTCAATATTTCTTGATATATCGAGATCACCTCGGAGGAAAATATTTAAGTAAATATTTTCCATTATTTGGGCGACGAATATTATTTGAATATTCGTTCGAGATTATTTATTTAACGATCCTTACTTCAAATAATTATTTGAACGTAACCATTCGACGAATAATATTTTTCAATATTCATTCAAAGTCGAATAGATTATCGATTATTATTCCGAATATTCTTCTAAAGATTGGACTACTAAATGAATATTATTTGAATATCCATTTAGAATATTATTTTATTAAATGAATATTACTTTTGAATATTCATTTAAGATATTAATTACTTGATGAATATTATTCTACTATTCATCTGAAGCTTGATTTATTTATCGAATATTATCTCGAATATTCCTTTAAAGCTTGGATTACTAAATGAATATTGCTTGATATTCATTTAGAATATTATTCATTAAATGAATATTACTTTTTGAATATTCATTTAAATTCCTTATTAATTAATGAATATTATTTTGAATATTCATTTAAATATTTATTTATTCAATAAATATTCTCTTCATGTTTCTTCAAGGATTATTTGGAGAAATACTCTGATTAATGATATTCTTTCATATTCCTAAATATTCTTTAAATATTTTAATTCAATAAATATTCTCTGAATATTTATTCCATACTTAGGATAACCTCAATAAGGTTTATCTTCTTCGATTATTACGTAAAATATCTCGGAATCATATTATTATTAATCTTATATCAAGAAAGGTTCTCAGACATCATTCTTCTTTGATTCTACCTCCCTAATAATAAGGGAACCTTACTTGGAAAATGTTATTTATCTTGTCGACTTCCCAGTCATAAATTATTCTCTTCACTCGCAATGCGGGTGCTATTGACTTATTAAGTCGTTGTGTACCTTCTCATCTTTCGAGGGGTAAGATTGTTGGAACAAGTTGATATTCGTTACCAAGCAATAGCTTGGAAGTTATTGGTGAATTTTCCTTTCCAACTAGATACGACTACTTTGTAGAGTCTTATCAACAAGTATTATACTTGGGGAAAGGGGGACGAACGTTACATTCAGAATCATGAATTCTAATTGAACTAGGAGTCGTGTAAGAGGCCGAGTAGCGCCGGTCCATCCCCTTTGGCCCAACCGTTGGCCGGGGAGAGCTAGTAAGGCGGTAGACAAGTAAAGCCGTCAGTTCTTCCTTCTACCGGTAGTAAATCTAATTTGAGCTGTACGATCTCGACTGATCATCAAGATTGGAACAGCGGGCGCGGTGAATACTCCATCATTGGTTCATCATCCAAACTTATTTATTTCCTGCAACATGATTACTGTTGGCAGAGCTGGAAAAGTGTTCATAACTGGAATTGCAATCTTTTCATGCAAGTTCCACTTTTTAATGACAATGAGAATATCTCGCTTACTTTTGATGTAGCAGATATTTCTACAAACAAATACTAAAGTTACCTTGTAACTTCATCGTTCATATTATACCGACATCATTTCCGTAAATGCATGGCATATGGTTTGAAAGATACTTTTGAACTGTTATATATTATCGTTCAGTTATATATTATTGTTGGTGGGCTATTGCTCACCCTTGCTTTATTATTATATCACAACAACAGCTAGACCTGATGACTCGCACAAGGCGCACTCGACGCAGGCGAGGACGATGAGACTACCAGAGCTAAAGAAGAAGCTATTGGTATGATAGATTTATTCTTTCAGTTCCAAGTATATGGTCTAGTATGACTTATGTAAATGGATGGCAAAGAGTATGTATTTATATTGAAATTCTTTCGGAGTGTAAGAACTCATAATGTGATTAATAAAAAATTTGATTGTTACTCTGATTTCATCTCTGGGACTATAACGGGTGTGTTTTATATTTTTGTGTTGGGTCATAGAGATGTAATTTATTTTATGTTAAGGAAAGTTCAATTGTTGTTGACAGAATTGGAAACCGTAACCACCGGATCCCGGACCCCGGATCTGGGGGTGTTACAACCCTTGAAGAACCCCTCCAAGCTACCATTAAGTTTGACAGAGAACATTGTAGTTGTAATGCAAACTCGAATCCATTCCACAAACCTTGGAGGGAAACCCATCATCTCAAGAACGGAGAAAATGAAGCTCCAGTTCAAGGAGTCAAAAGCCTTATGAATGTCAAGTTTCACTGCACATCTAGGCTGACCTGAGTTCCTGTTGTAACCCTTACATAAAGCTTGAGCTAGGAAGATGTTATCACCAATAGATCTTCGAGCCACAAAAGCAGATTGGTGCTTAGAGATCAAGGAGGGTAAAACAGCCTTAAGCCTGCCTACAAGCATCTTTGAAATACATTTGTATAGAACATTACAACAGGAAATAGGGCGAAAGTGTTGCATTTGAGAAGGGTTGTCATGCTTAGGCACCAAGCAAATAGAAGCCGCATTCACAATTTTAGGCATTACAAGAGATTCAAAAAAATAAAGAATACCTCTAGTAACATCATTACCCACAATATGCCAAGTTGCCAAATAGAATTCCACAGAGAAGCCATCAGGCCCCGGGCTCTTATTCTTACACATCCTTTTTAACGTTTTGAGAACATCACTGGCCAGAAAAGGACTATTCATTATGTTTGCCTGAGTTTCATTAATGCTAGGCAGAATTACATCACTCGGAAGTTGATCAACTTCGCCTCTATGACCAAGTAGGGGTCTTGTAATAGTCTACAGCAATGGAAGCCATGTTTTCATGAGTTGTCACAGTATCGCCATTAGGTGTGGAAAGGGACAGCACCTTGTTCACATTCCATCTTCCTCTACATGCATTGAAAAAATACTTGTTATTGTTGTCCCCATTCTTTAACCAATGAACCCTAGATTTTTGCTTGAGAAAACATTCTTCCATTTGTAAGGCCTTAGAATATGCATCAGTCAATCGTTTCTCTTCCTCAAACTGGGACAAAGTTGGGGAGACTGGTAGGGCTCTTTGGAAAAACATCAACTCATTTCTAGTATCCTGAACCACCTGTTGTAGGTTTCCAATCGACCTATTCAGCCCCTTAAGGGCCTGCTTGACCCTCTTCAACTTTGACGTTAGCACAAACCAAGGGTCCCCTGTGACTGCCCCCTCCCACACACTCTCCACCAACGGGAGAAACCCAGGGTCATCAATAAGGTGGTTAAAGAACTGGAAAGGCTTCTTTATAATAGGCCTTTCCAATCCTAAAGACGTCAAAGCAGGGCAATGATCCGAGAGGCCTCTAGGCAAGAAATCAGTGGCTGAGCAAGGGAACAACACATTATGCCAATGCGCATTCACCATTACCCTGTCCAGCTTCCTGTACTTTGGCTGATGGATGTTGCAATCCCACCAGGTGAAATGACTACCTGTACTACGCAGATCAGTCAAGGCAGTGGCTCGGACAAAGTCCTTGAAATCAGTCATGTCTGAAGTCCAGTTTGTAGCTCCTCCATGCTTTTCCTCTATACGGAGGCAAGTATTTAGGTCCCCAGAAATGACCCAAGCTTCATTTACGATTGTTCTGGATAAACCCAACAAATCATTCCATAGCACCCGCCTATCAATTTCATCATTAGAACCATACACAAAAGTGATCATAAAATTAATGTTAAATTGTAATAAAGTAACTGAGCAAGTAATATGCTGAGTAGAGGAAGTCAACACCAAAACTTTCCAAAAATCAGGGTTCCACCCCAGCCATATACGGCCACCCGGATGGTGCTCGTAGTTGAACAACCATTGAAACCTCGGGTTTATCTTCTTAGAGATAATCTTAGCAGCGTCCTTATGCACATGAGTTTCCAAAATACTAATCAAGGATAATTTATTAGCAATGATAAAATCCTTGACAAAATCAACCTTATTGTTGAGCCCACGGACGTTGTAAGAACAAAAAGCAGTCATAAAACTGACTTAAGATTTCGAAGGAGGGCCACCTGACCCCCACTTCGCTCGTTTAACACCCTTTGAGTTAGCTCTCTTACCACCCTGTTTACGAGCAACTTCATCCACTACCACATGCTTGAAACTTTGAGAGGGCGGAGTCCCAGTCGACACAGTTGGCGAAATAAGAGGCTTACGCTTTTTTACCTCTGTCCAGCCTTCCCCATCCCCAGGGTCCTGCCTTCCCCCTGTAATAGGAGTCAAAAAACCATCTGTTTCATCCACTACCTTACCATTCTCACCCTTCTCAGCTTCATTTACTTCTAGCTTACCACCCTCCACCACAACCTCCTTCTCTTTTCCACTTTCCTTTCCATGAGTCTCAGTAGTAACCCCCTTCTCCTCAGACACCTTCGATGATTTGCCCATCTCAGAATTAGGTTTACGTGCCCAGTCCCTTGGAGCCAACGGACACGCATTAATGAGATGACCTAGGGAGTTGGAATGAGAGCACAATAGCGGTTTGTTTAGGTATGAAACTTTAACCTCCACATTTGCTTTATTATAGTCCATCACTGAAATAGAGTTTGGGAGAGGATCTCCCACTTTGTATTGAACACACATCTTAGCAAAAGGCAATGTATTTCCATGGGCACTCTCCCTGCTAAGTTCTTAGGGGTTCCGCTAATAACAAAGAAGCTATCTGCTGTGGATTGTCATCCTCTCATTGCAAGGATCACATCTAGAATTGACTCATGGACCACCTACTTCCTTGCTTTCTCTGGTCGACTCCAGTTGATTAAATCTGTCCTTCAGTCTCTTTATGCATTCTGGTGCACTCACTTTATGCTTCCAAAAGGTATCATTAATCGCATTCAATCCATGTTGTCTCGTTTTCTTTGGAACGGACACAAACCTGGTCGTATCAAAGCGAAGCTTGCATGGCATATTGTCACGCTTCCAAAAGAAGAAGGGGGGCTGGGTATAAAGGATGCGGCAGAATGGAACAAAGCTTTAATGCCCTGGCCGACAGGCGAATTTCAATAAACTCATCATTTTAAGATAATGAATCCAGAGACTGTTTTAGTGCCATTTTCAGCTCTGCATCCTTTTGGGAGAAGGCGAGCTTACAGATACCTCAAGTTATATACATCTATTCTCCTTGAGAGGTAGAGCTGTGGATTTACTATCCCTCACATCCTTATTTGCTGCATCAAGTGCAGTTACTCTCTTAATGACCTCTAGTCAAATAAGTTACTTCCACTTCAGGGGTAAGTTAGGATGTGTTTAGATTTGGATTTATAGTCCGGGATAGAAGTTGTTGCGTTTACAACCTCATTACTTACAATGTGAGAAAACTTCCACTAGGTGCTGAACCTGCATCACATAGCAATAGAGCAATATAGAGATAGAATGCATTTACATCATACCATAACATTGTGTGAAAACATATGCATTATATCCAATGAGAGAAATGATGTACAATTGTGACTTCAAAAAGTTTTACAATATAAGCAATCACAACTGTAAAAAAAAATTGAGTTTTTCTTTTAAAAACTGTTAATGTGCATGAGTCTGTATTTATGCATAAAACAATATATTATAATGTCTTTTAATGAAAACTAGGTCGTTTTATTTTTAAAAGACACAGACTCTTGACTTCGTAGTAATTTAGAAAGAAAGATTTTCTTTAAGTGCTTATTATGTATAGAGAACTTTAACACAAAAGTTAGTAAAAAGACTCATACAAGCACTGAATGTAGTTTAGGTAACAAAGATTACCAAGTACATAAGTACAGATAACCAATGTCTCTCCTTTGGCACTTCATTACTTAGCACAACATAAACTAAGTAATTGACTGATGGATGTAAAATATTCTAAGAACTATCATATGTATAAAGTGGTGTATAACTAGAATTAGAGAATTTAATTTTGAAAAATCTCACCACTTCAAAAAAAATATGATAGGAGACCGAATGTAACTTTAAGTCTCACTTACTTAGAAAGTTGAACACCTTAATTTATACTAACACTAATGATTTATAGATAAGACACATTTACTCAGAATAAATCCTAAGTAATATCATCAGAGATAATATATACATCACAATTAGTTTGCAATAAAGTATCAGAACAACTAGCAATTGTCAGTAAACAAATATTTTACTATTTGATACCAACTGCTAGTATTTATCAAATACTTTAAAGTGCAAGTAATTGTGTTTATGATTACTTTACCAAAATTAAATTATGAGCAAATAAACCATTGAATTGCTTCACGTCATAATTTAACTAGGATATAAATAATCACTGCTAAATACTAAATATTCAATGATACCAATTGTTTGATAAATTCAATCTATTGTAAGATAAATTCAATTTAGTGAAGATTGAATTGTTACATTGAGTACCAATTGACAGAATGAATATTAGTATCTAACTACTTAAGAACATCATTCACTGATATTCATAAGTACGAGGAACTAGTTGACAAGAAATACACAAGCTCTTAAGATATAACATTTCAAACTTATGACTTCAAGGCAACTCCTCGATAATAACAATTGTTAACTCCTAACAATTGTTTACTGGTAGACAACCTTGGTGTTGAGTATTGAATACAGTAAAAGAATACAGAGGGGGGGTGAATGGATTCTTAAACTTTTCTTTGTTCTTGAATCTTTGCAACAAGATATGTGTTGAATGTGTGAAATATGTAAGAACAGATAACAAAGACAAACACAACACAATATCACTTTAATCTAATATTTTATTAGATAAAGATTTTGCTACAATCTGTGAATACAAATGGTAGTATTCTCAGCTTCGTTTTTCTTAGTGAGATATTTCTTGTGATGTATCTTGAAAAACTTATCTGCTAAGGATATGAGACTGTATCCTTATAGACATGGATACACCTACTTACTACAAATAAGGTAGGTAAAACAAACTACTTTCCAGTATGTCTATCTCATTTGAGTAAGAGTCCAAACGGCTACAGATTTGACTTTGCAAAGCCTGTTCAGATCCACTTCTTTAGCTCCTTGTCCCTTTGTCTTATCTATCCAAGCTTCTTTGTAGGCTTTCCAATGTGCTTTATAGTACATAGTCAAATAAAGCGTCTTGGCTTGTTGCAGGTTTCTGACTTGTACAATTCTTCAGTATTTTGTCTCCAAGAATGTATTCGAGAAGTGGCTAAGTGATTGATTCGAGAACTCGAATTGACTTAATCGATAACTCTCAGTTCTCGAATAGTGTTATATTGAGATATCGAATTACTTCTCGAATAGCTCTTTTCTCTGGGACTCCTTGAGATATCGAATAGAGCATTTTGACATATCGAATCCCTGAGATGTCGAATAGCTTCTGTAGTCCTTGAGATATCGAATAGAGCATTGACTTGTTGACTCTTAGAGAACTCGAATGATGCTTTGACTTGTTGACTCCATGAGTTCTCGAATAGAGTAATAGACATATCGAATCTCTGAGATATCGAATGAGATATCGAACAGTGTATTCAGAGATATCGAATAGTGTCTTCTGAGATATCGAATCTCTGACTTCTCGAATGCTAGACTTCTCGAATAGACAAATGTACTTCTCGAATTGGTACTTAGGCAAATTCTTCATTTCTTCAAATCCCAACTGTGATTATTTGGCAGTCTTTATCTCCTTGCTTGAGGCATGAACCTTGGAACTTCTTTCAAGCATTATTCTTGACTTTATAAGTACAGTAACACAACTAGAATTTGATGCCTGTTACAAGTACAGAACAAATAGAAACTCTACAACTAGAGGTTCCCTCAGTTAAGAGGTCATGTAGGTAATGCATAGCATTACACACACTTAGGCTTGTTATTAGATGTATTCAGGCATGCCTCTGTGACTAACAATCTCCCCCAAATTGTGAGTAAGACCCTTAGTCACAATTTCATGTCTGATAACAAGCCTAACAAACATAAAGATAAAACTTGACCGTACATGTATGAATTTTGATTAGCAATGTGGATAGAACTACAGGGTGAGTAATCTTACAGCCTATGATGAAGTACTAGCCATTGTCATTTGTTTCCCTTTCCATAGCTTTGGCTTGCAAATCATCATATGCTTTCTCTCTTCTTTCTTTCTCCATAGCCTTTATTATTTCTGCCATAGCATCCAATTCTTCAAGCAAAATTGAGTCTTTGAAATCTTCAAGCACTGGTTTCAGAATGTTTGCAGGATAGTGGTTGAGTAGATTCATTCTGATGTGGACCTGATCCCCATTTCTCCTCCTATACTTCACCACATAGGGGTTAAACTGAACTCTACACAATCCCTTTGCCCTTAGCTTTTCTGCTTCAATCTCCAGTCTCTCACTTTCTTTCTCCCTTGCTAGCCATTTCTCAAGACACTCTTTTCTGATTTTCTCCTTATGATCTCTCTTCATCTTCACAAAATCAATTAGCTCCAGCTTCCATACTCTTTCCACTTTATCTTCTGAGCTCAACAATGCAATGATTCTTTCTATGTCATGTAGTTTTTCCCAGTGTTGACATCCTCCTTGTTTGAATTTCTCCTCCCATCCATCAGTATATTTGATCTCAATGCAGTTATCAACAATGGCAACATGATAGATTCTTTGAGCTTGTAAGAATTGCAGTTGGTCTTCATCAAAATCTTCATCTAGTGGTTGGAGTTTTAAGCCTGGATAGATTGTCAGAGTCCTTGACTTGGATAGCTTTGGTTTCCTTGCAGCTTGTTTGAATTTGATCCTTTTGACATGGTTGCCTGGCAGTAGCATGTGACCTTTGTTTGTGGACCATTGTAGTATTCCATTAGCAGTATGCTTTTTGAAATATACAGATGGTTTCTTGACTTGAATCTTCTTCTCTTCTTGAGGTGGCAAGACAGTTGCAGAAGCCATAGATGTAGATTTTGGTAGGTCACTACTAACAGCATTCACGCTAGACTTAGAGTCTTGTGATGTGGTGAGGTTACTGTCAGCAATGCCTAAGGCTTGCTGTTTTCCATTCTTCCTCTCATAGACTTTGCCTTGGTCATCATCCTTCTTATCCTTGCTGTCTTTCTTCTTCTTCTTATCCTCATTCCCCTTATCACTCCTGTGATGTCTTCTCCTCCCATCACTCTTATCTTCATCTTCATCATCCTTATTTCTCCTTGGCTTGGCCATTTCTGGAATTACACCAGTTGCAATGTATGATCTGTGAATGTGCAATGCCTCTATCTCTTCAGCAGTACTTGTCCCCTTCTTCTTTTTCAGTAGATCAATGATGGCAATAATGAGTCTGTGATTTCGAGAAGTGAGTTTATTGGGAATGACCAATTGTTTAATCTCTTTAATTCTGGTGCCGGACTGATAGATGATTGTCCATGGCTTCTTAATCACTTCTGGCAGCCTTGAAGGTTGGCCATTCCTCAAGTCATCATACAGACTCTATATGTTTTCATTTACATTCCTCTTCTCTATGAGCTCAATCAGTGCATCTATCTCTGAATGTTTCAAGGCATGTAGAGTTTTGTAGGTTAGATGCCAGATTCTGGATTTTGCTACCATCATTACTTCCTTGAGCCATGAGCTATCAACTTTTCTAGGTACCACAGTGAAGTAATCGATCTGATCCTTCAAGCTCCTTAGATACAATTGAGTGTCACCAGCCTGTTCTTTTGAGACTTTCAAAAACTCCAAGAATGCATCATCATGATAGACATTTGAGTTTGCAATTTCTTGTAGCTTGGCCTCAGTGACCACCTTCACTTCTACAGGCTTGGCACTTTTAGATATGGAGAGTGAAGGTTTATCAGATGGCATACTCCCTGCAACCACTGTGGTTGTGATAGTTTTCTTTTGACCACTGGAAGTAGTGATGTGCACAGTTGGTAGAGTGACAACTGGCAGAGAAGTAGGAGGCTCATCAACTTTGTCTTTTCCTTTGCCAGGCACATGAATTAGAGATTTTGAAGTTCTTTGATGACCACCTTCAATGATTTTGATGCCCTTTACTGGTGGTTTCTCCCCCTTTGTATTTGAGTTCCTTGATGTCCTCTTCTCCCCCTTAGGCTTGTTGTCAGGCACAGAGGCTGTAGTATTGTTGACCTTTGGGGTTGAAGATTCTTCAGGTAGAGGGAGACCCATGTGCTTCATCATTGCAGACAAAATTGATTGTTGATGCAGAAGAACATCAGCTGTGGTGGTGGCTTGAGTGTTCAACTGCTCAGTTAGAGTTTGTACCTTATTTGTAAGATGAGCATTGGACTGAGTGAGAGTAGCTACCTCCTTTTCAAGTGCATCTACCTTACTGAATAATGCATTAGATTTGAAGCCAGACAGGGATTGTTCTTTAAGTCTCTGCACTTCAAATCTAGACAGCTCATGCACAGGAACCTCAGTGACCAGCTTGTCTCCATATTGATTTTCAAAGAGTGTCCTAAGCATGGCATTGGCGTTTGTAGTCTGGTCAGATAGAATTTGAAATTTGCTTCCTAGACCTGTGACTATATCTTTAAGTAGAGCTAGACTATTATCCATCTTGGTGCAGGTGGTGTTGCAGTGTCTGAGATCCTTGACCACACTGTCTAGTTGAGGAAATTTGGCGTCAAAGGCCCTCTTTATCTCTTCTACTGAAGTGGCTGTCTTGTCACTCACCTTGTTGACTTCAGTTTTGACTCCCTTGCCAAGATAGTGTGCAGCCTTGAGGAAAACCTTGTAGGAATCATTGACAGCTTCATACACTTCACTAGGGGACAGGGATTTTGCATTTGAACCCAGTGAAGTGATGTATTCCTCTCTAAGATATTGAAGTGCTTCCCTGAGAGTTACATCATACTTTCCTTGCATCCAGGCATCTACATTGCCATCTCTCTCAGCATCATCAATAATCTTGGCCTTCTGCATCTCCACATCATCCCTATGGCATAGCAGGATGGCTTCATAATCTGGATTTGAGATGTTGGAGGTGACAAGGTTCTGTGCTATTTTTACAAACTCAGGAATCTGATCCACAACATAGCTTTGGAGAGCTTCAATGGACATTTGTGGTGGAGCAGACCCTGATCCTGAAGCACTGTCATGTTGCACAGGCTTCAGCCATTGGGACAAAAAGTGAGAGCTAGAGCTAGGCAAGCTAGACTCCTCAGTTACAGATGCAACTTCTGTAACCGGATGGAAAGACTCTGCTACTGTTGTCTCCACAGAAGTGGGATGAGTTACAACAGTAGTTCACACAGGCACAGAGTCTCTAGTTAAAACTAGTGAATCCTCTGTGTTTGTGATGGTGTCATTAGGAGATGCCCCAGCATGCATTCCCTGACCATCTAAATGTGGTACCTGGGTGGTGAGCAAGGTGTCATGCACCAAGTCACTTGAATCCATTGGCTCATCAAGAGAAAAGAATTCTTGATGATCGATGCCTTGCTCCTCAATTACTTGAGTTGCAGGCTCCAAAGAAATATGAGTGGTAGATTCTGGAAGAGAAGTGTGTTGTAGATTAGATTTTGGCAACTCCCCCTAAGAGATAGAGGGAGTTTCAATTGTGATGTGCTCTCCACTCAGTGTTGTGCCAGCCTTATCACTCCCATGTGCTGACTCTGTACAAGTAGGTGCATTGGGGAGGATGCTTGATTCTATAGATGCATCCTGTTGAGAGGGTACATCTAGTGAGCTGTTTGCCCCTGATTTTACAACTTCAGTCATTTGGGTGACTGAAGAGGTGGTTTTAGACTTCTTCTTCTTCTTCTTTGGCCTTAGTAAGGGTGACTCAGGTTCCTCACTTGCTATGCCTAATTCTACAGCCAAGGCTGCTTCAGTTAAGATTTTTAGAGGTTCAAAAGCAACCTGTTTTCTCTTCTTTTTACTAACATCACCCTTTTGAGAGGATGATGCAGTTGTCTCTGTGTTTGGTAAAGTGTTTGGCTGAGAGGGTTGGTTAGCAGGCCCTGGGTTAGCATTTTGCTCTACTTGCTTGGGCCTAGCTAACTCAGATTTTGAGGCACATATTGGCATGTTGTGGGGGTAAGTCCTAAATAAACTCTCCATAAGGGGAGTTATTTTGAGCCTTACATCCACATCATTCCTAGTCTCCAAGCTACCAAAAATGAGTTTGGTCATGGATTTCGGATAGTCTATTCTATTTTTGTCTAACCCAGGCAATTCAATCAATTTAGCATCTATGAAATTAAGTACAGATTGAATAAAGCGAGGGAAGAAAATTTCATTACCTCTCTTGGCTGAGTTCTTACCAAGTCTCCCATACAATTCTTGCCTTATGATCAAACCAACATCAATCTTTCTCCCATATGCTAGAGCATATCCTATTTGTTGAACAGGTGTGCTGATTTGATCAAAGCTGGACTTCCTTGCTGTGAAGACTTGAAGAAGAGTGGCAAAGACATAGCTCCATTCCTTCCTCAAGTACTTCCTATTCAAATTTCCAAGCTCGATTTTATCTGAGCAGTTGATAAAATCAAAGAAATCTTCCAATTCTTGATCAGTTGCTTGACTGTCATACACTCCTTGTTGCAACCCCAGTGCTTGATTCATGTCTTCAGTAGTGATGGTGATTTCCTTGTCCTGAATCTTGCAATAGATTACGTATGAAGTTATTGCATTCTCTAGGGCCACGACCTCCACAGTAGCAGTTCTCCAAAACTGTTCTCGTAAATCTGGATACAGAGTTGGGTTGGCTGAGGGTGCATCCTTGATGTATGATTCAGCCATCCATCGAACGAAGCACTTAAAGTTTGCATTGGGTGCTTCAACATCGTTGGTTATTGCTATGAAATTGGTGTGGGTAGGAATTGTGGGTTGGGTATTTGCCATTGTTACACAGAGAGATGAGAAGAGAATGAAGGTTGAAGAAGAAATTTAGCTTTTGACGTTAGGGTTTACAGAGGTTTTGGAACTTTAGCTGCCTGAGAAATCGAATGAAATGATTTGAACAGTTGTGGAATTGTATATATGTGAGTGACTTGAGTTGTTGATTAGATATAAGTTTTGTATCGACAAGTCAGTCATTCGAGAAGTATAAAACAACTATTCGATAAGTCAAGAAAGGCTTATTCGATATCTCAAGCAGTTTGAAACTCACAGCTGGCAGTTATTTAACTCAGAAAATAATTCTAAGCTAAATAAAATATGTTTTTATGAGCGAAATGAAATTTTGAATATAAATCCAAAAAGTGATTAAGTGTCAGCGAGAAATCAGCCTTTTCAAATGATTCGATAACTCAAATACAGTATTCGAGAACTCCATCATTAGAGAACTCTTCATGTTTAATTCCTTACTGCTGTAAACCTTTCCATTCATTTGAAGCTCAGTCACCAGCTTGTGAAATCTCTCAAACATATCAGTAATACTTTCTTTGGACTGTGCCATGAAAGCTTCATACTGTGTGACCAGTATCTGTTTCCTATTTTCTCTTACCTCATCTGTCCCTTCACATAACACCTCGATGTGGTTCCATATGTCCTTGGCTGATGTGCATGATGCTATGTTGGCAAACATCGACATATCCATGGAGTCTATGATCAGTAACATGAGATGACTGTCTAAGGCAACCTTTTCCTTCTCTGAGTCAGTCCATTTGGATGGCTCTTTTGCAACATATGATCTTGGAATGACTATTGTGCCCACTGTGGATTCAGCAATTTCTTGTTGTGGTACAAATGGACCATTCTTGAGGATGTCAGGGTAGAGAGGATTGGCAGCTTTGATGAACAACAACATTTTTATTTTCCAGAGGTTGTCATTCTCTTTGTCGAACTTAGGGACCTTCACCGTACCTGTAGTCTTTGGTGTATTCGAACTCATGATCGTTTTCTGTTTAGAATAAACAGCCTGCTCTGATACCACTTGTTGAGTATTGAATACAGTAAAAGAATACAGAGGGGGGTGAATGGATTCTTAAACTTTTCTTTGTTCTTGAATCTTTGCAACAAGATATGTGTTGAATGTGTGAAATATGTAAGAACAGATAACAAAGACAAACACAACACAATATCACTTTAATCTAATATTTTATTAGATAAAGATTTTGCTACAATCTGTGAATACAAATGGTAGTATTCTCAGCTTCGTTTTTCTTAGTGAGATATTTCTTGTGATGTATCTTGAAAAACTTATCTGCTAAGGAAGTGAGACTGTATCCTTATAGACATGGATACACCTACTTACTACAAATAAGGTAGGTAAAACAAACTACTTTCCAGTATGTCTATCTCATTTGAGTAAGAGTCCAAACGGCTACAGATTTGACTTTGCAAAGCCTGTTCAGATCCACTTCTTTAGCTCCTTGTCCCTTTGTCTTATCTCTCCAAGCTTCTTTGTAGGCTTTCCAATGTGCTTTATAGTACATAGTCAAATAAAGCGTCTTGGCTTGTTGCAGGTTTCTGACTTGTACAATTCTTCAGTATTTTGTCTCCAAGAATGTATTCGAGAAGTGGCTAAGTGATTGATTCGAGAACTCGAATTGACTTAATCGATAACTCTGAGTTCTCGAATAGTGTTATATTGACATATCGAATTACTTCTCGAATAGCTCTTTTCTCTAGGACTCCTTGAGATATCGAATAGAGCATTTTGACATATCGAATCCCTGAGATGTCGAATAGCTTCTGTAGTCCTTGAGATATCGAATAGAGCATTGACTTGTTGACTCTTAGAGAACTCGAATGATGCTTTGACTTGTTGACTCCACGAGTTCTCGAATAGAGTAATAGACATATCGAATCTCTGAGATATCGAATGAGATATCGAACAGTGTATTCAGAGATATCGAATAGTGTCTTCTGAGATATCGAATCTCTGACTTCTCGAATGCTAGACTTCTCGAATAGACAAATGTACTTCTCGAATTGGTACTTAGGCAAATTCTTCATTTCTTCAAATCCCAATTGTGATTTGGCAGTCTTTATCTCCTTGCTTGAGGCATGAACCTTGGAACTTCTTTCAAGCATTATTCTTGACTTTATAAGTACAATAACACAACTAGAATTTGATGCCTATTACAAGTACAGAACAAATAGAAACTCTACAACTAGAGGTTCCCTCAGTTAAGAGGTCATGTAGGTAATGCATAGCATTACACACACTTAGGCTTGTTATTAGATGTATTCAGGCATGCCTCTGTGACTAACACTTGGTTCTATAAATAAGACTCGATTACCAAAGCTGTCTTGTCTGCAATCTTAGAAATGATATTCTAAGTCCTATACACCTTGATGTATATAACATTTCTTATCAAAGTGATTAGAAGCTTGCAAATAAGCACAAAAATTATTCCAAGTAATTGAACAATGGTCACTTTAGATATTTCAATATCCATAGTTCTACTTAGAAAATTTTCATACCATGCATAGTAATATGAGTGAATTGTAAAAGATATAACAATGATTACTTAGAGGAGTTCTAAGTAATTTCACACATACCAATATATCTCACAATTAGTTAGTAAATATAATTTTAACTAAATATCATTAGCTGATATAAGTCAAAACTTCAATACAACCAATTGTTAGAACAATGATATTAATTATAGTGAATTTCTGAAATGGGATATTAAAGTTCACTAGAATTAACATCTCATAACTGATTGAAGACCAATACAGATTAGGTCCAAATTAGTTATGTTTTTTATTTATTTTAATAAATATGAGATACAGAGCAAATACTAAATTGAATTGTTTCAGGTTCTATAGCTCATATTAATCAAAGTAAATATTTAAATAAATAAATACTAAATCTCTATGAGTTAGATTTTAGCATTTAAGTATTTAAATTATCCTTAAATAATCACCATTGAAATATATTACAATTATACACACGACAATTATTCAACAGATAATTTTCAGCGTGAGGTCTGGATGTAAGTAAGTTCACAAGTCCTTTCAATATTGACAATTGAATACTTATAAACTCATTTAAGAATTACTTAACAGATGGGATATACAAATCATACAGCATTAATAAAATCCCAAGTTTACAAACCAATATTGAAAAATTAATTTCATCAAGTGATTTAGCAAACATGTCTGTAAGTTAATTTTAATGAAAGACAAGCTCTCGAAATAATTGATACCTTATGCAAGTTGCTTAGTCCTTGAGTGTTCCACAGAGTTGTTGGAGATGAATTTGATTCCTTGTGTTCTCCTGCTTTCGTACAACTCATTTGATCTGTCTCTATGCAGCAAAACATGTCAGAACTGATATCTCTAGGGTACCATCTCCGGAGATGGGTCCAACTTAAGACATCTGAAAATCAAGTGTAATAACTACAAGAATAGATTCTCTAGGATCCACTTGGGGCCTTGCAAATTTGCATATTGAGAATAAAATATGTGTGTAAGTGATCTATTATCAATTGAATAAGATAATGAGCTGATGATTCCTCTATAGCCTCATTAGGTCCTAATTAGTAGATCCTGAACTTATTGGGTCAAATATCTCTAGGGTACCATCTCCTCAGATCCGGGTCCATCTTAAGATTTTTGATTACAAACTTGTTAGGTCCAAACTAATAGGTCAAAAGCCAGCTATAGTGATGTGTTGGTATAGTCTTGACAGGTCTAGAATCTTCTGAATAGAAACAAAAGATCCTGGACTTACTTTTATTGTCATCATTCTTTTGGCTTACTTGTGCTCCAAATAGAATTATTCTTTTGGCTTGCCTGAGCTCCTAAAAGGATTCTTCTATTGGCTTGCATGAAGTAATTCAAAAGAATTGCAACTTTACCAACATCAAAACAGAAAATATCTTGATCCCAATTTATAGTTAGTAGACCAACATATAATATAATCAAGATATCATTGCACATATATATCATTTATGTTTGTGCCTAAAGATGTAGAGAGTTCTATAAATGTGACACCAATTGTTAAAAGATACCAACTGTTAAAGATTGATACCAAATATTAAATTATAGTTAGGGTGTCATACCATGTCTTCCATGCTTGCTTGATTGATGATACCAGTTCATACTAACCTGTAGAGATCTTCCATTATCTCACCAACCAGGAGTGCACTTGTTCACACTCCTCTAGCATCCAGATTCAGTAGGTCTAGATGTCCATTATGATCATGAATGTACAACAGGTGCCTGAAATCCTCAAGTCTTGTCACTGGTGCTTCTTGTTAGATATACTGTCTTATCAGCTTGTAACCTTGCACCCAGTTTGGCCTTGTCCCTCATAACAATGCCTTGACATCCAGTTAAACTTTTGGTTATCCTTATACCAAATATAGCCTTGTTGTTTGGTCTGGATACCAGCTTCCCTTCAATCTTCCTTTTGTAGTGATTGAGATCATCTTGCATTGCAATCACTCAATCTGAATCTTTCAGAGCTTTTGTAGCTTTCTTAGTTTCTTCTAAAAGAAAACTAAAGAAATAATCATTAGTACTTGAAGCTCTGCTAGTCTTTTACTTCCACCATTAGAAACACTAAGAACTAGGACAAAGAATTAATTGAGTCAACATTCTTTGTCTTGGCAGACATGTTCTCATAGTATTCTTTGACTTTCAGTGTGGTGTTGAGTTGACTAGTTGATCCTTCTGTTGCTCCCCCTAAGCTGCTGCTGGGTTTACATGAAGATTCTCCATATTTGACATTGCTTGGATCTGAATCACCATCACCATTGACAGCTGGGAGCTTGAAGTTGTTGAATATCACTAAGACTTTCAATCACCTTCTGTTGATTAATAACAATCACCCTGTAGGCTGTTGACTCCATTGAGTAACAAAGGAAATTATCCTTTTGAGCATTAGCTAATTGCAAGGATGCTCACTTTCGATTTAATATGGTAAAACAATTTCCTTCATAACTTGTGGGGTCTTCCTATATTCCTTACTGATCAGGGTTTAATCATGTCATTAGCAAACTATTGACTGTTTCAGCATTAATACTCTTGAAGGTGCAGAAATCATCCAGAACACTAATTGATAGGTCCTGTAATCTGGTCTCCAAGTAGTCATTGTCAATTTTGCTTCCTGACACTTTTCTAGATGTGATCAATCACCATCAGTGGTGTCTTGTCTTCAGATTGTTTGAACAACAACTTGTTTGTTGAGAGAAGTCATCATCACTAAAGTATATTTTTCTTTGATGTAGAACTTCTGTGTGATGCTTCTTTGACTTCCCTTTATGACATGCCTCATAATTTTATTTTACTTTAATTCCAGATAAGGCAGTCTCCTTAACTGATTCGATTTCCAGGAAAGAATCTCTTGATATGACATTCAGGTGAGAGAGCTCCTTATGTCATAGCTGAACTCCTATCTGAAGAAGCTTTAGATTTGACCTTGTTGACTTCACCTTTGACTGAGATTCCATGTCAACTACAGATAAGTTTTCTTTCTTTAATCCTCGAACAGTAGGCTTTTCATCTTGTAGAAGATGCTTTATTACTGACAACATTCCTTAGCTATTGAATAGCCTTGACCCTAGGTCATACCCTTGCTGTTGTCTCCAAGGGATACACCACTTGGCCTGTCTTCACATTCACATTTGATAGCAGGGTTCTTTCTTCGATGATATGCTTTGAATAAATCAATAATAATGCATAATCGATTAACCTGTTAAGCCCTACATTCACAAATGGATAAAAAGTTCTTGGTACCCAAATTGTTTAATTGGGTCCAGATGGATTAAAGATTTCTCTTTTATTAGAGTTAACAACAGTTTTAACCTTAACATGCTCATTCTTATCTTTGACTGACCATTTCTCCTTTTTAATGTCATTGACAAAATATTCACTGAGCAAGGAGAATGATGGTTCCTTCCTAACATAAGGAGGACTAGCAGTCTGTACCTTATTGTTATTCTTAAACATGCTTTTCCTATGATCAATGCAAATACTAGGAAATACATTTATGACATTTGAAATAAGCAGGCATGATAATAAGAATACATTGCATACATTCAGAATTAAAACATTGCAGATAAGAATTATGCAAATTAGGCATGTTATGCATTTTAGAAAATTCAGTATTATCTACTTTAACCTATGTACACTTGTGTAACAGGTAGCAAGTAGATTTACAGATATTCAATAATTTTCTAAACATGCATGGAATAGAAGAATTAACAATTAATCACTAATTCTATCCAATCCATTCCTATTGTTATATTATATTATATAATCTCTATTACCTAAGTCAGTTTTACAAATGACTTCATGTTCTACTGACACCCTAGGTAATTATTCCATCTTTTAAACTTTTTAAACCTTAACAAACAATTCAGAATGAATAAGCAAATCTTGTTCTACTGGGGATCCTGAAACTAGCTTAAGCAGAGGTCATATATGCTTGACATATATCATTTACGAATTGAGAGATATTGTCTAAGGAACACTTCTAACTCACTATTGCAATTAATTAAATTCAACAAATATTCATACACATAATAAGATCTTCTAACCAAAGATATAATAATTAAAAACTAAGATCTTAACATGCTTTGAATTTCTGAGAATTACATATTACACTAGTTCGAAGAATTGATACCTGAGACATGTGAGGTGAATCATCTTCAGAGATTGCTATGAAGGCAAGATATTAATTATCCTCTTCTCATCATCATCTGATCCATCCCAACTCTTTTCTTCAGCAAGATAAGTTTTGCACTGATGCTTCTGTTTCATCTCATTTAATGAATCCCTATTCATCCTTGTCTGTCAGAATTCTGTACCATGTTGCACACCTTGATAGTTACTTATCACATGAAACTTTTCATAACTGCAACTATCATGTTTTGTTCTTTCCACCAACTCAGTCTTGTAGCCACCTCTTGAACTGTATCCTGAAGAGTTTCTGCTTTGGAATAGATAGGCCTAATTCCTGGATTAAACATTTGTACTCTTTCTAAATTATTAACTCTTCATGTATGTTCTGAGGTTCCATCATTAATTCCTGACTGAGATGTCTAACTGTCTAGTTCATTCTCAAACCTCCTTGATTCCACTTTTCTAAAATCTCTGTTGATTCCTTGAAAGATATTTCTTGGTACAATCCACTAAGTGTAGTAGATGTTACATTGGAGCAATCCACTTAGTGTTTGTATATCACAGAATCAATAGACTTAATTCAAATCTTCGAGAAAAATTCTATCCACTAAAACCTCTTCCATTCCTGCTTCTGAAAAACCAGTGAATTCTATGGATATAATTTTAAGGAGCTTCCACAAATTTTTCTTCAGTAGGTAGAAATTAATTTCATTGAAAAATGCATTTTCTTCAAAAGATTCAAATCATCTTTGACAATTCGTAGGAATCTTCAACTAACAACCTTCTTAGAACTATTGGCTTAGAATAAATTCAAAATATTTAAAATTCAAAAACTTCAAGTACTCGAAATTTTTTGAGAAATAAAAAATCTGAAAGTAAGTTCAAATTAATTAAAATTCGAAATTAGAGTCAAATTAATTAAGAATAAAAAAATCTCAAGAAATGAAATTTTTTAGAGTTAAATAATCCGAAATAAATTCAAGTTAATTAAAATTCGAAATTATCAAGAATTAAAAATTTTGAAAATTAAACAATTTGAAAATAAACTCAAGTTGTTTAAAAATCAAAATTTCCAAGAATTAATCATTTCAAGAATTAAAAAATTCGAATATAAGTTAAGATTACTTAACAATCAAAAATATCATAAAATGAAAATTTTTGAAGATTAAACAATTTGAGAATAAATTCAATTTAATTTACAATTGAAAATAAACTCATATTGTTTAAAAATCAAAAATATCATAAATTGAGAATTTTTAAAGGTTAAAGAATCCGAAAATAAATTTAGATTATTCAAAATTCAAAAATCTCAAAATTGAAAATTTTGAAAGTTAAAGAATCCAAAAATAAGTTCAAATTATTTAAAGTTCAAAAATCTCAAGTATTGAATTTTTTGAAGGTTAAAGAATTCGAAAAATAGAGGAGTTGACTTTTTGGTCTAATACCGGATTTAATTTTTGCATGGGTCAACAAACTCGAAATCCAATTGGAGGACCACAAAAGTAAGGATCTTGATTTGTGCGTCAATCAAAAGGCTCTGATACCAATTGTTAGGTCCAAAATAGTTTGTAGAAGGGGGGGTTGAATACAAACTATACCGTTTTATCGAATTTGCTCTTTTCTTAATATATTAAATCAAGAACAAATTGATGCGGAATAAACGAATACCAATATTTCAAGTTGAATATAAAATTATATTAAACTTGATGGGGTGTGCCTTAATGCACGGGTACAAATTACAAGGTTTGATGACCAAACTAATTATTACAAATTCTATAGAAAATTCGACATGAATTTTTCTATATTTGTAAGTAAAAAGATCGAAATTAATTATTACAAATTCTATAGAAAATTCGACATGAACTTTTCTATAGTTGTAATAAAAATATCGAGAGGTTCTAGGGAACTTAATCCGCTAGATAGTTCCACAAGTACAAGTAAACAATTTCTAGTGGTTTAGATTTAACAATACAAGCTAGAAATAATTTACAAGAATTTATTTGATGTTCAAGGAACCATTTTCTCTCTTGGTCTCTCTTTCTTCTGTTTGTGTTCTGCTGAAGAAGATGTGAAAAATTTCAGACTGCTCTACTGTGTCCTGCAGTTGTATTTATAGCCATTTAAGTCTTGCTGGTTTTCTGTAGGATATTTTACTGATCTGGTATGACTTAAACTGCTTCAAGACATAATAAATCAGCTGTCAACATGACTTAAACTTGCTCCAAGACATAATTTTCCTTCGGTATGACTTAAATCTTGGTCGGTATGACTTAATAAATCTGTCGGTATGACTTAATCCTGAGCAGCCTTTGGGTATGACATAAAGCACTTTGTCGGTATGACTTAATTTGCTTTTCAAAAATATCTTCAAGTCGGTAAGACTTAATCTGCTCGGTATGACTTAATCAGTCTGAGTAGCTTCGGTATGACTTAATCAGTCTGAGTAGATCAGAATGACTTAGATCAGTATGACTTAATCAGTCTGAGTAGCTTCGGTATGACTACCGACCTCCAGTAAGTCATATTCGCTGAGCAGAATTGTTTTAAGTCTTTAAACACTTATATTAATTCTGATTTAATTAATTAATTGATTAATTTAAAGAATAAATTAATTCTGATTGAATTAATTTATAAAATAAATTAGCCAACTAATTTAATTTAATTAAAAGAGAATTAATATGAAGTCTTTTGATAATTATATTAATTCCAACTTAATTAATCTTTTAATTAATCTATAGAATAAATTAATTCGAATAGAATTAATTTATCACATAAATCAAATGACTTAATTAATTAAGAGAAAATTAATATACCTCCTTGTTTGATAATTATATTAATTCTAACTTAATTAATATTTTAAATAATTTACTGAATAAATTAATTCGGATAGAATTAATTTATCAAATAAATAAATCAAATGACTTAATTAATTAAGATAAAATTAATATACCTCCTTGATAGCATAACCCTTGTGGTCTTCTATGTCTTGATAAATTTGATCCTCCACAAAGATTATTCCTTAGCAAGTCTTGATTGCAAAACCATTGTGGTTAATTAATTTAGCACCTCTGTTGCTTGCACAATGATTTCTTCCCATACCAGACCGAATTTTTTGTTGACACTCGATGCACGGTCTGGTTCATGAGCGACTAACTCCAACGGCTTTTCTTTATTTTTGACTCTATGAATTGGTTCATGTCTTCCTTTTTCTTCACTCTTTTTCAAACCTTTCTAATTTGTATTCTGCCACTGTAGGAACCTCTTATCACTATAAATAGAAACCACTGTCTTGATTACTCCACTGATGCTTGATCAACCGAATGAACTTCTTCAAGTGTAGTATACCTCAAAACGGTAGATTGACTTTGTCTTCTTTCTCTTGACATTTAATACTCTTTGAGATTCCTGTGACAGTACATATACTATTTACTATTACATTCTTGTTTAAGTTGAGTTGAATCCTCGAAATACAAATAGGCTACATCATATGCCTTTCACTTCTAACAAACAAGAAGTTTAAAGATCACCACCATGAGAAAGAAGGATACGGGCGTGAAGATTCCAATGCTTGAAAAAGACAATTACTTTCATTGAAAAGTAAAGATGCATCTACATCTCTTGTCCATCGATGAAGGCTATGCAAACTGCATAGAAAAAGGTCCTCATGTTCCTATGAAGGCTAACACTGCAGTTGGAGATACAGCTGGAACTGCAGCTGTTGGAAGGTCTGTTCCCAAACTGCCAGTAGAATTTACAGAGGCAGACTTAGATGAAGTCCACAAGGACAAGAAGACCATGAACATACTGTTTAATGGTATTGATCAAGACATGTTCGATAATGTCATAAACTGCACCACTGCCAAGTAAGTGTGGGACACAATTCGAACACTCTATGAAGGGACTGAGCAAGTAAGAGAGAAAAGGAAACAGCTCCTCATACAACAATATGAACATTTTCACTTCAATTCTGGTGAAAATTTAACTGATTTATTTAGTAGGTTTCAGAAACTACTAAATGGGTTAAAGTTGTAGTGAGAGACTCTATGGAATATTAAAGACCTATGAGCTCGAGTTGCAACAAGATGAGGAAGTAGCCAGAAGAAGGGTGGAAGTGTAGCTTTGGTGGCAAATGTTCCAACTAGCCAAGATGGAGAGAAGATGAAGAATGTAGAAGCCACACCAAGTCAAAGAACTTGTGAAGGTGGAGTTGGAACTGTTAGATATTGATTCAAGTGATGATCAGGATCTGGACTACTGATCAGATACTGATGCTGACGTCATCAGTATTGCACCATCAGTATTAGACTATCATCAGGATTGGAGGCTGATCAGGATTACACGAGGATATACATCAGTCCAGGAATCAAGGGAGATTGATATGTCGGTTCCTGATTTATAGGAACGCAGCTATCATTCAAGATATGTACTAAGAGACGTATGTAATTGATTTGATATATCTTGTAATTGATAGTGCAACTGTGTACGATATATATAAACACAGTTTAGGTTTTACATGATTGTAATTGCTTACACGAGTTATCTTGTAACCTAGCAGCTCTCAAGAACATCAGAATTTCTTGAGAGAGTTTGCAACAGTTTTATATCAGAATTAATAAAGCTGTTATTTATTCATACTTGTGTTATTATTTCTGCTGTAAGTCAAAAATCTTATACAATTGTATTCAACCCCCCTTTAACAATTGTTCTTTGCTGGGTAACAATTGGTATCAGAGCAAACTGATAAATTACAATCAGAAATGATCTTAAGATGTCGACAAGCAAGTATGAAAGTATTAAAATCCCTGTTCTCAAAAAGGCTGAATACATGGAGGGTAAAGATGTTGATGTATCTGGAGGCAACTGATCCTAACTATCTCGATCGAATATATGATGGTCCATATATCCCTAAGAGACTGGTTGCTAGAACAGATACTATACCTGAGCACTATGTTCAGAAGACAAAGGCTGAGTGGACTCCTGAGGAAAAGGCTGAAGTACTCAGAGATGCAAAGGTGAAGAATATTCTTCATAATAGCCTTGATGTTGTCATGTCAAACAGAGTGATAACATGTAAAACTGCTAAGGAAATTTGGGAAACTTTGGAAACTCAATGCCAGGGTACTGAATCTGTCAAAAGGAACAGAAGGGCTCTGTTGATTCAAGAGTACGAATAGTTTGATGCAAAATCTGATGAGAGCCTCACTGATCTGTATGATAGATTTCTGACATTATTGAATAATCTATCTCTGGTGGGTAAAGAGTATGAACCAGAGGACTCGAACACCAAGTTTCTTAGAGTTTTGCCTGAGGAGTGGGATACTCAAACCTCTATCATTAGGCATCAGTATGATCTTAATGCTGTGTCTCTTGATGAAGTCTATGGGATGCTAAGAACACATGATCTTGATGTTCAACAAAGGAAGAATAAGAAAACCAGCAAAGCAAAGGCTGTTGCTTTGAATGTTGAATCAAAATCAAAAGGAAAAGTTGTGGAGGTTTCAAGAAGGAGAAGTAGAGTAGCTGAGTCCAATACTGATGACTCATCATCAGATCCTGATGTCAATCCTGATACTGATACTGATGATGACTCTACTGATTCTGACATGATGGAAATGGTTGCTATGATAGTCAAAGGCTTCAAGAAGATGAAGTACAGAAAGGCTAGAAGACAAGGCAACTTTCAGAAGAAACCTTTCAATACTGACAAGAACTGGTACAAGAAGAATGAAGGTAAAGGCAGCAAGTTTGACAAGTCAAAAGTCAAATGCTACAACTGTGATGGAATGGGTCACTTTGCAACTGAATGCAAAAAGGCCAAGACCAAAGCTCTTAGCAAGAATTGGATGGACTCTTCCACAGACTCTGAAGAGGAAATGGTGAACTATGCATTAATGGCAAATGTGGATGAGATTGCTGCTCCTGAAAATAAGGTACCTGAAGTTGTTTTTGATTTTGATACTGATAATGTTTCTGAGTTAAGATCTTTCTTAAAGTCTCTGCATATTAGCTTTAAAAGTCAATCTCTTGAAAGTGCTAGAATAATATCTGAGATGTCAGAATTGACTAAAAAAATGATCATCTAGAAGCTGAGTTACTCTTTATGCAAGAAGTACAAAATGAATGTGATAAGGCTAAGCACATGAAGCTAGAAATGGAGTTTAAATGTACTGCACTTGAAAAGGAACTTAATGATGCTAATGACAAACTCAGAACCTGGACACACTCTGGAAAGAAAACACACGATCTTATCACAGATAAGAACTGGAAAGAGGGTCTAGGTTATAAACCAGAGGGCAAAAGAATAATAAAGGTAAAGTTGTTACTGCTGAAACAACAAAACCAGGAAGAGTTGTTGTGAATGAGTCAATAAATCCAAAAACCTATAGACATATTATAGACAGAACAAAGACTAAGTCAAAACCTGTTAAGTATATGTATCCAGAAAATCCCAAATCTACTTTAGAAAAGGGATCTACTTCTACACAAAATTCTGAGTCTAAATCTGTCAAAAATATAGGTCTTTTGTCTAAGAAACAACTGAGAGATAGAATCTGTGAAGTGACAGATAGAGAGAAAACCACTACTACTAAGAGGAACATGAATGGTAAAATTGGAATAAACAAAGAGAATAATTATAAGTATATTCCAAATGCACCAAGGAAAAAATGCTTTAATTGTGGTAACTCTAATCATCTTGCTATTGATTGCAGGAGGAGTAAAAAGAAGGCTACTACAGTTCCTAAGTCTGACATTAGGAATAGATCAGTATTTTATAAACCACAGAATCCTTGTTTTCACTGTGGCAGTAAATGGCATTCTATTTATACATGTGAAGAATACCATAATTTGTACTACAATCATTATGATCCGTTGCCAAAGTTTAATAAAAGTGCAAATTCTGGTAAAACAAAGAGTCTGAATACTAAGCATGCATCTGTTAATTCTGATAATGACAAAGCAAATTCTGAAGAATTTAAATCTGACAGAACTGCTTTTGTTAAAAAGACTTCTGCTGCTAAAAATATTAAATTACATGCAAAAAGAACCCAACAAGTGTGGGTTCTTAAAAATTCTAACTGAGCTCTTTGCGTTTCTGATTGCAGGGTAAAAAGAAAAATGTGTTGGTCATGGATAGTGGATGTTCTGTACACATGACTGGAGACAAAAGCTTGCTATCAGAATTTGAGGAAAAGCTGGCCCAACAGTGTCTTATGGAGATGGCAACATTGGACAAACTTTGGGATATGGCAATAAAATCATTGAAAATGTCATCATTGAAAAAATAGCTCTGGTGAGAGGACTCAAACACAATCTGCTTAGTGTTAGTCAAATCACAGATAGAGGCTATCATGTCAACTTCAATGATGCTCACTTTGAAGTGATCAGTAAAACATCTGGAAGGATTGTCTTAACTGGTCAAAGACGTGGTAACATTTATGAAGTCAACGTCTACACCAATACTGATGGTCCCTCAATATGTCTCATCAGTAAAGCAACAGTAGATGAAAGTTGGAATTGGAATAAGAAGCTTTCATCTCAACTTCAACAACATCAATGAGTTGGTTAAGAAAGATTTGGTGAGAGGATTACCAAAGGCGTTGTGTACTCCAGATGGACTCTATGATGCTTGTCAGAAGGCCAAACAGAGAAGGACATCATTCAAGAGTAAATCTGAATCCTCAATTGTAGAACCATATCACATGCTACACCTTGACTTGTTTGGACCAGTCAACATTATGTCCATCAGTAAGAAAAGGTATACTCTAGTTATTGTTGATGAATATACTAGATTTACCTGGGTGTATTTTCTGCACAGAAAAGATGAAACTGCTGAGATACTTTTGGACCATGTGAGACTCATTGAGACTGGCACAAAATACAAAGTCAAGATTCTAAGAAGTGATAATGGAACTGAATTCAAGAATTCAGCAATGGAAGAGTTCTGTAAGTACAAAGGAATAGTTCAACAAATCTCTGCTCCTGGCATACCCCAGCTGTGACGCCCCCAGATCCGGGGTCGGAGATCTAGGCGCTCACGGTCCATTTTCCATTAGTAACATACCTGTTCTTGCACATAATATATATAACACAGCCATCGACCCCACAATAAACTCACACCGCACACACACACACAGGTTAGAGCCTCAGAAACGTCACAACATTGATTAAGCAGAAATAAAATTATCAGAGTTATTACAGACCGAATTAAATAGTATTTATGCTACCAACAACACTTCGATATGAAGCGAAGTTGGCGGCTTGAAAGTTTGTTACGATACACTGCCTTGCACAGGTCATACTGATAAATAAAACAAACTAACAAAAGCTGCCAACCAATCCGGCTAATGGGGCCTACCGGTGGAATCTCGACTGCTGGCTCGGGTCTAGTCACCTGCTTTCGAGCAGTCTGTCTGGTTCTTGCCATTTCGCTTAGCTGTTGTGTTTGTAAAGTTTGAAAACAAGCAAGAGTGAGCAACTATAGCTCATCAAGAAATATATGTATAAGGTAAGCAATATAACATTTCATATGATTGGTAGTTAATTAAACTTGTTTGTATCAATCAGATATAAAATCACTTGTCATGGTTGATAAATCTCGAAGGTGCAACAATATGTGCCCTTGTTTTCAAAATAAACTTGCAGTTCTAGATACTGCATTGAGTCAACATCTTTCTCATCAAAATAGAACACTATCAGCAACTTGGCACAAAAGCCTAAGAAGCAGTGTCAAAGCATTTTTCCAAAATGGAGGAATGGGACTTAAAGAAAACACAAAACCTGACAAGGATTGACGATGATCAGTCGCCACATCCAAGTCCAATAATCCGCGGGTCTTCTCTACCGGTAGAAGGATAGAAACTACATCCGTAACTATCCCCGAGTGAAAACTACATCCGTAATCACCCTCGATGAAAACTACATCCGTAATCATCCTTCGGCAACACCTGGGCCGGAATAATAATTGATGGACCGCCTGGCTCACGACCGCTTACACATCCCGGGAATCGTTCGTCAACGGTTCCCACACCTGCCAGAGTCCCCTTTTTCTTTTTCTTTTTAAAACTTGATTTTGATTGAAAATAGAGTAGTTGAGGTTCGACATCAGTCGACCGAGGATTCTTGAAATCATACAAGAAGCAGAACCTGACCGGGGGTTTTCGAAAATGTTTTGAGTTCGAAAGAGTTCGAGTTTGAAAGTAGTAAAATGTATCTTGGATTAACTTTGTCTTTAAATAATGAACAATAATTAATAAATAATATTTTAAGATTTAATATTAATAATTAATAAAATAATTATTCGATAAAATAAACTTTTAATCCAAGATAGGGTTTCGAGTATTTACGAAGATATGAACATAATATTTGAGTATACGATACTCCCCGAATGACCCTTCGGGTTTTCACAATCTAGATACGATATAATAGTGTACCGCTCCCCGGTCAATAGTATATACGGACCGCTACGACCTCTATTGCTAGAGTCGTTGTCCGAAGAAAACATTTCAATCTAAGTTCAAGGGGTACAAGCATATATGTACTTATTCAATCTCAATTGCATCAATACTTCGATAAACATAACATTTGATATAATTGAAAACTACAAACACAACAGTGAAAGTCCTTGTATATGGATAAGTTTTGAAAAGTAAACTTGCCTTGGTTTGGTTGGGGTGGTCGAGCGTGCGGAGTCGAACGATCTATACATAAGCAATAACCGCTCGTTAGTACCTTAACAATATCTCTTTAATTACGGGGTTTTAGGGGGTACGAAATTAACTTAACGACTTCGTCTTATGACTCTCTAGCCCCACTATAGGTTCATGTCATCACTCGATTACGCTCGTCACTTAATCGACTTAATTTAGTTACCACATTCGAATAATAACCATTAACCCTAGAATTATGCTCCACTAATCGACTTTTTCCCTTGCGCGAAATTTACTCTAGCATTTTTATAAAATCCAAAAATTCATATTTTAATCCAATTCTTTTTGGGTGGTCTTCACCACTGCATTCCCTAGCTTCTCAAATTTTTCCATGATCCCACATATATTTTTAGGGGTTTAAACAAGGTTCACAAGGGGGTCACTTAGTGCAGTCCGGAGTCCAGAAACAAAATTTACTTCTCCGGCCATAACTTAAAATCTATACATCACCTAGCCATGAACCTTACATTTCCAGAAACTACATTCAATTATCTTTCCAACAATATATGGTAGGACTTCAGGGGACAACATTTGGGGGTTCAAAACCGTGTTACAATACAGGTCAATGCTCCTGGAAAAACTCAGCAAGCACATACTACTTAGATCAACCATTTTTCACAATTTCACAACACAACCAACACTTAATACACTTAGTTCATGGTTCTTAGCACTCATGGAGATATATATATTATCCATAATCGTAAAAGTCACAATCTCAACATCAAAACTCAAGATCCATGTCATCCAATACTTATACAACCAAGATTAGCTCATATATACATGGATCTACTACCAAACATTATAAATACTACATAACCAAGGGGGTTTGTGATTTTTATACCTTCTTGAGCACCTAGGAGCCTTGGATAAGCTTTACACAACTCAACAACACCTTGAATGGTCTCCTACAACACTTACAATCCAAGATCTAAAAGAAAATCAAACATGGTTACTATTCACCCAATCTTTAACAATTTATAACTTGAATTTGGGTGGATGAAATGGCTTGAAATTACTAACATACCTTGTCTAGATGATGGAGATGGCCTAGGATTTATGTTGTGATTTATGAGTGATGGAAGAGGGGGAAGAAGAATTTTTCTTCTCCTCTTTTTCTCTTGGCCGAGAGCAAGCTAGAAGGGGGGTGTGTGTTTGTGTTTTTGTGTTTTTGTGTGTTATGTTTGGTTGAATAATTGATTTAAGTGTTGGGTGATACATATAATGTATGTATAGACAAGTACTAGCAAGCATGGGCATGTGTACTACTTGTCTCTCTTTTTGAAAAAGCAAGTAACTAGGTACTATTCATCTTCCAATTGCTAACTAGTTTGCTTGATTTCTAACCACTTGGTTGCATGGGACTTGCATGCAATACTACTCCTTGTATCATTATTCTTCCACCAATGCTTGTCATTTAATCTTTAATTCGTATCGTATCTTAACTAATCTCTCGTAATAATATTTTGTCGCGTAGAGATTTCCCCTATAATTTCTTTAGTGCTAATTGTGTAAATTCCTCGAATGTCCATAATTCCTCGTCATAATTCTTAATAAATCCTTTAATACTCTAACCATTCTCAAATCCCAAGTTTTATAAATCTTACTAACGATAAGACTCCTGCCTTCACCATCTTCCTTTTTATCTAACATAATAAATGCAACAACACAGTTTCTCAGACAATCAATTCTATTAATCAACAGGGATGACTAGAAAGGCAATGTCACAAGATATTAAATAAAAGGAAATATTACCAAAAATTAGGGTTCTTACAGCCTCCCCTCCTTAAAAGGATTCCGTCCCGGAATCAGGTTGAAAACAGTTGGGGGTGTTTTTCACGCATCGCGCTCTCTAGTTCCCATGTTGATTCTTCGACATTCTGATTCCTCCACAAAACTCTCACTAATTTGACAACCTTGTTCCTCAGCACCTGTTCCTTTCTATCCATGATTTCTACGGGTTTCTCTACATATGTCAAGTCTGGTTGCAGATCCACTTGATCATGTTCTATCACATGTCGGAAGTCGGTATGGTATGGTCGTAGCATAGACACATGGAACACATTATGTACTTGCTGTAAGCTCGGGGGTAAAGCCAATTCATAGGCTAACTTCCCAACTCGTTTCAAGATCTCAAAAGGTCCAATAAATCTCGGGCTTAGTTTTCCCTTCTTACCAAATCTCATCAATTCTTTCCACGGTGATACCTTCAACATCACAAACTCTCCTACCTCATATTCTTTGTCCTTGCGGGTCTGGTCCGCATACTTCTTCTGTCTGTCTTGGGCCGCTACCAGCCATCCTCTTATGAGCTCGATAGTTTCTCTTATCTGTTGGACCAGTTCAGGCCCTAAAATCTTCCGCTCTCCTACCTCTTCCCAACACAAGGGAGACCGACATCTTCGTCCGTATAAAGCTTCATATGGGGGCATGCCTATACTCGCATGGTAACTGTTGTTGTAGGAAAATTCGATCAACGGCAAGTGGTCATCCCAACTTCCCTTAAAATCAATGGCACATACCCTCAACATGTCCTCGATGGTCTGGATGGTTCTCTCACTCTGTCCGTCTGTTTGGGGATGGTATGCAGTACTCATGTTTAACTTGGTCCCCACACAATCCTGGAAACTCCTCCAGAACCTGGAGTTGAATCTTGGGTCTCTATCTGATACAATGCTCACAGGAACCCCATGCCTAACCACAATCTCCTTTAAGTAAATATCTGCCAGCTTGTCGATAGTATATCTCTCGTTGATTGGAAGAAAATGTGCTGACTTGGTCAATCTATCGATAATTACCCAAATGGCATCATGATTAGTCTTGGTCCTTGGTAATCCGACCACAAAGTCCATCGCAATCTGCTCCCACTTCCACTCGGGTATCTCCAAGGGTTGCAACAATCCACTGGGCCTCTGGTGTTCGGCCTTCACTCTTTGACATGTCAAGCATTTACTTACCCACTCTGCCATGTCCTTCTTCATATTTGGCCACCAATAGTATTCTCTCAGATCTCTATACATCTTAGTGCCTCTAGGGTGAATTGAGTACCTCGAACTATGAGCCTCTTGCAAAATCCCGTCTTTTAATTCCTGAACGTTCGGGATCCATATCCTAGATGCATACCTCATAATTCCATTCCCGTCCTTCTCACACTTAATTTCCTCGCCAGTCAAAATCTCTCCATCGAATTCTTTTCTTCTTCTATCTTCTTTTCCTGGCATAACTTAATCTTTTCCAATAGCGGTGGTTGGACTTTTATTTCCATTAGACTCTCTTGTCCAATCCCTGGTAACCTCACTTCAATCTCCAGTTTCTCAAGGTCCTTGATCAATTCGTCCACTGACGTTATCATTTTAAGCTTCTCCTTTCGGCTAAGTGCATCGGCCACTACGTTGGCCTTCCCTGGGTGATAATGAATCTCAAAATCATAACCTTTAATTAGCTCTAGCCATCTCCTTTGCCTCATGTTTAACTCTTTCTGAGTGAATATGTACTTTAAGCTCTTGTGATCCGTGTAGATTTCACACTTTTCTCCGTAAAGATAATGTCTCCAGATCTTCAAAGCAAAAACTATCGCTGCTAATTCCAAATCATGGGTGGGGTATCTTATCTCATACTCCTTAAGTTGTCTGGATGCATACGCGATCACTTTACCGTGCTGCATAAGCACACACCCTAAACCTTTATGGGACGCGTCGCTATAAATCACAAAATCTCCCTTATCATCAGGTAGGGCTAGTACTGGTGCTGTCACCAACCTCTTTTTCAACTCTTGGAAGCTCTCTTCGCATTTTTCAATCCACACAAACTTCTCGGTCTTGCGAGTTAGTCGGGTCAAAGGGGCTGCTATCTTTGCAAAGTCTTGGACAAATCTCCGATAGTAGCCAGCCAACCCTATAAAACTTCTTACCTCTATCGGAGTGGTTGGTCTCTCCCAATTTGATACAACCTCTATTTTGGCTGGGTCCACTAGAATGCCTTGTTCGCTAATCACATGCCCTAAAAACTGAACTTCCTTCAACCAAAATTCACACTTCGAGAACTTAGCGTACAACTTTTCTTCTCTCAATGCTCCCAATACAATCCTCAAGTGCTCCGCATGTTCCTCCTTCGTCTTGGAATAAATCAAGATGTCATCGATGAAGACTATAACACACTTGTCCAAGTATTTCTTGAAGACTCGATTCATTAGGTCCATGAAAGCTGCAGGGGCATTCGTTAACCCAAATGACAGCACTAGGAACTCATAGTGTCCGTACCGGGTGCGAAAGGCCGTCTTTGGTATATCTTCTGGTTTAATCTTTAACTGGTGATACCCGGTCCTCAAATCAATTTTAGAGAAATAACTGCATCTTTCTATTGGTCAAACAGGTCATCTATCCTGGGCAAGGGATACTTATTCTTGATAGTCACCTTGTTCAACTCCCTGTAGTCTATACATAATCTCATACTGCCGTCCTTCTTTTTCACGAATAACACCGGGGCTCCCCACGGTGACACACTAGGTCTTATCATCCCTTTATCCAACAACTCTTGTAACTGAGTGGCCAGCTCTTTCATCTCCACTGGGGCTAACCGATATGGGGCTTTCGAAATTGGGGCCGTACCCGGAACTAAGTCTATAGCGAACTCGATGTCTCTATAAGGTGGTAGTCCGGGAAGATCGTCCGGAAATACGTCCGCGAACTCATTAACGACAGGGATTTCCTGTAGGTTTGGTGCCTCCTTCTTGGTATCCTTCACATAGGCTAAATAGGCTTCGCATCCTTTACGTAACAGCTTCTTAGCTTGAATCATAGTCAGGAACTTTTGGTTTTGCCGTTTCCCACTAAACACTACTTCCTCGTCCCCTGGCAGTCTCAAACTTACTTTCTTCTTTACACAATCAATCTGGGCTCCGTGGGTTGTTAACCAATCCATACCTACTATTACGTCAAACTCTCCTAGTTTAAAAGGTATTAAGTCTACCCGAAAGTGTCGCCCTTCTATTTCTAGGTCACAACCTGGACATACTTGGCTAACGGGAATAATTTCATGATTAGTTATCTCTATTTGCAATCTGTCTTTCAATGGTTCAGTCTTAAGGCCTAACTGACATACAAAATCTAGAGATATGAAAGACTTGGTAGCTCCCGAATCAAATAAAACATTTGCCTTAACTGAGTTGAGTAGTAGAGTACCTGCAATCACATCCGTGTTCCTCACGGCATCCTGCACCATCATGTTAAAAGTTCTTGCAGTAGGGGCCTTGTTAGAAGCAGTTCCACTCACTCTCGATGCAGCTGGCCCAGAGGACATACATTCCCTCATTCGGTGCCCTGGTTTCCCACACTTGAAGCAATTACCTCCGGCACTCGGGTTGTTACTAGTTCCGCGACAGGCGTTAGCATAATGCCCTGTCAGCCCACACTTGAAGCACTTCACATCTTTCAGGTTACACACGCCCGCATGTTTCCTTCCACATTTATTACATTCTGGGGGTTGGGCTCGGGATGGGGTAGAGTAAGACGATCCCTGTGGTCGGCCGCTCTGGCCCACACTCCAACTTTCAGCTCTCTTGGTTCCAAAGTTTCCGCTGGGTTGGGACATCGTTCCTCGCTTAAATTTGCTCGGAAAGCTCCCACCCACAGAGTTTCCCTTTCGACTATCAAACTTCCTCTTCTTTCCTTCTCTCTCCTTCTGCATCTGTTCACTCCCAGCCTCAACAATTGATGCTTTCTGTACCAGGGTGGCATAGTCTGTCAGCTCAAGAACCGCCACACGATTCTGAATCCATTGCTTTAGCCCTAATTGAAACCTTCGGGCCCTCTTTTCCTCAAAGTTCACATATTCCGGCACAAATCTTGACAACTCAGTAAATTTGGCCTCATACTCGGCCACCGTCATGTTACCTTGCTTCAGTTCCAAAAACTTCAGCTCCATTTGTGTCTCCATGAACCTAGGAAAGTACTTCTCCAAGAACAGCTCGCTAAATCTCTCCCAGGACACCACACCTCTTCCTTCCAAATTCTTCTTAGCTTCCCACCAATAGTTCGCCTCACCCTTCAGAAGGTAAGTGGCGAAAACAGTCTTCTGCTCCTCAGCGACACCAAGTATCTCGAAAGATTTTTCCATTTCCTTCAACCAGGCCCTTGCCTCGACCGGGTCAGCAGTTCCTTTAAATTCTGGGGGTTTCATGGATTTGAAGTTCCGGAAAGCATTTGCATTAGCATTTTGGGGTGGTTGCTGAACTGGGGGACGGTCCAAGTTCTGCCTAAGTAACTCCATGAACTGTTCCATAGGGCCTCCCCTAGGATGTTCTACCTCTCGGGTGTCATCACCAGCTTCTTCTTCTTCATACTCAGAGTCATCAAACAAGTTATGATCGTTGCCCTCACTCTCACTCAGGTTGACATTCCCCCCTTCACGGTTCTGGTGGCCTCCGGTTCCATGGTGGCTACCCTGGCCCTCAGAACTGATCGGGTGAGCTCGAGTGTTCATTCTTCTGGGTGGCATGATTCTGATAATAAAACAAGAAAGGGGTTAGGGTTTTCCAATTACCTGACAGCGTTTGCACGGGTCAGGAGCGTATCGTTCCTCCTCATAAGCGTGGAAGTTGCAAAAGTTTTAATAATCCGATGTTGGAGATAAATGTCAAACATTTTTGGGGAAAAATCCCTTTGGGATGCGAAAACATTTACAAGAGTTTTCAAAACTTCGAAACCTCAAAAATATTTTTTCAAAATTTCAAAACAATTTTTTTTTTTTTTGAAAAATTTATTTTTAAAGATTGTAGGAACATTTTTGGAAATTGTAGAAAACAATTTGAAATCGCATATCGTAAATTTGAAACAGCATGGTTGTATTTGTGGCTTGTAGCAATTTTATAATCACAGTTGTATATCAAAACAGTAAAGCATGGCATCGGAAGGTAAAGCAGTTGAGGCAATATTAAGGAAACTGAAACTAAATAAGTACGGTACAAGGGTTATCACAAAGTTTGGATGTTAGAGCCAAATACATAGTTCCGATGTCAAAGTCTAGCAAAAGTGGAACAAATACAAGTACATCATCCGAATAGTCAGGCTACACAAAAGTAGGGCTACTACATACTACCCGAAGTCACATCTACATATCTGTAGGTCAGTCTACTCATCCACTGGTCAGAAAGGATACCACTGCACAAGTCAACTATCCCGCAAAATCGACACACTAATGTCATCTGAACCTAGGGGACTGAGCTATCAGCAACACATCACGGGGCCGCACCGCGGCGGAGCAAGGTCCTCACTCGGGCAAATGCACGACGCACAACACGCCTAGCATCCCTAGCCTGGATCACTCCGCCCCCGCGGATCCCTAAACCAAGAATCCTATCGCGACTCCTCCTCTCAATCCTATGGAGTTGAGCCCTAGCCCTCCTAGGAACAGCGGTATTCATCTCAGCCTGGATCCTCAAGCGCGCCTCGCGCTCCTCCACTAGTGCCCGCCTCGCCTCGTTAAGTCGGGCCTCTGCAGATAGTAAGTCTCGGGTCAGGAACTGTACCACGTAAGCGTGCTCAGTACCCGACACTGGGGGTAGGTCCATCGGTGGAGGTGGTATGATAGGAACAGGAGCAGGTGCAGCAGTAGTAGCAGGAGCAGGAGCAGTAGCAGGGGTAGGGTCAAGCTCCTCCTCGCCAGAAGTATCATCCTCGGAGTCACCGTCCGATGAAACAGGGCTAGATGTCTATGGAGAAGGTGGGGGTGACACAACCCGACCCTCACCGGATCTCACACTCTCCTCATCAGTAGCTACAGGAGATGGGATAACAGGCTCTAGCTCAGGCTCAGGCTCAAAGGGCTCCTCAACGGGATCCTCATCATCAGTATCTCCTATCAGCGTAATCCAGGGGCCGAGCTCAGAGTCAGCACCCATGTCCTCCTCAGGATCCTCGGTATCTCGCATTAGTGCCTCATCATGCTCTCTCTCGAAAGCCTCAGGGTCTGGTATCTCCTCCATCTACACAAGGGAAATAAGGTGGGTCACTAACCATAAAAGAAAGGTTTAGGAGTAGTTCCCTCACGGGCCTTAAAGTCAGGGCTATATCCGATAACCCGACTACAAACTCGATGAGAGTTCTAAGTATTATTAATGTTGTTATTAAGGTTATCGTTATTGTTATTATTATTAGGGTTGCTTTCTTAAATTACTATCGTTTCTGAGAACTGTAACCTCGCTCTGATACCATTTCTGTGACGCCTCCAGATCCGGGGTCGGAGATCTAGGCGCTCACGGTCCATTTTCCATTAGTAACATACCTGTTCTTGCACATAATATATATAACACAGCCATCGACCCCACAATAAACTCACACCGCACACACACACACAGGTTAGAGCCTCAGAAACGTCACAACATTGATTAAGTAGAAATAAAATTATCAAAGTTATTACAGACCGAATTAAATAGTATTTATGCTACCAGCAACACTTCGATATGAAGCGAAGTTGGCGGCTTGAAAGTTTGTTACGATACACTGCCTTGCACAGGTCATACTGATAAATAAAATGAACTAACAAAAGCTGCCAACCAATCCGGCTAATGGGGCCTACCGGTGGAATCTCGACTGCTGGCTCGGGTCTAGTCACCTGCTTCCGAGCAGTCTGTCTGGTTCTTGCCATTTCGCTTAGCTGTTGTGTTTGTAAAGTCTGAAAACAAGCAAGAGTGAGCAACTATAGCTCAGCAAGAAATATATGTATAAGGTAAGCAATATAACATTTCATATGATTGGCAGTTATTAAACTTGTTTGTATCAATCAGATATAAAATCACTTGTCATGGTTGATAAATCTCGAAGGTGCAACAATATGTGCCCTTGTTTTCAAAATAAACTTGCAGTTCTAGATACTGCATTGAGTCAACATCTTTCTCATCAAAATAGAACACTATCAGCAACTTGGCACAAAAGCCTAAGAAGCAGTGTCAAAGCATTTTTCCAAAATGGAGGAATGGGACTTAAAGAAAACACAAAACCTGACAAGGATTGACGATGATCAGTCGCCACATCCAAGTCCAATAATCCGCGGGTCTTCTCTACCGGTAGAAGGATAGAAACTACATCCGTAACTATCCCCGAGTGAAAACTACATCCGTAATCACCCTCGATGAAAACTACATCCGTAATCATCCTTCGGCAACACCTGGGCCGGAATAATAATTGATGGACCGCCTGGCTCACGGCCGCTTACACATCCCGGGAATCGTTCGTCAACGATTCCCACACCTGCCAGAGTCCCCTTTTTCTTTTTCTTTTTAAAACTTGATTTTGATTGAAAACAGAGTAGTTGAGGTTCGACATCAGTCGACCGGGGATTCTTGAAATCATACAAGAAGCAGAACCTGACCGGGGGTTTTCAAAAATGTTTTGAGTTCGAAAGAGTTCGAGTTTGAAAGTAGTAAAATGTATCTTGGATTAACTTTGTCTTTAAATAATGAACAATAATTAATAAATAATATTTTAAGATTTAATATTAATAATTAATAAAATAATTATTCGATAAAATAAACTTTTAATCCAAGATAGGGTTTCGAGTATTTACGAAGATATGAACATAATATTTGAGTATACGATACTCCCCGAATGACCCTTCGGGTTTTCACAATCTAGATACGATATAATAGTGTACCGCTCCCCGGTCAATAGTATATACGGACCTCTACGACCTCTATTGCTAGAGTCGTTGTCCGAAGAAAACATTTCAATCTAAGTTCAAGGGGTACAAGCATATATGTACTTATTCAATCTCAATTGCATCAATACTTCGATAAACATAACATTTGATATAATTGAAAACTACAAACACAACAGTGAAAGTCCTTGTACATGGATAAGTTTTGAAAAGTAAACTTGCCTTGGTTTGGTTGGGGTGGTCGAGCGTGCGGAGTCGAACGATCTATACATAAGCAATAACCGCTCGTTAGTACCTTAACAATATCTCTTTAATTACGGGGTTTTAGGGGGTACGAAATTAAAGGTCTTATGACTCTCTAGCCCCACTATAGGTTCATGTCATCACTCGATTACGCTCGTCACTTAATCGACTTAATTTAGTTACCACATTCGAATAATAACCATTAACCCTAGAATTATGCTGCACTAAGTGGTGGTCTTCACCACTGCATTCCCTAGCTTCTCAAATTTTTCCATGATCCGACATATATTTTTAGGGGTTTAAACAAGGTTCACAAGGGGGTCACTTAGTGCAGTCCGGAGTCCAGAAACAAAATTTACTTCTCCGGCCATAACTTAAAATCTATACATCACCTAGCCATGAACCTTACATTTCCAGAAACTACATTCAATTATCTTTCCAACAATATATGGTAGGACTTCAGGGGACAACATTTGGGGGTTCAAAACCGTGTTACAATACAGGTCAATGCTCCTGGAAAAACTCAGCAAGCACATACTACTTAGATCAACCATTTTTCACAATTTCACAACACAACCAACACTTAATACACTTAGTTCATGGTTCTTAGCACTCATGGAGATATATATATTATCCATAATCGTAAAAGTCACAATCTCAACATCAAAACTCAAGATCCATGTCATCCAATACTTATACAACCAAGATTAGCTCATATATACATGGATCTACTACCAAACATTATAAATACTACATAACCAAGGGGGTTTGTGATTTTTATACCTTCTTGAGCACCTAGGAGCCTTGGATAAGCTTTACACAACTCAACAACACCTTGAATGGTCTCCTACAACACTTACAATCCAAGATCTAAAAGAAAATCAAACATGGTTACTATTCACCCAATCTTTAACAATTTATAACTTGAATTTGGGTGGATGAAATGGCTTGAAATTACTAACATACCTTGTCTAGATGATGGAGATGGCCTAGGATTTATGTTGTGATTTATGAGTGATGGAAGAGGGGGAAGAAGAATTTTTCTTCTCCTCTTTTTCTCTTGGCCGAGAGCAAGCTAGAAGGGGGGTGTGTGTTTGTGTTTTTGTGTTTTTGTGTGTTATGTTTGGTTGAATAATTGATTTAAGTGTTGGGTGATACATATAATGTATGTATAGACAAGTACTAGCAAGCATGGGCATGTGTACTACTTGTCTCTCTTTTTGAAAAAGCAAGTAACTAGGTACTATTCATCTTCCAATTGCTAACTAGTTTGCTTGATTTCTAACCACTTGGTTGCATGGGACTTGCATGCAATACTACTCCTTGTATCATTATTCTTCCACCAATGCTTGCCATTTAATCTTTAATTCGTATCGTATCTTAACTAATCTCTCGTAATAATATTTTGTCGCGTAGAGATTTCCCCTATAATTTCTTTAGTGCTAATTGTGTAAATTCCTCGAATGTCCATAATTCCTCGTCATAATTCTTAATAAATCCTTTAATACTCTAACCATTCTCAAATCCCAAGTTTTATAAATCTTACTAACGATAAGACTCCTGCCTTCACCATCTTCCTTTTTATCTAACATAATAAATGCAACAACACAGTTTCTCAGACAATCAATTCTATTAATCAACAGGGATGACTAGAAAGGCAATGTCACAAGATATTAAATAAAAGGAAATATTACCAAAAATTAGGGTTCTTACAGCCTCCCCTCCTTAAAAGGATTCCGTCCCGGAATCAGGTTGAAAACAGTTGGGGGTGTTTTTCACGCATCGCGCTCTCTAGTTCCCATGTTGATTCTTCGACATTCTGATTCCTCCACAAAACTCTCACTAATTTGACAACCTTGTTCCTCAGCACCTGTTCCTTTCTATCCATGATTTCTACGGGTTTCTCTACATATGTCAAGTCTGGTTGCAGATCCACTTGATCATGTTCTATCACATGTCGGAAGTCGGTATGGTATGGTCGTAGCATAGACACATGGAACACATTATGTACTTGCTGTAAGCTCGGGGGTAAAGCCAATTCATAGGCTAACTTCCCAACTCGTTTCAAGATCTCAAAAGGTCCAATAAATCTCGGGCTTAGTTTTCCCTTCTTACCAAATCTCATCAATTCTTTCCACGGTGATACCTTCAACATCACAAACTCTCCTACCTCATATTCTTTGTCCTTGCGGGTCTGGTCCGCATACTTCTTCTGTCTGTCTTGGGCCGCTACCAGCCATCCTCTTATGAGCTCGATAGTTTCTCTTATCTGTTGGACCAGTTCAGGCCCTAAAATCTTCCGCTCTCCTACCTCTTCCCAACACAAGGGAGACCGACATCTTCGTCCGTATAAAGCTTCATATGGGGGCATGCCTATACTCGCATGGTAACTGTTGTTGTAGGAAAATTCGATCAACGGCAAGTGGTCATCCCAACTTCCCTTAAAATCAATGGCACATACCCTCAACATGTCCTCGATGGTCTGGATGGTTCTCTCACTCTGTCCGTCTGTTTGGGGATGGTATGCAGTACTCATGTTTAACTTGGTCCCCACACAATCCTGGAAACTCCTCCAGAACCTGGAGTTGAATCTTGGGTCTCTATCTGATACAATGCTCACAGGAACCCCATGCCTAACCACAATCTCCTTTAAGTAAATATCTGCCAGCTTGTCGATAGTATATCTCTCGTTGATTGGAAGAAAATGTGCTGACTTGGTCAATCTATCGATAATTACCCAAATGGCATCATGATTAGTCTTGGTCCTTGGTAATCCGACCACAAAGTCCATCGCAATCTGCTCCCACTTCCACTCGGGTATCTCCAAGGGTTGCAACAATCCACTGGGCCTCTGGTGTTCGGCCTTCACTCTTTGACATGTCAAGCATTTACTTACCCACTCTGCCATGTCCTTCTTCATATTTGGCCACCAATAGTATTCTCTCAGATCTCTATACATCTTAGTGCCTCTAGGGTGAATTGAGTACCTCGAACTATGAGCCTCTTGCAAAATCCCGTCTTTTAATTCCTGAACGTTCGGGATCCATATCCTAGATGCATACCTCATAATTCCATTCCCGTCCTTCTCACACTTAATTTCCTCGCCAGTCAAAATCTCTCCATCGAATTCTTTTCTTCTTCTATCTTCTTTTCCTGGCATAACTTAATCTTTTCCAATAGCGGTGGTTGGACTTTTATTTCCATTAGACTCTCTTGTCTAATCCCTGGTAACCTCACTTCAATCTCCAGTTTCTCAAGGTCCTTGATCAATTCGTCCACTGACGTTATCATTTTAAGCTTCTCCTTTCGGCTAAGTGCATCGGCCACTACGTTGGCCTTCCCTGGGTGATAATGAATCTCAAAATCATAACCTTTAATTAGCTCTAGCCATCTCCTTTGCCTCATGTTTAACTCTTTCTGAGTGAATATGTACTTTAAGCTCTTGTGATCCGTGTAGATTTCACACTTTTCTCCGTAAAGATAATGTCTCCAGATCTTCAAAGCAAAAACTATCGCTGCTAATTCCAAATCATGGGTGGGGTATCTTATCTCATACTCCTTAAGTTGTCTGGATGCATACGCGATCACTTTACCGTGCTGCATAAGCACACACCCTAAACCTTTATGGGACGCGTCGCTATAAATCACAAAATCTCCCTTATCATCAGGTAGGGCTAGTACTGGTGCTGTCACCAACCTCTTTTTCAACTCTTGGAAGCTCTCTTCGCATTTTTCAATCCACACAAACTTCTCGGTCTTGCGAGTTAGTCGGGTCAAAGGGGCTGCTATCTTTGCAAAGTCTTGGACAAATCTCCGATAGTAGCCAGCCAACCCTATAAAACTTCTTACCTCTATCGGAGTGGTTGGTCTCTCCCAATTTGATACAACCTCTATTTTGGCTGGGTCCACTAGAATGCCTTGTTCGCTAATCACATGCCCTAAAAACTGAACTTCCTTCAACCAAAATTCACACTTCGAGAACTTAGCGTACAACTTTTCTTCTCTCAATGCTCCCAATACAATCCTCAAGTGCTCCGCATGTTCCTCCTTCGTCTTGGAATAAATCAAGATGTCATCGATGAAGACTATAACACACTTGTCCAAGTATTTCTTGAAGACTCGATTCATTAGGTCCATGAAAGCTGCAGGGGCATTCGTTAACCCAAATGACAGCACTAGGAACTCATAGTGTCCGTACCGGGTGCGAAAGGCCGTCTTTGGTATATCTTCTGGTTTAATCTTTAACTGGTGATACCCGGTCCTCAAATCAATTTTAGAGAAATAACTGCATCTTTCTATTGGTCAAACAGGTCATCTATCCTGGGCAAGGGATACTTATTCTTGATAGTCACCTTGTTCAACTCCTTGTAGTCTATACATAATCTCATACTGCCGTCCTTCTTTTTCACGAATAACACCGGGGCTCCCCACGGTGACACACTAGGTCTTATCATCCCTTTATCCAACAACTCTTGTAACTGAGTGGCCAGCTCTTTCATCTCCACTGGGGCTAACCGATATGGGGCTTTCGAAATTGGGGCCGTACCCGGAACTAAGTCTATAGCGAACTCGATGTCTCTATAAGGTGGTAGTCCGGGAAGATCGTCCGGAAATACGTCCGCGAACTCATTAACGACAGGGATTTCCTGTAGGTTTGGTGCCTCCTTCTTGGTATCCTTCACATAGGCTAAATAGGCTTCGCATCCTTTACGTAACAGCTTCTTAGCTTGAATCATAGTCAGGAACTTTTGGTTTTGCCGTTTCCCACTAAACACTACTTCCTCGTCCCCTGGCAGTCTCAAACTTACTTTCTTCTTTACACAATCAATCTGGGCTCCGTGGGTTGTTAACCAATCCATACCTACTATTACGTCAAACTCTCCTAGTTTAAAAGGTATTAAGTCTACCCGAAAGTGTCGCCCTTCTATTTCTAGGTCACAACCTGGACATACTTGGCTAACGGGAATAATTTCATGATTAGTTATCTCTATTTGCAATCTGTCTTTCAATGGTTCAGTCTTAAGGCCTAACTGACATACAAAATCTAGAGATATGAAAGACTTGGTAGCTCCCGAATCAAATAAAACATTTGCCTTAACTGAGTTGAGTAGTAGAGTACCTGCAATCACATCCGTGTTCCTCACGGCATCCTGCACCATCATGTTAAAAGTTCTTGCAGTAGGGGCCTTGTTAGAAGCAGTTCCACTCACTCTCGATGCAGCTGGCCCAGAGGACATACATTCCCTCATTCGGTGCCCTGGTTTCCCACACTTGAAGCAATTACCTCCGGCACTCGGGTTGTTACTAGTTCCGCGACAGGCGTTAGCATAATGCCCTGTCAGCCCACACTTGAAGCACTTCACATCTTTCAGGTTACACACGCCCGCATGTTTCCTTCCACATTTATTACATTCTGGGGGTTGGGCTCGGGATGGGGTAGAGTAAGACGATCCCTGTGGTCGGCCGCTCTGGCCCACACTCCAACTTTCAGCTCTCTTGGTTCCAAAGTTTCCGCTGGGTTGGGACATCGTTCCTCGCTTAAATTTGCTCGGAAAGCTCCCACCCACAGAGTTTCCCTTTCGACTATCAAACTTCCTCTTCTTTCCTTCTCTCTCCTTCTGCATCTGTTCACTCCCAGCCTCAACAATTGATGCTTTCTGTACCAGGGTGGCATAGTCTGTCAGCTCAAGAACCGCCACACGATTCTGAATCCATTGCTTTAGCCCTAATTGAAACCTTCGGGCCCTCTTTTCCTCAAAGTTCACATATTCCGGCACAAATCTTGACAACTCAGTAAATTTGGCCTCATACTCGGCCACCGTCATGTTACCTTGCTTCAGTTCCAAAAACTTCAGCTCCATTTGTGTCTCCATGAACCTAGGAAAGTACTTCTCCAAGAACAGCTCGCTAAATCTCTCCCAGGACACCACACCTCTTCCTTCCAAATTCTTCTTAGCTTCCCACCAATAGTTCGCCTCACCCTTCAGAAGGTAAGTGGCGAAAACAGTCTTCTGCTCCTCAGCGACACCAAGTATCTCGAAAGATTTTTCCATTTCCTTCAACCAGGCCCTTGCCTCGACCGGGTCAGCAGTTCCTTTAAATTCTGGGGGTTTCATGGATTTGAAGTTCCGGAAAGCATTTGCATTAGCATTTTGGGGTGGTTGCTGAACTGGGGGACGGTCCAAGTTCTGCCTAAGTAACTCCATGAACTGTTCCATAGGGCCTCCCCTAGGATGTTCTACCTCTCGGGTGTCATCACCAGCTTCTTCTTCTTCATACTCAGAGTCATCAAACAAGTTATGATCGTTGCCCTCACTCTCACTCAGGTTGACATTCCCCCCTTCACGGTTCTGGTGGCCTCCGGTTCCATGGTGGCTACCCTGGCCCTCAGAACTGATCGGGTGAGCTCGAGTGTTCATTCTTCTGGGTGGCATGATTCTGATAATAAAACAAGAAAGGGGTTAGGGTTTTCCAATTACCTGACAGCGTTTGCACGGGTCAGGAGCGTATCGTTCCTCCTCATAAGCGTGGAAGTTGCAAAAGTTTTAATAATCCGATGTTGGAGATAAATGTCAAACATTTTTGGGGAAAAATCCCTTTGGGATGCGAAAACATTTACAAGAGTTTTCAAAACTTCGAAACCTCAAAAATATTTTTTCAAAATTTCAAAACAATTTTTTTTTTTTTTGAAAAATTTATTTTTAAAGATTGTAGGAACATTTTTGGAAATTGTAGAAAACAATTTGAAATCGCATATCGTAAATTTGAAACAGCATGGTTGTATTTGTGGCTTGTAGCAATTTTATAATCACAGTTGTATATCAAAACAGTAAAGCATGGGTAAAGCAGTTGAGGCAATATTAAGGAAACTGAAACTAAATAAGTACGGTACAAGGGTTATCACAAAGTTTGGATGTTAGAGCCAAATACATAGTTCCGATGTCAAAGTCTAGCAAAAGTGGAACAAATACAAGTACATCATCCGAATAGTCAGGCTACACAAAAGTAGGGCTACTACATACTACCCGAAGTCACATCTACATATCTGTAGGTCAGTCTACTCATCCACTGGTCAGAAAGGATACCACTGCACAAGTCAACTATCCCGCAAAATCGACACACTAATGTCATCTGAACCTAGGGGACTGAGCTATCAGCAACACATCACGGGGCCGCACCGCGGCGGAGCAAGGTCCTCACTCGGGCAAATGCACGACGCACAACACGCCTAGCATCCCTAGCCTGGATCACTCCGCCCCCGCGGATCCCTAAACCAAGAATCCTATCGCGACTCCTCCTCTCAATCCTATGGAGTCGAGCCCTAGCCCTCCTAGGAACAGCGGTACTCATCTCAGCCTGGATCCTCAAGCGCGCCTCGCGCTCCTCCACTAGTGCCCGCCTCGCCTCGTTAAGTCGGGCCTCTGCAGATAGTAAGTCTCGGGTCAGGAACTGTACCACGTAAGCGTGCTCAGTACCCGACACTGGGGGTAGGTCCATCGGTGGAGGTGGTATGACAGGAACAGGAGCAGGTGCAGCAGCAGTAGCAGGAGCAGGAGCAGTAGCAGGGGTAGGGTCAAGCTCCTCCTCGCCAGAAGTATCATCCTCGGAGTCACCGTCCGATGAAACAGGGCTAGATGTCTATGGAGAAGGTGGGGGTGACACAACCCGACCCTCACCGGATCTCACACTCTCCTCATCAGTAGCTACAGGAGATGGGATAACAGGCTCTAGCTCAGGCTCAGGCTCAAAGGGCTCCTCAACGGGATCCTCATCATCAGTATCTCCTATCAGCGTAATCCAGGGGCCGAGCTCAGAGTCAGCACCCATGTCCTCCTCAGGATCCTCGGTATCTCGCATTAGTGCCTCATCATGCTCTCTCTCGAAAGCCTCAGGGTCTGGTATCTCCTCCATCTACACAAGGGAAATAAGGTGGGTCACTAACCATAAAAGAAAGGTTTAGGAGTAGTTCCCTCACGGGCCTTAAAGTCAGGGCTATATCCGATAACCCGACTACAAACTCGATGAGAGTTCTAAGTATTATTAATGTTGTTATTAAGGTTATCGTTATTGTTATTATTATTAGGGTTGCTTTCTTAAATTACTATCGTTTCTGAGAACTGTAACCTCGCTCTGATACCATTTCTGTGACGCCTCCAGATCCGGGGTCGGAGATCTAGGCGCTCACGGTCCATTTTCCATTAGTAACATACCTGTTCTTGCACATAATATATATAACACAGCCATCGACCCCACAATAAACTCACACCGCACACACACACACACAGGTTAGAGCCTCAGAAACGTCACAACATTGATTAAGTAGAAATAAAATTATCAAAGTTATTACAGACCGAATTAAATAGTATTTATGCTACCAGCAACACTTCGATATGAAGCGAAGTTGGCGGCTTGAAAGTTTGTTACGATACACTGCCTTGCACAGGTCATACTGATAAATAAAATGAACTAACAAAAGCTGCCAACCAATCCGGCTAATGGGGCCTACCGGTGGAATCTCGACTGCTGGCTCGGGTCTAGTCACCTGCTTCCGAGCAGTCTGTCTGGTTCTTGCCATTTCGCTTAGCTGTTGTGTTTGTAAAGTTTGAAAACAAGCAAGAGTGAGCAACTATAGCTCAGCAAGAAATATATGTATAAGGTAAGCAATATAACATTTCATATGATTGGCAGTTATTAAACTTGTTTGTATCAATCAGATATAAAATCACTTGTCATGGTTGATAAATCTCGAAGGTGCAACAATATGTGCCCTTGTTTTCAAAATAAACTTGCAGTTCTAGATACTGCATTGAGTCAACATCTTTCTCATCAAAATAGAACACTATCAGCAACTTGGCACAAAAGCCTAAGAAGCAGTGTCAAAGCATTTTTCCAAAATGGAGGAATGGGACTTAAAGAAAACACAAAACCTGACAAGGATTGACGATGATCAGTCGCCACATCCAAGTCCAATAATCCGCGGGTCTTCTCTACCGGTAGAAGGATAGAAACTACATCCGTAACTATCCCTGAGTGAAAACTACATCCGTAATCACCCTCGATGAAAACTACATCCGTAATCATCCTTCGGCAACACCTGGGCCGGAATAATAATTGATGGACCGCCTGGCTCACGGCCGCTTACACATCCCGGGAATCGTTCGTCAACGATTCCCACACCTGCCAGAGTCCCCTTTTTCTTTTTCTTTTTAAAACTTGATTTTGATTGAAAACAGAGTAGTTGAGGTTCGACATCAGTCGACCGGGGATTCTTGAAATCATACAAGAAGCAGAACCTGACCGGGGGTTTTCAAAAATGTTTTGAGTTCGAAAGAGTTCGAGTTTGAAAGTAGTAAAATGTATCTTGGATTAACTTTGTCTTTAAATAATGAACAATAATTAATAAATAATATTTTAAGATTTAATATTAATAATTAATAAAATAATTATTCGATAAAATAAACTTTTAATCCAAGATAGGGTTTCGAGTATTTACGAAGATATGAACATAATATTTGAGTATACGATACTCCCCGAATGACCCTTCGGGTTTTCACAATCTAGATACGATATAATAGTGTACCGCTCCCCGGTCAATAGTATATACGGACCTCTACGACCTCTATTGCTAGAGTCGTTGTCCGAAGAAAACATTTCAATCTAAGTTCAAGGGGTACAAGCATATATGTACTTATTCAATCTCAATTGCATCAATACTTCGATAAACATAACATTTGATATAATTGAAAACTACAAACACAACAGTGAAAGTCCTTGTACATGGATAAGTTTTGAAAAGTAAACTTGCCTTGGTTTGGTTGGGGTGGTCGAGCGTGCGGAGTCGAACGATCTATACATAAGCAATAACCGCTCGTTAGTACCTTAACAATATCTCTTTAATTACGGGGTTTTAGGGGGTACGAAATTAACTTAACGACTTCGTCTTATGACTCTCTAGCCCCACTATAGGTTCATGTCATCACTCGATTATGCTCGTCACTTAATCGACTTAATTTAGTTACCACATTCGAATAATAACCATTAACCCTAGAATTATGCTCCACTAATCGACTTTTTCCCTTGCACGAAATTTACTCTAGCATTTTTATAAAATCCAAAAATTCATATTTTAATCCAATTCTTTTTGGGTGGTCTTCACCACTGCATTCCCTAGCTTCTCAAATTTTTCCATGATCCCGCATATATTTTTAGGGGTTTAAACAAGGTTCACAAGGGGGTCACTTAGTGCAGTCCGGAGTCCAGAAACACAATTCACTTCTCCGGCCATAACTTAAAATCTAAACATCACCTAGTCATAAACCTTACATTTCCAGAAACTACATTCAATTATCTTTCCAACAATATATGGTAGGACATCAGGGGACAAAATTTGGGGGTTCAAAACCGTGTTACAATACAGGTCATTGCTCCTGGAAAAACTCAGCAAGCACATACTACTTAGATCAACCATTTTTCACAATTCCACAACACAACCAACACTTAATACACATAGTTCATGGTTCTTAACACTCATGGAGATATATATATTATCCATAATCATAAAAGTCACAATCTCAACATCAAAACTCAAGATCCATGTCATCCAATACTTATACAACCAAGATTAGCTCATATATACATGGATCTACTACCAAACATTATAAATACTACATAACCATGGGGGTTTGTGATTTTTATACCTTCTTGAGCACCTAGGAGCCTTGGATAAGCTTTACACAACTCAACAACACCTTGAATGGTCTCCTACAACACTTACAATCCAAGATCTAAAAGAAAATCAAACATGGTTACTATTCACCCAATCTTTAACAATTTATAACTTGAATTTGGGTGGATGAAATGGCTTGAAATTACTAACATACCTTGTCTAGATGATGGAGATGGCCTAGGATTTATGTTGTGATTTATGAGTGGAAGAGGGGGAAGAAGAATTTTTCTTCTCCTCTTTTTCTCTTGGCCGAGAGCAAGCTAGAAGGGGGGGGGTGTTTGTGTTTTTGTGTGTTATGTTTGGTTGAATAATTGATGTAAGTGTTGGGTGATACATATAATGTATGTATAGACAAGTACTAGCAAGCATGGGCATGTGTACTACTTGTCTCTCTTTTTGAAAAAGCAAGTAACTAGGTACTATTCATCTTCCAATTGCTAACTAGTTTGCTTGATTTCTAACCACTTGGTTGCATGGGACTTGCATGCAATACTACTCCTTGTATCATTATTCTTCCACCAATGCTTGTCATTTAATCTTTAATTCGTATCGTATCTTAACTAATCTCTCGTAATAATATTTTGTCGCGTAGAGATTTCCCCTATAATTTCTTAAGTGCTAATTGTGTAAATTCCTCGAATGTCCATAATTCCTCGTCATAATTCTTAATAAATCCTTTAATACTCTAACCATTCTCAAATCCCAAGTTTTATAAATCTTACTAACGATAAGACTCCTGCCTTCACCATCTTCCTTTTTATCTAACATAATAAATGCAACAACGCAGTTTCTCAGACAATCAATTCTATTAATCAACAGGGATGACTAGAAAGGTTCCATAATGACAATGTCACAAGATATTAAATAAAAGGAAATATTACCAAAAATTAGGGTTCTTACAGCCTCCCCTCCTTAAAAGGATTCCGTCCCGGAATCAGGTTGAAAACAGTTGGGGGTTTCACGCATCGCGCTCTCTAGTTCCCATGTTGATTCTTCGACATTCTGATTCCTCCACAAAACTCTCACTAATTTGACAACCTTGTTCCTCACTATCCATGATTTCTACGGGTTTCTCTACATATGTCAAGTCTGGTTGCAGATCCACTTGATCATGTTCTATCACATGTCGGAAGTCGGTATGGTATGGTCGTAGCATGGACACATGGAACACATTATGTACTTGCTGTAAGCTCGGGGGTAAAGCCAATTCATAGGCTAACTTCCCAACTCGTTTCAAGATCTCAAAAGGTCCAATAAATCTCGGGCTTAGTTTTCCCTTCTTACCAAAAGGAAATATTACCAAAAAATTAGGGTTCTTACACCAGCAAAATGGAGTAGTTGAAAGGAAGAACAGAACTCTTATTGAAGCTGGCAGAACAATGTTGGAGGAAGCTAAACTACCTACATATTTCTGGGCAGAAGCAGTCAACACAACATGCTATACACTGAACATTACTTTAATCAATAGACATGGTGTCACCCCTTATCAAATGATTAAAGAGAAGAAGCCAAGTCTGAAACATTTACATGTGTTTGGCTGCAAGTGCTTTGTTCTAAGACCTCATCCTGAACAGCTAGGAAAGTTTGAGACTAAAGCTGATGAGGGAATCTTTATTGGCTATCCATCAGCAAGAGCCTTTAAAGTCTATAACCTTATAACAAGGACATTCATGGAGTCTATCAATGTTTCTTTTGATGATAAGAAGATAACAGGAAATGCTGAAGACTCACATGACAGTTTGATCTTTGCAAATGAAGCTACCAAGAATTCTGATGAAATAATGTCAGATACTGATACTCCATCAGATCCTGACGATCGACCAATGCCTGATGAAACACCAGTTACTGGCGATGATTCAAATAATGCAAATGTTGAGGGGGAGCAACAACAAAATACCATCAGTACTGATATAACTCAAACATCAGGAGGAGATTCATCATAAACAGATTCAAGTGAAAATCCTTACAGCACTTCAGGAGGAGATAGCACTATCTCAGGGGGAGCTTCTAATAATTCTAGTCCTTTTGAAGGTAACGCCAATCCAGGGGGAGTATCCAACTCAAGAAATGATTTACCATCAGCAAGGAAATGGACCAAAAGCCATACTCCTGATTTAATTATTTGGAATCTTGATGTAGGTGTTAAAACTAGAAGTGCAACACAAAATGAATGTCTCTACAATAACTTTCTGTCAAAGGAGGAGCCTAAGAAAGTTGAAGATGCACTAAAGGATGCTGATTGGGTTACAGCAATGCAAGAAGAACTAAATGAATTTGAAAGAAATGAAGTCTGGAAACTAGTACCAAGGCCTAAGGGTAGATCAATTGTTGGTTCAAAGTGGGTGTTCAGAAACAAGACAGATTCAGATGGGATTATTGTGAGGAATAAAGCAAGGCTAGTTGCAAAGGGGTACTTTCAACAGGAAGGAATAGACTATGATGAGACTTTTGCTCCTGTTGCAAGGCTAGAAGCCATCAGAATTTTTCTGGCATATGCAGCCCATAAGAAATTCAAAGTTTTCCAGATGGATGTTAAAAGTGCTTTTCTGAATGGAGAATTTGAAGAGGAGGTATATGTTGAACAACCTCCTGGCTTCATTGATCCTAGATATCCAGATCATGTCTATAGACTGGATAAAGCACTTTATGGACTAAAGCATGCTCCAAGAGCTGGTATGAAACACTGGCTCAATTCTTACTAAAAAGTGGTTTCAAAAGAGGTACAATTGATAAAACCTTATTTTATTTGAATCATGGTAAGGATTTGCTGTTAGTTCAGATTTATGTTGATGATATCATTTTTGGGTCAACTAACTCCAAATTGTGTGAGAAGTTTTCAAAGCTAATGCAGTCTAGATATCAAATGAGCATGATGGGAGAAATGAGCTATTTCTTAGGTCTGCAAGTTAAACAGACTGATGATGGGATCTTTATCAATCAGTCAAAGTATACAAAGAATTTACTGAAGAAGTTTAACTTGCAAGAAAGTATTACTGCTTCAACTCCCATAGATACAGCTACTAAGCTTGATCCTGATTGTAAGAACCTTAATTTTTGGTAATATTTCCTTTTATTTAATATCTTGTGACATTGTCAATATGGAACCTTTCTAGTCATCCCTGTTGATTAATAGAATTGATTGTCTGGGAAACTGTGTTGTAGCATTCACTATGTAAGATAAAAGGAAGATTGTGAAGGCAAGAGTCTTATTGTTAGTAAGATTTATAAAACTTGGGATTTGAGAATGATTAGAGTATTAAAAGATTTATTAAGAATTATGACGAGGAATTATGGATATTCGAGGGATTTACACAATTAAGTACTTAAGGATTTATAGGGGAAATCTCTACGCGACAAAATATTATTACGAGAGATTAATTAAGATACGATACGAATTAAAGATTAAATGACAAGCATTGGTGGAAGAATAATGATACAAGGAGTAGTATTGCATACAAGTCCCATGCAACCAAGTGGTTAGGAATAAGCAAACTAGTTAACCAAATGGAAGAGGAATAGTAACTAGTTACTTTGCTTTTCAAAAAGAGTAGACAAGAAGTACAATGAGCCATACCATACTAGTACCTTGCCTATACATACAACATATGTATCACCCAACATAACTTTATCAATTATTTCAAACCAAACACAAAAACCAAAAAAAAAAACCAAAAGCTCTCCCCCCCCCCTTGGAAGAGAAAGCTCTCGGCCTAGCATAAAAAGGAATTAGAAAATTCTTCCTCTCCCATTTCCCATCACTCATAAATCAAGACATAATTACTAGGCCCTCTACATCATCTAAGCAAGGTATGTTAAGAGTTTCAAGCCATTTCATCCATCCAAATTCAAGTTATAAATTGTTAAAGATTTGGTGAATAGTAACCATGTTTGATTTTTCTTTTAGATCTTGGATTTTAAGGGTTGTAGGAGACCATTCAAGGTGTTATTGAGTTTTGTAAAGCTTATCCAAGGCTCCTAGGTGCTCAAGAAGGTATAAAAATCACAAACCCTTTTGGCCATGTAGTGTTTATAGTGTTTGGTAGTAGATCCATGTATATATGTGTTAATCTTGGTTGTATAAGTAATGGATGACATGGATCTTGAGTTTTGATGTTGTGATTGTGATTTTTATGATTGTGGATAGTATATGTATCTCCATGAGTGATATAAAGCATGAACTAAGTGAATTAAGTGTTGGTTGTGTTGTGGAATTGTAAAAATTGGTTGATCTAAGTGATACATGCTTGCTGAGTTTTTCCAGGAACATTGACCTGTCTTGTAACCTGGTTTTGAACCCTCAAATCTTGTCCCCTGAGGTCCTACCATATATTGTTGGAAAGATAATTGAATGTAGTTTCTGGAAATGTAAGGTTCATGACTAGGTGATGTATAGATTTTAAGTTATGGCCGGAGAAGTAAATTGTGTTTCTGGATTCCGGACTACACTAAGTGACCCCCTTGTGAACCTTGTTTAAACCCCTAAAAATATATGTGGGATCATGGAAAAATTTGAGAAACTAGGAAATGAAGTGGACCCAAAAGGAATTGGATTAAAATATGAATTTTTGAATTTTATAAAAATGCTAGAGTAAATTTTGCGCAAGGGAAAAAGTCGTTAGTGGAGCATAATTCTAGGGGCAATGGTTATGATTCGAATGTGGTAACTAAATTAAGTCGAATAAGTGACGAGCGTAATCGAGCGATGACATGAACCTATAGTGGGGCTAGAGTGTCATAAGACGAAGTCATTAAGTTAATTTCGTACCCCCTAAAACCCCGTAATTAAAGAGATATTGTTAAGCTACTAACGAGCGGTTATTGCTTATGTATAGATCGTTCGACTCCGCACGCTCGACCACCCCAACCAAACCAAGGCAAGTTTACTTTTCAAAACTTATACATGTACAAGGACTTTTACTGTTGTGTTTGTAGTTTTCAACCGTATCAAATGCTATGTTTATCGAAGTATTGATGCAATTGAGATTGTATAAGTACATATATGCTTGTACCCCTTGAACTTAGATTGAAATGTTTTCTTCGGACAACGACTCTAGCAATAGAGGTCGTAGCGGTCCGTATATACTATTGACCGGGGAGCGGTATATTATTATATCGTATCTAGATTGCGAAAACCCGAAGGGTCATTCGGGGAGTATCGTATACTCAAGTAATTATGTTCATATCTTCGTAAATACTCGAAACCCTATCTTGGATTAAAAGTTTATTTTATCGAATAATTATTTTATTAATTATTAATATTAAATCTTAAAATATTATTTATTAATTATTGTTCATTATTTCAAAGATGAAGTCAATCCAAGATGCCTTTAATACTTTCCAACTCGAACTCTTTCGAACTCAAAACATTTTCGAAAACCCTCGGTCAGATTCTGCTTCTTGTATGATTTCAAGAATCATCGGTCGACATATGTCGGACCTCAATTACTCTGTTTTCAATCAAAATCAAGTTTTCAAAAGAAAAAGAAAAAGGGACTCTGGCAGGTGTGGGAACCGTTGACGAACGATTCCCGGGATGTGTAAGCGGCCGTGAGCCAGGCGGTCCATCAATTATTATTCCGGCCCAGGTGTTGCCGAAGGATGATTACGGATGTAGTTTTCATCGAGGGTGATTACGGATGTAGTTTTCACCCGGGGATAGTTACGGATGTAGTTTCTATCCTTCTACCGGTAGAGAAGACCCGCGGATTATTGGACTTGGATGTGGCGACTGATCATCGTCAATCCTTGTCAGGTTTTGTGTTTTCTTTAAGTCCCATTCCTCCATTTTGGAAAAATGCTTTGACACTGCTTCTTAGGCTTTTGTGCCAAGTTGCTGATAGTGTTCTATTTTGATGAGAAAGATGTTGACTCAATGCAGTATCTAGAACTGCAAGTTTATTTTGAAAACAAGGGCACATATTGTTGTACCTTCGGAATTTATCAACAACGACAAGTGATTTTATATCTGATTGATACAAACGCCAATCATATGAAATGTTATATTGCTTACCATATACATATATTTCTTGCTGAGCTATAGTTGCTCACTCTTGCTTGTTTTCAAATTTTACAAACACAACAGCTAAGCGAAATGGCAAGACCCAGACAGACTGCTCGAAAGCAGATGACTAGACCCGAGCCAGCAGTTGAGATTCCACCGGTAGGCCCCATTAGCCGGATTGGTTGGCAGCTTTTGTTAGTTCGTTTTATTTATCAGTATGACCTGTGCAAGGCAGTGTATCGTAACAAACTTTCAAGCCGCCAACTTCGCTTCATATCGAAGTGTTGCTGGTAGCATAAATACTATTTAATTCGGTCTGTAATAACTCTGATACTTTTATTACTGCTTAATCAATGTTGTGACGTTTCTGAGGCTCTAACCTCTGTGTGTGTGTGCGGTGTGAGTTTTGTGGGGTCGATGGCTGTTTTATTTATATTATGTGCAAGAACAGGTATGTTATTAATGGAAAATGGACCGTGGCGCCTATATCTCCGACCCCGGATCTGGGGGCGTCACAGAAATGGTATCAAAGCGAGGTTACAGTTCTCAGAAACGATAGTAATTTAAGAAAGCAACCCTAATAATAATAACAATAATAATAACCCTAAAACAACCTTAATAATACTTAGAACTCTCATCGAGCTTGTAGTCGGGTTATCGGATATAGCCCTAACTTTAAGGCCCGTGAGGGAACTACTCCTTAAACTTTTCTTTATGGTTAGTGACCCACCTTATTTCCCTTGTGTAGATGGAGGAGATACCAGACCCTAAGGCTTTCGAGAGAGAGCATGATGAGGCACTGATGCGAGATACCGAGGATCCTGAGGAGGACATGGGTGCTGACTCTGAGCTCGGCCCCTGGATTACGCTGATAGGAGATACTAATGATGAGGATCCCGTTGAGGAGCCCTTTGAGCCTGAGCCTGAGCCTGAGCCAGAGCCTGTTACCCCATCTCCTGTAGCTACTGATGAGGAGAGTGTGAGATCCGGTGAGGGTCGTGTTGTGTCACCCACACCTTCTCCACAGACATCTAGCCCTGTTTCATCGGACGGTGACTCCGAGGATGATACTTCTAGCGAGGAGGAGCTTGACCCTACCTGTAACGCCCCGACTTCCCAATACTATAAATATACTTTTATAACAAATTATCGAATTTAACTAGATAGAATATATTTTTAAAACAGAGAAATTTTGGAAAATTTCGGCATGAAGTATTCGTAATATGGACTATCCACCTGTAATTTGAAACCAAATCAATGCATTTCAACATGACCACAATTTCAACTACTAAGAAATAATACTGCACATGTTCAACCTGTCCTAATTGATCAGGTGAACCATACCAAAATATCTTCCCGATTAGAGCAAGATCGGGGCATCACAATACCGGCTGAAAACATAACACTTGGTAACAAAATAATAAGAAATAAATACAGCTCCACTACTAACCCGGATCTCTATCAGGTAGTTTAAAGAATCCAAACGAAATCGCAAGGTTTAAATCACTTGCCTTAACAAGATGCTTTCACGCTAGCCACTTAGCTTAAAAGCCCTCAGCCTTTGCCTTTCCTTTATCCCTCATGCCTACGTCCTTCGAATCTACACACAAAATATACACTATTTTAGTATTCTATTCGATGCTTACTAATCATTACTACTAATCAACACTAACTACCCGTGCGAATAATCCCCCTAATTCTATTTATTTATTCATAATACATCACTTTACAAACAATGACACATGCCTTGCCCTTTGACTAATAAGCACTTATCAAATAACCAAATAAATAATTATCGATCAAATAATATTCATAACAGCAATACAATTGCATACATATATTCGAAAGAAATTTGAAATATTTTTAGAAAATTTGACGGCAACCCTTTATACAGGGAACTGCCAGTCGAACAAAAATCGACTCAATGCATCCACAATTTACATTCCATAAATTATCAAGTTATTTAAACCAATTTCATTCTAAACAATTAATTACTAAATAATTCAATTCATATCAATAATTTTTCGTCAATACATTCTCACAATTTAAGACACGAACAAAATGATAATATAAATTGATAAAATACAATTTGGCTCAGAATAATCATCATTGCCAATTTTCTATCGACTCAATTTTTCATATCACTGTCGATAGGGCAAAGTTTCGAGGGTGCCCTAATTTGGGTCTCCAACTCGAAACTCCGCACAATTAATTACAAAATAAATTAATAGTTCACATCACGAAATCAATTCAGTAATTAAATCATCACGGTTTCGAAAATTAATCACCCAAGTCGAACTATTATATCGTCGACCGGCAATACAATTCTCAACCCTCATATTCGAAACATAACAGTCAGATTAATCGAACACATATGAAAAGAATGAGATACTCCCAACAATCACCATCGATTGGAAAACAGGGGAGGTACCAATCGTAAAATCTCGCACCCACAACCACACATATAAGCATAGTATACACACTTAATTCTGTAGAAGCAACCACAGTCGAAGCCCCCTAACTGCAATCATAACATTACACCTTCGACCCACACACCCACACGATTTCAAACACACACACACACACAGCTTATATATACATAAGCTATATACATATGCACATAAGCTCGAAGCCACACAGATAGAATAATCGGATAGGAAGACAACAGGGGATATCACGGAGGGGAAGGGAGAGAGAGACCCACCCAATGCGAGAGAGATTTTTGATCGATAGAGAGAGAGTTCGAGAGACTTGTAGAGATACAGGGGAAAGAAACCGAGAGATTGTAATTAGGGATTGAAAGTTTTGGGGGGTTTTTAAGGATTAAATGGGGAAAGTTGTGTCAAATCTTTTTAAAACAAAACAATTCTGAATTTCTTTTAAACGATAATTCAATAATAAAATAAATAACAACTAAACTGAAAAATAGGTGAAATATTAAATTTTAAAATTTTAAAATAAAGAATATAAAATTACGATCACTCACATGTTTTTAGAATATTTTCAGGATTAAAAAAGAATTAAATATGGATTTTACAATATTAAATCCATAAAATGAAACAATAATTCATAAAATCATTTTAAAATCCTTAAAAATGAAAACAAATCCATATAATATTTTTAAAACTCAAATAAACTAATGAAGTTAATAATTCGAAAGATTTCATAATTTTTACTAATCCCGATGATTTTATAAAATTATCAAAAGATAAATAATCATGTTTTAAGTAGAGTTTATTACCCAAAATAAAAATAAGAATACGTAAACTTATCCAACACTTATAAATCATCAAATAAACCCACAAAACGAAATCACACATATTTCATTTCCTCAAAAATAATCACGTCACATAATTCACATTTAATAATAAATAAATAATTATAAATATTACAGAAATTTCTAAGGCGTTATATCCTTCCCCCCTTAAAAGGATTCTGTCCCCAGAATCTCACCTAAATAAATAAATGAGGATAGTTCTCTAGCATCTCGCTCTCAAGTTCCCAAGTTGATTCTTCAACTCTTGGGTTCCTCCACAAAACCTTTACCAACTTAACTGTCTTATTCCTTAACTTCCTATCCATTCTGTCCTGAATTGCTACAGGTTGTTCTATATACGACAGATCCGGCTGTAACTCAATAGGCTCGTACTCGATCACATGACTCAAATCTGGATGATATTTCTTGAGCATTGACACATGGAAGACATTGTGGATATGACTCATATGTGGCGGTAGGGCTAACTCATACGCGACTTTTCCAACCCGTCTTAAGATCTCAAAAGGTCCTACGTATCTCGTACTGAGCTTTCCTTTCTTGCCAAACCTCGTAACTCCTTTCCAAGGTGAGACTTTCAACAACACTTTATCTCCTTCCTCGAAATTCAGATCTTTCCTGTCTTGATCTGCATATTTCTTTTGTCTGTTTTGAGCGGCTATCAACCTTTTCTGAATGATTTCGACCTTTTCCTTCGTTTGTTGCACTAGTTCTGATCCTAACACCTTACGCTCACCAACATCATCCCAATATACAGGAGATCTACATTTCCTTCCATATAAAGCTTCATATGGCGGCATCCCAATACTAGCATGATAGCTGTTGTTGTAAGAGAATTCCACCAAAGGTAGGTGCTCGTCCCAACTTCCTTTAAAATCCAATGCACACGTTCGTAGCATATCTTCAATAGTTTGAATGGTTCGTTCACTCTGTCCGTCTATCTGCGGATGATAGGCTGTACTCATCTTAAGCTCAGTTCCCAAGCATTCTTGAAATTGTTTCCAAAATCTGGAGTTGAAACGTGGATCTCGATCAGATACAATAGTTACTGGCACACCGTGACGCATAACCACTTCCTTCAAATACAGCTGTACCAACTTATCTAGTGAGAATCTTTCGTTGATTGGAAGAAAATGTGCAGACTTAGTCAAGCGGTCTATGATCACCCAAATAGCATCATGATTGGCTTTCGTTCTTGGTAATCCAACCACGAAATCCATAGCTAGATGCTCCCATTTCCACTCAGGAATATCTAACGGCTGTAGTAGTCCACTGGGCCTCTGATGTTCGGCTTTGACTCTTTGACATGTGTAACACTTACTAACCCACTCTGCAATCTCTCTTTTCATATCAGGCCACCAGAAATGTTCCTTCAGGTCTTGGTACATCTTCGTACTCCCCGGATGAATTGAATATCTTGAACTGTGAGCATCCCGCAAAATCTCATTCTTTACTTCTGGCACGTTGGGAATCCAAATCCTCGAAGAAAATCTTAAGATACCCCTATCATCCTTCTGAGTGCAAATCTCTTCACCTGTCAATGTATTCATATCTTGATTCATGATCTCCTCCTGACATCTTCGTATCTTTTCAAGTAACTCGGGTTGAAAGGTCATGGTATAACACTTACCACTGGTAGGCTCCGAGATCTGGACTTCTAATCTCAACTTTTCAAACTCCTTGAACAATTCCTTTGAGAGGGTAAACATGTTCAGTCTCTCCTTTCTACTTAATGCGTCAGCCACTACATTCGCTCTCCCTGGGTGATAATTAATTGTGCAGTCATAATCCTTAATCAACTCTAACCATCGCCTTTGTCTCATGTTAAGCTCTCGTTGAGTGAAGATATACTTCAAACTTTTGTGGTCCGTGTAAATCTCACATTTTTCACCATATAGGTAGTGTCTCCAAATCTTTAGTGCGAATACAATTGCTGCTAACTCCAAATCGTGAGTCGGGTACTTCTGTTCATGAGGCTTTAATTGTCGAGAAGCATACGCAATCACCTTTCCATGTTGCATTAATACACACCCTAATCCCTTGTATGAAGCATCACTATAGATCACAAAGTTTCCTTGACTGTCTGGTAAGACTAACACTGGTGCTGTTACTAATCTTTTCTTTAATTCCTGGAAACTCTCTTCACACTTCTCATTCCATATGAACTTCTCATTTTTCCTAGTCAACCTGGTCAATGGTGAGGCGATCTTAGAAAAATCTTGAACAAACCTCCTATAATAACCAGCCAATCCCAAGAAACTTCTCACTTCGGTGGGCGTTCTCGGTCTGCTCCAATTCACCACAGCTTCTATCTTTGCAGGGTCAACTCTAATTCCTTCACTACTGATTATATGGCCTAGAAATTGCACCTCTTCCAACCAAAACTCACATTTTGAAAATTTGGCATACAACTTCTCTGCTCTCAATATTTCTAACGCACTCCTTAAATGTTCTGCATGTTCTTCCCGGGTCTTGGAATATATCAAGATATCATCAATGAAAACTATCACAAATTTATCCAGATGCTTCCTAAAGACTCTATTCATAAGATCCATAAATGCTGCTGGGGCATTGGTTAATCCAAATGGCATCACTAAGAATTCGTAATGTCCATACCTTGTGCGAAATGCCGTCTTTGGAATGTCTTCAAGTTTGATCTTTAATTGATGATAGCCCGATCTTAAATCAATCTTCGAGAAATAAGCTGCTCCCTTAAGTGATCAAACAAATCATCGATTCTAGGTAAGGGATATCTATTCTTGATGGTCAGCTTGTTGAGTTCTCTATAATCGATACATAATCTCATACTACCATCCTTTTTCTTGACAAACAGCAAAGGAGCTCCCCACGGTGATACACTTGGTCTTATGACTCCCTTATCTAAAAGTTCTTGTAATTGTGTTGCTAACTCTTTCATCTCCACCGGTGCCATCCTATATGGTGCTTTGGACACGGGTTCTGCTCCAGGTACTAGGTCTATAGCAAACTCCACTTCTCGATCTGGAGGTAAACCGGGTAATTCTTCTGGAAAAACGTCGGGGAACTCGTTAACAATTGGTATATCTTCTATCTTCGGTGCTTGCTTCTCTACATCCGTCACGTGTGCTAAATACGCTTCACAACCTTGTCTAAGTAACCTCTTCGCTTGCATAATACTCAGAAATTTCTTCACCTGCCTTTGTCCTTGAAATATCACTTCCTTATCATCCTCCGCCTTTAATCTCACCTGCTTCTTTCTACACTCAATCTGTGCATCATAATCAGCCAACCAATCCATTCCTAAAATTACATCGAATTCTCCCATTTCGAAGGGTATCAAATTGGCATAGAAAAGGTAACCACCTATCTCTATATTACATTGAGGACACACTTGATTGACAGGGACTCTATCTTGGTTTGCCACCTCTATCACTAAAGCTTGCTCTAAAGGTCGAATTTCACATTGCAATTTACTAACAAACTTGTTGGAAATGAAAGACTTGGTAGCTCCAGAATCAATTAAAATTTTAGCCTCTATTGAATTTACAGGAAGCATACCTGCGACAACATCCATTTCCTGAACAGCATCCTGCATTGTCATGTTGAAAGTTCTGGCTCTAGGTGAAGACATCTGGTTCTGGGCTGGAGGTCCAGCTATCCTCAAAACATTTGCTGACTGAACTGGCTCCTTACAATCCTTAGCAATATGACCAAGTTTCCCACATTTTTAGCACGTCACAGCTGGTTTCGGAGTCGTGCACTCTATAGCATAATGCCCCTTTTTGTTACACTTGAAGCAGGTAATATTTGGTTTGTTGCAAATTCCCGAGTGCTTTTTCCCACAAATTTTACAGTCAGGTAGAGCTGGTCTGATTGCAAGTTGCTGATTAGTATTCTAAAAATGCTTAACTTGGCCCCCATTTCCATTCTTTGGCTTTTGGAACCCTCGGTTCTTGCCGGTCTGACCCTCATTCCTTGGCTTAAACTTATTATTATTATTGTTACCTCTTGGGTTCTGACTTCCCTCAGTAACTTCTATCTTCCTTTTCTTTCCCGCCTTCTCCTTCTGGTACAATTCACTTTCACCTTCCACAATCATAGCTTTCTCCACCACCATTGCATAGTTCTCCAACTGAAATACCGCCACCTTACTACGTATCCATGACTTTAGACCCTGTTGAAACCTTTTAGCTTTCTTTGCCTCAGTATTGACATACTCAGGAACAAACCTTGCTAGCTCTGTGAATTTTGCCTCGTATTCTGCCACGCTCATGTTTTCTTGTTTTAATTCTAAAAACTGAATCTCCAGCTGATCTTGCATATACCTTGGGAGATACTTCTCGAGAAATAACTCTGTGAATCTCTGCCATGTAATCACTCCTTCACCTTCCAATAGCTTTGTTGACTCCCACCAATAGTTTGCTTCAGCTTTCAAGAAATAGCTCGCATATTCAGTCTTCTGTTCTTCTCCTACCCTTACCAAATCAAAAACTTTTTCCATTTCATTAAGCCAAGCCCTAGCTTCAATAGGGTTGACAGTACCTTTGAACTTTGGAGGGTGCACGGCTTGAAAAGCCTTAAAGGTCACAATTGGTTGAGCGGGTCGTTGTTGAGCTAGAGCAGCTGTCTGTTGTTGAAGAAGTTGAAGAATTTGAGTCATAGTTGGGTCAACTGGGTTTTGATTGTCAGTGTTCTGGTTTTTGGGATTTGCAGTAGTTCTTCTCTTTGGAGGCATGGTTCTGATAAGAAGATAAATAGTTCATTAAACAACAGGTAAATAATCAACAAGCAGTTATGTATAGAAATAAGGTTTACAAATCCCGAATTTTGAGTTATCAGTGATCACAAGAGTTTAATCAGTGTAAAGAACCAAGGAACATAGGTATTATCTTGAACAAGAATCAAATATTCAGACAGCTCAGAAATATATTGGAAAATGCGAAATTAATAAGAAAACAAAGGACATGGTACCTACAAGGGTTATGGTATACACAACAGTTTTAGAGTTCAAGGTATACTGTTAACAATTCAACAACAACAGTAGTTCCAAGAATAGCCATAATCATCCACCACCTGTGATAACGATATAGCGCAAAAAGAAAATACCTAAGCAATAAAAGAACATCCTAAACCTATCACCTACTATCCTAAAGATAACCTACACCTATCACTCCTATTCTATACCTATCCTATACCTAACCTGGCTTGTTTCAGTGACCAAAACCTGACAGCTCTGATACCAACCTGTAACGCCCCGACTTCCCAATACTATAAATATACTTTTATAACAAATTATCGAATTTAACTAGATAGAATATATTTTTAAAACAGAGAAATTTTGGAAATTTTCGGCATGAAGTATTCGTAATATGGACTATCCACCTGTAATTTGAAACCAAATCAATGCATTTCAACATGACCACAATTTCAACTACTAAGAAATAATAATGCACATGTTCAACCTGTCCTAATTGATCAGGTGAACCATACCAAAATATCTTCCCGATCAGAGCAAGATTGGGGCATCACAATACCGGCTGAAAACATAACACTTGGTAACAAAATAATAAGAAATAAATACAGCTGCACTACTAACCCGGATCTATATCAGGTAGTTTAAAGAATCCAAACGAAATCGCAAGGTTTAAATCACTTGCCTTAACAAGATGCTTTCACGCTAGCCACTTAGCTTAAAAGCCCTCAGCCTTTGCCTTTCCTTTATCCCTCACGCCTACATCCTTCGAATCTACACACAAAATATACACTATTTTAGTATTCTATTCGATGCTTACTAATCATTACTACTAATCAACACTAACTACCCGTGCGAATAATCCCCCTAATTCTATTTATTTATTCATAATACATCACTTTACAAACAATGACACATGCCTTGCCCTTTAACTAATAAGCACTTATCAAATAACCAAATAAATAATTATCGATCAAATAATATTCATAACAGCAATACAATTACATACATATATTCGAAAGAAATTTGAATTTTTTTTAGAAAATTTGACGGCAACCCTTTATACAGAGAACTGCCAGTCGAACAAAAATCGACTCAATGCATCCACAATTTACATTCCATAAATTATCAAGTTATTTAAACCAATTTCATTCTAAACAATTAATTACTAAATAATTCAATTCATATCAATAATTTTTCGTCAATACATTCTCACAATTTAAGACACGAACAAAAGGATAATATAAATTGATAAAATACAATTTGGCTCAGAATAATCATCATTGCCAATTTTCTATCGACTCAATTTTTCATATCACTGTCGATAGGGCAAAGTTTCGAGGGTGCCCTAATTTGGGTCTCCAACTCGAAACTCCGCACAATTAATTACAAAATAAATTAATAGTTCACATCACGAAATCAATTCAGTAATTAAATCATCACGGTTTCGAAAATTAATCAACCAAGTCGAACTATTATATCGTCGACTGTCAATACAATTCTCAACCCTCATATTCGAAACATAACAGTTAGATTAATCGAACACATATGAAAAGAACGAGATACTCCCAACAATCACCATCGATTGGAAAACAGGGGAGGTACCAATCGTAAAATCTCGCACCCACAACCACACATATAAGCATAGTATACACACTTAATTCTGTAGAAGCAACCACAGTCGAAGCCCCCTAACTGCAAACATAACATCACACCTTCGACCCACACACCCACACGATTTCAAACACACACACACACAGCTTATATATACATAAGCTATACACATATGCACATAAGCTCGAAGCCACACAGATAGAATAATCGGATAGGAAGACAACAGGGGATATCACAGAGGGGAAGGGAAAGAGAGACCCACCCACTGCGAGAGAGATTTTTTATCGATAGAGAGAGAGTTCGAGAGACTTGTAGAGATACAGAGGAAAGAAACCGAGAGATTGTAATTAGGGATTGAAAGTTTTGGGGGTTTTTAAGGATTAAATGGGGAAAGTTGTGTCAAATCTTTTTAAAACAAAACAATTCTGAATTTCTTTTAAACGATAATTCAATAATAAAATAAATAACAACTAAACTGAAAAATAGGTGAAATATTAAATTTTAAAATTTTAAAATAAAGAATATAAAATTACGATCACCCACATATTATTAGAATATTTTCAGGAATAAAAACGAATTAAATATGGATTTTACAATATTAAATCCATAAAATGAAACAATAATTCATAAAATCATTTTAAAATCCTTAAAAATCAAAACAAATCCATATAATATTTTCAAAACTCAAATAAACTAGTGAAGTTAATAATTCGAAAGATTGCATAATTTTTACTAATCCCGATGATTTTATAAAATTATCAAAAGATAAATAACTCATGTTTTAAGTAGAGTTTATTCCCCAAAATAAAAATAAGAATACGTAAACTTATCCAACACTTATAAATCATCAAATAAACCCACAAAACGAAATCACACATATTTCATTTCCTCAAAAATAATCACTTCACATAATTCACATTTAATAATAAATAAATAATTATAAATATTACAGAAATTTCTAAGGCGTTATACTACCCCTGCCACTGCTCCTGCTCCTGCTACTGCTGCTGCACCTGCTCCTGTTCCTGTCATACCACCTCCACCGATGGACCTACCCCCAGTGTCGGGTACTGAGCACGCTTACGTGGTACTGTTCCTGACCCGAGACTTACTTTCTGTAGAGGCCCGACTTAACGAGGCGAGGCGGGCACTAGTGGAGGAGCGCGAGGCACGCTTGAGGATCCAGGCTGAGATGAGGACCGCTGTTGCTAGGAGGACTAGGGCTCGACTCCATAGGATTGAGAGGAGGAGTCGTGAGAGGATTCTTGGTTTAGGGATCCGCGGGGGCGGGGTGATCCAGGCTAGGGATGCTAGGCGTGTTGTGCGTCGTGCATTTGCCCGAGTGTGGACCTTGCTTCGCCGCGGTGCGGCCCCGTGATGTGTTACTGATAGCTCAGTCCCCTAGGTTCAGATGACATTAGTGTGTCGATTTTGCGGGATAGTTGACTTGTGCAGTGGTATCCTTTCTGACCAGTGGATGAGTAGACTGACCTACAGATATGTAGATGTGATTTCGGGTAGTATGTACGGATGTAGCCCTACTTTTTTGTACCCCTGACTATTCGGATGATGTACTTGTATTTGTTCCACTTTTGCTAGACTTTGACATCGGAACTATGTATTTGGCACCAACATCCAAACTTTTTTTTTTTTTTTTTTGCTAATTTAAAGTATTATAACGAAGAAAGAAAAAGGATACAAGGATCCGGGGCATACCCCTCAAAAAGATGGCAAGAGACAGGATCTCACCATACGCCAAAAAATAACCAGGCTAAACTATAATAAAACTAGAGTAGCCAATTAACAACTGTTGGGTGTTTTCTAACATATGTCCTAAAACAGTTACAAGAAAAAAGTTTTTCTTTAACCATCCGCTTTATAACTCGAACTAGCTCCAAGGTAGAGTGGCTTTTGCTGGAATTGTGGATTCTAAAGTTCCTCTCCTTCCACGTGTGGTGAACTGCAACAGCTAGGAATAAACTACCCATCTGAGTGAAGATCTTCGAAGATGGTGGGAAGAAGTCTCCATTTTGGCACTGCAACCAATCCGGGTTTAGAACAATAGGGCAAGCTCGTCTTATCATGTCGAAGTAAGGACAGTCTGAGAAAATATGATGCACAGTTTCTGGTCTCAAATTACATAGAGCACAATTCTGGTTAACCGCCATTCCAAACATGAGCATCCTATCTCTGGTAAGCAACCGATTTTTTAAAGCTAACCAGAGAGTAAACGAACATCTAGGAATGGAGAATGAGTTCCAAACTACTTCATGCCAAGAAGATAAACCCGATCTCTCTCTAATAGACTGCCAGATGGTAGAAAGCTTTACGTTTGAGGGGAGAAGTCCATCCCAAGTTATAACATCAGAATGGTAGATTGCAACAGAACCTACCCGACTCCGAAGCTCCAAACTTTGTGATAACCCTTGTACCGTACTTATTTAGTTTCAGTTTCCTTGATATTGTCTCAACTGCTTTACTTACCGATGCCATGCTTTACTATCTTGATATACAACTGTGATTATACAATTGCTACAAGCCACAAATACAACCATGCTGTTTCAAATTTACGATATGCGATTTCAAATTGTTCTCTACAATTTCCAAAAATGTTCCTACAATTTTTTTTAAAATAAATTTTTTCAAAAAAAAAAAAAATTTGAGGTTTCGAAATTTTGAAAACTCTTGCAAATGTTTTCGCATCCCATAGAGATTTTTCCCAAAAATGTTTTGACGTTTTATCTCCAGCATCGGATTATTAAAACTTTCGCAACTTCCACCCTTATGAGGAGGAACGATACGTTCCTGACCCGTGCAAACGCTGTCAGGTAATTGGAAAATCCTAACCCATTTCTTGTTTTATTATCAGAATCATGCCACCCAGAAGAATGAACACTCGAGCTCACCCGATCAGTTCTGAGGGCCAGGGTAGCCACCATGGAACCGGAGGCCACCAGAACCGTGAAGGGGAGAATGTCAACCTGAGTGAGAGTGAGGGCAACGATCATAACTTGTTTGATGACTCTGAGTATGAAGAAGAAGAAGCTGGTGATGACACCCGAGAGGCAGAACATCCTAGGGGAGGCCCTATGGAACAGTTCATGGAGTTACTTAGGCAGAACTTGGACCGTCCCCCAGTTCAGCAACCACCCCAAAATGCTAATGCAAATGCTTTCCGGAACTTCAAATCCCTGAAACCCCCAGAATTTAAAGGAATTGCCGATCCGGTCGAGGCAAGGGCCTGGCTGAAGGAAATGGAAAAATCTTTCGAGATACTAGGTGTCACTGAGGAGCAGAAGACTGTTTTCGCCACTTACCTTCTGAAGGGTGAGGCGAACTATTGGTGGGAAGCTAAGAAGAATTAGGAAGGAAGAGGTGTGGTGACCTGGGAGAGGTTTAGCGAGCTGTTCTTGGAGAAGTACTTTCCTAGGTTCATGGAGACACAAATGGAGCTGAAGTTTTTGGAACTGAAGCAAGGTAACATGACGGTGGCCCAGTATGAGGCCAAATTTACTGAGCTGTCGAGGTTTGTGCCGGAATATGTGAACTCTGAGGCAAAGAGGGCCCGAAGATTTCAATTAGGGCTAAAACAATGGATTCAGAATCGTGTGGCGGTTCTTGAGCTGACAGACTATGCCACCCTGGTACAGAAAGCATCAATTGTTGAGGCTGGGAGTGAACAGATGCAGAAGGAGAGGGAAGGAAATAAGAGGAAGTTTGATAGTCGAAAGGGAAACTCTGCGGGAGGGAGCTTTCCGAGCAAATTTAAGCGAGGAACGATGTCCCAACCCAGCGGGAACTTTGGAACCAAGAGAGCTGAAAGTTGGAGTGTGGGCCAGAGCGGCCGACCACAGGGATCGTCTTACTCTACCCCATCCCGAGCCCAACCCCCAGAATGTAATAAATGTGGAAGGAAACATGCGGGCGTGTGTAACCTGCAAGATGTGAAGTGCTTCAAGTGTGGGCTGACAGGACATTATGCTAACGCCTGTCGAGGAACTAGTAACAACACTAGTGCCGGAGGTAATTGCTTCAAGTGTGGGAAACCAGGGCACCGAATGAGGGAATGTATGTCCTCTGGGCCAGCTGCATCAAGAGTGAGTGGAACTGCTTCTAACAAGGCCCCTACTGCAAGAACTTTTAACATGACGGTGCAGGATGCCGTGAGGAACACGGATGTGATTGCAGGTACTCTACTACTCAACTCAGTTAAGGCAAATGTTTTATTTGATTCGGGAGCTACCAAGTCTTTCATATCTCTAGATTTTGTATGTCAGTTAGGCCTTAAGACTGAACCATTGAAAGACAGACTGCAAATAGAGATAGCTAATCATGAAATTATTCCTGTTAGCCACGTATGTCCAGGATGTGACCTAGAAATTGAAGGGCGACACTTTCGGGTAGACTTAATACCTTTTAAACTAGGAGAGTTTGACGTAATAGTAGGAATGGATTGGTTAACAACCCACGGAGCCCAGATTGATTATGTGAAGAAGAAAGTGAGTTTGAAACTGCCAAGGGACGAAGAAGTAGTGTTTAGTGGGAAACAGCAAAACCAAAAGTTCCTGACTATGATTCAAGCTAAGAAGCTGTTACGTAAAGGATGCGAAGCCTATTTAGCCTATGTGAAGGATACCAAGAAAGAGGCACCAAACCTACAGGAAATCCCTGTCGTTAATGAGTTCGCGGACGTATTTCCGGATGATCTTCCAGGACTACCACCTGATAGAGACATCGAGTTCGCTATAGACTTAGTTCCGGGCACGGCCCCAATTTCGAAATCCCCATATCGGCTAGCCCCAGTGGAGATGAAAGAGCTAGCCACTCAGTTACAAGAGTTGTTGGATAAAGGGATGATAAGACCTAGTGTGTCACCGTGGGGAGCCCCGGTGTTATTCGCGAAAAAGAAGGATGGTAGTATGAGATTATGTATAGACTACAGGGAGTTGAACAAGGTGACTATAAAGAATAAGTATCCCTTGCCCAGGATAGATGACCTGTTTGACAAATTAAAAGATGCAGTTTATTTTTCCAAAATTGATTTGAGGACCGGGTATCACCAGTTAAAGATTAAGCCAGAAGATATACCAAAGACGGCCTTTCGCACCCGGTACGGACACTATGAGTTCCTAGTGATGTCATTTGGGTTAACGAATGCCCCTGCAGCTTTCATGGATTTAATGAATAGAGTCTTCAAGAAGTACTTGGACAAGTGTGTTATAGTCTTCATCGATGACATCTTGATTTATTCCAAGATGAAGGAGGAACATGCAGAGCACTTGAGGATTGTATTGGGAGCATTGATAGAAGAAAAGTTGTACGCTATGTTCTCGAAGTGTGAATTTTGGTTGAAGGAAGTTCAGTTTTTAGGTCATGTGATTAGCGAACAAGGCATTCTAGTGGACCCAGCCAAAATAGAGGCTGTATCAAATTGGGAGAGACCAACCACTCCGACAGAGGTGAGAAGTTTTATAGGGTTGGCTGGCTACTATAGGAGATTTGTCCAAGACTTTGCAAAGATAGCAGCCCCTTTGACCCGACTAACTCGCAAGACCGAGAAGTTTGTGTGGACTGAAAAATGCGAAGAGAGCTTCCAAGAGTTGAAAAAGAGGTTGGTGACAGCACCAGTACTAGCCCTACCTGATGATAAGGGAGATTTTGTGAATTATAGCGACGCATCCCATAAAGGTTTAGGGTGTGTGCTTATGCAGCACGGTAAGGTGATTGCGTATGCGTCCAGACAACTTAAGGAATATGAGATAAGATACCCCACCCATGATTTGGAATTAGCAGCGATAGTTTTTGCTTTGAAGATCTGGAGACATTATCTTTACGGAGAAAAGTGTGAAATCTACACGGATCACAAGAGCTTAAAGTACATATTCACTCAGAAAGAGTTAAACATGAGGCAGAGGAGATGGCTAGAGCTAATTAAAGATTATGATTGTGAGATTCATTATCACCCAGGGAAGGCCAATGTGGTGGCCGATGCACTTAGCCGAAAGGAGAAACTCAAGATGATAACGTCAGTGGACGAGTTGGAGAAACTTGAGATTGAAGTGAGGTTACCAGGAATTGGACAAGAGAGTCTAATGGAAATAAGAGTCCAACCACCGCTATTGGAAAAGATTAAGTTATGCCAGGAAAAGAAGATATAAGAAGAAAAGAATTCGATGGAGAAAATTTTGACTGGCGAGGAAATTAAGTGTGAGAAGGACGGGAATGGAATTATGAGGTACGCATCTAGGATATGGATCCCGAACGTTCAGGAATTAAAAGACGAGATTTTGCAAGAGGCTCATAGTTCGAGGTACTCAATTCACCCTGGAGGCACTAAGATGTATAGAGATCTGAGAGAATACTATTGGTGGCCAAATATGAAGAAGGACGTGGCAGAGTGGGTAAGTAAATGCTTGACATGTCAAAGAGTAAAGGCCGAACACCAGAGGCCCAGTGGATTGTTGCAACCCTTGGAGATACCCGAGTGGAAGTGGGAGCAAATTGCGATGGACTTTGTGGTCGGATTACCAAGGACCAAGACTAATCATGATGCCATTTGGGTAATTATCGATAGATTGACCAAGTTAGCACATTTTCTTCCAATCAACGAGAGATACACTGTCGACAAGCTGGCAGATATTTACTTAAAGGAGATCGTGGTAAGGCATGGGGTTCCTGTGAGCATTGTATCAGATAGAGACCCAAGATTCAACTCCAGGTTCTGGAGAAGTTTTCAGGATTGTGTGGGGACCAAGTTAAACATGAGTACTGCATACCATCCCCAAACAGACGGACAGAGTGAGAGAACCATCCAGACCACCGAGGACATGTTGAGGGTATGTGCCATAGATTTCAAGGGAAGTTGGGATGACCACTTGCCGTTGATCGAATTTTCCTACAACAACAGTTACCATGCGAGTATAGGCATGCCCCCATATGAAGCTTTGTACGGACGAAGATGTCGGTCTCCCTTGTGTTGGGAAGAAGTTGGAGAACGGAAGATTTTAGGGCCTGAACTAGTCCAACAGACAAGAGAAACTATCGAACTCATAAGAGGACGGCTGGTAGCAGCCCAAGACAGACAGAAGAAGTATGCGGACCAGACCCGCAAGGACAAAGAATATGAGGTAGGAGAGTTTGTGATGTTAAAAGTATCACCGTGGAAGGGATTGATGAGATTTGGTAAGAAAGGAAAACTAAGCCCGATATTTATTGGACCTTTAAGTACTACTGTTCACAAAAGGATGGATACTCTAGAGGATAAATTTGATGTCTTGACTTCCAAAGTTACCAATATGGAATCTTCTCTCCATCTTATCTTATCTTTATTGACTGATGATTCTGAAGTCAAAAAAGGGGAGAAGGTAGTCAAAACAAAATGCACACCTGATATAGTTGTAAGAAAGGATGATGATACTTCTGGAAATGATGGTGGTGCTCAGACACAGACACATGGAACAGGAACCTTTGATGCTGCATTGGTAACAAGGAGAAGTCAGTCACAAACTCAAACCAAGCAGTCAACTCATGTTTCTGAATCTGGGAAGAGAACAGTAAGAACAGTGGTGCAATTTCAAATCCTGACAGAAGAACAATTTTTGTCACTTGGTCAAAGTCAAAGGCAAACACTTCACACAATTCTTGAAGGTGATGAAGATTTGCTAATTACTGATGTAGAAGATGCTCCACATCTATTCGAGAAGATTACTACTGGGACAGGTGATAGTGAAATTGTATATCATAATAGTGCTACGGTTCATTAGTATCATGCTGAGAAGGCACTTGCTTTAACTACTGAAGAAAATCCAAACATGACTACTGATGAGATCTTAGAAGAACAAAACAGGATTCTTAAGGATATTGCTAGACAAAAAGAAGCTCCTACTGCAAGAAGAGGAAGAGGCAGAGGAGGTAGAAACAGAGGAAGAGGAAGGAAACCAGTTCAGACAAGTACATGACAGACAAGATCTAGTGGAATCAAAATAGAAGAAGTTACTAAGAACACAAAGAAGAAAGCTCCACTATCTCTTGAGAACACTCCATCATCAAATGTATTTGCTGAACCTGTTATAGTTGAAGAAGAAACTCCTTTGGTTAGAAGGAAGAAAGCTGTTGAAGAAGCTAAGGATAATGTTGCTGAAATGACTCAAATTGTTGCTTCTGACTCTTAATCTATTAAGGATGCAACAGATGAGTACGTGAGAAGAATTTTTGAGTCTGATAAACAATTATGGTATGACATCAACAAACTACCTAAGGAGGAAATTTTTGATGAACCACAGCTCAAAAAGAAAGGAGGCAAGTGGAAAGATGTTGATAAAATGAAGTACACTGGACCAGCTACTTTTAGGTCTGGTGGAATAATCTTACCACCTTTGGTTACTCCTGGACTTCAGAAAGCTAAAGTTTCCAAGTCTGACAAATCACCACCAATGTGGATTAGGATACAATCTGATCTATTAGGACTGGAACCTTACACTCGAGGAGGTATTGGTTCTAGGGATGCAGAGTTTATGTCTTCAGCTCAAACAGATCAACATTTTCTTGTTAAAAGGTTTGGTGATGAACTAACTGTTGATGATCTTTGGGAACTAGAATCTGTTGCTATTGTTGCTTGCAATGTGAACTCTAGAAAGATAGAGAAATTGCTGTATTTCATGAAAGACAAAAGTGTCAAGAAGCTGTCTATTCATGAGGTGTTGTGCAAATCAACAAAAGAGCTAAAATATGTTCTCTATTTGTTTGAAAATAGACAAATCCCTGATAAAGAAGCCAGTGTTTACAATAACTGGTGTACCATGATCTTCAGAACAATCAAGTCCAGATATTTAGAAGGAGGATCAAGGTATGATGGTAATTACACTCCCATGTACTTGAATACAGAAGGACAAGAAGTTGAAATGCAAAAGGGTTCAGCTGTTAAAGAAGTGATATTGTATCAAGAACAACTATCTCTGAATCCTGGTGGAAAAGAACTTGCATACTTACTGTTGGGAGAGTTAGATTTACCAAGAAGCTCAATTTATAATCTCAGAGCCGGAATCTATCAGATTGGTAAGGGAGATGAAGAACTTAGAAATCTGAAGAAAAGGCTAATTCAAATTCTTGGTGATAAAGAAGAAGAGTTATTATCAAGTTTCTTGCAGATGAGTAATTTCTTTGTGAGAATTTCTGAAACTAAGCTTGAGGATTTCTTGTAATATTTTGTTTTGAGTTTCTGACATCACTGAATCAAGGAATTTGTGCTTTATTTCACAAAGTACAAATTGGGGGAGATTGCTAGATATTGATTCAAGTGATGATCAAGATCTGGACTACTGATCAGATACTGATGCTGACGTCATCAGTAATGCACCGTCAGTATTAGACTATCATCAGGATTGGAGGCTGATCAGGATTACACGAGGATATACATCAGTCCAGGAATCAAGGGAGATTGATATGTCGGTTCCTAATTTATAGGAACGCAGCTATCATTCAAGATATGTACTAAGAGACGTATGTAATTGATTTGATATATCTTGTAATTGATAGTGCAACTGTGTACGATATATATAAACACAGTTTAGGTTTTACATGATTGTAATCGCTTACACGAGTTATCTTGTAACCTAGCAGCTCTCAAGAACATCAGAATTTCTTGAGAGAGTTTGTAACAGTTTTATATCAGAATTAATAAAGCTATTATTTATTCATACTTGTGTTATTATTTCTGCTGTAGGTCAAAAATCTTATACAATTGTATTCAACCCCCTTCTACAATTGTTCTTTACTGGGTAACAGGAACTAGCCGAGGGAAAGGCAAGATGATTGAAGAACTTGATGCATTAAGTTAGGATGAATCTGAAAATCTAGATGAATATTTGGCATTCCTGTCAAAGAGATTTCAAAGTTAAGATTCAAGAAGAATCCAGCAGGAGCCGGGCAATTCAAGAAGAGCTACCAACCTAACAAGGATGTGGTTGAGAGATCAAAGATCAAATGCTTTAGTTGTGGAATTGCTGGTCACTTTGCCAATGAATGCAGAAAGTCCAAAGCTGAGAATGAAAAGAAACAGCTTGAAGCTGTAGACTACAAAAGGAAGTATTTTGATCTTCTCATGCAAAAGGAAAGAGCATTCGTGTCAAGAGACGATGATTGGGCAGCTGGAGGTGACTCGGATGCAGAGGAAGAGTTTGTCAATCTTTTACACATGGCAAACGAGAATGATGAAGAGCCTAGTTCGGCAACCAACCAGGTATTTTCCATAAACCTAACTGAGCTTTCCAAAGATGAATGTGATAATGTTGTTAATGAAATGTCTTTTGAATTGTACAACATGCACACCACATTAAAATCGCTTAACAAAGAGAACAACAAGATTAAGGATCTGAATGTTAAGTTAGGTGATAGGAATACTCTGTTAGAGACTCAGTTAATTGAGTTTTAAACGATTGATGTGTGGTTAATGTATAGATATTTTGCCTCATATTATCTCTCATTTAACTTTGTTTTATGATGTTTTAGTCCTATTTAATTAGAGTAGTTTTTATTTAACTTAAATGGATGCTAAGAATTGATTTTCTATGTTTATAGGAAAATATGGAAGAACAAAGTGCTAAAGAGAAGAATGCATGATGAAATAAAGAAATTAAAGGAGACTCAGGACCTGAGCTTGGAGGCTCAGGGCCTGAACCTGACAGGGATATTTCAAGCACGAAGCTCAGAACCTGAGGCTGAGGCTCAAGGCTTGAATCTGACGAAAATTGGAGTTTTAAGGCTTTCTTAATTGGTCTTGTAACACTTTCCTACATCTTTTAAAGCACTTAAAAGCCCATTCAAGTATGTAAACATATATTAGGTTTTTACATGTATGGTAGAGAGGGTATTACAGACACCAACATCATCACATTATAGAATAGAATAGAATAGCCGTACTTTGGAGAGAGAAGCACGTTGAGAGCGAGATTTGAAGAAGGAGAGAAGGGATTCATCCTGATTTCGAGAAGTTTTTAAAGTTGTATTCTTCATAATTAAACTCTTATACTCATGGTTTGTGGTATTAATATATATATGTTTTATTCAATCATGAGTAGTTAATCCCTTTATCCAAGAGTTGGGTAGTATTCGTTGGCTTATTGAGTTTGTTTGATTGTATTGTGATTTATCTTGGTTTAATTGTTAATCTGTCATTGAGCGCTTTATACAATTAGAAGAGTCGTGAACTTTTAGTTGAATCTTTAGGAATTATAACAAATTGGGAGAGGAGTTGTAATTATAGCTGATAAGTGGATTTTATATCCACTTGGAACGCTTCATTTCGACTTAAATTGATGTCTTGACCTCAAGAATGTTGTATTTTTGATGTGTTTCGTTGAGATGTGCAGGGTTATGAATCGTTGGTTAAGGTTGGAAACTTCATGATGTTATTTCAAGAGTTTGAGGTGAAGGAATGAAGTATCTCGTACCAATCTTGGGGAGGTTTGGAGTTTTAAGAATGAGGAGGACATTAGTAGAAGAAAGAGCAAGAGACAGCGGAAAAAAAAAACGAAGAAATAGTGAAGAAACCATGCCGGGCAGAATTTTCAGCAAGACATGGCCTGCGGTACAGGACATGGCGCGCCTGGGCAGAATTTCCAGCGGGACATGGCGCGCGGTGCAGGACATGGCCTAGCGGAGTTGCTGAAAATCTGATTTTGACTCCTAAAAACTCTAATACCTTTCCTGTTTCGAATCTAAGTTGTAGTTTTGGGTATTTCTTGTTGGATAAGACTTCTAGGGCCTATATAAACACATCCCATCATTGTAATTCATATGATTACTTAGAATTACATATCATAGCATAGTTTTGCAAGGGAGAAAATGAGAGAAAGATTCAACGCTCGTGACAAGCAACGGATCAAGATCTACTTCATCTTTTGTGTTCTTTTCTTAGGCGTTATTCTGGATTCTAGATTTGTTTCTCAACTCTTTGTTTTATTAATATTACTTCTTCTTTCTTTCATACTTTGTTTTATATCATGTTTTCATCAAATCTCATGGTGACGAACGGTTCGATTATAAACTAATCGTTGTCATGGGATTCTAACGGATTTATCTATGTAACTTAGTAGTCTGATTGCTTTAAAGATATGTGTGTTGTGAATTCTTGATATCCTCGTATGGTTAATCTTAATGCTTTTAGATGCGTAGCTAACATCTAAATTGAATTGTTAATCTCTTGCGAAACGAGAGTGGATCTTGAGATTTAGAACTTGCCATGCTAGCATAGGATAGGTTGATGTTTTAACATCATGATTTGTAGCGTAAATAGAGATATTATGCTGCCCTATGTGATCTTAATAGACAACTTGTTCTTCAACCGTTATGTTTTCAAATCTTATAGAGATATAGGGTCTAAGCATAATTGGTGTCCATTCATCTTCTATCTCTTTTGTGGATGTATGTTTAGTTTGGTATTCGTATACTGAGAAGTAACGAGTACTTATTTCGTGTTGTCTGATCAGATATAAAAACCATCACATGCATTGACTAAAGGCATCAACTCTAAGTGAAGTAGATAATGAAGTTAGGATCCCATGTTTATTCTTATATATATAAATCAGTTTAAATCACTTTAGTTAATTAATTTTTAGTTTGGTAATTTGCATCTTAGTTTAAATTAGATAATCAAAAATCCCAATTAGTTAATTGTCTTAGCAGTGAGTTATAACCATACATTGTTGCATAAGTACATCTACTGAATTGAAACCTAAAACAGATCTCTGTGAGAACGAACTTGACTTCTATCTGTATTACTTGTGACCACGTATACTTGCGTGATATTGTGTTAACAATAGTACATGATATGATAGACACAATTTAATTATTAGATCGGGAGATTGATATGCGAATTGTGAAACTGATAATCTTTGGTTCGTAATAGTCTATAGTTATACCTTGATTGACCACGGGAGTGGCGATTGAGGGATGATTTTAGGCACTATAATTTACCTTGGGAGAGGATTTTATAAACATTAGAAGGATTGTTTTTAGCAAAACAAGAGACACAAATTAGACATTCATGATAGCCAATTGAAGAACCCTAATTCTTGGATTATTTTTTCCCATATATATTATATAGTTTTTATTTGTTTATTAGATTAATTAGTAGATAAACACAAACCACCATAATATTTCACCACACTTCTGAACTGTAAGAGATAAAAGACTTAGAATTGGTATTGATATCAGTCCTTCCCTGTGAACGAACTTTGTAAAAATACATATCAACAAATTGGCGCCGCTGCCGGGGAAGGCAGCAATATTGATTTTGTGTTAATTGTTTCTTGTATTTTATATTTTATCTTTGTAAATATATATTTCTTTCCATCTTTTGTTCTTTTTTGGTGTGTCTACAGGTTTCTTTGAGGAACCTAGAACAAGTTTTTGAGGCAAAGACGATATGGATAACAACTTTGGTTGGAATAACGCTCAGAATTTTTCCAGCAATCAAGAACGATATCAAGACTTTGATCCTTATCGACAATTCAATGCTTATGAGGATTTTAATCCATATCAGGTGAATTCGTTCCATTCTGAGAACTCGTATTATGCTCCATACCCACCTAGCACTGATTTTTCATGTGTCTTTGAAAATTAATATCATAATCTTTATCCATATTTATGCAATGATGTTGATACGAGCTTACTTCATTCTAATCCTTCTTTACATTCTTTGGGACTTTTTAAGCACTTTGATGACCCAACTTTTGAGATTGCTAGTATTCCATGTGAACCAGAATCAATAGGTTGGTATGAGGAGAATGCTAAAAGGAATAATTTTATTATGGAAGTTCAACTTGTGATGCATAACGGTTGTCTTCAAATTCCTCCTTGTGTCAATTTTCCAATGATCCATGATTCTTATTTAGCAATTAATGATAATTTTGTGTTTGATGAGTCTACTTGTGTAGTTGATGATTGTCCCATGCGTGCTAATGATAAATTGGATGCAACTGAAATTCTACCAAATCTAGAAAATATTGATGAGCTTAATATATTGGTAGACGAGATAAAAATTGACGAGTGTCCAAATATAATTGAAAAGGAATTAAAGACTGATGAAATTGAAAATCTTGCTTTCGATTATAAGGATCCAATTTGGGAGGAGTTTCTGAGTCGTATTTATGATGATTATGCTGACGACTTTTCTAGGTATTTTGATGTTTCCGAGTCTCTTGAGCATGTGGAGAACATGAAGATTTTCTTACATTTTTATGGATCAAAGGTATATGTGCTGTTAATGATTCGTAAGTATGCACATTTGTTTGCTTTTTCTCCTCACTATTATTACTGTTTGTGTAAATAAGTCGAGCTAATGATAATAAACAAGCGCTTCTTGGAAGGCAATCCAAGATTTTTGTAATGGTTCTAATAATGGGTTGTGAATGTTGTTCTTCGGGGACAAGGAACATGCTAAGTTGGGGGGTGTCTCTATGTTAGTAATGTTTATTAATAGTGTTTGTGTGGGGTATATAGTATAGCAGTAGTAAAAAAAATACAAAAAAATTAAAAATCACAAAAATAATTCTAGCCTTGTGAAGATTACTTGTTGCTATTTGCCTTAATTCACCCACGCATGCTATAGGAATTTTGTGTTATAGACACTTTTGATTGAGAAGTGGCATGCCTTGTTCTTGTGCATACACATACACTATCAAGTTGAAGCTAGTAGACTTATTGAATGTTGTAAGTGATTAAAAGGACATGAATATGTGCAAGATGATTTGGTTTGCATGCTTTGAGTACAAGTATGTGCGTTAGAGAGACTTTTTGCTTGGGATTGACTATATTTTGCCACCAAGTGAGTTTTTGAGCCTATATGCATATCTTTTGCAGTTTATATTCGTTTGCTTGGGTGTCCACGTGTTGTTTGCATTACTAGCACTTGTTTGAGACCTTTATTGAAATGCATGACATTATTTGATTATAACATGATAAAGGCATTTAGGGATAACCTCATATTTCCTATACTACCACACCATCTATACATGATCAATTAGTTACCCCGTTGAGCTTAATCCTATTTTTTCGGTGACTTACCACATTACTTGCCTAAATCTTTTTCTTGTATTGGCCTTGCTTTAACTTGAACCTAAATTGTCAAAGGCTAGTAGAGTGCTTGAGGGAGTGATAAGGTGTGCCGGGGGGTTTATTGATGGTCATTGCTTTGGGAAAATATCGGGTTTGGTTGTTTGCTAGTTAGTCAAAATTTATAAGAATATGGACGATCATTGTACTTGTTTATATATTAGTTCCTTAGCTCTCGAAAAAAAAACAAAAAAAATTGAAAAAAAAAAGAGAAAACAAGAAAGAAAAAATATATATATATATTATTTATACGAGAGCATACTTATGTTTATTTGATCCTTCTTCATTCGACTAATCAAGTTATTTGTTGAAAGAGAATAAAAAAAATTCAAGTGTGGGGATGATATATAAGGAGTTGAATGGTCTATATTGTTGGGTACTAGCCTTTGGCACTTCACTTTTTTTTTGGCTTTACTTGAAATACCTTGCCCCTAGCTCCGTTACAACCCGAATAAAGACCTTTTGATTATCTTCATTGATGTATGTTGTGTTAAAGTTAGATTGATACCAAGTGTCAAGCATGCTTATGATTTTGTTGGAATTGAGTGATACACTTACCCTTGTTCTTGATTGAATATTATTTTGTGAGTGAAAGGTGAGTAATTACTTGTTTTTGCATAAGAGATCTCAAGTTTTGACTTAAAGATGTACTCTTGTGGGCTTAGCATGGTTACCAACTTATTCTTACACTTGACATGGACTTTTGAGAACTTATACATATTCTTTGAGTAGAATATGTGAAGACTTGCATCTTCGACACCAAGGCATTGCATATTCTTAAGTTGATGTGGCATGAGAGGACTTGTATGTGAGGTGTTGTATTGGAATTAAATCTTTTACGAGGTAGATGGATTTTGTGGGTACATGTACGGTAGAGAGGGTATTACAGACACCAACATCATCACATTATAGAATAGAATAGAATAGCCGTACTTTGGAGAGAGAAGCACGTTGAGAGCGAGATTGGAAGAAGGAGAGAAGGGATTCATCCTGATTTCGAGAAGTTTTTAAAGTTGTATTCTTCATAATTAAACTTTTATACTCATGGTTTGTGGTATTAATATATATATGTTTTATTCAATCATGAGTAGTTAATCCCTTTATCCAAGAGTTGGGTAGTATTCGTTGGCTTATTGAGTTTGTTTGATTGTATTGTGATTTATCTTGGTTTAATTGTTAATCTGTCATTGAGTGCTTTATACAATTAGAAGAGTCGCGAACTTTTAGTTGAATCTTTAGGAATTATAACAAATCGGGAGAGGAGTTGTAATTCTAGTACATGATATGATAGACACAATTTAATTATTAGATCGGGAGATTGATATGCGAATTGTGAAACTGATAATCCTTGGTTCGTAATAGTCTATAGTTATACCTTGATTGACCATGGGAGTAGCAATTGAGGGATGATTGTAGGCACTATAATTTACCTTGAGAGAGGATTTTATAAACATTAGAAGGATTGTTTTTAGCAAAACAAGAGACACAAATTAGACATTCCTGATAGCCAATTGAAGAACCCTAATTCTTGGATTATTTTCTCTCATATATTATTATATAGTTTTTATTTGTTTATTAGATTAATTAGTAGATAAACACAAACCACCATAATATTTCACCACACTTCTGAACTGTAAGAGATAAAAGACTTAGAATTGGTATTGATATCAGTCCTTCCCTGTGAACGAACTTTGTAAAAATACACATCAACAACGATGAGAAGAGATTACCAGGATGCAAGGAATGAGTTATGTGAGGCTCTGAAAAGAGAAGAGTTTTTGAGAGAATAGCTGAAAAGGGAACAAGAGTTAATTGCTAAGTGGAAAAGTTCCAAGGCCATAATAGAGGAAATTATTAATGCCCAAGGAATTAACTCTTTCCGCAAATTAGCAGAAGCAAAGATAGAAGTTGATGGGGAGGTTGCTTCTGACAGTGACCTAATAGATGAAGGTTGTCCATTGAAGTCAAAGCCTGTTAATAAAGCAACCTTGACTAAATTGAATGACAAATACGAACCCGTCAGCAAAAACTTTTTAGTAGGAGAATGTAGCAAAACCAAATCAGTTGTAAAGGAAAACATAGGCCACTTGTCCATCAAGCAACTGAAGGATGAGTTAGAAGAGATAGAATCTAAGGGACTAAAAGGAAGAACAGAAATGGCAAGGTAGGTATTAACAAACACAGCAACTACACACCTGATAAATATGCACCTAGGAAAGAGTGTGTAAAATGTGGTAGTGTTAGTCATTTATCTACAAACTATAAAACTATAAAAGACGCTTCTAAGTCAAGTATGCCTATGCCTATGCAAATGCCTGCTATGAATGTTATGCCTAACATGTTTGTTCAACCTGATCATGCATCTAGTCAGTATGCTAACATGTCACTCATGCATAATCCATATTATAATGCTTTTAATCTGCCACAAATGCCATGGATGATGAATAACATGTTTGCACAGACTATGCCTAACTCTTTTTTTTTTTTTTTTTTTTTTTTTTTTGCTAATTTAAAGTATTATAACGAAGAAAGAAAAAGGATACAAGGATCCGGGGCATACCCCTCAAAAAGATGGCAAGAGACAGGATCTCACCATACGCCAAAAAATAACCAGGCTAAACTATAATAAAACTAGAGTAGCCAATTAACAACTGTTGGGTGTTTTCTAACATATGTCCTAAAACAGTTACAAGAAAAAAGTTTTTCTTTAACCATCCGCTTTATAACTCGAACTAGCTCCAAGGTAGAGTGGCTTTTGCTGGAATTGTGGATTCTAAAGTTCCTCTCCTTCCACGTGTGGTGAACTGCAACAGCTAGGAATAAACTACCCATCTGAGTGAAGATCTTCGAAGATGGTGGGAAGAAGTCTCCATTTTGGCACTGCAACCAATCCGGGTTTAGAACAATAGGGCAAGCTCGTCTTATCATGTCGAAGTAAGGACAGTCTGAGAAAATATGATGCACAGTTTCTGAGAAAATATGCCTAACTCTACATCTAGTTTTAATGCATATGAGCAAATGGTTCAACTTGTTCTTCAAAAACCTACACCAAGAGTTAAGATTGATTTAACTCAATCAGAACCCTTAGACGGAAAAGATGTGAAGGGTAGGAAAACGGCTAACAAGGCGGGACCCAAGGAAACTTGGGTACCAAAATCAACTTGATTTGATTTTGATGTGTGCAGGGAGACAGAATGAATCTTTGGTATCTGGATAGTGGATGTTCTAGGCACATGACTGGAGATTCTACCCTGCTCACTAAATTTGAGGAGAGAGTTGGCCCTAGCATTACCTTTGGAGACAACAGCAAAGGATATACTAGAGGATATGGCTTGATTTCACAAGGAAATGTTGTCATTGAGGAAGTAGCACTGGTTGATGGTCTTAGGCATAACTTGCTGAGTACCAGTCAACTATGTGACAGAAACCAGAACGTTTGGTTCACATCTGAAGCTTCTGTTGTTTTCAAGAAAAATGACAAGGTAGTGATGACAGGAAACAGGAAAGGAAATGTGTACATTGCTGACTTCAATTTGACAAGTGCAAGTTCTACTACATGCCTCTTCAGCAAGGCAAGTGAAGATGAAGGATGGCTTTGGCACCAGAAACTGTCACACTTAAGTTTTAAAGCCATGAATGAGTTGGTTAAGAAGGATTTAGTCAGAGGAATTCCAAAATTGGAATATTTCAGGGATGGACTATGTGATGCATGCCAGAAAGGGAAGCAAAAGATGGCCTCTTTCAAATCCAAATCAATGTCATCAATTGATCAACCCTTACAACTACTGCACATGGATCTATTTGGACCAGTCAACGTATTGTCTATCTCTAACAAGAAGTACTGTCTTGTGATCATTGATGATTTCTCAAAATACACGTGGACATTCTTTCTGCACTCCAAAAATGAGGCAAGTGAAGTCATCATCAAACATATCAAGACAGTCAACAACAATCCAAGCTTCAAGGTAAGAAGGATCAGGAGTGACAATGGAACTGAGTTCAAGAATTCTACGTTACGAGAGTTTTATGAAAAAAAAAGGAATCACTCAAGAATTCTCTACACCTAGAACTCCTCAACAAAATGGGGTAGTGGAGAGGAAGAACAGAACTCTTATTGAAGCTGCAAGGACTATGCTTGAAGAATCAAAGTTGCCAACATATTTCTGGGCTGAAGCCATTAACACTACATGCTACACTCAGAATATATCTTTGGTCAATCAAGCAAAGGGCATGACACCTTACCAACTATTCAAGAGCAAGAAGCCAACAATTAACTTTCTGCATGTCTTTGGATGCAAATGCTTTGTATTGAAAAACTATGGCGAAAGCCTGGGAAAATTTGACTCTAAGGTAGATGAAGCTATTTTTGTTGGGTATTCAGCTGGGAAATCTTACAGAGTCTACAACCTAAGACTTAACAATTTTATGGAATCCATACATGTAGTCTTCGATGACAAGAAAATAACGGGTCTAGTAGATGAAGGTTTTCATGAATCACTCTCATTTGAGAATGAGACAAATGGTGAAGAAAGCGAAAATGATGATGAAGAGAGGATATCAACCGATGTAGAGAACAGACCTGGTCCATCAGTTGAAGTGAAGAATGGACCATTTGTGGAAGAGCAACTCACACCATCTGTTGAAAATCGTCTTGAAGCATCTGTTGAGAACCCAAGAGAAATATCTGTTAATAACTCTGTAAGAACTCCACTCAACTCGAGGTCCATACACTCAGGGGAGTTTCTCACAGTCAACACTCAACAACAAACCAAGATGGTCAACAGAGAGAAAATGAAGTTATTTCACCAAGATCAAGCTTACCACCACAAAGGAAATGGACTAAGGATCACCCATTTGAACTAATAATTGGTGACTCCAGAGCAAGAGTCCAAACTAGGAGACCAACTCGAGAAGAATGCTTATACAACAGTTTTCTTTCTAAGGAAGAACCTAAGAAGGTTGAAGATGCTCTTCTAGATCCAGACTGGATTCTAGCAATGCAAGAAGTTCTAAATCAGTTTGAGAGAAATGAAGTATAGAAACTTGTACCCAAACCTAAAGATAAATCAGTGATTGACACTAAATGGGTATTCAAGAACAAGATGGATGAGAATGGCGTAGTCACAAGGAATAAAGCTAGACTAGTTGCTAAAGGCTACTGTCAAGAAGAAGGAATTGACTTTGAGGAAACCTTTGCACCTGTGGCAAGGTTAGAAGCAATCAGGATCTTCCTAGCCTATGCAGTCCATGCCAATTTCAAGGTCTATCAAATGGATGTCAAGAGTGCTTTTCTAAACAACATTCTGGAAGAAGAGGTGTATGTTAGTCAACCTCCTGGTTTTGAAGATCCAGACTTTCCAGAACATGTTTATTATCTGCTCAAAGCACTCTATGGCCTGAAGCAAGCACCTAGAGCCAAGTATGACACACTTTCACAGTTCCTTATTGAGAATCACTTCACTAGAGGTACTGTTGATAAAACTCTATTTAATAGATATGTCAATGGATCTATGATAGTTGTCCAAATCTATGTAGATGATATAATATTTGGGTCTACAGATGAGAAGCTTTGCAAAAGGTTTACCAAACTTATGCAAAGTAAATATGAAATGAGCATGATGGGTGAATTAACCTATTTTCTTGGTTTACAAGTTAAACAAGTAAATGAGGGAATTTTTATAAGTCAAACCAAATATGTGCATGATCTCTTAAAAAGATTTGACTTAGCAGATTACTCTTCTGCAAAAACACCCATGGCCTAAACTATAGAGGCATTTCAAACTATAGAGGCATTTCAAACTATAGAGTTTCAAACTATAGAGGCATTTCAAACTATAGAGGCATGGTTGCCTAAACATTTAACTATAGAGGCATGGTTGCCTAAACATTTCAAACTATAGAGGCATGGTTGGATCTCTTTTATATTTAACTGCTAGTAGTCCTGATATTATGTTTGCTACATGTTTGTGTGCTAGATTCCAAGCTAATCCTAGGGAATCTCATTTAGTAGCTATTAAAAGGATTTTCAGGTATCTCAAGGGAACACCAAACCTTGACATTTGGTACCCTAGAGATACTGGTTTTGATCTAATTGGCTATTCAGATGTAGATTATGCAGGTTGCAAACTGGACAGAAAAAGTACCACCGGCACCAGTCAGTTCTTAGGAAACAACCTAGTCTCATGGTTCAGTAAGAAGCAAAATTCAGTTTCTACCTCAACTGCAAAGGCTGAATATATAGCAGCTGGAAGTTGTTGTGCTCAGATTCTATGGATGAGGAATCAACTACTTGACTATGGTGTTAAAGTTGAGAAGATTCCAATCTTTTGTGACAACACTAGTGCAATTGCCATATTTGAGAATCCAGTGCAGCATTCAAGAACCAAGCATATAGACATCAAGTACCACTTCATCAGGGAGCATGTGAGTACTGTGGAACTACATTTTGTTCCAAGTGGAAAACAATTGGAAGATATATTTACTAAAGCTCTAGATGAAGCAACCTTTTCGAGGTTGGTAAGTGAGCTTGGTATGTTAAATCTTTCATGATCCACAAATATTTGATCAATTGTGTTGCAGCCAGTGAATTTTATTCTCTGGATTTTATTTGTTTTAATTTTTCTTATTTGCTTGATTACTCTGGAGATGTCGATTGCTTAATTCCCTGGAGATATCGAATAAGCATATTCATCTATTTGAGTTATCGAATGAGTATTATGCTTGAGATATCGATTAGCCAATTCTCTAGAGATATCGAACTAGCCTTTTGCTAGAGATATCGACAATTTAATTACTAATAGATATTGAATCAGTTAATATTCAGATAATATTGAATAGTTAGTATCTTAGATATCGAAATTTGTTGATGTTATTTAATTGTCTTATTATTTATCCAGAATAATCTAATACATTGTGTGTTCTGTACTCTAGAATTATTAGTCTCGAATTGATTAGACTCAAGCCGTCAGACTTAAATGATTTTGGAACTAGTTGCACACATAATATTTTACTTTTTAGTTTGTCTAAATGATCTGTCAGGATTAGTCTAGGACACCGTGTAATCTCTTTTGCATGCATTAGTGTGTTTAAAGAGATGTGACATTTGCTTAACATTTCACCCGTTTAAACTCCTAGTTATTAAGTCGCGTCTTTCAGACTTCTAGGCCTATAAATAGGTAGGGGTGGGAATCACTTAGACTCACACTTTTCAGAAACCCTCTTTTCTTCTCATCACAATGACAAAGAGTATTCTCAAGATCAGGGTCGAGGAATTTGAAGCGCTACCCTTCTACGAGAAGGTGCTAGCTCTTCAAGAGAAGATTGATGAGCTCATGGTCGAGGAGGAGAAGGTCATAGCTGCCATGCGTGCAGCTTTGGCAGCTCTCCAAACACGCCACCGGGGGGACTCCGTTGACGATCCAGCCGCTGCTGCCTAGTTAGTTTAGGTGGGGGGAACGTTGTTTTGTTTTGTTTTTGTGATTGTCTCAATGGTCCTTTTTTAACCATTTTTGTAATTTTTCTTTTTAATGAAATGATCAGTTCTCCATTCATGTTGACCTTGATGCTTTTATTTACCTAATATCTACTGTTGAAGCATGTTGTTTTGACTCTGCATGGTTATTATTTGATTTCTAACCTGTAGATCTGCGCTTAACTTAATTCATCAAGAACATTTAGATACGATAATCTGATCTGTTCTTAAATCACCCAAGTTGTATGAATAACCTAACCCTCGTGGATAGATTAACTCAACTTATGCTTATTTCTGATCTTGAAAGTGATTAAGTACACATTTCATTAATATAACTCCAATCTAACCATTTTATTTCATATTTGACTCAAACTGACTAGATTTGTTGCTTATCTCAAGACCTTGTTCATGTTGTTTTGTATCTATTTAACACTGTCATTTAACCCAATAGTGAACCTCAATGGCTACACAGTTGTATAGTGTCTTGTCCTACTTGCAGTACTCCCACGGACTTGAACTAACAACAGAGGACAATGATGATGTGTTGGTGCTATCACAAGCAAACTTGGTTATTGCATTTTCAGGTTCTACAACTCTGTTATTTGCCATATGTAAAACACCTAGAATTAATACTAAAGTCAAAACAGCTAATTTGAACTCTACTTAAAACAGGACTAATTAGTTGAACCTGAACACATGTATTGGTCATTTTGTTTTGCTGATTGAACTCTATTTAAGTTGATTAATTACGGTATTAGGGTTAAATGCAAAATTCTTGTAGATACTCAAAATGAATATCCATGACTCTCTCTGCAACATTGTTTTTTTTCCTAAGTACAGCTTCGAGAACACTATCAACTTAACTCAAGAAACCAATGGTGTCACTTATTGCCAAGAGACTAAGCCTTCATAAAGGAAAGAATCTTAAAATAATACACTTAGCTCAGGTACTGAGTTCTATCCTATCAGCATTTTTCTTTTCTTGTCCTTAAATCATGGCCTTCTTAAGCTGAAATGAGAATTGCTAGAATGTCCCTCAGATTCTTTACCCAATCAGCACACCACATATTCACTTTTTACCATCTTTAACCCCCTCTACAGTTTCTCAACAAACTGTAGTTGATAAACCCTTGTATATCTTAACTTGAAGGGAGTAAACAGGAGGAAAGTAAGGGTGAGGGAAGTGGTGAACATCAAGAAACCACAAGAACAAGGAAGGTAAGGGTGTGTAAAACCAGCCCAGCCATCCTATGTCTTCCCAAAAAGGCATAGTGATTAAAAAGGATTTCCATTTTTCTAGTTTTAGTCTCTTAACAGACTTTAACTATTGAAACAAGTTCCCAACCAGGAACACACTCAGTGAGGGTAAGGGACACAGTTGTGCAACCTTTTCAAACTTGTCCTATAACCAGGAGTTAGTACAAGTTGCAGGGACACAGGGGAGCACACACAAGTTACTCTTAACTATTTCTCAAATTCAGGTTGATGGATCTTCTGTAAATGAGAAGATTCAACCCCACTCAAGGATACCTAATTTGTGAAACTAAAACACTTCAACACACACACCAAAACACTCTTGATTCTTCATCTCATTTCATGAAGAAGCCAACACTCAATCTTGAGTTCTCTAAGCTCTTAACAGGGCAGTCTGTTGAACTCTTACGTTCTCTTCGTGTACATCAATGATCTATACCCATAAATCTCGACTCTTTATGGAATTTTTATGATTTTCTTGTAAGATTGAGGGAAGGGAGTGAAAAACAGGAGAGGCCTGGTTGCTCCAGGGCAAAAGGTGAGTGAGTATACAAGAGTGGTCTCCTATTTCTTCCAGGAGAGCAACAGGAGAGATTGAGTACCCCTTTAGTAAGGGAAGGTGAGTTGTGTGAAGTGAGCCAGGATGAGATCCTGATGCAAAAATAGAGAGATTAAGAGAGAAATTTTCTTTAATGCAGCTTCTAGCTTCTCATTCCTCTGAATCTCATAATTACTACATCACTGTTCTTGCTGATAACAAAAAGGGGGAGAAGGGAATTCATAATTTTTCACACTTTCTTCAACAAAAAAAGGGAAAGGGACTCTGAGACTCTGAATTCTTCTATTCTCTTTTGCTTTGCAACCAAAGGGGGAGAAGGTTCAACAAGTTCAGATATTGAGAAGAGACCTTCAGACCAACCAGCAAGTGGAGGAACAGAACAAACTCTCAGAATAGATGCTATACACAGGGGGAGCAGTTCCAAGTACTTAAGTCAAGTGAGTAGTACATTCCAGAAACTGTGTCATGGAAGCTTGGTCAATATTTTCTGCCCTAGTAAAAGAAAAATCTGAAGAGTGGTATTTTTGTTATCATCACTCTCTGGATTTATGTCTTTCTCATGAAGACATAAATAGGGGAGATTGTTGAGGTATGCATGTCTATGGATGATGATAACAAATACCACAAGGCAGAAAATGAATCAAGGAATCGAAGCTGATAAATGAATCAGGAAGCTAACTGAAATGCAGATCAACTAAAGCTACATCTTGTGAATGGAATTCTGCAAACAGTTAAGAAGTATTTCTGTAACAAGCCAGGACACGCTACAATCAAGTATCAGTAATCAGAAGAGAGTTTGCTGTAACCATGCAAGTAATTTCGAGAAATCAAGAAAGAAGAGTTCGAGAAGTCAGACTCTTACTATGATTCTATTTGAGATATTTTAGACTTGCTGAATTCGAGAACTCAACATAAAGGGTTATTCGAGAAGTTCTAGTTCGAGAAATCAGACTGACAACTCTATTCGAGAAGTCTACAATATAGGCTATTCGAGAAGTCATTCGAGAACTCATCAAAAAGAACTATTCGAGAAGTCAACATTCGAGAACTCAAGATCTATCAGTTCGAGAACTCGACCTGGAGCCTTAGTAATGCCAGAGTTTTCTAATGAGACATATCGAATGAAGAACAAACCCAGAATTACTTTGCAACCCGTGACTTATAGACAGTGATCGATTACACAAAGGATGTTACGAGTAGGGAGTCAAATTGTAAATATTTGAAGGCTCAAACTCTTCCAAGTGAAAGGTGAAATCAGTCACTGTTTATCTGATATCAAGGGCAACAATAAGAGTGGAAGCAACCTCTAACATGATTACATTACCATTGAAGAATTCAAAGGATATCTTGATGAATGATAAGGATCAGCTAGTTTATCTGGGAAGTTCAAGCACAGCTCAATAAGCAGAAAAGCTTATTGACTTTCGAAAAGATTATCTTTTTGATTAAAGCTACTTTTCAGAGATAGAGACTCAAAGCAAAAAGATCTTTTGCATAAAGCATCACGGGAACTTGGAAGCTAAGTCAACTCAAGAACTTAGTAACTTATGAAGAAAAAAACATACACTGACTTGGAACGTGCTGGAATTGTCCAAATCAAGGAAAGACGACCTTCAAGACATTTCCAGAAATGGATTGACCTCAAGCTTGTGTGTGTGACAAGTTATACCAAAAACGTATCTTTGCATTTTATGTATTATACTTGTCTTCATATAGTTTATAAATAAGTTGTATGAGTAGCATAGTTTTAGGAGAGGAGAAAACACAGAGCATATCATATTTTGCATTAGGTTTTCTTGTAAACACTAAGACTTTGTAACCCGCAGCTGTGTAGCAATACGTAGAGTATTTTCTTCAAATACAACCATCAGGTGGATTGAAAAAACCCACCTGAGATTTTTATATCTTATGTTGTATGTGTCTTAGTTAACTTATTTACTTCCTGTTCCTCTAACAATCTGTTTAAAACCTCACTTACTCGAGAGAATTTAGTTGAGATTGTATTAAACCCCCCTTTCTACAATCTCGTGGTGTATAAATGGGAAATGACAAGGTCCTCTGTCCAAAGCCAAACCTTGAATTGGTTACATTCTAGACATTCTCTAGATCGTGCATACGAAAACGGTGCATCATTTGAGTTAATGGTTATTGAATTACGATCGTTTTAGTGAAAGTAGTGTAAATAGTAAAACTCCATAGTTGACTCGACTTTGAAAATACATTTCACCTATCAAGACTCATGTTTTCGAATCAAAACATTTATGATAAATACTAAAAATACCAAAGATGATTTTAAAAGTGGTTTAATACTTAAATATGTTTCCAATGATTTATTAAAAATGTTGGAATGCGAATCACGTAATAGTAATTCTCAGGAAAGTCAACTCTAGAGGTACTATTTTTACCGTCCATTCTGGACAAGTTAAAAGAGGAATTTCGAATCAACTAAAACACGAAACTTGTTAAGAGTGATCAAAGCAACATATTGGTGCAAAGAACGAGGCTATATATTATAACACCCCAGTCCCACATCAAGGATATTTGCGGCCCAACATTTCTTGGAAAACAATCGAATCAGCGGCAATTTATAAGGCAAAAGTACTAATACTAAATGCACCAACAAATCATGATCTTTTAGAGACCTGTGGTGGGCTTGTGTATTACCCTAATCGGTTACATCTGGGTCAGTGTACTTTGGCTTACTTCGGATTCGTGCTCAGGACTTGACCCAATTCTCGAAAAAAAGCTCGAGATTTGACCCGGGTTGTCACATATGGTATTAGAGCCGACTCTCGAAAGCTTGATTCGTCATGTTGCCGCAGGTGGGCACACGAAGACTGGTGGTATTATCCCACAATGGATAGAGATCCGGAGGTGGGGACACGAAGCTAGCCGGTATTATCCCATAATGGCTATAAAGGACCGATCGGGACCTATGGGATATTAGTTCTGGCCTGACGAGGATGTCAGGAATTTAAGTGGGAAAGTTTGTAACACCCCAGTTCCACATCGAGGAGATTTGCAGCCCAACATTTCTTGGAAAACAATAGAATCGGCGGTAGCTTATAAGGCAAAAGTACTATCGGCGGTAGCTTATAAGGCAAAAAGTACTACTACTAAGTGCACCAACAAAATCATGATCTTTTGGGGGTCTGTGGTGGGCATGTGGATTATTCAAGTTGGTTATTGAGTTATGAGTGTTTTACTGAAAGTAGCGCAAATAGTAACACTTCGTAGTTGACTCGATTTTGAAAATGCATTTCACCTATTAAAACTCATGTTTTCAAATCAAAACTTTTATGATAAATATCACAAATACCAAAGATGATTTTAAATGTGGTTTCGTATTTAAAAATGTTTTCAATGATTTATTAAAAATGTTGGAGTGCGAGTCGCGTAATAGTCTATGGAAAGTCAACTCTAGAGGTACTATTTTGACCATCCGTTCGGGCTAAGTTAAGAGAGTAATTTCGAGTCGACTAAAACACGAAACATGTTAAGGATTATCAAGACAACATATTGGTGCAAAGAACGAGATTATAAATGGATAGTAAGATGCATAGAATGTCTTAAATTAAGTGAACCCAAGAGGATGAAAGTCGGGTAAAATGAAGTTTACTTAGAATGATCGAACTTTTATCAAATATCTAACTGAGTTTATGATATGTCTTGGTAGAGGTTCCAGGACTAGAGGAAAAACATCCAGTTAAGAGCTTGGATATCAGGCAAGTTTTCAAAACCTATATCCTTAAGTTGTTGTGCCTATGTTGCTTTTGTTGTGATATAAATGTTTTCTTGATTTTACGAACTGATTTATTTGCATAAATCTATCGTAGTTGTTGAGGTTTATATACTATATAATTATTGTAGTTATAAGCCGATGGTTATAAAGAATCCAGGAATAGAACGTATGATCGTATTTTCATATTGATCGGGAGTCGGAATTTAAATTTTCTAAAGACTATCATAAAAATTCGGAGGAACTCCGGAAACAGATCTTATATTTTTAAACGAGTAATAAACATTCCAGTCTATATCTGGATATTCTTAAAGTATTAAATGATTGAATAATAATTAAATAAATACTATTTGAATATTTATTTAATTAAGTGAATTTTATATTGAAAAATCATCACTTTATTGAAATTTATTTAATAAATATTTACCTTTAATTGATTTAAAAAACATAATATTTATTAAAAATTATTTAAGGCTTTTAATAATTACTTAAAATATTTTCTTGCCTTCAAAAAATTATTTAAAAATAGTATGGGTTGCCAAATATTTATCCATAAATAAACCAACTCTTTAAAGTACATATTCCAACTCTTTAAAGTACATCCGAATACTTTCGAACTTATAAAAATTGGAAATTCAAAATTTTGGGAGCAAATAAATGATTCATCTCCCTTCGCTTTTAAAATGAATATATTTGGGACTATCAAGTTAGGGTTCCCGACTAATCAAATGTTTATAAAATTCCTAATCTTGGTTTGCAAAAACAGTTTCATCATCCAAAATGAAATAGTTGACAGAGGTCAATCCACACACATCCGTTATCTTCCAACAAAATTTTGAAAGTAACAAAATAAACGAGTAAGATCTATCAAGTAATTACTTGGGGAATATGAATTTATTTCTGTTCCAAGGAGATAGATCGCGTCTAGTCCAGCAAACGGCCCGTATGCGATGTAGGGTGCAATCCGGAAGAGTTTGTCCTTCTACATGTAAAGAACAATGATCGGAGACATCCATGCGATACGACTAATCATCGTGCACAGAAGACGTTAGAGACTCCCATTAACAGTTCTATTTTCTTCTCCACATGGAGGTTGGCCCTAACATTAATGTAACAAAAACCCAACCGCTGAGTTACCGATAATGTTAAGGGGTGTTTGCTTAAGCGAAAAACTCTCATCATGCAACATCTAGAACTGCAAACTGTTTTCCATCATAAGATTATGCATTTAAATATAAATTACTATTATAGTAACTGTTTCGAGTTTCTTTTAAAAAGCTTATAAAACGCTAAATGTATTATTATGTTATACAAACTGCTGAGTTATATTGCTCATTCTTGTTTTGTTTTAAATTGTTAAACACAACAGACAAAAAAATGCCTATAATCGGTTGACTTGTGCTACGAGGAACGGAAAGTGGAATAGATAGTTCGGTTCAGGATGAATACTGCAGGAGTAAATGAATATATTTCAATTATTATTAGCAAGAATTATTTACCAATACGGTTTGTAATATCTCTTTATAGAGGTTGTGATTAATAATTTTAGATCCTGGATAGTACATTTGGTTTGTAATAAATAATGTTACTATATACCGTTTCTGAGGCTATAACTTCAGTGTACAGGAATTATATTATTGGAGGAATTATATTATTGGATTGTGATGTGATGACCTGGATCCCTGACCCCATATCGACGTTACACAAAGTACACTTCATTCATTCCTTATTGAGAAGTGATTGAAATTGCAATTATAGTTAATTTTACGAAATCATCTAATCCCACAACTACGGCTCTGTTTGGGATTGCTGTTAAAAACTGTTGTAGCTGTGGGAAAAAGTACTATCAGAAAAAGCTGCTGTCAGAAAAAGCTGTTGACTGTTTGGTAAAATTCATAATTAATCTGCTGTTGAATGAAAAGCTGATAAATAAGCGTTTGGTAAATAATTTTTAAAAATTTGTTATTTAACAATGTCTTTACACGACAAACTAGCTAGTACAATTAACAATGTCTTTGAGACGTGTGTAGTACTCAAAGTCCATTTTGCTTCCGTAGTCCTCCCAGATTCTTGGTTTGATTCTTGAGTTGTATTTTTTTGAGTGTTAATTGTCATCTTGTACACTTAGGCTATGTTCACTTCACTTGAATGGAATGGGGGAAGAATGGAATGAAATTTATACTCTTATTTGGGGAAGATTGGGAAAAATGTTACAAATTTCATTCCTTACTTCATTCCTTTCCGCATAATTTATACTAAAGTTCTAACCCACATGTTTGGAAGGAATGCTCCATTCTCCATCATCATCATTTTCCTTGTAATTTTCATCATAAGAAATTCTTTCTCTCTCATATTTGTTTACTATTTCCCCCAACATCTCTTCTTCATTCATAAATTTTGTTTACAATTTTCATTCCATTCCTATCTCATTCCATTCTCCCCAAGTGAGCACAACCTATAATCAAACCAATTATAAACAAAAGAATGAATGGATACTAAAGCATGTAGGAGTAATGCATGCAGTGGAAAGCATATGGATTGATGTAAGATACAGTACTAGTATCAGACCAGGAGCGTCAATAAAACATGGATACATGAGAAAATTAAGAATTTTAAAGGTCATTTGAGATTCAACACTATTATTGGAAAAGATATAGGGTTTTGCACGTGACTAGACTCAATTGCATTGTAATATTACGCCTAAACAGAATATGTGTGCAGGACATGGTTACAGGCTTATAGCACATTATTCAATATTCAATAATAACAAAAATACTAGCTAAAATCTTAAACCAAAAGCAGAGCAAAAATTTCTAATAAAATTCCATCACTTTAATTCATCTATTTCTAATAAAATCAGAGTGATAAGTACAAACTCTGTTCCAGTTACTACTAGCACAAGCAACAGATTCAAGGTGCACAGCTATTATGGGTTTGAGTTGATAGTATAAGTACCATATTTTATACTGTAGTAAAATGCTAGCTTCCACCGTCCTGTTTTCTCTCAATTCTAAAAGCCTTCTCTTAATATTATTACCTATAAAATACATGTCTGTCCACTTCCTATTTACTTACTAATTATCTGGAACAGTAGATATGAGTTTATTAAAGGCATATTCTATTCACATTCTTTAGGTTTCTAGTGTGAATGTTATAAATTTCTAGTGTGATCTGCATAGAAAGAGCATATATATAAGCACACGTAACTAGATTATAGTAACAATAAGTAAATACAATTTATGTTGGAACATGGCAACAATATAGTATCAAGGGCAGGAGCCCCCTGAGTGCACCTGTAGCTGTAAGCCTTCAATATGAGTAAACAATTATTTGCATCTTTTTCTTTACATTTCAATATTTGGTAGCTTTAATAAAGCTATACCCAGTAATCACAAGGATTGACATGTAAAGAGTAAAATTTCATCCTATTCTCGCTGCTTTAGCACAGTGGATTTTCATATTATCTCTCACGAAATTCTTCTCATCTCTGTTTTTTTTTTTTTTTTGCCAATTCTCATCTCTGTTTTCAAATATTTTTAACATTTAATTTCTTTCACACGTTCAAAATATGTTGTCTGCATAGTTCTGATTACTCTTTTTAATTTTCTTCTTTCTTGAATAAAACTATATAACTACTATTATACTATATGTTGTCCGCAATATATTCAGTTCAAGCTAAGGAAAGGTTTTCAGCCTTTAGTCCCTCTTGCATGCAAAAAGGACAAGTGCTTAATTGGTTACTTGGGTACATATATTTTACAATTCCCTGACTAAAAATTTGTCGTAGTAATTTTATGTTTTGAAATTATGAAAGTAAAAAAATAAAAATGAGAAGAGGACATAGTTGTAGGATACTGTATAACATTACTATCCGACTATCAGTTATGTGTTTGTTGATGTATTCATAGTTTCTGTAGAGACACAAAAGTTTGGAGAACCTATGGCACGAAACTAGTACTTACATATAGGGCTCTAATGTTTGGACAGCCTGTATCAGGATATAGAGCCAGGAAACATATCTAGCTACATAGTAACCGACATATACTTTGCTGGATTTTAATACTTTTGAGTGCAAAACATTCATGTAGGTATCACTCATCTATGATGCAAGACCAACGTTCTTTAATTCAAGTAAATCACTACTAATTCATTCATGATAAATATAGGAAAACTGACAATAAAAGCATATAGAAGATATATAAAAGATGGAAGAAGAGTACCACTAATCGGGAGTTGAACACGACTTAACCAAAGCTAACTATTCCTTTATTTTTCTCAAATAATAAAGACCTGTTAAAAAACCCTAGTTTGATTAGACGTGTTTGTATTTATATATATAGAGAAGGTTGATTTGTTTAGGGTTGTATGACTTGTTTGTTACGTAGGAGAGCAGTAGATTTTTAAATAAAAAAAAAAAAAAAAAAAAGATGCTGGGGTTTGATGGCAGGTCTTTGATCGTTGTTGTCCGCTTATTTTTACCAGCAGCTTTTTAGAAAAGCATCTCACACCTGCTTCTAAAATAAGCAGCTTTTATATAAAAAGCACTTTCCCCAAAAGCAGCTTTTATATTTTACCAAACGATATTTTACCTGCTTTTGTGCTAAAAGCTGCTGTAGCTTTCCGGAACAGCAATTCCAAACACTACCTACATTAGATGTGTACTATTCATTCAAAAATCTATATATTATAACAATACGACGATGGCAAGAAATGCTCTGCAATGTAAGCTCATTTAAGCATCATCGTTTTAATAATCGTAATTCTGATAAAGCAAATGTTAGCTATATTTGTTTATGTTTTTGTTTTCGAGAAATTTCTATTGTTCTTGTAAATATACTGTTGGCTTAATAAAATAAAAATATTCGAATAGCTCACAAGCTCACACTCGCTTGAGGTTCACGAGCTTGGTCTAGTCTGGAAATATTCGGCTCAGCCTGGCCCAGTTACAACCCATACCGTAACTGTCACAAATTCCAATAGTCATTCACCCTCCTTTGTATACTCGCAAAACTAAGTATCATACAACAGAAAGGTAAAAAAATATGGATGTCAAAGAAATAAATTAACTAATCTTGAGCTTATAAAAAAAAGTCTAAACTACTTTTGTAACTTCTAAACCAAGCTACTTTCTTCTGAAAAAACAAAGATCCTGTTTAAAAATTCTGAGAAAAACTGGGATAAAATTCTTTTCCCATCCCATATCCATATTGAACTAAAGACATTATTGAAACATTAGAAGATAAGTGAAGGGGTCTCTTCCCTTCATAGGCATCTGCACCGAAATGTGCAAGAGTGGCTTCCAAACTGTGAAATAACATCAACAATGCCTCCGTAACCAGCAACAGCAGTAACCTATGAAAGATGCATGTGTTCTATAATACCATAATTTTCAAAATGCAGGTATGCAACAATTTATTAACAGCAATACAAATTGCTTACATAAAAACAAAACCTAAGAAAATAGTCTCAGTAAAACTTAAGTTTGTCGAGGGGAATCAAGTCCAATTCTGTTTTGGTCCAATATAGCCTATCAAATAGAATCCAATCAAGCCACAAATCCAAATAGTACCATTCAGGCCAACTAAATCTCAACCACGTGCCATACTGACTTAAGTGGGCCTCAAAATTCTTGGTATCCCCAAAATTCTCAAATATCTTACTGCAAGATAGGTCAATCCCAAGATGGATCAACAATTCGAAAGTGGGCCTATTGGACACTTAAGGTTATGCTCATGGGCTCCTACTGATCCACTCTTAACTCCCAAGAAACGTATCTAATCTCAAACCCTCCCATAAGTGGGCCTGACATGAAGCACGGCATAAGCATCATTAGGCACCACTGCATCATGGTTGTTTCTATCTTGCAATAGTACAGCAGAAGTTATATATAAAACAGTTCATGGCATGGTTTCGCGGGTTCAATGTACTGAATTCGATAATATACCGACCCCTGTTTCTCTCTAGCCTAAAACTGATCTCTTATTTATAACTTAAACCTCTCTTACATATACAGATCATTTATATATTCTAAGTTACACTAACCAAGCTTATTTTAGTGGCACAAATTTGCATGCCAGTCATCAGAAGGGGAAGCTGAAAGGATCAGCATCACTAAAGCTATTTATAAGTCTACAGAAGTTAATGCATCAGTTATTAGAGCAAACATACCCCTGATGGATGCAAGGAAGCAGAAAATACTGACTCAGGAAAGCACTGAATCTGTGAAAGAATAGCTCCATTCATGTCAAATCTGCTTACTAATGGTTCTGCTCCAACAGCTACAATCTAAGAATGAAGAATAAGCTTCATTAATGGAAGAGAAGACCAGTTTCCTGGGTAAAATTAGTACGTTTCAAACATATAAGATCATCAATACACAGTGGACCAAGTAGTTAAACTTACAACTACCAACAATCTGATTTCAGAGTTTTAAGTGCTAGATATTATACCACATTTTAAAATTCAAAGCAATTAGAATGAACTGTCAAAATGTCAGCATAGTTAGGCTAGTTATGCACCGTCATAGACTTATATAGCATAGTTGGTGTATTCTTCTATATATAGGATAGTTTCCTCATGTAATAGAGATAACAATATATATCATATATTCTGATATCTCTCCTCTCCACTATCTTCATATATTCTGTTATGGTATCAGAGCAGGTTGTAACATAGGAGAAGGAAAGAAATCAAAATCAGAAGCTCCCCAGGAACCAATTTCAAACAACCAGGAACCAATTCTTCAAAACCCGAAAATCAACACACATGGAAACACAAATCTAAACATACCACAGAGTAGTACACACATAGAGAAGCCACCAGAAAATTTCAGATCTCAGAAAAACCATCCCACGCGCCTCCACGCGCCACCCCACGCGCGGCAGGCCGTCGCCACGCGCGCACGCGCCGGCGCGTGGACACTGTTCCTGTGTGTTTTTGAGAAAACTGCAGTTGGACTTTTTGATCTCCTCCCTATTCCGAATCTCTGTGGCATTCGTTTTTGAATCTGAGAATTTTTTTTTTTTGTCAGTTAGAATTTTTTTTCTTGCTGCTAAACTTGAATCTGCTGAACCTCTTTCTTAAATCTGACTGGAGTATTTTTTCCCTGCTAGAAAGAGTTCTATAAAACTGCTATTTTATTTGTTTGAGGGAGACAGAAAAAAAAGAGGGGGTCAGTATTTGTTAGATTATACATACACGATTGTGTATATATATAATATATATTGAATCAGTACTGGACTACAACTGGTACCTCTTATCTATTGGGCCTATTGTTTGTTATTGGGTCTTATATACAATAAAACACAGCTGGTGCTTAATTTAGCATAAATTTGCTAAATTGATATTGATTTAGTTCAAGTTAAGACTTGACTATAATTGTTGGATAATTATCTTTCGAGTTTTTTTTAACATGATGAAAGAGGATTTTTCTGCAACTCACTCCGGTCTAACTGTTTCGGAACTCAAGTTTTTTCGACAGTTAGTTTCCGATATAAAGCTAAAGACTGAAGCCTCATTTGTACCGACAAATGCTTTTCATTCGAGTATTTCTTGTCATTCTGTCTCTCACAGTTCACCTAATTCATGGATCATTGACTCGGGAGCGTCAGAACATATGACTGGAGATTCCAGTTTACTGCAATCATATCACTACATCAATAAAACAGAGAGTGTTCGTGTTGCCAATGGAACTCATGTGCCCGTTCACGGATGGGGCACTTCCAACTGTCTCCCTTCACTACCACTATCATCTGTCTTACATGTTCCTTCCTTATCAGTGAATTTATTATCGGTTCATCAAATTACTGAAAATCTTAATTGTTCAGTAACTTTTTTCCCTTCTCACTGTGTGTTTCAGGATCTGGCGACAGGCAAGGTCCTTGGCAGTGGTAAAGTGGTAGATGGCCTCTATATCATGGAAGGGAATTCTGTTTCACCATCGGCAAGTTATCAGGTTTTATCTAAATCTAATCCCAGTTTAGAGTCCTTGTATCAATGGCATAGACTAAGGTCATCCTTCATTTGGTGTTCTGTCGCATCTATTTCCGAACTTAACATCAAAATGTAAAAAGGAAGAATTTTTTTGTGAACCGTGTGAATTAGCCAAACATAAAAGGTCACCATATCCATCTAGAAATAAGAGAAGTTCTACTTTTTTTTTCTACTATTCATACTGATGTTTGGGATCCATTTAGTCATCCTACACATGATGGGTATAGGTGGTTTGTTGTCTTTGTTGATTGTCATTCTCGACTTACTTTTGTATACCTTCTTAAACACAAAAGTGAAGTATTCGGATGTTTTAAATCCTTCCACCAAATGATACAAACACAGTTCAATGCCTCTGTCAAAATTTTGCGAAGTGATAATGGTACCGAGTATGCCGGAATGTTTAAATCTTATTTGGACACATGGGGTATTATTCATCAAACTACATGTGTTAAAACCTCACAGCAAAATGGAGTTGTTGAAAGGAAAATTGGTCACTTACAACAGGTAGCATGGTCCCTCATATTAACTATGCATGTCCCTAAATATCTTTGGGGTGAGGCAATCATGACTGCCGCATATCTGATCAACCGTCTCCCTTCAAGTGTACTACAATTTAGAACGTCGTCGTCCTTTATTCCTGCACCTTCGTCTCATCCATTATCTCTTCGGTTATTTGGGAGTGTCTGCTTTGTTCATGATCATTCTCCCTCTCGGGATAAACTTGATTCTCGTGCTCTCCGCTGTGTTTTCATTGGTTATACACCAACTCAAAAGGGGTATAAGTGCTATCATCCTCCCTCACATGCACATATGTCAGTCACGATGTTACTTTCTGGGAGTCTATTTCTTACTTCTCTCCCGGATCCTCCTCCTTGCTTCAGGGGGAGATTAACCGACACAATCTTGATAGTAAAGCGACAGAGGAGTCTCAATTCCTTCCATTCATCAATGTTCCAAACACTAGCTCAAACAGGTCATCTATTCCTCCACATACAAGTAATGAGTCAGATGATCTAAATAGGTTGGATATGCCAGATTTGATTACATATTCCAGGCGGAAAAGAAATAATATCACCACTTTACCGCATCCAGAGACCTCTGACCTCGAGACGGATCCTGCATCTCCTGTGTTTGAGCCAGAAACTGGTAATACTCTTGATCCTACTCTAGATCTTCCTATTGCTATAAGAAAGGGTGTACGTTCTTGCACTAACCATCCTATCTCGAACTTTGTTTCTTATAAAGCATTATCTCCCTCTTCACTTGCTTTTGTGTCATCTTTGTCTAGTGTTTCTATTCCACATACTTGGCAGGATGCTTTATGTGAACCTAAATGGAAAGATGCCATGATAGAGGAGATGAATGCATTAAAACATAATGGCACTTGGGAGTTAACTCATCTTCCTGCTGAAAGGAAGGTAGTAGGATGCAAATGGGTGTTCACTGTGAAGCAAAAACCTAATGGGCTGGTTGATAGGTACAAAGCAAGACTTGTAGCAAAAGGGTATACTCAATCTTATGGAATTGATTATCAGGAAACTTTTGCTCCAGTAGCAAAGATGGCATCTATTCGAATCTTAATATCATGTGCAACAAATCTTGGTTGGGAACTTCAACAGTTGGATGTGAAAAATGCATTCTTACACGAAGACCTGAAAGAAGAAATCTACATGGATATTCCACCTGGTTTTTCTACAGATATGACCATTGGGAAAGTATGCAAGTTAAAGAAGACTATTTATGAATTGAAACAGTCTCCAAGGGATTGGTTTGGCAAATTTCAGAGAACAGTAGTTAAATTTGGCTACAAACAGAGCAACTCGAATAACACCATGTTCGTGAAAAGACGAGGTATAAAGATCACAGTGTTAATTGTTTATGTTGATGATATTGTGATCACCGGCGATGACACATGTGAGATTACAAATGTTAAACAGAGACTTGCCTTTGAATTTGAGATGAAAGACTTGGGAAAACTACGATATTTCCTTGGCATTGAAGTCTCCAGAAGTCCGGGTGGTATCTTCCTTTCACAACGGAAGTATACACTTGATCTTTTAAATGAAACAGGGATGTTGGGATGCAGACCTGCAGATTCTCCTATAGAAGCAAATCATAAGCTTTGTGGAGACGCTGGTGAAATTGTTGATAGATACCAATATCAAAGATTAGTTGGACGACTAATCTACCTCGCACACACAAGGCCAGATATATCATATTCAGTGGGAGTTGTGAGCAGGTACATGCATGATCCACGCCAACCTCATTTGGATGCAGTTTATATGATATTAAAGTATCTTAAAGCTGCTCCCGGAAAAGGAGTAATGTTTACTAAAAACAAACATCTAGGGGTTGAAAGCTATACAGATGCAGATTGGGCCGGATGTCAAGACGATAGACGTTCGACTTCAGGATATTGTACATTTGTTGGTGGTAATTTGGTTACTTGGCGAAGCAAGAAACAACCCGTGGTTGCCTTATCCAGTGCTGAGGCAGAGTATAGAGCTATGGCTAAAGGTGTACGTGAATTATTGTGGATAAGATTGTTTCTAGAAGAATTGGGACTTGCATCCACAACTCCAATGAAGCTGCATTGTGATAACAAAGCCGCTATTGCCATTGCACACGATCCAGTTCAACATGATCGGACCAAACATATCGAAATTGATCGACACTTCATCAAAGAGAAGATCAATAATGATACCATTGGCATTCACTTTGTAAGATCAGAGGACCAGATAGCTGACATATTCACCAAAGGTCTAAATCGGAAGATGCTTCATCCTCTTATTGGCAAGTTGGGCATGAGTGACATATATGCATCAACTTGAGGGGGAGTGTCAAAATGTCAGCATAGTTAGGCTAGTTAGGCACCGTCATAGACTTATATAGCATAGTTGGTGTATTCTTCTATATATAGGATAGTTTCCTCATGTAATATAGATAACAATATATATCATATATTCTGATATCTCTCCTATCCACTATCTTCATATATTCTGTTATGAACACATTACTTTAAGTAAGAAAACAACGAGAGGGAAATTTAAACAAGTACAGAACTGTAAATAACATAGATGAACCTACTTGATTATCGTCAAATAATATATCTTGGATATTGGCATTCATTCTGGTCTGTGAAATGCGCTCACAAGCAGGTAGATTCCACACCGACAAAGTCTGTCCACTACCACAAGCCTATAAATAGGAATTAATTGAGATTTTAGTCGGAATGTAAGTTAGTAAATTACTCCATGCTCTAAAGATAGATGAAAAACAGGAAAGACATCATTCAACTTTTTACAATTGTATTCTCAGGGTGTACAAGTATAAGGCATACCTATTCAACATACCACAACTAGCATCAATATTTTATTTCTTATAATAAACAAAATATTAATGATAGAGAGTAAAGATAGAGGACTAATCATACCAACAGCTGAATATACTGAAATACAATTATACAAATGAAAAGGAAAGTAAGACAAAGTGAACCACACGAAACACGTACTCCTTGCAGGTACAACAAAAAACATTTGTACTGACATTTTTTAAAAATGAAAGATCTTTTTTATATATGTACGTCGTCTGTCCTCCAATACTCATCAATCAAAGCAAAATGTCTTAAAAGTAAGCGAAGTCTCAGAAACAATAATCCCAACCCCGATGTCTAGAAACTGAAGCGAAACAGTTTGTGTTAAGGTAAAAACATCTCTATAAGTGAAGAACTGAGAATTCAACAAGTTCTAAATAGTACATCATATTAATGTTTGCAAGAACTTTTCTGGAAGATTATGTTTATATACTTGATATCTATGTAACAGCAATCCATAAAAGCTAAGGAAATGGATCCAAAACCATTAGGGAAGGGTTAGCATGTCGCAAAAACATAGATTCTATGCTGACTAAACCAGTCTACTATTGAGCCGATAATTATTTGCTAGGTTAAAGAAAATATTATTATTTTACATCATAGTCACATTAATATTTATGAGTTGTCGTGGTCATTCATCTATTATCAGTAGCATCATCATCAGATCCTTAGTGCACACAAAGTGTCCATAACATTTATTGAACAAATGAGAAACAGGTGATAAAAGGAAAATTCTGAGGAAAGAACATTTACGGTCCTAGCAATGCCAGTGTGACATATAGAAGATTAGAAATGAAACGACTTTCTACATGAGGCCTTACCAACCAACTTTCACTCGCATCAAGAGCAATACAGCTGACACGTGGGTGGAACTCTTTCTGCTTATCCTTCTCTTGATTAATCACACGAACACACTTTCCGGATTTGCAGTCTACATTAAACCACATAGCAAGACACAATAAAATATAGTGCAACTGTCCAAGTAATGTAAAGTGTGAAGAAACAGACAATGGTAGGAACAATAATGCAAGAGGTTAATATAATTGTCTTCCTGCAATGATTGTTTTTAACTTAATAATTTACATACCCCATAATCTTGCAGTACCATCCTCTGACCCAGTTATGATCTGAAAAAAAAGAAATATTAGTACAAAAGACATGAGAACACATAAGTTAGAATTACAAGGTTTAAGTTATTGAAGTACTATTAAGGACTTCGATTTTATCCCCACTTTCCAGAATAGATAATCCCATGTACTTGTATAGTTGTATTTTACGAAGAAATGTTGAAGGAAGTTGCGAAATAAAGATAATTTTTATTTTCTAAAACAGAATATTGGAAATGCATATATTTTCGAGTTCAGATTGCTTTTCATTATGTCAATACTTATTAACAGGTGGTTTCCCCATCAGCCACCCCTCACTGTAAATCTTAAGGACCTTGCTTTACATCTTCATGGGCAACATAAATTAAGAATTATCATGAATAACATATTCAGCAGAGGTAAACAATAAAATAAGTTGATCGCATAGACGATAAACATTAATTAGAACATATCAATCATTACAAGACATATCAACTTGCTCAAGTTGCCGAATGAGAGGAGTATAAATTCTACGCAAATTAATAGCTTGTAAATGAAGTGCAAAGCAGATTCTCCACATTTTTGTAATTGGCAACCATAAAACATAAGTAATCAGATAAATATTGATTTCACAATGTGCAAGGGCGTAGGTGGGTGGTTACCAAAGGAAGTGAAGTAGTCCTTTAATCAACTACAACTCAGAATCGCAAAATATAAATTCAAAAAGTAATTTCAGAAACTTCACCTGATTGCCATAGTTACGGATGATAACGGAATGCAAGTAGTCTGAATGGCCCTTAAAAACTGTCTTGATCTCACTTTTCTCCTAAAATTTAATGATACATATATCAGCCTAGAAGCATAATGATAGCGTAAAGGGGTTGCTTGCTTGGATATAAAACTTTCTTATATTGAACTACAAAGTTTTTAGAAACACTGGAGGGGACAAAGATTGACAAGGAATGTAAGAGCATAAAAGCAAAATCATTGATACAAAAGCAACTCAGAATTTCTGTTTTAGTTGTTACATATAGCATAAGAACAGACCACAATGAATATGTAAACATATTCACCTTCGGACATACATACCACATCCCAGCAATATACACAAGAGTCACCAGCAGCAACATAAATACTTCCACCCTATAGTTGTGATAAAAGATATTAGGTCTAGCAAAAAAAATTGGAAGGAAGATAGAAATACTTATACAACACTGAAGCATAAATAATCTCAAATATGATCAAGCCGGCCTTTGTGTTTCCCACTCTATGCATCTTGGTATTCTATTTAAAAATAAACTTGTAGTGTGTATGTACCCATGTATCCGTTTCTTCCACAGTAAGATGATGTAAAGAGATTCTACAAAGAACAACTAAACCTTAGACAGGAAAGGTTGCCGGTTTGCCAAAATAATTAAGCTTCAGTCTCCTAGCGATAGGGATATGCTTTTATCTGGGTGACAGAATTCTTCCCACAAAGACTGTTTTTACAACATTTATGACTTAAAATAATACAAAAGTACAATTACCCATTGTCATAAATTTATGATTTAAGTTACAAATCAACAGAATTGAAAGTGTCAAAATTGTGGATGGTGTTCAATGTGCTAAAAAGGTAAATTTAGAATTGTGGATTGGGTTAAGAACATCTCAATCAGTAGTTCCATAACCGATTTCTATTACTAAACATATAAGAAAACTGTGACGAGTGCGACCATCGTAAGCATCAAATCACGGAGAGAAGTATCTGCCAAAATATACTAGCAGCAGCCCTGAAAACCCTCCATGATTTGAATAAATTAGAATCTCCTTCAGGCAATTTTTTAGCACATCTCACTCAAAAAAACAGAAATGAAGACGAGCACAAAAAAGCCAAACAAAAAATTGTAACCATGAACGAGAAAAAAAACCTGATCATCAACAGCGATGGCATTGTTTTCTGGTATAGGGGAGAGAGAATTCCAAGGACCTCTGAGAAAAAGAAAAAAACAAACATTACGTGCAAGGTCACTACAGCAAACTATAACAAATATAATAAAGTTTAAGAGTGCACATAGACCTGGGTTGAAATTTCTTTACATGTCTACTGTTAGAGGTGTTGACTTTAGATTTTATTCAATAAATAAATCCAGGTTGATGATAATAGCACAAGATATCTCCAAATCAATTGCTTCGGGTGTTCTTAGTGATGACATTGTTTCTGCGAGAAAATCAGGGAGTATGGGGCTGTTTTGAAACTTTCTGGGAGGGCGGGGTCTTATTTTGAAATTTAAGGACGGACCGGGACTATGTTCTAGTTTTCAAAAAGTTCAGAACCTGGTCTGTAATTTACTTAAGATCTGGACAGAGGCTGCAGCCTTCAGGCTGCTGGAGGCTATGGTGGCAGGTCAGGCAGGATACGGCTAATGGTGGCGGCTGTTGTCGACTGATGGTGGCTGCTTTTAGCTGGATGTTGGTTGTTGGTGGTTTATGGTGTTGGGGTGGAGGAACGGTGGCTCTTGATACCACTTGATGTAGGACAAGGGTGGAAAAGGGTAAAAATATGGGATAAAACACCCATCTCCGCAAAGAATCGGCAGAAAACTCATATTCTTCATCTCTTTAATAATGTTACGATAGTAAAGATAAACTATTACTTGAAAGCCAAGTAATTTCATGAAACAAAACAATTATCTATATGTCCTACCATAATTTATTAATTGTTTTATAAACAAATCCTTTTCTTATTCTTCTACTAAAATCTATAATGTTCCTGCTAGATAACATAACTATTAATTACAAACATATATATAAATAACAATATAAAACAATTAACAACTAATTTAATTGTTTTAAGCTCCACATCAATTATAAAGAGGAATGGCATGCATAGCAATTGGCAAGTAACACTCCCAATATCATTGGTTTGTCAACTCAAATACCACATCGAAGGTTCAAGGAAGAATTCACTCCAATATAGTGTAATGAATTTACTTGGCTGATTATCAAACCCTAATTGGATAATTAAAATGAACACACCACAGGGAGGAAATACGATAAATTATGAATAATATTAGCTGTTTGAGTACAACGACAATCACAAAAACAAGCAACAATAGCACTACGGAATTACAAGCTCGCTAGGCAATTCGAGAGGCCCTGCTTCTCTCCCACGTCCCCTATCTATTCACTTCTTTGATAATCCTCTCAGATCCCCCTTTCTCTCCTTTATCAATAATTCCTATTATTTCCCTTCTGTAATGACCGTCTTGCCCTTGCCTTTTTTATCTATTTTCTTGCGTCTCACATACGACTTGAGTTGACTAGTGCTGTGTATGACATTACCCCGCTCCCAAACAAGCACCTTGTCCTCAAGGTGAAACTCCGGAAAGCGAAGCTTGATGTTGTGCAAGTCTTCCCATGTAGCTTCATATTCGGGCAAATCCTTCCATTTCAACAATACTTCCAAGGCTTCTGAATGTTCATCCCCCTTTCTTCGAACTGCCAAAAGAGTTTCAGGTTGTACTACCAATTCCAAGTCAGGATTCAATTGACGAGGTATATCTGGGGTTGTTGGCAGGTCTCCTACAGCTCGTTTGAGTTGAGAGACATGGAATATTGGATGGTCAGGAGGCAATTGCAATTTGTATGCTACTAAGCCCACCTTTTCCACGACCTCAAAAGGACCATAAAACTTAGCAGCCAGCTTCTCATACTGTCGTCTTGCTAAAGAACTCTGCCTGTAGGGTTGCAGACGGAGGAACACCTTGTCCCCAACTTCAAAGCTCTCATCCCTTCTTTTCAAATCAGCATTCGCTTTCATTTTCTGTTGAGATCGCAGTAAGTGAAATCGCAAATCGTCTAAGATGGCATCCCGCTCCAACAGGAGCTCTTCAAGGGTGTTCACTGGTGTTTGACTGTAACCAGGTCGAGTGAGGGAAGGAGGGTCTCTCCCATACACTATTTTGAATGGTGTGTATTTGGTGGACAGGTGTGTAGCAGTGTTATAAGAATATTCTGCCCATGGTAGCCATTTTGCCCAAGAATGTGGGTGTCCTCCAATGAAGCAGCGCAAATAAGTTTCAAGTCCTTTATTCACAATTTCCGATTGTCCATCCGTTTGCGGATGGTACGCGGTGCTGAACTTCAAAGTAGTGCCTTGCAACCTGAATAATTCACGCCAAAACTGACTTACAAATACTTTGTCACGATCCGACACTATCGAAACTGGAAACCCATGGAGGCGAACTATTTCATGAACGAATATTTCTGCTATTTTCACAGCAGTGAACGGGTGTCGCAACCCTATGAAATGCGCATATTTGGAGAACCTGTCAACCACAACCAGTACAGTATCAATTCCTTTCGAACTTGGAAGCCCCGCGATGAAATCCATCGATATGTCATCCCATACTCTAGTGGGAACCGGAAGAGGTTGTAACAGTCCTGCAGGTGATTGTTGGGATAATTTTTGTTGATGGCACACTTCGCACAATCTAACATACTCTGCTACATCCTTTCGCATCCCTACCCAATGCCATTCAGAGGCCAACCGAAGATACGTTTTAACATCCCCACCATGTCCCCCAACTGGTGACCCATGATGAGCTTGCAACAGCTGAGATTTATACTTTGAGTTTTGAGAAATAACCCACCTGCCTTTATACAGCAGCCCACCAGCTCAAATCCCCCATGTTCCTTGGTCTTTGACTTTAAATCCTGTACAATCTGTGACAGAAAAGGGTCCAGCTGCACCTCGTAGTTTAACTCAGACCAGTCGATTGCAGAGTACGAAGCCATTGTGCCCAGGACTACATTATTGGTCACCTTTCGCGACAAAGCATCCGCCACCAGGTTGGCTTTTCCAGGTTTATAGTGTACCCCAAAGGAGTAACTCATCAATTTGCTCAACCAGCGTTGGTAATCTATAACGCCTTAGAAATTTCAGAATATTTAATCACTAAAAGTTATTTATTTTATATTAAATATGAATTATGTGGTGTGTGAATTGGTTGAGGAGGTAAAGTAATTGTGGAATAATATTTGGAGGCCTGGTTGGTGTTTTATACGTGTTATGTAAGCCCGACTATTTTAATTATATTTTTGGGATTTATTTCCTAATTAATTTCGTTATATTTACTTTCTGAGAATTTTATAAAATCATTGGAATTAGTAAAAATTATGAAATCTTTTACATTATTAACTTTATTAGTTTATTTGAGTTTTAAAAATATTATACGGATTTGTTTTGATTTTTAAGGATTTTAAAATGATTTTATGAATTTTGTTTCATTTTACGAATTTAATCTTGTAAAATCCGTATTTAATTCGTTTTTGATCCTAAAAATATTTTAAAAATATGTGGGTAATTGTAATTTTACATTCTTTATTTTAAAATTTTAAAAATTTAATATTCCATCTATTTTGTATTTAATTTTGATTTTTTTTACAAATTTATTTTATGCATCTTATTTAAAGAGTTAATAAAAAGGGTTTTTTTTTAAAAGTTTCCCCAAATCAGTGTAGTTAAATCCCTAGATTACTCATTCAGTTCATATCTCTCGGTTTCCAGAGAATTCTTTCCTCTCCCCCATCAGTCTCCATCGTTTTCTTTGTCCAATCTCGGTCGATTTTTGCTTTTATTCCGGTGGACATTCAATCCTTGTCCTTGTCCTTGTCCGAGCTGGTCTTAACGGTTCTTGCAAATTATTCCGTGGATAAAGGGAAGGCTAAAGCTGAGGACGTAAAGGCACTTCGGATTCTGTGATTTTCTAGTTAAGGCAAGTAAAATTGCTTCAATTATCTTTTAAATGAGTTATGATTATAAAAACCTGATTCATATGCTTATTCAAATTTCTCTTGCTATAATTGTTCCGGTAATTCCCTGAAATTTCGAATACTTAATTGTTATACCCCAAATTGATTCTACTGAGTTGTTGATGCTTTTAGTGAATTAATTTACATCCATATTCCTTGCAAGTATATTATTCCACCTCTCTTTCAAATAAACCACTTCACTTATATTTCCAACGAATTATGATTATCATAACTTGATTCTTATGCATTTGATTTATCCTTGATATAACTGCTCTGATAATTTCCATTAATTTTGAATATTCAATTGTTATACCCCAAGTCGATTATATCGTTTTCATTGATCCTTTTAGTAGCTTGACTTAAATCAATACCCCTTTTTGCCACATCGAACTTGTCGATATTTAATTCAGAGATTACTTGACCTTATTCTACTTGGTGAGATTTGAGATGTTGACCTGGAACGAAAGTGTCCAGGGTGTTTGGCAGTGGAGGTGGTCGATTGTTCCGACACCTGATGTTTAGTTAGGATTGGACTGTTAGTTTTTTTTTAAAATGTGGACCGTAAGGGTCGGACCAGATTCGTGGTCAGAAATTATTAAGGCCAATGTGTGCCGTGGATCCATTAAGGACATTGCTGTGTGCGTTTGTCCGGGGTTAGTGCGTGACTGATCAGCAGCCTAACCTTATAATTGTTTTTATTTATAAAATGCATGATAGTCCAATCCTCTTCTATTTTATGATTCAGACAAAAGATGAACTTTCAGTCGAGCTTATATAATGTTGATTGTTAATTCTTGATAATCTTGCAGACATTTCAGTTGTTATTGTTTTAATCATATATATATATACATACTTGCTGAGCACTTTGGCTCACTTGCTTGCTAATTCTGTTTCCTCAGCTAAGCCAGAAGATGTCTAGAAGGAGTGGCCCGTCTGGTTGGGGTAGTCACCGAGGCAGTCAGAGGGTTGAGGTGGTTGGATGGGTAGTGAGCATATATCTTTGTTTATATTATGTCTGTATTTGTAGGCAGATTATCATAATTAATGGGTTGTATATTATTTGATTCAGTTCTGGGTTGTAATAACTATTGGTAGTTGTTTCATACAGTGACCTGTGTGCGGTCTGGGTTGGTATGGATTTACTTCCTTATGGTTTAGTATATCTTGTGCATGGGGACTGTTTTAGTTATACTTAATTGCTTGAGCAGGTGATTAGTCTGGTTTATGATTACATCATGCCGAAATTTCAAAAATTTCTTCTATATTAATGTTTAATTGAGTATAAAAGTTTATATTATTATCGTTGGCAAATGAGGGTGTTACAAGTTGGTATCAGAGCCACAGGTCACAGTCACTGAAACAATTAGGTGGGAAGTCGGGGTAGAGTTATAAGAAAGGTTAGGATTGTTTCGTGAGAGATAGGAAGTCTAATTATATATATATATATATATATGTGTGTATACTTCAGGCACCTGCATCTGGTTCCGATTCAGACCCGGACGAGGATCCGGAAGGAGGGGCTTCTGTACCGCAGCAGATTTCCCCAGGGGTTATGCAGCCGTTCGTAGGATCGCAGGGCTCGGTGAATGGGCCAGCATACCAGTATACTCCTCAGCCTGTCCCATATCATGTGTACGAGCGAGTGGCCCGAGAGAGGGACTATCTCTTAGGGCAGATGGCAGAGTTGAGGGCTATGAGGGCTGGGGAGGAGGACCGGGCTAGAGATAGAGATAGAGCGGTAGCTGAGCTGGAGGATGTCCGGAGGCGAGTACGAGCTCTTAGACGTGTTGTCATTAGGCGGGGACGGATTAGATCCCGAGATGAGCCGGCATTTGTGACACAGCAGGTGACTTTAGGTCTGGTGACGGCAGAGCTGGAGAGCATTCTGGGATCAGCTTGGCGGGGAGAGTCGGATGACGATGATGACCAGTGATGATTATGGTAGTATGATGATGTGGTATTTAGAGGCCTGTTATGGTAGTAGTAGTACGTCAGGATTTGCAGTGCGACCAGTTTTGTTGTATATATCTGTTGTACTGTGACTAGATGCTAGCAGTCTCTTCTTTTAGTATTATGCTGTACCCTTATCGAAGCGTTGTTCTTACGCTTGTATCAGATCTATCTATATATATCATTATCACTTTTGCAGAACTGTGTTAAATTTCCTTATACTGTCATTTCCTTAAGCATCTTATTTACTGCTCGTTTCATATTTACTTTCAGCACCATTTCCTTCTAGCATTGTTTTTACTTTCGATACTATGTTTGACCTTAGCATTATGACTATTGTTTCTTTATGGTACCTACTGAACGTTTGTGAATACCTTGTGTAACCTTGGATTGATATCCTATTGCACCCTGTGAATCAATTGTTGACTGGAATTTTGGTTGGAGACCTTGAATTACTTTTCAGCAATATATGCATTGTTTGCTTAAGTTGGATCATTTTGAGCTATTATTTTCTGAACCTGAATCTAATGTAATTGTTCATTGATTTCAGAAATATGCCTCCCAAAAAGAAGAAACAAAATACCCGCACCCCCGATCAGGGTGAACAAGCTAATCCACCTCCTGTTGGTCAGATGGATCCTGCCTTAGCACAAATATTACAAACTCTTGTTCAGCAGACTGCTACTCTGGCACAGCAACAGCAGCAATTACAGCAGCAGTTGTTGGCTCAACAACAACAACAGCAACAACAGCAACAGCAGCAACAGCAGCAGCAGCAGCAGCAGCCACCTGTTCCTCCGGTGGTTACTTTTAAGTCTTTCCAGGCAGTTAAACCTCCTGAGTTTAAAGGAACAACGGATCCGGTGGAGGCGAGGTCTTGGTTAAAAGAGATGGAAAAAGCCATTGCACTGGTGGGGGTCCCAGCAGACAAACAAACCGAATATGTAAGTTATTTCTTGAAGAATGAAGCTACTTACTGGTGGGAGTCGGTGAAGATGTTGGAAGCTACTGAGGTGATTCCTTGGGAAAGGTTCACAGAGCTATTTTTGGAAAAGTATTTCCCTGACTATATGAAAGACCAGATGGAGATGAAGTTTTTGGAGCTGAAACAAGGGAAAATGTCGGTGACAGAATATGAAACCAAGTTTACGGAACTAGCTAGGTTTGCTCCGGCCTATGTGGACACGGAAAGGAAGAAGGCTAAGAGGTTTCAACAAGGATTGAAACCGTGGATTCGTACTAAACTAGCAGTTTTGGAGTTGGAGACTTATGCAGCAGTGGTGCAAAAGGCCATGATAGCTGAAGGAGAAAGCGAATTATACTTCAAGGAAAAAGAAGGAAAGAAAAGAAAGGCTGGGTCAATGGGGGAACGACAAGAGCAAGGCAGTTCTCAGAATGTGCCAAATAAAAAGCCAGGATTCCAGCCAGGAAAGTATGGGAACCCTAAGAAGCCGGAATCAGGGAATGGGGGCCAAGGAAATAGAATTCAAGATGCGAGTCAACAGAAATTGGTTAGGCCACCCTTGGCAGAGTGCAAGACTTGTGGGAAGAGGCATCCGGGGGTGTGTACAAAGTTGGAGGTGACGTGTTTCAAATGTAACCAAAAAGGTCATTATGCTCGGGAATGCAAGGCAGGAATTGTGTGTCACCGTTGTGGGAAGCCAGGGCATATAATGAAAGACTGTAAAGTACCTGTAGTGAAACCTCCAGTTCTGGCTAATCCAATACTGCAAGCAATTGAAGCACCCCCAACAGCAAGTGTCAGACCAGTGGCAAGGACTTTCAACATGACTCTGAACGAAGCAATTAAGAATTCGGATGTGGTAGCAGGTACGCTCCCTGTAAATTCTGTTCAAGCTAAAGTATTAATTGATTCCGGGGCTACGAAATCCTTTATATCCAAAGAATTTGTTCAAAGGTTAAATTGTGAGGTATGCATGTTACGTGAAGCTATAGTTATAGAAATAGATAATTCAGAACGAATTCCGGTTACTCAAGTGTGTCCTCGCTGCAAGATTGATATTTCAGGGCATTGTTTTTACGCTAATTTGATACCCTTTCAGTTAGGTGAATTTGATGTTATCTTAGGAATGGATTGGTTAACAGAGAATAATGCCCAAATTGACTGTAAGAATAAGAAGGTGATCCTTAAACCCTCTGATAATGTAGAGGTTACCTTTAGGGGTCAGAGGCAAAATAGGAGATTTTTAACGATCATTCAAACAAAGAGGTTGTTGAGGCAAGGATGCGAGGGCTATATGGCTTATGTCATGGATACTAGTCAAGAGGTGCCTAAGATAGAGGAAATTCCAGTGGTGAATGAATTTCTTGATGTTTTTCCGGATGAACTTCCTGGATTACCTCCGGATAGAGAAATAGAATTTACCATTGATTTAGCCCCAGGAACTGAACCCGTGTCAAAGGCTCCTTATCGAATGGCACCTGTGGAGATGAAGGAATTGGCAGTTCAATTGCAGGATCTTCTGGAGAAAGGTATTATTAGGCCTAGTGTATCGCCGTGGGGAGCTCCGGTATTATTTGTAAAGAAGGATGGAAGTATGAGATTGTGTATCGATTATCGGGAACTAAATAAGTTGACCATTAAGAATAAATACCCTTTGCCGAGAATTGACGATTTATTTGATCAATTAAAAGGAGCAACTTGTTTCTCGAAGATTGATTTGCGGTCAGGATATTTTCAATCAAAGATTAGACCGGAAGACGTTCCAAAAACAGCGTTTCGAACTAGGTATGGGCACTACGAGTTCTTAGTGATGGCCTTTGGGTTAACTAATGCACCAGCAGCGTTCATGGACCTAATGAATAGAGTCTTCAAGAAATATTTGGATAAGTTTGTGATTGTGTTTATAGATGATATTTTGATATACTCGAAGACCGAAGAAGAGCATGCAGGGCATTTGAGAATAGCCTTAGAAACGTTGAGGAAAGAGAAATTGTATGCGAAATTTTCCAAATGTGAGTTTTGGCTGAAAGAAGTGCAGTTTTTAGGGCATGTCATCAGCAGTGAAGGGATTAAGGTGGATCCTGCTAAAATTGAAGCCGTGATGAATTGGGACAGACCTAAAACACCCACAGAAGTTCGAAGTTTCTTAGGATTGGCGGGATATTATCGAAGATTTGTTCAAGACTTTGCGAAGATAGCCACCCCACTAACAAAGTTGACAAGGAAGAATGAAAAGTTTGTGTGGAATGAGAAGTGTGAGGAAAGTTTCCAGGAATTGAAGAAGAGATTGGTGACTGCACCTGTATTGACACTTCCAGATGAAAAAGGAAATTTTGTGATCTACAGTGATGCATCTCACAAAGGTTTGGGATGTGTACTAATGCAGCACGGTAAGGTAATTGCTTATGCTTCGAGACAATTGAAACCTCACGAGCAGAAATATCCTACTCACGACTTAGAATTAGCCGCGATTGTTTTCGCCTTGAAGATTTGGAGACATTATTTGTATGGGGAAAAGTGTGAAATTTATACAGACCATAAGAGCTTGAAGTATATCTTCACCCAGAAGGAGTTAAATATGAGACAGAGAAGATGGTTGGAATTACTCAAGGATTATGATTGTACCATCAACTATCATCCCGGGAAGGCGAACGTGGTGGCGGACGCTTTAAGTAGGAAGGAGAAAATCAGTATGTTGACAATGCCTGAGGAATTATACAAAGAGTTTGAAAGATTGGAGATAGAGGTATGTATGCCTGCAAGTAGTACAGACACGGTGTACACTATGACGTTTCAGCCAGAATTATTAGAAAAGATTCGTAGATGCCAGGAGGAAGTCATGAGTGGAGATGTGAACAAGTTAACAGGTGAGGAAATATGCACTCAAGTAGATGACAAGGGGATATTGAGATTTTCTTCACGTATTTGGATACCCAATGTGGCAGAGTTGAAGAATGAGATTCTACAGGAAGCCCACAGCTCAAAATATTCGATTCATCCAGGAAGTACGAAAATGTATCGAGACTTGAAAAGGAATTTCTGGTGGCCAGATATGAAGAGAGATATTGCTGAGTGGGTGAGTAAGTGTTTGACCTGTCAGAAAGTAAAAGCAGAACATCAACGGCCAAGTGGGATGCTACAACCATTAGAGATTCCCGAGTGGAAATGGGAACATATTGCAATGGACTTTGTGGTTGGATTGCCAAGGACGAGAGCTAATCATGATGCTATCTGGGTAATTGTTGATCGATTAACGAAATCTGCACACTTCCTTCCGATAAATGAGAGGTTCTCATTAGACAAATTGGTTCATTTATACATAAAAGAGATCGTGGTGCGACATGGAGTTCCAGTATCAATAGTCTCAGATCGAGATCCAAGATTTAATTCGAGATTCTGGAGAAGTTTTCAAGAATGTTTGGGCACCGAATTAAAAATGAGTACTGCATACCATCCTCAGACTGACGGACAGAGTGAAAGAACGATTCAGACAATTGAAGACATGCTCCGAGTTTGTGCATTGGATTTTGCAGGAAGTTGGGATGAACACTTGCCGTTAGTGGAATTTTCATACAACAATAGCTTTCATGCTAGTATCGGTATGCCACCGTATGAAGCGTTATATGGACGAAAGTGTCGATCTCCAGTATACTGGGAAGAAGTTGGCGAGCGAAAGATACTCGGACCTGAGTTAGTGCAGCAAACCAAGGAAATAGTTCAACTTATTCAGAAACGGTTAGTGACAGCTCAGAACCGACAGAAGAAGTATGCTGATTTGGCCAGAAAGAATATGGAATTCGAAGAAGGAGAGCAAGTACTGTTGAAAGTATCTCCGTGGAAAGGATTAGTAAGATTTGGCAAGAAAGGAAAATTAAGTCCAAGATTTGTGGGGCCTTTCGAGGTATTGAAGAAAGTCGGGAAAGTCGCCTACGAGCTAGCTTTACCGCCTCATATGCAACATATCCATAACGTGTTCCATGTATCCATGCTTAAGAAATACCATCTGGATTCTAAGCATGTTATCGAGTATGAACCGATAGAGATTCAGCCAGATCTATCTTATGTGGAGCAGCCTATTAAAATCTTGGATCGGAAAGAGAAGGTTTTGAGAAACAAGACAATTCCTTTAGTGAGAGTTTTGTGGAGAAACCCCAAGGTGGAAGAATCAACTTGGGAGTTAGAGAGCGATATGTTGGAGAATTATCCTCAATTATTCTCTTAGGTGAGATTCTGGGGACAGAATCCTTTTAAGGGGGGAAGATTATAACGCCTTAGAAATTTCAGAATATTTAATCACTAAAAGTTATTTATTTTATATTAAATATGAATTATGTGGTGTGTGAATTGGTTGAGGAGGTAAAGTAATTGTGGAATAATATTTGGAGGCCTGGTTGGTGTTTTATACGTGTTATGTAAGCCCGACTATTTTAATTATATTTTTGGGATTTATTTCCTAATTAATTTCGTTATATTTACTTTCTGAGAATTTTATAAAATCATTGGAATTAGTAAAAATTATGAAATCTTTTACATTATTAACTTTATTAGTTTATTTGAGTTTTAAAAATATTATACGGATTTGTTTTGATTTTTAAGGATTTTAAAATGATTTTATGAATTTTGTTTCATTTTACGGATTTAATCTTGTAAAATCCGTATTTAATTCGTTTTTGATCCTAAAAATATTTTAAAAATATGTGGGTAATTGTAATTTTACATTCTTTATTTTAAAATTTTAAAAATTTAATATTCCATCTATTTTGTATTTAATTTTGATTTTTTTTACAAATTTATTTTATGCATCTTATTTAAAGAGTTAATAAAAAGGGTTTTTTTTTAAAAGTTTCCCCAAATCAGTGTAGTTAAATCCCTAGATTACTCATTCAGTTCATATCTCTCGGTTTCCAGAGAATTCTTTCCTCTCCCCCATCAGTCTCCATCGTTTTCTTTGTCCAATCTCGGTCGATTTTTGCTTTTATTCCGGTGGACATTCAATCCTTGTCCTTGTCCTTGTCCGAGCTGGTCTTAACGGTTCTTGCAAATTATTCCGTGGATAAAGGGAAGGCTAAAGCTGAGGACGTAAAGGCACTTCGGATTCTGTGATTTTCTAGTTAAGGCAAGTAAAATTGCTTCAATTATCTTTTAAATGAGTTATGATTATAAAAACCTGATTCATATGCTTATTCAAATTTCTCTTGCTATAATTGTTCCGTTAATTCCCTGAAATTTCGAATACTTAATTGTTATACCCCAAATTGATTCTACTGAGTTGTTGATGCTTTTAGTGAATTAATTTACATCCATATTCCTTGCAAGTATATTATTCCACCTCTCTTTCAAATAAACCACTTCACTTATATTTCCAACGAATTATGATTATCATAACTTGATTCTTATGCATTTGATTTATCCTTGATATAACTGCTCTGATAATTTCCATTAATTTTGAATATTCAATTGTTATACCCCAAGTCGATTATATCGTTTTCATTGATCCTTTTAGTAGCTTGACTTAAATCAATACCCCTTTTTGCCACATCGAACTTGTCGATATTTAATTCAGAGATTACTTGACCTTATTCTACTTGGTGAGATTTGAGATGTTGACCTGGAACGAAAGTGTCCAGGGTGTTTGGCAGTGGAGGTGGTCGATTGTTCCGACACCTGATGTTTAGTTAGGATTGGACTGTTAGTTTTTTTTTAAAATGTGGACCGTAAGGGTCGGACCAGATTCGTGGTCAGAAATTATTAAGGCCAATGTGTGCCGTGGATCCATTAAGGACATTGCTGTGTGCGTTTGTCCGGGGTTAGTGCGTGACTGATCAGCAGCCTAACCTTATAATTGTTTTTATTTATAAAATGCATGATAGTCCAATCCTCTTCTATTTTATGATTCAGACAAAAGATGAACTTTCAGTCGAGCTTATATAATGTTGATTGTTAATTCTTGATAATCTTGCAGACATTTCAGTTGTTATTGTTTTAATCATATATATATATACATACTTGCTGAGCACTTTGGCTCACTTGCTTGCTAATTCTGTTTCCTCAGCTAAGCCAGAAGATGTCTAGAAGGAGTGGCCCGTCTGGTTGGGGTAGTCACCGAGGCAGTCAGAGGGTTGAGGTGGTTGGATGGGTAGTGAGCATATATCTTTGTTTATATTATGTCTGTATTTGTAGGCAGATTATCATAATTAATGGGTTGTATATTATTTGATTCAGTTCTGGGTTGTAATAACTATTGGTAGTTGTTTCATACAGTGACCTGTGTGCGGTCTGGGTTGGTATGGATTTACTTCCTTATGGTTTAGTATATCTTGTGCATGGGGACTGTTTTAGTTATATCTTGTGCATGCCGACTGTTTTAGTATATCTTGTGCATGGGGACTGTTTTAGTATATCTTGAGCAGGTGATTAGTCCGGTTTATGATTACATCATGCCGAAATTTCAAAAATTTCTTCTATATTAATGTTTAATTGAGTATAAAAGTTTATATTATTATCGTTGGCAAATGAGGGTGTTACATAATCGCTTCCAATTTCCCTTTGTTGCAAGATATACCTTAGAGATTGTTGATCCGTTCGCACTATAAAGTGCCTGCCAAGCAAATAACACTTCCATTTTAGCATTGCGAAACAGATCGCCATAAGTTCCTTTTCATATATGGACTTTTGTTGTGGGCCCAAGTATTTTGCTATAATAAGCAATTGGTCGATTAGCTTGAATCAATACCGCGCCTACTCCCAAACCCGAAGCGTCTGTTTCGATTACAAAGGGCTGGGTGAAGTCCGGCATTGCCAAAACTGGAGGAGTAGCCATGGCTTGTTTCAACTGATTAAATGCTGTCGTGGCTTCGTCATTCCAGCCAAATCTGTCCTTGCGCAACTGGTCGGTTAGGGGTCGAGCAATCTGGGCATAACCAGCGACATACTTTCAATAATATCCGGTTAATCCTAAGAATCCCCGTAGTTCCCTCAGATTCTTTGGCACTGCCCAGTCGAGAATTCCTCTTATTTTGTCTTCATCTGCTGCTACTCCATGGCTTGATATAACATGGCCCAAATAGGCGACTTGAGGTTGTCCGAACACACACTTCTTTAAATTGGCTACCAGGTTGTGCTGTTCCAGGATGCTCAAGACCTGATGTAAGTGCTCTCGATGGTCCGATTCAGTCTTGCTATAGACTAGAATATCGTCAAAAAAGACGAGGACAAAACGATGCAAATGAGGACGGAATATGTCGTTCATTAGTGATTGAAATGTTGCCGGTGCATTCATGAGGCCGAAGGGCATTACAAGGAATTCGTAATGCCCATCGTGGGTGCGGAAGGCCGTTTTATGGGTGTCTTCGGGGCGGACTAAGATCTGGTGATATCCGGCTTTTAAGTCAAGCTTCGAAAAAAATTTGAACCATGCAATTCATCCAAAAGCTCGTCGATGATGGGTATGGGATACTTGTTGGGGACTGTTTCCTTATTTAAAGCTCGGTAGTCGACGCAAAAGCGCCACGAACCATCTTTTTTGCGAACAAGTAGCACGGGACTCGAGAAGGAACTTGTTGAAGGTTTGATGATCCCAGCCTCTAGCATTTCTCTTATTAAACGATCTATCTCATCCTTTTGAAATTGGGGGTACCTATAGGGTCGAACACTAACCGGATTACTCCCTTCTTTTAAACAAATAGCATGCTCATGTCCTCGACTTGGAGGTAGTCCTTTCGGTTCAGTGAATACGGATTCATGTTGCTGCACAACCTTAGCTAAGAATAGGGGAATTTCAGAAATTACCGGTTCTGTTGAGTCCGATGTTGTGCCCTCCAACTGATTGATTTCAACCCACACTCCTTGTTTCTCCTTCCGGATGGTGCGAAGCATAGCCTTAAGAGAGATTTGAGATCGTACCAGTGAAGGATCTCCCACCAACGTCACCGTATTATCCCCTACATTGAACTGCATTATTTGCGATTTCCAATTTGTGACTACTGCCCCCAGTTTTTCCAACCATTGCACTCCTAATATAATGTCTGTTGTCCCCAATTTTAATGGCGAAAAATCCTCTTGTATAATCACCCCTCTCTCCAGTTGCAATATGACATTCTCACATACCCCGCTACCCTTAATCGCTTCGCCATTCCCAAAAGTCACTCCAAACCCCCCAGAATTTGTTACCGGTAAGTGCAGGGCAGCTACTTTTTCCAACGACACGAAGTTGTGTGTCGCTCCGGGGTCAATAAGCACCACTACTTCGGTCTCTGCAATTCGTCCCCTCAACTTCATTGTACGTGGGTTAGACAAACCTACTACCGAGTTCAATGAAACCTCAGGTTGTAAATGTACCTCATTCGATGCTTCCTCTGTTGGTGACGGAGGTGGATCACTGCCAGTCCCCTCAGAACAGTCCTCTTCCTCTTCATCCATCAATAACACGCTAAGCTCCCTTCGTTTGCATCGATGCCCAATATTCCATTTCTCATCACACCTAAAGCATAGCCCCTTAGCACGCTTTTCTTGCAGTTCCTTATCAGACAACCTCCGCACCTCACCACTACTTTTACCCGTTGTCACACCAGACGGTTTAGAACTTGCTACAGACAGTTGTGAGTCACCTCCTCCTCCGGATACCCAACTGCGTACTGAGGTAGGACTAGAATGGAAACTATAGGCCGAATTGGTAGGCGGTGCTGGCCCCTTTGAAGAATAGCTATAAGTTCCAGTTCGAACTGTGCTCCACCCATTTCTCTTCAATCCCACAGCTCGAAATTTTTCCTCGATTCACACTGCAAAATCCATGGCTTCCTCCAAACTGATGGGGTTTAAAATGCGTACCTCCACTTTAATCTCCTCTTTCAGCCCCGTCAAAAATTGTCCCAGCAACAATTCTTCAGTCAGTCCTTTCAGTGGAGCAGCGGTTTCGATGAACCTCCTTTGATACTCTGCCACAGAGCTTGTCTGAGTTGTAGACATCCACTGCTCATATAAGGAACCCCCACTGGCTGAACGGAACTGTCTCAGCAAATACCCCCTTAATTCATCCCATCTACGAATTGGCCGTCTGTGATTTTCCCATTGATACCATTTAAGGGCATCCCCTTCGAGTGCCACTACTGCATCTAGCCTCTCTTGCTCTGTTAATTTGTAGAAATCGAAATATCTTTCAACTCGAAGAACCCAGCCATCGGGATCATGACCATCAAACAGCGGCATATCTAATTTACGATACCTCCAATTCCCATTTCCGTTTCCTCCTCCAAACCCACCTCCACCGTGGTAACTCCTCTCTCCTCCTGGGCTCCCAAACAAGCCATTGACCGGTATCCCCACCGTTGGCGTACACACAAACCCCCTTACTGACGATTCGCCTTGATTTATACTCCCCTCTCCCTTATCAAAAGTTGGATGGAAAACCCGTGAGCGTAGAATGGATCTCCGACTGAAACTGCTCCTGATCACTCTTCATTGCCCGAATCAATTCAGCCAACGAGCTCTTCACCGTTCCGACCTCCTTCTCCACCGTTTTTGAAATCAGATCTGAAACCCTCGACTCCAAATTACCCACCACCTCCTCTAACTCCTCCACCCGTTGATTGACCGACGGTGTTGTGTTTGCTGGTGGCGCCATAGATCGTACGTTGCTCTGATACCACTTGTAATGAATTTACTTGGCTGATTATCAAACCCTAATTGGATAATTAAAATGAACACACCACAGGGAGGAAATATGATAAATTATGAATAATATTAGCTATTTGAGTACAACGACAATCACAAAAACAAGCAACAATAGCACTACAGAATTACAAGCTCGCTAGGCAATTCGAGAGGCCCAGCTTCTCTCCCACGTCCCCTATCTATTCACTTCTTTGATAATCCTCTCAGATCCCCCTTTCTCTCCTTTATCAATAATTCCTATTATTTCCCTTCTGTAATGACCGTCTTGCCCTTGCCTTTTTTATCTATTTTCTTGCATCTCACATACGACTTGAGTTGACTAGTGCTGTGTATGACATATAGGTGCCTAGTTAATTCCAAAATTCCATTGGTACGAAGCTTTTTGGAATATGCCCAAAAAAAATATGTGTGGTTTGGCCCAAAACAGACAACAAAATCATATTAATGTGAAGGTAGGGTATAACCGTATACATGGTTGTCACGGCGCCGTGGCGCCCAAGGACCTCCACAACAATATGTCGATGTATCGTTCGGGTGGCGTCCGTATGGCGCCGTGGCGTTTATATATAATATATTAATTATTACATATATTATATATATAATAATTAATATATATTACCAATTTACCATAATAAGATGAAAAAGTATCAAACATAAGTGACAAGTACTAAAGACTCAACCTTTTGCCCATTTAAAGTGTTGGACAAGATGGAAAGTATCAAACATAAGTGACAAGTACTCATTTTCAAAAAAAAAAAAAAAAAAAAGTGATAACTTTTTGCCCATTTAAATTGTTGGACAACTTTGACTTGTTCCAATATATATACACACAGGATTATACAGTATACACACAGTCATATATATACACACAGACATATATATACACACAGACATATATTATACATACACAGACATATATATACACACACATAAGAAGAAGAAGAAGTAGAGAGATGAAGAAAAGAGAAGAAGAAGAGAGAGAAGATACTGGAGATTCAAGATTGAGATCGAAGAAGAGGTTTAAAGTCGGGTCAACGGGTCGGGTCAACGACTTTTGCCTTTTCTTATGGCGAACCAGACGACTTTTCATTCTGGCTCGATCTGGCGCCATATGGCGATGTATCGTCCATATGGCGGACGCCGTGACAACCATGACCGTATAAGGGTACATTTGTGGCCCAACAAGTGTATGAAAGCCAAAGGTTCAAAGGTGCGGAAAAAAAAATCTGGGGTAGTAGACCCTTAGCAATTGGCCCACAATTGGACATCTAAGTGGAGCCTTGTGTCGAAAGTTTTCATGCAAATGTGGTGGTTACTCGTAAGACGTTACGATAGTTAAATAACGGTGGGACAAGATGATCGGGCATATTTAAAAAATATTGCAGGAGGTAAGACCATAAGCTTTATGTTTATTGATTTGAGGCGGGGATTGTTGGTTTGAGGGGAAGGATAACCAAGTTCTACACCGGGATAAGATAATCGGGCACATTTAATAAAAATCGCATGAGGTAAGATCATAAGCTTTGTGGTTACTGATTTGAGGTGGGGACTGTTGGTTTGAGGGGAAGGATAACCCAAGTCCTACATCGATATTTCACAAAGAATTTATTTTTGTATATAAGATCCCCACTTAACTTTACAAGGCCTTTTGGTAGATGTCCAAAAACAAATTCGTGCAAACTTAGTCCAAAGCTGAAATTATCATACAAATGTGGAGTTAAGATATGTTTGTAGCACAACCATTACAATATAGGAAAATTAAATAAAACGACTTTCTGGAAACTTTTTAACATATCTAAGCTAAATGTCACACCTGAATAAAGACTATGCAGTATGAGTACATGAAAGTACCACGTTTTTCAAGTTTTACCACTATCCACATGGTTTATACATACAAGGAATATGTTTACAGAAGTCAACACAATAGGTATCCACAGCATCACAATAAGACAAATGACAGATTTTTTAACAATAGCTTCAATATCGACTCTTATCCCAAATAACACAATAAGCACCCGTTAAATTAATTTAGAATTAAATTATAATTATGGTGGCTATTTCATGTTTTTGCATGTCCATTTAAATTATATTGAAATTTGTTAAACATGTTGATTTAAGCTTAAAGATATAAACATTTTTTAAACTATTCATGTCTGGTCTGTGTCAATAGACTTCACTAGTAGATCTATTGACAATCAAGCCGTGTCCGCTATCGCCAATTAGCCACTTAGTGTAATGCATGACAAATTTGAAGAACAATGAATAAAGTACTTCACAAAAAAAAAAATACACCAAATAAAGATAATGAAAGATAAATTAGGGTGAATCATCCACGAAAGTGTCACTAGCCATCGGGTTTCCAAACTGCGAGAGGGAGAGAGAAATTTTGATGACCTATACACAACGAGAGGCTCAATTCAATAATATTTCAATAATCAAGTCTAACTTGTATCATGGGGGCTAGGGTTAAAACTAGGGTTTTGGGATACCTTTCCACGAACATTTCACATGCAAGAAAAAAAAAATATAATTATTTCAATATCAATAATAATAGCCTACTGAATTAGGTAATTTCTATATATAATAGAACTCCATCAATCTTTCCTAATCAAAAGCAAATCCTACAAGACAAAATTTACTACGATGAGTCTCTAAAAGATAATTTCATCTATTATAATAGATGTACATATAGATTCTAGAGTCTTCTAAACATTGACCATCCAAAGCCTTCTATATTGCACCCATATTGTATTTTCGGCTTTCTTATGGGCTATCCTGCATCAATTATCCTTTGTTGAACTTGATTTCATCTATTTAAAACAAAACAAAACGAACACCTTAAAGTACCAAAGATTGACGCATGATGGCACATGAGAGCGAACACAAGAGTATAAATGGGTATATACACACTACAAGTCATTGACGCATGGTGACATTTTCAGTAGTGAAGTTTAAAGACAAAGTTATGTTTGATGTCTTGCATGTCAAACTCCGCCAACATTTTTTAGGGGACGTCCATAGCTTTTCGATCGTGATGCACATCATGCTACTCATCCTAACACTTATTCAGTTGTCAAAAGAGGTGCCACTTATACTCTTACTTGTGTTCGCTCTCATGTGCCATCATTCGTACTACCAATATCAATAATCACAACGCAATTTTCACCAAAACATAAATATCCATGTGATGTGCTCAAACAACTTCAAAGTTGTCGCTAAGTGTGATGACCACAAAGCTCCAAGAAAGATTTCCAACTCATCACTCGCTCTTTATTCCCCGTCAATCGTCTCATTATAACTATCGGAAGGGTATTTTTCTTCCTTCTCAGCAATTGCTACTCTTTTACCTGGGTTTGGGTGTTTTTTTAGGACACTCAAAATATTAATGACATGCACTTGAGATCCTTATCAGTCTGAATTTTGTTGTACAAATTCTATAGTAGGGGCAAAACTCATCCGTGATTAACACAAGACAACGAGCCAAGTGACTTATAAATCGAGACAAAATTTCCTAGGGTTCTTAATGGGAAGGGGAAAATGTCATGGTTTGATTGCATTTTCAGTGTATTTTTGTATGTTTTTGGTATTTTCTGGTTTATAAGTGCAAAAAATGTAAGATAACAGCTGGAATCAAAGATTATAGCAGAGAATAGAGAGAAATCAGAAGAGAGCAGAAATGAGATAGAGACAGAGTTTAGAGAGAGATTTGAGTTAGAAACCCTAGAGAGAGAAAGTAGTTATAGAGAGAGGAAAAAGATTGGCGGAACGGATTCCATTTCATATATCACATAATCCAACACAGAACCATTACAATTACAAGTATTTATAGACATGAACTGATATGTAACTGACTAGACCAACATTGAAGTTATTGGACTACCCCTATTACTAGGGTGAGAAAAACCGAACCGGAATCGAAAAACCGAATCGAACAGTACAATTTCGGTTCGGTTCAGTCCAGATTTTTTCTTTTTTTGGTCGGTTCAATTCTTCTGGTTTGGACCGAAATTTATTTCGGTTCGATTCGGTTCTCACATAAATAATTCCGGTTAGAACCGAAATGACCAAATTATATATATATAATTATTTATATTAATATTTATAATAATATATATATATATAAATAACGCAATATATCAGATAAATACTCCCTCCGTCCCAAAAAGAATGACCCTTTGACTTTTTCACGCATTTCAATGTGCTCGATTGAGGTACTTGTAAATATTATTTTTTTAATATTTTTGTTTTGTATTAAAATATAGATCCTATATTTTTATACAAAACAAAAAAATTAAAAAAATATTACTTATAAGTAGCTCAACCGAGCGCATTGAAATGCGTGAAAAAGTCAGAGGGTCATTCTTTTTGGGACGGAGGTAGTATATAGTGGATGTTTCGACACTTAACACCGACATTAATTCACATTTCATAAACCCAATCCCAATTACTCGAATATATCATCTAAGCATCTAACATTCTAAGAGAATCAAAGATTCAAACTTCATGCTTCTGACTTGGATTCCAATTTATAAAAGTACAGCCATAAAAACAAAATATAAGGAGATCCTAAAAAACTATCCCTAAGTCCTTGTTCATTGTGTTTCTACCATAACCCAATGTTAAGATATAGGCAGGGACGTAGGGCCAAGACACAAAAAAAACTAACCTCAATTGCATGGGCTAAATTCAGAATTCAAAAGATCAGACCGAACCGATCGAATTATTTTGGTTCGGGTCTGGTTTGGTCCTTAAAATATATTTGGTCCGATTCGGTTCTAAAAAAATGAAAATAAAATTCGATTTTCAGTTATTTCGGTTCGGTCCGGTTCTGGACCGAACCGACCGAATGCTCAACTCTACTTACTACTATATTTATACTTCCCCCTTAAAAATCACATGTCCTCATGGTGGATCTTGCACTTCTTCACTTCCCTCCACCTGTCCTTGCATCTTAAATAATGATTCAAGTAACATGTCTTGCAACATGTGATGAACTTTTAAAATTCCAACAGAAACAGCAAGTTCAACACCATGAAGAGAACTTAAATCTCCTCTTGGATCAAATATGCATATTGCAACACTTTTCCTTGAGGCTTCATGAGATTCAGGTCTCATTGACTTATGCACACATAGTTTCCTTGATGAGCAGACAAGAAGCAAGCTTAAGTGTGAATTAGTGAAGACAAATCCTATTAAGGTTCAGGTGGCCAATTGGAATCATCTAATCAGTCAGTTTGAATGTGCTGATTTCACCTGGAAAGTGGGAGATATTGAGTTTCAAACAGCAGTGAGAACTTTACCTATGGAAGGCTATGATCTGGTCCTTGGAGTGGATTGGTTAGGGTCATTGGGACTGGTTACCTTTGATTATAAGAACCTAACACTGCAGTTTAAGAAAAAAGACAAACTAGTGACTTTGCAAGGCAATTCTCAAATTGTGAAGCCAATAATTCAATAAATGAGTGCTAAAGCTTTTGTTAGGAGTTGCCAGAGACAAGGTAATGGCTTCATTTATCTGGTCAATCAAGTAAATCAACCCACCAGAGAACTTTATCACCTAAAAGAGAAGAATCCTACAACTCACACTAGAAATGTAGACAAACTGCAACAGTTGCTACCAAAATAAGATGTCTTCAAATCTCCAGATGGATTGCCTCCTCACAGGCCAATTGAGCATAGGATAAAACTTAAAGAAGGAGCTCAGCCTTTCTCCATAAGGCCCTACAGAAACTCTTATGATCGCAAGAATGAGACTAGGAAGTTGGTTTCTGAGATGTTAAGAGTCTGGAATCATCAGACCTAGTAGTTCACCCTTTGCTTCACCCATTTTGCTGGTTAAGAAGAAAGATGGAACATGGAGATTCTGTGTTGATTATAGGAAATTGAATTCTTTGACTATTAAGAACAAATTTCCTATTCCACTCATTGATGAGCTTCTTGATGAATTGTGTGGAGCCAAGTTTTTCACTAAATTGGACTTGAGAGCTGGCTATCACCAAGTAAGAATGAAGAGTAAGATATAGAAAAAACTGCTTTCAGGACTCACCTTGGCCATTATGAGTTTATAGTGATGCCTTTTGGCCTCACAAATGCTCCTGTCACGTTTCAAAATCTCATACATCAATTTTTTAGCCTTTCTCGAGGAAGTTTACCTTAGCGTTCTTTCATGACACCCTGGTTTACTCTAAGAGTGCTAAGGACCACTTACAACTAGGGGAGAGCAAACCCCGGTTCGGTTCGGTTTTTGGGTAAAACCGTAACCAAAACCGGAAGTACTTGGTTTTAAAAATCGAAAACCGGAACCGCAACCGAACCTTCGGTTTTAAAACCCGGTTCGGTTTTTATCGATTCGGTTTCGGTTATAAAACCGGATAATATATAAAGGAGACAAAATATTATAGCATACATAATTTGGTCCGAGTTTACAAAAACCAAACCAAACCGGAGTTTCGCTCTCCCTAAGGATAATGACAATAGCAAGTGATAATGCTAAAGAGACTATGACAGAAACCAATTTTGATAGACCAACAACTTCATGTTTAATACAAATTATATATATATAAATATATATATATATATATATAATATTTATTTATTTATTTTAATAATCAGTTTTGTTTTAGCCGGTTTGGTTATAACCTATAACCGGAATCGGAACCGAAAGTCTCAGTTTTTAAAAATCAAAAACCGCAACCGTCGATTCGGTTTCGGTTTCGGTTTTCGCCGGTTTCAGTTCGGTTTCAATTCAATTTTTTGCTCACCCCTACTTACAACAATTGGAGAAGGTATTTCAACTCATGAGACAACACCAACTATATGCTAAACAGTCTAAGTGTGAGTTTATGAGAGGGCAGGTAACTTATTTAGGGCATATCATTACTCAAGAGGGGGTGGAAGTAGATAAAAGTAAGGTGGTTGATACGATGGCTTGGCCTATTCCACAACACATTAAGGCTTTGAGAGGGTTCTTAGGTTTAAGTGGTTACCATAGGAAGTTTGTGAAGGATTATGGGAACATAGCCAAACCACTGACAAATCTATTACAAAAGGACAGTTTTCAGTGGAGTGAAGAGTCAACTAAGCCTTTCAATGCTCTCAAGCAAGCTATGAGCAGCACCCTAGTGTCGAGGTTACCAGATTATAATCAGGATTTTACTGTGGAAACAGATGCTTCCAACACTAGCAGAGGGGCTGTTTTGACTAAGGGGGACATCCTTTACCTTTTTTCAGCAAAACCTTGCGACCAAGAGGGCAAGCCATGTCTACTTATGAAAAGGAGTTGATGGCAGTAATAAGCAGTTAAGAAATGGATTCCTTATTTGATGGATAAGCATTTCTTCATAAAAACTGACCATTGGGCTTTAAAATTCTTGACTGAGCAGAAGGTTAGTAACTTGCTTCAGCAGAAGTGGATAAGCAAGTTAATGGGGAATAACTACATCATTGTGTATAGGAAGGGTGTTGATAACTAATTAACAAGGTAGCTGATGCATTGAGCAGAATGTATGAAGAGCCAAAAGCTTCTCAGGATTCTAAGCCTAGAAGTCATGAGGACATGGACACTATTAAGCGGGAAGGAATGTTAGGAGTGAAGTAACTATATCAGTATGAGTATTAATAGTAGTACAGTATTATTATTGGGTATTTTAGTCTTTTCTAGCCTTTTATGAGCTGTTAATTTCAGTATTGGGTATAAATAGTCTCAAAACAGTTCAGGATTTGACCTAACCCTGACACTGGTGGTGGAAGGAAGATGGCTCTAATACCACTTTGATGGGGGCTAGGGTTAAAACTAGGACTTTGGTAATCCCTATACATAATAACTCAATCAATCTTTCCTAGGGCTGTTCGCGAATCGAGCCGAGTCGAGGTATGATCTAAACGAGCCGAGCTTAATATTTTTTCTTAACAAACCGAGCCGAGCCGAGCCGAGCTTTCTTATCGCACAAAAAATGTAATCGATTATGCCCAAAGAATTCGCAAATTAGATATTTGAATTGTAATTCTGAACTTAAAATGTTAGGATTTTATGAAAAATCAAAATATATGTAACTTTTTTGAGTTTTAACGAGCCGCGTTCGAGTAGAACAATTTCGAGCCGATCCTTCCACATTATTATACATATAATCTAGAATTTAATAACTAGAATATAAAAGCAATAACTAACTAGGAGCCAACATATAATAACTAGAATATACATATAGTTATTATAATAGTTAATTTAGGAGCCAACAGCTCAGTTCGTGAACAGCTCCAATCTTTCCTAATCAAAATCAAATCCTAAAAGATAAACTTTCCTATGAATCTAAAAGATAATTACCTACTATAATAACTATATGTATATTCTAGAGTCTTCTAAACATTGGCCTTCCAAAGCCTTCTATATTGCTCCTAAATTGTGTCTTTCGACTTTTTATGGGCTGTTCCGCACCATAATATGTAGGGATTATATCACTTGTGTAGGGAATAAAACCCATAATAACTTAACCTAATGAAACAAGGCGCAATCAAGTTGAGCTATTATATAAAGTACATGGCCACATATTTAATAAACTACGGCCATGTAGAAAGCAAATAAATAAATACACGGAATTCCCTCTACACTAAAAATATAAAGACTAGTTACTAACAATCAAAAGAAGTAGCTTTACAAATTTTCTTAGGCAAGGAATCCACGTTTAACTGTCCACTTCATATACAGCAAGAAATGCAAGACTGACTTACACAGTTAAAAAGAAGTACAAAGCGATAAATAAAAGTATCTACTCAAAACAATCAAATTCCAAGTTCAGGGTTTGACTAACTTGTGCTGCGGGTTCACAAATTCAAGAACTGGTCTCAAATGACTTCCTGCCAAAAGAACCAGTTAAAAAAGTAAATCAACACCGACGCTTGAACAAGAACATTCATTATATTTAAAATGAATCAAATCAATAATTTTACACTACACCCTCAATTCTATATTAAAATATATATTTCACAAGGTAGGGAACATGTCAAACCAAATGCACGTTTAAATCATACAAGCAACTATATTTCTTCAATTATGCTATTACTGATTGTCCTCAATTACAAACTTGTTTTTATTGAGAGAAATATCATCTTTAGCTTGTAGAGTAATATGACTAGTTGAGGACGAAGACAGTAACTGGAGAAGAATGGTGACACTTGTGAGGTTGAATATTTATTATGACCATGATTTTGCAAAATGAATGAGATGATTAACGAAGCTACAAAATAAATAAGAAGAGGCCATAAACATTAATTTTTATTAACAAAGAGAATCACCAACAGGCAGAAGCAGATACTTGGTATCGGAAATTGACATATAACCTAAGCTATTTACTCTGATTTTAATATGACTGCAACTTTTAATTAGCAATGAACAAAATAAAAAGAAAAAATGTATCTTAGTTTTTTAATTACCTTGTAATGAAACAGGGAGCTCAGGCTTTGACATATCCTTCCATTTCCATCCTCGAACACAACCATCATCCCCGCAACTAGATAATATAAACAGCCAGCATATCGTAGATTTATAAAATTAATTATTAGAGGCGGATAATTGGTATATATATACAGATATTATTAATACCTGAGCAACAAAGAGTCATAAAATTTGATATCGTACGCAGGTCCGTCATGAGCTTTGAGGAAGCAAATAGGTTGTGCTACTAACAAACTAGACAAGATATAAAAACATAATAATAGCAAGAAGAAGAAGAAGAAAAGAAAATAATGGGATAATAGTGGGTAGTTACTTTTGATTTGCGGAGATGGAATAGGAGGCGATGGAGCCGTCACTGGAGGCGGCGACGATGAGATCGGGATTAAGATTGATATTTTGATTATTATTATTATCAGGTTCGGGGGGAAAGGCGGTTCTGAAGATAGTAAGAGTAGGGTTTAGTCTGTGTTGTAAAATGGTGCGTTTGTAGGCTTCCTCATCCCAATTTCTGCAATCTACTTTTCTTACTCTTCCCACCATCCTATCCCCTTCCCCTTCCCCTTCCCCTTGCCCCCCACAAACTTAAGTATCTCTGCAAAACTAGTCTTTTATATTACTAGGGACTTTGACCGCGCTATCTGAAATATAATTATTTTTATCAAAATGAATATAAATTGTTTAATATGTGTAAAACTTATTAATTTAATCATTGCTCTAAAATTGTTTACTACATATTAAAAATGTAATATCCATACTTAAAAATTGGAAAATATATCTATCATAGTAATACATTTATGGACATAAATATTATATCATTTATATCTATTTTATCACACTTAAAATTAAGAAAAAAGAAAGTGTTATATGTGGAAACAAAATAGAAAAAATTATACGTAGAAAGTGTAAAAAAAAATGGGATAGAAGACCTAATTCAACATTACCCTGAACATGAAGGTGGAGTCTTTTCTCATAGATGCGGAAACACATAATCATAAAAACTGAAAAAGCAAATGAAAATATGGAAAAAATTATCACTTTGTATTAACCAAGACAAACATCTCAATTATGCTGGAAAACATTTCTTAAGTAGTTTGAATATTCTCAAATATTCTTTATATTGCTTTAAAACATAAAAAGGAGAATCTTGATGGGAAATGGTTACTTGATAGATGAGATAATAAATTTATTATCCGATAAATTTATTGAGCAATAAATTTATGAATCTTAAAGTTATCCGATAATATTCATTTATCGTCATTAAACTCCAAACAATGAGTTTTTTCGATATCTATCTTCATTAAATTTATTAAATATTAAAATTTGTATATGTTTGATTTAATCAATTAAGTTTTAAATGAAATGTGATCGAAGAAAGTGTTGTAAAATGTAATTCTTACAATTTGATAAGTTCTCGCTCAATATAAGTCAATATAGTTATATAGTATAATGTTGCTTGACAATTTGATAATTCTTCACTCAATATAATTCAATGTAATTATATAGTATAATGTGTTCGACGTCGTCTCGCGGCACCGTCTCGCATTTTCTAAAATGCAAATTAAAAGTATAGTGTAAAATTTTAATTATTAAACAAAAAATATATGAAGCTTAAAAATTATCTGATAAAATTCTTTCATCGACATTTAACTCTAAACAATGATTTTTCGACATCTATTTTCAAACTTCTTCATTAAATATTAAAATTTGTGTATGTTTGATTTAATTAATTAAGTTTAAAATGAAATATGATCCAAAAAGTTGTAGTAAAATGTAATTCTTACAATTTGATAATACCTCACTCAATATAAGTCAATGTAGTTATATAGTATAATTTTGCTCGACGCTACCTCGCGGAGTCAATGTAGTTATATAGTATAACTTTAAACATTGAGTTTTCGACATCTATCTTAGATATTTTCTTTAAATTTTTTAAATATTAAATTTGAATATGTTTATTTAATTGATTAGGTTTTAAATAAAATGTGATCCAAGAAAGCGTAGTAAAAATATAGTTCTTATAATTTGATAATCATAAATGTAGTTGTATAGTATAACGTTACTCGACATCGCCTCGCGGCGCCGTCTCGCATTTTGTAATATGAAAATTAAAATTATAATCGAAGAATTTTGATTATTGAGCAATAAATATATAAGGCTTAAAAATTATTCGATAATATTTTTTTTATCGACATAAAACTTTAAACATTGAGTTTTCGACATCTATTTCCGATTATCTTCATTAAATTTATTAATATTGAAATTTGAATATGTTTGAGTTAATTGATTAGGTTTTAAATAAAATGTGATCCAAGAAGGCGTAGTAAAATATAGTTCTTACAATTTGATAATCATCACTCAATATAAGTCAATGTAGTTGTATAGTATAACGTTACTGGACGTCGCCTCGCGGCGCCGTCTCGCATTTTGTAATATGAAAATTAAAATTAAAGTCGAAGAATTTTAATTATTGAGTAATAAATATATGAGGCTTAAAAACTATCCGATAAAATTCTTTTATCGTCATAAAACTTTGAACATTGAGTTTTCGACATCTTTCTTTGATATTATTTATTAATTAGGTTTATTAAATATTAAAATTTGAACATGTTTGATTTAATTAATTAGGTTTTAAATGAAATGTTATCCAAAAAGGTATAATAAAATGTAATTCGTACAATTAATTTAAAATGTAATTTTTTTAAATAATTAGGTTTTAATGATTAAGTTTGAATATTTGGTAATTCCTCACTCAATATATGTCAATTGAATTATATAGTTACTCGACGTTGCCTCACGTCTGGCATTTTAAAATATGATAATTGTTTTTTTGAAAATAAAATATGATAATTAAATTATAATTGGACTAAAAATGAATTATATATAATTAATTTCAATTACTGAGCTATAAATTTGAAAAACAATATTCGATCATATTCGTTTATGGATATCGAACTCTAAACGATGAGTATCTTCAATCATCTTCATTAGATTTATTAAATATTAAATTTTATATGTTTTATTTGATTGATTAAGTTTTAATTGAAATGTCATCCAATAAGGTGTGATAAAAATTCAATTCTCCCAATTTTGATAATTATTTACTCAATATAAGTTAATATTATTATGTACTATAACATTATTTGACATCGCCATGAAAAATAGTTATTTACTTAAAGGAAAATTACATCATGAATAAATTAAATTATTGAGAAATAAATTTTTAAAAACAAATTTAATATTTCTACCAAGTATAAAATAATAAACAGTGCAACAATTCTACAATCTTTATATAATAATCTTCATAAAATTTATTATACATAAATCTTTATATACTTGATTTAATTATTTAAAGTTTGGATGAAATGATACTCAATAACTTGATTTAGTACATGTTCAAAAAAGATATAGAACCTTTTGTTTGCTAATATTACATGTTCAAAATATTTAAAAAAAAAAAAGAAAAAAGTTTTGTCTAAGATTATATAAAGATATAAAACATTTTGTTTGATAATCTTTATAATATTATTAAACATAACATTTTTCTAACTTGATTTATTTATTTCAATTTTGATTGAAATACGATTCAAAATCGTAGTAAATTTTGGATTTTAACATATTAAAATTTGAGTTTTCGATAATGAGTTTTCGACATTTATCTTCAATCATCTTCACTAAATTTATTAAATATTAAAATTTGTGTATATTTGATTTAATTACTTAGGTTTTAAATGAAATGTGATCCAAGAAGGTGTAGTAACATGTAATTCTTACAATGTGATAATTGCTCACTGAATATAAGTCAATGTAGTTATATAGTATAACGTTGCTCGACGTCGCCTCGCGGCGCCGTCTCACATTTTATAATATGAAAATTAAAACTATAGTTGGACTAAAAATGAATTAGGAATAATTTAAATTATTGAGGTATAAATTTTAGAAAATAAATTATCCGATCAAATTCTTTTATCTACATAAGACTCTATACGATGAGTTTTCGACATCTATCTTCAATCATCTTTATTAAATTTATTAAATATATAAAAATTTGTGTATGTATAATTTAATTCATTAAGTTTTAAGCGAAATGTGATCCAATAAGGGGTAGTAAAAATATAATTTTTACAACATGATAATTATTCTCTCAATATAAGTCAATGTAGTTAATTAGTACTAACGTTATATAACGTACGTCTCTTCTCATACACACGGGAACTCACAATCATAAAAATTGAAAGGGGAATCGAAGAATATGGAGGTAACTGCCTATCAAATGAGTTGGTAAACATCTCCTCAACAGTTTGATTTCTCTCGAATGTTCTATACATTGCTTTAAAATATACAATGCTTTTAAAAAAAATAGAATAGAAATGGTTTCCAAATATATGAGATAAAACATGGTGATGCACGGTGTAGTAAATTTAATTATTACAATTTAAAAATTATTCACTCAATAAAGTCAATATAATCATATAGTATAACGTTACTCGACGTCGCCTCACGAAGCTTTTTCACTTTTTGTAATATAAAAATTATAATTATAATTGAACTAAAAATAAATTATGAATAATTTTAATTATTGAGCAATGAATTAATTAATGAAAAAATTTATCCAATCATATTCCTTAATCGACATAAAACTCTAATTGATGAGTTTTCGACATCTATCTTCATTAAATATATTAAATATTAAAATTTGTGTACGTTTGATTTAATTAATTATGTTTTAAATGAAATATGATTCAAGAAGGTGTAGTAAAGTGAGATTCTTACAATTTGATAATTGCTCAATCAATATAAGTCAATGTAGTTATATGCTATAACGTTGCTCGATGTTGCCTCGCAGCGCCGTCTCACATTTTCTAATATGAAAATTAAAATCATGGTCGAACACAAAATGAATTATGAATACTTTCAATTATTAAGCTATTAATTCAAGAAATAATACACAATATTTAATTGAAAATATATTATTGATATGAAATGTAAAGTGTTTCCAAATATTATTTCTATTCAAATACACAATATTTAATTGAAAATATATTATTGATTATGTGTATTTTATTGATTATAAGCAAAATTATATACTAACAAAATTTCATTCTTTTTTTTTTTACAGAACAAAATTTTATTCTTAAGACTTAAACTATCCACACACCAGAAATGGTAAAAGCACACACAAATATAATATATATAGAAGTTAAGCTAACCACAAAATAACCAATAAATAGATATTTTTTTTTACAATTAATCCTATCAAAAAAACATAATTGAGAGAGATAAATTTATTTTTCCTCTCCATTTTTCCTGTCATTAGGTTAATAAAAGCATAAAAAATTTGTATACATGTGAATATGTGATAACTTCGAAGTGAAGGCATCACCTCTAGAAAGACTACATCTACATGGAAAATTATATTTCTACAAACCAAATCAAAGTCCTAGACATAAAAAAATAAACTCTAACAACAGAACAAAGTACATAACAAACAAAAATTTACTAAAACTGCTCCCTAACATACATAAGGTCCAGGCCATCAAACACTATATTTAGAAGAGAAACAACTCATCAGAACTGTCATGGTCTTCTTCGAACATAACATCATGGATTTGAATAGCATCAGCAGCACCACCATAACCCTGGAAACCTACATTTTGAGCAAAAGCTTCCGCTAAACCACCCAATCCTTGAGCCACATCAGACTGCTGCAATTCCTCTTGCACCATGGAAACCTCAAAGAATTGGAGCCCGTGAACACCTAACCTCATATCGAGGTCCATTAGCTCACTCATTCTGCCAATCGGCTCATAAAACACGTATAGCCTAATAAAAAATTCACCACCCAATAGAGCTAAATAGTTAACCAATCTGTTCCTTCTTGGGAACACATAATGAAAGTTGTATGACCGGCTAGGGTTTTAAGTCCCAAGCTAACTACATTCATCACTATTAGCAGAAGGAGATTCTTGTTAAACAACCAAATCCAACTCCAAATATTAGATTAACATACAAATTTTATACCTGGATGAAAATTAAAGAGACTTTGAACTGGCTCTAATTATGTTTTTTATCTTCCAAAATTAATATACTTCAGACTTGTTTTGTTACCAAGTTCATGCACGTCTTTACTAAACACATTCATGAAGTTTCTTGCATCTCCTATTCTTATCTTTAATTAGCCAAAACATCTACAGCCCTCTTGCAAAGCATCTGCATTACCTGTATCTTATTCCCAGTAATAGCAAAAGTCTCTGCTTTGTTTCTGAAAAGATCACCCTCCTTGTGAACTCTTACTTTAATATCAAAAAAATGTTATCAACCTCTTATTGCCTTTGATGAAAATTGTGACCATCACATGTTAGTACAGTTCGATAACTAAATGTTGCGGAATAATATAATGTATGCCTACTGAAGAAAGCATTCATATAGATTAACAACCGGGATGAAGCCACATAACCACATTGCAAATTTCTTACTGAACTATATACATATTACCGTATAAAGGAGAGGATGATGATAAATCAGAGCAAAAAACTCAGCAATATACATATTATCGTGTCTGAGATAGAAATTTCTACCCAAATAAGTGAATGAGTGTGTAAGGTCGTTCATTTCAATACCAACAACAAAATCCAATACACACACATGAGTGAAGCTTTGGACTGACATGCTCGAAAAATGACAAAAATGTCTACCAAATTATTTGTTTACAACTACGCATGTAGTGCAATTAAAACTATTATTATCAAGTTTATTTTTGTATTTTAAATGTTATTATAAAATTATTTTTTTATTTAAAATATTTTAAATTAGATTTACATGCATTATAGCATATGTAAAAAAAATTCATATAAATTTGTGGTCTAAATTATAAAATAATGGAACATACCACAATACCGTAATTCCTAATTTCCAAAATAATGGAACATACCAGAGTATCGAATGGTTCTCTATTACATTTCAAAATATCATGTTGAAAAAACAAAACTTATCTTCTCAACATTACAAAGACCAAGCCGTATCTAGCGAAAAAAGGCAAAGCTGAACTGTTAACAGAGAGGGCAGAGGCTGAAAGTTTCACCTTGGTGTATCAACTAAGAAGGATTAGGCCCTTCCTCGTTGCCCAACAACCTAAGATATTCTACGTAGTTTAGCTTCCTATTGATATAGAATATCAATAGGACTATTCCTTTTTACTGGCACATATTCCAAACAGACCTACTTGTTAACAGTTAAAAATTTGCAAACAGACCTACTTGTTACACCTTAAATGATGATCTTGATAAGGTCAATGCATCATTGGTAGTTGTGGGTCCATCAAACGGAGGGCTTAATGACGACTATTGTATTGGATATAGAACTTAAAATTATGATCCATCCAGAGCATACCTTAAACTTGGTGAGGTGCTCACTCGGTACATATGCAAAAGTCATACTCGGTAACTGATGATGGACTTATAGGTAATGTTGGCTTCGTAGTTGGCAATTAATTATCATAAGCATACTCGCACCCATAGTTCCCTGATACATAAAACTGAATGTTAAGTAATACATGCAAACTTGAATCAAGTGCGTCTATGTGAGTGAGTCAGTTTCTGTGTGTCTGTGTTTTATATTGCCATAACTAATTAATGATTTACCTGCAAATCTTCCCTTTTCCACCAATGCCTGGTACTTGGAAAGGTCTACAGATTATGAGCAGAAACCGTTCTTCTCAATGTATATAATCCAAATCCAATTTTCAGAAGCAACTAAAGCCAAACTTAGATAAAAATGGAATCTGATTACAATAGAATCTGATTACAATACTAAAGGCTAAACTATAATGCTTTCACCTTTTAGGACAACTTTTCACCTTTTAGGACAATTTCTTGCATCATGTATTGTTACTGAAAAGGAGACAGTTGATCTTATCGGCATGTCCAGACTCCAAAGTATGTCAATCCATGATTCTTGGTCTGCTTGCTTCACATAATAGAGTTAATGTCAATGAAATAACTCGATATTCCATTCTTTATATCGTATACAGCCTATGCCAATAGGATATTAGGATAAATCAAGATACATTTTTAAGGATTTATATCTCCTGATCTAATAAAAACTTAACATAGAATACCTACTTAAAAAATAGTTAAACATGGTTGTTTTTTTAAGTTTCAGATACTGGCCTCCTGCTCCTTTACCAAATTAACTTGTCTGCTGCATGTTATAAGTATTAGCCTGATTATTTCAAGAATTCAACATTGTTTTCATTCACGGACTCACGGACATGGCGGAAGCAAAGCAAGTGGGCACCAGTTACCACCACTTGCCTAGACAGGAGTCATCTACTAAATTACTAATACACTTACTATCTTTTTTTTTGATAAGCCATAACTGCTCTTACAGACATGACCACTGCGACAAAGCAGAGACAACAGACCTAGGAAAAGAAACATAGAACTAAGACAAAATCTAAGCAACTGTAAGTACATAAGATAACCACTGCTAAGGATCAGGGGGAGGAGGATTATTCTAACATGATAAGATCAACTGTCTCCTTTTGGCCGATCAAATTACCCAACTGAAATGACCCACCCATATTAGAAATGGATGAGGAAGCACGTGACATAGCAGACCTTTGTAGGTTTCTTAACTGTGAGATGTAGATGTCATTCTCGACATAGACACTCTTGCCTTTATTAGCTACGTTGATGTGCTCCACACTCCACTGGGATGGTTCGTTGATAGCAATGCCCTTGGTAGACCAAGGCGTACTGAGCTGTATAGGAGGAGCCTTCTGAGAGTCATGCATGTTGTGATCATTGATGTCGAGATGAGAAATGACTGCTGGAAGACTCTGCACTTGAGGAGACACAATGATCTGAGGAGTTTCTTGATCAACTTCACCAAAGCCAAAGCCAGGGTGAATGTGGAAGGCCGGCAGATGAGGTCCCAAGCCATTATCCAAGTCCAAAATCTTTATCATGTTGCCAAAGGGTGCCTTGACTTCCACCAGCCCTGAACAGTTTCTCAGAGCATATTCTGCCATGTAAGCTGGGCCCCTATCTTACAAAAAAAAACTGCATAAATATCTTTAAAAAAGTAATTGAAATGGAAGTATCAACATTAGTAACAGCAGTAGCTCAAATTAAAAGAATGTCAATCTTGTGAATTCCATGGAATCCTCTCAACCTTCAACCCAAGATTTTCGCACCCTTTTCGGATAACTTTATTTGAAAACCCTTCCTCTGGACAACCATATATACGTCACACCAAGTCTCTTACTCGCAGCATCCATTACATCTTGATACTCAAAGCTTCCAAACAATGAAATCTTGTGAGACTCAGACCAATCCCTAAACACATCATTTACTGCCCTTCCAACAGCAATTCCTTGCATATGAACCTGTGAAGTTCATAACCACACTTATGCCTTTTAAAAACATATAGCATTTCAAACAAAGTAATTACCAATGATGCTAATATTAGAAGTCATACTTTTTAAGTTGTCACTTTCTAATTTCGAGGCATACTCTTTCCAAAAAAGGTAAAATAAAATGAAAAGAAATAATATTCATAGCATGAGGAGCATAAAGTGCATGCATGTGCAGGTCTCATAGCATAAAAGAAGGCACTCTTGGATTTGGCCTCGAATTTTTTAGAACATTTCAAAGTACAGGCCACAGGGCACATACTAAAAAAGAAAAGCTTCCAAATAGTAAAGAGTACCTTGCTGCAATTCCGTGTTTGTTTATGCGATTCCTGTGGGGTTCTAAGACATGACTTTTCAGGATCACAGCTAACTGAGGAATGATCCAAGATTAACATCTATCGGACTGTACAGATTGCAAGTCAGATTCAACATTCAAAGATTGTATGGGCCGATCTTCACTCGCAGCTCCAGAGACAACCATTGGCGACAATGTTTCTGTGTTTTGGTCAAGTAACTCGATTCCAAATAGCCTGTAACCATTTCCCTGTCTACTTTCACCGGTATCCCTGCTAAGAAGAGAAGCACTAATTCACAGATGTCTATTTTAATTATAATATATCTTCTGCATCGCAAATTCCCAAATCATCATCATTAAGAGATTATATCGAATGGGTTGTGAGCAAATACTAAAAATTACAAACTAAACATAGAGTAAACAAATGCCGAAAGCAAGATAAAAAAGGTAAAATAAAGATACATAAAACAACAAAAAGAACTTAATGGTAGAAAATTAAGTACTCAAACACACATATAATTCACAACAATGATTGAAAACAAACAATAATCAAAACACTAAATAGTAAAAAAAACAACATAAGATAATACAAAAGTAATCAATAGAACTACCCAGAATTAACATGCATACCTCATGGGGTGTAGAAAGAGTAATCTCTTTTGAGAGAATCACAGATACAAAAGAGCTTTAACCTAGCGCCTATAGTTTGAGAAGCAGAAATTGAAAATTTTCCTTTTTTCCTTTCAAATCCTGTGAATTCAAACAAACAAAGATTAGCAAACAACAAATATGTTATACATATACACATATATGAACATATATAAAAAGTGTCACTGAGATTGAGAGATGAAAAGTTACGAAAAGGAAAAGATATGAGAGAATAATGATTTTGTGTGTATTAGCATTCTTGAGAGAGAGATTTGTTTATAATATTCAAATTAATTTGAATGCTGATAATACGGATATTGTTTGTTGATTAATTCAAAAAATGCTGTAATTAAGGAAAACGTGTGATGTGATTGTTAGTCTGTTATATGGCTAAATGGATCATTAGATGGGTAATATTTTTACCCAATGGGTAAATTAGTTGGATTATCCATGGGTCATTAAAAAAAGGCTTGAGAGTAGTACATTTTAGAGGAGTTGGGTAAATTTTTTTACCCAGTGGGTAAATTTCTAAATGGGTGACTTGATGCATTAAGAATATGTTGATTAAAAATATATATATATATATATATGTCATTTTTAAAATAATTTTTACATGTATCGCAAACAAATTTCACCCTATCTATTTTTACTTTGACTGTTCTATTATTATATTTTCATTTTCATTGAATTTTCTTATTTTGTATTATTATCATTTTTTGTGTAAGGTAGAATTCTTTTTCTAAATTTATTTTAAATTTAATTTCTTTTGGCAATAACTTTAATATATTAAACATAAAATTTTATAATTCTATTTATTATGTTAGTAACAGAGGCATGCCTATATACATCTAATAACAAGCCTAATTGTCTGTAATGCTTTGCATTACCTACATGACCTCTTAACTGAGGGAACCTCTAGTTATGGAGTTTCAACTTGTTGTAGTACTTTTAACAGGCATCAAATTCTACATGTGTAACTGTAAATAAAGTCAAAGAATAATGCTTGAAAAAAGTTCCAAGGATCATGCCTCAAGCTTGAAGACCAAGACTGTCAAAATAAACACAGTTGGAATTTGGAGAATGAATATTTGCCTAAGTACCAATTCGAGAAGTATGTTTGTTATATTCGAGAAGTCTAGCATTCGAGAAGTCAGGGATTCGATATCTCAAAAGACACTATTCGATATCTCATTCGATATATCAGAGATTCGATATGTCTTTTACTCTATTCGAGAACTCAGGAAGTCAACAAGTCAAAGCATCATTCGAGTGCTGCAGGAGTCAACAAGTCAAAGCTCATTCGATATCTCAAGGACTAAAGAAGCTATTCGATATCTCAGGGATTCGATAAGTAAAATGCTCTATTCGATATCTCAAGGATTCCTGAAGAAAAGAGCTATTCGAGAAATGATTCGATATGTCAACTTTACAGTATTCGAGAACTCAGAGTTATCGATCAAGTCAATTCTAGTTCTCGAATCAAACACTTAGCCACTTCTTGAATACAATCTTTGGGACAAAATACTGAAGGAATTGTACAAGTCAGAAACCTGCAACAAGCCACGACGCTTTATGGACCACATACTATAAAGCACGTTGGAAAGCCTATAAAGAAGCTTGGAGAGATAATACAAGAGACAAAGAGCTAAAGAAGTGGATCTGAACAGAGTTCTAAAAGTCAAATCTGTAGCAGTTTGGATGTTTACTCAAATAGGATAGACACATTAGAAAGCAAATTTGTTGGCTACCTTATTTGTTGTAAGCAAGTTGTTCATATGATATAAGTGAACAACCCTACTTCTTTAGCAAGTATCAAACAGAGTGATCAATAGTTTTACAAGTAATATCTCTCTGAGAAAGAAGCTGAGAATACGAAATTGTGTTCTCAGGTTGTAGCAACATTTTGATCTAATAAAACATTAGATTAAAGTGAGTATTGTGTTCTTGTGTTTATATTCCGCACTTACATAATCTGTTAAACACAAACACACACTTTGTTACACAACCAGATTCAAACCCTTCAAACAACCTTCACCTAAAACACTTATCAAAAGAAAAGTTTGGGAATCCATTCACCCCCCCTCTGTATTCTCTTCGGTATATTCAATACTCAACAAGTGGTATCAGAGCAGACTGTTTATTTAAAAACAGAAAAAGATCATGAATACACCAAAGACTACAGGAACAGTGAAGGTCCCTAAGTTCGACAAAGAGAATTACAACCTTTGGAAGATTAAAATGTTGTTGTTCATCAAAGCTGCTAACCCTCTATATCCTGAGATACTCAAGAATGGTCCCTTTGTTCCATAACAGGAGATTCTTGAAAAGACTGTTGGAACTATAACCATTCCAAGATCCTATGTGGCTAAAGAACCATCCAAATGGACAGAGACAGAAAAGGAGATGGTTGCTCTCGACAGTCATCTCATGTTATTAATCATAGATTCTATGAAACTGTCAATGTTTGCTAACATAGCCTCTTGTAAAACAGCAAAGGAGATGTGGGATCATATTGAGGTGTTATGTGAAGGAATATAGGAGGTTCTAGAGAAAACAATAAACAGATACTGGTCACACGGTATGAAGCTTTCATGGCTCAGACCAAGGAAAGCATTACTGACATGTTTGAAAGGTTTCACAAGCTAGTGACTGAGCTACAGATGAATGGGAAGGTTTACAGCACCAAGGAGTTGAACATGAAGTTTCTATTGTCTTCACCAAACCATCTAGAGCAAAGGATCATTTCTCTAAGAGAAAGAGATTTGAACAAAATCACATATGATGTGCTCTATGGGGTTTTAAAGACTCATGAGCTTGAGTTTTCAGAAGAGGGCTATCCAAGCCAACCAAGGTAGAATGGTAAACACATCATGTGCCTTGATTGTCAGCAAATCTGTTCAAGACCTAGAAGCATCTACAAGTCAGCTGAGGATAGAAGAGATAGTAGATGATGAAGAAAATGAAGGTGAAGTGACTGAACCTGTTGAGAAGAAGGAAGAAGAAGAGTTCTATACTCTTGAAGAGCTAGATGGCATGGAAAACACTTCATATGCTTTCATGGCCAGAAAGTTTCCAAACATCAAATTCAAGAGGAACCAACCCTTCAAACCTAGACCCCAAAACCATTCATTCAACAAGAGCAAGGCACCTATGAAATCAAACAAGAATAAATTCAAAACCAGCCATGTGGATAGGTCATCTGTAAGGTGTTATAGATGCAATAACCTAGGGCATTTTGCCAGTGAATGCAAGAAGCCTAAAAAGAAGGATAAGGAGTTTTTAGAGCTTGAAGCTAAGTATGAGGCCCTTCTGAAAAAGAAAACACAAGGCAAGGCCTACATAACTGAAGGGAAGTGTTGGGATGACTCTGATAGTGATGGAGAGGAGCAAGAATTCTGCAACTATGCCTTGATGGCTGATTCCAAGGATGAACAATCTCTATCTGATTCTCAGGTACCATCTCTCACTACCATAGATATGTCTGTTTCTGAGTATAAATGCATGGTTGAACAACTATCTATTGAAATGTTTAATATTCATACTAGTATGACTGCTGCTAATGAAGAGATTGCCAAAATGTCTGCTAAGAATGAACTGTTAAACAAGAAGAATGAGGAACTTGAGCTAACTGCTATGCAAGTAGATAACCTTAAGAAAGAAGTTGAATATCTGCAGAATAAGGTTCTATGTGCTAGTCAGGTTGAGAAGGCTCTTAGGGATGAACTAGCTGAAAATGAATTCAACTGAAAACCTTTAAGAACTCTTCTAGTCTATTGCAGTCGTACCATGAGAAAAACCAAGCTAAACCCAAGGCTACCATTGGACTTGACTATGGCACTCTTAAACAGAGGAAAGGCTATACTGTCATTGAAGATGACATAGTTGTTCAGGATGAAATGCCTCACATTTTGAAAAAGACCGAGTCTCCAATTTTTAAAGAACCAACATTTGAAATTGATGAGGATGCCTTACTTATTAATCAAATGTTGAATGATGAGGATGAGGCACAGTCTAGTGAATAACCAGCATTCTCTAAGAGTGAGAGTGTCAAGGCAAAAGCCAAGAAGCCAGTAGGAGATAGACCTAGACCTGAGAAGTTTGTGAAGTCTGTTTCAGCTGGGAAAAATGAATCTGAGAAGAAATTGGCTAATAAGAAACAAAACAGAAATGGCAAGCTAGGGATAAACAAGAATAATAATTATGCTTATGTGCCAAAAGGCCCTAGGAAAGTTTGTCAAAACTGTTTTAGCACTAATCACTTAACTCATGCATGCAAGAAACCAACTGGTAGTGTAGCTAAGCCTTTCTATGATTTCTCTGTGCCTTTAAGACATAGAGATTCATCTTTCTGTGATAAACTTGACTGTATGCCATGCAACATGAATGTTATGACTAGCTGTTTTAATTTGAGAAGACAATTCATGGATGGTTGCATCAGTCACAACATTCACACACACTACACAAGTCCTCCTAGAGTTAGGAAGGTACCTCTGTCACCTAAGTCTAAGAATTCAGATTTTAAGACTTCTAACAGTGACAAGAAGACTAGTCATAAGAAAGTTGATAAGCATGCTGTTTTTGATAAATCTGTTTCTAAGCCAAGTGGACCCAAACTTGTTTGGGTACCAAAGAAGAAGTAATACCTTTGTGCTTGCAGGGCAAAGAAAGTGAAAAGAAGGTCATGTGGATTTTGGACAGTGGATGCTCAAATCACATGACTGGTGATATGGCCCTGCTATCACAAAATGAGGAGAAGGCTGGCCCAATGGTTGCTTTTGGAGATGACAGCATGGGTAACACATTGGGATATGGCAAGTTAAAAGTTGGTAATGTCATCATTGAAGATGTAGCACTAGTCAAGGGTCTCAAGCATAATCTGTTAAGTGTTGGTCAGTTTACTGATAGAGGATTCAAGGTAAATTTTGACAAAGATGAATGTTTGATCACCCACAAGAAGACTGGTGATTTTGCTCTATCTAGAGTAAGAAAAGGAAGCCTGTTTGTAGCCAATATGAACTCTGCAAATAAGGACAAAGTTTGTTGCTTCTACTTAAAAGCATCAAATGAAGATTGTTGGCTATGACACAAGAAGTTATCACACCTAAACTTCAAGTCCATTAATTCTCTAGTTAAAAGAGAGTTAGTAAGAGGCATGCCCACACTTGAATTCTGTCAAGAAGGAGTGTGTGAGGCTTGCCAAAAAGGAAAGATGAAAAGGTCAAGCCACAAGTCAAAGACAGTGACATCAATCACCAAGCCCCTGCAATTAATTCATATGGATTTGTTTGGGCCTGTCAATATTATGTCACTCTCAAGAAAGAAGTACGCCCTAGTGATGATTGATGACTACACAAGGTATACATGGGTGGAATTTCTAGCATCAAAGGATGAGGCTCCACAAGTAATCATTGAGCAAATAAAGAAAGTTGATAAGGAAGCACAAGCCAACAATGCAAGTGTGATTGCATTGAGAAGTGATAATGGAACAAAGTTCAGAAATGCCTTACTTGAAGCATTTTGCAAAGAGAATGGCATTTCTCAACAATTCTCAGCTCCAATGACTCCACAACAAAATGGAGTAGTTGAGAGAAAGAATAGAACTCTAATTGAGGCTGCTAGAACAATGTTGCTTGATGCAAAGATGCCTACATGTTTTTGGGCTAAGGCTGTGAGCACTGCATGCTATATCCAGAACAGAACCCTCATCAATAAAAACACTGGAAAGACACCTTACAATTTGATGACTGGAAAGAAGCCTACTCTAAAGAAAGTTCATACTTTTGGAAGCAAATGCTTTGTGTTGAAAGACAATTTAGAATATGTTGGGAAGTTTGATGCAAAGGCATTTGAAGGAATTTTTCTTGGCTATTCTATGGAGAGAATCACATACAAAGTTTATGTCATCAGTCAAAAGAAAGTTATGGAAAGCACAGATGTGACATTTGATGACAGCAAACTACCTGGATTAGAAGAAGCCAATGATGAAGATAGAGATCCATTAAAGTTTGAAAATCTAGATGATTCTGATGAAGAGATTGAAACTGAAGTTGAAACTCTAGTTCAACAAACTCAAGTGAATGATGAAACAAGAGAAGAATCTGATCCAATCAACATTGAAGAGACTAGCATCCAAGACATACATGTGAATAGTAGCAACTTCACAGGGGGAGGAAATGAAAATGATCATGACTTGGATGATGAAGCAACATCGAGGTTGGGAAATCAAACTGAGCACTCAAGGAAATGGGATAGGTCACACACTGCAGAGCAAATTATTGGAGATCCAAATGCAGGAGTGAGAACTAGGAGAGCAACTCAAAATGAGTGCCTCTATGGTTGCTTTCTATCTCAGATTGAGTCTAAGAAACTTGATGATGCACTGTTGGATCCAGATTAGATTATTGCTATGCAAGAGGAGCTGAATCAATTTGAAAGAAACAAAGTATGGGAACTTATGCCTGCACCAAAGAACAGAACCATTGTTGGAACAAAATGGGTTCTGAAGAATAAGATGGATGAAGATGGTGTTATAGTAAGAAACAAAGCAAGGTTGGTTGCAAAAGGATATTCTCAACAGGAAGGCATTGACTATGATGAGACATTTTCTCCTGTTGCTAGATTGGAAGCCATCAGAATCTTCTTGGCATTTGCTGCTCATTCAAACTTTAAAGTCTATCAAATGGATGTCAAGAGTGCATTTCTGAATGGGGAGTTGGAAGAAGAAGTTTATGTGCAACAACCACCTGGCTTTGAGGATCCACATTTCCCAGAATTTGTCTACAGATTGCTTAAGGGTATGGACTTAAGCAGGCTCCAAGGGCATGGTATGACACTTTATCACAATTTCTTCTTGAAAATCAATTCATTAGAGGCACATTGGACAAGACACTATTTTACAAGAAGCATGGTAATGATATTATCCTAGTTCAGATCTATGTGGATGATATAATATTTGGCTCTACAAATGAGAAGCTGTGTGAGAAATTCTCTAAGCTCATGCAAAGCAGATATGAGATGAGTATGATGGGAGAGTTAACATTCTTTCTTGGATTGCAAGTTAGTCAGATGAAGGATGGTATCTTCATCAGTCAAACCAAGTACATCAAGGATTTATTAAAGAAGTTTGACTTAGAAGACTGCTCACCTGCAAAGACACCCATGGCCACTACCACCAAATTGGATGAAGATGTCAAAGGCAAGAGAGTAGATATCTCAGTATATTGAGGCATGGTTGGTTCTCTACTCTATCTCACTGCAAGTAGGCCTGACATCATGTTTGCTACATGTCTGTGTGCAAGGTTTCAATCAAATCCAAAAGAGTCACATTTGATTGCTATAAAAAGGATCTTTAGATATCTGAAGGGCACTCCAAACTTGGGTTTATGGTATCCTAAGGACACAGGGTTCAATTTGGTTGGTTATTCTGATGCTGATTATGCTGGATGCAGAGTGGATAGGAAAAGCACCTCATGTAGCTGCCAGTTTCTTGGACAATGGTTAGTCTCTTGGTACAGCAAGAAACAACAATCTGTGTCAACTTCCACAACTGAGACTGAATACATAGCTGCTGGAAGTTGCTGTGCCCAAGTGCTTTGGATTAGAAATCAACTTAGAGATTATGGACTTATGTTGGAAAGAATTCCAATCATGTGTGACAACACAAGTGCAATCTCTATAGTTGCCAATCCTGTCAATCATTCTAGGACAAAGCACATTGACATTTGATATCATTTCATTATGGAGCATGCAACTAATGGAACCATTGAGTTGCATTATGTCCCTACAGATAAACAGTTAGCTGATATATTCACTAAGCCATTGGATGAAGCCACCTTCACAAGGTTGGTTAGTGAGATTGGAATGCTGAATTCTTCAGAATCTGGCTAAGTGAAAATATCAACTAGATTGTTGCAGCAGTAAACACTTACTTTATCTAAATTCTCAATATTTTTGAAGTAAGTGTTGGCTGAAATATGATTTATAAATATTTCAAATCTGTTGCATATGTTGAAAATCACATTCGTATTAGCTTGAAATTTCTAAGAAATTTTAAGATTATCATTATTTAATTTGTTAGAATATTCTTCATTGAATAATTCTGGTGAATTTTGAAAAGATAGTGAAAATTAACTTTTATGAGCGAAAAACATATTTCGATAAGTCAGACTTCTCTAATGATTCACTGCTCGACTTCTCTAACAAGTCTCTTTGGAACACTCTCGAGTTCTCGAATAGAGCCTTTGAGAGATATCGAATAGAGGTATGATTGACTTCTCGAATATGGTAATTGAGTTCTGTAATGACTGAGTTCTCGAATACTGTGTTTGAGTTCTCGAATCATTTGAAAAGGCTGAATTCTCGCTGAATTTCAACCGATTTTGGATTTTTGTCTAAAACTTTAATTCACTCATAAAAATATATTTTATTTAATTTAGAATTATTTCTAAGTTAGATAACTGCCAGCTGTGAGTTACACCCTGCTTGAGTTGTCGAATAAGCCTTTCTTGACTTATCGAATAGTTGATTTCTACTTCTCAAATGCCTGACTTGTCGATACAAAACATATATCTAATCGACAATTCAAGTACTTCATACTTATACAGTTTTACATCTATTCATTTCATTTCATTCGATTTCTCAAGCATCTAAAGTTCCAAAACCTCTGAAAACCCTAACCTCAAAAGCTAAATTTCTTCTTCAACCTTCATTCTCTTCTCTCGTCTCTCTGTGTAACAATGGCAAATACCCAACCCACAATTCCTACCCACACCAACTTCATTGCTATTACTAGTGATGTGGAAGCACCCAATGCTAATTTCAAGTGCTTTGTTCGATGGATGTCTGAGTCCTACATCAAGGATGCACTTTTAGCCAACCCAACACTATATCTAGATTTGCTAGAACAATTTTGGAGGACTGCTACTGTGGAGGTCATTGCTCTTGAGAATGCTATAACCTCATATGTAGTCTACTGCAAGATTCAGGACAAGGAGATCACCATCACTACTACAGACATGAATCAAGCACTGGGGCTACAACAAGGAGTGTATGACCCACTAGCCACTAATGCTGAATTGGAGGACTTCTTTGATTTTATCAACTACTCGGATAAAATCAAACTTGGAAATTTGACTAGGAAGTTCTTGAGAAAAGAATGGAGCTATGTCTTTGCCACTCTTCTCCAAGTCTTCACAGCAAGGAAGTCTAGCTTTGACCAAATCAGTACACCTGTTCAACAAATAGGATATGCTCTAGCGTATGGGAAAAAGATTGATGTTGGACTAATCATAATGCAGGAGCTATATGGGAGACTTGGTAAGAACTCAACCAAGAGAGGTACTGAAATTTTCTTCCCTCGTTTTATTCAATCTGCACTTAATTTTGTAAATAAGAAATTGATTGAACTGCCTGGGAAAGATAAATCTAGAATAGGCTATCCTAGATCCATGACCAAACTCATTTTTGGTATCTTGGAGACTAGGAATGATGTGGATGTAAGACTTAAAATAACTCCCCATATGGAGAGTTTATTTAGGACTTACCCCCACAACATGCCAATATTTGCCTCTAAATCTGAGTTAGCTAGGCCTAAGCAAGTAGAACAAGATGCTAACCCAGGGCCTGCTAACCAACCCCATCAAACAAACACTCTACCAAACACAGAGCCACCTCCATCATCCTCTCAACAGGGTGGTGTTAGTAAAAAGGAGAAGAAGAGAAAACAGATTGTTTTTGAACCATTGAATATCTTAACTGAAGCAGCATTGGCTGTAGAATTAGGCTTAGAAAGTGAGGAACCTGAGTCACCCTTACTAAGGCCAAAGAATAAGAAGAAAAAATCTGAAACCACCTCTTCAGTCACACAAATGGCTGAAGTTGTAAAATCAGGAGCACACAGTTCACTAGATGTATCCTCTCAACAGGGTGCATCTATAGAATCAAGCATCCTCCCCAATGCACTATCTTGTAAAGAGTCAGCACAAGGGAGTGATAAGGCTGGCACAACACTGAGTGAAGAGCACATTACACTTGAAACTCCCTTTATTTCTCAGTGGGAGTTGCTAAAATCTACTCTAAAAGACACTACTCTTCCAGAATCTAACACTCAAATTTCTTTGGAGCCTGCAACTCAAGCAATTGAGGAGCAAGGCATTGATCACCAAGAATTTTCTTCTCTTGATGAGCCAATGGACTCAAGTGACTTATTGCATGACACTTCGCTCACCACCCAGGAGCCACATTCAGATGGTGAGGGAATGCTAGCTGAGGCATATCCTAATGACATCATCACAAACACAGAGGATTCACTAGTTTTCATTAGAGACTCTGTGCCTGTATCAACTACTGGTGTAACTCATCCCACTTCCGTGGAGACACCAGTAGTAGAGTCATTCCATCCGATTACAGAAGTTGCATCTGTAACTGAGGAGTCTAGCTTGCCTAGCTCTAGCTCTAACTTCATGTCCCAATGGCTGAAGCCTGTGCAACACGACAGTGCTTCAAGATCAGGGTCTGCTCCACAACAATTGACGATTGAAGCTCTTCAAAACTTAATTGTGGATCAGATTCCTGAGTTCACAAAGATTGCTCAAAACCTTGTCACATCCAATATGTCCAACCCAGACTATGAAGCTATTCTCCTATGTCACAGAGATGATGTGGAGCTGCAGAAGGAAAAGATAATAGATGATGCTGAAAGAGATGGAAATGTAGATGCCTGGTTACAAGGAAAGTATGACATTGCTCTCTCAGAAGGTCTTCAATTTCTCAGAGAAGAGTACATCACTTCATTAGGGTCAAATGCCAAATCTTTAACCCCTAGTGAAGTGTATGCTGTGAATGATACCTACAAGGGAACTCTGAAGGCTACTCACTATCTAGGCAAAGGCCTAAAAACTGAAATTAATGAGGTATGTGCAGCCACAGTCAAGGGAGTAAATGACATTAAGAGAGATTTTGACTCCAAGTTCCCTTCACTCAACTCTGTTAACAAGACCATTCAAGAATGCAAGGCTACCTGCACCAAGATGGACAATGGATTGGTCTTAGCTCAAATTGCTATCAAGAATATGGCCACTCAAATGGAGAAACTGACAAATCAAACAACAAATGCAAATGCCATGCTGAAGACTCTTTTTGCAAATCAATATGGAGATAAGCTGGTGACTGAAGTCCTTGTTCATGAAATGACCAAATTTGAAGTGCAGAGACTCAAGGACCAATCTCTTTCTGGATTTAAATCCTCTAAGCTATTCACCAAAGTGGATACTCTTGAAAAGGAAGTGAGCTCACTCAAGCAGTCAAATGCTCATCTTACAGACACAGTAACAACTCTCACTGAGCAGTTGAACACTCAAGCCACCACAACAGCTGATGTTCTTCTGCATCAACAACTGATGCTGTCTGCTATGATGAAGCATATAGGACTTCCCTTACCTGATGAATCTGTTAATCCCACCTCTTCCAACCCAAGGGTCTCTACCAAAGCCTCTGTGCTTGACAACAAGCCTAAGGGGGAGAAGAGGAATTTAAGGACATCAAAGCCTAAGGGGGAGCAGCAGTTTAAGGGAGAGAAGCCTAAGGAGAAAGGCATAATCATAACTGAGGGTGGTCAACCAAAAATCTCAAAACCTACAACCTCTCATGTTCAAGGCAAGGGCAAAGCCAAAGTCAATGCACCTCTACCTTCTCTACTAACTGTCACTCTACCTCCTGGCAAAGCCAAAGTCAATGCACCTCTCTACCTTCTCTACCAACTGTCACTCTACCTCCTGTACACATCACTACCCCAAGTGGCCAAAAACAAACTATCACCTCTACGTGGTTGCAGGATCTATGCCAACTGAGCAAGCCAAAACCTCCAGAAATGAAGAAGATCAACCAGTTGAAGTGGATGTAGTTACCGAGTCCAAGCTAATAGAAGTAGCAAATTCAGAAACTTATCATGATGCTGCCTTCTTGAAGTTTCTGCAAGTCTCACAAGCAAAGGTTGGAGGGGATACATTGGAGTACAGAAGGAGTGTGAGAGAACAAATCAAATTTCTGACAGTGATTCCAAGGAAGCTAAATCAAATCTATCTCAAGGAGATTATGATGGTGACCAGTGGTAAAATATGGCATCTATCTTATGACACCTTAAAGGCTCTAAAATTCATAGAGATTGAAGCTATCTTGGGGTTGATAGAGAAGAAGGGAGAGAACAACAAGAGTCTATATGCTGATCTGAGGAATGGTCAACAAGCTAGGTTGCCTGAAGTTTGCACTTATCCAAGAACAATTATCTATCAGTCTGGCACAAAGATTGAGGATATTAAATAGCTGGTCATTCCCAAGGATCTCACTCTCCATAATCACAGAATTATCATTGACATCATCAATTACAAAAGAAGAATGGGATAAGAACTGGTAAAGAAGTAGAGGCACTGCACATTCTCAGAACCTTCATTGCCACAGGTGAGATTCTAGAAATAGCCAAAGGAAGGAGAAATAAGGATGATGAAGATGAAGACAAAAGTGATGGGAGAAGAATACATCACAGGAGTGATAAGGGTGATGAGGACAAGAAGAAAGATAGTAAGGATAAGAATGGAGATGTTGACCAAGGCAAAGTCTATGAGAGGAAAAGTGGAAAATAGCAAGCCTTAGGCATTGCTAACTGTAACCTCGCCATAACACAAGACTCTAATTCTAGGGTGAATACAGTTAGTAGTGACCTACCAAAATCTACATCTATGGCCTTTGTAACTGTTTTGTCACCTCAAGAAGAGAAGAAGATACAAATCAAGAAACCATCTGTATGTTTCTAAAAGCACACTGCTAATGGTATACTACAGTGGTCTACAAGCAAAGGTCACAAGTTTCTGCCAAGCAACCAAGTGAAAAAGATCAAATTCAAACAAGCTGCAAGAAGAGTAAAGCCATCTAAATCAAAGGCCCTAACTATCATTCCAGGATTAAAAATCCAACCACTAGATGAAGACTTTGATGAAGACCAACTACATTTCCTATGGGCTCAAAGAATCTATCATGTTGCCATTATTGATGACTGCCTTGAAGTTAAATATACTGATGGAAGACAAAAGAAATTCAGGCAAGGGACTTGTCAGCATTGGGGCAAGCTAGATGATATAGAAAGGATTATTGCTATGTTGGATTCTAAAGATAGAGGTGGAAAGAGTATGGAAGCTGGAGTTGATTGACTTTGTCAAGATAAAGAGAGATCACCAGGCAGAACAGAAAAAGAAAAGTGAGGAGTTGTTAAAGAAAAGAGATGAGGAGTTTGTTGTTATGGAAGCTAAGGCTGATGAGTTAAGAGCCATGGGTCTGTGTAGAGTCAAGTATAATCCTTACATTATTGAATACAAGAAATGTGGAAGAACTGTGAAGATTAGAATGGACTATATCAGTTCCTACTCTGAGAAACAGCTGAATGAAGTTCTTAAAGATCTATCAGGCTCTCCTCTAATTGAGGAACTCAATGCTACAGAAGACATTATTCTTGCTATGGAAGAAAATGCAAAGAAGAAAGCTAAAGAAGCTAAAGAAAAGAAGAAAAATGACAATCTGCAAGCCAAAGCTCAAGCGATGAATCCAAAAGGATATGGCTAGTAATTCTTCATTACTTATAAGGATGCCTCTTTGTATTTTCAATCAAGTTACATACCTGTACTTTTCAAGTTTTATCTTTATGTATGATAGGCTTGTTATCGGACATGAAATTGTGACTAAGTGTCTTACTCATAATTTGGGGGAGATTGTTAGTCACAGAGGCATGCCTGTATACATCTAATAACAAGCCAAATTGTCTGTAATGCTTTGCATTACCTACATGACCTCTTAACTGAGAGAACCTCTAGTTGTAGAGTTTCTACTTGTTGTAGTACTTATAACACGCATCAAATTCTACCTGTGTAACTGTAATTAAAGTCAGAGAATATTGCTTGAAAGAAGTTCCAAGGATCATGCCTCAAGCTTGAAGACCAAGACTGTCAAAATAAACACAGTTGAAATTTGGAGAATGAAGATTTGCCTAAGTACCAATTCGAGAAGTATGTTTGTTATATTTGAGAAGTCTAGCATTCGAGAAGTCAGGGATTCGATATCTCAAAAGACACTATTCGATATCTCATTCGATATATCAGAGATTCGATATGTCTTTTACTCTATTCGAGAACTCAGGAAGTCAACAAGTCAAAGCATCATTCGAGTTCTCCAGGAGTCAACAAGTCAAAGCTCATTCGATATCTCAAGGACTAAGGAAGCTATTCGATATCTCAGGGATTCGATAAGTAAAATGCTCTATTCGATATCTCAAGGATTCCTGAAGAAAAGAGCTATTCGAGAAGTGATTCGATATGTCAACTTTACAGTATTCGAGAACTCAGAGTTATCGATCAAGTCAATTCTAGTTCTCGAATCAAACACTTAGCCACTTCTCGAATACAATCTTTGGGACAAAATACTGAAGGAATTGTACAAGTCAGAAACCTGCAACAAGCCACGACGCTTTATGGACCACATACTATAAAGCACGTTGGAAAGCCTACAAAGAAGCTTGGAGAGATAATACAAGAGACAAAGAGCTAAAGAAGTGGATCTGAACAGAGTTCTAAAAGTCAAATCTGTAGCAGTTTGGATGTTTACTCAAATAGGATAGACACATTAGAAAGCAAATTTGTTTGCTACCTTATTTGTTGTAAGCAAGTTGTTCATATGATATAAGTGAACAACCCTACTTCTTTAGCAAGTATCAAACAGAGTGATCAATAGTTTTACAAGTAATATCTCTCTGAGAAAGAAGCTGAGAATACCAAATTGTGTCCTCAGGTTGTAGTAACATTTTGATCTAATAGAACATTAGATTAAAGTGAGTATTGTGTTCTTGTGTTTATATTCCGCACTTACATAATCTGTTAAATACAAACACACACTTTATTACACAACCAGATTCAAACCCTTCAAACAACCTTCACCTAAAACACTTATCAAAAGAAAAGTTTGGGAATCCATTCACCCCCCCTGTATTCTCTTCGGTATATTCAATACTCAACATACTAATAGAGATTAGGGAGCCTGAGATATATCTCAGGTAAGTTCCCTGAGATAGCTATCTTTTATATGTAAAAATAGGGTGGGCGTTTCAGTAAATTCAGAATTTTTTAATTAGCCCTGCGGGCCGAGTAAAATTTAAAGTTATTTTGTATGTATCTCATGAAAAGTTCATTGAGATCTATCTCAGGGTCCTTTTTCTCTTACTAATATTACTTTTTATAGGAACTTGCATTTTGATTTTAGTAACCAATGAATATAAAAATCAATTCAGACTGTTTAATTTTTTTTTCAAAATAATAATTTTTTTATAAATGCTATCATAGTTTTAATTATTTTTTTACCTAGCAATAAGTAAAAGAACTTACATTTTACTTTATACATTTGATCAATGTTATTTATGAGAGTATTGTTTTTTATTAGATAATGTTGCTTTAATTTATAATTATGATGTAAAAAATGCATAATTATAATGGTTGGCGGTATTTGACAAACGTTTGTTAGCAGCATACCGTATCGCAGAAACTTTCTATGGTACATGACAGAGTCATAGCTTTCGCTCTTTAGGTTTTGGAATTTGTCAAAATAAAAGTGAAATTAAATTAGATTTAGGATTCCACTTAGAATCCTCCCCGGAGACGATATTTTTCGGTATAAAGTCAAAATGGTCAAACCTAACCAAAAATGTTTTCCGACACATTTTAGACATTGACTTAGAATGTAAATATCAAGTTGGTGGTATTTTATATTCTAGGTTACTTATGTCAAAAAGATTTAGGCATCGGCTAAAGGCACGAGTATCGAGAATTTTCAAACACTGCTTTTACGAACCAAAATTCCCCAAATTATTTAAAAGCATGTCATTCTTAAATGTTTTACTCTCAAATATTCTTGATATATTTGTCTAATATTTATAATCAAATTGCCTTGCAAAAAATCATGCCAAAAGACCCAAAGTTGATTTTATTCTAAAAAACCCATATATCCTTATTTATCCGGATAAAATCTTTTAATTTCAAATTTAAATACTCCTTGGACCTCATAGTCATTATTTCATGAGGAATATTTTGTTTGAATATTTATTAAGTCAAAACTTTTGTCTAAGTTGTTGGTAAAGAAAAATGAATTTTTCGGTCGCTCGGGAAGGCCATTTTTACATTCGGAAAATTTGTAAAAATACTTCCAAATATCTTTTTAACTTGAAACCTTGGATATGTCCTTAGTTTCTCCATAGGACATTGTAGAATAAGTTTCATAAATTTTGGATGACTTTTTTCCGAGATCCCTTAAATCGATACGTAATTGATTTATTGGTCGCTTAAATGTCATAGAAGGTCAACTCATTTCAAGGTGAAATTTTGACCATAATCCTCTGGGAACATTTCTAGGGAATTCCCAAAATTTCATAATTTTTGAATGATTTTTCAATTTATTTCGATTAAACCCATTTCGTCTCGTCGGTACGCGCGTTTTACCTTTTAATTGATTCGTAAATTAATAAAAACGTGTAGGCACTCTTTTCCATGCCAATTTGAATTGTTCTTTTCCATGCCAATTTGAATTGTTGCACAGCTGGTAGAGCTATAGGAATATTCCATACACCTTCCTTTTCAACATGTGCCTTAAACCATTTAAAAATAAAGCTAAAATGCTTATTTTTTTGCTATAAATAGCCCCCCACCCCCACTTATTTTTCCAAGCTTTGAGAGCCAACAAATTGCTGAAGAAAACACTCCCCAAACACTCTCCCTACTGCCCTCTTTGTGCCAAAAACGTAACCTTGAGTGAAGCCATTTTTAAACCTTGATATATCATCATTTTGGCTTGTTTTTCTTCATAAATCTTGCTCTCCCACACACACCTTTGGTCACCTTTGTTTTTCCACCTTCCAAGCCTTGTTTAGGCAGCTTGTAAGTGACCTTTTAAGCCCAATAAAAGTCCCCCTTGAACCTCAAATTCTGGCCATTTTCTGGCGACTTTTTCGACGAGTATTTTTGTGTGTTAAAGCTTCGTAACTAGCTTTTCTCTTGTTTTCTCTCTAGATCTCGAGGGTTATAAGTTGGTTTCATATTGTTATATATATTTATATATATAACCGAATATATAGCTTGTATATTGTGCTTGCTTGGTCATTTTCTTACATATACTAGCTTATATTCAGTAAATCTTGCATCTTGCTCTTATATACACTTGTTCTTGAAGTTGATTCGTTTAGTGTGTATTTTGGCAACTTGTAAGTTCTTGGAAGCAACTAAAAGTTTATCCTAAGCTTCCCCCAAGTCCTTTGATAAACCCATTTTGGGTGTAAAAGGCCATTTAGCTATCTTTTGGTTTGGTTAACAAAATTATAGTCTAGTTTTACCTTAAGTGGTATAAACTTGATTCTTTAAGTAACCAAAAGTATTAGTTCCCTTGTCTTTGCTCAACCAAGTCCTTAATCTTTATCTTGAGCTCAAAAATATTTCAAAGGACTTAAAAGAGCAAGACCACTTGAATTTATTTTTAAAACAAATTCATTATATTCGGCCACTTCGGTTAAAATATCCGGCCGAATATTTTGTGTATATATATTTGTACATCTTCTTGCTTGCTTGCTTGCTTGTTTGTGTGCTACTTACGTGTTTATATATTTTCCGCACTAATTTAACACATAATAGCGGCCCTCGTTTTATCCTATAGATAAGCGAGCTACTTTTCCGTATGTGTGAGTTGTGTTGTATGTAGATTAATTGTTGTGTGCTTGCATTCACGAATATATATTGTTGCACGTTTAATTTATTGTCTTGCATATTTTTCTTTGGTCCTCGCACTTGCGAGTTGAATATTTTTCTTTCTTGGTCCTCGCACTTGCGAGTTGAATTTTTCTTTCTTGGTCCTTGCACTTTCGAGTTGAATATATATCTATATATATAAATTAATCACCACTTGCACACACCACTAAAGTACGTATTTTTTTCGATTGGCGTCATGAAGAACTCAACTTTAACTAATAACGAATAAATTATTTTAACGCATAATAGCATCCCCGTGGCTCGTACCGTAACATACTAGTTTTGCATGGATTTAATATATAAATCTCTTATCATATATTGTTTGTTTGTTAGACTTGTATTCTAATATTTGCAGTGAGGTGAAGTGAAGTGGAGGTGAGGTATGTGTGGTACAATATTTGTGGGCCTAGTTGATGATTTATATGTGATGTGTAAGCCCGAATATTTTTTTAATTATATTTTTGGGAATTTATTTCCTATTTAATTGAGTTATATTTATCTTCTGTGAATTTTATAAAATCCTCGGGATTAGCAGAAATCCTGAAATCTTTTTCATTATTAACTTTATTAGTTTATATGACTTTTAAAAATATTTGGTGAATTATTTTTGGGTTTCAAGGATTTTAAAATGATTTTACGAATTATTTTTCCAATTTAACGATTCAATCTTGTAAAATCCATATTTAATTCGTTTTTGATCCTAAAAATATTTTATAAATATGTGGGTGATTGTAATTTTGTGTTTATCATTTTAAAATTTTAAAATTTATTATTCCACCTATTTTTGTATTTATTTGTGATTTTAAGATTTATTTTAATAAATTTTTAAGGTAAAAATCCTAAAAAAATCTATTTTTATTACTTCCCCCAAATCATTTCTCTTAAATCCCTAATTGGACCTTCATAACTCAGAACAACATCACTCTCTCGACCTCTCTCTGGAATACTCTGGATCTCTCTTTCATTTCCTCTCTCGAGAACAATCTCTCTCGTCGTTCTCTCCAATTTTCACCTCTCGTTCACTTGTTATCAGAAAATTGGGTATGTATAAGGGTGGCTGTGATTAATATCTTCCCTGTTTGTTAATTCCGACTGTGGTGTATGCAGTCGAGTGTGGCTGTGTGTTATTGCGTGTAAACAGCTCGGGTGTGTGTGTGTGTGTGTATAGCTGGTAATTGTGTGGAAACTATGGGTGTGTGTTGCTATCATCTGTGTGTGTGTTCAGCCAAGAGTGGGGGTAATTCGTGGTGGGTGTGTTGGTTTTCCCGTTTGAAGCCTGCCGTGTGTGTGTGTTAATCGAGGCGTGCGTGTGTAAATTGTGATGGTGTGTGTGTGTGGCTTGAATGCCGATTGTGGTTAACTCCCCCTCCCCTGTTCTTGCTGCGATTGTGGAGGGCTTGACATGGTCCTGTTTTGCTTGGTTGTGTTTCTTGATTAAGTGTGGTGAATGCAGTTCGAACAATGTGGTTATAAATTCGAATATTCTGTAATTAATTGATTAATTCGTGAAATAATTGTTATTATTCGAATATATAGTAAGTCTGGAATTCCGAGTTGGAAACCCTAATTTTGGGCACCCTCGGGATTTTGCCCCCTCGACGATGATTTAATTTGAGTCGAGGGTATAAAATTGGCGATGATGATTCGTGAGCCAAAACATATATATATTTATTTGACTTTTTTGAATTATCGTAGAATAAATTTAGTTTTAATTATAAGTTAATAATTATGTTTCGATAGCAGAAATTAATTGTTATGTGGAAGGTTGAGATGAAATGTGGTATTGGTTTGGAATTATATTGGGTTTAATGTGGAGATAGTCGGTTATGTTCCGACTGGCAGTCACCCGTATAAAGGGGATGCCGTCAAAATTTTTCTAAAAATCTTAATTTATTTCCTTAAAAATATGTTTGTATAATTATACAACTTGCATAAATTATGAGTCGGATTTCATATTTTTAAAACTGAATGATTATGTGATAATGTGTCATTTATGATTAAATATTTTATCAGTGGCTTATATAATATTAGTATATAATTAAATATATGTAAATTAGGAGATTATTCGCGGGGGTAGCTTAAGTTAAATTTTGATATTGATTAGCGAATATTGAGTAGAGTTCTAAAATAGTGTTATATTGTGTGTAGATCCCACGGATAAAGGGAAAGCTAAAGCTGAGGACCTAAAGACTCTTCGAATCCTGTGATTTCCTGGTTAATGCAAGTAAATTACTTCACTTATCTTTCAAGTGAATTATGATTATTATAACTTGATTCATATGCTCGTTCGAATTATCCTTGTTATAATTGTTCCATTAATTTCCCTTAACTTCGAATATTAAATTGTTATACCCCAAATCGATTTTATTGATTTCGTTGATTCTTTTAGTGGCTTGACTTACATCCATACCCCTTGTATATATATCGAACTTGTCGATATCTAGGTCAGAAATTACCCGACCTTATTTCATTTTGAGAGATTTGAGATGTTGACCTGAAACGAAAGTGTCCAGGGTGTTTGGCAGTTGAGGTGGTCGATTGTTCCGACACCTGATGTCTAGTTATAGGATTGGACTGTTAGTTTTTAAAATGTGGACCGTAAGGGTCGGACCAGATTCGTGGTCAGAAATTATTAAGGCCAATGTGTGCCGTGGATCCATTAAGGACATTGCTGTGTGCGTTTGTCCGGGGTTAGTGCGTGACTGATCAGCAGCCTAACCTTATGATTGTTTTTATCTATAAAATGCATGATAGTCCAATCCCCTTCTATTTTATGATTCAGACAAGAAACGTATCTTTCAGTTGAGTTTTTATATTGTTGATTCTTAGTTCTTGACAGACTTGCAAACATTTCAGTTTGTTTATGCTTTTAATTATATATATACTTGCTGAGCATTTTAGCTCACTTGCTTGCTAATTCTGTTTCCTCAGCTAAGCACGAAGATTTCTAGAAGGAGCGGACCGTCTGGTTGGGGCAGCCAGAGAGTCGAGGTGGTGGGTTGGGTAGTGAGCTTATAACCCTATTTCATGTCATTTCTGTATTAGTAGACAGATTATTTATCTTATGGAGTTGTATATTATTTTATTCAGTATTGGGTTGTAATAGTTAATTAGTAGTTGTTTCATACTGTGGCCTGTGAGCGGTCTTGGTTGGTGTAGTTATATTTCTCTATGGTTTTGTTATTATCACGCAAGTGAACTATTTTAGTATTAGTTGGTTGGTTTGGTTGGTTTGGACAGGTGGATAGTCATATTTATGAATATATCATGCCAAAATTTTCTAAAATTTCTTCCATATTAATGTTTAATTAATTATAAAAGCATATAATCTTAATATTGGTAAGTGAGGGTGTTACACTCAGTGTTGTTAATTAAGAATTACATGAATTGCTGATTGCCTTCTTGTTCGGTCCTGTGTGTGTTTATGTGGGTCTAGTTGATGGAAATGAGTTTTCAAATTTCTGTAACATTTGTTTATTTTTACTGAATTGATTATGATGATGCTTTACTGAGTAATTGTTTGGATTTTAACTCTAAATCGGAATTGAGGTCCCTAATTTGAATAATCATTATTTAAGTTCGATTAGTAAATTTTATGTGGAGTTTCATTATTATTCGAATTTTATGATCATATTCGAAATATATGATGGAATTGGTATATTTTATTTCGTTATTGATTCGGATTATTAAGATGTGGCATTAGGGGATTGTATAATGGTTGTTGATTTGGTGTTAGCTGTGTCCGACTGGTAGGCTACCCGTACAAAGGGGATGCCGTCAAAATTTTTCTAAAATATTATTTATTATTTAGTTTCTTTCTCGATTATGAATAATATTAAGATTTCATGAATTGTTCGATTGTAAATGTTTACAGGGATTCATGATGTTTAATTTGAATTGTTAATTTTAATTTTGAGTTAATGATTATAAATGTCGTACACCTTCATGTGGTAAATAAATTGTAAATCGTATAAGGATATAAGTGCTTATGTAGAGTCATAATTTGATTTTGTGGATTGATGTATTAAAGAGGTGTATGTTCAAAGACTATAAATAGTTAAGTGTACTTGGTTTATCTTAAGAATTGATAGTTGATTGATGGATATGTCATCTGATTGGTAACTAGTACAATGTGATTCGGTCAAGGATTCTAATTGTTATCAAGGACATTAGTAACATTTTGTATACTAAAGTGAAATATACATAGGGTGACTTGGTTTGTGGATGATACGAGTATGTACGATATGTATTAAGTTTATGGATTGTCAGAGATGTACAAATGTGGTACATTAGAATGATTTGGTATGATTGTAAATTGTATTGAAGCAAGGGATGTTGGATTTTCGATTTGATAAGTTGTATTCTGACAGGTTAGGTCATATTTTAGAGGAGATGCTGTCCGATTTTTGTTAGAATTACTTTGTGACTTTTATAGTAATTTTATAAGGATTATTGTAAATGGATATGATATATATATATATATATATATATAAATGTAATAAAATAATACGTTCTAAGTGCTTATGTGATTATATGTTATTATTTTGAGAATATGATCTGTGTGAACTATATGTGTTAATTGTAGCGTATTAGGATGCGTTCGGGTAGAACAGAGTTAGACGGTTACGGTTATGAGCGTACTGAAGTAGTACTTTACCTGTATATATGTACGCATAGGAGGCCAGCTAAGAGCTAGTGCATATGTAGATGGAATGTAGAGGAAGGAGATACTTATCGGGACTGACAAGTGATAAAGGAAAGATGGATGTGTGATCGAAGAAACGTGAAATATAAAGAAGTAGAGACGGATGTAAAGTGATAAAGTGTTAAAGTATTGGAAAATGGAAACCCTGTGTATTGAGGAAAGTTTACTATCCCTCACTTATCGTTCAAGTGCTGTGAAACTGCTTCTATTATTTATATATATGCATCCTTTCAATTCCTTTCTTGTAATCATCTATACCGTTCAATATCATTTTTAAATAATGTGAACTTGTCTTGCCAATTAAACGATGTTTCTTTCAAATCATTTTGCTAGTGCATATACTCTTCATTTTTATTGCCGGTGACTTTATTCTTCTATTAATTTACAAACATTCATTCTCAAATTATTCTATCACTGTTTGTTTTCCTCACCTATCGTTCAGGTGTTGATTTCTTTTAAAATTATTTTATTTCAATATTCCTCGTCTATATTGGGATTCTTCAAAATAAGTTTTCTCACAAATTGATGTAAACTAATTCGAGGTTTATACTGTCGTTGAGGCATGTGTTGCGCAGTGACGGTTAAAATCGAGAATGAATTGAGATCTTCTTAATTATTCAAACTCATTATTGTCATGCCGATTTGGCAGCTGAAACCTATAGGTGCTTAGCTAACAAGAGTGAGACCTTGGGTTATTGAGAATTTCTTAAATCTTCGGTTTAAATTATTCAACTCTTTTATGCAAATTCAAAATTTGCCATTAAAATTATATCAATTGATAATCTTTGAAATGAGTGGATTTAGCCAGTGTAGTAACTTAAATCTTCGGTTGAACTTTGAATTTTCTATATTTCTTGCTTCCTTTATAATTGATGTTTTATTTCCAGAATGTTAATAATTGCCCCGTTATTTAATTTATTTATGTTTCCTTGTTGAATTATGATTCAATCTTATTGAACCATGCCATGATTAGTTTAATCTAATTGCTTCCCTGTTTATAATTCTATATGTCGAATGCTTCCCTGACCCTCAATCTGTTATAATTGCAAATGGAAATGAGTTAATTAAAGATGTTGTTTTTAAATTCCTTAGATTGGGCTGATCTGTTATCAGTGAGTTTAAGGACTGAAAAGTGAAATGTTTTAAATTATTAATAATAATTTTTTTTTACAAATTGGAAAAGCGTAAGAGGTTAGGGTGGTCCTAGTCCAACACTTTTATTTAGCGTAAGAGGCTAGGGTGGTCCTAGTCCAGCATTAAAGGCCAACGTGTTGCCTAATTGGGAAACCAATTTCAAAGGAATAGGGACTTTACGTGGCTGATCACCCTTATTGTCCGTAATCAGGAGAATAATAAAAATCAACTTAAATTTTTTAATTTTTTTTAATAAAAAGTATGTTTTGATGGAAAGAAATGTTTGAGAAAAAGTTATGATTTAAATAAAAATGGAAAGTTTTATTCTATGATAGAAATTGAGTTATTCCCTCGAGATAGTTTGATCATTGATATTGTTCATCAATGAAATATTGAAAAATTGTTGTTCACTATATTATTAATTTGCTGAGCGTTTTTTGGCTCACTCTTGCTTTGTTTTTACCTAACCCTTTGCAGTTAGGCTTAAAGATGATCTACCTACATTTTTCATTTCGAATGAGAACGATGAGGCATTCTGTTCAAAACAGTTTCAGAACAGATTTGGTATGAGCTTCAGATTAGATGGTACAATACTTGAGATTAGATTAGAAATAGAAGTTGTAATAATTTGTGTAATTTAGATTCTTGTTTCATACCATAACCTCGAATCGATCCTCGGTGAGGAATCCCTGGTGTATTAAGTTTTATTTGTAATTGTTAATTGGAATTTGGTTTAGGTTGAAATACAGATAGTCCGATTTACGAATACTCCATGCTGGAATTTTCTAAAATTCCCCTGTATCAAAGTCTATTTTATTATAAAAAGTATATTTTCAGTATTGGGAAGTTGGGGCGTTACATATGGGATATCCGTTCAGGCCTGATGAGGATGTCAGGAGTTTAAGTGGGAGAGATTGTAACACCCCAGTCCCAGATCGAGGAAATTTTGGACTTTTGTTCAGTTTATAAGATAAAGTACTACTACTAATTGCACAAAAAAATCATGATCTTTTGGGGACCTGTGGTGGGCATGCGGACTTTCCAAGTTGCTGCAATTGGGTCATTTTACTTCGACTTATTTCGGATTCAAAATCAGGACTTGACCCGATTTTTGAAAAAGACTTGGGATTTTACCCGGGCTGTAACAAAAACACTACAAGTTATGTATATTGATTACTTCAAAAATAATTTGACAAGGTCTTGGCATTTCAATTAATATTCAAGCTTTTTTGTGTCTCTATCTTACGCGTACCACCTTAAAACCCGTGCGATGCACGAATTTTCTTTAATATTGTATGATTTTTTCAATAATTTAAATGAATTTTTTAAGATATGAATTTTGTAATTTAAATTTTTAAATGATATTATTTGATAATAATCTATTATATATATATAATACAACAACAAGGGGGTTTGATTAGAAAATTAAATCAAAATGACCATTTTACCCCTCTTGGTTATTACATATTACTCCCTCTGTCCCAGCGAGTTGTTTACGTTTGGGATAGAGGGCTCGGCACGCCTTTTAAGGCTCCTACAAAGTATAGTTCCATAATTTTTTAAATTTTTTTTCTTCGGATAAAAATTTAATGTTCATATTTTTATTCAAAAAAAGAAAATTTTAAAAATAAGTTTTCAACTATATTTTATAGGAGCCTTGAAATGCGTGCCAAGCAATGCTAAAAACATGTAAAGAAATGAGTGGGATGGAGGGAGTAATATTTTATATTCATTGATGTATATTAATATTTCTGTATTTAAGATACAGATGATCCACTTGGCTGCTGAAAACATGTAAAGAAATGAGTGGGACGGAGGGAGTAATATTTTATATTCATTGATGTACATTAATATTTCTGTAATTAAGATATAGATGATCCACTTGACTGCAATTGGAACAAGTTGAAAAATTGAAATTCCATACTGGAATTTACAAAGGGTTTTAACAAACTGATGACAATGGGGGTTGAACCCAGACCTAATGTGCTCCAGGAACACACCCACTAAACCATTCCCGGGCCTATGGAAAATGCGTTCATCCGCCTCAGGCCACCTCCAAACAACCTTCTTGTCTAAATGGAAACGGGTCCTAAAGCACTCATCAAAATTGTCATTGCTAGCAACATCTAATAACGGAGCCATGGGGTATTCGCTCCAGGACAGTTCGAGAATTGCATATCCATATACTCCTTATCATACAAAACAAACTTTCCTCAAGTTGGTATTTGAAGGTCAAATCTCTATAATAATAAATGTCCACAATAGCATCTTTTTGTACAAAAAGATACTCGGTATCCTTCCAGTTACCCAGGGAGGTACTTAAGGTCTCTCCGGGCGGTAAAACCAGGGTGTTCGCTTCAGACAACTTAACTCTAGAAGCCTTCTTACTACCCTTTTTACATGAATTTACTTTTTATACTTAATGACATAACATTACACGACTTCTTAATTATTAAATATTAATATCTTGTATCTCACACTTATTAAAGTGTATTAATTGTTTTGTTATTAACATATGTATGTGAAAATATATACATTTGTGTTGCATCAAATCGATGAACTTGCACAACTTGGAAAGGTTTATACTATAAATGAGAAAAATCGTAGAATTTTAAAAGCCTTGCCTCCAAGTTGGAAAGTTAAAGTTACCACAATAAAGGAAATGCATAACTTAAACTCATACTCCATCGATAGCTTATTCGGAAATCTTCGTGCTTACGAGGAAGATAACATTCCGGAAAAGGCCCTTCCGAAAGTGGAAGATAAAAGAAAAAGCATGGCCTTAAAAGCAATACTTATCGATGAAGATGAAAACGACGATGAGTTAAACGAAGAATTGCAAAATTCAAATGAACAAGAGATTGCACTTCTTTCGAGACAACTACGTCGAGTTTTGCAATGTAAAGCTCAAAGGTACGGAAAAGGATTCCTTAAGTCGAGTAACCAACAACATGTATTTAACTAAAAAGGAAGGCCTAATTATAAAAATAACAACAATTTTCCGACCACGAGTTTCAATAAAGGCAAAGGTGTTCAACAAGGGAATAATGCTTATAACAATAATAATTCGAATTATTCGAATAATTATTCTCCACCTAAGCCAAAGGAATCTCCAAACGAAGAAGCACATGATGTGTGTTTCGAATGTAAACAACCTGGTCACTTTAAACGAGAATGTCCAAAATTGGCTAAAGGTCGAAGTCTTGTAGCCGAAAATGGATGGGATTTAAGCGAGGATGAAGAAGCTCCCGAACAAAGTGAAGAAGTTGTTAACTTGTGCTTGATGGCGATCGGTGACGAATCTACACCAAAGGATATCTCCACTACTAATCAAGAGGTAACCCTAAACCCTACTAATAATGTAGCATCTTGTAGTAGTGATAATTTTAGTATAGATTTGTTTGAGAGGTAGATCATACAAATTTGGGTGTCTCGGAGCTTATTAATCTTGTAAAAATGTTAAAAACGAGTCATGATGAGATTAGCCAAAAATACATCACGGTTAGTTCTGAAAGGAATAAAATACGGGATGTGAATGTTGAGCTACAAAAAGAGGTCACTCGTTTGATCGATATCCATGTCAAAGATGTAGAATATTACGAATTCATTTCATCTCAAAATGAGCGCTTGAAATTGGAAAATACTAATAAGGATGAAAATATTCGAAATCTCGAGATTGAGAATATATCATTAATTCTTCAATCTGAAGAGATGGAAAATGAGAAAGTTCAATTATCTACTAACACTAGTGATCTCCATGTTGAGATGTTAAATTTAAAGATTCGAAATGAATCTTTGATTCGTGAAAATGAGACACTAAGTGAAAAGATAAAAGAACTCGAACAAGCTATAACGGGAGATATTGAGGAAGAGCTACATGAAGCCCTAAAAGAAAAAGAATTAGATTTTCAAGTTACGTTATTCGTTAAAGATTTCCAACTTGCAAATCTTAATGGTTTACTCGAAACCGAATCAAAAGAACGAGATCATGTAATCTCGGAACTTAAATCGGTTCTCGTGGAAAATCATAGGCTTCAAAATGAGAATAGCAAGCTCTTGTCTCAAATCTTGGGTCAAGCAAATTTCTTTAATAACAGGATTAACGTCTTGTTAGTGGAAAAAGAAAATATTGAGAAAACCGTTAAGCAATTCACCAAGAGTAGTACTATATTGGAAAATATGGTATTTAACTCAAAGGAATCATTTAACCGAGAAGGTTTAGGATATAATGCGAACTCTCCCCCTAAAGAGAAGTTCCACCTACTAATACTTCAAGGAATACTCCTCCTAAATCATCTTCACCTAAATGTTCATATTGCAATGTTAGTGGACATATAAGTCTTTATTGCAAAGCCAAAGAAGGTGAAAGAAAGGGGAAGTATAAATGGATTCCTAAAGGTGAAAGTTTGAAAAATGATAAGAAAACTAAAGTTGCTAAAAAGAAAGAAAATATGGTTAAAAATGATAAAACGCAACCGAAGTTTACTTATCAACAAAAACCGATTAGTTTTCAACAAAGGAACATGCCGGTAATAAGTCTTTGTTGAACAACATTAAAGATGTGTGGTACCTTGATAGTGGTTGTTCTCGACATATGACCGGTAATAAGTCTTTGTTGAACAACATTAAAAAGGTAACTGCCGGAGTTGTAACTTTTGGAGATAGTAGCAAAGGTGACATTATTGGCATTGGTGACATTGGTAATGAAAGCTTTAAAATATGTGATGTACAATTAGTCACTGGACTAAAGTACAATTTGCTTTCAATAAGTTAACTATGTGATAATGGTTGCAAAGTGATCTTCTTCCATCTCATTTTGCTATTTATGACAAAGAGTGGAAACTAATTTTGAAATGTCCACGAAGCAAGAATGTTTATTCGTGTGACCTAAATGACTATGAAAATGTGGGTTTGGTATCCATGAATGAGGATCCATGGTTATGGCATCGACGTTTAAGTCATGTCAATATGAAACTCATCAAAAATATATGTTCGAATGAACATGTACGTGGTTTACCAAAACTCAATTTCATAAAAGATCATATATGTGAAGCTTATGAAATTGGCAAACAAATTCGAGCATCTCATAAAGCCAAGTTCACAGTGTCTACTACTAGGCCACTAGAGCTTCTACATATGGATCTCATTGGACCCGTGCCCGTACAAAGTTTGGGAGGTAGTTCGTATACTCTCATAGTAGTCGACGACTTCTCACGATATACATGGATGGAGTTCTTAAAAGCAAAAAGTTATGTTTTTGCATCACTTGTTGCTCTTTGTAAAAGGATACAAACTCAACAAGAAACGTCTATTGTTTATATAAGGATGGATCATGGTAAAGAATTTCAAAATTCTGAGTTTGTTGATTTTTGTGAAGCTAATGGTATTACTCACAACTTCTCTCCTCCTTATACATCTCAATCAAACGGGGTTGTTGAAAGGAAGAATAGAACATTACAAGAAATGGAGAATACGATGCTTAATGAATATCACCGACCTAAATATTTTTGGGTCGAAGCCAAGTCAACGGCTTGTTATGTTTCTTAATCGAATTTTACTACGACCAATAAAAATGAAGACTCCCTACGAGCTTTATTTTAGTAAAACTCCTAAGATAAGCTACTTTAAAGTCTTTGGAAGTAAATTCTTTATTTTGAATACAAAAGATTATTTAACGAAATTCAACCCAAAATCTAGTAAGGGTGTATTTCTTGGATATTCAAATAAGAGCAAAGCTTATTGGGTATTTAATCTTAAAACTTTAATGGTGGAAGAATCATTGAATGTTGTGTTTGATGAATCAAAACCACTATTAAAGTATAAAGATCTGGTTGAAGAGGAAAGTGATCCAAAAGAAGATTGTCATGATAACGTTGAGAATGTTATTAGACAAATCGAAACTTTTGATCAAGGAACTACAACTCCTAATAATCCTCTCGAAATAATTGAGGTCGATAATAGATTACCTTCGGATGTACCTTGGGTTAGAAATCATCCTATCGAGAATATCATAGGTGATAGAACTAAAGGTGTCCAAACTCGATCTCAAGTGCAAAACATTGCTAGTCACTTAGCTTTTCTATCACAAATAGAACCCAAAAACTGTAAAAGAAGCTTTATTGGACGAGGATTGGATTCTTGCCATGCAAGAAGAATTAAACCAATTTACTCGTAGCAAAGTTTGTGTAAGAACCCAGATTTTTGGTAGTAATTAAAACTTTTATTATGTAATGGAGTATAAGTGTAACAGTGGTTCTAGTGAATGAATATTTAATGAATGTAAATTCAAATGTTTATATGCCATGAACAATGCAATTGGTTGACAACCTAGATAAGAATAACATATCTCCTGGATAAGTAAGATATGGTAAATTCCAAAGAGGAAGGTTATTCTAATGTCATCCAAATCGATATCTGGTAGCTTATGTCATCCAAATCGATATCTGTTATAAGTCCAGTGGTTCCGTAAAAGGGTTAAGGAACGCTCGGGAAAGCGCGAGGACATTTTTCTAATTATAAGAATTAAAGAGAAAATAAGTAATGAATAGTATTTTTGGTGGAAATTGGAATATTATCAAACGACGCTATATAGGAGTATTCGGAACGGATTTCTGAGTTCGTATTAATGACCGATAGGCAATATAAGTGTATGTAAACGATATCTGGTTCAGAAAAATAGCAATTTTATTTTCCCCGAGATTTCCCTAGACACTGAATGATTTAAGGATTTAATATAAAGATTTAAGGAATTTAAATTCAAGAATTATTAAGGAGGATTGAGAATGGTAGTATAAATATTAAGAAGGTTTCCGGTAAAACCCTAACTAGAAATGTTTGAGATATTCCTCCGAACGATCAATGAAATTGAGCAATAACCGGACAAAAGAGCAATCAGAGAACCAAGGTGCATGCATGTGCAAGTGGATATGATCAAGTAACTAAGTAGTTACAAGAGTAACTAGCATACTTAGAGAACTAACCAAGTACTTAGCTTCATCATCTCATCAAACCACAAAAACACAACACTTGTTTCTTGAAATACATCATGACCTAGTACCTTTAATAAAGCTACTTTATGGCCTAGATATTTTCTTAACACCACAATAATTCATTTAGCACAAGATTAAACCAAGCAACCAAGCAAGAGACTCCACTCTCTCTCTTTTCATTCCATTCGGCCCCAACCCTAATTCCAAAATCAAAATCCCACTTCCAACCATTGTTTGATCTCCAAAATTTTATGGTGAGTACTACATTTCATATAATAGCTATCCTAGAAATATTAGCTTCAAACTCCACTTTTTCCATTTTCAAATAAATCATCAAAGTGGAGGATGAATAGTAACTTTCATGAACTAAGTTTGATTTCTTGTTTTCATTGGAGGATCTAAGCTATAATAAGGCCATACAAGGACTAAGAAAGGTTTATTAGGGCTTGTACACTCTCCAAGGAAGGTATAATTCTTAAGAACCCTAGATCTTACTTTGAGATTATGTATGTTCTTGGTGGTTTGTAGCTTAGTTACGATTATAGTGTTATTATAAGCATGTAAGCACGATCTTGTAGTTGGTTTAGCCATATGATGATTATGATGATGAAGTGAGATGTTCTTGGACTTTTTAAGATGAGAATCATGTGTATAAGATGTATGGTATGCCCGGTGTGGCTTGGTTGTGATGTAACAATTTGGAAACGTTCGATTTATAGCCGTCGTAATGCCAAAATTTCGTTAACCCTTGAAATTCGTGCATAGCAGTAGCCATTAATCACTGATCTTGATAAGTATATGACATAACCTTGTAGATCTCGAGTCATAGATCGTTTTGGCGTGAGAATCGAAGCAAACGGACTTACGATTTAGGAGTTATGGTCAAATTAGTAAAAGTAATTCGAAACCGTAAGTGCGAGTTTGTAACTGAAATTGAACCCCTTTAATATTACTAATTCAGTGGCGAATCTTGATAATTAAATATTAGAGATCATAAGGAAGGTGTGAGAGAAAACCTCATGGCAAACAGATCGTTTTTCGATTTTATAAAAATGTTCGAATTAGGGTTAAGTACGAATGAACCCCAAAAGAACAAGTGGTTATAACTTTGGAAAATCACTTAGAAAACGATCAATAAACCTCGAGGTATAATCTCTTTTAGTAAATGACCGACCTTAGCACTTTTGTGGCATAAGTACCTACCAAGGGTAAGTGTAATGACAAGCCTTAATAACGAACAAATGTCGGGTCATAACGGTGATAAAAAGAGTTACACTAGAGGGTGTATAACGAGATAACTTGAGAACGTGTCTTAATCTAAGTTAAGTATATACTTAGCCTTTCAAAAGCGTTAAGTGATTAATCTCGAATACTTTGATTGTTTATAGATCATCCAGGACACGCTACCCTCACTCGACTACCAGGCAAGTTTCCAATACTTTGGAACTGTTGTTGTGATAATATATATGATTGATTGTTGTTATACATATGCCATAGCATGCATGCCTGCTTTCAAATTATATTGTGATACTTGTTCCCTGATTGATGCTAGCTTATAAGTTAGATACGAGATATACTAGTTATAAGCCTGATGTTGCTAAGACCCTTAGTGAAGGGCATATGATCTTCGTTCATTAAATATAGACCGGGAGTTGGTATTTTGTAACATAGAGATAGTCGTGGAAACCCGAAGGGATTCCAGTGACAAATTATTTGAGGAATGTTATTTATGAACATTATTTATATTTCCATAGTATTAATTACTTGGAAATTATTCGAGGAATGTTATTTGAGTATAATCTCAGTCGAGAAATACTATTTGAATATTATGTTTGAATATTCATTTAAGACTTGATTTATTTAATGAATATTCATTTGGGGTTATTAATTTAGATGAATATTATTTTGGAATATTCATTTGAGTTATTTATTTAATGAATATTACTTTGAATATTCATTTGAGATTTATTTCTTTAATGAATATTATCTTGAATATCCATTTAAGGTTGATTAAATTATCGGATATTATTTTGAATATTTATTCGAGGAATTATTTATTTAACGAATATTCTCATATGTTTATTTGAGGGTTACTTTGAGCAATATTTTATATTAAGAATATTATTTAAATATTTATGAGTTAATAAATATTCTTTGAATATTTATATAATTCTTGTAACTAGTTTTAATATATATTATTTTATTCAAATATTATCTTCGACCTTCAAAAATTATGTAAAATATTTCTGAGTCTTATTATGACTATTTTTATCAAGGGAAGGTTTCCAAAATTCTATTCTTCACTCAAATCAATCTTCCAAATTATAAGGGAACCTTACTTGAGAGCTGTTATTTATTTGTTTGACTCCCCGGTCATAAATCTTTTAAAACTATTCTTTTCACTCGCAACTTGGTTGCTATTCATCAAATTGAGTCTTTGTATTACTTCCTCATCATTCGAGGGGTAAGATTGTTGGAACAAGTCGATATCCATTCACAAGCATCTGCATGGGAAATATTGGTGAATTTTCGTTTCCAACTAGATACGACTACTTTGTGGAGTCTTATCAACAAGTACTATACTTAGGGAATGGGGGACGAACTTTACGTTTCAGAGTCATGGATTTACTCGAACTAGGAGTATTTGTTTAAGAGGCTGTGGGATAGTCCATCACTGAAACATTGTGTAAGAGGCTGTGGGACAGTCCATCATTGTAAATCGGTGTAAGAGGCTGTGGGACAGTCCATCCTTGAAATAGGGTCCGAGTGGCGCCGGCCCCGACTAAGCCCAAAGATGGCTAGGGAGATCCGGCGTATGGTGGTGCCCATATGTTCTTCCTTCTACATGTAGAGAAATAAGTTTTGAGATGCACGACTGATCATCGTAAGGTGGTGTTATCCGGCGCGACATACTCCAGCATTGGTTCATCATCCAAATCCATTTATTTTCTGCAACATGAAGTATCAGTCGTGTTGACAGGGTTTGAAAACTGTTCAGAACTAAAAGTACTCTGAAATACCCCGTAACTTCATCGTTTATATTATATTGGCACAATGTTCCTTAATGCAAGGCATATGGTTTCAAAAATACTTTTGAACTGTTATATATATTATTGTTCAGTATACATATTTGTTGGTGGGCTATTGCTCACCCTTGCTTTATTATTTATATCACAACAATAGCTAGGTTTGATGGCCCGCATAAGCCGCACTCGGCGCAAGCAGGTGACTCTAGTCATAGGACTACCCGCTGATATGGTTGCTGCCATTGCTGAGGTAGACAGGCAGCTTTTGTTTTCAGCCTTAAGTATATGTATAATTAATGTTAATCAACGGCAAGAATTTTTAAACTTATGTTGTAATCATTTTGGGTTGTAATAACTTATATTCGTGGATCCTATAATTAGAAGACTTATTTCAATTTCATCTTTGGGACTATAACTGTTTGTGTGTGATGTGATATTATTGCGGGGTTATAGCATGTTACTTATTTATTTTGGACTCAAGTGTAAGTACTGTTTATGGAATATGAGACCGTAACGACCAGGTCCCTGACCCCGGATCTGGGGCTGTTACAGTTTGGGAACTAGTTCCACCTCCACCCAATAGTTCCACTATTGGAACCAAGTGGGTCTTTCGTAATAAGTTAGACGAAAGTGGAACAGTGGTAAGAAATAAAGCAAGACTAGTTACACATGGTTATACACAAATGGAAGGTATAGACTACGATGAAACTTATGCTCCCGTGGCTAGACTCGAAGCAATTCGAATGATCTTAGCTTTCGCTTGTCATAAGGGATTCAAAGTCTATCAAATGGATGTTAAATCGACTTTCCTAAATGGTGTCTTAGATGAAGAAGTTTATGTAAGACAACCACCGGGATTTGAAGATTTAGAACATCCAAAATATGTGTATAAACTTTATAAAGCTTTATCGGACTAAAGCAAGCTCCTAGAGCTTGGTATGAGCGGTTAAGCAAATTCCTAATTGCTAGTGGTTTTAAGATGAGAATTGCCGACACTACTCTATTTACGAAGTATGAAGGTGATGATATCTTGTTTGTTCAAATTTACGTAGATGATATCATCTTTGGATCAACCAAAGAATCTCTATGTAACAAATTATCGGAAATAATGAGTAAAGAATTCGAAATGAGCATGATGGGAGAACTAAATATCTTTTTAGGTTTACAAATTTAGCAATCTAAAGAAGGCATTCATATATCTCAATCGAAATATTTCAAGGAAATGCTTAAGAAATTTGAGATGGAAAATGCCAAACCCCTTAGTACTCCTATGTCTCCCTCGAAAAAATTAGTTGCGGATGCTACCGGAAATTCGATTGATATAAAGAAATATCGTGGTATGATTGGTAGCTTACTTTATATCACCGCAAGTAGACCGGATATCCAATATAGCGTTTGCAAATGTGCCGATTTCAAGAGGCACCTAAAGAATCTCATTTATCCGCAATTAAACGGATATTTAGATATCTTAAAGGAACCACGGAGCTTGGTCTTTGGTATCCGAAAGGACTACCATTTGACTTAGTGTGCTATTCCGACTTGAATTATGCGGGTCATTTAATCGATAGAAAAAGGACAAGTGGTACTTGTCACTTGGTGGGTGTTTAGTTTCTTGGTTTTCAAAGAAACAAAACCCCGTATCTTTATCTACCGCGGAAGCCGAATATATAGCGGCGGCAAAATGTTGTGCTTAAATCTTGTGGATGAAGCAAACATTAGCCGACTATATGATTAAATTTGATGCTATATCTATTTTGTGTGACAACACGAGTGCGATTGATTTAAGCAATAATCCGGTATCTCACTCTCGTACTAAACACATAGATATACGACATCACTTCTTACGTGATCATGTCAACAAAGGTGATATTTTAATGGATCATATTGATACCGAAAATAATGTTGCCGACATATTCACGAAACCGTTACATTCTGAAAGATTCACTAAATTACGTTTGCTTTTAGGAATGTTGGAATGCCCAAAATAATTAAATATAGTTGATTAATATATTTAATTCAAAATTTTATTTGACAGACACATCACTTGATTTTTTTAGTCAAGTCAATCAAGCGTATTGTGTGAGCGGATTTTCTAGAGAACTTCGGTACTCAAAAATTCAGATTTCTCTACAATAAATTTGATTAAAAATAGACTTTATAGAGTTAATGTTTATGTCTTGGCTAAACACCATGTTGAAAAATTTCAAACAAAATAAAAATAAATTTTAATTGGTTTCAGTTTTGCATGGCTTTGAAATAAGTAATGTTTCAAAACTCGGGCAAAATGATGGAAACTAATTAAAATGTATCTAAAATTGAGATTTAAATTTTAAAATTTTGATCTCATTTTTCTGAGCATTCTAGAACTTTTATGGAATTTTTATGAATTTATATCTATTTTTACAAGATTTATTTTGTAAAATAAGATGTAATTTATATTAGTAAAATTGATTTACAAAAATCAGTTTTATTCCCACAAAAATTGATTTGTGCAGGTTTTATTACGGCCATTGGATCATCTTTGACTTCAATCTCAGCCATTCAACAAGAAAATACATATATTTTCTTTTCCTAATTCCCTAACCCTACTATTCCATTCTCTCTCTCTCTCTTACCGCTCTCTCTCTCGAATCCTTCTCGGCGATTTCTAATTTTTGGCCAAAATTCTACACTCCTACTAAATATGAGTCCATATTCGTGTTCTATAGCCTTGATTACATACATCTTATTACTCATTTCATTCAGTCTAGTCCCTGATTAGAGTAATCACAAACCCTAGAATTGCCTCTCTCAATTCAAGATGAATTCATCGACTTTTCGATCGATTCGTACTCGACCTCTCTTGATTATGATGTCTTAATCATCATATATCAAAAGCCCTTTGATTGGAGATTGATTTCTCTAAACCCTAGTTTGGGTTTTTGATTCGATTTGTTAATTTTGTGAACTCTATAACCTAATTTGTGTGTTTTGCAGGCAGAGTAAGTTGTTACGAATTAGTACTATGTATTTTATTGATTAACTCGGTGGTGACTCACCGGAACTCAGTGAGTCAGGCAGTCGAACTCGGCAATTTACGTGGTTTGATGCTCTGTATGCTACTTTATATGTTTGTTATGCGTGTTTGGATAATAATGCTGTGTGTATTACCACCACAGTCAAGGTGCTTTCATTCTTAACCTTTGTATTTTACTGCTTAATTGAATTATATGACTATTAGTTATGAATTTGAGATTATAAGTGTAGTCATATGATGGTTTCAGTCTGAATGTTAAGCTTGAGTAGTGTGTATGGGATGATGAACTTGGTTAAATGATGATTCTGTGCGATATTATTTGATGGCTATATGCTTGATTACTGTATTGGTTTGTTCCTAAATTTAGTCATCTTTGCATAATGTGCTCTGTACACTGTCTTGATTTGTGTATCTCTTCCAGCTAAGTCTTAGTATGAATATTGGATTGATTTGCTTATCAATTAGTTGGTTCGAGTTTGGGAGTTACTTGATATCTTTAATGCTATTTAAATTCATCCTTGAGTTCTGTAACTTTCTTTGTTTTGTAATCCCGTTGAGATTTGAATACAACAAGTTTGGATATCATATCTGTGTGCTTGGGTAGTTTTACTGATAACTGTTGCTTGATCAGTCATGATGGTTTTAGGAATTGTCACTTGCTTCTATGTGTAAGATTGCTTGTGCAACATATGTGACTGTAATAATAATTGCCTTACCTTGTGATTATTACCTAGTGGTTATCTAGTTCACTTTGAATAGGATTGTGATCTATCTGCTAGTTGTTTACTTAGTTTATTTATGAACCGTGCATATGATACTTGTGTTACATATCTATGTTAAATATATGTGCATTGTATGTATTCCTTAGTGTGTTTAGTTAACTTCATACAATCTGTGTTGTATATACATATAGTTGATACAAATCTTGAACTTCATCTTGATCATATCTTTAGAAAGATTTGTAGTACATTGGTTAAATAATTTCAGCAACTTGAAATGACTTTCTTTGTTTAAATTATAATAGTTTGAACAAATATCTTGCTTTAGTTGTTCAGCTCTCTTGCTTTTCATTAAATGTGGTTACTATTTTGAGGTATGGAAGGTGGTATGTGTGTACTATCTGTTATGATTTGGTGGCTGACCTTTGTTAGATAAATCCAAAATACAACTTTTAGCCTGTAATTCAATCTACTTTAGTACTTGTGCTCAGAATTGTACATTATCTTGGTACTGTGCTGTGTCCTTTTGTCAGTGTACCTGTATACTGTTTAGTATTGTTGTTCACTATTCATTACTGTTCATGTACTTGAAAATCTGTGTGTTTATGGCTATTTAAGAGTGTGGTTCTCTGCTGTGTTCTGCATGCCCCATGTAATTATTTCTCTTCTTGTTTTTCTTGCTATAAGTACTTGCTTTCTCACACCATGTCTTCTACACCAGTTGACACTACACTTAACCTGTTTAGCACTTCTGATAGCTCTAAAAACAAGAAAAAGAGACCTAAACACTCACCACCCATGTTTATCTCCACCTTTGTACAGAATAGATTTGTTAAGTCCAAAATGCATCCTAGTCGTTTGATTTAGTTGTCTAGAGAGTCTGACCTACTTGCTAAGTTTCAACATGCTAAGTGGGATATTTTGTTGTCTTTCCCTACTAAAAGAGTCTTGCCTAACTTTGTTGCTGAGTTTTACTGTAATATGGGATTTGGGAGTGGGGTGAATGGAGTTCTGTACATAACCTCTGTAGTCAATGGGAGTCCTATCCTAAAAGGCATATGACACAGCCTATTTGTAGATCGAGGATCCTAATCAACTTAAACCAAATTGTAATAAGTAAATAATATTTTAACTGTCACAGGAATCTCAGAAAGTTTTATCTGTTAGAAGAAAGAAGAAAGTCAATCTATAGTTTTGATGTTTTACACTGGAAGAAGATTCAGTTAGCTGATCAAGCCTCAGTATAGCATTGAAGCAAGTGGATTCATTTAGAGTAACAGAGATTTCTGTGATGACATCATCAGTACAGACAGTGTGAAGAATTATAAAGAGAGTTAGTAATTGATATGGACCACAGCCTTAAAGTCAAGAATGAAGAACAATCATTGAAGATAGTCGCTTATGAACTAGACAGTACATCAAACGTCATCAGAAAGTTCAGTGAAGGCTCCTCATTATTTACAGTGGTTCAGAAGGAGTATTTGGTCATCAAGGTTTATTAATAATTCAATTATTAATTAAACATATTATTTGTTGATAATAAATTAATTCTACAAGAATTAATTTATTTAATAAATTATTTAAACAAGTTAATTAATCGTTGAATTATTAACAAGAAATAGATTTTTGGTTTAATTACTATTACTGCCTAGTAATAATATGGTATACTATTATAGAGAAATTCTGAGATACTATTTCTAAGAGCTGGTATACTATTTCTGGAGGTTTTTCTAGATACTATTACTGTCTAGTAATAGTATGCTATACTATTACCGAAATATTCAGTTATACTATTACCGAGCCATTCAAGCCTTACTATCACCGAGCCATACTATTTCCAGCTATACTATCACCGAGGGACGTTATACTATCACCGAGATTGTGTATACTATTACCAAGCTGCTATACTATTAGAAAGAAATGAGTCTATTATTTCTGCACGAGTTAGACTATTTCCAAGAGGTAAAAAGTGTTAAAAAGAGGCAGCAGCTGTTGGCTATAAATACAAGACACGGACACAACTCACAGACAAGACAGAAGAAATAAAGACACACAAAGACATTAAACTCTCTCTTCTTTATATCATCTGCCACAAGCAATTAATTCACAGAAAAACAAGTTGAACTCCATTGTAATATTTGATACGATAGAACTTGTTTATTGATCACTCTCTTGATACTATCGAATTAAGTTTCCTAGTTCTTATCTCGATTTTTATTAACTAAATTAGAAAAGTTCATGTTGAATTTTATTATTAGTTTTTATTAACGTGATAATACTCTGTACTGAATTTGTAACTACCGTCAAGTTAAATATAATCGTTATATTTAACTTGACTCTTGTTTCAATTGATTCTGCACAAATTTGTTTAAACTAAATTTTATTTAATGGAAAAATTTCGATAAAAAGTATAAGATTGTATTCAACCCCCCTTCTACAATCTTAACGGACCTAACAATTGGTATCCGAGCCGTTTGATTGATATACAAATCAAGATCCTTGGTATCCAAGCCGTTTGATTGGTATACAAATCAAGATTCTATCTTTATTCAATTAAAAATCAAGCTCGAATTTTTAACTCATTTAAAAATTCATCATGACTTCGAAAGAAATTGTGAAGATACCTATCTTTGACAAAGATAATTATGATATGTGGAAGAGTAAGATGGAGTTGTTCTAGATGTTACAAATCCCAAATATTTAGGTGTTTTGAAAAAAGGACATAAAATTCCTATGGTCTATGAAACAGAAGTTGTTGTTGAAGGAAAAGTTGTAACTCCTGGTAGAGCTTATGAAAAGTACCCTGCTTCATATACTCCTGATGAAAAGGAGGATGCTGGACTGGATAAAATTTTAAGACTCATCCTAATAGATTCCCTGGATGCCGTAATGTATAGCCATGTGATGAATTGTAAAACTGCTAAACACATGTGGGAAACTATTGAGACCATCAATGAAGGAACGGATGAAGTCAGGGAGAACAGACTCGAGATCCTAACCTCTGAATATGAACATTTTAGATCTGGCCCTAATGAAGGCATTCAAGAAGTGTTTGAAAGGTATAATAAAATAATCAACAACTTGCAACTCCATGGCAAACACTATACATAGAAGAAGATTAATCGGAAGTTCTTACTGACTATGCCTACTCACCTAGAACACAGAATCACTGCTATTAGAGAATCCAGAGACATGAATGAAACAACTCTCGAAAGACTCTTCGGTGTTCTGAAAACCTATGAACTGGAGCAAGCTCAACAGAAAGAGATTTATGGTAAAGGTAGAGTTGCAAACACATCTACAGCTTTAGTTGTTGAGACTCCACGAGAAATGGAAGCTAAGGTTGTTTGACCTTACAGCACTGATAAGGAACAGTTTGAAGTTGAAGTTGGTCAGACACCTGCTACTCAGGATGGTGGAGAGTTTTATTCGTTAGAAGAGCTGGATCAGTTGGAGGATGAATTCATGGCAATGATGGTGAGACAGTTCAGTAACTTTAGATTCAGAAGGAATCTCAAGTTTAGTTTTAAATCTAACAACAATAGATTCCAGAAAGGAGGTTCTTCATCCACCACTAGCAAGAGTGGCTATAAAACTTGAACCATTGATAGAAGCAAGGTTAGGTGCTTTAACTGTAATGAACTTGGACATTTTGCCACTGAGTGTCAAGGACCCAAACAGAGTCAAAGGAAAGATTATGCCTCTGAAAAGAAAAAGGCTGGTAAAGCCTATGTTGTAACACTCCGACTTCCCAATACTGAAAATATACTTTTTATAATAAAATAGACTTTGATAAAGGGGAAATTTAAAAAATTTCGGCATGAATTATTCGTAAATCGGACTATCCACCTGTATTTCAACCCAAACCAAATTCCAATTAACAATTACAAATAAAACTTAATACACCAACAATTCCTCTCTAAGGATCGATTCCAGGTTATGGTATGAAACAAGAATCTAAATCATACAAATTATTACAACTTCTGTCACTACTCTGAATATAAACCACTATACCGTCTATTCTGTAACTTAATTTCAATTATGCTTACCCGCTCTGGCTTCGAACTTTATCCTGTATAGATTGTCTCCTCGCTCTCATATGATTTTTAAGGTGTTGGCATCCATCCTTAATCCTAACTGAAAGGTTAGGGAAAATAGAGCAAGAGTGAGCCAACAATGCTCAGCAAGTGCAAAGTATTGTGAAACAACAATTTATTGATATTTCATTGATGAACAATATCAATGATCAAACCATCTCGAGGACATAACTTAATTTCTATCATAAAATAAAACTTTCCATTTTCCTGTAATTCATAACTTTTTCTCAAATCATTTCTTTCCTTTAAATCATTCTATCAACAAAACATACTTTTCACAAAACTTGTTAAAACATTTAAGTTGATTGGAGTTTTTCCACGACTCCGGACGATACGGGTGATCAGCCACGTAAAGTCCCCATACCGGACACGAAGTCCCCCTAGACATAAAATTGGGTTCCCAATTAGGCAACACATTGGCCTTTAATAAAAGTGCCAGACTAGGACCACCCTAGCCCCTTACGCTAAGAAAATGCTGGACCCGCGTCACCCGGCCTCTTACGCCTCCAATCTGAAGGAATCCGTAGAAAACATTTTTTGACGGAATCCCCCACATTAAAATCTTTAAAATCTTTGAAACAGTTCACTTTTAAGTCCTTTATACTCACTGATAACAGATCAGCCCAGTATAAGGAATTTTAAAAACATCTTTAATTAATTAAACCATTTTAATTTTCAATTATAAAAGACTGAGGGTCAGGGAAGCAATTGATATAAGGAATCATAAATAGCAAAGCAATAAGATTTAACTAAACATGGCATGGTTCAGCAAAAATTGAATCATATATCAACAAGGAAACATTAATCAATTAAGAAACGAGCAACTGTTAAGATTCTAGAATTTAACAATAATTTATAAGGGAATCGGGAAATACATGAATCTGAAATTCAATTGAGAAATTGGGTTACTGCACTGGTCATAAATCAATGAAGAGTCATTAGTCAATAAAGAACAAAATAAGTGTTAGGGTTCTGGAATTTAATTCAAGGGTTATGAATCTGGTTTCACTTACATGGTTTAAATAAATAAGCATAGAGAAACGACTAAGATAAAGCAAGGCATAAATTATAAGTCAAGGGTTATAGTTCAACAGGAAACAGGGTAAATAATAGGGTACATGAGTTTAAATAATTAAGAAGATCTCAATTCATTCTTGGTTTTAACCGTCACTGAGCAACACATGCCTCAACAACAGTATAAACCTCGAATTAGTTTACATAAATTTGAAAGAAAATGTACTTTGAAGAATATTAACATAGACGAGGAATATTGAAATAAATAAATTTTAAAATAAATCAACACCTGAACGATAGGTGGGGAAAATAAACAATGACAGAATAATTTGAGAATGATTGTTTGTAAATTAATAGAAGAAGAATATCACTGGGAATAAAATAAAGGGTATAGACACTAGCAAAATAGTTTGAAAGGAATATCGTATAATTAACAGAGCAGGTTCACATTATTTCCAGTATCCTTCTTTTATTTTTTTTCATATTGTATTAAATTTAAAGAAAAAAAAATAGGAAATTCAATCGTTTTAGAATTTTATAATTCTAACAGAAAAAGATAGAAAAAATTCCAAATGCTTTTTTCTTGCTTCGACCCGTGGAAAGATATACTCTCAGAATAAAAATGAAGAGTATAATTGCTTGCGAGAAGGGATATCGAAAGAACAATCACATCACTTGAACAATAAATGAGGGATAGTAAACTTGCCTCATTACACAAGGTTTCCATTTCCAATACTTTAACTCCTTATCACTTTACATTCGTCTCCACTTCTTTATACATTGATTTTTCTTTGATCACACATCGATCTTTCCTCTAGTACTTGTCAGCTTCTACACGAATACACTCGTCAACTTCGATAGTTATCTCATTCCTCAAAATTCCATCCTTACATACTGGCTCTTATCAGCCTCGTACTGGTACCTATACACAGGTAAGTAACTACTTCAGTATGCGTATAATCATAACCATCTAATTCGTTCTACCCAAACGCGTCCTATAACTCTTTATAAGTTAATGCATATAGCACATACTGATCATACTCGCAGAATAGTGTAGTACAATTCATATAAATCACATAAACACGTAGCATGTATTATCAACTTATACTTATATCTTATATCACAAATATAAATTTGCACACCACTAAACCTTAGCAAGTACTATAAGAATCATAAAATAATTATAATAAAAATTGGACATCGTCTCCTTTATAATATCACATAACCTGTCGGAATACAACCGACCCAAAGAAATCAAGCAATCCTTTGCTTCAATATTAACTCAATTCCACTTAAAATCAGCATAACTAATTCTAATAAAAACTACTTGTGAACTTCTAACAATCCACACACACTTAACACTTAACAAAGAAACTAGCAGTTAAGCACATAGTTGAATTCAAATATCTTTTTGAAAAAAAAATAATTCATCATATAAACACTCAACTATCTGCTTTAAATATTTTACCTTAATTAAATGCGATCAATATTAATTAAATGCAAATTGAAATTAATATCTTAAATAAGATTTAATATTTCCAAATCTTTGAAAATAAATTAATTAAATAATTAGATAAATAATTAAATAAATCAAAGGTGAATAACTAATTAATTAAATAATTATTCAATTAGATTTTTTAATTTATAAAAGAATTTCGAAAATAATTCTTTTTGAATTTTAGAAAAATATATTTTTCCAAAACATTCTTTTGAATAGTAGTATCAGAAGCACAGATCAAACACCATACACAAGAACACCCGGTCCAAAAATTTACAAAACCCGGCGAGTTATGCCCGGATTCCGTCCCTCCTCAATTCCATACCAAAAACCAACATAAACAATGTATAATTATATCCCAAAATCAACAACCAGTACCACATTTAAACGCAGCAAAATAATTCACTCATTAACGGAACAATCTGTTCATCGACACCAAAATTTAACCAAGCTCAAAATCATACAAAAGTTTTTTTTTTTTTTTTTATAAAATGGCATTCAACTTGGCTTGAACCAATTCACAGATACATGGCATCAATTTAAGCTACCCATCTCTGTTTAAGCATACTCAAACAACTAACATTCGACCGAGTAATATACCCAACTTATATAAAAACATATATATATATATATATATATATATATATATATATATATAAACTTATCAATTCATTCACTTAACCACTGGATACAGGGCACACCACGCAGACGCACATAAGCTGTACGCACACACCCAACTCGCCTATGCACTTACACACACTGATACACCCCAGTACAGTAGCAGCAGCACAACAATAATCGAATTAATTGGTACCAAAAACCCCCAACTTGACATAGCCCAGCCACAACAAACAAATATACATATACACTACACCCACACCGATTGAAACCAACGCATATCTGAACAACATCAACAATGAACCATAACAGCGAAAGAAGTCCCAATTTTTGACACATTGATTCGATAATCACACACACGCACACACCGTAAGGCAACCATAGATACACGCAACACATGCCAGGCCAAACAGCACCACAACAATAAAACCAAGCTCGAAGTCGAACTCATACGAGGAAGAAAAGACGATTTGCAGTGGTGTCTCAGATGGAATCGCAGAGAACTCACACCCACACCCTCGATAGCATACATACACACACTATATACACGCCACACACACCAGAACAGGGGAGGGAAAAAGAAGAGAGTAAGATTGATTAGGGAGAGAGATGAAGTCGAGGAAAGGGTGAGCAGAGAGATTTACAGACGAGAGAGAGAGAGAGAGAGAGAGAGAGAGAGAGAGAGAGAGCAAGAGAGCTGTCGAGAGATTTCTAGAGAATTCTAAATGAGACTGGACTAAATTGAATTGAGGGTGAATATCAGTTAATTAGGGATTAAAAGGGAAGGAGGGTATTTTGAAATTTATTAATGAATTTTCTAATTAAACATTTTAAAATGCTTGGTAAAATGGAAAATATAAATGGGTAACATTTGAGGAAAAATCTAAATATCATTTTTAAAATGTAGAAAAAAAATTATCCACTTCACCATATTTTTAAAATATTTTTAGGAACAAAAATGAATTAAATATGAATTTTACATATTTTGATCCTTTAATACAATGAAAATTTTAAAATCATTTTAAAATACTTAAGCACCCAAATTAATTCACCCAATAATTTTAAAAACTAAATAGTTATACAAAGATAATATTACAAAAGATTTCATGATTTTTAAATACTCCGATGATTTTATAAAAGTTTTTAAAGATAAAAAATATGCATAATTTAAATAGATTTAAATCATAAAAAAATACAAATAAAAATACACGGACTTACATGTCACACATAAACCATCATATACGCATGTAAACACGATGTTACATATATTCAATCCTAAAAAAAATTTCACCTCATATAATCCAAATTTAATATTAAACAATAATGATTATAAATACGAAATTTCTAAGGCGTTATATCTTTAAAGGTTGGTATGAGAGCTACAGGTTATGGTCACTGAAACAAGTTAGGATGATTAGGTGTAAGTATTTAGGTTAGACGTTAGATGGAACGATCTAGGATAAGGTTCGCCTTAGGTTATTAGGACAACAACTGTTGCAACGTTATTAGGTATCCTGACTTATCGCGCGAGCAGGAATTTGATTCATCGGAAGATTCGGTTTTGGACGAGGCGGTTGATTCGGTGCTACATACGTTAAATAAATGACCGGAGCTACCAGCTTGGAGAAAGTTACTCGTAGAACTTCACGTATCTTTTAGAATTTCTATTACGAATTTAGTTACTCCGTGAACATTATAGAAAGTACAAAAAGACTGTAAACAAGGTATGAAATGTGGTTACTGGCATGTGTTAGAATAAGAGCGTGGTTATTCACTACTAGCCGTTGATTTCATTTAATTTATTGATTAAGGAGATTCAACCTTTCTTTCTGTTTCTTCTTATTTTGATAATACCCCATAACCTTGATAATCAACTATACTTCAATCGATGATGAATTTTTTTAGATTCATTTAAACACATCCCTATTTTTCAGAGATACCTCTATTTTCCAGGGTATCACTTGATTCAACATGATACATATAAATTATTGAGATCCTTGAATTCTTTCTATTTTCCCCGAATATTTGTTATTCCTTATTCAATATTGTAAATGTATATGTATAAACTTTTGAAACTTTTGAATTCTTTTTGTTCTCTCTCAATACTTAACCTTATTTATTCTGACTAGGATGAACAACCCTATGAATATAGGGGATTCAGGGACATCTTATCTATGTGATAGAAGTCTGGTAGGACGCCACTGATTGTGTTTGTCATGAAAGTACAGAAGGCTGTCCCCCTTCTTGTGCTATGGTGGTTGACCTTAGTGACAAATGCAACCTGAAATTAGTTCAATGATCATACTAATCTCTCGGTTAAATTCTTTTACAAAATCCTATCAAACAAAACTTAGCATTCATTCATAAACCCTAACACCTGTCCATTGTATTCATTTCTTTGCTATAAACCCTTATGATTCCTAAAGTTTTCAGAAATCGAACGTAGTAAAGATGGAGACAATGACATTTAAGTGATCCAAGCTACATTTACGTCGGCCGAGAATTTGCTAATCAAGTTCGAGAATTGATGTTGGGACAGAGATGGAATATTAAGGCAGACTACCAATTGGATTGACAATGTACGTGCGAGATGTAATAATATGGGGGACTGAGTATGGATAAGAAGCAGATAATATAGACATGGAATGATAATTTTATTAAAGTTGAAAGTAGAGTGATGAAGGATATAGTTAATGTGTGATAAATGTGTTGAGAAAAGATTGTTGAGGAACACTTTTTTATTTCATATTTTACTTTGGATATAGTAGAAGGAATATTATGGGATTTTAAATGATTTGAGACTAATTGTCGAATATGAATTTTAGAACCAAAACGGGATAACTTGAGCGTAGCAGAGTAGAGATATACAGTTGTCTTTAGGAATTTCAACAGGAATAGAAGCTTTGGATAAAGGAGTGAAGTGATTTTGTCAGAGTTAACAACATATATGGACATAATTCGAGGGATCACGAATATCAAAAATAGAGGAAATTTGACCAAGACGGAATAAGGTAATAGGAAAAGGAAGATAGAGAACCAGGGAGTTTTCAGAGGTTATGTTGATAGAAGATGTGAGATTCAAATGGAAATGAATGTAGGATCTCGAAGATTTTAAAACTAGGATAACGAGACAAGATAGCTACCCATATGATATGAATTACTGAGACTAGCAGGACCACCATTATTGGAAGGTAAGGTTTCGAGAAGAAGCATACTGCAATTGTACTAGGATAAATGTGGAAAAAACTGTAAGTGTGAGCAGAAGAAATTATGATTCTCAAGAGATATGTAAGTTGTCTTTCAAGTCAGAAAGTGGATAAAGGAATTTTAATGGTTACGCAGACTAAGAGGCTATTATGATAAGATTTTAAGGGTATTTTAAAAATGTTGGAGATATCTTGGATATATGATTTAAAAATGTGGATAAGGAGATAATTAAAGTGAAGCATATTTCAGTGGTTAAGATTTCTCCGATATATGACTTGATAAATTACCGGGATTGTCACCGGGCAGAGATATAAAGTCGGTTAGTTATTTACTATCAGTTATGTAATGAGTTTCAAGGATTCAAGATCGGAAGACTTCACAAGATATTCGAGGATATAAGGAGGACATGCATATGATTGCTAAGTACGAGCTTTGCAATGGGAAGAACTAAAATTTTCAGGATATGACGAAAGGATCGAAATGAATGTCGTGACGACGAAGCAGTAATGAATCGGGAAAGGCCTAAGACGCTAGTTGAGATCGAAAACTTTAAAGGACCAGCTAGGAATTAAGAAAGGTTGTCAAAGTTATTACCAAGATACCTACAACAGTAAACAAGCCTACAAATCAGGAAACGAAGGGATAAAGGTGGAGAAAGCTTTTAGGAGTCCAAGAAGAGATCGAAAACTGCTCAAGTGTCAGTGCAACAGGATGAACCAGGAAAGATTAAATAGGCCTACAATGCAGAAGGAAATGTTCAATGAATTTGGGAAGTTATAGGTGGAAGCTCCAAAGGTCTAGATTATTGCAAATGAATTATTAGAGGAAATTGAGAAGTACCGAGATGAATTGAATGAAGCAGAATGTGAAGGAGTGGACTGTAGAAGAATGGAATCGTTCAAAGAAACGAGATATTGATAAATATGGGAACTATAATGTGTAGAGTTTAAATTTTGATGATTTAAAAAATATATAGAGTAATGGTTCGGAAGTCGCTTTCCCCGGATAGTTTGTATTGCGAATAAGGTATATATATATATATATATATATATATATATATATATATATATATATATATATATATATATATATATATATATATATATATATATATATTTATGTTTCAAGGTAAATGGTTATTAGTTTCGAAAAGGTTACTCAGTAAAACAAGGGATTAAGGATGGATAGAAGTTTCCCAGTTATTTCCTCCTCGAGTAACATTGTACATGAAAGGGGAGTAAGAATGATAGGGGGATTTCTTGATATTCTTTTTCTCAGAGTTTTATCTGGGGCAACCTGAGTTATGGGTAGGAGCGTTAAAGTAGTATCAATTGTTTTAGTCACGTGGAATTCGTTTTAAAGATTTAATTATGTACCCGTTTACTTAAAGTCAAGGCAGATTTCTTCGCTTATATGTTTGCTGCAGGTTAAGGCAGATTTTGTTTTAGTATGGTATATGAATGAATTATTATGGATGATTGGGTCAGTAATGGAGGCGTTGTGTACAGAACATAGTCCATTATACGAATAGGTCATGTCTGATTTTCGGTAGAAAAGGATCGTCACGTGCGAGTGATAATTATCTAGAATTAACGAGAAATGTAAACCAAAGGTTTAAGTTTTTGATGGAATTTACGGGCTTATAAGACGAGCCTAGCAAAATATGAATCGATATAAAGGAGTTCAAGAATGGAAGAAATGACTTGGAAATTGAAAGAGAAATGTTTGAGAATACCGTCATATGTTTTCTTACGGTCGATTCTGAGGACAGAATCTTATTAAGGGGGGAAGGATATAACGCCTTAGAAATTTCGTATTTATAATCATTATTGTTTAATATTAAATGTGGATTATATGAGGTGATTTTTTTTTTAGGATTGAATACATTTGACATCGTGTTTACATGCGTATATGATGGTTTATGTGTGACGTGTAAGTCCGTGTATTTTTATTTGTATTTTTTTATGATTTAAATCTATTTAAATTATTCATTTTTTTGATCTTTGAAAACTTTTATAAAATCATTGGAGTATTTAAAAATTATGAAATCTTTTGTAATATTATCTTTGTATAATTATTTAGTTTTTGAAATTATTGGGTGAATTAATTTGGGTGTTAAGTATTTTAAAATGATTTTAAAATTTTCATTGCATTAAAGGATCAAAATTTGTAAAATTCATATTTAATTCATTTTTGTTCCTAAAAATATTTTAAAAGTATGGTGAGGTAGATAATTTTATTTTCTACATTTTAAAAATGATATTGAGATTTTTCCTCAAATGTTACCCATTTATATTTTCCATTTTACCAAGCATTTTAAAATGTTTTAATTAGAAAATTCATTAATAAATTTCAAAATACCCTCCTTCCCTTTTAATCCCTAATTAACTGATATTCACCCTCAATTCAATTTAGTCCAGACTCTTTGAGAATTCTCTGGAAATCTCTCGACAGCTCTCTTGCTCTCTCTCTCTCTCTCGTGTGTAAATCTCTCTACTCACCCTTTCCTTGACTTCATCTCTCTCCCTAATCAATCTTCCTCTCTTCTTTTTCCCTCCCCTGTTCTGGTGTGTGTGGCGTGTATATAGTGTGTGTATGTATGATATCGAGGGTGTGGGTGTGAGTTCTCTACGATTCCATCTGAGACACCACTGCAAATCGTCTTTTCTTCCTCGTATGAGTTCGACTTCGAGCTTAGTTTTATTTTTGTGGTGTTGTTTGGCCTGGCATGTGCTGCGTGTATCTATGGTTGCCTTACTATGTGTGCATGCGTGTGATTGTCGAATCAGTGTGTTAAAAATTGGGACTTTTTTCACTGTTATGGTTCATTATTGAAGTTGTTCAGATATGCGTTGGTTTCAATTGGTGTGGGTGTAGTGTATATGTATATTTGTTTGTTGTGGCTGGGCTATGTCAAGTTGGGGGTTTTTGGTACCAATTAATTCGATTATTGCTGTGCTGCTGCTACTGTGCTGGGGTGTATAGTGTGTGTAAGTGCATAGGCGAGTTAAAAAATCTAATTGAATAATTATTTAATTAATTAGTTATTCACCTTTGATTTATTTAATTAAAAATCTAATTGAATAATTATTTAATTAATTAGTTATTCACCTTTGATTTATTTAATTAAAAATCTAATTGAATAATTAATTAATTAATTAGTTATTCACCTTTGATTTATTTAATTAAAAATCTAATTGAATAATTATTTAATTAATTAGTTATTCACCTTTGATTTATTTAATTATTTATTTAATTATTTAATTAATTTATTTTCAAAGATTTGGAAATATTAAATCTTATTTAAGATATTAATTTCAATTTGCATTTAATTAATATTGATCGCATTTAATTAAGGTAAAATATTTAAAGCAGATAGTTGAGTGTTTATATGATGAATTATTTTTTTTTCAAAAAGATATTTGAATTCAACTATGTGCTTAACTGCTAGTTTCTTTGTTAAGTGTTAAGTGTGTGTGGATTGTTAGAAGTTCACAAGTAGTTTTTATTAGAATTAGTTATGCTGATTTTAAGTGGAATTGAGTTAATATTGAAGCAAAGGATTGCTTGATTTCTTTGGGTCGGTTGTATTCCGACAGGTTATGTGATATTATAAAGGAGACGATGTCCAATTTTTATTATAATTATTTTATGATTCTTATAGTACTTGCTAAGGTTTAGTGGTGTGCAAATGTATATTTGTGATATAAGATATAAGTATAAGTTGATAATACATGCTACGTGTTTATGTGATTTATATGAATTGTACTACACTATTCTGCGAGTATGATCAGTATGTGCTATATGTATTAACTTATAAAGAGTTATATAACGCGTTTGGGTAGAACGAATTCGATGGTTATGATTATACGCATACTGAAGTAGTTACTTACTGTGTATAGGTACCAGTACGAGGCTGATAAGAGCCAGTATGTAAGGATGGAATTTAGAGGAATGAGATAATTATCGAAGTTGACGAGTGTAGTCGTGTAGACGCTGACAAGTACTAGAGGAAAGCTGGATGTGTGAACAAAGTAAAGTCAATGTATAAAGAAGTGAAGACGAATGTAAAGTGATAAGGAGTTAAAGTATTGGAAATGGAAACCTTGTGTAGTGAGGCAAGTTTACTATCCCTCACTTATTGTTCAAGTGATGTGAAACCTTCTGTGTTATTATTTGTTCTTTCGATATCCCTTCTTGCAAGCAATTGTACTCTTCATTTTTATTCTGAATAATGTGAACCTGCTCAGAGGGCTGTGCAAAAAATGTCCGAACCGACTGAACCGAATCGGACCGAACCGTTCGAACCGCCTTTTGCGGTTTTTAAACGGTCTGGTCCAGGTTTGGAAAAAATAAAAACCGTTACTGGCGGTCTGGTCCAGGTTTGCTATTTCAAACCGACCGTTAAAGACCGAACCGGACCGTTAGCATATCACTTCTCGGCTGCGGGGATGGATATGTATGCGAAACTAGTAGAAGAAAGGTTAAAGTAGTGGGAGATGGATATGATGGCAGAAAACTCAGAAGAAAATAGAAGTGAGTTAGAATTGTATATGATGGATAGGATCGAGGCACCAACTAAAGATTTTGATATACTATTATGGTGGAAAATTAATGGCTTTTGAAGGACAAAATGGCTTTTGAAGAGAATTTTAAAAGGCTAAAGACTACTATAATGTACTGATGATGTCTATGTAATTTGCATATTTTAAATTTGGCCATTTGCGCACTTGAGTATTTTAGTAATGTAGTAAACTATTAATGGAGTAATGCATGTATTGAATTTGGCATACTTTTTGACACTATTGTGCCACTGGATATGATTCAAGAAGGGTTTTCTTATGCTTAAAATTATCATATTAAATAGTAAGGTTTAAAATCGTAACCGGCCGAACCGAACCGTTATATTGCGGTCTGATTCGGTCTGGTCTAATATTAAAACGGTCTGGTCCAGGTTTGAGATATGAAAAAACCGTTACTAGTGGTCTGCTCTGTTAATTATATGATATTCCTTTCAAACTATTTTGCTAGTGTCTATACCCTTTATTTTATTCCCAGTGATATTCTTCTTCTATTAATTTACAAACATTCATTCTCAAATTATTCTGTCATTGTTTATTTTCCCCACCTATCGTTCAAGTGTTGATTTATTTTAAAATTTATTTATTTCAGTATTCCTCGTCTATGTTAATATTCTTCAAAGTACATTTTCTTTCAAATTTATGTAAACTAATTCGAGGTTTATACTATTGTTGAGGCATTTGTTGCTCACTGACGGTTAAAACCAAGAATGAATTGAGATCTTCTTAATTATTTAAACTCATGTACCCTATTATTTACCCTGTTTCCTATTGAACTATAACCCTTGACTTATAATTTATGCCTTGCTTTATCTTAGTCGTTTCTTTATGCTTATTCCTTTAAACCATGTAAGTGAAACCAGATTCATAACCCTTGAATTAAATTCCAGAACCCTAACACTTATTTTGTTCTTTATTGACTAATGACTCTTCATTGATTTATGACCAGTGCAGTAACCCAATTTCTCAATTGAATTTCAGATTCCTGTATTTCCCGATTCCCTTATAAATTGTTGTTAAATTCTAGAATCTTAACAGTTGCTCGTTTTTTATTTGATTAATGTTTCCTTGTTGATATATGATTCAATTTTTGCTGAACCATGCCATGTTTAGTTAAATCTTATTGCTTTGCTGTTTATGATTCCTTATATCAATTGCTTCCCTGACCCTCAGTCTTTTATAATTGAAAATGAAAATGGTTTAATTAATTAAAGATGTTTTTAAAATTCCTTATACTGGGCTGATAAGTTATCAGTGAGTATAAAGGACTTAAAAGTGAAATGTTTCATAGATTTTAAAGATTTTAATGTGGGGGATTCCGTCAAAAAAATGTTTTCTACGGATTCCTTCAGATAGGAGGCGTAAGAGGCCGGGTGACGCCGATCCAGCATTTTTTTAGCGTAAGAGGCTAGGGTGGTCCTAGTCCAACACTTTAATTAAAGGCCAATGTGTTGCCTAATTGGGAACCCAATTTTATGTCCAGAGGGACTTCATGTCCCGTATGGGGACTTTACATGGCTGATCACCCGTATTGTCCGGAGTCGTGGAAAAACTCCAATCAACTTAAATGTTTTAACAAGTTTTATGAAAAGTATGTTTTGCTGATAGAATGATTTAAAGGAAATAAATGATTTGAGAAAAAGTTATGAATTACAGGAAAATGGAAAGTTTTATTTTATGATAGAAATTGAGTTATGTCCTCGAGATGGTTTGATCATTGATATTGTTCATCAATGAAATATCGATAAATTGTTGTTTCACTATACTTCGCACTGGCTGAGCATTGTTGGCTCACTCTTGCTTTATTTTCCCTAACCTTTCAGTTAGGATTAAGGATGGATGCCTACACCTTACAAATCATATGAGAGCTGATAAGTGCATATTTTTGCATATTTTTATTACCTATTTATTGTTTGATTTTTTTTTAATAAATTATTTCGTTGTATTTCAGGAAATTCAAGAAAAATTGAAGAAATTGCAAAATAAAGAAACAAATGTCAAGAAAGAGAAAAAGAAGAAGAAGAAGGACCAAAATAGAAGAAAAGAAAAATGAAGGGGGTGTGGTGCAAGGAAATATGGAAGGCTAGGATTAAACCACACCAAACAAAATGAATGGTATGGATTAATCCACACCAACCAAAAATCCAAAATTATTCCTATAAATACCTCCATTTGCTCATGTAATATGATAACCCATTTTTTTAGTATTAGAACCTCTTAGTATTAATACACTCCTAAATTAATGTTGTAAATTTTCTTTGTAATTCTTGTAAACATTTTTATTAGCTTAAATGTTCAGATTATATTTCTTTTTTCGTTTTAATGACTAAATTCGAATGCTAGCTTCACTCCCCTGTTTTCATTATAATACAGATACAAAAACCTTGTTCTTATTTATTTCAAATTAAGCCCAGCCTTCTACTTCATTTTATCTCAACCTACGACACAAATCCCCCAAACCCCTTTTCTCCCTATTTCACTGCAAAACCCAAACCACCATTCCCTTCATCCTACAATTCTAACGAATCCCCCTCCCTCATTGCGTCCTTTTTTCTCTCCCTTCGCTGCAAATAAACAGCTCTCCCCTGTTATTCTTCCAATTCATCGAACCCAGTTCATCTTCTTCGACTATCTTTATGCAAAACATCCTTTTCCCTTTCCTTCGTTCATCTCGTATTATTCATCTGTTTTGTAGTCGAATTGGTTGCTGTTTTTCTTGCGTGTATAGACGAGTCAATCGACCGAGTCAACTGAATTTTGCGTCTGAATTGCTTGTTGTGACTGTTTGTTCGGGTTCTTTTAATTACTGTCAAGATTTTGAGTTCGTAGCTGAGTTATAGTTTTTAATTCCGAGGAGCTGTGTTGTAGTTTGAGGTTGCGTTGCCATTGTATGAGATTATGAGTTTTAAGTTCATTGTGTTCGAGTTGTTGATGATTTAATTTCTGTGGTTTGTGCTGTTTTGCTGTCTGTTTGTTGTTAAAAACACTGAACCGAGTCATTTACTGCTGAGCTACAGAGTTTTGAGTTCTTGTATTCTGTTTTTGTCCGAATCGGACGAGTTGGTTTTCTGGGTTTAAGGTTGTTAAAAATGCTGTCGATTCGCTGTTATTTTCGTTGTAGTTTGTTATGCTGGGTTTGTTTGAATCCACTGAATTTTGTTTGCTGATTTTCACTAAGTTTGTAGTGTGTTTAGTTGAGTTACGAGTGGCCGAATCAGTTGAGTTGTCGAGCTGTTTTACCGAGTCGATGTATTGATATTCTAATGTATTGGCTTTGTGATTTGATTTTATTGTTTGCTGGTTTCGCATAGAATTTGTTTGAGCGAGTTAATTTCTGTGTTTACCCTGCCGAGTTGCAGCTTGATGTATTCGTTTGGTTTGCGTATTTGTGCTGAGTCTGAGGTTGTGGATTGTAGTCTGGTACTAAGTTTTGTTGATTAAGTTATGTTGCCTAGTGATGCATTTTGGTTATTAGAGTTGTTCTGCGTTTTACTGAGTTGAACGAGTAGGTTGCAGGCCAACTTCATCTGCACTAACTTGCTTGTTCTAAAGTTGATTAAAATGTTTTTTTTTGGTTAATTTGGTTCGGCAATTTGTGGGATTATTAACCTTGGCTAGTTGAAATTTACGAATGTTATGTCCGAATTTTCTTATAATGTTTTGTAAATAAAATTTGTTAAATTCAAGTCTCTATTTTTTATAATTATTAGAATAATTAAGTTTTACTAATTTTGCTTTTATTACCTTTCAATGTTAAAATCAATTTTATTCAGATTTCATTTTTTTTATTGGTCTAAAGAAATTTAAATTTTTCCTTAATTAAAATAGAAAATAAAATCTAATTTTTCTGTTCTTTTAATTTTTAATTAGTTAAATTAAAATTAGATTAAATTAAACTCACTTTTTGGTAATAGCTTAAATTTTCCTTTAGTAATTATTTAGTAAAATTAAAATTTTCTAAAAATCCAATTGCTCTAGTCCGATTAAATTAAAGGTTAAGGATCGCGGAAATTATATAGTCTCTGTGGATCGAATCTTAAATACTAAAACCAGAACGTGCGCTTGCGATTTTAATTGTCATATTTTTAGCACATCAAGAGCGATGAGACAGTCTATACAGGATAAAGTTCGAAGCCAGAGTGGGTAAGCACAATTGAGATTAAGTTACAGAATAGACGGTATAGTGGTTTATATTCAGAGTAGTGACAGAAGTTGTAATAATTTGTATGATTTAGATTCTTGTTTCATACCATAACCTGAAATCGATCCTCGGAGAGGAATCGTTGGTGTATTAAGTTTTATTTGTAATTGTTAATTGGAATTTGGTTTGTGTTGAAATACAGGTGGATAGTCCGATTTACAAATACTTCATGTCGAAATTTTCTAAATTTTCCCTGTATCAAAGTCTATTTTATTATAAAAAGTATATTTTCAGTATTGGGAAGTCGGAGCATTACATATGTGGCTGCTGGTAAAAGCTGGGATGACACAGACAGTGAAGATGAAGAAGTTGGTAATCTTGCGCTAATGGCAAATTCTGACAATTCCAATGGTTCCAATGGTTCTACCTCACAGGTAAAATTTACTGATGCTGAAATAATACGTCATCTTGGTAGTACTTTGGAATTCTCATGGAGTGAAAATGCTAGAATAAATCTGTTAAACACTGAGCTTGAAAATCAAGTGCTAGAACTGCAAAATATGCACAAATGTCAGGATAAGCAAAGAGAGGAAATAGAACTACTAAATAAAAGGGAGAAGTCCTTAGTGGAAGTAGTGTCTAAACAACTTGCTAAAATCAGTGAACTTGAAACCAAAAGGTTAGGGCTTACTTTAATTCTTGTAAAGAATCTAAAGAGTTTTTCAACAGACAAGCTGTCGAGCAAACCGTAGGGATAGGGTTTGGTTAAAACGAAGCTGTTGGAATGTTAGGAATAAATACTCCTAATCCTGTTAGTGCAAAAGAGAGGAGAATACCACATGCACTTAAAAATGTTAAGGATCCTCTCTTTAAGAAATCCATTGCAGAACCCCCAAATTTCACTTCTATCATTATTTAAGAGGAAATGAGAACTGAGGACATTTCCAATGCAAATGTCTGTTCTAAACTAGATATGCATAAGGTGCCAGTCAAGGTTGTTAATTCAACTAGTTTGTTGAAGGCTGGACTAATTTGTAAAAATGTGAATAATAACAATAGGTCTACCATGCCAACCATGCCTATTATTGATTATACTCATAAAGCATGTAGTGTTATGAATTGCATGTCTTGTGCTTTTAATGTTATGTCTGAATATTTTAACAGTCTGCATGCAACAAGGTATATGAGTACTCCAAGGCAATATATGAATAATAGGAAGCATGTTAGATACAGGACTGCTAGTACACCTAATCCTAGTTCAAGGACTTCAAGTCCTCCTAAGGTTATGGTGAAGACATGGATACCCAAGCTAAAACCAAAGAATGTTAAAGCTGTTTACAGGGTTAAGTGTCCAATCTTTGCTGAAGATGTTGTTGTTAAGATTAAGAATTTTGTTTTGCCTGATAAAGGCCAATTCTTCAAGTACTCTGGACCCAATCAAATTTGGGTTCCGAAGAAAGTCTAACCAATTTGTCATTGCAGGGTGTGGAACAGGTTGATCGTGTTATGTGGATTTTGGACAGTGGATGTTCAAAGCATATGACCGGAGATAGAGCCCTGCTGACAAATGTGGTGGAGAAAGTCGACCCAGTGGTTACCTTTGGAGATAACAACAAAGGTAAAACTGATGGATATGGTAGAGTGGAAGCTGGAAATGTTATCATTGATGAAGTGTCTTTTATGAAAAGGACTTGAACATAATCTACTAAGTATCAGTCAATTCTGTGACAAGGGATATGAAGTTTTTTTTAATAAGAAGAATTGCCTGATCTCTCACAAGAGACATGAACAGCCTGCACTGAGTGGAGTTAGAAAAGGAAATCTGTATGTACCTAACATGAACTCTTGAAGCACTGGAGAAATCACTTGCTTCTATTCTAAAGCATCTTCTGATGAAAGTTGGCTATGGCACAAGAAACTTTCTCGCCTTAATTTCAAAACAATGACTCTCTAGTTAAAAGAGAATTGGTGAGAGGTTTGCCTTCTATGGAATTCACTCAGGAAGGACTCTGTGATGCCTGTCAAAAAGGGAAGTTGAAAACAGCGACTCACAGGAGCACTGACACATCATCAACTACACATGGATCTTTTTGGTCAATGTGATGTCTATGTCGAAGAAAACGTATGCTCTCGTGATTGTTGATGACTACTCAAAGTTCCCTTGGGTCCTGTTCCTAAATTCCAAAGATGAGACTCCACAATTGGTGATTGATTTGATAGAGCTAGATTTAAAACATCCAGTAAGAGCAATAAAGTCAGACAACGGAACTGAATTCAAGAATGCAGTTCTAAATGACTTTTGTGCTGAAAAGGGAATAACAAGACAATATTCAGCTCCAAGAACTCCTCATCAAAATGGGGTAGTAGAAAGAATAGAACCTTGATTGAAGCTGCACGTACAATGCTAAGTGAATCAAGGTTTCCTTTATATTTTTGGCCTGAAGCTGTCAACAATGCGTGTTATACCTAGAATCGAACTCTTATCAACAAAGATTTAATGAAGACACCTTATGAAATAATGAATGAAAAGAAACCAACGCTCAAATACTTTCATGTATTTGGAGCAAAATGTTTTGTGCTTAAGGAAGGAGATGATCGTGGTAGAAAATTCGAGGCCAAAGCACATGAAGCAATTTTTATTGGTTATTCATGAAGAGCTTATAAGGTGTATATAATTGATCAACTAGAAAATGCTTGAAAGTGTCAATGTAACATTTGATGACACTAAACTCCTCAGTATCCAAACAGAAGATCCATCTGAAAAGTTATCTTTTGATGACATGTTAGATTCAGATTCAGATGATGACAATCCACCTGATGTTGTTGATAATGATAACAATAATGATGATGATGATCAGAGTGGTGGTGGTGGAAACAATGACAACATTGGAGATACCCCTAACACTCTTGAACAATCATCAAGTCAACCAGGCAACAACTCAGGAGGAGACAATGAAGGATCAACTAGTCATACTCAACATCATGATGAAGAACAAGGTGAATCATCAAGATCTAATCTTCCCAGATAGACTGTTTGGAATAGAGCTCACCCCTTTGAGCTAATCCTTAGTGATCCAGATGTTGGTGTGAAAACTAGAAGAGCTTATCAGAATCAATGCAATTATTCAGGGTTTCTGTCTGAAATGGAACCCAAGAAAACTGAGGAAGCTCTTTCTGATCCAGATTTGGTACTTGCAATGCAAGATGAACTCAATCAGTTTAAACAACAAGAAGTATGGAAGCTGGTACCCAGACCTAAGGACAAGAAAGTGGTTGATACTAGGTGGGTATTCAGAAATAAACTAGATGAAGATGGCACTGTGACTAGAAATAAAGCAAGACTGGTTGGTAAAGGTTATTCCCAAGCTGAAGGAATTGATTATGATGAAACCTATGCACCAGTGGCAAGACTTGAGGCTATCAGAATATTTTTGGCATTTGCAGCATTCTCAAACTTTAAGGTTTATCAAATGGATGTCAAGAGTGCTTTTCTGAATGGTAAGCTAGATAAAGAAGTTTATGTAGAACAGCCCCTGGCTTTGAAGATCCAGATTTTTTGGACTATGTCTACTTTCTCTTCAAAGCTATCTATGGTCTTAAGCGAGCGCCAAGAAAATGGTATGACACTCTTTCTGAATTCTTACTTGAAAATGGTTTTGTTAGAGGTGTCATAGACAAAACTCTCTTTATAAAGAAACATAAGAATGATACTATACTAGTCCAAGTCTATGTGGACGATATAATATTTGGATCTACTAATGATCTCTTGTGCAAGAAATTTGCTAAGTTAATGCAGGGTAAATTTGAGATGAGCTGAAGTTCTTTCTTGGATTACAAGTAAGTCAAAGGACAGATGGAATACTTATTTGTCAATCCAAGTATATCAAAGAGCTCCTCAAGAAATATCAAATGGAGGACTCATCTTTGCAAGAACACCATCATCTTTTGGAGCATGTGAAAATTCTGCCAAGGTAGATGTCACAAGCTACAGAGGTATGATTGGTTCATTATTTTATCTTACTGCAAGTAGACCAGATATTATGTATGCTACATGCTTGTGTGCAAGGTTCCAAGCGGATCCTAGAGATGTGCATCTCGTTGCTGTTAAACGAATCTTGAGATATCTTATGGGTACCCCTAACTTAGGTATTTGGTACCCTAAAGAATCTGGTTTTAACCTTGTTGGATATACAGATTCTGATTATGCAGGATGTGTGGTGGATAGGAAAAGTACATCTGCGAGTTGTCAATTCCTTGGTGGAAGACTGGTTTCCTGGTACAGCAAGAAAAGGCAAACAACTTCCAACTCAACAGCTGAAGTTGAATACATAGCTGCTGGAAGCTGTTATTCTCATATCTTGTGGATTAGGAATCAGCTACGTGACTATGGCTTTGTACTTGACAAGATTCCAATCTTATGTGAAAATACAAGTGCCATAGCAATCTCCAACAATCCTATGCAGCATACGAGGACCAAGCACATTGACATCAGGTATCATTTTATTAGAGAGCATGTCATGAATGGTACTGTGGAGTTACATTTTGTACCCACGGAAGAACAAACAACAGATATTTTTACTAATTCTCTTGACGAATCCACATTCACCAGAATTGTTGGTGAATTGGGTATGTTAAATAGTCCTAGTAATTAAACTAGTTAATATCTGAGGTTTGCTCTTTAATAATTTATAAGTGATTATTGTGTCAATATTTATTGTTGAAATCACTTATATAATTATTTTGTCAACTTGTCTTCTTGTTCGCTTATTCTCAAACCTTTGCCAATTATCTTCTTAATATCTTTCTACATAATTCTTTTATTTTAGAATAAATCATATTTTCTCTCTAAATAATTTTCTATTTAGGAAGTTATTTTATTTGAAAATATATAGATTTATTAAATTAGTGTAAATATTTATGTAAATAGATAATATTTTATTTATTGATTTGTAGTGTTTGTCCTTTTGGTATTAATGTTTCGTTTTTGCTTAAGGGATAACCTATGGTCATCTTAGTAAATTTTGTAAATTACTAAAGTCTGCTATCATTATTTAGTCATACTATTACTAAAATCTATTTTTCCTGTAGTAATAGTATACAATTAGTGTAGTGATAGTTTAATTACTTAGAAATAATATGGCTCGTTATGTTATATTAGTAATAATGTAGATTTTCAGTAATAGTATGGCACGTCAGTAATAGTATAGATGGGTCGGTAATAACATGATATTCTGTAAATAGTATACGAGTTATATACTTTGGTAATAGTATATATTAATTAGTAATAGTATAGTCTAATACAGATTAATCGGTAATAGTATAAATAATTAGTAATAATATGATTTGTTTTAGAAATAGTATAGAGTGTTCGGTAATATTATAGCAGCCAGTAATAGTATAATCATTTGGTAATAGTATAGACCTATACGCATCTCACTATTACTTGTACTACTACCCATCTCACCATTCTCTCTCATTCACAACTCATGAGTTAAGTCTCTGAGCACTATTTCTCTGTTACTTACATATACACACAAATGCGAACCGACCCATGCCATTTTTTTTCTTCCAGAAATCGGACTTTATTTCTCAAGAGAATCACGATCTAAGAACATATAAATAATCTCTGTGATTTTTCCTTGATTTTGATCCGTAAATCGTTGAGTTTGGTTCAAGAACACATAAAAACGCATTTGAAAATCGTTTTACGATCCAAGATCTAGTGAGTTTGAGATTTTTGTTTGAAAATCTAAAATTAGCTCTGTGTTCGTGTGATTGTGTAGATTAACATACTAAAATTTGATAATTTTTGGTTATGGTTTGAATTTTTGGAAATTTTAATTAATTATAAATTAATATTAAATTCTGTAATTCAAAGTTAATTGAAATTTGTTGAATTTTGGTGTTGTTCTTGAGTTCAGAATAATTGCTGTTAATTTCAAACTTATTAAGCACAACCTTGTTGGATTTTTCGATCTAGAGGAATGTTTGGTTGATAATTTCAAACCTTGGATTCGGTTCTTGAACGAACACCCCTTAATCAGCAATGCTCTGTCTCTTAATGCTCCATTAAAAATTGAGCCCCTACGTCTGATGTGCACTACAACTATTGTTTCTGAAGCAACTAATTCTTTTACATTCACAGTTCAGAACACACAGTTTAGAGTAAATGAATCAGTGCTTAGGACAGTGTTGAATTTTCCTACTAATGACTTTGTTGTTCTAGCTTCCAATTGTAACACCCTCACTTGCCAACACTAATAATATAAACTTTTATACTCAATTAAACATTAATATAGAAGAAATTTTAGAAATTTCGGCATGATGTATTCATAAACCGAACTAACCACCTGCTCAAACAACTGAGTATAACTAAAACAGTCCACATGCACAAGTTATACTAAATCATAAGGGAATAAAACCATACCAACCCAGACCGCTCACAGGTCACTGTATGAAACAACTACCAATAGCTATTACAACCCAGAACTGAATCAAATAATATACAACCCATTAAATATGATATTCTGCCTACAAATACAGACATAATATAAACAAAGATATATGCTCACTACCCATCCAACCACCTCGACCCTCTGACTGCCTCGGTGACTACCCCAACCAGACGGGCCACTTCTTCTAGACATCTTCAGGCTTAGCTGAGGAAACAGAATTAGCAAGCAAGTGAGCCAAAATGCTCAGCAAGTATATATATATATATATATATGTAATTAAAACATCAATAACTGAAATGTTTGCAAGATTGCCAAGAATTAACAATCAACAATATATAAGCTCAACTGAAAGTTCATCTTTTGTCTGAATCATAAAATAGAAGAGCATTGGACTATCATGCATTTTATAAATAAAAACAATTATAAGGTTAGGCTGCTGATCAGTCACGCACTAACCCCGGACAAACGCACACAGCAATGTCCTTAATGGATCCACGGCACACATTGGCCTTAATAATTTCTGACCACGAATCTGGTCCGACCCTTACGGTCCACATTTTAAAAAAACTAACAGTCCAATCCTAACTAAACATCAGGTGTCGGAACAATCGACCACCTCAACTGCCAAACACCCTGGACACTTTCGTTCCAGGTCAACATCTCAAATCTCACCAAGTAGAATAAGGTCGGGTAATCTCTGAATTAAATATCGACAAGTTCGATATGGCAAAAGGGGTATTGATTTAAGTCAAGCTACTAAAAGGATCAACGAAAACGATATAATCGACTTGGGGGTATAACAATTGAATATTCAAAATTATTGGAAATTATTAGAACAGTTATATCAAGGATAAATCAAATGCATAAGAATCAAGTTATGATAATCATAATTCGCTGGAAATATAAACGAAGTGGTTTACTTGAAAAAGAGGTGGAATAATATACTTGCAAGGGATATGGATGTAAATCAATTCACTAAAAGCATTAACAACTCAGTAGAATCAATTTGGGGCATAACAATTAAGTATTCGAAATTTCGGGAAATTAACGGAACAATTATAGCAAGAGTAATTCGAATAAGCATATGAATCAGGTTTTTTTATAATCAATACTCATTTAAAAGATAATTGAAGCAATTTACTTGCCTTAACTAGAAAATCACAGAATCCGAAGGGTCTTTACGTCCTCAGCTTTAGCCTTCCCTTTATCCACGGAATCTACACACAATATAACACTATTTTAGAATCCTGCTCAATATTCACTAACCAATGTAAACATTCCACTTAGTCTACCCTTGCGAATAGTCCCCTAATTTGCATTTATATACTTATATAATAGCAATATATATATAATCCACGGATAGTAGCATATAATCATATTGGCACATTAACACATGATACATAGATTTTAAAATATGAAGCCCGACTCACAACTCGTATAAGTTGTATAATTATACATACTCATTTCCAAGAAATGATTTTAATATATATTTTAGAAAAATTTTGACGGCATCCCCTTTATACGGGGGACTGCCAGTCGGGATACAGCCGACACAACCAACACAAATATCAATTACCAATCGAATCCATAATTATTATCCAATCCCAATTCACATTCCAATTCATTGATTCATAATCTAGTACAATTTAAGCAATTGATAACAACTCGATAATAAATTACAATTTATTAGGTAAATAATAAATAATAAATAATAAATATTTTTGGCTCAGAAAATAATCATCATCGCCATAACCATCGACTCAAATGAAATCATCGTCAACGGGGCAAAGTTTCAAGGGTACCCGAAATGGATTTTCCGACTCGAAACTCTACCTAATAATATACGGATAATTTAACAATCAGTTAACAACAATTTTTTTTTTCACGGAAGTAATTCAATCAAAGCAGCAATGCAATGTACCACAAACCAATTCACAGCTCGAACCCAACTGTTAATATATATATGTACACATACACAGCACACGCACGAGTACAGTGAAAAAGAGGCAGGGGAAAGGGGCGACCAACTCTTGAAAACAGAATCAGTACTACACCAGGTTAACCACACACACGCACACGAGTTCATACGCACGCAGCCAGTAAACACCCACACAGCCACAATCAATCGCAGCCCACACTCATAGCAATTGTTTATCCACACACCTGATTATACAACGTAGGAGAGGAGAGGGAAAAGGGATAGAGAAAGAGCTCGAGAGAGTGATTAGAGGGGGAGAGATTTTGGTGCGAGAGAGATGGGTTAGAGAAAGTGTGAGAATTCTCGAGAGAATTCCAGAGAGATACAAAACCGAGTGCTCGTGAATTGCTATTGTCTGAAATGAGATCTCAATTTGGGGATTGCTAGTATTAAAAAGGGGAAAAAAATGATTTTAGAGGGATAATTATCCTACTTAAAAAAAACAATTAATAATTCTCAAAAATTCAAATTAATCGGAAAATGGGTGAAATTTTAAGATTAAAATTCTATAATATGGAACACAAAATTACGATCACCCACATATTTTTAAAATATTTTTAGGATCAAAAACGGATTAAATATTGATTTTACAAGATTAAATCCATAGAATGGAAAAATAATTCATAAAATCATTTTAAAATTCTTGAGACCCAAAATAATTCACCAAATATTTTTAAAAGTCATATAAACTAATAAAGTCAATAATGAAAAAGATTTCAGGATTTCTGCTAATCCCGAGGATTTTATAATATTCACAGAAGGTAAATATAACGCAATTAAATAGAAATAAATCCCAAAATAAAATTAAAAACAGTCGGGCTTACATAACATATATAAAACATCAACCAAACCTCCAAATATTATTCCACAATTATAATACTTCCTCAACCAATTCACACACCACATAATTTATTTAATATAAAATAGATAACTTTTAGTAATTAAATATTCTGAAATTTCTAAGGCGTTATAACCTTCCCCCCTTAAAAGGATTCTGTCCCCAGAATCTCACCTAAGAGAATAATTGAGGATAATTCTCCAGCATATCGCTTTCCAACTCCCAAGTTGATTCTTCCACCTTGGGGTTTCTCCACAAAACTCTCACTATAGGAATTGTTTTATTCCTCCAAACCTTTTCTTTTCGATCTAGTATTTTGATAGGCTGCTCCACATAAGATAAATCTGGCTGAATCTCTATCGGCTCATATTCAATGACATGTTTAGAATCCAGATGGTATTTCTTAAGCATGGATACATGGAACACGTTATGGATATGTTGCATATGAGGCGGTAAAGCTAACTCGTAGGCGACTTTCCCGACTTTCTTCAATACCTCGAAAGGCCCAACAAATCTTGGACTTAATTTTCCTTTCTTGCCAAATCTTACTAACCCTTTCCACGGAGATACTTTCAACAGTACTTGTTCTCCTTCTTCGAACTCCATATTCTTTCTGGCCAAATCAGCATACTTTTTCTGTCGGTTCTGAGCTGTCACTAACCTTTTCTGAATAAGTTGAACTACTTCCTTGGTTTGCTGCACTAACTCAGGTCCGAGTATCTTTCGCTCGCCAACTTCTTCCCAGTATACTGGAGATCGACACTTTCGTCCATATAATGCTTCATACGGTGGCATACCGATACTAGCATGAAAACTGTTATTATATGAAAATTCCACTAACGGCAAGTGTTCATCCCAACTTCCTGCAAAATCTAGTGCACAGACTCGGAGCATGTCTTCAATTGTTTGAATCGTCCTTTCACTCTGGCCATCCGTTTGAGGATGGTATGCAGTACTCATTTTTAATTCGGTGCCCAAACATTCTTGAAAACTCCTCCAGAACCTCGAATTAAATCTTGGATCTCGATCTGAGACTATTGATACTGGAACTCCATGTCGCACCACAATTTCTTTTATGTATAGATGAACTAATTTGTCTAGTGAAAACCTCTCATTTATTGGAAGGAAGTGTGCAGATTTCGTTAATCGATCAACAATTACCCAGATAGCATCATGATTAGCCCTCGTCTTTGGCAATCCAACCACAAAGTCCATTGCAATATGTTCCCATTTCCACTCGGGAATCTCTAATGGTTGTAGCATCCCACTTGGCCTTTGATGTTCTGCTTTTACTTTCTGACAGGTCAAACACTTACTCACCCATTCAGCAATATCTCTCTTCATATCCGGCCACCAGAAGTTTCTTTTCAAGTCTCGATACATTTTCGTACTTCCTGGATGAATCGAATATTTCGAGCTGTGGGCTTCCTGCAGAATCTCATTCTTTAATCCTGTCACATTGGGTATCCAAATACGTGAAGAAAATCTCAATATCCCCTTGTCATCTACCTGTGTGCATATTTCCTCACCGGTTAACTTGTTCACATCTCCACTCATGACTTCCTCCTGGCATCTGCGAATCTTTTCTAACAATTCTGGTTGAAACGTCATAGTGTACATCGTATCTGCACTACTTGCAGGCATACACACCTCTATCTCCAATCTTTCAAACTCTTTGTATAATTCCTCAGGCATTGTCAACATACTAATTTTCTCCTTCCTACTTAAAGCGTCCGCCACCACGTTCGCCTTCCGAGGATGATAGTTGATGGTACAATCATAATCCTTGAGTAATTCCAACCATCTTCTCTGTCTCATATTTAACTTCTTCTGGGTGAAAATATACTTTAAACTCTTGTGGTCCGTGTAAATTTCACACTTTTCCCCATACAGATAATGTCTCCAAATCTTCAAGGCGAAAACAATCGCGGCTAATTCTAAGTCATGAGTAGGATATTTCTGCTCGTGAGGTTTCAATTGTCTCGAAGCGTAAGCAATTACCTTACCGTGCTGCATTAGTACACATCCCAAACCTTTGTGAGATGCATCACTGTAGATCACAAAATTTCCCTTTTCATCTGGAAGTGTCAATACAGGTGCAGTCACCAATCTCTTCTTCAATTCCTGGAAACTTTCTTCACACTTCTCATTCCACACAAACTTTTCATTCTTCCTTGTCAACTTTGTTAGTGGGGTGGCTATCTTCGCAAAGTCTTGAACAAATCTTCGATAGTATCCCGCCAATCCTAAGAAACTTCGAACTTCTGTGGGTGTTTTAGGTCTATCCCAATTCATCACAGCTTCAATTTTAGCAGGATCCACTTTAATCCCTTCACTGCTGATGACATGCCCTAAAAACTGCACTTCTTTCAACCAAAACTCACATTTGGAAAACTTTGCATAAAGTTTCTCTTTCCTCAACGTTTCTAAAGCTATCCTTAAATGTCCTGCATGTTCTTCTTCGGTCTTTGAGTATATCAAAATATCATCTATAAACACAATCACAAACTTGTCCAAATATTTCTTGAAGACTCTATTCATTAGGTCCATGAACGCTGCTGGGGCATTAGTTAGTCCAAAGGCCATTACTAAGAACTCGTAGTGCCCATACCTAGTCCGAAACGCTGTTTTTGGAACGTCTTCCGGTCTAATCTTTAATTGAAAATATCCTGACCGCAAATCAATCTTCGAAAAACAAGTTGCTCCTTTTAATTGATCAAATAAATCATCAATTCTTGGCAAAGGGTATTTATTCTTAATGGTCAACTTATTTAGTTCCCGATAATCGATACACAATCTCATACTTCCATCCTTCTTCTTTACAAATAATACTGGAGCTCCCCACGGCGATACACTAGGTCTAATAATACCTTTCTCCAGAAGATCTTGCAATTGAACTGCCAATTCCTTCATCTCTACAGGTGCCATTCGATAAGGAGCCTTTGACACGGGTTCAGTTCCTGGGGCTAAATCGATGGTAAATTCTATTTCTCTATCCGGAGGTAAACCGGGAAGTTCATCCGGAAAAACATCAAGAAATTCATTCACCACTGGAATTTCCTCTATCTTAGGCACCTCTTGACTAGTATCCATGACATAAGCCATATAGCCCTCGCATCCTTGCCTCAACAGCCTCTTTATTTGAATGATCGATAAAAATCTCCTAGTCTGCCTCTGACCCCTAAAGGTAACTTCTACATTATCAGAGGGTTTAAGGATCACCTTCTTATTCTTACAATCAATTTGGGCATTATTCTCTGTTAACCAATCCATTCCTAGAATGACATCAAATTCTCCTAACTGAAAGGGTATCAAATTAGCGTAAAAACAATGCCCTGAAATATCAATCTTGCAACGAGGACACACTTGAGTAACCGGAATTCGTTCTGAATTAGCAATTTCTATAACTATAGCCTCACGTAACATGCATACCTCACAATTTAACCTTTGAACAAATTCTTTGGATATAAAGGATTTCGTAGCCCCAGAATCAATTAACACTTTAGCTTGAACAGAATTTACAGGGAGCGTACCTGCTACCACATCCGAATTCTTAATAGCTTCGTTCAGAGTCATGTTGAAAGTCCTCGCCACTGGTCTGACACTTGCTGTTGGGGGTGCTTCAATTGCTTGCAGTATTGGATTAGCCAGAACTGGAGGTTTCACTACAGGTACTTTACAGTCTCTCATTATATGCCCTGGCTTCCCACAACGGTGACACACAATTCCTGCCTTGCATTCCCGAGCATAATGACCCTTTTGATTACATTTGTAACACGTCACCTCCAACTTTGTACACACTTCCGGATGCCTCTTCCCACAAGTCTTGCACTCTGCCAAGGGTGGCCTAACCAATTTCTGTTGACTCGCATCTTGAATTCTATTTCCTTGGCCCCCATTCCCTGATCCCAGCTTCTTAGGGTTCCCATACTTTCCTGGCTGGAATCCTGGCTTTTTATTTGGCACATTCTGAGAACTGCCTTGCTCTTGTCGTTCCCCCATTGACCCAGCCTTTCTTTTCTTTCCTTCTTTTTCCTTGAAGTATAATTCGCTTTCTCCTTCAGCTATCATGGCCTTCTGCACCACCGCTGCATAAGTCTCCAGCTCCAAAACTGCTAGTTTGGTACGAATCCATGGTTTCAATCCTTGTTGAAACCTCTTAGCCTTCTTCCTCTCCGTGTCCACATAGGCCGGAGCAAACCTAGCTAGTTCAGTAAACTTGGTTTCATATTCTGTCACCGACATTTTCCCCTGTTTCAACTCCAAAAACTTCATCTCCATCTGGTCTTTCATATAGTCGGGGAAATACTTTTCCAAAAATAGCTCTGTAAACCTTTCCCAAGGAATCACCTCAGTAGCTTCCAACATCTTCACCGACTCCCACCAATAAGTGGTTTCATTCTTCAAGAAATAACTTACATATTCGGTTTGTTTATCTGCTGGGACCCCCACCAGTGCAATAGCTTTTTAAACCCCTAGGTAGCCCTAGTGGACGAGTGAGGTTTCGTGAGGGCCTATAGTGAATGTACCCACAAAATCCTTTTAACTAAACAATGCAAACACAATGAAATGCATGAATGCAACTATTATGAAAATGCAAATGATTTACTACTAATACATTACCACACCTTCAAATCCTCTCATGTCATTTCAACTTAAGAATCAAAGTAATAATGCGATGTCTTGGTGTCGAAAGTGCAAGAATTCACATAGTCTACTCAATGAACATGCATAAACTCTCAAAAGTCCATGTCAAGTGTAAGAATAAGTTAGTGACCATGCTAAGCCTACAAGAGTACATCTTTGAGACAAAACTCGGGATCTCATACACAAAAACAAGCAAACACTCACAATCCACTCACAATCTAGTGCACAGACTCGGAGCATGTCTTCAATTGTTTGAATCGTCCTTTCACTCTGGCCATCCGTTTGAGGATGGTATGCAGTACTCATTTTTAATTCGGTGCCCAAACATTCTTGAAAACTCCTCCAGAACCTCGAATTAAATCTTGGATCTCGATCTGAGACTATTGATACTGGAACTCCATGTCGCACCACAATTTCTTTTATGTATAGATGAACTAATTTGTCTAGTGAAAACCTCTCATTTATTGGAAGGAAGTGTGCAGATTTCGTTAATCGATCAACAATTACCCAGATAGCATCATGATTAGCCCTCGTCTTTGGCAATCCAACTACAAAGTCCATTGCAATATGTTCCCATTTCCACTCGGGAATCTCTAATGGTTGTAGCATCCCACTTGGCCTTTGATGTTCTGCTTTTACTTTCTGACAGGTCAAACACTTACTCACCCATTCAGCAATATCTCTCTTCATATCCGGCCACCAGAAGTTTCTTTTCAAGTCTCGATACATTTTCGTACTTCCTGGATGAATCGAATATTTCGAGCTGTGGGCTTCCTGCAGAATCTCATTCTTTAATCCTGTCACATTGGGTATCCAAATACGTGAAGAAAATCTCAATATCCCCTTGTCATCTACCTGTGTGCATATTTCCTCACCGGTTAACTTGTTCACATCTCCACTCATGACTTCCTCCTGGCATCTGCGAATCTTTTCTAACAATTCTGGCTGAAACGTCATAGTGTACATCGTATCTGCACTACTTGCAGTCATACACACCTCTATCTCCAATCTTTCAAACTCTTTGTATAATTCCTCAGGCATTGTCAACATACTGATTTTCTCCTTCCTACTTAAAGCGTCCGCCACCACGTTCGCCTTCCTAGGATGATAGTTGATGGTACAATCATAATCCTTGAGTAATTCCAACCATCTTCTCTGTCTCATATTTAACTCCTTCTGGGTGAAAATATACTTTAAACTCTTGTGGTCCGTGTAAATTTCACACTTTTCCCCATACAGATAATGTCTCCAAATCTTCAAGGCGAAAACAATCGCGGCTAATTCTAAGTCATGAGTAGGATATTTCTGCTCGTGAGGTTTCAATTGTCTCGAAGCGTAAGCAATTACCTTACCGTGCTGCATTAGTACACATCCCAAACCTTTGTGAGATGCATCACTGTAGATCACAAAATTTCCCTTTTCATCTGGAAGTGTCAATACAGGTGCAGTCACCAATCTCTTCTTCAATTCCTGGAAACTTTCTTCACACTTCTCATTCCACACAAACTTTTCATTCTTCCTTGTCAACTTTGTTAGTGGGGTGGCTATCTTCGCAAAGTCTTGAACAAATCTTCGATAGTATCCCGCCAATCCTAAGAAACTTCGAACTTCTGTGGGTGTTTTAGGTCTATCCCAATTCATCACAGCTTCAATTTTAGCAGGATCCACTTTAATCCCTTCACTGCTGATGACATGCCCTAAAAACTGCACTTCTTTCAACCAAAACTCACATTTGGAAAACTTTGCATACAGTTTCTCTTTCCTCAACGTTTCTAAAGTCCTGCATGTTCTTCTTCGGTCTTTGAGTATATCAAAATATCATCTATAAACACAATCACAAACTTGTCCAAATATTTCTTGAAGACTCTATTCATTAGGTCCATGAACGCTGCTGGGGCATTAGTTAGTCCAAAGGCCATTACTAAGAACTCGTAGTGCCCATACCTAGTCCGAAACGCTGTTTTTGGAACGTCTTCCGGTCTAATCTTTAATTGAAAATATCCTGACCGCAAATCAATCTTCGAAAAACAAGTTGCTCCTTTTAATTGATCAAATAAATCATCAATTCTTGGCAAAGGGTATTTATTCTTAATGGTCAACTTATTTAGTTCCCGATAATCGATACACAATCTCATACTTCCATCCTTCTTCTTTACAAATAATACCGGAGCTCCCCACGGCGATACACTAGGTCTAATAATACCTTTCTCCAGAAGATCTTGCAATTGAACTGCCAATTCCTTCATCTCTACAGGTGCCATTCGATAAGGAGCCTTTGACACGGGTTCAGTTCCTGGGGCTAAATCGATGGTAAATTCTATTTCTCTATCCGGAGGTAAACCGGGAAGTTCATCCGGAAAAACATCAAGAAATTCATTCACTACTGGAATTTCCTCTATCTTAGGCACCTCTTGACTAGTATCCATGACATAAGCCATATAGCCCTCGCATCCTTGCCTCAACAGCCTCTTTATTTGAATGATCGATAAAAATCTCCTAGTCTGCCTCTGACCCCTAAAGGTAACTTCTACATTATCAGAGGGTTTAAGGATCACCTTCTTATTCTTACAATCAATTTGGGCATTATTCTCTGTTAACCAATCCATTCCTAGAATGACATCAAATTCTCCTAACTGAAAGGGTATCAAATTAGCGTAAAAACAATGCCCTGAAATATCAATCTTGCAACGAGGACACACTTGATTAACCGGAATTCGTTCTGAATTAGCTATTTCTATAACTATAGCCTCACGTAACATGCATACCTCACAATTTAACCTTTGAACAAATTCTTTGGATATAAAGGATTTCGTAGCCCCAGAATCAATTAACACTTTAGCTTGAACAGAATTTACAGGGAGCGTACCTGCTACCACATCCGAATTCTTAATAGCTTCATTCAGAGTCATGTTGAAAGTCCTCGCCACTGGTCTGACACTTGCTGTTGGGGGTGCTTCAATTGCTTGCAGTATTGGATTAGCCAGAACTGGAGGTTTCACTACAGGTACTTTACAGTCTCTCATTATATGCCCTGGCTTCCCACAACGGTGACACACAATTCCTGCCTTGCATTCCCGAGCATAATGACCCTTTTGATTACATTTGTAACACGTCACCTCCAACTTTGTACACACTCCCGGATGCCTCTTCCCACAAGTCTTGCACTCTGCCATGGGTGGCCTAACCAATTTCTGCTGACTCGCATCTTGAATTCTATTTCCTTGGCCCCCATTCCCTGATCCCGGCTTCTTAGGGTTCCCATACTTTCCTGGCTGGAATCCTGGCTTTTTATTTGGCACATTCTGAGAACTGCCTTGCTCTTGTCGTTCCCCCATTGACCCAGCCTTTCTTTTCTTTCCTTCTTTTTCCTTGAAGTATAATTCGCTTTCTCCTTCAGCTATCATGGCCTTCTGCACCACCGCTGCATAAGTCTCCAGCTCCAAAACTGCTAGTTTGGTACGAATCCATGGTTTCAATCCTTGTTGAAATCTCTTAGCCTTCTTCCTCTCCGTGTCCACATAGGCCGGAGCAAACCTAGCTAGTTCAGTAAACTTGGTTTCATATTCTGTCACCGACATTTTCCCCTGTTTCAACTCCAAAAACTTCATCTCCATCTGGTCTTTCATATAGTCGGGGAAATACTTTTCCAAAAATAGCTCTGTAAACCTTTCCCAAGGAATCACCTCAGTAGCTTCCAACATCTTCACCGACTCCCACCAATAAGTGGCTTCATTCTTCAAGAAATAACTTACATATTCGGTTTGTTTATCTGCTGGGACCCCCACCAGTGCAATAGCTTTTTCCATCTCTTTTAACCAAGATCTCGCCTCCACCGGGTCCGCTGTTCCTTTAAACTCAGGAGGTTTAACTGCCTGGAAAGTCTTAAAAGTAACCACCGGAGGAACAGGTGGCTGCTGCTGCTGCTGCTGTTGTTGCTGCTGCTGTTGCTGTTGTTGCTGTTGTTGCTGCTGAGCCAACAACTGCTGCTGTAATTGCTGCTGTTGCTGTGCTAGAGTAGCAGTCTGCTGAACAAGAGTTTGTAATATTTGTGCTAAGGCAGGGTCCATCTGACCAACAAGAGGTGGATTAGCTTGTTCACCCTGATTGGTGGTTCGGGTATTTTGTTTCTTCTTTCTTGGAGGCATATTCTGAAATCAATGAACAATTATATTAAATTCAGGCTCAGAAAATAATAGCCCAAAATGATCCAACTTAAACAAACAATGCATATATTTCTGAAAAGTAATTCAAGGTCTCCAACCAATATTCCGGTCAACAATTGATTCACAGGGTGCAATAGGATATCAATCCAAGGTTACACAAGGTATTCACAAACGTTCAGTAGGTACCATAAAGAAACAATAGTCATAATGCTAAGGTCAAACATAGTATCGAAAGTAAAAACAATGCTAGAAGGAAATGGTGCTGAAAGTAAATATGAAACGAGCAGTAAATAAGATGCTTAAGTAAATGACAGTATAAGGAAATTTAACACAGTTCTGCAAAAGTGATATGATATATATAGATAGATCTGATACAAGCGTAAAAACAACGCTTCGATAAGGGTACAACATAATACTAAAAGAGGAGACTGCTAGCATCTAGTCACAGTACAACAGATATATACAACAAAACTGGTCGCACTGCAAATCCTGACGTACTACTACTACCATAACATGCCTCTATATACCACATCATCATACTACCCTAATCGTCACTGGTCATCATCGTCATCCGACTCTCCCCTCCAAGCTGATCCCAGAATGCTCTCCAGCTCTGCCGTCACCAGACCTAGAGTCACCTGCTGTGTCACGAATGCTGGCTCATCTCGGGATCTAATCCGTCCCCGCCTAATGATAACACGTCTAAGAGCTCGTACTCGCCTCCGGACATCCTCCAGCTCAGCTACCGCCCTATCTCGATCTCTAGCCCGGTCCTCCTCCCCAGCCCTCATAGCCCTCAACTCTGCCATCTGCCCTAAGAGATAGTCCCTCTCTCTGGCCACTCGCTCGTACACATGGTATGGAACAGGCTGAGGAGTGTACTGATATGCTGGCCCATTCACCGAGCCCTGCAATCCTACAAATGGCTGCCTAGCCCCTGGGGAAATCTGCTGCGGTACAGAAGCCCCTCCTTCCAGATCCTCGTCCGGGTCTGAATCGGAACCAGAAGCAGGTGCCTGAAGTATACACATATATATATTATAATTAGACTTCTTATCTCTCACGAAACAATCCTAACCTTTCTCATAACTCTACCCCGACTCCCCACCTAATTGTTTCAGTGACTGTGACCTGTGGCTCTGATACCAACTTGTAACACCCTCACTTACCAACAATAATAATATAAACTTTTATACTCAATTAAACATTAATATAGAAGAAATTTTAGAAATTTCGGCATGATGTATTCATAAACCGAACTAACCACCTGCTCAAACAACTGAGTATAACTAAAACAGTCCACATGCACAAGTTATACTAAACCATAAGGGAATAAAACCATACCAACCCAGACCGCTCACAGGTCACTGTATGAAACAACTACCAATAGCTATTACAACCCAGAACTGAATCAAATAATATACAACCCATTAAATATGATATTCTGCCTACAAATACAGACATAATATAAACAAAGATATATGCTCACTACCCATCCAACCACCTCGACCCTCTGACTGCCTCGGTGACTACCCCAACCAGACGGGCCACTTCTTCTAGACATCTTCAGGCTTAGCTGAGGAAACAGAATTAGCAAGCAAGTGAGCCAAAATGCTCAGCAAGTATATATATATATGTAATTAAAACATCAATAACTGAAATGTTTGCAAGATTGCCAAGAATTAACAATCAACAATATATAAGCTCAACTGAAAGTTCATCTTTTGTCTGAATCATAAAATAGAAGAGGATTGGACTATCATGCATTTTATAAATAAAAACAATTATAAGGTTAGGCTGCTGATCAGTCACGCACTAACCCCGGACAAACGCACACAGCAATGTCCTTAATGGATCCACGGCACACATTGGCCTTAATAATTTCTGACCACGAATCTGGTCCGACCCTTACGGTCCACATTTTAAAAAAACTAACAGTCCAATCCTAACTAAACATCAGGTGTCGGAACAATCGACCACCTCAACTGCCAAACACCCTGGACACTTTCGTTCCAGGTCAACATCTCAAATCTCACCAAGTAGAATAAGGTCGGGTAATCTCTGAATTAAATATCGACAAGTTCGATATGGCAAAAGGGGTATTGATTTAAGTCAAGCTACTAAAAGGATCAACGAAAACGATATAATCGACTTGGGGGTATAACAATTGAATATTCAAAATTATTGGAAATTATTAGAACAGTTATATCAAGGATAAATCAAATGCATAAGAATCAAGTTATGATAATCATAATTCGCTGGAAATATAAACGAAGTGGTTTACTTGAAAAAGAGGTGGAATAATATACTTGCAAGGGATATGGATGTAAATCAATTCACTAAAAGCATTAACAACTCAGTAGAATCAATTTGGGGCATAACAATTAAGTATTCGAAATTTCGGGAAATTAACGGAACAATTATAGCAAGAGTAATTCGAATAAGCATATGAATCAGGTTTTTTTATAATCAATACTCATTTAAAAGATAATTGAAGCAATTTACTTGCCTTAACTAGAAAATCACAGAATCCGAAGGGTCTTTACGTCCTCAGCTTTAGCCTTCCCTTTATCCACGGAATCTACACACAATATAACACTATTTTAGAATCCTGCTCAATATTCACTAACCAATGTAAACATTCCACTTAGTCTACCCTTGCGAATAGTCCCCTAATTTGCATTTATATACTTATATAATAGCAATATATATATAAGCCACGGATAGTAGCATATAATCATATTGGCACATTAACACATGATACATAGATTTTAAAATATGAAGCCCGACTCACAACTCGTATAAGTTGTATAATTATACATACTCATTTCCAAGAAATGATTTTAATATATATTTTAGAAAAATTTTGACGGCATCCCCTTTATACGGGGGACTGCCAGTCGGGATACAGCCGACACAACCAACACAAATATCAATTACCAATCGAATCCATAATTATTATCCAATCCCAATTCACATTCCAATTCATTGATTCATAATCTAGTACAATTTAAGCAATTGATAACAACTCGATAATAAATTACAATTTATTAGGTAAATAATAAATAATAAATATTAAATATTTTTGGCTCAGAAAATAATCATCATCGCCATAACCATCGACTCAAATGAAATCATCGTCAACGGGGCAAAGTTTCAAGGGTACCCGAAATGGATTTTCCGACTCGAAACTCTACCTAATAATATACGGATAATTTAACAATCAGTTAACAACAAATTTTTTTTTTCACGGAAGTAATTCAATCAAAGCAGCAATGCAATGTACCACAAACCAATTCACAGCTCGAACCCAACTGTTAATATATATGTACACATACACAGCACACGCACGAGTACAGTGAAAAAGAGGCAGGGGAAAGGGGCGACCAACTCTTGAAAACAGAATCAGTACTACACCAGGTTAACCACACACACGCACACGAGTTCATACGCACGCAGCCAGTAAACACCCACACAGCCACAATCAATCGCAGCCCACACTCATAGCAATTGTTTATCCACACACCTGATTATACAACGTAGGAGAGGAGAGGGAAAAGGGATAGAGAAAGAGCTCGAGAGAGTGATTAGAGGGGGAGAGATTTTGGTGCGAGAGAGATGGGTTAGAGAAAGTGTGAGAATTCTCGAGAGAATTCCAGAGAGATACAAAACCGAGTGCTCGTGAATTGCTATTGTCTGAAATGAGATCTCAATTTGGGGATTGCTAGTATTAAAAAGGGGAAAAAAATGATTTTAGAGGGATAATTATCCTACTTAAAAAAAACAATTAATAATTCTCAAAAATTCAAATTAATCGGAAAATGGGTGAAATTTTAAGATTAAAAATTCTATAATATGGAACACAAAATTACGATCACCCACATATTTTTAAAATATTTTTAGGATCAAAAACGGATTAAATATTGATTTTACAAGATTAAATCCATAGAATGGAAAAATAATTCATAAAATCATTTTAAAATTCTTGAGACCCAAAATAATTCACCAAATATTTTTAAAAGTCATATAAACTAATAAAGTCAATAATGAAAAAGATTTCAGGATTTCTGCTAATCCCGAGGATTTTATAATATTCACAGAAGGTAAATATAACGCAATTAAATAGAAATAAATCCCAAAATAAAATTAAAAACAGTCGGGCTTACATAACATATATAAAACATCAACCAAACCTCCAAATATTATTCCACAATTATAATACTTCCTCAACCAATTCACACACCACATAATTTATTTAATATAAAATAGATAACTTTTAGTAATTAAATATTCTGAAATTTCTAAGGCGTTATACCAATAATGAACTGACTCAGTTTTTCAGAGGCATTAATTATCAGGATGAGTTACACTTGAATAGACTGGCGAAAAACGGTTGTGTGGCTGAATGGTATTTGGCATTTGACACTTTGATTAGGGTTTTTGGCAACTGTGCTCAAACTTCCTTCTCAAATATCCCTTCTTTGATTCAGTGTATTGGTTATTCAATTGCTTACAATCGAAGGATCGATATAGGGAAACTTCTTTAGAAGAACAAGTTCAGACAGATCATAAATGCCAAGAAGAATTTTAATAAGTGTTCAAAGGTCTCATTTTATTATCCAAGATTTTTCACTCTTATTTTTAATCACTTGGTTTCTGAGGAGATACAAAATTCCTATGCTAATATGGAATATGAAGACTCAAGCACTCCTCATAAAAGGTTTCATACAAGAACTGTCACTCTACAAAAGTCCTACAACCACATCCCAGTGGTTGTCACTCAATACATGTCCACTCTCATAAACCTGCCAGTTATGCCTGAAATTTTTTCCTGAGCAACCAGTACCAGAAATTGAGCAACCAGAACCCGCTCCTGAGCAACCACCTCCAGTCATGGAGGCACCTGTCCTTGAACCTTAATCTCAAGTGGATCAACCCACTCCAACTATAATTTCAACAGCCTATGCTGATCAGGTATTGCTTTCTAACTCTGAAACTACTTCTCAATTTCTATCTACTTCTGGAACCCAAGTGGTTGTTAGGGCTGACCAAGGGGTTGTAGAACCACAACCTCTAACCTGGGTCAAAGAGCCAAACACAAAGTCAAAAATAACCAACTACTATCAAACCAGAAAAAAAACTGCAAATTAAAAGAAGTTAGAGTAGTAGTATTGATATATGTGAACCCACAGCTCTACCTCTACTAAAGAAGAGTAGAACTAAAACTGAGGCAACTGTAAGCCCATCCATTTCCTCCCAACAGGATTTGGACATTGATATGGCCGATAAACAGTTACTGGTTTCATCCTCTCAACAGGATGAAACTATTGAAGTTCGCCATAGGGCCATGGCACCTTGTAAAGAGTCAAGCACACCCCTATTACTCACAATGGGGGAAAACACAACCTTAGATGAAACTCAGGACACTTTGCAAGGAGAGCACATAGGGATGGATACAGTGCCTGCCATAGTTACGGCAGAGGGGCCTTCATAGGTCTATGAGGGAAATCTTGATTCTTCGCCTCCTATAATAGAATCATCATCTCCCCTCTCAGGTGGAACATACCTGAATACCTTAAGGGAGTTTCTACTCACAGTTTCAACTGGAGAAAGTGGAAGGCAACTTGATCAATCTACCACTGAAGCTATTCAGATGCCAATTCCAAATGAACAAGTAGATTTGATTAAGGATCGGGATTTGTGAACTCCCATTGCACCACCACTGACCTTCCCAGAGGAGGCTAGAGTGATTTCTTCTGCAGGTACATCAAAGGGAAAGGAGCTTGTGTTGAGTGATGTGAGGACCACTACAAATATGAGCGAAACAGTTACACGTGAGGTGAGTGAAACACATTTGAGTGGATTTCAGGTGAGCGCACACACTAGCACAAATACTTTTTCATTACTTGCACAGATTCAGGCACTGCAAAAGAAGCTTGAGGAAACTGAAGCTGAAAAACAATTCTTTAAAGCACAAGTGGAGGAACGGTCTTCTTCTTCCACCTCTGTCAACAATCAACTCACTGTGATCAAAAACCACTATCACTCCAACCCTGAACACCTTGCTATAATCCAACACCCAGGCAGCCTTTGAAAGGTCAGATATATTGATTGCTATTGATAATCTCTCTACAAAGGTGGATGATCTTCAAAAAAAAGTACATACCAATGCTGCACTCTATGACAGTAACTTTGCATATCTTAAAGACAAATATGACTACATGTATGAAGGACTGGATCATTTGTACAACATTGTTAACCCCACTCATAACATTACATCTGAACAAAGGGAGTACTTCGAAGGTAGTGGGGATGGTGGTCAAGGTGGGAATGGTAGAACTCTTGAAGCCGGTGCAACTGAATTAACTGTAGAGGATCCCTCAACAAAGGGGGAGAATTCAAGAGGGGGAGGAGCAAAATCTGGAAATGATCAAAGTAAAGACAGAAGTGATAAGGGGAAGAAGAAAGCAGCTGAAACAGTCAAAGTAGGTCATGAGGAGGAAGACACTACAGAGTACTATATAGGTGAACCTGATGACCTTGATATGTTTGCTGATTTGAAGTTTCCTGGTGAGTGTGAAGAGGTACCTGAACCAGATCTTAGCTACTGGGAAGATGAAGCGCCAGTGGATCCTGAATTTGAAGCATCACAACAACGAGTGGATTTTGAATCTAAAGCATCACTTGAAAAGCAACAAGCTAATCTGTTAATGAGAGAAGAAAGGCTTTGAAAGACAACGGAGCAGATTGCACACAATGAAAGGCTTCAGAAAGTAGAAGAGGAGGCAATGCAACGTGAACATGCCATCAAGGTTCAAGCAAGGAAAATGTATATCAAGTATAAGAGTGGTGAAAAATGGGAACGTGCTCAAAAAATAATAGACTCAACTCAAACTGCTGATTATGATAATCGTCATCTTGGTGCTATCTTTGATGAGTTTAAAAAGGCTAATCCAACAAATTAAAGATGGAAATTGTCAGGATATCTACTGGATTTGACCCGAGAATAGAGGAGTTAATGATTTTTGTTGAATGTCATAATGTTGGAACACACAGAGTATCTCTTCAGTTCTTTTATGATAGATCATTGATAGAGCTTTGGGCTCTTAGGCCAAAGGTGAGAACATCTTCTGAGGTGGGTGTATTACTTCATGAGAAATTTAAAGAATTTTCTGAAAGGGCTGGTCCAAAAGTAATAGATGAGCCTAGTCAAGTAAAATTTCTTAAGGGTGATGTACTTCAGAAAGTTCACCTTAACATAGATGAGTTGTATCTGCATACTGCCAAGCACTTAGTATATGTTGAGTATATCCTTAGAAATCATGGATTTACATCTCAAGCAAAAAGGGAAGCTGTAGATCATATTAAATCCTATGCTCAGACCAACATTGCTGATTATGAAAAATTCCAAGGTAAATTGAGAAAGAAACTTGGAATCCCACTAATTTATCCTAATGGTTTATCATCTGGAAGAGACCTTCTCTATGACTCTGAAATGCACAAGTTACTGCCAGAAATAGAAGAACTTGAAGAAGGAGAATTCAGGAGGGAAGACAATCAGAATTGAAGACCTGCTCTACATGTTATATCTTTAGAGCCTAGATAGAACAAGATAGGTTAATTGTCTTATATGATCAATCTAGAGGATCATCTATCTTGTATTTATCTTTATGTTTGAATCTGGAAAATGTTAATATAAACCAGAACTTTTTCATTATTTATTTTGCATTTAAAGTTCATCGTTTATTTGGTTAAGTTGGATTAGTTGAGTTATCCTCTAGGTATTTTCTTGTTATTGACTAACAAACAAATAGGGGGAGATTAAAAGGCATATGACATAGCCTATTTGTAGTTCGAGGATCCTAATAAACTTAAACTAAATTGTAATAAGTAAATAATATTTTAACTGTCACGGGAATCTAAGAAAGTTTTATCTGTCAAAAGAAAGAAGAAAGTCAATCTATAGTTTTGATGTTTTACACTGGAAGAAGATTCAGTTAGCTGATCAAGCCTCAATATAGCATTTAAGCAAGTGGATTCATTTAGAGTGACAGAGATTTCTGTGATGACAACATCAGTACAGACAGTGTGAAGAATTATCAAGAGAGTTAATAATTGATATGGACCACAACCTTAAAGTCAAGAATGAAGAAAAATCATTGAAGATAGTCGCTTATGAACCAGACAGTACATCAAGCGTCATCAGAAAGTTCAGTGAAGGCTCCTCATTATTTACAGTGGTTCAGAAGGAGTATTTGGTCATCAAGGTTTATTAATAATTCAATTATTAATTAACTATATTATTTGGTGATTTATTTAATAAATTAATTCCACAAGAATTAATTTATTTAATAAATTTATCAAACAAGTTAATTAATCCTTGAATTATTAACAAGAAATAGATTTTTTTTAATCTAGTAATAATATGCTATACTATTACTGACTAGTAATAATATGGTATACTATTATAGAGAAATTCTGAGACACTATTTCTAAGAGCTAGTATTCTATTTCTGGAGGTTTTTATAGATACTATTACTGTCTAATAATAGTATGTTATACTATTATCAAAATATTCAGTTATACTATTACCGAGCCATTCAAGCCTTACTATCACCGAGCCATACTATTTCCAGCTATACTATCACCGAGGGACATCTATACTATCATCGAGATTGTGTATACTATTACCAAGCTGCTATACTATTAGAAAGGAATGAGTTTATTATTTCTGCATGAGTTAGACTATTTCCAAGAGGTAACAAGTGTTAAAAAGAGGCAGCAGCTGTTGGCTATAAATACAAGACACGGACACAACTCACAGACAAGACAGAAGAAATAAAGACACACAAAGACATTAAACTCTCTCTTCTTTATATCATCTGCCACAAGCAATTAATTCACAGAAAAACAAGTTGAACTCCTTTGTAATATTTGATCCGATAGAACTTGTTTATTGATCACTCTCTTGATACTAGCGAATTAAGTTTCCTAGTTCTTATCTCGATTTTTATTAACCAAATTAGAAAAGTTCATGTCGAAATTTCTAATTAGTTTTTATTAACATGATAATACTCTGTACTGAATTTGTAACAACCGTCAAGTTTAATATATCGTTATATTTAACTTGAATTTTGTTTCACTTGATTCCGCACAAATTTGTCTAAACTAAATTTTATTTAACGGACAAATTTCGATAAAAAGTATAAGATTGTATTCAACCCCCTTCTACAATCTTAACAGACCTAACATATCCTTGTTGATCACATTGTGTTAGGTAGGGCACTCAAGATTCATCCTTCTGCTATGGCTATGAGACCTGTTGACATCTTAAAGACTTTTATCTTCAACTCTGAGGAGAAAAGGCTTTACTTGTCTATGTTTTATGGCTATGATGTTCCTGCTTATGTATTTGAGTCTGCTAATGGCATTAACTATGAGCATTTCACTCCAATGTATCAAACTTTAGCTCAAATCATTCGAGCAAACTATTTTCCTTCTTAAAATTCTGGAAAACTTGTTTCTTTTGTTGAACTAAAACTCATGTACAAGATTGTGAGTCAAAAGGTAGACTTTAATCTTGCTTACATGATCATTTCAAAAATGATTTCTGCAACAAAAAGTGGGTTTATGCCTTATGGTTTATTACTAACTCAGATCTTTGAATACTTTAAGTTTGACACCAACTTGCCTCCTTTCTTCCATGTGACAAATACTGTCTTAGATATATCTACTAGAGTCACTTTATCTTTTGATGCCTTGAACAATGATGTGCCTGTGAATGTTGACATGCCTGTTGCTGCTCCTGTTGGTTTACCTGTTGAGAATAATGTTGTTGTGCCTAATGTGAATGCTGCCATGAATCCACCTGGTTCTGCCTCTAATAACCTTGCTCAATTGCTTGCTTCTTTCACTACTTTTGTGAAACTCTCTACTCAATGTGAGGAACTTGAAACCAAGTTCAAGGACTTGGAGAAAGAGTTTGTTGCTTTGAATGAAAGGTTCACCCAGATACTTGAGAAAGTGGACATAGTGATGTCAGTGTTGAGCTCTGTTATGCAAAGGGTGTCTGTTTTCGAAAACAACCTGTCTCAGTTGGTTCAGTTCCAAATCAACATGAACACTCCTTCTAAACAACCTCCCACTATTGTCATTGAGCCCATTGATACTAAAATTGTGAAAGTTGATGCAAAAGAGTGTGTGGTTGGAAGTGGAAATACTGTTGATAACCCTATTATGTCATATGATGCTATGTTTGAGGTTGTTGTGAAATCTGATACCATGGAAACTATTGACTAAGTTTATGTATCTTTTGCTACTTGATAGCTTTTGTTATGTTAGCACTATGTGTTTTGTGTTTATCTTATCAAGCTTATTATCTATGTAGTCTTCTTGTGTGCTGTTATGGGTGCCATTACCAAAATGGATGTAGTTGTGTTGTTGGGAATCTTGTACTATGGTTCTTGATGTTGAATGTAGTACTTATGGTTTCAGTTTAATGATATCTTCATTTAAGTACTGATTATGAATTGTTAGTTTACATCATTGCATTCTTAGGGCACATAGACCTCACTATACTGCTGATTCCTTGGACTTCCTGGAATCCCCTTAAAGAATCGTTGATCTGAACCCAGGATGAACCAGTCACATTTAGAATGCATGAATTTTTGTACTTTGTCTAACCCCTGTAGGTTCTTGAGATAGTTTATATCTCTTTGGATTAAATTGTGATTTCCCAAGGAATGGGGTGAGATGCCAGTCTCACTGTCTCATGACTCAATTATTTGAGCAAGATGAGACTGATGATGACTGAATTAACTTGAAAAAGAACCCCTACTAACATGGTTCTCTTTGTTTGTTTTGCAGATACTCCCCCTCCTGGGGTGGCTAAGTGATGTCAGATATAAACCACAATCACTATGACATCTCTCTGATTAATTCATTAGACTGATATCCACTTGTCATTTAACTTCATGATCTTTACTAACATGGTTCTCTTTGTTTTGTTTTGCAGGTCCCTTCTTGAAACAGGGGATGGGTAAATGATGCTAAAAGACAGTCACTAATGTCTTTGATTTAGCCATGATATCATATATCACTCAGCTGATAGCCATATACATAATTGCTAACACTTCTTCAATAAAGTCCTTAGCCTTTATGACTATTTTAAATCACTTTACTTGTAATAAGATCAATTCTGCACTTGACCTTAGCCTTTTGTCTCTTAATGGTGCTTTGTAGCTTTGCTTTGGATTTGAGCCTGGTCTTATTTGGTTCTCCACTGCACCAATGCAATGTTTGCTTTCTTTACCTTGAATTGTTCTTCTCATATGTATAATTGCATATTATTCTTTGATAAAGTTACTAACTTTTTACTTTGCAGAGAGCAATGATGAGCTTGTGCTAGGGGTGGCAAAATCTGACACGACCCGAAACCCGACACGAACCCGACACGGAAAAATACGAATTAGGGTTGGGGTTTTTACGTTTCGGGTCGGGTTCGGGTTGGGTAATTTTTTACCCGTTGGGTTCGGGTCGGGTTCGGGTTAACCCAGTGTACCCGAATCCGACCCGAAAATTTTTTATATATAATATATTATATATAAATATATATTTATATTACAAAATATTTACATTTGTCATCTATTTATATATTATTTAAATAATTTTATTCAAATATCATCTCATAAAGTTATTATTATAAATTTTTTTAATATATTATAAAGAAAAATAATTTAATAAAATTATAATAATTAATTTTTAATAATTTTCGGGTCAAAACAGGTCATTTTCGGGTTGATCGGGTACATAACAGGTCGGGTTCGGGTTGAAAATTTCAACCCGTTTCGGGTTCGGGTCGGGTTCGGGTTGACCCAAAAACAGGACCAGGTACAGCAAACCCGACACGAACCCGACCTGTTACCCGAAATTGCCACCCCTAGCTTGTGCTAAGCTCAGCCCTTCCCTTTCTCTCACATTGCATGGCTTAGTCACACACAATGATTCTCCCTACTGACTTAACATGCTTGCTTCTAATGAAATTTGTGTTTTGCAGGATGTACAAGTGATCAACTTTGTTCAACTAGCTCAGATACTTCAACAATCTGCACTTCCTCTACTTAGCTAGTTTTCAAGTTTAATTGTTGAATTATTCTTGTAGTACTGCTTGTAGAATTACTTTAACATTTACTGCAGGTTTTATTTTTGTATAGTTTGTACACTATACAATTGGTTTTGGTGTTTGGTTTGAGAACTATACATTCGGTTTGTTTTTTTGTAAAATTGGATGCTCTAAATTAGTAGTATTCAGTCATTTTTGCTAGTTGAGTTGCCTTATGTCTCTCAAAAAGAAAATGTCTGTCAAAAATTGTGATTCATTGCTGTTCAACAGGACTTAATCTATTCTTAAATCATGATTACATTTTCTTTACTAACGGAGTTGATTAAAATTTTTTAGAAATTTATGGACTAAGGCATATGGAGTTTTCGAATTAAGCTCTAAAATTCAAATATATCTTTCAAACTCAAAACTCTTATGTTCCACCTTTTATTTAAATTTTTACAAGCTTTCTTGCAAAACTATTCTAACAATTTAAATATGAATTTGCAGAAATTTTGATCCTTTATGATCAAATGAATCATCTTTCACGGATCATACATGAATGGAAATTACAAGATGAGCTATATCATTTTGCAAGATGGGCTTAACCAGTTGTAATTTTTTTAATTATCTTGTAAACATGGGAGATTAATTATGTATTTATAGACTAGATCTTAAAATATGTAATTAAATTATAACCAGTCCCAAATGTGAAGATTCGGGAAGTCTTGACTGGTTTGGAGTGATAACGAGATTATTGGAAATCACTTGTAATAAGTAGGATTTAATCACCAAAATCTCTTTCCCTTGTTCCCTCCCTCAATATCAATTTCACTTTTTGGCATTATGTTAAAAAGGGGAAGAGAATATTCAACGGGAATATAAAATGAAAATGACTGTGTGCTCGTACTAACCTTGTTTTTGCAGATTACGGCGTTGGAATTTTGTGATAAGCACCGACACTTATAACATGGGGTAAAATTCTAACTCAAACTCTTATGTGATCTTATGTGCATGTATGGTTGATTTTATGCTTGAATGCTTGTATGTGATGGTGTGCATATATTTAGGGGAAGTAACCCCAAATTTTTATTTTGTACCATGCATACACTTAGGGGAAGTAGATTCGCACACACATATTTAATTTTCACGATTAGTTTTGACAAATACAAAAAAAGGGAATATTGACAGAGTCATAGCTTTCGCTCTTTCGGTTTTGGAATTTGTCAAAATAAAAGTGAAATTAAATTAGATTTAGGATTCCACTTAGAATCCTCCCCCGGAGACGACATTTTCCGGTATCAAGTCAAAATGGTCAAACCTAACCAAAAATGTTTTCCGACACATTTTAGACATTGACTTAGAATGTAAATATCAAGTTGGTAGTATTTTATATTCTAGGTTACTTATGTCAAAAAGATTTAGGCATCGGCTAAAGGCACGAATATCGAGAATTTTCAAACACTGCTTTTAATTGCCCAAATTATTTAAAATCATGTCATTCTTAAATTTTTTACTCTCAAATATTCTTTATATATTTTTCTAATATTTATAATCAAATTGCCTTGCCAAAAATCATGCGAAAAGACCCAAAGTTGATTTTATTACGAAATATATCCTTATTTATCCGGATAAAATCTTTTAAATTCAAACTTAAATACTCCTTGGAACTCATTGTCATTATTTCATGAGGAATATTATGTTTGAATATTTATCAAGTCAAAACTTTTGTCTAAGTTGTCGGTAAAGAAAAATGAATTTTTCGATCGCTCCGGAAGGCCATTTTTACATTCAAAAAATTTGTAAGAATACTTCCACATATCTTTTTGACTTGAAACCTTGGAAATGTCCTTAGTTTCTCCATAGGACATTGTAGAATAAGTTTCATAAATTTTGGATGACTTTTTTCCTGGACCCCTTAAATCGATACATAATTGATTTATTGGTCGCTTAAAAGTCATAGAAGGTCAACTCATTTCAAGGTGAAATTTTAACCATAATCCTCTGGGAACATTTCTAGGGGATTCCCAAAATTTCATAATTTTTGAATGATTTTTCCATTTATTGCGATTAAACCCATTTCGTCTCGTCGGTACGCGTGTTTTATGTTTTAATTGATTCGTAAATTAATAAAAACGTGTGGGCACTCTTTTCCATGCAAATTTGAATTGTTACATAGCTGGTAAAGCTCTAGGAATATTCCATACACCTTCCTTTTCAACATGTGCCTTAAACCATTTAAAAATAAAGCTAAAATGCTTATTTTTTGGCTATAAATAGCCCTCCATCCCCACTTGTTTTTCCATGCTTTGAGAGCCAACAAATTGCTGAAGAAAACACTCCCCAAAAACTCTCCCTACTTGTAAGATCCCGGATTATTTTAGGATTTATTAGTATTATTTTTTTATTGTTTTAATTATGTTAATTAGTATTTAAAGTATGGAATTGGATTTGAGAATATCGTTGTGGAATTCAACGATATTTAGTATCGAGTTTATATGAGTATATATGGATTTATGTGTGCCAATGTGTGCCCCAATATTTTTATTGTATTTTAGTGATTTAAAAGTATTTAAATCAAGTATTATTGATCTTCGAAAATCTTTATTTATTTATCGGAGATGGATAAAATCATGAAATCTTTTATGAAATTATCTTTATATATTTATTGAGTTTTTAAAAGTGTTGGGTGGATTAATTTGGGTGTTTTAGTATTTTAAAATGATTTTAAGAGTTTTATAGTTTTTAAAGGATCAAAACTTTGAAAATTCGTATTTAATTCATTTTTGATCCGAAAAATATTTCGAAAATATGTGGGTGTTCGTAATTTTATTTTCTTTATTTTAAAAATGAAAAGTTTAATTTTTCGAATATTATATTTGATTTCGAATTGTAAGCGTCGTTTAGTAGTGTTTTAACTGGGCCGAAGAGTAAGGTTAGTAGTTATAATTGGTAATTGGGCCAAGCCCATTAGTTGAAAACAAGAGCAGCAGTCAGAAGGTTCGAGAGAATACAGGAGAAGAAAAAAAAAAAAGAAGGGAAAGAATTGGGGGAAGAGAAGAGATGGGGGATGAGTATTAAATACATATATAGATACATATATGTGTGTATATGCAAGAATTCGTGGCAGGTGCTGGGTGCTGGAAGAACGCACGTCGGGGAAGAAAGGGAGAAGGAGGACAGGTCGGGCGGCGTCGCCGCCGTGGTGGGGTGGCGCGGTGGCGCACAGCTGCAGCGGAAGGAGGAAGGTGAAGACGTGGGAGTTGCAGGTCGAAAGAGAGAGAGGAGAGAGATGGCAGGAGGGAGATGAAAGAGGAGCTGGAAAGAGATTTTCGGGGGTAGTTCTCCGGTGAGTTGACTTTTCCGGCGAGACGGAGCAAACCGAAATGGTATAATTTCGTGTCTACCTATTTAATTTCCGTATTTTAAATTATTTAATTGTTTTAATTTAGTTAGTTATAAATTATGAGATGTATGTGTTAATTTTGATAATTAGTGTATATTGAATTTGGAGAATATGGTTGTGATTTAATTAGTTAAATTGTGAGTATATAGCTTAATTGTAGTAGTTTAATTATTAAATTTAATTTGTGAGTTAATGTGTAAATTTTAGTAGTTAGATTAAATTTCGAGAGTATATGTTTGTTAATTGCAATTAGTGGTATTAATTGCGAGTTTATGTGTTAATTGTTAAAGTATAATTGTTGAGTTTAATTATGAGTCCGATTAAATGTTCGGGTTTATAATTGTTATTTAATTAGTTTTAGATTGTGAGATTATCGTTTTAATTTCCGTATTTAGTTCGGAAAGCATATCGTAAAGTATAATTGTGATGAATGTTAGTTGTTAATCGTTATTACGTAGTAAGTGAAGTTTTAATTTCGAAAGTTGAACTTGGGAGATTTTGATGGATGTCGGGAGTTATATGGTTTTATTAAGTTATAAATGCTATGTGTTAAGTGTTATAGGTCGAAAAATCGTATTTGCTAAGTGCTTACCTGTTAAATTCTTGGTGGTAAATTATATGTGGTCGAGTAATTTTGATTAAGAAATTATATGGATGTACTAGTCGGTAAATGCTTATATGCTAAATGGTATTAAGCGAGTCGTAGTATTTAATGGCTTTACTAATTATGAATGGTACATGTTAAATGTCAGAATCTTATAATAATTAGAATTGTGCTAGGGGTTATGAGAAGATCACAAGTTTTTAAATGTCAATATTTAAAGGACTTGTGTAATTCTTTTCGACTAATTCCTAGGGCTTACGAATATCCATGATTAGCTATCACGAGTATAATTAATATACTTGAGTGATGTGATCATCGATATAGCGTAAGTAATAGTTAGTGCTAGGGGTTGTTCCCTAGGGCTTACGAACATCAATGATTGGTTGTCACGTGTATCATTAAAATGCGTGAGAAATACGATCATTGGTGTAGCGTAAGTAGTAGTGTAAATCATTATGTGCTAGGTGCCGCATGTCTGGGCGGGTTTTATTTGTTTACTTTTTGTTGCTGCAAGTTGAGGCAGCTTTATTTTATTTTATTTTTGTAAAACAGGGTTTGAATTGTATTTGAGGGGCTGTGCCCATAGTCCGATAAACGAATAGGTCATGCCGAAATTTTCTAAAAATCCCCTACTTTTTAAGTTATTTAAATTATTTGATTATTTGATTTAAAGGCATGTATGTGTATGAGTGTTTAAGTACATATGTGATGATTAATGAGGGTGGATATATATATATATATATCTATGTATGTATTGCTGTGTGAGTTATAAGTAATTAGTTATCAATTGGGTGTTTATGTACTAAATAGTACTTTATTATTATTTCAAGTATGATTAGGGATTCGATATAGAGCCAATGTACATGTTGACGGATTATTGAAGAAGATGTATGCGTGATCAAATAAGGGCCGAGGTGAAGTAAGTAGCGAATCGACGCATTGGAATCGAGGCAAGTGTACTAACCTCACTTATCGTTCAAGTGATGTGAAACTGTTTTATGTTATTTATCTGATATGTCTTTCAATTCCTTTTTGCTTGTATCTATACCCCATTCTTTTGTTGCCAGTGACTCGAACCTTGTATTTAAGTTCAGATTCCTTGAACTGCTTATGAATTGTTGTTTAAATTCTTATACCTTAATGTCATTCCTTTTTAATTATTTTGAACCTTTTATACCTTATTGTTTATTCCTTATAAATTACTATTGAAACACATGTACCTTATTATTTACCCTATTTTTCGTCGAACTATAACCCTTGACTTACAATTTATGTCTTGCTTTATCGTAGCCTTTTTGCCTTATGTTTATTCCTTTAAACCATATCAGCGAAACCAAATTTTATAACCCTTGAATTAAATTCTAAAACCCTAACCCTTGTTTTGTTCTTCGATTCTTCAATTGTTTATGACCAGTGCAGTAACTTAAATCCTCCTTGAACTTCAGATTTCTCTATTCCATGTATATTCTATAAATGGTTGTTAAATCCTTGAATCTTAATAGTTGCTTCGTTCTTTAATTGATTTATGTCTCCTTGTTTATATATGATTCTGTTTTGCTGCACCATGCTATGTTAATTCAATCTTATTGCTTTACTGTTTATGATTCTTTATATCGAATGCTTCCCTGATCCTCAGTCTTTTATAATTGAAAATGAAATTGGATTAATTAATTAAAAATGTTTTAAAATTCCTTATACTGGGCTGATCTTTTATCAGTGAGTATAAAGGACTTAAAAGTGAAATGTTTTAAATTATTAATAATAAACTTGTTTATAAATTGGAAAAGCGTAAGAGGCTAGGGTGGTCCTAGTCCAGCACTTTTATTTAGCGTAAGAGGCTAGGGTGGTCCTAGTCCAGCACTTTTATTTAGCGTAAGAGGCTAGGGTGGTCCTAGTCCAGCATTAAAGGCCAATGTCAATAAGTGCCTAGTGAGGGGATCCCAGAGTATTGTTTTCAGCTGGACTTTACGTGGCTGATCACCCGTAATGTCTAGAGTATGATTAAAACTCCAATTCTATTAAATGTTTTTATGTAAGTATATTCTGAGTATAGAACTGTTTAAGTTTAAAGTATGTTGGATATCAAGTATGATTTGAGTTAATAAGTACTTTTAGTATAAAAATGGAAAGTTATTTATGTTAGTATTTTGAACGGTGAAAACTAATTCACGGTTATTACGGTCACTATGGCATGTGTTGCGCTGTGATAGTGAGAACCGAGAATGATTTGAGATCTTCCCATTTATTCAAACTCATGATTGTCAGGCCGGTTAGGCAGCTAGGTATGCAAATGCTTAGCGACATGAATGAAATTTGAGTAATTGAGAATTTCTTGGAGATTTTGTTAAAGTGATAGTTAAAGTATTTTGCAAGTATTAAAAGTATTGAATCTAGTACTACAAACCTTCCCAGATATATATGTTTCAAGGTAAATGGTTTCTAGTTTCGAAATTGTGGATATCAGAGTTAGTTGTTTTCTACTTGATAAAATTTGGAACTCAGTAAAATATTGGGATTAAGGATGGATAGAGATTTCCTAGTTATTCTCTTCGCGAGTAACATTGTACGTGAAAGTGGAGTAAGAATGATTGGAGAATTTCTTGATATTCTTTTTCTCAAAGTTTTATCTGAGGCAGTATAGTAGAAGAAAATGGAAAAGTTTTACTCTATGATTAAAACTGATTGATCTTTTGAGATAAAGTATTCATCGATATTGTTCATCAATGAATTATTGAGATATTATCGTTTCGCTATATTATTAACTTGCTGAGCATTCTTTGGCTCACACTTGTTGTTTTTTTTAAATCTAATCTTTTCAGTAAACTAGTTGGCGAGGCTTAGCATGCACAGTTCAGAAAGTGGAAAGAAGAAGCAGGATGCTGTTATGAAGCTAACGTGGATCAGGGTAATTAGATGTACAGTTTGAATTGTTGTATGTAATTATAGCTTTAGTAGTTATAGTATGTATTTGATTAGTTGGCCTGGTATACTTCTATTCGAAGTTATACCAGTGATTTAAGTTTGTATAAGTTTTGTAATTAGAGTTGTATTTAAGTTGGTTTTGGGTTTTCTTGTTTCTAGAACTGTAACCTAAGATCCTGAGTTTGGGAGTTGGGGTCAAAGAGCTTTTGATTGAGTTTTATTTTTAGTTCAGTTTTATTTTAATTTCAGATTTTTAGTTTAGTATTCAGCAGGTTTATGTTGTATTTACGAATACATCATGGCCGATTTTTGTTAGAACTTTTGAGTTTGTTAGCGTGACGCCCAAATCTACTGACCCCGGGATTTGGGGGCGTTACAGGTTGGTATCAGAGCGAGGTTATAGTAAACTAGAAACGAGAGTGTGCAGGAGTGTGTATAGTTAAGTAAGGAACGTCAGAGTTCATATAGGACTCGTGTTGGACTATTGGATATAGTACCAGTTAGTGTGTTAAGATGTGAGTGGTGGCAGATAGTGAGCTGAGTTGGGTAGGAACCCTTGTGACTGTAGATGTAGGTAGTGGAACCTTCAGAGTCTAGTGCGAGTGACAACGACGTATAGAATAGATAACTTTAGGACGTGTAGCAGAAGAGTTTAGATCGAATGACGAGTCAGCGAAGGAGTCGACAAAGAAGATGTACGTGGAGACCCTGGCAATACCTTCCTTTTCTTTTAATCAATATTCCTTTGATGAGTTTATTTTGCCAATTGTCCTTCCCTGAAATTGGATTTCCAGTTATGATGGAGGCTGTAATGCCTATTTCTTTTATTTCTAAACTCTGTCAAGTTTGATTATGAGTTTCGAAATTTCTTCATTAGTGAATAATTCTATTGTTGATAGATCATCATTTCTTAGTATTGTGACAGTCATTTCTTTCCTGATTATCCTTTTCTTCTGAAATAGTACCCATGGAATCCGTTTAGTTGTAATCCAGGGGTATGTCTGAGAATTTCTCATCAATTGATTGTTAATTCGATGTTCGAAATTTTTTTATGTTTCTTTACTCCAACTGAGGTGAACAACCCTATTTATAGGGGACACAAGGACTGTTTGTCTGTGTGATAGCAGTCTGATGGGACGCCATCACTTGTGTGTTGTGAAGTACAAGAAGGTTAATTACCTTTAGTCATGTCTTAAATAAGGCACGCAACAAGGTTCATTTGATCATGTTGATCACTCAGTAATCTCTCATTTCAAAGAATAATTTTTTGAAAACTCATTGATTCCACAATTGTAGAAACCTTTGCTACGATGTGAAATCGTTCTTTTCAAATATCATGAAGCATAATGCCTCGACTAGTGTTGGATGTACGCCAATGGAGTTTAGAATGCCAGTAGCGCGTGATGTATAGTACTACGATTAGAGTTGCTCTATATAGAGAGATCAGTAGAGATCCCAGTATAGTAAATAAGTATCCAGAGTACAGATTAGTAGAGTTGCGGATGCAACCCGAGTTGGTAGAGTAAACCCCAGTAACCCTTCTTTACCTGATTCCGAGGTCGGAATCCTTTTAAGGTGGGTAGAATGTAAGATCCCGGATTATTTTAGGATTTATTAGTATTATTTTTTTATTGTTTTAATTATGTTAATTAGTATTTAAAGTATGGAATTGGATTTGAGAATATCGTTGTGGAATTCAACGATATTTAGTATCGAGTTTATATGAGTATATATGGATTTATGTGTGCCAATGTGTGCCCCAATATTTTTATTGTATTTTAGTGATTTAAAAGTATTTAAATCAAGTATTATTGATCTTCGAAAATCTTTATTTATTTATCGGAGATGGATAAAATCATGAAATCTTTTATGAAATTATCTTTATATATTTATTGAGTTTTTAAAAGTGTTGGGTGGATTAATTTGGGTGTTTTAGTATTTTAAAATGATTTTAAGAGTTTTATAGTTTTTAAAGGATCAAAACTTTGAAAATTCGTATTTAATTCATTTTTGATCCGAAAAATATTTCGAAAATATGTGGGTGTTCGTAATTTTATTTTCTTTATTTTAAAAATGAAAAGTTTAATTTTTCGAATATTATATTTGATTTCGAATTGTAAGCGTCGTTTAGTAGTGTTTTAACTGGGCCGAAGAGTAAGGTTAGCAGTTATAATTGGTAATTGGGCCAAGCCCATTAGTTGAAAACAAGAGCAGCAGTCAGAAGGTTCGAGAGAATACAGGAGAAGAAAAAAAAAAGAAGGGAAAGAATTGGGGGAAGAGAAGAGATGGGGGATGAGTATTAAATACATATATAGATACATATATGTGTGTATATGCAAGAATTCGTGGCAGGTGCTGGGTGCTGGAAGAACGCACGTCGGGGAAGAAAGGGAGAAGGAGGACAGGTCGGGCGGCGTCGCCGCCGTGGTGGGGTGGCGCGGTGGCGCACAGCTGCAGCGGAAGGAGGAAGGTGAAGACGTGGGAGTTGCAGGTCGAAAGAGAGAGAGGAGAGAGATGGCAGGAGGGAGATGAAAGAGGAGCTGGAAAGAGATTTTCGGGGGTAGTTCTCCGGTGAGTTGACTTTTCCGGCGAGACGGAGCAAACCGAAATGGTATAATTTCGTGTCTACCTATTTAATTTCCGTATTTTAAATTATTTAATTGTTTTAATTTAGTTAGTTATAAATTATGAGATGTATGTGTTAATTTTGATAATTAGTGTATATTGAATTTGGAGAATATGGTTGTGATTTAATTAGTTAAATTGTGAGTATATAGCTTAATTGTAGTAGTTTAATTATTAAATTTAATTTGTGAGTTAATGTGTAAATTTTAGTAGTTAGATTAAATTTCGAGAGTATATGTTTGTTAATTGCAATTAGTGGTATTAATTGCGAGTTTATGTGTTAATTGTTAAAGTATAATTGTTGAGTTTAATTATGAGTCCGATTAAATGTTCGGGTTTATAATTGTTATTTAATTAGTTTTAGATTGTGAGATTATCGTTTTAATTTCCGTATTTAGTTCGGAAAGCATATCGTAAAGTATAATTGTGATGAATGTTAGTTGTTAATCGTTATTACGTAGTAAGTGAAGTTTTAATTTCGAAAGTTGAACTTGGGAGATTTTGATGGATGTCGGGAGTTATATGGTTTTATTAAGTTATAAATGCTATGTGTTAAGTGTTATAGGTCGAAAAATCGTATTTGCTAAGTGCTTACCTGTTAAATTCTTGGTGGTAAATTATATGTGGTCGAGTAATTTTGATTAAGAAATTATATGGATGTACTAGTCGGTAAATGCTTATATGTTAAATGGTATTAAGCGAGTCGTAGTATTTAATGGCTTTACTAATTATGAATGGTACATGTTAAATGTCAGAATCTTATAATAATTAGAATTGTGCTAGGGGTTATGAGAAGATCACAAGTTTTTAAATGTCAATATTTAAAGGACTTGTGTAATTCTTTTCGACTAATTCCTAGGGCTTACGAATATCCATGATTAGCTATCACGAGTATAATTAATATACTTGAGTGATGTGATCATCGATATAGCGTAAGTAATAGTTAGTGCTAGGGGTTGTTCCCTAGGGCTTACGAACATCAATGATTGGTTGTCACGTGTATCATTAAAATGCGTGAGAAATACGATCATTGGTGTAGCGTAAGTAGTAGTGTAAATCATTATGTGCTAGGTGCCGCATGTCTGGGCGGGTTTTATTTGTTTACTTTTTGTTGCTGCAAGTTGAGGCAGCTTTATTTTATTTTATTTTTGTAAAACAGGGTTTGAATTGTATTTGAGGGGCTGTGCCCATAGTCCGATAAACGAATAGGTCATGCCGAAATTTTCTAAAAATCCCCTACTTTTTAAGTTATTTAAATTATTTGATTATTTGATTTAAAGGCATGTATGTGTATGAGTGTTTAAGTACATATGTGATGATTAATGAGGGTGGATATATATATATATCTATGTATGTATTGCTGTGTGAGTTATAAGTAATTAGTTATCAATTGGGTGTTTATGTACTAAATAGTACTTTATTATTATTTCAAGTATGATTAGGGATTCGATATAGAGCCAATGTACATGTTGACGGATTATTGAAGAAGATGTATGCGTGATCAAATAAGGGCCGAGGTGAAGTAAGTAGCGAATCGACGCATTGGAATCGAGGCAAGTGTACTAACCTCACTTATCGTTCAAGTGATGTGAAACTGTTTTATGTTATTTATCTGATATGTCTTTCAATTCCTTTTTGCTTGTATCTATACCCCATTCTTTTGTTGCCAGTGACTCGAACCTTGTATTTAAGTTCAGATTCCTTGAACTGCTTATGAATTGTTGTTTAAATTCTTATACCTTAATGTCATTCCTTTTTAATTATTTTGAACCTTTTATACCTTATTGTTTATTCCTTATAAATTACTATTGAAACACATGTACCTTATTATTTACCCTATTTTTCGTCGAACTATAACCCTTGACTTACAATTTATGTCTTGCTTTATCGTAGCCTTTTTGCCTTATGTTTATTCCTTTAAACCATATCAGCGAAACCAAATTTTATAACCCTTGAATTAAATTCTAAAACCCTAACCCTTGTTTTGTTCTTCGATTCTTCAATTGTTTATGACCAGTGCAGTAACTTAAATCCTCCTTGAACTTCAGATTTCTCTATTCCATGTATATTCTATAAATGGTTGTTAAATCCTTGAATCTTAATAGTTGCTTCGTTCTTTAATTGATTTATGTCTCCTTGTTTATATATGATTCTGTTTTGCTGCACCATGCTATGTTAATTCAATCTTATTGCTTTACTGTTTATGATTCTTTATATCGAATGCTTCCCTGATCCTCAGTCTTTTATAATTGAAAATGAAACTGGATTAATTAATTAAAAATGTTTTAAAATTCCTTATACTGGGCTGATCTTTTATCAGTGAGTATAAAGGACTTAAAAGTGAAATGTTTTAAATTATTAATAATAAACTTGTTTATAAATTGGAAAAGCGTAAGAGGCTAGGGTGGTCCTAGTCCAGCACTTTTATTTAGCGTAAGAGGCTAGGGTGGTCCTAGTCCAGCACTTTTATTTAGCGTAAGAGGCTAGGGTGGTCCTAGTCCAGCATTAAAGGCCAATGTCAATAAGTGCCTAGTGAGGGGATCCCAGAGTATTGTTTTCAGCTGGACTTTACGTGGCTGATCACCCGTAATGTCTAGAGTATGATTAAAACTCCAATTCTATTAAATGTTTTTATGTAAGTATATTCTGAGTATAGAACTGTTTAAGTTTAAAGTATGTTGGATATCAAGTATGTTTGAGTTAATAAGTACTTTTAGTATAAAAATGGAAAGTTATTTATGTTAGTATTTTGAACGGTGAAAACTAATTCACGGTTATTACGGTCACTATGGCATGTGTTGCGCTGTGATAGTGAGAACCGAGAATGATTTGAGATCTTCCCATTTATTCAAACTCATGATTGTCAGGCCGGTTAGGCAGCTAGGTATGCAAATGCTTAGCGACATGAATGAAATTTGAGTAATTGAGAATTTCTTGGAGATTTTGTTAAAGTGATAGTTAAAGTATTTTGCAAGTATTAAAAGTATTGAATCTAGTACTACAAACCTTCCCAGATATATATGTTTCAAGGTAAATGGTTTCTAGTTTCAAAATTGTGGATATCAGAGTTAGTTGTTTTCTACTTGATAAAATTTGGAACTCAGTAAAATATTGGGATTAAGGATGGATAGAGATTTCCTAGTTATTCTCTTCGCGAGTAACATTGTACGTGAAAGTGGAGTAAGAATGATTGGAGAATTTCTTGATATTCTTTTTCTCAAAGTTTTATCTGAGGCAGTATAGTAGAAGAAAATGGAAAAGTTTTACTCTATGATTAAAACTGATTGATCTTTTGAGATAAAGTATTCATCGATATTGTTCATCAATGAATTATTGAGATATTATCGTTTCGCTATATTATTAACTTGCTGAGCATTCTTTGGCTCACACTTGTTATTTTTTTTTAAATCTAATCTTTTCAGTAAACTAGTTGGCGAGGCTTAGCATGCGCAGTTCAGAAAGTGGAAAGAAGAAGCAGGATGCTGTTATGAAGCTAACGTGGATCAGGGTAATTAGATGTACAGTTTGAATTGTTGTATGTAATTATAGCTTTAGTAGTTATAGTATGTATTTGATTAGTTGGCCTGGTATACTTCTATTCGAAGTTATACCAGTGATTTAAGTTTGTATAAGTTTTGTAATTAGAGTTGTATTTAAGTTGGTTTTGGGTTTTCTTGTTTCTAGAACTGTAACCTAAGATCCTGAGTTTGGGAGTTGGGGTCAAAGAGCTTTTGATTGAGTTTTATTTTTAGTTCAGTTTTATTTTAATTTCAGATTTTTAGTTTAGTATTCAGCAGGTTTATGTTGTATTTACGAATACATCATGGCCGATTTTTGTTAGAACTTTTGAGTTTGTTAGCGTGACGCCCAAATCTACTGACCCCGGGATTTGGGGGCGTTACACTACTACCCTCTTTGTGCCAAAAACGTAACCTTGAGTGAAGCCATTTTTAAACCTTGATATATCATCATTTTGACTTGTTTTTCTTCATAAATCTTGCTCTCCTACACACACCTTTGGTCACCTTTGTTTTCCCACCTTCCAAGACACTTTCAATAACACTTGCTCTCCTTCCTCAAAATTCATATCCTTCCTGTCTTGATCAGCATACTTCCTCTTTCAGTTCTGGGTAGCAATTAGCCTTTTCTGAATGATTTCGATCTTTTCCTTTGTTTGCTGTACTAGTTCTGGTCCTAACACCTTACGCTCACCAACCTCATTCCAATATACTGTAAATCTACATTTCCTTCCATATAAAACTTTGTATGGCGGCATCCTAATACTAGGATGATAGCTGTTGTTGTAAGAAAACTCCACCAAAGGTAAGTGCTCGTCCCAACTTCCTTTAAAGTCCAATGCACACGTTCGAAGCATGTCTTCAATGATTTGAATGGTTCGCTCACTCTGTCCGTCTGTCTGCGGATGATAGGTTGTGCTCATCTTAAGCTTAGTACCCAAACATTCTTGAAATTGTTTCCAAAATCTGGAGTTGAAACGTGGGTCTCGATCAGACACAATAGATACTGGCACACCATGATGCATAACCACTTCCTTCAAATACAACTGTACTAACTTATCAAGTGAGAATATTTCATTGATCGAAAGAAAATGTGCAGATTTAGTCAAACGGTCTATGATAACCCAGATCGCATCATGATTAGCTTTTGTTCTAGGTAGTCCAACTACAAAGTCCATAGCTAGGTGCTCCCATTTCCACTCGGGAATATCTAACGGCTGTAATAGTCCACTGGGCCTTTGATGTTCATCTTTTACTCTTTGACACGTGTAACACTTGCTGACCCATTCTGCAATCTCTCTTTTCATATCAGGCCACCAGAAATGTTCCTTTAAGTCTTGTTACATCTTTGTACTTCCCGGATGAATCGAATATCTTGAACTGTGAGCATCATGCAAAATCTCATTCTTTAACTCTGGAACATTAGGAATCCAAATCCTCGAAGAAAACCTTAGTATACCCTTATCATCTTTCTGCGTGCAAATCTCCTCGCCTGTTAATGTGTTCATATCTTGACTCATAATTTCTTCCTGACATCTTCATATCCTTTCTAATAATTCCGGTTGAAAAGTCATGGTATAACACTTCTCACTGGTAGGCTCCGAAATCTGGACTTCTAGTTTCAACTTTTCAAATTCCGTGAACAATTCTTTGGGTATGGTAAACATATTCAATCTCTCTTTCCTACTCAATGCGTCAGCCACCACATTCGCTCTTCCTGGGTGATAGTTAATTGTGCAGTCATAATCTTTAATTAGTTCCAACCATCGCCTTTGTCTCATGTTAAGTTCCCGTTGAGTGAAGATATACTTCAAACTTTTGTGGTCCGTGTAAATCTCACATTTCTCACCATATAGATAGTGTCTCCAAATCTTTAGTGCGAATACAATTGTTGCTAACTCCAAATCATGAGTAGGGTACTTTTGCTCATGAGGCTTTAATTGTCTGGAAGCATACGCAATCACCTTCCCATGCTGCATTAGTACACACTCTAATCCCTTGTACGAGGCATCGCTGTAGATCACAAAATTTCCTTGACTGTCGGGTAAAACTAATACAGGTGCCGATACTAATCTCTTCTTTAATTCTTGGGAACTTTCCTCACACTTTTCATTCCATATGAACTTCTCATTTTTCCTAGTCAACCTGGTCAATGGCGAGGCGATCTTAGCAATATCTTGAACAAATCTTCTGTAATAACCAGCCTATCCTAAGAAACTTCTTACTTCGGTAGCTGTCTTCGGTCTACTCCAATTCACCACAGCTTCTATCTTCGCAGGGTCAACTCTAATTCCTTCACTACTGATTATATGGCCCAGAAATTGCACCTCTTCCAACCAAAACTCACATTTTGAAAACTTAGCATAAAACTTCTCTGCTCTCAAGATTTCTAACGCAATCCTTAAATGTTCCGCATGCTCTTCCCGGGTCTTAGAATATATCAAAATATCATCGATGAAGACTGTCACAAATTTATCCAAATGCTTCCTAAAGACTCTATTCATGAGATCCATAAATGCTGCTGGGGCATTGGTTAATCCAAATGGCATCACTAGAAATTCATAATGTCCGTACCTTGTACGAAACGCTGTCTTTGGAATGTCTTCAGGTTTGATCTTCAATTGATGATAGCCTGATCTTAAATCAATCTTCGAGAAATAAGCTGCTCCTTTAAGTTGGTCAAACAAATCATCGATTCTAGGTATGGGATATCTATTCTTGATGGTCAGTTTTTTGAGCTCTCGATAATCGATACACAATCTCATACTACCATCCTTTTTCTTGACAAATAGTACAAGCCCTCCGCACGGTGATACACTTGGTCTTATGACTCCCTTATCTAAAAGTTCTTGTAATTGTGTTGCTAACTCTTTAATCTCCACAGGTGCGATCCTATATGGTGCTTTAGACATAGGTTCGGCTCCAGGTATTAGGTCTATAGCAAACTCCACTTCTCGATCTGGAGGTAAACCGGGTAATTCTTCTGGAAAAACGTCAGGGAACTCGTTAACAATTGGTATATCTTCTATTTTCGGTGCCTGCTTCTCTACATCCATCACGTGGGCTAAATACGCTTCACAGCCTTATCTAAGTAACCTCTTGGCTTGCATAATACTCAGAAATTTCTTCACCTGCCTTTGTCCTTGAAATATCACTTCCTTATCATCCTCAGCCCTTAATCTTACCTGCTTCTTTCTACACTCAATCTGTGCATCATAATCGGCCAACCAATCCATTCCTAAGATTACATCAAATTCTCCCATTTCGAAAGGTATCAAATTGGAATAGAAAAGATAACCACATATCTCTATATTACACTGAGGACACACTTGATTGCCGGGGACTCTATCTTGATTTGCCACCTCTATCACTAAAGCTTGCTTCAAAGGTCGAATTTCACATTGCAATTTACTAACAAACTTGTTGGAAATGAAAGACTTGGTAGCTCCAGAATAAATTAAAACTTTAGCCTCTATTGAGTTCACAAGAAGCGTACATGCGACAACATCCATTTCCTGAACAGCATCCTGCATAGTCATGTTAAAGGTTCTGGGTCTGGGCTGGAGGCCCAGCTATCATTTGCCGATGGGGGTCTGGCTATCCTCAAAACATTTCCTGACTGAACCGACTCCTTACAATCTTTAGCAATATGACCAAGTTTCCCACATTTGTTGCACGTTACCGCTGATTTCGGAGTCAGGCACTCTGCCGCATAACGTCCCTTCTTGTTGTACTTAAAACATGTAACATTTGGTTTGTTGCAGACTTCTGGGTGCTTCCTCCCACAAAGTGTACATTCAGATAGAGCTGGTCCGATTGCAAGTTGCTGATTGGTATTCTGAAAACGTCTACCTTGACCACTATTTCCATTCTTTGGCTTCTGAAAACCTCGGTTCCTGTCAAACTTGTTATTATTATTATTACCTTTTGGGTTCTGATTTCCCTCAGTACTTTCTATCTTCCTTTTCTTTCCTGCCTTCTCCTTCTGATACAATTCGCTTTCACCTTCAACAATCATAGCTTTCTCTACCACCATTGTATAATTCTCTAACTGAAATACTGCCACCTTACAACGTATCCATGGCTTTAGACCTTGCTGAAATCTTTTAGCTTTCTTCGCCTTAGTATTGACATATTCAGGAACAAACCTTGCTAGCTCCGTGAATTTTGCCTCATATTCTGCCACACTCAAATTCTCCTGCTTTAACTCTAGAAATTGGATTTCCAGATGATCTTGCATATACCTAGGAAGATACTTCTCGAGAAATAACTTTGTGAATCTCTGCCATGTAATCACTCCTTCACCTTCCAACAGTTTTGTTGACTCCCACCAGTAGTTTGCTTTAGCTTTCAAGAAATAGCTCGCATATTCAGTCTTCTGTTCTTCTCCTACCCTTACCAAAGCAAAGGATTTTTCCATTTCATTCAGCCAAGCCCTAGCTTCTATAGGGTTAACAGTACCTTTGAACTTCGGAGGGTGAACGGCTTGAAAAGCTTTAAATGTCACATTTGGTTGAGCAGGTCGTTGTTGAGCTAATGCAGCAGTTTGTTGTTGAAGGAGTTGGAGGATTTGAGTCATAGTCGGGTCAACTGGATTTTGATTGCCAGTGTTCTGGTTTTCTGGATTTGTAGCAGGTGTTTTCTTCTTTGGAGGCATGATGCTGATAAGAAAACAAGTAGTTTATTAAACAACAGGCAAATATGTAGAGAGATAAGGTTTACAAATCCTGAATTTGAGTTGTCTGTGTTCACAAAAATTATTACGGTGTAAAGAAATAGGGAAGCATAGGTATTATCTTGAAAGATTAATTCCAATAAGAAATATTCAGACAACTCAGGAATATACTGAAAAATGCGTATATAGCAAGAAAATAAAGGCCATAGTACCAATATGGTTAACAATATGCACAACAGTTTTAGAGTTCAAGGTACACTGTTAACAATCCAACTATTAAAAGGTAAATACCGAGAATAATCCCTTTCATCCACCACCTGTGATAACGATACATCGCAAAAAGAAAGTACTAAAGCGATAAACACTACTAAAAAAACAGGATTAGACATCGCACTTTAGACATCGGTTATGAATTCCCCCGATGTTAAAAACATTTATTACATCGATAATTTTAAAACCGATGTCTTTTATGAATCAGACATCAGTTTTATTTAAAAGCGATGTCTAAAATTTAGGATAAAAAATTCTGATAAGGACCCAGACATCAGTTTTCTTTTAAAGCGATGTCTAAAAATTTAAGACATCAGTTACTTTTTAAAGCGATGTCTAAAATCTTTTTAAAAAATTCTAACAACTCGACCTCCCCTATCTTTTTCCCCGCCTTAAAAAATTTTCTACAATTATTTTCCCCCCCTTAACAAATTTTCCCCCTTAAATTAAATTTCCCCTCCCGCCCTTACAACCCCTGCCAGCTATCCCCTAAAACAATAAAATTTTAAAACAAAATTCATTAAAAATACATCAAAACCAATTGAGTTTATTACTCGATCCCTAAATCAAAACCAATTGAGCTCTCGCCCTTTCTTCCCTACTCTCTCAAACGTAAACCTAGCTTTCCAACTTTCAATTAAAACTATTAAACTTCGTTTGTCCGATTACTACTTTCAATTAAATTTCTTTCTTTTCTTCGTTTGTTTCTTTCCTTTACTTCATTTTCTTTGTTTCTTCAACAGATCTGGAGCTTGAAGGTTGGAGTTTGGAGCTTTGGGTTGCGAGTTTGGAGCTTTGGGTGTTCTTTGTTCATGGAGCTGCTCATCTCTCCATCTCTCGCTCCACAAAATCAACACAGATTCTCTCTCCCTCTATATCTCCCTTGCCGGATAATCTCTCCGGTAAAGTTCCGATCTTTACCGATCTGCAAAGCGAGTTGACTTTCACGAGTCACCAAAATCTCCTCACTCTTCAAATTTCAATTCTTTAAGCTGGTAATTTCAATTTCTAAGGTAATTTATCTTTTCACTTGTTTGTACTGCTACACTGCTTGAATTTAATTTATTTGTTTTTCTGTGTGTATATATAATAGTTTGTATTAGTGATGTGTGTGTGTGTTTTAGTAGGCATTGAATTGAAATTTTTATTTGTTTCTATGTTTATTTTGGCCTAATTGAAAATGGGTTTTATGTACCTTAAATGGTCTCCTCCTGTACCTTGAAGTCACTTCTAAATTTCATCTTGCTCATATAGTTCTTAGCACATCTCTGCAATTTTCTTGCTATTTAGAAGCTGATACGCTAGAGGTTGCTTAAGCTGAATTGTGTTGTGACTTGTGAGGATTTGGAATAGTTACTCAAATCATTTAGTAGTATAATCATCAATGATTTTTCTTTTTGCTTCCCAATATATTTTGTTCTCTCTTGTGGTTGATAAATTCTAGAGTTATAAGTTTTCTGTGCTTAATATGACCTTGCTCTTTGTTCAAATTGTTGACCTTTTTATTCTCCAAAAAGATTCTCCTAAAAGCTTCATGTAGCCTGTTGCTTTTGTGCATGAGTATCGGATTTTGATTTTTTTCTTTCATGGATAATTCTGTGATTTAAAGTTTAAATGAATATTCCAATATGCTTTTGCAGAAAGTGACTCCATGGAATGCCAATAAATTGAGGTAAGCTATTATGAATGGCTCTGAAATCCATCCCAGGGCAACAAATTTTGCTGATGAAGTCTCCAATTGCAGACTACCTTTAGGCAAAAAGGCCCGTGTTTCAATATCTAGGAAATTGACGTCTTCAAGAGGTGAAGCATCTGTAAATTGTCATGTCTCATCAACTCTATTTTATTGTATTTCTAAGTAAAATGTTGATTGCAGCCTACACTTCATAAGCCTAGTATTATGGCACATATACTTCGTGTATTACCAGGGGAGAAAACTATTCGGATGCATTATGCAAACTGCAGTACCTATAATGCTGATTTTGATGGTGATGAAATGAACGTTCACCTGCCTCAAGATGAAGTTTCACGTGTTGAAGCTTATAACATTGTAAATGCCAACAATCAGTACATTGTTCCGACAAGAGGTGATACTGTCAGAGGCTTGATTCAGGTTTCACTACTACGAATCCGTAGGAGACTGTTCAGTTCAAGAAAATATTAACTCAAATTATTTTCCTGAGATATGCAGTCATTAAATTATTTGTTGTTTTTCTAATTTAGTAGTATAATCTGCAATTTAGATATAAAACATTAATGATGCAGGTAGAGGCAGAAGTGTTCAGATTGGAAGAATTAAAAGCAAGCAAAATGAAAGAACTCGTTTTCAAGAAGAGGTCTGAGCTAGAGGAGATCTGCAGGAAGACGCACATGCATGATTCCAAAGTCTATAATGCGATGGAAGCTGCTATGGATGCTGTTGAAACAGGTATGGGGAGGTGTAGGTTTAAAGTCATTTAGTTATTGCACATCAATAAAATTGTTGTAATGGTTAAAAAAAATCCATATCTGATTTGTCACTAACTTCTTATATAGGAGTTATTGAACCTGCTTACATCCTTGAACAAATCAAGATTCAGATTGGTAAAGTGAAAGAGGAAGCACTTGCCAGGAAAAAAAAAGGTAGAGAAGTGGATGGCAGCATGCGAGGAGGAGTGCTGGCTTGATGGCAGCATTCTAGCTTATTGTGACATATGTCCCTGCTTGTTCAATATTGTTCTAGTTTGTTCTTTGCTATATGCTGTATAATTGCGAATTTTGTAATGATCAATATCAGTTATCATGTGGTACATTTTTGTTGAGATTTTTGGTATAAAGGTTTGTATAGTAGCTGATTATAAAGCATAGGCTGAAAGCAGGAACAATTCAAATTAACATCACAAATAACTTAAAAACGATGTCTAATCAAGCTATATTTTACCTAAAACCGATGTGGAAATTAGATTAAACTGATGTTTATAGCAAGAAACACATCAGTGCAATTCAAAAAATAGATGTTAATAACCGATGTTAAAACAAACTTTTAACATCAGAAATATACTAAATTGCGATGTGTAAATATGTATTAGACATCGGTTAAAAACCGATGTTTAAAGTTCAGACTTTTAACATCACACGCGAAGACATCGGTTCATTTTCAGAATAGACATCAGTTTTTACCCGATGTCTATTGACATATTTTTAGTAGTGAAAGGAATATCCTAACCCTATCACCTACTGTCCTAATGATAACCTACACCTATTGCTCCTATCCTATGTCTATAAGGGTTCGAATCCTATCCTACACCTATCCTATACCTAATCCTGGCTTGTTTCAGTGACCAATACCTGACAGCTCTGATACCAACTTGTAACGCCCCGACTACCCACTAATAAACATATACTTTATATAATAAAATACTCACAAACACCTTAATAATTATATACATATTGATATGACAACCTCAAAACCTTTTTAGATATATAATAAAACCATGATTTAACCACATAATAATTTATTATTTTTTAAAAAAAAAACAGTCTGAGAATTTTAGAAAATAGAACTCAATGCACACACAACTCTTATCAATTAAGCTTGCTCTCTTTTATTGAAATATAAATAAATAAACTTTGATACAGGGACATTTTAGAAAATTTCGGCATGAAGTATTCGTAATACGGACTATCCACCTGTATTTTGAACCAACCAAATTTCATTAAAAAAACAACGACAATTCCAACTATTTAAGAAAAACCAGCACATGTTCAACCTGTCCTAACCGATCAGGTGAACCATACTACTATGCCCTCCCGATCAAGGAACAAGATCGGGGCACCACAAATCAAAACTAAATACATAACACCGATAACCAGACATTAAGACATAATACAACACCCCACTACTAATCCAGATCTCTAGCAGGTAGTGGTATGAAACAAGCAACTACTAACTAAGTTATTACAATACACTACTAAATCCTTAATCAAAAGTTACATACACTCCACAAATATAAATACAACTAACTGGCACTATGATACAAATCTTGACTGTTATCCAAAAGTCCAACCTTTTACAAGAGCAAAACTAGTCTGTCTACAGTCCACAACAAGTTCTTCTCCTGATATAGCTCATAAGTCGTATCCTTTTCTTCTTTAACTGAAAAAGGGTTAGAAACAATAGCAAGGAGTGAGCCAAATGCTCAGCAAGTGATAAAAATGGAAATAAAGAATCCACAACTGTATACTGATTACAACAATATAAATGTGCCAAAGGTAATTCAAGATATTCTGATTTAGTTCACAATCTCAAGGTAAATTTGTCTGGCAGTAGAGTAATCTATTTATGACATTTCAAAATCATTCCTTTGGAAGTTTCTAAAAATCTTTTCATTTAAGGCAGAAAATCATCAATCCTCTTTTTCAATAAACTTTCATTTTTAAAACATTTAAATTTGATTGGAGGTTTCTCCCGACTTCGGACAATACGGGTGATCAGCCACGTAAAGTCCCCAGCCCGGACACTTAGTCCGTCTGGACATAAATTAGGTTCCCAATTAGGTAACACATTGGCCTTTAAAAGGTGTTGGACTGGTCCACCAGAACTACAACACAAAAATAAAACATGCTGGACCGGCGTCACTCGGCCTCTTACGCGGCTCCAATCTGAAGGAATCCGTGGAAAATATTTTAACAGAATTCCCCCACAATAAAACCTTTAAAATCATTTAAACATTTCACTTTTCGGTCCTTAACTCACTGATAACAGATCAGCCCAGCTTAAGGAATTTTAAAACATTTTTAAATAAGTAAGCCATTTTAATTTGCATTTATAAAAGATTAGGGGTCAAGGAAACGTTCAGTAATAATTGCATAAAATTTTCAAGATAGGAATTCAAATGTGGTTAAGAGGTATTTAAGGATATTGTTTTGTCAAGCACATAATAATATTAGGAGGTGACGTGAAAGAAATATTTAAATCAGCTCGGGTAGGTTTCAGAAAAACAGGATTAAATCAAATAAAAGTTCACGAGCTAATGAGGAATAAAGTAAATGTTAAGGTTCTAGAATTAATGTTCCAGGGAATTATAAGTAGAATTTTATTTTGGTAATTTAGGAATTAAGTGTAAATAAATGGTTTGTGATAGAGCAAGGCATAAATTATGAATTAAAGTTTATAGTTTAACATGAATTAGTGTGACAGTAAGGTACAGAAAGTTTAAACAATTATTCATGGCATCAACGATAAGGTATACGGGTTTTAAACAAAAATTCATAAAGGTAAATAACAGGGTACGAGAGGTAAGCAACAATTTATAAGGAATAAACAGCAAGATAAGAATTAGTCACAATTTATAACCAATTCAGGAAATCCGAACTTCAACATAAGGTTCGAATCACTTGCACCAAGCACTTTCAGGCTAATCACTTAGCTCAAAAGCCCTCAGCCTTTGCCTTTCCTTTATTCCTTGAGTCTACGCCCTTCGAATCTACACATATAAAACACTATTTCAGCATTTTATTAAATATTCGACGTTCGTATTTGAATGTCTAACCTTAATCTACCCTTACGATAATCCCTAAATTTATTCATTTTAATCATATAATATTAACCCTTGACCACTAACATATATAAATATATAATTAAAGCTGACAAGCATTTAACAATTAATCACGTAAACAAAATATAATCCAATACCACTTCGCACTAATAATACATACATATATACATATACTCGAGAAAATAAATTTAAGATTTTTAGAAAATTTTTACGGCATCCCCTTTATACGGGTGACTGCCAGTCGGAACATAACCGACACAACCAACCAATAATCATCATATTCCAAATAAAACTTACAACAAATAACATACTAACAATACGAGCTAAATTTAATTCATTGAAAATATTTCTTAACTTAATTAAATCGTACCAACCAAACATAAAATTTGGAACTTGAAATAAAAATTTCACGTAATCGATACAATTTATTTCGCCGGGCATCAGATTGTAACCAATTTAAAATCACTGAAGGAATTACTTAAAGCACTAAGTTGTGACACAAATAATCGAAGTACAGTAACCAACTCGAAGCACAAAATCAAAACCACGACATTCACAGTAGGAATTTAACAGGACGCCATTTCAAAGTATCACAGGATTACAAAAACACTACCCAGCTGAAACCAACAATGTTACGCAGTCTTACACTCGACCAAAACCCACACACACACTCTTGAATTACACAAACACACGAACACTGATAGCTTAGCACACACACACGAACACTACACTTCCATGACCGAGAGACATTAATCAACCGGAAACGTAAGGAAAAGAGGGGAGATTCGAGAGGAGAGGTTCGAGAATTTTCGAGAGATTTTAATCGAGAGAGACCGAGAGATTGATATGTTATAATTTGGGGAAAAAAATTGCAGCTAGGGATTTAGAGGAATTGAAGATAAAATGAAAAGAAAAGAAAAAAAAACAAAAGAAATTTTGAAATTTTGATTTGCTGATATTCATCAAAATAACTCCTAAAATCACGGTTAAATAGAAAATTGGGTGAAATATTAAATTTTAAAATTTTAAAATAAAAAGTATAAAACTACGATCACCCACATATTTTTAAAATATTTTTAGGATCAAAAACGAATTAAATATCGATTTTACAAGATTAAATCAATAAAGCCCAAATTAATTCATAAAATCATTTTAAAATCCTTAAAAATAGAAAATAATTCATCAAATATTTTTAAAAGTCAAATAAACTAATATAATTAATAATGAAAAAGATTTCATGATTTTTACTAATCTCGATAATTTTATAAAATTCTAAGAAGATAAGTAACACATGATTAAATAGGATTTAATTCCCAAAAATAAAAATAAAAATACGTAGACTTATCTGACACATATAAATCATCAAATAAACCCACAAACATGATATCACACATATTTTACCTCCTCACAATATTCACGTCACATAATTTACCTTTAATATTAAATAAATAATTAAAAATACAAAAAATTTCTAAGGTGTTATAGTGGGAGTACGCAGGGAGAGGGGGAAGGAATCGATGGAGAGACAGATGGGCAGAGAGCGAGAGAGAGGTGCGGGCAGAGAGAAAATGAGCAAAGGAGATGAGGGAGATAGAAAGAGACAAACGGAGAGATAGAGGGAGATAGGCAGAGAGAAAGAGAGAAAAGAGAGGGTGGGGGTGGAGAGATTGAGAGATGGAGGTCGAGAGATCGAGAGATTGAGGGAGAAAGAGAGAGCGAGCGAGAGATTGAGGGAGACGGAGAAGAGAGAGAGAGAGAGAGAGAGAGAGAGAGAGAGAGAGAGAGAGAGAGATTTATAAAATTTGAATTATTTTGATAGCTTTACATTTCTGCTAAAAGTGGTGATAATAAAGAAGGATTTAAAATATAATAAGAATGAATTCTTGCACCATGTTATTTTAAGAATAAAATAGGGATGATTTTCTTATAAGAGACTTAATTGAATTAGAGAATTTTAGATATTTTGAGAATTATAGATAATTAGTGAGAATCTTATAAATGCCCTTTATATTTGAGATGTGATATAAATAAATCAATTAGTATCATTTATTCACGAAAAATAATTATAGACCTTCTAAATAAGAATTTTCCATACGAATAAATAGAGTGAGATTTTTCCCGTAATATTTTGCTTTCATTAGGGAGATGTCATAAATTACGGGCTAATAAAATTATTAGGTAAACGATTAGAGCCTCCACTCAAGGTCAATTAAATTATATAGAAATTTCGTTAGTACAACTTGAAGAGCCGAATAAATTGTGTGAGTATATCTCAAAATTATATTTCTCGAAATTACTTGATTATTTGACTGCATGATTACTGAAATCGTTTTGATAATTATTATAGAAATTCTTTCTGGGACTTGAGACTTTCGCTCGCGGGTAACGGTTTTTATTATTTGGTAGAGTTTAACGTCGAGACAGAGGCAAGTTCATTTCTACCCTTAATCTCGGAAATTTTGTATTTTACTCGTATTGCGTATTGATTATTATTTTCTCATTAAATATTATTTTGCTGCTAAAATATTTTTTATTGGGAATCGTATAGCATATGAACGTAGGAGCGACTTCATTGTTATCAGGTCGATTTCATTAATTCGAAACGACTCTTTTTTTTTTATTCAGTAGAACTAATCTCATTGTGCGGGATAGTTAAATTCATTCTTTCCTGTCAAATTTATTTTACGGATTCGACAACCTTTCTTGAATATCCTTTAATTGATTTATTGCTCGAATCAAACCTGTAGATAGTATAAAAAGTAGGATCGTCGAACGGTTTACTCGTTGATCAAATGGAAACCTTCTATTTTAACGTTCATCATTTATGTGTATTTAATTATAAACCTTCGAGTTGTACTCCTTATTCGGTACGACTCATTATATCTAACTTTCCTAGACTATTCTCATTATTTCGAGATAGTTGCCTTTCTTGTCAGTGGTTAGCACTTTATTCGTGTCAACCAATAAAACGTATTTATTGAGATTTTACATCAGTCCATTGTTCAGAATGGTGGCACATTTACGTGAGACTGGTAGTCCGCCAGATCAAATAAATAATTCCTTGTAAGTTTCTCCCAATTTATCTGTTCATCAAATATTCCGGAATTCTGTATTCTTACTGGTCAACATAGGAGAGAGGCCCATGGTAGAGAAGAGAGACTTGTGTGCTGTTATATGGACACGGGTATATTTTAGGCATTATAGTTGCCAGGGTTGATTTAATAACCCATTATGATGCTAGCACATATATATTATATTTCGTTGATATCACATTGTAGCCGTGATCGGGCGAAGTATAATGTCATAGGAGGACGGTATTCTCGGTCGGATAGTTGATCGCCCCACTGAGATACCGAGAGGTTGGAAGACCAGTGTAATCACTTCTCACGAGTCATCAGAGATACACCAAATGAGTCCTTTTGAGTATACTTTTATCGAGATGAGTCTTTTGTCAATATCAGACTGTTGATTTTCAAATGCTCATTTAAATTTCGAGTTTTATATTTTTTTGGTAAATCCTATTATATTTATATACCGAGCAAGGAGGGGACTTGCTGAGCACTATAGTTGCTCATTCTTGCTTTACACCATTTATTCAGTTGTCAAGAAGGAAAGAGGTGAGCCGTCTAGCCAGAGATCCAAAAGGAAGGGGGAGGTTCAGAGCTATGCTGCCAGGGATTAGATTACCCAGCTGGAACTTTAACTCTACTATGTTTAAGAACCTATGTAAGATATTGTTCTGAGATGTAATAATTCATATTGTAATAATGTGTGAGACCGATCCCTGGAACTGCGAAGTGGGACTCTTATGCTCCGTTGTAATAATTATCTTTTATTATATTGAGCTAACGTGCGTTGCAGGATATCGAGATAGTGTGACGACCCGGATCCCCGGACAGGGTGGATTTGGGGGCGCCACAGCGTTGGTATCAGAGCTATACTGCCAGGGATTAGATTACCCAGCTGGAACTTTTACTCTACTATATTTAAGAACCTATGTAAGATATTGTTATGAGATGTAATAATTCGTATTGTAATAATGTGTGAGACCGATCCTTGGAACTACGGAGTGGGACTCATATGCTCCGTTATAATAATTATCTTGTATTATATTGAGCTAACGTGCGTTGTAGGATATCGAGCCAGTGTGATGACCTGGTTCTCCGGACAGGGTGGATTTGGGGGCGCCACAGCGTTGGTATCAGAGCGATAGTTATATTCTTATGAAAATGTGAGAGCCTGGGGATATAATACGACGTTAGAGATAAAATAAGGTTGCGATAAATGGAGGCCTAATTATACACCATTAAGTATTTACTGCTGTTTATTCCTGACCTGATAGTATTCTATACTTCTATAGATATAGGTGTATTGTTGAATAGTACTTGTTATGATAGAATTCTATACCTTTGTAGATGTCTACTTCAGGACCAGTTGGGTTTCGTTCAGACAGAGACAGATCTCCTACACCTTATCCACATGGACCCCTAGATCCCGGCTCAGAGTCAGACAGTGACCCATCTGAGGAGTATTTGCTCGTTGATGTGGACTCGGAGGATTCTTCTGTTCAGATATTCATACTTACTCCTCCACCTGTGATAGACTTAGTGCATTCTCTTGATCAGAGTGTTGAGGTAGTTGACTCCCCTGTGCCAGTGATTGATTTAGTTACTCCTTCACTTGAGACTCAGACAGAGACCGAGCAGTTAGTTCAGACTCCAGTTTCCACTGTGACTACTGAGACTACACTTCTATTCACACCAGAGATGTTCCGTTATGAGACACCAGAGCCTATTACCTCTGATCCGATTGATGAGAGCCAGCTATCACCCATCCGTACTGAGATCATACCTAGTCTAGCTACTCCGGTCTCCAGGGTTGCTACGCCCACCAGAGTATCAACTTTCGCCGATTTGATTACTCCTCCTATCCCGATATATGCCTGGACTCCTACAGTCCCTACCATACCTGATTACATGTTCTCACCTGTTAGTGATGCTCCTACCTGTGATACTGCCCCACCTGCACCCACTATACCTGCTACTGTCCCTGCATCTATAGCTGCTACTACCACTGCTGTACCTCCAATTCCTCCTGAGTATGCCGGTGTGGCAGGAGAGATGGTCCCATGGCATGTTCACCATTCTTTATATCAGCATTACGATGGATATGGGCTCGTTATGAGGAGATATTTGCTACCAGGGATGGTATTCTTAGGCTTCTAGCTGATCCAGATCCTCATGTTATGCACCATGGAGGGAGTTTTTTAGTGAGAGATGTAGCTATGGAGATTGTGCATGAGATTTTTCTTTCTGTCTTGATGGGACTTCAGACTGACATTGCTGCTCTACCATCATCCAGTACCGGACAGATTGACCAGAGTCGAGTTGCTACCTTGTTATCAGTGGCGTTAGGAGAGTTTCGTAGGAGGGTTTGTGAGATATTTGGCCAGTGATGACTGTTACTGCTGTTGTGAGCACATAGTCTTATGTTTTAGGGGAAGACATATATGTACGCTTGCACATTCCCACCTTTTGGATAGTATGTATATGGTAGTTTAAGATCCAATGAGAGTCGCTCTGTTCTCTCTCTAAACAACCTAGCCGCCATACTTTTTCTTCACCTTTTCTCCATCAAATCTACAATTAAACCTACCTAAATCCATTTTCCTCTTCTGATCTTCCACCCAAAACACAATATTTCTTATACATATATATATTTATTCTGTTCTAAATGTTTTTGGAGGTTTTTCTGGACTTTAATCCACCTGGGTCTCATGCTTTTGATGAGATCTTTAAAATGGTTTTCTTGCCTGATGTATGTTTGAGCTGTCTTCTGGGTTTGGTTTCGTTTTGGGAAGGAAGCCCGTATGGGAGAGATGGGATATCGCTATTCACAGGAGAACGGGGGGGTCTTGCATTTGTCTATGGAAACCACACCTTGTTCTATGATGTTACGCTTCAAGAAAAGCTTTTGAAGGAAAATTATGTCGGCTTTGGGCCCTTTAATTTTCATGAGAATCTTCTAGTATTTGCTGGTGGGTATGGTGGATTTCTGCTTCCGGAGGTAGTGAGCCAGGTGTTAGACGAAAGTCCTAAGAGAGTGAATGAATTTCATAGTGAGTTAACTATGGAAGACGGTTCCGTTTTAGCCATATGCTGTCTTCAGTTTGGTTGTGTCATAGCGGGTTTCTCTAATGTTGAGGAGTTTTCTTTAACTGAAAAGGGGGGTGGTTTCTTTATTGAACACCATCTGTTTGTTGAAACGCCTGATAGAAAGGGTTTGTTGTTAGCGATGGTCTCAATCATCTGTTTCGAGCCCAGGAAAGAGGTTTGTCATGAGATTCTACCTATGGAGATATTCTATGATATTAAGAGGGACGTCAATATTGGCGAAATGTATCTGGATTCAGCTGCGGGGTTCATGTCTTGGCCTGTTCTGGTCAGGATGGCTACGATTGTAATGAGGGATGCTGCCCGCTTGGTGCTCGTTAAAATGTTCCAACGAGGTTGTACAGGTTTGGAGTTTGTTTGCAATATTAGAACTGAGGTTTTGGTAATTGGAATCAGACTTCAGTTCGACTATGTTAAGGTTTCGAGGCTTGAGAACATGGTCGGCGTATTCACTTCTTTGAAGGTTTCGGGAAAGCTTGGCCAGTATGGTACGATGTTTGTCGTTTCACACTGGTCTAAGGTTGATGTGGTGGGCTTTGGCGCACTAGTTACATTTGTTATGCTAAGGCTAAGGTCTCTAGTTGTTGGTGTGATGTCACCATTAAATGATGACTTGTTTGAATTTAGTTCAGGGGTATGGACGCATCGTGTGAGCCTAAGGATTATGGCTAATTTGTTGAGGGCTGCATGCTGGTGGGTTTACTGCTACTGGATTGGGTGGGTAGCCACCATGGTGCGAGGGGTTTTTTTCTTAGGTTTGCATATTGTTGGGGTGGAAACCGGAATTGAGGCTCCTCGTATTAGGAGGCCTGTTCCGGGGAACAATCATGGTGACAATCTGATTGGCAGAAGTATTGGGATCCTAGGTGCTACAGAGATGGGTGTAAGCAGGGTATGTGATACCCGATTAAAAATTAAGAGTTGGTGGGCTATGTATAGAGTTACTGGCCTTCAAGCTAGTAGAATGTGGTCGTTAAAAGGGGATTGGATGCAATTTGGTTCAATGAAGTGTGCAATGCACTATGGTGCAACTGCAATAGCTGACCAAGGTGCGTTTTGTTTTGCAACTCCTGTACGGATGCTTACTACTGGTAATGATTGGTGCCTAGATGTATTCAGGTTTCGAAAGTTGGTCTTCCTAAGTTCTGAGGAAGTGAATATCTTAATGTATGCTGAGTACTGCTTCGCTGGGTTATACAGCAGGGATGATATTGACTGCTGTATGCAGGGGTGGAACCATGTGTGTCCCTTTGGGGAAAATATGATTGCTGCGGTTGGGCAACTACAAGGAGCTGATCCTGAAGGATCATATTATTTTACTTATTTCTTGGCATAGATCATGTGCTTTAGCTAGATTAGACAGGTTCCTTTGTCAGTATGGAACCTTGTCTATTGTTGTTTGATTTCGGCTGTTCTGTGTCGAATTGTTTAGGTTGATTTTGTAATGTTTGGAGGTTGATTTCGCGGGGTATGCCCCTAGATTTGTTTCCGTTGTTCCTTTTTGTATAAAATTTTTAATTAGCAAAAAAAAAATGTATATGGTAGTTAGTGGTGACCCGTATTTTTGGATGGCATCATGTTAGATCTTTCTGTTGTTAGGGTGTACATATTTTGCTATTCCATGTATCTTGACTAGATGTAGTTGACTTTATGCCCAGCCTGTTGGGTAGTGACCTTCATCTTCAACACGTATTTATCTAGCATTATGACATGGACTGTACCTGTATGCTACCTAGATATTATGCTATTATGATCTTTTTTAGTAGTACTGTCATTTTTATCTGTTTGTAGTAGATTTATGATACTCTTGATTATCACACAGAAGCACCTTTACCTGTTTGTCACTAGATTGATTAATATTCACTTTTCGAAAATACTTTATAAAATGAGTTTTAAACACTATAACAACCATTTTAAACCTGAAACATAGTTTTGCTGCAAATACCCCAAATCTTTTTATAAAAAGGAATACGAGTACCTGTGTAATAAAAAAAATGAAAATGATCTTGAGAAAGCCAGTGAACGTAACCCAGGATCGAATACCAACGATTTTCACCGAATAAATGATTATGAATGCATATCATATCTATGCCAGTGATAATGCCATATTTCTGTTTATTTGTCAGTTATAACATACCCTACTCTTTTCACTCTTAATAGAAAAAGATGTCACCCAAAAGAGGATGACCTCCAAGAAACCCACGCCCTCAACCCGAAAAAAAACAAGACGATAATGTTCCACCCCAGAACCCAGTTCCAAACCCAGAACCGAAACCCGCCATAAATCCTAATCAGAATAATAATGATCCTATGAACCTGTTTCTGGACTTTCTTCATCAACACACCCAGAATCCCCAACCTCAACAGACATCCAGTAGGAGGGAACCCACCTCCAGCTCAACTGACCCAAGATACAATAACATTTAAAACATTAAAATCTTTGAATTCCCCTGAGTTTAAAAGTACCACTAACCTAGTGGAGGCGAGAATCTGGTTACGGGAAATAGAAAAGACTTTTGAGATTGTAGGAGTGGAGGAAGAGAAGAAGACAGTGTTCGCGGCTTATATGTTGAAAGGTGAAGCTAACTATTGGTGGGAAGCGAAAAGAGCAATGGAAGGTAATGCGGTTGTACCATGGACCATATTTACCCAGTTGTTCCTAGAAAGGTATTTTCCTAAGTATCTGGAAAATCAGATGGAAAGAAAATTTTTAGAACTGAAGCAAGGGGCGATGACTATCGCAGACTATGAAGCTAAGTTTACAGAACTCTCAAGGTTCGTACCTTATCACGTAGACCAAGCATTACGGTTGTACCATGGACCATATTTACCCAGTTGTTCCTAGAAAGGTATTTTCCTAAGTATCTGGAAAATCAGATGGAAAAAAAGTTTTTAGAACTCAAGCAAGGGGCGATGACTATCGCAGACTATGAAGCTAAGTTTACAGAACTCTCAAGGTTCGTACCTTATCACGTAGACAGCGAGGAAAAGAGAGCCAAGCATTTTCAACAAGTATTGAAGCCCTGGATACAGAATCGAGTCACCGTGTTCGAAATCACCAATTATGCAACCTTAGTTCAGAAAGCGGCCATAGTGGAAAGTGGAAGTGAATTGTTCCCGAAGGATAGGGATGGAAAGAAGAGGAAGTTTTAGAACAGTGGAAATAATTTCGTGAAGAGGTCTGATAATCGAAGCAACAAAAAACCTTTTGTGAAAAGAGAAGAAGAAGCACTGATACTAGGAGGATTAGGAATCATGAAACCAGAGGAATCAACCAGAGGTTCAAACCTCCATAGACAGTTAATGTGATGCAAGGAAGACCACCTCTGCCAGAATGCAAGACATGTGGAAAGAAACACCCTGGACCCTATCATCAAGCTTGCGTGAATTGATATAACTGTGAACAGAAAGGTCATTATGCTTCTAGTTGTAAGGAGAAATCTGTCACCTGTTTCAATTGTGGAAAGAAGGGCACGTGTCCTGAGATTGCAGATAGCCTTCAAAGGAGAATCCAGTACCTCGACTCACAGCACCTCCTAACAACAAGCCGACAGCACGAACTTTCAATATGAATGTAAGAGATGCCATTGACGACAACGATGTGATCGCAGGTACGCTTCTAGTAAATTCTGAGAATGCGTTTGTTCTAGTTGATTCCGGAGCCACCAAATCTTTTATTTCTGAAAACTTCATGAATAAATTGAATCTCGAATCTGTGCCCTTAGAGGGAATTCTGAACATAGAAGTAACTAATCAAGAAGTCATTCTATTGAACCGATTGTGTTCGAATTGTTCTATAGAGATACAAGGACAATATTCTGACGCAGACCTCATTCCTTTTAAGTTAGGAGAATTCGTTGTAATCCTATGGATGGATTGGTTAGCGCGCTATGATGCTCAAATAAATTGTCGTCGGAAGAAGGTTAGCCTAAGAGGACCTAATGGTATAAGAACTCCGTTTCATGGACGGAAATCGACTAAGAATTTTCAGTCAATAATTCAAGCTAAAAGATTACTTCGGCAAGGATGTCAAGCCTATCTGGCTCATCTGATAGATAACGAGAAACAGACCCCTACAATCGAAGAGATTCCTGTAGTTAATCAATTTAAACATGTTTTCCCCGATGAGTTGCCTAGGCTGCCACCAGATCGAGAGATAGAATTTACAATTGATCTAGCACCAGGAACCGCTCCCATCTCAAAAGCACCTTACAGGATGGCTCCAGTGGAAAAGAAAGAATTGGCAACACAGCTACAAGAGTTACTTGATAAAGGTGTAATCAGACCAAGTGTGTCCCCGTGGGGAGCTCCAGTTTTGTTCGTGAAGAAGAAGGACAGACCCATGCGATTATGTATTGATTATAGTGAACTGAACAAGATGACCATCAAGAATAGGTACCCTCTGACTCGGATCGACGATCTTTTTGATCAACTTAAGGGAGCTACGCATTTTTTGAAGATTGATTTAAGATCCAGATATCATCAACAGAAGATCAAGACTGAGGATGTTCCTAAGACCACCTTTAGAACCCGATATGGAAATTACGAGTTCTTAGTTATGTCATTTGGGTTGACAAATGCTCCCTGCTTTCATGGATTTAATGAATCGCGTGTTCAAGAAATACCTGGATAAGTTCGTGATTGTATTTATTGATGACATTTTGGTATACTCGAAGTCTCCTAAGGAACATGCTGGACATCTCTGTCTGGTTCTAGAAGCATTGAGGAAGGAAAATTTGTATGCAAAATTTTCAAAGTACGAATTCTGGATGAAAGAAGTTCAATTTTTAGGGCACATTGTGAGCGGTGAAGGAATTTATGTAGACCCAGCTAAAATAGAAGCAGTAGCGGATTGGCAGAGACCCAAGACTCCAATAGAGGTTATAAGTTTCCTTGGATTGGCCGGATATTATCGTAGATTTTTGAAGGATTTCTCAAAGATAGCTACGCCACTGACTCGACTTACCAGAAAAAGTGAAAAGTTTGAATGGACCTCCAAATGCGAAGACAGCTTTCAAGAATTGAAGAAGAGATTGACTTCTGCCCCAGTTTTAACATTACCTGATGAAAAAGGCGATTTTGTGATTTTCAACGATGCCTCTCACAAAGGGTTAAGATGCGTACTAATGCAACATGGGAAGGTAATAGCTTACGCCTCTCGACAACTGAAGGAATATGAGTCCCGGTATCCTACTCATGATCTAGAACTTGCTACTATTGTATTTGCACTCAAGATTTGGAGACATTACCTGTATGGAGAGAAATGCGAGATTTACACGGATCAGAAGAGCTTAAAGTATATATTCACGCAGACGGAATTAAACATGAGACAGAGAAGATGGTTGGAATTGATTAAAGATTATGACTGCACGATAAAGTATCACCGGGAAAGGCCAATGTAGTGGCTGATGCTTTAAGTAGGAAGGAAAGACTCAAACTGTTGATAACCTCGGAAGAATTGATCAGAGAATTCGAGAAAATGGAGTTAGAAGTCAAGGTCCCAGTCCAAAACAATGAAAGAGTTTACAACATTCATTTTTAACTAGATTTACTCGAGAAGATTCACCGCTGTCAGGAGGAACAAGTGATGGAAGGAAGAAGATCAGAATTGACAAGAGAAGAGTTTTTTCAAGAGATGATAAAGGAATTAAACGATTTGCTTCGAGAATTTGGATTCCTAACGTTACAGAATTGAAAGAAGAAATCATGAGCGAGGCGCATAACTCGAGATATTCCATACACCCAGGGAGCACAAAAATGTATCAAGACATTAAGTTGAATTATTGGTGGCCCAACATGAAAAGAGAGATTGCAGATTGGGTAAATAAGTGTTTGACATGTCAGAAAGTGAAAGCAGAACATCAACGACCCAGTGGATTATTTCAACCATTAGAGATTCCAGAATGGAAATGGGAGCACATCATAATGGATTTTGTGGTAGGTTCACCTCGAAGCAAGCGAGTTATGATGCCATATGGGTTATAGTCGACAGACTCACGAAGTCCGCATATTTTCTTCCAATCAGTGAAAGGTATTCAGTAGAAAGACTAGTAGGTCTGTATTTGAAGGAAGCGCCATGGAGTGCCTGTGTTAATTGTGTCAGACATAAATGCTCGTTTTACTTCTAGTTTCTGGAATAGTTTCCAGGATTGCCTAGGTACCTAACTGAAACTAAGAACAGCCTATCACCCGTAGACTGATGGACAGAGTGAAAGGACAATTCAGATGATAGAAGATATGCTACGAGCCTGCGCCTTGGATTTCAAAGGAAGTTGGGATGATCATCTGCCGTTAGTTGAGTTTGCATTCAATAATAGTTATCACTCCAGTACCGGTATGGCCCCGTATGAAACTTTATATAGAAGGAATTGCAGATCTCCACTGTGTTGGGATGAAGTCGGTGAAAGAAGAATACTAGGGCCAGAAATGGTCCATCAGACAAAGCAATCCATAGAGGAGATTCAGAAAAGACGAGTCGCTGCTCAAGACCGTCAACGAAAATATGCAGATTTAAAAAGAAAGGATAAGTCATTTGAGATAGGAGATAAAGTGTTGTTGAAAATTTCCCCGTGGAAAGGGGTGATGAGATTCGGGAAGAAATGGAAGCTGAGTCCTAGGTATATCGGACAATTCGAGATCCTTAAGAAAGTTGGAGCCGTGTCATATCAATTAGCCTTACCGCCAGATCTTCAGCACATCCATGATGTATTCCACATATCAATATTGAGAGCCTATCATCCTGATAACCGACATGTATTAGAGTATGAGCCCATATACATCAAAGCTGACCTGACCTACGCTGAACAACCAGTGGAAGTTGTAGACTACAAAGTGCATGAGCTGCGAAATAAGAAAGTGAATTTAGTGAAAGTAATTTGGAGGAATCGTCAAATCGAAGAAGCTACTTGGGAACTTGAAAATTAAATGCGTACAAAATACCCTGAGTTGTTTAGCTAATAATGTTGATCCCGAGGAGGGAATCCTTTTAAGGGGGGGAGACTGTAATAACCGTGAATTTTATTAATAAGTTTAATGACGAGCCTATCCGAATAAATTTTGTAAACTCAATTTTATTAATTTTAGGGATGCGTATAAATATTTATTTATTGCCGCGTTATCCTTTCTATTAATGGAGGTTTATTATTAATATTATTGTGACTATTATCATTATGGTGATTATTATAATAATAATAATAATAATAATAATAATAATAATAATAATAATAATTATTATTATTATTATTATTGCTACCTATTTTATTTATTTTGCAACTACTATTATAATTAAGATTTTAAGAGTTGTTAGCAAATATTAGTGTTATTATTATTTCTTCTAATTAATAATTAGGAGCATATTAAATTGCAATTTGATAAGGTGAATGTGAATTAAGGCCAAAAGAATTTTTAGTCCACTAGAGCCCAAGTAGCTAGAATATGTATATAATTAGAGATTAGTATAGAAACCCACTTACTACTTCATCTCTATTTTTCTCTCGGCAAAAACACACACACACACACACACACTTACTTTCACCTCGATTAAAACACAACTTTGCAAGCTTATAACTACATAATCTTAGCTCCGATCTTAGGCGGATTAGTAAAGCTTACGACCCGCTCTTTCTATCTATATAAAAAGGTTTTGGTTTCAAGAGTGATAAAAATCAAGTTATTAAAAATTTTGGTTTTCACAATAGAGGGTACTAGTTTATACCCTTAAAATTCTTTATTCATGTTGTATGTGTTTTCTTTTTGTATTTTTGCTTGAAACCCTTATGTTAAATTAGGGATTTTTAAAATTTAGATAGGGATTTGTAAATTTAATTGATTGGCTTGAATAGTTGAATTATATGATGTGGGTATTGATTATAATTGGGAGTTTTGATTTGGGGGAGGGTTGTTTGTGTTGCATGGCTGATCGGAGGCCACCACCGCGATGGCGACGGTGGTCGGTAGTGGTGGGAGTTCACCGGAGTACACAGAGAGAGTGGGAAGGAATCGATGGAGAGATATGGGCAGAGAGCAAGAGAGATGTGCGAGCACAGAGAAATTGAGAAGAAGATGAGGGAGATAGAGAGAGACAGATGGAGAGATAGAGGGAGATAGGTGGAGAGAAAGAGAGAAAAGAGAGAGTGAGGGTGGAGAGATTGAGAGATGGAGAGAGATGGAGGTCGAAAGATCGAGAGATTGAGGGAGAAAGAGAGAGCGAGCGAGAGATTGAGGGAGACGGAGAAGAAAGAGAGAGAGAGATAGAGAGAGAGAGAGAGAGAGAGAGAGAGAGAGCAGAAAGTCGGGGGTGGAGGGGAGCCGCCGGCGCCGCCATGGCGTTCGGCCAGCGACCCGAAGAGGATGATGATGATGGTGGTGTTGGTTGTTATTAGCAATAATTAATTAATTGTTAATTTTGTATTAATTGATTAATTGAGAACTTGATTGATAAATATGATCAATTATAATAAAATTAAAATTCAGTTTTGGTTTTAAAAGAGATTATAATTTTATTAAAATGGAGATTCTTTTATTTGAATAATAAAATTGGGGCTTAATTAAATTCAAATGAGAGTGTTTATTTTGTAGAATAATAAAAAGAATTTTTTTGGGTTATTAATTGGATATTAGGAAGAGGAAAAGAAATGGTATTAATTATCGGGTTTTATAAAAGAAATAAATTAGGATTATTAATTGGTTTTAAAAGAAAGAAAAACAATTTGATTTATTTAGTGAATATTAAAGTGGGAAAGAAATTAGAATTAGTGAGATTTATAAAATTTGAATTATTTTGATAGCATTACATTTATGCTAAAAGTGCTGATAATAATGAGGGATTTAAAATCTAATAAGAATGAATTCTTGCACCATGTTATTTTAAGAATAAAATAGGTATGATTTTCTTAGAAGAGACTTAATTGAATTAGAGAATTTTAGATAATTTGAGAATTATAGATAATTAGTGAGAATCTTATAAATGCCCTTTATATTCGAGATGTGATATAAATAAATCAATTAGTATTGTTTATTCAGGAAAATAAATTATAGACATTCTAAATGAGAATTTTCCATACGAATAAATAAAGTGAGATTTTCCCCGTAATATTTTACTTTCATTAGGGAGATGTCATAAATTACGGACTAATAAAATTATTAGGTAAACGATTAGAGCCTCCACTCAAGGTCAATTAAATTATATAGAAATTTCGTTAGTACGACTTGAAGAGCTGAATAAATTGTGTGAGTATATCTCAAAATTATATTTCTCGAAATTACTTGATTATTTGATGGCATGATTACTGAAATCGTTTTGATAATTATTATAGAAATTCTTTCTGAGACTTGAGACTTTCGCTTGCGGGTAACGCTTTTTATTATTCGGTAGAGTTTAACGTCGAGACAGAGGCAAGTTCATTTCTACCCTTAATCTCGAAAATTCTGTATTTTATACGTATTATTTTGATTCATATTTGATGCGAGTTATCAGTTACGAGATTTATTTTATTACTCCTTATGTTACAAGAATTGCGTATTGATTATTATTTTCTCGTTATATATTATTTCGCTGCTAAAATATTTTAATTGGGAATCGTACCGCATATGAGCGTAGGAGCGACTTCGTTGTTATTAGGTCGATTTCATTAATTCGAAACGACTCTTTATTTTATTCAGTAGAACTAATCTCATTGTGCGGGGTAGTTAAATTCATTCTTTCTTGTCGAATTTATTTTACGGATTCGACAACCTTTATTGAATATCCTTTATTTGATTTATTGCTCGAATCAAACAAGTAGATAGTATATAAAAAGTAGGATGGTCGGATGGTTCACTCGTTGATCAAATGGAAACCTTCTATTTTAATGTTCATCATTTATATGTATTTAATTAAAAAACTTCGAGTCGTACTCCTTATTCGGTACGACTCATTATATCTAACTTTTCTAGACGATTCTCATTATTTAGAGATAGTTGCCTTTCTTGTCAGTGGTTAGCACTTTATTCGTGTCAACCAATAAAATGTATTTATTGAGATTTTACATCAGTCCATTGTTCGGAATTGTGGCACATTTACGTGAGAATGGCAGTCCGCCAGATCAAATAAATAATTCCTTGTAAGTTTCTCCCAATTTATATGTTCATCAAATGTTCGGGAATTCTGTATTCTTACTGGTCAACATGGGAGAGAGGCCCATGGTAGAGAAAGAGAGACTTGTGTGCTGTTATACGGACACGGGTATATTTTAGGCACTATTGTTACCAGGGTTGATTTAATAACCCATTATGATGCTAGCACATATATATATTATATTTCGTTGATATCATATTGTAGCTGTGATCGGGCGAAGTGTGGTATCATAGGAGAACGGTATTCCTGATCGGATAGTTGATCGCCTCACTGAGATACCGAGAGGTTGGAAGACCAGTGTAATCACTTCTCATGAGTCATTAGAGATACACCAAATGAGTCCTTTCGAGTATACTTTTATCGAGATGAGTCTTGTGTCAATATCAGACTGTTGATTTTCAAATGCTCATTTAAATTTCGAGTTTTTTATTTTTTTGGTAAATCCTATTATATTTATATACCGAGCGAGGAGGGGACTTGCTGAGCACCATAGTTGCTCATTCTTGCTTTACACCATTTATTCAGCTGTCAAGAAGGAAAGAGACGAGCCGTCTATATAACGCCCTAGAAATAACATACTTATAAATATTATTATTTAATATTAAATGTAGAATATGTGGCGTGATTTTTTTTTTTTAGATAAAATATATGCGACATCATGTTTACATGTTTATATGGTGATGTATGTGTGACGTGCTAGTCCGTATGATTTTTATTTGAATTTTTATGATTAAAATCTATTTAAATTATGCATTATTGATCTTTGAAATTTTTTATAAAATCATTGGAGTATTTAAAAATCCCGAAATCTTTTGCAATATCATATTTGTATATTTATTTAGTTTTAAAATTAGTGAGAGAATTATTTTGGGCGTTTAAGTATTTTAAAATGATTTTATAATTTATAGTGTATTTAAAATATTAAAACTTATAAAATGTATATTTAATTCGTTTTTGATCCTAAGAATATTTTAAAAATATGTGGGTGTTTGTAATTTCATAATCTTTATTTTAAAATTTTAAGTTTAATGTTAAACTGATTTTTCATTTAATTTCAATTTTAGAAGAGGCTTAACTTGTTTTTCGGTAAAGTGAAATTACAGAAATACCCTCCCCATTCTAAATCCATAATTTAGTAGCTACTTATCCCCAATTCATTTTCAGTCGGGATTTTTCCAGAACTCTCTCTAACCCTCTCTTTTCCCTCTCGAAAAAAATCTCGCCATCTCTCCGTTATCAATTAATCTCTCTCACCGTCTCTCTCAAGCTCTGTTCCTCTCCATATCGTCTGTGTTAACCACGGTTCTGTGCTATGTGGTGCGTATGCGTGTTTCCTCGTGGGTTATATGCGTGGTTGATTTTAAACTTCGATTCTAAGCCTGTAAAATACCGATTATTGCCCTGAGTTAAACTCCTTTCTCTCCCCTGTTTTGGAATTGTTGTTTTGTTGGCATTGAACGAGTGTGAGTGTTCTGTGTGGTGTGTGTTATGCGATGGGTGTGTGTTATGTGAGCTCGGGTATGTGTACAAACAGGTGGCGCGCGTATGTATAGTGAATTCGTGTGTGTGAGTATACAATGACTGTGTGTGTGGGTTAAGGGCGAGTTATGTGAGTTTGTGTGGGGTTGGCTGTGTGTACGGGCCGTATACAGCTGCTGGTTTCGATCGGTTATGATTTCTTGTGGTTCTGTAATGTTTCAAATTAGTATTTTGTTAAATTCTTGCCATAACTTTTGTTGGCTACAAGCTGTTACCTTGTATGATTAATTCCGAGTTGTATTTTCGGTTAATATGATTTATCGAAATATAATGGATTATCCGGATTGGAATAATGATAGTTTAAATAATTTAGTAGTTGATTGGTTATGTTTTGTAAGTGCAATGGGATGATTGTTGTTGAATTTGTGTCGGCTGTGTCCGACTGGTAGGCCACCCGTACAAAGGGGATGCCGTCAAAATTTTCTAAAAATATTAACTTTATTTTTCACAATTATAACCTATATGTTATTATTGGAATAATATTCGAATTACGTGAATTATGCAATTTTAAATGTCTACATACATTTACGATTTATGTTTCAATTGTTAATTTAATTTTTAATTAATAAATTATATAATTGGTTTATGTCTACGAGTTGTGTTTGAATTGTAAATCGTACAAGGGTACCAGTGGTTATGTAGAATTATAATTATTTGTATGGATTAATGTTTTAAAAGGGATGAAAGTTCAAATGTTATAAATTGTCAAGTGCTAACTAGTTTATTTGGAAAACTGTTAGTTCTATTTTCTTGTGCTGCAAGTCAGGGCAGTTACTTTTCTTAATTGTTTGGGTGCTGCAAGTCAGGGCAGTTACTTTTCTTAATTGTTTGGGTGCTGCAACTCAGGGCAGTTATTTTCTTAATTGTTTGCTGCAAATTGGAGTAGCTTTATTTTTCTTTTATTGTATACAGGGTTGAATTATTGAATTTAAAAATAGGTGGATAGTCCTATTTACGAATACTTAATGTCGAAATTTTCTAAAAATCCCCTGCATCTAAATTTATTTAACTTATTCGATTTCAAATAATCTGAAAATATGCTATGATTGTTAATAGTTTATGGGTATATATGACTCATATTTACATGATTAATATATGATGTCGAGTCATAATATGTGCTAAGTGTTTATATGGTTTATTTGATTTTACTAAATTATTTTACGAGTATAACCAATATGTACTATATGTGTTAAGTGTAAAGCGTTATAGGACGCGTTTGGGTAGAACAAGATTAGACGGTTAAGGTTATACGCGTACTGAAGTAGTACTTTACCTGTATATAGGTACACATAGGAGGCCAGCTAAAAGCCAGCGCATGTGTAGATGGAATGTAGAGGAATGAGAGAATTATCGGGATTGATAAAGTGATAAAGGAAAAATGGATGTGTGATCGAAGAAAGGTCAAGTAGAGACGGATGTAAAGTGATGAGGAGTTAAAGTATTGGAAATGGAAACCCTGTGTATTGAGGCAAGTATACTATCCCTCATTTATCGTTCAAGTGATGTGAACCCTCTTGTGTTAATTATATGTTCTTCCAAATTCTTTCTTGCAAGCATCTGTACCCATTTATTTCCATTTTGAATGATGTAAGTTGTTGATGAGTGGATTTTGCAACAACTTTTGAGAGGTTTACGGGTAGTTGTATAGGATAACGATCAACTGTTCTGTGAAAGGTTTGGGTTGTGATTGTGGGGGTTGAGCTGTGCTCGAGGGTGTCTCCAATAATCTCAAGTGCCTTTGGAGAGAATTAGAGAACTGAATATGTCTTACCCCCGAGGTGCCTACGTACACTTGTTTATATAGGGATCAAGCTCACGTAGTTCTAATGGGACTCTGTATCTTGCTGAAATGGCTGTATTCAACTACCTAGTTCACGTAGGACTCAGGTTCCTTTAGAGCCTTCCGCGAACTAGTTGGCTAAGTAGAGTAGAACTCGGGTTCGTACCCTACTATGATTCTCTCATTGGTCAGAGACATTCTAGGATCATCTGTGCCCTAGAATTATACTCAAATACCAATTCGTTTATTTGTTCTAGATGGCTTCTAAAACCTTCTGTTGGCTACTCGTAGGAACCTGGTGCTCAGGAACCTATATCTCAGGAGCCTGTTTCTCAGGAACCTCCTTATTTCGGGACATATCACTTAGGGACCTCCCTTTAGGCATCAGTACCTGCACAAATAACAAACTGGTTAGACTGGATAGCTCTTCACATGCTCTCGTCATCTCTATGGCTGTTGCTATGCTAACTCGAACTCTTCCGCTGGGAGGAACCTGGTCTTCTAATGTTCAGCTCAGTTTCCTGACCATTGGGAACCTCCTTATACTCGTATTTCCTTAGTCATTTCTTCTATCTGATCTTCATAACTCACACTGGATCTATCCTTTAGCTCGTATGGATTGAACCCTAGGGCCTAATGGGCCTACATTCAGCCCATGATGATTTTGGGCACAACATAAGTCTATTTCTATTTTTTTGTAAGGTGTTTCTTCCAAGTTGTGTTGCTAGGGTCTACACCCCTTTCTTTTGTTTCTAGTGACTCGAAGCTTGTACTAAAATTTCGATTTCTTGAACTGCATACGAACTGTTATTTAAATTCTTATACCTTATTGTCATTCCTTTTTAATTATTGTTGAACCCTTTTCACCTTATTGTTTATTCCTTATAAATTATTGTTGAAACACATGTACCTTGCTTATCCTTATGAATCGTTATTTAAACTTATGTACCCTAATATTTACCCTTTTTCTTGCTGAACCACAATCTTTGACTTATAATTTATGCCTTGCTTTATATTATTTTTCCTTATGCATATTCTTTTAAACCATACCAGCGTAACCAGATTTCATAACCCATGGGTTAAACCTATAGAACCCTAAATTTGACTTATTCTTTATTAACTAACGACTCTTCATTTGTTTATAACCAATGCATTACTCAAATATTCTATTGAACTTCAGATCCCTCTATTCCTCGAATATTCTATAAGAGTGCTTCATTTTTTTTAGTGCTTTAACAACCGTTTGTTCTTTAATTGATTAATGATGCCTTATTGATTTCTTGATTCATAATTCTATCTCGCTGAACTATACCCTGCTTAGTTTAATCTTAATGCTTGTTGTTTATGATCCCTTATATCGAATGATTCCCTGACCCTAAATCTTTTATTGTTGCTCATTAAAATGACTTAATTAATTAAAGATGTTTTAAAATTCCTTATACTGGGCTGATTTGTTATCAGTGAGTATAAAGGACTTAAACCGAAATATTTTAAAGATTTTAATGTGGGGGAATTCCGTCAAAAGGTTTTGTACGGATTCCTTCAGATTGGAGGCGTAAGAGGCCGGGTGACGCCGGTCCAGCATTTTTTTTAGCGTAAGAGGCTGGGGGAGTGCCCAGTCCAGCATTTGAAAGGCCAATGTGTTGCCTAATTGGGAACCCAATTTCATGGTCCAGAGGGACTTCGTGTCCGGTATGGGGACTTTACGTGGCTGATCACCCGTATTGTCTCTAGTCGTGGAAAAACTCCAATCATCTAAAATGATTTTTAAAAGGTTTTATGGGAAGTATGTTTTAATAATGGAATGGTTTTAAAAAAAGGAATGTTTTCACGAAATTTATGATTTAATGAAAATGGAAAGTTTATCCTATGATGGAAATTGAATTCTTTCCTTGATAATAATTGATCATTGATATTGTTCATCAATGAATTATCGAGATAATGTGGGTGTTTGGGGGAACTTTTTTCCAGAATAAGTCATCTTATTTTAAGACACAGTTAGAGATTTCTAACTTTTTTTCTAAAAAAAGTTAACTTTTTTTGCAACTTATAGAATATCAAACATATATTAAATACTTGTATAAAAGAAAATTATCAAAATATGAAATTTTTACCCAAAAACAAGTTCATAAGGACTTAAAAAAAGCTATGCCAAAAAGGCTCATTGTTGTTTCACTATACTATATACTTGCTGAGCATTTTTGGCTCACACTTGCTTTGTTTTACCCTTCCTTTTCAGTTAAGGTTAAGGATTGGCTAACTACGTATTACAAGTCGAATGAGAGCGATGGGGCATTTTACAAAGAATAGATTTCAGAGTAAGCATGGATATATACAGTATTGGATTGCGCTATAGATGAGAAGGTATAGTAGTGATAATAATTGTTGTAATTTAGATTTTTGTTTTATACCATAAGCTGAGATCGATCCTCGGTGAGGGGTCGTTTATATAATTAAGTTATAATTGATTTAATGGATTGTGACACAAAATCCTGACCCCGGATTTTGGGGCGTTACAGGTTGGTATCAGAGCGACAGGTTATGGTGACTAAAATAAGTTAGGATGATTAAGTGTACGTATTTAGGTTAGACGTTAGATGGAACGATTTAGGATAAGATTCGCCTTAGGATATTAGGACGACTGTTGCGACGTTGTTTGGTATTTCGAGATGTCGCGCGAGTAGAAATTCGATTCATCCGGAGACTCAATTTAGGACGAGGCAGATAATTCAGAACAACACACGCTAAATAGACGACCGAAGCTATCAGCTTGGAAGATGCTACGTGCAGACCTTCGTGTACCTTCTAGAGTTTCTTTTGCAACTTTAGTTACCCCGCGAGCGATATAAAAAGTGCGAAAGGATTGTAAACAAAGATGTGAAATGCGATTATTGGCATGGGTTGGAGGAATGGCGTGATTATTCGTTACTAGCCGTGATTTCATTTAATTTATTGATTAAGGAGATTTAATATTTCTTTTTGTTTCTTCTTATTTTGATAATACCCCCATCACCTTTGAAAATTGATGACAAATTTTTCAGATTCATTTAAACACATTACTTTTTTCAGAGATACCTCTATTTTTCAGGGGATCACTTGATTCAACATGATGCATAAAAATTATTGAGACTCTTGAATTCTTTCTATTTTTTCCCCCGAATATTTGCTATTCCTTATTCAACATTATATATACATATATAAACTTTTGAATTCTTTTTGTTTCTCTCCGAATACTTAACCTTCTTCATTCAAACTGGGATGAACAACCCTATACATGTAGGGAATTCAGGGACATCTTATCTATGTGATAGAAGTCTGGTGGGACGCCACTGATTTTGTTTGTCATGAAAGTACTGAAGGCTGGCCACCTCTTTGTACTATGGCGGTTGACCTAAGTGACAAATGCAACCTGAAAACAGTTCAATGATCATTTTTATCTCTCGGTAAATTCTTTTATAAAATTCATTCCAAACAAAACTCAATTTATTCATACATTTTAATACCTGTCCATTGTATCGATTTCTTTTGCTATAAACCCTTATGATTCTTAAAGCTATCAGTAATTAAATGCGGTAAAGATGGAGACGATGACATTATAAGTGGTCCAAGTTATGTATACGTCGACAAAGAATTGGTTTGTCAGTTTTGAGAATTGATACTAAAGGAAGGATTGAATATCAAGTTAGATTTCTCCTTGGGTTGACAACACGCGTAAAAGATTCGATATTACGGAGAACTGAATATGAATAAAGAGCAGATAACAAGGACACGAGAGTATTCATTCTGTTTAAATTGAAAGTAGAGTGATGATGGATTTAGTTGGTATGTGATAGTTAGTGTTGAGCGAAGGTTCTTGAGGAATGCTTGTTAAATTCTCATTTTACTTTGGATATAAAAAAAGTGATATCATGGGATTTTAAAGGTTTGAGCCCAATTGTTGGATATAGAAGTTTTAGAATCAAAATGGAATAATTTGAGTGAAGTAGAGTAAAGTTAGACAGTTATTTTAAGAAATGTTAACAAAAAATTGGAACTTGGATAAAGGAGAAAAGGGATTGTGTTGGAGATAGCGATTTAGGTGAATATAGTTCAGAGGATCATAAATATTAAGAGTGAAAGTAAATTAACGAGATAGCAAGGCATGATAGCTAACCGAGGAATATGGATTACTGAGACCAGCAGGACCTCCATTGTCAGAAGACAGGATTTCAAGAGGAAATGACAGAATTAGAAGCTAGAAGTTCAATATAACTATGAATGACGATATAAAGAGTATGAATGTGATGGTAGTTAAAAGAGCTGATTGTGAGTTAGGATTGGATTGTATAGTTAACTGTAAAGTATAGGCAAGGTGTGAGGGTAAGAAGGTGAAATTATGATTTTCAAGAGATATGTAAGTTGTCTTTCAAGTCAGAAAGTGGATAAAGGAGTTTTAATGGTTACGCAGACTAAGAGGTTATTATAATAAGATTTTAAGGTTATTTTATATATGTGGGAGATATCAATAAGGAGATAATTAAAGTGAACAAATTTCAGTGGTCAAGATTTCTTGGATATGTGACTTGATGAATTACAAGGATTATCACCAGCAAAGATGAAAAATTTTAGAGGACCAACTAGGAATTACTGAAGGTTGTACCAAGACAGTTACAGCAGCGGACAAGCCTATAAATCAGGAAATGAAGGGATAAAGGTAGAGAAAGCTTTTAGAAGTCAAAGAAAAGATAAAATCCGTTCAAGTGTCAGTGCAACTGGATGAACCAGGAAAGATTAAATAGGCATGCTGATAAGTGGATTTTATATCCACTTGTAGCGTTCCATATCGGCTTAAATTGATTGTCTTGGACTCAAGTTTGTTGTAGTTTTGATGTGTTTTGTGTAGTTGTGCAGGTTTGCAAGAATGTCGATTATGGTGGATGCTTCTGTCATTTTTGGAGGTTAAATTGATTAAAATTCGGATTTTCCGGGAAGGTTGCGCAGTTTACACTGTTTTGGCCATATCTGGAGTTCTAGAAGTCCGTTTTCAGCGATCTTACAGCTCACGCGAAGCTTGGGAGATTTTCTACAACCTGGGATAGATAGCAGGTGCAGGGAGCGTGTAGATCAAATTCGCGCACGTGTTCTTTGTGAAGCAAGGCTGGAAGATTACTGTTTTGCCCTTTTTCTAATTCTAATCGTATTTTGGGCAGTTTTTAGTACCTTAATCGAATTTTAATTGTAATAAAAGGTAATTTCTTGCTGGGAAAGAATTCTAGAGCCTATTTAAACATATCTTAGCATTGTAATTCGTATCGTTTTTATTGTAACTTAGAACTGCAAAGGAGAAAAGTGGAGAAAGATTCAACGCTCGGTGACAAGCACGGATTTAGATCTACTTCATCTTTTGTATACGTTGGATCATAGATTTGTTTTCTCAACTCTTAGTTTTATTAATATTATTGCTTCTTTCTTCCATATCTTGTTTATTATCATGTTTTCATCAAATCCCATGACGATGAACGGTTCAATTATGAGCTAATCGTTGTCATGGGATTTTAACGGATTTATTTATGGAACTTAGTATCTTGATGCTTTAAAGATCTGTGTGTGGTGTATAATTGATATCCTTGTATGGTTACGCTTAATTGATAGATGCGTCGCGAACATCTAATTTGTTAATCTCTTGTGAAGTGAAAATGGATCTTGAGATTTAGAACATGCCATGCTAGCATAGGTTCATAATTGTTTATCAATATGATTCCTGGTGTGAGATGAAAATACTTATACTGCCCTGTGTGATCTTTATGGATAACTTGTTCTTCAACCGTTATGTTTTCAAATTCTATAGACATATAGGGTCTAAGCATAATTGGTGTCTATTCATCTTCTATCTCTTTTGTGGATGTATGTTTAGTTTGGTGTACGTATGCTGACAGGTAGCGTGTACTTGTTTCGTGTTATCCGATCAGATATCATCACCATTGCACATAGTGATTAAAGGCGTCAGATCTAAGTGAAGTATTTAATGAAGTTAGGATCCCATGTTTATTCTCTTATAAGTAATTCGATTTCAATTCTCATTAGTTAATTTAATTGTTAGTTTAATATTTTGCTTTTAGTTTAATTTAGTTAATTAAAACCTCAATTTATTAATTGTCTTAGCAGTGAATTAAAATCATACATTGTTGAATAGGTGCATTAACTGAAAAGAACTTAACCAGATCTCAGTGGAACGAACTTTAATTGTATTACTTGTGACCACGTATACTTGCGTGATTTTGTGTTAACAAGTTTTTAGCGCCGCTGCCGGGGATCATCGGTGTTTTGTTTTTAGTTTATGTGCTTGTCATCAGTGGTCGTTAGCGTTCACTGACTCGGATTTTCTTACTTTGTTGTTTCTTGGTGTTTCAGGTACTTGAACGTGTATGCGAACACGTTTGCAAGCTCATAAACTGGAAGAAGAAGAACTTGCAGCAGTAAAAGAGATGGCAGATTTACCAGCAGCAACTAAGGCTTTGAAGGATTATTCTCAGCCTAAGATCAATGACATTCAGTCTAGCATTGTCAGGCCAACTATTGCAGCTAATACTTTCGAAATCAAGCCGGGCACGATTCAGATGGTGTAGAACTCAGTTCAGTTTGGGGGTGCTCCTACGGAGGATCCTAACATGCATATCAGGGACTTCATTGAGATCTGCGACACTTTTAAGTTTAATGGTGCGCCGGATGATGCGATCAAATTGAGACTTTTCCCATTCTCTCTGAGGGATAAGGCTAAGGGCTGGTTACACTCTTTACCAGCCGGTTCGATCTTGCTCAGAAATTTCTTACTAAATTCTTCCCTATGGCGAAAACTGTAGCAATAAGGAACCAGCTAACTTAATTTCAGCAGCAATCTGGTGAATCTTTGTGTGAGGCTTGGGAACGTTATAAGGAGATGCTTCGTAGGTGTCCACATCATGGCATGCCTGATTGGATGGTTATCAACGGTTTTTACAATGGGTTGGGAGCACAGTCTAGGCCTTTGCTTGATGCAGCATCAGGTGGAGCTCTGTGGGCTAAGAGCTATGAGGAGGCTTATGATCTTATTGAGACGATGGCTGCTAATGAATATCAAAATCCAACCCAGAGGCTTTCTCAAGGCAAGGTAGCGGGTGTTCTTGAAGTTGATGCAGCTACAGCAATTGCATCTCAGCTGAAGGCTCTCACTATGAAGGTGGATTCTCTTGCAAATTGTGGAATTCTGCAGGTTGCTAGTATTTGTGAGTTATGTGCAGGCGCTCATGAGACAAGTCAATGTGCTATCTCTTCTGAATCAACACAGTTCGTGAGTAAATCCAGAGACCTACTGCACCAGTTCCAGCCACTTATCATCCTAATAATCGGAATCATCCCAGTTTCAGCTGGAGTAATACTCAAGGTGCTCAACAACAACAACCTTATCAGCAGTTTCAGGGTCAGCAAGCTAGGCCATTCAATCAAGGTTTTCAGCAGCAGTATGCTCCAAGGCAACCATATCAACCTCCTGGATTTCAGCAACAGCCTCAGGCAAGTGCGATTCAATCTTCTAATGAAAAATCAGAAATAGAGGAGTTGAGGATGATGGTTAAAAGTCAAGCAGTCTCTCTTAAGACTTTGGAGAACCGGATGGGGCAACTTGCTAGTGCTTTACTTAGTAGGCAACAAGGAACTCTGCCTAGTGATACGGAGGCTAATCCAGGCAGGAGAGACAACAAAGAACAAGTGAAAGCAGTGACTTTGAGATCGGGAAAAGTTACAGCAGGCCATAAATCAGCAGCTGAAGAAGATGAAGATGTTCAGAATCAGCAGGTTGAAAAATCTGCAGTGCCCGAAATTGCTAAATCTGATTTGGTGGCTGATCAGCAAGTTGGTGAAGTGGAAAAGAGCAAGGAACCTGTTAAAAAAGCTTCTCCGGAGCAGTCTATGAAGAATACTCAGATCTATCCTCCTCCTCCTCCATATCCTAGAAGACTCTAGAAGCAACAGTTGGATAAGAAATTTGCTAAGTTCTTGGAGGTGTTCAAAAAGTTGAAGATTAACATTCCCTTTGCAGAAGCTCTTGAACAGATGCCGAGCTATGCCAAGTTCATGAAGGGTATTCTTTCTCATAAGTTGAAGCTCGTGGAATTATAGACCGTTGCTCTAACGGAAGAGTGCAGTGCTGTGCTGCAACAGAAATTGCCTCCAAAACTAAAGGATCCTGGTAGCTTTACTATTCCATGCACTATTGGTAATTTGTCTTTTGAGAAGTGCTTGTGTGACTTGGGAGCTAGCATCATTCTCATGCCCTTGTCAGTTTACATACAACTTGGTCTACCGGAGCCAAAGCCAACCAACATCTCTTTGAAGTTGGCTGATCGATCAGTTACATATCCTAAAGGCATAGTGGAGGATGTTTTGGTGAAAGTTGATAAACTCATATTTCCTACTGATTTTGTTATCTTGGATTTTGAAGAGGATAAGAAGATTCCCATAATCTTGGGAAGACCATTCTTGGCTACGGGAAGAACCTTGATCGATGTGCAGAAAGGGGAACTCACCATGAGGGTGCAAGACCAGAATGTCACTTTTAATGTGTTCAATGCGATGAAATTTCCCACAGAAGATGAAGAATGCTTGAAGGTGGATTTGGTTGATTCTGCAGTCAATACGGAGATTGAACAGTTGTTAAAGTCTGATTCTTTGGAGAGAGTGTTAGTCGGGAATTCTGATTTTGAAGATGAGGAAGTAGCCGAGCAACTTCAGCAGCTAAATTCAGCTCCTTGGAAAAGGAGATTTGACTAGCCTTTTGAATCTCTTGGGTTAGCGGAGCTGAAAAATTCGGAGGGGCATCTTAAACCATCTATTGAAGAAGCTCCTACACTTGAACTCAAACCATTGCCTGAGCACTTGAGGTACGTTTTTCTAGGTGATGCATCTACATTACCTATTATTATTTCATCTAACCTGTCAGGTAGTGAGGATGAAAAGCTCTTGCGAATTCTGAGGGAGTTCAAGTCAGCAATTGGTTGGACCAGAGCACATATCAAGGGAATCAGCCCTTCTTATTGCGTGCACAAAATTCTGCTAGAGGAAGGAGCTAAGCCTACTGTTGAACATCAGCGAAGACTCAATCCTATTATGAAAGATGTGGTGAAGAAGGAAATTCTAAAGTGGTTAGATGCGGGTATTATCTATCCTATTTCAATCAGTTCTTGGGTGAGTCCGGTTCAATGTGTGCCTAAGAAAGGAGGCATGACAGTTGTTCCTAATGAGAAGAATGAGCTCATCCCTACTTGGACAGTCACAGGGTGGAGAGTTTACATGGATTATCGGAAGCTCAACAAAGCCACGAGAAAAGACCACTTTCCTCTTCCATTCATTGATCAGATGTTAGACAGGTTGGCGGGACACGAGTATTATTGTTTACTTGATGGTTATTCGGGCTATAATCAGATTTGCATTGCTCCGGAAGATCAAGAGAAGACTACTTTCACATGTCCTTTTGGCACTTTTGCTTTTCGACGAGTTTCTTTTGGGCTATGTGGTGCTCCTGCCACTTTTCAAAGGTGCATGATGGCTATTTTCTCAGACATGATTGGCACTAATGTGGAAGTTTTCAGGGATGACTTTTCAGTTTTTGGTACTTCATATGACGAGTGCTTGCATAATCTTAGTTTGGTATTGAAGAGTTATGTGGAGACCAATTTGGTACTAAATTGGGAGAAGTGTCACTTCATGGTGCGAGAAGGAATTATTCTTGGGCACAAGGTATCTGGTAGAGGACTTGAGGTGGATAGGGCTAAGGTGGAAACAATTGAAAATCTTCCTCCACCTATTTCAGTTAAAGGAATTCGCAGTTTTCTTGGTCATGCGGGTTTCTATCGGCGATTCATCAAAGACTTCTCAAAAATCTCTAAACCCTTGTGCAATCTTTTGGAGAAGGATGTTCCTTTCAAGTTTGATGATGAGTGCCTTGCAGCTTTTGAACTCTTGAAAAGGAAGTTGACTACTACACCTGTCATTACCGCACCTGATTGGGAGGAACCTTTCGAGCGAATGTGTGATGCGAGTGACTATGCTGTTGGAGCTGTGCTTGGGCAAAGGAAGTATAAAGTTTTTCATGTGGTTTACTATGCTAGTAAAACTCTCAATGATGCACAGCTTAACTACACCACTACGGAGAAGGAGTTATTAGCAGTTGTCTATGGTTTCGAGAAATTCAGGTCTTATTTGCTAGGGACTAAGGTGATTGTGTATACGGATCATGCTGCTATTCGATATCTCATGTCGAAGAAGGATTCAAAGCCTAGATTGATTCGCTAGGTGCTTTTATTGTAAGAGTTTGATGTGGAAATCAAAGATAGGAAGGGCACGGAAAACCAAGTAGCGGATCATCTCTCACGCTTGGAGGACCCCGGTAAGGTTTCGCATAACAAATCTCTTATTAATGAATCTTTTCCAGATGAGCAGCTTTTTGGAGTGCAAGATGAAGAGCCTTGGTTTGTAGATTTTGTGAACTATTTGGTGAGCAATGTGATTCCTCCAGATCTTTCAAGTGCTCAAAGTAAGAAGTTTCTACATGATGTGAAGTGGTACCGTTGGGATGAGTCGTTTCTGTTTAGATAAGGAGCAGATCAGATGATCAGACGTTGCATTCCGTATAGTGAGACAGAGAGTGTTTTGAGAGATTGCCACTCAACCATTTATGGTGGCCATTATGGTGGAGAAAAGACAACAGCTCGTGTGCTTCAAGCAGGTTTCTATTGGCCTACCTTGTTTAATGATGCTCATCGGTTTGTGATGAGTTATGATCGATGTCAAAGGGTTGGTAATATATCTAGAAGGAACGAGATGCCTCTTAACATGCTTCTTGAGGTGGAGATCTTTGATGTTTGGGAAATTAACTTCACGGACCTTTTGTTTCTTCATGCAATAATCAGTACATCTTGCTAGCTGTGGATTACGTGTCTAAATGGGTCGAGGTTAAGGCGTTGCCGACCAATGATGCGAAGGTGGTATTGAATTTCTTGCATAAGCAAATTTTCACACGTTTCGGAACTCCACGTGCTATAATAAGTGATGAGGGAACTCACTTTTGCAATCGCCAGTTTACTTCATTGTTGGCAAAGTATAATGTGACGCATCGTGTTGCTACAGCCTATCACCCTCAAACGAATGGCCAAGCTGAAGTTTCTAACAGGGAGATCAAGAGAATTCTGGAGAAAGTGGTGAATCCGCCTCGTAAAGATTGGTGGTTGAAGTTGGATGAAGCTGTGTGGGCGTACAGAACTGCCTACAAGACTCCTCTAGGTATGTGTCCGTTTCAGTTAGTTTATGGGAAAGCATGTCATTTACCTGCAGAATTAGAGCACAAGGCATATTGGGCATTAAAGAAGTTAAACTTGGATATCAAGGCTGCGGGTGAGAAACGGTTGCTTCAATTGAATGAACTTGAGGAATTTCGTGAGCAAGCTTACGAAAATAACAAAATGTATAAGGAGAAAGTCAAGAGGTGGCATGATAAAAGGTTGGTACCCAAAGCATTCTTGCCAGGTCAACAGGTGTTGCTATTTAATTCTCGCCTCAAACTTTTTCAAGGAAAACTCAAGTTGAGATGGTCGGGTCCATTTATTGTTAAGACGGTATTTCCACTTGGAGTTGTTGAAATTTTCGAAACAACACCAGATCATGCTTTTAAGGTGAATGGACAGCGGTTGAAGCATTACTATGGCGGTTCGATTCAGCGAGAGAAGGTTTCCGCCGTTTTGGCATCTACTTGATTCAGAAGAAGAACGTCAAGCTAATGATGTAAAAGGAGCGCTTCTTGGGAGGCAACCCAAGCCTTGTGTATGTCTTGTATATTGCTTCTTCCAAAAAAAAGCTGCACCTATGTAACGCAGGTTGAGCCTGGTTTCTGTCCCCCGCGCAGGTTGCGCCTGTGTAACGCAGGTTGCGCCTGCGTTACTGGTCTGTGCGCAGATTGCGCGCCTGTCGTGCAGGCTGCGCCTGCGTGACTACTTTGTGAGCAGTTTGCGCCAGCCGCGCGCAGGCTACGCAGAGAGCAGTGTGTTCAGATTTTTCTCAGCTGTTATAAAAAAAAAAAAATTCCCCAATTCCTTTTCTATCTTTTATACTCTCATCTCTACACCTAATTCTAATCCTATATCAATTCTAAAACCCTCCATCTCCTCTTCAAATTCTTAAACCTATATCAATTCTAATTCAAATTTTATTCTCCTCTTTTATATCTCCATTCAAATTTCTATCTTATATACCTATACTTACATAAATATATAAACCCAATCCCTAATTTAAAATCTCTAAACCTCCATTCAAATTTCAAGGAGCAAGAAGGATTCAAGTTTGGGGATTTTCATTGCAAGTTTCACCTCTTCGATTTGTATTGGGTATATTTCTTCCTTAATTCTTATTACGAATTTGTGTTCTTGTAAATTTGGGGATTTTGTGGTGATCTTGTTAAAAGGGGTTTTTGTGTATTTTGGTGATATTGTTGAGTGTAGAATTGATTGTGTTAGGGCTCCTAAGCGAATGAGGGGTGGTTCGAGTAGGGTGGAGAGATTTTCTTCTCCGGAGGCGGAGGTTGAGTATAATAGATTGTTGTCAAGGCCGGTGGCAAAAGAAAGGGGGTTTTTGCCAACTCGTCATTATGGGTTGGTTGAGGTGATTAGTGAGTTACGATGGGGAGAGATTTGTAAGGTGCCTGCTCCAGTTCCGTTGAATGTTGTTAGGGAGTTTTATGCGAATGCGAAAGATGAACCGGATGGGGGGTGTGTGGTTCGAGGTTAACGGGTGGATTATTGGCCAGATGCTATTCGTCCGATTTTGGGACAACCACCTAAGCTTATGGGGGATGAAGATTGGGCACTGAAGACAAATGAGGATGTGGATATGGAGGCGATTGTTCGTGAACTATGTGTTCCCGGTACAGTTTGGAAGTACAAGTTGGGTACTAATGAGCCACTTACTTTTCCGTCTTCTGCTATGAATAAGTTTGCACGAGCATGGTATCTATTTCTTTGTGTCAATATTATGCCTACTTCTCATACGGGTGAGGTCACAACTGATAGAGCGATTATTCTTTGGGGCATTCTAAAGGGAAAACACATTGGTGTCGGCTATATTGTTCATCAGAATATTCGCAGGTGTTTAAAGTCTAGTGCACTGTCATCGATGCCCCATGCTTCTATCGTAGTTGGGTTGTGTATGGTTAGTGGTGTTACGTGGGGTACGGATGAGGAGTTGCAGTCACCTTTGGCTTCCATTGTTGACGTGTCTATTGATCGGATGCAGGAATGGCAAGGCGGAATCCCACATCCTAGGGGGCTCGGGTATGATGTTAGTGGTGCTGGTACTAGTGGTCAGGAAGCGGGCGCTCCGCCACGGGTTTCGAGAGTACCAAGGGTTATGGATGCCCACTTTAGACGTTTGTATAGGTGTATGGATGCTATACATGCTAGTAACCGGGAGTATGCTGAGGATATGGCTACAGCTTTGAGAGATGTGGGTATTCAGGCCCGATGGCCCGTCTATGCAGCTCGTACACCGTATCCACCGCCAGATTCTGATTCATCCGAGGATGAGGACGAGTAGGTATGTTTTCTGTTATCCCTCGTATTTACTACCATTCATTGCGGACATTGAACATTTTAAGTTTGGGGGTGGTTTGGGGGATTAGTAGTTGTTGTATTATGTGTTCATATAGGATATCATGTTTTGCATATTAGTAGTAGTTCATGCATGTATGTTCATGTTATTTACGTTTGTTTCATATAGGACATTCTGTCTTTATTTTTTGTATACCATGTGAGTTCATATTAGTTGCATTTCATGGCATGCATATTTCATGATCCCTTAGAACGAGCTAATTCTGATTGGTAGGTAGGTGTCTAATTGAGTGTGGTAATGATGAATAGAGGGTTGACTTATAGTTTCTATGAAATTGACTTATTTGTTTCAGAAACAAAACTAATTACACAGTCTCATTGGGTGCTTTTGGGCTAGGTTAGGGTCATGCTTGTTTGGATGTTTTGAGATTTAATCACTTGTTTATATTTAGAATTTTCGTTATTCCCTTTATAGCGTAGGAGCACTTAAGTCTAAGTTTGGGGGAAAACAGGGATTTCATGCTAAATTGTAAATAATTGTCAATAATTGCTAGATGTAAAATGGCTAGTAGCCGGCTCATATTTATATGAGTAGTCTAGGGTTGGAATTGAGAATTCTCATTCCAGATGGCATGTATGAAAAAAAAAGCAGAAAAGAAAAAAAAAATGTCAAAAGTTTCAATTATATATATGCAAAATTAACCAGGGTGAGCTCTTTAATACTCGAGCTATTAAGTTCGCGGGGACTTTGTGCCTAGTGACCTAAGGCTTTTATAGTCTGGGATCCACTAACCTAACGCTCGCTACATGGGTATTATTGTATAAGCCTTTTGGGGTCTCATCCATTGCACGGTTAAATAAGCATGCTTCTATATATTATTATGTGTAGTAGTTTTTAGTAATTAAGCATGGATTCTTGTCTACCTTGGATAAGGATGGAGGTGTTTCTAAGTTATGGAGTGTTTACCGTCTATTCTAGTTATAAACTTGTGATTGTCTTGGCAAAGAACATGTATGATTTGGATCTAGTTTTGGGAGTATTTCTGATGAGCATTGCACACACGCACGTTTCTGTTCATGTATTGTTAGTATACGGGAACTTAGTCGAGCTCTATTTGGATTTAGTTGCATTCTCTAAGATATTTGCTTGCTAGTTGGTTTTGGTTAGTTTGAAGGAGATCATTGCATTTTCAGTTTAGTTGCATTCATGCATTGCATTGTTATGCATTGTTTAGTTAGATGGATTTTGTGGGTACATTCACTATAGGCCCTAACGAGACCTTACTCGTCCACTAGGGCTGCCTAGGGGTTTAAAGGGCTTGTTGCATATGCCAAATGCAACCGTGATCACCTATGGAAGTGGTACTAATTAGTTAGTGTTAGTTGTTTATGCTTGAGGACAAGCATCGGTTTAAGTTTGGGGGTGTGATAAGTGGATTTTATATCCACTTGTAGCGTTCCATATCGGCTTAAATTGTTTGTCTTGGACTCAAGTTTATTGTAGTTTTGATGTGTTTTGTGTAGTTGTGCAGGTTTGCAAGAATGTCGATTATGCTGGATGCTTCTGTCGTTTTTGGAGGTTAAATTGATTAAAATTCGGGAAGGTTGCGCAATTTACACTGTTTTGGCCATATCTGGAGTTCTAGAAGTCCGTTTTCAGCGATCTTATAACTCGCGTGAAGCTTGGGAGATTTTCTACAACCTGAGATAGATAGCATGTGCAGGGAGCGTGTAGATCAAATTCGCGCACGTGTTCTTTGTGAAGCAAGGCTGGAAGATTAGTGTTTTGCCCTTTTTCTAATTCTAATTGTATTTTGGGCAGTTTTTGTACCTTAATCGAATTCTAATTGTAATAGAAAGTAATTTCTTGCTGGGCAAGAATTCTAGAGCCTATTTAAACACATCTTAGCAGTGTAATTCGTATCGTTTTTATTGTAACTTAGAACTGCAAAAGAGAAAAGTGGAGAAATATTCAACGCTCGGTGACAAGCACGGATTTAGATCTACTTCATCTTTTGTATACGTTGGATCATAGATTTGTTTTCTCAACTCTTAGTTTTATTAATATTATTGCTTCTTTCTTCCATATCTTGTTTATTATCATGTTTTCATCAAATCCCATGACGATGAACGGTTCAATTATGAGCTAATCGTTGTCATGGGATTCTATCGGATTTATTTATGGAACTTAGTATCTTGATGCTTTAAAGATCTGTGTGTGGTGTATAATTGATATCCTCGTATGGTTATGATTAATTGATAGATGCGTCGCGAACATCTAATTTGTTAATCTCTTGTAAAGTGAAAGTGGATCTTGAGATTTAGAACTTGCCATACTAGCATAGGTTCATAATTGTTTATCAATATGATTCGTGGTGTGAGATGAAAATACTTATACTGCCCTGTGTGATCTTTATGGATAACTTGTTCTTCAACCGTTATGTTTTCAAATTCTATAGACATATAGGGTCTAAGCATAATTGGTGTCTATTCATCTTCTATCTCTTTTGTCGATGTATGTTTAGTTTGGTATACGTATGCTGACAGGTAGCGTGTAATTGTTTCATGTTATCCGATCAGATATCATCACCATTGCACATAGTGATTAAAGGCGTCAGATCTAAGTGAAGTATTTAATGAAGTTAGGATCCCATGTTTATTCTCTTATAAGTAATTCGATTTCAATTCTCATTAGTTAATTTAATTTTTAGTTTAATATTTTGCTTTTATTTTAATTTAGTTAATTAAAACCTCAATTTTTTAATTGTCTTAGCAGTGAATTAAAATCATACATTATTGAATAGGTGCATTAACTGAAAAGAACTTAACCAGATCTCAGTGGAACGAACTTTAATTGTATTACTTGTGACCTCGTATACTTGCGTGATTTTGTGTTAACACATGCAATGCTCAAGTAAATGTTCAAAGAATTTGGGAAGTTATAGATGGCAGATCCAAATGTCTAGATTATTGCAAATGAATTATTAGAGGAAATCGAGAAGTACCAAGATGAGTTGATTGAAGCAGAATGTGAAGGATTGGACTGTAGAAGAATGGAATCGCTCAAGAAATGAGTAATGGACGCGTATCTTATTTTGCTTATTCGGTTATTAATAAATGTGGGAGTTATAATGTTTAGAGTTTAAATTTTAACCATTTGTAGGATAAGTAGAGTAATGGTTCGGAAGTCGAGTTTTGATATTAGGGGATATTAGAGTTGGAGTTTGATTTTGAATGGATTGAGGGGCAGTGACCCCAGAATAGTTTGTATTGTGAATTAGATACATACGTTTCAAGGTAAACGATTATTAGTTTCGAAAAGATTACTCAGCAAAACAATGGGATTGAGGATGGATAGAAGTTTCCCATTTATTCCCTCCTCGAGTAACATTGTACGTTGAAAGGGGAGTAAGAATGATTGGGGGATTTCTTGATATTATTTTTCTCAAAGTTTTATCTGAGGCAATCTGAATTATGAATGGGAGCGTGGAAGTGGTATCAATTGCTTTAGTTGCGTGGATTTCGTTTTACTTATTTAGTCATCATGTATTTTCAGTCGAGACAGATTTCGTTTTAGTATTTTATATATATATATATATATATATATATATATATATATATATATATATATATATATATATTTATACAGGTCATAGTCCATTATACGAATAGGTCATGTCCAATTTTCGGTAGAAAAGGGATCGTTGCGTGCGAGTGATCAGTATCTAGAATTAACGAGACATACAAACCAAATGATTAAGTTTATGTTAGAAATTCGAAGGCCTACACGATGAGCCTATTGATATGTGAATTGATATAAAGGAATTATAGAATGAAAGAAATGACTTGGAAATTGAAAGAGTAATGTTTGAGAATACCGTCATATGTTTTCTTACGGTCGATTTTGAGGACAGAATCCTATTAAGGGGGGGAGGATATAACGCCATAGAAATAACATACTTATAAATTTTATTATTTAATATTAAATGTGGAATATGTGGCGTGATTTTTTTATTTTAGATAAAATATATGCGACATCATGTTTACATGTTTATATGGTCATCTATGTGTGACATGCTAGTCCGTGTGATTTTTATTTGAATTTTTATGATTAAAATCTATTTAAATTATGCATTATTGATCTTTGAAATTTTTTATAAAATCAATGGAGTATTTAAAAATCCCAAAATCTTTTGCAATATCATATTTGTATATTTATTTAGTTTTAAAATTAGTGAGAGAATTATTTTGGGTGTTTAAGTATTTTAAAATGATTTTATGATTTATAGTGTATTTAAAAGAACAAAACTTATAAAATGCATATTTAATTCGTTTTTGATCCTAAAAATATAAAAATATGTGGGTGTTTGTAATTTCATAATCTTTATTTTAAAATTTTAAGTTTAATGTTTAACTCATTTTTCATTTAATTTCAATTTTAGAAGAGGCTTAACTTGTTTTTCGGTAAAGTGAAATTACAGAAATACCCTCCCCATTCTAAATCCCTAATTTAGTAGCTACTTATCCCCAATTCATTTTCAGTCGGGATTTTTCCAGAACTCTCTCTAACCCTCTCTTTTCCCTCTCGAAAAAATATCTCGCCGTCTCTCTCAAGCTCTGTTCCTCTCTACATCGTCTGTGTTAACCACGGTTCTATGCTCTGTGGTGCGTATGCGTGTTTCCTCGTGGGTTATATGCGTGGATGATTTTAAACTTCGATTCTAAGCCTGTAAAATACCGATTCTTGCCCTGAGTTAAACTCCTTTCTCTCCCCTGTTTTGGAATTGTTGTTTTGTTGGCATTGAACGAGTGTGAGTGTTCTGTGTGGTGCGTGTTATGTGAGCTCGGGTATGTGTACAAACAGGTGGCGCGCGTATGTATAGTGAATTCGTGTGTGTGAGTATACAATGACTGTGTGTGTGGGTTAAGGGCGAGTTATGTGAGTTTGTGTGGGGTTGGCTGTGTGTACAGGCCGTATACAGCTGCTGGTTTAGATCGGTTATGATTTCTTGTGGTTCTGTAATGTTTCAAATTAGTATTTTGTTAAATTCTTGCCAAAACTTTTGTTGGTTACAAGCTGCTACCTTGTATGATTAATTCCGAGTTATATTTTCGGTTAATTTGATTTATCGAAATATAATGGATTATCTGGATTGGAATAATGATAGTTTAAATCGTTTAGTAGTTGATTGGTTATGATTGGTAAGTGTAATGGGATGATTGTTGTTGAATTTTTGTTGGCTGTGTCCGACTGGTAGGCCACCCGTACAAAGGGGATGCCGTCAACATTTTCTAAAAATATTAACTTTATTTTTCACAATTATAACCTATATGTTATTATTGGAATAATATTCGAATTACGTGAATTATGCAATTTTAAATGTCAACACACATTTACGATTTATGTTTCAATTGTTAATTTAATTTTGAATTAATAAATTATATAATTGGTTTATGTCTACGAGTTGTAATTGAATTTTAAATCGTACAAGGGTACCAGTGGTTATGTAGAATTATAATTTACTAGTGTGGATTAATGTTTTAAAATGGGCGAAAGTTCAAATGTTATAAATTGTCAAGTGCTAACTAGTTTATTTGGATAATTGTTAGTTCTATTTTCTTGATTGTTTGGGTGCTGCAAGTCAGGGCAGTTACTTTTCTTAATTGTTTGGGTGCTGCAAGTCAGGGCAGTTACTTTTCTTAATTGTTTGGGTGGTTCAAGTCAGGGCAGTTATTTTCTTAATTGTTTGTTGCAAGTTGGAGTAGCTTTATTTTTCTTTTATTGTGTACAGGGTTGAATTATTGAATTAAAAAACAGATGGATAGTCCTATTTACGAATACTTCATGTCGAAATTTTCTAAAAATCCCCTGCATCTAAATTTATTTAACTTATTCGATTTCAAATAATCTGAAAATATGCTATGATTGTTAATAGTTTATGGGTATATGTTACTCATATTTACGTGATTAATATATGATGTCGAGTCATAATACGTGCTAAGTGTTTATGTGGTTTATTTGATTTTACTAAATTATTTTACGAGTATAACCAATATGTACTATATTTGTTAAGTGTAAAGCGTAATAGGACGCGTTTGGGTAGAACAGGATTAGACAGTTAAGGTTATACGCGTACTGAAGTAGTACTTTACCTGTATATAGGTACGCATAGGAGGCCAGCTAAAAGCCAGCGCATGTGTAGATGGAATGTAGAGGAATGAGAGAATTATCGGGATTGATAAAGTGATAAAGGAAAAATGGATGTGTGATCGAAGAAAGGTCAAGTAGAGACGGATGTAAAGTGATAAGGAGTTAAAGTATTGGAAATGGAAACCCCGTGTATTGAGGCAAGTATACTATCCCTCACTTATCGTTCAAGTGAACCCTCTTGTTTTAATTATATGTTCTTCCAAATTCTTTCTTCTAAGCATATGTACCCATTTATTTCCATTTTGAATGATGTAAGTCTATTTCTATTTTTTTGTAAGGTGTTTCTTCCAAGTTGTGTTGCTAGGGTCTACACCCCTTTCTTTTGTTTCTAGTGACTCGAAGCTTGTACTAAAATTTCGATTTCTTGAATTGCTTACGAACTGTTGTTTAAATTCTTATACCTTATTGTCATTCCTTTTTAATTATTGTTGAACCCTTTTCACCTTATTGTTTATTCCTTATAAATTATTGTTGAAACACATGCACCTTGCTTATCCTTATGAATCGTTATTTAAACTTATGTACCCTAATATTTACCCTTTTTCTTGCTGAACCACAATCTTTGACTTATAATTTATGCCTTGCTTTATATTATTTTTCCTTATGCATATTCTTTTAAACCATACCAGCGTAACCAGATTTCATAACCCTTGGGTTAAACCTATAGAACCCTAAATTTGTCTTATTCTTAATTAACTAACGACTCTTCATTTGTTTATAACCAATGTATTACTCATATATTCTATTGAACTTCAGATCCCTCTATTCCATAAATATTCTATAAATGTGCTTCATTTTTTTATTGCTTTAACAACTGCTTGTTCCTTAATTGATTAATGATGCCTTATTGATTTATTGATTCATAATTCTATCTTGCTGAACTATACTCTGCTTAGTTTAATCTTACTGCTTGTTGTTTATGATCCCTTATATCGAATGTTTCCCTGACCCTAAATCTTTTATTGTTGCTCATTAAAATGACTTAATTAATTAAAGATGTTTTAAAATTCCTTATACTGGGCTGATTTGTTATCAGTGAGTATAAAGGACTTAAAAGTGAAATATTTTAAAGATTTTAATGTGGGGGAATTCCGTCAAAAGGTTTTCTACGGATTCCTTCAGATTGGAGGCGTAAGAGGCCGGGTGACGCCGGTCCAGCATTTTTTTTAGCGTAAGAGGCTGGGGGATCCCAGTCCAGCATTTGAAAGGCTAATGTGTTGCCTAATTGGGAACCCAATTTCAAGGTCTATAGGGACTTCGTGTCCAGTATGGGGACTTTACGTGGCTGATCACCCGTATTGTCCGTAGTCGTGGAAAAAATCCAATCAACTTAAATGATTGTCAAAAGGTTTTAATAATGGAATGGTTTTAAGAAAAGGAATGTTTTCATGAAATTTATGATTTAATGGAAATGGAAAGTTTATCCTATGATGGAAATTGAATTCTTTCCTTGATAATAATTGATCATTGATATTGTTCATCAATGAATTATCGAGATATTGTTGTTTCACTATACTATATACTTGCTGAGCGTTTTTGGCTCACACTTGCTTTGTTTTACCCTTCCTTTTCAGTTAAGGTTAAGGATTGGCTAACTACGTATTACAAGTCGAATGAGAGCGATGAGGCATTTTATAAAGAATAGATTTCAGAGTCAGCATGGATATATACAGTATTGGATTGCGCTACAGATGAGAAGGTATAGTGGTGATAATAATTGTTGTAATTTAGATTTTTGTTTAATACCATAACCTGAGATCGATCCTCGGTGAGGGGTCGTTTATATAATTAAGTTATAATTGATTTAATGGATTGTGACACCAAATCCTGAACCCGGATTTGGGGGCGTTACAGTTTAGCCAGAGATCCAAAGGGAAGGAGGAGGTTCAGAGCTATGGTGCCAGGGATTAGATTACCCAGCTGGAACTTTTACTCTACTATGTTTAAGAATCTATGTAAGATATTGTTCCGAGATGTAATAATTCGTATTGTAATAATGTGTGAGACCGATCCTTGGAACTGCGGAGTGGGACTCTTATGCTCCGTTGTAATAATTATCTTGTATTATATTGAGCTAACGTACGTTGTAGGATATCGAGCCAGTGTGACGACCCGGGTTTCCGGACAGGGTGGATTTGGGGGCGCCACAGATAAAAATAATTTAGATTGCCACATCACTAATACCAAATCATTTTATAACAAGTTTTGGTACACGATTTTGTACCATGTCATTACTCCCAAAATAAATAAATAGTTGAGGTCCTTCACGAGCTTTTTACAGCTTTCTACATATTTTTGCAGAATTTAACATCATAATTCTTCTCCTTAGGAGATATTCTTATATATTGTAACAGCCCGACTTTTCGGACTATTAATTCTAAATTGTAAACTAACATAAAGTACATTTTATTAATCAAAAATTCTATTACAAAGATAACAATTACAAAAGCGCAGCTAATGGTGACAATTTACTCCGAACCTAAGATCCTTGAAATCCAATGCTATCCCACTCGATCTTACAGCGAACCTGAAAATTGTAAGTAATGAGCTACGAAGCCCAACAAGTAACCAATCGATCTAACCATTCATACAAAGTAACATACATACACATATAAAATAACACAATATTCAATACGATACGATATACGAAACAATAACTTTCGATACACATATTCTTATTCTTATTCGATATGACACCACATAACAACAATAACTTAAAACCCATAATTCATACATGACCACTACAACCTGGTGATAACGGTCCAAAATTATTAGAAAACTATCAATATAACCCGGTGACTCGGTCCTAAGTCTTTATTTTCGCAAACCATGGCATAAATCAGAGTTTCAAGACTATTGCTTACGCATAATATATATGTAATAACACATACCAATTCAAAATAAATAATCACTTAGCCTAAGATTTAATAATCAAATATACACACATAACGTATACTTTTGAACACACTAGAAAGAACGATCAGAAACTTACCTGTAAGCGGAAACTCAAGAATCAAATCATCCTAGATCATGTATTCAATTCTGACCAGATCTGTATTTAGCCTTTTTGACCCTCTAAATGATGTTTTCTTGAAAATCTCAAAGAACGAAAGTTGTAGAGCACGAAAGGATCTTTCCGAAAAGTCCAGAATCAATATGAATTTTGACTTACGATGAATTTTCTACGAATTTCACAAGACTGCTGAATTGTGTGTGAAAAAACCCTACGAATTTTGTTACAAAAGATGAGGAAGAAGAATATGATGTATTTATAATGTCTCACAACCCTAATTCCAGACCTGCTAGTAATCCGTATTCGAATCTGATCCATATTTTAAGCCCATTATTATGATTCAATTTTAAATCCTATTTAATATCTAATTTTTAATCCTTTTTTTCTATTATTCTTTTATTATTACTAATCTAAAAATTACGGGATATTACATACTACCCTCCTTAAAAAGAATTTGGTCCCCAAATTCTCAAACTCCTATACTCCAAAAGTTCGTGACACGTCTATTCTAAAATTCTAGTCCTAACGACAGTCTAAAGGATCGCATCCTAGAGAATGTACTAGTCCCATACCTAATACACTCCGAAGGACAGCCTGCTCTGATACCAACTGTAACAGCTCGACTTTTCGGACTATTAATTCTAAATCGAAAACTAAAAGATATTACAATATATTAAACCAAAAGTCTATTACAAAGGTAATTATCATCATTAGCTGCGCTTTTGTAATAATTACCTTTGTAATATACTTTTGTTTTAATAAATTGTAATATCTTTTAGTTTTCGATTTAAAATTAATAGTCCGAAAAATCAGACTGTTACATATATCAAATTTTTTTTTCTATTGTCTCATTTATAAACTCTTATCACAATAAGTTTGCATCCTTTTAGTCGATATTTTTTTGACTTATTCTTTTTTTTTTGTAGAATATAATTTTCGAAAAAATGAGCATCAATATTAGATAAGTTTATAACATGAGAATATTTATTTATTGAATAATTTTTTATTCGGGTATTTTCGGTTACGGATATGTATCGGATCATCAGTTCGAATCAGTAGTGCCCTTTTATTCTTTTCGATAGACTATATGCCTTGACATTGAGTCTCCAAAGTTTCCTAGATCTCTTTTGCAGTTTTACATGCTATCACTCTGTTAGACATGACAGCATCAAGACTGTTGTGAAGAATGTTCTTAACTTTAACATCCTTGAGAATTTCAGCCTTTTCCTCAACAGTCCACCCTGATTTTGTCTTCTGAACATAGTGTTCAGGAACAGTCCCTATTAATGGAACCAGTTTCTTAGGAACATAGGGTCCATCATAGATCCTATCAAGATAGTCAGGATCACAGGCTTCCAAATACATCAACTTTTTTACCTTCCATGTAGGATACTCAAATTTCTTGAGGATGGGAATCTTAATGCTTTCATACTTACTCGTCGACATCTTAAGATGTTTCTGATTTAAATAATCAGTTTTCTCTGATACCAATTGTTGCCCAGTAAATAACAATTGTAGAATGGGGGTTGAATACAATTGTATAAGATTTTCGACTTTAACAGAAATAATAACACAAGTATGAACAAATAACAGATTTATTAATTCTGATATAAAACTGTTACAAACTCTCTAAGAAATTCTGATGTTCTTGAGAGCTGCTAGGTTACAAGATATGTCGTGTAAGCGATTACTTCAATGTAAAACCTAAACTGTGTTTATATACAGTACACATATACTCTATCAATTACAAGATATGTCAAATCAATTAACAACTATTTACAATACATATCCTAACTGATAGTTACAATCTTATAAAATAGGAGTCGATAAATCAATCTTCCTTGATCTCTGGGCTAATGTAAATCTTCAAGTAATCCTGATCAGCTTCCAATCCTGATAGCAACCTAATACTGACGTTGCAATCCTGATGACGTTAGCATCAGTATCTGACCAGTAGTCCAGATCCTGTCATCACTTGAATCAATATCTAACAATCTCCCCCAATTTGTACTTTATGAAATAAAGCACAAATTCCTTGATTCAATGATGTCAAAAACCAAAAACAAAATGTTTTACCAATCATCAGGAACAGTTTCAGAAATTCTTTGATAGAAAAGATTCATCTACAAGGGATAATTTTTTTTACAGTTTTTGCCTTATCTAACTACTTGTTAAACCGTGTTGTTTAGTTGTTACATGTTCAAGCAAAGTTTTTGGAGACCAACATCATGCAGTAATATTTAAAAACCACGCTCAAATACAACAACTTATAAACTTTTAAGTGCAACCCAAATGAACCACACTCAAAATAAACTTTTAAGTGCAACCCAAATCAATCAACGTCTTGTATTTAAAACTGTTGGAAGAGTTGCAACATACCTTTACAGGACTTTCATCAAACACGTGCACTGCATAATTATAATTAGACGCATTCAATGTAATTTCAGTTCCTATAAAAATTAGTATATATAGAATATAAAATTTTTGACATATATTAATTTATCAAAATCAATTGAGAAATGGGAGAGACTATTAGCACATATCAAAATAATTATATAGTTCTTGAATACTTAAAATCCCATCAAGTAGAAGACATTATAATACCTTGCTTCATAGCTAAAATCATAAAAAACCATGGTCAAATATGATAACAATCAAGATACATATATCATATGCAAATGAGAAGATTACGAACAATCGAATGCTAACCTGTTCGTTATTGATGTCCTTTTTCTGATATTATCTTCCATATGTGTGTAGGTTGTAGCGAGGCTAAACACCCAATAATAATTGAACCGGGAATTGGTATTATTTAGATGATCACGGACACACACCAAATCATGATCTGATTTAGTCACCAGTTGAAAAATTGCTTATCCTGCAAAAGAGTGATAACATATTTAGTTATCTATGCCCTTTGGAGGTCAAAAATATTACTAATATATATACATAAATTTGCATATCAAGCAATTACACTTATCTTGCTCAACAAATCTTGATTATTGATCTCTTGAAAAATAATCAATCGTATCATTTATCTAAATATATATTAACCTATATATGTAATATGCATATGAAAATACCTTGATTGTTCAAATTGACATTTATGTACTATTAATCTACCAATAAATATGAATTAGCCACTCAAATCTAAAAAAATAACCTTTGGATTAGGGAACTCAAGAAGCTGTTAACATATATCACCTTCTAGAATAGAGATTCATTGGAGTAATTGATTGTTGCAATAATGAATTGTTACGCAACTGGTTAAATATATCTAATTTGAAATTTAGCAAGATTAACGTAGTGGACGATATTTCGATTCAAAGTTTGAGCCTAGATGTTACCTCAATTAGCGGAGTAAAATTGTGATGTTCACCAATACTGTCCTATAATATGGATGCACCAGCAAGGAACAACCTATTCAATCTATCCAACTTTTCTGTTTGTGTTCTTTCGGATTGAACATGAGAGCATATAATCCTCACCACTCATTTCCTAGAACAAAAATTGGATAATATAGCAATCAACCTTAAAAATCACACCAATAAGTAGGAAACATAGATCTGGTACTGCAAGCATTATCATTAAACCCCGAAGTGTGGTTTAGAAAGTGGCCAAATCTTAAATCTTCAACATTATGCATCATATTTATATTGTAGTATTAAATAACTACGACAACTACTTCTTTCCTGAGACTCAATACATATACAAAAATTCTACAATCCTAATCCAAGCAAATGTATTCCAAAAGAGAAGTGACAATCAACAAAATAAAAATAAAATATTTTTCCAGAAAAATAAAGATCTCAGTAGGATTAAAGACTCATAATATATAAAGATAAAATACAAAAAGTCATCTGTTAAAAAAATTACCTCATGTGCTTGAAATCCTAAAAAGAGCGAAGGAAACATACAATCTGAAATTTTGGGCACAATGCAATTCTTATAAAAATTATAATATCGTAGAGAAACAATGATGAAACTACTAAAATTAGAGTAATTTTTATTTTCATTTACATCAAAATGAAAGCAGCGGCGCAGCTTAAAGAAAAAAATTATATACTACAAATACATAATTTAAAAGAAGATTACAAAAAATTGATTGGATTATATAATATGTATACATACCTCGTAATGTTTGAGAGACTACAAACAGGAAGTGTGGAAAGATCTGCATAAAAACACACATCAGTGAATGATCAAACATTGAAAGAAACCAAAGAAAGCACTAACCATTTTCATAATTCATTATACTGGAATAGTTTGCATGATAAGTATAACTCAAAATTTAATGTTAAGTTTACCTGATAAAGAACTTGATTCATAGGATTGCCTTTGTGAATACATAGCAGGTTTCACCGTTGAGAGAGATGACTGGTTAAACAAACGTCTCCGTTTAGAACCTAAAAACCATTAAAAAATAATGCAATTCACTTCTGCATTATTAACATCGAACATGAAAAAACAAACAAGTTACTAACCTGTGAAACGTTCGAATATCCTTTCATGGGACATTTGTCCTTGAACATGTTTCTGAAAACTTATTTGAGCATTTCATCGAATATTTGACCTGCATATGGAAAATATAATTTTCCCAATAAACTTATACAATCAGTGTAATCCAAATGATAATTATCATTAGGTGGGAAAAATAATATAAGTATAAATCACATAATCACATCAAAGTTAAAAGAAGAACAGTTTAAAGAAAAAAATTATACACTACGAATATCTAATATGTAAGGAGAATACACAGAATCGATTGGATTACATAATATGTATACATACCTAGTAAAGTTTGATTAAATAACAACAAAAATTTCAAGTAATGGGGTGTGGAAAAATCTGCAAAAAAGCACATATCAGTGAACGATTAAAGATTGAAATAAACCAAAAAGAACACTAACCATTTGAATTTGGGTCTGGAAAATCATCGCATGAAATTACTGAATATAGAAATATCAAAATTCAAACCAAAGATGTGTCATCTTAATAACTGATTGTGAAGATGAGCGCAAAAGCTAATAAATTACGTAAGTTTTGCCTGAAATTGTGGATCCTTTGAGATTTTGAAATTATAGCCTATGATTATAGTGTGTTGAAATAATCCAGATCCGATCGGAAAGATAGAAAAACCCGTATATAGTTGGATCATAGCTGGGTAATCCATTAACCCATTTTCTTCCTCTTCTTAGTTCTGGAGACCTCAACTGCAGTTCCGCGGCCTCTCGCTTCTTGAAAATAGAACTGAGAACATTTTGAGCTGCAAGAAGAAAATAGAACGATTAGAGTTAGCATATTGAACAAAAAAATAAAACAAGGGATGGAGCTATACCCTCAGGGCCCAAGTCACTGAGACCATATTTCTGAAGATTGACTTCAGTATCTAAGTTTGCGGTATGATGCAAACAATCACCCATAAGAATACGAATGGCAGCATCTTCTTCAACCCCTATCTTGAGGGTCTTCATAGGCCCGTCCTCGGTCGTACAAAAATTTGGGCGAAAATAATTGTCCCAATCGTCTCCCTCCATAAAGACATAAAACCACTGTTTCTTCCATTTGGGGAGGGAGTCGGGAGAAGTATCGGAGATAAATATACTACGGGCTAGAGTTCTAAATTGGATTTTCACCCAGCCAGTATTATCAGAAGTATTAACGAATTTGAAGAAGTAACGAAAAACGGAGATGTTAGGGTTAAGGTTGTGTTTTTTGCATTGGGCAAGATAACCGTATATACAACGCCAAGCATTTGGTGTAAGTTGGTGTTGTGCTAAAAATAAGGATTTAAAATTGCAAGCGCACAGTTCGATCATTTTAATATTTGAGATATCGATCCATAGAGACTTATTATTTTCGCAAACCTTAAAATTTAATTTAATCGAACTAGAACAATTGGGTTTTTTTTTTTGAAAATTTTGGTTTTTTACTAATTAATTATTAAAAGAAAATTTAATTCTATTAAAACTAATTAAAAACGAAATTAAAAATTAAAACTGATTTTAACAAATAATAGAAAACGAATTTGACTAATTTTATTTAATTAACAGGAAATTAACAGGAATATTTAATAAAATTTTAGCAAGAATTCGTTCGTAAATGGTAACCCAAATAACATAAATCCATCCAACTTAGTAAACCAACAACCAAACAATATTATAGCTGAACTAATTAAACCATAGCAGCAAAATCCAACTAGTCAACTCAACCATTCACAAACAGTTCAACTCGAAAACAATAAACCACGCCATAAACGTTCCAAGAATAATTCAAAAGAATCAATACAGATATTCCTCACAAAACACACAACTCGAACAAAACAAGACAGTAAACTCGGTAAGTCTCCAAAACAAACAACGAATACCAACCGGGTCGACTCGAACTAAACAACCAAGTCGAACCAGCAGAACTCAGAACTTAACACAAAACTAACTCGGCAACTCGACAGCAAATTATAATCCAACATTCAACCAGCGAACTCAAGACCAAAAACCAGCAAAAACTCAACGAATGCTCGAACAAAAAAAACTCAGAAACTCAGAACTTAAAAATTCAAAAACTCGGACTCTGCATCATAAAAAAAAACTTCGCGAGTCAACTCGCCAACTACGAACTCAGAGCAACTCAGTACAACAAACTCGGCTGAGGCAAAATCCAGTAACTCAGTGAACAAACAGACTGCAAACAAAGAAACTTGAATCAGAAACCTAAAACTAAACTCGAACAAGGAGAACTCAACTGCAAACTACAGTGATTCAGTGGCGACGAGACTCAAGAACACAGAGAATAAAAATGCAGTACCAAAGAAAATGAGAAAACACAAAAATAAAGAAGAAAGAAAAACAAAAACAAGAAGGTAGTATCGGTTTGCAGCAATTGGAAAGGAGAGAGGACTGCTTCACAAACTCGCAACTAAATTTTACAATCGATATACACAAACTCAGAACCGCGTACAAAGCATAGGGAAATAGGGGGTTTGCTCGTTTAAATTGAAAGAGAAGAGGGAGGGGTGGTCAGAGAAAAACGGAGTGAGATGGGTGGAGATGGCGCGATCGTGGGAGAAGGGGAGGAAGGGAAGGGGAGAGGTGCGATTGAAACCAGAAAAACAGGGGAGGTGGGTCTATTGGGTGTTTAATCTAAGAAGAAGAAATAAAAAGAAAACAAGTGTTGGGTTTCTTTCGAATAAAACTGAAAACAGGGGAGGCTAATTATGCTTCGGATTAACACATATCGAGCCAAAAAATAATATACTGGAAATTAATTAAGCTACTAATAATTTTTTTGTATTTTGTTTTTTTTTATTTCTGGACAAAATGAAAATATAAAATCCACAATAAAATTGAAATTTAAAGGGGCATAACTATAATTATTAAATACGAACAAGAAATTAAAATCGTTATTTTCAACCTCAAGTGGTTAGCATTTCGCTACTTTGTCCACTAAACGGATTTACGAAAATAACGAAAACAAAGCTTGTATTAAAATGAGAGAAGTGTTTACAAAGAACAATTACAAGAAAATAAGGATGGATGATGCAACTAAATTTAGAGTAAGCTAAAACTAAGTTGTAGGTGTGTGTTAAAACAAATGAAGGGGGGTATTTATAGGTGAGAATTATTGTTTTGGGGTGCTTTTTGCAATTTCCCTATTTGCTCCAAAATCCTAGCTCTTTTTCCTTCTTTCATTTTGGTCCTTTTTCTTTCTCTTTTGCCCTTTTTTGCATTTTATTTCTTTATTTTGCCATTTCTTCATTTTTCTCGAATTTCCTGAAATACAACAAAATAAGTTATTAAAATATGAGTTCAAGCAGCAAATAGGTAAATAAAAATATGCAAAATTATGCACTTATCAAATGCCCCCATACCTATATTTTGCTCGTCCTCGAGTAAAATCACAAGCAAAAAAAATGCAGAATGAAAAGCCTATACTCACTGTCGTAGGAATCACGGGTAATTTTAGGTTTACCAACCCGTTAAACTCATAAACGATCTCCACAAGAGGAATGTTATCTCCTAACGGTTTACAGAAGATATACCCATAAAATCTTTGAGATAAATCAGCAAGTATCCAACTTTCCTCTTTCACTCTAGCTTTCATTGGTGTCAACAAAACAATTTTGTAGGAAAATATATGCCTTAAAGATTATTCTAATAGTAGCCAAGTTATAGGTTCCCACAATCCACATGATTAGACTTTAAAAATTTACAAAAAATCCCATGGTGTGTATTGAATTTAAGGCCCTTGATGGATAAAGTGCATACGAACATTTTCGCTTTTTCAACCAATATTGAACTGACCCAATCTTTATCAAAACAAGTATCTAGCCAAACTTCACGTTCTTAGCAGTTAGACCGACTGTGCAATGGTTGAGGTCCCGAAAGACTTTTGCATCGATACCCATTTAGCGAGTTTTAGGTCAACAATCCCAGACCACAAAGGACCTTAGGTTGCGAGGCACAAAGTCCCCTCGAACTTACTTACTTGGGTTAACAATGAGCCCAACCTAGCCGATTTCCCTACTAAGAATTTATTATTACAAAATTGCACTAACACTCTAAAATTACAAACATTTTTTTTAACCGACACTATAGGAGCAAAATCTCGCAAAGGTTTGATTCGACATTGTTCTAACATGTGGGTTCTCTCTCAGGTATCGAATAGCATACCTATACAATTTTTCCATCAAAAGTCTTGTGCAAATGTGTCGTATTGGTGTTTTAAGCAAAAATTTGTTCCATACAAGTTTCATGAGGAGAAACCTTACTTGACTACGTTCAAATTATCTAAAGGCATTATACATATAATTTTGGAAAAAATAGTCAACACCAACTAGTTCTAAAATTTAAAGAGTGGGAAGGACAACTAAGATAAAATAACTCTATTTTTGAATTTTTCAATTTTTTTTTGGAATTTTTCAATTTTATGTATTTACACTAAAACCCTCCCGCATACCTAAATCATGCATTGTCCTCAATGTACGCAAAATGCAAGATAAATGACAAGGGATAATGGTGAGAAAATACCTGATAAGGATGAAAGAAAGTTTACAATTACCTACTTAAGAAACTTACTTGAATCATGGATCGATGAGGTGAATAACCTCTTCCTCGGGATCAAGTGGCAGCTCTAAGAATGGTTTGAGTCTTTGTCCATTAAATTTAAATATATCACCATTTTTAGGATTTTCAATTTCAACAGCACCGTGAGGAAAAACGATCCTAACAATATAAGGACCTTCCCACCTAGATCTCAGTTTCCCGGGAAATAAATGATGCCTAGAGTTGTATAAAAGAACTTTTTGACCCAGAGAAAATGATTTTCTCAAAATGGATTTATCATGCAAAAACTTAGTTCTTTCTTTATAGATTTTAGCATTTTCATAGGCCTCATTTCTTAATTCCTCTAGTTCTGATAACTGCAACTTTCTGTGACTACCGGCGGTTGGTAAGTCAAAGTTCAATTCTCTAATGGCCCACAAGGCCCTATACTCTAGTTCAACTGGAAAGTGACAGGCCTTGCCAAACACAATTCTGTAAGGAGACATGCCCAAAACAGTCTTAAAGGCGATCAAATAGGCCCACAAGGCATCTATCAGTTTGGTGGACCAATCCTTCCTATTCGAGTTGACAGTCTTTTCTAAAATTTGCTTGATTTGCCTATTCGAGACTTTAACTTGACCACTAGTTTGTGGATGATAAGGGGTGGCCAACCTGTGAGTGCACTACACCATAAGTGGCCTATTGTAACTCCCGCGCGATGTTACAATAGGCCATAAATCCGTTACAATAGGTCTATTGTAACACTAGGGGGAGTTACATTTACGGGCGTTACAACAGGTGCCTATTGTAACGCTTTTGCCCATTTACTGTAACACTAATAAGCGATACATTATGTCGCTAATGTAACACTATAATCACCTACTGTAACTGATTTGTAATGTTACATTTGAACTTACTTTGAGGGACAGAAAGTGGGACCCACTGACACATGGCAGTTCTGAGGACCACCTGAGACGTGGCATTGACACGTGGCACACGTGGGGCCACCTAACACGTGGCAATCTGGGTCCACCTGACACGTGGCATTGTGGGACCCACTGCCATGTGGCACTTGTGGGACCCACTGACACGTGGCATGTGGGACCCACTGACACGTGGCATGTGGGACCCACTGACACGTGGCACTTGTGGGGCCCACCTGACATGTGCAATAGGTGGACCCACTGACACGTGGCATGTGGGACCCACTCTCTATTGTAACACTGTAACATTTCTACTGTAACACTAAATAAGATTAAAATGTAACACTACAATAGACAAGTGTAACACCAGATGGACATGAAAGTGTAACACGACAATAGGCAAATGTAACGCTAAAATGAAAAAAAATTGAAATAGCTGCTTTATATATGCAACATTCCCATTAATAACGATTACAAGACCATTGCAAGTCCAACCAACATTCAAAAACCAACATGTCTAAACCAACATTCAACCCAATTCTACCATTAAAATGCCTCCTTCGACCACCGAACTACTTCAACCACATTCAAGCCAAAATATACCAATTCTACTTCCTTCGACCCCTCCAAACAACTTCACAAAACAAACTACGATAACAAAAAAGTTCAATAAATAGTAAAGTTCGACAGTTACTAAAGTACGATTAAAACAGATCATATTCAAGAAGTAGTGTCGCCCGTAGTGACAGGAGTGAAAGGACTGCCACTGTCTTCCTCCTGATCAGTAGAAAAGGTCGCACAAATTTCTGGAAAATTAAACTTCATATTAGGATTTGCCTCTCCGAGCATTTTGAAGAACCTAGCCATGTTCTCCTGAACTTTTCTATTAACCTTGGCATCCATTTCAGCTTCCAGATTTTGAGTGATCTTTGCAGCCAACTCCTCAACACAAGGTTCTGAAATTGGATTAGCAGGAGTAGTTTCTGTCGTCGAAGCAACTGCTTTACCTTGCCTTCCCACCAACCAATCTGGTCTATTCTTTTTTCTGGGAAGCAACTCATCTGCATCTTCCCCGTTTTTCAACATGTATTTGATGGCATCCCACAAGAGACAGTTTCATACATTTTTGAGAGGTAAAATGAGTTCAAATTTAAACTTAATGATATGATATACTTACAATTCGTTTCTGAACTACATCCGTAGTTGACTTGTACTTGCGCCCTTCCTTACGCTTACTACTTTTCAAATACACTTTACCATTTGATGGGGAGGCATGATTTGGGACTTTGTTTTTCTGGCATGTACCGGAAATAGCATGGATATGGTGATAAGCATTAAACACTAAGAAGATGCCGCAGGTAGCAACAACAAAAATGATATCACATGGATTACCGTATGAAGAGAACACAACATACACTTGTCGAAAATTGCAACTGAGCTAAATGAGTAAGCAGTTAAATTAAAATTAAGAATTACTAAATTACCTTTTTACATGAGGTAATTGATTTAATTTTTCACTTTTTTTAACCAGTTTGTAAAATAATTATTCCAGATTTTATAAAGAAAATAATTTTCAAAAAACATGTTTTGATAAGTGGTATTAGAGAAAGAAGATCAAACTGCAATTAGCTCAAGAACATACTAATCACAAAACATGCATTAAACATACTAATCACAGATAACTACACCAACAATTCACCAACGATAATCATCATACCAGCTTGTTTTTAACTTGATCTAGACTCTTCCGACCGAGAGTGTGTGTCTCGGCATTGGAATTACGACGGGCTATATTATCCTCTGCCAATGACTGTTACGAGAAAAATGTGTGTAGTATCAAATAATTTTGTACCAAATGAATGAATCAAAATACACAGGTCAACTTTTTTTATTACTTTATATATCATGTATGTCAGCTAGTAAAAGTACCTGAACTGCTTCATCTGACCAATACTTCAGTAAAATTTTAAAATCCTCAAGAGGAATTTGGTCTGGCCTGTTTTGGATCCTTTCCTCATCATTGTCATATTTCTTGTAATGACGGCCTTTGACACGGGACTTGTGTGTTCGCCATAATGAATCAAGTGTCTTGTTTACCCACTATTTCCCTTCTTCCGGAATAACATACCTATCCTATAATGTATCAAACATAAATTGCATCAGTTCATGCATACATATGAAAAAAGAATGGGAAATTTTATTTTAGGAAATAGAGGTCTCCCTAGTATACTCCAGCATTTTATTCTTCAATTCTTCAGGCACAACATGCCAATTAACATAAGTAAGCGACACGTGATCCTTAAGTAGTGTCCCCAAGAAATTACTTAGCTCAGATGTAAGCTTCTTATCTCCAATTGGTTGACCACGTTTATTAAATGAATGACTGGCTTTTCACCAGGACTCCTGCCATGAACTTTTAACATTTTTGTCCGTCCTCTATGTTTTTTAGGAGCTGTACAGGTATACAAAAATTACAAGAAGATGTAATGAACTGCATTAATATATTAATGCTAATAATCCACCTAATGTAGATTCAAGGCGTACAAGTGCATATTACCTGCTTTAACTTCTTCATCTGTATTCGGTAAACTTGATTCAACAATATCCTCCTCTATCCTTGGATCAAGTTCAAGATTCTGCTTCTGACATTCCCGCATTGCTATATAAGCAGCAACTGATCCACTTGGTACAGAATTGTCTCCCTGTTTTAATAGTTTACTACATGTCGGTTTTAAAAGTTTTACATGGATTCTAGAAGTGGGAACTTCCTTCTCAGTAGCAGTGGCAACTTTCTTTCCCATTTCCTCTATATCATGCACCGGATCCTTACCATCTGAATCCGTACACTTTGCTTGCAAACGAGTTCTAGGACCAGGTTTAGTCTTCCTTTCCTTGACAGGTTTAATTGTCTATACTGTATATGAAGATAACATTAGCTTCACACAAAATAAAATTTCATATACTAAATCAAGAGCCAAGAAATGAAATTAATTAAAAAAGTCTCTATTATATAAATTAACATGTTATATGAGCGTAGTAAGCAGTTACTGTACTACTTTAAATTAATTAAAAATACTATTTTATGAATTAGTTAATGTCTTTTTATGTTTAATTACTGATTTTAAACAATACAAATATTTTCATTAAAATAAATATAACCTCCGGCGAATCATTAGTATCATCTTCAATCTCATTTTCCACAATATATTCATCAGATTCCTCCCCATCTTTCTTTTTTATTTTACTTTCCTCGACTCTAGGTGGATTTGGATTACCAGCATATTTTCCTAACCCAAGTTCAAAAAACTTTTCTTTGTTTTCTTGCACACGCTTAATTCTACCTAGCTCATACGGATTCACTGGTGGCAACTGCAAGACATCAAATCCGAAAAATTGCACTTTTTATATCAGAAAACAACAATAATTAATAGAAAAAGAGGGGTGAGGGGACAATATTAGTACCTCAACAATAATTTGATTCTCTTTAGTTATTTTGCCTGCATTAGTACTATTCTGTAACTCCAATTTCCTTTTCGCTGTTCCTCTTGTAATCGCAGGTACTTGTCGTACCACTTGCAACTGAGGTGACCTCGGAACCTTCTTACCTTGTGTTTGTTGTTCACGTACCTCTTGCAACTGAGGTGACCTCGGAACCTTCTTACCTTGTTTTTGCTGTTGGAGATGGTGTGCAGTAACAAATGTACGCTTCACTTGTTCATGGGCGGCAACTGTAACATAAATGTAACACTTAATCAAGCAACAAGGAGTATACACACACACACACACACACACACACACACACACACACACACACACATATATATATATATATATATATAACATAAATACCTTGAACTATATTCTTCCTCGGTCGTACAACTACGCTTGGCTGGAATTGAAGCAATGGCTCAATTTTTTTGTCAACAAAGTTGTCAACATAGAAAGCTATTTCTGCACCATTTTTGCAGCCATTTACAAGTTCCATAAAGTCTGTGTCATCTTTCACAAGCTTCCAATCTTTGTTTTCTTCGTTCCAGACATATACTCCAATTTCTTCGTAATTGAGGTGATCCCTGACAACTGTATCGACATCCTTTTTGTGAACAAGTAAGGTCTTTCCACCAGAATATAAAGTCTTTCTGAACACCCCTTCGTAGAAAATTCTTATACTGACAAATTTATCTGGCATCCTACAAAAATGAACAGAAAATAATTAATACAAGAAGTACAAAAATGACTATAAAATGAGGTATGATGCAATAAAATAACAAAAGACAATTACATAAATTTACCCAAATGCAATAAAAATTACATAAGACAGTAAAGTTAACAACAGGAGTTTGATTAAAAAATAAACAAAACAAAATTAATGCAATAAATCATTACAACATAAAAAATTAATGCAATCAACAGAAAATAATTTATTTACCTAGTAAAATTAATGCAATAAACAGGGAAAAAACATGTATCACATAGCAACTAAACAGGAGCCTTGATTAGGTCATTACAAACTTAGACAGTTAACCATAATTCATACTAAACAGGAGTTTTTTTTACTTTAGTTGGTGACTTGGGAATTTGTCTTTTAGGGACATCATCCCTAAACCAACTAAATTCACCAACTTGATTTTCTATTTCACAACCAAGATTAATATGAGGTTTATCAGGAGTGTTGTGGTTGTATTTTTCTTCAGAACAATCGTTGTCTTCAGTGTCACACCAGTCCCTCGGTAAATTTTTAATAGCATAGTGCACAGCTTTTTCAACCGGATCTTCCACATAGAATACTTGCTGCACTTGTGAAGCAATGACATAAGGATCAGATTTGTGGCTTAACTTTTTAAAATTCACCCTAGTCATACCATAAGGATCTCTTTCTTCTTGGTACCAACAACACTTGAAAAGAACCACGTTAAGAACTCCCCAATAATCAATTTCAATAATATCTTCAATTGATCCATAGTAGTTGACATCCCCGATAATTGGGTTTTGGTCCTTAGAACTTGCAAAACTAGTGGTTTTAGCAGTCAAAAAAATGCCACTATTTTGAGTTGTGCATCGAGAATCTCTGCTCTTTGTGTCGAAACAATAACCATTTATCACATACCCACTATACCTCCTAGCTGTTCGATTCGGACCCAATGCAAGCACCTGTAACTCACTCGAAATTGCGTCCCTTTTGGAAACCTGTTCTTGTAACCATTTCCAAAAGTCTTCATGGTGTGCCCGTTCCCTTTTGTATCTCTTTGAAGTTGCATAACCTTCCACTAAAGTTCGGTGATCCCTATGAAAAAAATAAGTTCAAACAGTGTAAGAAGTAAGGCATTTTCCAAATTTATATTATTTAATAAATAAATTAAGGACTAAAGAACTTACTCGATTAAAGTCTGAATTTCCTTATTACCACTGTTGAACAAAGTGTAGGTATGACATGCTTTCCAATCTGATTCTGTTAATTGAAAAACTTTGCCATCTTTATTCCTTCTTGTTCCAATATGATACCGTACATTTTGGCCACTTCTTTCAAAATCAGTACTTAACTTTGCTTCTTCACCACCTAAAAATCTTGAACAGAATGTGACACACTCGTCTGCTAGGTAGGCTTCTGCAATTGAACCTTCTGGTCTGCTCCTATTACGAACATATGATTTCAGCTTGCCAACATATCGCTCAATAGGATACATACATCGGAGGTGCTCTGGTCCGCCGTATTCAACTTCCTTACATAAATGGACAGGCAGGTCCACCATGATGTCAAAGAAGGCAGGGGGGATTATAATCTCAAATTCACAAAGTATATCAACGATTTCTTCTTGCAACCTCTTGATATCATCTAAATGAATAACCTTACTCCATAGACCTCTCAGAAATGCACTTAATCTAATCAACGGTTTTGCCACCTCAGGTTTTAACGATTTCTTCACAACAAATTGTAACAAGTAGTGGAGGATAAAATGCGCGTCATGGCTTTTATACCCCACTATTTTTCTCTCGCTTGTGTTTACATAACAACTAATATTAGAAGCACAGCCATTGCGGGAACTTTTTAAGTATCATGATAGTAACATAGTTCGTCTTGTGTAGGCGAGCGACATGTCAGCCCAGGAGGCAGCTGCGAGACAGCATGATGAGGACCCGTACCATGAGCACTTGCCTGAGGAGGATACTGAGCCTGGGGAGGAGGACCCTGAGGAGGTCCAGGTTGATGCTGATACTGATGTGATTGAGTATGGGGAGGAGGACCCTGAGGAGGTCTAGGTTGATACTGATACAGATGTTGTTGAGACTGAGGGGGAGGAGGACCCGGAGGGGATCCAGACAGGACAGGATGCTGAGTTAGTTGCTGAGGATGAGGATTATTGGGTTGTATCTGAGATTAGGACCATGGAGGAGGATACTGATATGACCACTGAGCAGGTCATGGCTGCTGTTGTTGGACAGGTTGTAGATGAGGATGAGCCAGTGGATGATGCAGTAGGGAGTTCCGGACTACGAGTGCCACCCCTCTCTGTTGAGAGAGCCCCTACCCCACCACCACTACCTGTGAGCCCATTTCCCGATGAGTTTGAGGAGTTTACCCCAGAGCCCCAGTAGACAGAGACTGCCGCTCCAGCTGAGCCATCCACCCCACCTCATGTCCCGATAGGGGGAGTCCCAGTATATGTTCACAACTTGATTAAGAACGGGCTTTATAGAGAGTTTTTAGTGGCGGATGCCAGGTTGGCAGAGTCTACGAGGGAGCTAGCAGCAGAGAGAGCCGCCCGGATGAGCTTCTAGGGCCGGAGGACTATCAGTGATAGGGTTGGGTATAGGGCTGTGACCCGCATCGAGCTGAGGGCTCAGATGAGGGTGCGACAATTGCCTACTGATGGGCATGGTATGGTAGACAGAGCAGATGCCGAGGAGATTTTCCGCATCGCCATGGGGAGGGTTCGGATGATGTTTCATTGTGGCGGCTGATTTCAGATGTAGTGATGCAGTAGTCTAGTTGTCTAGTCATGTACGGACGTAGTAGTGCCGGCTTTTGTAGGGATGGTTTCATTGTACTTATTTTTCCCTTTTTGCAGACTAGATAGATAGACAGCGTATTTCACTTTTGACTTCTTGTTGTTGTTAGGATGGTTGTACTTTAAACTATCGTTGTAACTCGGATGTTGTACCTTTTCGGTACCTGGTATATATTTGTTTCCCTTTCAGTTATTTCAATTTTGTTGGGATGTGATCACGAGTTTATTAGCATATGTACTGTTTTCGATTAAGTTGCCATGAGATATAAAACTGTGGGATACTAAATCCAATCATGTAACGAATTATGCAAGGAAAAAAATACTTTAAAACAGGTAAGTGAACTTAATGTAAATTTTCCAAATTTTTAGAAAAAATGCCTCCAAGACGAATGGGCACTAGGGCTAACCCCCGTGAATCTACTGAGCAAGAGAGTCACAACCAACATGAGGAAAACCATGAAAATAGTGAAGAACAAGATCAGGACTATAATGAGCAAGAAGATTCCCAGTATGGAGCAGAGGATGAACCCATGTACTCTGAAGACTTTGAGGGGGAAAGAGAGGGTGGAGAGACTGAAGTAGAGCAGGAAGGAGAGAATCAGGGCGGAGACCCCATGGGCCAGTTTATGGATCTACTTAGGCAGAATTTGAACCAATACCCTCAACCACCACCAGGAAACAACACTTCAGTGGCAAATTCCTTCAGGGCCTTTAAGTCCATTAAGCCCCCAGAGTTCCACGGATCGGCTGATCCCGTTGAGGCGAGGGCATGGATCAAGGAAATGGAAAAATCTTTCGAGATTCTGATTATCAATGAGGCTCAGAAGACTGTTTTCGCTACTTACCTACTAAAGGGAGAGGCCAATTATTGGTGGGAGGCCAAGAAGAACATGGAGACTGATGTTGTCGTAACCTGGGAAAGGTTTAAACAATTATTCCTGGAGAAGTACTTCCCGAAGTTCATGAAAACTCAGATGGAACTTAAGTTTTTGGAGCTGAAACAGAACAATATGTCAGTGGCTGACTATGAGGCCAAATTTACTGAGCTATCGAGATTTTTGCCAGAATTTGTTGGTACCGAAGAAAAGAAAGCTAACAGGTTTCAACAAGGGTTGAAACAGTGGATCCAGAATAGAGTGGCGGTCTTAGAAATTACGGATTATGCCACCTTGGTGCAAAAGGCCACCACTGTGGAAGCTGAAAGCGATCAAATGTAGAGAGAGAAAGAGAATAGGGGATTAAAGAGAAAACATGTCAGTATGGGCGGAGGGTCCGCAGGGGGAAAGCCCCCAAACAAGTTTAATCGAGGAGCAGTCTCTCTACCTAGCAGGGGTATGGGATTCAAACCACTTGTGAGCATGAGTGTGAGCCAGGGCGGCCAGCGTACAGGAGTGTCCCATTCCCATCAGTCTAGACCGTCCTTGCCAGCATGTGCAACGTGTGGGAAAAGACATCCCGGAGTGTGCAATCAGAAGCAGCCAACCTGTTATAAGTGTGGACGAGTGGGCCACTACTCTAACTCCTGCACTGCGGTTGTTCCTAGTACCAACAAAAGCACCACTTGTTTCCAGTACGGACAGCTAGGGCACATGAGGAAAGACTGCCCAAGGAACAAACCAGCAGCATCAGGGGCAAGCAGGGTTGCCTCAAATAGGCCACCAACTGCTAGGACTTTTAATATGTCAGTACAAGATGCCGTGAGGGACATGGAGGTGATAGCAGGTACATTTTCTCTCAATTTAGTCAGTGCAAATGTCTTATTTGATTCAGGAGCAACTAAGTCTTTTATATCTAGAGATTTTGCGCATAAATTGAAACTTAAAACCCAGCAACTAAGAGATTCCTTACAAGTAGAAATAGTTAATCAGGAAATCATACCGGTTAATCAAATTCACCCCGATTGTAAACTAGAAATAGGAGGACGATCCTTCTATGTCGATTTAATTCCTTTTAAGCTAGGGGAATTCGATGTCATTTTGGGTATGGATTGGTTGTCTCGCAATAATGCGCAGATAGATTGTAAAGGGAAAAAGGTTAAGTTGAAAACCCCAGGGAAGAAAGAAATAGTGTTTAAGGGGATGCGACAGACCCAGAAAATTCTGACCATGGCGCAAACCAAGAGATTGTTACGAAAAGGGAACGAGGCTTATTTAGCTTACGTTATAGACACTCAGAAGGAAGCGCCAAGATTGCAAGACATTCCGGTAGTTAATGAGTTCGAGGACGTGTTCCCACAAGATCTTCCCGGACTACCACCTGATAGGGTAATTGAGTTTGCCATCGAGTTAGCCCCGGGGGTGGCGCCGGTTTCGAAGGCCCCGTACCGATTAGCCCCAGTAGAAATGAAGGAGATAGCTAAACAGTTACAGGAATTGTTGGATAAGGGCATGATAAGGCCCAGTGTGTCGCCTTGGGGCGCACCAGTGTTGTTTGTTAAGAAAAAGGATGGGAGTATGAGGTTATGCATCGACTACAGAGAGTTGAAAAAGCTAACCATAAAGAATAGGTATCCATTGCCCAGGATAGATGATTTGTTTGACCAGCTAAGAGGCGCTGAATACTTCTCTAAGATTGACCTGAGAACGGGATATCACCAACTGAAGATTAAACCTGAAGATATCCCGAAGACTGCATTCCGTACTAGATATGGACATTATGAGTTCTTGGTGATGTCATTCGGATTGACCAACGCCCCAGCAGCTTTCATGGACCTAATGAATAGAGTGTTCAAGGAATATTTGGACAAATTCGTGATAGTCTTCATTGATGATATTCTCATCTACTCAAAGATAGAGGCAGAACACGCTGAACATTTAAGGATAACCTTAGAAATACTCAGGAAGGGGCAGTTATATGCCAAGTTCTCCAAGTGTGAGTTTTGGAAAAATGAAGTACAATTCTTAGGGCACGTGATCAATAGAGAAGGAGTGTTAGTTGACCCCTCCAAGATAGAAGCAGTTTCAAACTGGGAACGGCCAACTACTCCAACCGAGGTGAGGAGTTTCATCGGACTAGCCGGATATTACAGAAGATTTGTCCAAGATTTTGCGAAAATCGCAGCTCCATTAACTCGCCTTACCCGTAAAACTGAGAAATTTGAGTGGACTGAAAAATGCGAGAAGAGTTTCCAAGAGTTAAAGAAAAGGTTGGTGACAGCCCCAGTGCTGGCATTACCTGATGGAAAAGGAGATTTCTTGATTTACAGTGATGCTTCGCATAAGGGATTGGGATGCGTGCTTATGCAGCACGGCAAGGTAATAGCATATGCGTCTAGGCAATTGAAGGATTATGAGGTCAGATATCCCACGCATGATCTAGAACTAGCAGCCATAGTCTTCGCTCTAAAGATTTGGAGACACTACTTGTATGGGGAAAAGTGCGAGATTTACACTAACCATAAGAGCCTCAAGTACATTTTCACTCAGAAAGTGCTTAACATGCGTCAGAGGAGATGGTTAGAGTTAATCAAGGATTACGATTGTGAAATTCGTTATCACCCGGGCAAAGCCAATGTGGTGGCCGATGCCCTTAGTAGGAAAGAGAAGCTCAAGATGATAACTTCAGAGGAAGAATTAGTGAAAGATTTTGAGAAGTTGGAAATTGAGATTAAGTTACCCGAAGAGGGCCAAGAAAAGTTGATGGAAATTAGAATCCAACCTCCATTGTTAGAAAAGATTAGACTGTGCCAAGAACGGATAATGGAGGAAGAAGAGAACTCCACGGAAGAGATAATGACCGGGGAAGAAATTAAGTGTGAAAGAGACAAGGAAGGGATCATGAGGTACACGTACAGGATATGGATCCCAAACGTTCAGGAACTCAAGGATGAGATTTTAAATGAGGCACACAACTCAAGATACTCGGTGCACCCTGGTAGCACCAAAATGTATAGGGATTTGAAGGAGTACTACTGGTGGCCGAATATGAAAAAGGAAGTAGCAGAGTGGGTAAGCAGATGCTTGACCTGCCAGCGAGTGAAAGCAGAGCACCAGAAGCCCAGCGGACTTCTACACCCCTTAGAGATTCCAGAATGGAAATGGGAACACATAGCCATGGATTTCGTAGTAGGTTTACCAAGGACCAAGGCTAATCATGATGCCATATGGGTACTTATAGATCGACTGACGAAGTCAGCTCACTTTCTCCCGATCAACGAAAGGTACACGGTCGATAGACTAGTGGATATCTACTTAAAAGAGATAGTGGCGCGACATGGAGTCCCAGTCGCAATAGTATCCGATCGAGATCCTAGATTTAACTCCAGGTTTTGGAGAAGTTTTCAAGAATGTGTAGGGACCCGGCTGAACATGAGCACCGCCTACCACCCCCAGACAGATGGGCAAAGTGAAAGGACCATCCAAACGCTAGAGGATATGTTGAGAGTCTGCGCGATAGACTTCAAAGGAAATTGGGATGATCACTTGCCATTGATCGAGTTTTCCTACAATAACAGTTTCCATTCAAGTATAGGAATGCCATCTTATGAGGCCCTTTATGGAAGAAAATGTCGATCTCCCTTGTATTGGGATGAAGTTGGAGAGCGAAAGATGCTCGGGCCCGAAGTGGTCCAACGAACTAAAGATGTAGTAGATCTAATCAGAGGACGGTTGGTAGCAGCCTAGGATCGACAAAAGAAATATGTCGACTTAGCTCGGAAAGGCAAAGAATACGAAGTAGGGGACCTAGTGTTCTTGAAAGTGTCACCTTGGAAAGGTTTAATGAGATTTGGAAAGAAAGGAAAGCTGAGTCCCAGATACATTGGAACATTTGAGATCTTAAGACGGATTGGGGAACTAGCTTATGAACTGGCCTTGCCCCCAAATCTACAGCAGGTGCACAATGTGTTCCATGTTTCGATGTTGAGGAAGTATAATCCGGATGCCAAGCATATTGTAGAGTATGAGAAAGTGGACATGCAACCAGACTTGACCTATGTAGAGCAACCTGTGGAAATCATATACCGGAAAGAACAAGTGCTCCGAAATAAGGTCATTCAGCTAGTCAGAGTTTTGTGGCAGAACCACAATGTAGAAGAATCAACCTGGGAGCTTGAAAGCGCAATGCAAGAGAAGTACCCCCACTTGTTTTCAAACTGATACCGGGACGAAATCCTTTTAAGGAGGGGAGGCTGTAAGAACCCAGATTTTGAGGAGAATTAAAACTTTTATTTATTTAAGGATGTAAGAATGAATAGTGGTTACGGCTACGATGTAATAGTTGATATTTTGAAAGAATGAATGGAATTCGACTTTATTGTTTATATGTCTTGATGAATGCTAATGGTTGACAACTTAGGTAAGAATAATCTATCTCCTAGGAGAATAAGGTGTGGCAATTCCAAGCAAGGGAATATTCTCATGTCATCCAGATCGATAACGATTAATCCAGTGGTTCCGTAAAAAGGTTAAGGAACGATCGAAAGAGAATACGGACAATTGTACAACCCTAAGAGAATAAGTAAAGAATAAAGAATGAATAGTGTTTTTGGTGGAAGTAAGAATAATATGAGACGACACCATATAAAAGTATTCGGAACGGATTTCCGAGTTCGTATTAGTGATCCAGGGGGAAAATAAGTGTATGTAAAAGCTGTCGGATTCTGAAAAACCGTACTTTTATTTTCTCCAAGAGTTCCCTGGACACTGATAGCCTTAAGTATTTAACGAATGGATTTAAGGAATATAATTGGAAAGTTAGAAAGAAAGATGGAGAATGATAGTATTAATATTAGGAAGATTCCCGGTAAACCCTAACTAGAAATCCGTGGAATATTCCTACGAACGATCAATCGAAACGAGCAATAACTGGACACAGAATCAAGCAGAGAAAGCAAGATACATGCATGAGCAAATGATAAATATCTAAGTAACTAGCAAGTAACTAGATTAATTAGAATACAACTAGTACTTAGAAATCAAAAACCCTTGGTTAGCTTTCCACCATGCAAAACACAACACTTGTCCCTCCTAATTACCTCATCCATTGCATCACACTCCACTAACACCACTTGGATGAGATATTATCTCTCAAAATCACTTTATGTATTATTTCAAAGCAGCCAAGCACCAAAAACATCAAACTCTCTCTTGAAGAACCATTCGGCCCCTTTGGAAATTCCAAATCCAAAATCCATCTTCCACTCCTTGTTTGATCTTGAAACTTTTAGGGTAAGTCCTATATTTCATAAAAGTAATACCCTAGAAATTGTATCTTCAATCTCCTCTTTTACCATTTTCAAAAAAATCAAGAAAGGTGAGGATGAATAATGTTTCTTATGACTAACCTTGAATTTTCTTGTTTTTCATGGTTGATTTAGCAAGCTTAATCACTCCTAAGGATCATACAAAGCTTAGTGAGGCTAGTAAACACTCTCAAGAAGGTATAAAGTCCTTGAAACCCTAGATCCACTTTGAGTTTTATGTATGTTCTTGAGTTATATAAGTTAGTTATGGTTATGTTAAGGTTAAGCATTATTATGTATGGATCTTGGATAAATGTTAAAAATAGTTAGATGAACGGAAAGGCATTTCCTGGCCTCATTTCATGTGTATAAATCATGTATATGTTGTTTGGAATGGATACCATGTTTATGGGAAGATTTGAAATTGGTAGATATTCGATTTATAGCCGTCGTAATGCCGAAATTTCGTTAACCTTAAGAAAAACGACTTGGACAGTAGATGTAACTCACTGCCTAGCTTTGTAATCTGCCATGATAGGATAGATAATGTTCCAAGCTTCGTTTTGATATAAATAACGTGTGAAACGGACTTACGGTTTAGGAGTTACGGCCGGTTTACTAAAAGTAGTTCGAAATCGTAAACGAGAATTCGTAACTAAAATTGAACCCTCGTAAAATACGTAAGTCAGTGGCGAATCTTGGTAATTAAATACTATAGGTAAAAAGGAAGGTGTGAGAGGAAACCTCATGTGAGTCGGATCGTTTTTCGATTTTATAAAAATGTTTGAATCTAGGTTAAACGCGAACGGACCCCTTAAAAGGATAACTTTTGTTATAACTTAGAAAATGAGCGATAAAACTCGAGATATAATCTTGGTTCGTAATCGATCGAATTTAGAACTTATACGACTTAAGTATACACTAAGTGGGAGTACGATGACATGTCTTAATGAAGAACAAATGTCGAATCATATCAGTAATAAAAAGAGTTACACTAAAAAGGGGTATAACGAGACAATTCGAAAACATGTTTCGACTTAAGTTAATACTTAACCTTTTTAAAAGTGTTAAGCGATTAACCTCGAATCTCTTGACTATTTATAGATCGCCGAGCTGACCCGGGATACCCTACCACTAACCCTACTCGTGCTCAATTACCAGGCAAGTTTCAACTTTCCTTTTTAGGCTGTTGTTGTGAAAATATATGCTTTCTGTTATACATATGCCATAGCATGCATGCCTACTTTCAAATCATATTGATGTACTTGTTCCCTGATTGTTCTTTGGATTATAAGCAGACAGACAATATATCAATTATAAGCCGGAAGTTGTTAAGACCCTTAGAGAAGGGCATATAAATCCTAATTGTTGAATATAGACCGGGAGTCAGTACTTCTTGATATATCGTAATTATTTTCGAGGGAAATATTTAAGTAAATAATTTCCATTATTTGGTTGACGAATATTATTTAAATATTCGTCCGAGATTATTTAATTAACGATCATTACTTCAAATATTTATTTGAACGTTATCTATTCAATGAATATTATTTTTCAATATTCATTCAAAGACGAACCATTTATCGAACATTATTTAAAATATTTCTATAAAACCTTCGATTATTAAATAAATATCATTCGGACATTCATTTAGAACATCATGTATTAAGGGAATACTATTCTCGAATATTCCTTTAAGGTTTAATTTATTAAATGAACATCACTTGGATATTCATTTAAATTATTAATTATTAAATGAATACTATTTTTAAATATTAATTTGAAGTCTTATTTATGTAACGAATATTATACCAAACAACCCTTTCAAAATTATTTATTAAATGAATATTATTTTAATATTCATTTAAGTGATTATTTATTTAATAAATATTGTCTTAATATTCCTTCAAGGATTATTTTGAGAAATACTCAGATTAAAAATATTCTTTCATTCATTAAATACTTCCGACTCAATAAATATTCTATAAATATTTATTCAATACTTGGAAACAACTTCAAAGTTGTTCATTCTTCTTCAAATATTATCTTCGGCCTTCGATCATTCTGAAAATTCTTCGGAGTCATACGATTAATATTATATTAAGAAAGGTCCTCAAGATTCCATTCTTCATTCGAATCTACCTCTTAAATTATAAGAGAACCTTACTTGAGAAAGGTTCTTTATCTTGTTGACTTTCCGGTCATAGTTTATCCTTTTCACTCGCAACTTGGTTGCTACGGACTCATTAAGTCTGTGTGTACCTTCTCATCATTCGAGGGGTAAGATCGTTGGAACAAGTTGATATCCATTAACAAACAAAAGCTTGGGAAATGTTGGTGAATTTTCCTTTCCAACTAGATACGAGTACTTTGTGGAGTCTTATCAACAAGTATTTCACTTGGGAAAGGGAGGACAAACTCTACGTTTCATTTCTGTGGATTTATTCGAACTAGGAGTCGTGTGTAAGAAGCCGAGTCACGCGGTCCATCACAAGGCCTAACCATTGGCCAGGGAGTTACTATTAAAGGCCATTGACAAGTGGAGCCGTCAGTTCTTCCTTCTACCGGTAGTAAAACTATATTGGGCTGTACCATCCCCGACTGATCATCAGGGAGTGGACAGCTGGCGCGTAATAACTCCAGTATTGGTTCATCTCCCAAATTGGGAATCCCCTGCAACACGTATCGAAGAGACTTCTTTCAGGTTGACGGTGTCTTCCGCAACACGTATCGAAGAGACTTCTTTCAGGTTGTAGGACTTCGAAAAACGTTAATAACTGGAATTGCAATATTTTCCTTGCAAGTTCCTCTGTATATGATAAATGATAATATCTTGCTTATTTTGACTTAGCAGATATTTCCACAAAATAAACACTCTAAGTTACCTTGTAACTTCATCCTTTATATTATACTGGCACTATATTCGTTAATGCATGGCATATGGAAATCATGATATTTCAAACTGTTATATACTATCACTGTCCTGTTATATTATTGTTGGTGGGCTATTGCTCACCCTTGCTTATTTATTATGTCACAACAACAGCTAGGGCAGATGGCTCGCGTCAGGCGCACTCGGCGCAAGCGGGTTACCCGACCCACCGGACTCCCCGCTGAGATGCTAGCCGCCATTGCTGAGGTAGCATAGTTAGACAGCTTTTGTTTCGTTTTTAACTATATGTATAATTAATGTAATCAACGGCAAAACTTCTAAACTTAAGATGTCATCCTTTTGGGATTGTAATAACTTTTATTCGTAAACCCTTTTATGTAAGACTTATTTCAATTTCATCTCTGGGATTATAACTTTGTGTGTGTGTGTGTGAGTGGATATTATTGTGGGGTCATAGCATGCTATTTACTGATTTTGGACGCAAGTCAAGTATTATGTATGAGTTATGAGATCGTAACGACCCGATCCCTGACCCCGGATCTGGGGGTGTTACACTGCCTGTCCATTAGCTTGAGGATGAGCCACTGAAGTAAAGCGAAGCTCGATAGCATTCTCCTCACAGTACTTCTTGAATTCTTCATTGTTGAACTGTGTCCCATTATCCGTCACAAGGATTCGTGGGATACCATACCTGCAGATTATGCTTTCCCAAAAGAACTTAGCAACTTGCTTGGTGGTTATCTTGGCTAAGGGTTTAGCCTCAATCCATTTAGTGAAGTAGTCGATAGCCACGATTAAGAACTTCCTTTGTACTGAAGCCATAGGAAACGGAACAAGTATGTTCATTCCCCACATGGCGAACGGAATCGGAGAGTTAATAGATGTTAACATCTCAGGCGGCTGCCTTACAACCGGGGCGTGCTTTTGGCATCTATCACACTTCTTGACATAGTTCTGTGCATCGGCCAACATCTCTGGCCAATAAAATCCAAACGAGTGATCTTGTGAGCTAGGGCTCTACCCCCCAAGTGTTGCCCACAAATCCCTTCATGAACCTCCTTTAGTGCTTTCTTTGCCTCTTGGGGCCTCAAACACTTCAAGTATGGGATGACAAAAGACCTCTTGTAAAGGATGCCTTCAATCAAGGCATATCTCAATGCTCTCACTGATAGCTTCCGTGACTCCAAGGCATTGTCAGGGAGCCATCCAGTTTCAAGGTGAGCTTTGATATGATCTATCCAGCAACCCCCTATACCAATCGGTGCCACCAATTTTGAGTTGACGGTCGGGGCCTTCAAGACATGGAAGTAAACACTCCCAGCATAATTCTTTATCTCAGAAGAAGTGAACTTGGACAGGGCATCGGCCTTAACGTTCTCTTCTCTCGGAATGTGCTCCATATAGCACTCATCAAACTGAGTCATAACAGCTTTCACAACTCTTAAATACTTTGCCATAGTTTCATCCTTGGCTTCAAACTCACCATTCACTTGCGAGACTACTAGTATTGAATCTCCACAAACTTTGAGGTTCTTGACCCTAATGATCCTGGCCAAGCCCAACCCGGCTATCAAGGCTTCATACTCATCTTCGTTGTTGGTTATCGGTAAATCCAACTTCAAAGCATATTCAACTGTGAACCCATCGGGGCTTTGTAAGACCAAACCTGCACCACTAGATTTTGTTTTTGATAGAGTACCCAATATTCCTTCTGATCAAGTACAAGCTCTTTATCTTTATCCTCACTTCCAGGGGTGGGTACTATCTCCTGCCCCCCGACTTCTTGGTTGCCAATGGTACATTCAACCACGAAGTCAGCCAATACCTGAGCCTTGATGGCTGTTCGAGGCTTGTATGTGATGTCAAATTCTTTGAGTTCAACTGCCCACTTAATCAGCCTTCCACTTGCTTTTGGGCTGTGTAATATGTTTCTCAGCTGCTGGTCCGTCAGGACTTCAATCTTGTGTGCCTAGAAGTACGGCCGTAACTTCCTCGAGGCTGTCACCAATGCCAAAGCAAATTTTTCGATGGGAGAGTAATTCAACTCAGCTCCATGCAACACCTTGCTCACATAGTAAATAGGTTTCTAAACCTTGCTTTCTTCTCGGATAAGGACGACACTTATTGCTTGTTCAGATACCGCCAGGTATAGATAAAGCGTCTCTCCGGGACTAGGCTTAGCCAATAACGGGGCTTCTCTCATGTACTTCTTTAACTGCTCAAAGGCCTCTTGGCTTTCAGGAGTCCACTCAAAGTTCTTCACTTTCTTCAATGCTTGAAAGAAAGGCAAGCACTTATCACCAGATTTGGAGATGAACCTCCCTAGGGCTGCAACTCGGCCTGTCAATTTCTGCACATCTCTTACAGAGCGTGGTGGCTCCATATACAGAATCGCCTTGATTTTATCAGGATTGGCTTCTATGCCTCGGTTTGAAACCATCAACCCAAAAACTTTCCTGATCCAACGCCAAAGGCACACTTGGCTGGATTCAACATCATCTTATGGTGCCTCAACACTTCAAATGCCTCTCTGAGGTGCTTAATATGGTCTGCCTTGATTAGGCTCTTGACTAACATGTCATCAACATAGACCTCCATGGTTATCCCAATTAGATGAGCAAATATCTTATTCACCAATCGTTGGTAAGTAGCTCCTGCATTTTTTAGCCCGAAAGCCATAACAAGATAACAGAAAACACCAAAGTCAGTTATGAAAGATACCTTTGGGATGTCATCCTTATGCATCTTAATCTGATTGTAGCCACTGAAACCATCCATGAAACTCAACATCTCATGCCCAGTAGTGGCATCTATCAGTGTGTCAATCCTTGGTAGAGGGAAACAATCCTTGGGACAGGCATCATTCAGATCAGTGAAGTCTATACACATGCTCCACTTTCCATTCTCCTTCTTGACCATCACAGGGTTAGCCAACCACTCAAGGAACTGAATTTCTTCAATGAACCCAGCTTCTAAGAGCTTGTCAACTTCTTGCTTAATGGCTTCTTGCCTTTTAGGAGCAAAATTTCTCTTCTTTTGCTGTATTGTCTTCCGCTTTGGATAGACATTCAACTTGTGAGTTATGAGTTGGGGATCAATCCCTGGCATGTCAGCTGCTGTCCAAGCAAACACATCACTATTCTCTTGCAAGAACGTTGTCAACCTGCCCTTCATGGGTTCTTTCAGAGAAGCTCCAATGTAAGTAACTTTTTTAGGGTCGCCCAGATCTAGAGGTATGGGGATCAAGTCTTCTGTTGGCTTCCCTCGATGCTCATCGTCATTGCGGACATCCATGTCATCTATCGGAAGGACTTTCCCCCCGACTCCATCAGCTCTCAAAGCAGCCACATAGCAACTTCTATCCATTTTCTGATCTCCTTTCTGTTCTCCAACACCATTCCTAGTTGGAAACTTGATCTTCATGTGATAGGTAGAGGCAACAGCCTTGAATGCATGAAGTCCAGTCCTTCCCAGGATTGCATTGTATGTCGAAGTAGCCTTGATTACCAAGAAATTCAGCATTTGAGTAGCCTCCTTAGGTTCTTGCCCAATCGTCATGGGCAATTGAATAGTCCCTTCTACCTTGGACTCAACTCCATTAAATCCATAGATTGGAATATTGGTGGGAGTCAACTAAGAGTCATTGTAGCCCATCTTCACAAACGCATCATGAAACAAAATATCCACAGAGGCTCCATTGTCTATCAAGACTCGTTTTACTTCTAAGTTCCCAATCACAATGTTATGACCAACGGGTCGTCGTAGGGGAACTTTACCCCTTCCAAGTCTGAATCATCAAAACCGATCACTAGCTCAGTTTTTGCACGCTTCGGGGCCTTACCCACGATGTGCATTACCTCTCTGGCATAAACCTTTCGAGAATTCCTTGTAGTACCGGCCGCTGTCGGGCCTCCCCAGATCATCTTGATAACTGGCCCTCGGGGTTGTGGGTTGCGATCACGGTCGTTATCCCTTCTGTCATTGTCTCTCCTATCACAGTCCCTTCTCTGGGTTCCACGATCTTCACCCTTCGTGTACCTGCTTAGCTTCCCTTTCCGGATCAAGCATTCATTCTCGTCCTTCAGTTGCCTACAGTCATCTTTGTCGTGTCCCACATCTTTGTGGAATCTAAAATATTGATCCTTGTTTCGTTTTGAGGGGTCACCCCTGAGTGGCTTCGGCCATCGAAAGTCATTATCCTTCTCAATCTCTAACAAGATCTGACTCCTTGGAGCATTCAATCTTGCATAATCAGAAAATCTTGGTCCCAGACCCTTTTTTGGTGTAGAGTCAGAGTCTTTGCTAGTTCGGGGATACTTGTCCCTAAAATCATACTCTTGCTCTTGCTTCCACTTTTTAGAGTCGTTGTTCCCTCCATTACCTACTGCTGCCTCTTTCTTCATGCTATCCTCATCTTTGATATACTTATCAGCCCTTCGTTGGAGTTCAACCATGTTCTCGAGGGGATGCTTTGCTAATGACCTTTTAAAGAAAGGGTCAGTAGTTCCATGCTCCAGGGCTACCATGGCCACCTTATTCTCCAAATCAGTGATATTCAGTGTCTCCTTAGGGAATCGCTTGAGGTAATCCCTTAGATTCTCATTCTTCCCTTGCACCACATACATGAGGGATGCAGAGCTTTTCTCATGAACTCTTTCGCTAATGAATTGGCTAACAAAAGCAGCGCTCAACTCCTTAAAGGAGCCAATCGAATTTGCTGGTAACCGGCTATACCATCTTTGAGCCATGCCCGACAGGGTTTGAGGGAACGCCCTACACTTTAAGGCATCACTTGCAGGCTGCAACAGTAGTGCGTTTGAGAAAGTCCTGACATGATTAGCGGGATCACCCGTTCCATCATAAGCCTTAATTGTCGGCATCTTGAACTTCTTAGAGATACGGGCATTCATCACCTCCTCAGTGAATGGGGGTGTGGGATCATCAGGATCTCCAAGAGGTATCAGATTTTTGGGGTTTCCCTTGGGAACTTCGATCCTTATTGTTCTTCCAGTTGGGGCGTCAGCCTTTCTCTGCCTTCTTGAAGACCTCTCTAAATCAATAATGGGGAATCCCTCCTGAAGTCGGAGGAGGTCGATTCTGGTTTAATCTCGCTTGCTCTCTTGCCATGTCATCTTTTAGATTTAAGATCTCGGCCTCATGAGCCTTGGTTCTTTCAGCAGTTGTCAAAGGGGGTCCATCATGGATAGTTTGTGTCCTTCTCCGGGGTTCGTTACTAACACGTCACCTCCTCGGGGCTTCATCACGATCATCGTCCTCAGATGACGAGTCGTCAATATAGGGGCCAGAGTAATCATAATCTTCTGGCTCAGGTGGAGCCAAGTCTTTGACATAAAGAGGCTCATGCATCTTATGGATCTGCAAGGCATGACCGCTTGGTCCTGGGTCCATTCGATATGGAGGATAGTTAGGCAACCCATAGGCTGGATTAGTGTTGATGGGGAGCATGGTAGTGGAGATTCATGCTCCTAGGAGTGGTGGTTGACTACTTAGAGGGGAGATCACCATCTGAAATTGGTTAGTCTCCTGCCCTGATTGAACGACCATTGGTAGAGTCCTCTCAGTTTGGGGATTCGTCCTTGTTGATTGAGAGATCTGAGTTTCAGCAATCGCCCCTGTTAATGGGGGTACTTGCCCTTGTTCTGTGTTGATAGGTGGATTAGTAGTAGCGGGCGGATCAGAGCTGAGGGGTAGGGCCTCAGTAGACACTGGTGTCGTTCTTCGTGTGGTTACCATGGTTGATGTTGTCTTCCCACAGACGGCGCCAAATGTTGTGGAATAAAAACGAGGGTTTGTATGTATTTAATGCTAAGATTCGTGGGCTTCGTGCTTTAATGGTTGTTTCCGTGTTCGAGACTGATTGGTCCTCACAGAGTACCTACGTATCTCGTTATTGAGAATCAAGCCAAAAAACGTAGTTCTGAGAATGAGGGGTCTGGCCCTTATATAGGTTGCGAGAGCCTTAGAATTATGGTAGGATTCGGAGACTTGGTGGGCAAGCCACCGCCTTCAGGAAGGTTCTAGACTCATTCCTTGTAGGAATCAATTTCCATGTTGAATTGGGTGCCTTGGATGCTACTCCTAATAATATTGTTTTTTATTTGCAAACTATTAGTATCTCCTAATATTAATTACGAAATTAATATTTAATTAGGGTTTCGGGCCTCATTAATGGGCTTTGTATTTGGACCTAACTAGGTTACAATTAATGCATCATTAATTGTGATTTTAGGGTTTATTTTTAACCCATATTATCAGCTGGGTAATCCATTAACCCATTTAGAAGAGTGTAATTACAGGAATAGCCTCAATTTAGGGACATTTAGGTAAATTCCTTGGAATTCTTTACTAGCAGGAATTTAGTTCTAGTGATTAATAACATCAATATTTTGGTAACTATTTAGTAGTAATCAAATTAATTATATTAAAATTTAGTAGAGTACTTAAATAGTAGAACATTTAAAAAAATCTTTAAGATTTAAAGTACATGACTACACTTTAAAATAATCATGCAATATTTTAAAATAGAAAAATTACATAAAGATTCTATTAAGTGTTTTTAAATTTATTGCAACTAAATTTTCTTACGTGTTTAATTTTTATGAATATTTTATTCTTTAAAATAAATTTTTAAGTTTTTAGTCTAAGATTTCATTGAATGTTTTGTAAAAATATATTAATTATTTTATTTATTCTCTATGTATTTTACAAAAAAAACGTTATAGATGGCAATATGCAATTACTTTAGTATCATTTTTTAAGATCTTAATATTTATTTATTTTTCAGATTCTTTGATTTTTATTTACCTATTAGTATTTTTTAAAAATAAATTTTTATCTTTTTCATTCCAAGATTCCACTAAGTGTTTTATAACAAAGTATTGGTTATTCTACTTCCTCTTCTAATTTTTTCTCAAAAATTTTATAAATTTTAAGATTCTCCTAGATGTGCCCATTGATATATAATTTGTTATTAGTTATTTTAGTGTTAATATTAATTTATTTTTAGGAATCCCTTATTTTTTTTTTTTACCTTTTTGGATATTTTTAAAATTAATATTTAAGTTTTTAGTGTAAGAATCCATTAAGTGTTTTGGATTCATACATAATTTTTTTTTATTTTTACGAACGTTTTTTATCAAAAATTTTATGGATAAGAATACCTTAGGTGTTGCACATTGATATATTAGTTGTTACATTTTTTTTATAATGTTAAAATTTATTTATTCTTACGAATCTTTTATTTCCTTTCTGTGAACATTTTTTATTTTTTATCTTAGTTTATAAAATAATATTAAAGAAGATTGGAAAATAAAATCTAATTTCTTTGTAAAAAAATATAAAATAAGATAAAAAATTGAAAATCCCAAAACAGTAAAAATATTGCACTAAAACACTTAAGAGAATCTTGTACAAATTTTTTTTTTTTTTATATTTGTAAAAAAAATTATTGAATTTAATTTTTCCAAATTGATTACTCAAAACACTTAAGCGAATTTTTAAAATAGTTTATACACTTTTTTTTTATTATATCTAACATTTAAAATACATATACCAATCTTATAATAAATATTAATTAAACAAAAAATCAAAAATTAGTCGAATCTCTAAATATTATATTAAAATGAATACTCCAATTTTTATTTAAAAAATCAAATATTTTAAACTATTCATTAATCAGAATATTACTCTTAAACACTTAAGAGAATCTCGTTAAAATTAGTTTTTTAATGCTTCACAAAAGATAATAGTGATTTTCATTAAATAGCACACAATCTCAAAATCTAGTTTGAAATTTTTTTGCGAATCTTAGTGAACTTAATATAATCTTAAATTCTTAAAAAAGCTTAAAATACCTTATACTAAAAAATCATTGAAAAATAAAATCCCAATTTATTAAATAAAATAAAAAATATACATGAACTTTTTTAATGAATCAAAAGATTAAAAACCCCAAAATATTAAAAATTATTGTGCTAAAATACTTAAAAGAATCTTGTACAAAATATAATTTTTATATATTTTTGTAAATGATTATATTAAATTTTATTTTTCCAAATATGGTAGTTTCTCAAAATTATTCTCAAAATAAAGTAAATTCTTAAAATTAGTGATTCTTTAAAAAAAAAACTAGTATGTTTTTTGTGATATATAGCTTTTTTAATATACTGCAACCACGGGTGGATAGCCACCAGGAGCAAGCGCCAAGGGCAGCTGAAAAATTACCTGGGGCATTGTTACATTGCGCCTTGAGCAATGTTACATTGCTCCAGGTCGCAATGTTTCATTGCACCAGGCTCAATGTAACATTCTCCATGGTTTATTATTATTTTAAATCAATATAATTTAATATTATTACCTGAGAAATATTTATAAAAAAATTGAAATATTAAACCCTAACGAAACCCTGTTTAGGGGTTCTAGTCAAAGTATTAGTTGAACGTTAAATTACCAAACCAAATAAATTTATTTTTTTCTAGATTTTTTGGCAATAACATTAAAAAGGATGGAACATGACCTCCGTATGGTAGGGTCGTCGAGAAATATTTTTAAAAAAATTGAAACACTAAACCTTGTTTAGGGATTCTAGTCAAAGTACTAGTTGACCGTTAAATTACCAAACCAAATAATTTTTTTTTTATTTTTGGCATTAACATTAAAAAGGGTAGATCATGACCTTCGTACGGTTGGGTCGTCGAGAAATATTTTCAAAAAAATCGAAACATTAAACCCTAATGAAATCCTATTTAGGGGTTCTAGTCAAAATACTAGTTGAGCGTTAAATTACCAAAACAAAAAGTAAGGTTATCAAATTGCGGCTAGGGTTCGTGAGCTTCGTGCTTTAATGGCTGCACTTGTGTTACCGTGACCTAACTCGGGTCTTCACAAGATGCCTACGTATCTCAATGTCGAGAATCATGCCAAAAAACGTAGTTTTGAGATGAGGGGTCTGGCCCTTTAAATAGGCTGCAGGAGCCTTAGAATCGTAGTAGGATTCGGATACTTGGTGGGCAAGCCACCGTTATTGAGGAAGGTTCTTACTCCTTCCTTATAGGAATTAGTTTCCTTGTTGGATTAGGTGCCTTGGAGGCTACGCAATATCCTTGGGATATTCCAGAACGTTCCTGGTTTCTAGAACGTTCCTGTTTTGTGGATCAGGCCCGTGTTATAAACAAGTTTGTACCGGACGTCCCCGGTTTGGGCTGTTCTTTTTGGGCTTAGTCACTAACCACGAATATAAAGCCTAACTAGGGTTTTTGGGCCTCATTTATGAGCCAATAAATACTATATTAATTATGTCTTTAGGGATTATTTTTCACCCATATCATTTGCCCCCCAACTTCTAGGAAAACTTGATTTCGTAGAAGTTTAAGGTCAGTTCGGCCCTACCAGGGGATCGTCTTATAATGAAGTGTTGAGCGACCTACACATTCACGACGACTAAGACTCTCTCATAAGTTAATACTTAAGAAAGTTAAACGTTCCTTGACCTCTTGAACCTCTTTCTTAAGATTTCTGGGCCCTTCGGGAATAGGATTAGTGTCGTTTTGAGCTCGTAGACACTAATCCAAGTGCAATTCGTGCATAGGATCCTTTATCACAGATTCATTAATGATTTATTTCCCTCAACTTTTCTAAGTTAGGGTTAATATCAGACGGTCATTGCCCACAAGCCTTAATAAGGGCTAATTTCTAAGCAAAAGACACTAATTCAGCCCTAATCGGGGCTAAACAACCCTAAACGGGGCTACGAAGGCCTTAACCGAGGCTAAATAATTCATATTTAATGTGATTACTACTAGGATATCCACCCTTAACCTTGAGGTAGGTAAATTTTAGAGTTATTGTCCTTAAACGTCGATAATCAAGGTTAATCACTCCTAACTGCGATTAGCGAAACCCTAATCCCAAATTTTGGAGTTAAGCTCATATGATAGAGATTCTTATAACCTCATGGTTGTAGAAAGAATCACGTAAAAATTCTCATTTTTGAGTTGTCTAGGCAAGAAATACTGTCCCCTGGAAGGTGTTTGAAACACCTTCAGGGTCTTTCAACAACCTCACATTTTCTGAACACCCCTGGCATTTCCAAACCCAAACTTTGAAGTTGAGCCTATATGGTGGGGATTCTTATAATCTCCTGGTATGAAGAAGAATCACATGAAAATAGGCATTTTTGAACGTTCTGGAGGTGAAATACCCCATTTTAAGCTGGTTTTCAAACCAGTCCTTGTTTGTAACAAGATCATCTTTTCAACTTCAAGGAAACACTTGGCCTCCTAAATAGGCTTTTAGAGGACCTTGAAAGGTTCTTGAATCTCAAATTTGAGCTCAAACGGAGCATTTTTGAGCGTTCTGGAGGGTCTTGAAATCACCTAGGGGATTCAGGTCTTCACAACACCTGACCAAGGTGTTCTAGTCATCCCACCCTGGTCGGTCATTTGGCCATGGGGATCTGGTCATCCACCCCTGGTCGGCTGGGCCCCATGAATTTTTTTTTTTTTTTTTGAATGTTTCAAACATCTTCAGGGTCTTTCAACACCTTCACGGCTTCTGAACACCCTCCAGGTTTTGAACACTCCTGACATTTCTAAACCCAAATTTTGAAGTTGAGCTCATATGATAGAGATTCTTATAATCTCCTGGTACGAACAAGAATCACATGAAAATATGCATTTTTGAACGTTCTAGGGGCGAAATACCTCATTCTGAGCTGGTTTTCAAACCAGACCTTGTTTCAAACACCCTCCTTTTTTCAACTTCTTGAAACCACTAAGAGACCTACCTAGGCTTGTAGAGGACCTTGAGAGTTTTCCAAATCCCAAATTTGAGCTCAAACGGAGCATTTTTTAGCGTTCTAGAGGGTCATGAAACCACCTAGGGGGTTCAGGTCTTCACAACACCTGACCAAGGTGTTCTAGTCATCCCACCCTGGTCGGCCATTCGGCCATGGGGACCTGGTCATCCACCCCAGGTCGGCTGGGCCCCATGAATATTTTTTTTTTTGAATTTTGGCCAAATTTTGACTAGTTGACTTTGACCGTTGACTTTGACTTTTGACTTTGACTTTTGACTTTGACTTTGACCAAAACCAAAACTTGTTTCAAACTCCCCTCCTTGTTTCTAGAGTGAGTTTACAACACCTTGGTTGATTCTGTGACCCTCAATCACAAACAACCTTCTTCTTAGTTTTCAAGACCTTCTGGGTTTTTAACTTGTTCTTGAACTCTTAGTTTCTAATAACCTTGGGCTATACTATGGTCCTTGACTTGCTAACACCATTCCATGCTTACAATAGGGTGTTTTGAACAACCTTGGCCTTGCCCCCCCCTTGCCATGGAGGTCTTTGCTCCTTTATTAGCTTATATATGGTTTTTCTCTTGTTTTCAACACCTGACTTCAAGTCTAGGGTGCTATGGTCAGTTTTTATCCTTGATTTCATACTCAAGGACTTTAAAACTCCTACCTTGTTTGTAAGGCCATGTCTTGGCTTCATTTTATTCAATGGTTCCTAAATTTTAGGCCTTGAGTTCGATCAACCGGCTTAATTCAGGACATACAACCTCGTTAGCCCTCTAGGCTTATATTTTAGGCAGGTTTTCAAAACTCCCACCATTTTCTTTGAATCAATTTTCTATATTTCTATAAAGTATTAGATTTTTAGCTAATCTTTCTACGTAGTGCCTTAATCATGGATTTTGGCTTAATCCTCCGTTTAGGCTCGTTAAGCATAAGTTAGTTCAACCTCTTAGGTCGTTAACTATGTTGCTGCTCCAGCCTGCATTTTCATTCGTTTCTTTCGTTTATTTTCACGAATTAGATCGTTTATTTGACCCAATTCCGAGTTTATAACGCCTTTTTCCTGTTGTTTTCGGCTATTTAACCTGTAAACGCGGGTCGTCGGAAAGATGACCTGCTATGAGGGGTCGCTCATTTCCTTATAAAAGAGATGGAGTGGAAGTCATTCTTCACATTTCAATCTTCTTCCAAAGAAAATTTCTCTCTGAAGAGCTCTCAAGATTCAAACACCTATTTCAACTTCAAACAAACCTGATGGCAAGTGAAGGTGGTCAGAGCACCGTAGTCCCTTCTAAGTCCCTCCTCCAAGCAATCAACAGGAGGACCAAGGACAAGAACAGGAAAGGTAAGGTGTTTCCTCCTGGTTATCAATTAACTTTACCCCAACTCTTAGAAGAGCCCGGGGATGTGTTTCCGAACAATGCTGAATTTGACTCTTTCATATTTCCTAGCACTTTAGGCGTAGGAGATATTAACGACCTACTCAAGTATGAATTTCCTTCTGGTTTAAGGCTTAGAATCCCTTCACCGGGAGATAGGACTTGTAATTGGCACCCTGAAAATTTGTATGTGTACAAAGGGGCTATCACAGCTGGCCTTAGGTTTCCGGTTCACCCTTGGCTTGTTAGGTTACTAGCTGAAGTTAAAATCAACCCGTGCCAACTATATCCTAACTCCTGGAATTTATATTCATCTTTATGGTTGAATGCATCATGGGAGGCGTCCCCCTTAGCATTCCTTTATTTAGACATTTGTTTGCTTTCAAAAATAGCCCTGTTACTAGGAAAGGATGGGTAAGCATCCAACATCGCACAAAGTCCCGAATGATTATCAACGCTGCCTCCGTGCCTGGTTCAAGCCACAATTGGAGGCACGAATTTTTTATCCTTAGGTGGAAAGGAGGAGATTGGGGTGTATTTTTCAGGACTAAATTCAACCATGTGAACGATGAGGGTGTTAGTGAGCTGCAGCTCTCAACTGAAGAAGTAGCCCATCGGGACTGGCTTATTTTAACCTTTCAAAACGCCCACTACCGCGAAGTTGTGACTGAGCATAACTTGATAGAGACAGGGCTTAGTAGTATCCCTCCCGAGGGTAATTCTTACTTTAACTCTTTTATTCTCATCATACTTGTTCTTATTTCAACATTGTTTTCTTTGTCTTTTCTTGCAGTTGCTGAGGAGATTGACAGTCTGCCGGGTCATGCTCCCCAGATTACTAAGAGGATGATCAAAAAGGCTGAGAAAGAAGCCAATCTTGACGATATTCCAGTTCCTGAATTCCTCCAACACTGCTCAAAGGCTGGGAAAAGGATTAGGAGCTCGGACGGGAGCATGAAGACTGCATTCATGCCTGAGTGGGGGATTTGCGAGCAGGACGCTATTCGAGATAGCCATCTCCTTGCTCAGGAATGGTCTCGAAATGCTATAGCCCCGGTTGACAAGGTTCACTTCGCAACAACAACGAACCTTGAGGAGAACGAAAGCTTGGGGGCATTTCATGCCTATAACGTAAGCTTATCTCCCCTTATCTTTTATTACTCTTACTAAATATTGACCATCATGGTTTAACATGACTATTTCTTATGGTGTTTTATTCTTGTAGTTGAATGCTCATTTCCAGAATGCTATCCAGTTGGGGAGGTCATATAAGGATAAGGAAAGAATCGCCCTCAAGGCTGCGGAAAAGCATCAGAAAGAGTCTCAAGAGTGGGAGGCTAAATACTTCACCTCCGAAGACCAACTATCATCCCTCAGGGGTAAGTATGCAGCCTTGGAGAACAGGACTCAGAACAACAAGGATTCTATCATCCAAAACTACTTGGGCTCGGATACATTCCTTGCCTTCATCGATGAACATGACAGGGAGGTCCAACCGGACAGCATGTCCATAGGTTGGGAAAAAGCTGTGAATAAGATTAGCCAAGACCACAAAGGGGTTGTTTTTCCTTCTTTCTATCCGAGTCCTTGGGAGTTGACTGATGCTGATGACCTTGTTGAAGGTGCTGGAACTTCCTCCCAAACAAACAGACGTGCTTCAGGCTCCGGGGCTAAGGCCACTTCCCAGCATTCAGGATCCAGTTCAAAACGCCAATTAGCCAGCCGAATTCGTGAGCCCAAATCGGTGAGTGTTACCAGTTCCTCAACTTCGACTTCCAAGAGTAGGGAAGAAGGTGAGACGGGGTCCTCCAGCGGAGAAGAAAACCCTGTTCAGGTTGCTCCTCCTAAAGCCAAGAAGCAATTGGTGAAGACTGCTTCTATCAAGAAGTGATTATCTTTTAGGCCTTGCATGGCTTATGTTTGCCTCGTGTGGCTCTTATTCAGTTCTCGTTTTATCCTGACTTTACTCATGGTCCTTCATGGACTTATATTTTATTCGATGTTGTCTGTAACTTATAACTCTGTCCCCTAGGGGTATATTATCTACATGCTTGTTTCCTTTAATTCATACGTTCCCTTTTTTTTACGGTACTTGGTCATCCTAGACTTACACACATCAGGTGTTTGGTACATTATTAAAATCACAGAAACGTAGAATAGAAAACAAACTTGTATTAATAACGTGAAATGGGCTCTGCCCTTACATAAAATGATAAGTTCTACTATGAGCAACATGCTCTGCAATGGCTTTACATAAACCTTATTTCTACTTCAATATATAGGCTAAAAGCTAAGTCCCTACTAGGAGAGCTTAAACATAATAAGTCTTAAGATTCGAGGCGTGCCAAGTACGAGGCACCTCGCTTCCATCCAAGGTTTCCAACTTGTAAGAACCCCTTCCTAACGTTTTGCTGACTCTATACGGCCCTTCCCAATTAGGGCTAACTTGCCTGTCTGTCCAACTCCAGATTCTTCTATCTTCCTTAAAACCAAGTCACCTTGTTTGAAGAACCTTTCTTTAACCATATGGTTATAATAAAAAGACGCCCTCTTCTGATGTTCTACATTGCGGGCATTCGCTTCGTCCCTGACTTCATCAATTAAATCAAGGGCAAACCTCATGCCTTCCTCATTGGTTTCTTGATCATATGTTTCCACCCTTGGAGACGTATGAGAGATCTCCACGGGCACTACCGCCTCCGCTCCATAGGCTAGCAAAAATGGGGTAGCTCCTGTTGTCACTTTACAGGTGGTACGATATGCCCATAGAATAGGCAGCAGCTCATCCACCCACGTGTTTCTTGAACGTTCGACCCTTTTCTTAAGTCCATCAAGGATAATCTGATTCGCTACCTCAGCTTGCCCATTAGCCTGAGGGTGAGCTACTAAAGTGAAGCGAAGTTCGATGGCGTTCTCCTCACAATACTTCTTAAACTCCTCATTGTTGAATTGGCGCCCATTATCCGTCACAAGGATTCGTGGGATTCCGTATCTGCAAATTACATTCTCCCAGAAAAATTGGGCAACTTGCTGGGTGGTTATCTTAGCTAATGGCTTAGCTTCAATCCACTTGGTAAAATAGTCGATGGCCACTATCAAGAACTTCCTTTGTGCTGAAGCTACAGGGAAAGGACCTAGAATGTCCATCCCCCACATGGCAAATGGAATAGGAGAGTTAATCGACGTTAACATCTCTGGCGGCTGCCTAACAATCGGAGCGTGCTTCTGGCACCTGTCACACTTCTTTACATAACTTTATGCATCTGCCAACATTTGTGGCCAATAAAACCCCAGACGGGTGATCTTATGGGCTAGGGCTCTGCCCCCCAAGTGTTGCCCACAGATCCCTTCATGAACTTCCTTTAATTCTTCTTCTGCCTCTTGGGGCCTCAAACACTTCAAGTACGGGATAACAAAAGACCTCTTGTAAAGGATGCCTTCAATCAAGACATATCTCAATGCTCTTACTGATAGTTTTCGCGCCTCCGAGGCGTCTTCGGGAAGCCATCCCGTTTCCAAATGTGCCTTAATAGGATCTATCCAACAACTTCCTATATCAATGGGTGCCACCAATTTCGAATTGATGGAAGGGGCCTTCAAGACCTGGAAGTAAACATTCCCTGCATAATTCTCTATTTCAGAAGAGGCGAACTTTGATAGGGCATCGGCCTTGATGTTCTCCTCCCTCGGAATGTGCTCCATATAGCATTCATCAAACTGAGTCATAACGGCTTTAACAACCCTCAGGTATTTTGCCATAGTTTCATCCTTGGCTTCGAACTCACCATTCACCTGCGATACTACGAGCCTCGAATCTCCACAAACTTTAAGGTTCTTGACTCTCAATATTCTGGCCAAGCCTAATCCGGCTATCAAGGCTTCATATTCAGCTTCATTGTTGGTAAGTCCAACTTCAAAGCATATTCTACTAAAAACCCATCGGGGCTTTGCAAGACCAGGCCTGCACCACTAGATTTTGTTTTTGATGCCCCATCAAAATAGAGCACCCAATATTCCTTCTGATCAGGTGCAAGCTCCTCAAATTTGCCTTCGCCTTCCTGGCCTGACACTATCTCCTGCCCCTCGACTTCTTGGTTGTCGATGGTACATTCAACCACGAAGTCAGCTAATGCCTGAGCCTTGATGGCTGTCCGAGGCTTATATGTGATATCAAACTCCCCGAGCTCAATTGCCCATTTAATCAGCCTTCCACTGGCCTTGGGGCTGTGCAATATACTTCTCAACTGTTGATCCGTCAGGACTTCAATCTTGTGTGCCTGAAAGTAAGGTCGTAGCTTCCTCGAAGCTGTTACTAACGCCAAAGCAAACTTCTCAATTGGTAAGTAATTCAACTCAGCTCCATGCAATACCTTGCTCACGTAGTAGATAGGCTTCTGAATCTTGTTTTCCTCTCGAATAAGAATGGCACTCAGTGCTTGTTCCGATATCGCTAGGTATAAATATAGGGTCTCTCCAGGACTAGGTTTGGCCAACAACGGGGCCTCAGCCATGTACTTTTTTAGCTGTTCAAAAGCCTCTTGGCTTTCTGAAGTCCATTCGAAATTCTTCACTTTCTTCAAAGCCTGAAAGAAATGCAAACACTTGTCGCCAGACCTTGAGATGAACCTTCCCAATGCGGCTATTCTACCAGTCAACTTCTGCACGTCCCTCACAGAACGAGGTGGTTCCATATCAAGGATTGCCTTAATCTTATCCGGGTTAGCTTCAATGCCACGTTTTGAAACCATCAAGCCCAAAAACTTCCCTTATCCAACGCCAAAAGCACACTTGGCTGGATTTAACATCATCTTATGGTGCCTCAGCACTTCAAAGGCCTCTCTGAGGTGTTCAACATGGTCTGCTATAAATAAGCTTTTGACCAACATATCATCGTAGACCTCCATGGTTTTCCCAATCAGATGGGCAAATATCTTATTTACCAGTCGTTGATAAGTAGCTCCTGCATTCTTTAGTCCAAAAGCCATGACAAGGTAACAAAAAACACCAAAGTTAGTTATGAAAGATACCTTAGGGATGTCGTCTTTGTGCATCCTAATCTGGTTGTAACCGCTGAAACCATCCATGAAACTCAGCATCTCGTGCCCTGCCGTGGCATCTATTAGTGTGTCAATCCTTGGTAAAGGGAAGCAATCCTTAGGACATGCGTCATTTAAATCGGTGAAGTCTATACACATCCTCCACTTTCCGTTGGCTTTCTTGACCATCACAGGGTTAGCCAACCAATCAGGGAACTGAATCTCCTCAATAAAACCAGCTTCCAAGAGCTTGTCCACTTCTTGCTTGATTGCCTCTTGCCTTTCCGGAGCAAAGTTCCTCTTCTTCTGTTTTATTGCCTTCCGCTTGGGGTCGACATTCAACCTGTGAGTTATGAGTTGGGGGTCTATCCCTGGCATATCAGCTGCCATCCAAGCGAATACATCTTTGTTTTCTTGTAGGAATTCTACCAACTTTCCCTTCAAAGGTTCTTTTAATGACGCTCCAACGTACGTAACTTTATCAGGGTCTCGAGAATCCAGAGGTATAGGAACCAAATCTTCTGCCGGTTTCCCGCGGTATTCGTCGTCCCCTCGGACATCCATGTCTTCTATCGGGAGGACCTGCCCCCCAACTCCATCAGCTCTTAATGCGGCCACATAACAACTTCTGGCCATCTTTTGATCACCCTTCTGTTCTCCAACGCCATTCCTGGTTGGAAACATAACTTTCATATGATAGCTTGAGGCAACAGCCTTAAACGCGTGAAGTCCAGTCCTTCCGAGGATCGCATTATACGTGGATGCTGCTTTGATTACCAAGAAATTAAACATCTGAGTAGCTTCCTTGGGCTCTTGTCCAATATTAACCGGTAGCTGGATGGTCCCTTCAACATTGGATTCGACTCCATTGAACCCGTATATAGGCATACTGTTAGGAGTCAACTGCGAGTCGTTGTACCCCATCTTCACAAATGCGTCATGAAACAAAATATCGACAGAAGCACCATTGTCTATCAAGACTCGCTTCACTTCTGAGTTTCCAATTACCGGGGTTATGACCAACGGGTCGTCATGGGGGAACTTCACCCCTTCCAAGTCTGAATCGTCAAAACCAATTACTACTTCAGTTTTTGCACGTTTTGGGGCCTCTCCCACGATATGCATCACCTCCCTGGCATATGCCTTTCGAGAGTTCTTTGTCGTGCCAGCCGCAGTCGGGCCTCCCCAAATCATGTTAATAACTGGCCTCGTGGCTGGGGGTTACGATCACGATCGTTATCCCTTCTATCATTATCTCTTCTATCATAGTCTCTCCTTTGATTTCCACGGTCTTCGCCTTTCGTGAACCTGCTCAACTTTCCTTTTCGGATCAAGAATTCGATCTCGTCCTTGAGTTGCCTGCAATCATCGGTGTCATGTCCTATATCCTTATGGAACCTACAGTATTGATCCTTGTTTCTCTTTGCGGGATCGCCCCTGAGTGGCTTCGGCCATCGGAAATCCTTGTCTTTCTCAATATCCATTAGGATTTGACTCCTAGGGGCATTCAACCTCGCGTATTCAGAGAACCTTGGTCCCAAATTTTTCTTAGGGGCAGAGTCGGATTCCTTGCTAGTCCGAGGATATTTGTCCCTAGCATCGTACTCTTGCTCTTGCTTCCGCTTTCGGGAATTTCCATTTCCTCCATTCGTTGTAGGGGCTTCTACCTTCCTCATGCTCTCTTCTGCTTTTATGTATTTACTCGCCCTTCTTTGGAGCTCAGTCATGCTCTCAGGGGGATGTTTTGCCAACGACATCTGAAAGTAGGTGTTCGTTGTTCCATTCTCCAGGGCTATCATAGATACCTTGTTCTCCAGATCTGGGACATTCAATGTCTCCTTGGTGAAACGCTTGAGATAATCCCTCAGGTTCTCATTCTTCCCTTGTTTCACTTGCATGAGAGATGCAGAGCTTTTTTCATGGACTTTTCCACTAACAAACTGATTGATGAAAGCAGTGCTCAACTCCTTAAAGGAGCCAATTGAGTTTGCGGGCAACCGGCTATACCATCTTTGAGCCATGCCTGCCAGGGTTTGAGGGAACGCCCTACATTTAAGAGCGTCGCTGGCGGGTTGTAACAACAGCGCGTTTGAGAACGTCCTGACATGATTTGAGGGATCACCCGTTCCATCGTATGGTTTTATCGTGGGCATCTTAAATTTTTGGGAAACATGAGCGTTCATCACCTCCTCAGTGAACGGGGGTGTGGGATCGTCAGGGTCTCCAAGTGGCATCAGGTCTTTGGGATCACCCCTGGGGGTTTCCACCCTTGTAACTCCTCCAGTTGGGGCATCAACCCTTCTTTGTCTCCTTGAAGACCTTTCCAAATCAATAAAGGGAATCTCCCTCTGAGTTGGAGGGGGCCTATTCTGATTCAGCCTTGCTTGCTCCCTGGCTATATCGTCCTTCAGCCTTTGGATCTCAGCCTCATGGGCCTTGATTCTCTCAGCGGCTGTTTGAGGAGGTCCATCATGGATTCTTCGAGTCCTTCCCATAGGCTCCTTGCTTGCACGTCACCTCCTCGGGGCTTCATCACGATCATCATCCTCAGATGAAGAATCATCAGTATAAGGTCCGGAGTAATCGTAATACCCTTGCTCAGGAGGGGCTAAACCCTTAGCATAGGGAGGCTGATTCGACTCAGGTATCTGTAGTGCGTGACCACTTGGTCCAGGATCCCTACGATTTGGAGGGTAGTTAGGCAATCCGTATAACGGATCAGTGTTCACGGGGAGTGAAGTGGCGGAGATCTGAACTCCTGAGAGTGGGGGACGGCTATTTAATGGTGAGACCACCATCTGAAGTTGATTGGTTTCATGTCCTGGATGGACGTCCATTAGTAAGGTTCTCTCAACATGGAGATTCGTCCCTATGGGTTAAGAAACTTGAGGCTGAGTGGTTGTCTCTGTTAATGGGGGTACATACCCTTGCTCCGTAACAACAGGTGGAGCAGTGGAGATGGCTGGTGGATCAGAAGTTATAGGAACGTTCTCGGATGTCGTTCTTCGTGTGTTAACCATGGTTGATGTTGTCTTCCCACAGACGGTGCCAAATGTTGTGGAACAAAAAGTAAGGTTATCAAATTGCGGCTAGGGTTCGTGAGCTTCGTGCCTTAATTGCTGCACTTGTGTTACCGTGACCTAACTCGGGTCTTCACAAGATGCCTATGTATCTCAATGTCGAGAATCAAGCCAAAAAACGTAGTTCTGAGATGAGGGGTCTGGCCACCGTTATTGAGGAAGGTTCTGACTCCTTCCTTATTGGAATTAGTTTCCTTGTTGGATTAGGTGCCTTGGAGGCTACACAATATCCTTGGGATATTCCAGAACGTTCCTGTTTTGTGGATCAGGCCCGTGTTATAAACAAGCTTGTACCGGGCGTCCCCGGTTTGGGCTGTTCTTTTTGGGCTTAGTCACTAACCACGAATATAAAGCCCAACTAGGGTTTTTGGGCCTCATTTATAAGCCAATAAATACTATATTAATTATGTCTTTAGGGATTATTTTTCACCCATATCACAAATAAATTTATTTTTTACTGAATTTTTGGCAATAACATTAAAAAGGATGGACATGACCTCCGTATGGTTGGGTCATCGAAAAATATTTTCAAAAAAATCGAAACACTAAACCCTGATGAAACCCTGTTTAGGGATTCTAGTCAAAGTACTAGTTGACCGTTAAATTACCAAACCAAATAAATTTATTTTTTTCTGAAATTTTGGAAATAACAAAAGGATGGATCATGACCTCCATACGGTAGGGTCATCGAGAAATATTTTCAAAAAAATCGAAACAATAAACCCTGACAAAACCCTGTTTAGGGTTTCTAGTCAAAGTACTAGTTGACCGTTAAATTACCAAACAAAATAAATTTATTTTTTTCTGAAATTTTGGCAATAACATTAAAAAGGATGGGTCATGACCTCCGTACGGTTGGGTCGTCGAGAATTATTTTTAAAAAAATCGAAACACTAAACCCTGACGAAATCCTACTTGAACCTGAACTTAAAATTTCTAATTTTTTTCATGATTAAATTCATTGAATCCATAATTGATAATATAGATAGGTTGATTAGGCCTACTGAGTACCCTTTTATTTGATCTCCGGTGCTATCTATAACATCATCACTGTTTAAATTTAAATTTGTCATCTTCATTACTATTATCGTCTGTTTTTCAACAAGTGGGTACCTCTAATTTGTACATATCAATTTATGATTACTTAAGTTAAACATACAAAATACTCAAATTAAGTTAATTGAATTTACGATTATTATAAACAAAAATGACAACTAAATATTCAAATTAAATGAATTGAATTTTTATTGAAATAATTGTTTCACACATTTTGAGTATTTTTCGATTTAACTGCTCAAAATTTAAAGTCTAAAAGAAATGAAAAGTATTTATAATGCAATGTTAATGGTATTTTCAATTTTAAATAAATAAATATTCACTTCTAAGTATAAAAAAACCTTTAGCAATGAATCATTGCGCTACGCGCAATGAAACAATGCCCCAGGTGGAACTAGCGCAATGATATATTGCGCCAGAAAAAAAAATTAACTTGCAATAACTAAAGTGCGTGGCGGTGGGTGGTTATTTAATGCCCACCTGGGACAATGTTTCATTGCTCCAGGCACAATGAAACATTGCTCCAACCAGAAATAAGAAACACAATTTCAATTTTACCCTACTTTCACTAATTTTCCATTTTTTTGATACACAACCAAGTGGTCATACTCACTATTTGTGTGATGATTGTTACCCTTTTTTCACTAATTTTTTTTGATTTTTTCCCCATTCTTAATAAGTTTGAAAAATAAATTAAAAAAATAAATTAAAATAGGAAAAATGACAAATTTTGAACTAAAATTCATACACAACCAAGTGGTCATACTCACTATTTGTGTCATGAATGTTACTCTACTTTCACTAATTTTCCATTTTTTTGATTTTTTCACATTTTTAACTAGTTTGTCAAATAAATTAAAAAATTAAATAAAAATAGGACAAATGTAAAATTTTGAACTTAAAATTCATACACAAACAAGTGGTCATACTCACTATTTTTGTGATGAATGTTACCTTACTTTCACTAATTTTTCAGTTTTTTGATTTTTTTCCCATTTTTAACTAGTTTAAAAAATAAATTAAAAAATTAAATAAAAATAGGAAAAATGCCAAATTTTGAACTAAAATTCATACACAACCAAGTGGTCATACTCACTATTTTTGTGATGAATGTTGCCCTACTTTCACTAATTTTCCATTTTTTTTGATTTTTTCCCCATTTTTAACTAGTTTGAAAAATAAATAAAAATAGGAAAATTGCCAAATTTTGAACTAAAATTCATACACAACCAAGTGGTCATACTCACTATTTGTCTGATGAATGTTACCCTACTTTCACTAATTTTCCATTTTATTGACTTTTCCCCCCCATTTTTAACTAGTTTGTCAAATAAATTTAAAAATTAAATAAAAATAGGAAAAAGGAAAATTTTTGAATTTAAAATTCTTACACAAACAATTGGTCATACTCACTATTTTTGTGATGAATGTTACCCTACTTTCACTAATTTTCCATTTTTTTGATTTTTTTTCCATTTTTAACTAGTTTGTCAAATAAATTAAAAAATTAAATGAAAATAGGAAAAAGGTCAAATTTTAAAATTAAAATTCATACACAAACAAGTAATCATACTCACTATTTTGCTAATGAATGTTACCCTACTTTCACTAATTTTCTATGTTTTTTATTTTTTCCCCATTTTTAACTAGTTTGTCAAATAAATTAAAAAATTTAATAAAAATAGGAAAAAGGTCAAATTTTGAATTAAAATTATAAGTTAACATATTATTTAGACCTTATCAATTCAATTGGAGTATCGTTTGATTGAATTAAAGGTTTCTTGTTTAGAATCCGTGTTTTGATTCCCTAATTCGCGTATTAAAAATCATTTTTTAATTAATTTCATTATTTACTAATTATTTAATTAGGAAAAATAATTTTTAACACGTGACTTATTGAAACAAAACATGGATTCCGAACACGAAACCTTTAACTAAAATCAAACAACATTCTAATTGAATTGATAAGATCTCAATCATATTTTAACTTACAAATTAGTTAATTGAATAGAGAATTATACGAATTATTGATAAATAATTTCAATTACTTTACTTTTAAATTATATAAACATATTTGTAATTTAGTAATTAGTTGCAATTACTTAGATTAGTCTGAAATCATATCCAATAGAATTATTCATTATTTTAAATTATATTAAATTAAAATAATAATAAACTAGGGGCATTGTTACATTGCACCTGGAGCAATGAAACAATGCGACCTGGAGCAATGTAACATTGCCCCAGGCGCAATGTAACATTGCGCTTGGTGGTAGGCCTTCCGGAGCCACCCGTGGTTGTGGAAGGCTCCCTATATATATATATACAGTTTAACCTCGAAAAATGAATACGCTCGGGACCGAAAAATTTTATTTATTAATCGAGATTATTCATTTATCGAGATAAAAAATACACTATCTCTATTATGTCGGTACCCGAAAAAATTATTCATTTGACGAGATTTTTCGTTTATCGAATATTCATTTATCGAGGTTCTACTATATATATATATATATATATATATATATATATATATATATATATATATATATATATATATATATATATATATATATATATATATATATATTGTAAGAAAGGTTAAGTAAACGAAAAAGTAAAACTTATAAAAATATGGTGAAAGCTCCAACTATAATATTAATTTTTTTGTTAGAAAATATAATATTAAATTGAATAGGCCAATTTCTATATGAGAAAATCAAAATTTTAAAGTATTTATTATTCAAAATTTTATTATTAAACACCTAAGAGAATCTCGTAAAAAATAATTTTATTTATGTGCAAAAGATAATTGTGAATTTCGGTTATTAAAATATCACACATTTCCAAAATCTACTTCATACAAAAGTGAATCTTAATAAAATTTTAAAGTACCATATATTAAAAAAAAACAATTGAAAAATAAATTTTGTTTTATAAAATAATATTAAATATCATGCAATAACTTGTAAAATAATAGATTTTGAATAAAATCTATTATTATCTTTTTATTAAATAATATATTAAAAAATTATACATAAAGCAAAAAATAATTTTATTTATGTGTTGCAATATTATTCGTTATATTAAATTAGCATTCATTCTCAAAATCTACTCTAAAACACTAAAACGAAGACACTTAGAGAATCTTAATAAAAGTTTAAAGTACCATATACCGAAAAACAACTGATAAAAATAATCTCAACAATGATACATTAATAATGATATTAATTTTAATAAATAAAGATTAATAAAATGGAAGAGGGATCTCTTGTTAATTGTTCAATTATTGTAAGATTCATTAATGTTAATTTTTATTGAAATTCTGTTAAGTGTTTTTTTAAATTTATATGACAACTCTTATAAAATCATACACTAGTGCATTTTTTATAATATATAGTTTGAGAAATACCTTAAAAAATCTTTAAAGAAAATAATGAAAAATATCATACTATTTTAAGATCAGTATAATTTTTTAAAATAAATAGACTAGAAATAAAATATGTGTCGAATATGAAAACACTGTAAAAGTATCTTATCAACAAATTTATATAGGTTATAAACATTGCATGAACAAAATATCCTAAGATCATTTTAAGAAATAAAACAAATTTAAAATATTATTTTTGATTGTTCTATATTAAAATCTCCTAATTGATGTTAACGTATCAAATGAAAAAATTAAATAAATATTGTTTTATTTATAATTAGAAAACAATAAATTTTTAATTTTTAATATTCTACGATTTTTAAACCATCTATTACTGCTTACCAAAATTATATCATAATTTTCTACAAGGAAAGAATTTAAAATTCTATAGTGTTATTCAGTATTAAACATTTATCTTACAAAAATCTCTAAAATGGTTAGAGAGAGTTTGGTTTAAAAAGACCAATTACAAATTAATAGAACTTTTCCAAGAAGACTGTGATTAGGGATGGCAATGGGTCGGGTCGGGTTTGGCCAAAACCAAACCCGAACCCGGTTAAATCCACCAAACCCGAACCCGAACCTGATTAAACCCGAAATTTTGAAACCAAACCCGACCCGGTTAAACCCGAACGGGTTTTCGGGTACCCGAACCCGAAAAAAATAAATATTTTTTATATTAAAAATAATATAAAACATAAATATATAAAATATTTTAATTTTTATTACATATTAAATATTAAATATATATAATAATAGATAAAATATATTAAATATTAAATAGTATGTATAAAATAATAGAAATAATAATATATATTAATTCGGGTTTCGGGTCGGGTTCGGGTTTGGAACGGGTTTCGGGTTTTCGGGTCGGTTCGGGTCGGGTTTGGCCAAAACCCAAACCCGACCCGAAATTGATTCGGGTTTAAAAATCAAACCCAAACCCGAAAATTTCGGGTTCGGTTCGGGTTATTCGGATCGAAACGGATCGGGTATCCATCGGATCGGTACAAATTGCCATCCCTAACTGTGATCAGTACGTGAACATGTTTCAAACAAACAGATGATTGATAAAAGAACTACCGACGCAATAGCTACAAGAATCCGTGACACTATATATAATCACTTCCATCCTAGGAATAGAAGACTTCCATTAATATCTGAACTCCACATCCTACCATAACACTCAACATTATAGCATTGATTTTGGCTTGAAAAACATTTGCAACAACAAGTTTTCAACTTGAGACAAAAATTGTGTTGCTTGTGCTTCGGCCTATTAGACCTTCCTTTTGAGAATCTTTATAAGAACACAAGTTTGATAATCTCTAACCTTCTCTTGCTGGGCTCTATTTAATTAAAACTCATTGTGAATGATCAGAGGGGCCTTAACTTGACAAAGACCAAACATATCGATTAGATCTGCTAATACAATAACAAAGTTCACAAGAGCCTCGATCATTAGGAAGCACAACATCAACTGAGTCCGGTGATCAATTCCAGAACCCATAATTTGATGTTATGAATATAAGAAAATACTGGAAATGACAGAACTTTTTAAGTCTAATACTACATAAACAACGCCTAGGAAGTAATCAATTACAATATCAATTAAGCTAATCTAAATAAGCCTAATTCAAGGTCATTTTAATCTCCATCGAAAAGCATGTATAAGTGTGATACGTTGAATATTATCAAACGATGATGACGCTGTTTAATGAAATCAAATGAAAGATATGGTATCAGATAACTACGAATACTGATAAACGTAAATATGGCAAGTTGTATTACAATTTCATTCAATCTTTACAAAATCTTTGCAAATATGGTAACGAATCTTCAGAAAATACGTACGTTTTGTGTAAAAATCATATGTATTTTCATATAAAAATATTGTTGCCCAGTAAATAACAATTGTAGAAGGGGGGTTAAATACAATTGTATAAGATTTTCGACTTTAACAGAAATAATAACATACGATGAGGGTCTTTCGGTTCTTTGCTAAAAAGGGGTTCTCTTTTGAACCTCCTCCTATATCTATACTATACTATTATAAACGTACTATTATAAGCGAAATAGGGTATAATCCCAAAAAATTTGTTAACACCTTCCAAAAAAATAAAAAATAAATTAAATTGCATATAAAATTTTATTTTGCAAAAAATAAACTACATATTTTAGTTAATAACAAACTCATTTAATTATAATCCAACCAATATTCAATTACATACTCATTCAATTATATTTGAATTAAAATCACATAGTTATTAACAAATGTACAAAAAATTATAATCTATACTATACTATTATAAGCGAAATAGGGTATAATTGGTTGGTCGGTCGGTCGGTTAACACCTTCCCAAAAAATTTGTTAACACCTCCCAAAAAAATAAAAAATAAATTAAAATGCATATAAAATTTTATTTTGCAAAAAATAAACTACATATTTTAGTTAATAACAAACTCCTTTAATTATAATCCAACTAATATTCAATTACATACTCATTTAATTATATTTGAATTAAAATCACATAGTTATTAACAAATTTACAAAAAATTATAAATCAACAAAATGAAAACAATCTAAAACTATATAATAAACAATAAAATTTTCACACAATTAAAAATTAATATTAAATTATGTTTTACAAATAAAATATTATGGATTATTATAGAATCATAATTTGAATATGATAATATCAACAAAAATTTGAATATAAATATATACGATACTTCCATTTATATTTATATTATTATAATAATCTATACTATACTATTATAAGTGAAATAGGATATAATTGGTTGGTGGGTCGGTTAACACCTTCCCAAAAAGTTTGTTAACACCTTCCAAAAAATAAAAAATAAATTAATGCATATAAAATTTTATTTTGCAAAAAATAAACTACATATTTTAGTTAATAACAAACTCATTTAATTATAATCCAACTAATATTCAATTACATACTCATTCAATTATATTTGAATTAAAATCACATAGTTATTAAAAAATTTACAAAAAATTATAAATCAACAAAATGAAACAATCTAAAACTATGTAATAAACAATAAAATTTTCACACAATTACAAATTAATATTAAATTATGTTTTACAAATACAACATTATGGATTATTATAGAATCATAATTTGAATATGATAATATCAACAAAAATTTGAATATAAGTATATACGATACTTCCATTTATATTTATATTATTATAATAAAATATAGTTTTAATCTGAATAATATATCATATAATTAAATGATTATTATTTAATAATATATATTATGCTAATATTTTTTTAAATAATATATATGAGATATATAATTATTAAAATATAAATAAAATATTATTTGAATTTAAGAAAGCCGTGCATCGCACGGGTTATAATCTATTATCTGTCTATACTATACTATTATAAGTAAAATAAGGTATATTTGGTTAGTTGGTTGGTCGGTTAACACCTTCCAAAAAAATTGTTAACACCTTACTAAAAATAATAAGTTAAAAAATTATATTAAAAATATTAATTTACTTATTATAAACAACAAAATTTATCAGTAAGATTATTAACACCTTCCTAAAAATAATAAGTTAAAAATTATATTAAAAATATTAATTTATTTATTATAAACAACAAAATTTACCAATAAGGCACGAAAGTACATTTTTAAAAAATTTTAAAAAATGTGTAAAAAGTCCAAATTCAGTAAGTTATACTTACTCTATCCCGTTTATATTGGTCATCAGTCAAAAAACACGTATTTAGCATTAAAAAACACGTATTTAGCATTCAAGTGAAAATTGTCAAACTTACTCTCAACTTTTCATATATTTATAAAAACTTAACATATTTAATCCTTCATTTGTTTCATTAAAGAAACATAATCAATACTTTTGGGACATGCAAACAAGGAATTATGGCCAATATAAATGGGATGGAGTGAGTATGTAATTTATTAAAAATAAAAACAACATGTTTTTATAGAATTATATGTGTTTTCAGTTATATCCCAATTAGAATCATCGTCCTCACACACTTATTTCTACAATTCTTTCTTCTATTATTTTAGGTAACACTAAATAATTAAAATCCATATAAAATTTTATTTTGCAAAAAATAAACTACATATTTTAGTTGATAACAAACTCATTTAATTATAATCCAACTAATATTCAATTACATACTCATTCACTTATATTTGAATTAAAATCACATAGTTATTAACAAATTTACAAAAAATTATAAATCAACAAAATGAAAACAATCTAAAACTATATAATAAACAATAAAATTTTCACATAATTACAAATTAATATTAAATTATGTTTTACAAATACAACATTATGGATTATTATAGAATCATAATTTGAAAATCAACAAAAATTTGAATATAAGTATATACGATACTTCCATTTATATTTATATTATTATAATAAAATACAATTATAATTCGAATAATATATCATATAATTAAACGATTATTATTTAATAATATATATTATGCTAATATTTTTTTAAATAATATATATGAGCTACATAATTATTAAAATATAAATAAAATATTATTTGAATTTAAGAAAGCCATGCATCGCACGGGTTATAATCTATTATTTGTCTATACTATACTATTATAAGTAAAATAAGGTATATTTGGTTAGTTGGTTGGTTGGTTAACACCTTCCAAAAAATTTTTTTAACACCTTATTAAAAATAATAAGTCAAAAAATTATATTAAAAATATTAATTTACTTATTATAAACAACAAAATTTATCAGTAAGATTATTAACACCTTCCTAAAAATAATAAGTTAAAAATTATATTAAAAATATTAATTTATTTACTATAAACAACAAAATTTACCAATAAGGCACGAAAGTACATTTTTAAAAAATTTTAAAAAATGTGTAAAAAGTCCAAATTCAGTAAATTATACTTACTCCATCCCATTTATATTGATCATCAGTCAAAAAACACGTATTTAGTAATCAAGTGAAAACTGTCAAACTTACTCTCAACTTTTCATATATTTATAAAAACTTAACATATTTAACCCTTCATTTGTTTCATTAAGGATACATAATCAATACTTTTGAGACATGCAAAAAAGGAATTATGCGCAATATAAATGGGATGGAGAGAGTATGTAATTTATTAAAAATAAAAAACAACATGTTTTATAGAATTATAAGTGTTTTCAGTTATATCCCGATTGGAATCATCGTCCTCACACACTTATTTCTACAATTCTTTCTTCTATTATTTTAGGTAACACTAAATAATTTTTTAAAAATATCTATTGAATTTTAAGATATTTAATAGTTAATTAAAAATAACGTTAAATTAATAATATTTATTTATGTCATAAAATTAAGTATGAAACATATATAAATTTAAAAATTATTAATAAAAATTATTAAAATAAATTAAAATTTTCTATTAAATCAAATAATTAATATATTAATTAATTATATCCTTATATATAATAAGCATAAGAGAGATCTTATCCTTAGTTTTGGTTTGGTCACTGTATTTTGGTCACTGTACTATCAAACTAATCTCAACCGTCGAAACTAATATTTTTAAAAATTAACGATCAAGATTATATCATTTAGAAAGAAAATTATAATCTAAAAAGGATATAATTAAAAAATGTTGTATTGGAATTGAATTTTGAAAAGAAAAATTATAATATGAAGAAGATACAATTAAAAAATGATAAAATTGAATTTTACTTAATTGTTTTATTAATATTAAAAAAAGTTATATTTACTATTTGGGCTCTATCTCGAGATGTAGAAATCAGATTTTGATGATTTTACAGCCCACTCGAAACTCATTAAAATATCTTTAATTTAGTGTTGATTTAACAATTATTATCGAAATGGAAACACTTAGAATCTCAAGAGAAAATATAATTACGAATTTTTACATTAATCCTATTCAGTGTAGAAGACCTACATTGATAATCCTATTCAATGTATATTAACCAAATTATATATGATTTAAATTATTGACACACACGTTTTTGTATTTTAATATAAATACACTTTTTAGCTTACATGTTAAAAAATAAAATAATTTTTATATTAGATCCATCGTTTTTCATCAATTTATTTTATGATCTAATGGTTCTTATTTATTATTAAAACTGTATTTGATTGTTAGTAGAACTATTTTCAAATAATAAGAAAGGTATTTTGATAATCAAATCGAAGCATAAGTAGATTTTATAAATCGAATAGAATTTTCAACGTAAAAATGGTTAATTTCTTCTCAATTTTGTTTCTGCGTAGTTTTAATTGGAAAATATTTATTAAGTCATCACTAAATTAAAGATTATTTTGCTAATTTCATGTGGGCTTCAAAATTGTCCAAATCAAATTTTTAGAATTTAAGATAGAGCACAAATATTAAATTGAACATGTAAGATATTAATATATTAATTTTTTAAGAACAATTTAGATTCCTACCCAATATGAAAAAGTCTTATAATTCTACCCTCTATCCATTCATCAAAAAAAAAAATTTAAAAAAATTTATAAAATGATGACGTGGCAATAGTTTTTGAAAAAAATTTTGTTAATTTTTTATTTACTTTTTTTTTATGAATGGATAGAGGGTAGAATTATATGACTTTGTTGTGAAGGTGTCCCTAGCGGGGCCCATTAAAATAGCTTGAAAATTAGTGAACACATTGTTCTCACTGTTCTCATAGTAACAAGTGTTCTCAAGCATGACCCTATATATATATATATCTATGTGTGTGTGCAAGTGATCAAAAAAACCAAAATTAAAATAGATATGTCAATGAATAATATGTACTTCTCTTACACGCCATATTATCTAACCTCAAATATTGGATATATTTTTATACATTATATTTAAAAAAATAAAAAATACATAGAATTTATATATAACCCAATAAAGAGAAATGGGTCAATCATATCACCACCAAATTAGAGCAATATTTTTAAAATACACATGCAAAAGTTGTCATATAATACGTTTATATTCAACTTGTCGTGTGGTCGTTCATACTTCTTGACATCCAAATTATATTCCAAAAAAAAAAAATTATACCCATAATATAATGATTCTTACAATTAGTGTTGTACTAAATCATACTTTAAATATTATTTTCATAGTAGAAATACATTGAAATTTACATAAAGATAATAAATAAACTTGCATATATACAAGTACAGTACTGGTAGAGGTTCCAAAATAGTTCCCCAAATGACACGACACCTTTCTATTAGTGATATTCATATTAACACACACGGGGTCTGATATGGGCTAAAAGTAAGCCCTACAGACACAATTAACGATGCATTAATTGTAACCTAGTTTGGTCCAAATACAAAGCCCATTAATGAGGCCCGAAACCCTAATTAAATATTAATTTCGTAATTAATATTAGGGGCTAATTAACAGTTTGCAAATAAGAGTCATACAAGGAAACAAGATTATAAGGAGTAGCCTCCAAGACACCTAATTCAACATGGAAACTGATTCCTACAAGGAAGGAGTCTAGAACATTCCTCAAGGCGGTGGCTTGCCCACCAAGTCTCTGAATCCTACCATAATTCTAAGGCTTCTCAGCCTATATAAAGGGCCTGACCCCTCATTCTCAGAACAACGTTTTTTGGCTTGATTCTCATTGAGATACGTAGGCATTCTACGAGGACCGCTTGGTCTCGAACGTGGAAGCAGCCATTAAAGCTCGAAGCTCACAAACCCTAGCCGCAATCTACAACCTAGTTTTTATTCCACAACATTTGGCACCGTCTGTGGGAAGACAACATCAACCATGGTTCAAACACGAAGAACAACATCAACCTCGACTGAGGCCATACCCCTTAGCTCTACTCCACCTGCCACTTCTGATCTGCTTATCACTACTGAAGAAGGACAATTACCCCCATCAACAGGGGCGATCATTCAAACTCTAGTCTCTCAACCCCCAGGGACGACTCTCCATGTTGAGGGAACTCTACCAGTGGTCGTCCATCAAAGCCAAGAAGCTAACCCTCTTCAGATGGTGGTTTCTCCTCTTGGTAACATTAATCGTACACTACCCCCGGGGGTACAGATCCACACAACGGATCTCCCCTTGAATACCAACCCGATATATGGGCTGCCTAATTATCCCCCTCAACAAAGGGAACCTGGACCAAGCGGTCATGCCTTACAGATCCGAGATCGAGAGTATGATGACTACTCTGGTCCCAATACTGATGATTCACCATCATCTGAGGACGATGATCGAGATGAAGCCCCGAGGAGGCGACGTGCTAGTAAAGAACCTCTAAGGAGGACACGAAGTATCCATGATGGACCCTCCTTGATAACTGTTAAGAGGATCAAGGCTTATGAGGCTGAGATCTTAAAGTTGAAGGACGATATGGCGAGAGAACAAGTTAGATTGAATCAAACTCAGCCTCCTCCAACCACAGAGAGGATTCCCATTATCGACTTGGAGAGGTCTTCAAGGAGACAGGAAAGGGCTGATGCCCCAACTGGAAGAACAACAAGGGTGGAAACCCCCAAGGGTAACCCCAAAGATCTGATGCCACTAGGAGATCCTGATGATCCCACACCCTCGTTCCCTGAGGAGGTGATGAATGCTCGTATTTCAAAGAAGTTCAAGATGCCGACAATCAAGGCTTATGATGGAACGGGTGATCCCGCAAACCACGTCAGGACGTTCTCAAATGCACTGCTGTTACAGCCTGCAAGTGATGCTTTAAAGTGTAGGGCATTCCCTCAAACTCTGTCAGGCATGGCTCAAAGATGGTATAGCCGCTTGCACGCGAATTAAATTGGCTCTTTTAAGGAGTTGAGTGCTGCTTTTGTTAGCCAGTTCATCAGCGGAAGAGTTCACGAGAAAAGCTCCGTATCTCTCATATATGTGGTACAAGGAAAGAACGAAAATTTGAGGGATTACCTCAAGAGATTTACTAAGGAGACATTGAATATCACTGATTTACAGAACAAGGTGGCCATGGCAGCCCTCGAACACGGAACCACTGATCTCTTCTTTAAAAGGTCATTGGCTAAACACCCCCCTGAGAATATGGCTGAGTTCCAACGAAGGGCTGATAAGTATATTAAAGCTGAGGACAGCATGAAGAAAGAAGCCGCAGAAGGTAATGGAAAAGGTAGCAATGGTTCAAAGAAGCAAAAGCAAGAGCAAGAGTACGATGCTAGGGACAAGTATCCCCGAATTAGCAAGGACTCTGACTCACTGCCACCAAAGAAGAATTTTGGACCAAGATTTTCTGACTATGCAAGGTTGAATGCTCCTAGGAGTCAGATCTTGTTGGAAATTGAGAAAGATAAAGAATTCCGATGGCCGAAGCCACTTAGGGGAGACCCCGCAAAACGAAACAAGGATCTGTACCGTAGGTACCATAAGGATGTGGTACATGATACCGATGATTGTAGGCAACTCAAGGAAGGGGTAAAGTTCCCCCACGACGACCCGTTGGTCATAACTCCTGTGATTGGGAACTCAGAAGTAAAACGAGTCTTGATAGACAATGGAGCCTCTGTGGATATTTTGTTTCATGATGCGTTTGTGAAGATGGGCTACAATGACTCTCAGTTGACTCCCACCAACATTCCAATCTATGGATTTAATGGAGTTGAGTCCAAGGTAGAAGGGACTATCCAGTTGCCCGTAACGATCGGGCAAGAACCTAAGGAGGCTACTCAGATGTTGAATTTCTTGGTAATCAAGGCTGATTCGATATACAATGCAATCCTGGGAAGGACTGGACTTCATGAGTTCAAGGCTGTCGCATCTACCTATCACATGAAGATCAAGTTTCCAACTAGGAATGGTGTTGGAGAACAGAAAGGAGATCAAAAAATGGCTAGAAGTTGCTATGTGGCTGCTTTGAGAGCTGATGGAGTCGGGGGGCAGGTCCTTCCGATAGAAGACATGGATGTCCGCAATGACGATGAGCATCGAGGGAAGCCAGCAGAGGACTTGATCCCCATACCTCTAGAGCTGGGCGACCCTGAAAAAGTTACTTACATTGGAGCTTCTCTGAAAGAACCCATGAAGGGCAGGTTGACAGCGTTCTTGCAAGAGAATAGTGATGTGTTTGCTTGGACAGCAGCTGACATACCAGGGATTGATCCTCAACTCATAACTCACAAGTTGAATGTCGATCCAAAGCGGAAGACAATAAAGCAAAAGAAGAGAAATTTCGCTCCTGAAAGGCAAGAAGCCATTAAGCAAGACAAGCTCTTAGAAGCTGGGTTAATTGAAAAAATTCAGTTCCCTGAGTGGTTGGCTAACCCTGTGATGGTCAAGAAGGCGAATGGAAAGTGGAGGATGTGTATAGACTTCACTGATTTGAATGATGCATGCCCGAAGGATTGTTTTCCCTTGCCAAGGATAGACATGTTGATAGATGCCACAGCTGGACATGAGATGTTGAGCTTCATGGATGGGTTCAGTGGCTACAATCAGATTAAGATGCACAAGGATAACATCCCAAAGGTATCTTTCATAACTGACTTTGGTGTTTTCTACTATCTTGTTATGGCTTTTCGCCTAAAGAATGAAGGCGCTACTTATCAACGACTAGTGAATAAGATATTCGCTCATCTGATTGGAAAAACCATGGAGGTCTATGTTGATGACATGTTAGTCAAGAGCCTATTCAAGGCAGACCACATTAAGCACCTCAGAGAGGCATTCGAAGTGCTGAGGCACCACAAGATGATGTTGAATCCAGCCAAGTGTGCTTTTGGTGTTGGATCTGGAAAATTTTTGGGTTTGATGGTTTCAAAGAGAGGCATAGAGGCCAACCCTGACAAGATCAAGGCGATTTTAGATATGGAACCGCCACGCTCTATAAGAGATGTGCAGAAGTTGACGAGCCGAGTAGCAGCTTTAGGAAGATTCATCTCCAAGTCTGGTGATAAATGCTTGCCTTTCTTTCAAGCATTGAAGAAGGTGAAAAATTTTGAGTGGACACCTGAAAGCCAAGAAGCCTTTGAACAATTGAAGAAATAATTGCAGAAGCCCCGTTGTTGGCCAAGCCTAGCACTGGGGAGACTCTTTACTTATATTTGGCGGTATCCGAACAAGCACTGAGTGTCGTCCTCATTCGCGAAGAGAACAACATTCAGAAACCTGTCTATTATGTGAGCAAGGTGTTGCATGGGGCAGAGTTGAATTACTCTCCCATTGAGAAGTTTGCTTTGGCATTGATAACAGCCTCGAGGAAGATACGACCGTACTTCCAGGCACACAAGATTGAAGTCCTGACAGACCAGCAATTGAGGAACATATTGCATAGCCCGAAGGCCAGTGGAAGATTGATTAAGTGGGCAATCGAACTTGGAGAATTTGACATCGCATATAAGCCTCGAACAGCCATCAAGGCTCAGGCATTGGCTGACTCCATGGTTGAATGTACCTTTGGCAACCAAGAAGTCGGGGGGCAGGAAATAGTGACCACCCCTGGAAGAGAGGATAAAGATGAAGAGCTTGTACCTGATCAGAGGGAATATTGGGTGCTCTAATTTGATGGAGCATCAAAAACAAAATCTAGTGATGCAGGTTTAGTCTTGCAAAGCCCCGATGGGTTTATAGTTGAGTATGCTTTGAAGTTGGACTTTCCAACAACCAACAACGAAGCTGAGTACGAAGCCTTGATAGCTGGGTTGGGCTTGGCCAGAATCATGAGGGTCAAGAATCTCAAAGTTTGTGGGGATTCAAGACTAGTGGTATTACAAGTGAATGGTGAGTTTTAAGCCAAGGATGAAACTATGGCGAAGTATTTGAGAGTTGTGAAAGCTGTTATGACTCAGTTTAAGGAGTGCTATGTGGAACATATTCCGAGAGAAGAGAACGTTAAGGCCGATGCCCTGTCTAAGTTCTCTTCTTCTGAGATAGAGAATTATGCAGGGAGTGTTTACTTCCAGGTCTTGAAGGCCCTGACCATCAACTCTAAGTTGGTATCACCGGTTGATGTAGGAAGCTGTTGGATAGATCCCATGAAAGCTCACATCGAAACCAGCTGGCTCCCTGACAATGCCTTGGAGGCACGGAAGTTGTCAGTGAGAGCATTGAGATATGCCTTAATTGAGGGCATACTTTACAAGAGGTCATTTGTCATCCCATACTTGAAGTGTTTGAGGCCCCGAGAGGCAAAGGAAGCTTTGGAGGAAGTTCATGAAGGTATCTGTGGGCAGCACTTGGGGGGCAGAGCCCTAGCTCACAAGATTACTCGTTTGGGATTCTATTGGCCTGAGATGCTAGCCGATGCACAAAATTATGTCAAGAGCTGTGACAGATGCCAGAAGCATGCTCCGATTGTAAGGCAGCCACCTTAGATGTTAACCTCGATTAACTCTCCTATCCCGTTCGCAATGTGGGGAATGGATATACTCAGACCTTTCCCCGTAGCCTCAGCACAAAGAAAGTTTTTGATAGTGGCCATCGACTACTTCACTAAGTGGATTGAGGTTAAGCCCTTGGCCAAGATAACCACCAAGCAAGTTGCTCAGTTCTTTTGGGAAAGCATAATCTGCAGGTATGGAATCCCGCGAATCCTTGTGACGGATAACGGGACACAATTCAATAATGAAGAATTCAGGAAGTACTGCAAGCTAATTGAGCTTCGTTTTACTTCAGTAGCACACCCGTAAGCTAACTGACAGGCAGAGGTAGCAAATCGGATTATCCTGGATGGATTGAAGAAGAGGGTTGAGCGCTCAAGAAACACTTGGGTGGATAAGTTACTGCCTATACTCTGGGCATACCGCACCACCTACAAAGTAACTACTGGAGGAACCCCGTTCTTGCTGGCTTATGGAGCCGAGGCAGTTGTGCCCTTGGAGATTATGCATGAATCACCACGGGTTGAGGCATATGAACCAGAGACTAATGAAGAAGGCATAAGACTTGCCCTTGATCTAATTGATGAGGTCAGAGATGAAGCAAATGCTCGCAATGCTGAGCATCAGAAGAGAGCATCCTTTCATTACAACCAAAGGGTTAAAGAAAGGTTCTTTAAGCAAGGTGACTTGGTTTTAAGGAAGATAGAAGCATCTGGAGTTGGACAAAGAGGAAAGTTAGCCCCTAACTGAGAGGGACCGTATAGGGTCAGCAAGACGCTAGGAAGAGGTTCCTACAAGCTGGAAACCTTGGACGGAAATGAGGTGCCCCGCACTTGGCACGCCTCAAATCTCAAGGTTTATTATGTTTAAGCTCTCCTAGTAAGGACTTAGCTTTTTGCCAATCTAGTAGAAGTAGAAATAAGGTTCATGAGAAACCACTGCAGAGCATGTTGCTCCCAGTAGGAGGTAGAGTATCTATGTAAGGGTTGAACCCATTTTATCGACATTCTTTGTCAGCTTATTAATAAAGTTTGTTTCTTGCTTTCAATTGAGTTACTCTTTTTGTTTTGTTATTTCAAGCATGAAAGACGAATGTATTACCAAAGCACAAGTTTAGTGCAAGCCAAGAGGCCAAGTACTAAGAGAACTAAAAAGCATAACAAACTATGAGCAAAAGATAAGAATATGTGGATAAAGGAAACTAACTACGTAGATAGTTAAGTTAGGATTACATCACGAGCCCCAAAGGGTAAAAGTTCAGAATAACAAAACAAAAGTAAGCCGCGCAGGGCTATCTAAATATCTAAGTCCTCAATGATGGCATCCTCAACAGGGGGATCCTTCTCCTTAGGGGAGCTATCTAACTCAAGAGGGGAAGAAACCGCGTCCTGTGATGGCTGAGAGTCACCGCCAGCAACTGTCTCTGTAGCCCCTTCCTGGGTAGTTGTGACAAGGCCCGGAATAGGAGGAACAGGGAACTTCTCCAAAGTAACTCCCTCAATCTTTGTCCCCAGCTCCTCGATGATTCGCTCCCAGCAGGTCTTAAAGGTCCCTGGGAAGTTAGCATCATACTCAGCATTCAGGAGATCCTCAAACTCCAGAGATGCCTTGTACTCAGTTAAGACGTCCGCACGAGCCCTTGCAACCTCTAGCTCCAACTTACGGGTCTTTTCCTTCTCCTGAGCCATCTCCAGCTCCACGGTCCTAAAGCGCTCAAAGTTTGCCGTAGAGGCCTCAAAATATCTGTCACGGTCGCGCTCAGCGATCGTCATCTCAGCCCTCATTGTCTTCAGGTTATGCAAGGCAGCCTGAAAATATGTGTTGGCCTACGAGCCAGGAAAACAATAATTGGGATATGCACTAACAAAACTAAAAGAAGAAAATGACAAAGAAAAGTTAAAGGACGTACCGAGGCAAGAGCTTGAGCACCAAGTAGCTCAATCTGGAGATCATTCGAAGATTCAACCGCGTGAGCCCTATCACGAGGGATCACCACATTCTTTGACCACTCTGCTGCAGCTCTAGAATCCCCAACAACCTTGTCTTTATTACGTAACCCCCACTGCACTACGTATGGGGTAGGATCCTCATCAATAGCCATGGGCTTTTCAGCCAAAAAGGTAAGAACTCGCTCAATAACCTCAGCATCGCTATTCTTCCTCTTCTTAGTTCTGGAGACCTCAACTGCAGTTCCCTTAGCCGCTGCGGCCTCTTGCTTCTTGAAAATAGAACTGAGAACATTCTGAGCTGCAAGAAGAAAACAAAACGATTAGAGTTAGCATAGCGAACAAAAAAAATAAAACAAGGGAATGAGCTATACCCTGAGGGCCTAAGTCACTGAGACCATATTTCTGAAGATTGACTTCAGAAACTAAGTTTGCGGTATGATGCAAACAATCACCCATAAGAATGTGAATGGCAGCATCTTCTTCAACCCCTATCTTGAGGGTCTTCATAGGCCCGTCCTCGGCCCTATAAAAATTTGGGCGAAAATAATTGTCCCAATCATCTCCCTCCATAAAGACATAAAACCACTGTTTCTTCCATTTGGGGAGGGAGTCGGGAGAAGTATCGGAGATAAATATACTACGGGCTAGAGTTCTAAATTCGATTTTCACCCAGCCAGTATTATCGGAAGTATTAACGAATTTGAAAAAGTAACAAAAAATGGAGATGTTAGGGGGAAGGTTGTGTTGCATTGGGCAAGATAACCGTATATACAACGCCAAGCATTTGGTGTAAGTTGGGTTGGACCAACCCTAGCTTCAGCAAGAAGGCGATGAACGAAATCAGGAGGAGGGAGCTTAAAACCAGAGCAAAAGGCTTCTCTATAGATTCTAATGGCCCCGGGCTTTGGGTAGCAGGCTCGGTCATTTGCCCCGGAGCTACGGCCCTGTAAGGCCCGTTTACACCAAAAAGCAAGGCTAAAGTATCAACTTCGTTTTGTTCATATTTGGAAGGATATTTATAAGCATCTAAATGGAGCATATTTGGAAAGGCTTCCCCAAATTCAGAAAGCAAATCTCTAAGTGAGTAAACACTGGCATGAACTAGAGATTTCTTACCTCGATTGGCCCTAGGCTGAGGAGCAATAGGTTGAGATATCTGAGATTGGGACGAGCTGGAATCCGCCATTGATGGAAGATTTAACACACAAAGGAAGAAGATGAATGCATAAACGGAAACTTCAAAGACTAGGCCGGAAGAGATGGCCGGAAATCTCCCACGATGGAACCCTAGCAGAGCTTTCCTAAGAAAATTTGAAAGAAGTTTTTAGAAGATTTGAATGAAGTGTGAAAATGAAATCACACTCCACCCTTTTATACTAGAAGCTAGCAGGTCAAAAAGATAAACAAACCTGTTATAGCAGATAATTGGGCTTAGCAACAGGTCGTTGGGCTATCAAAAAGGTGGGAGCCTATAACATTTGAAAATTCAACTAAAATTCTGTAAGTTTCTAGAGAATTCTAGAAGGATCTACAAAAATCATTGTAAAAGGCTTGAGCCCAAAATTATAAGATAAGGCCTAAGGCATGAGGCCCAACAATTTATTTTTGGTAAGAGGCTTGAGCCCAAAATTAAAAAATTAGGCCTAAGATATGAGGCCCAATCATTTTATTTTTCTTTTTTTTGGTGAAGATTATCAAAAAAAAAAAAAAAAGATGTATGAAAAAATCCCACGCCTAGCAGGCTGGTTTCTCGTGAAAATAAAAAATTGTGGTCTCCTGGGCGGCCATCACCCACGCCCAGGTTATATAAGAAACTGAGCCCTTTTTTCTTTATCAAAAAAAAATATGAAAAGGATGCCACGCCTCCCAGACCATATTTTCTGCGCGTACATTGGAGAAGGTCTCCTGGGCGACCTTCATCCACGCCCAGGGCGAAATACAACTGAAGCTGTTTTTCTTTTGCTTAAAAAAAAGAAAAAAAAAGTTGAAAAGGGTGCCACGCCTAGCAAGCAAGATTCCTGCGCGTGAAAAGAAAGTATGCTCCTAGGCGGTCATCACCCCCGCCTAGGGTGAATCAACACAAGTTGGCTACTTTTTCTTATAAAAGGTAAAAAGCTTTTACTTGGAAATTATTTTTTAATTTCTGGAAAATTAAGAAATAATTTATAAAATTATTTCTATGGTAAGGAGTCTAAATATTTTATTTTTGGTGATTTATCAAAATAAATAAAATACCCGTTGGTACATAAAAATTCTGAAGAGTGGAAAATAATTATTGAATTATTTTTTAAAATGGGGAAAACTTGGAAATTAAATTCCAAAAAATTCCGGAAAGGTAGAGAAATAATTTTTAAGATTATTTTATGCTCGAAGCACAATTTAATATTTTTGATTGACAAGTCAAAAATAAATAAAAATATCCGTGGGTACTAGAAAAATCCTAAAACAAATTAGGAGAATTATGGAAAAATACGAGGAATTTTATAAATAATTCCTTGAAATAAATGAGCAAAATTCAATAACAAAAGTTATTGAAAAATAATTGCTTAGCCTCGAATAAGGCACATCGTCGTAAACGTGTAGGTCGCTCCACACTTTACATCAAGACGATATTCGTGAAACACTAGTGTATTGAATTCCCGGTAAGGGAATGAGAATGAACCCTGGTCACGAAAAAGACAATTATAACTTCAACGAAAACCTGATCAGTTTTCCTAGAAGTTGGGAGGCAAATGATATGGGCTAAAAGTAAGCCCTACAGACACAATTAACGATGCATTAATTGTAATCTAGTTTGGTCCAAATACAAAGCCCATTAATGAGGCCCGAAACCCTAATTAAATATTAATTTCGTAATTAATACTAGGGGCTAATTAACAGCTTGCAAATAAGAGTCATACAAGGAAACAAGATTATAAGGAGTAGCCTCCAAGACACCCAATTCAACATGGAAACTGATTCCTACAAGGAAGGAGTCTAGAACCTTCCTCAAGGCGGTGGCATGCCCACCAAGTCTCCGAATCCTACCATAATTCTAAGGCTTCTCAGCCTATATAAAGGGCCTGACCCCTCATTCTCAGAACTACGTTTTTTGGCTTGGTTCTCATTGAGATACGTAGGCATTCTGTGAGGACCGCTTAGTCTCGAACGTGGAAGCAGCCATTAAAGCTCGAAGCTCACAAACCCTAGCCGCAATCTACAACCTAGTTTTTATTCCACAACAGGGTCCATTACATTTATGTGAATGTAACCAATTAAAATACGATTGTTCAGAATTTTTTTGGGACCTTTAAAAGTATTCATACAAGTATAACACTCTAACGAATTTGACAAAAATTAGCTTCATAAGATGAATATTATAAATATTAACTATACCGTACAACATACAGATGTATTTTTGAAAATCAACAATTATTGAAATTTGGAGGATGCCCACGCTTTGCACGGGCTAAAGAGCTAGTTATATATATATATATATATATATATATATATATATTGGCCATAATATTTCTAAAAAGAAAAAAAATAGTTATTAGATATAAATTAGATAATACATTTTAGCTGAAAAGGTAATCCGTTAATAATTAATTATTTTGGTATTATTTTATTGAATACAATTGTCCGTGATACTATTGGAAAAGAATTGGCTTTAGTAAGAAAAAATATAAAAGGTAACGTGTTTTAGCTAAAAATGTAATTGGTTAGTAATTAGTAATTATAATATTATTTTTTATTTATTAAATAAAATTGCTTGAGACATTTTTAAAATATAAAAGATAATGTGATTTACCCAAAAAAGAAAATAAGTAGTAATTAAAAAATAAAAAAATAACATGTTTTTAATAATAATATATATTTAAGTAAAGATAATTAAGTAAGAAAAACAAGTTTGAAAATGAGATATTTTTGTCAAAAAATATAAAAATATGTTACGTTTTAGTTGAAAAAGGTAATCAATTAACTATTAGTAACTATTAGTAATTATTATATTATTAGTTTATTTCATTAAATAAAACGGCCCTTGATATTTTTAGAAATGCGAGGTTATAGTTAGAAAAGTTAGAAAAAATAATATGTTTTACCCAAAAAAGGCAATTGGTTAGTTATTAGGAAATATTCATTTTATTATTTTATAAAATAGAATTACATGTGTTAACCAATAATAAATATTTAAGTAACAATAATTAAGTTAATAAACAAGCTTCAAAAAGAAAGATTTTAGTTATAAAATATAGAAATAATATTACCTTTTAGCTGAAAAAAATTAGTTAATTATTAGTAATTTACTCATCACAGTTAAATCTTTTATTATAATAGCTTAGTCTACCCAGATACAGTTAGAGATAGTTAGCCAATCAAAATAGGGATATTTACAAAAATATATATGTTTTTAACTTTCATTTACGTTTTTACTATAATTAACTTCCTCTTCCAATTCTATACTTTTACTTTTACAAAAATACTCCCAACTTTGTTTTTAACTTTTTATTTTTCTAAAAATACGTTTTGCAACCTTTGCAACCACATTTGCAACTTCAGGGCGGCGCCAGCTGTGTGAGTTGCAAATGAGGTTGCAACTGAAAACAGAAAGTTGCAAATGAGGTTGCAACTGAAAACTGGAAGTTGCCAATGAGGTTACAAATGAGGTTGCAACTGAAAACTATAAGTTGCAAAAGTTGCAACTTCGATGCAGACGAATTTCTGATTGTAAGTTCCAGTTTTCAGTTGTCATTTTCGACCTGTTTTTTGGAATATATATATATATATATATATAGCGGAAGCAGGACTAGTATTTAATTTAGAGTAAAGAGGGGGCTCAGCACATGAGCAAGAGAGAAGAGAAAGAAAGCTTATATTATTTTTTTTATGGTTACAAAGCTCTCATTATATAGAGAGACAAACATCACACTATTACAACAGGATCACTCTGAATTATTATACAGGACAAACAACTTTAATACAGTTATTATACAAGACAAGCAACTTTAACAAAAGTAAGCATTATTGCTGGCGGGTACTGCTTAGTGGGCCCCATCGCCATAATAATAATGCTACTTTAACAATACAAACAATAAACTTTTAATAATGCTCCTTCCCACTACGGAAAGCAGATTCCCATAGTCTGAATTATTGAGCAAATATGATTGCCATCTCCATTAAGCTGTAAGATTATTGAACCAAAGGAGTTTTTGCTGTAACAATCTTTTCTTGTGAACTTTACTCCATAGATAGTTATGGAGAAAATGGATCATTTCAAAATCTTCTTGGATCTACTGAGAAGTTCTATTTTTTCTTTCCTCCCAGGACATTCGGGATTGTTGCAAGAAATAGTAATCAATTTGATCCTTAATACGCTTGATTTTGCGTTCTTTCTTCTTTAATTTTCTGAAGGTCGGTCCTAGAGTAAACATAATTAAATTACTGGATCTTTACCTTTGCTAGAATTTTTCTGGACATATAATTGAATCATAGCATCCCAATAATCTGATAGGGAAGACTGGTCTTCTTGGACAGATTCTTCAGCTTGAGATTCACCTGCTAGACAATTATAAGTATTAGAATCCATTGATCCTTGCGAAGAAGTGGTCTTCATTGACTGATCATCTTCCTTTGAGGAGGATTGAGAAGGAAAAGTGCTAAAAAATTGTTCCTTCATGAAATCTAGAACTCGAACCATTATTTCTGGTTCTGATTCTTTTGGATATTTCTTTTGAAAGTAATCTCTCATGTTGGCCATTAATGGTTGAGAACTTTGGTTCTTGGGAATTTTATTCTTCTCTTCTGAGATAACTTCATGGATACGAACCACTATTTTTTGGATATCATCACTGCACATCTTGTTCCACCATTTGTAGAAAAAGTTTCTTTGAAGAACTGAGATATGCAACTGTTTATCCTTAGATACTGGGATATGCAATTGTTTATCCTTAGATACTGATATAGTCCACCGCCAAATCCATGGGATTTGAAATTTTGTAAAGAATAAAAATGGACATTGTCCAAAAATTAATCTCGTGGATAATTTTGAGATTATTAGACTATTGTCACACCAAGGCTTGTATAATTCCTTGAGTCCTTTGGGTAAGATTTCCAAAGAGGGACCAAATTTTGACCACCATTCATAAAACCAATTGGGAACTTGCTTATTAAGCAGGTCAGGACTAACAGAGAAAAACCAAGAATGCTTATTCTTAGGATTTTTGTAATAAAAAGCTTTAGTGAAAGCTTGGATATAATCCCAATAGTTGAAGTAAACATAGTTACATTCTGAAATTCTAACAGCTTTATCAGTATTTGGACTTAGTCCCCATTCTCTTGGCGACAATATCTTATTGATATGGCATTTACTGAAGTTTATAAAACTTTCAGGGTTATTATTTTGGTAATGATGGGTAATAGTTATCGATTCGGTAACTGATAACAGAATTTCTAAGAATTTCTAAATGGTGCCTGGCTTGATTATGCAAACCAGGGTTTCCTCTTGATTCAAGATATCTGGTTCTTAGAACCCAACCATCATTAGGACTTTTTTGTAAGTCTTCTTCTTCAAGAAACAGAATATTTTCTGTGACAGGATTTTCGAAATATTCTTTCTCCTGAAAAGCATGAGTAATTGCTATATCTTTATAGGTTGAAGAGGAAGGTATATCTTCCTTCTTTGGAGGTGCAGGTAATTGCTGCATATTTCGATTTCGATTTTGGAATACTGTCCAATCTCATATTAGAGGAACAGTTGAATCTGGACGAGGTAACATATTGTTACTCCAATATCCTCGACTACGGGTATAACCGCGACCTCTTCCCCTATTAGGGGTTGTCATTACCCTGTAAAAATTCACGGGTTAAATAATCAGCAAGAGAATTACTTTCTCCCTTTATATATTTAATATCAAATTCAAAGGCTGAAAGCTGAGCTTGCCATCCTTCAAAAATTTGTTTTGCTACAAGATTTTTTACATCTTTTTCAATAATTGATTTAGTTGAGCTACAATCAATTCTTAACAGAAATTTCTGATTTAGTAAATCACTTTGAAATTTAGTGATGCATTTAATAATAGAAAGCATTTCTTTCTTAATAGTCGAGTATTTCGACTGGGTAGGATTCCATTTTCTTGATGTAAATCGTACCAGGACTTCTTTTGAAGTTTCAGGAATTACTTGTTTTAGTATTCCTCCATAACCTATATTAGAGGCATCTGTTTCAACAATTTTGAAATATTTCGGATTAGCTAAAGATAAGCAAGGTAAACATTTTACCTTAGTTTTAATCTTTTGGACCCTTGAGAATGTTTTTCTGTCCAAGGTTCAGGTTTTTTCCTAAGTCTTGCATACAATATTGTTGTATCTTGTGCTAAATCAGCATAGTAATCTGAAATATAATTCAGACTTCCTAAAAATCTTTGTAACTGCTTTTTGTCAGTTATTATATCAGGAAATTTTGAAGCAAATTCAATACTTCTATCTATAGGAATAATGTTTCCTTGATTAATCATATGGCTTAAAAATCTAACTTGAGTTTGAAATAATTTCATTTTAGGAGCAGATATGAGTAATCCATTATGTTTTATCAAATTCTTAAATATTTTTAAGTGTTTGATATGTTGTTCAACTGTTTTAGAGAATACTAAAACATCATCTATATAAACAATTATAAATTCAGTATAGGGATTAAATATATCAGTCACTATATTCTGAAATTCAGAAGGGGCATTTTTCTGACCGAAAGGAAGGACATTCCATTCATAATGACCAAAAGGAACTGTAAAGGCAATCTTATATCTATCAGATTCATTAATCTGTATCTGCCAATATCCCGATTTCATATCGAATTTAGAAAAGATTAAAGCATCGCTTAATCTATCTAACAAATCCTTTTTATTAGGGATTGGATATCTAATCCATTTTAACACTTTATTAAGAGGTTTATAGTTAATATCAAACCTAGGGACGCCTCTTTCCTTTTCTACAGCATTATTAACATAAAATGCTGTGCAACTCCAAGGGGATTTAGACTTTCGAAATAAGACTTTTTCTAAAAGAGAATTTATCTCTTTTTTACATAATTCTAAGTATTCTTTGTTCATTTGGGCTGGCCTAGCCTTAGTAGGAATTTGGTTTTCATTAAAACCATCTATATAAGGAAGGGAAACAACATGTTTCTTTCTATTCCAGAAAGCATTAGGGAGGTCATTACAAACCTCATCATTGAATTGTTTTTCAATGATCTTTATTTGATTTTTAATATTAGGATTCTTGAGTTGTTCATTAACACTCAAAACTTTTATTTCTTCTTTAAGAAAACATAATTGATTTTCTTTGCCAAGAAGACGATCTCTCACCTCATTACGTATTCGAGTCTGGGGATCGGTAACAAATTCAAATTTTATGCTTTTACCTTCTATTATGGTAGAAATTCCACTTTGATCAACATTGTTGAGAGGCATAATATTGTGAAGGAAAGGTGTTCCTAATATTATTCTATGGTTAATATTCTTTATTAGAATAAAAGATGTGGAAAGACAAATGTCTTGGTTGCAAATATAAGCGTTTGGCAACTTATACCTTGTTAACTCGAATAACTTGTAGAAGGGGGGGTTTGAATAAAAGTTATATAATCGTGTCTGATTTTTGCTTGATTAGATGAACAAGAACAAACGAATGAATCAAACTTTGTTTGTATTAAATAAATGAAATACAAACTCTATCAAAGGTGTACAATACCTTTAGCAGCTGCTGACAATACAAATCTCTCTCTCTCTCTCTCTGTTTGTTTCGAACTCTCGAATACAAACCTTATATAGAGCTTCACACGATATGCACTCTACAATTCTCAATTCGCTCCTTTTACAATAATATTGAGAGAGTATTTATAATGCTACCTATCAACTAATAACAGAATTATAATCTATCAATGACAATGTTCTGCCGTCCAGTTGATAGTTTCCATCAATAAAGAATTCGTTTCCTTCACAATATCTTCTTGTTTGTTCTCCAAAAACAAAGATCTTGTTTTATAGCACTTGCCAGTTTCTGTAGCATCCATAATGACATCATCAGTAACATGACTGATATCAGGATTTCCCATTGCATCAGGATCTGATCATCCCATCAGTATTTGATCAGGATCTGACTTGCTGTATCAGGATCTGCTCTTAGTTCCTGAAATGTAGTCCTTGATGCACTACTGTTCCTGAATAAACTTTACAGATTACTGTCTAGCACATATATCCTATACAAAGTGCTAACTCCTTTATAAGATCAGGATTTACAAGAAGTATAAGCAAAATTCTATTCTCAACATCACAACTTATGAATTATTCCCAACAATCTCCCCCTATTTATGCTTTAGAATCTGAAGCATAAATCTAAGTTGTAGATGTCAAAACATATAACAATACAACCAGAATAGAATTTATGAATTTAAGATCATGAAGTTAAGTACCTCCTTCTTTAGATATAGACATGTATATAGTACTTAGAAAAAGAATTCAACTATTTGATGCTTCTTTTCCTGTACCACTTCCATGATGAAATTTACCAACTCTATCACCCTTAGTTCTGCTCCCAGTCTGTTTATCTCCCCCAGTCTGTTGTTGTTGTTGTTGTTGTTGTTGTTGTTTCTGAATTGTCTTTATCTCCCCCTTTTTGAAATCAGCAACACTAATACCAAGAGATTCAGTAACAAAACAAATGAGATTCATCAGAACTGCTTGAATGTCCATAATAGTGACTTGGTTATTTTCAAGAATATGAAGTCTCGATTGAATATCACTTTGAGATTTCTGAATGTCCTTAAGAAGTTCAGAATTGACTTCAATGTTGGAAGTGCTTGTTGTATCTTCAGATTCAGATGCAGAAAGAACCTTATCTTCAAGTCTTGTAGAAGAAGTTGCCTGTATAGAATGATATTCAAGTAATAATACTTGAGTAGAAGTACAAACATCTTCATCTTTCTGATCTGGAGCTGAAGTATGATCATCCTGTCCTTCACCAGTATTCTGTGTACTAACATCTACATAACCTGACTCCACTTTAGATTGATCAAATACTGGTGATGTCTCAATTCTAGCTGATACTGGAAGTACATACAAAGGAATACTAGGATCATTAGAAATATCTTCTGGTACTGGTTGAGTAGAAGTTTGTCTTAGCCTTTCACCTCTTCTATTGATGATTCCTGCAATCCTTTCTTTCTGTTTCTGAGCTTTAACTTCTGGCTTTGTATTGTGATGTGCTAAGTCATTCTTCTCAAACATCTTGATAAAAGAATAAGTACCAGCATCCATACCAAGATTTTCAGACCAAGATTCAGGAAAAACCTGATCCCAGAAATCAAACGATGGTGATTTCCTAATTTTCTCTCCCTCACTATGGAGTTGATCATCCATACCCTCATTCTCACTTTGACTATCTAAAGTCAACACTCTTTCTACCTCTCCTTTTGCCTGGTCAGGAGCCAGTCTCTCTGTGTGTGGATCTATGTCCATCTTTTCAAGTGTATCACTCAAATTTGGATAAGTGCTCTCATGACCTACAGAAAAATAGGGGTTAGAAGAAGTTTTTATACATGAACTCACATGGAGAGAGGGTTCCTCATATGGCATGGAGCTTGAGGTTTTCTCCAAGGAGTGAGCTACTATAGTCTCTGATCCCTTACAAACATCTACTTTCTTTCCAGAGACTACAGGCTCCAGTATACCACTTTCAGTTTTTACACTAGACTCTGATGTCTTCAGTAATACTTCATTAGACACCATAGCTAGTATGTCATCGTCTTTAAGTGTTAGTTGCTGAGACACACCCTCAAGGTGGATAGACTCTGAAAGAACCATATTGGTTTGATCTTCAGGAAAATCAATCAAAGTCATTCCTCCCATATCATAGGGTTTCTCACTTGCAATTTCAGTCATCACAGAAGACCTTTCAGCATCATCAATCACAGTTCCTGAGTCATCCAACCTCTGACTAGATGGTTCTTGTGTTGCAGTGATTGTTATCTGATCTATCCTACTATTCACCACTGGTGCAATAGTATCTTCAGTTGACTGCTTCCCTCTATCAACTACCTCCTCTTATTCACCTTGAGCTGAAGCATCTTCAACAATGACATCCTTGTCATATAGATATGCATGAAGTGATTGAAGTGCAACATGCTTAGGAAGTCCAAATTTCTTGTGCAATTCCTTTCTGACTGATACATAAAAGTACGTCTTCATTAAATCAAGTCTTTGATGTAACAGTCCATATTCTTTAGGAAATGAAAGTTTAGGAACTCTTTCTGTTAGAAAATCTAGAACAGGCCAGGAAAGCTTCACTTTTAGAGAAATAAGTTCCATAGCCAGTATGTTAATGTAGTTTCCCATGAAGAATCAAGATCCAGATCTCTCTTGTCAGATACTGATGTGGATATAGCCTTATTTGTAGAGACCTGCATAATGTTAGTTGGACTAGACACTGTGTGTGTAGGTGACAAATGAATCTTTCTCCTTGTTCTTCTAGTATAGTGTGCAACAGATTTGTCTTGAGAAGACTCAAGAGGTGTAGACACGGAAGTGATCTTGGGATGAGATCCTTTTTCAATAGACACAGTCTTTTGAGAGACAGTATCCAGTAACTGTTTTCCCTTTTTAAGAACTACAGCCTTTTGGGAGACTGCAGCCTGGCTGTGACTAGGTGTTCCATCTCTTTGTCCTAGCTTAGAAAGTTGAATTGCAGCCTTCAATTCTGCTCTCTCAGCAAGAGATATATTATCATCATCTTCACTAGAACTACTACTTGAAATGACAAATCTTCTCTTCCTTATAACTGATGTCTTTTGAGAAACACTAGAGGTTAGCTTCTTTGAAACAATAGGCTGTGGATAGGGCTGAGCAAAACCGATCCGAATCCGAAAAACCGAACCGAAATTTGTTATTTCGGTTCGGTTCGGTCCTATTTATTTTGACATTTCGGTTATTCGGTTTATTCGGTCTAAACCGAAAATTATTTCGGACCGGTTCGGTTTTTTTAAAAAAAATTCAGTCCAAAACCGAATTACCCGAATTGATATACATATATTTTTACATTACATTTTATATTAATATTCCTATATCCTATACCTATATTCCTATTCAGTATACCTAATTAGAAGTTAGATTAGAACTTACCTAATTGAATACCGACGCCCCACGACTACACGAGGCGACGCCGCACGACTGACGACCGACCACACCAGCAAAGATTCGAGAGTCGAGACAAAAGATTCAACATCAAGATTTTAAGATTCAAATATTCAAGTTCTCTTCAAGAATCAAAGATACAAAGTTCAAACTTCAAAGGTTCGTAACGTTCGTTTAATTCGTTAATGTAATCAAAGTTTTTCCTTTTTTAATGATAGTTATATTAATGATTTCATCTGTATCTACCACTTATGTATGATTTGTGAATTTTGAAAAAAAAACAATTGTCTAGGGTAGCATTTGAAAAAAATATTTAAAGTATATACATGGTTGTCAGGAATGCTAGAGTATCTCAGTTCAGTCATGCTTTAAGTGTGGAATGGAGATAAAATTTGTTCTGGGAAGATGCTTTGTAGGTGACATTTCCCTCGAGTTTTTCAGTTTCCAAAATTAGTCTTGGCATTTATCATTGTGTTTTTTGGTTGTAAAGACGACTATTCTATCTGAAGACGAATATAGAGGAGGAATATGGTTGGAATATAAGTTTAGGAGGATTGTTTTTGACATGGAGTTGTCCAGTCTGGTTTAGTTGCAATCTTTAGAACATAATCTTTCTCAGCTTCAAGTTGGTGTATATGCTGTTAAGAGGGTGGGTAGTTTATCCAGTCATTTATTTTTTGTATGTCAGTTAACCTTTGTTCTTTCTTCTTTCAGTGTGAACAATCAATAATGTCACAACCAAATTCGCTTGACATGGGAATGGGGGATTCAAACGATGCTAATGCTCAAACTCAAGCAACTCAAGCAACTCAAACAACTCAAGCAAGCGCTGCAAAAAGAAAAAGAAAGCCTATGAAATCGAGATCAGAAGTGTGGGATCATATGGACAAGTTTGTGGATGCGGAAGGATTTAAAAAAGCTAGGTGCAAGTATTGTGGTAAGGAATACTTTTCCGATAGTAGTCAAAATGGCACTAGTACACTTTTAAAACATGTCAAAGCTTGCTCAAAGTTACCACTTAGTGGAGAGTCAAAACAAACACACTTGTCTTTACAATCCGTGGGTAGTGGAAATGATGGCATTCTTAAAAATTGGCGTTTTGGTCAAAAAGCTAGTAGACATAAGTTAGCTTCCATGATCATTATTGATGAACTCCCCTTTAGATTCGTAGAGGGTGAGGGATTTAATGATTTCATGAAAACTACTCAACCTCTTTTTAAGATGCCATCTCGTTTTACCGTGGCAAGAGATTGTTACCAAATCTTTTTAGATGAGAAGAAGAAGTTGACCACGTATTTTAAGATGTCGGGTCAAAGAATTAATATCACCACAGATACTTGGACTTCAATTCAAAGAATTAATTATATGTGCATTACGGCTCACTACATTGATCATAATTGGAACTTGCACAAGAAAATAATCAATTTTTGTCCTATAGAGAGTCATAAGGGTGAGCTCCTAGCTAGGGACCTTGATATGTGTTTGAATGAATGGGGAATTGCAAAAGTGTTTGCAATAACGGTTGATAATGCTAGCTCAAATCATACTTGCATTCAAAAATTGAAAGATAGGTTCTCTTCTAGGGGGTGTGATTTCTTGAATGGAAAACATATGCACATGAGATGTATTGCACACATAACTAATTTGATTGTAATAAAAGGACTTGAAGACATAGATCCATCGGTTGAAAGAGTAAGAAAGGCGGTTAGGTATATAAGGCAATCTCCGGCTAGACTAGCTAAATTCAAGGAGTGCATTGAGTTAATGGATGTTGATTCTAAGTCTATGTTATGTTTGGATGTAAAGACAAGATGGAACTCCACTTATTTGATGTTAAATGTTGCTCAAAAGTTTCAAGGTGCATTTGAATTATATGAAACAATGGACACGTCCTTTGCAAATGAGCTTAATGAGGGTGATGGAGTGCCCTCTTCTTGGGATTAGGGTAATGTTAGAAGGATGGTTGATAGCTTAGTTCATTTTTATGAACTTACCTTGAGGATTTCGGGTTCTTTGTATGTCACATCAAATATATTCTATCATGAGATTAGCACGGTTAATTATTTATTGAAAGATTGGCTGAAGAGTGATGATCTTGAAGTGAGTATAATGGGCGAAAAAATGAAAGATAAATATGATAAGTATTGGGGTGATGTGCACAAAATGAACAAACTTATCTATGTTTCGGTTGTTGTTGATCCTAGGTACAAAATGGAGTTCCTTGAGTTTGCACTTTGTGAAGAATATGGAAAAGATGTAGGTTGGAAGTTGGCAAGTGATACAAGTATAGTGATAAGAGAGTTGTTTGAAGAGTATAAAAAAATTTGTCATCCTAAAACTACTCAAGTTAATGAAGAAGCTCAATCTTCAAATAAATCCTCAAGCATAAATTCAACTACATCTTCAAGAACACAATCGGCATTAGGAGCTAGATTTATGAAACAAAAATTGGAGAGTGGGGAAGTAGAATCCAAGTGTGAATTGGATATCTATCTTAAAGAGAGTGTTTATGTTACAAAAAATGAAGATGAGTTCGATATTTTGAAATGGTGGAAAGTTAATTCAAGTAGGTTGCCCATCCTCTCACAACTTGCTCGTGATGTACTAGCAGTCCCTATTTCCACAGTAGCATCGGAATCCGCTTTTAGTACGGGTGGAAGAGTACTTGATCCATATAGGAGTTCTTTGACGACCAAAGTTGTGGAGGGATTAATTTGTGCTCAAGATTGGTTGCGATCGGCAAAACGTCCAAAGACAATTGAAGAAGATATTAATGATCTTGAGAAATTCGAAGAAGGTATTTACATACACATGTATTTTACATTTTATTTGTCACTAGTTAATAGTTGTGATATAATTGAATTAACTTGTCATTATTTTGTTTTTTGCAGCATTTTCTGCTCTTTCAGTCAGGGAAAATGCCGAAACGAATGCCACACCCTTAGACATTGATTGGTAAGAACAACAGACCCTTCCCTTTTTGTGATATAGTCCCAAAATAATGCCTCTGTTTGATTTTGCATATGCATTTTGCATTCTGGAAAGAATTTGATTTTATGCCTCTGTTTGTGATCTACTATTCTAGTTCTACTGTCCAGATTCCAGGTTGTAAATTTTATTAGGCTGTTTGTATTGCATACTGAAAGAAAGCTTTATGAATGATTTCGGGTGTGGATCTCGGGTTTTCTTAAGAAATGAGAGTATTATGATGCTGAAAGTTTAAAGTTGTAATGGGTATCTACTTGTGTTATGTATATTCCTGAAATCTTATTACAACTGCTAGAAAATGTTAAAAAGGTGCCATCTGGTATTTCTTATTTCCATTCAGCCTTTGGTAGAATTCAGATGTACATAATCTTTAGTTTTACCCTGAGTAATTTAGTTGGTTAATCTTCTTAAGTGATTTGGTGGACTAAATCCTTTCCTTGTAACAGAGATCATTGTATATTTGTATCTGGAGGCATGACTATGCCACATGTAGATGCTGTACTGATAGAATACAGCTTTTATTTTACCTGTTTATATAGCAACTACAGAAGAATTCAGGTCACCTAGCTACTTGGTCTTGGTGCTTGTTAGATCATGTAATTTGCTGCATCCATGTTCTGTAGTCAGTACTTATCGAAACCATATATGAAAAGAGATTTTACACGAGTAAACCAAGCTATCAAAATTTATATTTTATTGATACTTTTTGACAATGTATCTGTTTTTGTTAGTAATCCTGTTACCATGCATGTATGCTCTGTAATCCTGTTAAATTACATGTATTGATGTACTGTTATATTTTTACAAAATCCAGATATTGCAAGTCACCTACTGAGTACTGGTGCAGTGGTGCTGCTGCTGCTACAGGTTGCAACTTGGACAGTGAGACAGTGAGAGTGAGTCTGTGACATGAAGCAAGCTGCAAGCAAATAGACAAATAGTGTTATTAACTGATGTGCAGTTGTGAAAATACTGTACTTTGATGTTTTTTATTAGCTTTAATGCTTTGTAACTTTGTTTACAAATGCTGTTTTTTGTAACTTGTTGGTAAAAACTAATTTGTGTAAATTCTAGTACTGGACTACTGGTGTGATGGACTGATGGTGTCTGTCTGGCAGCAACAGCCTAGCAGGTCTGCTTCTGCAGGTGTTTTAATTGTTTAAATGTAGTGTTTAAATGTACTGGACTCTTGGTAATTGGTTATTGGTATCAATTTTCTGGATATTGAAGTAATTTATAATTGCAATGATACAGTACAGGTAGCCAAACTAAGTTATAATCAGGCAATCTTGCCTTGAAAATTTTGGTTTTTTATGAAAAGAACCGAACCGACCGAATTATTTCGGTTCGGTTCCGGTTCGGTTCCTTAGGCTTGTTCGGTCCGATTCGGTCCAAGGAAAAAAGCTAATTCGGTTATTCGGTTTTTTCGGTTCGGTTCGGTTTTGGACCGAACCGACCGAATGCTCAGCCCTAGCTGTGGATCAAAATTTGGTTCTAGACTTGTTTCAGAGACTGTAATGTTTTTGGCTACTTGGGTAGACACAGGGGGGTTCTCCACCAAATGAGATTCCTGAGTCATTTCACCACCAAAGAAAGAATAATTATAGATAGTAGGAAGATGAGTTCTTAGAAGTACCTGAACATGATTTGGATAGTGTAATGCAGGTATTTCATCTAGATTCTTTTCACTATCCTTCTTTGTAATGTCAGAGAAAAATCTCTTTTGCTGTACATAAGAAGAAACACAATATTCTCTACCAAATCTAGCTTCAACATCAGGAATGAAATGGTTAATAAACAGTTGCATGAATCTATGATAATAAACCATATTCCTGTCATGATCTCTTGACCCAAGTTTAATACACATCTGACTTAAGATAATGTTACCAAAATTAATTACTCTGTTATAAAACAAGCTATATGCAATATGTGATTTAACAGCAGTAATTTGTTGAAAAGAACTACATTTACCAGTAAAACATTTAGCAAGTTGGTCAAAGAAGAAAGACCATTCTTTCCTAAGAAAGGATTTATTTAACTGGCTCATGTTATCTAGAGGTCCATTATAACCTAATGCAGATAACATAGTTCTAATATCATCATCAGATGGTACATTCTCAAAATTTGTACTAACGGGTAATTGAAGTACTGAATGAACAACAGATTCAGTAATATCAAATGAGTCTTGTCCTAAGTGTAGAACAATCTTAACTGATTGACTCTGAGTAGAATCAATTACCTCAGCATTCTCCCAAGCTTGTGAAACAGCTACTTGATTAATTTGTGGAGATGCTGTCAAGGCATAACTTAATGGTCCTTTCTCCATAAAGTCCATAATTGGGTGAAAATCAGTTGACACCCCTTCCTTGTTGGTGATAGCTGCAACATGATTGTTCATCATAAAATCAAAGTCACCAAACTTGAAAGCTACTGATTTGGGTAGTCTTCTTTGAGTTGCCATTTTGATCTGAAAAGAACTTAAGAAATCTTTGAAATTGATTAGTGATTTTGAGAACTCGAGAGTGTTTTTGCTTTAGAGAATGAAATTAGAGAAAGCAATTACACTATTAGAGTGTCAAAATAATTATATTTCAAAAATCCTTCAGACCCATTATCCCACGTTGACACGTAGGTTGACAGGTGTCAGCCCCTGAAAAATACAGTTACCCACGACTTTTGGAAAATAATCCAAAATTAATTTCAAGTATATAAATCAAGGTAAAATCAAGATAAAAATCAATACTGATCAGCTTCCTTTTCCTGATGTGATCTTTTCATCAAGATAATCACACGATTCAATGTGATTTCTGAATAGAAAGAATTACTAATCCTGATGTGAACACACTTGTATTCCTGATCAATATCATCCTGATTCCAGAGACTAAATGGAGTTTCCACGTGGCATTTTCTTTTACCTGTAAAAGAAATAAATAAAAACTGAACAAAATCAATTGGTTAAATTCGTTCAATATTTCTTGAAAATACAAGAAATACAGTCACACATAATTATGACAGATTGCATTGATATCCCCCAAACAACTGTTCAGCTTCTCACATCTTTGTATAAAAGAAACCGACGTCTTATGCCATTCTCCAAAACCTTTTTTATTCTTTTATCTTTTCATCATGGCTTTCGACCCAAATCTTCATATGAACCCTAGCTTTTGGTTCATTACCACTGAGAAGTTCTTTACTCTTGATGATCAGGAGCAAGTAAACTATCTCTTAGAAGAGATGACTTCTCATTGAGTCAGATATGGTTGGTCTTAACCCAGATGATTTCCACGAATCTCCTCTAAAACATCTACCAGTCGGATACATTCCTCCTCTAATCTCTTCACACCTTGAGGATGAAGAATTTGGTGAAGAGTCTGAGGTTGATCTTGATTGAGATGTTATTCATCTTCTTCAATATGCATGAAGATGAGTCAGCTGCTTTCATTCAAGTCGCCCTGACAAGGAATCCAATCTTGAGATGCTCCTTGTCCTGAAGTCGATCGTTGAGGATTGAAGCAGTAGCAACTTTAGACAGGAATAGAACTATCAGTAGTACTTAGACAAAAAGAAGAATTGTATTTCATTTCCATGTATGTAATACTTTTGATTAATGAAAATACAAGTTTTCTTATTATCTACTTGTCTATTGTTGTTTATTGACTGACCTGAATAATGATATAAATTATCAGTATGCATGTGATAAAACTTGCTAACATAGACTTTAACAAAACTCAGAATTGAACCACTGAATAACATGAACTTCAGAATTTGAAATAGTAAGTCACACAAATTTCACAATCCTGATACTGACAATACAATCCTGATGTCAATACTGATGACGTCAGCATACTGATAGCAATCCTGATCCTGATGTTTTATTAATAAGTCTATCATACTGAAATTTATCAAGATAAAATGTTACAGCTTAAGCATTTAACAATCAAGTATAGATCCTGACAAAATATCTAGTCTATAAACTGAAACAACATACCTTGCTACTTGTGCAGATGTTAAAGATCTAAAAATTTAACATTCCTAACTCACTAACCAATCTAATGAATGTAGCATCATCAAGTGGTTTAGTTAGAATATCTGCAAGCTTTTTGTCAGTAGGAACAAAATGAAGTTCCACAGTACCATTTTCAATATGTTCTCTAATAAAATGATACCTGACACCAATGTGCTTAGTCCTTGAGTGTTGAACTGGATTTTCTGCAATTTTGATAGCACTAGTATTATCACAAAACATAGGAATATTACTAAGTGTCATACCATAATCCATCAACTGATTTCTTATCCAAAGGAGTTGAGCACAACAACTTCCTGCTGCAATGTATTCAGCTTCTGTAGTTGAGGTTGAAACTGATTGCTGCTTCTTGCTTGCCCAAGAAATCAATATGTTTCCCAAAAATTGACATGTACCTGTAGTGCTTTTCCTGTCTATTTTACACCCTGCATAATCAGAGTCTGAATAGCCAATTAGGGAGAAATCAGATTCTCTTGGATACCACAAACCAAGATTTGGAGTTCCCTTGAGAAATTTAAAAATTCTCTTCACAACAATTAAATGAGATTCCTTAGGATCACTTTGTAATCTAGCACATAAACAGGTAAAGAACATTATATCTGGTCTACTTGCAGTTAGATATAACAGTGAACCTATCATGCCTCTATAGCTAGTGTTATCAACACTCTTTCCCTTAGGATCAGAGTCTAGCTTAATGGCTGTTGCCATGGGTGTCTTTGCAATTGCACAATTTTGAAAGTCAAACCTTTTTAAAAGATCTTTGATATACTTTGACTGATTAATGAAAATACCAGTCTCAGTCTGTTTGACCTGCAAGCCTAAAAAGTAATTTAGTTCACCCATCATGCTCATCTGATACTTAGACTGCATAAGCTTGCTAAACTTAGCACATAACTTTTCATTAGTAGAACCAAATATAATATTATCAACATAAACTTGAACTAAAAGCAAATCACTTTTTATCTTTCTAAAGAATAGAGTTTTGTCAATTGTACCTCTTTTGAAGCCATTTTCAAGAAGAAATTTAGACAAAGTCTCATACCATGCTCTTGGTGCCTGCTTTAGTCCATAGAGTGTCTTGTCAAGTCTGTAGACATGATTTGGAAACTTTGGATCAACAAAACCAGGTGGTTGTTCCACATACACTTCCTCATCAAGCTTGCCATTTAGAAAAGCACTCTTTACATCCATATGATATACCTTGAATTTTGAATGAGCTGCAAATGCAAGAAATATTCTGATTGCTTCCAATCTTGCTACAGGTGCAAAGGTTTCATCATAGTCAATTCCTTCTTCCTGAGAATAACCCTTAGCCACCAGTCTTGCTTTGTTTCTTACAATCATACCAGATTCATCTAGCTTGTTTCTGAAAACCCATTTAGCACCAACAATATATCTATCTTTAGGTCTTGGTACCAGTTTCCAGACTTTGTTCCTCTCAAACTCATTCAATTTTTCCTGCATTGCTATTACCCAATCAAGATCCTGTAAGGCTTCTTCAACCTTTTTAGGTTCATTCTTTGAGAGAAAACAACTATACAAGCATTCATTTCGGATTGATCTTCTAGTTCGAACACCACTATTTGGATCACCAATTATCAAATCCTCAATATGATCCCTTGTCCATTTTCTAACAGGTGGTAGATTGCTCCTGCTAGACTCTCCCCCTAAGTTAGTGGTATTTCTTGTAGAAGAGTGTTCATTTCCTTCAAAAGCTCCCCCTTGATCAGTAAAATCAGTGGATTCAATACTGCTGCTAGTTTCTGATCTTCCTTCATTAGACTCTGAAGGATCAGTTCCTGATGAAGTTGACTCTGAAAGACTAGTCTGATCCTGACCAGTACTGTGTTCTCCTTGATTGAATTGCTCCCCCTCAACAGTAGCATTCCTTTGAGAAGCAATAGAGATTTCCTCTGAAGAACCTTCATCATCACTGGAGAGAATCTCAGAATACTTAAGATTTTCAAATTCCAGATTGTCATGGCTTTCATCAGTTTACAAAATTCCAAACTTCTTATCATAAATTTGCAGCATGAATTGATTCCATAACAATGTGAGTTCTAAGATTGTATACTTTGAAGGCCTTTGATGCTGAATATCCTAGAAAGATTGCTTCATCCGATTTGGCTTCAAATTTTCCAAGTTGTTTTGGATGAACTTTCAGGACATAGCATTTACATCCAAAGATGTGAAAGTATTTGACACTTGGTTTCTTTTCTTTGATCATCTCATAGGGAGTCTTACCATGAGCATTTACCAAGGTACAGTTTTGAGTGAAACATGCATTGTTGATAGCTTCTGCCCAGAAATAGGTTGGAAGCTTTGCATCTGCAAGCATGGTTCTTGCTGCCTCTATGAAAGTTCTGTTCTTTCTTTCTACTACACCATTTTGCTGAGGTGTTCCAGGTGCAGAAAACTGTTGATTAATTCCATTGTCTGCACAATACTCCTCCATTATAGAATTCTTAAATTCTGTATCATTGTCACTTCTGAGCACTTTGACCTTGTACTCAGAGCTATTTTGAATATTCTTGACAAGTTCAATGATTTGCTGAGGAGCTTCATCCTTGTTGTGTAGAAAGAATACCCATGTGAACCTTGTGTAATCATCCACTATAACTAGAGCACATCTTTTCTTGTTAATAGACATAATGTTTACTGGACCAAATAAATCAAGATGCAGCATGTGAAATGGTTCAGTAATTGAATTTTCTGTCTTGCTCTTGAAAGTGATTCTTCTTTGTTTTCCAAGCTGACAAGCATCACAAAGTCCATCTTGCACATAATTTGCCTGAGGTAGACCTCTCACCAGATGGTGCTAAACAAGTTGATTAAGCTTCTTGAAATTGAGATGTGAGAGCTTCTTGTGCCAGTTCCAGCTTTCATCATTTGATGCCTTGCTGTAAAGACATCTGATAGTTCCTTTAGATGTGTCACTCAAGCTAGCTTCATATATGTTACCATGTCTCTGACCAGTCAGAACAATGTCTCCATTCTTCATATTCAAGATTTTGCATCCTTTACTGTCAAAGATTGACCCAGTTGACTTATGCTTAAAAGTGTGTGTTTCAAGCCTTCAACCAGTGCTACGTTTTCTATGATGACATTCCCCAAAATAATTGAGCCATATCCCAGAGTTTCTCCTTTGTTGTCATCTCCAGAGGATATTACTGGGCCAGCTTTCTTCTTAAACTTTGTAAGCAGGGACTTCTTTCCAGTCATATGTCCAGAGCATCCACTGTCCAAGATAATTGAATACTTCTTTCCAGTGCCCTGTAAACAAAAAGTAGCTAGTTAGAATTTTTTAGGACCCAACTTTGATTGGATCCTTTCTTACTAACTTTTGAACCAACAGGCTTTGAAGATTTTGCTTTTGATTTACCTGTTGCAGAGTCAACCTTAGACTCTGATTTCACAAACTGTTTGTGACTAGGAGTTTCAGATTTCATAGAATAATAGTCATAATACAGTTCATGATATTCCTTACACATATAAATGGAATGAAGTAAACTACCACAATGATAATAGGGTTCTTGTGGTTGGTATTGAATTCTCTGAGTCTTGGGGAATCTGGACTCAATTTTCCAAGAAGGTTTTTGATTGCAGTCTAGGGCCAAATGATTATGATTTCCACATTTATAGCATTTCTTCCTAGGTGCATCAGGTACATTCTTGTAATTATTCTCTTTGTTAATACCTTCTTTTCCATTCCTATTTCTTCTGATCTTGCTAGACTCTGAAATACTTTCTAGTCTCTGTTTCAACTAAGACTTAGACAGAAAACCAATGTTGACATTCTTAGGTTTTTCTAACACTCTTTCATCTGAATTGCTATTGTTAATTCTTTTGTGCACAACTGGGGTACCTTTAGAATCAACAAATTTAACATGTTTAGGTTCAGAAACTATCTTCTTACCTTCAGACTTAGATGTGCTAGCTTCAATTTTACTATTATCATTGACAATAGCTACAATATCTTCTTGCCTAGCCTTATCAAAACCTAAACCATTAACTTTACCAAGAATTTGATTTTCAATGATTTCTTGAGTCTTTTTACCAGAATTGTTAATGGTTTTAATCACATCTCTCTCTTCCTCTAGTTCTTTTCTGACATAGTCATAAGCCTCAAGAATAACACCATAATCATGCTTAGCTTTATCAGAACTTAACCTATATTCTTCCATTTGAATTAACTCAGATTCAAGAAAATTATTTCTACTAACTAATTCATCGTTCTTAGCACTAAGTTCATCTTTTTCACTAGCAAGAATTTTGAAATTAGTCATAAGATTCTTAAACTCAACATGAATAGATCTAATATCATCAAAATCTAAGCTATCAAATGAATCAAGAGAGTGAAGTGATACCTTAACAGAAGATGAAGAAGTTTTCTTTGGAGATCCAGGCTTGTCTGAAGCACTTGCCATCAATGCAATGTTGTCATAATCCAATTCATCTTCAGAATCACTAGAGTCTGCCCAATCCTTCTGTGTGACCATGAGTGCATTACCCTTCCCTGAATTCCTAGGCTTCTTGCACTCACTAGCAAAGTGTCCAAGCTCACTGCAGTTAAAGCACTTGATCTTGGCTTTATCAAGCTTGATAATTTTACTCTTGCCTTTGTCACTCTTCTTCTCCTCTTTCTTCTAAAAAGATCCTTTGCTAAATCTTCTCCTGTTGAATCTTCCTTTCTTGAAAGCTTTAGCAAACATAGCAAAGAGTTCTTGCATTTCTGATTCAGAATCATTATCTTCAAAGTCTATATCTGTAGTCTCTGACTCAGAACTTTCTTTGCTCTTCTTCTTCCTCAAGTCTCTTTCAGTAGATTCAGACTTTTCTTTTGGAAGCTTGTTTGATTCAGATTGAGCAGTGAGTGCAACAATTTTCATCTTTCCTTCACTCCTGCTCTTTTTCTGCTGCCTGTCAAGTTCATAAGCTCTCAATTTTCCATAAACTGCTTCTAGTGATATTTCATCCAGATCATTAGCTTCCTCAATTACAGATATCTTCTCATTGTAGAAATCAGGAAGAGCTTTCATGAACTTAGTATTCATATCCTCCAAGTCATAATATTTACCATGCATGGCCATCTCATTGATGAGTTTAGTAAACCTATCAAAGGTGTCAGTAAGTGACTCACCAGACTTGGATTCAAAGTACTCATACTGTTGTATGAGAAGTGTCCTCATATTCTTTCTGACAGGTTTTGTTCCTTCACAATGAACCTTTAGATTGTCCCATATCTCCTTAGAAGTTTTACAAGAGAGAACATAGTTAGTGAGAATAGAATCAAGACTGTTGAATAGTATGTTTCTCACTTTAGCATCCTTAAGAACGTTCTCCTTTTCCTTATCTGTCCATTCAGATTTAGGCTTCTCTGCTGTATGTTCTGGAACAACTTTTCCTTCGATAGTTGCTTGAGGAACAAGCCTTGTTGGAACAAAAGGCCCATCTCTGATTCTGTCAAGATAATCAGGATCTGTTGCTTCCAAGTGATGCAACATCTTCACTTCCCATAGAGTATATTCGTTTCTCTTGAGCATAGGGATCTTAGTATTACTATCCTTGTAACCAGACATGATTGCAGATCTTTTTGATTATTCGAAATCAACCTGCTCTAATACCAATTATTAACTCGAATAAATTGTAGAAGGGGGGGTTTGAATACAAGTTATATAATCGTGTCTGATTTTTGCTTGATTAGATGAACAAGAACAAACGAATGAATCAAACTTTGTTTGTATTAAATAAATCAAATACAAACTCTACCAAAGGTGTACAATACCTTTAGCAGCTGCTGACAATACAAATCTCTCTCTCTCTCTCTCTCTGTTTGTTTCGAACTCTCGAATACAAACCTTATACAAAGCTTCACACGATATGCACTCTACAATTCTCAATTCGCTCTTTTTACAATAATATTGAGAGAGTATTTATAATGCTACCTATCAACTAATAACAGAATTATAATCTATCTATGACAATGTTCTGCCGTCCAGTTGATAGTTTCCATCAATAGAGAATTCGTTTCCTTCACAATATCTTCTTGTTTGTTCTCCAAAAACAAAGATCCTGTTTTATAACACTTTCCAGTTTCTGTAGCATCCATAATGACATCATCAGTAACATGACTGATATCAGGATTTCCCATTGCATCAGGATCTGATCATCCCATCAGTATTTGATCAGGATCTGACTTGCTGTATCGGGATCTACTCTTAGTTCCTGAAATGTAGTCCTTGATGCACTGCTGTTCCTGAGTAAACTCTACAGATTACTGTCTAGCACATATATCCTATACAAAGTGCTAAATCCTTTATAAGATCAGGATTTACAAGAAGTATAAGCAAAATTCTATTCTCAACATCACAACTTATGAATTATTCCTAACATACCTAACTTGGAGCTTGTCTCCAGCAGCATGAGAAATGGAATGGGTAGTTTTTTCAAAATATTTAGTAGGGATTTTTCCCTCTTTAATACAGTTCAAATCAGCTCCACTATCAACTAGAGCTATCTCATCTTTAAGACTAATTTTTCTATCTATCATAAGAGTAACTTTAATGTACCATCTTTGAGATGTTACTTGTTCTAAAAGATTCATGTATTCTGTAACTTCATTGTTACTGGTAGATGGGATATTCTTGGGTTCTTCCTTTTTAGAGGAGGAAGGTTTTTCTTCTAACAAAGTAATTCTTTGTGCTAACAGGGTGTTATTCTGTTTAATCTGACTAATTTCAGATTTTAATAAATTGACTTCCTTTTTCAAGTCATTAATGGAAACAGGAGTTTCCTTAATTGTAGATTGCTGAAATCTATCTATAACCTCACTAAATTGGTAAGGTGCTTTTATAACTATAGGAGTTTCTTTTTCTTTATTATCTTTAATAAGGGCTTCTAGCATTTACTTTTTTAAGTCAAAATTCGTAATTGACTCTATGATTTTTAAGGCTCGATCTTGATCAGCCGTTAAGACATTTAATCCATTCATATTTACTATGGATTTGTAATAATTTAACTCATTGCACTGACAATCATTATTGTCAGAACTAACTGAGTCTGATGATGACTCATAAATTAAGGCTAAATCTTCATCATTAGAAGATTCTCTTTCTTCATCTAAACTATGAAGCATGACCTTTTCTAATTGTGAACGTAATTGTTCATCTTCTATCTCATTGAGAGCTTTCTTAGTCCAACATTGATCGGCGTAATGGCCAACTTTGCCACATTTATGGCAAGTTATATCAATCTTTTTGGCCTTTCTTTTCTTCTTATTAGGGACAAAGGGTTTTTCCTTTGACTTAATATAGGATTTTCTTTTATAATTCTTTTTATAAGAATTATTATTAAAAGGATATTTTGATTTATAAGAATTATTCGTATAGGTTTTATTCCTTTTATAAGGAATTTTTTGTTTTTTCTTATCTTGATATCGAGGAATTTTTCCTATATCAAAGGCGAATTGATCACAGAATTCTCCTAATTGGTGTTTTTCTGAAAGCTTTTGCTTTTTTAACTGATTTCTTAATTTTATGTCATTACATAAAGTTAATCCTTCGTTAATACAATTACTAACAATTTCTCCATACGTCAGAGAGGAGTAATTAATGTTTACTCCATCATTCTTATTTCTTAAGGATTGTCTAACTCTTTCAACAAAGAGATGGGGTAAACCGTCTACAAATTTAGACTTCCAATGAATTGAATTAGGGTCATTAAGTTGATAAACCCTAGATAAGAAGGTATCTTTATACCATCTAAAATGAGTCAATGAAGGGCATCTAAGATTCTGCAGAAGCGTACATAGCTTCTCTGTTACAGGAACATTTGCTCCTATAAAATGTTGTAGAATAGCGAGACACAGAGTATAAATTACGTCTTCTTCTTCCGTAGTGGTAATACCATCTTCTACTTTTATGATTTTTTTATGATTAAGAATTTTTAATCTCTGGTTTAGGGTAAGATAATGATCCCACCATCCTCTGATTTGTCCTACAAATCCAGTTGAAATGAAGGATGCTATAGCACTGTCAGTGCCTCCATTCTGTTTACAAACAGTGGAGTACATAATCATTCTATGTATAACATCGAAAATTTTTTTTTCGTTTAAACCATCAACATTCCATTCGTAGATGGCTTTTCCCGAGTATGAAGTTTGGATATACTTTGGTTCTTCAAATAGAAGATCTTGAGGAGAAGGTCTTTGGTAGTAGAATTTTTCTAAAGGTTTAGGAGCATAAATAGGGTTTAGCTCCGCATGACTGATTTGTTGTTTAGCAAACATGGTTGCTAATTGGTTAATGTCATCTAAGTCTTCAGAAGGGTCTGAAGCCTCTGATAATTGAGAAGAGTCCTCCTTAGATAAAACTGTTAAGCTTAGGTTTTGAAGCTTTTGCTGAAGAATTTGCAAAAATTCTTCACCACTAGTTTCTAACTTAAATCCCTTTATTGGGATGGGAGGTTGAATCATTGGAATATTGTCTTTATTAGACGATGATTCTAATAAAAGGTTTTGAGATTCTTGTTTCTCTACTGCCTTTTTAATTGAAACTAATTCGTCTTTTATAATTTGTCTAAGAGAAATTATTTCATTTTCTAAGGCTATAAATTGATCACCTAAACAAGTGAGAAAGGTGTTAGTATAATTTTGAGACCTTATTATCTCATTTAGATTTTTTACAGTAACTTGCGTACTTTCAAGTTTTTGAAGGCTCGTATAAGCCGTGGCTTCGGTAGTGCTACTTAGGCAAATTGTTTGCTCAGGTGGAAAGGGAGAATTAATAGTATCTCCTTTTGCAGTCTTCCAAGGTCTTTGTAATACTAGAATTTCTTTATTAGTATTGCTAAGATAGGTTTTTATAAACCAATGAACAAAAGATATATAATCTTCTATTTTAGTTAGGTAGGAATAATATTCATCTTTGAACCTTTTTAGGTCATCTGACGAATAAGTTTTAAAATACATTTGCCTAAATTGGGCATGTTTTTCTTGTTGGAATTCCTTATTAATGATTTTCCTCATCGTGCTTCCTGGGGATAAATCAATCATTGATATGGAAGCTCATTTCTGATTGAGTAGGAGATTGCCTACTTTTTTCATAAATTCCTTCTGGAATTCTATTTTGGCTAATTCTGATTTCTTCTACGAATTCTGGTTCTCTTACTTGCGAAGTAGAGGCTCTAGCAGAGACGCTGGGGGCTGTGATATAATCACTAGCGGTAGAGTACCTAGAGGATATAGATCTAGGGAGTCTAATAGTTCTTTTGAGGAGTAAATTTGATTTCTACATCACCCTCAACTGTCTGAATTATATGATCAACTTTTTGTTGACTTGAGACTCAGGCTCTAGTTCTTGAGGTAGAGACCAGGTTTCTGGAAAGTCAATTTCTTTCCACTTAATCATTCTATTAGTGGCTATGTTGGAGGTTAATAAATTGGTTTGAACTATAGTTGTAGTTCCAGGAAATGATATTTGTCTAGCCTTGGGGTTTAAGGTATTTAAGACTTTATAATAAATTCTATAGCATATTGCTATAATCTCACTTCCTGGTTTAAAATCATATACGTGAGTATGTAATGTTAGTTGCATAGCATCTAACAAATGATTATCAGATAAAGACCGGGTTAAATTTGGGGCTACGTCGAAGTAGACTGGTCCATGACATAAACTGGTTTCTATTAACGCAGGTAGAGATTGTTTGAAATCTCTACATCGGCCATCTCTAACAGAGGCCATAATACTAGTATTTAAGCCTAACAAAGTTAAAGGCTTAAAGGCTATCTGAATTAATCCAATATGGATAAAATTATAGCTTTTAAAAGGAAGTAGATCCTTTTTATTCAATAATCTAATTGTTTGATTAGTGTCAGTGACTCTAATTGTTTGTTCCATCGTTTTGATGACTTGTCTTGATTTAAAATCGAATAAACCAATATTATAAATATGATTTAAGGGAACAGAGGGTATTACCCATTTATTCAATTTATCCAAATTCTTTGGATATTTAGCTAATTCATATATATATATATATATATATATATATATATATATATATATATATATATGCATATGCAACCTTATATGCTATATAGGGGAGCAGACGAATTTCCGATTGCAAGTTCCAATTTTCAGTTGTCATTTTCGACCAGTTTTTTGAAATCTATTATATATATATATATATATATATATATATATATATATATATATATATATATATATATATATATATATATATATAGGCCTTTGCTCCATACAGAACACTCTTATATAACAAACAACAAATAACACCTTAGATCTATTAGATCCTTTGTCATTCCTAATTTTACTACTAATTATATTATATTAAAAGCTTTTCTTATTTACCATTCTTATCCCATTATACTAACCATGATTAGTTAACAATTCTAATTTAAATATAGTAGTTACTTGATTCAACACATCCATATATTACATATTTCTTAATGTTAAAAAAACAATTATAAATAATTAAAATAAATTTTAAATCTTTTTTAAGTGATTTTTGCAATTTTAATTTTCCACTCTTTTGATTTACAATTAATCATAATTACAATGTTATATATTACGGACTAATTTTTATAAATATGTATAAGTGCCAATCAGAATTTACCACAAATATTAAATTAATCATATCATTCTCATCCTAATTTACTTATCTTGGTTACGTACTTAAGAATTTTTTTTGAAATACAACATTTATTTTATTTAGTACATACATAAATTAAATATTTTTTAAAGTGATAAAATATTCACTAACTTATCAATCTTTCAATTTAAAGTAAGTCAAAATTATACTATTATATATTACGAGCTAATTTTCGTAAATATCAACTACAATCCTACTATAATATATAGTTATGTATTACGGATTAATTTTCATAAATACTTATTAACTAATTAATCACAAATTTTGATTTAAATCAATTACAATTATATTATTAGAGACTTACACATCTATTCTTTGCACCCGTCTCTATGTATAGAGCCATTTTCCAAAATTGTATATTTATTAATTGATTTTAATACAAATATATTATTGTAATACTTGAGTCTATTTTATTCTATATTATATAATATAGTATTTTAATATCTCATGATCTACAATCATAAAGTGCAATCAAATTTGAATAAATCTACTATTATTGAATGAAAAGTTTTAAAAACTGAAAAAGGGATATTCCATTTGGTACCATTATAAAAATGACTTTTCCATTTGGTACCCTTTTTCATGTGGCACCATTCACTAGTTAACTTACGATGATACCATTTGAAAATATAGATACTAACGTTTTGGCTGACGGAGTGGTATTTCATGGAAAAACCAATTGTACAATGGTACCGTTAGGAAGTCAAAAATAGTGAATGATATTCCATTGAAAAACCAATTGTACAACGGTACCGTTTCGAATTTCCCAAAATATTTACCACACCATTCTAAATACACATTCAAAATTTAAATTATATTTTTAAATTAATCAATTATAATAAAAACCTAACAACCAATTAAAATATTAAAATGAATTTTAAACTAATTATCTTTAACATTTTACTTACCGGGTTTTTTAAGTTATGCAATAATTAATGGGACAAACAAATTAACCTGAAAATATATATGAATTATTTAAAATATTAAATATACTCTCAAATAGTATTAGACATTATTTGGTGTATAAATTATCACATTACAAGGTCAATGAAATTATTGTTAGAGAATACTTTCATAGCAAATTAGTCAATTCAGCGCAACAAATCTTATAAATCACAATTTTGATAGATAATTAATTTCGGGCATACGACATCTACAAAAATAATCAAAAATTTCAAATTTTCTTAAAAATCGCTATTTTTAATAGTTAATTAAGTCATCAATAAAAGGTCATACAACATCACAAAAATAATCAAGACTGGACAAGCACATATTAAAATAGATCATATCAAGGTTCTCTTCATTCAAACTACGATCGTTGATGAGATCTTAAATTGTGGTACATCACTTGCATATATCACTAAAATATATACCCTTTTTTGTAAAATAATCCAACAATTTATTGTAATCGTGAGGAAAATATTTATCTAATTTGACAGAACGTATTCAAACAACCGACCATAGCTATGTTTCCATACTATCCAAATCAACGAACCAATATAACAAAATCCTGTAAATCTAAGATTCCGGATGCTAAAATAAAGGAACCTACACTCACAAAAAGAAAGAACAAAACCAAATATACGGGTAGACAAAATTCACTAACGGGGTACTAGACTCTCAATAAAGAGATATTTTTATTGAAAAATAAAGTAAACTCAAGGAAAAGAAACGGAAGTCATCATTCACAAGGACAAAGTACAAAATCTAATATATCAGTAGATAAAACCCACTGATATGGGCTAAAAGTAAGCCCTAAAGTCACATTTAATGTGGCATTAATTAGGCCAAGAATGGTCCAAACGTGGGGCCCACCAGCTGGGCCCAAAACCCTAATTATAATATTAATTTCGTAATTAGTATTAAGGGTAATAAACAGCTCAGCAAATAAGAGTCAAACAAGGATATCACTCTTGCCCGACTTATCCTCCAAGATGCACAATTCAATATGGAAACTGATTCCTACAAGGAATAGATCTAGAACCTTCCTCAAAGACTTGCCCACCAAGTCTCCGAATCCTACCATAATTCTAAGGCTTCTCAGCCTATATAAAGGGCCTGACCCCTCATTCTCAGAACTACGTTGGCTTGATTCTCAATACGAGATACGTAGGCACTCTGTGAGGACCGATTACAGTCTCGAACGCAGAAACAGCCATTAAAGCGCGAAGCTCAACCACCCTAGCAATAATAATAAATCGTAATCGAGATTTAGATCCAAAACATTTGGCGCCGTCTGTGGGACGACAACATCAACCATGGTTCAAACACGGAGGACAACATCAACTGAGGTCGTGCCTCTTAACTCTGCTCCACCAGCCACTTCTGATCCGCTTATCGTCACTGAAGAAGGAAAAATACTCCCATCGACAGGGGCGGTCATTCAACCTTTGCCCACTCAGCCCCCAGGGACGACTTCCCAAGTAGAGGGGACCCACTCTGTGATTGTCCATCAAAGCCAAGAAACCAATCCTCTCCAGATGGTGGTTTCTCCTCTTGGTAACGTTGATCGCACAGGGGTACAGATCCATACTACGGATCTCCCTTTGAACACCAACCCTATGTATGGGTTGCCTAATTATCCCCCTCGACAAAGAGAACCTGGACCAAGCGGTCATGCCTTACAGATCCGGGATCAAGAGTATGATGACTACTCTGGCCCCTATACTGATGATTCGTCTTCTGAGGATGATGATCGAGATGAAGCCCCGAGGAGGCGACGTGCCAGCAAAGAACCTCAAAGAAGGACACGAAGAATCCCTGATGGACTCCCCTTGACAACTGCTGAGAAAATCAAGGCTTATGAGGCAGAGATTTTAAAGTTGAAGGACGATATTGCAAGAGAACAAGATAGATTGAATCATGCTCAGCCACCTCCAACTGCGGAGAGGATTCCAATTATAAATTTGGAGAGGCCTTCAAGAAGGCAAAGGAGGGCCGAGGCCCCAACTGAAAAATCAACAAGGGTGGAGACCCCCAGAAGCAACCCTAAGGATCTGATGCCACTTGGGGATCCTGATGATCCCACACCCCCGTTTACGGAGGAGGTGATGAATGCTCGCATCTCAAAGAAGTTCAAGATGCCGACAATCAAGGCCTATGATGGAACGGGCGATCCCGCAAATCATGTTAGAACGTTCTCGAATGCACTACTGTTGCAGCCTGCGAGCGACGCCTTAAAGTGTAGGGCGTTCCCTCAAACCTTGTCTGGCATGGCTCAAAGGTGGTACAGCCGCTTACCTGCAAACTCGATTGGCTCTTTCAAGGTGTTGAGTGCTGCCTTTGTGAGTCAATTCATCAGCGGAAGAGTTCATGAGAAAAGTTCGGCATCCCTCATGTATGTGGTGCAGGGGAAGAATGAGAATCTGAGAGATTACCTCAAGCAGTTCACCAAGGAGACGCTGAACATCACTGATCTGGAAAATAAGGTGGCCATGGTAGCCCTAGAACATGGAACCACTGACCTCTTTTTCAAAAGGTCTTTGGCAAAACATCCTCCTGAAAATATGGCCGAGCTTCAATGGAGAGCCGACAAATATATCAAGGCTGAGGACAGCATGAAGAAGGAAGCCACATGAGGCAATGGCAAGGGTTCTACTGATTCGAAGAAACGAAAGCAAGAGCAAGAGTACGATGCTAGGGACAAGTATCCCCGGACTAGCAAGGATTCTGATTCACCACCGAAGAAAGGTTTGGGACCGAGGTTCTCTGATTATGCAAGGTTGAACGCTCCCAGGAGTCAGATCTTGCTAGATATTGAGAAGGATAAAGATTTCCGATGGCCGAAGCCACTTAGGGGTGACCCCGCGAAAAGGAACAAAGATCAATACTGTAGGTACCACCGTGATGTGGGTCATGATACAGATGATTGTAGACAGCTGAAAGATGAGATTGAGTTTTTGATCCGGAAAGGAAAGCTAGGCAGGTTCACGAAGAATGATGATCGCGGTACCCAAAGAAGGGACTATGACAGGAGAGACAATGACAAAAGAGACGGCAATCGTGATCGTGATCGTAATACACAGCCCCGAGGGCCAGTAATCAATATGATTTGGGGAGGACCGACAGCAGCCGGCACTACCCGGAACTCCCGAAAGGCCTATGCTAGAGAAGTGATGCACATAGTAGGAGAAGCCCTGAAGCGTGCCAAGACTGAGATAGTGATTGGTTTTGATGATTCAGACCTTGAAGGGGTAAAATTCCCCCATGACGACCCGTTGGTCATAACTCCTGTAATTGGAAACTCGGAGGTGAAACGAGTCCTGATAGACAATGGAGCTTCTGTTGATATCTTGTTTCACGATGCGTTTTTGAAAATGGGATACACCGATTCCCAGTTGACCCCCACCAACATGCCAATCTACGGATTTAATGGAGTTGAATCCAAGGTTGAAGGCACTATTCAGTTGCCCATGACTATTGGACAGGAACCTAAGGAAGATACTCAGATGCTGAATTTCCTTGTGATCAAGGCATCCTCGACTTATAATGCAATCCTAGGAAGGACTAAACTCCATGCTTTCAAGGCTGTGGCCTCCACATATCATATGACTTACATTGGAGCCTCTTTGAAGGAACCCCTGAAGGGCGAGTTGATAGCATTCTTGCAAGAGAATGGCGATGTGTTTGCTTGGACAGCGGCTGATATGCCAGGGATTGATCCCCAGCTCAAAACTCATAGGTTGAATGTTGATCCCAATCGGAAGATAATACAGCAAAAGAAAAGGAACTTTGCACCTGAAAGGCAAGAGGCCATAAAGCAGGAAGTTGACAAGCTCTTAGAAGCTGGGTTTATCGAAGAGATTCAGTTCCCGGAATGGTTGGCTAACCCTGTGATGGTCAAGAAAGCCAACGGTAAGTGGAGGATGTGTATAGACTTCACCGACTTGAATGACGCATGCCCTAAGGATTGCTTTCCTCTACCAAGGATAGACATGTTAATAGATGCCACAGCTGGACATGAGATGCTTAGCTTCATGGATGGTTTTAGCGGCTACAATCAGATTAAGGTGCACAAGGATGACGTCCCTAAGGTATCTTTCATAACTGATTTCGGTGTTTTCTGCTATCTTGTTATGGCTTTCGGTCTAAAAAATGCAGGAGCTACTTACCAACGACTGGTGAATAAGATATTCGCCCATCTGATTGGAAAAACCATGGAGGTCTATGTTGATGACATGCTAGTCAAGAGCCTGTTCAAGGCAGACCACATTAAGCACCTCAGAGAGGCATTCGAAGTGCTGAGGCACCATAAAATGATGTTGAATCCAGCTAAGTGTGCCTTTGGCGTTGGATCAGGCAAATTCTTGGGTCTTATGGTTTCAAAGCGAGGCATAGAAGCCAATCCTGACAAGATCAAGGCGATCTTAGACATGGAGCCACCACGCTCTATAAGAGATGTGCAGAAGTTGACAGGCCGAGTAGCGGCTTTAGGAAGATTCATCTCCAAGTCTGGTGACAAATGCCTGCCTTTCTTTCAAGCATTGAAGAAGGTGAAAGATTTTGAGTGGACTCGTGAGAGCCAAGAGGCCTTTGAACAACTGAAGAAGTACATGACTGAAGCCCTGTTGTTGGCCAAACCTAGTCCCGGAGAGACTCTTTATATATACCTGGCGGTATCCGAGCAAGCGTTGAGCGCCGTTCTCATCCGAGGAGAGAAGAAGGTCCAGAAACCTATCTATTATGTGAGCAAGGTGTTGCACGGGGCGGAGCTGAATTACTCTCCCGTCGAGAAATTCGCATTGGCATTGGTAACAGCCTCGAGGAAGTTACGCCCGTACTTCCAGGCACACAAGATTGAGGTCCTGACGGACCAACAGTTGAGAAACATTTTGCATAGCCCAAAGGCTAGTGGAAGGCTAATCAAGTGGGCGATTGAACTTGGAGAATTTGACATCACATATAAGCCTCGAACAGCCATTAAGGCTCAGGCATTGGCTGACTTCGTGGTTGAATGCACCATTAGCAACCAAGAAGTCGGGGGGCAGGAAATGATAACAACCCCTGAGAAGCAAGATAGAGATAGAGAACTTGAACCTGATCAGAAGGAATACTGGGTGCTCTATTTTGATGGAGCATCAAAAACAAAATCTAGTGGCGCAGGCTTATTACTGCAAAGCCCCGATGGGTTCACAGTCGAATATGCTTTAAAGTTGGATTTCCAGACAACCAACAATGAAGCTGAGTATGAGGCCTTGATAGCTGGTTTAGGCTTGGCCAGAATCATGAGAGTCAAGAACCTCAAAGTGTGTGGAGATTCAAGATTAGTAGTCTCTCAAGTAAATGGTGAATTTGAGGCCAAGGATGAAACTATGGCAAAGTATCTGCGAGTTGTAAAAGCTGTCATGACTCAGTTTGACGAGTGTTATGTAGAACACATCCCGAGAGAAGAGAACGTTAAGGCCGATGCCCTATCTAAGTTTGCTTCTTCTGAGATAGAAAACTATGAAGGGAGTGTTTACTTCCAGGTCTTGAAGGCCTCGACCATCAACTCAAAATTAGTGGCACCAATTGATGTGGGAAGTTCTTGGATAGATCCCATCAAGGCACACCTTGAGACCGGGTGGCTCCCAGATGATGCCTTGGAGGCACGAAAACTTTCAGTAAGAGCATTGAGATACACCTTGATTGAGGGCATTCTGTATAAGAGATCATTTGTCATCCCGTACTTGAAGTGCTTGAGGCCTCAAGAGGCAAGGGAGGCTTTGGAAGAAGTTCATGAAGGAATATGTGGGCAGCACCTGGGGGGCAGGGCCCTCGCTCACAAGATAACTCGCTTGGGATTCTACTGGCCAGAGATGCTGGCTGATGCACAGGATTATGTCAAGAGGTGTGACAGGTGCCAGAAGCATGCTCCGATTGTCAGGCAGCCGCCTGAGATGTTAACATCAGTCAATTCCCCCATTCCATTTGCTATGTGGGGGATGGACATTCTTGGGCATTTCCCTATGGCATCAGCACAGAGGAAGTTTCTGATTGTCGCCATTGACTACTTCACCAAGTGGATCGAGGCTAAGCCTTTAGCCAAAATAACCACCAAGCAAGTTTCCCAGTTCTTTTGGGAGAACATAATCTGCAGGTATGGCATCCCGCGAATCCTTGTGACGGATAATGGGACACAGTTCAATAATGAAGAATTCAAGAAGTATTGCGAGGAGAATGCTATTGAGCTTCGTTTTACCTCGGTAGCACATCCGCAAGCAAATGGACAAGCCGAGGTGGCCAATCGGATCATCCTTGATGGACTTAAGAAAAGGGTTGAACGCTCAAGGAGCACCTGGGTAGACGAGTTACTGCCTATACTCTGGGCTTATCGCACTACTTGCAAGGTGACCACAGGAGCAACCCCGTTTCTGCTAGCTTATGGAGCTGAGGCAGTTGTGCCACTGGAGATTATGCATGCATCACCTCGAGTGGAGGCATTTGAACCTGAGACAAATGAAGAAGGTATGAAGCTCGCCCTGGATCTGATTGATGAAGTCAGAGACGAGGCAAACGCCAGAAATGTGGAGCATCAAAAGAAAGCATCCTTCTATTACAACCACAGGGTTAAGGAGAGGTTCTTTCAACAAGGTGATTTGGTTCTGAGGAAGATCGAGGCTTCTGGAGTTGGCCAGAAAGGAAAACTAGCCCCAAATTGGGAAGGGCCGTATCGAGTCAGGAAGACGTTGGGACGAGGATCATACAAGTTGGAGACCTTGGACGGGGTTGAGGTGCCCCGTACTTGGCATGCCTTGAACCTCAAGATTTATTATGTTTAAGTTGCCTCTGCGAGGATGTAGCTTTGTATTTATCTAGTAGGAGAAGTAGAAATAAGGTTCCATGAAACCATCCCAGGGTTTTGATGCCCCGAGTAGGAGAATAATGAGTTATGTAAGGGATTAACCCCTTTTTGAGTTATTAAGGCAAACTTGTTTTCCATTCTATGATTCTATGTTTTGTTTACGTACCAAGCACCTGTTGAGTGTGAGTCTAGGAAGACCAAGTACCGAAAATAAATGAACATACGAATAAAACAAACAAGTGCATAAATAAAGACCCCGAAGGGCCAACAGTTAGGGTTACATCATTTAGACCGAATAAAAGTTTAATCACGAAGCATCGTGATTGAAATACTAGAAATAAAAGCCACATACGGCTAAGTTAGGCCATGCAAGGCCCGAAGCAATCCCAGCTACTCATCCGAGGAATCCTCCTCGCCATTCTCCTCCTCATCAGTCTCTTCCTCGCTACTCTCCTCATCACTCTCTTCCTCAGAGCTGTCCTCATCCTGGCCCTTACCCGGTTCGGCTACCGCGACTGGTGGAGCTGTCACTTCCATTGCCTCAACCTCTTCCTCTACGGAAGAGGAGCTATCTCCAACTACCTTCTTCGAGGGGACTGTTGGACGAACCACTCTCCCCTTCTGCACGGTCATAGGCCTTTTCCCTCGAGGATCTGAGGAAACTGAGCCATCCACAGCTGCTCGGACACCCCTCGAACCAGAACCAGAACGACGATGACTTCCCCTAGAGCCGGAGCCCGAAGCCTGAGCTACCGGCATGGCCTCGGTGCCCGAAGCAACTTGACAATACGGACTTGGAAAGTCCCTCGGGAAAACTACAGCAGGATGCCTCTTACTCACAGTATTGATGGCTCGATCCCAGCCAACAGACATGATACCCGGGCGTACTTCATCGTCATGCTTATCTATAAGCTCAAAGAAATCCTCAGACTCCTGGTAAGCTTTCACCACTTGCTTGCAGTCTATTGCCCTCTTGTTATACAGGGAGTCATACTGTCTCTGGATAGAATGAGCATCAGCTTCAGCCCGGATGGCCCTGGACTCCAAGTCTTGATATTTCTCATCAAGAGTTGCTTTCTCCTTCTTCAAAGCCACATTCTCATCTCGGTATGCACGGCCTAGCCGAGTGCTAGCTTGGAACTGGGCATTCGCCTGGAACCAAGAACCGATAAGTCAGTTATAATCACAAGTTAAGTAAAAATACTATGTCTAGGAAGGAAGGTGGGAAACCTGATATAGAGCTTGAGCCCCGAGTTTCTCCGCCTCGTCAAATTTGTCCCCGGCTGTTACAGTCAGAAGGTCGGGGGGAGTGATGCTGAACTTGGACCAATCCAAGGCTGACTCTGGGCATCCCAAGACAGAATCTTGCTCACAAATTCCCCAACCAGGGATGAAGGGGGTCTTGACTCTCCCGTCAGCATTCCGTGATCTCTTCGAAGAGCATCCCGACAGGAACTGAGGGATCTTCGGCCCGGGTTGAATGCAAGCCGCCTCGGCTCTCTTGATCATCCTCCTAGTAACTTTCGGCTGGTTTTCGGGCCGATTGTCGATCTCCTCAGCAACTGAAAAGACAACAGAAAAGATATCGGAATAAGAACAAACAGGGTTCATAACATAAAGGTAAAAAATTACCATCAACAGAAAGTAAGCTGAGTCCAGCTTCTACAAGTCTCTTCTCGGTTAAGAAAACTTTGTAGTGAGTACGGCCGTCGTCAGTAAGTAGTCGATCACGATCAAAAAGCTCCTTCTCGTCAAGATCACATACAAAATGTGTAGCATCATGCACTTCCCCAAACTTAGACATAAAGAATTGGCCCCAATCGCCACCACGCCATACCAGAATCACGAATTCTCTGTCCCAGTAGTGATGGGAATCTGGGAATGAAAAAGCATTCACAATATGTGGAACATTGGATCTATGCTGAATAGTGACCCATCCCTTTTGAGCCTCAGAAGAATTCTTGGCGGCGAATATGCTCCTGAACATGGTAGTAGTAGGCTCGATACCTAGATCTCGACATCTCAGCATAAAGATGATAATCAACCGCCATGCATTGGGATACAATTGGCAGAGATGAACCTGAAGCTCCGCTAAGAGCCTTATTATGAACTGGTCTACCGGGAATCTCAGACCTGCTTCCAGGGCGCCTTTGTAGACACATAGCCTCTCTGGGTGCCAATTACAGGTTCTGTCAGCTAAGCTAGGAAGGCAAACCTTGATCACATCCGGAAAGCCATATAACTTCTTAATATTTTCGACATCTTGCTTGTCGAACTTGGACGGACTATGGTACGCAGCTAACTCAGAATTGTTGGGAAATGCATCCCTCATAGTACTTAACAAGTCAATTAAAGAATCAAATCGACGATCAATATATCTAGGGGGATTCAGTCGAAGATTACCTCGCAATGTTTTGGCCAAGGCTCTCTTGGCCATCGCCTCTGACATAGAGAATGACGAAGCTGGAGCGCGGTCGCCATCTGCCATCTTGAGCTTGAACTTGAAGCTAGAGCTTGAGAGCTTTAGAACTTGAGAACTTCAGAGAGAATTTTAGAAGTAAGAAGAAGTGAAGTGAATGAAAATGAAGGCTCCCCCCACTCTTTTATAGAAGATGGATGACCTTCTATATCAGGTTGAAACACAGCTTGGTTCGTGTTTGCAGGTCATCTATCGTTCATCTACAGAAAGATGGATTTCATCTGCTATATCCGCCAATAATTATACCGGTATATATGATTCCGGGAAAGAAAAGAAGGATTTACGTAAAGATATAGTAATAAGTTGTGCCAAGGCACTCATCTGAGCTTAAGGAGCTAATTACGTTTAAGGAAGGTAGAATACAATCAGTTAGTCTTTGCTATTAAAGAGACTAATTATGCTCTGAAAGGAGGTGTACAACATCCGTGATCAAGGACGTGATTCTAGAACGAGACTCCAGACATTGCGAAAAGCTCCGAGAGGCACGACATAGCAACAATGGAGCACCTGTCGGGCGATCAAGAAGCTCCCGGCAGGCAACTTGGCTCTCCTGGCAGCCGACCAGGTGCCATGGAGAGGGTCTGGCCGACCTGGCTCTCCTGGCAGCCGACCAGGTGCATCAAGGAAGGGTCTGGCCGACCTGGCTCTCCTGGCAGCCGACCAGGATCTCCCGGCAGGCAACCAGGATCTCCTGGCAGCCGACCAGGTGCATCAGGGAAGGGTCAGCCGACCAGGATCTCCTGGCAGCCGACCAAGAGCATCTGGCAGCTGACCGGGAGCCACAAAGAGGCTCAATCTGACTTCCCGATACTCATTTTGGCACCCCCTATCGTTTGATTGAATCGTTTGATGGTTTTGCTGAAGGTTTCTCACTTTCCGTGACAAACATCGACCTTCGAATTAGCACCGTTTAGTGCCGTTTTATGCCATTTAATGTCGTTTACTCAGACATTGAAACGTCGTTTAAGCATCGTGTGACATCATTAATGTCAACATGGATTTCCCGTCAACATGTCAGACGATCGAGAAGCACATGTCAGACGATCGAGAAGCACATGTCAGACGATCGAGAAGCACGTGTCAGACGATCGAGAAGCACCCGGCAGGCAACCAGGATCTCCTGGCAGCCGACCAGGTGCATCAAGGAAGGGTCAGCCGACTAGGATCTCCTGGCAGCCGACCAGGATCTCCTGGCAGCCGACCAGGATCTCCTGGCAGCCGACCAGGAGCACGTGGCAGCTGACCGGGACCCTTGTCGGCTGCCTCGTTGCCCGGAAGAGGTTAAAATTTTCCCGAATCTCCTCCGTTTAGCTTCGTTTAGCGATGTTTAGTGCCGATTAACACCGATTAGTGTCGTTTAAGCACTGATTAGTGCCGATTAACACCGATTAGTGTCGTTTAAGCACTGATTAGTGCCGATTAACACCGATTAGTATCGTTTAAGCACTGATTAGTGCCGATTAACACCGATTAGTATCGTTTAAGCACCGCGAGTGCCAATTTGTCCTTTCAACATTGTTTAACACTGTTTAAGCATTGTTTAAGGCCGTTTAGCGCTGTTTAGTGTCGTTTATGCTGCTTAACGTTGTTTAAACATTGTTTAAGCATCGTTAAGACTGATTAGTGCCGGTTAGCATCGAATTTACATTGTCGTGAACGCGTCGGTCGCTCCACGCTTCACATAAAGACAATACTCGTGAAACACTAGTGTACAAAGATAAACCCTGACCCGAGTCTCGAGTTAGACAAGTTAAACTTCAAGGAAAGCCTGATCAGCTTTCCTAGAAGTTGGGGGGCAAATGATATGGGCTAAAAGTAAGCCCTAAAGTCACATTTAATGTTGCATTAATTAGGCCAAGAATGGTCCAAACGTGGGGCCCACCAGCTGGGCCCAAAACCCTAATTATAATATTAATTTCGTAATTAGTATTAAGGGTAATAAACAGCTCAGCAAATAAGAGTCAAACAAGGATATTACTCTTGCCCGACTTATCATCCAAGATGCACAATTCAATATGGAAACTGATTCCTACAAGGAATAGATCTAAAACCTTCCTCAAAGACTTGCCCACCAAGTCTCCGAATCCTACCATAATTCTAAGGCTTCTCAGCCTATATAAAGGGCCTGACCCCTCATTCTCAGAACTACGTTGGCTTGATTTTCAATACGAGATACGTAGGCACTCTGTGAGGACCGATTACAGTCTCGAACACAGAAACAGCCATTAAAGCGCGAAGCTCAACCACCCTAGCAATAATAATAAATCGTAATCGAGATTTAGATCCACAACACCCACCAATAGGGTACTAGACTCTCGGTAAAGAGAGATTTTTATTGAAAAATAAAGCAAAATCAGGGAAAACAATAAAAGGGGGGCTTATCATCAACCAAAACTAATGTCAGCCCTTAAACTTTAGTTTAGTATTTTTTGGGAGAGGAGAAGAGAGAGAACGGATATAACTTTCGTTGTGAAAATCGTTATTATTGATAATTAGATAGATCAAGACATAAAAATTAATTATTGTTCTAATAAAAAGTGCCATTTTTAATTTTGTATTCTTGAATTAAATTAATAGTATTCAATTCCCATATCATAATCTAAGAACAGACCTATCGATTTGCTTGATTGGATGATAATATTTATTTTTAATATCCAAAAAACTTTATATAGAGGTAAAAAAACATGATAACTTGGTAGAGAGATTCTAAACAAACAAAGATATTTATTAGTTTTCGGATTTTGGATTGGATATCGGTTCGGTACAACTGAAATCCAAATCCAAATCGAAAGTATTTCTGGTTTAAAATTTAATTCCAAACCTAAATCCAAAAATTCGGGTTTTAGATCGGGTAGCATTAGATCGAATAAATTTGCCACCTCTATTTATGTGTAAAAGAAAACTAATATTTAATATACCATGTTCTAAAAGAACAAAAAATAAAAGAAACAACCTTCAAACTCCCAAAAAGAATATAAACATTTTAAATTATCATTAAAAACAAGTTGAGGGCAATCATCAAAAACTATTCATCAACAAGCTCTTCCTCTCAAGCTTAAGTTCCAGTGTTTATTGTTTGCTGATGTGCTAGAAATAAATGATTATATATCGCAAGTGCATGATCATCATTTTAATATTTAAGATATCGATCAATAGAGACTATATATTTTTCACGATTCTTAACTTTTAATTTAGGTGAACGAAGAAAAAAAGTTGTAAAAGAAAATAATTTGAAAACTAACAAACCAAACCGCAGTTTATGATCTATACGAAAATGGACCAAGACACTAAAGTAAAAAAAGGCTCAGCAAACAAAATGGGCCAAGAATGGATGTGGGCCGATAAACAGAAAGGTTCCAGAAACATAAAACATGTACTAACATAAATTGAAAAATGAAAGTAACTGTTACTATCTTATTAATGCATTTGATGGCAAGAAATGAAAATTTTAAATCAATGAACTTAGTGATTAAAGATGAAAAATGCAAAATTCCTTAAATGAAAGCTTTGGACACCAAAATACTAAGATAAAAGTTATTAAATTACATTCATTGAAATGAGATAAGACATGATTTAAGGACAATTTTAAATTTTGAAAATGAAATAACTAAAATGCAATAAACTAGTGAAAGCAAAATTAACACATGTAACAAAAATAAAGAGTGAAACATTAATATGACAAAAGGCAAAATAGATGATGCAAATTAATGATACTTGTTAGTGATAGAAATTAAGAGACTAATATGTATTTACATACATATTAGTCACTGGCTAATATGTATACATATAATATAAATGAAAAATACATATAATATGAGTCACTGGCTAGTAAAGAAAATAGAGTATGAGAAATGTATATGAAATGTATACATATAATATAAATGAAACTGAATTAGCACATTAATTGAAATATATAGCAACAAAAACAATCCAGGGATGGACTTAAACAAAAGAGTTAGCAAATGACTCCCAGCCGCCCAAAAAGAAATGAAGTTGTCGAACAATCAGATTTGCTCCCTTACATAAATAAAACAACAAATGAAAAAATATTTAAATAGACAACTGTATTGGAACGAAGACAAAAAAATCGGATAAACAATACCCCTAGCACCAAACTTGTTATTCTAGAAGTGAGCTCCCACCAGAAAAAGGTAATCTAGCCGAAAATTAAAAGCACGGAAAGTAGATATAAATATTAAATCCAACTGACAGAACAAGAGCTATTAAAAGTAAATCTAAGTGGCTCATTTCAAACACAAGTGGTTAGCATATTTGCTACTTTATTCACTTGTAAAATTGAAATGGATCATAGCCATAAATTAAAAGAGAGAAGAAGATCAGGTCTTTTCTATTCGTGATTTCCACAGGCTGTTCTTCGTAAGTCAGATTAGGTCGTATATCTACCTGCTCGTACTCTATCATTTGTCGAGCATCTGCGTTATACTGACGTGGCATTGACACATAAAACACATTATGAACATTCTATAGGTTTGGGGGAAATAAGCCTAGCTCGTAGGCTACCTTCCTTACGCGTTTTGAAATCTCAGATGGTCCAATGAATCTCGGGCTCAACCGCCCTTCATTTCCAAATCTCATTAATTCTTTTCACGGGGATATCTTTAGCATTACAAATCTCCAACCTCATATCCTTTATTTTGTTTGCACAGAAATACACGAACATAAACTTGCTTGACATTCATCAACATGTCATTTAGCTTATCAATAGCAGTACTATCTTTATACCTTTTGGTGCCACCTAGGTGCATAGAATATCTCGAACTATGGGTCTCGTGTAAAATCTCATCCTTTAATTCTTGAACATTCGGAAACTATCTCTCTCTTCTTGACTAAGGGAATCGGCCACCACATTGGCCTTCCCAGGATGGTAATGTATCTTACCGTCATAATCTTATGTCAATTCTAGCCATTTTCCCTATCTCATGTTATCTACTATCAATCCCACGTTATCCTATCCCTTTCATTAATCATTTTATAAAAAGCCAACCAACCTCCTGTATTCAGTCATTCTTTATTACCTCATCTCTCATCTCTCTCTCTCTGAAAGAAAGACGAGTCTCTTGGGGGATTTGTTGGCGGGGAATGTTGTCTGGCCTGTCGCATGTTCAGCTTTTTCTGGGTGGATATCTATATATCTCCAGTTCTTGAGATTAATATAGATCTCGCACTTTTCTCCATATTAATACGGTCTCCCAATCTTTTATGGCGAAAACTATCACGGCTAACTCTAAACCAATTCATTAAATCCATAAAAGTTGTGGGTGTATTAGTCAACCCAAATGACATCACTAAAAACTTCGTAGTGTCTATACCTAGTGCGAAATGCAGTTTTGGGTATATCCTCGAGTTTATCCTTCAACTGGTGATATCCAGTTCTTAAATAAGTTTGGACCAAAATACACAGCGTTCTTCATCTGATCAAACAATCATCTACACAGGTACCTATTCTCAATGTTGACCTCATTCAACTCTCGAGGTTCGATGCACAATCTTGTGCTAACATCTTTCTCTCTTACAGCAACACCGGGCTCTCCACGGTGGTACACTGGGTCTTATCATATTCTTGCCCAGCAATTCTTGTAACTGAGTCGTTAACTCTTTCATTCCCACTGGGGCAAACAGGAGATGCGGCACTATACCTTGAATACTCGGTATTCATTCTCATGTCATCCAAATCGCTATCTGATAGCTCATTAAAACCTTGCACATTCTCCCAAAACCATTGTAATTTCCTTTATACTTCGTGTTCCTTTTCTCGGCGTCAACCATAAGAGCTAATTAACCTCATATCTCTGGCGTAATAATTTCTTAGTCTTAACTATATTCATGAATCTCTGAATCTGACTCTGTCCCTTAATTATTACTCTTTTCCTTTACAACCAATTGGCTCCATTGGGTGCCAACCAATCCATCCTTATTATAATATCAAATTCTCCGAACTTGAAAGGAATCAATTCTATTAAAAGGGTTGACCTCATATTTCTAGTTTACCACATAGATGTACCAATTCTACGAAAAAATCTCTTGATCGACCATCTTTACTTGCAATCACTCCGTTAGGGTTCAACCTTAAGGTCTAATTGTCATGCACAATCTTGAGGGGCAAAGTACTTAGCAGTTCTAGAATAAAATGTTAATACTTAATCTGAGTTTAAGTAGGAGGGTACCTACTATCGTTTTCGTGTTTCTCACGGCACCTCGCAAGGTCATTTTGAAAGTCCTGGCAGGGGCTGCTTGTTGGAGGTAGTCTTATTAACTCTGGGTATAGCTGGTCCAGTAGATGGATATTCCTTAGCTGTGTGTCCAAGCTTTCCACAATAGATGCCTTTTGTACTAATGTGGCATAATCTATTAACTCCAACATCGCCACGCGATTCTGGATCCATTGGTTCATCCCTAATTGAACCTACGGCTTCTTTCACATCTGTAATTACAAACTCCGGACAAACCTCGACAACTCAGAAACTTGGCCTCATACTCTGCCACAGTCATGTTTCCTTGCTTCAGCTCTAGAAACTTTGCTTCCATCTAGGTCTCCATATATTTTGGAAAATATTTTTGTAAAAACAACAAGCTGAATCTCTTCCAAGTCACAACACTATCTCCTTCTAGGTTTGTCTTAGATTCCAACCAGTGATTCGCCTCTCCATTCAGAAGGTAGGCGGCGAACACCATCTTCTGATTTTCTGCAATACTCATTATCTCATATGATTTCTCTATCTCTTTAAGCCAAGCTCTGGCCTCCACTGGGTCAGTGGTTCCATGAAGTTATGGGGGTTTCTATTTGACAATGTTATCATTAGAATTTTACGACCCATCGCTATTCCTTCCACATATACCGTTTGACCAACTTTCCACTTATCATAATATCTTTGAGAGAGAAAATAAACTAATTCATTGATATGTCACCGATATTTTATTCGTCTTAGGGATCCGCTCTTGTTATAGGCAATTTCGTTGCGAATCTAATTCCTATCATCGAATTTTGACATATTCGACCTGGTTGGCCTCCTCTTGGAATTCAATGAAAATAACAAGATTCATGGGGCTTTGAAAAGATAGCTCCCATATCAAGGAGGACGTCGGACTTTGGTAATCATAAGGTTATGAGTTTTAAGGTAACCTTATTTGAGATGAGAGAATTTACTGAGAGATCAATATGATCATAAGAACTCAATGTTGCGTGTCTCATTTAAGACATTACTGAAGGTAATTAGCCTTCTTGTATCTCACAACTCACAAGTGACGGCGTCCCGTCAGACTTCTATCACACAAACAGATAGTCCTTGTGGCCCCTATAAATATAAGGTTGTTCGTCTCAGTGGAAGTTGAGAAGTATGAAAGCAATTCAAAGTCAAATTATTAATTATCGTCTTTCGATAAATAATTCTCAAATGGACACCTTGGATAAAAAAAGAAAATTGAACAGATTCCAAGGTGCGATTTACAAGAAAGGATAGCCAGAAAGATACTGGTATTCGACAAACAAGTGGTGAGATATCACCATAGGGTCATTCATTATTTGAAGAAAACTGAAAGCTTGAATAACATCATTTGACAGAGTTTCGAAAACCTAAAAGTAGGTATCATGACAACCTCTGGCACAATTGAAACTGAATATGGTTTAACACAAGTGTTTGAAACAACTTCAAAGAAGGAGTATATCTTTTATCGAAATTCTCTCTAAGGAGATGCCAAGATAGATTATAACTTGGGGAGGTAATCAACAAAATTTTCAAATGGGGAGGGTATTGCCAAGGTCTCTCCGGGTGCCTTTTTATGTCGTCTCCACTGACGGATAATCGTTTGATTCGAAAGCTTTTTCTTCTCCATACACACCCTAAGGTGCTCGATACTTACGTCATCGTTGACTCATAATAGTCGCTACGGATTCACCCATCGACATTGCAGTTGCAGGGGAATTCTATTTGACTAAGCACAATCATCTCAAGCAAGCATTTTAATCTATAAGAAGACTTCGATGCCGGTATCACCCATAGCAACGACGAATCCCCCATGTCGAATAGGCGGTACTCCTGAAGATCGTTAGAAACTACTTGCTTAAACCCAATTACTATTATAACCGTCTTCATACCAAACATTCCTTTTATCGTATCAATCCCGTGTGCTAAATAAGCTTAACACTTGTGGCATAACAGCCTTCTTACTTAAGTCTTTCCCAGACTTTCTCAGTCCGTCTTGGTTCTTAAATATATCCCGTCTTAATGCACTCGTGCTACAATAACACTATGCATAATACGTACATATAAAATCTTGCTCGAGGTAATAAAATTCCTCAGTACCGTAGTAACACCGTCCTTGGTGGAATCACTGATCGTGGGGATTTAAACCCCATAGATAAGGTAATGCCTCTATTAGTTAAGGTAACTAAGTACCCTTAATCATACACGAAGTTTGAACGTCTCAGTTCTTATGCATGCTGCCTCCCTAGGCACTGCAACAGACTACGAGTAACAGGTCTCGTTCAGGTCGAATAAATCCATCGGTATTGGCTATACTGCCTCTACCTCCTCTGCTTTGGAGACTCTACTCCATTTTCTTTGTCATATCTCTTGATGAATCATAAACGATCCTAAACTCTCGTCTCGTCACTTATTCGTCCTCTGAAGATTCGTCTGGTCCTATTATAAGACCTCAAGTAACACACCACATCTTTATCAATCGGCACATTCTCTACAAGATTCTTCCCTTTACCCACCATGGGGTTCTCCTCTAGATCCTCCTACGGATCCTCCTTTATCGGGCCTCCGTCCATCTCAAGGAGCGCATCATCAAATGCCTACTCGAAGGCCTTGGGGTTTGGTATCTCAGAATCCCATCCATCTGTAACTCATAGAAATCGAGGTTATTAACCATGAAGTCCTAAGTATGGTTTCCCAGAAGAAGCCCCCTCTCGGGCTTCATCTCAAACAGTCAGGGTCATGTCCTCTAACCCGACTACGAACTTGATTTGAACTCTAGTTATTGTCATCATTCTTAAGGGTATTGTAAGACTAGATCTTCTATCATTTCTGAGAACTGTAACCTAACGCTCTAATACCATTTCTGTAACAGCCCCAAATCCGGGGTCAAGGATTTAGAGTAGTCACGATCCATTTACTCCTTGCCTTACCTGTATTACTCCCAATGTTCATAATTCACTTGCTCATGACCCTACAATATATGTCTCTCACACACACACAGGTTAGAGTCTCAGAAATGACACAATACAACAACTGCGAAATAAATAACTTTTATTACAATACCCAAATGTCTTTTGAATCTGTCACTAATACAACTTCTAAGTAATGTTACATTACCAACTTAGCCTTCTGATGCTCAGAATCCTCTCATACCATTCATATCTATACATAAGATGAATACCAAAAGCTGCAGCCTGATTCGATTGGTTCATACTACTCTCGGGATCACTGCTAGAAACTGTTTATGGAAAAGCCTTGCGGGGTATGTGCCGTCCCATTGGCATCCTGCTTCGCTGCTATATAATATATATATATAACAATAGCAAGAGTGAGCGATAGCTCAGCAAGGTAATGAAAATATGGCATAATTCTGCCTTTAATTTAAACCCAGAATATATAACGAGTACAAGACAATAATTGTCCAAAATATCTTGATACTGAAATTATTCCCTTAACGGAAAATATTCAAAATCAGTACTACCATAGTACTTCAAATATCATTTTCATAATATCTCTGCAAACTTTTGTTATCCATACTATGAACAAAGTTCTAGTATAATATAAAAGATGAAGTTACAAGGTAACTCAAAACATATATTCTGTAGAAATATCTGTTGTGCAAGGTAAAAGCAAGACATCATCATATGTCATAAAAGAAGGGAATTGCAGGAAAATATTGCAATCCCAGTTTTGAACATTTTTCAAACTTCTACCAACCTGAAAGAGGTCTCTTCGATACATGTTGCGGGGGATGCCCGTCAACCTGAAAGAAGTCTCTTCGATACGTGTTGCAGAAAATTCCAAATTTGGGAGATGAACTAATACTGGAGTTATCATGCGCCAACTATCCCACTCCCTGATGATCAGTCAGAGATGGTACAGCCCAATATAGTTTACTACCGGTAGAAGGAAGAACTGACGGATTTACTTGTCTACCGCCCTTTTTAGTAACTCCCTGGCCAACGGTTGGGCCTTGTGATGGACCGAGCGACTCGGCCTCTTTCACACGACTCCTAGTTCGAATAAATCCATGACTCTGAAACGTAAAGTTCGTCCTCCTTTCCCCAAGTGTAATACTCGTTGATAGGACTCCACAAAGTAGTCGTATCTAATTGGAAAAGAAGATTCACCAATATTTCCCAAGCTGGTGCTTGTTAATGGATATAAACTTGTCCCAACACTCTTACCCCTCAAATGATGAGGAAGTAATAAAAGATCAATGAATAGCAACCAAGTTGCGAGTACAAGGAATAGTTTTAAAAGATTTATGACCGGAAAGTCAAACAAAATAAATAACAACCTTCAAGTAAGGTTCCCTTATAATTTGGAAGATAGATTTGAATGAAGAATGGAGTTTCGGGAACCTTCCTTGATAAAAATAATAATAATAAGACTCAAAAATAATTTACATAGTATTTGAAGGTCAAGGATAATTTTTGAATACAATAATATATTTTTAAGCTAGTTAAAAGAATTATATAAATATTCAAAGAATATTTATTAACTCATAAATATTTAAAGAATATTTTTAATATGAAATATTACTCAAAGTAATCTTCGAATAACATATGAGAATATTCATTAAATAAATAATTCCTCGAATAAATACTCAAAATAATATCCGATAATTTAATCAACCTTAAATGAATATTCAAAATTATATTCATTAAAGAGATAAAGCTCGAATGAATATTCAAAATAATATTCATTAAATAAATAAACTCGAATGAGTATTCAAATAACATTCCTCGAATAATTTCCAAGTACTTTTTTTTTTGCTAATTAAAAAAAATTTTATACCAAAAAGGAACAACATACAAAATCCAGGGGCATACCCCGCGAGATCAGCATTCAGACATTAACAACACTTAAAAACTACACTAGATAGCTTAAATACTATACTAGTCTGCAAACATACAAGCAGCTAGCCAACAACTAAAAAACCCACCTAAGAAAACTACAGACTACAAATTTATCATAGATAAAACCTCCTGGCTCGCAATCAGGTCATGGTTGACCACTCTGACGGATTCTCCCCTTTGTCCTGCATATCCTGTGCTCCGTAGGCTCCTCCATGACCGGCTCCACTTGCCTCATCCTCTACTTGGCCAGTGTCAACATGCAAGGTAACATCCCAATAGAGCGAAATAGAGGTCCCAAATACTGCATGTTGCCCAGGATTGGTTCCTTTCCTATGGCTCCCCCCTCTCTTCGTTCCTTGCAGGATAGACCCTCCTTGCCTCCAGAGGACAGGTTCTGAAGCTGAGCTGTTGGTAGATCAATTCCCAGGTCTATCATATAGTCCCTCAATTGAATAGAGCGACATGTTAAATCATGAAGCTCCACTTCCTCGATATCCCTTAATCCACGTGCAGAGGCACGGAACTCCCTATCTCGGGACCCTTTAACCGGAGGGATTTCTTTTCCCAAAGAGGCCAAAAACATCTGAGGGTTTTCCAAATTACGTCTCGCCGCTACCAGAGCCTTACTCTTCAATTCAGAGTTGTGCAAAGTGTGGTTTAAAAGCCCCGCTATCTCCACCTCTTCATCCATGTCTGAAATAATCCGTTCATCCTCCCCTAGCACCGGGATTGGGATTCCATTCCTCCTGATAAAACTCCCCAGCTGCCTAATACAATTCAGGGCAAAGCCCAAATCTCTCAAAAGCTTGATATCCTGTCTTCTTTGCAAACCATTTAAGGCATGCAGATCACTCATGTCGACATTACCCCAAATCGTAGGCACCTCATGTCCATTTTGAACAATGCTGTTTCTGAAGAGAATGACTACATTCAAAGCAATAGCCAATCTCTCCTGCATTCTCTTTACAGAGTCATTCCAGCCAGGACTCTCTTCCCCCTCTATCCTTACATTACACCGGGTCTTCCCCTTTCCCTTATCATTAGCCTCCATGGTCTTATTCACATCATTACCAACCCCCCCCCCAAAACACCCTGCACATCGTCCGTAACCTCATTCAGGGAGGATTCCGACAAGTCAACAAAGGAAGCAACACAGTGCCCCCCCCATCTACTTTAGTAAAACTAGCAGGTTTTGATTGGGAAGAAACCTTACCATCAATTAAGTGATGCATGACCCGGCTACGAGTTCGAGCAGCCATCCCAGACTCCGGGATCATCGAGACTAGGTTATCCGCAAAGGAGACCCCCTTTTTCCCACCATTCTTCATACTCAATCCCAACTTACATTGAGTATCATTAGATGGTATCTCCGATACCAAATCAGCCACAAACGAGACCCTTTTTGGGCTCACACCTGGATCCAACCCCTCCTGGGTCATCATCGAAACCCCCTTTTTGCCATCGTTCATCATACTAAATCCTTTCGGCTTCTTAGATCCGGTACCATTAGATGGTATCTTCGATACCAATTCAGCCGCAAACGAGACCCTTTTTGGGCTCGAAACTGGATTCAGCCCCTCCTGGGTCATCATCCTATGATCCTTAACATTAGTCGCCATCACAGAATCATCTGCAAATGACACCCTCTTGTTACTCATGCTATCCGACAAGAAGAAGAAAAGAAATGTGGTGTTTAGGTGAGAGATTATTAGGGGAATATGGATTAGGGAAGTGGAAATTTGGATCTGATGAAGAGTAATACTTATGGAAATATAAATAATGTTCATAAATAACATCCCTCAAATAATCTATCACTGGAATCCCTCCGGGTTTCCATGACTATCTCAATATTATAAAATACAGACTCCCGGTCTTTATTAAAAGAATGAGATCATATGCCCTCCACTAAGGGTCTTAGCAATATCCGGCTTATAACTAATATATCACATATCTAGCTTATATATAACGACTTAGAATTTTGCAATTTATTAAATGCTTATTTAATTGTTAAATGTGAAATTATGTGATTTAGGTGATGAGTATAATTTTTGTGAAGTCAAGATATGTGTGAAACCATGATTATGTGATTACATGATGATTGGTATGTGGCGTACATGTTCATGGAATTTTATTCATATTTTTAAGGCATTAAAAGAATTTTTACAGTGCATTTTTAATCTTTTCAAAATCATATAAAATCATTGGAATTGATTTAAATCATGAAATCTTTTACATTATCATCTTTGAGACAAGAATTAGTTTGTAAAATTAGTGTGAATATTTAATTGTGAGTTTTGGTATTTTAAAATGATTTAAAAAGTTTTATTTCTTTTAAAGAACCTTTATTTCAAAAATTCATATAAAATTCGTTTTTGATCCAAATATTATTTTAAAAATATGGGGATGCTTCTAATTTTGTAAACTTTATTTTAAAATTTTCTAAAAATATTTTTACCCCATTCTTTCATTTTATTTCGAATTTAAAATGATTAAAACTATTTTAAAAAAATGATTAAAACTAGATTTTCAGCAAAGTAAAAATAGCAATTATGAAAAGACAGTTTTGCCCCTGTCTTATTTGACAAGAGGCGACTTCCTCTTCTTCTTTCTTCACTTTCACTCTCGGTTTTTCTCTCCATTCTCTCTCTGTGAGTCTCTTTGTCTCGGTTCTCGTGAACCATCGCATGCAATGGCCGTTTTTCTCGATTTCAATATTAAAATACTCCTCTCTACCTCTAGTTTACTATCCTACATTGTTTTTACTAATCGACGTGTGTATATATATGTGTCCGTATGTATATATGCGTGTATATGTGTTGATTCTTGCTGGGATACTCGAGATTATGCTTCAGGTTGATTTTTGTGATGGTTTGCTCAGTTAATCGGAGGAATTTTGAGGTTGGAAGCCCATTTAAGGGAACCCCCGATTCCACCGCCACCGGTGATGAACTCCGGTGAACCGGTGGTGGCCAATGATGTTCTTGAGGCCTAAAAATCCTACTTTAAATTTGTGTATTGATTTCATAATTGCATGTAACAATTATGTGGAGTTTCGAATTTTATTGCTATGTATATATTCGAATTTGATGATGAATTCAATTGATTTTAGTTCGTTATTATACAAGGTATTTATTCAAAATTTTTGCATTTTGATTACTTGATTTTTATTCTAATTTTTCGAATTACATGAACTGCATGATCGATTTCTTGTTCGGATATTATTTAATTAATTTGTATGCATGATTTTTAGATTAATAAGAATTAATCGAATTTTATGAATTATTTGTGGTAATTGAATATTGATTCTAATAATTATATGCTAAATGATAACTAGTTAACAAGCATGTGTAATTATCAAATTTGTTATAAGATGAAATACGAATTTTTTAAAATAAATAGGAATTATGTGATTTTATGATTTATTGAAAAAGATTTATTGATTTATCATATATGATTTAGTGATTTATATGCTTGATAATTGTTAAAGTGCTAACTGAATTGAATATTTGAATGTGCGATTAGTGGTAGATATATAGTTTGTATATGATTATATATATCCATTGGGAAGTGTAGGTGGATCTTAAATCCATCGTAGGTATTTGGTTATGAATTTGAGTCGGTTATGTTCTGACGGGATAGTCTATATTATAGAGGAAACTCTGCCCGATTTTCAGGAAATTATAAATAGTAAAATGTAAACCAGAATAGCATGATTGCTTATGAGTTAGGATTATCTGCTAAAGTGTATAAAAGGCTTATGTGGAATGCATGTGCTATGTGCTAAGTGTTTAAATGATTATCTGTTTACAAGGTGATTTAGTGTACTATCAGGTACGTATGATATATGATAAGTATAACGTGTTATAAGAAGCGATTGGGTAGATTAGGATTAGACGATTTAGAAGTATAGTATTCTAAAGTAGTGGTATGGTTTATGTAGATAAGAAGGACGTAGGACCTAGCGATAAAGGAAAGGCTAAGGTCGAGTACCAGTGATTGAGCTGTTAGCTGTTGCATTCTACCGGAGAGAAGTAACTCTGTCTTTCCTCTGAAAGTTCATATTATTGAAACTGTTATATCTTTTTGATTCAAGCATGCCTATTCTATACCATGTTGATCATACTTCTGTTATAAACTTACCTTTGCATGTATCCAAAATCTTTATTGATAAACCCTGGTTCAACACATGTAAACCCTAGACCAGCATAATTCTTTTTAATTGCTTCTTGACCATACTATCACCCAAAGTTAAACAATACTAATTCTCTTTAATAGCTTCTTGACCATACAGTTTGCTATAATCAAGTCATATTGACTGACCGATAAACCAGTGTTCCACTTGACTTATGTATGTGTCCAGTTTAACTTATGTTGACCCTAAAACACATAAACTTCTTCATGAGCTAAACACTGATCCAAGAACTTAATTGATTTTAATATTATACCTTAAACTTGAAATCTGATCAATTACCTTGATGCCTTTAAGTCTACATCTTCTTGTTTCAGAATTGTATTCCCATTTCATTGATGTCAGAAAACTTAGTCAACCCCTTTGACTTTTATCATTGCAAATCAAAATGAGTTGTTTTCTTAAAATACTTTGAAGTTACTTAGACTGGGCTGATCTGTTATCAGAGAGTCGAAGGTACTTCGAAGTAAAGATTTGCATAGTTTTCCGGAAACCGTATAGTATACAATCTCCAAAATAAGAACAAGCATGTATCATATACACTCAACAATTTATACAATCATCCCATGATTATACAATCCACTAATATATCATATGTTCAAAACATATACATACACATCTCGTATAATCATAAAACCATGGCAAATCACATACATGCTTACATACACCAAAACTGTTAAACACATAACCGAATTAAAAGCATTTTGCAAGTAGCTCTGATGCCATTGAAGGGTTTCAAGCATCAAATGCAGCGGAAAACAATAATTAAAACAATAAAATTGAAACCCAATCGCAGGATCCATGCAAAACAAAACGTTTAATTCGTAGTTATGAACGTTTACATTAAAATGAAGCTTTAACAAATTGATGACAGATGGAGGTCCAATGCAATCACCACGCAACCCTCTTCGAGATCTACGTTGCCAAAGTAGTCCACACGAACGCTTGATCGTCCAACGATCACCGGAGCCGGTACTAGCCGAAGAACCTGCCTCTCTCTCTCTCTCTCTAGCCTCCCACACGTTTTAATGAATTGCAAGAGTGTCACCCTAAACAATACATCATAATGTATTTATAGGGAAGAGAGATTGGGCTAAAACCCTAAATCGAATTGGGCTTCTCCAAACCCTTTCTGATTTGGTTTTATTATTAAATTCGAATTCTCTTTAATAATTAATTAAGACCAGCTTAATTAATTAATAACCAATTTCGAATTTAATGATTTAATTTCAATTCATAATTTAAATTAAAACTCCTTTTAAACGTTCTTATTGTGTAACCCTTTAGGTTATTATTACGTTGGCAATAATTTTAATATCCAATAATAAAATTATAAACAATGAGCGGCATCTAGTAATACATCATTGCTACCCAAGTAATAATAATAATTGGTGATCCAATTAAACCTTTCGTGATTAATGTTTCCGTGTAATATAATCCCTTTAACCAAATATTATAGATTAAACTCGAGGCATGTTAATAGTCATCCTCTTCAACGCTTAATCCGGGTTTCCTTGATCAATGAGTAGACTATTAAAACAAATCAATATTTGAGCATGGCCATGCATTTTCATAGTCTCACTCAATCAAGAGGCCAATAATATCTCTCCTAAAAATAGGAGGGTTAAATCCTTTATCTATCATTCATATTTCTCATACGACTCGTAATATACCCGATGTACACTTTTATCATCACCCGGTCAAAAGTAACTTTTAATGTAGTCAAAGTATATTAATCCTCGTATAGAAATATAACGATCTCAAGTCTAAGGATCATTACACCATTATCACTGTGAGTCTTTCTAATGACATTATCAACATGTAGAATCTCACCGTGGGTTAATCCAGTGCCATGTATAAAATTACACGCACCTATGTTCTTGACTTTAGTATCACTATACCTATGACCAATGAGATGTGGTCATCCGTCAATAAATATACTAATCTTTATGCATTATAATTGTCCCATATTAATAATGCTCGATTAGGGATATTTAGGAATATAAACACTATTCATATAATCTCATTTTTAAGTCACAGACTTAAAGATATAGAATACATGTTCTATATTCCAAGGACATTTATTAATCTTATATTTATATCGCAGTAAATTAAGACATAATAAATTAATGTAGAATAATCAGTAGAACATGATCATTTAGTAACAAAATAGTCTTTCCTAGAAGTACAACTACATTGTCTCTAGGGCACTAACACTATCAACGTTTGCAACCCATTTCGGGTAAGTTACTTCACAGATCAAGTCTGCATCTATTAGTTTGTCAATTTCCACGTCTATCGCTTTTTGTCGCTCTGGGGCGAAGTTTCTTATTTTCTAAACTTTTGCATCTCTTTTTGGATCCACATTGAGTTTGTGGATTGCCACGGACTCATCCAGCCTGGGCGTGTCTTTGGGACTCCATGCAAACACATCAGTATATCCTTCTTGAACACTGATTCTAGGCCGGCCGCAATGCTAACGGACTTTGTTGAGTCGCCCGGAATAATCTCTATCTTTTCTGTTTCAGTCGCCGGGACAAGAGGTGGGTTTTTATCCCGTTTGAGACATTTCTTCAAGGTCGCATCTATTCTTGGGGGATCCTCTAGCAGAGGGTCATGACCATCAATGCATTGTACCTCCTTTTTTCTTTTACATCTTTTGAGCTGTTGCTCTACATGGCGCTTTTGTCTTTCTCGTTTTTTCTTGTTTGCTTTTTCCCTACGGACGTTGCTGGGCTCGGTGGCCGCTAGGGAGAGGGCTATGCCATAGCACCGTTTTGAGGTTTCTAAATTTTCTTCAATCTCCCATACTCCATTTGAGGTCGGAAATTTGATTTTCAAATGGGAGGTAGATGTGATCGCTTTGATCATGCTGAGTGTGGGTCTGCCGAGTATCATGTTGTAGGAAGAGGTACAGGGTTGTAGGTCACATACCCGTTGTCAGTTTCAGAAGCAATAGCCTCACTAACAACCATGTTAACAACAGGCCCACCAATTGTTCCAAGCATAGTGTTAGCTTGTGCTCCCACAACTGATTTCTTAGCTTTCTTTACAGGACAGTCTTTACTCCAATGACCAACCTGTCCACAAGACCAACAAGACCAATTACTTGCCTTGGTAAATGGCCAAAGTAAACGGGCAACCGGGCGATGCCCATGATTGGGACTGCATTGTGGCCAAAACCGTAAAGAGGAGCCTCATCGGGGCATGGCTCTAATTCGAAGTTTTGAAGTTTGAGACGGTCCCATGTGTGTTTGAAGCATATGTCTACAGATGAACCGTTGTCAACCAAGATTCGCTTAGCTTCATTATTTGCCACATCCAAAGTTATGACTAGTGCCTCCGTGTGCTTAGGATTAATTCCTTCGTAATCCGCGTTTGTGAAAGTAATTGGGACGGCGGCTCCTTGTGATATTGTGTAGACAGGAATGCCTTCCCTGGTCGGGGAGACTTGTCTGCCAAAGACCGTGTTCACCACATTCTTGTTGCGGTTCTGTGAAGTGGGGGTTGCGTTGGTCTGGCGGGGCAAATATTGGTTTAGATTCCCTTCCTTGAGCTATTTTTTGAGGAAATATTTGAGGGCCAAGTAGCTCTCTGTGTGATGCCTATGCGTCTCATGGTATTTTCAATGCTTATCTTTGGGTCTACTTTCCGGCGGGGTGAACATTGGAGGTGGCGGCAGGTAGAATGGTTTTCCCTTTATTTCTTTGAGTATCGTTGCTCTTGGCAAAGTAAAATTGGTCCATTCTGGCTCTGGGTTTCTTGGTGGCCTTGGCGGGTTTGTGGGTCCCAATCAATATTTTTACAGAAATAGCAGGTGGCGGTCTCGAAGCCGGCGACGGGCCATGAGTTGTTTGGACTTGATTCTGCTCTTGTGCTGGCTTAGTATAGGATGCATTTCTCTCCCTCTGGAAATAGGGGGTTCTTTGAGAGGATGGTGGAGCCCTAGATTGTTTGAGCACATTGAGTGACTCCATTTCGTTGATTGCTTGGGATGCTAAGTCATATGCTTTGGCCAGCATAGTGGGTTTGGCTTCCATTAGTTTGCAAACAAATTTCTCGCATTCATACGGGTTGAGACCCCACCTCAGATGTACCAATGCTTCTGTCTCATTTACGCAGACTATCTTGTTTACTGCTTCCTTGAAGCGGTCAATGCAACTTTAGAGTGATTCTCCGCTTCTTTGGGCAATTGTTTCCAGGGAGACGGTGTGTCCTTCATGTTGTTGATTAGCCTTAAATTTGTTCAGAAAGAGTCTTTTGAATTCCGCCGATGTATCATTTAATCTCGGTGGTAAGCGGCAAAACCACCTTTGGGCACCCCCCCGAAAGGTAGCGGCAAAGAAATGACTGTGTGTCAGGTCGTTATATTCGTAATGTAACGCTAGCTGATCAAAGTAACTGAGGTGCTCTTCGGGATCCCCCAACCCGTCAAATGAGTTGAAGCTGTAGTGTTTAATGCTCTTCTGTTTGGATTCGGCTTCTAGACGGTGGGTGAAAGGTGATTTTCCCATTTCGGTATTGCTTCGGCCTTCTATCTTCTTCTTGAGTTCCAGTAGTGTGTTGAACATATCTGTGTTGGTGGGCTGCGCACTGCCTATGATTTCCACGGGTGGTGATTTGTCACGGCGGTCGTTTCTTCACTGGTCTCTCTCATAATCGGCCTTAGCTTTCTCATACTCCGCCTTCGTGTCTATGAGGAATTTGCGTAGGTCTCTACATTTTCTGTTGCGTTCCCATGTTTCCGGACGGTGATCAGGACCGCCATGTCTTTTGTTGTTGGTTTCTTGGGATGATCCTAGGCGTGAAAAGACTGAGTGTGCTCTTCTAGGCTGGCTATGGGCTTCGCTGTGTTCATTGGCTACGTGGTGTTGGGACCCCCTTCTTTTTGAGCGGTCTGCTAAGGGGACCATATTTTGAGGGCCTGCTTGGTTCTGCGGGAAGGCGATCACTATCTGCATCAGAGCATCAATTTCCTATTGGGAGTAGCCTGTTAGATCCAATTGCAGGGGATTTTTCGGAGCCGGGTTGGCCCCAGGCGACGGTTCCTGGTTAACTGGCGGCCTGTGCGTGGAAGAAGTGGGGTTTGTGAGCTGTCCATCAACTCGATCTACAGGGGGCTGATCCCTAGCACGAGTGTTCTGGGATCGCGTTTGTGGATCCATGTGACTTGATTTCGGTTTTTCCAGAACAAAACTCCGGTGACTGGGGGCTACTACAGTGGTTGAGCGGGTGAGAGGTTTTCTACAAGAAAATGCCCCCTCCTTCTAGCGCCGAATGATAACTCCCATAGCTGACTATCGGCTCCGATCACTATTCCGGCGGTGTCTCCACCTAGGTTGGGCGCCTGCAAAACGATGCTTGGCCGGGGGTGGTGGCCGTCAAGCACCTTCGGTGTGAGAATAAGTAATCGGAATAATGATAATCAGGTGAGTGGTAGTTTATCGAGAGTGTTTATGTGAGTAGTAATTTGTGCCTTATTTTTCTTGTGTCTGGGAATGTGACCAAGGAGTAGTATTTATAGGCCAACTCCCCTAACCCTGTAGCACACGTGGCGGCCACTGTGGCTACAGTGTAAGGGATGGCCCTTACCTCAACAGTTGTTCCTTTATTCTTTTTGCAGGTCTACAGTTGAGCAGTTAGTACTTGTGCTACAGTTGCCTGTCCTTGCAGCATGGTGTTAGGTGTCCTTTGTGCTACAGTTGCCTGTCCTTGCAGCCTGGTGTTAGGTGTCCTTTGGCTGTCTTACTTTGGCTTTGCTTCACCTGCTAATTAGCAGTACAACCTCTTGTGCATGCACATATATGTGTGTATTGTGTCAGTAGAATATGTACGAGATAGTTATATTTAAAACATGTATGTCCCCGGGATGGAATGTAAATAAAGCTAAGTAATTTGACCAGAACCCGTGGTGGCGGCCACGACCGCTCCGAACAGGATGGTCGCGGCCTGCGGACACGTGTCGAGCCTGGCGATGGCGATGATACCGTATACTATCAACTATTTATTAGTTAAAGATTATAAGATGTGCAAGTTAAAAATCATTTCTGAGGAGCCGTCCAAGTAAAACAAAATTCAATTGATTTTGTTAGAAATGGTAGGTCATTTGATTTGTTGTAAATAGGCGCGTGAGTTTTGGTAGAAAAGGAAAACTGGCCAGGTTTTAATTTTTAATTAACTTAAGTCATGGCCATGTCCTGTTTGTTTACTTTAGTCATGCCGAGATTTTTAATGTTAGGCATGCTGGTTACTTTGGTGGATAGTCATGGCAAGCTAAATGTTGGTAGTCATGCTGACAAAATTAATCAAATAGTCATGATGAGCTCTCAATAGTCATTCGAGAGATATTTTGAGAATTAGAGACAGAGATTTTGCTATTAAAACAAAAGAAGGTGGCTGGATCAATATCTACACAGCTTCTTATTTTCCACACTGACAGAGAGATACACACAGAGGGAAAAAAAAAAGAGAAGAGACCAAGAAAGAATTGTTCCAGTGCTTCAATTTAATTTTTTGTAAATTATTTCTAGGTTGTACTGTTAAATCTAAACCGATAGAAATAGTTTACTTGTATCATTGGAATTATCTAGCGAGTTTTTACTCTTAGAACTTATCTTTCGAATAGTTTTTAGCATTCCATCTTTTTATTACAAATATAGAAAAGTTCATGTCAAATTTTCTATAGAATTTATAATAATTAGTTTGGTCATCAAGTCTTGTAATTTGTACCATGCATTAAGGCACGCATCACCAAGTTAATATAAATTTTATATTTAACTTGAATATTCTATTCGTTTTATTCCGCATCAATTTGTTCTTGATTTAATATTTTAAAAAAAGAGCTAATTCAATTAAACAACGTAGTTTGTATTCAACCCCATTCTACAAACTATTTTGGACTTAACAAATTTTGGAAATGAAATAACTAAGATGCAATAAACTAGTGAAAGCAAAATTTACACATGTAGCAAAAATAAAAGAGTGAAACATTAATATGACAGAAGGCAAAATAGATGATGCATATTAATGATACTTGCTAGTGATAGAAATGAACACACTAATATGTATGTAAGTTGAAGGCATGAGTCACTGGCTAGTAAAGTAACAGAGTATGAAGAAACTGAATTAGTACATTAATTGAAATATAAAGGAACAAAAACAATCCAGGGATGGACTTAAACAAAAGAGTTAACAGGTGACTCCCAGCCGCCGATAAAGAACTGAAGTTGTCGAACAATCAGATTTGCTGCCTTACATAAATAAAACAAGAAATGAAAAAATATTTAAATAGACTACTCTATTGAAACGAAGACAAAAAAATCAGATAAACAATACCCCTAGCACCAAACTTGCTATTCTAGAAGTGAGCTCCCACCGGAATAAGTAAATCTAACCGAAAAATGAAAATTAAAAGCAAGGAAAGTAGATTTAAATATTAATTCCAAATAACACAATAAAAGCTATTAAAAGTAAATCTAAGTGGCTCATTTCAATCACAAGTGTTTAGCATATTTGCTAATTTATTCACTTGTAAAATTGGAATGGATCATAGCCATACAATTGAAAGAGATAAGAAGATGCAACAAAAGTAAAGGCTTGAATAACATTAATTATAAAAGAGTGTTTACAAATTTAAAGCTGCAAATATAAGAACAAAGCTAGCATAAAGAAAGGCTTAATGCCCTTTTGGCCCTTCAAGTTTGCACATTTACACCCATAAAGCCCTACAATTTTAAAGCGTTCATTTTCGCCCCTCCAACTTCAGAAATGTACCTTTTTACCACAAATCGTCGTCTATTCGTTCTAAAAGACGACGGTTTTGTGTCATAAAGGCGACGGTTTTGTGGCTAAAAGGTACATTTCTGAAGTTGAAGGGGCGAAAAGGAACGCTTTAAAACTGTAGGGCTTTACGGGTATAATTGTGCAAACTTGAAGGGCCAAAAGGTCATTAAGCCATAAAGAAATGAAAGAAGACATGAAAAGAGAGAAAGGAGGCTACAATTAAAAACTAGGGTAACTAAGCTAAACTGAGGTTTGGAATACAAAGGGAAGGGAGTATTTATAGGATAAAAATATAGGGTTTTGGGTCATCTTCCACCATAAAATATCTTATATTCAACTTTTGTCTTTTTCCATTTGTTTTGACTCCAAGTTGGTTGGTGGCTCTAAACCTGGATTGGCTTCATTCATAATTTCTTTTTTTTTCCTTTTAAATCCACTCCTTGCCCATCTTGTATCATTTTCTCATTTATTTAATTTTTTGAAAAAATACGAAAAACACTAAATTAATAAGTTAAAAATACGAAAACAAGCAATAAATAGGTATTTAAAATACGTAAAATTATGCGCTAATCATTTGTTGTTCAAGAAGTCAAGATGGTAGAAAAAGCTCATTTTTCTTCTCTCCTAGATCAAAGGCTACTCTCAAGGGCCAAGGTTTGTGGCTCCAAAGGTAAGTGAATTCCTCTACATGTAGTTCTTGAACACCATTTACCTTCCTTGCTTCAACTTCTAAATGAAATGGGGGATTCTTTCCCTAATAATGCTGAATTTCATTCTTTCAGGTATCCTAGCATGACAACAAGGTCGGTAGCCAAGAAAATTAATAAGAGGTATTTCTTTCCTTCTGATATCAAAGTTGTGGTTCCTAATTCGGGTGATAGAACCTGTAATTGGCACCCGAAGAACCTGTATGTGTGTATACAAGGGTGCCCTAGATTCGGGGCTTAGGTTTCCTGTCCATTTCCTTATGATATCAAAGTTGTGGTTCCTAATTCGGGTGACAGAACCTGTAATTTGCACCCGAAGAACCTGTATGTGTGTATACAAGGGTGCCCTAGATTCGGGGCTTAGGTTTCCTGTCCATTCCTTTATTACTAGGTTATTATCCGAGGTTAAGGTTAACCCTTGTCAACTGTATCTTAATTCGTGGAAGTTCGTATATATTTTCATGCTGAGATGTCTCAAGGAGGAGATTCCCTTGAACATCCATTTGTTCAGAAGTACTTTTATGTTCAAAAATAGTGTTGCAATGAAGAAAGGATGGGTTAGCATCCAGCACCGTCTAGATGTTTAACATATTGTGAATGCATCCTCTTTTCCTGATTTAATCCATAATTGGCAATATCATTTTGTTATCCTCCGTTGGAAGGGAGGTGATTGGAGCCAGTATTTCAGGTCTGGATTGAACCATATGGTAGACCCGGGATACTTCCTCCTTGAACTTAACTGATCTGATTGTCTGAATCGTGCTACACTTACTGATGATAATGGCCAAACTCACTATTGAGCAATCTTAAACGAGCGTCTCCTCCTTGAACTTAACTGATCTGACTGTCTTCTTGGCCTCCCTCAGGTTCTCGAAACGAGGTTAGCTCCTCCTTCTCGTCCTCTGGTGACACATCCGGGTCTGATGAGGGGTCCAAGAAAGATGATGAAGAAGATGCCCAGGAATATTTTACTCCTGATGCTTATGGCCTTGCACGGCTTTGATTGTCGTATGTAGCTTTTATTTATTTTAGCTTATATTTGGGGTCCTTCATGGACTTAAGACTTTTATCTGGTTTTGTAACTTAAACCTTTAATCCTGCGGGATCTCTATCTATGCAGTTAGTTTGTTTTCGTTTCTATATTCTTTTATTTCCAGTACTTGGTCATTTAAGGCTTGCACTCAATGGATTCTTGGTACATAAATAAAATTACAGAACAGGAATTTAAAACAAACTTGTATAGATAAACTTCAAATGGGTTCAACCCTTCCATCGAATACTACTTTTCTACTCGAAGCTAGAAGCTTTGGAATGGTTTCATCGAACCTTATTTCTACTTCCCATAATAAATATGAAGCTACGTCCTACTAGGATATTCAAACATAATAAACTTTGAGATTTGAGGCATGCCAAGTGTGAGGTGCCTCATTCCCATCTAAGGTTTCCATCTTATAGAATCATGGTCCCAGCGTTCCCTTGACTCGATACAACCCTTCCCAATTGGGTGCTACCTTTCCTTTCCGTCCAACTCCAGATGTGTCTATCTTTCTGAGAAGCAAGTCTTGACGGAAAAACCTCTCCTTCCCCCTTAGGTTGTAAGAAAAGGAGGCCTTCTTCTAATGTTCTACATTCCTTGCATTTGTTTCATCCCTGACTTCATCAATAAAATCCAGGGCATCCACCCTAGGAGACACATGCGAGATCTCTACGGGCACAACAGCATCTGCTCCATAAGCCAACAGAAACAGGGTTGCTCCAGTTGTAACTTTGCAGGTGGTGCAATATGCCCATAATATGGGTAGTAGCTCATCCACCCAAGTATTTCTTAAACGTTCTACTCTAGTCTTCAGTCCATCAAGGATAATTCGATTAGCAACTTTTGCTAGCCCATTTACCTGAGGATGGGTAATCGAGGTGAAGAGAAGCTCAATGTTATTCTCATCACAAAACTTCTTGAATTTTTCAATGTTGTATTGTCGTCCATTATCCGTGACCAGGATTCGTGGAATTCTGTATCTGCAGATCACACTTTCCCAAAGAAATTGTGCAACTTGTTTGGTGTTTATCTTGTCCAAGGGCTTGGACTTAATCCACATGGTGAAGTAGTCGATTGCTACTATCAGAAACTTTCTATGTTCCATTGCTACAGGAAAAGGACCAAGTATATCCATTCCCCACATGGCAAACGGAATGGGTAAGTTGCTGGATGTCAGCATCTTTGGTGGTTGTCACACCACTGGTGCATGCTTTTGGCACCAGTCACACTTCTTCACATAGTCATTCGTATCTACTAACATCTCTAGCTAGTAGAATCCTCAACGAACTATCTTGTGAGCTACGGTCGTGCCTCCTAAGTGTTGGCCACAGATTCCTTCATGTACCTCCTTTAGAGCTGATTCAGCTTCTTGGGGCCTTATACACTTCAGGTATGGGATCACACGGGACTTCTTGTAAAGCATCCCTTCAGTCAAAGCATATCTTATTGCTCTCACAGATAATTTATGTGCCTCCAAGGCATTGTTAGGTAGCTACCTAGTTTCAAGATGTGCCTTGATGGGATCAATCCAGCACTCTTTTAAATTGATTGGTGCTACCAACTTCGAATCAATAGTCGAGGTTTTCAAAACTGAAGTAGTTCTCTATCTCCGAGGAGACAAACTTAGATAGGGCATTGGCCTTGACATTTTCCTCTCTCGGGATGTGTTCCATATAGCATTCGTCTTACGACTTTCATAAGCCTCATATACTTAGGCGTAGTTTCATCCTTGATTTCACACTCACTATTAACTTGTGAAACTACCAATCTAGAATCTCCACATACTTTGAAATTCTTGACCCTTGCAATTTGTTCCACTACTTCTTTACCTGTAAGATAAACGTTTCTTGTCATAAATCAATTGGTATAATACTGTACATAATACAAACACAAATTAATATAATATTTTTTGTAAACACAAAATTGAAATTTGTATTCTTTATAATATAAAGAGTCATTTGTTAAAATGGGATATTTATGACATTATATTTCAAGTTGTGACAATAATGGCCAATACCCATCTTCCTCCACCTCCCTTTTTTTTTTCAATTTCAAACCAAAATATCAGTCATCACTTTTTATTCTTTTTTCTCAACATAAATTAAATGGAAAATTGTAGCTTACACCTGGACTGACTGTGAGGAAAAAGAATTATCAAAAATAAATGCAAACTGATATATTCTTAAAGTTGGAACCCCGGTTGGAATTGATGTATTTTTTGCTAAGCAAAAGGAGTCTTATTCCAGACCCTCAGGAGACCGTAGCTTACATCTAAACTGACTGTAAGGAAAAAGAATTATCACAAAGAAATGCAAAATGATATATTCGTAAAGCTGGAACTCCGGTTGGAATTGATTTAATTTTTGCTAAGCAAAAGGAGCCCGATTCCAAATTCTTAGGAGACCGCAGCTTAGACCATAAGGATTTACTTTTATTAATAAATATTAAATATTTATTTAGAAATTTTTTTTATAAATATCTAATAATATTAAATATTTATTTTTATAATTTATGAATTAAAGTAAATATTTATAAATTAATGATTATAAGATGTGCGGGTTAAAAAGCATTTCTACTAGCCAAAATCATTTACGAATTTGACAAAGGACAGGAGCGTGTAAATGAATTGTTTTTTTTTTTGCTAAATAAAATTATATTGCAAAGAAAAAGCTACACGATTAAAAGGGGCATACCCCAGTAAGCAAGAAAAGAACAAAACAACCCAAATGGAACACTAAACAAGTCAACACAACTAGGAATTACACCAAATTAATACATTAGAGAAATAAGATATGGGTCCTTGCGAACCCCATTTTGAAACCAAGGACTTGAGAAAGATTTTTCCTTAACAGCTCGTTTAATAGTCCCAATAGTTACTAACGTAGGATGGCCAGCAGCTGCAGAGTGAATTCTGTAGTTCCTTTCCTTCCAGGTGTAAGCAGCAGTGGTATAAAACAAACTAGCTATCCGCAGACGAGCACGAGAGACTGAGGTACTAAGAAACCGAACATTCATAAATTCATTCCAAGCCAGCAGAAAGTTAAAAGGAAGAGCTCTACAAACCAGGTCAAAGTAAGGGCAACCTGCAAGCAGGTGTGAAACAGATTCTATGCTAGAGTTACAGAGAACACATCTCGGGTCCACTCTCATTCCAAACATCTCCATACGATCCTTGGTCAGAAGCCGATTTTTAAGGGCTAGCCATGTAATAAAAGAACATTTGGGAATGTTAAGAGAATTCCACACAAAGTCAGACCACACAACAATAACGTTTGACGCTCTAAAAGAGTTCCAAATAGTGTTAACTTTGATAACACGCGAATGGAGACCATCCCAAGTTATACTATCATTGTTATGGATTTGAACAGAGTAAGCAAGTCTACAAACCTCTATAACATCTACATGATTGGAACGCGGAAGGTTCCAAGAGCCGTTGCAAAGATAAGAACAGATAAAAGTCAAACTAGAAGATTCCGCACTAGACAAGACCTGTGGGAAAAGCTGAAGCAAAGGTTTCTGCCTGGTCCAGGGATCATGCCAAAAAAGAAACCTAGAATTCATGCCAATGTGATACTGGACATACGAAAGGGCCATCTCTCTAGCATTCAGAATTTTTCGAGCAACCTAAGAACATTGGTAAGGCAGCTTTGCAGTCCAAAAAGCTTTATTTTTCAGAAGAGAATGCTTAAACCACTGAACCCAGAGAGACAACGGACCCTTGGGCTGAATAATTCTCCATAACTGGTGATAAATCGCAGTAAGGTTCCACTCGAACAAATTTTTTATGCCAAGCCCACCTTCACACTTTGGTTTGCTACACTCCTCCTAACTAACTTTGTAGTGGTAGTTTCCTGAGTCATTATGGAAGCCACCCCATAGAAATTTAAACATTAGAGAATTCAGAGTTTTTAGAACACTCTTCGGGAGAAAGATGTACATACTCCAATACCCGACAATCCCAACAAGAACAACTTTTAACAATATGAGACGCCCAACAAAGGACAGAAATCTAGTAGCCCAGTCTTCAAACCAAGAACAGAACTTAGCTACCAAAGGAATACAATCACGATTATGAAATTTGCCCGTAATAAGAGGAAGACCCAGATAACAAATGGGGAGGCTACCTCTTCGAAACCCAGTAAGGGAAATAATAGAATCAGCAACATCATCACACACATTCCCGAAAAAACACTGACATTTTTCATTATTAGCAACAAGCCCAGAAATACGAGAAAAGGTAGAGAAACCTTCCATAAGAGTCGACACAGACCTCACATCACCATTACTAAACAAGAACACATCATCAGCGAAGATAATGTGGTGCAGATTGACTTTTTTCGTGCGCCAATGGTATTTAAAATCAGAATTTTCAACATTATTGTTCAAACACGCCGAAAGAACCTCCATGGCAATAACAAATAGGTATGGGGTTAGAGGGTCTCCTTGACGGAGCCCAGATTTTCCTTTAAAGAATCCCTCTAAGCATCCATTGAACTTGATTGAAAACATTGTCGAGGTTATACAAACTTCCACCCAAGATACAAACTTCCTTGGGAACCTCATACGACGCAGAGCAGCCAAGATAAAGTCCCAGTTTAGAGAATCGAAGGCTTTGCTAATATCCAACTTAATAGCATAGCGAGGTTTGCCCGAAGAGAGATGGTATCCTTTACACAAAGCCTGAGCAAGCATCACATTATCCCCTATAGAACGGTTGGGCACAAAAGCTGATTAGTACGGAGAAATGATACTAGTCATGACTGATTTTAATCGAGAAGCGAGCATTTTGGAAATACACTTAAAAATCACGTTACATCATGAAATGGGTCTGAAGTGCTTCATTTTAGAAGGATTATTTTGCTTAGGAACCAAATATATGGCAGTGGCATTAATCATACGGGGAAGATGCAGTGAGTCGAAAAAATGAAGGATTGTTGTCACATCTTTACCCACAATCTTCCAAGTAGAAAGAAAAAATTCAACACTAAAACCATCCGGCCCCGGACTCCGGTTTTTCCCCATTTTTTTAAGAGCACGAAACACATCATTTTCAATAAAAGGACTCTCCAAAAGCAAGGCTTGAATCTCAAACACAACAGGTAAAGAAATAGCCTCAGGAATATCTTGGACCTCCACATTATTGTTAGTGTAGGTGCCCTAGAGGCAATACATTGTTTCTTTTAATAAACCCTTATGTCATTTGATTATTCATTAAACGTATTTATTATGACTTTAATTACTGCGATATATTTGTTAGCATAATAAATGTCCTTAGAATCATGATACACATTGTATAGTTTAAGTACATGACTTGAACTTGAGATTATATAATATATCATATTCTTAAAGGTCCCTAGTCGAGTATTATTATTACAGGGCAATAATAATACGTAAATAGACTAGTATGTTGTTTGACAGATAACCACATCTCATTGGTTATAAGTATGGAGATACTAAAGTCAAAAACATAGGTACATGTAGGGGTACATGGTACTGGACAGACCCACAGTGAGATTCTTCATGTTTAATAAAATCATAAGAAAGACTCACAGTGATAATGGTGTAATGGTCCTTTGACTTGAGTCATTATATTTCTATACGAGGATTAATATACTTTGACTACATTAAAAGTTACCTTTGACCGGGTGATGATAAAAGTGGACATCGGGTATATCATGAGTAGTATGAGAAATATGAATGATAGATAAAGGATTTAACCCTCCTAGAATTAGGAGAGATATTATTGGCCTCTTGATTGAGTGAGACTATAAAATGCATGGTCGTGCTCAAATAATGATTTGTTTTAATAGTCTACTCATGGATCAAGTAAACCCGGATTAAATTTTGAAGAGGATGACTAAACACATGCCTCGAGTTTAATCTATAATATTTGGTTAAAGGGATTATATTACACAGAAACATTAATCACAAAAGGTTTAAATTGAATCACCGATTATTATTATTACTTGGGTAGCAATGATGTATTACTAGATACCGCTCATTGTTTATAATTTTATTAGATATTAAAATTATTGCCAACGTAATAATAACCTATAGGGTCACACACTTAGAACGTCTTAAAAAGAGGTTTAGTTTAAATTAAGAATTTAAATTAAATCATTATTAAATTGAGAATTGGCTATTTAATTAATTGGACTAGTCCTAATTAATTATCTAAGCAAATTCGAATTTAATAAAGTAAGAACAGAATTGGATTTAAGGAAGTCCAATAATAAAATCAGAATAGAAATAGAATTGGGTTTAAGGAAGCCCAATTCGGTTTTTTGATTTTAGCCCATTATTTCTCTCGTATAAATACATAATGATGTATTACTTTAGGGTTAAGAGTCATTAAATCGTTTTTGACAAAACCTTAGCAGCTCCATCTTCGAGAGGCTAGAGAGAGAGAGAGGCTGTTCTTCGCGGGCTAGTACCTGGCTCCTCGGATCATTGGACGGTCGGACGTTCGTGTGGATTACCTTAGAGACACGGATCTTGACGCAAGGACTGTGTGTGGTGATTACAAGCAAGGATCTCCGTTGAGTTCGTGAAACAAGATCTTAATAGGTATGATTCGTTATCTCCATAATCTGCCCGGAATTATACATGGATCCTGGTTTGGGTTTCGAAAATTTTATTTTATTTACGTTTATCCGCTGCGTTTTATGCCTCGGAACCCAACAATGGCATCAGAGCTACGTGTATAAGGGGTTGATTTGGTTACGTGTTAACTGTATATGATGCGAGTATGCATGTTTTGCGAATCTGCCATGTTTATGTTCTTATATATGCTGTTTATAATATGTTATGATGCATATATATGGTTCTGTTATGATTTAAGATGACTATATCATATGATTATATAATCAGTATATATACTGATATATATATATATATATATATATATATATATATATATACATATATATATATATATATATATATGATTAATGTTTGTTCTTGATATGGGGATTGTATATGATACGATTTCTGTATACGCTGTGCAAATCTGGTGAAATCTGTCCAGTGTCCGATTTTCGCAAACGATATGTGTTTTCTGACTGGAAACGAGCGTCTGAACAAAACTGATAGCATAGCTATCACCGACTCGTCTGTAAGGCGTTTGACGCCGTTTATTGCATGCAAAAGACGATTTATTGTTTTCAGAATTTGATTCTGATTTTCTGATTTTTGCGGTATATGATTTCTTTGATTGGATCATCTGAAATATGATATGGTATAACATGATTATATAATATGACATATTATTTAATTGTTACTTGAGCATGGTGATGGTTATGGCCTTAAGACCCTTAGATTAATGGTTTTGGTTTTATAAATACGACTTGCATGTCGTTTTCTTCATTCTTGTAATTGTTGAACCTCGAATGTAACTCGAGTTTTATCATGTAAGTACTTTAGTGTAGATTGTATTCAATTATTCAATGTAATGTAATTGAAGATTGAAGGATGGTCCAAGAGAAGGAGCAACCAAGAAGACAAGAAGAATGAAGACATGTAATTTGTATTTATGTTTATTCCACCATAGATTGACCTTGATCCTTTCATTAGCTTGAGAGGATCATATAGGATAAAGGCCATAACCAATCACGTTTACATACTGCACTTACTTTACATATGATGTATGAATGTATGTGTAGGATACATAGAGATGCATGCTTTAATTAGATTAATCATGTATGAATGAATGTATTAGATACATCACCCATGCCATGCCTGCTTAAACAAGATAAAATCTGTAACGATTCAAGATTTTAAAATTAACAAACGATCATGAGATTCTTGTGTTTATAAAATATGGATTTTAAAACACGGAATTAAATATGGATTTTTGATATCTAAAATTGGGATTTTCTGTCAAAAGCGGATATGCGTATTCGTAAGGTTAATGGGTATTAAGTGTGACCATTGGGATCCTCCATCTACCTGGGAAATGAACAATCTAAGATGTCAATTTGAAGTATTTGGTTCAAGGAAAATTGAGGATCTCTTTATGATGTGATCATGATCGTCCTAAATTCTTTAAACCCCTTAACAAAATATTAAGTTTTAATCAGATGCTTTCCAATGAATGAACACTCATCGAATCCTAGATCGACAAAGGGAATGACTGTCAGTGGCAGGGGACTCCTGTCTATCGTGGTGAGATGCGACGAATATAAACGGTTATATTCGGCCGTTGTATCATTGGGTCTAACTTAACTGAGTCGTCATAATGAGGTGGAAATAAATGGTTATATTCAACTATTATGAACTTAGAAGCATAGAGTTTGGTTAAAAATCTATTAGATAGATAAGATCAATCGTTGTTCACCAAACTATCCAAGAATTTTATATGATATAATTGACAATTGTTGTCTACCTAAATAATCATGTTTTAAGGACTACCAGTGGTTGACTTAGGACATGACGAAATATGAATCTTGGCTCACTAGAAAGATTTATGGGATATGCTTTCCGAATTAATAGTAAGGGCTATTAATTTGATAAAAATAGTGGGAGATATATTATGAATATATCATAATCATTTGAACATAATTTATAACCAAGACAATCTAATGTTTATTTTGTGCATTTATCATTGTAGATACTAATGGCAAACAACACAAACACACTATCCGTACAATCAGTCCTTGAAAAGGACTAACTGACAGGAGGAAGCTACTTCCTAGACTGGCAGAGGAATTTGAGGATTGTCCTTAGGCAGGAGCGCAAGCTTCATGTCATTGATATCCCTCCGCCAGGTCCCCTTCCTGAGAACGCTACTGTTGAGGAACGAGTGGCCCGCACAAGGGATGAGAATGATGCAAATGATGTTGCATGTCTCATGTTGGCAACTATGAGTGCTGAGCTTCAAAGACAGCATGTGCATATGGATGCATATACTATCAATGAGCACTTGCAAAGCATGTTTGCAAGCCAAACTCGTCAAGAAAGGTTCAACACGAGTAAGTCACTCTTTAATTGCAAACAAGGGGCAAGTGAACCAGTTGGCCCACATGTTTTGAAGATGATTGGTTACATTGAGTACCTTGCTACTTTGGGTTTCCCGATTGGTCCGGAAACTGGTATTGACCTAATCATGAATTCTTTGAACAGCAAATTTACTCAGTTTGTTGTGAACTAAAATATGAATGAATTTGACAAAACACCTACTGAATTGTTGGCTATGTTGAGGACATATGAAACCAACACGAAGACAGCTGAACCTGCTCCCATACTGATGGTGGGCAATAAAGGTAAGGCCAATGGGAAAGGCAAGTAGAAGGGTAAGAAAAAGATTTGATCTGATTCTACACCCAAGCCAAAGTCAGGTCCCAAACAGGCTTTAAAGCCTAAAGGTGGTGTTGCTAAGGGTGAATGTCACTACTGTAAGAAAACTGGTCACTGGAAGAGAAACTGTCCTGTTTATTTGGAGGATCTGAAGAAAATGAAGGGTGTTTAGATTTCTGGATCAGGTATTTATGTTATAGAAGTCAATTTGTCTATTTCTACATCTTGGGTATTGGATACCGGATGTGCTTCTCACATTTTTATAAATGTGGAGGAATTGCAGAGAAGTAGGACTTTGGCTAAGGGAGAAGTGGACCTACGAGTTGGCAATGGAGCAAAAGTTGCTGCTTTAGCTGTAGGCACTTATTATTTATCTTTACCCTCTGGGCTTGTTCTAGAACTAGAAGACTGTTTTTACGTGCCTGCGATTCGCAAAAACATTATTTCTGTTGGACAAGAAAGGTTTTTCGTTTACAATAAAGAACAACAGTTACTCTTTTGCTTTGAATGATTTAACCTATGGTGTTGCACGTTTGTTTAATGGTTTATATGTTCTTGATTTAGATAATCCTGTCTATAATATAGAAAACAAACGACTTAAAGCCAATGACTCAAATCAAACATACCTCTGGCATTGTCGTCTAGGCCATATAAATGAGAAACGCATATCCAAATTACATAAGGATGGATACTTGGATAAGTTTGATTTTGAATCATACAAAGAATGCAAATCTTGTTTGCTTGGTAAGATGACTAAAGCCCCTTTCACTGGTAAGGGTCAAAGGGCCACTGAACGTCTGGAGCTAATACATAGTGATGTATGTGGCCCAATGCGTGTGATGGCTAGAGGAGGCTACTACTACTTCATAACATTTACTGATGATTTCAGTAGATATGGATATGTATATCTTAAGAAGAATAAATCCGATTCTTTTGAAAAATTCAAAGAATACAAGGCTGAAGTAGAGAAGCAAATTGGCGGAGGTGTAAGTATTAAGATCTTACGATCCGATCGTGGGGGTGAATACTTAAGCACCGATTTTAAAGAGTATTTAAAAGAGTGTGGTATTGTATCACAACTTACTCCGCCAGGTACACCTCAATGGAATGGAGTTTCAGAGAGGAGAAATCGCACCTTGTTGGACATGGTGCGATCGATGATAAGTCATGCAGATCTTCCAATAAGTTTCTGGGGTTATGCTCTAGAAACAGCGGCTTTCACACTTAACCGTGTTCCTACTAAGAAGGTTCAAAAGACCCCATGTGAAATATGGAAGGAGAAACGGTCAGGCATGAACTTTATGAAAGTTTGGGGATGCAAGGCGTTTGTGAAACGTCAAGTATCTGACAAGCTTGGACCTAAATCCGAAGAGTGCAATTTTGTGGGATACCCTAATGAAACAAAGGCGTATTATTTTTATAGTCCTTCTGAGCGGAAAGTGTTTATTGCTCGAGATGCTGTCTTCATGGAAAGAGATTTTGTTTCCAAAAGAAACAGTGGGAGAACTATAGATCTCGATGAAGATTGAGAACCACAAAATAGCATTGAACCTGAAGTGGAACAAGAGCAGGATAATGATAATGCTCAACAAACACAGGTTGTTCGTAGAACTGGTAGAATTCGTCATGAGCCAGAGAGATATGGATTTCTCTTGACTCAATGTACGTGGTGATTTGATGCTTATAGATGAAGATGAGCCTCTCACATACCAAGATGCTACGAACATTCCAGACTCTAAGAGATGGCTTGAAGCCATGAAATCCAAGATGGATTACATGTACGAAAACCAAGTATGGACTTTGGTTGATCCACCTGAAGGGGTAAAACCCGTAGGGTGCAAATGGGTTTTCAAGAAGAAAACTGACATGGATGGAAATGTTCAGACCTATAAAGCAAGGCTGGTTGCAAAAGGTTTCAAACAAATTCATGGTATTGACTATGATGAAACTTTTTCACCAGTGGCTATGGTCAAGTCCATAAGGATTTTGCTTGCCATTGCAACATTCCATGATTATGAAATCTGGAAAATGGATGTCAAAATAGCCTTCCTTAATGGAAGCCTTGAAGAGGATGTGTACATGACACAACCTGAAGGTTTTGTCGATCCAAGGAATGTTGGCAAGATATGTAAATTACGTCGATCCATTTATGGATTGAAGCAAGCCACTAGAAGATGGAATATTCGTTTTGATGAAATAGTCAAAGAGTATGGCTTTGTTCAAAATGAAGATGAACCGTGTGTTTACAAGAAGGTTAGTGGGAGCCATGTGGCATTCATAGTACTATATGTTGATGATATACTACTAATGAGGAATGACATACCTTCTCTAAAGGCTGTTAAGACTTGGTTAGGGAGCAACTTCTCCATGAAAGACTTAGGAGAGGCAACCTACATTCTAGGAATAAGGATCTATAGAGATAGATCTAGAAGGATGATCGGTCTAAGTCAGAGCACATACATTGATAAGGTTTTGCATCGTTTTGGTATGCAAAATGCAAAAAGGGGATATGACCCCGTGTCTCAAGGGATAACGATCTCTAAAGACCAGTGTCCAAAATCATTGGATGAGAAGGACCACATAAGTAAGGTTCCATATGCCTCAGCAATTGGATCTATTGTTAGTAGTATTTTTGTGTGTTCGTTCGCAGGGAAGGACTGAATGTAATATCAAAGTTCAGGTTTCTTATCTCTTTACGTCTAGAAGTGTGTAAGAAGAATTTTTGGGTCTGTGTATTAACTAAATTAACCAAGAACTAATTATAATCACTAAGAATTAATTTTAAACTGAGATTCAAATATGTTGGAAAACAATCTAAGAACTGGGGTTCTTCACCTGGTTTCAATACATACTCAATATTAATGTGATATCTGTGTTCCTACCTTGCTGAAAACAATTCTTCTAAAGTTATACTGCACCCTCCCAGGCTACAATATATTGCTTACAGCTACACCTTAATTGACACTCCCGTGATACAATCAGAGTATATCTATAAACTGTTAATTACCAAGAATTATATGTCTCACAATTCTCCTATTAATCTCCCGATCTAATATTCAAATTATGTCTGTTAAATCATGTACTAAGATTGCAACTTCTCTCCCAAGCTTATTACAATCCCTAGAATACAATCAAAGGTTCATGACTCCCCTAATTGTGTTAAGATCTCATTAACAAATCAGCAAAGCAGAAAATCACATAATCAAGCATGCATGAATACCAAGGAATACTACCCAATCCTCAGATTAGAGAATTAGTTATGCATATTTAATAAAGAGAACATAATAATAATAATAATGAATGAAAACATAATATTGAAGAAAGAATTGAAGATCGAAAGTACCTTGATACGATTTACAGCTATGAATTGTTATGTTTTACAATGGTAGGATGTGTTTAAATAGGCTCTACAAATCTTGCCCAGCAAGATATTACCTTCTATTACAATTAGAATTCAATTCAGGTAATAAAACTTGCCTAAAATACAATTAGAACTAGAAAAGGGCAAAACAGTAAATTTTCTGCTTCCATCTATCTGCTGGTCGTGCTTCCTGGGCCCACCACACGCGGCCTGGTCGTGCGAAACCTATCCCATATTGTAGAAAATCTCTCAAGCTTCGCGTGGGCAGTAAGATCGCTGAAAACGGACTTCTAGAACTCCAGATATGGCCAAAACAGTATAAGCTGCGCAGCCCTTCTCAAAAATCCGAATTTTAATTAATTAATTCTCCAAGAACGATAAAAGCATCAACTTTAATCAACATTCTCGTAAATCTGCACAACTCAGCAAAACACATCAAAACTACAACAACTTGAGTCCAAAACAATCAATTTAAGCTAAACGGAGGGATTCCCAGTGGATATAAAATCCACTTATCAAACCCCCAAACTTAAACTGATGCTTGTCCTCAAGCATAAACAATTACAACTAACTAACTAACTAGTACCACTTCCGTAGGTGATCACGGTTGCATTTGGCATATGCAACAAGCCCTTTAAACCCCTAGGCAACCCCAGTGGACGAGTAAGGTCTCGTGAGGGCCTATAGCGAATGTACCCACAAAATCCATTTAATCCTAATGCAATGCAATGCATGAATGCAACTAATATGAAATATGCAACGATCCCCTTCAAACTAACCAAAACCAATGAACAAGCAAATATCTCAAAGAATGCAACTAAATCCAAATAGAGCTCGACTAAGTTCCCGTATACTAACAATACATGAACAGAAACGTGCGTGTGTGCAATGCTCATCAGAAATACTTCCAAAACTAGGTCAAAAATCATACAAATTCTTCGCCAAGACAATCACAGGTTTATAAATAGAATAGACTGTAGACACTTCATAACCTAGAAACACCTCCATCCTTATCCAAGGTAGACAGAAATTCATGCTTTATTACTAACTACTACAACACATATATACAATCATGCTTATTTAACCGTGCAATGGATGAGACCCCGAAAGGCTTATACAATAATACCCATGTAGCGAGTGTTAGGTCAGCAATCCCAAACCATAAAAGCCTTAGGTCACTAGGACTAAGTCCCCTCAGACTTAATTACTCGAGTATTAAAGAGCTCACCCTGGTTAATTTTGCATATAACAATTGAAACATTTTTTTTTTCTTTTTTTTTCTTTTTCTGCTTTTTTTTTTTTTTTTTTCTGCTATCTCTTTTTTTTTCTACGATCTGGAATGAGCCTTTCTCATTTCCAACCCTAGACTACTCATATAAATATGAGCCGGCTACTAGCCATTTGACACCTAGCCATTATTCACAATTATTTACAATTAAGCATGAAATCCCTGTTTTCCCCCAAACTTAGACTTTAGTGTCCCTACGCCATCAAGGGAATAACGAAAATTCTAAATATAATCAAGTGATTAAATCTCAAAACATCCAAACAAGCATGACCTCAACCTAGCCCAAAAGTACCCAATGAGTCTGTGTAATTAGTTTTGTTTCCGAAACACATAAGTCAATTTCATAAAAACTATAAATCAACCCTCTATTCATCATTACCACACTCAATTAGACATCTACCTATCAATCAGAATTAGCTCGTCTTAAGGGATCATGAAATATGCATGCCATGAAAATGCAACTAGAATGAACTCACATGGTATACATAAATAAAAACAGAATGTCCTACATGAAACAAACGTAGATAACACAAACATACATGCATGAACTATCACTAATATGCAAAACATGAAATCCTACATGAACACATATATACAACAACAACTACTAATCCCTCAAAACACCCCCAAACTTGAAAGATTCAATGTCCGCATTGAATGGAAGTAAATACGAGGAATAGCAGAAACATACCTACTCGTCCTCATCCTCGGATGAATCAGTATCTGGCGGTGGATAAGGTGTACGAGCTCCATAGACAGGCCACCGGGCCTGAATACCCGCATCTCTCAAAGCTGTAGCCATATCCTCAGCATACGCTCGGTTACTAGCATGAATAGCATCCATCCGCCTGTACAAACGTCTAAAGTGAGCATCTAAAACTCTTGGAACTCTCTTAGCACGTGGCGGAGCGCCCGCTCCCTGACCACTAATACCACCACTACGAACATCATACCCAAGCCCCCTAGGATGCGGGATTCCGCCTTGCCATTCCGGCATTCGATCAATAGACACATCAACAATGGACGGCAAAGGTGACTGCAACTCCTCATCCGCACCCCAGGTAACGCCACTAACCATACACAACCCAACTATGATAGAAGCATGGGGCATCGATGACAGTGCACTAGACTTTAAACACCTGCGAATATTCTGCTGAACAATGTGGGCGACATCAATGTATTTTCCCTTTAGAATGCCCCAAAGAATAATCGCTCTATCAGCTGTGACCTCACCCGTATGAGAAGTAGGCATAATATTGGCACAGAGAAATAGATACCATGCTCGTGCAAACTTATTCATAGCAGAAGACAGAAAAGAAAGAGGCTCATTAGTTCCCAATTTATACTTCCAACTTGTACCGGGAACACAAAGTTCACGAACAATCGCCTCCATATCCACATCATCACTAGTCTTCAGCGCCCAATTTTCATCCCCCACAAGCTTAGGTGGTTGTCCCAAAATTGGACGAATAGAATCTGATCTGTAATCCACCCGTTGACCACGAACCATACACACACCATTCTGCTCATCTTTAGCATTAGCATAGAACTCCCTAACCAAATTCACCGGAACCGGAGTAGGTGCCTTACAAATCTCTCCCCAACGTAGTTCACTAATCACCTCCACCAACCCATAATGACGAGATGGCAAAAACCCCCTTTCCTTCGCCACCGACTTTGACAACAACCGATTATACTCTACCTCCACCTCCGGAGAAGAAAATCTCTCCACCCTACTAGAACTACCCCTCATTCGTTTAGGAGCCATACTAACCAAAACCCCACTCAACAATAGCACCACCAACACCCACCAAGAAATATCCCACCAAAAACCACCAAGAAAAATCACACCACAAATACCCAAGTAACAAGAATAATACAAAAACCCCAATTGACAAGAACACAAATTCGTAACAAAATAAAATAGAGAAGAGAAATCCCACTACGAATCAAAGAGGTGAACTTGTACTAATTTTCCCCCAAACTTGAATTTTTAAGAGATGTAGAGGAAGAAGATAATGAATTGGGTGTGTATGTATGGGTATATATAGGCATGGAGTGATAGGATGAATATAAGAATTTGAATGTGAAAAGGAAAAATTTTGGTAGAATTTGGAATTTGATGTAGGATAGAATTAGGAATTAATAGAAAAAAAATTAGAAAAGAATTGGGTGTAGAATTTTAGGAGAAATTTGGAGGTTTTGGAATTGGAATTGGTTTAGGATTGGTTAGGAGATGATAATATAAAAAGGAGGAAGGAGAATGAATTTTGGGGAGAGAAAATATTTTTTTTTTTTTTTTTTTTTTAATATAGGTGTGCACAGCCAACAGCACAAAAAAAAAAAAAAAAAAACAATCTGCACAAAAAAAAACAATCTGCACAAAAAAAAACAATCTGCGCGCAGGAGGGGCAGACTGCGCCCAATGCAGTAACGCAGGCGCAGCCTGCGTCACGCAGGCGCAGTCTGCGTGTCTTACAGAAACGCAGGCGCAGCCTGCGTTACGCAGGTGCAGCCTGCGTTACACATATATTTTTTTTTTTTTTTTTTTTTTTTTCACACTCACAACACTAACAACACTCATTTTTTTTTTTTTTCTTTTTCACACACTAACAACACTCATTTTTTTTTCTTTTACAAAAATACTACATCACTTGGGTTGCCTCCCAAGAAGCGCTCGTTTAACGTCAATAGCTTGACGTACTTCCTCAATTCATAGTAGGGTCTTGAAGGTGGAGAATGCTCATTCCTTGCTCCACTGTTTCTCCAAGCAGGTATGGCTTAAGTCTCTGCCCATTCACCTTGAATACATCCGACCCTTCTCTAATAATCTCACAAACCCCATTAGGATAAACCTTCACAATCTCAAAAGGACCAGACCATCTTGATCTAAGCTTTCCAGGAAATAAACGGAGTCTTGAGTTAAACAATAGAACATGTTGCCCAACCTCAAATTCCTTCTTCTGAATGTGCTTATCATGCCACAATTTAGTCTTCTCCTTGTAGATACTAGCATTTTCATAAGATTGGAGCCTAATCTCCTCAAGCTCTCCAAGTTGAAGCAAACGCTTCTCTCCCGCAGATTTAAGATTAAAATTCAACTCTCTTGTCGCCCAAAATGCCTTATGCTGAAGTTCCACCGGCAAATGACAAGGCTTCCCAAAGATCAACCTATATGGAGACATTCCAATAGGTGTTTTAAATGCCGTTCTATATGCCCAAAGTGCATCATCAAGCTTTGTTGACCAATCTTTTCTCGAACTTGCCACTGTCTTCTCCAAAATTGACTTCAGCTCACGATTCGAAATCTCAACTTGTCCACTTGTTTGCGGATGATAAGGAGTTGCCACCTTTTGTGTTACACCATACTTTTTCAAGAGATCAGCAACCTGTTTATTGCAAAAGTGCGAACCTCCATCATTGATAATAGCCCTTGGCACTCCAAATCTAGTGAACACATTTTTCTTCAAGAACTTCTTCACCACTCTAGCATCATTAGTAGGAGACGCAATTGCTTCAACCCATTTAGAGACATAATCAACTCCCACCAAAATATACTGATTTCCATAAGAAGATGGAAATGGACCCATGAAGTCCATCCCCCACACATCGAAAATCTCCACCTCAAGAATAGATTGTAAAGGCATCTCGTTCCTCCTCGAAATATTCCCAACTCGTTGACATCTATCACATTTAGCTACAAAGTCTCTAGCATCCTGATGCATGGTTGGCCAATAGAATCCTGACTGTAAAACTTTCGCAACTGTCTTCATGCTACTGTTATGACCTCCACACTCTAGAGAATGGCAATGTCTGAAAATATGAGGAACTTCATCATGAGGTATACATCTACGAAACATTCCATCAGCACATTCTTTGTAAAGCAGCGGTTCTTCCCAATAGTAATGCTTCACATCATAAAAGAACTTCTTCTTCTGATTATAAGAAAGATTATCCGGCACAACTCCTCCCACAATGTAGTTCACAAAATCTGCATACCATGGTGTAGACAAGGACACACCTAGAAGCTGCTCTTCCGGAAATTTATCATTGATAGGTATCTCACCTCCTACCTCTCCATCTCCTTGGTCCAACCTAGATAAATGATCAGCTACCAAGTTCTCAGACCCCTTCTTATCTCGAATCTCAAGATCAAATTCCTGAAGTAAAAGAATCCAACGAACTAGACGAGGCTTGGCATCCTTCTTTGTCATCAAGAAACGAATCGCAGCATGATCCGAATAGACAATCACCTTAGATCCAACAAGATAGGATCTGAATTTATCAAGTGCAAACACCACTGCAAGTAGCTCTTTCTCCGTAGTGGAATAGTTGATTTGCGCATCATCAAGAGTCTTGCTTGCATAAGCTATCACGTGCATCCGCTTATCCTTCTTTTGCCCAAGAACAACACCCACAGCATAGTCACTAGCATCACACATAAGCTCAAATGGCAAGCTCCAATCGGGAGATGTAACTATGGGTGCAGAAGTAAGTTCCTTTTTCAGCCTGTTAAAAGCATCAAGACAACTTTCATCAAAGTCAAAAACACGATCCTTTTCAAGAAGATTGCAGAGTGGCCGAGCTAACTTGGAGAAATCCTTGATGAACCGTCGATAAAAACCAGCATGCCCAAGAAAGCTTCGAATTCCTTTCACAGATGAAGGTGGTGGCAATTTTTCAATAACTTCAATTTTTGCTCTATCGACCTCAATGCCTTTGTTAGAGACTTTATGCCCAAGCACAATGCCTTCCTTCACCATAAAGTGACATTTTTCCCAATTAAGAACAAGATTCGTTTCAGTACATCTCTGCAACACCTTTGATAAACTGGCTAGACATGATTCAAAAGAAGAACCATAAACCGTGAAGTCATCCATAAAGACCTCCATGTCTCGCCCTATAAAATCTGAGAAAATGTGGTTCATGAGCCGTTGAAAAGTTGAAGGACCATTACACAAACCAAAAGGAAGCCTCCGATAAGCAAAAGTGCCATACGGACAAGTAAAGGTGGTCTTCTCTTGATCTTCGGGTGCAATAGGAATCTGAAAGTAACCCGAGAATCCATCCAGAAAGTTGTAATACTCATTACCCGCCAACCTTTCGAGCATTTGATCAATGAATGGGAGGGGAAAGTGATCTTTGCGAGTAGCGTTATTCAACTTCCTATAATCAATGCAAACTCTCCAACCTGTTACTGTTCTCGTAGGAATCAACTCATTCTTCTCATTGTGAACGACAGTCATCCCACCTTTCTTAGGCACAACATGAATAGGGCTAACCCATTTACTGTGTGGAACCGAATATATGATACCAGCATCAAGCAACTTTGTGATTTCTTTCTTCACCACCTCTTGCAAATTCGGATTCAATCTTCTTTGTCCCTCAATCACAGGCTTATGATTATCTTCTAAGGCAATTCTATGCATGCAAAGAGCAGGGCTAATTCCCTTGATATCTTGAATTGTCCAACCAATAGCTGATTTATATTGCCGAAGAACATGTAATAACTTTTCTCTTTCATCATCAATGAGCAAAGCAGAAACTACCACAGGATATGTATCATTAGGACCAAGAAAGGCATACCTCAAATTATCAGGTAGAGGTTTAAGTTCCACCTGTGGTGCCTCTGAAAGTGTAAAAGCCATCTCAACTTCTGTGTCTCGTACAACCAGTGCTTCTTCTTCGACTACATCATCCAACACCCGATCTGCTCCCACGAAGTGTTCATTCTCGAGCTGCACAATGTCATCCACTATGTCAATGGTAAAACAAGTTGCTCCAAAAGGGGGCATCTTCATTGCTTTGTTCAGATCAAATTCCACTTTGTCCTCGCCAACATTCAATGTCAATTTTCCAGCTTTAACATCGATTGTAGTGCCAGCAGTAGCCAAGAATGGCCGTCCCAAGATAATGGGTATCTCGACATCTTCATCCATCTCTAACACCACAAAATCACAAGGTATGACAAATTTATCCACTTTAACAACCACGTCTTCAATAATTCCCAATGGATACTTAACAGAACGATCCGCCAACTGTAGTGAAATTCGTGTTTTTTTAAGTTCTCCAAGACCAAGCCTTTTGCAGATTGAATATGGCATCAAACTCACACTTGCACCTAAATCACACAAGGCTTTCATGTTTTCCATCTTCCCAATAGTGCAAGGCAAAGAGAAACTTCCCGGATCTTTCAATTTCTGAGGAATGGCTTTTTGGATGACTGCACTGCATTCAGCATTAAGAGTAATAGTTTCGGCATCTTCAAGTTTCCTCTTCTTTGTCAACATCTCCTTAAGAAATTTAGCATAAAGTGGCATCTGATTCAAAGCTTCAGCCAACGGAATATTAACATGCAACTGCCGGAACATAGTCAAGAACTTCTCGTACTGCTTCTCTAAATGCCTGTTGTGAAGTCTCTGTGGAAATGGAATAGGAGGAACATAAGGTGGTGGAGGAACATACGGCTTTTCTGAATCTTCTTCCTTCTTCTTTGCATCTTCTTTTTCTGACGTGTCTGCAGCAATCTCCACTGGCTTATCTTCTTTCTCAGTATCACTCTCCTTAGGCTTAAGAATCTCAACCTCGGGCAGCTCTCTTCCGCTCCTCAAAGTAATTGCTTTGCATTGCTCTTTACCAGTCTGGTCGGGTTGACTAGGAAGTGATCCTTGCTCACGAACACCCATCTTTGAGGCAATCTGTCCAATCTGTGTTTCTAGCATCTTTTGAGATGATGCCATCTGATCTATTCTTGATTCCATATTAGCCAATGCCCCAGAAGTCCCTTGCATAATCTTATTTAGTGCAACCTCCCACTCAGCTGGTTCTTTCTTTGGTGGAGGTTGATACTGCTGCTGTGCTTGATACGGTGGTCGTGACTGAAAACCAGGAGGTTGATTCTGCCTTGGAAATGCATAGGAAGGATTAGCAGCATGATTATTGCTGTAAGAAAGATTATTGTTTGGCCTTTGATTCGGATTGTAGTAAGAATTATTCTGCACAGGCCAAGGCTGTCTTCCTTGAATAAAAGATGCTTCTTCTGGGAATTGTGGAGCATACGAGTTCTGACTAGCACCATAATCATGATACCCTTCCATAGGTGAAGAAATAGCATTCACATTTACCTTTTGTCCTCGCACCTCCTGAGTTAGAGTATCAAACTTTTGAGCCAGCATGTTGATCATCTCAGATTCTTGTGCTGCTTTTGCTGAGCTCGTCCCACTAGGTGCCCATGAATAATTATTAGATGCTAATTCCTCAAGAAGTGCTTTAGCCTGTGTAGTTGGTGCCTTCTTGAAATTTCCACCAGCAGCCACATCCAAACTCAAACGAATATCTGCATTCATGGCCCCATAAAAAGTACTAATGACCTGCCAATCTTCTAAGCCATGATGTGGACACTTCCTCAATAGTGCCTTGAATCTCTCCCATGCCTGATATAGACCTTCACCCGGTTGTGCTTTAAAACTCATAATCATAGTCCTCAACTGTTGCGTCTTGTCAGAGGGATAGTATTTGGACAAGAATGCCGTAGAAAGACTCTCCCATGTAGCAACCGAAGTGTTTGGAAGTTGTTGAAACCACTCCAAAGCTCTTCCCTTAATAGAGTAGGGAAACATATGGAGACGAATCTGATCACTCGTAACACCAGTGATTCTGAATGAGCCACACATCTGCACAAAACGCTCTAGATGTCTGTGTGGGTCTTCTAATTCAATGTCTCCTTCAAAAGCTTGATTGCTGATCATCTGAATTAAGCTCGGATTAATATGGAACTGAGCTGCACCAATCTCTGGAGTTTTGTACATGCAATTGGCTGGATTCGGTGTCTCATGGTCCCAAATAGAAGACTGATCAACATTAACAGCTGGTCGAGGTTCTGGATCTCCCATCTTAGCTTTATCTTTTCTTAGCTTTCTCAAAGTACGCTCGATTTCAGGGTCAAATTCCAATTTTCTAGCGCAAGATGAACGTAGCATACACCTGAAAATCACCAACAAAACAACTTGTGGAACCAATTAAAATCTAAACAATAAGAAACAATTAACCAAAACTCAACTATACTGCCTTCCCCGGCAGCGGCGCCAATTTGTTAGTAGTATTTTTGTGTGTTCGTTCGCAGGGAAGGACTGAATGTAATATCAAAGTTCAGGTTTCTTATCTCTTTACGTCTAGAAGTGTGTAAGAAGAATTTTTGGGTCTGTGTATTAACTAAATTAACCAAGAACTAATTATAATCACTAAGAATTAATTTTAAACTGAGATTCAAATATGTTGGAAAACAATCTAAGAACTGGGGTTCTTCACCTGGTTTCAATACATACTCAATATTAATGTGATATCTGTGTTCCTACCTTGCTGAAAACAATTCTTCTAAAGTTATACTGCACCCTCCCAGGCTACAATATATTGCTTACAGCTACACCTTAATTGACACTCCCGTGATACAATCAGAGTATATCTATAAACTGTTAATTACCAAGAATTATATGTCTCACAATTCTCCTATTAATCTCCCGATCTAATATTCAAATTATGTCTGTTAAATCATGTACTAAGATTGCAACTTCTCTCCCAAGCTTATTACAATCCCTAGAATACAATCAAAGGTTCATGACTCCCCTAATTGTGTTAAGATCTCATTAACAAATCAGCAAAGCAGAAAATCACATAATCAAGCATGCATGAATACCAAGGAATACTACCCAATCCTCAGATTAGAGAATTAGTTATGCATATTTAATAAAGAGAACATAATAATAATAATAATGAATGAAAACATAATATTGAAGAAAGAATTGAAGATCGAAAGTACCTTGATACGATTTACAGCTATGAATTGTTATGATTTACAATGGTAGGATGTGTTTAAATAGGCTCTACAAATCTTGCCCAGCAAGATATTACCTTCTATTACAATTAGAATTCAATTCAGGTAATAAAACTTGCCTAAAATACAATTAGAACTAGAAAAGGGCAAAACAGTAAATTTTCTGCTTCCATCTATCTGCTGGTCGTGCTTCCTGGGCCCACCACACGCGGCCTGGTCGTGCGAAACCTATCCCATATTGTAGAAAATCTCTCAAGCTTCGCGTGGGCAGTAAGATCGCTGAAAACGGACTTCTAGAACTCCAGATATGGCCAAAACAGTATAAGCTGCGCAGCCCTTCTCAAAAATCCGAATTTTAATTAATTAATTCTCCAAGAACGATAAAAGCATCAACTTTAATCAACATTCTCGTAAATCTGCACAACTCAGCAAAACACATCAAAACTACAACAACTTGAGTCCAAAACAATCAATTTAAGCTAAACGGAGGGATTCCCAGTGGATATAAAATCCACTTATCATCTATCATGTATGCAATGGTATGTACTCGCCCAGATGTTTCGTGTAAGAACCCTAATTTTTGTAATATTTTCTTTTTATAATATCATATGACATTATGAATTTGGAACCTTTTGAGTCATCCATGTTGTTTAATGGAATTGATTGTCTGAGAAACTATGTTATTATATTCACTATGTAAGATAAAGGGAAGATTGTTGAAGGCAAGAATCTTATTGTTAGTAAGATTTATAAAACTTGGGACTTGAGAGTTATTGGAGTATTAAAAGATTTATTAGGAATTATGACGAGGAATTATGGATATTCGAGGAATTTACACAATTAAGTACTTAAGGAATTACAAGGGAAATCTCTACGCGACAAAATATTATCACGAGGAATTAATTAAGATACGATACGAATTAAAGACTAAGTGACAAGCATTGGTGGAAGAATAATGATACAAGGAATGATATTGCATGCAAGTCCCATGCAACTAAGTAGTTAGGAAAGCAAACTAGTAATACCAAGTTGACAAGAGGAATAGTAACTAGTTGGTACCATTTTCCAAGGAGACAAGAGGGTATGGTGGCCTATACACTAGGCTTGTACCATGTGAGACATATACACACACTTAATACATATCCACCACACCTTACACTTTATTTCAACCAACCCAAAAGGCAAAACAAGAAACTCTCCCCCCCTAGCTTCTTTGCTCTCGGCCAAGGTAGAAAAAGGAGGAAGAAGAAATTCTTTCTTCCACTTTTCTTCACTCTTAATTCAAGGCAAAAATCCTAGGCACTCTACATCATATAAGGAAGGTATACTATGAATTCCAACCCTTTTCATCCATTAGTTTTCAAGATATAAATTTTTAAAGTTTTGATGAATAGTAACAATGTTGAGTTTTCTTTTAGATCTTGGATTATAAGGATTGTAGGAGCTCATCCAAGGTGTTCTTGAGACTTGTAAGGCATACCCAAGGCTCCTAGATACTCAAGAAGGTATAAAAACCCTAACCCCTCTTGGCCATGTAGTGTTTGTGATGTTTAATGTTAGATCCATGATTATTAGTGTGAATCTTGGACATATAAGTGATGGATGATGTAGATCTTGAGTTTAAGTGTTGTGGTTGTGATTTTTATGCTTGTGGTTAGTATATGTAACTCCATGTATGTTGTAAAGTATGATCTTGGTGGTTTAGATGATGGTTGTGATGTGGATGTAAGATTCTTGGTTGGTTAAGTGATATGAGCATGCTGAGATTTTTCCAGGAACTTGAACTGTCTTGTAGGAGGGTTTTGAACCCCTAAATCTTGTCCCCTGAAGTCCTAATATATATTGTTGGAAGTTATTTGAATGTAGTTTCCAGAAATGTAAGGTTCATGACTAGGTGATGTATAGATTTTGAGTTATGGCCTGAGAAGTGAAATGTGTTTCTGGATTCCGGACTGCATTAAATGGTCCCCTTGTGAACCTTGTTTAAACCCCTAAAAATTTATGTAGGATCATGGAAAAATTAGAGAAGCTAGTAAATGTAGTGGGGAAGGCTACCCAAAAAGAATTGGATTAAAATGTGTATTTTTCGATTTTATAAAAATGCTAGAGTAAAATTCGCGCAAGGGAAAAAGTCGTAAGTGGAGTGTAATTTTAGGGGTAATGGATGTGATTCGGATATGGTAACCAAATTAAGTCGAATAAGTGGCGAGCATAATCGATTGATGACATGAACCTATAGTGGGGCTAGAGAGTCATAAGACGAAGTCATTAAGTTAATTTTGTACCCCCTAAAACCCCGCAATTAAAGAGATATTGTTAAGGTACTAACGATCGGCTATTGATTATGTATAGATTGTTCCACTCCGCAAGCTCGACCACCCCAACCTCACCAAGGCAAGTTTACTTTTCAAAACTTACATATACAAGGACTTTCACTGTTGTGTTTGTAGTTTTCAATCATATCAAATGTTTATGTTTATCGAAGTATCGATGAAATTGAGATGTATAAGTACATATATGTTTACACCCCTTGAACTTAGAATGAAATGTTTTCTTCGGACAACGACTCTAGCAATAGAGGTCGTAGCGGTACGTATATACTATTGACCGGGGAGCGGTATATTATTATATCGTAATTAAATTGCGAAAACCCGAAGGGTCATTCGGGGAGTATCGTATACTCAAGTAATTATTTTTATATCTTCATAAATACTCAAAATACCTATCTTGGATTAAAAGCTTATTTTATTAAATAATTATTTTATTAATTATTAATATTAAATCTTAAAATATCATTTATTAATTATTGTTCATTATTTTAAAGACAAAGCTAATCCAAGATACCTTTAGCACTTTCAAACTCGAACTCTTTCGAACTCAAAACATTTTCGAAAACCCCCGGTCAGGTTTGCTTCTTGTGTGATTTCAAGAATCATCGGTCGACTGATGTCGGACCCCAATTACTCAGTTTTCAATCAAAATCAAGTTTTTAAAAGAAAAAGAAAAAGGGACTCTGGCAGGTGTGGGAATCGTTGACGAACGATTCCCGGGATGTATAAGCGACCGTGAGCCAGGCGGTCCATCAATTATTATTCCGGCCCAGGTGTTGCCGAAGGATGATTACGGATGTAGTTTTCATCGAGGGTGATTACGGATGTAGTTTTCACCCGAGGATAGTTACGGATGTAGTTTCTATCCTTCTACCGGTAGAGAAGACCCGCGGATTATTGGACTTGGATGTGGCGACTGATCATCGTCAATCCTTGTCAGGTTTTTATGTTTTCTTCCAGTCCCATCCTCCACTTTGGAAAAATACTCAAACACTGCTTCTTGGGCCTAAGTGCCAGGTTGCCGATAGTGTGGCTTTTGATAAGAAAAATATTGACATCGTGCAGTATCTAGAACTGCAAGATTTTCTATAAAGATTGGCACGTGTTAGTGCACTCTTGCAATTATTTCAAAGAATGAAATGTTTTTGAATGAGAAACCTTCTAAGCTAATGGAAGGAAAGAGGTTTGCAATGATGTATTCCCTGTACAGTATGTTAACCGTAGAGTGTTTTGCCGAAAATGATATACTCATATGTATATATTTTAAAACTTGAGATATGTTGAAATGGGAACCTTATAAAGGGTTCATATGTTATTCTTAAAGCTCCTTCGTGAGTATAAATGTTTTATTCAAACTCGGACATATATATTGTCCAATTATGTTTTGAAATCTGAGATATATGCCCATACAGTTGGGAATGTTTTCAAAATAAACCACATTATTATTTTTCAAAATGGTGAACTTGCTGAGCATTATGTAGCTCATTCTTGCTTTATAAAAACTTTTCAGAAAGAGAAGAATTTGGTCGGTTAACTCCGCAACAGCAGAAGAGGAGTAGAAGATTTACCCCGGAGATGATTTAGTTCATGATATATACTACAGAGTAAGTCTGATAGGTTTTCAACTGTAATAGTAAGACTTGTCCTCAAGTGTAGTTGTATAAGTGGAATTGCGTAAGACTCTGGATTGTACAGATGAATTGTAATATTTAGTGTTACTTTTGATTATCGTTTCTGAGGCTCTAACTTGTTTGTGTGTAAGATTGAGGTCTGGATGGATGTATTGTTGAGTTGTAAAGTTAATACAGGTATGATATGGTTGGATGGTGATGTGACGACTTGAATCTTTGACCTTAGATTTGGGGGTGTCACATTTCGTATGCTTTGAGCATGACGAGCAGATACCAGTCTAATCCAGGTGAAGGTCACTGGACGACAGTCAAGAATGTTCTAAAGTACCTGAATAGGACTAAAGATTCATTCTTGGTGTATGGAGGAGAGGAGAAACTGGTTGTAAAAGGTTACACCGATACAAGTTTCCAAACAGACAGGGATGATACTATATCACAGTCTGGTTTTGTGTTTTGTCTAAACGGAGGTAACATACACATATGTAAAGTGCACACAAATGATAACATTGCAGACCTACTGACCAAAGGCTTGTCGCAGCAAAAGCACGATGGTCACACTAGTTCCATGGGTATTAGATACATGGGTGATTGGCTCTAGTGCAAGTGGGAGATTGTTAGTGTAGGTGCCCTAGAGGCAATACATTGTTTCTTTTAATAAACCCTTATGTCATTTGATTATTCATTAAACATATTTATTATGACTTTAATTACTGCGATATATTTGTTAGCATAATAAATGTCCTTAGAATCATGATACACATTGTATAGTTTAAGTACATGACTTGAACTTGAGATTATATAATATATCATATTCTTAAAGGTCCCTAGTCGAGTATTATTATTACAGGGCAATAATAATACGTAAATAGACTAGTATGTTGTTTGACAGATAACCACATCTCATTGGTTATAAGTATGGAGATACTAAAGTCAAAAACATAGGTACATGTAGGGGTACATGGTACTGGACAGACCCACAGTGAGATTCTTCATGTTTAATAAAGTCATAAGAAAGACTCACAGTGATAATGGTGTAATGGTCCTTTGACTTGAGTCATTATATTTCTATACGAGAATTAATATACTTTGACTACATTAAAAGTTACCTTTGACCGGGTGATGATAAAAGTGGACATCGGGTATATCATGAGTAGTATGAGAAATATGAATGATAGATAAAGGATTTAACCCTCCTAGAATTAGGAGAGATATTATTGGCCTCTTGATTGAGTGAGACTATAAAATGCATGGTCGTGCTCAAATAATGATTTGTTTTAATAGTCTACTCATGGATCAAGTAAACCCGGATTAAATGTTGAAAAGGATGACTAAACACATGCCTCGAGTTTAATCTATAATATTTGGTTAAAGGGATTATATTACACAGAAACATTAATCACAAAAGTTTTAAATTGAATCACCGATTATTATTATTACTTGGGTAGCAATGATGTATTACTAGATACCGCTCATTGTTTATAATTTTATTAGATATTAAAATTATTGCCAACGTAATAATAACCTATAGGGTCACACACTTAGAACGTCTTAAAAGGAGTTTTAGTTTAAATTAAGAATTTAAATTAAATCATTATTAAATTGAGAATTGGCTATTTAATTAATTGGACTGGTCCTAATTAATTATCTAAGCAAATTCGAATTTAATAAAGTAAGAACAGAATTGGATTTAAGGAAGTCCAATAATAAAATCAGAATAGAAATAGAATTGGGTTTAAGGAAGCCCAATTCGGTTTTTTGATTTTAGCCCATTATTTCTCTCGTATAAATACATAATGATGTATTACTTTAGGGTTAAGAGTCATTAAATCGTTTTTGACAAAACCTTAGCAGCTCCATCTTCGAGAGGCTAGAGAGAGAGAGAGGCTGTTCTTCGCGGGCTAGTACCTGGCTCCTCGGATCGTTGGACGGTCGGACGTTCGTGTGGATTACCTTAGAGACACGGATCTTGACGCAAGGACTGTGTGTGGTGATTACAAGCAAGGATCTCCGTTGAGTTCGTGAAACAAGATCTTAATAGGTATGATTCGTTATCTCCATAATCTGCCCGGAATTATACATGGATCCTGGTTTGGGTTTCGAAAATTTTATTTTATTTACGTTTATCCGCTGCGTTTTATGCCTCGGAACCCAATAATTATTACCCAGAATACCATTAAAGTAAGAGATGGCTACCTCAGACATGTCTTCATGAGTCACTTTCATGTCACCGTTAGCATCGGTAAGAGATAGAATTTTATTGGTGTTCCACTTTCCACGACACAAAGAATTTGTTATTATAGTCGCCATTTTTTAACCATTTAACCCTAGCCTTTTGCTTAAGCAAACATTCCTCGTCTTGAAGGGCTTTTGAATAAGACTCTATAAGGCCTTTCTCAGTCAAAAAATCCTCACTGGTAGTAAACATTCGATTCTAGAATGAAAGAAGAGCCTCCCTAGCATGCTCAACCCGATTGTGGAGATTCCCAACCTTCCTGTTCAGAGATTTTATCACATCCTTTACACATTTGAGCTTAGTAGTTAGAATAAACCACGGATCACCTTCGATATGGATAGACCAGGCTTCAATCACTTTAGGCATGAAATCAGGGTTGTCCAGCAGATAGTTAAAGAATTGGAAAGGCTTTGGATGCTTTTTGATTTCTAAACCAAGATTCGTAGCAGCTGGACAATGGTCGGAGAGACCACGAGCCAGGAAATTGGCTGTTAAATTCGGAAAAAAACTATGCCAGGAAGGATTAACAAGGATTCGATCCAGTTTTTGAAATTTAGGGCAGGTGGCACTACTATCCCACCAAGTAAAAAAATGCCCAGTACCCCGCAAATCGGTGAGACCTAGAGACAAAATTAGGTCTTTGAAATCAGTAATACCCGAGGTCCATCTCTCAACACCCCCTTTCTTTTCATCAATACTGATACAAGCATTGAAATCCCCACTAATAACCCAAGGATCATCGTTAACCATTGTAGAAAGACCAGCTAACTCCTCCCAAAGCAACTTCCTCTCTAAGACTGTGTTATGCCCATAGACAAAAGAGATGAAAAACTTCAAATTACAGTGAAGAAGCGTGACATAGCACGAAATTTGCTGTGCAGATGAGGAAATAACAGATAAATTCCAAAAGGACAGGTTCCAACCCAAGCCAAATACGGCCTCCCTGGTGGTGGTTATAATTAAAATGCCACCTAAGACTGGGGGAAATCTTTAAAGAGATTTTCTTGACAATCAAGGATAATTTATTCGAGTAAATGAAATCCTTGACAAAATCACATTTATTATTAAGGCCACAAACGTTGAAAGAACAAAAATCAATCATCATAAAAACGATTACGATTGTGGGGGAGGGCTTCCCAAAGTTTGTTTTGCCCTCATAGGCCTACCACGCACAGCTTTCGAAGGTTTACTCTTCATCTTATTGTCGACCTCAGCAACTAACACACTTTTAAGAGCCAGGGGAAGGAGAACCCACAGAAGTCGAAGGGGAAGACAAAGGCTTCCGTTTAGAACGAACTTCAGTCCATCCCCCTTGGTCAGTGTTCTCAGGGCTAATGGTTTCATTACAAGATTTCGGCTCTATAGGATTGTCATCTTTTACTACTTGTGTCATGGGCTCCTCATGGCCTACAGAAGAGGCTGGAGCAATAACTGGCTCAGATGTATCAGCTGGCGCAGAAGGCGGTTTTTGAACCCAAACTCGAGTAGCCGTAGGACAGACATTAACACGATGCCCTACACAGTTACTGCAGACCAAAGGTTTATTAAGATAGGAAACTTTCACTATTACCTCATATTTTCCTCCGTGACAGGATCTATATCAACCACTAGGATGGAAGTTGGTAACCGATCACCTAGTTTATATCTTACACACATCTTGGCAGAAGGAAGGACCTCCAACTTAGACGTCATGTTATCTACACCAATGGGAACCCCAACTACACTTGCGACACTACTCAGGCCTTCACGGGTCTAGTAACAGTCCAGCAAGTTTGAGAATTTAACCCATAAAGGAATACAGGAAATTTGTTCAGTATCAACAGAGCAACCCCAATTCGAGACCACAACTGGCCTATTTTGAAGTACCAGGTTCCCTGGGAAGGATCTCATTTTTCTCCATGATGGAATTAAATTTGAAGACAAACGTTTTATCATCCTTTTGAGAGACCAACACAAGACGATTGCCCCAAATTGCTTTAGCAGTTTCTCTGAGCACCCCAAAAGGAAGTGTAGCTTTGGTGAGTGTACCAATAATGCAACATTTGAATTTCTCAACCCCTTGTTTTAGAACCTCATCAGGTGGGGAAACCACGTCAACACCAACCAGCAGAGGGACATAATCAAAGACCACATTGTTAATAAGTGATTTCAAAACATTGGACCAAGACTTAGGCTGAGCTTTTCCATCACCCTCTTTATCACTTATCTTGTTCGATACCCAGATCAGTTTTTGCCCCAGAACTTTCACCTTTAGCACCATCCTTTGCATAGCAATCTTTGGCCGAAGGGTGCTCTGAGAAGATGGGAAGACCAAAATCATCACAACCACTAATAAACTTGGAAGGGTCAGGCAATCCAGCATTAAATTTGACTTTATTAGTTATAGCATCCCTTTCAAATGAAGCCATAGACAGACCATTCTTTGTTAGATAAACCTGCAGATCCTGCATCTTGTTTCGCAAAGCAATCAGCTCCATCTGTTCTGCACGAGTGGTAGCCATCACAGCTTTTACGGCTTGGTTACCAGTGTTGACCTCAGTGACAATGTCATCATCTGAGCCACTCTCTTCCACCATACCCTCAATCGGAATACCTCCAGTTGAACTCTTTTGAACGTTAGAGGGCAAGTCCTCCTTTACACCCATAACCACATCATCGTTCAAGGGATCCACCTCAAGATGGTGAGACTCTCCAGGAACAGAGTTAGCAGCACCCACTACTTCACGAAACACCGATCCAGCAACTTGAAAAGGCACTTCACTTCCATAAAAAAAGACCAAACTCAAGAGGATTACTGTCATGGTCGAGACGCACGAGACGCACCCCATCTGAGCCAACATTAGAATCCTGGCTATCCATAAAGCTCAAGAACAGTCCAAGAAAAGAAAGGAATAGTAATAATTATAATAAAATAGCTAAGAAATATGGTGTTTAGGTTGGGAAAAGCGAAGAAGAAGATGGATTCGTGATAAGAATTATGGATCTAATGGAGAAAGGTGTGTAAGAGAGGTTGATTGTAAGAGCAAGTCCAATGCTAGATGCTAAATTGTTATTGCTATTGCTATAATATAGAACCAAAAAGTGAATTTTGGTGCTAAAATAAAACTCACCCTCCAATGCTAGTTCTATAACTAGTTTCAAATTTAACCAACTCTTTTAACTTTTACCTAACTCTTTTAACTTCTATTGAATATATATTCAATACAAACTCATCTCATTCTAGTTAAATGATGATGTGGCATGGATGCATAAATGCATCCTTGGTTTCAAATTTAGCACCAAGGATGCATAATATAGCAATAGCACTAAGGATGCATCCAACTATAGCACCCCTTTGGAAATGAGTTTTTTAGCACTTGATGCTATAATATAGCAATAGCACCAAGGATAGCATTGCATTGAATTTGCTCTAATAATTTTTGAGGCGGCTAGAACATAAAATTAGGTTTAGGGTTTGTTTATCCTAAAGAGAAGGGCGCCCTGCCCCATTAGACCATTTAAGTGACATCAAAAGGGTGCTGGTTCTGACAAGGCGATCCCCCCTAAAAGTAGCATCGAAACGATTCTGCTTGAAAACCTCTTTTTTAAAATGGAACTTTCAGCGAGAAGATATCCAATAAAACGAAACCAGATCAAGTATGAGTTGGACTTATGCCTGTTTTTCTTTCTTTTTATCTCGGGACTGTGGGAAGTCAATAAGCTTTCCACTCGGCTAATTGTTCTCGGATAGCACCTGCTCCTCCGTAAATGAATTGTTTCGGTGAAAAGAAAAGAAGATAGGCGCATGTTTGTTAAATGAAAAAAGAAAAAGGTGGCCAGGAAAATGACTCTGTCATTTAGTCATGCCGACATCTTAAACAAATTAGTCATGCTAGCCTCATTGTTTTGTTAGTCATGCAAGTGCAAGAATGAAGTCATGCAGAGTATTTATTCAGTCATGCAGAAGGATGGCAATGACTTGGGAAATCATTCGGGAGTTAAATTGAAGAAAAGAGGCAGTGAATTGTTTGTGGTAATTGATACAAATAACAACAGGCGACCACATCTTTAAAATATCTTTACAACACAGAACAGACTTGACAGAAGCCACAAATCAAATCCTTTTCTCTCAAGATATCAACAACACACAGGAGACAAAATTTTCTATTCGAGCTATCCAAGTTCTTGCTTTGTAATATTTTATCCGCTAGAATTTGTATACTTGTATCTCGTGTACTAATTTCATATCTCAATTTTTATTAACAAATATATAAAAATTCATGTCAAATTTTCTAATTTGTTTTTATTAACTAGATATCATTTTATAGTGAATTTTTAACAACCCTCAAATTTAATATTTTATTATATTTAACTTGAATTTTGTTTCATTTAATTTTGCTTAAATTTATCTAAATTAAATTTAAATCTACTGAACAAATTTTGATAAAATAGTATAAATTATATTCAACCCCTTCTACAATCTTAAAAGACCTAACAATTTTAGCCGACATAGAAGGAAAATAATCACACTTATCTTCTGTTTTGTTCATCAACTCATTTTTTTCATCTTCTTCAACTCAAAACAACTCATCTTCTTCCTCTCATACTTGCATATACCTCTCTACACACATAGTATATATGACTGTACAGTTTTCACTTTTCAGTAAGCCAAGCCTACAGGCTACAACAAAAGAAGGATAAAAATGTCTAAAAATTATACTTCTTATGCGAAGTCAATACCAATATACCAATCTAGGGCTGTAATTCGAGTCGAACCGGGCGAGTTCGAGCCGGGTATTAATTCGAGCCGAGTTTTTTATTACGAGCCGAGCTAGCTTATTTAACTAAACGAGCCTAATCTTCTGTCCGAACTCAGCTCGTTTAATTTCACGAGTCGAGCCGAGCCAACTCGTTTAGCTAAACGAGCCTATTTAAACGAGTCGGGCAAGCCGGCTCGTGTAAAATTACACTTAAACGAGCCTAATCTTCTGACCGAACTTGGCTCGTTTAATTTTACGAGTCGAGTCGAGCCGGGCTCGTTTAACTTTAAACGAACCTAATCTTCTGACCGAACTTGGCTCGTTTAATTTTACGAGTCGAGTCGAGCCGGCTCGTTTAGTTAAACGATCCCGGTCTTGTGTTCGAGCTCGGCTCATTAACGAGCTCGAGTCGAGTCCTGTTAAACGAATTCGAGCCGAGCGAGCTCGCGAGCTACCCGACTCGAATTACAGCCCTATACCAACCAACACATTTCCTTTCTTAAAATTATAATATCCATATAAGTAACAAATTATGGTGGTGTTTGGCTGGGCTTATAAGCCCGGACTTATAACTTATTTTCGGGTAAAAATTTCATATTTTGATAATTTGTTTTTATGGTTGTATTTAATGTATGTTTGAGATTTCATAAGTTGCAAAAATAAGTTGGAAAATAAGTTGGAATGTTAGGAATCTCTAACATTGACTTAAAATAAGTTGACTTATTCTGGAAATAAGCTTCCCCAACACCCCCTATATAGGAAATAACTTCTCATTCCAAGCCAAACAAGCACTTGCAATGCTACAGGATATTTTATGATTATACCACCAAGTACAGTTGACAAATTTTCAGAAATGACCAAGCACAAATGGACACTATCAATTTTTTTCTTCAATAAAACCACTACTCTCACCAACAGTACTACCATCGTCTTCCTACCTCTTCCTGTACAATAGTACCACCAATCTTCTCACCAATCCTAGCACAATAGTACCACCAATATTCCTGCCAACAGAACCATCTCACTTTCATCTCGTCCACCTCTACCCATACATCAACCTTCCAAAAAAAAAAAAAATTAACCAAAGCAAACATCCTCATCATCAAGATGCATATCTATAACTTGTATGTACCTTCTACGCATTTATTGAATTTTCCTCATCCTTGATCCACCACGTTGGATTAAGCATGATTAAGTTGTGCATACATCAGCAATTGGGTCCGCGCTTCCATAATTAGGTATTTCTGTCCATAGATTTAAAGAAGGCAATTTGGGCCTTTACCCTAATCGGTTTTACATGAACTCAGATAATTAACGGCAATTTGGGCCTTTACCCTAATCGGTTTTACATGAACTCAGATAATTAACGAACAAAGAGATATGTAGTACCCCTGTACACTGGACTGAGTACTGATATATGTCCAGTCGGATGTTTTAAAGATACATGGTTGTAAATACTCCCAAGTCAATCAAATACACTGAACAAGTCACCTAAGAAAACTGAAATTTCAGCATAATAATAGATCCAAATAAGTGCAGATCAAACACTATGTGTTCAATCCAGGGAACCATCTTCAACAAATAAGAAACTGCATAAAATTTCTCTACATCCGCTTTGATAACAGTACCAGCCAATTTTGCAACTGATACTTTCTATCACCCAGTAATCAAAAGGGCCAATATGGTTCAACTATGACTGATTGCGCATAAAAGATAGGAAGTTCCTATACTAAGACACTGTCACAATTTCACCACGGGAACCTGCCAAGTGCCAAGGGAATAATAGAAAATTAGGGTAACTATAGAAGGAATAACCAAGAGAACTCAGTAATTTGTGAGGGAAGGTGAAAATTACTGTAAACACACAGCTAAATTATTCTTACATCGATCAAAAATATCTTCTGCAGCCTTGAGCAACATCTCAGCATCCTCAGCCATTTTGTTAATCCTATCTGACTCCTTACCTGCTTCAGCCGCTACAGATTCTTTATTGTCTGCTACAGCAACCTTGTAGGCTGCATTTTTAGCAGCATCTTCTACTGTATCAGGAAGATAAGAAGTTGGTTGAGGCTGTCTAGGTCGGATTTCTTTTGGTTTAGGGGTAGGGGCCTTTGTTCCAGGTGCAGCATCATTTTTACTTCTGTAGCAATTATGTACCTGCATTGAGATAATACAAAAACTCATAACAATTTATAATAAATCCGTCATATATTGGACCTTATTGAGTTGAAACTAATGATTGAATAATGCAATCACTACATTCAGAAATGCAGATAATACAATCTAAAATCTAATAAATGTAGCCTAACATGCAGTCTTCGTGTTGACTTCTACAGTTTTACGTATAAAGACATCCTATAACATAATTTTTAATTTAAAAATCAGAAGCATCAGAAACAGGAAACTGACTGTAAGTTACCCATAGTTTCACCATCAATGATCACAAGTACAAAGGAATATGAGACATGAACACGATGAAAGGGTTAATAAATTTCTCACTGAATTTTTCAAGTAAATTTAAACTCGAAAAGGTCCAGAGGTACTTTGTCAATTAAAATAATAAAAGCTGCAACGAATCAATGAGACTTAGCCAACAAGAAGAAATAAATATAAAATAAATAGCTAGCATGTGGTTTTACAATTTGAGATTGTAACTAGGGTTTTATTAACATTTTTTTATATATATCAAGTAGAATAGCGTGTGACCAAAGGACAGAGGAGGATATTAGGACAACAATTTGATGATAGAGAATGACTCACCGGGATTGGACGCGAAAGAAGATCTAGACTTACAGAGCAAATAGGGGAGTAAAAGATTATTTTTTTTTGCTACACAGAAAAGATCAGATTTAACTACAAATATATAAATGTAGGTTATAGAAAGAACAATTCAATCATGCTGAATATTAATAAATATATATATATATATATATATATATATATATATATATATATATTCTAATAATTAATCCTCACACCCCAACTAAATACTCTTGCTGAGTTGCTGACTGTAGGTAGCAAATGTTTTTTTGGGACACATAATATTAACAATAAAATAATAAATGTGAACAGTTGGCCAGTATGTGGTGTACTACTAACCTGTGCCACATTAGTGGCAAGGAAGTGGAATTTCGGGGCTCGAGGAAACAAATTAGACCCACTGCATTTTGCCATTAATCAAATAGCCCACACTGCATTTTGCAGGCTAATCAAATAGTTGGTTTGACTTCAACAACACTTGATCACATTTATTCTAAGATGAGGCCTGAGGGAGCATCTAGGATTCCCTAAATATGCAGGCTAATCTATTTCTCACTCGCATTAAATGCTCTAAAAGATTTATTGATTCTATGTGCAAATCACGTATGGATGCCAAAAATACGGTTGTCTACCCTTCAACTATCGAATCTTGTGCGGAATACAACCAGGTTAGGACATAGCGTAAGAAATCTAAATATGTGTTTGTGATTTGCATAATGCATAAAACTGAATCTCAATATTTGGTTTGCCCCTCCAAGTATCAAATGTGGCAACTAACATATTATACCAAGCTTATCTACTATAAATTTCATTGTTTAATGACAAGCCCAATCAAGAGGTATCGAGGAACGTAATAAAGAATTATTATATGTATGTTGTTAATTAGTTTATATCTGTTTAGTGTAGAGATAAATAGTATATTTATCTATATGTTTTATATGGGGTTAGCAGATTGTTGAATAATTAAATTTACAATACGCTCGTTTGTTTACGGGCCTTTAGTTTGGTCCATTAGCTTAAAATATTAAGATTTTCTATTCCTATAGAAGTGATGTAATCCCCACATCTTACCTAGACTTGATAATAAGATATAACTGAAATATAAACCGGGTCTCTTCATGGGTTGTGATCCATAATCTTCTCCCTTATGCAGTTGGTAAACCCTTGGAGTAGTGGGTGCTATGCGGTTCATCCACCCAAGTTTTATCTCATTATCGTTTTTATTCAATAAATCGTTTTTTTTTAAAAGTTGACCTGCATCAAATCTCTGATTATACATTTTTCTTGGGAATATATCAACTAATTATTTTTGGGATATTATATAATTTATTGCTTATAAAATGTTTAATATGTTGTCCTGCATCAAGGGTAAAAGGAAAAAAACATGTTATGTGCAGTTGAAGAGTCAAACGAAGTTTGAGTAACAAAGTTTAAGAGAATACACTTGTAATTCACTAGATACTAATTTTATAGCTTACATATAGTATCACTTGACCTTAAAAAGAATGTTTGCAACTGCTGTCAGGAATTAGGGTTCCTGTTTTTCTGATATTTGATTGTTTTTGAGATTTTCTGATTTATAGAACTTGAAATGAAAGCAAACAGTAAAAAAGAGCTAAGATCTATAGAGATTAAGCTTAGTTAGATGATGATCAGAAAGAGATTGAGAGAGAAATGAAGATATCTTGTAGAAGAAGACATGTTTTCACAGAGTTAGTTATAGAGAGAGAAAGAGCAGAGATTAAGAGAGAGACAGATTTGGTGGAATGAGAATTCCTTTTCAAAATATGCATAATCTGAAAATACAACTGGTAGTCTACTTATATACTACTTGTCTCACAGCAATAGTGAAAATACTAAACTACCCTTACTAACAATAATACTACTAACAATACTTCCACACCAGACTACTACACAGTGCTTATACTAGTAACAAGGATGCTATCCTGACAGCAACACCCTAAGTAAATTAGTGTTGTAGTCTTGTAGATACATGCTATATCATGATTATCAGAAATGTGAGATGGGGAAGGGGCCACAATTAGACGTAAAAAGACTTATGTTTACGACAATTATATATAATATATCAAATTTCAACTAGGATTTCATTTTACAAATTGACTATGAAGTCACGATGGGACTTTATTTGGAATGGTAGGTGCATTCAACAACACATACATGAGTTCATCAAACACATATTCAGTCAACATCACAAAACCAGAAACAAGTCAACCTAAAAGTAAAGGGAGGGATCCAGATTTCAGCTATAACATGAACTAAATAGATTTCAGCCATCTATATAAAATAAATGAGAGAACTATTAGTTGTCCAATTCCTCACAAAGTACAAAAGCAAGATTAGTTACATCACATTTACATCAAATCATCTCCTATGCAAGTGTTGGTTAGATACTCAACAACATTATCATTTGCGCTATTCATGTCATATTCATTTAGATAGGCCTAAACAGATCCGACAAGACAAATAAGTAGAAAGACAGGAGCTATATAGGAAATAGATGACACCAATAATGGCAACATCAATGAGCGAACCTAATAAGCATAACAAAAGCAAATAAGTGAATTTTGTGAAATCCTTACAAATGTAAGCCACTATTCAATTTGAAGCTACTGGCATATATAGATATTTAGACGAGTTAGGCGTTTGGCCTATATAGATATTACATAGATATAATTTGATTGTTTTTAAATAATTTTACCTTAATGTAATGACTAGTTTATTTGATTAAATCAAAGAGATTTTATTAACTTTTGTTTGTTTAATTTTCAGATTTTTGTTGCAAGTAAAATGGTTCAATGGCAAAAGTTGATGAATGTTACCACTCAAAAATGAAAATAAGTAAAGTCAAATCTGTACTAAAAATATTTTCCATATATATTTGTGTGTGTGTGTGTGTAGTTGAATGCCTAATTCGCCTAACCTATAAAAATCAAGGCGCTTCACCTGCCTACTCATTTTTTACTGCCTTTCCGCCTAGGCAACGACTTAACTATGACTATGCAACTTTAGTGGTGGACGCTATGATCATCATAGGAATATTGAAAATTATATCTCATAGATCCCACCTCGACAATTTTTACAAACTCAATATTTCAATGAAAATTAAAGAGATTAATAGTGAACGCCACCAGGTGTTCTGCCTCAGTTATATGTACTGAAACCTCCTAAAACACAGAGGCCATAGAGATTATAATAAACTGGACAATCATACAATATTCTTAACAATTTCAAAATGTTACTGTAAATTTGTGTTCACTTTTAATCCCTTCAAGTATTTCTGTTACTTCTAATGTATGGCTGATTGTAAGTGCCATCATCTATGTATGCAAATAGGACTTTTCAGTCGCAATAGTTTATAGTAACGAAACTAAATAAAAAGTATAACAGAGTACGATGTCCGGATGTAGTGCAATTTAAAGGGTATGGTAACCCCGCTGCAAATTTTTCCGGTACAAGACCACTTTAATGTTTGGTCTTCCCTGATGTTCAATTAAATCAATGTTCATCAATCTGGCTTATCCATCATTCGACACTTCAACGCTCAAGCTCAATTTTTTTCAAGAAAAGGAAGAACAATGTGAGTTGTTACTCGTTTTCACGTATATTATTATTTAGATAGAAGTGCATTGAAAATTTGAATGTTTCTATCAACTATTATGCTAATATTTAAATATTAGATAATTATTACGATTGATTTCTTATTATCCAAGATAGGATTATGGACCTACTCATCCTATATATAATCAGAATATTCATCATATGAATTGATGAATATTTTTTATGTACTATAAACACTTGTTGAATTATTGTATGTTCTGCTAAATTCTATGAGGAAAAATGTTTACAGCTTTCTGTTTCCCGCTTTTTGCCTGCTTTCTAGCCTTTTTACTTACCATCACCAGCAGTTGCAGTTGTATAAGTTGCACACCCAAGTACACAAAGTGGACTTCCTATAATTTTTATCATTTAACAGTATTCACCTTAGTCCTTACTGTGACCATGGACACATTCTGTGACCACGGAAAGAAGCAGCTATTGAAAATCCAACAATAAGTAAATTGTCTGTAACTGCCCTTTTCTTGAATCCATCCTAACAAATGTTTTAGGTAATAATGCAGCAAAAAATTTAAGCAAGAGCAATTAAATTTATTGTGGCAAATACTCCTTTACACGTACATGCATGATTTTACGAGCCTATGTTTTATGCTTAGGCTTCAAATAAAAACAAGAAACGTGCAACCTAAATGCATTTTAGGTCAAAGATATACATGCACACTTAGCAACACCATATGTACGTCACAAGATTAACGAAAGAACCCAACATGATAAGATTACCTTCTCGAGTTTCTCTTGTACAACAAGCCTTCTCAGCCTAGACACCAATAACCGCCTGAAATTCTGAGGCACCTCTTGCTTTTGCTGTATAATTTATCAAAATATAAAAACTTTGATCAGCTTCAGTAATCGAAGAAATTAGATGTCTCCTAGAACTGCCTCCCATCCCACCCTCACATGCACTTCTTTCTTAACAATACTTTACTGGAGTAACATATCTGTTGAAGGATGCACATTATACCCATGTTACGAGCAGTTTTTGCATTGCCCTGTCATTCGAATGTTACAACTTCTGTTTAAAAGTTTTATGGCTCGGGACATTTGGATTATTGGATATGCAAAAGGAAGTGTAATAAACTTCAGACTGGAAACATAAGTCCAGGCCTGTTATTTGTTAATTATGTCCACTAAACAAAACTATGGGGTTATATTTCACAACAAAGCCATTGCGGATACGAATGCAGATATGAGAAATGATTGGAGTGGTTTGTTTCATGTATGTATTGGATCAACACTACATCTATAAAAAGAAAAAGATTCAGTGGCATGGTGAATCAGATAGAAATGAGGAAGGTATCCTCTATTCTTACCTCAATAAAACTTACGATTGCGCTAGCATCAGATCCATTTGGGTCGTTGAGGTTCTTAAGTGCATCGTAGATCATATTATCATACCTGGAATCAAAAACTACATTAATGGAAATATATACAAAATTCGGACATCATTCACACAAGAAAGAAAGCAGCTTTAACAATCACAAGAAAAAATAAAGTTATTTAAGATCTTTTTTGAATTAATACACAAAGTCTTGTGAGAATGATCGACGAATCTTCCGCAGGGATATTGGAAGAAAGTTCTTTACTATGTTACCCTGACCCTTCATTTTCTCTCGAGTACCCGTGTCGGACACTCGACACTCGGACATGGGTATGGACACTCCGACACTTATTTTAGGCCATAAACATGTAAAATTTTCAAAATATTGCCGAGTCCGACACTCGGACACGTATCCATGTTGGACACTTTTAGCCGAGTCCGGGTAACATAGGTTCTTTATAAGCAAGATAGATATCCAATCAATTTGTATGGTTATTCGTTAATGCAAAACACTCAAAACCGTAAGTCTTTCCTTTCGAGGTCAGGATGACATCTGCTCCCATACTTTTTAATATTGTAAGCAGGTAATTATGTTCAAAAATATTCATATCCATCCTTTCTACGTTTTTGCCACTTCGCAACGACCAAGCATAAAAAAAAAGTGAAAGTAAATGCAGTGAATAGATTTCAGGGCAGAATTCAAAAAAAAAAAAAAAAAAAAGTAAAACCAAAACAATAGATAATTACTACATATCTATATGGGTGGGGGTGACAAACTTTGAAGCTGTCTTCACATCAAGATTGCATTTTGAAGAATCATTTGTAGGTACAACCGCAAGAGGCACTGCATCATGTGAAGCCAGGGTGGAAGAAGCAGGCGGCATGGAAGAGGCGGGTGGATTGGAAGGTACGGGAGGGTTGGAAGGGGCAGGTGGGGTGGAAGAGACAGGTGGGGTGGAAGAAGCAGGTGCATTGATAAGGAGAAGTGGAGTAGCAAGAGTGCCAGGAGTAAATGAAACCTCGGAAGCATCTGACTCAGACTTAGGTTTCAGTATCCTTGATTTGTCCCTTGGGCCTTGGCCACCAGCACTGACACTCATATTCCGCCATTTGTCCTACACAAGCAAACCGCTAGATTGTTAATAACCAAATAATATAAAAACCATACTCAAAAATATCGACAGAAGTAGAATTTACACCGCACGGAACATTAAAAAAAACGGTGTACAGGAACACCGCAATTGCCATTGAATAATCCCACTCTATTTCGATCTAATATAATCATGTCGTAGCTGTCGGTCCAATTCAAAGCTAATTCTCTCTCTGTGTGTGTCTCTCTCTCTCTCTATCAATCTATCCCTCTCAATATATCTCCCTCCCTCTATCTATCTATCTCTCCCTCTCCCTCTCCCTCCCTCTCTCTCTCTCTCTATCAATCCATCCATCCATCCATCCATCTATCTACTAACTATCTATTTATATATCTGCCCTTTAAATTTAAAAAATTAAAGTGGTAAACAGAGTGTAGAAACAACAATACAAAGATGTTGAAGAGCCAATAAAACATAAGTAAAAAAATAAGGGGAGGAGGGATATGACCTTGAGATCTATATTGGAGCGAGTATAGAGATGGTGATTAAATTCAGGATCTTTCTGGATATTCTTCCACTTTCCGGTGCCGTGTTTTGCAACTCCGGCGCGTAGGGCTTCTTCTTCTTCCGCCGTCCATTTCTGCTTTGGATTTCCCATCCCTGTCTATATCTCGTCTCGTATCTCCTCACACTCCTTCCTTCTTAAACCCCTTCCCCGTGCTGCTGCTGCTCCCGGTGGAATACAGATATAACCCACAATTCCTCCTACGACGTCGAAATCTTTGTTTCCTACGCCCTGGCCTACTCAAACAAACACGCTTATTAATTTCTTCCTTATATTAAATATTTTCTTGGAGTTATTTCAAATGAGAAATATTTTAAATTGAAAAAAAAAATGTATTGGTACTTTTCCCGTGGAATATTATGCAAAATTATCTTGAAAACGAAAATATAAAAATAACAAATTTATTGAAACACAATAATAATATAAATTAAGTATTATAACTTAAATAATTTCTTTAATATACATTTCATCAATAATAATTCATCATTTAAATAAAATAAAATAACAAAATTAATTAACAAATCTATTTCATATATAATGCCACAACATGTACTATTTTAATCCATCTTAAATTACTATTTTAACCCTCTACATTCATTAATACACATCAATTAAAATTTATATTTAATATGTGCATTCATTAATATACATCATTTAATACTATCTACTTAATTATAACACTTTTGTTACATTGCAATTAACTAAGCATTCGAAGAAGTTTGTGTACATTGCAATTAACTAAGCATTCGAAAAAGTTTGTGCCTCGTACGGGTATAGAAGCCTTAGAACTCATTATAAGTGATCTAACATTATTGATGAAATAATATTGGAACAATAATTTCAGATTGCTAACTGCATATTTTTGCTATGCAATCTACATAATAAATTAATTTTGTGTACTGGAATTTAGTATTTTTACTTTATAGAAATGTGTTTAATACAATATTTTTTTTATACTTTCTTGGCTTTGTTGCATTACTTGACATTCTGTAATATCAAATACAACAAATACATGCATGACTCAGAGCACTTTGAAAAAATAAAGGGTACATCTGAATGTTTTAATCAAAATGGGAGATCTTGAAAAGGGGACAAAATAAAAGTTGGTTAAAAAAGAACGCGATAAACTAGAAAGAATTTTAATCATCACAATATCAATTGTTAATATTAATATCAAAACGTAATGAGAAAAATTACAATACCAATTATAAAATAGAGCAATCTCGTGCCTTGCACGGGAATTGAAGCTAGTTTTTACTAGAAAACCAAACCAAACCAAACATACCCAGTATATCCCGCTCAGAGCAGGGTCTGGGGAGGGTAAGTTGTACGCAGACCATGCCCCCACTTTTAGAGCAGGGAGGTTGTTTCCGTGAAGACCTTCGGCTACGTGCAAGGCAAAAAAACAAGTTGACTTTATTTATTTATATTTGTTATTAGGTTGTATATTATACAAGTTGACTTTATTATGCTAATCTTATTAGTGTCATTAATTGTACTAAAAGAATGTGTTAATTAACTATTTTATATAATATAAGCAATGATTAACGATGTGTTGTACACAATGGGTTCCCGTTATAAAAAAAATGTGACTATTTCTGGATTTTATACGTTATGTGTGTATTAATTTTCGTGTTCAATTTGGATGTGCATTTGTCAACATGTATTTAATGGTTACTAGTAGCAAAGGATTAGGAGATTTAATAATTTATCTTGAAAACATGACTCAATTAAAATTTTTTATACTAACTGTACTTATATGCAATAGCAGTCTTGCATGTAAGAAATAGGGAGCGAGTGAAACTGCTTATAGATTAAAATCACGACTAAAGTTATCACAAATGCATAAATATTTTGTATCGGTTATATGGGATTTGATTGTCATTCTTGTTTATTAGAAAATTTTCAATTCTCGTTAGACATTATATAAATTAACTTGTGAGGAGGAAGCAGAAGCTATCTTAGCTCAAGAGGAGCGAGTTTTGAGGAAGAATACTATACCGTTTCTGAAGGTTTTGTGGAAAAACCATTCTGAAAGAGAGGTTACTTGGGAATTAGAGGAATCTATTCGTGAGAAATATCGCACTTGTTCGCACTTGTTTGATTCAGATACGAGTTTTAGTTTCGTTTGATTCCGGGGACGGAATCCTTTTTAAGGGGGTATATATGTAATATATAGGTAATTTAGATATTTAATAATAACAATAATAATAATAATAATAATAATAATAATAATAATAATAATAATAATAATAATAATAATAATGTGACGCCCTCCCAATCTGGGGCCTAGATCGGGGAGTCACTGACACACTAGATACAAACACCCTAAAAATAGTAAATATAAATATAACATGCTGACTAACCCCAACTCTACTCACCTGGATCTTTCACAGGTAATGGTATGAAACAAGCAAACCAACGTCTAACTAAATTATTATTACAAACCAAATTCAAATTATAAACATTATTACAAACCCTTTGTTCAAAAGTTCTAACTACCAGTTCTCACAACTAACTCAAAAACTCTCTTCACTGAGTTGTTATTGCATCTACCTCGGATGGCAACTCGAATGAAACCACAACAGGGTTATGGGTAACGCGCTTCCTCGCGGTCTGTCTAGTACGAGCCATGATTCTAAAGTTATTGTCAAAAGGGTTAGACAAAATAATAATGAGCTAAAGCTCAGCAAGTAACTAGAGTACTCAACTGAAAATAGTAATAGCAGGATATTCAAATGGATGACAGTAGAACAAAAGATAACATATGATTACTAGAAATCGTAAAAGTAATACTGGTACTTGAATATAATAGGAGATCAACTGATAGACAGGATAATAATGGTTACCAAGATATGTGTAAAGCAATTGACATTTCAATTGATAAACCAATTTCATTTCAAAGTATTTAAAAGAAATCTTTCACTTAAAGAAAACTGATTGGAGGTTTTATTTTCATCAACAGACAATACGGGTGATCAGCCACGTAAAGTCCCCATAACAGACACGAAGTCCCTCTGGACATTAATCCTCTCATTAGGATAACTTGGGTTCCCAAGAGGCAACACATTGGCCTATAAAGGTGCTGGACTGGTCCCACCAGATTACAGGATAAATATACACAAACAGGCTGGACCGGTGTTACCCGTTCACTTACGCCTCTCCAATCTTTAGGAATCCGTAGAAACCATTTTGATGGAGTTCTTAAACTTTTATAAAACATTCTTTTAAAAACATCTCAGCTTAGAAAGCCTTTTGTTTTGAAAACACTTTAACTTGTAAAACATTTTGATTTGCAATGATAAAAGTCAAAGGGTTTGACTAGAAATACTGAATCCAAAGAAATGAGGTTTACAAGTATGGATTATGAAGATATAGACTCAAAGGTATCAAGGCAATTGATCAGAGAAGAGCAAATGATTTTAAAGTCAAAGGTCAAAGATGTGACATAATAGTTTTAGGGCAATCGATCAAGTTATAGAGATTATGAAACAATAATATGGGTGATCAAGTTCTTAGATCAATGATTAGGTCACAATGAGGTTTATAAGTTTTTAGGGTCAACTGGCTACAAACATAGGTTAATTAGAACACTGGTTTATCCGTCAATCAATTAGGTTTGATTATGGAAAGCTGTTTGACATATATGGTCAAGAAGAACTTGGAAAGAATCATGTTGTTTTAGGGTTTATAAGTTGTCAAGTAGTTGTTAACAGAATTTTGGATACATGCAAAGATAGGTTCAATAAGATTTGTAATCAACATGGTATAAGATAGACATGCTTGAATCAACAGGATATAACAGTTCAAGAATATAAACTTCAGAGAAAAGACAGAGTTACTTGCCTCCGGTAGAATGCAACAGCTAACAGCTCAGTCACTGATACTCAACCTTAGCTTTTCCCTTGTTGCTAGGTCCTACGTCCTTCGTATCTACATAAACATAAGTACTACTTTAGTACTATATTCTCTTTACTTCTAATCCTATTCTACCCAAACAATTCCTATAACGTGTTAACACTTAACATATATAACACATACCCTTATATTAATCAACACATCTCGTAATCAGATAATCACTTAAACACGTAGCACATAGAACATGCAAATCAAATATGTCATTTAGACACTTAACGTATAAGGTCAATTTGACTTATAAACAGTTATACTATACTACTATACAATTTACGATTTATAAATCTCACGAAAATTGGGCAGCGTCTCCTTTATAAAATAGACTTAGCCCGTCGGAACATAACCGACTCAATCCAACAATTAACTCAATACAATCCATCTCGAATTCATATATACAACAAACTCATACAATTCGTCATTACTTAACATTCATAACGACTACGTATACTTAACAATTATCATATATACTTAATTAACTTTAAATTCCAAAATCTCCAATTATAGATCAAAGATTTGAAGAAAATATACATGCATGATAACTATGTAACCATTAGCATATAATCATTCAAATTACTTTCTAATTACAATGAACTAATCACAAAATTCGAATAATTCATACTTGTTAAATAAAGATTCGAATCGTAACATATTAAAATTTGAAAATTCATAACACATGATATACACAACTAATTATCACCATAAACATTACTAATATCTAAAGAATTAATCACATAACAATTTATTTAAATCATGTTCTACAACAATTAATTCGAAAAAATTTGAATTTAACATATAAATTGAAAAATAATTGCATGCAACCCAATTTACTCGAGGTTAACACTTAAAATCATCTAGAAATCAAGAATCAAGAATCGTAAGTTCATAATATACAAAAGAAAATCATATAATCAAAATATCATAAAATTTCGAAACTTCAATACATAAACAGTTAAACAGATACAGAAGATCATCACATAGTTCGAATTTAATATGAATTTAACGAATTGGGGCTCAGAAAAACATCATAGCCTCTCCCGCCATCTCACCGGAGCTCACGGCCGGCGGTGGTAGAGTTTGGAGGTCCCTAAACACATGGGTTTTCTCAACAAACACTGCCTACTATATGTGCAATCTCTCCATAACAAAAATCGCAAGAACCCTGCAAGAAATACTCAGAACCGAAGCAAAAACCCAAAGTGGGTTTGGAGATTTCGTCATGGAATCGACATGCAATACCAGAGTTGTGTTAAGAACTAATAACCGAACAAAATCATGGTCTCGGATCATAAAATCGAGCAAGGAATCGATGGTAAAGGGTAGAGAGTACCGAGAAGAGAGATATGAGAGAGAGACTATCGAGAGCAAATGAGAGAGGAAGAAGAAAAATGAGGCTTGCGGTGGTGTTGTAGAAATTGCAGGGGCAAAATAGTAATTACACAATTACCAAATCACTTTTCTGAAAATCTTATTTTTAAATCACTATTAAATCGAAATAAAATAGAAAAATTTGGGGAAAAATAATTTTTGAAATTCTAAAATAAAGTTTATGAATTTACAAACCTTCCCATATTTTTAAAATAATTTTCGAGTCAAAAATGAATTTTCTACGAATTTTTGAAATAAAGAACCTTTAAAAGAATTAAAGCTTTTAAAATCATTTTAAAATACTAAAACACACAATTAAATATTCCCATAAATTTTTAAAACTAACTAATATCACAAAGATGATAATGCAAAAGGTTTCATGATTTTAAACTACTCCAATGATTTTATAAGATTTTTGGAAGATTAAAAATGCATGTTTAAAATAATTTTAATGCACCAAAAATGCAAATAAAATTCTACAAACACATACGGCACATACCAATCATCATTTAATCATATAAACATGATTCCACACATACTTTGACTTCACAAAATATTAATATCACATAATACACATTTATCAATTAAAATAAACACTTATATAATTGCGAAAAATTCTAGGTCGTTATAAATAATAATAATAATAATAATAATAATAATAATAATAATAATAATAATAATAATAATAATAATAATAATAATAATAATAATAATAATAATGAATTATAATTTGATGAGAAGTAGAATATGGGTTAGATTAGAATAATATAAAAAGTTGGAATTAAATAAATAACTTTCTTAGGATTATGATTAGGGTTTTAGGTATATTTATTCACAATTCTTTTAGAGCCATCAAGATCATGTTCATTCCATAAATCTTAACAAGGTATGGACCTCTCTTCATCTTTTCATCGTATTTATCATTCAAATTCGGAATATTTATGTCACATGATTCTACCATCTTCTAAAATTCGTATTTAATTCATTGTGAGTCGGAATTTAATCATTCTGGATATTCTCGAAAGATCTTTTCATTTTCTAAAACTTGTATTTCACGTACTTTTTTCAAATTCAGAGTCAAACTATGTCAAAAATTGAGTTTTCTATAAGCAGTTTTTACAATTACGGGATTTAACAACAACTTCAAAAATTTCTATAAAATTCGTTTGATGTCCGTTTTGGATGAGCTTTAATGATCTAAAAAAGCTCTTTCAATTGTCTAAAACTTGTATTCTTTGTGTTTTCTGAGATTATGTCTCGAACTGTTATCAAAAGTCTAAAACATAATCAGATCTCGTTTTCAGAATTCAAATCTGAATCAGTACATGTTTTATATGATTCCCAATTCGTTATAAATCCGTTTTTGATGAATCTTACCTCTCTAGAACGGGTTTTTTGTCCTCTACAACATTCATGTTTTGAGTTTTTCCTGGAAAAAATCATCTAGAGGGTCAAAATTGTAAATTACCGAAATGATCAAGATTAGTAATTTAAATCATTTCGTATAATGAGATATATGGTGTATCGGGATATAGAATTTGAGAACCAATAGATATTATTTTGTAATTAGATCGGGAGATAAAAGTTTAGTGATTTGCTTGTGAATATTGTTAGTGTTCTTGATCGTTATGTTTCGAGGTACGGATTTTCTCTCCTTTTATTCAGCATTACTCTTAATTAGGAATATTTGTAGTTGATTCGTTTTGCTCTTAAATCTATTTGTTTTGTTTTATCCCGATTCGACTGTTTTGACTTCTAAAGGTATTTTTTTAAACCTCTTCCGAAATATTCAAATATCTGTTTTACAGTTTTCAAAAATTATATCTGTTTCTTTCTTTTCTAAAATTGTGAATTTAAATATCAGTTGAAATATTTGGAATATTTGTTTTATGTGATTTACAAAGTTTTGCGAAATATTTTAGTTGAACCCTTAGTGATATAGGGTATACCGAGTTAATCAGCTGTAGGGGTACTACAGCCATGTCATTGCGGCACCAGTGACATGACACTTCCGTGACAGTGTGATTGGTCATGGCATATCCTTCTGATAGCTCCGGTGGCGAGCTTTTGCGCATTTTGATATTTATTTCAGGATACGTGGGTGCATCCAGATTTTGATTTGATTCGTGATTTGATTTGGTAGTGGTAGTATATGCCATACACGTTATCTAATTTGTTACACACATTAGGTACCCTATGATGTGTGTATTTGTATCTGTTCTGTTCTATCCTGATCTCGGTATGAAATATTCTAACCCCTCGTTGCTTCAGCCATGCTTATTTTTGAAATAAATGTTTTATTATAAACTCTCAAATATACATAACTATTTTTCTGTTTTATAAACTATACTCCAAATCCGTACTGGGCGAATGGCTCATGCCATATTCTTTTTCTGGCAGGTGCTTAGGGGGATCTGTGATTGTGTGATGGAGAGCTACTCTTTTTCCATTGATTAGGACTTATGGACTTCTAGCATTCTTTATACTTGAAGACTTATTTAGAGATTTTAGTTTTTCATATTTATTGGTTTGAACTGTAATTTGTAGTTTTAATATTATTTGAAGGTTATTAGACTATTTAATCTTTATTCAGAGATTATTTTTAGTGCTCTATTTGCAGGTTTATAGATTATAAGTAATATCTCCTCCCAGGTTTATAGATTATTCAGAGATTGTTTTTAGTGCTATATTTGCATCATATATGGACTTGTACAAACTACAGACTAAGCAAAACTATCTAATTCCATTAATCAATTAAAATAACATGATTTATTAACTTTAAGGAACCAACATGTATATTATGAGGCAATATAGATTGTATTGACATCAAAAAGATTGTCGGTCTGGGACCAGACAAGTGAAAGGTTTTTCTATAGCTTCTAACATACTGAGGAAACTAAGAAAGACATGCATACTATGAAGGCAATGGTCCAACACAGATTAGACTGAGCAAAAAAACATTGAAGGGTGAGGAAGTTACATCAATTTGAAATAAGGATCATAGTATATTATATCACTTTTTGTGGCATCTATTTCATAGTAGCAGTTTCCTCACTTCCCTTGCCACTTATAGTTGGGATCCTTAAATCATAATAAGTCTCAGCCAACAACTTTTTATTCAGATGAGATATTGATCTTGTGATCACCATTGTAAATTCCTGCAAACTGGAATAACACACATTAGTATATAACCCAAAATATTAGGGCTTATAAAACTCATTTATAAAGTATTTATTTCAAGTTACGACACATTTATAGAGGTTCACATATAGGTAGGCTGATTCTATGGACATTCTAACTTGGATAAATCAATTGATCATGTCAGATGTGATACACCATGATACATAACTTCAAGTTGCAACACATTTATAGAGGTTCACATATAGGCAGGCTGATTCTATGGATACTTAAAATTTGGAACAGCCTACATATACATGATCCCACAAACACAAAGGGAACAAAAAATTAAAGCACCAGAGCATAGTATTGGGGTACGTAAATGAAGTATAACCTGGAAAGACGAGTTTAGAACAACTTCTTGGACAACTCATTGCATTTCTCCACAGTGGCTGGCTCCTGGATGTACTGTCTATTCTGTTCCAACAACTGTTTGTAATACTACTTTTAAATATTGTAAGTCAATAAGTCAAATCTGAATTAAAGGGGCCTGCCAATAATATATACTATGAAACTAGTACCAATATTTGCCGAAGAATACATATATTGTTCAATAGCGTAATAGTAACCAAAAATATTGCACGAAAGAAATAACTTAGCTGTAAGCAGCATTACATTTTAAGCAACTGCTGAGTAGCTGATAAATATCATAAGATTGTGTAGTCAACATTATCATTTTATAGAAGCATTTCAAGCAACTGCTGAGTAGCTAATAAATATCATACTATCAAAATGTATAGCATCAAATTTTAAGACCATAATTTAGAATTAGTGTATTTACTATAGTTGCTTCCTTTGATGGTACGTGCAAATGAATGACATTCTTGGCCATGTAAAACTATATCATACCAAAGAATCACCCACATAACTAAACAATTGATGATAAAAACAAGAAAATACAGTAAAATTGGACTTGCCTTTTTCTAGGCCTGGTGTAAAAACCAGCATTGATGCAAGTTCCTTCGCCCAAAATCCTAGCCCTGGAATTGGAAACGCCTTCACGGGAAATAAAATACTGGGAAACGGAGGTAGGGGAAAGATTCACAAAACTAACAGCATATACATATACACATACAATATAAAAAACTAATAGCAAAAATTAACAAAACTAACAGCAGAATTTAACAACACAAGATTAACAAATTTGCAAATTAAAGTTGGGGAGAAGGATACCTTAAGTTTAAACCCAAATTTGCAAGCCCTAATTGAAGTCTTGAAGCTCTAATCGAACCTAATTGAAGTCTTGAAGCTCTAATAGAACCTCCCTGCTTGAATGCCCAATTGAAGGTCTAATCCCTAATTGCGTTATGAGAATGAGGCTGTGAGTTTGAGAGTGAGCGGCTGTGAGTTTGCTTTGAAGCTCTAATCCCTAATAGCTCCTTTTTGTTGGTCTTTGCTTTGACTTAGGACAATAATTGTCTAAACAGGCAGTAGAATTTCCCGCTCTACCTTTTCATCGACATGCGTGCCTTTTTTGCAAGCTGTGTCTTTTTTATTATAAGTTTTGTAATTATTTCATTTTTGAAATTTTTTTTTACAAAATATTTTCAATTTAAAATAATTCAAAAAAAATCATCATTTACATTCCTATTTATTTAATATTTTTGATAAAATAAATAAATTTATTTCACAATTTTTTTTTACTTTTGATGTAAAGTGTTATTTATTGTAAGTTATTTTTAATACATATATACAATTTCTTAATTAAAAAACGTAAAAGTTTTAAATTTGTTAATTTTAAAATTATTGTAAAATACATTAGTTTACAAAAAAAATACCATTCACTCCAATTCAAATTCCAAAAAAATAAAGAAATCATTTTTCAAGAATTTTTATCACTTTAATGTAAAATGATTATTTAATTTATTTTCAAATTAATCATTTACATCATCTACGCCAACATTTTATCATGTCTACGCTAACACAAAACTCGATGTTGGTAAGGTTGATGTGATAACCCGGATTTTTCAAGAAATGATTTTATTATTATTTCAATAATAATTATGTTTTTCCCTAAAGTGAGGAGGAATTTTTTTATTATTATTTATTTTCTTGATCATTATTCTAGTTCAAGGAATTTTAAAAGTGAATTATTTAATTATTTTCCGGTTCGGTGTAATCAGGTTCCTTTTGAAAATTTTATCGATCGGGTAAATATCTCGAGTCAGTGGTTTATTTGGGCAAGGGTTTAATTGTGAAGTGTGGATTTATTTAGCAAGAACTTTATTTTAAATTGCTGAATAAATTGGAGATTTTAAAATCTGTGGTAAACGATTATTTGTAATTATTGGGGATTTACAGAAATTACTCGATGAATATATAAAGATTGAGAATTTGAGATTTTACTAAAACAATAATATTTGTGGTATTCAATAAAGCCCTGTAAATTGTAATTTATGAATCACAATTATTATTATTATTATTATTATTATTATTATTATTATTATTATTATTATTATTATTATTATTAGTATTATTATTATTATTATTAGTATTATTATTATGAATTGTTTTTATAAATTATTAATAATTTGTAAAATGCATACCAATTCAGAAAAATTAGATTTAATTCTAATTCTTTCTCCGAAAATCTTTAAAGATATTCTAGTATTTAATTATGCTGAAATTATTATTTTTACGGATCAAGAAGATATTTAACCCAAATTATTATTTTATCCGAGTGATATTATGCGGGTTTAATTAGAAGTGGGTTATTATTTTGTAGTAGTATAAGGGGATTGGGCCAAGCCCAATAAAAACACACAACACACATACACACACAGCAGAGAAAAAGAGGGTTGGGAAAAAGAGAAGAAAGAAAATTAAGGTTCTACATCCTTTCAATTGGGGGTTTTGATTTTTTTAATCAATTGGGTATATATATATATATATATATATATATATGTGTATATGCGTGTGTGTATATATTGTATATGTGTGTACAATTCGGTGTGGGTGCAGTGGTCGAGGGAGAAGGCTGCGGCGGTGGTCCAGGTGGGCGGCGACGCCGCCGTGGTGGAGGTGGTCGCGGTTCAGCGGCTGGAACGAGGAGGAAGAAGGAGGGGAGGGGCTGTGCGGGTTGTGCAGAGAGAGAGATGGCAAGTGAGGAAGAAGAAAGATGGTGGGGATGTTTCGTGGTGGGTCGGACCAAATGGAAAGGGTATAATTTCGCATTTTTAATTATTTAATTTTTGTATTAAATTAGTTGTAAATTTTGATATAGTTTAATTGTTGTAATTAATTTAGAGATTGATAAGTGGATTTATATCCACTTAGAATGCTTCTTGTCGGCTTAAATGGATTTACTTGACCTCAAGTATGTTGTATTTTTAATGTGTTTTTGTGAGTTGTGTAGAACTACTAGCTTGAGGCAGGTATGATGTGTTTCTATGATGCTTTCGTGATTTTGAGCTCAATATATGAAGAACGGCAACTCGCGGAAGAGAGTTGGAGGTTTATTTGATTAAAATTCGGATTTTCCGAGTAGGCTGCGCAATCTTCATTGTTTTGGCCATATCTGGAGTTCTACAAGTCCGTTTGAGACCCGTAAGTAGTCGTTGGAAAGCTTGGAAGAAGACGGATCTGTTTCAACAGGTTCCATGGCTCGCTGCGGCATGGTACAGGTGCGCTGCAGCGCAGAGAACATTCTGCCGAGCCCGAAATTTTTCATGAAAATCCTGATTCACTGTTTCGGCCATATCTTGAGTTCTATAAGTCCGTTTTGGACAATCTTACAGTCCACGCGAAGATAACGAGATTCTCTTTCATTCTAAAGTGGTTCAGATGTCCAAATACGATAGGAACGGCCCAGAAGTACTGAAGAAAAGTCAGCTACGAATTTTCCTTCAAAATAGAATCCGTTTAGGAAACGTATTTTGTGCCGAACTGCAGAAATTCTATTTTAATTATATTTTGGGGAATTTCTTTCTGGACAAGACATGGGGGCCTATATAAACACATTCTATCATCATAAAAAGAACTAACCCTCCATAACACAGAGAGAGAGCCGATACGGAGATTCAGACTTGGAGAAGGATTCCAACGCTCGTGACAAGCAACGGATATCTAGATCTACTTATTGTTTTCTTCTATTAGGCGATACTCTTGGATGTTTTTGGGATTTGTTTTCTTAACTCATTACTCTAGCACTATTGTTTTTATTCAGACTTTGTTTATTATCATGGTTTCATCAGATCCCATGATGACGAGCGGTTCAATTATGAACTAATCGTTGTCATGGGATTCTAACGGATTTATTTTTGGAGCTTTAGTATCTTGATGCTTTAAAGACCTGTGTGTGATGTATTTCTGATATCCTTGTATGGTTATGCTTAATTGTTAGATGCGTAGCTAACATCTAATCTGTTAATCTCTTGTGAAGTGAAAGTGGATCTTGAGATTTAGAACTTGCCATGATAGCATAGGTTCATGATTGTTTATCAACATGATTTGTAGCATAAATAGAAATATATTATGTTGCCCTATGTGATCAATATGGATAACTTGCTCTTCAACCGTTATGTTTTCAAATTATATAGACATATAGGGTCTAAGCATAATTGGTGTCTATTCATCTTTTATCTCTTTTGTGGATGTATGGGTAGTTTGGTATACGTATGCTGACAGGTAGCGTGTACTTATTTCGTGTTGTCTGATCAGATATCATAACCATTGCATATAGTGATTAAAGGCGTCAGATCTAAGCAAAGTATTTAATGAAGTTAGGATCCCATGTTTATTCTCATATAAGTAATTCGATTTTAAACTCATTAGTTAATTAGATCTTTTTTTTGTTAAATTGCCTCTTAGTTAATTTAGATAATCAAAACCTCAAATTTGTTAATTGTCTTAGCAGTGAGTAATAACCATACATTGTTGCATAGGTACAATAAACTGAATTAAAACCAAAACCAGATCTCTGTGGGAACGAACTCAACTTAATTCTATATTACTTGTGACCACGTACGCTTGCGTGTATTAGTGCAAACAGAGATGAATTGCGATATTGCGAGATTATTGTTGTAATTTAGTTAGTTTAAATTGTGAGTTATGCGTTAAACTTCGTAACTAGATTAATGTGGTAAATTATGAATATTATCCGAATTTCAATATTTAATTCGGGGGTATAGTAAATTTATAATTGTTGATGACTAAGTGCGAGTCCGATTAAATGTTCGTGTTTAGTAATGATTAATTGTTAATTGTTAATTGCTAGTTGTAATTGTTGGAATCATTTTGTGGTGTCGTTAATATTCAATTTTAATGATTATTGGTGGTCGATAGTGGGTATTTATTAGTTGCCGTATAATTTGTGGAGGTTATATGAGTTGCTAGTTGCATATGGTGTCGGAAATGTTTATGTGCTAAATGCTATAAGTCGAGTCACAGTAATTGTGGAATGTATAATTGTCAATTACTTGGTGGTGAAGTATATGTAATATATAGTAAGGACAACTTTTAGTTTACTTTCCTAATTGTTTATGTGTCGCAAGTCAGGGCGGATACTTTTCTTACGTGCTATGTGTTGGGACAATCAGATCTTGGCACTGCGAATTTCGATACAATAAATTAACGAGTACGAATAGAAAAATCACCTTGTTAACGGTTGATTCCACGCTCTTCTATTGTATTCCCAAATTCCCTTGAGCGAAGTGTGGCCTTCGTCTTCTCAAGTTTACCTCTCTTCTTGCTCCTGGGTGGCTACAAAATTTTTTCGACCAGCCCCCAGCAAGAAGAGAATAGGAATATATATAGGCTACAATAGGGATCATGGATAATTAGGTTGGGCCTTCTAATTACATCTTGAGCCTAGCCCAATGTAATTAAATATTAATTCAATCCACTAAAGAATTAATATTTGCACTACCTTTCCTAATACCGTAATTTAATTAATTAATTCGGTTCCAATATTATTTGCTTATTAAATTCCCCATGTTTAAAATATCGCATGTCCATTAATTAAATAAATTACTGATAATTCATTTAATTAATATCTTTTATCCTTGATTATCCACTCAACCTTTATTTAATTATGCCGGAATAAATCCACCTGCAGGGTTTCACATAATTAAATCTTTTTGAGCTTTCAAGGGGACATCATTAACCCGAATATTATCAGGACATGGATTCCTTCAATAAATAATATCCCACCATATATATTATTTCATCACCCAAAATATAATGAAATAAATCAAAAGAATTATTTCATATATAAATCAAAGCATGTAAATAATATATACGTGTCAATTATTATTTCCGGATTAAGAACCTAAGCATTAATAATAACATAGAATCTTAGTTCACCTCCTTAATCAGTATAAGGGAACAATTCTAAATTTGATCCTGTTCAATATACACAAAGTATACTAGTATTATTTATTAGTCAATACAAACTAATCTAAATAATACTACAGCCATTCCAGTGGATTGTCTAACTCCACCTGTGCTGTGAACCTTATTATATTATATAAACCGTATTTAATAATCTAATATTCTGTATCCCATTTGATACTAGATTATTCACAATATATAATATTTAGACAACATGTAAACATTTAAATGATTCTCAATTAAACCGGCCAGAAATAAATGTAAATACTTCAAATAAATATTTTCAGTATACACCAACAATCTCCCACTTATACTCAAAATATTCTATGAGTATATCAGTGTTTATTTAATCCACTATTACACAGAAAACTATGTGTCCATCCATCTGACTCCTATCGCTTCCACATGCCTGTCAAAAACCTTGGCTGGCAAACTCTTTGTGAAAGGATCTGCTCGGTTGTCTTCCGATGATATGTGAGCCACAACTATATCTCCTCGCTTTACGATTCCTCGTATGAGATGATACTTACGTTCAATATGTTTAGCTGCCTTGTGATCTCGCGGTTCCTTCGAATTTGCCACAGCACCAGTGTTATCACAATACACTGTCAAGCTCCTAGGCAAATTAGGTACCACATCCAAGTCCAAAAGGAAGTTCCTGAACCATACAGCCTCCTTTGCAGCCTCAGAGGCCGCCACGTACTCGGCTTCCATGGTAGAGTCTGCAATGCATTTCTGCTTTACACTCCTCCATATAACAGCTCCACCTCCCAAAGTAAAAACATATCCCGAGGTTGATTTCCTCTTATCCCTATCTGATTGGAAATCTGAATCAGTATATCCCAAAGGAAATAGATCTGAGGCCTTGTAAATTAACATATACTCCTTAGTCCTTCTCAGGTACTTGAGTATAGTTTTTACTGCACTCCAATGTTCCTGACCTGGGTTCGACTGATATCTACTAACCATGCCTACAGCAAAGCAGATGTCAGGTCTCGTACATAACATAGCATACATTAAGCTTCCACATGCCGAAGCATAAGGAACTGCTTTCATGCTCTCTATATCCTTAGGTGTCGAAGGACACTGCTCCTTAGATAGAGCCACTCCATGCTTAAAAGGTAGAAAACCTTTCTTAGAGTTCTGCATGTTAAAACGAGCTAATACTTCATCAATGTAGGGCTCTTGAGATAAAGCCAACATCCTTTTCTTGCGATCCCTTATTACTTTGATCCCAAGGATGTATGCCGCTTCACCTAAGTCCTTCATTTCAAATTGTTTGAACAACCATGCCTTTATTGATGACAACATCTTAACATTGTTTCCAATGAGTAAAATGTCATCTACATACAGTACTAGAAAAACCACTGCATTACCCTCACTTCTCTTATACACACATGATTCGCTTGGACTTTGATCAAATCCATATGACTGGACTGCCTGATCAAAACGAATATTCCAGTCCCTAGAAGCTTGTTTTAGTCCATAAATAGACCTCTTAAGCTTACAAACAAGATGCTCTTGGCCTTCCTTAATGAATCCTTTTGGTTGTTGCATATAGATGGTTTCCTCAAGACTTCCATTAAGGAAAGCTGTCTTGACATCCATTTGCCAAATCTCATAATCGAGATGAGCTGCTATAGATAAAAGAATCCGGATCGACTTAAGCATAACAACTGGTGAAAAAGTTTCCTCATAATCGATCCCTTCTTTCTGAGTATACCCTTTCGCAACAAGTCGTGCTTTCCAGGCTTTCACCTTTTTGTCAGATCCTCTTTTCTTCTTGTAGATCCACATACATCCAATGGGTTTTACACCTTTGGGTGGTTCCACGAGCTCCCAAACTTGATTAGAATACATAGATTCCATCTCAGATTCCATTGCCTTTTGCCAAAGATCTGCATCTTTATCTAGAATTGCTTGTTCGTATGTCCTGGGATCCTCATCATGTTCACCAGAGACCAAGTCCGAGGACTCTCCCAAAAACATGAATCTATCAGGTTGTTGAACAACCCTCCCACTACGACGAAGCACCGGTGTGGTATTAGTGACAGGTTGTGCATTTTCTTGTGGTTGATCTACTTGTACTATTGGCACTTGGGGATTATCTGTCCCTCCCACTAGTTCCTCTAAAACGATACTACTCATGGGTTTATGTTTCATTATATAGTCTTCTTCTAAGAATCTAGCATTGGTGCTAACAATGATATCTCGATCCCTAGGACTATAAAATGAATAACCTTTCGTTCCCATGGGATAGCCTACAAACAGCCTTACTTCTGTACGAGATTCTAACTTGGTCGCGTTCTTGTTCAGCACATGTGCTGGACAACCCCAAATCCGAATATGTCTTAGACTTGGTTTGCTACCAGTCCACAATTCTATTGGAGTCTTGGGAACCGACTTAGAAGGTACCAAGTTCAGAAGGTAAGCCGCTGTTTCTATAGCATATCCCCAAAACGACTTGGGTAAATCTGAATAACTCATCATCGATCTAACACTCTCTAAAAGAGTCCGATTCCTTCTCTCTGCTACACCATTCTGCTGAGGTGTGCCAGGTGCAGACAACTGGGATGCAATCCCATTTTCTGATAAATATTCCCTAAATTCTCCAAGCAAGTATTCGCCACCACGATCTGATCGTAGTGACTTGATACATTTTCCAAGATGTCGCTTCTCCGCACTTGCTTTGTACTCTTTGAATTTTTCAAAGCACTCAGACTTACGGCGCAACAAATAAATGTACCCATATCTAGAATAATCGTCAATGAAAGTGACAAAATACTCATAACCTCCTCTTGCTTGGATACTCATAGGTCCACATAAATCAGTATGAACCAATTCTAACACTTCTTTAGCTCTATTCCCTTTTGCTTTAAAAGGCCTATTAGTCATCTTACCTTCCAAGCAGGATTCACAAACTGGAAATGGCTCCACTGCCAACGAGCCTAATGGCCCATCTAGTACCAGTCTTTGAATCCTCCTCAAGTTAATATGACCTAATCTTAAGTGCCAAAGATATGTTTGGTTCAATTCAGAAGGTTTCTTTCTTTTATTTGAGCTAGAAAGAATGTTATTAGTTTCCTTATGTTGCAGCATTGGTTGGATAGGATTAATAATATATAAATTGTCTTGCAATGTACCAGAACATATAACTCGTTTATTCATCATAATAGAAACATTACGATCCAAACAAACATTATAACCATCCATGGCAAGTTTAGAAACCGAAATTAAATTCCTTCTAAACGAAGGTACATAAAGACAATTGTTCAAAACCAAAATCCTATCATCGCCAAAAGATAATGTAATTATTCCAACTGCAACTACTGCTACTTTCGTAGCATCTCCCATGAACACATATATCTCGCCATCTCTAAGCATTCTGGATTGCTGGAACCCCTGCATAGAGTTACAAACATGGTCAGTGGCTCCTGTATCTACACACCAAGTGCTCGTAGATATAGCCGCTATATATGTTTCTGTAACTAGAGAAAGAGACATACCAGTATTGTTTGTCTTCTTAGGAAGAGGACAATCCTGTTTCCAGTGACCTAACTGCTTGCACCTGAAGCACTTGCCCTTAGGCTTTTTCACACCACCTTGAACTCCCACTGCATTAGCAATCTTTCCAGCTTTCTGTGTCTGAGTCTTTTTCTTCTTCTTACCTTTCGGTTTAGATGAAGAAGCTTTCTCGGCCACATTTACTTGAACATTCTGCTTAAAGAGTCCTTCAGCTGCTTGAAGTTCTGTCAGAAGTTCCGCGAGACTATACATCCTTTTGTTCATGGTGTAATTCAAGCGGAACTGCTCAAAACTTTTGGGCAAGCTCATAAGGATGATATCGATCTGGGTTTCCCCATCAATATCAGCACCAAGGATCTCCATCTCATTCAGATGAGACATCATTCTGAGAACATGATCCCTTACAGGTGTTCCTTCAACCATCTGAGTGTTCATTAAAGCCTTCATTGCTACTTGCCTAGCAGCCCTATTCTGTTCTCCAAAAAGTTCCTTGAGATTAAAGAGCATATCTGAAGCAGTGGGCATAGCCTGATGCTGATGCTGCAAAACACCCGACATTGCTGCCAGAATGTAACATCGCGACATCTCATCAGCCTTAATCCACCGCTTATAATACTCCTTCTCACTTTCAGGAGCATCTTCAGCAGGCTGGTCTGGCTTGGGTTCATAAGTACAAAATTTGTACTCCTCAGCAGTCAACACTATGTCCAAATTACGTTTCCATTCAATATAGTTCGGTCCAGTAAGTTTGTTATCCTTAAGTATGGTGAATAGTGGATTAAAGCCCATAGTGATCTAATCCTGAGAATCATACATGTAACACATAATCAGATAGTTGCATAAATCTTAAATCCTATTGGTTTCCTCTAACAATTAATTAAAATTAATGCACTAATATTTAAACACCATAAGTATCTGGTACGCCACGATGGATGACATATATACCACTTAAATTCGTTTAAATATTACTTCGGTCCTATTACTAAATAATACGCCACGTTAGGGTGGACTATATATTATTTTTCATAGCTAAGTGTATACCATTATTAAATCTTAAATTAATAAAAAGACTGGATACCACCATTAAATATTTCAAATCAATAATCGATAATAGGATAATTCCCAGATCGGGGGGAGCATTGTCAAGAGGCATCACTTAAGACCCCTTTCTAGACAGAATCATCCTTTCTCTCAATATTGAAAATCTATATTCAATCAGTGATACCCTTCTAATTAATCGAATTCTATGAAACTTGGTACACCACGATGGGTGGCATGTATACCTTTCAATATTCGTAATTAATTTAGGAAGTTTGTTCTAGTAATATCCATAACACTACCTGACACCATAAATCATACGCCACGATGGGTGGCATGTATATAATTTATATTCGTCTCGGTGTTAAATTACATACACACAATAATGGAGACCATGGGATTTAATTCCTAATTAATTCCCTCACCCACTTAGAATTTTTATTTAAAATTGAGGAATTTTATCTAGATGCATCGCCCTATGTTATTTTTTTCGAGGTCCGCATGTTATAAAAATAACAATACAAAGAACACATAACATAGCAGCATGCATCATAAAATTAAAGCAATAAATAAAATTAATGTCCATGTCGTCCTAATTATGTTAAACATGCAATTAAAAATTACACACATAATTAACAACACACATAATAATTATTTAAAGCAATAATTAAAAATTAAATAGCGGAATTAAAATTAAAAAACATAATTTAAATCCACTATTATGGCCCCGTGAAAAAAAAATAAAAAATTCCAGCCCTGTTCTGCTGAAAAATAATTTTTTTTCTGTAAAAACCCTGTCGCGCATTCAGAACCTGCGTTACAGACCTGTTTCTTCCTGTAACGCAGGACAGCCATGCGTTACAGGCCGTTTTCTTCCTGTAACGCAGGACAGGCCTGCGTTACAGACCCTTTTCTTCCTGTAACGCAGGACAGGCCTGCGTTACACCATTTGTCCAGAATTTTTTCACGCGCGCGGCTTCACTGTTTCTCCAGACTTTGTTTCTTGAGTTCTTCTGTTCGAACTACTATACCAGCAGCCAAAATCAATTACGCAGCGGACAATTTTGTTTCTCCGATTTGATTTCCGATCGCACATAATTGTTACAAAATACCCGGATTTTTACATAATCCATCAAACAATTACATACAAAACAGATCTAATACAAAACTAATTTTGTAAATCTATTCTAACACGATCAACCCTCGTGTTTTACAACCACGATAAACCACGTGGAAACCAAATAAAATAACCACGATTAAACCACGTGGGATCCAAACACATAATTAAAATTACATGGCCATAATAGTGGATACTAAACAACCTGCAAAAGATTATTATCCAAGCACACCACTATACACATGCATATATAATTACGACATGGACATCGTATCAAAATTCGCAGAACCAATGAACCAGGCTCTGATACCAATTGTTGGGACAATCAGATCTTGGCACTGCGAATTTCGATACAATAAATTAACGAGTACGAATAGAAAAATCACCTTGTTAACGGTTGATTCCACGCTCTTCTATTGTATTCCCAAATTCCCTTGAGCGAAGTGTGGCCTTCGTCTTCTCAAGTTTACCTCTCTTCTTGCTCCTGGGTGGCTACAAAATTTTTTCGACCAGCCCCCAGCAAGAAGAGAATAGGAATATATATAGGCTACAATAGGGATCATGGATAATTAGGTTGGGCCTTCTAATTACATCTTGAGCCTAGCCCAATGTAATTAAATATTAATTCAATCCACTAAAGAATTAATATTTGCACTACCTTTCCTAATACCGTAATTTAATTAATTAATTCGGTTCCAATATTATTTGCTTATTAAATTCCCCATGTTTAAAATATCGCATGTCCATTAATTAAATAAATTACTGATAATTCATTTAATTAATATCTTTTATCCTTGATTATCCACTCAACCTTTATTTAATTATGCCGGAATAAATCCACCTGCAGGGTTTCACATAATTAAATCTTTTTGAGCTTTCAAGGGGACATCATTAACCCGAATATTATCAGGACATGGATTCCTTCAATAAATAATATCCCACCATATATATTATTTCATCACCCAAAATATAATGAAATAAATCAAAAGAATTATTTCATATATAAATCAAAGCATGTAAATAATATATACGTGTCAATTATTATTTCCGGATTAAGAACCTAAGCATTAATAATAACATAGAATCTTAGTTCACCTCCTTAATCAGTATAAGGGAACAATTCTAAATTTGATCCTGTTCAATATACACAAAGTATACTAGTATTATTTATTAGTCAATACAAACTAATCTAAATAATACTACAGCCATTCCAGTGGATTGTCTAACTCCACCTGTGCTGTGAACCTTATTATATTATATAAACCGTATTTAATAATCTAATATTCTGTATCCCATTTGATACTAGATTATTCACAATATATAATATTTAGACAACATGTAAACATTTAAATGATTCTCAATTAAACCGGCCAGAAATAAATGTAAATACTTCAAATAAATATTTTCAGTATACACCAACACTATGTGCCGCAAGTCAGGGCGGGTAAATTTCCTTATGTGCTATGTGCCGCATGTCAGGGCGGGTAAATTTTCTTATTTGTTGTTGCTGCAAGTTGAGGCAGCTTTATTTTAGTAGTATAGTGATAAGTGGATTTTATATCCACTTGGAGCGTTCCATATCGGCTTAAATTGATGGACTTGGACTCAAGTTTGTTGTATTTTTGATGTGTTTTGTGTAGTTGTGCAGGGTTGTAGCTATTGGTTAGTGTTGGTGTTTCTAATCGATATTAGAGTGGAATTAAGCATTGGAATGAAGATTGGACACTTGTGTTATGCTACCAAGGGGTTACATGTGTCATGGTATTGAAGATGTTAGCTAATGCAAAAGAAACGGAGGAGAAAGGAGCAATTTGTGTAAAATTCGGATTTTCTGGGTAGGTTGCGCAGTCTTCACTGTTTTGGCCATACCTGGAGTTCTAGAAGTCCGTTTTCAGCGATCTTATATCTCATGCGAAGCCTGGAAGATTTTCTACAATCTTGGATAGAAAGCATGGTGCGCTGCAGCCTGGGAAGGGCGCTGCGGCACGGGAACCCTTCTGGAAATTATGAATTTTTATCTAGAAAATCCTTATTAACTGTTTGGGCCATATCTTAAGTTCTACAAGTCCGTTTTGGACGATCTTACAGTCCACGCGAAGATAACGGAATTCTCTTTCATTATAAAGTGGTTCAGATGTCCAAATACAAATGGAACAGTCCAGAAATACTGAAGAAAAGTCAGTTACGAATTTTCCTTCAAAACCGAATCAGTTTAGTAAACGTATTATGTGTCGAACTGCAGAAATTCAACTTTGACAAGGAAATTGCTATAATTCCTACTTCTAATAAGTATGGTAATTGCTCTGGGTGGCTAGAACATTCCAGAATCAGATCTACACATGGAATTTGCAATTCTATTCTCATTCAAGAACGGAAATTGCCATACTCCTATTGCAACTCTAAAACGGTAATTGCTTGATGGAGAGGCAAATTGGAGCTATAAATACACATCTTGGGGGACAGAAAAAAAACACATCATTACATATCAATTACTTAGGTTTATTTGTATCTTTTCATACTTTGTTTTTATCATGGTTTCATCAGATCCCATGATGACGAGAGGTTCGATTATGAACTAATCGTTGTCATGGGATTCTAACGAATTTATTTATGGAGATTTAGTATTTTGATGCTTTAAAGATCTGTGTGTGATGTATATTTGATATCCTGGTATGGTTATTCTTAATGCTTTTAGATGTGTAGCTAACATCTAAATTGAATTGTTAATCTCTTGCGAAGCGAGAGTGGATCTTGAGATTTAGAACTTGCCATGCTAGCATAGGATAGGTTGATGTTTTAACATCATGATTTGTGGCGTAAATAGAGATATTATGCTGCCCTATGTGATCAATATGGATAACTTGTTCTTCAACCGTTATATTTTCAAATTCTATAGAGATATAAGGTCTAAGCATAATTGGTGTCTATTCATCTTCTATCTCTTTTGTGGATGTATGTTTAGTTTGGTATTCGTATACTGAGAAGTATCGTATACTTGTTTCGTGTTGTCCGATCAGATATCATAACCATTGCATATAGTGATTAAAGGCGTCAGATCGAAGCGAAGTATTTAATGAAGTTAGGATTCCATGGTTCATCTTGCGTAAGTAATTCGATTTTAATTATCATTAGTTAAGTAATTCTTAGTTTAATAGTTTGCATCTTAGTTTAATTTAGATAATCAAACCCCAATATTGTTAATTGTCTTAGCAGTGCATAATAACCATACATTGTTGCATAGGTACAAAACTGAATTAAAACCATAACAAGATCTCTGTGGGAACGAACTCAACTTTATTCTATATTACTTGTGACCACGTACGCTTGCGTGATTTAGTGCAAACAAGTTTTTGGCGCCGCTGCCGGGGATCATCGGTGTTTTATTTTTAGTTTATGTGTTTGTCATCAGTGGTCGTTAGAGTTCACTGACTCAGATTATTTTCTTACTTAGTTTGTTTGTTCTTGGTGTGTTTCAGGTACTTGAGTGTTTGAAAATGGCATGCGAGGAGTTGCCATGGTGGGCATATTCATGGACATCCATGCCTCAGCAATGTGAGCAATGTTTAGGCGTTCATGAGACTTCACAATATTGTTATTACGAAGGAGTTGATCCATATGTCACTTATGAGGAACAACCATATTTTCAGTACCATCCTCAACAGTACCAGCAAGCTGTTCCAAATATGTCATATTTTTTGGGTAGTGAAGAGTTTCAACATCAGCAACCTACTCCTACTTTTCAATCAGATGAGGTTGATGATATGGAGGAGCTTAGGAGTCTTGTAAAGAGTAACGAGGAGTCTTTAAAATCTGTGGAGACACTAGTTGCTCAAGCTGTGAGATCATTGGAACAAGAGACTCTGGAGGAGATTAGGATGCTTGTAAAGAGTAACGAGGCGTCTATCAAATCTTTGGAAACAATAGTTGCTCAAGTTAGAAGTGCCTTGGAACAAGAGAATCAGCAATTCATACTAGAGGCAATTCTAGAAAATAATGGTGAATTGGAGCAAGGTACTACATGTATAAGAGGAAGACAAATTCCAAGGAGAGGTGAGCATTCGCAACCCATGTGAGGAATTTGATCATGCTGGTGACGTGGATGATTTGGAAAGGGCACTATTTGGGATAGACACTGTTGAGCTGCACAAGTTTCAAGAATTGGTATGTGCGAACCAAGAGGCTGATGATCATGGGAAAGATGCAGATCTTCTACTTGTCTCAAAGAATAAAGATGGAGGTAGCGCATTAGAGCCAATGGAGGAAGTTCTCTTTGAGAAACCAAAGGCTTCAGTAACCTACACTTACCCTCCTCCATTATATTCATATGAAGCTCCCAAAGCACGCGAATGTGTGTTGTTCTACAAATTGACAGATTTTAGGTCAACCGAGGAAGACATTGGAACAGGACATAGTTGTTATACGAATAGGCCAAGCGAGGAGAAGGGGCAGAAAGTGTGCCGCCGTGATGATGATGAAGTCTCACGAAGAGAAGACCAGGCCAACTATTATCATCCTTAATGGAAGCATGGCGTAGTCAAGCTAATTAACTCTAAACAAGCGCTTCGTGGGAGGCAACCCACGCATTTATGTTGCATTTTGTTTTGCATATTCCGACAAGTAGGTATGTTTTTCTACTTTTCCTTATATTACCTTCCATTCAATGGGGACATTGAATATTTTAAGTTTGGGGGTGGTTTGGGGATAAGTAGTATGTGGTAGTTGTTTGTGTCATTGTGTTCATTTAGATATCATGTTTTGCATGCTTAGTAATAATTCATTCATGTTTTGTTCGTATTATTGCATGTTTGTTTCATTTAGGACATTCTGTTATTTTTGTTTTTCGTATACCATGTGAGTTCATGTTAGTTGCATTTCATGGCATGCATTTTTCATGATCCCTTAGAACGAGCTAATTCTGATTGGTTGGTAGGTATCTAATTGAGTGTGGTAATGATGAATAGAGGGTTGATTTATAGTTCTTATGAAATTGACTTGCATGTTTCAGAAACACAATTTTACACAGTCTCATTAGGTTGCTTTTGGGCTAGGTTGAGGTTATGCTTGCTTGGTTGTTTGAGATTTAATCACTTGTTTATATTTAGAATTTTCGTTATTCCCTTGATGGCATAGGAGCACTAAAGTCTAAGTTTGGGGGAAAACAGGGATTTCATGCTAGTTGTTGGCTAGGTGTCAAATGGCTAGTAGCCGGCTCATATTTATATGAGTAGTCTAGGGTTGGAATTGAGAATTCTCATTCCAGATTGTGAAAAAAAAAGAAAAAAAAAGAGTCATGTAAATAGTTTAATTGCAAAATTAACCAGGGTGAGCTCTTTAATACTCGAGCTATTAAGTTCGCGGGGACTTTGTGCCTAGTGACCTAAGGCTTTTATAGTCCGGGATCCACTAACCTAACGCTCGCTACATGGGTATTATTGTATAAGCCTTTCGGGGTCTCATCCATTGCACGGTTAAATAAGCATGCTTGTATATTGTGTTGTAGTAGTTAGTAATAAAGCATGAATTTCTGTCTACCTTGGATAAGGATAGAGGTGTTTCTAGGTTATGAAGTGTTTACCTTCTATTCTAGTTATAAACCTGTGATTATCTTATGTATGATTTTGATCTAGTTTTGGAAGTATTTCTGATGAGCATCGCACACATGCACGTTTCTGTCATGTATTGTTAGTATACGGGGACTTAGTCGAGCTCTATTTGGATTTAGTTGCATTCTTTGAGATATTTGCTTGCTAGTTGGTTTTGGTTAGTTTGAAGGGGATTCTTGCATTTTCATATTAGTTCCATTCATGCATTGCATTGTTATTGCATTGTTTAATTAAATGGATTTTGTGGGTACATTCACTATAGGCCCTCACGAGATCTTACTCGTCCACTAGGGCTGCCTAGGGGTTTAAAGGGCTTGTTGCATATGCCAAATGCAACCGTGATCACCTACGGAAGTGGTACTAGCTAGTTAGTTAGTTGTTTATGCTTGAGGACAAGCATCGGTTTAAGTTTGGAGGTGTGATAAGTGGATTTTATATCCACTTGGAGCGTTCCATATCGGCTTAAATTGATTGACTTGGACTCAAGTTTGTTGTATTTTTGATGTGTTTTGTGTAGTTGTGCAGGGTTGTAGCTATTGGTTAGTGTTGGTGTTTCTAATCGATATTAGAGTGGAATTAAGCATTGGAATGAAGATTGGACACTTGTGTTAAGCTACCAAGGGGTTACATGTGTCATGGTATTGAAGATGTTAGCTAATGCAAAAGAAACGGAGGAGAAAGGAGCAATTTGTGTAAAATTCGGATTTTCTGGGTAGGTTGCGTAGTCTTCACTGTTTTGGCCATATCTGGAGTTCTAGAAGTCCGTTTTCAGCGATCTTACAGCTCACGCGAAGCCTGAGAGATTTTCTACAATCTTGGACAGAAAGCATGGCACGATGCGGCCTGGGAAGGGCGCTGCGGCGCGGGAACCCTTCTGGAAATTATGAAATTTATCCAGAAAATCCTTATTCACTGTTTGGGCCATATCTTAAGTTCTACAAGTCCGTTTTGGACGATCTTACAGTCCACGCGAAGATAACGGAATTCTCTTTCATTTTAAAGTGGTTCAGATGTCCAAATACAACTGGAACAGTCCAGAAATACTGAAGAAAAGTCAGTTACGAATTTTCCTTCAAAACCGAATCAGTTTAGTAAACGTATTATGTGTCGAACTGCAGAAATTCAACTTTGACAAGGAAATTGCTATAATTCCTACTTCTAATAAGTATGGTAATTGCTCTGGGTGGCTAGAACATTCCAGAATCAGATCTACACATGGAATTTGCAATTATATTCTCATTCAAGAACGGAAATTGCCATACTCCTATTCCAACTCTAAAACGGTAATTGCTTGGTGGAGAGGCAAATTGGGGCTATAAATACACATCTTGGGGGACAGAAAAAAACACATCATTACATATCAATTACTTAGGTTTATTTGTATCTTTTCATACTTTGTTTTTATCATGGTTTCATCAGATCCCATGATGACGAAAGGTTCGATTATGAACTAATCGTTGTCATGGGATTCTAACGGATTTATTTATGGAGCTTTAGTATTTTGATGCTTTAAAGATCTGTGTGTGATGTATATTTGATATCCTTGTATGGTTATTCTTAATGCTTTTAGATGCGTAGCTAACATCTAAATTGAATTGTTAATATCTTGCGAAGCGAGAGTGGATCTTGAGATTTAGAACTTGCCATGCTAGCATAGGATAGGTTGATGTTTTAACATCATGATTTGTGGCGTAAATAGAGATATTATGCTGCCCTATGTGATCAATATGGATAACTTGTTCTTCAACCGTTATGTTTTCAAATTCTATAGAGATATAGGGTCTAAGCATAATTGGTGTCTATTCATCTTCTATCTCTTTTGTGGATGTATGTTTAGTTTGGTATTCGTATACTGAGAAGTAGCGTATACTTATTTCGTGTTGTCCGATCAGATATCATAACCATTGCATATAGTGATTAAAGGCATCAGATCTAAGCGAAGTATTTAATGAAGTTAGGATTCCATGGTTCATCTTGCGTAAGTAATTCGATTTTAATTAACATTAGTTAAGTAATTCTTAGTTTAATAGTTTGAATCTTAGTTTAATTTAGATAATCAAACCCCAATATTGTTAATTGTCTTAGCAGTGCATAATAACCATACATTGTTGCATAGGTACAAAACTGAATTAAAACCATAACCAGATCTCTGTGGGAACGAACTCAACTTTATTCTATATTACTTGTGACCACGTACGCTTGCGTGATTTAGTGCAAACATATAGATACAGGGTTGAATTGTTTGTGATTGATATTGAGGGGCTGTGACCTCGGGATAGTCCGATAAACGAATACCTCAAAGATCTAAAGGCATGATAAGAGTGTTAAATGTTTATGTATATGTGAGCTAAGTGATTTATTTCGATGGTTGTTTCGAGGATTTATGGTGTTTTGAGGATTATCTATATATTAAGTTGGTTTAAGTCTATTAAATGATTGTGATGTGTTTAGTACCAGAAAATGTCCACTTTATAAAAGGGGACTCTTTTTGTGTCGTTTGCTATTACTAAATGTGTTATGTGTATTAAGTGGTATTGGAGTAATCAACCATAGGGGGGACACCGATAGTTTGACTTTACGTGACTTAGTAAAAATTTTGAGTTGTGTCTACTCGAGATACGTGGTTGGATTGACACAAACTCGTAACCATTTCAGTACCATTAGGGCGTAATCGAGTTGGAGCGACGTGCATTAAAAGGAAATATCGAGGCGTTGTATCAAGAAAGGTAGAGTACCTCCATGGAATTGCTTGGACGAGGTGCGAAGGATTTATTCGCGATTTTCTGTTCTCTGCTAAGGACCAGAGGCAAGTTTATTTATGCATACTCTATCGTTCAGAGTATCTGTATTTTGAAATATATGAAATGTGTGGGTTAGATTTAAATCCAAAATTGCAAGTTTTCCAACCCTGTGCTTCCTCATCAAAAACTAGAATATTTTTGGCTTTGATAATGTTATTAAATTCTGCTTATGCCAATTGTCAAAATCCCATGACTTATAAGACTATTAAGAGGCACCGATATTTTTATGACTCCACCCCCCTGATCTGTATCTTGTTATTATAATACTTCAAATATTATACTTTAGATATTTTGAGGTTTAAGTAGTATAAATAAATATAATGTTTCTAGTTATTCGATGGAATGTATATTAAGTTAAATATTCTTTTAAAAAGAATTATGGATTGTTTAATATTTGTTCTATGAACACTATCGGAAAACCCGAAATTTTATCGGAGATAATTTATTTCAAATGTGGATTAAAAGTATTCCAATGGTTATAAATTGGATATTTTCGGCTAAAATAGCTAGAATGATTTTGGTATATGTTATTTGAATATTTACTCAATTCCATGTATATTAATTATAATATTCATTTAAAAAGGATTTCCATACGTAGTAATTATTTCTTATTGACCGGGGTCAGTAGTAATTATTCTGATAAAGTGCTTAAAGTCCGGAGACTACCGGAAAGGTAATGTCTTGATGTTGATTAGAAATATTCCAAGAGTTACATTTGGGGGTTTTGAGGTTATTAAATATTTCAATATTAGTAGAAAATATTATTAGAATATTTATTTCAATAAATGAATATTGATTTGAATATTCTTTTAAAAAGGGATTATTGAATAGTTATTATTTAATAAATATTATTTGAATATTTATTAAATATTCTGAGTGTTCTAAGGGTTATTAACTACTGTTTAAAGGTTGTTTAAGGAATTTCATAGTTGTTTAAAATATTATATTTTGATTCTACCTAGGCAAGATTTCTTAAATCTTTACTTTAATATATATATATATATATATATATATATATATATTGCAAGGTTATGGAAAAATGGTTTTGCTAGCTATAAATATGGTTCCATGAATATCATACTGATAAGAGCATGTTTTCCCTGATTTCTGCTATTACTTGAGATGGATATGGTTAGTGCAAAAGTTCTTTTATCGTTACTTTAATAAATTAGCAATACGGCCCGTGCTTCGCACACGGGAAATTTAATTTGTTTATTCAATTAATCGATGATTAAAACGCAAAGCATGATGATTATACAAAAAAGATTGTCGTAAGAATTTGTAAGACTAAATAAATCATCAAGATCAACATATATACTTGCATCATGTACTTGTTAAAACCATGTCCTTACATCATCGTTCAGAGTTGCATTCTTTTAACGTTAACGTATCTCTAATATTACTTTATGATGAAACTTGAAGGTCACTTTCTTGTCACACGAAACTTGATCCTCCATTTTATTCGTGAAGTGTTCAGTGATGGTAGCTGGTCAAACATATCTATACTATATAATAACAGGCGAAACATTAAAAGTTTGGTCGGTCAGTACCCTTAATTAATTTTATATAAATTCGATCCTAATAACTAATCAATTTTTCAGGTCAAACATATTACATTTTTAATACATTTTTAACTTTTTAATAACTAATCAATTTCCTTTTTCAGGTAAAACTTATTATCTTTTTCATATTTTATCTAACTAAAATTCTTCTTTTCTAAAAATATCACAGAAAATTCTTCTCAATAAAATAAATATATGATAATTACTATTAACTAACCAATTACCTTTTTCAGTTAAAATACATTACCTTTTCTATTTTATCGAACTAAATTCTCTCTTTTTCCAATTATATTTTAGGCAATTCTATTTAATTAAATAAATAATAATATAATAATTACTAATTATCAACCTCTTACCCTTTTCAGCTAAAATGAATCATACTTTCTATATTTTCTAACTAAAATATCTCCTTTTCTAGAAATATTATGGGAAACTTATGTATAATTATTATCAAATCATATCATTCAATTCAAATTAAATAAATAATCATATAATATAAAAGAATTTGTGCATCGCACGGGTTTTAAGCCAGTTTATTTGTAAAATGAAGAAAAGAAATATTAATTTGATATTATATATTGTTTGATTATTAAATTTGATACTCATGATAAATGAAATACATGGATTAACAAAAATTTAGGAATATTTATACAAAACGATTATAAGAAATATAAAGGATGTTGTTTTTAAATGGTTTTAGGAATTATAATGTTATAATGATAATATATTTTGATTAAATTTGTTTTATAAAGAAAAAATATACAAAATTTATTGAATAAAAATAAAAATATGTATATAGACGTCTTTATTATTTATTATATGTATATATCAGTAAGATAATTAATGATATAATATATATATTTTTAAAAACAATCATATGATATATAATAAATAATAAATTGTATCAAATTTTACAAATAAACCGATATATGATTTTAGAGAATAAAATATAAAATTTAAATGTAGCATTAAAGTTTATATAATACAATTATCTCACTAAGTTACTATATTTGATTCTCACAATAATGATATTCTATTTTATATGATTTGTTTGATATAAAATTAGCCATAAAATATTTGATTATGTATTTTACATAATCAATTTTTAAAGAAATGATCATTAATAATTGATTGCAATTTTACATAAATCAATGTCTAAGCAATGATTGATAAGATATTAATTGATTTTAATTTACGAATTATAATGATCACGCTGGGATTTTTGCCTGCGCTATGCGCTCTAAAAGTTATAATAATTTTTTAAAATATGAATTTAAAGATTAATGTTTATCTATTTTTGTTATCCACAATATTGACATTGTCCAATTTATAGTCATATTATCAATAGTAACTTACGCTACGAATGTGATTAAAAATTAGAAAAAATAGTTTAACAAAATATTTAAATTTAAAAAAATAAAAAAGATTATATTAAATTATAATCATATTTTTAATCGATGTCAAAATTATCAAATTAAAATAATGACATTCGCCTCCTATTTGTCGTAGATAGTTTTTTTACAAAAGAGGTACATAACCTCTTTTCTAAAAAGCGGCCACCTAGGCGGTTTTGAAGGCCTAACCGCTTCGATTAGTACAAAATCGTGGAATTAAGCGTTTTTCAGGGGATTAAGCGGGTTTAGACGGGATTAAGCGGGTTTAGGCGAGATTAAGCGGATTTATGGGGGATTTAGGCGGGGATTAAGCGGTTTGACCAAATTTTGATCCTTTAATTATTTTTTAATTTTTTCTTTGCATATTTTTCAAATTTTATATTATAAATGAATATATATAATAAACATATATAATTAAAATAATTAAAACAAATATATATATATTCACAATCCGCTTAATGACCCGCTTAAAATTCCGCCTAAGCGTCCGCTTAACCGCTTAAGCGCTAAAAGGTCCTCCCACCGCTTAGAACCGCTTACCGCTTTTTAGAATACTCATAACTCCAATTCTAGTTATGAAAATGTACCATATTAGATATCTTAGTAATCGCATAAATGTATACAAAATTTTTTATAAGATTCATGAGTTTCAAGGTTTCTTGTCGTCGTCTAACGGCGACTTCTCGCATTTTAAACATTTAAAAACTGAAAATTGTAATTAAAATATGAAAATCAAATATGAAAAAGTACTTTAAGAGATATTCCATGATCCAAAATGTATGATGTATCTAATAAATTTATATAAAAATTTGGTTCATAATGTCTTGCCATCGTCTAAAGGTAACGGCATATTATAACTATAAAACTAAAATTGATTATGAGAAGGTATCATGTCTCATATTACACTAATTGCATAGATATCAATAATTAAAATTTATAAATTCAGCTTAAGGCTTCTCGTCATCGCCTAACGACGACGGGCAATTTAGATATTGTAAAATTGAAAATTTCAACAAAAAAAATAAATCAATCATGAAAATTTATTACATCACATACTTCACTAACTATAATAATGTATATAAAATTTATAAATTCAGTTTAAGGTTTCTCTTTAAATTTGTAGTTTCAAATTTTAATTATTTCTATCTATAAATTTGAAAATCCTAAAATATCAATTAGAAAATAAAATATGTATAATTAATATTATTTAGTTTCGAAAATAATTCAAGACATAATTTCATTTATAAGAAGAAATATAATTGGACTGTATATATTTTAATTCAAAATGAAAAAGTATTATGATACATTTCATAACCGCATAAATGTATCTAAAAAATTTATATAAAGATTCTATTCAAGGTTAAATATTGCAAAACTGAAAATTGCAATTAAAAAATAAAAATCGATTACGAAATGGCATCATATCTCATATTTCACTAACCACATAGATGACTATCACAAAATTTATAAATTTAATTCAAGGCTTCTCATCATCGCCTAACGGCGATGGTCGTAATTTGGATAATCTAAAATTGAAATTTGCAATCGAAAAATAAAATTTGATTACGAAAATTTATTATATCTCATTCTACTAACTGCATCAATGTATATGCAAAATTATATATTCACTGCAAAATTTCCCAATAAAATTGCATTTTTTAAATTTAATTATTTCTATCTATAAATTTGAAAATCCTAATTTGAAAATCTTAAAAAACACATTAAAAAAATAAAAAAAAATATATAATTGATATTAATTGATTTTAGAAATAAGGCAAGAATTAATTATATTTATCAAGAAGAAAAATAAGGGGGCTGTATATAATTTAATTCAAATTAATTATTGTCAAAATAAAAGATAGAATAAATGGTAAGAGAAAATCAAATAAAATTGTGAATGAGATATGGTTTATTGTTATCCATGGATTTTCTCAATTGAATGGAGATAAGAGAAAAAAAAAAGTCATTGATTTTCTAAACTATTAGTTAGTGCTATGTGATTTTTTATAATAAATATTGTGATTTACTTAAATTATAGGTGTAAGTTATATTAAAAAAATTTATTAGTTTAATTTTACAATTTAAAGTAAAAAATTAATATATGAATAACTAATGTTAACTGATACTTATGACAAAAAATAAATGTAGTATCATTTATGTATGAGTATATATGGTTTCCAATGTATTCTAGAAATAGTTACTCCATATAATTCAACGCTACATGTATAATTCAATTATCAAAGAGTCAAATCAAAATATGTAAATTCATTTTTGATTGATTTCACAACTAAGGCAAGATTTAATTTCTCTTACCAAAAAGAGATATAATGAGATATTTTAAAACTAAGAGAAGACTTAATTTTATGTAAAATGTTAGGTGTCCCAAAATTTTTTCCAAAATTTTCCCAAATGTTGACATGGTACATGTATATTAACTAACTTTCCCGAAACCCGCTTGTATACATATGCGTTCGTGAATTAAAACTATCCATGTTATCCATGTCATTTGGGATATTTTTTGGAAAAATATATGGGATACCCAGCATTACTCTAATTTTATCTACCAAAAAGAGATATAAATAAGACATAATTGAATTCAAAATGCTTTCATAAATTCTACATAAAATAAAAAAATTGCTTTTGCAAAGGATGTAAAGATTCTATTGACTTTTTAATTGTATAAACCAATGCTTGGTGCTATAATATAATAATTTATTAATGCCAAATTTCGATAAAGTCCTTCCCCTAATCATCACTTTCACTGATCTTCAAAATATTATCTTCATAGATAAATTTTCATGAAAAGTAAGCACTTTAAGATAAATACAAATTTATGATTTTGCAGCAATTTCAACTGAAAATTTGTGTCAAACATACATGCAAATGATAATAGTTAACCTTCGAAAATATGTATAAAAGGATATCAAATATGATGATTGTTTATGTATTCCATAAAGTATTTCATTTTCGTTACCTAAACATGCATAATCTTGGCAGCCGTTGTGCTAAAAATTCTTTTAGCAACTCCATTCGTATGAACAATGCATGCATCCATTTTCTAGTGTGTAACCTAAATTGCAAATAATACACTGGACATTTAAAAAGACATACACCTAAATTTTTACTAAGAATATATAAAATCTACCATGTTCATATTTTTATACCTGGTTTAATATTTGATGAGAATTACATTTAAAATTTAGGTGTATTATGTAATAAATAGAAAGATTTGGTTGACTTAATCACCAATAATTGAAAATGGGTCGTAATATGGATAATCCATAGATATTGTGAATTACAATGAAAAACCTACCATTATGTGAAGATCCAAGAGACAAAAGATCCAAGAGATAGTGGAGTAAGAGGAATTCGTTTTTGACCTTGACATTAGGCATAAACATAGAAATTAGAGAGAAATTAAAAGAAGAGGGATCCTGCAAAATAAAATACATGTTCGATCAATTATGCTAAAATTAGAAAATAATGATATAAACTAAAAGAATGACGTCGATGGTGTTAGATCCATTACTATACCCTTTTCTGATGGAGATGAGACACGGATTAATGGTAAGATTTGTTATGCCCAAATCTGGCATAATGGCTAAATCGATTTGATTAGCTAAATTGATGGTTCATAATCTATGATGGGCCTAGAAGATGAAGATTGGGTCACTAAAGCCCATTATTGGAATCAGCCCAGCATGCCTTGGCAGTAATATTTCTATCACAGGAGCACCTCGCTTGCTTCATAATTGCGCCTCGCTTATGTTCGCCTCGCTGTGTGATGCCTCGCTTCTGCATCACATCTGTCACTGACAGCGAGGTCATCATTTCTTCTCTGAAAGGCTCATGGCCAAACTCAAGGTCGCATGAGTAGCTGAGCACAGGGGTCGCTTCGTATGGCCAGGCCTCTCATGGTCGCATGCAAGGGCCCTGTTGGATCTTTCATTCCAAACCTATCCATTCGAGGCCATGGGTTTCTACAGCTAGACCATGGATCATGGATAGGATTGATGGTTCATTGCCACGTCAGCCCTAGCTACATGGGCTTGGACTTTGGCTTATCTCCTAAAACTCTAGCCCGCCTAGGTAACTTGTGGCCCAAGAACTACGTCAGGCTTGATCCCTATAAATAGGGTACGTAGGCACCTTGATACGGATGAGAAACAGTTTACCTGAAAAACACCTATCAAGCTCAGCCACATTCATACACACAAACCCTAATCCTTTGTTCTTCTTTTGTTAGCAAAATATCCGTATTTTGCTCCGATAATCCAGCAAACCTCCAAAATATTGTTATACAATATTCTCCCTATAACATTTGGCGCTAGAAGGAGGGCTAGTAGTCATTGAATTGGGAGAACGATGACTAAATCACACAAAAAGAGGAACGATGGTGAGACCCCGGGATCGCATAAGGTGAACAAGGACGATCCCCTGACGAGAGACCCCTCAGAGGACGAGGCGTCCAAGGACAACTCTAAGACTGGGAACAGGGAGGAGCACACCCCCCCAGCACAGAGGGTGACATTGAACAGCGAGGTCATGTCTTTTCTAAAAGGCCTCGGTGAGCAGGTGACCGCTGCGCATGAAAGGGTCGTAAAGGTAGAGAGGCGCTATAGTTCTAGAGGATCGAAGAGGAATGCAAGGACAGGCGGTAGAACACCTGGGGAAGGAAGCAAACTCCCCCCTAAGAAACTCGTTGATGACTTCGAGGACGTCTTAACAGATCAAACCAACCCTGACTGGAATGAGGGGGAGGACTCGCTCGGACAGAAAGGGGGATCGCATGACAAGGTCGCCTCATCTGAGGGGAGATCGGTCAGTTTTTTTGACCGTCTCGGAAAGAAGCTGACTGAGCATGACCTTCGTCTAAAATTGGAAAAGGTTAATGCGCCTCATCATGAGGGATCTAAGAACATAAGTAAAGGTACACATCGACAATTGTCTCCTCGAGATCGCGAGCGGTCATATCGTCGCGATGACAGACCCCCCTCTCCCCGTAGAGAGCGTGAGCGGTCCCATCGTCGCGATGACAGACCCCCGTCTCATCGAGACCAGGAACGATCTCAATATCTTGAAGAGGATCGTAGAAAGAAAGATCGCAGGAATGACCAGGAGGAATCCAGTGTCCTAAAAAAGACCCAGTCTCATCATGGAAGTACTGGAGGTAAAAAGGAGGCTGAAAAGGAGGTCAAGGTAGGAGACTATAAGCTGGAGGAGTTGAAGAAGGCCCTGGACGCGATGAACAATGAGAAAGGAATCTTTAGCACCATGGGCTCGTCATCGCCCTTTACTCATGAAATTCGAACCGCTCCGCTTCCTGCAGTGTTTCGAGGCCATCAGCATGATATGACCTATAATGGCGACACTAATCCAGCGGAGTTCGTGATTCGATTCAACAATGAGATGGATGTTTATCAGGTCTCATTACTAGCGAGGTGCAGACTATTCGCGGCCTCGCTGAGGGGAAGTGCTCAGCATTGGTTTTCGAAGCTAGGGGCATTGATTGTCATCGATTCTTGGGAACAATTCGTGGACATCTTCACCAAACAGTTCCAGTCCTCGATGCTCTATGCACCCCCTGTGTCCACCTTGGCAAACATAAAACAGAAGGAAGGTGAAACCCTTCATGATTACTTCAAGAGATTCAATGCTGAGGTGCCTCGCGTGCGAGGTGCAAATGACGAAGCTGTGAAAAATTTCCTCATCGCTGGAATGAGGGAAGGTACGGAATTTTGGAAGAAGCTACAAGAACAGACCCCTAGCACTCTCTCTGAATTGCACAAGGTCGCTGAGCCTTTCAAGCGTGTTGAGAAGTCACTCGCAGATTTGAAGAAGAATAATGAAAGGAGTGGTAGTTGGAATAGGAATCGGGGGGTAAAAAGAAAGGACTCCAGGAGTCCAAGGCGAAGACGGGATCGAAGTCGAAGCCCCAGCCCAAAAAGGAGAGACCGCGATCCTTTGAGGCGATCCCCACCGAGACCTCGCCCCGCGAGGGATGAAGACAAGTATATCCCTCTGGTCGCCCCAATTGATCACATTTATGCAGTCAATGAAAACAAGGGGATATTCAGGAAGCCTACACCGATGGGTCTGAAAGGGACCGCAAACACTAGCAGGTATTGTGCCTTTCACGAACAAACAGGGCATGATACATCTACCTGTCGAGAGCTGAAGCAACAAGTGCATCAGTTAATTCGTGAAGGAAAGTTAACTGAGTGGGCGGTTCGCGAGGTGAAGAAGCATAATCCCAAGTCTGGCCTTGGGTATAATCAAGCCCCCCACCAGAATAGAACCCTGTCATTAAGGAAAGGGAAGCGCGAGGCGGAAGTATTCATGTGATAATTGGGGGACCCCACATTGGGGGAGACAGCAATAAAGCTAGAGAGAGGTATGCTCGCGAGGCCAGGGAGCGACCCCTCACTAATGTACATCACTTGCAAGAGCGACCCCCAAAGCTCTTTAAGGGGGAAGATACAAACATCATGTTCACTGAGGAAGATGCGAAGTGGGTTCATCACCCTCATTCTGATGCCCTCGTTGTTCGAATTCGTATTGGATCGCAGAATGTCTACAGAGTTCTGGTTGATAATGGGAGTGCTGTGAATCTCCTGACATACGAGGTCTACCAAAAGATGGGCTACGTGGACAAAGATCTTATCCCAACTGTGGGACACTTGTATGGTTTTACTGGAGCCTCAGTGAGTGTCAAGGGCCTCATACGACTTCCTGTGACTTTAGGAGACGAGCCCTGCATCACTACCCAGATTGCGGACTTCATGGTGGTGGATCAACCTTCAGCATACAATGCTATTGTAGGGAGGCCCATACTTAAGGAAATGAGGGTGGTTACTTCTATATATCATCTTTCCATGAAGTTTCCTACCCCAAATGGAGTGGGATGTGTCAAGGGGGCGCAGCATGAATCACGAGAATGTTACAACAAGGCCCTTAAGTCCGCTGAAAAGGGTGGCATATCTATGGTAGACAGGATGGAAAGCGAGGAGGAAGATAGGGCTCGCAAATCGGCCTCGCGACCCTCAAATGAATGCAACATTATATCAATTGAGGAACTCCCAACTGGTTATTTTGATAATTTTGGGATTCAGGTAGAACCAATACCAGGTGCTTTGATGATGGGAACCTCGCAGCCAGTAATGATTCTCCAGGAAGGGATTGTTGAAGAGGCAACAGATAGTGATAGAGAGGAGAGCCCAGAGCAGGCCGCTGTGCGAGCCCGAAAGGGTAAATGGGTTCGCAAAGAAACATCTACACTGATAGAACTGCCAAATGGTATCACACAGACAACAACTGTTGTTAAAGTGTATGGGCACGCAGGTGTCAACCCCTGCGAGGCAGAATTGAGTCAGGCTCGTGAACATGATCTAGACCTAGATCCTCGCATCCCAGAGCATGTGGAGCGAGCTGGGGCAGCTGAAGACACGATCCCTATTCTTGTTGATGTGCAGGACCCTTCAAAGGTTTTGAAAATAGGGTCGCAACTCAACCCTGATCTGAGAGAGAAATTGGTCACTTTTCTGAAGGCCAACCTTGATGTGTTCGCCTGGTCTCATGAAGACATGATTGGGATCGATCCTAATGTGATGTGTCATAGGCTCAACTTAGATCCAAGCAAAAAAGGTGTTAGGCAGAAAAGGCGACCCATAAGGGGAGAGCGGGCCGAGGCTCTCAAAGAAGAGGTGGATAGATTACTTAAGGCCGGGCTCGTTAGGGAATCTTTCTACCCTGACTGGCTCGCGAACCCTGTCCTCGTAAAGAAGCCAAACGGGAAATGGAGAACATGTGTGGATTTCACTGATCTCAATAAGCATTGCCCAAAAGATAGTTTCCCATTGCTAAGGATCGATCAGTTAGTGGATGCAACAGCAGGACATGCACTTCTCTCCTTCATGGATGCTTATTCTGGGTATAATCAGATACCCATGTACGGTCCTGATCAAGAGCATACCTCGTTTATCACAGATAGAGGTCTCTATTGCTACATAGGGATGCCCTTCGGTCTCCTTAATGCTGGGGCTACCTACCAACGACTCGTTAATATGATGTTTGAGAATCAGATTGGGAAGACAATGGAAGTTTATGTAGATGACATGCTGGTAAAGTCCAAAGAGGCTGGGGATCACATCGCCCACCTCGCTGAAATGTTTGGCATACTGAGGAAGTACAAAATGAAGCTCAATCCACAGAAGTGTGTCTTTGGAGTTGAGTCTGGAAAGTTCTTGGGGTTCATTGTCAATCACAGGGGAATTGAAGCGAACCCTGCAAAAATAAAGGCCTTGGTGGACATGCGATCCCCAAGAAGTGTGAAGGAAGTTCAGAGTTTAACGGGACGGATCGCAGCCCTTAACCGGTTCGTCTCTAAATCATCAGATAAATGCCATGAATTCTTCAAGGCAATTAAGAAGGTTGGAAAAAACTTTGAGTGGACCCCTCAATGCGAGGAGGCTTTTCAAAACATCAAGGAGCAACTTGGCTCGCCACCAGTATTATCTAAGCCCAAGGACGGGGAGACGCTCATTGTCTACCTCGCAGTGTCAGAACATGCGGTCAGTGCAGTGCTAGTTCGCGAGGAGGGGAAAGTTCAGTATCCTATGTACTATGTTAGCAAAAGGATGTTAGATGCTGAGACTCGCTACACAAACATGGAGAAGCTAGCCTATGCCCTGGTGCTGGCCTCGCGGAAATTGAGGCCCTACTTTCAGGCCCATAGCATTGAGGTTCGCACAGCCTACCCATTGAGGCAGGTAATGCATAAGCCAGAATCCTCAGGAAGATTGTTGAAGTGGACAGTGGAACTCAGTCAATTTGATATCGAGTTCAAGCCTCGTGGTCCTATTAAAGGTCAGGCCCTTGCAGACTTCATTCTAGAATTCCCTCCTCAGTCTGAGGAAGATAAGTTGGCTATCATAGCAATCCCAGAGACCGCATCTAGCGAGGCAAAGAAAGAAAATTCCGCCTCGTGGTGGGAATTATATGTTGATGGAGCATCAAATAAGGAAGGAGCTGGGGCTGGTATCGAGTTGGTAACACCAGAGGGTCGCAAAATAAAAAGTGCCGTGCATTTTGCTTTTGAAGCCTCTAATAATGCAACAGAATACGAGGCCCTCATCATTGGTCTTAAACTTGCATTGGAGATGAAGGTGGAGAATCTGACTGCATATAGCGATTCTATGTTGGTAGCATATCAGCTATGGTGTGGATGGCAAGCTAGGGGTGAGCAGATTGAGCTGTATCTGCGATGTGCACAAAGATTGGTTAAAAAATTCAACAATATCAAAGTGGTTCACATCAGGAGAGAAAAGAATCAGGGGGCTGATGCACTAGCAAAGTTGGGATCGCGTCGCGAGGCCACCTTACTTGGAATTATTCCACTGGAAATTCAAACAAAGCCCAGTGTGCCAGAGGAGTTTGCTATGGAGGTAGCGACCCCAGGGTAGACCTGGATGACCCCTATATGGGAGTATGTGAAAAGTGGAGCCCTGCCTCAAGACAAAAAAGAGGCAAGAAAAATCAAATATCAGGCAGCTCGCTATGTCATCTATGACGAGGTCCTATATAGAAGAGGGTTCAACACCCCGCTCCTAAGATGTGTGGATGGAGAAGAATGCAACTACATTCTCAGAGAAGTTCATGAAGGAATATGTGGCAATCACTCGGGGGGTACTTCTCTAGCCCAAAAGATTCTTCGCCAGGGGTATTACTGGCCTACTTTGAAGAGAGATGCTTTTGAGTTCGCAAGGAAGTGTGACAATTGCCAAAGGATCGCTAATTACAGCAACGCTCCTGTCTCCCACCTCACCTCGCTAACGAGCCCATGGCCCTTTGCTATGTGGGGCATTGACTTAATTGGGGAGCTACCCAAAGCTAAAGGAGGTGTCAAGTACGCAGTTGTGGCTGTTGATTACTTCACCAAGTGGGCCGAGGCTGAGCCACTTGCCACTATTACTGCAAAGAAACTCAAGGACTTCGTGTACAGGGCAATTGTGTGTCGCTATGGGATTCCTTATCAGCTCATATCAGATAATGGAAAACAATTTGATAGCAAGGACATGAAAGAATTCTGTGAGAACTTGGGGATCAAGAAGAGTTTTTCAGCTGTGAGTCACCCCCAGACAAATGGTCAAACTGAGGCCATCAACAAAATCATCAAACATACTTTGAAGGCCAAGTTAGAGGAGAGCAAAGGTAATTGGCCTGAAGAATTACCAAGGGTCTTGTGGTCATACAACACGACCCCAAGGACCACAACTGGAGAGACTCCATTTTCCCTAACATATGGCTGCGAGGCCATGGTCCCTGTTGAAGTGGGCTCCGGGTCATTTAGAAGGGAACACTACGATCCCGATGCAAACGAGGTGAATCATATATTGTACCTAGACATGATAGAAGAAACAAGAAGCGAGGCTCAGCTTCGCCTCGCGGCTTACCAACAGAGGACAGCGAGGTACTATAATGGAAAGGTCAAAGCAAGTTCTTTAAAGACAGGTGACCTCGTGCTTAGGAGAGTCATGCCTAACATTAAGGTCCCGGGCCATGGTGTCTTTGGTGCTAATTGGGAAGGGCCTTACAAAGTCTATGCTACTCTCTCAGAGGGAACTTATTACCTCACAGACATGAAGGATAAGGTCATTTCGCGAACTTGGAATGCGGAAAATTTGCGCAAATACTATCAGTGAAGGCATCGCTCCTGGTAGTTTCTATCTATTTCGCATGAATAAATTCATACAAAATACTGGGGGGTAGTGGTCGTATTGACACCCTCCCTTTATGATGTAATGACATTGGGCCTCGCCCCACATATCACTTTTTGGGCCTCGCCCCACTTATCACTTTTTGGGCCTCGCCCCACTTATCATTTATCGGGCCTCGCCCCATGTATCAACTATTGGGCCTCGCCCCGCTTATCAACTATTGGGCCTCGCCCCGCTTATCAACTTGTTTGGGCTTCGCCCCGTTTATCAATATAAAAGTTCAATTTCTTTACGAATTACTTTTTATTGTGCACTTAAAATGTACTTGTTTGTTTGTTAACATTAACATACTAAGGTCCAAGCCATCTCAACGATGCAAGGATCGCATTTGAAGTTACTGCTACAACAATCTAAGGAATCCAAGCAAAGGCATGCTAATCTAGCACTATTCAAGACAACTTAACATGCAAAGATGGAATAAAGATATGATCTCGAAGTCAAAATGTTAAGGAATCGAAGCTAAATTACTTAGGCAAATATGTTATGTGCAAAAATAAACAACACAGGATGGAAAAGTAAAAAGCTATTTCAATCCATAAATTAGAGGGTCGCCACGCGATCCCAATGCAGTTGGTAGAGTTAAGGTGTTATCAAAGTTAAACAAAAATAATATTACACGTTGCGAGACATTCAAAGGGTGTCCGCATCCCCAGTTCAATATTCAGAAACAAAGAAATAATTTAAGGCTTGGCGGCTTCAGCTGCTTTGGCTTGTGTGGCTTCGCTAGCGAGCCTGGCTGCCTCCTTCGCATCCTCTTCTTCGATTTCCTTACGAAGAGACTCTGCGAACTCAGCATTTCCAGGCCCGAGCTTCTCCCAGTCGAAGTCAGGAACTCTTCGGATAAAAGTCTTCATAAATTAAACCTGGGCGGCCTCCACTACAGCATCATGGTCAAGCTTGGCAGCCTCGAGCTCCTTCTTCAACTTGCCAATCTCTTCCCCATGCTCTCTCCTAAGCGTCTCTTCGAGCTCCTCTGCCTCCTTCAAGGATTTGCTGAACATATTCCTCTCATCAGTGATTTTCTTGAGCTCGGATCGCAGAGACGCGGTTTCTGTCTCGAGGGCGAGTCTATGAGTCTTCATCAGCGATCTCTTATCCTCTTCCTTCTGAAACTTAAGGACTGAGACCTCCTTCTCAAGCTTGGCTTTGGCGGATGCAAGGGTCTTCAACTCCTTGAGATGAGAAGTTTGACGGATAAACGCTTCAGACAGACATTTGGAGAGAGATTCGGCATTATCAATCAGCTCGGCCCCCACCCAACTCGTACACTCCTCTTCGGTAGCATGGTTATACCCATGCTTCGCGAAGAGGTGATGAACAGGGGTAGCAGTGGCTGGGTGCTTAGGAGCAGGAAGCACAGATTCATCCTTCCTGGCCTTTTTGGAGATGTGATCCTCATGGGTACCCTGGGTTCGCTGAACGATCTCGGTGTTCTGCGACAAAGGTGGAGGAGGTGGCAGTTCAGCAGCTTTTGGTTTTGGAGGGATTGGAGCAGTCTTCGCAACGGGGATGGCCCCTCTTTTTTGGAGAAAAGGGGGTCTGCGGCCGCTTTTACCCGACATGCCTGAAAAATGGAAGTAAAATAACATTAGAAGCATAATAATACAAGTTATACAAATGCGAGAACAGTAAGGATGAATGCAGTGTTAAAGTTAGTGAGGACGGAGTAATGATCATGTTATGACGAGGAGAATACCCTCGCTTGTGGTAACAACAACTCGAGAGGACGAGGCCTCCTCGCGAGCCTTTCTTTTTAAGGAGGTCTTCTTCGCTCCTGAGGGCCTCGTTTTCGAAGGAAGACCGACCCCTTCTTTCAAAAAACCGCACTCGATTAGGTTCTCGAGGGAAACAAGAGTTCTAATGTTGCGGGCCTCCCGTGGGGTTTTCAGCACGTCATCAGCACGTTGCTTTTCTTCGCCCTTCAGGACGGTTCGCATTTGACCAACTGCGATCTCAGGAAGGACGAGTTAGCGCAAGGATCGAATGAAAGGAGGAAGAAATTAAGAGGTTAAGTTCCATACCTGGAAGATAGTTAAAAGAAGTCTTGACTCTAGGCACGTCGTGGACATAGAAATAAGGACCTTTCCACGAGCCGGCATTACTTGGGGCACTGTGGTATAGTTCCTTCTTGTTGAACTCTGGCCACATGGAGAAATAAACGTAGCCAAAGTCTGATGCCCCGCATCGCTTCAATTGCAAAAAATAGCCCATGGTCCTCGCATCCAACTTAGGATAGCCGAGCTTGTGGTAAAGGATGTAAAGGGCAATCATGGCTCTGTAGCCATTGGGATTTATTTGGATTGGGGCAAGATGGTACGTTTCACAAACATCCCTAATAAAAGGGTGAAGGGGAGAAGATACGCCTATCTTCATCATTGCAGAGGTCAGAACCATACGAGGCACTCTGCCACCATTCTCTTGATAATCGAAGCGGTAGCATCACATCGCAGACTTAGGGAGAATAATTTTGCCTTCTGGCCTGAAAATGTCGACCGCCTTAGATAAAGATTCTGTATCTAGGGTCGTTGACAGATCCCTGCAGCCTAGGACGCGAGGTTGGCCAGGTTTCACTTTCGAGCCTGGCTCGATGTCTTCAGGACGAGGATCGCCAACATATATGGTCCCTTCTAGCTCAGGCTGGGGAGTTGGTTTGTAAGGCTCAGGAGAAGCTTCTGGAATGTAATTGTAGTCAGTAAAATTGACGACCTTGGCTACTTCATCGAGGCCGCCATCATCAGAGGAAGGCTCTTCGTAGTCAGAGTCATCAGAGTTGGCTTCGTTATCAGCACCTCCCTCGATGTCGTAATAGGCATCGCCTAATGAATCTGTTGGAGAATCACTTATGTGAATGGGCGACGCGGTTTGTGATGGAGGCATGGTTCGTGGTGGAGGCACTTTGGAGAGAATTTCCGCTGCCCTAGCGCTGAATTCATCTCCTTTCTTTGTCAAAGTTGCGATGTCATGTTCGATGTCAGTCATGGTGTGAGGCTCGTTCTCAGCTGGGAGTACATCCAGAGATTGATCCCTTGAGCTTGAAGGGTGCTTTGTTCTCCATGAAATCAGAGGCACTTCACGGGTATATTCTTCGTTAGACCATAAAGGATCGAAGTATAGTTTGAACGAGCTTTCGCTGGTGCTCGTAGCTTTTGCGATGTTGGCTGCGGCAGCATCGCTGATTTGTATATGAGGCATGGGAGAAGGTGTCCTTGAACTATCGTCTTGAGACATCTGAAAAGGGTGAAATGATTAAGTGTGTGCTCTTACAGAAAACAAATGAAGGAGGAAAGAAACAGGCGAACAGAAAGGCTCTATGTGTTCTCGCATCGTTCACAGAGAATATGAGGGGTCGCAATCCTAAGGGGAAGGCTAACGTTCTTAACCTATGTTTCTATCTAAGTAATTACGGATCGCACTCCTACAATAGCGAGGACGGGTCGCATCATAAAATTGGCATTTTGGGATCGCAGTTATTTGGGTTCACATCGCATGCAATTTAAGCTATTTAATCATGCAATTATAATGAAGAACAGTAATTTAAATGCAAGAAGAGAAGAAACACTTACTTTTTCTTGAAGAAGGTTGAAGAAATCGAAAGAAACTCGGGATCGCTGGTGAAAGAGCTTGAAAATTCTTTGCGTTTGATCTGGGAGCAAACTGACAGCACTTCGACAATGTGTTTGTGAGAATAAAAAAGGAAATGATAGTGACAGGGGTATATATAGCCATCAGGAGAGAGAAAGACATGGGACACGTGTTGAAATTTCGTCCGTTGGACACACATCTTGAGACACAACAGCTGTCAAAACCTTTCAAATTCTTGGGGTCGCGACCACTCCAACGGTTATATCTGTTCTTGGGCTCGCTTCGCGGTGACAACTCGTATTCTTTGAGTCCACATCGCATCACCAATGACAATATGGACTCGGGGGGTAGTTGTTATGCCCAAATCTGGCATAATGGCTAAATCGATTTGATTAGCTAAATTGATGGTTCATAATCTATGATGGGCCTAGAAGATGAAGATTGGGTCACTAAAGCCCATTATTGGAATCAGCCCAGCATGCCTTGGCAGTAATATTTCTATCACAGGAGCACCTCGCTTGCTTCATAATTGCGCCTCGCTTATGTTCGCCTCGCTGTGTGATGCCTCGCTTCTGCATCACATTTGTCACTGACAGCGAGGTCATCATTTCTTCTCTGGAAGGCTCATGGCCAGACTCAAGGTCGCATGAGTAGCTGAGCACAGGGGTCGCTTCGCATGGCCAGGCCTCTCATGGTCGCATGCAAGGGCCCTGTTGGATCTTTCATTCCAAACCTATCCATTCGAGGCCATGGGTTTCTACAGCTAGACCATGGATCATGGATAGGATTGATGGTTCATTGCCACGTCAGCCCTAGCTACATGGGCTTGGACTTTGGCTTATCTCCTAAAACCCTAGCCCGCCTAGGTAACTTGTGGCCCAAGAACTACGTCAGGCTTGATCCCTATAAATAGGGTACGTAGGCACCTTGATACGGATGAGAAACAGTTTACCTGAAAAACACCTATCAAGCTCAGCCACATTCATACACACAAACCCTAATCCTTTGTTCTTCTTTTGTTAGCAAAATATCCGTATTTTGCTCCGATAATCCAGCAAACCTCCAAAATATTGTTATACAATATTCTCCCTATAACAAGATTGAAAAAGAATTTAAATTTTCTTTTCTTTACCTATATTGGTGGAGTAAATTGTGTTTAAATTAATGCATTTACAAATCCATAATAGAGAATCTTTTGGTTTAAAGTATTTCCATAATAGAAAAATGAAATGTTAAATGTATTGAACAAAAAATGTCATTATAGCTTGATGGACTCTCCATATATATTTCCATAACAGAAAAAGGAAATGTTAAATGTATTGAATAGAGAATCTTTTGATTTAATTGAAGATGGGTCATAATATGGATAATCCATGGATATTGTGAATTACAATAGAAAAACCAACCATTTAGTGAATACCCAGGAGATAGTGGAGCAAGACGAACTTGTTTTTTACCTTGACATTGGACATAAACATAGAAATTAAAGATAAATTAAAGGAAAAGTGATTCTGCAAAACAAAATACTTGGCCGATCCATTATGCCGAAATCAGAAAAGAATGATAAAAACTAAAATAATGACATCGAGCATGTTAGATCCATTATGGGCAATTTTTCTTTTCAGACGAAGATGAAACACAAATTATGTGAAAGAATTCAAATCTCCTTTTCTTTACCTACAATGGTGAATTCAAATTCCAAATATTTTGTTTAAATGATATTCACTATGATTGTCACCATGATTTATGTATATCAATGAATTCCTTAATTTAAGTACTCTAATTCGATTATGAAATAAAGAGGAAAGGAAAACAATGAAATGATCATTTCAAATTTTAAAAATTATGAGATCGGATGATTCGAATGTCGAGATCATAAAAAATCATAAGATTGCGATGTAGTAATTCGTATTCAAATAGTAATTAAGTTGCCTAATTGATGCCAAAATTGCTTAAAAATTAGTTGCTTACACTTTTTCGGGTAAATGTGAATAAACTACCGAAGTAAACATGAAGATAAGGAATAATAAAAAAATTATTAATTGAAATATGAGAATACATGAATTAATGAGAAAAACACCAGTTCAGAACATTCGTTATACTAAAACTCTTGGTCAAATTAAAACTCAAAATTAGAAAAATGGAGAGAGTTGAATAGACAAAATTCTTTTTTTTTTTAAATATATAATGGGTATATGAAATAAGATTAGTAAATTCAAAATTTAAAATTGTAAGGCTAGAGAAAACTCGAAAATAACTAATCAAAGACGTTGATTATGATTCGTATATTGATTTGATTTACGTATTCGTTATGTATATGCATATTTTTCAAAATTAAGGTTGAATATATGATTTATTATTGTTTCCCTTGATTAAGGAAATTAATGCTTCCTTTAATTAAGAAAATAAACAAATAATACTGATTTGATATACTACCAATTTATAACTACAAAATATTAAGGAAATGATGTCATGCTGACATAATATTTTGAATTGGGAATTCACCAAAATAGCCTTAACTTGTATTGTGAATGAAAAATAGAAAGGACAATTTGAGTAAATATCCAAATACTTCACTAGCACACATTTAGAATACAATAGATTATAAAATTCTTGGAAAATGGTTTTGTTGAAAAATGTATATATGTATACATGATTTCATATTTTCGCTTTGCAAGGGACATGTTTCCTGAATTCTGAAAATTATTTATGAACATGAATAATGCAAGGTACTTTATGGATAAAAAGGGGTAATTTGGAAAATGGAATTATGAAAAGGAAATTTCCAGAATAAATGGAATAATAACTTGATAATGGGGATTCTATCTTTGGGCTGAGTTCAATGCAGTCCAGCTTGCAATATTTTATTCCGGCCCATGTGTTGCCGAGGGGGGATTGTGGAGAACTTTCCTGCAGGGATGATGACCGGAGAGGATCATTCCTTCTACTAAGTAGTAAATAGGAACAGGTACGTATAGGGCGACTGATCATCGTCCTGTCGTATCTGGCTATGGTGAAGATCCCTTAAATTCTTTAAAGAAATTGCTGAAAATTTGATTTCCTTAATATTTTTGAAAAGAAGAAAATGGCAAGGAATAATGGAACATACTACATGTTTGGAAGAGAAACTGATATTATATGATGATAAATGGAAAAGTGATTTCTCAATAAATAACAAGCAAGTTTATGTCCGTGTATTTCTGTGCCAACAAGATATGGCTATTTATGGTGATAATCTATTTAATTACCTTATAACTTCATCTTGTAAGTTCATCTTGTAAGTTATATGCTGATATTCTACTTATATTTTCGCATAGCAGATATTTTACGGAAAGGTTATATTGAATTTCCTTGCAACTTCATCTTTTATATTATATTGGAATATTGTTCGTTTTATGGATAACAAACGTTTTCGGGATTGTTATAAATTAATTATATGTTATACTTCATAATGGGTTAAAAACTTTGTCTTGCTGAGCTATTATAGCACACTCTTTACTCTGACTCTCTTACTATCAATTACTACCGAGTTTTGAACTGGACAAGTGGTTAAAGTACTGATACCCTATACAGAATATTGAACTGTGGGGTGTTTTTTACGAAAATGATAAATGTATATATATGTACCTTCAGACTTGGGATATATTGAAAGGGAACCTTATAAAAGGGTCGATTTGTGTATGATATCAAGCAACTGATATAGTAGTATATTGAACTTCCTATTCTGAAAGGTTTTCTAAAAGAGTAAAAGTATAGTGTATACTATTTTGCTAAGGTTTGAGGGTTATCTGTGTTATTATGAGCTTAATGAGCTTAATTTGTTTAGTTGATGTTATTTTTAAACGTTATACTTCCCCTATTGAAATTTCATGGTTATAAATGTTTCAAGAATGATATTAAGTATCAGTTGAATGTTAGAAACCCCATGCGTATGATGGGATATTTTGTTAAACTCTAGTAATAACTTGCTGAGCAATTCTTTCGCTCACTTTCTTGTTTTCAAATATTAACCTTTCAGAGGAAGGTAGGCGGATGAGGCTTATCTGCATGGCTCGAGAGAAGCAGGCAGTATCCCTTAATGAAGACAATATGGTTCAGAAAATCTATAGCTGGAGTAAGTATTAGGTAGATATATTGATGTGTAATATATATATTACTTTGTACCGAATAGTACTAGTTGCTGGTGTACCTCTCAACGAAGTTACACTAGTAGTATAAGAATTGTAAGACACAGGGTGATGTAATTAAATGGATGTAATGAGGATTGTAAGTATTTGAGTTCTTGTTTCTAGCCCTATAACCTAAAAGATGCTTGGTTGTTGGGGTCTCAAATGTTGTAATTCAGCTATTAAGTGATTACAGGTGGTTAATGTTATATAAAACAGGTGATTTGATATTGAGGATTTCTGTGTGACAACCAAATCCTTGACCCCGGATTTGGGGTGTTACAGAAATAGTATCAGAGCTGAGGTTATAGTAAACTAGAAACGAGAGTGAGTAGGAGTGTGTATAGTTATGTGAGAACGTCCGAGCTCATGTAGAGTTCATGTTGGACTACTGGACGTAGTGCCAATGATTAAGTTAAGATTGGAATGCTATATTGAGGGATATGTTGAGTTAGACCTCAATCCACAGGGATAAGTATTGGTCGGCAAGAACATAGATCGCTCGAGACGTGAATTTAAGGTGATTTTAGGGGATTCATGGGAAACAGTTATGTACTCCCCAAACTATAGGAAATTTCCATATGATGATGAAGGATAGAAAGTGGCATCTGGTATTGTGGCAGTGTGGTGCCGAGATGGTATTCATACTGTTAAAAATTCCAAAAAGGGAAACAAAACAAGATCATTATGAAATTCAAATCTTCTCGAGTTTAAGAGAGCTTGAGGTAATATTATGAATGGATTGGTGGACAGACACCGATTGTTTCAACTGATGATAGAGGTAAAGTGGTTAAGATGAGATTGGTTAAATAAAGATGAGATATATTTTAAGAAGCAAGATTGAATGAGAAAGTTCGAGAAAGACTTAAATAAGATAGCTGTTATGCCAAAAGTGTTAGGCTTATGTGGTACACGGGATTGATATGAGAAAAGGAGTACGTGGTATAAAGACGATTATAAGAGATACTGGAAATTAAGTATGTATTTTCTAACGATCTTTCGGAGTACCGCCCATTCGACACGTGGAATTCGTCGTTGCTAGGGCCGACACCGGAATCGAAGTTTTCTTGGCGAATAGAACGCTTGCATGAGATGCTTGCGCTGAGTAGAATAGAACTCCTTGTGATTATAAAGGTCGATGGTTAAATCCTTAGCGACTATTGAGAATCGACGATGGCATAAGTTATCGAGCCCCTCAGGGTGTGCACGGAAACAAAAGCTTTAGAATCGAATGATTATTCGTTAGAAGGGTCGACATTAAAGGCATCCGTGAAGACCTTGGCAATACCCTCCCCAATTGCAAATTATTTTGATTACCTCTCCAATCTATGATCTATCTTGGCATCTCTCCAAGAGAGAACTTTGATAAAGGGTATATTCCCTCTTCGAAGTTATTCTTTATAAGCCATATTTGGTTTCAATTGTGCCAAGCCATATTTGGTTTCAATTGTGCCAAAAGCTTTCACTATACCTATTTTCAGGTTTCTGAAGCCCTGTCGAATGATGTTGTTTAAACTTCCACTTTTCTTCAATAGTGGATAATCCCATGGTGACATAGCACCACTCGCTTGTATTCCAATATCTTTCTAGCTATGCTTTTCTTTGGAAATCGCATTTTGAAATCTGTTCAATTCTAATCCAAGGTGTTCCTTTGAGAATTAATTGTCAAAAGATGATAATTATTAACTTGACTTTGAATTGCTTTCATACTTCTCAACTCCCACTGAGATGAACAACCATATACTGATAGGGGCCACAAGGACTGTCTATCTGTGTGATAGAAGTCTGATGGGACGTCGTCACTTGTGAGTTGTGAAATACAAGAAGGCTAACTACCTTTAGTAATGTCTTAACTGAGACACGCAACGTGAGTTATTATGATCATATTGATCTCTCAGTAAATTCTCTTATCTCAAATAAGGTTTACTTCAAAATTCATAACCTTATGAACACTAGTGAATGACATTGCCTTGATATGGCAGATTTTTTTCCAAGTTCCATGGTTCTTGTTATCTCTAATAAATTTCAAGGGGATGCCAACCAGGTCGGCCAAGTCAAAAATTCGCTGATAGAAGGTAGATTCGAGCGGAATCGCCAAGAGCAAGAGCGAGTTCCAAGACGAATAGAATATCAGTAACGTGTCGATAGAATTAGTTCGTTCTCTCTCTCAAGGATGTCATGTTAATGAAATCGGTGCATTCTCTCTCTCAAGGATGTTATGTGAATAGAATCAGTGAACTCTCTCTATCAAAGATAGTATGATAATGGAAAGTTGGTCAAGATATATATGTGTGAAAGGAATAACGATGGGTTATAAGACTCTAGTGATAATTGTGTCAAATAGGGATCCTATGGTTGGATTGAGGTTTTGGAGAAGTTGTTTACGAATGGGCACTATCTCCGGTTTGGCAGAATAAGTGTTGATGATGAAAGAGTTAAGGAATCCCAGTAGTGGCCTTAGCTGATTCCGAGGACGGAATCCTTTTAAGGAGGGTAGACTGTGATAACCCGGATTTTTCAAGAAATGATTTTATTATTATTTCAATAATAATTATATTTTTCCTAAAGTGAGGAGGAATTTTTTTTTATTATTATTTATTTTATTGATCATTATTCCAGTTCAAGGAATTTCAAAAGTGAATTATTTAATTATTTTCAGGTTCAGTTTAATCGGGTTCCTTTTGAAAATTTTATCGATCGGGTAAATTTCTCGAGTCAATGATTTATTGGGGCAAGGGTTTAATTGTGAAGTGTGGATTTATTTAGAAAGGACTTTATTTTAAATTGCTGAATAATTTGGAGATTTTAAAATCTGTGATAAATGATTATTTGTAATTATTTGGGGATTTACAGAAATTACTCGATGAATATATAAAGATCGAGAATTTGAGATTTTACTAAAACAATAATATTTGTGGTATTCTATAAAGCCCTGTAAATTGTAATTTATGAATCACAGTTATTATTATTATTATTATTATTATTATTATTATTATTATTATTATTATTATTATTATTATTATTATTATTATTATTATTAATTGTTTTTATAAATTATTAATAATTTGTAAAATGCATATCAATTCAGAAAAATTTGATTTAATTCTAATTCTTTCTTCAAAAATCTTTAAAGATAATCTAGTATTTAATTATGCTGGAATTATTATTTTTACGGATCAAGATTTTTAACCCAAATTATTATTTTATCCGAGTGATATTATGCGGGTTTAACTAGAAATGGGTTATCTACTATCTACTATATATATAATAGGCCAACATGTACCATTTTATTCCTACTATTTTACATTTATGCCCTCATGTAATTTCACTATTCCACCTTTAGAAATCAAAACCTACAAAAAAGTAAATAATCTTTACATTGTTGAGAATTGAACCTATGACATCCCAATTATAATGCACTTTTAACTCCTCATAGCAACCACTAAGCCAAATACATTTTTGTACAACTATTATAATTCATTAGCTATATAGAGCAATGCTTTCTCTTTTTTTTATTAAGATCAAGTTCTGACTTTTACATAGATATACCTTGTACAATTATAACCTACATGAATGAGAATATGGTAACATTATGATATACGATATTGATAATAAATTAAAAATCCAATTTATAAAATCATTATTGACTTTCAGTGTAATAGTGCCTATTTATAGAAAAATAAAAATAATGTTTGTTTACAATAAAAAATAATATTTTGTGGTTAAACTTGAATGAAAAATAATCCAGTCAAATAGTTTTAATGGAACTGAAGTTAAAACTCGGTAAGAATCTGATAAACTCGAAAATTTGATAAGAATCGGACAAGCTCGAAAACTCGACCTGAACCTAATAAACTTGAAAACTCAAAAACTCGAACATTCGGTAACTCGAAAAAATTGAAAACTCGTTAAAAAATCAAGAAGCTCTAAAAACTCGATAACACCTCGAACTCGACTCGTATAGTAAACGAGTCAAGTTCGAATATAAATTTTAGGTTCGATAATTTTTTACTTTGACTCAGATCCATTCAAATTACACTCCTACACAAATATCCATATGTTTACTCTATTAATGATATTTATATAATTTATTAGTTGTAATTATATTTTATAAATTAAAAAATTGTATTAATTCTGCAAAAGAGTGAAATAATATATTCTTTATGACTGAGTATAATTTTCATATAAATGAATTTTAGCACATACAAAATTAAGTTCTACATATTCATTGAAAGGTGTTACAGTTGCAATTACTAAGTAATTGAAACGTTTGTATATACTTTTTGACAGTAAAGGGTCGGAAAAACAACGTTGAAAACACCTACTCACTAGGAAATACAACAAGTATGTATTTTTTTTATCAACACACAATATAAAAAATTATATTGTGGAGATTTCATTAGGGAAAAATGTGATTTCTAACAAAATTTTCGATAAAATTGGGACGTCGAAGTGCCGAACAAAATTTTGAAGTACACAATATATTTCACCTTAAACTAGAGTGAATAATCACCAGCCCTTAATCGATTTCAATCAAATATATTGTTGTATAATTAGAGATATAAGAAAAATGGTAATATAAAAAATTCTAAAAGTTATAATACATATGAGCATGATTAATACAAGCTACAAATTGAAATCTTGAATCAAAATAACTAAATCGCAAATACGAGAAATCTGATCAAATTACAATAAAATTGTTAGAAATATTCACATTGTCGTGAATCGAAACGCCCAAAATCAAATACTATAAAACTATTAGTTGATCTTCACATCATCGAGAACCAAAACTCTAACATCTCAATTTTGAATAAAGTGAATTTAAATTCACGGTTGAAAATATTGAATTAGATGACTATCTTAGCAGATAATATAAATCTTAGACACATCATGTTGAAAATGAAGCCCTCGAGAAAAGAGTTTGCTAAACTAGATGTAGGCAACACTGCTACAAATTGAAAGGTGTTCACGGCCACAAAATTTAACTACTAAAAGCCAAAATATCGCAATATTTTACATTTTAATTAGTATCATTTCACATTTATGCCTTCCAGTTTCCTATGATTTTACTATAAAACTCACCTAAAGTCAAATGCTATGAAAACATTAGTTAATCTTCACATTGTACAGAATCGAAACTGTGACATCTCAGTTATAAATATAATGAATTTAAATTTATAACTAAAATCATTGAACTAGATGACTAATTGATTGGAAATTAGAATTTTTTGGCCACAACCTATTAAAAAGTGAGAAAACTTGAAAAGAGAGTAAGTTAATCTATATTTAGGCAACATTGAAACAAATTTAAGAATATTCATGATCATAACTATTAAAACCAAAATCTCGCAATAACGCTAGAATATCTCCGTGCCTTGCACGGGTAACGAAGCTAGTACCTGTAATATGGGAGCGCGATAAGATAATTCAAGGGCTAATCTATTATCGTCTCAGATCCTCGTTCGATACTATTATATCCTTATTTGATTTCGGTTTGGTACTCTTTTTTTGATCACTCTTTTTGGTCACTCTTTGATTTGCTTAAATCTCTATTATTAATAATAAAAAAAATTAAAAAAACACACAAAACACTCTCCTGTTAATAAAATTAAAAAAAACACACACACACACACGCCACTTCTCTCGATCAAAACTCTCATCTATCTATACTATACTATTATAAGCGAAATAGGGTACTATTATAAGCGATATAGGGTATATTTGGTTGTCGGTTTTTTACTCTTTTTTTGGTCCCTCTTTTTGGTCACTCTTTGATTTGCTTAAATCTCTATTATTAATAATAAAATAATTTAAAAAAACACACAAAACACTCTCCTGTTAATAAAATTAAAAAAAAAACGCACACACACGCCACTCCTCTCGATCAAAACTCTCCTCTCGATCAAAACTCTCATCTATCTATACTATACTATTATAAGCGAAACAGGGTATATTTGGTTGTCGGTTTGGTACTCTTTTTTTTGTCACTCTTTTTGGTCACCCAATAACAACCGTTAAATTTTAAGATAAATAAATGAGAACCGTTGGATTTAATGCTAAAAAAATATTCCTTTTTTAATATTTAAAATACTATTATAGGTTCCAAATTCGAATTTCACCAACAACGTATCTCTATTAAAGATATATATTATTTATAAACTAATTACCATTAAACTAAAAAGTTCATGATTAATTTTCTTTAATAACGAAATTCTAAGCAGATGCAAACTTATACAATTCGTAGTGTGATAAATAGAAATTGATTACGGTTTGGCCTGTATACGTGAAGTTCGAACCTGTCAACAACATATTATCTCTGTTCTAAAAATCGGTGATTAATCATGATTAATCACCGATTAATCCCTGTTCCATGGGTTACCGCACTGATTAATAATCCGATTATTCGATTAATCATTCCTATTAATCTCCAAATACCTGATTAAACCCTGATTAATCCCTGGACAGTGCCTCTACCGATTAAGTCTGATTCCCGCTTTTTACAACACTACATATTATTAATTAAAACATTATCGTTAAAAATACTGTCAAACATGTATTATAATATTTTATTATCTTCTATAATTTATTTTCCTACTAAATAAAAAATATATATATATATATATATATATGAAAATATGGATAATAAAACAAAAAATATTAAAAAAACATCCGTGCATCACACGAGTAATAAGCTATATAGTAAAAAATTACACAAAATCTGAAAAACGCTTACAATATAGAAAATTTTGTATAAAAATTGAAAAAAGATCTACATGATTAGATAAATTTCACTTTTTCTATTAAATAAAAGTTAAAAAACAAATATTGTGTAATATTTATATCTATACGTTTGTATTTTAAAGTAATAATTCAAAATAATAATTGTAATAATATTTATATACATGGGATTATAAAGTTAAAAATTATTTTAATAATAAAAAATATATATACAACTTAGAACTTTAATAATAAAATATAATTAAAAAATTTACAAGCAACCGTGCATCGTACGGGTTGGTACACTTTTTTTGGTACACTCAATAACAACCGTTAGATTTTAAGATAAATAAATAAGAACCGTTGAATCTAATTCTAAAAGAATATTCCTTTTCTAATATTTGAAATACTCTTATAGGTTCCAAGTTCGAATCCCACCAACAACATATCTCTATTAAACATATATATTATTTTATAAACTACTCTCACGAGTCTAAGATTCAATTTCCGTCAACAACATATTATTAATTATTAAAACACTATCGTTAAAAATACTATCAATAATGTATTACAATATTTTATTATCTTCTATAATTTATTTTCATACTAATTAAAAATATATATGAAAATATGGGTAATAAACAAAAAATATTAAAAAATACATCCGTGCATCACACAAGTAATAAACTATATAGTAAAAAATTACAAAAAATCTAGAAAACACTTACAATATAGAAAATTTTGTATAAGAATCGAAAAAAGGTCTACATGATTAGATAAATTTCATTTTTTCTATTTAATAAAAGTTAAAAAAGACAATTTTTATGTAATATTTATATATATACGTATGCTTTTTAAATTAATAACATAAAGCAATTGTGCATCGCACGGGTTATAGGCTAGTATATAATAAGCATAAAAGGGATCTTATCCATAATTTTGGTTTGGTCATTTGGTTTGGTCACTGTACCGTCAAAATAATCTCAACCGTCGAATATAATATTTTTAAAAATAGATGATCAAGATTATATCATATTAAAAAGAAAATTATAATCTAAAAAGGATATAATTAAAAAGGTTGTATGTGAATCGAATTTTAAAAAGAAGTTATAATCTGAAAAGGATATAAAAGATTGTATTATAACTGAATTTTATTTATTTATTTATTTATTTATTTATTAATATTAAAAGGTTCATATTTACTATTTAGGCTCTATCTCGAGATACAGAAATCAGATTTGGATGATTTACAGTCCACGCGAAACTCAAAAAATTCTCTTTAATTTAGTGATGATTTAACAATTATTATCCAAATGAAAATACTAAGAATCTCAAGAGAAAATATATTACAAAATTTTACATTAATCCTATTTAGTGTAGAATACCTACATTAATAATCCTATTCAATATAGAAAACCTAATTATATATGATTTAAATCATTGACATGCACTTTTTCGTATTTCAATATAAATACACTTTTTAGTTTATTTGTTAAACTATTAAATATTTTTTATGCTAGATCAAATGTTTTTTATCTATTTATTTTAAGATCTAACAGTTCTTATTTATTTTATCGTACTGAGGACTAGACTACTAACTACCAACTACAGTTCTTAAAATTGTATTTGGTTTTCAGTACAATTATCTTCAAATAATAAGAAGGTTATTTTTGATAATCAAAATAAAATATAAGTAGATTTCTTAAATAGAATAGAATTTTAAATATAAAAATTGTCAATTTCATCTCTCTTTTGTTTCTTGGTTGTTTTAATTGGAGAAAATTGTTAAATCATCACTAAATTAAAGATTATTTTGTTAATTTCATGTAGGCTGTAAAATCATCCAAACCAAGTTTTAAAAATTCAAGATAAAACACATAATAAATTGAACGTGTAAAATCTTATATATATATATATATTAATTTCATAACAATTTGATATGTAAACTAATAACAAATAAATAATAAAAAAATAGAATAATACATATTAGAAAAAGAACCGTGCGTTGCACGGGTTATAAGCTAGTTATTTTGTAGTAGTATAAGGGGATTGGGCCAAGCCCAATAAAAACACACAACACACACACACACAGCAGAGAAAAAGAGGATTGGGGGAAAAGAGAAGAAAGAAAATTAGGGTTCTACATCCTTTCAATTGGGGGTTTTGATTTTTTTAATCAATTGGGTATATATATATATATATATATATGTATATGTGTGTGTATATATTGTATATGTGTGTATAATTCGGTGTGGGTGCAGTGGTCGAGGGAGAAGGCAGCGGCGGTGGTCCAGGTGGGCGGCGACGCTGCCGTGGTAGAGGTGGTCGCGGTTCAGTGGCTGGAACGAGAAGGAAGAAGGAGGGGAGGGGCTGTGCGGGTTGTGCAGAGAGAGAGAGAGAGAGATGGCAAGTGAGGAAGAAGAAAGATGGTGGGGATGTTTCGTGGTGGGTCGGACCAAACGGAAAGGGTATAATTTTGCATTTTTAATTACTTAATTTTCGTATTAAATTAGTTATAAATTTCGATATAGTTTAATTATTGTAATTAATTTAGAGATGAATTGCGATATTGTGAGATTATTGTTGTAATTTAGTTAGTTTAAATTGTGAGTTATGTGTTAAACTTCGTAACTAGATTAATGTGGTAAATTATGAATATTATCCGAATTTCCATATTTAATTCGGGGGGTATAGTAAATTTCTAATTGTTGAGGACTAAGTGCGAGTCCGATTAAATGTTCGTGTTTAGTAATGATTAATTGTTAATTGTTAAGTGCTAGTTGTAATTGTTGGAATCATCTTGTGGTGTCGTTAATATTCAGGTTTAATGATTATTGGTGGTCGTTAGTGGGTATTTATTAGTTGCCGTATAATTTGTGGAGGTTATATGAGTTGCTAGTTGCATATGGTGTCGGAAATGTTTATGTGCTAAATGCTATAAGTCGAGTCATCGTAATTGTGGAATGTATAATTGTCAATTACTTGGTGGTGAAGTATATGTAATATATAGTAAGGACAACTTTTAGTTTACTTTCCTAATTGTTTATGTGCCGCAAGTCAGGGCGGATACTTTTCTTAAGTGCTATGTGTCGCAAGTCAGGGCGGGTAAATTTCCTTATGTGCTATGTGCCGCATGTCAGGGCGGGTAAATTTTCTTATGTGTTGTTGCTGCAAGTTGAGGCATGTAACGCCCCCAGATCCGCCCGGACTGGGGATCCGGGTCGTCACATTGTCTCAATATCCTGCAGCACACGTTAACGCAATAATAAAGCAAAATATTTAATGCAACGGAGCATAAGTGTCCCACTCCACAGATCCAAGATCGGTCTCACAAAATATTACAATACGACTTAGTACATCTTAGGATAATATCTTACAAACGTTCACAAAAGTATAAATATCAAGGTTCCAGCTGGATAATCTAGTTCTTGTCAGCATAGCCTGGAGCTTTTCCCTTTCCTCTGGATCCCTGGCTGGACGTCTCGCCTCTTTCCATCTTGACAGCTGAATAAAATGTTGTAAAGCAAGAATGAGCAACTATGGTGCTCAGCAAGTTCTCTCCTTGCTCGGTAAATAAATATAAAAAGATTTACCAAAAGAAATACTCGAAATTTTAAAATCGGATATCACAATCTGGCATTGACTCAATACTCATCTCGAAACAGAATACTCGAAAGACTCAATTGATATAACTTTGGTGACTCATGATTTAAGAATAAAATGGTCTTCCACCTCTCGGTATCTCGGTGGGGCGATCAACTATCCGACCGGGAATACCGTCCTCCAATGATATCGCACTTCGCCCGATCACGGCTACAATACGTTATCAACAATATAATATAAATGTATGAATGCTAGCATCATAGGGGTTATTAATTAAACCTTGGCAGCATAGTGCCAATATATCTCGTGTCCGCATAACAGTACACAAGTCTCTCTTTCTCTAAAATGGGCCTCTTTCCCAAATTTGACTAGTAGAATACAGAATTCCCATATATTTATTGAACAGATAAAATAAGATAACACTTCCAGGAAAGTAATTATAAATCTGGCGGACTGCCAATCTGACTCAATTGTCCCACCAATCCGAACAATGGACTGAGGTAAATTCTCAATAATAATATTTTATTGGTTGACGTGAACGAGATGCCAACCCTCGATAATAAAGTCAACCATCTCGAAATATTGAGGATAGTCTTAAAATGAAGTAATTGGGAGTCGTACTGTACAAATAGTACTTCTCGAATATTTATAATGCCCATAATTGATGAACGTTTAAATAGAATATTTTTCACTTGATCAACGAGTAAAACTCTAACGATCCTATTTTTATAACTCTTATTTGTTGATTCGAGAGATGAACCAATCCAAAAGATAATCAATAACTATTGTCGAATTTGTACAATAAATTCGACTGAAAAGAATAAATTTAACTATCTCGAACGAATGAGATTAGTTTCACTGAATCACAATAATAGTCGTCTCGAATTAATGAGATCGACCCGATAGCAACGAAATTGATACCACGCTTATAAGGGATATAATTCGCAAGTAAAGTAACTTTAACAGTAACAAAATATCGCAACGAGAAAATAATGATTATTGCATCATAAGGAGCCACAGATAAATCTCATAATTGATATCTCAAAAATAATTAACGGATGAAATAATACGAACAGAGATACAAGTCTCTAAGAGTTAGGGTAGGAAGGAACTTGCCTCGATCTCGAAGTGCAAATGAATGCAGATAAAATTTATACTCTACCCGTGAACTTGGCTTCGATCTACGGCTCGGGAAATATCCTCTAAAAATGGCAACCAGAAATACGTGAGCGATTCGTCAAAATAAAATATCCTTGATCCGATAATATAATATTTAAATATTAAATTATATTAGTAATAAAATATCTCTTGAAAATCTCTACGATAATAACGGAAAATAATTCTCGGATAAATAAATCTCTCTTCGAACTCAGGAATCGAATCTAGAAAATATATACTATTTTAATATCCGTAAATCCCACTTTAAAACGAAAATAAGGGTTATCGATTATAACGGGAATAATCCATTTTAAATCTCGTAAATGGTTTAATAATAATCCGATTTTAGCCTCTTAAAAATAATCTGGTCCGATCCGGTTAATAAAATAAACCGAAAACGATAAATATAAATCTCCTAAAATTATATAGCTTTTTAATCCTATTTATTCACATTTATTCCTCTTTTATCGACAAATTAATAAATCTCTAATTTTTCGTCCAAAAATCATAAATTAACTCTTTTTAAATAATTAATAAATTAGTCCATTGTATTAAACTCTTTATTTCTCACAATTTTAATAGTATTAAAATTTTATAACTCCTTTTTATTAGCGAATCATTAAGTCTCTAATTATAACTTAAATAATTGCTAATTATTTATTCACTCGAATCACATTTAAATTAACACTTATAAAGTTTCCACAATTTTCTCTAAGTCTCAAATTTCATTTAAATAGGTCTTGTTTTATTCTCAAAATAAAATAACTCATTTTACACTAAATTCTAATTTTATTATAAATTACTCCTATTTATTTCTCACCATTTTTACAATAATATCTCAATTATTTAAAACCAAATTTTAAAAATATTCAACTTTTTATTTCATATTTTTATGGGTCAAAATTATAATTAGCCAAATAATCATCAATAATAAAGAAAATACCAAAAAATTCAAACCCCCCCTTCATCTCTTTCCCCGGCGCACACCACCGCCATCCGGCGACTACCGCCGGACCTCCTCCTTCCTCCGGCAACTCTCTCAGTCTCTCCAACCATCTCTCTTCATCTCTCTGTTTTCTTCTCTCCCTCCTCTTCATCTCTCTCTGCCCCTGTATCCTCTCTCCCGTCCTTCCCTCTCTCTCTCTCACGACACCACCTCTTCGCCCATAACAACACCGCCACCTCCCTCGTTCCTCCTTCACTTCTCAACACACACAACGACTAACATCACCAGCATACTCGCAAATAAACAGCCTACTACCATCTCCTCACTCTACACACATCTCTTTCTCTGCACTCCCTCAATCTCTCAATTCAACCAACAGCCATAAAACAATACACACAACAATCAACAACAATAATCCCCCTCCCCATCTCAGTTATCATTCGGAAAAATCAACACAAACCGAACTGATCACACAAGTAAGAACCGAAAAAAAAATTAACAGGGAAAAGAAAAAAAAAAGGCGGAAAAGAATAATATAAACTACCTGTAGTTGTTTTGGGTTTGGTTTTTAAAGGAAGAAGGAAAGATATAGAGAGCTGGGTTTTGAAAATCTGTTTTGCAGAGAAAGGAGGAAAAGTATAGTTGGTGACTTGGTGTGTTCTGTTTGACAATTATCCCCAGTTTCTGTTTTAACTCAGTATTTATACAACTATAACAGACAAAACGTGAGGTTTAGAGAAAAAGAAAAAAAAATACTGGGACATTTTGGGCTTGCAAAAAGGGTGAAGTGTTTATGACAGAATATTTTGTGTTTTGTAGACGTGCTCTAGTGTTCTGTGGAGAGAATATTTCTGTGTCTCGCAAAAGTAACATTGTGTTCCGTAAGTAAAATCTGCTGTCTCCCCTTATTTAACGATCCGAATAGTTAAAACGGTAATAATAATATCGTCGTTTTCCTGCTGGATAATTATAACGAGACCCAAATTTTGTTCTCAAAAATAAATTCCGCGATTTAAAATTAATATCCGTCCAAAATTAAAATCCTATTTTCCTAAATTTCTAATTTTAATAAATACCTAATAATTATAATTAAATAGATATAATATAATATTTATTTACATACGAATATAAAATTTTAAAATTTTACCGAAACGCGCTATTTAAATATATTAATGCATCGACCTTAAATAAATTTAAATAACGAGTAGAAAAATTTTATTCGAAATTCACGGTTATTACAAGGCATCCCTCCTTATAGGATTCCGTCCTCGGAATCAAAACTACGCACTAAACAACTCAGGATACTTATATCGCATTTCGCTTTCTAATTCCCACGTAGCTTCTTCCACTTGATGATTTCTCCAAAGTACTTTTACCAAATTTACTTTCTTAGTTCTTAACTCTTGCACCTTGTAGTCTAGAATCTGCACTGACTGCTCTTCGTATGTCAGGTCAGGACGGATTTCCACTGGTTCATAGGTTATGACATGTCTGAAATTGGAATGGTATTCTCTTAACGCAGAAACATGAAATACGTCATGAATGTGCTGAAGGTCTGGAGGTAGGGCCAACTGATAAGCTAGTGGTCCTATCCTCTTGAGAATCTCAAAAGGTCCTATATATCTGGGACTCAACTTGCCTTTCTTTCCGAATCTCATAACTCCCTTCCAAGGTGAAACTTTCAGCATCACTTTATCTCCCACTTCAAATGCTTTGTCTTTTCTCTTCTGATTCGCATACATCCTCTGTCGATCCTGAGCTGCAACTAACCTTTTTCGAATCACTTCGGTTGCTTTCTTAGTTTGTTGAAGTAGTTCAGGCCCTAGTATCTCTCCTTCTCCTACTTCATCCCAGTATAACGGTGATCTACACTTTCTTCCGTACAGTGCTTCATATGGTGCCATACCTATGCTGGAGTGGTAACTATTGTTGTGTGCAAACTCAACCAGGGGCAAATGATCATCCCAACTTCCCTTGAAATCCAATGCACAGGCTCTTAACATATCCTCAACTGTTTGAATTGTCCTCTCGCTCTATCCGTCGGTCTGTGGATGATATGCAGTGCTCAGATTTAACTTCGTGCCTAGACATTCCTGGAAACTTTTCCAAAATCGAGAAGTAAAACGGGCGTCTCTATCAGATACAAATAAAACAGGCACTCCATGGCGAACCACAATTTCTTTTAGGTATATGTTCACCAGCCTTTCAACTGAGTACTTATCACTAATTGGTAGAAAATGCGCAGATTTAGTGAGTCGATCGACAATAACCCAAATTGCATCATGGCTAGCTCTAGTTCGGGGCAATCCTATGACAAAATCCATGGTGATATGTTCCCATTTCCACTCGGGTATCTCTAAGGGTTGTAAAAGTCCACTAGGTCGTTGATGTTCGGCTTTCACTTTCTGACAGGTCAAACACTTGCTTACCCATTCTGCAATCTCTCTCTTCATGTTAGGTCACCAATAATTCAGCTTGATGTCTTGATACATTTTTGTGCTCCCTGGGTGAATGGAATATCTCGAGTTATGCGCTTCGCTCATAATCTCTTCCTTCAGCTCTGTAACATTAGGAATCCATATTCTCGATGCAAATCGCTTAATTCCCTTATCATCCTTTGAACTCAGAACTTCTTCTCCGGTCAACTCTGATCTCCTTTCTTCCATTACTTGTTCCTGACAACGGCGGATCTTCTCGAGTAGCTCTGGTTGAAACTGAATGCTGTAAACTCTTTCATTGTTTTGGACTGGGACCTTGACCTCTAATACCATTCTCTCAAATTCTCGGACCAATTCTTCTGAGGTTGTCAACAGGTTAAGTCTTTCCTTTCTACTTAAAGCATCAGCTACAACGTTAGCCTTCCCTGAGTGGTAGTTTATCAAGCAATCATAGTCTTTGATCAATTCTAACCATCTTCTCTGTCTCATGTTTAATTCCTTCTTCGTGAATATATACTTTAAGCTCTTGTGATCCGTGTAAATCTCGAATTTCTCTCCATAAAGGTAATGTCTCCAAATCTTGAGGGCAAAAACAATAGCAGCAAGTTCTAAATCGTGAGTAGGGTAACGGGATTCATATTCCTTCAGTTGTCGAGAGGCGTAAGCTATTACTTTCCCATGTTGCATCAGAACACATCCTAAACCCTTGTGAGAGGCATCGCTGAAAATCACGAAATCGCCTTTCTCATCGGGTAAAGTCAATACTGGGGCAGTAGTCAATTTCTCCTTCAATTCTTGAAAGTTGTCTTCACATTTTGGGGTCCATTCAAACTTTTCACTCTTTCTGGTAAGTCGAGTCAGTGGCGTAGCTATCTTTGAGAAATCTTTCACGAATCTACGATAGTATCCGGCCAACCCAAGGAAACTTCTAACCTCTGTTGGAGTCTTGGGTCTCTCCCAATCTGCTACAGCTTCTATCTTTGCGGGGTCTACAGAAATCCCTTCGCCGCTCACAATGTGTCCTAAAAATTGAACTTCTTTCAGCCAGAATTCACACTTCGAAAATTTTGCATATAACTTCTCCTTCCTCAGCGTTTCCAGCACCAATCGGAGGTGTTCAGCATGTTCCTCAGGAGACTTCGAGTATATCAAGATGTCATCAATAAATACAATCACGAACTTGTCCAAGTACCTCTTGAACACACGATTCATCAAATCCATGAAAGCAGCTGGCGCATTCGTCAACCCAAAAGACATAACTAAGAATTCGTAATGTCCATATCGGGTCCTAAAGGCAGTTTTAGGAATATCCTCAGGCTTGATCTTTAGTTGATGATAGCCGGACCTCAAATCAATCTTCGAAAAATGTATAGCTCCCTTAAGTTGGTCAAACAGATCGTCGATTCAAGGCAGAGGGTACCTGTTCTTGATGGTCATTTTATTTAGTTCACGGTAATCAATACATAGTCGCATAGATCCGTCCTTCTTCTTCACGAACAATACTGGAGCTCCCCACGGGGTTACACTTGGTCTGATTACACCTTTTTCAAGTAATTCTTGTAGTTGTGTTGCCAACTCCTTCATTTCCACCGGTGCCATTCTGTACGGCGCCTTTGAGATTGGTGCGGTTCCTGGTGCTAGGTCGATTGTGAATTCTATCTCTCGATCCGGTGGCATTCCCGGCAACTCGTCAGGAAAAACTTCTTTAAACTGATTAACTACTGGGACCTCTTCGATCGTAGGGGTATGTTTCTCGGTATCTATCACATGAGCTAGATAGGCTTGACATCCTTGCCGAAGTAATCTTTTAGCTTGAATTATTGACAGGAAATCCTTAGTCGGTTTCCGTCCACAAAACGGGATTCTTATACCATTAGTTCCCCTTAAGCTGACCCTCTTACGACGACAATTTATTTGAGCATCATAACATAATAACCAATCCATCCCTAGGATTACGTCAAATTCCCCTAACTTAAAAGGAATTAGGTCTGTATCGAAACGTTGCCCATGTATCTCTATAGAACAATTTGGACACACTCGGTTTACTGGTATGACTTCCTGATTAGCTACTTCTATGTTCAGAATTCCCTCTAAGGGAACAGATTCAAGATTCAACTTATTCATGAAGTTTTCAGAAATAAAGGATTTGGTAGCTCCAGAATCAACTAGAACACACGCATCCTCAGAGTTTACTAGAAGCGTACCTGCGATCACATCGCTGTCATCGATGGCATCTCGTACAGTCATGTTGAAGGTTCTTGCTATCGGCTTGTTGCTAGGAGGTGCTGTGAGTCGAGGCACTGGATTTTCTTTCGCAGGTTGTCGGCAGTCTCGGGACACGTGACCTTTCCTTCCACAGTTGAAGCAGGTGACAGATTTATCCTTGCAACTAGAAGCATAATGACCCCTCTGTCCGCAGTTATAACAATTCACACTCGCTTGATGACAGGGTCCAGGGTGTTTCTTCCCACATGTCTTGCATTCTGGCAAAGGTGGCCTTCCTTGCATCACACTAACTGTCTGTGGCTGTTTGAACCTCTGGTTGCTTCCTCTGGTGTCATGATTCCCAAACCTCCTTGTATCAGCGCTTCTATCCTCCCTCTTCACAAATGGTTTCTTGTCGCTCCGATTATCAAATCTTCTCACAAAGTTACTTCCGCTGCTCTGAAACTTCCTCTTCTTTTCATCCTTAGGGTACAGTTCACTCCCACTTTCCACTATAGCCGCCTTCTGAACTAAGGTTGCATAATTGGTGATCTCAAACACTGCGACTCGATTCTGTATCCAGGGCTTCAATCCTTGTTGAAAATGCTTTGCTCTCTTCTCCTCAGTGTCTACATGATAGGGTACAAACCTCGAGAGTTCTGTAAACTTGGCCTCGTAGTCTGTAACAGTCATCGTCCCTTGCTTGAGTTCTAAAAACTTAATTTCCATCTGATTCTCTAGATACTTGGGGAAATACCTCTCTAGAAACAATGTTGTAAATCTGGCCCACGGTATAACCGCATTACCTTCCATAGCCCTCTTCGCTTCCCACCAGTAGTTAGCTTCACCTTTTAACATATACGCTGCAAACACTGTCTTCTTATCTTCTTCCACCCCCACAATCTCAAAAGTCTTCTCTATTTCTCGTAATCAGACTCTAGCCTCCACTGGGTTAGTGGTACTTTTAAACTCAGGTGGATTCAAAGATTTGAACGATTTGAAACTCACTGTAGCTTGAGTCAGTTGAGCCGGAGGTGGATTTCCTTCTATCGGATTTTGGTTCTGCTGAGGTTGAGGGTTTTGAGCATGTTGAAGAAGAAAGTTCAGAAGTAGGTTCATCGGGTTATTATTCTGGTTGGGATTTTGAGCGGGCTCTGGTCCTGGGTTTGGATTTGGGTTCGGAACTGGGTTCCGAGGTGGAACCTCCTCATCTCGATTCGCTTCAGGTTGAGGACGAGGATTTCTTGGAGGTCTTCCTCTCTTTGGCGGCATCTCTTTCTATAAAGATCGAAAATAATAAGGTATGTTATATCACAGATATGCAGTTATAAGTCACCATTGCTGGCACAGTTATGAAAGGTATTCATAAATAATTATTCGATCAAATTCCTGGTTTCTCAAAATAAATCATACTCAAAATCATGACTCTCTCTTGTCTCTTTATAACAATTACTCTTATTCCTTGATATAAAAAGGTTTCCGATATTCGTAAGGATCTATCCCAGTTTAAATGGCGATTCTCAGAAAACCTTATAAGTTCTAAAATTCAATCGTCATTAATCCTTGGTTCTCGAAAACTTTTTTTTTTTTTAAACTCATTTTTTTTAACAGGAGTGCTATTAATAAAGCGCAACAGTAATAAAATCTGATACAGATAAAAGCGCAAAAGTACGAATATCAACATATAATTCCAAATGGTACATCAGGCAAAATCAAAGACTACATCCAAAATCCTCTAGTCAGCTAGTACATCAAACTACTAAATCCACAGATCTATCTATGACAAACTAGATACAAACATAAGCACTCTAAACAGAAGTCTATCCCCCAAAAATAGCAAAAACCCGAACTACAACATGAGGAGTGGTCTCAGCGACCAAACATCTCAATAACACGCCTGCGAAACTCCTCAATAGCTCTAGCAATCAGGTCGGCAACAGTACTACGGTCCACAGCTCCGGTACTGGAAGATGGTAAGGCTGTAATATAAGTCCGCAGCCCTGTTAGGATAGAGATAGAGATCTGATGTACAATCTCCATGGATACATCCCTCAAAAGTAGGCTACCACCCCCATGAACTGCAATAGGATCAACTGACAATAATCGCAGAATAGCATCCCTTGTAGCAAAAATCTCCTCGTAGCGCATCCATACCCAGCAAAACTGCTGGTAAAGGTGATCATGTACAATCCAAGGCACTGGCTCTCGACCTACTATCGGCTGTGTAGGCATACCGACTGGCCGAACTGGAAAAGGCGGAGCAGACGAGATCATCACCACTGGAGCAGGGATATGGATGGTAGGTGCAGATGGAGCAGTGTCACAAGCTGGAGCATCACTGACTGATGGAAGCATGTAATCGGGTATGGTAGGAACTGCTGAAGTCGTCACATAGACTGGCCCAGAAGGAGAAAACACGTCAATGGGAGCTGCTACTCCGGTGCGAATGGGCGAAAGCTGGCCCTCCACAATCGACTCGGATAGAAAAGGCTCAGGTGTCTTGTTAGGTCCACTATGATTGTAGAAGGGGGGTTGAATACAATCTATATCAATTTCTCAAAATTTATTCGTTAAATAATTTTCACTTAAACGAATATTTTGTGCGGAATAAATTGACACGGATTTCAAGTTGAATATAACTATATATTAACTTGATGTGGTGTTACAAAATCAATCCAAACTATTATCAAGTGTTTAATAACTAATTAGAAAATTCGACATGAACTTTTCTAATTTAGTTAATAAATCTCAAGATAAGTAATAGGAAACTTAATTCGCTAGTAATACAAGAATCACAAGTAGACAAGTTCTATCGGATAGAATATTACAAAGATGAAGAACTTGAATTTATGTGACTTAATTTGTTCTTGGTGTTCTTGATATTTGAGAGAGAAAGCTGCTGTGTATTTCCTGGATTTCTGCTGTGTTCTGTTCTTCTTGCATTCTGCTGCTTCTGCTGTGTTATATAGGTCTGTACTGATTAGATATGACTTAAACTGCTTCAAGACCTATTAAATCAGCTGTTAGCATGACTTAATCTTGCTCCAAGACATAATTAATCCTTAGATATGACTTATTTTCTGTCGGTATGACTTAGAAAATGTGTCAGTATGACTTAATCTTCAACAGTGTGGTCGGTATGACCTAAATCACTTTTGTCGGTATGACCTAACACCTTTCCGGAAATATCTTGCTTCGGTATGACTTAATTCCCTCTGTATGACCTAGCAGCTTTGAGGTCGGTAAGACATAAATCATTGCAGCATCTCGGTATGACTTAATTCTTCTGCTCGGTATGACTTAGACTTAAGTCATGTCGGTATGACTTAACTTAAGTCATACCGTACCAAACTCAGTTAAGACATAATCTATTCAGCATTTAATTAAGCCATATTGATCCTTTTAATTAATTAATGATTAACTAATTCATGATTAATTGATACAATAATTAACTTAATAAATAAATTAATTCTATTAGAATTAATTCATTTAATTAAATCAATTAAATAGTTTATATCAATTACAAATGAATTAAATTAAATCAATAACTAATTAATTTAATTCTCCCAAACCACGGAAAATAATAAAGAATTACCACTGACTTATGTTGACGTTCGATGTACTGTCTGGTTCATGAACGACTAACTTCAATGATGCTTCTTCACTTCTGACTTTAAGCTATGGTTTATTTCTTCTCTCAATTTTCTTGTACTTTGATTGATTTTCAATCTATCACTTGAAAAATCTCTGTCACTGTAAATGAATCCATTCACTTCAATGTTATACTGAGGCTTGATCAGATACCTGATACGTCTTCCAGTGTGAAATATCAAAACTATAGATTGACTTCCTTCTTTCTTCTGACAGATATTGCTTCCTGAGATTCCTGTGACAGATCATACGGATATTTACTTATTGCAATTTGGTTTAAGTTGATTAGGATCCTCGAACTACAAATAGGCTGATTCATATGCCTTTCAATCTCCTCCTATTTGTTTGTTAGACAATAACAATCAAATACCTAGAGGATACCTCAACTAATTCAACTTAACCAAATGAAAGATAAAATATTAAATGTAAAGCAAATATCAAACAGTCCAGGTTTATATTAAACATTTCCAGATTCAAACAAAATGATAAATACAAGATAGATGATCCTTTAGCCTGATCATATTTAACATATTCCTATCTTGATATATCTAGCTCTAAAGATAATACATGTAGAGCTGTTCTTCAATTACTGTCTTTTCGTCTAAATTCTCCTTCTTCTGGCTCATCTGTGACTTGAAGTTTCTTGTGCAAATCAGAATCAACACGACGCTCTCTTCTTGATGACAATCCTTGAGGTAAGATTAAAGGAATTCCAAGCTTCTTTCTCAGTTCACCTTGAAATTTCTTGTAATCTTTTATATTCGTTTGTGCATAGGATCGAATGTGATCTGCAGCTATTACCTTTTCTTCAGTCAAGAATCCATGATTTCTGAGAGCATATTCAGCATATACCAAGTGTTTTGCATGATGTTCATATAACTCATCTGTCTGAAGATTGATTGAATGAAGTACCTCTCCCTTAAGAAATTTTACTTGTGGAGGATCCTTAATCACTTCTGGTCCAGCTCTTTCAGCAAATTCTTTGAACTTTTCATGTAGCAAAACACCTAGCTCAGACGATGTTCTCACCTTAGGCCTAAGTACCCAAATCTCTATCAGCGATCTGTCATAAAAGAACTGAATAGATACTCTGTAAGTTCCAACATTATGACAATCCACAAATATTACCAGCTCATCAGATTTGGGATCAAATGCAGTAGTTATCCTGATGACTTCTACCTTTAAGGCCCTTATATACATATCATGAATTGGATTTGCCAGTTTGAATTCCTCGAGAATTTCTCCAAGACGACGATCTTCATAATCAGAACTCTGAGGTGAATCAATTGCTTTTTGAGCACGTTCCCATTTGTCACTGCTCTTGAGTCTGATATATGTCTTTCTCTTCTCAACATTTATAGCATGTAATCGTTGTAGTGCTTGCTGTTCAGCTTTCTGAAGCTCTTCATTTCGTGCAATTTGCTCTAATGACTTTTGAAGCTTTTCTTCTCTCATCAGCAAATGTTGATTCTTCGATTATAAGCAACTGCAAATCCAATATGCTGCATAAAGGAAGGTAATATTCCGAAGTTGCTTTTTGTTGAATTGGCAAACACCTTGGCTAGTGTGTCGAACACATAATCCCATTCCTGAACTAGAAACTTTTTATTCAAGACAGGAAGATCTGCTCTGTCTTGATAATGAATACCAGCAAAGAAATTAGTTAATTCCTCATCTGACGGATAATCCTCAAAATTGTCATTTGGAAAGTTTAAGACCGTATTAATGACGGATTCATCCACTGTGTACTGATTGTCTCCAAGAGTGAAAACAAACGATCTGTTATCGTTAGAAACGATAGCAGTAGTACACATAATTCGCAGGGGTTCACTTTTTAAAGGAGTATCTAAACTCAAAGCAGTGCGAACTAGTGAATGATCATTCAAAAATCGAATCCACGGTCGAAAACGTTCGAGTGAACATTTTTCGGGATCAAAATATCCGATCAAATTATGCTTAACTATTTCAAATCGATCATTGTTATTACCAGCCATTTTTATCAAATTTTAACACTTTGAAAATTTCAGATTTTACAAAATAATTAATTAAATTGATTTATTTCGAATTAATAATTAATTAAAAATTCGAAAATAATCAAAGTTGTTCAAAAATTCTGAAAAATTCACACAATGATCTTGACACACCCACGAACACTCCAGTATTTTTAGTTTTTGCAAAATCAAAACCAAAAGTCCGATTTTTTAGATCGAAAATTCGATTTTTCAAAAACTAAAATCTTAAAAACTGATCGAAATCTTCGATTTAAACCGTTAATCAGTAGATATTAACACAAGGAATTGATTAACGACTTAGGAACTTGATTATGGAGGGATTTGATCGAAAAATTTGGCAGCAATTCGTTCCAGATGTTCGTGTATATCGTATGTATCACACGGTGTTCTCTGTGACTTAACACGAGAGAATGACTTAAACTATAAAAAGACTTAATCTAACAACACTACTGATATATATACTAATATACGAATATGACTTAATTAAAGACTAAAACTTAACTCATTATGACTTAATTCTAAATACATACAATTATTCTAAAATTATAGAAATATGGAATAACAAATATTTAATTAAACAAAGTGATAAATACAATAACAAACAAGTTGATAAAATAATTAAACAAGTGATTTTATTCAACAAATATTCACAAACTAATCACTTGTTAATTATTAAAGATCAAACCTCAGATATTAACTAAATTAATTACTAGGACTGTTCAACATACCCAATTCACCAACAATTTTGGTGAATGTGGATTCGTCGAGCGACTTAGTAAAAATATCTGCTGTTTGTTCTTCAGTGGGTACAAACAGTAATTCCACTGTACCATTCATGACGTGCTCTCTAATAAAAAGATACCTGATATCTATATGCTTTGTTCATGAATGCTGCACAGGATTGTTGGAGATTGCTATGGCACTTGTATTATCACACAAAATAGGAATATTTTGTAATACAAAGCCATAGTCCATCAATTGATTCCTAATCCACAAGATTTGAGCACAATAGCTTCCAGCAGCTATATATTCAGCTTCGGTTGTAGAGTTGAAAATTGTTTGTTGTCTGTACCATGAAACCAATCTACCACCTAGGAATTGACAACTCCCAGAGGTGCTTTTTCTATCTACAACACTTCCTGCATAATCAGAATCTGTATATCCAACAAGATTAAAACCAGAATCTTTAGGGTACCAGATACCTAAATTAGGCGTACCCTTAAGATATCTCAGAATTCGTTTAACAGCAATGAGATGAACATCTCTAGGATCCGATTGGAACCTTGCACACAAGCACGTAGCATGCATAATATCAGGTCTACTTGCAATAAGGTAAAGTAATGAGCCTATCATACCTCTGTAGCTTGTAATATCTACCTTAGCAGAATTTTCACATGCTCCAAATTTGACAGCTGTGGATGAAGGTGTCTTTGCTGAAGAAGAGTCCTCCATTTGATATTTCTTGAGAAGCTCTTTGATGTACTTGGATTGACAAATAAATATACCATCTTGCCTTTGACTTATTTGCAATCCAAGAAAGAACTTCAGCTCTCCCATCATGCTCATTTCGAATTTACCCTGCATTAACTTTGAAAATTTCTTGCAAAGAAGATCATTAGTAGACCCGAATATTATATCGTCCACATAAATTTGAACTAATATTGTATCATTCTTATGTTTCTTTGTGAAGAGAGTTTTGTCTATGACACCTCTAGTAAATTCATTTTCAAGTAAAAATTCAGAGAGAGTGTCATACCATTTCCTTGGTGCTTGCTTAAGACCATAAATGGCTTTGAAGAGAAAGTAAACATAACCCAATAGATCTGGATCTTCAAAACCAGGGGGCTGTTCTACATATACCTCTTCATCCAGCTTTCCATTCAGAAAGGCACTCTTGACATCCATTTGATAAACATTAAAGTTAGAAAATGCTGCGAATGCCAAGAATATCCTAATGGCCTCAAGTCTAGCCACTGGAGCATAAGTCTCATCATAGTCAATGCCTTCAGATTGTGAGTAACCTTTTGCTACCAGTCTTGCTTTATTTCTTGTTACTGTACCATCTTCATCAAGTTTGTTTATGAATACCCACCTAGTACCAACCACTGTTCTATCTATAGGTCTGGGTACCAGCTTCCATACTTCTTGTTGTTTAAATTGATTGAGTTCATCTTGCATAGCAATTACCCAATCAGGATCTGAAAGAGCTTTTTCAATTTTCTTAGGTTCCATTTCAGATAGAAACCCTGAATAATTACATTGATTTTGAAAAGCTCTTCTAGTCTTTACACCAACATCTGGATCACCAACGATTAGCTCAAAAGGATGAGCTCTATTCCAAACAGTCTGTCTGGGAAGATTTAGTCTTGATGATTCACCTTGTTCTTCATTGTGATGTTGAGTATGACTAGTAGATCCTTCATTAGCTCCCCCTGAGTTGTTGCCAGGATGATTAGATGAGTGTTCAGAAGTATGAGTGGTGTTTTCAATATTATCATCATTTTCACCACCATTATTCTGATTAGACTCATCATTGTCATTGTTGTCATTTGCATCAGCAAAAACATCAGGTGGACTATCATCATCTGAATCTAGATCTGTCATATCTTCAAAAGATAGCTTTTCAGATGAATCTTCAGTTTGGATACTAGGGAGTTTAGTGTCATCAAATGTAACATTGACACTTTCCATCATCTTCTGATGTTCAATCAAATACACCTTATAAGCTCTTCTTTCATAACCAACAAAAATTGCTTCATGTGCTTTGGCTTCAAATTTTCCACCTTGATCATCTCCTTCTTTAAGTACAAAGCATTTTGCTCCAAATACGTGAAAGTATTTGAGTGTTGGTTTCTTTTCATTCATGGATTCATAGGGTGTTTTCATCAAGTCTTTGTTGATAAGAGTTCGATTCTGAGTATAGCAAGCAGTGTTGACAGCTTCAGCCCAAAAATACAACGGAAGCCTTGATTCACTTAACATAGTACGTGCAGCTTCAATCAAGGTTCTATTCTTTCTTTCAACTACCCCATTTTGCTGAGGAGTTCTTGGTGCTGAGTATTGTCTGGTTATACCTTTTTCAGTACAAAAGTCATTCAGAACTGCATTCTTGAATTCAGTTCCATTGTCTGACATTATAGCCCTCACTGGATACTTGGAATCCAACTCAATTAACTTAATGTGATCAATCACCAGTTGTGGAGTCTCATCTTTAGAATTCAGGAACAAGACCCATGTGAACTTTGAAAAATCATCAACAATCACAAGAGCATATCTTTTCTTTGACATAGACATCACATTCACTGGACCAAATAGATCCATGTGAAGTAACTGTAAAGGTTCAGTTATTGAAGACATATCAGTACTTGTGTGAGTTGCCCTTTTTAGTTTGCCTTTTTGACAGGCATCACATAGTCCTTCCTGTGCAAATTCCATAGAGTATAAACCTCTCACCAACTCTCTCTTGACCAGAGAGTTCATCGTTTTGAAATTTAGGTGAGAAAGTTTCTTGTGCCATAGCCAACTTTCATTTGTGGATGCTTTAGAATAGAAGCAATTGATTTCTTCAGTGCTTCTAGTGTTCATGTTGGCTACATACAAGTTTCCTTTTCTGACTCCCGTTAGAGATGGTTGTTCACTTCTTTTGTGTGTAATCAGACAATTCTTTTTGTTAAAGTAGACTTCAAATCCCTTGTCACAGAATTGACTGATACTGAGCAAATTATGCTCAAGTCCTTTTACAAAGGACACTTCTTCAATGATAACATTTCCAGCTTCAAGTCTGCCATATCCATCAGTTCTACCTTTGCTGTTATCTCCAAAGGTAACTACTGGGCCAGCCTTCTCCACCACATTTTTTAGCAGGGTTCTGTCTCCAGTCATATGCCTTGAACATCCACTGTCCAAGATCCAGGTTACTCGTTCAACCTGTTCAATACCCTGTAATGACAAATGGATTAAACCTTCTTCGGGACCCAAATTTGATTGGGTCCTGCGGATTTAAAGTATTGACCTTTATCAGGAAAAACAACATTTTTAATTTTAACCTCTTTAGTCAATAAACATTTAACCTTATAAACAGATTTGAAAATCTTTCGCTTTATCTTGGGTATCCATGTTTCTGTAGCAGCAATAACATTTGTGTCATTGATTGGACATTTGACCTGGTAAACATTCTTGGTAACCTTTTTTTTAGTCTTAGGTACAAATGTCTCTCTCCTAACTTGAGGAGGAAAAGCAGTCTTTGATCGAACATAATTATTCCTGTTCATGTGCTGTCGAGGAGCAGTCTGTTTAACACATGCATAACTACCATTAAAATAAGCACGCATACTGTTAAAAGCACAAGACATACAATTGATAACACCACATGCTTTATGATTAGAATCAATAATAGGCATGGTATTTTTCTGTTTCAACTTATTACCACCTAATCCAGTCTTAGAAGAACTAGCTGATTCAACAACTTTGACTGGCACTTTAGGTACATCTTTCTTGGATGAAACATTCGTTGTATTAGTGTCCTCAACTGATTTAGCCTTAACAAAGACTGTGACATCTTTCTTGGATGAAACATTCTTTGGATTAGCGTTCTTAACAGATTTATCCTTAACACATTTATCCTTAACAAAGACTGTGTCATTTGCACTATCCTCATTTCTCATTTCTTCTTGGATAACCATAGAAAGAATATTTGGTGGTCCAGCATCAGATTTTTTAAATAGAGGTTCTTTAACATTTTTGAGCACATGTGGTATTCCCCTTTCTTTAGCACTAACAGGGTTAGGGGAATTTATGCCCAATGATCCAACAGCTTCATTGTAACAACTTGATTGTTAAAAAACTCTTTGGAAACTTTAACAGAATTATAACAAGCCCTGACCTGTGTTTCAAGCTCAGTAATTCTAGCCATTTGTTTGCCTACAACTTCTAGAATAGCTTTCTCCTTTTTATTAAGCATTGTTATTTCATCTCTTTGTTGATCTTGATTAATATGCACCTTTGACACTTCATAGCCAAGTTTAGTGCTTAGCAGATCTAGTCTTCTATATTCAGTTTGTGCATTACCTAAGGAATTATAAAGACTACGAATCAACTCAGGGTCAGTAACAATTACCGGTTTGTTATGATGATCAGATGCTTCATCATTTGCCACCAACGCAAAATTTCCATACTCTTCATCTTCGTTGTCCGTGTCATCCCAACTCTTACCAGCCGCAACATAGGCTTTTCCAGGTTTCTTCTTCTCAGCAGCAAAATCTCTTCTTTGAGTTTGCTTGGGTTTCTGACATTCAGTGGCAAAGTGCCCCAATTCATTACAGTTGAAGCAATGAATCTTGCTTCTGTCAACAGCTCCAGTTTTGTATCCTCCCCTGTTACTAGAGGAAGAAGAGCCTCCTCTCTGGAATCTGTTATTTGACTTGAACCTGTACTTTGGATTTCTTCTGAATCTGAAGTTGCCAAATTGCCTTACCATCAATGCCAGGGATTCATCTTCCAGTTGATCTAGCTCATCCAATGAGTAAAAGTCTCCACCATCCTGAGTAGGTGGTGTCTGACCAAGCTCTACTTCAGTCTTTTCCTTGTCTGAGCTATAAGATAGAACAACCTTAGCTTCCACTTCCTTAGGTGCCTCAACTATAAGAGCTGTAGATGAACTTGGCACTCTTCTTTACCAGAGACCTCCCTCTGCTGTACTTGTTCCAGTTCATAGGTTTTCAGAACACCAAACAACCTTTCAAGAGAAACCTTATTCAAATCTCTTGATTCTCTGATGGCTGTAATCCTATGTTCAAGATGAGTGGGCATAGTCAACAAAAACTTCATATTAATCTCCTTCTGTGTATATTGCTTGCCATGAACTTGCAAGTTGTTGATTATTTTGTTATACCTTTCAAACACTTCCTGAATACCTTCATTAAGGCCAGCTCTAAAGTGTTCATACTCAGAGGTTAAAATCTGAAGTCTGTTTTCCCTGACTTCATCAGTTCCTTCATTGTTAGTCTCAATAGTTTCCCACATGTGTTTTGCAGTTTTACAATTTATCACATGATTGTACATCAGGGAATCTATTAGAATAAGTCTCAAATTCTTATCTAGTCCTGCGTCCTCTTTTTCAGCAAGAGTAAAAGAATCAGCAGGCTTTGGAAAAGATGATGCAGGTGTTACAACAATTCCTCCAACAATAGATTCAGATACATATTCGAGTGGAATTATAGGTCCGTTCTGTAGAACACCCAAATATTTAGAATTTGCGACATCAAGAAACAACTCCATTTTATTTTTCCACATTGAATAATTGTCCTCGTTAAACATGGGAATCTTAACAATGCTTTTTGAAGACATGTTGAATTTTTAAGTGAGTTAAAAATTCGAGATAGATTTTTGACAGAATAAAATTAGGATCTTGATTTGTGTATCAATCAATAGGCTCTGATACCAATTGTTAGGTCCACTATGATTGTAGAAGGGGGGTTGAATACAATCTATATCAATTTCTCAAAATTTATTCGTTAAATAATTTTCACTTAAACTAATATTTTGTGCGGAATAAATTGACACGGATTTCAAGTTGAATATAACTATATATTAACTTGATGTGGTGTTACAAAATCAATCCAAACTATTATCAAGTGTTTAATAACTAATTAGAAAATTCGACATGAACTTTTCTAATTTAGTTAATAAATCTCAAGATAAGTACTAGGAAACTTAATTCGCTAGTAATACAAGAATCACAAGTAGACAAGTTCTATCGGATAGAATATTACAAAGATGACAAACTTGAATTTATGTGAATTAATTTGTTCTTGGTGTTCTTGATATTTGAGAGAGAAAGCTGCTGTGTATTTCCTGGATTTCTGCTGTGTTCTGTTCTTTTTGCATTCTGCTGCTTCTGCTGTGTTATATAGGTCTGTACTGATTAGATATGACTTAAACTGCTTCAAGACCTATTAAATCAGCTGTTAGCATGACTTAATCTTGCTCCAAGACATAATTAATCCTTAGATATGACTTATTTTCTGTCGGTATGACTTAGAAAATGTGTCGGTATGACTTAATCTTCAACAGTGTGGTCGGTATGACCTAAATCACTTTTGTCGGTATGACCTAACACCTTTCCAGAAATATCTTGCTTCGGTATGACTTAATTCCCTCGGTATGACCTAGCAGCTTTGAGGTCGGTAAGACATAAATCATTGCAGCAGCTCGGTATGACTTAATTCTTCTGCTCGGTATGACTTAGACTTAAGTCATGTCGGTATGACTTAACTTAAGTCATACCGAACCAAACTGAGTTAAGACATAATCTATTCAGCATTTAATTAAGTCATATTGATCCTTTTAATTCATTCATGATTAACTAATTCATGATTAATTGATACAATAATTAACTTAATAAATAAATTAATTCTATTAGAATTAATTCATTTAATTAAATCAATTAAATAGTTTATATCAATTACAAATGAATTAAATTAAATCAATAACTAATTAATTTAATTCTCCCAAACACGAAAAATAGTAAAGAATTACCACTGACTTATGTTGACGTTCGATGTACTGTCTGGTTCATGAACGACTAACTTCAATGATGCTTCTTCACTTCTGACTTTAAGCTGTGGTTTATTTCTTCTCTCAATTTTCTTGTACTTTGATTGATTTTCAATCTATCACTTGAAAAATCTCTGTCACTGTAAATGAATCCATTCACTTCAATGTTATACTGAGGCTTGATTAGATACCTAATACGTCTTCCAGTGTGAAACATCAAAACTATAGATTGACTTCCTTCTTTCTTCTTACAGATATTGCTTCCTGAGATTCCTGTGACAGATCATACGGATATTTACTTATTACAATTTGGTTTAAGTTGATTAGGATCCTCGAACTACAAATAGGCTGATTCATATGCCTTTCATGTCTCCTGCCTGTACATCTTAGGAGCTGGAATCTGAGCTGGCTGCTCAGCCTCAAGAGTAGGAGTCTCTACATCAGTCACCGGAACAGGAGAATCGACTACCTCGATGACCTGATCAGGAGAATCTGCTAGGTCTATCACCTGCGGAGGAGAAGGTGTAAGAATCTTAACCGAAGAATCCTCCGAAACACTATCAATCGGAATGTACTCCTCTGACGGATCACTGTCCGAACCCGAACTGGAATCTAGTGGTCCGTGCGGGTAAGGTGTAGGAGATCTATCTCGGATAGAACGAGTGTCAGCTGGTTCGGATGTAGACATCTACAAAAGTACAAAAAGTCTCAGTTACAACCAGGTTCCAAATCGATTAGATAAAGGTATAAATATAACGGTGAAGGGCACTTAGTGCTAAAATATCAACGTTGTACTATATCTCTAAATTCTCACGTCGCGTTATAATTCTAGGCTCGTACGATTCCTAAAAATATAACTAACGCTCTGATACCAAAACTGTAACGCCCCCAGATCCGCCCGGACTGGGGATCCGGGTCGTCACATTGTCTCAATATCCTGCAGCACACGTTAACGAAATAATAAAGCAAAATATTTAATGCAACGGAGCATAAGTGTCCCACTCCACAGATCCAAGATCGGTCTCACAAAATATTACAATACGACTTAGTACATCTTAGGATAATATCTTACAAACGTTCATAAAAGTATAAATATCAAGGTTCCAGCTGGATAATCTAGTTCTTGTCAGCATAGCCTGGAGCTTTTCCCTTTCCTCTGGATCCCTGGCTGGACGTCTCGCCTCTTTCCATCTTGACAGCTGAATAAAATGTTGTAAAGCAAGAATGAGCAACTATGGTGCTCAGCAAGTTCTCTCCTTGCTCGGAATATAAAAAGATTTACCAAAAGAAATACTCGAAATTTTAAAATCGGATATCACAATCTGGCATTGACTCAATACTCATCTCGAAATAGAATAATCGAAAGACTCAATTGATATAACTCTGGTGACTCATGATTTAAGAATAAACTGGTCTTCCACCTCTCGGTATCTCGGTGGGGCGATCAACTATCCGACCGGGAATACCGTCCTCCAATGATATCGCACTTCGCCCGATCACGGCTACAATACGTTATCAACAATATAATATAAATGTATGAATGCTAGCATCATAGGGGTTATTAATTAAACCCTGGCAGCATAGTGCCAATATATCTCGTGTCCGCATAACGGTACACAAGTCTCTCTTTCTCTAAAATGGGCCTCTTTCCCAAATTTGACCAGTAGAATACAGAATTCCAGTATATTTGTTGAACAGATAAAATAAGATAACACTTCCAGGAAAGTAATTATAAATCTGGCGGACTGCCAGTCTGACTCAATTGTCCCACCAATCCGAACAATGGACTGAGGTAAATTCTCAATAATAATATTTTATTGGTTGACGTGAAGGAGATGCCAACCCTCGACAATAAAGTCAACCATCTCGAAATATTGAGGATAGTCTTAAAATGAAGTAATTGGGAGTCAAACTGTACAAATAGTACTTCTCAAATATTTATAATGCCCATAATTGATGAACGTTTAACTAGAATATTTTCACTTGATCAACGAGTAAAACTCTAACGATCCTAATTTTTATAACTCTTATTTGTTGATTCGAGAGATGAACCAATCCAAAAGATAATCAATAACTATTGTCGAATTTGTACAATAAATTCGACAGAAAAGAATAAATTTAACTATCTCGAACGAATGAGATTAGTTTCACTGAATCACAATAATAGTCGTCTCGAATTAATGAGATCGACCCGATAGCAACGAAATTGATACCACGCTTATAAGGGATATAATTCGCAAGTAAAGTAACTTTAACAGTAACAAAATATCGCAACGAGAAAATAATGATTATTGCATCATAAGGAGCCACAGATAAATCTCATAATTGATATCTCAAAAATAATTAACGAATGAAATAATACGAACAGAGATACAAGTCTCTAAGAGTTAGGGTAGGAAGGAACTTGCCTCGATCTCGAAGTGCAAATGAATGCAGATAAAATTTATACTCTACCCGTGAACTTGGCTTCGATCTACGGCTCGGGAAATATCCTCTAAAAATGGCAACCAGAAATACGTGAGCGATTCGTCAAAATAAAATATCCCTGATCCGATAATATAATATTTAAATATTAAATTATATTAGTAATAAAATATCTCTTGAAAATCTATACGATAATAACGGAAAATAATTCTCGGATAAATAAATCTCCCTTCGAACTCAGGAATCGAATCTAGAAAATATATACTATTTTAATATCCGTAAATCCCACTTTAAAACGAAAATAGGGGTTATCGATTATAACGGGAATAATCCATTTTAAATCTCGTAAATGATTTAATAATAATCCGATTTTAGCCTCTTAAAAATAATCTGGTCCGATCCGGTTAATAAAATAAACCGAAAACGATAAATATAAATCTCCTAAAATTATATAGCTTTTTAATCCTATTTATTCACATTTATTCCTCTTTTATCGACAAATTAATAAATCTCTAATTTTTCGTCCAAAAATCATAAATTAACTCTTTTTAAATAATTAATAAATTAGTCCATTGTATTAAACTCTTTATTTCTCACAATTTTAATAGTATTAAAATTTTATAACTCCTTTTTATTAGCGAATCATTAAGTCTCTAATTATAACTTAAATAATTGCTAATTATTTATTCACTCGAATCACATTTAAATTAACACTTATAAAGTTTCCACAATTTTCTCTAAGTCTCAAATTTCATTTAAATAGGTCCTGTTTTATTCTCAAAATAAAATAACTCATTTTACACTAAATTCTAATTTTATTATAAATTACTCCTATTTATTTCTCACCATTTTTACAATAATATCTCAATTATTTAAAACCAAATTTTAAAAATATTCAACCTTTTATTTCATATTTTTATGGGTCAAAATTATAATTAGCCAAATAATCATCAATAATAAAAAAAAATACCAAAAAATTCAAACCCCCCCTTCATCTCTTTCCCCGGCGCACACCACCGCCATCCGGCGACTACCGCCGGACCTCCTCCTTCCTCCGGCAACTCTCTCAGTCTCTCCAACCATCTCTCTTCATCTCTATGTTCTCTTCTCTCCCTCCTCTTCATCTCTCTCTGCCCCTCTATCCTCTCTCCCGTCCTTCCCTCTCTCTCTCTCTCTCACGACACCACCTCTTCGCCCATAACAACACCGCCACCTCCCTCGTTCCTCCTTCACTTCTCGACACACACAACGACTAACATCACCAGCATACTCGCAATAAACAGCCTACTACCATCTCCTCACTCTACATACATCTCTTTCTCTGCACTCCCTCAATCTCTCAATTCAACCAACACCCATAAAACAATACACACAACAATCAACAACAATAATCCCCCTCCCCATCTCAATTATTATTCGGAAAAATAAACACAAACCGAACTGATCACACAAGTAAGAACCGAAAAAAAAATTAACAGGGAAAAGAAAAAAAAAAGGAGGAAAAGAATAATATGAACTACCTGTAGTTGTTTTGGGTTTGGTTTTGAAAGGAAGAAGGAAAGATATAGAGAGCTGGGTTTTGAAAATCTGTTTTGCAGAGAAAGGAGGAAAAGTATAGTTGGAGACTTGGTGTGTTCTGTTTGACAATTATCCCCAGTTTCTGTTTTAACTCAGTATTTATACAACTATAACAGACAAAACGTGAGGTTTAGAAAAAAAAATACAGGGACATTTTGGGCTTGCAAAAAGGGTGAAGTGTTTATGATAGAATATTTTGTGTTTTGTAGACGTGCTCTAGTGTTCTGTGGAGAGAATATTTATGTGTCTCGCAAAAGTAACATTGTGTTCCGTAAATAAAATCTGCTGTCTCCCCTTATTTAACGATCGGAACAGTTAAAACGGTAATAATAGTATCGTCGTTTTCCTGCTGGATAATTATAACGAGACCCAAATTTTGTTCTCAAAAATAAATTCCGCGATTTAAAATTAATATCCATCCAAAATTAAAATCATATTTTCCTAAATTTCTAATTTTAATAAATACCTAATAATTATAATTAAATAGATATAATATAATATTTATTTACATACGAATATAAAATTTTAAAATTTTACCGAAACGCGCTATTTAAATATATTAATGCATCGACCTTAAATAAATTTAAATAACGAGTAGAAAAATTTTATTCGAAATTCGCGGTTATTACAAGGTAGCGTTATTTTAGTAGTATAGATACAGGGTTAAATTGTTTGTGATTGATATTGAGGGGCTGTGACCCCGGGATAGTCCGATAAACGAATACCTCATGCCGAAATTTTTTAAAAATCCCCTGCGATTAAATTTATTTAACTTATTTGATTTCAAAGATCTAAAGGCATGATAAGAGTGTTAAATGTTTATGTATATGTGAGCTAAGTGATTTATTTCGAGGGTTGTTTCGAGGATTTATGGTGTTTTGAGGATTATCTATATATTAAGTTAGTTTAAGTCTATTAAATGGTTGTGATGTGTTTAGTACCAGAAAATGTCCAGTTTATAAAAGGGGACTCTTTTGTGTCATTTGCTATTACTAAATGTGTTATGTGTATTAAGTGGTATTGGAGTAATCAACGATAGGGGGGACACCGATAGTTTGACTTTATGTGACTTAGTAAAAATTTTGAGTTGTGTCTACTCGAGATACGAGGTTGGACTGACACGTAATCGTAACCATTTCAGTACAATTAGGGCGTAATCGAGTTGGAACGACGTGCATTAAAAATGAAATATCGAGGCGTTGTATCAAGAAAGGTAGAGTACTTCCATGGAATTGCTTGGACGAGGTGCGAAGGATTTATTCGCGATTTTCTGTTCTCTGCTAAGGACCAGAGGCAAGTTTATTTATGCATACCCTATCGTTCAGAGTATCTGTATTTTGAAATATATGAAATGTGTGGGTTAGATTTAAATCCATAATTGCAAGTTTTCCAACCATGTGCTTCCTCGTCAAAAACAAGAATATTTTGGCTTTGCTAATGTTATTAAATTCTGCTTATGCCAATTGTCAAAATCCCATGACTTATAAGACTGTTAAGGGGCACCGATATTTTTATGACTCCACCCCCCTGATCTGTATCTTGTTATTATAATACTTCAAATATTATACTTTGGATATTTTGAGGTTTAAGTAGTATAAATAAATATAATGTTTCTAGTTATTCGATGGAATGTATATTAAGTTAAATATTCTTTTAAAAAGAATTATGGATTGTTTAATATTTGTTCTATGAACACTATCGGAAAACCCAGAATTTTATCGGAGATAATTTATTTTCAAATGCGGATTAAAAGTATTCCAATGGTTATAAATTGGATATTTTCGGCTAAAATAGCTAGAATGATATTGGTATATGTTATTTGAATGTTTACTCAATTCCATGAATATTAATTATAATATTCATTTAAAAAGGATTTCCATACGTAGTAATTATTTCTTATTGACCGAGGGTCAGTAGTAATTATTCTGATAAAGTGCTTAAAGTCCGGAGACTGCCGAAAAGGTAATGTCTTGATGTTGATTAGAAATATTTCAAGAGTTACATTTGGGGGTTTTGAGGTTATTAAATATTAGAATATTAGTAGAAAATATTATTAGAATATTTATTTCAATAAATGAATATTGATTTGAATATTCTTTTAAAAAGGGATTATTGAATAGTTATTATTTAATAAATATTATTTGAATATTTATTAAATATTCTAAGTGTTCTAAGGGTTATTTTAAGGAATTTCATGGTTGTTTAAAATATTATATTTTGATTCTACCTAGGCAAGATTTCTTAAATCTTTACTTTAATATATATATATTGCAAGATTATGGGAAAATGGTTTTGCTAGCTATAAACATGGTTCCATTAATATCATACTGATAAGAGCATGTTTTCCCCGATTTCTGCTATTACTTGAGATGGATATGGTAAGTGCAAGAGTTCTTTTATCGTTACTTTAATAAATTATAAAATTCTTGGAAAATGGTTTTGTTGAAAAATGTATATAAGTATACATGATTTCATATTTTTGCTTTGCAAGGGACATGTTTCCTGAATTCTGAAAATTATTTATGAACATGAAATAATGCAAGGTACTTTATGGATAAAAAGGGGTAATTTGGAAAATGGAATTGAAAGGCATATGACTCAGCCTTTTGTAGTTAGAGGATCCTAATCCAATTAAAGTAGTTTGTAATAAGTAAATAATATCAACTGTCACAGGAATCTCATAAGGTGACAACTGTCAGAAGAAAAAATCAACAAGTCAATCTATAGTTTTGATGTTTCACACTGAAGAAGATTCAGTTGCCTGATCAAGCGTCAGTGTAGCATTGAAATACATGGATTTATTTCAAGGACAGAGGTTTCTATAAGTGATAAGAAACAATATCAGTTCAGAATGATCGGAGAGAGTGAAGAAAAGAAAAAGACCACAGTTTAATGTCAAGAAGAAGAACAGAGATTGGAGTTAGTCGTTCATGAACCAGACAGTACATCGAGCGTCAACAAAAATCCAGTGTATGTTCGTTATTATAATTACGTGGTCCACAGTGAAGTTTTGACTATTAAAAGGAGTTGTATTAATTCTATTTTAATTAATTAAATCAAATAGTTAATTTAATTAAATAAATTAATTCTATCAGAATTAATATATTTGTTAAAGTAATTATTAGATTAATTAAATAAGAATTAATCTGAAAAAGAAATAATTAATTAAGTGATTTATATAAATCATTTAGTTAATTATAATCTGAAAATATATAACAATATAACTATCTAAGGATAGTTATACCGATTGTTATATATAGTTCAAAAGGATAGTCATACAAAGGGAATGGTTTGGACAGTCATATTAAGTTCAAATAATAGTCATACCGAAAGTCATATACAAAGGAAATGATTATTGGACAGTCATATTCAGTTCAGTGGATAGTCATACCGAAAGTTATATTGGAATGGTTAGTCTTATCCAATTCAACAGGCTGTCATGGATAGTCATACCGAAAGTTATATTTAATGGGACAGTCATATTTCTTTCAGTGGATAGTCATACCGAATGTTATATATGTGTTAATTGATTGTTATATCAATTAAAACAACACAATATGACTATGGACGGAATATAAAGATCAGAAGCAGCAAAGAGGTAGAAGACAATTCACTTACAACTTCTGAAAAATCCCAGCAGCTCATATCTCTCTCTCTCAAGCTCAAGAACAATTACAAACATAATTCTGGAAATTCAAGTTCATCTCTTTTGTAATATTCTATCCGTTGGAACTTGTTTATGTGTGGTTCTTGTAATACTAGCGAATTAAGTTTCCTAGTTCACAACTTGATATCTTGATTTTAATTAACTAAATTAGAAAAGTTCATGTCGAATTTTCTAATTAGTTATTAATTACTTGATAATCATTTGGATTGATTTTGTAACACCCATCAAGTTAATATATTGTTATATTCAACTTGAAATTTGTGTTGTATTATTCCGCTCAAATTTGTTTAAGTTAAATTTTATTTAAAGAACAAATTTCGATAAAATGGTATAGATTGTATTCAACCCCCCCTTCTACAATCGTATCGGACCTAACAATTGGTATCAGAGCTTATTGATTGATATACAAATCAAGATCCTAATTTTATTCCGCCAAAAATCAATCTTGAATTTTTAACTCTCTTAAAAATTCGTCATGTCTTCAAAAAGTATTGTTAAGATTCCTATGTTTAATAAGGACAATTATTCAATGTGGAAAAATAAGATGGAGTTGTTCCTTGATGTCGCAAATTCCAAATATTTGGGTGTTCTACAGAATGGACCTATAATTCCAATTCAACATACAACTGAATCAATAGTTGGAGGAGTTGTTGTAACACCTGCATCAACTAGTCCAAAGCCTGCTTCTTCTTTTACTCCGGATGAAAAGGAGGATGCTGGACTAGATAAGAATTTGAGACTTATTCTGATAGATTCCCTAGATGCTGTTATGTACAGTCATGTCATGAATTGTAAAACTGCAAAGCACATGTGGGAAACCATTGAGACTATTAATGAAGGGACAGATGAGGTTAGGGAGAACAGACTTCAAATTTTGACTTCTGAATATGAACATTTTAGAGCTGGTCCTAATGAGGGCATTCAGGAAGTGTTCGAAAGGTATAACAAAATAATCAACAACTTGCAAGTTCATGGCAAGCAATATACACAGAAGGAGATTAATATGAAGTTTTTGTTGACAATGCCCACTCATCTTGAACACAGGATAACGGCCATCAGAGAATCGAGAGATCTGAATAAGATTGCTCTTGAAAGGTTGTTTGGTGTTCTGAAAACCTATGAACTGGAACAAGTACAGCAGAGGGAGGTCACTGGAAAAGGAAGGGTGCCAAGTTCATCTACAGCTCTTGTAGTTGAAGCACCAAAGGAAGTGGAAGCTAAGGTTGTTCTACCTTACAGCTCAGACAAGGAACAAACTGAAGTTGAACAGGGTCAAACACCACCTATTCAGGATGGTGGAGACTTTTACTCACTTGAAGAGCTAGATCAACTTGAAGATGAATCCATGGCATTAATGGTAAGGCAATTTGGCAATTTTAGATTCAGAAGAAATCCAAAGTACAGGTTCAAGTCAAATAACAGATTCCAGAGAGGAGGCTCTTCTTCCTCTAGTAACAGGGGAGGATACAAAACTGGATCTGTTGACAGAAGCAAATTTCGTTGCTTCAACTGTAATGAATTGGGGCACTTTGCCACTGAATGCCAGAAACCCAAGCAAACTCAAAGAAGAGACTTTGCTGCTGAGAAGAAGAAACCTGGGAAAGCTTATGTTGCAGCCGGTAAGAGTTGGGATGACACGGATAGCGAAGATGAAGAATATGGAAATCTTGCGCTAATGGCAATTGGTGAATCATCTGATCATCAGAACGGACAGGTAACTCTTACTGACACTGAATTAATTCGTAGTCTATATAATTCCTTAGGTAATGCACAAACTGGATATAATAGACTAGGTCTACTAAGCACTAAACTTGGAAATGAAGTGTCAGAATTGAAAAAGATTCACATTAATCAAGATCAACAAAGAGATGAAATAACAATGCTTCTCACCAAGGAGAAATCTATTCTAGAAGTTGTTGGCAAACAAATGGCTAGAATTACTGAACTTGAAACGCAGGTCAGGGCTTGTTATAATTCTGTTAAAATTTCCAAGGAGTTCTTTAACAAACAAGCTGTTGAACAAACAGTAGGGATAGGGTATGGCTACAACGAAGCTGTTGGATTGTTGGGCATAAATTCCCCTAACCTTGTTATTGCTGAAGAAAGAGGGATACCGCATGTTCTTAAGAAAGTTAAAGATCCCCTCTTTAAGAAATCTGATGCTGGACCACCAGATATTCTTTCTATGGTCATCCAGGAAGAAATAAGAAATGAGGACAGTGCTAATGGCATTGTTCTTGAAAATGTCAAAACTACTAAGAAACCAGTTAAGCATGTTGAGTTAACTAGTTCGTCTAAAAGTAGTTTAAGTGACGAGCAGTTGAAAAAGAAAAATACCATGTCTGATATGCACACCATGCCTATTAATGATCCATCTCATAAATCATGTGGTATTATTAATTGTATAACTTGTGCTTTTAATAGTATGCGAGCATATTTTAATGGTAGCTATGCATGTGATAAACAGACTGCTCCGCGACAGCATATGAACAGGAACAATAATGTTCGGTCAAAGACTGCTATTCCTTCTCAAGTTAGGAGAGAGACATTTGAACCTAAGAACAAACAAAGGGTTACGAAGAATGTTTACCAGGTCAAGTGTCCAGTCAATGACACAAGTGTCCGTGCTGTTAAAGAAACATGGATACCTAAAATAAAACAAAAGATTTTCAAATCTGTTTATAAGGTTAAATGTTTATTGGTTAAAGATGTTAAAATTAAAAGTGTTGCTTTGCCTGATAAAGGCCAATATTTTAAAACCGCAGGACCCAATCAAATTTGGGTTTCGAAGAAGGTTTAATCCGTTTGTCATTGCAGGGTGTTGAGCAGGTTGAACGTGTAACCTGGATCTTGGATAGTGGATGTTCAAGGCATATGACTGGAGATAGAACCCTGCTAACAAACGTGGTGGAAAAGGCCGGCCCAGTAGTTACCTTTGGAGATAACAGCAAAGGTAGAACTGATGGATATGGCAGACTTGAAGCTGGAAATGTTATCATAGAAGAAGTGTCCTTTGTAAAAGGACTTGAGCATAATTTGCTCAGTATCAGTCAATTCTGCGACAAAGGATTTGATGTCCATTTTAACAAAAAGAATTGTCTGATTTCTCACAAAAGAAGTGAACAACCATCGCTGACTGGAGTCAGAAAAGGAAACTTGTATGTAGCTAACTTGAATACGGGAAGCACTGAAGAATTCAATTGCTTCTATTCTAAAGCGTCCACAGATGAAAGTTGGCTATGGCACAAGAAACTCTCTCACCTGAATTTCAAAACAATGAACTCTCTTGTTAAAAGAGAATTAGTGAGAGGTTTGCCTTCTATGGAATTTACACAAGAAGGACTATGTGACGCATGCCAAAAAGGGAAGATAAAAAGGGCAACTCACAGGAGCACTAATACATCATCAATAACTGAACCATTACAATTACTTCATATGGATTTGTTTGGTCCAGTTAATGTGATGTCAATGTCAAAGAAAAGATATGCTCTAGTGATTGTTGACGATTTCTCTAAATTCACATGGGTTTTGTTCTTACATTCCAAAGATGAAACTCCACAGTTAGTGATTGATCATATCAAGTTGATTGAGCTTGATTCAATGTATCCAGTAAGAGCGATAAGGTCAGATAATGGAACTGAATTCAGGAATGCAGTTCTAAATGAATTCTGTACTGAGAAAGGTATAACAAGACAGTTCTCAGCTCCAAGAACTCCTCAGCAAAATGGGGTAGTTGAAAGAAAGAATAGAACCTTGGTTGAAGCTGCTCGTACTATGCTAAGTGAATCAAGGCTTCCATTAAGCTTTTGGGCTGAAGCTGTCAATACTGCATGCTATACCCAGAATCGAACGCTGATCAACAAAGACTTAATGAAGACACCTTATGAAGCGTTAACAGAAAAGAAACCAACACTCAAGTACTTTCATGTATTTGGAACAAAATGCTTTGTGCTAAAAGAAGGAGACGATCAAGGTGGTAAATTTGAAGAAAAAGCACATGAAGCAATTTTTGTGGGTTATACAAGAAGAGCATATAAGGTGTATCTAATTGATCAACAGAAAACAATGGAAAGTGTCAATGTTACATTTGATGACACAAAACTTCCTAATATCCAAACTGAAGATTCATCTGAAAAGCTGTCTTTTGAAGATATGACAGATCTAGAATCAGATGATGATAGTCCACCTGATGTGTTTGCTGATGCTAATGACAACAATGTCAATGATGAGACTAATCAGAATAATGGTGATGAAAATCATGATAATGTTGAAAGTGTCACTAATAATTCTGAACAATCGTCTAATCAGCCTGGCAACAACTCAGGGGGAGTTAATGAAGGATCTACTAGTCATATTCAACATCATAATGAAGATCAAGGCGAATCATCAAGATTAAATCTTCCAAGACAGACTGTCTGGAATAGAGCTCATCCTTTTGAGCTAATCGTTGGTGATCCAGATGTTGGTGTAAAGACTAGAAGAGCTTTTCAAAATCAATGTAATTATTCAGGGTTTCTATCTGAAATGGAACCTAAGAAAACTGAAGAAGCTCTTTCAGATCCTGATTGGGTGATTGCTATGCAAGATGAACTCAATCAATTTAAACAACAAGAAGTGTGGAAGCTGGTGCCCAGACCTACAAATAAAACAGTGGTTGGTACAAGGTGGGTATTCAGAAACAAACTTGATGAAGATGGAACAGTAACAAGAAATAAAGCAAGACTGGTAGCAAAAGGTTACTCACAATCTGAAGGCATTGACTATGATGAAACCTATGCTCCAGTGGCTAGACTTGAGGCCATAAGGATATTCTTGGCATTCGCAGCATTTTCAAACTTTAATGTTTATCAAATGGATGTCAAGAGTGCCTTTCTGAATGGAAAACTGGATGAAGAGGTATATGTAGAACAGCCACCTGGTTTTGAAGATCCAGATTTATTGGGGTATGTTTACTTTCTCTTTAAAGCTATATATGGTCTTAAGCAAGCACCAAGAAAATGGTATGACACACTCTCTGAATTTCTACTTGAAAATGAATTTACAAGAGGTGTCATAGACAAAACTCTCTTCACAAAGAAACATAAAAAAGATACAATATTAGTCCAAATCTATGTGGATGATATAATATTCGGGTCTACTAATGATATTCTTTGCAAGAAATTTGCTAAGTTAATGCAGGGTAAGTTTGAAATGAGCATGATGGGTGAGCTGAAGTTCTTTCTTGGATTGCAAGTAAGTCAAAGGACAGATGGAATATTTATCTGTCAATCCAAGTATGTCAAAGAGCTTCTCAAGAAATATCAAATGGAGGACTCATCTTCAGCAAGAACACCATCATCGACAGCGGTCAAATTTGGAGCATGTGAAAATTCTATCAAGGTAGATATCACAAGCTACAGAGGTATGATAGGCTCATTACTTTACCTTACTGCAAGTAGACCTGATATTATGCATGCTACGTGCTTGTGTGCAAGGTTCCAATCGGATCCTAGAGATGTTCATCTCATTGCTGTTAAACGAATCCTGAGATATCTTAAGGGTACGCCTAATTTAGGCATCTGGTACCCTAAAGATTCTGGTTTTAATCTTGTTGGATATACAGATTCAGATTATGCAGGAAGTGTTGTGGATAGAAAAAGCACCTCTGGGAGTTGTCAATTCCTAGGTGGTAGACTGGTTTCCTGGTACAGCAAGAAACAACAAACAGTTTCCAACTCAACAGCTGAAGCTGAATATATAGCTGCTGGAAGCTGTTGCGCACAGATTTTGTGGATCAGGAATCAGCTGACAGACTATGGTTTTGTACTAGATAAAATTCCTATTTTATGTGACAATACAAGTGCCATAGCTATCTCTAACAATCATGTGCAGCACACAAGGACAAAGCATATTGACATCAGGTATCATTTTATTCGAGAGCATGTCATGAATGGTACCGTGGAGTTACTTTTTGTACCTACGGAAGAACAAACAGCAGATATTTTTACTAAGTCTCTTGACGAATCCACATTCACCAGACTTGTTGGTGAATTGGGTATGTTAAATAGTCCTAGTAATTAAACTAGTTAATATCTGAGGTTTGATCTTTAATAATTTTCAAGTGATTATTGTGTACAATATTTGTTATTTGAAATCACTTGTATAATTATTTTATCAACTTATAATGTTGCTTGTTTCTTCTTAAAGTTTTATCACTATCTTCGTTATACATCTCTAAATACTTCTTGTAATTTTAGAGTGATTCATTTTCCTTAAAAAATATTTTTCTCGAATTTTACTAGCTGTAGTTTATGAGAAATCTATTTTTCTTGAAAATGTTATTATTTTAAAATCAGTTTCATTATTTTTTATGTTTAATAAATTATATTTTTTTCTTGAATAATTTTCTATATGGAAATTATTTTATTAGAAAATTGATATTTATTAATTCACCAGAAATAATTTTGTATATATTCAATATTTTATTTATTTTGATTTGTAGTGTTTGTCCTTTTGTTATTAATGTTTGATCTCGTAAAAAAGATTACCTATGATCGTTTGTTTAATTTTTATTAGGTTTGCTGATTTTAGTGTAAGTTATTTTACTAATTTTTGGCTTGGTTTTTGATAGAAATTAAATTGATTCATTTTTAGAATTTGCTAGTTCTAAATATCCTGTTAATATTTAGATTTTAGGATAGTTATATTTGTTGTTTTGTTTATATTACAATAGATATAACAATTAATCTGATTGTTATATTTGTATTTTAGGGTAAATATAACTCTAATTAGTATATAGTTATATTTTTGTTTTGTTTGAAATATAACTGTCGAAAATTCAATTTTGCATTGTCATACTCTTTGTTTTTCGATAGTCATATTAGTGTTATCTTGTTAATAAGACTGTTATATAACTATGTAATTAGGATAGTCATATTACGTTTATACGTAATATAACTATCGGTATGACTATCAACCGATAGTCATATCTTGTGTGTGTTAGATAGTCATGTAAGTTAATTAAACTAGTATATAACTATTAATATAGGATAGTTATATTTTGTTTAACACGTAATATAACTATCGGTATGACTATCAACCGATAGTCATATCTGAGCTGAATTATATATAAATCGTTAGTAATATTGATAGTTATATTCAGTTATATTATCTTTTCAGCGTGTTAAGTCACCTGAGACACTATTTCGAACGATACATACATATACACGGTGTATAACTATCGAATTGCTGCCGAATTACTGTCTCAATCACACTCGAATCACAGTTCTAAGAACAAAATTCGATTACCCATTCAATTATCTTCAAAACCGTTGCTTAAATGTAAGATTTGGTTGTGTTTTGAAGATTTTTTTTTGTTAAAAAACTTCGGATTTTCGATTTGAAATTCAAGAACATTGGTTGTGATTTTTCAAAAACTAAAAATAGACGTGTGTTTGTGATGTTATGGAGATCATTGCCTCAAATTTTCAAAATTTTTGGTGAAGAATTCGATTATTCGAATATTTATTTATTTATTTATTCGAATTTTGTGTATTAATTAGTTTAATTGCTGAATTTTGCAGATTCTCTAAGGTTAAAATTTGATTTGGAATGGTTGACACTTATAATAATTTTGAGATTGTTAATCACAACTTTATTGGATATTTTAATCCCGAGGATTGCTCGGTGGATTGTTTCAAACCGTGGATATCTTTTCTGAACGATCATAATATCTGTAGTCATGCTATAACTGCAAATGTTCCCATGAAATTTGGTCCGCTTAAACTAATGTGTACTACAGCTATGGTGGCCTCAGACAACAGATCATTTTCTTTCAACTTCAGCGATAAGACATATACAGTGGATGAATCTGTCTTCAATGCTGCTCTGAGACTGCCTACTGAACAATTTAATGAGCCTCCTTCAATTGATGAGTTGACACATTTCTTCACACATCTGAATTATCAAGGTCAATTGGATCTTAAGCGTCCCCTGAAAAGTAACCTGGTTCAAGAATGGAACATATTCTTCGAAATCATTGCAAAGGTCTTTGCTAATTCTACCAAGAGTAACAACACTGTCATCACGGGAATGTTGCAGTCTATTGGTTACTCAATTGCTTACAACAGAAGAATCAATTTTGGTAACTTGCTCTGGCCTATGTTGATAAATCGTGTGAAGAAAGCTAGGAAGAACTTTGGGAAAGGTAAACTGGTTAAATGTCATTATCCTCGATTTTTGACATTAATTTTTAATCATCTTATGCCTACGGATCAGCCTACTCCTTTTCCAAATGACCGAGTTCAATGGTCTGGTAAACCAAATAAGAAGTTCTACACAAGGTTGGATACTTCTGGTACTCTGGCGCATGTTCCAGTAGTCATAACACCATATATGTCTACATTCATAAATTTGCCAAATGTTATGGCTCAACCAGTTGTTGAGCTACTTGCAATTGAACAAGCTCCAGAACCTGAAGCAGAACACACAGCTACTGAACATCAACCAGAACCTGAACCGTTAATTGATCCTGAACCTCACTATAAAGTGGATCAACCCATTCAGATTGAAGATGTTGGAAATGTAAATGATCAGGTATTTGACTCAACTTCTACTCAATCTCAATATCTTTCTGATAGTCAAACAAGTGCGAGAAATGACCAAGGGGCTGTACAACCACAACCTCTAACCCAGGTCAATACACCAAATACTAAATCCAAATTCTCCAAACACTATCAAAGAAAGAAATTGTCAGTCAAACGATACAATCCGAGTAGTGATATTCTGAGTGAAACTACAGTTCTGCCTTTACAAAAGAAAAGTAAAACTACATCTGAGTCAACTGTAAACCCTTTCATTTCATCAACCACTCCCTTGTTACTTACAATGGGGGAAGACATTTTCTCAAATGAAGCTGAAAACACTCTCATGCAAGTTGACCAAGTTACAGTGCCTGCCATTGTTACGGCAGAAGAACTCTCACAGGTTGATAGGGATTTGCGAACTCCCATTGCACCACCACTGACCTTCCAAGAGGAGGCTAGGGTGATTTCTCCTGCAGGTACAATGGATGCAGCTATGGATTATGAGAGGAGTGATGTGAGAATTACTTCAAATCTGAGTGAAACACTAGCACGTGAGGTGAGTGATACTCAGAGAGCTATTGAAGTGAGAGCACACACTGACACAAACACTCTGTCTCTTATGGAACAACTTGCTCAAATGAAAGAAAATCTTGCTCAAGCTGAAGAGGATAACAAGAACTTAAGATTTGATATGGATAACATGAGAACTATCCTCAACAACAAGATCAGTGCACTCAAGCTAACTCAACAACAAGCAATTGAAGACTCTGGAGATGTCACAGTGGCTCAAGATCTCATTATATCTTCAATGTCAAATCAGATTGAAGATATTCAGAATAACATGAATGAACATCACTTGTCCACTGAACATCGACTTAGTCAGATTGAAAGGCAGAATGCACTCCAAGCAAAAGGGTTGACTCACTTGTATAACATCATTACTAGAACTATCACTCCAACAGAAGAAGAAAGAAAGTTCTTTGAAGGTCAAGATGGAGGAGGTGATGGTGATGAACGTGACCCGAAGCCTGCTGATTTTGTTCCCTCTGTAGAGGATTCATCAACTAAGGGGGAGAAGTCAAGACATGGAGGAAGTTCAAGTAAATCTAAATCTGATCAAGGAGCTGATCAAGGTGATAGGAGAGATAAGGGGAAGAGGAAAGAAATTGGAAGTTCTGACATGCATGAAGAACCTGAAGATATTGAAGGTTACTACTACACAGGTGAACCAGATAGTATTGACATGTTTGCTGATTTAAAGTTCACAGATGTGGGAGAAGTATTACCTGAACCAGATCTCAGGGACTGGGAAGATGAAATGCCCATAGACTCAGAAGCTGAAGCTGAACAGATACGTCTAGATTTTGAAGCTGAAGCAGAAATTGACAGACAAGAAGCTCAACTAAAATTGAGAGATGATAGGCTTAAAAAGACATTGGACTTGATTGCTCATAAAGAAAAACTTCAAAAAGAGGAAGCTGCAGCAATGCAACGCCAACATGCACTTAAGGTACAAGCTAGGAGAACATACATCAGATTAAAAAGTGGTGACAAGTGGGAACGAGCTCAAAAAGCTATAGACTCACCACAAACGTCTGAATATGATGATCGTCGGCTAAGTGCTATTCTTGATGAATTTAAGAATTCAAATCCAATACATGAAGGGTATGTGAAAGCCTTACAAACAGAAGTCGTCAGGATATCTTCTGCTTTTGAACCAAGAACCGATGAGTTAGTAATTTTCGTTGAATGTCATAATGTTGGAACATTCAGAGTGTCCCTTCAATTCTTTTATGACAGATCTTTGACAGAACTCTGGGCTCTTAGACCAAAGGTAAGAACATCCTCTGAGTTGGGAATACTACTTCATGAAAAGTTCAAAGAGTTTGCTGAAAGAGCTGGACCGGAAGTGATAGAAGAGCCTAAGCAAGTGAAGTTTCTTAAGGGTGAAGTGATACATACAGTCAAACTTCAGACGAAAGATTTGTATGAGCACTCTGCTAAACACTTGGTATTTTTGGAGTACATTCTTAGAAATCATGGATTTACTTCTCAACTTAAACGGGAAACTGCAGATCATATCAAATCTTATGCTCAAACCAATGTGAAAGACTATGTAAAATTCAAAGGTGAGTTGAGGAAATCACTTGGAATTCCATTGGTACTTCCTACAAGGCTATCATCAAGGAAAGAAATTTTAGTTGATGTTGAGCTACATAAAAGCCTACCAGTCCTGAATGAAGAAGAAGAAGAAGAAGGAGAGTTCAGACCTGGAGGAAGTGAAAACTGAAGAACCGCTCTACTTGTGATATTTTTAGAGCTTAGATAGAACAAGATAGCATAATTATACTATGTGATCAGTCTAGAGGATCATCTATCTTGTATTTATCTTTTCTGTTTGAATCTGGATAATGTTATATATGAACCAGAACTTTTTCATTATTTACTTAGCATTTAAAGTTTTATTCTTTACTTATTTAATTGGGATTAGTTGAAGAATCCTCTAGGTATTTGCTTGTTACTGTCTAACAAACAAATAAGGGGAGATTGAAAGGCATATGACTCAGCCTATTTGTAGTTAGAGGATCCTAATCCAATTAAAGTAGTTTGTAATAAGTAAATAATATCAACTGTCACAGGAATCTCATAAGGTGACAACTGTCAGAAGAAAAATCAACAAGTCAATCTATAGTTTTGATGTTTCACACTGAAGAAGATTCAGTTGCCTGATCAAGCGTCAGTGTAGCATTGAAATACATGGATTTATTTCAAGGACAGAGGTTTCTATAAGTGATAAGAAACAATATCAGTTCAGAATGATCGGAGAGAGTGAAGAAAAGAAAAAGACCACAGTTTAATGTCAAGATGAAGAACAGAGATTGGAGTTAGTCGTTCATGAACCAGACAGTACATCGAGCGTCAACAAAAATCCAGTGTATGTTCGTTATTATAATTACGTGGTCCACAGTGAAGTTTTGACTATTAAAAGGAGTTGTATTAATTCTATTTTAATTAATTAAATCAAATAGTTAATTTAATTAAATAAATTAATTCTATCAGAATTAATATATTTGTTAAAGTAATTATTAGATTAATTAAATAAGAATTAATCTGAAAAAGAAATAATTAATTAAGTGATTTATATAAATCATTTAGTTAATTATAATCTGAAAATATATAACAATATAACTATCTAAGGATAGTTATACCGATTGTTATATATAGTTCAAAAGGATAGTCATACAAAGGGAATGGTTTGGACAGTCATATTAAGTTCAAATAATAGTCATACCGAAAGTCATATACAAAGGAAATGATTATTGGACAGTCATATTCAGTTCAGTGGATAGTCATACCGAAAGTTATATTGGAATGGTTAGTCTTATCCAATTCAACAGGCTGTCATGGATAGTCATACCGAAAGTTATATTTAATGGGACAGTCATATTTCTTTCAGTGGATAGTCATACCGAATGTTATATATGTGTTAATTGATTGTTATATCAATTAAAACAACACAATATGACTATGGACGGAATATAAAGATCAGAAGCAGCAAAGAGGCAGAAGACAATTCACTTACAACTTCTGAAAAATCCCAGCAGCTCATATCTCTCTCTCTCAAGCTCAAGAACACTTACAAACATAATTCTGGAAATTCAAGTTCATCTCTTTTGTAATATTCTATCCGTTGGAACTTGTTTATGTGTGGTTCTTGTAATACTAGCGAATTAAGTTTCCTAGTTCACAACTTGATATCTTGATTTTAATTAACTAAATTAGAAAAGTTCATGTCGAATTTTCTAATTAGTTATTAATTACTTGATAATCATTTGGATTGATTTTGTAACACCCATCAAGTTAATATATTGTTATATTCAACTTGAAATTTGTGTTGTATTATTCCGCTCAAATTTGTTTAAGTTAAATTTTATTTAAAGAACAAATTTCGATAAAATGGTATAGATTGTATTCAACCCCCCCTTCTACAATCGTATCGGACCTAACAGGAATTATGAAAAGGAAATTTCCAGAATAAATGGAATAATAACTTGATAATGGGGATTCTATCTTTGGGCTGAGTTCAATGCAGTCCAGATTGCAATATTTTATTCCGGCCCATGTGTTGCCGAGGGGGGATTGTGGAGAACTTTCCTCCAGGGATGATGATCGGAGAGGATCATTCCTTCTACTAGTAGTAAACAGGAACAGGTACGTATAGGGCGACTGATCATCGTCCTGTCGTATCTGGCTATGATGAAGATCCCCTAAATTCTTAAAAGAAATTGCTGAAATTTTGATTTCCTTAATATTTTTGAAAAGAAGGAAATGGCAGGGAATAATGGAACATACTACATGTTTGGAAGAGAAACTGATATTATATGATGATAAATGGAAAAGTGATTTCTCAATAAATGACAAGCAAGTTTATGTCGGTGTATTTCTGTGCCAACAAGATATGGCTATTTATAGTGATAATCTATTTAATTACCTTATAACTTCATCTTGTAAGTTATATGGTGATATTCTACTTATATTTTCGAATAACAGATATTTTACGGAAAGGTTATATTGAATTTCCTTGCAACTTCATCTTTTATATTATATTGGAATATTGTCCGTTTTATGGATAACAAACGTTTTCGGGATTGTTATAAATTAATTATATGTTATACTTCATATGGGTTAAAAACTTTGTCTTGCTGAGCTATTATAGCTCACTCTTTACTCTGACTCTCTTACTATCAATTACTACCGAGTTTTGAACTGGATAAGTAGTTAAAGTACTGATACCCTGTACAGAATATTGAACTGTGGGGTGTTTTGACGAAAATGATAAATGTATATATATGTACCTTCAGACTTGGGATATATTGAAAGGGAACCTTATAAAAGGGTCGGTTTGTGTATGATATAGAGCAACTGACATAGTAGTATATTGAACTTCTTATTCTGAAAGGTTTTCTAAAAGAGCAAAAGTATAGTGTATACTATTTTGCTACGGTATGAGGGTTATCCGTGTTATTATGAGCTTAATGAGCTTAATTTGTTCAGTTGATGTTATTTTTAAACGTTATACTTCCCCTATTGAAATTTCATGGTTATAAATGTTTCAAGAATGATATTAAGTATCAGTTGAATGTTGGAAACCCCATGCGTATGATGGGATATTTTGTTAAACTCTAGTAATAACTTGCTGAGCAATTCTTTCGCTCATACTTGCTTGTTTTCAAATATTAACCTTTCAGAGGAAGGTAGGCGGATGAGGCTTATCTTCATGGCTTGGGAGAAGCAGGCAGTATCCCTTAATGAAGACAATATGGTTCAGAAAATCTATAGCTGGAGTAAGTATTATGTAGATATATTGATGTGTAATATATATATTACTTTGTACCGAATAGTACTAGTTGCTGGTGTACCTCTCAACGAAGTTACGCTAGTAGTATAAGATTTGTAAGACACAGGGTGATGTAATTAAATGGATGTAATGAGGAATGTAAGTATTTGAGTTCTTGTTTCTAGCCCTATAACCTAAAAGATGCTTGGTAGTTGGGGTCTCAAATGTTGTAATTCAGCTATTAAGTGATTATAGGTGGTTAATGTTATATAAAACATGTGATTTGATATTGAGGATTTCCGTGTGACAACCAAATCCTTGACCCCGGATTTGGGGGTGTTACAGTTGAACATAGCTACGACAACATTTTTTTAGACGGCAACACCATGGAAAACTGTTGTGTAAAGCCATCTATGGCGTAGTGATTCAGTTGCATATAAGGTTGCATATGCAACCTATATTTTTTTGCAAATAAATTGGTATTTTTGCAAATATTTTGAGAAGATAGTAAAATCGTAAAAAAAACTTTAAAAAAGTAGTATTTTTGGTAAATACCCTTAGAATATTTATCTTTGATACTGGTTTATATTAGTTTATTATTTTTTAGTTCACACCTTATCTTTATAAACATATTATATGCTAATCATAAATAATGTCTTGTATTTTTTTAATTACTTTTTCAATTAATAGTTAGAATACATCTCACATAATAAATTTTACAAAATTCTAAGGATATTTAAATTGAAATTAACTTTTGAAATTAATATAATTTTATTTACTAATTCAAAATATTTGGCTATGAATATTCTTTTAGTATTAGATCCAACGGTTTTCACTAATCTGTCTCAAAATCCAACGGTTGCTAATGAGTGTACCAAAAAAAGTGTACCAAAAAAGTGTATCAAACAGACAACCAAATATATAGTATAGTATAGATATGGTATGCATTTATTAACGACCAAAAATAAAATTGGACCTAACGGAGTTTGGGTTAAAAAAGTAAAAACACCAACTCGGTATCGCAGGACTCCTAATATGCCTGTTTTTTTGTTTTTGTTTTTTTTTGCAAAATATGCCTATTTTTTATAATAATGCAAATTTCACAAAAAAAAAAAACTTTTTTTGCAAAACGGATTCGGATCCGGATATTATCCGTATCCGGATAATATTTGCCGAATTCGGATTCGGATAAAGTTTTTTCGGATATTCCGGATTCGGATACGGATACGGATACGGTTGTAAAAAACGGATCCGGATTCGGATATAGCTGTATCCGTATCCGTATTATCCGTTTTCCAGCCCTACGCAGGAGAAGTGTGGTGTTAGAATTTTGAAGCAGTAAAGTCAAAGTCGTCGGTGGGTTGTCTGAACTTTGGTCCGTAGTATGTATGTACAAAAAGTACTAGTCATGGGTTTTGGTTGCAATATATGTATATACTACTAGTAAAAAGTGAGTTTGATAACTAGTAGTAGTAGTAGGATGACGTCAGTTGCAGTGGCAGTTAATGGTCGTCCGGGCGGAAGCGGGGGAAAGGACAGCCTACGCGCCGTGAAATGGGCGGTGGAGAATTTGATGGAAAAAGCTCATCATTTCGTCTTGATTCACGTCGTTCCCACCATCACTTCCATCCCTTCTCCTTGTCAGTCTTCCCTCTCCCCTCCCCTTTTTATATTTTCTTCATTTGTTCCATCTCCCTTTCTTACAAGTAACTGCCAGTTTTATGAGCTTTGCCATTTTTTATTTTTATTTTAAAATATTTGTGGTTAATTTTAGTTGTATAGTTGATAAACAGGCGGAATCAAGGCGATTACTTCTTGCGCCTGTGGTATTAAGCGAACTTAAATTATCTAGGGTTTTATGTTTTTCTTGAAAAAAAATAATCTATTCATATATATGAAAACGGGCCAAAGTGTATAAATATAGATACCTATAATAAATAGGTCCAAGTACCAAAATTTGAGTACCATAAAATAGGTACTGTACTGATTGATCCGCTATCAAATTTTTAATGCATGGTCTTTAATTATACTTGCATATAATGATGAGAAGATATAGTGTGATATGTATTTTTGGGTGTGTATAAATGATTGCAAGACAAGATACAGTCTAATTGGTACTTATGGGTGTGTAAGACAAGATACAGTGTAATTGGTACTTTTGGTCCCACCGATATATATATTTCTGGTTCCGTCCTGGGTGTGTTTATAAAGATATGGGAAAAAATGGACAAGTAAAAGGTAGGTATGATGTAATATCTGCAAGGGAGAATGGATGATTTTGTTCTTAGCCTACATTAATTCATTTTGCATTTTCATGATTAAATAGCAGGACATCCTATCCCGGTGAAAGAGCTAGATGCTAATGTGGTGACAATGTATCTTTATGAAATGAAAGTGAAATTTGAAGAAATCTTCGTTCCGTACAAGAAACTATGCAAAACAGGAGAGGTATATTTCATTAATTGTCTAGTAATTGTTTACTGATACTTGAAGTTTTTTTAGCCTTAGCTATTGATACATGAAGCAGTGACCAAAAGTTCCTCATGGGCTCTTGTCATTTCTTCCGATGATTGCTTAAGTTTTGAAACCTTTTACAGATGGAAACTTTAGTGCTGGAAGGGGACAATCCTGCAGCAGCGCTCATAAGATATATATCTGACTCAAGAATAACATATTTAGTGTTGGGCTCCTGGTCTTCAAATTTTATAACAAGGTATATTTCAAATCAGAAGGAATTTTAATAGCACACATACAAAACTCAGAGCAGGAGATGCTTTTACATATGCAATTCTAATTTGCTTAATCTTGGATTTTTACATATTCTTTTATGCCTTATGGATGACAAGCAATTGGTGGTTCGATATTCTTTTGCATAGTTGATACCTAGAAAGCAGGGATACTTCCCCCCACCAGAGAACTGCGTATCCCGTACGTATGCAGTGCGTAGTGCGCGGGGATACGCCTGAGTGCGTACGGGATACGCCAGGTGGCGTATCGACGAATTCAAGGGCAGGGATACGGGGGGATGCGTAGATGGGGGTGCGGGAAGGGTATATTTGGAATATTACAGCTACGACTTTAGTCAAACAAAATGAAAAGAAATCCCCTTTCTTACCTAATTCACAATTGACGAGTTGAGAGACGACCAGAAGAAAGGCGACTTCTCCAATAGTTTACTGATATCGATGAGTTGTGTGTGTATATATGTGTCTATCGCTTCTCTGAGTTGTGTTATATGTATATACGTGTGTATATTTGTATATATATGTCTGCTAGTGTTTATCTTTTGCTATTTCTTTGCCATACTCTGATACTCTGCTTGTGTTTGTGACCGTGTATATGTCTTGGTCATGATTTTTTGGTAGTAATTGACTCTGCTAATTGATTTATAAGGCAAGTAAATAAGTAATTATTTGATTAATTAATTGGATTGTGGTTAATTTGGTAATAATCAATTTGCTAATTGATTTAATTGATTATCTGTCAATTAAATTTTTATACAAGGCAGTGAGTCAATTAAAATGCACTTGAATTATATATATGTGATATAATATATATAAAATATATATTTTTAATATTTTAATATTTGCCGTATCCCCCCGCACCCGAATCCCCATATTTTTTAATTTGCCGAACTCCCGTATCTCCGCACCGCGCACCCGCACCCCCGCACCCGCACTCATGCTTCCTAGGTTGATACATACATACAGATATATACATACATACATACATATATGCCATGGTTCAATTGGGAACTCCTATTATCCGGGGAACTACATAATTATGAACATTTTTCTAATGTTAGTATGTCCTGTAACATGTTTTCTATTCTATCATTCAACCTATGTTCTCTAATTTGTTTTTATTATGTTCTTAAATATATACTTTGTTTCTGGCAAAAAAAAAAAAATATATTTTGTAATATGTTCTGTACTACTGTCATTTTTACAGAACATACTTTAGTAGTACAGAACATAGTAGAAAACATGTTACAAGACATACTAACATTACAAAAATGTTGATAATTATATAGTTCCCCGAGTTCCCCGGATAATAGGAGTTCCCCATAGAACCTTACCCACACATATATATATATATATATATATATATATAGAGTCTTATGGGCCATTTCTTAAATCTGAACAATAGTTTCTGAATAGTTAAGATTCTGGATGAATGATAAATCTGATTGATGAATAATTGGGATTGTTTGATAAATAATTCTAAATTTTCTGGATGGTGATAGTTACCTATTTTATCCTATTAAAATATTAATTAGTTTGTTTTGAATTTATTATATATGGCTAGATAATTAAACAATATTGTTTTTAAATAAATTTTGTAAAGGTATAATTTTTAGCATAATAAGATAATGTTCAAAAATTATATTTATAATTTGAAAAGTTCTGAAGGGAGATTAAAATATATATCACAACATTTTTAGTTAATTAATTAGCATGTGTATAGTGAATAAATAATACAAAGCTACAACGTCATTTTTCATTCAAAATTAATGTAGATAGATAAAAAATGGCCAGCAAAGTTAATAGCAGGTGACTTGACTTGTAGAGTGTGTAATGAATATTTGAACCATCCAGATAGAAATTGAAGGAGTAATCGTTCAGCAATCGTCCAGATTTTAGAAACAACAATCAAACAATCTGAAAAGAGAATATAGAACCATTCAGTCCAGATTGTCCCATTCAGTTATAAACAAATGATCTCTTACTCTAATAGAAACCAATCTTATACTAGAAACTAAAAATTAAATAAAATATTTTCTAAATCGCATCGGAACATAACACATAATATGGTATGCACACTAATCGTTGGGAGATGAAGAAAAATAGAGTGAAGTCGGATTTCAAAAAAAAAACTCACCGATTGATGGGAAAAATCAAATTAAAAATGAAGGGGATTAGATGGAATTATGTATGTGAGGGTGCATTGGATTTGTGTGTGGTGCCCCTAGCGGGGCCATTAGATTAGATTGATCTAAAGCCTAACATTAGTTTCTAGTTTCTATTTTAATTTTGGTTTTTATTTGATCACTACCCTATGCTGAAGGGAGAACCCTGCTATGGGAGAGAACCAGGAGACCACAGATCTAACCATTAACTTCTAATTGATCTGATGGCCCATAAAATTCATCTATTAATTAAAATAATTCTTTTTTTTTACATGAAAAGGGTAGACTAGGAAAAAAATAATCAAACCTATCAACTATCAATCAATGTGAATATAGTACGTTCTGGACTTCTAGTTTCCAAAAATAACTCGCTCATTAAATTAAAGTTACCAACTTAATTCCTTTGATTATAAAATTAAATTACAGAAAATCATTCCTCATAAATCGATTGAACCTACAGCATGGTTACAAATCGATTTAATCATGGCAACGAATCAAATAATCTAGGGTAATACAACAAATATGTCAATTAAAATATTAAAAAATATCAAAATGAATATATAAAAATAAAAGTAAAAATACAAATTAAAGGAATCACAATCTAACAAACAAACATTTAAACTAAAAATGTAAGGAATCTCAAAGTAATGAAACACCTTAAGAAATTTTAAAGTCATAAGAATTCTTAAAAGTGTTCTTCAAATTTATATTAAAGTGATAACATTATGAAACATCTTAAAAAATTTATATTATAGAAGTTGTAGTAGAAGAATACTTATGAGATTTTTGTAATCTTTTCATGTGCAATTTTTAATAGAATCCTAATGAGATCATACATTAAAACAGGTGAATTTTAATAGAATTCTAATATGATCATACATTAACACATTTAGTAGAAATTTTGTTTAAATAATTTTATTATATATTTATAAGAGCATCTTCAATAAGATAAAACCTTTAGCTAAATTTTTACAATCTCGGCATGCAATTTTTAAGATCTAATTTATTAAAAACAAAACTTGTAATTTTCTATATTAAAACACTTACAAGAATTTTAATAAAATTTTTATGAGATTTTACATTAAAACACTTAGCATCTTAATAAAATTCATATGAGATTTTACATTAAAACACTTAGTGGACTCTTAACAGAAAAACTCGTCAATACACATTTATTATATAATATTACTAAAATTGAATTGGTAATTTTTACAATTATATAAAAACATTTAAGAGAATTTTAATAAATTCGTATGAAATTTGATGTTGAACACCTAGTAAAATTTTAATAAAAAATTATTTAATGAGAAAAAAACACTGGATCTCCTTATAATCTTGAGATTATCTCAAAAAATTTATTCACTTATTTAATTATATATGATAACACTTTGTAGATTTTTAAAATTAGAATTCTTATTATATATGTTGTGCTAAGAAATAATTAAATTTGAATCGCAAGCGCACAATTCGTTTCGTTGTAAAATTTAATGATTCGTTCCACAGGGACTAACTTTTTCGCGATCCTTTATTTTTTAATTTAATCGAATTAGAACAATTTTGGTTTTTGAAAATTTTGATTTTAACTAATTAATATCTAAAAGAAAATTTAATCTATTTTTAAAAAGAAAATTTCATTATTCTAAATCCTAAATTAATTAATTAAAAATGAAAAGGGCAAAACTAAATTAGTCTAAAAATTTTTAAAAGTAAAAACTTGAATTTAACTAATTTTATTTACAGAAAATCTTAATTAAAAATTCGGCATGATCTAATCGTAAATTTGACTAGCCAAAAACACATCAACACAAGAATTTTGCATTTCGCGAACTAACATTTTAACTATAAATCAACCACGAACTACGAACAAAACACAAAAATTAATAAAACATGACAGACTCAGCACACGACATTCAGACTCGGCAAGTGATTAAATACATTAACACCCAAAACTCTTGCAACTCGGGAATTCCAAAAACGAAAACAGCGCAGCAAAACTCAGTAACAAATAGACAGAACTCGGTGACAACTTGGACATAAAACTCAAACATTAACAGAACCAGACTCAATAATCATGGCAGCCAGAAAACAAGAATAAAACGGTCTCAGCAGCAAACAATGAACCCAAAATTTCGACCCAAGAAACTCGAGTACTTGACCATGAAAACAAGACTCAGTAAGCAACTTAACAATAACTTACAAACAGCGATTCAAACAATGACACTACGCAGAAAATTCGCAAATTCGCAACTCACAGTAAACGCAACAAATCTAACACAACGCAGAGAAACACAGTAGGAACTCGTAAACAATGACTCAGCAAATTCGCGGGTCGACTCAGAAATTCAACGAAACCTGACAAACAGCAATTAAAAATAAAATAAAATTCAGCAATGATTCAGGAATGAACTTAGAAAATACGAAACTCGGCAAGGAAAATTCAGAAAAGGGAAGGGGGAAGCTTGTGGTTGCAGCGAAAGATTAAGAAGAGGAAAAAAAAGGCTGGATTGTGTGTATGTTGAGAGAAGGAAAGTGAAGTGCTAATGCCGATTATCAATATAAACAAAGATCACGAAGAAGAAATCGACCTTAAGAAAAAAAAACATAAGAAAAATAAAAAGAAAGTAAATCGAAAAACAAAAAAAAAATGAAGAAAGATGAACTGGGTTTAATGGATTGAAAACAAAGCTGGGTATTAGTTCGTAGGAAATGGAAACAGGAAATGGGAAGATGGGTTGGGGAAAAGAAAAAGAAAGAAACAAAAAAAAGAAAAAGAAGGAAAGGGGATTTGTTCTGCAGTGAAGAAGAAACAGAGAAGAAAGAATGGGGATGGGTTTTGCTGGGTTTAAAACAAAAAGAACAGGGCTTCGAAAAAACAGGTAAATAATGTTGAAAATTAATAAAAACTAATACCTTGGCTTTTGTTTTTTTTTCTGAAATAAGAAAAAAACTAAAGAAAATTAACTACGAAATTTAAATTTACACTAAAACGATGATTTGGAATTAAATGGCCCACGACAAAATTGAGATTTAAAGGGGCGTAATTAAAATTAGCAACTAAGAACACGAAATTAAATTTCGTTACTTTCAACCCATAGTGGTTAGCTTTTTGCTACTTTGTCCACTACTTGGATTTACGAGAATAACGAAAGCAAAGTAAAGTAAACGAGAGAGCAAGACAAGAAATTAAAGGAAATGAAATTGCATTAAAATTAAAAAGAGTGTTTACAAGATTTGAAACTAAGAAAAATACAAGAAATTAAATCTACCCTAAAATCTAAGTTACTAAATACAAGGGGGGTGAGGGGGTATTTATAGGATAGAAATTAGGGTTAAGGGGGGTGTTGGGTAAATCCCCACCATACATTTGTGGTGTGTGGTGGTGGAATCCTAGCCATTTATTTGTTTCCTCCCCCCTTAAGCTTTGAAGAGTTGATCTTGGCCATGCACTTATGTAGTGTGTTGGGATGATCTCCACCTTCCACTTGTCTTGAAATATTCCTTTTGCTCCAAGCTCCTAATTCTTTTTCTTCTTTCATTTTTGGTCCTTTTTCTTCCTCTTTTTTCCCTTCCTTGCTCTTTATTTCTTTATTTTGTCATTTCTTTATTTGTTTACGAATTTCCTGAAATGCAACAAAATAAATTATTAAAATACGAGTTCAAGCAAATAAATAGGTAATAAAAATATGCAAAAATATGCACTTATCAATATACTAGAAAATTTAAGAAAATCTTATTCAAATTCTCGTTCCCTAGTTATAAAAAATTAATAAAAATAACTTAATTATCTTTCTTAATTTCTAATAGAATATTTTGTAGATTTTTTATTGGAATTTTTATGATAATTTATATTAAAATACTTAAGAGAATCTTAATAAAATATTTGTCAACATCTAGAAAGCAGGGATACTTCCCCCCACCAGAGAACTGCGTATCCCGTACGTATGCAGTGCGTAGTGCGCGGGGATACTCCTGAGTGCGTACGGGATACGCCAGGTGGCGTATCGACGAATTCAAGGGCAGGGATACGGGGGGATGCGTAGATGGGGGTGCGGGAAGGGTATATTTGGAATATTACAGCTACGACTTTAGTCAAACAAAATGAAAAGAAATCCCCTTTCTTACCTAATTCACAATTGACGAGTTGAGAGACGACCAGAAGAAAGGCGACTTCTCCAATAGTTTACTGATATCGATGAGTTGTGTGTGTATATATGTGTCTATCGCTTCTCTGAGTTGTGTTATATGTATATACGTGTGTATATTTGTATATATATGTCTGCTAGTGTTTATCTTTTGCTACTTCTTTGCCATACTCTGATACTCTGCTTGTGTTTGTGACCGTGTATATGTCTTGGTCATGATTTTTTTGGTAGTAATTGACTCTGCTAATTGATTTATAAGGCAAGTAAATAAGTAATTATTTGATTAATTAATTGGATTGTGGTTAATTTGGTAATAATCAATTTGCTAATTGATTTAATTGATTATCTGTCAATTAAATTTTTATACAAGGCAGTGAGTCAATTAAAATGCACTTGAATTATATATATGTGATATAATATATATAAAATATATATTTTTAATATTTTAATATTTGCCGTATCCCCCCGCACCCGAATCCCCATATTTTTGAATTTGCCGAACTCCCGTATCTCCGCACCGCGCACCCGCACCCCCGCACCCGCACTCATGCTTCCTAGGTCAACATACATTTATTAAATATTATTAATAATTTTTAAATAATAATTTTCAAATTTATATTAAAACACCTAGAAGAATCTTAATAAAATTGACATTTACATTAAAACACTTGGTACAATTTTTGTAAAAATTATTAATTATATATTATGACGCTTTTTAAAAATTTTGAATTAGAATCCTTATATTATTTTACCGTAGAAAACTTAAAAGAATCTTATTCAAATTCTCTTCAACTAACTATATTAGTTTACATCAATACTAATTTTCAAATTTATATTAGAAAACTTAGAAGAGTTTTGATAAAATTCTTGTGATACATTAAAACACTTAGTAGAACACATATGAACCAATAATTATTTATTCTTTTTCAAAGTTTTTAAATTGATTGAGAACACTTTTAAAAATTTTACAACTTAAAACATTTTAAAAAAATATCATAAAAATGAAGTAATTAATATTTACACATAAAACACTTAATGTAATCTTAGTTTTCTCGCTTTTGTAAGGATAAAATAAAGTGGAAGTAAAATTTAAAAATGAATAATGTATTAAAATTAATTATAGAAAAAAAATCTCGTTTTAACAAATTTGAAAACATATCTACCATCTTAATTTTCATGTACAATATGAAAACCTTAATGAAATCCTAATAAGTTTTGTGAAACACTCTTAAAATACTTAAGAGATTCTTGATAAAATACTCACTAATTGGTAATTTATATTAAAACACTTAATGGAATCTTAATAACATAACTATATATATATATATATATATATATATATATATATATATATATGAATGCTATTTTAAATAATTAATATTTTTTAATAATACACTTAAGAGGAATTCGTGTTAATGTAAAATAGGTTGTTTACTGAGTAATTAATATATTTTTTAGATAAATACTTAAGAGAATCCATGTAATACACAAAAATTTTAAATAAAAAAATATAAAATTTGGCCCATTTTATTTTTGTACCAAATATGAGCCTTAAATAAATTTTGAAAAATTTGGTAAAAATAGATTTTCTAAGGTGTTTCAAACTTTTGAGTTTATTTAAGGTGTTTTAATATTTTTAGTTATTAATGTTTATTTTTTAGAATATACATTGATTTCTTTCAATTACATACTTATAATATTTTTTTTAAAGATTTTTAAGATGGTTTAATATTTTTTTTTAAAAAATAAGTATTTTCACACTTTGGAGATTCTTTTAGTTGTTTTAAACTTTTGTAATTTTTTAAGTTGTTATACTCCAACGGTATTCCATATTGATCCTTTTTTATTAATATTTTTTTAGTTTACTTTTTGAGTATCTTTATGGTATTTTGTAAATAGAAAAATATTAGTTTGTTACGTAGTGTTTTTTTCCTTAGAATTTTCAAGATGGTATAATATTTTTGGCTATTAAAATTCGTATTTTTAATATTTTGAAATTCTTTAAGATATTTTAGTATTTTGTAATTTTTAAAATTGTTATAATACTTTCGAGATTCTTTGAGTTGTTTTAAAAATTTTAGATTTATAAGGTGTTCAAAATTTTTAGTAGCACACATTAAATATTCTTAAATTTAAGAAATAAAAAGATACAATTGTACGCCATTTTAAAAAAAAAAATTAAAAAATATTATTATTTTTTATATTAGATTCTTTAAGGTGTTTTGTTAATAAGATGAATTTTTTTGAAAGAACACTTTATAAAACCTAAAGCCCAATATATAAGATCACTTAGAATTTTAATAAATTTACAGAACACTTACATCAACCCATTATAGATAAAGTGATAAAGTTAATAAAAAACCACACTTTTTCTAGAGCACGAAATAAACTCAAAGGGAGTGAGTAAGAACCATGAACTTTCCGAAAAACTAAACAAGTGACTTTGATTGGACGGAGGGAATAATATTTTATTTTGATCTATATCGGCTAAAATTCAATCCAATTATTTTGATCTATAATGTGTTCTATAAAAGTGATCTTGGGATTAAGTCCAACACAAACGTAACATCTACTATAAATGGAAGAACAAAACATAATTTGCATTATTCGAACTTCACGTCTTCAATCAAGTGGCGAGATACAAACTCAAAAGTGCAGAAATCTTGAACAAAATTTTATAGAGGTACAGATCCATGGTGATCCATGATGACTCCTATAATCCCGTGTAATCGCCAGGCTCTTAAAATCCTGGACTGAATCCGAGAGAGTTGGAAGCTTCGCAATCTTGTACAACACTAATCCCCTACTTCCTACAACATGGAAAAGGTCTCAACATAATTACAAAACGGCTCATCAGTTCTTGACTTTCAAAATTCTCCCCAAAAATCCAAGAACTCTTAACAGAATCGTGAAAAGAATTTCAATTAAGAAATCTTGTATACTGACTTATATGTTACAAATTTATCATCTCTTTCAAACCTAATCAATTACAAAAACAAAAATTGTATGCATACATGGTGTTTGATCTATCAAAAATCGAGAAATACAATCAATTTACATATACAAAATGAAAAATCTTCGCCTCTTTTTTCCGTAAGTATTGCTCAAGTGAATTATCTTCTGATCTGTAATAAAAATATGTATTGTCATTATAATCACCTCTTCTGGCAACCTAGTGAGTTCCTGTACATACCATGATTAGTGTAATATATGAACTTTGTTAGAACACATAAAAGAATCTTTTATATATCAAAATCCGTTGTAGAACACACAAAATCAAACATTTAACCTATAACGATAACCATAACCATTATAAAAATTTTCCGGTTCCTTACTCATTCATTGTTGCACTGTTTTCCTCCATTTTCCCTTTCTGGGATTTTTTTTCAAGCTGTTAACATATATGTGTTTATAACATACATTATATCACTGTTGTGTTTTCCATATTAAACTCTGATATGGAGAATCATTGCCTTAATTGTACAAAATCAATATTTCTGTCAATCTAAAATTGATCAAATATCTTTCCATGATTATAAGATTCGGTAAAATATTCTGTTCAATTAGTATAGAGTTTGTCCATATATTTCATTATAATAACAGATTTGCCATTGGGATTTATTATTATTTTTTATTAATATTTGATAGTAATGTATGGTCTTAGATTGGGTCTCTTGGTTTTCTTGATAGAGAGGTTCTCCCTAGAACACTATACATCTTCTAGCACTATGAGCACATTTGCCACCACTTGGAAGTTGGACACTCCTTGATTCTCTCAGATGTTCGATTTTACTTTTAATCGATAAAAATATTACTTGGTAATAATTAGCCTTTATAGGGTTCTTGCATGTAATTTGTATTCTTGCTCATGTTATCCTGTATTACCTCTCTTAGGAAAATAAAGGGCCCTGGTATACCATCAACAGTACTGAAAGACGCTCCAGGAACTTGCACTGTATACGTGGTGTCAAAAGACAACCTCATCACCAATTCAGTCAATGCATTGTCAACTAGCGGTAAACTGGAACATTTTCATCAGTCAACCATTATTTCAAAAACATTACCTTTTATGTTCAAACCCATTTTTCATTTCTATTTACAGGGAGAAGCTCTAAGATTTGGTTGTTTTCTCAAAATAAGCATGGATCTTTCAGGATTAAGAAACTACCAGCTGGCCATTATTCTTCCTATGTGGAATCTAAAGATTTCGACATGATTGGAGCATCATCAGTGACTGATTATAGTGATTCACAATGTCAAGCATTACCACATGGAAGTTCTCATGATTATTCTTTTCCTGTTCAGCAGGGTAACTATCACACCACTGAACACGGTGTTGCAGATACTCATAAGGTTAATCAATTTACTTATGTTTCTTCTCAGAATGTGGAGCAGGTGTTTATTTCTAAATGTTAGGCCAACTGACTGTTAATTACAGTGTTGTGTTTTGAATATCGACAGTGAGAAAGAATTGTAGTGAACTTTTTAAGCTACTGTGACATTGTTGAGTGTTGATAGAATTCCATAATATTAACTATCATCTCAATTTTTTTATTTTTTTTTGCACATACATGATTTAGATTATTATATATAAGATCATGAATTTATTTACAGTTATTCATCACCGTATAAATTTACAGTTACTTATCCTAAAAAAATGAAAATTATATATAGTCAATATGTGCATGTGTATTTGTATCTCATATATAGGTCAACAGATAGACTTAGATATTAAATGAAAATATCTTGCATGTTATATCGGGCACACAGAATAGTGTGCTTAGTATTTTTAAGGTATACAAATGTCCATGATCAATATATTTTTGCGCTTGGCATGCAGACTGAAGCAGAAAGGCTGCGTACAGAGTTGAGGAATACTGTGGCTATGTATAATCAAGCATGTGAAAACCTGGTCCATGCTCAGGCTAAGGTGAAACCCTGATAAGATTTATAGCTTTTCTAACATCTGATGTGGTTAAAAGTTAAGATATTAACATAAATTGCCATTTCTTTAACTCCAACTCTCCAAGTAAATACATTTTTGAACTTTTTACCAATAAAAGAATAATGTCAAGCTTTTGACTTTTAAATTAGATTTTGAAGATGAAAGTAATTATGATAATATGCACTCTTCGAAGTTCTGACAAAATTACTGTTATGTAAATAAATAGAAGATACATTATGGAGGAGAGTCATACACTCGAGCATTATTTTTTGACATTCCGTTTTTGTTGGATGTTCTACCCTTTCCGCAGATCCACCTTATTTCTTCTGACTGCCTTGAAGAATCAAAAAGATTGAATGCAGCCCTTAAAAGAGAAGAAACATTCAGAAAAATTGCTGCTGAAGAAAAAGAGAAGCATTTGGAAGCCGTGAAGGAGATTGAGATCGCAAGAAATTTGCTTACCAAAGAGGGTTATGAAAGAGAAATAGCTGAGTTGAATTACCTTAAGGAGTCCGTGGAGAAACAAAAAATAGCTCATGCACTCTTTTTGAGTGATAAAAGGTACAAAAAGTATACTCGTGAAGAAATAAAAATGGCAACTGATAAATTTTCCGAGAATAACTTAATTGGTGAAGGAGCATATGGAAAAGTTTACACATGCAAGCTTGATCACATCCAAGTAGCCATCAAAGTTCTTTGTCCTGGTGCTGATAAAAAACACGAGTTTCTAAAAGAGGTTTTTGCTTTCGTAACCATTTATATAATCTTTGTTATTACACACAATGGCATGGCTTTTTTTTTTTTCTATAACTCTTTCGTGAACTACCCCCCATAAAAGGATATAAAAGATGTTCATCTGGCTTTTTCCATCAACTATGGTTCTTCATTTCCACGAAACTCATTTCCTTATGATAGATTATATAATGACAAAATTTGGTCAAATCAAGTTATTAACTATGTCTATGACAGCTTGATCAATGCAAGCTTCCTAATGTGTCTTTGAAATTTTTAGGTTGAAGTTCTCAGCAAATTACGTCATCCGCACATGGTTTTACTACTTGGAGCTTGTCCGGAGGACGGTTGCCTAGTTTATGAATTCATGGAAAAAGGGAACCTGGAAGATCATATTTTCCGGAGAAGTGGAAGACCATCTCTTCCATGGTCTATTCGATTTCGGATAGCTTTTGAAATAGCCTGTGGACTTGCATTCTTACATAATTCAAAGCCGGATCCAATCATTCACTGTGACCTAAAACCTGGGAATATCTTATTAGACAAGAATTATGTGAGCAAAATTGGAGATGTGGGGCTGGCGAAACTCATTTCAGACGTTGTACCTGACAACATCACAGAATATGGTGACTCCATTATTGCTGGCACCCTCTTCTACATGGATCCAGAGTATCAAAGAACAGGCACAATCCGGCCTAAATCTGATGTATACGCTTTTGGAATCATCACCCTCCAATTGCTGGCTGCCTGCCGTCCAAAGGGCCTTTTATTGAGAGTTGAGGATGCTCTTGAAAATGGTTCCATATATGAAATACTGGACAAGTCAGTTACAGATTGGCCACTACCTGAAGCAGAGGAACTTGCTCGATTAGCACTGAAGTGCTCCAGTCTAAGATGCAGAGATAGGCCAGATCTTGACAAAGAAGTGCTTCCAGTTCTAAAAAAACTTGTCGACTTTGCTGATTTACAAACAGAGGTGCAGACTTTTGACATTGATCTAGGAAGCAGGGACACTTGGGTCATCCACCGTATCCCCGTGTCGGATTCTTGGACACGCGTGTCCCCGTATTAGACACAGGGATTCTTCAACAATCATATTTTCAAATTTTGTTTTCACCAATTGTAGTAAAAATTTGTGTTAATTAAGTACTTTCACAAAATTAAGTATTAATACCCATAAGCAAATACAAACGTATTGATTATCATGTTCAATTTTGCATAAATGAAGAGATCATACTTATGTTTTCATGTTTTGGATGAATAAATTAAGCATTTTATTCCGTTTCCATGCAATTCTTGGTTCTGTCTATTGTTTTCTATATGTATAACCTGAACTATATATGAAAATTTATGATTATGCATGACGTGTCCCCCCGCATCCGTATCCCTGTATTTTTAAATTTTTCGAATTCACGTGTCCCCGTACTACGCCCCCGCACCCGTGTCCTTGCTTCTTAGATGCACCACGTCATTACTACTGTCCAATTCTTCAGGTAAATGTTTGAAATCACTTACAAACTTTGTTATAGATATCATTATACTCACTGTAAAAAGATACCTTTCATTTTGATTTATGCATATCATGCGATGACTATTTCAGGAAATAATGGTTGATCCCTATATAGCTCCTGATGGTTTTACTTATGAGCACAAAGCAATAAAGTTGTGGCTTGAGAAACACAACGTATCGCCAGTGACAAAGCAATGTTTGCAGCAAAAGATTCTACATCCAAATCACACTTTGCGTTCTGCCATACAAGAGTGGGCCTCTCGGTGTAAAACATCCGCAGGTACCTGAATCAAAACACACTTGAATGTTTGATTTTTTTTTTTCCACAGAGCAAGTAAAAAGTGCTTAATATTAATAGAAGCTACTAGTGGTCATATAATGTAAATATGTACTGCAGCTATTGTACATTGTCAGGAGCAACTGTGTTTGTAAGTCTTACAATCACAAAGCTTTGGTGTGAAATGAAACTAGTGTATGGGACCGCATTTTTTTTTCTTTCCAATTTGTATGAAGCAGAGCCAAGTATTTGTTGCTAAAAAATTGTATTAAAGTGATTTATTTAATGGGTATTGTGTTTTTTTTTTTTTTTTTGCTTAGTTGCATATATATATAAAGAAATAAGGAATATACAGGGGTTGACTCTTGCTCTATGACAAGCCATAGAGGGGACTATCTATAATCAATCTAGAAAAAGATTGAGAACAGAAAGAAACAAAAAACAAGGCAACAACCATCAAAAATCTAGTCAACTACAATAATCGTCCATACAAGCATGATCTAGTCCTAATATCAACTAAAATGCCATCAAGCAGTCTAGCAGGATCCTCCATTGTGAGCTCTGGCATTCCTTTCTCGTCATATATGAAAAGTAAAAACTTAAGCCGCTAGGAGAGCTACAGTCTGATGAAAAATGTCTGAGGGGTCGCCCCAGGATAGCAGGAGTTCTCCCCAGCCCGAGAATGGTGAAGCCAATCAGCTGGCTTCTTTAAAATAAACCCTCTATAAGTGCATGTGACGAAGAGATGTGCATCTGTTTCGATACTCCCAACACAGAGAAAGCAAAAGTTAGGAGCCTACCTATGCATAAAAGCCACTCATAGTGGGCGTAGCGAGGTATATGAATACGGTACCAGACAGAGTAGTGCCAAGGGACTCTTGGAAGTTCAAATCTGGTTGCGTCCCATATGTGCCAAGTTTTTAATTTCTGAAGAGGGATGTCAACCCAAATTAATCGTGTCTTGCTTACTAAGATCAAAGCGAGGATATGTGAAAGCGTGGAGCCACTCGCTGAAGTCTTTATACACATGATGGTGACGAGAGTTGGGGGTTGGGAGAAGCCACAAACCAATGTTGATCAATGAGTGAACCAAGGAGTCTGGCATGTAAACCTGACCGGGAATAATGAGATCAGATGGAAGAGAAGCTAAGCAATGCCCATTCCACCAGGGATCAAACCACAATGAGGTCCTTCGGCCATTCCCGAGCTGATAAATGATACTGGCGGGCCATGGGTTGAAGTTTAAGCAACTGTCGCCAGATCCTCGAGCAGTCAGTTGGAATTTCCATAGTCCAGAAACGGTGATGCTTGACAGCAGTACTGTTTGCACATGTAGCACAGAAAGAGGGAGCTTTCCGAACCACCTTGCTCAAGTGAAGTAATATTTGCGCCCTGTTCCATTCCTTAGGGTTTTTAAGGCCAAGGACCCCTTCCTCCTGAGGCGAACAAACGACATCCCACTCAACTTTTGCTCCCCTTTTTTGTTTGTCCCCTTTTCAAAGAATTCTAGTGAGAACAGTTTGAATCTTTTTGTGAGCCTCCCCCGGAAGCATGAAGTTATTTGACCAAAAGGACTAAATAGATGACAGAACAGATCAAAGCAATTGAGTGTGCCCACTGCCCAGCTAGAGATAATAGAATAGCAATTGAGTGTGCCCAGCTAGAGATAATAGAATAGTAGTCCAGCTATAATTTCGAGAAGTTATCTTATCTAGAAGAGGCATGCAATCATTGACACCCAGAGTCTTGTAGAAATAAGGGGCACGCCTAAGAACCAAACCGGGAGCTAACCATAGGGAATACCATAGGCTGCTTCAAACCGGGAGGTAACTTCGTGCTTGCAATTGCAGAAGAAAACCGTACTTTTGTGAACATTAGGAGAGAGGTCACTCATTTCTGAAAATTTAGCCAAGGAGTTCAGAATATGAACAATAGAGGCCTTGTCCCCGTGAGAAAAAAACAAGACATCATCTGCAAGCAATAAGTGGCTTAACTCTCGACATTTCCAGTGAAATTTGAAGTCCCTTGGTACTTTAGCAAGCAAAGAAGACAAGATATTCATGACGATTATAAAAAAATTTGGAGACTGTTATAGGTTCTTGATTCTATGATCAAAACCTACAAACTACTTAACAGAAGTAAAGAGAAAACAGAGAGAGAGATGAGAGAGAGAAAGAGAGATAAAAGATGAGAAATAGAATTGTTTGTTTATTTTCAAATCTGAATCTCACAGAATGAATTCAATCGTTTATATTGTGAAATGTCTGTTAAAAGCTCTAACAGACTTTCCCGCCAAAACTCTATTTATAAATTTTCTTAATATTTTCTCTAATTTTGACTAATATTGATTAATATTCTAATTCCCATAACATTCCTTCCTCCTTCAAAAAGAACTTGCCCCAAGTTCAATACTGCTAACCAAGAACAAATTGAGGATATTGTTTCTCAAAATCTTCAGCTACTTCCCAGGTTGAATCATGCTCAGACACACCCTTCCAACTAATAAGATACTGAACCTGCACTTTATTCTGAAACTTGACAACCCTTCTGTCTAACACAGCTGCAGGGACCCTTTGTGTAGTAACAGGAATTTGATGCATCCATTGTGGAATATGAGCAGTAATAGGAAGAGTACCATGGAAAGCTTTTAACTGAGATACATGAATAGTATCATGTATTTGAGCAGAATCTGGTAGCTTAAGTTTATATGCTACTGTACCAATCTTAGCCACCACTGGAAATGGTCCAAAGTACTTGAAAGCTAATTTCGGATTCCTTCTTGCTATTAATGACTGTTGCTTATATGGCTGCAGCTTAAGCCAAACCCAATCTCCCACAGAAAAAGTTCTTTCAGACCTATGTTGATCACTGTAGTACTTCATTCTAGACTGAGCTTTCTGAAGTTGCAACTTCAGAGTAGTAACCATATCTTCTCTTCTTTGCAAGCTCCTGTCAACCTCTCTATTCACAGATTCTCCTGCCAAATATGGTAAATGCAAAGGAGGTGGTTGATTGTATACAACCTCATAGGGAGTGATTTGAGCAGAAGTATGAAAATGTGTGTTATACCACCATTTAGCTAGAGGTAACCATAAAACCCAATCTTTTTCCCTGTCTCCACACATACACCTCAGATATGTTTCTAAACACCTGTTTACCACCTCTGTTTGACCATCTGTAGCTGGATGATAAGATGATGATAGTAAAAGATCAGTTCCATGTAGTGAAAATAAAGCTTGCCAAAAATGACTGAGGAAAACAACATCCCTATCACTCACTACACTTCTGGGCCATCCATGAAGTTTAAAAACATGATTTAGATAAAGTTGTGCCACTTGCAAAGCATTGAATGGGTGAGACAAACTCATAAAATGAGCATATTTACTCAGTCTATCTACCACCACAAAAATGACCTCCTTACCACAAGATTTTGGCAATCCAGTAATAAAATCCATAGAAATATCCACCCAAACCTCAGAAGGAACTGGAAGTGGCTACAACAAACCTGGATATGCAGCAACATCATACTTTGCAGTTTGACAAATCTGACAATTCCTTACATATATTACCTTACCTCCTTAGTTAAACCCTTCCAAGTAAACAGTTGTTTAAATCTCTTTAAAGTAAGATCCCTTCCTGAATGACCACCCTCAGGTGTTACATGATGCCACTGTAATATCTTGAGTTTAAGATCAGCATTTGGACCAATAACAATTTTATTCCTCTTCCTAAGTAATCCATCATGCAAAACATAATTGGTCACAATTTGCTGTTGCTGAAGCTGTTGAAGCACTTGTAAAATATTAGGATCAGACTTATAGCTTTCTTTAATCAAAGCTTCTAAATCAGATGATACTACAGAAATAGCCAAACATAAAATATCCTTACTATCCATCCTGGATAAAGCATCTGCAGCTACATTGTCTTTACCACTCTTATACTGAATTTCATAATCAAAACCCAACAGTTTAGAAAGCCAAAAATGCTGAAAAGGTGTGGAAATCTTCTGTTGCAGCAACCATTTTAGACTCTTTTGATCAGTTTTGATCACAAAATGACTATTGCTCAAGTACTGTTCCCATTTCTGAACTGCAATAACAATGGCCAATAATTCCTTCTCATAGATAGATAACTTTTGCCATTTAGGTCCAAGACTCTTACTGATAAAAGCCAATGGGTGATCTTTCTGCATAAGCACAGCACCAATGCCAAATTGAGATGCATCTGTTTCTACAATAAAAACATCATTAAAATCTGGTAATGCCAATACTGGTGATGTACTCAATGCTTTTTGAAGGTTTTCAAAAGCTTTCTAAGCTTGACAAGTCCACTGAAAAGCACCTTTCTTTAGTAAATCAGTCAATGGTTTACTAATTATAGCATAATTCTTGATAAATTTCCTGTAGTAACCACTCAAACCCAAAAAACTTCTTAGTTCTTTCACAGTTTTTGGAACTCCACATTGAATAATTGCTGCAATTTTCTTAGGATCAGTTTCTACTCCCTGTCCAGAAATAAAATGACCTAAGTATTCCACTTTTTTCATAGCAAATGAACACTTGGATTCTTTAGCATACATTTGATTTTGTTGCATTAATTTCAACACTGCCTCTAAATGTCTCCAATGTTCTTCCATATTCTTCCTGTAAACCAGCACATCATCAAAGAAAACCAATACACTCTTTCTTAACAAAGGTTTAAAAACAGTATTCATCCACCTTTGAAAAGAAGCAGGTGCATTGGTCAAGCCAAATGGCATGACCAAAAACTCATAATGGCCTGTATGAGTCTTAAATGTAGTCTTGAAAATGTCTTTAGAATCTAACCTTAATTGATGATATCCTGACCTGAGATCAAGTTTACTAAACACTGTTGATCCAGCCAACTCATCAATAAGTTCTTCTACAACAGGAATTTGGAATTTATCTTTCACAGTCCTCTTATTCAATTTCCTGTAATCAATACAGAGTCTTCAGGTACCATATTTCTTGCCAACTAACACAACTGGTGAAGAAAATGGACTTGAACTGTCTTGAATAATACCCCTATCTAGCATTTCCTGTACCAATTGTTCAATAACATCTTTTTGTTTCAGAGGGTACCTATAAGGCCTAATGTTAACAGTGCTGCTTCCTGGCATTAAAGGAATTTGATGATCATAAACTCCTCTAGTTGGAGGCAGTTCTTGTGGTTCTGAAAATACCGTGTCATACTTTTGTTTCAATGCTTCCAATTCAGGATAAACTTGTGCAGAAGAAACATATACTGTCTGTAATTCCACCTAATAATTCTTTACTACAGGGCAAACCTGTAATAAGCATAACTGTGCTGCATTCTTCAACATTTTATGTGATGGCATTCCTTCAATGACCTTTAACTTCTTTGGTAATATACCTCTTAATGACACTGGTTGATCATTCACAATAAACTCCATTTTGAGTTGTTTAAAATCCCAAAAAATTGGTCCTAAAGTACTCAACCACTGAATTCCCAACACCATGTCATAGCTTCCCAAAGAAATTAACATCACTTCAGTATTAAATTCTTTTTCACTCATTGTCCACTGAAACTTCTTACACATATGAGTACAAGATATATGATTACCATCTACTACTTTTATGGCTTGATGTGGGATTTTCTCCATCTGGCATTTCAATTTCTTAGCAAAGTTAATATCCAAAAAGTTGTGGGTACTACCAGAGTCAATCAAAATATGCACCACCATCCCATTGACTATCCCTTGCACTCTCATTGTTTGAAAATTATGATTACCAGCCAATGCATTAACTGAAATGCAAGGTTCACCCAATATCTCACAGTCAAATTCCTCAATTAAATCCTCAGAAATACACACTTCCTCTCCTGGTACTTCAACAGTGAATAATTGAGGTTCTCTAAACTTACATTTATGCCCTTTCTCATAAAGTTGATCACAACAGAGGAACATCTGCAGGAATATATCTGGTTGGCTTCTGCCCTTGGGATTTTGGAACAAATTTTGTTAAAGCAAACTGATTATTCTTATGTGAATCAGTCACAGGTAATGTAGTAGGTGTAGGCAATAAAGGTGGCTTAGCATTGGCTAAATAAGGGACTGCAGACTTCACAACTGAAGAAGATCCCATTTTATAACCTCTTGAATTACTTAAAGCCAAAGCTTCTTCCTGTAGCCTAGCATTCTCAATTGCAGTAGCAATTGTAGTAGGCTTAAATGCTTTAACAAATGGTTTAACTGATGCTTTTAAACCTCCAATGAAACTATCAACAACATATCCTTCAGGTAACACATTATTACTTTGCTTCATTACTGCTCTTAGATTCTCAAATTCATCAATATAAGTTTCCAAATTATCTTGTTGAAACAATTTATTAAAATTCTCCACAATGTTACTGGTATCATCCTTAAATCTTGCAGTCAGATCAACAATAAAATCATCCCAATCTACATTCCTTCTACCAGACAAATAGCTACTAACCCAATTCTCAGCCTTATCCACCATATACAAAGAAGCCAAATCAACCTTTTGATCAGCAGAAATCTTACACAATTCAAAGTATCTAGTACATTTCTTCAACCAACATCTAGGGTTTGTACCATCAAAACGTGGAAATTCTAATTTGGGCATGAATTTTAGAGCATTACCTGTATCAAGATTCTGATTCCGCCTCCCTGAACCATTTCTTGCAGTTGTATCCGTTTCTTTGTTGAGTTGTCCTTCAATTCTTGCCCCTAGAGTCATCAATTGACCCAACGTACCATCGATCTGTGCGAGCTTTTGCGTCTGATCTTCTTGCCTTTGTTCTAAAGAACGAACCTGATCTTCCATTGTTGTACGAGATCGAGATTGTTCTTCCACAGCTATAATTCGTCTTGTTCTCGCCAGCGAAACAATCAAGAATTTGTATCTATACTGTGTCTATCGATAAAATCATAAATTCAAGCCACAAGAAAGAACAGCTTTGATACCATTGTTATAGGTTCTTGATTCTATGATCAAAACCTACAAACTACTTAACAGAAGTAAAGAGAAAACAGAGAGAGAGATGAGATAGAGAAAGAGAGATAAAAGATGAGAAATAGAATTGTTTGTTTATTTTCAAATCTGAATCTCACAGAATGAATTCAATCATTTATATTGTGAAATGTCTGTTAACAGCTCTAACAGACTTTCCCGCCAAAACTCTATTTATAAATTTTCTTAATATTTTCTCTAATTTTGACTAATATTGATTAATATTCTAATTCCCATAACAGCGACACTGGATCTCCTTGGAATAAACTCTTAGCACCATTGAAGTAGCCTTTAAGCATTCCATTAATTTTAATTGAATACAAATGAGTGATACTCTGCAGGTTATAAATTTTTTTTATAAAATTATTTAACTCATTCAAATCGAACCAACCCAACCCAAATCGATATACAATGGGTAGGGTTGGGTTACGAAATTATTTTTTACGAGTTGGGTTAAAAATTTCAAAACGATTTAATTGGGTTGGGTTGCAAAAACGTCATTAACCCGGCCAACCCGACCCGCGAACACCCTATTCTTCACTTCTACAAGCAAGCAAGCATTCTTACAATTTTTAGCTCGAGAAACATAATATTTCCTAACAGGCTTAATTGTTTAAATTTTATTTCTTTTTTTGTCATTTTTAGGCTATTCCCTAGATTTTTTTTTTCATTTTAAAGCTATTTCCTAGAATATTTTTTAAAAATACCTGCCCCCTAATGATGAATGCCCCATGCAATGTCTTGTATTGCTTACATTCAGGACCGGCCCGGCATGTATTGATTCATTCAAATAAATTTTTATACATATTTATCTTTAAAATATCTAAATAAATAAGTATTATTCACTATATTCAAAAAAATAAAATAAAAAAGGTACTGGTTCCGTTTATTTTTATTTTTCCTGTAGTTTCCATGATTTTTCAAATCCGTGAAAATGTGAAAACCAGATACTTTTGGATTTGAAGTAGGATCGACTTCATATTCAAAAATAAAAATCCAAGTCGGTTTAGGAAAAGAAAAAATCTATTATAGTCTTATATATAATAAGCGTAAGAGTGGTTTGGTCACTTTGGTTTGGTTACTGTACTGCCAAAATAATCTCAATTATCGAATATAATATTTTTAAAAATAGACTATCAAGATTATATCATATTAAAAAGAAAATTATAATCTAAAAAGGATATAATTAAAAAGATTGTATTAGAATTGAATTTTAAAAAGAAGTTATAATCTGAAAAGAATATAAAAGATTGTATTAGAACTGAATTTTATTTATTTATTTATAATATTAAAAACTATTCATACTCACTAGACTCTATCTCGAGATATATAAATCAGATCTGGATGATTTTACAGTCCACGCGAAACTCATAAAATTATCTTTAATTTAGTGATGATTTAACAATTATTAACCAAATGAAAACACTCAGAATCTCAAAAGAAAATATAATTACAAATTTTTACATTAATCCTATTTAGTGTAGAATACCTACATTAATAATCCTATTCAATATAGAAAACCTATTATATATGATTAAATCATTGACGAGCACTTTTTTGTATTTCAATATAAATACACTTTTTAGTTTACATGTTAAAATATTAAATATTTTTTATGCTAGATCCAACGTTTTTTATCTACTTATTTTAATATCTAACAGTTCTTATTTATTTTATCGTACTGAGCAGAGTACCAACTACCAAAGTTTTGGACAAAATCCCTCCTACACTTATTATTAAAACTGTATTTGGTTGTTAATTGTTAGAAAATGGGAGTTTTTAGAGCATATATTTTATATGTTCTTGATATTAATTTCGGATTTTAACGATTGGAAATTGTTCCTTACTATGGGGACTTAAATTTTCATATATGGGTCTAAGTAATTTTCTTAGTGAAATCCATAGAAAAATAGAGTTGAAGTTAGTAGCTTGAAAAGAGAATGTGTATTTGTCCGACATTGAAATAAATAAAGGGGGTTGTTGGCTTTATATAGTATCACACACATGGGTAGTGTACAACTACTAAGGTGTATGATGGTGCATGGTGTTATTGTGTGCTTCACGCGCGCGCCGCAGCCGCCGCCGCCTGCCTCGCCACGTCACGTCTCGTCTCGACTCGGGTCGGCTCGGTCGAAGGGCGATTTGGGCGAATGTCTCGGCGTCTCGAGTACGCGAGGCGACCTAGGCGAGGGATTTTATTTATGTGTTTAATAATATTTTAATTAGAATAAATATATATATATATATATATATATATCAATTGGGCTGGGTTATCTCTTATCCGTTGGGCTGGGCTGGATCAGAGATTAATCTGATGGGCTTTTCGGGATATAAGATTGGACCTGAACACATTTGGATAATATATATATATATATATATATATATATATATATATATATATATATATATATATATATATATATATTCGGATTAATTAAAATAAAACTGAAATGTGTGGATAAATATGTATAGCGTAACCGTTACGATTTATTAAATCAGCCGTTACAACAGTTTTGATTTTATTAAATCAGCCGTTTCATTTTATTAAATGTAAATCGGCAGTTACAAAATTAATTGGGTGGCATCAGTTACACTTAGCTTCTCCTATAAATAGAGAGCTAAGTTGCTGGTTTTCATGTACCACACCATACATTCTCTCTTGTTCTCTCTACACTCTCTGCGCTCCCTCCCTCTATATACAGTGCTCTGCTCATAGGCTTTTTCCGGTGACTGAGGTGCTAGTCAAAGTTGAGTTGTCTGGTTGCTGTGATCATATAACTCGGAGCTGTTTTATCCTAGAAGAATATCGCCAGCATCCTGACACAGTGTAAGTGAGGGCGATTATCTCTTCAAGAGCAGTCAGGACTTCGAGCAAGGCCTGACGACTCAGCTGTAATCTTATTTGTTTGATATACTGCTATAGCCATGGCTACTGGTATGTCTTCTGTCTTTCCTTTGTTTTTACAGTTACTGATATGCATGCTTTCTACCTTCGTGTTTTGTTTCGTTAATTGTTTGATTGGCCTTGGCTTGTTAAATACGTTATATAACTCCCTCTATGTTGTTGTAATAGTTAAATTTTCTAACATTCTTGAAGAGATAATCGCCCATATAGTATTTAGCATAATGGTTAACGAAACTGTAGTTCCTGCTAGTGGTAGTTCGGTTGCATCTGCTGGGGTCATAGATTGGACCACTTACAGCTTTCCACAACCCGTTGAATTAACTGGCTTGCCGGAGAAATTCAATGGGGGCATTGGCTTTTCTCGTTGGCAGAAAAGGATGAAGTTATGGTTGACTGTAAAGGGTCTATGGCCTGTTATGGAATATGAGAAGCCGGTTGTGGATCAAGCAAAGGCTGAATCAGTTAAGGGTTTTGCGAAGTGGGCTGAGAAGGATGGTGTGGCTAGGGCGGCCATTTTGGTTGCTCTGACGAACACCTTGTTTGATGTGTACTCCTCTGATGCCTACACCGCAAAACTCTTATGGGAGAAGCTGGACCAGACACATAATACTGACTCACAAGGTCTGGAAAAGTATTCTGTATCTAGGTTCCTTGATTTCAAGCTGGTAGACAATAAGTCCATGACTGAGCAAGTGCATGAGTTCGAGATGATAGTGCATGCTTTGAAGGAGGACCTCCCCGAAAAGTTTAAGGTGATGAGTGTGATTGAAAAGCTCCCAAAGTCTTGGGAAGAGTTCTCTCTCTCTCTCTCTCTCTCTCTCTCTCTCTCTCTCTCTCTCCCTGAAAAGACAGAAAGGAGAGATCACCTGGACCAACCTTATGCTGGACATCTCGGTGCAAGAACAACACAAGTCCAAACAGGGACATGTGATGCCAACTGAGCACGGAAGCTCGAAGGTGAATGTAGCAACTGTAGGACAGAAAAGGAAGGCTGTCTCTAAGAAGGGTAATAGTAGTAAACCTAAGAATGACAAGGACAAGGCCAAGAAACCAAAGGCAAACAAACCATGTTGGTCTTGTGGGCAGGTTGGGCATTGGAGTAAGGACTGCCCTACAAAGAAAGCGAAGAAAACCGAGGTGGTAGCTCAAGCGAATGTTGTGCTTGAAACCTCAAGTGGGCCTGTAGTGAACATGGTTGTTGGTGAGGTTGCGGCCTCTGAAACCAACATTGACCGGTATGTTACCTACAACCCTGTACTATTTTCCACTTATCTGTTAAATGAATGGTTGATTGATACTGGAGCTAATGTGCATATTTGTACTGACATTAGTTTATTTGTATCTTATCAACAGAGTCATAGCTTAACAATGACGATGGGGAACACAAGTGCCGCTCAAGTACATGGAGTAGGAAACGTGGACCTGAAGTTTCCTTCGGGTCGTGTTCTATCCCTGACGAGAGTGCATCATGTTCCCGACATGCGTAGAAATATAATAACTGGCAGCTGTTTAGTAGCTAATGGTTTTGAAGTCTCATTCAAATGTAATAAAGTAGTTCTTATTCATACTAGTACATTTTTTGGCAAGGGTTACTTGTCAAATGGTTTATTTGTAATAAATACTGAGCCCGTTTTGGGTGCGTTGATTAATAATATTACTCCTTCTATTAACTGTGTTGAATCATCAAATTTATGGCATGCTAGACTTGGTCACTTAAACTTTGGTGCTCTTAAAAATATGATGAAGTTAGAGTTGATTCCAAGACATACTATAGAAAAGAATTCTAAATGTCAAGTATGTGTGTCTGCTAAACAAATAAAGAAACCTTTTCATAATATTGTTAGGGATTCAGGTTTGTTAGATTTAGTACACACTGATATTTGTGAATTTGGTGGTGTGTTGACTAAGGACCAGTTTAGATACTTCATTACCTTTATAGATGATAGTAGTAGATACTGTTATGTTTATTTACTTAGACATAAGGATGAAGCACTTAGTAAATTCATTATATATAAAACTGAAGTAGAAAAAAAACTAGTAAGGTACTTAAACGGTTGAGATCTGATAGAGGTGGTGAGTATACGAGTAACGCTTTTAATGAATTTTGTGCAAGCAATGGTATAGTTCATGAAGTTACCCCACCATACACACCTGAGTCTAACGGGGTTGCTGAACGAAAGAACAGAACATTTAAGGATATGATTAACAGTATGCTTATTAATTCTGGGTTGCCTAAATACATGTGGGGAGAGGCTTTGAATACGGCTTGCCATATTCTGAATAGAGTCCCTCTGAAACACATGGATAAGACACCCTATGAGTTATGGAAGAGCAAGAAGACTAGTATTAAGTATCTTCGTGTGTGGGGGTGCCTTGCTAAGGTACTTGTCCCTGAACACAAGAGAAAAAAACTAGGTCCGAAGACTGTTGATTGTATCTTTCTGGGCTATCTTGAGACTACTACAGCTATGAGATTTTTAGTGTTAAAATCTGACATAGATGGTATAGTAGCAAACACGATAGTTGAATTTCGTGATGCTACATTCTTTGAGGATGTTTACCCTATGAAGACTGGTATGCCTCAAGATACTTCTAATGAAGATCCTACTCACACATCAAGTTCTATTCCTGATCATGTGGAAAAGATGACAAATGTGGGGGCGGAACCTAGTAGTAGCTCTACTCCTAAGGAGGTAGAGGAACCACGAAGGAGTAAGCGTGCAAAGGTAGTCAAGGATTTTAGAAGTGATTTTATCACTTACAATGTCGAGGACGAACCTTTAACTTTCCGATAAGCTATGGATTATTTAGATTCTAGGCACTGGAAGGGCGCTATAAAGAGTGAAATTGACTCTATTGTTTCTAACGGAACATGGGAGTTAGTTGATCTCCCTCTTGGGTGTTCTACTATCGGGTGCAGATGGATCTTTAAAAGGAAGTTGAAGCCTGACGGCTCAATAGATAAGTACAAAGCTAGACTGGTAGCTAAGGGTTTTACACAAAAGGATGGCATTGATTACTTTGATACATACTCTCCTATAGCTAGAATGACAACAATCTGAATGCTTGTAGCATTGGCTTCCATACATGGTCTTATCATCCATCAAATGGATGTAAAGACAACTTTTCTTCATGGTGAACATGAAGAAGAGATTTATATGGATCAGCCTGAGGGATTTGTTGCATCTGGTAACGAAAGGAAAGTATGTAAGTTGATCAAATCCATCTATGGCTTGAAACAAGCTCCTAGGGATTGGCATAAAAAGTTTGATGAAACTGTATTGCCGTTCAGTTATGATATTAATGAAAGTGACAAGTGTGTCTACACCAAAGTTAAAGGTAGTGAGTGTGTCATCTTGTGCCTATATGTAGATGACATATTACTGTTTGGAACCAATATTGAGATTATTAACGAGACAAAAGCTTTCTTGAAAAGGCATTTTGAAATGAAGGATATGGGCGAGGCTAGTGTGATTCTTGGTCTCAAGCTGACTCAGTCAGCTGAAGGAATAACTTTATCACAGTCTCAATATATAGAGAAATCTATACTTGAGAAATATGGTTATTCATAGTGTAGAATCGCTAGTACACCCTATGATCCTAAAGTTGCCCTTGTCAAGAATACTTCAAGAGTACCTGTGTCTCAGTTAAGGTATTCTCAGATTATAGGGAGCTTGCAGTATCTTGCTAACTGTACTAGACCAGATATTTCATACTCTGTGTCTAAGTTGGATAGATATACAAGCTGTCCAAACAGAACTCATTGGGATGCTCTTGATAGAGTACTTAGATATCTGAAAGGCACAATGTACCTTAGTTTACACTATAGGAGATTTCCTGGTGTACTTGAGGGGTACAGTGATGCAAGTTGGATAGCTAAGACGTCTGGTTCCAATGGAGTGACTGGATACGTGTTCACCTTAGCAGGTGGAGCAATATCCTGGAAGTCGACCAAACAGACTATAGTAACTCGGTCTACTTTTGAGGCTGAGTTGTGTGCGCTTGATGCCATGGGAACGGAGGCTGAATGGTTACACGGACTTATGTCCGCGATACCTGTAGTAAGCAGACCGCTTCCTACGTTTGCTATTCATTGTCATAGTAAAACAACTATCGACAAGATTAGCAGTAAAAAGTATAATTCTAAGACAAAGAGGCACATCCAAGTTAGACTAAAGTCTATAAGAGGTTTAGTGTCTGATAGGATTATAGCTGTAGAGTTCATAGGAACTCAGAATAATATAGCTGATCCTTTGACTAAAGGACTGGAACCATAGTTCATCATCAGTGGGAACCCAATGCACATGAGAGGAGATCCCTTGAAGTGTATTCAATGTGGTAATAACAAGCTGTCGGATGAATTAGTAGTACCTTTGCTACATAAATGATACTGTTATATCTGAGTCTATCCCATGTAAACCAAGAAGGTACTGATGCTGCTAGTTATCAAGAGTATTGTAACTCTGAATGGGGTCAAGTCATTTGACATGATGTTTGCAGTACATCTCTGGAGATGCCCAGCTAAGCGAATGTAATTGTGTGGTCGCAATTAGAGGAAAGAGTTATTCCTTAAAGCATTTGACGAATAGGATCGAGACAAGACCAGTCCGCTCCAATCGGAAGGACATGCCCCCGACTCCATCAGGCCTTAACGAGGCTACTTAACAGCTTCGTGCCATCTTTTTATCACCTTGATGTTCTCCAACACCATTCCTGGTTAGGAAATTGAACTTCATATGATAAGTTGAGGCAACAGCCTTGAATGCATGAAGTCCAGTCCTTCCGAGGATAGTGTTGTACATTGAAACCACCTTGATTACCAGAAAATTCAACATCTGAGTGGCCTCCTTAGGCTCTTATCCAATAGTTACAGGCAACTAAATAGTCCCTTCAACTTTGGATTATACTCCATTAAATCAATATATAGGCATGTTATTGGGGGTCAACTGAGAATCATGAAACAGAATGTCAACGGAAGCTCCATTGTCTATCAAGTATCAAGACTCGCTTCACCTCTGAGTTTCCAATCACAGAAGTTATGACCAACGGATTGTCATGGGGGAACTTCACCCCTTCCAAGTCTGAGTCATCAAAACCAACCATTACTTTAGTTTTTGCACGCTTCGGGGCCTCTCCCACGACGTGCATCACTTCTGTGGCATAAGCCTTCCGAGAATTCCTTGTTGTGCCGGCCGCAGTCGGGCCTCCTCATATCATGTTAATTACTGGACCTCGGGGCTGTGGGTTGTGATCTTGATCGTCATCCCTTTTATAATATCTAATTTGATTACCACGATCTTCACCCTTAGTGAAGTGGCTCAGTTTCCCTCTACGGATCAAAAACTCAATCTCATCTTTGAGTTACTTGCAATCATCAGTGTCATGCCCCACATCTCTGTGGAATCTGTAATACTGATTCTTGTTTCTCTTTGCGGGATCACCCCTGAGTGGCTTCGGCCATCGGAAATCCTTATCCTTCTCAATGTCTAACAAGATTCGACTCCTAGAAGTATTCAACCTTGCATACTCAGTGAACCTTGGTCCTTGGTTCTTCTTAGGGGCAGAGTCGGAGTCCTCGCTAGTTCGGGGATACTTGTCCCTAGCATCATACTCCTGGTCATCATACTCCTGGTCTTGCTTTCGCTTCTTGGAGTCGTTGTTACCTCCTCCTCCACCTACTGTGGCTTTTTTCTTCATGCTATCCTCAGCTTTAATATACTTGTCAACCCTTCGTTGGAGTTCAGCCATATTCTCAAGAGGATGCTTTGCTAATGACCTTTTAAAGAAGAGGTCAGTGGTTCCGTACTCCAAGGCCACCATGGCTACCTTATTTTCTAAGTCAGTAATATTTAGTGTCTCCTTAGTAAATCTCTTGAGGTAATCCCTCAGATTTTCATTCTTTCCTTGTACCACATACATAAGAGATGCGGAGCTTTTCTCATGCACTCTTCCGCTAATGAATTGGCTGACAAAGGCAGCACTCAACTCCTTAAAAGAGCCAATCGAATTTGCAGGCAACCGGCTATACCATCTTTGAGCCATGCCCGCCAGGGTTTGAGGGAACGCCCTACACTTGAGAGCGTCACTAACAGGCTGCAACAGCAGTGCGTTCGAGAATGTTCTCACATGGTTTGCGGGATCACCCTTTATAGTAGGCATCTTAAACTTCCTAGAGATGCGAGCATTCATCACCTCCTCGGTGGATGGTGGTGTAGGATCATCAGGATCTCCTAGCTGCATCAACTCTTTGGGGTCACCCTTGGGGGCCTCTGCTCTAGTTGCTCTTCCTGTTGGGGCATCAACCCTTCTCTGCCTCCTTGGAGGCCTTTCCAAATCAACAAGAGGAATCTCTCCTGTATTTGGGGGAGGTCGATTCTGATTCTAACCCCGGTTCTGCCTTTGTTATTCTCTTGCTATGTCCTCCTTCAACCTCCGAATCTCTTCTTCATAGGATTTGATTCTTTCCATGGCCGTCATCGGTGGTCCATCATGGATTCGTCGAGTGTTCCTTACAGGATCCTTGCTAGAACGTCGCCTCCTCGGGGCTTCATCACGATCAACATCCTTAGATGACGAATCATCGGTATAAGGACCAGAGTAGTCATAATATCCTTGATCAGGGCCCAAGCCTCTAATGTAAGGAGGGTGATACGGCTCATGTATCTGCAGGGCATGGCCTCTTAGCCCAACACCTCGAATATTCGGGGGGTAGTTAGGCAAACCATATGTCGGATTCGTACTCCTAGGGAGATCTATAGTAGAGATCTGCACCCCCGGAGGTAGTGGATGATTGACAAGAGGAGAGACCACCATCTGAAGAAGGTTGGTCTCCTGGTTTGGATGGACAACCACGGGTAGAGTTCTCTCAGCATGGGGAGTCGTCCCTGAAGGTTGAGAAACCTGAGGTTGGGTGACCGCCCCTGTTGTTGGGGGCACTTGTTCAGTGTTGGGCGGAGCAGAGCTGGTGGGTATGGCCTCGGTAGAAGCTGATGTCGTTCTTCGTGTGTTCACCATGGTTGATGTTGTCTTCCCACAGATGGCGCCAAATGTTGTGGAATAAAAACTAGGTTATTGAATTTTATTCAACACTAGGGTTCGTGAGCTTCGTGCTTTAATGGCTGTTTCCGTGTTCAAGACTGATCGGTCCTCATAGAATGCCTACGTATCTCGTTATTGAGAATCAAGCCAAGACGTAGTTCTGAGAATGAGGGGTCAGGCTCTTTATATAGGCTAAGAAGCCTTAGAATTATGGTAGGATTCGGAGACTTAGTGGGCAAGTCACCTCCTTGAGGAAGGTTCTAGACTCCTTCCTTGTAAGAATCAGTTTCCATATCGAATTGGATGCCTTGGAGGCTAAGTCTAGCAGGAGTAGTATCCTTATTTGATTCTTATTTGCTGAGATGTTTATTACCCTTAATATTAATTATGAAATTAATATTTAATACAGGGTTTGGGTCTTGTTGGTGGGCCCCACGTTTGGACCAGCTTGGGTTTAATTAATGCCAAATTAAATGTGTCTTTAGGGCTTATTTTTAGCCCATATCAAGGCTATTAGACATTAATTGTGTATAAATTACCAATCAAAAAGTAATAATCAATACAGAATCAATGAAATATTGTTATTGAATATTTCCATAATAAATTAGTCAACTCAGCTCAAATTTATTCAAACAATTAATGGTATAAATTAATTATGTATAAATATTATACGGGTATGTAATATTTTTTATTGTGTATAAATGAATGGTTTTATGCGTGATTAATTCATTAATAAAAGGACATACAACATCTTAAAATTAATAAAAAGTTCCAAATTTTCCTATAAATTAGTATTTTTTATAGATAATTAATTCATCAATAAAAGGGCGTACAACATCTATAAAAATAATTAGAATTGAATAAACACATAGTACAATAGATCGAATTAGGATTTCCTTCATCAAATAGTTGATAAAGTCTTCAATTAAGATCATAATTGTGATTCTGCACTAATATAACAAAATCCAATATATTTGTAGACAAAATCCACCAACGGGGTACTAGACTCTCAATAAAAGAGATATTTATCGAAAAATAAAGTAAAATTAAGTAAAAGAAAAAGGGGACTTATCATTCACAATGAGATAGTAGAAAATCGAATATTTTGGCAAATAAAACCCATCAACGAGATACTTATTAAGAAAGCCTAAAATATGGATAAAAAAAATTAATAACTTAGTAGAAAAATTCAACACAAAAGAGATAGTTATTAACAAGAAACAAAATTAAGAAAAAATAAAAAAAAAGAGGGTTCGAGACTTTACACCATGTTTTATTTTGTAGCATTTCAATGTTGTTCTCAATTACATAATTACATATTTACATAAGTTCGATACAGAATAATATTCATGTAATTGTCATATTTGTTATATTCGGGTATTTTATTTCTTTTCGTGTACGTAAAAAAATTTGTGTAGTTTAGTGTCATTTTGTGTTCGAATTTCGGGTACACGATTTAATTTCATGTCGTTTCGTGCAAGATCATAGAGTACATGACATGAATGTACACAATACAAATGATTTATTAAGTCTACATAAGCGCTTTCTTCTGTATATGTTGGAAAACTATATTCATTGTTAAAGGAAAATGAATTTCATGTTATTTACCCGATAATTAAATTATAAGGACGCATATATAATAATTTAATTACATGTTTATATATTACACACTCGATTTCAATTTTAAAGGTATTATTTTATTAACAATTTAGTCAAATAGAAAGAAGATAGGTGATACTCATTTTCAAATGTCTTTTTTTACGAGTAAAAGAAAACTAAAATTTTATATACCATGTTTTAAAGAAAAGAATGATCCAACATACAAACTCCCAAACTTAAAATATACATTTTAAGTTGTCATTACGAAAATATTTATTTTTCTGTTATAAATCAATTCACTAAAACGTGACATTCAATATATATTTTTTTTCTTGTGGAATGAATTATTTACAATCAATTTACAAAAAATTAGTGGGAAGCCGAGATACAATCTGGGCCCCCAGTCCTCCAGCTATCGCAAAACCCATCCTGGTAAAGATATGAGCAGCAGTACGAGCCCCAATATCTTGAGTAGTAGAAAACTTCTGAACCCGTTTCAGCAGCGCAACAGCGTCCTTATCCAGCTCCCCCAGAGAAGAAAATGAGAAAGGAAGAAAACCATAACCAATTTCCCGACAACGTGCCTCGTACTTGACCCGCTTTCGATTAGCTGCATTAGTCACAACCCGTCCCGGAACAAATCCAGACAATCCAGTTTGTGTCAAAGGAGAAGATCCTGTCAAGTCAATACACACATCACGACCCCGATCCCAAGAATAGAGTAACACGTCTGCAGGTCGAAGAGCTCCGTCGTTCCCTCCAAACAGTCCAATATCAACCTCTTTCCTTGCCGAAATCCAAGACCGATAAAAAACATCAACAAGGGTGTCACGAACAACATTATGTCGATATTTAATACCCACGATACCAGCACAAGACACCGCATGATCACCGAAGATATCCCCGCAAAAACCCTGGAGCAAGCAGAATATGGTGTCGACATAGAGAACAAAAGAACACCTAACCGATAACATAACACACAACGGTAAGTCTTAGCATTCATCGTCTGTCCCAGACCCGATATGGGGATCGCCCGAAGCCATGAAGAGGTATGATCTCCCTGCTACGATTTCCACAATGCCAATTGTCGAGGAGATAAAGAAAAGGTGGATTCTGCAGATGTAGTAACCTTTGTGAAATATATATCTGCCAATTTCTTCATGAGTTTAGGGGCAGCGACCTCACTAGGATTACTCAAAATGTCAGACTCCACAGTTCTATTAAGAAGACTCAACGCATCCTCAAAAGCACAACCAAAACCAACAATACCAGCATGCCGTAGAAGCTTTGTCTGCAAACCAGACATAATTTATAAAAGTAATATGGAACAAATACATAACAACTAGATTACATAAAAGTTTTCTTTGTCATAATTACGTTCGTTTTCATGTATCTTGCATTGTAGTAGTAGAGATCCTTTCTCATATCGTTGAAACATGCAACCTTTTTTTTTATAGAGATACTCTAATGATTTATTGCAGTCGTGAGAAATAAGTATGTTTTAATATGTATTCGAAAAATTGACCACGACACATACAAATAGTTTCAATGAATTGATATACATATTATAGGGACCCATAATACTGAACATTTAAATATACCAAATTCCTAGATAAAAATTCAAAATATGGGTAAAATTTTATTAAATTGGTAGAAATATTCTCAAAAAAGAGAGAAATTAAATGAAAGCTAAAATTAAGAAAAAACAATAAATAGGGGTTTTGGACTTTAGGCGGGGTTGTAAATGTTTTGGTGATGGATGAAGATATTAATATTAATGTAATTGATATGAATTGACGGATAATTAATTTTATGCTTAAATTAATTTATATTCTAATAAAGCATTTTAAATAATAATTAAAGTAATATGTTTATATTAACTAATTAATACATTTTATCCGTCGATGCGTAGCACGAGTAGAACACTAGTAATAATAACAACGTACCATTTTTAAAATATAAACAATAATTATAATACATTTTATTGGAACACAATATCTTATAAATTTAATAAATTATATATAATTATTTTATATAATTTTAACCGAGCATTAGCTAATATTATTTGATGCTCTAAGTGGGATGGATAATCTTCTATTTTATTTATAAGGAGCTGTTCGGAGTGGATTTTCATGACTATCAAGTTTGACATAAGACTTCCACCAACAACAAAAGGTTAGACGAGTAAAGCTTTAAAGATTAATAAAAAAGAAAAATTGGTGGGAGGGTGTCCGGTAAATAGAACACTTCTAAAGATAAATAGTGGAGTATCCTAAAGCTTTTAGGTAATCATTTTATAGTTTTTCACTAAGCATGCAATTTTTTTTTTTTTTTGACAGGTCACTAAGCATGCAACTTTAAACATCTTAAGTTAGGAGTTATTCTCTAAACTTAAGATATTTATATATTTTAACAGTTGTAATTGACCAACAACTGTCTACGTTTATTTGGAGTAGATAATTTCGTTGCTTTTCTAGTACACTTACATTGGTTTCTTTCATTTCTGGTATAGTTATGTTCAATTTTTTAAAAATGGTACTCATAAACCGTCACTTGAAGTGGCGTCTGAGAAAAGTTCGCCATATGGAGTGGCGACCACTCCCTTATTCTTTATCTTATAATGCTATTTTACGGGTAAAAAAAAAATTGGCATCAAATATTTTTATTTTTTTTATTCATGCACAAGCTTGATCACACTTTTCTATTATAAAACTGAACAAATAATTTATTAAAATATAAACTTTAAGACGCCAAAAATGGTAGAAAAATATAATTTTTTATATAAGTTTAACGAAAAGGCATTTTCGCGGATAAAATAAACACATTGTTACATGATTTTTTTTTTTTTTTTTGTGTTTTTTGTTTTGTTTACTAATTCTACCATGGTATATATGTAAAAAAAAGGAAAAATTAAGAATTTTTGTCTATAAATAAAGTTTTTTATGCCCTTGAAAATGGTACAAAATTAATAATTTTTTAGTTTAATATAGGTTTATTTTAAGTTCATTTTAAATCTAAATTCAAATTTTGTTTATAATAGTAGAGTATAATCGTATTTAAGCACCATTTTTAATAGCAGAGTATAATCGTATTTTAACACCATTTTCGGGGGCATGAAAATGCTATTTTTATAATCTGACATTCATATTTTTTTTTATTTTATAGTTAAATATTATGGTAGCATTTGTAAATAAAGCTAAAAATAAAAAAAATTGTGTAAAAAGATGTTTCTTTTATCCACGAAAAAGGTTCTTAGTTAAACTTATATAAAATTTGTATTTTTTTATTCCGCCCGTTGGCTCAGTTGGTTAAAGAGAGAAATATCGTTGGTCACATGTTCGAATCTCACAGGAGGAGGATGTGTGGAGCACTTGTGCGGTTCAAAGTTGTGCATGAAATAATAAAGATGAAAATAAATAATGTTAAAATATATTTTTTGATACTTCATGTAAGAACCCTGATTTTTGTAATATTTTTAAGAATATAATATCATAAGACATTGTGAATTTGGGACCTTTTGAGCCACCCATGTTGTTTAATGGAATTGATTATCTGAGAAATTTGTGTTGTTACATTCACTGTGTAAGAAAAAGGGAAGATTGTTGAAGGCAAGAGGCCTACTGCTATTAAGATTCATAAAAACTTGGGATTTGAGAGTTATTAGAGTATTAGGAGATTCTAAGAGGCTATGACAAGGAGTTATGGATATTTAAAGAATTTACACAATTAAGTACTTAAGGAATTACAAGGGAATCTCTACGCGACAAAATACTACTACGAGGAGTTAATTAAGATACGATATGAATTAAGGATTAAGTGACGACCATTGGGGTAGAAATAAAAATACAAGGAAGGATATTACATGCAAGTATCATGTAACTAGATAATTAGGAAAGTAAACTAGAAAAGCAAAAAAGCAACCAATGAATAGTGACTAGTCAAGGGTGCTACATCCTAGGAGACAAGAAGGCATGGGGGGTGTCTAGCCTACTACCTAGAGTGGTAATATGTGACTACATGCATACACATATATCAAACATATCAATTATTCATCTCACTTTCAAACAACACAAAACAAAAACACCCCCCCCTTTTTAAGAAGCTCTCGGCCAAGCTCTTCCAAGGAAGAAGAAGAAGAAGAATTTTCTTCAACTTCCACCCACCCACAAATCACAACATAATTCCTAGAGCTTCCTCGTATCATAGTAAAGGTACGGTATCAATTTCAAATCATTTTGTCCATTAGATCTTGAGATATTATTTGTTGAAAGTTGGGTGAGTAGTGACCAAGTTTGTTCATCTTCTAGATCTTGAATCATAAGGATTGTAAGGACTCATCCAAGGTGTTCTTGAAGCTTTTAAAGCTTACCCAAGGTTCCTAGATACTAAAGAAGGTATAAAACTCTAACCACTCTTAGTCATGGGTTGTTTATGGTTTATAATGTAAGATCTAAGAGTTTTGGTGCATATCTTGGTAGTATGAGTTGTAGATGATGAAATCTTGAAGTTATGTGCTTGTTAAAGTGGGTTTAAAGCTTGTACTTAGAATATGTAACCCCATGTATGCTATAGAGACAACTCTTGGTGGTTTTGATCATAGATGTGATGTATAAGTGAGTTCTTGAATGTTTGAGAAAGGATGAGTGCTGTGTAAATTTCTGGGAGCATGTACTGTCTTGTAGGATGGTTTTGAACCAATAAACCTTCTCTCCCGAGGGCCCAACGCATATGGTTAGAAAGATAATTTCATGTAGTTTCTAGGCATATAAGGTTCATGTCCAGGAGATGTTTAGTTTTTGAGATATGGTCTGGTTAGTGAGTAGTGGTTCTGACTCGTGAACTGAATTAGGACCCCTAAAAATTATGCTAGTGTTATGAAAATTTGAGAGTAGTCAGATTATACAGTTGTGAAGGCTGTCCAAAAAGAATTGGAGTAAAATTTGTATTTTTCAATTTTATAAAAATGTTAGAGCGAAGTGCGCGTGAGTGAAAAATCACCTAGGAGGTTAGTTTAACGTAGTTTTAAGAGTACTCATTTGTGTTTCAAGTTTGAGGAATGGATTCGAGTCGAATGGGTAACGAATGTGATAAAGTGATGAAATGGTCATATGGGAGGGTAGTGGTCACAAATTGGAGTCGTTAAGTTGGTCTTACATCCTTTAAAACCTTACGATTAATTAGTGTTGTTAAGGTACTAACGTGCGAATATTGATTATGTATGGATCTTCGTTCCACGTCGCGAGCTCGAGCACCCCACCCTAACCAAGGCAAGTTTGCTTTTCAAAACTCTTATATAAAGATTTCACTGTTGTGTTTGTAGATTTCATACGTATTATGTGCTTATGTTATACGGGATTTTGTTGAGATTGAGATATACGTAATGTGCTTACACCCTTGAACTTAGAATGAAAAATGTTTCTTCGGACAACGACTCTAGCAATAGAGGTCGTAGCGGTCCAAATCTACTATTGATCGGGGAGCGGTTTGTTTTATGTCGTAATTTTTTATGTCGTAATTAAATTATGATGACCCGCGGAGTAACGTGGGAAGTATCGTGCACTTGTAGTACTACTATTTATACGTTATTAAAAATACCCAAAAATGTTTATCTTGGATTAAAAGATTATTTTAATTAAATAAATTACTTTATTAATTTTTATTGAATCCCAAATTATTATTTATTAATTATTAATCATTTTTTTTAAAAAAAAAATAAAACTAAACCAAGATACCTCTAACGCTTTCAAACTTGAACTCTTTCGAACTCAAAACATCAGGCTTTACTCACTTGCATGTTTTTCATGGATTATTGGTCGACTGAGATCGAACCTCAATTACTCGTTTTTCAATCAAAATAAATTTTTGTAAGAATAAAGAAAGGGGACTCTGGCAGGTGTGGGAATCGTTGACGAACGATTCCCGGGATGTGTAAGCGGCCGTGAGCCAGGCGGTCCATCAATTATTCCGGCCCAGGTGTTGTCGAAGGATGATTACGGATGTAGTTTTCATCGAGGGTGATTACTGATGTAGTTTTCACTAGAGGGTAGTTACGGATATGCCAAGTTTGGAAAAATACTCGAACACTGCTTCTTAGGCCTAAGTGCCAAGTTGCCGATAGTGTTATATTTTGATAGAAAGATATTGATTCCATGCAGAATCTAGAACTGCAAGTTTATTTTGAAATTGAGGGCACGTGCGAGTGCACTTTTGCGATGGTTCAAAGATGATGGATGATTCAATAACTTATTGATATAATTAAGTTTAATATTTGTTAAATCAAATAAAATGCATACACTACTTATCTCATATATATATATATATATATATATATATATATATATATATATATATATATATATATATATATATATATATATATATATATATATATATATATATATATATATATATATATATATATATATATATCTTGCTGAGCCATAGTTGCTCACTCTTGCTTGTTTTAAAAATTGCAAACACAACAGTTAAGAGAAATGGCGAGGCCCTGTCAGACTGTCCGAAAGCATGTGACTAGACCCCAGGCTGTAGTTGAGATTCCACCGGTAGGCTCCATTATCCGGATTGGTTTGCATCTTTTGTTTGTACGTTTTGTTTATAAGTATGACCTGTGCAAGGCAGTGTACCGCAACAAACATTCAAGCCGCTAACACCGCTTCATGTAGAAGTGTTGTTGGTAGCATAATTACTATTTAACTCGGTCTGTAATAACTCTAAAACTTATACTTTTGCTTTAGCTCAATCAAGTGTATGACGTTTCTGAGGCTCTAACCTCTGTGTGTGTGTGTGTGTGTGTGTGTGTGTGAGTGTGTGCAGTGTGAGTTTATTGCGGGATCGATTGCTATTATAATCATTATGTGCAAGATCAAGTATGTCACCAATGGAAAATGGACCGTGAGCGCCTAGATCTCCGATCCCGGATCTGGGGGCATCACAGAAATGGTATAAGAGCGGAGGTTACAGTTCTCAGAAACGATAGTAATTTAAGGAAGCAACCCTAATAATAATAATAATAATAATAATAATAATAATAATAATAATAATAATAATAATAATAATAATAATAATAATAATAATAACAATAATAATAATAATAATAATAACCCTAATAACAACCCTAATAATACCTAGAACTCTCATCGAGTTTGCAGTCGGGTTATCGGATATAGCCCTGACTTTAAGGCCCGTGAGGGAACTACTCCTTGAACCTGTCTTTATGGGTAGTGACCCATCTTATTTCCTTGTGTAGATGGCAGAGATTCCAGAGATACCAGACCCTGAGGCCTATGAGAGAGAGCATGATGAGGCACCATTGAGGGAGACTGATGACCCTGTTGTGGGTACTGATGCTGACTCTGAGCTTGACCCTAGGATGGTGCTGATAGAGGACACTGAGGAGGAGGACCCAGATGAGGACCCCTTGAGCCTGAGCCCGTTATCCCCTCCCCTGTGCCCATTGAGGTGGAGAGTGAGGGATCTGGTGGGGACCGTGTGGCGTCACCCTCACCCTCCCCACAGCCCTTGAGCCCCATTTCATCTGAGGACGATTTCGAGGATACAACTTCTGATGAGAGTGAGCTTGACCCCACCCCTGCTGCTGACTTTGCTGTACCACCTCCACCACCTGACCTACCCCCGGTATCGGGCACTGAGCACGCTTATGTTGTTCAGTTCCTGACCCGAGACCTACTTTCTGCCGAGGCTAGACTTAATGAGGCGAGGCGGGCACTTGTGGAGGAGCGTGAGGCGCGATTGAGGGTTCAGGCTAGGATGAGGACTGCTGTTGCTAGGAGGACTAGAGCCCGACTTGATCGGATAGAGAGGCGGAGCCGTGCGAGGATTACCAGTCTAGGAGTGATCCGTACCAGGGAAGCTAGGCGTGTCTTGCGTCGTGCATTCTCCCGGGTGAGGGCCTTGCTCCGTCGCGGGGTGGCACCATTATGTGTTATGGATAGCTCAGTCCTCTAGGTTCAGATGACATTAGTGTGTCGATTTTGCGGGATAGTTGACTTATGCAGTGGTATCCTTTCTGACCAGTGGATGAGTAGACTGACCTACAGATATGTAGATGTGACTTCGGATAGTATGTATGGATGTAGCCCTGCTTTTATGTAGCCTTGACTATTCAGATGATGTACTTGTTATTGTTCCACTTTTTCTAGATCTTGATATTGGAACCATGTGTTAGGCTTTAACATCCAAACTATGTGATGACTCTTGTACCGTATTTATCTAGTTCAGTTTCCTTGATATTGTCTCAATTGCCTTACTTTCCGATGCCATGCTTTACTGTTTGGATATACAACTGTGAACATACAACTTCTACAAACCACAAATACAACCATGCTATTTCAAATTTACGACTTGCGATTTCAATATATTTTTTACAAATTTCCAAAATGTTCCTACAAGTTTTAAAATAAATTTTCAATCCATTGTATATAAATATATATATATATATATATATATATATATATATATATATATATATATATATAATATTCCTATAAGTTGAAGTTTTGAAATCTCGAAAATTCCTGCAATTGTTTTCGAACCACGTACCGGTTTTCCCTAAAAATGTTTTGACGTTTTATCACCATCATGAGGTTACTACAAATTTTCGCAATTTCAACCCTTTATAAGGCGGAACGATACGTTCCTGACTCCTGTAAACGCTGTCAAATAATTGGAAAACCCTAACCCATTCATTGTCTCATTATCAGAATCATGCCACCTAGAAGAATGAACACTCGAGCTCACCCAGCCAGCTCTGAAGGCCAGGGTAGCCACCATGGGCCCGGAGGCCACCAAAACCGTGAGAGAGAGGACTTGAACCTGAGCGAGGATGAGGGTAGCGACTATAACTTGTTTGATAACTCTGAGTATGATGAAGAAGAAGCTGAAGATGACTCCCGAGAGGTAGGAAATCCAAGGAGGGACCCTATGGAGCAATTCATGGACCTACTTAGGCAGAACTTGGACCATCCCCCGGTTCAGCAACCACCCAACAATGCGAATGCAAATGCCTTCCGCAATTTCAAATCCCTAAAACCCCCAGAATTTAAGGGAACTGCAGACCCGGTTGAGGCAAGAGCCTGGCTGAAGGAAATGGAAAAATCTTTCGAGATACTAGGAGTCGTTGAAGGGCAGAAGACTGTTTTCACCACCTATCTCCTGAAGGGTGAGGCAAACTACTGGTGGGAAGCTAAGAGGAATTTGGAGGGAAGAGGTGTGGTGACCTGGGAGAGGTTTAGCGAGCTGTTCTTGGAAAAGTACTTCCCTTGGTTCATGGAGACCCAGATGGAGCTGAAGTTCTAGGAAGTGAAGCAAGGTAACATGACAGTGGCCGAGTATGAGGCCAAGTTTACTGAGCTATCAAGGTTTATGCCGGAGTATGTGAACACTGAGGCAAAGAGAGCCCGAAGGTTTCAGCTGGGGCTAAAGCAATCGATTCAGAATCGTGTGGCGGTTCTTGAGCTGACAGACTATGCCACCTTGGTACAGAAGGCATCGATTGTAGAGGCTGGAAGTGAGAAGATGCAGAAAGAGAGGGAAGGAAAGAAGAAGAAGTTTGATAACCGAAAGGGGAACTCTGCGGACGGGAGTTTTCCGAGCAAATTTAAGCGAGGGGCGATATCCCAGCCCAGCGGGAACTTTGGAACCAAGAGAGCTGAAAGTTGGAGTATGGGCCAGGGCGGCCGACCACAGGGATCATCTTACTCTACCCCATCTCGAGCCCTACCCCCGAATTGCCACAAGTGCGGAAGGAAACATGCGGGCGCGTGTAACCTGCAGAATGTGAAGTGCTTTAAATGTGGGTTGACAGGACATTATGCTAACACCTGTCGAGAAACCAGTAACAACACCAATGCCGGAGGCACTTGCTTCAAGTGTGGAAAACCAGGGCACCGAATGAGGGAATGTTTGTCCTCTGGGCCAGCTGCGTCGAGAGTTAGTGGAACTGCTTCTAACAAGCCCCCTACTGCAAGAACTTTTAACATGACGGTGCAAGATGCCGTGAGGAACACATATGTGATTGCAGGTACCCTACTACTCAACTCAGTTAAGGCAAATGTTTTATTTGATTCGGGAGCTACCAAGTCTTTTATATCCCTAGATTTTGTATGTCAGTTAGACCTTAAGGCCGAACCATTGAAAGACAAATTGCAAGTAGAGATAGCTAATCGTGAAATTATCCCTGTTAGCCAAGTGTATCCGGGTTGTGACCTAGAAATAGGAGGGCGACACTTTCGGGTAGATTTAATACCTTTTAAACTAGGAGAATTTGACATAATAGTAGGTATGTATTGGTTGACAACCCATGGAGCTCAGATTGATTGTGTGAAGAAGAAAGTGAGTTTGAGATTGCCAGGGGACGAGGAAGTAGTGTTTAGCGGAAAACGGCAAAACCAAAAGTTCCTGACCGTGATTCGAACTAAGAAGCTGTTACGTAAAGGATGTGAAGCTTATTTAGCCTATGTGAAGGACACCAAAAAGGAGGCACCAAGTCTACAGGGAGTCCCTGTCGTTAATGAGTTTGCAGACGTATTCCCGGATGATCTTCCAGGGCTACCACCTGATAGAGACATTGAGTTCGCTATAGAGTTAGTTCCTGGTACGGCCCCAATTTCGAAAGCCCCATATAGGCTAGCCCCAGTGGAGATGAAAGAGTTGGCCACTCAGTTGCAGGAGTTGTTGGATAAAGGAATGATAAGACCTAGTGTGTCACCGTGGGGAGCCCCGGTGCTATTCGTGAAAAAGAAGGATGGAAGTATGAGATTATGCATAGAAAAAAATAAGTATCCTTTGCCTAGGATAGATGACCTGAATAAGGTGACTATAAAGAATAAGTATCCTTTGCATAGGATAGATGACCTGTTTGACCAGCTAAAGGACGCGGTTTATTTTTCCCAAAATTTATTTGAGAATCGGGTACCACCAATTAAGGATTAAGCCAGAAGATATACCAAAGACGGCATTTTGCACCCGGCACGGACACGATGAGTTTTTAGTAATGTCGTTTGGGTTAACAAATGCACCCGCAGCTTTCATGGACTTAATGAACCGAGTCTTCAAGAAGTACTTGGACAAGTGTGTTATAGTCTTCATCGATGACATTTTGATTTATTCCAAGACGGAGGATGAGCATGCAGAGCACTTGAAAATCGTGTTGGGAGCATTGAGAGAAGAAAAGTTGTACGCTAAATTCTCGAAGTGTGAATTTTGGTTGAGGGAAGTGCAGTTTTTAGGGCATGTGATCAGCGATCAAGGCATCCTAGTGGACCCAGCCAAAATAGAGGCTGTATCAAATTGGGAGAGACCAACCACTTCGACAGAGGTGAGAAGTTTTATAGGATTGGCTGGCTACTATAGGAGATTTGTTCAAGACTTCGATAAGATAGCGGCTCCTTTGACCCGACTAACTCGCAAGACCGAGAAGTTTGTGTGGACTGAAAAATGTGAAGAGAGCTTTCAAGAGTTGAAGAAAAGGTTGGTGACAGCACCAGTACTAGCCCTGCCCGATGATAAGGGAGATTTTGTGATTTATAGCGATGCATCTCATAAAGGTTTAGGGTGTGTGCTTATGCAGCACGGTAAGGTGATTGCGTACGCGTCTAGACAACTTAAGGAGTACGAGATAAGATATCCCACCCATGATTTGGAATTAGCAGCGATAGTCTTCACTTTGAAATTTGGAGGCATTACCTTTACGGAGAAAAGTGTGAAATCTACACGGATCATAAGAGCCTAAAATACATATTCACTCAGAAAGAGTTAAACATGAGACAGAGGAGATGGCTGGAGTTAATCAAGGATTATGACTGTGAGATTCACTATCACCTAGGGAGGGCCAATGTGGTGGCCGATGCACTTAGCCGAAAGGAGAAACTCAAGGTGATAACGTCGGCGGACGAGTTGATCAAGGACTTTGAGAAACTGGAGATTTAAGTGAGGTCACCAGGAACCAGACAAGAGAGTCTAATGGAGATAAAAGTCCAACCACCGCTATTGGAAAAGATTAAGTTGTGCCAGGTAAAGAAAATAGAAGAAGAAAAGAATTCGATGGAGAAAGTTTTGACTGGTGAGGAAATTAAATGTGAAATGGACGGGAATGGAGTTATGAGGTACGCATCTAGGATATGGATCCCGAATGTTCAGGAGTTAAAAGACGAGATTTTGCAAGAGGCTCATAGTTCAAGGTACTCGATTCACCATGGAGGCACTAAGATGTATAGAGATCTGAGAGAATATTATTGGTGGCCAAACATGAAGAAGGACGTAGCAGAGTGGGTAAGTAAATGCTTGACATGTCAAAGAGTGAAGGCCGAACACCAGAGGCCTAGTGGATTGTTGCAACCCTTAGAGATACCCGAGTGGAAGTGGGAGCATATTGCGATGGACTTTGTGGTTGGACTACCAAGGACCAAGACTAATCATGATGCCATTTGGGTAATTATCATAGATTGACTAAATCATCACATTTTCTTCCAATTAACGAGAGGTACACAGTCGATAGAGTAGTGGATATTTACCTAAAGGAAGTCGTGGTTAGGCATGGGGTTCCTATGAGCATTGTATCGGATAGAGACCCAAGGTTCAACTCCAGGTTCTGGAGGAGTTTTCAGAATTGTGTAGGGACCAAGTTAAACATGAGTATTGCTTACCACCCCCAATCAGACAGACAGGGCGAGAGAACCATCCAGACTATAGAGGACATGTTGAGAGTATGTGCCATAGATTTTAAGGAAAGTTGGGACGACCACTTACCGTTGATCGAGTTTTCCTACAACAACAGTTATCATGCGAGTATAGGAATGCCCCCATATGAAGCCTTATATGGACGAAGATATCGATCTCCCTTGTGTTGGGAAGAGGTTGGAGAGCGAAAGATTCTAGGGCCCGAACTGGTTCAACAGACAAGAGAAACTATCGAACTTATACGAGGATGGCTGGTAGCAGCCCAGGACAGACAGAAGAAATATGCGGACCAGACCCGCAAGGACAAAGAGTATGAGGTAGGAGAGTTGGTGATGCTAAAGGTATCACCATGGAAGGGATTGATGAGATTTGGTAAGAAGGGGAAGCTAAGCCCGAGATTTATTGGACCTTTTGAGATTTTGAGGCGTGTTGGAAAGTTAGCCTATGAACTAGCCTTGCCCCCGAGCTTGCAGCAAGTGCATAATGTGTTTCATGTGTCTATGTTACGACCCTACCACACGAACTTTCGACATGTGATAGAATACGATCAGGTAGACCTGCAACCAGACTTGACCTATGTGGAACAACCCGTGGAAATCATGGATAGAAAGGAACAGGTGTTGAGGAACAAGATTGTCAGACTAGTGAGAGTTTTTTGGAGGAACCAGAACGTCGAGGAATCCACATGGGAACTAGAGAGCGCGATGCGTGAAAAGTACCCCCAACTGTTTCCAACCTGATTCCGGGACGGAATCCTTTTAAGGAGGGAAGGCTGTAAGAACCCTGATTTTTGTAATATTTTTAAGAATATAATATCATAAGACATTGTGAATTTGGGACCTTTTGAGCCACCCATGTTGTTTAATGGAATTGATTATCTGAGAAATTTGTGTTGTTACATTCACTGTGTAAGAAAAAGGGAAGATTGTTGAAGGCAAGAGGCCTACTGCTATTAAGATTCATAAAAACTTGGGATTTGAGAGTTATTAGAGTATTAGGAGATTCTAAGAGGCTATGACAAGGAGTTATGGATATTTAAAGAATTTACACAATTAAGTACTTAAGGAATTACAAGGGAATCTCTACGCGACAAAATACTACTACGAGGAGTTAATTAAGATACGATATGAATTAAGGATTAAGTGACGACCATTGGGGTAGAAATAAAAATACAAGGAAGGATATTACATGCAAGTATCATGTAACTAGATAATTAGGAAAGTAAACTAGAAAAGCAAAAAGCAACCAATAAATATTGATTAGTCAAGGGTGCTACATCCTAGGAGACAAGAAGGCATGTGGGTGTCTAGCCTACTACCTAGAGTGGCAACATGTGACTACATGCATACACATATATCAAACATATCAATTATTCATCTCATTTTCAAACAACACAAAACAAAAACACTCCTCCCCCCTTTTTAAGAAGCTCTCGGCCAAGCTCTTCCAAGGAAGAAGAAGAAGAAGAATTTTCTTCAACTTCCACCCACCCACAAATCACAACATAATTCCTAGAGCTTCCTCGTATCATAGTAAAGGTATGGTATCGATTTCAAATCGTTTTGTCCATTAGATCTTGAGATATTAATTGTTGAAAGTTGGGTGAGTAGTGACCAAGTTTGTTCATCTTCTAGATCTTGAATCATAAGGATTGTAAGGACACATCCAAAGTGTTCTTGAAGCTTGTAAAGCTTACCCAAGGTTCCTAGATACTCAAGAAGGTATAAAACTCTAACCACTCTTAGTCATGGGTTGTTTATGGTTTATAATGTTAGATCTAAGTGTTTTGGTGCATATCTTGGTAGTATGAGTTGTAGATGATGAAATCTTGAAGTTATGTGCTTGTTAAAGTGGTTGTAAAGCTTGTACTTAGAATATGTAACCCCATGTATGCTATAGAGACAAGTCTTGGTGGTTTTGATGATAGATGTGATGCATAAGTGAGTTCTTGAATGTTTGAGAAAGGATGAGTGCTGTGTAAATTTCTGGGAGCATATACTGTCTTGTAGGATGGTTTTGAACCTCTAAACCTTATCTCCCGAGGGCCCAACTTATATGGTTAGAAAGATAATTTCATGTAGTTTCTAGGCATATAAGGTTCATGTCCAGGAGATGTTTAGTTTTTGAGATATGGTCTGGTTAGTGAGGAGTGGTTCTGGAATCTGAGCTGCACTGTGATGCTGACTCGTGAACTGAATTAGGACCCCTAAAAATTATGCTAGTGTTATGAAAATTTGAGAGTAGTCAGATTATACAGTTGTGAAGGCTGTCCAAAAAGAATTGGAGTAAAATTTGTATTTTTTAATTTTATAAAAATGTTTGAGCGAAGTGCGCGCGAGTGAAAAATCACCTAGGAGGTTAGTTTCACGTAGTTTTAAGAGTACTCATTTGTGTTTCAAGTTTGAGGAATGGATTCGAGTCGAATGGGTAACGAATGTGATAAGTGATGACATGGTCATATGGGAGGGTAGTGGTCACAAATTGGAGTCGTTAAGTTGGTCTTACATCCTTTAAAACCTTACGATTAAGTAGTGTTGTTAAGGTACTAACGTGCGAATATTGATTATGTATAGATCTTCGTTCCACGTTGCGAGCTCGAGCACCCCACCCTAATCAAGGCAAGTTTGCTTTTCAAAACTCTTATATAAAGATTTCACTGTTGTGTTTGTAGATTTCATACGTATTATGTGCTTATGTTATACGGGATTTTGTTGAGATTGAGATATACGTAATGTACACCCTTGAACATAGAATGAAAAATGTTTCTTCGGACAACGACTCTAGCAATAGAGGTCGTAGCGGTCCAAATCTACTATTGACCGGGGAGCGGTATGTTTTATATCGTAATTAAATTACGATGACCCGCGGAGTAACGTGGGAAGTATCGTGCACTTGTAGTACTACTATTTATACATTATTAAAAATACCCAAAAACGTTTATCTTGGATTAAAAGATTATTTTAATTAAATAAATTACTTTATTAATTTTTATTGAATCCCAAATTATTATTTATTAATTATTAATCATTTTTTTAAAAAAATAAAACTAAACCAAGATCCCTCTAACACTTTCAAACTCGAACTCTTTCGAACTCAAAACATTTTTGAAAACCCCCGGTCAGTCTTTACTCACTTGCATGTTTTTCATGGATTATTGGTCGACTGAGATCGAACCTCAATTACTCATTTTTCAATAAAAATAAATTTTTGTAAGAATAAAGAAAGGGGACTCTGACAGGTGTGGGAATCGTTGACGAACGATTCCCGGGATGTGTAAGCGGCCGTGAGCCAGGCGGTCCATCAATTATTCCGGCCCAGGTGTTGCCGAAGGATGATTACGGATGTAGTTTTCATCGAGGGTGATTACTGATGTAGTTTTCACTCGAGGGTAGTTACGGATGTAGTTTCTATCCTTCTACTAGTAGAAAAGACCCGCGGATTATTGGACTTGGATGGGGCGACTGATCATCGTCAATCCTTGTCAGGTTTTATGTTTTCTTCAAGTCCCATCCTCCACTTTGGAAAAATACTCGAACACTGCTTCTTAGGCCTAAGTGCCAAGTTGCCGATAGTGTTATATTTTGATAGAAAGATATTGATTCCATGCAGAATCTAGAACTGCAAGTTTATTTGGAAATTGAGGGCACGTGCGAGTGCACTTTTGCGATGGTTCAAAGATGATGGATGATTCAATAACTTATTGATATAATTAAGTTTAATATTTGTTAAATCAAATAAAATGCATACACTACTTATCTCATATATATATATATATATATATCTTGCTGAGCCATAGTTGCTCACTCTTGCTTGTTTTAAAAATTGCAAACACAACAGTTAAGAGAAATGACGAGGCCCCGTCAGAATGTCCGAAAGCAGGTGACTAGACCCCAGGCTGTAGTTGAGATTCCACCGGTAGGCTCCATTAGCCGGATTGGTTGGCATCTTTTGTTAGTACGTTTTGTTTATAAGTATGACCTGTGCAAGGCAGTGTACCGCAACAAACATTCAAGCCGCTAACACCGCTTCATGTAGAAGTGTTGTTGGTAGCATAATTACTATTTAACTCGGTCTGTAATAACTCTAAAACTTATACTTTTGCTATAGCTCAATCAAGTGTATGACGTTTCTGAGGCTCTAACCTGTGTGTGTGTGTGTGTGTGTGTGTGTGAGTGTGTGCGGTGTGAGTTTATTGCGGGATCTATTGCTGTTATAATCATTATGTGCAAGAACAAGTATGTCACCAATGGAAAATGGACCGTGAGCGCCTAGATCTCCGATCCCGGATCTGGGACGTCACACTTCAAATAGCATGTTTGCAATTTAAAAATTGAAATTTATAATGAAATTAAAGTTAAAAATATAAGTTTAACACCATTTTCAGGCATTAAGATGCTATTTTTATAAATCAAAATTCAGATTTTTTTTTCTTTTTATAGTTAAGTATTATGGTAGCATTTATAAACAAAATTAAAAAAAAAATCGTGTAAAATAATGTTTCTTTTATCCGTGAAAAGAATTTTGGTTAAACTTATATAAAATTTGTACTTTTCTACTATTTTCAAGAACCTAAAAATCATATTTCTATAAATTTTTTTTCAAAAATATTTTTGGTGTAAAAGCATTATGATGAAACTTGTGCGTGAAACAAAAATGATAATTGATGTCAAAATATTTTTTTTGGCCCTTCAAATAGCATGTCTGCAATTTAAATTTGAAATTTAAAAATGAACTTAAATTAAACTTAAAAATTATAAATTTTATATCACTTTCAGGGGCATGAAAATGCTATTTTAAAAGAGCAAAATTCATTTTTTTTTGTTTCACAGTTAAAAATTTTCGTGACATCTGCAAACAAAGCTAAAAGATTTAAAAAATTTGTGTAAAAATATGTTTTTATCCATGAAAATGGCTCTTTGTTAAACTTATATAAAATTGTGTTTTTAAAACCATTGTGATCAAATTTATGCATGAAACACAAAGGATAAAAATAATTGATGTCAAAATGTATATTATTTTTGACCCTTCAAATACCATGTTTGCAAGTGCAAAACAAAAAAGGGAAAAATATAAATGTAACACCCCCTTCCTAAAATGGGAAGATATATTACTTAAAATCCATAACCTGCAACAGAGCACTAAAATATAAATGATTAACTCTAAATAATGTTGGAAGTCCATGAGTCCTAATCAATGGAATAAGGGGAGCTCTCCATCACACAGTCCCAGATCCCCCTAAGCACCTGCCAGAAGAAGAATACGGCATGAGCAATCGCCCAGTACGAATTTGAAGTACAGTTTTGTAAAACAGAAAAAAAACAGTCTTCTATATTTGACAGTTTATAATAAAACATTTATTTCAAAATAAGCCTGGCTGAAGCAACGAAGGGTTAGGATATTTCATACCGAGATCAGAACAGAACAGAACAGATACAGACACACACATCATAGGGTACCTAATGTGTGTAACAAATCGGATAACGTGTACGACATATACAACGTCACCGCCAAATCAATTCAAAATCTGGGTGCACCCACGTATCCTGAAACAAATATCAAAATGCGCAAAAGCTCACCACCTGAGCTATCAAAAGGATACGCCGTGACCAATCATACTGCCACGGAAGTGTCATATCACTGGTGCCGCAATGACATGGCTGTAGTACCCCTACAGCTGGTTAACTCGGTATACCCTATATCGCTAAGGGTTCAAATAAAAAATTTCGCAAAATCTTTAAAATCACAGTATACAAATATTTGAACATTTCCAACAATACATAATTTGCACAATTTCAAAAAGTCGTAGAAATAGATATTTAAATATTTTCAAAACAGATATAAAAATCACTTTCCAAAATCAACGAATCGAAATATAATTTTTTTTCCTTAAATCAAACAATCAAAACCAAGTTAATATATTTGAGGACAAAAATAGATTTAACATTACTAATCCTAAGAGGAGTAGCACTGAATAAAAAGGAGAGAGAATCCGTGCCTCGAAAATAGCAACTAAAATATTAACGAAATCCACAAACGATCCTCTAAACCTCCGGCCCGCGATCTAGTTACAAATGTAATAATTTATTATTAATAATATATTCTTTCCCGGTATATATAGATGATAACACATGCAAAGTTATATGACTCGATTCTTTTAATTATAAAATATAATTAATCAAACATAACCAAATTAATAAAATAACATTATTAGTAAAACACTTTCGGCATTAATAATTATATTAATGTAAACCATACCACAAAACTAGATAGACCAGAAAACAAAGTAATTGGTGTACTAATTTAACAAACCAGTTAAATAGACATCATATAATGATAAGAAAATGCATGGTATACTTATGTAGATTATAAAAGTACTAGAACTTGGTTTCTCCGTGCAACAAAATTTTATAACCTTATATTTCTATGACCTCACAAGTAGTACCAGTACATGCCTGTTAATAAAATAATCTCTAATGTACCATATGAATGTATAACTGACCAAATGAATTGGTTTCTAACATTCGAAAAGCAAAGAACCAGGATGTACTAAAACTACAAAATTAAAAAAAACAACACATCATAAAACAGAACTTAACTATATGCATTCGTGGATTTAAAAAAAAAATTAAAATACTAGTACATGTATGTATGCATTAAAAATTTAATAACCATACTAATATATAAATCATCAAACTAATATATAAATCGATTACATGAGTTCATAAATAAGAATATAAAATAGATTAGTAGAATATAAACAAGGTCACCTAGTTCATATTATATAGGGATGTGGGACAAAGACATAGACATGGTGCATAGTATTGTATTATAAACTAATAAAGAAAAAGGATCAATATCTTACAAGTAAATGATGTAGTGAAACTTGTATTATAAACTAATAAAAAAAGGATTAATAGCTTACAAGTAAATGATGTAGTGAAACTGTGAACAGTCTCAAAGTACTCCCTCTTGCTTCTTCGATTTCTAATGCGCGACTGTGTCTCTCTAAAAAAAACTATCTTAGGGTTGATTTTGTTATGACTCTGTGTGACATGATATTATAATATAGGCTACCGACTGTCCTAATGTTACTAAAATTTTGATATCAAAATTCAACTATTAAACAAAATTTTCTACTAAGTCTTCTATATTTAGTAAATGCATAATAATATAAATCATAATTCTTATTCTTTATTATTATTATTATTATTATTATTATTATTATTATTATTATTATTATTATTATTATTATTATTATTTAATATCTAAATTTCCTATATATTACATATATACCCCTTAAAAAGGATTCCGTCCCCGGAATCAAACGAAACCAAAACTCGTACTTGATTCAAATAAATGCGGATATCTCTCACGAATAGATTCCTCTAGTTCCCAAGTAGCCTCTCTCTCAGAATGATTTTCCACAAAACTTTGACAAAAAGAATGATTGCCTTTCTAATAACTCGCTCTTTTCAAACTAAGATAATTTCGACTTCCTCCTCACAAACTAATTTATAAAATGTATAGCGAGCGTTGAAAAATTTCGAATAAACAAAAATGACAATTGCAATTCTATATAATCAAAACAGAATAATCATGAATTTGTGATAACTTTAGTCGTGATTTTAATCTATAAGCAATTTCACTCGCTCCCTACTTCTTGCATGCAAGACTACTATTGCATAAAAATACAGTTAGTATAAATAATTTTATAAATTATTAAATCTTCTAACTCTTTGCTACTGGATATGGGCTAAAAATAAGCCCTAAATTCATAATTAATGTTGCATTAATTAGACCCGATATGGTCCAAACATGGGGCCCACCAACAGGGTCCAAAACCCTATTTTAAATATTAATTTCGTAATTAATATTGGAGGTGAAAAACAGCTCAGCAATAAGAGTCAAACAAGGATATTACTCCTGCCTGACTTAGCCTCCAAGGCACCTAACTCAACATGGAAACTGACTCCTACAAGGAAGGAGTCTAGAACCATCCTAGAGGAGGTGACTTGTCCGCCAAGTCACCTAACCCTACTACGATTCTAAGGCTTCTCAGCCTATATAAGGGCCTGACCCCTCATTCTTAGAACTACGTTGGCTTAATCCTCGAATAAGGACATACAAGCCACTACGTCCTTGGTGTGCCCTTGCCGCCATTGCCCCGAGGGCATCACCAAGAACTACGTTGGCTTGATTCTCTAGTAATACAGAGATACGTAGGCATCTTGTGAGGATCGATCAGTCTCGAACGCAAGAACAACCATTAAAGCTCGAAGCTCACCATCCCTTGTATTTAATACATACAAACCCTAGCCGCAATTTACAAACCCTCATTTTTATTCCACAATATTTGGCGCCGTCTGTGGGAAGACAACATCAACCATGGTTCAAACATGAAGAACAACACCAGTTGTAACTGAGGCCGTGTCACTCAGCTCTGCTCCACCCCTCACCGAACAGGCTCCCCCAGCATCAAGAGTTATCATCCAACAGGCTCCCCCAGCATCAGGAGCGATCATCCAACAGGCTCCCCCAGCATCAGGGGTGATCACGCAGTCTCAAGTTTCTCAACAATCAGGGGCGATTCCCCACGTTGAGAGTACGCTACCTCTGATCGACTAAGCAGGACGAGGAACCAACCCTCTTCAGATGGTGGTCTCTCCTCTTTTTAATCCTGACAACCCACCATTAGGGGTACAGATCCACACCACGGATCTCCCCTTGAATACTAACCCGAGGTATGGTCTGCCTAACCACCCTCCAGCTGCTCGGGGAGCAGGGCCAAGTGGACATGCCATGCAAACATAGGATCTACCCTATATTAGAGGATTGGGTCCTTATCAAGACGACTACTCTGGCCCCTATTCTGATGATTCGTCATCTGAGGATGATGATCGTGATGAACATCCAAGGAGGTGACGTGTTAGCAGAGAACCTCGGGCGAGGACCCAAGGAATCCATGATGGACCTCCAAAACGACTAAGGAGAGGATTAAGGCTCATGAGGTTGAGATCCAAAGGCTAAAGGATGACATAGCAAGGGAACAGGCAAGACAGAGTCTGATTCGACCCCCTCCAATCTCAGGAAGGATTCCTGTTATAGATTTGGAGAGGTCCTCAAGAAGACAGAAGAGGGTTGATATCCCAACAAGAGAAGCTATGAGGGTGGAAACCCCCAGGAGTAACCCCAAGGATCTCATGCCACTTGGAGATCCCGATGACCTCACACCACCGTTTACTGAGGAGGTGATGAATGCTCGTATCTCTAAGAGGTTCAAGATGCCGACGATCAAGGCTTATGATGGAACGGGTGATCCCGCAAATCATGTTAGGATGTTTTCGAACGCACTGCTGCTGCAGCCTGCAAGTGATGCCCTGAAGTGCAGGGCGTTCCCTCAAACCCTGTCTGGTATGGCTCAAAGGTAGTACAGCCGTTTGCCTGCAAACTCGATTGGGTCTTTTAAGGAATTGAGCGCTGCTTTCGTCAACCAATTCATTAGTGGAAGAGTTCATGAGAAGAGCTCTGCATCCCTTATGAATGTGGTACAAGGGAAAAACGAAAATCTGAGAGATTACCTCAAGTGATTCACTAAGGAGACGTTGAATATCACTGACTTGGAGAATAAGGTGGCCATGGTAGCCCTGGAGCACGGAACTACTGACCTCTGCTTTAAAAGGTCATTAGCAAAGCATCCCCCTGAGAATATGGCTGAGCTCCAACGAAGGGCTGATAAGTATAATAAAGCTGAGGATAACATGAAGAAAGAAACCACCGTAGGTGGAGGAGGAGGTAACAATGACTCCAAGAAGCGAAACCAAGACCAGAACTATGATGATCAAGATTATGATGCTAGGGACAAGTATCCCCGAACTAGCGAGGACTCCGACTCTGCAACTAAGAAGAACCAAGGGTCAAGGTTCACTGAGTATGCAAGGTTGAATACTCCTAGGAGTCGAATCTTGTCGGACATTGAGAATGATAAGGATTTTCGATGGCCGAAGCCACTCAGGGGTGATCCCGCAAAGAGAAACCGGAATCAGTATTGCAGATTCCATAGAGACGTAGGGCATAACACTGACGATTGCAAGCAACTCAAAGATGAGATCGAGTTTTTGATCCGTAGAGGGAAACTGAGCCACTTCACTAAGAGTGAAGACCGTGGTAATCAGAGAAGAGACTATAATAGAAGGGATGACGATCAAGATCGCAACCCACAACCCCGAGGGCCAGTAATCAACTTGATCTCAGGAGGCCCGACTGCGGCCGGGACAACTAGGAACTCTCGAAAGGTTTATGCCCGAGAGGTGTTGCACATCGTAGGAGAGGCCCCGAAGCGTGCAAAAACTGAGGTAGCGGTTAGTTTTGATGACTCAGACTTGGAAGGGGTGAAGTTCCCCCATGACGACCCGTTGGTCATAACTCCTGTGATTGGAAACTCGGAGGTGAAGCGAGTCTTGATAGACAATGGAGCTTCCGTTGACATTCTGTTTCATGATGTGTTTGTGAATATGGGATACACTGATTCTCAGTTGACCCCCAATAACATGCCTATATATGGATTTAATGGAGTAGAATCCAAAGTTGAAGGGACTATTCAGCTGCCTGTAACTATTGGGCAGGAGCCTAAGGAGGCCACTCAGATGTTGAACTTCATTGTAATTAAGGCGGTTTCAACATACAGCGCTATCCTCGGAAGGACTGCACTTCATACATTCAAGGCTGTTGCCTCAACTTATCATATGAAGATCAAGTTCCCAACCAGGAATGGTGTTGGAGAACATAAAGGTGATCAGAAGATGGCACGAAGCTGTTATGTAGCCTCGTTAAGGCCTGATGGAGTCGGGGGGCAGTCCTTCCGATTGAAGACATGGATGTTCGCAGTGGTAAGGAACACCAAGAAAGGTCAGCAGAGGACATCACACAGAAGCCTCGGACAGCCATTGAGGCTAAGGCGTTAACTGACTTTGTGGTTGAATTTACCATTGGCAACCAAGAAGTCGGGGGGAAGGAGGTAGTATCCCGAGCAGGAAGTGAACTTCAGAATAAGAATGAGGAGACCAGAAGGAGTGGTAGGTGCTCTATTTTGATGGAGCATCAAAAACAAAATCAAGTGGTGCAGACCTAGTCTTGCAAAGCCCCGATTGGGCTTAAGTTATCCTAGTAGGACTTAGCTTCATATTTATCTAGTAGAAGTAGAAATAAGGTTCATTAAAATCATTGCAGAGCATGTTGCTCCGAGTAGAACAGTAGTACTCTATGTAAGGGTTGAACCCATTTCAAGTTATTAATGCAAGTCTGTTTTCCATTCATTGATTGTGTATGTGCCAAGCACCTGATGTGTGAGTCAAAGATGACTAAGTAACGAAAATAAAAGAATACACGAATGGAAACAAACAAATGCATACCCCGAAGGGTAGAGTTAGGTTACAGCAGATAAGAGTTTAAGTCCTTGAAGGACCCTGGAAAAAAAGACAAGCGTTGAAGTCCTGATGGAACACCCACTGAAGAAACATATTGCATAGCCCGAAAGCCAATGGAAGGCTCATCAAGTGGGCAATCAAACTAGGAGAATTCGATGTTAAGTACAAGCCTAGGACGGCCATCAAAGCCCAGGCTCTAGTTGACTTCGTGGTTGAATATATCATTGACTACCAAGAAGTCGGGGGGCAGGAGGTAATAGACCAGGAAGGTCAGCAAGGTGAGAAACCCCTGGAAGAGAAGAAGGAGTATTGGATTCTCTATTTTGATGGGGCATCAAAAACAAAAAGCTCTATTTTCATGGGGCATCAAAAACAAAAACCAGTGGTGCAGGTTAAGTTCTGCATAGCCCCGATGGGTTCACACTCGAATATGCCTTGAAGTTGGACTTCCAAACAACCTACAACGAGGCGGAGTATGAAGCTCTAATAGCCGACCTTAGACTGACAAAAGCCCTGAGGGTCAAGAACCTGAAAGTCTGTGGAAACTCAAAGTTGGTAGTCTCACAAGTCAATGGAGAGTTTGAGGTTAGAGAAAAGAATACGGCCAAATACTTGAGGATTGTGAAAGCTGCGATAGCCCAGTTAGATGAGTGCCAGGTATATTCCAAGGGAGGAGAATACAAAGGTCGATGCCTTATCTCAATTCAAGGGTCGAGACCCATTTTGGGAGCGTCTACTTCCAAGTTCTGAGAACCCTTACAACTGATTCTAAGCTTATTGCTCCTATCAGAATAGGAGGATGCTGGATAGATCCTATCAAAGCACACCTTGATAATGGCTGGTTGCAAAACGATGCCACGGGGGCACGGAAGCTAGCTGTAAGGAGCTAAAGGCTCGGAGAGGCCACACGTCACCCAAATAAAGGCCCTTATTTCGATCAGAATCCTGGTCGAAGGGGTCAGGATTCCTGATCGAAAATCCTTTCGACCAAGAAGCTGGGAAGGCCATTATTTCGATCAGAATCCTGATCTAAGGGTCAAAGTTCCTGATCGAAAATCCTGATCTAAGGGTCAGGGTTCCTGATCGAAAATCCTTTCGACTAAGAGGCCGGGAAGGCCCTTATTTTGATCGAAAATCCTGATCTAAGGGTTAGAATTCCTGATCGAAAATCCTGATCTAAGGGTCAGCATTCCTGTTCCAAAATCCTGATCTAAGGGTCAGCATTCCTGATCGAAAATCCTGATCTAAAATACCAAAAATCCTGGTACAAAAAAAAAGCTATATAATGAAAATTTTTATGTGCCTAGAGTCATGAATGACTTCAATTCAAGACGAATTTCGAGCCAATGAGGCCAAAAATACGATCGTAAATTACGAAAATATTTTGGCAGAGGATCCCTTTAAAATTACAAAAATTATTATTATTATTATTAAAAATAATAATAATAAAATCCGGGTTAGATTTTATTCGAATGAAATTTTATCTGAGTGGGACACCTCCGATTTGGGGATCGAAATTATCCGAGATTCGGACAAAAGAAATATTATTATTGAATAATAAAATTTTTAAAAAGAAAAAAAAAGAGGAGAAGAAAAAAAAAGAAATCATTCGACCAAAATCCTGGTAAAAAAAGACCAGGATCCTGCTCGAGAAAACCTTCGACCAGACGAAAAATGAGTCCTTTTCGACCAGGTGAATACTTTTGGCAAAAGTGCAATTTGGTACCCCGAGTTTTGCAACATTTACAGAAAGAATACTGCAGTTTATAATTTGATGAACAGACCCCTGTTGTTTATATTTTTACAGAAAGGTCCCTACACTTCACATTTTGACAAAAAAATACCTGTGGGTACATAAAAATTCCTAAATTATTAGGAATAATTAAGGAAAATACCTGTGGCTACATAAAAATTCCTAAATTATTAGGAATAATTAAGGAAAATACCTGTGGGTACAAAAAAATTCCTAAATTATTAGGAATAAGTAAGGAAAATACCTGTGGGTACAAAAAATTTCCAAAATTATTTGGAAAAATTACGAAAATACTTATGGGTACATAAAAAATTCATAAATTATTAGGAATAATTAAGGAAAATACCTGTGTGTACAAGAAAATTCTTAAAATATTAGGAATAATTGAAATAAATACCTATGGGTACATGGAAATTCCTCAAATATTAGGAAAAGTACAGAAAATACGAGGAAAATTATAGAAATATTTTCTTGACAAATTGGGAGATAATTTATGCTAATAATGCATAAAAGCTCTATGAAAGTGCCGAAAGTGCCGAAATTACTAAAAGCAAGCACAAGTTAAAGCCTCGAATAAGGCAAATCGTCGTAAATGTGTAGGTCGCTCCACACTTTGCATTAAGGCGATACTCGTGAAACACTAATGTACAATTATAAACCCAGACCCGAGTCTCGAAAAAGGCCGTTAAAACTTCAAGGAAAACCTGATTAGTTTTCCTTGAAGTTGGGGGGCAAATGATATTGGCTAAAAATAAGCCCTAAAGTCACAATTAATGTTGCATTAATTAGACCCGGTATGGTCCAAACGTGGGGCCCACCAACAGGGTCCAAAACCCTATTTTAAATATTAATTTTGTAATTAATATTGGAGGTGAAAAACAGCTCAGCAATAAGAGTCAAACAAGGATATTACTCCTGCCTCACTTAGCCTCCAAGGCACCTAATTCAACATGGAAACTAACTCCTACAAGGGAGGAGTCTAGAACCTTCCTAGAGGAGGTGACTTGTCCGCCAAGTCACCTAACCCTACTACGATTCTAAGGCTTCTCAGTCTATATAAGGGCCTGACCCCTCATACTCAGAACTACGTTGGCTTAATCCTCGAATAAGGACATACAAGCCACTAGGTCCTTGGTGTGCCCTTGCCGCCATAGCCCCGAGGGCATCACCAAGAACTACGTTGACTTGATTCTCTAGTAATACAGAGATACGTAGGCACTTTGTAAGGACCGATCAGTTTCGAACGCAGGAACAGCCATTAAAGCTCGAAGCTCACCATCCCTTGTATTTAATACATACAAACCCTAGCCGCAATTTACAAACCCTCGTTTTTATTCCACAACACCACTAGTAACCTTAAAATACATGTTAAAATGCACATCCAAATTGAACACAACAATTAATACACACATAACAAAAAAAAATTAATACATATCAATTTGCTTATTAAATAGTCACATTTTTTTATAACTGTCTTGAACCTAGTGTGTACAACACGTCGTTAATTATCGCTTATATTAAATTAAATAATTAATTAACACATTCTTTTAGAATTAATGACACTAATAAGATTAGCAAAATTAAGTCAACATGTGTAATATACAATCTAATAACAAACATAAATAGATAAATATATACTTCAAATAGGTCACATCATCCAAACACATACATGTAAACATATATCAAAATAAGGAAAAGAGTCTAAATAATAAAGTCTCTTAAATTTATTTGTAATTAATTAGTAAATTGAGTTGGAACTTAGTGTCTAGATACCATAAATAATGAATGATGTGTTCAAATAATTCATAAAAGCATTTAGTGCTAAAACAACTAATGCTCACGTTTTGACTAGCAAAAATAAACTAGGGTTGAGTACTTTTATACATAAATTTAAGGATGCCTTAATATTAGCTATAAACAATTAACAAATTATTTGAATAAACATCTTCAGTATTAGCAATTTGACATATAGTTATATTCAAATAGTTTATAAAACAATCTCATACAACAAATATAATAGCTTAATTAAATTAGCAACAATCTAGTCTCACACGGTTTAAACTAATCAAGGCACGTTACACACATCTATGATATAAATTTTCGTATGACACTCTACGAAATGTCAAATAACTTGACTTGTAAAAATACAAAGCTATGAACTCAATAAGCATGCATAAACACTAATAGACAATAGACTAGAAAATAATTAATTAAGTGCGTCAATTAAGCATAGCACATAATTATGAAATATGTAATTTTGTTTGTACTTGACTAAAACTATATAATATTTATGGTCCTTTTTGTCCTTTCTCCACTGTCTCTCACATGCTCGGTCTGCTTTTTTTTTTTCTCTTCTCCTGGTTCTCTCCTAGTGACTAGTACGGCTAAATACACAATATAACTCCTATTTTTAAGGTTCACTAGTGATATTAATTTATTTTAAATATCAAAATTAACAACACATGTGTCTCTACATGTTCACTATCCTTATGTCCAGATTATGAGACCCGGTCATAACAAAATATATCCAAACTGAAATAAATTAAATTATCATATATTGTAAATAAAATATAAATAGTATTTAACTCAACTTAAAATATCCAACACCTGTAAACTATATGGATCAGATGCACAAGTATCTAATATTAAACAAATATACAGGAAAAACAAAAATTAGTAGTTTCAAACAAAATTATATTCTAAAGTAGAACATTGAATATTAAATAACTTGCATACAGTATATATTATAATAAATAACTTAATCCCATTCAAATCCTACTGAACTTGTTAAATTAGAACACTTCAACATTTTATAAGATACATAAACTTAGAATATTAAAGAAAAATCATTGTCCAATTATTAAACTAAAATTATTTGTCTTTGAATAATTTTTGATACTAGGAAAGGAAAAAAAAAAATTAAAACTTACAAATATATTTATGTTTTAAAACCGAATAGCTTGATACTTTTTTTAAAAAAAAATTAGAATAAATAACACTTACATTCCTTTACAGAATTATTAAATTTCAGGCGTCCCTAAAATTAATAATACCATTTCATTTAATTATTTATTTTGGGCGTCCCCAAAATAAAATAATTAAATTATAAAATTTTGGAATGAGTGTTTTAAACATAATTTGAATAAATTGAGAAAAAAATTTCTATTAGTAAAAAGAAATAGAGGCTACCAGTATCAAAATAATGTGAATATACTATAATCTTACAAGTGAACTACCAATACATACACGAGTATGGGAAAAAGAAAGCTTAAGCAAATTCAAAAACACATATTACAAACAGATAAATAAAGAAAATACTATGGATTTGTATTCTAAAATACTTAAAGTTTAATTGATTCGAAGAAGCAAAAAAAAAAAAAAAGAAACATAATGGACCTTTTTCTATTGTATAATTCAAAATGTAAGACTAAACACGAAACAATCAGAAATGTTATTCAAAGTATAAAATAATATATGAAAATAAACAAGAAGATAAAGTTATAACTCAAGAAATAATTTATTTTCATATATATAACAAATTTTGTGAACATATATAACAAATTTAAAATCAGAAGGTTAAAAACTACCCATACAAGACCAATCTCGCACAACTAACAGATCAAGCCTATAGATGGTCTCCCATCTTATCATAAAATTAAAGTTAAAACTTTTATCATTGGTGAAGCTAACAAAATTTTCAAGACTCCTGGAACTAAAACTATTAGACAGATTCTTATATATCTGCATCTTCAAAGAGCATTGACTTCCTTATAAATCACACCAATTATACTCAACCAAATTGCACTTAGGACATTAAATAAATCATGCATCCTCCTTAAAGAAACATAGTCTTTCATTTATCTAACAATCTTGATAATTAAAAATAATAGCATTCATGTCAGGGTCTTTAAAAACGTAAGGTGACTCACTAACAAAGACAAAATTCAAAGGTACCAGATTGATGAGAAAGAGAGGAGAAACTGAGTCCAACCATAACCAAATATTTGAAAAGTTTCACTTCTAAAAAAAATATCATAAAAATAAAATAGTTGTTAACTGGACAAAACTAAATGAAAATACCCATCCTAACGTGTATCATCCTAATGTCTACCCCAATCTCACAGGTCAACCTAAAAAGGTTTTCTATATGAAGGAACCTGGCTTTGATACCATCTTTGTAACACCCCCTTCCTAAAATGGGAGGAGATATTACTTAAAATCCATAACCTGCAACAGAGCACTAAAATAATTTCTAAATAAATTATTAAGTCTAAATAATGCTGGAAGTCCATGAGTCCTAATCAATGGAATAAGGGGAGCTCTCCATCACACAGTCCCAGATCGCACTAAGCACCTGCCAGAAGAAGAATACGGCATGAGCAATCGCCCAGTACGGATTTGGAATACAGTTTTGTAAAACAAAAAAAAACAGTTTCTATATTTGACAGTTTATAATAAAACATTTATTTCAAAATAAGAATGGCTGAAGCAACGAGGGGTTAGGATATTTTATACCGAGATCAGAACAGAACAGAACAGATACAGACACACATCATAGGGTACCTAATGTGTGCAACAAATCGGATAACGTGTACGGCATATACAACGTCACCGCCAAATCAAATCACAAATCAAATAAAAATCTGGGTGCACCCACGTATCCTGAAACAAATATCAAAATGCGAAAAAGCTCGCCACCTGAGTTATCAAAAGGATACGCCGTGACCAATCACACTGTCACGGAAGTGTCATATCACTGGTGCCGCAATGACATGGCTGTAGTACCCCTACAGCTGGTTAACTCGGTATACCCTATATCACTAAGGGTTCAAATAAAATATTTCGCAAAATCTTTAAAATCACAGTATACAAATATTTGAACATTTCCAACAATACATAATTTGCACAATTTCAAAAAGTCGCAGAAATAGATATTTAAATATTTTCAAAACAAATATAAAAATCACTTTCCAAAATCAACGAATCAAAATATAATTTTTTTTCCTTAAATCAGAACAATCAAAACCAAGTTAATATATTTGAGGACAAAACAGATTTAACATTACTAATCCTAAGAGGAGTAGCGCTGAATAAAAAGGAGTGAGAATCCGTACCTTGAAAATAGCAACTAAAATATTAACGAAATCCACAAACGATCCTCTAAACCTCCGGCCCGCGATCTAGTTACAAATGTAATAATTTATTATTAATAATATATTCTTTCCCGGTATATATAGATGATAACACATGCAAAGTTATATGACTCGCTTGTTTTAATTATAAAATATAATTAATCAAACATAACCAAATTAATAAAATAACATTATTAGTAAAACACTTTCGGCACTAATAATTATATTAATGTAAACCAGACCAGAAAACTAGATAGACCAGAAAACAAAGTAATTGGTGTACTAATTTAACAAACCAATTAAATAGACATCATATAATGATAAGAAAATGCATGGTGTACTTATGTAGATTATAAAAGTACTAGAATTTGGTTTCTCCATGCAACAAAATTTTATAACCTTATATTTCCATGACCTCACAACACAAGTAGTACCAGTACATGCCTGTTAATAAAATAATCTTTAATGTACCATATGAATGTATAACTGACCAAATGAATTGGTTTCTAACATTCGAAAAGCAAAGAACCAGGATGTACTAAAAGTACAAAATTAAAAAAAACAACACATCATAAAACAGAACTTATGTCACTATATGCATTCGTCGATTTTAAAAAAAATTAAAATTAAAATACTAGTACATGTATGCGGTAAAAATTTAATAACCAAACTAATATATAAATCATCAAAATAATATATAAATCCATTACATGAGTTCATAAATAAGAATATAAAATAGATTAGTATAATATAAACAAGGTCACCTGGTTCATATTATATAAGGATGTGGGACAAAGACATGGACATGGTGCATAGTATTGTATTATAAAATAATAAAGAAAAAGGATCAATAGCTTACAAGTAAATGATGTAGTGAAACTGTGAACACTCTCAAAGTATTCCCTCTTGCTTCTTCGATTTGTAATGCGCGGCTGAGTCTCTCTAAAAAAAATTATTTTAGGGTTGATTTTTTTATGACTCTCGTGTGACATGATATTATAATATAGGTTACCGACTCTCCTAATGTTATTAAAATTCTGATATCAAAATTCAATTATTAAACAAAATTTTCTACTAAGTCTTCTATACTTAGTAAATGCATAATAATATAAATCATAATTCTTGTTCTTTATTATTATTATTATTATTATTATTATTATTATTATTATTATTATTATTATTATTATTATTATTATTATTATTATTATTATTATTAAATATCTAAATTTTCTATATATTACAATAATTATGAGAATCACCAAAAATTTTGTGATTTTATGCACAAGTTGTTTCATAAAATACAAGCACATAGTAATCTGACAAGGAAATAAGAGAAACTCGAACTTGGAAGAATCAATGGGAAGTTGGAGCCTAGCATGCTGCACTGTGAGCTGCTCCGCCCCTCCAGGTGACGGTGGTTAAATGAAGTAAACAGCAAAAGAAGGGTCAATTCTTTTTCTCGGTTTGTCCAAGTATTTTTTCTCAAACTTTTGTTGCAAAAAAGTCTTCTAATGATTACAAACACTCTCCCGGGAGAATAGTAGTACTCGTAAACTTACAGGTTACCTTTTATTTCCGATACTCATTTTCTCCTTTAAGTCTATATTTTTTAGTATCACATCACTTTGTATATCTTGAATTACTATTATTTTCAATTTTTTATGTATTTAACCATAATTAAAAATGATAATTAAAATTTTAATTATCATTTCAATTTCTCGGAATAAAAATTTAGAATAATTATTATTTGTACAATTAATTTTTGACATTTCTTTATTTCGTGTCACAAGTATGTATTTTTTGATATGTTGCGCATATATTTTAAATATGTTTTATTTTGTATCTTTTTGAACATGTACCTTCCAAGTTAATTGATAATGTACCAAAATATATTTGAAATATAGTACATTTAACGATTCTTAACTATACATGTTAAATATATAATCTAATATTTGTATGCATTTTACATCTCTTCCTCTTCAAATATTCATTTATTATAAACAACTAGCCAATTTATCCGCGCTTCGTGCGGTTTATAAATTTTTATATAAAAGTACTGTAATAGATAAATTAATTTCTATTATTCTTAAAAATTGATTGGTCTCTTATGAATTTTCTGTAAAAATTTAACTTAAAAATAATTTACATGAATTATTAATTGGAAAAATACTCTTATTATATACAAAATTTTGATAATCTTAAAAATATCACAAACATATAAAAATAAAAATTACAATATGAACGTATTATTTAATACAACTTAATAACGTTTTTTAAAGCTGACACCCCTCTCATAATATATGTTAACACTAAATCACGCAAGTGTACGTGGTCACAAGTAATATATAAGGTTAAGTCCAAATTCGTTCCCACAGGGATCAAGTTATGGTTCTTTTCAGTAAATGCACCTATTCAACAATGTATGATCTTAATTCGCTGCTAAGACAATAAAGAAATTGAGGTTTTAATTAACTAAATTAAACTAAGATGCAAAGTAAAAACTAATTAACTAATGAGAATTAAATCTGAATTTCTTATAAGAATAAAAACATAGGATCCTAACTTCATTATCTACTTCACTTAGAGTCGCAACCTTTAATCAATACATGTGATGGTTTTGATATCTGATCGGATAACACGAAATAAGTAAAAGCTACCTCTCGGTATACTAATACCAAACTATGCATGCATCCACAAAAGAGATAGAAGATGGGTAGACACCAAATATGTTTAGACTCTATATCTTTATAGAATTTGAAAACATAAAGGTTTAAGCACAAGTTATCCACTTAGATCACATAGGGTAGCATAATATCTCTATTTACGCCACAAATCATGATGTTAAAACATCAACCTATCGTATGCTAGCATGGCAAGTTCTAAATCTCAAGATCCACTCTCGTTTCGCAGGAGATTAACAAGTTAGATGTTCGCGACGCATCTAAATACATGTAACACAACCATACGAGGATATCAAGAATTCACCACACATAAATCTTTAAAGCATTCAAACTACTAAGCTACATAGATAACTTCGTTAGAATCCCATGACAACGATTAGCTCATAATTGAACCGTTCATCGTCATGGGATTTGATAAAAACATGATATAAAACAAGATATAATTAAAAGAAGTAATTATATTAATAAACAAAGAGTTAAGAAAACAAATCTAGAATCCAGAATAACACAAAAGATGAAGTAGATCTAGATCCGTTGCTTGTCACGAGCGTTGAATCCTTCTCTCCTTTTCTCCCTTGCAGATCTAAGCTATGTTACAAAAAATAATAACTCTAATTACAATGCTAAGATGTGTTTAAATAGGCTCTAGATTTCTTGCCCAGCAGGAAATTACCTTCTATTACAATTAGAATTCGATTAAGGTACTAAAACCTGCCCATAATATAATTAGAATTAGAAAAAGGGCAAAACAGTAATCTTTCAGCCTTGCTTCACAAAGAACACGTGCGTGAATTTTAACTACACGCTCCCTGCACCTGCTATCTATCCCAGGTTGTAGAAAATCTCTCAAGCTTCGCGTGAGCTGTAAGATCGCTGAAAACGGACTTCTAGAACTCCAGATATGGCCAAAACAGTGTAGACTGCGCAACCTTCCCGGAAAATCCGAATTTAAATCAATTAATCCTCCAAACACGATAGAAGCATCACCCATAATCGACATTCTTGTAAGTCTACACAACTAAGCAAAACACATCAAAACTACAATAAACTTGAGTCCAAGACAATCAATTTAAGCCGAATTTAAGCGATCCAAATGGATATAAAATCCACTAATCACAGCCCCAAACTTAAACCGATGCTTGTCCTCAAGCATAAACAGTTACAACTAACTAACTAACTAGTACCACTTCCGTAGGTGATCACGGTTGCATTTGGCATATGCAACAAGCCCTTTAAACCCCTAGGCAGCCCTAGTGGACGATAAGGTCTCGTGAGGGCCTATAGCGAATGTACCCACAAAATCCATTTAACCTAATGCAATGCAATGCATGAATGCAACTAATATGAAAAATGCAACGATCCCCTTCAAACTAACCAAAACCAACTAGCAAACAAATATCTTAGAGAATGCAACTAAATCCAAATAGAGCTCGACCAAGTTCCCGTATACTAACAATACATGAACAGAAACGTGCGTGTGTGCAATGCTCATCAGAAATACTCCCAAAACTAGGTCAAAGATCATACATGCTCTTCGTCAAGACAATCACAGGTTTATATATAGAATAGACTGTAGACACTTCATAACCTAAGAACACCTCCATCCTTATCCAAGGTAGACAGAAATTCATGCTTTATTACTAACTACTACGACACATATATACAAGCATGCTTATTTAACCGTGCAATGGATGAGACCCCGAAAGGCTTATACAATAATACCCATGTAGCGAGCGTTGGGTTAGTGGATCCCAGACTATAAAAGCCTTAGGTCACTAGGCAGAAAGTCCCCGTGAACTTAATTGCTCGAGTATTAAAGAGCTCACCCTAGTTAATTTTGCATATAAACAATTGACACTTTTGACTTTTTTTTTTCTTTTTTTTTCTTTTGTTTTTTTTTCTATGCAATCTGGAATGAGAATTCTCAATTCCAACCCTAGACTACTCATATAAATATGAGCCGGCTACTAGCCATTTGACGCCTAGCCATTATTGACAATTATTTACAATTTAAGCATGAAATCCCTGTTTTCCCCCAAACTTAGACTTAAGTGTTCTAGGCCATCAAGGGAATAACGAAAATTCTAACTATAATCAAGTGATTAAATCTCAAAACATCCAAACAAGCATGACCTCAACCTAGCCCAAAAGCACCCAATGAGTCTGTGTAATTAGTTTTGTTTCCGAAACACATAAGTCAATTTCATAGAAACTATAAGTTAACCCTCTATTCATCATTACCACACTCAATTAGACACCTACCTACCAATCAGAATTAGCTCGTTCTAAGGGATCATGAAATATGCATGCCATGAAATGCAACTAATATGAACTCACATGGTATACGAAACAAAAAATAGAATGTCCTATATGAAACAAACGTAGATAACACGAACATACATGCATAATTTACTACTACTAATATGCAAAGCAGGAAATCCTACATGAACACATAATACAACAATAACTACTAATCCCTCAAACCACCCCCAAACTTAAAATATTCAATGTCCGCATTGAATGGAAGTAAATACGAGGAATAGTAGAAAACATACCTAAAAAGCGCTTCACATATCCTTCCCCATCGCAACTCAACATACTTGTTCGGCAAAAATCCCCTTTCTGTAGCAATACCCAACTCACAAGAAGCTCCACTAATAATCTCCAAGCAATATCACACCAAAAATAGCCCAAATTCCTAGAATAATACAAAATCCCCAATTTACAAGAACACAAATTCGTAATAAAAATAAGATTAAAGAAGAGATAAACCCATTACGAATCAAAGAGGTGAACTTGTAATTAATTCCTCTTTAGAATTGAATTTAAATAAATAGAAGAGGAATTGGATTTGTATGTATGGGTGTGTATATATAATGGAGTGATTGGATGAATAAAAATTAAACGTGTCAGGGAGAAATTTTGAGTGGGTATGAATTTGAGGTAGAATAGAAAAAGGATTTAATAATTTAGAGAAAAAGAATTTGAATTGATATAGGTTTAGAGATTTGAATAGGAGATGGGGGGGTTTTGGAATTGTTATGAAATTAGGAATAGATTTAGGGAAGAAAGAATAAGAATAGAAAAGGAATTGGAAATATACATTATTATAACTGAAAAATATGGTGTGATATTTTAGGGTATATATTGTAAGATTTGTTGAAAATTAAAAAGGTAGCGTATTTTAATTAGAAAGGAAATATTAATGATTGAAAGATATGATACGATTAATCTTTTTAGGTGTTTATAAATGGTAAGATCTTCAACTAAAAGTAAATGTGAAAAAGGCAATCGACTAATTACCATTATTTATATTATGTTATTATTTATTTTAGGTGCTATATTTTTCTTGAAAATTATGATATGATATTTTTGGGTATATATTAATGATTATAAGATTTATTTAAAATTAAAAAGGTAACTTGTTTTTATTCGAAATGAAATATTAATGATTGAAAGATATGATACGATTGATATTTTTAGGTGTTTATTAAAGATAATATTTTCAACTAAAAGTAAATGTGAAAAAGGCAATTGGCTAATTACCATTAATTATATGATTTTATTATTTATTTTAATAATTATGAAAACCAAACCGACAAACTTTCGATCTTTCGGCTTTAATATAGTAGTATAGATAGGTATTTTAGTTAGAAAAGGCAATCGACTGCTTAACAGTAATTGTATTATTTTTTATTTATTAATTAAGATAACTTTACCAAAACCAAACAGATAAAATTTTCAATTTTTCAATTTTAATATAATAACTACCTTATAACCCGTGCAATGCACGCGTTTCGTGTATAATGTTATAAATTTTATTTAATATTACAATTATGTTTTTAAATAATCATTATTTTTAATAATATTTTTAATTTTAATTTGATATAATTTAATATACTCTTGTTTACGGATTATACTAATATTTCCTTATTATAAACAACGCATATGATTTTTAATATACTTTATTAATAATTGAAAAATATGGTGTAGTATTTTCGGGCTATATTTTTCTTGAAAATTATGATGTATATTTTTGGGTATATATTAATAATTGTAAGATTTGTTTTAAATTAAAAAGGTAATGTGTATTAATTCGAAAGGAAATATTAATGATCTTTTTTTAGGCATTTATAAAAAGTAATATCTTCAACTAAAATTAATTGTGGAAAAGGCAATCGACTAAATTTAATTTTATTATGTTAATGTGGAAAAGACAATCGACTAATTACCATTAATTATATTATGTTATTATTTAATTTATGTATTATATTTTTCTTGAAAATTATGGTGTGATATTTTCGGGTATATATTAATGATTGTAAGATTTGTTTTAAATTAAAATGGTAATGTGCTTTAATTCGAAAGGAAATACTAATGATTGATTTTATATAATCATTATTTTTAATAATTTTTTTAATTTTAATTTGATATAATTTAATATACTCATGTTTACGGATTATACTAATGTTTACTTATTATAAACAACGTATATAATTTTTAATATATTTTATTAATAACTGAAAAATATGGTGTGATATTTTCGGGCTATATTTTTCTTGAAAATTATGGTATGATATTTTTGGGTATATATGTTAACTCGAATAACTTGTAGAAGGGGGGGTTGAATACAAGTTATATAATCGTGCCTGATTTTTGCTTGATTAGATGAACAAGAACAAACAAATGAATCAAACTTTGTTTGTATTAAATAAATCAAATAAAAACTCTACCAAAGGTGTACTGATAAGTGGATTTTATATCCACTTATTATGCGCTATTTTGGCCTAGATTGGTGGTTTATCCTTAAGTATGTTGTGTCTTTTAATTCATTTTTGTTGTGTTTCAGCATTTGTTGTGCAGAACTCGCAACTTTAGGTATCTAGGCGATAAAAGGCTAAAAACGGTGGATTTCTGTCTCAATTTTATCAAGTGGACTGGCTACGAGGAAAAAGAATTATCATAAAGAAATTCTGAGTGATATATTCTTAATGCTGAAACCCCGGTTGGAATTGATATATTTTTCGTTTCACAAAAGGAATCCAGTTTCAGATCCTCAAGAGACCGTAATTTACACCTGGACGAGCAATGAGAAAATAGAATTATCACAAAAAGATGGAAAGTGATATATTCTTAAAGAGAAAACCCCGGTTTGAATTGATATATTTTTTGTTAAGCAAAAGGAGTCCGGTTTCTGACCCTCAAAATACCGCAACTTTGGACTTAAGGATTTATTTATATTAATAAATATTTTATTTAATTAGAAAATTATATTTTTAAATATCTAATAATATTAGATATTTATTTTTATAATTTTTAAATTAAATTAATTATTTATTAATTAAAGATTATAAGCTGTACGGGTTAAAAAGAATTTCTACGGAACCGTGCCTATAAAACAAATTAGGCCAATATGTTGCAGGTCGCCAATACGTGCAAAATGAATAAATAAGCAAAACAAAAAAAAAAAGAAATAGAAACTAAGACACATGACCTGTAAAGAGAATTCTACTGTGTCGGCTACTAAAAGAATAAAAGGGAGAGTTGTTATCAATTTTGTGCGCAGTACTGCAGTAGTGGGTTAGCTGTGAATGCTTTCGGCTCAATTATGGTGTTATTAATATTATTTTAATTTTTTTTATGTCTTTTCTTTTTATTTTTTTATTTTTGGTGTGCTAATTTTTTGCTATAAATAGCCTAGTTCTCAAGCTTGTAAGAACACAACATTTTGGAGAGCAATAAATTCTCTCTTGTATTCTCTCTATTTTCTTGTAATTTTAAGTTTAATTTTTATACACTTTAAATTTTTGCAATTTTAGTGTAATTGTTATTTTGGATGAAGAATTTACGGGGATTATTTGGAGCGCTCTTTTCTTTCACTGGAAGCTATTTCGGTTCTACTTTCTAACTCTTGTAATTTTCATATTTAATTTATCGTAATTTTTAATTTAGTTTTATTATTGTTGTTATTATTATTATTATTATTATTATTATTATTATTATTATTATTATTATTATTATTATTTTTATTATTATTAATATTATTATTAGTCTTATTATTATTATTATTATTATTATTATTATTATTATTATTATTATTATTATTATTATTAGTATGATTTCAATTAATCCCATGATGACGATTCGTTTAATTATGAACTAATCGCCGTCATGGGATTCTAATGGATTTATTTACGTAATTTAGTAATTCGATGCCTTAATTATTTGTATTATGATAAAAATTCAGATTGCCTAATGTGGTTGCGCTTAATTTATTAGATGCGTAGCTAACGTCTAAATTATTAATTCCTAATGAATGCGAAAGTGGATTTAGGAATTTAGAATTTGCCATGTTAGCATAGGTTCGTAATTGTCATGTACATTTACGATAAGTGATAGAATTTTTTTCACATCACCCTATGTAGTCATAATAAAGGAATTTATTCGTAAACCAATTATGTTTTCAAATCTTATAGACATATAAGGTCTAAACATAAAAGGTGTCCTCGCGACTTCTATCTTTTTAAGTGGATGTTTGTGTGGTTTGATATAAGTTAAGACTGAAAGGCGCTTATGTTATTTTCGTGTTCCCGACTAGCTTTCGTAAATTATCAAAAAAATTACTTTGAAATTAAGGCATCAATTCTAAATGAAATAAATAATGAAATTAGAATCCCATGTTTTTCTCACATATAAATTTTCATTTAATTAAATTAATTAGTTCGAATTATTTAATATTACTAATTTAATTAATCAATTAGAAAAATACAAAAATACCCCCTTTTGATATTTATTCAAGCAGTTTGTTGTTTAATCATACGTCGTTGCTTAAATATTATTTCTGAACAAACACGAAGTCTCTGTGGGAACGAATTTATTATATTACTTGTGACCGCGTAGACTTGCGCTGTTAGTTTTCGAACCAACAAGTTTTTGGCGCCGCTGCCGGGGACTTCGGTGTTATTTTAAGAATTTGTGTTTAACATCAACGGAGGTTAAACTTAACTGACTTGGATATTTTTTTTTCTAACGTCGTGTTTTCTTGCTCTGCCAGTATAAAGATCTTGAGTTGTTTATGCAAACGCGTGCCCAAGCTATTAAATCAAGAGCCGTAAGAAAGCTGGAAGAAGCATTAGAAATGGCGGATGATGTGCCCAAGACATTGATGGACTATTCTCAACCGAAAATCAATGACATTCAGTCAAGCATCGTCAGGCCCGCCATTGCAGCCAACACATTTGAAATCAAACCTGGCACAATCCAGATGGTACAAAACTCTGTCCAATTCGGGGGAACGCCAACGGAAGATCCAAATATGCATATCCGAAACTTCATAGAGATTTGTGACACATTCAAATTCAACAACGTGTTAGATGATGCTGTAAGGTTGAGGCTCTTTCCATTTTCTCTACGGGACAAAGCTAAGGGATGGTTGCACTCTCTCCCAGCTGGCTCGATAACAACATGGGAGGAACTCGCTCAAAAGTTCCTCACTAAATTCTATCCCATGGCAAAAACAGCTGCCATAAGGAATGCTATTGCTCAGTTCACACAACAGGCGGGGGAATCTTTATGTGAAGCTTGGGAACGCTACAAGGAGATGCTAAGAAAATGCCCTCATCATGGCATGCCCAACTGGATGGTCATAAATTGTTTCTATAATGGATTGGGATGGTAATCAAGACCTATTGTGGATGCAGCTTCAGGAGGAGCATTATGGGCTAAAAGTTATGAAGCTGCCTACGAACTAATTGAAATGATGGCGGCTAATGAGTATCAGAATCCGACACAGAGGATGCCTCAACAGAAGGTGGCAGGAATCCTCGAGGTTGATGCAGTCACATCCCTATCAGCTCAGCTTGAAGCGCTAAACATGAAGGTGGATTCTTTGACAAACTATGGGGTACAACAAGTAGCAAGTGTTTGTGAGCTATGTGCCGGTAGACATGAAATGAATCAATGTGCAATTTCCAATGAATCAGTGCACTTTGTGAGCAATTTTCAAAAGCAACAGCATCCGGTCCCAAACACTTACCAACCCAACAACAGAAACCATCCTAACTTCAGCTAGAGCAGCAATAACAATGGATTGCAACCACCACCACAACCACATCAAGCCCAACCACCATATCAACCACACCCATATCAACAACAACCATACCATCAAACCCAAAATCAGCAATATGGGGCCAGACCATACAATCCCTCAGGACTATATCAACAGCAGGGGCATCAACTTCAGAATCAGTACGCCCCGAAACAATCTCAACCTCCGGGATTTCATCAGCAGCCTCAGGCAAATGCGGGGCAATCCTTTAATGAAAAATCTGAATTGGATGAATTGAAGTTGTTGGTTAAAAGTCAAGCAGTATCTCTCAAGACGTTAGAGAATCAGATTGGGCAGCTTGCTAATGCTTTGTTAAACAGGCCACAAGGAACTCTGCCTAGCGATACCGAGCCAAATCCAAAGAATGAGCGGAAGGAGACTTGCAATGCAGTATCGTTAAGAAGTGGTAAGGAGATTGAAGGGACCTCAAAGAAAGCTGATGAAGAGGTTATCAAGGAAGCTGGGTCTAATGAAAAGCTTCAAGAGTTGGTGCATGAAGAATCCAGAAAAGATGAACCAGTTAAAGCACCGACACCAGAAAAGTATTTTTATCCACCTTCTCCATTCCCTCAACGCTTGTAGAAACAAGATCAATAATTTCAGAAGTTTATGGAGGTCTTCAAGAAACTATCTATTAACATTCCTTTTGTTGAAGCATTGGAGCAGATGCCGAGATATGCAAGGTTCATGAAGGATATTTTGTCACGAAAGAGAAGGTTGGAAGAATTTGAAACAGTGGCATTAACAGAGGAGTGCAGTGCGGTGTTGCAACAGAAATTACCTCCTAAACTTAAGGATCCAGGAAGCTTTACAATTCCATGCACCATTGGAAAGTTGTCTTTTGACAAATGCGTATGTGATTTGGGGGCTAGCATTAATCTCATGCCCTTGTCTATTTTCAAGCAACTTGGTCTGCCTGATCCAAAACCTACCAATATCTCATTGCAGCTGGCTGATCGGTCAATCACTTATCCAAGGGGTATAGTAGAGAATGTCTTGGTGAAGGTTGATAAGCTCATATTTCCTGCCGATTTTGTGATTCTAGATTTCGAAGAGGACAAGAAGATTCCAATAATTTTGGGAAGGCCTTTTCTAGCTACGGGTAGTACTTTGATCGATGTGCAAAAAGGAGAGCTTACAATGAGGGTACAAGACCAGAATGTCACCTTTAATGTGTTCAAGGCCATGAAATTTTCGGCAGAAGATAAAGAGTGTTTCAGCGTGGAAATGATTGACACGAGCCAGGCAGAGGAGCTTGATCAGTTGTTTAGTGAAAAGTCGGACATGCACATGTTAGAACATCACATTAGTGATTCCATTGACAGTTCTTCAATTCGAGATCTCTCGAATGTAAAGCTCGGAAAACTTCCACCACGTTTGAGGTATGTCCTTTTGAATGATGAGTTAGTGATTTTTGAAGAAGGGCACGATAATGTGTTAAAAAGGTGGATAGTTGATGATGCGGATGAAGAGTGTGTGGTTCAGTCAACGGAGAGGGATAAACACCTTAGAGGTGTGAGGAAGAAAAAGAAGACGAAGAAGGCGATTGGTGGAAAAGTCAAGGTGAATAGTGAAAGAGGAATTGTGTTGGGAGTAAGCAAGCAAGAAGTCAACGTTCGTATGAATGGTCTTTCTGTTGAGGACGGTTCGGTTATTCTGTTGAAACCGCCGTGAGTTGAGGAAGTAACGTCCGGCTAAATGACGTTAACGACAGCGCTTCATGGAAGGCAACCCATAGGTTTGGTGTTTTTATGTGTGGTTTGATTTTGTGTAATTGATTTCAGTATTATGTCAAGTTTGCAGGTCATTGGCGAGTTGCAGGATTGGCCTCAGTTTGGAGCTCATTTCCACCACCTGATTCACCGCCCGAGGAGGGCGACGATGCCGATAGTTGGGGGAGTTCTCTTTTATCCTTTATCTACACCTTCAATGAGGACACTGAATATTTTAAGTTTGGGGGTGATTTAGGATAATTGATTAATCGAGTCATTATCAGTCTAGCTTAATTTCATATAATTCATATTTTGCCAAAAAAAAAAATTGCATACTCATGATTAGTTGCATATCAGATTTACCTTGATCCCGTAGCGCTTGGTGGTTCCGTTTAGTAGTCAATGATGAATTTGAGTGTGATAATGATGGATAGAGGGCTGATTTAAATACTTATGAATTGACGTGCATGTTGCAGAAACACAATCTTACACAACTCATCGGTTACTTTTGGGGCTAGGTTAAGGTCATGCTTGTTTGGTTGCTGAAATTTAATCACCTGATTATATTTGGAATTTTCTTTATTCCCTTGATAGCGTAGAATCACTAAATATAAGTTTGGGGGAAACCAGGGTTCATGCTAGTTTGTGTGAAATTGTTAATAATGGATAGGTGTCAATTGGCTAGTAGCCAGCTCATAGTTATATGAGTAGTCTAGGGTTGGAATTGAGAATTCTCATTCCAGATTGCATTTGAAAAAAAAAAGCAAGAAGAAAAAAAAAAGAAAAAAAAAAGAAAAAAAAAAGAGTGTTTATGAGAATGTGAGTATGCAGAGTTGGCCAGGGAGAGCTCTTTAATACTCGAGCAATTAAGTACGAGGGGACTTTGTGCCTAGTGACCTAAGGCTTTTATAGTCTGGGATCCACTGACCTAACGCTCGCTACATGGGTATTATTGTATAAGCCTTTTGGGGTCTCATCCATTGCACGGTCAAATAAGCATGTGTGTTGTGTATAGTATTATGCGTCATAGTTGTTAATAAAGCATGAATTCCTGTCTAACTCAAATGATGATGGAGGTGTTTCTAGGTTATGAAGTGTCTAGCGTTCATTCTATTTATAAACTTGTGATTGTCTTAGCGAAGAATAAGTATGGTTTTGATCTAGTGCTAAGAGTAATTCTGATGAGTATTGCACACACGCACGTTTCTGTACTTGTAAATGTTAATATTCGGGTATTTAGTCGATCTCTGTTTGGAATTTTCACATTCTCTGAGTCACTATGCTAAATTGGTTATTGCTTTGCCTATGGGATCCTTGCATTCATGCATTTAGTGGTAGTCGAGTCTGTTTTCGCTTGAGGACAAGCATCAGTTTAAGTTTGGGGGTGTGATAAGTGGATTTTATATCCACTTATTATGCGCTATTTTGGCCTAGATTGGTGGTTTATCCTTAAGTATGTTGTGTCTTTTAATTCATTTTTTGTTGTGTTTCAGCATTTGTTGTGCAGAACTCGCAACTTTAGGTATCTAGGCGATAAAAGGCTAAAAACGGTGGATTTCTGTCTCAATTTTATCAAGTGGACTGGCTACGAGGAAAAAGAATTATCATAAAGAAATTCTGAGTGATATATTCTTAATGCTGAAACCCCGGTTGGAATTGATATATTTTTCGTTTCGCAAAAGGAATCCAGTTTCAGATCCTCAAGAGACCGTAATTTACACCTGGACGAGCAATGAGAAAATAGAATTATCACAAAAAGATGGAAAGTGATATATTCTTAAAGAGAAAACCCCGGTTTGAATTGATATATTTTTTGTTAAGCAAAAGGAGTCCGGTTTCTGACCCTCAAAATACCGCAACTTTGGACTTAAGGATTTATTTATATTAATAAATATTTTATTTAATTAGTAAATTATATTTTTAAATATCTAATAATATTAGATATTTATTTTTATAATTTTTAAATTAAATTAATTATTTATTAATTAAAGATTATAAGTTGTACGGGTTAAAAAGAATTTCTACGGAACCGTGCCTATAAAACAAATTAGGCCAATATGTTGCAGGTCGCCAGTACGTGCAAAATGAATAAATAAGCAAAACAAAAAAAAGAAATAGAAACTAAGACACATGACCTGTAAAGAGAATTCTACTGTGTCGGCTACTAAAAGAATAAAAGGTAGAGTTGTTATCAATTTTGTGCGCAGTACTGCAGTAGTGGGTTAGCTGTGAATGCTTTCGGCTCAATTATGGTGTTATTAATATTATATTAATTTTTTATGTCTTTTCTTTTTATTTTTTTATTTTTGGTGTGCTAATTTTTTGCTATAAATAGCCTAGTTCTCAAGCTTGTAAGAACACAACATTTTGGAGAGCAATAAATTCTCTCTTGTATTCTCTCTATTTTCTTGTAATTTTAAGTTTAATTTTTATACACTTTAAATTTTTGCAATTTTAGTGTAATTGTTATTTTGGATGAAGAATTTACGGGGATTATTTGGAGCGCTCTTTTCTTTCACTGGAAGCTATTTCGGTTCTACTTTCTAACTCTTGTAATTTTCATATTTAATTTATCGTAATTTTTAATTTAGTTTTATTATTGTTGTTGTTATTATTATTATTATTATTATTATTATTATTATTATTATTATTATTATTATTATTATTAATATTATTATTAGTCTTATTATTATTATTATTATTATTATTATTATTAGTATGATTTCAATTAATCCCATGATGACGATTCGTTTAATTATGAACTAATCGCCGTCATGGGATTCTAATGGATTTATTTACGTAATTTAGTAATTCGATGCCTTAATTATTTGTATTATGATAAAAATTCAGATTGCCTAATGTGGTTGCGCTTAATTTATTAGATGCGTAGCTAACGTCTAAATTATTAATTCCTAATGAATGCGAAAGTGGATTTAGGAATTTAGAATTTGCCATGTTAGCATAGGTTCGTAATTGTCATGTACATTTACGATAAGTGATAGAATTTTTTTCACATCACCCTATGTAGTCATAATAAAGGAATTTATTCGTAAACCAATTATGTTTTCAAATCTTATAGACATATAAGGTCTAAACATAAAAGGTGTCCTCGCGACTTCTATCTTTTTAAGTGGATGTTTGTGTGGTTTGATATAAGTTAAGACTGAAAGGCGCTTATGTTATTTTCGTGTTCCCGACTAGCTTTCGTAAATTATCAAAAAAATTACTTTGAAATTAAGGCATCAATTCTAAATGAAATAAATAATGAAATTAAAATCCCATGTTTTTCACACATATAAATTTTCATTTAATTAAATTAATTAGTTCGAATTATTTAATATTACTAATTTAATTAATCAATTAGAAAAATACAAAAATACCCCCTTTTGATATTTATTCAAGCAGTTTGTTGTTTAATCATACGTCGTTGCTTAAATATTATTTCTGAACAAACACGAAGTCTCTGTGGGAACGAATTTATTATATTACTTGTGACCGCGTACACTTGCGCTGTTAGTTTTCGAACCAACATGTACAATACCTTTAGCAGCTGGTGACAATACAAATCTCTCTCTCTGTTTGTTTCGAACTCTCGAATACAAACCTTATACAGAGCTTCACATGATATGCACTCTAAAATTCACAATTCACTCTTTTACAATGATATAGAGAGAGTATTTATAATGCTACCTATCAACTAATAACAGAAAGTAATGATCTATAATGACAATGTTCTGCCGTCCAGTTGATAGTTTCCATCAATAGAAAATTCTTTCCTTCATGATATGAAAGGCATATGACATAGCCTATTGGTATTTCGAGGATACAACTCAACTCAAACAAGAATGTAATAGTAAATAGTATATGTACTGTCACAGGGATCTCAAATGTATAGTCAAGAGAAGGAAGACAAAGTCAATCTACTGTTTTGAGGTATACTACACTTGAAGAAGTTCATTGAGTTGATCAAGCATCAGTGGAGTAATCAAGACAGTGGATTCAATTTATAGTGACAAGAGGTTCCTACAGTGGCAGAATACAGATTATAAAGGTTTGAAAAAGAGTGAAGAAAAACAAGACATGAACCACAACTTTAAAGTCAATATATGAAGAACAGTCATTGCGGTTAGTCACTCATGAACCAGACAGTACATCGAGTGTCAACATTAAACAGTGGTTGTTTATCATTAACTTCAGTGGTTCAAGCTGTCAAGACTGGTATGTTAAGAAAAGAAAGGAACCAAATCATAGAGTCAAAAATAAAGAAAAGCCGTTGGAGTTAGTCGTTCATGAACCAGACCGTGCATCGAGCGTCAACAAAAATTCGGTGGTAATTCTTTATTATTTTCAGTGGTTCAAGCTATCATGACTGGTATGGAAGAAATCATTGTGCAAGCAACAGAGGTGCTAAATTAATTAACCACAATGGTTTTGCAATCAAGACTTGCTAAGGAATAATCATTGTGGAGGATCAAATTTATCAAGACATAGAAGACCACAAGGGTTATGCTATCAAGGAGGTATATTAATTTTCTTAATTAATTAAGTCATTTGAATTATTTATTTGATAAATTAATTCTATCCGAATTAATTTATTCAATAAATTATTTAAAAGATTAATTAAGTTAGAATTAATATAATTATCAAGCAAGGAGGTATATTAATTTTCACTTAATTAATTAAGTCATTTGATTTATTTATTTTATAAATTAATTCTATTCGAATTAATTTATTCAATAAATTAATTAAAAGATTAATTAAGTTGGAATTAATATAATTATAAAAAGACTTCATATTAATTCTCTTTTAATTAAATTAAATTAGTTGGCTAATTTATTTTATAAATTAATTCAATCAGAATTAATTTATTCTTTAAATTAATCAATTAATTAATTAAATCAGAATTAATATAAGTGTTTAAAGACTTAAAACAATTCTGCTCAGCGAATATGACTTAATGGAGGTCGGTATAACCTAAATTAGGTCATACCGACATGACTTAAATCTAAGTCATACTAAGCATAAGATTTAGGTCATACCGAGCAATTTCAGATTATGTCATACCGAGCCAAAATATCCTGATTAAGTCATACCGACCACCTGCCAGCTGTTTTAGGTCATACCGAACTTTTATTAAGTCATACCGACCAGGTTTATGTCTTAATGGAGGTTTGTGTAAGTCTTAATGAGGAAAATTATGTCTTGGAGCAAGTTTAAGTCATGCTGACAGCTGATTTATTATGTCTTGAAGCAGTTTAAGTCATACCAGATCAGTACAAGACTTAAATGGCTATAAATACAACAGCAGGCACAACAGAACAGCCAAGAATCTTCACTTCTCCAGCAGAACACAGCAGAGAGAGACCAAGAGAAAAATAGTTCCTTGAACATCAAATAAATTCTTGTAAATTATTTCTAGCTTGTATTGCTAAACCTGAAACACTAGAAATTGTTTACTTACACTTGTGGAACTATCTAGCGGATTAAGTTCCCTAGAATCTCTCGATATTTTTATTACAAATATAGAAAAGTTCATGTCGAATTTTCTATAGAATTTGTAATAATTAATTTCGATCTTTTTATTTACAAATATAGAAAAATTCATGTCGAATTTTCTATAGAATTTGTAATAATTAGTTTGGTCATCAAACCTTGTAATTTGTACCCGTGTATTTAGACACACCCCATCAAGTTAATATAAATTTTATATTCAACTTGAAATATCGGTATTAGTTTTATTCCGCATCAATTTGTTCTTGATTCAATATTTTAATATTTTTAAGAAAAGAGCAAATTCGATAAAACGGTATAGTTTGTATTCAACCCCCCTTCTACAAACTATTTTGGACCTAACAATTGGTATCCGAGCCTTTTGATTGACGCACAAATCAAGATCCTTATTTTTGTGGTCCTCCAATTGGATTTCGAGTTTGTTGACCCATACAGAAATTAAATTCGGTATTAGACCAAAAAGTCAACTCCTCTATTTTCGATTTTTTAACCTTCAAAAAATTCAATACTTGAGATTTTTGAACTTTAAATAATTTGAACTTATTTTTGGATTCTTTAACTTTCAAGATTTTCAATTTTGAGATTTTTGAATTTTAAATAACCTAAATTTATTTTCGGATTCTTTAACCTTTAAAAATTCTCAATTTATGATATTTTTGATTTTTAAACAATATGAGTTTATTTTCAATTGTTAATTAAATTGAATTTATTCTCAAATTGTTTAATCTTCAAAAATTTTCATTTTATGATATTTTTGATTGTTAAGTAATCTTAACTTATATTCGAATTTTTTAATTCTTAGAATGATTAATTCTTGGAAATTTTGATTTTTAAACAACTTGAGTTTATTTTCAAATTGTTTAATTTTCAAAATTTTTAATTCTTGATAATTTCGAATTTTAATTAACTTGAATTTATTTTCGGATTCTTTAACTCTAAAAAATTTCATTTCTTGAGATTTTTTGATTCTTAATTAATTTGACTCTAATTTCGAATTTTAATTAATTTGAACTTACTTTCCGATTTTTTATTTCTCAAAAAATTTTCGAGTCCTTGAAGTTTTTGAATTTTAAATATTTTGAATTTATTCTAAGCCAATAGTTCTAAGAAGGTTGTTAGTTGAAGATTCCTACGAATTGTCAAAGATGATTTGAATCTTTTGAAGAAAATGCATTTTTCAATGAAATTAATTTCTACCTACTGAAGAAAAATTTGTGGAAGCTCTTCAAAATTATATCCATAGAATTCACTGGTTTTTCAGAAGCAGGAATGGAAGAGATTTTAGTGGATAGAATTTTTCTCGAAGATTTGAATTAAGTCTATTGATTCTGTGATATACAAACACTAAGTGGATTGCTCCAATGTAACATCTACTACACTTAGTGGATTGTACCAATCTTTCAAGGAATCAACAGAGATTTTAGAAAAGTGGAATCAAGGAGGTTTGAGAATGAACTAGACAGTTAGACATCTCAGTCAGGAATTAATGATGGAACCTCAGAACATACATGAAGAGTTACTAATTTAGAAAGAGTACAAATATTTAATCCAGGAATTAGGCCTATCTATTCCGAAGCAGAAACTCTTCAGGATACAGTTCAAGAGGTGGCTACAAGACTGAGTTGGTGGAAGGAACAAAACATGATAGTTGCAGTTATGAAAAGTTTTATGTGATAAGTAACTATCAAGGTGTGCAACATGGTACAGAATTCTGACTAACAAGGATGAATAGGGATTCATTAAATGAGATGAAACAGAAGCATCAGTGCAGAACTTATCTTGCTGAAGAAAAGAGTTGGGATGGATCAGATGATGATGAGAAGAGCATAATTAATATCTTGCCTTCATAGCAATCTCTGAAGATGGTTCACCTCACATGTCTCAGGTATCAATTCTTCGAACTAGTGTAATATGTAATTCTCAGAAATTCAAAGCATGTTAAGATCTTAGTTTTTAATTATTATATCTTTGGTTAGAAGATCTTATTATGTGTATGAATATTTGTTGAATTTAATTAATTGCAATAGTGAGTTAGAAGTGTTCCTTAAACAATATCTCTCAATTCCTAAATGATATATGTCAAGCATATATGACCTCTGCTTAAGTTAGTTTCAGGATCCCCAGTAGAACAAGATTTGCTTATTCATTCTGAATTGTTTGTTAAGGTTTACAAAGTTTAAAAGATGGAATAATTACCTAGGGTGTCAGTAGAACATCAAGTCATTTGTAAAACTGACTTAGGTAATAGAGATTATATAATATAATATAACAATAGGAATGGATTGGTTAGAATTAGTGATTAATTGTTAATTCTTCTATTCCATGCATGTTTAGAAAATTATTGAATATCTGTAAATCTACTTGCTACCTAGGTTAAAGTAGATAGTACTGAATTTTCTAAAATGCATAACATGCCTAATTTGCATAATTCTTATCTACAATGTTTTAATGATGAATGTATGCAATGTATTCTTATTATCATGCCTGCTTACTTCAAATGTCATAAATGCATTTCCTAGTATTTGCATTGATCATAGAAAAAGCATGTTTAGGAATTACAATAAGGTACAGACTGCTAGTCCTCCTTATGTTAGGAAGGAACCATTATTCTCCTTGCTCAGTGAATATTTTGTCAATGACATTAAAAAGGAGAAATGGTCAGTCAAAGATAAGAATGAGCATGTTAAGGTTAAAACTGTTGTTAACTCTAATAAAAGAGAAATCTCTAATCCATCTGGACCCAATTAAACAATTTGGGTACCAAGAAATTTTATCCATTTGTGAATGTAGGGCTTAACAGGTTAATCGATTATGCATTATTATTGATTTATTCAAAGCATATCATCGAAGAAAGAACCTGTTAGTGTAGGTGCCCTAGAGGCAATACATTGTTTCTTAAATAAACCTTATGTCATTTGATTATTAAATAAATGTATTTATTATGACTCGAATTACTGCGATATTTGTTAGCATAATAAATGTCCTTAGAATAATGATACACATTATATAGTTTAAGTTTACAACTTGAATTTGAGATTATATAATATCATATTCTTAAAGGTCCCTAGTCGAGTATTATTATACAGGACAATAATAATACATAAATAGACTAGTATGTTTTTGACTGATAACCACATCTCATTGGTTATAAGTATGGAGATACTAAAGTCAATACATAGGTACATGTAGGGTACATGGTACTGGACAGACCCACCGTGAGATTCTTCATGTTAATTAAGTCATAAGAAAGACTCACAGTGATAATGGTGTAATGATCCTTTGACTTGAGATCATTATATTTCTATACGAGGATAATATACTTTGACTACATTAAAAGTTACCTTTGACCGGGTAATGATAAAAGTGGACATCGGGTATATTGTGAATCGTATGAGAAATATGAATGATAGATAAAGGATTTAACCCTCCTATTATTTGGAGAGATATTATTGGCCTCTTGATTGAGTGAGACTATAAAATGCATGGCCGTGCTCAAATAATGATTTGTTATTAATAGTCTACTCATGGATCAAGTAAACCCGGATTAAATTATGAAGAGGATGACATGAAACATGCCTCGAGTTTAATCTATAATATTTGGTTAAAGGGATTATATTACACGGGAACATTAATCACGAAAGGTTTAATCGAATCACCGATTTATTATTATTACTTGGGTAGCAATGATGTATTACTAGATGCCGCTCATTGTTTATAATTTTATATTGAATAATAAAATTATTGCCAACGTAATGATAACCTACAGGGTCACACACTAAGAATGCTTGAAGGAGAATTGATTTAAATTATGAATTTAAATTAAATATTATTTGAATTTATTTATGATATTAAATAGATATTCGAATTTACTAATTATTAGAATTCGAATTATATTAGAATATTAATTAAGTGTGACTTAATTAATTATTTAATTAAGAATTCGAATTTGAGTAAAAGGCCAATATGATTGGGCCATGGAATACTGATTTATCTCTCTATATAAACATCTTAAAGTCTAAAATTAGGGTTAGACTTTTTAGAGAAAACCCTAGCCATTTGAGAGAAAAAATGGAGATGGAGAGAAATTAGTTTCCGGATGCTAGTACATCGCTCCTTCGAAGATCAAGCATTCGTGTGGATACCGGTAGAGCGTAGATCGTGAGAGCGGGATGCGTGGTGATTCAAGTAGCTAGGATCTCTGATGTTCATCCGTTATTAAAGCTTCTTTATGGTAAATCATCAATCTCCGAATTAAATATCATGTTTTTGCATGGATCCTGCGGTAGGGTTTCGATTTTTATTGTTTTTCGTGTTTAATTTCGCTGCGTTTGATGCTCGAAACCCTTCAGAACCCTGCTATCAAATGTGAATGTGAAGACAAACCAAGTGGTTATCCCTTGGAGACAACAGCAAGGGTATGACCTAGGGTCAAGGCTATTCAATAGCTAAGGAATGTTGTCAGTAATAAAGCATCTTTTACAAGATGAAGAGCCTACTGTTCGAGGATTAAGGAAAGAGAACTTATCTGTAGCTGACATGGAATCTCAGTCAAAGGTGAAGTCAACAAGGTCAAATCTAAATCTTCATCAGACAAGAGTTCAGCTATGACATAAGGAGCTCTCTCACCTGAATGTCAAATCAAGAGATTCTTTCCTGAAAATCGAATCAGCAAAGGAGACTGCCTCATCTGAAATTAAAGTAAAATGAAATTACGAGGCATGTCATAAAGGGAAGTCAAAGAAGCATCACACAGAAGTTCTACATCAAAGTAAAATATACCTTAGTGATGATGACTTCTCTCAACAAACAAGTTATTGTTCAGACAATCTGAAGACAAGACACCACTGATGGTGATTGATCACATCTTAAACCCTGATCTGTAAGAATTTTAGGAAGACCCCATAAGTATGAAAGAAATTGTTTTGCAAGATTAAATCGAAAGTGAGCATCCTAGCAATCAGCTAATGCTCAAGAGGATAATTTCCTTTGTTACTCAGTGGAGTCAACAGCCTATAGGGTGATTGTTATTAATCAACAGAAGGTGATTGAAAGTCTTAGTGATGTTCAATAACCTCTCGCTCCCAGCTGTCAGTGGTGATGGTGATTCAGATCCAAGCAATGTCAAACGTGGAGAATCTTCATGTAAACCCAGCAGCAGCTTAGGGGGAGCAACAGAAGGATCATCTAGTCAACTCAACACCACACTGAAAGTCAAAGGACACTATGAGAACATGTCTGCCAAGACAAAGAGTGTTAACTCAATTAACTCGTTGTTCTAGTTCTTAGTGTTTCTAATGGTGGAAGTAAAAGACTAACAGAGCTTCAAGTACTAATGATTATTTATTAGTTTTCATTTAGAAGAAACTAAGAAAGCTACAAAAGCTCTGAAAGATCCAGGTTGAGTGATTGTAATGCAAGGTGATCTCAATCAGTATAAAAGGCAGATTGAAGGGAAGCTGGTATCCAGACCAAACAACAAGGCTGTAATTGGTACAAGGATAACCAGAAGTCTACCTGGATGATGTCAAGGCATTGTTATGAGGGACAAAGCCAAACTGGATGCTAGGTTATAATTTGATCAAACAGTATATTTGACAAGAAGCACCAGTGACAAGACTTGAGGATATCAGGCACCTGCTGCACATTCGAGATTATAATGGACATCTGGACCTACTGAATCTGGATGCTAGAGGAATGTGAACAAGTGCACTCCTGGTTGGTGAGATAATGGAAGATCTCTACAGGTTAGTATGAACTGGTATCATCACTCAAGCAAGCATGGAAGACATGGTATGACACCCTACCTATAATTTAATATTTGGTATCAATCTTTAACAGTTGGTATCTTTTAATAATTGGTGTCACATTTATAGAACTCTCTACATCTTTAGGCACAAACATAAATGATATATATGTGCAATGATATCTTGATTATATTATATGTTGGTCTATTAACTATAAATTGGGATCAAGATATTTGCTATTTTGATGTTGGTAAAGTTGCAATTCTTTTGAATTACTTCAAGCAAGCCAATAGAAGAATCCTTTTAGGAGCTCAGGCAAGCCAAAAGAATAATTCAATTTGGAGCACAAGTAAGCCAAAAGAATGATGACAATAAAAGTAAGTCCAGGATCTTTTGTTTTTGTTCAGAAGATTCTAGACCTGTCAAGACTACATGCCAACACGCCACTATAGCTGGCTTTTGACCTATTAGTTTGGACCTAACAAGTTGGTAATCAAAAATCTTAAGATGGACCTGGATCTGCGGAAATGGTACCCTAGAGATATTTGACCCAACAAGTTCAGGATCTACTAATTAGGACCTAATCAGGCTATAGAGGAATCATCAGCTCATTATCTTATTCAATTGATAATAGATCACTTACACACATATTTTATTCTCAATATGCAAATTTGCAAGACCCCAAGTGGATCCTAGAGAATCTATTCTTGTAGTTATTACACTTGATTTTCAGATGTCTTAAGTTGGACCCATCTCCGGAGATGGTACCCTAGAAATATCAGTTCTGACATGTTTTGCTGCATAGAGACAGATCAAATGAGTTGTACGAAAGTAGGAGAACACAAGGAAACAACTTCATCTCCAACAACTCTGTTGAACGCTCAAGGCTAAGCAACTTGCATAAGGTATCAATTCTTTCGAGAGCATGTCTTTAATTAAGATTAACTTGCAGACATGTTTGCTAAATCACTTGATGAAATTAATTTTTCAAGATTGGTTTGTAAACTTGGGATTTTATTAATGCTATATGATTGTAAATCCCATCTGTTAAGTAATTCTTAAGTAAGCTCACAAGTATTCAATTGTCTGTATCGAAAGGACTTGTGAACTTATTTACATCCAGACCTCACACTGAAAATTATCCGTTGAATGATTGCCATGTGTTTAATTGCAATATATTTTAGTGGTGATTATTTAAGGATAATTCAAATACTTAAATGCTAAAATCTAACTCATAGAGATTTAGTATTTAATTATTTGATTATTTATTTTGATTTATATGGGCTATGGACTTGAAGCAATTCAATTTAGTATTTGCTCTATACCTCATATTTATTAAAATAAATAAACAACATAACTAATTTGGACCTAATCTGTATTGGTCTTCAATCAGTTATGAGATGTTAATTCTAGTGAACTTTAATATCCCATTTTCAGAAATTCACTATAATTAATATCATGGCTCTAACAATTGGTTGTATTGAAGTTTTGACTTATATCAGTTAATGATATTTAGTTAGAATTCTATTTACTAACTAATTGTGAGATATATTGGTATGTGTGAAATTACTAAGAACTCCTCTAAGTAATCATTGTTATATCTTTTACAATTCACTCATATTACTATGCTTGGTATGAAAATTATCTAAGTAGAACTATGTATATTGTAATATCTAAAGTGACCATTGTTCAGTTACTTGGAATAATTTTTGTGCTTATTTGCAAGCTTCTAATCACTTTGATAATAAATGTTATATACTATGGATCAAGGTGCATAGGACTTAGAATATCATTTCTAAGATTGTAGACAAGACAGCTTTGGTAATCGAGTCTTATTTATAGAACCAAGGTTGTCTACCAGTAAACAGTTGTTAGGAGTTAACAATTGTTATTATCGAGGAGTTGCCTTGAAGTCATAAGTTTGAAATGTTATATCTTAAGAGCTTGTGTATTTCTTGTCAACTAGTTCCTCGTACTTATGAATATCAGTGAATGATGTTCTTAAGTAGTTAGATACTAATATTCATTCTGTCAATTGGTACTCAATGTAACAATTCAATCTTCACTAAATTGAATTTATCTTACAATAGATTGAATTTATCAAACAATTGGTATCATTGAATATTTAGTATTTAGCAGTGATTATTTACATTTAGTTAAATTATGACGTGAAGCAATTCAATGGTTTATTTGCTCATAATTTAATTATGGTAAAGTAATCATAAACACAATTACTTGCATTTTAAAGTATTTGATAAATACTAGCAGTTGGTATCAAATAGTAAAATATTTGTTTACTGACAATTGCTAGTTGTTCTGATACTTTATTGCAAACTAATTGTGATGTATATATTATCTCTGATGATATTACTTAGGATTTATTCTGAGTAAATGTGTCTTATCTATAAATCATTAGTGTTAGTATAAATTAAGGTGTTCAAATTTCTAAGTAAGTGAGACTTAAAATTACATTCGGTCTCCTATCATATTTTGAAGTGGTGAAAATTTTCAAAATTAAATTCTCTAATTCTGGTTATACACCACTTTATACATATGATAGTTCTTAGAATATTTTACATCCATCAGTCAATTACTTAGTTTATGTTGTGCTAAGTAATGAAGTACCAAAGGAGAGACATTGGTTATCTGTACTTATGTACTTGGTAATCTTTGTTACCTAAACGACATCAAGTGCTTGTATGAGTCTTTTCACTAACTTTTGTGTTAAAGTTCTCTATACATAATAAGCACTTAAAGAAAATCTTTCTTTCTAAATTACTGCGAAGTCAAGAGTTTGTGTCTTTTAAAAATAAAACGATCTAGTTTTTATTAAAAGACATGATAATACATTGTTTTATGCATAAAAACAAACTCTTGCACATTAACAGTTTTTAAAAGAAAACTCAATTTTTTCTACAGTTGTGATTGCTTATATTGTAAAACTTTTTGAAGTCACAATTGTACATCATTTCTCTCACATGATATAATGCATATGTTTTCACACAATGTTATGGTATGAGGTAAATGCATTCTATCTCTATATTGCTCTATTGCTATGTGATGCAGGTTCAGTTCCTAGTGGAAGTTTTCTCACATTGTAAGTCATGAGGTTGTAAACCCAACAACTTCTATCCCGGACTATAAATCCAAATCTAAACATATCCCAACTTACCCCTGAAGTGGAAGTAACTTATTTGACTAGAGGACATTAAGGGAGTAACTGCACTTGATGCAGCAAATAAGGATGTGAGGGATAGTAAACCCACAGCTCTACCTCTCAAGGAGAATAGATGTATATAACTTGAGGTATCTGTAAGCTCGCCTGCATTCTCCCAAAAGGATGCAGAGCTGAAAATGACACTAAAATAGTCTCTAGATTCATTATCTTAAAATGATGAGTTTATTGAAATTCGTCTGTCGGCCAGGGCATCTGTTGGTAAGTCACACCTCATACACAATTCTAAAATTCTTTCTATGCACAAAGTGAGATTTCACACACTAAGGATGAATTGACGGAAACAACTCATACTCTGACCATTTTATGGTTAGGATTATAAGTTGAAGGTTCCTCAAAGAACCAAGTGTCTTCACAGAACTCGAGAGAAGATATTGATCTCAATGCAAAATTCAACAAGATCATTATCTAACTCCCCAAAGGGAACATCTCTGGATCCTGCTGGTATCGGGTCCGACATGGGTACGGATCGACAACTTGTTAACTATGATTCAGATTTACCTGATGAGTTTAACAAGGTGATGTCTTCATAGACATTAGATGGAAACATGATTTTAATTTTAAGTTTTGATTTAATTGTTTACCTTCTCAGAATTCAAATCTGAAACCCATAAAAAGGGAAAATTTTTATCAACTTGTAGATTATGACTCAGATTCGTCTGACGAGTCTAACGAGGATCGGGGATTTGCGAAACCCCATTGCACCACCAGTGACCTCTCTAGAAGGGGCTATGATGAATTTTCCTTGCAGGTACACATGGATGTTGGAGCTATGAGAAATAAGAGTGATACACTAGTGAGCATGAGTGTAAACACTTGAGAGATGAGAGATGAGATCACTCATTTTAAACACTTGTGGAGAGATGAGCTAAACACTTGTGAGGTACACGAAACAGAATCACACACTCACAGTGAGGAAGAAAGATAAACACCAAATCCCATTCCCTATTCCCCAAACAAAGTTTACTTACAAGAGTTGGGAGATATAAGGAAAGTGTCGGGAGATTTGGTTGTCAGGATGATCAATAGTGAGGCCATTCTATAATATTTAAAGGGCAAAGTTGATCAGTCTTCATACTTCTATTCTGGAAGTCTTCATGAAAATCCTTCAACACAAGAAAAGCTTCTTTTCTTTATTGCAACAGACAATGTTATATGTATGAAGAATCTGTTGTACTAAAGGTAAGAAGTGAGTTATAATTGAAAAAATGGTATCATCTAATTTACATTTGGATGTTTGCTATAATTGAATGCTTGGAGGATTACTCAACTAAGGGGGATAGATATTTTGAAGAAGATATACTCAAAGATTGCCTTGGTAAGAGATACTCAACTAAGGGGGAGATTATAAGCTTACCTTAGTGAGAGGGGGATGTTCTATCTAAGGGGGAGAGATATGAAAAAGGGATATACCTTAGAATGGGGGAGTATTCACCTTGTCAGGGCGAGATAAATTTATTCGCCTTGTTAGGGGAGATAAGGAGTATTCACCGTTATAAGGAAGAGACATATCACCTTAGGTGGGGAGACATAAGGAAGGAGGGAAGTATGAAACGACAAAGAAGAATTCTTCAGTATGTGGTTGACAAGTCATATTCTTTACCACTGAAGAATTCCCAAGTATCTGCTGATAATGTTCAATATTAGATGTAAAGGGTTATCAGGCAGATATGTCAAGAAATGAAGATGAGTTACTTAATTCATTGTCAGAGGAACAATCATCTATCATTTCATCTACTGAGATTCTGGAATTGTAATATCTAAACCAGAAATTTTTTTTATGTATTATTTACTATAGCTCTTTAAAGCTTTATCTTCTTCTTGTTTGTAGTTGAGTTATCCTCTAGGAATTTGTATGTTAATGTTTAACAAATAAATAGGGGGAGATTGAAAGGCATATGACATAGCCTATTTGTATTTCGAGGATACAACTCAACTCAAACAAGAATGTAATAGTAAATAGTATATGTACTGTCACAGGGATCTCAAATGTATAACTGTCAAGAGAAAGAAGACAAAGTCAATCTACTGTTTTGAGGTATACTACACTTGAAGAAGTTCATTGAGTTGATCAAGCATCAGTGGAGTAATCAAGACAGTGGATTCTATTTATAGTGACAAGAGGTTCCTACAGTGGCAGAATACAGATTATAAAGGTTTGAAAAAGAGTGAAGAAAAAGAAGACATGAACCACATCTTTAAAGTCAATATATGAAGAACAGTCATTGCGGTTAGTCACTCATGAACCAGACAGTACATCGAGTGTCAACATTAAACAGTGGTTGTTTATCATTAACTTCAGTGGTTCAAGCTGTCAAGACTGGTATGTTAAGAAAAGAAAGGAACCAAATCATAGAGTCAAAAATAAAGAAAAGCCGTTGGAGTTAGTCGCTCATGAACCAGACCGTGCATCGAGCGTCAACAAAAATTCGGTGGTAATTCTTTATTATTTTCAGTGGTTCAAGCTATCATGACTGGTATGGAAGAAATCATTGTGCAAGCAACAGAGGTGCTAAATTAATTAACCACAATGGTTTTGCAATCAAGACTTGCTAAGGAATAATCTTTGTGGAGGATCAAATTTATCAAGACATAGAAGACCACAAGGGTTATGCTATCAAGGAGGTATATTAATTTTATCTTAATTAATTAAGTCATTTGAATTATTTATTTGATAAATTAATTCTATCCGAATTAATTTATTCAATAAATTATTTAAAAGATTAATTAAGTTAGAATTAATATAATTATCAAGCAAGGAGGTATATTAATTTTCACTTAATTAATTAAGTCATTTGATTTATTTATTTGATAAATTAATTCTATTGGAATTAATTTATTCAATAAATTAATTAAAAGATTAATTAAGTTGGAATTAATATAATTATAAAAAGACTTCATATTAATTCTCTTTTAATTAAATTAAATTAGTTGGCTAATTTATTTTATAAATTAATTCAATCAGAATTAATTTATTCTTTAAATTAATCAATTAATTAATTAAATCAGAATTAATATAAGTGTTTAAAGACTTAAAACAATTCTGCTCAGCGAATATGACTTAATGGAGGTCGGTACGACCTAAATTAGGTCATACCGACATGACTTAAATCTAAGTCATACTAAGCATAAGATTTAGGACATACCGAGCAATTTCAGATTATGTCATACCGAGCCAAAATATCCTAATTAAGTCATACCGACCACCTGCCAGCTGTTTTAGGTCATACCGAACTTTTATTAAGTCATACCGACCAGGTTTATGTCTTAATGGAGGTTTGTGTAAGTCTTAATGAAGAAAATTATGTCTTGGAGCAAGTTTAAGTCATGCTGATAGCTGATTTATTATGTCTTGAAGCAGTTTAAGTCATACCAGTACAAGACTTAAATGGCTATAAATACAACAGCAGGCACAACAGAACAGCCAAAAATCTTCACTTCTCCAGCAGAACACAGCAGAGAGAGACCAAGAGAAAAATAGTTCCTTGAACATCAAATAAATTCTTGTAAATTATTTCTAGCTTGTATTGATAAATCTAAACCAGTAGAAATTGTTTACTTGCACTTGTGGAACTATCTAGCGGATTAAGTTCCCTAGAATCTCTTGATATTTTTATTACAAATATAGAAAAGTTCATGTCGAATTTTCTATAGAATTTGTAATAATTAATTTCGATCTTTTTATTTACAAATATAGAAGAATTCATGTCGAATTTTCTATAGAATTTGTAATAATTAGTTTGGTCATCAAACCTTGTAATTTGTACCCGTGTATTTAGACACACCCCATCAAGTTAATATAAATTTTATATTCAACTTGAAATATCGGTATTAGTTTTATTCCGCATCAATTTGTTCTTGATTCAATATTTTAATATTTTTAAGAAAAGAGCAAATTCGATAAAACGGTATAGTTTGTATTCAACCCCCCCTTCTACAAACTATTTTGGACCTAACAATTGGTATCCGAGCCTTTTGATTGACGCACAAATCAAGATCCTTATTTTTGTGGTCCTCCAATTGGATTTCGAGTTTGTTGACCCATACAGAAATTAAATCCGGTATTAGACCAAAAAGTAAACTCCTCTATTTTCGATTTTTTAACCTTCAAAAAATTCAATACTTGAGATTTTTGAACTTTAAATAATTTGAACTTATTTTTGGATTCTTTAACTTTCAAGATTTTCAATTTTGGGATTTTTGAATTTTAAATAACCTAAATTTATTTTCGGATTCTTTAACCTTTAAAAATTCTCAATTTATGATATTTTTGATTTTTAAACAATATGAGTTTATTTTCAATTGTTAATTAAATTGAATTTATTCTCAAATTGTTTAATCTTCAAAAATTTTCATTTTATGATATTTTTGATTGTTAAGTAATCTTAACTTATATTCGAATTTTTTAATTCTTGGAATGATTAATTCTTGGAAATTTTGATTTTTAAACAACTTGAGTTTATTTTCAAATTGTTTAATTTTCAAAATTTTTAATTCTTGATAATTTCGAATTTTAATTAACTTGAATTTATTTTCAAATTCTTTAACTTCTGGCTTTGTATTGTGATGTGCTAAGTCATTCTTCTCATACATCTTGATAAAAGAATAAGTACCAGCATCCATACCAAGATTTTCAGACCAAGATTCAGGAAAAACCTGATCCCAGAAATCAAACGATGGTGGTTTCCTAATTTTCTCTCCCTCACTATGGAGTTGATCATCCATACCCTCATTCTCACTTTGACTATCTAAATTCAACACTCTTTCTACCTCTCCTTTTACCTGGTCAAGAGCAAAGACTCTCTATGTGTGGATCTATGTCCATCTTTTCAAGTGTATTACTCAAATTTGGATAAGTGCTCTCATGACCTACAGAAAAATAGGGGTTAGAAGAAGTTTTTATACCTGAACTCACATGGAGAGAGGTTTCCTCATATGGCATGGGGCTTGAGGTTTTCTCCAAGGAGTGAGCTGCTATAGTCTCTGAACCCTTACAAACATTTACTTTCTTTCCAGAAACTACAGGCTCCAGTATATCACTTCCAGGATCTACACTAGACTCTGATGTCTTCAGTAATACATCATTAGACACCATAGCTAGTATGTCACCGTCTTTAAGTGTTGGTTGCTGAGACACACCCTCAAGGTGGATAGACTCTGAAAGAAGAATATTGGTTTGATCTTCAGGAAAATCAATCAAAGTCATTCCTCCCATATCATAGGGTTTCTCACTTGCAATTTCAGTCATCACAGAAGACCTTTCAGCATCATCAATCACAGTTCCTGAGTCATCCAACCTCTGACTAGATGGTTCTTGTGTTGCAGTGACTGTGATCTGATCTATCCTACTATTTACCACTGGTGCAATAGTATCTTCTGTTGACTGCTTCCCTCTATCAACTACCTCCTCTTGTTCACCTTGAGCTGAAGCATCTTCAACAATGACATCCTTGTCAAATAAATATGCAAGAAGTGATTGAAGTGCAACATGCTTAGGAAGTCCAAATTTCTTGTGCAATTCCTTTCTGACTGATACATAGAAGTACATCTTCATTAAATCAAGTCTTTGATGTAACAGTCCATATTCTCCAGGAAATGAAAGTTTGGGAACTCTTTCAATCAGAAAATCTAGAACAGGCCGGGAAAGCTTCACTTTTAGAGAAATAAGTTCCATAGCCAGTCTGTATGTCAATGTAACATCCTATGAAGAATCAAGATCCAGATCTCTCTTGTCAGATACTGACGTGGATATAGCCTTATTTTTAGAGATCTGCATAATGTTGGTTGGACTAGACACTGTGTGTGTAGGTGACAAATTAATCTTTCTCCTTGTTCTCCTAGTATAGTGAGTAACAGATTTATCTTGAGAAGACTCAAGAGGTGTAGACACAGAAGTGATCTTGGGATGAGATCTTTTTTCAATAGACACAGTCTTTTGAGAGACAGTATCCATTAACTGTTTTCCCTTTTTAAGAACTACAGCCTTTTGGGAGACTACAGCCTGGCTGTGACTAGGTGTTCCATTTCTTTGTCCTAGCTTAGAAAGTTGAATTGCAGCCTTCAATTCTGCTCTCTCAGCAAGAGATATATTATTATCATCTTCACTAGAACTACTACTAGAAACAACAAATCTTCTCTTCTTACAACTGATGTCTTTTGAAAAACACCAGAGGTTGGTTTCTTTGAAACAATAGGCTGTGGATCAAAATTTGGTTCTAGAATTGTTTCAGAGACTGTAATGTTTTTGGCTACTTGGGTAGACACAGGGGGGTTCTCCTCCAATTGAGATTCCTGAGTCATTTCACCACCAAAGAAAGAAGAATTATAGATAGTAGGAAGATGAGTTCTTAGAAGTACCTGAACATGATTTGGATAGTGTAATGCAGGTATTTCATTTAGATTTTTTTCACTGTCCTTCTTTGTAATGTCAGAGAAAATTCTCTTTTGCTGTACATAAGAAGAAACACAATATTCTCTACCAAATCTAGCTTCAACATCAGGAATGAAATGGTTAATAAACAGTTGCATGAATCTGTGATAATAAACCATATTCCTGTCATAATCTCTTGACCCAAGTTTAATACACATCTGACTTAAGATAATGTGACCAAAATTAATTACTCTGTTATAAAGTAAGCCATATGCAATATGTGATGTAACAACAGTAATTTGTTGAAAAGAACTACATTTACCAGTAAAACATTTAGCAATTTGATCAAAAAAGAAAGACCATTCTTTCCTAAGAAAGGATCTATTTAACTGGCTCATGTTATCTAGAGGTCCATTATACCGTAACTCAGATAACATAGTTCTAACATCATCATCAGATGGTACATTCTCAAAATTCGTACTAACAGGTAAGTGAAGTACTGAATTAACAACCGATTCAGTAATATCAAATGAGTCTTGTCCTAAGTGTAGAACAATCTTACCTGATTGACTCTGATTAGAATCAATTACCTCAGCATTCTCCCAAGCTTGTGAAACAGCTACTTGATTAATTTGTGGAGATGCTGTCAAGGCATAACTTAATGGTCCTTTCGCCATAAAGTCCATAATTGGGTGAAAATCAGTTGACACCCCTTCCTTGTTGGTGATAGCTGCAACATGATTGTTCATTATAAAATCAAAGTCACCAAACTTGAAAGCTACTGATTTGGGTAGTCTTCTTTGAGTTGCCATTTTGATCTGAAAAGAACTTAAGAAATCTTTGAAATTGATTAGTGATTTTGAAAACTCAAGAGTGTTTTTGCTTTAGAAAATGAAATTAGAGAAAGCAATTACACGATAAATACAGTTATCCACGACTTGGAAAATAAAATCCAAAATTAATTTCAAGTAAATTAAATCAAGGTAAAATCAAGATAAAAATCAATACTGATCAGCTTCCTTTTCCTGATGTGATCTTCTCATCAAGATAATCACACGATTCAATGTGATTTCTGAATAGAAAGAATTACTAATCCTGATGTGAACACACTTGTATTCCTGATCAATATCATCCTGATTCCAGAGACTAAATGGAGTTTCCACGTGGCATTTTCTTTTACCTGTAAAAGAAATAAATAAAATCTGAACAAAATCAATTGGTTAGATTCGTTCAATATTTCTTGAAAATACAAGAAATACAGTCACACATAATTATGACATACTGCATTGATATCCCCCAAACTACTGTTCAGCTTTCCACGTCTTTCTATAAAAGAAACTAATGTCTTATGCCATTCTCCAAAACATTTTCATTCTTTTCTCTTTTAATCATGGCTTTCAACCCAAATCTTCATATGAACCCTAGCTTTTGGTTCATTACCACTGAGAAGTTCTTTACTCTTGATGATCAGGAGCAAGTAAACTATCTCTTAGAAGAGATGACTTTTCTCATCGAGTCAGATATGGTTGGTCTTAACTCAGATGATTTCCACGAATCTCCTCTAAAACATCTACCAGTTGGATACAATTCTCCTCTAATCTCTTCACACCTTGAGGATGAAGAATTTGGTGAAGAGTCTGAGGTTGATCTTGATGGAGATGCTATTCATTTTCTTCAATAAGCATGAAGATGAGTCAGCTGCTCTCATTCAAGTCGCCCAGACAAGGAATCTAATCTTGAGATTCTCCTTGTCCTGAAGTCGATCATTGAAGATTGAAGCAACAACAACTTTAGACAATAATAGAATTATCAGTAGTAGTTAGACAAAAAGAAGAATTGTATTTCATTTCCATGTATGTAATGCTTTTGATTAATGAAAATACAAGTTCTCTTATTATCTACTTATCTATCGTTGTTTATTGACTGATCTGAATAAAGATATAAATTATCAGTATGCATGTGATAAAACTTGCTAACATAGACTTTAACAAAACTCAAAATTGAACCACTGAATAACATGAACTTCAGAATTTGAAACAGTAAGACACACATATTTCACAATCCAGATACTGACGATACAATCCCGATGTCAATCCTGATGACGTCAGCGTACTGATAGCAATCCTGATCCTGATGTTTATTAATAAGTCTATCATACTAAAATTTATCAAGATAAAATGTTACAGCTTAAGAATTTAACAATAAAGTATAGATCCTGACAAAAATATCAAGTCTATAAACTGAAACAACATACCTTGCTACTTGTACAGATGTTAAAGATCTAAAAATTTAACATTCCTAACTCACTAACCAATCTAATGAATGTAGCCTCATCAAGTGGTTTAGTTAGAATATCTGCAAGCTGTTTATCAGTAGGAACAAAATGAAGTTCCACAGTACCATTTTCAATATGTTCTCTAATAAAATGATACCTGACATCAATATGCTTAGTCCTTAAATGTTGAACTGGATTTTTTGCAATTTCGATAGCACTATTATCACAAAACATAGGAATATTACTAAGTGTCATACCATAATTAATCAACTGATTTCTTATCCAAAGGAGTTGAGCACAACAACTGCCTGTTGAAATGTATTCAGCTTCTGCAGTTGAGGTTGAAACTGATTGCTGCTTCTTGCTTGCCCAAGAAATCAATCTGTTTCCCAAGAATTGACATGTACCTGTAGTAGGGGTGTACGCGGTGCGGTTGCGGGCAGTTTTTGGCGGTTATGGCGGTTTTTCAATTTTTGCGGTTTTTGGAATTTCCAACCACAATCGTAATTGCGGTTGCGATTATCCGCACTTGCGATTGCGATTAATGTCGCGGTTATGCGGTGCGGTTTGCGGTTCAACCACCTATTAAAATTTGTATAAAAATATATTTTTAAATTGAAAAAATTTGATGTTTTTTTGTGACTAAAATTTTGATAAATAATTGGTGATATTTCAAGGCTAAAAATCACGAATACAAAGAGATGTAAACCAACAGAATACAAAGAAATATGATGTATAAGACCATGACAAGAAAAGATAATGGGATAAGTCCATGACAAGAAAAGACAATGTAAAACTAACATTATTCAAAGAAATGTGATGTAAGGCCCGAACATCAATGCTAAAGAATTAGCACCAAGACTTCTAATTATCTAATATAATATATGATTTATTAATTTATATTTATAAAAATATATAATACAAAAAATATATATTTTTAATATATATATATATATATTGCGGTTTGCGGTTGCGGTTGCGATTTTGCGATTTGTTAATATTCCATGACAAAGTCTCATACCATGCTCTTGGTGTCTGATTTAGTCCATAGAGTGTCTTGTCAAGTTTGTAGACATGATTTGGAAACTTTGGATCAACAAAACCAGGCGGTTGCTCCACATACACTTCCTCATCAAGCTTGCCATTAAGAAAAACACTCTTTACATCCATCTGGTATACCTTAAATTTTGAATGAGCTGCAAATGCAAGAAACATTCTGATTGCTTCCAATCTTGCTACAGGTGCAAAGGTTCATCATAGTCAATTCCTTCTTCCTGAGAATAACCCTTGGCCACCAGTCTTGCTTTGTTTCTTACAATCATACCAGATTCATCTAGCTTGTTTCTGAAAACCCATTTAGCACCAACAATAGATCTATCTTTAGGTCTTGGTACCTGTTTCTAAACTTTGTTCCTCTCAAACTCATTCAATTCTTCCTGCATTGCTATTACCCAATCAGGATCCTGTAAGGCTTCTTCAACCTTCTTAGGTTCATTCTTTGAGAGAAAACAACTATACAAGCATTCATTTTGAATTGATCTTCTAGTTCGAACACCACTATTTGGATCACCAATAATCAAATCTTCAGTATGATCCCTTGTCCATTTTCTAACAGGTGGTAGATTACTCCTGCTAGACTCTCCCCCTAAGTTAGTGGTATCTCTTGTAGAAGAACTTTCTGTACCTTCAAAAGCTCCACCTTGATCAGTAGAATCAGTAGATTCCATACTGCTACTAGTTTCTGATCTTCCTTCATTAGACTCTGAAGGATCAGTTCCTGATGAAGTAGACTCTGAAAGACTAGTCTGATCCTGACCAGTACTGTGTTCTCCTTGATTGAATTGCTCCCCCTCAACAGTAGCATTCCTTTGAGAAGTAATAGAGATATCCTCTGGAGAACCTTCATCATCACTGGAGAGAATCTCAGAATACTTAAGATTTTCAAATTCCAGATTGTCATGGCTTTCATCAGTTTGCAAAATTCCAAACTTCTTATCATCAAATGCAACATGAATTGATTCCATAACAATGTGAGTTCTGAGATTGTATACTTGAAAGCATTTGATGCTGAATATCCTAGAAAGATTCCTTCATCCGATTTGGCTTCAAATTTTCCAAGTTGTTCTGGATGAACTTTCAGGACATAGCATTTGAATCCAAAGATGTGAAAGTATTTCACACTTGGCTTCTTTCTTTTGATAATCTCATAGGGAGTCTTTCCATGGCCATTTACCAAGGTACAATTTTGAGTGAAACATGCAGTGTTAATAGCTTCTGCCCAGAAATAGGTTTGAAGCTTTGCATCTGCAAGCATGGTTCTTGCTGCCTCTATGAGAGTTCTGTTCTTTCTTTCTACTACACCATTCTGCTGAGGTGTTCCAGGTGCAGAAAACTGTTGAGTAATTCCATTGTCTGCACAATACTCCTCCATTGTAGAATTCTTAAATTCTGTACCATTGTCACTTCTGAGCACTTTGACCTTGTACTCAGAGCTATTTTGAATATTCTTGACAAGTTCAATGATTTGCTGAGGAGCTTCATCCTTTTTGTGTAGAAAGAATACCCATGTGAACCTTGTGTAATCATCCACTATAACTAGAGCATAGCTTTTCTTGGTGATAGACAAAATGTTTACTGGACCAAATAAATCAAGATGCAGCATGTACAATGGTTCAGTAATTGAATTTTCTGTCTTGCTCTTGAAAGTGGTTCTTCTTTGTTTTCTAAGCTGAAAAGCATCACAAAGTCCATCTTGCACATAATTTGCCTGAGGTAGGCCTCTCACCAGATGATGCTTAACAAGTTGATTAAGCTTCTTAAAATTGAGATGTGAGAGCTTCTTGTGCCAGTTCCAGCTTTCATCATTTGATGCCTTGCTGTAAAGACATCTGACAGTTCCTTTAGATGTGTCACTCAAGCTAGCTTCATATATGTTACCATGTCTCTGACCAGTCAGAACAATGTCTCCATTCTTCATATTCAAGATTTTGCATCCTTCACTGTCAAAGATTGATTGGTAACCCTTATCACCCAGTTGACTTATGCTTAAAAGTGTGTGTTTCAAGCCTTCAACCAGTGCTACGTTTTCTATGATGACATTCCCCAAAATAATTGAGCCATATCTCAGAGTTTCTCCTTTGTTGCCATCTCCAAAGGATATAACTGGGCCAGCTTTCCTCTCAAACTTTGTAAGCAGGGACTTCTTTCCAGTCATATGTCCAGAGCATCCACTGTCCAAGATAATTGAATGCTTCTTTCCAGTGCCCTACAAACAAAAAGTAGCTAGTTAGAATTTTTTCGGACCCAAATTTGATTGGATCCTTTCTTACTAACTTTTGAACCAGCAGGCTTCGAAGATTTTACTTTTGATTTACCTGTTGCAGAGTCAACCTTAGACTTTGATTTCATAAACTGTTTGTGACTAGGAGTTTAAGATTTCAGAGAATAATAGTCATAATATAGTTCATGATATTCCTTACATATATAAATGGAATGAAGTAAACTACCAAAATGTTAACAGGGTTCTTGTGGTTGGTATTGAATTCTCTGAGTCTTGGGGAATCTGGACTCAGTTTTCCAAGAAGGTTTTTGATTGTAGTCTAGGGCCAAATGATTATGATTTCCATATTTATAGCATTTCTTCCTAGGTGCATCAGGTACATTCTTGTAATTATTCTCTTTGTTAATACCTTCTTTTCCATTCCTATTTCTTCTGATCTTGCTAGACTCTGAAATACCTTCGAGTCTCTGTTTCAACTGAGACTTAGACAGAAAGCCTATGTTGCCATTCTTAGGTTTTTCTAACACTCTCTCATCTAAATTGCTATTGTTAATTCTTTTGTGCATAACTGGGGTCCCTTTAGAATCAACAAATTTAACATGTTTAGGTTCAGAAACTATCTTCTTACCTTCAGATATGAATATGCTAGTTTCTTCTTTCCTATCATCCAAGACAATAGCTACAGAATTTTCACTTTTATTCTTTGCAAAACCTAAGCCATAAACTTTACCAAGAATTTGATTGTCAATGATTTCTTGAGTCTTTTTACCAGAAATGTTAATGGTTTTCATCATATCTCTCTCTTCCTCTAGTTCTTTTCTGACATAGTCATAAGCCTCAAGGATAACACCATAATCATGCTTAGCTTTATCAGAACTTAACCTATATTCTTCCATTTGAATTAACTCAGATTCAAGAAAATTATTTCTACTAACTAATTCATCATTCTTAGCCTTAACTTCATCTTTTTCACTAGCAAGAATTTTGAAATTAGTCATAAGATTCTTAAACTCAACATGAATAGATCTAATATCATTAGAATCTAAGCTATCAAATGAATCAAGGGAATGAAGTGATACCTTAACAGAAGATGAAGAACTTTTCTTTGGAGATCCAGGCTTGTCTGAAGCACTTGCCACTAATGCAATGTTGTCATAATCCAATTCATCTTCAGAATCACTGGAGTCTGCCCAATCCTTCTGTGTGACCATGAGTGCATTACCCTTCCCTGAATTCCTAGGCTTCTTGCACTCACTAGCAAAGTGTATAAGCTCACTGCAGTTAAAGCACTTGATCTTGGCCTTATCAAGCTTGATAATTGTACTCTTGCCTTTGCCACTCTTCTTCTCTTCTTTCTTCTGAAAAGATCCTTTGCTAAATCTTCTCCTGTTGAATCTTCCTTTCTTGAAAGCTTTAGCAAACATAGCAAAAAGTTCTTGCATCTCTGATTCAGAATCAGTATCTTCAGAGTCTATATCTGCAGTCTTTGACTCAGAACTTTCTTTGCTCTTCTTCTTCCTCAAGTCTTTTTCAGTAAATTCAAACTTTTCTTCTGGAAGCTTCTTTGATTCAGATTGAGCAGTGAGTGCAACAGTTTTCATCTTTCCTTCACTCCTGCTCTTTTTCTGCTGCCTGTCAAGTTCATAAGCTCTCAATTTTCCATAAACTGCTTCTAATGATATTTCATCCAGATCATTAGTTTCTGTTGCCCAGTAATTAACAATTGTAGAAGGGGGGTTGAATACAATTGTATAAGATTTTCGACTTAAACAAAAATAATAATACAAGTATGTATAAATAACAACTTTATTAATTCTGATATAAAACTGTTACAAACTCTCTCAAGAAATTCTTATGTTCTTGAGAGCTGCTAGGTTACAAGATAATTCGTGTAAGCGATTACATAATGTAAAACCTAAACTGTGTTTATATAGTGTACACAGCTGCACTATCAATTACAAGATATATCAAATCAATTACATACGTCTCTTAGTACATATCTTGAATGATAGCTGTGTTCCTATAAATCAGGAACCGACATATCAATCTCCCTAGATTCTTGGACTGATGTATATCCTCGTGTAATTCTGATCATCCTATAATCCTGATGATAGCCTAATACTGACGGTGCATTACTGATGACATCAGCATCAGTATCTGATCAGTAGTCCAGATCCTGATCATCACTTGAATCAATATCTAACAATCTCCCCCAATTTGTACTTTGTGAAATAAAGCACAAATTCCTTGATTCAGTGATGTCAACAACTCAAAACAAAATACCTCCTAGAAATCGTCAGGAACAGTTTCAGAAATTCTTTGATAGAAAAGATTTATCTTCAAGAAGTTAGTGAATAACTCTTCTTCCTTGCTTTCAAGAATTAGAATTAATTTCTTCTTCAGATTGTTGAGTTCTTCATCTTCCTCATTAATCTGATAAATAGCTATCCTGAGATTTTGAATTGAGCTTCTAGGAAGATCTAAGTCACCTAGCAGTATATAAGCAAACTCCCCCCATCTGGATTAAGAGATAATTGTTCCAAACTTAGATACTCTTCTTTAATAGCAGAACCTTTCACCATTTCAACTTCTTCACCTCTTGTATTTAAATACATGGGAGTATATTTGCCATCATACTTTGTTCCTCCATCCAGAAATCTTCGTCTGATAGTTGTGTGAATCATAGAAGACCAATTGTTGTAGACTTCTCTTTCTTTAGCACTGACACTTTTATTCTTGAGCAAATAAAGAACATATTTCAATTCTTTTGCAGATTTGCACATCAACTCATGAATAGCCATCTTCTTGACAGTCTTGTCTTTCATGAAGTACAACAATGTCTCTATCTTCTTAGCACCAGCATGACAGTCAGCAATGATAGCAACAACTTCAAGTTTCCAAAGATGAGCAACAGTTAACTCATCACCAATTTTGTCAACTAGAATATGTTGATTAGTTTTTGTTGTAAAAACAACCTCTGCATCATGAAATCCAATACCTCCTCTTGTTCCAGATTCCAAACCCTTCAAACCAGATTGCATACTCGTCCAAAGTGGTGGAGATTCAGCAGACTCAACAGATTCAGCTTCAGCAATCAATGAAGATTCATCAGACTCAATCAGTGAAGGTCCAGTAATTAGTCCAACAGATTTGAAAACAACTGGTTCATTATAGTTGCACACTCTGTTCTTCCATTTCTTGCTTTTCTTTCCTATTATTGGTGTATAATTCTGTTGATGTTCTGGAACAAGTCTATTTATGTCATACCATATCAACTTATCAGATTCATAGACTCTCTTCATGTACTCTCTAGTTGCCTTCCTTTCAATATCTCTTGCTTTTATTCTGGCCTCCTTTTCTTGTTCATCAACTTCCAAATTATGAATTTCAACCACAACAATAAGAATCATGACCTCAAGTTCTTTCAAGATTTCAGCTTCACTAAAATCAGGAATAGCAGGTTGAGTAGTTCCAGCAGCAATATTCTGTGCTCTCACAGTAACCTTACCTCTTCTAGCTAACTGTGGTGTTTCATCAGCAACTTCTTCAGGCAAATTGAATTCATTATCTGGAATCATTTCAAGAAGTAGTGGAGATTTCTTCTTCTTTGTTTTCTGAGGATCTTCAGTTATCTCCTCAATTATGATTCCACTAGACCTTGTCTCTCTTGCATTTGTCTGAACAAGCTTTCTTCCTCTTCCTCTGCTTTTACCTCCCCTGCCTCTTCCTCTACTTGCAGTAGGAGTATCTTTCTATTTAGCAATTTCCTCAAGAATCTTCTTTTGTTCTTTTAAGATCTCTTGAGTATTCATGTCAAATTTTCTGTAGAGATCAAAGCCAGTGCTTCCCTAGCATGATGCTATTGAACTTTAATATCATTGTGAAATACAATTTCACTCTCACCTGACTTGGAAGTAATCTTCTTAAAGAGATGTGGTGCATCTTCTATCTCAGAAATAAACAAATCCTCATCTTCTTCAGGAATTGTTGGAAGTAATTGATTCTGACCAGATAGTTGAGATTGTTCCTCTGTCAGAATTTGAGACTGCACCATTGTTCTTACTGTTCTCTTCCCAGATTTAGAAACATGAGTTGACTGCTTGGTTTGAGTTTGAGACACACTTCTCCTTGTTACCAAAGCAGCATCAGAGGTTCCTGGTTCATATGACTGAGCACTACCATCATTTCCAGAAGTATCATCATCCTTTCTTACAACTGGATTAGGTGTGCATTTTGTTTTGACCACCTTCTCCCCCTTTTTGACATCAGTAGCATCATCAGTAGGATCAGTCAATAAAGATAAGATAAGTTGGAGAGAATCTTCAATATTAGTCATCCTTGAGGACAAAGTGACAACCTTATCTTCCAAGGTATCCATCCTTGTGGTGAAGGCAGTGCTTAAACGTTGAAGCTGTTTAGTAGTGGCAATCTCAGAATAATCCTTAACAAACTGAGCATGAAAGTTTTCATTATCATCCTTGACAGAATTAATTTCATCTTTCAACCATTTTGCCAGAATAGTTGTAGTCTTCAGATGAGCTTTGAGATTAGGATCAGAAATCTTAGTAGCTATATGACTGGAGTGAAAAAGTGCATTATTGAAATTTATATCAGCAGAAGGCTGATTCCACTCAGTATACCATTCAGATCTTCTTGCAGCTTGAATATGTTCAGGAAGAAGATTGCTGTAATCTCCTATGATCTAAATTTGAGCAGCTGTCGATTTACCCATAGACTCCATAAACTTAATGGATGATCCATAAGTAGATCCTAGACTTGCTTTCATGACAGCATTAAGCTGAGCCGCTTCAAGATCATTATCAGCATCATCATCATCATCATCTGAGCTACATTTGCCTTAGGAATTTTATCATCCACATTGTCTTCAGGATTCATAACTCCTTTCGATTTTAAATCAAAAGTAGATGGTACTGTTGTATCCTGAAAACCTGCATTCAGATTAGAAACAATTCCTATATCTCTCTGTTTTTCTAAAGTGATCTCATCACTTCTCACAACATCACCTAAGTTACTTTCAATAGTAACTCCTACCTCACTAGAAGTTTGAAACTTCTCACTCTGTTCTACCTCTCCTTTGGCCAGTTCAGGAGATTGCCTCTCTTCACTCTTCTTTTTCTCTAAGTGTTCACTCTCTTTCTCACAAGAAAAGTTCTGACTCAGCAAATTCAAAGAAATAAGAGGTGGCTGAGAGGAGTGGACTGAAGTCATACAAATAGAGGTATCCCTTGTCTCAGGTCTATCTGTAATCATACTATCAGTAGTAAAAGAAGTAGAGATAGAAGTGTTACCTGATGAAGTTGAGATAGATTCCATTGCTCTTGAAGAAAGAGGTTCAATGAGCAGTGAAATATTTGGATCAGAAATACTGTCATCAGGATTGACATCTGCAGCTGGAGAATGACTTGCATCAGTATTTGCTACCAATGGTTCTTGTGTAGTCTGAGGTTGTGAAGCTGCTTTAACACTTTGAGTCAAAGGTTCTTGTGTGCTTCCCTCAAATGCAGTGTCTTTAAGTATCTTATCACATTCAGCAATGTGCAAATCATGAGCAGCTTTATCTGTCAGACTTTGAGCTAAGTTAAATTCAATTTCTGGAATCCCTTGAGCAGTGTTAGGAAATTCCTGTGCTGATGTGAGCTTGCCTGCATCTTCACTTTGAGAAGATGGTTCTTGTGGGGCAGGAATGTTCTTGTCTTCACCTTCCCTTTGAGAAAGTGGTTCTTGTGGGACCATTCCTTCAGAAATGTCTGCACCCACACTTTGAGTGAGTGGTTCTTGTGGGACTGGATCTTCAATAGCTGCTGAACTCCTTTGAAGTTCAGGTTCTTGTGGGCTTGATCCTTTCAGAGGTGAAGTGATCCTCTGTTTCTTCTATCTACTAAAAACCTTTGCTTCAGCTTGTCTCTTTATCTGAAGAGGTTTTGGTTTATGACCAAGCTGAGCAGCAATAGCATTTACTTCATCCACAGACATCTCAATTATTCTTCTCTTTGGAGATGTAGGTGCTGGAGAATCAGAAATCTCAACAGTCTTTACAGGTGATGTATCAGGAGTAGAGATATCAGGAATGATAGATGTGTCAGGAACTGATGATTCATCAAGATCAATATCATCATTAAGATTCTGCATATCTTCAGGAATATAATACTGACTTTTGTTGACTATCCTTCTTCTTTTCTTTGGCTTTACTGGCTTAACCAATTCAGCAGTAACAGGAGCAGCAACTTCCTTTTTCTTCATGATTATTGAGATGATCTTGTCATCATCACTATCAGAATCAGAGACCTGTTGCAAAAACTTTCGCTTTTCACCTGTTTCTTTAGATGCTCCAGCCTTAATCAAAGATTCATCAATCAGAACCCCATGTTCACCTCCTTCTGACTTCTTTTGAGTGATGGTTGTAGTAGAGAAGTGCTTTGATCCTGATTGTCTTCCAGACACATCAGATCTAGCTGACTTCTTTTCTTTTACAACTGATGCCTTTTGGGAGACACCAGAGGTGGTTGACTGTTTAGGTAACTGTTTATGGTATGTGCTTGTGTTAGGAATAGGATGTGTTTGGTCCTCCTGTCCCATAGCACTTCTGGCTGGGCCATAAAGTGCAGGCAATCTCTTTTTCAAGAAAAGCCAGACCCCATCAGGAATGTAAGGATTTCCCCCAAAACCATTTGCCTTATCTGATTTAACCAAGGATTTGATATTGTTTTCAGAAATCTTAAAGATAGGCAAAACTGTATCATTTTCAAATTCAACATTGGGACATAAATGAGAGAATATTAATTGAAAAAATCTAATAAAACAGACATAACCACATTTATCTGCTTTCCTAGCACTTAATGCTCTCAGAATAAAAGACCCATAATCAAACACAGTATCATGGATTAGAGAGTACCCAATGTGAACTGAAGCAGTTGGTAGTGCATCAAAGTTAGAGACTTTGTTCAAGAAGCACCTACTGATGGTATCAAAGAAGAAATTCCATTCCTTCTTAAGCTTGGTTCTGTATAACTCTCCAAACTTTCTTGGTTCTCCATTATAACCCAGACTCGTAGCAAACTCCAACAAAGAAGCATCAGTAATTGTTGCTGGAGTCTTACCATTGAGAGAAGGTAATTGTAGAGCTTCAACAACCACTTCTGGAGTGACATGATGTGTAACTCCATTGTATGTAAAGGACAAGTTAGGCCTTCCTGAAGGTTCACATACACCAAAGACAGCGGTATTCCAAACCTGCATTACTCACTTGAAAGAAACTTTGGCGGGTGCCGTTAAAGCATACTTAATCGGACTAGACGCCAAGAAATCCTGAATGATGTGAAATTCATTCGATAGTTCCTGATGGTCAAGAACAGCAACATAGTTGTTAGGAGCAAAAGTGACACCATTGATACCAACCTTATTGTTTTCAAATGATGAATTCTCCATTTTTGGTGTGACAAAGAGAGATTGAAATTTTGAGCAATTATGGTTTATGTTCGCACAGTGATACAGAGAAAAAGGCAATACTGATAGTTTTGAGAATAATGAATCAGTTTAGAAAACTAAATTGATTTTGAACAACTAATAATTTCTCAAAGATAGGTGTCAGTAATCGATTTGTGCAAAATAAGTAATGGATTAAATTACGTGAGAGAGTGGTGATAACCGCACAAGACACGACTTACGATGTGTATCTATATGTATCAATGAATAAAACACACGCGCTCGTATTTTCAAGAAATGCATTTGTGATAATGATTAAAAATATGACAATAAAATATTTAATTAAAAAATCAAATATCACTCTCTTAAAATACCTGGTACCATTAAAAACCAGAATACGAAGCGTTTCTTGACTTCGTTACTCTCCCATCTCTATTTAACACCTAGAGACTTGTCCACTATCCCTTTAATCCTTCATTCTCTCATGAAAATCAAAAACCCTTCACACAACACACCTTTAAACAATGTCAAAACTTATCATCAAGGAAAAGAATCTCCATCTCGTAGAGAACAGAGATATCTTCAGTTATACTCGTGAAGAGTTTGATGCCTTTGACTGGGAAAGACAACTTGAAACTTTGTGGCTGCAGATGGATGCCAGTCTTGAAGAAATCGAGAGAGAAAGGCCTGCAAGAGTGATCGACATCGATGCTGCTCTTCAAGCAACATTAGCATGGCTTTCCTCTAAGGCATCCTCATCCAACACCACCAACCATTGTTAATGAATATGTCAGCAAAAATAATCTTATCCCTTCAACTTCCACCCAAACAAAGTGGCAAAGATGGGATCTGGGATGGCTGCTAGCAATGGAGTGGTTTGGACTTCACTTTTTATTTTGCTGCTGAATAGATTAGTAGATAGAGAGAACAAAAAGATGTAATATTTGCATGTAATCTCTTTCTTATTATCAATGAAGAATCCTGTTTCTCTAATCTTATTCAATGTGTTCTGCAATTTTTTTATGTTTATGAACTGTTCTTCAAAGAATTAAATCAGAGAAGTGAATATGAAAACTAATTAAGGTAATCATGTAAGTAACAAATTCATTAACAATAACCACAATTAAATCAGGAACCTTACAATTAGAGAATACTTGAAATATACAAATTGTACAGATAACCAAACCGTTGCATCAGGATCTGATGTTTGACCAAAGTCAGGATTGACTTTTCGTCAGTATTCGACATGCATCAGGATCTGACACTTATCAGTTTTTGGTCTCCCCTTGTTCTCAGAAACTTTCATAGTTTATCATTCCCAATTCATTCACCAATTTTGTAAAAGTAGCTTCAGGTAGTGGCTTGGTGAATATATCAGCTAGCTGTTGATCAGTAGGAACAAAGTGAAGTTCGATTGTCCCTTCCAGTACTTGTTCTCTTATGAAATTATATCTGATACTGATATGCTTAGTAAGAGAATGCTGCACTGGATTTCCTGTCATAGCAATAGCGCTTTGGTTATCACAATAAATAGGTATTTTTGAATATGACAAACCATAGTCCATTAGCTGATTCCTCATCCACATGATCTGAGCGCAACATCTTCCTGCAGCTATGTACTCAGCTTCTGTAGTTGATGTGGAGATAGACTTTTGCTTTTTAATAAACCAAGAAATTAGTCTTCCTCAAAGAAACTAACAACTTCGTGAAGTACTTTTCCTGTCTATTTTGCAACCTGCAAAATCAGCATCTGAGTAACCACAAAGATTAAAGTCAGACTCTCTAGCATACCAAAGGCCAAGTGATGGAGTGCCTTTCAAGTATCTGAAGATTCTTTTAACAGCAATGAGATGTGGTTCTCTGGGGTTTGCCTGAAATCTTGCACATAGACAAGTTGCATACATGATATCTGGTCTGCGAGCTGTTAGATACAAAAGTGAGCCAATCATACCTCTGTAATTAGTTACATCTACCTCAATACCTTGATCAGGATCAAGCTTTGTAGCTGTAGCTATGGGAGTTGTAGCAGTAGCACTGTCTTGCATATTAAACTTCTTCAATAGATTCTTTGTGTACTTTGGCTGATTGATAAAAATTCCATCATCAGTCTGTTTTACTTACAGACCTAAGAAATAACTCATTTCTCCCATCATGCTCATGTGATATCTAGACTGCATTAGCTTTGAAAACTTCTCACATAATTTGGGGTTAGTTGACCCAAAAATGATATCATCAACATAAATCTGAACTAATAGCAAGTCCTTACCATGATTCAAGTAAAACAAGGTTTTATCAATTGTACCTCTTTTGAAACCACTTTCCAGTAAGAATTGAGCCAGAGTTTGATACCAGGCTCTTGGAGCTTGCTTTAGTCCATAAAGTGCTTTATCTAATCTATAGACATGATCTGGATATCTAGGATCAATGAAGCCAGGAGGTTATTCAACATATATCTCCTCTTCCAATTCTCCATTCAGAAAAGCACTTTTAACATCCATCTGGAAAACTTTGAATTGCTTATGGGCTGCATATGCCAGAAAAATTCTAATGGCTTCTAGCCTTGCAACAGGAGCAAAAGTCTCATCATAGTCTATTCCTTCCTGTTGAGAGTATCCCTTTGCAACTAGTCTTACTTTATTCCGCACAATAATACCATCTGAATCTGTCTTGTTTCTGAACACCCACTTTGTACTAACAATTGATCTACCCTTTGGCCTTGGTACAAGTTTCAGACTTCATTTCTTTCAAATTCATTTAGTTCTTCTTTCATTGCTGTAACCCAATCAGCATCCTTGAGTGCATCTTCAACTTTCTTAGGCTCCTCCTTTGACAGAAAGTTATTATAGAGGCATTCATTTTGTGTTGCACTTCTGGTTTTAACACCTGCATCAGGATTCCCAATAATTAAATCAGGATTATGGCTTTTGGTCCATTTCCTTGCTGATGGTAAATCATTTCTTGAGTTGGATGCTCCCCCTTGATTGGTGTTATCTTCAAAAAACTAGAATTATTAGAATCTCCCCCTGAGATAGTGCTATCTCCTCCTGAAGTGTTGTCAAAATTATCACTTGAATTTGTTTCTGATGAATCTCCTCCTGATTTTTGAGGAGGAGATTCAATAAGAGTTCTGTTATTCCTTTCAACTACTCCATTTTGCTGGGGTGTGCCAGGAGCAGAGAATTGTTGAACTATTCCTTTGTACTTGCAGAACTCTTCCATTACTGAATTCTTGAATTCAGTTCCATTATCACTTCTTAGAATCTTGACTTTGTACGTTGTGCCAGTCTCAATAGGTCTTACATGGTCCAAAAGTATCTCAGCATTTTCATCTTTTCTCTGCAGAAAATACACCAAGGTAAATCTAGTATATTCATCAACAATGACTAGAGTATACCTTTTCTTACTGATGGAAATAATGTTGACTGGTCCAAACAAGTCAAGATGTAGCATGTGATATGGTTCATCAATTGAGGATTCAGATTTACTCTTGAATGATGTCTTTCTCTGTTTAGCCTTCTGACAAGCATCATAGAGTCCATCAGGAGCATACAACACCTTTGGTAATCCTCTCACCAAATCTTTCTTAACCAACTCATTGATGTTGTTGAAGTTGAGATGAGAAAGCTTCTTGTGCCAATTCCAACTTTCATCTACTGTTGCTTTACTGATGAGACATGTTGAGGGACCATCAGTATTGGTGTAGACATTGGCTTCATAAATGTTACCACGTCTTTGACCAGTTAAGACAATCCTTCCAGATGTTTTACTAATCACTTCAAAGTGAGTATCATTGAAGTTGACATGATAACCTCTGTCTGTGATTTGACTTACACTAAGCAGATTATGTTTGAGTCCTTTCACCAGAGCTACATTTTCAATGATGACATTTCCAATGATTATATTGCCATATCCCAAAGTTTGTCCAATGTTGCCATCTCCATAAGACACTGTTGGGCCAGCTTTCTCCTCAAATTCTGATAGCAAGGTTTTGTTTCCAGTCATGTGCACAGAGCATCCACTATCCATGACTAACACATTTTTCTTTTAACCCTGCAATTAGAAACACAAAGAGCTCAGTTAGAATTTTTAAGAACCCACCCTTGTTGGGTTCTTTTTGCATGCAATTTAACACTTTTAGCAGCAGAAGTCTTTTTAATAAAGGCAGTTCTGTCAGATTTAAATCCATCAGAATTTGCTTTGTCATTATCAGAATTAACAGATGCATGCTTAGTATTCAGACTCTTTGTTTTACCAGAATTTGCACTTTTATTAAACTTTGGAAAAGGATCATAATGATTGTAGTACAAACTATGGTATTCTTCACATGTATAGATAGAATGCCTTTACTTCCACAGTGAAAACAAGGATTCTGTGGTTTATAAAATACTGAACTATTCCTAATGTCAGACTTAGGAACTACAGTAGCCTTCTTTTTACTCCTCCTGCAATCAATAGCAAGATGATTAGAGTTACCACAATTAAAGCATGTTTTCCTTGGTGTATTTGGAATATACTTATAATTATTTTCTTTGTTTATTCCAATTTTAGCATTCTTGTTCCTCTTAGCAGTAGTGGTTTTCTCTCTATCTGTCACTTCACAGATTCTGTCTCTGAGTTGTTTCTTAGACAAAAGACCTATATTTTTGACAGATTTAGACTCAGAATTTTGTGTAGAAGTAGATCCCTTTTCTAAAGTAGATTTGGGATTTTCTAGATACACATACTTAATAGGTTTTAATTTGGTCTTTGTTCTATCTGTAACATATCTATAGGTTTTTGGATTTGTTGACTCATTCACAACAACTCTTCCTGGTTCTGTTGTTTCAGCAGTAACAACTTTACCCTTATTCTTTTTCTTGTCCTCTGGTTTATAACCTAGACACTCTTTCCAATTCTTATCTGTAATAATATCATGTGTTTTCTTTCCAGAGTGTGTCCAGGTTCTGAGTTTCTCATTAGCATCATTAAGTTCCTTTTCAAGTGCAGTACATTTTAACTCCATTTCTAGCTTCATGTGCTTAGCCTTCTCACATTCATTTTGTACTTCTTGCATAAAGAGTAACTCAGCTTCTAGATGATCATTTATTTTAGACAATTCTGACATCTCAGATATTATTCTAGCATTTTCAAGAGATTGACTTTTAAAGCTAATATGCAGAGACTTTAAGAAAGATCTTAACTCAGAAACATTATCAGTATCAAAATCAAAGACAATTTCAGGTACCTTATTTTCAGGAGCAGCAATCTCATCCACATTTGCCATTAATGCATAGTTCACCTTTTCCTCTTCAGATTTTGAGGAAGAGTCCATCCAATCCTTGCCTTCTCACATTCATTTTGTACTTCTTGCATAAAGAGTAACTCAGCTTCTAGATGATCATTTCTTTTAGACAATTCTGACATCTCAGATATTATTCTAGCATTTTCAAGAGATTGACTTTTAAAGCTAATATGCAGAGACTTTAAGAAAGATCTTAACTCAGAAACATTATCAGTATCAAAATCAAAGACAATTTCAGGTACCTTATTTTCAGGAGCAGCAATCTCATCCACATTTGCCATTAATGCATAGTTCACCTTTTCCTCTTCAGATTTTGAGGAAGAGTCCATCCAATCCTTGCTTGATGAGATAAGAGCTTTGGTCTTAGACTTTTTGCATTCAGTTGCAAAATGACCCATTCCATCACAGTTGTAGCATTTGACTTTTGACTTGTCGAACTTGCTGCTTTTGCTTTCATTCTTCTTCTACCTGTTCTTGTCAGTATTGACAGGTTTCTTCTAAAAGTTGCCTTGTCTTCTAGCCTTTCTGAACTTCATCTTCTTGAAGCCTTTGACTATCATAGGAACCATTTCCATCATATCAGAATCAGTAGAGTCATCATCAGTATCAGTATTAGGATTGACATCAGGATCTGATGATGAGTCAACAGTATTGGACTCAGCTACTCTATTTCTTCTTCTTGAAACCTCCACGGTTTTTCCTTTTGATTTTGATTCAACATTCAAAGTAACAGCCTTTGCATTGTTGGTCTTCTTATTCTTCCTTTGTTGAACCTCAAGATCATGGGTTCTTAGCATCCCATAGACTTCATCAAGAGACACAACATTAAGATCATACTGATGCCTAATAATAGAGGTTTGAGTATCCCACTCCTCAGGCAAAGCTCTAAGAAACTTGGTGTTCGAGTCTTCTGGTTCATACTCTTTACCCACCAGAGATAGATTATTCAATAATGTCAGAAATCTATCATACAGATCAGTGAGCCTCTCATCAGATTTTGCATCAAACTGCTCGTACTCTTGAATCAACAGAGCCCTTCTGTTTCTTTTGATAGATTCAGTACCCTGGCATTGAGTCTCCAAAGTTTCCCAGATCTCCTTAGCAGTTTTACATGCTATCACTCTATTTGACATGACAGCATCAAGGCTGTTATGAAGAATGTTCTTCACCTTTGCATCTCTGAGTACTTCAGCCTTTTCCTTAGGAGTCCATTCAGCCTTTGTCTTCTGAACATAGTGCTCAGGTATAGTATCTGTTCTAGCAACCAGTCTTTTAGGGATATATGGTCCATCATATATTCGATCGAGATAGTTAGGATCAGTTGCCTCCAGATACATCAACATCTTTACCCTCCATGTAGGGTATTTAGCCTTTTGAGAACAGGGATTTTAATACTTTCATACTTGCTTGTCGACATCTTAAGATCGTTTCTGATTGTAATTAATCAGTTTGCTCTGATACCAATTATTGCCCAGTAATTAACAATTGTAGAAGGGGGGTTTAATACAATTGTATAAGATTTTCGACTTAAATAGAAATAATAACACAAGTATGAATAAATAACAGCTTTATTAATTCTGATATAAAACTGTTACAAACTCTCTCAAGAAATTCTTATGTTCTTTAGAGCTGCTAAGTTACAAGATAATTCGTGTAAGCGATTACATAATGTAAAACCTAAACTGTGTTTATATAGTGTACACAGCTGCACTATCAATTATAAGATATATCAAATAAATTACATACGTCTCTTAGTACATATCTTGAATGATAGTTGCGTTCCTATAAATCAGGAACCGACATATCAATCTCCCTAGATTCCTGGACAGATGTATATCCTCGTGTAATCCTGATCATCCTCTAATCCTGATGATAGCCTAATACTGACGGTGCATTACTGATGACGTCAGCATCAGTATCTGATCAGTGAAAGTGTTTGTCCTAAATCCAATCATGTATGATGAGTTAGGAAGAACTTTCATGTATTCTTGTTTGATTTCATTAATAATAATAAAAGACTTGTTTTGATTTTATTACGGGCATTATCTGTTTAAAGTGTTTTAAATAAGATGTTCCATAGTTTAGAGTAAAGCTTCTATAATTATAATGAGATTATAATAGTGAGATCTAGAAGATGATAACTCTAGACTTAAACAGTTCCTGATCATAGGATAACTAATCGGAAGTTAGTGAATCCGCAAAGATCGGTACATACTATGCTTGCTCCCGTCAGAAGGATGTCTGTTCTCATAGGCATTTGTGTGGTGACACTATAGCTAGTATGTAGGTGCTTATTAGGGAATAAGTTCACTGAACATGACTCGATAAGTTGGACAACTAATGGAGTTTACTCACGTGTCAATAGTTATTCACTGAGTGATAGTTGTACAAGTGTCCTTAGACTTGAGATCGTTAAAGTTATCTTATATATAATGAACCGTGCTTTGGTTTAGTCCTTAGTCTCAAGGACATACATTAGGTCTATTCTGGGTACAGGGATTTATGTATGGAGATAGTTAACGATCAATAAAGAATCTACCCCTTCCAGTAAGGAAGTGAATATCCTATGTTATTCTTAGTATGCGAGTTCTGGAATCTCTGGCCAGAGTGTATGAAATTAGAAAGGAGTTTCTAATTTGCATTAATATGAACTTTGCGTTATGAATAAGAAATCATATGATTAAATTTGATAGGCCTGACACGAGATCCATGCCTTGTATTTAATCGGGATATTGTAGGGTAGAAGGAATTTATTGTACGGTAACTAGTCACTGACAGGTTCTTGGTATTCTAAGCAGTGAATTCATATTATCCGGATAGTCGCGATATGTTGAGAAGCATCACTCACGATGTAGAATAAATATAATTAATCAGTTAATTATATTTAATGAATTTTAGAATTCATATAAATAATAAATAAAAGGTTTATTATTATTTATTTCTACTACCGGCTTAATATTGAACCTACAGGGTCACACCATAAAAAGATTAATTTATTGATGAAGGTATTTTGAGAGAGCAAGGTGTTTTAATAATGATTAAAATTGTTTTAATTATTATTTAACATTTTATAAGATAAAGTGTAGGATTTATATATTAATATATAATGATATATTAATTATGAAAACCCTACATGAGCCCTATAAATAGAATGAGATGAGAATGAGTTTACACACCTTTTGGTTTTTGTGAAAAACCTAGTTGCCTCCCTCATCTTCTTCATCTCTCTCTCTCTCTCTCAAACCTCCATTTTTATAAAAGCTTAGTTTTATAAAAAGTTTCGTCGAAGAATTAATCTTGGTGGATACCGGTAGAGTGCTTCACACTCTGAGGAGCAACTGCTAAAACACCATTTTTGTAAAGCTTCGATTTCAAGGTATGGTTACGATTCCCTCGTATTTCATTTTTACATGATTTTCTATATGTGCGATATATGGTTTTTACGGAAATAATTGTTATTTGCGCTTCCGCTCAGTCGTAAATTCCTTCAATGGCATCAGAGCTAGGTTCTTGCATATAGAGAGTCATATAAAAATTTCAGATTTTTTTATGCATGTATGGATTTATTATGATTTTTGTAAGTTTATTTGGATTTAATTATGAATTAATTCGAAATAATTTTTGCATATGATTTTGACCACTAATCTGAGTTCTACAAGTGTTGTAGATGATTTGGGTATTTTTCTCATAATTTTGTGATGTGTAGATTATTTGTTATGAATTTTTTAAAATTGTTTTAATTAAAATTCATAAAATAATCATGCATATGGAAAATATGAAATAAAAATTTGCACTAGGTCCCCTTGCTGACCTTGTAATTGATGCTGCTGTTTGATTTTAGATATCATATTATTTTGATTTTTTATTAATTTATTAATTAATTGTTAATTAATTTATTAATATTAAAATAAAAATAATGATAATAATAATAGTTATTATTAATACTACAGTAAAGGTCATTCATGGTTATAAAGGCAACAGCAGTTACAATTTACAAAGTACAACCGTTGTCATCTGTCGGATCAGTAAAAGAAGAAAAAAAAAAAAAAAAAAAAAAACTGCTGCTGTCTGGCGCGTGGTGCGCACCCGCGGGGGAAGAGGAGCGCGCATTTGATAAATGCGTTTCAGGTCCTGTTGCGCATAAGGCGCATGCGTTACAGCATTAAATAGTTTTAATTGTTGTAACGCATTCCATAAATGCGTTACAGCCCTTCTGTCACATTAAATTTGATTTTCTGGGAGTTTCGTAACTCCGTTTTGGGCGTGCAATATATCGTTGGATTCGTTTTTCCGAGACGGATCTAATGGAGTGGTCAAATATTTTTTATATAATAATTTTGAATTATTTATATTTATGGGAGTGTTTTAAAGCATGTTTTAATTGGATTAATTGCTTTTAAATACTATAATAAATCCATACATCAATATATCAATGTGTGACATGATATTGCTTGCATGCTTACTTATTGATTTATTTTTATATATGTGATATATGCCTATGTTTACCATGCGATGATAGATTTAGGTGAATTTAAATCAAAATAAGGCGTGCTCTAGAAAATCTAGAAATAGGAATCGTTTCTTGCCTTAATAATAATATTATGAATACAATCATGAGATTCTTGTGTTTGTGAAACACGTAATTAAATATGAATTTTCAATATTGAGAGAATGGATGATTCTGTCAAAAACGGATTTCGATCTGTAAGAAAGGGGTATTAAGTGACGCCTCTTGACAATGCTCCCCCCGATCTGGGAATCATCCAATTATCGATTATTGATTTGAAATATTTAATTTAAAAGGAAGAATCTCTTTATAATATGATTATGATTGTAACATAATATAATCCCTCTAAAATTAAATAATATCAAGTAGTAATTGGCCAATGACACAACGGGCTTGTGTCGGTCATAGCCTTCCAACATGGTAGAAAGTAGTTCTTATTTTTGAATCATTGTCGTTTCGTGCTACAGCCGAGGGCTTTGATTTTGAAATAAGAAATACTTGTCTATTACATAGAGATGTGTACAATGAATTAGAATCTAATGGTCGTTACGTGCTACAGCCGTGGGCCGTTGGAGACTGATTCAGTTGTACGGAATGTTGGGTTAGACTTGACTTAGAATATTGAGTTTGTCGTGCCACAGCCGTGACTCAATTATTCAAGAGGCTAAAGTTTTATTAGGGAATAACATGAGATGTAATTGACAAGAGTTGTCTGCCTATTGAACATCACATGGCGTTTCGTGCCACAGCCGAGGTTGTGTGATGGAATATAGGATCCCTATTCCCACTAGCATTATGAATGGTTAATTTTTCACTTAGGGGGTTGAATAAATTATATAAACTAGTGGGAGTCACTTATGAATAAAGACCCGATTCATATAGTGTTTTTAAAATGAAATTGAATATTTGCTAAGTGTTGTTATGTGTTTATCATTTACAGATTTACTATATACACTATGTCTGGTGCACTATCACTCCGGAGCATACTAGATGCTCACAAATTGACTGGTCCGAATTTTGCTAACTGGCTTCGAAACTTGAGAATTGTTCTCAGGGTTGAGAAGCTGGAATATGTGCTTGACTCACCTAAGCCTGCTGCACCTGCTGACGATGCACATAATGATGAACATGTTGTGTATCGTAAGTGGATAGATGATGCTAATGTTGCTCAATGTATCATGCTAGCTTCCATGAACGATGAGCTACAGAAGCAACATGAGCTTATGGATGCTCACACTATCCTAGAACATCTACAAGAGTTGTATGATGTGGCAGGGAGGACAGCTCGATATGAGATATCGAAGGAGCTGTTCCGTTGTAGGATGTCTGAGGGATCATCCGTGAATGACCATGTACTTAAGATGATCAATTTGATTGAACGTCTTGGGCAACTTGGTTTTGTCATGGATAGGGAACTGACTCAAGACTTGGTCTTGCAATCATTTCCAGGTTCATTTTCGCAGTTTGTTGTGAACTTTCACATGAATAAGTTGGACGTCAGCCTGGCTGAACTCCACAACATGTTGAAGACTGCGGAATCGAATTTTCCCTCTAAGAAGAGTTCTGTTCTTCTAATTGGTGAGGGTTCCAATCCTAAGAAAAGGAAGAAGAACCCTTCCAAGAAGAAGAAAGTTGGTGAGAAAAAGCCGGTTCCACCAAAAGCTGAAGACCCCAAGAGCAAAGCTGTTTGCTTTCACTGTAACAAGGTGGGGCACTGGAAGAGGAACTGCAAGGTTTACCTTGCAGAAATGAAAAAGAAGAAAGATAGTGAGACTGTCGCTTCTGGTTCAGGTATGTTCATGATTGAAGTGAATATGTCAATAAATCAAAATTCTACTTGGGTATTAGATACCGCCTGTGGTTCTCACATTTGCAATTCGTTGCAGGGACTAAGGAGAAGTAGGACTCTCGAGGAAGAGGAGGTGATTCTACGGATGGGAAATGGAGCAAGAGTTGCTGCTGAATCTGTAGGATCGTTTGATTTACATATGCCTACGGGCAAGACTATTGTTTTAAATAATTGTTATTTTGTTCCCTCGATTGTGAGGAATATTATTTCTATTCCCATGTTAGACTTGGATGGATTTTCGTTTGTTATTAAGAATAATGAATGTTCAATTCTTAGAGATAATGTTCTTTATGGTAGTGGTATTTTAAATAATGGTCTATATGTGTGTGACATAGAGCATGATTTACTACAAATTGAACATACTAATAAAAGGAAAAGGGATGATGAAAATCTCACCTATTTGTGGCACTGCAGACTTGGTCATATTAGTGAAAATAGACTGCGGACATTGCATAAGGAAGGGTTACTTGACCCCTTTGATTTTGAATCATATCCTACATGCGAGTCTTGTCTATTGGGTAAAATGACCAAATCTCCATTTAGTGGACATGGAGAGAGGGCTGCAGATTTGTTAGGACTGGTACATACAGATGTATGTGGACCGATGTCTACGCAAGCCATGGGTGGATTTTCGTACTTCATTACTTTCATAGATGATCGATCTAGATTCGGATATGTGTATTTGATGAAACACAAGTCTGAGGCCTTTGAAAAGTTCAAAGAATATAAGAATGAAGTGGAGAAACAAACCAAACGTAGTATTAAAACTCTTCGATCAGATCGAGGTGGTGAATACTTGAGTGGAGAATTTCTAGATTATCTCAAAGAAAATGGTATAGTCTCTCAGTGGACTCCTCCATATACTCCACAGTTGAATGGAGTATCTGAAAGGAGAAATCGAACTTTGTTAGACATGGTTCGGTCCATGATGAGCTATGCAAATCTTCCAGTATTCCTTTGGGGTTATGCATTGGAAACCTCAGCATATTTACTGAATAAGGTGCCTTCCAAATCTGTTCCTAAAACTCCATATGAGATATGGAAAGAAAGGAAACCGAGTCTTAAACACGTTAAGATTTGGGGATGTCCGGCTTATGTCAAGAAAGTTGACCCTGATAAGCTGGAATCTCGATCCGTGAAATGTAGTTTTGTGGGATATCCTAAAGAAACTTTAGGGTATTACTTCTACACCAATCATAGTGTATTTGTCTCCAGACATGCTACCTTCTTGGAAAAACAGTTTATCCTAGAAGGAAACAGTGGGAGCAAAATAGAACTTAATGAAGTTCAAGAAGCACAAACTACTACGGTTCAAGAGGAAACACCTGTTCAGACTGAACAACCTTCTGTGGTACAGCCCATTCGTAGGTCAGAAAGAGTGTCTCGCCAACCTGAGAGGTATTATGGCCTTGTCATTGAGAATGGCAATGAGTTATCAATCGTTGATGATGACGACCCTATGACCTATAATGAGGCTATGAGTAGTGTTGACTCAGAGAAATGGCAGAGTGCCATGAAATCCGAAATGGATTCTATGTATGCCAACCAAGTATGGACTTTGGTTGAAGCACCAGAGGATGTGAATCCTATTGGATGCAAATGGGTATACAAAAGAAAGATTGGAGCAGATGGCCAGGTGGAGACCTATAAGGCCAGGCTCGTGGCAAAAGGATTCAGACAAAGGCAAGGGATTGACTTTGATGAAACTTTTTCGCCTGTAGCCCTGTTAAAATCAATTCGGATTTTGCTTGCGATTGCTGCTTACTACGACTATGAGATCTGGCAAATGGACGTGAAAACGGCCTTCCTCAATGGGAAACTTGAAGAGGAAGTGTATATGACACAGCCAGAGGGGTTTGTTTCTAAAGGGAATGAACACGTAGTGTGTAAGCTGCTAAGGACCATATATGGATTAAAGCAAGCTTCTCGTAGATGGAACATTCGTTTTGATGAGACAATCAAAGAGTTTGATTTTATCAAGAACATAGATGAACCATGTGTCTACAAGAAGGTTAGTGGGAGCGCGGTAACTTTTCTTGTATTGTATGTGGATGACATACTTCTTATAGGAAATGATGTACCGATGCTGCAATCAGTCAAAATTTGGCTATCGAAGAACTTCACTATGAAGGACTTGGGTGAAGCATCCTACATTCTCGGTATGAAGATCTATAGAGATAGATCTAGAAGAATGATAGGTCTTACCCAGAGTACATACATCGAGAAAGTGCTTAAAAGGTTTAGCATGGAAAACTCCAAGAGAGGTCTCATACCGATGAGCCATGGAGTATCCCTTTCCGAAAAGATGTCTCCTAAGACACCTGAGGAAAGAGAGCGTATGAGTAAGATTCCTTATGCTTCAGCAATAGGATCTATTATGTACGCGATGTTATGTACTAGGCCTGATGTTGCTTATTCAATTAGTGTAACGAGTAGATATTAGTCCAATCCAGGTGAAGACCACTGGAAAGCAGTGAAGAACATCCTTAAGTACTTGCGAAGGACTAAGGATATTTTTCTTGTTTTTGGTGGATCTGAATTGAAAATAGAGGGTTATACTGACTCTAGTTTTCAATCAGAAAGTGATAGCAAATCCATGTCAGGGTATGTGTTTACTTTGAATGGTGGTGTGATTAGTTGGAAGAGTTCCAAACAGTCGACAACGGCTGACTCCACAGCGGAAGCAGAGTATATAGCTGCAAGTGAGGCTGCAAAAGAAGCCGTTTGGATGAGGAAATTTGTTTCTGAGTTGGGAGTTGTTCCAAGCATTGAAGAGCCTATTGTGTTGTATTGTGATAACAATGCAGCAATAGCACAAGCCAAGGAACCTAGGTCTCATAAAAATTCCAAACATGTTTTGCGGCGCTTTCATTTGATTAGGGAGATCATTGAAAGGGGAGATGTCAAGGTTGAGAGAGTTGACACACATAACAACATAGCAGACCCACTCACAAAGTCATTGTCTCAGATTCACTTTGATCGTCATAAAGAGAAGATGGGTATTAGATACCAGGGTGATTGGCTTTAGTTCAAGTGGGAGATTGAAAGTGTTTGTCCTAAATCCAATCATGTATGATGAGTTAGGAAGAACTTTCATGTATTCTTGTTTGATTTCATTAATAATAATAAAAGACTTGTTTTGATTTTATTACGGGCATTATCTGTTTAAAGTGTTTTAAATAAGATGTTCCATAGTTTAGAGTAAAGCTTCTATAATTATAATGAGATTATAATAGTGAGATCTAGAAGATGATAACTCTAGACTTAAACAGTTCCTGATCATAGGATAACTACTCGGAAGTTAGTGAATCCGCAAAGATCGGTACATATTATGCTTGCTCCCGTCAGGAGGATGTCTGTTCTCATAGGCATTTGTGTGGTGACACTATAGCTAGTATGTAGGTGCTTATTAGGGAATAAGTTCACTGAACATGACTCGATAAGTTGGACAACTAATGGAGTTTACTCACGTGTCAATAGTTATTCACTGAGTGATAGTTGTACAAGTGTCCTTAGACTTGAGATCGTTAAAGTTATCTTATATATAATGAACCGTGCTTTGGTTTAGTCCTTAGTCTCAAGGACATACATTAGGTCTATTCTGGGTACAGGGATTTATGTATGGAGATAGTTAACGATCAATAAAGAATCTACCCCTTCCAGTAAGGAAGTGAATATCCTATGTTATTCTTAGTATGCGAGTTCTGGAATCTTTGGCCAGAGTGTATGAAATTAGAAAGGAGTTTCTAATTTGCATTAATATGAACTTTGCGTTATGAATAAGAAATCATATGATTAAATTTGATAGGCCTGACACGAGATCCATGCCTTGTATTTAATCGGGATATTGTAGGGTAGAAGGAATTTATTGTACGGTAACTAGTCACTGACAGGTTCTTGGTATTCTAAGCAGTGAATTCATATTATCCGGATAGTCGCGATATGTTGAGAAGCATCACTCACGATGTAGAATAAATATAATTAATCAGTTAATTATATTTAATGAATTTTAGAATTCATATAAATAATAAATAAAAGGTTTATTATTATTTATTTCTACTACCGGCTTAATATTGAACCTACAGGGTCACACCATAAAAAGATTAATTTATTGATGAAGGTATTTTGAGAGAGCAAGGTGTTTTAATAATGATTAAAATTGTTTTAATTATTATTTAACATTTTATAAGATAAAGTGTAGGATTTATATATTAATATATAATGATATATTAATTATGAAAACCCTACATGAGCCCTATAAATAGAATGAGATGAGAATGAGTTTACACACCTTTTGGTTTTTGTGAAAAACCTAGTTGCCTCCCTCATCTTCTTCATCTCCCTCTCTCTCTCTCTCAAACCTCCATTTTTATAAAAGCTTAGTTTTATAAAAAGTTTCGTCGAAGAATTAATCTTGGTGGATACCGGTAGAGTGCTTCACACTCTGAGGAGCAACTGCTAAAACACCATTTTTGTAAAGCTTCGATTTCAAGGTATGGTTACGATTCCCTCGTATTTCATTTTTACATGATTTTCTATATGTGCGATATATGGTTTTTACGGAAATAATTGTTATTTGCGCTTCCGCTCATTCGTAAATTCCTTCAATCAGTAGTCCAGATCCTGATCATCACTTGAATCAATATCTAACAGCTTCCTCAATTGCAGATATCTTCTCATTGTAGAAATCAGGAAGAGCTTTCATAAACTTAGTATTCATATCCTCCAAGTCATAATATTTACCATGCATGGCCATCTCATTGATCAGTTTAGTAAACCTATCAAAGGTGTCAGTAAATGAATCATCAGACTTAGATTCAAAGTACTCATACTGTTGTACGAGAAGTGTCCTCATATTCTTCCTGACAGGTTTTGTTCCTTCACAGTGAACCTTTAGATTGACCCATATCTTCTTAGTAGTTTTACAAGAGAGAACACAGTTGGTGAGAACAGAATCAAGACTGTTGAATAGTATGTTTCTCACTTTAGCATCCTTAAGAACGTTCTCCTTTTCCTTATCTGTCCATTCAGATTTAGGCTTCTCTGCTGTATGTTCTGGAACAACTTTTCCTTCGACAGTTGCTTGAGGAACAAGCCTTGTTGGAACAAAAGGCCCATCTCTGATTCTATCAAGATAATCAGGATCTGTTGCTTCCAGGTGATGCAACATCTTCACTTCCCATAGAGTATATTCGTTTCTCTTGCTCATAGGAATCTTAGTATTACCATCCTTGTAACCAGACATGATTGCAGATCTTTATAATTATTCGAAATCAACCTGCTCTGATACCAATTGTTAACTCGAATAACTTGTAGAAGCGGGGGGGGGGTTGAATACAAGTTATATAATCGTGCCTGATTTTTGCTTGATTAGATGAACAAGAATAAACAAATGAATCAACTTTGTTTGTATTAAATAAATCAAATACAAACTCTACCAAAGGTGTACAATACCTTTAACAGCTACTGGCAATACAAATCTCTCTCTCTGTTTGTTTCGAACTCTCGAATACAAACCTTATACAGAGCTTCACACGATATGCACTCTAAAATTCACAATTCACTCTTTTACAATGATATAGAGAGAGTATTTATAATTCTACCTATAAACTAATAACAGAAAGTAATGATCTATACATGACAATGTTCTGCCATCCAGTTGATAGTTTCCATCAATAGAAAATTCTTTCCTTCATGATATCTTCTTGCTTGTTCTTCAAAACAACGATCCTGTTTTATAGCACTTGCCAGTTTTTGTAGAATCCATAATGCGTCATCAGTAACACGACTGATATCAGGATTCCACCTTGCATCAGGATTCGACATCCATCAGTATTTGACTTGGCGTATCAGAATTTGATCTCAGTTCCTGACATGTAGTCCTTGATGCACTACTGTTCCTGACTAAACTCTACAGATTACTGTCTAGCACATATATCCTATACAAAGTACTAAATCCTTTATAATATCAGGATTTACAAGAAGTATAAACAAAATTCTATTCTCAACATCACAACTTATGAATTATTCCTAACAATATATTAATGATTGTAAGAATTGTTATAAATTTAAAAGGTAACGTGTTTTAATTCGAAAGTATATATTAATGATTGTAAAATTTGATTTAAATTAAAATGGTAACGTGTTTTAATTTGAAAGGAAATATTAATGATTGATTGATGTTTGTAGGTATTTATAAAAGGTAATATCTTCAACTAAAAGTAAATGTGAAAAAGGCAATCGACTAATTATCATTATCATTATGCTGTGACATTTTCGGGTATATATTTTTAGGTGTTTATAAAAGGTAATATCTTCAACTAAAAGTAAATGTGAAAAAGGTAATCGACTAATCACCATTAATTATATTATGTTATTATTTATTTTAGGTGTATTTATTTTTCTTTATAATGAAGGGTAAATAAGTAAATTCACGAAGTACCAAAAAATAGGTACCAAAACTTTTAATGTTTCAGCTTTTATATAATAGTATAGACTAGTTAAAATTAAACTCGTACGATGCACGGTTTTTTTAATATTATATAAATTTTTTTCATTAATTTGAATTAATTTTTTTATAATATGAATTTTGGAGGCTTAAATTTTTGATTGAGATGATTTGATAATAATTATATAAATGTTATCCGTGATACTTCTAGAAAAGGAGGGGATTTTAGCTAGAAAATATAGAAAAGATGATAGGTTTTAGTTGAAAAATGTAATACGTTAATTATTAGTAATTATAAAATTATTATTTATTTTATTATATAGAATGTCCGTGATATAAATATAATTGGAAAAAGAGAGATTTTACTAAGAGAAAATAGAAAAGGTAACGTGAAAATTGAAAAGTTGACATGCTTCAGGTGAAAAAGGAAATTGATTAGTTTATAATAATTATAATTTTATTATGGTATTTTACTAAATGAAATTCCTCGTAGTACTTTTAGAAAATGAAAAATTAATGTTACCCGAGATTTTTCTAGGAAAAATGGAATTTAATTAGAAAAAATTGAAAAGATGACATGTTTAGCTAAAAAGATAATCATTTAATTATTAGTATATTATTATTATTATTATTATTATTATTATTATTATTATTATTATTATTATTATTATTATTATTATTATTATTATTATTATTATTATTATTATTATTACTAAATAGAACCGCCCGTGATATAATTGAAAAAGAGCGGCTTTAGTTAGAGAAAATAAAAAAGGTAACGTGTTTTGGTTGAAAACGTAACCGCCCGTGATATAATTTAAAAAGAGAGATTTTAGTTAGACAAAAGGTAACGTATTTAGAATGAAAAAGGTAATTGATCAGTTAATAGTAATTATAATATAATTCTGTTATTTTATTAAACAAAATTGCTTGGGGTGATGGCCCAAAATATTCATCTGGGAAACTGGCTGGCCCTTTTTACTGACGGGACACGGTACATCGTGTACCGTGATATGAGGGGTGTTGCGGAACACGATCTTCCGTAACAGGGCATGATACGGAACTGAGTCTTCCGTGTTATGCATGATACGGAAGACCATGCTCCGTGACTGTGCTGCGCACCCACCTAACACGGAACACCGTCCACCGCATCATGCATAACACGGAAGACGCAGCTCCGTATCTACGTAATACGGAGGACGATTCTCCGCATCATGCTAACACGAAGGACGATTCTCCGTATCCCATCGGTATTTCGGGCCATTTTTTTCAAAATCAGTATTTTGGGCAAAAACTTATGAAAAATAGGCATTTTGGTAATTCTCTCAATTGCTTGTAGTGTTTTTAAAAAAGGAGAAATTTTAGTTATATAAAATATAAAAGATATTTTATTTTACTTGAAAAAGGAAATTCATTAATAAAGGACAAATTTTAGTATGATAAAATATAAAAGATACTGTACGATGGATTTTAAAAAATTATCTAGTTATTAAAAAATAGAAAAGGTAATATGTTTAACCTGAAAAAAGAAATAGTACGATGGATTTTATCAGTAACTAAGTAAGGGTAAATAAGTAAAATCAACAGGTATCGTATCGACCGACCAAACTTTTAATGTTTCGGCTATTATATAATAGTATAGATATAGATAATATCGTTATTTTATTTTATAAAATAAAATTATAAAATTTTACCAATAATAAATATTTAAGTAAGGATAATTAAGTAAAAGAATCAAGTTTGAAAATAAGATATTTTATTTAGAAAATATAGAAAAGATATTACCTTTTAGCTGGAAAAGTAATCACTTAATTACGAGTAATTATAATATTATTAGTTTATTTCATTATTTAGAACGACCATATTTTTTGACGGAAGATATTAGTTAGAAAAGTTTGAAAAGGTAATAGCTGGAAAAGGTAACTGGTTAGTTATTATTTAGAAGAAAATGAGATATTTTAGTTAGAAAATATAGAAAAGATATTACTTTTAAGCTGGAAAAGTTAATCAATTAGTTATTAATAATTATAATATTTTTAGTTTATTTCATTAATTAGAACGATCATATTTTTGGAAAAAAAAAAGATTTTAATTTGAAAAGTTAGAAAAGGTAATTGATTAGTTATTATGTAGGAGAAGCATTGGGGTAATATTTTGAGAAAAGATTGTGTTTTGTTTTTGAATAATTAAGTAAAATAATTAAGGGTAATGGAGTAAAACAATTAAATAAGGTAAGTACTGTACCGTACCGTACCAAAACTTTTAATGTTTCATCTTTTATAATATAGTATAGATTATAGATTACTGATATGGTGTTTCTTTTATTATGTTATAAATTTCATTTAATATTACATTATGTTTTTATATAATCATTATTTTTAATAATTTTTTAATTTAAATTTAATATACTCATGTTTACGAATTATAATATTGTTTCCTTATTATAAATAACGTATATGGATTTTTAATATATTTTATTAATAACTGAAAAATATTGTGTGATAAGATTAGTTTTAAATCAAAAAGGTAACGTTTAAATGGTAATATCTTCAACTAAAAGTAAAGGTGAAAAATGCAATTGACTAATTACCATTAATTATATTATTTTATTATCCATCAATTATATTATGTTATTATTTATTTTAAATAAAAAAGGTAACGTGTTTTAATTCGAAAGAAAATATTAATGATAGCAAGATATGATACGATTGATGTTTTTAGGTACTAATGTTTCCTTATTGTAATAACCCTAACTTTAGAAATGCTACAGTGATCACATGAATAGTAAAATTTAAGGATTTAGGGAAATGGTATGTAGGTACACTATAATTGAAACAGAAAATGAGTAAACAGAAACCATATTAGTATTGTACAATGAAAATGCGTGACTCGAAACGAAGACGGATTTCAGAAATTCCTGAATATGGATTTTTGAGGATTTTGAGTTCGAATGAGCTTCTATTTTATTAGATATTAAAGAGAATGGAAATATTAAAGGATTTATATATTGAGGAATTAGTGAATTTAGGTTAAACCAAGGGATTACTAAGTCAAGGAAATGCTAGGGGAAAATGAATTGTTAAACGATTTCAGAACCATTGAGATAACGAGGTGTATTCGAAACGAATCGTGATTAAATGAGTATGGAAACAAAACCACCAAGATTAGTAATATAACAAGGATACATACCACATTATTATTTACCAAGATTATTAGCATTTTACTTAGAAAAATCAAGAATAAAGATTAAAGATCATCCAAATGACATCATTCATGACATCACCCTCCACTAACCTTTTAACCAAGGGCAAAAGAGTAACTTCACATGGTAATTATCTATAACCTTTACCAATCTTCTATTAAACTCTAGAATTATCAAGATATGGCTAGATCAACCAACCAACATAAAAATCAACTCATCTTCTTCATTTTCATCAAAATTCGGAATTCACTATTCATCAAGAAAAAAATCAAATTCAAAACCCTATTTACAATCAACTAAAACTCAAGGGAAAAATCATGGAGGTCACTTGAGGATAGATAAAGACGAGCCCCAAGTTTCATAGCAAACAAACATCATTTGGCAAGGTAATAAAATCATCAAAGTTGATGATGAATAGTAATGAATAGTGATTTCAAGAACTAACTTTGGTTTTTATGATTTCTTTAGCTAATTCCATCCACTTTAAGGTTGTGTAAGGACTATCAAAGGTTTACTAAGTGTGTTCAAGCTCCAAGGAAGGTATAAAGTTCAAGACCCTTTAGTATTACTTTGAGTTTATGAAGGATATTAGTTGTATTAGTGGTTATGTTGGTAAAAGTGGTGAAACAATGATCATATATATGTTTATAAGTGTTGTGTGAGCTTGTAACCATGGCTGGTATGTAGACCACATGGTGTAGGGTTTGATATATGTGTTGGATGAGGGTTTTGGAGGAGTTAAAATATGGAAAGTATGAAAATATAGCCGTTATAATGCCCGATTTTCGTTAAACCAAAAAGTTGCCCTGTTTTTGGCACCCATATTCGTACGGTAGGTTTCTGTCCAGAGCACCCACTGATCATGAGAGGGTAGAGCTTGGTTCATAGATCGTTTTGATATAAAATACGTTAAAATCTGATGAACGGTTTAGGAGAAAAGTCAGTTTTAGTGAAAGACGTTCGAAAACAGAGAAAACGTAATTTTATCAAATTTGAGGCTATAATTACCATATTTAAACATTTTTAAACGTTATAAAATTTTGGGATATTGTAGTAGGGTGGTCATAGGACCATTACCAGTTGACCTTGCATTAAAATTCAGAATTGATATTTTCTGAGAATTTTTACAGTCGGGAGTGGTTATTAAGGGAAATGGTGGAATACACTAAAACTTTGATCGAGTTTAAAAATGATTAAGTTCTTGGAACTTTTGGTGCGTAAAAGCTATGTCAAACATATATTATGTGTCAAGGGTGTTATTGTATAAAGATTAGGTGATTAAGTAGGATATATACTAACGGTGGTCCTTTCGTTTCTATAGAGACGGGAGACGAACACAGGATCATACCTACTCGCTTTAGAGATCCAGGCAAGATTTCTCCTATCTTTACTTTGGAAAATTATTTACCTTCAAAGAAAGATGATTTCATGGAATATATATGTGATCCTATTGTTACTATATTGTTGAGAATTTACTTCCTGGTTTTGGGAATTAAAGAGAGATGGATATGGATATACAGATATGATTATGCGTAAAGTGAACATGCTTATTGATTAAAAGAATATGAAAGAATGGTATCAGTTGTTATCTAGGGTTATATGATTTATAATATTATGTTAAAAATATTCTTTTTAAATATTTTGATTTAATAAATATTATTTGATTATTATTTACTATTTCTAAAAAAAGGATGGAATATTTTATATATATATATAAGTGTACTGGATTCCATTAAATACAGAGAAGATGTCTAAGTCATAATCAGAGTATTATGGCATAAGCTTTAAAAGTGATGACATATGTGAATGAAAGTGGAAATGGAAATTGAAAGGAAAAATGTGGAATGGTATTGGTATAAATGGAATACTGATTGACAAAAAGGGGGGATTGCAACAAAAAGCCTAAGAGGCTGTGTGCGGCACAGTCCAGTACTCAATATTTATTACGGCCCAAGAGTTGCCGAAGGAGGATGTAGCCGGTAGCCTTCCTCGAGGGTTGATGACCAGGTGGGATCATCCCTTCTACTAGTAGTAAACAGAGAGCAGGTACGGTCAGGCGACTGATCATCGTCCTACGTATCTGGCGCTAGCAGATATCCCCAAAAACTTAAAAGAAAGAATTGATAATGGTTTTCAGATCTGTATTCTGAAAAAGGAAAATGGTATGAAATGATGGAATTGTTTTTACAGTAAGAAGAGAAACTGATTTTATATTATTTTTATATAATTGTTGTATAAAAAGGAAAATGGAAAGATTGTATTGAGAGATGATGTGCAGATGATATATTATCTTGAAATATTATGCCGAGGTGATGTAATGGTTTTTAATTATTATAGAAGAAAAACTGATATTATATTATTTTAGAAGAAAAACTGATATTATATTAGAAGAAAAGCTGATATTAGAATGCTATATATTTCTTTTAGTATAAAAATATTTGGAAGGAGTAGTTATCAAATAAAAATAAATTCTTTTTATAATAATTATGATTTGTCTTCTGTTTATTATACAGATATATTTATGTTTCTTTTGAAGCTAGTTTATAAAATTTATCTTGCTGAGCTATTATAGCTCACTCTTGCTATTTACTTATACAACAGCTAGGTCGCATGCCGATACTTCGCACTACATTCTGCAAGAGGGTAAGGGAAAGGCGACCTTTTGAGAGAACGCTGGCACCTATCCCGGAGGTAGCGTATAGACAAGCGAGTCCTGGTAGACTTATGTACATTAAATGTGTAAGCTCATGTAATAAACTTTTGGTTGTTGGAATGCTTCATGTAGAAGTATTATTCAGCAACGTACTTAGTAAGATTCTGGGTTTGTAATAACTCCTTAACTCTAAACTTTTAATATTGTGGGTGTTGTTCTCTGAGCATATGACTGGTGTGTGTTAATATTAAAGTGTGGGGTCTATTGTGTGAGTTTTATTATGCATTTATATTCCAGCTGCCAAGAGTAGAATTTTAATGAATGGAAATTGGACCATGATGACCTGGATCCCTGATGTGTCAAATTATACCTAACCGCAAGCGCACGGTGTCTATTGCTAGTACAGATGGCAAGCGGGTCGAATCCACAAGGAGACAGGTTCTACTAATTCCTTTTCAGTTATCGTTAATTGTTTCAAGGGTCAGACGAATATTGGAGAATATTAATTAACTAATTAAACAAGATTAACACTAATTAAACAGATGATAAACAAATTATTTAAAACCTAGGGCAATCAGGTCCACCATGCTTACACAATTGGCTCTTAAGCTAAAGCAATCAATGTGATCCTATAACTAGAGTATGTTAATCTCTTTCAAGCATTAACACTCTCGAAACATTCAACACAATTAACCACTTTTAGTAATTCAATCAATCAGGTAATTAGAGTCAAGTTAATCTCTTCCAGGCATTAACGCTCTCAGAAATCCAATGATGCTTCCGCACTCAGATTCAATTCTGCTAATCGTATATGTGCCTCTAGTAAGTAAATCTCTCGATCCATACCCCTATTTGCATATAATTAATCCATGATATCGGCCGATTACACAAATTAATGATTAAAACATATCAATCAGAATTAACCATAACCAATCAAACCACTATGAAAATCATGCCAATATTAGTGCAAACATGGCTTCCCTTTAAACCCTAGAAATAACTACTCGCTAATAATTATATAAGTAAAACAACTAGTAAAACAAGAAAACATAATTAAACTAATAAGAACAAAGAAAAGATTAAGAGAACAAAACCTTCAAACTTCAATGTTGTCACCCAAAAGAAGAGTCATGGTGTTTCTCTACATCTCCAACTAATAATAATACTAATCTACTCTAAACTATATTATCTGATCTAATATTACATCCTCCCATTACAATGGTAGGATGTGTTTAAATAGGCTCTAAAAGTCTTGCCCAACAAGAAAATACCAAAACAGAATTATAATAGAATTTCTGCAAGATACGTTTCCTAAACTGATTCTGTTTTTTAAGGAAAATTCGTGGCTGACTTTTCTTCATATTTTCTGGAACGTTCCAAACGTAATTGGACATCTGGACCACCTTAGAATGATAGAGAATCTCGTTATCTTCGCGTGGACTGCTTACGGGCCTCAAACGGACTTCTAGAACTCAAGATATGGCCAAAACAGTGTTAAACAGCCCGTGTAGCCCAATAATACGAATTTCCTTCAATTTTATCTCCAAAATAGCTCTTTTTGCTCCAAATCCTTCCAAGTCATAAATTCTTTATTTCCTACAATAAAACAATCAAATCTATTAAATAAAAATCCAAATCAATGCAAAACACAATAAATATGAGAATAAAATCATCTAAAATACATATAAAAATATATTCTATCAATCCCTGACCCCAGATGTAGGGGCGTCACAGATGGTATCAGAGCTAAAAGTCATAATGCTCAGGAACAAAAGTGATAGTAATAAATGTATCAGTAATAATATAAAATTTTGAACTCCCATCGAGTTCTAGGGTGGTATATCGCATGTAACATTTATTTTAAGCAGTGATTATTATTTTATAGATTATTACTAATAGAATTTTATGTTTTATTATAGGGAGCGGAGATGGGTGAGCCGAGTCGGGACCCCCAGTGGCTAGGATTATCGGAGCAGGATATTGTAGACTTACAACTAGCAGGTGTAGAGGTTCCAGAGTATGTTGTCGATGACCTCAGGGAGAGACGTCGTGCGAGTGCTAGAGAGAGATATGAGTAGAGCCTGAGAGAGGAGGCAGAGGAGCGCAGACAGAGAGACGCTATGGCTGTGATACCATACACCAGTAGACCCCTTGTAGGATCTGATGAGGCAGGCCCTTCCCGATTGAGGTCGGAGATTCCAGAGAAGGAGATGCCATTGCGTAGGAGGCCTAAGTTATCGGTTATAGCTGAGGAGCAGACTGAGTGGAGGGACATTCACATGATTCCTACTCCTGTCCTACCTGTCCCAGTTCCATCACTAGTTCCATCTCCTCTACTGAGCCCTGATCCTTTAGAGGACCTAGCAGAGCAGTTCACTCCACCGGGACACTTTATCTTTGCAGAGGATGAGTTGGAGGAGGACCAATCTGAGGATGCGGAGACAGAGTCCATTCCTCCCTCCCCACCAGCATTTGCACCTCCACCACCTCCACCTGTAGATGCACCTCCCCCAGCTGCTATACCCCCTCAGGTAGGTGATCCACTTCCAGCTATTCTATTGTTAGAGTACTTTGTCTTACAGGGACAGCTAGAGGGGTCCCGTAGGATGATAGATACTCTTTTACAGAGATCGGATAGAGGGAGGGGAGGTACTATTCCCGATGGTTTATCTTTGGGCTTAGTTAGTATTGAGCTACGAGCACTCGGCGATATTAGGAGGTTGTTGGGAGATAGAGGGGACCCAGCATGGAGAGCTCAGATAGTAGACACGGTCACCTCTATGGTAGTGCAGATCAGGGATGTTGTCAGAGCGGCGTTACCGTGAGTCGGAGTAGTGGTCTTAGTCACTAATCAGACTAGTCATCTCGTTGATGTCATTTTGGGGATTAGTTTAGTTGTTCACTGTCTTAATCCCAGTCTGATTAGAGGACGGCTAGTAGTACTTTTGTTATAGCATATTAGTATGTACGGTTATGTTTTGGGGTTTCGAACCTTGTACTCTATGATGTATAATATTAGTAGTAAAAGACGTTGTACCCAAGTTGTAAAATATTTATGTAAATTAATGAAGTTTGTGCATTCTGTCTAAATTTTTACCGTATTTTAATATTAGATGTTGAGATTCAAAAATATTGATGTATATAAGGTGATTGACTTAATGAAAAGGTTATCGTGCTAAAGGCGATACACTTACTTGCTAAAGTTATAATATAACTAGATGCAAACTGCGTGGAGATAAGAATATTGTGATGTATAAATGAGTTAACTAACGATATAATTGTGTATATAGAAATGATGTATATTGTACCCTAAATTCGGGTAATTAATGGAGAATATTGTTATATACAGAATCATGCCGCCTAAGCGTAATAGTAGAGCGAATGCAAGGGAAAATGAGAGAGATGAAGGAAGTCAGAATAGGCAGGATGAAAATGCTCATAATGAACGAGATCATGAGGAAGAAGCAGAGGAATCAACTGGCCAACAAGGAAATCCAGGAGGTGATCCCTTTAACCAATTCATGGAACTATTAAGGCAAAATTTAGCTAATCCACCGAATCCCCAACAACCACCTGTTCTCCCCAATCAGGCAGCTAACTCCTTTCGTGCCTTTAAGTCATTAAAACCCCCAGAATTTGAGGGAACTGCTAACCCAGTAGTAGCCAGAACCTGGTTAAAAGAGATGGAGAAAGCTTTTGAGATATTGAGGATAGAGGAGGATCAGAAAACAATCTTTGCAGCCTATCTCTTAAAGGGGGAGGCAAATTATTGGTGGGAAGCTAAGAAGAATCTAGAAGGTGCGGGAGTGATAACCTGGGAGCGTTTCACTAGGGTGTTCCTGGACAAATATTCCCTTAGGTACCTGGAAAACCAAATGGAAATAAAATTTTGGAGTTAAAGAAGGATAACCTAAAAGTGGCAGAATATGAAACTAAGTTTACTGAACTGTCTAGGTTCGTTCCATAATTTGTGCATACTGAAGAACAGCGAGCGAAAAGGTTTCAACAAGGACTGAAACCATGGCTACGGACGAGAGTGGCACCATTTGAGTTAACTGATTATGCTACAGTAGTTCAAAAAGCATCTATTATAGAAGCTGAGAGTGAACAGACTCAAATAGGTCGAGAGAATAAGAAAAAGAAGTTTGAGGGTTAGAAAGGAGGTTCAAGTGAAGGAAGTTACTTTAGCAAGGTCGATAAAGGAAAAAAATTTCAGGTTGTAGGAAAGTCAGGAATTAATAGGGCTGTTAGTGAGACTGTAAATCAAGGTGGTAAATCCTCAGGAACGTTTCAGTCTAATCAATCACGACCACCATTACCAGATTGTAACACGTGTGGTAGAAAGCATACGGGAGTGTGTAGAATGTTGGGCATAACTTGCTTTAAGTACGGACAAAAAGGACACTATTATAACCAGTGCCCATCAACTAACAAGAGTGATATCAATTGTTATCAATGTGGGAAACTAGGACACATAACTGGAGATTGCCGTTCTGGTGGGTCGTCTGCGACAGGACAAAGTATGACTGCTTCAAATAAACCTACTTCCAGAGTATACAATATGACCTTAGGAGAAGCATTGAAGAAACCGGATGCAGATACAGGTATTTATTTTTCGAATTAAATTTTTTTTAATGTAAATGTTTGGCTTGGAATTGACTTAGTCAATGAATGGCTTAGGTAGGTTGACAATATAGATAAGGAAAATCAGTATCTTTTAGGAGTCGGGGAATTTTAATAAAAAGGAGATTTGAGAGTAATATGGAATATACATATTATAGACAATATTTTCTTAGAATTGTTTTATGGAAATATTAGTAGAGCTTATTTTCTGGAAAATTTTACAGAGATGAGATATAGGAATATTGAGGTGTTAATATTTATGTCATGATAGAGATCAAAATATAGACAAACCATAGTGAGATACACTACCATTCAGGGGAGGCCAATGTGGTGGCCGATACCCTTAGTCAAAAGAGGAAGGAGAGATGAGATAATATAGAATGACTGAAGACAGGAAGGGATTTGCAGGAAAAAGCAAATGAAAGTGTTGCTATTGATAAGCTAAATGGCATGTTGATGAATGACAAGAAAGTTTATGTTGGTGTATTTCTGCGCAAACAAGATAGAGATATTTAAGGAGAAATTAAAGGATGGATGAAGTAATATGAGAAGTAGAAGGTGAATGTGAAAAAGATATTTTTTCAATATTTCCAACGTGATTCCGGGACGGAATCCTTTTAAGGGGGGAAGACTGTAATAACCCTAACTTTAGAAATGCTACAGTGATCACATGAATAGTAAAATTTGAGGATTTAGGGAAATGGTATGTAGGTACACTATAATTGAAACAGAAAATGAGTAAACAGAAACCATATTAGTGTTGTACAATGAAAATGAGTGACTCGAAACGAAGACGGATTTCAGAAATTCCTGAATATGGATTTTTGAGGATTTTGAGTTCGAATGAGCTTCTATTTTATTAGATATTAAAGAGCATGGAAATATTAAAGGATTTATATATTGAGGAATTAATGAATTTAGGTTAAACCAAGGGATTATTAAAAATATTATGTGATCCTATTGTTACTATATTGTTGAGAATTTACTTCCTGATTTTGGGAATTAAAGAGAGAAGGATATGGATATACAGATATGATTATGCATAAAGTGAACATGCTTATTGATTAAAAGAATATGAAAGAATGGTATCAGTTGTTATCTAGGGTTATATGATTTATAATATTATGTTAAAAATATTCTTTTTAAATATTTTGATTTAATAAATATTATTTGATTATTATTTACTATTTCTAAAAAAAGGATGGAATATTTTATATATATATATATATATATATATATATATTATTTACTATTTCTAAAAAAAGGATGGAATATTTTATATATATATATATATATATATATATATAAGTGTACTGGATTCCATTAAATACAGAGAAGATGTCTGAGTCATAATCAGAGTATTACGGAATAAGCTTTAAAAGTGATGACATATGTGAATGAAAGTGGAAATGGAAATTGAAAGGAAAAATGTGGAATGGTATTGGTATAAATGGAATACTGATTGACAAAAAGGGGGGGGGATTGCAACAATAAGCGTAAGAGGCTGTGTGCGGCACAGTCCAGCACTCAATATTTATTACGGCAAGAGTTGCCGAAGGAGGATGTAGCAGGTAGCCTTCCTCCAGGGTTGATGACCAGGTGGGATCATCCCTTCTACTAGTAGTAAACAGAGAGCAGGTACGGTCAGGCGTCTGATCATCGTCCTACGTATCTGGCGCTAGCAGATATCCCCAAAACTTAAAAGAAAGAATTGATAATGGTTTTCAGATCTGTATTCTGAAAAAGGAAAATGGTATGAAATGATGGAATTGTTTTTACTGTAAGAAGAGAAACTGATTTTATATTATTTTTATATAATTGTTGTATAAAAAGGGAAATGGAAAGATTGTATTGAGAGATGATGTGCAGATGATATATTATCTTGAAATATTATGCTGAGGTGATGTAATGATTTTTAATTATTATAGAAGAAAAACTGATATTATATTAGAAGAGAAGCTGATATTAGAATGCTATATATTTCTTTTAGTATAAAAATATTTGGAAGGAAAAGTTATCAAATAAAAATAAATTCTTTTTATAATAATTATGATTTGTCTTCTGTTTATTATACAGATATATTTATGTTTCTTTTGAAGCTAGTTTATAAAATTTATCTTGCTGAACTATTATAGCTCACTCTTGCTATTTACTTATACAAAAGCTAGGTCGCATGCCGATACTTCGCACTACACCCCGCAAGAGGGTAAGGGAAAGGCGACCTTTTGAGAGAACGCTGGCACCTATCCCGGAGGTAGCGTATAGACAAGCGAGTCCTGGTAGACTTATGTACATTAAGTGTGTAAGCTCATGTAATAAACTTTTGGTTGTTGGAATGCTTCATGTAGAAGTATTATTCAGCAACGTACTTAGTAAGATTCTGGGTTTGTAATAACTCCTTAACTCTAAACTTTTAATATTGTGGGTGTTGTTCTCTGAGCATATGACTGGTGTGTGTTAATATTAAAGTGTGGGGTTTATTGTGTGAGTTTTATTATGCATTTATATTCCAGCTGCCAAGAGTAGAATTTTAATGAATGGAAATTGGACCGTGATGACCTGGATCCATGACCCCGGATCTAGGGGCGTCACACTTATTATAAAAAACGTATACATATTTTTAATATATTTTATTAATAATTGAAGAATATGGTGTGATATTTTCGGATATATTTTAATGATTGTAAGATTAGTTTTAAATCAAAAATGTAACGTGCTTTAATTCGAAAGAAAATATTAATGATTGAAATATATGATACGATTCATGTTTTTAATTGTTTGTAAAAGGTAGTATTTTCAAATAAAAGTAAATGTGAAAAAGACAATCGACTAATTACCGTTAATTATATTATGTTATTATTTATTTTATGTGTTTTAATAGTATATATATCGAATATATTTTTCTTTTTAATGAAGGGTAAATAAGTAAATTCACGAGATACCAAAAACAGGTACCAAAACTTTTAATGTTTCGGCTATTATATAATAGTATAGATTTCATAACTACTCATTCATTAATCAACAACTCTTTTAATATAAAGTCAATTACAATCATATTATCATACATTAAAAATTGATTTCCATAATATATATTATACATTTATAACCAATTTTAAACAATTTTAATCTAATTCAACTAGAATTATGAAAATATCGGATTTGAAATAAGATTTTAAATAACTTGGATAAAATCCATATCTTCAAATATTTTTTAAAAGCTCAAAAATATATTTATTCATAATTAGTTAATAAAATAAATTAATAAACGCATAAAAGCCAACAGTACATATATTTTATTTATTTAAATTATTAAATATATGCTAGAAGGATATTATTATTGGTTGGTGAAGAAATCATATCAATTTCGGTCAAGGTACTACTTTGTATCTTTTTATTAAATGACAGACGATACTTGGATAGATTATTTTTTTTTCGATTATATATATGTATCGTATGTTTTGTATTTTAATTATCCAATAAAATCAACATAAAAATGATTTTGACAAAAAGATAACTAAAAACGATTTAGGTTTTCATCATCCCCATTCCATATCCTCCCAAGCTTACTTCCCATTATAATATTCAGTGGCCAGCTTCAATAATTTTGTGACTTACTGAATTGTAGAAATCAATCCTTACCTTATTACACCGAATTGCTTACATTATTAGATGTGTCTATAGATAAATGACATTTTTTTACAATTTAAAAGTACGATATAGTTTTCCTCAAATGCCCTTTCTAGAGAGGTCAATGCCCATATAAAATCAGTTTCTTGATTCCTCTGAAGCTGTATTAGACCCCTATAAGTTGATCCTTGAGAAAAAACACACAAGTCACATTCTATGAAAATGCATTCTATAGTTTTTTCTTCAACACATCAATAAAAAATCTTTTTCCTTCGTCAACTTGATTTCTACTAAATTTAGTATTGTATATTGTGACAACCCGGGTCAAATCTCGAGCCTTTTTCGAAAATCGGGTCGAGTCCCGATATCGAATCCGAAATAAGCCAAAGCATACTAGCCCAATTGCAGCCAAATTGGGTAGTCCACAAGCCCACCACAAGCCCCCAAAATATCATGATTTGTAGGTGCAATTAGTAGTAGCACTTTACCTTATAAACTGAACAGAAGTCCCAAATCTCCTCTATGTGGGACTGGGGTGTTACAAACTCCCCTACTTAAATTCCTGACGTCCTCGTCAGGCCTGAACAGATATCCCATAGGTATTCCAAGATCGTTCCTCTCTAGCCATTGTGGGATAATATCGGCTGGCTTTGTGTCCCCACATTCGGATCTCTGTCCATTATGGGATAATACCACCAGCCTTCATGTCCCCACCTCCGGCAACTTGACGAATCAAGCTTTCGAGAATCGGCTCTGATACCATATGTGACAACCCGGTTCAAATCCGAGCCTTTTTTTCAAAAATCGGGTCGAGTCCCAATTTCGAATCTGAAATAAGCCAAAGTAAACTGGCCCAAATGCAGCCAATTTGAGTAGTCCACAAGCCCACCACAGGCCCCGAAAAGATCATGATTTGTTGGTGCACTTAGTAGTAGTAATTTGCCTTATAAACTGAACTAAAGTCCCGAATCTCCTCGATGTGAGACTGGGGTGTTACAAACTCCCCCACTTAAACTCCTAACGTCCTCGTAAAGCCTGAACGGATATCTCATAGGTCCATGATCTTTCCTCTCTAGCCATTGTGGGATAATACCGGCTGGCTTCGTGTCCCCACCTCCGGATCTCTATCTTGTGGGATAATACCACCAGCCTTCGTGTCCCCACCTTCGGCAACTTGACGAATCAAGCTTTCGAGAACCTGGCTCTGATACCATAAGTGAGAACCCGGGTCAAATACCGAGTCTATTTCGAAAATCGGGTCGAGTCCCAATTCCGAATCCGAAAATAAGCAAAAGTAAACTAACCCAAATGCAACCAACTTGGGTAGTCCACAAGCCCACCACAGGCCCCCAAAAGATCATGATTTGTTGGTGCACTTAGTAGTAGTACTTTACCTTATAAACTGAACAGAAGTCCCGTATCTACTCGATGTGGGACTGGGATGTTACATATATATTGCTATTTCACCAACTTAATATTTAAAGGTACATAATAAATGACCATAATCATTCAGAAGGCATCTTGAATTCACAACCCGAATCAATGAGAAAAGGTATGGAAACAACCTTAAAATCATTAATTGACATTTATTTTGAACCATTTTTTAATATAATTATCATTCAAAATCAAACCAAATCATTTTTCTATAATTATCATTTTGACTATTTGTCCTTAAATTTGTTTTTTGGTTTCATATTAATTAAAAAATCCAAGAATGTGAAGTCAATTAATTAGTATGCCCACATTAAAATTAATATTAATTTAGATGTATTAATAGCTAAATAAACCCTTTATAATTATCTTTCAAAACCAGAACCATCCATTTTTTTGTCATTATTAGCATTTTAAATATCTGTGCTTAAATTTAGTTTGTGGTTTGCCATTAAATTAGATTTACAATTATATATATATATATATATATATATATATATATATATATATATATATATATATATATATATATATATATATATATATATGTAGTTGCACTCCATAGCAAACACCTTATATAACAAACAATAAAGAACACCTCATATCTAATATAATTTAAGAGTTCCGTCATAGTACCCAATACAAACAGTTGTTATTTTTTTACCCTCTAGCAAACCAGCAAAAAAAAAAATTTGAAAATTTACTGTTCATTGATGACGTCATGATGACGTCATCAATGACGTCATCAATGAACAGTAATTTTCATTTTTTTTTTGCAGACTTGATAGAGGGTAAAAAAATAACAACTTTTTGTATTGGGTGCCCCTGGCGGGGCCAAAGGATTTAATAGATCTAAGGTGTTCTTTGTTGTTTGTTATATAAGAGTGTTCTGTATGGTGCAAATATATATATATATATATATATTTAATGTGATGCATGTGTAAATAAAATCTTGATTTCAAAGATATATAATTATTTTACTATTTCAAATTTTATAAATTTTATATTTTTTTATGACTCATATATTTCTGCGTTTCTTACCTTTTTCACCACCATCTTTTGCAAGATAATCAAATTGATGTATATGAAATATATGCGTAAACTTGACAAATTAAAATAAGTTGAAACTATATCATTGTAAATTTTGTATATGAATTTACTGCTTCTTCCAAGAGTGAATCTTCAGATGAATCGAACTCCCGCTCGCACACAATGTGTCGGGATACCAAATAATGTCGCAACCGTCGTCCTAATAACCTACAGCGAACCTTATCCTATATCGTCCTATCTAACGTCCAACTTAAATACTTACACCTAATCATCCTAACTTGTTTCAGTAACCATAACCTGTCTCTGATACCAACCTGTAACGCCCCGACTTCCCAATATTGACAATATACTATTTATAATAAAATAGACTTTGATATAGGGGAATTTAAGAAAATTTCGGCATGAAGTATTCGTAAATCGGACTATCCACCTGTATTTCAACCTAAAGCAAATTCCAATTAAAAATTACAATTAAAACTTAATACCCAACGATTCCTCACCGAGGATCGATTCCAGGTTATGGTATGAAACAAGAATCTAAACTATACAAATTATTACAATTTCTTTCACTACTCTGAATACAATTATTATACCGTCTAGTCTGTAGCTTAATCCCAATCTGTGCTTACCCGCTCTAGCTCCGAAATCTATCATGAATGTGATGCTTCGTTGCTCTCATATGATTTTTCACAATGTAGACATCCATCTTTAACCCTGACTGAAAGGTTAGGGAAAAAAATAAAACAAGAGTGAGCCAAATAACACTCAGCAAGTTAATAATATAGTGAAACAACGATATTACGATAATTCATTGATGAACAATATCAATGAATACTTTATTCCAAAAGGTCATTCGATTTCCATCATAGAGTAAGAATTTTCCATTTACTACAAGCTATCACTGCCTCATATAAAACTTTGAGAAAAAGAATATCAAGAAATCCCCCCAATCATTCTTACTCCACTTTCAACGTACAATGTTACTCATGAAGGGAATAACTGGGAAACTTCTATCCATCCTTAATCTCATTGTTTTACTGAGTTTCCAATTTTGATCAAGATAGAACATAACTAACTCGGGTATCCACAATTTCGAAACTAATAACCATTTACCTTGAACATATTTATCTTATCAAAACATTCCTTTCTTTAAAACCCTCTTATCTTTGAAACATACCTTTCGTAAAACCTTTTAAAAACATTTAAACTTATTTTTATTAATCTCCTGATTACGGACAATACGGGTGATCAGCCACGTAAAGTCCCCATTCCTTTGAAATTGGGTTCCCAATTAGGCAACACATTGGCCTTTAATACTGGACTAGGACCACCCTAGCCTCTTACATTATATAAAATTGCTGGACTAGGACCATCCTAGCCTCTTACGCTTTTCCAATTTATAAGCAAATTTATTATTAATAATTTAAAACATTTCACTTTTAAGTCCTTTATACTCACTGATAACAGATCAACCCAGTATATGGAATTTTAAAAAAAACATCTTTAATTAATAGTCCATTTTAATGAGCAACAATAAAAGATTTAGAGTCAAGGAAGCAATTGATACAAGAAATCATAAACAATAAAGCAACAGGATTAAGCTGAACATGACATGGTTCAACAAGATTAAATCATACTAAACAACGCATCATATATCAATAAGGGAACATTAATAAATCAAGGAACGAAGCAATTGTTAAGACTGTAGAAATTTAGTAGCAATTTATAAGGAATTCATAGAATAAAGGAATTCAAAGTTCAAAAGAAGATTTATGTTACTGCATTGGTTATAAATCAATGAAGAGTCGTTAGTCAATAAAAACAAAACAAGTGTTGGGGTTCTATAATTTAATTCAAGGATTATGAAATTTGGTTTCATTGGTATGATTTAAAGTAATAGCATAAGGAAAAGGTTAAGATAAAACAAGGAATAAATTGTAGGTCGAGAATTATGGTTCAGCATGAAATAGGGTAAATAACACGGTACATGAGTTTAAATAATGATTCATAATGATTAGCAAGGTACAGGTGTTTCAGCAATAATTTATAAAGAATAAACAATAAGGTATAAAGGGGTCCAACAATAATTAAAAAGGAATAGCAATAGGGTAATAAAGTTTTAATACAAGGTTCGAGTCACTTAAACAAAAGAAATGGGTGCAAACCCTAGCAACATGACTTAGAAGAACAACTTTAAATTAATAAAAGCAGGTTCACATCATTCAAGATAAGTATGAAGGGAATAAACGCTTGCAAGAAAGGATTCAAAAGAACATATAACTAATACAGGAGGATTTCACTTCACTTGAACAATAAGTGAGGGTAGTATACTTGCCTCAATACATAGGGTTTCCATTTCCAATACTTTAACTCCTTGTCACTTTACATCCGTCTCTACTAGACCTTTCTTCGATCACACATCCAATTTTCCTTTATCACTTGTCAGTCCCGTTAATTATCTCCTTACTCTACATTCCATCTACATATGCACTGGCTCTTAGCTAGCCTCCTATTCGTACTTCAGAGAGGTGAAAGAACACGAGACTGTGTAAGAGAGGGAGCGATGAAGGAGTGATTAGAGAGAGACTAGAGAGAGATGGCGTGAGAGAGATTGAGAGAGAGGAATTGTGAGAGAGATTGAATGAGTTTGGGGGATAGATGGAGGGAACATTCGAGAGAGAGTGAGGATTTTCTAGAGAGCTCGAAAAGAAAACCACATGTAAACAAATCTGCTGGGTTAGCTAATTTGGGAATTAGGGATTTAAGGTGAGGGTGAAGGCCAACTTTAACCTTTTTTTATACAAAATACACAAAAATAACCATTTTCAAAATTTTGGCCAATTTTAACCCATGGGATACCCAACTGTCAGTGGAGTATCCACTTTTATATGAGATACCCAACTGTCAATGGAGTATCCAGCATATGGGATACCAATTGTCAGTGGAGTATCCCTTATTCAGTATTTGGGATACCCAACTACCAGTGGAGTATCTTATATAAACTGGGATACCCAACTACCAGTGGAGTATCCAAAAGGCTAATATTGGCCACTTTTTTCAGAATGGTTATTTTTGTTATTTTTACTCGAAAAATGGTTATTTTTGTAATTTTTTCTTATGGTGATTTGGGTGAAAAATAATAGAGGCATTTCCGTACATTTGCTTTGCATAAATTTTACAAAATTACTCCTAAAATAAAATTAAACAGAAAAATGGGTGAAACATTAAATTTTAAAATAAAGAGTATAAAATTACGATCACCCACATATTTGTCAAATATTTTTAGGATCAAAAACGAATTAAATATGAATTTTACAATTAACGATCCTTTAAATAAAATAAAATTCTTAAAATCATTTTAAAATACTGAAACACGCAAAATAATTCTTCCAATAATTTTAAAAATTAAATAATATCATAAAGATAATAACACAAAAGATTTCGTGATATTTAATAACTCCGATGATTTTATAAAAATCTCAGAAGGTCAATAACGAATGATTTAAATAAAATTTAATTATAAAAAAATTCAAATAAAAAATTTTACGGACTAGCACATCACACATACATCACCATATAAACATGTAAACATGATGTCACATATATTTTATCTAAAAAAAAAAAAAAATTCACATCCTATAATCCACATTTAATATTAAATAATTAAATAATAATAATAACAACAAATACGATATTTTCTAGGGCGTTATATTATGCCACAATTTTTTTGTTGTCAGAGTAGATAAAAACCACCTATCTATATTCTCCAAAATCATTTATGTACTTTGGTAGTCAACTTTAACATAGGGACTCTATAAGTTCAAGTCACTAAATTATATAACCTAAGATGATCAATTTTAGTCTTTTCTTTGTTAGTGTAGGTGCCCTAGAGGCAATACATTGTTTCTTTGAATAAACCTTTATGTCATTTGATCATTCAATAAACGTATTTATTATGACTTTAATTACTGCGATATATTTGTTAGCATAATAAATGTCCTTAGAATCATGATACACATTGTATAGTTTAAGTACATGACTTGAACTTGAGATTATATAATATATATATATATATATATATATATATATATATATATATATATATATATATATATATATATATATATATATATCATATTCTTAAAGGTCCCTAGTCGAATATTATTATATAGGACAATAATAATACAATATTAAATAAAGAATTGGCTATTTAATTGATTGGACTGGTCCTAATTAATTATCTAAGTAAATTCGAATTTAATAAAGTAAGAACAGAATTGGGTTTAAGGAAATCCAATAATAAAATCAAAATAAAATTAGAATTGGGTTTAAGGAAGCCCAATTCGGTTTTTTGATTTTAGCCCACTATCTCTCATATAAATACATGATGATGTATTACTTTAGGGTGAGGGGATTTCATAAATTTGTTTTATTAAAAACCCTAGCAGCTCTTTGAGAGGCTAGAGAGAGAGAGAGGCTGTTCTTCGCGGGGTAGTACCTGGCTCCTCGGATCGTTGGACGGTCGGACATTCGTGTGGATTACATTAGAGACAAAGATCTTGACGTGAAGATTGTGTGTGGTGATTACAAGCTAGGATCTCCGTTGAGTTCATGAAAGTAACATTTTAAAGGTATGATTCGTTTCTCCATAATCTGTCCATAATTATACATGGATCCTGGTTTGGGTTTCGAATTTTTTTTTGTTTTATTTACATTATTCCGCTGCGTTTTATGCCTCGGAACCCAACATTCTTATATTTGATGAATTTACATAGTTGTTGGTGGATCTTAAATATAAATTACTTTAATGTCATAGTTAATGATTGTCATTGTATATCCAAGAATATAAGGTGAATTTTATTTTTAATTTTTTGGAAATAAATTTTCCATTTTGCTTTATTGGCAGGTCACCAGAACATACATAAACAAGGCAAACAAGGATATGTTATTAATGGGATGTGTGCTCTCTATAAAGTACTTTATGGTGTATGGCTGCAAACTTTTGTTGCCGCATTTGCAATCGAAAAAGTAAGAAAATAAATGATAAGTATTGTTATTTGACCTATATCGTTAACAGTATTTGTAATATTTTTCTGACCTTTAAGATCAAGCGCAATTTTTTCTTAGTAATAGTTTGAAAATTACTGAATAATATATACTCCCTCCGTCCCACTAACATGTTTTCAATATTGTTTGGCACACATTTTAAGGTGTATATAAAGTATAATTCCATAATTTATTCTTAAAATTTTCTTTTTTTGAATAAAAATGTAAACATTAATTTCAGGGGGACAGAGGGAGTATAACTTTTTTATTTGATTAAAATTTATTATTTTAGTCTCTATTAGTGACATAACAAATATATGTATGAGTTTGAAAGTTATATCTATGTTGATATCTGACATATTATGATAGAAAATTAACAAACTATATGTATGTATTATAGGATCTTGACGGTCTTGCAGATACATTGAACTAGGAAGTTATACCTATATATAATAGGATTGATCGGTTAATAATGTGTTAAGCTCACTGGCAACGAGCTAGTTCACTATGATGAAATTTCCATTTTACTTGACTTTATATGTAAATATTCATTTGTCACGAGTTTAAATGCTTCTAAACTTATAACTTAAGATTTATTATGTCACTCACTCAATCAGTTTCTTATTTCTTATTATTTTCCTTAATTTAATTTATCCATTGCACAAGGAAAAAATTATAAACAAGCTTTTGAGGCTTTTCTTGAATTCCAACGAGACTATTTTATGAAATTAATAAAGTAAAAACTAAACAAGAAACCAAGTTATTTATGATAGTGTTAGTGCCCTAGAGACAATGTAATAGTGCTTCTAGGAAACATTATTTTGTTGCTTAATGATTATGTTCCATCGATTATTTTAATTTTGATTTATTATGTCTTTATTTACTGCGAAATAAATGTTTGAATAATAAATGTCCTTGGAATATGTAACATGTATTCTATATCTTTAAGTGTGTGACTTAAAAATGAGATTATATGAATAGTGTTAATATTCCTAAATATCCCTAATCGAGCATTAATAATTTAGGACAATTATAATGCATAAAGATTAGTATGTTTTTTGACTAATGACCACATCTCACTGGTCATAGGTATAGTGATACTAAAGTCAAGAACATAGGTGAATGTATGGCACTAGATAGACCCACAGTGAGATTCTACATGTTAATAATGTCTTTAGAAAGACTCACAGTGATAATGGTGTAATGATCCTTAGACTTGAGATCATTATATTTCTATATGAGGATTAATATACTTTGAGTACATTAAAAGTTACCTTTGGTCGGGTGATGATAAAAGTGGACATCGGGTATAATATGAGACGTATGGGAAATATGAATGATAGATAAATGATTTAACCCTCCTATTTATAGGAGAGATATTATTGACCTCTTGATTGAGTGAGACTATGAAAAATGCATGGCCATGCTCAAATATTGATTTGTTTTTAATAGTCTACTCATTGATCAAGGAAACCCGGATTAAACGTTGAAGAGGATGACTAAACACTTGCCTCGAGTTTAATCTATAATATTTGGTTAAAGGGATTATATTACACGAAAACATTTATCATGAAAGGTTTAATTGGATTACCAATTATTATTATTATTATTACTTGGGTAGCAATGATGTATTACTAGATGCCGCTCATTGTTTATAAATTTATTATTAGATATTTGAATTATTTCCAACGTAATAATAACCTAAAGGGTCACACACTTAGAACGTTTAAACAGAGTTTTAATTTAAATTCCGAATTTTAATTAAATAATTATAAATTCGAAATTGGTTAATTAATTAATTAAGTTGGACTTAATTAATTTGATCATAAATCGAATTTATAATACTAACCCAATCAGTTTTGGTTTTATGAGAAGCCCAAAATGAAATAGGGTTTTCATCCCAATCTCTCCTCTATAAATACATAAGGATGTATTGTTTTAGGGTTATCCTCTGCAAAATTCATTTTAGACCCTAGTAGCTCTACATCAAGAGAGGCTAGAGAGAGAGAGAGAGAGAGAGAGAGAGAGAGAGATCGAGGGCTGATTTCAGGTAGTACCGACTCCAGTGATTGTAGAGACAATCGGGCGTTCATGTGGACTGATTAGAGACGCGGATCTTGCATCAAGGGTGCGTGGTGATTGCATATTGGACCTCCATCTTTCAGAATTCGTAAAGCTTCTTAAAAGGTGCTGATTCTGTTCTCCATAATCTGCTCGACTTATACATGGATCCTGAGTTAGGGTTCCGTAATTTTATATTGTTTTACGACTATTTTTCGCTACGTTTATGCCCGAACCCAACAATTTATGTGCAGTGCAGTTAGTGCTACACAACATTTCGATCTAGACCGGTAAATTAGACTGGACCGGGTCTATCAATCCAAGACCCAGACCAGATCTTATATAAGCGGTCCGGTCTCCGGTCCTTCAAATAAAAAAAATCCGATTTTCCTTCATGTTCGGTCCAAATCCTGAAAAAATACGGATCAGACCGAAGTTTGTGAATATAATTATTGTTATATTACTTTACTTCTTAAATTAAATAATATAGATATTAAATATTTAAATACATCATAAATTGACAAACTAAATTAGTAGATAATAAATTGATGAAATAGTAGACATCAACATTATAATCTAAATAATTAAATGTCATACTTCATACGATAAATAAATGCATTCACATGTTTAGAAATTGCGATTATTTCAAAAAAAAGATATGGACTTCAATTTTAAATATATTAACTTGCAAAATAATATATCTATTTAAAATTTTAATAAACAAATATTATATTATAAAAATTAATTTTTTCATGTAGAAATTAACTAACCGGTTCAATCCCAAAACCGAATATAATAGGTCTGGTCTTTGGTCCAAAAAATTGGGAGAATCCGGTCTTCGATCGATCCGTGTCTATCCGGCCTGGTCCAATTTCGGACATTTGTGAAACCTTATGTGCAGTATAACATGACCATTTGGCAGCCTCCAAAGGTCGAATATAACATGACCATTTGGAAGCCTCCAAAGGTCGAATTAGAGGTCCAATTAGCAGTATAACATGTTTATTCAACAACTTTCAAAGAGTTGGCACTTCCTATTCCGTTTGCATTAATAGAAGAAAAAATGTGTACATTCTTATATTTTTATTAATAAATATGTTTTTTTGTTTTTTATGCCTGGTCCTCAATACAAGGCTATATTGAACTGAATTTTTCATAAAAAGAGCATAAAATGTCATAAAACTATTTGAAAAAAAAATATAATAACAAAATAATTTTTTTTGATAATTATATATATTTTTGGTAATTGTTTAATACTTCTATTTTTTAGAATTGTGCGTTCGGTGCGTGGCACGGGTAAAATGCTAGTTAGATAGTAATAACGAGATTAGTGACAATAGTATAATAGATGGTAATAACAAGATTAGCGGTAAGATTGTAGGACTAATTAGTCAGTTAGTTTGTGTATATGTACAGTGGTGTAAATGAAAGAGTGGAAGAAAATGTTCTTCGTACATGATAAAAACCGATAAAACCAAGTTCCCATAGAAGGATTTACACCACTGTACATATACACAAACTAATCGATCTCACCGCTAATCTTGTTATTACCATCTACTATACTATTGCCACTAATCTCGTTATTACTAGCTAACATAATATAGAAAATATTTACATAACAACTGTATATTCCAATAATATCAAATAAAATTTATTTTAGTTCAAATATAACCAAATTCAAACATTTATCGAACAATTCAATTCAATTATGGCATTATACATAAACTGTTAGATAAATAATATAGTCACTAAGTAATATAAGAGAAGATAGAAGAGAAAAGTGAGGTTTGTATTATTTTTCAAGTGTCTACATACTCAAGTTGAATGTTTATATATAGGTATATTACATGTAGGTTATAAGAAACTAAAAAGCCAAGAGCCTTAAGTTATAAGGATTTGAAAAGCCAAAGGTCTAGACTTGAGAAGCCAAAGGTTTTACACTTGAATAATCTAGAGACATCCACATATCTTAACACTCCCCCTTGGATGTCTATTTTTTCAATAATCGTGCCTCGTTAAAACCTTTCTAGGAAAAAACCCATTAGGAAAAAAATCCTAGTAAAGGAAAAAGAGTACATCGATTATGAAAATTTTATCTCAAGTCTTTGAGTCGACGTAGCCCAATTTTATGTACCAATTTTTCATAACTGATGGAGGTAGCGACTTCGTGAATAAATCTGCAAGTTTATCACTTGAACGGATTTGTTGAATATCAATTTCTCCATTTTCTTGAAGTTCATGTGTGAAGAAAAACTTGGGCGAGATATGTTTGGTATTGTCGCCTTTAATATAACCCTTCTTTAACTGCTCAATGCATGCTGTGTTGTCTTCAAACATTATTGTCGGGATCGTCCTGTCTTAATTCCTGCCACATGACTCCTGAATATGCTGACATATTGACCTCAACCAGACACATTCTCAGCTGGCTTCATGAATCGCAAGAATTTCTGCATGATTAGAAGAGGTAGCAGCCAAATATTGTTTCACAGAGCGCCATGAGATGGCTGTGTCTCCATAAGTAAACAAATAACCTGTTTGTGATCGAGTTTTGTCTGGGTCAGATAAATATCCTGCATCTGCATAACCAGTTAGTACAACTTTGGACTTATTAGAATAAAACAGTCCCGTATCGATTGTTCCTCGAAGATATCGAAGAATATGTTTCACTCCATACCAATGTTTTCGTGTTGGAGCAGAACTATGTCTTGCTAAAAAATTCACTGAAAATGCTATATCGGGCCGTGTATTATTAGCCAGATACATAAGTGCACCGATAGCATTAAGATATGGTACTTCGGGACCAAGTATTTCTTCATTATCTTCCCTTGGTTGGAACACATCCTTCTTCTTATCAAGTGACCGAACAACCATTGGAGAACTAAATGGATGTGATTTGTCCAAGTAAAATCGTTTAAGTACTTTTTCAGTATATGTTGATTGGTGCACAAAAATTCCATCTCTTAAGTGTTCAATTTGTAGTCTGAGACAAAGTTTTGTTCTTCCAAGATCTTTCATTTCAAATTCTACCTTAAGACAATCAACTATTTTATGGAGCTCTTCGGGAGTTCAAATTATATTTAGATCATCAACATACACAGCAACTATATCAAATGAAGACTCGGTCTTCTTTATAAAAACAAATGGACAAATAGGATCATTTGTTCCCTTAATAAATACTCACTTAATCTTTTGTACCACATGATAGTATTAGTGCCCAAGAGACAATGTAATTGTGTTTCTAGGAAAAACTATTTTGTTACTTAATAATTATGTTCCATCGATTATTCAATGATGATTTATTATGTCTTTATTTACTTCGAAATAAATATTAGAATAAAAAATGTCTTTGGAATATGTAACACTTATTCTATATCTTTAAGTATGTGACTTAAAAAAATGAGATTATATGAATAGTGTTAATATTCCTAAATATCCCTAATTGAGCATTAATAATATGGGACAATTATAATGCATAAAGATTAGTATGTTTGTTGACTGATGATCACATCTCATTGGTCATAGGTATAATGATACTAAAGTCAAGAACACAGGTGCATGTAATATTCTACATGGCACTGGATAAACCCACAGTGAGATTCTACATGTTAATAATGTCATTAGAAAGACTCACAGTGATAATGGTGTAATGATCCTTAGACTTTAGATCATTATATTTCTATACGAGGATTAATATACTTTGACTACATTAAAAGTTACCTTTGACCGGGTGATGATATAAGTGGACATCGAGTATATGATGAGATGTATGAGAAATATGAATAATAGATATATGATTTAACCCTCTTATTATCAGGAGAGATATTATTGGCCTCTTGATTGAGTGAGACTATGAAAATGCATGGCCATGCTCAAATATTGATTTGTTTTAATAGTCTACTCATTGATCAAGGAAACCCGGATTAAATGTTAAACAGGATGACTGAATACATGCCTCGAGTTTAATCTATAATATTTGGTTAAAGGGATTATATTACACGGAAACATTAATCACGAAAGGTTTAATTGGATCACCAATTATTATTATTACTTGGGTAGCAATGATGTATTACTAGATGTCGCTCATTGTTTATAATTTTATTATTGGATATTAAAATTATTGCCAATGTAATAATAACCTAAAGGGTTACACAATCAGAACGTTTAAAAGGAGTTTTAATTTAAATTAAATCATTAAATTCGAAATTGTTATTTAATTAATTAAGCTGGCCTTAGTTAATTATTTAAAAGGAAATTCGAATTTAATAATGAAACCTAAATCAGATTGGTTTATTGAAGCCCAAAACGGTTTAGGGTTTTAAAGCCCAACTCTCTCCCTATAAATACATAATGATGTATTGTTTAGGGTGTGTTTTTTTGAAACAATTTCGTTTTAGCACAAACCCTAGCTGCTCTAATCGTTGGAGAGGCTAGAGAGAGAGAAGCGATTTTATTCGACTAGTACCGACTCCCTTGATCGTTGGACGATCGGACGTTCGTGTGGACAACTTTAGAGACGCAGATCTTGATACGAGTGCTACGTGGTGATTACATCTAAGGACATCCATCTTTCAAAATCGTAAAGCTTCTTAATAGGTATTATTTTAAATCTCCATAATCTGTAATGTCTTATACACGGATCCTAGGGTTGGGTTTCGATTTTTTTTATGTTTTACGATTTATATCCGCTGCATTTTTGCCCTGAAACCCAACAATGGTATCAGAGCTACGTGTATAAGGGGCTGATTTGGTTACGTGTTTACTGTATGTGATGCATGTATGCATGTTTTGTGAATCTGCCATGTTTCGGTTTTGATATATGTCAATTATAAACTGTTATATCGCATGTATAATGATCTGTTATGCTTTAAACTGCTACTGGATGATTGTATGATGATTTGGACGTATATGATACGTTAACTTTCCATGACGAACTTTCGAAATCGTCCCGAGAGTGATCAAAAATCAAATAGCATAAGATGCGTTTACTGTGAATAGTGATTTTGGCAGTGAATAGTGATTTTTGACGGAGTCGGAATGGGGGCGAATAATACCTTTTCGGAAAGGGCAAATTGCCCCGAGCAAAACTCACAGCTATGCTGTGACTTATGCTGCTTTTAGGCCTTTTGAGGATGGTTAGGCCTTCAAAAGGGCCTTGCAAAGTTTTTTAGAATTTTCGAAAAATTGTTTTTGATTTTCTGAAAACTGTTTTATGAGTTATAACTTATAAGATCATATTGGATATGATATGTAATGATGTGTATTGATGTATTATGTGATTATGTGAGCATGGTGATGGTTATGGCCTTAAGACCCTTAGATTAATGGTTTTGGTTTATGGTTTTTGGTTTTAATAAATACGACTTGCATGTCGTTTTCTTCATTCTTGTAATTGTTAAACCTCGAATGTAACTCAAGTTTTATTATGTAAGTACTTTAGTGTAGATTGTACTCAATTATTCAATGTAATGTAATTGAAGATTGAAGGATGCTCCAAGAGGAGGAGCAACCAAGAAGACAAGAAGAATGAAGACATGTAATTTGTCTTTATGTTTATTCCACCATAGATTGACCTTGATCCTTTCATTAGCTTGAAAGGATCATATAGGATAAAGGCCATAACCAATCACGTTTACATACTGCACTTACTTTACATATGATGTATGAATGTATGTGTAGGATACATAGAGATGCATGCTTTAATTAGATTAATCATGGATGAATGAATGTATTAGATACATCACCCATGCCATATCGCCTTTAACAAGATAAAATCTGTAACGACTCGAGATTTTTAAAAGTTAGTCATAACGATCATGAAATTTCTGTGTTTATGAAACACAGAATTAAATACGAATTTTCAATGATTTTGATATGGGGAGATTTTGTCAACAACGGGCCATGCCTGTAAGGAAGTCGGGTATTAAGTGAGACCATTGTGTCTTCTCCGACAACCTAGAAATCAATCCATTGATTAATATTGTTTTAAAGTATTTAATTCAAGAAAAAATTGGGAATCTCTTTATGATGGGATCATGATAGTTTTAATAAAAAAACCCTAAGAAAAATATTAAGTTTAAGATGCCTTCCAAATGGGAAACACTCGTCAAGACCTAGATCGACAAAGGGTAGGTGCGCCAAAGTGGAGTACCCTCGTTTATCGTGGTAAGGCGCGATCGAGTAAGTTAGTGATACTCAAATGTTAGACCTTTTGGTTCGACTTAACTAAGTGATCACAATAGGATTGTGAACTTGGAGGCGTAGAGTTTGGTAAGATTTATTGGATATATACGAACAAATGTTGTTCTACCAAACTATCCAAGAGTTATATATGATATAATAGACAAATGTTGCCTACCTAAATAATCCTTTTAAGGAGAAAAGCCAAAGCTGGCCTTAAAAGTGATGAAATATGGATCTTGGCTCACTAGAAAGGTTTAGGGAAACTTTTCCAAATTGATAGGTCGGGCTATTAATTTGATAAAAATAGTGGGAGATATATATTGTGAATATATATGAATAATCACTTGAACATAATTTAACAATTCCGTAGACTAATTATTTATGCATTTTAACATTGTAGATATTCGAAATGGCAAACAACACAAATCACTTTTCTGTACGATCAGTCCTTGAGAAGGACAAGTTGACAGGAACTAACTTCTTAGACTGGCAAAGGAATTTGAGGATTGTCCTCATGCAAGAGCGAAAGCTCCATGCAATAGATATTCCTCGCCCTGGACCTCTCCCTGAAGGTGCAACGGAGGATCAACGAAATGCTTATCAGAAGCATTTGGATGATGACACCGATGTCATCTGTTTGATGCTTGTGACTATGAATCCTGAGCTTTAGAAACAGCATGAGCTAATGGATGCTTATGACATGATTGAGCACCTTAAACGTATGTTTGAAGGACAGGCTCGTCAAGAGAGGTTTGATACGAGCAAAGCCTTGTATGCATGCAAACAGGGTGAACGTGATCCGGTAGCACCGCATGTTCTAAAGATGATTGGATATATGGAGTACCTTGCTACTCTGGGTTCCGTGATTAGTCTGGAAGCTCAGATAGATCTGATCTTGCAATCTTTGAACAGCAGCTATGCTCAGTTTGTAATGAATTACAACATGAATGAGATAGAGAAGAACCCCACCAAATTGTTGGTGTTAGGTCCCGTAAGAGGGCTATTTTAAGCTAGAGGGGGGGGTTGAATAGCTTAATACCAGTTTAAAAATTATTATGGCATTTTAAAATATTTTTCCCTTTTTAAAATATTTTACCGAGTCGTTATGCAGTTTATAAGTGCAGAAATAAAAGACAAGGGAAGAAAATACCACACAGGAGATTTTATCCTGGTTCACGATGGTGCAACCCCTAATGGATTCGCTTACCCCTACTCCAGTCCCCGAGCTACTCTCCGGACTCGAGATTTTCCCTTAAAAATATCTCGCTCCCTTAGTAGGCGGAGAAGCCTTTACAACCCTATAAATATTGGTCTTGGTACGTATCTCCAAGATACTACCTCACAATAAATATAAAAACCCACAAGACTCGTCTTGGGTCGTAACTTCCCGTTACACCCTCAAAGTCTTTGTCAAAAACCTACACAACTTATCTTAGACATCAACTCCCCGCTACTTCTTCAAAGTTGATGTAGAACCCTTGGTGTAGTATTTGAATTCCTCGCTTTTGCCGGTCTTGGATCTTAGATGAAAGGTCTTGGGTCTTTCCTCTTCTTCACGGTGCAAAGGCCACTAACTCCCCGCTAGTGCATAGGACTTGGGTCTTAGAACGAGAATCACCTCACTTCAACTTCACCTCACTACAAAACTTAGAAAACAATATCTACGAAACAAACCGTAATATAAAGAGAGGTTTTGGACTAATATGTCCTAGGGTGACTATAATATTCTTACACGAATATTAATTAAGATACGTTCAATAAGCTTTTTTTTTGCTTATGAATTTATATGTATTCTTTATTCGATATGACTTGTAGATCGAAGAATACTTTTAATACAATACTCCATTTAAATGAGATTTGAATATATCTCGGAGTTTGTAAATATTGATTATGTCCTTCAAGCTCGTAGGCTTATAAGGTTTATAATCGTATACTTGGTTCGTCTTTCGTAAAGATCGAAGTATACTTACAATTACTTCTTTATTGAAAATACGTCTATTTTCGAAATAATGTATAAATCAAGTCCTTTAAAAGCTTTATAGCTTAAGGATCTTTGATAAACAACTTCTCATTCGATATAGTCTTGGTTTAGACTATTCGTATATATTTAAACGAGAGTGTTACAATTTTACTTTAACAATTTGCACTTTAATAATAATTTGGCCAATTAAACACAACACGCAAATAAGCGCACACGTACGTAAAAGTAACTCGCCTTATCTATAGGATAAAACGAGGGCCGCTATTATGCGTTAAATTAGTGCGAAAAGTAAAATCACTCACAAGTGTGAGGACGAGGAAAAAAAGGTGTGGAAAGTAAAATCACTCACAAGTGTGAGGACGAGATTAAAAAGTGCGGAAAATATATAAAAGGCTTTCGCCACGCTATTACGCGTTTAAAGTAGTATCACTCATAAGTGTGAGGACGAGAAGAAAAAGTACGAAAAATATATAAATAGGAGCTTAATAACTTATTTTCTCCGAAACACTAGAGGTGATAGAAGGGAAACAAATCACGCTTTAGCACAATTATATATATCACAATAATAATAATAATAATGGTCAAAGTAAGTGCATTAAAGTTTTTAATTAATGGCTTTTAGATTCTTTTCCCCCCCGAACACTAAGGTGATAGAAGGGAATCAAATCATGCTCGATGTAATTATTTTACCGTCGTCAAATATAGATCTGATATAAGAGCTTAATAAAGAAGAGGAGATGAAGGTATAGAGCTCTTATATGTATATAAAAATGGTCGGTTAAGACTCAAATGGTAAAGCTAAAAATATTACCACTTTTGGAGATTCGCCGAAAAAGTTCGCCGGAGGTTCGGCCGGATTTTGGCTTATGGCCGAACTTCGGGAGGCCGGATAGTAGTGGTAGAGGAGCTTGCTAGGTGGGAGAGAGCTTGGTTGGATGAACTAAGCTTTATGGAACAAAAACCTTGTATATATTTGAGTGTATATAAGAAAGGGAAGGTTTTTGAGATGAAGTGGGTGTAGAGAGTGTTTGGATATATTGAGAGAGCTCACACTTCAAAAATCCCAGCAATTATTTGGCTCTTTAGCTTGGTAGAAATGGTTGGGGGAAGGGGTTTATTTATAGGAGGAGTTGGGTGGAAGGAGTGGTTGAGATTTAAAGTAAAAGGAGTGGTTGAGATTGAAAATGTGTGGATTGATGAGGTGGAAAGTGGTATTGTGTTTGTTGGGGGTGGTTTTGTGTTTCTTTGGAGTGGGTTTGGTAAAGTAATACCAGCTGTGTTTGGGCTTTTATTTAATGTATCGTACTCGTATCAATTAACTTATAAATACGTAACATATATCGTTAATTAAATACCCGAAAAATATGAAAATACCCAATAAATAATTCTAAAATTATGGAGCATTTAGGAATATTATAAAATGGTATTCTGGAAGTTTTGGCAAAAAATGGTCAAAGTTGACTTGGTCAAACGTGAACCCACTGTCTCGATTTTTTTGCCCGGACCAAAATTCTCAGAAAATTACCAAACTTTTATCATGCATAGAAAATAGCATTTAATTGACCCATCTTAAGTTTCAAGTCATTCTAGCAAGTGGAAGTATTTTATTTGGATTTAATTCGATTAAATCAGGTTTTGATTCCGAATAAAATACGATTGGTCTTTCCTTGAATTAGATACATCTTTTGACCAATGTTTTGACTTGAATAAATACTTAGAATATATTTCCTAATATATAAAATATATTTAGAGTGTAGGAAATATTTCTAAGTATTTAAAATAATTTTCTCCGAAAATGGAATAAATTTAAGAAGTGGGAGAAAAATTACTTTAAATATTTCTAGCACGAGATAAAAATGAGTATTAATATTCTACCACTGAATATTAATATTCTTGAGGATAAAAGTATTTTGAGTGCGAAGGCGGAATATTTTTGAGTAAAAACAGATCGCTTTTAAATATAGCACGAGTTCTCTAAAGAATATTAATCATCGAATATTCTTTGTTCGAGCCTGTCGCCTTATTACTTTTGCAACGAAGATAAAAAAATATAAACCTCGATATTTCTTGTTTGATCTTATTGCCTTGGTGTAGAGATATATTCCATAAAAATATAATTTGATTTTTCGCAATAATGGAATATCTCTTATAATTAAAAATAGATTTTGCTAGAATTGACTTTTGACTTTTGACGGAATCAATTAAATAAATGACCTAGTGGGGAGGATAACTAAGTGTAATTAAATTTTATGTTTAAATCGTGCAAATACCAAAATAAATAATATATCGAAGATATCCTTTCAATCTTCCCCTTTTTGGTATTTGCCAAACAAAACATAAAATTTAAAAATTTAGTCGTGTGTGCTTCCCCTTAGTGTATGCATGAATTTTAAAAATATTTTAGACTCGATTCGAAGGACACGGAAATTCTTATTCTCCACTAATTGATTCCTGCAAAACAACTTATGAGATAAATATTGTTAGGCATAATTCATATAAGAAATTTTTGAAAATTTTAAATTGGGGGTCTAATTTTCTCTTCCTCTTTTTGTTTGGCATATAACCAAAAAGTTGGGGGTCTAATTTTGCTTCCCCTTTTTGAAAAATTGGTGTGTTACCAATTACTCCTTTTCTTCCCCTTTTTGGTAAAAGAAAGTAAATGTTTGAACAAGTTTTTCTTTTATCATATGTAATTAATTTTCTCTTCCCCTTGAAATAAGATTCATTTTGAATCAAATTAATTCTCTTTTTAGAGCTCAAGAATTGGTGTGTTTACCAATTTTTTTTTCCTTATTTCTCCGTTAATGTCTTCCCCTTATACCCTTTTCTTTCTTCTTTCTTCTTTATCTCTGTCGTTTCTTTTTATAAGAAACTTTGGATATGTAATTCTGAATTTCCGTTTTATCAAAAAAACTTATGTAAGCTTTTTTTTTGAAAAAAAAATTCATTTACTATCGAAAATTCTTTTCATTTTTGTAAATGAGTCGAAAACTTGTTTCGGTGTAATAGCAAGAAGGTTTATATATATATATATATATATATATATATATATATATATATCTGAATTCTTCTTTTCGAATCATTTTATGTTGATCTAAGTTGCTCGTAATTTGGCAATCGTGATTCATACATAAATATGTTAAACTCAGAGACAAACAATCATAAACCATTCAATCTTATCAAGTAATATTCAGTCTATAACGTTTTTGATGAACGTTTAGTACATTATCTTGATAAATGTTCAGTATACAATCAATCAATGTAAAAAGTCAGTCAAATTTACAAAAGTATGATCTTTCTTAATTGTAATATGATCAATCATGCTTGATACATAAATTGTATTCTTCTCTGAACCGTATATCCATATAAGACTGTTGTGAGCTTATAGTGGTGAGTCCTTTTAATCAAAATCTGCGAATGAATAATACAACCATACTAGATTTCATAATAAGAAAATCAGTCGAAAGTTCATAGTATTTGTTCAATATTCTTTTAATAGTTTAAATATCTAACGCAAATGAGAGATCACGAAAATGCAATTTCACAAGAGTAGTCGTAAATGTAATCTGAATAGTCACACTGAGTACATATGTAATTCTTGAACTGTAACTTCACATATAGAAACTTTTAAAAAATCTTGAACTTGCATAATAGCTATAGATCCCAAATTTTATCAAACACAATCAATCTCTAGATAACTTACTCAGATAGAATTGAGTATAAACTGTGTTTCTAGTATCTGAGAGTATCATAGTTATAATATGCATAGTAGTTTTCATCTATAGATAAGACAGTTCATAGTACTAAGGCATACCGGAATTGAAGCAAGACAAAGACAAATTAGATAAGTGCACAAAGCAATATTAGTCAATGCAGTTGTATATACATTCAAAAAGTTCCTAACAAATCAGTGTGGTTCACTGATTCATGAAGAACTAACTCAGAAGTTTTATTCTAACTTAAAGATAACCTCCTTAAGTGAAACAACAATATCATACCAGAAGCAAAATAAACTTTACCATCAGACATATTCAAAGGACATGTTACAGGCAACAAAAGGCAACATACAGTGTCACAGATCAAGTAATCAAGTAGCAGGTTTTAACCATAAGAGGTTCAGCAGAAACAATACCAAGATCCTCACCTAGATTAGGTAAGGCAACATACACTTTTTCCATCATCATCATTACCAACAGCACATAGTTCATCAACCAACTTAGTCTCAATCTTTTTAGCAGATTCAACAACAACAGTATTCTCAATCAATTTCTCTTTACCTTTATTGACTTTACCCTCTAGATTTTCAACCCTAGTTAGAAGCTCTAGGTTGGACTCTTTAAGCATGTCAATCTCTAAACTTAGCCTATTGATCTCTTCCCTAAGAATGGCATATACATCAGTTTTGGGAGCAAGAGAGGGAATGACAATCTTGTTAGGGTGACTAGTTTGACAATTTTTAAGAGAAAGTTTGGGTTGAATAAGACCATCAATAGCACAAAACTCCATTTATTAAGATGCAACCTAGCCAAATGCACATAATGGGTTTCAAAAATAGAAGTTAAGAGCAAACCATATGGCATGTGATCAGTGTTGTAAGCATTTATCATGTTTAGCACAAACACATAACTGACATTGAAGTCTATGGTATTGGATATTATCTTAAACATGACTTTTAGATCAACAAAATCAAAGAAGTTATCATGTTTGGGTTTTGGCAAGACATTTTCCCTAAGAATGAAGGCTAGCTATTGAAACCTAGGAAGAAAGTGTCTAAAATGGATAGCAAACTCTCTAACACAAAGACCATCAGGCACATCTTCTTCACAAAACAGACCAAGAAACAGTTCAAACTCACTTTGGCTAAAAATAAATTTTTCAAATATGTTGACACAAGGAAGGTCAAAAGGTTTATTTCCTAACCTAAGAGACTTGCTCAGCACATTATGATCAACATGTATGTTTTTACCATTCACAAAAGAACTCAAGTTGAAAACCCCATCAAGTCTTTGATACACTTCCAAGTTAGCATAATATTCAGCAATAAGATGAGTGTAGAAGTTTTGACCCCTATAAAACACATAGTTTTCCCACTTGACACTAGTAAACATGCTGTGGACATCACCATTAGGTTGAACAAAGACCATCATCACTGGCTGATTATTTTTAAGGATTCTATTGAGTTTTCCAGTATTGGAAAGTCTCACTAGGGTAGGGCCTGGGGATTTGAGATTTGTTCTAGCTTTGTGGGAGTTAACTGATTTTTCAGAGATAGGCATTGCTTAAAAAACCATGTTAGGGTTAGGGTTTCTAAATACAGGTAGTTTGTTTCCATGAGAGGAATAGGTAAACTCATGTGACGGTTCTTGTTTGATTTTCTTGTGGTAGTGTTCTTTAGAACTGTCTGGATGGCAATAAGGGGTGAAGGGAGCATAGAGAGAATGATAGAAATTTTTCCTATTCATGGTTGGAAACAAGGGCAAGAGGGTGAGATGTTTGGCTTTTGGGTTTGGGTGTAATGGAGTGAATTCCATAAGATGATGATGCAAGTGCAGTGAGTGTGTGCTTATGAATGCATGAATACACATATATAAGCAATTAGCATAGATAAGGATAAGTTCAAGCATGCACAAGTTTTCATGTAATCCCACTAGAACTGATGCAATTTGAAAATTCTATAGTGTTTTCATTTAATGAACTACCAAGCATGCATGGATAGATATATAAGTTTGTATGCAATTGACAGAAAAAGTATAGGACAGATGACATCTAGTGTGTGGCTCAATGCATAAAATCTTAAGTTCAACTCCAAATGCAAGTAAGCACAGGTGACAGACTCATGCAAGGTGTACCTCTATATATGTATACATATGATGACTCAAGTTTGTACCTTGAATAGTGTTTAGATGTTTGACAACTAAGTGGATAGAAGCATATATAAGTGACCATCAGGCATGAGAACTAATGCAAGTAAGAGACACTCACAAAATATCAGATACAATATATATGTATGAAGTATATGAAAAGAGCATGATAACTTTGACTTTTAAAAGATTGCACATAAGGGGACACATGGCTGACTCTATAAAAAGCTATCTCCTAAAGACAAATTTTGTATCCTTTTAAAGTCCAGCTGATGTCATTCTCAATTAATGCCAAGACATTACTTTTACAAGTATAGGAATATATTAATCACTCTAGGCAGTATATGACTAATGATTGCTTGAAAGAGACTCTACACACCAGACAAACAGACTATCTTGCATTTAAGGAGCACAGACCATGTATTGACCAAGTCTTACAAAATAAACAAGCTTGTATTGCAAAACAGGGCACATATACCAATTCACAGAACACAACATAAGATTAAACAAATAGTATAAATGCAAAGTATGAATCCTATTTGTTCTAAGTGGCCGTTTCACCCCAGTGTCCAGATACTAGGGTTCTCAAAGGGATCCCTCGCCAGGTCTTTGAGTGAGGGCAAGTGTGTGAGTGTATGCATGAATGTCTATGATTATAAATTACTAAGGTATTCCATGCAAAGTGTAACCAAAACTCACTATTTGAACTAAACAGCCAAGTTATCATACTACAAAAACCAAGATATATCCAGAGTATATAATCACACAAATTCCAATGTCAACAGTCTTTAGCATCACAAGTTGTAAATCACAATATATAGCATAACATTATGTATTTAATCAACCAAGTTTTACACGAACTTAAATAATCAAGAAATTACTCAGAATTCAATCTTTAAATACCACAAACAGATTATTTATCATCACATCATTACCTCGAAAGAAAAACTACAAGAACACATCGAAGTACACATACTTATATTTGAAAATCCAGGTTAACTAACAATTAATCATATACGATCTCTTGTAGAGAAGCTACATCAATAACTTCGAACGTTCAAGTAAATTAAAACATGCAATCATATAAATTTCACAGAGAATACACGAATTTCTGAGTTTAATCGAGATTATACCTTTGCTCGAGGCCTCGTAGTCTTCTCGGATACTTACCGATCCAGAATCATTCGAAGACCGAGTTGACTCGCCGAGTCGACTCCGAGTTAGATGCCGATTCCACCGATTTTAGCTCTTACGAAGCTCGATTTAAGGACAATCATCACAGTAAAGCCTTGAAATGAAGCTTTCCTTACTAAACCTGCACAAACTCTGGAGAACACGTTAAGGTTTTGAATAATTAACTTAAGAGAAATTAAAGTAGTGTTTGTGTGTGTGTGTATATAGTGTATATATGTCGATTTTGATCTTTAAATCGTAATCGATTGAGACGATGACGACTGATTTATCAAAATCATTTCATACTAACCTAACTCAGCTTTAATTCATATCGATTCTTGGATTAATCGATATAAACGATGATAGATAGACTCGATTTAGTGTATATAATACGGATTAAGGACTAAGATTAGGGTTTAGATCGAGTAATTTGAGAACGCGGCGAGAGAGAGATTAGGGTTTGAAAGAGGCGAGAGAGAACAGAGACTCAAGCGGCTGAACAGTACTTCACATAAATGAGATTTTTGTATAATTTTAGTATATATATTTTAAAAACGAATGGCTGAGATTAAATCATCATAATAATGAATGGTTCAGATATTAGGGTTTAGTGAATTGGACCGGATCAAGCTGAGTTGGGCTGGGCCAGTGTTCATGGACTGGGTCAAAGATTTAATAATCTGAAAATAATATATGTTTATTTTCGAAAAAAATTTTGGAAAATAATAACTATTATATATTAATATAATAATACATTAAATATTAATACTTAGTAATCATACTAATATTTTGATTCTTTGTATTTGAGATAAATATCATTTATTTAGTATCTCAAAAATATTTTCGAAATTAATTTCGATAAATATTTGCTCGAATAGTTTTATCTTTATCCGTAGGAAAATTAAGTTCTCGATAAAACCCGATCGATAAAGTTTCATATGTTATCATTATCGATGAATCTGAGTTTTAGAGATTTAATTATCTGGAAAGATATCTTTTTCGTGAGATGACTATAAATAATGATAAATATTCTCAAAAAAGTATATAAATATTTATAATATTTATATATCAATATAAACCATTTATTTTGGAATTTCCAACATTCCTAAATCCAAACGGAGTTTAGTGAATCTTTCGGAATTCAATGGTTTCGTGAATATGTCTGCGAGATTGTACTCAGTTTCGATATGAGTCAATTTTATATCGCCTTTATTGACATGATCACGTAAGAAATGATGTCTCACATCTATATGCTTAGATCTTGAATGTAACACGGGATTTTTGCTAAGATCGATAGCACTCGTGTTATCGCATAAGATTGAGATTACATCAAATTTAGTATTATAGTCGGTTAATGTTTGCTTCATCCATAATATTTGAGCTCAACATTTTGCGGCCGCTATATGCTCAGCTTCCGTAGTGGAAAAAAATACCGAATTTTGTTTCTTGGAAAACCAAGATACTAGGCATCCTCCCAAAAACTAACATGTACCACTTGTACTTTTTCTGTCGACTAAATGCCCGACATAGTCTAAATCAGAGAAACATACTAAGTCGAATGGTACTCCTTTTGGATACCAAAGACCTATGTCAGTGGTTCCTTTTAAATATCTCAATATTCGCTTTACCGCGGATAAATGAGATTCCTTTGGTGCTACTTGGAATCTAGCACAGTTACAAACACTATATTGAATATCAGGACGACTTGCGGTAATATATAGCAAGCTACCAATCATGCCTCGATATTTCTTAGTGTCAACGGGTATTCCGTTGGGATCTTCTATTAGTTTATCAGAAGTCGACACAGGAGTAGATATGGGTTTTGAATTTTCCATTTCAAATTTCTTTAGCATTTCTATACAATATTTCGATTATGAAATATGAATGCCTATATCCGATTGCTTAATTTGCAATCCTAAAAAGAAATTTAATTCACCCATCATACTCATTTCGAATTCTTTGCTCATATTGTCAGAGAATTCTTTGCATAGTGCATCATTGGTTGAACCAAAAATGATGTCATCTACGTATATTTGTACAAGCAAGATATCATCTTTTTCTTGTCTTGTAACTAAGGTTTTATCGGCCGTTCCCAGTTTAAAATTATTTTCTAATAGGAACTTTCTCAACCTTTCATACCAAGCTCTTGGGGCTTGTTTTAAGCCGTATAAAGCTTTGTATAATTTGTATACATATTCTGGATGTGTGGCGTGTTCAAAATCGGGAGGTTGTTTAAAATAAACTACTTCTTCTAATATCCCATTTAAGAAAGCCGATTTGACATCCATTTGATATACCTTGAAATCTTTATGACACGCGTATGCTAATAGCATTCGAATTGATTCGATTCGTGCTACGGGTGCATAAGTTTCATCAAAGTCTATCCCTTCCATTTGGGTATAGCCTTGAGTGACTAATCTTGCTTTATTTCTAACAACAGTTCCATTTTCATCTAATTTGTTTCTAAATACCCATTTGGTTCCAATTACGGAAGTATCTTTGGGTTTTAGTACAAGTTCCCAAACTTTGCTACGAGTGAATTGTAGTAATTCCTCTTGCATAGCCGAGATCCAATCTTCATCTAGCAAAGCTTCTTTAGTGGTCTTAGGTTCTATTTGAGATAGAAAACTAAGATGATTCACAATGTTTTGTACTTGTGACCGCGTTTGAACTGCTTTATTTAAGTCTCCAAGAACATTATTAAGTGGATGACTTTTAATAATAGGAATTTCTTTTGGAAGTTCTACTTCCGTTTTGGCTAATTCTAATAGATTTCTTGGGATAGGAGTTCTAAGATCCATATTTTCGAATTGTCGAATAATATTTTCTATATCGTCTTGTTCAACATTTTCGTTTTTGACAAGATCTTTGTACTTTGATGGTGGTTGCTTTCATCAAATGCAACATTCATTGATTCTTCCACCACAAGTGTTTTAAGATTGAGTACTCGATAGGCTTTGCTATTTATAGAGTATCCAAGAAATATACCTTCATTTGATTTAGAATCAAATTTGGTAAGATAGTCTTTCGAGTTTAATATGAAGCATTTGCAACCAAATACTCGAAAATAACTAAGTTTCGGTGTTTTGCCAAAATAAAGCTCGTAAGGAGTCTTTTGAGTTATTGGTCGTAGCAAAACCCGATTAAAAATATGGCAAGAAGTAGACATTGCTTCGGCTCAAAAATATTTAAGTCGACGATATTCATTAAGCATAATGCTTGCCATTTCTTGTAAAGTTCTATTTTTCCTTTCTACAACTCCATTTGATTGTGGAGTGTATGGAGCGGAAAAATTATGTGTGATTCCATTTTCATCACAAAAGTTTGTAAAACTAGAATTCTCAAATTCTTTACCATGATCCGTCCGTATATAGACTATGGTACTATTTTGTTGATTTTGAATCTTTTTTCATAGAGAAGAGAAAGATTCAAAAGCATCACTTTTTGATTTGAGAAATTCCGTCCACGTGAATCGTGAATAATCATCAAAGATTACTAACGTGTATGAACATCCTCCGAGACTTTGTATTGGAACCGGACCAATAAGATCCATATGTAAAAGCTCGAGAGGTCTAGAGGTTGATACCATGAATTTAGATTTGTGAGAGGCTCGAATTTGTTTTCCAATTTCGCAAGCTTCACAAGTATGATCTTTTTGATAATTCAATTTTGGTATACCTCGAACATGATCTTTAGTTGATATGTTTTTAATCAACTTCATGCTTGCATGTCCTAAACTTCGATGCCATAACCAAGGGTCATCGTTTGTTGTGATTAGGCATACATTCTCATTCTTGCTCATGTCACATGTGTAGACATTTTTGTTTCGAGGGCAAGTGAGAATCAATTTCCAATATTTGTCTAAAATACAACAATGAGTAGTATAGAAAATTACCTTGTAATGATTATCGCAAAGTTGACTTATCGAGAGAAGATTGTACTTTAGTCCCATGACAAGTTGTACATTTGAAATCTTGAAGCGACTATTCCCGATGTCTCCAATGCCGACAATGATGCCTTTACTACTATTTCCAAATGTAACACTACCCGCAGTGACCTTTTTAATGTTGTTCAACAATGATTCATTACCGGTCATGTGTCGTGAACAACCACTATCAAGGTACCACATGTCTTGTTTCGCGGCAAGACAAATCTACAAAATAAATCAATTATATTTATAGGTACCCTTTTGTCTTGAGGGTCCTGGGGTTAGTCCATCATAAATAATATTCGATTTTGCATGATAAAATCTAGGCATAGAATAATCATTGTTAGGCATATTGATATTTCTAGGAGCATGATGTCTAACATGATGTTGTGAATATCTAGCATTATCATAGAATCTAGAGTTAACACGATGCACATTATTTCTAGCATTTTCAAAGTAGGGAGCACGTTGAGGATAGAAATTACGAATGAGAGCATGTTGATTTCTAGATGCATACTGTTGTGACCAAAATCTTTCATGGGTTAGATTTAGGCCCACTAGAGGATTAGGGTCCAAATCCATGAGGAAAAAAAGTGATTTGTCAGGCTTCCAAGGGCCCGTGGCAGCCCTAGGGGTTACCATGTGCATGGCAGTAAAGAAATGTGTGGCTTAGGGTCCCAAGGGCATCCCCTTGTAGGTAACCTGTAACCATCACCAGTCATCCCGAAGGACTTCCAGGGTAGCTTCCATGATCGGGGTACCGGAGGGGTTACCGGAGCCAAGATACCGGCGGTACCCCCAATTCCCATTGGAATCCCAATAAGGTTATGAGTTCAGATAAGGACAACCACCAGATAGAGCTTCCGGAATATCTGCTGCAACTAAGTTACCAGAGCGGGCTACCGGTTGGGCTACAGAGTGGTACCCTTGGTTTCCGCCGGAAGCCTGATTAGGCTGCCAATTCAGATAAGGCATACCTCCTATTTTCTAGGAACACATCTATATCACCTAAAAACACTTCTAAACAGATATATATTCAGTTATTAGAGGATATATGTCATATTTTCTTGATAAATGACACAAAATCATGATAATTCTTATATTCTTGAGATAAACATCAAGGAATGGGCTTCCAACAGTCCTAATACAGCTAGGTAACGTGATCATATACATAATACACGATTATTATCAGAAATATCAGTCATAATCCCTTCAGAAATGGGATAATTCATCATAAACAACCGAATATATCATAATAGAACTACATACGGGCTTGATCCACTATAAATAGTGGTATGTTGGCAGTTTACGGGATCTCTTAGACACTTTGACACCTTGAGTAAGCCTAGAACACGTATACTCTTGTATGACACATCATTATTAGGGTTCTTTGCTGGACAACGCATCATCATTGCACGGTCCTTGAGCTCTAATACCGTAGATCCAGTCCCATCCTCCGAGGAACCACCTCCCGTGTTCTTCGAAAACCCCTAGCTGTGAGCCTTTCCGGGCAGCTAGCCATTGATCTTCAACTACGAGCCTTTCTGGGTGGTTGGATGATTCCGTATTCATTGGCGCTATTCCAGCAACAGGCCTCCTAATTTGTTCTGCCAAATTCCTTCCACAACAATTGGCGCCCGAAGGAGGGGCCTCAAAAATCGTTATTTGCAAGAGATATGGCGAGTGACAATTCCGAAGGTGATAAGACACCGATTCAGGATGGTAATGGACGAAACAAAAGTGGCAGTGGTAATGTCAGCAATAAAGACATTATGGACTATTTGGCCACGATGAATGAAAGAGTTAACAGCTTGGAAAAGGGTTCCGAGAAAATAAAAAGATGGCAAAAGAAGTGTAAGTCGAAGTCAAAAAAGAAGAACGTGACTCCGACAAGGCTGAATTTTGAGACTGAAGATAATGTTGAGAACAATACGGACTATGTTCAAACTGATGAAGAAGAGGCAAAAGAGCCTGAAGTTGATGAATATGAGGGTGACCAATCGGACAACCCGGAAACCCAGGGTACCGAAGGCTCACCTACTAGAAGCCTGAGTGTTTTTGATAGAATTGGCAAAAAGCTGACCAACAAGGACCTTCGTCACAAGTTGGGTCATACTGGAAACAAAGATCAAAGAGATGGTAATGGGGGTTCCCTAACACAGGGTTCCCGGGAGCGCAGAGAGAGATCCCATTCGGTACCCCCAAGAAGTACTTCCAGGAGGTCCAAATCTGATGGCAAGAGGAGTTACAGACAAAATGGTCGCTCTTCTGGAAATAGAAGCAGGAGATCATGCTCTAACAGGGTCCCTATCGATGAGGGTACCGAACAGGATTCCAGCTCTCATCAGAGCTCGGCTCCCAGGAAGAGTAAGACATCGTATGAGGATGATGATTCTGGAAGTGATATGTTTTCCGATGGTGAGAATGGACAATTCAAAATGTCTGACTGGAAGAAAGCCTTGGAAAAAATCAAGGAGGAGCAAAAGTTCAAATCTGGAGTCATTTCTGGCTCCCCATTTTTGGCAAAATTGAAGAAGGCACCCTTGCCAAGGTTCTTCAAGATGAATATAGATTTGAAATTTAATGGTAACTCAGACCCTGTTGAGTACTTGGGCTGTTTTAATACTGAGATGGATGTGTATCAAGTGGAGGACTTGGATAGGTGCAGGTTACTAGCCTCCACTCTGAGTGGGAATGCCCACCAATGGGTTAAAAGATTGGCCGAAGGATCTATTAAATCCTGGAGGAGGATGGGAGACCAATTTATCTCTCAATTCAGGGCTACCGTGGCATATGCCCCACCAGTCAATACTTTAGCTAATATCAAGCAAGATCCACATGAAACTTTAAGGCAATATTTCAAAAGGTTTAATGAGCAAGTGCCAAAAGTGAAGAAGGCTTCTGATGAAACTCTAAAGAATTTCTTGATAGTCGGGGTTAGGCCGGGAACTGAGTTTTGGAAAGAGTTGCAAACTGGAGAGCCTGCAAAACTAGCTGAGTTCTACCAACAGGCAGAACGCCACAAGGTGATTAAGGAGTCAATGACAAAGTTATCCAAAGATTCCAATTCTAGGGGTTGGAACAGGAACAAGAGAAATCGATCTTACAGTCCTAAAAGAGATTCCAACAAGAGGGCTTTCGGAAGCGTTACCGCTGGTGTGGGAATCCCTCGCTATGATGACAAGACTGCCCCTATTGCTGTTAATGCAACTAAGGATAGAGTTTTTGTCAAGGACAGACTCACTCCAAGGACGAATTTTCAGAAATATTCAGAGTATACTCCTTTGACTGTGCCCATCGGCCATATTCTTGAAGTGAATGAGAAAAGTGGGCTGTTCCACAGGCCCTACCGTGCAGGCCCTCCGGGAAAGAAGGATCAGGGGAAGTACTGTGCTTTCCATGAGGTAAATGGCCATGAGACTGCCGATTGCAAGCACCTGAAAGATCAAATTGAAGAATTGATCAGAAATGGATACCTGACTGAATTTGGGGCTCAAGAGGCTAAGAAGTATAAGGAAGGGAGAGATAACAAAGATAAAGTTCCGGGAAACCAGGATAGGACTACCCGAGCCAATAGCATCCACACCATCTTTGGTGGCCCTTACTTAGGGGGTGCCAGTCGGAATGCAGGAAACCGATATGCCCGGGAAGCCAAAGGGAAACCCCTCACAAATGTTTTTCACCTTGCAGAAAAGCCCCCTAAGTTGTTTAAAGGGGAAACTGATGATATTTCTTTTACTGAGGAGGATGCCAAGTGGGTTCACCACCCTCATAATGATGCCTTGGTGGTAACCGTAAGCATTGGTGGGATGAATGTGCACAGAGTGCTGATTGATAATGGAAGTTCAGTAAATAATACACCACTTTCCAGAAATTGGGGCTTCTGGATAAAGAGCTATTGCCCACTAACAATGAGCTGTATGGGTTTACCGGTAACCCTGTTCAAATCATGGGAAGGATCAAATTGTCGTTGACATTGGGTGTGAATCCTTGCAAGGCCACCCAAATGGCTGAGTTCATGGTAGTAAATGAGGACATTTCTCATAACGCAATTCTTGGGAGACCGGTATTGAAGGATATGAGGGTGGTAACCTCAATATATCACTTTTCAAGGAAGTTCCCTACCCCAAATGGCATCGGGTGTGTGAAAGGATGTCAACATGAATCAAGGGAATGCTATAACAAAACTGTACAGGCTGCCGAGAAGGCAGATAAATCTATTCGAGCTGAAGAAAAGGCTGATGGGGAAGCCCTGATGAGAAGCCACAGGCTAGAGCCACAGAAGCTTGAAAAGGCATCATGTAATACCATCATGATAGTGGAGCTACCAGAGGAACCTACTGAAGAGGTTCCTATTTTTCGAGGGGTAGTACCACCACAAAACTTGTTGTTGGAAGCTGCCGAGAAAAATGGAGAAATTCAAAACATTACAGTGGAAGGCACAGTAAAAGATGCCTCAGATGGTGAACCAGATGAAACATTGTCAGAGAATGAAAACCAGGAAGTGATGAAAGGGCTCCTGGTTGAAATCGATATTGATCCCAGGATGCCGGGTACCTTGGAAAAGGCAGGGGCTGCCGAGGATACTATTCCCATATTGGTGGATGCTGAAGATCCTAGCAAAGTCCTGAAAATTGGGCAACGGCTAGATGAAAAAACAAGAGAAAGGTTGACTTCTTTCCTTAAAAGCAACCTAGATGTGTTTGCATGGTATCACTCTGATATGGTGGGGATTGACCCGAAAATCATGTGTCACCACCTTAATACTGACCCTGAGAGAAGGGGTATCCGGCAGAAAAGAAGGCCTGTCAGTGGTGAAAGGGCTACCGCCCTCCAGGAAGAGGTAGATCGGTTACTGAAGGCGGGATTGATCAAAGAATCCTTCTACCCAACATGGTTGGCAAACCCGGTACTGGTCCGGAAGCCCAATGGGAAATGGAGGACATGTGTGGACTTCACTGATTTAAATAAGGCCTGTCCTAAGGATAGCTTACCGCTACCTAGAATTGACCAATTGATGGATTCCACGGCAGGCCATGCTTTGCTGAGCTTTATGGATGCCTATTCTGGGTATAACCAGATACCAATGTATGAGCCAGACCAGGAGCATACCAGCTTCATAACTGATAGAGGATTGTACTGTTATGTGGGGATGCCGTTTAGGTTGCTGAATGCCGGGGCTACCTACCAAAGGCTAGTAAACATGATGTTTAAAGAACAGATTGGTAAGACTATGGAAGTCTATATTGATGATATGTTGGTCAAATCAAAGCGGACAGCCGACCATGTGTTGCCCCTATCTGAGATGTTTGATATCCTAAGGAAGTACCGGATGAGACTAAACCCCCAAAAATGTGTTTTTGGTGTGGAGTCTGGAAAATTTCTTGGATTCATTGTGAACCACAGAGGGATTGAGGCGAACCCTGCCAAAATCAAGGCATTGCTGGAACTCAGATCCCCAAGGAATGTTAAAGAAGTCCAAGGGCTTACCGGAAGGGTGGCAGCCCTAAACAGATTTGTATCTCGGTCTTCCGACAAATGCAAAGAGTTCTTTAAGGCTATCAAGAAGGGTTAGAACTTTGAATGGACCCCGGAATGTGAGGAAGCCTTCAATAAGCTAAAGGAACAGTTGGGAAGCCCACCATTGCTCTCCAAACCCTTGGAAGGTGAGATACTCATTCTATATCTAGCTGTTTTTGAATATTCTATAAGTGCTGTGTTGATCCGGGAGGAAGAACAAGTGCAATACCCGGTATACTATGTGAGCAAAAGGCTGTTGGATGCGGAAACCCGGTATCCCAGCATGGAAAAACTAGCATATGCTCTGATATTGGCTTCCAGGAAACTATGGCCCTACTCTCAGGCCCACAAAATTGAAGTTAGAACGTCCTTCCCGTTAAGGCAAGTGATGCACAAGCCGGAAGCCTCCGGTAGAATGATGAAATGGGCTGTTGAGTTAGGACAGTTTGAGATAGATTACAAGCCCCGAACTGCCATCAAAGGCCAAGCACTGGCTGACTTCTTGTTAGAGTTCCCTCCAGATTTTGAGGTTACCGGAGAAGAATGCATACCGGTACGCCCAGTTACCGAGGGGGATGCCGAGAGCCCCCAACTATGGTGGAACCTATATGTGGATGGAGCAGTGAACAACAACGGGGCAGGTGCTGGGATAGAATTGGTAAGCCCAGAGGGGCACCGAATTCAGAGTGCCATGCACTTTGGCTTCAAGGCTACCAACAATGATGCAAAGTATGAGGCCCTGATTGCTGGGTTGAAACTAGCTCTAGAAATGAAGGTGGAATACTTGAATGTTTTTAGTGATTCCATGTTAATTGTGTGGCAAATCAAAGGGAGATTCTAGAGCCGAGGCCCCCACACTGAACTCTACATGAGGTATGCCCAAGAACTCATTAGTAATTTTAAAGTGCTGAATTTGAATCAGATCCTAAGGGTGGAAAATGTCAATGCCGATGCCCTTGCCAAGTTGGGATCCAAAAAAGAAGTTGTTCTATTAGGGGTGATACCCCTTGAAGTCCAACTCCAGCCAAGTATCCATCAAGAGGAGGTTATGGAGATAGAATTTTCTGTGGAAAGCCAATGTACAACCCCAATACGTGAGTATATCACCAAGGGGGTACTTTCGGAAGATAAAAATGAAGCCCAGAAACTCAAATACAAGGCCGCCCGGTATGTAATCTATGATGGCATCCTGTATAATAGGCATTTTAACCAAACTCTACTTAAATGCATATCTGGAAATGAATGTGAATACATCCTAAGGGAAATTCACGAAGGCATCTGCGGCAATCACTCGGGGGGTACCTCCCTTGCCCATAAGGTGCTTCAGAAGGGCTACTACTGGCCTACCTTGAAAGCTGATGCTTGTGACTTTGCTAAAGCCTGCGATCTATGTCAAAGGTTTTCTAACTTCAACAGCAACCCGGCTGTGGACCTAAGGCCCATTGGAAGCCCCTGGCTCTTTGCAATATGGGGAATTGACTTGATTGGGGAGCTTCCTAAAGGCAGAGGCAGTGTGAAATATGTTGTGGTAGATGTTGACTACTTTACTAAGTGGGATGAGGCAGAACCCCTGGCTACCATCACTGTCGGCAAACTGAAAGAATTTGTCAAGAGAGCCATTATATGTAGGTGCGGAGTACCATACAAGCTGATTTCAGACAATGACAAACAATTTGATAGTAAGGAAATGAGGAGTCTCTGTGAAGACTTGGGAATAAAGAAAGATTTTTCAGCCGTATGCCACCCCCAAAGCAATGGGCAAACGGAGGCTGTGAATAAAATCATTAAGCACACTCTGAAAGCCAAGTTGAAGACAAAAAGGGGAACTGGCCAGAGGAACTCCCAATGGTCTTATGGTCTTACAACACCACTCCCAGGTCCACTACCGGAGAGTCTCCCTTTGTCCTAGCCTACGGCTGTGAAGCCATGGTTCCTATGGAAGTTGGGACAGGGTCCTATCGAAGGGACAATTTCAGTGAAGAGTCAAATGAAATAAATCAGAGGTTAGCCCTGGACATGCTAGAGGAAACCCGGGCTACCACCCAGCTGAAACTCGCGGCTTACCGGTAGAGCACCCGCAAATAATATAACAACAAGGTACGCCCTCGACCTCTCAAGGTTGGCGACCTAGTGCTGAGAAGAATTATGCCCAATATGCGAGTTCCCGGGCACGGAGCCTTAGGAGCAAATTGGGAAGGGCCTTACAAAATAAAGTCTATTTTTTGGGAAGGCACCTACCACCTTGAGGACATGGATGGGAACACTATTCCCCATGCTTGGACTGCCGAGCACCTGAAGAAATACTATCAGTAAGACTCTTTTCAAAGCGAATGTAGGCCTCTTTCAGGATTAGGATGAATAAAGGCAACCTACTAGTTGTGGTTATGTCATTTCCTATTCAGTTCCTAGGATTTCATAATTTTCAGTAGATGCCCAGGGGGTAGTGAATGCACACCCCGTCTGGATGAAATTTGATGTAATAGTACTCTTTGATTTTCAGTAAAAGTAGAAGTTGATTGTTTCCTTTTACCTTTACCACTTATAAATATTTTAGAAAGATATGGAAGACCTACAAGCATAGTTCTACATGGCAGCCAGGCTACCATCCAGCACTAGGGGGCTAGTAGTGGATACACCTCTTAGATTAAAAGGTTGAAACTATCAGAATTTTAAAATTTTCATGATTGTTACCAGACATGTGCATAGCCTTGAGTGGTTCACATGGCTTACTTGGTCAACTAGGGCATGTATGGAACCCTGATCGGCATACATGGTACCCTTCATTTTTTGGGCTTGTGTGGAACCCTGCTCGGCACACTTGGTTCCCTTCAATACCAGACATGTATGGAACCTTGAGTGGTTCACATGGCTTACTTGGTCAACTAGGGCATGTATGGAACCCTGATCGGCATACATGGTTCCCTTCATTTTTTGGGATTGTGTGGAACCCTGCTCGGCACACTTGGTTCCCTTCAATAACAGACATGTATGGAACCTTGAGTGGTTCACATAGCTTACTTGGTCAACTAGGGCATGTATGGAACCCTGATCGGCATACATGGTTCCCTTCATTATCTGGGCTTGTGTGGAACCCTAATCGGCATACTTGGATCCCTTCATTACCAGACATGTATGGAACCTTGAGTGGTTCACATGGCTTACTTGGTCAACTAGGGCATGTATGGAACCCTGATCGGCATACATGGTTCCCTTCATTATCTGGGATTGTGTGGAACCCTGATCGGCACACTTGGATCCCTTTCCCTTTAGGCATGTATGGAACCCTGATTGGCACACATGGCCTCCTTTGTTATTAATCATGTATAGAACCCTGCTTGGCATACATCGATTCTTTATCAACCTACGTGGTTATAAAAGTTAACTCGTATGGTTTTTCAAATATATTTTACTAATACAGCCTTGCAGGAAGGGTTTACATGACATTATTACACTCTACTTATGAAATGATTTGGGCTTTCGAAACAATGGCTTCCAGGCTGAGCCCTCGGCACCCCGGGCTACCGGGCTGGGTTACCGCCAAATGGGGTTCCCGAAGTTAGGTTCCCATCTTTGGGGCTTTCGGATGTTATATGGTTACCGGCCAGTACCCCCACACCCAGGGTGGCATACACGCAGACTAAGGTACAAGTAGTTTATCATTTTTGGCTGCCTATCGAGGTATGTATTGATATAACTACTCAAGTACACTTCCATACTACGTTACCATCCTATCGTTCAATTCTTGATTCATGATTCATCTGATATTTCATTTAATCAACGTAAATATGACATATATCCTCTAAGTACTCGTGTAGACTTGTCTTTAGGATTAGTTAGGAAAATCATATTGCTCGTCAAAATTTGACAGTTGCGTTCAATTACGAATTGCTTTTAGTTATAGTATTACCTTCCTTACTTAGCAGGTTAATACCCTAGGTAATGAACAAGCTTAGAGTTTGAATCTCGAAATCCATCGATTTCGACTTAGTTTTTGTTGAGAAACCAGTAAGTAATTCATATACAATTAAGTTAGAGAAGCATGCTGAAAGCATTAGTCCTAACCGAACTACTTGGGTTATAGTTGCGGTAGCCTATAAGCATTCCACACTAAACCCTTGTACGAAAGACTGTTAGGGCATAATCAATGATAGTTGCTCGATACAGAAGAATAAAGATAGCAAAACAAACATGCATTAAGCTGATAAAACCAGACCAAAAGTACCAACGCCCAAGGCCATCAAGCAGTTAATTCGTAAAATTCAAGATTACATCTGTGGAGCGTTGATAAGTGCATATTTTTGCATATTTTATTTACCTATTTATTGCTTGAACTCGTGTTTTTATAATTTATTTTGTTGCATTTTAGGTAAATCGTAAATAAATAAAGAAATGACAAAATAAATAAATAAAGTGCAAGGAAGGGAAAAAGGAGGAAGAAAAAGGACCAAAAATGAAAGAAGGAAAAGAATTAGGAGCTTGGAGCAAAAGGAATATTTCAAGACAAGTGGAAGGTGGAGATCATCCCAACACATTAGCAAAGTGTATTGCCAAGATCAACTCTTCAAAGCTTAAGGGGGAAGGAAACAAATAGATGGCTAGGATTTCACCACCACACAACCCAAATGTGTGGTGGGGATTTACCCAACACCCCCCTTAACCCTAATTCCTATCCTATAAATACCCCCTCACCCCCCTTGTATTTAGTAACTTAGATTTTAGGGTAGATTTAATTTCTTGTATTTTCTTTAGTTTTAAATCTTGTAAACACTCTTATTATAATTAATGCAATTTTTTTTATTTTCTTTACATCTTGTCTTGCTCTTTCGTTATCGTTGCCTTGTTTCGTTATTTTCATAAACCCGTTGCTAATCACTTGGGGTTGAAAATAACGAAACTTTAATTTCGTGTTCTTAGTTTTAATTCGTAATTTCGCCCCTTTAAAAATCCATTTTATTGTGGGCCATTTTATCTCTCTAATCTCGTTTTCAATTTTAATTTCGTAGTTAACTTTTTTTTTTATTTTCGTTTTTAAACTTTTTTTTAAAAAAAAAAACAACAACAAAATAGTTTAATAAATTTTCAGTCCTTGTTTTAGTGTTAATTCGAAGCTAAACCTCTATTTTCTTTTTTTTTTAAATAGACCCAGCAAACCTCTCCCATGTTTTCTTCGTTTGGGTCATTTTTATTCCATTTTTGTTTTTATCACTGTGAACAACGAACCCAGCAATTTTTCTTTCCTATTTCTATTCGTTGAATAGCAACTCCTCCTTTCATCTGTTCCTTCTTTCTCGTTTAAAAATAAACAAAATCCAGACCCACCTCCCCTCTCTTCTAATTCCTTTTCCCCTTTCTCCTTAATCCCTTTCTTCTCGTTCCCTTCAAATCCCCAACCTCTGTTTTTATATTCATCTCTTGTTTCTTTGTTTTGGTTAGTCGTTGAGATTGAGTTAATGTCTGAGTTCCTTTTTATCATTCGCCTGAGTTCTTGTTGTAAAGTCTCCGTTTCGCTGCGAGTTGTTGTAAGCTTTGCATATTAGTGTCGAGTCAACTCATTTCATTTCTTTTATCTGCGATTTGTCTAAGTCTTCGAGTTTATTGGGATGAGTTTTGCGTTTCTGTTGTGCTGACTGCTCTCTAAATTGCTCCGTGTATATGTCTGAATTGCCGTTGATAATTGTTATAATGTGTTCTGTTTTTGGAAGTAGTGTTTTAGGCGAGTTTTGTAGCTGAGTTTGAGTTTTGTTTTGCAAGTTTTGAGTTTTCACCAAGTTTTATTAGAGTCTTTTGTGTCGAGTTGAGTTGTTGTCTTTATCGAGTTATGATGGTACTGTGATGTATTTAACTACTGGTTTTGCCTTCATTGCTGATCATTGTCGAATGTCTGCGGAATTTTCTGAGTTTGGTTTAGTCACTAGTGCTCTGAGTTTTCACGAATTGTTGAGTTAGGTTCTTTGTTCACTGGTGTTAACGAGTTAGATTTCTGAGTCGTGATTTAGATGAATTTGTTTGTGGTCCTAAGTTGATTTGTCTGCGTTTTTTAAAGCGAGTTTTTTTTCTTTTATTACTGTTGTTTTTGCATTTGACCTGCGTTTGAGTTGGTTTGTGAATGTTGCAATTAGACGGATTCTGGTGCAGAGTGATCAATTAAGTGCTTGGCGTAGCATAAATAACAACTAAAATGCAAACACCACTTAGTTAGTTGAGTATTTGAGTCTGAGTCGATTTGCCCTTTTATTTTCGTAGGTAATTTGCTTTGTTGGCTGAGTTATGGTTCTTTGTTTTCTAATTTTGTATCGGAGTTTCGATTTCTGAGTTGTGCAAGTTTTCGATTTTCTTTGGTTTAGTCTCTGATTTGTGATAATTTTCGGAGATGTGATGAAACTTTAATTTGATCTAAAATAAAAAAAACTGTTTTAGAATAAATTTTAATTTTAATTCAAATATAGAATTTTTAGGGTAATTAAAGTTTTGTTACTTAGTTTAGAATTAGAGTAAATTTCTTTTTCCTTTAAAATAGATTAATTTTCTTTTGGTAAATAAATAGAATAAAATCAAATTCTCAAAAATTCCCAATTTGTTCTAATTCGATTAAATTGGAAAATTAAGGTTGCGAAAATAAAATAGTCCCTGTGGAACGAATCATAAATTTTACAACGAAACGAGTTGTGCGCTTGCGATTCAAATTTAAATCTTTATTTTTAGCACAACAAGTTTTTGGCGCCGCTGCCGGGGACTAATTATTTTTCGCGCCTTAATTTTTAATTTTTCGAGTTAGTTTTATTTCTTGTCTTAATTTTTTATTTCGTTCTTTTTAGGAAAGCTTGAGATTTCGGAACTCTTCTCAACGAAGCGTGGAAAAATTGGAATTCATGAAAAGCAAGCTTCGGTAACCGTATCTCACTCTTTTCGCCCTTTGTTATTTTTTAGAAAAATACAAAAAATTCAAAAAATTCAAAAATCAAAAAAAAATTAAAAAATTAAAAATCCAAAAAAATTAGTTGTAAATACATAATTGTTGCATCATGCATTTAATCACTTAGGGCACATCATCTAGATTTTTTTTTATTTTCTTGTTTTTAATTTTTCGTACCTATAATTGTGGTGATCGCTGGAGGACCCCAAGGTACGTTAAATTCTTTCTTTTCTTTAGTTAGAACACGTAGTGTAAGCATCCATATTTGTTTATAATTTTTGTCTATATCATTGTTTGTTGCATCATTTTGTAAATAAACTTTAAGGGCAAAACCTCTCAAAAGATAAGGGAAGGGATTTCATCACTCTTTCCTCAGCCCAAAACCAATTTAATCCCTCATTTTGCATACCTTGCCTTTAATAAAATTAATTAGACGTTTGCCCCTAGGAATCTCGCGCTCAATTAGGAAGGTGCTTAAGAAACGAAGTAATCTTTAATTATTCTTACTTTTTGGTGTCTAGGAAAGCGAAAGCTGACCTGGCCAATTAAGGTTTGGTGTCTAGGTTGGTGTTTAGCCTCTTGGCAATGCTTGCACCTACCTGGCCAAGCCGGTTCGAATAATTATTGATTTACATAGTTTTGGGTAGCCCATACAGTTAGGAGCAAGGTCTAGTTATTTTATTAGGGAACCCTAGGTTTAGGATTTTTCTTTTAATTTTACACCCTTTCTTTTTGTGTGTTTTAATTTATCGCACTTACTTGCTACGTGTTTCCTTTTGTGGTTTATGCGAACTACGTGGATTAGGGATAATTCTTCTAGACTAGTGAGATCTTTCAAGACTTCTTCATCGTCTAATTCTGAGTCTTTAGATTATTCCGAACCCGTAGTAAACATGGCCATGTCTCTTAGGGACCGTTGCTATCCCACTCGTTCCGCCCAACCTTCGTGTATCACCCTTCCTCCCGTTAATGGTAATAATTTCGAAATTAAAGCTCACCACATCAGTATGTTACATAAATTTAACGGGAGCGAGGGTGAGGACCCGTATCTCTTTCTTCATGAATTTGAGGAAGTTTGTGCCTTACAAAAGATCCAACAATTAACCGAGGACTCGATTAGGCTTAGACTCATTAATTTTGCGCTTAAAGAAAATGCTAAGAAATGGTTGTATAGCCTACCGGTTAATTCTATTTCCACGTGGGAGGGATTTGTGGTAATTTTTCTTAAAAAATATTTTCCAAACCATAAGACTACAAGAATTACAAACGAGATAAATCAATTTCATCAAAAGGAAAATGAGTCTTTTTGGAAATATTTTGATCGTTTCAAAAATCTTTTATCACAATCCCCCCACCACGGAATAGAAAAATGGAGGCTTTGTAAGATCGTTTATGAGGCCTTAGATGGACCAACAACCGCGTTGTTGGAATCTATGTGCCAAGGTAAATTCATGGAGAAAGATGAGGACGAGGGTTGGAAATTTTTCGAAGAATTAGCCGAGAAGACCATGTTGTGGGAGTCTACTAGGGAACCTAACAAGTCTAATGAGTCGTCTAGTTCATCTAAGGGTTTGCATTCGATTGGGAGTTCGATTGCAACCGATGCCAAATTAGCCACTCTAACTAGGAGACTCGAAGCCCTAGAAACTAGTAAGGCCCCCTCAAATGTGTCTATGTGCCCTAATTTTAATCAAGGTTTTTCGGACTATCCCGCTTTTGATCAAGTTAATGCGGTGTCTCAACCACCCACTAGGAACGATCCGTTTGCTCCTACTTACAATCCCGGGTGGAGGAATCACCCGAATTTCTCGTGGAACCAAGGGCCAAATTACCAAAATCCGCCTTCTTTTCAACCTTCGTTTCAAAATACTCCATCTTTTCAAAGGCCTAATCAAAATTCTTTCTCGACTCCAAATCAAGGTCCCTTTCCAAACCCTACTCAAAATCCCGGTCCTTATCCGACTCAACTTTCTTATTCAAGTCAAGCACCCGCCCACCCACCCGGATTTAATGAGTCGGATAAGAGACTTAATTCCTTGGAAAAGACTCTTGATGCGCTTTTGAAATCAACGACTAATTTGGCTCAATCTCAACAGACCTTCATGCAAACCATGACTCAAGATAGGCAAATTTTGAATGCTAGTACTCAAGCCTTATCTAAGTTAGAGGTTCAAGTGAGTCAATTAGCCAACGCCATGTGTGAGCGAGAGAAGAATAAGTTCCCGAGTCAACCAGAGGTCAATCCTAAATTCCCTCTCAACCAAAGACCTCACGAAAATGTTAATGCTATCATCTCTCTTAGGTCGGGAAATCAAGTTAATAATCAAGTAGGTGTCGAGTCTTCCAAGGAAGAAGAAGAAGAAGAGTCAAATGTTGAACCGAACCCTACACTTGATCATTCAAACCTTACTCCAACTTCCGAACCTCTCGAGTCATCTATTCCCACACCTTCACCACTCGAACCTTCATCATCGAAATCCACTCTCGAGTCATCAAATTCTTCTCTTAAATCATCCTCACCACCTAACAAATCTTCGAATATCGTTCCACTTTCCACTTCTCTTCCCGATGTGTCTAACGAACGAGTCTTTAAGCCTAAAGCTCCTTATCCTCAAAGACTCCTTTCAAACAAACAATCGCCTCAAATCGAAAAGATTTTGGAAGTTTTCAAACAAGTCGAGATCAACATTCCTCTTTTAGATGCCATTCAACAAATTCCCTCTTATGCTAAGTGTCTAAAAGATTTGTGTACTCATAAACGTTCCACTCATGTCCCTAAGAAAGCCTTTTTAACTTCTCATGTTAGTTCAATTCTTTCAAATCAAATTCCCGTGAAATATAAGGACCCCGATTGTCCTACAATTTCATGTGTCATAGGCAATACCTTTGTGGACAAGGCGTTACTTGACTTAGGCGCTAGTGTGAACTTGCTTCCATTTTCAGTCTACCAAGCCCTAGGTTTAGACGAACTTCAAAAGACGAACATGACAATTCAATTAGCCGATCGTTCTGTCAAAATGCCTAAGGGAATAATTGAGGATGTACTAATTAAGGTTGGTGAATTCATCTTTCAGGTTGACTTTGTTGTCCTCGAGACTCAACCCGTCACGAATCCTAAGAACCAAATCCCGATCATTCTTGGACGACCTTTTCTTGCTACATCCAATGCCTTGATTAATTGTAGGGATGGTTCGATGAAACTCACTTTTGGTAATATGACAATTAACCTTAACATATTTAATGTCGGAAAAGAACCCAATGAGCTTTACGAGCAACCAATAGCGGTTAATCTTGTTGATAACATTGTTAATTGGTCAAACCTTGAGGATAGTGAGATTGAGTCTCTTCTCAATGAGGATTTCAAAGTCAACCATGAGCGTAATCGAGAGTATGTTGATTCGCTAAGAGATATGACCTCGGAGGAGATGTTGAGGGAGTTGGACGACATTTGTTCCCCGTGGGAGACCAAACCCGAGGATGCTATTGTTGAACCCATTGTCAAAACTCCCGTTGGTGAACCACCTACATTCGGTGAGTTCTTAGGGGATTTGTTAGAAATTCGTTCCAAGTATGAGACCCCACCCGAGGTTGTTTGTAGTGAGCCCGTTCTTAACACTTCCGTTCTTACGAGTTCCGTGGGTACACCACCCGCAATTGCCTTAACTCTTTATCATCCCGAATTTGATCAACAGCCGTTAAGGAAAGAGGAACCCTTGTCTCATGATATTCCTAGTGATTCTAACCCTAACCAGACTTTCATTATCTCTAATTTGCTTAAACGAAATAAAGAAGCCTTAAGTTGGTTTAGGGAGAACATTAGTGACAATTGCTCTTTAGGGTTGAATGATTCAATGTTAATTGAGAAAATCTGTGCTAATAAAAATTTTCACAAATTTCTTGTTATTTTCTCAAAGTTGCACCCTAATTATCCTACCGGCATCGGCTAATTCGATTTTGTTCTTTTGCCTCCCCTCGTGTAAGATAGGTATGGGGGAGGAGTGTGTGCGTGTGTGAGTTGTTTTCTCTTGTAATTTTTAGAAGTTTTCAGTCTCTGTCATCCCTTATCAGGTATTTCCTCACCATTCTTCTTTCTCATTTCTCTTGCATTTGCATACATTGAGGACAATGCATGATTTAGGTATGGGGGGGTTTTTAGTGTAAATAGTAAAAATTGAAAATCAAAAAAAAAATTAAAAAAATCAAAAAATCAAAAAGAGTTCTTTTCGTATTCTAGTCTTGTTAATTGATTGCTAGTTGCTTGATGCACCCTTGCATGCTATGATAATCTTATGATCCATTAGCTTTTGTTTGAGAAGTGATTTGCTAAAGTTCTTGTTCACACACTTACACTAGCAAGGTGAAGCTAGTAGACTTAATTGAATTGTGCATGAAATTAGAAGGGCATGGTTAGGTGTAAGATGATTTGGTCTTCATGCTTTGAGTACAAGTAGGTGCATTGAGGATACCATTTCTTGAGATTGATTATGTTTTACCACACCAAGTGAGTTTTGAGCCTATATGCACATCTTTTGCATTTATATTCGTTTGCTTGAGTGTCCACTTGTCATTTGCATCGCTAGCACTTGTTTGAGTTCCTTCTTGAAATACATGACGTTAATTGATGATAAAATGATAAAGGCATTTAGGAATAACCTATATTTCCAAAATTATCCACACCATGCTTATGTGATCAATTAGTTAACCCTTTGAGCTTAATCTTATTCTTTCGATGACACACCACATTACTCGCCTAAGACCTCTTTCTTGTTTAGCCTTGCGTATTCTTGATCCCATTTTGTCAAAGGCTAGTAGGAACTTGAGGGAGCAATAAGGTGTGTGAAATAGGGTTTACTTTTGTTCATAACTTTTAAGGAAATATTTGTTGTTACCTTGATAGTCGATTTTCAAAATTAAATCTAAGTGAGGATTATTGTTACATTTATCTTAGCTCTCATAAAAAAAAGAAAAAATAAAGAAAAAAGAAAGAAAAAGAAAAAAAAAAGAAAAAAATATATATATATATATATACATGAGAGCATACTTATGTTTTTTTTTAATCCTCCTTCATTGCGACTATCCAAGGCTTTTTGTTGAAAATAAAAATAAATTGTGTGGGGAGGAAGTTTGGTGTTGTGCATGATATTCATGGTTACTACTAGCTTTTTGACACTTCACCTTATTTTGGCCTTTCTTGACATACCTTGTCCCTAGCCCCCATTACAACCCTAATAAAGACCTTTTGATTTTCATCATTAATGTATGTTGTGATTTAAGTTGGGATGATACCAAGTGTCAAGCATGCATTTGATTTTGTTGGAATTGAGTGATACACTTACCCTTGTTCTTGAGTGAATATTCTTTTGTGAGTGAAAGGTGAGGTATTGCTTATTTGTTTTTTGCATAAGAGATCTCAAATTTTGACTCTGAGGTGTGCCCTTGTAGACTTAGTATGGTTACCAATAATTTTTGCATTTGACATGAACTTATAATCACTCTTGCATGGTTCTTTGAGTAGACTATGTGAATCCTTGCACTTTCCACACCAAGACTTTGCAAATTCATTTTGATTCTTAAGTTGATGTATCATGAGAGGACATGTATGTGTGGTGTGCATTGCCATGTGATCTTTTATACAAGCTAGATGGATTTTGTGGGTACATTCACTATAGGCCCTCACGAGACCTCACTCGTCCACTAGGGCTGCCTAGGGGTTTAAAGGGCTTGTTGCATATGCCAAATGCAACCGTCACACCTACGAAAAGGAGTATAGGACTTTTTATCTAGATTTTCTATTTGTTTTTACTCGAGGACGAGCAAGAGATAGGTATGGGGGCATTTGATAAGTGCATATTTTTGCATATTTTATTTACCTATTTATTGCTTGAACTCGTGTTTTTATAATTTATTTTGTTGCATTTCAGGTAAATCGTAAATAAATAAAGAAATGACAAATTAAATAAATAAAGTGCAAGGAAGGGAAAAAGGAGGAAGAAAAAGGGCCAAAAATGAAAGAAGGAAAAGAATTAGGAGCTTGGAGCAAAAGGAATATTTCAAGACAAGTGGAAGGTGGAGATCATCCCAACACATTAGCAAAGTGTATGGCCAAGATCAACTCTTCAAAGCTTAAGGGGGAAGGAAACAAATAGATGGCTAGGATTTCACCACCACACAACCCAAATGTATGGTGGGGATTTACCCAACACCCCCCTTAACCCTAATTCCTATCCTATAAATACCCCCTCACCCCCCTTGTATTTAGTAACTTAGATTTTAGGGTAGATTTAATTTTTTGTATTTTCTTTAGTTTTAAATCTTGTAAACACTCTTATTATAATTAATGCAATTTTTTTATTTTCTTTACATCTTGTCTTGCTCTTTCGTTATCGTTGCCTTGTTTCGTTATTTTCATAAACCCGTTGCTAATTACTTGGGGTTGAAAATAACGAAACTTTAATTTCGTGTTCTTAGTTTTAATTCGTAATTTCGCCCCTTTAAAAATCCATTTTATTGTGGGCCATTTTATCTCTCTAATCTCGTTTTCAATTTTAATTTCGTAGTTAACTTTTTTTTTATTTTCGTTTTTAAACTTTTTTTTAAAAAAAAAAACAACAAAAAATAGTTTAATAAATTTTCTGTCCTTGTTTTAGTGTTAATTCGAAGCTAAACCTCTATTTTCTTTTTTTTTTTAAATAGACCCAGCAAACCTCTCCCATGTTTTCTTCGTTTGGGTCATTTTTATTCCATTTTTGTTTTTATCACTGTGCAATTTTTCTTTCCTATTTCTATTCGTTGAATCGCAACTCCTCCTTTCATCTGTTCCTTCTTTCTCGTTTAAAAATAAACAAAATCCAGACCCACCTCCCCTCTCTTCTAATTCCTTTTCCCCTTTCTCCTTAATCCCTTTCTTCTCGTTCCCTTCAAATCCCCAACCTCTGTTTTTATATTCATCTCTTGTTTCTTTGTTTTGGTTAGTCGTTGAGATTGAGTTAATGTCTGAGTTCCTTTTTATCATTCGCCTGAGTTCTTGTTGTAAAGTGTCTGTTTCGCTGCGAGTTGTTGTAAGCTTTGCATATTAGTGTCGAGTCAACTAATTTCATTTCTTTTATCTGCGATTTGTCTAAGTCTCCGAGTTTATTGGGATGAGTTTTGCGTTTCTGTTGTGCTGACTGCTCTCTAAATTGCTCCGTGTATATGTCTGAATTGCCGTTGATAATTGTTATAATGTGTTCTGTTTTTGGAAGTAGTGTTCTAGGCGAGTTTTGTAGCTGAGTTTGAGTTTTGTTTTGCAAGTTTTGAGTTTTCACCAAGTTTTATTAGAGTCTTTTGTGTCGAGTTGAGTTGTTGTCTTTATCGAGTTATGATGGGACTGTGATGCATTTCACTACTGGTTTTGCCTTCATTGCTGATCATTGTCGAATGTCTGCGGAATTTTCTGAGTTTGGTTTAGTCACTAGTGCTCTGAGTTTTCACGAATTGTTGAGTTAGGTTCTTTGTTCACTCGTGTTAACGAGTTGGATTTCTGAGTCGTGATTTAGATGAATTTGTTTGTGGTCCTAAGTTGATTTGTCTGCGTTTTTTAAAGCGAGTTTTTTTTCTTTTATTACTGTTGTTTTTGCATTTGACCTGCGTTTGAGTTGGTTTGTGAATGTTGCAATTAGACGGATTCTGGTGCAGAGTGATCAATTAAGTGCTTGGCGTAGCATAAATAACAACTAAAATGCAAACACCACTTAGTTAGTTGAGTATTTGAGTCTGAGTCGATTTGCCCTTTTATTTTCGTAGGTAATTTGCTTTGTTGGCTGAGTTATGGTTCTTTGTTTTCTAATTTTGTATCGGAGTTTCGATTTCTGAGTTGTGCAAGTTTTCGATTTTCTTTGGTTTAGTCTCTGATTTGTGATAATTTTCGGAGATGTGATGAAACTTTAATTTGATCTAAAATAAAAAAAACTGTTTTAGAATAAATTTTAATTTTAATTCAAATATAGAATTTTTAGGGTAATTAAAGTTTTGTTACTTAGTTTAGAATTAGAGTAAATTTCTTTTTCCTTTAAAATAGATTAATTTTCTTTTGGTAAATAAATAGAATAAAATCAAATTCTCAAAAATTCCCAATTTGTTCTAATTCGATTAAATTGGAAAATTAAGGTTGCGAAAATAAAATAGTCCCTGTGGAACGAATCATAAATTTTACAACGAAACGAATTGTGCGCTTGCGATTCAAATTTAAATCTTTATTTTTAGCACAACAAGCGTTAAGGAGCCCACCCCATTTGATTAAAACCATTAAGTTCATAAACCAGAAAAATTCGAGTTCAAGACGATAAAAGATGATTTAAGAAGATTACTTAAGCAGAAGGAGCATCTTTAGTAGCCTCAAAACCAGGGGAATCCTCAACAGGGTCCACCTTTTTAGTGGAATTGCCTGGAGCAACCTCGACCATGTCCGTGGGAGCTTCAACCCTGGTATCCTGAGCTTCCTCGGTTATATCTTTCGGAGCGGCTGATGGCTTGGGGGTCACCTTCGTGGTAGGGGCCTGAGGTTTGGCAGCTTCCGCCTTGAATTTCTCTACTTGCTTCACGGCATCCTCGCCCAGGATGGCCCAATCCAGATCCGGCATCGCCTTCCACGTAGCCTTCATGTAGTCATTTACGCCCTTGGCAAACCCCAACCTATACCTCTCTGGGAGTACCTCTTTAAGTTTCCTCACTGAAGCCTGTAATGTATCCACTTGTAGTGTTAACTCTTTTACCTCGGTAGCATGGGCTGCCGCCTGTTCTTCTTTATCTTTATCCTGTTCGGAAACTATCTTTCTAAGCTTCCCCTTCTCCTTTGTCAACACCGACACCTCATTCTTCAATTTTTTAGTAGCTTCGATGAGCTTCTTCTTCTCTTCCCCAGCAGCATCAAAATCAGACTTCACCTGCCTTAATTCTTCTCTCAACCTGACGTCCCCACGTGTAGCAGCCACCAGCTGGTTACCAAGCCTCATTTGGTGGAACAGGTTCTCTCTTGAGGAGAATAGCATAGCTCATGTAGCATCTGAAGTCTTAAGCTTGGACCAACCCGAGATAAGCTCCAGGGGGATTTGCCCATCCATTAGCTTGTGAAACTGCTGAACCTCTTGAGGGATGCTGTCTGGCTGTGGCACCTTAGCCCTCTTGGCTGACCTAGTCTCGGGAGTAGACAGCAAGCTTCCAGAGGCCTGTGAGAATCTTCGTTTGTCAGAAAGGGTGACACCAGGCTTGCCGGAGGAAGCGACTCTAGTCTGAGAGATCGAGGTGGCATCAATCGGGGTTTTCTGACCCATTAGCTCATCCTCCGGAAACAAGTCCTCATACTTCTCCGTGGGCGAAAGAGGGAAGGCTCCTGACATACCTGAAAAAATTGGACATCGAAGGTGTTAAAATCATAGTAGATATACATTGAAGTTTGAAAATAAGCATAAACAGATGCTAGAATGCAAGGCAAATAGACCAATGATGAACAGTTAAAAGCAAAGTGGCATAACACAGTGGACATGGACGCATGCATAGAAGACACAGCAAGCGGTAACCCGGGTTACCGGGAGGGGAACCGGTGGGAGCCCGACCTTTCATCTCGTGCTCCTTGGCGGAGCCCTATGTCTCAGACTCACCTCTCAACCCTTCCTCAACCTCCATCTCTTGAGTGGGAGATGGGGGAGCCGCGGGTCTTGAGAATCCAAATCTCACTAAGGTCTCTGGGGTCAATAAACTCTCCCCATCACTCAATGAGCCCGCTATATTCGCAATTTTCCTTGCTCTTTTTTCTTCAATTCCTTGAAGGGAGGTCTGTGTTGGGATCCCTAGATAGTACGATAAGAAAAATGAGGGATAGGTAAATCATAGTGATTCATTTAAGGCTATTGGTGATGTGTGGGGATACCATATGCTTACCCGGAGTCAAGTTCCACTCCTTTCTCACTGCCACGCAGTCATAACAATACAAAAACATCTCCATCCAATCATACATTCCCCGTTTATTCCCCTTAATACATCTCCCTTGCCTATCGTTCCAGGAAGTGAGGTAAAAGATACCTATCTTCCTTCCCACACCCTTCAGTTGATAGAAGTACCATAATTCCCTAGGGGTGAGAGGAGTAGAGAAAGTCTGGTCGTAGAGGATATACATGCAGGCTGCCACCCTGAAAGAGTTAGGAGACAGCTATATCGGGGCGATCTCGTAAAAATTCAGTATATCAACGAAGAATGGGTGCATTGGCATAGAGAATCCCAATTGAAAGTAGGATGCAGACAATACTACATTGGGTATAACTTGATCGAGTTTGAAATTGTTGAACCTATGGCACCTCGCCAGCACTAGGTACCACCAGGTCACACCCAGGATTACACGATCCCAATAACCTCTCTAGTCTTTCAGCATTCATAGTAGAATCCACATCTTCGCAGAAGGGAACGAGGATAGCAGGGATGTTGGGCTTTCGCTCGACCCTTGTTATTAACCTAACATCAACACCCTCTTCTTCGTTATCAGAAAATGGCTGCTCAGCTAGACTCAAAGACACACTAACTGATTGCTCCCTCTCATCAGTGTTGGAGCTCAAATAAACTCTCTCTACATTCCCGTCATAGAAACTGGATGATCCAGCTTCCAGAAAAGGGTCGAGACGTCTACTCATAATTTCTGCCTCTAAGGGGTTAATGACCTCCACTCGGGAACGGGTCCGGGAGCTAACGGATGGCCTGGATTGCAATAAAAGTTGGTGAAGGAGCATATCATTGAGATGAGTTGACCAAGTGTCAGAGGGCTCCCCAGAGATGGGAGACAGGTTACTAGGCAGCTGCGAAGAGCCCTCGGAGATGGATGGGGTTGACATCTGTAACCACAGGAGACAGATTAATCAAAAGGATTCAGAACGAGGTAACCAAGAATTGAAGAAAAGGAAGGTTTCCCATAATTGACCTAGGGGTACCCTGTAACTGGAAGAGGTACCGGACCAAAATAGAGAGTCAGGACTCGGGGGGGTGGTTATAAACACGAGGACCCGAGGGATTGACACTAGAACTAAAATCAAGAAAGATACACAGATCCTTTGTACCGTAAGTATCCCCAGACTTACAAATTACAAACATTTACACAGTCAGACAAGTTTGAAATGACGATACTCAGTTAAGACAAGTATCAAACATGTTATGTGCATTTAGGAAAGGCAACCGGAATACAAATCACCTCAAACCCCCTCCAGTATACAATCACAGAGGACATAAATTCACACATGCAACCAAAAGCCAAGATCCAAGCAAACAGATTTATTCAAAAGGAAGAGCAACAATTGAAAAATATGGAGAGAATCATTGAGTATACATGAAAAGATTCAGATAAATCAAAGCAAACGGCATGCAGTGGCTACCAGAGTCACTAACCGGCTATCAATTTAAAGATACGAACGAGCGCATGCATACATAAACAAATGAAGATCCCAATCAAACATTCACATATGATTCACACGCATGATAATCACTATTAAGTGAAGAAAGTGAGTCGTGGAGATTAGATGCTTACTTGTATGAACTGAGGAGAACGGGAGTGTGATCGCTTTAGCTTTCGCCGGAAACCTCGTCGAAAACTCTTGAAAAAACCCTTGTATACCCCGGAGAAAATATTGTATGGATGTGAAAAGAAAAATGAAACGATTGACAGTATGGATATATAAATAAAAGAGAGTAAAAAAAACACGGTCCCAAGTGCTTGAACGTGGCATAGAAAACGAGGCATGGGGGGAAGTGTGTTGACATGGGGAATGAATCGTTTCAAGCTTATCAAATTAAAATAGTAGAGTTTGAATTCAAATCCCCTTAATTCTGATATTTATCCATTCTATTTCTCAGGGATAAGGCTATTTAATCAAAGTTTTTATTTCCTTACAAGTAAATTATGAGGCTTGTATTAGTTGATGGATTTAATTTGAGCTTCCACAACCCAATTACAAAAGTTATCGAACGAAAATTTCGACACTAATATAAGTAATTACAATTCAAAATTCCAATATTTATACACCTTGTCATATCGAGCTGATAAGAGTGTGAGGATACAGATTTTTGCTGAGAAACTAAAAGAGTAGCAACCTATGAATAATTGGTTCCCCTCACACTCAATACTTCGGGGAACCGGGGGGTAGTTGTTGTGACCAAAATCTTGCATGGGTTAGATTTAGGCCCACTAGAGGATTAGGGTCCAAATCCATGAGGAAAACAAGTGATCTGTCAGGTTTCAAAGGGCCCGTGGCAGCCCTAGGGGTTACCATGTGCATGGCAGTAAAGAAATGTGTGGCTTAGGGTCCCAAGGGCTAGACCTGGACATTAGGGCGGTCCGTGCCGGTCCGGGCCGGGCTTGCACTGGGCCGTGCCAACTGAACACAACACTGAACCGGCACTAAGAGTTATCCGGGCCGTGCCGGGCCGGTTCCGAATCAGAAAATGTAAGCCCGAGACCGGATTCGTGGGTTAATGCGGGCCGTGCCGGTTATTCGTTTTTTTGAAAATTAATTTATTTCTTTATAGATCCACTTTACTAATAGATTTTGAAAATTAACTTTTAGATGATGTAGTTAAAAGAGGACGGTACCTCATATAAATTTTATTAATTAAAAATATTTTACAAATGATTTGAGAGGACTCCTCTCTAAAAAAACGGAACAAACCGCATTAACATACAATAATACAATACAAATAAAAAAACTATCCACTATTTATATAAATTAAATAAACTATCCACTATAATTGTTGTTCACTTGTTGAGGCGCCCGATTCTGATGAAGTATCCATTATCATCCATGGATCGTCTTCACCATCTTCGTCTTCATCTTTCTTTCCTTGTTGTCTTTTTGCGGCTTGATCCCAATCTTTTTTGCAAACACAAATCTTGACCGCGTCTGGTGCAAGACTTGATCTCTTCTCATCTAGAACTCTTCTACCTGCACTAAAAGCGGACTCGGACGCAATTGTAGAAGCGGGAACGACTAAAATATCCCTTGCAATTTTTGCTAAAACCGGAAATTGTAACTCATGATTCTTCCACCATGTTAGTATTTCAAAATCATCATTTAACTCATAACTATAAGAAAAAAATTCGTTAATCATACTAAAAGCAGAAGCAGGTACAGGAGTAGATGAAGTGGAAATTCTACATTTTTGTTTTTTAGTTAGTATAGATGCAATAGTACTATTAAACCTACTAACACCACTACTCTTACTCTTAGATGGCATAACATTTTGAGTTTTAGGAACATACAAATCTATTAGTTTATATAACAAGACTAAACAGTTATTTACATATAGCAAGTGATCATAATCAACTCCTAAAACTTCATAATAATGCTCTAACATATTTTCTAAACCTTCTTTTCTAACACCGGGATCAAGAAGACATGCAATACCATAAATATAAGGAAATTCTGTTAAGTATTCGATCCACTTAGTTTTCATATCAAAAATAACCGCAAAAAAAGCATCATTTTTTTCATAATTAAATAAACTAGTAACAATATTAACACATTCAATAATAGCATGATGTACATTTGGTTCATAAACATAAGAAAAAACCGTAGTAGCATGTGCAAAACAATCAAGTAAGTCACGTACGGTAGATGCCAACTGCCAATCATGATCGGTAAGTAATCCACCTTCGTATTGGTGACTCGGGTCATCATTATATAACACGGTGATAATGGCTCTATATTTAATTGCTTCATTTAATAATTTATAAGTCGAACTCCATCTCGTAGGACAATCGATACCCCACTTCTTCGGCCTTAATCCATTATCCTTACACAATTTCTTGTACCTGGATCTATATGTACCCGCTAAACGTAGATACTTAACTACTTTCCTAATAGGATCTAATAAATGAGTTAATTGTGCAATTCCTTTTTGGGCCGACAAGGTAATGATATGAGCACAACATCTAATATGTAAAAATTGTCCATCTAAAACTAAAGGAATATCAGTTTTAATATAATCCATACATTTGTTAGTAGCAGCAGCATTATCTAAAGATATTGTGAATACCTTCTTATACAAATTAAATTCATTTATTGTTTCTAAAATTCTTTGTTTTATGTTATAACCCGAGTGTGACTCATCCATCACATCAAATGCAATAATTCGTTTTTGTAAGATATAGTCACTATCAATCCAATGAGCCGTAATACAAATATAAGGTTCACCTTGACTCGAACTCCAACAATCACTAGTTAAAGAAACCATACCATCAAAATTACATAAATATTCAATTAGTTCGATTCGTTGACTATAATATTGTTTTTGTATGTGACGTTTAAGTGTGTTTCTAGGAATTCTTTTAAAGGCCGAATTTATTGAATTCTTTATCATATGCTCTAAATTTGGACTCTCACCGTGGGAGAAAGGTAATTCATCTAAGGTAACATATCTAGAAAAATCATCAATCATTCTATCTCTACTATAAGCAAAAGGCATACCTCCACCGGCCGACGATGTCATAAAACCACTAAGTTGTGTTTGTTGTGGACCTCGACGTGCTTCTCCACTTTCATGATTCGCCTTCGTAAGTTGGTGAATATTTTCCAAGTGTCGACTAAGTGTACCCGTACCTTGTCCCCTAGTCCACGTAAACGGTGCTTGTTGTCGACCATTTTGTATACAAATCAAACAATGAACTTTAAATTTTGGTGGATCATCGGATATTTGAACTCTATCAAAGTATGTCCAAACATGTGATGATTGTCTCGAACTTGAACCTACAAAAAATTACAAAACGAATAAATTAAAAATGAAATACAAAATTCGAACCATATGTAAATTAAATACAAAATTCGAACCATATGTAAATTAAATACAAAATTCGAACTTGAACCATATGTGAATAAATTAGAAATTCGAAGCATATATACATTTTAAAAAAATAAATTCGGTGTTGAAATTTATAAACAGAATGGAAGAATATATAAATGTATATAAAATATAAAAACTGAACAAAATTTAAAAATATAAAACCAAAACTAACCAACCAAAAAAAAATTAATTATACCTTCTTCGTGTGTCTGTGTGGCCGGAGATGCCGGAGATCGAGGTGGTAGCATCCCAGTCACCGGAGTTGAATCTTGAGATGAAATAGTGCCACTACCCCTTCCTTGTTCCATTTTTTTGCTCGAGATTTGAGAGAGATGGAGAGAGTAGAAATTAACAATTACAAATTAGAAGCTTACGAGTATTAAAAATAGAGCGGTAGCCGGAGATAATTTAGAGATAGAGAAAGAATTAGATAGAGAAATGGTGTGGGAAAATTAGAGATAGAGAAATGGTATTTATAGGGGTTGGGAAGAAGGAGCCATTGTCCCAACGGCAACAAAACAACGGTCACCTGCAAGCTGCAACGGTCACTTGGGTTCTAGCCGTGGCGCGTGGTGGTTACTCGCGTGCCGGTCCGGGCCGGGCCGTGCCGGGCCGTGCCGGTTCAACCGGTTCGTACTGTTACGGGCCGGGCCGGGCCCGGTTTTTTAAAACTGGACCCGTATTCGGACCGGGTTTTTCTGCGGTTTAGTGCCGGTTCGGGCCGGTTCAGAACGGGCCGAATATACACGAATAAAAAACTGGGCCGGTTCAGTGCGGGCCGGGCTGAACCGCCCTAATGGCCAGCTCTACCAAGGGCATCCCCTTGTAGGTAACCTGTAACCATCACCAGTCATCCTGAAGGGCTTCCAGGGTAGCTTCCATGATCGGGGTACCGGAGGGGTTACCGGAGCCAGGCTACCGGCTGTACCCCCAATTCCCATTGGAAACCCAATAAGGTTATGAGTTCAGATAAGGACAGGCACCAGATAGAGCTTCTGGAATATCTTCTGCAACTAAGTTACCAGAGCGGGCTACCAGTTGGGCTACCGGGTGGTACCCCTGGTTTCCGCCGGAAGCCTGATTAGGCTGCCAATTCAGATAAGGCATACCTCCTATTTTCTAGGAACACGTCTATATCACCTAAAAACACTCCTAAACAGATATATATTCAGTTATTAGAGGATATATGTCATATTTTCTTGATAAATGACACAAAATCATGATAATTCATATATTCTTGAGATAAACATCAAGGAATGGGCTTCCAACAGTCCTAATACAGCTTGGTAACGTGATTATATACATAATACACGATTATTATCAGAAATATCAGTCATAATCCCTTCAGAAATGGGATAATTCATCATAAACAACCGAATATATCATAATAGAACTACATACGGGCTTGATCCACTATAAATAGTGGTATGTAGGCAGTTTACGGGATCTCTTAGACACTTTGACACCTTGAGTAAGCCTAGAGCACGTATACTCTTGTGTGACACATCATTATTAGGGTTCTTGGTTGGCCAACACATCATCATTGCACGGTCCTTGAGTTCTAATCCCGTAGATCCAGTCCCATCCTCCGAGGAGCCACCTCCCGTGTTCTTCAGAAACTCCTAGCTGTGAGCCTTTCTGGGCAGCTAGCCATTGATCTCCAACTACGAGCCTTTCTAGGTGGTTGGACGATTCCGTATTCATTGGCGCTATTCCAGCAACAGGCCTCCTAATTTGTTGTGCCAAATTCCTCCCACAACACATACCTACTAGCATTGTTAAAGTGCATTGTGTTTTTATTTTGATACATACTAGGTTGTTGAAACCTTTGTGGCTTTTGTCCATTATAAGCAACTTTGTTAAATGGTACTTGTTTTTCAACCTTCTTGTATGGTCTTGATCCTTTACGAATCCATACATGCTTCCCCTTAAATTCACCACTCTTGAATTTGCAATATAAGACCGAATGTCCATTTTTGTTGCAATATGTACATTTTAAAGTTCGTGGTATAGGAGGAGCTATTATAGGTTGCACTCTTGGTTGAACATCTCTTCTAGGAGGAGCATTCTTGTCATATCCTAGACCTTCACGGTTATAGGAGACCTTTGAGTGTACCATTTTATCTAACATCTCATTGCCTTCAGTAAATCTTTGAACAACAGTTTCAAGATTTTCATTTTCTTCTTTTAAGGCATCAATCTTGTTGTTAAAGAATCTTGCTTGATCCATAACTTGAGATATGAGCTTGAAATTTTCTTCTCTTAATCTTTCAGTTTCTTGTAGTAATTCTTTTTCTTTTAACTCAAAGATTTGTGATAGCTCATTCTCTTTTTCAAGATTACTTTCATGAGATTGAGATGTTACACTGTTTCGAACAATTGATTCATTTTGAATCTTTAAGTTCAAAAGATCAACATTGAGTTTACTAATGTTGTCATTTAGTTGTAACTTCTCATTTTCCATTTCTTCAACTTGAAGTACTAAAGCTACATTTTCTACTTCAAGACTGAGAGCATTGCCCTTGAATTGATTGACCTCACTTTTTAAGTGATGATTTTGGTCACTCAAGAACATGATTTCATTTTCATTTTGGACTTTTAAATCCATCATCCGAGTGAACTCTTTACTTTGTGTATGATGCATTTCTTCGAGTTTCATTTTCTCGGACCATAAAGAATGAAGTTTTTTATCAACATCTTTATATTTATTGTTGATACCTACTTCAAGCTCAATTAAATCATACTTACTCATATCAACTAGATTCAAGTTAGATTCATCTAATTGCAATTTATTTGAGATGTAGTTAAGATTAGAACTTACCTCTTGATGAGAAGTGGGGGCTCCCGTTGAAGTAGCTTCATCTCCGATAGCCATTAAGCATAAGTTGACAACTTCTTCACTAGCTTCCGGAACTTCTTCATCTTCACTTAAATCCCAACCGTTTTCCGCCATGAGAATTCTTCCTTTAGCAAGCTTAGGACATTCTCTTTTGAAGTGACCCGATTGCTTACACTCGAAACACACTTCTTTTGTTTCCTCCGGATTTTGTTCCTTATATTTTGGAGGAGTGTAAGGAGGATTGGTGTTATTATTGGCATTATTATAGGCATTTGTATTTTGAGTGCCTTTGCCTTTATTATAGCTCGTTGTTGGAAAATTACTCTTATAGTTAGGACTATAATTTTGGGAGTAATTAGGCCTTCCTTTAGAGTTAAAAACTCTTTGTTGATTATTTGATTTTAGGAAGCCTTTTCCATATCTTTGAGCTTTGCTTTGTAGCACACGACGAAGTTGTCTCGTTAGTAAAGCAATTTCGCTTTCATCGAGATCTTGGAGTTCTTCGTTTAACTCCTCGTCGTTTTCATTTTCATCGATTAATATATCCTTTAAATCCATATTTTTCTTTTACTCTTCCACTTTAGGAATGACCATATCCGGAAGATTGTCTTCTCCGTATGCACGAAGATTTCCGAATAAACTATCAATGTCATAATAATTTATATTATGCATTTCTTTTATTGTAGTTACTTTAACCTTCCAGCTAGGAGGTAAAGACTTGAGAACTCTTCGGTTCTTTTCATTTCGAGCATAATTCTTTCCAAGTTGAGATAATTCATCGATTATGCGAGTAAATCTTGTTTCCATATCGATGATATTTTCTCCTTCTTGGAGTTTAAAGTTCTCGTATTCATGGATTAAAGTTTCCATTTGAGAATATTTTATATCAATGGTTCCTTCGTATTTGTTCCACATTTCTTGTGCGGACTTGCAATTGTTTACTCTTTTATATTCTTTTTCTGCAAGTGCACTTGTGAGAACCATTTCCGCCTTTACGGCAGTATTCATCATATTTTCTTCGACAAGAGTATATTCACTAACCTTCTTTTCAACAATGACCTCGTCAACTGTTTTGGTAGGAATAACAACTCCGTCTTCTATGGCCATCCAAACTTTGACTCCTTGAGATCTAGCATAGATGTAAAATCTCGTTTTCCATGTTGCAAAGTTGGTGCCATCAAATAGAGGAGGGCGAGAGCTAGATAGGCCTTCACCGCAACCGATGGTATTTAGATACGACATGTAGGATCACTTTTTGTTGTGCCTATAAATCTGCAAATCACTCAACAAACACGTTAAAAAGCACCGCTCTGATACCAATTGTTAGGTCTCGTAAGAGGGCTATTTTAAGCTAGAAGGGGGGGGTTGAATAGCTTAATACCAATTTAAAAATTATTATGGCGTTTTAAAATATTTTTCCCTTTTTAAAATATTTTACCGTGTCGTTATGCAATTTATAAGTGCAGAAATAAAAGACAAGGGAAGAAAATACCACACAGGAGATTTTATCCTGGTTCACGATGGCGCAACCCCTAATGGATTCGCTCACCCCTACTCCAGTCCCCGAGCACCTCTCCGGACTCGAGATTTTCCCTTAAAAATATCTCGCTCCCTTAGTAGGCGGAGAAGCCTTTACAACCCTATAAATATTGGTCTTGGTACGTATCTCCAAGATACTACCTCACAATAAATATAAAAACCCACAAGACTCGTCTTGGGTCGTAACTCCCCGTTACACCCTCAAAGTCGTAGTGAAAAACCTACACAACTTATCTTAGACAGCAACTCCCTGCTACTTCTTCAAAGTTGATGTAGAACCCTTGGTGTAGTCTTTGAATTCCTCGCTTTTACCGGTCTTGGATCTTAAATGAAAGGTCTTGGGTCTTTCCTCTTCTTCTCGGTGCAAAGGCCACTAACTCCCCGCTAGTGCGTAGGACTTGGGTCTTAGAACGAGAATCACCTCACTTCAACTTCACCTCACTGCAAAACTTAGAAAACAATATCTACGAAAAAACCTGTAATATAAAGAGAGGTTTTGGACTAATATGTCCTAGGGTGACTATAATATTCTTACACGAATACTAATTAAGATAATGACTTTATGTGTATTCTTTATTCGATATGACTTGTAGATCAAAGAATACTTTTAATACAATACTCCGTTTAAATGAGATTTGAATATATCTCGGAGTTTGTAAATATTGATTATGTCCTACAAGCTCGTAGGGTTATAAGGTTTATAATCGTATACTTGGTTCGTCTTTCGTAAAGATCGAAGTATACTTACAATTACTTCTTTATTGAAAATACGTCTATTTTCGAAGTAATGTATAAATCAAGTCCTTTAAAAGCTTTATAGCTTAAGGATCTTTGATAAACAACTTCTCGTTCGATATAGTCTTGGTTTAGACTATTCGTATATATTTAAACGAGAGTGTTATAATTTTACTTTAACAATTTGCACTTTAATAATAGTTTGGCCAATTAAACACAACACACAAATAAACGCACACGTACGTAAAAGTAACTCGTCTTATCTATAGGATAAAACGAGGGCCGCTATTATGCGTTAAATTAGTACGAAAAGTAAAATCACTCACAAGTGTGAGGACGAGGAAAAAAAGGTGCGGAAAGTAAAATCACTCACAAGTGTTAGGACGAGATTAAAAAGTGCGGAAAATATATAAAAGGCTTTCGCCACGCTATTACGCGTTTAAAGTAGTATCACTCACAAGTGTGAGGACGAGAAGAAAAAGTACGGAAAATATATAAATAGAAGCTTAATAACTTATTTCCCCCGGAACACTAGAGGTGATAGAAGGGAAACAAATCACGCTTTAGCACAATTATATATATCACAATAATAAATATTAATGGCCAAAGTAAGTGCGTTAAAGTTGTTAATTAATGGCTTTTAGATTCTTTTCCCCCGGAACACTAAGGTGATAGAAGGGAATCAAATCATGCTCGATGTAGTTATTTTACCGTCGTCAAATATAGATCCGATATAAGAGCTTAATAAAGAAGAGGAGATGAAGGTATAGAGCTCTTATATGTATATAAAAATGGTCGGTTAAGACTCGAATGGTGAAGTTAAAAATATTACCACTTTTGGAGATTCGCCGGAAAAATTCGCCGGAGGTTCGGCCGGATTTTGGCTTATGGCCGAACTTGGGCAGCCCTTCGGGAGGCTGGATAGTAGTGGTAGAGGAGCTTGCTAGGTGGGAGAGAGCTTGGTTGGATGAACTAAGCTTTATGGAACAAAAATCTTGTATATATTTGAGTGTATATAAGAAAGGGAAGGTGTTTGAGATGAAGTGGGTGTAGAGAGTGTTTGGATATATTGAGAGAGCTCACACTTCAAAAATCCCAGCAATTATTTGGCTCTTTAGCTTGGTAGAAATGGTTGGGGGAAGGGGTTTATTTATAGGAGGAGTTGGGTGGAAGGAGTGGTTGAGACTTAAAGTAAAAGGAGTGGTTGAGATTGAAAAGGTGTGGATTGATGAGGTGGAAAGTGGTATTGTGTTTGTTGGGGTTGGTTTTGTGTTTCTTTGGAGTGGGTTTGGTAAAGTAATACCAGCTGTGTTTGGGCTTTTATTTAATGTATCGTACTCGTATCAATTAACGAATAAATACGTAACATATATCGTTAATTAAATACCCGAAAAATAAGAAAATTCCCAATAAATAATTCTAAAATTATGGAGCATTTCGGAATATTATAAAATGGGATTCTGGAAGTTTTGGCCAAAAATGGTCAAAGTTGACTTGGTCAAACGTGGTCAAACGTGGACCCACTGTCTCGATTTTTGTGCCCGGACCAAAATTTTCAGAAAATTACGAAACTTTTACCATGAATAGAAAATAGCATTTAAGTGACTCATCTTAAGTTTCAAGTCATTCTAGCAAGTGGAAGTATTTTATTTGGATTTAATTCGATTAAATCAGGTTTCGGTTCCGAATAAAATACGATTGGTCTTTCCTTGAATTAGATACCTCTTTTGACCAATGTTTTGACTTGAATAAATACTTAGAATATATTTCCTAATATATAAAATATATTGAGAGTGTAGGAAATATTTATTAGTATTTAAAATAATTTTCTCCGAAAATGAAATAAATTTAAGAAGTGGGAGAATAATTACTTTAAATATTTCTAGCACGAGATAAAAATGAGTATTAATATTCTACCACTGACTATTAATATTCTTGAGGATAAAAGTATTTTGAGTGCGAAGGCGAAATATTTTGGAGTAAAAACAGATCGCTTTTAAATATAGCACGAGTTCTCTAAAGAATATTAATCCTCGAATATTCTTTGTTCGAGCATGTCGCCTTATTACTTTTGCAACGAAGATAAAAAATATCAAACCTCGATATTTCTTGTTTGATCTTATTGCCTTGGGGTAGAGATATATTCCATAAAAATATAATTTGATTTTTCGCAATAATGGAATATCTCTTATAATTAAAAATAGATTTTGCTAGAATTGACTTTTGACTTTTGACGGAATCAATTAAATAAATGACCTAGTGGAGAGGATAACTAAGTGTAATTAAATTTTATGTTTAAATCGTACAAATACCAAAATAAATAATATATTGAAGATATCCTTTCAGTTGGCTATGTTGAAAAACGCTGAGACCAACATTCAGAAGGCATCCTCTGCATCCATAATGATGGTCAACATGGGGAATGCCAAAGGAAAGGGTAAGTGCAAAGGCAAGAAGAAGATTGGATCTAAATCTACCGCTAGTCAAAAACCCGCAATAAAGAAGGCTTTAAAGCCTAAAGGTGGTGTTCAAAAGGCAACTGGTGAGTGTCACTACTGGAAGAAGCCGGGTCACTGGAAGAGAAACTGTCAAGAATACTTGGATGGTCTGAAGAAACTGAAGGTTTTCAGATTTCTGATTCAGGTATTTATGTTATAGAAGTCAATTTATCTACTTCTACATCATGGGTATTAGATACTGGATGTGGTTCTCACATTTGTATAAATGTGCAGGAACTTCGAAGTAGTAGAGATTTGGTGAAAGGAGAAGTCGACCTACGCGTTGGCAATGGAGCAAAGGTTGCTGCTTTAGCTGTAGGGACTTATCATTTATCGTTGCCCACTGGGCTCATTTTAGAACTTAAGAACTGTTTTTACGTGCCTGCGATTTGCAGAAACATTATTTCCGTTTCTTGTTTGGACAAGATTGGTTTTTCCTTTTTGATTTAGAACAATAGCTGTTCCTTTTCATTAAATAATGTTACCTATGGGGTTTCACGTTTGTTTAATGGTTTATATGTTCTTGATCTTGACGCTCCTGTCTATAATATAAATAACAAACGTCTAAAGACAACTGACTCAAATAAAACATACCTCTGGCACTGTCGTTTAGGCCATATAAATGAGAATCGCATTTCTAAGTTACATAAGGATGGATACTTGGATAAGTTTGATTTTGAATTATACGGAGAATGTGAACCATGTCTCATTGGCAAAATGACTAAAGCTCCTTTTACCGGACAAGGTGAGAGGGCCACCAAATGATTGGTACTTATACATAGTGGTGCATGTGGTCCAATGCGTTCGATGGCAAGAGGTGGTTATTATTATTTCATAACCTTTACTGATGATTTTAGTAGATATGGATATGTGTATCTTTTGAAGAACAAATCCGAATCGTTTGAAAAATTCAAAGAGTATAAGGCTGAAGTAGAAAAGAAAAAGGGCGAAAGTATTAAAACTTTATGATCTAATCGTGGGGGAGAATACATAAGCTTAGAATTTAGGAGTTTCTTAAAGGAGTATGGTATCGTATCACAACTCACTCCTCCTGGAACACCACAATGGAATGGGGGGTCTGAAAGGAGAAATCATACCTTATTGGACATGGTGCGATCGATGATGAGTCATGCGGATCTTCCAATTAGTTTCTGGGGTTATGCCCTAGAGACGGCTGCATAAACACTAAACTGAGTTCTTTCAAAATCGGTTCAAAAGACACCATATGAGATATGTACTGAAAAACGTAATAGCGTTTCATTTATGAAAGTTTGGGGATGTGAACCGTTTGTGAAACGCTTGGTCTCTGATAAGCTAGGACCAAAATCAGATAAATGTAATTTTGTAGGATACCTATTAGAAACTAAAGGGTATTATTTCTATAAACCTTCCGAGAACAAAGTGTTTGTTGCTCGAACGGCTGTGTTTCTAGAAAAAGAACTGCTTTCTAAGAAAAGCAGTAGGAGGACAATAAATCTCGATGAGGATCGAGAACTAAAAAATAATGTTGAACCTGAGTTGGAACATGAGCAGAATGAAACTCAACATGTTGAGAACAATACTGCACAAGAAACACAGGTCGTTCATGTTGGTGTATACTGAAAATATTTATTTGAAGTATATACATTTATTTCTGGCCTATTTTATTGAGAATCATTTAAATGTTTACATGTTGTCTAAATATTATATATTGTGAATAATCTAGTATCAAATGGGATACAGAATATTAGATTATTAAATACGGTTTATATAATATAATAAGGTTCACAGCACAGGTGGAGTTAGACAATCCACTGGAATGGCTGTAGTATTATTTAGATTAGTTTATATTGACTAATAAATAATACTAGTATACTTTGTGTATATTGAACAGGATCAAATTTAGAATTGTTCCCTTATACTGATTAAGAAGGTGAACTAAGATTCTATGTTATTATTAATGCTTAGGTTCTTAATCCAGATATAGTAATTGACACGTGTATATTATTTACATGCTTTGATTTATCTATGAAATAATTCTTTTGATTTATTTCATTATATTTTGGGTGATGAAATAATATATATGGTGAATATTATTTATTGAAGGAATCCATGTCCTGATAATATTCGGGTTAATGATGTCCCCTTGAAAGCTCAAAAAGATTTAATTATGTGAAACCCTGCAGGTGGATTTATTCCGGCATAATTAAATAAAGGTTGAGTGGATGATCAAGGATAAAAGATATTAATTAAATGAATTATCAGTAATTTATTTAATTAATGGACATGCGATATTTTAAACATGGGGAATTTAATAAGCAAATAATATTGGAACCGAATTAATTAATTAAATTACGGTATTAGGAAAGGTAGTGCAAATATTAATTCTTTAGTGGATTGAATTAATATTTAATTACATTGGGCTAGGCTCAAGATGTAATTAGAAGGCCCAACCTAATTGTCCATGATCCCTATTGTAGCCTATATATATTCCTATTCTCTTCTTGCTGGGGGCTGGTCGAAAAAATTTTGTAGCCACCCAGGAGCAAGAAGAGAGGTTAACTTGAGAAGACGAAGGCCACACTTCGCTCAAGGGAATTTGGGAATACAATAGAAGAGCGTGGAATCAACCGTTAACAAGGTGATTTTTCTATTCGTACTCGTTAATTTATTGTATCAAAAATCGCAGTGCCAAGATCTGATTGTCCCAACAATTGGTATCAAGAGCCTGGTTCAATGGTTCTGCGATTTTTGATACGATGTCCATGTCATAATTATATATGCATGTATGTATGGTGGTGTGCTAGGATAATAATCTTTTTGCAGGTTGTTTAGTATCCACTATTATGGCCATGTATTTTAATTATGTGTTTGGATCCCACGTGGTTTAATCGTGGTTATTTTGTTTGGTTTCCACGTGGTTTATCGTGGTTGTAAAACACGAGGGTTGATCGTGTTAGAATAGATTTACAAAATTAGTTTTGTATTAGATCTATTTTTTTGTAATTGTTTGTTGGATTTTATTAAGATCCGGATATTTTGTAACAATTATGTGCGATCGGAAATCAAAACGGACACCAAAATTATTTCGCTGCGTAAGCTGTTGGGGGCTTGCTGTTACTGTTGAATGAAAATTTATTCAGAACAATAAGCTGGTGGCGACAGAAACAGAAGAAGGAAGAGGCGCGTGGAAAAAGTCTGCTGGAGGGCTATAACGCAGGTAGGTCCTGCGTTACAACAACTAACAGGGGTGTAACGCAGGACGCACATGCGCAACAGGGGTTTCCTGCTGTGTAACGCATGTGCGTCATGCGCGACAGAGCTTCCAGTGCTGTAACGCGTCTACAAGCTGCGCAACAGCTGTTTGTTTTGGCAGAAAAATGTTTTTTCAGCAAAATAAAGGGCTGGAAATATTTTTTCAAGGGGCCATAATAGTGGAAAATTTTATTTTAATTTTTTTTTCCACTGATTTTTGATTATTGATTTAATTAATTATGTTATGTGTGCTGTTAATTATGTGTGTAATTATTTTTTAATTGCATGTTTAACATAATTAGGACGACATGGACATAGTATTTATTTATTATGCTTTAATCATGAATAGCATGCTGTTATGTTATGTGTTTTGTGTATTTTGATACATGTGGACTGCGATTAAATAACATAAGGCGATGCATGCTAGATAAAATTCCTCAATTTTAAATAAAAATTCTAAGTGGGTGAGGGAATTAATTAGGAATTAAATCCCACGGTCTCCATTATTGTTTGTATGTAATTTAACACTAAGACGAATATAAATTGTATATAGTCCACCCTAACGTGGCATAGGATTTATGGTGTTAGATAGTGTTATGGATATTACTAGGATAAACTTTCTTAAATTAATTACGAATATTGAAAGGTATATATGCCACCCAACGTGGCGTACCAAGTTTCATAGAATTCGATTAATTAGAAGGGTGCCAATGATTGAATATAGATTTTCGATATAGAGAGAAAGGATGATTCTGTCTAGAAAGGGGTCTTAAGTGATGCCTCTTGACAATGCTCCCCCCGATCTGGGAATTATCCTATTATCGATTATTGATTTGAAATATTTAATGGTGGTATCCGGTCTTTTTATTAATTTAAGATTTAATAATGGCATACACTTAGCTACGAAAAATAATATATAGTCCACCCTAACGTGGCGTATTATTTAGTAATAGGACCGAAGTAATATTTAAACAAATTTAAGTGGTATATATGTCACCCATCGTGGCGTACCAGATACTTATGGTGTTTAAATATTAGTGCATTAATTTTAATTAATTGTTAGAGGAAACCAATAGGTTTTAAGATTTATGCAACTATCTGATTATGTGTTACTTGTATGATTCTCAGGATTAGATCATTATGGCCTTTAATCCACTATTAACCATACTTAAGGATAACAAACTTACTGGACAGAACTATATTGAATGAAAACGTAATTTGGACATAGTGTTGACTGCTGAGGAGTACAAATTTTGTACTTATGAACCCAAACCAGACCAGCCTGCTGAAGATGCTCCTGAAAGTGAGAAGGAGTATTATAAGCGGTGGATTAAGGCTGATGAGATGTCGCGATGTTACATTCTTGCAGCAATGTCGGGTGTTTTGCAGCATCAGCATCAGGCTATGGCCACAGCTTCAGATATGCTCTTTAATCTCAAGGAACTTTTTGGAGAACAGAATAGGGCTGCCAGGCAAGTAGCAATGAAGGCTTTAATGAACACTCAGATGGTTGAAGGAACACCTGTAAGGGATCATGTTCTCAGGATGATGTCTCATCTGAATGAGATGGAGATCCTTGGTGCTGATATTGATGGGGAAACCCAGATCGATATCATCCTTATGAGCTTGCCCAAAAGTTTTGAGCAGTTCCGCTTGAATTACACCATGAACAAAAGGATGTATAACTTCTGACAGAACTTCAAGCAGCTGAAGGACTCTTTAAGCAGAATGTTCAAGTGAATGTGGCTGAGAAAGCTTCTTCCTCTAAGCCGAAAGGCAAGAAGAAGAAAAAGGTTCAGACACAGAAAGCTGGAAAGGTTGCTAATGCAGTGGGAGTTCAAGGAGGTGTGAAAAAGCCTAAGGGCAAGTGCTTCAGGTGCATGCAGTCAGGTCATTGGAAACAGGATTGTCCTCTTCCTAAGAAGACAAACAATACTGGTATGTCTCTTTCTCTAGTTACGGAAACATACATAGCGGCTATATCTACGAGCACTTGGTGTGTAGATACAGGAGCCACTGACCATGTTTGTAACTCTATGCAGGGGTTCCAGCAATCCAGAATGCTTAGAGATGGCGAGATATATGTGTTCATGGGAGATGCTACGAAAGTAGCAGTAGTTGCAGTTGGAATAATTACATTATCTTTTGGCGATGATAGGATTCTGGTTTTGAACAATTGTCTTTATGTACCTTCGTTTAGAAGGAATTTAATTTCGGTTTCTAAACTTGCCATGGATGGTTATAATGTTTGTTTGGATCGTAATGTTTCTATTATGATGAATAAACGAATTATATGTTCTGGTACATTGCAAGACAATTTATATATTATTAATCCTATCCAACCAATGCTGCAACATAAGGAAACTAATAACATTCTTTCTAGCTCAAATAAAAGAAAGAAACCTTCTGAATTGAACCAAACATATCTTTGGCACTTAAGATTAGGTCATATTAACTTGAGGAGGATTCAAAGACTGGTAGTAGATGGGCCATTAGGCTCGTTGGCAGTGGAGCCATTTCCAGTTTGCGAATCCTGCTTGGAAGGTAAGATGACTAATAGGACTTTTAAAGCAAAGGGGAATAGAGCTAAAGAAGTGTTAGAATTGGTTCATACTGATTTATGTGGACCTATGAGTATCCAAGCAAGAGGAGGTTATGAGTATTTTGTCACTTTCATTGACGATTATTCTAGATATGGGTACATTTATTTGTTGCGCCGTAAGTCTGAGTGCTTTGAAAAATTCAAAGAGTACAAAGCAAGTACGGAGAAGCGACATCTTGGAAAATGTATCAAGTCACTACGATCAGATCGTGGTGGCGAATACTTGCTTGGAGAATTTAGGGATTATTTATCAGAAAATGGGATTGCATCCCAGTTGTCTGCACCTGGCACACCTCAGCAGAATGGTGTAGCAGAGAGAAGGAATCAGACTCTTTTAGAGAGTGTTAGATCGATGATGAGTTATTCAGATTTACCCAAGTCGTTCTGGGGATATGCTATAGAAACAGCGGCTTACCTTCTAAACTTGGTACCTTCTAAGTCGGTTCCCAAGACCCCAATAGAATTGTGGACTGGTAGCAAACCAAGTCTAAGACATATTCGGATTTGGGGTTGTCCAGCACATGTGCTGAACAAGAACGCGACCAAGTTAGAATCTCGTACAGAAGTAAGGCTGTTTGTAGGCTATCCCATGGGAACGAAAGGTTATTCATTTTATAGTCCTAGGGATCGAGATATCATTGTTAGCACCAATGCTAGATTCTTAGAAGAAGACTATATAATGAACCACAAACCCATGAGTAGTATCGTTTTAGAGGAACTAGTGGGAGGGACAGATAATCCCCAAATGCCAATAGTACAAGTAGATCAGCCACAAGAAAATGCACACCCTGTCACTAATACCACACCGGTGCTTCGTCGTAGTGGGAGGGTTGTTCAACAACCTAATAGATTCAGGTTTTTGGGAGAGTCCTCGGACTTGGTCTCTGGTGAACATGATGAGGATCCCAGGACATACGAAGAAGCAATTCTAGATAAAGATGCAGATCTTTGGCAAAAGGCAATGGAATCTATGTATTCTAATCAAGTTTGGGAGCTCGTGGAACCACCCAAAGGTGTAAAACCCATTGGATGTATGTGGATCTACAAGAAGAAAAGAGGATCTAACAAAAAGGTGAAAGCCTGGAAAGCACGACTTGTTGCGAAAGGGTATACTCAGAAAGAAGGGATCGATTATGAGGAAACCTTTTCGCCGGTTGTTATGCTTGAGTCGATCCGGATTCTTTTGTCTATAGCAGCTCATCTTGATTATGAGATTTGGCAAATGGATGTCAAGACAGCTTTCCTTAATGGAAGTCTTGAGGAAACCATCTATATGCAACAACCAAAAGGATTCATTATGGAAGGCCAAGAGCATCTTGTTTGTAAGCTTAAGAGGTCTATTTATGGACTAAAACAAGCTTCTAGGGACTGGAATATTCGTTTTGATCAGGCAATCCAGTCATATGGATTTGATCAACGTCCAAGCGAATCATGTGTGTATAAGAGAAGTGAGGGTAATGCAGTGGTTTTTCTAGTACTGTATGTAGATGACATTTTACTCATTGGAAACAATGTTAAGATGTTGTCATCAGTAAAGGCATGGTTGTTCAAACAATTTGAAATGAAGGACTTAGGTGAAGCGGCATACATCCTTGGGATCAAAGTAATAAGGGATCGCAAAAAAAAAGATGTTGGCTTTATCTCAAGAGCCCTACATTGATGAAGTATTAGCTCGTTTTAACATGCAGAACTCTAAGAAAGGTTTTCTACCTTTTAAGCATGGAGTGGCTCTATCCAAGGAGCAGTGTCCTTCGACACCTAAGGATATAGAGAGCATGAAAGCAGTTCCTTATGCTTCGGCATGTGGAAGCTTAATGTATGCTATGTTATGTACGAGGCCTGACATCTGCTTTGCTGTAGGCATGGTTAGTAGATATCAGTCCAATCCAGGTCAGGAACATTGGAGTGCAGTAAAAACTATACTCAAGTACCTCAGAAGGACTAAGGAGTATATGTTAACTTACAAGGCCTCAGATTTGTTTCCTATAGGGTATACCGATTCAGATTTCCAGAAAGATAGGAATCAGATATTTGGTTATAAAGTAGTTTTGTGAGTAATAGTGGATTAAATAAACACTGATATACTCATAGAATATTTTGAGTATAAGTGGGAGATTGTTGGTGTATACTGAAAATATTTATTTGAAGTATATACATTTATTTCTGGCCTATTTTATTGAGAATCATTTAAATGTTTACATGTTGTCTAAATATTATATATTGTGAATAATCTAGTATCAAATGGGATACAGAATATTAGATTATTAAATACGGTTTATATAATATAATAAGGTTCACAGCACAGGTGGAGTTAGACAATCCACTTGAATGGCTGTAGTATTATTTAGATTAGTTTATATTGACTAATAAATAATACTAGTATACTTTGTGTATATTGAACAGGATCAAATTTAGAATTGTTCCCTTATACTGATTAAGAAGGTGAACTAAGATTCTATGTTATTATTAATGCTTAGGTTCTTAATCCAGATATAGTAATTGACACGTGTATATTATTTACATGCTTTGATTTATATATGAAATAATTCTTTTGATTTATTTCATTATATTTTGGGTGATGAAATAATATATATGGTGAATATTATTTATTGAAGGAATCCATGTCCTGATAATATTCGGGTTAATGATGTCCCCTTGAAAGCTCAAAAAGATTTAATTATGTGAAACCCTGCAGGTGGATTTATTCCGGCATAATTAAATAAAGGTTGAGTGGATGATCAAGGATAAAAGATATTAATTAAATGAATTATCAGTAATTTATTTAATTAATGGACATGCGATATTTTAAACATGGGGAATTTAATAAGCAAATAATATTGGAACCGAATTAATTAATTAAATTACGGTATTAGGAAAGGTAGTGCAAATATTAATTCTTTAGTGGATTGAATTAATATTTAATTACATTGGGCTAGGCTCAAGATGTAATTAGAAGGCCCAACCTAATTGTCCATGATCCCTATTGTAGCCTATATATATTCCTATTCTCTTCTTGCTGGGGGCTGGTCGAAAAAATTTTGTAGCCACCCAGGAGCAAGAAGAGAGGTTAACTTGAGAAGACGAAGGCCACACTTCGCTCAAGGGAATTTGGGAATACAATAGAAGAGCGTGGAATCAACCGTTAACAAGGTGATTTTTCTATTCGTACTCGTTAATTTATTGTATCAAAAATCGCAGTGCCAAGATCTGATTGTCCCAACAGTTCATAGATCTAGTAGGATTCGCCATGCGCCAGAGAGATATTATGGATTTCTCTTGACTCAAAGTGGCGATGTGATGCTTGTGGATAATGATGAGCCTCTCACCTACAATGATGCTATAAATATTCCAAATTCTGAGAGATGGCTGGAGGCCATGAAATCTGAGATGGATTCCATGTATGAAAACCAAGTATGGACTTTGGTTGAACCACCTGATGGGGTAAAACCCATAGAGTTTAAGTGGGTTTCAAGAAGAAAACTGACATGGATGGAAATTTACAGACCTACAAAGCAAGACTAGTGGCGAAAGGTTTCAAGCAAATTCATGGTATTGACTATGATGAAACTTTCTCACCGGTAGCTATGGTCAAATCCATCAGGATTTTGCTTGCGATAGCAGCTTATTATGACTATGAGATCTGGCAAATGGATGTCAAGACCGCTTTCTTAAACGGGAGCTTAGAAGAGGATGTGTACGTGACACAACCTTAGGGTTTTGTCGATTCGAAGTTTGCTAGAATGGTTTGTAAGTTGCGACGATCCATTTATGGATTAAAGCAGGCCTCTAGAAGATGGAACATCCATTTTGATGAAACAGTCAAAGAGTTTGGCTTCATACAAAATGAGGATGAGCCATGTGTTTAAAAAAAGGTTAGTAGGAGCCATGTGGCATTCCTAGTATTATATGTAGATGACATATTACTAATAGTGAATGACATTCCTTCTCTACAGGCTATGAAGACTTGGTTGGGAAAAAGTTTCTCGATAAAAGACTTAGGCGATGCTACCTACATCTTAGGGATCAGGATCTATAGAGATAGATCTAAAAGATTAATCGACTTAAGTCAAAGTACATACATTGACAAGGTGTTGCATCGTTTTGGGATGCAAGAGGCAAAGAGGGGCTATGTCCCGGTGTCTCATGGGATAACGATCTCAAATGAAAATTGTCCTAAATCATCAGATGATAAGTAGCGTATGAGTAAAGTACCATATGCTTCGATAATTAGTTCTATAATGTATACAATGATATGTACTCGTCCTGATGTCTCGTACGCTTTGAGCATGACGAGCAAATACCAGTTTAATCCAGGTGAGGGTCACTGGACAGCTGTCAAGAATATTCTTAAGTACCTTAAATAGACTAAAGATTCGTTATTGATATACGGAGGAAATGAGAAACTGGATATAAGAGGTTACACTGATGCTAGTTTCCAGACAGATAGGGACGATTCGGTGTCCCAGTCTGGATTCGTGTTTTGTCTAAATGGAGGTGCTGTAAGCTGGAAAAGTTCGAAGCAAGAGACAGTAGCTGATTCTACAATGGAAGCTGAGTATATTGCTTCCAGTGAAGCAGCGGAAGAGGCTGTTTGGATTCAGAAATTTATTACGGGACTTGGTGTGGTTCCATCGATCGCAGATCCGGTTGATCTGTATTGCGATAACAATGGAGCCATTGCGCATGCTAAGGAACCAAGGTCCCATTCCAAGGAAAAGCATATACTTAGGAGATATCACCTTCTTCGAGAGATAAACGAGAGAGGAGATATACATATATGTAAAGTGCATACTGATGATAATGTTGCGGACCCACTGCCTAAGGCTTTGTCGCAGCAAAAGCACGAAGAAGGTCACACTAGTTCCATGGGTATTAAATACATGGGCGATTGGCTCTAGTGCAAGTGGGAGATTGATAGTGTTAGTGCCCTAGAGACAATGTAATTGTGTTTCTAGGAAAAACTATTTTGTTACTTAATAATTATGTTCCATCGATTATTCAATGATGATTTATTATGTCTTTATTTACTGCGAAATATATATTAGAATAATAAATGTCCTTGGAATATGTAACACGTATTCTATATCTTTAAGTATGTGACTTAAAAAAATGAGATTATATGAATAGTGTTAACATTCCTAAATATCCCTAATCGAGCATTAATAATATGGGACAATTATAATGCATAAAGATTAGTATGTTTGTTGATTGATGATCACATCTCATTGGTCATAGGTATAATGATACTAAAGTCAAGAACATAGGTGCATGTAATATTCTACATGGCACTGGATAAACCCACAGTGAGATTCTACATGTTAATAATGTCACTAGAAAGACTCACAGTGATAATGGTGTAATGATCCTTAGACTTGAGATCGTTATATTTCTATACGAGGATTAATATACTTTGACTACATTCAAAGTTACCTTTGACCGGGTGATGATAAAAGTGGATATCGGGTATATGATGAGACGTATGAGAAATATGAATGATAGATATAGGATTTAACCCTCCTATTATTAGGAGAGATATTATTGGCCTCTTGATCGAGTGAGACTATGAAAATGCATGGCCATGCTCAAATATTGATTTGTTTTAATAGTCTACTCATTGATCAAGGAAACCCGGATTAAATGTTGAAGAGGATGACTGAATACATGCCTCGAGTTTAATCTATAATATTTGGTTAAAGGGATTATATTACACGGAAACATTATTCACGAAAGGTTTAATTGGATCACCAATTATTATTATTATTACTTGGGTAGCAATGATGTATTACTAGATGCCGCTCATTGTTTATAATTTTATTATTGGATATTAAAATTATTGCTAACGTAATAATAACCTAAAGGGTTACACAATCAGATCGTTTAAAAGGAGTTTTAATTTAAATTACGAATTTAAATTAAATCATTAAATTCGAAATTGTTATTTAATTAATTAAGCTGGCCTTAGTTAATTATTTAAAAGGAAATTCGAATTTAATAATGAAACCTAAATCAGATTGGTGTATTGAAGCCCAAAACGGTTTAGGGTTTTAAAGCCCAACTCTCTCCCTATAAATACATAATGATGTATTGTTTAGGGTGTGTCTTTTTGATACAATTTCGTTTTAGCATAAACCCTAGCTGCTCTAATCGTTGGAGAGGCTAGAGAGAGAGAGGGGCGATTTTATTCGGCTAGTACCGACTCCCTTGATCGTTGGACGATCGGATGTTCGTGTGGACAACTTTAGAGACGCAGATCTTGATATGAGGGCTGCGTGGTGATTACATCTAAGGACCTCCATCTTTCATAATCATAAAGCTTCTTAATATGTATGATTTCAAATCTCCATAATCTGTCATGTCTTATACACGGATCCTAGGGTTAGGTTTCGATTTTTTTTATGTTTTACGCTTTATATCCGTTGCGTTTTTCCCCCGAAACCCAACACCACATTCGGCCCTACTGTTTTAATCCATATATGGACCTCTGCAACTTAATTGAATAAAGATCACGAGAATGAGATCTAGATGCTTCAGGCATTCGGAATCCTTCAGGGATCCTCATATAAATATCTTTTTCAAGGGAACCATACAAATATGCCGTCACAACATCCATCAAATGCATTTCTAATTTTTTGATTACAGCCAGGCTAATAAGATAAAGAAAAGTTGTAGCATCCATTACAGGGGAATATGTTTCCTCATAATCAATGCTTGGTCTTTGCGAAAATCTTTGAGCAACTAGGCGTGCTTTGTATCTCATAACTTCATTTTTATCATTTTTTTCGCACAAATACCCATTTATAACCAACGGGTTTTGTCCCTTCAGGAGTCCGAACTACAGGTCCAAAAACTTTATGTTTATTAAGTGAGCTCAAATCATTTTCAGTTGGTTCTTTCCATTTTGGCCAATCATCTCTACGTCGACATTCATCGACGGATTTTAGTTCAAGATCCTCGTTTTCTATCATTACATCAAGCGCTATGATATATGCAAATTTTTCGTCGATGAAAGTATCATTTCGGTTCCATCTCTTTACCGTGATAACATAATTAATTGAGATCTCTTCATTTTCAACATTTTTAGGTACATGTTCCTCTTCTGGGGTTTCATCTATCGTGTCACAAGTCTCTTCAGGAGTCTCTGGAGATTTTATTTCCTTTATTTGGGCATCTTCACTCTTTGCTTCTTTTCTTTTTTCAAGGATTTTTATCTTTGGAACCGAGTGATCTGCCTCGCTTCATGCGAGGTCTTGACTCATTTGCTCTAATAATTTGTCCTTCCGGGACTTCTATTTTTGAAGGAGCATTTTCAGCAGGTATGTGTGACTTAGTCACCCTATTTATGTCAGTGAATGCATCAGGCAGCTGATTTGCAAGGCCTTGTAAATGAATTATTTTCTGAACTTCCAGTTCACATTGATTTGTACGAGGAACATAAGTATTCAATGTTGATGCATTCCATGTAATTTCTTTTTCTAGTTGTTTATTTTCTCCCCCTAATTTTAAGATAATCTTGTTCTCTCCCCCTAATCTTGGGAAAACTGTTTCGTCAAAATGACAGTCAGCAAATCTTGCGGTAAACATATCACCAGTTAATGGTTCAAGATATTTTATTATAGAGGGAGATTCATAACCGATATATATCCATAACCTTCTTTGAGGACCCATATTTGTACGTTGTGGCGGAGCAATTGGGACATATACCGCACACCCGAAAGTCCTAAGATGGGAAATATTAGGCTCTCTTCCGGAGGCCAACTGTAAGGGAGAAAATTTATGATAGCTTGTAGGTCTGATGCGTATAAGTGTTGCTGCATGTAAAATAGCATGTCCCCAAACTGATGTTGGGAGATTTGTTCTCATAATCAATGGTCTAGCAATCAATTGGAGTCGTTTAAAGAATGATTTTGTGAGACCGTTATGTGTATGAACATGTGCGATGGGATGTTCAACATTAATTCCAACTGACACACAATAATCAATAAAGGCACGTGACGTAAATTCTCCAGCATCCAAGCGGATCGTGCCAATATTATGATCCGGAAATTGTGCTCTTAATCTAATTATTTGTGCAAGTAATCTCGTAAACGCCAAGTTACGAGATGATAACAAGCACACATGTGACCATCGAGTTGATGCATCAATTAATACCATAAAATATTTAAATGGTCCACATGAAGGGTGAATGGGCCCACATATGTCACCCTGAATACGTTCCAAAAATTTGGAGACTCAAATCCAATTTTAGCTGGAGAAGGCTTCATAATCAATTTGCCTTGAGAACAAGTAGTACAGGAGAATTCATTAGTTTGAAAAATCTTCAGGTTTTTCAATGGATGCCCATTTGAGTTTTCAATAATTCTCCGCATCATAATTGATCCCGGATGTCCCAACTGGTCATGCCAAATTATAAAATTATTTGTATCTATAAACTTCTGGTTTATGATAGCATTTGCTTCAATAGCACGGATGTTTGTGTAATATAATCCGGAAGTAAATGCGGGTAGTTGTTCCTTAACACTTTTCTTACCCGAAATGATGCATATATAAAGGAATTCTTTATTCTCTTTACTTATTGTTTCAACATGATATCCATTTCTGTGGATATCTTTAAAGCTTAATAAATTTCTTTGTGAATTTGGAGATAATAATGCATCATTTATAATAAATTTTGTTCCTCCAGGTAACAAAATATAAGCTCTTCCGGAGCCTTCAATTATATTTGTACTTCCAGAAATTGTATTAACATTACCACTACATTTTTGCAAATAAGTAAAGTATTTTTCATCTTTAAGAATGGTGTGAGTGGTTGCGCTAACTACAAGACAAATATCTTCCTCTTTAGGTATATTTCCAATGCGAGAATGAGAAACATCCATATTGCTTCAATAATAGATAAACATATGATTAGTAATAATTAAATCATCATAAAGACATATAAGCATAATAAGTCTCATTAAGCAACAAGTAGGATAAACAAGTTTATTAATTATCATTTGGATTAGTGCAATCAGGAGTCTAATAGAAATCAGTTGTATCCAAATAAGTCATTTTAAGGAGATTGCCTGCATGTTCTTTATCTTCAGTCACCAAATTTGTCTCAACATTCTTCTTGCCTTTATCCTTCAAGGATGCTTGGTAAAGATCAACCAAGTGCTTTGGCATACGACAGGTACGCGACTAGTGTCCTTTCATTCCGCATCGATAACATGCTGTTATGCCCGAATTCGGCATGAGTCCTAAACAGGCTTAATGGGCTAGAATAATGGTACATCACTCATAATGGGCCTGAGAATGAAGAATGGGTCACTAAAGTCCACCATCAAGAGTCAATTCAATATATTGCTAAACTGCAAGATGAGTTCGCCAGCGGGCCTTAAGTAGGGGTCGCATTCTATAAGGTCCAGCGAGGCCTAGGTTATACTTGTTATGAAGGCTCACGTTCAAGCCCAGCGAGGTCGCGTGAGTACGATTATCTCCATATAGCGTGGAACCACCTCGCATGACTAAGCCCATTGAGGTCGCATGCGAGGCCGCGTAGTTTCTCCATTAGCCACGTCAGTGGGGCCATACGATTCAAGCATTATGCTAACCATGGGCAACCTTGATTGGGCCATGGGTCATGAATAGGATTAATGGACAAATTAAATCAGCCCAAGAAGACGTCTAGTGGATTTGGGCCAAGTCGAGCCCATAGAAACCCTAGCCCGTCTGGATAACTTCTTCTCCAAGAGAACTACGTATGGTTTGATCCCTATAAATAGGGTACGTAGGCATTTGTTATGGATGATTTGACAGCTCACCCGTGAAATATCGACAAAAAAGAACAGCCACAAACAGTTACAAATGACCTTCGTGTTCTTCGAGTTCTTGGCAGAATATCCGTATTTTGATCCATAATTCCAACAAGCTCCAAAATATTGTTATACAATATTCTCCCTATAACACATGCATTTTCAATTGTCCCTTTACTTTTTCCTTGTCAATATTTTTCTCCAACTTTTGGTTGGGATTTGCCTTGAAAAAAGAGTGTTTCTGGATTTGAGATCCACGACCTCGTATGCCATGTCCATAACCACGTCCACGTCCACGATTACCACCTCATCCACGCCCACCACCTCGTCCACGCCAATAATTATATGTTGCCGCATTCGCTTCAGAGAAAGGTCTAGATCTAGTTGGGCGAGACTCATGATTTTTCGTCAAAAGCTTATTATTTTGCTCAGCAACAAGAAGGCAAGAAATCAAATCTGAATATTTTGTAAAACCTTTTTCACGATATTGTTGTTGGAGGAGTACATCTGAGGCATGAAAAGTTAAGTAAGTTTTTTCTAACATATCTGCATCAGTAATATTTTCTCCGCACAACTTTAGTTGAGAACTTATTTTAAAAAGTGCGGAGTTATATTCACTGACGGTTTTGAAATCTTGCAGTCTCAAATGCATCCAGTCATAACGAGCTTTTGGAAGAATCACGGTCTTTTGATGATCATATCTATCCTTTAAATTTTTCCACAATTCAAGTGGATCTTTCACAGTGAGATATTCACTTTTAAGTGCTTCATGGAGATGGCGGCGAAGAAAAATCATGACTTTTGCACGGTTCGACTCAGACTCTTGATTTCCCTCTTTAATTGTATTTCCAAGACCTTGTGCGGCCAAGTGAATTTCGATATCCAATATCCACGACAAGTAATTCTTTCCCGTAATATCAAGAGCCTCAAATCCAAGTTTTGTAAAATTTGACATTCTTAAAAAAAAAAAAATTTCACAAAGTTAAAAACAAATAAACAATTAATTGTAAAATCAAAGAAAAAAATATACTTTAAACATGAATATCAAGACAAACGAAATATGTTTGTACGAAATTGAGACTAACACGGATTTTGTTTGCAATATATAAATTAATTGTACACAAGTTGACTAAAGGGACCACGGTGAGGAGAAACTAATCAAATGCTAGATTATAATTATACATGATTCACAAATTCAGGTCAACCAATCAATATAATTTTGAGATTGTAAATGTTAACAAGTATAACCATTCATAAAAAAAGTAAACATGTATATTTAAGTCTAAGTGAACTGATAATGGAGTCATTCGTTAACTACTAATTAGATCACATACTATTTGTATTAAAAGATTTGTGACATAACTTCATCAATCATGGTCATGGAGTAAAAAAGAGGGAAGGAGATCAATTATTATAATTTCAAAGTTCACTGTACAATAAAATATTAGGTTAAGCATGCAGTGTTCCTTTTAAAGATTAGTTGTCCTTTACACTAACTTATTATTAAATCATTCATACAAACACGCTAATGTGATGAATATACAATATAACATTTTTAGAATGTATTATAGACCTATTCACATGTAAATAATATGCACATACATGGACAGAAATGCAATTCCTCTTTTTTACTTTTAATGTAGACGGAAGAGCAATTTTGTGAACGACCTTGTGAGCAACCTCATGCTGATAACGTGTTAGATAAATAATATAGTCACTAAGAAATATAAGAGAAGAGAGAAGAGAAAAGTGAGATTTGTATTATTTTTCAAGTGTCTACAAACTCAAGTTGAATGTCTATATATAGGTATATTACATGTAGGTTACAAGAAACTAAAAAGCAAAGAATCTTAAGTTATAAGGATTTGAAAAGCCAAAGGTCTAGACTTGAGAAGCCAAAGGTTTTACACTAGAATAATCTAGAGACATCACATATCTTAACATAAACGAAATTAACCTTTTTTTTTAATCAAACTCAAACCTAATCAATTCTTTTAACCAACTGGACAATAATATTATCAAACATATATTGTGTTCAAATTTAATTTCGATAATATCCCTAATTGAATCTATGGATTTAATTCGACTTCAAACGAACTTATTACTAACATTTTGGGGTTTATTTAAGAGTAAGCTGCTTACTAAAAAGGTGTCCTAACTCAAAATGTAGATAATGCATCATAAAAGAGTGTTCCAACAAGTATTAGTGATTACTTAAAATATTAGAACATTCATCTCATTACTTATGATAAAAAATTTATTTTCCTCCTTTTTTCTCTTTTTTCACTTCTTTTCTCTCTTTTTTCAAATTTATTATTATAATGATAATAACGAGTTTAGAAATAATTGTTAGAATTGATACATTAAATTAAATCCCTAAATTATTAAAACTCAATATTATATAATATTTATAAGTAATTAGTTAAGACATTATTGTACTTGTTCAAAATTCCTCAACCTAATTAGGGATGGGCGTCGGGTCACTTCGGGGTCGGGGAACTCCCCGATCCCCTAACCCCTATCCGTTCCCCAAACGAGAAATATTTTGCTCCCTGATCCCCACCCCGAACGGGAAACGGGGATCCCCCTGGAAATCGAAGATTATTATTTTTAGTAAAAAAGTAAATTTTATACATTTTCTTACAAATTTCATAATAAAATTATTTTGCTAAATTATGATATATAGTATATATATTAAATTCAATGACCTATTCTAAAAAATATTGCAAATTAATTTTTATTTGGATATCTATGTGGATTTAAAATGAGCAACCCAACTCACAGACCACAAGGTGAAAACTATCTATCCTTTGCAACAGGGTTTACAATCGGATGACTTGTTTCAGCAATGGCATGTTTTCTACAACCAATTACCATCTGCATATCATGTTAGCAAAAGCTGCCAAGCCGTGTCTTAAATTTCTGACAAAAGAAACTTGTATCCTGTAATTATGATCAAGCAGTAGAGGTAAGAAGAATGGACGAAGGAGCTATATGTACTGGATATTACTTTATTTCATACTCACAAATTAGCTGGCGGAATCTCTATAACTTTAATTTGATCTTCTCCGACCACTTGAAGATATCAGAATGAACTTTATCACCTCCAATGTCTTCTCCTGTCGCCCCTGCTGCTACTCGTATAATATCTTCAATCAATGCGAAATTCCCCATTATATCAACATGAGCACCACTTTGGGTTCCCCTGCCTTCCAGAAGATTGGCCGGAGGGGCATGTACATACTCCCTTATATAAGTACGAATGCCTGATGGATTGAACCGAGTTTTTCCTCGCCAACCTTTAGCACACATGTAACCTGCACTCAAAACTGGAATGGTTTCATCTCCATCAACAGAATAAACTCCACCGTGTAAACAATTTTCTTCGTTTTCACCCTCAGCAGAGCTATCGATTTGAAATGGAATGTAGCACTCGGCAGCAGAGCTAAGTTTGTAAATATATGCTCTTTCAGTTGGAATTCCAACTCCATACATAGAAAAAATCTCCACCTCTGGAGCATTTGGCAACCTGATAAAGAATGGTAAAAAAAAAAGTAACGCAAGTATTTTAATAGAGACTTGCTTAAGAAGTTTGAATTTGACCATATTAGAAACCATTGTTGCTAATATAGGAAAAATATACTGCTACATTGATCAAGATTCGGATAGTAAACCAAATAAAACTCCAATAGAGAGACCTAAGGAAAATCTAAAAATAAGAAAACATGGAATGAACCACAAGATATTGCTTGTCACTTATATCCACCACACCAACAAGGTCTTTAAAACAATATATACGTTTAAGTTCAAATTTCGATCTGAACCTATTAAACTTATATCGAAAAGATATAATTTAGTCGACAATATGTCTCCATTGATATACAGAAATTCACTTACTTTGTCTCTAGGGGATTTGACCAATATTTGTAATTTTCGTATTTTATGTCGTCCAAATTGTCTGCAATTCCGTATGAAAAGTGAGACCCGCCACGCTTCATCATCTTTGGGGCAACATAATGCAACATATCCAAAATTGAATCAGCTGTAAAAACTTTATAATCAGCGACAGCTTTGACACCCCCAATGCCTATATCACAGTACTCGGTCCATACATCACGGCATGTGTTTGCAAGGTTATTGCCTTTCAGGGCATCCTACAATTAAAGACATATCACTGCAAAATTATCATGTAACATATATAATCTGTGTTTAAATCCTGATAATTATTTTTCTTTTGCTAAATGACATTCTAATGACATTTTGCAATGTACTTCTTCTGTTTCTAAACAAAGAACTAAAAGATAAAGGGGGTGTTTGGAAGTTAGAGGCTTGAGCCAAATTAGAGGTTTGACCATTTGAAACCTCTAATATTAATATTTGGTAGTTAGTGGATTCAAATAGCTGTTTGGATTCAAAAAACTAATTTTCAAAAAATTACTTGGAGGTTCTTTTTCAATTAGAGGATTGTGACATTTCTAGTTAATATACAAACAGCTAACTCAAACAGCTAAGAGCATCTCCAATGGAGAAGACACCTTAGCTAAAATCACAAATATATTACCAAAAATAAAATTTATAGGAATTATGTAAAAAAAACATCACTCCAATGGCACATTACTGTTAGCAAAAAATTTGCATAATCTCTTTTCGTTGGCTATATTTGGCCAACCTCTAGAGACCTGTAAGGAAGATTTTACATGATCTATTACCTTAAAAAAATAGATTCTATTAATAACAACCTGTACTATATTTACAATATATACAACATTATAGCCAATATACATTGGAGCACAACTTCTTACAGGTTCAGCAAATTTTACATAATCAATATTTTATCTGATTTAGTCAACCATATTTATCTAATACCATTGGAGATGCTCTAATTACCAAATAATTTCATATAAAACATCTAATTTAAACCGCTAACAGCTAATTGTTGTCAAACAGAGCTAAACTTTGAAAAAAGTTGACATAGATCTACAAGGCAGCCAAGGCTTAGCCTTGGAAAAATCCCTCGTCCTCTATTACTAAGGGTCTAGGGTTCAAGCCTCAGTGGATGCAATTTTGTGCGTGAGCATTTCAATTTCTTGTAATTGACCTTACCCTAAAAAACATTGTCATCAAGATTCAAGAACAGTTAAAGGTTCGTAGTTCCACACAATAGTCATGACGTGACCCTCTAACTGATAAATAATAGATTAGCAAGTACTAGTAGGAGATACGCAAGGCAACTGCCTATACTTATATTGCTCAATTACATACAGGATCCTAACTCTAAGTAATACGACTTCCGGATGCACCATATTACTTAGAAAATACATATTATTCGGAAGCATGACATAGAGAAGACAGAAGATCCAAAAAATAGCATCATTAGGTAATTTGTTTTTCATAAATAGCAGCTTATGATCATCCAAGAATATGTATTTCACTAGTCCTAGTTATAAAGGCTAGAAACCACACATAATATAAAATCTAAGAGTTGCAGTATCAGAATCCTCTTACAAATTCATGTAAAGAAACTTTTTTTTATCAAGGAAGAGGTTTCTAAAAGATTATTCCCCCAATATTTTTTAAAACCCTCCTAATCAAAATTACTATAAAAGTAATATCCAGGCAAGCTAAATAAGCAGTCATAATATTCTGTTGATTAAAATTGTGTTTGGTGTAACATTGGCCAATGAAGCGGCTCACAGATGGTAAATTATTACCCTGAATTCCATCCTCTGAATTTTAGATGAGGATTCTTGTGCCAAGACCTTTCCAAATGATATGATTCTGCCATAATTAACACTGTTTGCATTTTCTGAACTCTCTTCCCCAGTTTGACGTACTATCTGACTATCAATATTCATCAACTTCTGTGCACCACATTTGTAGTCTTCCTCTGGTGACCAATCAAGATCTCCCCAGATGGTGTCCCCTCCTTTTGGTAACATAGACATTGCTGAATCCCATGTTCGAGTCATCCTCATTACATGTTGTAGCGTTTGAAAATCCATACGACCTGGTGCAAGTGCCCTGCATAAGGAATATGATTCAATTGCAGTACAGAACAGAAAATTTAAAGAATGAGAATCTCTTAGTACGGAACCCCATTTTTTAGTTCAATTTAAATAAGGAAAGGTTTTGTATTTTCATTGTAAACTGTAATTACTTCTTGTAGGCAAACTTTTGATATTAAAAATATATTGTTTTGTGTTAGTATTTTGAGAATTGTTTGAGGGATCTGTGAAAAAACCCTCGTCTCCACACCATCATCTCCATCTATCAATACATAATATGTGTAAAAACAAACGAGCATTTTTGATTGAATAATTTGATCCCATACAAATATGGTTATCATACTTTTATATGGAAATCATGATTACGATGTGAACCTATTACGCTTTACAATTTTTTCTTTGACAATAACAATATTGGAGCAGGGATAAAAACAAAGTAGTACCATAATGGTACTCTTTTTTTGAATGACTACAACAAATTTTTATGATATTCACTCACAATCTTTACACAATCATCTAAATAATATAGAGACCCATAGTTTCAATCTTTAATCAATCACAATCATCTAAATCAAAATAGAAACCCCTAGTTCCAATCTCTAAAGCATATTTCAACTTACTATGTTAACCTCACAAGTAAACAAATGACACATAAATTAAAATAATGGATTTACTAGTTATGCCACAGTTCAAAGTCACTTCAAACTAAACCCACTGATATATATTACCACTATTAAAATTAACTGCATTCTGTATCACATAACAAATATGGAAGAGGACAGAAGCAAATAATAACAAAAACCACACATTATAAGAAGAAAAACCTGGCAACGGCTATATCCCTTGCCTCAGAAGAGAATAATCCGGCGACTGCTTTTGGTACTCCCAAAAAGGGTCCACCTATATTCATGATTGCCTTTATATGATTGGCACACCAATTTGACCCACCTCCACCACCAACTGGAGTAGGTGCTTCAACCCATTTTATAAAATGCAGGAAGTACAGTACACCCATAGAATGCGGAATTACGACTACCTTATTCCCACCATTTGTAGCTACCATGAGTTCGATGTTACTTTTTATCCTGCTTAAGGTCTGGTCACGTACCTACTCAAATCAATATATTCAGGATGTAGTAAAAAATTCCTGATGCAAGAATAAGTTGTTATTTCCACAATTGCCAAGGTCAATTTGGAAATGATCCATCAGAAAGCTACGTAAGGATTAGTCAGTTCAATTGCATTTAAGAGGATCAAATTTTCCCTATGGGTTGCTCCCAGATTCAAACTAAAGGAATGTAACTTTAAGATCTAGTACCCAAAGATATCATTAACTTGATTATTATCAACATAAGTATGTTGACATTTAAAAAATCAGGCTCTACAGATCTACTCTTAGAACAGACTGCCATTCTCAACACTGTCAACTTAACAAGGATGGCAGGATAAATTAGTCAAGAATCACCAGACATCTAGTAGGAAATAACACATGTAAAGAGGATGATCAAATCCTCAGAAATCAAACTAGAGAGCTACCTCACTGTTTTGGAAGGACAGCCTCCAATCATACGCTGCCATGTACATATTCTTCTCCTCGTATCCAATGCGAGCCAAATTAGCAATTAAAACTGCCCATACAAAATAACCTGCTGCAAAATAATCAGCAGCTACAAGTCCAGATACAGGTCTTATTCTTATACCAGGAGGATCCAAGCCAGTTTCATTATCCAGTGACATGTGCTCAAGCCAGCATAAAGGCCTACAGAAATTAAAATACATGAAAAGAATATTCATAAGATGAACTTGAAAGCCTATCCAAGAAAAAAAAAAAAAGATGTGCAGGAAACTGATTTATTAATAGTAGTAGCATAACTAGAAAAAACAGATGTTTTGGTTATAGTACACAGATAAAACATCAACAACTGCTTTTGTTAGACTGGGATATTGGGGAACAAATGCATTTACGAGCAGAACAAAAGCATGCCAGTTGCGAGCAGAAAAATCTGGTGATTTAGCTACCTACGCATTGCCATCTACTAAGCACATGGCAAAAGAAAATATCAAACCTCGTTAGGTTCCTTCTCATTGTGATGCGCAATAGTTTAGAATAAACAGCCTAGTTATGCAGTATCTCAATAAAATTAGTTGGTGGTTTCAAGGACTCTACTATCAAAACCTACAGCTATATCTAAAGTCTACTGATCATATAATAACAGTGGTTTCAAGGGATCCATTATCTAGCTAGTATCTATATGTTGTGTAGATTCATTATATATTCACAAGTCACAACAAAGCCGCGATGTCACTGAAGCATTCACAAAACTACCTTGTTTGATCTCTTCATTGTTTTTGTCCATAATCCCCTGCCCTCTTAACTGAAGCAACTTTAACGGATTCTGAAATTAATGTTCTAGTGGTCCAAATCATCGATAAACTCAGCATGCACAACAGTCTATTAGTTCACTACAATTTGTACTAGCAGAGATGATATACCACCAAACATTCAAACTGACGATTGTATAAACTAAAAAATTGTTTTGATGTCAAGTAACCTAAAAATTAGTTCTTGCAGGAGTTTCCTCCATAACAGTAGGTAAGTAACTAGAAAGTATCAGTGTGAAATCAATAACTTATATAGATTATGCAGTGAAGTCAACATGAGATTGAATATGTGCCCAACTGAGAATCCAAAGCCATGTCAGAAGCAAAACCTGGGAGGTGACATAGAAACTAAATGAAATAAAAGGAGTAAAAAGCCGTAACATTTGGTTGGAGTGAAGACAATATTCAGCAACGTGTCAGGAAGAAACAGAACATAAACAAACTAATAGATTATGATACTTGGTTCCAGAAATCAAACCCTACGGGCAACCCCAATAACACCATTTTAACACTCATTACAAGTCACTAATTAGACGGAGAATTATAATGAACAATTACATACACACATCATCAGCATGATATGATTACTGATTAAAACAAGTAAAGTGAGAAAGGTTAGTACCTTTTATAAACATCGCCGAAGGTACCACCCCAAAGTCTCTTCCTAAACAAATCATCAGCACATTGATGACCTTCCCACAACTCAAGGCCACCAGTAACAATCCCCGGAACGAAAACAACAGGATGCTTGGCAATGAAGCCTTGTTTATGCAATTTCAAGCCAGGAGGGTCAGCTAAAGGACCCGTGATAGCTTCAGTAACATACTGAGGGAAAGAAGCAGGCATTGCATTGTATAGAAACAACAAGAACCACCAAAAACAACAAATGAAGCCTATAAACCAACAACAACTATCAATACAAGACCACTTTTTCTTATAAATCACTACATTTCGTTCTTCTTGTTTATTATTCTTGTTATTATTATGAGGAATAACGAGGGGTTTATCGTCTTTATCATATGATGATGATTCTCCTGGCTGTGAAGTGGATGGTTTTTTGGTATCGGAACCCTTCCTACGCCTCGCTGGCATTTTGAGTTATATAATAATATACTAATAATATACGCACACAAACACAATAGAGGAAATCCTGAAGAGATTATGTGGGTGGGGAGGGGGTAATGAATAGATGATTCTGATGATGACTTACACCCTATATAGCCTCAACACTGAAAATTTCGGATGACTCGCACCGTTTGTGTATTATGTATTACTTTGACTGCTTTGTTTGTTTCTACTTCACAAAACTTTTACAGCTTGGATCTATTTTTCTAGACTTTTGGATCTATTTTCTTAAAATGATAATGATACATGTACATCCAAAACTTAGAATATTTATCAAAGATACTACATTTAAATATTCTTTTTGCAAAAATATCATCTTTCATAATTTATTACGAATATACTATCTCAATTGCATATGACTCTAACTTTAGTCATCTCCTTTCTCTCTCAAACGGTCATATACCTTTTCTCCTTGATCTAGTGGCCGGCGAATCGCCGGAAATAATATTCAATCATCCCTTCATCCATTCAAGTTTCCACAACAGCACACACATACACTAATCACCTTGTTTTTTTATCTGCAATCACTAAGTACATTTCAAAAAAAAAAAAAAAACCACACACAAAGGTGAAGGAAGCTGTGTCTCTTTTCCCCTGCAACAAAGAACCCACCCCATTCTTTTGTTCACGTATTCTATTATTCTTCCAGAGAAAACAATTCTCCTAGCTGTGACACCATTTGCTTTTTTACTTCTATCTCAATTTGCTACCTTTTCACAACTGCTCCACCCGTGTTAACAGTTTCGAAAGTTGAAACCACCGCACAACCCATCCAAACCACTCTTTGTGTATTCATTATTTCGTTCACAGACAAGTGGAGAAATAGGTGTTCACACAAGGTGTTTGTAGATATTTGTGTGTTTTACCGTCTTTGCAGGTTTAGCTTACCGGAATTTCAAGCTCATCCGAAGTTGCATTCGAAGTCTGGTATCATTTTATTTTTCTAAAATTATTTCTGGAAAAAAAAAAATTATTATTGCTGTCAATCATTTATTTATTATTTACTGCATAACCACCTCTATTTTTTCCTGCATTTAAGACGTGCTGAAGAAGCGAAGAGTGGATGTGGCTTGTATTCAAGAGACTAGGTGGAAGGGGGCTCAGTCTAGAGAAGCGAACGGGTATAAATTGTGGTACTCAGGTCTTGCCAACTCGAGGAACGGAGTGGGTATTCTTTTGACGAAAGATCTAAAAGACAACGTCGTGGAAGTGAAGAGGTGCAACGACAGGATTATGTCCGTCAGAGTTGTGGTTGGGGAGAAGGTGGTGAACGTGGTGTGTGCATATGCCCCCCAAGTTGATTTGGGCGATTCTGAGAAGGAGGCTTTCTGGGTCTGTTTAAATGAGTTGGTCGGAAGTATTCCTGACGACCAATTTCTAGTGTTGGGTGGCGATTTCAATGGTCACATTGGTGAGAGGGCAGATGGATATATCAGCGCTCATGGGGGTTTCGGCTTCGGGGTCAGGAATGTCGGTGGGTCCGCGTTGTTGGAGTTTGCTACTGCCCAGGAGTTGGTAATTGTGAATTCTGTTTTTCAGAAGAGGGCTGAGCACCTCATCACCTTTAGTAGTGGGGGGCACAACACTCAAATCGATTACCAACTTATGCGCAGGCGTGATGTGAGGGCGTGCATGGATTGCAAGGTGTTCCAGAGTGAGGCGTGTGCTTCCCAGCACCGTTTGTTAGCCATGGATCTATCCATGGGGGGTCGAGTTGTTCGCAGGACGAGAGAGTCTAGACCAAGAATTCTTTGGAAAGATTTGAAGGGCGAGAAGGCGACCGAATTCAGGGAGACTCTGCTCAACGAAGGTTGCTTTGCACGTGGTGGAGATGTCAACTTTAGGTGGACCAACATGGCAAAGGCTATTCGGCGTGTGGGCGAGAAGGTGATAGGGGTTTCCTCAGGAAAGTTCAGTGGTCTTAAGGAGTCGTGGTGGTGGAACGAGGAGGTTCAAAAGAAAGTTAATACTAAACTTGCGCTCTTTAAAGAGCTTTTGTCGATTTGTGCAGGGGCGGAGAGGATTCTGAAGATGGAAGCGTACAAGGTGGCGAGATGTGAGGCAAAAAAAGCCGTGGCGAAAGCAAAAGGTGAAGCCTATGAGGGGCTGTATAAGCGCCTAGATACCAAGGAAGGAGCGAACGCTATCTTTAAACTAGCTAAAGCTAGGGATAGAGGGCGGTGCGACCTGGGTTCTGTTAAGTTTGTTAAGGATGATTCAGGCCAAGTATTAGTGAATGAAGATGCTATTAAGGAGAGGTGGAGTTCGTATTTTCATATTCTTTTCAATGAGGCTAGGGGGAGTGGTGCCGGTGTGGATCAAGAGGTCTCTCTTTCGTCTGTGCGTTCTTTTGGTTCCTGTGAGCGTATCAGCAAGGATGAAGTCAAGGGGGCCCTTCAAAAGATGGCTAGAGGGAAGGCGGTTGGTACGGATCAGATCCCAATCGAGGTGTGGTTGTGTCTTGGTGAGGTTGGCGTTCATTGGCTAGCAGATCTGTTCAATGCGCTCCTCTTGGGTGCTAAGATGCCAGCTGAATGGAGGCGTAGTATTGTGGTCCCTTTTTTCAAGAACAAAGGAGATGCTCAGAGTTGTAGTAACTATCGGGGTATTAAATTACTCAGTCATACTATGAAACTTTGGGAGAGAGTGGTTGAATGTCGGATTAGAAGAGAAGTTGAAATCTCAGAGAATCAATTTGGTTTTATGCCTAGGAGATCGATGACCGAGGCCATTCATCTCGTCAGACGCCTTATGGAGAAGTTCAGGGAACGGCGCAAAGACCTCCATATGGTGTTCATTGATCTTGAGAAGGCTTATGATAGCATCCCCCGTGAAGCTATTTGGAAGAGCCTTGAGGAGAGGAGAGTGTCATCGTCGTACGTTAGGGTGATTCAAGGCATGTACTCCCAAGCTAGTTCCTGCGTCCGGACCCCAGTTGGTGACTCCCGTTTTTTCCCTGTTCAGTTTGGGCTACACCAGGGGTCGGCCCTAAGTCCTCTTCTTTTCGCCCTTATCCTAGATGTCATGTCGCGAGGGATTCAAGATGGCGTCCCTTGGTGCATGCTTTTCGCTGACGATATCGTGTTAGTGGCGGAGTCGAGGGAGGAGGTGAACGAGAAGTTGGAGTTATGGAGATCTACTTTGGAGCCCCAAGGCTTGCGTCTGAGCCGGTCTAAAACCGAGTATCTCTGGTGTAACTTCAGTGGTGAGGCCAACGAGGAAGGGGTCGAGGTTAGGATTGAAGATCAGATCGTCCCTCGTACGGATAAGTTCAAGTATTTGGGCTCGATCATCCAGAAGGAAGGTGAGATTGAAGACGATGTCACGCACCGTATCAAGGCTGGGTGGCTAAGGTGGAGGGCAGCGTCAGGGGTGATGTGCGACAAGAAATTACCGTTAAAGTTGAAAGGGAAATTCTATAGAGCAGCAATCCGTCCTGCGATGTTATATGGTTCGGAGTGTTGGGCGGTGAAGAAGGCCCTCGAGAGCAAGTTGGAAGCGGCTGAAATGAGGATGTTGCGGTGGTCTTGTGGGCGCACGATGTTGGAGAAAATCCCGAATGTGGTTTTTAGGACCGAGCTTGAGGTGGCGCCTTTTTCTGCGAAAGTTAGGGAAGGGAGGTTGAGATGGTTCGGCCACGTCCGTAGGAGGCTGGCTGAAGCCCCAGTTAGGAGGGTCGAGAGGCTTTCGATTGTTGGGGTGAGGAGGAGAGGTAGACCGAGGAGGTCGTGGGAAGAGCAGCTTAAGTTGGATTTAAAGGCCTTAAACTTAAATGAGACCATGACCGCTGATAGGTGTTCTTGGAGGCGCCAGATCAGAGTGGCAGATTCTCTTTTAGGGAGCGGCGCTGTGGTTGAGAGCCTTAGAGTTGGGTTGTCTCGGTTAGCTTTATCTTAGAAGTTCGGTTGTTTCGTTCTCATTTCTCGTTTTATTGTCTTATGTTTTCTAGTTTTGCAGATTCAGGTAGCCTGGCCAGGTGTCATCTTAAGCGGAGTAGTCAATCCCCTGGTAGGTAAGCCCCATGTGTTCTAAGCCATGGGCTCAGGTATGACAAGGAGCCTTTTTCAAATCTTAGGTAACCCTTGTGAATATCACACACTATTAGCTTAATGTGCACTTAGCCGAGGGTCTTCACGGAAACAGCCTCCCTACCGTTAAAAGCAGGGGCATGGTCTGCGTACATCTCACCCCCCCAGACCCTGCTCTGAGCGGGATATACTGGGTATGTTTGGTTTGGTTTGGTTTATACTATCTCAATTGCAAATATACCCCATCTTCTTCAACCTCCATTATTCTAACCTCAATTCTTTCCTTCTTCTTCACCCACCCCACCCACCAGCCCTGGCCATCACCGTCCGCCGCCGCCACCCTCCTCCGATGTCCGCCCACTGGGGCTGCAGGCTACCACCTCCATACATACACACATACATACAGATTGTTTTATTTATTCAATTCAACGTGTATTTGATTCTCGCACATGCTTTGACCGATTAGAAACTTCTCCGATGTCCGCCCACTAGTGCTGCAGGCTACCACCTCCATACATACATACAGATTGTTTTATTTATTCAATTCAACGTGTATTTGATTCTCGCATATGCTTTGATTGATTAGAAACGGAGAAATTGAGGTATGTTAATTTGTTAATAGTTGAATTGAGTGTTTTTTTTTTAATTTAATTTTTATTATGTGTGTTTTTTGTTGTTGAATTGGAGAGCTACACAAGGCGGTGAATCAGTTGTCAATGGCGGTGGCGAATGGAGGAGCCAGCTGGTTCGATAACAGGTTATTAACAAGATGTATATATATATTTTGGGGAAGATAGTATTTTTACAATTTTTAAAAAGAAATTTGTATAATTACAATTAAGATTGTAAAATTACAAATAACTCTTCTTACAAAAAGTAAAATTGTAAAAAATTACTTTTGACAATATATTTATCAAAAAAACTCCAAAATTTATTATTATACATTCTTTATATTATTTTATCTAAATTACCCTCTTAATTTCCATGGTTCTGGTTAATTTTTCATATTTTTTGCATCTACTTTTACAAGACTCGGTACATAGTAAAATTAACATATTCTTTTATTTATGTTTTCTTATCTACCAACATAACCGATAAAAATATTAGCAATCTCATAATATAAATATAAGGAATAATATATGTAATTGCTTTTTAAATTAAAAACAGTAATATATTTTTTGAGTAATTAAGTTTATATGTCTTATAAATTAATATATGTTCTAACAAAATTCGAGGACGAGCTAGAATCGAACCAAAAATTTGGCAAGACAAATTTATATTTCTACTAGTCGAGCCAAAATCTAATCATACAAATATATATATGCCAAAAATTATATAATAGAATTCAAATTATATTATTGCTCTTAGAATTGTGATAAAGTACCATTTTTTTGTTGTTAGTTTATAAACAAATAAATTTATACAATTTTAAATATATAGATCCGAAAATTTTAGAGATAAAAAACAAAAATTAATAAATCATAATAATTCAATATTGACATTTTAAAATATAAAAAGGTTAAAAATACGTAAAAATGATTTGAGAATAAAAGAGAATGCAGCTACATACATCCAAAATAAATGATCAAGGAAAAGGGAGGGTTTGGACAAAATATAATACAGGATGTGCAACTATAACTTTAGGGTGTGCATATATCAGTACCTTTTTAAATCAAACAAATAAGTATAATCGGTTATTAAAAAACCATATAAAATTACCCACCAATTGTACCGTAAAATCTCTTAAATCAAGAAAATATTTTTAAATATAAGATTTTTATTTATCAAGACTAATAAATATATTATTCAATTATAATAATTTTATTTTTTAGTTATGATAATAATTTTTTTAAATATAATGTTCAAATATGCCTAAATGATAATAGTTAAAAGTTAAAATTTTTATCATATAATTTTATCATACTCAAGGGCCCGTTTGGTTAGGGATAATAAACAAAGGGAAAGGGAATCAACTGGGTTCATTCCCTTTGTTTGTGTTTGTTTTGTAAAAATTGTCAATCCTTTTGACCTTTTATAGTTTTAGAATTACCCAATATTACTCATATCCCATTCCCTACCCTCCACCGGGTATTTTGTTTCCCTCTACTTAGTTTTTTTTCATATTCAATTATATTTTTTATCTTAAACCATTAAAACATAAATTTACATGTGAATTATTTTAAAAAAATAAAAAATTATTTTTAATTTAATTTTATAAATTAAAAATAATTTTGATATAAATTTCGATTCCGTTTCTGGATCAGAACCAAACAGGTAAAACAATTCAGGATCATTCCTTTCCTTTTTCCTTATTATCCTTTCTGGATTCCATTTCGTTTCCCCGGTATGAACCAAACACTCCCTGAATATATTTCTTAAACATATATATTAAATTAATATGGTGTATTGGGAGAATTTTAAGTATAATGTATTTGGAGATTATTTTCACGTACTTAAAATTATTTATAAGATTATACGTGTGAAATATTAGAGTTCATAAAAATATATATGTATAAAAGTATTTTTAATTAGATAAATATTTTATAAAATATTTTTTTTTCAAATTTAGTGAATATTAATTTATATTTACGAAAGACTTTATGATTTTCATACTTTTAATTTCAAAGTTCAAGTGATAGATCACTTGAAGTAATTCATCCTTATAATTTTAAATTTTAAACTCAAATTAAAAATCATAGTACTTACTTGAGAAGTTGACAGAAACTAAAAGTAGGTGTGTGTGATGGATGATGTAAAAAAAAATTACCAAAATAATCATATTTGAGCTTGCTTGGCTTTATTTATCGACGGGACACGTTAAATCGTGTACCGTGATATATAGTATAACACGGTATTTCGTCTACCGTAACACTGCCTCATACGGTGGACCGTGTAACGTGTTTTCGATAATACGGTACACTGTGTCCCGTGTTAGCGGGGTGCGCAGCTCAATAACAGTACACACTCTACCGTATCGTCCATAACACGGAAGACATAGTCCCGTATCATTCATAATACGGAATACCGTGCAACGCATCCAGCTATTACGGATGACGAAACTCCGTATCCCGTCGGTATTTCGGGCCATCTTTTCCATAATCAGTATTTTGGGCAATCATTATTTATTTTTGATTATTTTGAGCTATCACCCTGATGTAAAAATATTTCACATTTTTCTTTCTTCACTTTATTCACAAAATAGTTTATATATATCTAGAAATTGTTTCCGAATACTTTTCTCAAAGATTGGGGTTTTTTTCATAAATATTCAAATTAAAGAATTTTTTTGCAAAAATACCTTTTTTTAAAAAATAAATTACAAAAATATCAATTTCATAAAATATTTATGAAAATATGTTTTGCACTTTTGCGATTGACATCAACCAAAATCAACCATAAATGCAATTTTTAAAATTTAATAATTGAAATTATTTTTTGTTGCATAATAGGTTGCTTAACAAGTTACATCGGTATACCAAATGCAACCTCGAATGTAAACAAAATTAACATCGAATGCAACCAAAATTAATTTCAATTTTTTTTTTCAAAAAAATGCAAAAATAAGTTAAATTTGGTTGTTTTAGTATTTTTGTAAATATTTAAAAAAAAATATTAAAATTGCAAAAAAAATTAAAAAATAATTTTTTAAATAATTTCTCATGATTTAAAATATTTTCGGTCTAGTTATTGTGATAGTGTTACACATATCTGCAAAAGTTTTTAGCATATTTTGATTCTTTTAATTCTCTAAAGTGCTCTAGAAGTGATACAATGATAGAGGCTAAACTACCTTTATGGAAATGTAATAGTTTTACTACTAAGAAAGATAGATCAGATTAGAGAGATCGAGAGACGTAAAGAGAGAGATGAGAGAGAGATAAGAAAATAGAAAAAGAAGATGAGAAATGCAGAGAGATTAAGAAAAGAGAATTATCATTTCTGTTAATGGATCCCTTTACAGCTCATGAATTGAGTATTTATACAACAACTAAATGGAAAATGTTTGTAATTGATTTTCTCGCCCATTCCAATTACAAATATTCCACTAATTTCTATTTTTTTTATTAATTCCCCTATAACATATCTCCCTGCCTTAAAAGAGACTTGTCCTCAAGTTAAAAACCAAACTAAACAATAAAATCTTGAAATTGCAAAGTAAAAGCTTCAATTGGTTCCCAAGAAGCCTCATAATCTGGCAAACCTTCCCACTGTACCAAGAATTGAACTTAAGCAACATTATGAACCTTCTTAATTCTTCTATTAAGTACAGCTTTAGGCACCTTAGCAATCTCAGAAGTATGCATATTAATAGGTAATGTAACTGTCAAAGGAAGTTCACCATGAAAAGCCTTCAATTGAGAAACATGAAATACATCATATATAGATGCAGACACAGGCATCTTTAATTTTTGTAAGCAACTTTCCCAACCACAGCAATAATCTGAAATGGACCATAAAACTTTGGAGAAAGTTTATGATTACCCCTGTATTGCAGAATTTGTTGCCTATAAGGCTGTAACTTCAGCCATACCCAATCATTGACCTGAAAACTTCTTTCAATTCTGTGCTTATCAGCCTGAACTTTCATCATTTGCTGGGGTCTTTGCAATTGAATCTTAAGATCAGCCAGAATCTTTTTTCTCCTCTTCAAACTTCTATCAACCTCAACATTAGCACATTCACCAGCTAAATAGGGCAAATGCAAGGGAGGAGGTTGGCCATACACCACCTCATAAGGTGTAAGCTGAGTAGAAGTATGGAAGTGAGTATTGTACCACCATTTAGACAAAGGCAGCCAAGAACACAAATCTTTGTCATTAGAACTGCACATACACCTCAAATAACACTCCAAACACCTATTAACCACTTCAGTCTGACCATCTGTAACTGGATGGTATGATGAAGACAACAAAAAATCAATACCATGGATAGAAAACAGTCCTTGCCAAAAAGAGCTCAAGAAAACACTGTCCTTATCACTCACTATAGATTTAGGCCATCCATGTAACTTGAATACATTATCCAAGTAAGATTGAGCTACCTCTACTGCAGTAAAAGGATGAGCCAAGGCCATAAAATGAGCATATTTGCTCAATCTGTCAACTACTACAAATATAACAGTTTTACCATTTGATTTGGGTAAGCCTGTTATAAAATCCATTAGATATCACTCCAAACTTCCTCAGGAATAGGCAGTGGCTGTAGCAAACCAGGATATGCAGACAAATCATGTTTGTTACTTTGACAAATCTGACATTCTTTCACCATTTTTCTGATATCTCTATTCATACCCTTCTAGTAAAATAACTGTTTAATCCTTTTCAATGTCAAGTCTCTCCCAGAATGACCTCCTTCTGGAGTTGCATGATGCCACAGCATAATATTTTTCTTCAAATCAAGTTTATTCCCCACTACTATCTTATTACCCTTCCTCAACAATCCATTTTGAATAGAGTAAGAATCATAAGTCTGATTCTGTTGCAATTTAAACATAATATCTTGAAGAGTAATATCATTCACATAACTATCTACAATCAAGTCATGCAAATTGGAATTAACTGCAGAAATGGCTAAATACAAAATCTCAGAACCTTGTGCCCTTGACAAAGCATCAGCTGCAACATTTTCTTTACCACTTTTATACTGAATTTCATAGTCAAACCCAAGCAATTTGGACAACCAAAATTGCTGAAATGGAGTAGAAACTGTCTGCTGTAGAAGCCATTTTAAACTTTTTTGATCAGTTTTAATAATAAAATGACCACCAAACAAGTACTGCTCCCACTTTTGGACAGAAAAAATAATAGCCAGTAATTCCTTCTCATAGACAGATAGTCTTTGCCATTTAGGTCCTTGGGTTCTACTGATAAAAGCCAAAGGATGTCCTTTCTGCATTAACACAACTCCAATGCCCCTCTTAGATGCATCTGTTTCTATTACAAATGTTTCTTCAAAGTTTGGAACAGCTAAAACAGGTGCAGTATTTAGAGCCAATTTCAAATTCTCAAAAGCTACTTGAGCATCCTTAGTCCATTCAAAGGCTCCAGTCTTTAATAAATCAGTAAGTGGTTTGCTCAGTAGTGCATAACCTTTCGCAAATTTCCTATAGTATCCAGCCAACCCCAAAAAATCCCTTAATTCTTTTACAGTACTAGGCATTTACAAACTATTAATTACAGACAACTTAGCTGGAACAGTTTCTATACCCTTAGCTGATATAAAATGCCCCAAATACTCTATCTTTTCCACAACAAAAGAGCACTTGCTAGATTTAACATACATGCTGTTGTTATCTTGCATTAGTTGAAAAACCTGAGCCAAATGATCCCAATGTTCTGCAATATTTTTATTGTACACCAAAACATCACCAAAGAACACTAACACACACTTTCTCAATAGTGGTTTAAACACAGCATTCATCCTTGAAAAGAAGCAGGTGCATTAGTTAGCCCAAAAGACATAACTAAAAACTCATAATGTCATGTATGTGTCTTAAATGCAGTCTTAAAAATATCATCAGGATGTAACCTCAATTGGTGATAACCAGCTCTCAAATCCAACTTGCTAAAAACCTTTGCACTAGCTAATTCATCAATGAGTTCATCAATAACTGGGATAGTAAACTTGTCTTTAACTGTTTTCCTATTTAACTCTCTATAATCTATACACAACCTCCATGTTCCATCCTTTTTTCCAACTAGAACCACAGGAGAAGCATAGGGAGATGATATGGGCTAAAAGTAAGCCCTAAAGACACATTTAATGTTGCATTAATTATACCCGACATGGTCCAAACGTGGGGGCCATTAGTGGGGCCCAAACCAATATTTTCAATATTAATTTCGTAATTAATATTAAGGGATATTAACAGCTCAGCAATAAGAATCAGTTAAGGATACTATTCCTACCAGACTTAGCCTCCAAGGCACCCAATTCGATATGGAAACAGACTCCTACAAGGAAGGAGTCTAGAACCTTCCTAAAGGCGGTGGCTTGCCCACCAAGTATCTGAATCCTACAATAATTCTAAGGCTTCTCAGCCTATATAAAGGGCCTGACCCCTCATTCTCAGAACTACGTCTTGGCTTGATTCTCAATACGAGATACGTAGGCACTTTGTGAGGACCGATTAGTCTCAAACACGGAAACAACCATTAAAGCTTGAAGCTCACCGACCCCTTTTGCATTAAATACACACAAACCCTAGCCGTAATATTCGTAACCTAGTTTTTATTCTACAACATTTGGCACCGTCTGTGGGAAAACAACATCAACAATGGTTCAAACATGAAGAACAACGTCAACCTCGACTGAGGCTATACCCCTTAGCTCTGCTCCACCCACCACTTCTGATCCGCTTATCACAATCGAAGAAGGACAATTACCCCATCAACAGGGGCGATTATTCAACCTCTAGTCATTCAACCCCAGGGACGATTCCCCATGTTGAGGGAACTCTACCCGTGGTCGTCCATCCAAATCAAGAAGCTAACCCTCTTCAGATGGTGGTTTCTCCTCTTGGTAATGTTAATCGTACACTACCCCCCGGGGATACAGATCCACACTATGGATCTCCTCTTGAATACCAACCCGATATATGGGCTGCCCAATTATCCCCCTCGACAAAGGGAACCTGGACCAAGTGGTCATGCCTTACAGATCAGAGATCGAGAGTACGATGACTACTCCGGTCCCTATACTGATGATTCATCATCATCTGAGGATGATGATCGAGATGAAGCCCCGAGGAGGTGGCGTGCTAGCAAAGAACCTCTAAGGAGGACATGAAGTATCCATGATGGACCCCCCTTGACAACTGCTGAGAGGATCAAGGCTTATGAGGCTGAGATCTTAAAGTTGAAGGACGACATGGCGAGAGAGCAAGCTAGATTGAATCAAACTCAGCCTCCTCCAACCACAGGGAGGATTCCCATTATAAATTTGGAGATGCCTTCAAGGAGACAGAGAAGGGCCGATCCCCCAACTGAAAAATCGACAAGGATGGAGATCCCCAGAAGAAACCCCAAGGACCTGCTGCCACTCGGGGATCCTGATGATCCTACACCCCCGTTTACTGAGGAGGTGATGAATGCACGCATCTCAAAGAAGTTCAAGATGCCGACAATTAAGGCTTATGATGGAACGGGCGACCCCGCAAACCATGTCAGGACATTCTCAAACGCACTGCTGCTGCAGCCAGCGAGTGACGCCTTAAAGTGTAGAGCGTTTCCTCAATCCCGTCGGGCATGGCTCAAAGGTGGTATAGCCGCCTACCTGCAAACTCAATTGGTTCTTTTAAGAAGTTAAGCGCTGCCTTTATCAGCCACTTGATTAGTGGGAGAGTTCATGAAAAAAGTTCTGCATCCCTCATGTATGTGGTGCAGGGGAAGAATAAAAATTTGAGGGATTATCTCAAGCGATTCACCAAGGAGACGTTGAATATTACTGATCTGGAAAATAAGGTGGCCATGGTAGCCCTAGAACACAGAACCACTGATCTCTTCTTTAAAAGGTCTTTGGCAAAACATCCTCCTGAAAACATGGCCGAGCTCCAACGAAGGGCCGACAAGTATATCAAGGCTGAGGACAGCATGAAGAAGGAAGCCGTAGGAGGCAATGGCAAGGGTTCCAACGACTCAAAGAAACGAAAGCAAGAGCAAGAGACGCTAGGGACAAGTATCCCCGAACTAGCAAAGACTCTGAGTCACCGCCAAAGAAAGGTTTGGGACCTAGATTTTCTAATTATGCAAGGCTGAACGCTCCTAGGAGTCAGATCTTGTTAGATATTGAGAAGGACAAAGACTTTCGATGGCCGAAGCCACTTAGGGGTGATCCCGTAAAAAGAAACAAGGAGCAGTACTGTAGGTACCACCGTGATGTGGGGCATGATACAGATGATTGTAGATAGTTGAAGGATGAGATTGAGTTCTTGATCCGGAAAGGGAAGCTGAGCAAGTTCACTAAGGGTGATGATCGTGGAACCCAAAGAAGGGACTATGATAGAAGAGACATTGACAGAAGAGATAACGATCGTGATCGTAATCCACAGCCCCGAGGGCCAGTTATTAACATGATTTGGGGAGGCCCAACGGTGGCTGGTGCGACTCGAAACTCTCGAAAGGCATATGCCAGAGAAGTGATGCACATCGTGGGGGAAGCCCCGAAACGTGCTAGGATTGAAATAACATTTGGATTTGATGATTCACACCTCGAAAGGGTGAAGTTCCCCGATGACGACCCGTTGGTCATAACCCCTGTTATTGGAAATTCGGAGGTGAAGCGAGTCTTGATAGACAATGGAGCTTCTGTTGATATTTTGTTTCATGATGCATTTGTAAAGATGGGGTACACTGACTCTCAGTTGACCCTGACCAACATGCCAATCTACGGGTTTAATGGAGTCGAGTCCAAGGTTGAAGGGACTATTCAGTTACCCATAACAATCGGGCAAGAACCTAAGGAAGCTACTCAGATGCTGACTTTTCTTGTGATAAAGGCATCCTCAACTTATAACGAAATCCTTGGGAGGACCGGACTTCACGCATTCAAGGATGTTGCCTCTACATACCACATGAAAATTAAGTTTCCGACTAGGAATGGTGTTGGAGAACAAAGGGGTGATCAGATGATGGCAAGAAGCTGTTACGTATCCGCATTAAGAGCTGATGGAATCGGGGGACAGGTACTTCCGATTGAAGACATGGATGTCCGTGGTGATGATGAACACCGAGGGAAGCCAGCAGAGGACTTAGTCCCTATTCCTCTAGAGTTGGGCGACCCTGAGAAAGTAAATTATGTAGGAGCTTCTTTGAAGGAACCCCTGAAGGGCAAGTTGATAGCATTTTTGCAAGAGAATAGAGACGTGTTTGCTTGGACAGCAGTTGATATGCCAGGGATTGATACCCAACTCATAACTCACAAGTTGAATGTTGATCATGAGCGGAAGACAATAAAACAGAAGAAAAGGAATTTTGCTCCTGAAAGGCAAGAGGCCATTAAGCAAGAAGTTGACAAGCTCTTAGAGGTTGGGTTTATTGAAGAGATTCAGTTCCCCGAATGGTTGGCTAACCCTGTGATGGTCAAGAAGGCAAATGGGAAGTGGAGGATGTGTATAGACTTCACTGGTTTGAATGATGCATGCTCGAAGGATTGTTTTCCCCTACCAAGGATAGATATGTTGATAGATGCCACAGCTGGACATGAGATGTTGAGCTTTATGGACGGATTCAGCGGCTATAATCAGATTAAGATGCACAAGGATGACATCCCAAAGGTATCTTTCATAACTGACTTTGGTGTTTTCTGCTATCTTGTTATGGCTTTTGGTCTAAAGAATGCAGGCGCTACTTATCAACGATTAGTGAATAAGATATTCGCTCATCTGATTAGTAAAACCATGGAGGTCTATGTTGATGACATGTTAATCAAGAGCCTATTCAAGGCCGACCACATTAAGCACCTCAGAGAGGCATTCGAAGTGCTGAGGCACCACAAAATGATGTTGAATCCAGCCAAGTGTGCTTTTGGTGTTGGATCTGGAAATTTTTTGGGTTTGATGGTTTCAAATAGAGGTATAGAGGCCAACCCTGACAAGATCAAGGCGATTTTAGATATGGAACCACCGCACTCTATAAGAGATGTGCAGAAGTTGACGGGCCGAGTAGCAGCTCTAGGAAGATTCATCTCCAAGTCTGGTGATAAATGCTTGCCTTTCTTTCAAGCATTGAAGAAAGTGAAAAATTTTGAGTGGACACCTGAAAGCCAAGAGGCCTTTGAACAATTGAAGAAATACATGGCAGAAGCCCCGTTGTTGGCCAAGCCTAGTCCGGGGGAAACCCTTTACTGATACTTGGCGATATCTGAACAAGCACTGAGTGCCGTCCTCATTCGCGAAGAAAATCACGTTCTGAAACCTGTCTATTATGTGAGCAAGGTGTTGCATGGGGCAGAGTTGAATACTCTCCCATTGAGAAGTTTGCTTTGGCTTTGATAACAGCCTCGAGGAAGCTACGACCATACTTCCAGGCACACAAGATTGAGGTCTTGACAGACCAGCAATTAAGGAACATACTGCATAGCCCGAAGGCCAGTGGAAGATTGATTAAGTGGGCAATCGAACTTGGAGAATTTGACATCGCATATAAGCCTCGAACAGCCATCAAGGCTCAGGCATTGGCTGACTTCGTGGTTGAATGTACCATTGGCAACCAAGAAGTCGGGGGGTAGGAGATATTGACCACCCCTGGAAGAGAGGATAAAGATGAAGAGCTTGTACCCGATCAGAGGGAATATTGGGTGCTCTATTTTGATGGAGCATCAAAAACAAAATCTAGTGGTGCAGGTTTAGTCTTGCAAAGCCCCGATGGGTTCACAGTTGAGTATGCTTTGAAATTGGACTTTCCAACAACCAACAACGAAGCTGAGTACGAAGCCTTGATAGCCGGGTTGGGCTTGGCCAGAATCATGGGGGTCAAGAATCTCAAAGTGTGTTGGGATTCAAGACTAGTGGTATCGCAAGTGAATGGTGAATTTGAAGTCAAGAATGAAACTATGGCGAAGTATTTGAGAATTGTGAAAGCTGTTATGACTCAGTTTGATGAGTGCTACGTGGAACACATTCCTAGATAAGAGAATGTTAAGGCTGATGCCTTGTCTAAGTTTGCTTCTTCTGAGATTGAGAATTACACAGGGAGTGTCTACTTCCAGGTCTTGAAGACCCCAACCATCAACTCTAAGTTGGTGGCACCAATTGATATAGGAGGCTGCTGGATAGATCCTATCAAGGCTCACCTAGAAACCGGATGGCTTCCTGACAATGCCTTGGAGGCACAGAAGCTGTCAGTAAGAGCATTGAGATATGCCTTAATCGAAGGCATCCTTTACAAAAGATCGTTTGTCATCCCATACTTGAGGTGTTTGAGACCTCAAGAGTCAAGAGAAGCACTAGAGGAAGTTCATGAAGGGATCTGTGGGCAACACTTGGGGGGGGGCAGAGCCCTAGCTCACAAGATCACTCGACTAGGATTCTACTGGCCAGACATGTTGTCCGATGCACAGAATTATGTCAAGCGGTACGATAGATGTCAAAAGCACGCTCCAATTATAAGACAGCCGCCTGAGATGTTAACCTCGATTAACTCTCCTATTCCATTTGCAATATGGGGAATGGATATACTTGGTCCCTTTCCCGTAGCATCTGCACAAAGAAAGTTTCTGATAGTGGCCATCGACTACTTCACCAAGTGGATTGAGGCTAAGCCTCTAGCCAAGATAACCACCAAACAAGTTACCCAGTTATTTTAGGAGAACATCATTTGCGGATATGGAATCCCGCGAATTCTTGTGACGGACAACGGAACGCAGTTCAACAATCAAGAGTTTAAGAAGTACTGTGAGGAAAATGCAATTGAGCTTCGTTTCACTTCAGTAGCACATCCGCAAGCAAATGGGCAAGCAGAGGTTTCCAATCGAATTATCCTAGATGGATTGAAAAAGAGGGTTGAACGTTCAAGGAACACTTGGGTGGATGAGTTACTACCCATACTCTGGGCATATCGCACCACTTGTAAGGTGACGACTGGAGCAACCCCGTTTTTGTTGGCTTATGGAGCCGAGGCAGTTGTGCCCTTGAAAATAATGCATGCATCACCTCGAGTTGAGGCATACGAACAAGAAACTAATGAAGAAGGCATGAGGCTTGCCCTAGACCTAATTGATGAGGTTAGGGACGAAGCAAATGCCCGGAATGTAGAGCATCAGAAGAGAGCATCCTTCCACTACAACCAAAGGGTTAAGGAGAGGTTCTTTCGACAGGCCGACCTGGTTCTAAGGAAGATAGAGGCTTCTGGAGTTGGTCAAAAGGGAAAACTAGCCCCTAACTAGGAAGGACCGTATCGAGTCAAGAAGACAATAGGAAGAGGATCCTACAAGTTGGAAACCTTGGATGGAAGCGAGGTGCCCCGCACTTGGAACGCTGCGAACCTGAAGGTTTATTATGTTTAAGCTATTCTTGTAAAGACTTAGCTTTTTATCTATTTATTAGGAAAAGTTGCTATCTATGTAAGGGTTGAACCCGTTTTGAGTTATTAATGCAAGTTTGTTTTCCATTCTTTGATTCTGTGATTTTAATTACGTACCAAGCACCTGTTGAGTGTAAGTCTAGAATGACCAAGTACAAAAAATAAAGAACATACGAGTAAAGGAAAACAACTGCATAAATAATATGCCCTGATGGGCCAAGGTTTAAGTTACAGACATATCAAATAAAAGTTTAAGTCCATGAAGGACCCCGAATGAAAATAAACACAGCCACAAGCAGCTAACAAGACCATGCAAGGCCGCTTACTCTTGTAGACCATCTTCAGAACTCTCTTCCTCGATAGAACCCTCCTCGCCCGAATCATCATCGGAGCCGCCGTCATCTTCGGTTGCCATTGCAGTCGGGTGTGCCCCAGCCCTCTCGGCCTCTTCCCCTCCTTCTCCCTCTTCTTCTTCTTTGGAGGAGCTGGAAGAAGGGCTTACTTCCTTTTGAAGCCTTCTACTGCCTGGGATTGGTTAAGGAATCGTCCCATCCCTCCTCGCTGTCATGGCTTCTTTCCACGAGAACTCGAAGAGCATGAGTCTTGGCTAACAGCTTGGGCACCCCCTCTTGAGCCAGAGCCAGAACGAGGACGGCTTCCCCTAGAGCCAGAACCCGATGCTTGGGCCACTGTGTTGACTCCCGAGCTTGAAGCAACATGACCATAAGGGCTTGGGAAGTCCATTGGGTTAACTACGGTTGGATGCCTTTTGCTCACAGCATTAACAGCCCTGTCCCAGTCGACGGACATAATACTCGTGCGTACTTCGTCATCATGCTTGTCTATAAGCTGGAAAAAGTCCTCAAACTCTTGGTAAGCCTTCACCACCAATTTGTAGTCAGCCGCCTTTTTCTTGTACAAGGAGTCATATTGCCTCTGGAAAGAACGTGCATCAACTTTAGCCCGAATGGCCCTGGACTCTAAGTCCTGACATTTCTCGTCAAATATTGCCTTTTCCTTTTTTAAGGCCACGTTCTCATCTCGGTATGCACGACCTTGACGAGTGCTGGCCTGGAAGTAGGCGTTAGCCTGGAACAAAGAGTTAGTAAGATATTGACAATTATGAGTTATATGAAGACATTACATCTGAGATAGAGAGTGTGAAACCTGATACAGGGCTTGGGCTCCTAGAGTCTCCGCCTCGTCAATTTTATCCCCGGCAGTCACTGTCAAAAGATCGGGGGGAGTGATGCAACACATAGATCAATCCAAGGCCGACTCCGGGCATCCCAAGACAGAGTCTTGTTCGCAAATGCCCTAACCAGGGATGAAAGGGGTTTTGATCTTCCCGTCAGCATTCCGGGATCTTTTCGAAGAACATCCCAACAGGAACTGTGGAATTTTCTGACCAGGGGGTGCAGCAGCTACCTCGTCTCTCTTGATCATCCTTCTAGTAACCCTCGGCTGGTTCTCTGGACGGCTATCTATTTCTTCAGCAGCTGAAATTGCAACAGAAAAGATATTGGGATAAGAACAAACAGAGTTCATAATGTGCTATAAAAAATTACCCTCAATAGAAAGTAAGCTAAGGCCAGCTTCCACAAGCCTCTTCTCATTCAAGAAAACTTTGTAATGAGTTCGACCATCATCCGCAATTAGTTTATCTCGATCAAGCAGCTTTTCTGGGCTGAGATCGTACACCAGGTGCACCTGGCACAAGACCAGGACCTCATTTCAGCCGACCAGCTGCCAAAGGAGGGGTCTGGCCGACCTCTTGGCAGCCTTGGCCGACCAGGAGCACATGGAAAGCCGGCACAGGACCTTTCAACGCTGTTTGGGACATATCTTGAGCTCCGGGTATCAGATTTGGACGATCTTACAGTCCACACGAAGATCACGACGTTTTCCACAACCTTGGAAGGTCCCAACCGACCAGGAGCACCTGGTGGCCGACCAGGACCTCATGTCAGCCGACCAGGTGCCATAGAAGGGGTCTGGCCGACCAGGACCTCCTAGCAGCCGACCAGGTGCCATGGAAGGGGTCTGGCCGACCTCCTGGCACCTCCCGTCAGTTGGTTGGCCCGGTTGATGGTTCTGGTGAAGCTTTTTACTTCCCAGAACGAACGTCAACCTTCGAACATTCATGAAACTTAGCACCGTTTAGCGTCGATTAGCACCATGTAGTGCCGTCTTATGCCATTTAACGTCGTTCAACACAGATTAAATGTCGTTTAAGCGTCTATTAATGCCGTTTGCAGTCATCACGGAGCCCCTGTCAGCCAATCAGCCGACCAGGAGCACCTGGCAGCCGACCAGGACCTCATGACAGCCGACCAGGTGCCATGGAAGGGGTCTGGCTGACCAGGACCTCCTGGCAGCCGACCAGGTGCCATGGAAGGGGTCTGGCCGACCTCCTGGAACCTCTCGTCAGTTGGTTGGCCCGGTTGATGGTTCTGGTGAAGGTTTTTACTTCCCAGAACGAACGTCAACCTTCGAACATTCATGAAACTTATCGCCGTTTAGCGTCGATTAGTACCATGTAGTGCCGTCTTATGCCATTTAACATCGTTCAACACAGATTAAACGTCGTTTAAGCGTCAATTATTACCGTTTGTAGTCCACACGGAGCCCCTGTCAGCCAATCAGCCGACCAGGAGCACCTGGCAGCCGACCAGGACCTCTTAGCAGCCGACCAGGTGCCATTGAAGGGGTCAGGCCGACCAGAAGCTCCTGTCAGCCGACCAGGACCTCCTGTCAGCCGACCAGGACCTCCTGGCAGCCGACCAGGACCTCTTGGCAGCTGACCAGGACCTCTTGGCAGCCAACCAGCTGACCAGGGGGTGGCTGCAGCTGTTCCGGGTCTCCTTTTGGCCAATCAATTTAGCATCGATTAGTGCCGATTAGTACCGATTAGTGTCGATTAGCATCGATTAGTGTCGATTAGCATCGATTAGTGCCGATCAGTACCATTTAGTGCCGTTTTATGTCGTTTAACGCCGTTTAACATCGTTTAAACGTTGTTAAGGCTAATTAGCGCCAAGTAGCATTTGCTTAACATTGTCGTAAACGCGTCGCTCGCTCCACGCTTTACATCAAGACAATATTCGTGAAACACTAGTGTATAAAGATGGACCCTGACCCGAGTCTCGAATAAGGCCGTTATAACTTCAAGGAAAACCTGATCAGTTTTCTTGGAAGTTAGGGAGCAAATGATATGGGCTAAAAGTAAGCCCTAAAGACACATTTAATGTTGCATTAATTAGACCCAACATGGTCCAAACGTGGGGGCCATTAGTGGGGCCCAAACCCATATTTTCAATATTAATTTCGTAATTAATATTAAGGGATATTAATAGCTTAGCAATAACAATCAGATAAGGATACTATTCCTACCAGACTTAGCCTCCAAGGCACCCAATTCGATATGGAAACAGACTCCTACAAGGAAGGAGTCTAGAACCTTCCTAAAGGCGGTGGCTTGCCCACCAAGTATCTGAATCCTACCATAATTCTAAGGCTTCTCAGCCTATATAAAGGGCCTGACCCCTCATTCTCAGAACTACGTCTTGGCTTGATTCTCAATACGAGATACGTAGGCACTCTATGAGGACCGATTAGTCTCTAACACGGAAATAGCCATTAAAGCTTGAAGCTCACCAACCCCTTTTGCATTAAATACACACAAACCCTAGCCGCAATATTCGTAACCTAGTTTTTATTCCACAACGGGAGAAGAATTGTCTTGTATAATACCCCTTTCTAACATCTCCTGAACTAATTGTTCAATTACATCTCTTTGCTTTAAAGGGTACCTGTAGGATCTGATGTTGACTGGCCCTTCTCCAGGTGCAATTGGAATCTTGTGATCAAATGTACCTCTTCTAGGAGGCAAATCTCTTGGTTCTTCAAATACTGCAGCAAACTGTTCCTTTAATTGTTGTAATTCCTCATTGTTATGTTTGCACACTGACACAAGATTATCTATATCCACTTCCCACCTCTTTACTTTCTAGTGATACTGGTAACATTCTTTTCACTTGTATCAAACAACAATGAGCTCCTTTCTCCAACAATTTAGCAAATGGTTCTCCTTCCAGTACTTTAACTTTCTTCTGAGGAACTCATTTTAAAGAAATCTGTTCATCATTCAAAATAAAATTCATCTTAAGTTTCTTAAAATCCCAATATACAGGCCCAATAGTAGATAACCATTGAATCCCTAAAACCATATCACAACTCCCCAATGGTATCAACAAAACCTTAGTACTGAATTTTTTCCCATTCATAATCCAACTGAAGTTTTTACAAATGTATTTGTAAATAATATGATTTCCATCAGCTATTGTAACTGCTTGAGGTGGCACCTCTTCCAATTTACAACCCAAATTCTTAGCAAATTCTAAATCAAGAAAGTTATGAGTACTTCTAGAATTAACCAATATATGAACTGAGGTCCCCTCTATTACCCCCTTTATTCCCATTGTCTGAAAATTCAGATTTCCTGCCAAAGCATTCACAGAAATGCATGGTTCCCTTTCTTGAAACCTTTCTTCAACCAACACATTGTCATTCTGTTCTATATCTTCACAACCTAAATTCACACTATTGCCAAGTACCTCCACTGTGAATAATTGAGGCTCTTTAAACTTGCATTTATGTACCCTTTCATAAGCCTAATCACAGTAATAGCATAATCCTTTTTCTATGTTTTCTGCTTTTACATCTGCAGGAATATACCTAGATTTCCTAACATTTACAGATCCTTTCACCACTGATTGATTAGTTTTATTTGCAAGTGTAGGTAACAAGGGTCGAAGAGTATTGGCCAACAAAGGGACTGACTGCTGAGGTTTTTGCTGACTGAAATGACTGAAGTTCTGAACATTGTTAGACTTATAGGGTTTATGGTTCACGTTAATGGATTCTTCATGCAATCTTGCATACTCAATTGCATCTGCAAGGGTTCCTGGCTTAAAAGCTCTAACAAAAGGTTTAATGGTAGGTTTCAAACCCCCAATAAAACTATCCAACATGTAAGAATCAGACAAAACATGATTGTGTTGTAACATCAAAGATCTGATTCCTTCAAATTCATCAATATAATCCTCCAACTGACCCCCTTGCTGCAATTTATTAAAATTCTCAACAATCTTACCAGCCCCATCATCTTTAAACCTTGAAATCAAATCTATTATAAAATCATCCCACTCCACAGATTTCCTATTAGCCAAATAACTAGTTACCCAAGTTTCTGCTTTATCTAACATATGTAAAGATGCTAGATCCACTTTCTGATCGTTAGGTATTTTACACAACTCAAAGTACCTATTACACTTCTTGATCCAAACCCTAGGATGAGCACCATAAAATTTAGAAAAATTGACTTTAGGAGTAAATTTCAGAGTTCTGTTATTACCTGATTCAAGAATTATAGTTGATTCATTGTTGTTTCTTGGAATTTCAGTCCTCTGAGATGAACCAACACCTTGAAGTTGAGATTTAATCTCATCGATCGATCGCATCAATCGAACCAATGTATCTTCAACTTTCTTGTTCTGCACCTCTTGTTTCTGATTAAATGACTCCAATTTTTGATCCATAATCTTGATATGATCTTCCATAACTGTCTTTTTCCTTGTAATTGCTAGCGTCAAAGCACAAAAGTGGTGTATCTATCTGTATCTCTGTTTCTTGTTGTTCACCAGGTTCGAAACTACTTTGATACCAATGATAAAGGCTAAACTACCTTTATGGAAATGCAATAGTTTTACTACTAAGAAAGATAGATCAGATTAGAGAGATCGAGAGATGTAAAGAGAGAGATGAGAGAGAGAGATAGGAAAATGAAGAAGGAGATGAGAAATGCAAAGAGATTAATAAAAGAGAATTATCATTTCTGTTAATGGATCCCTTTACAGCTCATGAATTGAGTATTTATACAACTAAATGGAAAATGTTTGTAACTGATTTTCCCGCCTATTCCAATTACAAATATTCCACTAATTTCTAATTTTTATTGATTCCCCTATAACATACAGGGTGAATTATCCTCACAGATTTCATCGATTCCAAGCGTATTCATTCTCCGACCTTGGCGAAAGTTGGAAAAGTTCATTTTCTCACCTAATTTCATTGTTTCTAATTTATTCAATTTCATTCTCATACTCATATATATATATATATATATAAGCTACGGATCAAAAAGGAACTCTTTTAATTGAGTAACTGTGGAACTCAACATAAGCCCTTGGATTAAAAACATTTGTAGGGTTGGATGTAAACCCATAAACCCACAGCATTCTAAGGTAGATGTTGTACTCATTTTTCAATTTTGAACTGTAATACATAATATCACTTTTACTTTTACCGAACATCATATTTTATTTTATTTGAAAATTTACTTTTCATAATTTTATTATTATTACAGAATGTAATAATGAATTTGTAGAACACGGTTCTAAGTTTATAGAACATTGTAGAAGAGAGTTTTTACTTATTTTATTATAAAACTTCATTTTATTTACAGAACACAAATTCAACTACATTTCTACATTTACATTTTGTTTTTATATCTTTATTTAATAATATCTACATTTCTACCTAACATAATTCTAAATCTATAGAACATGATTGTGATTTGTGAATCTACAGAATGTATTTATATTTTCTTGAAATTTGGTACTGTAGATAGAATTTGTAAGTAATTTTAAAACTACAAACATAACATACAAGTTTAGATTATTTTATAATGTTCAAAATGACATTTTTAACAAATTAATTTTATAATTGAATTAACTATGTATTTGGAAACAGAAAAGTATATTATAAAACACACAAAATATAATTGATTTTTTCAAAATACGTAAGCAAATTACATAATTTTAAAAATAGAAAGTAGAAAACCCATTGAATGTTAGAAGTAAACAAAAAATACATAAGATGAAAAAATTTATTATTTACAAAGTAGTCACTTGATCCATTACAGAACATATAATTTTATAAAATACATAATACAGAACACAAAACTAACATGGAAATTGAGAACCCAAAACTACTATTACAGAATCCACGCTTTAAATAAATTGAAAAAAATAATTTTATGCTTTTTAAAAAGTGATCAGAATGATAGAACTTTATTGTTCAATAGTTTTTCGACAAGCTAATAGCCACGTACTGTTTGTGTGTTTAGTATACTTCAATTTGGACCGTCTATTTAAAATAATAAATTTACTTAGTTACTCAAATAGGCAAGTTACCCACTGAGAATCACCCTATATATATATATAGGAGATCAATCAGGAGCCCCCGGGGGATATCCCCCGCCCTCCATGTTTCATGGAGGGCGTCCGCCAAAAAACATGGAGGGCGTATTCTTGTGAAAATTAAATTAAAAATAGAAAAATAAGATAAAATTCGAATTAAAATTCATAAAAATTCAAATATTAATACTCATTAATTCTGTGATTAATTTTACATTAGATTCACTACTTTTCTATTTTTGAGATTTTTACGTTACAAAAACCAAATGCACTGTATGAGATGTTTGTTTGTTTGAGGGAGAAAGAGGAGAGTTGATGAATTTATTGCTAAAAAAATGGAGTCATCTTTATAAATTATTAAGGAAACTTTAAAATTCGACATGGAGAAATTAGCTAGTGGTTGCACTACTCTTGCCTGAGAGTTACACACAAAAACCAAATGCACTGTATGAGATGTTTGTTTGTTTGAGGGAGAAAGAGGAGAGTTGATGAATTTATTGCTAAAAAAATGGAGTCATCTTTATAAACTATTGAGGAAACTTTAAAATTCGACATGGAGAAATTAGCTAGTGGTTGTACTACTCTTGCCTCAGAGTTACACACAAAAACCAAATGCACTGTATGAGATGTTTGTTTGTTTGAGGGAGAAAGAGGAGAGTTGATGAATTTATTGCTAAAAAAATGGAGTCATCTTTATAAATTATTGAGGAAACTTTAAAATTTGACATGGAGAAATTAGCTAGTGGTTGTACTACTCTTGCCTGAGAGTTACACACAAAAATCAAATGCACTGTATGAGATGTTTGTTTGTTTGAGGGAGAAAGAGGAGAGTTGATGAATTTATTGCTAAAAAAATGGAGTCATTTTTATAAATTATTGAGGAAACTTTAAAATTTGACATGGAGAAATTAGCTAGTAGTTGCACTACTCTTACCTGAGAGTTACACACAAAAACCAAATGCACTGTATGAGATGTTGTTTGTTTGAGGGAGAAAGAGGAGAGTTGATGAATTTATTGCTAAAAAATGGAGTCATCTTTATAAATTATTGAGGAAACTTTAAAATTCGACATGGAGAAATTAGCTAGTGGTTGTACTACACTAGCCTGAGAGTTACACACAAAAACCAAATGCACTGTATGAGATGTTTGTTTGTTTGAGGGAGAAAGAGGAGAGTTGATGAATTTATTGCTAAAAAAATGGAGTCATCTTTATAAATTATTGAGGAAACTTTAAAATTCGACATGGAGAAATTAGCTAGTGGTTGTACTACTCTTGCCTGAGAGTTACACACAAAAACCAAATGCACTGTATGAGATGTTTGTTTGTTTGAGGGAGAAAGAGGAGAGTTGATGAATTTATTGCTAAAAAAATGGAGTCATCTTTATAAATTATTGAGGAAACTTTAAAATTCGACATGGAGAAATTAGCTGGTGGTTGTACTACTCTTGCCTGAGAGTTACACACAAAAACCAAATGCACTGTATGAGATGGTTTGACAACAATCCGGGACAAAGCACTAGTTAGCAGTACGGGTCAAATCGATGGTTGACTACCACTTTTACCATCTAAATAAATTTATTATTTTTTATAAACTTGGGAATATCACTAAATTAGATATATATTGACATACGTGCGGTTGGATTAGGGCTGATCATTCGGTCGGTTCGGTTAAAAACCGAACCGAATAAGAAAAACCGAATAACCGAATTACAAATTTTGTTGAACCGAACCGAACCGATTTGTCTAGCAAAACCGAACCGAACAGAAATAAAATGGATCGGTTTATTCGGTTCGGTTTACTATAAAACCGAAATTTTAAAATTTGCATCCTTGAATTCTTGACTGCTGGTCTGCTTTTACAACATCAAGCTCCATTCCTGAAAATTATAGTAAAAAAGAGATCATGTATTGTAATATACTACAATACCAACTATTTCCGGCAAAACCAACGATTTCCGGCGAGAAGCAAAAATGCCCAGAAAATTCGAAGTAAGATAAATCACCATATAAATCAAATAATCAAACGATCTATACATGTAACATTAAACAACCCATAGAAATTCAATATTGAATAAAAGTTACCGGAAGTCAAGCACTTGAAGAGAGACCGGCGTTTGGTACTTCGGTCGGCACTCGACAGCGTGGTGTAAGAAAGAGAGAAATGATGAAGTCAAAAATCAAACCTGAGATCTAAAATGAAGATTGTGGTCAAAAGTGAAGCGGCCCACCTCTTCACTACTTGTGTAATAAAGTCTTGGCCAACTCATTCAACTCTTGAATCGAGAAATATAATTACTGTCTGTCTTACTGATTAGTATTATTATTAATGAAAGAATAAGATATATAATTAAAAAATATATGTATAGATAATTCGGTTAATTCGGTTTTTAACCGAACCGATATTCTTCAGACCGAACCAAACCAAATTATTTTCGTTTTAAACCGAATAACCGAAATAACCGAAATTTTTAGAAAAATACAATCCAAACCGAACCGAAATTTTTCGGTTCGGTTCGGTTTTTCGGTTTCGGTTCGGTTTTGCTCAGCCCTAGGTTGGATCGTCGATAAGTATTTTTTAAAAAATAGAAACAACAATCCGGGACAAAGCACTAGTTAGCAATACGGGTCAAATCGATGGTTGACTACCACTTTTACCATCCAAATAAATTTATTATTTTTTATAAACTTGGGAATATCACTAAATTAGATATATATTGAAATACGTGCGGTTGGATCGTCGATAAGTATTTTTTAAAAAATAGAAACAACAATCCGGGATAAAGCACTAGTTAGCAGTACGGGTCAAATCGATGGTTGACTACCACTTTTACCATCCAAATAAATTTATTATTTTTTATAAACTTGGGAATATCACTAAATTAGATATATATTGACATACGTGCGGTTGGATCGTCGATAAGTATTTTTTAAAAAATAGAAACAACAATCCGGGACAAAGCACTAGTTAGAAGTACGGGTCAAATCGATGGTTGACTACCACTTTTACCATCCAAATAAATTTATTATTTTTTATAAACTTGGGAATATCACTAAATTAGATATATATTGATATACGTGCGGTTGGATCGTCGATAAGTATTTTTTAAAAAATAGCAACAACAATCCGGGACAAAGCACTAGTTAGGAGTACGGGTCAAATCGATGGTTGACTACCACTTTTACCATCCAAATAAATTTATTATTTTTTATAAACTTGGGAATATCACTAAATTAGATATATATTGACATACGTGCGGTTGGATCGTCGATAAGTATTTTTTAAAAAATAGAAACAACAATCTGGGACAAAGCACTAGTTAGTAGTACGGGTCAAATCACCAAAGTTTTTACCAACATCATCATCAATATCATCAACATCTATTGTTTCATGAATTTCAACACCATTTTCATCAAAAAGTTTACGATAAACTCTTTTATTTCGAACGGGAGTTACATAATTAAACTCGTTATGATCACTAGAAGAGTTAGAATCATAATTAAATAAATAAGAGGTCTTGAAAATTCTAACCTTATTTTTTTGCTCTCCAAAGATGAAAAAAGAAGCTGAAAAAACTGTGCAGTTGGAACAAAAGACTGGAAATTTATGAAGATCATGGAGGGGAGTTAGAATCATAATTTATTAAGAGGCAATGAAAATTTTAACCTTATTTTTTTGCTCTCCAAAGATGAAAAAAGAAGCTGAAAAACTGTGTATGGAAAAAAAAAGGCTGGAAAGTTGAACTATTTTAAACAACACGATCAAAATTCAAACTTCTTATACATGTGGCCTCAATCCTATTCACACCTAAATGTTTCATATTTGTTTTCCATAATAATTTTATGTTCTATACTTTTATTTTATTTCTTTTGTTTTGTGATTTTTTTAATCTATTTTTTGAGTAGTTGAAGATGTTTCACAAATATCATCTAAAAAATATATTAATAAAAATAAAAATACGAAACATATAATACAAGAATAAATTTACAAAACATACTAATACAAAATATAAAAATACAAAATAAAAATACAAAACATATTAATAGAGAACATATAAATACAAAATAAAAATACAAAACATATTAATACAAAATAAAAATACAGAACATATAATTACAAAATAAAAATATAGAACATATAAATACAAAATAAAATTACAAAACATATTAATACAAATTAAAAATACAAAACATAATACAAAATAAGAATACATAACATATAAATACAAAATATTGAAATACAAAATAAAAATACAGAACATATAATTACGAAATAAAAATACAGAACATATTTATAATAAATAGAAGTACTAACATATAAATACAAAATATAAAATACAGAACGTAATACAAAATAAGAATACATAACATATAAGAGAAAAATGTTTCTATAGTTAACATTAGGAGAATTTCCTAAAGTTAACCTTTAAAAACATTTGAGTGTTACCTTTTATATATGTGGGCCCCGCAGGGGCATTAAAGGTGTGTATTTTTATTTAGGAAACTATATGATGTGTCATTATTTCAGTGGTTAACTGTAGAAAATTTTCCTATAATTAACTATAGGATCATTAAGCCCAACATATAAATATAAAATATTAAAATACAAAATAAAAATACAGAACATGTAATTACAAAATTAAAATACAAAACATATTAATACAAAATTAAAATACAGAACATAATACAAAATAAAAATACATACCATATAAATACAAAATAATTAAATATAAAATAAAAATACAAAAAATGTACTTTTTGTATACAATGAATATACAAACCCGGTTAATTGACAAATCTTCTTTTATATTACAACTACTGCTGTATGCATTGTTTTATAACTATCACCAGGTTTTTAGGTTTTTAGTGTTGAAACGTGCATAAAAAAAGATGCTGTAAAGATCTGAACTGTAGCTGTTTTTGAAAATCCAACGGACTGTATTTAGTTACTTAGTTACCCATTTCAACTAGGTACTCATAGAGAAGTCCTCATATATATATATATATATATATATATATATATATATATATATATATATATATATATATATATATATATATATATATAGTCTTACTCTAATAAAAACCACTCTTAGTCTAGAAACTAAATAAAAAATTTAAATCGCGTCGGAATATATCATATATGGTATGCAAACTAGAGCCGGCAATTTCGTACACGACACGAAAATGACATGAAAATTACGGGTTTGGGTTGACCTTTGCGGTACACGAACACGAAAGTACACGGATGAATTTAGTATCGGTTTTGGGTTTACCCTTGGGTACACGTCACGAAACGAAAATATACGAAATAAATAAATATTTAAATTAATATTTTAAATTATATAAATATATATTATAAATAAATATTACATATTTATCCTTTTTACAAAATAAATAGAAAATACATGAAAAGTACACGAAAAGTACACGGAAAGTACATGAAAGTACACGATTTTCATTTCGTTTTCGTGTAAACGGAAAGTACCTAAAATATTTCATGTACTTTTCGTTTCGTTTCGTGTTTACACGAAATGTTTCGTTTCGTGTTCGTTTTAAAATTTGAGTACACGAATTTATTTCGTTCGTTTTCGTTTTGGCCTCCTTGTACACGAAACACGAAAGTACACGACACGACACAAATTGCCAGCTCTAATGCAAACTGATCGTTGAGAGATGGAGAAAAATACAGTGAAGTCAGATTTTAAAAAAAACTCACCGATTGACGGGAAAAATCAAATTAAAAACAAAGGGAATTATGTGGGATTGTGTATGTGAGGATGTATTGGATTGGTGTGTGGTGCCCCTTGCGGGACCGTCAGATTAGAATGATCTAAGGGCTAACATTAGTTTCTAGTTTTATTTTAAATTTGGTTTCTATTTAATCATTTGCCTATATAAATAGTATATTAAATATAGTTAATATAGACTTCTTGGCATTTAGATGTTTAATAATGATAAATTAACTAATAGATAGTATCTTGTTTTATAATTTATTTGATTCCTTGATATCTTTAGACCTTGAAATAAAACCAAGCTATGGGCAAGGCGATTGAAGCTGTCACAAGTAGCCCAGATGAATTTGCCATGACTGCAGAAGATAAAGCCAGGTCCTTGATGAGATGGCATAGATATCAACTCCGAGGTAATTGCTACACTATATTAGTTGATCTGCATAAAGAAATGAGTTCTGACAGTTTTTTTTTTTTGTGTCTTACTATCATCGGCAGAATTATGTGGTTCAGAATGGTTTATTGCAACAGCTTCTGAGTGCATCTTCTGCAATAGTAGCTGCTCCACCTGCACAAAACAAGGTTGCTGCACAAGCTGAAGAAAAAGGAAAAGATGATGGTGAAATAGACAGTGAATTACAAGTCAGACTAAAATTTCTAAGAAAAATGTAAGAATTTTTGTACATAGTTGTTCTCTCTCCACATGGGAACCATCTGATATTCCTATTGGCTAAGTAATAAGGTTGATTACAATTGAGATCTTATTATATAGACGCAGTTATTCATATGTTGCTTCTTTTCATTGATCACATCAAATTCAGTTTCCCAGTTGATAAATACGCAACCCTTCAGTTCATCGCGAAATCAAGAAAAGCAAAACATGTGTCACATACAGAGGAAATCCTTCTCTTTTTGGCTAGCTAAACTGTACCAGGCAGAGTTTGCCTCTTTGAACCCAGGACACCACTAATTGCTTGCATCTAAACTTCAACAATTTAACTTGGGAGACGGCAGCCTCTACAAAACCTTCATACATGCATCTACATTCTAAATCTTGTTTGGTGTTATAATTGAACATAAACTAAAATCTACCAAAATAAAGTTGGTTCATGTCTCTTTACTTATATTTTCATCGCCTCATATTTGTCTGCTTCACAGTTCACAAACAAATAATCTAAATCATTCTCATATATTGTAACTACTCGGCAACTGGGTATATATATATATATATATATATATAGGGTCTTGTTCTAATAGAAACTAACTTAGAATAGAAACTAGAAACTAAACCTAAATTAAATATTTCAAGCTAATCTAATGACCAAATTAGGGGTACTCCAATACAAAAAACGTTTAAAATTATTGTCTCTATTCAACAAAAATAAAAATTTTTTTTTTAAAAAAGTACTATTCACGTGATGACGTGGCACGTGAACAGTAACTTTTTTTTAAAATTTGTTTTTATTTTTTTTTATATTTTTGTTGAATAGAGCCAAGAATTTTAAACGTTTTTTGTGAAGGTGCCCCTAGCGGGGCCATTAAAATAAATGAAATATAATTTATTTAGTGTAGGTTTCTAGTTTCTATTCTAAGGTTGGTTTCTATTTGAACGCTAGCCTATATATATATATATATATATATATAGGCAAGTGCTCAAATACAAACCACTTTTAAAATACAAAACCTACAAAAGGCAAGTGCTCAAATACAAACCACTTTTAAAATACAAACCTACAAACCAACACTAAATTAATTATATTTCATTTATTCTAAGGTTCCCGCCAAGGGTACCTTCACAAAAAATGCTTAAAATAATTGGCTCTATCCATAAAAAAAAAAAAAAAAAAAAAACTTGTCGTGGAAATGCGAAGCATTTAAGACGGTAAACGGATGAGTTAGGTAGTCATGAGGGCCGCAGGCCCTCGACACACCCGTCAATCGTCTATTGGCTTTACCATTGATTGTCATTCCTTACAACTTTAGAATGATAAAGGCGCGAAGCGCCGTACAAGAAGGTGCGAAGCACCGTTAACCAGTGAAATCCACTGCCACGTCATCACGTGAACAGTGATTTTTTTTATTATTTTTTTTTTATTTTTTTTTTGTTGGATAGAGCCAATTATTTTAAGCATTTTTTGTATTGGGGTACCCTTAGTTTGGTCATTAGATTAGCTTGAAATATTAGATTATGCTTGGTTTGTAGGTTTGTATTTTAAGGAGGTTTGTATTGGAGTAGCCCCTATATATATATATATATATATTAATGAAGACAGATAAAGAGTACACAAGTAGAATCAAGAAACTGGTGGAAAGAAGAAATGGTGAACACATTCAGGCATGTATTACCGGATCCATCATTAATTCTCTAGAAGTCCCTGATGTCGACGGTTTCTGATGAATTTCTGGCAGTTCCACCGGAGCTCGACAGAGAGGACAATCTAAGTGAGAGTACAGCCACATATCTATGCAGGGAGCATGAAATGAATGCTTGCACATTGGAAGTTGTTTTACTTCTTCTCCTTCTTTGAAAACCGACAAACAAACAGGACAGTCTTGATTATCATATCCTAGATGAAGTGAGTCCTCTCCTTTTTTGTACATGAAATTTCTTCCCAAGTTGTTGATGCTAGAGTGATCTACGCTTCTCCTACTTAATGATGCAACTTGAACTGATAAATTTGTTTCGTTCAATGGTTGTCGTTGATTAGCACACCACTTTACGATGATGAAGTTGTATATTGCTAGGACTAACGCAGCAGCAGCCACCACCACAAGGCCGTAGTACAGCATAGGAAGGCTGGTCTTTGGCTTCAGAGAAGGCGGTGGTGGAGTTGAGGTGTACAGAGGATCCCATTTTCTCATGATTGTTATCTGATAGTGTGGGAATGTATGTACAACATGGCTAGATTCTAGTGACTTTTACTAGGCAACTTAATATAACTATGTAATGTACGTATATATTGTGCAATGAACTTGGTGACGATGACAAAATTAAGGGGAAATGTTTATCCGTTGGTTGTACAATGTACCATTGTATAAAGAAATGGTAACATTCACGCCGTGGATTCGAAGTAGTATGAAACTATTAAGTGTAGGAAGTTAAGGGGTAATGCGGACAATATAGTGTACAACGTAGAATGAACGAGGACCATCGGGTGAGAGAGACCGGTGAAACTGTTGAACACCATTGGATTCGTAGCAAACAGAGCACATATGATTGCGTATCCAGATAACAAAGAAAAGTATGAACCAACAAAATATTTAATGTTTTAATGTTGCATTCAAACTAACTTGGTGAGCATAGATTTACGAGGCTTTGTAACTCGGCCTTTTTGACATATCATTTGTAACTCGGTTCAACAAAATATATGTACAACTGATGACCACTAAAGTGAAACTCAAGCAAAATCCAACTTATTAAAATAAAAGTGAAATTTTAATTAAACAAAAATCGAATTCATATCCACAAAATATAATTTAAATCTAAACAGAAGACCAATTTATGATCCTAAATTCTAAGTGAGTAAAAAAAAACAATTTCATGAATGGACCGATTCCAGAGGTAATCCTATTTAAAAATACAATAAAAAAATAAAACAATTTCACGAAAAAGTCAATTTCATTATTTTCACTAGAGCGCAAAAAAAAAAAAGGAGAACAATTCATCTACGAAGGATCAAGTCCGTTAAAAGGTTTGTTAGAGGAAAGTAAGAAAAAAACAATTCAAAAAAGGGTCAATCTCATTCAAAGGTTGGATAAAGCATTAACAAACAATTCCATTAAGAACACAATTAAAAACTAAGAAGGTGGTATTATATTAGGAATTCAAAAGATTTTTATTAATATTTTAAAAATTAATAGTTTTCACTGATTTCATAAACTTTTATTGACTTTTGCAGAGTTCGTATATTTCATCATTACTTTTATAGACTTTTTCGTCCTGACTTTTGAAGAATTTTACTTACATATAAGTGACTTTTGATCGATAACTTATATTAATATGAATGTATCTTACATATAATGAATTTGACATAAACTTATATTAGAGTTGTAAATGAACAGAACCAAGCTCTGTATATGGTCATCCCTAGATGTACATCATTGATAGATTAAATCGTGTAAATCTTGACATGTGATTTGGTTGCGATAATATAAATCGCACGAGTTATTTTTAAAAATCAAATTTGATTGAATATAAAATATATGAACAAGATTTGGCTTGAGTTCGGTTCGAGTTCGGCTCAACTCGAATTATTGGTGACCAAACTTGTGTTTGACTCGTTTATTAGCGAGTCGATTTTGAACATCACTTTTCATTCGGTTAGCAAAATCAACTTGACTTGGTTTGTTTAAAAAAAAATTAAGCTCGGCTCGGCTGAAACGAAACTCGACTCTGTTCGTTTACAACCCTTACTTATATTAATATGAATATAAAATGTAATATATAAGTAACATAAAGAAAAAAGTCATAAATTATAAGTTTGTTAAAAATTTTATAATAAAAAGGTATATTAATAATATCACTTATAAAATTTTTCATTTACAAGAGTAATATAAAATAATTATTAAATTATTAATTTTTAAATCACATGTATGTATAGTTAAAAAGATGATTTGTGTACATAAAAGAGAGAAGTTCTTTGTGTGAGAGAAAAATGACAAAATTCTGAAATAAAAGGAGTAGAAGAAATTAAAATAATAATGTAAAAATCATGTGAAATCTTGTCTCAAACCACAAGACTTTTCAAATAAGATTTCTAGTTATATTTTGAGTAAAATGTCATTAAAAGTCATTAAATGTAATTGTCCTTCCAAATCCATGACTTTTTGAATAACAGCCTACTTTTAAAGAGTTGTTCACAGTTTAAATTGAATAACGCTATACTTTAATGACTTTTTAATAGTTGTTAAAAGTGTTAATTGAATAACACCATACTTTCAGATACTCTTAAAAGTAAGAATTGAATAACACATGACTTTTTTTTGTTAGAGAAATACATTCTCGTATGATAAATTGTTCCGAAATACAATACCGTAAAGAAGTTTCTTTCATTCATAAAACTTATCATTTAACCGAAAGTCATGAAAGATGTCTCCAAAAATTTAGACAATAAAACTTTAAAGTCCAAAAAGAGAACACCCAGAGAAAAACCACTAATAATGAAAATATTTATCTGAATCATGAGGTAATAAAGATCTTTATGCGCCACATCTCTTTTTGTAACATACCATATCCAACCAAAAGTCCAAGCGCCCCTATGAAAAATGAATAAAAAATGACAAGAGAAGAATTAGTCCCCAAAATTTATTTAACAAATATTTTTAAAATATTATTAACATAATATATGAACAAACATATAGTTTGGCAAAAAGCGTAAGAAATCTAGAGCAAAGGCAATCCCTTTGGTTAGAATCTTCTTTAATTGCAAATTTTAATATAACTCATATTTATTAATCTTGAGCAGATAAACCAAATCAAATATTACTCTTAGGCATGTAAATAATGTAGATATTGAAGAAATTTATAAACACAGAGCATAATAATATTATTTAACAAAGACTGATTAATTATCAGAATTATTATTAATAAAGGTATTGTGTTCTTTTGGGTGAAGAAGATTGGCTTGATTCGATTCAGTTTAAGAATTCGATCTATCTCATTTTAATTGATATTTAATTTTTACATCATAAATTTAATCTAAGCGATAGTAAAAAAAGACTAGTAGTTGAAAACCTGGAATTACATTAACTGTTACATAGTAAAGTAAAGTGTGGAAAAAGAGAGAAAGATGAAGAGTACGACATGCAAGATTTTATCCTGGTTCACGATGGCACAATCCCTATGGATTCGCTCACCCCCTACTCCAGTCCCCGAGCTCCTCCTGGTCAAGTAACCCTTTTTATAGTAGGCGGAGAAGTCTTTACAATCCTATGTATTTATCTTGAAACTTAACTCCCCTTTAATCCTTCAAAATACAATAGCTACCCACTACTTGACTCGTCTTGGAGCGTAACTCCCCGTTACCTTCTCAAAGTCTCGTAGCAATCCTTTTGTAGCCTTGATGCTATCCTTTCCGGTCTTGGGTCTTAGATTTTAGGTCTTCGGTCTTTTTTCTTCGTCACGATGCAAGAACACACCGTTAACGCGTCCAAGACGTGGGTCTCGGAATGAAGATCACCTCACTTCACTTTATCTCACTGTAATAATACATAACAAGCCATAATACAACCACAATATAAAAATGATATATATATAATAAGGTCGTGCAAAACTAGTATGTTACGGTACTAGCCACGGGAACGCTATTATGCGTTAAATTATTATTCAACTCACAAGTGTGAGGATCGTAAAAGATCTCTATTACACAATAACATAGTATGGAAAGTAGTAAATAACAAAAAGTGATAAGTCACACGAGGGACTTGTCACACAAGCGCTATGCAAGACAATAAATTAAACGTGCAAGCAATTAATATCGGGAATGTAACATACACTATATATTTATCTTTTGTCCCATTATTATGCGTTAAACTAAAGACACATAATAAGAATGTAAAAGACAAGAAAAAATATAAACAAATTATATTTGACCGAAAAGATTTTTCAAGTTAAGGCCGAATAGTTCGAATTTTATTTTGTTAAAAACAAATTCGAAAAAGTCTTGTCAAGTCCTTGCAAAGATTTGAGCACAATTAAGGTTCAAAGGACTTATATAAACAAAGACTAAGAGAATCTATCTTTTGATTAAACGCTTGAACAAGTTTAAAACCACTTAAGATATAAACAAGTTTTACGCGATTTAAGCACGAATCAAAAGATAGTTTCTTTGACTTTTTAACCAAATGTCCACCAAGAGGTTATTAAGGACTTAGAGAGAAGTCAAGAAATACTTCAAGATACTTCTCTAAAGGTCTTGCAATTTGTCAATATACACTACAGGAAAATATTCAAGAATAAGTGTACATTTGGTAACAAAATGCAAGAAAGTTTAAGCACAAGTATTGTAACACCCCTAGATTTGGGGTCGGAGATCCAGGCTGTCACTCTATCCTTAATTCCCATTTTAATATTCATTATTCTTAATCTTCATTTTAGTATGCTGTGACCCCTCAATCACACACAACATTTACAGATTATAGGCTCAGAGACGAAATTAAAATATTACTAAGTTATTACAACCATCTTGAAATAGTTATTACAAACCCAAATTGTCATAATCTCAAAAGTTCAACTTAAAAAGGGATTACCATCTAAGGTGGAACTTGCGTCCAAAAAGAGGTTTGGTTTTCAGAAACTTACACAAGTCATGCTTGTAAATAAATCTAACCAACCTAAGTTGTAAACCTATCCAACTTAGTCTGCTCACCTATGGTAATGCTACTTGTAATATAACCCTAACTTTAGCAATGCTACAGTGATCACATGAACAGTAAATTTTGAGGATTTAGAGAAATGGTATGTAGGTACTCTATACTTGAAACAGAAAATGAATAAATGGAAACCATATTAGTGATGTACTATGAAAATAAGTGACTCGAAATGACGATGGATTTCAGAAATTCCTGAATATGGACTTTAAGGATTTTCGATTTCGATTGAGACTCTATTGAATGTGATATTAAGGAGTATAGAAATGTTAAAGGGTTTATATCTTGAGGAAATAGTGAAATTAGGTTAAACCAAGGAGTGATCAAGTCAAGAAATGCCAATGGAATTTAGATTGTTAAACGAGTTTGAGAATGCTTGAGAACCCGAGAGATAACCAAGAGAGCAACTTCTGAGAAAAAGAGAATATACCAAGGATATTGGATCTAATACCTACTTGAGAATTTGAATCACCCTAACACATTAATATATGATGTGGGAAAGGATAAAATATATTTAAGAGATTTACAAGAGAAAAATCACTGAGACGATCGCAGAAATCGTTCGATGAATCAGATGACCAGAGAACTTGGTACAAAACCCAAACCAAAAGCCCAAATTCGGCCCAACCCAAGTATGGAGCTGATATTAAGTGATATTAGATTGTAGGGGAAGGAATCTCATTGGTGCAAACATTAAAACCAAAGTGGAAGAGGAGTAAACTTGTCAAACTTGAGTACTAAGTAGCATTTTTCATGGTAAGGTGTTTAGATGATCAACAATTGGCAATTTATCATTGGTGGACTTCAAAGACTTTTATTATAAGACTACACAACTGATATATATGATAGATAAAAGGTGAAAAACGTTTGTAAAGGGAAAGAAGCAAGATAAACACAAAGCTCTCCAATCTGCCAAACAAGAACACAACTCAAAGAAAAATGCATATCTCCATTTCTATCCATGATAAAATCACCAAATTTTAACCACAACCTCTCCACTCCATGGGCATGATTCGCTCCAAAATTTCATAGGAATCCAAGTAGTATAGCCTAGTCAATCCATGCTCAAAGTGGGAGAACCAAACCTGTCCAGTTTCTGTCCAGCGGAAAGATGGAGCTCAAAACCATAGCTAGGAAGATTTGTTTTTGGTGATCTATAGCTCAAATAAAATCTTATACAGAGGCCAAGATGTGGTAAAAATTTGAGAGCCAAACTCTTATTTTTCGATTTGTTATGATTTTTACAAAAGTGATGATGAATAGTAACCCTTAGAAACTAACTTTGTTTTTATGGTTTCTTTAGTTGATCCAAGCTAGTATAAGGTTGATTAAGCATATCCCAAGGCTTGATAAGGGTTGTTAAAGCTTCAAGAAGGTATAAATCTCAAGACCCTTTAGTATTACTTTGAATATAAGATGGATTATAGAAAGTTTAGTGATTAAGGTTATGATAAGTGATTATTCATGATGATATATGTGTTTGTAAATGATTAAAGTTGAATATGGAAGGAGTATGTGCTTGTAACCATGGTTGGTAAGATGACCACATGGTGTAGGTAATGGTGTATAAGGTGGATGATAGATTTGGAGGAGTTGGATTTTGGAAAGTATGAAAATATAGCCGTTATAATGTCCTATTTTCGTTAGAATCAGAAACTTCCCTGTTTTTGGACACTATACCCGTACGGTACCTTACTGTCCAGACCCCCAAGTTACCATGATGAGATAGAGCATAGTTCATAGATCGTTTTGATATGAAGTACGTTAAAATCTGATGAACGGTTTAGGAGAAAAGTCAGTTTTAGTGAAAGACGTTCGAGAACCGAGAAAACGTAGCTGTACCAACTTCGAGGCTATAACTACCATACTTAGACATTTTTAAAAATTATGAAACTTTGGGATGTTATAATAGGGTGATCAAAGAACCCTTACCAACTGACCTTGTGTCAAATTGTGGAATTTATGAATTATGCGGATTTTTACAAACGAAAGTGGTTGTTAAGGAAAGAATGTAAATCGTTAACAACTTTAATCGGGAATAAGAATGGTTAAGTCCTCAAGACCTTTTGAGATAGTAATGGGATATTATAAGGGTGTTATTATATGAGCATAGGTGGTTAAGTGGAATATGTTCTGATAATGATCCTTTTTGTGTTTATAGAGACTTCGGGAGAGCCACGAGCTATACTTCCGACTTACAGAAATCGAGGCAAGATCCTTCTATCCCTACTTTGAAAATTATTTATCTTCGGAATAAAAATGATATCATGGAATATATATATATGTGATGTTATTGTTGCTATGTTGCAAAGAATATATTTCCTTGATTTTGGGAAATTAAAGAGAGATGGATATGATTTATGAAATATGGATATAGAGATGATTACGAATGGAGCGAATATGCTCTATGGTAAACGAGATATGAAAGGGAATGGTATCAGTTGTTATATAGGGTTATATGGTTTATAATACTATATTAAAAATATTCTTTTTGGGTATCAGTGGTTTAATAAATATTATTTGATTATTATTTACTACTTTTAAAATAGACGGAATATTTTATGAATATAAAAGTATATTTGATTTCTTGAATATGAAAGAGATCTCTGGATCATAATCAAAGCGTTATGTTATATATATATATATTTTATAGAAGTAATGTGCGAGAATGGAAGTGATATGAGTGAATGATATGTGGAAAAGAAAGCGAGAAAATGGAAATGTGGAATGATATTTTATAAATGGAATAATGATTTGACAAAAAGGGGGATTGCAACAGACTTGCGTAAGTGGCTGTGTCAGGGCTGTGTGCGACACAGTCCAGCATTTATTATTTTTATTACGGCACGAAGATGCCAAGGGAGGATGTTAGCAGGTGGCCTTCCTCCAGGGATGATCTTTATTCCTTCTACCGGTAGTAAAAAGAGAGCAGGTACGATTTGGCGACTGATCATCGTCCTAACGTATCAGGCGACAGCAGATATCCCCAATGTTTTTGAAAAGAAAGTGTTGACAATGGTTTTCAGATTTCTATACTGAAAACAGAATAATGATATGAGATGATGGGATTATGGTTACAGATGAAGAGAAACTGATATTATATTATTTTAGATTTCCTTCTTATAATAGTAAGTGGATGATGTATTATTAAATAAGAGCTTTATTCTTCCTTAAGGATTATAATTGATTTCTGCTTATATATGCATATATATGTATACCTGTTCACATTTTAAATTCTAGTTTACAATATTATCTTGCTGAGCTATTATAGCTCACTCTTGCCACTTATGTATATAGAAGCTAGGTCCCATGTCGATTCTACGCACTACACCCCGCAAGAGGGTAAGGGAAAGGCGACCTTTTGAGCGAGTGCTGGCGACCATCCCCGAGGTAGTGACAAGCGAAAGGGGCTTAGTAGACTTATGTAAATTAAGTGTGTAAGTTTGTAATAAACTTTTGGTTGTTGAAATGCTTCCTGTAGAAGTATTATTCAACAATGTACTTAGTAAGGTTCTGGGTTTGTAATAACTGTTTAACTCTAAACTTTTAATATTGTGGATGTTGTTCTATGAGCATATGACTGGTGTGTGTGTGTATTATTGTGGGGTCAATTGCATAAGTATTAAGTTTTAAAAAAAAAGTCTCAAGAGATATGGATATTGATCGGAAATTGGACTGTGATGACCTGGATCCTTGACCCCGGATCTAGGGGTGTCACAGATGGTATCAGAGCTTAGATTCATAATGCTCAGGAACAAGAATGATAATAATAAATATATCAGTAATAATATAAATTGTGAACTCACATCGAGTTCAAGGGTGGTATATAAACGAAGCGTTTATTCTAAGTAGTGATTATAATTTTATAGATTATTACTAATAAAAGTTTATGTTTTAGTATAGGGAGAGGAGATTGGTGAGCCAAAGTTAAGGGTATTTAAATTCTTCTTGTGTTTAAGGGAGTTTGAAGAAATATTGTAAGTGGATCGGTGAATAGACACTGATTGTTTGTGGAGATGAAAGGGTGAAACTGAGGTTGGTCGGTAAAGCCAAGATATACAGGACCAAGACAGACTGAGACATTCCGAGATTGACTTAAATGAAAAGGTTATTATGCCAAAAGTGTTAAGTTTATATAGTACACGGGATCTATATGAGAAAGGGGATACTTGATGTATTGAGAAGTGTACGTTAGATAACCTCGTGAGTATACAGGGTATGTTAGATTATACAATATAGAAGTATAGTTGATGGGTCCTTGATACTAGAGCAATGTTAGGCCAAGACGATCAATATTACGATTAGAAGGTTGTGTTCTATTATCGATAAAGGCAGAGAGTATCGAGCCAAGTCACGACTAGGTAAATGAAGATAATTGGGAATAGCAGACGATAGGTTGAGGCTTCATGGTGAGTGCCAAATTTAAGAAATTTTGGAGAGTACGCAGTCTAAGATATAAACAGTATTTGAGGAAAGCCTTCCATTATTGGGATTTTTAATTGGGCAGAGGCTATTAACAGTACCTATTTTCAAGCTCCTAAAGCCCTGCTAAATTATATTATTGAGTTTCAAATTTTCCTCCACTAGTGGGTAATTATTTATTAAGGGCCGGTATCTTTTCAAAACTTTTTGGTACCCTTGAAATATGTTTCAAAATTGTATTAGTCAAAATATTCCTCTAAGATTATTTTTGGAAGATGGTATTTATCATTGTGATTTAAATTTCCCTCTAAATTTCTTACTCCAACTAAGAGGAACAGCCCTATATGTATACAGAAGGACGATATGTCTGTGTGATAGAAAGTCGGAGGGGACGCCCTCACTTGTGTGACGTACGGGTTCTTCCATCATATTGATTTCCCAAATATTCTTTTGTTTCGAATAAGAGCTATTTAAAACTCTTAATCTTATAAATTGTTGTGGGACCCTTGCTTGTTTCTGGGTTCGTTTCAATTCAAAGTCTCTTAAATTTATTAATTTTTTTGAATATAGAAGATTTCATTAATGGATGGAAGCAATGTTTATAGTATACGTGATTATACGAGGAAACTCGAGATTCCAAGGGAAACTTCGTTAGAGATAATTAGAGCTAGAAGCGTTTCAATATAAGAGAGGAAGGAATTTCGTGAGAAGAAATGGGTATATTTGATGATTAGTAAGAGAAAAGAATATGAGGAATTTTAAAGTATAATTGAGATTTACTATTGAGAGTAAGGTGTATTTTGAGGATAGAGTCAGAATAAGGATAAACAAAGGAAGTGGGGATAATTAATGAAGGATTCGAGGTGCAATAACTATTAGTGAGGGAAGGCCAATATTGTGACTAATACCCTAAGTAGCAGAGAGAGATTAAAGATGTTAAGTATTCAAAGGATTAATCCAAAAGGTGTGAATGAGTAAAACTTGAGGTAAAGATTTTGGTGAGAATAATAAAGGGAAATTTCAGAGGTGGAACAGATAGTATATCATGAACGAACTAAGGTGGATCAGCAAGATGTAAAGAGCGTATAGTGAACAATAGACATATGGGATAAGGTATCCGGAGGAAGTTGCATGTACGCTCTAATTTAACCTCTTAAGTGTAAATGTTTGGTTAGGGATCGACTAAGTCAATGAATGGTGTAAATGGACAGATAAAATAGATAAGAATAATCTATCTGTGAGAGAGTAGACTATGGTGATATAAGAAAGTGAGTTATTCTCGTGTCATCCAAATCAGTATCTATTAAGGGTCAAAGAACTCTATAGAAAGGAGATTAAGAGTATGAGAGAAGGTGTGAGAATATTTTTAAGGATGAAGGAAAAGTACATGCTCGTATAGTTACGAACAGGAAATATATATTATAACCAATATTTTCTTACAATTGTTTCAAGGAATATTATTATAACTTATTTTCTGAAAATTTTACAGAGGTGATATATACAAATGTTGGAGTATTAATATTTTATGTCATGATAGAGATCAAAACATAGTTAAACAATAGTGAGATACACTACCATTCAGGGAAGGCCAATGTGGTGGCCGATACCCTTAAGCAAAAGAGGAAGGAGAGATGAGATAATATAGAATGACTGAATACAGGAGGAGATTTGCAAGAAAAAGATAGTGAAAGTACTGCTATTGAAAAGCTAAATGGCATGTTGATGAATGATAAGCAAGTTTATGTTGGTGTATTTTTGCACAAACAAGATAGAGATATTATGAAGGAAAAAAAAAAGGATAGAGAAAGTGGTGTAGAAGTTAGAAGGTGTGGATGAAAAAGGTATCTATGGACATTTTCAACATGATTCCGGGACGGAGTCCTTTTAAGGGGGGAAGACTGTAATAACCCTAACTTTAGCAATGCTACAGTGATCACATGAACAGTAAATTTTGAGGATTTAGAGAAATGGTATGTAGGTACTCTATACTTGAAACAGAAAATGAATAAATGGAAACCATATTAGTGATGTACTATGAAAATAAGTGACTCGAAATGACGATGGATTTCAGAAATTCCTGAATATGGACTTTAAGGATTTTCGATTTCGATTGAGACTCTATTGAATGTGATATTAAGGAGTATAGAAATGTTAAAGGGTTTATATCTTGAGGAAATAGTGAAATTAGGTTAAACCAAGGAGTGATCAAGTCAAGAAATGCCAAGGGAATTTAGATTGTTAAACGAGTTTGAGAATGCTTGAGAACCCAAGAGATAACCAGGAGAGCAACTTCTGAGAAAAAGAGAATATACCAAGGATATTGGATCTAATACCTACATGAGAATTTAAATCACCCTAACACATTAATATATGATGTGGGAAAGGATAAAATATATTTAAGAGATTTACAATAGAAAAACCACTGAGACGATCGCAGAAATCGTTCGATGAATCAGATGACGAGAGAACTTTGTACAAAACCCAAACCAAAAGCCCAAATTCGGCCCAACCCAAGTATGAAGCTGATATTAAGTGATATTAGAGTGTAAGGGAAGGAATCCCATTGGTGCAAACATTAAAACCAAAGTGGAAGAGGAGTAAACTTGTCAAACTTGAGTACTAAGTAGCATTTTTCATGGTAAGGTGTTTAGATGATCAACAATTGGCTCTTTATCATTGGTGGACTTCAAAGACTTTTATTATAAGACTACACAACTGATATATGTGATAGATAAAAGGTGAAAAACGTTTGTAAAGGGAAAGAAGCAAGATAAACACAAAGCTCTCCAATCTGCCAAACAAGAACACAACTCAAAGAAAAATTCATATCTCCATTTCTATCTATGATAAAATCACCATATTTTAACCACAACCTCTCCACTCCATGGTCATGATTCGCTCCAAATTTCATAGGAATCCAAGTAGTATAGCCTAGTCAAATCCATGCTCAAAGTGGGAGAACCAAACCTGTCCAGTTTCTATCCAGCGGAAAGATGGAGCTCAAAACCATAGCTAGGAAGCTTTGTTTTTGGTGATCTATAGCTCAAATCAAAGCTTATATAGAGGCCAAGATGTGGTAAAAATTTGAGAGCCAAACTCTTATTTTTCGATTTGTTATGATTTTTACAAAAGTGATGATGAATAGTAACCCTTAGAAACTAACTTTGTTTTTATAGTTTCTTTAGTTGATCCAAGCTAGTATAAGGTTGATTAGGCATATCCCAAGGCTTGATAAGGGTTGTTAAAGCTTCAAGAAGGTATAAATCTCAAGACCCTTTAGTATTACTTTGAATATAGGATGGATTATAGAAAGTTTAGTGATTAAGGTTATGATAAGTGATTATTCATGATGACATATGTGTTTGTAAGTGATTAAAGTTGAATATGGAAGGAGTATGTGCTTGTAACCATGGTTGGTAAGATGACCACATGGTGTAGGTGATGGTGTATAAGGTGGATGATAGATTTGGAGGAGTTGGATTTTGGAAAGTATGAAAATATAGCCGTTATAATGTCCGATTTTCGTTAGAATCAGAAACTTCCCTGTTTTTGGACACTATACCCGTACGGTACCTTACTGTCCAGATCCCCAAGTTACCATGATGAGATAGAGCATAGTTCATAGATCGTTTTGATATGAAGTACGTTAAAATCTGATGAACGGTTTAGGAGAAAAATCAGTTTTAGTGAAAGACGTTCGAGAACCGAGAAAACGTAGTTGTACCAACTTCGAGGCTATAACTACCATACTTAGACATTTTTAAAAATTATTAAACTTTGGGATGTTATAATAGGGTGATCAAAGAACCCTTACCAACTAACCTTGTGTCAAATTGTGGAATTTATGAATTATGAGGATTTTTACAGTCGAGAGTGGTTGTTAAGGAAAGAATGTAAATCTTTACGAACTTTAATCGGGAATAAGAATGGTTAAGTCCTCAAGACCTTTTGAGATAGTAATGGGATATTATAAGGGTGTTATTATATGAGCGTAGGTGGTTAAGTGGAATATGTTCTGATAATGATCCTTTTTGTGTTTATAGAGACTTCGGGAGAGCCACGAGCTATACTTCCGACTTACAGAGATCGAGGCAAGATCCTTCTATCCCTACTTTGAAAATTATTTATCTTCGGAATAAAAATGATATCATGGAATATATATATATATATATATATGTGATGTTATTGTTGCTATGTTGCAAAGAATATATTTCCTTGATTTTGGGAAATTAAAGAGAGATGGATATGATTTATGAAATATGGATATAGAGATGATTACGAATGGAGCGAATATGCTCTATGGTAAAAGAGATATGAAAGGGAATGGTATCAGTTGTTATATAGGGTTATATGGTTTATAATACTATATTAAAAATATTCTTTTTGGGTATCAGTGGTTTAATAAATATTATTTGATTATTATTTACTACTTTTAAAATAGACGGAATATTTTATGAATATAAAAGTGATATGGGTAAAAAATAACCCTTAAAGACATAATTAATGTGACATTTATTGGCCCGTAAATATGGCCCGAAACCCTAGTTGGGCACTAAATTCGTAATTAATGGTCAGGCCCAAAAGAACGGCCCAAACTGGGGATGCCCGGTAAAAGCCTATCTCTAACATGGGTCTGATCCACAAACCAGGAACGTTCTAGAAACCAAAAACGTCCTAGAATATCCCCAGGATATTGTGTAGCCTCCAAGGCACCAAATTCGACATGGAAACTAATTCCTAAAAGGAAGGAGTCAGAACCTTCCTCAATTACGGTGACTTATCCACCAAGTCTCCAAAACCTACTATAATTCTAAGGCTTCCACAGCCTATATAAAGGGCCAGACCCCTTATCCTAGAACTACGTTTTTTGGCTTGATTCTCTAATACAGAGATACGTAGGCATCTTGTGAGGACCCGAATTAGGTCACGATAACACAAGCGCAGCCATTAAAGCAAGAAGCTCACGAACCCTAGCCGCCATTCGATAACCCTACTTTTTATTCCACAACATTTGGCGCCGTCTGTGGGACTAGGATATCAACCATGGTTAACACACGAAGAACATCAACCGAGAACGTTCCTGTTACATCTGACCCACCAATCGTTTCCTCTACACTGCCCGTTGTTACGGAGCAAGGGCTTGTGCCCCCATCGACTGAGACTATTACACAACCTCAAGTTTCTCAGACCACAGGGACGAATCCCCATGCTGAGAGAACCTTACCGGTGATTGATCACCCGGGACAAGAGACTAATCAACTTCAGATGGTGGTTGCTCCATTGACTAGCCGTCCCCCGCTCTCAGGAGTTCAGATCTCCACCACTACACTCCCCGTGAGTACCGATCCGTTATACGGGTTGCCAAACTATCCCCCAAATCGAAGGGATCCTGGACCAAGTGGACACGCTTTACAGATACCCGAGTCGTATCAGCCACCCTATATTAGGGGTCTAGCCCCCCTGAGCAAGGATATTACGATTACTCTGGACCTTACTCCGATGATTCATCATCCGAGGATGATGAACGTGATATAGCCCCGAGGAGGCGACGTACAAGCAAAGAACCCATGAGGAGGACTCAAAGGATCAATGATAGACCCGTTCAAACAGCTGCTGAGAGAATCAAGGCTTTTGAAGCAGAGATCCAAAAGCTGAAGGATGATATAACCAGAGAACAAGCAAGGCAAAATCTGAATAGGCCTCCTCCAATCCCAAGGGAGATCCCCTTCATTGATTTGGAAGGGTCCTCAAGAAGACCGAGAAGGGCTGATGCCCCAACTGGAGGAATTACGAGGGTAGAAACCCCTAGGAGTGATCCCAAAGACCTGATGCCGCTTGGGGACCGTGACGACCCCACACCTCCATTCACGGACGAAGTGATGAACGCTCATGTTTCCCGAAAATTCAAGATGCCCACGATAAAAGCATATGATGGGACGGGCGATCCTTCGAATCACGTCAGGACATTCTCGAACGCTCTGCTGTTACAACCCGCTAGTGACGCTCTTAAGTGTAGGGCGTTTCCTCAAACCTTGGCAGGCATGGCTCAAAGATGGTACAGCCGATTACTCGCAAACTCGATTGGTTCTTTTAAGGAGTTAAGTACTGCCTTTATCAATCAATTTGTTAGTGGAAAGGTCCACGAAAAAAGCTCTGCTTCTCTCATGCAAGTAAAACAAGGAAAGAATGAGAACCTGAGGGATTACCTCAAGCGTTTCACTAAGGAGACGTTGAATGTCCCGGATCTGGAGAACAAAGTAGCTATGATAGCCTTGGAGAATGGCACGACGAACCCCTACTTTCAGATGTCGTTGGCAAAACATCCCCCTGAGAGCATGACTGAGCTCCAAAGGAGGGCAAGTAAATACATAAAAGCAGAAGAAAGCATGAAGAAGACGGAAGCTCCCACCACTAATGGAGGAAACGGAAACTCCCGGAAGCGAAGGCAAGAGCAAGAGTATGACACAAGGGACAAATACCCCCGGACAAGCAAGGACTCCGATTCTGCTTCCAAGAAGAATTTGGGGCCAAGGTTCTCTGAATATGTAAGGTTGAATGCTCCTAGAAGTCAAATCCTGATGGATATTGAAAAAGATGCGGATTTCCGATGGCCGAAGCCACTTAGGGGCGATCCCGCAAGGAGAAACAAAGATCAATACTGCAGGTTCCATAAGGACGTCGGACATGACACTGATGACTGTAGACAGCTCAAGGACGAGATTGAATTCTTGATCCGAAAAGGAAAGCTGAGCAAATTCACAAAGGGTGAAGGTCGTGGAAACCAAAGAAGAGATAATGATAGAAGGGATAACGATCGTGATCGCAACCCCCAGCCACGAGGGCCTGTCATCAACATGATTTGGGGAGGTCCTACTGCGGCCGGAACAACAAGGAACTCTCGAAAGGCATATGCCAGGGAGGTGATGCATATCGTGGGAGAAGCCCCGAAGAGGGCAAAGACTGAAGTAGTGATCGGATTTGATGACTCGGACTTAGAGGGGGTAAAGTTCCCCCATGACGACCCGTTGGTCATAACTCTTGTAATTGGAAATTCGGAGGTGAAGCGAGTCTTGATAGACAATGGTGCTTCTGTTGACATCCTGTTTCATGATGCGTTTGTAAGGATGGGATACAATGATTCCCAGCTGACCCCAAATAACATGCCCATATATGGGTTCAATGGAGTCGAATCTAGCGTTGAAGGGACTATCCAACTGCCGGTTACTATTGGAAAGGAGCCCAAGGAGGCCACACAGATGTTGAACTTCTTGGTAATTAAAGCGGCCTCCACATATAACGCGATCCTTGGAAGGACCGGACTCCACGCGTTGAAGGCTGTTGCCTCTAGTTATCACATGAAAGTCAAGTTTCCAACCAGGAATGGTGTTGGAGAACAGAAGGGTGATCAAAGGATGGCCCAAAGTTGTTATGTGGCCGCGTTAAGAGCTGATGGAGTCGGGGGGCAGGTCCTCCCGATTGAGGACATGGATATTCGGGATGATGAATACCGGGGGAAACCAGCAGAGGATTTGGTTCCTGTACCCCTGGACAGTAGGGACCCTGAAAAGGTCACGTACATAGGAGCGTCGCTGAAAGAACCCATGAAGGGCAGGTTAATTGAATTCCTACAAGAAAATAAGGATGTGTTCGCTTGGACAGCAGCTGATATGCCAGGGATTGATCCCCAACTCATAACTCACAGGTTGAATGTCGACCCTAAGCGGAAGACCATTAAGCAGAAGAAGAGGAATTTTGCTCCAGAAAGGCAAGAGGCCATTAAACAAGAGGTGGACAAACTCTTGGAGGCTGGTTTTGTTGAGGAGATTCAGTTTCCTGAATGGTTGGCTAACCCTGTGATGGTCAAGAAAGCCAACGGTAAGTGGAGGATGTGCATAGACTTCACTGATTTAAATGATGCGTGCCCTAAGGACTGCTTCCCTCTACCAAGGATCGACACGCTAATAGACGCTACGGCAGGACATGAGATGCTAAGCTTCATGGATGGTTTCAGTGGCTACAACCAGATTAAGATGCACAAGGATGACATCCCAAAGGTATCTTTCATAATTGACTTTGGTGTTTTTTGTTACCTTGTCATGGCTTTTGGACTAAAGAATGCAGGAGCTACTTATCAACGACTGGTAAATAAGATATTTACCCACCTGATTGGGAAAACCATGGAGGTATATGTTGATGATATGTTGGTCAAGAGCTGCTTACAGCTGACCATATTGAACACCTAAGAGAGGCGTTTGAAGTGCTGAGGCACCATAAGATGATGCTGAACCCAACCAAATGTGCTTTTGGCGTTGGGTCAGGGAAGTTCTTGGGCCTGATGGTCTCAAAACGAGGCATTGAAGCCAACCCAGATAAAATCAAAGCAATTCTCGACATGGAACCACCACGTTCCGTGAAAGACGTGCAGAAATTAACTGGTAGAATAGCTGCCTTGGGAAGATTCATCTCAAAGTCTGGCGATAAATGTTTACCTTTCTTTCAGGCCTTGAAGAAAGTAAAAAATTTTGAGTGGACATCAGAAAGCCAAGAGGCCTTTGAACAATTGAAGAAATACATGACCAAGGCCCCGTTGTTGGCCAAACCTAGTTCTGGAGAGACCCTATACCTGTATCTGGCGGTATCTGAACAAGCACTGAGTGCCGTCCTCATTCGAGAGGAGAACAAGGTTCAGAAACCCATCTACTACGTGAGCAAGGTGCTGCATGGAGCTGAGTTGAATTACTCGACCATTGAAAAATTTGCTCTCGCACTAGTGACAGCCTCAAGGAAACTACGACCTTATTTCCAGGCACACAAGATTGAAGTCCTGACGGACCAACAGTTACGAAGTATATTGCATAGCCCGAAGGCCAGTGGAAGGCTAATCAAGTGGGCGATCGAACTCGGGGAGTTTGATATCACGTATAAGCCTAGGACAGCCATTAAGGCTCAGGCTTTAGCTGACTTCGTGGTTGAATGTACCATCAACCAAGAAGTCGGGGGGCAAGAGGTAGTATTAAACAAGGAAGATGAAGATAAAGCTAAGGAGCTTGAACCTGATCAGAAGGAATATTGGGTGCTCTATTTTGATGGAGCATCAAAAACAAAGTCTAGTGGTGCAGGCTTAGTCTTGCAAAGCCCTGATGGGTTCTTAGTAGAATATGCTCTGAAGTTGGACTTTCCGACGACCAACAATGAAGCTGAATATGAAGCCTTGATAGCCGGATTAGGCTTGGCCAGAATACTGAGAGTCAAGAACCTTAAAGTCTGCGGGGATTCGAGACTCGTAGTATCACAAGTGAATGGTGAATTTGAAGCCAAGGATGAAACTATGGCAAAATACCTAAGGGTTGTGAAAGCTGTTATGACTCAGTTTGATGAATGATGTATAGAGCATATCCCAAGGGAGGAGAACGTCAAGGCCGATGCCTTATCAAAGTTCGCCTCTTCTGAAATAGAGAATTATGCAGGGAACGTCTATTACCAGGTCCTGAAGGCCCCTACCATCAACTCAAAATTGGTGGCACCTATTGAAGTATGAAGCTGTTGGATTGACCCTATCAAGGCTCATCTGGAAACTGGTTGGCTCCCCGAAGATGCCTCGGAGGCACGAAAACTATCGGTGAGGGCATTGAGATATGCTTTGATTGAAGGTATCCTTTATAAGAGGTCTTTTGTTATCCCATACTTGAAATGCTTGAGGCCTCAAGAGGCAGAAGAGGCATTAAGGGAAGTTCATGAAGGGATCTGTGGGCAGCACCTGGGGGGCAGGGCCCTAGCTCATAAGATCACCCGCCTGGGATTTTATTGGCCAGGAATGTTGGCTGACGCCAAAAGCTATGTTAAAAAGTGTGACAGATGCCAGAAACACGCTCCAATTGTTAGGCAGCCACTAGAGATGTTAACGTCAATTAACTCTCCCATTCCGTTTGCCATGTGGGGGATGGACATACTTGGTCCTTTTCCCGTGGCCTCAGCACAAAGGAAGTTCCTAATAGTGGCTATCGATTATTTTACCAAGTGGATTGAAGCCAAGCCGCTAGCAAAAATAACCACCCAACAAGTTGCCCAGTTCTTCTGGGAGAACATAATTTGTAGATATGGGATCCCACGAATCCTAGTGACGGACAACGGACGCCAATTCAACAATGAGGAGTTTAAGAAATACTGTGAGGAGAACGCCATTGAACTTCGTTTTACCTCAGTAGCTCACCCCCAGGCTAATGGCCAAGCTGAGGTAGCAAATCGAATTATCCTTGATGGACTTAAGAAGAGGGTCGAACGATCTCGAAACACGTGGGTTGATGAATTACTGCCTATACTGTGGGCGTATCGTACTACCTGCAAGGTAACGACAGAAGCTACTCCATTTTTGCTAGCCTATGGGGCAGAAGAAGTTGTCCCTTTGGAAATTTCGCACGTATCTCCAAGGGTGGAAGCATATGAGCAAGAAACCAATGAGGAAGGTATGAGACTTGCTCTTGATTTAATCGATGAGGTCAGAGATGAAGCAAATGCCCGTAATATTGAGCACCAAAAAAGAGCAGCCTTTCACTACAACCATAGGGTTAAAGGAAGGTTCTTCAAACAAGGCGACTTGGTTTTGAGAAAAATTGAAGCCTCTGGAGTTGGACAGACAGGAAAGTTGGCCCCTAATTGGGAAGGACCATATAGAGTGAGAAAGACGTTGGGAAGAGGCTCTTATAAGCTGGAAACCGTGGATGAAAACGAGGTACCCCGCTCCTGGCACGCCTCGAATCTCAAGATTAACTATGTTTAAAGCTCTCCTATTAAGGACTTAGCTTTTATCCTATCTAATAGAAGTAGAAATAAGGTTCATATGAAACCATTGCAGAGCATGTTGCTCCTAGTAGGACATAATATTCTATGTAAGGGCTGAGCCCATTTTGCGTTATCAATACAAGCTTGTTTTCTGTTCTATGATTCTGTAATCCTTGTGATGTACCGAGCACCAGATGTGTGTAATTCTAAGATGACCAAGTACCGAAAATAAAAGAACATATGAAACATAGAAAACAAGCACGTAGATAAAATACCCAGGAGGGCACAATCAAGGTTTAAGTTACACACATACGAATAAAAGTACAAGTCCATGAAGGACCATAATCAAAGACGGGATATTAAAAGAACTAAAGCCACACGAGGCTAACACAGGCCATGCAAGGCTCAATCACTTCTTGATAGAAGCAGTCTTCACCAACCGCTTCCTGGTTTTTGGAGGAGCAGTCTGAGCAGGGACTTCTTCTTCACCTGACGAGTTCTTCCCTCCTTCTTCTTTGCTCCTGGAAGTTGAGGTTGAGGAGCTACTGATACTAACCGACTTGGGTTCACGGATTCGTCCAGCTAAGGGGCATTCTGAACTCCCGCTTTGATGGGATCTTGAGGGACGTTTCCCAGAACTAGACCCTGATTGTTGAGGAATGCCCTTTGTCCCAGAACCAGAAGCACGTTTGCTCACAGGGGAAGTCCCAACACCTTCAACAAGGTCATCGTCTTCTGTCACCTTCCAGGGACTCGGATAAAAGGAAGGAAAGACATCTCCCTTATGATCTTGGCTAATCCTGTTCACAGCCTTCTCCCAACCTATGGTCATGCTGTCCGGCTGGACCTCCCTGTCATGCTCATCAATGAAGGCAAGAAAAGTGTCTGAACCTAAGTAGTTCTGAATGATGGAATTCTCATTATTCTGGGTCCTGTTTTCCAGAGCCGTATACTTTCCCCTAAGGGATGAGAGTTGGTCCTCCGAGGTGAAATACTTAGCCTCCCATTCTTCAGACTCCTTCTGAAGCTTCTCTACAGCCTTGAGGGCAGTTCTCTCCTTGTCCTTGTAGGACCTCCCGAGTTGGATAGCATTCTGGAAGTGAGCATTTAGCTACCAAAACAAAAACGCCATAAGAAAATGTGTTAAGCCACGACGGCCAATATACAACCATAACAATGAAAAGGAAGAGGAGATCGACTTACGTTATAGGCATGATATGCCCCCATGCTTTCATTTTCCTCTAAATCTGTTGCTGTTGTAAAATGGACCTTGTCGGCCGGGGCTATGGCATTCCGAGACCACTCTCGAGCAAGGAGATGGCTGTCCTTGATAGCATCCTGCTCACATATCCCCCAATCAGGCATGAATGCGGTTTTCATGCTCCCATCCGAACTCCTAATTCTCTTCCCCGCCTTCGAACAATGCTGAAGGAACTCAGGGGCCGGTACGTCTTCAGGATTAGCTTCTTTCTCAGCTTTCTTAATCATCCTTTTGGTGATATGGGGAAGTCGGCTCGGATGGTTGTCAATTTCCTCAGCAACTGCAAACAAAGCAAAGGAAACGATGTTGGAATAAGAACAAGTACGATGAAAGAAAAGAAGTTAAAGTAAGAATTACCCTCGAGAGGGATATAACTAAGCCCGGCCTCCAACAAGGCACGTTCAGTCACAACTTCACGATAGTGGGTTTTCTGAAAGACTGAAATAAGCCAATCCCGTTGGGACACTTCTTCAGTTGTGAGTTGAAGCTCACTAACACCCTCATCAGTCACGTGATTGAATTTAGACCTGAAAAAGTTACCCCAGTCTCCTCCTTTCCATCTAAGGATGAAAAATTCGTGCCTCCAGTTGTGGCAAGAATCAGGCACAGAAGAAGCATCAATAATCATCCTAGATTTTATGCGGTGTTGGATGCTCACCCATCCTTTCCTAGTGATAGGGCTATTCTTAAAAGCAAATAGATGCCTAAACAACGGGATGCTAAGGCGGATGCCTCCTCTGATGCATTCAACCATGAAAATGAAGATGAATTTCCAGGAGTTGGGATATAGTTGACAAGGGTTGATTTTAACCTCAGCTAATAACCTAACAACCCAAGGGTGAACTGGAAACCTAAGGCCAGCATCAATGGCACCTTTGTACACAAACAAGTTCTCAGGATGCCAGTTACAAGTTCTGTCCCCTGGTGTGGGAATTCTAAGCTTCATCTCAGCAGGGAATTCATATTTGAGTAAGTTTCTGATATCTCCCGCATCCAAAGTACTAGGGAACATAAAAGAGTCGAATTCCGCGTTGTTCGGAAACACATCCCCGGGCTCATCTAAGAGCTCAGATAAAGATAATTTATAACGAGGAGGAAAGACCTTACCTTTTCTGTTCTTGTCTTTGGTTCTCCTGTTAATCGCCTGAAGAAGGCCCTTGGAAGGGACTAAGGCGTTCTGACCACTCTCACTTGCCATTACAGCCTTGTCTGAAACTGAAAGAAGTGCTTGAAACTTGGGAGCTCCTCAGAGAGAAATTTTCTTTGAAAGAAGAAGGAAATGTGAAGAATGACTTCAATCCACACTCTTTTATAAGAAAAATGATGACCCTCAATAGCAGGTCGTCTTTCCAACGACCCGCGTTTACAGGTTAAATAGCCGAAGATAGCAGGAAAAGGGCTCTGTGAACTCGGAATTGGGTCAAATAAATGATCTAATTCGTAAAAATATGTGAAAGAAACGAATGGAAATACAGGCAAGAGCAACAATATAATTAACAACCTCCCAGGTTGATTAATATATGCTTATCAAGCCTAAACAGGGGATTAAGCTAAAAACCACGATTAAAGCCACTAAGCAGGATGATTAGCTAAAAGGCTAACATCTTTAAGGATATGAGAAGACCTACTCTAGAATATGGAGTGTGGGTTTTGAATCCCAGCACAAAATATAAGCCTAGATGGCCAACGAGGTTGATTGTCCTGAATCAAGCTGATTGCTTAAGCCTAAGGCCTGAGACTAGCCTAAGGATGATTAGCTTAAGATAGGACAAGATCCTACAAACAAGGAAGGAGATGTGAAGACCTTAAGCTTAAAACCTAGGATGAGAAACTAACTACGATATCCTAGACTCGAAGTCAGGTGTTGAAAACAAGGGAAGTCCCCACATCTTCAAATAAAGAAGTAAAGACCCTCAACACAAGGGGGCAAGGTTAAGGTTGTTTAAAACACTCTATTATAGGTACATGAGAATGCCTGGAAGCCAAGGGAAATAGTTTAACCAAAGGTTATTTGATATCAAGAGTTCAAGAAAGGTTTAGACCCGGAAGGTCCTGAAAACCAAGAAGTAGGTTGTTTGAGGCCAAGGGTCATCAAACCAACCAAGGTATCACTAAATCCTTTCTAGGAACAAGGAAGGGAGTTTAAGACAAGTTTTGATTTTGGTCAAAGTCAAAGTCAAAAGTCAAAGTCAAAGGTCAAAGTCAACTAGCCAAAAAATTGCCAAAATTCAAAAAAAAAAAAAAAAATTTTAGGGGACCCAGCCCACCAGCCCTAGCCGACCAGGCACCCTAGGCCGAATGGCCGACCAGGGTGAGCCGACCAGGCCACCTTGGTAGGGTGTTTGGAGGGCTTCCGGAGGACCTGTTTTTTAGGGTGTTTTCATGACCCTCCAGAACGCTAAAAAACGCTCCGTTTGAGCTCAAATTTGAGATTCAAGAACCTTGTGAGGTCCTCTACAAGTCTATGCAGGTGGCCAAGTGTTTCCATGAAATTGGAAAGGTGTTATGATCATGTGCGAGACCTGGTCTGAAAATCAGCTGAAAATGGGGTATTTCGCCTCCAGAACGTTCAAAAATGCATGTTTTCATGTGATTCTTCTTCATACCAGGAGATTATAAGAATCCCCATCATATAAGCTCAACTTCAAAGTTTGGGTTTGGAGATGCCAGGGGTGTTCAGAAAACCAAGGATATTGAAAGACCCTGAAACACCTTCTAGGGGATAGTATTTCTTCCCTAGACAACTCAAAAATGAGAATTTTCACGTGATTCTTTTTGCAACCAGAAGGATATAAGAAGCTCTACTTGACTAACTTGACTCCAAAATTTTGGGTTAGGACTTCGCTAATCACAATTAGGGGGTGATTAGCCTCAATTATCAACGTTTAAGGACTTCCACTCAAGAATTAACCTATCCAAAGGTTAAAGGTGGATATCTTAATAGTAACTACATCAAGTATGAACTTGTTGGCCTAAATCAAGACCTTTATAACCCCGTTTAGGGTTGTTTAGCCCCGATTAGGGCCAAAATAACGTCTTCTGCTCAAAAATTAGCCCTTATCAAGGCTTATGAGCAGCGACCACCCGGCATTAACCCCAACTTAGATACGTTGAGGGGAATGAATCATTAATGAATTGATGATAAAGGATCCTATGCACGAATTGCACTCGGATTAGTGTCTATGAGCTCAAAACGGCACTAATCCTATTCCCGAAAGGCTCGAAAATCTTGAGAGAAAGATTCGAGAGGCCAAGGAACGTTTAACTTTCTTAAGTATTAACTTGGGAAAGGATTTTAGTCGTGGTAAATGTGTAGGTCGCTCCACACTTTACTATAAGACGATACCCTTGCAGGGCTGATATGACCTTAAACTTCTACGAAATCAAGTTTTCCTAGAAGTTGGGGGGCAAATGATATGGGTAAAAAATAACCCTTAAAGACATAATTAATGTGACATTTATTGGCCCGTAAATATGGCCCGAAACCCTAGTTGGGCATTAAATTCGTAATTAATGGTCAGGCCCAAAAGAACGGCCCAAACTGGGGACGCCCGGTAAAACCCTATCTCTAACATGGGTCTGATCCACAAACCAGGAACGTTCTAGAAACCAAAAACGTCCTAGAATATCCCCAGGATATTGTGTAGCCTCCAAGGCACCAAATTCGACATGGAAACTAATTCCTAAAAGGAAGGAGTCAGAACCTTCCTCAATTACGGTGACTTATCCACCAAGTCTCCAAAACCTACTATAATTCTAAGGCTTCCACAGCCTATATAAAGGGCCAGACCCCTCATCCTAGAACTACGTTTTTTGGCTTGATTCTCTAATACAGAGATACGTAGGCATCTTGTGAGGACCCGAATTAGGTCACGATAACACAAGCGCAGCCATTAAAGCAAGAAGCTCACGAACCCTAGCCGCCATTCGATAACCCTACTTTTTATTCCACAACAAAAAGTATATTTGATTTCTTGAATATGAAAGAGATCTCTGGATCATAATCAAAGCGTTATGTTATATATATATATTTTATAGAAGTAATGTGCGAGAATTGAAATGATATGAGTGAATGATATGTGGAAAAGAAAGCGAGAAAATGGAAATGTGGAATGATATTTTATAAATGGAATAATGATTTGACAAAAAGGGGGATTGAAACAGACTTGCGTAAGTGGTTGTGTCAGGGCTGTGTGCGACACAGTCCAGCATTTATTATTTTTATTACGGCACGAAGATGCCAAGGGAGGATGTTAGCAGGTGGCCTTCCTCCAGGGATGATCTTTATTCCTTCTACCGGTAGTAAAAAGAGAGCAGGTACGATTTGGCGACTGATCATCGTCCTAACGTATCAGGCGACAGCAGATATCCCCAATATTTTTGAAAAGAAAGTGTTGACAATGGTTTTCAGATTTCTATACTGAAAACAGAATAATGATATGAGATGATGGGATTATGGTTACAGATGAAGAGAAACTGATATTATATTATTTTAGATTTCCTTCTTATAATAGTAAGTGGATGATGTATTATTAAATAAGAGCTTTATTCTTCCTTAAGGATTATAATTGATTTCTGCTTATATATGCATATATATGTATACCTGTTCACATTTTAAATTCTAGTTTACAATATTATCTTGCTGAGCTATTATAGCTCACTCTTGCCACTTATGTATATAGCAGCTAGGTCCTATGCCGATTCTACGCACTACACCCCGCAAGATGTTGTTCTATGAGCATATGACTGGTGTGTGCGTATTAGTGTGGGGTCAATTGCATAAGTATTAAGTTTTTTTTAAAAAAAAGACTCAAGAGATATGGATATTGATCGGAAATTGGACCTTGATGACCTGGATCCTTGACCCCGGATCTAGGGGTGTCACACTACTGGGTGCTGCCCTGGCACCTGCCTCGTAAACATTCTCCTAAACTGCTGACCGGTTAGCACGCTTTTGCGGAGGGTCTGCCTTGTTCTTGCTATGAGTATCTGTTGTTGTGTGGTGGTATATATGAAAGAAAAGCAAGAGTGAGCAATACAGCTCAGCCATATAATAATATTTTTCAAAATACTTTTGTTAATGTAAACCATATGACATATCGTGTACTGATATTGTATCATCAATAAACATTTTCATTCTATATCCAGAAATATAACGAAGAATTTCTGAGGTACTTTGAATAGTTCATCATTCTGTTAACACTATCGGTAATTGAGCATCTAGGCTTTCATTACAGTGATACAGTACAATTCCAATTGGAAGAATGGGATTATGATGGAGCCTCTTCCACGATATCTGGTGATCAGCCAATATATCGTGCCTCTGCTTCTCTACTAGTAGAAGGACGACGTTCCCTTATCGGGTCGCACCCTGACCGCATATGGGCCTTAATATTTGGACTACGCCCAAAGGCGATGTCCCCTCTTCCTCCAATCCCTTGGAGAATTCTATGCATCGTAGGAACAGAATTTAATTCAGTTTCCCCCAAGCACAAAGCTTGACAACTGGTTTGATAATCATTACTAACTTTACTTCCATGAGCAATTGAGGAAGTAACTCTGATGTGTGGGTTGACTTTAGTCAACGGATTTTGATTACTAAGAATCGCATCATCAAACATAATTTGGGAGTTGGTCGGAGTTTTTGAGTGTTTAGTCAAACCTGAGCCCCTTCTTACTAGGTAGGGTGCATTTCTTATTGGTAGCGAAGGGAGAAAATAATTAATATGTTAGATATAATTGATGTGATTTAATGTCAGTGTTTAAGTGTTACAGGTAAAGAGAGTTTAACTTGTTATTGAAAGCAGTTGTAACAGAGTTTGAGTATACGCTGATTGCTGGAAGCGCAAACGCTGACAGAGGAAAGCGTAAACACTGATAGCTGAATACATGGAAGCGCAAACACTGTTAGCATGGAGAGAACAGAGTTTGCTAAAGTCTGTCTACTGGGAGCGTCTACGAGTCAACAGAGTTTGAAGATTAATTTAATATTAATATGGAAGCAATATCTTTGAAGATTGGATAGCTATCAAAGAGATTGAGTTGACTTAGAAGACGTGTAGCAATCGTAATTGATATCAATTGTATAGCTTAATTTTAGGAGAATCAATTTACGATTGTATGTAGCTGTATATCTTATAAATACAGTTAGGTTAACCCTAGAAGGGTATTCATCGTGAACGAATAACATTCTTGTAACCTAAGCAGCTCTCTGTGATACTTTACATCACCGAGAGAGGAATTATTTATTCCAAACAGTTTTAAGAGTTAAAACGTGTGTTCTTGTTACTTATTCATACAGTACTTGATTATATATTGTGTATTCGACCTAACAAGTGGTATCAGAGCCAAATCTGTTACTTTATTACAGTTAAAGATCCAAACGCAATAGTAATCAATGGCAGAGATACCTCCACCATCTGAGAAAGCTCCTACTACTGTAAGTAGGTATGAAACAATTAGGGTTCCTATACTAAGGCCATTAGAGTATGCAATTTGGAAGGTGAAGATGACCATGTTTCTGGAGGCTACAGATCCAGAATATCTGGACAGAATTTATGAAGGTCCTCACAAACCTACAAAGTTATCTACTGCTGCTGCCGGTGAGGAATCAAAAGTTATTCCAAAAGAGAAGAAAGATCTAACTGCTGAGGATCTTTCATCTATTGCAAAGGATGCGAAGGTAAGGCATTTACTTCACAGTGCGTTAGACAATGTTATGTCTAATAAAGTGATAAACTGCACAACTGCAAAGGAGATATGGGATGCACTTGAGGTTAGATGTCAAGGAACTCCTGCAATTAAGAAGAACAGAAGGAACATACTCACTCAGGAGTATGAGCATTTTGAGGCAAGATCTGATGAAACCATGACAGAAACATTTGACAGATTCTGTAAACTGCTCAATGATTTGTCATTGGTGGACAAAGAGTATGATTTAGAAGATTCAAATCTCAAGTTTCTTCTCTCTTTACCTGAAAAGTGGGATGTGAAAACAACCACTATAAGAGATAATTATGAACTTGGTGAAACAGAAATTGATGAAATTTATGGACTACTCAAAACCCATGAATTGGAATTGGAGCAAAGAAACAAAAGATCTAGTAGAAAGTCAAAGTCTGTTGCTCTTAAGGCTGAGGAGAAACCATCAAAGAAGGAAGCATCAAGAAGAAAGGCAAAAGGAAAAGCTTTAGTCATTCATTCAGAGAATGAGTCATCAAACACTGATGTTGACTCAAACACAGATGAATCATCTGATTCTGAAGATGATGAGGAGATGATGCAAATGGCTGCATTGATGGTAAAGACCTTCAAGAAGATGGGATACAAGAACTTCAAGAAGGGAAAGAGATTCTCCAAGGACTACTCAAAGTTTGACAAGAAGAATTTCAAGAAATCTGAAGGAAAGGACTTCAAATCTGGTAAGAAAGATAAGTCTGAGATTCAATGCTACAAATGTAAGGAGATGGGTCACTATGCTCCTGAGTGCAAGAAGGGTAAAACTGAAAAGGCACTCTACACCAAAGGTAGAGATTGGGCAGACACTTCAGATTCAGATGAGGAAGTCAACTATGCTCTCATGGCTACTACTAAGACTGAAAATGATGATCTCAAGGTACCTCCAACTACCTATGCTTATAACACTGATGATATAACTGAATTGAGAATTTATCTTAAAGCATTGCATATCAGTTATAGGGATCAGACTTTAGAAAATGAGAGGATAAAGTCTGAGTGTTCTCAACTCAAAGAAAGAAATAAACTTGTTGAGGAACAGCTAGAGAACATGAATAAAATTCAAAAGAGAGAGATGATGCAGTGTTTATTGAACAGGAGTTGCTAGGTAAGTATAAGCAACTAGAATCTGAATTGGAGGATACTAAACACATCATTAAAACATGGACACACTCTGGTAAAGACACTCAAGAAGTGTTTCAGTCAGATACAGTAGGTCTAGGTTACTCTGTAGGAGATGAACTTAGATTTGAAAATCAGGTAAAGGTTAGACCACATTGTTCATCTGAGGGTAATGTCATGGGAACAGGTGGACCTAAGACTGAAGCACAGAAAAAGGCTGTTAAAGAGTCATATGCTAAAACTTTTGTTAAAGAGGCTAACATTGGTTTAATGACAGATAAACAACTAAAGCATAAGCTTAAGGAGATAAAATCTGTCAACAAACAGAGAATGCCTAAGAAAAACAGAAATGGTAAGGTAGGCATAACATCAGGAATAAAGCCAATGCTTGCTTCATTAGCTCCTAGGAAAACATGCCTTAACTGTGGTAGCACTAATCATCTTGCTAATTTCTGCAGTAAGAATAAAAACATTAATTCTTTGCCCTCTAAAACTGCAGTAAAGAGTGATTATGTGAGAACAAGACCACAGACTTTATGCAAACACTGTGGAAGTACTTGGCACTCTATTTACACTTGCAGAGATTATCATGCTATTTACTATAATTACTATGAACCCAAACCAAATTTGAAATGGGTTAAAGTAAACTCTGCAAATGTAAACTCTGAAAAAGTTAGCTTAAACTCTGTTAATGTGAATTCCGCTGCAAAAGCTAACAGAATTAAGAAAGCCAAAGGATCCAAGCAAGTCTGGATCCTTAAAACAAATAATCAGTGATTGTTTGTGATTGCAGGGCACCAGGGTCAGTACCCTAGTCGTGGACAGTGGATGTTCAGGACACATGACTGGAAATAAAGCCCTGCTATCAGAGTATGAGGAGAAGGCTGGCCCAGAAGTTTCCTATGGAGATGGCAACATAGGACATACACTGGGATATGGCAATATTAATCTTGGAAATGTCATCATCACAAATGTAGCTCTGGTTCCAGGACTCAAGCATGATTTGCTATCTGTGAGTCAAATCTGTGACAGAGGATATCATGTAGATTTTCAGCCTGAATATTGTCAAGTGATCAGTAAATCTACAGGGAAAGTTGCTCTAGTTGGAAACAGACACAACAACATCTATGAAATAAAATTGTCAACCAACTCAGATGGAAAAGCAGTGTGTCTGTCTACAAGAATGTCCAGTGAAGAGAGTTGGAAATGGCACAAGAAACTCTCTCATTTGAACCTGAACAACATCAATGAGCTAATCAAGAATGATCTTGTAAGAGGTCTACCAAAGTCCTTGTTGAATGTAGAAGGACTGTGTGATTCTTGTCAAAAGGCTAAACAGAGAAAAGTCTCCTTCAAAAGCAAATCTGAGTCTTCAATTGTTGATCCTTATCATCTACTACATGTTGATCTTTTTGGTCCAGTGAATGTGATGTCTCTTGGAAAGAAGAAATATGCATTAGTCATTGTTGATGAATATACCAGATTCACATGGGTATATTTTCTTGCAAAGAAGGATGAAACATCATTAACACTGACAGAACATATAATCCAACTGGACAAAGGGTCAGAGCATCAAGTGAAGATAATCAGAAGTGACAATGGAACTGAGTTCAGAAATTCATCTATGGAAGAATTTTGCAAGAGTAAAGGGATCAAACAAGAGTTTTCTGCACCTGGCACTCCACAACAAAATGGTGTAGTGGAGAGGAAGAACAGAACTTTGATAGAAGCTGCTAGAACCATGCTAGATGAAGCAAAGTTGCCAACTTATTTCTGGGCAGAAGCAGTTCAAACTGCTTGTTTTACTCAAAATGCAACACTGATCAACAAGCATGGTAAAACACCATATGAAATGGTGAAGAAGAAGAAGCCAAATCTAAAATACTTTCATATTTTTGGATGCAAGTGCTTTGTGTTGAAGACTCATCCTGAACAGTTGACCAAATTTGACCTAAAGGCAGATGAAGGAATTTTTGTTGGCTATCCACTGTCAACAAAGGCATTTAGAGTTTATAATCTGAGAACCAGAGTGATCATGGAGTCTATTCATGTGTCATTTGATGACAAGAAAATAACTGGACTTGAAGATGTTAATGAGCATGATCAACTGCACTTTAAAAATGAAGATTTATTAAACTCGGATGATACAGATCTGACAAACACTGTTGAGGTCAATTCTGAACCTCTACTGGTATACACTGAAGAAACTTTTTAATCAGAAACAAGGGAAGAACCAGTTGAGGGGGAGCATGAAGAATCACATCAAATTGATAATTCAAACACTGATAGTGACTCAATTGATAACTCTGAATCAAACACTGTTGATTCAAACTCTGAACATTCAAATTCTGAGCAGTCACATTCAGGGGGAGCATCAGAAAGTGAAGAAAGGCACCAAGAAAATCAGGAGAGCATGGATCAAGGGGGAGGATCACATGATGACAGAAGCAATCTGCCTTCTGCAAGAAAATGGACTAACTCACATACACCTGATTTAATTATTGGTGATCCAGATGCAAGAGTAAGGACAAGAAGTGCAACAACAAATGAATGTCTGTTTCATGCATTCTTGTCACAAACTGAGCCAAAGAAAGTAGAAGAAGCTCTGAAAGATGCTGACTGGATAACAGCAATGCAAGAAGAGCTAAATGAATTTGAGAGAAATGAGGTGTGGACCCTTGTACCAAGGCCAAAGAACAGATCTATTGTTGGTACTAAATGGGTTTTCAGAAATAAAACTGACAGTGATGGTGTGATCACAAGGAACAAAGCAAGACTGGTAGCTAAAGGCTATTCACAGCAGGAAGGAATAGATTATGATGTGACTTTTGCACCAGTTGCCAGGTTGGAGGCAATAAGGATGTTTCTTGCCTATGCTTCTCACAAGAAATTCAAGGTTTTTCAAATGGATGTGAAAAGTGCCTTTCTGAATGGAAAACTTGAAGAAGAAGTATTTGTTGAACAACCACCTGGTTTTGTAGATCCAAAATATCCAGATCATGTCTACAGGTTAGACAAAGCACTCTATGGACTCAAACAGGCACCTAGGGCATGGTACGAAACACTTGCTAAATTTCTACTAGAAAGTGGGTTTCACAGAGGTACTATTGACAAAACTCTGTTTTACTTTCAATCTGGTAATGACCTGCTCTTAGTTCAGATATATGTAGATGATATCATTTTTGGATCTACTAATGATAAACTCTGTAAGAAATTTGCCAAGCTCATGCAGTCTAGATATCAAATGAGTATGATGGGAGAGTTAAGCTATTTTCTAGGCTTACAGGTGAAGCAAACAGATGATGGAATTTTCATTAATCAAGCAAAATATACCAGAAATCTTCTCAAGAAATTTGGTATGCTTGACTGTTCATCTGCAACAACTCCCATGGCAACTGCAACAAAACTGGACAAAGATACAGGTTCATCAGTGGATATGACAAGTTACAGAGGGATGATTGGTTCTCTACTCTATTTAACAGCTAGTAGACCTGATATCATGTATGCCACCTGTCTGTGTGCAAGGTTTCAGGCAGATCCAAGGGAACCACATTTAACAGCTGTGAAGAGGATTTTCAAATATCTCAAGGGAACTGTAACCTTAGGACTGTGGTACCCAAGAGAATCAGATTTTAAGCTACTTGGTTACTCTGATGCAGATTTTGCTGGCTGTAAGATTGACAGAAAAAGCACAAGTGGAAGTTGTCAATTTCTTGGTGACAGACTAGTGTCTTGGTACAGCAAGAAACAGAAGTCAATATCTACATCTACAGCTGAAGCAGAGTATATTGCTGCTGGTAGCTGTTGTGCACAGATTTTATGGATGAAGAATCAACTACTGGATTATGGGTTGAGGTATAGTAAAATACCTATTTTCTGTGATAATCAAAGTGCTATTGCAATGACAGGTAATCCAGTACAACACTCAATGACCAAGCACATCAGCATAAGGTATCACTTTATCAGAGAGCATGTAGAGGAAGGCAATATTGAGCTTCACTTTGTGCCTACAGATCAACAACTTGCAGATGTTTTCACAAAGCCTCTAAGTGAAGCAACATTTACAAGATTGGTCAATGAACTAGGGATGGTATCTGGTTTTGACTAAACATGTTGGTTAGACTCAAACTCTTTCAAATAAAATGTGTTGCTCATATTTCTGTAAATTGCTAAAGTGCTATGTGAACCTTATTAATTAAATTCTGTCAGCATGATTGTTGGTCATACACTGTTAATATGTTTGTTAAACTCTGTGAATTCTGAGTTGATTTTTGTCTGAATGAAAATACCGATGAAGAAAAATGTATAGAGCATGATTTTCAGTGAATCAAGATTCTTTTTGAGTCACTGTAATCTAATCAGAAACTGCACAGTAAGTTAACACAGCATGATACTGTTTCATATTTAGAGCATCTCTTAGTTTATTTGATCCTAAACTCTGAATCTATGAATACTGCATGCATTGCATCTCATGAATAACTCTGATATTGATGAACTCTAAACTCTGATTAGTGACACTCTGTTTTCAAGTCATACTTGATTCTTGATGATTCTTTGTTTGCACTTGTGAAAATTTTAAAACTTGAGATGTGTCATTGTTTATTTGGTGAGAAACAGTTCATGTCTGAACCCTGTAAGATTTTGAGCTGAATAAGTGATTGATACATTTTATATCAATCAGACTTTATTGTTGTGTGATGTTCATCAGTAAGTATGTTGCTCTAGAACTTGCATTAAACCATTTTGGGACTACATGATATATGTGTGCATGAAGATGATAAAGGCATTAGGATTAACAATCTTTCTTCAAACACTGTTCAAAACATCTTTGAACACTGATCATAAACACTGTTCATAAAACACAACCCTTAGTAAACCCCTTTGAGCCAAATTAACTGCTCATTTTTCTTGAATACTGAAGTATTAAGAGCAGTTATATTCGTTTGTTAAATCAAATTCAAGCAGGTGAGTATTTCTTAAGAAAAGATATCTTACTCAGTGTATATAAAAAAAAAAAAAAGGGTATATATACTGATCATCTTGTACAAATATGTACTAATCATTTGACTGAATATTTTGATCAAATAAATTGTTCAGTTAGAAATTCTCATCTCTTCTCATCTGTTTGATTTCACTCAATTATAACCCTGAACAAAGTCCTTTTGATTTGTGCATAAATATAATCGAAGTGGTGTAGATTTGGTGGACATTCAAGCTTATGGTAGCATCTGCCTTTACTGAATGAATCTGAGAGTAAACACTTCACCTAAACACTTGTGTGATGTGAGAGTTTGTGAGACAATCCTTGACATGTAACTCACTGAATGATGCTTTGATGTTTATCTCTTGTTATTTTTGTCTATAATGACTGTGTGCTTACTTGGATAATCATGAACATAAACTGGAACAGGGATATTCAGATTTCTGTAATTAAGGAACTACAGAGTTTAGCATTCATCATATACTCTGTGTTTAATATGAGAGTGTGTGCATTCAGTGTTTATTGTTTTGATTTATGGATTTTATGAAATATTAGATGCTATAAAAATTGATTTGGTAAACTCTGCTACTCACACACGAAAATCACGACTGTGCATTTTTGAAAGGGTTTTTGTGATAAAGATTGAGTATTGGACAAACACTGATTGATTGTGTTATGTACTCTAAGGTAAATTTTCATTAAGATAATTTGAAAATTTTGGAGTAAATGGAGTAAGTGACAACTGTTAATTGGTGTACTTAGTGGTAACGTGTCTTGATAAACGGAACGACAGCGGTAATAATGGCTTTTACTGCGCATGTATTAAGTGAACTGTTGCATGTGTGACACGTGTCCCACTCAAACACTTTTCACGTGAACAGTTGTGTGTTTTCAAGTAAAATCTTTTGAGTTTAGTTTTTAATTAAAACTCAAATTACTTTTTCTCACAATCACTTTTACCCACTCGTATTCACTTTACCAAAACAGAAAACATCCTTGTTCTTCACTTTGGCATTCTCACAAACACCTTTCTTGCAAAACATTTTCACAGTTGCTTCTTGCTTATTTCTTGATTCAATGGCAACTAAACCTTTCACTGTCTTTGGTCTACGTTTTGTGCCTAACAATTATGCAGCTTTACTTGAGAACGGCCGGGCTCCAGAGGCGTTCCATCTGATGCAAAATTTTCTTCGACATTCTGAGATTGGGCAAGCGCTGGTTGAACCGGCTACTCTATCTGCTTCCCAAGTTGTTAGTTTCTGGCAAAATTCAAGATATATAGAAGGAGGAGCGAGTGAAACTCCGTCTATCATCTTCTCTCATGAAGACCAAGAGTTTGTGATTACTCCACAAACTGTTCGTGATGTCATGGATTTCGACACACACACTTCATATGAAGTTGTCTCTGAGGGAAATCTGAGGGAAATGCTAACAGAGATTGGGTACATGGAATCACTTGCCAAGCTGGGCAGTGTGAAGAGGCCAAACTTGAGAAAAAAGTGGAATTTTTTCTTTGATTGTATCACCAGGACATTCCAAAAGAAGATCACCAACTGGGATGCTATTCCAATGGACAGTCTGCAAATTGGGTATTCTCTACTCTATGGCAGTAATTTTGATTTTGGTAGATATGTTTTAATGAATTTGGGTGATAAGTTGTCAGAGTCTACTACAGTTTACTTTGCTAGATTTTGTCAACTTCTGTTCAATGCATGTGTTTCTGGGTTAACTATTGATGAAGCTGATAAAATTCAACCTTTTCGAGTCACTAAGAGAATATTCTCTGATATGACTAACAAAGATGTTGGAAAAGACATACCTCCTTTAGTATTGCCACTTGCTTTACAGAACTTTGTCAATCAACCACAAGATTCTTCATCATCAAACCATGACTCACATGAACCACATCAACCAGAACCACAATCTATGCCTGAAACTTTAGCCACTGATCGTACAGAAAACATCCCATCTCAACCTACTCAATCACCTGAGCCGATACCAACAACCACTGATCAACCTATATCACCTCAAACACAAACAGAACCTCAACAACAATCTGACCACATGACTACTGAACTAACAAACCCTGTCACTACCACTCATCCACAATCATCACAAAAGCCAAAAAGAAAGATACATACTGCAATCAACACCAAACATGCTAGAAGATTCAAACAAAGGGCAAACAAAGCTAAGAGGAGAAGGCTTGTCGATTGTACTTGTTGATTCTGATGATGAGCATGTTGAAGAGGCTCAAGAGAAAATCTCTGTTGACATTCCTACTGGTGAGCCAGAGGTTATCATAGAATCTATAATACCAGAATCTGAAGTCAAGCTTTCTGAACCAGAAGTTGTTAAGGTTCAAGAAAATGAAGCTGTTAGAGATGTTTTGTCTCCAATGGAAAAGGTTGCTGAAACTCCACTTTCTTTTAATCATGAAGCATCTACTCCACCACTCATGGAGGTTACACTTTCTATCGATACTGGTGTTGCTGATGGGCCTACTGTTGTTTTTGAAGACACTGTGATTGCATCACGTACTGAGTTGAACTCTGATGCTAATCATGGTTCTGCTCATAATGAGGAGGTTGATAAACCAGAAAAGGTTCTTTCTTCAGAGCAAATTCCAGTTGATAAAGGAAAACAGGTTGCTCAAGAACCTATTTCTGCTCAAGAACCTATTGCTTCTGTTGCCTCTGCTAGTGAGTCAATCAGTGATTCAGTTGAAGCTAAGAGTACAGGAGTTGCACAACCACAAAATCAGACTGATGGTCAGAAAACAGGAGAAAAACCAGATTTTGCTGGTCCTTCTAATAATGAAATTGATGCTGGTTATTTGGCCAAGCAAACTGCTGATTGGTACAAGTCAGAGTGTATTTTTCCTCCTGGAAGGGCAGAAAAGTTTCTAGAAGTCAATTCTAAGAAGATTAAAAATCCAGAAATTTTCACTTGTTTGCAAGGCACAGTGATTCAAATCAAAACTTTGAATAATAGATTTGATGATACTCAGAAATCTATTGTTGATCTTCGAACAGAAGTTGCTACTCATGAAGAGAAAGCTCAACTAGCTAATGCTAAACTCTTTCAACAATTTGTCAAAGCTCAAGCAACTATAAATGACAGACTGAGCACAGTTGAAAAGAATCAGATTTTACTAAATGAGAAGGTTGATTCAATTGCAAACTCTCTTGAATTAATCACCTCAATTCTGATTCAAGATGATGATGATGATGTCAAAAAGGGGGAGAGAATTGCTAAAACCAAGTGTAAGCAAACTCAAACTCTGCCAAAGAAAGATCATCTTGATGATGAAGGTACCAATGCTGAGAAGGGCTTAAGAAATGCAAATTCTAGACAAGGACATGGGAGGTCTACAAGGTCAAAGCCTAATTTGGTGATAGATACAAATGCTCAGAGTACTTCTGGTTCAAAGCCAAAGGATTTGTCATTCTCTGACAATCCACAAACAGATGAAGAATTGGCTGTGAAACTATTTCGTGAAGAGAATGCTGAAGCTACACTTGAGGATATTCAAGCTGAAGAAAAGCTGTTGCAGAAAGAACATTTAAAAGCTCAAAAGTCCAAGAAAGTGAATAAAGTTGTTAAAGCTTCAAAGTCTTCAAGGCATGAAATGAAAGGAATTGAGATCAAAGAGAGATTATCTGATAGTCAAGAAGAAGAAGAAGAAGAAGAGGATAAAGGAAAGCTGATTAGAAAGTCTTCTATTGATGCCAAGCTGAAGTTAAAAGGAGTGATGGGTGAAGAGAGCAGGAATAAAATGATAATTACAACCTCTGTTGCTACACAAGTTGTGACTACACCGATATTGTCTTCTCAGTTGAAATCAAGATTTCGAAAAGGTGCTCTTCATGATTCGAGTCTTGCAGCTACATCTCCAGCTACAGTTTCATGGATTTTACTGATGGTAGAGCTTTATCTGGTAAAATTGCATATAACAAAGGAGGCATTGGCTCACATAGAGATAAAAGACAGAATGTTGCTCCCAGAGATCCTTCTTCATTGTCTGTTCCAGGTCGTGGTGTCACTCAAGAGAGTTTAGACAGACTGGAGTCAGTACAGCTTGTTCATCAGAAAAGTTTAGGGAAGGATTTCTTGTTATACTTCATGGCTGATGGAACGGTGTTCAAGATTGCTGAGAATGATATTGATTTAAAATTCTGGGAAGAACTAGAGTATGTTCTGTACATTTTCAGAGTAAGAAATCAAAGAGCTCAATCAGTTGCAAATGTGCTCAGACAAAAGATGATACAGAATCTTGCAAATAGACATATGAAATACAGCAAGTATGTTCCAAAGTACAGAGACTGGAATGGGAATTTGATTGAAATGCAGAAGGGAACTACAAAGCTGAAGACTGATCTTGGGATTACTGTTCTAGATTTTAATGTAAAGTCTGAAGAAGTGAAGTTTATCAGATTGGGAAATGAAATGAGAAGAAACAAGATCTATGATCTCAGAGCTGCTATTTTTCAAACTGATGAGAATGATCCAGATTTAAGAGAGATCAAGGTAGCTATGGAGATTGAACTTGAGAATGCTGAGAGGAGGTTGTTGATTGATTATCTCAGAACAACTCCAGATCTTGAGGAGGTTAGGTAGACAGAATCTGTAAGTAATTCAAATTTTCTGTAAATTTTGCTAAGTCAAGTTTAAACTCTGATTATATGTTAAACACTGTGTTTTTATTTGTTAGTTTTGACATCATCAATTATTATGAACTTGTACATTTTTCTAATGAACAAGTTGGGGGAGATTGTTAGATATAATTGATGTGATTTAATGTCAGTGTTTAAGTGTTACAGGTAAAGAGAGTTTAACTTGTTATTGAAAGCAGTTGTAACAGAGTTTGAGTATACGCTGATTGCTGGAAGCGCAAACGCTGACAGAGGAAAGCGTAAACACTGATAGCTGAATACATGGAAGCGCAAACACTGTTAGCATGGAGAGAACAGAGTTTGCTAAAGTCTGTCTACTGGGAGCGTCTACGAGTCAACAGAGTTTGAAGATTAATTTAATATTAATATGGAAGCAATATCTTTGAAGATTGGATAGCTATCAAAGAGATTGAGTTGACTTAGAAGACGTGTAGCAATCGTAATTGATATCAATTGTATAGCTTAATTTTAGGAGAATCAATTTACGATTGTATGTAGCTGTATATCTTATAAATACAGTTAGGTTAACCCTAGAAGGGTATTCATCGTGAACGAATAACATTCTTGTAACCTAAGCAGCTCTCTGTGATACTTTACATCACCGAGAGAGGAATTATTTATTCCAAACAGTTTTAAGAGTTAAAACGTGTGTTCTTGTTACTTATTCATACAGTACTTGATTATATATTGTGTATTCGACCTATAATAATACTAGCTCCCAAAACCTTGGGTTCCCGAATTTTAATGAGTTTGAGCGAGATAGCGATACGTTTTATGAATGAAGCTATACTAGTGAAGAAATGGGAACCCGTACTATTTTTAAATAATTTTCCAATGATCAGAAAATATTTAAAATAATTTTTTTAAGTTCTAAATAACTTTTAAAATAAATAATACGATTTTTAAATCATCCTGGAATATTTAATCAATATTCAAAATAATATTTATAACTATTGGAACATTTTTAAAACAAAATATACGTTATTTAACATATCCGGTGACTTCCGGGTTTTTATGTCCTTATCCGGACGAAATATCTCCGACTCCCCTACTAAGAAAGGGTATTATCGTACCCCACTTGGAACTTTTAACACATCATCGCATACATGTATATATGTATTCATGCATACATACTTACTAAACAGGTTTATAAATCAACATAAATAAACCATATATTTCATGCTGATTCGCAAAAATAATTTTAAAACAGTTCATAACAGTTATATCACAACAACAACAGTTTGAAAATACTTGAAGTACAAGTTTCAAAAACTTGCCTTGAGGTCTCGGAATAGTCGGGGTGCAAGGGGTGGTCCGGTAACCTAGAACATAAGCATAAAGGCATCGTTAATTCTAAACTTGAGTTATCGACTTTTTTTTTACGAGTACTCAACACGTAAAACGTGATAACGAACCAAATAAACCCTTCACATCCTTAACATAATCGCATGGGTCAAATACTCCATATAAGATGCATTACATATCAATTCCATTTTTTTGAAGAGAACTTCCTGGACATACCACCTAGCTACTGTAAAAATTACATAACTCAACTAGGTGTCTAAGCTAGTCTTTTATGCTCTCAAAGTTGGTAACCCGTAGCAGTTTTACCATTGAATCCCCTAAACCAAAATGGTCATAACTTCTACACCGTAAATCGCAATTAATTGATTCAACTGCCCATGCAAAGCTTATAACGTGTTTTATCTCATACCAGTGGTTTTAGTTCCAACACAGAGAGTTAAGCTCTCGGGATTTACTGTCAAACAGAATCAGTTTTAAAACGAGCATTACTACGGCATAGATTTAACAATTTCCTTAATTTCAAACACAACCAAGCAAGTCTCAACCAACCAACAATCATTCACACATAACTTAACATCTCAGGTTCTCAAGAACATCAAGATTTAACCATGGAAATCATATCTCACAATCCAACCAACAAGATCCAACCTCCATGAACTATCATATACTTAAACATAATACAAACTCAAGCTTAAAACTCAACTAAATACAAAGGATGGATGATGTTTATACCTTTCTTGAATCCTTTAAAACACTAACCAGAGATTTTAAGCCTTAGGGGAACCTTGATCTATGCTTAACCTCCTTAAACTAGCAAAAGAATTCAAGAAAACAAGTTAGTAATTTTCGTAATTACCATTCACCCTCAACTTCAAACATTTTTATAAAATTGAAAATTCAATGGATGAGGCTGAAATTTATGTACGACGCTTACCTATGATATGTAGAAGCTTTGGTTAAAATTTCATGGTTTTAGGAGCTCTAGATCTTGAGATATGAATTTTTCTTCCTTGGGTGTTCTTGAGACTCCGGAAATGAAGAAAAGAAAGTGGGGAGAGTCTTTATTGCTTTAATTCTTCTGTAATTGATAAAATGATATGTATATTTGATATATATCAATCATACTTCAGCACTTGTCAATTACCCAAGGTAATCTCCAAAGTAATTTTGCAAAAGAAAGGTAATTGGCAATTTGTCCCGAAAGTGGTATACAATGCTTGGTTGAATAATCATGACTTGACTTATTTGATTAGCATCCAATGCTCCTTGCCTTGCATGGCTTGCATGTCTATTACATGGTAAATTGTAGGTATATTACTCACCTAATAATCAACCAATGCTTACCATTTAATTCCATATGCAAGTTTGGAGATTTTCTTGTAAAAGCGTTTCGTCGCGTAGAAATTTCTTTCATCGTTCTTGAACATTTGCCTTTGAAATTCTTCTAATAAATTCCATAATTCATTGCCTTGGTATTTAACTTAGCTTAGAGATTTTCTTAACCTTAATATCCCATATTTATACCAATATTTAATAAAAGTTAAAATCTACGTAATCTGACGGTTTCTGCATTCCCTTTCTTCTTTGTACATCGATACTTTATCCCTAAATGTATAAATACTTCTTCATTCGTATAATATGATCTTAAAAACTTTACATAACCTCAACCAATCGCCGTTTATGATCATTTTAGAAATATTACAAAAACCTGGGTTCTTACAACCTTCCCTCCTTAAAAGGATTTCGTCCCGGAATCATTTCTAGAACAGATGGGGGTACTTCTCTTGCAGGGCGCTTTCCAATTCCCCGGTTGATTCCTCGACATTGTGATTATTCCACAAAACTCTTACCAGGATGTTGGTCTTGTTTCTGAGTACTTGCTCTTTCCGGTCTATGATTTCCACCGGTCGCTCGACGTAGGACAAATCTGGCTGTAAATCTACATGCTCATGTTCCACTATATGTTTGGCATCGCAGTTGTACTTCCTCAGCATAGACACATGGAAAACGTTATGTACTTGCTGCAGAATTGGAGGTAAGGCTAACTCGTAAGCCACCTTTCCAATCCGCCGTAAAATCTCGAAGGGTCCGATATAGCTCGGGCTCAACTTTTCTTTCTTTCCAAACCTCATCAGTCCTTTCCAGGGAGATACCTTTAGCAACACAATGTCTCCTACTTCATATTCTCTGTCCTTCCGAGCTAGGTCAGCATACCTACATTGTCTGTCTTGGGCTGCTGCCAGTCTTCCCCTGATTAGAACTATCACATCTCATGTCTGTTGTACAAGTTCAGGTCCTAATATCTTCCTTTCACCAACTTCTTCCCAACATAAGGGAGAACGACATTTCCGGCCATAGAGGGCTTCATATGGGGGCATTCCAATACTTGAGTGATAACTGTTGTTATAAGAAAACTCAATCAATGGTAAGTGCTCTTCCCAACTTCCCTTGAAATCCATAACACACACTCTCAGCATGTCCTCTAAGGTCTGAATTGTTCTTTCACTTTGTCCGTCAGTCTGGGGGTGGTATGCAGTACTCATGTTTAGCTTGGTTCCCACACAGTCTTGAAAGCTCCTCCAAAACCTGGAGTTAAACCTCGGGTCTCTATCGGATACAATGGTCACGGGAACTCCATGTCGTACCACAATTTCCCTTATATAGATGTCTACTAATCTATCGACCGTGTACCTCTCGTTAATTTGGAGAAAGTGGGCGGACTTGGTCAACCTATCGACTATTACCCATATCGCATCGTGGTTAGTCTTGGCCCTTTGGAGTTCTACTACAAAATCCATGGCTAGGTGCTCCCACTTCCATTCTGGAATCTCTAGGGGTTGCAGTAATCCACTAGGTCGCTGGTGTTCTGCCTTTACTCGTTGGCAAGTCAAACATCTATTCACCCATTCCGTTACATCTTTCTTCATGTTGGGCCACCAATAGTATTCTTTCAAATCTCTGTACATCTTTGTGGTACCTGGGTGCACCGAGTACCTCGAGTTATGTCCTTCATATAGGATTTCATCCTTTAGTTCCTGAACATTTGGGACCCAAATTTTCGTTGCATATCTCATGATTCCTCCTGCATCTCTTTCGCACTTAATTTCCTCCCCGGTCAATATTTCTTCCTCCGAGTTCTTCTCTTCTTCCATCTTTTGCTCTTGGCACATTCGAATCTTTTCCAATAACGGAGGCGGGATTTGAATTCCCAATAACACTTCTTGGCTACTTCTCGTTGTCTTAAATTCGATTTCTAGCTTCTCCATTTCCTTTATCAATTCTTCTGCAGAAGTCATCATCTTGAGCCTTTCCTTCCTACTAAGGGCATCAGCCACCACATTGGCCTTTCCTGAATGATAACGAATCTCACAATCATAATCCTTGATTAACTCTAGCCATCTTCTCTGTCTCATATTCAATTCTTTTTGGGTAAAGATGTACTTGAGGCTTTTATGATATGTGTAAATTTCACGTTTTTCTCCATATAGGTAATGCCTCCATATCTTTAATGCGAAGACTATCGCGGCTAGCTCTAAATCATGGGTAGGGTATCTTATTTCATACTCCTTCAACTGTCGGGAAGCATATGCAATCACCTTACCATGTTGCATGAGCACGCAACCTAATCCTTTATGCGATGCATCACTATAGATCACAAAGTCCCCCTTATCATCTGGCAGTGCTAGCACTGGGGCGGTCATTAATCTTTTCTTTAGCTCTTGAAAACTCTTTTCACACTTCTCATCCCATACAAACTTTTCAGTCTTTCTGGTAAGTCGGGTCAATGGGGCTGCCAGCTTGGCAAAGTCTTGTATAAACCTTCTATAATACCCGGCTAGTCCCACGAAACTTCTTACTTCGGTCGGGGTGGTCGGTCTTTCCCAGTTTGATATTGCCTTTATCTTTGCAGGGTCAACTAGTAGTCCTTCACTACTAACCACATGACCTAAGAATTGTACCTCCCTCAACCAAAATTCGCATTTAGAGAATTTGGCATACAACTTTTCTTCCCTCAGGATTCCTAGGACTATCCTCAAGTATTCTGCATGTTCTTCCTTAGTCTTTGAATAAATCAAAATATCGTCAATGAAAACTATGCCACACTTGTCTAGGTACTGTTTGAATACTCGGTTCATCAAGTCCATGAATGCCGCGGGGGCGTTAGTCAGTCCAAAGGACATCACTAGAAACTCATAATGGCCGTACTTAGTGCGAAAAGCAGTCTTGGGTATATCTTCCGGTTTGATCTTTAACTGATGGTACCCCGTTCTCAGATCTATCTTCGAAAAGTGAACTGCTCCCTTAAGTTGGTCAAAAAGGTCGTCAATCTTAGGCAAGGGGTATTGTTCTTAATGGTTAACTTATTCAGCTCTCTGTAGTCTATACATAGCCTCATACTACCATCCTTTTTCTTTACAAACAAAACTGGGGCACCCCAATGAGGACACACTTGGTCTTATCATGCCCTTGTCTAACAGTTCTTGCAACTAAGTGGCCAGTTCTTTCATCTCGACGGGGGCTAATCGATAAGGGGTTTTAGAAACTGGTGTAGTTCCTGGTGCTAATTCTATAGCAAAACCGATCTCCCTATCGGGTGGTAACCCAGGGAGATCTTCTGGAAACACATCTTCAAACTCCCTAACAACTGGAATGTCCTTCAGTCCAGGGGTTCCTTGCTTCGTATCTATTACATGAGCCAAGTAGGCCTCGCTGCCCTTTCGTACTAATTTCTTGACTTGGGTAACAGTCAAAAATTTCTGAGTCTGTCGCTGTCCTTTGAATAGGACCTCTTTCTTTCCTGACACCTTTATCTGGACTTTCTTGCTCTTGCAATCAATCTGGGCACCATTACTTGCCAACCAATCCATTCCTAAGATGACATCGAATCCGCCTAACTTAAACGGTATTAGGTCTTCCCGAAAGCTGTGTCCTCCTATTACTATATCGCAGTTAGGGTATATCTGGCTCACAGGAACCACTTCATGGTTAGCTATTTCTACCATTAGTCGTTCCTTTAACATTTATGGTTTCAAGTTTAGTTTGCATGCAAAATCTTGTGATATAAAAGACTTAGTAGCTCCAGAATCAAACAAAGTATTTGCACTCAAGGTGTTAAGGGAAAGGGTACCTGCGAGACATCCTCATCCCTCACTGCATCTTGCACTATCATGTTGAAAGTTCTAGCGGTGGGTGGTCGATTGGATGCAGTACCGCTCATCCTTGATCCTGTTGGTTTCAGTTTAGGGCAGTCTTTCTTCCAGTGGTCCGTACCTCCACACTGGAAACATTTCATGAGTGAGTTCATCTGGGGGCAATTGTTGGAATAGTGTCCGGTCTGTCCACACTTGAAACACGTCGTCGTACCCTGGAGACATACTCCTGAATGTTTCTTCCCACAAGTCTTACAATTAGGTAGGGGAGGGCGCGACTGTCCTGATATGGGTGCCCTGGTTGACCCACCTCCTTGGCCAACACTCTTGCTTTCTGATCTATTAAACCCTGTGCTTTTGGTTGGCTGGGTCACCGTTCCTCTAACAAACTTGCTGGAGAAACTCCCACTTGCAGCACCACTACTTCTACTTTCAAACTTCCTTTTCTTCATGATCTTATCCTTCTGAGACTGCTCACTTCCTGCCTCTACAATTGACACCTTCTGTACTAGAGTGGCGTAATTCGTAATTTCTAACACCGCGACACGGTTCTGGATCCACTGTTTCAATCCTTGTTGAAACCTCATTGTCCTCTTAATTTCAGTGTTCACATAATCTGGAACGAACCTTGATAGCTCAGTGAACCTAGCCTCATATTCAGCTACAGTCATATTGTCTTGTTTAAGCTCTAGGAACTTTAGTTCCATCTGGGTCTCCATAAACCTTGGAAAGTACTTTTCCAAGAATAACTCTGTGAATCTGTCCCATATAACCACTCCAGCTGGTTCCACATTTTTCTTGGCCTCCCACCAATAGTTGGCCTCTCCCTTAAGCAGGTATGTAGCAAAGAAAGTTTTCTGGGCTTCCTTAGTGCCCATAATCTCAAAGGTCTTTTCCATCTCCTTCAACCAAGCCCTAGCCTCAACGGGGTCTGCTGTCCCCTGGAATTCTGGGGGTTTAATTGATTTAAATGCCTTAAAGGCATTGGCTATTGCATTGTGGGGCCGCGGGGTGGTGGCTGTGGTCGCGGCTGGCATTCCAGATTTTGCCTCATCAGGCGCATAAACTGTTCCATAGGGTCCTCTTCTTCTTGCTCATAATCCTCATCTTCAAACTCATTGTACTCATCTTCCTCATCCTCCGGTTCTGGGTGATGGCGTTCTTCTTCCCTATGTTGGTTACTACCATGAGTGGTGGACTCGGTAGGGTGAGTTCTTGTGTTTCTCCTTGGTGGCATTTTTCTGAAAGTATAAATATATAAAAATTCTGTTAGGGTTTCCTCATTTTTCTTAGTCTGGTTTCCTGTGATTTGCACCTCGAAGGTGAAATCTTTTACAGGCATATATGCACCTCATAAATAGCTATCAAACGATCATGGCATCATATGTATATGACAACTTAAATGAAAACAGTTGCTAAAATCAAACGAAAATTACGTCATATTAATGCTAGTGACTTCTCAGAGTCAAGGTTTCAAGTACAACATAAGACTGAAATATATAAAAGTACATCAAAAGCAAGTTAACATGTCTTTCTATCCAGAGGAAATATACTAGGGGATTGACATCACTATCAAAAGTAAAACTACTACAACATCCCTCTGTACTAGAAGACTGAACTGGTCAACCATCCATCAATCTGCGTGAAAGCGTATCGCCTCCCTAACTCGGTGCATAATCCTCGAAAGGACTCTCTCTGCATCACTTCTGCGGATCCTCCTCCTGCAATGGGAACGTGGAAGTGCTCTAAGTCGGGTGAGAGCCCTCCTCTTAATCCCCAGGACTGCCCGCCTCATCTGTCTAGCTCTAGAGGCTCTCCCCTGGGAGTATAGTCTCGTTCGTCTCTCCTCAGCTAGCTGGAACCTCAGCTCAGCTACTCGGGCCTCCGCTGCCACCAGGTCGGTGGTCATACGGGTCACCATCCAATCGTACTCAGTGGCTCTAACAACCTGTATGGGAGGACTAACCGGTTCGCTCTCCGGGGCAACCTCAATCTCTGCATCCTCTGAAATAGGCTCCTCTGAGTCACCATCCATATCTGTATCCCAACGAAATCCACTAGGAGATGAATCCTCTCTGAGGAGAGGGGAGTGCGTAGGGATATCAGACCAAACCACCTCCTCATCCTCAGGCTCCTCTCCGGGTGTGGGGTCAGCTGGAACATCGTCCATGGGGTCCTCCTCTGGGTCATTATCTGGCTCATCTGAATCCACTGGGTCCTCTACAGGAATAGGGTCATCAGCTCTGGGATCCTCCTCGGGATCCTCCTCCTGGACTATCTCTCTCTCTCTCTGTCTCAACATCAGGCTCATCTACAGCTCTCAGAAGAGCATCATCATGTCGCTGCTCGGAACTCTCAGGTAGCTCTACATCCTCGGGTATCTACACAAAAAGGGAAAAATGTTACTATCCTTGAGGTTCTGATAAGTAGTTCCCTTATTGGGCTTAAGGTTGTTAGGGCTATGTCTATTAGCCCGAATATGTTTCGGTAAGGGTTTGGGTCCTTAAACCTTCCTATCGTCTCTAAGATTATAACCTAATGCTCTGATACCATTTCTGTAACACCCCTAGATCTGGGGTCAGAGATCCAGGCTGTCACTCTATCCTTAATTCCTATTTTAATATTCATTATTCTTAATCTTCATTTTAGTATGTTGTGACCCCTCAATCACACACAACATTTACAGATTATAGGCTCAGAGATGAAATTAAAATATTACTAAGTTATTATAACCATCTTGAAATAGTTATTACAAACCCAAATTGTCATAATCTCAAAAGTTCAACTTAAAAAAGGATTACCATCTAAGGTGGCACTTGCGTCCAAAAAGAGGTTTGGTTTTCAGAAACTTACACAAGTCATGCTTGTAAATAAATCTAACCAACCTAAGCTGTAAACCTATCCAACTTAGTCTGCTCACCTGTGGTAATGCTACTGGGTGCTGCCCTGGCACCTGCCTCGTAAACAGTCTCCTAAACTGCTGACTGGTTAACACGCTTTTGCGGAGGGTCTGCCTTGTTCTTGCCATGAGTATCTGTTGTTGTGTGGTGGTATATATGAAAGAAAAGCAAGAGTGAGCAATACAGCTCAGCCATATAATAATAGTTTTCAAAGTACTTTTGTTAACGTAAACCATATGACATATCGTGTACTGATATTGTATCCTCAATAAACATTTTCATTCTATATCCAGAAATATAACGAAGAATTTCTGAGGTACTTTGAATAGTTCATCATTCAGTTAACACTATCGGTAATTGAGCATCTAGGCTTTCATTACAGTGTTACAGTACAATTCTAATTGGAAGAATGGGATTATGCTGGAGCCTCTTCCACGATATCTGGTGATCAGCCAATATATCGTGCCTCTGCTTCTCTACTAGTAGAAGGACGACGTTCCCTTATCGGGTCGCACCCTGACCGCATATGGGCCTTAATATTTGGACTACGCCCGAAGGCGATGTCCCCTCTTCCTCCAATCCCTTGGAGAATTCTATGCATCGTAGGAACATAATTTAATTCAGTTTCCCCCAAGCACAAAGCTTGACAATTGGTTTGATAATCATTACTAACTTTACTTCCATGAGTAATTGAAGAAGTAACTCTGATGTGTGGGTTGACTTTACTCAACGGATTTTGATTACTAAGAATCGCATCATAAAACATAATTTGGGAGTTGGTCGGAGTTTTTGAGTGTTTAGTCAAACCTGAGCCCCTCCTTACTAGTTAGGGTGCATTTCTTATTGATAGCGAAGAGAGAAAATAATTAATACTAGCTCTCAAAACCTTGGGTTCCCGAATTTTAATGAGTTTGAGCGAGATAGCGATACGTTTTATGAATGAAGCTATACTAGTGAAGAAATGGGAACCCGTACTATTTTTAAATAATTTTCCAACGATCAGAAAATATTTAAAATAATTTTTTTAAGTTCTAAATAACTTTTAAAATAAATAATACGATTTTTAAATCATCCTGGAATATTTAATCAATATTCAAAATAATATTTATTAAATCAATAATCAGCTTGGAATATTCAATAAATATTTAAATAATATTAATTAAATAAAAATCATTCATAATTATTCTCAAATGGGAATAATATTCAACTTATTATTAAATATTCAAATAATATTTATTAACATCATTAAAAGGATTTTTATCCCGGAAATATCCAATTTATAACTATTGGAACATTTTTAAAACAAAATATACGTTATTTAACATCTCCGGTGACTTCCGGGTTTTTATGTCCTTATCCGGACGAAATATCTCCGGCTCCCCTACTAAGAAAGGGTATTATCGTACCCTACTTGGAACTTTTAACACATCATCGCATACATGTATATATGTATTCATGCATACGTACTTACTATACAGGTTTATAAATCAACATAAATAAACCATATATTTCATGCTGATTCGCAAAAATAATTTTAAAACAGTTCATAACAGTTATACCACAACAACAACAGTTTGAAAATACTTGAAGTACAAGTTTCGAAAACTTGCCTTGAGGTCTCGGAATAGTCGGGGTGCAAGGGGTGGTCCGGTAACCTAGAACATAAGCATAAAGGCATCGTTAATTCTAAACTTGAATCATCAACTTTTTTTTTACGAGTACTCAACACGTAAAACGTGATAACGAACCAAATAAACCCTTCACATCCTTAACATAATCGCATGGGTCAAATACTCCATATAAGATGCATTACATATCAATTCCATTTTTTTTGAAGAGAACTTCCTGGACATACCACCTAGCTACTGTAAAAATTTCATAACTCAACTAGGTGTCTAAGCTAGTCTTTTATGCTCTCAAAGTTGGTAACCCGTAGTAGTTTTACCATTGAATCCCCTAAACCAAAATGGTCATAACTTCTACACCGTAAATCGCAATTAAGTGATTCAAGTGCCCATGCAAAGCTTATAACGTGTTTTATCTCATACCAGTGGTTTTAGTTCCAACACAGAGAGTTAAGCTCTCGGGATTTACTGTCAAACAGAATCAGTTTTAAAACGAGCATTACTACGGCATAGATTTAACAATTTCCTTAATTTCAAACACAACCAAGCAAGTCTCAACCAACCAACAATCATTCACACATAACTTAACATCTCAGGTTCTCAAGAACATCAAGATTTAACCATGGAAATCATATCTCACAATCCAACCAACAAGATCCAACCTCCATGAACTATCATATACTTAAACATAATACAAACTCAAGCTTAAAACTCAACTAAATACAAAGGATGGATGATGTTTATACCTTTCTTGAATCCTTAAAAACACTAACCAGAGATTTTAAGCCTTAGGGGAACCTTGATCTATGCTTAACCTCCTTAAACTAGCAAAAGAATTCAAGAAAACAAGTTAGTAATTTTCGTAATTACCATTCACCCTCAACTTCAAACATTTTTATAAAATTGAAAATTCAATGGATGAGGCTGAAATTTTGTACGACGCTTACCTATGATATGTAGAAGCTTTGGTTAAAATTTCATGGTTTTAGGAGCTCTAGATCTTGAGATATGAATTTTTCTTCCTTGGGTGTTCTTGAGACTCCGGAAATGAAGAAAAGAAAGTGGGGAGAGTCTTTATTGCTTTAATTCTTCTGTAATTGATAAAATGATATGTATATTTGATATATATCAATCATACTTCAGCACTTGTCAATTACCCAAGGTAATCTCCAAAGTAATTTTGCAAAAGAAAGGTAATTGGCAATTTGTCCCGAAAGTGGTATACAATGCTTGGTTGAATAATCATGACTTGACTTATTTGATTAGCATCCAATGCTCCTTGCCTTGCATGGCTTGCATGGCTTTTACATGGTAAATTGCAGGTATATTACTCACCTAATAATCAACCAATGCTTACCATTTAATTCCATATGCAAGTTTGGAGATTTTCTTGTAAAAGCGTTTCGTCGCGTAGAAATTTCTTTCATCGTTCTTGAACATTTGCCTTTGAAATTCTTCTAATAAATTCCATAATTCCTTGCCTTGGTATTTAACTTAGCTTAGAGATTTTCTTAACCTCAATATCCCATATTTATACCAATATTTAATAAAAGTGAAAATCTACGTAATCTGACGGTTTCTGCATTCCCTTTCTTCTTTGTACATCGATACTTTATCCATAAATGTATAAATACTTCTTCATTCGTATAATATGATCTTAAAAACTTTACATAACCTCCACCAATCACCGTTTATGATCATTTTAGAAATATTACAAAAACCTGGGTTCTTACAAGTATATAGATGAATAGATCTGACAATAACAACAATAAATATATACTTTGAAAGAAAAATAAATAGCTTATCACTCTTGACCTTACAAAGGCTCAAGATCCTCTAAATAAAAAGAAAGCTGCAAGAGATACAAGCTAGGATCGAAGCCGAAATCACTACCAAAAAAGGGCCGAGATGAGCACCAAATGAAAGGTATTCAAATGAGATTCAAAGATAACTCAAATACTCAAGAAAGAACACCTACTAGGTTGTAAGAAAATATGCAAGGGAATTCCTCGAAGGTGGTGGCCGAATGGTGTGAAAATGAGCAAGAAATGATGGTGAAAACAAGCTTAAAACATGATCAAAAGATGAAGAACAAAGCTTGTTTGCTAAATACTTTTTTATGACTTTTAAAATTGGGGATATGGGGTGTACCTAGGGATTATTTAGCAGCATTTTTTTGGCTCAAATGGCTTGGGAAAATGAGTGGAAATAGGTTAGTATTTATAGGCAAAAATAGGAATAAAATAACCAATAAGAGCATGACACCTAGAAAGGCCATAATAAAATACTAAAAGGCATAAATCATACACTAAGATTATTCCAAGATACTCTCCAGAAAATAAACATGTGGGAAAATAAATAATAAAATATTCAAGAAGCTTCTATTGGTACAGAATAGCCAAAAAATACGTAACTACGCGACAAACCCATTTCCTTAGATTTTCTTCAAAAATCCTTTAAAAAATATGAGAATTCGGGAATCCTCTGTGACCATTTCCAGAGGATTATGGTCAAAATTTCACCTTGAAATGAGTTGACCATATATGACTTTTAAGCAACCGATAAATCAATTACGTATCGATTTAAGGGGTCCCATAAAAAGTCATCTAAAATTCTTAAAATTCTTGAATCCTTTCTAAAATTCTGTTTAAATATTCTAGTGACATTCCCAAAATTTCAAGTCAAAATAACATGTGGTGCTATTTTATAATATTATATTTCAAAAAAATATCCCTACGCGATAAAATAAAATACGTTAGCCGTCTATCATAACTTGTCGACATTTTGGCTAAAGTTTTGACTTGAAATATATTCAGACATAATATTGCTCAAATAATAATGACTATGAAGTCCTCAAAATATTTATTTTGAATATTTTTAGAATTTTATCCACTTTAGTAAAATCGGAAGGGGCTATTTACTTGGTGAAAATATTTCCAGTTTTCCATTTTCAAGTTTTCTAAAATTTTCTGATTTTCCTATTTCTTAGAAAACTGAGGAAATGTGTTCCAAAACTTATATACCAAATTAAATTGAGAAATAAAAAATATTTATATTTTTTCTGATTTTGTTGATAAATACTTATATATTTTGTTGATTCATTAACCACTTTTGATAAATAAAAATGTTGATAGAATTATCATAGAATAACAATAAATTTACTTAATATCATTTATAAATTTATTATATTTTCAACATAGAATACCATAGTAATATTATACAGCTTACCTTTTAGAATTTATAAGGCATTTTTTTCTTTTCAAGAATGTGTTTTTGTGCTGAATGGAAAATATCTAGTATGTATAGGGGTTCGAAACGTGCGAACAAGGTGGTTTGGTCTTTTTTATCGTGTTTTCTATTTCCCAGATTTAGAAAACATCAAAAAGTTGTTTTCCACAGTTTTCACAATTGTAGTTGTAATTTGGAAAACTCCTGAAAACTGTGTTCTCCATTTTTACAGGTTTTTGTTTCGAAAATTTTGATATTAGACATGTTTTCAAAATTTTCTATTTTCTTAGAATTTTTTTTGAAAATCGTTGAAGTAAACAGATCCTAAGGGGTTCCGGGATAAAAATCTATTTTTATACTTTCGGCAAGTCTTTTGAAATTACACTTTGAAAATATATCTTTGACAATTATATCGAATATTTTTTAGAATAAAACATTTTGAAAAGAACACTGTTTTGAATAAAATACTCATTTTTAGTTCGGACAACCAGTGTTCAGAATATCTCGATATTCGTACCATTTTGACTTTGCCTTTCAATGTATCATAAATAATCTAGAATAGGATATATCATTTCGTTGATATACGTTATCCAAATTTATGATTGGTACGAAAATTTTTTTTGTCAAATTGACTCGTCATTTGTTTATGTCACATCGAATAATCCTAAGGGAGGAATTATTATGTTGTCTAGTAACTTCCTATATCTAATTTTCACTTTCATAATTGAAAAATAGCCAAAACCTAAAAGAGAAAGTCTGCCTAACAATCTTCTCCTTTTTGATATTTGTCAAAACTACTTACGAAAAATTAAATATATGTGTGCCTTTTTAAAAGGTGTATGCATGGAAAACATTTTGTTGATTAATGTCTAATTAACACTTGCCTTAAGATGATGAAAACTCTTGTTTATTTTAACAAGTATAAATATAGGCATATATGCATATCACATAAGCACACAAGCATATAAGTTATCACACATAAGATAAGACAATTAAAACAAGTTGATAACTTATCAAAATTTTAAGCACTTCCCTCTTTTATATCAAAAAAGATATAAGGATAATTTGCACCAATTTTTCATTACAAAAAATTCTTCCATTTTGTATATTTCGAAAATTATACTTCCCCTTGCTTGTTGATCCACCTGTTAAGAACATAAGTTTTCGAAAAATCTTGATTTTGAAATTTTTAGGATCTGAAAATATTTTCGAAAATCTGCAAGGGTTCGACTACTTATAGTCGATTAGAAACACACATTATTATTTCTTCTTCCCCTAAAAAAAATACCCACATATGTAATTCCTCTTCCCCTTTTTGATTAAAAAACAAAAAGTTAAAAGAAAATTACAAGGGAACAGGGAGAGGGATTTAGCACATCTAACAAGCAAACCAAGCAAACTATAAGGGGTAGGGGGATTTAACTAAGTTATTACAAACCAAAAATCCACCAATCCACCTTATCTCTCCAAAATCAGTCCACTTCTTAAATCTTCACACAAATTGACTGATTTAGTTATACAAACCAAGTAACAAAACCTAGTCTACAAATTACAAAGTTTAATCTCCCATCAATACAAAGAAATAATACATTACAGAGAATTAACCTAAGTGAACTACCTCTTCAAGAATCTGCAAGAAAGTGTAAAATAAGGCAAATAAATCCAAATAAAAAAACCTGCAGTGGTTAGAACTCCACAAAACAGTGTCATTATTTGTTTAAATCAAACAATATAGTTTACTTGACAAAGTTAGGGATAGAAATACAATACAGTGTTTTTACTTGGACAGATTGTGCAAGATAAGTACAAAAGTGTAATATCCCATAATTTTAGAATAATAATAATAAAAGAATAATAGAATAAAGGATTAAAATTAGATAATAAATAGGATTTAAAATTGAAATAGAATAATGGGCCTAAAACATGGATCAGATTTGATTACGGATTACTAGTAGGCCTGGAATTAGGGTTGTAAGACATTATAAATACAACATATTCTCCTTCCTCGTCTTTATTAACAAAATTCGTAGGGGTTTTTCAAACACAATTCATCAGTCTTGTAAAATTCGTAGAAAATTCAACGTAAGTCCGAATTTGTTGATTCTGGACTTGTTGGAAAGTTCTTTTCGTTCTCTACGATTTTTGTGTTTTGAGTTTTTCAAGAAAACATCGTTTAGAGGGTCAAAAAGGCTAAATACAGATCTGGTCAGAATTGAATACATGATCTAGGTAAGTTTCTAATCGTTCTTTCTAGTATTTTCAAAACTATGTGTTATGTGTGTATATTTGATTATTAAAATTTGGGCTAAGTGAATATATTTTGAAGTCTTATATAGGATTGTATATATGTGTTATGTGTAAGCAATAGTCTTGAAACTCTGATTTATGCCATGGTTTGCGGAAATAAGAATAAGGACCGAGTCACCGGGTTGTAGTGACAGTTTTCTAAAATTTAGGACCGTTATCACCGGGTTGTAGTGGTCGTGGTACGAATTGTGGGTTTCAAGTTATTGTTGTTATTGTGTGGTGTCGTATCGAATAATAATAAGTGCATCGTAAGTGATTGTTTCGTATATGGTTATTGTATTTTATTATATTATACTATCTTTTATGTATACGTGTTACTTGGCCTTACTAGTTGGATCGATTGGTTACTTGATGGGCTGTATAGCTCATTACTTACAATTTTTAGGTTCGGTGTACAATCGAGTTCGGTAGCGTTGGAGTTCGAGGACCATAGAATTGGGCTAGATTGACTTTTCAATTGATGTTAGTTGCGCTTCTGTAATAAGTACCTTTGTAATTGACTTTTGGTTTAATAACGGCCCGACTGTTCGGACTATTAATTCTAAATCGAAACTAAAAGGAAATACAATTTTATTAATCAAAAGGTCTATTACAAAGGTACTTATACAAAAGCGCAACTAACATCTATCAAAAAGTAAATCTAACCCAATTATATGGTCCTCGAACTCCAACGCTACCAAACTCGATTGTACACCAAACCTGAAAATTGTAAGTAATGAGCTAAACAGCCCAGTCAGTAACCAATCGATCCAACTAGTAAGGTCAAGTAACACGTATACATATAAAGATAGTATAATATTCTATACTATACAATAACAATATACGAAACAATCACTTACGATGCACTTATTCTTATTCGATATAATTCGATAGTACATAACAACAATAACAATAACTTGAAACCCACAATTCATACCACGACCACTACAACCCGGTGATAACGGAACTAAATTTTTAGAAAACTGTCACTATAACCTGGTGACTCGGTACTAAGTCTTTATTTTTGCAAATCATGGCATAAATCAGAGGTCCAAGACTAGTGCTTACACATAACACATATACTATAAGACATATAATTCAAAATAAATTATCACTTATGTAACGCCCCGACTTCGCAATACTGAAAATATACTTTTTATAATAAAATTGACTTTGATACAGGGAAATTTTAGAAAATTTCGGCATGAAGTATTTGTAAATCGGACTATCCACCTGTGTTTCAACCCAAACCAAATTCCAATTAATAATTACAAAAAACTTAATACACCAACGATTCCTCACCGAGGATTGATTCCAGGTTATGGTATGAAACAAGAATCTACACTATACAAATTATTACAACTTCTATCTCTGCTATAAACACAAATCACTATACCGTCTAATCTGTAGCTTAATCCAAAACCGTGCTTGCCCACGTTAGCTCTGAAATCTATTCCGAATTGGATCATCCTCGCTCTCATTCGCATTTGAAAATATAAGTAGATCATCCTTAAACATAACTGCAAAGGGTTAGGTAAAACAAAGCAAGAGTTAGCCAAAGAACACTCAGCAAGTTAATAATATAGTGAAACAACGATATTACGATAATTCATTGATGAACAATATCAATGAATACTTTATCTCAAGAGATCATTCAATTTCAATCATAGAGTAAAACTTTTCCATTTTCTTCAACTATACTGTCTCAGATAAAACTTTGAGAAAAAGAATATCAAGAAATTCCCCAATCATTCTTACTCCACTTTCAACGTACAATGTTACTCACGAAGGGAATAATTGGGAAACTTATATCCATCCTTACTCCCATTATTTTACTGAGTTCCAAATTTTATCATGTGGAAAACGACTAACTCTGATATCCACAATTTCGAAACTAGAAACCATTTACGTTGATATATATATATATATATATATATATATATATATATATATATATATTCTATCAAAACATTCCTTTATTTAAAACCCTTTCATCTTTGAAACATACTTTTCATAAAACTTTTTAAAAACATTTAAGTTGATTTTTATTATTCTCCTGATTACGGACAATACGGGTGATCAGCCACGTAAAGTCCCCATTCCTTTGAAATTGGGTTCCCAATTAGGCAACACATTGGCCTTTAATGTTGGACTAAGACCACCCTAGCCTCTTACGCTATATAAAAGTGCTGGACTAGGACCACCCTAGCCTCCTACGATTTTTCAATTTGTAAACAAATTCATTATTAATGATTTAAAACATTTCACTTTTCAGTCCTTAAACTCACTGATAACAGATCAGCCCAGTATAAGGAATTTTAAAACATTTTTAAATAATCAATCCATCTTCAGTTGCAATTATAAAAGACTGAGGGTCAGGGAAGCATTTGATATAAGGAAATCATAAACAACAAAGCAATAAGATTTAACTAAGCATGGTATGGTTCAGCAAGACAGAATTATGAATCAATAAAGAGTCATTAACCGATTTAGAAACAAAGCAAATATTCAGGTTCTAGAATTGAACAACAACTTATAAGGAATTCATGAAATAAAGGAATCTGGAGTTCAACAGAATATTTGAGTAAATACATTGGTTATAAACCATTTTTTTTCAACTATTTCCAGAATTGGTAGAATATCGTTAGATATTTTAAAACTAACATGAGTGATTCAAATAATTTAAAAATAAATATTCGAGAAATTCTCAATTACTCGTAACCTCACTCTTGTCAGCTAAGCTCTCATAGGCTTTAGCTGCCAACCCGGTCCAACAATAATGAGTGAGTAAGTAAGAAGATCTCAATTCATTCTCGGTTTTAATCGTCGCTGAGCAACACATGCTTCAACGACAATATAAACCTCGAATTATAATAATTTAAAGAAAACATTCCTTGAAAGAATATTTATTGAGGGAAGATTATAATTCATATCCAGGAATCATACTAAAAGATTTTTATAAAATTTTAAAATTTTGGATTTCCTCTGTTTAAAAAAATATTACTTAATTACTTTTGAAGAATATAAAATATTACACGACTAAGGAATCCGATAAAATACCATGTATTAGAATATTAATAAAAATGAGGAATATTTATATACAATAATTTTTTTTAAAAGAGCCAACACCTAAACGATAGGGTGGTAACCGATCTCCCTATCGGGTGGTAACCCAGGGAGATCTTCTGGAAACACATCTTCAAACTCCCTAACAACTGGAATGTCCTTCAGTCCAGGGGTTCCTTGCTTCGTATCTATTACATGAGCCAAGTAGGCCTCGCTGCCCTTTCGTACTAATTTCTTGACTTGGGTAACAGTCAAAAATTTCTGAGTCTGTCGCTGTCCTTTGAATAGGACCTCTTTCTTTCCTGACACCTTTATCTGGACTTTCTTGCTCTTGCAATCAATCTGGGCACCATTACTTGCCAACCAATCCATTCCTAAGATGACATCGAATCCGCCTAACTTAAACGGTATTAGGTCTTCCCGAAAGCTGTGTCCTCCTATTACTATATCGCAGTTAGGGTATATCTGGCTCACAGGAACCACTTCATGGTTAGCTATTTCTACCATTAGTCGTTCCTTTAACATTTCTGGTTTCAAGTTTAGTTTGCATTCAAAATCTTGTGATATAAAAGACTTAGTAGCTCCAGAATCAAACAAAGTATTTGCACTCAAGGTGTTAAGGGAAAGGGTACCTGCGAGACATCCTCATCCCTCACTGCATCTTGCACTGTCATGTTGAAAGTTCTAGCGGTGGGTGGTCGATTGGATGCAGTACCGCTCATCCTTGATCCTGTTGGTTTCAGTTTAGGGCAGTCTTTCTTCCAGTGGTCCGTACCTCCACACTGGAAACATTTCATAAGTGAGTTCATCTGGGGGCAATTGTTGGAATAGTGTCCGGTCTGTCCACACTTGAAACACGTCGTCGTACCCTGGAGACATACTCCTGAATGTTTCTTCCCACAAGTCTTACAATTAGGTAGGGGAGGGCGCGACTGTCCTGATATGGGTGCCCTGGTTGACCCACCTCCTTGGCCAACACTCTTGCTTTCTGCTCTGTTAAACCCTGTGCTTTTGGTTGGCTGGGTCACCGTTCCTCTAACAAACTTGCTGGAGAAACTCCCACTTGCAGCACCACTACTTCTACTTTCAAACTTCCTTTTCTTCATGATCTTATCCTTCTGAGACTGCTCACTTCCTGCCTCTACAATTGACACCTTCTGTACTAGAGTGGCGTAATCCGTAATTTCTAACACCGCAACACGGTTCTGGATCCACTGTTTCAATCCTTGTTGAAACCTCATTGTCCTCTTAATTTCAGTGTTCACATAATCTGGAACGAACCTTGATAGCTCAGTGAACCTAGCCTCATATTCAGCTACAGTCATATTGTCTTGTTTAAGCTGTAATAACCCTAACTTTTGCAATGCTACAGTACCTAAATGAATAGTGATTTTGAGGATTTAAGGAAATGGTATGTAGGTACCCTATAATTGAAACAGAAAATGAATAATCAGAAACCATATTAGTGATGTACTATGAAAATGAGTGACTCAAAACGATGACGGATTTCAGAAATTCCTGAGTATGGATTTTTAAGATGTTTGATTTCAATTGAGTACTATTGTATCGGGTATTAAAGAGTATGGAATATGAAAAGGGTGTATACCTTGAGGAACATGGGAAATTAGGTTAAACCAGGGGATTATTAAGTCAAGGGAATGCTAGAGGATTTTAGATTGTTAAACAATTTAGAACCACTTGGAAATGAGATATTAAATTTGAGGAATTGAGGATTTAATATTTTGGAATTTTATTATATTTGATTTAAGAATTTAGAACGAAAACCGCTGAGACTTTATAACGAGATTAAGCGATCGAATCATGTATTGAGCATATTAAATGTTAGAAGTCCAAGGGAGGATATATTATGAGATGGAAAAAGAATTGAGAATATAATCCTAGAGTAAATAGAATGTAAATGAGTTAGTGAGCGAGTTAGAGAATGCTTGAGAAATCGGGAGAGAAACCGGGAGAGCAAATTCTGAGATAAAGAGAATATAACAAGGATATTGGATTTAATATCTACTTGAGGATTCGAACCACCCTAACACACTAATATATGATGTGAGAAAGGATAATATATATGCAAGAGATTTACAGAGGAGAAACCACTGAAACGATCATAGAAATCTTTCGATGAATCAAATGATGAAAGAACTTTGCATTAAGCCCAAACAAAAAGCCCTAGAGCATGGTAAAAGCCCAAATTTTGGCCCAACCTACACATGGAGCTGTATGGTAAGTGAATTAAAGTGTAAGGGAAGGAATCCACTTGGTGAAAATATTAGAACCAAAGTGGAAGAGGAGTAAACTTGACAAAACCTTGATACTAAGTTGCATTTTACCATGGCAAGGTGTCTAGATGGCCAACAATTGGCACCCTTTGATTGGTGGACTCCAAAACACAATTACAAAAGGTTGCTAGCTGATATATCAAGATAGAAACAAGGGATATACATCATTTACACAAGAGAAAGCAAAACAAAACAATTTTATTTCAAGAAGAAAATTTCGGCCAGATTTCTAGGAGCTCAGTAAAACGAGCATAACTTCTTCATTTCTCAGCCAAATTTTGCGTTCTATAGCTTTTTAGAAAGCCCATGAGATAAGCTACAAGGCGTATTTCACAAGATATTTCCAGAAAAGCAAGGTAAGGGGGTCGTTTTTCATGTTCTTTCAGCTGCAGAATAATAGCTTCGAAAATTCTAAATATGTTCTTGATGTTTCTTGTTAGTTTAAGGTGTTATAAGGTTATATCAAGGCTTCTCAAGGACTACAAGCCTATAGTAAGAGTGTTAAAGCTTCAAAGAAGGTATAAACATCCTCACCCCTTTTGAGTTTATGATGGATTATGGTTAGTTTAGTGACTAAGTGTATATTAAGCATGAAATCATGGTTATATAGGTGTTTATAAGTGTTTTGATTGAATATGGAAGTGTATTGGGCTTGTAACCATGGCTGGTATGATGACCACATGGTGAATGGAATGGTATATGTGTTGGATGATGAGTTTGGAGGAGTGATAATTTGGAAAGTAAGAAAATATAGCCGTTATAATGTCCGATTTTAGTTAGAACTAAAGAATGCCCTGTTTTTGGATCAACAGACACGTACGGTAGGTTACTGTCTAGCACACCAACTGACTATGAGAGGATAGATCTTATTTCATAGATCGTTTTGATATAAAGTACGTCAAAATCTGATGAACGGTTTAGGAGAAAAGTCAGTTTTAGTGAAAGGCATTCGAAAATCGAGAAAACGTAGTTGTACCAACTTTGAGGCTATAACTTCCATACTTAGACATTTTTAAAAATTATTAAATTTTGGGATATTGTAATAGGGTTGTCAAAGAGTCATTTCCAGTTGACCTTACATTAAAATTTGAAATTGAGATTTTCTGAGAATTCTTACAGTCAGGTATGGTTGTTAAGGGAAATGGTGAATAAGCACCGAAACCTTGATTTAACCTAAAATGGTTAGGTTTTTGGAACACTTGGGTTATAAATAACATGTGAAACATATATTAAAGTGTCAAGGGTATTGTTATGCAGGAGTGAGGTTAGTAAGAGATGTGGTATTCTAACGACGGTCCTTTTCGTGTTTATAGAAACTCGGGGAGAGCCACGAGCCATACCTTCAGGACATCGAGATCGAGGCAAGATCTTTTCTATCCCTACTTGGAAAATTATTATCTTCAAAGAAACTTGATTTCTTGGAATATTTATACATGTGATGCTATTATTACTATATTGTGAAGAAATTGTCTTCCTTGAGTATTTATATTAAAAAGAAAGGTATATGAAGATGTATATGGATATGAATATGGATATGGGTATGAGATGGATATGAATATGGATATGAGTATGAGATGGATATGTATAAAGATGATTATGCATGAAGTGAACATGCCTTATGATTAAGAGAATATGAGAGAATGGTATCAGTTGTTATCTAAAGTAAATAAAAGAATGGTATCAGTTGTTATCTAGGGTTATATGGTTTAATAATATTTTGTTAAAAATAATCTTTAAACATTTGTGATTTAATAAATATTATTTGATTATTACTTTCAAAATAGTTGGAATATTTTATGCATATAAAAGCGTCTTTGATTTCATTGAATACAAAGGAGATGTCTGAGTCATAATTAAAGTATTATGACATATGTTTTAAAGGTGATGATATATGTGAATGGAAATGTGAATGATATGTGGAAATGAAAGCGAGAAAATGGAAATGTGGAATGATATTTTATAAAGGGAATAATGATTTGACAAAAAGGGGGATTGCAACAGACTTGCGTAAGTGGCTGTGTCAGGGCTGTGTGCGACATAGTCCAGCATTTATTATTTTTATTACGGCACGAAGATGCCAAGGGAGGATGTTAGCAGGTGGCCTTCCTCCAGGGATGATCTTCATTCCTTCTACCGGTAGTAAAAAGAGAGCAGGTACGATTAGGCGACTGATCATCGTCCTAACGTATCAGGCGACAGCAGATATCCCCAATGTTTTTGAAAAGAAAGTGCTGACAATGGTTTTCAGATTTCTATACTGAAAACAGAATAATGATATGAAATGATGGAATTATTGTTACAGATGAAGAGAAACTGATTTTATATTAATTTATATAATTGTTACATAAGAAAGAAATGAGAAGATGGTAGTGAGAGATTTGTTCAAGTATTCATATTATCTTGAAATATTACACTGAAAGGGTATATTGATTGTTATATTATTGAAGAAGAGAAACTGATATTATATTATCCTAGAGTCCTTTTCTTATAATAGTAAGTGGATGATGTATTATTAATAAGAATTTTATTCTTTCGTAAGGTTTATAATTGGTTTCCGGTTATATATATATTTATATATGTTTAAAATTTTGATTTCTGGTTTACAATATTATCTTGCTGAGCTATTATAGCTCACTCTTGCTATTTATTTTTATAACAGCTAGATCAGGTGCCGAAACGTCGCAGTACAACCCGGAAGAGGGTAAAGGGGAAGTCTACCTTATGAGAAAGTATCGACGCCTGTTCTCAAGGTAGTATATACTTATATATGGGTATAATAGATGGTATTCTGGGATTATAACAACAGTTTATCTTTAACTGCTATCATTAATGGATGTTGTTCTCTGAGCATATGACTGGTGTGTGTGTATTAGTGTGGGGTCAACTGTTTAAGTATTAAATATTAAGTTTAAAAAAAAAAACCAAAGAGATATTGATATTGAATGGAAATTGGACCGTGATGACCTGGATCCTTGACCCCGGATCTAGGGGCGTCACAGATGGTATCGGAGCTAAGAGTCATAATGCTCTGGAACAAAAGTGATAATAATAAATATATCAGTGATAATATAAATTGTGAATTCCCATCGAGTTCAAGGGCGGTATATCGCATGTAGCATTTATTCTAAGTAGTGATTATAATTTTATAGATTATTACTAATAAAAGTTTATGTTTTAGTATAGGGAGAGGAGATTAGTGAGCCAAGGTTAAGGGTACTTAAATCTTCTTGGGTTTAAGGGAGTTTGAGGTAATATTGTAGTGGATTGGTGAACAGAAACTGATTGTTTCAATTGATTGTGGAGATGAAATGATGAAATTGAGATTGGTCGGTAAAGCCAAGATATACCTTAAGGACCAAGACAGACTAAGACATTCCGAGATTGACTTAAATGAAAAGGCTATTATGCCAAAAGTGTTAAGTTTATGTGGCACACGAGATCGATATGAGAATGGGAATACTTGATGTATCGGGAAGTGTACGTTAGATAACCTCGTGAGTATACAGGGTATGTTGGGATATACAATTATAAAGTATAGTTTGAAGGGTCCTTGATACCGGAGCATTGTCAGGATAAGACGATCAACATTACGTAAGTATATAGATTAGAAGGTTGTGTTCTATTTTGGATAAAGGCAGAGAGTATCGAGCCAAGTCACGACTAGGTAAATGAAGATAATTGGGAATAGCAGACGATAGGTTAAGGATAAATGGTGAGTGCCAAATTTAAGAAATTTTGGAGAGTACGCAGCCTAAGATATAGATAGTATTTTGAGGAAAACCTTCCATTATTGGGATTTTTTTCAATTGGGCAGAGGCTATTAACGGCAACTACTTTCAAATTTCCTAAAGCCCTGCTAAATTATATTATTGAGTTTCAAATTTTCCTCCACTGGTGGGTAATTATTCATTAAGGGCCGGCATCTTTTCAAAACTTTCTAGTACCCTTGAAATGTGTTTCAAAATTGTATTTTATCTATCTTAGTCAAAATATTCTTTTAAGATTTATTTTCGGAAGATAGTATTTATCATCGCGATTTATATTTTCTTTATATTTCTTACTCCAATTAAGAGGAACAATCCTATATGTATACACAAGGACGATCTTTCTGTGTGATTGAAAGTCGGAGGGGACGCCCTCACTTGTGTAATATAGGGGTTCTTCCATTATATTGATTTCCCATATATTCTTTTGTTTTGAATAAGAGCTATTTAAAACTCTTAATCTTATAAATTATTGTGGGACCCTTGCTTGTTTCTGGGTTCGTTTCAATTCAAAGTCTCTTAAATTCTATTAATTGTTTCGAATATAGAAGATTTTATTAATGAATGGAAGCAATGTTTATAGTATACGTGATTATACAAGGAAACTTGAGGTTCCAAAGGAAATTTCAATAAGAGATAATTAGAGCTAGAAGCGTTTCAATATAAGAGAGGAAGGAATGAGAAGAAATGGGTATATTTGATGATTAGTAAGAGAAAAGAATATGAGGAATTTTAAGGCATAATTGAGATTTACTATGGAGAGTAAGGTGTATATTGAGGATAGAGTCAGAATAAGGATAAACAAGGGAAGTGGGGATAATTAATGAAGGATTCGAGGTGCAATAACTATTAGTGGGGGGGGGGAAGGCCAATATTGTGACTAATACCCTAAGTAGCAGAGAGAGATTAAAGATGTTAAGTATTCAAAGGATTAATCCAAAAAGGTGTGAATGAGTAAAACTTGAGGTAAAGATTTTGATGAGAATAATAAAAGGAAATTACAGAGGTGGAATATATAGTATATCATGAAGGAACTAATGTGGATCAGCAAGATGTAAAGAGCGTATAGTGAACAACAGACATATGGGATAAGGTATCTAGAGGAAATTGCAGGTACGCTCTAATTTAACCTCTTAAGTGTAAATGTTTGGTTAGGGATCGACTAAGTCAATAAATGGTGTAGATAGGTTGACAATGTAGATAAGGAAAATCAATATCTGTTAAGGGTCAGAGAACTCTATAGAAAGGAGATTAAGAGTATGAGAGAAAGTGTGAGAATATATTTTTCAATGATAAAGGAAAAGCACATTCTTGTTTAAGTACGAACAGGGAATATATATTATAGATAATATTTTCTTACAATTGTTTCAAGGAATAGTCTTATAGTCAAAATTCTGGAAGATTTTACAGAGATAAGATATATTCAGATTTGAGTATTAATATTTTATGTCATGATAGAAATTAAAATATAGACAAACCATAGTGAGATACACTACCATTCAGGGGAGGCCAATGTGGTGGCCGATACCCTTAGTCGAAAGAGGAAGGAGAAATGAGATAATATAGAATGATTGAAAACATGAGGAGATTTGCAAGGAGAAGATAATGAAAGTGCTGCTATTGATAAGCTAAATGGAATGTTGATGAATGACAAGCAAGAATATGTTGGTGTATTTCTGTATAAACAAGATAGAGATGTTTAATAAGAAACTAAAGGATGGAGGAAGTAATATGAGAATTAGAAGGTGTAATGTGAGAAAGGTATTCGTCAATATCTTCAACGTGATTCCGGGACGGAATCCTTTTAAGGGGGGAAGACTGTAATAACCCTAACTTTTGCAATGCTACAGTACCTAAATGAATAGTGATTTTGAGGATTTAAGGAAATGGTATGTAGGTACCCTATAATTGAAACAGAAAATGAATAATCAGAAACCATATTAGTGATGTACTATGAAAATGAGTGACTCAAAACGATGACGGATTTCAGAAATTCCTGAGTATGGATTTTTAAGATGTTTGATTTCAATTGAGTACTATTGTATCGGGTATTAAAGAGTATGGAATATGAAAAGGGTGTATACCTTGAGGAACATGGGAAATTAGGTTAAACCAGGGGATTATTAAGTCAAGGGAATGCCAGAGGATTTTAGATTGTTAAACAATTTAGAACCACTTGGAAATGAGATATTAAATTTGAGGAATTGAGGATTTAATATTTTGGAATTTTATTATATTTGATTTAAGAATTTAGAACGAAAACCGCTGAGACTTTATAAGGAGATTAAGCGATCGAATCATGTATTGAGCATATTAAATGTTAGAAGTCCAAGGGAGGATATATTATGAGATGGAAAAAGAATTGAGAATATAATCCTAGAGTAAATAGAATGTAAATGAGTTAGTGAGCGAGTTAGAGAATGCTTGAGAAATCGGGAGAGAAACCGGGAGAGCAAATTCTGAGATAAAGAGAATATAACAAGGATATTGGATTTAATATCTACTTGAGGATTCGAACCACCCTAACACACTAATATATGATGTGAGAAAGGATAATATATATGCAAGAGATTTACAGAGGAGAAACCACTGAAACGATCATAGAAATCTTTCGATGAATCAAATGATGAAAGAACTTTGCATTAAGCCCAAACAAAAAGCCCTAGAGCATGGTAAAAGCCCAAATTTTGGCCCAACCTACACATGGAGCTGTATGGTAAGTGAATTAAAGTGTAAGGGAAGGAATCCACTTGGTGAAAATATTAGAACCAAAGTGGAAGAGGAGTAAACTTGACAAAACCTTGATACTAAGTTGCATTTTACCATGGCAAGGTGTCTAGATGGCCAACAATTGGCACCCTTTGATTGGTGGACTCCAAAACACAATTACAAAAGGTTGCTAGCTGATATATCAAGATAGAAACAAGGGATATACATCATTTACACAAGAGAAAGCAAAACAAAACAATTTTATTTCAAGAAGAAAATTTCGGCCAGATTTCTAGGAGCTCAGTAAAACGAGCATAACTTCTTCATTTCTCAGCCAAATTTTGCGTTCTATAGCTTTTTAGAAAGCCCATGAGATAAGCTACAAGGCGCATTTCACAAGATATTTCCAGAAAAGCAAGGTAAGGGGGTCGTTTTTCATGTTCTTTCAGCTGCAGAATAATAGCTTCGAAAATTCTAAATATGTTCTTGATGTTTCTTGTTAGTTTAAGGTGTTATAAGGTTATATCAAGGCTTCTCAAGGACTACAAGCCTATAGTAAGAGTGTTAAAGCTTCAAAGAAGGTATAAACATCCTCACCCCTTTTGAGTTTATGATGGATTATGGTTAGTTTAGTGACTAAGTGTATATTAAGCATGAAATCATGGTTATATAGGTGTTTATAAGTGTTTTGATTGAATATGGAAGTGTATTGGGCTTGTAACCATGGCTGGTATGATGACCACATGGTGAATGGAATGGTATATGTGTTGGATGATGAGTTTGGAGGAGTGATAATTTGGAAAGTAAGAAAATATAGCCGTTATAATGTCCGATTTTAGTTAGAACTAAAGAATGCCCTGTTTTTGGATCAACAGACACGTACGGTAGGTTACTGTCTAGCACACCAACTGACTATGAGAGGATAGATCTTATTTCATAGATCGTTTTGATATAAAGTACGTCAAAATCTGATGAACGGTTTAGGAGAAAAGTCAGTTTTAGTGAAAGGCATTCGAAAATCGAGAAAACGTAGTTGTACCAACTTTGAGGCTATAACTTCCATACTTAGACATTTTTAAAAATTATTAAATTTTGGGATATTGTAATAGGGTTGTCAAAGAGTCATTTCCAGTTGACCTTACATTAAAATTTGAAATTGAGATTTTCTGAGAATTCTTACAGTCAGGTATGGTTGTTAAGGGAAATGGTGAATAAGCACCGAAACCTTGATTTAACCTAAAATGGTTAGGTTTTTGGAACACTTGGGTTATAAATAACATGTGAAACATATATTAAAGTGTCAAGGGTATTGTTATGCAGGAGTGAGGTTAGTAAGAGATGTGGTATTCTAACGACGGTCCTTTTCGTGTTTATAGAAACTCGGGGAGAGCCACGAGCCATACCTTCAGGACATCGAGATCGAGGCAAGATCTTTTCTATCCCTACTTGGAAAATTATTATCTTCAAAGAAACTTGATTTCTTGGAATATTTATACATGTGATGCTATTATTACTATATTGTGAAGAAATTGTCTTCCTTGAGTATTTATATTAAAAAGAAAGGTATATGAAGATGTATATGGATATGAATATGGATATGGGTATGAGATGGATATGAATATGGATATGAGTATGAGATGGATATGTATAAAGATGATTATGCATGAAGTGAACATGCCTTATGATTAAGAGAATATGAGAGAATGGTATCAGTTGTTATCTAAAGTAAATAAAAGAATGGTATCAGTTGTTATCTAGGGTTATATGGTTTAATAATATTTTGTTAAAAATAATCTTTAAACATTTGTGATTTAATAAATATTATTTGATTATTACTTTCAAAATAGTTGGAATATTTTATGCATATAAAAGCGTCTTTGATTTCATTGAATACAAAGGAGATGTCTGAGTCATAATTAAAGTATTATGACATATGTTTTAAAGGTGATGATATATGTGAATGGAAATGTGAATGATATGTGGAAATGAAAGCGAGAAAATGGAAATGTGGAATGATATTTTATAAAGGGAATAATGATTTGACAAAAAGAGGGATTGCAACAGACTTGCGTAAGTGGCTGTGTCAGGGCTGTGTGCGACATAGTCCAGCATTTATTATTTTTATTACGTCACGAAGATGCCAAGGGAGGATGTTAGCAGGTGGCCTTCCTCCAGGGATGATCTTCATTCCTTCTACCGGTAGTAAAAAGAGAGCAGGTACGATTAGGCGACTGATCATCGTCCTAACGTATCAGGCGACAGCAGATATCCCCAATGTTTTTGAAAAGAAAGTGCTGACAATGGTTTTCAGATTTCTATACTGAAAACAGAATAATGATATGAAATGATGGAATTATTGTTACAGATGAAGAGAAACTGATTTTATATTAATTTATATAATTGTTACATAAGAAAGAAATGAGAAGATGGTAGTGAGAGATTTGTTCAAGTATTCATATTATCTTGAAATATTACACTGAAAGGGTATATTGATTGTTATATTATTGAAGAAGAGAAACTGATATTATATTATCCTAGAGTCCTTTTCTTATAATAGTAAGTGGATGATGTATTATTAATAAGAATTTTATTCTTTCGTAAGGTTTATAATTGGTTTCCGGTTATATATATATTTATATATGTTTAAAATTTTGATTTCTGGTTTACAATATTATCTTGCTGAGCTATTATAGCTCACTCTTGCTATTTATTTTTATAACAGCTAGATCAGGTGCCGAAACGTCGCAGTACAACCCGGAAGAGGGTAAAGGGGAAGTCTACCTTATGAGAAAGTATCGACGCCTGTTCTCAAGGTAGTATATACTTATATATGGGTATAATAGATGGTATTCTGGGATTATAACAACAGTTTATCTTTAACTGCTATCATTAATGGATGTTGTTCTCTGAGCATATGACTGGTGTGTGTGTATTAGTGTGGGGTCAACTGTTTAAGTATTAAATATTAAGTTTAAAAAAAAAACCAAAGAGATATTGATATTGAATGGAAATTGGACCGTGATGACCTGGATCCTTGACCCCGGATCTAGGGGCGTCACATAAGCTCTAGGAACTTTAGTTCCATCTGGGTCTCCATAAACCTTGGAAAGTACTTTTCCAAGAATAACTCTATGAATCTGTCCCATGTAACCACTCCAGTGTTAGTGTAGGTGCCCTAGAGGCAATACATTGTTTCTTAAATAAACCTTATGTCATTTGATTATTAAATAAATGTATTTATTATGACTCGAATTACTGCGATATTTGTTAGCATAATAAATGTCCTTAGAATAATACACATTATATAGTTTAAGTTTACAACTTGAATTTGAGATTATATAATATCATATTCTTAAAGGTCCCTAGTCGAGTATTATTATACAGGACAATAATAATACATAAATAGACTAGTATGTTTTTTACTGATAACCACATCTCATTGGTTATAAGTATGGAGATACTAAAGTCAATACATAGGTACATGTAGGGTACATGGTACTGGACAGACCCACCGTGAGATTCTTCATGTTAATTAAGTCATAAGAAAGACTCACAGTGATAATGGTGTAATGATCCTTTGACTTGAGATCATTATATTTCTATACGAGGATAATATACTTTGACTACATTAAAAGTTACCTTTGACCGGGTAATGATAAAAGTGGACATCGGGTATATTGTGAATCGTATGAGAAATATGAATGATAGATAAAGGATTTAACCCTCCTATTATTTGGAGAGATATTATTAGCCTCTTGATTGAGTGAGACTATAAAATGCATGGCCGTGCTCAAATAATGATTTGTTATTAATAGTCTACTCATGGATCAAGTAAACCCGGATTAAATTATGAAGAGGATGACATGAAACATGCCTCGAGTTTAATCTATAATATTTGGTTAAAGGGATTATATTACACGGGAACATTAATCACAAAAGGTTTTATCGAATCACGATTTAATTATTATTTAATTGGGTAGCAATGATGTATTACTAGATGCCGCTCATTGTTTATAATTTTATTAGAGAATAAAATTATTGCCAATTAAATGATAGCCTACAGGGTCACACACATAGAACATTTTAAGGAAGAATTAATTTAAATTATGAATTTAAATTAATTAAATGATTAGTTGTATTTTATTATATTAATTAAGTGGGACTTAATTAAGATATAATAAAATACAAATGAGATATGATTTTAATAATTAAGTATGACTTAATTATTATTTATTTAAATAATAGGATTTGATTCTATTATTTAATTAATCAAACTTGGGCTAGGTTGTTAGTTGGGCTTTTACCTTACACTATCATATAAATATATGATGATAGGTAAAGAAGGGAATTAATTTTTTTGTACGACAAAAATAATCCCCAGCCGCTTGAACCAAAACCTAAAAAGAAGATCTCATATTTTCATTGGAGGCTAGTACCTCCCTTCCAATCAAGAATCGTTCTTGGAGTGTTCGTGTGGATACCGTAGAGGAGGCTTCGAAGAGGAGCACTCAACGATCGTGAAAGCTTGGATATCCACTAGACATACAATCGTAAAGCTTCTTTAAGGTAAATCATCAATCTCCGAATTAAATATCATGTTTTTGCATGGATCCTGCGGTAGGGTTTCGATAATTATTGTTTTTGTTTTAATTTTCCGCTGCGTTTGATGCTCGAAACCCTTCAATGGCATCAGAGCTACTTGCAAAAACGTTTTAATTCGGTTATATGTTACAGTTTTGATATATATACGAGCATGTTTGATGATTGTCATGTATGATGCGTTGATTTTGATATATATATGTATAAACTGTATGTTAATGATGATTGGGATGATCATATGATGATCATATAATCTGTATGTATATTGATATATACATGATTTTTGTTTGTTCAAGATATGGGGATTGTATACGATACGATTTCTGTATACGCTGCGCAGATCTGGTGAAATCTGTGTCCAGTGTCAGATTTTCGCAAACGATATGTGTTTTCTGACTGGAAACGAGTGTCTGAACAAAACTGATACCATAGGTATCACCGACTCGTCTGTAAGGCGTTTGACGCCGTTTAGTGCATGAAAAACGCGATTTGTTGTTTTCAGAATTTGATTCTGATTTTCAGATTTTTACGTTATATGATTTCTTTGATTGGATCATCTGAAATATGATATGGTATAACATGATTAGATAATATGACATGTTATTTAATTGTTACTTGAGCATGGTGGATGGTTATGGCCTTGAGACCCATAGGATAGAGGTTTTTGTTTATGGTTTGGTTTCTAAATACGACTTGCATGTCGTCATTCCTTGTAATGATTAAATCTCGAATGTAACTCGAGTTCTCCTTGTAAATATATTAGTATAGTTGTTTTGTTTATGTAATGTACATGAATACATGAAGACAAGCAAGCAGGGAGGCGATCCAAGGAGGCATTGTAGCAGCAAAGAAGAAGACATGTAATAGTATAGTATTTTAACCACCCATAGATTGTCCTTGATCATTTCATTAGCTTGAAAGGATCATATAGGATAAAGGCCATAACCAATCACGTTTACATAATGCACTTACTTTATATATGATGCATGTGTAGAGTAGCAAATGTATGCATGTTTTAATTAGATTAATGATGTATGCATGTATTAGATACGTCACCCATACCATGCTTGCCATGCTAAACAAGATAAAATCTGTAACGATCGAGATTTTAAAATAAACAAACGATCATGAGATTTCTGTGTTTATGAAACACGGAATTAAATACGAATTTTCAATTATTTAGATATGGGGAGATTTTGTCAAAAACGGGTTTTACCTGTAAGGAAGTTGGGTATTAAGTGAGGCCACTTGTGACTCCTCCAACAACCTGGAAATCAAACTATTGATGAATATTGATTTTAAGTATTTAATTCAAGGAAAAATTGGGAATCTCTTTATGATGGGATCATGGTCGTTTTAATACAAAACCCCTTAACAAAATATTAAGTTCTTTTATCGGATGCTTTCCAATGAATGAACACTCATTGAATCCTAGATCGATAAGGGGAATGACTGCCAGTGGCAGGGGACTCCTGTCTATCGTGGTGAGATGTGACGAATATAAGCGGTTATATTCGACCGTTGTATCATTGGGTTTAACTTAACTGAGTCGTCATAATAAGGTGAAAATAAACGGTTATATTCAATTATTATGAACTTAGAAGCATAGAGTTTGGTTCAAAATCTATTAGATAGACAAGAACAATTGTTGTTCACCAAACTATCCAAGAATTATATATGATATAATTGACAACTGTTGTCTACCTAAATAATCATGTTTTAAGGACTACCGGTGGTTGACTTAGGATATGACGAAATATGGATCTTGGCTCACTAGAAAGATTTATGGGATATTCTTTCCGATTTAATAGTAAGGGCTATTAATTTGATAAAAATAGTGGGAGATATATTATGAATATGTCATAATCACTTGAACATAATTAATGTAACAATCTAACTTATCTTGTGCATTTTATCATTGTAGAAAACAAATGGCATAAAATACAAACAACACTTTCTCTGTGCGATCAGTCCTTGAGAAGGACAAGCTGACAGGATCGAACTTCCTTGACTGGTCTAGGAATTTGAGAATTGTTCTCATGCAGGAAAAGAAATCTTATGTGATTGATATTCCTCCACCGGCAGCCCCTGCTAACAATGCCACTGCTGCTCAACGAAATGCTTATCAGAAGCATATTGATGATGCAACTGATGTGGCTTGTCTTATGCTTGCTACTATGGATGCTGAGCTCCAGAAGCAGCATTTTGATATGAATGCTTATACTATGTTTGAACATCTTTCAACGATGTTTCAATCACAGGCTCGTGTTGAAAAGTTCAACGCAAGCAAAGCACTCTTCTCGTGTAAGCAGGGCAATGGACCAGTCGGACCACATGTTCTAAAGATGATTGGGTATTGTGATTACCTTGCTCGTTTGGGTTTCCCGCTTCAGCGAGAGGCTCAAGTCGATATAATCTTGCAATCTTTGAACAGCGACTATGCTCAGTTCATAATGACTTTCAATATGGTTGAGCAAGATAAGACTCCTATGGAATTGTTGGCCATGCTGAGGACCACTGAAGCAAATATGGTCAAGGCACCTGAGAAGGCTCCCATAATGATGGTGGGCAAGAAAGGTGCTAAGGGAAAGGGGAAATGGAAGGGCAAGAAAAAGGTTACACCGAAAGATCTTGGTCCTTCTAAGCCCTCTTTCAAAAAGGCTAAAAAGCCGAAGGGAGATGTCGCAAAGGCTGACAAAGTTGATTGTCACTATTGTCACAAGCCTGGTCACTGGAAGAGAAACTGTCATGCTTACTTGGAGGATCTGAAGAAATTGAAGGGTGTTCAGATTTCTGGATCAGGTATTTATGTTATAGAAGTCAATCTGTCTATTTCTACATCTTGGGTATTGGATACTGGATGTGCTTCTCACATTTGTATAAATGTGCAGGAACTGCAGAGAAGTAGGACTTTGGCTAAGGGAGAAGTGGACCTACGAGTAGGCAATGGAGCAAGAGTTGCTGCTTTAGCCGTAGGAACTTATTATTTATCTTTGCCCTCTGGGCTTGTTTTAGAACTAAATGACTGTTATTATGTGCCTGCGATTCGCAGAAACATTATTTCTGTTTCTTGTTTGGACAAGAAAGGTTTTTCGTTTACAATAAAGAACAACAGTTGCTCTTTTGCTTTGAATGATTTAACCTATGGTGTTGCGCGTTTATTTAATGGTTTATACGTTCTTGATTTAGATAATCCTATCTGTAACATAGAAAACAAACGACTTAAAGTTAATGATTCAAATCAAACATACCTCTGGCATTGTCGTCTAGGCCATATAAATGAGAAACGCATTTCCAAATTACATAAAGATGGATACTTGGATAAGTTTGATTTTGAATCATACGAAAAATGCGAATCTTGTTTGCTTGGTAAGATGACTAAAGCCCCTTTTACTAGTAAGGGTCAAAGGGCCACTGAACGTTTGGAGCTAATACATAGTGATGTATGTGGCCCAATGCGTGTGATGGCTAGAGGAGGCTACTACTACTTCATAACATTTACTGATGACTTCAGTAGATATGGATATGTATATCTTATGAAGAACAAATCCGATTCTTTTGAAAAATTCAAAGAATACAAGGTTGAAGTAGAGAAGCAAATAGGCGGAGGTGCAAGTATTAAAATCTTACGATCCGATCGTGGGGTTGAATACTTAAGCACCGAATTTAAAGAGTATTTAAAGGAGTGTGGTATTGTATCACAACTCACTCCGCCAAGTACTCCTCAATGGAATGGAGTTTCAGAGAGGAGAAATCGTACCCTGTTAGACATGGTACGATCGATGATGAGTCATGCAGATCTTCCAATAAGTTTCTGGGGTTATGCTCTAGAAACAGCAGCTTTCACACTTAACCGTGTTCCAACTAAGAAGGTTCAAAAGACTCCATATGAGATATGGGAGGAGAAACGGTCAAGCATGAACTTTATGAAAGTTTGGGGATGCAAGGCGTTTGTAAAACGTCAAGTATCTGACAAGCTTGGACCTAAATCCGAAGAGTACAATTTTGTGGGATACCCTAAAGAAACAAAGGCGTATTATTTTTATAATCCTTCTTAGCAGAAAGTGTTCATTGCTCGAGATGCTGTTTTCATGGAAAGAGATTTTGTTTCCAAAAGAAACAGTGGGAGGACTATAGATCTCGATGAAGATCGAGAACCACAAAATAGCATTGAACCTGAGGTGGAACAAGAGCAGAATAACGATAATGCTCAAGAAACACAGGTTGTTCGTAGATCAAGTAGGATTCGCCATGAGCCAGAGAGATATTATGGATTTCTCCTGACTCAAGGTGGTGATGTGATGCTTGTAGATAATGATGAGCCTCTCACCTACAAGGATGCTATGAATAGTCCAGATTCTGAGAGATGGCTGGAAGCCATGAAATCTGAGATGGATTCCATGTATGAAAACAAAGTATGGACTTTGGTTGCACCACCTGATGGGATTAAACCCATAGAGTGCAAGTGGGTTTTCAAGAAGAAAACTGACATGGATGGAAATTTACAGACCTACAAAGCAAGACTGGTGGCGAAAGGTTTCAAGCAAATTCATGGTATTGACTATGATGAAACTTTCTCACCGGTAGCTATGGTCAAGTCCATCAGGATTTTGCTTGCGATAGCGGCTTATTATGACTATGAAATCTGGCAAATGGATGTCAAGACTGCTTTCTTAAATGGAAGCTTAGAAGAGGATGTGTACATGACACAACCTGAGGGTTTTGTCGATCCAAAGTTTGCTAGAATGGTTTGTAAGTTGCTACGATCAATTTATGGATTGAAGCAGGCCTCAAGGAGGTGGAACATCCGTTTTGATGAAACAGTCAAAGAGTTTGGCTTCAAACAAAATGAGGATGAGCCGTGTGTTTACAAGAAGGTTAGTGGGAGCCATGTGGCATTCCTAGTATTATATGTGGATGACATATTACTAATAGGGAACGACATTCCTTCTCTACAAGCTGTGAAGACTTGGTTGGGAAAAAGTTTCTCGATGAAAGACTTAGGCGATGCTACCTATATCTTAGGGATCAGGATCTATAGGGATAGATCTAAAAGATTAATCGGCCTAAGTCAGAGTACATACATTGACAAAGTATTGCATCGTTTTGGAATGCAAGAGGCAAAGAGGGGTTTTGTCCCGGTGTCCCATGGGATAGTGATCTCAAAGGAAAACTGTCCTAAATCATCAGATGATAAGGACCGTATGAGTAAAGTACCATATGCTTCGGCAATTGGTTCTATAATGTATGCAATGATATGTACTCGTCCTGATGTTTCGTATGCTTTAAGCATGACGAGCAGGTACCAGTCTAATCCAGGTGAGGGTCACTGGACAGCTGTCAAGAATATTCTTAAGTACCTTAAACGGACTAAAGATTCGTTCTTGATATACGGAGGAGATGAGAAGCTGGTCGTAAAAGGTTACACTGATGCTAGTTTCCAGACAGAGAGGGACGATTCTGTGTCCCAGTCTGGATTCGTGTTTTGTCTGAATGGAGGTGCTGTAAGCTGGAAAAGTTCGAAGCAAGAGACAGTAGCTGATTCTACAATGGAAGCTGAGTATATTGCCGCTAGTGAAGCAGCCAAAGAGGCTGTTTGGATTCGGAAATTTATTACCGGACTTGGTGTGGTTCCGTCGATCGCAGATCCAGTTGATCTGTATTGCGATAACAATGGAGCCATTGCGCAGGCTAAGGAACCAAGGTCCCATTCCAAGGCAAAGCATATACTTAGAAGATATCATCTTCTTCGAGAGATAAACGAGAGAGGAGATATACATATATGCAAAGTGCATACCAATGAAAATGTTGCGGACCCACTGACCAAGGCTTTATCGCAGCAGAAGCACGACGGTCACACTAGTTCCATGGGTATTAGATACATGGGTGATTGGCTCTAGTGCAAGTGGGAGATTGTTAGTGTAGGTGCCCTAGAGGCAATACATTGTTTCTTAAATAAACCTTATGTCATTTGATTATTAAATAAATGTATTTATGATGACTCGAATTACTGCGATATTTGTTAGCATAATAAATGTCCTTAGAATAATACACATTATATAGTTTAAGTTTACAACTTGAATTTGAGATTATATAATATCATATTCTTAAAGGTCCCTAGTCGAGTATTATTATACAGGACAAGAATAATACATAAATAGACTAGTATGTTTTTGACTGATAACCACATCTCATTGGTTATAAGTATGGAGATACTAAAGTCAATACATAGGTACATGTAGGGTACATGGTACTGGACAGACCCACCGTGAGATTCTTCATGTTAATTAAGTCATAAGAAAGACTCACAGTGATAATGGTGTAATGATCCTTTGACTTGAGATCATTATATTTCTATACGAGGATAATATACTTTGACTACATTAAAAGTTACCTTTGACCGGGTAATGATAAAAGTGGACATCGGGTATATTGTGAATCGTATGAGAAATATGAATGATAGATAAAGGATTTAACCCTCCTATTATTTGGAGAGATATTATTGGCCTCTTGATTGAGTGAGACTGTAAAATGCATGGCCGTGCTCAAATAATGATTTGTTATTAATAGTCTACTCATGGATCAAGTAAACCCGGATTAAATTATGAAGAGGATGACATGAAACATGCCTCGAGTTTAATCTATAATATTTGGTTAAAGGGATTATATTACACGGGAACATTAATCACAAAAGGTTTTATCGAATCACGATTTAATTATTATTTAATTGGGTAGCAATGATGTATTACTAGATGCCGCTCATTGTTTATAATTTTATTAGAGAATAAAATTATTGCCAATTAAATGATAGCCTACAGGGTCACACACATAGAACATTTTAAGGAAGAATTAATTTAAATTATGAATTTAAATTAATTAAATGATTAGTTGTATTTTATTATATTAATTAAGTGGGACTTAATTAAGATATAATAAAATACAAATGAGATATGATTTTAATAATTAAGTATGACTTAATTATTATTTATTTAAATAATAGGATTTGATTCTATTATTTAATTAATCAAACTTGGGCTAGGTTGTTAGTTGGGCTTTTACCTTACACTATCATATAAATATATGATGATAGGTAAAGAAGGGAATTAATTTTTTTGTACGACAAAAATAATCCCCAGCCGCTTGAACCAAAACCTAAAAAGAAGATCTCATATTTTCATTGGAGGCTAGTACCTCCCTTCCAATCAAGAATCGTTCTTGGAGTGTTCGTGTGGATACCGTAGAGGAGGCTTCGAAGAGGAGCACTCAACTATCGTGAAAGCTTGGATATCCATTAGACATAAAATCGTAAAGCTTCTTTAAGGTAAATCATCAATCTCCGAATTAAATATCATGTTTTTGCATGGATCCTGCGGTAGGGTTTCGATAATTATTGTTTTTGTTTTAATTTTCCATTGCGTTTAATGCTCGAAACCCTTCATCCAGCTGGTTCCACATTTTTCTTGGCCTCCCACCAATAGTTGGCCTCTCCCTTAAGCAGGTATGTAGCAAAGAAAGTTTTCTGGGCTTCCTTAGTGCCCATAATCTCAAAGGTCTTTTCCATCTCCTTCAACCAAGCCCTAGCCTCAACGGGGTCTGCTGTCCCCTGGAATTCTGGGGGTTTAATTGATTTAAATGCCTTAAAGGCATTGGCTATTGCATTGTGGGGCCGCGGGGTGGTGGCTGTGGTCGCGGCTGGCATTCCAGATTTTGCCTCATCAGGCGTATAAACTGTTCCATAGGGTCCTCTTCTTCTTGCTCATAATCCTCATCTTCAAACTCATTGTACTCATCTTCCTCATCCTCCGGTTCTGGGTGACGGCGTTCCTCTTCCCTATGTTGGTTACTACCATGAGTGGCGGACTCGGTAGGGTGAGTTCTTGTGTTTCTCCTTGGTGGCATTTTTCTGAAAGTATAAATATATAAAAATTCTGTTAGGGTTTCCTCATTTTTCTTAGTCTGGTTTTCTGTGATTTGCACCTCGAAGGTGAAATCTTTTACAGGCATATATGCACCTCATAAATAGCTATCAAACGATCATGGCATCATATGTATATGACAACTTAAATGAAAACAGTTGCTAAAATCAAACGAAAATTACGTCATATTAATGCTAGTGACTTCTCAGAGTCAAGGTTTCAAGTACAACATAAGACTGAAATATATAAAAGTACATCAAAAGCAAGTTAACATGTCTTTCTATCCAGAGGAAATATACTAGGGGACTGACATCACTATCAAAAGTAAAACTACTACAACATCCCTCTGTACTAGAAGACTGAACTGGTCAACCATCCATCAATCTGCGTGAAAGCGTATCGCCTCCCTAACTCGGTGCATAATCCTCGAAAGGACTCTCTCTGCATCACTTCTGCGGATCCTCCTCCTGCAATGGGAACGTGGAAGTGCTCTAAGTCGGGTGAGAGCCCTCCTCTTAATCCCCAGGACTACCCGCCTCATCTGTCTAGCTCTAGAGGCTCTCCCCTGGGAGTATAGTCTCGCTCGTCTCTCCTCAGCTAGCTGGAACCTCAGCTCAGCTACTCGGGCCTCCGCTGCCACCAGGTCGGTGGTCATACGGGTCACCATCCAGTCGTACTCAGTGGCTCTAACAACCTGTATGGGAGGACTAACCGGTTCGCTCTCCGGGGCAACCTCAATCTCTGCATCCTCTGAAATAGGCTCCTCTGAGTCACCATCCATATCTGTATCCCAACGAAATCCACTAGGGGATGAATCCTCTCTGAGGAGAGGGGAGTGCGTAGGGATATCAGACCAAACCACCTCCTCATCCTCAGGCTCCTCTCCGGGTGTGGGGTCAGCTGGAACATCGTCCATGGGGTCCTCCTCTGGGTCATTATCTGGTCATCTGAATCCACTGGGTCCTCTACAGGAATAGGGTCATCAGCTCTGGGATCCTCCTCGGGATCCTCCTCCTGGACTATCTCTCTCTCTCTCTCTGTCTCAACATCAGGCTCATCTACAGCTCTCAGAAGAGCATCATCATGTCGCTGCTCGGAACTCTCAGGTAGCTCTACATCCTCGGGTATCTACACAAAAAGGGAAAAATGTTACTATCCTTGAGGTTCTGATAAGTAGTTCCCTTATTGGGCTTAAGGTTGTTGGGGCTATGTCTATTAGCCCGAATATGTTTCGGTAAGGGTTTGGGTCCTTAAACCTTCCTATCGTCTCTAAGATTATAACCTAATGCTCTGATACCATTTCTGTAACACCCCTAGATCTGGGGTCAGAGATCCAGGCTGTCACTCTATCCTTAATTCCTATTTTAATATTCATTATTCTTAATCTTCATTTTAGTATGCTGTGACCCCTCAATCACACACAACATTTACAGATTATAAGCTCAGAGATGAAATTAAAATATTACTAAGTTATTATAACCATCTTGAAATAGTTATTACAAACCCAAATTGTCATAATCTCAAAAGTTCAACTTAAAAAAGGATTACCATCTAAGGTGGCACTTGCGTCCAAAAAGAGGTTTGGTTTTCAGAAACTTACACAAGTTATGCTTGTAAATAAATCTAACCAACCTAAGCTGTAAACCTATCCAACTTAGTCTGCTCACCTGTGGTAATGCTACTGGGTGCTGCCCTGGCACCTGCCTCGTAAACAGTCTCCTAAACTGCTGACTGGTTAACACGCTTTTGCGGAGGGTCTGCCTTGTTCTTGCCATGAGTATCTGTTGTTGTGTGGTGGTATATATGAAAGAAAAGCAAGAGTGAGCAATACAGCTCAGCCATATAATAATAGTTTTCAAAGTACTTTTGTTAACGTAAACCATATGACATATCGTGTACTGATATTGTATCCTCAATAAACATTTTCATTCTATATCCAGAAATATAACGAAGAATTTCTGAGGTACTTTGAATAGTTCATCATTCAGTTAACACTATCGGTAATTGAGCATCTAGGCTTTCATTACAGTGTTACAGTACAATTCTAATTGGAAGAATGGGATTATGCTGGAGCCTCTTCCACGATATCTGGTGATCAGCCAATATATCGTGCCTCTGCTTCTCTACTAGTAGAAGGACGACGTTCCCTTATCGGGTCGCACCCTGACCGCATATGGGCCTTAATATTTGGACTACGCCCGGAGGCGATGTCCCCTCTTCCTCCAATCCCTTGGAGAATTCTATGCATCGTAGGAACATAATTTAATTCAGTTTCCCCCATGCACAAAGCTTGACAATTGGTTTGATAATCATTACTAACTTTACTTCCATGAGTAATTGAAGAAGTAACTCTGATGTGTGGGTTGACTTTACTCAACGGATTTTGATTACTAAGAATCGCATCATAAAACATAATTTGGGAGTTGGTCGGAGTTTTTGAGTGTTTAGTCAAACCTGAGCCCCTCCTTACTAGTTAGGGTGCATTTCTTATTGATAGCGAAGGGAGAAAATAATTAATACTAGCTCTCAAAACCTTGGGTTCCCGAATTTTAATGAGTTTGAGCGAGATAGCGATACGTTTTATGAATGAAGCTATACTAGTGAAGAAATGGGAACCCGTACTATTTTTAAATAATTTTCCAACGATCAGAAAATATTTAAAATAATTTTTTTAAGTTATAAATAACTTTTAAAATAAATAATACGATTTTTAAATCATCCTGGAATATTTAATCAATATTCAAAATAATATTTATTAAATCAATAATCAGCTTGGAATATTCAATAAATATTTAAATAATATTAATTAAATAAAAATCATTCATAATTATTCTCAAATGGGAATAATATTCAACTTATTATTAAATATTCAAATAATATTTATTAACATCATTAAAAGGATTTTTAACCCGGAAATATCCAATTTATAACTATTGGAACATTTTTAAAACAAAATATACGTTATTTAACATCTCCGGTGACTTCCGGGTTTTTATGTCCTTATCCGGACGAAATATCTCCGGCTCCCCTACTAAGAAAGGGTATTATCGTACCCTACTTGGAACTTTTAACACATCATCGCATACATGTATATATGTATTCATGCATACGTACTTACTAAACAGGTTTATAAATCAACATAAATAAACCATATATTTCATGCTGATTCGCAAAAATAATTTTAAAACAGTTCATAACAGTTATACCACAACAACAACAGTTTGAAAATACTTGAAGTACAAGTTTCGAAAACTTGCCTTGAGGTCTCGGAATAGTCGGGGTGCAAGGAGTGGTCCGGTAACCTAGAACATAAGCATAAAGGCATCGTTAATTCTAAACTTGAATCATCAACTTTTTTTTACGAGTACTAAACACGTAAAACGTGATAACGAACCAAATAAACCCTTCACATCCTTAACATAATCGCATGGGTCAAATACTCCATATAAGATGCATTACATATCAATTCCATTTTTTTGAAGAGAACTTCCTGGACATACCACCTAGCTACTATAAAAATTTCATAACTCAACTAGGTGTCTAAGCTAGTCTTTTATGCTCTCAAAGTTGGTAACCCGTAGCAGTTTTACCATTGAATCCCCTAAACCAAAATGGTCATAACTTCTACACCGTAAATCGCAATTAAGTGATTCAAGTGCCCATGCAAAGCTTATAACGTGTTTTATCTCATACCAGTGGTTTTAGTTCCAACACAGAGAGTTAAGCTCTCGGGATTTACTGTCAAACAGAATCAGTTTTAAAACGAGCATTACTACGGCATAGATTTAACAATTTCCTTAATTTCAAACACAACCAAGCAAGTCTCAACCAACCAACAATCATTCACACATAACTTAACATCTCAGGTTCTCAAGAACATCAAGATTTAACCATGGAAATCATATCTCACAATCCAACCAACAAGATCCAACCTCCATGAACTATCATATACTTAAACATAATACAAACTCAAGCTAAAAACTCAACTAAATACAAAGGATGGATGATGTTTATACCTTTCTTGAATCCTTAAAAACACTAACCAGAGATTTTAAGCCTTAGGGGAACCTTGATCTATGCTTAACCTCCTTAAACTAGCAAAAGAATTCAAGAAAACAAGTTAGTAATTTTCGTAATTACCATTCACCCTCAACTTCAAACATTTTTATAAAATTAAAAATTCAATGGATGAGGCTGAAATTTTGTACGACGCTTACCTATGATATGTAGAAGCTTTGGTTAAAATTTCATGGTTTTAGGAGCTCTAGATCTTGAGATATGAATTTTTCTTCCTTGGGTGTTCTTGAGACTCCGGAAATGAAGAAAAGAAAGTGGGGAGAGTCTTTATTGCTTTAATTCTTCTGTAATTGATAAAATGATATGTATATTTGATATATATCAATCATACTTTAGCACTTGTCAATTACCCAAGGTAATCTCCAAAGTAATTTTGCAAAAGAAAGGTAATTGGCAATTTGTCCCGAAAGTGGTATACAATGCTTGGTTGAATAATCATGACTTGACTTATTTGATTAGCATCCAATGCTCCTTGCCTTGCATGGCTTGCATGGCTATTACATGGTAAATTGCAGGTATATTACTCACCTAATAATCAACCAATGCTTACCATTTAATTCCATATGCAAGTTTGGAGATTTTCTTGTAAAAGCGTTTCGTCGCGTAGAAATTTCTTTCATCGTTCTTGAACATTTGCCTTTGAAATTCTTCTAATAAATTCCATAATTCCTTGCCTTGGTATTTAACTTAGCTTAGAGATTTTCTTAACCTCAATATCCCATATTTATACCAATATTTAATAAAAGTGAAAATCTACGTAATCTAACGGTTTCTGCATTCCCTTTCTTCTTTGTACATCGATACTTTATCCATAAATGTATAAATACTTCTTCATTCGTATAATATGATCTTAAAAACTTTACATAACCTCCACCAATCACCGTTTATGATCATTTTAGAAATATTACAAAAACCTGGGTTCTTACAAGTATATAGATGAATAGATCTGACAATAACAACAATAAATATATACTTTGAAAGAAAAATAAATAGCTTATCACTCTTGACCTTACAAAGGCTCAAGATCCTCTAAATAAAAAGAAAGCTGCAAGAGATACAAGCTAGGATCAAAGCCGAAATCACTACCAAAAAAGGGCCGAGATGAGCACCAAATGAAAGGTATTCAATGGAGATTCAAAGATAACTCAAATACTCAAGAAAGAACACCTACTAGGTTGTAAGAAAATATGCAAGGGAATTCCTCGAAGGTGGTGGCCGAATGGTGTGAAAATGAGCAAGAAATGATGGTGAAAACAAGCTTAAAACATGATCAAAAGATGAAGAACAAAGCTTGTTTGCTAAATACTTTTTTATGACTTTTAAAATTGGGGATATGGGGTGTACCTAGGGATTATTTAGCAGCATTTTTTTGGCTCAAATGGCTTGGGAAAATGAGTGGAAATAGGTTAGTATTTATAGGCAAAAATAGGAATAAAATAACCAATAAGAGCATGACACCTAGAAAGGCCATAATAAAATACTAAAAGGCATAAATCATACACTAAGATTATTCCAAGATACTCTCCAGAAAATAAACATGTGGGAAAATAAATAATAAAATATTCAAGAAGCTTCTATTGGTACAGAATAGCCAAAAAATACGTAACTACGCGACAAACCCATTTCCTTAGATTTTCTTCAAAAATCCTTTAAAATATATGAGAATTCGGGAATCCTCTGTGACCATTTCCAGAGGATTATGGTCAAAATTTCACCTTGAAATGAGTTGACCATATATGACTTTTAAGCAACCGATAAATCAATTACGTATCGATTTAAGGGGTCCCATAAAAAGTCATCTAAAATTCTTAAAATTCTTGAATCTCTTTCTAAAATTCTGTTTAAATATTCTAGTGACATTCCCAAAATTTCAAGTCAAAATAACATGTGGTGCTATTTTATAATATTATATTTCAAAAAAATATCCCTACGCGATAAAATAAAATACGTTAGCCGTCTATCATAACTTGTCGACATTTTGGCTAAAGTTTTGACTTGAAATATATTCAGACATAATATTGCTCAAATAATAATGACTATGAAGTCCTCAAAATATTTATTTTGAATATTTTTAGAATTTTATCCACTTTAGTAAAATCGGAAGGGGCTATTTACTTGGTGAACATATTTCCAGTTTTCCATTTTCAAGTTTTCTAAAATTTTCTGATTTTCCTATTTCTTAGAAAACTGAGGAAATGTGTTCCAAAACTTATATACCAAATTAAATTGAGAAATAAAAAATATTTATATTTTTTCTGATTTTGTTGATAAATACTTATATATTTTGTTGATTCATTAACCACTTTTGATAAATAAAAATGTTGATAGAATTATCATAGAATAACAATAAATTTACTTAATATCATTTATAAATTTATTATATTTTCAACATAGAATACCATAGTAATATTATACAGCTTACCTTTTAGAATTTATAAGGCATTTTTTTCTTTTCAAGAATGTGTTTTTGTGCTGAATGGAAAATATCTAGTATGTATAGGGGTTCGAAACGTGCGAACAAGGTGGTTTGGTCTTTTTTATCGTGTTTTCTATTTCCCAGATTTAGAAAACATCAAAAAGTTTTCCACAGTTTTCACAATTGTAGTTGTAATTTGGAAAACTCCTGAAAACTGTGTTCTCCATTTTTACAGGTTTTTGTTTCGAAAATTTTGATTTTAGACATGTTTTCAAAATTTTCTATTTTCTTAGAATTTTTTTTGAAAATCGTTGAAGTAAACAGATCCTAAGGGGTTCCGGGATAAAAATCTATTTTTATACTTTCGGCAAGTCTTTTGAAATTACACTTTGAAAATATATCTTTGACAATTATATCGAATATTTTTTAGAATAAAACATTTTGAAAAGAACACTGTTTTGAATAAAATACTCATTTTTAGTTCGGACAACCAGTGTTCAGAATATCTCGATATTCGTACCATTTTTACTTTGCCTTTCAATGTATCATAAATAATCTAGAATAGGATATATCATTTCGTTGATATACCTTATCCAAATTTATGATTGGTACGAAATTTTTTTTTGTCAAATTGACTCGTCATTTGTTTATGTCACATCGAATAATCCTAAGGGAGGAATTATTATGTTGTCTAGTAACTTCCTATATCTAATTTTCACTTTCATAATTGAAAAATAGCCAAAACCTAAAAGAGAAAGACTGCCTAACAATCTTCTCCTTTTTGGTATTTGTCAAAACTACTTACGAAAAATTAAATATATGTGTGCCTTTTTAAGAGCATCTCCAAGGGCAACCCCTATTTTACTTCCCTAAAATATAATAAAATAATAATTACTTAAAAGATAGGGAATCAAAAAGTTGTTTTACTCTAATGCTATTACCTATATTCCTTACCTATAATTAAAAAAATATTATTTATTCAATATTTTAAGTAATATAAAAAAGAGATGGGAGTGTTGGAGAGATTTATGTTAATATTATAAGGAAACAGTGATGATGTGGCATTATAGGGGTTTGCTTTTCTCTTCCCTAAATAAGGGATTTGATATTCTCTCACCTAAAAATTATAAGGGATAGGGAGCTGCGTTGGAGTGTTGTTTTTAAAACCAAACCCCTAAAATATGTCCACCTAGGATAAATATAGGTAAGGGGTCTTTGGGTTGGAGATGCTCTAAAAGGTGTATGCATGGAAAACATTTTGTTGATTAATGTCTAATTAACACTTGCCTTAAGATGATGAAAACTCTTGTTTATTTTAACAAGTATAAATATAGGCATATATGCATATCACATAAGCACACAAGCATATAAGTTATCACACATAAGATAAGACAATTAAAACAAGTTGATAACTTATCAAAATTTAAAGCACTTCCCTCTTTTATATCAAAAAAGATATAAGGATAATTTGCACCAATTTTTCATTACAAAAAATTCTTCCATTTTGTATATTTCGAAAATTATACTTCCCCTTGCTTGTTGATCCACCTGTTAAGAACATAAGTTTTCGAAAAATCTTGATTTTGAAATTTTTAGGATCTGAAAATATTTTCTAAAATCTGCAAGGGTTCGACTACTTATAGTCGATTAGAAACACACATTATTATTTCTTCTTCCCCTAAAAAAAATACCCACATATGTAATTCCTCTTCCCCTTTTTGATTAAAAAATAAAAAGTTAAAAGAAAATTACAAGGGAACAGGGAGAGGGATTTAGCACATCTAACAAGCAAACCAAGCAAACTATAAGGGGTAGGGGGATTTAACTAAGTTATTACAAACCAAAAATCCACCAATCCACCTTATCTCTCCAAAATCAGTCCACTTCTTAAATCTTCACACAAATTGACTGATTTAGTTATACAAACCAAGTAACAAAACCTAGTCTACAAATTACAAAGTTTAATCTCCCATCAATACAAAGAAATAATACATTACAGAGAATTAAACTAAGTGAACTACCTCTTCAAGAATCTGCAAGAAAGTGTAAAATAAGGAAAATAAATCCAAATAAAAAAACCTGGAGGGGTTAGAACTCCACAAAACAGTGTCATTATTTGTTTAAATCAGACAATATAGTTTACTTGACAAAGTAAGGGATAGAAATACAATACAGTGTTTTTACTTGGACAGATTGTGCAAGATAAGTACAAAAGTGTAATATCCCATAATTTTAGAATAATAATAATAAAAGAATAATAGAATAAAGGATTAAAATTAGATAATAAATAGGATTTAAAATTGAAATAGAATAATGGGCCTAAAACATGGATCAGATTTGATTACGGATTACTAGTAGGCCTGGAATTAGGGTTGTAAGACATTATAAATACAACATATTCTCCTTCCTCGTCTTTATTAACAAAATTCGTAGGGGTTTTTCAAACACAATTCATCAGTCTTGTAAAATTCGTAGAAAATTCAACGTAAGTCCGAATTTGTTGATTCTGGACTTGTTGGAAAGTTCTTTTCGTTCTCTACGATTTTTGTGTTTTGAGTTTTTCAAGAAAACATCGTTTAGAGGGTCAAAAACGCTAAATACAGATCTGGTCAGAATTGAATACATGATCTAGGTAAGTTTCTAATCGTTCTTTCTAGTATTTTCAAAACTATGTGTTATGTGTGTATATTTGATTATTAAAATTTGGGCTAAGTGAATATATTTTGAAGTCTTATATAGGATTGTATATATGTGTTATGTGTAAGCAATAGTCTTGAAACTCTGATTTATGCCATGGTTTGCGGAAATAAGAATAAGGACCGAGTCACCGGGTTGTAGTGACAGTTTTCTAAAATTTAGGACCGTTATCACCGGGTTGTAGTGGTCGTGGTATGAATTGTGGGTTTCAAGTTATTATTGTTATTGTGTGGTGTCGTATCGAATAATAATAAGTGCATCGTAAGTGATTGTTTCGTATATGGTTATTGTATTTTATTATATTATACTATCTTTATATGTATACGTGTTACTTGGCCTTACTAGTTGGATCGATTGGTTACTTGATGGGCTGTATAGCTCATTACTTACAATTTTTAGGTTCGGTGTACAATCGAGTTCGGTAGCGTTGGAGTTCGAGGACCATAGAATTGGGCTAGATTGACTTTTCAATTGATGTTAGTTGCGCTTCTGTAATAAGTACCTTTGTAATTGACTTTTGGTTTAATAACGGCCCGACTGTTCGGACTATTAATTCTAAATCGAAACTAAAAGGAAATACAATTTTATTAATCAAAAGGTCTATTACAAAGGTACTTATACAAAAGCGCAACTAACATCTATCAAAAAGTAAATCTAACCCAATTATATGGTCCTCGAACTCCAACGCTACCAAACTCAATTGTACACCAAACCTGAAAATTGTAAGTAATGAGCTAAACAGCCCAGTCAGTAACCAATCGATCCAACTAGTAAGGTCAAGTAACACGTATACATATAAGGATAGTATAATATTCTATACTATACAATAACAATATACGAAACAATCACTTACGATGCACTTATTCTTATTCGATATAATTCGATAGTACATAACAACAATAACAATAACTTGAAACCCACAATTCATACCACGACCACTACAACCCGGTGATAACGGAACTAAATTTTCAGAAAACTGTCACTATAACCTGGTGACTCGGTACTAAGTCTTTATTTTTGCAAACCATGGCATAAATCAGAGGTCCAAGACTAGTGCTTACACATAACACATATACTATAAGACATATAATTCAAAATAAATTATCACTTATGTAACGCCCCGACTTCCCAATACTGAAAATATACTTTTTATAATAAAATTGACTTTGATACAGGGAAATTTTAGAAAATTTCGGCATGAAGTATTTGTAAATCGGACTATCCACCTGTGTTTCAACCCAAACCAAATTCCAATTAATAATTACAAAAAACTTAATACACCAACGATTCCTCACCGAGGATTGATTCCAGGTTATGGTATGAAACAAGAATCTACACTATACAAATTATTACAACTTCTATCTCTGCTATAAACACAAATCACTATACCGTCTAATCTGTAGCTTAATCCAAAACCGTGCTTGCCCACGTTAGCTCTGAAATCTATTCCGAATTGGATCATCCTCGCTCTCATTCGCATTTGAAAATATAAGTAGATCATCCTTAAACATAACTGCAAAGGGTTAGGTAAAACAAAGCAAGAGTTAGCCAAAGAACACTCAGCAAGTTAATAATATAGTGAAACAACGATATTACGATAATTCATTGATGAACAATATCAATGAATACTTTATCTCAAGAGATCATTCAATTTCAATCATAGAGTAAAACTTTTCCATTTTCTTCAACTATACTGTCTCAGATAAAACTTTGAGAAAAAGAATATCAAGAAATTCCCCAATCATTCTTACTCCACTTTCAACGTACAATGTTACTCACGAAGGGAATAATTGGGAAACTTATATCCATCCTTACTCCCATTATTTTACTGAGTTCCAAATTTTATCATGTGGAAAACGACTAACTCTGATATCCACAATTTCGAAACTAGAAACCATTTACGTTGATATATATATATATATATATATATATATATATATATTCTATCAAAACATTCCTTTCTTTAAAACCCTTTCATCTTTGAAACATACTTTTCATAAAACTTTTTAAAAACATTTAAGTTGATTTTTATTATTCTCCTGATTACGGACAATACGGGTGATCAGCCACGTAAAGTCCCCATTCCTTTGAAATTGGGTTCCCAATTAGGCAACACATTGGCCTTTAATGTTGGACTAAGACCACCCTAGCCTCTTATGCTATACAAAAGTGCTGGACTAGGACCACCCTAGCCTCCTACGATTTTTCAATTTATAAACAAATTCATTATTAATGATTTAAAACATTTCACTTTTCAGTCCTTAAACTCACTGATAACAGATCAGCCCAATATAAGGAATTTTAAAACATTTTTAAATAATCAATCCATCTTCAGTTGCAATTATAAAAGACTGAGGGTCAGGGAAGCATTTGATATAAGGAAATCATAAACAACAAAGCAATAAGATTTAACTAAGCATGGTATGGTTCAGCAAGACAGAATTATGAATCAATAAAGAGTCATTAACCGATTTAGAAACAAAGCAAATATTCAGGTTCTAGAATTGAACAACAACTTATAAGGAATTCATGAAATAAAGGAATCTGGAGTTCAACAGAATATTTGAGTAAATACATTGGTTATAAACCATTTTTTTTCAACTATTTCCAGAATTGGTAGAATATCGTTAGATATTTTAAAACTAACATGAGTGATTCAAATAATTTAAAAATAAATATTCGAGAAATTCTCAATTACTCGTAACCTCACTCTTGTCAGCTAAGCTCTCATAGGCTTTAGCTGCCAACCCGGTCCAACAATAATGAGTTGAGTAAGTAAGAAGATCTCAATTCATTCTCGGTTTTAATCGTCGCTGAGCAACACATGCTTCAACGACAATATAAACCTCGAATTATAATAATTTAAAGAAAACATTCCTTGAAAGAATATTTATTAAGGGAAGATTATAATTCATATCCAGGAATCATACTAAAAGATTTTTATAAATTTTTAAAATTTTGGATTTCCTCTGTTTAAAAAAATATTACTTAATTACTTTTGAAGAATATAAAATATTACACGACTGAGGAATCCGATAAAATACCATGTATTAGAATATTAATAAAAATGAGGAATATTTATATACAATAATTTTTTTTAAAAGAGCCAACACCTAAACGATAGGTATTGAGGAATCCGATAAAATATCAAGTATTGGAATATTAATAAAGATTAAGAATATTTATTTAAAATAATTTTAAAAGAATCAACACCTGAAAGATAGGTGGAGAGAATCGACAATTGAATAATATTTTTGAAAATAAAAACTTAAATACTAGTTGAAGGAAAATACCACTTGAAACAATTGTAAGGGGGTATAGACCCTAGCGAAACGATTTGGAAGGAAACCTCACAATTAATAAGGATAGTTTCACATCATTCAACATAAATATGAAGGGTATAAATGCTTACAAGAAAGGATTCAAAAGAACATATAAATAAAACAGATGGGTTCACATCACTTGAACGATAAGTGAGGGATAGTAAACTTGCCTCAATACACGAAGTTTCCGATTCCAATATGCCACCTCGTTATTCATTGTACATCAGTCTCTATCCCTTTATACAGTGGTCTTTATTCGATCACATATCCGTCTTTCCTTTATCACTTGTCAGCCTCTACTCGAGCACACTCGTCAATCCCGGTAATTCTCTCCTTCCTTTATATTCCATCTACGCGTACACTGGCTCTTAGCCGGCCACCTATTCGTACCTATATACAAGTAAAGTACTATTTCAGTACGCTAATAACTGTAACCATCTAACTCGTCCTACCCAAACGCATCCTATAACACTTTACCACTTAGCAAATACAACACTTATTAGTCATATTCTCAAAATAGTTCATTATAACCATACCAATCACATAAGCACTTAACACATATATCGTATTCACTTACAAATAATTCTTATTAAATTACTATAAGAATTACGAATTTATTTTTAACGAAAATCGGACATCACCTCCTTTGCACGGATACACTTCCCGTCGGAACATAACCGACACACCAACAACATTCATCGCATATAAAACTTAATTACCACCAATCCATAGTCCTGGATATTACTAATTCATAGTTCATCAATCAAGTAATAAACAGCTCGAATTAAAATTATATCAAATCCGAACACATATTTTTGAAAATTAAATACACGAATAAAAATGTCTCAAATTGATAAAATAATTATTGTCGGACTCAGGATACCATCATCGTCCCCGTCGACTCGCCGAAGCTCATCGTCGACGGCGAAAACGTCCGAGGGTGCCCCGAAAATTGGGGTTTCCAACCTGAACATTTCCAAAATTTCAAACCATATTAAACCAACTGTATTACATCATAATCAATCAATACGAATAGGAAAATGTTACAAGAACATCAATATAATCGAACAACTCGCAAGTGATGGAAAAGCCACGGTGGTGCCCCGATTGGGGTTTCCAATCCGCAACTCCACCTATGTGAATTAACATCTCAATCACTTCATAACTCAGGTAATCAAGCAAATACAATCATCATTTCACAGCTACACGACTGCAACAATACACACACACACAGGGTACGAATAGAGAGGTGAGAATGATTGAGTGGGAAATAAAGCACAAGAGAGAGGAAATTCGAGAGAGAGATGAGAGATGAAAGTGCGAGAGAGATGTAACACCCTCACTATCCAACAATATTGTCCATACATTTTATAATAATATAAATATATTTTTATAGGATAATTTTAGAAAATTTTGGCATGATATATTCATAAATATGACTATCCACCTGTCCAAACCAACCAACTAATACTAAAACAGTTCACTTGCGTGATAATAACAAAATCATAGAGAAATATAACTACACCAACCAAGACCACTCACAGGCCACAGTATGAAACAACTACTAATTAACTATTACAACCCAAAACTGAATAAAATAATATACAACTCCATAAGATAAATAATCTGTCTACTAATACAGAAATGATATGAAATAGGGTTATAAGCTCACTACCCATCCCACCACATCGACTCTTTGGCTGCCCCAACCAGACGGTCCACTCCTTCTAGACATCTTCGCTGCTTAGCCGAGGAAACAGAATTAGCAAGCAAGTGAGCTAAAATGCTCAGCAAGTATATATATAATTAAAAGCATAAACAAACTAAAATGTTTGCAAGTCTGTCGAGACTAACAATCAACAATATAAAAGCTCAACTGAAAGATACGTCTTTTGTCTGAATCATAAAATGGAAGAGGATTGGACTATCATACATTTTATAGATAAAAACAATCATAAGGTTAGGCTGCTGATCAGTCACGCACTAACCCGGACAAACGCACACAGTAATGTCCTTAATGGATCCACGGCACACCTTGGCCTTAATAATTTCTGACCACGAATCTGGTCCGACCTTACGGTCCACATTTTTTTTAAAAAAAAACTAACAGTCCAATCCTATAACTAGACATCAGGTGTCGGAACAATCGACCACCTCAACTGCCAAACACCTTGGACACTTTCGTTCCAGGTCAACATCTCAAATCTCGCAAAAAATGAAATAAGGTCGGGTAATTTCTGACCTAGATATCGACAAGTTCAATATATATATACAAGGGGTATGGATGTAAGTCAAGCCACTAAAAGAATCAACGAAATCAATATAATTGATTTGGGGTATAACAATTTAATATTCGAAATTAAGGGAAATTAACGGAACAATTATAACAAGGATAATTCGAGCGAGCATATGAATCAAGTTATAATAATCATAATTCACTTGAAGGATAAGTGAAGTAATTTACTTGCCTTAACCAGGAAATCACAAGATTCGAAGAGTCTTTACGTCCTCAGCTTTAGCTTTCCCTTTATCCGCGGGATCTACACACAATATAACATTATTTTAGAATTCCACTCAATATTCGGTAATCAATATCAAAATTTAACTTAATCTACCCCCGCGAATAATCTATTAATTTGCATTTATTTAATCATACACCAATAACTAATAAGCTTCAAATATAGATATTTAATTATAGCCAACAAACGTTACTCACAAAATCAACTAAATAGATAATACGGTAAATAATCCAACGCCTCGATCAAATTGTGTAATTATATGCACATATATATACAAAGAAATTATTTAAGATTTTTAGAAAATTTTGACGGCATCCCCTTTATACGGGTGACTTCCAGTCGGGATACAACCGACACAACCAACACAATTATCATTACTAATCAAATCCATATCTCAAACTCACATTTCCAATTCACTGTAATCTCAATCCAATACAGTTTAAATAATTAATACTAAATCGATAATAATTACAATTTATTATGTAAATATTAAATTTAAATACTTGGCTCAGAAAATCATCATCATCGCCAATTACCATCGACTCAATTTATTATTAATATCATTGTCGATGGGGCAAAGTTTCGAGGGTACCCTAATTTGGGTTTCCGACTCGAAACTCTACACAAAATAATTATACGAATAAATTTACAATTCCACTGAATTAATAGAACCAAGCATCGTTTGTAACCAAATCAGAATCTCAGGCAATTACGAACCAAGCAACAAATTGTAACATCACAGCCTCACTGAAACATAGTTCAACCGAGATAAATTATACACAGCAACAACGTTGATATATATATATATACGGCAAACCAACACACCTGAGCTCAACTACACTACCACACACACTTCGAACATGAACACACACACAACGATACTGCCACCGTGCAAAACAAAGCAACGTAGTTGAAGCCCCCCAGTTACAACTCGATTACAATCCCACACACACACAGCCACGCTCTTAACATCTATACACACACACACTCATGAATTATACACACACACACAGCACCACAGACAACAGGGGATGGGTAGAGGGGTAGAGTCGAACAGCACAAACATCTACAAGAACAATACTCACGACTTACGTGAACAAGGGGGAGAGTTTCAGTGGAGAGAATTAGAGAAACCTCGACAAGAATCGAGAGATTTGGAGAAAACCGACTGTAAAACAAAGCTAAGAAATGAAATTGGGGGTTAGGGATTTAGAATAAAAGGGGAAGGAAAGTATTAATGGGGAATAATTACTATTTCACTGAATAAACAAAATTAATTCCCAAAATTTCGAATTAATAGGGAAATAGGTGAAATTTTAAATCTAAAAAATTCTAAAATGAAAAACACAAAATTACATTCACCCACATATTTTTAAAATATTTTTAGGGTAAAAAATGAATTAAATATGAATTTTACAAGATTAAATCCATAAAATGGAAAATAATTCGAAAAATCATTTTAAAATCCTTAAAAATCAAAATAAATCCATCTACTATTTTTAAAACTCAAATAAATTAATAAAGTTAATATTGCAAAAGATTTCATAATTTCTGGCAATTCCGACGATTTTATAAAATTTACAGAAGATAAATATATAACACAATTAAATAGGAAATAAATTCCCAAAAATATAATTAAAAAATATCTGGGCTTACACATCACATATAAATCATCCATTAAGCCCACAAATATTGTACCACACATACTTCACTCCTAACAATTTTATACGCCACATAATTCACATTTAATATTAAATAAATAATTAATATTACTAAAAATTCTAAGGCGTTATACCCTTCCCCCCTTAAAAAGGATTCTGTCCCCAGAATCTCACCTAAGTGAATAAATGAGGATAATTCTCAAGCATGTCACTTTCAAGCTCCCAAGTTGATTCTTCCACTCTGGGGTTTCTCCACAAAACCTTTACTATAGGTATTGTCTTAGTTCGTAGAACTTTCTCTTTACGATCTAATATTTGATGGGTTGTTCCACATAAGATAAATCTGGCTGGATCTCTATCGGCTCATATTCGATGACATGTTTAGAGTCCAAGTGGTATTTCTTAAGCATTGATACATGGAACACGTTGTGAATATGTTGCATATGAGGCGGTAAGGCTAATTCGTAAGCAACTTTTCCAACCTTCTTCAAAACCTCAAAAGGCCCGATAAATCTAGGACTTAATTTTCCTTTCTTACCAAATCTTACCAACCCCTTCCACGGAGATACTTTCAACAAAACTTGTTCTCCTTCTTCGAACTCCATATTCTTTCTGGCCAAATCAGCATACTTCTTCTGTCGGTTCTGAGCTGTCACTAATCGTTTCTGAATAAGTTGAATTACTTCCTTGGTTTGCTGCACTAACTCTGGTCCGAGTATCTTTCGCTCGCCAACTTCTTCCCAGTATACTGGAGATCGACACTTTCGCCCATATAATGCTTCATACGGTGGCATACCAATGCTAGCATGAAAACTGTTGTTGTATGAGAATTCCACTAATGGCAAGTGTTCATCCCAACTTCCTGCAAAATCCAGTGCACACACTCGGAGCATGTCTTCAATTGTTTGAATCGTTCTTTCACTCTGACCGTCAGTCTGAGGATGATAAGCTGTACTCATTTTTAATTCAGTGCCCAAACATTCTTGAAAACTTCTCTAGAATCTCGAATTAAATCTTGGATCTCGATCCGAGACTATTGATACTGGAACTCCGTGTCGCACCACAATCTCTTTTATGTATAAGTGAACCAATTTGTCTAATGAAAACCTCTTATTTATCGGAAGGAAGTGTGCAGATTTCGTCAATCGATCAACAATTACCCAGATAGCATCATGATTAGCTCTCGTCCTTGGAAACCCTACCACAAAATCCATCGCAATATGTTCCAATTTCCACTCGGGAATCTCTAATGGTTGTAGCATCCCACTTGGCCTTTGATGTTCTGCTTTTACTTTCTAACAGGTTAAACACTTACTTACCCACTCGGAAATATCCCTCTTCATATCCGGCCACCAGAAGTTTCTTTTCAAATCTCGATACATTTTTGTACTTCCAGGATGAATCGAATATTTCGAACTGTGGGCTTCCTATAGAATTTCATTCTTCAACTCTGTTACATTAGGTATCCAAATGCGTGAAGAAAATCTCAATATTCCACTGTCATCTACTTGAGTGCATATTTCCTCACCTGTTAACTTGTTAACATCTCCTTTCATGACTTCCTCCTGACACCTACGAATCTTCTCTAACAACTCGGGCTGAAACGCCATAGTGTAACCCTTATCTGTACCGCTTGTAGGCACGCAGACTTCTATCTCTAATTTTTCAAATTCCCTATATAACTCCTCAGGCAGTGTAAACATGTTAACTTTCTCCTTTCTACTTAGAGCGTCCGCCACCACATTCGCTTTCCCGGGATGATAGTTAATTGTACAATCATAATCCTTGAGCAATTCTAACCATCTTCTCTGTCTCATATTTAGCTCCTTCTGGGTGAAGATATACTTTAAGCTCTTGTGGTCCGTATAAATCTCGCACTTTTCCCCATACAAATAATGTCTCCAAATCTTCAAGGCGAAAATAATCGCGGCTAATTCTAAGTCATGGGTAGGATATTTCTGCTCGTGAGGTTTCAATTGTCTCGAAGCGTAAGCAATTACCTTACCGTGCTGCATTAGTACACACCCTAAACCTTTGTGTGATGCATCACTGTAGATCACAAAATTTCCTTTTTCGTCTGGAAGTGTCAATAGGGGTGCAGTCACCAATCTCTTCTTCAATTCCTGGAAACTTTCTTCACACCTCTCATTCCACACAAACTTTTCATTCTTCCTTGTCAACTTTGTTAGTGGGGTGGCTATCTTCGCAAAATCTTGAACAAATCTTCGATAATATCCCGCCAATCCTAAAAACTTCGGACTTCTATAGGTGTTTTAGGTCTCTCCCAATTCATCACAGCTTCAATCTTAGCAGGATCCACTTTAATCCATTCACTGCTGATAACATGCCCTAAAAACTGCACCTCTTTCAACCAGAACTCACACTTAGAAAACTTTGCATACAATTTCTCTTTTCTCAACGTTTCTAGAGCTATCCTCAAATGCCCGGCATGCTCTTCTTCGGTCTTTGAGTATATCAAAATATCATTTATAAACACAATCACAAACTTATCCAAATATTTCTTAAAGACTCTATTCATTAGGTCCATGAACGCTGGTGGTGCATTAGTTAGCCCAAAGGCCATCACTAAGAACTCGTAGTGCCCATATCTAGTCCGAAACGCTGTTTTTGGAACATCTTCTGGTCTAATCTTTAATTGGAAATATCCTGATCGCAAATCAATTTTCGAGAAACAAGTTGCTCCTTTCAGCTGATCGAATAAATCGTCAATTCTTGGCAGAGGGTACTTATTCTTAATGGTCAACTTATTTAGTTCCCGGTAATCGATACACAATCTCATACTTCCATCCTTCTTCTTTACAAATAATACCGGAGCTCCCCACGGCAAAACACTAGGTCTAATAATACCTTTCTCCAAAAGATCTTGCAACTGAGCTGCCAATTCTTTCATCTCTACAGGTGCCATACGATATGGAGCTTTTGACACGGGTTCGTTCCCTGGGGCTAAATCGATGGTAAATTCTATTTCTCTATCCGGAGGTAACCCGGGAAGTTCATCTGGAAAAACATCGAGGAACTCATTCACCACTGGTATTTCCTCTATCTTAGGTACCTCTTGCTTGGTATCCAAGACATAAGCCATATAGCCCTCGCATCCCTGCCTCAACAGCCTCTTAGTTTGCATGATCGTTAAAAATCTCCTAGTCTGCCTCTGACCCCTAAAGGTAACTTCTACATTATCGGAGGGCTTAAGTATCACCTTTTTGTTCTTACAGTCAATTTGTACATTATTCTCTGTTAACCAATCCATTCCTAGGATGACATCAAATTCACCTAACTGGAAGGGTATCAAATTAGCGTAAAAGCAATGCCCTGAGATATCAATCTTACAACGAGGACATACTTGAGTAACCAGAATTCGTTCTGAATTAGCTATTTCTATAACTGTAGCCTCATGTAACATGCATACCTCACAATTTAACCTTTGAACAAATTCTTTAGATATAAAGGATTTCGTAGCCCCGGAATCAATTAATACTTTAGCTTGAACGGAATTTACGGGGAGCGTACCTGCTACCACATCAGAATTCTTAATAGCTTCATTCAGAGTCATATTGAAGGTCCTCGCCACTGGTCTGACATTTGCGGTTGGGGGTGCCTCAATCGCTTGAAGCATTGGGTTAGCCAGAACCGGAGGTTTCACCACAGGTACTTTACAGTCTCTCATTACATGCCCTGGTTTCCCACAACGGTGACATACAATTCCTACCTTGCACTCTCGAGCATAGTGACCTTTCTGGTTACACTTGTAGCACGTTACCTCCAACTTTGCACACACTCCTGGATGCCTCTTTCCACAAGTCTTGCACTCTGCCAAGGGTGGCCTAACCAGTTTCTGCTGATTTGAATCTTGAAGTCTATTCCCTTGCCCTCCATTCCCCGACCCCGGTTTCTTAGAATTCCCATTCTTTCCTGACTGAAACCCTAACTTTTTGTTGGTCACACTCTGAGAGCTGCCTTACACTTGTCGTCCTTCCATTGACCCAGCTTTTCTTTTTTTTTTCCCTCTTTTTCCTTAAAGTATAATTCACTTTCTCCTTCGGCTATCATAGCCTTCTGCACCACAGCTGCATAAGTATCCAGTTCCAAAACCGCTAGCTTACTACGAATCCATGGTTTCAATCCTTGTTGAAACCTCTTTGCCTTCTTCCTCTCCGCGTCCACATAAGCCGGAGCAAACCTAGCTAGTTCAGTAAACTTTGTTTCATACTCTGTCACTGACATACTTCCCTGTTTCAACTCTAAAAACTTCATCTGCATCTGATCTTTCATGTAGTCTGGGAAATACTTTTCTAAGAACAACTCTGTAAACCTTTCCCAAGGAATCACTTCTATAGCTTCCAGCATCTTTACCGACTCCCACCAATAAGTGGCTTCATTCTTCAGGAAATAACTTACATATTCGGTCTGTTTATTTGCTGGGACCCCCACCAGTTCAATAGCCTTTTACATCTCTTTCAGCCAAGATCTCGCCTCTACTGGGTCCGCTGTTCCTTTAAATTTGGGAGGTTTAACTGCCTGGAAGGACTTAAAGGTGACTACCGGAGGAACAGGTTGTTGTTGCTGCTGCTGCTGTTGTTGCTGTTGTTGCTGCTGTTGTTGTTGTTGCTGTGCCAACAGCTGCTGCTGTAACTGTTGCTGCTGCTGTGCTAGAGTAGCAGTTTGCTGAACAAGGGTCTGCAATATTTGAGCCAAAGTAGGGTCTATTTGACCCACAGGAGGTGGGTTGGCTTGTTCACCCTGATTAGTGCTTCGAGTATTTTGTTTCTTCTTTCTTGGAGGCATATTTCTGAAATCAACGGACAATCATTAGGTTCAAATTCAAGAGCCAATAAATCAAAAGAATCTAATTTAAGCCAACAACGAATATACTTTTGAAATATAATTCAAGGTTCCCAGTCATTACTCGGGTCAGCAATTTGTTTACAAGGTGTAACAGAGTACAAGAATCAAAGCTATGCAAGGTATTCATAAATATCTGGTAGATACATTAATCGAACAATAATTATAATGCCGAAATTAAACGTGGTACTGGGAAGGAATACGGTGCTGGAAAAAGAAATGGTACTGAAAATAAACACAATGCTGAAAAATAAATACGATGCCGAAAATAAATGGGGTACTGAGAAGAAATATAGTGCGGAAAAGTAAAAATGGTGCGCAAAAGTAATCAACAATGTATAAAGGAAATTTAACAACAATTCTGCAAAAGTGATAATGATATATATGTGGATCCGATACAAGCGTAAGAACAACGCTTCGATAGGGATACAATAAAAACTGTAAAGAAAACTGCTAGCATCTAGTCACAGCACAACTGATATATACCTATAACAAAACTGGTCGTACTGCAAGTCCTGATATACTACTACTACCATAATATGCCTCTATATACTACATACATCATCGTACTATCCTAGCCATCACTGGTCGTCATCATCATCAGACTCTCCCCGCCAAGCTGATCCAAGAATGCTCTCCAGCTCTGCCTTCACCAGGCCTAGAGTCACCTGCTGTGTCACGAACGCCGGCTCATCTCGGGACCTAATCCGTCCCCGCCTAGTGATAACATGCCTAACCGCTCGTACACGCCTCCGAACATCCTCCAACTCAGCGAACATCCTCCAACTCAGCTACCGCTCTATCTCGCTATCTAGCCAGATCCGCCTCTCCAGACCTCATAGCCCTCAACTCTATCACCTGCCCTAAGAGATAGTCCCTCTCTCTGGCCACTCGCTCATACGCATGGTATGGAACAGGCTGAGGAGTGTAACGATATGCTGGCCCATTCACCGAGCCCTGAGAACCTACGTATGGCTGCATAGCCCCTGGGGAAACCTGCTGCGGTACGGAAGCCTCTCCTTCCGGATCCTCGTCCGGGTCTGAATCGGAACCAGAAACAGGTACCTGTAGTATATATATATATATATATATATATATATATATATATATATATTGTAGTTAGACATCCTATCTCTCACAAAACGATCCTAATCTTTCTTATAACTCTACCCCGACTTTCCCACCTATTTGTTTCAGTGATTGTGACCTGTAGCTCTGATACCAACTTGTAACACCCTCACTATCCAACAATATTGTCCATACATTTTATAATAATATAAATATATTTTTATATGATAATTTTAGAAAATTTTGGCATGATATATTCATAAATATGAATATCCACCTGTCCAAACCAACCAACTAATACTAAAACAGTTCACTTGCGTGATAATAACAAAACCATAGAGAAATATAACTACACCAACCAAGACCGCTCACAGGCCACAGTATGAAACAACTACTAATTAACTATTACAACCCAAAACTGAATAAAATAATATACAACTCCATAAGATAAATAATCTGTCTACTAATACAGAAATGATATGAAATAGGGTTATAAGCTCACTACCCATCCCACCACCTCGACTCTCTGGCTGCCCCTATGGCTGCCCCAACCAGACGGTCCACTCCTTCTAGACATCTTCGCTGCTTAGCTAAGGAAACAGAATTAGCAAGCAAGTGAGCTAAAATGCTCAGCAAGTATATATATAATTAAAAGCATAAACAAACTAAAATGTTTGCAAGTCTGTCGAGACTAACAATCAACAATATAAAAGCTCAACTGAAAGATACGTCTTTTGTATGAATCATAAAATGGAAGAGGATTGGACTATCATGCATTTTATAGATAAAAACAATCATAAGGTTAGGCTGCTGATCAGTCACGCACTAACCCCGGACAAACGCACACAGCAATGTCCTTAATGGATCCACGACACACCTTGGCCTTAATAATTTCTGACCACGAATCTGGTCCGACCCTTACGGTCCACATTTTTTTTTAAAAAAAAACTAACAGTATCCTATAACTAGACATCAGGTGTCGGAACAATCGACCACCTCAACTGCCAAACACCCTGGACACCTCCGTTCCAGGTCAACATCTCAAATCTCGCAAAAAATGAAATAAGGTCGGGTAATGTCTGACCTAGATATCGACAAGTTCAATATATATACAAGGGGTATGGATGTAAGTCAAGCCACTAAAAGAATCAACGAAATCAATATAATCGATTTGGGGTATAACAATTTAATATCCTAAATTAAGGGAAATTAACGGAACAATTATAACAAGGATAATTCGAGCGAGCATATGAATCAAGTTATAATAATAATAATTCACTTGAAAGATAAGTGAAGTAATTTACTTGCCTTAACCAGGAAATCACAGGATTCGAAGAGCCTTTACGTCCTCAGCTTTAGCTTTCCCTTTATCCGCGGGATCTACACACAATATAACATTATTTTAGAATTCTACTCAATATTCGCTAATCAATATCAAAATTTAACTTAATCTACCCCTGCGAATAATGTCCTAATTTGCATTTATTTAATCATACACCAATAATTAATAAGCTTCAAATATAAATATTTAATTATAGCCAACAAACGTTACTCACGAAATAAACTAAATAGATAATACGGTAAATAATCCAACACCTCGATCAAATTGTGTAATTATATGCACATATATATACAAAGAAATTATTTAAGATTTTTAGAAAATTTTGACGGCATCCCCTTTATACGGGTGACTGCCAGTCGGGATACAACCGACACAACCAACACAATTATCATTACTAATCAAATCCATATCTCAAACTCACATTTCCAATTCACTGTAATCTCAATCCAATATAGTTTAAATAATTAATACTAAATCGATAATAATTACAATTTATTATGTAAATATTAAATTTAAATACTTGGCTCAGAAAATCATCATCATCGCCAATTACCATCGACTCAATTTATTATTAATATCATTGTCGATGGGGCAAAGTTTCGAGGGTACCCTAATTTGGGTTTCCGACTCGAAACTCTACACAAAATAATTATACGAATAAATTTACAATTCCACTGAATTAATAGAACCAAGCATCGTTTGTAACCAAATCAGAATCTCAGGCAATTACGAACCAAGCAACAAATTGTAACATCACAGCCTCACTGAAACATAGTTCAACCGAGATAAATTATACACAGCAACAACGTTGATATATATATATATACGGCAAACCAACACACCTGAGCTCAACTACACTACCACACACACTTCGAACATGAACACACACACAACGATACTGCCACCGTGCAAAACAAAGCAACGTAGTTGAAGCCCCCCAGTTACAACTCGATTACAATCCCACACACACACAGCCACGCTCTTAACATCTATACACACACACACTCATGAATTATACACACACACACAGCACCACAGACAACAGGGGATGGGTAGAGGGGTAGAGTCGAACAGCACAAACATCTACAAGAACAATAGTCACGACTTACGTGAACAAGGGGGAGAGTTTCAGTGGAGAGAATTAGAGAAACCTCGACAAGAATCGAGAGATTTGGAGAAAACCGACTGTAAAACAAAGCTCAGAAATGAAATTGGGGGTTAGGGATTTAGAATAAAAGGGGAAGGAAAGTATTAATGGGGGAATAATTACTATTTCACTGAATAAACAAAATTAATTCCCAAAATGTCGAATTAATAGGAAAATAGGTGAAATTTTAAATCTAAAAAATTCTAAAATGAAAAACACAAAATTACGTTCACCCACATATTTTTAAAATATTTTTAGGATCAAAAATGAATTAAATATGAATTTTACAAGATTAAATCCATAAAATGGAAAATAATTCGAAAAATCATTTTAAAATCCTTAAAAATCAAAATAAATCCATCTACTATTTTTAAAACTCAAATAAATTAATAAAGTTAATATTGCAAAAGATTTCATAATTTCTGGCAATTCCGACGATTTTATAAAATTCACAGAAGATAAATATATAACACAATTAAATAGGAAATAAATTCCCAAAAATATAATTAAAAAATATCCGGGCTTACACATCACATATAAATCATCCATTAAGCCCACAAATATTGTACCACACATACTTCACCTCCTCAACAATTTTATACGCCACATAATTCACATTTAATATTAAATAAATAATTATTATTACTAAAAATTCTAAGGCGTTATATGAGAGAGGGAGATGGGAGAGATTTCGAGGGAGAGTCCAGTGCTCGAGAAAACTTGAGAAATAGAACACCGAGAAGAGTCTAGAGAGTGTGCTGGGTTTTGAGAATAAATAGCATGGTAATCAATTTGTAATTGCATCTTGCTAGAAAATCAAAATTTAAACGCTTTAAGTCTTTTTTAAAATCGAAATAAATCAGAAAATTAATATAAATTTAAATTTAAAAATTATAAAATACATATTATAAAATTAGAAACATCCCCATATTTTTAAAATATTATTAGGATCAAAAATGAATTAATTATGAATTTTACACGTTTTGATCCTTTAATTTCAATAAAACTCTTAAAATCATTTTAAAATACTTATACACCCAAATTAATCCACCCAATAATTTTAAAAACTAATAAAATATAAAAAGATGATATTACAAAAGATTTCATGATTTTTACTAACTCCGTTGATTTTATAAAAAATTTCGAAGATCAATAATGCATAATTTAAATAGATTTTAATCATAATAATTCAAATAAAAATACAAGGACCCACATGTCACATATACATCATCACAAAAGCATGTAAACATGATGTCACATATATTCAATCCTAAAAAAAATAAAATAATAAAAAAATTTCATCTCATATAATCCACATTTAATATTAAATAATAATAATAATAATAAGTACGATATTTCTAGGGCGTTATATCCTTCCCCCTTAGTAGGATTCTGTCCTCAGAATCGACCGTAAGAAAACATAACGGTATTCTCAAACACTTCTCTTTCAATTTCCAAGTCATTTCTTTCTTTCTAGAATTCCTTTATGTCAATTTATATCTCCTTAGGCTCGTCCTGTAAGCACGTAAATTCCAACATAAACTTAAGCCTTTGGTTTACATGTCTCGTTAATTCTAGATACTTATCACTCGTATGTGACGATCCTTTTCTACCGAAAATCGGAAATGACCTATTCATATAATGGACTATGCCCTATATGTAAGTACCTCAATTACTAACCCAATCATCCATAAACAATTCATTCATATAAAATACTAAAACAAATCCTGCCTTGACTTGTAATAAACATATAATTAAATAAATAAATCTTTAAAACAAAATCAACATGACTAAAACAATCGATACTACTTCCACGCTCCTACTCATAATTCAGATTGTCCCAGATAAAACTTTGAGAGAAAGAATATAAAAAAATCCCCTAATCATTCTTACTCCCCTTTCACCGTACAATGTTACTCGAGGAAGGAATAATTAGGAAACTTCTATCTATTCTTAATCCCATTGTTTTACAGAGGTACCATTTACTTTAAAACATATATATCTTATTTGGAACACAAATTATCCCGAGGTCACAACCCTCCAATACCATTAACAAATTAAACTTTCAATCCAATAAAATTCTAACAATTCTTGCATCTGATAAAATCAACATTTAACTTGACATACGTAAACCCAAGTATACTTCATCAATAATTAACTTAAAACCTTCAAAACTTATTTGAACTCTGTACATTTTAATTCTAACATTTATCAACAACTGAATAACCAAATTATAATATTCCTAGTGTTGGGTTCCGAGGCATAAAATGCAGCGGATATAAATCGTAAAACATAAAAAAATGGAACCATAACGCAGGATCCATGTATAAGTTGTGACTGATTATGGAGAAACAAAATCATACCAGTTAAGAGCTTTACGAATTCTGAAAGATGGAGGTCCTAAATTGCAATCACCACACAGCCCTTGCGTCAAGATACGTGTCTCTAAATCGTCCACACGAACGTCCGATCGTCCAACGATCCAAGGAGCAGGTACTAGCCAAATGAAACTACCTTCTCTCTCTCTAGCCTCTCTTTGATATTAGAGCAGCTAGGTTTTGCTTAAAAACAAATTATGAGAACCACCCCCTAAAACTATACATCATTCTGTATATATAGGGCAGAGAGATCGGGCCTAACCCTAATCAGCTTGGGCTTCAACTAAACCAAACTGATTTGGGTTTTTAATGAATTAAATTCGAAATTCAATTTAATAACTAAGTCCAATTTAATTAATTAATTAACCAATTTCGAATTTTTAATCATTTAATTAAAAACGAAATATGATTCCAAAATAAATTTTGAATTTTAATTATTTAATTTAAATATAATATTTAAATTAAAACTCCTTTTAAAACGTTCTTATTGTGTAACCCTTTAGGTTATTATTACGTTGGCAATAATTTTAATATCTAATAATAAAATTATAAACAATGCGCGGTATCTAGTAATACATCATTGCTACCCAAGTAATAATAATAATTGGTGATCCAATTAAACCTTTCGTGATTAATGTTTCTGTGTAATATAATCCTTTTAACCATATATATTATAGATTAAACTCGAGGCATGTATTTAGTCATCTTCTTCAACATTTAATCCGGGTTTACTTGATCCATGAGTAGACTATTAAAAACAAATCATTATTTGAGCACGGCCATGCATTTTATGGTCTCACTCAATCAAGAGGCCAATAATATCTCTCCTAATTATAGGAGGGTTAAATCCTTTATCTATCATTCATATTTCTCATACGACTCATGATATACCCGATGTCCACTTTTATCATCACCCGATCAAAGATAACTTTTAATGTAGTCAAAGTATATTAATCCTCGTATAGAAATATAATGATCTCAAGTCAAAGGATCATTACACCATTATCACTGTGTGTCTTTCTTATGACTTTATTAAACATGAAGAATCTCACTGTGGGTCTGTCCATTACCATGTACTCCTACATGTACCTATGTATTGACTTTAGTATCTCCATACTCATAACCAATGAGATGTGGTTATCTGTCAAATAACATACTAGTCTATCTATGTATTATTATTGTCCTATATAATAATACTCGACTAGGGACCTTTAAGAATATGATATATTATATAATCTAAAGTTCAAGTCATGTACTTAAAATATACAATGTGTATCATGATTCTAAGGACATTTATTAAGCTAACAAATATATCGCAGTAATTAAAGTCATAATAAATACGTTTATTGAATGATCAAATGACATAAAGGTTTATTAAAAGAAACAATGTATTGCTTCTAGGGCACCTACACTAACAATCTCCCACTTGCACTAGAGCCAATCACCCATGTATCTAATACCCATGGAACTAGTGTGACCATCGCGCTTCTACTGCGACAAGCCTTTGGTCAGTGGGTCTGCAATGTTATCATTTGTGTGCACTTTACATATGTGTATGTCACCCCTTTCATTAATCTCTCGAATAAGGTGAAATCTCCTGAGTATATGTTTGGATCGGGAGTGTTGATAAGTGGATTTTATATCCACTTGGAGCATTCCATATCGGCTTAAATTGATTGACTTGGACTCAAGTTTGTTGTATATTTGATGTGTTTTGTGTAGTTGTGCAGGATTGCAATTATCGGCTAAGGATTGGTGGTTTTTATTGGTCTTGGAGTTGAAATTGAGCAAAGGAATGAAGGAAGGCGTATTTCCCTAGGCTATCATGAAGATCATAATGCCAAGGAATTGAAGAACGGGAAGTTGCAAAAGAATCGGAAGAAAAAACGGAAGAGAAATGAGAAAATTGTGGAAAATTCGGATTTTCAGGTAGGTTTCGCAGTCTCCACTGTTTTGGCCATATCTGGAGTTCTACAAGTCAGTTTGAGGCCCGTAAGTAGTCCACGCGAAGCTTGGAGAATTTTCTTGAAGTTAGCAGAATGGTAATAATTTGAAGGAGCGCGGGTGTGCCTGAGACACACTAAAATGAAGCGCGGGCGCGCTTGGCAGATTGGTCAGAATTTGAAGGAGTGCGGGGGCGCCCGATTTACATTAAAATGGAGCGCGGCCGTGCTTGACACCGCCAGAAAATTCCCAGAACCTGCAGAATTCAATTTTAACAAGGAAATTACCAAAATTCCTACTTCTAATATGTATGGTAATTGCTCTGGGCAGCTGGTACTTTCTAGAATCAGTCCTACGCATGGAAATTGTAATTCTTATCTCATTCAAAGATGAAAAATTGCCAATCTTCTATTCCAACTCTAATACGGTAATTGCTTGACGGGAGGTAACTTGGGGGCTATAAATACACATCTTGGGGGACATAAAAAAGAACACTTACCACAACACATAAAGAGAGCCGAAAGACGGAGATTCAGACTTGGAGAAGGATTCCAACGCTCGTGACAAGCAACGGAGATCTAGATCTACTTTTTGTTTTCTTCTATTAGGCGAACTCTTGGATGTTTTTGGGATTTGTTTTCTTAAACTCTTACTCTAGTTTATTTATAATCTTTAATACTTTGTTTACTATCATGGTTTCATCAGATCCTATGATGACGAGCGGTTCGATTATGAACTAATCGTTGTCATGGGATTCTAACGGATATATATATGTAGTTTAGTAGTTTGATTGCTTTAAAGATTTATGTGTGGTGAATTCTTGATATCCTTGTATGGTTGTGCTTCATGTATTTAGGTGCATCGCGAACATCTAATATGTTAATCTATTGCGAAACGAGAGTGGATCTTGAGATTTAGAACTTGCCATGCTAGCATAGGATAGGTTGATGTTTTGACATCATGATTTGTGGCGTTAATAGAGATATTATGCTGACCTATGTGATCTATGTGGATAACTTATGCTTCAACCGTTATGTTTTCAAATTCTATAGAGATATAGGGTCTAAGCATAATTGGTGTCTACCCATCTTCTATCTCTTTTGTGGATGTATGTGTAGTTTGGTATTAGTATACCGAGAGGTAACTTTTACTTGTTTCGTGTTATCCGATCAGATATCAAAACCATCACATGTATTGATTAAAGGCATCCACTCTAAGCGAAGTATTAATGAAGTTAGGATCCCATGTTTTAATTCTCATATAAGTAATTCGATTTTAATTCTCCTTAGTTAAGTAATTCTTAGTTTTGTTAATTTTCTTCTTAGTTAATTTTAGTTAAACCCAAAATTGTTAATTGTCTTAGCAGTGAATAAAAACCATACATTGTTGCATAGGTACAATAACTGAACTAAAACCAAAATTTGATCTCTGAGGGAACGAACTGGACTTATTCATATATTACTTGTGACCGCATACGCTTGCGTGATTTTAGTGTAAACAAGTTTTTGGCGCCGCTGCCGGGGATTATCGGTGTTTTATTTTTAGTTTATGTGCTTGTCATCAGTGGTCGTTAGAGTTCACTGACTCGGATTATTTTTCTAACCTATCTTGTGTAGTTCGTTGGTGTTTCAGGTACGTGTGCAGCTATAGCTATAGCAGCTCAGTTGAAGGCATTGAATTTGAAGATGGATTTTCTAACTTACTATGGAGTTCAGCAGGTGGCTAGTGTTTGTGAGCTATGTGTGGGCGCACATGAGACGAATCAGTGTGCCATCTATAGTGCATCAGTGAGCTGGAGCAACAATCAAGGTGGCATGCTGCAACCACAACAGCCTTATCAGCAGTTTCATGGTCAACAATATGGAGCACAACCTTACAATCACCAGAATTTTCAATAGCAGCAAGGGCAGAATTTTTAGCAACAGTATGCCCCGTGGTAATTTCAACCTTCGGGTTTTCAGCAACAACAGTCATATGCTGGTTCTGGGCATTCCACTTATGACAAATCTGAATTAGAAGAATTGAGGTTGATGTTTAAAAGCAACGCTGTATCGTTTAAGACCTTGGAAAATCAGATTGGGCAGATTACTAATGCCTTGTTGAGTAGGCCACAAGGGACTCTTCCTAGCGACACGGAGGATAATCCAGGCAAGAGGGAAGTCGAAGAGCAGGTGAAAGTAGATACCTTGAGATCTGGAAAGGCTACAAACGATCAGAAATCAGCAGCTACGGAAAACGAAGAAGTTCATATTCAGCAGGTTGAGAAATCTACAGGGCCAGAAATTGAGAAATCTGATTTGGTAGCTGAGCAATTGGAAGGTGAAGTGGAAAAGAGTACGAATCCTGTTCAAAAAGTTTCTCCAGAGCATTCTACAAACAGCAATCAGATCTACCCGCCTCATCCATATCCAAGGAAATTCTTGGAATTTCCGGCAGAGGAGGAAGAGTGTTTTGGCAAGTCAGATCCAGTAGAAGTTGCTTTACAAGGAAAGTCTGATACGGAAGATGAGGAACTAGGCTTGGCTAATCTCTGGGATTCTAAGGTGCTGATTGATGAGGTTGTTTCATGGTCAAATCTTGAGGATAGTGCAATTGAGTCTTTTCTTGAGGAAGATGTTTTGTTAGAGTATGAGAGCAATAAAGAACTTCAAGAGTTATACAAGAATTTTACTTCTGATGAGATGTTAGAGGAATTGAATGCTATTTGTTCTAAGCATGAAATTCAACTTGAGGAGAGTTCTTTTGATCCTAAGTCTGTTGATAAGACTTCTGTTGGTGAACCACCCACTTCCGTTCCTAATCCGTCCATTACCACTCTTGATCAGTCTTTGGTAGTTAATAATGAAACTCATCATGTTGAAGAAGTTTCCAAACTCGAGCTTAAACCACCAGATCACTTGAGGTATGTATATTTGGGTCAATCATCTACTTTGCCTATTATTATTGTTGCTAACTTGTCAGGTAGTGAAGAGAACATTGTTGCTGACACCTTTGAAAAGCAAAGAAGGCGGAAACTTGTCATCGAGGATGTAGCCCCGGAAAAGATAATTAAATGGCCATATGGAGATACGGTGTAGAAATTTTCAAGAGACAAAGCCATTGCCAGGTCTAGCTAAAGACTTTAAACAAAAGCGCTTCGTGGGAGGCAACCCACGTGTTTCGAAAATTAGGTATGTTTTCTGCTATCCCTTGTATTTACCTTTAATTAAATGTGGACATTGAATCTTTCAAGTTTGGGGGTGGTTTGAGGGATAAGTAGTGTATTTGTAGTTATTTACGATTATGTTTTATTGTGTTCATATAGATATCATGCTTTGCACGTAATGGTAATTCATGCATATATGTTCGTATTAATTATGTTTGTTTCATGTAGGGTGATAAGTGCATATTTTTGCATATTTTTATTACCTATTTATTGTTTGAATTTGTATTTTAATAAATTATTTTATTGTATTTCAGGAAATTCAAGAAAAATTGAAGAAATTGCAAAATAAAGAAATAAATGTCAAGAAAGAGAAAAAGAAGAAGAAGAAGGACCAAAATAGAAGAAAAGAAAAATGAAGGGGGTGTGGTGCAAGGAAAAATGGAAGGATAGGATTAAACCACACCAAACAAAAATGAATGGTGGGGATTAATCCACACCAACCAAAATTCTACAATTTATTTCCTATAAATAGCCTATCTTCTCTTGTAATAAAAACAACCCATTCTTAGGATTAAAACAAAATCCCCTTAGTTTTAGAACTCTCCTAAATTCATAGTTGTAATTTTCTTGCAGCTCTTGTAAACAATTTTAATTTTTTTTTACATACTTTTTTCCTTTCTGCCGTAATTTATTTAAATTGTAGCATTTCAGTTCCTCTTTTAATCGCATAAACTTCCGAGCCACCTCTGTTTTTCTCTGTTAAGCGAACCAAGTCCAGTCCCTTTTATTTCCTTGTCTTTCGATTTAAACTCACTAAAACACAGTACCAAGTCTTCTTTCTGTTTCAATTAACACCAACCCAACTTCCCTATTCTCTATCCCTCGCCTCTCTTCTTCTCCCCCTCGTATGCCTCTCCCCTGTTCTTCAATAAAACCAATCCCTCCTATTCCTCCTTTCCGCACAAACAGCCTCCTCCCTCCTTCATCTCTCTCTCGTGTCTCTCTCTCTCAATTCACTTCGAACCCAGAACCAAACACCTCCCCTTCATTGTTCGGTCCTTAATTCCCTTTTCCCCAATTCCCCGTTTCCCACCATGTTGTAAATCATGGGTTTATTTGTGTTTATTGCAAAGTTAATGTTTGTCACTGAGTTTTATTATTGTGAGTTTAGTGGATGAAGCTTTTGGGATTTTGAGTTTTTGAATGGATTTAATTGTGCGAATTCTGAACCTTGAGTTGCTGTTTTCTATTTTTAGTTGTTGTGCTTAGGCTGCGTTGCTGGATATTAATCATTGTATAAGTTGTTGTAGTAAATGTTTATGGAATTTGATTTGTATTACTGTGTGCGAGTAATCTTTGCTGCGTTTTTAGTTTGAGTTTATGCCGAGTTTTGTTGTTGCGGTTGTGAGATTTGTTTGCTGATTATCCTCACTGCATTCTGTAAACTGTTTTCAAGTCTTGTTCTTTGGATTCCTATTGTCCAGTGTTGTGTTTTTGCGTATGAGGTCTGATTGGCTATTTAATCCGCTGGTTTGTTTTGGTTTACTGTGTTTGTTCGAGTCATTGAGTCGCAAGAACTGAATTCTGTTTCGCTTAGTCGTTGGTTTAATCTGTTCTTCGCTGAGTTAGTTTTGTAATTAGTCGATTCTATGTCTATAATTTGTGTTCTTGCTGATCGTTTTTAATTAGTTCTAAGTAATTGCTGAGTTTTCAAGTTTCCGATTTTCTTGCGAGTTCTTGGTTCGCTACGACTTTGTTCTGCATTTTCTACTTGGAATAAATCGCGACAGAGTTTGATTTTGAGTTCAAGTCTGGCTATGCTGCTCAGTTGCAGAGTACTAAGTTGTTTGCTGCGTTAAATGCCTAGCCTGTGGTTTGGTCCAGTTGCGAGTTTTGTCCCTACAATTGCTGAATTTCTGGGTCTTGCTGTTCGCTAAGTTATTGAGTCCTGTTTCACTGAGTTTTTGGATGTTAATTGTTGTCGAATTTGGTTGTTTTACCGAGTTAGTTTTGTGCAATTTTAGGATATTCAGATTAATTTAATTTTTGTTGATATTTGCTTTAAATAATTTCTATAATAATTTAGTTTTTATTTTTTAATTAATTTAGAGTTTGAATAATAATTTAAATTTTGTTTTTAAAATAGTTTAAATTTTCTTTTAAAATTAGAATAGTAAAAATTCAAAAACCCAAATTGCCTTAGTTCGATTAAATTAGAAATTAAGAGTGGCTAATTTTTATGTTCTTTTAAATTTTAATTGGTTAAAAATTAGATTAAATTAAATTCTCTTTTTGTAATAGCTTAAATTTTCCTTTAGAATTAATTAGCATAAAACCAAATCTTCAAAACCAATTGTTCTAATTCGACTAAATTAAAAGTTAAGGATCGCGAAATAAATATTATTCCCTGTGGATCGAATCTTAAATATTAAAACGATGATCGTGCGCTTGCGATATTAAATTGTTTATTTTTCGGCACATCAAGTTTTTTGCGCCGCTGCCGGGGAGTAATTATTTTTCGCGCCTTAATTTTTAATTTTTCGGATTAGTTTTATTTTACTTGTCATATTTTTGTCTCGTTTTTTTAGGAAAGTTGGAAATTTCCAGAATCTCCGCTCGAAGCTTGGAATTAATTGGAATTTGTTGGAAGCGTGCTTCGAGCCCTTACATGTCCGTTGAGTAATAATGAGATGTCACCAATGGCCCCTGAAACTTACACATATTGTGAAATTTGTGGTATTTATGGTCACTTTGGTTTTGAATGCTCTTACAATACTTACAATGCTCAATTCGGACAAGTGAATGATTATCGAGAAAGATACGAGTCCAATCCGTACTTTAATGCATATAATCAAGATTGGACTGGTCAACCAAATTTTTCATACACAGGCAACAATTTTCAGAATTTCTCATATCATGATCAACAACAATTCCAGCAACAACAATATGAAGAACAATATCACGATCAACAACAATTTGATCAATCATCATGGCAGCAATATGAATATCCTCCACCGCAAAATTTTCAGGTTCATCAAACCAATGAAAATGCGGAACCTGATCAATTGAGCAAAGCGATGAAACTTCTAATCAAATTCAAAAGGATCGAGAGGAGTTCATGCAAAATATTTATGAGATAAACACTCGTAGAAAGATGATGGAAGCTGAAATTTCAGAATTTGCTAGCTCTTCAACTGCGTGGCAACTTGACTCTACACCGCCGCCATCTATACCACTAGAAGAAGAGTTTTCCACCGATGTTGAGATCAATGACTTTGTTATTGTTGAGGATGTTGTGAGTAGGGACGAGAATTTGTGCTTCAAGGTTGACGTGATGTCAAAGATTGTCCAAGAAGATCTTCTCAAATTTTGCTTGATAATCTATTCCAAACGGCTCTTACGCTTCAATTCTCGGAAGAAGGAGATCGTGATAATTACTTCTTATTCATTGATTTAAAAATCCAAGAGGATCAAATAGCTCCAGAGAAAGTAAGGAATGGAGAAGAACCACCACCCGAGCCTCCACCTCACATGAATATTAAGGGAGTTCGGGGTTTTCGAGGCTGTGAATTTTATCGTTGTTTTATCACAAAATTTTCCAAAACTACATATTTTCTTGATCAATTGATTAGTGATGCAGTAGTTAAATTTGCTAATGCTTGTTTGGAGACTTTGTGCAGGATTAAAACAACTGTTGATGCTCTTGATATTATTCGTGGTGGTCCCACGCAACAGGTTTTTGGTCTTTTTGGAGTGGCACTCCAAGCTTCGACACTTCAGGCTTATGCAGTAGGGGAGTATTTCTTACTTTTCTTTGTATTTCTTACTTTTCTTTTATATAATTGTACATTGAGGACAATGCATGATTTAGGTATGGGGGAGGGTTTTAGTGTAAATACATAAAATTGAAAAATCCAAAAAATTGAAAAATTTTAAAAATCCAAAAAATAGAGATAATTTAGCTTAGTTGTCCTTCCCACTCTTGAACTATAGAACTAGTTGGTGTTAACAATTTTTCAAAAATTATATGTATAATGCCTTTAGATGATTCGAAAGTAGTCAAGTAAGGATTTACTCATGAAACTTGTGTCGAACAAATTTTTGCTTAAAAAGTCCAAGACGATACATTTGCACAAGACCTTTGATGGAAAGATTGTATAGGAATATTATTCGATACCTGAGAGAGAACCCACATGTTAGAACAATGTCGAATCAAATCTTTGCGAGATTTTGCTCCTATAGTGTTAAAAAAACAAACAAACAAAAAAAAAGAGTCAATAAATATTTGTAGTTGTAGAGTGCTAGTATAATTTTGTAATAATAAATTCTTAGTAGGGAAATCGGCTAGGTTGGGCTCATTGATAACCCGAGTAAGTAAGTCCGAGGGAACTTTGTGCCTAGCAACCTAAGTTCTTTTGTGATCTGGGATTGTTGACCTAAAACTCGCTAAATGGGTATTGATGCAAAAGTCTTTTGGGACCTCAACCATTGCACGGTCGGTCTAACTACTAAGAACGTGAAGTTTGGCTAGATACTTGTTTTGATAGAGATTGGGTCAGTTCAATATTGGTTGAAAAAGAGAAAATGTTCGTATGCACTTTATCCATCAAGGGCCTTAAATTCACTACACACCTTGGGATTTTTTATAAACTTTTAGAGTCTAATCATGTGGATTGTGGGAACCTATAACTTGGCTATTACTAGAAAAATCTTTAAGGCATACATTTTCCTACAAAATTGTTTTGTTGACACCAATGAAAGCTAGATTGTAAGAGGAAAGTTGGATACTTGCTGACTTATCTCAAAGATTTTATGGGTATATCTTCTATAAACCCTTAGGAGACAACACTCCTCTTGTAGAGATCGTTTACGAGTTTAACGGGTTGGTAAACCTAAAATTGCCCGTGATTCCTACGACAGTGAGTATAGGCATTTTATTCTGCATTTTTTTTTTCTTTTTAGTTTTACTCGAGGACGAGCAAAAGATAGGTATGGGGGCATTTGATAAGTGCATATTTTTGCATATTTTGATTACCTATTTATTGTTTGAATTTGTATTTTAATAAATTATTTTATTGTATTTCAGGAAATTCAAGAAAAATTGAAGAAATTTCAAAATAAAGAAATAAATGTCAAGAAAGAGAAAAAGAAGAAGAAGAAGGAACAAAATAGAAGAAAAAAAACGAAGGGGGTGTGGTGCAAGGAAAAATGGAAGGCTAGGATTAAACCACACCAAACAAAAATGAATGGTGGGGATTAATCCACACCAACCAAAATTCTACAATTTATTTCCTATAAATAGCCTATCTTCTCTTGTAATAAAAACAGCCCATTCTTAGGATTAAAACAAAATCCCCTTAGTTTTAGAACTCTCCTAAATTCATAGTTGTAATTTTCTTGCAGCTCTTGTAAATAATTTTAATTTTTTTTAACGTACTTTTTTCCTTTCTGCCGTAATTTATTTAAATTGTAGCATTTCAGTTCCTCTTTTAATCGCATAAACTTCCGAGCCACCTCTGTTTTTCTCTATTAAGCGAACCAAGTCCAGTTTTTTTTAATTAGCAAAAAAAAAAAAAAAAAAGTCCAGTCCCTTTTATTTCCTTGTCTTTCGATTTAAACTCACTAAAACACAGTACCAAGTCTTCTTTCCTTTTCAATTAACACCAACCCAGCTTCCCTATTCTCTCTCCCTCACCTCTCTTCTTCTCCCCCTCGTATGCCTCTCCCCTGTTCTTCACTAAAACCAATCCCTCCTCTTCCTCCTTTCCGCACAAACAGCCTCCTCCCTCCTTCATCTCTCTCTCGTGTCTCTCTCTCTCAATTCACTTCGAACCCAGAACCAAATACCTCCCCTTCACTGTTCGGTCCTTAATTCCCTTTTCCCCAATTCCCCGTTTCCCATCTCGTTGTAAATCATGGGTTTATTTGTGTTTACTGCAAAGTTAATGTTTGTCACTGAGTTTTATTATTGTGAGTTTAGTGGATGAAGCTTTTGGGATTTTGAGTTTTTGAATGGATTTAATTGTGCGAATTCTGAACCTGATTTAATTGTGCGAATTCTGAACCTTGAGTTGCTGTTTTCTATTTTTAGTTGTTGTGCTTAGGCTGCGTTGCTGGATATTAATCATTGTATAAGTTGTTGTAGTAAATGTTTGTGGAATTTGATTTGTATTACTGTGTGCGAGTAATCTTTGCTGCGTTTTTAGTTTGAGTTTATGCCGAGTTTTGTTGTTGCGGTTGTGAGATTTGTTTGCTGATTATCCTCACTGCATTCTGTAAACTGTTTTCAAGTCTTGTTCTTTAGATTTCTATTGTCCAGTGTTGTGTTTTTACGTATGAGGTCTGATTTGATATTTATTCCGCTGGTTTGTTTTGGTTTACTGTGTTTGTCCGAGTCATTGAGTCGCAAGAACTGAATTCTGTTTCGCTTAGTCGTTGGTTTAATCTGTTCTTCGCTGAGTTAGTATTGTAATTAGTCGATTCTATGTCTATGATTTGTATTCTTGCTGATCGTTTTAAATTAGTTCTAAGTAATTGCTGAGTTTTCAAGTTTCCGATTTTCTTGCGAGTTCTTGGTTCGCTACGACTTTGTTCTGCATTTTCTGCTTGGAATAAATCGCGGCAGAGTTTGATTTTGAGTTCAAGTCTGGCTATGCTGCTCAGTTGCAGAGTACTAAGTTGTTTGCTGCGTTAAATGCCTAGCCTGTGGTTTGGTCCAGTTGCGAGTTTTGTCCATACAATTGTTGAATTTCCGGGTCTTGTTGTCCGCTAAGTTATTGAGTCCTGTTTCACTGAGTTTTTGGATGTTAATTGTTGTCGAATTTGGTTGTTTTACCGAGTTAGTTTTGTGCAATTTTAGGATATTTAGATTAATTTAATTTTTGTTGATATTTGCTTTAAATAATTTCTATAATAATTTAGTTTTTATTTTTTAATTAATTTAGAGTTTGAATAATAATTTAAATTTTGTTTTTAAAATAGTTTAAATTTTCTTTTAAAATTAGAATAGTAAAAATTCAAAAACCCAAATTGCCTTAGTTCGATTAAATTAGAAATTAAGAGTGGCTAATTTTTATGTTCTTTTAAATTTTAACTGGTTAAAAATTAGATTAAATTAAATTCTCTTTTTGTAATAACTTAAATTTTCCTTTAGAATTAATTAGCATAAAACCAAATCTTCAAAACCAATTGTTCTAATTCGACTAAATTAAAAGTTAAGGATCGCGAAATAAATATTATTCTCTGTGGATCGAATCTTAAATATTAAAATGATGATCGTACGCTTGCAATATTAAATTGTTTATTTTTTGGCACATCATAGGGCATTATGTTTTTGTTTCGTATACCATGTGAGTTCATGTTAGTTGCATTTCATGGCATGTATTTTTCATGATCCCTTAGAATGAGTTAATTCTGATTGGTAGGTAGGTGTCTATTTGAGTGTGGTAATGATGAATAGAGGGTTGATTTAAGTTCCTATGAAATTGACTTGCATGTTACGGGAACAAAACTTTTACACAGTCTCATTGGGTGATTTTGGGCTAGGTTAGGGTCTTGCTTGTTTGGATGCTTTGAGATTTAATCACTTGATTATAGTTAGAATTTGCGTTATTCCCTTGATGGTGTAGGATCACTAAAGTCTAAGTTTGGGGGAAAACATGGATTTTATGTTTAATTGTAAATATTTCTCAATAATGGCTAGGTGTCAAATGGCTAGTAGCTGGTTCATATTTATATGAGTAGTCTAGGGTTGGAATTAAGAAAGGCTCATTCCAGATCGCAAAAAAAAAAAAGAAAAAGAAAAAAAAAGAGGAAAAAAAAATAGAAAAAAAAATGAAAAAGAAGAAAAAAAGAGTCAATAGTTAAATTGTTAAATGCAAAATTAACCAGGGTGAGCTCTTTAATACTCGAGCAATTAAGTTCGCGAGGACTTTGTGCCTAGTGACCTAAGGCTTTTTATAGTCTGGGATCCACTAACCTAATGTTCGCTACATGGGTATTATTGTATAAGCCTTTTGGGGTCTCATCCATTGCACGGTTAAATAAGCATGCGTTGTTATTTATAGTATTATGTGTCGTAGTTGTTATTAATAAAGCATGAATTCCTGTCTAACTCGAATGATGATGGAGGTGTTTATAGGTTATGAAGTGTTTACAGTCTATTCTATTTATAAAGTTGTGATTGTCTTGGCGAAGAATAGGTATGATTTTGATCTAGTTTTCGGAGTATTTCTGATGAGCACCGCACACACGCACGTTTCTGTTCATGTATTGTTAGAGTACGGGGATTTAGTCGAGCTCTATTTGGATTTAGTTGCATTCTTTGAGATATTTGCTTGCTAGTTGGTTTTGGTTAGTTCGAGGGGGTCATAGCATTTTCATATTAATTGCATTCATGCATTGCATTTGTTATTGCATTGTTTAGTTAGATGGATTTTGTGGGTACATTCTCTAAAGGCCCTCACGAGACCTTACTCGTCCACTAGGGCTGCCTAGGGGTTTAAAGGGCTTGTTGCATATGCCAAATGCAACCGTGATCACCTACGGAAGTGGTACTAGATAGTTGAATATAGTTATGTCTGTTAATGCTTGAGGACAAGCATCGGTTTAAGTTTGGGGGAGTGATAAGTGGATTTTATATCCACTTAGAGCGTTCCATATCGGCTTAAATTGATTGAATTGGACTCAAGTTTGTTGTATTTTTGATGTGTTTTGTGTAGTTGTGCAGGATTGCAATTATCGGCTAAGGATTGGTGGTTTTTATTGGTCTTGGAGTTGAAATTGAGCAAAGGAATGAAGGATGGCGTATTTCCCTAGGCTATCATGAAGATCATAACGCTCAAGAATTGAAGAACGGGAAGTTGCAAAAGAATCGGAAGAGAAAACGGAAGAGAAATGAGAAAATTGTGGAAAATTCGAATTTTTAATACGGTAATTGTAATTCTTATCTCATTCAAAGACGGAAAATTGCCAATCTTCTATTCCAACTCTAATACGGTAATTGCTTGACGGGAGGTAACTTGGGGGCTATAAATACACATCTTGGGGGACATAAAAAAGAACACTTACCACAACACATAAAAAGAGCCGAAAGACGGAGATTCAGACTTGGAGAAGGATTCCAACGCTCGTGACAAGCAATGGAGATCTAGATCTACTTTTTGTTTTCTTCTATTAGGCGAACTCTTGGATGTTTTTAGGATTTGTTTTCTTAAACTCTTACTCTAGTTTATTTATAATCTTTAATACTTTTTTTACTATCATGGTTTCATCAGATCCTATGATGACGAGCGGTTCGATTATGAACTAATCGTTGTCATGGGATTCTAACGGATATATATATGTAGTTTAGTAGTTTGATTGCTTTAAAGATTTATGTGTGGTGAATTCTTGATATCCTTGTATGGTTGTGCTTCATGTATTTAGGTGCATCGCGAACATCTAATATGTTAATCTCTTGCGAAATGAGAGTGGATCATGAGATTTAGAACTTGGCATGCTAGCATAGGATAGGTTGATGTTTTAACATCATGATTTATGGCGTAAATAGAGATATTATGCTGCCCTATGTGATCTATGTGGATAACTTATGCTTCAACCGTTATGTTTTCAAATTCTATAGAGATATAGGGTCTAAGCATAATTGGTGTCTACCCATCTTCTATCTCTTTTGTGGATGTATGGTTAGTTTGGTATTAGTACACCGAGAGGTAACTTTTACTTGTTTCATGTTATCCGATCAGATATCAAAACCATCACATTTATTGATTAAAGGAATCAACTCTAAGCGAAGTATTTAATGAAGTTAGGATCCCATGTTTTAATTCTCATATAGGCAATTCAATTTTAATTCTCCTTACTTAAGTAATTCTTAGTTTTGTTAATTTGCTTCTTAGTTAATTTTAGTTAAACCCAAAATTGTTAATTGTCTTAGCAATGAATAAAAACCATACATAAGCATAGGTACAATAACTGAACTAAAACCAAAATTTGATCTCTGAGGGAACGAACTGGACTTATTCATATATTACTCGTGACCGTGTACGCTTGCGTGATTTTAGTGTAAACAAGTGTGATCTAGGTTCTTTAGCCTGTGTAATGGCTCCATTATTATCGCAGTATAGATCAATGGGATCTGCGATCGATGGAATCACTCCCAAATCAGTAATGAATTTTTGAATCCAAACAGCCTCCTTAGCTGCTTCACAAGTTGCAATGTACTCAGTCTCCATTGTAGAATCAGCTACTGTTTCTTGCTTTGAACTCTTCCAGCTTACAGCACTTCCGTTTAGAAAAAACACAAAACCAGACTGTGATACAGTATCATCCCTGTCTGTTTGAAAACTTGCATCGGTGTAACCTTTTACAACCATTTTCTCCTCTCCTCCATATACCAAGAATGGATCTTTAGTCCTTTTCAGGTACTTTAGAATATTCTTAACTGCCGTCTAGTGACCTTCACCTGGATTAGACTAGTATCTGCTCGTCATGCTCAAAGCATACGAAACATCTAGGCGAGTACATACCATTGCATACATGATAGATCCAATTGCTGAGGCATATGGAACCTTACTCATGTGGTCCTTCTCATCCAATGATTTCGGATACTGGTCTTTAGAGATCGTTATCCCTTGAGACACGGGGACATATCCCCTTTTAACATTTTGCATACCAAAACGATGCAAAACCTTATCAATGTATGTGCTCTGACTTAGACCGATCATCTTTCTAGATCTATCTCTATAGATCCTCATTCCTAGAATGTAGGTTGCCTCTCCTAAGTCTTTCATAGAGAAATTGCTCCCTAACCAAGTCTTAACAGCCTTTAGAGAAGGTATGTCATTCCCCATTAGTAGTATATCATCAACATATAGTACTATGAATGCCACATTGCTCCCACTAACCTTCTTGTAAACACAAGGTTCATCTTCGTTTTGAACAAAGCCATACTCTTTGACTATTTCATCAAAACGGATATTCCATCTCCTAGAGGCTTGCTTCAATCCATAAATGGATCGACGTAATTTACATACCTTGCCAACATTCCTTGGATCGACAAAACCTTCAGGTTGTGTCATGTACACATCCTCTTCAAGGCTTCCATTAAGGAAGGCTGTTTTGACATCCATTTGCCAGATTTCATAATCATGGAATGCTGCAATGGCAAGCAAAATCCCTATGGATTTGACCATAGCCACTGGTGAGAAAGTTTCATCATAGTCAATACCATGAATTTGTTTGAAACCTTTTGCAACCAGCCTTGCTTTATAGGTCTGAACATTTCCATCCATGTCAGTTTTCTTCTTGAAAACCAATTTGCACCCTACGGGTTTTACCCCTTCAGGTGGATCAACCAAAGTCCATACTTGGTTTTCGTACATGGAATCCATCTCGGATTTCATGGCTTTAAGCCATCTCTTAGAGTCTGGATTGTTCATAGCATCTTGGTATGTGTGAGGCTCATCTTCATCTATGAGCATCAAACCACCACATTGAGTCAAGAGAAATCCATATCTCTGTGGCTCATGACGAATTCTACCAGTTCTACAAACTACCTATGTTTGTTGAGCATTATCATTATCCTACTCTTGTTCCACTTCAGGTTCAATGCTACTTTGTGGTTCTCGATCTACATCGAGATCTATAGTTCTCCCACTATTTCTTTTGGAAACAAAATCTCTTTCCATGAAGACATCATCTCAAGCAATAAACACTTTATGCTCAGAAGGACTATAAAAATAATACGCCTTTGTTTCATTAGTGTATCCCACAAAATTGCACTCTTCGGATTTAGGTCCAAGCTTGTCAGATACTTGACGTTTCACAAACGCCTTGCATCCCCAAACTTTCATAAAGCTCATGCCTGACAGTTTGTCCTCCCATATCTCATATGGAGTCTTTTGAACCTTCTTAGTAAGAACACGGTTAAGTGTGAAAGTCGTTGTTTCTAGAGCGTAACCCCAAAAACTAATTGGAAGATCTGCATGACTCATCATCGATCGTACCATGTCCAACAAGGTGCGATTTATCCTCTCTGAAACTCCATTCCATTGAGGTGTACCTGGCGGAGTGAGTTATGATACAATACCACACTCCTTTAAATACTCTTTAAATTCGGTGCTTAAGTATTCACCCCCACGATCGGATCGTAAGATCTTAATACTTGCACCTCCGCCAATTTGCTTCTCTACTTCAGCCTTGTATTCTTTGAACTTTTCAAAAGAATCGGATTTATTCTTCATAAGATATACATATCCATATCTACTGAAATCATCAGTAAATGTTATGAAGTAGTATTAGCCTCCTCTAGCCATCACACGTATTGGGCCACATACATCACTATGTATTAGCTCCAGACATTCAGTGCCCTTTGACCCGTACCAATGAAAGGGGCTTTAGTCATCTTACCAAGCAAACAAGATTCGCATTCTTGGTATGATTCAAAATCAAACTTATCCAAGTATCCATCCTTATGTAATTTGGATATGCGTTTCTCATTTATATGGCCTAGACGACAATGCCAGAGGTATGTTTGATTTGAGTCATTTACTTTAAGTCGTTTGTTTTCTATATTACAGACAGGATTATCTAAATCAAGAACATATAAACCATTAAACAAACGCACAACACCATAGGTTAAATCATTCAAAGCAAAAGAGCAACTGTTGTTCTTTATTGTAAACGAAAAACCTTTCTTGTCCAAACAAGAAACAGAAATAATGTTTCTGCGAATCGCAGGCACGTAAAAACAGTCATCTAGTTCTAAAACAAGCCCAGAGGTCAAAGATAAATAATAAGTCCCTACAGCTAAAGCAGCAATTCTTGCTCCATTGCCAACTCGTAGGTCCACTTCTCCCTTAGCCAAAGTCCTACTTCTCTGCATTTCCTGCACATTTATACAAATGTGAGAAGCACATCCAGTATCCAATACCCAAGATGTAGAAATAGATAGATTGACTTCTATAACATAAATACCTGATCCAGAAATCTGAACAGCCTTCATTTTCTTTAGATCCTCCAAGTAAACTGAACAGTTTCTCTTCTAGTGACCAGTTTTCTTACAGTAGTGACATTCACCCTTAGCAACACCACCTTTAGGCTTCAAAGCCTGTTTGGGACCTGACTTTGGCTTGGGTGTAAAATTAGATCCAGTCTTCTTCTTACCCTTCCACTTGCCTTTCCCCTTGGCCTTACCTTTATTGCCCACCATCAGTATGGGTGCAGGTTCAGCTGTCTTCATGTTGGTCTCATATGTTCTCAACATATGCAATAATTCTGTAGGTGTTTTGTCAAATTCATTCATATTATAATTCACAACAAACTGAGTGAATTTGTTGTTCAAAAATTCAAGATTAGGTCAATACCAGTTTCCGGACCAATCGGGAAACCCAAAGTTCAAGGTACTCAATGTAACCAATCATCTTCAGAAGATGTGGGCCAACTGGTTCACTTGCCCCTTGTTTGCAATTAAAGAGTGACTTACTCGTGTTGAACCTTTCTTGACGAGTTTGGCTTGCAAACATGCTTTGCAAGTGCTCATTGATAGTATATGCATCCATATGCACATGCTGTCTTTGAAGCTCAACACTCATAGTTGCCAACATAAGACATGCAACATCATTTGCATCATTCTCATCCCTTGTGTGGGCCGCTTATTCCTCAACAATAGCACCCTCAGGAAGGGGACCTGGCAGAGGGATATCAATGACATAAAGCTAGCGCTCCTGCCTGAGGACAATCCTCAAATTCCTCTGCCAGTCTAGGAAGTTGTTTCCTCATGTCAGCTTGTCCTTCTCAAGGACTGATCGTACGGATAGTGTGTTTATGTTGTTTGCCATTACTTAGTATCTACAATGATAAAAGTACAAAATAAACATTAGATTGTCTGAGTTATAAATTATTATGTTCAAATGATTATGATATATTCATAATATATCTCCCAATATTTTTATCAAATTAATAGCCCTTACTATTAATTCGGAAAGAATATCCCATAAATCTTTCTAGTGAGCCAAGATCCATATTTCGTCATGTCCTAAGTCAACCACTGGTAGTCCTTAAAACATGATTATTTAGGTAGACAACAGTTGTCAATTATATCATATATAATTCTTGGATAGTTTGGTGAACAACGATTGATCTTATCTATCTAATAGATTTTTAACCAAACTCTATGCTTCTAATTCATAATAGTTGAATATAACCGTTTATTTTCACCTTATTATGACGACTTAGTTATGTTAGACCCAATGATACAACGGCCAAATATAACCGTTTATATTCGTCGCATCTCACCACGATAGACAGGAGTCCCCTGCCACTGACAGCCCTTCCCCTTATCGATCTAGGATTCGATGAGTGTTCATTCACTGGAAAGCATCTGATTAAAACTTAATATTTTGTTAAGGGGTTTAGAAAATTTATAACGATCATGATCACATCATAAAAAGATCCTCAATTTTCATTGAACCAAATATTTCAAATTGACATCTAAAATTGTTCATTTCCCAGGTAGATGGAGGATCCCAATGGTCACACTTAATACACATTAACCTTACGAATACGCATATCCGCTTTTGTCAGAAAATCCCAATTTTAGATATCAAAATTCCATATTTGATTCCGTGTTTTAAAAATCTATATTTTATAAACACAAGAATCTCATGATCATTTGTTAATTTTAAAATCTTGAATCGTTACAGATTGTATCTTGTTTAGCATGGCAAGCATGGCATGGGTGACGTATCTAATACATGCATACATCATTAATCTAATTAAATCATGCATCTTCTACTCTACTCATACATTCCATACATCATATGTAAAGGGCATAAAATAAACGTGCAATGGTTATGGCCCAATCCTATGTGATCTTTTCAAGCTAATGAAAAGATCAAGGTCAATCTATGGGGTAAAAATAAATATTACATATGTCTTCTCTATTGTTTCCATTGACTCCTTAGCCTCCATGGATTGCCTCCTTGTTCCCCTTGTCCTTCTTGGATGTTACATTAATAACTATACTAATGAACTTACAAAAGAATTCAAGTTATATTCGAGATAAACAATTACAAATAGAAAATGACATGCAAGTCGTATTTATTACAAACCAAAAGAATAAACCATTACAATTAGGGTTTAAAGGCCATAACCATGCACCATGCTCAAGTAACCATTGAAGAACATGTAAGATCATATATAAGAGTATGCCATATCATATATCTCATGATCCAATCATCAAACATCATATATGGCTAAATCAGAAAAATATGAAAAATCAGAAAATTTCAGGAAAACAGTAAATCGCATTTTTGAAGGCTTAAACGATGTCAGAATGCGAAAACAAAACTTCCGACAAGGTCTAATCAAAAATCGTCTCTGAAAACATATTATGGGTCGAAAACGGACACCAGAAACACTTTCTGCTGCAATTTCTTTTCTAGATTTCACAGAACGATTCTGATCAAACTACTGCTACTGCCTATCATATCATATACAATCGGACATTACATATACATATAAACTGATCATATAACAGTTATATAATCAATCCAAATCCAATTCAGATTCTGTTTATAAAACATCATTAACCCACTGTTCTTCCAATTCCGATTCAATCTAAGCAGATTACAAACATGGCAGGCATGGTATCATCATATCATAATATTAACAGATTCATTATATCATTCATATAACATAATTGTATCATGGCAGATTTATCAAACAGGCATACTCGTAAAAATACAGTAAACACGTAACCAAATCAGCCCCTTATACACGTAGCTCTGATGCCATTGTTGGGTTCCGAGGCATAAAACGCAGCGGATATAAAATGTAAAACATAAAAAAATGAAACCCTAACGCAGGATCCATGTATAAGTTGTGACTGATTATGGAGAAACGAAATCATACCAGTTAAGAGCTTTACGAATTCTGAAAGATGGAGGTCCTAGATTGCAATCACCACACAGCCCTTGCGTCAAGATCCGTGTCTCTAAATCGTCCACACGAACGTCCGATCATCCAACGATCCAAGGAGCAGGTACTAGCCAAATGAAATTGCCTTCTCTCTCTCTAGCCTCTCTTTGATATTAGAGCAGCTAGGTTTTGCTTAAAAACGAATTATGAGAACCACCCCCTAAAACTATACATCATTATGTATACATAGGGCAGAGAGATCGGGCCTAACCCTAATCAGCTTGGGCTTCAACTAAACCAAACTGATTTGGGTTTTTAATGAATTAAATTTGAAATTCAATTTAATTGACTAAGTCCAACTTAATTAATTAATTAACCAATTTCGAATTTGTAATCATTTAATTAAAAACGAAATCTGATTCCAAAATCAATTTCGAATTTTAATTATTTAATTTAAATATAATATTTAAATTAAAACTCCTTTTAAAACGTTCTTATTGTGTAACCCTTTAGGTTATTATTACGTTGGCAATAATTTTAATATCTAATAATAAAATTATAAACAATGAGCGGTATCTAGTAATACATCATTGCTACCCAAGTAATAATAATAATTGGTGATCCTATTAAACCTTTCGTGATTAATGTTTCCGTGTAATATAATCCTTTTAACCATATATATTATAGATTAAACTCGAGGCATGTATTTAGTCATCCTCTTCAACATTTAATCCGGGTTTAATTGATCCATGAGTAGACTATTAAAAACAAATCATTATTTGAGCACGACCATGCATTTTATAGTCTCACTCAATCAAGAGGCCAATAATATTTCTCCTAATTATAGGAGGGTTAAATCCTTTATCTATCATTCATATTTCTCATACGACTCATGATATACCCGATGTCCACTTTTATCATCACCCGATCAAAGGTAACTTTTAATTTAGTCAAAGTATATTAATCCTCGTATAGAAATATAATGATCTCAAGTCAAAGGATCATTGCACCATTATCACTGTGAGTCTTTCTTATGACTTTATTAAACATGAAGAATCTCACTGTGGGTCTGTCTAGTACCATGTACTCCTACATGTACCTATGTATTGACTTTAGTATCTCCATACTCATAACCAATGAGATGTGGTTATCTGTCAAATAACATACTAGTCTATCTATGTATTATTATTGTCCTATATAATAATAATCGACTAGGGACCTTTAAGAATATGATATATTATATAATCTCAAGTTCAAGTCATGTACTTAAAATATACAATGTGTATCATGATTCTAAGGACATTTATTAAGCTAACAAATATATCGCAGTAATTAAAGGCATAATAAATACGTTTATTGAATGATCAAATGACATAAAGGTTTATTAAAAGAAACAATGTATTGCCTCTAGGGCACCTACACTAACACCTAGCTGGTCCATCAAAGTTTTCAATCTCTGTAGACGTCTTAGGCCTTTCCCGATTCATTACTGCTTCGTCTTCATGGCATTCACTTTGGTCTTTTCATCATATCCTGAAAATTATATTTCTTCCAATTCAAAAGCTCGTACTTAGAAATCTCATCCAAAGCTCATACTTAAAAATCTCATGCATCTTCTTCTTATAACTTCAAATATCTTGCTATGTCTTCCGATCTTGAATCCTCGAAACTGATTACATTCCTGGTTGTAAAATAAATTAATCAATTTTATCTCTCTATCTGGTGATAATCCTGGTAATTCATCAAGCCACGTATCCGAGAAGTCTTGACCACTGAAATCTGTTTCACTTTAATTATCTCCTTACTGATATCTCCCACGTGTATACAATAACCTTAAAATCTTATACAATAACCTCTTAGTCTGTATAACCGTTAAAACTCCTTTATCCACCTCTTGACTCGAAACACAACTTAAATATCTCTTGCAGTTCATAATTTCACCTTCTTATCTTCACACTTGGTCTGTACTTAGTGGTTAACTAACCGATCCAGTCCTAACTCACACTTAACTCTTTTAACTGCCATCACATCCATATCCTTAATATCATCATTCATCATTATATAAAACCTGTCGCTTCTAGTTTTGTCACTACCAACAATACTATTCTTTCCACCTACCCTCATAGCTTTCCATCTTTATCCTAGTACAATTACAATATACTTCCTCTGGAAATCTCGTCTTCTAACAGTGGTGGTCCTGCTAGTCTCAGTAATTCATATTCCTTGGGTGGCTATCATGCCTCGTTATCCTGGTTTTCAAAATTTTCTAGATCCCAAATTCCTTTGTAGTTAAATCACACATCTTCTATTAACACCATTCCATCTGCGTAAACTCACTCTTATTCTTAATTTTATGGATCCTCTGACTATATTCACACAAGTTATTAATTCCACACAACCACTTTACTTCCTTATTCAAAGCTTCAATTCTTGCTAAAATTCCTTAAAAATGAACCGTCCCACTCTACCTTGTCTTGCTCAAGTAATCACATTCCGGTCCTAAAACTTTTGTATCTGACAATTAGTGTCAAAACATCTAAAATCTCGTACTATTCCATCTGCTACATCCACAATGAAATATGTAATAAACAAGGGTTCATCAAAAGTCTTTGCTCAACAAAACTATCACATACCAACTATATCCATTATTATTCAATTTTCGACCTTAACAAAATTAATAATCTCGTGTACTTGTTATCTGCTCCTTGTCCATACTTGCTTTAACCTCAATTCTCAAACCTGCTCATTCAATTTTTTTCATTCGACGTAAATGTAGCTTACACCACTCAAAATTTCATCGTCTCCATCTTTCCTGCTCATAATCATTGATAACCTTTAGAAATCACAAGGATTTATAACAAAAGGGATCAATAGAATAGACAGGTATTAACATGTATGAGTACAAGAGGAGTTTTGTTTGATAAAATTTTTATAAAAGAATTTAACTGAGAGATCAATATGATCATTGAACTAATTTCAGGTTGCATTTGTCACTTAGGTCAACTGTCATAGCACAAGAAGTGGGCCAACCTTCTGTACTTTCATGACAAACACAATCAGTGGCATCCCACCAGACTTCTATCACATAGATATGATGTCCCTAAATCTCCTATATACATAGGGTTGTTCATCTCAGTCAGAATAAATAAGGTTAAGTATTCAAAGAGAAACAAAAAGAATTCAAAAGTTTAAAAAAGTTTATAGATACACAATGTTGAATAAGGAATAACAATAATTCGGGGAAATTAGAAAGAATTCAAGGGTCTCAATAATTTATATGCATCATGTTGAATCAAGTGATCCCCTGAAAAATAGAGGTATCTTTGAAAAAATAGAAATTTGTTTAAATGAATTTGAAAATTCGTCATCAATTGAAATATAATTGATTATCAAAGGTGATGGGGTATTATCAAGATAAGAAGAAACAGAAATAAAGGTTAAATCTCCTTAATCAATAAATTAAATGAAATCAATGGCTAGTAATAAATAACTGTGTCCTTGCTACATCACATGCTAGAAATCACATTTCGCATCTTGTTTACCGTCCTTTCGCACTTTCTATATCGTTCACGGGGTAACTAAAGTCGCAAAACAAATTCTAGAACATACACGAAGGTCTACACGTAGCATCCTCCAAGCTGGTAACTCTGGTCGTCTATTTAATGTTGGCGGCGCCGAATCAACTGCCTCGTCCAAAGTCGTACCTTCGAATGAATCGAATTCTGACTCGCGCGATATGTCGAAATACTAACTAACGTCGCAACCGTTGTCCTAATAAAAGGCGAATCTTATCCTAAATCGTTCTATCTAACGTCCCACCTAAATACTTATACTTGATCATCCTAACTTGTTTCAGTGACCATAACCTGTCGCTCTAATACCAACGTGTAACGCCCCGACTTCCCAATACTGAAAATATACTTTTTATAATAAAATAGACTTTGATACAGGGAAATTTTAGAAAATTTCGACATGAAGTATTCGTAAATCGGACTATCCACCTGTGTTTCAACCCAAACCAAATTCCAATTAACAATTACAAAAAAACTTAATACACCAACGATTCCTCACCGAGGATTGATTCCAGGTTATGGTATGAAACAAGAATCTACATTATACAAATTATTACAACTTCTATCTCTGCTATAAATACAAATCACTGTACCGTCTAATTTGTAGCTTAATCCAAAACCGTGCTTGCCCACGTTAGCTCTGAAATCTATTCCGAATTGGATCATCCTCGCTCTCATTCGCATTTGAAAATATAAGTAGATCATCCTTAAACCTAACTGCAAAGGGTTAGGTAAAACAAAGCAAGAGTGAGCCAAAGAATGCTCAGCAAGTTAATAATATAGTGAAACAACGATATTACGATAATTCATTGATGAACAATATCAATGAATACTTTATCTCAAGAGATCATTCAATTTCAATCATAGAGTAAAACGTTTCCATTTTCTTCAACTATACTGTCTCAGATAAAACTTTGAGAAAAAGAATATCAAGAAATTCCCCAATCATTCTTACTCCACTTTCAACGTACAATGTTACTCGCGAAGGGAATAACTGCGAAACTTCTATCAATCCTTAATCCCATTATTTTACTGAGTTCCAAATTTTATCATGTAGAAAATGACTAACTCTGATATCCACAATTTCGAAACTGGAAACCATTTACTTTGATATATATATATATATATATATGAAGTTTGGTCCACAACCACCGTTGGTTGGAACAGCCGCAAGCCTTCAGCAGTAGAGTCGCAAGCCTTCAATGCGGCAGTAGTAAAAATTGAAGTGCCGCAACCATTCATTGTGTCAGTATTTATTAGTTGTTTAATTAAAAAAACATAGCATAAGCTTGGATTCGAACTCTCGACCTTTTACAAATTATACAAAACTTTTCCCACTCCACCAACTTGTACTCTAGTAATTTAAACAGTATTATCTTATGTATTATTTAAAATTATTAATTTGGTATATATTTATTTATAAAATTAATAAAAATAGTAAATTAAAACCATTCGTTTGGATTCGAACTCTTGACCTATTCCAAATGAAACAAACATTTTGCCGCACCACCAACTTGTACTCTTGTAATTTAAAAAAAATTACCTTACATATTATTTTGCATTAATAATTTGATATATATTTATTATAAAATTAATAAAAACTAATAAATTAAAAGATAATAACATATAAAATGTGTATAGACGGGTTAATGAACATGGGAATGACTTCCAACCATGACACATTTAAATTATTAGTTAATTAATTTTTAATACAAATTTAGGAAAAAAATGTTATGTAAAGTCAAAACTTGAAAATAATGATAATATATATTATTATATTCTTAAAAATGAAAAAAATAGCATAAAAATAAAACAGTAATGTAAGTTAAAGTGAATGAAATCGTTAAGAACAAAATTATATTGAATATTTTAAATAGAAAAAATAACAAAAAATGTTACCATCCTGATTTATTTTTCAACAGTTATCTAAGATTGAGATGTACATGTCAATCCATCATTATTTAAACTACATAACATGTAAAAAATATCCATAATACATTATTAAAGATACTTTAAAGTTAAAACTAATATAGTTTATTATTTTGATGCATATTTGAAGATTTATAAATAAAACAGAAAAAAAGAAAAAATCTTAAATTACTGCCGCAATGAGCCATTGCGGTAGCTTTTGCTGTCGCAATGTTTAGTTGTGGCTCAGAAAATTTTTTTGGCATTAATTATGGTTGGTGGCTGGTAATAAATGAACCACCAGCAACATTGTTTCATTGCGGCAGTTCGCGTTTAAGGCTTCCTGCCGCAATGAAACAATGCGACAGGCGTGGATTCTGCCTCCTTTAAGGTTACAGAATTTGTCTTCTTCTTCAATTTCCTTTTTTCAAACAGCAGAAAAAAAAACACCAACGAATTTCAAGGGTTTGGAGCTCAAAAATTCATCCAAAATTAAGGTTAGTGCTCTATTCAATGGCTTCATTTTTATTTAGCTCTTCTAGTTCATCTAGTGAACGTAATGGTGATGATTATGTTACGCCGCCCGTTAAAAAAAATCATGTTTCTCATAAATTATTCGTTGATGATGTAGATATTGATAATTATTATAGTAGTGTTCATAAATGTAGAGTGAATTACAATGTTTGTAAAGATAAAATGAATGTTGATGATGTTGGTGGGGAAAAAATGATGGTCGAAAGGGCAAAAACAAAATAATTATTAGTGATGGTGATGATGAGAAATTTGGGATGGGAAATAATGATGATGAAGGAGATGAGGATATTAGGATGGGAAAAATTAATGATGATGAGGATGGGAAAAAATGATGATGATGAGGATGTTAGGATGGGAAAAAATGATGATGATGAGGATATTGGAAACGAAAATTGTGATTTTACATTTGCGGATGTTAATAAGGTTGTGCCTTGTGTTGGAATGATTTTCGATACATTAGATGAGGCGGAAAGTTTTTATAGAAATTATGGTCGAAATGTCAGATTAGAGATAATAATTAGGAATACTCGTAAACATCAACGGAGTCATGATCCATCATCCCGTTTTTTTTATTTGTAAGAAGGGTGGAAGAGTAGCACCGGAATCGGATTATCGTGATAAAGGAAAACGACGCATTAGGGATGTAGATCCACGAACGAATTGTCGTGCTCGAATGTACGTATGTCACCTAGTGAATGTAAACAAATGGAAGGTAACTTTGGTTGATTTGAAACACAATCATGCCATGGTAACACCGGATAAGAGACAATTTTTCCAAACATCGCACAACATCGATCCGATCACCCGATCATTGATTGAGTTGTTTAACAAATCGGGGATCGAGACGAGTAAAGTGATGAAATATCTTGGTGAGACATGTGGAGGCATTGAAAATTTAGGGTTTTCTAATCAAGATGTACACAATGTCATACGGGATATTCGGCACCGAGTGTTTGATTCCGGTGATGCGGAGTGTGGCTTGGTCTTGTTACGAAATTTACAACAAGAGAATGCGTTTGGTCATTTCTTCTATCGAGTGGGTGTGGATAACGAGAATCGCGTTAAAAGTTTGGTGTGGGTTGATCCTCGATGCATGAACGCTTATAAGAATTTTGGTGATGTGGTGACGTTCGACTCAACTTATCGAATGAATAGGTATTGTATGCCTTTCATACCTATTACGGGGGTGAACCACCATTACCAAAATATTTTGTTTGGATTTGCACTCATGAGAGATGAGACCGAGACTTCTTATCAATGGGTTTTAGAAACTTGGTTGGAAGCCGTTGACAACAAACCTCCCACTACAATAATTACCGATCAAGACATTGCTTTGGGAAATGCTATTGCCACGGTTATGCCCGAAACAAAACACTTATATTGTACATGGCATATAAGTAGTAAATTTCTCGAGAAGTTATCTAGTTTGTACACCAAATATCCAGAATTCAAAACGGATTTTAATGCATGTGTGTACAAGCCGTTGTCACCCACGGAATTTGAAGGTAGATGGGAGGAATTGGTCGAGAAGTACAAACTTGAGGATCATGTTTGGTTAAATGAAATGTATCGCATTAGACATCAATGGATTGGTGCTTACACAAAGTCGCATTTTGCCGCCGGTATGACCACTACCTCTAGAAGTGAATCAATGAATGCATTTTTTGATGAATATGTGCAAGCATCTACCGGTTTGAAAGAATCCATTGAGAATTCCCAAAAGGCTTTGGAGGCACAATGTAATATTCCATAATTTTGTAATGCTACAGTATCTCAATGAATAGTAATTTTGTGGATTTGCGAAAAAGATATGTAGTTACTCTATGTGCGAATCGGAAAATGAATAAGTTGAAATCATATTATTGTTGTACTAGGAAAATGAATGACTGGAAATGATCACGGATTCTAAAGATTCTCGAGTATGGACTCTAAAGGTTTCGATTTCAATTGAGTCCCTATTGTATTGGATATTAAGGAATATGAAAATTTTGAAAGGATTTGCATCATAAGAAATTTGACAGAATTAGTTTTACCCTAGAAGTGGACAAAGCAAGGGGAATTACCACCGGAACTTGGATTGATAAACGAATGGTGATTAAACGAGTATGAAAAAACCGAACAACCAAGATTAATATTATAACAAGGATGTACACACCACATTATTATTTACTAAAACCATTAACACATTATTAGAAATTAAAGAGCAAGATTTATGATTTAAGCAATGTGACATCATCCATGACAACACTAGTTAGGTAAATTCCACTAACATTTGCCAATAATTATCTAGCAAGATTAGTTGATAATTATCCATATAAATGATACAAAATATCTACAAAACTCTAGAATATCTCATCTTCTTCATCATTCCATATTTGGCCAAGGTAGAAAAAAAAAAGAGAGAAGAAAGCAACACAAAGCCACAAAATCTACCCAGCAGAAACCAAACTCAAAGAAAAATTCATATCTCCACTTCTACCCATGTTTAAATCACCAAATTTTAACAATAGCTTCTCCACTCCATGGGTAATATTCGTTCAAAATTTCATGGCCAACAAAGGAGTGTAGCCTAGCCAAATTCCTTCCCCACTTTGAAGAAACCGGACTGCCCTGTTCTTGGCAGATTCTGCACTGACTTTTAAATGGCCATATCTCCCTCATTTATCCATGGAATTTTGTGTTTTTTAGCTTGTTGGAAAGGTATTGAGATGCTCTAAAACTCTTCTTTAGGAGTATCATCCAGAAAAGTATGGTAAGGACCTCGTTTTTCCAGTTCTTTAAGGAGGGGTTTATTAACTCTCAAGAGCTAACTTTGTTTTCTTGGTTTCTTTGAATGATCTAAGATATACTAAGGTGATACAAGGACCGTACAAGGTTTAGTAAGGCTTGTACAACATCAAGGAAGGTATACCACTTGAAACCCTAGCTTGAATCTTGAGTTTATGGTTGATGATGATTGGTTTTTGGTTAAATGTGTATAAAGTTTGAAATCATGGTTATATAAGTTTTGATAAGTGTTTTGATTGAATATGAAAGTGCTTTGTGCTTGTAACCATGGCTGGTATGATGACCACATTGTGAATAGGATGAGATATATGTTGGATGATGAGTTTGGAGGATAGAAAATTTGGAAAGTATGAAAGTAATTTGTTTAAAGCAGAAAGTCTCAAATTATAATTCCAGATTTTTGTTAAAACAGAAACTATTTGTTTAAAGCAGAAAGTCTCAAATTTGTCAAGGTCAGTAGGACATAACAAATGGTCATGATGAGATAGAGCTTGGTTCATAGATCGTTTTGATATAAAGAACGTAAAAATCTGACGAACGGTTTAGGAAATATGGCCAAAATCGTAAAAGTGGTTCGAAAATGTAAGTGCGAGTTCGTAACTTCAATTGAACTCCCTTAGTATAAGTAATTCAGTTACGAATCTTGATAATTAAATAGTAGAGGTCATAAGGAAGGTGTGGGGGAAGACCACATGTCAATACGATAATTTTCCGATTTTATAAAAAAATGTTTAAGTCCAGGGTACGCTAGTGGAATACCCCTTAAACGGACAAAGTGTAATAAAATATAATCTTCTCGAGTTAATGGCCGACTTAAACCCTTTAACAATGACATGCCTTGATAATAAGCCAAGTGTCATTGAGCGATGGTGTCAATAAGAGTTATGTTAGAGCATACCTAATAAGCTCAAACGTATAAGGAGATAACTGAGAATCCTTAAAGGTGTTAATTGGGAACTCATGGACAAAATGGTATGGTTATCCAAGGATTAGGGAATTAAGTGAGCAAAATGGTTAAGATAATTGTTAGTAATATTAAATTATAATGGGACATATTTCTAACAATGACCCTTTTCATTTTATAGAGACTCGAAACGAACCTCGGATCGCTTCTACTCGACCTAGAGACCAAGGCAAGATTCCTTTTATCTCACCTTTGATAAATTATAAAATTCCTGGAAAATTGTTTTGTTGATATATATATATATATATATATATATATATATATATATATATATATATATAGGTTTCATATTATCGCATTGCAAGGAACATATTTCCTGATTTCTGAAAATTATTTATGAACACGAATAATGCAAGGTACTTTATGGATAAAAAGGGGTAAATTGGAAAATGGAATTATGAAAAGGTAATTTTCAGAATAAATGGAATAACAACTTTGATAATGGGGATTCTATCATTGGGCTGAGTTCAACGCAGTCTAGCTTGCAATATTTTATTCCGGCCCATGTGTTGCCGAGGGGGGTATTGTGGAGAACTTTCCTCCAGGGATGATGACCGGAGAGGATCATTCCTTCTACTAGTAGTAAACAGGAACAGGTACGTATAGGGCGACTGATCATCGTCCTGTCGTATCTGGCTATGGTGAAGATCCCCGAAATTCTTAAAGAAATTGCTGGAAATTTTGTTGCATTAATATCTTGAAAAGAAGGAAATGGTATGGAACAGTGGAAGGTATTAAGGGATTAGAAGAGAAACTGATATTATATTTTCATAAAAAGGGAAGTATTATTATAATACTATTTTCATTACAGAAAAGAAAAATGGAATGTTTACACAAATGGAACAAGGGTGAATTATTATTTTGATTATTTTCTGAAATTTTATTTTATTAAAGGGTTACAAGTTTATTCTTAATAGTAAATGGAGGATTACAAAAACAGAGTAAGAATTAAATTCTTCTCTTGATTATTTTATTGAATTTTCATTTTATTAAATAATTATATATTATCTTTGGTACTGGTTTTAAAAACTTTATCTTGCTGAGCTATTATAACTCACTCTTGCTATTTCTTTATATAACAGCTAGATCAGGTGCTAAAACATCGCAGTACAACCCGGAAGAGGGTAAAAGGGGACGTCTACCTTATGAGAGAGTATTGACACATATTCTCAAGGTAGTATATACTTATATATGGGTTTAATAGATAGTATTCTGGGATTATAAAAACAGTTTATCTTTAACTACTATTATTAATGGATGTTCTTCCCTGAGCATAGCTTGTGTGTGTGTAGACGATAATGTGGGGTCACTGGTGTAGGTATTGACAGGGATTATGATTTAATCTGGCAAGTGTATAATGTTATTAAATGGAAATTGGACCGTGATGACCTGGATTCCTGACCCCGGATCTAGGGGTGTCACAGAAATGGTATCAGAGCCCAAGGTCATATTGCTCTAGGACGAAAGTGTTAAGAGTTATGTGTAAATATATTAGAGGATAACGTAAGAGCTTATATAGAATTCGTTAGTGGACGATTGGAAATAGTAGCGATGAGTAAGTTAAGAATGAAATGCTTACTTCGAGGATTATGTTGAGCTTTCTATTGTGGTGGATGTCTATTATAGAGTTCTCATAAACAAGTGAAGGTCGACAATTACATAAACCATTTAAGGGCTACTATCAGGATGACGATAGAAACAATTGAGATTGTATGATGATTCATCAAAGGAACTGATACAAAATGTGAATAAAATTTTTGAGAACAGATGAGATAAGGGCAATGTGCCTATGCAGAAATTGGAAGTGTAATAATGGAGTATCCTATCAGTATTGGAAGATTCACTTTTTTGGTGAATAGTAATGAATAATAACTGTGCAGTATAGTGAATATGTGTTATGCCACCTATGTTATAAGGCCAGGAATGAAATTCTAAATGAGTATAAGTGATATATATGATAAATAAGTGTATGTAAATAACATCGGATTTCAGAGATTCGTAAATTGAGTTTTCACCCTAAGCAGGCTGTATTGTCTAAAGAATTTCATAGGAATATTTTTTTTTTCAGAATGAGACTTCAAAGCTCTATGATGTGGCTTAATTTCAGGACTAGCTATATATATGGTTTTGTCCATGAGATTCAACCCTTGATAAATAGTACTTTCACCACCGACAGTGACTACATACAATTCAGGGTTTTTGATGCCCTTAGGGAATATTTAATGTATCGAGAAGTGTACATTAGACAACCTCGTGAGTATGCGTGGTATATTAGGATATACAATTATAAAATAGAAGTATAGTTTGAAGGGTCCTTGATATCGGAGCAGTGTCAGGCTAAGACGTTTAAGAGTACGTAAGGATATCGATCCGAAGGTTGTATGCTATTATGAATAAATCAGAAATTATCGAATCAAGCCATGACTAGATAAATGATGACAATTGGGAATATCAGATGATAGGTTAAGGCTAAATGGTGAGTGCAAAACTTAAAAAAAAAATTCGTGAGTACGTAGTCTATGATATAAATAGTATTTGCGGGAAACCTTCCATCATTGGGATTCAAGTGGGCAGAGGCTATTAACGGTATCTACTTTCAAGTTTTCTAAAGCCCTGCTAAATTATATTATTGAGTTTCAATTTTCCTTCACTGGTGGGTAATTCCAGTTGTGATCTGGAACTTCTTATTTATTAAGTGCCGGTATCTTTTCAAAACTTTCTGGTACCCTTGAAATGTGTTTCAAAATTGTATTTTATCTATCTTAGTCAAAATATTCCTCTTAAGATTATTTTCGGAAGATGGTATTTATCATCGTGATTTAAATTTCCCTCTATATTTCTTACCCCAACTAAGAGGAACAGCCTTATATGTATACACAAGGACGATCTGTCTGTGTGATAGAAAGTCGGAGGGGACACCCTCACTTGTGTGACGTACGGTTCTTCCATCATATTGATTTCTCAAATATTCTTTTGTTTCGAATAAGAGCTATTTAAAACTCTTAATCTTATAAATTGATAGGGGACCCTTACTGGTTTCTGGGTTCGTTTCAATTCATAGTTTCTTGAATTCTATCAATTGTTTCGAATATACAAGATTTCCTTAATGGATGGAATAATGGAAGTAAGGTTTAGGGTATACGTGATTATACGAGGAAACTCGAGATTCCAAGGGAAATTTCGTTAAGAGATGATTAGAGCTAGAAGCGTTTCAATACAAGAGATGAAATTAAGTATGCCAAGAGATATAGACGTAATCTACCTGTTGTTTTAGGTTGTCCTAGGAATGGTACAATTTTTGAGTATCCGCAAAAAGGAACCAGCTTTAGTAAATGCAAAAAGGATAAACAACAAAAATTTTCAAAAGAGACAAATTTATTTAAATCTTCTTGAGTTAAGGGAGTTAGAGGCAATATTGTAAATGGGTTGGTGGACGGACCCTGATTGTTTCAATTGATTGTAGAAATGAAATGGTGAAATTGAGATTGGTCGGTAAAGAGGAGATGTATTTTAAGAACCAAGACGGACCGAGAAGTTTTGAGATTAACTTAAATGAAAAGGCTATTATGCCAAAAGTGTTAAGCTTATGAGGCACACGGGATTGATGTGGGGAAAGGAATATCAGGTATAAAGACGGTTATAATAATAACTAAATTTGAAGGAATTTTATGAAAGGAATTATGGGTGAAAGTTATAGAATTATTGAGATCGGCTCCATACTTTGTGAGTACGGAAGAAATAAGAGTAAGGAGGTATTAACAAGGGTTAAAACCCTGGATTCCGAACAGAGTGATAAGGGGAATATAATTGGCAGCAAATTCCCAAGCTATTTTAATAAAAAGGCAAGAGTTTTCATGTAAGAACCCTAATTTTTGGTAATATTTTCTTTTATTTAATATCATGTGACATTGTCAATTTGGAACCTTTCTAGTCATCCCTGTTGTTTAATGGAATTGATTGTCTGAGAAACTATGTTGTTACATTCACTATGTAAGTAAAGAGAAGATTGTTGAGGGCAAGAGTCTTATTGTTAGTAAGATTTATAAAACTTGGGATTTGAGAATGATTAGAGTATTAAAAGATTTATTAAGGATTATGACGAGGAATTATGGATATTCGAGGAATTTACACAATTAAGTACTTAAGGAATTATAGGGGAAATCTCTACGCGACAAAATATTATTACGAGAGATTAATTAGGATACGATACGAATTAAATATTAAATGTCAAGCATTGGTGGAAGAATAATGATACAAGGAGTAGTATTGCATGCAAGTCCCATGCAACCAAGTAATTAGGAGGAAGCAAACTAGTTAAACCAAGTGGAAGAGGAATAGTAACTAGTTACATTGCTTTTTCCAAGGAGGAGACAAGAAGTACATGAGGCCATACCTAGGTTAGTACCATGCATATACTTACACCAATATGTATCACCCAATCACTACTTTATCAATTATTCAACCAAACAACAAAAATAAAAAAAACACAAAAGCTCTCCCCCCCCCTTGAACTAGTGCTCTCGGCCAAGACAAAAAGGAGAAAAAAAAATTTCTTCTTCCTCCATTTCTCCTCACTCATAAATCAAGGCATAATTCCTAGGCTCTCACCATCATCTAAGAAAGGTATACTAAGAGTTTCAAGCCCTTTCATCCATTCAATTTCAAGATATTAATTGTTATAGATATTGTGAATAGTAACCATGTTTAGTTTTTCTTTTAGATCTTGGATTATAAGGGTTGTAGGAGATCATTCAAGGTGTTCTTGAGTTTAGTAAGGCTTACCCAAGGCTCCTAGGCACTCAAGAAGGTATAAAAATCATAAACCCTTTTGGCCATGTAGTGTTTATGATGTTCAATGATAGATCCATGTATATATTGTGATAATCTTGGATGTTCAAGTGATGGATGATATGGAGCTTGAGTTTTGATGTTGTGATTGTGATTTTTATGATTGTGGATAGTATATGTATCTCCATGAATGTTATAAAGCATGAACTAAGTGAATTAGCTGTTGGTTGTGTTGTGGAATTAAGAATATTGGTTGATCTAAGTGAAGCATGCTTGCTGAATTTTTCCCAGAAACTTGACCTGTCTTGTAACATGGTTTTGAACCCCCAAATATTGTCCCCTGAGGTCCTACCATATATTATTTGAAAGATATTTGAATGTAGTTTCTAGAAATGTAAGGTTCATGACTAGGTTATGTATAGATTTTAAGTTATGGCCGGAGAAGTAAATTGTGTTTCTGGATTCCGGACTGCGCTAAGTGACCCCCTTGTGAACCTTGTTTAAACCCCTAAAATTTATGTGGGATCATGAAAAAATTTGAGAAGTTAGGGAATGCAGTGGTGAAGGCTACCCAAAAAGAATTGGATTAAAATATGAATTGTTCAATTTTATAAAAATGCTAGAGTAAAATTCGCGCAAGGGAAAAAGTCGTTAGTGGAGCATAATTCTAGGGGTAATGGTTATGATTCGAATGTGGTAACTAAATTAAGTCGAATAAGTGACGAGCGTAATCGAGTGGTGACATGAACCTATAGTGGGGCTAGAGTGTCATAAGACGAAGTCGTTAAGTTAATTTTGTACCCCCTAGAACCCCGTAATTAAAGAGATATTGTTAAGGTACTAACGAGCGGTTATTGCTTATGTATAGATCGTTCCACTCCGCACGCTCGACCACCCCAACCAAACCAAGGCAAGTTTACTTTTCAAAACTTATACATATACAAGGACTTTGACTGTTGTGTTTGTAGTTTTCAATCATATCAAATGTTATGTTTATCGAAGTATTGATGCAATTGAGATTGTATAAGTACATATATGTTTGTACCCCTTGAACTTAGATTGAAATGTTTTCCTCGGACAACGACTCTAGCAATAGAGGTCGTAGCGGTCCGTATATACTATTGACCGGGGAGCGGTATATTATTATATCGTAACTAGATTGCGAAAACCCGAAGGGTCATTCGGGGAGTATCGTATACTCAAGTAATTATTTTCATATATTCGTAAATACTCGAAACCCTATCTTGGATTAAAGGTTTATTTTATCGAATAATTATTTTATTAATTATTAATATTAAATCTTAAAATATTATTTATTAATCATTGTTCATTATTTTAAAGATGAAGCCAATCCAAGATACATTTAATACTTTCAAACTCGAACTCTTTCGAACTCAAAACATTTTCGAAAACCCCCGGTCAGGTTCGCTTCTTGTATGATTTCAAGAATCATCGGTCGACTGATGTCGGACCTCAATTACTCTGTTTTCAATCAAAATCAAGTTTTCAAAAGAAAAAGAAAAAGGGACTCTGGCAGGTGTGGGAACCGTTGACGAACGATTCCCGGGATGTGTAAGCGGCCGTGAGCCAGGCGGTCCATCAATTATTATTCCGGCCCAGGTGTTGCCGAAGGATGATTACGGATGTAGTTTTCATCGAGGGTGATTACGGATGTAGTTTTCACCCGGGGATAGTTACAGATGTAGTTTCTATCCTTCTACCGGTAGAGAAGACCCGCGGATTATTGGACTTGGATGTGGCGACTGATCATCGTCAATCCTTGTCAGGTTTTATGTTTTCTTTAAGTCCCATTCCTCCATTTTGGAAAAATGCTTTAACACTGCTTCTTAGGCTTTTGTGCCAAGTTGCTGATAGTGTTCTATTTTGATGAGAAAGATGTTGACTCTATGCAGTATCTAGAAATGCAAGTTCATTTTGAAAACGAGGGCACGTATTGGTGCACCTTCGAGATTTATCAACAATGACAAGTGATTTTATATCTGATTGATACAAACAAGTTTAATAACTGCTAATCATATGAAATGTTATATTGCTTACCTTATACGTATATTTCTTGCTGAGCTATAGTTGCTCACTCTTGCTTGTTTTCAAATTTACAAACACAACAGCTAAGCGAAATGGCAAGACCCAGACAGACTGCCCGAAAGAAGGTGACTAGACCCGAGCCAGCAGTTGAGATTCCACCGGTAGGCCCCATTAGCCGGATTGGTTGGCAACTTTTGTTAGTTCATTTTATTTATCAGTATGACCTGTGCAAGGCAGTGTACCGTAACAAACTTTCAAGCCGCCAACTTCGCTTCATATCGAAGTGTTGCTGGTAGCATAAATACTATTTAATTCGGTCTGTAATAACTCTGATACTTTTATTACTGTTTAATCAATGTTGTGACGTTTCTGAGGCTCTAACCTCTGTGTGTGTGTGCGGTGTGAGTTTATTGTGGGGTCGATGGCTGTTTTATATATATTATGTGCAAGAACAGGTATGTTATTAATGGAAAATGGACCGTGAGCGCCTAGATCTCCGACCCCGGATCTGGGGGCGTCACATTTCATCAGGAAGTAATAGAGAATTGAATAGCTGAGTGGTGAACAAACGCGACCTCTATTATCAGATGACCAAATTTGTGGATAACAGCATGCAAGGATATGTTATTAATTGAGAACGAAATGGTTTGAGTATCTTAATAACAATACTACATGTGTAAAGTATGTAAAAGATGACCTATGATGTAAGTTACGGGAAGTTGAAATGATAAGATGAAATTAAGGAAAAGGCTGAATTGTAAGGGAGATACTAATTTAAAAGTGGATGATAATTGAGAGCTACAAAATATTACAGCTAAAGGAATTTGGATTTGAGGGTAAATGTAGTGATTCAATAAAATAGAGTTGAGATTAAGACAAAAGAAAAAATTTGATTATTCCATGAAAGGGAAGACCAAATGATCGTGTTTTACTAAGGGACATTAGTACTTATGTATATATGGGAATAATTTGGGAAACACTGGGTTTTCATAAGTGTTTGAGTATGTAGAATAACTATTTGGGATTTACATGTGGCCTGCAAGGAGCGGCATAAGGATGTTATTCAATTATGAAATTCGATTGTCAATCAAAAATTGTGAAGTAAGCACAAAACTCAATTTGAAATTTGATATGGAGATTTAATAATGTTAGAACAACGAACGGTATGGTACTGGTAAATGGAAGTCATCGATTGATGGGAATTGCAAAAGTGGAGAAAGAGCCATTGTGATAAGTTAATACCTGAGATAACCAATTAAAGGATAATCATGGAAATAGCTAACAAAAATGGTTATAAGAATAAAAAGGATAAGTATAGCCTTTCCTAAGTGAAAGAAGTATAAATAGGAGTGTTGATATTATGAATGAGGAAAGGGGTGGCAGGGTGGAGTAAATAATATGGATTAGCAAGGCCTAAGGATACATCTGGGCAAGGTGAAGAAAATAATATGTGGCTATTGGAAAATTCGTTAGGGTATATTGAAGAAACTGTCGTGCCAAGAATGTGAAGCTTATTTAGCATATGAGGTAGAAATCAAAAAGAGTATTACCTAAAGTGAAGAAATATTAATAGCGGATGAATTTAAGGGTAATTTCCTAATAAGTTTTTGGGATTATTGTCTGATAATGGAATAGAATTTGAAATTGATCTAGTGCTAGAAGAGGTGTCATAGCATGGATTGACACCTGTTGAAAGGAAAGAATTAGTTACTTAACTATAGGAAATAAGGCCCATTGTGTCACTATGGAGTGTACCCATTTCGTTATCCAGAAGAAGGGTGGTAACATAAAACTGTACTTAGACTATCAAGAGTGGGATAACCTAACCATGAAGAATAAATACTGTTTGACAAGGACAGATGATTTGTTTGATCAATTGAAGGGTGCTGAGTTTTTTTTTTAAATTTACTTAAGAACGGGATATCACCAGTTAGAAATTAAAACCGAGGATATAACCAAGACTACGTTTTGCACTAGGTATAGACACTAAGAAATTTTAAGTGATGTCATTTGGGGTGATTAATGCACCATAACTTTTATGGATTTAATGAATAGAGTTTAAAGGATTGAAGCAGGAGTAGTAATAATCCTGTTGTTAGCAATGTTTGATGATAAAGGAGACTTGATGAATTACAGTAATGCGTTTAAGTAATTTAAGAAGTGTGAGAAAGGATATCCTACGCATGATTTAGAATTAGCTGCTATAGTGTTTGCTTTGAAAATTTGGAGACATTAGTTATATGAAGAAAAGTGTGAGATTTATTCTGATCATAAGAGTTTAAATTATCTATTCACTCGAAAAGAGCTGAACATGAGACAGAGAAGATGGTTAAAATTGATAAGGATTATGACTGTAAGATACACTACCATCCAGGGAAGGCCAATGTGGTGGCCGGTACTTTAGTTGAAAATAGGGACTTAATATGATAAGCGTGTTAGAGGAATTGATCAAAGATATTGAGAGATTGGAGATTGGGATGAAAATACCAAAAGAAGGCCAAGATAGCTTAATGGAAATTAGTATCCAACTACCATTGTTAGAAAATATTAAGTAATGTCAAGGAAAAGAAAAAGGAAGAGGAAGAGAAGTCCTTTAAGGAAATAATGACAGGAGAAGAGGATAAATACGAGAGAGATAGAAATCGAATAATGAGGTATGTATCGAGGATATGGATCCTAATGTTCAGGAATTAAAAGGTGAGATTTGTACGGACCTAAGAGCCTCAAGTATATACGCAGAAAGAACTAAACATGCGACAGGCCAGACAACATTCTCCGCAAACAAATTTCCTAAGAGACTCGCCTTTCTTTCAGAGAGAGAAAGGAAAGAAGAGATTATATAATAAAGAATGACTAAATACAGGAGATAGGTTGGCTTTCTATAAAATGAGTAAAGTAGGGGCTGGAACAGCGACAGGTTGATAATAGATAATAATGGTAGGAAATGTAAGAACCCCGATTTTTGGTAGGAATTAAAACTTTTATTATGGAATGGATATGGATTCAAATACATATATGTCTTGAAGAATGCTAATGGTTGACAACTTAGAAAAGAATAATCTATCTCCTAAAGGAATAAGATATGGCAATTCCAAGCAATAGAATATTCTCATGTCATCCAGATCGATAACAATTAGTCCAGTGGTTCCGAAAAAGGGTTAAGGAACGATCGAAAGAGAACCAGGACATCTGTATAACCTTAACAGAATAAGTAAAGGATAAGTGATGAATAGTGATTTTGGTGGACGTAGGAATATTATTAGACGACGCTATATAGAAGTACCCGGAACGAAATTCTGAGTTAGTATTAGTGATCCAGGGGGAAAAAGAGTATATGTAAAAGCTGTCGGATTCTGAAAAACAGCACTTTTATTTTCCCCGAGATTTCCCTGGACACTGAAAGACTTAAGGATTTAACGAAGGGATTTAAGGAATTTAAATTCGAGAGTTACCAAGAAAGATGGAGAATAGTATTATAAACATTTAGAAGGTTTCCGGTAAAACCCTAACTAGAAACGATTGAGTTATTTCTCCGAACGATCAATGAATTAAGCAATAACCGGACAAAAGAGCAAGCCGAGAGCAAGGTGCATGCATGTGCAGGTAAGAAATATCTACTAACCAAACTAGTACCAAGGAACTAGAACACTTAGAGAATAAACCAAGCACTTAGCTTCCAAACCAAGACAAACCAATACTCATCCATTAAGTGATGCAAGCAATGACATCCTACCTTTATTAAAGTGACTTTTTGCCAATATATTATCTAAACAACATAGCAATAATTCATTTGGATGAGACTAAAGCAAGCAACCAAGCAAAAACACTTCATCCTCTTCAAAAGAAAGCTCAATTCGACTTTCCTTAATTCCAAATCCAAAGTCCAAGCTCCCACCATCATTTGATCTTGTAATTTTTAAGGTGAGTCATATATTTCAAGAAAATAATCTCCTCAAAATTTTAGCTTCAAACTCCTTTGTTTCCATTTTCAAAAAATCAAGAAAGAGGAGGGTGAATAGTGTTTTCATGAAAACTAATCTTTGATTTTCTTGTTTTCATGGTTGATCTAGCAAGCTTAAGGCAATCCAAGGTCCATACCAAGCTTTGTAAGGCTAGTTCACACTCTCAAGGAGGTATACCACTCTTGAAACCCTAGATCTACTTTAAGGATATGCTTGTTCTTGATGGATTTGAGCTTTGTTAGGATGTTAGTATGATTATAAGCATGTTAGCATGATTTTTAGTTGGTTTAATCATGTGATGATTATGATCGTAAAGTAGATGTTCTTGGACAGATTTGGGATGAGAAATATGTGTATAAGTTGTGTTGATGCCCGGTGTGGCTTGGTTGTGTTGTTATTATTTTTGGAACGTCCGAATTATAGCCGTCGTAATGCCGAATTTTTGTTAACACTTAGAAACCGAGCATGGCAGTAAATATTAGTTCCTGACCTTGGTAATATTATGATATGTCCTTGTAGAACTCGAGCCATAGATCTTTTTGGCATGAGAATCGAAACATTCCGACTTACGGTTTAGGAGTTATGGTCAAATTACTAAAATTGGTTCGAAACCGTAAGTAAAAGTTCGTCACTTCAATTGAACCCTCGTAAAGCATGTTAATCAGTGGCAAATCTTGGTAAATAAATACTAGGGGTCATAAGGAAGGTATGAAAGAAAACCACATATCAAACGGATCGTTTTCCGATTTTATAAAAATGTTTGAATCAAAGTTAAACGCGAACGAACCCCTAAAAACCCGCTTGGTTATAACTTTGGTAAAACACTTAGAAAACGGACGATAAAACTCGAGGTATAATCTTGATTCATAAACGACCTACTTTAGCACTTATATGGCTTAAGTATATACCAAGTGTGAGTATGATGACATGTCTTAATAACGAACAAATGTCGGATCGTATCGGTGATAAAAAGAGTTACACTAAAAGGTGTATAACGAGATAATTCGAAAACGTGTTTCGATTTAAGTGAAGTTTATACTTAGACTTTTAAAAGGTGTTAAGTGGTTAATCTCGAATGTTCTGATTGTTTATAGATCATCGAGCAGACCCAGGACACGCTATCTCTACCCACACCCGATTACCAGGCAAGTGTTCAAAACTTTGAACCTGTTGTTGTGATAATATATATATGTGATTGTCATTTTACATATGCCATAGCATGCATGCCTATTTTCAAATTATATTGTGATACCTGTTCCCTGAATTGATATTGGCTTATAGACTAGATACGAATTATCAGTTATAAGCCAGATTGTTTTGGTAAGACCCTTAGCGAAGGGCATATGATATTCATTCTTAAATATAGACCGGGAGTCGGTATTTTGAGATATACATAGTCGTGGAAACCCGGAGGAATTCCAACGGCAGATTATTATTTATCTTAAGGAATGTTATTATTAAACATTATTTATATTTCCATAAAGTATCAATTACTTGGAAATCTTTCGAAGAATGTTATTTGAGTATTATCTCAGCCGAGAAATATTAGGTGAATATTATTTTTAAATATTCAATTAGAGTTTGATTATTTAATGAATAATTACTTTGATATTCATGGGAATTTTATTTATTAAATGAATATTACTTTCGAATATCCATTTAAGGTTTTATGTACTTGATGAATATTATTTTAAAATAGTCATTGGAAGTTCTATTTACTTAAGGGATATTATTTCGAATATTCCTTTAAAGTTTTGATTACTAAATGAATATTATTTGGATATTCATTTAGAAGATTATTTATTAAATGAATATTATTTTCAAATATTCATTTAAAATTTGATTTATTTATTGAATATTATTTTAAATATTTATTGGAGTTTAATTATTTAATGAATATTATTTTGAATATTCATTTAAGAGGAATTTATTTAGTAAATAATTCTATATATTCATTCGAGGATTACTTACGAGCAATATTATGATTTAATAATATTCCGTAAATATCATTGAGTTAATAAATATTTTTGAAATATTTATTTAATTCTTTTAAATTCTTTTTAAAATGATTTATATTATTTGAAGATTATCTTTCACCTCCAGATATTATGTAAAATATTTCGGAGTCTTTTTACGACTATTTTATCAAGGAAAGGTTTCCAACTCTTTATTTTTTTCATTTAAATCTGTCTTAAAAGGATTTAAATGCTCGCTCAAACTTCCATATTATAGGGGAACCTACTTGAGCAATGTTATTTATCTGGTTGACTTCCCGGTCATAAATCTTGTAAAACTATTCTTTTCACTCGCAACTTGGTTTCTGTTTATCAATTGAATCTTTGAGTAACCTTCTCATCATTCGAGGGGTAAGATTATTGGAACAAGATGGTATCCTCGAACAAGCAGCAGCTTGGGAGATATGATGTTGAATTTTCCTTTCCAACTAGATACGACTACTTTGTGGAGTCTTATCACAAGTATCATACTTGGGGAAAAGGGGACGAACTTTACGTTCAGAGTCGTGAACTTCTTTTCGAACTTGGAGTCGTGTAAGAGGCCGAGTAGTGCCGGTCCATCCCATTGGCCCAACCGTTGGCCGGGGAGATCTAACAGGGCGGTAGACAAGTAAATCCGTCAGCTCTTCCTTCTACCGGTAGTAAATCTAAAATTGAGTTGTACAATCTACGACTGATCATCGTAAGGATTGGAACAGCGGGCGCGGTGAATACTCCAGCATTAGTTCATCATTAAAATTCATTTATTTTCTGCAACATTATCATTGTTGGCAGTATTGGAAACGTATTCATAATTTGAATTGCAATATTTTTCCTGAAAGTTCTACTTTTATGATAAAAGATAATATCTTGCTTATCTTTGACATAGCAGATATTTCCACCTATATATACATTTTGAGTTACCTTGTAACTTCATCGTTTTTGTGATACTGGCATCATTTCTGTAAATGAATGGCATATGATTTGAAAGATACTTTTGAACTGTTATATATTATCATTCAGTTATACATTATTGTTGGTGGGCTATTGCTCACCCTTGCTTTATTATTATATCACAACAACAGCTAGACCAGATGACTCGAACAAGGCGCACTCGACGCTGGCGAGGACGATGAGACTACCAGAGCCAAAGAGAAAGCTATTGGTAGGATAGATTCATTCTTTCAGTACCCGGTATATGGGCTAGTATGACTTATGCAAATGGATGGCAAAGAGTATGTATTTATAATGTAATTCTTTTGGGTTGTAAGAACTCCAAATGTGATTAATAAAATTTGATTGTTACTCTGATTTCATCTCTGGGACTATAACGGGTGTGTTTTATAATGTTGTGTTGGGTTATAAAGATGTAATTTATTTTATGTTGAAGTAAGTTCAAGTATTGTGGACGGAAATGGAGACCGTAACGACCGGATCCCGGACCCCGGATCTGGGCGTGTTACAGGAAAGCCAAAACAGTGAAGGCCCTATATAGGAGGAGATGTCACTCTCCCTTGTGTTGGGAGGAGGTTGGCGAGAGAATGATATTAGGACCTGAATTAATCCAACAAACCAGAGAAACAAAAGATATTACCAACAAGTGGCTAGTGACAGCTCAGAACAGACAGAGAAAGTATGTGGACCAAGGCTGCAAAGATAGTGATAGTGCTGCCATTGATAAGCTAAATGACATGTTGATGAATAACAAGTAAGTCTATGTTGGTGCATTTGATAGAGGTATTTACGGAAATATTTTATTGAAGAACCTTGTAACTTCATCATTTATATTATATTGAAACTTTTTTCAACAAAGTTTTCAGAGTTTATTATGAAGTAAGGATATATAGTCAAATTTAACTTATGTGGAAAAGCCAGTAGAGATTATTGATCGTAAAGAGCAAGTGCTAAGGAACAAGACCATACCAATAGTTAAAGTGCTCTGGAAAAATCTAAGGATAGAAGAAGCCACATGGAAATTAAAAAATGCTATGCGAGAAAAATATCTACAGTTATTTTCAACATGATTCCGGGACGGAATCCTTTTAAGGGAGGGAGACTGTAATATTCCCTAATTTTGTAATGCTACAGTATCTCAATGAATAGTAATTTTGTGGATTTACTAAAAAAGATATGTAGTTACTCTATGTGCGAATCGGAAAATGAATAAGTTGAAATCATATTATTGTTGTACTAGGAAAATGAATGACTGGAAATGATCACGGATTCTAAAGATTCTCGAGTATGGACTCTAAAGGTTTCGATTTCAATTGAGTCCCTATTGTATTGGATATTAAGGAATATGAAAATTTTGAAAGGATTTTCATCATAAGAAATTTGACGGAATTAGTTTTATCCTAGAAGTGGACAAAGCAAGGGGAATTACCACCGGAACTTGGATTGATAAACGAATGGTGATTAAACGAGTATGAAAAACCGAACAACCAAGATTAATATTATAACAAGGATGTACACACCACATTATTATTTACTAAAACCATTAACACATTATTAGAAATTAAAGAGCAAGATTTATGATTTAAGCAATGTGACATCATCCATGACAACACAAGTTAGGCAAATTCCACTAACATTTGCCAAGGATTATCTAGCAAGATTAGTTGATAATTATCCATATAAATGATACAAAATATCTACAAAACTCTAGAATATCTCATCTTCTTCATCATTCCATATTTGGCCAAGGTAGAAAATTAAAGAGAGAAGAAAGCAACACAAAGCCACACAATCTGCCCAGCAGAAACCAAACTCAAAGAAAAATTCATATCTCCACTTCTACCCATATTTAAATCACCAAATTTTAACCATAGCTTCTCCACTCCATGGGTAATATTAGTTCAAAATTTCATGGCCAACAAAGGAGTGTAGCCTCGCCAAATTCCTTCCCCACTTTGAAGAAACCGGACTGCCCTGTTCTTGGTAGATTCTGTACTGACTTTTAAACGGCCATTTCTCCATCATTTCTCCATGGAATTTTGTGTTATTTAGCTTGTTGGAAAGGTATTGAGATGCTCTACAACGCTTCTTTAGGAGTCTCATCCAGAAAAGTAAGGTAAGGACCTCGTTTTTCCAGTTCTTTAAGGAGGGGTTTAGTAACTCTCAAGAGCTAACTTTGTTTTCTTGGTTTCATTGAATGATCTAAGATATACTAAGGTGATACAAGGACCATACAAGATTTAGTAAGGCTTGTACAACATCAAGGAAGGTATACCACTTGAAACCCTAGCTTGAATCTTGAGTTTATGGTTGATGATGATTGGTTTTTGGTAAATGTGTATAAAGTTTGAAATCATGGTTATATAAGTTTTGATAAGTGTTTTGATTGAATATGAAAGTGTTTTGTGCTTGTAACCATGGCTGGTATGATGACCACATGGTGAATAGGATGAGATATGTATTGGATGATGAGTTTGGAGGAGAGAAAATTTGGAAAGTATGAAAGTATAGTCGTTATAATGCCAGATTTTTGTTAAAACAGAAGCTATTTGTTTAAAGCAGAAAGTCTAAAATTTGTCAAGGTCAGTAGGACATACCAAATGGTCATGATGAGATAGAGCTTGGTTCATAGATCGTTTTGATATAAAGAACGTAAAAATCTGACGAACGGTTTAGGAAATATGGCCAAAATCGTAAAAGTGGTTCGAAAATGTAAGTGCGAGTTCGTAACTTGAATTGAACTCCCTTAGTATAAGTAATTCAGTTACAAATCTTGATAATTAAATAGTAGAGGTCATGAGGAAGGTGTGGGGGATGACCACATGTCAATACGATAATTTTCCGATTTTATAAAAAAATGTTTAAGTCCAGGGTACGCTAGTGGAATACCCCTTAAACGGACAAAGTGTAATAAAATATAATCTTCTCGAGTTAATGGCCGACTTAAAACCTTTAACAATGACATGCCTTGATAATAAGCCAAGTGTCATTGAGCGATGGTGTCAATAAGAGTTATGTTAGAGCATACCTAATAAGCTCAAACGTATAAGGAGATAACTGAGAATCCCTAAAGATGTTAACTGGGAACTCATGGACAAAATGGTATGGTTATCCAAGGATTAGGGAATTAAGTGAGCAAAATGGTTAAGATAATTGTTAGTAATATTAAATTATAATGGCACATATTTCTAACGGTGACCCTTTTCATTTTATAGAGACTCGAAACGAACCTCGGATCGCTTCTACTCGACCTAGAGACTGAGGCAAGATTCCTTTTATCTCCACTTTGATAAATTATAAAATTCCTGGAAAATTGTTTTGTTGATATATATATATATATATATATATATATATATATATATATATATATATATGGTTTCATATTATCGCATTGCAAGGAACATATTTCCTGATTTCTGAAAATTATTTATGAACACGAATAATGCAAGGTACTTTATGGATAAAAAGGGGTAAATTGGAAAATGGAATTATGAAAAGGTAATTTTCAGAATAAATGGAATAACAACTTTGATAATGGGGATTCTATCATTGGGATGAGTTCAATACAGTCCAGCTTGCAATATTTTATTCCGGCCCATGTGTTGCCGAGGAGGGGATTGTGGAGAACTTTCCTCCAGGGATGATGACCGGAGAGGATCATTCCTTCTACTAGTAGTAAACAGGAACAGGTACGTATAGGGCGACTGATCATCGCCCTGTCGTATCTGGCTATGGTGAAGATCCCCGAAATTCTTAAAGAAATTGCTAGAAATTTTATTGCATTAATATCTTGAAAAGAAGGAAATGGTATGGAACAGTGGAAGGTATTAAGGGATTAGAAGAGAAACTGATATTATATTACAGAAAAGAAAAATGGAATGTTTACACAAATGGAACAAGGGTGAATTATTCTTTTGATTATTTTCTGAAATTTTATTTTATTAAAGGGTTACAAGTTTATTCTTAATAGTAAATGGAGGATTACAAAAACAGAGTAAGAATTAAATTCTTCTCTTGATTATTTTATTGAATTTTCATTTTATTAAATAATTATATATTATCTTTGGTACTGGTTTTAAAAACTTTATCTTGCTGAGCTATTATAGCTCACTCTTGCTATTTCTTTATATAACAGCTAGATCATATGCTAAAACATCGCAGTACAACCCGGAAGAGGGTAAAAGGGGATGTCTACCTTATGAGAGAGTATTGACACCTGTTCTCAAGGTAGTATATACTTATATATGGGTTTAGTAGATGGTATTCTGGGATTATAATAACAGTTTATCTTTAACTGTTATTATTAATTGATGTTGTTCCCTGAGCATATGGCTTGTGTGTGTGTAGACAATAATGTGGGGTCACTGGTGTAGGTATTGACAGGGATTAAGATTTAAACTGGCAAGTGTATATTGTTATTAAATGGAAATTGGACAGTGATGACCTGGATTCCTGACCCCGGATCTAGGGGTGTCACACACAATATCTTAGGGAGGTTAAAAGTGACTACGAGAGCGAAGAAAGGGAAAGGAGACTAGTATTGCAATCATCATTGGAAATTCATGCATCCGAAATTTACACTAAAGAGATGTTTAGGCGTTTTCAAAAGGAGCTTCTGAAAAGTACATCTTATGTCGTGATGAAAGCTAAAGGTGGATGTCATTTATTTAAAATGTACTTGGTTGAGAAGTCTACCTTGCCGGAGGATCGTAGAAGAAGCTATCGGTTGACGGCCCATATTGATGGAAAGATTGAATGTGTTTGTAGGCAATTTGAACATTCCGGGATGATTTGTAAACACATGATCCGTTACCTAGACAAGAAACAAAAAATACGTATTGCGAATGATTACATCATGTCTAGGTGGACAAAAAATGGCAACAAAATTGCCGGACCTCTACCTTATACCCCTCCCGTTCTTGGTAATGTTGGTGAATCACAAGCATCAAGGTATAGTGCATTGTGCAAATCATTTCAAAATTTAGGCGTTGTTGGTAGTTGTTCCGTCCCACGTTTCAATTACGTGATGAACTTGATTGAGCAAGAGAGGTGTCACGCGGAAAATGCTTTTCCACAAGAAGATAAGACCGAAAAAATGAACGAGTCATTTCCTCAAGAAGATTGGGATCATGATCCGATATTCGATCCTCCAATGTCACAAACTAAGGGACAGATATAAAAGTGGTATTGAAACGTCAACTTCAACAACCAGCAACGAAAGTGCGGAAAATGTGGGTTGGTAGGAGCAAACCATGATGGAAGAAATTGTCCTGGCAGTTAGTTTCAATTTTATTCTGTAATATTTGAAACTATTTTTATTAATTATAATCTTAATTTTCAATGTAAGGTATTAAAATGCAATCCATGCATTTGTACTAGTAATAATAATTTAAACAAATGAATAAATTAGATTAATTGAATAATTTATTACTATTTATTAAAATATTGGATCCATAATTTCATTAAAAATGAATTATATGATATGATAAAAAATATGATAAAAAAAAAATGAGAACAGAGTAGAACAGGGGAAAATATGACCGCAACGCCTCATTGCGGCAGGGGAGAGTGCAGTAGCCTTTCTCTCTCCTCCCCTGTTTTTCCCTGTTTTTAACCCAGTTTTTTTTATTATTTATTTTATAATATTTCAATTAAAAGTTAGAAAAATGATAAAATTACAATTTATTTCAAATGTTAAATATAAAATTCGAGAAAAATGAAAAACTAATTTTTTTTACCAAAAATTCTTTTTAATTCGAATTTACCAAAAAATATTTTTTTAAATCGAATAAATGTTAAAATAATATATTTTTGTTAATTGAATTGGAGATAAATTTTAAGCCAATAAAACAAAATGTTTAGAATAAACATCAAAGCAAGATTTTAATTCATTAATAATAATTTGGGAGGGGGAAAACATCAAAATACATTTTTTTATTTCCAATAATTTCTTCGAAGATTCGGTACCCTCCTTTTTCTTCCTTCTACGGATATTCATCTCCATGCCCATACAATCTCTTCAAATATGCAATCTCCATGTTAGCCTCTTCCAAGGCTTCTTGGAGATCTTCCACTTTCACCTCCAAATCAACAACTTGATCTTCAAGAACCTTGATCTCTATCTTGGCTTCTTTCAACTTGTTTTTAAAATAGTCTCCTTCTCATTTTTAGCATCCATGACTTACTCTTTGTTGCTAGAGAGAAAATTGATAAGATTAGGATATGAAAATAAACTTAGGTTGAGGGTGAGTATTTATAGATAAAAATTTTGAAAGTAAAACTTTTTCAATATTCAAATTCAAAATTAAATTTAGTGTAACTTGAAAATTACAATTGAATTTTTGGGAATGAAAGTTGAACACATGTGTAATATTGCTGGAGCTTATATTGCCGCAATGACTCCTCGCGGCAGTAGAATCCGAAAAAAAAGATTTAAAAATATTGCCGCAATGTCTCCATGCGGCAGGCAACCTCAGCATGACTTTATCCAGGCGTCAGTTTGAGTTGCTAACTTCTACTAATAAAATTGCATTTAAAATTCGAAAAAAAACATAAATTATATTTTATTCCTAATATTTAATTTAAAATTCGAGAAAAATGGTTGAAATTATTTTTCCCAGAATTTTAAACTAAAATTCCAAAAAAACGATTAATTTAAAATATAATTTTATGTTTTTTTTCGAATTTTAAAGCAATATTTATAAATAAATATTTAAAAATATTATTACTTAAAAAAATATTGAAATATGAGTGGAATTCGTTTCGCATTCATATATGAATGGTTAATAAGATTAACAGATGTGGCATTCCTGGCCGAGTGTGTTGGTGCCAATCGAAACTCCGAGGTTAAGCGTGCTTGGGGTAAAGCGCTTGGGGTAGAGCAATCTATGATGGGTGACCCCCTGGGAAGTTCCTTTTTTCACAAAAATTTTTTAAGTTTGCTCAAAAAAATTATCTCTTTTCCAAAATATTCAGTTTAAAATTCATATATGAATGCTTAAATTATATTTTAATACAAATGTCCCACGAAAAAATAATTTAGTGATTCAAAAAAATTATTAACTAATGTTTTTGAGCAAACTTAAAAAAAAAAATTTGAAAAAGGGAACTTTCCAGGGGGTCACCCATCATAGATTGCTCTAACCCAAAGCACGCTTATCCTCGGAGTTTCGATTCGCACCAACACACTCGGCCAGGAATGCCATATCTGTTAATTCTATTAACCATTCATATATGAATGTGAAACGAATTCCAATCATATTTCAATATTTTTTTAGGTAATAATATTTTAAAATATTTATTTATAAATATTGCTTTAAAATTCGAAAAAAATGCGCTAATAATTTTTTTGAATTACTAAATTATTTTTTTGAATTAGCTAATTAATTTAAAATTCGAGAAAAATGGAAGAAATTATAATTCCTAGATTTTTAAACTAAAATTCGAAAAAAACGATTACTATTTATAAAAATATTGAATCCATAATTTCCTTAAAAATGAATTATATGATATTATAAAAAATATGACAAAAAAAAGTGAAAAAAAATTATATTCTGTTGATAAATTTTTTTTTTCCAAAATTTAATTTAAAATTTGAAAAAATTTAATTTAAAAAAAATTTAGGGAAAAATTTTATCAATAGAATATCATTTTTCCAATTTTTAATATCAAGAAATAAAGAATAAAAAAACAGGGTTAAAATCAGGGGAAAACAGGGGAGGAGAGAGAAAGGCTACTGCACTCTCCACTGCCGCAATGAGGCGTTGCTATCCGCAACGCCTCATTGCGGCGGGTGAGAGTGCAGTAGCCTTTCTCTCTCCTCCCCTGTTTTCCCCTGTTTTTTACACAGTTTTTTTTATTATTTATTTTATAATATTTCAATTAAAAATTGGAAAAATGATAAAATTATAATTTATTTCAAATGTTAAATACAAAATTCGAGAAAAATGAAAAAATAATTTTTTTTCCAAAATTTAAATATTTTTTTCCTAATATTCGAAAAACTGGAAATAAATCTAAAAATAGCAAGTAGCCGCAATGACACCTTGCGGCTAGGTTTTGTTTTTTTTTTTTTTAAAGGTTCTGCTTGTTTTTTCTTCTACCCAGTAAAAAAAGACAGCAAAATAAACTGCAATAAGGAGTCTGTTTTTACTGCTTTCCATACATATTTAAAACTTGTTTCGACCACATAAACACAACAATACCATATCAACACAATCCCAACCAATATAAATACAACAATACAACTAACTACTTTCAAAGCAAAATTAATCAAATAATAATACAATCAAATAAACAAGATCAAAATTAACTAAAGTCCCAGATTCCTCTGTTGTAACCCGGCATTAATCATTCTCCGCGCTTCCCCTTTAAAAAGCTCCTAAGCTATGCGATACCGGAAAGTCAAAACATCATGTACCGGGTGCCACCTTGCATCTTTCAATGATATGCCGCCAAGTATATCATCTATATACTTGCAAACGTACACACCACAATCAGCGCCGCCTTGTTGCTTCGGTCGATCCGTAATGAACTTCACATCCATGAAACCGTCTTCAGTAAATCTCAAAGGTTCCAAGAGATGAAGCATGCACGGCAATAATTTTTCCTACAAATTTACCACAAAAAATTAAAAACATATTCAAAAAAGAAGAAAGAAATAAGTAGGAAAGAAATAGATAACTATGAAGAGCATAGATTACCATGACAAAAATCTCCTTGGCGTATGCCTTTCGTAAGTCACAATGTCGAGGGACATGTTCCCGGAGAGGATCAATTAAAAGCAATTTCATTCGTTCAAGGTCCACAACAAGCAAAAACCAATGACTACCTGTGCATACGGGGAACAAAGTAACATCACACAATTGTATTAGTGGCCCAAAGTGCTGGTCTTGGTAGGTAAGATAGAACTGTTCCTGGTCTTTCATCCTCTCCGAAGTTTTACAATTTGGATGCATCGGCAAAAAAGAGAAAATAAGTTATGAAATGCAAGAATTCTTCCAATTTCTATTATTCCATATTTCTTGCATTTTAGATCCGTACTTCTATAATTTTGCATTTTACACCTTTATTTCCTTATTTCTTGCATTTTAGATCCTTATTTCTATAATTTTGCATTTTAGACCTTTATTTCTCTATTTCTTGCAATTTAGACCTTTATTTCTATATTTCTTGCATTTTAGACCTTTATTTCTCTATTTCTTGAATTTCAGACCTTTAATTCTTTATTTCAAGCATTTTAGATCCTTATTTCTATAATTTTTCATTTTAGACCTTTATTTCTCTATTTCTTGCATTTTAGACCCTTATTTCTATAATTCTTCCATCTTAGATCCTTATTTCTAAAATTTCGCATTTTAGATCCTTATTTCTATAATTTTGCATTTTAGACCTTTATTTCTCTATTTCTTGCATTTCAGACCTTTATTTCAATATTTCTTGCATTTTAGACCTTTATTTCTCTATTTCTTGCATTTTAGACCATTATTTCTTTATTTCAAGCATTTTAGATCCTTATTTCTATAATTTTGCATTTTAGAACTTTATTTCTCTATTTCTTGCATTTTAGACCCTTATTTCTATAATTCTTGCATCTTAGATCCTTATTTCTAAAATTTTGCATCTTAGATCCTTATTTCTATATTTCTTGCATTTTAGACCCTTATTTCTATAATTCTTGCATTTTAGACCCTTATTTCTATAATATTTTATTTTAACCATTATTTTTGTATTTATTGCATTTTAGACCCTTATTTCTATAATTCTTGCATTTTAGACCCTTATTTCTATAATTTTGCATTTTAGACCTTTATTTATCTATTTCTTGCATTTTAGACCCTTATTTCTATAATTCTTGCATCTGAGATCCTTATTTCTAAAATTTTGCATCTTAGATCTTTATTTCTATAATTTTGCATTTTAGACCTTTATTTCTCTATTTCTAGCATTTTAGACCTTTATTTCTATATTTCTTGCATTTTAGACCTTTATTTCTCTATTTCTTGCATTTTAGACCTTTATTTCTTTATTTCAAGCATTTTAGATCCTTATTTCTATAATTTTGCATTTTAGACCTTTATTTCTCTATTTCTTGCATTTCAGACCTTTATTTCAATATTTCTTACATTTTAGACCTTTATTTCTCTATTTCTTGCATTTTAGACCATTATTTCTTTATTTCAAGCATTTTAGATCCTTATTTCTATAATTTTGCACTTTAGACCTTTATTTCTCTATTTCTTGCATTTTAGACCCTTATTTCTATAATACTTGCATCTCAGATCCTTATTTCTAAAATTTTGCATCTTAGATCCTTATTTATGTATTTCTTACATTTTAGACCCTTATTTCTATAATTCTTGCATTTTAGACCCTTATTACTATAATTTTGTATTTTGACCATTATTTTTGTATTTATTGCATTTTAGACCCTTATTTCTATAATTCTAGCATTTTAGACCCTTATTTCTATAATTTTGCATTTTAGACCTTTATTTCTCTATTTCTTGCATTTTAGACCCTTATTTCTATAATTCTTGCATCTTAGATCCTTATTTCTAAAATTTTTGCATCTTAGATCCTTATTTCTATAATTTTGCATTTTAGACCTTTATTTCTCTATTTCTTGCATTTTGGACCTTTATTTCTATATTTCTTGCATTTTAGACCTTTATTTCTATATTTCTTGCATTTTAGACCTTTATTAATTTTTTTCAAGCATTTTAGATCCTTATTTCTATAATTTTGCATTTTAGACCTTTATTTCTCTATTTCTTGCATTTTAGACCCTTATTTCTATAATTCTTGCATCCTAGATCCTTATTTCTAAAATTTTGCATCTTAGATCCTTATTTCTATAATTTTGCATTTTAGACCTTTATTTCACTATTTCTTGCATTTTAGACCTTTATTTCCATATTTCTTGCATTTTAGACCTTTATTTCTCTATTTCTTGCATGTTAGACCTTTATTTCTTTATTTCAAGCATTTTAGATCCTTATTTCTATAATTTTACATTTTAGACCTTTATTTCTCTATTTCTTGCATTTTAGACCCTTATTTCTATAATTCTTGCAACTTAGATTCTTATTTCTAATATTTCGCATCTTAGATCCTTATTTCTGTATTTCTTGCATTTTAGACCCTTATTTCTATAATTCTTGCATTTAGACCCATATTTCTATAATTTTGTATTTTAACCATTATTTCCGTATTTATTGCATTTTACACCCTTATTTCTATAATTTTTGCATTTTAGACCCTTATTTCTATAATTTTGCATTTTAGACCTTTATTTCTCTATTTCTTGCATTTTAGACCCTTATTTCTATAATTCTTGTATCTTAGATCCTTATTTCTAAAATTTTGCATTTTAGATCCTTATTTCTATAATTTTGCATTTTAGACCTTTATTTCTCTATTTCTTGCATTTTAGACCTTTATTTCTATATTTCTTGCATTTTAGACCTTTATTTCTCTATTTCTTGCATTTTAAACCTTTATTTCTTTATTTCAAGCAATTTGGATCCTTATTTCTATAATTTTGCATTTTAGACCGTTATTTCCCAATTTCTTGCCTTTTAGACCCTTATTTCTATAATTCTTGCATCTTAGATCCTTATTTCTAAAATTTTGCATCTTAGATCCTTATTTCTATAATTTTGCATTTCAGACCTTTATTTCTCTATTTCTTGCATTTTAGACCTTTATTTCTCTATTTCTTGCATTTTAGACCTTTATTTCTTTATTTCAAGCATTTTAGATCCTTATTTCTATAATTTTGCATTTTAGACCTTTATTTCTCTATTTCTTGCATTTTAGACCCTTATTTCTATAATTCTTGCATCTAAGATCCTTATTTCTAAAATTTTGCATTTTAGATCCTTATTTCTGTATTTTTCTTGTATTTTAGACCCTTATTTCTGTAATTCTTGAATTTTAGACCCTTATTTCTATAATTTTGTATTTTAAACATTATTTCTGTATTTATTGCATTTTAGACCCTTATTTCTATATTTCTTGCATTTTAGACCCTTATTTCTATAATTTTGCATTTTAGACCTTTATTTCTCTATTTCTTGCATTTTAGACCCTTATTTCTATAATTCTTACATCTTAGATCCTTATTTCTAAAATTTTGCAACTTAGATCCTTATTTCTATAATTTTGCATTTTAGACCTTTATTTCTCTATTTCTTGCATTTTAGACCTTTATTTTTATATTTCTGGCATATTAGACCTTTATTTCTCTATTTCTTGCATTTTAGACCTTTATTTCTTTATTTCAAGCATTTTAAATCCTTATTTCTATAATTTTGCATTTTAGACCTTTATTTCTCTATTTCTTGCATTTTAGACCCTTAATTCTATAATTCTTGCATCTTAGATCCTTATGTCTAAAATTTTGCATCTTAGATCCTTATTTCTATAATTTTGCATTTTAGACCTTTATTTCTCTATTTCTTGCATTTTAGACCTTTATTTCTCTATTTCTTGCATTTTAGACCTTTGTTTCTTTATTTCAAGCATTTTAGATCCTTATTTCTATAATTTTGCATTTTAGACCTTTATTTATCTATTTCTTGCATTTTAGACCCTTATTTCTATAATTCTTGCATCTTAGATCCTTATTTCTAAAATTTCGCATCTTAGATCCTTATTTCTGTATTTCCTGCATTTTAGACCCTTATTTCTATAATTCTTGCAATTTAGACCCTTATTTCTATAATTTTGTATTTTAACCATTATTTCTGTATTTATTGCATTTTAGACCCTTATTTCTATAATTTTTGCATTTTAGACCCTTATTTCTATAATTTTGCATTTTAGACCTTTATTTCTCTATTTCTTGCATTTTAGACCCTTATTTCTATAATTCTTGTATCTTAGATCCCTATTTCTAAAATTTTGCATTTTAGATCCTTATTTCTATAATTTTGCATTTTAGACCTTTATTTCTCCATTTCTTGCATTTTAGACCTTTATTTCTATATTTCTTGCATTTTAGACCTTTATTTCGCTATTTCTTGCATTTTAGACCTTTATTTCTCTATTTCTTGCATTTTAGACCTTTATTTCCATATTTCTTGCATTTTAGACCTTTATTTCTCTATTTCTTGCATGTTAGACCTTTATTTTAGATCCTTATTTCTGTAATTTTGCATTTTAGACCTTTATTTCTCTATTTCTGGCATTTTAGACCCTTATTTCTATAATTCTTGCATCTTAGATCCTTATTTCTAAAATTTCGCATCTTAGATCCTTATTTCTGTATTTCTTGCATTTTAGACCCTTATTTCTATAATTCTTGCATTTTAGACCCTTATTTCTATAATTTTGTATTTTTTATTTCGTTATTTATTGCATTTTAGACCCTTATTTCTATAATTTTTGCATTTTAGACCCTTATTTCTATAATTTTGTATTTTAACCATTATTTCTGTATTTATTTCATTTTAGACCCTTATTTCTATAATTTTTGCATTTTAACCCTTATTTCTATAATTTTGCATTTTAGACCTTTATTTCTCTATTTCTTGCATCTTAGACCCATATTTCTATAATTCTTGTATCTTAGATCCTTATTTCTAAAATTTTGCATTTTAGATCCTTATTTCTATAATTTTGCATTTTAGACCTTTATTTCTCTATTTCTTTTATTTTAGACCTTTATTTCTATATTTCTTGCATTTTAGACCTTTATCTCTTTATTTCTTGCATTTTAGACCTTTATTTCTTTATTTCAAACATTTTAGATCCTTATTTCTATAATTTTGCATTTTAGACCTTTATTTCTCTATTTCTTGCATTTTAGACCCTTATTTCTATAATTCTTGCATCTTAGATCCTTATTTCTAAAATTTTGCATCTTAGATCCTTATTTCTATAGTTTTGCATTTTAGACCTTTATTTCTCTGTTTCTTGCATTTTTTTACCTTTATTTTTATAATTTTGCATTTTAGACCTTTATTTCCCTATTTCTTGCATTTTAGACCTTTATTTCTATAATTCTAGCATTTTAGACCCTTATTTCTATAATTTTGCATTTTTGACATTTATTTCTCTATTTCTTGCATTTTAGGTCCTTATTTCTATAATTCTAGCATTTTAGATCCTTATTTCTATAATTTTGCATTTTAGACCTTTATTTCTATATTTCTTGCATTTTAGACCTTTATTTCTTTATTTCTTGCATTTTAGACCCTTATTTCTATAATTCTAGCATTTTAGATCCTTATTTCTATAATTTTGCATTTTTGACCTTTATTTCCCTATTTCTTGAATTTTAGACCCTTATTTCCCTATTTCTTGCATTTTAGACCTTTACCTCAATAGTTGGTATATAAGAAGGGAAATCACTATAAGTTGGCAAATTACACATCATGCACATATACTGGGATTATATTATTTTTGTAGAAATACAAACCTCGGTTTTTCATTTGTCAACTGTAGTCTGAACCTGTATCGGCTCTGAAGGAGGAGGGCTAACCTGCAACCACAATGTGATAAAAACATGAAGAACATATTCAAAGTTGGTATATAAGAAAGGAAATCACAAATATGAGAGATTAGTACCTCAATATGAGCATCAGGGGGGACAGATGCCGGGGTAGACTGTTAAGGAGGAGGGCAGGATCCCGGGGTCGTCTGTGTAACAGGAGGAGCAGCTGCTGTAGTTTCAACCTACAAGATATTTTGCATTTTAGACCCTTATTTCTATAATTTTGCATTTTAGACATTTATTTCTCTATTTCTTGCATTTTAGGCCCTTATTTCTATAATTTTGCATTTTAGACCTTTATATCTCTGTTTATTGCATTTTAGACCTTTATTTCTTTATATCTTGCATTTTAGAACCTTATTTCTATAATTCTAGCATTTTAGATCCTTATTTCTATAATTTTGCATTTTAGACATTTATTTCCCTATTTCTTGCATTTTAGACCTTTATTTCTTTATTTCAAGCATTTTAGATCCTTATTTCTATAATTTTGCATTTTAGACCTTTATTTCTCTATTTCTTGCATTTTAGACCCTTATTTCTATAATTCTTGCATCTAAGATCCTTATTTCTAAAATTTTGCATTTTAGATCCTTATTTCTGTATTTTTCTTGTATTTTAGACCCTTATTTCTATAATTCTTGCATTTTAGACCCTTATTTCTAAAATTTTGTATTTTAAACATTATTTCTATATTTCTTGCATTTTAGACCCTTATTTCTATAATTTTGCATTTTAGACCTTTATTTCTCTATTTCTTTCATTTTAGACCCTTATTTCTATAATTCTCGCATTTTAGATCCTTATTTCTAAAATTTTGCAACTTAGATCCTTATTTCTATAATTTTGCATTTTAGACATTTATTTCTCTATTTCTTGCATTTTAGACCTTTATTTCTATATTTCTTGCATATTAGACCTTTATTTCTCTATTTCTTGCATTTTAGACCTTTATTTCTTTATTTCAAGCATTTTAGATCCTTATTTCTATAATTTTGCATTTTAGACCTTTATTTCTCTATTTCTTGCATTTTAGACCCTTATTTCTATAATTCTTGCATCTTAGATCCTTATTTCTAAAATTTTGCATCTTAGATCCTTATTTCTATAGTTTTGCATTTTAGACCTTTATTTCTCTGTTTCTTGCATTTTTTTACCTTTATTTCTATAATTTTGCATTTTAGACCTTTATTTCCCTATTTCTTGCATTTTAGACCTTTATTTCTATAATTCTAGCATTTTAGACCCTTATTTCTATAATTTTGCATTTTTGACATTTATTTCTCTATTTCTTGCATTTTAGGTCCTTATTTCTATAATTCTAGCATTTTAGATCCTTATTTCTATAATTTTGCATTTTAGACCTTTATTTCTATATTTCTTCCATTTTAGACCTTTATTTCTTTATTTCTTGCATTTTAGACCCTTATTTCTATAGTTCTAGCATGTTAGATCCTTATTTCTATAATTTTGCATTTTAGACCTTTATTTCTCTATTTCTTGAATTTTAGACCCTTATTTCCCTATTTCTTGCATTTTAGACCTTTACCTCAACAGTTGGTATATAAGAAGGGAAATCACTATAAGTTGGCAAATTACACATCATGCACATATACTAGGACTATATTATTTTTGTAGAAATACAAACCTCGGTTTTTCTTTTGTCAACTGTAGTCTGAACCTGTATCGGCTCTGAAGGAGGAGGGCTAACCTGCAACCACAATGTGATAAAAACATGAAGAACATATTCAAAGTAGGTATATAAGAAAGGAAATCACAAATAGGAGAGATTAGTACCTCAATATGAGCATCGGGGGGACAGATGCCGGGGTAGACTGTGAAGGAGGAGGGCAGGATCCCGGGGTCGTCTTTGTAACAGGAGGAGCAGCTGCTGTAGTCTCAACCTACAAGATATTTTGCATTTTAGACCATTATTTCTATAATTTTGCACTTTAGACATTTATTTCTCTATTTCTTGCATTTTAGGCCCTTATTTCTATAATTCTAGCATTTTAGATCCTTATTTCTATAATTTTGCATTTTAGACCTTTATATCTCTGTTTCTTGCATTTTAGACCTTTATTTCTTTATATCTTGAATTTTAGACCCTTATTTCTATAATTCTAGCATTTTACATCTTTATTTCTATAATTTTGCATTTTAGACCTTTATTTCCCTATTTCTTGTATTTTAGACCATTATTTCTTTATTTCAAGCATTTTAGATCCTTATTTCTATAATTTTGCATTTTAGACCTTTATTTCTCTATTTCTTGCATTTTAGACCCTTATTTCTATAATTCTTGCATCTAAGATCCTTATTTCTAAAATTTTGCATTTTAGATCCTTATTTCTGTATTTTTCTTGCATTTTAGACCCTTATTTCTATAATTTTGTATTTTAAACATTATTTCTGTATTTATTGCATTTTAGAACCTTATTTCTATATTTCTTGCATTTTAGACCCTTATTTCTATAATTTTGCATTTTAGACCTTTATTTCTCTATTTCTTGCATTTTAGACCCTTATTTCTATAATTCTCGCATTTTAGATCCTTATTTCTAAAATTTTGCAACTTAGATCCTTATTTCTATAATTTTGCATTTTAGACCTTTATTTCTCTATTTCTTGCATTTTAGACCTTTATTTCTATATTTCTTGCATATTAGACCTTTATTTCTCTATTTCTTGCATTTTAGACCTTTATTTCTTTATTTCAAGCATTTTAGATCCTTATTTCTATAATTTTGCATTTTAGACCTTTATTTCTCTATTTCTTGCATTTTAGACCCTTATTTCTATAATTCTTGCATCTTAGATCCTTATTTCTAAAATTTTGCATCTTAGATCCTTATTTCTATAGTTTTGCATTTTAGACCTTTATTTCTCTGTTTCTTGCATTTTTTTACCTTTATTTCTATAATTTTGCATTTTAGACCTTTATTTCCCTATTTCTTGCATTTTAGACCTTTATTTCAATAATTCTAGCATTTTAGACCCTTATTTCTATAATTTTGCATTTTTGACATTTATTTCTCTATTTCTTGCATTTTAGGTCCTTATTTCTATAATTCTAGCATTTTAGATCCTTATTTCTATAATTTTGCATTTTAGACCTTTATTTCTATATTTCTTGCATTTTAGACCTTTATTTCTTTATTTCTTGCATTTTAGACCCTTATTTCTATAATTCTAGCATTTTAGATCCTTATTTCTATAATTTTGCATTTTAGACCTTTATTTCTCTATTTCTTGAATTTTAGACCCTTATTTCCCAATTTCTTGCATTTTAGACCTTTACCTCAACAGTTGGTATATAAGAAGGGAAATCACTATAAGTTGGCAAATTACACATCATGCACATATACTGGGACTATATTATTTTTGTAGAAATACAAACCTCGGTTTTTCTTTTGTCAACTGTAGTCTGAACCTGTATCGGCTCTGAAGGAGGAGGGCTAACCTGCAACCACAATGTGATAAAAACATGAAGAACATATTCAAAGTAGGTATATAAGAAAGGAAATCACAAATAGGAGAGATTAGTACCTCAATATGAGCATCGGGGGGACAGATGCCGGGGTAGACTGTGAAGGAGGAGGGCAGGATCCCGGGGTCGTCTTTGTAACAGGAGGAGCAGCTGCTGTAGTCTCAACCTACAAGATATTTTGCATTTTAGACCATTATTTCTATAATTTTGCATTTTAGACAGTTATTTCTCTATTTCTTGCATTTTAGGCCCTTATTTCTATAATTCTAGCATTTTAGATCCTTATTTCTATAATTTTGCATTTTAGACCTTTATATCTTTGTTTCTTGCATTTTAGACCTTTATTTCTTTATATCTTGCATTTTAGACCCTTATTTCTATAATTCTAGCATTTTACATCTTTATTTCTATAATTTTGCATTTTAGACCTTTATTTCCCTATTTCTTGTATTTTAGACCATTATTTCTTTATTTCAAGCATTTTAGATCCTTATTTCTATAATTTTGCATTTTAGACCTTTATTTCTCTATTTCTTGCATTTTAGACCCTTATTTCTATAATTCTTGCATCTAAGATCCTTATTTCTAAAATTTTGCATTTTAGATCCTTATTTCTGTATTTTTCTTGCATTTTAGACCCTTATTTCTATAATTTTGTATTTTAAACATTATTTCTGTATTTACTGCATTTTAGAACCTTATTTCTATATTTCTTGCATTTTAGACCCTTATTTCTATAATTTTGCATTTTAGACCTTTATTTCTCTATTTCTTGCATTTTAGACCCTTATTTCTATAATTCTCGCATTTTAGATCCTTATTTCTAAAATTTTGCAACTTAGATCCTTATTTCTATAATTTTGCATTTTAGACCTTTATTTCTCTATTTCTTGCATTTTAGACCTTTATTTCTATATTTCTTGCATATTAGACCTTTATTTCTCTATTTCTTGCATTTTAGAGCTTTATTTCTTTATTTCAAGCATTTTAGATCCTTATTTCTATAATTTTGCATTTTAGACCTTTATTTCTCTATTTCTTGCATTTTAGACCCTTATTTCTATAATTCTTGCATCTTAGATCTTTATTTCTAAAATTTTGCATCTTAGATCCTTATTTCTATAGTTTTGCATTTTAGACCTTTATTTCTCTGTTTCTTGCATTTTTTTACCTTTATTTCTATAATTTTGCATTTTAGACCTTTATTTCCCTATTTCTTGCATTTTAGACCTTTATTTTCATAATTCTAGCATTTTAGACCCTTATTTCTATAATTTTGCATTTTTGACATTTATTTCTCTATTTCTTGCATTTTAGGTCCTTATTTCCATAATTCTAGCATTTTTGATCCTTATTTCTATAATTTTGCATTTTAGACCTTTATTTCTATATTTCTTGCATTTTAGACCTTTATTTCTTGCATTTTAGACCCTTATTTCTATAATTCTAGCATTTTAGATCCTTATTTATATAATTTTGCATTTTAGACCTTTATTTCCCTATTTCTTGAATTTTAGACCCTTATTTCCCTATTTCTTGCATTTTAGACCTTTACCTCAACAGTTGGTATATAAGAAGGGAAATCACTATAAGTTGGCAAATTACACATCATGCACATATACTAGGATTATATTATTTTTGTAGAAATACAAACCTCGGTTTTTCTTTTGTCAACTTTAGTCTGAACCTGTATCGGCTCTGAAGGAGGAGGGCTAACCTGCAACCACAATGTGATAAAAACATGAAGAACATATTCAAAGTTGGTATATAAGAAAGGAAATCACAAATAGGAGAGATTAGTACCTCAATATGAGCATTAGGGGGGACAGATGCCGGGGTAGACTGTGAAGGAGGAGGGCAGGATCCCGGGGTCGTCTGTGTAACAGGAGGAGCAGCTGCTGTAGTCTCAACCTACAAGATATTTTGCATTTTAGACCCTTATTTCTATAATTTTGCATTTTAGACATTTATTTCTCTATTTCTTGCATTTTAGGCCCTTATTTCTATAATTCTAGCATTTTAGATCCTTATTTCTATAATTTTGCATTTTAGACCTTTATATCTCTGTTTCTTGCATTTTAGACCTTTATTTCTTTATATCTTGCATTTTAGACCCTTATTTCTATAATTCTAGCATTTTAGATCATTATTTCTATAATTTTGCATTTTAGACCTTTATTTCCCTATTTCTTGTATTTTAGACCTTTATTTCAAGCATTTTAGATCCTTAATTCTATAATTTTGCATTTTAGACCTTTATTTCTCTATTTCTTGCATTTTAGACCCTTATTTCTATAATTCTTGCATCTAAGATCCTTATTTCTAAAATTTTGCATTTTAGATCCTTATTTCTGTATTTTTCTTGCATTTTAGACCCTTATTTCTATAATTTTGTATTTTAAACATTATTTCTGTATTTATTGCATTTTAGAACCTTATTTCTATATTTCTTGCATTTTAGACCCTTATTTCTATAATTTTGCATTTTAGACCTTTATTTCTCTATTTCTTGCATTTTAGACCCTTATTTCTATAATTCTCGCATTTTAGATCCTTATTTCTAAAATTTTGCAAATTAGATCCTTATTTCTATAATTTTGCATTTTAGACCTTTATTTCTCTATTTCTTGCATTTTAGACCTTTATTTCTATATTTCTTGCATATTAGACCTTTATTTCATTATTTCTTGCATTTTAGACCTTTATTTCTTTATTTCAAGCATTTTAGATCCTTATTTCTATAATTTTGCATTTTAGACCTTTATTTCTCTATTTCTTGCATTTTAGACCCTTATTTCTATAATTCTTGCATCTTAGATCTTTATTTCTAAAATTTTGCATCTTAGATCCTTATTTCTATAGTTTTGCATTTTAGACCTTTATTTCTCTGTTTCTTGCATTTTTTTACCTTTATTTCTATTATTTTGCATTTTAGACCTTTATTTCCCTATTTCTTGCATTTTAGACCTTTATTTCTATAATTCTAGCATTTTAGACCCTTATTTCTATAATTTTGCATTTTTGACATTTATTTCTCTATTTCTTGCATTTTAGGTCCTTATTTCCATAATTCTAGCATTTTAGATCCTTATTTCTATAATTTTGCATTTTAGACCTTTATTTCTATATTTCTTGCATTTTAGACCTTTATTTCTTTATTTCTTGCATTTTAGACCCTTATTTCTATAATTCAAGCATTTTAGATCCTTATTTCTATAATTTTGCATTTTAGACCTTTATTTCCCTATTTCTTGAATTTTAGACCCTTATTTCCCTATTTCTTGCATTTTAGACCTTTACCTCAACAGTTGGTATATAAGAAGGGAAATCACTATAAGTTGGCAAATTACACATCATGCACATATACTGGGATTATATTATTTTTGTAGAAATACAAACCTCGGTTTTTCTTTTGTCAACTTTAGTCTGAACCTGTATCGGCTCTGAAGGAGGAGGGCTAACCTGCAACCACAATGTGATAAAAACATGAAGAACATATTCAAAGTTGGTATATAAGAAAGGAAATCACAAATAGGAGAGATTAGTACCTCAATATGAGCATCAGGGGGGACAGATGCCGGGGTAGACTGTGAAGGAGGAGGGCAGGATCCCGGGGTCGTCTGTGTAACAGGAGGAGCAGCTGCTGTAGTCTCAACCTACAAGATATTTTGCATTTTAGACCCTTATTTCTATAATTTTGCATTTTAGACATTTATTTCTCTATTTCTTGCATTTTAGGCCCTTATTTCTATAATTCTAGCATTTTAGATCCTTATTTCTATAATTTTGCATTTTAGACCTTTATATCTATGTTTCTTGCATTTTAGACCGTTATTTCTTTATATCTTGCATTTTAGACCCTTATTTCTATAATTCTAGCATTTTAGATCATTATTTCTATAATTTTGCATTTTAGACCTTTATTTCCCTATTTCTTGCATTTTAGACCTTTATTTCTTTATTTCAAGCATTTTAGATCCTTATTTCTATAATTTTGCATTTTAGACCTTTATTTCTCTATTTCTTGCATTTTAGACCCTTATTTCTATAATTCTTGCATCTAAGATCCTTATTTCTAAAATTTTGCATTTTAGATCCTTATTTCTGTATTTTTCTTTTATTTTAGACCCTTATTTCTATAATTTTGTATTTTAAACATTATTTCTGTATTTATTGCATTTTAGAACCTTATTTCTATATTTCTTGCATTTTAGACCCTTATTTCTATAATTTTGCATTTTAGACCTTTATTTCTCTAATTCTTGCATTTTAGACCCTTATTTCTATAATTCTCGCATTTTAGATCCTTATTTCTAAAATTTTGCAACTTAGATCCTTATTTCTATAATTTTGCATTTTAGACCTTTATTTCTCTATTTCTTGCATTTTAGACCTTTATTTCTCTATTTCTTGCATTTTTTTACCTTTATTTCTATAATTTTGCATTTTAGACCTTTATTTCCCTTTTTCTTGCATTTTAGACCTTTATTTCTATAATTCTAGCATTTTAGACCCTTATTTCTATAATTTTGCATTTTTGACATTTACTTCTCTATTTCTTGCATTTTAGGTCCTTATTTCTATAATTCTAGCATTTTAGATCCTTATTTCTATAATTTTGCATTTTAGACCTTTATTTCTATATTTTTTGCATTTTAGACCTTTATTTCTTTATTTCTTGCATTTTAGACCCTTATTTCTATAATTCTAGCATTTTAGATCCTTATTTCTATAATTTTGCATTTTAGACCTTTATTTCCCTATTTCTTGAATTTTAGACCCTTATTTCCCTATTTCTTGCATTTTAGACCTTTACCTCAACAGTTGGTATATAAGAAGGGAAATCACTATAAGTTGGCAAATTACACATCATGCACATATACTGGGATTATATTATTTTTGTAGAAATACAAAAAACTCGGTTTTTCTTTTGTCAACTGTAGTCTGAACCTGTATCGGCTCTGAAGGAGGAGGGCTAACCTGCAACCACAATGTGATAAAAACATGAAGAACATATTCAAAGTTGGTATATAAGAAAGGAAATCACAAATAGGAGAGATTAGTACCTCAATATGAGCATCAGGGGGGACAGATGCCGGGGTAGACTGTGAAGGAGGAGGGCAGGATCCCGGGGTCATCTGTGTAACAGGAGGAGCAGCTGCTGTAGTCTCAACCTACAAGATATTTTGCATTTTAGACCCTTATTTCTATAATTTTGCATTTTAGACATTTATTTCTCTATTTCTTGCATTTTAGGCCCTTATTTCTATAATTCTAGCATTTTAGATCCTTATTTCTATAATTTTGCATTTTAGACCTTTATATCTCTGTTTCTTGCATTTTAGACCTTTATTTCTTTATATCTTGCATTTTAGACCCTTATTTCTATAATTCTAGCATTTTAGATCCTTATTTCTATAATTTTGCATTTTAGACCTTTATTTCCCTATTTCTTGCATTTTAGACCTTTATTTCTTTATTTCTTGCATTTTAGACCCTTATTTCTATAATTTTGCATTTTAGACATTTATTTCTCTATTTCTTGCATTTTAGACCTTTACCTCAACAGTTGGTATATAAGAAGGGAAATCAATATAAGTTGGCAAATTACACATCATGTACATATACTGGGATTATATTATTTTTGTAGAAATACAAACCTCGATATTTCCTTTGTCAACTGTAGTCTAAACCTGTATCGGCTGTGAAGGAGGAGGGCTAACCTGCAACCACAATGTGATAAAAACATGAAGAACATATTCAAAGTTGGTATATAAGAAAGGAAATCACAAATAGGAGAGATTAGTACCTCAATATGAGCATTAGGGGGACAGATGCCGGGGTAGTCTGTGAAGGAGGAGGGCAAGATCCCGGGGTCGTCTGTGTAACAGGAGGAGCAGCTGCTGTAGTCTCAACCTACAAGATATTTTGCATTTTAGACCCTTATTTCTATAATTTTGCATTTAAGACATTTATTTCTCTATTTCTTGCATTTTAGGCCCTTATTTCAATAATTCTAGCATTTTAGATCCTTATTTCTATAATTTTGGATTTTAGACCTTTATATCTCTATTTCTTGCATTTTAGACCTTTATTTCTTTATTTCTTGCATTTTAGACCCTTATTTCTATAATTCTAGCATTTTAGATCCTTATTTTTATAATTTTGCATTTTAGACATTTATTTCCCTATTTCTTGCATTTTATTTCTTGCATTTTAGACCCTTATTTCTATAATTTTGCATTTTAGACATTAATTTCTCTATTTCTTGCATTTTAGACCTTTACCTCAACAGTTGGTATATAAGAAGGGAAATCACTATAAGTTGGCAAATTACACATCATGCACATATACTGGGATTATATTATTTTTTGTAGAAATACAAACCTCGGTATTTCTTTTGTCAACTGTAGTCTGAACCTGTATCGGCTGTGAAGGAGGAGGGCTAACCTGCAACCACAATGTGATAAAAACATGAAGAACATATTCAAAGTTGGTATATAAGAAAGGAAATCACAAATAGGAGAGATTAGTACCTCAATATGAGCATCAGGGGGGGCAGATGTCGGGGTAGACTGTGAAGGAGGAGGGCAGGATCCCGGGGCCGTCTGTGTAACAGGAGGAGCAGCTGCTGTAGTCTCAACCTACAAGATATTTTGCATTTTAGACCCTTATTTCTATAATTTTGCATTTTAGACATTTATTTCTCTATTTCTTGCATTTTAGGCCTTTATTTCTATAATTCTAGCATTTTAGATCCTTATTTCTATAATTTTGCATTTTAGATCTTTATATCTCTATTTCTTGCATTTTAGACCTTTATTTCTTTATTTCTTGCATTTTAGACCCTTATTTCTATAATTCTAGCATTTTAGATCCTTATTTCTATAATTTTGCATTGTAGACCTTTATTTCCCTATTTCTTGCATTTTAGACCTTTATTTCTTTATTTCTTGCATTTTTGTTAACACAAAATTACGCAAGCGCACGTAGTCACAAGTAATATAATTAAAGTTCGTTCCACAGAGATCTGGTTAAGTTTAATCAGTAAATATGCCTATGCAACAATGTTTGGTTTTAATCCACTGCTAAGACAAGTAACAATTTTGGTATTGTTTATCTAAATTAAACTAAGTTGCAAATATTAAACTAAGAATTAAATTAACTAATGAGATTGAATCGAATTACTAATATGAAAATAAACATGGGATCCTAACTTCATTAAATATTTCGCTTAGATCTGACGCCTTTAATTTCTATATGCAATGGTTTTGATATCTGATCGGATAACATGAATCAAGTATACGCTACCTGTCAGCATACGCATACCAAACTAAACATACATCCACAAAAGAGGTAGAAGATGAATAGACACCAATTATGCTTAGACCCTATATGTCTATAGAATTTGAAAACATAACGGTTGAAGAACAGGTTATCCATTAAGATCACACAGGGTAGTATAAGTATTTTCATCTCACACCACGAATCATATTGATAAACAATTATGAACCTATGCTAGCATGGCAAGTTCTAAATCTCAAGATCCACTTTCACTTCACAAGAGATTAACAATTCTATTTAGATGTTAGCTACGCATCTAAAAGCATTAAGATTAACTATACGAGGATATCAATTTCACATCACACACAGATCTTTACAGCATCAAGATACTAAGTTCCATAAATAAATCCGTTAGAATCCCATGACAACGATTAGCCCATAATTGAACTGTTCATCGTCATGGGAATTGATGAAAACATGATAATTAACAAGATTTAAAAGAAAGAAGCAATAATATTATTAAAAACAAGAGTTGAGAGAGCAAATCTATAATCCAAAGTATACAAAAGATGAAGTAGATCTAGATCTTTGCTTGTCACCGAGCTTGAATCCTTCTCCACTCTTCTCTCTTGCAGTTCTACGTTACAATAATAAAAAGCTGATACAAATTACATGGTAGGATGTGTTTAAATAGACTCTAGAAATCTTTCCCAATAAGCAATTACCTTCTATTACAATTAGAATTCGATTAAGGTACCAAAAACTGCCCAAAATACAATTAGAATTAGAAAAAGGGCAAAACTGGAATTTTTCTGCATAGCTTATCATAGACCACGTGCGCGATTTTATTCAGCACGTCCCCTGCACCTGCTATCTATCCCAAGTTATAGAAAATCTCTCAAGCTTCGCGTGAGCTATAAGATCGCTGAAAACGGACTTCTAGAACTCCAGATATGGCTAGAACAGTGTAGACTGCGCAACCTCCCCGGAAAATTCGAATTTTAGTCAATTAATCCTCCAAACACGATAGAAGCATTACCCATAATCGACATTCTAGTAAGTCTGCACAACTAAGCAAAACACATCAAAACTACAATAAACTTGAGGCCAAGTCAATCAATTTAAGCCGAATTTAAGCGATCCAAGTGGATATAAAATCCACTTATCACACCCCCAAACTTAAACCGATGCTTGTCCTCAAGCATAAACAATTACAACTAATTAACTAACTAGTACCACTTCCGTAGGTGATCACGGTTGCATTTGGCATATGCAACAAGCCCTTTAAACCCCTAGGCAGCCCTAGTGGACGAGTAAGGTTTCGTGAGGGCCTATAGTGAATGAACCCACAAAATCCATTTATCCTAATGCTATGCAATGCATGAATGCAACTAGAATGAAAATGCAACGATCCCCTTCAAACTAACCAAAACCAACTAGCAAGCAAATATCTTAGAGAATGCAACTAAATCCAAATAGAGCTCGACCAAGCTCCCGTATACTAACAATACATGAACAGAAACGTGCGTGTGTGCAATGCTCATCAGAAATACTCCCAAAACTAGATCAAAAATCATACATGCTCTTCGTCAAGACAATCACAGGTTTATAAATAGAATAGACTGTAGACACTTCATAACGTAAGAACACCTCCATCCTTATCCAAAGTAGACAGAAATTCATGCTTTATTACTAACTACTACGACACATATATACAAGCATGCTTATTTAACCGTGCAATGGATGAGACCCCGAAAGGCTTATACAATAATACCCATGTAGCGAGCGTTAGGTTAGTGGATCCCAGAATATAAAAGCCTTAGGTCACTAGGCACAAAGTCCCCGCGAACTTAATTGCTCGAGTATTAAAGAGCTCACCCTAGTTAATTTTGCATATAAAAAATTGACACTTTTGATTTTTTTTTTGTTTTTTTTTTGTTTTTTTGTTTTGTTTTGTTTTGTTTTTTTTTTATGCAATCTGGAATGAGAATTCTCAATTCCAACCCTGACTACTCATATAAATATGAGCCGGCTACTAGCCATTTGACGCCTAGCCATTATTGACAATTATTTACAATTTAGCATGAAATCCCTGTTTCCCCCAAACTTAGACTTAAGTGCTCCTACGCTATCAAGGGAATAACGAAAATTCTAAATATAAACAAGTGATTAAATCTCAAAACATCCAAACAAGCATGATCTCAACCTAGCCCAAAAGCACCCAACGAGACTGTGAAAAGATTTTGTTTCCGAAACACATAAGTCAATTTCATAGAAACTATAAGTCAACCCTCTATTCATCATTACCACACTCAATTAGACACCTACCTACCAATCAGAATTAGCTCATTCTAAGGGATCATGAAATATGCATGCCATGAAATGCAACTAATATGAACTCACATGGTATACGAAAAATAAAAACAGAATGTCCTACATGAAACAAACATAATTAATACGAACATACATGCATGAATTACTACTACTAATATGCAAAGCATGAAATCCTACATGTACACATAATACAACAACAACTACTAATCCCTCAAACCACCCCCAAACTTAAAATATTCAATGTCTGCATTGAATGGAAGTAAATACGAGGGATAGCAGAAAACATAACTACTCGCCGCCATCGTCACCCTCGTCACTCTCATCACCCTTGTCGGATGAATCAGGTGGAGGATCCGGAGTCCGAGCTCCAAATAGAGGCCACTGAATAGCAGTACCTGGTGACTGAAAAGCTGCATCCAAAGCTACGGCCATGTCCTCGGAATACTGGCGACTACTAACATGCATAGCATCCATCCGCCTAGTCAGTCGACGAAAATAGGTATCAAAAACCGACATATCCACCGTACGCCGCGAAGGACTTGCCATAACAACTCCCGGTGCCCTAGAAACATGTGGTGGAGCGCCCGCTCCCTGACCACCAGCACCATCAACAACAAATCCTAAACCCCGAGGATGAGGAATGCCGACCGGCCACTCCGTCAACCGGTCAATAGTAGAATCATTAATGGAAGACATAGGTTTATGCACCGGCTCACCTTCATACCATTTTACTTTGGAAGAATCACACAAGTACGCTATGATAGAAGCACAAGGAATACTAGCCAACGAATTACTCCCCAAATACCGAAGAATATTTTGATTAATAAGGTAACCAAGGTCAACATACTCACCTTTGAGAATACCCCATAACAGAATAGCTCTATCAACAGTAACATCGGAAACATGGCTTGACGGAATGATATTAGAACTTATGAACAAGAACCAAGCCCGTGCAAAACTAGACAATGATGCAGCCGGAAAAATCCTTTTCTCGGTGGTACCCGACCTACACTTCCACTCCGTACCCGGAACACATAGCTCACTAATGATAGCATCAAGATCAACATCATCCCTAGTCTTTTTCCCCCAATCTATAGAACCTCTAGGTTTAGGCGGTTGCCTAATCAAAGTACGAATCGCACGAGGCGAATAATCCACCTTCTGGCCCCTAACCACCGTGGAGTTATTCCTTGCTATCGAAGCATTAGCATAAAACTCCCTAACCACATCCAATGGGGCATCATTAGCAAACTCACAAAATAAAGTCCATCCCCGCTCACTAATCATAGCCTTCATTTCCTCATAAGAACATGGCACAAGCCTCCTTTCCTGAATAACCCCCTTGGAAACTAACCTTTCATACTCCGCTTTGGCATCCTCATTCACAAACTTTTCCAATCCATCTCCCACAATAGCATTCTCATCCGAAGATGGACGATTACTACTACCACTACCTACTAATCGTTGTCTCTTAGGAGCCATAACAACAATTATCAAGCAAAGAACCACAATCTCCAAACAATTCACCAAACAAAAGAACCCCCAATTTACACACTCCAAGAACCCTAGCTTGCAAAATTCACAAATACAAATAAAAGATGAGATAGAATATTATCCAATTGAATCAAAGAGGTGAACTTGCTAGATTAATCCCCAGAAATTTGAATTTGATTCTCCCTTGCACTTTGAATGGATGAAAGTTGAGAAATTTGGGTTTATATAGATGGGTTTGTGTATGTATAGGTAAGGTGGGTGTATATATAGATAATGGTGTATGAGAATTTAGAGATGGAAAAGGAATTGGGGATTGAATTAGATGTAGGATAGGATTTAGAGGGATTTGGGTTTTGAATTGAATTAGATTTAGGATAGGAGTTGTGTAATTAATAGGATAGGATATGAGAGAAAAAGAATTTTTTTTTTTCGTCTGGGCAGTAGTTTTCAGCGCTGGAAGCGCCAATAGCGCCTGATGCGCGACTTCATCCTGTGTGTCCTGGCGCTTCGGGCGCGGATGGCGCCTGTGGCGCGGCTCTTGTCTGCGTTACCTGGCGCCTGGGGCGCGGCTGGCTCCTGCTAAAGTTTTTTTTGTTGTTTTTTTTTTCACAACAACTTTTTTTTTCTTTTCTTTTTTTTTTTTACACTCTTCTCTCTTTTTTTTTTTTTGAAAGAAAGAATAAATACAACATAATACAAGAGCGTGGGTTGCCTCCCACGAAGCGCTCTTTTAATGTCAATAGCTTGACATTCCTTTCCGGATTCAAGTCGACGCCAAAATGGCGGAAACCTTCTCGCGTTGAAACGATCCTCCATAATAATGCTTCAACCGCTGTCCATTTACTTTGAAAGCATGATCCGGTGTTGTTTCATAAATTTCAATAGCTCCATGTGGATACACCGACTTAACAATAAATGGACCCGACCACCGTGACTTGAGTTTTCCCGGAAAAAGCTTGAGGCGAGAATTGAATAGCAACACTTGTTGACCCGGTACAAATGCCTTGGGAGTCAACCTCTTATCATGCCACCTTTTGACCTTCTCATTATACATCTTGTTATTTTCGTAAGCTTGCTCACGAAATTCCTCAAGTTCATTTAACTGAAGCAACCGTTTTGCACCCGCAACCGTGATATCTAAATTCAATTTCTTCAACGCCCAATATGCTTTATGTTCCAACTCTACAGGCAAATGACATGCTTTCCCATAAACTAACTGAAACGGAGACATACTTAAAGGAGTTTTGTAGGCAGTTCTGTACGCCCACACAGCTTCATCCAACTTCAATGACCAATCCTTACGAGACGGATTCACCACTTTCTCTAGAATTCTCTTGATCTCCCTGTTAGAAACTTCAGCTTGGCCATTCGTTTGAGGGTGATAAGCAGTGGCAACATGATGCGTCACATTATATTTCGCCATTAACGTAGTAAACTAGCGATTGCAAAAGTGAGTTCCCTCATCACTTATTATAGCACGTGGAGTTCCGAAACGCGTAAAAATTTGCTTATGCAAGAAATTCAATACCACCTTCGCATCATTGGTCGGCAACGCCTTAACCTCGACCCATTTAGACACGTAATCCACAGCTAGCAAGATGTACTGATTATTGCATGAAGAAACAAAAGGTCTCATGAAGTCAATCCCCCAAACATCAAAGATCTCCACCTCAAGAAGCATGTTAAGAGGCATCTCGTTCCTTCTAGAAATATTGCCAACCTTTTGACAACGATCACATCTCAACACGAACTGATGAGCATCCTTAAACAAGGAAGGCCAATAGAAACCTGCTTGAAGCACACGAGCCGCTGTCTTTTCTCCACCATAATGACCACCATAAACAGTTGAGTGGCAATCTCGCAACACACTTTCCGTCTCACTATACGGAATACATCGTCTGATCATCTGATCTGCTCCTTGTCTAAATAGAAATGGTTCATCCCAACGATACCACTTCACATCATGTAGAAACTTCCTCCTTTGAGCACTCGAAAGATCAGGAGGAATAACATTACTAACCAAATAGTTCACGTAATCTGCAAACCATGGCTCTTCATCTTGCACTCCAAACAACTGCTCATCTGGAAAAGATTCATTAATAAGAGATTTGTTATGCAATTCCTTACCGTGGTCCTCTAAGCGTGAGAGATGATCCGCTACTTGATTTTCCGTACCCTTCCTATCCTTGATTTCCACATCAAATTCTTGCAAAAGAAGCACCCAAAGAATCAATCTAGGCTTTGAATCCTTCTTCGACATGAGATATCGAATAGCAGCATGATCCGTGTACACAGTCACCTTCGTACCAAGCAAATAAGACCTGAATTTCTCGAAACCATAGACAACTGCTAGCAACTCCTTCTCCGTAGTAGTGTAGTTCAGCTGTGCATCATTGAGGGTTTTACTAGCATAGTAAACCACATGAAAAATTCTATCCTTCCTTTGACCAAACACAGTTCCAACAGCATAGTCACTAGCATCACACATAAGTTCGAACGGTTCCTCCCAATTAGGTGCGGTAATGACTGGTGTAGTAGTCAACTTCTTCTTCAAGAGCTCAAAAGCTGCAAGACACTCATCATCAAACTTGAAAGGAACATCCTTCTCCAAGAGATTGCACAGGGGTTTAGAAATTTTTGAGAAGTCTTTGATGAATCGCCTATAGAAACCCGCATGACCAAGAAAACTGCGAATTCCTTTAACAGAGATAGGTGGATGAAGATTTTCAATTGTTTCCACCTTAGCCCTATCCACCTCAAGTCCTCTACCAGATACCTTGTGCCCCAGAATAATTCCCTCTCGCACCATGAAGTGACACTTCTCCCAATTAAGCACCAAGTTAGTCTCCACACAACGTTTCAAAACCAAGCCAAGATTATGCAAGCACTCGTCATATGAAGTACCAAAAACTGAGAAGTCATCCATAAAAACCTCCACATTCGATCCAATCATGTCTGAGAAAATAGCCATCATGCACCTTTGAAAAGTGGCGGGAGCACCACAAAGTCCGAAAGAAACCCGTCGGAAAGCAAAGGTACCAAAAGGACATGTGAATGTGGTCTTCTCTTGATCTTCCGGAGCAATGCAAATCTGATTGTAGCCTGAATAACCATCAAGGAGGCAATAGTACTCATGTCCCGCCAACCTGTCTAGCATCTGATCAATGAATGGCAGAGGAAAGTGATCTTTTCTCGTGGCTTTGTTGAGCTTCCTATAGTCCATGCTAACTCTCCACCCCGTGACTGTTCGAGTAGGGATGAGCTCATTCTTTTCATTAGCAACAACTATCATGCCTCCTTTCTTTGGCACACATTGAACCGGGCTCACCCAAGAACTGTCTGAGATAGGATATATAATACCCGCATCAAGCCACTTTAAGATTTCCTTCTTCACCACCTCTTTCATAATCGGATTAAGTCTCCGCTGATGCTCAATAGTAGGCTTAGCTCCCTCCTCTAACAGAATTTTATGCATGCAATAAGAAGGGCTGATTCCCTTGATATCTGCTATAGTCCAACCAATTGCTGACTTGAACTCCCTCAAAATTCGCAAAAGCTTTTCTTCCGCACTAGCTGACAAGTTAGAGGCAATAATAACAGGTAATGTAGATGCATCACCAAGAAAAACATACCTCAAGTGTTCCGGAAGTGGTTTGAGTTCAAGTGTAGGAGCTTCCTCAATAGATGGTTTCAGGTGCCCCTCCGAATTTTTAAGTTCTGCTAACCCAAGAGATTCAAAAGGCAAATCAAATCTCCTTTTCCAAGGAGCTGAATTTAGCTGCTGAAGTTGCTCGGCTATTTCCTCATCTTCAAAATTAGAGTCACCAACTAAAACTTTTTCCAAAGAATCTGACTTAAGCAACTGCTCCATTTCCATAGTAACTGCAGAATCAACCCAATCCACCTTCAAACATTCTTCTTCATCTGAGGGAAATTTCATTGCATTAAAGACATTGAAAGTGACATTCTGGTCTTGCACCCTCATGGTGAGCTCCCCTTTCTGCACATCAATCAAAGTCTTTCCCGTAGCCAAGAATGGTCTTCCCAAGATTATGGGAATCTTCTTATCTTCCTCGAAATCCAAGATCACAAAATCAGCAGGAAATATGAGTTTGTCAACTTTTACCAACACATCCTCCACTATGCCTCTAGGATATGTAACTGAACGATCAGCCAACTGCAAAGAGATGTTGGTAGGCTTTGGTTCCGGTAGACCAAGTTGCATATAGACTGACAAGGGCATGAGATTGATGCTAGCTCCCAAGTCACACAAGCACTTCGCAAAAGACAAATTACCAATAGTGCATGGAATAGTAAAGCTACCAGGATCCTTTAGTTTTGGAGGCAATTTCTGTTGCAGCACCGCACTGCACTATTCCGTTAGAGCAACGGTCTCTAATTCCTCGAGCTTCAACTTACGAGAAAGAATTCCTTTCATGAACTTGGCATAGCTTGGCATCTGTTCAAGAGCTTCGGCAAAGGGAATGTTAATTTGCAACTTCTTGAACACCTCTAAGAACTTAGCAAATTTCTTATCCAACTGCTGCTTCTGGAGTCTTCTAGGATAAGGAGGAGGAGGATAGATCTGAGTGTTCTTTGTAGACTGCTCCACAGAATTTTTAACAGGTTCCTTGCTCTTCTCTACTTCACCACCTTGCTGATCAGCCACCAAATCAGATTGAGCAATTTCGGGCACTGCAGATTTTTCAACCTGCTGATTCTGAACATCTTCATCTTCTTCTACTACTGATTTAGGGCCTGCTATAACTTTTCCTGATCTCAAAGTCACAGCCTTCACCTGTTCTTTGCTATCCCTCCTACCTGGATTTGTTTCCGTATCACTAGGAAGAGTTCCTTGTTGCCTACTAAGTAAGGCACTTGCAATCTGTCCCACCTGGGTTTCCAAGACCTTATGAGAAGCTTGTTGGTTCTTCACCATCATCCACAAATCATCCCTTTCTGGTTTTTCATTAGATGATTACCCCGCATGAGCCTGGGGCTGTTGCTGCTGAAATCCCGGAGGCTGATATGATTGCCTTGGAGCATACCGCTGCTGATAACCTTGATTGAATGGCCTTGCTTGCTGACCCTGAAACTGCTGATAGGGCTGCTGAGGTTGTTGAGCACCTTGGTTGTTGCTCCAGCTGAAGTTAGGATGATTCCTGTTGTTCGGATGATATGTGGCTGGTACTGGTGCAGCAGGTCTCTGAAAATTACTTACGAACTGTGCTGATTCAGAAGAGATAGCACACTGATTCGTCTCATGTGCGCCCGCAAATAGCTCACAAATACTAGCAACCTGCTGAACTCCATAATTAGCAAGAGAATCCACCTTCATCGTGAGAGCCTTCAACTGAGCTGTAATAGCTGAAGCTGTGTCAACTTCAAGAACACCTGCTACCTTACCTTGAGAAAGCCTCTGTGTTGGATTCTGATATTCTGATATCCCAACCCATTGTAGAAACCATTAATAACCATCCAATCAGGCATGCCATGATGAGGACACTTTCGTAGCATCTCCTTATAACGTTCCCAAGCCTCACACAAAGACTCGCCAGATTGCTGTTGAAATTGAGTTAACTGGTTCCTTATTGCTGTAGTTTTCGCCATAGGGAAGAATTTAGTAAGAAACTTCTGAGCAAGATCATCCCATGTAGTAATGGAACCAGCTGGTAGAGAGTGTAACCAGCCCTTAGCCTTATCCCTTAAAGAGAATGGGAAAAGCCTCAACTTGATAGCATCATCCGACACACCATTAAATTTGAAAGTGTCGCAGATCTCGATAAAGTCCCGGATGTGCATGTTAGGATCCTCTGTCGAAGCACCCCCAAACTGAACCGAATTCTGCACCATCTGAATTGTGCTCGGCTTGATCTCAAAGTTATTCGCTGCAATAGCTGGCCTGACAATACTAGATTGTATTTCAGTAATATTTGGCTGCGAATAGTCCTTCAAAGCCTTGACTGCTGCTAGTAAATCTGCCATCTCTATAGTAGTTTCAAGTTCCTCTTTCTGATTATCTACTACAAGACCGTCTTCTGCCAGTTTTTCCTTACGAGCCTGCAAACGTGTTCGCATACACGTTCAAGTATCTGAAAACACCACGAAACAAACAATTAAGTAAGAAATCCGAGTCAGTGAACGCTAACGACCACTGATGACAAGCACATAAACTAAACAAAACACCGATGATCCCCGGCAGCGGCGCCAAAAACTTGTTAACACAAAATTACGCAAGCACACGTAGTCACAAGTAATATAATTAAAGTTCGTTCCACAGAGATCTGGTTAAGTTTAATCAATAAATATGCCTATGCAACAATGTTTGGTTTTAATCCACTGCTAAGACAAATAACAATTTTGGTATTGTTTATCTAAATTAAACTAAGTTGCAAATATTAAATTAAGAATTAAATTAACTAATGAGATTGAATCAAATTACTAATATGAGAATAAACATGGGATCCTAACTTCATTAAATACTTCCCTTAGATCTGACGCCTTTAATTTCTATATGCAATGGTTTTGATATCTGATCAGATAACACGAATCAAGTATACGCTACCTGTCAGCATACGCATACCAAACTAAACATACATCCACAAAAGAGATAGAAGATGAATAGACACCAATTATGCTTAGACCCTATATGTCTATAGAATTTGAAAACATAACGGTTGAAGAACAGGTTATCCATTAAGATCACATAGGGTAGTATAAGTATTTTCATCTCACACCACGAATCAGATTGATAAACAATTCTGAACCTATGCTAGCATGGCAAGTTCTAAATCTCAAGATCCACTTTCACTTCACAAGAGATTAACAATTCTATTTAGATGTTAGCTACGCATCTAAAAGCATTAAGATTAACCATACGAGGATATCAATTTCACATCACACACAGATCTTTACAGCATCAAGATACTAAGTTCCATAAATAAATCCGTTAGAGTCCCATGACAACGATTAGCCCATAATTGAACTGTTCATCGTCATGGGAATTGATGAAAACATGATAATTAACAAGATTTAAAAGAAAGAAGCAATAATATTATTAAAAACAGTAGTTGAGAGAACAAATCTATAATCCAAAGTATACAAAAGATGAAGTAGATCTAGATCTTTGCTTGTCACCGAGCTTGAATCCTTCTCCACTCTTCTCTCTTGCAGTTCTACGTTACAATAATAAAAAGCTGATACAAATTACATGGTAGGATGTGTTTAAATAGACTCTAGAAGTCTTTCCCAATAATCAATTACCTTCTATTACAATTAGAATTCGATTAAGGTACCAAAAACTGCCCAAAATACAATTAGAATTAGAAAAAGGGTAAAACTGGAATTTTTCTGCATAGCTTATCATAGACCACGTGCGCGATTTTATTCAGCACGTCCCCTGCACCTGCTATCTATCCCAAGTTATAGAAAATCTCTCAAGCTTCGTGTGAGCTGTAAGATCGCTGAAAACGGACTTCTAGAACTCCAGATATGGCCAAAACAGTGTAGACTGCGCAACCTCCCCGGAAAATCCGAATTTTAATCAATTAATCCTCCAAACACGATAGAAGCATTACCCATAATCGACATTCTAGTAAGTCTGCACAACTAAGAAAAACACATCAAAACTACAATAAACTTGAGGCCAAGTCAATCAATTTAAGCTGAATTTAAGCGATCCAAGTGGATATAAAATCCACTTATCACACCCCCAAACTTAAACCGATCCTTGTCCTCAAGCATAAACAATTACAACTAACTAACTAACTAGTACCACTTCCGTAGGTGATCACGGTTGCATTTGGCATATGTAACAAGCCCTTTAAACCCCTAGGCAGCCCTAGTGGACGAGTAAGGTCTCGTGAGGGCCTATAGTGAATGAACCCACAAAATACATTTATCCTAATGCAATGCAATGCATGAATGCAACTAGAATGAAAATGCAACGATCCCCTTCAAACTAACCAAAACCAACTAGCAAGCAAATATCTTAGAGAATGCAACTAAATCCAAATAGAGCTCGACCAAGCTCCCGTATACTAACAATACATGAACAGAAACGTGCGTGTGTGCAATGCTCATAAGAAATACTCCCAAAACTAGATCAAAAATCATACATGCTCTTCGTCAAGACAATCACAGGTTTATAAATAGAATAGACTGTAGACACTTATTTTAGACCCTTATTTCTATAATTCTAGCATTTTAGATCCTTATTTCTATAATTTTGCATTTTAGACCTTTATTTCCCTATTTCTTGCATTTTAGACCTTTATTTCTTTATTTCTTGCATTTTAGACCCTTATTTCTATAATTTTGCATTTTAGACATTTATTTCTCTATTTCTTTCATTTTAGACCTTTACCTCAACAGTTGGTATATAAGAAGGGAAATCACTATAAGTGGGCAAATTACACATCATGCAAATATACAGGGATTATATTATTTTTGTAGAAATACAAACCTCGGTATTTCTTTTGTCAACTGTTGTCTGAACCTGTATCGGCTGTGAAGGAGTAGGGCTAACCTGCAACCACAATGTGATAAAAACATGAAGAACATATTCAAAGTTGGTATATAAGAAAGGAAATCACAAATAGGAGAGATTAGTACCTCAATATGAGCATCAGGAGGGACAGATGCCGGGGTAGACTGTGAAGGAGGAGGGCAGGATCCCGGGGTCATCTGTGTAACAGGAGGAGCAGCTGCTGTAGTCTCAACCTACAAGATATTTTGCATTTTAGACCCTTATTTCTATAATTTTACATTTTAGACATTTATTTATCTACTTCTTGCATTTTAAGCCCTTATTTCTATAATTCTAGCATTTTAGATCCTTATTTCTATAATTTTGCATTTTAGACCTTTATATCTCTATTTCTTGCATTTTAGACCTTTATTTCTCTATTTCCTGCATTTTAGACCCTTATTTCTATAATTCTAGCATTTTAGATCCTTATTTCTATAATTTTGCATTGTAGACCTTTATTTCCCTATTTCTTGCATTTTAGACCTTTATTTCTTGCATTTTAGACCCTTATTTCTATAATTTTGCATCTTAGACCTTTATTTCTTTATTTCTTGCATTTTAAACCCTTATTTCTATAATTTTGCATTTTAGACCATTATTTCTCTATTTCTTGCATTTTAGAGCTTTATATTATTTTTATAGAAATACAAACCTCAGTATTTCAACGTATGATCCCTTCCTTGGGCCATGCGACATGAGATCCAACAGCTTGCTTGACCGTCTCCATCTCACCAAGTACTGGAACTGGAATCAAGGCTTCTAGTTTAATCCCACCATCCACTGACACTCTCAGACATCCAGTAGGCATTGGCTTGCCATGTATTTTTGTACTAATTTCTCCTCCATCTGGGTAAGCCATGCCATAGGCAACCTTGTTGTCTATGCTATCCACTGCCAACTCACTTGGTATTGGAGCCTACAATTATGATAACAAAAGTCAAATTACAGCTACAATTATCAATGGTATATAAGAAGAAAATCACAAATAGAAGAGATTAGTACCTTAATATGAGCATCAGGGGGGACAGATGTCGGGGTAGACTCTATCACAGCAGGAATAGTGCTAACCTGCAACCACAATGAGATAAAAACACGAAGAACATATAAAAAGTTGGTATATAAGAAGGAAATTACATTTAGGAGAGATTAATATGAGCATGAGGGGGATAGATACCGGGGTAGACTGTGAAGGAGGAGGGCTAGATACCGGGGTCGTCTGTGTAACAAGAGGAGCAGCTACTGTAGCCTCAACCTACAAGATACACCGATCATGCATTTTAGACCCTTATTTCTATAATTCTTGCATTTTAGATCCTTATTTCTATAATTTCGCATTTTATATCCTTATTTCTATAATTCTTGCATTGTAGACCTTTATTTCTCTATTTTTTGCATTTTAGACCCTTATTTCAATAATTCTTGCATTAAACCAAGTGTTAAGGATTGATACCTCAACTTGGACTACAAGCGGGACAGATACCGGGGTAGGCTGTGTAGCAAGAGCATCTGTAGTCTCAACCTGCAATTATATGTCAACACACCGATCATATAGTTATATATATAATTCCTCCTAAGTGACTCGAATTAAACCTAGCATTAAGGATTACTACCTGACGAGGACGTTTATAAGAGACATGAGGTGTGGCATCGTGCGTATGTGAAGCAAGAGAATCAACAGTCTCGACCTGCAATAACATATACAACAATCATACATATATTCAAACATCGTCATTCAAAGATAACAAGTATCAAAAGATTACTACCTCACGCAAACGTTTTTGAGAGACGGATGGTGGAGGCTGCTGTGAAGATGAAGGACCGTAGGGGTCAATATCCATATCATGTGCACGAGAGGGTCTATCAAAACTAGGTCTGGTAAATCCAACACCCCTCCACTCGGTGTTGATCTGATCATAACGACCCAAAAACTCAGTGATGATATCAAAGAACCAGTCGGGGGGATCACGACGGTAAATGGCATGTAATGTCCTCATTCCACAATCCAGCTGCATTGAAGTATTTAGATTCAAGAATTAGAGAAATAAAGGTCTAACGTGCAAAAGTATAGAAATAAAGGTCTGAAATGCATAATTATAGAAATAAATGTCTAAAATCAGTAGAATTGGAGAAATAAAGGTCTAAAATCCAAGAATTAGAGAAATAAAGGTCTAAAATGCATACCGCATCAACCATGTCCTGCTGTTTACACAATATCACGCAAGTATACGTGGTCACAAGTAATATAGATAAAATCGAGTTCGTTCCGCAGAGATCTGGTATAGGTTTTAATTCAGTAGATGTACTTATGCAACAATGTATGGTTTTAACTCACTGCTAAGACAATTAACTAATTGGGATTTTTGATTATCTAATTTAAACTAAGATGCAAAGTAAGAACTAATTAACTAATGAGAATTAAATCTGAATTACTTATAAGAATAAAAACATGGGATCCTAACTTCATTATCTACTTCACTTAGTGTCGATGCCTTTAATCAATACATATGATGGTTTTGATATCTGATCATATAACACGAAACAAGTAAAAGCTACCTCTCGGTATACTAATACCAAGCTACGCATGCATCCACAAAAGAGATAGAATATGGGTAGACACCAAATATGTTTAGACCCTATATCTCTATAGAATTTGAAAACATAAAGGTTTAAGCACAAGTTATCCACTTAGATCACATAGGGTAGCATAATATCTCTATTTACGCCACAAATCATGATGTTAAAACATCAACCTATCCTATGCTAGCATGGCAAGTTCTAAATCTGAAGATCCACTCTCGTTTCGTAAGAGATTAACAAATTAGATGTTCGCGACGCATCTAAATACATGAAACACAACCATACGAGGATATCAAGAATTGTACCACCCCCAGATCTGGGGTCCGGGATTCGGTCGTTACGGTCTCCAATTCTGTCCATAATACTTGAACTTACTTCAACATAAAATAAATTACATCTTTATGACCCAACACAACAATATAAAACACACCCGTTATAGTCCCAGAGATGAAATATGAGTAACAATCAAATTTTATTAAACGCATTATGAGTTCTTACAACCCAAAAGAGTTACAATATGAATACATACTCTTTGCCATCCATTTGCATAAGTCATGCTAGACTATATACTTGGTACTGAAAGAATGAATCTATCCTACCAATAGCTTCTTCTTCAGCTCAGGTAGTCTCATCGTCCTCGCCAGCGTCGAGTGCGCCTTGTGCGAGTCATCTGGTCTAACTGTTGTTGTGATATAATAATAAAGCAAAGGTGAGCAATAGCCCACCAACAAATATAACAGTTCAAAAGTATCTTTCAAACCATGTGCCATGCATTTACGGAAATGATGCCAGAATAACATGAACGATGAAGTTACGAGGTAACTCAAAATGCATATATAGGTGGGAATATCTACTATGTCGAAGATAAGCCAGATATTATCATTTATCATATAAAGAGGAACTTGCAAGGAAAATATTGCAATTCCAGTTATTAACATTTTTCGAAGTCCTACAACCTGAAAGAAGTCTCTTCGATACGTGTTGCAGAAGACACCGTCAACCTGAAAGAAGTCTCTTCGATACATGTTACAGGGAATTCCCAATTTGGGAGATGAACCAATATTGGAGTTATCACGCGCCAGCTGTCCCACTCCCTGATGATCAGTCGGGGATGGTACAGCCCAATATAGTTTACTACCGGTAGAAGGAACAACTGAAGGCTCCACTTGTCGATTGCCTTTAATAGTAACTCCCTGGCCAATGGTTAGGCCTTGTGATGGACCGCGCGACTCGGCCTCTTACACACGACTCCTGGTTCGAATATATCCACAACATTCAAACGTAGAGTTTGTCCTCCCTTCCCCAAGTGAAATACTTGTTGATAAGACTCCACAAAGTATTCGTATCTAGTTGGAAAGGAAAATTCACCTACATTTCCCAAGCTTTTGCTTGTTAATGGATATCAACTTGTTCCAACAATCTTACCCCTCGAATGATGAGAAGGTACACACAGACTTAATGAGTCCATAGCAACCAAGTTGCGAGTGAAAAGGATAAATTATGACCGGGAAGTCAACAAGATAAATAACCTTTCTCAAGTAAGGTTCCCTTATAATATGGAAGTTTGAGCGAGCATTTGAATCCTTTTAGGATAGATTTAAATGAAAATAAAAAGAGTTGGGAACCTTTCCTTGATAAAATAGTCGTAAAAATACTCCGAAATATTTTACATAATATTTGGAGGTGAAAGATAATCTCCAAATAATATAAATCATTTTAAAAAGAATTTAAAAGAATTAAATAAATATTCCAAGAATATTTATTAACTCAATAATAATTACGGAATATTATTAAATCATAATATTGCTCGTAAATAATCCTCGAATGAATATATAGAAATATTTACTAAATAAATCACTCCTTAAATGAATATTCAAAATAATATTCATTAATAATTAGACTCCAATAAGTATTTAAAATAATATTCCATAAATGAGTCAAACATTAAATGAATATTTGAAAATAATATTCATTTAATAAATAATCTCCTAAATGAATATCCAAATAATATTCCTTTAGTAATCAAAACTTTAAAGGAATAATCGAAATAATATTCCTTAAGTAAATAGAACTTCCAATGAATATTTTAAAATAATATTCATCAAGTATATAAACCTTAAATGAATATTCGAAAGTAATATTCATTTAATAAATAACATTTTAATGAATATCAAAATAATATTCAATAAATAATCAACTCTAAATGAATATTCGAAACTAACATTCATTTAATCTCTCTCGTCTAAGATAATACTCGAATAACATTCCTCGAAAGATTTCCAAGTAATTGATACTTTATGGAAATATAAATAACGTTTGATAATAATATTCCTCAGATAAATAATAATCTATCGTTGGAATCCCTCCGGGTTTCCACGACTATCTATATCTCAAAATACCGACTCCCGGTCTATATTTAGAATGAATATCATATGCCCTTCGCTAAGGGTCTTACCAAAACAATCCGTCTTATCACTGATAATTCGTATCTAGTCTATAAGCCAATATCAATTTAGGGAACAAGTATATCATAATATAATTTGACAATAGGCATGCATGCTATGGCATATGTATCAGAAACAACAGATATACATATTATCACAACAACAGTTCCAAGGTATTGGAAACTTGCCTGGTAATCGGGTGTGGGTAGAGATAGCGTGTCCTGGGTCTGCTCGATGATCTATAAACAATCAGAACATTCGAGATTAACCACTTAACACCTTTTAAAAGTCTAAGTATAAACTTCACTTAAGTCGAAACACGTTTTCAAGTTATCTCGTTATGCACCCTTTTGTGTAACTCTTTTTGTCACCGATACGGTCCGACATTTGTTTGTTATTAAGACATGTCATCAAACTTACACTTGGTATATACTTAAATCGTATAAGTTCTAAGGTTGGTCGTTTACGAACCAAGATTATACCTCGAGTTTTATCGCCCGTTTTCTTAGTGAATTTCCAAAGTTATAACCAAGTGTACTTTTAGGGGTTCGTTCGGGCTTAACTTTGATTCAATCATTTTTATAAAATCAGAAAACGATCCGTTTGACATGAGGTTTTCTCCCACACCTTCCTTATGCTATATATTATTTAATTACCATGATTTGCCACTGCATAACTTATTTTAAGAAGGTTCAATTTCCGTTACGAACTTTCTTTTACGGTTTCGAACCGCTTTTAGTAATTTGACCATAATTCCTAAAATGTAAATCAGAATGTTTCGATTTTCATGCAAAAACGATCTATGGCTCGAGAACTATAAGGACGTGTTAAGTAATCACTCAGGTCAGAAATTTATCCTAACTGTTATGCACGAATTGTTAAGGTCTAACGAAAATCGGGCATTACGACGGCTATAAATCGAACGATTCTAATTTCATTTCATCAACACCAAGCCACACCGGGCATACCATACATCTTACATACATTATACTCATCTTATAAGTCCAAGAACAGTTCACTTTAGAACCATAATCATCATGTCTCATAATCAACAAAATCAATTACATAATCATGCTTACATGCTTATCATAACATCTAACTTATAACTAATTTAAAAATCACAAAGAACACCATAAAAATTAAAATAAAACCTAGGGTTTGAGATGTTCATACCTTCCTTGAAGTGTTCTAAGACCTTACTAAGCCTTTATTATCTCTTGCATATCCTTAACCAAGCTTAGATCATTCAAACAAATCAAGAAATCAAAGATTAGATCTTGAAAACACTATTCATCATCACTTTGATGATTTTTGAAAACTATGCTAGAGATGGAATTTGAAGCTCAAATTTCTAGGAGATCATGTTGATATAGTAAGGAACTTACATGATTTATTTCATGGCCATTGAAGGTCAAGAGGTTGGACTTTGATTTTGCTAAAAAGGAGCAGATTTTTTTTGCTCTTCATGGAGTTCTTGGCTTTGCTTCCTTTGTTTTGCTTTGTGTTTTGGTGTTTAATGCAATAATACAAGTAATATCTATCTATCTTGGATGCATCTCTTGCCTTTTGTGCTGGTAACAATCTATTGGTGCCACTAGTTGATCCATTACTTGTCCAAGTGTTGGCATTATATCAAGCAACTCCATTTTTGGTTAATTGTAATTACACCACTCCTTTGTTAGTTGACTTATATGTAAGTCACTTGTATCATTCTTTTTCCACCAATTGCACATGTCATCTCTTGGCCGTTTATTTGTTTCTTTGTCCGGTTATTGCTTGTTTCGATTGATCGTTCGTAGGAATATCTCACGGATTTCTAATTAGGGTTCACCGGGAATTTTCTTAATATTTACACCATCATTTTCAATTCTCTTTAATAATTCTTGAACCTATATTCCTTAAATCCCTTCAATAATTCTTTAATTCTTTCAGTGTCCAGGGAAATCTCGGGGAAAATAAAAGTGCTATTTTTCAGAATCCGACAGCTTTTACATACACTTATTTTCCCCTGGATCACTAACATGAACTCGGAAATCCGTTCCGGGTACTTCTATATAGTGTCGTCTCATAATATTCTCATTTCCACCAAAACACTATTCATTCTTTATTCTTCCTTTATTCCTTATATTTATGACAATGTCCTTGTTCTTTCTCGGGCGTTCCTTAACCTTTACACGGAACCACTGGACTAATCGTTATCGATCTGGATGACATGAGAATATTCTCCTGCTTGGAATTGACATAACTTATTCCCCTAGGAGATAGATTATTCTTACCTAAGCTGTCAACCATTAGCATTCCTCATGGCATAAAAACATTTGAATCAAAATCTATTCCTTTCATTCATTATCTCAATCGTTACATCGTAGTCGTAATCACTATTCACCATTACCTCATTACATAATAAAAAGTTTTAATTATATCCAAAATTTGGGGTTTTTACAAGAATTCACCACACATAAATCTTTAAAGCATACAAACTACTAAGCTAAATAGATAAATCCGTTAGAATCCCATGACAACGATTAGTTCATAGTTGAACCTCTCGTCATCATGGGATCTGATGAAACCATGATATACAAAAAGATATGAATGAAAGAAGTAATTATATTAATAAAACAAAGAGTTAAGAAAACAAATCTAGAATCCAGAATAACACAAAAGATGAAGTAGATCTAGATCCGTTGCTTGTCACGAGCGTTGAATCCTTCTCTCCTTTTCTCCCTTGCATCTAAGCTATGATACAATAATAAAAACCCTCTAATTTACAAGGCTAAGATGTGTTTTTATAGGCCTAGATATCTTGCCCAGCAAGAAAAACAACCTACAATACAATTAGAAATAGGTTTGGATACCAAAAATACAAGTAGAATTCGGAATAATGTCAAAACGGACATTTTCAGGATTTTCTGTCGGACCTACGCGCCCCAGGCGCGTGCTACGCGCTCCAGGTGCATGCTTCTGCTGTTTCACGCGCTCCAGGCGCACGGTTACGCGCTCCAGGCTCGTAAACTTCCTGCCGAAACTGATTTTCCTCCATTTTCTTCGTTTTTGAGCCGTTTTCTTCCGTTCTTTTTGCCATTGCTTCCATAGTCAATTAACTTTACTTGGAACCATCATAAAATCTCAGTGCTTGACTCCAAACTTCATTCCATTTACACAAATCAACTTCAAATTTGACGGAAACGGCAACCCTAATCGACATTCTTGCAAACCTGTACATTCAAACAAAACACATCAAAAATACCAAAAATTTAAGTCCAAGTACACCAATCAAGCCGATATGGAACGTTCCAAGTGGATATAAAATCCACTTATCACACCCCCAAACTTAAACCGATGCTTGTCCTCAAGCATAAACAATTACAACTAACTAACTAACTAGTACCACTTCCGTAGGTGATCACGGTTGCATTTGACATATGCAACAAGCCATTTAAACCCCTAGGCAGCCCTAGTGGACGAGTAAGGTCTCGTGAGGGCCTATAGCGAATGTACCCACAAAATCCATCTAACTAAACAATGCAATGCATGAATGCAACTAATATGAAAATGCAATAATCCCCTTCAAACTAACCAAAACCAACTAGCAAGCAAATATCTCAAAGAATGCAACTAAATCCAGATAGAGCTCGACTAAGTCCCCGTATACTAACAATACATGACAGAAACGTGCGTGTGTGTGATGCTCATCAAAAATACTCCCAAAACTAGATCAAAACCATACCTATTCTTCGCCAAAACAATCACAGGTTTATAAATAGAATAGACTGTAAACACTTCATAACTTAAGAACACCTCCATCATCATTCAAGTTAGACAAGAATTTATGATTTATTACTACGACACATAATAATATACACAACAACGCATGCTTATTTAACCGTGCAATGGATGAGACCCCGAAAGGCTTATACAATAATACCCATGTAGCGAGCGTTAGGTTAGTGGATCACAAACTATAAAAGCCTTAGGTCACTAGGCACAAAGTCCCGCGAACTTAATTGCTCGAGTATTAAAGAGCTCACCCTGGTTAATTTTGCATTTAAACATTTAACTATTTACATGACTCCTTTTTTTTCCTTTTTTTTTTCCTCTTTTTTTTTTTTTTTTTTGCGATCTGGAATGAGCCTTTCTCATTTCCAACCCTAGACTACTCATATAAATATGAGCCGGCTATTAGCCATTTGACGCCTAGCCATATTGACAATTATTTACAATTAAACATGAAATCCCTGTTTTCCCCCAAACTTAGACTTTAGTGATCCTACGCCATCAAGGGAATAACGAAAATTCTAAATATAAACAAGTGATTAAATCTCAAACAACCAAACAAGCATGACCTCAACCTAGCCCAAAAGCACCCAATGAGACTGTGTAAAAGTTTTGTTCCCGTAACATGCAAGTCAATTTCATAGGAACTTAAATCAACCCTCTATTCATCATTACCACACTCAATTAGACACCTACCTACCAATCAGAATTAGCTCATTCTAAGGGATCATGAAAAATGCATGCCATGAAATGCAACTAACATGAACTCACATGGTATACGAAACAAAAACAGAATGCCCTACATGAACAAACATAATTAATATGAACATATATGCATGAATTACTACTATTATGCAAACATGATATCTATATGAACACAATGACTCACAATCACAAATAACTACATATACACTACTTATCCCCCAAACCACCCCCAAACTTAAAACATTCAATGTCCCCATTGAATTGAAGGTAATACGAAGGATAGTAGAAAACATACCTAATTGTTGAATCACGTGGGTTGCCTCCCACGAAGTGCTTGTTTAACGTCAATAGCTTGACGTTACTTCCTCAACTCATGGCGGTTTCAAAAGAACAACTGAACCGTCCTCAACAGAAAGACCATTCGTACGAACGTTAACATCTTGTTTGCTTGCTTTCCACAAATCTCTCCCGTCAGACTTCAACCTGATTTTACTACCCAACGGCCTAATCTTCTTCTTTTTCTTCTTCACACCTCTCAGGTGCTTCTCCGACTCGAACGGCTGAACAAAACTTTCTTCTTCCTTATCATTGGTTTTCCACCTTCGCAACACGTTATCATGCCCCTCTTCAAAAATCACTAGCTCATTATTCAAAAGGACATACCTCAAATGTGGTGGAAGTTTCCCAAGCTTTACACTCGAAAGATCTCGAATTGAAGAACTATCAATGGAATCACTGATGTGATGCTTTATCATGTCTGTGTCTGACTTTTCGCTCAATAACTGATCAAACTTCTTTCTCTGACCCGTATCAATTAATTCCACACTGCAACACTCTTCCTCCTCTGTCAGAAATTTCATGGCCTTGAAGACATTAAAGGTGACATTCTGATCTTGCACCCTCATTGTAAGCTCTCTTTTTTGCACATCGATCAAAGTATGGCCCGTAGCTAAAAACGGCCTTCCCAAGATTATGGGAATCTTCTTGTCTTCTTCGAAATCTAGAATCACAAAATCGGCAGGAAATATGAGCTTATCAACTTTCACTAAGACATCCTCCACTATACCCCTCGGATACGTGATCGACCTATCAGCCAACTGCAAAGAGATGTTGGTTGGCTTTGGTTCCGGCAGACCAAGTTGCTTGAAAACAGACAAGGGCATGAGATTAATGCTAGCTCCCAAATCACACAAGCATTTTCCAAAAGACAACTTTCCAATGGTGCATGGAATTGTAAAACTTCCCGGATCTTAAAGTTTAGAATGCAATTTCTGTTGCAACACCGCACTGCACTCCTCTGTTAAAGCCACTGTTTCAAATTCTTCCAACCTTCTCTTTCGTGATAAAATATCCTTCATGAACTTTGCATATCTCGGCATCTGCTCCAATGCTTCAACAAAAGGAATGTTAATGGAAAATTTCTTGAAGACATCCATAAACTTCTGAAACTGTTTCTCTTGACTTTTCTGCAAGCGTCCAGGATATGGAGGAGGATAGATCTGATTGCTCTTCATAGACTGCTCTGGAGTAGACTTTTCAACAGACTTCTTGCTCTTTTCCACTTCATCATCTAGCTGATCAGCCACCAAATCAGATTTTGCAATTTCTGGAACTACAGAATTTTTAACCTGCTGATTCTGAACATCTTCATCTTCCTTAGCTGCTGATTTAGGATCCCTCGTGACTTTTCCAGATCTCAAAGTAACTGCATTCACCTATTCTTTGCTTTCCCTTCTCCCTGGATTAGCCTCTGTATCACTAGGCAGAGTTCCTTGTTGCCTACTAAGTAAAGCACTAGCAAGTTGCCCCATCTGATTCTCCAAGGTCTTAAGAGAAACTGCTTGACTTTTAACCATCATCCTCAACTCCTCTATTTCTCATTTTTCATTTAAAGATTGACCCACACTTGCCTGAGACTGCTGTTGAAATCCAGGAGGTTGATATGGTTCCCTTGGAGCATACTGCTGCTGAAAACCTTGATTGAATGGCCTCGTTTGCTGACCCTGAAACTGCTGATAAGGCTGCTGTTGTTGAGCACCTTGATTATTGCTCCAGCTGAAATTGAAATAATTCCTATTATTCGGATGATAAGTGGCTGGAACTGGTGTAGCAGGTCTCTGAAAATTGCTCACAAAATGTGTTGATTCAGACGAGATAGCACACTGATTTGTCTCATGTGCGCCCGCACATAACTCATAAATACTAGCAACCTGCTGAACTCCATAATTAGCAAGAGAATCCACCTTCATCGTAAGAGCCTTCAACTGAGCTGTAATGGCTGTAGCCGCATCAACTTCAAGAACACCTGCTACCTTGCCTTGAGAAAGCCTCTGGGTTGGATTTTGATATTCATTAGCAGCCATCGTCTCAATAAGATCATAAGCCTCCTCATAGCTCTTAGCCCATAGAGCCCCACCTGATGCTGCATCTAGCAAAGGTCTAGACTATGCTCCTAACCCATTGTAAAAACCATTAATAACCATCCAATCAGGCATGCCATGATGAGGACACTTTCGAAGCATCTCCTTATAATGTTCCCAAGCCTCACACAAAGATTCACCAGATTGCTGCTGAAATTGAGTTAGCTGGTTCCTTATTGCTGCAGTTTTCACCATAGGGAGGAATTTAGTAAGAAATTTCTGAGCAAGATCCTCCCATGTAGTAATGGAACCGGCTGGTAAAGAGTGTAACCAGCCCTTAGCCTTATCCCTCAGAGAGAATGGGAAAAGCCTCAATTTGATCGCATCATCCGGTACACCATTAAACTTGAAAGTGTCGCAGATCTCAATGAAGTCCCTGATATGCATGTTAGGATCCTCCGTAGGAGCACCCCCAAACTGAACTGAGTTCTGCACCATCTGAATCGTGCTCGGCTTGATTTCGAAAGTATTAGCTGCAATAGCTGGCCTGACAATGCTAGACTGAATGTCATTGATCTTAGGCTGAGAATAATCCTTCAAAGCCTTAGCTGCCGCTGGTAAATCTGCCATCTCTTTTGCTGCTGCAAGTTCTTCTTCTTCCAGTTTACGAGTTTGCAAACGTGTTCGCATACACGTTCAAGTACCTGAAACACCAAGAAACAACAAACTAAGTAAGAAAATCCGAGTCAGTGAACGCTAACGACCACTGATGACAAGCACATAAACTAAAAACAAAACATCGATGATCCTCGGCAGCGGCGCCAAAAACTTGTTTACATAATATCACGCAAGTATACGTGGTCACAAGTAATATAGATAAAATCGAGTTCGTTCCGCAGAGATCTGGTATAGGTTTTAATTCAGTTGATGTACTTATGCAACAATGTATGGTTTTAACTCACTGCTAAGATAATTAACTAATTGGGATTTTTGATTATCTAATTTAAACTAAGATGCAAAGTAAGAACTAATTAACTAATGTGAATTAAATCTGAATTACTTATAAGAATAAAAACATGGGATCCTAACTTCATTATCTCCTTCACTTAGAGTCGATGCCTTTAATCAATACATATGATGGTTTTGATATCTGATCAGATAACACGAAACAAGTAAAAGCTACCTCTCGGTATACTAATACCAAACTACGCATGCATCCACAAAAGAGATAGAAGATGGGTAGACACCAAATATGTTTAGACCCTATATCTCTATAGAATTTGAAAACATAAAGGTTTAAGCACAAGTTATCCACTTAGATCACATAGGGTAGCATAATGTCTCTATTTACGCCACAAATCATGATGTTAAAACATCAACCTATCCCATGCTAGCATGGCAAGTTCTAAATCTCAAGATCCACTCTCGTTTCTCAAGAGATTAACAAATTAGATGTTCGCGATGCATCTAAATACATGAAACACAACCATACGAGGATATCAAGAATTCACCACACATAAATCTTTAAAGTATACAAACTACTAAGCTACATAGATAAATCCGTTAGAATCCCATGACAACGATTAGTTCATAGTTGAACCTCTCATCATCATGGGATCTGATGAAACCATGATATACAACAAGATATGAATGAAAGAAGTAATTATATTAATAAAACAAAGAGTTAAGAAAACAAATCTAGAATCTAGAATAACACAAAAGATGAAGTAGATCTAGATCCGTTGCTTATCACGAGCGTTGAATCCTTCTCTCCTTTTCTCCCTTGCAGATCTAAGCTATGATACAATAATAAAAACCCTCCAATTTACAAGGTTAAGATGTGTTTTTATAGGCCTATATATCTTGCCCAGTAAGAAAAACAACCTACAATACAATTAGAAATAGGTTTGGATACCAAAAATACAACTAGAATTCGAAATAGGGTCAAAACGGACATTTTCAGGATTTTCTGTCGGACCTACGCACCCCAGGCGCGTGCTACGCGCTCCAGGCACATGCTACGCACTCCAGGCACATGCTTCTGCAGTTTCACGCGCTCCAGGCGCATGGTTACACGCTCCAGGCGCGTAAACTTCCTGCCGAAACTGATTTTCCTCCATTTTCTTCGTTTTTTAGCCGTTTTCTTCCGTTCTTTTTGCCATTGCTTCCATAGTCAATTAACTTTACTTGGAACCATCATAAAATCTCAGTGCTTGACTCCAAACTTCATTCCATTTGCACAAATCAACTTCAAATTTGACGGAAACGGCAACCCTAATCGACATTCTTGCAAACCTGCACATTCAAACAAAACACATCAAAAATACCAAAAATTTAAGTCCAGGTACACCAATTCAAGCCGATATGGAACGTTCCAAGTGGATATAAAATCCACTTATCACCTGCTGGGGATACCAGTCACGAGGCACAATCTTAGCACCATGCTCAGCCACAAATGGAGCAATCCTTAGCTTACTGACGCGCCTGTACCAATACATGTACTCCTCTATAGACACGTAATTGCCCTCCTCGATAATAGGTATCATTCCATCATTAAAATCATCCAACTCCTCAATGTAATTTGCCAGCAACACTGTATGATTGTCCTGCACCCAACGAGATGATCTCTCCATCCGCAGTAAAGCCATGTCAACCGGATCCTGTGGGATATGCTGTAGGACACTAAACTGTCTCAAGACTCTATCTGGCATGATATACTCAACAATATCAAAAGAAATGAGATGGACATGACCGAGAGCCATATAGTTAGCATCCATCAAATCGATATTATAATCTCTTGAAACATTCTGAATGTCATAAAATCTCTGATAAGGCTACCATGTCAGCCAACTATGCTGAAAGCCGTCAAAGTCCCCACGATAAAGACCTGTATGGTGGTGGGGGTTAACCCTCCTCTCATCTACCGGCTCAGCCCATGCCAATGCCCTCGGCCAAACAAAATCCTGACGAGGTGCTAGCTGCGGTGCCCCAGGTAACAACCTCTCGTAAGACCAAAGCTGCAAAAGCATGGTGCACCCATTAATAGCAGTGGTAGTCTTCTGAGCAGCCTTGGTCAAACCCCTGAACAAATAACTCAAAACTGCAGCTCCCCAGGCATACCCCCTAATCTCATGCGAATTCTGGATTAACTTTAAATACCTGCAAAAATTCAGGAAATGCAAATTAAGGTAAGAATTCAATAATTGGAGAAATTAAGGATGAACATGCAAGAAATGTGAAATTTAAGGCATAAAATGCAAGAATAAGATACATTTAAGCATAAATTGCAAGGACTAGAGAGAGAAATGAAGTTAAGAAGTACCTAGGATGCACGACATCTCTGTTCAATGAAGGAAACAACACACCCCCAATGATGTAAAAAAGATAAGCCTGGGTGTACACAAGGTTATCATGCTCGATAAACTCGGGAGAAGGGTTCTCTGGTTTCTTTTTATAGATTTCCCTCAACCTATGAAGCTTCACCCCACCTAAATTGCAAAGAAATGAAAATTTAATGTATAACATGCAATAATTAAACAAATTAAGGACTTAAATGCAAGAAATTAGAATTTATGGGCTAAAATACAATAACTAGATAATTATCTTCCTAAATTGCAGAGAAATGAAAATTTAATGTATAACATGCAAGAATTAAACAAATTAAGGACTAAAATGTAAGAAATTAGAATTTATGGGATAAAATTCAATAACGATATAATTATCTTCCTAAATTGTAAAGAAATGAAAATTTAAGGTGTAACATGCAAGAATTAAACAAATTAAGGACTAAAATGCAAGAAATTAGAATTTATGGGCTAAAATGCAATAAATAGATAATTATCTTCCTAAATTGAAAAGAAATGAAAATTTAAGGTATAACATGCAAGAATTAAACAAATTACGAACTAAAATGCAAGAAATTAGAATTTATGGGCTAAAATGCAATAACTAGATAATTACCTTCCTAAATTGCAAAGAAATGAAAATTTAAGGTATAACATGCAAGAATTAAACAAATTAAGGACTAAAATGCAAGAAATTAGAATTTATGGACTAAAATGCAAACCTTTTTTATACATATTTTTGCGGTCGATCTCAGTCAACCTCAAATCATGCCACCGTCTCAGCCAATATGGAAGCGGTGCAGAAAGATCCGTATGAGTAACAACACGACCACGAACAGGCAAACCCAATATCATGTAAACATCCTCTAGAGTGATGGTCATCTCACCAAATGGGAAATGAAAGGTGTTGGTCTTTGGCCTCCACCTCTCCACCATCGTCGTGATCAATCGGATGTCGTTCTGGGGAATCGAGCGTGGATTGGCAAACACTCGAAACCCCAGTCTATCAGCAAACTAACCTGGCTCTCGTCAAATACCCACTCGTCGAGGTTGGCTGTCAACTGCCGGACATCCAACTTCTCCCTCTCACCCCCCTGCCATATGTGACTGCTAATATGATCATCCTGAATGGTCAAGAGGGACCTATCGAGAGGCCCGCACTGCATATCCATAGTATCTGCAATGTGCAAAATCAAAGAAATAAGGCACACTTCATAAACATGTACCAAAATTGGCTAAAATTATCATTCCATGAAGACATATTTAAAACAAGAATAAATTAACAATGAATATCATTTATCAAATAAAATGCAGTACTAATAACATTAATTAATCAAAATTTGAATTAATAAATCATATTAATTCATAAATTCGAATTTTAAACTTAAAAATTCAAATTAATAATTCAAAAATTCGAATTAAAATTTCCACAACTCATAAAAAAATTATAATTATAATTTCATAATTATAAACCCTAATAATTCGAATTAATTCATAGTTTTAATAAAAATTCGGATAATAATTCGAATCATAATAAGAAATTGGGCAATTCGAACTAATTCAACCTAATTGAAGATGAGAAACCCTTATTTCAACTCAATTGAGGGTAAAAGCCCTAATTTCAAACTAATTCAAACCAAAAATGGGTAAAATTCGAACTATAAACCTTAATAATTCGATTTAATTCATGATTTTAACTAAAATGAAGCAAATAAACACCACGCACAGTTAAAAATGAATCAAACCATGTACATATAATCGTGAGTAGCAATGTATATAGTAGTGTGTGTGTGTGTGTATGTATAATTATGTGTGTGTGTGTGTGTAAGAATCAATTAGAAGATACCTAGAGGAGGAAGATCGCCTGAGATAGTTGCCTCTATGTGTTAATCGCCCGGAATCGGCTGGAAATCGCCCGGAGTCTGCTGGAAATCGCCTGAGATAGTTTAATTAGGGTTTAGTTCGGGTCGCGGAAACCGCAATGGGTGATTGTATACTTCTGACTTCCGCATTGTATCATTGCGGCAGAAGAATTAAGGGTAAAAAAGTAATTGCATATTTTTAGACATCCGCAAGGTTTCATTGCGGCAGAAATAAGGGTAAAAAAGTAATTTCAAATTTTCGTTCTTCCGCTATGTATCATTGCTGCAGCAATTTGGAGGGTGAAAACGTAATTTCATATTTTTACCTGTTTCTATATTTCAAACTAACAGCTTTTATTAATTTATTATTTTTTATACTTTTATTAAATATAAAACTATAATAGATTATTTAAAATTTTATGTAATAATTCAAATTTTATAAACATTTTTTTATATTTTATAATGTATTAATTTACCATTTTTTATTAATTTTAATAAATAACAAAAAAAAGTATAATAAGGTAAAATCATATGTAATAGTGTTTTGTTTTGAGGAAAATTACCAATATGTTTATTTGGTGTAGTGGTTAAGTCGTCCTTACTAATGGGTGAAGGACCTGAGATCGACTCCACATAAAATAAAGTATTTTTTTAAGTTAAAAACACTGCCGCAATCCTTCATTGCGGCAGGTGACTTTTTTCCTGCCGCAATGAACACTTGTGGCAGTGTTCGAGTTGGTGGTTGTGCGCCATTTTTCAACCAACGGTGGCTATGGAAGGGCACCCTATATATATATATATATATATATATATATATATATATATATATATATATATATATATATATATATATATATATATATAGTTAAGTATTGAATACAGTAAAAGAATACAGAGAGGGGGTGAATGGATTCTTGAACTTTTCTTTGTTCTTGAATCTTTGCAACAAGATATGTGTTGAGTGTGTGAGATATGTAAGTACAGATAACAAAGACAAACACAACACAATATCACTTTAATCTAATATTTTATTAGATAAAGATTTTGCTACAATATGTGAATACAAATGATAGTATTCTCAGCTTCGTTTTTCTCAGAGAGATATTTCTTCTGATGTATATGAAAATTTTATCTCTAAAAACTTGTCTGCTAAGGAAGTGAGGCTGTATCCTTATAGACATGGATACACCTACTTACTACAAATAAGGTAGGTAAAACAAACTACTTTCCAGTATGTCTATCTCATTTGAGTAAGAGTCCAAACGGCTACAGATTTGACTTTGCAAAGCCTGTTCAGATCCACTTCTTTAGCTCCTTGTCCCTTTGTCTTATCTCTCCAAGCTTCTTTGTAGGATTTCCAATGTGCTTTATAGTACATAGTCAAATAAAGCGTCTTGGCTTGTTGCAGGTTTCTGACTTGTACAATTCTTCAGTATTTTGTCTCCAAGAATGTATTCGAGAAGTGGCTAAGTGATTGATTCGAGAACTCGAATTGACTTAATCGATAACTCTGAGTTCTCGAATAGTGTTATATTGACATATCGAATCACTTCTCGAATAGCTCTTTTCTCTGGGACTCCTTGAGATATCGAATAGAGCATTTTGACATATCGAATCCCTGAGATGTCGAATAGCTTCTTTAGTCCTTGAGATATCGAATAGAGCATTGACTTGTTGACCCTTAGAGAACTCGAATGATGCTTTGACTTGTTGACTCCATGAGTTCTCGAATAGAGTAATAGACATATCGAATCTCTGAGATATCGAATGAGATATCAAACAGTGTATTCAGAGATATCGAATAGTGTCTTCTGAGATATCGAATCTCTGACTTCTCGAATAGACAAATGTACTTCTCGAATTGGTACTTAGGCAAATTCTTCATTTCTTCAAATCCCAACTGTGATTATTTGGCAGTCTTTATCTCCTTGGTTGAGGCATGAACCTTGGAACTTCTTTCAAGCATTATTCTTGACTTTATAAGTACAGTAACACAACTAGAATTTGATGCCTATTACAAGTACAGAACAAATAGAAACTCTACAACTAGAGGTTCCCTCAGTTAAGAGGTCATGTAGGTAATGCATAGCATTACACATACTTAGGTTTGTTATTAGATGTATTCAGGAATGCCTCTGTGACTAACAATCTCCCCCAAATTGTGAGTAAGACCCTTAGTCACAATTTCATGTCTGATAACAAGCCTAACATACATAAAGATAAAACTTGACAGTACATGTATGAATTTTGATTAGCAATGTGGATAGAACTACAGGGTGAGTAATCTTACAGCCTATGATGAAGTACTAGCCATTGTCATTTGTTTCCCTTTCCATAGCTTTGGCTTGCAAATCATCATATGCTTTCTGTCTCCTTTCTTTCTCCTTCCTTGTATTCTCATCCATAGCTTTTATTATTTCTGCCATAGCGTCCAATTCTTCAAGCAAAATTGAGTCTTTGAAATCTTCAAGTACTGGTTTCAGAATGTTTGCAGGATAGTGGTTGAGTAGATTCATTCTGATGTGGACCTGATCCCCATTTCTCCTCCTATACTTCACCACATAGGGGTTAAACTGAACTCTACACAATCCCTTTGCCCTTAGCTTTTCTGCTTCAATCTCCAGTCTCTCAATTTCTTTCTCCCTTGCTAGCCATTTCTCAAGACACTCTTTTCTGATTCTCTCCTCATGATCTCTCTTCATCTTCACAAAATCAATTAGCTCCAGCTTCCATACTCTTTCCACTTTATCTTATGAGCTCAACAATGCAATGATTCTTTCTATGTCATGTAGCTTGCCCCAGTGTTGACATCCTCCTTGTTTGAATTTCTCCTCCCTTCCATCAGTATATTTGATCTCAAGGCAGTTATCAACAATGGCAACATGGTAGATTCTTTGAGCTTGTAAGAATTGCAGTTGGTCTTCATCAAAGTCTTCATCTAGTGGTTGGAGTTTTAAGCCTGGATAGATTGTCAGAGTCCTTGATTTGGATAGCTTTGGTTTCCTTGCAGCTTGTTTGAATTTGATCCTTTTTACATGGTTGCCTGGCAGTAGCATGTGACCTTTGTTCGTGGACCATTGTAGTATTCCATTAGCAGTTTGCTTTTTGAAATATACAGATGGTTTCTTGACTTGAATCTTCTTCTCTTCTTGAGGTGGCAAGACAGTTGCAGAAGCCATAGATGTAGATTTTGGTAGGTCACTACTAACAGTATTCACCCTAGACTTAGAGTCTTGTGATGTGGTGAGGTTACTGTCAGCAATGCCTAAGGCTTGCTGTATTCCACTCTTCCTCTCAGAGACTTTACCTTGGTCATCATCCTTCTTATCCTTGTTGTCTTTCTTCTTCTTCTTATCCTCATCCCCCTTATCACTCCTGTGATGACTTCTACTTCCATCACTCTTGTCATCATCCTTATCATCCTTATTCCTCCTAGGTTGAGCTATTTCCAGAATTGAACCAGTAGCTATGAATGTTCTTAAGATGTGAAGTGCTTCCAACTCTTCAGCACTTCTGTTTCCATCTTTCTTTTGTAGCTGGTCAATAATAGCAATGATGAGTCTGTAGTTTTTAGGGTTAAGATCATGGGGGATAACCAGCTGTTTAACATCTTGAATTCTGGTACCAGACTGATAAAAGATGGTTCTTGGTTTGGTGCATACTTCAGGCAATCTAGTTAGTTGACCATCTTTTAGTTCAGTGTACAGTCTTTGGTTGTTCTCCCCTTTCTGCTCAATTAGTTCCATGATAGCATCAATCTCAGAGTATTTTAAGGCTTTCAAGGTTTCAAATGATAGATGCCATATCTTGCCATTGGTCACCATCATGATTTCCTTGAGATAGATTTGATTTAGCTTTCTTGGAATAACTGTTAGATATTTGATTTGATCTCTGAGGCTTCTTCTGTAAAATAAGGTATCCCCTCCAACCCTTGCTTTTGAGGTTTGCAGAAACTTCAAGAATGCAGCATCATGATAAATCTCTGAATTTGCTACTTCTATCAGCTTGGCCTCTGTAATCACCTTAGTTTCCACTGGCTCATCTTCAAGTCTGGGTACTTGGACTGGATTGCTTGGCATGGAACCTGCCACTACTGTAGTAGTGACAGTTTGCTTTTGGCCACTAGGTGTAATGATGTGCACAGGTGGTAGAGTGACCACTGGCAGAGAAGATGGAGGTTCATCAACCTTGAGTTTGCCCTTGCCTGAGACATGAGATGTAGGATTTGAAATTTGTTGATGACCACCCTCATTAATCTTGATGCCTTTAGATTGAGATTGAGATTTCTCCCCCTTAGTCTGAGACTCCCCCTTAGATTTATTCCTTGTTATCCTCTTCTCCCCCTTAGGCTTGTTGTCAGGCACAGAGGCTGTAGTAGCGGCCTTTGGAGTTGAAGAGTCTTCAGATAGAGGGATACCCATGTGCTTCATCATGGCAGACAGCATAGATTTTTGATGCAGAAGAACATCAGCTGTGGTAGTGGCTTGAGTGTTCAATTGCTCAGTTAGATTTGTAACCTTTCCTGCCAGATGGGCATTGGATTCTTTGAGAGACACCACCTCCCTTTCAAGAGTATCAACCTTGGTGAATAGCTCTTTGGCCTTGAAACCATTTAGGGATTGATCTTGTAGTCTCTTGAACTCATACTTTGACAGTTCATTCACAGGGACTTCAGTGACTAGCTTGTCTCCATATTGGTATTTGAACATGGTCCTCAACATAGCATTGGCCTCTGTAGTCTGGTCAGATAGAATTTGAAATTTGCTTCTTAGACCTGTGACTTTATCTTTAAGTAGAGCTAGACCATTATCCATCTTGGTGCAGGTGGTGTTGCAGTGTTTGAGATCTTTGACCACACTGTCTAGTTGAGGAAATTTGGCATCAAAGGCCCTCTTTACTTCTTCTACTGAAGTGGCTGTCTTGTCACACACCTTGTTGACTTCAGTTTTGACTCCCTTGCCAAGGTAGTCTGCCGCCTTGAGGAAACCCTTGTAGGAATCATTAACAGCTTCATACACTTCACTAGGGGACAGGGATTTTGCATTTGAACCCATTGAAGTGATGTATTCCTCTCTAAGATATTGAAGTGCTTCATTGAGAGTTACATCATACTTTCCTTGCATCCAGGCATCTACATTGCCATCTCTCTCAGCATCATCAATAATCTTGGCCTTCTGCATCTCTACATCATCCCTATGGCATAGTAGGATGGCTTCATAATCTGGATTTGAGATGTTGGAGGTGACAAGGTTCTGGGCTGTTTTTACAAACTCAGGAATCTGATCCACAACATAGCTTTGGAGAGCTTCAATGGACATTTGTGGTGGAACAGACCCTGATCCTGAAGCACTGTCATGTTGCACAGGCTTCAGCCATTGGGACAGAAAGTGAGAGCTAGAGCTAGGCAAGCTAGACTCCTCAGTTACAGATGCAACTTCTGTAACCGAATGGAAAGACTCTGCTACTGTTGTCTCCACACGAGTGGGATGAGTTACAACAGTAGTTGACACAGGCACAGAGTCTATAGTTAAAACTAGTGAATCCTCTGTGTTTGTGATGGTGTCATTAGGAGATGCCCCAGCATGCATTCCCTGACCATCTAAATGTGGTACCTGGGTGGTGAGCAAGGTGTCATGCACCAAGTCACTTGAATCCATTGGCTCATCAAGAGAAAAGAATTCTTGATGATCAATGTCTTGCTCCTCAATTGCTTGAGTTGCAGGCTCCAAAGAAATATGAGTGGTAGATTCTGGAAGAGAAGTGTGTTGTAGATTAGATTTTGGCAACTCCCCATGAGAGATAGAGGGAGTTTCAATTGTGATGTGCTCTCCACTCAGTGTTGTGCCAGCCTTATCACTCCCATGTGCTGACTCTGTACAAATAGGTGCATTGGGGAGGATGCTTGATTTTATAGATGCACCCTGTTGAGAGGATACATCTAGTGAGCTGTTTGCCCCTGATTTTACAACTTCAGCCATATGGGTGACTGAAGAGGTGGTTTTAGATTTCTTCTTCTTCTTTAGGCTAATGATAGGTGACTCAGTTTCCTCACCTCCTAAACCTAGTTCTATAGCCAAGGCTGCTTCAGTTAAGATGGTTAAAGATTCAGAAACAACCTGTTTTCTCTTCTTTTTACTAACATCACCCTTTTGAGAGGATGATGCAGTTGGCTCTGTGTTTGGTAGAGTGTTTGTCTGAGAGGGTTGGTTAGCAAGCCATGGGTTAGCATTGTGTTCTTCTTGCTTAGGCTGTGCTAACTGAGACTTAGACTCAAATATTGGCATGTTGTGGGGGTAAGACCTAAACAAACCCTCCATGTGGGGAGTTATTTTAAGCCTTACATCCACATCATTCCTAGTCTCCAAGTTACCAAAAATAAGTTTGGTCATGGACCTAGGATAGCCTATTTTACTTTTATCTAATCCAGGCAATTCAATCAATGAAGCATTTTTAAAATTAAGTACTGATTGAATAAAGCGGGGAAAGAAAATTTCAGTACCTCTCTTGGCTGTGTTCTTACCAAGTCTCCCATATAGCTCTTGTATGATGAGATGTCCAACATCTATCTTTCTTCCATGAGCCAAAGCATAGGCAAGCTGCTGCACAGGTGTACTAATCTGATCAAAGCTCGATTTCCTGGCAGTGAATACCTGAAGGAGTGTAGCAAAAACATAGCTCCATTCCTTTCTCAAGTACTTCCTATTCAGCTTTCCAAGTTTAATAGCCTCTGAGTAGTTGATAAATTCAAAGAATTCTTCCAACTCAGCATCTGTGGCCAGGAAGTCATATGCCTCTTGCTGCAAATCCAAGGCTTCATTCATGTTTGCGGTAGTGATAGTAATATCCACGCCTTGAATCTTGCAGTAGACAACATATGAGGTAATAGCATTCTCAAGGGCGATGACCTCCACTGTATCTGTCCTCCAGAATTGTTCTAATAAGTCTATGTACAGGGTTGGGTTGGCTGATAGTGCACCATTGATGTAATATTCAGACAACCATCGAACAAAGCACTTGAAATTAGCATTTGGTGCTTCCACATCACTGGTAATTGCGATGAAATTGGTTTGGGATGGTATGGTGAGTTGAGTGTTTGCCATTTGGGTAGAGAAGAAAAGAGAATTAAGGTTGAAGAAGAAATTTGCAGTTAGGGTTTTCAGAGGTTTTAAGAGTTTAGATGCTTGAGAAATCAAACGAAATGAGTTGAACAGTTGTGAAATTGTATATATGACTAACTTGAGTTGTCGATTAGATCTAAGTTTTGTATCGACAAGACAATCATTTGAGAAGTATAAAACAACTATTCGATAAGTCAAGAAAGGCTTATTCGATATCTCAAGAAGTTTGTAACTCACAGCTGGCAGGTATTTAACTCAGAAAATAATTCTAGGCTAAATAAAATATGTTTTTATGAGCGAAATGAAATTTTGAATATAAATCCAAAAAGCGATTAAGTGTCAGCGAGAAATCAGCCTTTTCAAATGATTCGATAACTCAAATACAGTATTCGAGAACTCCATCATTAGAGAACTAAAATACTCTATTCGAGAACTCAGAGTGTGCTATTCGATTTCTCCAAAAGACACTATTCGAGAACTCAAGAGGGTTCTAGATAGGCCTATTCGAGAACTCGAGCCATGACAAAACAATGAATCATTTGAGAAGTCTGACTTATCGAACTATACTTTTCACTCATAAAATTCAATTTTCACTATCTTTTTGAAATTTACCAGAAATATTCACTGAAGAATATTCTACCAAATTAAATAGTGATTCTCTCAAAATTTCACAGAAATTTTAAGCTAAAGATGTATGATTTTCAACATATGCAGCATTGTGGAATATTTATAAATCATACTCCAGCCAATACTTACTTCAAAAATATTGAGCATTTGATAAAGTAAGTATTTACTACTGCAACAATCTAGTTGATATATTCACTTAGCCAGAATTTAAAAATTCAGCATTCCAATCTCACTAACCAACCTTGTGAAGGTGGCTTTATCTAATGGCTTAGTGAATATGTCAGCTAGTTGTTTCTCTGTGGGAACATAATGTAACTCAATGGTTCCATTAGTTGCATGCTCCCTAATGAAGTGATATCTGATGTCAATGTGCTTTGTCCTAGAATGATTGACAGGATTGGAGACTATAGAGATTGCACTTGTGTTGTCACACATGATTGGAATTCTTTCCAACACAAGTCCATAATCTCTAAGTTGGTTTCTGATCCAAAGCACTTGAGCACAGCAACTTCCAGCAGCTATGTACTCAGCTTCAGCTGTGGAAGTTGACAAAGATTGTTGTTTCTTGCTGTACCAAGAGACTAACCTTTGTCCAAGAAGCTGGCAGCTACCTGAGGTGCTTTTCCTATCCACTCTGCATCCAGCATAATCAGCATCAGAATAACCAACCAGATTGAACCCTGTGTCCTTAGGATACCATAACCCCAAGTTTGGTGTGCCCTTCAGATATCTGAAAATCCTCTTTATTGCTATCATATGTGATTCCTTTGGATTTGATTGAAACCTTGCACACAAGCATGTTGCAAACATGATGTCTGGCCTACTAGCACTGAGGTAGAGTAGAGAACCAACCATGCCTCTGTAGATTGAGATATCTACCTTCTTGCCCTTAACATCTTCATCTAACTTGGTGGCAGTGGCCATGGGTGTCTTTGCAGGTGAGCATTCTTCTAAGTCAAATTTCTTCAATAGATCCTTGATGTATTTGGTTTGACTTATAAAAATGCCATCCTTCCTTTGACTCACTTGCAGCCCAAGAAAGAATGTTAATTCTCCCATCATACTCATCTCATATCTGCTCTGCATGAGCTTAGAGAATTTCTCACACAGCTTCTCATTTGTAGAGCCAAATATGATATCATCCACATAGATTTGAACTAAGATAATATCATCACCATGTTTCTTGTAAAACAGTGTCTTGTCCAGTGTGCCTCTAGTGAATTGATTCTCCAATAGAAATTGTTATAATGTGTCATACCATGCCCTAGGAGCTTGCTTAAGTCCATACAATGCTTTAAGCAATCTGTAGACAAAGTGAGGGAATTGTGGATCCTCAAAGCCAGGTGGCTGTTGCCCATATACTTCTTCTTCCAACTCCCCATTCAGAAATGCACTCTTGACATCCATTTGATAAACCTTGAAATTAGAATGTGCAGCAAATGCCAAGAAAATTCTGATGGCCTCTAGTCTAGCAACAGGGGCAAAAGTCTCATCATAGTCAATGCCTTCCTGTTGAGAATATCCTTTTGTAACCAACCTTGCTTTGTTTCTTATGACTACACAATTTTCATCCATCTTTTACCTTAGAACCCATTTTGTCCCAACAATGGTTCTATCCTTTAGTGCAGACACAAGTTCCCATACTTTGCTTATTTCAAATTGGTTTAGCTCCTCTTGCATAGCAATTATCCAATCAGGATCCAACAATGCATCATCAAGTTTCTTAGGCTCAACTTGGGATAGAAAGCAACCATAGAGACATTCATTTAGAGTTGCTCTCCTTGTCCTCACTCCTGTATTTGGATCTCCAATTATCTGATCTGCAGTATGTGATCTATCCCATTTCCTTGTATTTTCAGATTGATTTCTCAGCCTTGATGTTGCTTCATCATCCAGATCATGATCATTTACATTTCCTCCCCCTGTGAAGTTGCCACTAATCACAGGTGTGTCTTGGATGCTTGTTTCTTCATTGTTGGTTGACACAGGTTCTTCATTCACTTGAGTTTGTTGGATTGTGGGCTCAAATTCAGTTTCAATCTCCTCATCAGAATCATCTAGATTATCAAACTTCAAAGGATCTCTATCTTCATCATTGGCTTCTTTTAATCCAGGTAGTTTGCTGTCATCAAATGTCACATCTGTGCTTTCCATAACTTTCTTTTGAGTGATGACATAAACTTTGTATGCAATTCTTTCCATAGAGTAGCCAAGAAAAATTCCTTCAAATGCTTTTGCATCAAACTTTCCAACATATTCTGAATTGTCTTTTAACACAAAGCATTTGCTTCCAAAAGTATGAACATACTTTAGAGTGGGCTTCTTTCCAGTCATCAAGTTGTAAGGTGTCTTTCCAGTGTTTTTGTTGATGAGGGTTCTGTTTTGGATATAGCATGCAGTGCTCACAGCCTCAGCCCAAAAACATGTAGGCATTTTTGCATCAAGTAACATTGTTCTAGCAGCCTCAATCAGAGTTCTATTCTTTCTTTCAACAACTCCAGTTTTTTGTGGAGTCCTTTGAGCTGAGAATTGTTGAGAAATACCATTCTCTTTGCAGAATGCTTCAAGCATGGCATTTCTGAACTCTGTTCCATTATCACTTCTTAATGCAATCACACTTGCATTGTTGGCCTTTGCTTCCTTGTCAATTTTCTTTATATGCTCAATGATTACTTGTGGAGCCTCATCCTTTGATGCTAGAAATTCTACCCATGTATACCTTGTGAAATCATCAACCATCACCAGAGCATACTTTTTCCTTCCTAGTGACATAATATTGACAGGCCCAAACAAGTCCATATGAATTAGTTGTAGGGGCTTGGTTATTGATGTCATTGTCTTTGACTTGTGGCTTGATCTTTTCATTTTTCCCTTTTGACAAGCCTCACACACTCCTTCTTGACAGAATTCAAGTGTGGGCATGCCTCTCACTAACTCCCTTTTGACTAGAGAATTAATGCCTTTGAAGTTCAAGTGTGATAGCTTCTTATGCCACAGCCAACAATCTTCATTTGATGCTTTTGAGTAAAAGCAACAGATTTTGTCCTTGTTTGCAGAGTTCATATTGGCTACAAACAGGCTTCCTTTCCTTACTCCAGATAGAGCAAAGTCACCAGTCTTCTTGTGGGTGATCAAACATTCATCTTTGTCAAAATTCACTTTGAAGCCTCTGTCAGTAAATTGACCAACACTCAGTAGATTGTGCTTGAGTCCCTTGACCAGTGCTACATTTTCAATGATGACATTTCCAATTTCCAACTTGCCATATCCCAGTGTGTTGCCAATGCTGTCATCTCCAAAAGCAACCATTGGGCCAGCCTTCTCCTCATACTGTGATAGCAGGGCCATATCACCAGTCATATGGTTTGGGCATCCACTGTCCAAAATCCACATGACCTTCGTTTCACTTTCTTTGCCCTGCAAACACAAAGGTATTACTTCTCCTTTGATACCCAAACAAGTTTGGGTCCATGTGGCTTAGCAACAGTTTTATCATAAACAGCATGCTTATCAATTTTCTTGATGTTAGTCTTCTTGTCACTGTTAGAAGTCTTAGAATCAAGGTTCTTAGACTTAGGTGACAGAGGCACCTTCCTAACTTTAGGAGGACTTGAAGACTTTGTTCTTGTGTAGTGTGTGTGAACATTGTGACTGATGCAACCTTCCATGAATTGTCTTCTCAAATTAAAGCAACTAGTCATTACATTCATGTTACATGGCATACAATCAAATTTATCACAGAAAGGAGAGTCTCTATGTCTTAAAGGCACAGAGCAATCATAGAATGGTTTAGCAACACTACCAGATGGTTTCTTGCATGCATGAGTTAAATGATTAGTGCTAAAACAATTTTGACAAACTTTCCTAGGGGCATTTGGCACATAAGCATAATTGTTATCCTTGTTAATCCCTAATTTGCCATTCCTGTTTTGTTTCTTTTTAGCCACTTTCTTCTCAAACTCATTATTTCCAGCTGAAACAAACTTCACAAATTTCTCAAGTCTAGGTCTACCTCCTACTGGCTCCTTGGCTTTGGTTTTGACATTCTCACTCTTAGAGGATGCTTGTTGTTCATTTGATTGTGCTTTATCTTCATCATCCAACATTTGCTTAATGAGTAAGGCATCCTCATCAATCTCAAGTGTTGGTGTTTTAAATATTTGGGTCTCAGCCTTTTTCAAAACCTAAGGCACTTCCTCTTGAACAACAATGTCATCTTCAATGACTGCATAGCCTTTCCTCTGTTTGAGAGTTTCATAATCAAGTCCAATAGCAGCCTTAGGTCTAGCTAGATTTTTCTCATGGTAGGACTGCAATAGACTAGAGGAATTCTTGAATGTTTTCAATTTAAATTCATTTTCAGCTAGTTCATCCCTAAGAGCTTTCTCAACTTGACTAGCACATAGAACCTTATTCTTTAGATATTCGATTTCTTGTTTAAGGTTTTCTACTTCCATAGCAGTTAGTTCTAGTTCCTCATTCCTCTTGTTCAACAGTTCATTCTTAGTAGACTGTTTAGCAATCTCTTCATTAGCAGCAGTCATACTAGTATGAATATTAAACATCTCAACAGATAGTTGTTCAACCATAGATTTGTATTCAGAAATAGACATATCTATAGTAGTGAGGGATGGTACCTGAGAGTCTGATTCAGATGGTTCTTCCTTGGAGTTGGCCATCAAGGCATAGTTGCAGAATTCTTGTTCTTCTCCATCACTATCAAAATCATCCCAACACTTCCCTTCAGCTATGTAGTCCTTACCTGGTGTATGCTTCTTTAGCAGAGCCTCATACTTAGCTTCAAGCTCAAGAAACTCCTTATCCATCTTTTTAGGCTTCTTGCATTCACTGGCAAAATGCCCTAGGTCATTGCATCTATAACATCTCACAGATGACCTATCCACATAGCCGGTTCTGAATTTGTTTTTGTTTGCTTTCACAGGTGCCTTGCTCTTATTGAATGAATGATTTTTAGATCTAGACTTGAAGGGCTGATTCCTCTTAAATCTGATGTTTGGGAATTTTCTAGCCATAAAAGCATATGAAGTGTTTTCCATGGCATCCAACTCTTCAAGAGTATAGAACTCATCTTCTTCCTTTTCATCAACAGGTTCAGTCACTTCTTCTTCAGTTTCTTCATCATCTACTATCTCTTCTATTCTCAGTTGACTTGTAGTTGCTTCCAGGTCTTGAACGGATTTGTTGACAATCAAGGCACAGAATGTGTTTATCATTCTGCCTTGGTTGGCTTGGATAGCCCTCTTCTGAAGCAACTCAAGCTCATGAGTTTTTAAAACCCCATAGAGCACATCATATGTGACTTTGTTCAAATCTCTTTCTCTTAGAGATATGACCCTTTGCTCTGATGGTTTGGTGCAGATAGTGGAAACTTCATGTTTAATTCCTTAGTGCTGTAAACCTTCCCATTCATTTGAAGCTCAGTCACCAGCTTGTGAAATCTCTCAAACATATCAGTAATACTTTCTTTGGACTGTGCCATGAAAGCCTCATACTGTGTGACCAGTATCTGTTTCCTATTCTCTCTTACCTCCTCTGTCCCTTCACATAACACCTCGATGTGGTTCCACATGTCCTTGGCTGATGTGCATGATGCTATGTTGGCAAACATCGACATATCCATGGAGTCTATGATCATCAACATGAGATGACTGTCTAGGGCAACCTTTTCCTTCTCTGAGCCCGTCCATTTGGATGGCTCTTTTGCAACATATGATCTAGGAATGACTATTGTGCCCACTGTAGATTCAGCAATTTCTTGTTGTGGTACAAATGGACCATTCTTGAGGATGTCAGGGTAGAGAGGATTGGCAGCTTTGATGAACAACAGCATTTTTATTTTCCAGAGGTTGTAATTCTCTTTGTCGAACTTAGGGACCTTCACCGTACCTGTAGTCTTTGGTGTATTCGAACTCATGATCGTTTTCTGTTTAGATTAAACAGCCTACTTTCATACCACTTGTTGAGTATTGAATACAGTAAAAGAATACAGAGGGGGGGTGAATGGATTCTTGAACTTTTCTTTGTTCTTGAATCTTTGCAACAAGATATGTGTTGAGTGTGTGAGATATGTAAGTACAGATAACAAAGACAAACACAACACAATATCACTTTAATCTAATATTTTATTAGATAAAGATTTTGCTACAATATGTGAATACAAATGATAGTATTCTCAGCTTCGTTTTTCTCAGAGAGATATTTCTTCTGATGTATATGAAAATCTTATCTCTAAAAACTTTTCTGCTAAGAAAGTGAGGCTGTATACTTATAGACATGGATACACCTACTTACTACAAATAAGGTAGGTAAAACAAACTACTTTCCAGTATGTCTATCTCATTTGAGTAAGAGTCCAAACGACTACAGATTTGACTTTGCAAAGCCTGTTCAGATCCACTTCTTTAGCTCCTTGTCCCTTTGTCTTATCTCTCCAAGCTTCTTTGTAGGCTTTCCAATGTGCCTTATAGTACATAGTCAAATAAAGCGTCTTGGCTTGTTGCAGGTTTCTGACTTGTACAATTCTTCAGTATTTTGTCTCCAAGAATGTATTCGAGAAGTGGCTAAGTGATTGATTCGAGAACTCGAATTGACTTAATCGATAACTCTGAGTTCTCGAATAGTGTTATATTGACATATCGAATCACTTCTCGAATAGCTCTTTTCTCTGGGACTCCTTGAGATATCGAATAGAGCATTTTGACATATCGAATCCCTGAGATGTCGAATAGCTTCTTTAGTCCTTGAGATATCGAATAGAGCATTGACTTGTTGACCCTTAGAGAACTCGAATGATGCTTTGACTTGTTGACTCCATGAGTTCTCGAATAGAGTAATAGACATTTCGAATCTCTGAGATATCGAACAGTGTATTCAGAGATATCGAATAGTGTCTTCTGAGATATCGAATCTCTGACTTCTCGAATGCTAGACTTCTTGAATAGACAAATGTACTTCTCGAATTGGTACTTAGGCAAATTCTTCATTTCTTCAAATCCCAACTGTGATTATTTGGCAGTCTTTATCTCCTTGCTTGAGGCATGAACCTTGGAACTTCTTTCAAGCATTATTCTTGACTTTATAAGTACAGTAACACAACTAGAATTTGATGCCTATTACAAGTACAGAACAAATAGAAACTCTACAACTAGAGGTTCCCTCAGTTAAGAGGTCATGTAGGTAATGCATAGCATTACACATACTTAGGCTTGTTATTAGATGTATTCAGGCATGCCTCTGTGACTAACATATATATATATATATATATACATATATATATATATTGTGGGTTTGATTAGTGTTATTTGAAGATCTAAATTTTCCCAGCTTTATGTGCTAGTATAATTATATATAAAAAAAATAGTTTTAATTTACATTTTTTTATCTCTGTTTTAGTTAATTCGAAGCATTGTTTTATTTTTGTGTCATTTGTTTGTTTCGAATAAAACCCCTGCATCTCTCTTGTATCCCTCTCATTCTCTCTACCCCTCTCTAAATCTCTCTCCCTCGTCTTTCTTTTCAATCTGCAACACTACCCCTGCCGACTCCCCGTTCTCTGCAAACACCCACAACCCCCGTTGTTTTCTTCCTTGTCAATCTCTACGAACGAACCCCTCCCTCTTTCTTTTCTCTTCAATCACAACACCCATCTCCCCTTTTCTTTTTCTTTTCGCCAAAACCCAATTTTCCCCCTTTTTTTATTTTTGTTCTTTTCCCTTGTCTGATTTATTGCCTGTTTGTGTCCCCAATTTCATGAATATTGAGTTACGAATGTTTGCCTTCCCCCGATTTTGTCTTGTTCTTCTAGTTTTTCCTTGTCTGTTTGGATTCAGTTTCGAGTCACTGAGTCGTCTGGGTAGTTTCATGCGAGTCAGCCAAATTCCGAGTTCCTTGTCGAATCATGGTGTTGTTTTACCGAGTTATTGAGCCGAGTTGATTTGGCTGAGAATTAGTTTTCGAGTTTGTGCTGCTGAGTTTTAGAATCTGCATTTTTCGATTTACTGAATTCTATCATTGATTTCCGAGTCCGCGAGTATAATGGCTGAGTCGAATTGGTTACTGAGTTTTTGTTCAAACTGAGTTCTGCTTACGAGTTCAGAGTTGCTGTTGATTGAATCGTTATTTTGTTTTGTTTTTTTTCCGTGTTTCCTCGCTGTGTTTCCGAGTTCTACAGCCGAGTCGACTCAGTTGTGAGTTTTGGCTGAGTTCGAGTGTCTAAGTTAAATTCGCATAGTCCAGTTGTGTTCATATCTGATTAATGTTGCCGAGTTCTACATGTTTTTTTTACCACCTGTTTGTTTTCTCTGGCCTTATTTTCGTTGGTTTCATTTGTGTACTAATTGAATGGAATTAATTTGTTTTTAGCACTTGTAAATTGTTCTTTTAAATTTGAGTTTGCTCGAGTAAAAATTTGGTATGATTCTGTGTTTCTGCGAGTTTTGATATGTCTTGCTGCGGTTTCGTGTAATGCCTCTTATTTTCGTTTTGTTCTAATTTTTGTTTTTAAGTAATTAGATTAAAAATAGATTAAGTTAAATTATCTTTTAAAAAAAATAGTTTTAGTAATTAAATAAAATAAAATTTAACCTTTTTTTTTCGAAACCCAATTTTAATTCGATTTTAGAATTCTTTTTAAAGTGTTTAATTTTTCTTCACTTTTAATTAAATTAACTTAGAAAGAGAAAAATAGATTAATTTGCTTTTAAATAAAAATTGTTTTAAATTTAAATAGTATTTCAAATTTCTAGAATAATTTAGTCCTTAATTAGAAAAGATTTAATTTTCTTTAAAACAGTCTAAATTTATCTTTTACGAATTAATAATAAAAATCCAAAAAAAAAAACCAAATTGTTCTAGTTCGATTAAATTAGAATTAAGGATTTGCGAAAATGTTAGTCCCTGTGGATCGATATCTTAAATACTAAAACGAGATCGTGCGCTTGCGATAATTAAATGTCATGTTTTTAGCACATCAAGTTTTTGGTGCCGCTGCCGGGGAACTAATTATTTTTCACACCTTAATATTTAATTTTTCGGATTAATTTTATTTCTTGCCTTATTTTTTTTTTATTTCGTTTTATTTTCAGGAAAGTGTGAAATTTCGGGACTTTTCTCTCGGAGCGTGGAAAAATTGGAATTTCTGGAAGCGTGCTTCGGTAACCCGTATCTCCCTCTTTTCATCTTTTTGTTTTTAGAAAATCACAAAAAAATTAAAAAAATAAAAAAAAATTGAAAATCAAAAATCAAAAAAATTAGTTAGTTATTACATAATTGTTGCATCATGCATTTAATCACTTAGGGCACATCATCTAGATTTTTATTTTCTTGTTTTTAATTTTTCGTACCTTATAAATTGTGGTGATTGCTGGAGGACCCAAATGTATGTTAAATTTCTTCTTTCTGTTAGTTAAAACACGTAGTGTAAGCGTCCATAATTGTTTACAGTTTTGTATATATATCGTTGTTTGTGGCATTAATTAGACGTTTGCCCCTAGGATTTCACGTTCAATTAGGAAGGTGCCTAAAAATAAACGTAATTAAGACTTATTCACGACCTTCATTGTCTAAGGTTCGCCTGGCTGTTAAGATTTGGTGTCTAAGTGACGAGTTTGGCCTCTTGGCAATGCCTGCTCTAATCTGGCCGAATCGGTCTGAATAATTCTTAATTTATGGAATTTTTAGTGTGTCTTAACGTTATTTAGGGAACCTAGGTTAGATCTTTCTTTTGATTTTTCACCCTTTATTTTGTGTGCTTAATTTTTCGCAAATTATTTGCTAAGTGTTTTCTTCCTGTTCATGCGCACTACTTGGGTTAGAGATAATTCTGCTAGGTTAGTGAGACCAATTTAGTGTTCATCCTCTTCAGAATCCGAACCCGTAGAAATTTTTGACCCCGTAGTAATCATGGCAGTTTCGTTAAAAGATCGTTGTTACCCCACCAGATCAGCCCAACCCTCTTGCATCACCCTACCTCCCGTAAGTGCTAACAATTTCGAAATCAAGGGTCATCAAATTAGCATGTTACCTAATTTTCGCGGGAGTGACGGTGAGGATCCTTATCTTTTTCTACATGAATTCGAGGAAGTTTGCGCTTTACAAAAACTCCAACAACTTTCCGAGGACTCCATACGACTTAGACTAGTCAACTTCGCTCTAAAAGATAATGCAAAAAAATGGTTGTATAGTCTACCTGTCAACTCGATTTCCACGTGGGAGGGTTTCGTAGTCATTTTTCTAAAAAAATTCTTTCCAAGCCATAAGACTACGAAACTCACTAATGAGATTAATCAATTTCGTCAAAAACTCAACGAACCATTTTGGACGTGTTTTGACCGCTTTAAAAATCTTTTATCCCAATGTCCCCACCACGGAATCAAAAAATGGAGGCTCTGTAAGATTGTGTACGAGGCCTTAGATGATTCAACAACCGCATTGTTGGAATCTATGTGCCAAGGGAAATTCATGGAGAAAGACGAGGACGAGGGATGGGAATTTTTCGAAGAGTTCGCGGAAAAGACTATGCTGTGGGAATCAACTAGGGAGCCCACTCGAGAGCCCGAGAAATCAAACGATTCAATAGCTACCATGCATCAAAGAGGGCTACATCAAGTTGGTAACTCTATCGCGACCGAGGCTAAATTAGCCACTCTTACTCGACGTTTAGAAGCCTTAGAAACCAACGGGTCCCCCTCCCAAGTATCCATGTGCTCAAATTTTAACTCAACCAATCAAGGGATACAAAATCCTCAAGACTTTCAACAAGTCAATGCGATGTTCCAATCGGGTCCTCGAAATGATCCTTATGCTCCTACTTATAACCCCGGTTGGAAAAATCACCCGAACTTTTCTTGGAATCAAGGTCAAGGTCAACAATCTCACCCCGCACAATTCCAAAATCAACCTCCTTCGTTCCAAAACTTCCAATCTCAACCACCTATTTTTCATAAACCTCACGCGAATTCTTTCTCCCCTCAAAATCATGGTCCTTATCCGACTCAAGCTCCTTCCCACCCTCCCGGTTTTTCTGAGTCGGATAAGCGACTTACATCGTTGGAGAAAAGTCTCGATGCGCTTCTCAAAACCACCACTAATTTGGCTCAATCGCAACAGACTTTCATGCGAACCATGACTCAAGATAGGCAGATCTTAAATGCTAGCACCCAAGCCATATCTAAGTTAGAGGTTCAAGTAAGCCAATTAGCTAATGCCATCCATGAGCGTGAGAAGAATAAGTTTCCAAGTCAGGCTGAGGTCAACCCTAAGTTTCCTATTAATCAAAGACCTCCTGACAATGTGCATGCTGTCATTTCCCTAAGATCCGGAAAGCATGTTGATAATCGAGTTCCCCAAAGAGGAAGAAGAAGAATCAAACGTTGCACCGACACCTACTCCCGATCCTTCTGATCAAACTCCGATTCCTGTCTCTTCACCCCTTTCTAGTCAGCCGTCTTCTTCGAGTGGAACAACCTCGGAGCCCGTTCCCGAAGAACAAGTCTATAAACCAAAGGCTCCTTACCCACAACGCCTCGTCTCTAATAAGCAAACTGCTCAATTAGACAAGATCTTAGAGGTTTTAAGCAAGTTAAAGTGAACATTCCTCTTTTAGACGCGATTCAACAAATTCCCTCTTATGCGAAATGTCTAAAAGATTTGTGTACTCATAAGCGAACCAGTCAAGTCCCTAAGAAAGCCTTTTTGACCTCTCAAGTGAGCTCAATTCTTTCTAACCAGATTCCCGTGAAATATAAGGACCCCGGTTGTCCCACAATTTCATGTGTCATAGGTAATTCTTTTGTGGACAAGGCGTTACTCGATTTAGGCGCCAGTGTGAACTTGCTCCCATTTTCTGTCTACCAAACCCTAGGGTTAGGAGAACTTCAAAAGATGAATGTTACCCTTCAATTAGCAGATAGATCAATCAAAATTCCTAAGGGTATGATCGAGGACGTGCTAATTAAAGTGGGTGATTTCGTCTTTCCTGTTGACTTTGTGGTACTAGAAACCGAACCGGTTAGGAATCCAACATACCAAATTCCCGTCATTTTAGGACGTCCGTTTCTAGCCACTTCGAATGCTTTGATTAATTGTAGAAATGGATTAATGAAACTAACGTTCGGGAACATGACCATTGACCTCAATATCTTTCATGTTGGGAAACAACCCGATGATTTTCATGATCAACCTATGGGTGTCAATTTAATTGACGAAATAGTTGATCAAAATTTCATGACCCCTAATGATGCCCTTGATTTTTGTTTAAACCACTTTGGTCAAAACTGGGATGTTTCCGAATATACAAATGAGGTCAATGCTATGTTAGATTCTACCATTCCTACAAATAATCGAGATGATGAACCATCTTCCATGTCTCTTCCCAAAACTAGTGAGCCCGTTGAGTCAACGCTGCCCGATTTAGAACTCAAACCTCTTCCCGACACTCTTAAGTACGCCATTTTAGGTCCTAACGAGTCTCTTCCCGTTATTATCGCCTCTGATTTGACCAAGTCACAAGAGGATGAGCTTGTTATGGTGCTTAGAGAACATAAGGAGGCCATAGGTTGGAGTATCTCTGATATTAAAGGAATTAGTTCGGCCATTGTCCAACATCGAATTCACTTAGTGGATGATGCGAAACCCGTTCGAGATCCTCAACGGCGTTTGAACCCCACCATGATGGAAGTTGTTCGAAAAGAAATTCTTAAGTGTCTCGATAATGGGATCATCTATCCCATCTCTGATAGCTCTTGGGTCAGCCCCATTCAAGTAGTTCCGAAGAAGTCTGGCATTACCGTTGTCACCAACGAGAATGACGAGCAAGTACCCACCCGTGTTCAATCCGGATGGAGGGTGTGCATAGACTATAGGAAACTCAATTCTACCACTAGAAAAGACCATTTTCCTTTACCTTTTATCGATCAAATGTTAGAAAGGTTAGCTGGTCATTCGTTCTACTATTTTCTAGATGGTTATTCTGGTTATTTTCAAATTCCCATTGCTCCCGAAGACCAAGAAATGACCACTTTCACATGTCCCTTTGGAACTTTTGCCTACCGACGTTTGGCCTTTGGTCTAACCACTGCTCCAGCCACTTTCCAAAGATGCATGATGAGCATCTTTTCTGACATGGTAGGGGATTTTCTCGAGATCTTTATCGATGACTTTTCCATCTTTGGTTCGTCTTTTCACCAGTGCCTAAACCATCTTGAGTTAGTTTTAAAAAGGTGTAAAGAAACCAACTTCGTTCTCAACTGGGAGAAATGTCATTTCATGGTTAAGGAAGGGATCGTTCTTGGTCATAAAATTTCTGAAAAGGGGATAGAAGTCGATAAAGCCAAAGTTGACCTCATTGCAAATCTTCCCCCACCCAAGTCGGTCAAAGCCATTCGTTCTTTCCTAGGCCATGCGGGTTTTTATAGGCGTTTCATTAAGGATTTTAGCAAGAAGGCTAGACCCTTAACCAATCTTCTCGGGAAAGATGTCAAATTCGATTTCAATAGCGATTGTTTACAATCTTTTGAGCATCTTAAGAAAGAATTGACTTCTGCCCCAATCATTCGATCTCCCGATTGGAATCTCCCTTTCGAGTTGATGTGTGACGCTTCTGATTATGCGGTAGGAGCCGTTCTAGGGCAACGAATCGATAAAATGCCCCATGTCATTTACTATGCTAGCAAGACTTTGAATGATTCCCAACTTAATTATTCTACCACCGAAAAAGAACTTCTAGCCGTAGTCTTTGCTCTCGACAAGTTTCGGTCCTATCTTATCGGTTCGAAAATCATTGTCTACACCGATCATGCCGCTCTTCGTTATCAATTCTCTAAGAAAGACTCTAAAGCCCGATTGATTAGGTGGATTCTCTTGCTTCAAGAGTTTGACCTAGAAATTCGGGATAAGAAGGGTTCTGAGAATGTTGTCACCGATCATCTTTCCCGCTTGATAGTGGAGTCCACCATCGACTCTCCTGTAAATGAATCCTTTCCGGACGAACAACTTCTGTCCATCTCTACTCCCCCTTGGTTCGCCGATATTGTCAACTATCTTGCAACCGGCGACATTCCCTCTCATTGGTCCTCTCAAGATAGATCGAAATTTTTTTCACAGGTCAAACACTTCTTTTGGGATGACCCGTATCTCTTTAAATACTGTCCCGACCAAATCATTCGGAGGTGCGTCCCAAATAATGAATTCATGAATATCCTTTCTTTCTGCCATGACCAAGCCTGTGGAGGGCATTTTAGTGCTAAGAAAACAGCCGCTAAAATCCTCCAAAGCGGTTTTTATTGGCCTACTTTGTTCAAGGATGCTGCTGAATACTGTGCCGCGTGTAATAGGTGTCAACACTTAGGAAAGATCACTAGGAGAAACATGATGCCAATGAACCCCATCTTAATCATTGAGATTTTCGATGTATGCGGTATCGATTTTATGGGCCCCTTTCCTAGTTCCTTTGGCAACCTCTACATTCTGTTAGCGGTCGATTACGTGTCTAAGTGGGTGGAAGCCATTGCTACTAAGTCCAATGATAACAAGGTTGTTCTTAAATTCCTCAAAGAGAATATCTTTTCTCGTTTCGGTACACCTAGGGCTATCATTAGTGACCAAGGCAAGCACTTCAAGAATCGTCAATTTGAGTCTCTTTTGAAAAAGTACTCAATAACTCATCGGCTAGCCACCCCTTACCATCCTCAAACTAGTGGGCAAGTTGAAGTCTCGAATCGTCAAATTAAACAAATTTTAGAAAAGACTGTCAACTCGAATAGGAAGGATTGGTCAACTAAGTTGATAGATGCCTTGTGGGCCTATCGGACCGCTTTTAAAACCATTTTAGGCATGTCCCCTTTTCGGATTGTCTTTGGAAAGGCCTGTCACTTACCTGTGGAACTTGAACATAGGGCCATGTGGGCCATTCGAGAGTTGAATTTTGACTTACCAACCGCCGGTAGTCATAGGAAGTTGCAATTGTCTGAACTCGAGGAGTTGAGAAATGAAGCCTACGAGAACGTTAAAATCTATAAACAAAGAACTAAGCTTTTTCATGATAAATCTATTTTGAGAAAATCTTTTTCTCCTGGTCAAAAAGTTCTTTTGTACAATTCTAGGCTTCATTTGTTTCCCGGGAAATTGAGATCCCGGTGGGAAGGTCCTTATGTTGTTAGGGTCGTTTTTCCTCACGGTGTTGTTGAAATTGAAAATCCTAAAAATGGTGATATATTTAAAGTTAATGGACAAAGACTCAAACCATTTTTAGAGCTGCCAATTGATCCCGAGGAAGAGGTTATCTAACTCATCGATCCATGATTCAAGTAAGTTTCTTCAGTAGGTAATTGTAAACTCTCTTTCATCCTTATCAGGTATTTTCTCACCATTCTTCCTTGTCATTTATCTTGCATTTTGCATACATTGAGGACAATGCATGATTTAGGTATGGGGGAGGGTTTTAGTGTAAATACATAATATTGAAAAATCCAAAAAAATTAAAAATTTTAAAAATCCAAAAATAGAGATATTTTAGCTTAGTTGTCCTTCCCACTCTTTGAATTCTAGAACTATTTGGTGTTGACAATTTTTTTTGAAAATTATATGTATAATGCCTTTATATAATTTGAACGTAGTCAGGTAAGGTTTTTCCTCATGAAACTTGTGTCGAACAAATTTTTGCTTAAAAGACCAAGACGACACATTTGCACAAGACTTTTGATGGAAAAATTGTATAGGAATGTTATTCGATACCTGAGAGAGAACCCACATGTTAGAACAATGTCGAATCAAACCTTTGCGAAATCTGGTTCCTATAGTGTCAAAAAAAAAATCAAAAAAAAAAATCAAAAAAAAAAGAAGAGAAAAAGAGAGTCAATAAATGTTTGTAATTGTAGAGTGCTAGTGTAATTCTGTGATAATAAATTCTTAGTAGGGAAATCGGCTAGGATGGGCTTATTGATAACCCGAGTAAGTAAGTCCGAGGGGACTTTGTGCCTAGCAACCTAAGGTCCCTTGTGATCTGGGATTGTTGACCTAAAACTCGCTAAATGGGTATTGATGCATAAGTCTCTTGGGACCTCAACCATTGCACAGTCGGTCTAACTACTAAGAACGTGAAGTTTGGCTAGATACTTGTTTTGATAGAGATTGGGTCAGTTCAATATTGGTTAAAAAAGAGAAAATGTTCGTATGCACTTTATCCATCAAGGGCCTTAAATTCACTACACACCTTGGGATTTTTTTGTAAATTTTTAGTCTAATCATGTGGATTGTGGGAACCTATAACTTGGCTATTATTAGAATAATCTTTAAGGCATATATTTTCCTACAAAATTGTTTTGTTGACACCAATGAAACCTAGAGTAAAAGAGGAAAGTTGGATATTTGCTGACTTATCTCAAAGATTTTATGGGTATATCTTCTGTAAACCCTTAGGAGACAACACTCCTCCTGTAGAGATCGTCTATTGGTTTAACGGGTTGGTAAACCTAAAATTACCCGTCACACCTACTAAAAGGAGTATAAGACTTTTTACCTAGATTTTCTTTTTGTTTTACTCGAGGATGAGCAAAAGATAGGTATGGGGGCATTTGATAAGTGCATATTTTTGCATATTTTTATTGCCTATTTATTGTTTGGAATCGTATTTTAATAAATTATTTTGTTGCATTTCAGGAAATTTCGAGAAAAATGAAGAAATGACAAAATAAAGAAATAAATGTCAAGGAATGACAAAAGAAGAAAAATAAGGACCAAAACAAGAAGAAAAGGAAAAGCAAGGGGTGGTGGTACATATTTTTACCAACCAAAATGGATGGCCAAGATTTAGCCAACACTAAACTAAATCAAGGGTCAAGATTCACCCACACCTACCTAAAACCCTAAAATTTTCCTATAAATAGGCTTCATTTCTTCACTTGTAAACACCAATTACCATATATACTAGAATTATGTTGTATTAGTTCATCTCCAAAAATTGTAGTTATAATTTTCTATTTTTCTTGTAAACACTCTTTACTTTTATGCAAATTTCAAGTTTCATTTAATTTCTTGTACTTCTCTCTCATTTCTCTCCTTGTTCTTTATTTCGTTATTTTAGTAAATTCTTGGGTGGACAAAGTAGCAATGCTAACCACACGGGATTGAAAGTATCGATTTAAGAATTTGTAACGATTTTTAATTTCTCGTTCTTAAGTTAATAATCTTAATTGAACCCCTTTAAATTTCAATTTTATTGTGGGTTTGATTAGTGTTATTTGAAGATCTAAATTTTCCCAGCTTTATGTGTTAGTATAATTATATATAAAAAAAAAATTAGTTTTAATTTACATTTTTTTTATCTCTGTTTTAGTTAATTCGAAGCATTGTTTTATTTTTGTGTCATTTGTTTGTTTCGAATAAAACCCCTGCATCTCTCTTGTATCTCTCTCATTCTCTCTACCCCTCTCTAAATCTCTCTCCCTCATCTTTCTTTTCAATCTGCAACACCACCCCTGCCGACTCCCCGTTCTCTGCAAACACCCACAACCCCCGTTGTTTTCTTCCTTGTCAATCTCTACGAACGAACCCCTCCCTCTTTCTTTTCTCTTCAATCACATCACCCATCTCCCCTTTTCTTTTTCTTTTCGCCAAAACCCAATTTTCCCTTTTTTTATTTTTGTTCTTTTCCCTTGTCCGATTTATTGCCTGTTTGTGTCCCCAATTTCATGAATATTGAGTTACGAATGTTTGCCTTCCCCCGATTTTGTCTTGTTCTTCTAGTTTTTCCTTGTCTGTTTGGATTCAGTTTCGAGTCACTGAGTCGTCTGGGTAGTTTCATGCGAGTCAGCCAAATTCCGAGTTCCTTGTCGAATCATGGTGTTGTTTTACCGAGTTATTGAGCCGAGTTGATTTGGCTGAGAATTAGTTTTCGATTTTGTGCTGCTGAGTTTTAGAATCTGCGTTTTTCGATTTATTGAATTCTATCATTGATTTCCGAGTCCGCGAGTATAATGGCTGAGTCGAATTGGTTACTGAGTTTTGGTTCAAACTGAGTTCTGCTTGCGAGTTCCGAGTTGCTGTTGATTGAATCGTTATTTTGTTTTGTTTTTTTTTCCGTGTTTCCTCGCTGTGTTACCGAGTTCTACAGCCGAGTCGACTCAGTTGTGAGTTTTGGCTGAGTTCGAGTGTCTAAGTTAAATTCGCATAGTCCAGTTGTGTTCATATCTGATTAATGTTGCCGAGTTCTGCGTGTTTTTTTTAGCACCTGTTTGTTTTCTCTGGCCTTATTTTCGTTGGTTTCATTTGTGTACTAATTGAATGGAATTAATTTGTTTTTAGCACTTGTAAATTGTTGTTTTAAATTTGAGTTTGCTCGAGTAAAAATTTGGTATGATTCTGTGTTTCTGCGAGTTTTGATATGTCTTGCTGCGGTTTCGTGTAATGCTTCTTATTTTCGTTTTGTTCTAATTTTTGTTTTTAAGTAATTAGATTAAAAATAGATTAAGTTAAATTATCTTTTAAAAAAAATAGTTTTAGTAATTAAATAAAATAAAATTTAACCTTTTTTTTTCAAAACCCAATTTTAATTCGATTTTAGAATTATTTTTAGAGTGTTTAATTTTTCTTCACTTTTAATTAAATTAACTTAGAAAGAGAAAAATAGATTAATTTGCTTTTAAATAAATTTTTTTTTAAATTTAAATAGTATTTCAAATTTCTAGAATAATTTAGTCCTTAATTAGAAAAGATTTAATTTTCTTTAAAATAGTCTAAATTTATCTTTTACGAATTAATAGTAAAAATCCAAAAAAAAAACCAAATTGTTCTAGTTCGATTAAATTAGAATTAAGGATTTGCGAAAATGTTAGTCCCTGTGGATCGATATCTTAAATACTAAAACGAGATCGTGCGCTTGCGATAATTAAATGTCATGTTTTTAGCACATCAGTTGCAATTATAAAAGACTGAGGGTCAGGGAAGCATTTGATATAAGGAAATCATAAACAACAAAGCAATAAGATTTAACTAAGCATGTATAGTTCAGGAAGACAGAATTATGAATCAATAAAGAGTCATTAACCGATTTAGAAACAAAGCAAATATTCAGGTTCTAGAATTGAACAACAACTTATAAGGAATTCATGAAATAAAGGAATCTGGAGTTCAGCAGAATATTTGAGTAAATAAATTGGTTATAACCCATTTTTTTTCAACTATTTCCAGAATTGGTAGAATATTGTTAGATATTTTGAAACTAACATGAGTGATTCAAATAATTTAAAAATAAATATCCGAGAAATTCTCAATTACTCGTAACCTCACTCTTGTCAGCTAAGCTCTCATAGGCTTTAGCTGCCAACCCGGCCCGACAATAATGAGTTGAGTAAGTAAGAAGATCTCAATTCATTCTCGGTTTTAATCGTCACTGAGCAACACATGCTTCAACGATAATATAAACCTCGAATTATAATAATTTAAAGAAAACATTTCTTGAAAGAATATTTATTGAGGGAAGATTATAATTCATATCCAGAAATCATACTAAAAGATTTTTATAAATTTTTAAAATCTTGGATTTCCACTATTTAAAAAAATATTACTTAATTACTTTTGAAGAATATAAAATATTACACGACTGAGGAATCCGGTAAAATACCATGTATTAGAATATTAATAAAAATGAGAATATTTATATACAATAATTTTTTTAAAAGAGCCAACACCTAAACGATAGGTATTGAGGAATCCGATAAAATATCAAGTATTGGAATATTAATAAAGATTAAGAATATTTATTTAAAATAATTTTAAAAGAATCAACACCTGAAAGATAGATGGAGAGAATCAACAATTGAATAATATTTTTGAAAATAAACACTTAAATACTAGTCGAAGGAAAATATCACTTGAAACAATTGTAAGGGGGTATAGACCCTAGCAAAACGATTTGGAAGGAAACCTCACAATTAATAAGGATAGGTTCACATCATTCAACATAAATATGAAGGGTATAAATGCTTGCATGAAAGGATTCAAAAGAACATATAAATAAAATAGATGGGTTCACATCACTTGAACGATAACTGAGGGATAGTAAACTTGCCTCAATACACGAAGTTTCCGATTCCAACATACCAACTCGTTATTCACTGTACATCAGTCTCTATCCCTTTATACAATGGTCTTAATTCGATCACATATCCGTCTTTCCTTTATCACTTGTCAGCCTCTACTCGAGCACACTTGTCAATCCCGGTAATTCTCTCCTTCCTATATATTCCATCTACGCGTGCACTGGCTCTTAGCCGGCCTCCTATTCGTACCTATATACAGGTAAAGTACTATTTCAGTGCTAATAACCGTAACCATCTAACTAGTCCTACCCAAACACATCCTATAACACTTTACCACTTAGCAAATACAACACTTATTAATCATATTCTCAAAATAGTACTGATATGGGCTGAAAATAAGCCCTAAAGACACATTTAATATGGCATTAATTAGACCCAGCATGGTCCAAACGTGGGGCCCATTAATGAGGTCAGAATCCCTATTTTAATATTAATTTTGTAATTAATATTAAGGGTGATAAACAGCTCAGCAATAGTAATCAGATAAGAATGCTATTTCTACCAGACTTAGCCTCCAAGGTACCTAATTCGATATTGAAACAGACTCCTACAAGGAAGGAGTCTAGAACCTTCCTCGAGGCGGTGGCTTGCCCACCAAGTATCCGAATCCTACTACGATTCTAAAGGCTCCCCGAGCCTATATAAAGGACCTGATCCTTCATCTCAGAACTACGTCTTGGTTTGATTCTCAATAACGAGATACGTAGGCACTTTGTGAGGACCGATAAGTCTCGAACACGGAAACAGCCATTAAAGCTCGAAGCTCACCATCCCTTTGCATTAAATAAACACAAACCCTAATCGCAATTCGATAACCCGATTTTTATTCCACAACAGTTGGCGCCGTCTGTTGGAAGATGATGTGTAAAATTATGTCTAACCGTAAGCGCACGGTATCAGTTGTAGTAGATACTAGCAAATACGGGTCGAATCCTCAAGGAGACAGTTTCAATTTCAATTCAATGGTTATCAATTGTTTCTAGTCACAAACGATTATTTGGGAATTTTATTAACTACTAAAGCAAATTTAACAAAGGTTTTAAATCAATTAATTAAGGGATCTAGGGCAATTCAGGTTCACCATGTTTACACCAAACAAGTCACAAATGTATAGCTTTTTAATGGGATTAAGTAATTAAAGCAATGGTTAATCTTTTTCAAGCATTAACACTCTCAGAATATCTAATGATGCTTCCACACTCACCTTCAATTCTGCTAATTGTATGTAAGCCTCTAGTAGTAAAATCTTTCGATCTATTACTCCTATTGCAATCAATTAATCCATGATATTGTGTAATTACACAAATTAAGAATTAAAACATATCAATCAGAATTACTCTCTACCCATCAATTTACTAATCAAATTAAGCCCAAATCATGGTGCAAACATGGCTCCCCTTAATACCCTAGAATTAAACTACTCACTCATTCTAGGATTAAGAACAACAAAAATAATAAATAAAGCCATATAAAACATATACTAATAAACAAGATGAGATTAACAGTACCTTAAACTTTGTATTAACGAAGAACAATGAATCCAATCTTAATTAACCAAGTGTTTACAAAGGAAGAGATGAAGAGAGAAAAAAACCAAAACCTGGCTCTTGTAAAAATACGTATGTATGTCTATCTATCTCTCTTTTCACGCTCTCCTCCTCTTTTATAATAAAACTCCTTAATAAAATCTGATCTCTATCTCCTAATAAAAGTATTTTTAATATTCTAATCAATTTACAAAAAGATATCCATAATTGAATAGGATTTTCTTGTAAAATTCATCACTTCTTTTTCTCCTCTGTTTCTGGGCTCTTCCAGTTGGATTTTGCTTTCTGGACCACCTCTGAATTAAAGATAATTCCCTAAGCTTCGCGTGGACAGTAAGATCGTTGAATTCTGACTTCTGGAACTCAAGATATGGCCCAAACAGTGCAGGCAGCCCGTGCAGCCCAATAATACGAATTTTCTCCTATTTTATCTCCAAAATAGCTCGTTTTGCTCCAAATCCTTCCAAGTCATGAATTCTTTATTTCCTACAATAAAACAATCAAATCTATTAAATAAAAATCCAAATCAATGCAAAACAAAATAAATATGAGAATAAAATCATCTAAAATATATATAAAAATATATTCTATCAAACATCCCCACACTAAGCATTTGCACGTCCTCGGGCAAATAAGTGAAATAAAAACTAAGTCCTAACAAACATCACTTTCGTAGATGACACGATTGCATTGAGCATATGCAACAAGCCGTTAAACCCCTAGGCAGCCCTAGTAGGACGAGTGTTGTCTCGTGAGGGTTTATAGTGAATGTACCCACAAAATTCATCTAACCATGCAAAAGATCAATGCTAACACAACACCACACACACAAGTCCTCTCATGCCACATCAACTTAAGAATCAAAGTAAACATACGATGTCTTGGTGTCAAAAGTGCAAGTATTCACGTAGTCTACTCAACCAACATGCAGAAGGTCATAAAAATTCATGTCAAGTGTAAATATCGTTGGTAATCATGCTAAGCCCACAAGAAATACATCTTTAAGTCAAAACCTGGGATCTCCTATGCCAAAACAAGTAATAACTCACCTTTCACTCACAAACGAATATTCACTCAAGAACAAGGTTAAGTGTATCACTCAATTCCAACAAAATCATAAACACAACTTGACACTCGCAATCAATCTCACTCTCAACACAACATACATCACTGATGACAATCAAAAGGTCTTTGATCGGGTTGTAGCGTGGGCTAGGGACCAGGTATGTCAAGTAAAGCTAAAACAGGTTAAATGTCAAAAGCTAGTACCCAACAATATAATTCATTCCATTCCCTTTCTATAAAAACCACAAAAATACTTCCCCACACTTGGATTCTTCAATAACCCTTACATAATAACTTGACTAGTCGAATGAAAAAGGATCATAGAAACATAAGAATGCTCTCAGATTTATTTATTTTTTCTCTTTTTTTTTTCTTTTTTTTTTCTCTTTTTTCTGTTTTTTTCTTTGAGAGCTAAGGAATAAGCACAATGATCCATAGATATTTTTATGAATTTCGACTTACAAGCATCAACCAAAATCAATATTCCCCAATGGTATGATCATCAATAACCCCCCTTTTATGAACACCTTATTACTCCCTTAGAGCATCTCCAATGGTGTTGGTTAAATTGGTTGGCTAAAATGATATAAAATATTGATTATGTAAAATTTACTGAACCTGTAAGGCGTTGTGCTCCGATGGTATTGGCTATAATGATTGGCTATTTTTTAAAAATGGTATGTTATTATTATTTCAAGTTGTTATAAATAGAATGTATTATTTTATTATGGTAATAGATGATGTGTAATCTTCTTACAGGTCTCTAGAGGTTCGACAAATATAGCCAACATCAAGAGATTATCTATAATTATAGATAACAGTTTTGTCCCATTGGAGTGTAAATTTTTTTACACATTCTTTATAATTCTTATTTATGGTAATTAATTTTAAAATTTACCTAAGGGGTCTCTTCCATTGGAGATACTCTTAAGCACAATACTAGCCTTTGACAATTTAGGTTCAAATTCAATGTAAGGCCAATAGAATAAAAAGGATAATGGCAAGTAATGTGGTGTGTCACCGAAAGAATAGGATTAAGCTCAACGGGTTAACTAATTGATCATGTTTAAAAGGTGTGGAAATATGGGAAATACGAGGTTAAACCTAAGTGCCTTTATCATCTCATCATCAAGTAATGTCATGCATTTCAAGAAAGATCTTAAGTAATTGCTAGCAATGTAAACAACATGTGGACACTCAAGCAAACGAAAAATCATGCAAAAGATATGCATATACGCTCAAAACTCACTTGGTGTGACAAAACATAATCAATCCCAGGTAACAAGACTCTCTAACGCACCTACTTGTACTAAAAGCATGGAAACCAAGTCATCTTGCACATATTCATGTCATTCTAATCACTTACTACATCCAGTTAAGTCTACCAGTTTCAACTTGCTAGTGAAAGTGTGTGCACAAGAACAAAGCACGTCACTTCTCATACAAAAGCGTCAAGAACACAAGATTTCTACGCATGCATGGGTGTATCAAGCAAAATACAACAACTAATCAAATTGCATGGCTAGAATTATTTTTGGTATTTTTCAATTTTTAATTTTTTTTTGAATTTTATAATATATAATTTTTTTGGATTTTTTATCATGGAGAACTCATCCCCACACTTAAGTGGTTCATTGTCCCCAATGAGCTAATGAACAAGATACAAAACTACAACTAAAAAGAAAATAAAACTACACTAAAAAGAAAAGAAGGAAAACTCCCCTGGAATCCATGTAACCTCCGCCTATAAATTCAACCTCCCCCGTCGAAGACGAAAATTTCACAACACTAGAATCACCTCTTCCACGCTTAGGAGCCATAAGAATCAATACTCAACACCCAAGAAGCTCAACCAATAATTTCCAAGCAATATCACACCAAAAATAGCCCAAATTCCAAAAATTAGAAAAAATCCCAAATCACAAGAACACAAATTCGTAATAAAAATAAGATTTTTAGAAGAGATAAACCAACTACGGATTGGAGAGGTGAACTTGCAATTAATTCCTCTTTAGAATTTAATTTTTAGAGATTTAAAGAAATAGAAAAGGAATTGGATTTGTATGGATAGGTGTGTATATATATAAGATGATGGATAGATGAAATTTAAAAATTTAGAGCATAGGAGAGATTTAGGATGGTATGGAATTGATCTAGGATAGATGTAGGATTTAGGGAGTGAAAGAATTTGAGTTTGGATAAAATTTGGGGTTGATTTTGTAGGTTAAAACACTGATTTTCGGGAAAAAAAACTGGGCAGAGGAGGTATAACGCAGCCGCAGGCTGCGTTTCAGGGTCGCTGAGCGCGCGGGAGGCGGGTGCAGACTGCGGAAGAAGCAGTAACGCAGGCGCAGCCTGCGCAACTGATGTGCAGACAGCGAGGAGATCAGTAATGCAGGCGCAGCCTGCCCGAAAATCACTGTTCCTATATATATATATATTTTTTTTGAATACAACACTCAATTTTTTTTTTTTTTACACTAATGCATGGGTTGCCTCCCACGAAGCGCTTTTGTTTAACGTCGTTGGCTCGACTCAGCTGGTTCAGATCTCCGTGGAGGGGTTGTCAAGATAAATCACTTCCATCTTCCCTACGAATGCACCATCCACATATAATTTAAGGCGTTGACCGTTGACCTTAAATTTTGTTCCGTCTCGTCCCATAATTTCAATAGCACCATAAAATTTGACTTCAGTGACGGTAAAAGGTCCGGACCATCTTGATTTGAGCTTCCCCGAAAAAAGTCGAAGTCTGGAATTGAACAACAACACCTTGTCACCAACCTGAAAATCTCTCCTCTGAATCATCTTATCATGCATCTTCTTCGTTCTCTCCTTGTAAAGCCGAGAATTGTCATAAGCATCAAAACGAAGCTCATCTAACTCATTAAGTTGAAGAAGTCTCGCTTGCCCCGCAGCCTTCAAATCCATGTTGAGTTCTTTTATAGCCCAAAAGGCGCGATGTTCCAATTCCACTGGCAAGTGACATGCTTTACCATAGACCAACCGATAGGGAGTGGTGCCTATAGGTGTCTTATATGCCGTCCGATAAGCCCACAAAGCATCATCTAGCTTCAAATACCAATCTTTCCTTGACTTTGCAACCATTTTCTCCAAAATGCTTTTGATTTGTCGGTTAGAAACCTCCACTTGGCCACTTGTTTGGGGGTGATATGCAAGAGCAACCTTGTGAGTAACGCCATATTTCTTCAACAAAGTTTCAAACTGACGATGGCGAAAATGAGAACCACCATCGCTTATCACTGTTCTAGGAACTCCAAATCGTGGGAAGATAATATTCTTGAAAAGCTTCATAACTACCTTGGAATCATTTGTTACCGATCCAACTGCTTCAACCCACTTGGACAAATAATCGACAGCAACTAAGATGTATCTCATCCCACAAGAACTTGGGAAGGGTCCCATAAAATCAACACCCCATACGTCAAATATCTCGACTTCAAGAATACCAGTTTGAGGCACCTCATGGCGTTTAGAAATAATACCCGTCCTTTGGCATGCATCACACGCCAAACAGAAAGTACGAGCATCCTTAAATAGAGAGGGCCAAAAGAAACCGGATTGAAGTACTTTAGCAGCAGTTTTGGAAGGACCATGGTGGCCTCCACATGCGAGAGAATGACAATGCTTAAGAATGTCATGTACTTCGAACTCAGGGACACATCTACGAAAGATTCCATCAGCACACTTTCGATACAAGAAAGGGTCATCCCAAAAATATTGTTTAGCATCATGATAAAACCTCTTTCTTTGCTGATAAGTCAATTCTGGAGGGTGAGATCCACTAACACAGAAATTTGCAAAATCTGCATACCATGGAGTTTGAGTAGCAACCGAAAACAAGTGATCATCTGGAAAAGAATCGTCAATAGAAGTACTCGACGCAATATCTGATTTGAAGCGCAACCGTGAGAGATGATCCGCAACCACATTCTCAGCACCCTTCTTGTCTTTGATTTCCAAGTCAAATTCTTGGAGTAACAGAATCCAACGAATAAGCCTTGGCTTTGCTTCTTTCTTCGCCAACAGATACTTAAGTGCTGAATGATCAGTGTGAACAATGACTTTGGAGCCAATGAGATAGGCTCGGAATTTGTCAAGAGCATAGACCACAGCTAGAAGTTCCTTCTCAGTCGTAGCATAATTGACTTGAGCTTCATCCAAGGTTTTACTTGCATAGTAGACGGCGTGCAATACCTTGTCTTTCCTTTGACCGAGAACTGCTCCAACTGCATAATCACTTGCATCACACATGATTTCAAATGGAAGATTCCAATCTGGAGATTGAATGATTGGTGCACTTATCAAGGCTTCCTTAATCCTGTTAAAAGACTCGAAACAAGCGTCAGTAAACACAAAGGTGGCATCCTTAAGCAACAATTGAGTGAGGGGTTTTGTAATTTTTGAAAAATCTTTTATAAAACGACGATAAAAACCCGCATGACCAAGGAAACTCCTCACTCCCTTGACATTAACAGGAGGAGGAAGTTTCTCAATCACCTCAATTTTTGCTTTGTCAACCTGGATGCCACGTTCAGAAATCAAATGACCAAGTACCACTCCTTCATTGCCCATGAAGTGGCACTTTTCCCAATTCAAAACCAAATTCACCTCTTCACAACGTTTAAGCACTTTAGAAAGATTATGCAGACATACATCAAAATCAGACCCATAAGCACTGAAATCATCCATAAATACTTCCATGATAGACTCTATGAAATCAGAAAATATGGCAGTCATGCAACGCTGAAAAGTAGCAGGGGCATTGCATAAACCAAAAGGCACTCTACGATATGCAAAAGTACCATATGGGCAAGTAAATGTAGTCTTTTCTTGGTCATCAGGATGTATATGGATCTGAAAGAACCCTGAATATCCGTCTAAATAGCAAAAGTACTTATGCTTAGCAAGTCTTTCTAACATCTGATCAATGAAAGGGAGAGGATAATGGTCTTTCCTAGTAGCAGTATTTAACTTACGGTAATCTATGCACATTCGCCAACCAGTGACAATTCGAGTGGGAATTAATTCATCTTTATCATTTTTAATTACCGTTGTTCCTCCTTTCTTATGGACTACCTGAACTGGGCTTACCCATTTAGAATCAGAAATTGGGTAAATGATGCCCGCATCTAACAATTTCAAAACTTCTTTTTTAACAACCTCTTGCATGTTAGGGTTCAAGCGATGTTGTCCCTGTATGCAAGGCTTATGGTCATCATCTAAGTGAATTCTATGCATGCAAAAGTCTGGGCTAATCCCAGTAAGATCATCAATACTATACCCAATAGCTTTTCTATGCGCACGCAAAACAGTAAGAAGCTTAAAAATCTGGTTATCATCAAGACTAGAGCTAACAATCACAGGACAAGTCTTTTCATCATCAAGAAACACATATTTCAGATTAGATGGCAAAGGCTTTAACTCTATTTTCTTTACCTGAGGTTGACCACAAGAAGTGTCAGTGTTGGTTACCTCACAATTCGGATCAGCTGCACCATTCAACTCAAGAATCAATGAATCGACTTCAGCATGTCCTTCTCCTTCTGAAGCTTCAAGCATGAGCACTGCTTCCAATGCATCATTCAATAGAATCTGAGGCGTCTCATCTCGGACAATTCCATCTATAACATCGATCCTGTAGCAAGTATTCTCAAGCAAAGGGGATTTAAGAGCAGAGGTTAGACTAAAAGTAATTTTATCATCACCAACGCTCAATGTGAGAATCCCACTTTTAACATCAATAACAGCACCTGCAGTACAAAGAAATGGTCTACCTAAAATAATAGGTATTTGGCTGTCCTCTTCCATATCTAGAACTACAAAGTCTACAGGAATATAGAATTTTCCAACCCTAACAGGCACATCCTCTAAAATTCCAAGGGGATATTTTATTGAACGGTCTGCCATTTGCAAAGTCATCTGCGTACATTTTAATTCTCCCATATTTAGTTTTTGAAAAACCGAGAGAGGCATGACTGAGACGCTAGCGCCTAAATCACATAAAGCTTTATCAATAATGACACGGGATCGAAAAACTACCAGGATCTTTAAGCTTAGGTGGAGACTTATTTTGTAAAACAGCACTACACTCTTCAGTAAAAGCTACTGTCTCCACCTCACCAAAAGACCTTTTCTTAGTGAGAATATCCTTTAGAAACTTTGCATATGATGGAACTTGAGAAATTAAATCAGTGAAAGGAACTGTTACCTCAAGATTCTTGACAAGTGTCATGAACTTACCAAACTGCTGGTCCACCTTAGTTCTGTTCATCCTGCTAGGGAATGGGAGCTTTGGCACAAATGGTGGAGGAGTAACTGCAGTCTTCTCTTTGTCCTTTTTCTTGTTTTCCTCAGTTTCACCTTCGTTTGCATCTTCAACGACTTTCTCTACCTTTTCTTCCTCAGAATCCTCTTTTTCTTTCTCAGTAGGAACATCGTCAATAGGCATTGGAGGAGCATCATATGTACGACCACTCCTAAGAGCAATGGCATTCACATTTTCCTTTGGCTTAGTTGGTTGTGCTGGTAGAGAGCCTTGTTGCCTTGTAGAGGAAGAACTAGCCATTTGAGCAATCTGAGTTTCTAGCATCTTATTATGTATCTCCATCTGGTTCATCTTTGTTTGCATTTGTAACAATATCTTCATCATATCACCTTGATTATCAGCCTGTGCAGCTTGATTTGCTTGAGGAGCATAATTCTGAGAAGGCCTTTGGAATCCAGGGGGATTCATAGGTCCTTGATGAGGCCTATACTGTTGCTGTGGAGGAGGCTGATATGACTGCTGATATTGCTGCTGCTGATTAAGAACATTTAAATTCTGAGCATTATTGTTCCTATATGAGAAGTTCGGATGATCTTTCCAACCAGGATTGTAACTGTTGGAGTAAGGATTGTACTGCTGCCTCTGTTGGAAAACATTTGCTTGCTCCATCTGAAAATGTTGTGAATTTTGAGCATGGTTCTGGCAATCGTTACCATAGTGGCCTTGGATGCCACAGACTTCACAAACAAGATTATTCATAGGAGCCATGGATGACAATGCATTGATACTCATAGGTTGAGTAGAGGGCTGAGATGTCTTCAATGAGTGGATCTCCTGAGTTAAGGCAGCTAGTTGAGATGATAATAGAGAGTAAGCATCCACTTCAAGTTTACCCCCTTTCTTGGCTGCTCTCGGATTACTGAAGTGATTGGCAGCCAAATTAGAAAGAAAAGCATATGCATCATCAACTCCTTTATCTAAAAACACGCCACCTGCAGTGTTATCAACCATCCCTTTTGTTTCAAGATCAAGACCATTGTAGAAGCGTTTAAGCAGAAACCACTTCTCAAGACCATGGTGAGGGCATGCACGTTGATAGTCCTTGAATCTGTCCCAAGCATCCCGAAGAGATTCGCCATAATCTTGCTTAAAACCCATCATCTTGTCGATCAAATCGTCGGTTCTGTTAGGAGGGAAGAACTCAGTTAAGAAAGCCTGAGCAATCTTATCCCACTCGGTCAGGTCAATATCATTCAACCATTTTTTAGCTTTGTCACGAAGAGAGAAACCGAACAACATGACTTTTAACTGGTCTGGAGTGACTCCCTGATGTTTAATTGTAGAACAGAGCTGTTGAAACCGTTGCAGATGATTTGTAGGGTCTTCAGAGGCAAGCCCAGCAAATTGATTCTGTTAGATCATAGTGAGCAAAGCAGGCTTGATCTCGAAATTTGCTGCTTGAATCGCTGGCATAGCAAGGCCAGTAGGTACCCCACTCGGAGAGGGCTGTGAGTAGTTCTTCAAAGATTTGGGAAGGTCCGCCATCTCAATCTTTGGTTCAGGTATCTCTTGCTGCTTCTCTTTCCTTTGTAGATCTATGTATTGTTGACAAGAAAGTTTAGAATCTGGACTAAAAGGAGTTGTATCCTCTTTCGCTTGATCTTCTTTCGTTTGCGACCTGGTCCTGGGCATCAACAACTAAACAAGGAAAAGCAGTAAGATCGGTCTCAGTTGGAACAAGAGTTCCAAAGAGACAAGAGAAACAATCTAAAACAATCAAACTAAAATTATAGAAACTAGGCGTCTCCCCGGCAGCGGCGCCAAAAACTTGATTTGTAAAATTATGTCTAACCGCAAGCGCACGGTATCAGTTGTAGTAGATACTAGCAAATACGGGTCGAATCCTCAAGGAGACAGTTTCAATTTCAATTCAATGGTTATCAATTGTTTCTAGTCACAAACGATTATTTGGGAATTTTATTAACTACTAAAGCAAATTTAACAAAGGTTTTAAATCAATTAATTAAGGGATCTAGGGCAATTCAGGTTCACCATGTTTACACCAAACAAGTCACAAATGTATAGCTTTTTAATGGGATTAAGTAATTAAATCAATGGTTAATCTTTTTCAAGCATTAACACTCTCAGAATATCTAATGATGCTTCCACACTCACCTTCAATTCTGCTAATTGTATGTAAGCCTCTAGTAGTAAAATCTTTCGATCTATTACTCCTATTGCAATCAATTAATCCATGATATTGCGCAATTACACAAATTAAGAATTAAAACATATCAATCAGAATTACTCTCTACCCATCAATTTACTAATCAAATTAAGCCCAAATCATGGTGCAAACATGGCTCCCCTTAATACCCTAGAATTAAACTACTCACTCATTCTAGGATTAAGAACAACAAAAATAATAAAGAAAGCCATATAAAACATATACTAATAAACAAGATGAGATTAAGAGTACCTTAAACTTTGTATTAACGAAGAACAATGAATCCAAGCTTAATTAACCAAGTGTTTACAAAGGAAGAGATGAAGAGAGAAAAAAAACCAAAACCTGGCTCTTGTAGAAATACGTATGTATGTCTATCTATCTCTCTTTTCACGCTCTCCTCCTCTTTTATAATAAAACTCCTTAATAAAATCTGATCTCTATCTCCTAATAAAAGTATTTTTAATATTCTAATCAATTTACAAAAAGATATCCATAATTGAATAGGATTTTCTTGTAAAATTCGTCACTTCTTTTTCTCCTCTGTTTCTGGGCTCTTCCAGTTGGATTTTGCTTACTGGACCACCTTTGAATTAAAGATAATTCCCTAAGCTTCGCGTGGACAGTAAGATCGTTAAATTCTGACTTCTGGAACTCAAGATATGGCCCAAACAGTGCAGGCAGCCCGTGCAGCCCAATAATACGAATTTTCTCCTATTTTATCTCCAAAATAGCTCTTTTTGCTCCAAATCCTTCCAAGTCATGAATTCTTTATTTCCTACAATAAAACAATCAAATCTATTAAATAAAAATCCAAATCAATGCAAAACACAATAAATATGAGAATAAAATCATCTAAAATATATATAAAAATATATTCTATCAGAAGACAACATCAACCATGGTTCAAACACGAAGAACAACATCAACTGAGACCATACCCCTTAGTTCTGCTCCCCCTGCCACCTCTGATCCGCTTATCACTACTGAAGAAGGACAATTACCCCCATCAACAGGGATGGTCATTCAACCTCTAGCCTCTCAACCCTCAGGGACGATTCCCCATGTTGAGGGAACTTTACCCGTGATTATCCCTCAAAACCAAGAAACTAACCCCCTTCAGATGGTGGTTTCTCCTCTTGATAATGTTGATCGTACGCTACCCCCGGGAATACAGATCCACACTACGGATCTCCCCTTGAATACCAACCCGATGTATGGGTTGCCTAATTATCCCCCTCGACAAAGGGAACCTGGACCTAGCGGTCATGCTTTACGGATCCGAGATCGAGAGTACGAGACTACTCCGGCCCCTATACTGATGATTCGACATCCGAGGATGACGATGATGATCACGAAGAAGTCCCAAGGAGGCGATGTGCTAGTAGAGAACCTCGGAGGAGGTCCCAAAGAATCCATGATGGACCTCCACAAATGGCTGAGGAAAGGATTAAGGCTCATGAGGCTGAAATCCAAAGGTTAAAGGATGATATTGCTAGGGAGCAAGCAAGGCAAAGTCTGATTCGACCTTCTCCAATTACAGGGAGGATTCCCATTATAAATCTGGAAAGGCCTTCAAGGAGACAGCGAAGGGCTGATGCCCCAACTGAAAAATCGACAAGGGTGGACACCCCCAGAAGCAACCCAAAGGATCTGATGCCACTTGGGGATCCTGATGTCCCACACCTCCGTTTACTGAGGAGGTGATGAATGCCCGTATCTCAAGGAAGTTCAAGATGCCGACAATTAAGGCTTATGATGGAACGGGCGACCCCGCAAACCATGTCAGGACATTCTCAAATGCACTGCTGCTGCAGCCTGCGAGCGACGCCTTGAAGTGTAGGGCGTTTCCTTAAACCCTATCGGGCATGGCTCAAAGGTGGTATAGCCGCCTACCTGCGAATTCGATTGGCTCTTTTAAGGAGTTAAGCGCTGCCTTTGTCAGCCAGTTCATTAGTGGGAGAATTCATGAAAAAAGTTCTGCATCTCTCATGTATGTGGTGCAGGGGAAGAATGAGAATTTAAGGGATTATCTCAAGCGATTCACCAAGGAGACATTGAATATCACTGATCTGGAAAATAAGGTGGCCATGGTAGCCCTGGAACACGGAACCACTGATCTCTTCTTTAAAAGGTCTTTGGCAAAACATCCTCCTGAAAACATGGCCGAACTCCAACGAAGGGCCGACAAGTACATCAAGGCTGAGGACAGCATGAAGAAGGAAGCCGTAGGGGGCAATGGCAAGGGTTCCAACGACTCAAAGAAACGAAAGCAAGAGCAAGAGTACGATGCTAGGGACAAGTATCCCCGGACTAGCAAAGACTCTGAGTCACCGCCAAAGAAAGGTTTGGGGCCTAGATTTTCAGATTATGCAAGGCTGAACGCTCCTAGGAGTCAGATCTTGTTAGATATTGAAAAGGATAAAGACTTTCGATGGCCGAAGCCACTTAGGGGTGATCCCGCAAAAAGAAATAAGGAGTAGTACTTTAGGTACCACCGTGATGTGGGTCATGATACAGATGATTGTAGGCAGTTGAAGGATGAAATTGAGTTCTTGATCCGAAAAGGGAAGCTGAACAAGTTCACAAAGGGTGATGATCGTGGAACCCAAAGAAGGGACTATGATAGAAGAGACAATGACAAAAGAGATAACGATCGCGATCGTGATCATAATCAACAGCCCCGAGGGCCAGTTATTAACATGATTTGGGGAGGCCAAACGGCGGCCGGAACAACTCGAAACTCTCGAAAGGCATATGCCAGAGAAGTGATGCACATCGTGGGAGAAGCCCCTAAACGTGCTAGGACTGAAATAGCAATTGGGTTTGATGATTCAGACCTTGAAGGGGTGAAATTCCCCCATGACGACCCGTTGGTCATAGCCCCTATTATTGGAAATTCGGAGGTGAAGCTAGTCTTGATAGACAATGGAGCTTCTGTTTATATTTTGTTTCATGATGCATTCGTAAAGATGGGATACACTGACTCTCAGTTGACCCTGACCAACATGCCAATATACGGGTTTAATGGAGTCGAGTCCAAGGTTGAAGGGACTATTCAGTTACCCGTGACAATCGGGCAAGAACCTAAGGAAGCCACTTAGATGCTGAATTTTCTTGTGATAAAGGCATCCTCGACTTATAACACAATCCTTGGGAGGACCGGACTTCACGCATTCAAGGCTGTTGCCTCTACATACCACATGAAAATTAAGTTTCCAACCAGGAAAAGTGTTGGAGAACAAAAGGGTGATCAGAAAATGGCAAGAAGCTGCTACGTATCCGCATTAAGAGCTGATGGAATTGGGGGGCAGGTACTTCCGATTGAAGACATGGATGTCCGTGACGATGATGAACATCGCGGGAAGCCAGCAGAGGACTTAGTCCCTATTCCTCTAGAGTTGAGCGACCCTGAGAAAGTAACTTATGTAGGAGCTTCTTTGAAGGAACCCCTAAAGGGCAAGTTGATAGCATTTTTGCAAGAAAATAGCGATGTGTTTGCTTGGACAACAGCTGATATGCCAGGGATTGATCCCCAACTCATAACTCACAAGTTGAATGTTGATCCTGGGCGGAAGACAATAAAACAAAAGAAGAGAAATTTTGCTCCTAAAAGGCAAGAGGCTATTAAGCAAAAAGTTGACAAGCTCTTAGAGGCTGGGTTTATTGAAGAGATACAGTTCCCCGAATGGTTGGCTAACCCTGTTGATATGGGCTAAAAGTAAGCCCTAAAAGACACATTTAATGTGGCATTAATTAGACCCGAAATGGTCTAAACGTGGGGCCCACCAAATGGGCCCAAACCTTATTTATAATATTAATTTCGTAATTAATATTAAGGGTAATAAACAGCTCAGCAAATAAGAGTCAAACAAGGATATTACTCTTGCCTGACTTAGCCTCCAAGATACATATTTCAACATGGAAACTGATTCCTATAAGGAATAGATCTAGAACCTTCCTCAAGGAAGACTTGTCCACCAAGTCTCTGACTCCTACCATAATTCTAGGGCTTCTCAGCCTATATAAAGGGTCTAACCCCTCATCTCAGAACTACGTTTTGGCTTAATCCTCGAATAAGGACATACAAGCCACTACGTCCTAGGTGAGCTCTCGCCGCCATAGCCTCAAGGGCACCATCACCTAGAACTACGTCTTGGCTTGATTCTCAATAACGAGATACGTAGGCACTCTGTGAGGACCGATCAGTCTCGTAACACGGAAATAGCCATTAAAGCTCGAAGCTCAACCACCCTAGCATTAATTACAAATCGTAACCTAGTTTTTATTCCACAACATTTTGCACCGTCTGTGGGAAGAAGACATCAACCATGGTTAGCACACGAAGAACTGCACCAGGATCTACCGAAGCTTTACCAATCAGCTCCGCTCCGCCTCTTACCTCTGGGACAACCACGTTTGAACAAGGGACGATCCCCCAAACTCAAGTTTCTCAGCCTCCAGGGACGAATCCCCCTGCTGGGAGTATGCTGCCTATGGTTGTCCATCCAGAACAGGGAACCAACTCTCTTCAGATGGTGATCTCTCCCCTAGTTGATCCAAACCACCCTCCATCTGGGGTACAGATCCATACTACGGATCTCCCCATGAATACCAACCCAATGTATGGGTTGCCCAACTACCCCCCTGTTCGAGAACCTGGACCGAGTGGTCATGCTTTGCAGGTCCGAGATCGCGAGTACCTAGACTACTCTGGCCCCTATACTACTGATTCGACATCTGAGGATGACGATGATGACCGTGACGAGGCCCCAAGGAGGTGACGTGCTAGTAGAGAGGCACGAAGGAGGGCCCGAAGAATCCATGATGGACCTCCACAAACGACTAAGGAAAGGATCAAGGCTCATGAGGCTGAGATCCAGAGGCTGAAAGATGACGCCGCCAGGGAGCAAGCAAGGCAGAATCAAAGTCTGCATCGGCCTCCTCCAATCTCAGGAAGGGTTCCCATCATAGATCGGGAGAGGCCGTCTTGCACGTGGATTTCCTAACTATTTAGAATAAAGATGTCGAGAGAGCAAACCGAAGGAGACGAAGAAGGGCCGATACCTCAATTGAAGGAGCAACAAGGGCGGAAACCCCCAGAAACAACCCCAAGGATCTGATGCCGCTAGATCTTGATGATCCAACACCTCCATTCACTGAGGAAGTGATGAATGCCCGCATCTCAAAGAAATTCAAGATGCCGAAGATCAAGGCCTATGATGGAACAGGCGATCCTGAAACTCATGTCAGGACGTTCACAGCTACACTACTGCTGCAACCTGCTAGTGACGCCTTAAAGTGTAGGGCGTTCCCTCAAACCCTGTCGGGTATGGCTCAAAGGTGGTATAGCAGGCTACCTGCAAATTCGATTGGCTCTTTCAAGGAGTTGAAAAATGCCTTTGTTAGCCAATTCATTAGTGGAAGAGTTCATGAAAAAGTTCTGCATCCCTCATGTATGTGGTGCAGGGGAAGAACGAGAATCTAATGGATTATTTCAAGCGATTCACCAAGGAGACATTGAATATTACAGATCTGGAGAATAAAGTGGCCATGGTAGCCTTGGAACACGGAACCACTAATCCTTTCTTCAAAAGGTCTTTGGCAAAGCATCCTCCTGAGAACATGGCCGAGCTCCAACGAAGGGCCGACAAGTATATCAAGGCTGAGGACAACATGAAGAAGGAAACCGCAGGAGGCAATGGCAAGGGTTCTAATGACTCAAAGAAACAAAAGCAAGAGCAAGAGTACGACGCTAGGGACAAGTATCCCCGAACTAGCAAAGATTCTGAGTCACCGCCAAAGAAAGGTTTGGGGCCTAGATTTTCTAATTACGCAAGGCTGAATGCTCCTAGGAGTTAGATCTTGTTAGATATTGAAAAGGATAAAGACTTTCGATGGCCGAAGCCACTTAGGGGTGATCTCGCAAAAAGAAATAAAGAGCAGTACTGTAGGTACCACCGTGATGTGGGTCATGATACAGATGATTGTAGGCAGTTGAAAGATGAAATTGAGGTCTTGATCCGAAAAGGGAAGCTGAACAAGTTCACAAAGGGTGATGATCGTGGAACCCAAAGAAGGGACTATGATAGAAGAGATAATGACAGAAGAGATAACGATCGCGATCGTGATCATAATTAACAGCCCCGAGGGCCAGTTATTAACATGATTTGGGGAGGCCCAACGGCGGCCGGAACAACTCGAAACTCTCGAAAGGCATATGCCAGAGAAGTGATGCACATCGTGGGAGAAGCCCCTAAACGTGCTAGGACTGAAATAGCAATTGGGTTTGATGATTCAGACCTTGAAGGGGTGAAATTCCCCCATGACGACCCGTTGGTCATAGCCCCTATTATTGGAAATTCGGAGGTGAAGCGAGTCTTGATAGACAATGGAGCTTCTGTTGATATTTTGTTTCATGACACATTCGTAAAGATGGGATACACTGACTCTCAATTGACCCCGACCAACATGCCGATATACGGGTTTAATGGAGTCGAGTCAAAGGTTGAAGGGACTATTCAGTTACCCGTGACAATCGGGCAAGAACCTAAGGAAGCCACTCATATGCTGAATTTTCTGGTGATTAAAGCTACCTCAACGTACAATGCAATCTTGGGGAGGACCGAACTTTATGCGTTCAAGGTTGTTGCCTCTACCTATCACATGAAGGTCAAATTTCCAACCAGGAGTGGTGTTGGGGAACAGAAAGGAGATCAAAAAATGGCCAGGAGTTGCTATGTGGCTGCTTTAACAACCAAGAAGTCGGGGGGCAGGAGGTAGTACCCCAAGCAGGAAGTGAACTTCAGAATAAGAATGAGGAGACCAGAAGGAATGGTGGCCGCTCTATTTTGATGGAGCATCAAAAACAAAATCAAGTGATGCAGGCCTAGTTTTGCAATCCCCCGATGGGCTCAAGTTATCCTATTAGGACTTAGCTTCATATTTATCTAGTAGAAGCAGAAATAAGGTTCATTGAAACCATTGCAGAGCATGTTGCTCCGAGTAGGACAGTAGTACTCTATGTAAGGGTTGAACCCATTTCAAGTTATTAATGCAAGTTTGATTTCCATTCATTGATTGTGTGATTTTATTTATGTGCCGAGCACCCGATGAGTGCAAGTCAAGGATGACCGAGTACCGAAAATAAAAGAATACACGAATGGAAAACAAACAAATGCATAAGTGAAGATCCCGAAGGGTCAAGAGTTAGGTCAACACAACCAAGTAAGAGTTTAAGTCTGTAAAGGACCCTGGATAAAAGACAAGAAGCTAAAAGCCACATGCAACAGTCAAAGCCATGAAAGGCCGAGGATGTTAAGGACCAGCTACTCTTCAATACTTATTAAGTACCTGGATTAAGGATCCAAGAATGAAGGCCAATAGATAACCTTAAGCAAGGATTAAGAAGATCAAGCAAGCTCTCGTCTCAGAAGTTTAAAAGGCAAGAAGCCAATGGGATTGCATTTATCGAAATCTAAATCGAGGAATTAACCCCGAATCGTAGGTTGAAGAACAGAAGCTGTTAGCCATGAAGGCCAAGATTAGCCATGAAGGCCAAGGTTAGTTATGAAGGCCAAACTTGAGGGGGTCATGAACCTCCAATTAAGATCCAAAGGTTGAAACTTCATGTTAACTTGAAAACCAATATGTAATTTTGAAAACCTCCTAGGGAAGGTTCAAGACCTCGTGGGGCTAACCAGAAACCCCCTGGCCTTTGACCGGCAGCTCTGATAGATATTTCTGTGATTTAAAACACCATTGAGATTGAAAACCCTTGATTTCAAACATTGGCGTTCAACCTTCGAACATCGATGTTCAACACCCAAGACCGAGACAAACATTGAAGCCATGACGACCAAGCGAGCTGAAAAGTTACTTATGTGGGAGCATCTTTTAAAGAACCCCTGAAGGGCAAGTTGATAGCATTCTTGAAAGAAAATAGTGATGCGTTTGCTTGGACTGCAACTGACATGCCAGGGATTGATCCCCAACTCATAACTCACAAGTTGAATGTTGATCCTGGGCGGAAGACAATAAAGCAGAAGAAGAGAAATTTTGCTCCTGAAAGGCAGGAGGCCATTAAACAAGAAGTTGACAAGCTCTTAGAGGCTGGGTTTATTGAAGAAATTCAGTTTCCCGAATGGTTAGCTAACCCTATGATGGTCAAGAAGGCAAATGGGAAGTGGAGGATGTGTATAGACTTCACTGATTTGAATGATGCATGTCCGAAGGATTGTTTTCCCCTTCCAAGGATTGATATGTTGATAAATGCCACAGCTGGACATGAGATGTTGAGCTTCATGGATGGGTTCAGCGGCTACAATCAGATTAAGATGCACAAGGATGACATCCCTAAGGTATATTTCATAACTGACTTTGGTGTTTTCTGCTATCTTGGTATGGCTTTTGGTCTAAAGAATGTAGGAGCTACTTACCAACGACTGGTGAATAAGATATTCGCCCATCTGATTGGAAAAACCATGGAGGTCTATGTTGATGACATGTTAGTCAAGAGCCTACTCAAGGCAGATCACATTAAGCACCTCAGAGAGGCATTCGAAGTGCTGAGGCACCACAAGATGATGTTGAATCCAGCTAAGTGCACTTTTGGCGTTGGATCTGGAAATTTTTTGGGATTGATGGTTTCAAAGAGAAGCATAGAAGCCAATCCTGATAAAATCAAAGCAATTTTAGACATGGAACCACCCCGTTCTGTAAGGGATGTGCAGAAGTTAACTGGCAGAGTGGCAGCTCTAGGGAGATTTATCTCCAAGTCTGGTGACAAATGCTTCCCTTTCTTTCAAGAATTGAAGAAGGTGAAAATTTTTGAATGGACTGATAAAAGCCAAGAGGCCTTTGAACAATTGAAGAAGTACATGGCCGAAGCCCCATTGTTGGCCAAGCCAAGTCTCGGAGAGACTCTTTATCTGTATCTAGCAGTGTCTGAACAAGCATTGAGTGTCGTCCTCGTTAAGGAAGAGAACAAGGTTCAGAGGCCTATCTACTATGTAAGCAAGGTGCTCCACGGAGCCAAGTTAAATTACTCATCCATCGAGAAATTTGCTTTGGCATTGATAACAGCTTCAAGGAAACTACGATCGTACTTTCAGTCACAAAAAATCGAAGTCCTGACGGACCAGCAATTGAGGAACATATTGCACAGTCCGAAAGCAAGTGGAAGATTGATTAAGTGGGCAATCGAACTTGGAGAGTTTGACATCACGTATAAGCCTCGAACGGCCATCAAGGCTCAGGCATTGGCTGACTTCGTGGTTGAATGTACCATTAGCAACCAAGAAGTCGGGGGGCAGGAGATAGTAACTACCCCTGAAAGTGGAGATAAAGATGAAGAACTCGTACCTGAATCAGAAGGAATATTGGGTGCTTTATTTTGATGGAGCATCAAAAACAAAATCTAGTGGCGCAGGTTTAGTGTTGCAAAGCCCCGATGGGTTCATAGTTGAATATGCTTTGAAGTTGGACTTTCCTACTACCAACAATGAAGCTGAATATGAGGCATTGATAGCTGGCTTAGGCTTGGCAAGATAGATGAGGGTCAAGAATCTCATGGTCTGTGGAGACTCAAGGCTTGTAGTATCACAAGTGAATGGCGAGTTTGAGGCCAAGGATGAAACCATGGCAAAATATCTAAGGATCGTGAAGGGTGTTATGACCCAATTTGAGGAATGCTATGTGGAGCACAGCCCAAGAGGGGAAAACGTTAAGGCTGATGCCTTGTCCAAATTCGCTTCCTCTGAAATAGAGAATTATGCAGGGAGTGTTTACTTCCAGGTCTTGAAGGCCCCGTCCATCAACTCTAAGTTGATAGCACCAATTAATCTAGGAAGCTGTTGGATGGATCCCATCAAAGCTCACCTTGAAACTGGATGGCTTCCTGGCGATGCCTTGGAGGCACGAAAGTTGTCAGTAAGAGCATTGAGATACGCCCTGATCGAAGGCATTCTCTACAATAGATCGTTTGTCATCCCATACCTGAAGTGTTTAAGGCCCCATGAGGCAAGAGAAGCGCTGGAAGAAGTTCATGGAGGGATCTGTGGACAACACTTGGGGGCAGAGCCCTAGCTCACAAGATCGCTCATCTAGGATTCTATTGGCCAGAGATGTTGGCTGATGCAAAAGATTATGTTAAGAGGTGTGAGAGGTGCCAAAAGCACGCTCCGATTGTAAGGCTGCCGCCTGAGATGTTGACCTCGATCAGCTCCCCTATTCCGTTTGCAATGTGGGGAATGGATATACTTGTTCCCTTTCCCGTAGCATCTGTACAAAGAAAGTTTTTGATAGTAGCCATCGACTACTTCACTAGGTGAATTGGGGCTAAACCCCTTGCCAAGATAACCACCAAGCAAGTTGCCCAGTTCTTTTGGGAGAACGTGATCTGTAGATATGGAATCCCGCGAATCCTTGTGACGGATAATGGGACGCAATTCAACAATGAAGAATTCACGAAGTACTGTGAGGAAAATGCTATTGATCTTCGTTTTACTTCAGTAGCACACCCGCAGGCTAATGGACAGGCAGAGATAGCCAATCGGATAATCCTTGATGGACTGGAGAAAAGGGTCGAACGCTCAAGAAACACTTGGGTGGATGAGTTACTGCTTATACTTTGGGCATATCGCACCACTTGCAAAGTGACAACTGGAACGACCCCGTTTTTTGTTGGCTTATAGAGCCGAGGCAGTTGTGCCCCTAGAGATCATGCATGCATCACCTCGAGTTGAGGCATATGAGCAAGAGACTAATGAAGAAGGCATGAGGCTTGCCCTAGACCTAATTGATGAGGTTAGGGATGAAGCAAATGCCCGGAATGCAGAGCATCAGAACAGAGCATCCTTCCACTACAACCGAAGGGTTAAGGAGAGGTTCTTTCGGCAAGGCGAACTGGTTCTAAGGAAGATAGAAGCTTCTGGAGTTGGTCAGAAAGGAAAGCTAGCCCCTAATTGGGAAGGGCCGTATCGAGTCAAGAAGACGCTAGGACGAAGATCCTACAAGTTGGAGACCTTGGATGGGAACGAGGCCATCCATCGTTTATAGATGAAAAAAGGACAGAAATTATCCGCGTTATACAAAAAGAATCGTTATAATTCATACAAGCCGGAGAAGAAATAGCTGATATATTTGCTGAAGTCACAAAACAGACGACCTTCGAAAGGATGATTGCGCTTAAGAAGTTAAGTAACGAGTTTAGCCTTAAGCACAAGATTAGCAGTGCTAATCAAAAATTAAGGAGTAATATCGTTAGAAGTCACGAATAACCAAAATAGTGACTTGAGATCAAGATCTAGATACTTGATCCTTAAGATCACGGATAATTTTAGATCATAGATCCATGATTCTTCTCGAGATCACGGATGATTTGAGATCAAGATCAAGATTCTTGATCCTCAAGACCACGGATGGTTTTCAGGTCCAGGTTTCTAAGCCAACCACGAGGTGGCCGACCACGACACCCGGAGAACCATAGCCGACCACCAAGCGGCCGACCACGGCATTCCAAGGGGCTTCGGCCGACCACGGGACTTTCTAAAGACCACAGTTGATTTTAGGTCCGAGATCCAAAATTCTGAGACCACGGTTGATTTTAGGTCCGGGATCCAAAATTCTAAGACCACGGATGATTTTAGGTCCGGGATCCATAACTCTCTAAGACCACGGATGATTTTAGATCCGGGTTCCATAGCACCAACCACCAGCTAGCCGACCACCATGATTTGAGGGCCTTCGGCCGACCACGGGCTAGCCGACCACGAGCTACCCATTGATCCGGCCGATCACGGGTAGTTTGTGGTCCCAGAACTCGATTTTTTTTCAGCGAATCTCGGATGATTTTCGATGGTTTGAGATCAAGATCAAGATTCTTGATCCTTAAGATCACGGATGATTTTAGATCCTAGATCCATGATTCTCTTCGAGATCACGGATGATTCGAGATCAAGATCAAGATTCTTGATCCTTAGGACCACGGATGATTTTAGATCCTAGATCCCTGATGACTTGAGATCAAGATCAAGGTTCTTGATCCTTAAGATAACGAAGTCACGAATGACCAAAATAGTGACTTGAGATCAAGATCAAGATTCTTGATCCTCAAGACCACGAGCTGGAAGACCACGAGCCGGAAGACCACCGTGTCCGGAAGGCCTTCGGCCGACCACCGTGTCCGGAAGGCCTCCGGCCGATCACCGTGCAGCCGACCACGGGTAATTTGCGGTCCCAGAACTCGACTTTACCAGCAAATCTCGGATTCTCGATGATTTGAGATCAAGATCAAGATTCTTTATCTCTATGATCACGGATGATTTTAGATCCTAGATCCATGATTCAAGATCAAGATCAAGATTCTCGATCCTTAAGATCACGGATGAATAAGCATCGTTTAGTGCCGATTAAGCATCGTTTAGTGCCGATTACCACTGTTTAGTGCCGATTAGCACCGTTTAGTGCCGATTAAGCACAGATTAGTGCCGATTAGCACCGCTTGGTGCCATTTAAGCATTGTTTAGTGCCTGTTAGCACAGATTAGTGCCGATTAGCACCGTTTAGTGCCGATTAAGCACCGTTTAGTGCCGATTAGCACCGTTTAGTGCCGATTAGCACCGTTTAGTGCCGATTAAGCACAGATTAGTGCCGATTAGCACCGCCTAGTGCCGTTTAAGCACCGTTTAGTGCCGATTAGCACCGTTTAATGCCGATTAGCACCGCTTAGTGCCGTTTAAGCAATGTTTAGTGCCTGTTAGCACAGATTATTGACGATTAGCACCGCTTGGTCCCATTTAAGCACTGTTTAGTGCCTGTTAGCACGGATTAGTGCCGATTAGCACCATTTAGTGCCGATTTAGCACCGTTTAGTGTCGATTAGCACCGTTTAGTGCCGATTAGCACCGATTAGTGCCGATTAGCACCGTTTAGTGCCGTTTAAGCACTGTTTAGTGCCTGTTAGCACAGATTAGTGCCGATTAGCACCGTTTAGTGCCGTTTAAGCACTGTTTAGTGCCTGTTAGCACAGATTAGTGCCGATTAGCATCGTTTGGTGCCGTTTAAGCACTGTTTAGTTCCTGTTGGCACAGATTAGTGCCGATTAGCACCGATTAGTGCCGTTAGTGCCGTTTTATGCCATTTAACATTGTTTAACACTGTTTAAACGTTGTTTAAGGTTGATTAGCGCTGTGTAGTGCCGTTTAACACCGCTTAGTGTCGTTCAACATCGTCGTAAATGCGTCAGTCGCTCCACGCTTTACATTAAGATTATATTGTTGAAAATACTCACCTAAAAGCAATAAACCCTGACCCAAGTCTCGAATAAGGCCGTTATAACTTCAAAGAAAACCTGACCAGTTTTCCTAGAAGTTGGGGGGCAAATGATATGGGCTAAAAGTAAACCCTAAAAGACACATTTAATGTCGCATTAATTAGACCCGAAATGGTCCAAACGTGGGGCCCACCAGATGGGCCCAAACCCTATTTATAATATTAATTTCGTAATTAATATTAAGGGTAATAAACAGCTTAGCAAATAAGAGTCAAACAAGGACATTACTCTTGCCTGACTTAGCCTCCAAGATACATATTTCAACATGGAAACTGATTCCTATAAGGAATAGATCTAGAACCTTCCTCAAGGAAGACTTGTCCACCAAGTCTCTGACTCCTACCATAATTCTAGGGCTTCTCAGCCTATATAAAGGGTCTAACCCCTCATCTCAGAACTACGTTTTGGCTTAATCCTCGAATAAGGACATACAAGCCACTACGTCCTAGGTGAGCTCTCGCCGCCATAGCCTCGAGGGCACCATCACCTAGAACTACGTCTTGGCTTGATTCTCAATAACGAGATACGTAGGCACTCTGTGAGGACCGATCAGTCTCGTAACACGGAAATAGCCATTAAAGCTCGAAGCTCAACCACCCTAGCATTAATTACAAATCGTAACCTAGTTTTTATTCCACAACACCTGTGATGGTCAGGAAGGCAAATGGGAAGTGGAGTATGTGTATAAACTTCACTGATTTGAATGAAGCATGTCCGAAGGATTGTTTTCCCCGGCCAAGGATAGATATGTTGATAGATGCCACAGCCGGACATGAGATGTTGAGCTTTATGGATGGGTTCAGCGGCTACAATCAGATTAGGATGCACAAGGATGACATCCCAAAGGTATCTTTCATAACTGACTTTGGTGTGTTATGGCTTTTGGTCTAAAGAATGCAGGAGCTACATACCAACGACTGGTGAACAAAATATTCGCCCATCTGATTGGAAAAACCATGGAGGTCTATGTTGACGACATGCTGGTCAAGAGCCTGTTCAAGGCAGACCACATTAAACACCTCAGAGAGGCATTCGAAGTGCTGAGGTACCACAAAATGATGTTGAATCCAGCCAAGTGTGCTTTTGGTGTTGGATCTGGAAAATTCTTAGGTTTGATGGTTTCAAAGAGAGGCATAGAGGCCAACCCTGACAAGATCAAGGTAATCTTAGATATGGAACCGCCACGCTCTATAAGAGATGTGCAGAAGTTAACAGGCCGGGTAGCGGCTTTAGGAAGATTCATCTTCAAACGGAAACTGGGGAATAGGGCGGTGGAAAGGTGCCGGAAATCGCCTCACGACAGAACCCTAGCAAAGCTTTTTGGAAAGTATTTGGGGGATATTGAGAGAAAATTCTTGCAGAAAAGTGAGATGTGAAATGAGGAATGCACACCACTCTTTTATAGAGTTCACGGTCGGTCACTCAACCGTTTGTAGTAAGTAAATGGGATGTCAACAGGTGACTGGGCCTTTAATAGGCGGGAAGCCCATGAAATTCAAATTTTGAATAGATTTTACTAAATTCTAGAAAGTTCTATGACATTGTTAGAAAATAGGATAAAGGTCTGTCGGAGTTGAAAGGCTAGAAGCCCAATTAAAAAGGCCACGCCCAGGAGGATAAAACTCCTAGGCGTTGGTTCGCAAAGTACCTTCTAGGCGGGGATGCCCACGCCCAGGTTGATTTTTGACAAACAAGGGTATACCCACGCCCAAGAGACCAAACTTCCTAGGCGTGCCTAAGGAAGGTGTCTCCTTGGCGGGGGTACCCACGCCCAGGTTGATTTTTGATAAACAAGGGTATACCCACGCCTAGGAGACCAAACCTCCTAGGCGTGCCTAAGGAATGTGTCTCCTTGGCGGGGGTACCCACGCCCAGGTTGGTTTTTGAGGGACGAAGGTACACCCATGCCCAGGAGACCAAACCTTCTAGGCATGCCTAAGGAATGTGTCTCCTTGGCGGGGGTACCCACGGCCAGGTTAGTTTTTGAGGGACGAAGGTACACCCACGCCCAGGAGACCAAACTTCCTAGGCGTGCCTAAGGAAGGTGTCTCCTTGGCGGGGGTACCCACGCCCAGGTTGTTTTTTGATAGACGAGGGCATACCCACGCCCAGGAGACCAACTTTCTTGGCGTGGCTAAGTAAAATGGTCTCCTTGGCGGGAATACCCCCGCCTAGGATGCTTCATTTTTGGTAGGGTATCTTTCTGAAATTATTAATGGAAGAAAATCCTTTAAAAATTCTGAAAACAAGCCAATGATGATTTAAAATTGGGAAATTGGACAATAATTTCCAAAAAATCCCGGATAATAGAAAAATTATTTCTAAAAAATTATTTTATGCTTGAAATTACCATTAAGTATTTTTGGTAAAATATCCAAAAATAGTAAAATACCTGTGGGTACATAAAGAACGCAAGGAAATTATCTATAATTCCCTGTAAGACGTAAATACCATTAGCTTCGAATAAAGCCAAACGTCGTAAATGTGTAGGTCGCTCCACACTTTACATTAAGACAGTATTCGTGAAACACTAGTGTACAACAAGCAATAAACCCTGACCCAAGTCTCGAAAAGGCCGTTAGAACTTAGAGGAAAACCTGATCAGTTTTCCTAGAAGTTGGGGGGCAAATGATATGGGCTGAAAATAAGCCCTAAAGACACATTTAATATGGCATTAATTAGACCCAGCATGGTCCAAACGTGGGGCCCATTAATGAGGTCAGAATCCCTATTTTAATATTAATTTCGTAATTAATATTAAGGGTGATAAACAGCTCAGTAATAGTAATCAGATAAGAATGCTATTTCTACCAAACTTAGCCTCCAAGGTACCTAATTCGATATGGAAACAGACTCCTACAAGGAAGGAGTCTAGAACCTTCCTCGAGGCGGTGGCTTGCCCACCAAGTATCCGAATCCTACTACGATTCTAAAGGCTCCCCGAGCCTATATAAAGGACCTGATCCTTCATCTCAGAACTACGTCTTGGTTTGATTCTCAATAACGAGATACGTAGGCACTCTGTGAGGACCGATTAGTCTCGAACACGGAAACAGCCATTAAAGCTCGAAGCTCACCATCCCTTTGCATTAAATAAACACAAACCCTAATCGCAATTCTATAACCCGATTTTTATTCCACAACAAGTACATTATAACCATACCAATCACATAAGCACTTAACACATATATCGTATTGACTTACAAATAATTCTTATTAAATTACTATAAGAATTACGAATTTATTTTTAACGAAAATCGGACAGCACCTCCTTTGCACGGATACACTTCCCGTCGGAACATAACCGACACACCAACAACATTCATCGCATATAATACTTAAATACCACCAATCCATAGTCCTGGATATTACTAATTCATAGTTCATCGATCAAGTAATAAACAGCTCGAATTAAAATTATATCAAATCTGAACACATATTTTTGTAAATTAAATACACGAATAAAAATGTCTCAAATTGATAAAATAATTATTGTCGGACTCAGGATACCATCATCGTCCCTGTCGACTCGCCGAAGCTCATCGTCGATAGCGGAAACGCCCGAGGGTGCCCCAAAAATTGGGGTTTCCAACCCGGACATTTCCTAAATTTCGAACCATACCAACTGTTTTACATCATAATCAATCAATACAAATAGGAAAATGTTACAAGAACATCAATATAATCGAACAACTCGCAAGTGATGGCAAAGCCACGGTGGTGCCCCGATTGGGGTTTCCAATCCGCAACTCCACCTATCCGAATTAACATCTCAATCACTGCATAACTCAGGTAATCAAGCAATTACAATCATCATTTCACAGAACCCAACAAAATTAAAGGTTACTTGCATATACACACAACAATTCCGAGACACACAACAAAGTCAAGCTCAATCAACACCGCAATAGCAATACAATTCGAGCTTATACAGGGAAGAATAGGGAATTCATGGTGGTGCTTTACTGAACTCGTAGAGAACTCACATACTCACACATACGGTGACACACACATGACACACTGCTGCTGCTACACGACTGCAACAATACACAAACACAGGGTACGAACAGAGAGGTGAGAATGATTGAGTGGGAAATTAAGCACAAGAGAGAGGAAATTCGAGAGAGAGATGAGAGATGAAAGTGCGAGAGAGAGAGGGGGAGATGGGAGAGATTTCGAGGGAGAGTCCAGTGCTCGAGAAAACTTAAGAAACAAAACACCGAGAAGAGTCTAGAGAGAGTGTTGGGTTTTGAGATTAAAATAGCAGGGTAATCATCTTGCTAGAAAATCAAAATTTAAACACTTTAAGTCTTTTCTAAAATCGAAATAAATCAGAAAATTAATATAAAACTAAATTTAAAAATTATAAAATATAGATTATAAAATTACAAACATCCCCATATTTTTAAAATATTTTTAGGATCAAAAATGAATTAAATATGAATTTTACAAGTTTTGATCCTTTAATTGCAATAAAACTCTTAAAATCATTTTAAAATACTTAAACACCCAAATTAATCCACCCAATAATTTAAAAACTAATAAAATATACAAAGATGATATTACAAAAGATTTCATGATTTTTAATAACTCCGTTGATTTTATAAAAATTTTCGAAGATCAATAATGCATAATTTAAATAGATTTTAATTATAATAATTCAAATAAAAATACACAGACCCACATTTCACATATACATCATCACATAAGCACGTAAACATGATGTCACATATATTCTATCCTAAAAAAATAAAATATTTCACCTCATATAATCCGCATTTAATATTAAATAATAATAATTATAAGTACGATATTTCTAGGGCGTTATAACTTAGCCCAAGTTTTAATAATCAAATATACACGCATAACACATAATTTTGAACACCCTAGAAAGAACAATCAGAAACTTACCTCTACGCGGAAACTCAAGAATCAAATCATCCTATCCAATTCTGATCAGATCTGTATTTAACCTTTTTGACCTTCTAAACAATGTTATCTTAGAAAACTCAAAGAACAAAAGTTGTAGAGCAAGAAAATATCTTTCCGAAAAGTCTAGAATCAATGAATTTTCTACGAATTTTACAAGACTGCTGAGTGATGTATAAATAAACCCTACGAATTTTGTTAATAAAGATGAGGAAGGAGAATATGATGTATTTATAATGTCTTACAACCCTAATTCCAGACCTACTAGTAATCCGTAATCAAATCTGATCCATGTTTTAGGCCCATTATTATATTTCAATTTTAAATCCTATTTATTATCTAATTTTAATCCTTTATTCTATTATTCTTTTATTATTATTATTCTAAAATTACGGGATATTACATGCTACTCTCCTTAAAAAGAATTTGGTCCCCAAATTCACAACAATCCTAAACTCCAAAAAGTTCGTGAAACATCTATTCTAAAATTCCAGTCCTAACGACAGTCTAAAGGATCGCATCCTAGAGAATGTACTAGTTCCATAACTAATACACTCCGAAGGACGGCCTGCTCTTGATACCCACTATAACATCCCGACTTTTTGGACTATCAATTCTAAATCGAAAACTAAAACAAATTACAATTTATTAAACCAAAAGTCAATTACAAAGGTACATATTACAAAAGCACAACTAACATCTATTGAAAAGTCAATCTAGCCCAATTCTATGGTCCTCGAACTCCAACGCTACCAAACTCGATTGTACACCGAACCTGAAAATTGTAAGTAATGAGCTATACAGCCCAGCAAGTAACCAATCGATCCAACTAGTAAAGCAAAGTAACACGTATACAAATAAAGATAGTATAATATTCAATACAATACAATAACGATATACGAAACAATCACTTACGATGAACTTATTCTTATTCGATACGACACCACATAACAACAATAACTTGAAACCCATAATTCATACCACGACCACTACAACCCGGTGATAACGGTCCTAAATTTTAGAAAACTGTCACTACAACCCGGTGACTCGGTCCTTATTCTTATTTTCGCAAACCATGGCATAAATCAGAGTCCCAAGACTATTGCTTACACATAACACATATATTCAATCATACATATGGCTTCAAAATATATTCACTTATCCCAAATTTTAATAATCAAATATATACACAAAAACATAGTTTTGAAAATACTAGAAAGAACGATTATAAACTTACCTATATGCGGAAACTCAAGAATCAAATCATCCTAGATCATGTATTCAATTTTGACCGGATCTGTATTTAGCCTTTTTGACCCTCTAAACGATGTTTTCTAGAAAAACTCAAAACAAAAAAATCGTGGAGAACGAAAAGACCTTTCCGACAAGTCTAGAATCAACAAATTCGTACTTACGATGAATTTACTACGAAATTTAGAAGACTGCTGAATTGTGTGTGGAAAAGGACTACAAATTTTGATAATAAAGATGAAGAAGAAGAATAAGATGTATATATAGCGTTACAAAACCCTAACTTTAAGCCCACTAATTATCCGTATTCAAGTATGATCCATATTTTAGGCCCATCATTCTATTTCAATTTCAAATCCTATTTATTATATAATTTTAGTCCTTTTTTTTCTATTATTCTTTTATTACTATTATTCTAAAAATTACGGGATATTACACAAAGCCTATCTAGGATTATTGTTTTCAGTAAAACTATCAACCATGAACTGCAAAGACTATTTCCATTTCTTGCTCGGTAAGACTATCAGCTACATGGAAAGACTATCTCTTTTCTCTACACTCGGTAAGACTATCCCTTGTTTATGTAGTGAATATTTCGGTAAGACTATTTATTAAAACTGGAAATACTATTTATTAAAGAAACTCGGTAAGACTATTCTCGATAGTCTTACTAGAGTTTTTTTTAACACCCTTTTACCAATTAAATTAATTTTAATAATCTTTTCTTATTTAAATTAATTCTGAATTGATTTATCTGTTAATTAATTTACAGAAAAAATTAATTCTGATTGAATTAATTTATTAAATAATTTAATTAATTGATTTAATTAATTAAAATAGATTTTACTTGAATACTTGATAACAAAGTCTTTTTTTAAACCACTGAAATTAATGAAAAGCTTCCACTAAATCATTGTTGACACTCGATGTATTGTCTGGTTCATAAGCGACTAACTGCAATCAATGTTCTTCAATTTTTTACTCTAAGCTTTGGTTAAATTCTTTTCTAATCCCTTGTTAAACCTTTCTGTACTCTGTATTACTTCTACTGTCAGTGTAGAAATCTTTTTCTCTATAACTAGATCCACTTTCTTGAATACTCCACTGAGTCTTGATCAAATAACTGAACTTTTTTCAATGATTCTTTAAGTCTGTATATTGACTTTATTCTTCTTTATTTGATAGATAATACTTTCTAAGATCCTTGTGACAGCTTATAAATTATTTACTTATTACATTCTTGTTTAAGTTGAGTCGAATCCTCGATGAATACAAATAGGCTATGTCATATGCCTTTCATCTTATGTTCTTTTTGCATGTTTTGGAACAAATGCATGACATAAAATCGATGTTCAACATTTGGAACCACTATTTCCAAGGTATTAACTAAGTCCTATCATTGAAATCATTAACACAAGAGGCACATGTTATTATGGGACATGTTACAATATAAACCCAAAACATAAATTTAAAAGACTAAATACAATATATTACCTTCTGCCTATCATTTATAAATGTCCAAAACCTGTCATGCACTATTTTGATGTCCTTTGCAAGCAACTTTAAGAACCGGGTCCAAGAATCATTACATTCAGAGTTCACTACAGCCCATGCCGATGGGTACATTCCATCATTCCCATCAACTCCTACTGCAGATAGTAGTTTTTCACCATATAGGCCTTTCAAATAACACCCATCAAGTCCTATAATGTGTCTGCAATTATAGATGAAAGCCTTTTTGATAGGTCCAAAGCATACATATAACCTCTGAAATCTGCATCTTTCTTTCCTGGCTCAGGATCCTCTATCAATATTTGAACTGTGCTCTCAGGTAGGACCTTCTTGACTGATAAGAATAATCCCAGATCAAAGCAGATTGTTCTTGATATGTCCCATTGATCTTAAATAAAGCTCTGGTTTTAGCTCTGTAAATTGCATGCTTGCTAACTTCACATTTGAGATTATTAACTACTTTTTTATGGAAAGCAACCACAGGAATTATTGGGTTCATTCTCAAGTTCATTCTTATAGTGCTCTACAGTCCAAGAACTATTGATTTGCTTCTGTTTAAAGGTAGGCATGCAAGTGTGTTTTTTGATCAAAGTCTTAATCTGATATGTTTTGGTATCCCCCATTAGAGAGGCCATGACTGACCACTTGCAAGGTGCTTGACACACATATTTTGCCTTCTTTTTATAGTTCCTCACATTGTTAATAGGCCTTCTATCCTTTATAGCATGCATCTTCACTGCCTTTCTAAAAATTTTAGAACAAACAAAACACAACCCTATTTCAAACTTGGGATCAACCATGTCCATATACTCATTAAAGATTGGATAGTTTTCTTGTTCATCATCAATTGAGTTCCCCACCATTCTTTCCTCATCACTTCCTGCATATACAGTTGAAGTATCACATTCATTTACTTCCTCAACAATGTCCATCATATCATCCTCACTAACAACTGTGTTGTCCACTTCCTGTTCAAAAATCAGGCCATCATCACTCTCATCTATATTAGAATGGTCTGAGTAGAAACTTTCATTAGTGTCACTTGTAAGAACCCAGATTTTTGGGTAGAATTAAAACTTTTATTATGTATTGATGTAAGAATGAACAGTGGTTACAACTACAATGTAATACTGGCTTTAAAGGATGAAGAATGGAAGGATAAAAGATTCCAAGGTTATATGTCCTGAAGGATGCTATTGGGTGATAACTTAGATTAGAATAATCTATCTCCTAGAAAGTTAAGATAAGATTCCCTAGAGAGAAATAGATACCCTCATGTCATCCAAATGAATATCTATTATAAGCCCAGCGGTTCCGTAAAAAGGTTAAGGAACACTCGAGGGTGAACCAGGTTCATTTTCCTAATTATAGGAATTAAATAAAAATAAGTGATGAATAGTGATTTTGGTGGAATTTGGAATATTATTATAATAATGTTATACCCGGTATTCGGAACGGATTTCTGAGTTCGTATTAGTGATCCGGGAAGAAAATAAGTGTATGTAAAAGCTGTCGGATTCAGAAAAAGAGCACTTTTATTTTCTCCGAGATTTCCCTGGACACTGCAAGACATAAGGAATTATAAAAGGGATTTAAGGAATTTAAATTCGAGAAGTACTAAGAAAGATGAGGAATAGTATTATAAATATTAAGAAGGTTTTCGGTAAAAACCCTAACTAGAAACGAATGAGTTATTCCTACGAACGATCAATCGAATCGAGCAATAACCAGACAAAAGAGCAAGCAGAGACTAAGATGCATGCATGTGCTATGTATAAAATATCTACTAACCAAACTAGAATCAAGGAACTAGAACCTTAGAGCATGCAACCAAGCACTTAGCAAGTAACTAACTAGTAAGCTCTAAACCACCATAAACTCAACACTTGTCATGGTGTTTCCTCATCCAACACTTCACAACTTTATTAAAGTATCTTTATACAAAGATATTATGTGTAAGTGGATGAGAGTGGATGAGAATTAAGTCATAGAAAATCAAATAAACCAAACAAAAAAACTCTTTCCCCAAAGAAAGCATCCATTCGGCAACATCTTTAATTCCAAAACAAAAATCAAGCTTCCAACCATCACTTGACCTTGTAATTTTTATGGTGAGTTCCATAATTCATAAAAGTGATCCCCTAAAAATTTCAAAGCCAAACTCTCTTGTTTCCATTTTCAAAGAAATCATCAAAGACTAGGGTGAATAGTGATTTTCAAGAACAACTCTTGATTTTCTTGATTTCTAGGATGATCTAAGCTTGGTTATGGGTATACAAGGACTATGCAAAGCTTAGCAAGGTCTTTAAACACTCCAAGGAAGGTATAAAGCTCTTGAAACCCTAACCCTTGTTTGAGATTTAAGCATGTTTATGCTAGTTATAACTTAGTTATGGTTATGTTAAGATTATAAGCATGATTATGTATGGAATTTGGATTAATGATGTAAATAGCTAGATGAACGGAAAGGCATTGCTTGGCCTCAGTTCATGTATATAAGTCATGTATATGTTGTTTGGGTTGGATACTATGTTTATGGGAAGATTCGAAATTAGTAGATATTCGATTTACAGCCGTTATAATGCCCGATTTTGCAATACCATGTTTTGTATGCCATTTTCCATGTCGAACCCCTACTGTCCAGGGACCTTATCTGCCATGATAGGATAGGTAATGTTCTAAGCTTCGTTTTGATATAAAGATCACGTGAAACGGACTTACGGTTTAGGATTTATGACCAAATTACTAAAAGTAGTTCGAATCCGTAAACGAAAGTTCGTAACTGTAATTGAACCCTCGTAAACTATGTGACGTCATGGCGAATCTTGGTAAATAAATACTAGAGGTAAAAAGGAAGGCGTGAAAGAAAACCGTATGTCAAAAAGATCATTTTTCGATTTATTAAAAATGTTCGAGTCGAGGTTAAACGCGAACGAACCCCTAAAAGACGACTCTTTTATAACTTCGGTAAAACACTTAGAAAACGGACGATAAAACTCGGAGTATAGTATTGGTTCGTAACGATCGACTTTAGAACTCATATGACTTAAGTATGTCCCAAGTATAAGTACAATGACATGTCGTATTAACGAACGGATGTCGGGTCGGATCAGTGATAAAAGTAATCCACTAAAAGGGGTATAACGAGATAACTCAAGAACGTGTTTCGAATTAAGTATAACTTAACTTTTAATATGTTAAGTGATTAATCCCGAATGCCTTGGCTATTTATAGATCACCAAGCTGAACCGGGACCCGCTACCACTACCCCTTACCGTACTCGACTACCAGGCAAGTTTCAATTCCCTTCTTTTAGGCTGTTGTTGTGATTGAATAAATATATATATATGCTGATATACATATGCCATTGCATGCATGCCTACTTTCAAGTTGAAGTGATATACTTGTTCCCTGAATGTTATTGTTGGCTTATAAGCTAGATAGTTATATATCAGTTATAAGCCGATTATTGTAAGACCCTCATAGAAGGGCGTATACATCTTATTAATCAAAAATAGACCGGGAGTCAATATTCCTTGATATATCGAGATTACCTCGGAGGAAAATATTTAAGTAAATATTTTCTATTATTTGGGCGACGAATATTATTTGAATATTCGTTCGAGACTAATTATTTTAACGATCCTTACTTCAAATAATTATTTGAACGTAACCATTCGACGAATAATATTTTTCAATATTCATTCAAAGTCGAATAGGTTGTCGATTATTATTCCGAATATTCTTCTAAAGATTGGACTACTAAATGAATATTATTTGAATATCCATTTAGAATATTACTTTATTAAATGAATATTACTTTTGAATATTCATTTAAGATATTACTTACTTGATGAATATTATTCTAATATTCATCTGAAGCTTGATTTATTTATCGAGTCTTATCTCGAATATTCCTTTAAAGCTTGGATTACTAAATGAATATTACTTGATATTCATTTAGAATATTATTCATTAAACGAATATTACTTTTTCAATAAACATTTAAATTCCTAATTAATTATGAATATTATTTTGAATATTCATCCAGGGTTCTATTTAATCATCGAATATTATTTTAAATATTTTAAATATTCTTTTCAGGTCTTATTAATTAATGAATATTATTCTGAATATTCATTTGAATATTTAATTATGCAATAAATATTCTCTAGATATTTCTTCAAGGATTATTTGAGAAATACTCTGATTAAAGATATTCTTTCATATTCCTAAATATTCTGTAAAATATTTTAATTCAATAAATATTCTCTGAATATTTATTTCATACTTAGAATAACCTCGATAAGGTTTATCTTCTTCGATTATTACAGAAAATATTTCGGAGTCATATTATTATTAATCTTATATCAAGAAAGGTTCTCAGACATCATTCTTCTTTGAGTCTACCTCTCTAATAATAAGGGAACCTTACTTGGAAGATGTTATTTATCTTGTCGACTTCCCGGTCATAGAGTATTCTCTTCACTCGCAACTCGGGTGCTGTTGACTTATTAAGTCGTTGTTTACCTTCTCATCTTTCGAGGGGTAAGATTGTTGGAACAAGTTGATATTCGATACCAAGCCACAGCTTGGAAGTTATTGGTGAATTTTCCTTTCCAACTAGATACGACTACCTTGTAGAGTCTTATCAACAAGTATTATACTTGGGGAAAGGGGGACGAACGTTACATTCAGAATCATGAACTCTATTTGAACTAGGAGTCGTGTAAGAGGCCGAGTAGCGCCGGTCCATCCCCTTTGGCCCAACCGTTGGCCGGGGAGAGCTAGTAAGGCGGTAGACAAGTAAAGCCGTCAGTTCTTCCTTCTACCGGTAGTAAATCTAAATTGAGCTGTACGATCTCGACTGATCATCAAGATTGGAACAGCGGGCGCGGTGAATACTCCATCATTGGTTCATCATCCAAATTTATTTATTTCCTGCAACATGATTATTGTTGGCAGAGTTGGAAAAGGGTCATAACTGGAATTGCAACCTTTTCTTGCAAGTTCCTCTTCTTAATAACAATAAGAATATCTCGCTTACTTTGATGTAGCAGATATTTCTACAAACAAATACTTTAAGTTACCTTGTAACTTCATCGTTCATATTATACTGGCATCATTTCCGTAAATGCATGGCATATGGTTTGAAAGATACTTTTGAACTGTTATACATTATCGTTCAGTCATATATTATTGTTGGTGGGCTATTGCTCACCCTTGCTTTATTATTATATCACAACAACAGCTAGACCAGATGACTCGCACAAGGCGCACTCGACGCGGGCGAGGACGATGAGACTACCAGAGCTGAAGAAGAAGCTATTGGTAGGGTATATTTATTCTTTCAGTACCAAGAATATGGTCTAGTATGACTTATGTAAATGGATGGCAAAGAGTATGTATTTTTATTGAAATTCTCTTGGATTGTAAGAACTCATAATGTGATTAATAAAAATTTGAGTGTTACTCTGATTTCATCTCTGGGACTATAACGGGTGTGTTTTATATTATTGTGTTGGGTTATAGAGACGTAATTTATTTTATGTTAAGGAAAGTTCAAGTGTTGTGGACAGAATTGGAAACCGTAACCACCGGATCCCGGACCCCGGATCTGGGGGTGTTACAGAAGTGGTATCAGAGCGTACGTTATAAACCCCAGAGATGAGGTGACGTTAAAACAATAAATTCAATAAGATAATAAGAACTCTTGCCAAGTTCATAGTCGGACTACTTAATGTAGTGATGACATATAAAACCCTTATGGGAACTCGTAAGTATAATGATAGTAACTTAGCTCGATATCGTATCGACGAGTAAGGCGACTGACCTTGAGGCATACGAGCAACAGCGCGATGATGCTTTATATGCTGAAGATCAGCGGGTAATTCGATGGAGTACCCTACTGGAGACCCGGAAGAGGTTCCAGCAGATAAAGAAAATCCTGTTAGGATAAGGAGCTTACCCATGGGTAAAGAGGGTCGCAGCCAAAATGACTGTGATGATTAAGAAATGGTGCTCAGAAAAGTGAGTATAAAGAACCGAGATATTATTAAGAGATCTGAAGATGCATGTTGAATTCATAGCCGGACTACCAGATGTAGTACCAGCAAGAAAGAAGGATTGGAAGAATTACTTGAGATCTTATACGGAAATAGATGAGAATCCTTAGAGATTTTCATCTTAACAAAGAAAGAGCTAGAGGGATGTATGATTATCAAAGACATCGATTTAGGGCGAGGAGCAGAGTCCCTAGGAATAGTTGAGAAGGAGGCAGTAAGTGCCATATCATTTGATAAATGAATTAGTATGAATATGGTCAGTAATAATTCGCCATGAGAAGGCAGGTGTCGTAGGTTGTTAATTATGGAACCAAATTGAGGTTGATAAGGTGGTTCTATTAAGGAAAATGTTCATTTTATGAATGAATCATTTAGAAAGTAAAGACATTGGGAAGTGATAGTATGATTGGGTAAAGTTATATAAGGAAGTAGTAAGCAAGACAATGATCTCAGAACCTACCGGAAGATAAGACCAGTGAGTCAAGATGAACTCGTAATGAGACTACTGCCAGAGACTGAGTATAGAGTTAATTCAACTCAGTTAAATGATGAACCAGAAACGTCAGATGCATGTGATTCAGAGGAATATTAAATTCCTTCTTCTCTTTGAATGGATTATAGTAGTTACCTTAAGTTTACTCCGACACGGAACTATAATAGATCAAGTAATACGATCAGCAGTTAAAGAGAAAAATGTGAGAAAATCTTCCTGGAGCTAAAAGGTGAAATTGGTAATGACCAAGAGCTGGCATTGCTTAATGGAAAAAAGGAGACTTTGTGCTTCCAATGACGCTTCGCATAAAGGGTTAGGTAGACCGACATTTGGTAGTATTGAATATCAGGACGTTGTGACAGGTTTCAGTTTGAAACTATTGATTCCCTTCTAAGGGATGTATATAATTGATTCCTCTCCAGTGGGTAAACTTCCAATCCGATGATGATTATTTCGTTAACTATGACTGCTTATGATTCCACCTGCTTGGAGGTTCATAGAACTATTCTTCAGGTTTCGAAACTGGTCTCCTTAATGTTACCAGTAGGTGGGTAGATTGATCAAAATTTCCCTGAGTCTGGAAAGGAATTCGGTGAATTTTGGCAAACCTTGTCTTTCTGATTATTAGAGAATGTCATGGAAGAGAGTAAAAAAATTGGAGCAAACCCTGTGATTTGGGTAAGGATGCTGTAAAATGGGTTAGTAAACGGACCCTGAGCATTACAATCGACGGTAGTGATAAAATGATGAAGTGAGATTGGACGAAAATAGGAAATGTAAGTAAGAAACCAGCCGGATTGAGAAATTCTAGGATTGACTTAAATGAAAAGGCTGTTATGCCAGGAATGGTAAGCTTGTGTGGCACGCAGGATTGATAAGAATAGTTGAAAAGATAAAAGTGGAGGAAAGGTGACCGGAGACGGTGCCGAGTAGTCGATTAAGACTTATATGGAGTAAAGTTTTGGAAAGGTAGAAAGGTATCAAAGAAGAAGGCACTATGCCGGCAATTGCTAGAAAAGTAATGCTATTAGCCAACCCCTAAAATCATATATTTTTATGTGTGGCCAGTTGAGGCCAAGTCCCAACGGACTATAAAGTGACTAGACCAGCAATGAAAAGACAAAGCAGGGTTGCTTCTAAGAAAGCACCGACTGCAAGGGCTTCTGATATAAAGGAAACATTAATGAGATCGTTTGAATCTTCTGCCGAACAACCCATGTTTTGATGGGGAATTCACTAGACCTTTTTGGGATGGGGTCACCCGTACTAAAGTGACTCATGTGTATATGGTTGTTCAAGATTTCGAGTAAAATGGAAGTATAGTGACTTGAGATGTATGATGTTAGGGTATCATAAATACCATGAATATATTATGACGGAGGAAAGTAAACAATGAAGGTATATGAAGAGGGTATAGAAAAGGTCAGAAATTGAACAGTATGCTGTAGGAATTTTGTCTGAGGCAAGTACCTTTGCGAAGAACGATAAGCACTAAGAGATTCACGTTGAACTCGACCAATATCTTCCAGAACATCCTTGCTACCATTAACAAGTTCGGTAAGAGAAGAGATTGGCATACGTTGCCTTTTTGGAAGGCCAAATAGGCTGACAACTATCTGAAAGAAGAGGGTGGCATTAAACCACCGATCGATTATCAAATGAGAATGATTGAAAAGAGACCTTTATTAAGGATACATGATCTGATTGCCAATTATAAGATGCAAGAATTCCTTGGCAGTTGAATTAAGGATAGGATATCCATAAATTAAGACAAACCCTAGGGAATGCACAAGGGGTGGCATTAACCCTAATAACGACATTATGACTTCAGATGTTATGAGCTGGACTTGCTAAGGCAACAATGACCGGTAAGGATTATTAAAAAGAGTTCTGGAAAGAACGTAGATAGAATTATTAGAGTATTGATCAATGACATTTTGATATACCCGGTACCCAGAAAATACCGGAGGAATGATAAGGATGGCCTACGAAACCTTACAAGGAAAAAGGGTAATATTCCGAACTTCAAAAATGGAAGTTTGGTAAGGAATGTATGACATCGTAACAATAATGCCAGATGAGGCATGTATGAAACCCTGAGGAAGTATGGGTTGAACCAATAAGGTTGAGATTATCCTAAAACAAGAAGGGATTTAAGTAAGGAAATATCCTAGGTATGATTTGGAGTACCTGCAGTCAAGATCGCACTAGAAAGGTGGAAGCAATGACTTTTGGAAAAGACTGATAGATGCTTTCTCTCATTCAGCAGAATTTAAGGGAGAATGCTTCCACCCTGAGTTGGAATAGATCTAGAAAACATTGATTATTATAATCAGGAAAGGCCAACGAGGTGGCCGACACTTTAAATATAGGGGAGTAAGCATAAATGCTCAGACCAAAGAAATAGAATGATAATGTAAGGACCTTGATGGTCATAATGTGGTAGAGGAAGTTACATTCCATTTGATGATTGTGCCAGGATCAACTATAAGAATAGTTTAAGTAAAGATTCGATTCCTGATGTTGCCAGTAGCACATTACCGACATTAGGAGGCTCTACGACAGACCAGACCAAATTCCCCAAGAGACTTGCCTTTTCTTTGGAAAGAGAGAAGGGAGGTTAAGTAACAATGAATTGGTAGTAAATGACCAGAAATAGCGAGGGTACAAATACTGATAAGCCAAATGGCACGATGATGAATGACAAGCAAGTTTATGTTGGTGTATTTCTGTGCAAACAAGATAGAGAATTATGAGGTTGGCAAGCGATTAAGCAAACCGATAAGCTTTTAGTCTTCTACCGGAGATATATGATTAATAATCTCACCAGCCTGTTCCAGCTGCGATGCTGGAAGCTTTCCTGCAATTTTATCTGCTTCATGTAATATCTACGTCAAGTTCAGGAAGCATTCCCTATGGATAGGGAATAGTGATTATTTTGTGTTCCTAGAGGATCTTGAATTGATAATTTTGATGCTTAGTTATTAAAGCACTGCGTAAACGATAAGCGATGGTGATCCTTCTGAGAAATTAGGTGGTAACGACTGTGGAAATGTCGAATTGAATCTAAGTTAGAGAAATCATCCAGGTTTATTTCGGATGGTGTAATTTCTGGAACGACGGGATATTTGAAATGAAGAATTAGGTTATGATGGTTCATAAAATAATTATAGTAGAAATAAAGACAAGAGACTGATAGAGATGGAAATAGAATTGGGAATTAATAAGAGAGTCAGATAGGCAGACTCATGAGAAGCTCCAGTAAAGAAGCGAGAAGAGTATGGAATTGGCAAGGTAAGGGTATTGGCCAAAGCGGAAAGTTGGAATTAGGAGCATGAATGACATACAAATTGACTCCTTTTAAGTTTGGAAAATTCGAGAAAATATGAAATAGATTGACTGAGTAATAAAGAGACTCATGAAATGAAAAAGTGAAATCTAGATGGTTGAACAAAGGAAAGTTTGACCACAAACGTGCCACGTATATTGAATAAAGGTAACACGCGTTCCCCTAATAAGGTGACGGTGGAGTTCAATAACAGGAGTGAATGAGAACTAGATGATAAGATGGATGTGATTGATAAAGAAAAGAATGGGAAATAATGATGGAAGTGAAGCAAGGAATGCTATGAATGGATTGATGAATGGGTTTTCCTAATGAGCTATCGGAATGACAACCTGATGGTGTTAGAATTATGAATATGAAATGGCCAGTGTCGTGGCGTGAAATGCCAGTAATAAAAATGTCAAGCGAGAAATCCATGATTTTAACCTGAGAGGTTGAAGGATTTTCCAAAAGTAAGTAATGCTAATATCAAACAAGAGTATAGGTCCATAGAATGATGGACAGAGAAACAAGGACATGTGATATGTGAGATTACGATAAAGTAGTATTTGATAGGAATACGATTACTTTCTTCCCTAATAAACCTCTATAGTTCAGAGGTAAATTCTGAGTATGATATTTTGACAATCATGAAAATCTTCTTATATAATTCTCTGAAATTCTTTCCTTTTAATATCCCCTATTTATTTTCCTCTAAATTGAGAAGAACAACCCTTTAAGGAGGGGAGGTACTACTACGTGACTCTCTGTCTGTGTGATAGGAGTCTAAGTGGAATGCCATTAATTGTTTAATTGCTTGTCAAGTACTAGAGGCTGGCCCCCTTCTGTACTAGCTATGCAATATAACAAATGTTCATTGATCATAGTGATCTCTCAATAAATTCTTCTAATTCAATATATATACATCGAGATTGCGAAGATTAGGAATTGCAAAATTACGAGTGAGGGTATCTCCGAATTTCGTAGCGCGTTAGTGATACCGAAGTCACTGCACGTACCAATAAGGTTAATAGTATAAGATCGGACAAGAGCGTATACCGGTTAATGTGTCATGCGAAAGTATCAAAGAATTGGTAGAACGGATAAAGGGTGTATTGTAACACCAGTACGATGTGCTTTAGAAAGATTGGAATGTGTAAGGATCGACCAGAGAATTGGAAAGCGAAATAACCAACAAGTACCCAATTGCCTTCTACCTGATTCCGGGACGGAATCCTTTTAAGGAGGGGAGACTGTAAGAACCCAGATTTTTGGGTAGAATTAAAACTTTTATTATGTATTGATGTAAGAATGAACAGTGGTTACAACTACAATGTAATACTGGCTTTAAAGGATGAAGAATGGAAGGATAAAAGATTCCAAGGTTATATGTCCTGAAGGATGCTATTGGGTGATAACTTAGATTAGAATAATCTATCTCCTAGAAAGTTAAGATAAGATTCCCTAGAGAGAAATAGATACCCTCATGTCATCCAAATGAATATCTATTATAAGCCCAGCGGTTCCGTAAAAAGGTTAAGGAACACTCGAGGGTGAACCAGGTTCATTTTCCTAATTATAGGAATTAAATAAAAATAAGTGATGAATAGTGATTTTGGTGGAATTTGGAATATTATTATAATAATGTTATACCCGGTATTCGGAACGGATTTCTGAGTTCGTATTAGTGATCCGGGAAGAAAATAAGTGTATGTAAAAGCTGTCGGATTCAGAAAAAGAGCACTTTTATTTTCTCCGAGATTTCCCTGGACACTGCAAGACATAAGGAATTATAAAAGGGATTTAAGGAATTTAAATTCGAGAAGTACTAAGAAAGATGAGGAATAGTATTATAAATATTAAGAAGGTTTTCGGTAAAAACCCTAACTAGAAACGAATGAGTTATTCCTACGAACGATCAATCGAATCGAGCAATAACCGGACAAAAGAGCAAGCAGAGACTAAGATGCATGCATGTGCTATGTATAAAATATCTACTAACCAAACTAGAATCAAGGAACTAGAACCTTAGAGCATGCAACCAAGCACTTAGCAAGTAACTAACTAGTAAGCTCTAAACCACCATAAACTCAACACTTGTCATGGTGTTTCCTCATCCAACACTTCACAACTTTATTAAAGTATCTTTATACAAAGATATTATGTGTAAGTGGATGAGAGTGGATGAGAATTAAGTCATAGAAAATCAAATAAACCAAACAAAAAAACTCTTTCCCCAAAGAAAGCATCCATTCGGCAACATCTTTAATTCCAAAACAAAAATCAAGCTTCCAACCATCACTTGACCTTGTAATTTTTATGGTGAGTTCCATAATTCATAAAAGTGATCCCCTAAAAATTTCAAAGCCAAACTCTCTTGTTTCCATTTTCAAAGAAATCATCAAAGACTAGGGTGAATAGTGATTTTCAAGAACAACTCTTGATTTTCTTGATTTCTAGGATGATCTAAGCTTGGTTATGGGTATACAAGGACTATGCAAAGCTTAGCAAGGTCTTTAAACACTCCAAGGAAGGTATAAAGCTCTTGAAACCCTAACCCTTGTTTGAGATTTAAGCATGTTTATGCTAGTTATAACTTAGTTATGGTTATGTTAAGATTATAAGCATGATTATGTATGGAATTTGGATTAATGATGTAAATAGCTAGATGAACGAAAAGGCATTGCTTGGCCTCAGTTCATGTATATAAGTCATGTATATGTTGTTTGGGTTGGATACTATGTTTATGGGAAGATTCGAAATTAGTAGATATTCGATTTACAGCCGTTATAATGCCCGATTTTGCAATACCATGTTTTGTATGCCATTTTCCATGTCGAACCCCTACTTTCCAGGGACCTTATCTGCCATGATAGGATAGGTAATGTTCTAAGCTTCGTTTTGATATAAAGATCACGTGAAACGGACTTACGGTTTAGGATTTATGACCAAATTACTAAAAGTAGTTCGAATCCGTAAACGAAAGTTCGTAACTGTAATTGAACCCTCGTAAACTATGTGACGTCATGGCGAATCTTGGTAAATAAATACTAGAGGTAAAAAGGAAGGCGTGAAAGAAAACCGTATGTCAAAAAGATCATTTTTCGATTTATTAAAAATGTTCGAGTCGAGGTTAAACGCGAACGAACCCCTAAAAGACAACTCTTTTATAACTTCGGTAAAACACTTAGAAAACGGACGATAAAACTCGGAGTATAGTATTGGTTCGTAACGATCGACTTTAGAACTCATATGACTTAAGTATGTCCCAAGTATAAGTACAATGACATGTCGTATTAACGAACGGATGTCGGGTCGGATCAGTGATAAAAGTAATCCACTAAAAGGGGTATAACGAGATAACTCAAGAACGTGTTTCGAATTAAGTATAACTTAACTTTTAATATGTTAAGTGATTAATCCCGAATGCCTTGGCTATTTATAGATCACCAAGCTGAACCGGGACCCGCTACCACTACCCCTTACCGTACTCGACTACCAGGCAAGTTTCAATTCCCTTCTTTTAGGCTGTTCTTGTGATTGAATAAATATATATATATGCTGATATACATATGCCATTGCATGCATGCCTACTTTCAAGTTGAAGTGATATACTTGTTCCCTGAATGTTATTGTTGGCTTATAAGCTAGATAGTTATATATCAGTTATAAGCCGATTATTGTAAGACCCTCATAGAAGGGCGTATACATCTTATTAATCAAAAATAGACCGGGAGTCAATATTCCTTGATATATCGAGATTACCTCGGAGGAAAATATTTAAGTAAATATTTTCTATTATTTGGGCGACGAATATTATTTGAATATTCGTTCGAGACTAATTATTTTAACGATCCTTACTTCAAATAATTATTTGAACGTAACCATTCGACGAATAATATTTTTCAATATTCATTCAAAGTCGAATAGGTTGTCGATTATTATTCCGAATATTCTTCTAAAGATTGGACTACTAAATGAATATTATTTGAATATCCATTTAGAATATTACTTTATTAAATGAATATTACTTTTGAATATTCATTTAAGATATTACTTACTTGATGAATATTATTCTAATATTCATCTGAAGCTTGATTTATTTATCGAGTCTTATCTCGAATATTCCTTTAAAGCTTGGATTACTAAATGAATATTACTTGATATTCATTTAGAATATTATTCATTAAACGAATATTACTTTTTCAATAAACATTTAAATTCCTAATTAATTATGAATATTATTTTGAATATTCATCCAGGGTTCTATTTAATCATCGAATATTATTTTAAATATTTTAAATATTCTTTTCAGGTCTTATTAATTAATGAATATTATTCTGAATATTCATTTGAATATTTAATTATGCAATAAATATTCTCTAGATATTTCTTCAAGGATTATTTGAGAAATACTCTGATTAAAGATATTCTTTCATATTCCTAAATATTCTGTAAAATATTTTAATTCAATAAATATTCTCTGAATATTTATTTCATACTTAGAATAACCTCGATAAGGTTTATCTTCTTCGATTATTACAGAAAATATTTCGGAGTCATATTATTATTAATCTTATATCAAGAAAGGTTCTCAGACATCATTCTTCTTTGAGTCTACCTCTCTAATAATAAGGGAACCTTACTTGGAAGATGTTATTTATCTTGTCGACTTCCCGGTCATAGAGTATTCTCTTCACTCGCAACTCGGGTGCTGTTGACTTATTAAGTCGTTGTTTACCTTCTCATCTTTCGAGGGGTAAGATTGTTGGAACAAGTTGATATTCGATACCAAGCCACAGCTTGGAAGTTATTGGTGAATTTTCCTTTCCAACTAGATACGACTACCTTGTAGAGTCTTATCAACAAGTATTATACTTGGGGAAAGGGGGACGAACGTTACATTCAGAATCATGAACTCTATTTGAACTAGGAGTCGTGTAAGAGGCCGAGTAGCGCCGGTCCATCCCCTTTGGCCCAACCGTTGGCCGGGGAGAGCTAGTAAGGCGGTAGACAAGTAAAGCCGTCAGTTCTTCCTTCTACCGGTAGTAAATCTAAATTGAGCTGTACGATCTCGACTGATCATCAAGATTGGAACAGCGGGCGCGGTGAATACTCCATCATTGGTTCATCATCCAAATTTATTTATTTCCTGCAACATGATTACTGTTGGCAGAGTTGGAAAAGGGTCATAACTGGAATTGCAACCTTTTCTTGCAAGTTCCTCTTCTTAATAACAATAAGAATATCTCGCTTACTTTGATGTAGCAGATATTTCTACAAACAAATACTTTAAGTTACCTTGTAACTTCATCGTTCATATTATACTGGCATCATTTCCGTAAGTGCATGGCATATGGTTTGAAAGATACTTTTGAACTGTTATACATTATCGTTCAGTCATATATTATTGTTGGTGGGCTATTGCTCACCCTTGCTTTATTATTATATCACAACAACAGCTAGACCAGATGACTCGCACAAGGCGCACTCGACGCGGGCGAGGACGATGAGACTACCAGAGCTGAAGAAGAAGCTATTGGTAGGGTATATTTATTCTTTCAGTACCAAGAATATGGTCTAGTATGACTTATGTAAATGGATGGCAAAGAGTATGTATTTTTATTGAAATTCTCTTGGATTGTAAGAACTCATAATGTGATTAATAAAAATTTGAGTGTTACTCTGATTTCATCTCTGGGACTATAACGGGTGTGTTTTATATTATTGTGTTGGGTTATAGAGACGTAATTTATTTTATGTTAAGGAAAGTTCAAGTGTTGTGGACAGAATTGGAAACCGTAACCACCGGATCCCAGACCCCGGATCTGGGGGTGTTACATCACTTCCAGATTCAGATCCATATTCTACATCATAATCTTCAGGATCCGAAAAATCCTTATCAAGTCCAAATAGATTTCTTATCTACTCTTCTTCCTCCATTTCCAATTTTGTACTCCGTGGATATCTTCCTCCATTTAAGGTTCATCATCAACATATTTTACTTCTATATCATTCCTGAAATCATGAGTATTTTGCTGAGTACTTTGTTGGGTAAATTCCTGACTTAAAGAAAGGACGCAAGTTGCATATATCTCAACATATTTGCACCTAGGTAGTAGATTACACATTATCATAACATCTGAATCTGACTCTAGTTGAAACAACCCTTTAGCTAAAACAGTTGCAGGTGCATTATACCATACATCCACACAACCAAGACCCCGACATTCTTTCACCATTGCAAAGATTTCAAGCAAACTTATCTCATCAACATTACAGAAATCAACATAATCTACAGAACCACCCTCATATTTTTTTTGGATTTTCAATCCACATTCCACCATGAAATAATTTAATAGTAAAACAATCAGGATCTGCACATTGAAGCAAAAACCCTATGCATTACTTAATTATTATCCTAAAAAACCCTAAAAAATAACCATAAATAAAGAAGTAAATAAAGAAGCAAATAACACAAGTAATTAATATCATTTAACATATTGTAAGAAACAAATAGACAGTTTAGAACCACAACACAACAACAAATAAAGAAGCCCCAAATTTTCAATTACAGAATTTTGATCATAATTACACAAGTAATCTGGGTAAATAAAGAAGCAAATAATACAAATAATTAACATCATTTAACATATGCAAAGACACAAATAGACAATTTAGAACTGCAACACAATAACAAATAAAGAAGCCCCAGTTTTCCAGTTACAGAATTTTGATCATAATTACACAGATAACATCTTCCTTTAATCTGGGCATTCCCTAGGTTTGTAGACATCAACATCTTCCTTTAATCATATTATTTGCAGTAGTTCTTCGGTCCAATAAGGATTAGCGTTTAGAGGATCAGGGAGTGGGATGGAAGATGAAAAGCAATAAAACAGGCAAATTGGAGGGAAACATCGCATATATTAGATTAGATAATTAGGGATTGATTCAAATGAGAACCACTACCTAAAAGAGAATCGGAGATCCATTAACCACCGTTGGATCAGTATTCAATTAATGGCTAAGATTTTTTTTTCAGAAACAATAAATGTAGAATATTCACAAATCAATAAGAAAAGGTAACCAAATAATTATATGATTTTTTGTAAAATACACAATATTTGTATGTTTTTTCTTTTACGTATCTGTACGTGTCTTCTTAAACACAATATTACTTCTCTTCGTTCAACACTTGAACTTTAATTGTTATGAAAATGGAACTGAAAATTCATCTGAAGAACATGTAGTGTAAATAAGTAAGTTCATACGCAGAACGTACTTTTTTCTATTAAATTATATAAGTTTCGCACATGAACTTTGAAAGTTCTACATTTAAACGTGTTTATGTCTTACATGTGAATTCGGAGATCTAGAACGTTCATGTGTAGAACATTTGGTGCAAATATGATAGTTCAAAAGCAGAACATATTTATTTTTATTGAATTAAATAAGTTTACACATGAACTTCAAAAGTTCTACATTTGAACATTCCTATATTTTAAATTTGAACTTGGAAATTGCTGATATCCAATCTTGATTATTAATTTTATTACGTGATTCTTGGAATATATGAAATTAGGTATTTTTAAAGTTATTTTGAATTTGAACTTGTAAATGATGATATCCAATCTTGATTATTAATGTTATTACGTGATTCTTGGAAGATACAAAATTGGGTATTTTAAATTTTTGGGAAAAAAATTGATAGAGATTCACTACAAATTTTGCTGATTTCTTTCCTTTTTTTAATTTAAAAATTTTATCAATATTACAAGTATAATAAGTGTATCTTTATTGTATTTATATACAGTGTATTTTTATTGTATTTAAGAACTGGTTCTTAGGTTCTCAGTTTAGAGTGGTTCTCCATAGAGCGTGACCCTAGATAATTAATAAGATTTAGTAAAAGATATAGATATCCCCAGATACCACTAATGCTCGCCGTAAGTGTTATTTGACAGAAATTGGACATAATCCCTTTATACATTACAAAAATCCTTTATTATAATACCTGAGTCTACCCAGGTACACAATTAGATGCAGTTAGCCAATCAGAAAATTATGAATTATTTTAGGAGCAGTAAGAAATCATTACTAAATTTTAGACCAATCATAATATATTAAAAGTTTTCCTTATTTAAAATTCTCATTCTATTATACTAACCATGGTTAGTTAACAATTCTAATTTAAATATAGTAGTTACTCGATTTAACATATCCATATATTAAAAAAAATTATAATAAATTAATATTTTAAATTAAAATCCATCAGGATTTTACAAATATTTATTATGCGATTTTCCCAATATATATAAGAGCCAATCAGAATTTACTACTAAAATTAAATTAATCATATCAGTCTCAACCTAATTTATTTATTGTGGTTATTTAACAATTTTTTATAAAAAAATAATAATTTATTTAGTACATGCATAAATTACTTATTTTTTAAAGTGATAAAATGTGTACTAACTTATTAATCTTTTAATTTAAAGTCAATCAAAAAATTTCTATGTATATTACGAGCTAATTTTCATAAATATCAACTACAATCATACTATTATATAGAGTTATATATTACAAATTAATTTTCATAAATACTTATTAACTAATTAATCATAATTTTAAATTTAAATCAGTCACAATCATATTATTATTTACTGGCACGTCTATAATTAACGGGACAAACAAATTGACATGACAATTTTTTGAATTATTCAAAATACTAAATATAGTCTCAAATAGTATTATTTGGTGTATAAGTTATCATTCAAAATATAAAAGTCATTACAGAGTTAATGAAAATATTGTTAGTGAATATTTTCATAGCAAATTGATCAACTCAGCACAAAAAAATCTTATAATTCACTATTTTTTGATAAATAATTAATTAATCAATAAAAGGACATATGACATCTACAAAAATAATCAAAATTTTAAATTTTCTTATAAATCAAAATTTTTTATAGGTAATTATTTCATCAATAAAAGGTCAAACAATATCTACAAAAATAATCTAGATCAGACAAATACATATTAAAATAGATCACATTCAAGGTTTTTCTTCATCCAAATACAATAATTGATCAGATATTAAATTATGGTACATCCCTCGCTTATATCACTAAAACATATTTAGTGAAAAGAGATATTTATTGCAAAACAAAGCAAAATCAAGAAAAATAATAAAATAGGTTTAATATCAACCAAAACGCTGATGTCAGCCCCTAAACTTTAGTGTAGTATTTATGGGAGAGGAGGAGAGAGAAACCACTACGACCTTCGTTATAAAAATTACTATTATTGATAATTAAGTCGATACATATCAAATTTTATATTGTTTCTCATAAAAGGTGCCCTTTTCAATTTTGTATTCATGAATAATAGTAATAGTAATCAATTCACATATCCTAATCTAAGAGCAGACATATCAAATTTGTTTTGTTGGTTGATAATATTTATTTTTTAATATCAATAAAACCTTAAATATCGGTAAAAAAAATTAATAACTTGGCAGATAGATTCTAAACAAACATAGACATTTATTAACAACAAACATAATTAGAAAAAAAGGCCTTCATTTTATGTACTATACATAAAATGACTTGGACATGACTGGTGTCACGACCATCAATGTTTGAAAAAAAAATCTCCCTTATTGGTGATTGCCACACCACATGTTTAATTACTATGTCATGTTGAATAATTTGCCTGGAGCCCAAATTGACAATATGTCAGTACTTGTCCTATTAATAGGTGAAGCAGGCTATAAATAGATATTATCCAATGCTTTTCACATCAAGGCTAGATATCTCAAACTATTTACTTACAAACATGTTATTAGCAACTATTGTTTGCCAAGTCACGAACTAAGGTCCCAGGGTACAACCTTACAAGTATTGTATAGACGCATCATCTTCATGATAAAACCACAAATCATAATAAAAATGTAAAAGCAAATACATCTATGTATCTTAGCCACTGCTTCTTCTGAAAGAAAGGGGGTGAACAAGGCAAAAAATTCAGTTTAGCATTTCTCAAGATGACTTACTCATCAATTCTTTGTATTTTTTTATATCATATTGTCAAACAATTCATGTGCATAATCATAAAAAATAAAGATAACAATTAAAACACACCTGAATTAACCAATTATAATCAAATCAGAAATTGTAACTATAAGCATATACTTTCAGTTAAGCTTACATCAGAACTAGAACGAGAGAGTGCAAATATCTAATTAACCGTCGCCATCCGATTGAGAAGTTGCCCATGCGGGGCCTTTCAACAGAATAGATGAAGCTCGCGACTGAAGAAGATTGAGCTCGTCAATGAATCAATCGAAAGAGAGACGCGATCCAATTGAAAGAGAGGCACGATTCAGTGAAGGAGAAGTAGGCGGAGATGGAGGTCGAGGGTGGAGGTAGAGACGGATAGGGAGGTTGACTGCGGCGTCGGAGATCGGAGGTGGATGGTGGACATGGCAACAGTGGGAACTGACAGAAAGAGAGAATAAGGTTGTATTTTTTTAAAAAAATAGAAGTTAAAAACAAAGGCGGTAGTATATTTACAAAACTGAAAGTATACATTTGGAACCACATTTTAAAAATAGTAAAAATGTAAAAGAAAGTTATATATATATATATATATATATATATATATATATATATTTGTAAATATCCCTAAAAAAATTTCAAATTATTGAAGAAATCATATAATATTAAAGAAAATATGTGCATTACACGGGTTTTAAACTAATATATATAAATACTTAAATGACTAATTTTATTTTATGATCATCAAAATATAAAATAATTATTTTAAAGTCAATAAACTGCAATTAACTTGTTATTGGGAGAATATTGTATAACAATATTTTGGAGGTTTGATGGATTATCGGAGCAAAACACGGATATTTTGCTAACAAAAGAAGAACAAAGGATTAGGGTTTATGTGTATGAATGTGGCTGAGCTTGATAGGTGTTTTTCAGGTAAACTGTTTCTCATCCGTATCAAGGTGCCTACGTACCCTATTTATAGGGATCAAGCCTGACGTTGTTCTTGGGCCACAAGTTACCTAGGCGGGCTAGGGTTTTAAGAGATAAACCAAAGTCCAAGCCCATGTAGCTAGGGCTGACGTGGCAATAAACCATCAATCCTATCCATGATCCATGGTCTAGCTGTAGAAACCCATGGCCTCGAATGGATAGGTTTGGAATGAAAGATCCAACAGGGCCCTTGCATGCGACCATGAGAGACCTGGCCATGCGAAGCGACCCCTGTGCTCAACTACTCATGCGACCTTGAGTCTGGCCATGAGCCTTCCAGAGGAGAGATGATGATCTCGTTATTAGTGACAGATGCGATACCAAAGCGAAGCGAGGCGATACATAGCGAGGCGCTATAACGCGAGGCACAATCATGTAGCGAGCGAGGCGCTCCTGTAATGGAGATATTATGTCCAAGGCATGCTGGGCTGATTCCAATAATGGGCTTTGGTGACCCAATCTTCATCTTCTAGGCCCATCATAAATTATGAAGCATCAATCTAGCTAATCAAATCAATTTAGCCATTATGCCAGATTTGGGCATAACAACTACCCCCCGAGCCCATATTGCCATTGGAGATGCGATGTGGACTCAAAGAATACGAGTTGTCACCGCGAAGCGAGCCCAAGAACAGATATAACCATTGAAGTAGTCGCGACCCCAAGAATTTGAAAGGTTTCGACAGCTGTTGTGTCTCGAGATGTGTGTCCAACGGACGAGATTTCAACACGTGTCCCATGTCTTTCTCTCTCCTGATGACTATATATACCCCTGTCACTATCATTTCCTTTTTTATTCTCACAAACACATTGTCGTAGTGCTGTCAGTTTGCTCCCAGATCAAACGCAAAGAATTTTCAAGCGCTTTCACCAGCGATCCCGAGTTTCTTTCGATTTCTTCAACCTTCTTAAATAAAAAGTAAGTCTTTTTTCTCTTCTTGCATTTAAATGTTTATTCTTCATTGTAATTGCATGATTAGATAGCTTAAATTGCATGCGATGCGAACCCAAATAACTGCGATCCCAAAATGTCAATTTTATGATGCGACCCGTCCCCGCTATTGTAGGAGTGCGATCCGTAATTACTTAGATAGAAACATAGGTTAGAACGTTAGCCTTCCCCTTAGGATTGCAACCCCTCATATTCTCTGTGAACGATGCGAGAACACATAGAGCCTTTCTGTCCGCTTGTTTCTTTCCTCCTTCATTTGTTTTCTGTAAGGACACACACTTAATCATTTCACCCTTTTCAGATGTCTCAAGACGATAGTTCAAGGACACCTTCTCCCATGCCTCATATACAAATCAGCGATGTTGCAGCAGCCAACATCGCAAAAGCTACGAGCACCAGCGAAAGCTCGTTCAAATTATACTTCGACCCTTTATGGTCTAACGAGGAATATACCCGCGAAGTACCTCTGACTTCGTGGAGAACAAAGCACCCTTCAAGCTCGCGGGATCAATCTCTGGATGTACTCCCAGCTGAGGACGAGCCTCACACCATGACTGACATCGAACATGACATCGCAACTTTGACAAAGAAAGGAGATGAATTCAGCGCTAGGGCAGCGGAAATTCTCTCCAAAGCGCCTCCACCACGAACCATGCCTCCATCACAAACCGTGTCGCCCATTCACATAAGTGATTCTCCAACCGATTCATTAGGCAATGCCTATTACGACATCGAGGGAGGTGCTGATAACGAAGCCAACTCTGATGATTCTGACTACGAAGAGCCTTCCTCTGATGATGGCGGCCTCGATGAAGTAGCCAAGGTCGTCAATTTTACTGATTACAATTACATTCCAGAAGCTTCTCCCGAGCCTTACAAACCAACTCCCCAGCCTGAGCTAGAAGGGACCATATATGTCGGTGGTCCTCGTCTTGAAGACATCGAGCCAGGCTCGAAAGTGAAACCGGGCCAACCTCGCGTCCTAGGCTGCAGGGATCTGTCAACGACCCTAGATACAGAATCTTTATCTAAGGCGGTCGACATTTTCAGGCCAGAAGGCAAAATTATTCTTCCTAAATCTGCGATGCGATGCTATCGCTTCGATTATCAAGAGAATGGTGGCAGAGTGCCTCGCATGGTTCTGACCTCTGCAATGATGAAGATAGGCGTATCCTCTCCCCTTCACCCTTTTATTAGGGATGTTTGTGAAACGTACCATCTTGCCCCAATCCAAATAAATCCCAATGGCTACAGAGCCATGATTGCCCTTTACATCCTTTACCACAAGCTCGGCTATCCTGAGTTGGATGCGAGGACCATGGGCTATTTTTTGCAATTGAAGCGATGCGGGGCATCAGACTTTGGCTACGTTTATTTCTCCATGTGGCCAGAGTTCAACAAGAAGGAACTATACCACAGTGCCCCAAGTAATGCCGGCTCGTGGAAAGGTCCTTACTTCTATGTCCACGACGTGCCTAGAGTCAAGACTTCTTTTAACTATCTTCCAGGTATGGAACTTAACCTCTTAATTTCTTCCTCCTTTCATTCGATTCTTGCACTAACCCGTCCTTCCTGAGATCGCAGTTGGTCAAGTGCGAACCGTCCTGAAGGGCGAAGAAAAGCAACGTGCTGATGACGTGCTGAAAACCCCACGGGAGGCCCGCAACATTAGAACTCTTCTTTCCCTCGAGAACCTGATCGAGTGCGGTTTTTTGAAAGAAGGGGTCGGTCTTCCTTCGAAAACGAGGCCCTCAGGAGCGAGGAAGGCCTCCTTAAAAAGAAAGGCTCGCGAGGAGGCCTCGTCCTCTCGAGTTGTTGTTACCATAAGCGAGGGTATTCTCCTCGTCATAACATGATCATTATTCCGTCCTCGCTAACTTTAACACTGCATTCATCCTTACTGTTCTCGCATTTGCATAACTTGTATTATTATCATGCTTCTAATATCATTTTACTTCCACATCTCCAAAAAGTGGCCGTAGACCTCCTTTTCTCCAAAAGAGCGGGGCCATCCCCGTCGCGAAGACTGCTCCAATCCCTCCAAAACCAAAAACTGTTGAACTGCCACCTCCGCCACCTTTATCGCAGAATACTGAGATCGCTCAGCGAACCCAGGGTACCCCTGAGGACCACATCTCCAAAAAGGCCAGGAAGGATGAGTCTGTGCTCCCTGTTCCTAAGCACCCAGCCACCGCTACCCCTGTTCATCACCTCTTCACGAAGCATGGGTACCGAAGAGGAGTGTACAAGCTGGGTGGGGGCCGAGCTGATTGATAATGCCGAATCTCTCTCCAAGTGTCTGTCTGAAGCGTTCATCCGCCAAACTTCCCATCTCAAGGAGTTGAAGACCCTTGCAACCGCCAAAGCCAAACTTGAGAAGGAGGTGCAAGTTCTTAAATTTTAGAAGGAGGAGGATAAGAGATCGCTGATGAAGACTCATAGACTCGCCCTCGAGACAGAAACCGCGTCTCTGCGATCCGAGCTCAAGAAAATTACTGACGAGAGAAATATGTTCAGCAAATCCCTGAAGGAGGCAGAGGAGCTCGAAGAGACCCTTCGGAGAGAGCATGGGGAAGAGGTTGGCAAGTTGAAGAAGGAGCTCGAGGCTGCTAAGCTCGACCATGATGCTGTTGTGGAGGCCGCCCAGGTTGAATTTATGAAGACCTTCATCCGAAGGGTTCCTGACTTCGACTGGGAGAAGCTCGGGCCTGGAAATGCTGAGTTCGCAGAGTCTCTTCGTAAGGAAATAGAAGAAGAGGATGCGAAGGAGGCGGCCAGGCTCGCTAGCGAAGCCACACAAGCCAAAGCAGTTGAAGCCTCCAAGCCTTAAATTATTTCTTTGTTTCTGATTATTGAACTGGGGATGCGGACACCCCTTGAATGTCTCGCCATCATGTAATATTGTTTTCTTTAACTTTGATAACCCCTTAACTTTGATCATCAACTGAACTGGGATCACATGGCGACCCTTTGTTTATGAATTCGTGCGTTTTAACTTTTCCATCCAATAATGCCTCGTTATTTTTGCACATAACATATTTGCACAAGTAATTTAGCTTCGCTTGCTTAGTACCTTGACGTCGAAATTATATCTTTACTTTTCATCTTTGCATGTTGAATTGTCTTGAATAGTACTAAATTTGCATGACTTTGCTTATGTTCCTTAGATTGTTGTAGCAGTAACTTCAAATGCGATCCTTGCATCGTTGAGATGGCTTGGACCTTAGTATGTTAATGTTAACAAACGAGCAAGTAAAATGTACAATAAAAAGTAATTCATAAAGAAATTGAAATTTTATATTGATAAACGGGGCGAAGCCCAAACAAGTTGACAAGCGGGGCGAGGCCCAATAATTGATAAATGGGGCGAGGCCCAATAAATGATAAGTGGGGCGAGGCCCAAAAAAAAAAGTGGTAAGTGGGGCGAGGCTCAATGCCATTACATCATAAAGGGAAGGTGTCTATACGACCACTACCCCCCAATATTTTGTATGGATTTATTCATGCGAAATAGATAGAAACTACCAGAAGCGATGCCTTCACTGATAGTATTTGCGCAAATGTTCCGCATTCCAAGCTCGCGGAATGACCTTATCCTTCATGTCTGTGAGGTAATAAGTTCCCTCTGAGAGAGTAGCATAGATTTTGTAAGGCCCTTCCCAATTAGCACCAAAGACACCATGGCCTGGGACCTTAGTGTTAGGCATGACTCTCCTAAGCACGAGGTCACCTGTCTTTAAAGAACTTGCTTTGACCTTTCCATTATAGTACCTCGCTGTCCTCTGTTGGTAAGCCGCGAGGCGAAGCTGAGCCTCGCTTCTTGTTTCTTCTATCATGTCTAGGTACAATCTATGATTCACCTCGTTTGCATCGGGATCGTAGTGTTCCCTTCTAAACGACCCGGAGCCTACTTCAACAGGGACCACAGCCTCGCAGCCATATGTTAGGGAAAAGGGAGTCTCTCCAGTTGTGGTCCTTGGGGTCGTGTTGTATGACCACAAGACCCTTGGTAATTCTTCAGGCCAATTGCCCTTGCTCTCCTCTAACTTGGCCTTCAAAGTATGTTTGATGATTTTGTTGATGGCCTCAGTTTGACCATTTGTCTGGGGGTGACTCACAGCTGAAAAACTCTTCTTGATCCCCAGGTTCTCACAGAACTCTTTCATGTCTTTGCTATCAAATTGCTTTCCGTTATCTGATATGAGCTGATAAGGAATCCCATAGCGACACACAATTGCCCTGTACACGAAGTCCTTGAGTTTCTTTGCAGTAATAGTGGCAAGTGGCTCGGCCTCGGCCCATTTGGTGAAATAATCAACGGCCACAACTGCGTACTTGACACCTCCCTTGGCCTTAGGTAGCTCTCCAATTAAGTCAATGCCCCACATAGCAAAGGGCCATGGGCTCGTTAGCGAGGTGAGGTGGGAGACAGGAGCGTTGCTGTAGTTAGCGATCCTTTGGCAATTATCACACTTCCTTGCGAACTCAAAAGCATCTCTCTTCAAAGTAGGCCAGTAGTACCCTTGGCGAAGAATCTTTTGGGCTAGAGAACTACCCCCCGAGTGATTGCCACATATTCCTTCATGAACTTCTCTGAGAATGTAGTTGCATTCTTCTCCATCCACACATCTTAGGAGCGGGGTGTTGAACCCTCTTCTATATAGGACCTCGTCATAGATGACATAGCGAGCCGCCTGATATTTGATTTTTCTTGCCTCTTTTTTGTCTTGAGGCAGGGCTCCACTTTTCACATACTCCCATATGGGGGTCATCCAGGTTGACCCTGGGGTCGCTATCCCCATAACAAACTCCTCTGGCACGCTGGGCTTTGTTTGAATTTCCAGTGGAATAATTCCAAGTAGGGTGGCCTCGCGACGCGACCCCAACTTTGCTAGTGCATCAGCCCCCTGATTCTTTTCTCTTCTAATATGAACCACTTTGATATTGTTGAACTTTTTCATTAACTTCTGTGCACATCACAGATATAGTTCAATCTGCTCACCTCTAGCTTGCCACCCACTCCAGAGTTGATACGTTACTAGCATAGAATCACTGTAAGCTGTCAGATTCTCCACCTTCATCTCCAATGCAAGTTTAAGACCAATGATGAGGGCCTCGTACTCTACTACATTATTGGTGGCCTCGAAGGCAAAGTGTACTGCACTTTGTATCTTGCGACCTTCTGGAGTTACCAACTCGATGCCAGCCCCAGCTCCTTCCTTATTTGATGCTCCATCAACATATAGTTCCCACCACGAGGCGTAATTTTCTTTCTTAGCCTCGCTAGATGCGGTCTCTGGGATCGGTATGATAGCCATTTTATCTTCCTCAGATTGAGGAGGGAATTCCAGAATGAAGTCTGCAAGTGCCTGACCTTTAATGGAACCACGAGGCTTGAACTCAATATCAAATTGGCTGAGTTCCACTGTCCACTTCAACAATCTCCCTGAGGATTCTGGCTTATGCATTACCTGCCTCAATGGATAGGCTGTGCGAACCTCAATGCTATGGGCCTGAAAGTAGGGCCTCAATTTCCGCGAGGCCAACACCAGGGCATAGGCTAATTTCTCCATGTTTGTGTAACGAGTCTCAGCATCTAACATCCTTTTGCTAACATAGTACACAGGATACTGGACTTTCCCCTCCTCGCGAATTAGCACTGCACTGACCGCATATTCTGACACTGCGAGGTAGACAATGAGCGTCTCCCCGTCCTTGGGCTTAGATAATACTGGTGGCGAGGCAAGTTGCTCCTTAATATTCTGAAAAGCCTCTTCGCATTGAGGGGTCCACTCAAAGTTTTTTCCAACCTTCTTAATTGCTTTGAAGAACTCATGGCATTTATCTGATGATTTAGAGATGAACCGGTTGAGGGCTGCGATCCGTCCCGTTAGACTCTGAACTTCCTTCACACTTCTTGGGGATCGCATGTCCACCAAGGCTTTTATTTTTGCAGGGTTCGCTTCAATTCCCCTGTGATTGACAATGAACCCCAGGAACTTTCCAGACTCAACTCCAAAGACACACTTCTGTGGATTGAGCTTCATTCTGTACTTCCTTAGTATATCAAACATTTCAGCGAGGTGGGCGATGTGATCCCCAGCCTCTTTGGATTTTACCAGCATGTCATCTACATAAACTTCCATTGTCTTCCCAATCTGCCTCTCAAACATCATATTGACGAGCCGTTGATAGGTATCCCCAGCATTAAGGAGACCGAAGGGCATCCCGATGTAGCAATAGAGACCTCTATCCGTGATAAACGAGGTGTGCTCTTGATCAGGACCGTAGATGGGTATCTGATTGTACCCAGAATAAGCATCCATGAAGGAGAGAAGTGCATGCCCTGCTGTTGCATCCACTAGCTGATCAATCCTTGGCAAAGGGAAACTATCCTTTGGGCAATGCTTATTGAGATCAGTGAAATCCACACATGTTCTCCATTTTCCGTTTGGCTTCTTCACGAGGACAGGGTTCGAGAGCCAGTCAGGGTAGAATGACTCCCTCACGAGCCCGACCTTAAGTAGTCTATCCACCTCTTCTTTGAGAGCCTCGGCTCGCTCTCCACTTATTGGCCGCCTTTTCTGTCTGACACCTTTTTTGTTTGGATCCAAGTTAAGCCTATGACACATTACATTAGGATCGATCCCGATCATGTCTTCATGCGACCAGGCGAACACGTCAAGGTTGGCCTTCAGAAAAGTGACCAGTCTCTCTCTAAGATCGAGGTTGAGTTGCGACCCTATTTTCAACACCTTTGAAGGGTCCTGCACATCAACAAGAATAGGGATCGTGTCTTCAGCTGCCCCAGCTCGCTCCACATGCTCTGGGATGCGAGGATCCAGGTCTAGATCATATTCGCGAGCCTGACTAGATTCTGCCTCGCAGGGGTTGACACCTGCGTGCCCATACTCCTTAACAACAGTTGTTGTCTGTTTGATACCATTTGGCAGTTCTGTCAGTGTAGATGTTTCTTTACGAACCCATTTTCCCTTTCGGGCTCGCACAGCGGCCTGCTTTGGGCTCTCCTCGCTATCACTATCTGTAGCCTCTTCAACAATCCCTTCCTGGAGAACCATTACTGGCTGCGAGGTTTCCATCATTAAAGCACCTGGTACTGGTTCTACCTGAATTCCCAAATTATCAAAATAACCAGCTGGGAGTTCCTCGATTGATATGATGTTGCATTCATTTGAGGGTCGCGAGGCCGATTTGCGAGCCCTATCTTCCTCCTCGCTTTCCATCCTGTCTACCATAGATATGGTACCCTTTTCAGCGGACTTAAGGGCCTTGTTGTAACATTCTCGTGATTCATGCTGCGCCCCCTTGACACATCCCACTCCATTTGGGGTAGGAAACTTCATGGAAAGATGATAGATAGAAGTGACCACCCTCATTTCTTTAAGTATAGGCCTCCCTACAATGGCATTGTATGCTGAAGGTTGATCCACCACCATGAAGTCTACGATCTGGGTAGTGATGCAGGGCTCGTCTCCTAAAGTCACAGGAAGTCGTATGAGACCCTTGACACTCACTGAGGCTCCAGTAAAACCATACAAGTGTCCCACAGTTGGGATGAGATCTTTATCCACGTAGCCCATCTTTTGGTAGACCTCGTATGTCAGGAGATTCACAGCACTCCCATTATCGACCAGAACTCTGTAGACATTCTGCGATCCAATGCGAATTCGAACAACGAGGGCATCGGAATGAGGGTGATGAACCCACTTCGCATCTTCCTCAGTGAACATGATGTTTGTATCTTCCCCCTTAAAGAGCTTTGGGGGTCGCTCTTGCAAGTGATGTACATTAGTGAGGGGTCGCTCCCTGGCCTCGCGAGCATACCTCTCTCTGGCTTTATTGCTGTCTCCCCCAATGTGGGGTCCCCCAATTATCACATGAATACTTCCGCCTCGCGCTTCCCTTTCCTTAATGACTGGGTTCTGTTCAGGTGGGGGGGCTTGATTATACCCAAGGCCAGACTTGGGATTATGCTTCTTCACCTCGCGAACCGCCCACTCAGTCAACTTTCCATCACGAATTAACTGATCCACTTGCTGCTTCAGCTCTCGGCAGGTTGATGTATCATGCCCTGTTTGTTCATGAAAGGCACAATACCTGCTAGTGTTTGCGGTCCCTTTCAGACCCATCGGTGTAGGCTTCCTGAATATCCCCTTGTTTTCATTGACTGCATAAATGTGATCAATTGGGGCGACCAGAGGGATATACTTGTCTTCATTCCTCGCGGGGTGAGGTCTCGGTGGGGATCGCCTCAAAGGATCGCGGTCTCTCTTTTTTGGGCTGGGGCTTCGGCTTCGATCCCGTCTTCGCCTTGGACTCCTGGAGTCCTTTCTTTTTACCCCCCGATTCCTATTCCAACTGCCACTCCTTTCATTATTCTTCTTCAAATCTGCGAGTGACTTCTCGACACGCTTGAAAGGCTCAGCGATCTTGTGCAATTCAGAGAGAGTACTAGGGGTCTGTTCTTGTAGCTTCTTCCAAAATTCCGTACCTTCCCTTACTCCAGCGATGAGGAAATTTTTCACAGCTTCGTCATTTGCACCTCGCACGCGAGGCACCTCAGCATTGAACCTCTTGAAATAATCATGAAGGGTTTCGCCTTCCTTCTGTTTTATGTTTGCTAAGGTGGATACAGGGGGTGCATAGAGCATCGAGGACTGGAACTGTTTGATAAAGATGTCCACGAGTTGCTCCCAAGAATCGATGACAATCAATGCCCCTAGCTTCGAAAATCACTGCTGAGCACTTCCCCTCAGCGAGGCCGCAAATAGTCTACACCTCGCTAGTAATGAGACCTGATAAACATCCATCTCATTATTAAATCGAATCACGAACTCCGCGGGATCAGTGTCGCCATTATAGGTCATATCATGCTGATGGCCTCGAAACACTACAGGAAGCGGAGCGGTTCGAATTTCGTGAGTAAAGGGCGATGACGAGCCCATAGTGCTAAAGATCCCTTTCTCACTGTTCATCGCGTCCAGGGCCTTCTTCAACTCCTCCAGCTTATAGTCTCCTACCTTGACCTCCTTTTCAGCCTCCTTTTTACCTCCAGTACTTCCATGATGAGACTGGGTCTTTTTTAGGACACTGGACTCCTCCTGGTCATTCCTGCGATCCTTCTTTTTACGATCCTCTTCAAGATATTGAGATCGTTCCTGATCTCGATGAGATGGGGGTCTGTCATCGCGATAATGGGACCGCTCACGCTCTCTACGGAGAGAGGGGGGTCTGTCATCGCGACGATATGACCGCTCGCGATCTCGAGGAGACAATTGTCGATGTGTGCCCCTACTTCTGTTCTTAGATCCTTCATGACGAGGCGCATTAACCTTTTCCAATTTTAGACGAAGGTCATGCTCAGTCAGCTTCTTTCCGAGACGGTCAAAAACACTGACCGATCTCCCCTCAGATGAGGCGACCTTGTCATGCGATCCCCCTTTCTGTTCGAGCGAGTCCTCCCCCTCATTCCAGTCAGGGTTGGTTTGATCTGTTAGGACATCATCGAAGTCATCAACGAGTTTCTTAGGGGGGAGTTTGCTTCCTTCCACTGGCACTCTACCGCCTGTCCTTGCATTCCTCTTCGATCCTCTAGAGCTATAGCGCCTCTCCACCTTTGCGACCCTTTCATGTACCGCGGTCACCTGCTCACCGAGGCCTTTTAGAAAAGACATGACCTCGCTGTTCAATGTCACCCTCTGCGCTGGGGGGGTGTGCTCCTCCCTGTTCCCAGTCTGAGAGTTGTCCTTGGACGCTTCGTCCTCTGGGGGGCCTCTTGTCAGGGGATCGTCCTTGTTCACCTTATGCGACCCCGGGGTCTCACCATCGTTCCTCTTTTTGTGTGATTTAGTCATCGTTCTCCCAATTCAATGACTACCCCTCCTTCTAGCGCCAAATGTTATTGGGAGAATATTGTATAACAATATTTTGGAGGTTTGATGGATTATCGGAGCAAAACATGGATATTTTGCTAACAAAAGAAGAACAAAGGATTAGGGTTTATGTGTATGAATGTGGCTGAGCTTGATAGGTGTTTTTCAGGTAAACTGTTTCTCATCCGTATCAAGGTGCCTACGTACCCTATTTATAGGGATCAAGCCTGACGTTGTTCTTGGGCCACAAGTTACCTAGGCGGGCTAGGGTTTTAAGAGATAAACCAAAGTCCAAGCCCATGTAGCTAGGGCTGACGTGGCAATAAACCATCAATCCTATCCATGATCCATGGTCTAGCTGTAGAAACCCATGGCCTCGAATGGATAGGTTTGGAATGAAAGATCCAACAGGGCCCTTGCATGCGACCATGAGAGGCCTGGCCATGCGAAGCGACCCCTGTGCTCAACTACTCATGCGACCTTGAGTCTGGCCATGAGCCTTCCAGAGGAGAGATGATGATCTCGTTATTAGTGACAGATGCGATACCAAAGCGAAGCGAGGCGATACATAGCGAGGCGCTATAACGCGAGGCACAATCATGTAGCGAGCGAGGCGCTCCTGTAATGGAGATATTATGTCCAAGGCATGCTGGGCTGATTCCAATAATGGGCTTTGGTGACCCAATCTTCATCTTCTAGGCCCATCATAAATTATGAAGCATCAATCTAGCTAATCAAATCAATTTAGCCATTATGCCAGATTTGGGCATAACATAACTATTCCAGATTTGTTGTTGGAAATGGTTCCGGATGAGTTTTTGATTTAATGAGAATTTCCTTTGTTTTAAAAAAAAAAAAAACTACTCCATTTTGTTTTATAAAACACAAATAAAATCTGAAAACAGGCGAGTCCCAATTGTTTACGACCCGCAAGGTAGCCTAGGGTTTTATTGAATATCTCTTTTCTCTTATCCCGGCCAACAACATGTTGGTGCAGTGGTTGAGCCACTGGCTTCCTTTGAAGGAGGTCAGGGGTTCGACTTCTGCGTGTGTGTGAGTTTCTTAGTTTGTATTAGATTTCCTTTCTGTATTTGTATTTCTATATTTGTAATGGCCGGGGTCCTTCGGAAACAGCCTCCCTATTGTAACGGAGTGATATTATAACGGAGTAAATTTCGCTTTTTTTTTTTTCTCTTATCCCCGTGAATGGCTGCTTCTCTGGCTACCGATGTGACCATGGTTCAGGCAGGTGATGGTTCGGGTCCTTCTTCAACAGTTTCAACCTCATCCTCCGCCAAGAAAGCAGCTTCTAATAAGCGATTCGAGATTAAAAAGTGGAACGCTGTCTCCCTTTGGGCCTGGGGTATTGTTTAATCTCCCACATATGTTGCTTGCCTTGCCCTTCGATAACTTTTTTCTGCTTAATTTCCCTCTTTTCGTTCCCCCCTGCAGATATTGTGGTCGATAATTGTGCTATTTGCAGGAACCATATCATGGATCTTTGTCAGTTTCCATCTCTCTCTCTCCCTCCCCCCCCCCCCTCCCTCCCTCCCTTCCTTGGTTTGTTCTATTATTATTTTTTATGGTATATACAGGTATTGAGTGCCAAGCTAACCAAGCTAGTGCTACAAGTGAGGAGTGCACCGTGGCTTGGGGTATCCTTGTCCTCTTTCTATATATTAATTTCTTGTTTTGACACCCCTTTATATATAATTGTTTTCTATGGATATTTTGTTTTCTTCATATGTCGAAAATTTGTGGTAGGAATGTAAGATCGTAATTCCTAGGTGCTTAACAATTGCCATGTTAGTTTTCAAGTGCCAAGATATGAGAATTATGTGTCAGTTTGTTTACGGGGTTTTAGTTGGGGGACTACCGAAGGTTGGTTTTTTGTTTCACTGACTGCACCTTGTGTTTTCGGGGATGTCCCCTTGATGACTGGAATAACTGAAATTTAATGTAGCCCAAGGTGCTGCCTGCACATAAAATTTTACCAAGGTACTCGGTATTTAGTGCCCTTTACTATTGTCTTTTAATTTCCTAAATGGAAGACTAATTATTGAATGTGAACTCTCATTAACTTTTGAAGTTGGAACTGATAGTTTTGTATCCTGTTCCAAAGTAATTCGAAGTTACATCACATTGATGCCGTCATTACCTTTTGAAGTTGGAAGTGATACTTTTGTATCACATTGATGACCTTTTAGCAAGTGCAAATTCTTAATTTTGGTATGACATATAACCATTATTGAAACATATGTTACCTGCATGTTTTATCATTCCTCCATGATGCTGGAACACATACCAATATTTGGTTCTTCATATGACACGGATTCTATTGCGAGCATCTCCAAGAGACTCTTTATATGAACTCGTAAGTGAAAAAATAAAGAGTGTCCAAAAGACTCTTAGAGGCTCTTTAAAAACTTAAGGGCCCTTTCTCTCTCCTTACCTTTAAAAGCCCTTTCTCTCTGCTCACTTTTAAGAGCCCTTTCTTTCTCCTCCCTTTTAAGAGCCTCTAGATGACTCTCAACTTGTTTTTATCAAATATTCATTCTCTCCAATTTTTCCACTACTTGCACATGTTTAAATTTGAATCTTTGTCATACTGGAGTTGTAATATGAATAAATATAAATAAAGAGCTACTATAGAGAGTATTGTTAGAGTTGGCACATTAAACAATGTAATAACTAAGAGCATCTCAACAGACTGTCAGGAATCAAAGTTCCTGAACAAGCTTTTTTGTGTATTTTGGATGTTTTTGTATAGTTTTGAGATAAGTGTAGCTGATTAGAGCTGAGAAACAGAGAGATAGAAATAGAGTTGAGAAGCAGACAAAAAACAAGTTTCGTATAAACTTGCAGAGAAAGAAAGGTTTTAGAGAGAAAAACCCTAGAGAGAGAAGACAGTTATAGAGAGAGAAAGTGGTTGGAGGCAAAATGCCAGTTTTCATATATTCAACATTCATAATCAGAAATACAAGACTCTTACAAGTATTTATAGACCTTGACTGAACTGTAACTAACTCCTTGAAATGAAAAGACAGAACTACCCTTCCACTAATTACTACTAACAGTAATACTAATACAGCAACAGTACTACACAGTGAATACTAATACATTACTATTACAAATTTCAGATTGCAGGGGATTAGGTGCTTCCAAGTTACATCCATTTAGTGCTGCTAAGATGAATGCCTGCTCTGGGCAGCTCTCTTGGCCCTCACCTTGTTCTTCATCATAGACAGGTTTCCTTGTGCAAGTTTCCAAAGGAGCATCATAGATAGGTTCCCCTATAAACTCCTGATGCTCAGAATCCTCTTCTGAACATTTAAAGACTTCTGTTACTCTAGACTTTGGAAGCCTCGACTCTAAATGATGTAACGCATCTGGTGTAACACTTGGTTGTCGGCGTTGTCGCATTGTTCTATCATTCCTGACTCTGGCCATCCAACCAAAAGGATTTACACATCTTTTCCCTCTTTTCTCAGCTTGCATTTGCCTCGGGAGGTTTCAGTTTTTCCATAGCAACTTCAACCAATTCCTCAATTTTCTGAAGTTTCTTATTAGTACACTCCTTGTACAACAGAATTTGTTGTTGCACTTCTTGCATTAGTGCATTATAGGCTTTATCTCCTTGCCTTAATGTATCCACATCTCCTGGATCACTTATATAGGTCATACCTTTGCAGATACAAAGTACTCAAGCAAATGCTAAAAAATTTCTCTAGTCTGTTCAAAAAACAAACCAATCCAGCTTCTCATAGTCAACTTATCAAACATTTGTAGTGCACACTACTTCTACCACTAGCACCAAAATTACACCCACACACCAACAATCCAACACACTCACCTCCAATATTTCTCAATTCAAACCACGAAACTCCAACACAACAGTATTCACACCACAATTACTGCAATAATTCAAGTAATTTCCACTACACAACTCCTATACTTCTGAACAAGCAACAATCAACACAAAATTGTCACTTCTTCTCACAGACAATTAATCAAACACTTTGGCTTCACACAGAGTTTCACTTCTTCCAATCACACACAATTGTATCTATTAATCCTCCTAATTTCCACTGAATAAGCAAACTGACTTTTCTTTCAAGAAATTGACTAAACACCTTGTATACACCTCTGATATTCTGTATTTACCAACAACAGGAATCTCTTCTATGCTACTTTTTGTAACTTTTCTGTTGTTATAATACTCAATCTAGAGAGCAACACCAAAAACGAGTTGAATGTATACTAAACTTCACTGAAACAACTTCTTTTACTAGCTACAACTACAGATCTTATCAAGAGAGATCAGAACGAAGCACCTGAACTGAAATTGCCATATCTCGACCATTACAGCTGTGATTACTGAGTTTCGTAGTTCGCTCGACTCGTCTTAGTGTGCACAACATAGTCAAAGCAGTGGTCGATCGATTTAGAGGGCTTTGATACCAATTTGTCAGGAATTGTTGAATTCCTGACTAGTTTTCTATATGTTTTTGGTGTTTTTCTGCTTATAAATGCAAGTAACAAGTAGAGATAGAGTAATTGTTGAGAAACAGAACAGAATTAGATGAGAAGCAGAAGAGAAACATAGATGAGAGATCAGAAACAGAACAGAGATGAGATGAGAGAGAAACCCTAGAGAGAGAGAGAGATCAGAACAAAGCACCTGAACTGAAATGGCCATATCTCAGCCATTACAACTGCGATTACTGAGTTCCATAGCTTGCTCGACTCGTCTTAGTGTGCACAACATAGTAGAAGCAGTGGTTGATCGATTTAGAGGGCTCTGATACCAATTTGTCAGGAATCAAAGTTCCTGAACAAGCTTTTCAGTGTCTTTTTGATGTTTTTGTATAGTTTTGAGATAAGTGTAGCTGATTAGAGCTGAGAAACAGAGAGATTCAGAGATAGAGAGATAGAAATAGAGTAGAAAAGCAGACAGAAAACAAGTTTAGTATAAACTTGCAGAGAAAGAAAGGTTTTAGAGAGAGAAACCCTAGAGAGGGAGAGAGAGAAGACAGTTATAGAGAGAGAAAGAGGTTGGAGGCAAAATGCCAGTTTTCATATATTCAACATTCATAATAAAAAATACAAGACTCTTACAAGTATTTGTAGACCTTGATTGAACTGTAACTAATTCCTTGAAATGAAAAGACAGAACTACCCTTCCACTAATTATTACTAATTAGTAATACTAACACAGTAACAGTACTACACAGTGAATACTACTACAGTACTATACTTAGCTATCCTAACAGACTCATTAGTCACTTTGGAATATACTATAAAATATAGACTCTTAGATTAACTCCAACAGGCTCTTAGTGAATTCCTTAAAAATATTATAAACAATAGACCTCTTAGTAGTTTAGAATATGTTTAGGAGTGCTTACTCCAACAACACTCCTTACATGCGCTCATTATTATAATAATAATATTAAAGAGAGAGAAAAGTTGGAAAGAGAGTGAAGATGTTAAAAAAGGAGGGAGATAAATATTTTATTGGTAAAAATAAAATACGGGATGTTGAAAATAAGGAATGGAAGACATGTGCTAATTTTTAAGGATCACTTAGGACACTCTTAGAGTGCAAGATCAAGTCAAATTCCTTAAATTTTGGTTTAGGAGTTCAAATAAGTGGTCTCATGGAGTTGCTCTTGGCAACTTAATTTACATTCATCTTCAACAATACTCCTTATACTAAATTGAATTCATAAATATGCAAAAGAAAGTGGTGGGGGTGGGAAGAGAGTGTGTATCTTATGAATTTGATATAAAATATTGGTTAGTATTGGAAGGAGCTCTTACAATTGAGGAGAGATGGCATTTTTTGTGATTTTAAGTGACTAGGAGTTTCTTAGAGCACAAATTTTCTTCTCTTCTCAAATTTCAACTTAAGAGCCAAGATGAAGAGTCTCTTGGAGATGCTCTAAAAGCGTAATTTTTTATATTATTTTAAAGAGCAGCAGACTCGTGGAGATGCTCTAAATATATTGCCTTGGTACTAAAATATCATGCTTCATCTTATTGCTTTAGTTTACTTAAACAGTTTATCATCTTCCTGTATCTTTTATGTGGATCATTTGGACCTTAAATTTGAAGTGTTAGATAAACCCGATTGCGTATATGTAGTGTGAAAATTTGTGTACCTGAATATCTGATCGGGTTATAAACTAAACCCTTTTAGTAGCAGCATATGTATGATAAACTAAATTGAGTAAACTTAATTTTCAGGGGTCTGCAACCATGCATTTCACTTCCACTGCATCAGTCGATGGCTGAAAACTCGACAAGTCTGTCCGTTAGGTATGCTCTGTAGCATTCTGTCAATAATGTTTATAGTCAACTCTTTTTTTTTTTTTTTTGTCAGAAATTATTTTTATAGTCATTGAACACCACAGTTTTGCTCTTTTATTTGATGGAAGATGGCACTATGGTGACATGTGCTTGTGTGAAAGTGGATTCTCACTTTTGGATATTGGTTGCTTGTCTAATACTTTGCTATACTATCTTGTTGCACAGATAACAGCGAATGGGAATTTCAGAAGTACGGTCACTAAAACCTCTGTGGCGTTGACCCTTGCTGTCAGTTTGTCCTGCTCTAGTGACATTAATTTGGATACTTGAAGTAATGCTACATCTGTAATATTCTATATTACATGTACTAATCGGGATTTAATTTAACTATATGATTGTGTGTTGCAGCGCTTTAACTAGATATGCACTATTGTATTTCAAATATTGATATTTAGATAATTTATTTCAGAAATTTCGCTATTTTAATCCAAACAGTGCACACTTAGTATTTATGTGAAAGTGCACGCAAGGCTTTTTATCTGTTGTGGCTGAAACTCAGTACGTTGCCTATTTTTAAGCACAAGAGGCCGTACATCATATTCCAGTGTTTGTTTGCTTTGGAGTGTTTTCATGTAACTATTTCTGTATGCATCCCGATTTTTGTATTAGACACATCATGTTTTGATTGGAGTATTTCTGTGTACAGACTGATTTTTGTATTAGACACTGTCACAGCTTTGATTTTGTTTTAGTTTATCTTCAGTCAAATGCACCTAAGACTTCCCCGTAAGATGTGTGGAGTCGAACCTAGCAAGTTTAGGATTTATTTAGCCGACTCCTCTTAAAAGCCCCTCAAAGTCAGGTTGGATTATTATTATTTTTTTTATTTAACAAGCCGGTTGGAAAATTTTAGGCGCTTACAAGTGAAATATAGTAATCATTATTCCAAGGACAAAGAATAGGTGGTCAAGTTATTAGTAGCTGAGGGTATGTTAGTAATTCTCCAGTAATGATCGTGGGCAAGTGCTGGCGTGCTGCACAGAATTAGACAGTTCAGTGAGCTCCTGTTCCGGGGACAAATAATCTGAACAAAGAGCTGGAGAGAGATGCATTTTTAACTTTTAAGAACTCAACCACCACATTACCAAAAAAAAAAAAAAAGAAAAAGAAAGAGAGAACTCAACTATCAAAATGAAGGTCACCACACAATATTTATCTTCTCAAATCTCAACCATTAACTCTGTGAATAAATCCCATGTAAAGTTCTTAAAGTCAGACCCTATTGTTGCAACTCGTTCAGTGTTGTTTAAATGCATACATCTACGCGTATGTCTCATGATAATTTTGAAAATCAATTGCATGATATGTGTTAGAGGATCAAATACAAACTACCAATGGCATGCCTATACTTTACTGGTCCAATTGGATTGAACATTTTGCACATGCTCAAACATCCCCCTCTTGATGCATGACTGAATCGGGAAATATTATTTTTAAGTAACTTACAAAATATTTTAATAATTTAGCAATTTTTTTTTTTTTTTTACTAAGATGAGACTGTATACAACGGACACTTTACCAAACAAGAAATCCAGAATTAAACAAAAATATATAAAACAAACTTGCAATTAATATTTTTGCAAAATATTTGTACTAGTTAGGAACACCAAGATTCACAGGTGCTGCTGCAGCTGCTGCCATCCCCGCTTGATGCAGGCACCAAAAAAATAAAAGAAGAGCTAGTACCTAAATTTGAATGAATGAAGCTGATCCCTTGTCTCGGGAACCCCTGTCAAGGGCTTAAAACTCTATTCTGTACTAACCCTTCTATTCTCCATTGAGAGTGTGAACTTTTAGAAGATAAGCAGAACTACTGGGCTATACAGTGGGTATTCCCTTAATCAACACTGATTGATGATTAAGTTACAAAATTTACTCAAAACACACTATTATGAAACATACAAGAAGATTGTGTGGAGAGAAACTTCATATATTCGATTTGGACGGGAAGCAAGAGTACTAAAATACGTATTCTTTCAGTTCCAGCTAAATCAGAAACAGGACGGGAAGCACGAGTACTAAAATATGTACTCTTTCACTTCCAGCTAAATCAGAAACATATTGTTTTAAGTACAGAGTAGACCATAAAGATCAGTTCCTGTCTTCCTGAGGTAGATAGTAATGAGCAACTCAAAAAACTACAACAATTGCAGAATTTATTATGATTTCAAAAACAAATACCGTCAGTCATAAAAGTTCATGAAGATTGTTAACGGATTATAAATTTATCATTTTTATGGTAAAATTGCAGACACTTAACGTTGTAGCAAGCAAGGTAGATACTTGGGACAAGAAGATCCAAAAATTGCTTCTGAAATCCAAACGAAGAAACTCTGTCACACATAAAAATGCTTTTGCTGTTAATGTTAAAACATTTTAAGCTATGACAGCCATATGCCTCAAAAGTTAAGGTACATAAGCTTCAAGATTAGCTATATTGTAAAAACAGAACGGAAGGGAAAAAAGAAGAAGAAGGAATTGGCCACTATGCACATGCCCTACTCTTTTGTACAATAACCAATCTAGTGTAACCTAAGCCTACAATGTCCCATCCCACATGGACATGGTCATCCTTACAGAAAGAAATACTACATAGATAGTCATCAAGCCAATGCCTAATAACTTGTTAGGGCGCATGTCAGTTTTTGGTAGCACAACGAGTGACCAAACAAGCCCTAGCATAAGAAATCCCAGCGTATAGTACAAGCTAGAGTCTCGAGGGACTATATAGAACTCTGGTCTGGTAGACCAGGCCCCAAGCAGCATAGAGATCCCCAAACCAGCAAGCGTGTTGAACATTGGTCCAGCAAAGCATCCTGACATGGCAATCTGGACGCCATTACCACCATTCATTGCCAGTGCAACATTAGACATTAAATCACCCATTGAGTTACCCCATGCCAGTACTGTTAGCCCGAGAAGTGATGGATTGATTCCAAATATAACACCTAAAGACACCAGCAGAGCAACTAGTTCATTTGCAATAATGTAGAACCAGATGATACTCATAAAGAAGCCACCAAGAATCCACGGTAACTGGTTTTTTTGAGGTGGCTGATCTGATGAAGTGAATGTAAAGGCAAGAACACCGAGAACACAACCAGCTACTGTTCCAAATACATATGCAATCTCACCATTCCAAAAATTTAAATTATCTTGGGTATTCCAAAGAAATGCCAGAAGCACAGGAGCTAGTGAAGCACTAGCCATAGCATACCCCTTTGACCACCGATCATCCTCAATTACAGGAATAGTCAATCGTCTGGGAAGTGTCAATGGTAATTCCAGAATCGAGCATATGTTAGAATAGGTAAGGTATGAGCTTTCCGCTGTCTCCTCATCATTCCAGCCCCACAAAAGCTTTGGAGTCTCTAGCAAACTGGCATCCGTGGATTCATTTGCATAGATTGCTACATTAGAATTCCACATCCAGTGAGGTAACTTAGTTTCGAGATGTGGCACCTCATTTCCAGAGTCCAGAAGTGGGGCACATAAAGATTCCTCATCTCCATCTCCTGCAACATGGCTAACAGATTGGAGTGTAAAGCTTCGTGAACCTTTTCTCCAAATCTCATAACCAACAACGGATAATGCATACACAACATAGATAGCAACAAAAGCAATTGCACCGCCAATGCTCAACTTTCCAACAATCAAAATGACAAGCAAGGTAAGAAGAGCAAATAGAAAGAAACCAACATCTCTCACAAAGCAGTTCTTGTCAATCTGAACACGGTGATCTGCTACCAAAAGAGAAATAGTCCCAACAACAACACAAATCACAAACACAGCTCCACCCAACACACTATTAAGTCCAACGCCTCCATCGTCACTTCCAACAAAAGCAGCAATGCTAGCAAACACATCCGGAGCTCCATTACCCAAGGGAAGAAGAGTGACCCCTGCAACAGTGGGTGATAAGTCCCACAGATCAGAGAGCTTCTCAAGAGAACAACAGAAGTAATCGGAAGCAGTATTACCCAATAAATAAAACAGAGAAACCAACCAAACACCCAAAACCAAGTAGGCTAATATTTGAACACTCTGGCAGTCACAAGAGAAGAACCTAATGTAATCGAAAAGTCCCCCAGATGTGCATAGAGGATAGGCAGCCAAGTAGTCACACTGGCTTGAGTAACCCTTATGTTCATACAATCCAGTACAAGCATCAGGCTCTTCAGCCGCAATCAAGTTACTCTGTATAGATTCTCCAAAATCAGTTAAATTCGACAAATTCAAACCAACTTGATTTAGATTACTCCGGATTGCAGTCTCATCACGCAACAAATCACCTCTAAGATCCCAGCTGTTGGTGAGATATGAAGACCTTTTGTGGAAAAGAGTGGTAGAAATGCCTTTTTGGTAAAACAAGAAAATTAGTAGCACAGAAGCACAAAGACCATTGAAAGCTCCACGAAATTTCCTGTGTTTCTTGTTATGAAACCCATTGAAAAAATCAACAAATCCCATCTTGTTTGTTTGCTAAGAAACAAACAAGATCACAACCCCCTCAAAGTCAAAAGTGCAAATCAAAGAAGAAAAAAGTAAACGAGGGGATAATTTGCAATAAGAGTGAAAGGAAGATTGAAGGCAAGGCAAAAAAGGAAGGTTCGTGTAGATGAAGCTACCCTATGAGTTTTGAACTTGCTGGAGAATGTGCATATATTAGTGTACACACACACGGAGAGAGAGAAAGTACATATACATACAAATGAACGTGTGTGTATATATATAAATATGGTGGTGTGCGGGAATGGAAGATGTCCGAAGGGTGGGGTGACGCGAGAGAAAGAAAAGGGGAGATGATTCCCAAGTCCCGGGTAGAGTAGCAAGTGTTACATCAGACACAACGCCACGGGGGTATGAACTTTTATTCTTTTCTTAACTGTTAATTGGAAGAACATCTTGTTAACCTGATTTTTTGTCAACTTGCATGATTCTTAGACGAGCAGATGATAGTTGGTACATTAGAATCTAGGGATGGCCATCGAAGGGGGTTTTGGATTGAGAATTTGAGAGTATTATTCCGGTTCCCCATTCCGAACTCGAATATGTTCCTAAATTTATCTAGATTTTTTTTTTGACGAAAAGCTGGGAAATTTTATTAACTCAACAAATCCATCTTAATACAATCATTAACCGAGGTCGGAATAGACCATCTGTCAAACCTACGACCTGAAAAGATATATGATTCCCTAGCAAGCTAATGGACGACCATATTCGCAGATCGTTTCACAAATAACAAAGTGACTTTGTTTAAACGGTGCATCATGTCTCGACATTCTGTGACCACCACTCCAAAACGAGACCTCATAGGAGCCCTACTTCTGATAGCTTGAACTGCAGTTAAGCAGTCCGACTCCAACGTAACACAAGACCATTGCATTTTGTCTATCCAGCTCAATGCCTCTTTTATGGCCATTGCTTCTGCAACAACTGGTGAAACAAGCTCCTGATAAACCATTGTTGAAGCTTCGATCAGTGCGCCCTCTGAATCCCTAGCAATCAGACCAAAACCAATCTCTTCTCGGTCCTCAAATATAGCTGCATCAACAGACACCTTAACTGTGTTTGGTTGGGGTTTTACCCAGAAAGAAACTCTATCTCCCTCGACTTGAGGCTGAAGAGGAGCATTATAACACCTATTCTGGGCCAATATCCATTGTGTAAGGCATTGCTTCGCTGCTACAACTACTCTATTGACTGTAGAAGAACGTTGATTCTAGGCCAAGTCATTCCGGGCTCTCCAGATAGCCCAACAAAGAACTATATACTCAACACGTTGCTTTACTGTTCCTGAGCCCATGGCATTCGACAACAACGACATGAAATCTATGTCTTGAGACCATATGTCTTGAGACCAGACTATATTTTTATTCAGTGTCATCCAACATTGCCTCACAAAAGGACATGGGACTAAGCTATGCATTATAGTCTCAACATCTTCAGAATAAACCGACACAGATTTTGGACTGGCACATGCTTAGATTGAAGTTGGGTCAGTGTGGGCAAACATTGAAAAAGAGCTCTCCAGACTAAGTTAATAGCTGTAGGAGGAGCCTTAGTACTCCACACCATCTTCCAGAAAATCAAGTTATCCTCATTACGCCAAGAACCCCTCTGCAGTTGTAACAACTTATAAGCGCTCCTAACACTGTACATGCTTGAGCTCTCCAATCTCCAATATAAAACATCCTCCTTGTCTGAAGCATCTAGCCTAATCTCCAGGATCCTCTCTTGATCTCTACTATTAAAAACATCCTTGATAACTTCCAAGTGCCACTCTTTTTTTCTATACAAAACAGCGATGCCACTGTTCTATTCTCTAAAACTTAAGGTCGATGCCTTGTTTAAGTTTGTTTCGTTAGAGATATAAAAATTCTTATCTTGATCTGACGACCTCAATTGATGTTTTGGAGGTTAAAAACACCTCCTTTTAACCTGAAACATCGTGTTGGTTTGAATTAAGGTGTTGGTGATTGATTAAGAATACTTATTAGAAAAACTAATAAGAAAGGTTGATACCTCAAACTGGAAATAGAAAAATCAACTTGGGATCCTAGGTCCTTGATCCAGAACACCAAGGTTGAACATATGAACACCAAGGTTGAACATGTGAACATCAACCTCGAATCCTAGGTGGAGAAACACGAGATATTATCCATGAGGGCCAAGATTAGCTAAAAGGCTAATACGTTATGATAGAAACAAAGAAAAGTCACTAGAATACATTCCAATACTAAGGATTGAAGCCTTGAACTTCAAATCTCAACACAAAATTTAAGCCTTGGTGGCCAACAAGGCTGTGTGCCTCCAATCGAGCTTGTCGTTTAAATTCAAGGCCTTGAATCAAGAGCCGTTAGTCAAATTCAAACCAAAGCAAGGTCCTATGAATATAAGAATAAGGTTGGGATCCTAGAATCAAAATCAAGGGTTGAAAACCAACCAAGGTATCCTAGGCTTGAAGTCAAGTATTAAGAGGTAAGTGAACTTCTTGAGTGATCAACCCAAGAGCAAGACCTCCTCCGTGTGAAACAAGGAGGGGCAAGAACTAAAAAACTTCATCACAAGTTCCACATCTTAGAATGAGGAGTTGGTTATAACCGACAAACATGAATAGATTCAAGGTTTAAAACCAAGGATTCAGTAAGCGAGTTAAGGTCCAGAAGATCACGAAAGCTATGAAAGCCAATTTGAAGTCAAGGATGTCTATTTAATTTTCGGCGTTTAAATGTTGACATTAGACGTTCGAATACTGACGTTGAGGTCCGAATATCGACTTTCATAGGCTAATATTGAGGTTCAATGACCGAGCATCGGTCGACCGAGGCTCCAAGGAAGGCTTCAGCCGACCGAGCAACGACCGACCGAGCTCCCAAGGAAGGCCTTAGCCGACCGAGCAACTGCCGACTGAGCTCCCACGGAAGGCCCCAACCGATCGAGAGTCGATCGATCGAGGCTCCATCGAAGGCCGCAGTCGACCGAGAGCCGACCGATCGAGGCTCCAAGGAAGGCCACAGCAGACTGAGCCCCCGAGGAAGCCGTACTCGACCGAGAGCCGATTGACCGTGCTCCCGAGAAAGCCGCAGCCGACCGAGAGCCGGCCGACCAAGTTCCCGAGGAATCCGCAGCCGACCAACCTTGAAGGTGATGTTCGAACCTTGAAGTTGGTGTTCGAAGCCTCATCTTGATGTTTGAAACGTGATTGACTGGTCACTATTTTGGAAAAAATTGTAATTTCTGAACAGCACTAGTCTTCAGAAATAAAAAAATTCGAAGGTAACCAGGGGCTTTGCCCCCGGACCCCCATCCCTCTAATTGGGAATCATAACAAACTCAACAAACATGCGCTCCGCCGTTTACTGCAGTTAGTGCCGATAGCACGGTTAATGCCATTAGCGCCGTTCAGTGCTGTAGCGCCGTTTAGTGCCATTTAGCACCATTTAACATCGTTTAACAACGTTTAAACGCCGTTTAAGGCTGATTCGCCCAAAAAGTAAGTAAACATCATCGTAAATGCATCGGTCGCTCCACGCTTTACATCAAGACGATATCCGTGAAGCAATAATGTTAACCAAAATCCCCATATAAGCGTAGGAGAATTAAGGAGTCCTGGGTAAGGGATAAAAAGGACCCCGAGTCTCGAAAAAGACAGTTATAACTTCTACGAAAACTGGATCAGTTTTCCTAGAACTTGGGGGGAAAATGATATGGGCTAAAAATAAGCCCTAAAGACATAATTAATGATGCATTAATTAGACCTAGCCTGGTCCAACCACTAGGTCTATAAATGAGGCCTAAAACCCTAATTAGATATTAATTCCGTAATTAATATTGAGGGTTAATTAACAGCTCGTAAATAAGAGTCAAATATGTATATTACATCTACAAGGAGTACCCTCCAAGGCACACAATCATACAAGGAAACAGACTTCTACAAGTTAGGAGTCTTGAATCTTCTCCAAGGAGGTGACTTGTCCACCAAGTCTCCTAACCCTCCTCTAAATCTAAGGCTTCCAATGCCTATATAAAGGGCCCGACCCCTCATTCTCAGAACTACATTGGCTTAATACGTCACTAACGTTTTAGGCTTAATCCTCGAATAAGGACATACAAGCCACTACGTCCTTGGTGTGCCCTTGCCGCCATAGCCCCGAGGGCATCACCAAGAACTACGTTTGCTTGATTCTCTAGCAATACAGAGATACGTAGGCATTCTGTGAGAACCGCTTAGTCTCGAACGCAGAAGCAACCATTAAAGCTCGAAACTCACCAACCCTAGCATTAAATACGCACGAACCCTAGCCGCAATCTAAAACCCTCGTTTTTATTCCACAACATAAAGTGTAAAATCAAAATGAAATTTGCTAGAGCATGGTGAGTTTCAGAATACGAATTTTGGGGTATAAGCTCTCATTAGATAATTTGGTTGTGTTGTGTATATTTATGATAAAATATTTTGTTTAAGGAAGTTTATTATATTGTAGGAAGGTAAAAAATTTATTTTGTTTAATGAGAAAATAATAATTTTAACATAAAAATGGAAGTTATAATTATTAACACTAAAAATTCAAAAATTAAAATGGAAGTTGTATTTATTAACGTTAAAAATATAAAAAGTAAAGTTGCAATTATTAACATTAAAAATTCGAATATAAAAATGTAAGTTTCATTTATTAATATTAAAACTTAAAAAAGATAGTTGTAATTATTAACACTAAAATTCGAACATAAAAAAGGAAGTTGTATTTATTAACACTAAAAACTCGAAAAATAAAAAGGAAACAACAATTTTTAATATTAAAAATTGCGAAAATCTGTAAAACTTTGAAAAATAGATCGAAGCGATTTGAGAAGCGCCACCTCACCGCACTTGTCGTTTTCTCTTTATATAATAACTAGTCGACTAAGCTGCGCTTCGCGGTGGCCTTATAACTTATATTTTTTAAAATTTTAAATAGATTAATTAGGAACAATATATATATATATATATATATATATATATATATATATATAATATCAATATAGATTGGTGAACAAAATATTGTATAAATTAAATATATATAGATAATAAGATGTATTATTCATATATTTTTTATATCGATTTCGTTTCACGATATTTTAGGCCGACACCCGTTGTATATAATATAAAAAATGTACACACTAATAAACATTTAAATACTAAAATTTTCTTTGATTTTGATTTTGATTTGTTTCATAGGATTCAATTAGAATTGAGAGATACATTTGTAAAAAAAAGGTTAGAACTTCCTTTTTATATCCTAACTATAAAATAATTTAGAGGTGAGATTTATCTTTAATAACATCAATATTTTAAGGAACTTTTTTACTGATTATTTTTATTACAAATTTTTGCCTTGATTGGATATTTTAGTTTGAAAATTAAGATAATTTAGAAAATTAGATAAATAGCTTTCGAGTTTTTAAAAAAACTACAAAAATATATCTATAATATCAATATAGATTGGTGAACACAATATTGTATAAATTAAATATAGTTGATAATAAGATAAATTATTAATATATTTTTTTGCACCAATTTTGTCTAACGATTTATTAGGCCGACTCCCTTTGTATATATTATAAAAAATTAAACGTATACAATAATAAATATTTAAATACTAACATCCTCTTTGACTGATTTCGGTTTGCACGCCGGTGACATTTTTTATGATTCAATTAGAATTGAGAAATTTTGTTTTAAAAAAAACTATAATATAGTTTAGAGTTGATACTTGCCGTTAATAACAACACTTATTTCCTTGATTGCATATTTTATATTTGAAAATTGAGATAATTTAGAAAATTAGATAAATAGCTTTTGAGTGAGTTTAAAACTTCACCAAACGCTTGGGAAATATTTTTTAAAAAAATATAAATATCTATAAATAAATATTAAGACACAATATTTAAAATAGGCAACTAAACAAACTATATACTTATTTTTTATGTTGATTTTTTATAAGACACATTTTTCGACAGCCTTGTAATATTTTTTATAATTTTTTAAAATGTAGACTATTTAAGAAAGATATCAAAAAGAAAATATCTATAAATAAATTATTGAACAAAATATTGTACAAATTTTAATATATACATTCAACAAAATAAAACTATATACTTATTTTTTACGTGTCGATTTTGTGTCATGTTTTCTTAGGCCAACACCCGTTGTAATATATATATATATATATATATATATATATATATATATATAAGCATATTTGATTGAATTAATTAAAATAAGATGTTGGAATACTATAATCAAGAAAAGTGAGAAGATAATAACGACAAATTAACAGTTAACAATAAATAAATAAATAAAGAGGGAATGGTAAAAATTCAAAGCTTTTGTGCCAAGTTTCTCAAGTGCTTCTACTTCTCAAATAGAGAAAGATCTCGTAATTCTTGTTTACGATCAGTTGTTTCTATACCGAAATCACAAAAAAAAAAAAACAAAATCCAAAGGAAAGAACAACCAATGGTTACTAATAATCCATAATTATAACTAAAATCATAACAAATCATAAATTTAAAAATAAAATGATGAAATTAGATAATAAATCAATAAATTCAATCCTTAAAATCAACAAAAAAAGCAACTTGAAAATTGCAGAAAATCAGTGGAGCACACAAATAGCCATGTACATTGAAAATTAAACAAAATAATAATTATTAAAAAAACAAAAAAAAAATCGACTAAGACAAAAGCAAATAGAAGCAAGAAAAAGGTTTACAAATTCGAAAACCTTTTCTATTTCGAATATGTTAATATTCATGCTAAAAAGGAAGTTTTGATTTCAATTATTTAAAATAGAGGAGCTCTAGAAAAATAGATAAATATTCCTACAAATTTTAATGTATATATAGACAACAAAATAAACCATATACTTATTTTTTACGTCGATTTTGTGTCACGTTTTCTTAGGCCGACACCAGTTGTAATAAATACATATAGATAAAAAACAGATTTGATTGAATTAATTAAAAGAAGACGTTGGAATATTATGATCAAGAATAATGAGAAGATAATAATGTCAAATTAAATAAAGAGGGAATGGTAAAAGTTTAAACCTTTTGTGCCAACTTTCTCAAGTGCTTCTACTTCTTAAATAGAGAAAGATCTCCTAATGCTTGTTCACATGATCAGGTGTCTCTATATCGAGATCACTAAGAAAAAAAAATATAAAATCCAAAGTAAAGAACAACCAATGGTTACTAATAATCCATAATTATAACTAAAATCATAACAAATCATATATTTAAAAATAAAACGAAGAAAACAAACCTTGGGAAAAAAAAGCAACCTGAAAATCGTAAAAAATCTGTGGAGCAGACACATAGCCATGTACATTGAAAATTAAACAAAATAAGAGTGAATAAAAAAAACTAAAAAGAAAATGAAGACAAAAGCAAACAGAAGCAAGGAAAAAGTGTTAAAAACAGGGTGATAAGAGCAGATTTGATTGAATTGATTAAAAGAAGACGTTGGAATATTATGATCAAGTACAATGAGAAGATAATAATGACAAATTAACAATAAATAAATAAAAAGTGAATGGTAAAAGTTCAAACCTTTTGTGCTAAGTTTCTCAAGTGCTTCTACTTCTCAAATAAAGAAAAATCTCCTAATTCTTGTACACACGATCAGGTGTCTCTGTATCGAGATCACTAACAAAATATACAAAATTCAAAGCAAAGAACAACCAATGGTTACTAATAAACCATAATTATAACTAAAATCATAACAAATCGTAAATTTAAAAATAAAATGAAGAAAGCAAATATTAAATTAGGAAATTCAAACCTTAGAAACCAACAAAAAAAGTAACCTGAAAATCGCAAAATCAGTGGAAAACATACATAGCCATGTACATTGAAAGTTAAAAAAAATAAGAGTGAATAAAAAAAAATAAAAAAATGAATGAAAACAAAAGCAAACAGAAGCAAGAAAAAGTGTTACAAACATGGTGATAAAATTTGATCATTAGAAGCGATGATTGTATATATATAAGAATATAAAATTTCTTTTCTATTTCGAATATGTAAATTTGAATTTTTCTGCTATATAAATTCAAAACCTTTTCTATTTCGAAGATGTTAATATTAGAAAAGGAAGTTCTGAAATATAAGATTTCTTTTCTATTTCGAATATATAAATTTGACCTCTTCTTTCCTACAAATTCAAAAACCTTTTTTATTTCGAAGATGTAAATATTAAAAAAGGAAGTTCTGATTTCTTTTCTTAAAGTTAGGGTCTAAAGAAGGAAGTTTTGATTTTAATTATTTAAAATAGAGGAGCTCTAGAAAAATAGATAAATATGGTTCGAGCGATCTGAGAGCTGTTGGGGGTTTTCCTTTATATATATAATAGATAGATAGATAGATAGATAGACTAGTTGACTAAGCCGCGCTTCGCAGCGGCCTTGTAATATTATTTTATAAAAATTCAAAATATAAATTTAAGAAAGAAATCGAAAAGAAAATATTTATAAATAAATTAATGAACACAATATTGTACAAATTTTAATATACATAGACAACTAAATAAACTACATGCTTATTTTTTATGTTAATTTTGTATCACGTTTTCTTAGGGCGACGCCCGTTGTAATAAATATATATAAGACACGTTTCTCGGCGGCCTTGTAATATTTTTATTTTTTTTTTCAAAATATAGAATATTTAAGAAAGAAATAAAAAAAGAAAATATCTATAAATAAATTAGTGAACACAATATTGTACAAATTTTTATGTATATATAGACAAAAAAATAAACCTTATATTCATTTTTTACGTCAATTTTGTGTCACGTTTTCTTAGACTGGCATCCGTTGTAATAAATACATATAGATAAAAAAGAAAATTTGATTGAATTAATTAAAAGAAGAAGTTGGAATATTATGATCAAGAAAAATAAGAAGATAATAACGATAAATTAACAATTAACAGTAAAAAAATAAAGAGTGAATGGTAAAAGTTGAAAATTTTTGGGTCAAGTTTCTCAAGTGCTTCTGCTTCTCAAACAGAGAAAGATCTCCTAATTCTTGTTCACACGATCAGGTGTCTCTGTACCGAGATCACTAACAACAAATACAAAATAAAAAATCTAAAGCAAAGAACAACCATGGTTATTAATAATCCATATTTATAACTAAAATCATAACAAATCATTAATTTATAAATAAAATAAAGAAAACAAATATTAAATCAGTAAATTCAAACCTTAAAAACCAACAAAAAAAAACCAACCTGAAAATCACAAAAAATCAGTGGAGCACACACATAGTCATGTACATTGAAAATTAAACAAAAAAAGAGTGAATAAAAAAAACTTTAAAAAAATAAACGAAGATAAAAGCAAACAGAAGCAAGAAAAAGTGTTATAAACATGGTGATAAAATTCGATCATTAGAAGCAATGATTGTATATATTTAAGAATATAAAATTTCTTTTCTATTTCGAAAATGTAAATTTAAATTCTTCTTCCATACAAATTCAAAAACCTTTTCTATTTCCAAGATGTTTATGTTAAAACAAAGAAGTTCTGAAATATAATTTTTTTTTCATTTCGAATATATATATTTGACTTCTTCTTTCCTACAAATTCGAAAATTTTTTTCCATTTTGAAGATGTTAATGTTAATGTTTTAAAAAAAAATTTGATTTCTTTTCTAAAAATAGAGCCTAAAGAAGGAAGTTTTGATTTCATTTATTTAAAATAGAAGAGCTCTAGAAAAATAGATAAATATTCCTACAAATTTTAATATATAGACAACAAAATAAACCATATACTTATTTTTTACGTCAATTTTGTGTCACGTTGATACCCGTTGTAATAAATACATATAGATAAAAAAGCAGACTTGATTGAATTGATTAAAAGAAGACGTTGGAATATTATGATCAAGTACAATGAGAAGATAATAATGACAAATTAAAAATAAATAAATAAAAAGGGAATGGTAAAAGTTCAAACCTTTTGTGCTAAGTTTCTCAAGTGCTTCTACTTCTCAAATAGCAAAAGATCTCCTAATTCTTGTACACACGATCTGGTGTCTCTGTATTGAGATCACTAACAAAAATATACAAAATTCAAAGCAAAGAACAACCAATGATTACTAATAATTCATAATTATAACTAAAATCATAACAAATCGTAAATTTAAAAATAAAATGAAGAAAGCAAATATTAAATTAGTAAATTCAAACCTTAAAAACCAACAAAAAAATCAACCTGACAATCGTAAAATCAATGGAACACATACATAGCCATGTACATTGAAAATTAAACAAAATAAGAGTGAATAAAAAAATTAAAACAAAATGAATGAAGACAAAAGCAAACAGAAGCAAGAAAAAGTGTTACAAACATGGTAATAAAATTTGATCATTAGAAGCGATGATTGTATATATATATATAAGAATATAAAATTTCTTTTCTATTTCGAATATGTAAGTTTGAATTTTTCTTCCATATAAATTCAAAACCTTTTCTATTTCGAAAATGTTAATATTAGAAAAGGAAGTTCTGAAATATAAGATTTCTTTTCTATTACGAATATATAAATTTGACCTCTTCTTTCCTACAAATTCAAAAACCTTTTTTATTTCGAAGATGTTAATATTAAAAAAGGAAGTTCTGATTTCTTTTCTTAAAGTTAGGGTCTAAAGAAGGAAGTTTTGATTTTAATTATTTAAAATAGAGGAGCTCTAGAAAAATAGATAAATATGGTTCGAGCGATCTGAGAGCTGTTGGGGGTTTTCCTTTATATATATAATAGATAGATAGATAGATAGATAGACTAGTTGACTAAGCCGCGCTTCGCAGCGGCCTTGTAATATTATTTTATAAAAATTCAAAATATAAATTTAAGAAAGAAATCGAAAAGAAAAAATTTATAAATAAATTAATGAACACAATATTGTACAAATTTTTATATACATAGACAACTAAATAAACTACATGCTTATTTTTTATGTTAATTTTGTATCACGTTTTCTTAGGGCGACGCCCGTTGTAATAAATATATATAAGACACGTTTCTCGGCGGCCTTGTAATATTTTTAATTTTTTTTCAAAATATAGAATATTTAATAAAGAAATAAAAAAAGAAAATATCTATAAATAAATTAGTGAACACAATATTGTACAAATTTTTATGCATATATAGACAAAAAAATAAACCTTATATTCATTTTTTTACGTCAATTTTGTGTCACGTTTTCTTAAACTGGCATCCGTTGTAAAAAATACATATAGATAAAAAAAGAAAATTTGATTGAGTTAATTAAAAGAAGAAGTTGTAATATTATGATCAAAAAAATAAGAAGATAATAACGACAAATTAACAATTAACAGTAAAAAAATAAAGAGTGAATGGTAAAAGTTGAAAATTTTTGGGCCAAGTTTCTCAAGTGCTTCTGCTTCTCAAACAGAGAAAGATCTCCTAATTCTTGTTCACACGATCAGGTGTCTCTTACAAAATACAAAATCTAAAGCAAAGAACGACCATGGTTACTAATAATCCATAATTATAACTAAAATCATAACAAATCATTAATTTATAAATAAAATAAAGAAAACAAATATTAAATCAGTAAATTCAAACCTTAAAAACCAACAAAAAAAACCAACCTGAAAATCACAAAAAATCAGTGGAGCACACACATAGTCATGTACATTGAAAATTAAACAAAAAAAGAGTAAATAAAAAAACTTTAAAAAAAATAAACGAAGATAAAAGCAAACAGAAGCAAGAAAAAGTGTTACAAACATGGTGATAAAATTCGATCATTAGAAGCAATGATTGTATATATTTAAGAATATAAAATTTCTTTTCTATTTCGAAAATGTAAATTTGAATTCTTCTTCCATACAAATTCAAAAACCTTTTCTATTTCCAAGATGTTTATGTTAAAACAAAGAAGTTCTGAAATATAATTTTGTTTCATTTCGGATATATATATATTTGACTTCTTCCTTCCTACAAATTCGAAATTTTTTTCCATTTTGAATATGTTAATGTTTAAAAAAAAATTTGATTTCTTTTCTAAAAATAGAGCCTAAAGAAGGAAGTTTTGATTTCATTTATTTAAAATAGAAGAGCTCTAGACAAATAGATAAATATTCCTACAAATTTTAATATATAGACAACAAAATAAACCATATACTTATTTTTTACGTCAATTTTGTGTCACGTTGATACCCGTTGTAATAAATACATATAGATAAAAAAGCAGATTTGATTGAATTGATTAAAAGAAGACGTTGGAATATTATGATCAAGTACAATGAGAAGATAATAATGACAAATTAAAAATAAATAAATAAAAAGGGAATGATAAAAGTTCAAACCTTTTGTGCTAAGTTTCTCAAGTGCTTCTACTTTTCAAATAGCAAAAGATCTCCTAATTCTTGTACACACGATCTGGTGTCTCTGTATCGAGATCACTAACAAAAATATACAAAATTCAAAGCAAAGAACAACCAATGATTACTAATAATCCATAATTATAACTAAAATCATAACAAATCGTAAATTTAAAAATAAAATGAAGAAAGCAAATATTAAATTAGTAAATTCAAACCTTAAAAACCAACAAAAAAAGCAACCTGAAAATCGCAAAATCAATGGAACACATACATAGCCATTTACATTGAAAATTAAACAAAATAAGAGTGAATAAAAAAATTAAAACAAAATGAATGAAGACAAAAGCAAACAGAAGCAAGAAAAAGTTTTACAAACATGGTGATAAAATTTGATCATTAGAAGCGATGTATATATATATATATATATATATATATATATATATATATATATATAAGAATATAATATTTCTTTTCTATTTCGAATATGTAAATTTGAATTTTTCTTCCATATAAATTCAAAAATCTTTTCTATTTCGAAGATGTTAATATTAAAAAAGGAAGTTCTGAGATATAAAATTTCTTTTCTATTTTGAATATATAAATTTGACTTCTTCTTTCCTACAAATTCAAAAACATTTTTTATTTCGAAGATTTTAATATTAAAAAAGGAAGTTCTGATTTCTTTTCTTAAAATTAGGGCCTAAAGAAGGAAGTTTTGATTTTAATTATTTAAAATAGAGGAGCTCTATAAATAGATAAATATGATTCGAGCGATCTGAGAGCTCCTGGTGATTTTCCTTTAGATACATATTGATATAAAACATGAGATTAGGGAGCCTGAGATATATCTCAGGTAAATTTCCTGAAATACCTATCTTTTATATGTAAAAATGGGGTGGGCGTTTTAGTAAATTCGGAATTTTTTAATTAGCCTTACGGGCTTAGTGAAATTTAAAGTTATTTTGTATGTATCTCAGGAAAAGTTCCCTGAGATCTATCTCAGGGTCCTTTTTCTCATAAAACATTTAGCTTTTTAAAAATGTTATACTCTAACTAATTAGCAGGTACTCCATCAAACTTCTAATAATATAATGCAGTAAAACCTCCATAAATTAATATAGTTGGGACCAGGGAATTCTATTAAATTAGAGAGATATTAATTTATCGATAAATTAATAATTATTAATTTATGGAGAATTTTTGACATCAAAAAATTAATTCCCAATTATGTACATTTAAATAGAATTAATCGTACAATTTAAGTTTAATACTTAATTCAATTAATTCAATATATATTGTTAACAAATTTAATACGTATTTGTTAAATTCAAAGTAAATATTCATGTATATTTAGATGATATCAAGGATAAAACAACATTTTTTGAGCCTTTCTCACGTGAAGAAGCACCAAAGACATCAAAAATATTGATTAATAACTTATTAATGCTTTATGAAAACACCACATTCGAACTTTTAGATGCAAAAAATATGCTAAAGATGAGTTTCGCATAGATTCAAATTGTAAGAACCCTAGAATCATATTTTACAAAAAAAGATAATACTTATATTTTTATTATTATAAAGGAATTATTAATTTATAATTTGGGACAATATATTTATATAGGGTTTTTAAAAAAAATTATTATCTTATTATTTATCGAAATTGATCATTTTTTAAACCGGCCCAAGTTGGGACCGGAAGAAATTATTAACTTGGAGAGATTATTAATTTATCGAATATTAATTTAACGAGGTTTTACTGTATATACTAGTGACATTAAAATAATTAAAATAACAATGAAACACTTCGTTTCAAAAAAAGAAAGAAAAAACAATGAGACACTTGAAGTCCTATGTAAAAAGGATAGAATTTATTACGATGAAATTAAATTGTAAAATTTACTGACCAAAAAAATTGTAAAATTATAATAAACAATTAAAATAAGTATGTATTTTAATTTTTAGAGTATTTACCAAAAATTCTAGGTTTAAAGTTTTTATTTGCAAAAATACCATCTCCTTTATTTAATTGCATATTTACTATTTATACTTTCTTAATTTCAATTTTACTAAACTAAGTTTCAAAATTGTAAAAATACTAACCCTCACCCCTCCTCCCTTCTTTCCCAGCCGACTTTAACAGACTTCAACACTTTTTTTTTTAAGGTGGGGTGCTATTTTGGTGGATTTGAGTTGCAACTGAATGCAACCACATTCAACCACATTTAACCGAATGCAACCACTTTTTTTAAGGTGGGGTGCTATTTTGGTGGATTTGAGTTGCAACTGAATACATGTTGTAATAAATGTTGTAATAACCCGGATTTTTAGAGAATGATTTTATTATTATTTTAAGGATAATAATGTTTTTCCTAAAATGGGGAGGAATTTTTATTATTATTATTATTATTGTTATTTAATTATTTTGATTCTGTGGAATCGGGTCAGTCTTAAAAATTATATTGACCGAGTAGATATCTCGAGTCAATACTTTATTTGGGCAAAGGTTTAATTTTCAAAGTGTGGAATTATTCATTAAAGGTTTTGTTTTAAATTACTGAATAATTTGGTGATTTTAAAATCCTTAGAAAATGATTATTTTAATTATTTGAGGATTTACAGAAATTATTATATTATTATATATAATCGAGAATTCGAGGTTTTACTAAAACAATAATGTCTGTGGTATTTTATAAAGCCCTGTAAATTGTGAGTTATGAATCACAATTATTATTTTTATGAATTGTTTTTATAAATTATCAATAGTTGTAAAATGCATATCAATTCAGAAAAATTAGATTTAATTCTAATTCTTTCTCCGAAAATCTTTAAAAATATTCTAGTATTTAATTATGCTAGAAATTTTATTTTTACAAATTAGAGTTACTAGTTTAAAATATTATTTAAGGATGTAGTGATTTATTGTGTTGTTTTAATTGCAATTGGGCCAAGCCCATTAGGGTTAAAAACACACAACACATCATAGATACACACAAAAACACACACACAGCCGCACAATCACACATCGGGAGAGAGAAAGAAAAAGGGGGAAGGAGGAGAAAAGAGATTTTGGGGTTTTGATTTTGAATCAAATAAAACCTATACATACATATATAGCTACGTGTGTGTGTGTATATATAACTCGTGTGTGTGTGTTAAGAGGAGAGGCTGGGCAGTGGTGGTGCTGTGGAGCCGCGGCGGGGAGGAGACCGGCGTCGGGGCAGCGTTGGGGCGGCGTCGGGCAGATGTGCGCGGAGGAAGAGGCGCGCGGAAGTGGTGGCCGCGAGCTTTGAGGCAACAGTGGTGGTGTTGTTTGATGGAGATGAGAGAGAGAGAGAGAGAGAGAGAGAGAGAGAGAGAGAGAGAGAGAGAGAGAGAAGGGAGAGAGATGGTGGAGAAGATTTTCGTGGTGGTCACCGGAAAATGGTATATTTTCATAGTTATTAATAATTTGATTTTCGTATTAAATTAGATGTAAATTGCTATATATTGTTTAATTGTAGTAATTTAATTAGTTAAGTGTTGTAATTTAATTAGATTTAAATTGCGAGTTTAATTATTAATTTCCGAAATTTAATTCGGAAAGTATGTTGGTAATGATAATTGTGGAGGTTAGTTGTGGGCCGATTATATGTGCGGGTTAGTAATTGCGATATGTTAATTGTTAATTGCTAATTGTGACGGGGGAATAATATGTAAAGGTTATACGATCTTACTAGTTATAAATGTTTAAGTGCTAATTGCTAAGTGTAATGGTGGAATCATTTCGTGGTGTCGTTAATATTCAGGTTTAATGATTATTGGTGGTTAATGGTGATGTTGGTATTATTTGTGGAGTTTATACGAGTTGACTAAATGGTAAATGCTTATGTGCTAAATGGTATAAAGCGAGTAGTAGTATTTGATGGCTTTATTAATTATGAATGTTATATGTTATTTAGTTTAACCGCGAGGAGTCGTAAAGAGATCATAAGTTCTAAATGTCAGTATTTAAGGACTTGTGTAATTCTCTTCGACTAGATCCTCGGGCTTACGAATATCAATGATTGATTGTCACCAGTATAATTAATATGCTCTAGTGATAAGATCATTGATATAGCGTAAGTAATAGTTAATGCTAGGGGTTGTTCCCTAGTGCTTACGAATATCAATAATTGATTGTCACGTGTATCATTAAAATGCGTGAGTGATACGATCATTGATATAAACTATTATGTGTTTACTACTTGTCGAGGCAGAATTCCATAAGTTTTGTTGCTGCAAGTTGAGGCAACTTTATTTTTTTGTAAAAACAGGGTTGAATTGTTTTTGATTGATATTGAGGGGATGTGACCCCGGGATAGTCCGATAAACGAATACCTCATGCCGAATTTTTCTAAAAAAATCCCCTGCGATTAAATATATTTAATTTATTAAATTTCAGTGGTCTCGAGGCATGAAGTGGATGTTAATTGTTTATGTGAATATGTGTTAAGTAAATTATTTCGAGGGTTAATTGTTGTCTCGAGGATTAATCGTGTTTTGATGATATATTAAATTGGTTTAAGTCTATTAAATGGATATAAGTGTGATATGTGCATTAAGTGGTAATAGAGTAGTCAATTATAGGGAGGACACATAGGGAGGACGCCTATAGTTTGACTTTATGTGACTTAGTGGTAATTCCGAGTGGTGTCTACTCGAGATACGAGGTGGGACTGACACGTACTCGTAACAATTACAGTACCATTAGGGCGTGATCAAGTGGAGCAACGTGTATCAAAAAGGAAGGATCGAGGCATCGTGTAAAGTTCATGGAACTGCTTGGGCGAAACGCCAACCAGAGGAAAGTTTATTTATACATACTCTATCGTTCAGAGTATATTTATTTTGAAATATATGAAATGTGTGGAATAAGACTTCAGTCCATATTTGCAAGATTTCTTCTTCCTTATTTTGATAAATTGTTATGTTTCAAAGAAAAATGGTTTTGCTAGATAATATATGAATCTTATATCACTATATGGATATAAATATTGATGAAGCTAACATACTGTGTGGCTTAAAGAGATATGAAAAAGAATGGTATCAGTTGTTATCTAGGGTTATAGAGTTTATAATATTCTGTTATTTACAATTTTTAAACCTTTGTGATTTAATAAATATTATTGGATTATTATTTATTATTTTTAAAAGGGTTGAAATATTTTGTGTATAAGAGCATATTTGACTTTATTAAATACGAAGGAGATGCCTGAGTTATAATCAAAGTATTATGATGTATGTCTTTCTAAAGATTGATATATGAAAATGGAAATGGAAATGATATATGTGAATGGAAATGGAAAATATGGAATGGTGTTTTATAAATGGAATAACGATTTAACAAAAAGGGGGATTGCAACAGCAAGAGTAAGAGGCTGTGTTCGGCACAGTCCAGCACTCAATATTTTATTACGGCCCAAGAGATGCCGAAGGAGGATGTAGCAGGTTGATGACCAGGTTGGCTCATTCCTTCTACTAGAAGTAAACAAAGAGCAGGTACGATTCGGCGACTGATCATCGTCCTAACGTATCAGGCGACAACAGATATCCCCAAAGTATTTAAAGAAAGAATTGATAATGGTTACAGATTGATATACTGAAAAAGGAAAAATGGTATGAAATTATGGAATTATTGAATGATTGGAAGAGAAACTGATATTATATTATCAATAAGTAAGTGATTTCATATTGAATAACCAGCAAGTTTATGTTGGTGTATTACTGCGCAGACAAGATGTGGCTATTTATGGTAATAATCTAATTAATTGCCTTGTAACGACATCTTTTATATTATATTGGTATATTGTTCAGTTGATGTTATTTTCAAACATTATACTTTCCCTATAGAATTTCGTGGTTATAAATGTTTCAAGAATGATATTAAGTATCAGTTGAATGTTGAAAACCCATGCACATGATGGGATATTTTGTTAAACTCTAGTAATAACTTGCTGAGCAATTCTTTCGCTCATACTTGCTTGTTTTCAAATATTAACTTTTCAGTGGAAGGTAGCCGGATGAGGTTATCTGCATGGCTTAGATGAAGCGGGCAGTGTGCCCTTATGAAGACGATATGATCTAGAAAGTTTATAGTTGGAGTAAGTTTTATGTAAGTATATTGATATGTAATATATATGTTACTTTGCGCAAAATGGTACTAGTTGCTGGTGTACTTCTCAACGAAGTTATACTAGTAGTAAGGATTTCATTCTTGTTTCTAGCCCTATAACCTAAAAGATGCTTCGTAGTTGGGGTCTCAAATGTTGTAACTCAATTATTAATGACTACAGATGGTTTAATGTGGTTAAACAGGTGATTTCTTATTAATGATTTCCGTGTGACGACCAAATCCTTGACCCCGGATTTGGGAACGTTACAGAAATGGTATCAGAGCTGAGGTTATAGTAAACTAGAAACGAGAGTGAGTAGGAGTGTGTATAGTTATGTGAGAACGACAGAACTCATGTAGAGTTCATGTTGGACTATTGGATATAGTACCAATGATTAGGATATGATTGGAATGCTATGCTGAGGGATATATTAAAGTAGACCTCACCTTTTGGTGGTTATTGATGTCTGCTAAAGAATCCTCAGAGACAAGTGTTGGTTGGCAGGGACATAGATCGCCCGAGACATGAATTTAAAATGATTTTAGGGGATTCATGGGGGTAGTTATGTATTCCCCCGAACTATAGGAAAAGTTTCCATATGATATTGAAGGATAGAAAGATTATTAGTCAAAGTTGCGGGTATTTAAATCTTCTCGAGTTTAAGAGAGCTTGAGGTAATATTAGAAATAGATTGGTGGACAGACACCGAATGTTTCAAATGATTACATAGATAAAATGGTGAAGTGGTGATTGGTCAATAAAGATGAGATGTGTTTTAAGAACAAAGACGGACTGAGAAAGACCTAAATAGGAAGGCTGTTATGCCAAAGGTGTTAGCTTATGTAGCACGCGGGATTGATATTAGAAAAAGGAATGTTTGGTATGAAGACGGTTATACTAGTAATTGGATTTAAGTACATATTTTCTAACGATATCCCGGAGTATCGCCTAGTCGAAACGTGGAATTCGTCATTGCTAGGGGTGACACCGGTATCGAAGTCTACTTAACGAATAGAACGCTTGCTTGAGATGCTTGGGCTGAGTCGAAAAGAACTTCTCGCAATTGTAAAGGTCGATGGTTGAATCCTTAGCGACTATTGAGAATCGACGATGGTGTAAGTTATCGAGCACCTCAGGGTGTGCACGGGAACGAAAGTTATAGGATCGAACGATTATCCGTCAGAGGAGCCGACATAAAAAGGCATTCGTGGAGACCTTGGCAATACCCTCCCCATTTGCAAATTATTTTGATTACCTCCCAAATCTATGATCTATTTTGACATCTCCCCAAGCGAGAATTTTGATAATTCTTCGAAGTTATTCTTTAATACTTATGTTAAGCCATAATTGATTTCAATTGTGCTAGAAGCTTTCATTATACCTACTTTCAGGTTTCTGAAGCCCTGTCGAATGATGTTATTTAAACTTCCACTTTTCTTCAATAGTGGATGATCCCATGGTGACATAGCACCACTTTCTCGTATTCCAATATCTTTCTGGCTATGCTTTTCTTTGGAAATCATGCCTTGGAATTTGTTCAATTTGAATCCAAGGTGTCCCTTTGAGAATTAATTGTCAGAAAATGATAATTATTGACTTGACTTTGAATTGCTTTCATACTTCTCAACTTCCACTGAGACGAACAACCCTATACATATAGGGGCCACAAGGACTATCTTTCTGTGTGATAGAAGTTCGATGGGACGCCGTCACTTGTGAGTTGTGAAATACAAGAAGGCTAACTACCTTTAGTAATGTCTTAATTGAGACACGCAACGCGAGTTCTTATGATCATATTGATCTTTCAGTAAATTCTCTTATCTCAAATAAGGTTTATTTCAACACTCATAATCCTATGGTCACCAGTGGGTGACATTTGTCTTGATATGACAGCTATATTTTCAAAACTCCATAATTCTTGTTATCTCTAATAAATTTGAAAGGGATGCCAACCAGGTCGAGTAAGTCAAATTCGCTGATAGAAATTAGATTCAAACGGAATCGCCAAGAGCAAGAACGGCTCCTAAGACGAATAGAACATCGGTGAAATATCAATAGAATTAATTCATTCTCTCTCTCAAGGATGTTATGTGAATAGAATCAGTGAACTCTCTCTCTCAAGAATAGTATGATAATCGAAAGTTGGTCAAGATATATGTGTGAAAGGAATAACGTGGTAAGACTCCAGAGATAACTGTGTCAAATAGGGATCATATGGTTGGATTAAGGTTTCGGAGAAGTTGTTACGAATGGACACTATATCCTCGATATTGCAGAATAAGTGCTGAGGATGAAGGAGTTAAGGATTCCCAGTAGTGGCCTTAGCTGATTCCGTGGACGGAATCCTTTTAAGGAGGGTAGACTATAATAGCCCGGATTTTTAGAGAATGATTTTATTATTATTTTAAGGATAATAATGTTTTTCCTAAAATGAGGAGGAATTTTTATTATTTTATTGTTATTTAATTATTTTGATTCTGTGCAATCGGGTCATTCTTAAAAATTATATTGACCGAGTAGATATCTCGAGTCAATACTTTATTTGGGCAAAGGTTTAATTTTCAAAGTGTGGAATTATTCAGTAAAGGTTTTGTTTTAAATTACTGAATAATTTGGTGATTTTAAAATCCTTAGAAAATGATTATTTTAATTATTTGAGGATTTAAAGAAATTACTCTATTATTATATATAATCGAGAATTCGAGGTTTTACTAAAACAATAATGTCTGTGGTATTTTATAAAGCCCTGTAAATTGTGAGTTATGAATCACAATTATTATTTTTATGAATTGTTTATATAAATTATCAATATTTGTAAAATGCATATCAATTCAGAAAAAATTAGATTTAATTCTAATTCTTTCTCCGAAAATCTTTAAAAATATTCTACTATTTAATTATGCTAGAAATTTTATTTTTACAAATTAGAGTTACTAGTTTAAAATATTATTTAAGGAAGTAGTGATTTATTTTGTTGTTTTAATTGCAATTGGGCCAATCCCATTAGGGTTAAAAACACACAACACATCACAGATACACAAAAAAACACACACAGCCGCACAATCACACATCGGGAGAGAGAAAGAAAAAGGGGGAAGGAGGAGAAAAGAGATTTTGGGGTTTTGATTTTGAATCAATTAAAACCTATACATACATATATAGCTACGTGTGTGTGTATATATAACTCGTGTGTGTGTGTGTTAAGAGGAGAGGCTGGGCAATGGTGGTGCTGTGGAGCCACGGCGGGGAGGAGACCGGCGTTGGGGCGGCGTCGGGCAGATGTGCGCGGAGGAGGAGGCGCGCGGAAGTGGTGGCCGCGAGCTTTGAGGCAGCAATGGTGGTGTTGTTTAATGGAGATGAGAGAGAGAGAGAGAGAGAGAGAGAGAGAGAGAGAGAGAGAGAGAGAGAGAGAGAGAGAGAGAGAGAAGGGAGAGAGATGGTGGAGAAGTTTTTCGTGGTGGTCACCGGAAAATGGTATATTTTCGTAGTTATTACTAATTTGATTTTCGTATTAAATTAGATGTAAATTGCTATATATTGTTTAATTGTAGTAATTTAATTAGTTAAGTGTTGTAATTTAATTAGATTTAAATTGCGAGTTTAATTAACAATTTCCGAAATTTAATTCGGAAAGTATGTTGGTAATTATAATTGTGGAGGTTAGTTGTTGGCCGATTATATGTGCGGGTTAGTAATTGTGATATGTTAATTGTTAATTGCTAATTGTGACGGGGGAATAATATGTAAAGGTTATACGATCTTACTAGTTATAAGTGTTTAAGCGCTAATTGCTAAGTGTAATGGTGGAATCATTTTGTGGTGTCGTTAATATTCAGGTTTAATGATTATTGGTGGTTAATGGTGATGTTGGTATTATTTGTGGAGTTTATACGAGTTGACTAAATGGTAAATGCTTATGTGCTAAATGGTATAAAGCGAGTCGTAGTATTTGATGGCTTTATTAATTATGAATGTTATATGTTATTTAGTTTAACTGCGAGGAGTCGTAAAGAGATCATAAGTTCTAAATGTCAGTATTTAAGGACTTGTGTAATTCTCTTCGACTAGATCCTCGGGCTTACGAATATCAATGATTGATTGTCACCAGTATAATTAATATGCTCAAGTGATAAGATCATTGATATAGCGTAAGTAATAGTTAATGCTAGGGGTTGTTCCCTAGGGCTTACGAATATCAATAATTGATTGTCACGTGTATCATTAAAATGCGTAAGTGATACGATCATTGATGTAGCGTAAGTAGTAGTTAATGCTAATATAAATTATTATGTGTTTACTACTTGTCGAGGCAGAATTCCTAATGTGCTATGTGTCGCATGTCAGGGCGGGTAAATTTCCTTATGTGTTGTTGCTGCAAGTTGAGGCAGCTTTATTTTTTGTAAAAACAGGGTTGAATTGTTTTTGATTGATATTGAGGGGATGTGAGCCCGGGATAGTCCGATAAACGAATACCTCATGCCGAAATTTTTAAAAAAATCCCCTGCGATTAAATATATTTAATTTACTAAATTTCAGTGGTCTAGAGGCATGAAGTGGATGTTAATTGTTTATGTGAATATGTGTTAAGTAAATTATTTCGAGGGTTAATTGTTGTCTCGAGGATTAATCGTGATTTGATGATATATTAAATTGGTTTAAGTCTATTAAATGGATATAAGTGTGATATGTGCATTATGTGGTAATAGAGTAGTCAATTATAGGGAGGACACCTATAGTTTGACTTTATGTGACTTAGTGGTAATTCCGAGTGGTGTCTACTCGAGATACGAGGTGGGACTGACACGTACTCATAACAATTATAGTACCATTAGGGCGTGATCAAGTGGAGCAACGTGTATCAAAAAGGGAGGATCGAGGCATCGTGTAAAGTTCATGGAACTGCTTGGGCGAAACGCCAAGGATTTATTCGCGGTGTTCCGTTTGGTGCTAAAGACCAGAGGCAAGTTTATTTATACATACTCTATCGTTCAGAGTATATTTATTTTGAAATATATGAAATGTGTGGAATAAGACTTCAGTCCATATTTGCAAGATTTCTTCTTCCTTATTTTGATAAATTGTTATGTTTCAAAGAAAAATGGTTTTGCTAGATAATATATGAATCTTATATCACTATATGGATCTAAATATGGATGGAGCTAACATACTATGTGGCTTAAAGAGATATGAAAAAGAATGGTATCAGTTGTTATCTAGGGTTATAGAGTTTATAATATTCTGTTATTTACAATTTTTAAACCTTTGTGATTTAATAAATATTATTGGATTATTATTTATTATTTTTAAAAGGGTTGAAATATTTTGTGTATAAGAGCATATTTGACTTTATTAAATACGGAGGAGATGTCTGACTTATAATCAAAGTATTATGATGTATGTCTTTCTAAAGATTGATATATGAAAATGGAAATGGAAATGATATATGTGAATGGAAATGGAAACGGAAAATTGAAAATATGTAATGGTGTTTCATAAATGGAATAACGATTTAACAAAAAGGGGGCTTGCAACAGCAAGCGTAAGAGGTTGTGTTCGGCGCAGTCCAGCACTCAATATTTTATTACAGCCCAAGAGATGCCGAAGGAGGATGTAGCAGATAGCCTTCCTGCAGGGATGATGATCAGGTTGGCTCATTCCTTCTACTAGTAGTAAACAAAGAGCAGGTACGATTAGGCGACTGATCATCGTCCTAACGTATCAGGCGACAACAAATATCCCCAAAGTATTTAAAGAAAGAATTGATAATGGTTACAGATTGACATACTGAAAAAGGAAAAATGGTATGAAATTATGGAATTATTGAATTATTGTAAGAGAAACTGATATTATATTATCAATAAGTAAGTGATTTCATATTGAATAACCAGCAAGTTTATGTTGGTGTATTACTGCGCAAACAAGATGTGGCTATTTATGGTAATAATCTAATTAATTTCCTTGTAATGGCATCTTTTACATTATATTGGTATATTGTTCAGTTGATGTTATTTTCAAACATTATACTTTCCCTATAGAATTACGTGGTTATAAATGTTTCAAGAATGATATTAAGTATCAGTTGAATGTTAGAAACCCATGCACATGATGGGATATTTTGTTAAACTCTAGTAATAACTTGCTGAGCAATTCTTTCGCTCATACTTGCTTGTTTTCAAATATTAACTTTTCAGTGGAAGGTAGCCGGATGAGGTTATCTGCATGGCTTAGATGAAGCGGGCAGTGTGCCCTTATGAAGACGATATGATCTAGAAAGTTTATAGTTGGAGTAAGTTTTATGTAAGTATATTGATGTGTAATATATATGTTGCTTTGCGCAAAATGCTACTAGTTGCTGGTGTACTTCTCAACGAAGTTATACTAGTAGTAAGGATTTCATTCTTGTTTCTAGCTCTATAACCTAAAAAGATGCTTCGTGGTTGGGGTCTCAAATGTTGTAACTCAATTATTAATGACTACAGATGGTTTAATGTGGTGAAACAGGTGGTTTGTTATTAAGGATTTCCGTGTGACGACCAAATCCTTGACCCCGGATTTGGGAGCATTACACATGTGGTTGCATTCAGTTGAATGTGGTTGAATTAAGTTGAATATGCCCCGGCGGGGCCTTGCAACCCAAATCCACCAAAATAGCACCCCACCTTAAAAAAAAAAAAAGAGTCAAACTGAGCAGGCTGGGCAGGGGGGTAGTGATGCCCTAATTTCTAGTATTTTTGCAATTTAGAAACTTAGTTTAGTAAAATTGCAAATAGCTATTCTTAACAAAAGTAAATGTGCAAAAATTTACTTTTCCCTATTTATTTATGAAAAAAGCCCTAATTTTTAATTACATTTATAAGTGACCCATAAATTAGTTTAAACTAGAAAAGTAATAAAATTTTATTTTCTAAGTATAATTTTAACGGATAAAATACATAGCCCGTTTATCAAAGGGGCCAACTAGGAATCATAAAGAATGATAAAAATATAATAAATTTATACAATTATATAATAATCGAAATATTAAAAATTTTGGTACCTATGTTTTGGTATTTCGTAAATTTACTTATAAAATCCTTTTTATAAATAAAAATATATACGATATCTAGCTATTAAAACACCTAAAATAAATAATAACATAAAAAATTAAAAGTTTTGGTAGCTATTTTTTGATACTTCGTAAACTTACTTATTTACCCTCATTATAAAGAAAAATATACACAATATCTATACTATTAAAACACCTAAATAAATAATACTCCCCCTGTCCCTCTCATTTCTTTACACTTTCCTTTTTGGGACGTCCCACTGATTCTTTACATTACTAAAAATGGTAACTTTTAACAATAAAATACATTATTACATCCACTACTTTATTCTACTTTTTCAACACTTTACATTATTACACTTACTACTTCACTTATATTAACTATAAAATCGCTATTACACCCACTAATTCATTTATTTTAACAATATTGAAGGGTTTCGTGTACATAAACGTAGAGGAATTAAACGCAAAAGAATAAAAAATCGAAACCCTACCGCAGGATCCATGCAAAAAAAAAGATTTAATTCGGGGATTAAGAATAAACACCTTAATAAGCTTTAACAGTTCATTAATGGAGGTCCGAAGCTTGTTCAATCACCACGTATCCCGCTCTTGCGATCTACGCTCTACGGTATCCACACGAACGCTTGTCTCGAAGGATTGATGTGTACTAGCACCCGAAAACTGCTTCTCTCTATCCTCTTTCTTTCTCTCAAGAGGCTAGGGTTTTATAAAACTTGTATCGCAATATAAAATCAGACATAAAGATATATATATATATATATATATATATATATATATATATATATATATATATATATATATATATATATATATATATATTATGTAGGTGTTCCAGGTGCAGAAGATTGTTGAGAGATTCCATTGTCTACACAATACTCCTCCATGATAGAATTCTTGAATTCTGTTCTATTGTCACTCCTTAATACTCTTACTTTGTACTTGGAGCTGTTCTGAATATTCTTGATAAGTTCAATGATTTGCTGAGGAGCTTCATCCTTTTTGTGGAGAAAGAATACCCATGTGAACCTTATGTAATCATCCACTATAACTAGAGCATATCTTTTCTTGCTAATTGACATAATGTTTACTAGACTAAATAGATCAAGATGCAACATGTTAAATGGTTCAGTAATTGAATTTTCTGTCTTGCTCTTGAAAGTGGTTCTTTTCTGTTTACCAAGCTAACACGCATCACAAAGTCCATCTTGCACAATATTCACCTGAGGTAGGCCTCTCACTAGATTATGCTTAACAAGATGATTAAGCTTCTTGAAGTTGAGATGTGAGAGTTTCTTGTGCCATTTCCAGCTTTCTTCCTTTGATGCCTTACTGTAAAGACATCTGACAACTCCTTTAGTTGAATCACTCAAGCTGGCTTCATAAATGTTACCATGTATCTGACCAGTTAGAACAATGTCTCCATTCTTCATCCCAGATTTTTGGTAGAATTGAAACTTTTATTATGTATTAATGTAGAAATAAATAGTGGTTACGACTACGATGTAACAGCGGTTCTAATGAACGAATATGGTATGGATATGGATTCCAATGTTTATATTCCATGAAGAATGCAGTTGGTTGACAACTTAGATTAGAATAATCTATCTCCTAGAAAGTAGGATATGGTGATTCTAAAAGAGGGAAGTTATTCTCATGTCATCCAAATCGATATTTGTTATAAGTCCAGTGGTTCCGTAAAAGAGTTAAGGAACGCTCGAAAGAGAACAAGGACATTTTTCTAAATATGAGGAATAAAGAATGAATAGTGTATTTGGTGGAAATAGGAATATTATTAGACGACGCTATATAGAAGTATTCAGAACGGATTTCTGAGTTCGTATTCATGATCCAGGGGTGAAATAAGTGTATGTAAACGATATTAGATTCAGAAAAATAGCACTTTTATTTTCTCCAAGATTTCCCTTGATACTGAAAGACTTAAGGATTTATTAAAAAGGATTTAAGGAAATTAAATTCAAGAATTATAAAGGAGGATTGAGAATGGTGGTATAAATATTAAGAAGGTCTCCGGTAAAACCCTAACTAAAAATCCTTGAGTTATTCCTCCGAACGATAAATGAAATTGAGCAATAACCGGGCAAAAGAACAAGCAGAGAACCAAAGTGCATGCATGTGCAAGTAGATAATATCAAGTAACCAAGTAGTTACATGAGCAACTAGCATACTTAGCAACAAACTAAGTACTTAGCTTACAAACCAAGAGAAGCCAACACTTGTCCACTTGATTTCGTCATCTATGACATACTACCTTTATTAAAGTAGCTTTTGGCCAAGATATTTTCCAAGGCAAGCAACAATACACTAAAGTAGATGAGATGAGAGCAGAAGAGCAAGAGAAAAGCAAGCAAACTCCATCTCTCCCAAAACTGCCCAGCAGAAACACCACTCAAAGAAAAATTCATATCTCCCAATCTAGAGCTCTAAAAATAACCAAATTTTAACCATAGCTTCTCCACTCCATGGGTAAGGTTCGTTCAAAATTTCATGGCCAACAAAGGAGATTAGCCTAGTCAAATACCTCCCCCAAGTTGAAGAAGCCAAACTGCCCTGTTCTTGACAGTTTCTGTCCAGCGAAAAAAGGGGGCTCAAAACCCTAGCTAGGAAGCTTCAAAGTTGATGAGCTATGATTCAAAACAAAGCTTATGAAGAGGCCAAGATGTGGTAAAAATTTGAGAGCCAAACTCTTATTTTTCAATTTGTTATGAATTTTACAAGAGTGATGATGAATTTTAGTGGCGAATATTGGTAATTAAATATTAGGAATCATAAGGAAGGTGTGGGAGAAAACCTCATGTCAAACGGATCGTTTTTTGATTTTATAAAAAATTTCTAATCGAGGTTATGTGCGAATGAACCCCTTAAAAGGACACATTGTTATAACTTAGAAAACGGACAATAAAACTCGAGGTATAACCTTGGTTAGTAAACAACCGACCTTAGAACTTATACGACTTAAATATATACCAAGTGTACGCGTAATGACATGCCTTAATAACGAGCAAGTGTCGGATCATAACGGTGATAAAAAGAGTACACTAAAGGGTGTATAACGAGATAACTCGAAAACGTGTTTTAATCTAAGTTAAGTGCATACTTAGCCTTTTAAAAGCGTTAAGTGATTAATCTCGAATATTATGGTTGTTTATAGATCACCGGACTGACCCAGGACACACTACCCCCACCAGAATTCCAGGCAAGTTTCCAATACTTTGGAACTGTTGTTGTGATAATATATATGGTTTGATTTTGTTATACATATGCCATAGCATGCATGCCTGTTTTTCAGATTATATTGTGATACTTGTTCCGAGATTTGGTATTGGCTTATAAGCTAGATATGATATATTAGTTATAAGCCGGATTTTGTGAAGACCCTTAATGAAGGGCATATGATCTTCATTCATTAATATAGACCGGGAGTCGGTATTTTGAAATATAGAGGTAGTCGTGGAGACCCGGAGGGATTCCAGTGACAGATTACTAACCACTCGAGGAATGTTATTTGAATATTATCTCAATCGAGAAGTACTATATGGATATTATTTTGAATATTCATTCGAGTTTATTTATTTAATGAATATTATTTTTAATATTCATTTGAGCTTTATTTATCTAAATGAATATTATTTTGAATATTTATTTGAGTTTATTTATTTATTGAATATTATTTTCGAATATACATTTGAGCTTATTTACTTAATGAATATTATCTTGAATATTCATTTAAGGTTTTAATTATTTTCTTGGATATTATTTTGAATATTTGTTCGAGGAATTATTTATTTAATGAATATTTTATATATACTTATTCGAGGGTTATTCATGAGCAATATTTTATATTAAGAATATTCTGGAATTATTTATGGGTTAAAAAATATTCTTGGAATATTTATTTAATTCTTTCAACTAGTATTAAAACAAATATTTTATTCAAAAATTTCCTTGATCTTCAAATACTATGTAAATTATTTCTGAGCCGTATTATTATTATTTTTATCGAGGAAGGTTCTCAAAACTCTAATCTTTATTCGAATCTATCTTCCAAAATATAAGGGAACCTTACTTGATAGCTGTTATTTATTGTGTTTGACTGCTCGGTCATAAATCTTTTGAAACTATTCTTTTCACTCGCATCTTGATTCCTAAACATCAAAATGAGTCTTTTTGTTACTTCCTCAACACTCGAGGGGTAAAATTAATGGAACAAGTTTATATCCATTAACAAGTAACAGCTTGGGAAATATTGGTGAATCTTCCTTTCCAATTAGATACGACTACTTTGTGGAGTCCTATCAACAAGTATTACACTTGGGGAAAGGAGGACGAACTTTACGGTTCAGAGTCATGGATTTATTCGAACTAGGAGTCGTGTGTAAGAGGTCGAGTTGCGCGGTCCATCACAAGGCCCAACCATTGGCCAGGGAGTTACTATTAAGGGCGGTAGACAAGTAAATCCGGTAGTTCTTCCTTCTACCGGTAGTAAACTATATTGGGCTGTATCATCTTCGACTGATCATCGGAGAGTGGGACTGCTGGCGCGTGATAACTCCAGTATTAGTTCATCTCCCAAATTGGGAATTTCATGCAACACGTATCGAAGAGACTTCTTTCAGGTTGGCAGGAGTTTGAAAGATATTCAAAACTGGAATTACATATTTTTCCTGCAATTTCCTTTTTGTGAAATGTGATGATATTTGGCTCATATTTTTGCATAGCAGATATTTCTACGAAAGTTATATTTTGAGTTACCTTGTAACTTCATCTTTTACGTTATACTGGCATCATTTTCGTAAATGGATGGCATATGGTTTCAAAGATACTTTTGAACTGTTATATATTATTGTTCAGTTATACATTATTTTTGGTGGGCTATTGCTCACGCTTGCTTTATTTATTATATCACAACAACAGTTAGATCAGATGGCCCGCACAAGGCGCACTCGGCGCAAGCAGGTGTTAGTCGTCAGAAGATTAACCGCTGAGGTCATAGCTACCATTGCTGAGGAGGAAGCTATTGGTAGGCTAGTTGTTAGCTTCTAGGTATCAAAGGTATTCATATATATGACTTATGTAAATGGATGGCAAAGAGTATATGATAGTTAATTGTAATCTTCTTTGGTTGTAAGAACTCAAGCTTGTGATTAATAATATTTGGCAGTTACTCTGATTTCATCTCTGGGACTATAAAGGGTGTGTTGTTGTTGTTTTGGGTCACAAGGTTGTAATTTGGTTTATATTGGTTTGTGGATGGATGTTGAGACCGTGACGACCGAATCCCCGACCCTAGATCTGGGACTGTTACAGAAATGGTATCAGAGCGTTACGTTATAAATCCCAGAGATGATGTGACGTTAAAACATTAAATTCAATAAGATAATAAGAACTCTTGCCAAGTTCATAGTCGGACTACTTAATGTAGTACTGACATATAAAACCCTTATTGGAACTCTTAAGTATCATGATAGTAACTTAGCGCGTTCTCGTGTCGACTGGTAAGGCGATAGACCTTGAGGCGTTCGAGCAACAGCACAGTGATGCTTTATTATATGCTGGCGATCGGCTTGTTGATTCGATAGAATACCCTACTGAGAACCCGGAGGAGGTTCCAGCTAAGGAGGAGAATCCTGTTAGGGATATGGAGTTTACCCTTGAGGAAATGAGGGCTGCAGCCAGAGAGACTGTGAGAGTTAAAGGTATTGTGGTCAGAAAAGTGAGCGTAAAGAACTGAGGTATTATTAAAAGAACTAAAGGTGCATATTGGATTCATAGCCGGACTACCGGATGTAGTACCAGCAAGTAAGACGGATTGGAAGAATTACTTGAGATCTTATATGGGATTAGATAAGAATCCTTAGAGACTTTCAGATTAATGAGAAAAGAGTAGAATGATGCATGATTATTAAAGACATCGATATAGGACGGGGAGCAGAGTCTCCAGGAGCAGTCGAGATAGAGGCAGTAAGTGCCATAACATTTGATGAATGTAATAGTGTGAATATTGTTAATTGTAATTCGCCATGAGAAGGCAGATTACATAGGTTATAATTTATAAAGTCAAATTGAGATTGATGAGGTGGTTTGATTCAGGGAAATGTTCATTTTATGAATGGATCCACTTAGAAAATAAAGACATTGGAAAGTGATGGCATGATTGGATAAAGTATATAAGGAAGTAGTTAGCGAGACGATGATCTCAAAACCTACAAGAGGAGAAGACCAGCGAGTCTATGATAAACTAGTAATGTGACTATTGTCAGGAAACCAAGTATACGTTTAGTTCAACTTAGTGAAATGATGAACCAGAAACATTAGATGCATGTGATTCAGAGGAATATTAAATTCTTTCTTTTCCTTGAATGGATTATAGTAGTTACCTTAAGTTTATTCCGACACTGAATCGTAAATGGATCAAGTAAGGCGATCAGTGGTTAAGATGTAATTGAGGATGTTTTAGATGAAACCTGAAAGAGCAAGTGTATGCCAAGTTCTCGAAGTATGAGTTCTGGCAAAAGGAAGTTCAGTTATTAGGACATACGATCAATAGTGAGTACTGTTGGTTGACCCCGCCGAGTTAAAGGCAGTTTCAATTGAGAAAGGCAACCACACCAATAAAGGCGAGAAATTTTATGAGATTCACAAGGTATTACCAAAGATTTACTCAGGACTTTACAAAGATTGCAGTCCTGTAACCCGACTTATTTGTAAGACTAAAAAGTTTGAATGGACAAGAAAATGTGAGAAAAATCTCCTTGGAGCTAAAGATGAAATTGGTGATGACCCAACATTGGTGTTGCCTAAAGGAAAAAGGAAGACTGTGTGATATATTAGATGCATCTCATACAGGTTAGACGGGGCATGTTTCAGTTTGGAACTTTTGATTTCCTTCTAGGGATGTATATATTGGTTCCTTTCCAGTGATTAGACTTCCAACGTCATTCCGTTATTATAACTACTTACGATTCTACCTACTTGGATGTACCTAGAACTATTCTCCAGGTTCCGAAATTAATCTTCTTAGTGTTACCAGTGGGCGAATAGATTGACCAAAATTTCCCTGATACTGGAAAGAAATTCAACAAAATTTGGCAAACCTTGTCTTTCTGATTATCAGAGAACGTCACTAAAGAGAGTGGAAACTGGAGCGAACCCTGTGGATTGGGTAAGGTAGTTAAGGACCAAAACGGACTGAGAAATTCCGGGACTGACTTAAATGAAAAGGATATTACGCGGCATGTGGGATTGATAAGAGAATTTGAGAGGAAAGGTGATTAGAAACGGTACCGAGAAGTCGATTGAAACTTATATGGAGTAAAATTTGGAAAGGAACAGGAAAAGTATCAGGGGATTTGGATGAACGAAGTAGGGCGGTGCTCGAGTTGAGTGACTATGCTACCCTGGTACCTAAGATTTACATTATGAGGGAAAGCAGTGCACAAATACAAAAGAAGAAGTTTAATAGTACGTGAGAAAAATCATATGGATAAGCGTAACTCACATCCTAGATAAATTATATTCGCTATAGACAAATGATGCACCATGCCGACAATTGCTAGAAAAGTAATGCTATTAGTTAACCCCTAAACTCACATGTTTTAGTACGGCCAGCTGGGGCCATGTCACAAAGGATTATTAAGTGACTAAACCAGCAATATCAGGACAAAGTGGGGTTGCTTTTAACCATGCACCGATCGCGAGAGCTTTTGGATATAAAGTGAGGTGATGCATGTGTATATGATTGACCAGATTCTGAGTAAGAATAGAAGTATAGTGATTTGAGACACATGATGTGGGGATATTATAAATACAATGGATATATTACGACTGAGACAGATGATCAAGCTAAGTGTATAGAAATGGCCAAAGATTGCTCAGTATGATACAGAAATTTTGTATGAAGCTAAAATCTTTGATAGAACAATAGGTACTAAGAGATTCACGTTGAACTCGACCAATATCTTCCAGAACATCCTTGCTACCATTACCAAATTCTGTAAGAAAGATAGATAGACATATGTTGTCTTTAGAAGGCCATGCAGACTGGCATCCGTTTGAAAGAAGAGGTTAGCGTTAAGCTACCAATAGATTATCAAGATGAGAATGATTGGAAAGAGACCCTTATTAAGAATATAGGATTTGATTGTCAATTAAAGGATGTAAGTATTTCTTGAAAATCGAATTGAGGATAGAATATCCATAAATTAGGATGAACCTTGGAAATGCACAAAGGATGGCATTACCCTAATAAAGACATTAAGAATTTGGATGATATAAGTTGGATTGACTAAGGCAACAACAACCTTTAAGGATTTATTTAAAGGAGTTTCGAAAAGTACATAGAGAGAACTGTTATAGGATTGATTAATGATGTTTGATATACCTAGTACCCTAGAAAGACAGGAGGAATGATAAGGATGACCTAAGAAACCTTACAAGGGAAAAAGGTGATATTCTGAGTTTCAAACTGGAAGTTTTGTAGGAAATGTATGACATAATAATGATAATGCCAGATAAGGCATGTGTGAAACCATGAAGGGTTATGGATTGAACCAATAAAGGTTGAGATTATCCTAAAACCAGAAAGTACTAAGAGAAGAAATATCCTAGGTATGATTGGGAGTAGCTATGATAAAGTTCACACAGGAAGGTGGAAGCAATGACTTATGGAAAAAGACTGATCTATATTTTCTCTCCTTCAGCAGAGTTTAAGAGAGAATGCTTTCACCCAACAGTGATGAGAATGAGATAGAAAAAATTTAATTTGGAATAGACCCAGACAACATTGATTTCAAGAAACTATTATTATCAGGAAAGGCCAATGAGGTGGCCGACACTTTAAGTTTAGAGGAGCAATTATGGATTCTCATACCAAAGAAACAGAATAATATCAAGAAGAACCTTGAAGGTCATAATGTGATGGTGGAATTTACGTTCGCTCTGATGATTGTGCAAGAAGCAACTATAAGAATAGTTTAAGTAAACATTCGATTCCTGATGTCGTCTTAAGCATATTACCTGCAGTAGGAGGTCCTATTCTGAGGTAAACCAGGACCATGATACGAAATCGATTAAGTGAATCGTTAAGCTCCCAGTCTTCTACGGAAGATATATGATTAATAATTTCATCAACCTGTCATAGCTGCGAGGCTTGAAGCTCTTCTACGATTTTATTACTTCATGTATTATCTACTTCAAGTTCTGGAAGTATTCCTTATGGATAGGGAATAGTGATTATTTTGTCTTCCTAGAGGATTTTGATCTGACAATTATGGAACCCGTAGGATTAGCTATTAAAAGGCTACGTATTCGACAAACGATGGTGATTCAACAATGGACTACATTAACGTAGTGGTGATTCTTCTGAGAGCTTAGGTGATAACGACTGTGGAGATGTCGGAATGGAAAAGAGAAATAGATTTTATTGGATCTAAGTTAGAGAAATCGTCAAGGTTTATTTTGGATGGTTTAATTTTGGAATGACGTGATGCTCGAAATAAATGATAATGCTATGAAGGTTCATAAAGAGATTATAGTCGAAATAGAAACAAGACAGCTGGTATAAATGAAATAGAGTTGAGGATCAATAAGGGAGTTAGATAAGCGGACTCCTGAGAAACCCCAACAATGAAGCAAGAAAAGTATAAAATTGACATGGCAAGTTATTGGATACAACAGAAAGTTGAAATTGAAAGCATAAATGACAGAGATTAACTCCTTTAAGTTGGGAGAATTTGAGGAAATTTGGAATAGATTGACTGAGTAATAAGGAGACTCATGGATCGAGAAGGTGAGAATTTAGATGGTTGAAGAAAGGAAAGTTTGACCCTAAAAATGTAATGCTTATTGAACACATGTGACAGGATACCAATAAGGAGGTGCGAAGTGCAAAAGGGTGTCCCAATAATGAGATGACGGTGAAGATAAATAACAGAAGTGAATAAGAATCAGAAAATCAGCAGGATGTGATTAATAAAGAAAAGATTTGGAAAATAATTATGGAATGTGAAGCAAGGAATGTTATGAATGGATTGATGAATGGGTTTCTAACGAACTCTCGGAAGGACAACCTGATAGGGTTAGTATCGAAGAGACTTCTTTCAGGTTGGCAGGAGTTTGAAAGATATTCAAAACTAAAATTGCATATTTTTCCTGCAATTTCCTTTTTGTGAAATGTGATGATATCTGGCTCATATTTTTGCATAGCAGATATTTCTACGAAAGTTATATTTTGAGTGACCTTGTAACTTCATCTTTTACGTTATACTGGCATTATTTTCGTAAATGGATGGCATATGGTTTCAAAGATACTTTTGAACTGTTATATATTATTGTTCAGTTATACATTATTTTTGGTGGGCTATTGCTCACGCTTGCTTTATTTATTATATCACAACAACAGTTAGATCAGATGGCCTGCACAAGGCGCAAGCAGGTGTCAGTCGTCAGAAGATTAACCGTTGAGGTCATAGCTACCATTTCTGAGGAGGAAGCTATTGGTAGGCTAGTTGTTAGCTTCTAGGTATCAAAGGTATTCATATATTTGACTTATGTAAATGGATGGCAAAGAATATGTGATAGTTAATTGTAATCTTCGTGGGTTGTAAGAACTCAAGCTTGTGATTAATAATATTTGGCAGTTACTCTGATTTCATCTCTGGGACTATAAAGGGTGTGTTGTTGTTGTTTTGGGTCACAAGGTTGTAATTTGGTTTATATTGGTTTGTGGATGGATGTTGAGACCGTGACGACCGGATCCCCGACCCTGGATCTGGGGCTGTTACAATATTCATGATTTTACATCCTTCAATGTCAAAGATTGATTGGTAACCTTTATCACTTAGTTGACTTATGCTTAAAAGAGTATGTTTCAATCCTTCAGCCAGTGCTACATTTTCAATGATGACATTCCCCAAAACAATTGAGCCATATCCCAGAGTTTCTCCTTTGTTGCCATCTCCAAAAGATATTACTAGGCCAGCTTTCTTCTCAAAACTTTGTAAGCAGGGACTTCTTTCCTGTCATATGTCCAGGGCATCCACTGTCAAAGATAATTGAATGCATCTTTCATGTGCCCTGCAAACAAAAAGTAACTAGTTCGAAATTTTTAGGACCCAACATTGATTGGATCCTTTCTTAGTAGATTTAGAAACAACAGGCTTTGAATATTTTACTTTTAAGCTACCTGTTTCAGAGTTTGCCTTAGACTCTGATTTCACAAACTGCTTGTGACTAGGAATTTCAGATTTCAAGGAATATTAGTCATAATACAGTTTATGATAATCTCTACACTTGTAAATAGAATAGAATAAACTACCACAATGATAACAAGCATTCTGTGGTTGGTACTGAATTTTCTGAGTCTTGGGGAATCTAGACTCAGTTTTCCAAGAAGGTTTTTGATTACAATCTAGGGCCAAATGATTATGATTTCCACTTTAAAGCATTTTTTCCTAGGTGCATCAGGTACATTCTTGTAATTATTCTCTTTGTTAATACATTCTTTTCCATTCCTATTTCTCTTGACTTTGCTAGACTCTGAAAGACCTTCAAGTCTCTGTTTCAACTGAGACTAGACAGAAAGCCTATGTTGGCATTCTTAGGTTTCTCTAACACTCTCTCATATGAACTATTATTGTTAATCCTTTTGTGCACAACTGGGGTACCATTAGAATCAACAAACTTAACATGTTTAGGTTCAGAAACTATCTTCTTACCTTCAGATTTAGATGTGCTAGCTTCTACTTTTCTATCATCAATGACAATAGCCACTTCATTTTTATTCCTAGCCTTGTCAAAACCTAAACCATTAACCTTACCAGGAATCTGATTGTTTATAATGTCATGAGTCTTTTTGCAAGAGGTATTCCATGATTTAAACCTATCTCTCTCTTCCTCTAGTTCTTTTTTGACATAGTCATAAGCCTCAAGAATAATACTATAATCATGCTTAGCCTTATCAGAATTTAACTAATTCATCATTCTTAATCTTAAGATCATCTCTTTCACTAGTAATAATTCTGAAATTAGTCATAAGATTCTTAAACTCAGCATGGATAGTTTTAATTTCATCAAAATCTAAGCTATCAAATGAATCAAGGGAGTGAATTGATACCTTAACAGAAGATGAAGAAGTTTTCTTTGGAGAACCAGGTTTGTCTGAAGCACTTGCCATCAAAGCAATGTTGTCATAATCCAATTCATCTTCAGAATCACCGGAATCTGCCCAATCCTTCTATGTGACCATGAATGCATTATTACCCTTTCGAGAATTTCTTGGTTTCTTACACTCACTAGCAAAGTGTCCAAGCTCACTGCAGTTAAAGCACTTGATCTTTGCTTTATCAAGCTTGATGATTGTGCTCTTGCCTTTGTCACCTTTCTTCACTTCTTTCTTTGGAAACGATCTGTTGCTAAATCTTCTCCTGTTGAATCTTCCTTTCTTGAAAGCTTTAGCAAACATAGCAAAGAGTTCCTGAATATCTGTTTCAGAATCGCTATTGTCAGAGTCTATATATCAGTAGTCTCTGACTCAGAATCATCTTTGCTTTTCTTCTTCCTTGTGATCTTCACAGCAGGCTCAATCAGCTGTTCTTCTAGAAGCTTCTGTGATTCAGGTTGAGCAGTAAGTGCAACGGTTTTCATCTTTCCTTCACTTCTGCTGCCTATCAAGTTCATAAGCCCTCAGTTTTCCATAAACTGCCTCTAATGATATTTCATCCAGGTCATTAGCTTCTTCAATAGCAGATATCTTTTCATTGTAGAAATCAGACAAGGCTTTCATGAACTTAGAATTCATATCCTCCAAGTCATAATAATTGACATGCATGGCCATCGCATTGATGAGTTTTGTAAACCTATCAAAGGTATCAGTTAGCGACTCACCAGACTTGGATTCAAAGTATTCATACTGTTGTATGAGAAGTGCCCTCATATTCTTTCTGACAGGTTTAGTTCCTTCACAGTGAACCTTCAGGTTGTCCCATATCTCTTTTGCAGTCTTACAAGAGAGAACATAGTTAGTGAGAACAGAATCAAAACTGTTGAATAGTATGTTCCTCACTTTAGCATGTTTAAGAACGTTCTCCTTGTCCTTATCCGACCAGTCAGATTTAGGCTTCTCTCCTGTACTCTGGAGTAACTTTTCCTTCAACAATTACTTGAGGATACAGCTTCGTTGGAACAAAAGGTCCATCTCCTATCCTATCAAGATATTTGTAGAAGGGGGGTTGAATACAAGTATTAGTAATCGTGTCTGACTTTTGCTCAAATAAATAAACAAGAACAAACGAATAAATCAAACTGTTTGTATTAATATGATCAAATACAAACTCTACCAAAGGTGTACAAATACCTTTAGTAGCTGCTCTCAATACAAATCTCTCTCTGTTTGTTCACTCGTATACTCACGATGATCACAAATCTCACCTTTCACATATCTATTACAATGATATAGAGAGTATTTATAATGCTACCTATCAACTAATAACAGAAAGTAATAATCAATACATAGTAGGATTCTGTCTTCTAGTTGATAGTTTCCTCCAATAGTTCGATTCTTTTCTTCATGCACACTTCTTGTCATTGTCAAAACAACCGATCCTATTATATAGCACTTTCCAGTTTTCGCAGCATCCAAAATGACATCAGGATTACATCATCACTGGATCTGATCATTCCATCAGGAATTGATCATAGCATCAGGATTTGACTTATCGTATCAGGATCTGTCCATAGTTCCTAAAATGTAGTCCGTGACGCATAGTTTCTGATTAAAACTCTGCAGTTACTGACTAACTTATATATCCTATACAAAGTGCTAAATCCTTTATAAGATCATGATACTACAAGAAATATATGCATATTCTATTATAAACATCACAACTCATGAATTATTTCTAACAAATCTAGTAATTAGTTATATTATATAATTAAATCAATTTACTGAAATTTTATGGTTCGAATTCAATCAACAACATATTTATTTTAAAATTTTATAATATAAGTTTTAAACAATGTATATTATTAATTAAATTTATATTAAATTATTTAAATTAAAATTAAAATTAAAATTAATTATTGTAAATAATGATTATATAAAAATATTATTATAACATAAAAAATTAATACATATAAAAAAAATTCGTGCATTACACCGTTTATATGTTAGTGATAAATTTGATTTAAAAAAAAAAGTTAGTGATAAATAATACTCCCTCCGTCCCTCTCGGTAGTTTACATTGGGGATGGGTACGGAGACCAAGAAAATGTATAAATAATGAGTAAAGTTAAATGAAAAGTTGGTAAAGTGGTGGGACTTATCAATATTTAATAATAGATTTGAGATAGTGGAGGAAAGTAGTGGGTGTAATAGTATTTTTTATTATTAAATATGAGATAGTGAGAGAAAGTAGTGAGTGTAATAGTGAGAGAAACTTACTATTTATGGTTACGTAAAGAAATGAGAGGACATCCCAAAATAATAATTGTAAAGAAATGAGAGGGATGAAGGGAGTAATAAACTATTAAAATAAGAAGTCGGCGATTGTTTGAATAAAACAGGAAACACGCATCGTGGATATATCATGTACTATGATAGAATATTGATGGGGACTTAGAAATAATCAGAATAGAAGTGCTCATCATAATTTAGTTTTTGCATGCCTAGTCAATTTGTATTTTGTTATTTTAAATATTTGCAAATTAATGCGCAGTCACCTTTTGTTCTACAGGAATCCAAAAGTTTGAGAGTTTCGATGGCAATAGATTTATGAGTGTATGTAATTAATTTGGTAATTGGTTGCTTAGCAAAAAAAATAAAATTGGTATTGGTCAATTAAAAAGACAGTATACTTGATTCAATTATTATACAAACTATTATTTGAGAATTATGCATACTAGTTTATAATTCGTATAAATCTTTTAAATACTTTTAAAATTATATAATTAAATAAAATAGAGTATAATAATTTATTGTGAATATAATTAACTTTGTAATATTAATTAATAAAATTATTAGTAATAATAATAGTTATTTTAATAAATGATATATATTATTTAGAACTAATAATATTAAACCTTAATTTAAATTTGTTATTAACGGGATTCGAATCTTGTATCATTAGAAATATGATTTAAATATAGAATATTCCTTATTATTAGATCTAACGGTTATCGTCTATTTACTAAATTTCTAACGGTAACTATTATTTTAAATGGTTGAACCAAACAACCAAATTAACAATAATTATACCCTAATCTGCTTATTATATATTACTAGTTTGGTGCAAAGCACGGGTTACTTTAAAATATTTTAAAAATTATATGATTAAACAAAATAGAGTATAATAATTTATTATGAATATAATTTAACTTTGTAATATTAAATAGTAAAATTGTTAGTAATAATAATAGTTATTTAATAAATGACATGTATTGTTTAGAACTAATAATAAAAAATCTTAATGTAAATTTTTTGTTAACGTGATTCGAATTTTGGATCTTTAGAAGAAGGATTTAAATATAGAATACTATTTATTATTTATTATTAGATCTAGCGGTTATCATCCATTTACTAAATATCTAACGGTCATTAATTTTTTAAATGGTTGAACCAAACAACCAAATCATACCCTTGTTTGCTTACTATATATTAGTATAGAAATATAGAAATATTAGTATAGAAATATAGAAGTATAGATATCTAACTGTCAATTCTTTTAAATGATTGAACTAAACAACTAAATTATCAATAATTATACCCAAATCTGCTTATATATTAAGTATAGATGTAGAAAATAAACCAGAAAAAAAAAAAACATAGTTAATTTTACGAAACAGAGACAGCCGGGATGTGTAGTAGTTGAGTTAAAAATAGTAGTTCCAGGGTTGACTCGTAAAAACAACCCTTTTGTAAAGCAGTAAATTAAATGGAGCAGATAAGATATTTAATTTAAGTATCAGAAAAGAGGAATTATTCTAAGCCTCAGAAGTCTGCGTGTGGCCCATGTGGGGACAACTTAATGTTGAGGTCGACTCTCTTACTGTTGGCTATCTGGGTTGTTGTCGACAGAGAGTAGTTGGTTGGTAGGATGAGCAGAGATTGTTAAAAAAACTGCGAATACACTTAATTATCAAGGAAAAACAAAAAAGTCGCTTTCTTCGTTGTTCGAAAATAGTCCATTTTTGCTGGAATTTTGAAATGTAAAAGTAAATAAATAATCAAGCATCAAGCATAACCTAAAATTTGAACTTTTATATTAGATAAAGATAATTTTAACTGAATTTGTTTTGGTACAAAGTTTTATACTTAATATTTTCAAAAAAAAAAAGTTTTATACTTAATAATTTATACAATATTATTCTTATATATGTTCTTACATGTGTTAAAATCAGAACAACTATTAATTTAGAAAATAGTGAGTAGAAATCCAAATTTATAGAAGAAATTTTTGTTTTCACTTTAGATTAATTTTGTGATTAAAATTTACGTGATGGTAAAAAAAGTAAATATAATAACACAAATTTTGCTTCTACTCAATATAGACACGTATTTAATATTTGGGTACAAAAATTCAGCACATGAATATGAATGTACACGAATGTATTTAGTATCGGTAATTTTAATAAATGAATATTAAAATTTATATTAATACTATAAATTTACAAAATTAATAAGTGCTTAAATATATAATAGTATAAAATTTACAATTATCAATTATGTGTTAGAACTTGTTGGTTGTATGTTGGAAGTTCACGTATTAGCTCATGTATTTTCTAATACTAGCTTTGTAGCCCGTGTAAGGTACGGACAACTTCTAGCATCACATGTTATGCAATTGTATTTATGTATGTTTGTGAAATGTTATATTAGCGATATATTAGTACAATGTTATTATTAATATAATATATGAGAGGCAATTTAGTAATTTGATGATAATAAATTTGTCTCTCGATATAATAAAAATGGCTTTTCCAATATATCCAAAAATGTCTAGTATAATGGTAACTATTCTTTTTCCTAAGTTAGAGATCAGGGTTCAATTCTCTTTATTACATTAACGATGTATTAGTGAAATGTTATTATTATTATAATATAGGAGGGGTAATTTAGTAATTTCATGATAATTAAATTGTCTCTCGATATATTAATAATGAGTTTTATTATATATCCAAAACTATGTCTAGTATAGTGGTAAGTAATTTTTTTTTTTTTTTTTTTAAGTTAGAGGCCAATTGTTCAATTCTTTTTATGAACAATTTTTTATCATTAATATAATATATGAGGGTTTTCTCACGATATATTAATAATGAGTTTTAGAATATATTCAAACCTCATATTTAGCATAGTGGTAAGGATTCTCACTTACAATGTATTTATGGTACTTTATAATTAAATGGTGCTAGAACATGTTAATGCTTAGTACCCGAAATATATCTAAAAAATTATCTATTCATGATGTATATATAACCAAAAATAAAATATTCTCAAAACTGATATCTAGCATAGTGGTAAAAAATCTCACTTCTAAGTTAGAGGTAAGGAGTTTAATTTTCATTAGAAACAATTTTTTTATCATTAATATAATATAGAAGGGATAATTTAGTAAGTTCATGATAATTAAATTGTCTCATGATATATTAATAATGAGTTTTATAATATATTCAAAATTGATGTAGCATAGTGATAAGGAATCTTCATTCTAAGTTAAAATGGAGATGGGCTAGACATTTGTTTTGGGCTACCAATTAACAAAATCAAAATATGAAATGGGCTTTGCTAGTTTTTTTGAATATATTGGCTTATATATAGCCTTACAAAGTGAATATTTATTTTAATAATTTCCGGGATGAGCGAGAATCGAACCCCGTACCTGGGACAACAAAGATAAAGCCCTTACCACTCGAGCTATCCAATCATGCTCGGCTTTGCTAGTTAAATGAACCTAATTTAAGATCAAGGAAACTAGAATTAGAAACGTACTAATGGAGTAGTGCTAGTGAAAATGATCAACATCAATTTATGTAATAACTAAAGCAATGATTAAGAGATCTAAATAAGCGCTACACATGATAATTTAAATATGAATTAATGGGCATTTAATCTAATAAATTAAAGCTTAAATTTTGAAGCAAATGATAGAGACCAAGAAATAGAAATGAAGCCGGAGCATGGTAGCACCAATGTAAACAAAAAAATAAAAATAAAATAATAATAATATTGAAGGATTGAAGACGGACTAGTAAAAGCTAAAGAAAGAACATGTAATTGATAATAAAAATGAGGCATCAGAAATGAAGCTGCAAAAACATGAATGGACCATATTTTTTTTTAAAGTGACGTTAACTAAAATTAATCGAGGCAGTAAATATCAGGAAATAAATGACAACATAAAAGGAAAAAAACAAATGAAATGAGACAAAGTAAGCCGGACTGAAAGCAACCCCTTAACACAAATCGGTTTCGTGCCAGAGTGAAGATTTTTCAGGGAAAAATTAACAAAGACAAAGAACTAAAAATAAAATAGATCTAAACCAGAATCAGATTAACAAATATGTGAACTAAATTTGATATAGAGGATAGGGAACTGAGATGTATCTCAGGTAAATTACCTGAGATATATGGGATTTGTATGTAAAAATAGGATGAGTATTTTAGTAAATTCAGAGATTTTTAATTAGCCCTGCGGGCTAAGCAAAATTTAAAGGATATTTTGCATATATCTTAGGAAAAGTTCCCTGAGATATATCTCAGGGTCCTTTTTCTCTTTGAAATATCAAATCGAACATTATAAGTAAATTTAAAGGACTCCTTTCAGTCACAAGTGTTTAGCACATTTGCTACTTTAACCACTTGTAAAAGAAATGGGTCATAGTCAAAGTATGTAATGAAGAGAGAAAGATGTAAAGAACAAGAAAAATGAAAGATTGCATTAATATGAAATAAATTGTTCACAAGAATTGAAAGCTACTACAAAATAAAGATGAAGCCTACTACTACAACTGGGTAACTAAATTAAATTAAGGTGTGTAACACAAAGGAAAATGAGGGTATTTATAGGCTAGAACTAGAGTTTTGGGGTGGGTTGGAGAATCAATCCTAGCCATCCATGTATGCCCCCATGTGTCCACTTAATAGATAGCCTTATCTTTTCCTTAGCCTCCACGTATTGGTGTGTTGGGTTGATCTTGGTCATACATTTATCTACTGTGTTGGGATGATCTTCACCTTTCACTTGTCTTGAAATATTCATTTTGCTCCAAGTTCCCACTTGTTTTGTCCTTTTGCATTTAAGTCCCCTATCTTTCTCCTTTGTTCTTTCTTGTTCCCTTTTTCTTTATTTTCGTCGTTTCTTTATTTTTTCTTGAAATTCGTGAAATGCACCCAATTAATTTATTAAAATATAAGTTCAAGCAATAAATAGGCGATAAAAATATGAAAAAATATGCACTTATCACTGGGCATAGTAACTCATTCTTTAAATATTTCAGGTTCGGTGTAAGATAGAGTTTGCTAGCGTCGGAGTTCGTAGAATTAGGTTAGATTGACTTTTTGATAGATGTTAGCCGTGCTTTTGTAATAAGTACCTTTGAAATTGACTTTTGGTTTAATTAATTGTAATTTATCTTAGTTTCGATTTAGAATTAATAGTCCGAAATGTCGAGCAGTTACATGAATGCTCCCATCTCCCGGAAGTTCAAGATGTCAACCATAAAGGCCTATGATGGAACAGGTGATCCTACAAATCATGTGAGAACGTTCTCAAATGCATTGTTTTTCCAACCTGCAAGTAATGCACTCAAGTGTAGCATTCCCCAAACCCTGGCAGGCATGGCGCAAAGATGTTATAGTCGTCTACCCTCGAACTCTATTTTTATACCAAGGAGCTGTGATGAGTGGTATTTTTATACCATTTTGAGATCTATTTTCCGACTTAATCTCGAGTTAGGACCCAAGTCTTGTTATCTTTTATTGTGTTTTCTTGATATTTTCCGGGAAAGAGTTGGACTCTCATAAAAGGTGAAGATGATGATAGTTTGGTAAAATTTGCTACAACAAGGAGATTGTTGCGAAAGTGAACTTGGAGGAGGCACTAAAGAGCAAAAGGGAATGTTAAAGCACCAAAATTTGTCTAAGTAAAGGAAGAAATTGTTAGCCTAACAAATCAAGTCCCTGCTTGACGAGACGAGTCGCGAAGCCGTGAAGAATTACATGTTGTCTCCGCGACATCGTGGAGCACGTCGCGACATTGTGAAGAGCAAGTACGATTCTCCATTATACCACAGAGCGTGTTACTCTAGTGGAAGATTTTTGAATTGCTAAATTGAAAGTCTTATGGGCTTGGGAGCAAGTGAGCCGAGATAGAAACGAAAAAACATATAAACAAAAGGGTTAAGCAGAAGGGAGGAGCGTAAAGAGGAGGAGAACTTACTCCACACATCCACACACTATTAAAAATATTAGTAGATACATATCATAGATTAGTTCTTTTCAAGTTGTTGCAAGTAGATATTTTCTATTCGTCAAGATTGTAATTCTACTGGTAGAGGTTTGACTCTGTAATCATTTCAATTTTATTATCCCGTATTCAATATCAAGATGGTTATTTTGGTGTTTATTATGAATACTGTAGTACCCATGATGGGACTAGTATTTCGCTAAGTCTTGTCATGGGGGTTTAATGGATTTCTTCTTGAATGTCATGATTTGTATACTTGTGTGATCATTTCGTTAAGTGGTGCATCTTGCGTACTTAACACTTAATGTTAAGAGGGTCTATCCAACTCTCTATCTATTAAATTGATGTAGGAACGAGAGTGAATACATTAGTTAGAACTGAGTCACAAGCATGTGGTCAATTGATGGGTTATAGACTCGCGAGAAGAGATAGAGATAAATCTGCTTGCCACATGTAACCAAGAATAGAACCTAAACGTAAATCTGGTTTAGTTGAGTAAAACTTATAGATATATGTTTTATAAGACTCAGTTGGAGACCGACACCTTTCTGGACCAGTTGGCAGAAATGGTGGACGGATGATGCAAAAGTATGGGAACATCTTTTATATTAATTTGTTATAGGATAATATACCACTGGAATGACTATTGCAGTGAGAACATGAGGGACTATCTTAAGCGATTCACCAAAGAAACACTCCACATTTCTGACTTGGTGTAACACTCCCAGATCCGGGATCCGGTCGTTACTGTCTCCATTTCTGTCCACAATACTTGAACTTACTTCAATATAAAATAAACTACATCTTTATGACCCAACACAACAATATAAAACACACCCGTTATAGTCCCAGAGATGAAATCAGAGTAACAATCAAATTTTATTAATCATATTTTGAGTTCTTACAACCCAAAAGAATTTCAATATAAATACATACTCTTTGCCATCCATTTACATAAGTCATACTAGCCCATATACTTGGTACTGAAAGAATGAATCTATCCTACCAATAGCTTCCTCTTCAGCTCTGGTAGTCTCATCGTCCTCGTCAGCGTCGAGTGCGCCTTGTGCGAGTCATCTGGTCTAGCTGTTGTTGTGATATAATAATAATGCAAGGGTGAGCAATATCCCACCAACAATAATGTATAAGTGAACGTTAATATATAACAGTTCAAAAGTATCTTTCAAACCATATGCCATGCATTTACGGAAATGATGCCAGTATAACATAAATGATGAAGTTACAAGGTAACTCAAAATGTATATATAGGTGGAAATATCTGCTATGTCAAAGATAAGCAAGATATTATCATTTATCATAAAAGAGGAACTTGCGAGAAAAATATTACGATTCCAATTATGAATACTTTTCCAATACTGCCAACAATGATAATGTTCCAGAAAATAAATGAATTTGAATGATGAACTAATGCTGGAGTATTCACCGTGTACGCTGTTCCAATCCTTACGATGATCAGTCGCAGATTGTACAGCTCAATTTAGATTTACTACCGGTAGAAGGAAGAGCTGACGGATTTACTTGTCTACCGCCCTATTAGATCTCCCCGGCCAATGGTTGGGCCAATGGGATGGACCGGCGCTACTCGACCTCTTACACGACTCCAAGTTCGAAAAGAAGTTCATGACTCTGAACGTAAAGTTCGTCCCCTTTTCCCCAAGTATAATACTTGTTGATAAGACTCCACAAAGTAGTCGTATCTAGTTGGAAAGCAAAATTCACCAATATTTCCCAAGCTACTGCTTGTTAATGGATACCAACTTGTTCCAACAATCTTACTCCTCGAATGATGAGAAGGTTACTCAAAGATTCAATTGATAAACAGCAACCAAGTTGCGAGTGAAAAGAATAGTTTTAAAAGATTTATGACCGGGAAGTCAACATGATAAATAACATTTCTCAAGTAAGGTTCCCCTATAATATGGAAGTTTGAGCGAGCATTTAAATCCTTTTAAGATTGATTTAAATGGAAAATAAAGAGTTGGGAACCTTTCCTTGATAAAATAGTCATAAAAAGACTCCGAAATATTTTACATAATATCTGAAGGTGGAAGATAATCTTTGAATAATATAATCATTTTAAAACTAGTTTAAAAGAATTAAATAAATATTCAAATAATACTTATTAAATCATAAGTATTTAAAGAATATTCTTAATATAAAATATTGCTCGTCAATAATCCTCGAATAAATATGCATAATTATTCACTAAATAAATCAACCATTAAATGAATATTTAAAATAATATTCATTAAGTAAATAGAACTTCAAATGAATATTTTAAAGTAATATTCATTAAGTAAATAAAATCTTAAATGAATATTCGAAGGTAATATTCATTTAATGAATAGAATTCCAAATGAATATCAAAATAATATTCATTAAATGATCAACTCTAAATGAATATTCGAAACTAACATTCATTTAATATCTCTCGACTGAGATAATACTCAAATAACATTCCTCGAAAGATTTCCAAGTAATTGATACTTTATGGAAATATAAATAATGTTTAATAATAACATTCTTCAAGATAAATAATAATCTGCCGTTGGAATCCCTCCGAGTTTCCACGACTATCTATATATCTCAAAATACCAACTCCCGGTCTATATTTAAGAATGAATATCATATGCCCTTCGCTAAGGGTCTTACTGAAACAATCCGGCTTATAACTGATAATTCATATCTAGTCTATAAGCCAATATCAATTCAGGGAACAAGTATCATAATATAATTTGACAATAGGCATGCATGCTATGGCATATGTATCAGAAACAACAGATATACATATTATCACAACAACAGTTTCAAGGTATTGGAAACTTGCCTGGTAATCGGGTGTGGGTAGAGATATCGTGTCCTGGGTCTGCTCGATGATCTATAAACAATCAGAACATTTGAGATTAACCACTTAACACCTTTTAAAAGTCTAAGTATAAACTTCACTTAAGACATGTCATCAAACTTACACTTGGTATATACTTAAATCGTATAAGTTCTAAGGTTGGTCGTTTACGAACCAAGATTATACCTTGAGTTTTATTGCCCGTTTTCTAAGTGAATTTCCAAAGTTATAACCAAGTGTACTTTTAGGGGTTCGTTCGCGCTTAACTTTGATTCAAACATTTTTATAAAATCGAAAAACGATCCGTTTGACATGTGGTTTTCTCTCACACCTTCCTTTTTATCTCTAGCATTCTTCATGACATATAAGTATTTGAATCCATATCCATTCCATAATAAAAGTTTTAATTCCTACCAAAAATCGGGGTTCTTACAGTCTCCCGTCCTTAAAAGGATTCCGTCCCGGAATCAGGTAGGAAACAAGAGTCGTTTGTCTGTCATTTTACCTTTCAGCTTCCCGGTCAATTCTTAGTCGTTCTACCCTTTCTCAGCACATCTACTGGTGCTACAATACGTACTTTATCCTTTTTCCATCAACTTTGCTACTTTTCGTACAACACTTTATCCGGGTTATGCTCTTACTCAGTCCTGTACTATTATCCCTATTGATATCCGCAGTGGCTTTGGTATCACTATCGTGCTGCGAATTCGGAGATAACCTCACTCGCACTATGCATTTCCTGATCGCCTTAATCTTCGTAATCTCGATCAATATAGAGAAGTGGAAAGATTTATTGAGAGATCACTATGATCAATGAACATTTGTTATATTGCATAGTCAGTACAGAAGGGGGCCTACCTTTAGTACTTGACAAGCAATTAAACAAGTTATGGTATTCCACTTAGACTTCTATCACACAGACAGATAGTCACGTAGCAGTACCTCCCCTCCTTAAAGGGTTGTTCTTCTCAATTCATAAAGAAGATGAATAAGAGAGAAGAAAAGAAAAGAATTCTAAAGGTTTATAGAAAGTTTTCATGATTGTAAAATATCATACTCAGAATTTACCTCTGAACTATAGAGGTTCATCAAAGAAGAAAATAATCATAATTATATCCAATACTATTTGATCGCAATCTCACGTGTCAACATATCTTGCTACTTTGTCCATTATTCTATGGACCTATACTCTGGTTCAACCTTAGCAACACTTACTTTTGGAAAATCTTTCAACCTCTCAGGTTAAATCTTAGTTTCTCGCTTGACACCATTGTTACTGACATTCCATGTCACGCTACTAGCTTTTTCATATCTATAATACTAATACTATCAGGTTGTCATCCCGAGAACTCATTAGAAAGCCCATTTATTAAACCATTCATAACATTCCTTGCTTCACATTCCCAATAATTACTTTCCAATCTTTTCTTTGTCAATCACATTCGTCTTATTGTCTGATTCTTATTCACTTCTGTTATTTACCTCCACCGTCATCTCTTTATTGAGACATCTTTTGCGCTTGGTACATCCTTATTGGCATCCCGTCACATTTTACTCTATGATTATCACATTATTCCAATTTAAACCCTCCGAAATGAATCTGGCCGATTTCTTTGACTTAGATCCAATATAATCTACTTCTGCCAAACTTGTTTCTCATCACTTGTTCTTTTCCATCCGTTATTTTTCACAGGTTGTTCCTCGTAAGTCAGACCTGCTCGTACTCTTATCATCTGTCAAGTATCTGCATTTTACTGGCGTAGCCTTGCCACATGAAGCCCGTTATGACCATGCTATAAGTTTTGGGGGTAAGGCTGGCTCGAATACCACCTTCCGAACACTTTTAAACTCTCAGATGGCCCAACAAATCTCGGGCTCAACTTCCCTTCTCTCCAAGTCTCATTAATTCTTTCTACGGGAATACATTTAGCATCATGAATCTCCAACCTCATATTCTCTGTCTTGTTTGCGCAGAAATACACTAACATAAACTTGCTTATCATTCATCAACATGCCATTTAGCTTATCAATAGCAGCACTATCTTTTATCTATGCATTGTCATCTAATTTCTTAGAAGAATCGCCACCACATTAATGTAGCCCTTAGTTGAATCACCCACATTTGTTGTTTACGTAGTGCGTTAATGGCTAACCATACGGGTTTCAAATCCTCTAGGGAGACAAAGAAATCACTATTCCTTATCCATAAGGAATACTTCCTGAACTTGATTTAGATATTACATGAAGTAGATAAAATTGCAGAAGAGTTTCAAGCATCGCAGCTATGTCAGGTTGATGAAACTATCACTCATGCATCTTCCATAAAAGACTGGAAACTTAGCGGTTTACTTCGTCAATTTTGTATCATGGTCCTGGTTTGTGTCAAAACGGAACCTTCTAAGGTATGTAATATGCTTAAGATGCCATCAGGAACCGAATCTTTACTTAAACTATTATTACCGTCGATTCTTGCACAATCATCAGAAGGAATGTAAATTCTTCCACTCCGATATGACCTTCAAGGTCCTTCCAAATATCATTCTGTTCCTTCGGTATGCATATTTGTAATTATTCCTCTATACTTAGAGTGTCAGCCACCTCATTTGCCTTTCATGATAATAATAATTTCTTGTAATCAATGTTCTCTGGGTCTATTCCAACTCAAATTTTTTTACCTCATTCCTATAACTATTGGGTGAAAGCATTCTCCCTTAAGCTCTGCTGAAGGAGTAAAATATTTATCAGCCTTTCTCCATGAGTCATTGCTTCTACCTTTCCGTCGGAACTTTACCAAAGTTACTCTCAACCATACCTAGGATATTTATTCTCTTAGCTCTTTCTTGTTCTAGGATAATCTTAACCTTCTTTGGTTCCATCCATACATCATCAGGGTTTCATACATGCCTCATCTGGCATTATTGTTATTGTGTCTTACATTCTCTACCAAACTTCTATTTTGAAACTCAGAATATTAACTTTTTCCTTGTAAAGTTTCTTTGGTTGTCCTCATCATTCCTCCTGTATTTTCTTGGTACAGGGTATATCAAAACGTCATTGATCAATACTCTAATAATTCTATCTATGTTCTTTCCAAAACTCTTTTTAATAATACTTACAGGTCATTGTTGCCTTAGCAAATCCAACTCATATCATCTGAATTCACAATGTCTTTATTAGGGTTAAGGCCATCCCTTGTGCATTCCCCAGGGTTTGTCTTAATTTATGGATATCCTATCCTTAATTCAACTGCCAAGGAATTCTTGCATCCTATAATTGGCAAGCAAATCATGTATCCTTAATAAGAGTCTCTTTTCAATCATTCTCATTTGATAATCGATCGGTAGCTTAATGCTAACCTCTTCTTTCAGATAGTTGTCAGCCTATTTGACCTTCCAAAAGACGACGTATGTCTATATGCTTTCTTACAGAACTTGGTAATGGTAGCAAGGATGTTCTGAAAGATATTGGTCGAGTTCAACGTGAATCTCTTAGTACTTATCGTTCTTCGCAAAGGTACTTGCCTCAGATAAAATTTCTACAGCATACTGATCAATCTCTGACCATTTCTATACTCTCTTCATAAACCTTCATTGTTTACTTTCCTTAGTCATAATATATTCATGGTATTTATAATACCCTAACATCATACATCTCAAGTCACTATACTTCTATTTTTACTCGTAATCTTGGACAATCATATACACATGAATCACTTTAGTACGGGTGACCCCATTCCAAAAAAAAAGTCTAGTAAATTCCCAATCAAAACATGGGTTGCAAAGGGTTCAGTAGAAGATTCCTACGATCTCATTAATGTTTCCTTTATATCAGAAGCCCTTGCAGTCGGTGCTTACTTAGAAGCAACCCTGCTTTGTCCTTTCATTGCTGGTCTAGTCACTTGATAATCCTTTGTGACTTGGCCTCAATTGGCCACACTAAAATAAAAATATATGCTTTTAGGGGTTGGCTAATAGCATTACTTTTCTAGCAATTGCCGGCATAGTGCCTTCTTCTTTGATACCTTTCTACCTTTCCAAAACTTTACTTCATATAAGTCTTAATCGACTACTCGGCACCGTCTCCGGTCACCTTTCCTCTACTTGTATCTTTTCAACTATTCTTATCAATCCCACGTGCCACACAAGCTTACCATTCCTGGCATAACAGCCTTTTCACTTAAGTCAATCCCGGAATTTCTCAGTTCGGCTGGTTTCTTACTTACATTTCATGTTTCCGTCTAATCTCACTTCATCATTTTATCTCTACCATCGATTGTAATACTCAGGGTCCGTCTACTAACCCATATGACGGCAACCTTACCCAATCCACAAGGTTCACTCCAGTTTCCATTCTCTTCAATGATGTTCTCTGATAATCAGAAAGACAAGGTTTGCCAAAATTCTCCGAATTCCTTTCCAGAATCAGGGAAATTTTGGTCAATCTATCCACCTACTGGTAACATTAAGGAGACCAGTTTCGAAACCTGAAGAATAGTTCTATGAACCTCCAAGCAGGTAGAACCATAAGCAGACATAATTAACGAAATAATCGTCATCAGATTGGAAGTTTAACCATTGGAGAGGAACCAATTATATACATCCCTTAGAAGGGAATCAACAGTTTCAAACTGAAACCTGTCACAACGTCCTGATACCTATACGTCCTGATATTCAATATTACCAAATGTCAGTCTACCTAACCACTAGTCTCAGAAGGAACATTACCGTCGGAGTTGGTTGTTCCACAAAGTTGGCACTACTAAGGCCATCCGAACCTGGTGAACCGTGCTGTCCGAATGCATCCGCAAGTACTTTGTCGTGCTGCGCAAGCACACATCCTAATCCTTTATGCGAAGCGTCGTTGGGAGCACAAAGTCTTTTTTGTTTCCATTAAGCAATGCCAACTCTTGGTCATTACCAATTTCATCTTTTAGCTCCAAGAAGATTTTCTCACATTTTTCTCTTTAACTGTTGATCGTATTACTTGATCCATTATAATTCCGCGTCAGAGTAAACTTAAGGTAACTACTATAATCCATTCAAAGAAAAGAAAGAATTTAATATTCCTCTGAATCACATGCATCTAACATTTCTGGTTAATCATTTCACTGAGTTGAAATAACCCTATACTCAGTCTCTGACAGTAGTCTCATTACGAGTTCATCTTGACTCACTGGTCTTATCTTCCGGTAGGTTCTGAGATCATTGTCTTGCTTACTACTTCCTTATATAACTTTATCCAATCATGCTGTCACTTCCCAATGTCTTTACTTTCTAACTGATTCATTCATAAAATGAACATTTCCCTGAATAAAACCACCTTATTAACCTCAATTTGGTTACATAAATTATAACATATGACATCTGCCTTCTCATGGCGAATTATTACTGAAAATTCATACTAATTCACTTATCAAATGATATGGCACTTACTGCCTCCTTCTCAACTATTCCTAGGGACTCTGCTCTATGTCCTATATCGATGTCTTTGATAATCATACATCCCTCTAGCTCTTTCTTCGTTAATCTGAAAGTCTCTAAGGATTCTTATCTATTCCCGTAAAAGATCTCAAGTAATTCTTCCAATCCGTCTTACTTGCTGGTACTACATCCAGTAGTCCGGCTACGAATCCAACATGAATCTTCAATTCTCTTGCTAATAGCTCAATTCTTTATGCTCACTTTTCTGAGCCCCATACCTTAATCATCACAGTCTTTCTGGCTGCAGCCCTCATTCCTCAAGGGTAAGCTCCTTATCCTAACAGGATTTTCCTTATCTGCTGGAACCTCTTCCGGGTCTCCAGTAGGGTACTCTATCGAATTTACCCGCTGATCTTCAGCATATAATAAAGCATCATCGTGCTGCTGCTCGTATGCCTCAAGGTGTGTCGCCTTACTCGTTGATACGATATCAAGCTAAGTTACTATCATGATACTTAAAAGTTCCCATAAGGGTTTTATATGTCAGCACTACATTATGTAGTCCAACTATGAACTTGGCAAGAGTTCTTATTATCTTAGTGAATTTATTGTTTTAACGTCGCCTCATCTTTGGGGTTTATAACGTACGCACTGATACCATTACTGTAACACCCCCAGATCCGGGGTCCGGGATCCGGTCGTTACAGTCTCCATTTCTGTCCACAATACTTGAACTTACTTCAACATAAAATAAACTACATCTTTATGACCCAACACAACAATATAAAACACACCCGTTATAGTCCCAGAGATGAAATCAGAGTAACAATCAAATTTTATTAATCACATTTTGAGTTCTTACAACCCAAAAGAATTTCAATATAAATACATACTCTTTGCCATCCATTTACATAAGTCATACTAGCCCATATACTTGGTACTGAAAGAATGAATCTATCCTACCGATAGCTTCCTCTTTAGCTCTGGTAGTCTCATCGTCCTCGTCAGGGTCGAGTGCGCCTTGTGCGAGTCATCTGGTCTAGCTGTTGTTGTGATATAATAAAAATGCAAGGGTGATCAATAGCCCACCAACAATAATGCATAACTGAACGATAATATATAACAGTTAAAAAGTATCTTTCAAACCATATGCCATGCATTTACGGAAATGATGCCAGTATAACATAAACGATGAAGTTACAAGGTAACTCAAAATTTATATATAGGTGGAAATATCTGTTATGTCAAAGATAAGCAAGATATTATCATTTATCACAAAAGAGGAACTTGGAGGAAAAATATTATGATTCCAATTATGAATACTTTTCCAATACTGCCAACAATGATAATGTTGCAGAAAATAAATGAATTTGAATGATGAATTAATGCTGGAGTATTCACCACGCCCGCTATTCCAATCCTTACGATGATCAGTCGCAGATTGTACAGCTCAATTTAGATTTACTACCGGTAGAAGGAAGAGTTGACGGATTTACTAGTCTACCACCCCGTTAGATCTCCCCGGCCAACGGTTGGGCCAATGGGATGGACCGGCGCTACTCGGCCTCTTACACGACTCCAAGTTCGAAAAGAAGTTCATGACTCTGAATGTAAAGTTCGTCCCCCTTTCTCCAAGTATAATACTTGTTGATAAGACTCCATAAAGTAGTCGTATCTAGCTGGAAAGGATAATTCACCAATATTTCCCAAGCTACTGCTTGTTAATGGATACCAACTTGTTCCAACAATCTTACTCCTTGAATGATGAGAAGTTTACTCAAAGATTCAATTGATAAACAGCAACCAAGTTGCGAGTGAAAAGAATAGTTTTAAAAGATTTATGACCGGGAAGTCAACAAGATAAATAACATTTCTCAAGTAAGGTTCCCCTATAATATGGAAGTTTGAGCGAGCATTTAAATCCTTTTAAGATAGATTTAAATGGAAAATAAAGAGTTGGGAACCTTTCCTTGATAAAATAGTCATAAAAAGACTCCGAAATATTTTACATAATATCTGAAGGTGGAAGATAATCTTTGAATAATATAATCATTTTAAAACTAGTTTAAAAGAATTAAATAAATATTCAAATAATACTTATTAAATCATAAGTATTTAAAGAATTTTCTTAATATAAAATATTGCTCGTCAATAATCCTCGAATAAATATGCATAATTATTCACTAAATAAATCAACCATTAAATGAATATTTGAAATAATATTCATTAAGTAAATAGAACTTCAAATGAATATTTTAAAGTAATATTCATTAAGTAAATAAAATCTTAAATGAATATTCGAAGGTAATATTCATTTAATGAATGAATTCCAAATGAATATCAAAATAATATTCATTAAATGATCAACTCTAAATGATTAGTCGAAACTAACATTCATTTAATATCTCTCGACTGAGATAATACTCAAATAACATTCCTCGAAAGATTTCCAAGTAATTGATACTTTATGGAAATATAAATAATGTTTAATAATAACATTCTTCAAGATAAATAATAATATGCCGTTGGAATCCCTCCGGATTTCCTCGACTATCTATATATCTCAAAATGCCGACTCCCGGTCTATATTTAAGAATGAATATCATATGCCCTTCGCAAAGGGTCTTACTAAAACAATCCGGCTTATAACTGATAATTCGTATCTAGTCTATAAGCCAATATCAATTCAGGGAACAAGTATCATAATATAATTTGACAATAGGCATGCATGCTATGGCATATGTATCAGAAACAACAGATATACATATTATCACAACAACAGTTCCAAGGTATTGGAAACTTGCCTGGTAATCAGGTGTGGGTAGAGATAGCGTGTCCTGGGTCTGCTCGATGATCTATAAACAATCAGAACATTCGAGAATAAACATTTAACACCTTTTAAAAGTCTAAGTATAAACTTCACTTAAGTCGAAACACATCTTCAAGTTATCTCGTTATGCACCCTTTTGTATAACTCTTTTTGTCACCGATATGGTCCGACATTTGTTCGTTATTAAGACATGTCATCAAACTTACACTTGGTATATACTTAAATCGTATAAGTTCTAAGGTTGGTCATTTACGAACCAAGATTATACCTCGAGTTTTATCGCCCGTTTTCTAAGTGAATTTCCAAAGTTATAACCAAGTGTACTTTTAGGGGTTCGTTCGCGCTTAACTTTGATTCAAATATTTTTATAAAATCGAAAAACGATCCGTTTGACATGTGGTTTTCTATCACACCTTCCTTTTCATCTCTAGTATTTAATTACCAAGATTTGCCACCAAATTACCTATTTTAAGAGGGTTTAATTTTAGTTACGAACTCTCGTTTACGGTTTCGAACTACTTTTAGTAAATCGGCCATAAATCCTAAACCCTAAGTCCGTTTCACATGATCTTTATATCAAAACGAAGCTTATAACATAATATATCTTTTCATGGCATAATATGAAACTGGACAGTGAGTTATAGCTACTGTCAACAACTATTTCTTAAGGTTAACGAAAATCGGGCATTACGACGGCTATAAATCGGACGTTCTAAAAATCGTAACATCAAAAACCAAGCCACACCGGGCATCCATACCACTTATACACATGATTCTCATCTCAACATGTCCAAGAACCACTGACCTTAACCTCAAAATCATCATGCTTCTTAAATCACATAACTATCTACATAATTATGCTTATAATCACCACTATAATCATACAAAGCTAAACCCATAAAAAACATGCATAAATCTCAAATCAAATGCTAGGGTTTCAAGAGGTCTACCTTCCTTGGAGTATGTAATAGCCTTATTAATCTTGGTATGGTCCTTTTCTAGCCTTAACACACCTTAGATCAACCAAAGAAACAAGAAAATCAAAGATTAGTTCATAAGAACACTATTCACCCTCCTCTTTCTTGATTTTTTTGAAAATGGAAACAAAGGAGTTTGAAGATAAAATTTTGAGGAGATTACTTTTAGGAAATATAGGACTCACCATAAAAATTTGGAGATCAAATGATGGTTGGAAGTTGGATTTGTGTTCTTGAATTATGGCATAAGCCGAATGGAAAGAAAATGGAGAGTGGTCTTGTTTGCTTGGCTTGTCTCTTGGTTTGATTGTGATGAAATGCATTATTGTTGATGTTAAGATAATATCTAGACCATAAAGTAGCTTTAATAAAGCTAATATGTCCTGCATGAGGTGTTTTAAGAGACATGTGTTGGTTTTTGGTGGTAAGATGGTAAAGAATGCTAAGTACTTGGTTTAATCTCTAAGTGTTCTAGTTCCTTGGTACTAGTTTGGTTACTAGATATTTCTTACTTGCACATGCATGCACCTTGCTCTCTGCTTGCTCTTTTGTCCGGTTATTGCTCAATTCATTGATCGTTCTAAAGAATATCCCAAGGATTTCTAGTTAAGGTTTTACCGGGAACCGTCTTAATATTTATAATACTATACTCCATCATTCTTAATAACTCTCGGATCCATATTCCTTAAATCCTTTTAATAATCTCTTAGGTCTTTCAGTGTCCAGGAAAATCTCGGGGAAAATAAAAGTGGTATTTTTCAGAATTCGACAGCTTTTACATACACTCTTTTTCTCCCTGGATCACTAATACGAACTCAGAATTTCGTTCCGGGTACTTCTATATAGCGTCGTCTAATAATATTCCTAATTCCACCAAAATCACTATTCACACTTATTATTTACTTATTCTTTTAAGGTTATATAGATGTCCCGGTTCTCATTCGATCGTTCCTTAACCCATTTACGGAACCACTGGACTGATAACATATATCGATTTGGATAACATAAGAATAACCTTGCCCCTTGGAATTATCAAATCTTAATTTCCTAGGAGATAGATAATTCTTATATAGATTGTCAACCAATAGAATTCTTCATGACATATAAGTATTTGAATCCATATCCATTCCATAATAAAAGTTTTAATTCCTACCATAAATCGGGGTTCTTACACTTGGAGAACAAAGTGGCTATTACTGACCTACAACAAAGAACCACGAATGTCTTCTTCAAGATGTTGTTGGCTAAACACCCTCCAGAGAGCATGGCTAAGATCCAAAAGAGGGCTGGGAAGTACATAAAACCTGATGAAAGCATAAAGAAAGGAGAAACCACGGTTGGAAGTGGTGGAAACGTGAACTCCATGAAGCGAAAGATGGAATAGGAGTTTGTGCCAAGGACAAGTATCCTCGTCTAGGTAAAGACTCCAATTCCGCTCCTAAAAAGAACAACCAAGGGCCAAGGTTCACCAGGTATTCAAGGTTGAATGCCCCAAGAAGCCAAATTCTGTTAGATATTGAGAATGATAAAGATTTTCGATGGTCGAAGCCACTAAGTGGTGATCCTGAAAAGAGAAGGAAGAATCAGTATTACAGACTCCACATGGATGTGGGACAAGACACTAACGATTGTAGACAACTCAAGGATGAAATAAAATTTCTGATCCAAAGGAGAAGGTTAAGCAGGTTTACCAAGGATGGAGATCTTAATAACCTGAGACAGGATTATGAAAGACGGGCAGATGCTAAACTTCTTGGTTATCAAAAATAATCTCCACTTATAATGTTATCCTTGAAAGGACATGACTTCATGCTTTTAAGGTCATTGCCTCAACTTATCAGTTGAAGATCAAGTTCCCAACCATGAATGGTGTGGGAGAATAGAAAGTTGACCAGAAGATAGTTAGAAGCTGTTATGTAGCCGTGTAAGGACTGCTGGAATCAGGGGGAGGTCCTTCCGATTGAAGACATGGATGTCCGAGAAGATGAGGAACACTGGGGGAAGCCGATAAAGGATTTGACTCCTATCCCCTTAGAACTGGGAGAACCCGATAAGGTCACTCATAACGGGCATCCTTAAAAGAACTCTTGAAGGGCAAGTTGATCATGTTTCTGCAAGTGAACAGTGATGTGTTTGCTTAGACAATAGCTAATATTCCAGGGATTAATCCTCAACTTTTAACCCACAAGTTGGAAGTTGATCCAACACGTAAGATAATAAAACAGAAAAAGATGAACTTTGCTCTTGAAAGAAAGGAAGCAATCATACAAGAGGTGGACAAGCTCTTGGAAGCTGGGTTCATTGAAGAGATTCAATTTCCAGAAAGGTTGGCTAACCCCGTGATGGTCAGTGAAGCCAATGGGAAGTGGATGATGTGCATAGAATTAAAAGACTTGAATGATGCATGTCCCAAGGATTGTTTACCCCTACCAAAGATCGACACTCTAATAGATGCCACTGCTGGGCACGAGATGTTGAGTTTCATGGATTGCTTCAGTGGCTACAACCAGATCATGATGCATAAGGAAGATTTCCCAAAGGTATCATCCACCATTGACTTTGGTGTTTACTATTATCTTGTTATGTCTTTTGGACTAAAGAATGTAGGAGCTAAATAGCAACTATTGGTGAATAAGATTTTTTCCCATCTCATTCGAAAAACCACGAAGGTCTATGTTGATGACATGCTAGTCAAGAGCCTGTACAAGACAGACCATATTGAGCACCACAAAGAGGCATTTGAAGTGCTGAGGCACCAATGATGATGATGAACCCATCCAGGTGCATCTTTGATGTTGGATCAGGAAAATTTCTGGGTCTCATGGTTTCGAAAAGTGGAATCCAAGCTTACCCTAACAAGATCAGTGCAATCCTTGACATGGAACCACCACCTTCCATAAGGAACGTTCAAAAGTTGACTGATAGAATTGCATCCCTAAGGAGGTTTATCTCTAAGTTTGGTGATCAATGTTTTTCATTCTTCAAAACTTTAAAGAAGGTGAAAGATTTTGAATGGACGGCAAAGAGCCAGGAGGCCTTTGAACAGTTGAATAAATATATGGTTGAAGCCTCGTTATTGGCTAAATCAAGTCCAGGAGAGACTCTCTATAAGTACTTGGCAGTTTCTGAGCAAGCATTAAGTACCTTGCTTGTTAAAGAAGAGAATAAGATTCCGAAACCCATCTATTATGTGAGCAAGGTCTTGCATGCATGGAGCAAAGTTGAATTATTCTACAACTAAGAAGTTTGATTTGGCATTGGTGACTACCTCAAGGAATCTACGACTGTACTTCCATTCATACAAGATTGAAGTCCTGACGGACCAACAAGAAACATATTACATAGCCCGTAGGCTAGTAGAAGGCTAATCAAGTAGGCAGTTGAATTAAGAGAATTTGACATCAAGTATAAGCCTAGAACGACCATTAAGACCCGGACATTGGCTAACTTCGTGGTTGAATGTACCATTGACAACCATGAAGTCGGGGCGGGTAGGAGATAGTACCCTAGGAGAGTAAGGATGAAAAACTAGTGCTCAAGGAGAAAGAGTATTGGGTGCTCTATTTTGATGGAGCATCAAAAACAAATCAAGTGGAGCAGGCCTAGTCTTATAAAGTCCCGATGGATTCATAATTGAGTATGATTTGAAGTTAGACTTCCCGACGATAAAAAACAAGGCCGAATACGAAGCCTTGATAGCCGGATTAGGTTTGGCTGGAGCCCTGAGGGTCAAGAATCTCAAAGTCTGTGGAGATGAGATTGGTAGTTTTACTAGTTAATGGTGAGTTCGAAACCAAGGATGAGACTATGGCTAAGTACAGGAGTCTAGTGAAAGCCGTGATGACTCAGTTTGATGAATACTATGTGGAACTGATAAGTGGATTTATATCCACTTGGAATGCTTAGTATCGGCTTAAATTGATTACTTGACCTCAAGTATGTGGTGTGTTTAATGTGTTTTCATTGAGTTTTGCAGAACTAAGAGTTGGAGGTTAAATTGATTAAAATTCGGATTTTCCGGGTAGTTTGCGCAGTCTTCACTGTTTTGGCCATATCTGGAGTTCTAGAAGTCCGAATTCAGTGATCTTACAGCTCACGCGAAGACAAAGTAATTTTCTACAATCTTGGACAGAAAGTTTGGTGTAGTCAGCGCTACTATGGTGCAGTCAGCGCTGCAATCGGCAGGCAGAATTTTTGATTTACTGTTTGGGTCATATCTTTAGTTCTACAAGTCCGTTTTGGACGATCTTACAGTCCACGCGAAGATAACGGAATTCTCTTTCATTCTCAAGTGGTCCAGATGTACAAATACAACTGGAACGGCCCAGAAATACTAAAGAAAAGTCAGTTACGAATTTTCCTTCAAAACAGAATCAAATTAGGATACGTATTTTGTGCCGAACTGCAGAAATTCTATTTTAAATCTCTTTTGGGGAATTTCTTGCTGGACAAGACATGGGGGCTATATAAACACATGTAGATAATAGAAACCAATGTTTTTTAGAGAAACAAGGGAGACAAGTTGGAGAAGGATTTTACGAAGCTCGTGACAAGCAACGGAGATCTAGATCTACTTCATCTTTTGTTTTCTTCTATTAGGATATTTTGGATTTTGGATTCGTTTTCTTAACTCTTCATTCTAGTTTATCTGTATTCATTCGTACTTTGTTATTCACCATGGTTTCATCAGATCCCATGATGACGAGCAGTTCGATTATGAACTAATCGTTGTCATGGGATTCTAACGGATTTATCTATGTAGTTTAGTAGTTTGATTGCTTTAAAGATTTGTGTGTGATGAATTCGTGATATCCTCGTATGGTTGTGCTTAATGTTTTTAGATGCGTAGCTAACATCTAGATTGTTAATCTCTTGTGAAGCGAGAGTGGATGTTGAGATTTAGAACTTGCCATGCTAGCATAGGATAAGTTGATGTATGAGTGACATCATGATTTGTAGCGTAAATAGAGATATATTATGCTACCCTATGTGATCAATATGGATAACTTGTTCTTCAACTATTATGTTTTCAAATCTTATAGAGATATAGGGTCTAAGCATAATTGGTGTCTATTCATCTTCTATCTCTTTTGTGGATGTATGGGTAGTTTGGTGTTCGTATATTAAGAAGTAGCGTATACTTGTTTTGTGTTGTCTGATCAGATATCATAACCATCACATGCATTGATTGAAGGCATCAACTCTAAGCGAAGTATTTAATGAAGTTAGGATCTCATGTTTATTCTCATATAAGTAATTCGATTCCAATTCTCATTAGTTAAGTAATTCTTAGTTTGTTAATTTGCTTCTTAGTTAAATTTAGTTAATCAAAACCTAATCTTGTTAATTGTCTTAGCAGTGAATAAAAACAATATATTGTTGCATAGGTGCATTAACTGAATTAAAACCTAAACTAGATCTCTGTGGGAACGAACTCGACTTTTATCTATATTACTTGTGACCACGTACGCTTGCGTGATTTAGTGCAAACAAGTTTTTTGGCGCCACTGCCGGGGATCATCGGTGTTTTATTTTTAATTTATGTGCTTATCATCAGTGGTCGTTAGATTTCACTGACTCGGATTTGTTTTTCTCATCTATCTTGTTTAGTTCTGTGTGTTTCAGGTACTTGAGGAACTTGAACAACCGTAGACATGGGAGATCCAGCAAGAGCTATGAAGGAGTATTCTCAGCCAAAGATCAATGACATCCAATTTAGCATTGTCCGGCCAGCTATTGCAGCTAACAGTTTCAAGATCAAGCCTAGCACAATTCAGATAGTGCAGAACTCAGTTCAGTTTAGGGGTGCTCCGACTGAAGATCCTAACATGCACATCCGGAATTTCATTGAGATCTGTGATACTTTCAGAACCAACGGTGTGTCTGAGGATGCTATGAAATTGAGACTTTTCCCATTTTCTCTGCGGGATAAAGCTAAGGGCTGGTTGCACTCTCTACCAGCAGGTTCTATTTTGACATGGGAGGATCTTGCTCAGAAGTTTCTCACTAAATTCTTCCCCATGGCTAAAACAGCAGCAATCAGGAACGCTCTAACTCAGTTTTCACAGCAGTCTGGAGAATATTTATGCGAGGTTTGGGAGTGATATTAGGAGATGCTAAGGAAGTGTCCCCATCATGGGATGCCTGATTGGATGGTGATTAACTGCTTTTATAATGGCTTGGGAGCACAATCTAGACCTTTTCTAGACGCAGCATCAGGTGGAGCTTTATAGGCAAAGAGCTATGAGGAAGCTTATGAGCTAATTGAGATGATGGTTGCCAATGAATATCAGAATACAACTCAAAGACTATCTCAAGGCAAGGTAGTAGTAATTCTTGAAGTGGATACAGCTACAGTTATAGCAGCTCAGTTGAAAGCTTTGACTATGAAGGTGGATTCTTTGACCAACTATGGAATTCAGCATGTTGCAAGTATGTGTGAGCTTTGTTCGGGTGCACATGATACGCATCAGTGTGCTATCTCTTCTGAATCAGCACAGTTTGTGAGCAACTTTCAGCGACCTCCGCAGCCAGCTCCAGCTACCTATCATCCAAGCAACAGAAATCCTCTAAATTATAGTTGGAGCAATTATCAGGGTGAAATGCTACCATTCCAGCAACAAAATCAGCGATTTCAAGGTCAGCAATTTGGAGCTCAGCCTTACAATCCTCAGATTTTCCAGCAGCAGCAAGGCCAAAATTTTCGGCAACAATATGCCCCTAGGCAATTTTCACCTCCGGGTTTTCAGTAACAACATTCATATGCTGGTTCTGGGCATTCCAATTCTAAAAAATCAGAACTACAGGAGTTGAGATTGATGTGCAAAAGTCAAGCTATCTCGCTTAAGACCTTGGAAAATCAGATTGGTCAGATTGCAAGTGCCTTACTTAACAGACCGCAGGGAGTTCTTCCGAGTGACACAGAGGTAAATCCAGGAAAACAAGCTGGCATGGAGCAGGTTAATGCCATAACACTCAGATCTGGAAAAGTCACGAACGATCAGAATTCAGCAATTGAGGATGAAGAAGAAATTCATGATCAGGACCCTACAGAAAAAGAAGAACATTCTGTTTTGCCAGAATATGTGGTGGATAGTGATGAGGAGGAAGAGTGTGAGTCACTAGGCTTGGCTAATCTCTAGGATTCTAAGGTGCTGATTGATGAGGTTGTTCCATGGTCGAATCTTGAGGATAGTGCAATTGAGTCTTTTCTTGAGAAAGATGTTTTGTTCGAGTATAAGGGCTATAAAGATCTTCATGAGTTATACAAGAATTTTACTTCTGATGAGATGTTAGAAGAAATAAAGGTCATTTGTTCTAAGCATGAAATCTAACTTGAGGATAGTTCTTTTGATCCTAAGTCCGTTGTTAAGACTTCTGTTGCTGAACCACCCACTTTCGTTCCTAATCCGTCTAATTCCACTATTGATCAGTCTTGGGAAGTTAATAATGAAAATCATCATGTTGAAGAAGCTTCCAAACTCAAGTTTAAACCACCAGATCACCTGAAGTATGCATATTTGGGTCAATCATCTACTTTGCCTATTATTATTGTTGCTAACTTGTCAGGTAGTGAAGAGGACAATGTTACTGACACTTTTGAGGAGCAAAGAAGGTTGAAACTTGTCATCAAGGATGTAGCCCCGGAAAAGATAATTAAATGGCCATATAGAGATATGGTGTAAAAATTTTCAAGAGAAAAAGCCATTGCCATGTCTAGCTAAAGACTTTAAACAAAGGCGCTCGTGGGAGGCAACCCATGTGTTAGGTCAGTTTTCTTCTATCCCTTTTATTACCTTCAATGGGGATATTGAATATTTTAAGTTTGGGGGTGGTTTGGGGATAAGTAGTGTTAGTTGTGTCATTGTTCATATAGATATCATATTTTGCATGATAGTAGTAGTTCATTCATATTTGTTTGTCTTATTGCATGTTTGTTTCATATACGACATTCTGTTATTTTGTTGTATACCATATGAGTTCATATAGTTGCATTTGCATGGCATGCATATTTCATGATCCCTTAGGACGAGCTAATTCTGATTGGTAGGTAGATGTCTAATTGAGTGTGGTAATGATGAATAGAGGGTTGATTTATAGTTCCTAGGAATTGACGTGCATGTTTTGGAAACAAAATCTTTTCACAGTCTCATCGTGTGCTTTTGGCTTAGGTTAAGGTCATGCTTGTTTGGTTGCTTTGAGGTTTAATCACTTGTTTATATTTAGAATTTTCGTTATTCCCTTGATGGCGTAGGATCACTAAAGTCTAAGTTTGGGGGAAACCAGGAATTTCATGCTAATTGTTAATAGTTATCAATAATGGCTAGGTGTCATTTGGCTAGTAGCTGGCTCATATTTTATGAGTAGTCTAGGGTTGGATGAGAATTCTCATTCCAGATTGCATATAAAAAATCGAAAAAAAAGAGAAAAAAAAAAGAAAAAAAAAGAAAAGAAAAGAAAAGTGTTATGTGAATTGTTAAAATGCAAAATTAACCAGGGTGAGCTCTTTAATACTCGAGCAATTAAGTTTGCGGGGACTTTGTGCCTAGTGACCTAAGGCTTTTATAGTCTGTGATCCACTAACCTAACGCTCGCTACATGGGTAATATTGTATAAGCCTTTAGGGGTCTCATCCATTGCACGGTTAAATAAGCATGCGTTGTTGTGTATAGTATTATGTGTTGTAGTTGTTAGTAATAAAGAATGAATTCCTGTCTAACTTGAATGATGATGGAGGTGTTCCTAGGTTATGAAGTGTTTACAGTCTATTCTATTTATAAACTTGTGATTGTCTTGGCGAAGAATGGGTATGATTTCGATCTAGTGTTAGGAGTATATCTGATGAGCATCGCACACACGCACATTTCTGTTCATCTATTGTTAGTATACGGGAACTTAGTCGAGCTCTATTTGGAGTTAGTTGCATTCTTTGAGATATTTGCTTGCTAGTTGGTTTTGTTTAGTTCGAGGGGGTCCTTGCATTTTCATATTAATTGCATTCATGCATTGCATTGTGTTGCATTGTTTAGTTAGATGGATTTTTTGGGTACATTCACTATAGGCCCTCATGAGACCTCACTCGTCCACTAGGGCTGCCTAGGGATTTAAAGGGCTTGTTGCATATGCCAAATGCAACCGTGATCACCTACGGAAGTGGTACTAGTTAGTTGTATATAGTTATATTTGTTTATGCTTGAGGACAAGCATCGGTTTAAGTTTGGGGGTGTGATAAGTGGATTTATATCCACTTAGAATGCTTAGTATTGGCTTAAATTGATTACTTGACCTCAAGTATGTGGTGTGTTTAATGTGTTTTCATTGAGTTTTGCAGAACTAAGAGTTGGAGGTTAAATTGATTAAAATTCGGATTTTCCGGGTAGTTTGCGCAGTCTTCACTGTTTTGGCCATATCTGGAGTTCTAGAAGTCCGAATTCAGCAATCTTACAGCTCACGCAAAGACAAAGAAATTTTCTACAATCTTGGATAGAAAGTTTGGGTGCAGTCAGCGCTACTACGGCGTAGTCAGCGCTGCAGTCGGCTGGCAGAATTTCTGATTTACTGTTTGGGTCATATCTTGAGTTCTACAAGTCCGTTTTGGATGATCTTACAGTCCACGCGAAGATAACAGAATTCTCTTTCATTCTCAAGTGGTCCAGATGTCCAAATACAACTGGAACGGTCCAGAAATACTGAAGATAAGTCAGTTACGAATTTTCCTTCAAAATAGAATCAGTTTAGGAAACGTATTTTGTGCCGAACTGCAGAAATTCTATTTTAATTCTGTTTTGGGGAATTTCTTGTTGGACAAGATATGGGGGTTATATAAACACATGTAGACAGTAGAAACCAATGTTTTTTTCAGAGAAACAAGGGAGACAAGTTGGAGAAGGATTTTACGAAGCTCGTGACAAGCAACGGAGATCTAGATCTAGTTCATCTTTTGTTTTCTTCTATTAGGATATTCTGGATTTCGGATTTTTTTTCTTAACTCTTCATTCTAGTTTATTTGTATTCATTCGTACTTTATTATTCACCATGGTTTCATCAGATCCCATGATGACGAGCAGTTCGATTATGAAATAATCGTTGTCATGGGATTCTAACGGATTTATCTATGTAGTTTAGTAGTTTGATTGCTTTAAAGATTTGTGTGTGATGAATTCATGATATCCTCGTATGGTTGTGCTTAATGTTTTTAGATGCGTAGCTAACATCTAGATTGTTAATCTCTTGTGAAGCGAGAGTGGATCTTGAGATTTAGAACTTGCCATGCTAGCATAAGATAAGTTGATGTATGAGTGACATCATGATTTGTAGCGTAAATAGAGATATATTATGCTGCCCTATGTGATCAATATGGATAACTTGTTCTTCAACCATTATGTTTTCAAATCTTATAGAGATATAGGGTCTAAGCATAATTGGTGTCTATTCATCTTCTATCTCTTTTGTGGATGTATGAGTAGTTTGGTGTTCGTATACTGAGAAGTAGCGTATACTTATTTCGTGTTGTCTGATCAGATATCGTAACCATCACATGCATTGATTGAAGGCATCAACTCTAAGCGAAGTATTTAATGAAGTTAGGATCTCATGTTTATTCTCATATAAATAATTCGATTCCAATCCTCATTAGTTAAGTAATTCTTAGTTTGTTAATTTGCTTCTTAGTTAAATTTAGTTAATCAAAACCTAATCTTGTTAATTGTCTTAGCAGTGAATAAAAATCATATATTGTTGCATAGGTGCATTAACTGAATTAAAACCTAAACCAGATCTCTGTGGGAACGAACTCGACTTTTATCTATATTACTTGTGACCACGTACGCTTGCGTGATTTAGTGCAAACACACATCCCAAAAAAGGAAAATGTCAAGGACGATGCCCTATCTAAGTTTTCCTCCTCGGAGATAGAGAACTACTCAGGAAGTGTCTACTTTCAAGTTTTGAAAACCCCGACAATTGATTCGAAGTTGGTGGCACCAATAATTGTGAAGGAGTGCTGGATTGATCCCATCAAGACACATCTTGAAACTGGGTGGCTACCTAACAATGGCTGGGAAGCACGAAAGTTATATATGAGAGCACTAAGGTACGTATTGATTGAAGGGATAATCTACAAGAAGTCCTTTGTGATCCCATACCTGAAGTACCAAAGACCCCAAGAAGTTAATCAGCTCTTAAGAAGGTACATGAAGGAATCTGTACCCCATTTCTATTAGCTTATGTAGCCGAGGCTGTTGTGCCCATAGAGATCTCACATGTATGTCCAATGGTGGAAGCCTTCGAACCAGAAACAAATGAGGTAGGCATGAGACTTGCCCTGGATCTGATTGATGAAGTCACGGATAAAGAAAATATAAGGAATATGGAATATAAGAAGAAGGCGTTCTCTGATTACAACCTAAGGGTGAATGAAAGGGTCTTCCGTTAGGGAGACTTGGTTCTCAGAAAGATAGAAGCATCTGGAGTTGAACAGAAAGGAAAGCCAGCCCCCAACTGGGAAGAACCGTATCGAGTCAAGAGAATGCTAGGATAAGGATCTTACAAGCTGGAAAGCTTGGATGGGAATGAGATGCCTCGCACTTGGCATGCCTCAAATCTCAAAATTTATTATATTTGAGTATCCTAATAGGACGTAGCTTTATATTTATTAGGAGAAGTAGAAATAAGGTTCGATGAAACCATCCCAGAGCTTATAGCTCCGAGTAGAAAAGTGTATTCTATGTAAGGGTTTAACCAATTTCAAGTTACTTATGCAAATTTGTTTTCTGTGATTTTATTTTATGTGCCAAGCACCTGATGAGTGCAAGTCTAAGATGACCAAGTACTCAAAATAAAAGAATATGGAACGAAAACAAGCTAACTGCATAGAAAGAAATCCCAAAGGATTATAAGTTTAAGTTACAAAACCAAATAGAAAGTCCAAAGTCCATAAAGTACCCCAAATGAAAGCTAAGATAGATAAAAGCCACATATGGCAATCAAAGCCGTGCAAGGCCATAAGCATCGGAAGCAAACTACTCCTCAACAGCTTCTTCCCCTTCTTCGTCATCTTCCTTGGAACTCCCTTCAGACCCGAATTTAACATCCCTAACAAATACACTTAACTTTAAAATCCACTAAAAATCGAATAAAACCATACAACTTCTCAAAATCCAATATCTTACAATTCATAAATTAAAAATACACCTAAATTCTCCAAATATCGCAACTCGCAATCTTTCCAATAAGTGGCCCACCTAAATAAGATCACCTGCAGGAAGGAATAAGAAAAACAAAGAACTGACAGTGAGCGAAAGGCTCATACATGGATATAAACAAAGCTCCATCTCAATAAATTAAATATGATGAAAATATAACTGAGCAAAGATTAAGATCACGAGATTAAGAACAAATTGAATATCTGAATAAAATCGGTAGTGAGCTAAAAGCTCATGTAAGAATAACAATAGAAGTCAAAACGTTTAAGGGTTTGGCATGATAATAACATAAGAAAAATTAACAAAAAATCAAAATAAAAAGTGATGACGAAAGTAAAACAAGATAAAATACTACGAATACCAAAAATCAAAATATAAACATACATGCTTTCTAATCCAAAATAGCCATACTTTACAAATATTCTTACACTTACAAACAATAATCAAAATATCTTATTTACTAACATGGGAGACGATCTTACACAAACAGGGGCATAGCACAAAGCAAATACTACCCAAATTCAGATCGGGATCGCAAGGCAATAAACACATGCTACCCAGAATGGCCAAACACACACAAACTGAATAGTCATGACTATACGTGTCCCACTACACCGGCAACACGCCTATGCTATTTATACACCACATAAGAAGTGCCAAACACGAGATTATCCGCTCGCGACGGATGTATTTCGAACTCCCAAATCATATTAAAATCACAAATGACTTAGATATAAGTTACACATAACTTTTTCCAGAAAGATGTCTCAAAATAATAATTATATTATAAATAATCACAAAACACGTTGATCTAATATCACAAAACAAAATATCAAACAAAATAGACTATAGAAGCTAAAAATCAAAACTGACTACTCCCAATGAAAGAAAATTTACTCTATAAATATGAACTCTAATGAAAAAGTATAAAACACAGAACTTGTAGAGGATTTCGAGACATTTCCGGAATGGTAAGGCTCGTTAAAAACGGAGAGGTAACGAATTCGGAAACAATTAAAATGCGGACTGTAATAACAGAATCAGGCACTGATCACAGTAGTATTTCGATATTTAAGACATCAAAATCACATAATTATTTAGAGGAATATGAATACAAAACATAGAGGTCGAAACGAGCTTTCCAGAATGGTATCGCTCATAATTTTTGAACAAATTTTTAATTTACTATGAACTTCAGAAGTTATGACATATAAACTCGAATTAACCCACCAGATTACAAAAAAAAGGCAGATTTTGACATGTTTAACAGCAGAATTTAGAAAAACACAGAGAATGAAAGTTATAGATAAATCAAAGATCTTTCTAGGAGATCAAGTATCAACACAATGCGATGAATAATGAATTGTGTACGAATTTAACAAGAATTTAGGACAAGATATAATTCAAAATAATGAAAATTGAACAACAATCCGAATAAGAAAGAGGAATCAAGATATCCGTACCTCATAAACGATGATTATCACAAATTATCAACAAGTTCAGCCCCTCAAGCCAAGAACCCTAATTATATAACATAAAAATTATAAGTTCTCACCTAAAGAAAGATGATTACGTACACACGTACTTACATAAAAATCGCTTTTCCCTTACCTCGAACTCGAAATTTCTTAGTGTCTAATTAGGTTTTGCTAGTCACCTCTTCTCTTTCTTTCCTCTTCTTTCTTCTTCTTCCTCCCAAATCAAAAAGTAACGTATGTCCCTTTTTTTTCTTTTTCTAAACCCTCACTTTTTTTTTTCTCTCTTTTATTCTCTCAATTAACTAATGTCATACTAAAACTATATCTTAATTATAAAATAATTGTACCCTCACACCTAAAATAACATAAACAATAGCTAAATAATATTTTTTTATTTCTGAATATAGAATTATATAATCGAAAATATTTAAGAAAAAAAATACGGGATGTTACATTCTTCCCTCCTAATAGAAATTTCGTCCTCGAAATTAATCTTCTGCACCTTACTCGAACAGATGTCGATAACGAACATGAAATATTTTTGCTGGCCTCCCAAGTAGCCTGTTATATTACTAATATTCCAAAAACTTCACTTTCTACTTTTGCACATAGAATAAAACTATGTCGAAACATATACCGTCCTTCATGTTGTCCTCCATGGTTCAAATATTGACGAACGATTTAACATTTGCGGTAGAGCATGTACAACCCAACTCTATTTAGCAACTCTCATTATCATAACACGATTAAATATTTCACTTAAAGACGATTCTAGATAATCACGCAGAGACATCAATGAAAAATGATACGAATAATTTTCTTAACTAACGATCCATCACACAGTCTACGCACACTCACAGGTCAAGCCTAAAGGCAAGTCTAATGCTCAAACTCTATCTTACAACTAACCAAACCTCACAAATCGAGCCTAAAGACAAGTCTACAGAATCTATAAACTCTAGCTCTGATACCAACTTTAACATCCCTAACAAATACAATTAATTTTAAATTAAAAATCGAATAAAACGATACAACTTCTCAAAATCCAATATCTTACAATTCATAAATTAAAAATACACCTAAATTCTCCACATATCGCAACTCGCAATCTTTCCAATAAGTGGCCCACCTAAATAAGATCACCTGCCGGAAGGAATAAGAGAAACAAAAAACCGACAGTGAGCGAAAGGCTCATATATGGATATAAACAAAGCTCCATCTCAATAAATTAAATATGATGAAAATATAACTTAGCAAAGATTAAGATCATGAGATTAAGAACAAATTGAATATCTGAATAAAATCGGTAGTGAGCTAAAAGCTCATGTAAGAATAAGAATAGAAGTCAAAACGTTTAAGGGTTTGGCATGATAATAACATAAGAAAAATTAATAAAAAATCAAAATAAAAAGTGATGACGAAAGTAAAACAAGATAAAATACCACGAATACCAAAAATCAAAATATAAACATACATGCTTTCTAATCCAAAATAGCCATACTTTACAAATATTCTTACACTTACAAACAATAATCAAAATAGATTATTTACTAACATGGGAGACGATCTTACACAAACAGGGGCATATCACAAAGCAAATACTACCCAAATTCAGATAGGGATCGCAAGGCAATAAACACATGCTACCCAGAATGGCCAAACACACACAAACTGAATAGTCATGACTATACGTGTCCCACTACACCGGCAACACGCCTATGCTATTTATACACCACATAGGAAGTGCCAAACACGAGATTATCCGCTCGCGACGGATGTATTTCGAACTCCCAAATCATATTAAAATCACAAATGACTTAGATATAAGTTACACATAACTTTTTCCAGAAAGATGTCTCAAAATAATAATTATATTATAAATAATCACAAAACACGTTGATCTAATATCACAAAACAAAATATCAAACAAAATAGACTATAGAAGCTAAAAATCAAAACTGACTACTCCCAATGAAAGAAAATTTACGCTATAAATATGAACTCTAATGAAAAAGTATAAAACACAGAACTTGTAGAGGATTTCGAGACATTTCCGGAATGGTAAGGCTCGTTAAAAACGGAGAGGTAACGAATTCGGAAACAATTAAAATGCGGACTGTAATAACAGAATCAGGCACTGATCACAATAGTATTTCGATATTTAAGACATCAAAATCACATAATTATTTAGAGGAATATGAATACAAAACATAGAGGTCGAAACGAGCTTTCCAGAATGGTATCGCTCATAATTTTTGAACAAATTTTTAATTTACTATGAACTTCAGAAGTTATGACATATAAACTCGAATTAACCCACCAGATTACAAAAAAAGGCAGATTTTGACATGTTTAACAGCAGAATTTAGAAAAACACCGAGAATGAAAGTTATAGATAAATCAAAGATCTTTCTAGGAGATCAAGTATCAACACAATGCGATGAATAATGAATTGTGTACGAATTTAACAAGAATTTAGGACAAGATATAATTCAAAATAATGAAAATTGAACAACAATCCGAATAGGAAAGAGGAATCAAGATATCCGTACCTCATAAACGATGATTATCACAAATTATCAACAAGTTCAGCCCCTCAAGCCAAGAACCCTAATTATATAACATAAAAATTATAAGTTCTCACCTAAAGAAAGATGATTACGTACACACGTACTTACATAAAAATCGCTTATCCCTTACCTCGAACTCGAAATTTCTTAGTGTCTAATTAGGTTTTGCTAGTCACCTCTTCTCTTTCTTTCCTCTTCTTTCTTCTTCTTCCTCCCAAATCAAAAAGTAACGTATGTCCCTTTTTTTCTTTTTCTAAACCCTCACTTTTTTTTTCTCTCTCTTTTATTCTCTCAATTAACTAATGTCACACTAAAACTATATCTTAATTATAAAATAATTGTACCCTCACACCTAAAATAACATAAACAATAGCTAAATAATATTTTTTTATTTCTGAATATAGAATTATATAATCGAAAATATTTAAGAAAAAAAATACGGGATGTTACATTCTTCCCTCCTAATAGAAATTTCGTCCTCGAAATTAATCTTCTGCACCTTACTCGAACAGATGTCGATAACGAACATGAAATATTTTTGCTGGCCTCCCAAGTAGCCTGTTATATTACTAATATTCCAAAAACTTCACTTTCTACTTTTGCACATAGAATAAAACTATGTCGAAACATATACCGTCCTTCATGTTGTCCTCCATGGTTCAAATATTGACGAACGATTTAACATTTGCGGTAGAGCATGTACAACCCAACTCTATTTAGCAACTCTCGTTATCATAACATGATTAAATATTGCACTTAAAGACGATTCTAGATAATCACGCAGAGACATCAATGAAAAATGATACGAATAATTTTCTTAACTAACGATCCATCACACAGTCTACCCACACTCACAGGTCAAGCCTAAAGGCAAGTCTAATGCTCAAACTCTATCTTACAACTACCCAAACCTCACAAATCGAGCCTAAAGACAAGTCTACAGAATCTATAAACTCTAGCTCTGATACCAACTTTAACATCCCTAACAAATACAATTAATTTTAAATTAAAAATCGAATAAAACGATACAACTTCTCAAAATACAATATCTTACAATTCATAAATTAAAAATACACCTAAATTCTCCACATATCGCAACTCGCAATCTTTCCAATAAGTGGCCCACCTAAATAAGATCACCTGCCGGAAGGAATAAGAGAAACAAAAAACCGACAGTGAGCGAAAGGCTCATATATGGATATAAACAAAGCTCCATCTCAATAAATTAAATATGATGAAAATATAACTGAGCAAAGATTAAGATCACGAGATTAAGAACAAATTGAATATCTGAATAAAATCGGTAGTGAGCTAAAAGCTCATGTAAGAATAAGAATAAAAGTCAAAACGTTTAAGGGTTTGGCATGATAATAACATAAGAAAAATTAACAAAAAAACAAAATAAAAAGTGATGACGAAAGTAAAACAAGATAAAATACCACGAATACCAAAAATCAAAATATAAACATATATGCTTTCTAATCCAAAATAGCCATACTTTACAAATATTCTTACACTTACAAACAATAATCAAAATAGCTTATTTACTAAATGGGAGACGATCTTACACAAACAGGGGCATAGCACAAAGCAAATACTACCCAAATTCAGATAGGGATCGCAAGGCAATAAACACATGCTACCCAGAATGGCCAAACACACACAAACTGAATAGTCATGACTATACGTGTCCCACTACACCGGCAACACGCCTATGCTATTTATACACCACATAGGAAGTGCCAAACACGAGATTATCCGCTCGCGACGGATGTATTTCGAACTCCCAAATCATATTAAAATCACAAATGACTTAGATATAAGTTACACATAACTTTTTCCAGAAAGATGTCTCAAAATAATAATTATATCGTAAATAATCACAAAACACGTTGATCTAATATCACAAAACAAAATATCAAACAAAATAGACTATAGAAGCTAAAAATCAAAACTGACTACTCCCAATGAAAGAAAATTTACTCTATAAATATGAACTCAAATTAAAAAGTATAAAACACAGAACTTGTAGAGGATTTCGAGACCTTTCCAGAATGGTAAGGCTCGTTAAAAATGGAGAGGTAACGAATTCGGAAACAATTAAAATGCGGACTGTAATAACAGAATCAAGCACTGATCACAGTATTATTTCGATATTTAAGACATCAAAATCACATAATTATTTAGAGGAATATGAATACAAAACATAGAGGTCGAAACGAGCTTTCCAGAATGGTGTCGCTCATAATTTTTGAACAAATTTTTAATTTACTATGAACTTCAGAAGTTATGACATATAAACTCGAATTAACCCACCAGATTACAAAAAAAGGCTGATTTTGACATGTTTAACAACAGAATTTAGAAAAACACAGAGAATGAAAGTTATAGATAAATCAAAGATCTTTCTAGGAGATCAAGTATCAACACAATGCGATGAATAATGAATTGTGTACGAATTTAACAAGAATTTAGGACAAGATATAATTCAAAATAATGAAAATTGAACAACAATCCGAATAGGAAAGAGGAATCAAGATATCCGTACCTCATAAACGATGATTATCATAAATTATCAACAAGTTCAGCCCCTCAAGCGAAGAACCCTAATTATATAACATAAAAATTATAAGTTCTCACCTAAAGAAAGATGATTACGTACACGCGTACTTACATAAAAATCGCTTATCCCTTACCTCGAACTCGAAATTTCTTAGTGTCTAATTAGGTTTTGCTAGTCACCTCTTCTCTTTCTTTCCTCTTCTTTCTTCTTCTTCCTCCCAAATCAAAAAGTAACGTATGTCCCTTTTTTTTTTTCTTTTTCTAAACCCTCACTTTTTTTTTCTCACTTTTATTCTCTCAATTAACTAATGTCACACTAAAACTATATCTTAATTATAAAATAATTGTACCCTCACACCTAAAATAACATAAACAATAGCTAAATAATATTTTTTTATTTCTGAATATAGAATTATATAATCGAAAATATTTAAGAAAAAAAATACGGGATGTTACATTCTTCCCTCCTAATAGAAATTTCGTCCTCGAAATTAATCTTCTGCACCTTACTCGAACAGATGTCGATAATGAACATGAAATATTTTTGCTGGCCTCCCAAGTAGCCTGTTATATTACTAATATTCCAAAAACTTCACTTTCTACTTTTGCACATAGAATAAAACTATGTCGAAACATATACAGTCCTTCATGTTGTCCTCCATGGTTCAAATATTGACGAACGATTTAACATTTGCGGTAGAGCATGTACAACCCAACTCTATTTAGCAACTCTCGTTATCATAACACGATTAAATATTGCACTTAAAGACGATTCTAGATAATCACGCAGAGACATCAATGAAAAATGATACGAATAATTTTCTTAACTAACGATCCATCACACAGTCTACCCACACTCACAGGTCAAGCCTAAAGGCAAGTCTAATGCTCAAACTCTATCTTACAACTACCCAAACCTCACAAATCGAGCCTAAAGACAAGTCTACAGAATCTATAAACTTTAGCTCTGATACCAACTTTAACATCCCTAACAAATACACTTAATTTTAAATTAAAAATCGAATAAAACGATACAACTTCTCAAAATCCAATATCTTACAATTCATAAATTAAAAATACACATAAATTCTCCACATATCACAACTCGCAATCTTTCCAATAAGTGGCCCACCTAAATAAGATCACCTGTTATTGTGGAATAAAAACTAGGTTATTGAATTTGTGGCTAGGTTTGTATGTATTAAATACAAGGGTTGGTGAGCTTTGAGCTTTAATGGCTGTTTCTACGTTCGAGACTGATCGGTCCTCACAGAATGCCTACGTATCTCTGTATTGCTAGAGAATCAAGCCAACGTAGTTCTGAGAATGAGGGGTTAGACCCTTATATAGGCTTGAGAAACCTTAGAATTAGATTAGGGTTCGGAGACTTGATGGACAAGTCACCTCCTTGAGGAAGGTTCTAGACCCCTTCCTTGTAGGAGTCTATTTCCATGTTCAATTGTGTGCCCTGGCGGCTACTCATAAAGATATTGTATCATTATTTGACACTTATTTCCAAGCTGTTAATTAACCCCAATATTAATTACGAAATTAATATTTAATTAGGGTTTCAGGCCTCATTTGAGGGCTTCGTATTTGGACCAGACTAGGTCTAAGTAACACATCCTTAATTATGTGCTTAGGGCTTATTTTTAGCCCATATCATTTTTCCCCCAACTTCTGGGAAAACGTATTAAGTTTTCGTAGAAGTTATAATTGTCTTTACCTTCATTCCCTAACTTGGGATTTATTACGTACACTAGTGTTTCACGAGTATCGTCTTGAATGTAAAGTGTGGAGCGACCTACACATTTACGATGATTTGCCTTATTCGAGGTTTCAACATATGCTTGCTTTTAGCAATTTCGGTACTTTTATAGAGCTTTTATGCATTATTAGCATAAACTATCTCTCAATTTGTCAAGAAAATATTTTTATAACTTTCCTCATATTTTTATGTACTTTTCCTAATATTTGAGGAATTTCCATGTATCCACAGGTATTTTTCTTATTTATTCCTAAAAATTTAGGAATTTTTATGTACCCACAGGTATTTTTCTTAATTTTTCCTAATAGTTTAGGAATTTTTATGTACCCACAGGTATTTTTCTTAATTTTTTCTAATAATTTAGAAATTTTTATGTACTCACAGGTATTTTTCATAATGTTTCCTAATAATTTAGGAATTTATGTACACACAGGTATTTTTCAAAATTTTTCCTTATAATTTAGGAATTTTTATGTACCCACAGGTATTTTTTCATAATTTTTCCTAACAATTTAGGAATTTTTATGTACGCACGGGTATTTTTCATAATTTTTCCTAGTAATTTAGGAATTTTTTGAGGGACTGTTCTGCCAATTAGAAAAGTCCCGGGGTCGTTATGTCAATTTTCAAACTTCAAGGAAGAATTTGTAGACTTTAAAACTCTGGGGACCCTTTGTCATATTGGCAATACTCTGGGTACTAAATAGTACTTACACCCTTCAATTTGTAATAGAGCCTTGACGGGGGTTAGGCCGCCCAGGAGCCCTTTTTACTATCAACGCCAAGGAGAAAAGGCAGGGGTGGCGTGGCCTTTCCATTTTCTTTTTTTTTGAACCTTCAGGTTTTATATTTTTATTTTCGATAATCTTTACCAAAAATAAAATATTGGGCTTCATGCCTTAAAAATAATTTTATAAATTACTTCCTTATTTTTCCTTGATTTAATAGGTATTTTTACCTATTTTATTATCATTATTATCCTATTTTCAGAATTTTTAAGGATTTAATTCCTTTTTTAATTTCCGAAAAATGGTTTGTCATTTGGAGAGGAGCTTTGGGCGTGGGTACCCCGCCTAGGAGGCCTTTTTTTGAAGCACGCCCAGGAGATTTGGCTTGCTTGGCAGGGGTGATTTATCCCCTTGATTTTGTTGAGGTGCTCTGGGCGTTGGTATCTCCGCCAAGGAGGACTTTCTTCTAACCGCGCCTAGGAGATATGGCTAGGTGTTTACATCCCCTTCATTTGTACAACCACTCTAGGCATGGGTATTCCCGCCTAGGAGATGTTTTTGCCAACCACGTCTAGGAGATATGGCTTCCTGAACGTGGGTGTCTTTTCACCCTCAATTCGTACAACCTTGGCATGGGTACCCCCGCCAAGGAGGCACTTTGTGATACCTTGTCTTATGATTTTAAGCCCTCTTGGCGTGGGTACTTTAATACCCTTCATTTGTTACTCCAGCCTTGGCGTGGGTATCCCAGCCAAGGAGGCCTTATTTGATCCAACGCCTAGGAGATTTAGCTTCCTGGGCGTTGGTGTTCTAGGCTTCTATCTTTTGAGCCAATTTTTATTTTATGGGCCGTGTCTTGGATTTTGTCGGGCTCCCAGCCTTATTATTTCCAAATTTTTGAGATTCCTATGGAACCTTCAAACGACCCGTTCCTTAGCTTTCGTGGCCTTCAGGGCCTTAATTCATTTGCTGAGTCCTTGATTCGAGAATTCATTCGTGGTTGTTGGTTATCATCAACCATTCAACCTTTAACTCTCATTTTAAGATGTAGAAATGATGAAGTCCCTTATTTCTTGCCCCTTGCTTCATATGGTGGAGGTCTTGCTTCTCACAGTTGATCATCCAAAGAGGCAATTGCCACTAAGCACTTGACTTCAAGTCTGTGTTCCTTAGCTGGTTGTCAACCCTCTATCTTGATTCTAGGATTCCAACCTTCTCGTTATGCTCATAGAGCCTTGATTAAGTTTCAATTTTGGCTGGCGGCTCTTAATTTCAAATGACAAGCTCAATTGGAGGCAGACTGCCTTATTGGCCATCAAGGCTTAAATTTTGTGTCGGGATTTGAAATTCAAGACTTTAAGTATGTAATGACAATAGACCTCTTATATAGGAGACCTTCAATCAGTGCGTATCTTAACGCACTCACTGACAGTTTTCGTGCTTTCAAGGAATTATCAGGGAGCCAACCAGTCTCAAGATGAGCTTTGATAGGGTCTATCCAACAGCTTCATACATCAAGCGGTGCCACCAACTTTGAATCGATAGTAGGGGTCTTCATGACCTGGAAGTAAAAACTCCCTGCATAATTCTCTATCTCAGATAGGGCATCGGCCTTGATGTTCTCATCTCTTGGAATGTGCTCCACATAGCACTCATCAAATTGAGTAATCACAGCTTTCAGGATCTCAAGTATTTTTCCATAGTTTCCTCATTCGCTTCAAACTCCCAATTTACTTGGGAGACTACCGATCTTGAGTCTCCACAGACTTTAAGGTTCTTGACCCTCAGGGCTAGCCAAGCCTAAACCGGCTATTCAGGCTTCATACTCTGCTTCGTTGTTCGTAGTCGGAAAATCCAACTGCAAAGCATACTCGATCATAAACCCATCGGGGCTCTGAAAGACTAGGCTTGTACCACTAAATTTTGTTTTTGATGTCCCATCAAAATAGGGAACCCAATATTCTTTTAGGGTCATGTTTTCATCTTCATTCTTGTTTTTTGGTTCTTTGCCCTCTTGGGTTACTACCTCTTGCCCCCCGACTTCTTGGTTGTTTAATGGTACATTCAACCACGAAGTCAGTTAACGCCTGAGCCTTGATGGCCGTCCGAAGCTTATATGTGATGTCAAAATCTCCTAACTCAATTTCCCACTTGGTTAGCCTACCATTGGCTTTCGGGCTATGCAATATGTTTCTTCAGCGGGTGTTCCATCAGGACTTCAATGTTTGTCTTTTATCCAGGGTCCTTCAAGGACTTAAACTCTTATTTAGTCGTACTGTAACCTAACTTTCGGCTCTTCGGGGTCTTTATTTATGCATTTGTTTACTTCCGTTCGTGTATTCTTTTATTTTCGGTACTTGGTCATCTTTGACTTACACTCATCAGGTGCTTGGCACATAAATAAAATCACAGAACAGTGAACGAAAAACAAACTTGTATTAATAACTTGAAATGGGTTCAACCCTTACATAGAGTACTACTGTCCTACTCGGGGCAATAAGCCTTGGAATGGTTTCATCGAAACTTATTTGTACTTCTCCTAATAAATATGAAGCTACGTCATACTAGGATAGTTTAAAACATAATAAACTTTGGGGCATCTATGTCTTCGTCACCACAGACCTTCATGTCTTCAATCGGGAGTACCTGCCCCCCCCGATTCCATCAGGCCTTAACGTGGCTACATAACAGTTTTGTGCCATCTTTTGATCACCTTTATGTTCTCCAACACCATTCCTGGTTGGGAACTTGATCTTTATATGATAAGTTGAGGCAACAGCCTTGAATGAAGTCCAGTCCTTCCGAGGATAGTGTTGTACATTGAAGTCGCCTTGATTACCAGGAAGTTCAACATCTGAGTGGCCTTCTTGGGCTCCTGTCCAATAGTTACAGGCAACTGAATAGTCCCTTCAAATTTGGATTCTACTCTATTAAATTCATATATAGGCATGTTATTGGGGGTCAACTGAGAATCATTGTACCCCATCTTCACAAACGCATCATGAAACAGAATGTCGATGGAAACTCCATTGTCTATCGAGACTCGCTTCACCTCTGAGTTTCCAATCACAGGAGTTATGACCAACAGGTCGTCATGGGGGAACTTCACCACTTCAAGGTCTGAATCATCAAATTCGAATGTTACCTCGGTTCTTGAATGCTTTGGTGCCTCTCCAACAATATGCATCACCACCCGGGCATAAGCCTTCCGAGAGTTCCTAGTTGTCCCGGCCGCAGTCGGGCCTCCTGAGATCATGTTGATTATTGGCCCTCGGGGCTGTGGGTTGCGATCTTGATCGTCATCCCTTCTATTATAATCTCTTATTTGATTACTACGATCTTCACCCTTAGTGAAGTGGCTCATTTTCCCTCTACGGATCAAAAACTCGATCTCATCTTTGAGTTACTTGCAATCATCAGTGTCATGCCCCACATCCTTGTGGAATCTGCAATACTGATTTTTGTTTCTCTTTGCGGGATCACCCCTAAGTGGCTTCGGCCATCGAAATTCCTTATCCTTCTCGATGTCCAACAAGATTCAACTCATGGGAGTGTTCAACCTTGCATACTCAGAAAACCTCGGTCCTAGAGCAGAGTAGGAGTCCTTGCTAGTTCGAGGATATTTGTCCCTAGCATCATACTCCTGCTCGGTCTTTCGCTTTTTAGAGTTCCTATCTTCACCACTTACGGGAGAGATCTCTATTTTCCTCATGCTTTCTCAAGCCTTTATGTATTTGCTTGCCCCTTTTTTGGAGCTCAATCATGCTCTTAGGGGAATACTTAGCTAAGGACATCTAAAAGAAAATATTCGATGTCCCATTCTCCAAGGGTATCATAGTCCTTTGTTTTCCAGGTCGGGGATGTTCAGTGTCTCCTTGGTGAAGTGCTTGAGATAGTGTTTTAGGTTTCCATTCTTTTTTTCTTTCACTTGCATAAGATATGCGGAGCTTTTTTCATGGGCCTTCCCACTAACAAATTGGTTAATAAAAGTTGTGCTCAATTCCCTGAAAGAGCCAATCGAGTTTGTAGGCAATCATCTATACCATCTTTGAGCCATATCCGACAGGGTTTGGGAGAACGCCCTACACTTTAGAGCATCACTGGCGGGCTGCAGCAGCAATGTGTTCGAAAACGTGCTTGCATGGTTTGCGGGATCACCCGTTCCATCATAGGCCTTTATAGTAGGCATCTTAAACTTCCTAGAGACATGAGCGTTCATCACCTCAATAAACGGGGGTGTGGGATCATAAAGATCTCCAAGTGGCATCAAATCTCCGGGATCTCCCCTGGGGGCATCCGCCCTTGTAGCTCCTCCCGTTGGGGCATCAACCCTTTTCTGTCTTCTTGAAGATTTCTCCAAATCAATAAAGGGAATCCCTTCTGAAGTTGGAGGAGGTCTATTTTGGTTCTGCCTTTGTTGCTCCCTTGCTATGTCGCCCTTCAGTCTTTGGATCTCGGCTTTGTGAGCCTTGATTCTCTCAACAGCCGTTAGAGGGGCTCCATCATGGATCCTTTGAGTCATCCTTCGAGATTCTTTGCTTGCAGGTCGCCTCCTCGGGGCTTCATCATGATCATCGTCCTCAGATGACGAATCATCTGTATAAGGATCGTAGTAATCATAATATTCTTTATCAGGGCCCAAGCATCAAATGTAAGGAGGGTGATACGGCTCATGTATCCGTAGGGCATGGCCGCTTGGTCCCGCTCCTCGAGTATTGGGAGGATAATTAGGCAGCCCGTACATCGGGTTAGTGCTTATACGGAGATCAGTAGTGTGGATCTATACCCCTGGAGGTAACGGTCGATTAACATCAACAGGGGTGGAGACCACCATCTGAACTGGGTTGGTCTCCTGGTTCTAATGGACAACCTCTGGTTGAGTTCTCTCAGTATGGGGAGTCGTCCCTGCAGGTTAAGAAACTTGAGGTTGAGTGGTCGTCTGAGTTAATGGGTGTACAGACCCTTGTTCAGTAACGACGGGCGGAGTGGAGGTGATAGTAGTCGCCTCGGTTGTGACTGGTGTTCTTCGTGTTTGAACCATGGTTGACGTTGTTTTCCCACAGATGGCGCCAAATGTTGTGGAATAAAAACTAGGTTATTGAATTTGCGGCTAGGTTTGTATGTATTAAATACAAGGGTTGGTGAGCTTCGAGCTTTAATGGCAATTTTTGCGTTCCAGATTGATCGGTCCTCACAGAATGCCTACGTATCTCTGTATTGCTAGAGAATCAAGTCAACGTAGTTCTGAGAATGAGGGGTCAGGCCATTATATAGGCTTGCAAAGCCTTAGAATTAGAGTAGGGTTCGGAGACTTGATGGACAAGGCACCTCCTTGAGGAAGATTCTAGACCCCTTCCTTGTAGGAGTCTGTTTCCATGTTGAATTGTGTGCCTTGGGGGCTACTCATAAAGATATTTTATCACTATTTGACACTTATTTCCAAGCTGTTAATTAGCCCCAATATTAATTACAAAATTAATATTTAATTAGGGTTTCGGGCCTCATTAAAGGGTTTCGTATTTGGACCAGACTAGGTCTAAGTAACACATCATTAATTGTGTGCTTAGGGCTTATTTTTAGCCCATATCACCTGCCGGAAGGAATAAGAAAAACAAAGAATCGGCAGTGAGTGAAAGGCTCATATACGGATATAAACAAAGCTCAAGCTCAACAAATTAAATATAATGAAAATATAACTGAGCAAAGATTAAGATCATGAGATTAAGAACAAATTGAATATCTGAATAAAATCGGTAGTTAGTTAAAAGCTCATGTACGAATAACAATAGAAGTTGAAATGTTTAAGGGTTAGGCATGATAATAACATAAGAAAAACTAAGCCAAAAATCAAAATAAAAAGTGATGAGGAAAGTAAAACAAGATAAAATACCACGAATACCAAAAATCAAAATATAAACAAACATGCTTTCTAATCCAAAATATCCGTACTTTACTCATATTTTACACTTACAAACAATAATCAAAATAGCTTATTTACTAACATGGCAGAGGATCTTACACAAACAGGGGCGTACGCTATCATAGCAAAAAGCATATACCACCCAAATTCAGACAGGGATCGCAAGGCAATAAGCACATGCTACCCAGAATGGCCAAACACACACAAACTGACTAGTCATGACTATACGTGTCCCACTACACCGGCAACACGCCTATGCTATTTATACATCACATAGGAAGTGCCAAACATGAGATTATCCGCTCACGACGGATGTATTTCGAACTCCCAAATCATATTAAAATCACAAATAACTTACATATAACTTACACATAACTTATTCCAGAAAGATATCTCAAAATCATACTTATATCATAAATAATCACAAAACACGTTTATCTAATATTACAAAACAAAATATCAAACAAAATAGACTATAGAAGCTAAAAATCAGAACTGACTACTCCCAAAGAAAGACAATTTACTCTACATATATGAACTCAAATGAAAAATTATAAAACATAGAACTTTTAGAGGATTCCGAGACCTTAACAGAATGGTAAGGCTCGTTAAAAATGGAGAGGTAACGAATTCGAAAAAAATTAAAATGCGGACTACAATAACAGAATCAGGGACTTATCACAGTAGTATTTCGATAATTAAGACATCGAAATCACATAATTGGTTAGCGGAATATGAATACAAAACACAGAGGTCGAAACGAGCTTTCCAGAATAGTTACGCTCATAATTTTTGAATAAATTTTCAATTTACTATGAATTTCAGAAGTTATGACATATAAACTCGAATTAACCCACCAAATTACAAAAAAGGCAGATTTTGACATGTTTAACAGCAGAATTCAGTAAAACACAGAGAATGAAACTTGTAGATAATTCAAATATCTTTCTAGGAGATCAAGAATAAACACAATCCGATGAATAATGAATTTTGTACGAATTTAAAAAGAATTCGGGACAAGATATAATTCAAAATAACGAAAATTGAACAACAATCCGAATAGGAAAGAGGAATCAAGATATCCGTACCTCATACTCGATGATTATCACAAATTCTCAACAATTTCAGCCCCTCAATCCAAGAAACCTAATTATATAACATAAAAATTATAAGTTCTCACCTAAAGAAAGATGATTACGTACACACGTACTTACAAAAAAATCGCTTATCGCTTACCTTGAACTCGAATTTTTTTAGTATCCAATTAGGTTTTGCTAATCTTCTCTTCTCTTTCTTTCCTCTTCTTTCTTCTTCTTCCTCTCAAATCAAAAGTAACGTATGTCCCTTTTTTTTTCTAAACCCTCACTTTTTTTTTCTCTTTTTATTCTTCTCTTTTATTCTCTTAATTAACTAGTGTCACACTAAAACTAAATCTTAATTATAAAATAATTGTATCCTCACACATAAATAACATAAATAATAACGGGATGTTGCACGGATGTGTAACCGAAGTGCAAGAAAGAGGAACTAAGCTCGTTTCGGTAACCCAAGGGAGGCCGTGAGCAGGAGGCCTTCCCCTTGCCTTGAGATCCTGAGCTGAAAGACTGGACCGTTCCCTTGGAACTTAAACAAAAAGCATGGATCCTCCCCTTCGTGCCAGAACCCGAAGCTTTGGATCCCCAAATAGCTTTGAAAGCCTCAACTCTCATAGCGAAAGCCCAATCTGGACTTGGGAACTCATTCGGGTTAATCATTATCGGGTGCTTAGAAGTCACCATGCCATACTGACAGCTTTGTTCCAACCTGTAGTGAGAAACTCCGGATGGATCTAATCATCATGCTCATCAATAAATTTAGAGTAAATAGCACTTTGCTTCCCTTATCATTGGTCACTTTTTTGATTTGGTCTCAAACTTTTAATGTTCGCCGAATGCATCCCTCAACTTTAGACTTTGTTTCATATTGCACCCCTTTAATCAGTTTCCGTCCAAAAGAACCGTTGCCGTCAACATACATATTGGTAAAATCGGAAGGATAATTCAGTAATTTTAAAGTATAACAAAATGCACCCCATAATTATAGTATTGTAACAAATCACACCCCAATTAATATATTGACTTCTATTTTTTTAAACAACAATATTAACTTAATATAAAAGAATTAATTTTTTTAAGATATAATGTTAACTAAAATTATTTTTTACTTGAAAAATACTATATACATATTAGCATCCCCTAAAAAAAATTAAAATTGAGATCACAACGTACTCCATTATTTATCATTTTTTCTACTATTTAAATGTACATATATTTATGTTCACCAATTAATTATTATTTTTGTTTTAAGATGTGGATTATTATATATGTAAATCGAGATTTAAGTTTGGAGATAATATACCTTAATCTTTAATTTCTTTGATATTTATCTATAAAAATTAATAATATTTTATAATTAGCTATAAGTAGATTTCATTATATTTTATGGATTCATGATTGAATTTTAGACTATACAGTTAGTTTATTCAATTTGAAAATCAACAAATTAATCCAATCATTCATTGAAAATAAAACATTTATTCAGTATTTATTAATTACATTACATATCTATTAAAATTAATATACAATACACACTAAATAAAATACCTTTTAATTAGTAAGGGCAACAATTAATTATCATTAATTATATCATTTTATTGTTATGTTTATTATATGAATGAAAACTAAAATTTAAATGTTTCGCTTTAATATATTAGTAATAGTATAGATGTAATCATTTTATAAAAGTAAATTTTTTAATTAGGATGTCTTTTGCCAAAATAAAAAAACTACGGGGTGTATTCTTTAATAATATAAATTTGAAACACTTATTCCGATTTTACCCCTGTACATATTAACGGTAACAGTTATTTTGGACGGAAAATGATTAAAGGGATGCAATATGAAATGAAATCTAAAGTTGAGGGATGCATTCTGCCAAAATTAAAAATTTGATACTAAATTGAAAAAGTGAATAAAGATAAGGGGTGCAAAGTGCTATTTACTCATAAATTTAAAAAGGTATCCGAGTCCAGATAGTTGTTGATATAACATCGTCACGTCTCTCTCGGGTCTTGTTCTCTAAGGCTAGATATTTCTCCTTGTAGGAAGTAGTCTCGTCTTCAGCATAGTAAGCTCTCATCTCCCAATCCTTGATCTCCTTGTCAACTCTTGACCTTCCCTTCACAGTAGCCCTCTCCTTTTCCCTCAAGGCCTTGATTTGGATCACGGTAGACTAAAAGTATGTGTTAAGCTACCAAATGAGAAAATGCTAAGTCAAGAATGACAAGTTAAGAAAATATGAATGCACAAAAGGCTAAGTAAGGCAAGATGCTCACCTGATATATAGCTTAAGCTCCCATCTATTCACTCTCCTCATGTACAGAATGAAAAGTGATGTCAGCCATGTCAACGAGCGTGATAGCACACTTGGACCAATCAACAGCCAGGAGTGAACTTCCAAAAGCCGTGTCCTATTCACAAATCCCCCATTCATGCATAAAGGTTGTCTTGATATCGCCATTAGCATCCCAAAATCTCTTGCCCGAATTCTAACAATGCTTTAAGAAATCGGGAACTTTAGCATCAGGAGGGTTGGCCCCCTTGCTGCCTTCTTCATTATCCTATGTGTTACTTGTTGTCCCATACCGGGATCATTGTCAATAGCATTAGCAGTTGAGATAAAACAAGGCAAGATGTCGGAATAAGAACAAACATAATTCAAGACAAGCAAAAATGTGGTAAATAGTTACATTTGAGAGAAGGACCACTAAGGGCGGCTCTTATAAGTGCATGCTCATTTAAGATTGCTCGGTAGTGAGTATGGCCATTATCTTCAATAAGTGTATCATGGTTCCGACAATTGGAATTATTAAGATCAAGGCGGAAGTATCCCGGGTAAACCACTTAGTTGAAACTAAACCTGAAATACTGACCCCGATTGCCTTCCTTCCAACGGAGGATAACAAGGTGGTACACCAATTATGGATTGAGTCAGGAAAAGAGGCTGCAATCACAATATGTGGAACATCCAAGTGGTGCTGGATGTTAACCCATCCTTTCTTCATTGCAGCGCCATTTTTTAACATAAAGATATTTCTAAACAAAAAGGATGTTCAAGGATTTGTGACACCTCAACATGAAAACATATATGAACTTCCATGAACTGGGATACAGTTAACAAGGGGTTAACCTTGACCTTGGCTAATAACCTAGTGACAGAGGGATGGTGTAATAACCCAAATTTCTGTACTTGAATTTTTTTTGTATGAATAGTGATTTTGCTGCTTAATTTTTTTTTCAAACCACCCTGTGTACGGGATAGGAAATGGATATTGTAAAGTTATATTAGTGATCTAGTATGAAAATGAGTGTATTTAAACGCAATCAGAACAAGAAGAATCCAATTTTGTTTTTATGTAATGTTTTACCAGTCAGTAAAAAGCATATCAATTTGATCAAGACAGAGATTTATTTAAATTAGGAATTCCATGTATTTTTATTTAACCAAGGTGATTAAAAGGTCAAGAACAAAAATCCTAGCATGAGTGAACCAAAACATTTTATAAATCGCTAGAACTTTATAACGAGATTAAGTGAAAAAGTGAATGTGTAACAAACTTTAAATCAAATACTAACCAAGGATCAAGGTCCCACATGAGATGATCAAGTGTAAAATATCAAGAGGATCAATGTGAAACCAACTAAGTAGTAAGTGGTTTTAGGTGATTAAGTGGTGATTCATCAACTACCAAGCACCCTGTCATCAAAATATCAAGGAATAACCCAGTGATTGAGAAGTATTAGGAGGGGTTAAAAAAGGGGTTATCAACTTCCAAGAAATAAAAATGCTAAGTAAACAAATCAAAAACAAAAAGAAACCAAAGCTTTCCAAGAAATACACCATTCGACCCCTTTTGTTTCTTCAAGGAATTCATTTTCAAAACCTTACTTCCAAAGCTTTATAATTAGTGATCTTGGACTATTTGCAAATATTTTACATAACTAAGGTAAGCCTAGAATCTTAGCTTCATTCATTGAATATAGCTTGTTCAAAACCTAAGCCAAAGTGGTGAATGAATAGTAATGAATCGTGTTTTAATGATGTGTTCTTGTTTTGATGATTAAGTTTAGGCTTTCCAAAGATCATCTAAGGCTTGTTTAAGGATTACCAAGTTTTGTTAGTATTGTTAGAGCATCAAGAAATGTAAGACCCTCATCCATGCTTTGTATTAAAATGAGTTTTATGTTAAGTTTTGAGATGGATTAGTGGTTGATTCATGTTAGTGGTTTTAGTGAATGTTTGGTGTTATTATTATGTATAAAAATGGTGAATGGTGGTTTTGACCTTACAACTGACATTAGATGCTTGTTATTGATGTTGGTTGCTTTGGATGTAGTATGGGTTGCCTTGAATGGTTGTTTGGAGTGTCTAAAATTTGGAAATGTTCGATATATAGTCATCGTAATGTTGAAATATAATTAACCCTTAAAGACAATGAATTTCGAAGTCAGAAACTTTCTGTGATTAATACAAACTGCCCATGATAGTGTAGATCTTGTTTCGTAGTTTGTTTTGCTGCAAGAATCATGTCGAAACGAATTATAATTTAGGAGTTATGCCATTTTTAGCGAAAGTAGGTCAAGAAAGCAAACTGATGAAAAGTGTCAACTTTGGGGCTATGTTTGAAACCATTAACAGCCATAAAAAATGTGAAACTTTGAGATATAATGCTAAAGACAGTTGGTAAGGTTTATGCGAAGGTTTCGTGTCAAAACGATCATTTCTGATTTTATAAAAATGCGTCAGCCGAGGTTGCGCAAGTAAAAAGTCCTTTAAGGAAATGACACTATTCGCTGCAAACCCACTACCTTGTTTAGTAAAATCCGAAATATAGGTTGTTGGGATTTATGGGTGATAGACAACTTAACTAGATTTTATCATACTTAGTTTTTACTAAGTAGAACATACTGTCACAGCCAGAGTGTGTTCTTGTAATCAAATAACTCACTATCATGTAATAAAATGTATATCTTGGAAGAAGTTCATACATATGTTCAAGCCTCAAAGAATACATCAGGTCGACAACAAGAATAAATGTTTCTATCATAACATTGACAGTAAGTTTACAAGAAGAAAGCATGTTGCAGTTCAAGATAGAAAGCTACATCTGACAGCAACATTGGCGGAAGCTTTGAGACAACAACTTTCATATATGTATCTCAACAGCAAGTCTGGAATTCTTGACAGCAACATCTGCGGAGAATTCATACTGTCAACCAAAGCACATTTACGTGATAGCAGGCTTGGTGGCATAGGATACTATCTCAGAGGAATCTATTTCAATTGGGGATTTCCAAGTCAAACATGTGACAGATTGGATGTTCAAGAAGCAGGCGTGCTGCAGTATCCCAATATTGTAGCAGACCTATGAAGACTACGACAGAAGCTTGAGAGGTCACAAGATGGAACTTATCAATTTGAGGGTGTGGCAAATCAACATGTAACACCGCCAGATCCGGGGTCTGGTCGTTATGGTCTCCAATTCTGTCCACAATACTTGAACTTACCTCAACATAAAATAATTTACATCTTTATGACCCAACACAACAATATAAAACACACCAGTTATAGTCCCAGAGATGAAATCAGAGTAACAATCAAATTTTATTAAACACATTATGAGTTCTTACAACCTAAAAGAGTTACAATATGAATACATACTCTTTGCCTTCCATTTACATAAGTCATACTAGTCCATATATTTGGTACTGAAAGAATGAATTTATCCTACCAATAGCTTTCTCTTCGGCTCTGGTAATCTCATCATCCTCGCCAGCAACGAGTGCGCCTTGTGCGAATCATCTGGTCTAGCTGTTGTTGTGATATAATAATAAAGCGAGGGTGAGCAATAGCCCACCAACAATAATATTTAACTGAACGATAATATATAACAGTTCAAAAGTATCTTTCAACCCATATGCCATGCATTTACGGAAATGATGCCAGAATAACTTGAACGATGAAGTTACAAGGTAACTCAAAATGCATATATAGGTGGGAATATCTGCTATGTCAAAGATAAGCCAGATATTATCATTTATCATATAAAGAGGAACTTGCAAGGAAAACATTGCAATCCCAGTTATTAACATTTTTTGAAATCCTACAACCTGAAAGAAGTCTCTTCGATACGTGTTGCGGAAGACACCGTCAACCTGAAAGAAGTCTCTTCGATACGTGTTGCAGGGAATTCCCAATTTGGGAGACGAACCAATACTGGAGTCATCACGTGCCAGCTGTCCCACTCCCTGATGATCAGTCGGGGATGGTACAGCCCAATATAGTTTACTACCGGTAGAAGGAAGAACGGACGGCTCCACTTGTCGATTGCCTTTAATAGTAACTCCCTAGCCAATGGTTAGGCCTTGTGATGGACCGCACGACTCAGCCTCTTACACACGACTCCTAGTTCGAATAAATCCACAGCATTGAAACGTAGAGTTTGTCCTCCCTTCCCCAAGTGAAATACTTGTTGATAAGACTCCACAAAGTAGTCGTATCTAGTTGGAAAGGAAAATTCACCAACATTTCCCAAGCTTTTGCTTGTTAATGGATATCAACTTGTTCCGACAATCTTACCCCTCGAATGATGAGAATGTACACACAAACTTAATGACTCCATAGTAACCAAGTTGGGAGTGAAAAGGATAAATTATGACCGGGAAGTCAACAAGATAAATAACCTTTCTCAAGTAAGGCTCCCTTATAATTTAAGAGATAGATTCGAGTGAAGAATGGAATCTTGAGGACCTTTATTAATATAATCTTAATCGTAGGACTCCGAAATATTTTACGTAATATTTGGATGTGAAAGATAATCTCCACATAATATAAATCATTTTAAAAAGAATTTAAAAGAATTAAATAAATATTCCAAGAATATTTATTAACTCAATAATAATTACGGAATATTATTAAGTCATAATATTGCTCGTAAGTAATCCTCGAAGGAATATATAGAATTATTTACTAAATAAATCACTCCTTAAATGGATATTCAAAATAATATTCATTAATAATTAAACTCCAATAAATATTTAAAATAATATTCAATAAATAAGTCAAACCTTAAATGAATATTTGAAAATAATATTCATTTAATATTTAATCTTCTAAATGAATATCCAAATAACATTCATTTAATAAATAATCTTCTAAATGAATATCCAAATAACATTCATTTAGTAATTAATCTTCTAAATGAATATCCAGATAATATTCATTTAGTAATCAAAACTTTAAAGGAATAATCGAAATAATATTCCTTAAGTAAATAGAACTTCCAATGAATATTTTAAAATTATATTCATCAAGTACATAAAACCTTAGATGAATATTCGAAAGTAATATTCATTTAATAAATAACATTCTAATGAATATCAAAATAATATTCATTAAATAATCAACTCTAAACGAATATTCGAAACTAACATTCATTTAATATCTCTCGACTGAGATAATACTTAAATAACATTCCTCGAAATATTTCCAAGTAATTGATACTTTATGGAATATAAATAACGTTTAACAATAACATTCCTCAGATAAATAATAATCTATCGTTGGAATCCCTCCGGGTTTCCATGACTATCTATATCTCAAAATACCGACTCCCGGTCTATATTTAGAATGAATATCATTTGCCCTTCGCTAAGGGTCTTACCAAAACAATCCGGCTTATCACTGATAATTCATATCTAGTCTATAAGCCAATATCAATTCAGGGAACAAGTAACACAAAAACCAGAGTCACAATATAATTGGAAACAGGCATGCATGCGATGGCATATGTAAAACGAAAATCATAAACATATATTATCACAACAACAGGTTCAGAGGTTTGAACACTTGCCTGGAAATCGGGTGTGGGTGGAGATATCGTGTCCTAGGTCTGCTCGATGATCTATAAACAATCAGAACATTCGAGATTAACCACTTAACACGTTTTAAAAGTCTAAGTATAACTTCACTTAAATCGAAACACGTTTTCGAATTATCTCGTTATACACCTTTTAGTGTAACTCTTTTTATTACTGATACGATCCGACATTTGTTCGTTATTACGACATGTCATCGTACCCACACTCGGTATATACTTAAGTCGTATAAGTTCTAAAGTCGATCGATTACGAACCGAGATTATACTTCGAGTATTATCGTTCGTTTTCTAAGTGTTTTACCAAAGTTATAACCAAGCGGGTTTTTAGGGGTTCGTTCGCGTTTAACTTTGATTCGAACATTTTTATAAAATCGGAAAACGATCCGTTCAACATGTGGTTTTCTTTCATACCTTCCTTATGACCCCTAGTATTTATCTACCAAGATTCACCACTGAGTAACATGCTTTACGAGGGTTCAATTGAAGTTACGAACTTTTACTTACGGTTCCGAACCAATTTTAGTAATTTGACCATAACTCCTAAACCGTAAGTCAGAATGTCTCGATTCTCACACCAAAACGATCTATGGCTCGAGATCTACAAGGACTAGTCATAATATTATCAAGGTCAGGAACCTACATTAACTTCCATGCTTGGTTTCTATGTGTTAACAAAAATTCGGCATTACGACGGCTATAAATCAGATATTTCCAAAATCAAAACCCTCCAATAATCATAGTTTCCACTCCAAACAACACATATGCATGATTTCTAACCATGAACTGAGGCCAATCAATGCCTTTCCATTCATCTAACTATTTTTAACATTTATCAAAACCCCATTCATAATCATGCTTATAATCATGCTTATAATAATATCATCACCAAAACTCATCTAAAACTCCATTAAAACTCAAAACAAAAACTTGGGTCCTTGAAGTTTATACCTTCCTTGGAGTGTGTACTAGCCTTACTAAGCTTGTTCTAGTCCTTGTATAGCATTAACAAAGCTTGGATCAACCAAAGAAAACTAGAAATCAAAGATTAGTTCTTGGAAGTTACTATTCACCCTAAACTTGTAAAAATCATAGAAAATTGAAAAATAAGAATTTAGCTCTCAAATTTTTACCACATCTTGGGCTCTTCATAAGCTTTGTTTTGAGTCCTAGATCATCAGATATGAAGCTTCCTAGATAGGGTTTTGAGCCCTCTTTTTCTGCTGGACAGAAACTGGGCAGATTTGTTTTCCCAACTTTGAGCATGGATTTGACTAGGCTATACTACTTTGTTGGCCATGAAATTTTGAGCGAATATTACCCATGGAGTGGAGAGGCTATGGTTAAAATTTGGTGATTTTATCATGGATAGAAATGGAAATATGAATTTTTCTTTCGTAGTGGTTCTTGCTGGGCAGGTTTAAAAAAATGGAGAGAGTTTGTGTTGTGCTTTGTGTTTTGGTGTTTAATGCAATAATACAAGTAATATCTATCTATATTGGATGCATCTCTTGCCTTTTGTGTTGTTAACACTCTATTGGTGCCACTTGTTGATCCATTACTTGTCCAAGTGTTGGCATTATATCAAGCAACTCCATTCTTGGTTAATTGTAATTACACCACTCCTTTGTTAGTTGACTTATATGTAAGTCACTTGTATCATTCTTTTTCCACCAATTGCACATGCATGCATCTTGGTCCTCTGCTTGTTTCTTTGTCCGGTTATTGCTCGTTTCGATTGATCGTTCGTAGGAATATCTCACGGATTTCTAATTAGGGTTTACCGGGAATCTTCTTAATATTAATACTATCATTCTCCATCTTTCTTACTAACTTTTGAATTTATATTCCTTAAATCCCTTCATTAAATTCTTAAGTCTTTCAGTGTTCAGGGAACTCTCGGAGAAAATAAAAGTGCGATTTTTCAGAATCCGACAGCTTTTACATACACTTATTTTCCCCCTGGATCACTAATACGAACTCGGAAATCCGTTCTGAATACTTCTATATAGTGTCGTCTAATAATATTCCTAAATCCACCAAAATCACTATTCATCCATTTTTCTTTACTCATCCTCTTAGGGTTGTACAATTGTCCCTGATCTCTTTCGATCGTTCCTTAACCTTTTTACGGACCTACTAGACCAATAACAGATATCGATTTGGATGACATAAGAATAATCTTCTCCTTTAGAATTATCAAATCTCAACTCCCTAGGAGATAGATAATTCTTATCTAAAGTGTCAACCAATAGTATTCTTCATGGCATATAAACATTTGAATCCAAATCTATTCCTTTCATTCATTATCTCAATCGTTACATCGTAGTCGTAATCACTATTCACCATTACCTCGGTACATAATAAAAAGTTTTAATTATATCCAAAATTTGGGGTTCTTACAAACATCTACCAGAATTGTGTAAGCTCAAAATGGAAAATATCTAGGTTGCTTTTTATGTACTGATATGATGTATTATATAACAATTTACGTAAGTCACATGGGTATGCAAATTGTAAGAAGCTGTCATTTGAAAATGATAGGAGCTGTCATAGTGATGGTATAGAAAACTGAGACATATGTAGATTTAACTATCATTCTATCTGTACGAGACACACAACACACAAAAACATCTTTTTATCACTCGAGAACTCGAAGCTTGAGAATCCTTTTTCTCAAAGTTGTAGCAAAACCTTTGTAAAATAAATAAAACATTTATTTTGTGAATTACCTGTGTCAATCTACTTGTGTTTGCATTTCTTCTACTGATAAGTTACAATCTTTATTAGTGTTGTTGAAATAAAGATTTGAATTTATCAGTATTGCATTCAACCCCCCTTCTGCAACACTCCCCGAGACCAACAACTGGTATCAGAGCGAATAGATTGATATACATATCTGAGATCAATGGCCAGTACATAGAAGTCAAGTAGTATCAAGATTCCAGCTTTTGATAAAGAGAACTACAATATATGGAAAAGAAAAATCTTGTTGTTTATCAAAGCTGCAAATCCACTATACATGGGTATCCTAGAGAATGGCCCCTTCATTCCTCAAAAGGAAATTCCAACTGCTATTGTCAATGTTGTATTGATTCCGGCTCACTGGGTAGCTAAGAGACCATCTGAGTATCTTGACTCAGAAAGGAGAAAGTAGCCCTGGATGGCTACTTACAACTTATTCTGTTTGATTCACTCACCTTGGACAAAGCCATGTGTGGAAATGTTATTTGATATTCTTCAGCCAAGGATATGTGGAATAAGATATAGCTGCTATGTGAAGGAAGTGAAGAGGTCAGAGAAAATCAAAGGCAAATACTAGTGTCAAAGTATGAAGCTTTCATGGCCAAGCTTGGTGATGAGCTAACTCACATGTTTGAGAGATTTAACAAGTTGATAGCTGAGCTACAGATTCATGGCAAATACTATGAGAAGAAAGAGATAAATATCAAGTTCTTGCTAACTCTCCTAGAACATCTTGAGCACGGAGTAACAGCCATTCGAGAAGGAAGAGATCTAAACAATGTCTCCCTTGAAACACTGTATGGTGTGCTAAAATCTTATGAGCTCGAACTCTTTCAAAAGAGAGCCATACAAAATGGATCTAAGGGTAAAATGAAAAACATGTTTGGTTCTCTTGTGGCTCAAGAACCAAAGTTTTCTCAACCAAGTGAGCAACTACAGATTCCTCAACAGACACAAGTACCAACCTTAAAGATTGAGGAAGTGGTTGATGAAAAAGAGAAAGTTGTGTTGCAACTGGAGGATGTTGAAGATGAAGATTTTTATTCTATATAAGAAATGGAAAGCATGGATAATCCAACCAAGACTTTTATGGCAAAGAGATTCAAGAATATAAGATTCAGGAGAAATAAGCCATACAAGCCACAGGGTCAAACTTCAAACTTCAACAAAGGGAGCTCTTCAAAGGTTGTGAGTGGTACAACCAAGGGAGGATACAAAACAGGGATAGTGGATAGATCAAAATTTAGGTGCTACAACTGCAATGAACTTGGTCATTTTGCTACAGAGTGCAGAAGGGCAAAACAGTCTCAAAGAATGGACAAAGGGTCTGGAAATCAGTACAAGAAAGGTCAAGGTAGAGCCTATGTGGCTAAAGGAAAGTGCTGGGATGAATCTGATGATGAAGAGAATGAAGAGTATGTGAACTTAGCCCTCATGGCTATATCTGATGATGAAGCATCAAGCTCTTCGAGTCAGGTACCATCTCTTGTTTTACTTGAAATGTCTGTGGCTCATAAGCAAACCATTGAAAAAATGGGTGCTGAAATGTTTAATGTTCATACTTGTTTGTCTGCTGCAAATGAAGAAATTGCTAGATTAACTAAGTTAAGTGATTCACTCAAATCTGAAAATGAGATGTAGTTGCTTAGGACCAGTCCATTAGATTCCATAGCTCAAGAAAATGCTAGACTTAAAAATGAATTAGTCTGTGCTAAGGAAATAGAAGAATATCTAAGAAAGGAAATTTTTGAAAATGAATTCAAGCTTAAGGCATTTAGAAATTCTTCTAAGGTTGTGCAAGGATATCATGAGAAACACACTGAGAACCAGAAAGTTGGAGTAGGTTTTGAGTATGGTAGGAGACCTGGAAAGGAATCTGCTATCAGTGGATGTTCTGATGATAATGCTGTCAAACCTCACATCCTCAAGAATGTGAACAAACCAATCTTCAAGAGTGCAGGATTCGAGCTTGATGAACTTTCCTTGAACATCAGGCAAGAACTTCGTGATGAAGATGAGAGGACTGATAGCATATCTGAAGCAGGGAAAGATTCTATCAATATTACCATGACAGAAACTTTGCCAAACAATCTGACAGAATGTTCTAAGGATACTGTCACTAAGGATGAGATAGTAACTTTGAAAGATACTGTCACTGTCAAGAGGGTACCCAAGACAGTAACCTCCAAACCTGCTGTAATGTCCCGACTTCCCAATACTGAAAATATATTATTTATAATAAAATAGACTGTGATACAGGGGAATTTTATAAAATTTTGGCATGAGGTATTCATAAATTGGACTATCCACCTGTATTTCAACCCAAACCAATTTCCAATTAACAATTACAAATATAACTTAATACACCAACGATTCCTCATCGAGGATCGATTCCAGGTTATGGTATGAAACAGGAAACTAAACTATAGAAATTATTACAATTTCTTTCACTACCCTGAATAAAATTTAATATACCGTCTAATCTGAAGCTTAATTCTAATCTGTGCTTACCCGCTCTGACTTCGAGATCTATCCTTTATAGGCTGCCTCATTGCTCTCATATGATTTGCAAGATGTAGACATCCACCCTTAATCCTAACTGAAAGATTAGGGAAAATAAAGCAAGAGTGAGCCAACAACGCTCAGCAAGTTAATAATATAGTGAAACAATAACATTTCAATGGTTCATTGATGAACAATATCAATGACCAACTTATCTGAAGAGAATAATTCAATTATCATCATGGAACAAGGCTTTTCACTTTCTTCTGTCATAGTTTTCCAATTAAAACATTCTTTTCATTAAAACTATTTTATCATTGAACATACTTTTCATAAACCTTTTCAAAAACATTTAAATTGATTGGAGTTTTCCCACGACTCCGGACAATACGGGTGATCAGCCACGTAAAGTCCCCTTTCCTTTGAAATTGGGTTCCCAATTAGGCAACACATTGGCCTTTCAAATGCTGGGCCGGCGTCACCCGGCCTCTTACGCCTCCAATCTGAAGGAATCCGTAGAAAATCTTTTGACGGAATTCCCCCACATTAAAATCTTTAAAATATTTTACTTTTAAGTTCTTTATACTCACTGATAACAGATCAGCCCAGTATAAGGAATTTTAAAACATTTTTAATTAATTAAGTCATTTTAATGAGCAACAATAAAAGATTAAAGGCCAGGGAAGCATTCGATATAAAGAATTATAAATGACATAACAATAAGATTAAACTAAGCATGATAGGGTTCAGCAAGATAGAGTCATATATCAAAGAAACATGATAAATTAAATAACTGAGCAATTATCTAGAATCTAGAAATGGAACAACAATTATAAAGAAAGCAGGGAATAAAGAAAGTTTGAAGTTCAATAGAAGAATTAAGTCATTGCATTGGATATAACCACTTATTTCAAATATTTTCAATTTATGAAATTACACCGTAAAGTTTGAACAACCAGAATAGATTTGAATAGATTAAAATGAAGATTTAAGAAATTCTCAATTACCCAAGGTCTCACTCTTGTCGGCTAAGCACTCATAGGCTTTAGCTACCAGAACCGGCGTGACAATAATTAATTTGAATAATTAAGAAGATCTCAATTCATTCTCGGTTTTAACCGTCACCGAGCAACACATGCCTCAACAACAGTATAAACCTCGAATTAGTTTGCATAAATTTTGAAGGAAAACATACTTTGAATAATATTAGCATGGACGAGGAATATTGAAATAAAATGATTTTAAAAGAGAACATCACCTGAACGATAGGTGAGGAGTATAAACAATAATAAAATAATTTGAGAATGTATGTTTATAAATTAACAGAAGAAGAATGTCACTGGAAATAAGAAAAAGGGTATAGGCCCTAACAAAATGATTTGAAAGGAACATCATTTAATTAACAGAACAAGTTCACATTATTTATAATGAATATGAAGAGTGTAGTCGCTTGCAAGAAAGGATATCGAAAGAACAACTAAATAATACAGAAGGTTTCACATCACTTGAACAATAAGTGAGGGATAGTAAACTTGCACAACCAATTCTTCGTCAGTGCATTTGCAGTTTCTATCATTTAAGATGTCGTCACGCCTAGCTTCGCATCCCTTCAACATTAGAAATTTTGAAATCATCAAATTTCTGACAAAGGAGGTCAATAAAATGAATGGGCATCAAGTATACATATACACTGAGTTATTTGATAAATCTTTTATAGAGGAATTTAACCAAGAGATCAATATGATCTTTTGAACTATTATCAGGTTGTATTTGTCACTTGGTTAACCACCACAGTACATAAAGATGTCCAGTCTTTAGTACCTTCATGACAAACGCAATCAGTGGCGTCCCACTGGACTTCTATCACAAAGATAAGATGTCCCTGAATCCCTATCTACATAGGTTGTTCATCTCAGCTGGAATAGAGAAATTCAAGCTTTCATGATAATGGAAGGGATCAACGAGTTTCAAAAATCTTTATGTAAAATTGAATTAAGTACTCTTTGAAAAATTCAAATATTTTTGAAAGGACGAGATTGAAGTTGACTAAATCTGAATACGAAAGTCATCATCGATTGATGTATAAAAGACTTTTCAATAGATGCTTCAATGATTGATCAAGCAAACATTCAAGAAATTCCTAATTATTCATAACCTCACTCTTGTCAACTCAGCACTAATATACTTAGCTGCCAAAACCGGCCTGACAATAATGAGTTGAATAAATAAGAAGATCTCAATTCATTCTCGATTTTGGACCGTTATTGCGCAACGAATGCCTCAACAACGATACCAACCGGGAATTAATTTACGACAATTCAAAAGAAGAGTAAGAAATTTCTTTAGGCAATGAATTCGAATGAATCAACGATTAAGGGTGCACAATTATGCTCAACTTCCAATTCTTGCTAGTAATTGCTTCCCACTTCGCATTCTTAATCTTCTCGTACCATCTCCGAAACGTTCACATCGAAACTAATATCGTAGAAAGTTCTAGACTCTACGGAAAAATCTCGAGATAACGTCCCCCGGACTGATAGCTCCAGCTGTCCACTTAGCTTATGCCGCTTCGGATTTACTGTTTTGCTAATAGCCCAATCCTTAAATGATTCGAACTTCTGCTCGCGCGATAAGCCGACAGACCGATTAACGTCGCAACACTTGCCGAAGTATCCTAACGCGATCCTTATCCTAAACCATTCTACCCGACGTCTATCTTATACACGTACCCTAACCCTCCTATTCCATTTCAGTGACCATAACCTATAGCTCTGATACCAACTTGTAGCGTCCCAAAATTCGGGGTACAGATATGGGGCCACTAGCCACTAACAACATTATACAATCCTGGATATAAACAACATATAATAATAAAACCCCTTAACCAAGATCATATACCGGTTATGGTATGAAAGAACTGTCAAATTAATATTACAATCCATCCTCAGAATAAAATGTTATACAATTATATGAATAAATAAAATCACTGTCTAACTGAATATCCAACCTTGACGGATTCCCAACCACTAACCAATGAGAATCCGCAACCCGATCGTCTCCTCTCGCTGCTGGAAAGCAACACCAATGACCATTACTAGGTTCACTAACCTTCTCTATTAGCTGAAGAAAACAAACAAGTAAGAGAGAGCCAACAATGCTCAGCAAGTGCAATAGTGATACAATTTAGTTTAATTATAGTATGTGATGATTTGGCCAAGTATAGATGGCAGATGACATATATACTTTTTCAGATAAGTGTGATGCTGTTTATCTCCCCTACCCGTACTTCAAATATCCGATTTGCAAAGAACTTTACAAATAACCTTTCTCGCTCATTTTCTTATCCCTGGAATGCCATTTCTTTTATTTTCGTCAAATTGGTTTAAGAATTTCCTAAATAAAGAAAATCCAAGATTTTAAACTCTTATGAAAGCCTGCTAGCGAAACTCTTGATTCTAGCATATTTTCACCAAAGGACCCCATTTAGAAAAATGTTTTCTTTCAAATTGATCTGAACTGTTCCATATTGGAATCGTTATTCAAGCAAATATTTAAGCCATTTTATTTGCTTATGGAAACCCAAACTTTTTAGTGTGCCTAGTATTTAACCATATCTTCGCTTTAACTTAGAGTTTTGATGGTTGAAAATCTTATTGCAATGTATATCTTTTATGTGCTCAAGTAAAATTTCTCTTTAGATAAATTGCTGTCGTTATAAATTCCAATTATTCATATTCATCTTGTTGGTATTTATTCGAATTGTCATTCTTTATATTTTCCACCCTATATGGTATCGAGCTTGTCGATATCTGTAAAGAATCTTGATTGTTCGTTGCTCCCTGTAGTGTATCGAACTTGTCGATACTAGACGATGCTGTTGTTTCTTATTAACTCTTAATCTTGAGTTGGTATTCTGGACGTGAGTTTCCAGTTGTTTGGAGATCAAGTGTTGTCGATTGTCCCGACACCTAGTGTGGATGATATAGAATTGGAAATGTTTTTAAAAGTGGCCCTTGGGGCGTAAAACCCTTCGGGGTGGGACCATATTATGGTCGGAAGTTAAGGCCAATGTATGCCATGGATCCAATTAAGGACATTGCTGTGTGCGTTTGTCCGGGGTTAATGCGTGACTGATCAGCAGCCTAACCTTGATGTTTTTTCTTAAAATAAATAAAAATTCCAATTCTAATCTATACTCTAAGATTGAGATGTCCAGTTCTTGACTCCTTGGAAGTCTTTTTTAGTAATATTTTGATATCGGAACTCTTATCAGTTCTAGTTTCTGATGCACCTTATTAATGGTGAATTGTTGGCCCTCGTGGCAATCTAAAAGTTAATATAACTGATTCCTTCATAGAATGAAATGAAACCTCTTTATTTATCAGAATTGTCATCGTTATTGAAATTATTATCACTATTGCACTTGCTGAGCATTGTTGGCTCTCTCTTTCTTGTTTGTTTTCTTCAGCTAATAGAGAAGGTTAGTGAACCTAGTAATGGTCATTGGTGTTCCTTTCCAGCAGCGAGAGGAGACGATCGGGTTGCGGATTCTCATTGGTTAGTGGTTGGGAATTCGTCAAGGTTGGATATTCAGTTAGACAGTGATTTTATTTATTCATAGAATTGTATAACATTTTATTCTGAGGATGGATTGTAATAGTAATTTGACAGTTGTTTCATACCATAACCTGTATATGATCTTGGTTAAGGGGTTTTATTATTATATGTTTTTTATATCCAAGATTGTATAATGTTGTTAGTGGCTAGTGGCCCCATATCAGTACCCCGGATTTTGGGATGCTACACCTGCTATCAAGACAGTAGGTGTAAAAGGTACTATCAAAGGCAACTCGACAGCAACTTCAGAACATGCTGTCAATACAGTTTCTTCCAAGTCTAAGAATAGGAGTGGCAAGTTAGGAATTGATAAGAAAAATGAGTATGCATCTGTTAGACATGCACCTAGGAAAGTTTGCAATAATTGTGGCTCCTCTCAATATTTAACACATGTTTGTAAGAAACCAACCAGTAACAGGACTAATGTGACTGAGGTAAATAGTAACTTACATAGAACCCCCATTATGCAAAGAACTATGAATGTCTGTAATAACATTGATTGCATGCCATGTAAGATAATTGCCATGAGTACTTGTTTCAATCTGCCTAGTCTGTGTACTGAGAAATGTTCCTATGTGCAAATTGTAAAGACTTCTGAGCCCACCGATGTTAGTGAAAAGGCAATACTGTTGCCCAGTAATTAACAATTGTAGAAGGGGGGTTGAATACAATTGTATAAGATTTTCGACTTAAACAGAAATGATAACACAAGTATAAATAAATAACAGCTTTATTAACTCTGATATAAGACTGTTACAAACTCTCTCAAGAAATCCTTATGTTCTTGAGAGCTGCTAGGTTATAAGATAACTCGTGTAAGCGATTACAATCATGTAAAACCTAAACTGTGTTTATATAGTGTAACACCCCCAGATCCGGGGTCCGGGATCCGGTCGTTACGGTTTCCAATTCTGTCCACAACACTTGAATTTCCTTAACATAAAATAAATTACATCTCTATGACCCAACACAACAATGTAAAACACACCCGTTATAGTCCCAGAGATGAAATCAGAGTAACAATCAAATTTTTATTAATCACATTATGAGTTCTTACAATCCAAAAGAATTTCAATATAAATACATACTCTTTGCCATCCATTTACATAAGTCATACTAGACCATATACTTGGTATTGAAAGAATAAATCTATCCTACCAATAGCTTCTTCTTTAGCTCTGGTAGTCTCATCGTCCTCGCCCGCGTCGAGTGCGCCTTGTGCGAGTCATCTGGTCTAGCTGTTGTTGTGATATAATAATAAAGCAAGGGTGAGCAATAGCCCACCAACAATAATATATAACTGAACGATAATATATAACAGTTCAAAAGTATCTTTCAAACCATATGCCATGCATTTACGGAAATGATGCCAGTACAATATGAATGATGAAGTTACAAGGTAACTTAAAGTATTTGTTTATAGAAATATCCGCTACATCAAAAGTAAGCGAGATATTCTCATTGTCATTAAAAAGAGGAACTTGCCTGAAAAGATTGCAATTCCAGTTATGAACACTTTTCCAGCTCTGCCAACAGTAATCATGTTGCAGGAAATAAATAAGTTTGGATGATGAACCAATGATGGAGTATTCACCGCGCCCGCTGTTCCAATCTTGATGATCAGTCGAGATCGTACAGCTCAAATTAGATTTACTACCGGTAGAAGGAAGAGCTGACGGATTTACTTGTCTACCGCCCTGTTAGATCTCCCCGGCCAACGGTTGGGCCAAATGGGATGGACCGGCGCGACTCGGCCTCTTACACAACTCCTAGTTCAAATAGAATTCATGATTCTGAATGTAACGTTCGTCCCCCTTTCCCCAAGTATAATACTTGTTGATAAGACTCCACAAAGTAGTCGTATCTAGTTGGAAAAGAAAATTCACCAATAACTTCCAAGCTATTGCTTGGTAACGAATATCAACTTGTTCCAACCATCTTACCCCTCGAAAGATGAGAAGGTAAACAACGACTTAATAAGTCCATAGCACCCGAGTTGCGAGTGAAGAGAATACTTTATGACCGGGAAGTCGACAAGATAAATATCATTTTCCAAGTAAGGTTCCCTTGTTATTAGGGAGATAGACTCAAAGAAGAATGATGTCTGAGAACCTTTCTTGATATAAGATTAATAATAATACGATTCCGAAATATTTTCCGTAATAATCAAAGAAGATAAACCTTATTGAGGTTATTCTAAGTAGGGAATAAATATTCAGAGAATATTTATTGAATTAAAAATATTTAAAGAATATTTAGGAATATGAATAAATATCTTTAATCAGAGTATTTCTCAAAATAATTCTTGAAGAAATATCAGGAGAATATTCATTGAATAAATAAATATTTAAACGAATATTCAAAATAATATTCATTAATTAATAAGGAATTTAAATGAATATTAAAAAAGTAATATTCATTTAATGAAAAGTATTCTAAATGAATATCAAGTAATATTCATTTAGTAATCCAAGCTTTAAAGGAATATTCGAGAAAATATTCGATAAATAAATCAAGCTTCAGATGAATATTAGAATAATATTCATCAAGTAATTAATATCTTAAATGAATATTCAAAAGTAATATTCATTTAATAAAATAATATTCTAAATGGATATTCAAATAATATTCATTTAGTAGTCCAATCTTTAGGAGAATATTCGGAATAATAATCGATAATCTATTCGACTTTGAATGAATATTGAAAAATATTATTCGTCGAATGGTTACGTTCAAATAATTATTTGAAGTAAGGATCGTTAAATAAATAATCTCGAACGAATATTCAAATAATATTCGTCGCCCAAATAATGGAAAATATTTACTTAAATATTTTCCTCCGAGGTAATCTCGATATATCAAGAAATATTGACTCCCGGTCTATATTTGATGAATAAGATGTATACGCCCTTCTATGAGGGTCTTACAATAACCGGCTTCTAATTGATACGTTAGTTATCTAATTTATAAGCCAATAAACAATCAGGGAACAAGCATAACGATATAACTTGAAAGTAGGCATGCATGCTATGGCATATGTATAACAGAAAACATATATATATATATATATATATATATATATATATATATATATATATTCAATCACAACAACAGCCTAAAAGAAGGGAATCGAAACTTGCCTGATGCTCGAGAAGTGGTAGGGGCTCGTGACAATGTCAAACAATCTAGACAAAGTCAAAAGAAAACGTACGATTAATCCCCTAGATGATTCACTTATAATTCAATGCTTAAACACGTAAGCAATACACAACGAAGGTGTTACTAGCTCGCTTTAGGCTCGTACTATGTCCATGTCAATCGAAAAATACTTAAGTCGAAGATTTGTTTTAGAATTCGGATCTCATTCGCCCGTTTTACTAAGCGGTTTACAAAGTTATAATCGAGTGCTCTTTTAAGGGGTTCCTTCGCACTTAACCTTTATTCAAATATTTTTATAAAATCCAAAAATAATCTTTTAAACACGAGGTCTTCTCTCATATCTTTATTATGACCTCTAATATTTAATTACCAAGATTCGCAACCGAATTTATCACATTAAAGGGGTTCAATTTCAGTTACGAACTTTTGTTTACGGATTCGAACTACTTTTAGTAAATCGGTCATAAATCCTAAACTGTAAGTCTGTTTGATTCGATTCTTTTTCCAAAATGATCTACGACTCAAGATCTACAAGGGCATATTAGATACTTGTCCAGTTTCGGCCATTAGACCTACTGTGATGCACGGTTTTCAATGATTAACGAAATTTCAGCATTATAACGGCTATAATACGAACGTTCCAAAAATCACAATCAACAACCCAAGCCACACCGGGCATCAATACAACTTATACACATAATAATCATCTCACAAGTCCAGAAGCTACTGATCTTAGCATCAAAATCATCATGCATCTTAAATCATATAACTAATTACATAATCATGCTTATAATTATCACTATAATCATACCAAGCTAAATCCATCAAAAACATTCATAAATCTCAAATCAAATGCTAGGGTTTCAAGAGATCTACCTTCCTTGGAGTATGATATAACCTTAATAAGCTTGGTATGGTCCTTGTCTAGCTTAATCAAACCTTAGATCATCCAAAGAAATCATGAAAACAAGATTAGTTCTAAGAAAACACTATTCATCGCCAATCTTGTAAAAATCATATAAAATCAAAAACTAAAAGTTTGGTTCTAAAATTTTTTACCACACCTTCTACTCTTCAAGGGCTTTCTTTTGAGCTATAGAACACAAGAATCCAACCATGGGAGCTAGGGTTTTGAGCCCCATCTTTATACTGATCAGAACCTGGACAGTTTTGGTCCTCCAACCTTAAGCATGGATTTGACTAGGCTATACTACTTGGATTTCCATGAAATTTGGAACGAATCTTGCCCATGGAGTGGAGAGGCTATGGTTAAAATTTGGTGATTTTATCATGGATAGAAATGGAGATATGAATTTTTTTCTTAAGCTTGGTTCTGCTGTGCAGTTTTTGGAGAAATGAGTTTTTGCTTGCTTTTTTCCTTTCTTCACCCTTTTGATCATAATATCTAGATATTATTGGATGTGTGTGGCTGGTGGCTCACCTTGGGGCTTGTGCAAAGAGTCTTGGAGAAGCTTGGTAGATATTTGTTTTGTTTCTTGTTTGATCTAAGTGATTTAAATCACTTAACTCCTAAATTGTTTTGATTTAATCCTTGATTAAATAATTTAATCCACTTGATATAATTCTCTTGATGATCATATAGAATATTTAATCTTGTCACAATATTGATCCTTAATCCCTGATTCGTTCGCTTAATCTCGTTATAACGTTTTAGCGGTTTCTAGAATGCTTGTTTCACTGTCTCAGTGGTTTCCTACCATCATTCTTAAATCAAATATAATAACATCCCAAAATATCAAATCCTCAAAGTTAATATCTCAATTCTTGGATTATAATAATATATAATCCACTGTCCGGTCAAATATTATACCGAAAAAGAATTTGGAATTTCTGAATTCCAATCGTCTCTGCATTCACTTATTTCCTCCGCGTATTACTAATATGACTTCGAAACATCCATATCACGTCCCGTACATAGGGTGGCGTGAAAAGTTTTCCAACTTACAAAATCACTATTCATCCACCAAATTACTATGCACGTACAGGAAACACTATGCACGTACGGGTAATACAATGCACGTATGGGAAACACTATGCACGTACTCATTTCCCTTCAAGGATCGATTAGCTCCTTCCTGGACGGTAGATTATTCTTATCTAGGTCCTCAACCATCGAATTACTCTATTCTGACAATATACCAATGCATCAGGATCATTGTCCAAAGCAATATCCATTCATTACAATCATTGTTCTTTGAAACCACCATTCGGTAGTGCTCTTTAACCACAATAAGAAAAGTTTTAATTCTACCCAAAATTCGGGTTATTACATATAGCGTACACAGCAGCACTTTCAACTACAAGATATTCTAAATCAATTACATACAACTCTGAATGCATATCTTGCATGATAGCTGCCTTCATATAATTTAGGAACCGATATATCAATCTTCCTTGATCTCTGGACTGATGAAAATCTTCATGTAATCCTGATCAACTCATAATCCTGATGACACCCTAATACTGACGTTGCATTACTGATGACGTCAGCATCAGTATTTGATCAGTAGTCCAGATCCTGACATCACTTGAATCAATATCTAACAATCTCCCCCAATTTGTACTTTGTGAAATAAGGCACAAATTCTTTGATTCAATGATGTCAAAAACTCAAAACAAAATATTATAAGAAATCCTCAAGCTTAGTCTCAGAAATTCTCACAAAGAAATTACTCATCTGCAAGAAACTTGATAGTAATTCGTCTTCTTTACTTTCGAGAATTTGAATCAGTCTTTTCTTCAGATTCATGAGTTCTTCATCTTCCTCATTAATCTGATAAATACATGCTCTGAGATTTTGAATTGAGCTTCTTGGAAAATCTAAATCTCCCAACAGTAGATATGCAAGTTCTTTCCCACCAGTATTCAGAGATAATTGTTCTTGATAAAATATCACTTCTTTAACAGCTGAACCCCTTTGCATTTCAACTTCCTGTCCTACTGTATTCAAGTACATGGGAGTATAATTACCATCATACCTTGATCCTCCATCTAAATGTCTGCATCTGATAGTTCTGAGAATCATGGTACACCAATTATTGTAAACATTAGCTTCCTTATCATGAATTCTTTTATTCTTGAGCAGATAAAGAACGTATTTCAGCTCTTTTGTTGATTTGCACAACACCTCCTGAATAGTCAGCTTCTTGACACTCTCGTCTTTCATGAAATACAACAATTTTTCTACCTTCTTAGAATCAACATTGCAAGCAACAATTGTAACAGCTTCAAGTTCCCAAAGATCATCAACTGTTAGTTCATCACCAATTCTTTTCAGTAGAATATGTTGATCTGTTTGAGCTGTAAACACAAATTCTGATTCTCTAGAACCAATACCTCCTCTTGTGTTAGGTTCTAGTCCTTTCATCTCAGATTGAATTTTAGTCCATCTTGGTGAAAATTTGTCAGATCTAGAAACTTTATCTGCAACACTCAGTGGAGGAATAAGAATTTTTTCTTTAGCAACTTGTGGAGGTTCAGTTATCACACCACCAGATTGAAAAACAGCTGGTTCAGTGTATTTTATGTCATCAATCTTTTTCCACTTGTTTCCCTTCGTTTTGGAATGAGATTCATTAGTTTCTTCCTCCTTTGCTTGCTTTCTGATATCATACCACAACTTTTTGTCAGAACTGAAAACATTTCTCAAATACCTTTCACTTTCCCTGTCAGCAACAGTTCTTCCTTTTTCCCTAATAACCTTTGCTTCTTCAAGTTTTCTGAATCTTTCTTGATCAATCTTCAAGTTCATCTCATCAACTTCCAAATTATGAGATTCAATTATAACAACAAGAATCATCACTTCAAGATCTTTCAAGATTTCAGCTTCATCAAAATCAGGAATTGCAGGTTAAGTAGTTCCAGCAGCAATATTCTGTGCTCTCACAGTAGCTTTACTCTTCCTAGATCTCAGTAGATTTTCTTCTTCAACTTCTTCAGATACATTGACAATATCTTCAGTTTCATTAAATATGTTGTCTGGAGCCTTTTCAAGAAGTAGTGGAGTTTTCTTCCTTTTAATTTTCTGAGGATCTTCAGTTATCTCCTCAATTGTGATTCCACTAGAGCTTGTCTGTCTTTTACTTGTCTGAACAAGTTTTCTTCCTCTGCTTCTGCTTCTACCTCCTTTGCCTCTCCCTCTACTTGCAGCAGGAGCTTCATTTCTGTTTATCAATTTCCTCAATAATCTTCTTTTGTTCTTTTAAGATGTCTTGAGTACTCCTGTCTGAATTCTCTGCAGAGATCAAAGCCAGTGCCTCCCTAGCATGATGCTGTTGAACTTTAATATCATTGTGATATACAATTTCATTCTCACCTGACTTGGAAGTAATATTCTTAAAGAGATGTGGAGCATCTTCTATCTCAGTAATAAACAAATCCTCATCTTCTTCAGGAATTGTTGAAAGTGATTGATTCTGACCAGGTAGTTGAGATTCTTCTTCTGTCAGAATTTGAGATTGCACCATTGTTCTTACTGTTCTCTTCCCAGATTTAGAAACATGAGTTGACTGCTTGGTTTGAGTTTGAGACAAACTTCTCCTTGTTACCAAAGCAGCATCAGAGGTTCCTGGTGCATGTGGCTGAGCACCACCATCATTTCCAAAAGTGTCATCATCCTTTCTTACAACTGGATTAGTTGTGCATTTTGTTTTGACTACCTTCTCCCCCTTTTTAACATCAGAAGCATCATCAGTAGGATCAGTTAACAAGGATAAGATCAATTGGAGAGAATCTTCAATATTAGTCATCCTTGAGGACAAAGTAACAACCTTATCTTCCAAGGTATCCATCCTTGTGGTGAAGGCAGTGCTTAAACGTTGTAGCTGTTTAGCAGTAGCAATCTCAGAAGAATCCTTAACAAACCGAGCATGAAACTTTTCATTATCAATCTTGATAGAGTTAATTTCATCTTTCAAACCTTTTTCCAGAATAGTAGTAGTCTTCAGATGAGCTTTGAGATTAGGATCAGAAAGCTTAGTAGCTATATGACTAGAATAGCAGTAGGCTGATTCCACTCAGTATACCATTCAGATCTCCTGAGAGCTTGAATATGTTCAGGAATAAGATGGCTATAATCTCCTCTGATCTCAACTTGAGCAGCTGTAGATTTACCCACAGACTCCATAAACTTGATGGATGAGCCATAAGTAGATCCTAGACTTGCTTTCATGACAGCATTCAGCTGAGCTGCTTCCGGATCATCATCATCATCATCATCATCATCATCTGAGCTATCATTAGCCTCAGGAATTCTATCATCCACATTGTCGTCAAGATTCATAATGCCTTTCAATTTTAAATCAACAACAGATGGTACTGTTGTATCCTGAAATCCTGCATTCAAATTAGAAACAATTCCTATATCTCTCTGTTTTTCTAAAGTGATCTCATCACTTCTCATAACATCACCTAAGTTACTTTCGGTAGTAACTGCTACCTCACTAGAAGTTTGAAACTTCTCACTCAGTTCAACCTCTCCTTTTGCCAGTTCAGGAGACTGCCTCTCTTCACTCTTCTTTTTCTCTAATTGTTCACTCTCTTTCTCACAAGAAAAGTTCTGGCTCAACAAATTCAAAGAAATAAGAGGTGGCTGAGAGGAGTGGACTGAAGTCATACAAATAGAGGTATCCCTTGTCTCAGGTCTATTTGTAATCATGCTATTAGTAGTAAAAGAAGTAGAGATAGAAGTGTTACCTGATGAAGTAGTAAGAGATTCCATTGGTCTTGAAGAAAGTGGTTCAATGAGCAGTGGAATATTTGGATCAGAAATATTTACATCAGGATTGACATCTGCAACTGTAGAATGACTTGCATCAGTATTTGCTACCAATGGTTCTTGTGGAGTCTGAGGTTGTGAAGCTGCTTCAACACTTTGAGTCAAAGGTTCTTGTGTGCTTCCCTCAAATGCGGTGTCCTTGAGAAGTTCATCACATTTAGCAATGTGCAAATCATGAGCAACTTTATCTGCCAGACTTTGAGCTAAGTCTAATTCAATTTCAGAAATCCCTTAAGCATTGTCAGGTAACTTCTATACTGATGTGATTTTGCATGCATTTTCACTTTGAGTAGATGGTTGTTGTGGGGCAGGAATGTTCTTGTCTTCACCTTCCCTTTGAGAAAGTGGTTCTTGTGGGACTATTCCTTCAGAAATGTCTGCACCCACACTTTGAGTGAGTGGTTCTTGTGTGACTGGATCTTCAGTAGCTGCTGAACTCCTTTGAAGGTCAAGTTCTTGTGGGCTAGATCCTTTAAGAGATGAAGTAAGTCTCTGTTTCTTTTGTCTTTGAAAGACCCTTGCTTCAGCCTGTCTCTTCACTAAAAGTGGTGATGGTGCAAGACCAAGCTGAGCAACAATAGAATTTGCTTCTTCCACAGACATCTCAACGATTCTTCTTTTTGGAGAAGCAGGTGCTGGAGAATCAGAAATCTCCCTTCTGACAAAATTTCCTCTTCTCTACTTGTTCACCCCTTGTGACTTCTTTTGAGTGAGGGTTGGAGTAAAGAAATCCTTTGATCCTGATTGCCTACCAGACACATCAGATCTAGCTGATTTCTTAGATTTTACAACTGATGCCTTTTGTGAGACACCAGAGGTGGTTGACTGTTTGGATGAGTGTTTGGGTTGTGTGCTTTGGTCAGAAACAGAATGTGTGTTGTCCTGTCTCATAGCCCCAGAAATAGGTCCAAGACCATCAGTAATTGATCCATAATGAGTAGGCTTTCTCTTTTTCAAAAGAAGCATGACCTCATTAGGAATAATAGCATTGCCTTCAAGATTGTTTACCTTATCACATTTTTCCAAATTTTTGATGTTATTCTCAGAAATTTTGAATATAGACAACACTGTATCATTTTCAAACTCAACATTGGGGCATAAGTGAGAGAATATCAATTGAAAGAATCTAATAAAATAGACATAACCACATTTATCTGTTCTTCTAGCACTTAATGCTTTTAGAATGAATGACCCATAATCAAATAAAGTTTCATGGATTAGAGAATATCCAATGTGAACTGAAGCAGAAGGTAGTGCATAAAAGTTAGAAACTTTGTTCAAGAAGCATCTACTAATGGTGTCAAAGAAGAAATTCCATTCCTTCTTTAGCTTGGTTCTGAACAGATCTCCAAACTTCTTTGGTTGTCCATTGTAGCCCAAAGTTATAGCATATTCCAGAAGAGCAGTATCAGAAATTTTTGCTGGAGACTTACCATTTAGAAATGGTAATTTGAGCGCTTCAACTACAACTTCTGGAGTTACATGATGTGTAAAACCATTGTATTTAAATGTCAAGTTTAGTTTTCCTGAAGGTTCACAGTTGCCAAAGGTAGCAGTATTCCAAACCTGCATAACACACTTGAAAGAGACTTTTGCAGGTTGGGTTAAAGCATAATTAATTGGACTTGTTTCCAAGAAATCTTGAATGATATGAAAATCGTTCGATGGTTCCTGATGATCAAGAACAACAACATAATTGTTAATAGCAAAACTGATACCATTGATAACAACCTTATTGTTTACGAATGAAAAAGTGTCCATTATCGTTGAGATTGTGAGAGAAATTGAGATTTTTGAACAGTTAGGGTTTATGTTCGCACAGAGATGGAGAGAAAAGGCAATACTGATAGTTTTGAGAATAACGTACAATTTAGAAAACTAAATTGATTTTAGACAAGGCAAACTATTTCTCAAATACAAGTGTTGGTGTATGATTTGTGCAAACATGAGTAGTGGACTAATTGACATGAGAAAGTGGTGATAACTGCACGCGACATGTTTTACAATGTGTATCTATATGTTTCTGTGAGTGAAAATGATGTGGATCGCTCCACGAATAAAGAAAACAAGAAGAAAAAGATATTTCAAAAGAACACGATCAATCCAGAAACGTGAACTTTGAATCTCAAATAACTTAGATCAATCCAGAAACTAAGTAATTTGAATCTAACCTTCAAAACAATCCAGTAATTGAATCTTAGAGGAAAGAAAAACTAATCATAGTTTATCTCAAAACAAAAGTTTATATCATCCATTATCTGTCTTAAAACATTACATGAGAGGGGTATATATAGGCTTAGACAATAACCTAAACCCAATAGGAATCCAAGAGAAATCCAATACTAGCTTGAAGATTAGCTAATATCTAAATCCATCCAGGAAACACAATTAAAAACCAAATCCAAATAGAAAATAAATAAAATCGAATCCAAATAGGAAAATAAAATCCTAGGTGCTTAAAACAAGAAAAACCCTTTCAAGTGAAAGGTAAAAACTTGCAAGCCAAAATCTACTTAACACTTATAGATAATAATCAGCTTCTTGTTCAAGCTTCATTCATCTCTCCTTTATTCCTTCTTGTCCAAGTAAGCTTCTTGACCCAACTCTCCCACAAATTCTAACTCGAATCCCTTCATGAATAATAATATAAAATATTTACCAATTAACATATTCATTCCCTGATCCTCATCAGAAAAACACGCGCCCATGTTTTTAATTAAGAAATACAACTGTGATAATGATGAGAAATATGGCAACAATTTTAATTAAAGAAATCAAATATCACAATCTAAAAATACCTGGTACCAATAAAAACCAGAATATGAATCGTTTCATGTCCTCGTTCATCTCCCACCTCTATTTAACACAACAAAACATGTCCACTAACTCTTTAACCCTTCATTCTCTCCTGAAAATCAAAAACCCTTCACAGAAAACACCTTAATAAAAAGATGTCTAACCTTACCATCAAAGAAAAGAATCTCCATCTTGTAGAAAAGAGTGATATCTTCAGTTATACTTGTGAAGAGTTTGATGCCTTTGACTGGGAAAGGCAACTTGAAACTTTGTGGCTGCAGATGGATGCCAGTCTTGAAGAGATCGAGATGGAGAGACCTGCAAAAGTGATCGACATCGATGCTGCTCTTCAAGCAACATTTGCATGGCTTTCCTCTAAGGCATCCTCATCCAACTCCACCAACCATTGTTAATGAATATGTCAGCAAAAATAACCTTATCCCTTTCGACTTCCACCCAAACAAAGTGGCAAAGATGGGATCTGGGATAGCTGCTATCAATGGTGTGGTTTAGACTTCACTTTTTCTTGTGCTGTTGAATAGATTAGTAGATAGAGAAAGCAAAATATGTAATATTTCCATGTAATTTCTTTCTTATTATTAATGAAAAGCTTTGTTTCTCTAATCTCATTCAATTTGTTCTGCATCTTTTATGTTATTGAACTGTTCTTCCAAGAATTAAAACAAAGAAGTGAACATGAGAACTAGTTAAAGTAATCACATTATCAACAAGTTCATTAACAAATAACCATAAATAAATCAGGAAAAAGAACAATAAAGAGTACTTAGATTCTGAAGGTTGTACTGATAATAGAACTATCGCATCAGGAATCGATGTTTGACTAGAGTCAGGATTCGCTTTGCATCAGGATTCGATGTTCATCAGTATTTGGTCTCCCTTTGTTCTCAGAAACTCTCATAGTTCACCATTCCTAATTCATTCGCCAACTTTGTAAAAGTAACTTCAGGAAGTGGCTTAGTGAATATATCAGCTAGCTGTTGATCAGTAGGAACAAAGTGTAACTCAATTGTCCCTTCTATTACTTGCTCTCTTATAAAATGATATCTGATACTGATATGCATAGTAAGAGAATGCTGTACTGGATTTCCTATCATAGCAATAGCACTTTGGTTATCACAATAGATAGGTATTTTTGAATATGACAAACCATAGTCCATTAGCTGATTTCTCATCCACATTATCTGAGCACAACAGCTTCCAGCAGCAATCTACTCAGCTCTGCAGTTGATGTAGAGATTGACTTTTGCTTTTTACTGAATCAAGAAACTAGTCTTCCTGTAAGAACCCTAATTTTTGGTAATATTTTCTTTTATTTAATATCATGTGACATTGTCAATTTGGAACCTTTCTAGTCATCCCTGTTGATTAATAGAATTGATTGTCTGAGAAACTATGTTGTTGCATTCACTATGTAAGATAAAAGAGAAGATTGTTGAGGGCAAGAGTCTTATTGTTAGTAAGATTTATAAAGCTTGGGATTTGAGAATGATTAGAGTATTAAAAGATTTATTAAGAATTATGACGAGGAATTATGGATATTCGAGGGATTTACACAATTAAGTACTTAAGGAATTATAGGGGAAATCTCTACGCGACAAAATATTATTACGAGAGATTAATTAAGATACGATACGAATTAAAGATTAAATGACAAGCATTGGTGGAAGAATAATGATACAAGGAGTAGTATTGCATGCAAGTCCCATGCAACCAAGTGGTTAGAAATAAGCAAACTAGTTAACCAAGTGGAAGGGGAATAGTAACTAGTTACATGGCTTTTCAAAAAGAGGAGACAAGAAGTACAAGGAGCCATACCTTGCTAGTACCTTGCCTATACAAACACATTATGTATCACCCAACCCTAACTTTATCAATTATTTCAACCAACAACACAAAAATCAAAAAGACCAAAAGCTCTCCCCCCCCCTTGGAAGAAAAAGCTCTCGACCAACATAGAAAAAGGAAGAAGAAAATTCTTCCTCCCCCATTTCCCATCACTCATAAATCAAGATATAATTCCTAGTCCCTCACCAACATCTAAGCAAGGTATGTTAAGAGTTTCAAGCCATTTCATCCATCCAATTTCAAGATATTAATTATAATAGATATTGTGAATTGTAACCATGGCTGGTTTTTCTTTTAGATCTTGGATTGTAAGGGTTGTAGGAGACCATTCAAGGTGTTATTGAGTTTGGTAAAGCTTATCCAAGGCTCCTAGGTGCTCAAGAAGGTATAAAAATCACAAACCCTTTTGGCCATGTAGTGTTTATAATGTTTGGTAGTAGATCCATGTATATATGTGTTAATCTTGGTTGTATAAGTAATGGATGACATGGATCTTGAGTTTTGATGTTGTGATTGTGACTTTTATGATTGTGGATAGTATATGTACCTCCATGAGTGTTATAAACCATGAACTAAGTGAATTAAGTGTTGGTTGTGTTGTGGAATTGAGAAAATTGGTTGATCTAAGTAGTACATGCTTGCTGAGTTTTTCCAGGAACATTGACCTGTCTTGTAACATGGTTTTGAACCCCCAAATGTTGTCTCCTGAGGTCGTACCATATATTGTTGGAAAGATAATTGAATGTAGTTTCTGGAAATGTAAGGTTCATGTCTAGGTGATGTATAGATTTTAAGTTATGGCCGGAGAAGTGAATTGTGTTTCTGGATTCCGGACTGCACTAAGTGACCCCCTTGTGAACCTTGTTTAAACCCCTAAAAATATATGTGGGATCATGGAAAAATTTGAGAAGTTAGGGAATGTAGTGGTGAAGACCACCCAAAATAAATTGGATTAAAATATGAATTTTTGAATTTTATAAAAATGCTAGAGTAAATTTCGCGCAAGGGAAAAAGTCGTTAGTAGAGCATGATTTTAGGGGTAATGGTTATGATTCGAATGTGGTAACGAAATTAAGTCGAATAAGTGACGAGCGTAATCGAGCGATGACATGAACTTATAGTGGGGCTAGAGTGTCATAAGACGAAGTCATTAAGTTAATTTCGTATCCCCTAAAACCCCGTAATTAAAGAGATATTGTTAAGGTACTAACGAGCGGTTATTGCTTATGTATAGATAGTTCCACTCCGCACGCTCGACCACCCCAACCAAACCAAGGCAAGTTTACTTTTCAAAACTTATACATGTACAAGGAATTTCACTGTTGTGTTTGTAGTTTTCAACCGTATCAAATGCTATGTTTATCGAAGTATTGATGCAATTGAGATTGTATAAGTACATATATGCTTGTACCCCTTGAACTTAGATTGAAATGTTTTCTTCGGACAACGACTCTAGCAATAGAGGTCGTAGCGGTCCGTATATACTATTGACCGGGGAGCTGTATATTATTATATCGTAACTAGTTTGCGAAAACCCGAAGGGTCATTCGGGGAGTATCGTATACTCAAGTAACTATTGTTATATCTTCGTAAATACTCGAAACCCTATCTTGGATTAAAAGTTTATTTTATCGAATAATTATTTTATTAATTATTAATATTAAATCTTAAAATATTATTTACTAATTATCGTTCATTATTTTAAAGACGAAGTCAATCCAAGATACATTTAATACTTTCAAACTCGAACTCTTTCGAACTCAAAACATTTTCGAAAACCCCCCGGTCAGATTCTACTTCTTGTATGATTTCAAGAATCATCGGTCGACTGATGTCGGACCTCAATTACTCTGTTTTCAATCAAAATCAAGTTTTCAAAAGAAAAAGAAAATGGGACTCTGGCAGGTGTGGGAACCGTTGACGAACGATTCCCGGGATGTGTAAGCGACCGTGAGCCAGGCGGTCCATCAATTATTATTCCGGCCCAGGTGTTGCCGAAGGATGATTACGGATGTAGTTTTCATCGAGGGTGATTACGGATGTAGTTTTCACCCGGGGATAGTTACGGATGTAGTTTCTATCCTTCTACCGGTAGAGAAGACCCGCGGATTATTGGACTTGGATGTGGCGACTGATCATCGTCAATCCTTGTCAGGTTTTATGTTTTCTTTAAGTCCCATTCCTCCATTTTGGAAAAATGCTTTGACACTGCTTCTTAGGCTTTTGTGCCAAGTTGCTGATAGTGTTCTATTTTGATGAGAAAGATGTTGACTCAATGCAGTATCTAAAACTGCAAGTTTATTTTGAAAACAAGGGCACATATTGTTGCACCTTCGGGCATTTATCAACAATGACAAGTGATTTCATATCTGATTGGTACAAACAAGTTTACCTTATATATTGCTTACCTTATATATATATTTCTTGCTGAGCTATAGTTGCTCACTCTTGCTTGTTTTCAAATTTACAAACACAACAGCTAAGCGAAATGGCAAGACCCAGACAGACTGCTCGAAAGCAGGTGACTAGACCCGAGCCAGCAGTTGAGATTCCACCGGTAGGCCCCATTAGCCGGATTGGTTGGCAGCTTTTGTTAGTTCGTTTTATTTATCAGTATGACCTGTGCAAGGCAGTGTATCGTAACAAACTTTCAAGCCGCCAACTTCGCTTCATATCGAAGTGTTGCTGGTAGCATAAATACTATTTAATTCGGTCTGTAATAACTCTGATACTTTTATTTCTGCTTAATCAAAGTGGTGACGTTTCTGAGGCTCTAACCTGTGTGTGTGTGTGTGTGTGCGGTGTGAGTTTATTGTGGGGTCGATGGCTGTTTTATATATACTATGTGCAAGAACAGGTATGTTATTAATGGAAAATGGACCGTGAGCGCCTAGATCTCCGACCCGGATCTGGGGGTGTCACAGAAATGGTATCAGAGCGAGGTTACAGTTCTTAGAAACGATAGTAATTTAAGAAAGCAACCCTAATAATAATAACAATAATAATAACCCTAATAACAACCTTAACTCTCATCGAGTTTGTAGTCGGGTTATCGGATATAGCCCTGACTTTAAGGCCCGTGAGGGAACTACTCCTTAAACCTTTCTTTATGGTTAGTGACCCACCTTATTTCCCTTGTGTAGATGGAGGAGATACCAGACCCTGAGGCTTTCGAGAGCGAGCATGATGAGGCACTGATGCGATGTACCAAGGATCCTGAGGAGGACATGGGTGCTGACTCTGAGCTCGGCCCCTGGATTACGCTGATAGGAGATACTGATGATGAGGATCCCGTTGAGGAGCCCTTTGAGCCTGAGCCTGAGCCTGTTACCCCTTCTCCTGTAGCTACTGATGAGGAGAGTGTGAGATCTGGTGAGGGTCGTGTTGTGTCACCCCCACCTTCTCCACAGACATCTAGCCCTGTTTCATCGGACGGTGACTCCGAGGATGATACTTCTAGTGAGGAGGAGCTTGACCCAACCCCTGCCACTGCTCCTGCTCCTGCTACTGCTGCTGCACCTGCTCCTTTTCCTGTCATACCACCTCCACCGATGGACCTACCCCCAGTGTCGGGTACTGAGCACGCTTACGTGGTACAGTTCCTGACCCGAGACTTACTTTCTGCAGAGGCCCGACTTAACGAGGCGAGGCGAGCACTAGTGGAGGAGCGCGAGGCGCGCTTGAGGATCCAGGCTGAGATGAGGACCGCGGTTGCTAGGAGGACTAGGGCTCGACTCCATAGGATTGAGAGGAGGAGTCGGGAGAGGATTCTTGGATTAGGGATCCGCGGGGGAGGAGTGATCCAGGCTAGGGATGCTAGGCGTGTTGTGCGTCCTGCATTTGCCCGAGTGAGGACCTTGCTCCGCCGTGGTGCGGCCCCGTGATGTGTTACTGATAGCTCAGTCCCCTAGGTTCAGATGACATTAGTGTGTCGATTTTGCGGGATAGTTGACTTGTGCAGTGGTATCCTTTCTGACCAGTGGATGAGTAGACTGACCTACAGATATGTAGATGTGACTTCGGGTAGTATGTACGGATGTAGCCCTACTTTTGTGTAGCCCTGACTATTCGGATGATGTACTTGTATTTGTTCCACTTTTGCTAGACTTTGACATCGGAACTATGTATTTGGCTCTAACATCCAAACTTTGTGATAACCCTTGTACCGTACTTATTTAGTTTCAGTTTCCTTGATATTGTCTCAACTGTTTTACTTTCCGATGCCATGCTCTACTGTTTTGATATACAACTGTGTTTATACAATTGCTACAAGCCACAAATACAACCATGCTGTTTCAAATTTACGATATGCGATTTCAAATTGTTCTCTACAAATTTCCAAAATGTTCCTACAATTTTTAAAATAACTTTTTCGAAATATATATATATATATATATATATATATATATATATATATATATATATATTGAGGTTTTGAAATTTTGAAAACTCTTGCAAATGTTTTCGAATCCCATAGAGATTTTTCCCAAAAATGTTTTGACGTTTTATCTCCAGCATCGGGTTATTAAAACGTTTGCACTTCCACCCTTATGAGGAGGAACGATACGCTCTTGACCCGTGCAAACGCTGTCGGGTAATTGGAAAACCCTAACCCCTTTCTTGTTTTATTATCAGAATCATGCCACCCAGAAGAATGAACACTCGAGCTCACCCGATCAGTTCTGAGGGCCAGGGTAGCCACCGTGGGACCGGAGGCCACCAGAACCATGAAGGGGAGAATGCCAACCTGAGTGAGAATGAGGGCAACGATCATAACTTGTTTGATGACTCTGAGTATGAAGAAGAAGAAGCTGCTGATGACACCCGAGAGGTAGAACATCCTAGGGGAGGCCCTATGGAACAGTTCATGGAGTTACTTAGGCAGAACTTGGACCGTCCCCCAGTTCAGCAACCACCCCAAAATGCTAATGCAAATGCTTTCCGGAACTTCAAATCCCTGAAACCCCCAGAATTTAAGGGAACTGCCGACCCGGTCGAGGCAAGGGCCTGGCTGAAGGAAATGGAAAAATCTTTCGAGATACTAGGTGTCGCTGAAGAGCAGAAGACTGTTTTCGCCACTTACCTTCTGAAGGGTGAGGCGAACTATTGGTGGGAAGCTAAGAAGAACTTGGAAGGAAGAGGTGTGGTGACCTGGGAGAGGTTTAGCGAGCTGTTCTTGGAGAAGTACTTTCCTAGGTTCATGGAGACGCAAATGGAGCTGAAGTTTTTGGAACTGAAGCAAGGTAACATGACGGTGGCTGAGTATGAGGCCAAATTTACTGAGTTGTCAAGGTTTGTGCCGGAATATGTGAACTCTGAGGCAAAGAGGGCCCGAAGGTTTCAATTAGGGCTAAAACAATGGATTCAGAATCTTGTGGCGGTTCTTGAGCTGACAGACTATGCCACCCTGGTACAGAAAGCATCAATTGTTGAGGCTGGGAGTGAACAGATGCAGAAGGAGAGGGAAGGAAAGAAGAGGAAGTTTGATAGTTGAAAGGGAAACTCTGCGGGAGGGAGCTTTCCGAGCAAATTTAAGCGAGGAACGATGTCCCAACCCAGCGGAAACTTTGGAACCAAGAAAGCTGAAAGTTGGAGTGTGGGCCAGAACGGTCGACCACAGGGATCGTCTTACTCTACCCCATCCCGAGCCCAACCCCCAGAATGTAATAAATGTGGAAGGAAACATGCGGGCGTGTGTAACCTGCAAGATGTGAAGTGCTTCAAGTGTGGGTTGACAGGACATTATGCTAACGCCTGTCGAGGAACTAGTAACAACACCAGTGCCGGAGGTAATTGCTTCAAGTGTGGGAAACCAGGGCACCGGATGAGGGAATGTATGTCCTCTGGGCCAGCTGCGTCAAGAGTGAGTGGAACTGCTTCTAACAAGGCCCCTACTGCAAGAACTTTTAACATGACGGTGCAGGATGCCGTGAGGAACACGGATGTGATTGCAGGTACTATACTACTCAACTTAGTTAAGGCAAATGTTTTATTTGATTCGGGAGCTACCAAGTCTTTCATATCTCTAGATTTTGTATGTCAGTTAGGCCTTAAGACCGAACCATTGAAAGACAGACTGCAAATAGAGATAGCTAATCATGAAATTATTCCCGTTAGCCAAGTATGTCCAGGTTGTGACCTAGAAATAGAAGGGCGACACTTTCGGGTAGAATTAATACCTTTTAAACTAGGGGAATTTGACGTAATAGTAGGTATGGATTGGTTAACAACCCACGGAGCCCAGATTGATTGTGTAAAGAAGAAAGTAAGTTTGAGACAGCCAGGGGACGAGGAAGTAGTGTTTAGTGGAAAACGGCAAAACCAAAAGTTCCTGACTATGATTCAAGCTAAGAAGCTGTTACGTAAAGGATGCGAAGCCTATTTAGCCTATGTGAAGGATACCAAGAAAGAGGCACCAAACCTACAGGAAATCCCTGTCGTTAATGAGTTCGTGGACGTATTTTCGGATGATCTTCCAGGACTACCACCTGATAGAGACATCGAGTTCGCTATAGACTTAGTTCCGGGTACGGCCCCAATTTCGAAAGCCCCATATCGGCTAGCCCCAGTGGAGATGAAAGAGCTAGCCACTCAGTTAAAAGAGTTGTTGGATAAAGGGATGATAAGACCTAGTGTGTCACCGTGGGGAGCCCCGGTGTTATTCGTGAAAAAGAAGGATGGTAGTATGAGATTATGTATAGACTACAGAGAGCTGAACAAGGTGACTATAAAGAATAAGTATCCCTTGCCTAGGATAGATGACCTGTTTGATCAATTGAAAGATGTAGTTTATTTCTCTAAAATTGATTTGAGGATCGGGTATCACCAGTTAAGGATTAAGCCAGAAGATATACTAAAGACGGCCTTTCGCACCCGGTACGGACACTATGAGTTCCTAGTGATGTCATTTGGGTTAACGAATGCCCCTGCAGCTTTCATGGACTTAATGAATTGAGTCTTCAAGAAATACTTGGACAAGTGTGTTATAGTCTTCATCGATGACATCTTGATTTATTCCAAGACGAAGGAGGAACATGCAGAGCACTTGAGGATTGTATTGGGAGCATTGAGAGAAGAAAAGTTGTATGCTAAGTTCTCGAAGTGCGAATTTTGGTTGAAGGAAGTTCAGTTTTTAGGGCATGTGATTAGCGAACAAGGCATTCTAGTGGACCCAGCCAAAATAGAGGCTGTATCCAATTGGGAGAGACCAACCACTCCGACAGAGGTGAGAAGTTTTATAGGGTTGGCTGGCTACTATAGGAGATTTGTCCAAGACTTTGCCAAGATAGCAGCCCCTTTGACCCGACTAACTCGCAAGATCGAGAAGTTTGTGTGGACTGAAAAATGCGAAGAGAGCTTCCAAGAGTTGAAAAAGAGGTTGGTGACAGCACCAGTACTAACCCTACCTGATGATAAGGGAGATTTTGTGATTTATAGCGACGCATCCCATAAAGGTTTAGGGTGTGTGCTTATGCAGCACGGTAAGGTGATTGCGTATGCGTCCAGACAACTTAAGGAATATGAGATAAGATACCCCACCCATGATTTGGAATTAGCAGCGATAGTTTTTTCTTTGAAGATCTGGAGACATTATCTTTACGGAGAAAAGTGTGAAATCTACACGGATCACAAGAGCTTAAAGTACATATTCACTCAGAAAGAGTTAAACATGAGGCAGAGGAGATGGCTAGAGCTAATTAAAGATTATGATTGTGAGATTCATTATCACCCAGGGAAGGCCAATGTGGTGGCCGATGCACTTAGCCGAAAGGAGAAACTCAAGATGATAACGTCAGTGGACGAGTTGATCAAGGACCTTGAGAAACTGGAGATTGAAGTGAGGTTACCAGGAATTGGACAAGAGAGTCTAATAGAAATAAGAGTCCAACCACCGCTATTGGAAAAGATTAAGTTATGCCAGGAAAAGAAGATAGAAGAAGAAAAGAATTCGATGGAGAAAATTTTGACTGGCGAGGAAATTAAGTGGAGAAGGACGGGAATGGAATTATGAGGTACGCATCTAGGATATGGATCCCGAACGTTCAGGAATTAAATGAAGAGATTTTGCAAGAGGCTCATAGTTCGAGGTACTCAATTCACCTTGGAGGCACTAAGATGTATAGAGATCTGAGAGAATACTATTGGTGGCCAAATATGAAGAAGGACGTGGCAGAGTGGGTAAGTAAATGCTTGACATGTCAAAGAGTAAAGGCTGACCACCAGAGGCCCAGTGGATTGTTGCAACCCTTGGAGATACCCGAGTGGAAGTGGGAGCAAATTGCGATGGACTTTGTGGTCGGATTACCAAGGACCAAGACTAATCATGATGCCATTTGGGTAATTATCGATAGATTGACCAAGTCAGCACATTTTCTTCCAATCAACGAGAGATACACTGTCGACAAGCTGGCAGATATTTACTTAAAGGAGATCGTGGTAAGGCATGGGGTTCCTGTGAGCATTATATCAGATAGAGACCCAAGATTCAACTCCAGGTTCTGGAGAAGTTTTCAGGATTGTGTGGGGACCAAGTTAAACATGAGTGCTGCATACCATCCCCAAACAGACGGACAGAGTGAGAGAACCATCCAGACCATCGAGGACATGTTGAGGGTATGTGCCATTGATTTCAAGGGAATTTGGGATGACCACTTGCCGTTGATCGAATTTTCCTACAACAACAGTTACCATGCGAGTATAGGCATGCCCCCATATGAAGCTTTGTATGGACGAAGATGTCGGTCTCCCTTGTGTTGGGAAGAAGTTGGAGAACGGAAGATTTTAGGGCCTGAACTGGTCCAACAGACAAGAGAAACTATCGAACTCATAAGAGGACGGCTGGTAGCAGCCCAAGACAGACAGAAGAAGTATGCGGACCAGACCCACAAGGACAAAGAATATGAGGTAGGAGAGTTTGTGATGTTAAAAGTATCACCGTGGAAGGGATTGATGAGATTTGGTAAGAAAGGAAAACTAAGCCCGAGATTTATTGGACCTTTTGAGATCTTGAAACGAGTTGGAAAGTTAGCCTATGAATTGGCTTTACCTCTGAGCTTACAGCAAGTACATAATATGTTCCATGTGTCCATGCTACGACCCTACCATACCGACTTCCGACATGTGATAGAACATGATCAAGTGGATCTGCAACCAGACTTAACATATGTAGAGCAACCCGTAGAAATCATGGATAGAAAAGAACAGGTGCTGAGGAACAAGGTTGTCAAACTAGTGAGAGTCTTGTGGAGGAATCAGAATGTCGAAGAATCAACATGGGAACTAGAGAGCGCGATGCGTGAAAAGCACCCCCAACTGTTTTCAACCTGATTCCGGGACGGAATCCTTTTAAGGAGGGGAGGCTATAAGAACCCTAATTTTTGGTAATATTTTCTTTTATTTAATATCATGTGACATTGTCAATTTGGAACCTTTCTAGTCATCCCTGTTGATTAATAGAATTGATTGTCTGAGAAACTATGTTGTTGCATTCACTATGTAAGATAAAAGAGAAGATTGTTGAGGGCAAGAGTCTTATTGTTAGTAAGATTTATAAAGCTTGGGATTTGAGAATGATTAGAGTATTAAAAGATTTATTAAGAATTATGACGAGGAATTATGGATATTCGAGGGATTTACACAATTAAGTACTTAAGGAATTATAGGGGAAATCTCTACGCGACAAAATATTATTACGAGAGATTAACTAAGATACGATACGAATTAAAGATTAAATGACAAGCATTGGTGGAAGAATAATGATACAAGGAGTAGTATTGCATGCAAGTCCCATGCAACCAAGTGGTTAGAAATAAGCAAACTAGTTAACCAAGTGGAAGGGGAATAGTAACTAGTTACATGGCTTTTCAAAAAGAGGAGACAAGAAGTACAAGGAGCCATACCTTGCTAGTACCTTGCCTATACATACACATTATGTATCACCCAACCCTAACTTTATCAATTATTTCAACCAACAACACAAAAATCAAAAAGACCAAAAGCTCTCCCCCCCCCTTGGAAGAAAAAGCTCTCGGCCAACATAGAAAAAGGAAGAAGAAAATTCTTCCTCCCCCATTTCCCATCACTCATAAATCAAGATATAATTCCTAGGCCCTCACCAACATCTAATCAAGGTATGTTAAGAGTTTCAAGCCATTTCATCCATCCAATTTCAAGATATTAATTATAATAGATATTGTGAATAGTAACCATGGTTGGTTTTTCTTTTAGATCTTGGATTGTAAGGGTTGTAGGAGACCATTCAAGGTGTTATTGAGTTTGGTAAAGCTTATCCAAGGCTCCTAGGTGCTCAAGAAGGTATAAAAATCACAAACCCTTTTGGCCATGTTGTGTTTATAATGTTTGGTAGTGAATCCATGTATATATGTGTTAATCTTGGTTGTATAAGTAATGGATGACATGGATCTTGAGTTTTGATGTTGTGATTGTGACTTTTATGATTGTGGATAGTATATGTATCTCCATGAGTGTTATAAACCATGAACTAAGTGAATTAAGTGTTGGTTGTGTTGTGGAATTGAGAAAATTGGTTGATCTAAGTAGTACATGCTTGCTGAGTTTTTCCAGGAACATTGACCTGTCTTGTAACACGGTTTTGAACCCCCAAATGTTGTCTCCTGAGGCCCTACCATATATTGTTGGAAAGATAATTGAATGTAGTTTCTGTAAATGTAAGGTTCATGGCTAGGTGATGTATAGATTTTAAGTTATGGCCGGAGAAGTGAATTGTGTTTCTGGATTCCGGACTGCACTAAGTGACCCCCTTGTGAACCTTGTTTAAACCCCTAAAAATATATGTGGGATCATGGAAAAATTTGAGAAGTTAGGTAATGCAGTGGTGAAGACCACCCAAAATGAATTGGATTAAAATATGAATTTTTGAATTTTATAAAAATGCTAGAGTAAATTTCGCGCAAGGGAAAAAGTCGTTAGTAGAGCATGATTTTAGGGGTAATGGTTATGATTCGAATGTGGTAACTAAATTAAGTCGAATAAGTGACGAGCGTAATCGAGCGATGACATGAACCTATAGTGGGGTTAGAGTGTCATAAGACGAAGTCATTAAGTTAATTTCGTATCCCCTAAAACCCCGTAATTAAAGAGATATTGTTAATGTACTAACGAGCGGTTATTGCTTATGTATAGATCGTTCGACTCCGCACGCTCGACCACCCCAACCAAACCAAGGCAAGTTTACTTTTCAAAACTTATACATGTACAAGGACTTTCACTGTTGTGTTTGTAGTTTTCAACCGTATCAAATGCTATGTTTATCGAAGTATTGATGCAATTGAGATTGTATAAGTACATATATGCTTGTACCCCTTGAACTTAAATTGAAATGTTTTCTTCGGACAACGACTCTAGCAATAGAGGTCGTAGCGGTCCGTATATACTATTGACCGGGGAGCGGTATATTATTATATCGTAACTAGTTTGCGAAAACCCGAAGAGTCATTCGGGGAGTATCGTATACTCAAGTAACTATTGTTATATCTTCGTAAATACTCGAAACCCTATCTTGGATTAAAAGTTTTTTTTATCGAATAATTATTTTATTAATTATTAATATTAAATCTTAAAATATTATTTACTAATTATCGTTCATTATTTTAAAGACGAAGTCAATCCAAGATACATTTAATACTTTCAAACTCGAACTCTTTCGAACTCAAAACATTTTCGAAAACCCCCCGGTCAGATTCTGCTTCTTGTATGATTTTAAGAATCATCGGTCGACTGATGTCAGACCTCAATTACTCTGTTTTCAATCAAAATCAAGTTTTCAAAAGAAAAAGAAAAAGGGACTCTGGCAGGTGTGGGAACCGTTGACGAACGATTCCCGGGATGTGTAAGCGGCCGTGAGCCAGGCGGTCCATCAATTATTATTCCGGCCCAGGTGTTGCCGAAGGATGATTACGGATGTAGTTTTCATCGAGGGTGATTACGGATGTAGTTTTCACCCAGGGATAGTTACGGATGTAGTTTCTATCCTTCTACCGGTAGAGAAGACCTGCGGATTATTGGACTTGGATGTGGCGACTGATCATCGTCAATCCTTGTCAGGTTTTATGTTTTCTTTAAGTCCCATTCCTCCATTTTGGAAAAATGTTTTGACACTGCTTCTTAGGCTTTTGTGCCAAGTTGCTGATAGTGTTCTATTTTGATGAGAAAGATGTTGACTCAATGCAGTATCTAGAACTGCAAGTTTATTTTGAAAACAAGGGCACATATTGTTGCACCTTCAGCATTTATCAACAATGACAAGTGATTTCATATCTGATTGATACAAACAAGTTTAATAACTGCTAATCATATGAAATGCTATATTGCTTACCTTATATATATATTTCTTGCTGAGCTATAGTTGCTCGCTCTTGCTTGTTTTCAAATTTACAAACACAACAGCTAAGCGAAATGGCAAGACCCAGACAGACTGCTCGAAAGCAGGTGACTAGACCCGAGCCAGAAGTTGAGATTCCACCGGTAGGCCCCATTAGCCGGATTAGTTGGCAGCTTTTGTTAGTTCATTTTATTTATCAGTATGACCTGTGCAAGGCAGTGTATCGTAACAAACTTTCAAGCCGCCAACTTCGCTTCATATCGAAGTGTTGCTGGTAGCATAAATACTATTTAATTCGGTCTGTAATAACTCTGAAACTTTTATTTCTGCTTAATCAAAGTGGTGACGTTTCTGAGGCTCTAACCTGTGTGTGTGTGTGTGTGCGGTGTGAGTTTATTGTGGGGTCGATGGCTGTTTTATATATACTATGTGCAAGAACAGGTATGTTATTAATGGAAAATGGACCGTGAGCGCCTAGATCTCCGACCCCGGATCTGGGGGTGTCACACTTCCTCCAATAAACTGACAACTGCCTGAAGTACTTTTCTTGTCTATTTTGCAGCCTGCAAAATCAGCATCTGAGTATCCACATAAACAAAAATCAGACTCTCTAGCATACCAAAGGCCAAGAGACGGAGTGCCTTTCAAGTATCTGAAAATCCTTTTGACTGCAATGAGATGTGGTTCCCTAGGATTTGCCTGAAATCTTGCACAAAGACAGGTTGCATACATGATACTGGTCTACTAGCAGTTGGATACAAAACTGAGCCAATCATACCTCTGTAGTTAGTTACATCTACTTCAATACCTTGATCAGGATCAAGCTTAGTAGCTATAGCTATGGGAGTTGTAGCAGTAGCACTGTCTTGCATGTTAAACTTTGCATGTTATCTTCAAGAGAACTAGAATTGCTAGAAGCTCCCCCTGAGATAGTGCTATTTCTTTCTGATCTGCTGTCAGAATTATCACTTGAATCTGTTTCTGATGAATCTCCTCCTGATGTTTGAGATGTTTCTGAGTTGATGGTCTCTTGCTGTTGCTCCCCATCAACATTTGCATCACCATCAATAATTTGTGTTTCATCTGGAATGAGAGAATTATCAGGATCTGATGGTGTTTCAGTATTTGACATAATTTCATCAGAATTCTTGGTAGCTTCATTTGCAAAAACCAAACTATCATGTAAGTCTTCAACTATTCCTGTTATCTTCTTATCATCAAAAGATACATTGATAGACTCCATGACTGTCTTTGTTCTTAGATTGTAGACTTTAAAGGCTTTTGTTGTTGGATAGCCGATAAAGATGCCTTCATCAGCTTTAGTCTCAAACTTTCCTAGCTGTTCAGGATGAGGTCTTAGAACAAAGCACTTGCAGCCAAATACATGTAAATGCTTCAGACTTGGCTTCTTTTCCTTAATCATTTGATAAGGGGTTACACCATGTCTGTTGATCAGTGTATGTTCTGAGTGTAACATGCTGTGTTGACTGCTTCTACCAAGAAATATGTAGGTAGTTTAGCTTCCTCCAACATAGTTCTGCCAGTTTCAATAAGAGTTCTATTCTTTCTTTCAACCACTCCATTTTGCTGGGGTGTGCCAGGAGCAGAGAATTGTTGAACTATTCCTTTGTACTTGCAGAACTCTTCATTTGCTGAATTCTTGAATTTAGTTCCATTATCACTTCTTAGAATCTTGACTTTGTACTTTGTACCAGTTTCAATGAGTCTTACATGATCCAAAAGTATCTCAGCTATTTCATCTTTTCTGTGCAGAAAATACACCCAAGTAAATCTAGTATATTCATCAACAATGACTAGAGTATACCTTTTCTTATTGATGGACATTATGTTGATTGGTCCAAACAAATCAAGATGAAGCATGTGATATGGTTCATCAATTGAGGATTCTGTTTTACTCTTGAATGATGTCATTCTCTGTTTAGCCTTCTAACAAGCATCACAGAGTCCATCAGGAGTATACAATGCCTTTGGTAATCCTCTCACCAAATCTTTCTTAACCAACTCATTGATGTTGTTGAAGTTGAGATGAGAAAGCTTTTTGTGCCAATTCCAACTATCATCTACAGAAGCTTTACTGATGAGACATGTAGATGAACCATCAGTATTGGTGTTGATGTTAGCTTCATATATGTTACCATGCCTTTGACCAGTAAATATAACAACCCGAATATTTTTGATTCAATTATTACTATTTATTATTATTATTTTGCGTTGACGATAGATTTGATGAGCGAAGAAATATTCGAATATTATTTTATTATATTTGGAATGTGATTTATTTAAATTTATGGTTGTGTTTAAAATTTTTGTGGATTTAATTAATGTGATTTAAATTGCTACGTGATTATGTGAATTTGTGTTTATGTGCTTTCGTGATGATTTGTGTATTTTTATTTATATTTCGAGGATTTAAATATATTTAAATCATGCATTATTGATTTTCTAAAATTTTATAAAATAATCGGAGGGTTTATAAATCATGAAATATTCTATGTTATTATCTTTTTATATTTATGGACTTTTAAAAAATATGAGTTCAATTTATTTTGAGCATTAAGTATTTTAAAATGATTTTTACAAGGCTTTTTATTTTAAAAGTACAAATCTTGTAAAATTCATATTTAATTACTTATGGGTCCCAAAAATATTTTAAAAATACCTGGAGAAAGGTAATTTTGTGTTTTAAATATATATGCGAGAATTTTATTTTTAAACCCATTGCATTTTAAATATTAGATTTTTGGATTTGTTTTGATAACATTTTTATTTAATGTATGTAAATAGAATGGGGAATAAAATGGATATTGGGCCAAGCCCAATATATCAAGAGGGGCAGATAGACATAGACGGGGGAAAACACACACAAAAACATGCAGAAAATACACAGATCGGGGAAAGAGAAGAGAGGAAAGGGGAGAGAGAGATTGGGGGTTTTGATTTTTAATCAATTTGGGTTATATATTATATGTAAAATCGTGTGTATATATTGAGTATGTGTGTATAATTCGTGTGTGGGTATGCTGGGATTGTAGAAGGCAGCGGCGGTGGTCCAGGTGGGCGGCGACGCCGCCGTGATGGAGGTGGTCGCGGTCAGCGGCTGGAACGAGGAAGAAGAAGAAGGGGGAGGGGCTGTGCGGGTTGAGCAGCGAGGAAGAGAGAGAGAGAGAGAGAGAGAGAGAGAGAGAGAGAGAGAGAGAGAGAGAGAGAGAGAAGGAGAGAGAGACTGATTTCTCGGGCGAACAGGTGGGCGGCGATGCCGCCGTGATGGAGGTGGTCGCGGTCAGCGGCTGGAACGAGGAAGAAGAAGAAGGGGGAGGGGCTGTGCGGGTTGAGCAGCGAGGAGAGAGAGAGAGAGAGAGAGAGAGAGAGAGAGAGAGAGAGAGAGAGAGAGAGAGAGAGAGAGAGAGAGAGAGAGAGAGAGAGAGAGAGAGAGAAGGAGAGAGAGACTGATTTCTCGGGCGAACGTATCCTTTATTATTATTTTAATTTTCGTAATTAAATGTTCGTTTGGTTTAATTATGCGAGTAATTACTTCCTTTAATTATTTCGGAATATTATTGTGAATGGTATTTAATTTTTGGTATGTCAATTTAAGAATTTTTTGGATGTAAATCGTGTTTTGGAGATTTAATTTAGAAACTCGATATACGTTCGAGTTTAAATATTTTTCAAAGGTAGACGGTTATTAATTGTAGTTTAAATGATTTATTGTACTTAAATCGTTATTTGTGAATTATACTCGGTTTAGTCGTAGAAACCGAGTTATGATATTATTAAATGGTATTGTTGTGAATTGGACTTGTAGGGGCTGAGACCTCGTATTTGTAATTGTTTTGTGATTTGTTGAGGGGCTATGACCCCGGGATAGTCCTATTTACAAATACTACATGCCGAATTTTCTAAAAATTCCCTATACCTAAATTTATTTAACTTATTTGATTTGTTAACAAGTGAGTAATTAGATCTATTAGTTGTGTATTGATTTTTGTAATTAATTTAGATTATAAAAATGTGTTGATAGTGTTAAATAGTATGTTTGCGAGAGATTAAGAGTTGATTATGATTATGTGGGTAAGTAGGGTATAAATTTGGTTATAAATGTGGTGAGTATGTAATAAGTAAATTCTTCAATGTTCATTAATTAAGATATGTATTTCTAAAAGTTATAAACTGTTAAAATATTTAGTTGCTGTTAAATCCTTAAGTGAATATGCATATGTGCTTAAATGATTACTTGACTATATGTTTAGTAATTATCTTAGAATTGGGTCAGACTTAAGTTATCTGGGAGATTATGTGTTTATGTGATTAAGTGTGAAATGCCATTCGTGTTTATATAATTTCTTATGTGTTTATCTGCGAGGAGTGGAATGAGATCACGAGTCTTAAATGTCAATATTTAAGTACTTGTGTAATTCTCTTCCACTAGTTTCTCGGGCTTACGAGTATCAATGATTAATTGTCACGGGTATAATTAATATGCTTTAGTGGCGTGATCATTGATATAGCGTAAGTAATAGTTAATGCTGGGAGTTGTTTCCTAGGGCTTACGAATAGCAATGATTGGTCGTCACGTGTATCATTAAAATGCGTGAATGATATGGTCATTGTTATAGCGTAAGTAGTAGTTAATGCTAAATGTAAATGATTATGTGTTTACTGCATGTCGAGGCAGAATTTCTTATGTGGTAGTGTAGCTGCAAGTCAAGGCAGCATTATTTATTCTTTTATATTGTTTGGAATGTTGATTGGTTGAATTGGGAAAACATGTGGTTAGTCCATATTACGAACGGGTCATGCCCGATTTTCGGTAGAATTATAGTCTTTTAAGTGTTTAAACATTTATAGAATATGTATATATACATATGGATGGTATTTCAAGGATTTAAGTATTGTTTACGCTTAACTACCAAACACGCGTGGACTCAATCGCGATGAATCAAATTCGTGTCGATAGCAAGTACATCGGACCAAAGAAGGACCAAATGCATGATCGAATATCGTGGGACAGACGAAGGAATGGTATTCCAAGTCGCCGAGCGTATTTATAGCTAGGACTTAAGGCAAGTTATTTAGCTATACTCTATTGTTCAGAGTATGCATATATATATTTTAAAAGTATGATGCCTGAATTTCAAGTTTAAAAGAAAATATATATATATATATATATATATATATAAATATATATATATATATATATATATATATATATATATATATATATATATATATTTATGTTGGTTGCTATATATAACATTGAGATTGCTTAAAAATGAAAGTCCTGTTATTATACATGTTTCCCAAAATGTTTATTCCATATATCGGATGCTTCTTTGTTCCTAAATCTTTTAGTATTGCTTCCTAAAATGGCTTAATTAATTAAAGATGTTTTTAAAATTCCTTATACTGGGCTGATCTGTTATCAGTGAGTATAAAGGACTGAAAAGTGAAATGTTTTAAAGTATTAATAAGATTGTTTATAAATTGGATAAGCTTAAGAGGCTAGGGTGGTCCTAGTCCAGCACTTTTGTTTAGCGTAAGAGGCTAGGGTGGTCCTAGTCCAGCATTAAAGGCCAATGTGTTGCCTAATTGGGAACCCAAATTTCAAAGGAAGGGGGACTTTACGTGGCTGATCACCCGTATTGTCCATAAACATGAGGTTTATAAATCAACTTAAAATGTTTTAAAAAGTTTTACGAAAAGTATGTTTTATTGATGGAATGGTTTTAAAGAGATGAATGTTTTGATAAGCTATATCTGTTTTACTGTAGATGGTCATTGTTTTAGAAATTGTGTATATCAGAGTTAGTTGTTGACTATATGATAAAATTTGAAACCTCGGTAAAATAATGAAATTAAGGATGGATAGAAGTTCCCAGTTATTCCCTTCGCAAGTAACATTGTACGTGAAAGCGGAGTAAGAATGATTGGGCGATTCTGGATATTCTTTCTCTCAAAGTTTTATCTGGGGCAGAGATGGTTTGTAGTAAATAGAAGAGTGTTATGTTAGGATAAAAAAGGGTATGAGTAAAGTATATATATAATGTTATTTTACAAGAGTAGTGGAATATTTTCGCTCGTTGTGAATCAAACATCAAATATTTTTGTTGACTGATTTTAAACTAATTAGAGATTTATATTGTCAATGAAGCACTTGTTGCACAGTGACAGTAGAATCGAGAATGAATCAAGATCTTCTTACTGTTCTCTTTTTACCATTGTCAGGCCGGTTTAGCAGCTAAGCATACGAGTGCTTAGCCGACAATAGTGAAATTATGAATAGTTGAGAATTTCTTGCGATTGTTTTGGATTTCTAAAAATATTGTTTCCTAGTAGCTGAAGCATCTGTTGCTCAGTGAACGAAGGTTTTTATCAAAAGTTAGTGAAAGCTTCTAAAGTGTAATTCCATAAATTATCCCTTTTATCAAAGAATTTTCGTAATAAGGGTTTTATAATGATATCATCCATTCATTTGATTTGAAAACTTCAAAATTATTTTAATTAAGTGGTATACTCTATTATACTTGCTGAGCGCCTTTTTCGCTCATTCTTGCTTTTGTTTTAAATCTTTTTTTTCAGAGATATAATAGTGAAGCAGTTGAATTAGTTAGCTCGAAGCAGGGCATTTTCATGGACGCAGTTTTGGCTCAGAGAAACATTGGTATAGTCTACTAGATGTACAGTTAGAATGGTATGATGTGTATTATTTGTTGTAATAATTGTTGTATTAGTTATTGTGGCTGTTGTATATCCTATATCAGGGTGATACAGATGGCATAGGTTGTATAAAGTGATTGTTGTAGTTAGAGTTTTGAGTTGTAATAAAAGAAGATGTGTTAATATTTTTGGATTCTTGTTCCTAGTCTATAACCTGAAAAGATTCTTGGGTAAGTTTGGGGTCGGATGTAATGTTTTAGATTAATTTAATTGCATTACTTGTTTGTTATTAAGGTTTTTCGTGGTAGCGACCCATTTCCGTTGACCCCCGGATTTGGGGGCGTTACAGTTAATGCAACCTTCCCAGATGCTTTGCTGATCACTTCAAAATGAGTATCATAGAAGTTGACATGTAACCTCTATCTGTGATTTGACTAACACTTAGCAGATTGTGTTTGAGTCCCTTCACCAGAGCTAGTTTTTCAATGATGACATTTCCAATGATTATATTGTCATATCCCAAAGTTTGTCCAATGTTGCCATCTCCATAAGACATAGTTGGGCCAGCCTTCTCTTCAAATCCTAACAGCAAGGTTTTGTTTCCTGTCATGTGTACAGAGCATCCACTATCCATGACTAACACATTTTTCTTTTTACCCTGCAATCAGAATCACAAAGAACTCATTTACAATTTTTAAGAACCCACACTTGTTGGGTTCTTTTTGCATGCAATTTAATATTTTTAGCAGCAAAAGATTTCTTAACAAAAGCATTTTCTTTAGGATTAACTCCATCAGAATTTGCCTTGTAATTATCAGATTTAACAGCTGCATGCTTAAAATTCACATTCTTTGTTTTACCAGAATTTGCACTTTTATTAAACTTTGGCAATGGATCATAAAGATTGTAGTACAAACTATGGAGAGAATCTTCAATATTAGTCATCCTTGAGGACAAAGTAACAACCTTATCTTCCAAGGTATCCATCCTTGTGGTGAAGGCAGTGCTTAAAAGTTGTAGCTGTTTAGCAGTAGCAATCTCAGAAGAATCCTTAACAAACCGAGCATGAAACTTTTCATTATCAATCTTGACAGAGTTAATTTCATCTTTCAAACCTTTTGCCAGAATAGTAGTAGTCTTCAGATGAGCTTTGAGATTAGGATCAGAAAGCTTAGTAACATATATGACTAGAATAGCAGTAGGCTGATTCCACTCAGTATACCATTCAGATCTCCTGAGAGCTTGAATATGTTCAGGAATAAGATGGCTATAATCTCCTCTGATCTCAACTTGAGCAGCTGTAGATTTACCCACAGACTCCATAAACTTGATGGATGAGCCATAAGTAGATCCTAGACTTTCTTTCATGACAGCATTCAGCTGAGCTGCTTCCGGATCATTATCATCATCATCATCATCATCTGAGCTATCATTAGCCTCAGGAATTCTATCATCCACATTGTCGTCAAGATTCATAACGCCTTTCAATTTTAAATCAACAACAGATGGTACTGTTGTATCCTGAAATCCTGCATTCAGATTAGAAACAATTCCTATATCTCTCTATTTTTCTAAAGTGATCTCATCACTTCTCATAACATCACCTAAGTTACTTTCGGTAGTAACTGCTACCTCATTAGAAGTTTGAAACTTCTCACTCAGTTCTACCTCTCCTTTTGCCAGTTCAGGAGACTGCCTCTCTTCACTCTTCTTTTTCTCTAATTGTTCACTCTCTTTCTCACAAGAAAAGTTCTGGCTCAACAAATTCAAAGAAATAAGAGGTGGCTGAGAGGAGTGGACTGAAGTCATACAAATAGAGGTATCCCTTGTCTCAGGTCTATCTGTAATCATGCTATTAGTAGTAAAAGAAGTAGAGATAGAAGTGTTACCTGATGAAGTAGTAAGAGATTCCATTGGTCTTGAAGAAAGTGGTTCAATGAGCAGTGGAATATTTGGATCAGAAATATTTACATCAGGATTGACATCTGAAACTGTAGAAAGACTTGCATCAGTATTTGCTACCAATGGTTCTTGTGGAGTCTGAGGTTGTGAAGCTGCTTCAACACTTTGAGTAAAAGGTTCTTGTGTGCTTCCCTCAAATGCAGTGTCCTTGAGAAGTTCATCATATTTAGCAATGTGCAAATCATGAGCAACTTTATCTGCCAGACTTTGAGCTAAGTCTAATTCAATTTCAGAAATCCCTTGAGCATTGTCAGGTAACTTCTATACTGATGTGATTTTGCATGCATCTTCACTTTGAGAAGATGGTTGTTGTGGGGCAGGAATGTTCTTGTCTTCACTTTCCCTTTGAGAAATTGGTTCTTATGGGATGATTCCTTCAGAAATGTCTGCACCCACACTTTGAGTGAGTGGTTCTTGTGTGACTGGATCTTCAATAGTTGCTGAACTCCTTTGAAGGTCAAGTTCTTGTGGGCTAGATCCTTTAAGAGATGAAGTAAGTCTCTGTTTCTTTTGTCTTTGAAAGACCCTTGCTTCAGCCTGTCTCTTCACTAAAAGTGGTGATGGTGCAAGACCAAGCTGAGCAGCAATAAAATTTGCTTCTTCCACAGACATCTCAGCGATTCTTCTTTTTGGAGAAGCAGGTGCTGGAGAATCAGAAATCTCAACAATCTTCACAGGTGAACTATCTGGAGTAGGGGTGTCAAGATTGACAGTTGTGTCAGGAACTGATGAATTGTCAAGATTGGTAGAGACTTCAGGAATGGTATCTATTCATCATCAAGATTCTGTTTTTCCATTCAATTTCTTCGAGAGTATGCCCTTCATAAACTTCGCATAGCTCGGCATTTGCTCAAGAGCCTCCGTAAATGGTATGTTAATCTGAAGCTTCTTGAAGACATCCAAGAACTTAGCAAATTGCTTGTCAAACTTTTGCCTTTGAATTCGTTTTGGGTATGGAGGAGGTGGAAACACCTTATCTTCTTCTTCTTTCTGAGCATTATCATTCTTACAAGTTATAGGAGTCGAGGGAGTAGCATTCGGTAGCAATTTAGGACCAGATTCGACCCCAGCATCAAAATCAACTTTTCCTTCCAGAAGCTGCGGCGCTGCCGCGCCAGTATTGTACACGGTTGATTTTTCTTTGTCCTGACCTTGTAGAATTCTTCCTAATCATAATGTTACTGCCTGGACCTGTTCCTTGTGATCCTTTTTTCCTGGATTCATCTCTGTGTCACTCGGAAACGTTCCTGGTTGACGGTTCAACAATGCATTAGCCAGTTGACCAATTTGATTTTCTAAAGTTTTCAATGACACCGCCTGACTCTTGTACATCATTCGAAGCTCTTCCAATTCAGACTTCTCAGACTGATTCAATGAATTCCCTTGAGATGGTTGAAATCCCGGTGGATTGAATGGTTGCCTTGGAGCATAAGGTGGTGGTTGATAGTTCTGATTATATGGCCTTGCATTGAACTGCTGATTTTGGGGTTGCTGAACACCACCCTGATTGTTGCTCCAACTGAAATTAGGATGATTCCGATTGTTGGGATGATAAACATTAGGCACTGGTTGCTGAGCTCTTTGAAAATTACTGACAAATTGTGCGGATTCAGATGAGATAGCACACTGATTCTTGTCATGAGGCCCTGCACACAATTCACACACCATAGCAACCTGGTTAGTCCCATGATTAGAAAGGGAATCTACCTTCATTGTCAACGCCTTGAGTTGAGCAGCAATAGCAGTAGCTGCATCCAAGTCCAGAACTCCGGCCACTTTCGAAGGTGGCAAGCGTTGAGTAGGATTCTGAAACTCATTGGCCGACATCATTTCAATAAGATTATAGGCATCCTCATAGCTTTTTGCCCATAGCGCACCTCCAGAAGCTGCATCTAACATAGGCCTGGACTGAGTTCCCAACCCGTTATAGAAATTGCTGATTATCATCCAATCCGGCATCCCATGATGAGGACAACGTGCCAATATCTCCTTGTACCTTTCCCAAGCTTCCCCCAAAGATTCCTGAGGTTGCTGAGCAAACTGAGAAATAGAATTCCGATAAGCTGCTGTCTTCGCCATGGAGAAATACTTCGTCAAAAACTTTTGAGCACAGTCTGCCCATGTTTTAATAGAGCCTGATGGCATAGAATGTAACCAACTCTTGGCTTTATCCCTAAGAGAGAAGGGAAATAGTCTCAATCTGATTGCGTCATCTGTAACTCCGTTGAACTTGAAGGTGTCACAGATCTCAAGGAAGTCCCTAATATGAGCATTGGGATCTTCAGTAGGACTACCCCCAAACTGTACTGTATTCTGAATCATCTGAATGACGTTTGGCTTAAGCTCGAAATTATTAGCCCCAATAGCTGGGCGAACAATACTAATATGAATATCCTCCACTTTTGGCTGAGAGAATTCACTCAAAGCCTTCGCTGGTTGTGCTTGATCTGCCATTTCTTCTATTGATTCAAGATCTTCTTCTAACCCGATGTTCTCAAAATCAAGTTTTCTTCTTGCTAGTTCTTCTCTACGTGCTTGAGCTCGTGTACGCATACACCCTCAAAAAATACCTGAAATTCACCAACAAGAAATTTGGTGAGAACGTCCTAGTCACCGAACTTTAATGACCACTGATGGCAAATACTGAAACTAAACAAATAAAACCGCGTCCCCGGCAGCGGCGCCAAAAACTTGTTACGACCAAACTCAACACGCAAGTGCACGTGATCTCAAGTAATATAGATAGAAAATAAGATTCGTTCCTACAGGGACTCGTTGTATTGTCTAGTTAATTCACTCACCAATGTATGATTATTATTCGATGCTGCGACAAATTAATAATTGGATTTTTGTTTATCACTACAATTACTCTAAGAATTATAACTAATGATCAATTACTTGAACTAAGAATTATATCGAATTACTTATGCGAATAAAACATGGGATTTTAACTTCATTAAACAATCCATCTATAGTCTCCACTTCTCTAGCCTTTTCATGTGATTTGTTAATACCTGATCGAATACACAAAATTGATATAAGCCAACTTTCGTTGCATAAATACCATCCTAAATAACATCCACAATAAAGATAGAAATCACTTAGTCTCCCAATTATGCCTAATCTTCATATGTCTATAAAAATTGAAACATAATGGTTGAAGTACAAGCATTCAATAGATCACATAGTCGTCATAAAACGGTTAGAGTTACGACAATAATTACGAATGATATTCTCACGCATAAACCTATGCTAGCATGGCAAGTTCTAAACTCTTAGATTCACTTTCGCTTCAATAAGAATTAACACACAATTACAGGAGTTAGCTACTCTCCTATAACGAATTAAATCAATCATGATAGGATATCACATCAATCACACTATAGGCATCAAGAAGATTCAACAAATAAACTTCATGAATAAATCTGCTAAAACCCCATGACAATGAATTAGTTCATAATCAAACTAATCGTCACCATGGGTTCCAATGTAAACATGATAGAAGAAAACGAATAATGATTTAAATAAATAACAAAGGTTCTAAAGAATACACCAAAACCAAGCATCCACAAACTAGGAAGAATACAAGAATAAATTGAAAACTATCTTCTTCCTCGCTTCTTCGTGCTTCAAAACTCCGTAAATACAATATGTGGTCAGACCTCTCTATTCTAGGGTTTTTTTCCTTCTTTATATAGGCCTCCAGGTGCAAGAAATTCGAAAGGAATTAAATTTTGGACTTTATCTCGAAAAATCAGCAAAACAGAAGTTTCCCTCAGCCGAACCGGCGCTGCCGCGCCATCCAAGAGCTTCAACGCGGCGCTGCCGAGCCTCTTCAGATATCCCAGCGCTGCCGCGCCGTAATCCTGCTCAACCACGGCGCTGCCGCGCCATAGCTTCTGTCCAGAACTTTGCAGTTTTTCCCTTTTTATTCATTATATCTCCGATTTGCTCTCCAATTGCTCTGCTGCATTCCTCGAACACCTGTGATTAACATTCCTGCACAATACCCTTAAAAGTGATCAAAAATACCACAACTTGAGTACAAACATTCATTTTAAGCCAAATGGAAACGTTTTAAGTGTATAAAATACCCACTCATCAGGTAGAATCTCGTTTTAAGTGATTCAAAAAATTTAAAAAAAAATAAATATTCAATAAATTCTCAATTACTCATAACCTCACTCTTGTCAACTAAGCACTCATAGGCTTTAGCTGCCAACCCGGCCCGACAATAATGATTTGAGTAAGTAAGAAGATCTCAATCCATTCTCGGTTTTAATCGTCACTGAGCAACACATGCTACAATGACAATATAAACCTCGAATTATAATAATTTAAAGAAAACATTCCCTGAAAGAATAATTATTGAGGGAAGATTATAATGTATATCCAGGAATCATACTAAAAGAATTTTATAAATTTTTAAATCTTGGATTGCCTCTATTTAAAAATATTACTTAATTACTTTTGAAGAATATAAAGTAGTACACAACTGAGGAATCCCATAAAATACCGTGTATTAGAATATTAATAAAAATGAGGAATATTTATATAAAATAATTTTTAAAAGAATCAACACATGAACGATAGGTATTGAGGAATCTGATAAATTATCAAGTATTGAAATATTAATAAAGATTAGAAATATTTATTTAAAATAATTTTAAAAGGATCAACACCTTGACGATAGGTGCCGGGAATCAACAATTGAAAATTTGTTTTTGAAAATAAACCCTTGAATACACGCAGTTTCCAATTCCAACATCTCGATCCTTTACTCACTTTATATTAATCTCTCCTTTTTTACACCTTGACCTTTTTTTTCGATCACACATCCATTTTTCTTTTATCATTTGTCAGTCTCTACCCGAGCACACTCGTCCACTCCGATAATTATTCCATTCCTCGAGATTCCATTTAGACGTGTGCTGGCTCTTAGTCGGCCTCCTACTCGTACCTATAGAAAGGTAAAGTACTACTTTAGTACGCTAATAATAGTGATCGTCTAACTCTGTTCTACCCGAACGCGTCCTAATACGCTTTACAATTTATCACAGATAGCTCATACAAATCATATTCTCGAAATAGTAACATATAACCACATAACACACCTATATCCTTTACACATCAGAAATCTTTATCAAAATAATAAAATAATTCTAATAAAAATTTGACAGCACCTCCTCTAAAATATGGCCTAACCTGTCGGAATACAGTCAATCAAATAAGAAATCAAAACATTCTTTGTATCCATACAACTAGCTCAATACGTTCTCGTCATCATTACAATCATATCAACATACACCATTTATAATCCTTCTGATCATCCATACACTTAGCACTTAATATATACCTTTGAACGATATACAAACCAAATCGTAGTATGTACATCCCACTTTAACATTTAAATAAACATTTGTACGACGAATTATAACTTACCCCTTATCCTGCTATCCACTGTCAAACCAAGCCAACACATAATTTGTAATCACCGTTCAAATATAAACTAATAACATAAATTATAATTTCGAATTATCCGATAAATAGGTAAATAATATTTTTAAAAAAAATTTATAATTTTAGAAAAAATTTGGGTTGCATCCCCTTTGCATGGGTATACTGTCAGTCGGACACAACCGACACCAAAACAATCGACAATCATAATATACAATCTCAAGTACTTATAACCAACTACGACAATAACATTTTATCCGAAGATAATATGTTACATAATTAATTTAGAACCAAAAATTCATCATGAAACTGAAATCAGTCAAGACAAAACTAAAACCAAATTTCGGTTTCACTGCAAACACATAACATAGACTATCGCAGCAACATTACTAATATATATATACGGCAAACAGCCCTGAGCTCAACTACACCACCATAGCAGTACATACCACCTCACAGCACTAATTACAAGCACACCCACTATGTAACACACACACAACTGCGTATATACGTACAGATACGCACACATGCAACATAAATTTCTGGCCTAAAAAGACAACATTAGTACTTCTAAACTTAAATTCGAACTCACACAAGGGACAATAACAGACTTGCGATGATGCCTCAACGGAAATGAGCAGAACCCATACATCACACACACACCGTGGCGCCTATGCACACAACACTGCCGCCCACATACACTTAGCTGCGCACACACACACGCATATGATTTGTAGTACACACACTCTCATTCAGCACAAGTCGCTGCAACACACAAATAGCAATACCCGTAGCAATCATACACAGCAGTCACGAACAGGGGAGATGGGACGACACTTATATTAGCTGGCCAACAGAGGAGGGAGAGAGATTGAGTGCGATTTTTTTGAGAGATATGGAGAGATTGAGAAGAGAGATTGGGAGTAAGATCGAGAGAGAGAGAGAGATTGACTTGAGAGTGTTCTAGAGAATGAGGGTGAGAGACCATCAATTTTTTTTTAGTACTGAAGAAGCGAACCAGAGTTGAGGTTTCTTAATTAGGAAAAAGCTAGGTCAAAAATAAAATTCCAAAATGCTAAAATCATTTTAAAAATCGATTCTTAATTACTTTTAAAACTCGAAATTAAATGGAAAATGGGTGAAAATTTAAACTTTATATTTTTAAAATGAAGAGTATGAAATTACAGACACCCACATATTTTTAAAATATTTTTAGGATAAAAAACGGAGTAGACATGAATTTTACAAGTTTTGACACTTTCAATATAATAAAACTCTTAAAATCATTTTAAAATACTTAAACACCCAAAATTATTCTCCCAAAATTTTTAAAAACTATATAATTATACAAAGATAATATTACAAAAGATTTCATGATTTTTATCAACTGCTGTGATTTTATAAAAATCTCAGAAGATCAATAATGTATATTAAAATAGATTTCTAATCGTTAAAAATTCAAATAAAAATACACGGACTCATATTTCACGTATACATCATTATATAAGCATGTAAACATGATGTCACATATATTTAACATAAAAAAATAAATTCTCACCATATAATCCACATTTAATATTAAATAATAATATCTATAATTACGATATTTTCTAGGGCGTTATATCCGAGGTCAGGAGTTGGTGCCACAAAACAACTACAAGAAACTATAACTTAAAATAAAACTTAATTACACAATCAACCCCTCAACAAGGATCGATCACAGGTCATGGTATGAAACAACAATCTAACATATACAACTTATTACAACTGTGACGCCCCTAGATCCGGGGTCAAGGATCCAGGTCATCACGGTCCAATTTCCGATCAATATCAATATCTCTTGAGTCTTTTTTTTTAACTTAATATTTATGCAATTGACCCCACATTAATACACACACACACACACCAGTCATATGCTCATAGAACAACATCCACCATATTAAAAGTTTAAAGTTAACGGTTATTACAACCCAGAATTCTACTAAGTACATTGTTGAATAATACTTCTACAGGAAGCATTTCAACAACCAAAAGTTTATTACAAACTTACACACTTAATTTACATAAGTCTACTAAGCCCCTTTCGCTTGTCACTACCTCGGGTATGGTCGCCAGCACTCGCTCAAAAGGTCGCCTTTCCCTTACCCTCTTGCGGGGTATAGTGCGTAGTATAGGCATGAGACCTAGCTGCTATATACATAAGTAGCAAGAATGAGCTATAATAGATCAGCAAGATAATATTGTAAACTAGAGTTTAGAATGAGAACGGGTATACATATATATGCATATATAAGCAGAAACCAGTTATAATCTTTAAGGAAAAATAAAGCTCTTATTTAATAATACATCATCCACTTACTATTATAAGAAAGAAATCTAAAATAATATAATATCAGTTTTTCTTCATCTGTAACCATAATTCCATCATCTTATATCATTATTCTGTTTTCAGTATAGAGATCTGAAAATCATTTTCAACTCTTTCTTTCAACTTTTGGGGATTTTCACTGTTGCCGAATACGAAAGGACGATGATCAGCCGCCCTCCGTACCCATCCTTTTTACTACCGGTAGAAGGAGGAAGGTACACCACTACATCCCCCTGGGGGAAGGTACGCCACTACATCCTCCTTCGGCAACTCTTGGGCCGAAATAAAATATTGATTGCTGGACTGTGCCGCACACAGCCTCCTACGCTTTTTGTTGCTATCCCCCTTTTTGTCAAATCATTATTCCATTTATAAAATATCATTCCACATTTCCATTTTCTCGCTTTCATTTCCACATATCAGTTACTCATATCATTTCCATTCTCGCACATTACTTCTATAAAATATATATATATATAACATAATGCTTTGATTATGATCCAGACATCTCTTTCATATTCAAGAAATCAAACATACTTTTATATTCATAAAATATTCCGTCTATTTTAAGAGTAGTAAATAATAATCAAATAATATTTATTAAACCACTGATACTCAAAAAGAATATTTTTAATATAGTATTATAAACCATATAACCCTAGATAACAACTGATACCATTCCCTTTCATATCTCTTTTACCATAGAGCATATTCGCTCCAATCGTAATTATCTCTATATCCATATTTCATAAATCATATCCATCTCTCTTTAATTTCCCAAAAACAAGGAAATATATTCTTTGCAACATAGCAACGATAGCATCACATATATATATACTCCATGATATCATTTTTATTCCAAAGATAAATAATTTTCAAAGTAGGGATAGAAAGATCTTGCCTCGATCTCTGTAAGTCGGAAGTATAGCTCGTGGCTCTCACGAAGTCTTTATAAACACGAAAAGGATCATTATCAGAATATATTCCACTTAACCACCTACGCTCATATAATAACACTCTTACAATATCCCATTACTATCTCAAAAGGTCTTGAGGACTTAACCATTCTTATTCCCGATTAAAGTTCTTAACGATTTACATTCTTTCCTTAACAACCACTCTCGACTGTAAAAATTCTCAGAAAATATAGATTCCGAATTTTAATGCAAGGCTAACTGTCAAGGGTCCTCTGACCACCCTACTACACTATCCCAAAATTTTATAACTTTTAAAAATGTTTAAGTATGGTAATTATAGCCTCAAAGTTGATACAATTACGTTTTCTCGGTTCTCGAACGTCTTTCACTAAAACTGACTTTTCTCCTAAACCGTTCATCAGATTTTAACGTACTTTATATCAAAACGATCTATGAACCAAGCTCTACCCTTACATGATCAGTGGGTGCTCTGGACAGAAACCTACCGTACGAGAATGGGTGCTAAAAACAGGGCATCTATTTGGATTAACGAAAATCCGGCATTATAACGGCTATATTTTCATACTTTCCAAAATTCAACTCCTCCAAATCCATCATCCACCTTATACACCATCACCTACACCATGTGGTCATCTTACCAACCATGGTTACAAGTATATACTCCTTTCATATACCATAAAAACACTTTTAAACGCATATATAATCATGATTTCATCACTTATAACCACTTAACCACTAATACCATTAATATTCATCATAAAACTCAAGAGGGGTGAAGAGATTATACCTTCTTTGAAGCTTTAATACTCTTAATATATGCTTTTAGTCCTTGGTACACCTTTAAACAACCTTAACACACCTTAATCTTTCAAAACAAAACATAAAATCCATATAAGTTACTATTCATTCACTATTCATCATCACCTTCATGATTTTATTTCTCAAAGATGGAATGGATTTAGAAGTTAGGATTCATAGCATACCTTAACCTATACCCAAGAAAGCTCCTTGAATTTTCCCTTGATTTTAGATGACTTGGAACTAGGGTTTCAAATTTCCATTTTTCTCTTTTTTTTCTACTTGGCTGAATGGAGTTTTCTTGTATGGGGAGAGATTTTTTTCTTGCTTTTTGATCTTATCTCATCTTAATCTTGTTTAATCTAGTGTCTTGTGGAAGCTTGTGGATATTTACAAGGTCAAAGGACTAATCTACCACTTAAATAAGTGTTAGTGGATGATGATGTCACTAGTGATGTCATTGGATGCATCCTTTAATCCTTTTCTTGATTTTCCTAAGTAATTTTCTAGCACTCTTGGTAATAATAATGTGGTATATATCCTTGTTATGTTATAATCTTGGTTGTTTGGTTTCCATACTCGTCTAGTTGTGGTTCGTTTCGAATATATCTCGTCATCCAGTGGTTTTGAAATCGTTTAAAAATCCAAATTCCCTTAGCATTCCCTTAACTTAAAAATCCCCTGGTTTAACTTAAATTCACTAATTCCTCAATATATAATTCCTTTAATATTTCTATCCTCCTTAATATCCAATAAATAGAAGCTCGTTCGAACTCAAAATCCTCAAAAATCCGTATTCAGGAATTTCTGAAATCTATCGTCATTTCGAGTCACTTATTTTCCTAGTACAATACTAATATGGTTTCTGTTTACTCGTTTTACATTTCAAGTATAGAGTACTTACATACCATTTTCCTAAATCCTCAAAATTTACTATTCATGTGATCACTGTAGCATTGCTAAGTTAGGGTTATTACAGTCTTCCCCCCTTAAAAGGATTCCGTCCCGGAATCATGTTGGAAATGTCCATAGGTATCTTTTTCATTCTCACCTACTAACTTCTACACTACTCCCCCTATCCTTTTCCTTTCATAATATCCCATCTTGTTTGCGCAAAGATATACCAATATAAACTTTCTTGTCATTCATCAACATGCCATTTGGTTTATCAATAGCAGTACTTTTACTGTCTTTTCCTTACAAATCTCCTCTTGTTTTCCGTCATTCTATATTATCTCATTCCTCCTTTCTCTTTTTAACTAAAGTATCGGCCACCACATTGGCCTTTCCTGAATGGTAGTGTATCTCACTTATGGTTTGGCCATATTCTGATCTCTATCATGACATAAAATATTAGTACTTTATCTTAATACATCTCGTCTCTGTAAAATCCTCCAGAAATTAGTCTTATAATGCTATTCCTTGAAACAATTGTAAGAAAATATTATTCATAATATATATTTCCTGTTCGTGTCCTACAAGGTTGTGTTTTTCCCACAAAATATCCTTATTCTTCCTTACTGAATCAGCATATCTTACTTCCTAACAGATAGATTATTCTTACCTATTTTATTAACTTATTTACCCTATTAATGAATTAAATCGATCCCTAACCAAACACTTGCACTAAAATTTTAAATCGAAAATAAGTACCTGTGTCTGCATCTGGTTTCTTCAACGCTTCTCCTAAGGTCATGTTGTACACTCTAGGAGTAGGCCTATTTGAAGCAGTCATACTTTGCCCTGGTGCGGACGACCCATCGGAACGACAATCTCTAGCAAGGTGTCCTAGTTTTCCACACTGGTAACACTTGATGGCACTCCTATCGACCGATGGACACCTCTCCTGAAAATGTCCTTTCTGTCCACACTTGAAGCAAGTTACCCATAACATTCTACACACTCCCGAATGCTTCCTACCACACACGTTACAATCTGGGAATGGTGGTTGTGATTGATTGGACTGAAATGTTCCTGAAGATTTACCACCCTGATTTACCGTCTCACTAGTAGTCTTGTTACCCCCCGACTTTCCCACAAATTGAGCATTATGACTCTTTGCTCTGATACCATCTGTGACGCCCCTAGATCCGGGGTCAAGGATCCAGGTCATCACGGTCCAATTTCCAATCAATATCAATATCTCTTGAGTATTTTTTTTAACTTAATATTTATGCAATTGACCCCACATTAATACACACACACACCAGTCATATGCTCATAGAACAACATCCACAATATTAAAAGTTTAAAGTTAACAGTTATTACAACCCAGAATTCTACTAAGTACATTGTTGAATAATACTTCTACAGGAAGCATTTCAACAACCAAAAGTTTATTACAAACTTACACAATTAATTTAAATAAGTCTACTAAGCCCCTTTCGCTTGTCACTACCTCGGGTATGGTCGCCAGCACTCGCTCAAAAGGTCGCCTTTCCCTTACCCTCTTGCGGGGTGTAGTGCGTAGTATCGGCATGGGACCTAGCTGCTATATACATAAGTAGCAAGGGTGAGCTATAATAGCTCAGCAAGATAATATTGTAAACTAGAGTTTAGAATGAGAACAGGTATACATATATATGCATATATAAGCAGAAACCAGTTATAATCTTTAAGGAAGAATAAAGCTCTTATTTAATAATACATCATCCACTTACTATTATAAGAAAGAAATCTAAAATAATATAATATCAGTTTTTCTTCATCTGTAACCATAATTCCATCATCTTATATCATTATTCTGTTTTCAGTATAGAGATCTGAAAATCATTTTCAACTCTTTCTTTCAAGTTTTGGGGATTTTCACTGTTGCCGAATACGTAAGGACGATGATCAGTCGCCCTCCGTACCCATCCTTTTTACTACCGGTAGAAGGAGGAAGGTACACCACTACATCCCCCTGGGGGAAGGTACGCCACTACATCCTCCTTCGGCAACTCTTGGGCCGAAATAAAATATTGATTGCTGGACTGTGCCGCACACAGCCTCCTACGCTTTTTGTTGCTATCCCCCTTTTTGTCAAATCATTATTCTATTTATAAAATATCATTCCACATTTCCATTTTCTCGCTTTCATTTCCACATATCAGTTACTCATATCATTTCCATTCTCGCACATTACTTCTATAAAATATATATATATATATATATATATATAAAACATAATGCTTTGATTATGATCCAAACATCTCTTTCATATTCAAGAAATCAAACATACCTTTATATTCATAAAATATTCCGTCTATTTTAAGAGTAGTAAATAATAATCAAATAATATTTATTAAACCACTGATACTCAAAAAGAATATTTTTAATATAGTATTATAAACCATATAACCCTAGATAACAACTGATACCATTCCCTTTCATATCTCTTTTACCATAGAGCATATTCGCTCCAATCGTAATTATCTCTATATCCATATTTCATAAATCATATCCATCTCTCTTTAATTTCCAAAAACAAGGAAATATATTCTTTGCAACATTGCAACGATAGCATCACATATATATATATACTCCATGATATCATTTTTATTCCAAAGATAAATAATTTTCAAAGTAGGGATAGAAAGATCTTGCCTCGATCTCTGTAAGTCGGAAGTATAGCTCGTGGCTCTCCCGAAGTCTCTATAACCACGAAAAGGATCATTATCAGAATATATTCCACTTAACCACCTATGCTCATATAATAACACTCTTACAATATCCCATTACTATCTCAAAAGGTCTTGAGGACTTAACCATTCTTATTCCCGATTAAAGTTCTTAACGATTTACATTCTTTCCTTAACAACCACTCTCGACTGTAAAAATTCTCAGAAAATATAGATTCCGAATTTTAATGCAAGGCTAACAGTCAAGGGTCCTCTGACCACCCTACTACACTATCCCAAAATTTTATAACTTTTAAAAATGTTTAAGTATGGTAATTATAGCCTCAAAGTTGATACAATTACGTTTTCTCGGTTCTCGAACGTCTTTCACTAAAACTGACTTTTCTCCTAAACCGTTCATCAGATTTTAACGTACTTTATATCAAAACGATCTATGAACCAAGCTCTACCCTTTCATGATCAGTGGGTGCTCTGGACAGAAACCTACCGTACGAGCATGGGTGCTAAAAACAGGGCATCTATTTGGTTTAACGAAAATCGGGAATTATAACGGCTATATTTTAATACTTTCCAAAATTCAACTCCTCCAAATCCATCATCCACCTTATACACCATCACCTACACCATGTGGTCATCTTACCAACCATGGTTACAAGCACATACTCCTTTCACGTACCATAAAAACACTTTTAAACACATATATAATCATGATTTCATCACTTATAACCACTTAACCACTAATACCATTAATATTCATCATAAAACTCAAGAGGGGTGAAGAGATTATACCTTCTTTGAAGCTTTAATACTCTTAATATATGCTTGTAGTCCTTGGTACACCTTTAAACAACCTTAACACACCTTAATCTTTCAAAACAAAACATAAAATCCATATAAGTTACTATTAATTCACTATTCATCATCACCTTCATGATTTTATTTCTCAAAGATGGAATGGATTTAGAAGCTAGGATTCATAGCATACCTTAACCTATACCCAAGAAAGCTCCTTGAATTTTCCCTTGATTTTAGATGAATTGGAACTAGGGTTTCAAGTTTCCATTTTTCTCTTTTTTTTCTACTTGGCCGAATGGAGTTTTCTTGGATGGGGAGAGATTTTTTTCTTGCTTTTTGATCTTATCTCATCTTAATCTTGTTTAATCTAGTGTCTTGTGGAAGCTTGTGGATATTTACAAGGTCAAAGGACTAATCTACCCCTTAAATAAGTGTTAGTGGATGATGATGTCACTAGTGATGTCATTGGATGCATCCTTTAATCCTTTTCTTGATTTTCCTAAGTAATTTGCTAGCACTCTTGGTAATAATAATGTGGTATATATCCTTATTATGTTATAATCTTGGTTGTTTGGTTTCCATACTCGTCTAGTTGTGGTTCGTTTCGAATATATCTCGTCATCCAGTGGTTTTGAAATCGTTTAAAAATCCAAATTCCCTTAGCATTCCCTTAACTTAAAAATCCCCTGGTTTAACTTAAATTCACTAATTCCTCAATATATAATTCCTTTAATATTTCTATGCTCCTTAATATCCAATAAATAGAAGCTCGTTCGAACTCAAAATCTTCAAAAATCCGTATTCAGGAATTTCTGAAATCTATCGTCATTTCGAGTCACTTATTTTCCTAGTACAATACTAATATTGTTTCTGTTTACTCGTTTTCCATTTCAAGTATAGAGTACTTACATACCATTTCCCTAAATACTCAAAATTTACTATTCATGTGATCACTGTAGCATTGCTAAGTTAGGGTTATTACAACAACCACTTCTTTAATCTAGACACCATCCATTAATCTGTCTAATCTTTAGCTCGATCCAAAACCGTATCTGTCCAAGCTGGCTCCAAAAGCTATCCTGGATAGAGTATCTCGTTACTCTCGTTCGGCTCGCAGGACGTATGATCATCCGTATTCTTAACTGTAAGGTTAGGTAAAATGAAACAAGAGTGAGCCAAAAATGCTCATCAAATGTATAGTGTAACAACTTCTTAATAAATTGTTGTATACAAAATCAATAATAAAATTAATATTTGAGGATTAAATCAATTTCCATTTTAAAATGAGATCTTCACTTTCTTTAAACCATAACTTTACATCAATAACATTCTTTTCATTAAAGTAGTTCTATCGTTAGAACATATGGATAGAGTTTCCAACTTCAAAGTAATTATCTTTTTAAAACATTATAAAATTGATTGGAGTTTTTACACGACAACGGACAATACAGGTGATTAGCTATGTAAAGTCCCCATAGTGGACACGAGGTCCCTCTGGACATGATCCTCTCATTAAGATAACTTGGAGCTCCCAAGAGGAAACACATTATCCTTTATAAGGTGCTAGACTAGTCCCACTAGAACTACAGCATAAAAAGAAAATGTGTTGGATCGGCATCACCCGGCCTCTTATGCCTCTCCAATCTTTAGGAATCCGTAAAAACCATTTGACGAAGTTCCTAAACATTTTTTAAAACATAACCTTTAAAACAGTAAAGCTTAGAAAAGCTTTTAAATTCTAGAAAGCATTTAAGTGATCGAATCATTTTGATGGAAAGTGGTAAAAGATTATGGGTCAAAGCATAAGTGATATAGAATTTGTAATAGCTAGAATCATAAGGTAAAATATGGAATTACTAGAACAACATGAATGTAACCAAGTGCAGGATATTTAAATAAATTCTCAAACTCAATATAAAAATTTACACCAATAGGAGTGAATTAAGTAGTTTAAAACGAATATTTAGGATAAAACTTTAGAGTAAATAATTATATAACAATTTGAAGAAAACATCCCTTACAGAGTGTCTATTGAAGGAAAATTATAAGTTGTTTCAAGAAATAATGCTAACAGATTTTTACGAATTTAAATCCCTTAAATACTTCTGAAAAATATAAAATAGTGCACAACTAAGTATCCCGTAAAATACAAAGCGTTAGAATATTAGAAAAGGGCAAAGAATATTTCTGAGATAATTTAAAAGAGTCAAACTTAAACAATAGGTGAAAAGAATATACAATTGTAAAATAATTTGAGTGCAAACATTTTTATACTAGTTGAAGGAGAAGGTCACTTGAAATAAAAGTGAAAGGCGTAATTGAAGAAACAACAATAAAAATAGGTGTCGACGAGATCGACACAACAATTAGGGTGATAGCAATTAAAGAAACAAATCTCTCAGTAGGTTTTGACGAGTCAACACGAATAATTGGGGTGATATCATAAGTAACATAATTATGCAATGAATTCACTTGAACAAGAATTGAAGGGAACCACTTGCCTCTTACACATAGTTCTGATTCCAACACATCGATTCGTTACTCACTTTACTCAGTCTCTACTCGACCATACGTCTGTCTTTCTTCTATAATTCGTCAATCTCGATACTAATACACTTGTCAACTCTGATAAATATCTTCCTTCTCAAAATCTCATTCTTATGTGCTCTGGCTCTTTACCGGGACTTCTACTCGAACCTTTATAAGAATATAGTATTGATTTAGTACTTCATACCATTATAGAGTAACTCACTGTATCTAACAATACCTCAGCTTGTTTACATAAACCTTCTAAGCAATATGTCTAACCCAGAGATACAAGAATATATGTATATAATAAGGACATACGACTTAAGTCCACAAATCATATGTGTATCATATCATACATTTTTATTCCTCGAGGTGTGAATGGAATGTCCTTAGGGTAAGGTATTTACTTACACCGTCTAATTCTTTTGACAATTATAATACGTAATCAAACAAGATCACATATGCAAGTTGCACATTCAACATACTATTGGCGGTAGATTAACAATATCAATTTCTATTTAATGTACTAACATTGTATAACATTTTCATATATTTTGCAAGTGTACAAGTAACGACACTTATAACAACTTAAACACATCTTTTAATACAATCATAACAAAATTATATAAATTTTAACTCTTTTTAAACCACCAATCACAATGCACGTATTAAGACTCGACACAATTTAATTAATATGTTCCTTTCTATAAAACAAGGCATTCTCTTCCGAATCTCCAAATAAAATCCATCTAAACAGATAGTACATCTCAATACAATTGCGTGCATATATTATACGCAAATTTTCGAATTTGGGAAGTATTTTAATTAATTAAAATACTTTTTATCCAATAAAAGGACCATTTAGCAACCTTTTTAATCTAGTAAATTCCATAACTCCATTGTTCTTCATTCTAAAATCAAGTAAAAATCTCCAAAAAGCTTCTAATACTATCCCAAGATTAAATAAAATTACTCTCCGAAAAGTACTCTTAACCTAACTTATAAAAATCCTCAAAGTCTCTATTTAAATCCTTTTTCTAAATTTTCTAACTATTTAATTTCTATCTTCTACCATTTCCATTTTCTTACAAAATTACAATATTTTTCCACCAATTTATTCAACCCTTTCTCTCAAATTTTCACCATACCAATTTACTAACAAAAAAATAATCAAATCTTCTTTCTTTTCTACTCTTATTCTTCTATTATTCTTTTTCTCCTGTCTCTCTTCTCTCATCTCTTTCTCTCTTTTCTCTCGGTTTTGCAACACACACACTAACACACTACACTCACATACGGACACACACCTGCCCTGCACCATAAACACACAACTTGCACATAAACACACACAAAAACGCATACCAGATCACACACCCAAGCACACACACTCCTCTCGATTCTCCCCTTATTCTAAACTCACAAACACATACATACAACCTATACACTGTTAGTGTAGGTGCCCTAGAAGCAATACATTATTTCTTTTAATAAACCTTTATGTCATTTGATCATTCAATAAATGTATTTATTATGACTTTAATTACTGCGATATATTTGTTAGCATAATAAATGTCCTTAGAATCATGATACACATTGTATAGTTTAAGTACATGACTTGAACTTGAGATTATATAATATATCATATTCTTAAAGGTCCTTAGCCGAGTATTATTATATAGGACAATAATATACATAAATAGACTAGTATTTTGTTTGACAGATAACCACATCTCATTGGTTATAAGTATGGAGATACTAAAGTCAATACATAGGTACACGTAGGGGTACATGGTACTGGACAGACCCACAGTGAGATTCTTCATGTTTAATAAAGTCATAAGAAAGACTCACAGTGATAATGGTGTAATGATCCTTTGACTTGAGATCATTATATTTCTATACGAGGATTAATATACTTTGACTACATTAAAAGTTACCTTTGACCGGGTGATGATAAAAGTGGACATCGAGTATATCATGAGTCGTATGAGAAATATGAATGATAGATAAAGGATTTAACCCTCCTATAATTAGGAGAGATATTATTGGCCTCTTGATTGAGTGAGACTATAAAATGCATGGCCGTGCTCAAATAATGATTTGTTTTTTTTTAATAGTCTACTCATGGATCAAGTAAACCCGGATTAAATGTTAAAGAGGATGACTAAATACATGCCTCGAGTTTAATCTATAATATATATGGTTAAAGGGATTATATTACACGGAAACATTAATCACGAAAGGTTTTGTCGAATCACGATTTAATTATTGTTTAATTGGGTAGCAATGATGTATTACTAGATACCGCTCATTGTTTATAATTTTATTGGAAAATAAAATTATTTCCAATTAAATAATAGCCTATAGGGTCACACACATGGACCACTTAAAGGAATAGTTAATTTAAATTATGGATTTAAATTAATTGATGATTATTTGAATTTTGTTATATTAATTAAGTGAGACTTAATTAATTGAGATAATATAAATTCGAATTAGAGGAGTATTTCTGCCCATAATAATTAAGTATGACTTAATTATTAATTAAATAATAGAAATTTCATTTTATTATTTAATCCTATACCTACAAGGGTTGGGTTTTGCTGTTATGGGCCTATTAATTAGTCATTATAAATAGATAATGATAGGAATATAGGCCATTACGTTTTCGAGAAAAAAAAACCCTAGAGGAGGCAGCAGCAAAAGCGGCAGAAACAAATAACACGAATCATCAAGAGGGAGGCTAGTACGTCCATTCCGCAGTCAAGTTCGTGAGACGCTCTTGAAGGTGCTCGTGTGGATACCATATAGGTGTTTTCCAAGAGGTAGACACAAGTCGTGAAAGCTAGGATCTCTGTTGAGTTCGTGAAAGTCAAGATCTTAATAGGTATAATTCTGTTTCACCATAATCTGTCCAATATTATACATGGATCCTGAGTTTGGGTTCCAATTTTTTTTGTTATATTTACGTTTATCCGCTGCGTTTTATGCATCGGAACCCAACAATGGCATCAGAGCTACGTGTATAAGGGGCTGATTTGGTTACGTGTTTACTGTATTTTTACGTGTATGCATGTTTGATGGATCTGCCATGATACAGTTATGTTATATGATTGATAAGGGGAAAGGGCTGTCAGTGGCAGGGGACTCCTGTCTATCATGGTGAGATGCGACGAATATAAACGATTATATTCGGCCATTGTATCATTGGGTCTAACTTAACTGAGTCATTATAATAAGGTGAAAATAAATGGTTATATTCAACTATTATGAACTTAGAAGCATAGAGTTTGGTTAAAAATCTATTAGATAGATAAGATCCATCGTTGTTCACCAAACTATCCAAGAATTATATATGATATAATTGACAACTATTGTCTACCTAAATAATCATGTTTTAAGGACTACCAGTGGTTGACTTAGGACATGACGAAATATGGATCTTGGCTCATTACAAAGATTTATGGGATATACTTTCTGAATTAATAGTAAGGGCTATTAATTTGATAAAAATAGTGGGAGATATATTATGAATATATCATAATCATTTGAACATAATAATTTATAACTAAGACAATCTAATGTTTATTTTGTGCTTTTATCATTGTAGATACTAAGTAATGGCAAACAACACAAACACACTATCCGTACGATCAGTCCTTGAGAAGGACAAGCTGACAGGAGGAAACAACTTCCTAGACTGGCAGAGGAATTTGAGGATTGTCCTCAGGCAGGAGCGCAAGCATCATGTCATTGATATCCCTCCGCCAGGTCCCCTTCCTGAGGGCACTACTGTTGAGGAACGAGCGGCCCACACAAAGGATGAGAATGATGCAAATGATGTTGCATGTCCTATGTTGGCAAGTATGAGTGCTGAGCTTCAAAGACAGCATGTGCATATGGATGCATATACCATCAATGAGCACTTGCAAAGCATGTTTGCAAGCCAAACTCATCAAGAGAGGTTCAACACGAGTAAGTCACTCTTTAATTGCAAACAAGAGGCAAGTAAACCAGTTGGCCCACATGTTCTGAAGATAATTGATTACATTGAGTACCTTGAAACTTTGGGTTTTCCGATTGGTCCGAAAACTGGTATTGACCTAATCATGAATTCTTTGAACAACAAATTCACTCAGTTTGTTGTGAACTACAATATGAATGAATTTGACAAAACACCTACTGAATTTTTGGCTATGTTGAGAACATATGAGACCAACATGAAGACAGCTGAACCTGCTCCCATACTGATGGTGGGCAATAAAGGTAAGGTCAAAGGGAAAGGCAAGTGGAAGGGTAAGAAGAAGACTGGATCTGATTCTACACCCAAGCCAAAGTCAGGTCCTAAACAGGCTTTAAAGCCTAAAGGTGGTGTTGCTCAGGGTAAATGTCACTACTGTAAGAAAATTGGTCACTGGAAAGAAACTGTTCAGTTTACTTGGAGGATCTGAAGAAGAAGAGGGCTGAACAAGCTTCTACTTCAGGTATATATGTTATAGAAGTCAATCTGTCTATTTCTACATCTTGGGTATTGGATACTGGATGTGCTTCTCACATTTTTATAAATGTGCAGGAAATGCAGAGAAGTAGGACTTTGGCTAAGGGAGAAGTGGACCTAGGAGTTGGCAATGGAGCAAGAGTTGCTGCTTTAGCTGTAGGAACTTATTATTTATCTTTGCCCTCTGGGCCTGTTTTAGAACTAGATGACTGTTTTTACGTGCCTACGATTCGTAGAAACATTATTTCTGTTTCTTGTTTGGACAAGAAAGGTTTTTCATTTACAATAAAGAACAACAGTTGTTCTTTTGCTTTGAATAATTTAACCTATGGTGTTGCGCGTTTGTTTAATGGTTTATATGTTCTTGATTTAGATAATCCTGTCTGTAATATAGAAAACAAATGACTTAAAGTCAATGACTCAAATCAAACATACCTCTGGCATTATCGTCTAGGCCACATAAATGAGAAACGCATATCCAAATTACATAAGGATGGATACTTGGATAAGTTTGATTTTGAATCATACCAAGAATACGAATCTTGTTTGCTTGGTAAGATGACTAAATCCCCTTTCACTGGTAAAGGTCAAAGGGCCACTGAACGTCTGGAGCTAATACATAGTGATGTATGTGGCCCAATGCGTGTGATGGCTAGAGGAGGCTACTACTACTTCATAAAATTTACTGATGATTTCAGTAGATATGGATATGTATATCTTATGTAGAATAAATCCGATTCTTTTGAAAAGTTCAAAGAATATAAGGCTGAAGTAGAGAAGCAAATTGGTGGAGGTGCAAGTATTAAGATCTTACGATCCGATCGTGGGGGTGAATACTTAAGCACCAAATTTAAAGAGTATTTAAAGGAGTGTGGTATTGTATCACAACTCACTCCGCCAGGTACACCTCAATGGAATGGAGTTTCGGAGAGGAGAAATCGCACCTTGTTGGACATGATGCGATCGATGATGAGTCATGCAGATCTTCCAATTAGTTTCTGGGGTTACGCTCTAAAAACAGTAGCTTTCACACTTAACCGTGTTCCTACTAAGAAGGTTCAAAAGACTCCATATGAGATATAGGAGGAGAAACGGTCAGGCATGAGCTTTATGAAAGTTTGGGGAAGCAAGGCGTTTGTGAAACGTCAAGTATCTGACAAGCTTGGACCTAAATCTGAAGAGTGCAATTTTGTGGTATACCCTAATAAAACAAAGGCATATTATTTTTATAGTCCTTCTGAGCAGAAAGTGTTTATTGCTCGAGATGCTGTCTTCATGGAAAGAGATTTTGTTTCCAAAAGAAATAGTGGGAGAACTATAGATCTCGATGAAGATCGAGAACCACAAAATAGCATTGAACCTGAAGTGGAACAAGAGCAGGATAATGATAATGCTCAACAAACACAGGCTGTTCGTAGAACTTGTACAATTCGCCATGAGCGCGAGAGATATGTATTTCTCTTGACTCAATGTGGTGATTTGATGCTCATAGATGAAGATGAGCCTCTCACATACCAAGATGCTATGAACACTCCAGACTCTAAGAGATGGCTTGAAGCCATGAAATCTGAGATGGATTCCATGTACGAAAACCAAGTATGGACTTTGGTTGATCCACCTGAAGGGGTAAAACCCGTAGGGTGTAAATGGGTTTTCAAGAAGAAAACTAACATGGATGGAAATGTTCAGACCTATAAAGCAAGGCTGGTTGCAAAAGGTTTCAAACAAATTAATGGTATTGACTATGATGAAACTTTCTCACCAGTGGCTATGGTCAAAGCCATAAGGATATTGCTTGCCATTGCAGCATTCCATGATTATGAAATCTGGCAAATGGATGTCAAAACAGCCTTCCTTAATGGAAGCCTTGAAGAGGATGTGTACATGACACAACCTGAAGGTTTTGTTGATCCAAGGAATGTTGGCAAGGTATGTAAATTACGTTGATCCATTTATGGATTGAAGCAAGCCTCTAGGAGATGGAATATCCGGTTTGATGAAATAGTCAAAGAGTATGGCTTTGTTCAAAACGAAGATGAACCTTGTGTTTACAAGAAGGTTAGTGGGAGCCATGTTGCATTCATAGTACTATATGTTGATGATATACTGTTAGGTCCAATATGTTTGTAGAAGGGGGGGTTGAATACAAATAGTACTGTTTAATCGAAATTTGTCCGGATAAATTTAATTTATATTTTGACAAATTTGAGCGGAATTAAATGAAACAAAATTCAAGTTGAATATAAAATTATATTAACTTAAGGGGTTTGTTACAAATACAGTACAGAAATTATATCTAGTTAATAAAAACAAATTAGAAAATTCGACATGAATTTTTCTAGATTTGTTAATAAAAATCGAGATATAGATTAGGAGTAAAAACTCGCTAATAGTACAAGAGTATCAAGTAAACAAGTTCTATCAGATCAGATATTAAAAATAAGATGAACTTGAATTTATACAAATTTATTTCTCTTGCTGTGTTGTTCTTCAATGAGAGAGAATGGCTTTTTGTTTCTTGAAGATGATATGTTCTGTGTGTTTTTTTATCTGGCCGCCTGTCTTGATTTTATGTTGTCTTCTGCACCTTTTCTTTTTCATTTGTACTGCCAAGACAATCGGCAAGACAATCTGCTCTTCCAAGACAATCAGTTTTGTACTGCCAAGACAATCAACTTGTACTGCAAAGACAATAGGCAATACAATAGGCAAGACAATCAAGGCTTACCAAGACAATCGGTAAGACAATCAAAATTGTCTTTAACAAATAAAAAAGATAAACAACTCGGCTGTCATAATTGATTATAAACAAAATTTGAACTGCTGTAAAAGAAGACTAGTCGCAGGAACAGGGAGTACAGAACACGCGCGGCTGATTCTTCTCCTTTTCCAGGCGCGTGCGTGCCACGCGCTGTAAAGGCGCGTTAATCCTGCTGTAGACAATAGCATGTGCACACTTTTACTTTGTCTTGTGTTTACAGATTTGCAACTCAGCTTGTCTGTCGACTTGTACCACTTTTTTTTTAATTTCTTTATTTTTGTCGACCAAGTGTACACTGCAACTCTTTTTTTTTTTATTTCTTTTCCTTTTCTTTTGATTTTTCTTTTCTTTATCTATTGTATTTAATTTAATTAACTTGATTAATTAATTAATCATTTAAATGAATAATGATTAATTAATTAATAAACTAATTAATTAAATCTAATAGATTAATATATTAATTCAAAATTTAATTAACATGATAATTAATTTAATAAATTAATTAATTCGACATGAATTAATTTATTAAATTAAATCAATTACAAAATTATATTAATTAAAAGAGAATTAATATAAATCTTTTGACAGCTCAAATCTTTTTCTTGAACCACTGAAAGTAATAAAGAATTACCACCGGATTTTCGTTGACGTTCGATGCACGGTCTGGTTCATGAGCGACTAACTCCAACTGCTTTTCTTTATTTTTGACTCTGTGATTTGGTTCCTTTCTTCTCTTAACATACCAGTCTTGACAGCTTGAACCACTGAAGTTAATGATAAACAACCACTGTTTAATGTTGACACTCGATGTACTGTCTGGTTCATGAGTGACTAACCGCAATGACTGTTCTTCATATATTGACTTTAAAATCTGGTTCCTTTTCTTTTCTTTTTCTTCTCTCTCTATTAATTCTTCTGTACTGTCTCTGTCAATGTCGAAATCTCTGTCACTTTAAATGAATCCACTTCTTTAACGAATACTCCACTGAGGCTTGATCAGATGTCTGAACTTCTTTCAATGTAGTAATTCTTCAAGTCTGTAGATTGACCTTGATCTTTTTCTTCTGACAGATAATACAATCTGAGATTCCTTGTGACAATCTATATACTATTTACTATTACAATCTTGTTTAAGTTGAGTTGTATCCTCGAAATACAAATATGCTACATCATATGCCTTTCAATCTCCCCCTATTTGTTTGTTAGACAATAACAAGCAAATACCTAGAGGATAACTCAACTAACTCACTTAAACAAGAAAAAGATAAAACTTTTAAGAACTAAGTAAATAATAAAAAAAAATTCTCTGGTTTAGATTTAACAATTCCAGAATCTTCAGTTGATGAAATGATAGATGATTGTTCCTCTAGCACTGAACTGATCTTCAATAGATAACTCATCTTCATTTCTGATTCTTCATATCTCTGCCTGATAATCCTTCACATCTTACATTGGTGATTATCAGCAGTTCTTGATTTACAATCACTTCCCATTTCTGACACAGCTTTTCTCACTAAAGAAAAACAGCTGTTCCTACTATATAGACAATGGTGAATCAATACCATTTCTATAACTTCTGGTGAATTTACTACTCTTCCACTTAGCCTTTATACATAGTACATTGAAAGACTAATAGAATAGTATTGTGATGTAATTCTCCTTATATCTCCACTTTCATAACAAATGAAATCTAAGGCTCCCCCTTAGTAAATAGACTTGCTTCCCATTCTACGCACAGTCTTTACTGCTCCCCCTTTCTAACTCATTCTTCTTTTACTTGTACCCCATACTTCTCCCACTTAGTTGAGTATATCCTACTAAGGTAAGCTTCTGAGCTTGAATATATCTTTTTCAATATATTTCTCCCCCTTAGTTGAGGAATCCTCCATTCAACTAATTGACAAAGTAGTTAATACCAAATTGTTACCAATTTCTACCTATCGTTAGAGTACATTGAAATCAATTGATAAAGCTTTGTTAGAAAGGAAGTTTCATTTTCTTCCTCACTGTGAGTGTGTGATAGTGTTTAGTGTACCTCACAAGTGTTTCACTCTTCTCTCCACTCATTTGTATTGAGTGTCTCACTTCTATCTATGTTTACACTCTTGCTCACTAATGTTTCACTCATATCACTCATAGTTCCAACATCCGTTAGTGTACCTGCAAGGAAAAATCACCCTAGCCCCTTCAAGAGAGGTCAGTGGTGGTGCAATGGGAGTTCGCAAATCCCAAATCCTCGTTGACTCGTCAGACGAATCTGAGTCATAATCTACAAGTTTCTAATTTCCCTTTTTAAGGTCTTCAGATTTGAAATCTGAGAAGGTAAACAATGATATATAAATTTAGCATTGAGATCAAGATTCCCTTCTAATGTCTGTGAAGACATCACCTTGTTAAACTCATCAGGTAAAATCTGAATCATAGTTCACAAGTTGCCGATCCGCACTTATGTCGGATCCGTTACCCGCAGGATCCAGATATGTTCCATCTGGGGAGTTAGATAATGATCTTCATGAATTTTGCATTTGAGATCAATACCTTCTTTCGAGGTCTGTGAAGACTCTTAGTTCATTAAAGAACCTTTAACTTATAATCCTAACCGTAAAATGGTTGGATTACAGGTTTCCGTCAATTCATCCTTAGTGTGTGCAATCTCACTTTGTGCATATAAAATATTTTGGATAGTGTATAAGGTAGTGACTCTTCAACTGAAAATCCCACACATCCTTGTTTGCTGCATCAAGTGCAGTTACTCCCTGGTGACCTCTAGTCTGATAGGTTACTTCCATTTAGGGGGTAAGATAGAATGTGTTTCAAACTTCATTTTGGACTAGGACTACTGCGGAATGAGAGTCGATTTCTCTCTTCTCTCTCTTGAACCCTAACCTAGCCGCCATAAAATCTACACCTTTTCCCCATCAGATCTGACCTAAAACCTTCACTAATCCATCTCTCTCTTCTAACCTTTCACCATATACACCCTTGTTTCTTATATTATTAATATTTTCTTTGTTGGTATGTTTTCTTTCGTTTGGGTTTTCTGTTCAGTGGGTTCTTTGGAGACCCAGCTGGGGAAATCCCTTCTTCTTATGCGTAATCGTTCTTCGATTGCAAGATATGTATTCGTTGAAGACTCGCTTTCCTTTGATAAGGAAGTTAAGAAGCTCAGAGTTGTTTGCTCTAGCTCAAGCGACAATAAAGGTCTTTCTTTAGTGGATTTAGTCGAGATTTCTTCTTGCTTAAGAGGGGATGGTATCATGGTGTTTGTGGGGGATATGGTGGCCAATGGTTTTGCTTTGGCTAAAAACCCACTCAATTTCGGCGTCATTGATGGTTTTGTTAATTGGCACCAGTTGTTTGATGATATGCTTCATCGAAATTTTGATGAGATGTTCCATCGAAAGTTTGAAGGAGCACGACCTGCTTTGCATATTTGTGTTTATGGTAACTGGATTATGTTGGTGATAATGAGGAATTGTGATAGCTTGAACAACCGTTTTATGTTTCCTTGATGTGAGGGTTACTCTCTATTCGTTGATATGGGAGTAAATAAGAAGCTTAGAGAGGTTGTTCTCTCTAAACAAGGTGGTCTTATGACCCTCAAGTTGGATGGGGTCTTGTCAATGCAGCGATTCTTGGATGAGAGGTTGATTTTGAAAGTGATGTTCGATGTTGTTGATGTGTTTGATGAGAAAATGGGCTTCATCTATCTAAAGATAGACCTAAATGGAGTCAAAGATGATTTTGATAATGGTCTCCTGATGTTTGATGTAATGTCCAGCTGGAATGGCACATTTGTTGTCATGCTCATCAGGAGTAAAAGGAAAAGGATGGTGATGCATATGGCCAGGGTGCTATTTTGCATCGTGCGTGGTAGTAACTTACAGATTGGTCATGGTTCTAAATTTGGTTGGTTCCTGCCTGTTGGTGGTCCTTTCATAGTAAACAGACAAGCCATCGCAGGAGCATTTTCGGGTGCTATGGAAGTAGACAAGTCGTGGTTTGACCCTGGGTCATATCGGACTATTCTCATAGATGCTTTGCTGATGAAGCAAACGGGGGTTGGAAATAGTAAGATTGGTGCTGATGGAAAACGTTTCTGTGGTTTTCTTTTGCTTTGGAAGGTCATATTTAAGGAAATGACAATTGTCGGAGAAGAAAAGATGCGAGTGGGAGGTGGATTTGCTTTGCGTCAGCAGCGACTCTTTGCCCTGAATAAGGTTCAGGTGTCTTTCAGGATTTCAGAAGTAAGTGATCCGAAATTGTCAATAGTTGAGGTGCTTAGCAACAGGGATCTATTTTTCAGAAAAATGAAACTTGTGAAAGCTCAGTTTGCAATTAATGGCCTGTACATTCTGATGAACGAATATGAGGTGGGAGTTGCAAGAACCCAAATTCAGAGGATGGTTGGAATTTATAATTCCCACCATATATTTGCTGATTTATTTTGGACTCATAGCAATCAGGGAGCAACTGCTGTGGGCAGGTTCGTGGAAATAGTGGGAATGGGTCTTTTTTGGAGCTGTGGTTTCTTGAACTGGAGACAAATGGCTGGGTGCGATCAGTTGGTGTTGATGTCACCGTTTGTGGCTATTCAAAGCTATGGGAATGGGTTTAAAGATTTGGATTTTATTGTAAAACAGGCCAGAATTTCAGTGCCTGCAAAAGTATGATCTCTGATCGTGGTTTGGCTTTCAGCATTACAGCTGCTGCTTGTTATACGGGAGGGAATGGCCAGGATATTGTGTGCTGTAAATGTTGCAATGCTGGGTGGCCTGTCTCGAGCATGTTTAATGCGACCTTGGAGCCAAGTTGGTTTGATTTGTATCATGGAGAAGAGAACATTGCGATGTTCTGGTGCTGGAGTTGCAGGAGATTGGTTCCGTTATGACGAGGTCTTTCGAATAACCTGCAAGATAAATGATGATCGGATTTTTGGAGGACTGCTGGGAAGTATGGTCCTGTTTACTTTAGTCAGGGCGGGCGCAATTTATTTCTGATTTTGTGTTGTTAATCTAGTTTAACTAGTTTTATGTAGTTACTGCTTAGCCTTTGTTGCTGTCCTGTTTGGGCAATCTCTGTTTGTAATGGTTGGATGTTGATTTCGCGGGGTATGCCCCTAGAAGTGTATCCGTTGTTCCTTTTGGTATAAATTTTTTAATTAGCAAAAAAAAAAAGATAGAATGTGTTTGAGTTTGACTGTAGTTTGGGATAAAAGTTGTTGGGTTTACAACCTTATGACTAAACATGTGAGAATACAAAATTCCATGTAGATGAACCTGCATCACAGAATATGAGCAACATAGAGATAGAATGCATTTTTAACATTGAAAAGTTTTCTGAGAAAATATTGCATTTATCTTAAGAGAAATGATGTACAGTTGTGATTTCAAAAGGTTGAACATATAAGCAATCACAACTGTAGAAAGAGATTTTGAATTTAGGGAAGATAAAGATCCTGAGCCGGTTTTACAAAACAAGAACATAGACAAAAATCAAATTAATAAATATTAATTGAATCAATGTATGTTAATGTTTAAACCAATACAAACAAAACTATTTTATCATGCTTTAGGTCCTGTTAGATAGATACCAACTATTAGAAATTGTTAGCACTTGATAGGTCTTGTCTTCCAATTGTTAGATCCTGAAAATCAAACATTAGTTCCTAACCAATTGTATAGACACATACCAATTTGATGCCAACATTGGTCAATTGTTAAGTCCTTAACACGAAGATCTGTTAACAGCAATCACAAAACAAAGATTTATACTTAAACTGCAGGTTTTGTGTGTGTTAATAAGAAGAACAACAAAAGAACCAAGTACAGTGACCTACCTGTAAGTTTTGAAAGTATAGTAACTAAACTGTAAAAACTATACAAACTATTTATATACACACGAAAAATAATATTAAATAAAAACTAAAAAGAAAAGAAAATTCAAATAAAACTAAACAAAGAAGAAAAATTTGAATTAACATAAAAATAATAAAACTATACACAATTTAATAATTTACATAGCTTAAACTATAAACGAACATACGACTAAAATAAAAAGACAAACACTACAAAACATGTTAAATAAGATTAACATTTAAAAATTACAATACATGTACAGAAACATTAAGTATATACAAGAGTATTTATAATAGGTTAGCAAATCCATATATTTTCTGACAAAACAACTTTCTACTAGAAAATTATTTAGAGAGAAAATATGATTTAATAAACTATCATAAATATGGCAACTAATTTAAAATAATGAAATTTTCAACAAAATAGCTTCCTAAAAAATTCTAACTAGAGAATTAGAGAAAAATATTTTTAGAGAAAATTATTATTCTAAAATAAAGAAACATGGATTAAAACATTAGAACGATTATGACAATTCTTTTTAGAAAGATGACAAGATAGAATTCGAAAAGAATGTCATACCAGTTACTTAGCGCTCAAACCTTGGCACCAATTTCCACGTTTCTTGTTGTTCCAGATTCACAATTGCTTTCTCAGATTCCTTAGATTCTATACCTTGATTCCGAGAGGCCCTTTTTGTTCTTACTCCAACATCTGGATCACCAATGATCAGCTCTATTCCAAACAGACTGTTTGAGAAGGTTGGATCTTGATGAATCACCTTGTTCTTCATTGTGATGTTGTGTTTGACTATTGAATCCTTTGTTTACTTCCCTCGAGTTGTCGAAAGAATGACTTGATGATTATTTTCCAGTGACATTGATATTGCCAATAACAAAATTGTTTCCACCACTATCACTTGGATAATTATCATCATTAACATTTTAATCTTATGACTTCAAGGCAACTCCTCAATAACAACAATTGTTAACTCCTAACAACTATTTGTTGGTAGACAATCTTGGTTCTTAAAAATAAAACTTGATTACCAAGACTGTCTTGTCTGCAATCTTAGAAATAATATTCTAAGTCCAATACACCTTGATCCATAGTATAAAACATTTATTATCAAAGTGATTAGAAGCTTGCAAATAAGCATAAAAATTATTCAAAGTAACTGAACTATGGTCTCTTTAGATATGTCAATATCCATACTTTTACTTAGAAAATTTTCACACCCTGTATAATAATATGAGTGAATTGTAAAAGATATAACAATGATTACTTAGAGGAGTTCTAATTAATTTCACACATACCAATATATCTCACAATTAGTTAGTAAATAGAATTCTAACTAAATATCATTAACTGATATAAGTTAAAACTTGAGTACAACCAATTGTTAGAACCATGATATTAATTATAGTGAATTTCTGAAAATGGAGCATTGATAAAATTCACTAGAATTAACATGTCACAACTAATTGAAGACCAGTACAGATTAGGTGCAAATTAGTTATGTTGTTTATTTATTTTAATAAATATAAGGTACAGAGCAAATACTAAATTGAATTGCTTCAAGTCCGTAACCCATATAAATCAAAATAAATAATTAAATAATTAAATACTAAATCTCTATGAGTTAGATTTTAGCATTTAAGTATTTAAATTATCCTTAAATAATCACCACTAAAATATATTGCAATTATACACATGGCAATCATTCAACAGATAATTTTCAGTGTGAGGTCTGGATGTAAATAAGTTCACAAGTCCTTTCAATACAGACAATTGAAAACTTGTGAGCTTACTTAAGAATTACTTAACAGATGGGATTTACAATCATATAGGATTAATAAAATCCCAAGTTCACAAACCAATCTTGAAAAAATAATTTCATCAAGTGATTCAGCAAACGTGTCTGCAAGTTATTCTTAACCAAAGACATGCTCTCAAAAGAATTGATACCTTATGCAAGTTGCTTAGTCCTTGAGTGTTTCACAGAGTTGTTGGAGATGAAATTGATTCCTTGTGTTCTCCTGCTTTCGTACAACTCATTTGATCTGTCTCTATGTAGCAAAACATGTCAGAACTGATGTCTCTAGGGTACCATCTCCGTAGATTTGGGTCCAACTTAAGACATCTGAAAATCAAGTGTAATAACTACAAGAATAGATTCTCAAGAATCCACTTGTGGCCTTGCACATTTGCATAATTGAGAATAAAATATGTGTGTAAGTGATCTATTAGCAATTGAATAAGATAATGAGCTGATGATTCCTCTATAGCCTGATTAGGTCCTAATTAGTAGATCCTGAACTTGTTGGGTGAAATATCTCTAGAGTACCATTTCCTCATATCCGGGTCCATCTTAAGATTTTTGATAACCAACTTGTTAGATCCAAACTAACAGGTAAAAAGCCAGCTATAGTGAGGTGTTGGCATGTAGTCTTGACAGGTTTAGAATCTTCTGAATAGAAATAAAAGATCCTTGACTTATTTTTACTGTCATCATTCTTTTGGATTACTGAAGTAAATCAAAAGAATTGCAACTTTACCAACATCAAAACAGCAAATATCTTGATACCAATTTATAGCTAGTAGACCAACATATAATATAATCAAGATATCATTGCACATATATATCATTTATGTTTGTGCCTAAAGATGTAGAGAGTTCTATAAATATGACATCAATTATTAAAAGATACCAACTGTTAAAGATTGATACCAAATATTAAATTATAGTTAGGGTGTCATACCATGTCTTCCATGCTTGCTTGAGTGATGATACCAGTTTATACCAACCTGTAAAGATCTTTCATTATCTCACCAACCAGGAGTGCACTTGTTCACATTCCTCTAGCATCCAGATTTAGTAGGTCTAGATGTCCATTATAATCTTGAATCTGCAGCAGGTGCCTGATATCCTCAAGTCTTGTCACTGGTGCTTCTTGTCAAATATACTGTTTGATCAAATTGTAACCTAGCATCCAATTTGGCTTTGTCCCTCATAACAATGCCTTGACATCATCCAGGTAGACTTCTGGTTATCCTTGTACCAAATACAGCCTTGTTGTTTGGTCTAGATACCAGCTTCCCTTCAATATGCCTTTTGTACTGATTGAGATCATCTTGCATTGCAATCACTCAACCTGGATCTTTCAGAGCTTTTGTAGCTTTCTTAGTTTCTTCTAAAAGAAGACTAAAGAAATAATCATTAGTACTTGAAGCTCTGTTAGTCTTTTACTTCCACCATTAGAAACACTAAGAACTAGAACAAAGAGTTAATTGAGTCAACACTCTTTGTCTTGGCAGACATGTTCTCATAGTGTCCTTTGACTTTCAGTGTGGTGTTGAGTTGACTAGTTGATCCTTCTTTTGCTCCCCCTACGCTGTTGCTGGGTTTACAAGAAGATTCTCAATGTTTACATTGCTTGGATCTGAATCATCATTACCATTGATAGCTGGGAGCTAGAAGTTGTTGAACATCACTAAGACTTTCAATCACCTTCTATTGATTAATAACAATCACCCTGTAGGCTGTTGACTCCATTGAGTAAAAAAGGAAATTTTCCTCTTGAGCATTAGCTGATTGCTAGGATGCTCACTTTCGATTTAATCTTTCAAAACAATTTCCTTCATACTTATGGGGTCTTCCTAAAATTCTTACGGATCAGGGTATAAGATGTGATCAATCACCATCAGTGGTGTCTTGTCTTCAGATTGTCTGAACAACAACTTGTTTCTTGAGAGAAGTCATCAGTCATCATCACTAAGGTATATTTTTCATTGATGTAGAACTTCTGTGTGATGCTTCTTTGACTTCTCTTTATGACATGCCTCATAGTTTTATTTTACTTTAATTCCAGATGAGGCAGTCTCCTTTACTGATTCGATTTCCAGAAAAGAATCTCTTGATATGACATTCAAGTGAGAGAGCTCCTTTTGTCATAGCTGAACTCATGTCTGATGAAGCTTTAGATTTTACCTTGTTGACTTCACCTTTGACTGAGATTCCATGTCAGCTACAGATAAGTTCTCTTTCCTTAATCCTCGAACAGTAGGCTCTTCATCTTGTAAAAGATGCTTTATTACTGACAACATTCCTTGGCTATTGAATAGCCTTGACCCTAGGTCATACCCTTGCTGTTGTCTCCAAGGGATTAACCACTTGGCCAGATACCGTCACCACTCTTGATAGCAGGGCTCTATCTTCGGTCATATGCCTTGAACATCCACTATCCAGAATCCACATAACACGATCTACCTGTTACACACCCTGCAATGCCAAAACGGTTAAACCTTTTTTGGGACCCAAATTTGATTGGGTCCTGAATACTTGAAGTATTGGCCTTTGTCAGGCAAAACAACATTCTTAATCTTCATAACAACATTTTTCAAGGGGACTGGACATTTAACCCTATAAACAGCTTTGAAAATCTTTGATTTCATCTTGGGTATCCATGTCTTTTTAGCAGCAATAACATTTGTTTCACTGACTGGACATTTGACCTTGTAAATAGCCTTAGTAACACTTTGTTTAGGCTTTGGTACAAATGTCTCTTTCCTAACATAAGGAGGACTAGCAGTCTTTGATCTAACATTTTTATTTCTATTCATATGTTGTCGAGGAGAAGTCTTATTATCACATGCATGATTACAATTAAAGTAAGCAGACATCACATTAAAAGCACAAGACATACAGTTGACAACACCACATGCTTTATGATTAGAATCAATGATAGGCATGTTACTCATGTTAGACATGTTATTGTTCTGCTTCAACTTTATTACCACCTAATCCAGTCTTAGAAGAACTAGTTGTTTCAACAACCTTGACTGGCACTTTAGGTACATCTTTCTTGGATGAAACAATTTTTGGATTAGTGTCCTCAATAGATTTAGCCTTAACAAAGACTGTGACATCTTTCTTGGATGAAACATTCTTTGGATTAGCGTCCTTAACAGATTTAGCTTTAACAAAGACTGTGCCATTTGCACTGTCCTCATTTCTCATTTCTTCCTGGATAACCATAGAAATGTTGGGACAATCAGATCTTGGCACTGCGATTTTTGATACAATACATTAACGAGTTCGAATAGAAAAGTCACCTTGTTAACGGTTGATTCCACGCTCTTCTATTGTATTCCCAAATTCCCTTGAGCGAAGTGTGACCTTCGTCTTCTCAAGTTCACCTCTCTTCTTGCTCCTGGGTGGCTACAAAATTTTTTCGACCCCCTTGGCAAGAAGAGAATAGGAATATATATAGGGCTACAATAGGGATCATGGACAATTAGGTTGGACCTTCTAATTACATCTTGGGCATAGCCCAATGTAATTAAATATTAATTCAATCCACTAAAGAATTAATATTTGCACTACCTTTCCTAATACCGTAATTTAATTAATTAATTCGGTTCCAATATTATTTGCTTATTAAATTCCCCATGTTTAAAATATCGCATGTCCATTAATTAAATAAATTACTGATAATTCATTTAATTAATATCTTTTATCCTTGATCATCCACTCAACCTTTATTTAATTATGCCGGAATAAATCTACCTGCAGGGTTTCACATAATTAAATCTTTTTGAGCTTTCAAGGGGACATCATTAACCCGAATATTATCAGGACATGGATTCCTTCAATAAATAATATTCACCATATATATTATTTCATCACCCAAAATATAATGAAATAAATCAAAAGAATTATTTCATATATAAATCAAAGCATGTAAATAATATACACGTGTCAATTACTATATCTGGATTAAGAACCTAAGCATTAATAATAACATAGAATCTTAGTTCTCCTTCTTAATCAGTATAAGGGAACAATTCTAAATTTGATCCTGTTCAATATACACAGAGTATACTAGTATTATTTATTAGTCAATATAAACTAATCTAAATAATACTACAGCCATTCCAGTGGATTGTCTAACACCACCTGTGCTGTGAACCATATTATATTATATAAACCGTATTTAATAATCTAATATTCTGTATCCCATTTGATACTAGATTATTCACAATATATAATATTTAGACAACATGTAAACATTTAAATGATTCTCAATAAAATAGGCCAGGAATAAATGTATATACTTTAAATAAATATTTTCAGTATACACCAACAAGAAAGAATATTTGGTGGTCCAACATCAGAGTTTTTAAATAGAGGTTCTTTAACATTCTTAAGTACATGTGGTATTCCCCTTTCTTTAGCACTAACAGGGTTAGGGGAATTTATGCCCAATGATCCAACAGCTTCATTGTAGCCATACCCTATACCTGTTGTTCGTTCTACAGATTGTTTGTTAAAAAACTCTTTGGAAACTTTAATAGAATTATAACAAGCCCTGACCTGTGTTTCAAGTTCAACAATCCTACTTTCAAGTTCAGCAATCCTAGCAACTTGTTTTAACATGTATTCTGTTATCGCCTTTTCTCTTTTGTTAAGTCGAGCTATTTCTTCTATTTGCTGATCTTGATTAACATGCACCTTTTTTAGTTCTAACACTTCATTTTCAAGATTAGTGGTTAACAGAAATTTTCTAGCAATTTCTTTTTGTTCTTTATCAATGGAATTATATAGGTTACAAATCAACTCAGTGTCAGTAAGTATTAACGGAGTACTATAAGGAGTTGATGTATCAGCATTTACCACCAGCGCAAAATTTCCAACTTCTTCATCTTCACTGTCTGTGTCATCCCAGCTTTTGCCTTGTACCATATAGGCCGTGTCTGTGTTCTTCTTACCAGATGCATACTCTCTCCTTGCATCTTGTTGAGGTTGATGACACTCAGTTGCAAAGTGTCCAAGTTCATTACATTTAAAGCACCTAATCCTGCTTCTGTCTACCATTCCAGTTTGGTAGCCACCCCTTGTGCTACTTGAGGAAGAACCTCCTCGCTGGAATCTATTGTAGTTAGATTTGAACTTGAACTTGGGATTCCTCCTAAATCTGAAGTTACTGAATTGCCTCACCATCATAGCCATTGACTCATCTTCCAACTGATCCAGCTCTTCCAATGAGTAGAAATCTCCACCATCCTGACTGACAGGTGTATGACCAATCTCAACTTCAACCTGTTCCTTGTTAGCGCTGCAAGGTTGAACCACCTTAGCTTCCACTTCCTTTGGAGTCTCAACCACTAGAGCTGTAGAAGAACTTGGAACCCTACCTTCACCATGAATTTCTTTCTGTTGAACTTGTTCCAACTCATAGGTTTTCAAAATGCCGAAGAGCCTTTCAAGAGTAATTTGATTCATGTCTCTGGCTTTTCTAATGGCAGTAATCCTATATTCTTGGTGAGTAGGCATGGTCAGTAGAAACTTCATGTTAATATCCTTTTGTGCATATTGCTTGCCATGGATTTGCAAGTTGTTGATTATTTTGTTATACCTTTCAAACACTTCCTGAATGCCTTCATTAGGGCCAGCTCTAAAGTGTTCATACTCAGAGATTAAAATTTGAAGTCTATTTTCCCTGACTTCATCAGTTCCTTCATTAATAGTCTCAATAGTTTCCCACATGTGCTTTGCAGTTTTACAATTCATCACATGACTGTACATCACAGCATCTAGGGAATCTAACAGTATGAGTCTCAAACTCTTGTCTAGTCCTGCATCCTCTTTTTCATCAGGAGTATAAGATGCAGGGTCTTTTTCATGGGTTCTAGCAGGTGTTGTAACAACTCCATCAGTAACAACTTGTTGTTCAATGACCATAGGAATTTTAGGTCCATTTTTCAGAACACTCAAATATTTAGAATTTGTAACATCAAGAAACAGCTCCATTTTATTTTTCCACATATCATAATTATCTTTATTAAAGATAGGAATCTTAACAAGGACTTTTGAAGACATGATGAATTTTTAAGTGAGTTAAAAATTCGAAATGGATTTTTGACCGAATAAAAATAGGATCTTGATTTGTGTATCAATCAATAGGCTCCGATACCAATTGTTAGGTCCAATATGTTTGTAGAAGGGGGGGTTGAATACAAACAGTACTGTTTAATCGAAATTTGTCCGGATAAATTTAATTTATATTTTGACAAATTTGAGCGGAATTAAATGAAACAAAATTCAAGTTGAATATAAAATTATATTAACTTGAGGGGTTTGTTACAAATACAGTACAGAAATTATATCTAGTTAATAAAAACAAATTAGAAAATTCGACATGAATTTTTCTAGATTTCTTAATAAAAATCGAGATATATATTAGGAGTAAAAACTCGATAATAGTACAAGAGTATCAAGTAAACAAGTTCTATCAGATCAGATATTAAAAATAAGATGAACTTGAATTTATACAAATTTATTTCTCTTGCTGTGTTGTTCTTCAATGAGAGAGAATGGTTTTTTGTTTCTTGAAGATGATATGTTCTGTGTGTTTTTTTATCTGGTCGCCTGTCTTGATTTTATGTAGTCTTCTGCATCCTTTCTTTTTCATTTGTACTGCCAAGACAATCGGCAAGACAATCTGCTCTTCCAAGACAATCAGTTTTGTACTGCCAAGACAATCAACTTGTACTGCAAAGACAATAGGCAATACAATAGGCAAGACAATCAAGGCTTACCAAGACAATCGGTAAGACAATCAAAATTGTCTTTAACAAATAAAAAAGATAAACAACTCGGCTGTCATAATTGATTATAAACAAAATTTGAACTGCTGTAAAAGAAGACCAGTCGTAGGAACAGGGAGTACAGAACACGCGCGGCTGATTCTTCTCCTTTTCCAGGCGCGTGCGTGCCACGCGCTGTAAAGGCGCGTTAATCCTGCTGTAGACAATAGCATGTGCACACTTTTACTTTGTCTTGTGTTTACAGCTTTGCAACTCAGCTTGTCTGTCGACTTGTACCACTTTTTTTTTTATTTCTTTCTTTTTGTCGACCAAGTGTACACTGCAACTCTTTTCTTTCTTTTTTTATTTCTTTTCATTTTCTTTTGATTTTTCTTTTCTTTATCTATTTTATTTAATTTAATTAACTTAATTAATCAATTAATCATTTAAATGAATAATGATTAATTAATTAATAAACTAATTAATTAAATATAATAGATTAGTATATTAATTCAAAATTTAATTAACATGATAATTAATTTAATAAATAAATTAATTCGACATGAATTAATTCATTAAATTAAATCAATTACATAATTATATTAATTAAAAGAGAATTAATATAAATCTTTTGACAGCTCAAATCTTTTTCTTGAACCACTGAAAGTAATAAAGAATTACCACCGGATTTTCGTTGACGCTCGATGCACGGTCTGGTTCATGAGCGACTAACTCCAACTGCTTTTCTTTATTTTTGACTCTATGATTTGGTTCCTTTCTTCTCTTAACATACCAGTCTTGACAGCTTGAACCACTGAAGTTAATGATAAACAACCACTGTTTAATGTTGACACTCGATGTACTGTCTGGTTCATGAGTGACTAACCGCAATGACTGTTCTCTATATATTGACTTTAAAATCTGGTTCCTTTTCTTTTCTTTTTCTTCTCTCTCTATTAATTCTTCTATACTGTCTCTGTCACTGTCGAAATCTCTGTCACTTTAAATGAATCCACTTCTTTAACGAATACTTCACTGAGGCTTGATCAGATGTCTGAACTTCTTTCAATGTAGTAATTCTTCAAGTCTGTAGATTGACCTTGATCTTTTTCTTCTGACAGATAATACAATCTGAGATTCCTTGTGACAGTCTATATACTATTTACTATTACAATCATGTTTAAGTTGAGTTGTATCCTCGAAATACAAATAGGCTACATCATATGCCTTTCATATACTACTAATGGGGAATGACATACCTTCTCTAAAGGTTGTTAAGACTTGGTTAGGGAGTAACTTCTCTATGAAAGACTTAGGAGAGGCAACCTACATTCTAGGAATGAGGATCTATAGAGATAGATCTAGAAGGATGATCGGTCTAAGTCAGAGAACATACATTGATAAGGTTTTGCATCGTTTTGGTATGCAAAATGCAAAAAGGGGATATGTCCCCGTGTCTCAAGGGATAACGATCTCTAAAGACCAGTGTCCAAAATCATTGGATGAAAAGGACCACATGAGTAAGGTTTCATATGCCTCAGCAATTGGATCTATCATGTATGCAATGGTATGTACTCACCCAGATGTTTCGTATGCTTTGAGCATGACGAGCAGATACCAGTCTAATCCAGGTGAAGGTCACTGGACGGCAGTCAAGAATATTCTAAAGTACCTGAAAAGGACTAAAGATTCATTCTTGGTGTATGGAGGAGAGGAGAAACTGGTTGTAAAAGGTTACACCGATGTAAGTTTCCAACCAGACAGGGATGATACTGTATCACAATCTGGTTTTGTGTTTTGTCTAAACGGAGGTGCTGTTAGCTGGAAGAGTTCAAAGCAAGAAACAGTAGCTGATTCTACATTGGAGGCTGAGTACATTGTAGCTTATGAAGCAGCTAAGGAGGCTGTTTATATTCAAAAATTCATTACTGATTTGGGAGTGGTTCCATCGATCGCAGATCCGATTGATCTATACTGCGATAATAATGGAGCCATTGCACAGGCTAAAGAACCTAGATCACACTCCCGATCCAAACATATACTCAGGAGATTTCACCTCATTCGAGAGATTAATGAAAGGGGTGACATACACATATGTAAAGTGCACACAAATAATAACATTGCAGACCCACTAACCAAAGGCTTGTCGTAGCAGAAGCACGACGGTCACATTAGTTCCATGGGTATTAGATACATGGGTGATTAGCTCCATTGCAAGTGGGTGATTGTTATTGTAGGTGCCCTAGAGGCAATACATTGTTTCTTTTAATAAACCTTTATGTCATTTGATCATTAAATAAATGTATTTATTATGACTTTAATTACTGCGATATATTTGTTAGCATAATATATGTCCTTAGAATCATGATACACATTGTATAGTTTAAGTACATGACTTGAACTTGAGATTATATAATATATCATATTCTTAAAGGTCCCTAGTCGAGTATTATTATATAGGACAATAATAATACATAAATAGACTAGTATGTTGTTTGACAGATAACCACATCTCATTGGTTATAAGTATGGAGATACTAAAGTCAATACATAGGTACATGTAGGAGTACATGGTACTGGACAGACCCAAAGTGAGATTCTTCATGTTTAATAAAGTCATAAGAAAGACTCACTGTGATAATGGTGTAATGATCCTTTGACTTGAGATCATTATAGTTCTATAGGATTAATATACTTTGACTACATTAAGAGTTACCTTTGACCGGGTGATGATAAAAGTGGACATCGGGTATATCATGAGTCGTACGAGAAATATGAATGATAGATAAAGGATTTAACCCTCCTATAATTAGGAGATATATTATTGGCCTCTTGATTGAGTGAGAATATAAAATGCATGGTCGTGCTCAAATAATGATTTGTTTTTTTAATAGTCTACTCATGGATCAACTAAACCCGGATTAAATGTTGAAGAGGATGACTAAATACATGCCTCGAGTTTAATCTATAATATATATTATTAAAGGGATTATATTACACGGAAACATTAATCACGAAAGGTTTTGTCGAATCACGATTTAATTATTGTTTAATTGGTTAGCAATGATGTATTACTAGATACCGCTCATTGTTTATAATTTTATTAGAGAATAAAATTATTGCCAATTAAATAATAGCCTATAGGGTCACACACATGGAGCACTTAAAGGAATAGTTAATTTAAATTATGGATTTAAATTAATTGATAATTATTTGAATTTTATTATATTAATTAACTGAGACTTATTTAATTGAGACAATATAAATTCGAATTAGAGGAGTATTTCTGCCCATAATAATTAAGTATGACTTAATTATTAATTAAATAATAGAAATTCGTTTTATTATTTAATCCTATACCTACAAGGGTTGGGTTTTGATGTTATGGGCCTATTAATCAGTCATTATAAATAGATAATGATAGGTAAAGAAGCCATTACGTTTTTGAGAAAAAAACTCTAGAGGAGGCAGCAGCAAAGCGGTAGAAACAAATAACTCGAATCATCAAGAGGGAGGATAGTACGTCCATTCCGCAGTAAAGTTCGTGAGACGCTCTTGAAGGCGCTCGTGTGGATACCATAGAGGTGTTTTACGAGAGGTAGACACAAGTCGTGAAAGCTAGGATCTCTGTTGAGTTCGTGAAAGTCAAGATCTTAATAGGTATAATTCTGTTTCACCATAATCTATCCAATATTATACATGGATCCTGAGTTTGGGTTCTGATTTTTTTTATTATATTTACATTTATCCGCTGCATTTTATGCCTCGGAACCCAACATACACCACCTCCCAGTCACTCTAATCCGTCTTCCCTGTCTTCACTGATCATCACGATCCCAAAACACACACACACACACGCATGCTAGTTTACACACTAACACACATTACACACGGCTACCTGCACACAACCCCACAGTTTCTCCAACCTCCTTCCTCTGTTCCTTTGATCCTCACCATACAACATACACACCCACAAACACAAACCCTCTCCTCAACTCACTCTCTCGGCTCCCTCTCTCCATTTACCTCTTCACCACAACCTCACCACACTTTACATACACTCTCATCTCCTTTTAAACAGTGACATCATAACTAATAGACACATAAACAATTACAATCACCAAAGAACAAGAAAAACATAGGTTTTCCAAGCTTTTATAACCAAAAATTCTCCGAGAACAACATGCCTCAACACATAGTCTTAAATAGCATGCATGTCAATATAAACAACAACCTTTAAGATTTTACAAAACCCCCAATAAATAAACTTACTTAAACATAGTTTACAAACCATGATTTTTGAAAAGGAACCCTCATACACTAAGTTTAATATTGTTAGAAAATGTGGGTTTTTAGACCCACATTAACGAGTCATTTTGAGCTCCAATTTGAGTGTGCCTTGTGTCCGTGTTTGCAACAAGTTGTTCTTGGAGAATGTTCTCCTCCGCGAGAGCTTTCCAATGCATGTTCAAACACTCAAAACGACTAAGGGAAGGATGAGTTATGACTATCCAAAGTTGCTCCCTTAGAAGTGGAATTAGAGAATAAAACTTAAAGTCCCACATTAAAATGGAAAAGGAGTTTCCTTTGCTTTATATAGTACAACACATGAGTAGTGTTCACTTGTGTTGGCTAAGTGTTGCTCCATCTCCTACGTGCGTGCAGGGGGGGTGCAAATCATAGGATTTCATGGAAAAATTCGTGCCTTCGCAAACCTTCGGGCTTTCCGCATGTGCAACCTGCGGACACGAATGTAGCAGAAAATTAGGCCGATTAAAACCGAACTAGTTTTGCTAATTATTATTTCCACCAGGCTTGGGCTTAAAATTTAACTAAGTTAATTCGAATTTGGAATTAATTGAGGTAAAATCAATTCCGTTTTTATAACGAATTTTTTGCCACCGACTTAACTAATTAACGAGGTTATGTTAATTAATTAAGGAAATTACCATCGACTAATTGATTAGCGTGGCTAATTATTTAGGGCAATTTTGTAGGCACAAGTTTTATCATCCTATAAATACTCATCTAGAGCGTTAGGATTATTCACTCGAAAAAAACACCTCCTCTTCTCTTCTTTTGGTGATATTCTTACTCATTTCAAGCTCGCTGAGAGTGACGCTCCTGTAGCCTTACTGCAATCCATTTTATCCTGGGAGGCATTTCGCTCGCACATACGGTGATGGCAAATACGCTTTAAGGAGACAGTCACGCGCTGGACTCGGGTTTTTCGTTCTTGTCTCCTTTTTCCCATTTGTTTTGATTATACACGTTACTGTTACTCACACACGCACGAATATCATATTGTTTGTATTTATCACAGATTGTCTAACAATCTTAAAGCGTAGATATATATATCTGTGATCTGTACTTACGTATTTATTTGTTTGTTTGAGTGACAGATTTAATGGAGATTCAACCTGTGAACAACATAAACATGGTGGTTGATCCCAACGCACAGGTTGTTATACCGGATGGGGGTCACCAGCCGTCGCCAAATCCTAACGCACAGGTGGTAACATCTGATGTGGGTTCGACGCCGGTTGGACATGTGCCTCCGGGACATGTGCCTTTGGGACATACTGTCATTTGACAGATTAATGTTCTGATTGGATCGACTACGACAGGTTTCGTCCCTACTGGTGTGCAAACATCGGTAGTACAAACGCCTGTTGTGCCTATGGCGCCTAGTGCACATATTGCACCTGCTATGCCTGCTGTTCCTACTGTGCCTGCTGGACATGCTGAGAAACCTGAGAAGTTCAATGGAACGAACTTTAAACGTTGGCAGCAAAAGATGCTTTTCTATCTGACCACGATGCATCTGGATCGCTACCTCAAAGAGGATCCACCGTTGCTCACTGCTGAGAGTAACACGCAAACAGTTTATGCTATTGATGCTTGGAAGCACGCCGACTATATCTGTTGGAATTATGTGCTAAATTGTTTGGCTGACTCGTTGTATAACGTATACAGTACGAAGCCCACAACTAAGGTCTTATGGGAGTCACTTGACCAGAAGTACAAAACCGAGGACGTTGGGGCTAAAAAGTGGATTGTTGGCCACTTTCTTGATTATAAGATGGCAGATTCTAAGACTGTGGTCAGTCAGGTGCAAGAGCTGCAAGTGATCATCCATGATATTCATGCTGAAGGGAAGATCATAAGTGAGTCTTTCCAAGTTGCTGCTGTGATTGAGAAGCTGCCACCTGGATAGAAAGATTTCAAGAACTACCTTAAGCATAAGTGAAAGGAGATGTCTGTGGAGGATCTGATCGTTAGACTTTGCATTGAAGAAGGCAACAGGGGATCCGAGAAGATGATGAATGTTGCCACTGAAAAGGCAAATAAAGTGGAACATAAGCCCAAGAAGAACAATTCTGGTAAAGGGGCAAAGCTGGCACCCAAGGGAGGAATTTCAAAGATGAAGTTTCAAGGGAAGTGCTACAATTGTGACAAAGTGGGTCGTAGGTCTTCTGATTGCAGGAAGCCCAAGAAGCCCAACAAGAAGAAGGAAGCAAACATGGTCGATGATATCTCCAAGGATATGGGTGACATAGACCTCTGTGCTACGGTCTCTGAGGTGAAACTGGTTGGCTCTAATCCAAGGGAATGGTGGATTGATACGGGAGCTACAAGGCATGTTTGTTCGGATAAGGCAATTTTCTCTAGCCTCAAAGCTTTTAATGCTGGTGAGAAGCTCTACATGGGGAATTTAGCAACTTCAACCATTGAAGGGGAAGGCACGGTGAATCTGCAGATGACTTTTGGGAAGAATTTGACTTTGAAGAATGTACTTTATGTGCCTGATATTCGCAAGAACCTTGTGTCAGGTTCCTTGTTGAATAATCATGACTTTCATATTGTAATTGAGTCGGATAAAGTTATTTTGTCTAAGAATGGTATGTTTGTAGGCAAGGGCTATATAATCGATGGGCTTTTTAAGCTTAATGTGATGTCCGTTAAGGATGATAATGAAATAAAGAATTGATCTGCTTACTTGCTTCAGTCTCCTAATTTAAGGCATGTTAGATTATGACATGTTAATTATGACACTTTACGAAGATTAAGTGCAAAAGATTACATACCAAAATTGAATATCGATTCAAAGCAAAAGTGTGAAACTTGTGTTGAGGCAAAATTAACGTGATCATCGTTTAAACATGTGCAAAGAAACACCAAGGTGCTAGACCTAATACATAGCGACATATGTGATTTAAAATTCGCTCCAACTAGAGGAGTATACAAGTATTTTATTACATTCATAGATGAATGTAGAAAATACTGCTATGTATATATTCTTAAAAGTAAAGATGAAACTATAGATAAATTTAAAATCTATAAGGAAGAAGTTGAGACACAACAAAATGAGAAAATCAATATGATACAAAGTGATCGTGGAGGTGAATATATTGAACCTTTTGGGGAATTCTGTTCACAAGATGGTATAATCCATGAGGTCACTGCACCATACTCCTCTCAGTCTAATGGAGTGGCTGAGAGGAAAAATTGCACTCTCAAGGAGATGATGAATGCGATGCTATTAAGCTCTGTACTTCCACATCGATGTGGGGGGAAGCCATCTTAAGTGCGACACATATTTTAAATATGATGATACGCAAGAATAAGGATGAAAGTCCTTATGAATTGTGGAAGAAAAAGAAACCAAGCTATCAAAATCTGAAAGTGTGGGGTTGCCTTGCAAAGGTACTAATCCCTACACCTAAGAAGGTGAAGATTGGTCCAAAGACTGCATATCGGTTTCTTGTACATGAATAAAAGATTCCTGAGATTCAAAATAATACGATTATGGAGTCAAGGATTGCATCATTCTTTGAGAATGTATTTTCTTGTAATCTAGGAGTCGAACACCCAACAACGTCTAAACGACCTCATGAGTCTATAGAAGGTGACAATGAGAGTGATGAAAGTAAAGAGGAAAATGTGGGGGTAGTGAAAAGGAGCAAAAGAAAAAGAAAGAGAAATCCTATGGGTCAGAGTTTCTGACTTATTTGCTCAAAGAAGGTGATCCGAAAACCTATAAGGAAGCGGTAACATCAGCAGATGGACCTATGTGGAAAGAGGCCATCAAAAGTGAAGTTGATTCTATTTTACAGAATCATACTTGGGAGTTAGTGGATTTACCAGCCGGTAGTAAAACACTAGGTAGCAAGTGGGTTTTCAAAAAGAAATTGAAACCTGATGGTACCATAGATAAGTACAAGGCCACACTTGTAATCAAAGGATACAAGCAACCACATGGCCTTGATTATTTTGATACATATTCTCCAGTATCGAGAATAACATTTATAAGGATGATGTTTGCTATCGCAACAATGCGATATTTGACTGTACATCAAATGGATGCGAACACAGCTTTTCTAAATGGGGATATAGACGAGGAAATATATATGGAACAACCTAAAGGGTTTGTGGTCCCTGGACAAGAAAGAAAAGTATGTAGATTGGTTAAATCACTGTATGGCTTGAAGCAAGCGCCTATGAAATGGCATGAGAAATTTGATGAGGTTGTGTTAGCTAATGACTTCAAGATCAATGAATGTGATAGTTGCGCCTACTACAAGGATAATGAAACTGGATATGTAATGATGACATTGTATGTAGATGATTTACTTATTGCTGGAAGAAATGATAAAGTGATAAAATCTACAAAGGACATGTTAAAGGTAAGATTTGACATGAAAGACATAGGTCTAGCAAATGTAATTCTAGGAATTCAAATTTCTAGAACATCAGAAGGTCTTGCCTTAAGTCAACCATATTGCGTTGACAAGATTCTTGAGAAATTTCTCAAGGATGATGTTGAGATAGAGAGAACACCTGTGGATTTGACTTTGCATCTATCCAAGAATAAAGGTGTAGGAGTCTCGTAGCTGGAATACTCACAAATAATTGGAAGTCTGATGTACCTAATGAGTTGTACAAGACCAGACATCGTATACTTAATTTGCAAGTTGAGTTGATTTACGAGTAATCCGGGAGCTGATCATTGGCAAGGGATCATACGAGTACTAAAGTACTTGAGGGGAACTCGAGAAAATGGTTTGCATTATGGAAGTTATCCAGTAGTACTAGAAGGATATACTGACGCAAACTGGACATCAAGCAAGAAGGCATTAAAGTCTACGAGTGTTTATGTGTTTACACTAGCTGGATCAGTAGTCTCATGGAAATCCTCCAAACAAACGGTAATAACTCAGTCCATAATGGAAGCTGAGTTTCTGGCATTAGATAAATGCGCACAAGAGGCTGAATACTTATGCCAATTTCTGGAGGATATTTCGAGATGGCTAAAGCCTGTGACTGCAATAGGATTGCATTATGAAAATTAGTCTGCTATTGGCAGAGCACAGAGCACGATGTACATGGAAAGTCCCGTCACATTCGATGACGACATAGTTCCATTAGGCAGTTAATGTCAACCGGAATTATCACTATTGATTTATACCGTCAAAGGATAATATCGCGGATCCGCTAACTAAAGGGTTATCAAGAGAACTGGTTGACAGATCATTGAGAGGGATGAGCCTTAAGCCTATTGCTTAACGGCGTCATGATGGACACCCAACCATTGTTGACTAGAGATCCCAAGAACTTGGTTCAATGGGCCAACTAAATCATGATGACCAAATCACTATGGGGGTAACCCCTGGCCTGTTCTTATAATGTGGAAATAGTGAGACCCGTAAGGTACGAGGGTAAGCTATTAAGCATTTAATGATCTTTCGGTGAATACATGGAGTTCAAGATTTGAACAGATGGAATTTAGTGGAGTAAACACGGGTTACTCTATAAGATAAAGATCACCTATGTGGAAGAGAAGTGGGGCCGCTTCAAAGGAGAATTGCGAGGCACAATTCTTTAGAAATTCCTGCAGAACTAGGGCGATGTTCCATGGCCAAAATGGACATAATCACGAGAGCTGAACGAGTCAGAAAGGATATAGTGATAAGTATATCATCTTTTACACAAACGGCCAAATAGTTCAAAGAAAAACACGTCTACTATCTACCAGTAAAGTCAGTATGCTTACTCAAGCGAAGGTTCAAGGAGCATTCTCTACCTATCGTTTCCTATATCTGATCGAAGAATTTATCACCAAATCAAATTTCGTGTCTGTCTGTCTGTCTGGTGTGTACTACTACAATATCAATCTCATCCATGTGGGGGATTGTTAGAAAATGTGGGTTTTTAGACCCATATTGATGAGTCATTTGAGCTGCAATTTGAGTGTGCCTTGTGTGCGTGTTTGTAACAAGTTGTGCTTGGAGAATGTTCTCCTCCGCGAGAGCTTTCCAATGCATGTTCAAACACTCAAAACGACTAAGGGATGGATGCGTTAAGATTATCCAAAGTTGCTCCCTTAGAAGTGGAAATTAGAGAATAGAACTTAAAGTCCCACATTGAAATGGAAAAGGAGTTTCCTTTTCTTTATATAGTGCAACACATGAGTAGTATTCACTTGTGTTGGCTAAGTGTTGCTCCATCTCCTACGTGCGCGCAGGGGGGGTGCAAATCATGGGACTTCGTGGGAAAATTCGTGGCTTCGCAAGCCTTCGGGCTTTCCGCGTATGCGACCTGTGGACACGAATGTTGCAGAAAATTGCGATAATTAAAATCGAACTAGTTTTGTTAATAATTTTTTCCACTGGGCTTTGGCTTAAAATTTGACTAAGTTAATTCGAATATGGAATTAATTGAGGTAAAATCAATTCCGTTTTTATAACGAATTTTTGCCACCGACTTAAATAATTAATGAGGTTACATTAATTAATTAAGGAAATTTCCACCGACTAATTGATTTGCGCGGCTAATTATTTATGGCAATTGTGTAGCGCACAAGTTTTCTCATCCTATAAATACTCATCTAGAGCGTTATGATTATTCACTCGAAAAACACACCCCCTCTTCTAATACACAACCTCTTCTCTTCTTTCGGTGATATTCTTGCTCATTTCAAGCTCGCTAATAGTGACACTCCTGTAGCCTCACTGCAATCCGTTTTTATCCTGGGAGGCATTTCGCTCGCACATACGGTGAGGGCAAATACGCTTTAAGGAGGCAGTCACGCACTGGACTAGGGTTTTTCGTTCTTGTCTCCTTTTTTCCGTTTGTTTTGATTATACAGGTTACTGTTACTCACACACGCACGAATATCAGATTGTTTGTATTTATCATAGATTGTCTAACAAATATACAATTACACATAGAAACTATCAAAGGAGCATGAATTTATTGAAAACAAATGAAGAAGGAGAAGGAGAGAGGCTTACAGATGAAGGAGAGAATCTCGGTTGCAATGGCAGGGGTGGGGGTGGGTTAATGAAAATAGTTTTAGGATATTTTTGATGTTAAACTACGAATGTACTAGTATGCCCTCCACTAAATAATGGGTAGAAATAACACTTGTGTCCTTAGAAGTAATTCCACAATCCCATAAAAATGATTCTAGAAAAGTTAATTTAAAAATACAATGTATTTATTTAAAAAAAATAAAGTTTCATTAATATTAAAAATAATGCATAAATGCCCAAAATATTTTAAAATAAAATTCTACACAAAATAATTTTATAAATATTTTTATGAAATTGATGTTTTTATTATATGTTTTTAAAGACTTTTGGGACATAAAAATCTAATTTGCATAAAGCATATCTTTAAGTAAATTCTTAATGTCACATAGGTCCACTAAACTATTAATATAAAAAAGTCATTTTATAGATTAATCACACATTTACAATTTGCTAAAAATTTAAATTACCATAAAAAGAATTTAATCACATAATTCATATTTTTAATATTAAACACACTTGACTAACAAATTTCCAAATGATATACATTCACATTTTTAACAACTAAACACACATTGATTAATAAACTCCAGAAATATATATCTCACAAAAAATTTTACATGTAGAATTTTCAAGTCGTTATAATTTACCCAGGGGACTTGAATTCGTTTTGGTTCTAGGGCAATAGATTCCATGAAGAGAACTGGGAGAAGGCGTAAGTGGTGAACCTCACGCATCGTCCAGCCAACGGTCCAAATGCGGCCAAGGGTGAGTCTGGAGTGGGACTAGTCCTTCTACATGTAGAGAAGATGATCAAGATGACCCTCATGCACAACGATTGATCATCGAGCAAGAGGGGCGTCATAACTCAAAATACATAGTTCATTATATTATCCTATATACGGAGCATGGCCCAGTGATTGTAACGACACCCTGAGTGCTGAGTTACCGGTTGATGTGAATTTGAAAGAAATTTCTGTTGATCAACCTATCAATCTGCTACTCAATACAATGGGCTTTGATATGGGCAAGAGACAAGCATGGGTCACAAAGCTTACTTGGACAACAAGGAATGATGGAGGGACAACTGAAGCTTTGGCGCTCAGCTCAATAACCAACATGGGCTGATTATTATATAATTATTAAGTAGATATTTTGCTTGCAAGTTTTTACCTTTCACTTGAAAGGGTTTTTCTTGTTTTAAGCACTTAGGGTTTTATTTTTCCTATTTGGATTCTGTTTTATCTGTTTTCTATTTGGATTGGGTTTTTAAATGTGTTTCCTGGAAGGATTCAGATATTAGCTAATCTTCAAGCTGGTATTGGATTTCTCATGGATTCCTGTTGGGTATAGGTTATTGTCTAAGCCTATAAATACCCATCTCATGTAATGTTTTAAGACATATAATGTGATGAATTTGTTTAGATAAACTATGATTAGTTTTTCTTTTCTCTAAGCTTCAATTACTGGATTGTTTTGAAGGTTAGATTCAAATTACTTAGTTTCTGGATTGATCTAAGGAATTTGAGATTCAAAGTTCACGTTTCTGGATTGATCGTGTTCTTTTGAAATATCCTTTTCTTCTTTTCTTCTTTATTCATGGAGCAATCCACATCAATTTGGTATCAGAGCCAAGGTTTCTCCATCAATTTCTTAATTGTTGGGAGATCTAGTGTTTTTGCAAAAAAAAAAAGTTACTGTTCATCGGCACTGTTCACGGCATTGTTCATCGACACTGTTCACGACACTGTTCACGGCACTGTTCACGGTACTGTTCATCCAGAATTTTTTTTTTCTTTCCTTGTGATCTCTTTCATGGCTACGGACGAATTGCTTAAACAACTACTTGAAAAAATTAATGAGGTGGATATAAGAATGGAAAAGCTAGCCGATTCAACGGAGTCTAGATTCGAAGCGTTTGGTAAACTTTTGCTTGATGTGAAAAACAAGACGGATGGTGTAAAACATGTTGATGATGATGGTTTGGATGATTCTGCTTCATCTAAGGAGAAAAGCTCTAAAATTGATGATCGTGGGATTAAGCTTGATGATTTCACAGGATTGGGGAACCCCGAAGATTTTCTTGAATGGGTTAGACAAGTTGAGAAGATTTCTGATTACAAGGGGTTTGATGATATGAAACGATTCAGAATTGCTACTATCAGGCTTACAAAAAACGCAGGTTTGTGGTTTGAAAATCTAAAAGCAAGAAGAGCTAGATCTGGAAAAGAGAAGATCGTGTCATGGGCAGCTTTAAAGAAGAAACTTCGTGCAAAGTATGTTCTGGATGATTATGAGCAGGTACAATACTTGAAGCTCACCTCACTTTCTCAGGATACAATGAGTGTTTCAGAGTACGTTGCTGAATTTGATAGATTGTGCTTAATTTGTGACTTGGCGGAGAAAGAAACAATGAAAATTGCAAGGTTTGTTCGTGGATTAAATCGACCTATTGCTAAAAAGGTGGAATTAAGTACATATAGCTCGTTTAATGATGTTTGCAAGCTAGCTATGAAAATTGAATCTCATCAAGAAGAGGAGAAACCAAAGTCTACTTTTAAGGGGTTTGGATCAGGTGCTTCAAAGGGGTTTAAACAGTTTCAATCTAACTTTTCAGAAGTATCTTCACAAGCTTCTCTTAAAAATCCATCGACTAGTTTCACTTCAAGACAAGAGACTTCTTCAATGGATGATAAAAAGGTAGAGAAACAAAAAGTGTTTGTCTCAAAAGAAGACTTTGATAGTCGACGAAAGTGTTTTAATTGTCAAGGCAAAGGACATATTGCAAGCGAATGTCCTTCTCGAAGAACTCTTACTATGAAGCAATACTTGGAATGGGATGAAGAGGAACAATACATGCAATTCCTCCCGAAAGATACTCAAGAGATTATAGTCAAGGATGATGAAGAAGAGATTGCTTATGCAGAGAGTGGTGCTAAATTGCTTATTGTTAGGAGGATTTTACACACGGAGACTACCCCAAATTCTGATCAAAGAGAAAACTTATTTCACACAAGGTGCAAAGTTGGGGATAGGGCATGCAATATGATTATTGATAGTGGATCATGCACGAACGTTGCATCCATTAACATGGTAAACAAACTAAATCTTCCGACTCGTGATCATGAGAAACCATATAAGTTAAATTGGCTTGATGACTCAAAGGGTTTGAATGTGAAAAAGCAAGCCTTGGTGAATTTTTCGATTGGAAGCTACAAGGATGAGTTATGGTGTGATGTAATTCCTATGAGTGCATGTCATCTTTTACTTGGGAGGCCATGGCAGTTTGATAGGAAGGTGGTGCATGAAGGAGACACTAATGTTTATTCGGTATAAGTGGGGAGTAAACGTATTAAACTTCAACCTTTGTCTCCTAATGAGTATTATGCACATATGCATGAATCAAAGAAGAAACCTAGCTTATTTTTGTCGGGTAAAGAATTTGAGAAGGAGGTGGCAGAAAATGGGGGTATGGCGTATGCTTTGTTTGTGAAGAAAACAACTCCAAATCAAGGTGAATCAGATCCACTGCTTCATGATTTGCTCGCTGAATTTAGTGATGTTTTTCCGGATGAATTACCAATAGGTTTGCCTCCGTTGAGGGGAATTGAGCATGCAATTGATCTTATTCCTGGTGCTGCATTACCAAATAAACCTGCTTATAGATGTGATCCAGAGGCTTCTAAAGAGCTTCAACTGCAAATTGAAGGTTTGATTGAAAAGGGTCATGTACGAGAGAGTATGAGTCCTTGTGCGGTTCCCGCTTTATTAGTTCCAAAAAAGGATGGAACGTGGAGAATGTGTGTTGATTCTAGGGCCGTGAACAACATTACCATCAAATATCGTTTTCCTATGCCAAGATTAGAAGATATGCTTGATGAGTTACATGGTGCGACAATTTTTTCTAAAATCGATCTTCGAAGTGGATATCATTAAATGCGGATTCGTGAAGGTGATGAATGGAAAACAGCTTTCAAAACAAAACAAGGCTTGTATGAATGGATGGTGATGCCTTTTGGTCTTTGTAATGCCCCTAGCTCCTTTATGAGGCTCATGAATGAGGTACTTCGTCCTTTCCTAAACAAATTTATCGTTGTCTATCTTGATGATATTCTGGTTTATAGTAAAGATAAATTTGAGCATGTGAATCACCTTAGAAGTTTGTTTGAAAGGCTGCGTGAGCAAAAACTTTATGGTAAACTCGAGAAGTGTTCTTTTCTAGTATCAAGTATTTCGTTTCTTGGATATATTGTTTCCGATTGTGGGGTACGAGTTGATCTCGAGAAAGTTCTAGCTATTTCTCCGTGGGTTGTTCCTAAAAATGCACATGAGGTGCGGAGTTTTCATGGTTTGGCATCATTTTATAGGAGATTTATCAAGAACTTTTCTTCTATTATGGCTCCACTTACTGAACTACTTAAGAAGGATGTGTTTGAATGGTCTAGTACAACTCAAACGGCATTTGAAGAGATTAAAGAAAAGCTTTGTCATGCTCCAGTTTTAGCCCTACCAGATTTCAATCAATTGTTCGAGGTGGAGTGTGATGCAAGTGGAGTTGGTATAGGTGCTGTTTTGATTCAAGGCACGAAGCCTATTTCATTTTTTAGTGAAAAGCTAACTGGTGCCAAACATAATTATTCCAATTATGATCGTGAGGTTTATGCCATTGTTAGATCGTTGGATCATTGGTCGCATTATTTGCGTCCCAAACCCTTTGTGCTACATTCTGATCATGAAGCGCTAAAATTCATTAATGGGCAACAAAAGTTGACTTATCGTCATGCTAAATGGGTGGAATTTCTTCAATCTTTCACGTTTTCCTCGAAGTATAAGGAGGGAAAGTCTAATGTCGTTGCAGATGCTCTTTCAAGGAGGGCATATTTGTTGGCTATGGTTGATGCTCGAGTTATTGGTTTTGAGCATATTAAAGGTTTATATGAATCTGATGGTGATTTTGCACAGGAATTCAAGTCTCCAACTCGCAATTACACCATTCAAGATGGGTTTCTATTTAAGGGGAATAAGCTTTGTATTCCTATATGTGGTGTGCGCGAGTTACTTGTTCGTGAAGTGCATAGTGGTGCTATTGCTGGTCACTTTGGGGTGCATAAGACAATGGATTTGTTGAATGAAAGTTTTTTCTGGCCAAGAATGATTAGAGATATCCAATCTGTGGTTTCAAGATGTGCAACTTGTCAAAAGGCCAAAAGTACGTTTTCTAAGGGTTTATATACCCCACTTCCAGTTGCTGAAATTCCTTGGGAAAGTGTGAGTATGGATTTTATCATTGGTTTTCCAAGAACACAACGAGGGAAAGATTCTATCATGGTTGTAGTTGATCATTTTTCGAAGATGGCTCACTTTATTGCTATGAACAAGACAAATGATGCACAACATGTTGCTGATCTCTATTTTAAGGAGATTGTTCGCTTGCATGGAATTCCAAGAAGCATCGTGTCAGATCGAGATTCAAAGTTTTTGAGTCACTTTTGGAAGTGTTTGTGGCGATGGCTTGGAACTAAGTTGATGTTTAGCACATCTCATCATCCTCAAACAGATGGACAAACTGAGGTCACTAATAGGACTTTGGGTACCTTACTCCGTGGTTTAGTAAGTAAGACTCAAAAAGATTGGGATGTAAAGTTGTGTCATGCGGAGTTCGCTTACAATCGCTCGCATTCTTCTACTACTTCTCATTCTCCTTTTGAAGTGGTTTATGGTATAAATCCATTTCTTCCGATTGATTTACTTCCTTTACACAAAGATAATATTCACGTTGATGCAAAGAAACATTTGGAGGTGTTTCAAAAGACTTGTGAGCAAGTAAAAGAGAGGATTGAGAAGAACAACGCAGTTTATAGGGAACGAGCTAATAAGAGGCGTAAACAACCTATTTTCAAGCCCGGAGATCTTGTTTGGGTTCATTTGAGGAAAGAGAGGTTTCCAAGCAAAAGGAAGAACAAACTTATGCCAAGGGCAGATGGTCCATTTGAAGTACTTGATGCTTACGGAGATAGCGCTTACAAGATAGATCTGCCAAGTGACTATGGAGGTGTTAGTGCAACTTTTAATGTGGGTGACCTTTCTCCATACTTGGATGACGTGAATTTGAGGACAAATTCTTTTGATGAGGGGGAGAATGATGTGAATTTGAAAGAAACTTCTGTTGATCAACCTATCAATCTGCTACTCAATACAATGGGCTTTGATATGGGCAAGAGACAAGCATGGGTCACAAAGCTTACTTGAACAACAAGGAATGATGGAGGGACAACTGAAGCTTTGGCGCTCAGCTCAATAACCAACATGGGCTGATTATTATATAATTATTAAGTAGATATTTTGCTTGCAAGTTTTTACCTTTCACTTGAAAGGGTTTTTCTTGTTTTAAGCACTTAGGGTTTTATTTTTCCTATTTGGATTCTGTTTTATCTGTTTTCTATTTGGATTGGGTTTTTAAATGTGTTTCCTGGAAGGATTCAGATATTAGCTAATCTTCAAGCTGGTATTGGATTTCTCATGGATTCCTATTGGGTATAGGTTATTGTCTAAGCCTATAAATACCCATCTCATGTAATGTTTTAAGACATATAATGTGATGAATTTGTTTTGAGATAAACTATGATTAGTTTTTCTTTTCTCTAAGCTTCAATTACTGGATTATTTTAAAGGTTAGATTCAAATTACTTAGTTTCTGGATTGATCTAAGGAATTTGAGATTCAAAGTTCACGTTTCCGGATTGATCGTGTTCTTTTGAAATATCCTTTTCTTCTTGTCTTCTTTATTCGTGGAGCAATCCACATCACCGATAGTGCAAGTGTGACTCTCATCTAGCAGTATGTAGAACTGCAGATTATTACTACCCAGGAAGGGTTTTGCATCTAGATTTGCAATATTCAAATGTTTTCAAAAAGGGATGTACACTGTTTTGGGAATTGCTATGGCAAGAATGATTTTCAAATATCTTTCGAATAAAGATGAGAATTCAATTGTTAAAGTACTATGATACTACTGTTTTGAACTACTTTCCAATAAGGATAGGATTTTGACTTATTGAATTACTAAGATAGTGTTAGGTCCGATAAGATTGTAGAAGGGGGGGTTGAATACAATCTATACCATTTTCTCAAAATTTATTCGTTAAACAATTTTCACTTAAACGAATATTTTGTGCGGAATAATATAACACAAATTTCAAGTTGAATATAACAATATATTAACTTGATGGGTGTTACAAAATCAGTCCATTTGATTATCAAGTAATTAATAACTAATTAGAAAATTCAACATGAACTTTGCTAATTTAGTTAATAAAATCAAGATATCAATTTGTGAACTAGGAAACTTAATTCGCTAGTAGTACAAGAATCACAAGTAAACAAGTTCCAATGGATAGGATATTACAACTGAGATGAACTTGAATTTACAGAATTAAATTTGTAGGTGTTCTTGAGCTTGAGAGAGAGAGAGAGAGAGAGAGAGAGAATGGCTGCTGTGTGTATTTCTTGTGTTATGCTCGACTGGTTTTTAATCTTCTGCATTCTGCTTCCTTAAATACACAGCCATAGTCATATTACTTAGTTTAAACTGATATGACAATCATTTTACATTAATATGACAATCGGTATGACTATCAATTGAATGTAATATGACTGTCCAGTTTAAATATGACTTTCGGTATAACAATCCAGCTCAATATGACATTCGGTATAACTCTTCATTTGAATGAAATATGACTATCTCCTTTGAACTGAATATGATTATCTCTTCTATAAACTGAATATGACTATCGGTATAACTATCAGTTAGATAGTTATATCATCATATTTTTCAGTTCAAAATTAATTAAATGACTTATTAAAAATCATTTAACTAATTATTCCTTTTTCATATTAATTCTTATTTAATTAATCTAATAATCACTTTAACAAATATATTAATTCTGATAGAATTAATTTATTTATTAACTTAATTACTTGACTTAATCAATTAAAATAGAATTAATATAAATTCTTTAATAGTCAATACTCCGCTGAAAACCACGTAATTATGATAAGGAACATACACTGGAATGATGTTGACGCTCGATGTACTGTCTGGTTCATGAACGACTAACTCCAATCTCTGTTCTTCATCGTGACTATAACACTGTGGTCTTTTTATACTCTTCACTCTCATCAATCATTCGGTACTGAAATTATTTCTTGTCACTAATAGAAATCTCTGTCTTCTTAAATGAATCCACTTGTTTCAATGGTACCATGAGGCCTGATCAGATATCTGAATCTTCTTCCAGTGTAAAACATCAAAACTATAGATTGACTTGTTGATTTTTCTTCTGACAGTTATCATCTTTTGAGATTCCTGTGACAGTTGATATTATTTACTTATTACAATCAAGTTTAATTGGATTAGGATCCTCGAACTACAAATAGGCTGAGTCATATAAGACAAGTAAATACTTTAAATGCTAAGTAAAAGAAAATACTTTAAATGCTAAGTAAATAATGTAAAAGTTCTGGATCATATTAACATTATCCAGATTCAAACAGAAAAGATAAATACAAGATAGATGATCCTCTAGACTGATCATATAAGACAATTATCCTATCTTGTTCTATCAAAGCTCTAATGATATAACTTGTAGAGCTAATCTTCATTTACCACCTTCTTCCTCGTTGATTTCTCCTTCTTCTTGTTCATCCATATCAGTTTGATTCTTGATCAATTCGGAGTCAACAAGTAATTCCCTTCTGGATGACACATCTGTAGGATAAACCAGTGGTATTCCAAGTTTCTTTCTCAACTCACCTTGCTACTGCTTGTACTTCTTCATGTTGGTCTGGGCATAGGATCGAATATGATCTGCAGCTTCAATCTTTTCTTGTGATGCAAAACCATGATTTCGAAGAGCATATTCAACATATACCAAATGTCTGGCAAGGTGTGTATACAATTCTTCTGTCTGAAGATTAACAGTATGAATAACTTCTCCCTTAAGAATTTTAACTTGTGGAGGGTCATTTATAACTTCAGGACCAGCTCTTTCAGCAAACTCTTGGAATTTTTCATGAAGCAGTATGCCTAGTTCAGAAGATGTTCTTACTTTTGGTCTCAACACCCAAAGCTCTGACAGAGATCTATCATAGAAGAACTGAAGCGATACTTTGTGAGATCCGAGCTTATGACATTCAACAAAGATTAGTAGCTCACCATTCTTAGGATCAGATGCAGTGGTTATTCTCACAATTTCTGTCTTCAAAGCTTTCAAATACATATCATGTACAGGGTTCTTCTTTTTAAAGCTTTCAAAAATAGCAATCATCCGACGATCATCATAGTCATAAGTTTGTGGTGAGTCTATTACCTTTTGAGCACGTTCCCACTTATCACCATTTTTGTACTTGATGTACATCTTCCTAGCTTCCAGCTTTTGAGCATGTTGCTTTTGAAGTGCTTCCTGTTCAGCCTTTTGAAGTCTTTCATTATGAGCTAACTGTTCGAGTGTTTTCTTGAGTCTTTCTTCTCTCATAGACAGATTAGCTTCATTCTGTTCAAGTTCTTTATTTGCTTCAAAATTCATTCGTTGTGTTTCAACAGAATCAGGAATTATTGGCTCTTCATCATCCCAAAAACTGAGATCTGGTTCATCAAATTCTTCACCAACATCAGGAAACTGTAAGTCAGTAAACAGATCAATATCAGGTTCACCTGTATAGTAAAAACCTTCTACAACATCATCATCTTCCTGTTCTGCTGCTTGATGAGTTGTCTTCTTCTTCCCTTCACTCCTATCTTCATTTTTCTCTTTACTTACACTTCCTCCCCCTCTAGATTTCTCCCCCTTAGTTGAGGAATCCTCTACAGTTTTGTGACTTGTACCAGCTCCAGGGTCACTTCCATCTCTACCTCCAAAGAATTTCTTCTCTTCTGCTGTAAGTGAGTGAGTTCTGCTAATGATATTATATAAGTGTTTCAACCCCTTTGCTTGATGATCACTTTGCTTTTAAATCTGACTGAGACGATGTTCAGTGGTTAAGTGATTCTCATTTATGTTATTCTGAAGATCTTCAATCTGATTAGACATAGAAGATATAATAAGATCTTGAGCCACTGTGACATCTCCAGAGTCTTCGATTGCTTGTTGTTGAGAGAGCTTAAGTGCATTGATTTTGTTGTTGAAGATAGTTCTCATGTTATCCATATCAAACCTCAAGTTTTTATTGTCTTCTTCAGCTTGAGTAATACTTTCTTTCATTTGATTGAGTTGTGTTATGAGAGATAAAGTGTATGTGTCATTGTGTGCTCTCACTTCAATCGCTCTCTGAGTATCACTCACCTCACGTGCTAGTGTTTCACTCATATTTGAAGTAATTCTCACATCACTCCTCTCATAATCCTGAGCTGCATCCATTGTACCTGCATTAGAGATCACCCTAGCCTCCTCTTGGAAGGTCAGTGGTGGTGCAATGGGAGTTCGCAAATCCCGATCAACCTGTGAAGGTTCTTCTGCCGTAACAATGGCAGGCACTGTAACTTGCTCCTCTTGCATAACAATGTTTTCAGCTTCATGTGAGAAAATATCTTCCCCCATTGTGAGTAACAGGGGTGAGCTTGAAGGAATGAATGGGTTTATGATTGCCTTTGACATAGTTTTACCTTTCTTTTGTGATGGCAAATCTGTTTCACTCAAGATATCACTACTAGGGATAGCTCTTTTGAATGACAATTTCTTTCTACGATAGTGTTTGGAGAATTTAGGATCAGTGTTTGGTGCATTGACCAGGGATAAAGGTTGTGGATCTACTATCCCTTGGTCACTTCTCACAATCATTTGACTATCAGAAAGATATTGAGATTGTAAAGTAGTTGAGTCAAATACCTGATCATTGATATGTACATCATCTTCATTCTGAGTGGGTTGATCCACTGGAAGTTGATGTTCAAGAGCATTCAAGGGTTCAGAATCAGGTTGAGGTACTGGAACTTGTTCTGCTTCAGGCTGTGGAGCTTGTTGAATTAAAGGTATCTCAGCATCTGGCTGTGGCATGACATTTGGCAAATTTATGTATGTAGACATATATGGTGTTATGACTACTGGAACATGCAACAAGACCTTAGAAGTATCCAGCCTAGTGTAGAACTTCTTGTTTGGTTTACCAGACCATTGAATTCGATCATTTGGAAACGGAGCAGGTTGATCCTTAGGCATAAGATGATTAAAAATTAGTGTCAAAAACCGAGGATAATGACACTTAACCAGTTTACCTTTTCCAAAGTTCTTTGTAGCCTTCTTCAATCGATTTAACAAAATAGGCCATATCAAGCTGCCAAAATTGATTCTTCTATTGTGAGCAATTGAGAAACTAATTGACTGTAACATACCTGTGATGACAGTATTGTTACTCTTTGTAGAATTAGCAAACACCTTTGCTATGATCTCGAAGAAGATATTCCATTCTTGAGCAAGATTGCTTTTGAGTGGTCGTTTAAGATTCAGTTGGCCATGATAGTTGAGATTTGTGAAAAATTGAGTCAACTCATCATTTGAAGGCACTTCAGCAAATTGTTCAGTAGGAAGCCTCAGAGCAGCATTGAAGACAGATTCATCCACTATATATGTCTTGTCATTAAAGTCGAATGAAAATGATCTTTCATCTGAGACAGCTGTAGTACACATTAGTTTAAGTGGACCATATTTCATGGGAACATTTGCAGTTATAGAATGGCTACAAATATTTTGTTCGTTTAGAAATTTTATCCAGGACTTGAACCGATCCACTGGGCAATCCTCGGGATTAAAATATCCAATATAATTGTGATTCACAAGCTCAAAATTATTATAAGCACCAGCCATTCCAAATCAGGGATTAAAATTAAGAAATCTGCAAAATTCAACAATTTAACCCAATTAAATTACAAAATTTGAATTAATAAATAAATAAAAATTCGAAAAATCAAAATCTTCATCAAAAATTCTGAAAATTTGAGACAAGGATCTTGATTGCAGTACAAACACACACATATTTTTAGATTTTACAAAATCACAATCTTTGTTCTTGAATGACAAATCGAAATTTCGAGAATTTCAAACTCAAATCCTTAAAAACTCGACCAAATCTTACATTTTAACCTTTGTTTTGATGATAATCGACTGGGTAATCGATTAATGTCCTTAAATGTGTGATTCGAGTGTGATTTGAGACAGAATTTCGACAGCAATTCGACTGAAATCGTGTATATCGTGTATGTATCGTTCCACAGAAAATTAGGTGACTTAACACGCTAATATAACTTAACAGAGTAATATGACTACTGAATATAACAACTGATTTATATATAAAACAGCTAGATATGACTATCGGGTGATAGTCATACCGATAGTTATATTACGTTTAAACGTAATATAACTATCCTACTTAGACAGTTATATTTAAATTAAGCCTTAATATAACTATTAAAAAAAATATGACAATTGAGTCAATAGTTATACCGATAGTTATATACTAGAAAAACACACAATATAACTATTAATTAACAACAGTTATATTTAGAGAAAATAAAATTATAACTATTTTATTACTAAGTTATATTACACTACTTATAACTAATATAACTAACACAAATTCGAATATAACAATCAAGTAGATTGTTATACCGATAGTTATATTCCAACAAAACAATTAATATAACTAACCAAAAACAGAATATTAACAGAATTTTAACAAGTAATAAATTAAAGAAAAATAAATTAATTTACACTACAAATATAAAACCTAATAAAAATTATAAAAACGATCATATGTAGTCCCTTTTACGAAATCAAACATTAATAACAAAAGGACAAACACTACAAATCAAATAAAATAAAATCAAATAATATACTAAATATTAAACTGAATTTAAAACAATAACATTTTCAAGAAAAATAGATTTCTCATAAATTACAGCTTGTAAACTTTGAGAAAAATATTTTTAAAGAAAATGAATTAATCTAAAAATACAAGAAGTAATTAAAAATATATAGAGAAGATAATAACAATGATTTAAGATGAAACAAGCAAGAGTATAAGTTGGTAAAATAATTATACAAGTGATTTAATAACAAATATTAACACATCAATCACTTGTAAATTATTAAAGATCAAACCTCAGATATTAACCAGTTTAATTACTAGGACTATTTAACATACCCAATTCACCAACAATTCTGGTAAATGTGGATTCGTCAAGAGATTTAGTAAAAATATCTGCTGTTTGTTCTTCCGTAGGTACAAAAAATAACTCCACGGTACCATTCATGACATGCTCTCGAATAAAATGATACCTGATGTCAATATGCTTTGTCCTTGTGTGCTGCACAGGATTGTTAGAGATTGCTATGGCACTTGTATTATCACATAAAATTGGAATTTTATCAAGCACAAAGCCATAGTCTCTCAGTTGATTCCTGATCCACAAAATCTGTGCGCAACAGCTTCCAGCAGCTATATATTCAGCTTCAGCCGTTGAATTGGAAACTGTTTGTTGTTTCTTGCTGTACCAGGAAACTAGTCTACCACCTAGGAATTGACAACTCCCAGATGTGCTTTTTCTATCCACAACACTTCCTGCATAGTCTGAATCTGTATATCCAACAAGATTAAAACCAGAATCTTTAGGGTACCAGATGCCTAGGTTAGGCGTACCCTTAAGATATCTCAGAATTCGTTTAACAGCAATGAGATGAACATCTCTAGGATCCGATTGGAACCTTGCACACAAACACGTAGCATGCATAATATCAGGTCTACTCGCAGTAAGGTAAAGTAATGAGCCTATCATACCTCTGTAGCTTGTGATATCTACCTTGGCAGAATTTTCACATGCTCCAAATTTGACAGCTGTGGATGAAGGTGTCTTTGCTGAAGAAGAGTCCTCCATTTGATACTTCTTGAGAAGCTCTTTGACATACTTGGATTGACAGATAAATATTCCATCTGTCCTTTGACTTATTTGCAATCCAAGAAAGAACTTCAGCTCACCCATCATGCTCATTTCAACTCTACCCTGCATTAACTTCGCAAATTTCTTGCACAAAAGATCATTAGTAGACCCGAATATTATATCGTCCACATAGACTTGGACGGTAATTGTATCATTCTTATGTTTCTTTGTGAAGAGAGTTTTGTCTATTACACCTCTAACAAAATCATTTTCAAGTAAAAATTCAGAGAGAGTGTCATACCATTTCCTTGGTGCTTGCTTAAGACCATAGACAGCCTTGAAAAGGAAGTAGACATAGTCAATTAAATCTGGATCTTCAAAGCCAGGGGGCTGTTCTACATAAACCTCTTCATCTAGCTTGCCATTCAAGAAAGCACTCTTGACATCCATTTGATAAACTTTAAAGTTTGAAAATGCTGCGAATGCCAGGAATATTCTTATGGCCTCAAGTCTAGCCACTGGAGCATAGGTCTCATCATAGTCAATGCCTTCAGATTGGGAGTAACCCTTTGCTACCAGTCTTGCTTTATTTCTCGTCACTGTGCCATCTTCATCAAGTTTGTTTCTGAATACCCACCTTGTGCCAACTACTGGTCTGTCTGTAGGTCTGGGTACCAGCTTCCAAACTTCTTGTTGTTTAAATTGATTGAGTTCATCTTGCATAGCAATCACCCAATCAGGATCAGAAAGAGCTTCTTCAGTTTTCTTAGGTTCCATTTCAGATAGAAACCCTGAATAATTGCATTGATTCTGAAAAGCTCTTCTAGTCTTTACACCAACAACTGGATCACCAATGATTAACTCAAAAGGATGAGCTCTATTCCAAACAGTCTGTCTGGGAAGATTAGATCTTGATGATTCGCCTTGATCTTCATTGAGATGTTGTGTGTGACCAGTTGACCCTTCATTTTCTCCCCCAGAGTTGTTGCCAGGTTGACTAGATGATGATTGATTAGGAAAGTCAGGGGAATTTTGACTACTATCATTGATTTCATCACCATTACCCTGATCATCATTGTTGTCATTAGCATCAGCAAAAATCTCAGGTGCATTGTCATCGAAAGATAGCTTCTCAGATGGATTCTCAATTTGGATACTAGGGAGTTTAGTGTCATCGAATGTTACATTGACACTTTCCATCATCTTCTGTTCATCAATCACATACACCCTGTATGCTCTCATTGAATAACCAATAAAAATTGCTTCAAATGCTTTGGTATCGAATTTACCACCTTGATCATCACTTTCTTTAAGCACAAAGCACTTTGCCCCAAATACATGAAAGTATTTGAGTGAAGGTTTCTTATCAGCCATAATTTCATAGGGTGTCTTCATTTGATCTTTATTGATTAGAGTTCGATTCTGGGTATAGCACGCAGTATTAATGGCTTCAGCCCAAAAGTACAATGGAAGCCTTGATTCACTTAGCATAGTACGTGCAGCTTCAATCAAGGTTCTATTCTTTCTTTCCACTACCCCATTTTGCTGAGGAGTTCTTGGAGCTGAATATTGTCTGGTTATACCCTTCTCAGTGCAAAAGTCATTTAGAACTGCATTCTTGAATTCAGTTCCATTGTCTGATCTTATAGCTCTCACTGGATACGTAGAATCTCGCATAATTAATTTAATGTGATCAATCACCAGTTGTGGAGTCTAATCTTTAGAATTCAGAAACAGAACCCATGTGTATTTTGAAAAATCATCAACAATCACTAGAGCATATCTCTTCCTTGACATAGACATCACATTAACTGGACCAAATAAATCCATATGAAGTAATTGTAATGGTTCAGTTATTGAAGATGTATCAGTGCTCCTGTGACTTGCCCTTTTTAGCTTGCCTTTTTGACATGCATCACACAGTCCTTCTTGAGTGAATTCCATTGAAGGCAAACCTCTCACCAATTCTCTTTTGACCAGAGAATTCATTGTCTTAAATTAAGATGAGAAAGTTTCTTGTGCCATAGCCAACTCTCATCATTGGATGCTTTAGTGTAGAAGCAAGTGACTTCTTCAGTGCTTCCTGAGTTCATATTGGCTACGTACAGATTGCCTTTTCTAACTCCTGTCAGTTGTGGCTTTTCATGTCTCTTGTGTGAAATTAGACAATTCTTCTTGTTGAAATGAACTTCATAACCTTTATCACAGAATTGACTGACACTGAGCAAATTGTGCTCAAGTCCTTTCACAAAAGAAACTTCATCAATGATAACATTTCCAGCTTCAAGTCTGCCATATCCATCAGTTCTACCTTTGCTGTTATCTCCAAAGGTAACTACTGGGCCGGCCTTCTCCACCACATTTGTCAGCAGGGTTCTATCTCCAGTCATATGCCTTGAACATCCACTATCCATGATCCAGGTTACTCGATCAACCTGTTCAATACCCTGCAATGACAAATGAATTAAACCTTCTTCGGGACCCAAATTTGATTGGGTCCTGCGTATTTAAAGTATTGACCTTTATCAGGCAAAACAACATTTTTAATTTTAACCTCTTTAGTCAATAAACATTTAACCTTATAAACAGATTTGAAAATCTTTTGTTTAATCTTGGGTATCCATGTTTGTCTCGCAGCAGTAACACTTGTGTCATTGACTGGACATTTGACCTGGTAGACATTCTTGGTAATCTTTTGTTTAGTCTTAGGTACAAATGTCTCTCTCCTAACTTGAGGAGGAAAAGCAGTCTTAGATCGAACATTATTGTTCCTGTTCATGTGCTGTCGAGGAGCATTCTGTTTAACACATGCATAATTACCATTAAAATAAGCACGCATATTGTTAAAAGCACAAGACATACAATTGATAATACCACATGCTTTATGATTAGAATCAATAGTAGACATGGTATTTTTCTGTTTTAACTTATTACTACCTAATCCAGTCTTAGAAGAACTAGCTGATTCAACAACTTTGACTGGTACTTTAGGTACATCTTTCTTGGATGAAACATTTGTTGTGTTAACGTCCTCAACTGATTTAGCCTTAACAAAGACTGTGACATTTTTCTTGGATGACACATTCTTTGTATTAGTGTTCTTAACAGTTTTATCCTTAACACATTTATCCTTAACAAGGACTGTGCCATTTGCACTATCCTCATTTCTCATTTCTTCTTGTATAACCATAGAAAGAATATCTGGTGGGCCAGCATCAGATTTTGTAAACATTGGTTTTTCAACATTCTTGAGAATATGTGGTATACCTCTTTCTTTAGCTGAGATAGAATTAGGAGAATGATTACTCAAAGAACCAACAGCTTGACTGTAATCAAATCCTATTCCTACAGTTCGTTCTACTGCTTGTTTGTTGAAGAAATCTTTAGAAACTTTAACAGTATTATAACAAGCTCTAACCTGTGTTTCAAGTTCTCTAATCTTGGTTTCTTGTTCAGCAATCCTATCAACTTGTTTTACCATGTATTCTCCTAGACCCTTTTCTCAGTAGTTAAGTCGAGCTATTTCTTCTATATTCTTATCTTGATTAACCTGCACCTTTTTTAAATCTAACATTTCATTTTCAAGGTTAGTGTTAACAAGACTTATTCTCTCGTACCCTCTTTGTGCATTATTCAAGCAACTACGTAAACTATCAATTAACTCAGCATCAGTAAGAATTACCGGTGTGGTATAATAAGTTGATGATTCAGCATTTGCCACCAGCGCAAAGTTTCCATATTCTTCATCTTCGCTATCTGTGTCATCCCAGCTTTTACCAGCAGCTACATAAGCTCTTCCACTCTTCTTCTTTTCAGAAGCATAATCTTTCTTCTGTGCTTGCTTGGGTTTCTGACACTCAGTAGCAAAATGTCCCAACTCATTACAATTGAAACAACGGATTTTGCTTCTGTCAACAGTTCCAGTTTTATAACCTCCCCTGTTACTAGAGGATGAAGAACCTCCTCTCTGAAATCTGTTATTTGACTTAAACCTGAACTTTGGATTTCTTCTGAATCTGAAGTTACTGAATTGTCTCACCATCATTGCCATAGATTCATCTTCCAATTGATCCAGCTCTTCAAGTGAGTAAAATTCTCCACCATCCTGAGTAGCTGGTGTTTGGCCAAGTTCTACTTCAGTTTGTTCCTTGTTGAAGCTGTTAGATTGAACAACTTTAGTTTCCACTTCCTTAGGAACCTCAACCACTAGAGCTGTAGAAGAATTTACCATTCTGCCTTTGCCATAGAATTCCTTTTGTTGTACTTGTTCTAATTCATATGTTTTCAGAACACCAAACAGCCTTTCAAGAGCAACCTGAGTTAGATCTCTAGATTCTCTGATGGCAGTGATTCTATGCTCCAAGTGAGTAGGCATAGTCAGTAAAAACTTCATGTTGATCTCCTTCTGAGTATATTGCTTGCCATGAACTTGCAAGTTGTTGATTATCTTGTTATACCTTTCGAACACTTCCTGAATGCCTTTATTAGGGCCAGCTCTAAAGTGTTCATATTCAGAGGTTAGAATTTGAAGTCTATTTTCCTTGACTTCATCAGTCCCTTCATTAATGATCTCAATAGTTTCCCAGATGTGCTTAGCAGTTTTACAATTCCTCACATGGCTATACATTACAGCATCTAGGGAATCCAATAGAATGAGTCTCAAATTTTTATCCAATCCAGCTTCCTCCTTATCCTCAGAGGTATAGTTCTTAGGGTCCTTTGGATAGGATTTGGCAAGTACTGTTACAGTTCCATTTACAACTGTTTCAGTATCATGTTGCATAGGAGTTACTGGTCCATTTTTCAAAACCCACAAAAATCTTGGGTTTGCTACATCAAGAAATAACTCCATTTTGTTTTTCCACATGTCATAGTTATCTTTATTAAAGATAGGAATTTTAACATTGCCTTTGGCTAACATGATGAATTTTTAAGAGAGTTAAAAATTCGAGCTTGATTTTTAATTGAGTAAAAATAGGATCTTGATTTGTGTATCAATCAATAGGCTTTGATACCAATTGTTAGGTCCGATAAGAATGTAGAAGGGGGGGTTGAATACAATCTATACCATTTTCTCAAAATTTATTCGTTAAACAATTTTCACTTAAACGAATATTTTGTGCGGAATAATATAACACAAATTTCAAGTTGAATATAACAATATATTAACTTGATGGGTGTTACAAAATCAGTCCAAATGATTATCAAGTAATTAATAACTAATTAGAAAATTCAACATGAACTTTGCTAATTTAGTTAATAAAATCAAGATATCAATTTGTGAACTAGGAAACTTAATTCGCTAGTAGTACAAGAATCACAAGTAAACAAGTTCCAATGGATAGGATATTACAACTGAGATGAACTTGAATTTACAGAATTAAATTTGTAGGTGTTCTTGAGCTTGAGAGAGAGAGAGAATGGCTGCTGTGTGTATTTCTTATGTTATGCTCGACTGGTTTTTAATCTTCTGCATTCTGCTTCCTTAAATACACAGCCATAGTCATATTACTTAGTTTAAACTGATATGACAATCATTTTACATTAATATGACAATCGGTATGACTATCAATTGAATGTAATATGACTGTCCAGTTTAAATATGACTTTCGGTATAACAATCCAGCTCAATATGACATTCGGTATAACTCTTCATTTGAATGAAATATGACTATCTCCTTTGAACTGAATATGACTATCTCTTCTATAAACTGAATATGACTATCGGTATAACTATCAGTTAGATAGTTATATCATCATATTTTTCAGTTCATAATTAATTAAATGACTTATTAAAAATCATTTAACTAATTATTCCTTTTTCATATTAATTCTTATTTAATTAATCTAATAATCACTTTAACAAATATATTAATTCTGATAGAATTAATTTATTTATTAACTTAATTACTTGACTTAATCAATTAAAATAGAATTAATATAAATTCTTTAATAGTCAATACTCCGCTGAAAACCACGTAATTATGATAAGGAACATACACTGGAATGATGTTGACGCTCGATGTACTGTCTGGTTCATGAACGACTAACTCCAATCTCTGTTCTTCATCGTGACTTTAACACTGTGGTCTTTTTATACTCTTCACTCTCATCAATCATTCGGTACTGAAATTGTTTCTTATCACTAATAGAAATCTCTGTCTTCTTAAATGAATCCACTTGTTTCAATGCTACCTTGAGGCCTGATCAGATATATGAATCTTCTTCCAGTGTAAAACATCAAAACTATAGATTGACTTGTTGATTTTTCTTCTGACGGTTATCATCTTTTGAGATTCCTGTGACAGTTGATATTATTTACTTATTACAATCTAGTTTAATTGGATTAGGATCCTCGAACTACAAATAGGCTGAGTCATATGCCTTTCAGATAGTAATGAGCTTAGTTATTTTCCGGTAGAGGAAACGATTTCAGTATTAAAGTACTGTGATAGTTGTTTCGAATATTTTACCAATGAGGTTTTGCTAAATGCAGATAAATACTATGCTATTATTTTATTGCAGAGCTTATTGCTCATTCTTGTTTTGTTTTTAAATATTATACAACAGCTATGAAAAATGCCAAGGATATACACGGCACTCCGCATGCGAGTGGGAAACACAAGGCGTTTCCATGGGAAGTTCTGGCAGCCATTCTTGAGGTAGTAAAGACCAGTTGGATAGGCTTGCAGCCCTTGTTAGTATGGTGTATTTATAGATATGACCTGTGTAAGACTGTACTTAGAAACAGATGAATTAGATGTTGATGTATCTTCATTTAGAAGCTTTATAAACAGTATTTTCCGTAAATTATTGGGTTGAAATAACGCTGGATTTATATGATGTTAACGTCTACTAAGTGTTTCGTTTTTGAGACTCTAACCCGTGTGAGTGTCTAATTATATTGTGGGGTCATTAGTAGGTGAATTATGTATATTGTGAGTAAGACAGGTACAACATGGAATAAATGGATCGTGATAACCTAGATCCCTGATCCCGAGTCTGTGGGTGTCACAGATGGACGGGAAACCGAAGCCCCGAATCTTGGGTGCCTTTGTAGAAAAACAGGTTCTCCTGGTGCTAATTACAAATTCTATCACCCGGGTTAGGAACCACAATTTTAATATCAGGAGGAAAGGAATACTTCTTGCTAAGTTTCTTGTTATCATGTTAGGATACTTGAAAGAATCAAACTCAGCATTGTTAGGGAAGACATCCCCCATTTCATTTAAAAGTTGTAGCAAAAAAGGTAAAGGGTGTTCAAGAACTACAGGTACAAGAATTATCTTACCTTTGGAGCAACGAATCTTGGACCTTGAGAGTAGTCTTTAAGCTAGAATAGAAGAAGGTGGAACATTTTCTTCCATCTTGACTTCTTGATTAGCAAACGACAAACACAGAAACTTAAGCTTGAGAGAAAGAGATTGTAGATGAAAATTTTACAAGTGAGAGGTGTAAATGTAATGCATCCTCCCGCCAATCTTTTATAAGAGAAGGATGACTTGCAATAGCAAGTCGTATCCTGGGGCGACACGCTTTTACAGGTTTAATAACCCAAAAATGGCAAAAATAGCTGATAATCTCGAAAGAGAAGCACAAAAATAGCAACTCTTTCGAATAAGAAATGAAAGAAGATGGAAGATGAAGCAATAATAAAATGATTAGTTCAAAAAATTGGTTAATTGGGCTTAAGAAGCTAAGAAAGCCAAGTGTTAATCCTCATCAAGATTTAGGACACTAATTGTCAAGTATAAAAGAAAGAAATTTGAATCATAAGTCCTGGGTTGAAAGTCAACTTGGAATCCTTGATCCTAGATCTGGAATTGAGAAACACAAAAAAAAATCCTAGGTTTTGAAATCATCAGCCAAGGATCCAGTAAACCAATCAAACTCAAAACCTAGAACTTGAAGTAAGAATCAAGAATCAAGAATGAAGTTGAGGTCTTGAAACCTAGAATGAAAAACCAAGACATTAATTAAAGCCACGACAATCAACGAAACTGAGAAAGCCGTTCAAACTCTAGGTTCTCAAGTAACCAAAGCCGAGATTAAAATCCACAACCTAGAACCAAGAGCAAGCCTGGTTCCTAGGTATAGGATTTAGAAGTTTAAGGAACAGAACTTTCAACCAAAAAAAAATTAGTGGCCCAGCTGATCAGGTGTGGCCGACTGGGGGTGGCCGACCAAGCACCTTAGGAGTAGGGGTGAGCAAAACTGGATATCCGGTCCGATTTTAAAATTCGGATCGGATATCCGGTTTTTCGGATTATGAAAAATCTGTTCGGGTTCCTATTTAACCGGATATCCGGAATTCGGATATTCATTTAAACTAGATCGAAAATCGTATAATCCAGATCCGAATTAATTAAATAAAATTTGTTTCAGTTTGCATAAATAAATGGATTTTATTACACTTTCAATAAATTATCGTTAACTATACAAATGGTAAAGTAATTAATAGAATTTTAGATATCATCGTCTCATATCTTTACATTTGTATATTCATTTTTTTCCTAATTTTATTTTGACCTATCATAAACTATCATTCATTTCTTTAATGAATTCTTCTCAATATTCTTTAAGAGATAATGATAACACACTAATTCTCCAATTCATAATTTTAACTGAAAAATATATTAATGAAAATATTCTTCCATTTGTTTTATTTTTAATTTTTTTGATATTATAACTTCTTAATCAATCAATTTGGATAAATTGATTAATTTAGAAAAAATATTTATCGAGGTTGATTTAAGAAAACTTATATGAGATTACGAAGTTTTCACATACAAATATATGGAGTTGAATTTATTAATTCACACATAAGTACATCCCTACGTACGTTTTTACACCTAAAATTCTTATAAACTTAGGTGATACACAACAAACTCATTAATTTATTAGTGATATTTATTACTTAATTTAATATGTTTAATGTTGAATTATTTGTCTATAATAATTATTTGTTAAATATATAAATTATATTTTTAATAAATATTACGAATCGGATCGGATCCGAATATATGAATTTGTAAAAAGTTATGATCCGAATCCGTATCTGAATTTATAACAAATATCCGGATCGGATATCCGGTCCAATTATTTTGGATAGATGGTAGGAAGTATTCCTACAGACCAATTTTTAGTGTTGGGTGGCGATTTCAACGGTCACATTGGCGAGAGATCAGATGGTTTTCCCATTGCGCATGGGGGTTTTGGCCTCGGGTCCAGGAATGTCGGTGGGTCCGCTCTGTTGGAGTTTGCTACGGCCCAGGAGTTGGTAATTGTAAATTCTGTTTTTCAGAAGAGGGCTGAGCACCTCATCACCTTTAGTAGTGGGGGACGCAACACTCAAATCGATTACTTACTTGTGCGCAGCTGGGACGCTAGAACATGCGTGGATTGCAAGGTGTTCAGGAGTGAGGCGTGCGCTTCCCAGCACCGGCTGTTGGCCATGGATCTATCCATGGGGGGTCGAGTTGTTCGCAGGAAGAGAGAGTTTAGACCAAGAATCCTTTGGAAAGACTTGAAGGGCAAGAAGGCGGCGGAATTCAGGGAGGCTTTGCTCAACGAAGGTTGTTTTGCGAGTGGTGGAGATGCGAACTTCAGGTGGACAACATGGCGAAGGCCATTCGGAGTGTGGGCGAGAAGGTGGTGGGGGTTTCCTCAGGTAGGTGCAGTGGTCATAAGGAGTCGTGGTGGTGGAACGAGGAGGTTCAAAAGAAAGTTAAGGCTAAACTTGCGCTCTTTAAAGAGCTTTTATCGATCTGCGCAGGGCCGGAGAGGATACTGAAGATGGAAGCATACAAGGTGGCGAGACGAGAGGCAAAAAAGGCCGTGGCGAAAGCTAAAGAGGAAGCATATGAAGGGCTGTACAAACGCCTAGATACCAAGGAAGGAGCGAATGCCATCTTTAAGCTAGCTAAAGCTAGGGAGAGAGGGCGGCGCGACCTGGGTTCTGTTAAGTTTGTTAAGGATGATTCAGGCCTGGTGTTATTGAATGAAGATGCTATTAAGGAGAGGTGGAGTTCGTATTTCCATAATCTTTTCAACGAGGCTAGGAGGAGTGGTGCCGGTGTGGAACAAGAGGTCTCTCTTTCCCCTGTGCTTTCTATCGATTCCTGTGAGCGCATCAGCAAGGATGAAGTCAATGGTGCCCTGCAAAAGATGGCTAGAGGGAAGGCGGTCGGTCCAGATCTTATCCCAATCGAGGTTTGGCTGTGTCTTGGTGAGGTTGGCGTCCAATGGCTAGCAGATCTGTTCAATGTTCTTCTCTTGGGTGCTAAGATGCCAGCTGAATGGAGGCGTAGTGTTGTGGTCCCTTTTTTCAAGAATAAAGGCGATGCCCAGAGTTGTAGTAACTACCGGGGTATTAAATTACTCAGTCATACTATGAAACTTTGGGAGAGAGTGGTTAATAGTCGGATTAGAAAAGTAGTTGAAATCTTAGAGAATCAATTTGGATTTATGCCTGGGAGATCGACGACCGAGGCCATTCATCTCGTTAGAGGCCTTATGGAGAAGTTCAGGGAATGTCGCAAAGACCTCCATATGGTGTTTATTGATCTTGAGAAGGCTTATGATAGCATCCCCCGTGAAGCTATTTGGAAAAGCCTTGAGGAGAGGGGAGTGTCGTCAGCGTACGTCAGGGTGATTCAAGACATGTACTCTCAAGCTAGTTCTTGCGTTCGGACCCCAGTGGGGGACTCTCGTTTCTTCCCTGTTGAGATGGGGCTTCATCAGTGTAACACCCCCAAATTCCCTACCGGAATCTAGGTTGTCACACCTCTTGCGGAATATACAATCACCTGCTCATAATATAATCTACAACAATATTCTTAATAGACTCCACAATTACTCCACGGGTTATAGTCTTAGAACAAGCATTCCATAAATCAAAGGTTAATACAACACGAGTTCATCTACTAGAATTTCTGAATGTTATTACAATTCCAAAATACTAGATAACAAAATACTAAACCACTACTCTTCAGCTTCCACCTTACTTAGATACTACAAGGCCACCGCGCTGAATCAGTAGTTCGTCGCTTTCCCCTTGCCTCGATTGGCCATACTTGAGTTAGCCCTGGATGCCGCTGCTTAACAATATATAAAATAACAAGAATGAGCCAAAGAATGCCCAGCAAGGTTATAACTATCCCCTATTCCCAACAATTCACACAAAATATTACTAAACCGCTCTACAAGAACTTTTCCCCTCATACGGATATATATTTATTTTGAAAAGAGATTTATCTCGAAATTTTAATACCCAAATGATGGAATAAATACATCTCAATAACTTCTCCATATTACTCAACGGTAACATGATAATTGCTCAAACTCCTCAATATAATAATATAATATAATAATTTCTCAGATCGATACCCTAGTTAATCCGAACCACAAAGGCATCGGTTAATAGCTAGAGAATCAATGATTGGACTTTTCCTCGAACGCTGCATCAAGTAATGGATGATCAATCCAATGTCACATCTCAATTTTTCTATCGATAGAAAGGACAGTCGACGTCTCGAACCATCCAATAATATTCCTCATAAGGATGAGTCGACAGACTCGGACCCTCACCCTTAGTTGGGCCGGTGCGTTACTCCGGTCACTTTCATCAATTTATGTGCCGAGCCGGCCCTGTCCCGGTCTCGTACGCACTTTCATCGATTTATGTGCTGAGCCGGCCCTGTCCCGGTCTCTTACGCACTTTCAGTCCAGGATATTAGGTGTCGGAATCTTCGATCACCTTTAACAACAAATAGCTTAGGCGTCACGGTGAAATAACACGTGCACCTTTATTTATTTTGAAACGAATTAATACTCCAATATCGTTCAGAAACAATGAACGATATACACCTCCAATAATTTGGTTCTCCTTCCGAATGAGTGGAGGAAAATATTTATGAAAGATTGTTCTGACTATGAATCCAGAATGAAGGACCCATGTCAGTATATATAAATATATACATAACTCCACCCTTAAATAACAGTAAATATATAGTATGAAGATATTATTAATACGCCTTTATTATCTCCTCTTCGAGTACGAATGAAGTAACTCGATAAATGTCCCACAATACGGACCATCTCATGAACTAAAATAGAACATCTAGCATAATAATATTATTCAAGTAACAGCTCAAAAATAATATATATATATATTGCAAGAAGAAAACATCTCTAAAAGTAATCACCTCGATAGAATAATTTTGTAAATCAACATTGATATTTCTCCGGACAAAGTTGTTTTAAGAAAACATTTTTTTGAAAATAATATTCTTCTAATTAAATAAATCTAATTAGACGAATAAGGTTCATTTAATCAGTAAATGCTACCCAAGTATCTACTTGATTAATAAACGCTAGATTATTGGTGATGTTTCCTTTAGGTTCATTATTGCGAAATTCTTTAAAATCTTTGTCCGGGTTTTTGAAGAAAATCCAACTCCTCACTACTTCGTATTCACTATTTACTCCTCATGTTACATCATCTAAAGGGAAACGTAAGTTACTCCTAACCATACTTCCCTTATCTCCTCAATATAATAATTCACATATAACTACCATTACGAACATTTTATAACACAAAACATCTCTACTCTGAATGATAGAGTAAGAGTTAGTATACTTGCCTGGTACTCCTGATGCAGTAACGGCTGGTAGCGGGGTCCGACAATCTAAATAAAGTCAAGAAAACATGCTATTAATCCCCTATACAATCCAATAATAGTCCAACACTTAGACACTTAAGTCAATCAAAACAAAGCACTAAGGGGTCCCTCTAGACTCGTCTAAGTCCATGTTATACTTAACCATTTTTAACCTCGTTCTTTACACCAATATGTTGCCTTGATAATTCTTAACAAGTTTCATGTTTTAGTCGACTCGAAATTCCTCTTTTAACTCAGCCAAAGCGGATGGTCAAGTAGCACCTCTAGAGTTGACTTTCCTGAGATTCACTATTCCGTGACTCGCACTCCAACACTTTTAATAAATCACCGGGAATGTATTTAAATACGAAACCACCTCTAAAATCACCTTTGGTATTTGTAATATTTATCATAAAAGTTTCGATTCAAATCTACGGGTCTAGGCAGGGGAATTGTATTTTTGAAGTTCAGTCAACTACGGGTTTTACTATTTGCACCTCTTTCACTAAAATGTTCATAACTCGATAACCGTTAACCCAAATGACGCACCGTTTTCGCGTACACGATCTAGGGAATGTCTAGAAGGTAACTAACTCAAAACTTGGCTCTGGTCAGAAGGCTCATTTTTCGGAATTTTCAAAACAGGGCAGTGGCTATGCAGTGAGTCTTATGGTCTTTCTAAGGGGTTTTCCACTTGCGCAATCTCGGCTTACGCCCTTTTTATAAAATCGAAAAATAATCTTTTTAACTCGAAACCTTCGTACAAACCTTTCTAACTGACCTTAGTATTTATCCTCAAAATATCATACTCTAATTCAATTTTTAAGGGTCTCAAACTTAACCTCAAAGTTGATACATTTCTGCGACATGGTTTCTCGAATCGCTTTCACTAAAACGGTCATTACTCACAAACCGTAAACTCTTTTGACACGATTCTTGCGGCCACATAAACTAGAATCCAAAACCTACCCAATATGGTCAGTGGTTGCAATTTAAACATGTTTAAAGACTCGGGTAGCTACTGTCAACATTGTTCAAGAAATTTGGGCATTATAACGGCTCTAAATCGAACATTACCATTTTTGTAACTCCTCAATCAAGCCATACAAGGCAACCCAAACTCTAATATTACACACCAACACTCATACTAGGCCTCTAAGGGCAGTGGTAAGGTCCAATGACCACCACTCAACATATACACCTCAAAACAAAGCTAAACAATCATATAAATTCTTAACATGAACTAATCTTTACACTAGCATCAAAACTTCACCAAAACTCATATATATAAAAGGTAAAGTTGAGGTTTATACCTTTCTTGATACTCTCACAACACTAACAAAGCTCTGTACACCTTATAATAGCCTTGGGTAGTCTTAAGCTTGCTAAATCAACCAAAGAAATCAAAGAAATCAAGATTAGTTTATGAAGGTTACTATTCACCCTCCACTTTGAGGATTTATTTGAAAATGGAAACAAAGGAGTTTGAAGCTAAAACTCTTAGGAGATCATTTATATGAAATATAGGACTTACCATAAAAGTTTCAAGATCAAATGATGGTTGGAAGTTGGATTTTGAAATCTCAAAACTTCAAAAATTCGAAGTGGGTTCTTCAAGGGGAAAAACAGAGCGATTTTCTCGAATTTATTTGACCACTCAAACGATCTTCAAAAATTATGAAATTAAATCCACAAGTTCATCTTGATGTGCAGAAGCTTCGTGAATTTTTTCATAATTTTTAAATGAGTAGAACTGGGTGAAAAAAAATCGGAAAGATCCCTGCTCTGAAAAATCTGATCTGCTGGAAAATGGGGAAGGAAAGAGAGAAAAGTGTTTGGCTTGCTTGGTTGATATTTTTGGTGTTAGAAATGAATTATTAGGCTTGTAAGTAATGTATATCAGCTGTGCTACTCTTCATATTCTCCTTCCACACAAGTGTCAAGTAATGGGAGAGTTTAGGTGTTTTATTTGCATGGTTTTAACAAGAACACCTCACCTTGTACTATTCTTAATCCACTTGCATCTTGTTTGGTTTCACACTACTTCTATTGATTTGTTGCACTTAATAATCTTGCATGGTATTTAATCTTGTCATGTGTTCAATCTATAATCCAATATTAAATCCAACATTCCTTGTTTATTCTCTCTTTATCTCTGGAAACGTCCTCCCGATTTTCTCAAGTATTCTCTATTCCTCACCTCTAGGGTTTCATCCTCAATCCCATTTTCCTCTCATAATATATATCCCTCCTTGGACTTCTCATATCTAATATCCTCAATTAATAATCCAATTATTATATCCCTGACTCCTCTGTCAAAATTGGAATAAAATAAAGTTTGGATTCTCTGAATTCCGATCGTCTTTACATACACTTATTTACTCCATGGGTCACTAGTACGACTTCGGAATATCCATTCTACGTCTCGTACATAGGTGACATGAAAACTTTTCCTAATCCTCAAAATTATTATTCATCCACCAAATTACTATTCACGTATGACAACACTATTCACGTATATACCTATTCTTAATAATAAAAGTTTTAATTCTACCGAAAATTTGGGTTCTTACAATCTTCCCTCCTTAAAAGGATTCCGTCCTCGGAATCAACGCAGGTAACAACTAAGGTTAATTGTCTCGTACTCTACTAGTCAATATATTCGCCTTACCCGTACTATGCTTTCTACTTCCAGTTATACACATGCACATAAATATATATAAATGCATTTGCAACTACACATATATATATCTACGGATCCATATAACTTTTAACTCCTTCAATAATCATGGATACACATTTTTCTCGTCCCCACTGATTCTACTACTGGTCTGGGCCATCATGCCTCTACCCTAACTACCCCTTAAGGTTCTACTACCGAACTTCCATCTCGGTCTCTCGGTTTCTAAAACTCTTGTTCTAAGGTTTATAACCTATCGCTCTGATACCATTACTGTAACACCCCCAAATTCCCTACCGGAATCTAGGTTGTCACACCTCTTGCGGAATATACAATCACCTGCTCATAATATAATCTACAACAATATTCTTAATAGACTCCACAATTACTCCACGGGTTATAGTCTTAGAACAAGCATTCCATAAATCAAAGGTTAATACAACACGAGTTCATCTACTAGAATTTCTGAATGTTATTACAATTCCAAAATACTAGATAACAAAATACTAAACCACTACTCTTCAGCTTCCACCTTACTTAGATACTACAAGGCCACCGCGCTGAATCAGTAGTTCGTCGCTTTCCCCTTGCCTCGATTGGCCATACTTGAGTTAGCCCTGGATGCCGCTGCTTAACAATATATAAAATAACAAGAATGAGCCAAAGAATGCCCAGCAAGGTTATAACTATCCCCTATTCCCAACAATTCACACAAAATATTACTAAACCGCTCTACAAGAACTTTTCCCCTCATACGGATATATATTTATTTTGAAAAGAGATTTATCTCGAAATTTTAATACCCAAATGATGGAATAAATACATCTCAATAACTTCTCCATATTACTCAACGGTAACATGATAATTGCTCAAACTCCTCAATATAATAATATAATATAATAATTTCTCAGATCGATACCCTAGTTAATCCGAACCACAAAGGCATCGGTTAATAGCTAGAGAATCAATGATTGGACTTTTCCTCGAACGCTGCATCAAGTAATGGATGATCAATCCATTGTCACATCTCAATTTTTCTATCGATAGAAAGGACAGTCGACGTCTCGAACCATCCAATAATATTCCTCATAAGGATGAGTCGACAGACTCGGACCCTCACCCTTAGTTGGGCCGGTGCGTTACTCCGGTCACTTTCATCAATTTATGTGCCGAGCCGGCCCTGTCCCGGTCTCGTACGCACTTTCATCGATTTATGTGCTGAGCCGGCCCTGTCCCGGTCTCTTACGCACTTTCAGTCCAGGATATTAGGTGTCGGAATCTTCGATCACCTTTAACAACAAATAGCTTAGGCGTCACGGTGAAATAACACGTGCACCTTTATTTATTTTGAAACGAATTAATACTCCAATATCGTTCAGAAACAATGAACGATATACACCTCCAATAATTTGGTTCTCCTTCCGAATGAGTGGAGGAAAATATTTATGAAAGATTGTTCTGACTATGAATCCAGAATGAAGGACCCATGTCAGTATATATAAATATATACATAACTCCACCCTTAAATAACAGTAAATATATAGTATGAAGATATTATTAATACGCCTTTATTATCTCCTCTTCGAGTACGAATGAAGTAACTCGATAAATGTCCCACAATACGGACCATCTCATGAACTAAAATAGAACATCTAGCATAATAATATTATTCAAGTAACAGCTCAAAAATAATATATATATATATTGCAAGAAGAAAACATCTCTAAAAGTAATCACCTCGATAGAATAATTTTGTAAATCAACATTGATATTTCTCCGGACAAAGTTGTTTTAAGAAAACATTTTTTTGAAAATAATATTCTTCTAATTAAATAAATCTAATTAGACGAATAAGGTTCATTTAATCAGTAAATGCTACCCAAGTATCTACTTGATTAATAAACGCTAGATTATTGGTGATGTTTCCTTTAGGTTCATTATTGCGAAATTCTTTAAAATCTTTGTCCGGGTTTTTGAAGAAAATCCAACTCCTCACTACTTCGTATTCACTATTTACTCCTCATGTTACATCATCTAAAGGGAAACGTAAGTTACTCCTAACCATACTTCCCTTATCTCCTCAATATAATAATTCACATATAACTACCATTACGAACATTTTATAACACAAAACATCTCTACTCTGAATGATAGAGTAAGAGTTAGTATACTTGCCTGGTACTCCTGATGCAGTAACGGCTGGTAGCGGGGTCCGACAATCTAAATAAAGTCAAGAAAACATGCTATTAATCCCCTATACAATCCAATAATAGTCCAACACTTAGACACTTAAGTCAATCAAAACAAAGCACTAAGGGGTCCCTCTAGACTCGTCTAAGTCCATGTTATACTTAACCATTTTTAACCTCGTTCTTTACACCAATATGTTGCCTTGATAATTCTTAACAAGTTTCATGTTTTAGTCGACTCGAAATTCCTCTTTTAACTCAGCCAAAGCGGATGGTCAAGTAGCACCTCTAGAGTTGACTTTCCTGAGATTCACTATTCCGTGACTCGCACTCCAACACTTTTAATAAATCACCGGGAATGTATTTAAATACGAAACCACCTCTAAAATCACCTTTGGTATTTGTAATATTTATCATAAAAGTTTCGATTCAAATCTACGGGTCTAGGCAGGGGAATTGTATTTTTGAAGTTCAGTCAACTACGGGTTTTACTATTTGCACCTCTTTCACTAAAATGTTCATAACTCGATAACCGTTAACCCAAATGACGCACCGTTTTCGCGTACACGATCTAGGGAATGTCTAGAAGGTAACTAACTCAAAACTTGGCTCTGGTCAGAAGGCTCATTTTTCGGAATTTTCAAAACAGGGCAGTGGCTATGCAGTGAGTCTTATGGTCTTTCTAAGGGGTTTTCCACTTGCGCAATCTCGGCTTACGCCCTTTTTATAAAATCGAAAAATAATCTTTTTAACTCGAAACCTTCGTACAAACCTTTCTAACTGACCTTAGTATTTATCCTCAAAATATCATACTCTAATTCAATTTTTAAGGGTCTCAAACTTAACCTCAAAGTTGATACATTTCTGCGACATGGTTTCTCGAATCGCTTTCACTAAAACGGTCATTACTCACAAACCGTAAACTCTTTTGACACGATTCTTGCGGCCACATAAACTAGAATCCAAAACCTACCCAATATGGTCAGTGGTTGCAATTTAAACATGTTTAAAGACTCGGGTAGCTACTGTCAACATTGTTCAAGAAATTTGGGCATTATAACGGCTCTAAATCGAACATTACCATTTTTGTAACTCCTCAATCAAGCCATACAAGGCAACCCAAACTCTAATATTACACACCAACACTCATACTAGGCCTCTAAGGGCAGTGGTAAGGTCCAATGACCACCACTCAACATATACACCTCAAAACAAAGCTAAACAATCATATAAATTCTTAACATGAACTAATCTTTACACTAGCATCAAAACTTCACCAAAACTCATATATATAAAAGGTAAAGTTGAGGTTTATACCTTTCTTGATACTCTCACAACACTAACAAAGCTCTGTACACCTTATAATAGCCTTGGGTAGTCTTAAGCTTGCTAAATCAACCAAAGAAATCAAAGAAATCAAGATTAGTTTATGAAGGTTACTATTCACCCTCCACTTTGAGGATTTATTTGAAAATGGAAACAAAGGAGTTTGAAGCTAAAACTCTTAGGAGATCATTTATATGAAATATAGGACTTACCATAAAAGTTTCAAGATCAAATGATGGTTGGAAGTTGGATTTTGAAATCTCAAAACTTCAAAAATTCGAAGTGGGTTCTTCAAGGGGAAAAACAGAGCGATTTTCTCGAATTTATTTGACCACTCAAACGATCTTCAAAAATTATGAAATTAAATCCACAAGTTCATCTTGATGTGCAGAAGCTTCGTGAAGTTTTTCATAATTTTTAAATGAGTAGAACTGGGTGAAAAAAAATCGGAAAGATCCCTGCTCTGAAAAATCTGATCTGCTGGAAAATGGGGAAGGAAAGAGAGAAAAGTGTTTGGCTTGCTTGGTTGATATTTTTGGTGTTAGAAATGAATTATTAGGCTTGTAAGTAATGTATATCAGCTGTGCTACTCTTCATATTCTCCTTCCACACAAGTGTCAAGTAATGGGAGAGTTTAGGTGTTTTATTTGCATGGTTTTAACAAGAACACCTCACCTTGTACTATTCTTAATCCACTTGCATCTTGTTTGGTTTCACACTACTTCTATTGATTTGTTGCACTTAATAATCTTGCATGGTATTTAATCTTGTCATGTGTTCAATCTATAATCCAATATTAAATCCAACATTCCTTGTTTATTCTCTCTTTATCTCTGGAAACGTCCTCCCGATTTTCTCAAGTATTCTCTATTCCTCACCTCTAGGGTTTCATCCTCAATCCCATTTTCCTCTCATAATATATATCCCTCCTTGGACTTCTCATATCCAATATCCTCAATTAATAATCCAATTATTATATCCCTGACTCCTCTGTCAAAATTGGAATAAAATAAAGTTTGGATTCTCTGAATTCCGATCGTCTTTACATACACTTATTTACTCCATGGGTCACTAGTACGACTTCGGAATATCCATTCTACGTCTCGTACATAGGTGACATGAAAACTTTTCCTAATCCTCAAAATTATTATTCATCCACCAAATTACTATTCACGTATGACAACACTATTCACGTATATACCTATTCTTAATAATAAAAGTTTTAATTCTACCGAAAATTTGGGTTCTTACAATCAGGGGTCGGCCCTAAGTCCTTTTCTTTTCGCCCTTATCCTTGATGTCATGTCGCGATGGATTCAAGATGCTGTCCCTTGGTGCATGCTCTTCGCTGATGATATCGTGCTAGTGGCGGAATCGAGGGGGGAGGTGAACGAGAAATTGGAGCTTTGGAGATCTACTTTGGAGTCCCAAGGGCTACGTATGAGCCGTTCAAAAACCGAGTATCTCTGGTGTAACTTCAGTGGTGAGGCCAGCGAAGAAGGGGTGGAGGTTAGGATTGAAGACCAGATCGTCCCACAGACGGATAAGTTCAAGTATTTGGGTTCGATCATCCAGAAGGAAGGTGAGATTGAAGCCGATGTCACGCATCGTATCAAGGCCGGGTGGATAAGGTGGAGGGCAGCGTCAGGGGTGATGTGCGATAAGAAAGTTCCTTTAAAGTTGAAACGGAAATTCTATAGAGCGGCTATCCGTCCTGCGATGTTATATGGTTCTGAGTGTTGGGCGGAGAAGAAGCCCCTCGTGAGCAAGTTGGAAGCGGCTGAAATGAGGATGTTGCGGTGGTCTTGTGGGCGCACGATGTTGGACAGAATCCCGAATTCGGTGTTTTGGAGCGAGCTTGAAGTGGCGCCTTTTTCTGCGAAAGTTAGGGAAGGAAGGTTGAGATGGTTCGGCCATGTCCGTAGGAGGCCGGCGGAAGCCCCAGTGAGGAGGGTCGAGAGCCTTTCGGTTGCTGGGGCGAGGAGGAGAGGCAGGCCGAGGAGGTCGTGGGAAGAGCAGCTTAGGTTGGATTTGAAGGCCTTAGACTTAAATGAGACCTTGTCCGCCGATAGGTGTTCTTGGAGGCGGCGTATCAGAGTAGTGGATTCCCTTTTAGGGAGCGGCTCTGTTATCGAGAGCCTCAGAGTTGGGTTGTCTCGGTTAGCAATTTTTTAGAATTTGGGCTTTAGTTTTTTTTTTTTTTTTAATAGTGTCTGCTATTTTCTGGTTTTGCAGTTGCAGGGAGCTTGGCTCGGTCGGGATTTTCGTGTGGCTGGAGCAAATCAACATATGAGTATCATAAACCCTCGCAGGTATGTATGCCCCATGTGGAGAACGCCATGGGCCCAGGTATGGCTTTGATCATTTCCGTATCATTTGGTTTCCTTTGTATTTATGCTCTTTATATGTCGTACACTTAGCCGAGGGTCTTCACGGAAACAGCCTCCCTGCTCTGAAAAGTAGGGGCATGGTCTGCGTACAACCTACCCTCCCCAGACCCTGCTCTGAGCGGGATATACTGGGTATGTTTGGTTTGGTTTGGTTTTATCTTAATTTCCGAATTTTAATAATCGGATACCGATCGCAAAATCGGATAATTCGATTTTCGAATTTATGTGCTCACCCCTACCTAGGAGGCTCCAGCTGACTAGGGGTGGCCGATCAGACCTTTTAGGAGGCTCAGCCGACCAGGGGTGCCCAACCAGGCCCCTAGGATGCTCCAGCCGACCAGGCCCCCTGGGAGGCTCCGGCCGACCAGGCCCCGGGGGAGGCTCCGACCGACTAGGCCCGGGCGAAGCTCCGCCCGACCAGGCCCCTTGGGAGGCTCCGCTGACCATGGGTGGCTGACTAGGCCCCTGGGATGCTCCGGCTGACCAGGCCTGGCCCTGTTCCAGCAAACTCCCGATCGCCGTTTTTCATTTTTCTTCAATCGGCTCCCATTTCTGTAGCTTGGCTCCGTGGGGCTTTGGCGCTCATCTTAAACTTAATTATGTTTTAAGTTTACTTAATTAACCCTATTTACGTCGTTTAGCGTCATTCGCTTAATAATTAGCCGCTATTAGGGTTAATTAGCGGCTTTTGCTCACTTAGTAGCCCCGTTTAGGGTAAAATGGCATCGCTTGTTGAATAATTAGCCTAGATTAAGGATAAATGATGGCGTTTACTCATTTATTAGCCCCGTTTAGGGTAAAACAGCACCGGACACTCACTAATTAGCCTAATTAAGGCTAAATGGTGGCGTTCGCTCACTTGCTAGCCCCGTTCAGTGTAAAACGGCATCACTCGTTCACTAATTAGCCTAGATTAAGGCTAAATGGCAACGTTTGCTCACTTATTAACCCCATTTAGGGTAAAACGGCATCGCTCGCTCACTAATTAACCTAGATTAAGGCTAAACGGTGGTGTTTACTCACTTGCTAGCCCCGTAAAATGGCATCGCTCGCTCAGTAATTAGCCTAGATTAAGGCTAAACGGTAGCATTCACGTACTTATTAGTCCCGTTTAGGGTAAAACAACATCGCTCACTCACTAATTAGCCTAGATTAAGGCTAAACGGCGGCGTTCGCTCACTTGCTAGTCCCGTTTAGGGTAAAACGGCGTCATTCTCTCACTAATTACCCTATATCAAGGCTAGAAAGCAACGTTCGCTTGCCGAAAATAGAAAATCACCGTAAACATGTGAGTTACTCCACACTTTACAACAAGGCGAAACTCGAGAAGCGATTATGAAAGCCCAAGCCATGTAAAAGATCGTTGTAACTTCTCCGAAAGCTCGAAAGGTTTTCCCAGAAGCTTGGGACAAATGATATGGGTAAAAAATAATCCCTAAATACATAATTGATATCGTAGTAATTAGACCTAACTTGGCCCAAAAACGAAGCCCTATAACGAAGCTCGAAATCCTAACTGAATTTTAAATTTGTAATTATTACTTGGGTTGGAAATGTAGCTTGTGTCGGAGATGATGCGGGCCTTCTCCTAGACCAATACGATTTGGATTGCCAATTCCAAGATGGAAACTGAATCCTTGACAGAAGGATCTAAAATCACCGAACAAGGAGGGGACTTGGCTCCAAGTCTCCTAACCCTACTCTAAATCTAAGGCTCCTGACTCCTATATAAAGGGCCTGAACCCTCATTCTCAGAAATACATTTTTGGCTTGATTCTTAACTTTTGAGATACGTATGCATTTTGTAAGGACACGAATTAGGACACAAAACACAAGCGCATCCATTAAAGTTCGAACCTCACAACCCTAAAATAAAATACATGTAAACCCTAACTACAATCTCAATCCTAGTCTTTATTTCACAACAATGTGTTTACAAGTAAACACATTTGGTATGTTTCTTTATTTAGCTTAAATATATATTTGTTATATTTTTGATAAATGACTTATCATATGATACAATGTGTAATCTAATTGACAATGTTATGGAAAACAAAAAACAAAATAATATTTATAATATACATGAAATATTAATGAACTAAATTTTTTGTGATAACAACATATAATGGTAAAAAAATTTAGTAATTGATATGGGTCAAAAATAACCCAAAAAAATAAGTAATGATGTATTAGTTAAACCTTACTTGATCCATTTACGGATATAGATCCTATTGAATAGAGTCCAAAAAGTATATTGTTATAAAAAATGGGCTAAACCATATTTATTACATTAAGGCACAATTAAAAAGGTTTGAAATACATTAATTTCGTAATTAATATTAAGATTAATTAACAACTCAATTAAAGTTTTTAATAAGGAGCTAACTTCAGTGGGAAGTAGCCTCAAAATACCTAAACCTACAAGAAAACTTATTATATAAAGAAGGATCTAAAATCCCATTCAAGGAGGTGATTTGTCCACCAAGTCTCATAACCCTACTCTAATTCTTAGACTCTCAACATCTATATAAAGGATCTAATCCTTATTGCGAGAACTAAAATATTGACTTGATTCTTGATATTTATCGAGGTACGTAAGTAACTTGTGAGAATAGATTGATTCAGTCACGAAACACGAGAAAAATCATTAAAGCTCGAAATTCTCAAATTCTAACAATCAATACACACATTAAATATACCCAAATTTTGATTCCAAAATAGTAACACAAAAAATTTAAATATAAAATTTGTGTTAAATACATATATAAATTTTTTTAAATAATCGTGGAGTAGTTCATAGAGTGTTTCTATTCTAATCAGGATTGTCTTTAAAATAATGAGGCCCATCAAAATAAATAAGCTCGTGGACTAGCCCAAGCACCGATCGTATGATCGGAGAAAATTTTTGTGCTTCGTCTTTAATAATATGGCAAAGATAAAATCATGATAGAGATAAGTCTTGATTACAATTGTTGTTTTTAAAAGTTTAAGGCCAAGTTGGAAAAAAAATGATAAAGGAACTAAAATGTAAATACCAAAATATAATTACTATACTAGCCTATTATCAAACTTTTGATTTTCGTATGATTCAGATTGATAAATGAAATTTTAAATATATGAACAAACCAACGAATTTTCTAAAAGTTATCACGTGTACATTGTCTCTCTATGATTTTTAGTATGAAAAAATATTATATTTGTTAATATAAACTGACATCGATTTAGTGATTATTGGTTTGTTTTATGAAATTATGAAATTACATTTAGTAAAATATTTGAATTTTCAAAAGAGCATATAAAATTATTAAATTTAAATTAGAAATGAGTTTTGAAATTTTATGCTTTCAATAATTTATAATGATTGAGTTATAACGTATGTTTAGATCGATGTATAATGAACATCTTAGACATAATATAAACGTACAAGTTACTAATATCGTTTAATCATATGATTAAATTTTGGGATAAATTAAATTTAAAAGTTGAGCTAAAAAAATTATAGCTATAATATAGAAAATACTTCAATTTACCTAATTTTTAAAATAAAATTTTAGATATTGTATAATAAATAGTAGACTAAAAATAGATAATAGAAATTAAAAAATTATTATCGTGTACAAAAATATGCATGAATGAGAAGAGAAAAAAAGAGCGAGACAGTCATATGAATGACCTTTACGTAAAATTAAAAGATTTTGCGATGTGTCTCTAAGTATGGTCTTAACCAACTTTTTACAAATATATTTTTGTTACATTAAAATAATACGAATTTACATATTCTCATGTTGTCATGGACAATAATGTTAAAATTATAACTTATATTATATTTAAGTGTTCAATTTGATAAACTTCATTTGACATTATTAAAATTTGAATTGGTACTTTACAAATTATAAATAATTATATTATTATTATCGTATAGATAATTATCTATATTCTATGAAACCTAATCAAATTATAAAATATTTTGTTTCATGACAACGCCTTATACAAAATTACGACACAAATATAAGATAAAATTGAAATATTATTTTTTATCATATTTAATTTCATTTTAATGTATACACATGTTCATGCAAAAAAATATTTTGGTATTTATATAGGTCCCTGCATCGCACGGATTTTTGCGCAAATTTTATTTTAAATCATGTCCATTTAAAATGAAGTTAAATATGTTCATAATATATTAATAAAATATTTGGACCAAATTTCTCCCTTAAATTATAATTATAATTTATAGCTTATAATTTCTCCCTTAAGTTTTTTGTAGCACAAAGTTTTTTTTGCTAAACATTTTGCAGCACATAGTTACACACAACTATGTCAAAAAAAAAAAAATAAGAAGAAAACTCTGCTGTTATTTTGAAAAGCGGAGAACAAAAAGATAAAAATAGAACATAATTAAACAGGATCGATTTCGGATCAGATCAATTTTCGGTTATGATATATTTGAATAGAGTTTGGATCTAATTCGGTTCGGGTCTAATTTGGATTAAATCGGTTATGATATATATGAATAGATTTCGGATAATTTCAGATCATTATTCATTCTTTATTTTAATTTATAAACTTTCAAAAAGTATCCTATTATTGAATATTATATTTCTAATTTCTAATTTTGTACTTCTTAAAAAATGATGATTAAATAATTATGATATATTTTACATAAATTTAATATAAAATTTTCATCTTGCTCATGAATATGTAAATATTGAATGAAATGTGCATTAATGTATATAACCAATTCGTTAACCTGTTAAAATTATAACAATTATTTAATTCATTATTTTTCGAATTCGAATTTAAATGGGATCCAGTATTTCGAGTCAAATTCGGTTTGAATAAATTTTATTCGATTTTGATCTGTTTCAATTCATAATCGGGTCTAGTATTTCGCATTATTTTCGGTTAAATTTTTTATTCAAATATTTTTCAGATCGGATCAAATTGGTTTTCGAATAATTATGGGATTTTCCAATTCGAATACAAAATCGGATTGGGTTCCTTGAATTTTGGTTCGGTATTTCAGATGCAAACCCATTTTACGAGATCTAGACATCGGTAGGAAAAAAAAAACAAGAACTAAATTTGGAGAGGAAAGTAGCCGTTGGTAAGGTAAACTAAATTAAATGTAGAGGTTTCCCAAATTTGAATTTTGAAGCTTGTTGGCAAAAGCACAGTAGAGACAAACACGGACGTGAACATACAGAAACACTAGCATCTCATTTCCAATTAACTCAGACCAGCGTAATTAATTAATTGCATCATCAAATTTCCTACATGGCCGACGAATTTATAAAAGCCGTAGAAGACGGAATTGACCTGTCAAAGCGTGTTTATTCGGGCAAGGACCGATCAGTGATGGCACCAAAACCTATGTCACAAATGGACATATCTCATCAATCTTATCTGCCTACCGTGCCTATGATTTACGCTGTCATTCCTGATCCCTCTGTTGTCGATAATCCCGATATTCCGAGCTATCAGCCTCATGTTCACGGGAGGTGCGATCCACCTGCTTTGATTCCGCTTCAGCTTCAGATGAATGAGATTCCTATTCAAGCTCATTGCTTCTTAGATACAGCCTTTGTTACCATTTCCGGTACCTGGAGGGTTCATTGTGTTAAGAGAAACCGTCACTGTGATTGTCGAATCACCATTCCTATTGCCCAACAGGTACACTAATCTCTCCTCTCTACTCATCCTTGTTGGAGAATTATACAATAGTTTCTTATCCTATATCAAACAATCAATCAATTAGAGCAAGAATTTACAACAATTAAATTAAATACGTAAGATATTAATCGATCTCAACTTTCCCCACAATACGTAAATTGATAGCAATACAAATAACACGTAAATTAAACCAATAAAAGGATATGTATGTTCTTGGTGGGTGAGGCACGTGTAAACGCTGCCCTAAGGAATCGTGCCCCTTCTCGTGCAAGGTTTTGCTGGCAACTCCTTAACAGTACAACACCCAATTCAGTTTTTCCTTTCACGTGCACGAACGATCAAGGATGTCAACAAGGATTTTTCAATGCTCCAAATGACACCCACAAAATACCAATTACATAATTGTATAATATGTGTATGTAGATGGTAGATGGTTGTATTGATTAATATAGAATGAAGAAAGGAGAAGAAGTATTGCTTAGTGATGTGGAACAGGGAATGACAGTGGTAATCATGTTGTGTATTTTTATTTTCTTCTTCTTGTATCGTTCACTTTTACAAGGCTGTATATATATTAGCAATTGAACAGTAACGGCAGCACAATATTTATGAGTATATATTATATGGTGTTTAAGGTAATAGAAGTAACGCATAAAGTAATAGGAGGAAAAACAATATGTGGGAAAAGAAAATATCTTTGACTAATTTATTATATTTATTACAAATACATATTTAGGTAATAAAATAAAATCCCAGATTGATAAGATAAAATCAAGGTTGTAAAAATCGGAAATCGGACCAACTCGGTTTTGGTCCAAAAAAATGAGTAATCGGAAACTCGGCGAGTACTCGGAATGAGTACTCAGACTACTAATCGGATATTGTTTTTAACTTTTTTTTCTCATAATTTATATGTATTTATTCTAATTTTAGTGTACATGTGTTAAACTTAAAAGTTAACAATAATATTAATATTATTAATAATATTATTACAACCTTTATATATATATATATATATATATATATATATATATATATATAATCCGATATTTATATATAAAAGCCTATGTGTAACCTTAGACTAAGAAACGATACAAGAATTTTGGTTACATCTGCATCAGTTGCAGACCCTGCTTGAGGCTTACATCAAAAGTAGTTAAGATACTAGACTGGACTAAACTGAACTGAAGTTAAGATGGTTAATACCGCAGTGGTTAATGTCTTCTTATCCCTTTGAGCAATGAAAAAATCTTTTTAATTATCAAAAAAAAAAAATGAAATTTTTTTTAGTCAAGCCCGAGTTTGACTCCGATTACTCGGAGTCAACCCGAGTCTTGACCGAGTTATACCAAAAACCGGTTTTTGATCCGATTAGTCGTTACTCGGATCGGTTTAGGGGTCCAAAACGAGTACTCGGCCCGAGTTACCGATTTTTACAACCCTGGATAAAATATATCTTCTAACTTTTATTTTTTAAATAAAAGAAAATATTTGGCAAAAATCTAACAATCCCCCCCAAAAAATAAAAGTTAAGAAAATAAATAGTATAACAAATATAGTATGGAGCTTATTTTATTATGTATTCAATACGGGTAGCTTCCGGCTTGGAACCCGCATCTAGTGACATTTGTCGCAATTTGAAGAAACTAAGTGGACTACGCCTGGAACTTGAATCTTTTAACCAAACATTGACAAAAGCACACATAATACGGAAAATCGATTGTTAGGGCTTGTGCTATAATGGTCATGCACAATAACCGACTCATCAGAGTTTTAGAGATTAGCCCGTACCTCATAGTTGCGGCCTCACAACTCCTCTCACGTAGGTAAGTCCTCAAAGGTATTAGCGAACAGAAAAATACCTCGCAAATTCTACCTTAAGACTTATTAAGAGTATAAATACTCAACCTTACCGTTCACTATTTGAGCACTTCATCATCATAGGAATGGGATAGAAGAATGTATTTATGTACATCTTCTAAGGAGTACAGCTCCATACATTGAAGGCTCTCACGCAATCATCTATCCAGCTTGTTTCTACCCTTGGAACTTATATAACAAGTAGGGTTTTCGCTATTGATGATGCAATATTATGGGCTTAGCCCTATTCCCCTCGATGAATCTAGGACCTCCAATATTCCTAGATAGACCCATTGTCTCACAGACAAATAATAAGGGTTATTAATAATATTATAATATCACGAAGCATGCTTCCAAATCTTTGACCGGTCCTTTATCAATCTGTTACAAGTCACAGACACCAAAGCTATAGATTTTGTTAGCAATAATAAAATTATTCGAAACAACTGTTTGCAATTACACCTTATCGGTATTATATACCACAAGAGTAAATACAGTATGGGCCTCGTATTTTATAAGTAGATTAATACAATAGGATAGCAAGTGCTGAAACTCAACTATTTTATTTAGCCAACTTGAACTATCTTCAAGGAACAAGTACAGAATTCTTGTTATAACTAACTAGCAGTCCAAGAAATTAACGAACACATTTATACCAATTTTACCCACTACTGCCTATTAACATATACTAATTCCGTATAAGCTTTCATCAATCTTTTTTGATCAACATTTCGACATGGGCTAACACTTAAAAACATATGATCTTAATGAGAATATTACTCTGTTGCCTACTACAACCATTTTCAAAATTTCAATTTCTGAAATATTAGTACTCGACTAACAGACAACCCAATAAAAGAGGCCGTACCAGCTAATTATGAGATCTAAACGAGAGCAATTTTTTTATAGTAACAAAAACAACTAGCAGATACTGACATAAAATAATTTGAAAACAAGTTTGACAAGTTTTGGAAAATGTTATTCAAAGAACAATTTATATATCTAAGGTATAACTGGTTAATCCATCAAAACAAATAAAGAGATCAGCAAGGTAGCTTGCTTTGATATAAGTAAAAAGAGCTCATCCCTGGACAACTTAATATGCTAATAACGCTAATAGCGCAAGAAATATTCATTAAGAAGAAACACTCCCCTGAACCTAAAAGTTGATCACCCAACCTACTAACACATGAACCATAACTCATATAAAACTATCTAACAATGTAATAGCTTACCATGAACTGTTTAAAATAATATGAATAGACCCAACAGTTAGTTATGCCCTCGCCAACAACATGTTGGTGCAGTGGTTGAGCCATTGGCCTCCTTTGAAGGAGGTCAGGGGTTCGACTCCTGCGTGTGCGTGAGTTTCTTAGTTTGTATTAGGTTTCCTTTCTGTATTTGTATTTCTGTATTTGTAATGGCCGGGGGTCCTTCGGAAACAGCCTCCCTATTGTATAGGGGCATGGTCTGCGTACAGCTACCCTCCTCAGACACCACTTTGAGTGGTATTATAACTGAGTAAGCTAAGTTTTAGTTAGTTATGCCCTCAAATCTATTTATAAATCAAGGAACCTATTCACGACCAACTGAATAAAGCACAAACACCTGACTGTCCTATATATATATATATATATATATATATATATATATATATATACACAAACTAAGCATCTTACAGAAAGTACATATTACAAATGTGCTTAAAAGGTCAGAAGTATACCTTCCCAATGAGATGGAACAAGTATCACTGCGAGAAACCTTACCATAATAGCTAAACGTATTATTCTATCAATACCAGACATCACACTTTGTCATCTTACCAAAACTTTAAAAAACGAATTAAGAGCATGGCACACCACCACTTTAATACAAGCGCTTTCTGGCAAGTTAGATTATATGGCTTTTTTGATCTTCGGGAGAACACAAACTTGGACATGGATTCCACTCTCTTTTCCAGCAACAATAGTGCCAAGAACTAGTTTCAAAAGAATGACGCCTCAATTCCTTCAATATTGGCCGTCTGACAGAAGTATATAATTGAACCTGGATATGGGACCAAGTACACTTTCGCACAATTAAATAAACTTGCATGGCTAGAAAAGCAACATAAAATCAAGTGAAATGAATACAAACTGATACAGGACACTAACATTAATTAGATAATTCTAAAAGCTTTCATGACAACACAGTACTAATTTTATGTAATATTAGGATTAGTTTTAGAATGTTGCACTTCTTAAAATAATTATTACTAACCAACAAGAAACGAAGAGAAACACAAAATGAAATGGTTAAATTGTACATATAGTTCACAAGCCCTGGAACCAATATCGGAACCTGTTACCGTCAGTACTATTAAACTCGTCATCGAAATACCCATCTTGAAGTGATCTAGAATGCTAAAACGAATTTAAAACCACAAAACTAGGTTGAAGTGCAAGGCTTTTCCAGGCTTCAGGGAGGGAATCAGGGGTGACCACGTAAAAGGTTCAGAAATATAGGCAACACTAATCATAAGATGATACTAAAAGTTAAAGAAAATAATATTATTAGCTAACCACTGACCATAGAAGCAATAGCCATTAATTAAGAGTAAAACTTCTCAATTTTCATTTTTCCAATATTTCACCATGATGCAATTAAGTTAGTTGCCATAAATAAAAAAAAAAATTATTCTACTAATATTACAATTTTTTTTATTTATTAAACAAAAACATAATAACAAAACAAATAAGCAAAAGCTATTCCTGCTCAAATTTTAGAGCATATATGAAGTCTCCATTTGTAAAATTTTTGTAATTAAAACTAGTAAGTGGCAGCATATTAGTGTTAACAAGGGAAGATCACTAGAAGAAACAAAGATATGGAAACATTAGAATATATATATATCAAGAGAAATCAACTAACGTTAATGAGGTTGATAACTAATACAATTTGGGTACAAAGACAAAGAATTTATAATACCATTCAAAACTAAAGTAATGTATCTCAAACGAAACAATATTCTACCTTGCCAGATTTAATAACACTTTATCATTTATTTAATTAGAGATATCAGGACAAAACTACCAGATGCGAGCATATCAAAAGGCTGACCCAATAATTCAGCTAAGAATGTTTTTAGCTACGGCAAGAAAACTAAATCAATCTGTATTTACATTAGTAGATTTCCAAGTGATATAAGTGCAATTACAAAGATGTCAACATTATAGCTTTATATCAAAAATTGCACTACTTGAGAGTCACTTCATCTATTGGCCACAAACTAGCATTTTAGTACTTCTAAACAGAAATCTGAACTTTCACCAATTTTGACAAAAGCTAAGAATTTGGCTTTAACAATTTACAAATATGTTCAAATAACAAACACATCACATGTAAATCAGTATTACAAAATTTAAACCAAGATTTACCAGCAAACTCACTTACCAAAATATTCATGGCCTGGTTAATGGTTACGTAATATATTTTCTCTTTATATTGAGATTTTAATGCGAACCACCACCGATTAACAACTAAATCATAAATCATGGAAGAGTGAATAAAAGTTTCACTACAAAAAACATTTACAAAATCATTGATTGCGTGATTTAGCAATTTCAAGATAAACACATAATTACACACTTGTTGTCTACCAATACTAAATATTCATCATATGAACCAAGGTAATTAGCAGGCTAAGAAAATGATAAGGTAACAAACACGATTCCTTAGATTGTTGGAGAATTATACAATAGTTTCTTATCCTATATCAAACAATCAATCAATTAGAGCAAGAATTGACAGCACTTAAATTAAATACGTAATATATTAATCGATCTCAACTTTCCCCAAAATACGTAAATTGATAGCAATACAAATAACACGTAAATTAAACCAATAAAAGGATATGTTTGTTCTTGGTGGGTGAGGCACGTGTAAACGCTGCCCTAAGGAATCGTGCCCCTTCTCGTGCAAGGTTTTGCTGGCAACTCCTTAGCAGTACAACACCCAATTCAGTTTTTCCTTTCACGTGCACGAACGATCAAGGATGTCAACAAGGATTTTCTAATGCTCCAAATAACACCTACAAAATACCAATTACATAATTGTATAATATGTGTATGTAGATGGTAGATGGTTGTATTGATTAATATAGAATGAAGAAAGGAGAAGAAGTATTGCTTAGTGATGTGGAACAGGGAATGACAGTGGTAATCATGTTGTGTATTTTTTTTTCTTCTTCTTGTATCGTTCACTGCTACAAGGCTGTATATATATTAGCAATTGAACAGTAACGGCAGCACAATCTTTGACTAATTTATTATATTTATTACAAATACATATTTAGGTAATAAAATAAAATCTCAGATTGATAAGATAAAATAAATCTTCTAACTTTTATTTTTTAAATAAAAGAAAATATTTGGCAAAAATCTAACAATCCTCTCTCTCTCTCTCTCTCTCATACATATCCCGTAAGTGATACCCAATTAGATCAAATAACGGACCGATTGCTGTACTAATTAGGAAATCAATCAGTAACTGCAATTGTAAAAGTTTTAATTAACAGCCAACCACAATTTTAATTGTTAGACATCAAACCATGGGTCATGATTTACTCTTCACTCGTCACTATTAGTTGGTACAAGTGTAGTTATAGCTACCAATGATAGCAAGAAGATAATTGTTCTACAATTTCAAAATTTGCCCAACAATATTTACAAAATGTATAGAACAGGTTTCAAATAATTGTTGTAAACTGTTTATACACAATAACTGATTTTTACAAAGCGTGGCCATACAAGTAATATATCCCTAAATCTTAGGGTACTATCATCAACTTAGGGTACACCTCGGGAAACTCTTGAAGAAATTTCATTTGTCTCTGCCCCTTAATACATTTAAGGTTTACAATAGAAATCTTAACATTTACCTGCAATTTTTTAAGATTCTGTTTGGTAACATTAAATTTATTTCAATCAGTTATTTCAAATTCTCAAATATTTTCTTAAATGTGTGAGATTTGAATCAAATAATATTAAATTTACAATTTTTATATGTTATTCAAACATTTGTACCAAATTCAGAATTTCAAATAAATTCCAAATGTTCAAACGAGCTATTAAAGTAATTTTCTGAAACTACCTGGACAGACCACAAAATGGAATACTATTTGACAGAAAGTCTCCATGTTGTAAACATGTATCACATCTTGAAGATATATGTTGTAAGGAATCCGCTCTTACGTTTGTAATATCTTAACGGATTAGCAACAAAGTGATAAACAAATATGCATTGATTTCGGAAAACTTGTTTACACCTATATATGAGCTTTTTGCGTAAAACTTTAAAGTGGAGAAGGAAAATATACCATAATTAAAAAGCAGAAGAATTATTACATTTTATATTTAACATTCACCTGCAACTTCCCTGAAGGTAATTACTTGACACTACAAGGAAAATTGAAGGATACAATGGTTTTTACCCGTTGTCTGATACCCTGGAATAGCGTTGTCTATCGAACAGCTATCTCTTACCAACCTTAGACAACGGTACACAAATCGTTGTCTGATATCCGTAACAAAACACCAGGCTCAAAAAGCGTTGTAGCACACCCAGAAACCACAACGAATCTGGTAAAAAAACGTTGTTCTTATGGTGATATTACAACGGTTTGGTTCATTTTGAATGTTAGATTTTAATGTGCACAACTGTTTTGGTGAATCAGAGGCACGCAAAGCCAACATTCACACAACATTCACATGTGATAGAATTCGTTGTCTTCATGCTTTTTGTACAATGATTTGTAGCTTCAAAAGTGTTAGATTCTAATGTGCACAACTGTTTTGCTGAATCAGAGGCACGCGTAGCCAACAATCACACAACATTTACATGTGATACAAATATCGTTGTCTGAATAGTTTTTGTACAATGTTTTGTAGCTTCAAAAGTGTTGTTATAAATAAAATGCACATGTGTTTTTAGGAAATCAGATGCTTGTTTTGGTTTAATTTTCACAATGGTTTTTATGCCAGTGAAGATGTGCATGTACTAAGTTTAGTCAATGTTTTTTTTGTTCATTCATGTTGTCTAAGTAACTTTGATTATCTAAAAGTAGATTGGACATTTATTTTCTATCTACAAACAAAACTACAAACAAAACGAGGGTACACTATTTGATCAACAACCATTACAAAACAAGATCCAAACAAAATACAACGGTTCTTGACATACTTCCCAATATACTCAAAAGTTTGGTAAGTTAGTATGCCTGAAACATCAAGTCTATGCAGTTTATTGCAAGTCTTGACCACAGCACCGAATGCCTCATCCAGCGGCTCATTTGTCATATAATCTTGCTGACAAGGATTCAATATGCAAAGGCAAAAATGGGTGAAACTTAGCTCAGCATCAAACTCCGAGGAATTCAGGACCTCAGCATCAAACTCTGAGGAATTCAGGACCTCAGCATCAAACTTAGCTCGAAATTCTTCAAATTGCTAAACATGACTAACCAGAAATGAGTAAACAGTTTCAGGATAGTACACCATAATTTAAAAGAATCATGTAAATAAATCAGACCTTCTGATGGTTTTCTATTGTAACTCCCATCTGTTCAATCTGATCACTAGAACCAAAAAAGAACTCCCATGATTAGCATCAAACTAATCATGTTCTATAAAAACAAATGAAGCAAAAGATAATACTGCACAAATGTATTAGTATTGATACCTATAGTGATACATTTTTAGCAACATTGATAGGAGAAGGCTTTGTTTTATTTTCTTAAAGACTTAACTGACAATAAAAGAGTTAGATGATTTACCAGCATTGTTCCAGTACCATCGACTACTTTGCAACCACACATTAAGAATGTTTCTTTGAATCATTTTGGACCTATACATTGAAATTATACTTAAGAAGATACACTCAATGTATTAAAGTAAAATGATCAATGTATTAAAGTAAACTGATCAAACAGATCTATTAGCTTACAATCTTGCTTTCACCCGTCATGCTAGATTCATCGATAGCTAACGAATGACTATTTATTAGGATGCCATCAGCAGGAACCTGCTCCAGAAGCCAAAGAAACAAATTAACATTTATATAGTAAAGCTAAAGATTAATCTTACAGATATACTAACCTGATCACCTATACTAAGAGGTAAAACATCACCAACTACAATCTCATAAATTGAAATTTTCTCTCTTCTACCTTCTCTAATAACCTGAACCAAATGTAGGATCTCAAGTCAACATTAACCAAGAATTTAAAACAACTTTGATGGAGAAAAAGATACAGAGGAGGGGGTGTGGGAGTTATACGAATGTTCAATTCTTTTGCTCCATATTTTTAAAACACTTAGATAATTAGATTCATCTACTGCGAATTGGATTCATCTGCAGCTGATGACATAGATAACCGGCTCGCCTTGAACGATTTCGATGCCATCAGGACTCAAGTGTAAGTTAACCACCAGATCCTGAACTAGTCATTAAGCATTAAAGTCAAAATCTTGAACTTAACCCTTTAGTCTGAAGTTGAAAAACAGTGCAATTATCATAAAAGCAAAAAAGCCAGCATAAAGTAAGACATCCTTACATCCATATCACATAATTAGATTAAAAAATCAAAACTTTACACAAATAAGTGGGTAAACTTTACACAAATAAGTGGGTAAATCACAATAATAGTAAATCAAGATCCAAGAATCAAACTCGAATCAAGCAAAGAATAAAAATACATTTAAAAAAAAAGGCAAGCTTTACATAGCATCACTAACCTAACAAAGGTTAAAACTTTATCAAATTATGCAGAAGATGAAAGGTTCAAGGCTGTATTATTTATATATACACCAAACTATGTAAAAAACTGAAAAAGGAAAAAAATCAAGAAAAACCAAGAATTTACAAATCCCTAATAACTAGGGATTATGTAATAAAAAAAAGAGTGGTTTATATATACACAAAAAAAAACCCACATCAGATCTCATAATTTAAGTGTCTGAAACAGCAAGAAAAGTGATTTTCTTGCACAAAATGTGAAATGTACGGAGATTAATTTAGATTTACAGACCTCCACATTTTAAACATTATTTTTAAAATTTTTAATACAAAGATTAAAAATGAAACCTTTGTGGGGCCAATTGTCTTGGCAATAGCATTGATTCTTAGAGAATTTCTTTGAAACCCTGTTGAAAAAATTCAAGAAAAAACTAGAATATAAAACAAAAAGAGGGTATTTCGAGAATTGAAATGGGGGTTTTAAGAATTGAAAGAGGGTACATTTCTAAAACAATTGTTATTCCTACCTCCACATGTATATTTCTCTTTTGCTCGTTTAGATTTTGAAACTGGAGGGATTGTCGATAATCACTGGTTGCTGTGATATAAAAAAATCAGTAAATAAATTATAACAAAAACAAAAGAAATCTTGGTGACTGGTGGTGTGTGGCTGCAAAAACAGAGGTGGGTCTTCGGTTCTTTGCCTGAATAGCAAATAAATGGGTAGGAGATGCGGTTGTGCCGTTGTGTGTGGTGTTGGAGGACGGCGTTGCCGCCTGGAGAGAGAGAGAGAGAGAGAGAGAGAGAGAGAGAGAGAGAGAGAGAGAGAGAGAGAGAGAGAGAGTTGGTGTGAGGGGGAACATCAGGGATGTGGTGGTTGGGTGAAGAAGGGAGGGAGCCGGTTGATTGAAAGTGATGAGAGGGAAGGAGGTAGTGTTAGGGTTAGTGAATTAGGAATTTAGGATAAAATTAGAATTTTAGTTTGATATGTTTTTAGAAAAGGGGGGAAAACAGAGCCGAGAGAGTAAAGAGGGAAGTGAAATTTTTAGTAAGGAGGGAAGTGAAATAAAGGGGGAAAATCAAATATTAACAAGCGGCCATATAAATTGATGAAGGGAGGGAAGTGAATTTTGAGATTTTGGATCATGAAATTCTAAGAAATTTCAGAAATTTAATTCGAAATAAAATAAATTTCTAAAATTTTCGGGAAAAAAATTTAAAAAAATAGATCATGTTCAATCGGTACGACACTAATTAGAGGGAGAGTAGTACTTTTGGCGGATTTATATTATAAACACGTACAAGAATGATTTGTTTTTTATTAATTTGTTGTATACATCATTAAAATCAATATATAACATCATCTGTATGATTGGATCGTCCAAAAAAAAATTAAAAAAAACATTATTCGAAAATTATACTTGTTTGACCAAGGAGTACTTTGATAGTTGACCACTAAAATATCATACAAGAATGATTTGTTTTTTTCTAATATTTTGTACACATCACTAAAATCAGTATATAACATCATTCGTACGGTTGGATGGTCGAATTTTTTTTTTAAAAAATAGAACATGTTCAATCGGTACGACACTAATTAGAGGGAGTAGTACTTTTGGCGGATTTATGTTATAAACAAGTACAAGAATGATTTGTTTTTTAATAATTTGTTGTACACATCATTAAAATCAGTATATAACATCATCCGTATGATTGGATCGTCCAAAAAAAATTTAAAAAAAAAATTATTCGAAAATTATACTAGTTTGACCAAGGAGTACTTTGATAGTTGACCACTAAAATATCATACAAGAATGATTTGTTTTTTTCTAATTTTTTGTACACATCACTAAAATCAGTATATAACATGATTCGTATGGTTGGATCGTCGAAAAAAAATTTAAAAAAATAGATCATGTTCAATCGGTACGACACTAATTAGAGGGAGTAGTACTTTTGGCGGATTTATATTATAAACACGTACAAGAATGATTTGTTTTTTACTAATTTGTTGTAAACATCATTAAAATCAGTATATAACATCATCCATATGATTGGATCGCCAAAAAAAATTTTAAAAAAAAATATTATTCGAAAATTATACTAGTTTGACCAAGGTGTACTTTGATAGTTGACCATTAAAATATCATACAAGAATGATTTGTTTTTTCTAAATTTGTGTATATATCACTAAAATCAGTATATATAACATCATTCGTACGGTTGGATCATCGAAAAAAATTTAAAAAAATAGATCATGTGCAATCGGTACGACACTAGTTAGAGGGAGTAGTACTTTTGACGGATTTATATTATAAACACGTACAAGAATGATTTGTTTTTTACTAATTTGTTGTACACATCATTAAAATCAGTATATAACATCATCCATACGATTGGATCGCCAAAAAAAAAAATTTAAAAAATATTATTCGAAAATTATACTAGTTTGACCAAGGAGTACTTTAATAGTTGACCAATAAAATATCATACAAGAATGATTTGGTTTTTTCTAAATTTGTGTACACATCAATAAAATCAGTATATAACATCATTCGTACGGTTGGATCATCGAAAAAAATTTAAAAAAATAGTTCATGTGCAATAGGTACGACACTAGTTAGAGGGAGTAGTACTTTTGGCGGATTTATATTATAAACACGTACAAGAATGATTTGTTTATTTTGTACACATCATTAAAATCAGTATATAACATCATCCGTACGATTGGATTGCCTAACAAAAATTAAAAAAAATATTATTCAAAAATTATACTAGTTTTGACCAAGGAGTACTTTGATAGTTGACCATTAAAATATCATACAAGAATGATTTGTGTTTTTTTTTAAATTTGTGTACACATCACTAAAATCAGAATATAACATCATTCGTACAGTTGGATCATCGGAAAAAAAATTTAAAAAAATAGATCATGTTCAATCGGTACGATACTAATTAGAGGGAGTAGTACTTTTGGCGGATTTACATTATAAACACGTACAAGAATGATTTTTTTTTCTAACTTTTTGTACACATCACTAGAATTAGTATATAACATCATCTGTACGGTTGGATCGTCCAAAAAAAATTTTAAAAAAAAATTAATCGAAAATTATACTAGTTTGACCAAGGAGTACTTTGATAGTTGACCATTAAAGTATCATACAAGAATGATTTGTTTTTTTCTAAATTTGTATACACGTCACTAAAATCAGTGTATAACATCTTCCTACGGTTGGATCGTCGAAAAAAAATAAAAAAAAATAGATCATGTGCAATCGGTACGACACTAGTTAGAGGGAGTAGTAATTTTGGCGGATTTATATTATAAACACATACAAGAATGATTTGTTTTTTACTATTTTGTTGTACACATCATTAAAATCAGTATATAACATCATCCTTACGATTGGATCGTCCAAAAAAATTTTTTAAAAAATATTATTTGAAAATTATACTACTTTGACCAAGCAGTACTTTGATAGTTGACCGCTAAAATATCATACAAGAACATTAAACAACGGTTTTTTTTTTTGAAAAACTGTTGTTGTGCTTAATATAACACAACATTTTTTTATAAGAAAATCGTTGGCTGATTATTTTCATTATTTCCCACCAAATTCAATTCAAATTATTTCATTATCCCACCAAATATTTCATTATTTCCCACCAAATTCTATTCAAAATTTTTGTAGTTCAGACAACGGTTAGAAATCGTTGTCTCATCAAAACATGATTTAACAACGGTTAATTATTCCGTTGTGTGAATTGTAATATCACAATGGTATATGAAAACAATTGTGTGAATCATACAACTGTTTATAAACGTTGTCTCAAAACAGATTAGACAATGTGCGTAAAAACAGTTTTGCAAACTTACTTGTCTTTACAACACCACAGTTTAAAGCCGTTGTCGGAATCAATTTACTAGACAACGTTTTATAAACCGTTGTAGGGTACCTGGATTAGACAATACTTTTCTGAAGTTACAAAAAAACCGTTGTCTCCTAATTCCAAACAATGCTTTTTTGTCCGAGCGTTGTCTGATAAGTGTTGTTTGATTGCGATTTTCTTGTAGTGTGAAACTATTTGGACACACTACAAAATGAAATACTGCTTGACAAAGAGTCTGCTTGGTGTAAATATGAAAGGCATGATATCATATCTTTAAAGATAAATGATATTTAGCAAAAGCAAAAACAAGAAGATATATGTCATAAGCAATTTACTCCTAATATGTGATATCCAAACAGATTAGAGAGGAAGTGATAAACTAATAATATGTATTGATTTCAGGAATTTTTGTTTCCAGTAGGAAATGTGATGTCTCCACAAATTTGTATAATGTTGAATGCCTATGTTACAATCATAATAATTTAAACTGGTTGACTACTTTTGTATACTTATTTATCGTGATCCCCCATTATATTTGTAATAATTATGTTAATCTTTACGTTAAGCTAGTGATCCCCCATTATATTTGTAATAATTATGTTAATCTTTACGTTAAGCTAGTATTGCGTGTATGGTGGTGCAGCTTAAAACACTAATAATAATATATATATTTTTTTATAGTTACAACGCACGCACACCCCAGAATTCGAACCCTTGACCTCTCTTAAAGAAACCGAGAGCTCAAACCACTACACCAACACACGCACCTGGCCTAGAAAGGATTTTCGATTTTGTAGGGAATAAGCTTAATACTATGTAATTGTGATCATTGGCAGCTTCCTCTACTTATCATGCATTAATGTAGTGTAATGTACAGTCCTTTTCTCTTCATCAATAAAAGAACTCCTAATTGTTTCTACACACGCATGACATACTCTGGAAATCTATATATGTGGTGGTAGCAATGCCATTCTTAGGAGATCAAAGGCAATTAATAATTTATACCTTTAAACCTGCAAATAATTGTTGGTAAATTATATTCTCCCTCCTATAGGAGTAGTAAATGTGTCCTCGTTTCTCAATTAATGATCATTTTGGTTAACAGGGTTTAGCTCTAGGTGTCGAAGTTGATACACTCGGAAAATCATATACCACACAACTGATTTCAACAAATGAAGAAATGGACACAAACAAAGCTGCCAAACTTGAAAATGAAGGATTGGTAAAACCCCATATATTTACTTTTACGATACCCCAGGTATTGCACCTTGCAACAATTAAATTCTTATACTTCTTTACAATATACGAGTTCCTATTGATTTTTTTTTATCTATTTAAAATTATAATTTGGTCATCATCTGGTAGATCGACGGGGGCTCCAATCTATCAGTCAAGGTAAGGTGGTGCCACAAATTACAGTATCATGATGGTCAACTTCATTTGATTGTACCATTTAGTTTCCCATCATTTGTCACTCGGGCTGGAAAAAAGATGTCTAAAAAAGAGAAGATAAAGCTTGACATAAACTCTGGTCCTGGAACTGAAGTTGTGTGCAAGACGATTAGTCATCCTCTAAAGGTGCAGCTTCGCTCAGATATACTTTTATGTAACATGTATTATCTTCAATTAGAAGACAATGAAATGGTACAATTTTCATAATTCAGGAAGTAAGACGCGATGGGGCAAAGTTAGGTCTCTTTTACGAGTCACAAGTTCTTACATGGTCAACTAGCGATTTTATCTTTACCTATGGGGTACAGCCTATCTATCCATTTGCTAAACTGTATTATACCATTCAAAGGCTTCCTTTAAGCATTACATCATGCCGAAATTTTGATTCATCCATTTCTTTTCAGGTTTTAACTAATTCTTCTGCCAATGTGATATTGCAATCATCCTCAGTATCTGATATCGACCAAAGGGATATGTTCTGCCTCTATATGTATCCAGGAAGCAAATTTAATATGAAGGTCAGTTAATCGTTAGTTATATTTGGTTCTATTCTTTATTCTGTACATTTTTCCGGTCAAATAAGCTTCTTTACTGTTTGTGGGAACGTTGGGTATCTAAATTACTTAGTAAAATCCTATCAAAAAAAATCATCTTAGTAAAATACAGTACTGGATATTAACTACCAAGTATAGGTGGTTGGCAGAGTGGCAAGCTTTGGCCAGTGCTGAAGGATTTGCGTGTCCTGAAAATCAAGAAGAAACTAGACACTAGGGCATAATAGTTAATACTGTTATAGGGAGAATATTGTATAACAATATTTTGGAGGTTTGCTGGAATCGTGGAGCAAAATACGGATATTTCGCTAAGAACACGAAGAACACGAAAGGAGATTAGTGATTTTTTATGGCTGATCTTGTTTGTTGATTCGTTGAATGTTAGAGAAAAACTACTTATTCTCTCTTGCTGCCAACTGTCAATCATCCATAACAAGGTGCCTACGTACCTTTTTTATAGGGATCAAGCCATACGTACTTCTTGGAGAAGAAGTTACCTAGACGGGCTAGGCTTTTTGGAGATTCATCTTGGCCCAAGTTCACTCACTTTTGGCCTTATGTTAATAGTGTACTAGCCCAAGTCCACTCACTTTTGGACTGATGCTAATAGTCCATTAATTGTGCTCATGACCCATGGCCCAATAAAGGTTACCTATGGCTAACATGATGCTAGAATCACATGGCCTCACTGGCGAGGCTAATGAAAAACTACGTGGCCTCGCATGCGACCTCACTGGGCTTAGTCATGCGAGGTGATCCCACGCTATGGAGATAATCATACTCATGCGACCACGCTGGGCTTAACTAAATCTACTCGTGCGACCTCGCTGGGCTTAGCTATGAGCCTTCATATCTACTCATGCAACCTCGTTGGGCTTAGCTATGAGCCTTTATAAGAGTATTCTAGGCCTCGCTGGACCTCTAGGCCTCGCTGGACCTCTAACCTCCATAAGAGTATTCTAGGCCTCGCTGGACCTCTAGCCTCCATAAGAGTATTCTAGGCCTCGCTGGACCTTGCAGAGAGATGTGATAGATGATATCCCATACTAGGGACTGCTAGCGAACTTGACCCACAGCTTGGGGTCGCAAACTTCCACATTATGCTTGATAGTATATATTGGACTGACTCCTGGTGGTGGGTTTTAGTGACCCAATCTTCATCTCTGGGCCCATTATGAGTTGTGGACCGCTATTCTAGCCCATTAGGCTGCTTAGGGCTTATGTCAAGATTTGGGCATAACAACTACCCCCCGAGTCCATATTGCCATTGGAAATGCGATGTGGAGTCAAAGACTGTTTGTCAAAAATTCGATGTGAGGCCTGTGCTCGCTATAGAATGCTGTAGATGAAAGTATAGCTATCTCAAGTGCCTTGGGATCGCATCACGACCCCTATGAATTTGAATGGTTTTATACAACTATCGTGTCTCGAGATCTGCTCCCAGTCACTAAGATGATGACACGTGTTGTGTGTCTTTCAATTAATGCGAATCCATGTATAAGTGAGTGATGGTGACCTTGAAGGGTCCTTCCAAGCGCACTGTGATCCTGCAGGGACCTTGAGAGGCGACCCCATTGGGCCTTGCAGTCATAAATTGTTATAATTATATCTTCTGTCCAGCTGATATGTGAGCTCGGGCTTTCACCTATATCTTCAGGTCTTCTTAAAGTATGTTGAGATGGCTCTCCTTTGTTCCTTATTATTATGATGAGAGGCCTCCCAAAAGTTGAGAGGACTCCTTACAGCTTCATATGTCGTGAGGCCTCCTTGCAACCTCATATGTTGCGAGGCCTCCTTACAGGCTCATAGTTTGCGAGGCCTCCTTGCAGGCTCATATGTTGCGAGGCCTCCTTGCAGCCTCATATGTTGCGAGGCCTCCTTGCAGCCTCATATGTTGTGAGGATTCCTCTATACATGTATATGCGAGGACACCTTGTTTTTTTAATAAGCCACATGTGCTCCAGTTAGTCCACGCGCGGATCCCTGTTCATCTTTTTTATTTTAGTTGATCATGCTGCCCCTCTTTTTAACTTCCTTTTGATCCTTGATTCTGTGGCCTCGTATTCCACTTTCTTTTATAGCCTTGTAGATAGACTGCATCCATTATGTTGCTGGGCTCTAGCCCCGGCTCGCATATGCTAGCTGGTGGGCCATGAATCTTTGGAAACTGATAATTTTGAATTTTTCCAAGTGCTTTGGGATACCTGATTGAGTCTTCATATGCCCAAATTTGCTTATAGACTGATTTAACACATGCCTAGAGATAGCTCCACACTGTATAGACTTACGGACTAACCCATCATCGCCAATGGGATTAAGTGGTTTTGCATCGTAAGATATCGGGCTTGCGGCCTCGCAACGCTAGGTACGGCCTCGCAACGCTAGGTGCTGGCCTTGTCTTGCAATTTTTCAAATGTCCTGCTAGAAGTGGTGTTTATGTAATGCTACTACCCCTGAGTCCTCATTATCATTGTAGATGTGATGAGGAATCAACATGTTTCAGCAACCTTCTTGTATTATTTGGAGTTGACACCATTTGTAATGAGAGAATTTGATGTGATCTCGCTATAAGCAGACTTGACCTCTTCCCGGGGTACTCGACCTCTTCACTGTTGTACCAAGGCATTTGGACTCTCCAATGCTAAGTGAGAACACTTAGCTTCTTCAGTGTCATAACATGCTTCCCTATGTTGAACAAGAATGTAGATATCGAGGTCTTGAGCTCACTTTGATTTTCAAATACTTTGGCTTCTCTCCCTTCATCTCTAGTGCGAGCTTGAGGCCAATAATGAAAGCCTCATACTCAGCCTCTTTATTTGTTGCTTGCTCTTTCCAGTGTCTTGAGGTAGTCGAGGACCTCCTCATTGTCGCCAAGGGTCGGGGGCGTCCGCCCTCTCCTCGACAAGGGTCGGGGGTGTCCCCCCTCTCCTCGACGTAGAGGTATTTCACCATGAAGAAGCAAAGCCCAAAGTCATTACATCAGGTATGAGAGGTGTCTATATGATATCACTACCCCCTAGATTGAGGATGAATTTATTCATACTTAGTTTATAGATACATAAATCTACTCATGCGTGCTCATCATGAATACTCCCAGCGCGCTCAGTCTTGTCCTTGTGGGGCTCCTCCTTTTACCCAAGTGGCGGCACATCATTATAACCGAAACCATGCTTCTTTACCTCACGAACTACCCACTCAGTTAGCTGTCCATTACGAATTAGCTCTTCAATTTGCTCCTTGAGCTACCTACAATCCGTAGTATCATGCCCCGTCTATTCATGAAAGGCACAATATTTACGAGTACCCTTGGTTGCCCGACTGTTCATAGGTGGGGGTTTTTCAAACATTCCTTTATTAGCGTTCACTGCATAGATATAATCAATGGAGGCCACCAACGGAGTGTACTGACCCTCATTTCTTCTATTTCGAGCTTGTAGTGGGGACCTTCCTGGCGGGTCGCGACCCCTCCTCTTTGGGCTCTCACTGTGATCCTGTCTTCGCCTGAGGCTTTGAGAGTCCTTCATCTTCACTCCCTTATCCTTACTTCCATCGCTGCTAGCCTCATTATTCCTTTTAAGGTCCTCCATTGATTTCTCAACCCATTGGTAAGGCTCGGCCGCCTTGTAGAACACAAAGAGAGTGTTAGGTGTTTGTGCCTGCAGCTTCTTCCAAAACTTGGTGCCCTCTCTCAGCTTAGCAATAAATTTTTTTTTAATGGCCTCGTCATTTACTCCTCACACCCTAGGGTCCTCGGCATTAAACCTCTTGAAGTAGCCTTGTAGGGTCTCACCTTCCTTCTGCTTTATGTTCACCATGGTGGATACAGGAGGTGCATAGACCTTAGAGGACTGAAAATGCTTAATGAAAATGTCCACGAACTGCTCCCAAGAGTCTATAGTAATGTGAACCCCAAGCTTAGAGAACCACTGTTGGGCACTACCCCTCAACGAGGCCGCAAATAACCTGCACCTAGCCAATAGCGAGACCCGATACACATCCATATCATTGTTAAATCGAATAACAAACTCTGCAGGATCAGTGTCCCCATTATAAGTCATGCCTGGGTTAATACTCCGGAATATAGTGGGAAGCGGAGTGGTCCTGATCTTTTGAGTGAAAGGCGAGGCCGGACCCATGGGGTTAAGGATCCCTTTGTCTGCATTCCTCTTATCCAAGGCCTTCTTTAGCTCCTTAAGCTTGTAGTCTCCAACCTTGGTCTTCTAATCTTCAACTTTTTTCTTTCCCTTTCCCATGTTATCATGGTGGGATTGGGTCTTCTCGGGAGCTCTAGACTCCTCTTGATCCTCCTTGCGATTCAGGGGGTCAGGTTTGTACTTCTGGGACCGCTCACACTCTCGATGTGGAGAGGGGGGTCGTTTCAAACCTTGGCTCCAAGCCTGGGATCGCTTATACTTCGTGTCAGCTGTAAGTTTTTGAGCTTGAGGCGGAGATCATGCTCAGCTAACTTCTTTCCAAGATGATCAAAGACACTAACTAACCTCCCCTTAGATGAGGCGGCCTCATTCTGCATAGAAGTAAGGGTTTGTTTGATCCGTAACAACATCATCAAATTCATCCAAGATTTTATTGGTGGGACCCTTACCGTTCTCCTCCTGATAGGACTTGGGCCTCTTCCTAGCATTCCTCTTCGCGCCCCTTGAGCTATACTGCTTATTCACTCTAGTCATCCTTTCTTGCACTGCTAACACCTTCTCGGGCCCATCCTCGTTCCTAGGGGGATCGCCTTTGGGTATCTTGTACGACCCCGGGGTTTCCCCGTTGTTGTGCCCTCGGTTCATCTTCTTGTTCGAGTTAGTCATCTTTCTCGCAATATGATGACTACCCCTCCTTCTAGCGCCAAATGTTATAGGGAGAATATTGTAGAACAATATTTTGGAGGTTTGCTGGAATCGTGGAGCAAAATACGGATATTTCGCTAAGAACACGAAGAACACGGAAGGAGATTGGTGATTTTTTGTGGCTGATCTTGTTTGTTGATTCTTTGAATGTTAGAGAAAAATTGCTTATTCTCTCTTGCTGCTAACTGTCAATCATCCATAACAAGGTGCCTACGTACCCTTTTTGTAGGGATCAAGCCATACGTAGTTCTTGGAGAAGAAGTTACCTAGACGGGCTAGGCTTTTTGGAGATTCATCTTGGCCCAAGTTCACTCACTTTTGGCCTAATGTTAATAGTGTACTAGCCCAAGTCCACTCACTTTTGGGCTGATGCTAATAGTCCATTAATTCTGCTCATGACCCATGGCCCAATAAAGGTTACCTATGGCTAACATGATGCTAGAATCACATGGCCTCACTGGCGAGGCTAATGGAAAAACTACGTGGCCTCGAATGCGACCTCACTGGGCTTAGTCATGCGAGGTGATCCCACGCTATGGAGATAATCATACTCATGCGACCACGCTGGGCTTAACTATATCTACTCATGCGACCTCGCTGGGCTTAGCTATGAGCCTTCATATCTACTCATGCAACCTCGCTGGGCTTAGTTATGAGCCTTTATAAGAGTATTCTAGGCCTTGCTGGACCTCTAGCCTTCATAAGAGTATTCTAGGCCTCGCTGGACCTCTAGGCCTCGCTGGACCTCTAGCCCCCATAAGAGTATTCTAGGCCTCGCTGGACCTCTAGCCTTCATAAGAGTATTCTAGGCCTCGCTGGACCTCTAGGCCTCGTTGGACCTTGTAGAGAGATGTGATAGATGCTATCCCATACTAGGGACTGCTAGCGAACTTGACCCATAGCTTGGGGTCGCAAACTTCCACATTGTGCTTGATTGTATATATTGGACTGACTCCTGGTGGTGGGTTTTAGTGACCCAATCTTCATCTCTAGGCCCGTTTGAGTTGTGGACCGCTATTCTAGCCTATTAGGCCTGCTTAGGGCTTTTGCCAAGATTTGGGCATAACAAATACAATGCACATCCATGAGATGGTAGAGGTAATTCTGTAGAAATGTGGAACATAGACAACGTACAACAGTAGATGATAGACAATTTATTCAGACATCCAAATGGATTTTTACTTTAAATACAAGCTCCCAAGGCTTCACTACTGTTTTTTTCATAATTAGATGTAGTCTAAATGGTAGGCAGAAATGGCTGTGTAACTGTGTTGGTCATTTATACAATCTGCAAACAAGCAAAATTAGTTATATTGTGCATCTGAGACTGAGAATAATAGATTTTAAAATTGGCAGGTGGGTTTATAGATCTCATTTATTTTCTTTGAAATATATGAAAATTTAATTACTCCGTCAAGTTTGATCTAGGTCTTACCTTTATATATGTGCGTAGGGCTGGGAAAAAATCCGGAAAATCCGATATTCGCCCGAAATATCTGTGTTCGTATACGAAAAAAAGCAGATATTATCTGTATTCGGAGTCAACCGGATATTATCCGTATCTAAATCCGCGAGTTTAAGATGCGGATATGGATATAGGCGCATCCGTAACCAAAAATATTCGTATCCGAAATGAATTATATATAATATATATTTTTAATATATTTTTAATATATAATTATATATTTTAATATATAATTACAAAATATAAGCATGCCTATTATTCTATCAAGATAATATAATAATATAGTTGTCATTAATTATTAAGAATCCAAGTATAAGCATGTTTATACTAAGTTATGATTAATTATTAAGCATTGTAACACAAAAATCAGTTAGTCTAATTGGTTTGAGTGTGGCATTAGGAATTTAGGAAAGCAAAAGGATTAGCACTCGGGTTCAATTCCCTCCTCATCCAATAATTTTGGACAACCAAGACTGCAAGTGGCGGATTCGAATACGGATATGACGCTTCGTATTATCCGATTTCCACCCTTATATGTGTGTGTAGCATGCCTTCCCTCATGATTTCATATCAATTTTCTTGTTTAGTAGCATAAATTTAGCAAAAAAAAAAAAAGGCATCCTGGCCAAGTATCTATATATGAGCTTCGTTAGACCCTTGAAATTCGTGTCACTCGGAAAGAAAGGAATTTGGTCTGAATATAACTCGTGCACTTGCGACGGAGAATAATGCATTTTGAAAATGGTTAGTGCTGGGTTTTTTCTGGAATACTTAATAGATCTCATTTGTATAATTACTCCCTCCATTTTTCAATATGTGTGTAGCCTAGCTTTTCTCACTTTTTCATGCTATATATTATATTTTTTATTCTTTCCGTTTAATGTATCATTAAATTTATGTATTAAGATAAGTTGAATTTAGTATATGGTCTAATGAAGACCTCCTCGTAACACCTTAAGACTTTGGGGGAGAGTCGGTTACTTAACATGGTTCAGATATATTTGTTAATATAGTATGTGATCCATTTAAGGGCTGCTTCTGATACCTTAAGATTTGGAAAAGTCAGTTCAAAAAATATATCAGGAATTCAGGCCAAGTATTATGTTTTGACCTTTAAAATCTGTGTAACTCGGGGAAAAAAGGGGGATTAGGCCCAAGCACTAACTGAATCAGGCATTTAATTTGTAGAGTGTTTAGTTATTCAATATAGTTTACTCCAGGTTTAGTCTTGGGTGAGTCTACCAGCTGGATTAAGATTTAGTATGTCGGCTCTGCTTAGTTGAATGTAATTTTTTTTTCTAGACAATTTCTTTTAGGTGTTGGGAGGAGACCTATAAGCTCTATTGCTATTACCTTCTTATATATTGAGAGATATGTAAACTCCTCAATCAACAGAGTATTAGAATTTTACATTGTTTTCAGTATCTTACAAAGTTTCTATAATATTTGTAAGATATTTTGTGGGCTAAACTGCTGATGAGTGGTACCACAATACATGTGGCATCCATTGTTGTACAATGGAGCATAACTGTACAACTAACAGTATCATGTTAAACACCACAATATTTATATATATGTCTGTCTGTGGGTTTTTTTTGGGGGGGGGGGGGAGATTTTAGGGTGAGTGGAAGATGCCTATTTAACTCAGAAAAGTTGCAATTAGATAGCAGTTAAGGCCGTTTTACAAAGTCACCTGCATAAGGATTAGGATTTCAAATCTTGTTTGCAATAGGAGGCATGAGATTTTAGGGTGAGTGGAAGATGCCTATTTAACTCAGAGAAGTTGCAATTAGATAGCAGTTAAGGCCGTTTTACAAAGTCACCTGCATAAGGATTAGGATTTCAAATCTTGTTTGCAATAGGAGGCATGATTTTAATGGAATGATAATACAAATGTGGTGGATACCTTTTTTTAAAGCTGACCCTAGGTCCTTGGCTTAGGCTTTGACAATATGGCATTCCCATGCAATTTTGGTTGTTAAGTTTAGAGGAAATAAGCAATTACTAAATTGTTTACCAGTTTATGTAATAGCTACATAAGTGGATATTTTTTAGAATTTATGCTGTTTTGTTTTCCAAAAGATTGTTGATAATCATTGCCAATTACGTGATATAAGTATTGTAGTATTAATTGTGATCTTGTTCTTTTATGTAACTATTTAGGTAGTATTGTAGTGTTAATTGTGATCTTGGTCTTTTATGCAACTATTTAGGTATTCAAAAAGGAGGTATTATTTGTTGTCGATATAAGTGGAATCATGAGAGGAAAGCCACTTAAGGATACAAAAAATGCAATTTTTGCAGTACTCTCAGAGCTCAGCCCTGGAGATTCATTTAATGTCATAGCATTTAACGACTTGGCTTATTTATTCTCATCATCTCTGGAGTTGGCAACTAAGGAGGCTGTTGAAAAAGCTACTCAGTGGATAGGGATGAACTTTGTTTCTGGGGGTGGTACTAATATCTCGCTTCCCCTTAATAAGGTCCAATTATTCATTTGGTTTAAGTTCACATGTTGGGCACATTTTTATTTATCATTTTCCTTGCATCTCTGAATCCTATAATTGTTGTAGACAATATTAAAAAATAAATTATTTGATGTCTACTTTCTGAACAAATCGAGCAGGTCAGTATTCTTTGTTCATGAAGCAATATAAACAAGCATTTGTATCAAAGATACGAGGAAGAAAGCCAAAGAAAATAAGGGATATTCCTTTTAACCCCATACAACATATATTGATATATAGGGTCAGGTTCTTGTAAGAGCTTTACATAGAAATTTCTAAGATTCTACACAATTTGACATTAAATCTTTGTATAACCAAGATAAATTGTATCTTGCTTGTGAACGGTAAATCCTTAATGGGAATAGTAAGTGAGATTGACATCTGCAAAAAATTTATTACCTAGTATAAAATTTGATAAACCCTGGAAGGAAACTATGACATGCAGATTCTGTTGAATCTTAATGAAAGTGAAATACTATTAATGAAGATGAATACAAATGATTTAGAGTCATTATCCGTAAATGTACATTATAACATACACAATACATTTTGCATAACCATGTTCTGCTTCCTTTCCATGTGCTTGTATATTGCAATCATTTTTGCAGCTCAAATTGAACTTTTTCTCCTCTCCCCCTAGGCTCTAGAGAAGTTTTCCGGTACTCGGAACACCACTCCTATTATTTTTCTGATCACTGATGGGGCTGTTGGAGATGAGAGAGACTTATGTGACATCATGGAAAGTCGTATGAAAAATTCAAGATCGCTATGCCCTCGTATTTACACGTTCGGAATCGGTAATATTATTTAGACACACTTATTTGGTTTACATTATAATCCAGTTTGAAAAGTATATATCACGTTGTAACCCTGATTGCTGTTATACATTCTTGTATAAGTTTGTTTTTTAAAGACTTGAGTGCTGATTCTCTAAATTATGGTTTGGTTCTTGACATTGAGCAACTCCAACAGCCTCCTTGTGTTTTCCTTAAATATTAAATATTAGGTTCTTAGTGATTTAGGATATTATAAGGTATGACAACTCCAACAAGCTTCCTTATAATTGATCCCAACAAGCTTCCTTATAATTGATCCTTATAATTAAGAACAAAAATAATATTTTATTGATAAAAGTCAAATAAAGGAGCCCTTCAAGATAAGGATGACATGATGCTCTTAACTTTTTAAGGAAAAGTTAAGAGCCTGTTGGAGCACAATTTTAAACATAAGTCCTTTATAATTTGAGTTAGGAGGAGACATAAGGGATCTCTTGGAGTTGCTCTTAACCTTCTAATTGTATAGTCCTTCTCATCCCTTTTGCAATCAATATTATCTTTATATATATATAGAGGGCTACTCTAGTGAGACCCCTGTTATAGTGGGACCCCTGTTATATATATATATATATAGAGGGCTACTCTAGTGAGACCCCTGTTATAGTGAGAACTGCATATTGGGCCACCAAAAAAAAGCCCAATAATTAAAAAGGCGCGCATCCTCTCCCCCTGCTTCTCTGCTCTTCTTCTCTGCTCAACCTCACCTCCGACCACTCCGCACCACCAGCCTCCGTCAACAACATTCACCTCCAACCAACCACGCTGCCACCATATTCAACCTCACCTCCGACCATGCTACCACCACCAAAACTGCACATCACCGCCCTCACCATCACCTCACTACATATCACCACCGTTACCACCGTCACACCATAACCACCTTCACTCCACAACCACCACACCACAAACCACATATCACCAAATCACCACGACTCCTATCACCCACAGAATCACTAATTTTCGGTCAAAATCACCAAAAATTCAAAGCAAATCACCAAAAATTCAAAGCAAATTACCAAAAAATTCAATATAAATCATCAAATATTCGAGCATAAATCATCAAAAAAAATCCAGATCTGAGACAAGACAAAGTCACAACACCACCATCTCCGGTCCCCACCACCAGCACCACTAACCACCTGTTCATTTCAGATTTGTAACGAGTTTTTTAGTCAAGTCTCCACTTTCTTCTTCATCATAAATCACGTGCTCACCGGATGGAGATCGAACCATGGACGGAGATCGAACCATGGAGCTCGCCGGAGGAAGACGATAGAGATGGTGCCCCTGTGGGGGCCAGACGTAATTAAACTCAAATTACTGAAATTTATAAGCAAATCACTAATTCTTTTAGCGTAAATCACTAAATTTGTTTAAAGCAATTCCTTAAAAACTTTCAGATTTGTATATTACTTCCATGGAAAGGTCGCAAATCACTGATTGTTTTTGAAAAGAATTCGATTATTGATGCATTTATGGCCGTTAGTGATGGAGGAGAGATGAAGATGGAGAGGATATATACGTATGTATACATGTGTATATAGATACGGTATGTATATATGATGCCGGAGAAGATGACCGGTTCCGATGCCGGTACCGATGGGGGATGGGGTGTATACATGTGTATATAGATACGGTATGTATATATGATGCCGGAGAAGATGACCGGTTCCGATCTCGGTACCGGTGGAGGTGGGGGTGGGGGTGGGGGTGGGGGTCAGGGGGTAGGAAATTGACCCAGTACGTACAATAATTAGATTAGATTGTGGGGTAATCTATACTATACTATTATAAGCAAAATATGGTATAATTGGTTGGTTGGTTGGTCGGTTAACACCTTCCAAAAAGTTTGTTAACACCTTCCAAAAATGAAAATATAAATTAAAATACATATAAAAATTTATTTTACAAAAAATAAACCACATATTTAACTTAATAACAAACTCTTTTAATTAAACTCCAATTAATATTTAATAACATACTCTTTTAGTTATATTTGAGTTAAAATTCTTCACCTACACCCACGTTTTTTAGAATCTTTCAATTACTTGGAAACCAAATATTTTTAAAATAAATTTAAATAATTTTATTATCACATATTTATTAACAAATTTACAACAAATTATAAATCAACAAAGTGAAAACAAACCAAAATCATATAATAAACAATAAAAATTTCACACAATTACAAATTAATACTAAATTCTATATTATAAATTATTATGAAATCATAATTTGAATATGATAATATCAACAAAAATTTGATTATAAATATATACGATACTTCCATTTATATTTATATTATTATGACAAAATATAGTCATAATTCGAATAATATATCATTTAATTAGACTATTATTATTTAATAATATATATCTATACCATACTATTATAAAAAATGAAAAAATAAATTAAAATACATATAATATTTTATTTTACAAAAAATAAACCACATATTTAACTTAATAACAAACTCTTTTAATTAAACTCCAATTGATATTTAATAACTTACTTTTTAGTTATATTTGAGTTAAAATTCTTCACCCACACCCAAGTTTTTTAGACTCTTTAAATTACTTGGAAACCAAAACTTTTTAAAATCAATTTAAATAATTTTAAAATCACATATTTATTAACAAATTTACAACAAATTATAAATCACCCAAGTTTTTTAGACTCTTTCAATTACTTGGAAACCAAAAATTTTTAAAATCAATTTAAATAATTTTAAAATCACATATTTATTAACAAATTTACAACAAATTATAAATGGGTGAAGGCCCAAAATAATCATTTTTGGGATAAATTTGCCCAAATTACTGATTCTGGAAAATTTGCCCTAAATACCGACGGGATATGGTATTGCGTGCACCGTATCCTTCAAATACGGCGTTTCGTGTGCCGTATCATCATCTGATATGGCGTTTCATGTGCCGCAACATCGAGAAACGGCGTTTGATGTAACGTATTATGTTAAAAGTTTAGTACCCCTAGCGGGGCCTGTAAGAGTATTAGCATTGATACGGCGTTTCGTGTGAAGTATCAATGCTGATACAGCACACCAAACGCCGTATTAGCTGCTGATACGGCATACGAAATGCCGTATTAGCCACTGATACTTCACACGAAACGCCGTATTAGATCGGTAAATAGGGCCAGACATGCTCAAATATGATTATTTTGGTAATTTTCTCATTATAAATCAACAAAGTGAAAACAAACCAAAATCATATAATAAACAATAAAAATTTCACACAATTACAAATTAATACTAAATTCTATATTATAAATTATTATGGAATCATAATTTGAATATGATAATATCAACAAAAATTTGAATATAAATATATACAATACTTCCATTTATATTTATATTATTATGACAAAATATAGTCATAATTCGAATAATATATCATTTAATTAGACGATTATTATTTAATAATATATATTATGCCAATATTATATTAAATAATATGTATGAAATAAATAATTATTAAAATATTATTTAAATATAAAAAAGCCGTGAATCGCACGAGTTATTGGCTAGTATAGTATAAAATGGAAAAGTCTCAGTTCTCTCTATAAGGGATCTCATTTGAGCACCTGCCTATATATATATATATATATATATATATATATATATATATATATATATATATATATATATATATATATATATATAGGTAAGTGCTCAAATACAAACCACTTTTAAAATACAAACCTACAAACCAACACTAAATTAATTATATTTCATTTATTCTAAGGTTCCCGCCAAGAGTACCTTCACAAAAAATGCTTAAAATAATTGGCTCTATCCATAAAAAAAAAAAAAAAAAAAAAACTTGCCGTGGAAATGCGAAGCATTTAAGACAGTAAACGGATGAGTTAGGTAGTCATGAGGGCCGAAGGCTCTCGACACACCCGTCAATCGTCTATTGCCTTTACCATTGATTGCCATTCCTTACAACTTTAGAATGATAAAGGCGCGAAGCGCCGTACAAGAAGGTGCGAAGCACCGTTAACCATTGAAATCCACTGCCACGTCATCACGTGAACAGTGAATTTTTTTTAATTTTTTTTTTTAATTTTTAATTTTTTTTGTTGGATAGAGCCAATTATTTTAAGCATTTTTTGTATTGGGGTACCCCTAGTTTGGTCATTAGATTAGCTTGAAATATTAGATTATGCTTGGTTTGTAGGTTTGTATTTTAAGGAGGTTTGTATTGGAGTAGCTCCCTATACAAAAAATGCTTAAAATAATTGGCTCTATCCAACAAAAAAATTAAAAAAATTAAAAAAAAATTAAAAAAAATTCACTGTTCACGTGATGACGTGGCAGTGGATTTCAATGGTTAACGGTGCTTCGCACCTTCTTGTACGGCGTTTCGCGCCTTTATCATTCTAAAGTTGTAAGGAATGGCAATCAATGGTAAAGGCAATAGACGATTGACGGGTGTGTCGAGGGCCTGCGGCCCTCATGACTACCTAACTCATCCGTTTACTGTCTTAAATGCTTCGCATTTCCACGGCAAGTTTTTTTTTTTTTTTTTTTTTTTTTTTTTTTTTATGGATAGAGCCAATTATTTTAAGCATTTTTTGTGAAGGTAACCTTGGCGGGAACCTTAGAATAAATGAAATATAATTAATTTAGTGTTGGTTTGTGGGTTTGTATTTTAAAAGTGATTTGTATTTGAGCACTTGCCATATATATATATATATAGAGTGCAACATATTGGTGCAGTTTAAATAATTATACAATTAGTGGGAACATGTATCTGTAGAGTGTCTTGTAGCTTCCACTTTTGAGGTGGCCAATTTTGTTATCAATGTTGCAAACCAATCAAGTTTTGAGTATGCTTAACACAGACCGTGTACATATATGCATAAACAATGTTTCCTAGCCAGATAAATCCTTTACCAAGCCAATACCAAATTTTATCGCTGGTCTGAAATACATCTGAAGTATTGTTGTAAAACTTTTAGTAATTCTTCGAGCATTCTGCTGGTTCATTTAGCAAGTCCCAGATAGTAAGAGTAATAATTGAATAACAATTTGTCAAACCAACAACTTTAAAATCAGAAAACAACATAACTCCTTATCTCGTAAAAAAAAAATATTTGAATTGTAAATAATTGTCCACCACTATCACATGTTTCTATTAATTTCTTACCTTAATTATTAAAAGATACGTGCAAAGAGATAATTACAAGATTCTAAAACATAATTACCTGATTGTAAATAATTATTTGAGGTGGGGCTATGGCGAATGCCCTCAGTATGGATTTGATTCCACCGCTGCTTGGAAAGACCTACACTTTTACGTTAAGCTTATTGTATTTTTAAAAAGTTATCCAGGTTCCTTTCTATTCTGCATCGTGACAATTGAGAGAAAGGTTATTGCATTTCAAATGAGGAATCCATTTCCTTCGATCTTCTGAGTCGCAATGGCATTTGAATTTGTAGGTTCCTTCTGTAATCACTACTTTCTGCGGATGCTGGCGGAAATTGGGAGAGGTCACTATGATGCTGCTTATGATGTAGGTACATAGGATAATGAGATAAACACTTATTATGGATTGGATCATGGTACATAGGCGTATATTTCATCTGGATTTTTCTCTGTTCTAAATTAGATACTTTTAAGAAAGTCAGAGGTATGGTATAAAGTTATTAGAACACTCCAATGTTAATAGGCAACTGGATTAGTTGTTTGATCTTTGCTCTAGCTTACACATTGAGTGGATATGTATCGGTTTTGGGCCTTTAAGAAAGTCAGAGGTTTGGTGTGAAGTTATTAAGAACACTCCAATATTAATAGGCAGTTGGATTAATTGTTTGTTCTTTGCTCTAGCTTAAACATTGACTGCACATGTATCGGTTTTGGTCCCTAGACCAATCCAGTTTTCCATTGCCTATGAGGTGTTGGATTATTTGAATAAAAATGTGCATATTTTTTTTGATTTGTAACTTCTCTTTTAATTTTTTAACTCCTTCTTTGATTTTGTAACTCATGTAACACTACAAGAAATTTTCGATGAGACAAGGGTTTTGCACCGTCGTCTGAAGCTCTTCAAAACCAATGTCTATCTCGATGCCGTCTGTTATGCATATCAGACAACACCAACATAACCGTTGTCTGAGTTGAAGACAAATAACAGACGTGGTTTCAAAACTGTTGTATGAAAGCTGGTATAGACAATAGTTTCACATGAAACTATTGTCTCATTTCACGTAGCTCAAGCGTTTCATGGATTCGAACTGTTGTCTAATTTCATACAACACCATGGTTTACAAAATATAATCTATTGTTTCTTTATGGTTAGACAACGTTTTAGTTTCATTAGGATGTTGTATGTGTTATAACTACACCACACTTTCTTTGTTTACTACATTTTGTCTGAGTGTATAAGACACTACGTTTGATTTTTGCAAAAGTATTGTGTAAATGTGTAACCTACAACGTTTTGATTTCGTTATTATGTTGTATATGTTGTACACCACACTTTTTGTGCTTACTACATGTTGTATACGTTATTATGTTAGTCATCGTTGTGTGAATACTTTTGAAGCAACATGTGAAAAAAACAGTTGTCTAAGTTTTACAATGCTTTTGAGAAACATTGTAAGACAACATGTTAAACAACAGCACTTTCAAAAACCGTTGTAAAACGGATGTCTATTTTGATCTTCTAGACAACACTTTTGAAAACTATCGTTAAGTTCATGATCAGACAATACACCAAAAAGCTTGAAAAAAAAACCGTTGTGCAAAAATTTCAGCCAACGCTTTTTCGTCGAAGTGTTGTCTGATGAGTGTCGTCTGATTCAAAAATTCTTGTAGTGTAATAATGTAATTTTTATTATTGCTATGGGGGTTACAAAGTTAATTCTTTCGGGGGTTACAAAGTTATGGATTAGGGGGTTACATATCTTCTACTCCTATATAAGGAGTCTTGGGGATCATTGTTTGAGACACAAAAAACATACACAATACATTGCATTATTCTTAGAGTTCTAGGGTCAAGTTTTTTGTGAGATAGAAGGCATATTTGTTCGGTTCGTAGGAGGCAGATCTCTAGTGCTTAAGATCACCTTAATTCGTTGTATCCTGGAAGACGGAAGCCAAAACACACCTTCGAGTACATACGGAAGGGGCTTATCTATTTTAAGGACAACGTGATTTTCACGTGCCTCGAATTATTTTTTGGTATTTTCTTCTTATAATCTTGATTTCAGGTACACTTATACTCTATACTCATTACAAGTTTAAAACAGATAATCTAATTCATCTGAGTTGTTTTAATCCATAACTGATTTGTTTGAATTTTTTTTTTTATATTAGGGAGTATAATGTTTTTTATTAATGTGTTTGCTGTTGATATCATGTCTACTTATTTTTATGATTAGCATGTTTAGTTTTCAATATCTTGTACATATTTGTGATATTTTCTTCTCAAGCATGAATCTGTTAAAATCTTTTTTAGCTTGACAATATGATTCAACATGCTACTGTCAACTGGTTCGATTTTGTTGAATTCATGCATAATGTTATTTATTAAATGATCTGCTTTGTCATCCTAGCCAGCATGATGTAGTACTATACGTGATCTCCTGTAAATGCACTTAGATATGCTTTATTTTGGTACTTGTTTTCTTGTGGGTATGTTAATGTACCAATTTAGTCCTTGCATGAAATGTTCTAGCGCTTATTTGATTACAGGTTATACGTTTTGTATATCATAGATTTATTTTTATATGATCTACTATTAGTTATAACATGTTTTTATATTTTTTTAAAGCAGTCTATGGTATGATCCTTTTAAAATTGTTAGGGTCTTAATCTAGAATCTGCGTCTGTAACGTTTTGTCATGATAAATGTTTTGATTAAACGTTTTAAATGTTTATTATGTACTACTTCAGTTTTGGAAAACTGTTTTTTTTAAAAAAATTGTACAAAATATTTTATTAATGCAATTAGTTTTAGCTATTTTATTTAGTACAATGTAGTTTGACATGAGTTTTTGCCTTCTAGCTTTCATAATTTTTTTTTATGGTTGTGATAGTGTTTTGATTATAATCATGCCATGCTTGAGAATATGTCATCTGTTATTGATATATGGATTCTAATTATTTTGAAACATCTTAAGTTGGAATATTTATATTTTATAATTGCTTCTTTGTAATGATTATAAATGTAGAATATTTATGAGTCTTTAATGGTCATCGATTTGTTTTCATTTTAGAATTAGACTCATATATTTCGACTCTGCTATGTTGTAACCTTTTTCCTGGTTTAATCTTAAAGAATTGGGGTTATCATTGTTACTATTAGAACGTAAATACATATGTCCTCGTACCTATTCAAGAATCTATATGGCTAAATTGTTTACAATTTTAATTAAGACCGGAACTGTTAGATTTATAAACCATTTACATGTACAGTTTTATTTATGAACACTACTGTAATTGATCACATACACACTCATGTTAGTTGTGTTATCTGCTTGGCTTATCAATATTATTTTACCGGTTTAGTCTATAATGCTTAGTTTAGGTCTAAAATTATATTGTTGCTATTCTGTATAAGTATTTGACATTGAGCTCTGTTATAATCTTGATTTCAGAGATGACTGGAGTTGACGGAACTAGTTTGTCTGGTGATGGGCATGTGATTGCTGAGTCAGTGCCTAATGTGGAGACCCTTGTGGTGCCAAATACGGCTGTACCGGTAACCGCTCACGTGGAAAAACTGGAGAAATTCATTGGGATGAATTTAAAGAGGTGGCAACAAAAGATGTTGTTCTACCTAACCACCTTGAACCTTGTGAGGTTCTTGACTGAGGATGCACCTAAGCTGAAAGAAGGTGAAACCGATGTTCAGCTTGTTAGTGAGGTCCAAGCCTGGAACCAGTCGGATTTCTTGTGCAGAAATTATATAATGAACTGTTTGAGTGATTCACTGTACAATGTGTATAGTGTGCTGAAAATGTCCAAAGCTTTGTGGGACTCACTTGACAGAAAGTATAGAACCGAGGATGCGGGCACTAAGAAGTTTATAGTATCCTGACTTCTTGAGTTTATGATGGTGGATTCCAAGAAGGTGGTTAGTAAAGTTCAAGACCTTCAGATGATCATGCATGACATGGAGGGTGAGGGAATGCCTATGAATGAAGCCTTCCAAGTAACCGTTATTATTGAGAAATTGCCCCCCGGTTAGAAAGACTTCAAGAATTATTTGAAGCATAAGCGAAAGAAGTTGACAGTGCAAGACCTTGCCTTGAGACTCCGAATTGAGGAGGATAATGAGAATCGGTCTGTCTCTTCCTCTAGTGCTAATGTTGTGGAGGTCAAGAAGAACTCCAAGTTCAAGAAGGGGAAACCAGACAAGAGGTCCAACTTGGGACCTAAGGGTAGAGTTTCTAAAACGAAATTTCAAGGAAAGTGTTTCAATTGTGACAAGATGGGTCACAAGTCAACTGAGTGCAGACTACCGAAGAGGAAGAAGCACGAGGCCCACATGGAGGATGATGTGGCTCAAGATATATCTGAAATCAGTCTCTCTCTTATGGTGTCCGAAGTGAACCTGATCGGCTCCAACCGAAGAACGGTGGATTGACACTAGTGCTACAAAGCATATATGCTCTAGCAAGGAGTTGTTCCACACCTTCACACCAACTGAGACTAGAGATAAGCTGTTTATGGGAAACTCTGCAACATCTGAAGTCCTTGTGAAAGGCAAGGTTGTGCTGAAGATGACCTCTGGCAAGGAATTGGCTCTCAATGATGTCCTCTATGTGCCGGAGATACGAAGGAACTTGGTTTCTGGCTCGTTGCTGTTGGTCCCTTTGGATCATAGTGATTTTTGTTTAACCCATTTAATGATTACAAAGGGGGTTAGAAGATTTACCTTAATCGCTATGGTGCAAGCGATTCAAATCCACGATCTTCTGTTGTATTTCCTTACTCCCTTGAACGAAGTGTGGCCTTCGATCCTCCAAGGTTTAGCCTCCAAGCTCTAGAATTCAGAACCCTTATTCTTGGAGACATAATGAGTATTTATAGGCTACAATAGGGATCAAGGAGTAAATTATGCCGGGCCTTCTAATGATAACTTGGGCCAAGCCCTTTATCATTAATATTAATTAATTCCACTAAATAATTAATATTGCACCACCCACCCAATTCCGATAATTTATTTAATTAATTAAATCGGCTCATTTATTATTTACTTATTAAATTCCCCATGTTTAAAATATCGCATGTCCATTAATTAAATAAATTACTGATAATTCATTTAATTAATATCTTTTATCCTTGATCATCCACTCAACCTTTATTTAATTATGCCAGAATAAATCCACCTGCAGGGTTTCACATAATTAAATCTTTTTGAGCTTTCAAGGGGACATCATTAACCCGAATATTATCAGGACATAGATTCCTTCTATAAATAATATTCACCATGTATATAATTCCATCACCCAAAATATAATGATATAATTCAAAATAATTATTTCATATATAAATCAAAGCATGTAAATAATATACACGTGTCAATTACTATATCCGGATTAGGAACCTAAGCATTAATAATAACATAGAATCTTAGTTCTTCTTCTTAATCAGTATAAGGGAACAATTCTAAATTTGATCCTGTTCAATATACACAAAGTATACTAGTATTATTTATTAGTCAATATAAACTAATCTAAATAATACTACAGCCATACCAGTGGATTGTCCAACACCACCTGTGCTGTGAACCTTATTATATTATATAAACCATATTTAACAATCTAATATTCTGTATCCCATTTGATACTAGATTGTCCACAATATATAATATTAGACAGCATGTAAACATTTAAATGATTCTCAATAAAACTGGCCAGAAATAAATGTATATACTTCAAATAAAAATTTTCAGTATACACTAACAATCTCCCACTTATACTCAAAATATTCAATGAGTATATCAGTGTTTATTTAATCCACGATTACACAAAAAATTATGTGTCCATTCATCTGACTCCTATTGCTTCCACATGCCTGTCAAAAACCTTGGCTGGCAAGCTCTTTGTGAAAGGATCTGCCCGGTTGTCTTCTGATGATATGTGAGCCACAACTATATCTCCTCGCTTTACGATTCCTCGTATGAGATGATACTTACGTTCAATACACTGTCAAGATCCTAGGCAAATTAGGTGCCACATCCAAGTCCAAGAGGAAGTTCCTGAACCATACAGCCTCCTTTGCAGCCTCAGAGGCAGCCACGTACTCGGCTTCCATGGTAAAGTCTGCAATGTATTTCTGCTTTACACTCCTCCATATAACGGCTCCACCTCCCAAAGTAAAAACATATCCCAAGGTTGATTTCCTCTTATCCCTATCTGATTGAAAATCTGAATCAGTATATCCCAAAGGAAATAGATCTGAGGCTTTTATATTAACATATACTCCTTAGTCCTTCTCAGGTACTTGAGTATTGTTTTTACTGCACTCCAATGTTCCTGACCTGGGTTCGATTGATATCTACTAACCATGCCTGCAGCAAAGCAGATGTTAGGCCTCGTACATAACATAGCATACATTAAGCTTCCACATGCCGAAGCATAAAGAACTGCTTTCATGCTCTCTATGTCCTTAGGTGTCGAAGGACACTGTTCCTTGGATAGAGCAACTCCATGCTTAAAAGGTAGAAAACCTTTCTTAGAGTTCTGCATGTTAAAACGAGCTAATACTTCATCAATGTAGGGCTCTTGAGATAAAGCCAACATCCTTCTCTTGCGATCCCTTATTACTTTGATCCCAAGGATGTATGTCTCTTCACCTAAGTCCTTCATGTCAAATTGTTTGAACAACCATGCCTTTACTGATGACAACATCTCAACATTGTTTCCAATGAGTAAAATGTCATCTACATATAGTACTAGAAAAACTACTGCATTACCCTCACTTCTCTTATACACGCATGACTCGCTTGGACTTTGATCAAATCCATATGACTGGACTGCATGATCAAAACGAATATTCCAGTCCCTAGAAGCTTGTTTTAGTCCATAAATAGACCTCTTAAGCTTACATACAAGATGCTCTTGGCCTTCCTTAATGAATCCTTTTGGTTGATGCATATAGATTGTTTCCTCAAGACTTCCATTAAGGAAAGCTGTCTTGACATCCATTTTCCAAATCTCATAATCGAGATGAGCTGCTATAGATAAAAGAATTCGGATTGACTTAAGCATAACAACCGGTGAAAAGGTTTCCTCATAATCAATCCCTTCTTTCTGAGTATACCCTTTCGCAACAAGTCGTGCTTTCCAGGCTTTCACCTTTTTGTCAGATCCTCTTTTGTTCTTGTAGATCCACATACATCCAATGGGCTTTACACCTTTGGGTGGTTCCACGAGCTCCCAAATTTGATTGGAATACATAGATTCCATCTCAGATTCCATTGCCTTTTGCCATAGATCTGCATCTTTATCTAGAATTTCCTCTTCGTATGTCCTGGGATCCTCATCATGTTCGCCAAAGACCAAGTCCGAGGACTCTCCCAAAAACATGAATCTATCAGGTTGTTGAACAACCCTCCCACTACGACGAGGTACTGGTGTAGTATTATTGTCAAGTTGTACATTTTCTTGTGGTTGTTCTACTTGTACTATTTGTCCCTCCCACTAGTTCCTCTAAAACAATACTACTCATGGGTTTATGATTCATAATATAGTCTTCCTCTCAGAATCTAGCATTGGTGCTAACAATGATATCTCGATCCCTAGGACTATAAAATGAATAACCTTTCGTTCCCATGGGATAGCCTACAAACAACCTTACTTCTGTACGAGATTCTAACTAGGTCGCGTTCTTGTTCAGCACATGTGCTGGACAACCCCAAATCCGAATATGTCTTAGACTTGGTTTGCTACCAGTCCACAATTCTATTGGAGTCTTGGGAACTAACTTAGAAGGTACCAAGTTTAGAAGGTAAGCCGCTGTTTCTATAGCATATCCCCAAAACGACTTGGGTAAATCTGAATCATCGATCTAACACTCTCTAAAAGAGTCTGATTCCTTCTCTCTGCTACACCATTCTGCTGAGGTGTGCCAGGTGCAGACAACTGGGATGTAATCCCATCTACTACCAGTCTTTGAATCCTCCTCAAGTTAATATGACCTAATCTTAAGTGCCAAAGATATGTTTGGTTCAATTCAGAAGGTTTCTTTCTTTTATTTGAGCTAGAAAGAATGTTATTAGTTTCCTTTTGTTGCAGCAATGGTTGGACAGGATTAATTATATATAAATTGTCTTGCAATGTACCAGAACATATAATTCGTTTATTCATCATAATAGAAACATTATGATCCAAACAAACATTATAGCCATCCATAGCAAGTTTAGAAACCGAAATCAAATTCCTTCTAAAAGAAGGTACAAAAAGACAATTGTTCAAAACCAAAATCCTATCATCTCCAAAAGATAAAGTAATTATTCCAACTGCAACTACTGCTACTTTCGTAGCATCTCCCATGAACACATATATCTCGCCATCTCTAAGCATTCTGGTTTGCTAGAACCCCTGCATAGTGTTACAAACATGGTCAGTGGCTCCTGTATCTACACACCAAGTGCTTGTAGATATAGCCGCTATATATATTTCTGTAACTAGAGAAAGAGACATACCAGTATTGTTTGTCTTCTTAGGAAGAGGGCAATCCTGTTTCCAGTGACCTGACTGCTTGCACTTGAAGCACTTGCCCTTAGGCTTTTTCCCAGCACCTTGAACTTCTACTGCATTAGCAACCTTTCCAGTTTTCTGTGTCTGAACCTTTTTCTTCTTCTTGCCTTTCGGCTTAGAGGAAGAAGCTTTCTCAGCCACATTCACTTGAACATTCTGCTTAAAGAGTCCTTTAGCTGCCTGAAGTTCTGTCAGAAGTTCCGCGAGACTATACATCCTTTTGTTCATAGTGTAATTCAAGCGGAACTGCTCAAAACTTTTGGGCAGACTCATAAGGATGATATCGATCTGGGTTTCCCCATCAATATCAGCACTAAGGATCTCCAACTCGTTCAGATGAGACATCATCCTGAGAACATGATCCCTTACAGGTGTTCCTTCAACCATCTGAGTGTTCATTAAAGCCTTCATTGCTACTTGCCTACCAGCCCTATTCTGTTCTCCAAAAAGTTCCTTGAGATTAAAGAGCATATCTGAAGTTGTGGCCATAGCCTGATGCTAATGCTGCAAAACACCCGACATTGCTGCCAGAATGTAACATCGCGACATCTCATCAGCCTTAACCCACCGCTTATAATACTCCTTCTCACTTTCAGGAGCATCTTCAGCAGGCTGATCTGGCTTGGGTTCATAAGTACAAAATTTGTACTCCTCAACAGTCAACTCTTTGTCCAAATTACGTTTCCATTCAATATAGTTTGGTCCAGTAAGTTTGTTATCCTTAAATATGGTGAATAGTGGATTAAAGCCCATAATGATCTAATCCTGAGAATCATACATGTAACACATAATCGGGGAGTTGCACAAATCTTAAAACCTATTGGCTTCCTCTAACAATTAATTAAAATTAATGCATTTTTATTTAAACACCATGTATCTGGTACGCCATGATGGGTGACATATATACCACTTAAATTCGTTTAAATATTACTTCGGTCCTATTACTAAATAATACGCCACGTTAGGGTGACCTATATATTATTTTTCATAGCTAAGTGTATACCATTATCAAATCTTAAATTACTCCAACTAAATACATCCGTTTGATATATTAATGGATAATTCCCAGGTCTTGGAGGAGTCACAACGGCCTCGCTTAATACCCAATTCCTAGATAGAATTCTCCATAGCCAACATCAAAAAGAGTATCCAATTTTCGTAACGAATTCTATGAAACTTGGTATGTCACGTTTAGGGCGATCTATATACCTTTCAATATTCGTAATTTAATTTAAGAATTTTGTTCTAGTAATTTCTACAACTTTTCAAAATACCGTAAATAGTACGCCACGTTAGGTGATCATATATACCATCTACATTATTTAAAAGGTTATATTACATACAAAATAATGGAGACCGTGGGATTTAATTCCTAATTAATTCCCTCACCCACTTAGAATTTTTTATTAAAAAATGAGAAATTTTAAAATTAAATGGGACCTACGTCGTTACAATTATGTCTAGCGTGCATTCAAAATACACACATAATTTAACAACATAAAACATTTAATTAAAGCAAAAAATAAAAAATCTATGTCCATGTCGTCCTAATTATGTTAAACATGCAATTAAAAAATTACACACATAATTAACAACACACATAACAATTATTTAAAGCAATAATTAAAAATAATAGCGGAATTAAAAATTAAAACAATAACTAAATCCACTATTATGGCCCCAATAATTAAATCCATTCGTTACTGTTGCTGACCACGCAATTTGCTGAAGAAGGAAAGAAAAAAAAAATTCTGCCAGGATTACACGCTTGCATTCGTTACTGTTGCTGACTACGCCAGTCACGCATCTGCCGGCTGCGTTACCAACCAGGATTACCCTGTTGCGCAGGCTGGTAATGCGCAACATCCTTTTCCCTGGTAACGCATGGCTGACCTGTGTTACAGCCTCTGGACAGAAATTTCAATCGCGTGCCTGCTGTTCTGATGCCAGATTATTCTTCTTTTCTTGATCCACGGCCCCCATCAGCCCCCGTCGAAGTTTCGGAGCGGTACAAAAACATCTCCGATTTTTATTTTTAACGATACATAATTGTTACAAAAATCATCAAACAATTACATAAAAAATAGATCTAATACAAAACTAATTTTGTAAAATCTATTCTAACACGATCAACCCTCGTTATTTACAACCACAATAAACCACGTGGAAACCAGTTGCATAAAAATTAACCATGATTAAACCACGTGGGATCCAAACACATAATTAAAATATACATGGCCATAATAGTGGATACTAAACAACCTGCAAAAGATTATTATCCAAGCTCACCACTATACATACATAACCTATTTTAATTACGACATGAACGTCATCAAACACAAACACAAGTCCACTAAACCTCAGGCTCTGATACAAATTGTTGGTCCCTTTGGATCACAGTGATTTGTGTTTAACCCGTTTAATGATTACAAAGGGGATTAGAAGATTTACCTTAATTGCTACGGCGTAAGCGATTCAAATCCACGATCTTCTATTGTATTCCCTCACTCCCTTGAACGAAGTGTGGCCTTCGATCCTCCAAGGTTTAGCCTCCAAGCTCTAGAATTCAGAACCCTTATTCTTGGAGACATAATGAGTATTTATATGCTACAATAGGGATCAAGGAGTAAATTGGGTCGGGCCTTCTAATGATAACTTGGGCCAAGCCCTTCATCATTAATATTAATTAATTCCACTAAATAATTAATTAATTAAATCGGCTCCTTTATTATTTGCTTATTAAATTCCCCATGTTTAAAATATCGCATGTCCATTAATTAAATAAATTACTGATAATTCATTTAATTAATATCTTTTATCCTTGATCATCCACTCAACCTTTATTTAATTATGCCAGAATAAATCCATCTGCAGGGTTTCACATAATTAAATCTTTTTGAGCTTTCAAGGGGACATCATTAACCCGAATATTATCAGGACATGGATTCCTTCTATAAATAATATTCACCATGTATATAATTCCATCACCCAAAATATAATGATATAATTCAAAAGAATTATTTCATATATAAATAAAAGCATGTAAATAATATACACGTGTCAATTACTATATCCAGATTAAGAACCTAAGCATTAATAATAACATAGAATCTTAGTTCTCCTTCTTAATCAGTATAAGGGAACAATTCTAAATTTGATCCTGTTCAATATAAACAAAGTATACTAGTATTATTTATTAATCAATATAAACTAATTTAAATAATACTACAGCCATACCAGTGGATTGTCCAACACCACCTGTGCTGTGAACCTTATTATATTATATAAACCGTATTTAACAATCTAATATTCTGTATCCCATTTGATACTAGATTGTCCACAATATATAATATTAGACACCATGTAAACATATAAATGATTCTCAATAAAACTAGCCAGAAATAAATGTATATACTTCAAATAAATATTTTCAGTATACACTAACAGTTGCTAAACAAGCATGGATTCCGCATAGTGATTGAATCTGATAAGGTTATTTTATCCAAGAAGGGAATGTTTGTGGGAAAAGGTTATGTAACCGAGGGGTTATTTAAGCTTAATATAATAATGACTGTGAAGAGTATTAATAACAATAATTCTTCTGCTTAGTTGCTTGAGTCTTCCAATTTATGGCATGGTAGACTAGGTCATGTTAATTATGAAACAATACGTAGATTAATTAACTTGAACCATATACCGACATTCCAAATTAGTTCGAAGCACAAATGTGAAATTTGTGTAGAAGCAAAATTAACAAGATCATCTTTTTAAACGATTGAAAGACATACAAAACCCTTCTTGGATTTGATTCACAGTGATGTGTGTGATTTAAAATCAAATCAAACAAGGGATGGTTATAAGTAAGTGTCACATTTGTGGATGACAGTACAAGATTTTGTTATGTCTATTTGCTTAAGAGCAAAGATGAAGCTATAGAGAAGTTTGAACTCTATAAAATTGAAGTTTAAACTCAACTTAAGGGAAAAATTAAAGTAATAAGAAGTGACCGAGGTGGTGAATATGTATCACCTTTTGGTGAGTTCTGTGCGAAACATGGAATTATTCACGAAGTTACTGCACCGTATTCGCCTCAATCCAATGGGATTGCTGAGCGTAAAAATAGGACCTTGAAAGAAATGTGCAATGCGATGTTGCTAAGTTCAGGGTTGCCTACCAATATGTGGGGAGATACTGTCACGTCAGCAAATTATCTTTTGAATAGGATACCCCGAATAAATCAAGAGCTAACTCCCTATGAATTATGGAAAAGGAAGAAGCCTTCTTATAAATTCTTACGAGTGTGGGGATGCCTTGCAAAGGTTCTTGTACCAGAACCAAAGAGGGTGAAAATCGGTCCAAAAACAGTGGATTGTATTTTTATTGGGTATGCGCCTAACAGTATGACATATAGATTTTTTGTGCACGAGTCGAAAATCCCTGATGGAATCGAGAAATGCTTCATTTTTTGAACATGTGTTTCCACGTAAGTTAAATGAAAGTTCAAGTTCATCAAAAGGACACGTGAAACTAATTCTGAAAATGAATATAGTGGTGACGAGGAACAAGAAAGCATGGATGAAAATCAAACAGAGGATGCACCTCGTCGAAGCAAAAGAGCTAGATTTGAAAAATCATTCGGCCCGGATTTTTTTAATTTACTTGATCGAAAATGAACCACAGTCTTATTCAGAAGCTGTGCATTGTCCGGATGGTCCTTTTTGGAAAGAGGCTATCAAAAGTGAGGTTGATTCTATTATGCAGAATCATACTTGGGAATTGGTGGATCTTCCGCCGGGTTGTAAACCACTAGGATCTAGATGGATTTTCACGAAGAAAATGAAAGCAAATGGATCCATAGATAAGTACAAAGCCCGACTTGTGATTCAAGGTTTTCGTCAAAATTAAGGCATTGATTATTTTGACACGTATTCTCCGGTAACGAGAATACGGCTATAAGGATGATCATTGCTATTGCAGCATTACGAAATCTTGAAGTGCATCAGATGGATGTAAAAACTGCCTTTCTGAATGGAGATTTACATGAAGAAATCTACATTAAGCAACCTGAGGGTTTTGTGGTTCTTGGATTGGAACACAAAGTGTGTAAATTAGTGAAGTCAATATATGGCTTAAAGCAAGCGCCACGAGATTGGCATCAAAAATTTGGCAGTGTTATTTTGTCGAATCGATTTAAAATCAATGAATGTGACAAGTGTGTATATGTCAAAAATACAACAGAGGGATATGTGATCCTGTGTCGTTATTTTGATGATATGCTCATCGTTGGTAGTACTGACAAAATGGTGAAATCTACCAAAGACATATTACATTCAAGATTCCATATGAAAGATATGGGCTTTGCTGATGTGATTCTAGGGATCAAGATCCTGAGAACGCCAAGTGGACTTATGCTAAATCAGTCACATTAAGTTGATAATATCCTTGAGAAATATAATAAAGATGATTCTAGTATGTCAAGAACCCCTTTTGATACGACTTTATACATCTATCGAAAAATAAAGGTGAGGGTTTTTCTCAAGGAGAGTATGCTAAAGTAATAGGAAGTCTGATGTACTTAATGAATTGTACACGACCAGACATTGCCTTTGCTGTTAGTAAGCTAAGCTGATACACGAGTAACACAGGGGTGGATCACTGGAAAGCGATAACTAAAGTGCTTAGGTACTTAAGGTATACGCGTTATTATAGATTGCACTACTCAAGATATCCTGTTGTCCTAGAAGGTTATAGTGATTCAAACTGGATTAATGGTGTAGAAGGATCGAAGTCCACGAATGGATATGTTTTTACGCTAGCAGGTGGAGTGATCGCGTGGAAATCTTCGAAACAAACGGTGGTAACCAAGTCTACCATGGAGGCTGAGTTTGTTGCTTTGGACAAAGCCGGTGAACAAGCTGAATGGTTACGCCAGTTTCTAGAGGATATTCCAAGATGGGAGATGCCAGTGCCACCACTTTGTATACATTGTGATAGTACGTCAGCAATTGGTACAGCCGAGCGTGTACTATATAATGGAATGTCGAGACGTATTCGTCGGTGACACAATTCTGTAGGACAACTACTCTCAACTGGAGGTATCACTACTGAACATATTAGGTCAAAAGATAACACTGCGGATCCGCTAACCAAAGGGTTAACAATAGAGTTAGTTGAGAAATCATCGAAAGGAATGGGACTAAAGCCCATAATAAAAGTCGATACAAAGGAAACCCAACCTTGTTGACTGGAGATCCCAAGATCTTGGTTCAATGGGACAACCTAACTGTAAAGACTTAGTGAGATCACTGTGGGGGTTTTACTCCTGGGCCCATTCCTATGATGAAAAGCAGTGATAAAAATTGGGTAAGGATAAGCTATGCTTTTAATGATCCTTATGTGTCGAAATGTCGAATAAATAATACTTTTGTATTGTTCAAGAGATCACCTATGTGAGTGAAGTGGGGTTGCTTCAAGAAGGAATTGTGGGGGATAATTATGGGAAAAACTCACAGAACCAGGCTAAAGCACAGGACCAAAATGGGCTTAACAGTGAGAACTGAACAAATATAGGGAAAGACTCTAGTGGGGTATGTATCATCATTTCACAAAAATGAAGGGCAGTTCAAGGTCAATGCGACTACTGAAATTCTAGAAATGTAAATATGTTCTTACAAGGGAAGGTTCAAGGGTGTATGCCTACCTATCCTATGCTGGTTTCTACCTTGCACTCTATCTCCGTGTCAAAGATTCGTTTGTAATGTCAATTTTTATTCATATGGGGGATTGTTGGACTATTTGAATAAAAATGTGCATATTTTTTTTGATTTGTAACTTCTCTTTTAATTTTGTAACTCCGTCTTTGATTTTGTAACTCATGTAATAATATAATTTTTATTATTGTTATGGGGATTACAAAGTTAATTCTTTGGGGGGTTACGAAGTTATGGATTAGGGGGTTACGTATCTTCTACTCCTATATAAGGAGTCTTGGGGATCATTGTTTGAGACACAAAAAACATACACAATACATTGCATTATTCTTAGAGTTCTAGGGTCAAGTTTTCTGTGAGATAGAAGGCATATTTGTTCGGTTCGTAGGAGGCACATCTCTTGCTTAAGATCACCTCAATTCGTTGTATCCTGGAAGACGGAAGCCAAAACACACCTTCAAGCACATACGGAAGGGGCTTATCTGCTTTAAGGACAACGTGGTTTTCACGTGCCTCGAATTATTTTTTGGTATTTTCTTCTTATAATCTTGATTTCAGGTACACTTATACTCTATACTCTCTACATCAGGTCCTTGTAATCGGTGGATAGTCCCCTCTGTGGCATCGACTAGGAACTAGGGCTAGATTAGCCAAAAAAATTATTGATACCTCAAATTATTTTCTTCGTCTCTTCACTCGCTTCTCAATACAATGCTAACATTGTAAAGCGAGCTTTAGTTGGAAAATAAGAGGTTACCAATGGATATTCCATTTCAAGTTTTAGTAAGAGTACTTGTCAAATTTATCATGTGAAACTATAGTCTCCATGACCCTTCCTTTATTTTTGATGATATAAATAAAATATTAATTGTATTCACTTGTCAACCTGTGTTTTGGTAGATAGATCATACCAAAAGGTTCAACAAATTTTGAAAACGTCATAAGCTAGAAATTAACATATGCTTTTCTGTCGCAAATCATCCTTAGTTCACCCACTAAAAGAATGATGAGAAAGGGGTTCTTGAGATCTGTTCTTCATAGTTTTATGAATACCTTAAGGAAGTGATGCATTGGGCCATGGACGCTCTAAGGTGTCTACATGTGACATCCTGTTGGATAGAATATTGTCTAGTTTACAGAAATTCATTTTGTTTTTGTCCAGAATCAATGGAGGTTCAAATGAAAAGTTTCTTCAGAAAAGGTTTCTCGACTGTCCTCGCAAATATAAAAATTGGAAATATGGACAATGTCGATGAGCTTGAGGTATGTGCGTCACCAAATTTTCTTTTCATATCTTTTGTCTAGGAATTATTCCATTTGTTTTGATAACGCACAAACTTCCACAGTTTCTTTGTAGATCATGTCATTTTAGGTATATAATTCGTGGGGGCACTATAAACTTGTTATATTTGCAAGAAGATAATATCTCTAAAAAAACATGTGGAAAAGCAAGTGACTCCTACCGCTGACACACAGCCAATGCTGTAAAAGGTGATCACAACCTGGAACAAGGTTTATCTATCGCCGCCTAGCACTAAATGTGATCAAATGCCACCTATTCTCAACTCACAAGGAGATACAACAACTGTGCAACAGGTATTACATTGCTAAATGCACATGTATATTGACTTAAACTTTAACTTTAATATGTTGGTAATTATGCTACTAATTTTATAGAAAAAGGTGATCGGATCCTGAACCAGGAAGAAGATTAATTTATCTCCGCCATTGCCATCTCAGTCAGGTGAAGCCCCATTAGTTGTCCAACCGGTATGCATCAGGTCTTCTAAATGCACATGTATATTAATTCACTTAACCTTTATGATGTTGTTAATTATGCTACTAACTTGTGTAGCCAATGAAGTGTACTCTGTATACGTTGAACTTAAACAACCCGGTTGCATATGGTACGGTTTTCCCCTCAAACCAGCAAGGACAAACCATTCATGGAGTCCCCCTACAAGATGATTACTGTAAAGTTTCTGTTGAACAATTTGCAAAAGGGGGTAGCATTCTTACCGTATGAAGCCGGTGATATGAGGACAGTTGAGGATTCTTTCCATTCTTTTGTGGCTTGGCCAAAAAACCTTATCAAGAATACTGGTCAAGTACGTTTCTTACTTTGCATTCCATTTTGATTGTGTGCATTTATTCTTATAGTTTATAATTTGTTTAACTTTGCATCAAATTGGTGATGGTTAGCCATTAACTAATATTCGTACAAATAAAAAATGGAATGGAAGAAATGATATATATGTGTGCATTTTTTCTGGTCTATGCTAATCTATAGAATTACATTAGTTTGTGTTAAAATGGTCTCAACTTGAGGGCTGTTGGAATGATCTAATGTTTGTTCTCATTTTTTACTCTAGGTACCAAATCCAACGGTCAATGAGGAAGAGAGAAGTGCATATCAAGCTCTTAAGAAGGAGAAGAGATGTAATCCCATTACTCATTCCCCAGTAACACATTCAAAGGCTGAGGCCAACAAGAAGAAGCAAAAGCTAGTGGTTCAATTATAAACTGATCAACTTGAATTATTGATGTTGGTTTTTCTGATAACTTGAATTGTAAATGACGAAATGTTATCTCATAACTTCTGAAGTTTGTGGTTAGTCTGGATTAAGTAATTAGGTTTTTCGGAATTGTTATGTTTTTATGGATTGCATGTAGATTTAGTATATTTTGTATGGATTATGGATTCCATGTTGGAATTTGGTATGGATTATGGATTCCTTGTTTGCATTTTGGAATGTGTTTGATTATTGGTATTGTGTTTGGGTTTTGGCCTTTAATGGTATTGTGGATGATCATTTAAATGGTACCATGTAATTTGGTTAAGTGTGTGTGGCTATTACTATCCTTTAGCCACACTATAATTTAAATGGTACCCTGTAATTTGGTTAAGTGTGTGTGGCTGGCTATTACTATCCTTTAGCCACACTATAGTTTCTTAACAGTTTTTTCACTAAAATCAATTTTCTTATAGTGACAAAAATATAATAGAAACGATTTCTAAGAAATAGTGCCACCAAAACTAAGCCTTTGATGTGTATATGACGTTATTAATGATCTTTAGCCACTAAGGTTTCTGTTGCTGAATGTTGGTATTTAGTCACACTTTTGAGCGCTGTCAAACAAAAATGGTGGCATACTATAGTCACTCATTTTTTTTGTTACAGTCAGGAATCAAAAGAGTGTCTGTATGGTACCTACGATGCTCTCACCTTTGGTGCCACTTGGGCCGAAAAAAAAAGCGTGACATAAGGTGAACAGACACAAATATTTTATGTGGCGAAAGCCAAAATTTGAAGTAGTGATAAGGGTTATCCGCATTTGGAAGCCATGGGTCCTTTATAATATTGATGCTAGACCCGTCCCCAACGCGACAAACCATACCATGAATCAGCAGGTCCGGAGCTTCGAGAATACTTCTCCAAATAAAACTTGGACTTTCACCCAACGTAGTAGAGAAAGATGAATCGTTCGGGAAGTACATGGCCTTATAAATCTTTGCAACTAAGCTATTGGGATTCGAGACACACCTTCATCCTTGCTTCCCAGTAACGATACGTTAAAGTCATGTAGGTTACGAAAACCTAAGCCACCAGCATTTTTGATTTACACATTTTTTCCCAACTCATCTAATGGATGCTTCTCTCTTTGTTAGGGGAGGACTTCCACCAATACTTGCACGTCATACGTTCCATATACCTGCAAAGATCAAGAGGTAACAGAAATACGTTCATGGCGTAATTTGGAATCGCTTGAGCTACTGTTTTAAAAAGGATTTCTTTTCCTCCTTTATTCAATAACTTTCTATCCCACTCTTGAACTTTCTTTCATACCTTTTCTTTTAAGTAACACATAATTGCAGTTTTCTTTCTTCCAATGATGTTTGGCAGACCCAAGTGGAAACTATTATTCTCACATATTCTCACTTATTGGGCTTGATATCTTAATCTGGGCCCAAATTGGGCTTTATCGAACCTGGGCTACTTGTAGCCTATCATTTGCAAATTTTTTGGTTGAATTTTGCCCCCCAAGCCCGGTTTAGTGACAAGGGAAGCAAACCGAGTTTGAGAGAAATTTGGATTTTTCACAAGTCCAAAGCTTGAAAGTCTTTAGGTGACTTAGAAAAATTTTGGTTGAATTTTGTCACCCAAGCTCAGTTTGGTGATAAGGGAAACAAACCGGGTTTGAGAGGAATTAGGATTTTTCACAAGTACAAAACTTGAAAGACTTTGGTTGACTTAGCAAAATTTTGGTTGAATTTTTCCCCCAAGCCCGGTTTGTTACAATGGAAGCAAACTAGTTTTGAGAGTTATTAGGGTTTCTCACAAGTCCAAATCCTGAAAGACTTTGGGTGAATTAAAAAATTTTGGTTCAATTTTGTCACCCAAGACCGGCTTGGTGACAAGGAAAGCAAACCAGGTTTGAAAGGAATTAGGATTTTTCACAACTCCAAAACTTGAAAGACTTTGGTTGACTTAGAGAAATTTTGGTTGAATTTTGCCCCAAAGCCCGATTTTAAGACAAGGGAAGCAAACCAGGTTTGAGAGGATTTAGGATTTTTCACAAGTCCAAAGCTTGAGCGTTGGACCCTAGGTAGGTGAGAAACCTGGATGCAGAATGTGGCCTCCACCTGTCCAGATGATAATTGTGTTGGTGTGTACATGTCAGCACGTGGATTGATGGAGACAAAATTGTGTCAATCATTGGCCTTCCTTATCCGTCACTGTCAAGTAGGGCCCTTAATCAGGACTGTGATTCCATGTGTCATTGATGTCACTAGTCAGGGTTCCCATTAACTAGGGATAACGTCACTCACAGATTGGGCTTCGTATCTTAATCGGTGCCCAAATTAGGCTTTATTGAACCTGGGCGACTTGTAGCCTATCACTTTAAATATCCCAAAATTAGACAGCCTTACGGCTATAATCAGAAATATGTTGTTCCCAGGGTTTAAAGGCAGGATTTTATAGCCTAATGGATATCAAGTATACAAGCTAGTCAAGCACGACTATCTTGAAATCCCAAGATTGTGTAAACTTATCTTGACTTAATCTATTAATCAAGGTTTTTAGTAGGGATGGGCATTCACTCCAATCCACTCGATCCGATCCGATCCCCGCACCGAACGGGATAGGGATTCGGGGACTTTTTTTGGGTACGGGTCGGAAAATGGGACAATTTTCAAAAAAAATCGGGGAGGGGGCGAGACCATTGATTCTATGTCTCCCTGGCCCGATCCCCGCACCGATTTTCTCCACCCGATCTGATTCTCAATCCCCGACTCGATTTAATCACACTATAATACATAATTATATATATTAATAATCATATCATATATTAATATATACGAATTTCAAATACTTTATATTGGAAACAAAATGGTTCTTTAATCTTACAAATTTGTCTTTCTAGTAGTTAAATAACTTCATTTTCATATTATTTAAAATTGTTTCTTTAAGTAATATTTTTTTATCTTATTTCAGTGCATATGAGCTATTGAAAACATGTAATTTTTAGATTTCAAAATAAAATTTTAAGAGTTGACATAATTGCGTGAAGCTGAAGATTTACTTCTGATCAAATTAATGTTAATGAAAAGACATTGTAACTTAACATCTAATCTAGCGGTAGTTACTAATTTCGCTATATATCGCAGGCAAAAACTATTTCAAATCTCACTAATTAGTGTTTAAAATCATTCTATATAATTTTTTGTTAAAAATAAAATTCCCCGATTCCCCGCGGGGATCCCCGTTACCCGTTTGGGCGGGGACAGGGAATGAAAAATATTGTCCAACGGGAATCAGGTTGGGATGGAGATCGGGTTTGAATTCGGGGATCGGGGACGGGGATAGCACTCCCCGGCCCCGAAGTACCGCGATTCTCGTCCCTAGTTTTTAAGGTACTTGATTAATGACATTCTGCACAAGTATTATGTAACTTTATGCAAAGGCTATTAGATTGTTAAATGTGTCATATTGATCCCTTTGACATCAAAGTAATGATTATGCTTACCTCCTCATTTGCTTGTTTTAGGAGACTAACAGAAAAAAGTGGTAAACATATATCATATGGGCAAAAAATAAGTCCTATATACACAATTAATGATGCACTAATTCAACCTAGATTGGTCTAATCACGAAGCCCAGTAATGAGGCCCAAAACCCCCTAATTAAATAATAATTTCATAATTAATATAGGGCTAATTAAAAGCTCAGTGAAAAGAGTCAAACATGAACATAACTTCTACAAGAAGTAGCCACCAAGGCAGCTAATCATACAAGGAAACTGATTCCTAAAAAGAAGGATCTAGAATCTTATTCAAGGAGGTGAATTTTCCACCAAGTCACCTAACCCTACTCTAAATCTAAGGCTTCCAATGCCTATATAAAGGGCCTGACCCCTCATTCTCATAACAATGTTTTTGGCTTGATTCTTGATTTTTATCAAGGTACGTAGGCATCTTCTGAAGGCGGCTTGAGCCACGAACATGAGAGTAGCCATTAAAATCTCGAAGCTCTCAACCCTAGCTAGCATTAAATACACACAAACTCTAGCCATAAATTCAACCCTAGTTTTTATTCCACAATATTTGGCACCGTCTGTGGGACAATAACATCAAACAGAGTTAACACATGGAGAACAGCAGCCACTAAAACCACCATCATCACTACTACTCCTCCCATTATTATAGAGTAAGGGTCTGCACCCCCAGGAATAGGAACAACCATGCAGGTTCCAATCTCTCAGCCTAAAGGGACGAATCCCCAAGGAACTTAGGTTGAACGATCGCGAGCCATGGTTACAAATCTGCAAGCCCAGGAGACTAACCCACTTCAGATGATAATCTCCCCTCCTGGTGGATGTTCTCTACCACATGGAGCCTAGAGATCGACCAGTGTGATTCCTGCATGCACGAATCTGGTGTATGGGCTGCCTAACTATCCTTCGAATCAAGGAGGCATTACAGGAAGTGGCCATGCTTATCCGTTGCATGAATTGTACAGTTCCCCATATATCACAGGCCTAAGGCTCGTTCATGACCAAGGTTGTTATGATTACTCTGGTCCACACACTAATGACTCCTCCACTGAGGATCATGATCAAGACGAAGCCCTAAGGAGGTGACATGTAATTAAAGATCCTAGCAGGCATTCCCGAAGAATGCACGACGGGCTGCCAATGACGGCCATGGAGAGAATCAAGGCTCATGAAGCCGAGATTCAGAAGCAAAAGCAAGACATTGTAAGGGAACAATAAAGGCAGAATTGTCCACCTCTAAAGTCAGGAGAGATTCCCATTATTGATTTGGAAAGGCCTTCGAAGAGGCAGAAAAGGACTGAGATCCCTAGAGCTCAAACTACAAGGGTGGAAATCCCAAGGGTTGATCCTAAATATTCGAAGCAACCTGGAGATAATGACGATCCTACACCATCATTTACTAAGGAGGTGATGAATGCTCACATCTCCAAAAAGTTTAACATGCCCACTATAAAGGCTTATGATGGAATGGGCGATCCCGCAAACCATGTAAGGATGTTTTCGAATGCACTACTATTGCAACCTACAAGTGATGCCCTAAAGTGTAGGGCGTTCCTTCAAACTCTAGCGGGCATGGCACGGAGATGGTATAGCCGGTTGACTATAAATTTTATTGTCTCTTTTAGGGAGTAGAGCACGGCTTTTATTAGCCAATTCATTATTGGAAGAGTCCATGAGAAAAGTTCTGCATTACTTATGCAAGTGGTGCAGGGAAAGAATGAAAACTTAAGGGATTATCTCAAGTGTTTCACCAAGGAGACATTGAATATCCCTGACTTGGAAAACAAAGTAGCTATGATAGCCTTGCAGCATGGGACATCGAATGTCTATTTTCAGATGTCATTAGCGAAACATCCCTGTTGAGATATACATGTTTATAGTTGATGATAACAAATAACCTAAGGCAAGAAATTTATCAAGTGATTTAAGCTGATAAATAAATCAGGAAGCTAACTGAAATGCAGATAAACTAAAGCTGCGTCTTGTGATTAGAATTATGCAATTTGTTAGGAATTATTTCTGCAACAAGCTGTAAGATACTTTAATTGAGTATCGATAATAAAAGGAGAGGTTTTCTAAAGATAACTCATACAAGTGATTCGAGAAGTGTGAATTCGATAAGTCTACAATATGGCCAATTCGAGAAGTCTAGAATCCACTTATTCGAGAAGTCTACAAAGTAGCCTATATCGGGAAGTCATTCGAGAACTTTAGGAAATCGCTAATTCAATAGGTGCTGACTTATTCATTTGAGAAGTCAAGTTATATCAGTTCGAGAACTCAGACATTGGATTCAAGAAATCCAGAAATACACTCATTCGAGATCTCTTGATTGAAGGAGTAGTACCAGAATTTTACAATGGAACATATCAAATGAAAAACAGACCCAGAATCACTTTGAAACCAATGACTTATAAATAGCGGTCAATTAAACAAAGGATGTAAAGACTAGGGGGCCGAAGTGCAGATATTCGAAAGCTCAAACTTTGGCTAATGTAATGTGATATCAATCACTATTTATCAAGTTTCGAAGGCAAAAATAAGAGTGGAAGCAACCTCCAAAGAAGATTACCTTTTAACTGAAGAATTCTAAGGATAACTCGATAACTGCATACGGATTACTTTGTTTGTCTGAGAAGTTCAAAGATAGTTCGATAAGCAAAAAGCTTATTGACTTGCTAGATATTTATATCTTTAACTAAAGTGACTTGTCAGGAATTAAGATTCAATCAAATAAGATCTTTTGCATAAAGCATCACGTGAGCTTGGAAGCTAAATCAATACAAGAACTTAGTAACTCATGAAGAAAGCAACATGCATGGACTCGAAGCATTCTGGAATTGTCCAAATTAAGAAGAGGAGACTTTCAAGATATTTCCAAAAATGGTGACCCTTCAAGCATGTGCGTGTGATAAGCAATACCAAAACGTATTTACATTTTATGTATTTTATTTGTCTTCATACAGTATAAATAGTCTGTATGAGTAGCATAGTGAGATTTAGAGAAACACTTAGCTGAGTGAGAAAAATATTTAGGTTTCTTTTATCAAACTTTATAATTCGCAGCTATGTTTTTGTAACGTAGATTTTCTTCAATATATACCTCAGTTGGATCGACTCAAGTCCACCTGAAATTTTAAAGATTGTGTGTTCATCTACTTTATTTGAGATAACTTGTTATCACCTTGTTCTCGCCTAGAATACACACTTAACTCTATATCTTTGTATCTAGTGAATTTGAATAGTTCGAAAGAAAGCCAAGCTACATGAAACAGATTTCCAGAAGTGAAAATTTAACTAGATTGCATTCAACCCCCCTCCCTTCTACAATCTAGGTTGCATTGTTAGGACTCACAAATCCCTCCGAGAGCATGGCTGCGCTCCAGAAAAGGGTAATCAAATATATAAAGGCTAAGGATAGCATGAAGAAAGTAGAAGTCTCTACCGGAGGTGGAGGGAACGGGAACTTTAAGAAGCGAAAGGCAGAACAAGAGTATGATGCCAGGGAAAAGTATCTCCAGGATGGCAAAGACTCCGAATTTGCCCCTAAGAAGAACCAAGGGCCAAGGTTATTAAGTATGCAAGGTTGAACACTCCAAGGAGTCAAATCTTGTTGGATATTGAGACGGATAAGGATTTCAGATGGTCGAAGCCACTAAGGGGAGATCCCGGGAGGAGGAACAAGAATTAGTACTGCAAGTTTCACAAAGATGTGGGACATGACACTGATGATTGTAGAAAGCTTAAGGATGAAATCTAGTTTCTAATTCAGAGTGCGAAGTTGAGTAGGTTCACCAAAGATGATGATCGAAGCAACTCGAGGCGAGGCTATGATAGAAGGGACGAAGATCGTGATTGTAACCCACAGCCTAGGGGCCCAGTTATTACATAATTTTTAGCGGCCTGACAACAACCGGAGCAACAAAGAACTCTCGAAAGGTTTATGCCCATGAAGTTATGCATATTGTGGGAGAAGTGTCGAAGCGCGCAAGGACTGAGGCAACTATAACTTTTGATGATTCGGATCTGGAAGGGGTAAAATTTTCCCATGATGACCCGTTGGACATTATACTTTTGATAGGCAATTCTCAAGTGAAGCGAGTCTAGGTAGACAATGGGGCTTTTATCGATATCTTACTCCATGATGCCTTCTTCAAAATGGGGTATAATGACTCCTAGTTGACCCCTTCGAACATGCCCATATATGGTTTTATTGGAGTAGAGTCAATGGTAGAGGGAATAATTCAGTTACCCGTGACAATTGGGTAAGAGCCAAGAGAGGTCACGGAAATGCTAAATTTTCTCGTCATCAAAGCAACTTCTACCTACAACGCAATCCTTGGAAGGATAGGTCTACATGCTTTAAAGGTTGTTGCCACAACCTATCACCTAAAGATTAAGTTTCCAACAAAGAATGTTGTAGAGGAAAACAGAGGTGACCAAAAAATGGAAAGAAGTTGCTATGTAACTACCTTGAGGCCTAATGGAGTTGGGGAGCAGGTACTCCCGATTGAAGACATGGATGCCCGAGACGATGAAGAAAGGCGAGGAAAGCACACTGAAGATTTGGATCCAATCCCCTTAGTTCCGGAAGATCCTGATAAGGTCACATATATTGTAGCATTGTTAAGTGAACCCTTGAAGGGCAAATTGATCAAATTTTTGCAAATGTTGATGTGTTTGCTTGGACAGCAGCCAATATGCCAGGGATTGATCCTCAACTCATCACCCATAAGTTGAATGTGGATCCGAGAAGGAAGATTATAAAGCAAAATAATTAGGAACTTTGCTCCTAAAAGGCAGGAAGCCATTAAACAAGAAGTGGACAAGCTCCTAGAGGTTGGGTTCATCGAGAAAATTCAGTTCCCTGAATGGTTGGCTAACCCGGTAATGGTCAAGAAATCTAATGGAGGATGTGCATAGACTTCACTGATTTGAATGATGCATGTCATAAGGATTATTTCCCTTTGCCGAGGATCGATAAATTGATCGATCCAACTGGGCATGAGATGTTGAGCTGCATGGATGAATTCAATGGCTACAACCAAATTAAGATGCACAAAGAGGACATCCTAAAGGTAGCTTTCATTACTGACTTTGGTGTTTATTGCTATCTTGTTATGGATTTTGGGTTAAAGAATGCACGAGCCACCTATCAACGATTGGTGAATAAGATCTTTGTTCACCTCATTGAAAAAACTATGGAGATATATGTAGATGACATGTTAGTCAAAATCATCAATAAGGTAGATCACATTGAACAACTTTGAGAAGCATTCGAAGTATTGAGATACCATAAGATGATGTTGAATCCTGCCAAGTTTCCTTTGGCATAGGATCAGGAAAGTTTTTAGGACTGATGGTTTTGAAGCGAGGCATTGAGGCCAACACCGATAATATCAAAGCTATCCTTGACATGAAACCTCCTCGTTCTATAAGGGACGTGCAAAAAATAACTGGAAGGGTTACTGCCCTTGGGAGATTCATCTCCAAGTCAAGAGATAAATGTTTGCGTTTCTTCAAAGCACTGAAGAAAGTGAAGAATTTTGAATGGACAGAGGAAAGCCAAGCGCCTTTGAGGAGTTAAAGAAGTACATGGTGTTATATTTTATGCCCTACAGACAATACTTTTATATTTTGGGGAAAACATTTTATTATTAGGAATTATGTTTTGTTGATTATTATTAATTTATTTATTATGTCTTAATTTACTGCGTTATAAATGTTAGCATAATAAAAACTTTATATCTTTAAGTATGTGACTTAAAAATGAGATTGTATGAGTAGTATCTTTATTCCTAAATATCCTTAGTCGAGTATTATTATTAAAGGACAATAATAATACATAGAGACTAGTATGTTTCTTGACTGATTACAAAATCTCATTGGTCATAGGTATGGTGATACTAAAGTCAAACCATAGGTGCATGTAAGGGTACATGGCACTGGATTGACCCACTGTGAGATTCTACATGTTATCAGTGTCATAAGTAATTCTCACAGTGATAATGGTGTAATGATCCTTAGACCTGAAATCATTATATTTCTATACGAGAATTAATATACTTTGATTACATTAAAAGTTACCTTTGACCGGGTTATGATAAAAGTGGACATTGGGTATATTATGAATCGTATGAGAAATATGAATGATCTAGATGGGATTTAACCCTCCTAGTTATAGGAGTGATATTATTGGCCTCTTGTTTGAGCGATACTATGAAATGCACGGCAGTGTTCAAATATTGATTTGATTTAATAGTCTACTCATCGATCAAGAAAATTAAGATTAAATTATGAGGAGGATGACACATTACATGCCTCGAGTTTAATCTATAATATCATGGTTAAAGGGATTATATTAAATGGAACATTATTCACGAAAGGCTTAATTGAATCACCGATTTAATGATTATCACTTGGGTAGCAATGATGGATTACTAGATGTCGCTCATTGTTTACAATTTTAATTAGATATTAAAATTGTTGCCAACGTAATGATAACCTACAGGGTCACACACAAAGAACGCTCGAAGGAGAAATAATTTAAATTATGAATTTAAATTAATTAAGTAACTTATTCCATTTATAATATTAATTAAGTATGACTTAATTAATTAACTAAATAGAAAAACGGAATTACTTAAACTAATTCTGAAATTAGTTATTAATTAATTAAGTACGACTTAACTAAATAATAAATTGGAATTTCAGACTAGAATTAATTATAATTGGATTATAATTAAAAAACTAATTCTCTTCTCTCTATATATATATCTCTTTATGGCTGATTTTATAATATATACAAGTTTTATAAAACCCTAGCCGTTCTTGAGAGAAAGAAAGAAGATAGAGAGAAAAGCAGTCTTCGGGTTCTAGTACACATCAATCCTTCGAGTGAAGCGTTCTTATAGATACCGGTAGAGCGTAGATCGCGAGAGCGGGATGCGTGGTTATTCAAGTAGCTAGGATCTTTAATTGTCATCCGTTCATAAAGCTTCTTTAAGGTAATCATCTAACTCCGAATTAAATCTTTTGTTTTTGCATGGATCTTGCGGTAGGGTTTCGATTTTTATTCTTTTTACGTTTAATTCCGCTGCGTTTATGTGCTCGAAACCCATCAATGGCATCAGAGCTACTTGCAAAAATGTTTTAATTTGGTTATATGCTACAGTTTTGATATATATACGAGCATGTTTGATGATTGTCATGTATAATGCATTTATTTTGATATATATGTATAAACTGTATGTTAATGATGATTGAGATGATCATATGATGATTATATAATCTGTATATATATTGATATATATATATATATATATATATATATATATATATATATGATTTATGTTTGTTCTTGATATGGGGATTGTATACGATACGATTTCTGTATACGCTGCGCAGATTTGGTGAAATCTGTGTCCAGTGTACGATTTTCATAAATGATATGTATTTTCTGACTGGAAACGAGCGTCTGAACAAAACTGATAGCAAAGCTATCATCGACACGTCTGTAAGGCGTTTGTCATCGTTTAATGCCTGAAAAGGTGATTTTTTATTTTCAGGATTTGATTCTGATTTTTTGATTTTTGCGTTATATGATTTCTTTGATTGGATCATCTGAAATATGATATGGTTTAATATGATTAGATAATATGACATGTTTTTTAATTGTTACTTGAGCATGGTGGATGGTTATGGCCTTGAGACCCATAGGATAGAGGTTTTTGTTTATGGTTTGGTTTCTAAATACGACTTGCATGTCGTCATTCCTTGTAATGATTAAATCTTGAATGTAACTCGAGTTCTCCTTATAAGTACATTAGTATAGTTGTTTTGTTTATGTAATGTACATGAAGACATGAAGACAAGCAAGCAAGGAGGCGATCCAAGGAGGCATTGTAGTAGCAAATAAGAAGACATGTAATAGTATAATATTTTAAACCACCCATAGATTGACCTTGATTTTTCCATTAGCTTGGAAAGATCATATAGGATGGGCCATAACCAAACACATTTATTTTTCTCACTTTACATATATTATTCATGCATGTGATGGTATGTATGCGTAGAGATAAAGATGCATGTTTAATTAGCTTAATCATGTATGTATTAGATACGACACCCATGTCATGCTTGCTTAAGAAAGATAAAATCTGTAACGATTCAAGATTTTAAAATTAACAAACAATCATGAGATTCTTGCGTTTATGAAACACGGAATTAAGTATGAATTTTCTTTATTCTGATATGGGGAGATTTTATCAACAACGGGTTACTGAACCTGTAAGGAAGTTGGGTATTAAGTGAGACCACTGGTGTCTTCTCCAACTACCTGGAAATCAAACAATTGATGAATATTGATTTGAAGTATTTAATTCAAGGAAACAAATGGGAATCTCTTTATGATGGGATCATGGTCGTTTTAATTAAAAAACCCCTAAAGAAAAAGGATTAAGTTTAAGATGCCTTCCAAATGGTAAACACTTGTCAAGACCTAGATCGACAAAGGGTGGGTTCGCCAAAGCCAAGTACCCTCGTTTATCGTGGTAAGGCGTGATGGAGTAAATTAGTGATACTTAACTGTTAGACCATTGGGTTCGACTTAACTAAGTGACCACAATAGGATTGTGAACTTAGAGGCATAGAGTTTGGTAAGATTTTATTGGATAAATGGGAGCAAATATTGTTCTACCAAACTATCCAAGAGTTACATGTGATATAATTGACAAATGTTGTCTACCTAAATAATCTTTTTAAGGAGAAAATCCAAAGATGACCTTAAAAGTGATGAAATATGGATCTTGGCTCACTATAAAGGTTTAGGGAAACTTTTCCGAAATGATAGGTAGGGCTATTAATTTGATAAAAATAGCGGGAGGTATATTATGATATACCATAATCACTTAAACATAATAATTAATAAATCTGCATCTAGATTAATTTATGCATTTTGAAATATTGTAGATATCAAATGACAAATAACATAAACAACTTCTTCATGCGATAGCCTTTGAGAAGGACAAACTGACATGAAATAATTTCCTAGACTGATATAGAATCTTGAGGATCGTCCTCAGGAACAAAGATGTCATTCAAAACTCTTCTCTTGCTCTTTTACCTGAGAATGTAACATGTGCTAAACAAAATGCTTATCAGAAGCAAGTTAATTAAGCACTCGATGTTTCATATCTTTTGCTTTTAACTATGAGTTCCGAGCTTAAGAAGCAACATGAGCATTTGGATGCTTAAGAAATGATTGAGCACTTTCAAAGGATGTTTGAAGGAGAGGCTCATCAAGTTAGATAAAAAATAACATGGCATTATAAAGTTACAAGTAGGGAGAGTGAGATCCGATTGGACCACACGTTCTAAAGATGATAGGGTATATAGAGTACCTTGGCATTTTGGGTTTCGAGATTGGTCTAGAGACTCAGATTGATTTGATCATGCAATCTTTGAACAATAACTATTCTAAATTTTTTATGAACAATGACATATATGAGATAGACATTACACCCAATGAGTTGTGGAGCACGTTGAGAACTACTGTAAGCAACATGATAAATTCATGGACTACTCCCATAATGATGGTGAATGTAGGAATACGAAAAGGGAAAGGAAATTGGAAAGAAAGAAGATGATTTGGATCTAATTCTACGGCCAAATTATACTCCAATCCCGAACAGGCTTTGAAGCCTAAATGAGGTGTTGCTAAAGAAGATGATTGTCGCTTCTATGGAAAATCGGATGACTGGAAGTTAAACTATCATGCTTATTTGGCAGATCTGAAGAAGACCAGTGAGGGTCAAGCTTCAGGTATCGAGTTAGAATTAGAGCAAAGGTTGTTGCTCTAGTTGATGGAACTCGATACTTAATTTTGCCTACAAGGCTAAGTTTAGAACTTGATAATTGTAACTACGTTCCTGTAAGTAGAGAGACATTATATTGCTTTCTTGTATGGACAATAAAGGTTTTTCATTTTAATTGAATAACAATTGTTGTTTAGTCCATTTTAATGATAAGGTTAATAATGTTGTACAATTTGTTAACAATTTATATGTTCTAAAATGACTCAAATCAAACATTACTTTTGGCATTGTTGTTTAGACCATATTAATGAGAGACGTATTTCCAAGTTTTATAAGGATGGATTGTTGGATAAGTTTGATTGTTGGATATGGTGAAAGGCCACCAAACGATAGAAATAATACATAGTGATGTATATGGTCCTGTGCGTTTGATGGAAAAAGGTGGTTTTTACTACTTCATTATGTTTACTGATGATTTCAGTAAATAGGTATATGTGTATCTTTTGAAGAGCATATTTAAAATTTTTGAAAAAGTTCAAAGAATACAAGGCTGAAGTAGATAAGCAAATTGGTGAAGGTATTGAAGCTTTTCAATCTGATTGTCGAGATGAATACCTAAGCCTTGAATTAGCTAAATGGAGTGTGGTATTGTATCATAACTCACTACTCCTGGAATACCATAGTAAAATGGCATTTCTAGGAAAAATCGTACCTTGTTGGACATGGTACGATCGATGATGAGTCAAGCGGATCTTCCAATCAGTTTCAGGGGTTATACCCTAGAGACGGCTGTACAAACACTAAACCAAGTTCCTTCAAAATTGGTTCAAAAGACACCATGTGAGATATGGACTGAGAAACGTAATAGCGTGTCATTTATGAAATTATGGGGATGTAAAGCATTTGTGAAACATTTGGTCTCCGACAAGCTAGAACCAAAATCAGACAAAAGTAATTTTGTGGGATACCCAATTGAAACAAAAGGTATTACTTCTATAAACCTTTCGAGAACAAAGTGTTTGTTGCTCGAACGGCTATTTTTCTAGAGAGAGAACTACTTTCTAAGAAAAATAGTGGGAGGATAATAAATCTCGATGAGGATCGAGAACCACAAGATAATGATGAACTAGAATTGGAACATGAGCGAGATGTGACTGAAAGTGTTCAGAACAACACTGCTCAATAAACACAGGTTGTTCATAGATCTAGTAGGATTCTCCATGAGCCAAAGAGATATTATGGATTTCTCCTGACTCAAAGTGGCGATGTGATGCTTGTAGACAACGATGAGCCTCTCACCTACAAGGATGTTATGAATAGTCCAGATTCTAAGAGACGGCTGGAGGCCATGAAATCTGAGATGGATTCCATGTATGAAAACCAAGTATGGACTTTGGTTGAACCACCTGATGGAGTAAAACCCATAGAGTGCAAGTGGGTTTTCAAGAAGAAAATTGACATGGATGGTAATTTATAGACCTACAAAGTAAGAATAGTGGCGAAAGGTTTTAAATAGATTCATGGTATTGACTATGATGAAACCTTCTATCCAGTGGCTATAGTCAAATCCATCAAGATTTTGCTTGCGATAGCAGCTTATTATGACTATAAAATCTGGCAAATGAATGTCAAGACAGCTTTCTTGAATGGGAGCTAAGAAGAGGATGTGTACATGACACAACCTGAGGGTTTTGTCGATCCAAGGTTTTCCAGAATGGTCTGTAAGTTGCGACGGTCCATTTACAGATTGAAGCAGGCCTCGAGGAGATGGAACATTCGTTTTGATCAAACAGTCAAGGAGTTTGGCTTCATACAAAATGAAAATGAATTGTGTGTTTACAAGAAGGTTAGTGGGAGCCATGTGGCATTCCTAGTATTATATATAGATGACATATTACTAATAGGGAATGACATTCCTTCTCTACAGGCTGTGAAGACATGGTTGGGAAAAAGTTTCTCGATGGCGATTCTACCTATATCTTAGGGATCAGGATTTATAGAGATAGATCTAAAAGATTAATCGGCTTAAGTCAGAGTACATACATTGATAAAGTATTGCATCATTTTGGGATACAAAAGGCAAAAAGGGGCTATGTCCCAATGTCTCATGGGATAGTGATCTCAAAGGAAAACTGTCCTAAATCATCATATGATAAGGACTGTATGAGTAAAGTACCATATGCTTTGGCAATTGGTTTTATATTGTATGCAATGATATGTACTCGTCCTGATGTTTCATATGCTTTTAGCATGATGAGCAGATACCAGTCTATCCAGGTGAGGGTCACTAGACAGCTGTGAAGAATATTCTTAAGTACTTGAAGAGGACTAAAGACTCATTCTTGGCATATGGAGGAGATGGGAAGCTGGATGTAAGAGGTTACACTGATGCTGGTTTCCAGATAAACAAGACGGTTCTGTGTCTTAGTCACGTTTTTATTTTGTCTAAAGAGAGGTTGTGACGCCCCCAAATCCGAGGTCAAAGATTCAAGTCGTCACATCACCATCCAACCATATCATACCTGTATTAACTTTACAACTCAACAATACAGCCATCCAGACCTCAATCTTACGCACAAACAAGTTAGAGCCTCAGAAACGATAATCAAAAGTAACACTAAATATTATAATTCATCTGTACAATCCAGAATCTTACGCACTTCCACTTATACAACTACACTTGAAGACAAGTCTTACTATTACAGTTGAAAACCTATCAGACTTACTCTGTAGTATTTATCAGGAACTAAATCATCTCCGGGGTAAATCTTCTACTCCTCTTTGGCTGGTGCGGAGTTAACCGACCCAATTCTTCTCTTTCTGAAAAGTTTTTATAAAGCAAGAATGAGCTACATAATGCTCAGCAAGTTCACCATTTTGAAAAATAATAAAGTGGTTTATTTCGAAAACATTCCCAACTGTATGGGTATATATCTCAGATTTCAAAACATAATTGGACAATATATATGTCCGAGTTTGAATAAAACATTTATACTCACTAAGGAGCTTTAAGAATAACATATGAACCCTTTATAAGGTTCTCACTTCAATATATCTCAAGTTTGAAAATATATATACATATGAGTATATTATTTTCGGGAAAACACTCTACGGTTAACATACTGTACAGGGAATACATCATTGCAAACCTCTTTCCTCCCATTAGCTTAGAAGGTTTCTCATTCAAAAACATTTCATTCTTTGAAATAATTGCAAGAGTGCACTAACACGTGCCAATCTTTATAGAAAATCTTGCAGTTCTAGATACTGCACGATGTCAATATTTTTCTTATCAAAAACCACACTATCGGCAACTTGGCACTTAGGCCCAAGAAGCAGTGTTTGAGTATTTTTCCAAAGTGGAGGATGGGACTGGAAGAAAACATAAAAACCTGACAAGGATTGACGATGATCAGTCGCCACAACCAAGTCCAACAATCCGCGGGTCTTCTCTACCGGTAGAAGGATAGAAACTACATCCGTAACTATCCCCGGGTGAAAACTACATCCGTAATCACCCTCGATGAAAACTACATCGATAATCATCCTTCGGCAACACCTGGGCCGGAATAATAATTGATGGACCGCCTGGCTCACGGCCGCTTACACATCCCAGGAATCGTTCGTCAACGGTTCCCACACCTGCCAGAGTCCCTTTTACTTTTTCTTTTAAAACTTGGTTTTGGTTGAAAACTGAGTAATTGAGGTCCGACATCAGTCGACCGATGATTCTTGAAATCATATAAGAAGCAAACCTGACCGGGGGTTTTCGAAAATGTTTTGAGTTCGAAAGATTTCGAGTTTGAAAGTGCTAAAGGTATCTTGGATTAGCTTTGTCTTTAAAATAATGAACAAAAATTAATAAATGATATTTTAAGATTTAATATTAACAATTAATAAAATAATTATTTAATTAAAATAAGCTTTTAATCCAAGATAGATATTTTTGAGTATTTATAATAATGTAAAAATAATAAATACTTAAGTATACGATGCTTCCCGAATGACCCTTCGGGTTTTCGCAATTTAATCACGATACAATAATATACCGCTCCCCGGTCAATAGTATATTTGGACCGCTACGACCTCTATTGCTAGAGTTGTTGTCCGAAGAAAACATTTTCATTCTAAGTTCAAGGGTGTACAAACACATATGTGCATATATCTCAAACTTCAACAAAACCTCATAAAGCATAAGCATATAATACGTTTGCAAGCCACAAACAATACAGTGAAAATCCTTATATATAAGTTTCGAAAAGTAAACTTGCCTTGGTGAGGTTGGGGTGGTCGAGCTTGCGGAGTGGAATGGAAATCTATACATAATCAATATTCGTACGTTAGTGCCTTAACAACGCTACTTAATCATAAGGTTTTAAAAGATGTAAGACCAACTTAACGACTCCACTTATGACCACTAGCTCCCTCATATGACCGTGTCACCATATTATCACATTCGTTACCCATTCGACTCAAATCTATTCCTCAAACTCAAAACTCAAGTGAATATTCTTAAAACTACTTTAAACTAATCCCCTAAGTGGTTTTTCACTTGCGCACACCTCGCTCTAACATTTTTATAAAATTGAAAAATACATATTTTAATCCAATTCTTTTTGGGTAGCCTTCACCACTGCAATTACTAGCTCTCCTAATTTTTCCATGATCCTACATAAATTTTTAGGGGTTTAAAGAAGGTTCACAAGGGGACCATTTAGTGCAGTCCGGAATCCAGAAACACATTTCACTTCTCAGGCCATAACTCAAAATCTATACATCACCCAGTCATGAAACTTATATTTGAGGAAACTACATTCAAATACCTTTCCAACAATATATATTAGGATCTCAGGGGACAAGATTTGGGGGTTCAAAACCCTCTTACAAGACAGTTCAAATTCCTGGAAAAATCTCAGCATGCTTATATCACTTATCCATTCAAGAATCTTACATACACATCACATCCATCATCTAAACCACCAAGATCATACTTTAAAACATACATGGAGTTACATACACTAACCACAAGCTTAAAAATCACAACCACAACACTTAAACTCAAGATCTACATCATCCATAACTTATATGTCCAAGATTCACACTAACATCCATGGATCTAACATTAAACACCATAAATAATTCATGGCCAAGAAGGGTTAGAGTTTTTATACCTTCTTGATGTTCTTACAATCTCAAACAAGCTTGGTTAACCTTGGGGAAGCCTTACTCTATGCTCACCATCTTCAATCTCACCAAAGATATCAAGAACATGGAAGTGGGTTTCCTGACTGGAAAAACACGCCCCAAAGATCAGCCAAAACGAAGCCCTTGCACTAGTTTCCTGGTCAAGGCTCCTGAATGAAAGTTGTAGAGCGTCTCAATAGCTTTCTAACCATATAAAGAAAAAAAAATTTCATTGAGTAATGAAGGCTCTAGGCCCGTTTTACTGAGAGGTGTTCTGCTGGGCAGAATGGTTTTGTTCTTGGTTTTGTGTTCTAATAATGCCATACACTTGATATATATCTATTTTTGGTTGGATGCATCTCATCCTTGCTAGGTGGCAACCTCTCATTGGCTCCTCTAGATTTCTTATCCACTTAAATTGCAACCAAGCCCTTTGCTAATTGCAACCAAGTCCTTGTCTCTTGTTTCTTGCACTTAAGTCCTTTTGTTTTGTTTTCTTTTCCACCGCCTTGATTTCCTTGTCGTTTCTTGAATAAAATAAATACGTTACAACTTATACGTTGCATATTATTGCTCTAATATAGCACAATACCTCGAACGAATATTAATTCCAACATCCCTTGTTTATTTCTCTTTATCTCAAGTTTTTTATAAATCTTAATAGCAGTAGGCCTCTTGCCTTCAACAATCTCCCCTTTTTCTTTCACAGTGAATATAACAACATGGATTTCCAGATAATCAATTCCATGACATAATATAGGTGACTCAAAAGGTCCCTAACTCACAATGTCATAAGCTTTTACACATTTAAATATTACAAAATCAGGACTCTTACAGCCTCCCCTCCTTAAAAGGATTCCGTCCCGGAATTAGGTTGAAAACAGTTGAGGGTACTTTTCACGCATCGCGCTTTCTAGTTCCCATGTTGATTCCTCGACATTCTGGTTTATCCACGAAACTCTTACTAGCTTGACAACCTTGTTCCTCAGCACTTGTTCTTTTCTATCCATGATTTCCACGGGTTGTTCCACATAGGTCAAGTCTGGTTGTAGGTCCACTTGGTCGTACTCTATCACATGCCGAAAGTCCGTATGGTAGGGTCGTAGCATGGACATATGAACCACATTATGAATTTGCTGCAAGCTTGGGGGCAAGGCTTACTCGTAGGCTAACTTCCCGATACGCCTCAAAATCTCAAAAGGTCCAATAAACCTCAGACTTAGCTTCCCTTCCTTACCAAATCGCATCAATCCTTTCCAGGGGATACCTTTAGCATCAAGAAGTCTCCCACCTCATACTCCTTTGATATCTCACAAAATTTGACCATTCGAAATAATGGGTTTCGTAAAAAAAAACTAATGACTTTTACATACACTCGTCTGCACAGTAAAGACGTAATATGAATTCGAAATCTTCATTTAATAATTAGTACATATCGTGATCGCAAAAATTTCTCATCCACCCATAAAATTTGGGTTATTGCAGTCTCCTCTCCTTAAAAGGATTCTATCTTAAGAACCTAAGGAAAATAGTTGTGGATACAATTCCAACTTTACCCTTCCCAACTCTCAGGTTGACACTTCAACCCTTTTGTTCTCTTACCTTGATCTTACCAACGCTTTAATGTTACTTCTCAACGCATGCTCTCCTCGACCCGTATTCCTTATCGGTTGTTCTATGAATGAAAATTTCTATCCCACTACTTATACGTTCCTCTTCTACCTTGTTCATAGTATCCGTGTTGAGTCCTTGTATCGTTGGGCCGTGAATACTTTGTGGTCGTGTTCTATAATCTGAGACAACGTCAATACGCACGGTATTCCTCATATTCCTTGGCTTGATTAGCACACATGTGTTGCCTCCCGTTAGCCGTTACCACTTGCTATGGATACGGTATAGTCTTCGGTATACGTCGAACCAGTTCAACTACTATATCCCTCGTTCATTGACTTCTTCGTAACGCAAGAAAAGCGAAACTTCTTCTTTACCAGTACGCTTTATAAGAGACGTCCTTACGTTCGCATGGTGACGATCGTGATGACAACACTCATTTCATGGATAAGTCTTTATTCTCGACTGCCCCGTGAAATCTAAGGCACGACACTAAATATAAATTCGATCGTCTGGATAATTCTTCTTCCCTGTCCGTCAGCCACAGATCAAATTAGTACATACGCTTAATCTCTTGTTAAATATACATGAAAGCACCTCCAGTCTTCGAGATTTAACCTTAAGTCTCTATCTGACGTAATCGCTGCAGAAGTTTTACATTGCACCACCATCTCTTCCGTATATAAATCGATAATCATCTAAATGGAAAGTCTCTCGTAGGTAAACCACTTGGTCCAACAATTATAAATCAACTAGGGCCATCCCTTGGCTCGCTCTGCGGTGACCTACTTATGAAATTCATTATAATTCTATCCACGTTCGAGAGTTTCTACAGGCGGAATTAATCCACTAGATCTCTATCATTCTACTTTTGACATGTTGCGTTTGTACTTAATAGTTTGCCAACACCATTCTTCATATCCGTTCGCCAAACATTCTCTTAATTCTCTGTACATCTTTGTCCTTCCCCATAATTTAGTCATTTTCCTCTAACATTATTCTTTATTGTATATACTCTATTTTCTTAGTCAATACTGACTGAATTCCAATTTTGAATAATCCCAGACTCACGGTTAGTATATCCTATCCCGTAACCTTTATGTTGTTTAGAAGTATAGGCTATCATCCCCTTTCTACTGCATCGGCATACCTCTTAAACTCTTGAAAGACGCATCATCGTGACTCTCAAAGTCCTCTTCTCATTATAAAGTATAGCTAACAACGAGGTTGTTACTAATCTCTCATATCATTCTTAAAACTTTATTTATTAACCCACAAGGGCTTCCGACTCACTAGTCAACCCACATGATACTACCAGAATTTATAATGTTTATATTAATGGGAAATGCCAACTTTGGTGCAGTACAGAGGTCGATCTTGAGTTGGTGAAACCTTCTCTTTAACCTTATCTTTGAAAAACAACTACGCACTTTAACTAGTCAACAATTCCTCCATTTCCGATAAGGGTTTCAGTTCTCGATGGTATAGGTAAGATGTCATACGCTCGTCCTCTTTCACAACTGGCGCCAATCAGCCTGAGGCCTGTATGCTGCTGCGATTCCCAATAAAATTGATTAGGTGGTAATCTCGAAGGATCATTGGGATATATCCATGCATCCATTTGCTATTAGGGGCCTTTTAAACTTTATGTCTCGCTATGTGCATCAATCCGTTTAAGCTAAGTAAAGCTTCACATTCTTGCCACAATATTTCTTCCTTTCTTGTCCATCTCACTTCCATGTTAGTTTCCTCTAAGGATATGTCTTACATCGCAATCGATTTGAATTTCTTGGATCAGGAAAAGGCTTGGTAACTCCAGAATTCATTACTATAACATCCTGACAACGGTTGGTAGGAGCGTACTCCCAACCACCTCATCAGTTCTTATAACCTTCCTCACACTATTATTAAAGGTCCTTGTGGTATGCCCCAACATGTTATTCCTACTTTAAATAATTACTCGGCATAACGCTCTGGCTGCACAATTACAACATTTTTTTTTTCTCATATTGGTGTAACGGTTCATAATTGTACCTCCCCGTTCACCTTAGAGTAATCACTTTGAAAGGAATGGTTTCAAAATAACAAGGTCCAATAGATAATTTCAATAAGAATTCCATATTGGATGTTCCAATAATGTTGATGGTTCCAAATACTAGGAGTCTCGATTTTCGAAGATGTAAGGATAGACAGAAAGAGTACAACAAGGTTTATTCCTTCAGGTCCTGATAATTCTGTAATATGATATCATAGAGAATGTTGCACGAGGGCAATGATTGTTGGGTACAAAGGTCATAAAGACGGTCTTTATACAATTCTTACATCGGGTGGATACTTTTCCTCCTGAATAATAAGAGGAAATCTAAAGTCGCATTAATGAAGGTCAGCCAATAGAAAGCAATTCTACTCCATGACAATTAAAGAATGAAGTAGTTTGTCATTCAAGTAATCAATGGTTTCAAATAAATTCTCATTGTATGAATGAAAGAATAAAATATTCAAGTGATATAAAGTCTGATACGAAGATGGGTAAGAGTTCAAGTTGAGTGGGCGACCTCACTAGGTCTCAATCAAGTTATTCATCGAACTTTCATCATCATGCTTTACCGTAGGAAAAATGCATGGCAAAATTTGCTGAATAAATTAAATTGGGAGTTGGACCAGTGAAACAATAACTAGTCCTTTTCAAGAAACACTAGCAACTAGCTAGACAAAATTTGCTAGTCCACCTGTTTGAGACATCACCACTAGCTAGGACAATTAGCTAAATGTTCTTCATAATGACACATTGGTGACTAGTCAGAACAATCAACTAGTCATTCATATTGACATATCAACTAGCCGGTTTCGATTGGCTAGAACGAAATCTCAACATCGTAGCCACTAAAGAAACTTTAGGCTACTCGGACCATGAATTGAAATAAGAGGTTAATAAATTTGAAAAAGGAAAATACAGAATTTGAAGGGAATGTTCTAGGTATCGGAACAATCGATAACCTCTCATCAAATATTACTTATCAATGAAACGGTCCACCCAAGGGTGCCTCCGTACACATGCTTTATCAAATCCTACAATAGAATTAAATTCGGAATACCAATATTAAAATGATATCCTTACTATGATTTCAATGTACGATGTACAATCTTATCTTGAATAGAAGAAAAGAATTCATAAGGGATGTCTGGGCATTAGATCATCCGTGTCCTCAGTAATTTGTTAAATATTTATGAGCTCAACTGAAGAGTGCAAGTATGAAAGAAGCAATCAAATATCAATATTCGTTAGGTAATATTCGTCAATTAATTAAAGAAATATTTGTTGAACATTCCTTGGATAATTGAAAGAAAGTGTAAATAGGCCTGAGCCGAACAAGATCATCATAATTTTTTTTTGAATAGAATGTTCATGGATCAAATAAAATTACTTCGGATAAGCCCTGCTTTAGGGAAAGTATCTCACTGGTTGTTATTCCACAAGTTTGAAGTAGAAAGCTAGGAGGGTTACCTGATATAAACTAATCGAGGTAACAGGGTTAGTGAACAGTTTAAAATGAAGTAGTGCACCTGCCGGTAGTTACCAAAATAAGTTAATGATCATTCGTGCATCTCATTATCACCATTATGAGGGTAACTCCATCTCTTCGTCTACGTAATACAAGACACCAACTAGTGCGTCTCTCAATCATCATCTTAAAGTCATTTATCGAGTTGGGGTTTCACAAATATATCTGTCATTTCCGTGCTTTATCTTGAAGACCAAGCTTCACATCATTCCAGGAACACCTGCTAAGTCCATAGGGTCCTACTTCATGCCTTCCGACATGAATCACAAGTGGCCAGTTCCCCCTGGGAACAGATCAAAGAGATCTCTCAGGGATCTCAGTGCAGTCCATAGGTTCAGTGGCGGGTGTGTGTTTGTGAACATATACAAAAAATATTGAGGTCTACAATACATATATACGTAGTCCCTGATAACATCTCTATCAAAGGATCCCACTTTAGACCCACTGGTCTTTTCTTTTGGTAGACTCTGAGATCACTGTATCGCTCGTTACAACCATATTCAACTTCTCTTGAGTCCCTTTGTTAATTCTACTTGTTTGTTCTCTAAGTTGAACTACCATGCTCTAGCGTCCGAATCATGCGTTGAATTATCTAGCACGCTCGTCTTATGATAACATTCTCGTTTAACACATGTAAAATTCGCCATCAAGGGTAATGAAATCCACAATGGCATAGTAACCACCTCTCAGGTAAACCCGTTACTTATCGAAAATCGGATCTTATAGCCAAAGTAAAAGACTTTCATTATTCCAAGTACTAAGTACCCTTAATTATGTAGGGAAGTCTAAACTTCTTGATTCTTAAAATGCCGCCTCCTAAACTGTGGAGGACTATGGGCCACAAAATTTATGCCAGCCTAGTCATCCGATTATATTGGCAATATCGCCTCTACCTCAGCTGCTCTTGAGATTTCGCTCTGCTTTCTACATTATTACTTAAGATAGGTCATGTACGACTCTCAAACCTCTGTTCATCATTCTGAAGGTCTCTAAGGATTCTATCGACCCTAGTATAATACCTCCAGTCAACACTCCAATCCATTCTACTCACCGGTACCTCTTCCGGTAGTCCAATAATAAGTTTACTACGATCTCGTATGTCATTCTCCTACTTAGACTTAACTCTCAACACTCTCGTTTATGAGTACTGTAACTTATCGCTCTGATACCATTTCTGTGACGCCCCCAAATCCGAGGTCAAAGATTCAAGTCGTCACATCACCATCCAACCATATCATACCTGTATTAACTTTACAACTCAACAATACAGCCATCCAGACCTCAATCTTACGCACAAACAAGTTAGAGCCTCAGAAACGATAATCAAAAGTAACACTAAATATTACAATTCATCTGTACAATCCAGAATCTTACGCACTTCCACTTATACAACTACACTTGAAGACAAGTCTTACTATTACAGTTGAAAACCTATCAGACTTACTCTGTAGTATTTATCAGGAACTAAATCATCTCCGGGGTAAATCTTCTACTCCTCTTTGGCTGGTGCGGAGTTAACCGACCCAATTCTTCTCTTTCTGAAAAGTTTTTATAAAGCAAGAATGAGCTACATAATGCTCAGCAAGTTCACCATTTTGAAAAATAATAAAGTGGTTTATTTCGAAAACATTCCCAACTGTATGGGTATATATCTCAGATTTCAAAACATAATTGGACAATATATATGTCCGAGTTTGAATAAAACATTTATACTCACTAAGGAGCTTTAAGAATAACATATGAACCCTTTATAAGGTTCTCACTTCAATATATCTCAAGTTTGAAAATATATATACATATGAGTATATTATTTTCGGGAAAACACTCTACGGTTAACATACTGTACAGGGAATACATCATTGCAAACCTCTTTCCTCCCATTAGCTTAGAAGGTTTCTCATTCAAAAACATTTCATTCTTTGAAATAATTGCAAGAGTGCACTAACACGTGCCAATCTTTATAGAAAATCTTGCAGTTCTAGATACTGCACGATGTCAATATTTTTCTCATCAAAAACCACACTATCGGCAACTTGGCACTTAGGCCCAAGAAGCAGTGTTTGAGAATTTTTCCAAAGTGGAGGATGGGACTGGAAGAAAACATAAAAACCTGACAAGGATTGACGATGATCAGTCGCCACAACCAAGTCCAACAATCCGCGGGTCTTCTCTACCGGTAGAAGGATAGAAACAACATCCGTAACTATCCCCGGGTGAAAGCTACATCCGTAATCACCCTCGATGAAAACTACATCGGTAATCATCCTTCGGCAACACCTGGGCCGGAATAATAATTGATGGACCGCCTGGCTCACGGCCGCTTACACATCCCGGGAATCGTTTGTCAATGGTTCCCACACCTGCTAGAGTCCCTTTTACTTTTTCTTTTAAAACTTGGTTTTGGTTGAAAACTGAGTAATTGAGGTCCGACATCAGTCGACCGATGATTCTTGAAATCATACAAGAAGCAAACCTGATCGGGGGTTTTCGAAAATGTTTTGAGTTCGAAAGAGTTCGAGTTTGAAAGTGCTAAAGGTATCTTGGATTAGCTTTGTCTTTAAAATAATGAACAAAAATTAATAAATGATATTTTAAGATTTAATATTAACAATTAATAAAATAATTATTTAATTAAAATAAGTTTTTAATCCAAGATAGATATTTTTGAGTATTTATAATAATATAAAAATAATAAATACTTAAGTATACGATGCTTCCCGAATGACCCTTCGGGTTTTCGCAATTTAATCACGATACAATAATATACCGCTCCCCGGTAAATAGTATATTTGGACCGCTACGACCTCTATTGCTAGAGTTGTTGTCCGAAGAAAACATTTTCATTCTAAGTTCAAGGGTGTACAAACACATATGTGCATATATCTCAAACTTCAACAAAACCTCATAAAGCATAAGCATATAATACGTTTGCAAGCCACAAACAATACAGTGAAAATCCTTATATATACGTTTCGAAAAGTAAACTTGCCTTGGTGAGGTTGGGGTGGTCGAGCTTGCGGAGTGGAATCGAAATCTATACATAATCAATATTCGTACGTTAGTGCCTTAACAACGCTACTTAATCATAAGGTTTTAAAAGATGTAAGACCAACTTAACGACTCCACTTATGACCACTAGCTCCCTCATATGACCGTGTCACCATATTATCACATTCGTTACCCATTCGACTCAAATCTATTCCTCAAACTCAAAACTCAAGTGAATAATCTTAAAACTACTTTAAACTAATCCCCTAAGTGGTTTTTCACTTGCGCACACCTCGCTCTAACATTTTTATAAAATTGAAAAATACATATTTTAATCCAATTCTTTTTGGGTAGCCTTCACCACTGCAATTACTAGCTCTCCTAATTTTTCCATGATCCTACATAAATTTTTAGGGGTTTAAAGAAGGTTCACAAGGGGACCATTTAGTGCAGTCCGGAATCCAGAAACACATTTCACTTCTCAGGCCATAACTCAAAATCTATACATCACCCAGTCATAAAACTTATATTTGTGGAAACTACATTCAAATATCTTTCAAACAATATATATTAGAATCTCAGGGGACAAGATTTGGGGGTTCAAAACCCTCTTACAAGACATTTCAAGTTCCTGGAAAAATCTCAGCATGCTTATATCACTTACCCATTCAAGAATCTTACATACACATCACATCCATCATCTAAACCACCAAGATCATACTTTAAAACATACATGGAGTTACATACACTAACCACAAGCTTAAAACTCACAACCACAACACTTAAACTCAAGATCTACATCATCCATAACTTATATGTCCAAGATTCACACTAACATCCATGGATCTAACATTAAACACCATAAATAATTCATGGCCAAGAAGGGTTAGAGTTTTTATACCTTCTTGATGTTCTTACAATCTCAAACAAGCTTGGTTAACCTTGGGGAAGCCTTACTCTATGCTCACCATCTTCAATCTCACCAAAGATATCAAGAACATGGAAGTGGGTTTCCTGACTGGAAAAACACGCCCCAAAGACCAGCCAAAACGAAGCCCTTGCACTCGTTTCCTGGTCGAGGCTCCTGAATGAAAGTTGTAGAGCGTCTCAATAGCTTTCTAACCATATAAAGAAAAAAAAAATTCATTGAGTAATGAAGGCTCTAGGCCCGTTTTACTGAGAGGTGTTCTGCTGGGCAGAATGGTTTTGTTCTTGGTTTTGTGTTCTAATAATGCCATACACTTGATATATATCTATTTTTGGTTGGATGCATCTCATCCTTGCTAGGTGGTAACCTCTCATTGGCTCCTCTAGATTTCTTATCCACTTAAATTGTAACCAAGCCCTTTGCTAATTGCAACCAAGTCCTTGTCTCTTGTTTCTTGCACTTAAGTCCTTTTGTTTTGTTTTCTTTTCCACCGCCTTGATTTCCTTGTCGTTTCTTGATTAAAATAAATACGTTACAACTTATACGTTGCATATTATTGCTCTAATATAGCACAATACCTCGAACGAATATTAATTCCAACATCCCTTGTTTATTTCTCTTTATCTCAAGTTTTTTATAAATCTTAATAGCAGTAGGCCTCTTGCCTTCAACAATCTCCCCTTTTTCTTTCACAGTGAATATAACAACATGGATTTCCAGATAATCAATTCCATGACATAATATAGGTGACTCAAAAGGTCCCTAACTCACAATGTCATAAGCTTTTACACATTTAAATATTACAAAAATCAGGACTGTTACAGAGGTACTGTAAGCTGGAATAGTTCACAACAAGGACAGTACATGTTTTAGGGAAAACATTTTATTATTAGGAATTATGTTTTGTTGATTATTATTAATTTAATTGTCATGTCTTTATTTACTGCGTTATAAATGTTAGCATAATAAAAGTCCTTGGAATTATGATACGCACTATATATCTTTAAGTGTGTGACTTGAAAATGAGATTGTATGAGTAGTATCTTTATTCCTAAATATCCCAAGCCGAGTATTATTGTTAAAGGACAATAATAATACATAGAGACTAGTATGTTTGTTGACTGATGACCAAATCTCATTAATCATAGGTATGGTGATACTAAAGTCAAAACATAGGTGCATGTAAGGGTACATGGCACTGGATTTACCCACCGTGATATTCTACATGTTATCAGTGTCATAAGTAATTCTCATAGTGATAATGGTGTAATGATCCTTAGACCTGAAATCATTATATTTCTATACGAGAATTAATATACTTTGATTACATTAAAAGTTACCTTTGACCGGGTGATGATAAAAGTGGACATTGGGTATATTGTGAATTGTATGAGAAATATGAATGATCTAGATGGGATTTAACCCTCCTAGTTATAGGAGTGATATTATTGGCCTATTGTTTGAGTGAGACTATGAAATGCATGGTCGTGCTCAAATATTGATTTGATTTAATAGTCTACTCATCGATCAAGAAAATTAAGATTAAATTATGAAGAGGATGACACATTACATGCCTCGAGTTTAATCTATAATATCATGGTTAAAGGGATTATATTACATGGAACATTATTCACGAAAGGCTTAATCGAATCACCGGTTTAATTATTATCACTTAGGTAGCAATGATGTATTACTAGATGCCGCTCATTGTTTACGATTTGAATTAGATATTAAAATTGTTGCCAACGTAATGAAAACCTACAGGGTCACACACAAAGAATGCTTGAAGGAGAAATAATTTAAATTATGAATTTAAATTAATTAAGTAACTTATTCCATTTATAATATTAATTAAGTATGAATTAATTAATTAAATAAATAGAAAAACGGAATTACTTAAACTAATTCTGAAATTAGTTATTAATTAATTAAGTACGACTTAATTAAATAATAAATTGGAATTTTACATTAGAATTAATTATAATTGGATTATAATTCGAAAACTAATTCTCTTCTCTCTATATATATCTCTTTATGGCTGATTTTATAATATATACAAGTTTTATAAAACCCTAGCCGTTCTTGAGAGAATGAAAGAAGATAGAGAGAGAGAGAGAGAGAGAGAGAGGGAGAGAGAGAGAGAAGAAGTGTTTGGGTGCTAGTACACATCAATCCTTCGAGAAAAGCATTCTTGTGGATACCGGTAGAGCGTAGATCGCGAGAGCGGGAAGCGCGGTGATTCAAGTAGCTAGGATCTTTAATTGTCATCCGTTAATAAAGCTTATTTAAGGTAATCATCAAACTCTGAATTAAATCTTTTGTTTTTGCATGGATCTTGCTGTAGGGTTTCGATTTTTATTCTTTTTGCGTTTAATTCCGCTACGTTTATGTGCTCGAAACCCATCACATGGTTGGACCACCATTACTTACCAAGCCAAATCTCGGAGAGATGCTCATACTTAGCAGCCTTTGACACGGCATTGAGCGTAGTCCTTGTGAAGGAAGAAGCTAAGGTTCAGAAACCTATCTATTATGTCAGCGAAGTTTTGCATGGAGCAGAGTTGAATTAATCAACTATTGAAAAGTTTTCTCTCACCTTGATAACAGCTTCCAGAAAGTTATACCCGTACTTTCAGGTGCACAACATCGAAGTCTTGACAGACCAACCTTTGAGGAACATAATGCATAGTCTGAAGGCCAGCGGGAGATTAATTAAATGGGTAGCTGAGCTTGGTGAGTTTGACATCAAGTATAAGCCCCGAACTGCGATAAAAGCCCAGGCACTTTCTAACTTCATTTTTGAATGTACCATCGACAACCAAGAAGTCGTGGGTAGGAAGAAGTAACCCAAGAGGGCAAGGAACCAGAGAAGAAAGATAAAGAAATGACAACCAAGGAATATTGGGTGCTCTATTTTGATGGGTCATCAAAAACAAAATCAATTGGTGCAGACTTAGTCTTGCAAAGTCTTGATGGATTCATGATAGAGTACGCTCTAAAATTGGATTTTCCGACAACAAATAATGAAGCTGAACATGAAGCCTTGATAGCTGGATTTGGTTTGGCAGGAGCCTTGAGGGTCAAAAGTAATCTCCCAAGTGAATGGATAGTTTGAAGCAAGTGACGAAACTATGGCTAAGTACTTGAGAATTGTGAAAGCAGCAATGACTTAGTTTGATGAATGCTATGTGAAGCATATCCATAGAGAGGAAAATACAAAGGTCGATGCCTTATCTAAGTTCGCTCCTCTGAAATAGAAAAAAATGAGGGAAATGTTTATTTTTAGGTCTTGAAGGCCCCGACCATCAACTCAAAGTTGGTAGCACCAATCGATGTTGGAAGTTGTTGGATCGATCCTATTAAAGCCCACCCCGACACTAGTTGACTTTTTGATAATGCCTTGGTGGCATGAAAACTTCAGTGAGAGCGTTGAGATACACTTTGATTGAGGGAATTCTCTACAAGAAATCCTTTGTAATCCCATATCTAAAGTGTTTGAGGCCTCAAGAAGCTGACTTGGCCCTCAAAGAGGTGCATGAGGGAATATGTGGGCAGCACTTGGGGGGGGCAGAGTCTTAGCTCACAAAATCACCCGGTTGGGATTCTATTGGCCAGAGATGTTAGCTGAAGCAAAAGACTATGTCAAGAAATGTGATCGATGCTAGAAGCACGCACCTATTTTTAGGCAACCCCCAGAGATGCTGACGTCCATTAACTCCCCAATTCCTTTTACCATCTTATGATTATGAACGGTGGCCTAAAGATAGGCATTCATCTGCAAAACAAATGTTAGAACATATAAGAAAAGTCGAAGTAAGATAAGGATGCAATTAAAATTAAAAGCAGGTGAGGAGAACATACCAAAGCAATAGCTTGAGCCCCCAAGAAGTTCAATCTGCAAATCGTCAGAGGATTTAACAATATGAACCCTATCCCGAAGAGTGACTACGCTCCTGGACCACTTGGCTGCGACCCTAGAGTCACCTACAGTCGTTTCTCTATTACACAATCCCCACCCCACTATGAAAGGGCTGAGGTCCTCAATTACGAAAGAGGTTTTCTCTTGGAGGGAAGTAGGGGCGCGCTCCACCGTGGGGTTGGCATCCTCAATTCTTGTCCTTTTAGACCTTTATCTCTCTCCTGCCACCCCAGTAGCAGTAACAGCCTCCTCCTCTTAAAAATGGCTCCCCGGGCGGCCTTAGCTGCAAAATGAAAAGCGAACATTAGACATCACTTATTACATACAAAATAAATGAAAGAAGTAAGGGAATTTCAAGTTAATTTCCCTTGGGATCTAAATTGCTAAGCCCATGGGCCTGGAGCGAATCCTCAAAAATTAAGTTTGCACAGTGGTGCAAGTTATCGCTGGTCAACATGGCTATGGCAGCCTCCACCTCCACATTGAGCTTTAAGCTCTTAATAGGCCCATCTACGACCCTGTAGAAGTTGGACCGAAAATAGTTGTCCCATTCGTCCCCGTCCATGAAGACATAAAACCACTCCTTCTTCCAGTTCGGAAAAGAATCATGTTGAATTTTGACCCAGCCCGTGTTATCGGGAGCATTTACAAATTTGAATAAATATGGAAAAATAGAGACATTGGGTTCAAGCCCATGCCTTTTACATTGAACCATAAAAAAATATATGAAATGCCATGTGTTGGGTGTGAGTTGAGTTGGGCAAACCCTAGCTTCGGCTAAGCCGCGAAAGACAAACAGGGAGAGAGAAGACGAAAGTTACCGTAAAAAGTTTCTTTATAAACCGTAATAGCCTCGGGCATGGGGTGACAGGCCCTATCGTTTGGGGCAAGAGCAGCGGCCCTATAAGGTGCATTAATATCGAAGAGTTTGGACATAATATCTATCCTAGATTGTATATATTTAGATGGATAATTATAAGCATCTAAACGAAGAAGGTTAGGAAAAGCTTCACCAAATTCATTTAAAAGATCTCTAAGGGAAAAAACGTTAGCATAAACAAGAGATTTCTTACCCCGAGAAGCCCTGGGAATAACGGAAGAGGTGGTTTGAGCGAGCTGAGAATTGCCAGTAGAGCTTGAATCCTCTATTGATATTCTTCGCTTGAAGGTTTTGAAACCTAGAAATCCTTGAAGGTGAAGATGAAGGAGATGAAGATTCAAATGATCTTCGATCGAAAACTAGAGAACACGGTGGTGCTAAGAACGACGGAAATCACCTTAAGAAAAAAAAGTAAAAATTTTGAGAGATTTTTGCAAACTAACATTATGAGAAATGAAGTATGACGAAATAAGAGGTACTCTCACTTTTTTATTGCCCTCACAACTGGTCACTCAACCGGTTATAAACGGTAAATGGGCTGTCAACAGGTAACTTGGCCTTGAAATAGGCGGGAAGCCAATAAATTTTAAAATTCAAACAAAACTCCATAAGGTTCAAGAGAATTCCACGAGGATCTCAGAAAATTCGCGAAGTTTTACGAAAATAATTAAAAGAAATTTGAAATTGAGGTTGGAAGCCTAGTGAAAGCCATGAAAATGGTCCAAAAATGGAAATTGGCACAAAAGATAGAGGCCAAGAACACCAATGCCCAGGAAGCAAAATCTCCTAGGCCTTGAATCAATCAAGGTTTCCTTGGCGGGGGTACCCATGCCAAGGCTATTCTTGTGAAAAATTAAAGTGTAAATTCAACCCATGCCACGAAGCCAAATCCCCTAGGCTTGGACATAGAGAAAACCTCCTTGGCGGGGATACCCATGCCAAGGCTGAAGTTCAAAATTGAGGGTATAAAAAGACCCACGCCTAGAAAGCTTAAACTCCTAAGCAGGGCAACACAAAGCGTCTCCTTGGCAGGGGTACCCACACCAAGGATGGACTAACAAGTTGCAAGGAAGAAAACACCCCCCGCCAAGAAGCCAAATCTCCTGGGCGTGGAAAGGAAAAAACACCTCATAGGCGGGGTACCCATGCCTAGGGTAGTTCCACAAAATGAGAGGATAAAAACATCCCCACCCAGGAAGCCAAATTTCCTTGGTGTGGGTAGGAAAAACACCTCCTAGGTGGGGGTACCCATGCCTAGGGTGGTTGGACAAAATGTAAGGAGAAAATACCGCCTAGTAGGCTAAATCTCCTGGGCGTGGGAACGAGAAATGACTCTTAGGTGGGGGAACGCACGCCTAGGGCCCTCTTTCAACTGAGAAACCATTTTCTAGAAATTAGAAAAGGATAAAATTCCTAAAAATTCTGAAAATAGGCCAATAAATATGAAAACAAAGGGAAAATTGGATATTAATTTCCAAAAAAATCCCGGATAATAGAAATATAATTTTTAAATTTATTTCATGCTTGGAGCACCAATAAATATGAGATACCAGACAAATCCTAAAAAATTGAGAGAGATATGAAAAAATACAAGGAATCTTATAAATCAAAACTATATTATAATAGCCGAAACATTAAAAGTTTTGGTACCTATTTTTTTATACTGATTTTTTGGTACTTCATGTTTTTACTTAATTACTCTTCCTAATAAATTAATACTTTTTAACCTAAATACCTTTAATTATATCTATCGATATGAATATAGTATAATATTAAATATAGTCTATTTTGGTGGCCGCATATGAGCAGAGGTATCAACAAATAGGTTGGTGAATGTGAAGTATGCCAACGCTACAAGAGTGAACACACTATGTACCCGGGCCTTCTAGAACCTATCCCAGTACCAAATGCAGCTTGGGAAGTAGCTACAATGGACTTTATCGAGTCCTTACCTAAGTCAAACGGTAAAGATACAATATTGGTCATGATTGACAAATTCACTAAATATTGTCATCTCATGGTTCTTCAGCACCCCCTTCACTGCGTCTAAAGTAGCACAATTGGTTCTCGACACGGTTGTCGAGTTGTATGGCCCTCCCATAGCCTTGATAACAGACAGAGACAAAATATTTGTTAGTACCTTCTTGACATAGCTTTTTAAATCGATGGGTACAACACATAAATTGTCAACATCTTACCATCCTCAAACAGACGGCCAAAGTGAAAGCCTCAATCAATGTGTTGAAATGTTTTTATGCTGATTGTATATATTTAGATGGATAATTATAAGCATCTAAACGAAGAAGGTTAGGAAAAACTTCACCAAATTCATTTAAAAGATCTCTAAGGGAAAAAACGTTAGCATAAACAAGAGATTTCTTACCCCGAGAAGCCCTGGGAATAACGGAAGAGTTGGTTTGAGCGAGCTGAGAATTGCCAGTAGAGCTTGAATCCTCTATTGATATTCTTCGCTTGAAGGTTTTGAAACCTATAAATCCTTGAAGGTGGAGATGAAGGAGATGAAGATTCAAATGATCTTCGATTGAAAACTGGAGAACACTGTGACGCCCCCAGATCCGGGGTCGGAGATCTAGGCGCTCACGGTCCATTTTCCATTAGTAACATACCTGCTCTTGCACATAATATATATAACACCGTCATCGACCCCACAATAAACTCACACCACACTCACACACACAGGTTAGAGCCTCAGAAACGTCACATATTGATTAAACAGTAATAAAGTTATCAGAGTTATTACAGACCGAATTAAATAATATATATGCTACCAGCAACACTTCGATATGAAGCGAAGCTGGCGGCTTGAAAGTTTGTTACGATACACTGCCTTGCACAGGTCATGCTGATAAATAAAACGTACTAACAAAAGCTGCCAACCAATCCGACTAATGGGGCCTACCGGTGGAATCTCAAGTGGTGGCTCGGGTCTAGTCACCTGCTTTCGAACAGTCTTCCTGGGTCTTGCCATTTCGCTTAGCTGTTTTTTTTGTAAAATTTGAAAACAAGCAAGAGTGAGCAACTATAGCTCAGCAAGAAATATATGTATAAGGTAAGCAATATAACATTTCATATGATTGGCAATTGATATACTTGTTTGTATCTATCAGTTATAAAATCACTTGTCATAGTTGATAAATCTCGAAGGTGAAACAATATGTGCCCTTGTTTTCAAAATAAACTTGCAGTTCTAGATACTGCATTGATTCAACATCTTTCTCATCAAAATAGAACACTATCAGCAACTTGGCACAAAAGCCTAAGAAGCAGTGTCAAAGCATTTTTCCAAAATAGAGGAATGGGACTTAAAGAAAACACAAAACCTGACAAGGATTGACGATGATCAGTCGCCACATCCAAGTCCAATAATCTGCGGGTCTTCTCTACCGGTAGAAGGATAGAAACTACATCCGTAACTATCCCTCGGGTGAAAACTACATCCGTAATCACCCTCGATGAAAACTACATCCGTAATCATCCTTCGGCAACACCTGGGCCGGAATAATAAGTGATGGACCGCCTGGCTCACGGCCGCTTACACATCCCGGAAATCGTTCGTCAACGGTTCCCCACACCTACCAGAGTCCCTTTTTCTTTTCTTTTAAAACTTGATTTTGATTGAAAACAGAGTAATTGAGGTCCGACATCAGTCGACCGATGATTCTTGAAATCATACAAGAAGCAGAATCTGACCGGGGGTTTTCGAAAATGTTTTGAGTTCGAAAGAGTTCGAGTTTGAAAGTATTAAAAGTATCTTGGATTAACTTTGTCTTTAAATAAGGAACAATGATTAATAAATAGTATTTTAAGATTTAATATTAATAATTAATAAAATAATTATTCGATAAAATAAACTTTTAATCCAAGATAGGGTTTCGAGTATTTACGAAGATATAACAATAGTTATTTGAGTATACGATACCACCCGAATGACCCTTCGGGTTTTCGCAATCTAGATACGATATAATAATATACCGCTCTCCGGTCAATAGTATATACGGACCGCTACGACCTCTATTGCTAGAGTCGTTGTCCGAAGAAAACATTTCAATCTAAGTTCAAGGGATAAAAGCATACATGTACTTGTTCAATCTCAATTGCATCAATACTTCGATAAACATAGCATTTGATATAATTTGAAAACTACAAACACAACAGTAAAAGTCCTTGTATATGGATAAGTTTTGAAAAGTAAACTTGCCTTGGTTTGATTGGGGTGGTCGAGCGTGCGAATTCGAACGATCTATACATAAGCAATAATCGTTCGTTAGTACCTTAACAATTTCTCTTTAATTACGGGGTTTAGGGGGGTACGAAATTAACTTAACGACTTCGTCTTATGACTCTCTAGCCCCACTATAGGTCCATGTCATCACTCGATTACGCTTGTCACTTACTCGACTTAATTTAGTTACCACGCTCGAATCATAACCACTAACCCTAGAATCATATTCCACTAATCGACTTTTCCATTGCGCGAATTTTACTCTAGCATTTTTATAAAATCCAAAAATTCATATTTTAATCCAATTCCTTTTGGGTGGTCTTCACCACTGCATTCCTTACATTCTCAAATTTTTCAATGATCCCACATATATTTTAAGGGGTTTAAACAAGGTTCGCAAGGGGGTCACTTAATGCAGTCCATAGTCCAGAAACAAAATTCACTCCTCCGGCCATAACTAAAAATCCACACATCACCTAGCTATGAACATTACATATTCAGAAACTACATTCAATTATCTTTCCAACAATATAAGGTAGGACATCAGGGGACATCATTTGGGGGTTCAAAATCGTGCCACAATACAGATCAAAGTTCCTGGACAAAACTCAGCAAGCTCAAACCACTTAGATCAACCATTTTTCATACTTCCATAACATAATCAACACCTAATACACTTAGATCATGGTTCATAACACTCATGGAGATATATATATTAACCATAGCCATAAAAATCACAATCTCAACATCAAAACTCAAGATCCATGCTATCCAATACATATACATCCAAGATTAGTCCTAAAACACATGGATCTACTACCATACTATATAAACAATACATAACCAAGGGGGTTTGAGATTTGTATACCTTCTTGAGTAGCTAAAGACCTTGGATGAGCTTTACAACAACTAAGAACACTTGGATGAGCCCTCACAAACCTTAATCCTTCAAGATCTAAAAGATAACAACTTAGGTTAACATCCTTCTAAACTTTCAACAATTTTTATCTCAAGAATCAATGGATGGAAGGCCATGAAATTGATACCATACCTCTATTATAATGCAAGGAAGCCCTAGGATTTTTGCTTGGAATTGTAGGTGAGGAAAAGATGGAGAGAAAATCTCTCTCTTCCTCCTCTTGTAGTTCGGCCGAGAGCTTCTAAAGGGGGGGGGGAGAGTGTTTTCTTGTGTTTTGTTTTTGAAAGGTAATAAAATGATGTGTGTGATATGTATTATTGTGGGGATTAGATGTGGTTCACATGTTGCCAAGCTAGAGTCTAGGTTGTCTCCCCATGCCCTATTGTCCCCTAGGTTACAACATCCATCACACATGTCACTATTCACTTCTACTTTATGCTTTCTAGTTTCTTTTCCTAACTAGCTAGTTACATGGCACTTGCATGTAATTTCTTTCCTTGTAATATTATTCTCCCACCAATGCTTGTTATTTAATCTTTACTTTGTATCGTATCTTAATTATTCTCTCGTAATAATATTTCGTCGCGTAGAGATTTCCCCTATAATTCCTTAAGTACTTATTGTGTAAATTCCTCGAATGTCCATAATTCCTCGTCATAATTCTTAATAAATCCTTTAATACTCTAACCATTCTCAATTCCCAAGTTTTATAAATATTACTAACAGTGAGACTCATGCCTTCACAATCTTCCTTTATATCTTACATAATAAATGCAACAACGGAGTTTCTCAGACAATCAATTCTGTTAATCAACAGGGATGACTAGAAAGGTTCCATAATGATAATGTCACAAGATATTAAATAAAAGGAAATATTACCAAAAATTAGGGTTCTTACAGCCTCCCCTCCTTAAAAGGATTCCGTCCAGGAATCAGGTTGAAAACAGTTGGGGGTGCTTTTCACGCATCGCGCTCTCTAGTTCCCATGTTGATTCTTCGACATTCTGATTCCTCCACAAAACTCTCACTAACTTGACAACCTTGTTCCTCAGCACCTGTTCCTTTCTATCCATGATTTCTACGGGTTGCTCGACATATGTTAAGTCTGGTTGAAGATCCACTTGATCATGTTCTATCACAAGTCGGAAGTCGGTATGGTATGGTCGTAGCATGGACACGTGGAACACATTATGTACTTGCTGTAAGCTCGGGGGTAAAGCCAATTCATAGGCTAACTTCCCAACTCGTTTCAAGATCTCAAAAGGTCCAATAAATCTCGGGCTTAGCTTTCCCTTCTTACCAAATCTCATCAATCCTTTCCACGGCGATACCTTCAACATCACAAACTCGCCTACCTCATATTCTTTGTCCTTGCGAGTCTGGTCCGCATACTTCTTCTGTCTGTCTTGGGCCGCTACCAACCGTCCTCTTATGAGCTCGATAGTTTCTCTTGTCTGTTGGACCAGTTCAGGCCCTAAAATCTTCCGCTCTCCAACCTCTTCCCAACACAAGGGAGACCGACATCTTCGTCCGTATAAAGCTTCATATGGGGGCATGCCTATACTCGCATGGTAACTGTTGTTGTAGGAAAATTCGATCAACGGTAAGTGGTCATCCCAACTTCCCTTAAAATCAATGGCACATACCCTCAACATGTCCTCGATGGTCTGGATGGTTCTCTTACTCTGTCCGTCTGTTTGGGGATGGTATGCAGTACTCATGTTTAACTTGGTCCCCACGCAATCCTGAAAACTTCTCCAGAACCTGGAGTTGAATCTTGGGTCTCTATCTGATACAATGCTCACAGGGACCCCATGCCTTACCACGATCTCCTTTAAGTAAATATCTGCCAGCTTGTCGACAGTATATCTCTCGTTGATTGGAAGAAAATGTGCTGACTTGGTCAACCTATCGATAATTACCCAAATGGCATCATGATTAGTCTTGGTCCTTGGTAATCCGACCACAAAGTCCATCGCAATCTCCTCCCATTTCCACTCGGGTATCTCTAAGGGTTGCAACAATCCACTGGGCCTCTGGTGTTCGGCATTTACTCTTTCACATGTCAAGCATTTACTTACCCACTCGGCTACGTCCTTCTTCATATTTGGCCACCAATAGTATTCTCTCAGATCTCTATACATCTTAGTGCCTCCAGGGTGAATTGAGTACCTCGAACTATGAGCCTCTTGCAAAATCTCGTCTTTTAATTCCTGAACGTTCGGGATCCATATCCTAGATGCGTTCATCCTTCTCACACTTAATTTCCTCGCCAGTCAAAATTTTCTCCATCGAATTCTTTTCTTCTTCTATCTTCTTTTCTTGGCATAACTTAATCTTTTCCAATAACGGTGGTTGGACTTTTATTTCCATTAGACTCTCTTGTCCAATTCCTGGTAACCTCACTTCAATCTCCAGTTTCTCAAGGTCCTTGATCAATTCGTCCACTAACGTTATCATCTTAAGCTTCTCCTTTCGGCTAAGTGCATCGGCGACCACATTGGCCTTCCCTGGGTGATAATGAATCTCACAATCATAATCTTTGATTAGCTCCAACCATCTCCTCTGTCTCATGTTTAACTCTTTCTGAGTGAATATGTACTTTAAGCTCTTGTGATCCGTGTAGATTTCACACTTTTCTCCGTAAAGATAATGTCTCCAGATCTTTAAAGCAAAAACTATCGCTGCTAATTCCAAATCATGGGTGGGGTATCTTATCTCATACTCCTTAAGTTGTCTGGACGCATAAGCAATCACCTTACCGTGCTGCATGAGCACACACCCTAAAACTTTATGGGATGCGTCGCTATAAATCACAAAATCTCCCTTATCATCAGGTAGGGCTAGTACTGGTGCTGTCACCAACTTCTTTTTCAACTCTTGGAAGCTCTCTTCGCATTTTTCAGTCCACACAAACTTCTCGGTCTTGCGAGTTAGTCGTGTCAAAGGGGCTGCTATCTTTGCAAAGTCTTGGACAAATCTCCTATAGTAGCCAGCCAGTCCTATGAAACTTCTCACCTCTGTCGGAGTGGTTGGTCTCTCCCAATTTGATACAGCCTCTATTTTGGCTGGGTCCACTAGAATGCCTTGTTCGCTAATCACATGCCCTAAAAACTGAACTTCCTTCAACCAAAATTCGCACTTCGAGAACTTAGCGTACAGCTTTTCTTCTCTCAATGCTCCCAATACAATCCTCAAGTGCTCTGCATGTTCCTCCTTCGTCTTGGAATAAATCAAGATGTCATCGATGAAGACTATAACACACTTGTCCAAGTATTTCTTGAAGACTCGATTCATTAAGTCCATAAAAACTGCAGGGGCATTCGTTAACCCAAATGACATCACTAGGAACTCATAGTGTCCATACCGGGTGCGAAAGGCCGTCTTTGGTATATCTTCTGGTTTAATCTTTAATTGGTGGTACCCGGTCCGCAGATCAATCTTATAGAAATAAACTGCATCTTTCAATTGATCAAACAGGTCATCTATCCTGGGCAAGGGATACTTATTCTTTATAGTCACCTTGTTCAACTCCCTGTAGTCTATACATAATCTCATGCTGCCGTACTTCTTTTTCACGAATAACACCGGGGCTCCCCACGGTGACACACTAGGTCTTATCATCCCTTTATCCAACAACTCTTGTAACTGAGTGGCCAGCTCTTTCATCTCCACTGGGGCTAACCGATATGGGGCTTTCGAAATTGGGGCCGTACCCGGAACTAAGTCTATAGCAAACTCGATGTCCCTATCGGGTGGTAGTCCGGGAAGATCATCCGGAAATACGTCCGCGAACTCATTAACGACAGGGATTTCCTGTAGGTTTGGTGCCTCCTTGGTATCCTTCACATAGGCAAAATAGGCTTCACATCCTTTACGTAACAACTTCTTAGCTTGAATCATAGTCAGGAACTTTTGGCTTTGCCGTTTCCCACTAAACACTACTTCCTCGTCCCCTGGAAGTCTCAAACTTACTTTCTTCTTGACACAATCAATCTGGGCTCCGTGGGTTGTTAACCAATCCATACCTATTATTACGTCAAACTCCCCTAGTTTAAAAGGTATTAAGTCTACCCGAAAGTGTCACCCTTCTATTTCTAGGTCACAACCTGGACATACTTGGCTAACGGGAATAATTTCATGATTAGCTATCTCTATTTGCAATCTGTCTTTCAATGGTTCAGTCTTAAGGCCTAACCGACATACAAAATATAGAGATATGTAAGACTTGGTAGCTCCCGAATCAAATAAAAAATTTGCTTTAACTGAGTTGAGTAGTAGGGTACCTGCAATCACATCCGTGTTCCTCACGGCATCCTGCACCGTCATGTTAAAAGTTCTTGCAGTAGGGGCCTTGTTAGAAGCAGTTCCACTCACTCTCGATGCAGCTGGCCCAGAGGACATACATTCCCTCATTCGGTGCCCTGGTTTCCCACACTTGAAGCAATTACCTCCGACACTCAGGTTGTTACTAGTTCCGCGACAGGCGTTAGCATAATGGCCTGTCAGCCCACACTTGAAGCATTTCACATCTTGCAGATTACACACGCCCGCATGTTTCCTTCCACATTTGTTGCATTCTAGGGGTTGGGCTCGGGATGGGGTAGAGTAAGACGATCCCTGTGGTCGGCCGCTCTGGCCCACACTCCAACTTTCAGCTCTCTTGGTTCCAAAGTTCCCGCTGGGTTGGGACATCGTTCCTCGCTTAAATTTGCCCGGAAAGCCCCCACCAGCAGAGTTTCCCTTTCGACTATCCAACTTCCTCTTCTTTCCTTCCCTCTCCTTCTGCATCTGTTCACTCCCAGCCTCAACAATTGACGCTTTCTGTACCAGGGTGGCATAGTCTGTCAACTCAAGAACCGCCACACGATTCTGAATCCATTGTTTTAGCCCTAATTGAAACCTTCAGGCCCTCTTTGCCTCAGAGTTCACATATTCCGGCACAAACCTCGACAGCTCAGTAAATTTGGCCTCATACTCGGCCACCGTCATATTTCCTTGCTTCAGCTCCAAAAACTTCAGTTCCATTTGTGTCTCCATGAACCTAGGAAAGTACTTCTCCAAGAACAGCTCGCTAAATCTCTCCCAGGTCACCACACCTCTTCCTTCCAAATTCTTCTTAGCTTCCCACCAATAGTTCGCCTCACCCTTCAGAAGGTAAGTGGTGAAAACAGTCTTCTGCTCTTCAGCGACCCCTAGTATCTCGAAAGATTTTTCCATTTCCTTCAGCCAGGCCCTCGCCTCGACAGGGTCGGCAGTTCCTTTAAATTCTGGGGGTTTCAGGGATTTGAAGTTCCGGAAAGCATTAGCATTAGCATTCTGGGGTGGTTGCTGAACTGGGGACGGTCCAAGTTCTGCCTAAGTAACTCCATGAACTGTTCCATAGGGCCTCCCCTAGGATGTTCTACCACTCGGGTATCATCACCAGCTTCTTCTTCTTCATACTCAGAGTCATCAAACAAGTTATGATCGTTGCCCTCATTCTCACTCAGGTTGGCATTCTCCCCTTCATGGTTCTGGTGGCCTCCGGCTCCATGGTGGCTACCCTGCTCCTCAGAACTGATCGGGTGAGCTCGAGTGTTCATTCTTCTGGGTGGCATGATTCTGATAATAAAACAAGAAAGGGGTTAGGGTTTTCCAATTACCTGACAGCGTTTGCACGGGTCAGGAGCGTATCGTTCCTCCTCATAAGGGTGGAAGTGCAAAAGTTTTAATAATCCGATGTTGGCGATAAAATGTCAAACATTTTCCGGGGAAAAATCCCTTTGGGATGCGAAAACATTTACAAGAGTTTTCAAAATTTTGAAACCTCAAAAATATTTTTCAAAATTTCAAAACAAATTTTTTTTTTTTTTAAAGATTGTAGGAACATTTTTGGAAATTGTAGAAAACAATTTGAAATCGCATATCGTAAATTGAAACAGTATGGTTGTATTTGTGGCTTGTAGCAATTGTATAATCACAGTTGTATATCAAAACAGTAAAGCATGGCATCGGAAAGTAAAGCAGTTGAGGCAATATTAAGGAAACTGAAACTAAATAAGTGCGGTACAAGGGTTATCACAAAGTTTGGATGTTAGAGCCAAATACATAGTTCCGATGTCAAAGTCTAGCAAAAGTGGAACAAATACAAGTACATCATCCGAATAGTCAGGCTACACAAAAGTAGGGCTACATCCGTACATACTACCCGAAGTCACATCTACATATCTGTAGGTCAGTCTACTCATCCACTGGTCAGAAAGGATACCACTGCACAAGTCAACTCTCCCGCAAAATCGACACACTAATGTCATCTGAACCTAGGGGACTGAGCTATAAGTAACTCATCACGGGGCCACGCCGCGACGGAGCAAGGTCCTCACTCGGGCAAATGCACGACGCACAACACGCCTAGCATCCCTAGCCTGGATCACTCCGCCCCCGCGGATCCCTAAACCAAGAATCCTATCGCGGCTCCTCATCTCAATCCTGTGGAGTCGAGCCCTAGTCCTCCTAGCAACAGCAGTCCTCATCTCAGCCTGGATCCCCAAGCGCGCCTCGCGCTCCTCCACTAGTGCCCGCCTCGCCTCGTTAAGTCGGGCCTCTACAGATAGTAAGTCTCGGGTCAGGAACTGTACCACGTAAGCATGCTCAGTACCCGACACTGGGGGTAGGTCCATCGGTGGCGGTGGTATGATAGGAACAGGAGTAGGTGCAGCAGCAGCAGCAGGTGCAGGAGCAGTAGCAGGGATAGGGTCAAGCTCCTCCTCGTCAGAAGTGTCATCCTCAGAGTCACCGTCCGATGAAACAGGGCTAGATGTCTGTGGAGAAGGTGGGGGTGACACAACACGACCCTCACCGGATCTCACACTCTCCTCATCAGTAGCTACAGGAGATGGGGTAACAGGCTCTGGCTCAGGCTCAGGCTCAAAGGGCTCCTCAACGGGATCCTCATCATCAGTACTCTCTATCAGTGTAATCCAGGGGCCAAGCTCGGAGTCAGCACCCATATCCTCCTCAGGATCCTCGGTCTCTCGCATCAGGGCCTCATCATGCTCTCTCTCGAAAGCCTCAGGGTCTGGTATCTCCTCCATCTACACAAGGGAAATAAGGTGGGTCACTAACCATAAAAGAAGGGTTTAGGAGTAGTTCCCTCACGGGCCTTAAAGTCAGGGCTATATCCGATAACCCGACTACAAACTCGATGAGAGCTCTAAGTATTATTAAAGTTGTTATTAAGGTTATCGTTATTGTTATTATTATTAGGGTTGCTTTCTTAAATTACTATCGTTTCTGAGAACTGTAACCTCGCTCTGATACCATTTCTGTGACGCCCCCATATCCGGGGTCGGAGATCTAGGCGCTCACGGTCCATTTTCCATTAGTAACATACCTGCTCTTGCACATAATATATATAACACCGCCATCGACCCCACAATAAACTCACACCACACTCACACACACAGGTTAGAGCCTCAGAAACGTCACACATTGATTAAACAGTAATAAAGTTATCAGAGTTATTACAGACCGAATTAAATAATATATATGCTACCAGCAACACTTCGATATGAAGCGAAGCTGGCGGCTTGAAAGTTTGTTACGATACACTGCCTTGCACAGGTCATGCTGATAAATAAAACGTACTAACAAAAGCTGCCAACCAATCCGGCTAATGGGGCCTACCGGTGGAATCTCAAGTGGTGGCTCGGGTCTAGTCACCTACTTTCGAACAGTCTTCCTGGGTCTTGCCATTTCGCTTAGCTGTTGTGTTTGTAAAATTTGAAAACAAGCAAGAGTGAGCAACTATAGCTCAGCAAGAAATATATGTATAAGGTAAGCAATATAACATTTCATATGATTGGCAATTGATATACTTGTTTGTATCTATCAGTTATAAAATCACTTGTCATAGTTGATAAATCTCGAAGGTGCAACAATATGTGCCCTTGTTTTCAAAATAAACTTGCAGTTCTAGATACTGCATTGATTCAACATCTTTCTCATCAAAATAGAACACTATCAGCAACTTGGCACAAAAGCCTAAGAAGCAGTGTCAAAGCATTTTTCTAAAATGGAGGAATGGGACTTAAAGAAAACACAAAACCTGACAAGGATTGACGATGATCAGTCGCCACATCCAAGTCCAATAATCCGCGGGTCTTCTCTACCGGTAGAAGGATAGAAACTACATCCGTAACTATCCCTCGGGTGAAAACTACATCCGTAATCACCCTCGATGAAAACTACATCCGTAATCATCCTTCGGCAACACCTGGGTCGGAATAATAAGTGATGGACCGCCTGGCTCACGGCCGCTTACACATCCCGGAAATCATTCGTCAACGGTTCCCCACACCTGCCAGAGTCCCTTTTTCTTTTCTTTTAAAACTTGATTTTGATTGAAAAAAGAGTAATTGAGGTCCGACATCAGTCGACCGATGATTCTTGAAATCATACAAGAAGCAGAATCTGACCGGGGGTTTTCGAAAATGTTTTGAGTTCGAAAGAGTTCGAGTTTGAAAGTATTAAAAGTATCTTGGATTAACTTTGTCTTTAAATAAGGAATAATGATTAATAAATAGTATTTTAAGATTTAATATTAATAATTAATAAAATAATTATTCGATAAAATAAACTTTTAATCCAAGATAGGGTTTCGAGTATTTACGAAGATATAACAATAGTTATTTGAGTATACGATACCACCCGAATGACCCTTCGGGTTTTCGCAATCTAGATACGATATAATAATATACCGCTCCCCGATCAATAGTATATATGGACCGCTACGACCTCTATTGCTAGAGTCGTTGTCCGAAGAAAACATTTCTGTTGTGACCAAAATCTGGCATGGGTTAAATTTAGGCCCACTAGAGGATTAGGGTCCAGATCCACGAAGAGGATGAGTAATCTGTCAGGTTTCCGGAGGCCTACGGTAGCCCTAGGGGTTACCATGTACACTGTAGCACGGGGACACATGACTAAGGGTCTCAAGGCATCCCCTTGAGGATAACCTATAGCTATTACTAGTCATCCAGTAGAGCTTCCAGAGTAGCTCCCGTGATAGGGGTTACCGGAGGGGGTACCGGAGCCAGGCTACCGGGCGGTACCCCTAGCTTCCGCCGGAAGCCTGATTAGGCTGCCAATACAGATAAGGCACGCCTCCTATTTTTTAGGAATACGTCTATATCATCTAAAAACACTCTCAAACAGATAAACATTCAGTTATTTGAGGATATATGTCATATATACTTGATAAATGATACAAAAATCAAGATAAATACAAGAGATAATCATTCTATGTTACCTAAACTGCTTGGTAACCTGATTTTATACATCACACTCGATTATTATCAAAAATAACAGTCATTATCCCATTGGAGAGAGGATAACTCATCATGAATAAACAATCATATCATTCAAGAACTACATTCGGGCTTGATCCACTATAAATAGTGGTATGTAGGCAGTTTACGGGATCTTCTTCGACACTTTACACTCCTTGAGTAGCTAGAGCACGTGCACTCTTGTGTGACACAGTCAAATTAGGGTTCTTGGCTGGCCAACATTTGGTCCTTGAGCTCTTATCCCGTAGATTCAGCCCGATCCTTCCGAGGAACCACATCCCGTGTTCTTCGGTAACCCTAGTCGTGTGCCTTCCCGGGCGGCTAGCCATTAATCTTCAACCACGAGCCTTTCCGGGTGGTTGGACGATTCCTTGATTATTGGCGCTATTCCAGCACGAGGCCTCATAATTTATTGTGCTAAAATCCTCCCACAACAATTGGCGCTAGAAGGAGGGGCCTAAAAAATCGTCATTTGGAGGAGATATGGCGAGTGACAATTCTGAAAGTGATAAAACACCGTCTCAGGATGGTAATGGGCGAAACAAAGGTGGTGATGATGTTAGTAACAAGGACATCATGGACTATCTGAAGATGATGAATGAAAGAGTCAACAACTTGGAAAAAGGTTCCGAGAAAATGAAAAAATGGCAAAGGAAGTGCAAGTCGAAGTCAAAAAAGAAGAATGTGACTCCGACAAGGCTGAACTTCGAGTCTGAGGACAACATTGAGGACAACACTGATCATGTCCCATCTGAAGAAGACGCAGAAGAGCCTGTGGAAGAAGAATATGAGGGTGACCAATCTGATGTCCCGGAAACTCAGGGTGCCGAAGGCTCACCCACCAGAAGTCTAAGTGTTTTTGATCGAGTTGGCAAAAAACTGACTAACAAAGACCTTCGTCACAAACTGATTCACACTGGAAGTAAAGATCGGAGAGATGGCAATGGGGGTTCCACAACTCAGGGTTCCCGAGAACGCCGAGAGAGGTCCCAAACGGTACCCCCAAAAAGCATTTCCAGGAGATCCAGATCTAATGGCAGAAGGAATTATAGGCAAAGCAGTCACTCTTCTTGGCATAGAAACAGGAGATCCCGCTCTACCGGAGTCCCTACCGGTGGGGGTACCGATCAGGATTCCGGCTCCCATCAAAGTTCAGTCCCTAGAAGAAGCAAGACAGCCAATGAAGATGATGATTCTGAAAGCGATACGCTTTCAGATGGTGAAAATGGACAGTTCAGGATGTCTGACTAGAAAAAAGCCTTGGAAAAGATCAAGGAGGAGAAAAAGTTTAAGTCCGGTATCACTGCCGGTTCCCCCTTTTCTGTGAAAGTGAAAAAGGCAGCCTTGCCAAGGTTCTTTAAGATGAATACTGACTTGAAATTCAATGGAAACTCAGATCCAGTTGAATACTTGAGCCGTTTTAATACGGAAATGGATGTATACCAGGTGGAGGACTTAGCAAGGTGTAGGCTATTGGCATCTACACTGACTGGAAATGCCCACCAATGGTTCAAAAGGCTAGCCGAAGGGTCTATCAAATCCTGGAGGAGGATGGGAGATCAGTTTATCTCTCAATTTAGGGCTACCGTGGCCTACGCCCCACCGGTGAATACTCTGGCTAATATCAAGCAAGAAACTCACGAGTCTTTAAGACAGTATTTCAAAAGATTTAATGAGCAAGTGCCAAAAGTGAAGAAGGCCTCTGATGAAACTCTGAAGAACTTCCTGAGAGCCGGGGTAAGGCCTGGAACCGAGTTTTGGAAGGAATTGCAAACTGAGGAGCCCGGAACCCTGGCGGAATTTTACCAACAAGCAGAACGCCACAAAGTAATTGAGGAATCCATGGCAAAATTGTCCAAAGACTCCAGTTCTCGAGGTTGGAGCAGGAACAAAAGAAATCGTTCTTACAGCCCTAAAAGGGATTCGAACAAGAGGGCTTCCGGGAGTGGTACTGCCGGCTTAGGAGCCCCCCGGTATGATGACAAGACTGCCCCTATTGCTGTTAATGCAACTAAGGATAGAGTTTCTGCCAAGGACAGACTCACTCCAAAGGCGAATTTTCAGAAATACTCAGAGTATACTCCTTTGACTGTCACAATCAGTCATATTCTCGAAGTGAATGAGAAGAATGGGCTATTCCGGAGGCCCTACCGGGCAGGGCCCCCAGGAGTGAAAGATCAAGGAAAGTACTGTGCATTCCATGAAGTAAATGGACACGAGACTGCTGATTGCAGGCATTTGAAAGATCAAATTGAAGAGTTGATTAGAGGTGGATACCTGACTGAATTTGTAGCCCAAGAGGCTAAAAAATATAAAGAAGGAAGAGATAACAAGGACAAAGCTCCTGGAAACCAAGAAAGGACTACCCGAGCTAATAGCATCCATACCATCTTTGGCGGCCCTTACTTGGGGGGTGCCAGTCGGAATGCCAGAGATAGGTATGCCCGGGAAGCCAGGGGCAAACCCCTAACTAATGTGTTCCACCTTGCATAAAGGCCCCCTAAGCTGTTCAAAGGGGAAACCGCTGATATTTCCTTTACCGAGGAGGATGCCAAATGGGTTTACCACCCTCATAATGATGCTTTGGTGGTGACCGTGAGTATTGGTGGAATGAATGTGCACAGAGTGCTGGTTGATAATGGAAGCTCAGTAAATATCTTGGCATATACCACATTCCAGAAATTAGGACTTCTGGACAAAGAGTTACTGCCTACCAATAATGAGCTATATGGGTTTACCGGTAACCCAGTCCAAATCATGGGCAAGGTCAAATTACCCTTGACATTGGGTGTGGATCCCTGCAAGGCCACGCAAATGGCAGAATTCATGGTGGTAGATGAAGACATATCCCACAATGCAATTCTGGGTAGACCAACACTGAAAGATATGAGGGTGGTAACCTCAATATACCACTTCTCAATGAAGTTTCCTACACCAAATGGCATTGGGTGCGTGAAGGGATGTCAACATGAATCAAGGGAATGCTATAACAGAGCTGTTCAGGCTGCCAAGAAAGCAGACAAACCTATTCAAGTTGAAGAAAAGGCTGATGGAGAAGCCTTATTGAGAAGCCATGGGCATGAGCCACAGAAGTTTGAAAGAGCGTCCTGTAATGCCATCATGATAGTGGAATTGCCAGATGAACCTACTGAAGAGGTTCCTAATTTTCGGGGGGTAGTACCACCACAAAGCTTGTTGTTGGAAGCTGCCGAAAAAAATGATGAAATTCATAACATTTCACTGGAAGGCATAGTAAAAAGTGCCTCAGATGATGATCTAGATGGAGAAATGCTAGAGAATGAGAGCCAGGGAGTGGAGAGAGGACTCCCGGTTGAGATTGACATTGATCCCAGGATGCCCGGCACCCTGGAAAAGGCAGGGGCTGCCGAGGATACTATCCCTATACTAGTGGATGCTGAAGATCCTAGTAAAATCTTGAAAATCGGGCAACAGCTAGATAAAAATACAAGAGAAAGGTTGACTACTTTCCTTAAAAGCAACCTTGATGTGTTTGCATGGTGTCATTCTGACATGGTGGGGATTGACCCGAAAGTCATGTGCCATCATTTGAACATCGACCTTGAGAGAAGGGGTATCCGGCAGAAGAGAAGGCCTGTCAGTGGTGAAAGGGCTACCGCCCTCCAGGAAGAAGTAGACCGGTTATTGAAGGCTGGTTTGATCAAAGAATCCTTCTATCCAACATGGCTAGCAAACCCAGTACTGGTCCGGAAGCCTAATGGGAAATGGAGGACATGTGTTGACTTTACTGATCTAAATAAGGCATGCCCTAAGGATAGCTTCCCGCTACCCAGAATTGATCAACTGGTGGATGCCACGGCAGGCCATGCTTTGCTAAGTTTCATGGATGCCTACTCCGGATATAACCAGATACCGATGTTTGAACCGGACCAGGAGCATACCAGCTTCATAACTGATAGGGGACTGTACTGTTATGTGGGGATGCCGTTTGGGCTATTGAATGCCGGGGCTACCTATCAGAGGCTGGTAAACATGATGTTTAAGGAACAGATTGGTAAGACTATGGAAGTCTATGTTGATGATATGTTGGTCAAATCAAAGGTGGCAGCCGACCATGTGTTGCACCTATCTGAGATGTTTGATATCCTAAGGAAGTACCGGATGAAGCTGAACCCCCAAAAGTGTGTTTTTGGGGTGGAGTCTGGAAAATTTCTTGGATTCATTGTGAACCACAGAGGGATTGAGGCAAACCCTGCCAAAATAGAAGCATTGCTGGAACTGAGGTCCCCAAGGAATGTAAAAGAAGTCCAAGGGCTTACCGGAAGGGTAGCAGCCCTAAATAGATTCGTATCTCGGTCTTCCGACAAATGCAAGGAGTTTTTCAAGGCTATCAAGAAGGGTCAAAACTTTGAATGGACCCCGGAATGTGAGGAAGCCTTCAAGAAACTAAAAGAACAGCTGGGAAGCCCACCATTGCTCTCCAAACCCTTGGAAGGTGAGGTACTCATTTTATATTTAGCTGTTTCTGAATACTCTATAAGTGCTGTGTTGATTCGGGAGGAAGAACAAGTACAATACCCGGTATACTATGTGAGCAAAAGGCTGCTGGATGCGAAAACCCGGTATCCCAGCATGGAAAAGCTAGCATATGCTCTAATATTGGCTTCCAGGAAGCTAAGGCCTTACTTTCAGGCCCATAAAATTGAAGTTAGAACATCCTTCCCGCTGAGGCAAGTGATGCACAAGCCGGAAGCCTCCGGTAGAATGATGAAATGGGCTGTCGAGCTAGGACAGTTTGAAATAGATTACAAACCCCGAACTGCTATTAAAGGCCAAGCACTGGCCGATTTCTTACTGGAGTTTCCTCCTGATTTTGAGGTTACCGGAGAAGATTGTACCCCGGTATCCCCAGTTACCGAAGGGGATGCCGAAAGCCCCCAATTATGGTGGAACCTGTATGTTGATGGTGCAGTAAATAATAATGGGGGAGGTGCAGGAATAGAGTTGGTAAGCCCAGAGGGGCACCGAATTCAGAGTGCCATACACTTTGGCTTCAGGGCTACCAACAATGATGCAGAGTATGAGGCCTTGATTGCTGGCTTGAAACTGGCTCTGGAAATGAAGGTAGAATACCTAAATGTGTTTAGTGACTCCATGCTGATTGTGTGGCAAATTAAAGGAAGCTTCCAGAGTCGAGGCCCCCGCACTGAACTCTACATGAAGTATGCCCAAGAACTTATCAGTAGGTTCAAATTGCTAAATCTGAATCAAATCCCAAGGGTGGAAAATGCCAATGCTGATGCCCTTGCCAAGTTGGGATCCCAAAAAGAAGCTGTCCTGTTAGGGGTAATACCCCTTGAAGTGCAACTCCAACCAAGTATCCATCGAGAGGAGACTATGGAAATAGATTCTTCAATGGAAAGCCAATGGACAACCCCAATACGTGAGTATATCACCAAGGGGACACTTCCGGAGGACAAAGATGAAGCTCGGAAACTCAAATATAAGGCTGCCCGTTATGTGATCTATGATGGCATCCTATACAAGAGGGGATTTAATCAACCTCTACTTAAGTGCATATCTGGAAATGAATGTGAATACATCCTAAAGGAAATTCATGAAGGCATTTGTGGCAACCACTCGGGGGGTACCTCCCTGGCCCACAAAATTCTCCGACAGGGCTATTACTGGCCTACCATGAAAACTGATGCTTATGACTTTGCTAAAGCTTGTGATCAATGCCAAAGGTTTGCTAACTTCAATAGCAACCCAGCTGTGGAACTAAGACCCATTGGAAGCCCCTGGCCCTTTGCAATATGGGGGATTGACCTGATTGGGGAGCTTCCCAAAGGCAGAGGTGGTGTGAAATATGCCGTGGTAGCCGTTGACTACTTTACCAAGTGGGCAGAGGCGGAACCCCTAGCTACCATCACTGCTGGTAAGCTGAAGGAATTTGTTAAACGAGCCATTATATGTAGATACGGGGTACCGTACAAGCTAATCTCAGACAATGGCAAGCAATTTGATAGTAGAGAAATGAGAAGTCTATGTGAGGACTTGGAGATAAAGAAAGATTTTTCAGCCGTTTGCCACCCCCAAAGCAATGGGCAGACGGAAGCTGTGAATAAAATCATCAAGCACACTCTAAAAGCTAAGTTGGAAGATAAAAAGGGAAATTGGCCAGAGGAGCTTCCAATGGTCTTGTGGTCTTACAACACCACTCCCAGGTCCACAACCGGAGAGTCACCCTTTGTTCTAACCTATGGCCGTGAAGCTATGGTCCCAGTGGAAGTCGGGACAGGGTCCTACCGGAGGGACAATTTCAGTCAAGAATCAAATGAAATACATCAGAGGCTGGCCCTTGACATGGTAGAGGACAACCGGGCTACCGCCCAGTTGAAACTCGCGGCTTACCAGCAGAGGACCCGCAAATACTATAACAACAAGGTACGCCCTCGACCCCTCAAGGTTGGCGACCTAGTATTGAGAAGAATGATGCCCAATATGCGGGTTCCCGGGCACGGAGCCTTTGGAGCAAACTGGGAAGGGCCTTACAAAATAAAGTCTATCTTTTGGGAAGGCACTTACCACCTTGAAGACATGGATGGGAACACTATTCCCCGTGCTTGGAATGCCGAGCACCTAAAAAAGTACTATCAGTAAGACTCTTTTCAGAGCAAACGTAGGCCTCTTTCAGGCTTAGGATGAATAAAGGCAACCTACTAGTTGTGGTTGCACCATTTCCCTTTCAGTTCTTAGGATTTCATGATTTTCAATAGATGCCCGGGGGGTAGTGGATGCACACCCCGTCTGGATGAAATTTGATGTATTCGTACTATTTGATTTTCAGTAAAAGTAGAAGTTGATTGTTTTCTTTTACATTTACCACTTATAAATATTTTCAGAAATATATGTAAGACCTACAAGCATAGTTCTACATGGCAGCTAGGCTACCATCCAGAACTAGGGGGGTAGTAGTGGATACACCTCTCAGCTTAACAGGTTGAAATTATCAGAATTTCAAAATTTTTGCCATTTCCAGACATGTACGGAACCTTGAGTGGTTCACATGGCTTACTTGGTTATCAGGGCATGTATGGAACCCTGTTCGGCATACATGGTTCCCTTCATTACTTGGGCTTGTGTGGTAACCTGATTGGCACACTTGGATCCCTTCAATACCAGACATGTACGGAACCTTGAGTGGTTCACATGGCTTACTTGGTTATCAGGGCATGTATGGAACCCTGTTCGGCATACATGGTTCCCTTCATTACTTGGGCTTGTGTGGTAACCTGATTGGCACACTTGGATCCCTTCAATACCAGACATGTACGGAACCTTGAGTGGTTCACATGGCTTACTTGGTTATCAGGGCATGTATGGAACCCTGTTCGGCATACATGGTTCCCTTCATTACTTGGGCTGGTGTGGTACCCTGATCGGCACACCTGGATCCCTTCAATACCAGACATGTACGGAACCTTGAGTGGTTTACATGGCTTAGTTGGTTACCAGGGCATGTATGGAACCCTGTTCGGCATACATGGTTCCCCTCATTACTTGGGCTGGTGTGGTACCCTGATCGGCACACCTGGAACCCATCAATACCAGACATGTACGGAACCTTGAGTGGTTTACATGGCTTACTTGGTTACCAGGGCATGTATGGAACCCTGTTCGGCATACATGGTTCCCCTCATTACTTGGGCTTGTGTGGTACCCTGGTCGACCCACTTGGATCCCTTCATTACAAGACATCTTTGCAGGATTGGCCTACATGGCATCACCACACATGATTTATTAAATGACTGGGACTCCCGGAACAAAGGTTTCCAGGCTAAGCCTCCGGTACCCAGGCTACCGGATAGGGGCTACCGGCCACGGGGCTCCCGGAGTCAGGTTCCTGCCTTCGGGCTTCCAAATGCTATAGGGATACCGGACGGTACCCCCACACCCACAGTGACAACCAAGCAGACAAAGGTACAAATAGTCTATCAGTTCTATGGCCACCTATCCAGGTATGTGTTGCCATATTTACTCTTGTACTCTTCTACACTGCGATACCATTCTATCGTTCTTATCTTGATTCATGATTTAATATCTATTTAATCAACATATATATGACATATATCCTCTGAAAATTTGTACAAACTTATTTTAGAATTAGAGAGGAGAATCATTTTACCGGATAGAATTCGATGGTGGTGTTTAGTTATGCACTGTTTTGAGTTATCGTAGTACCTTTCTTACTTAGCATATTGGTACCCTAGAGAATGAGTACTATGGGTGTTCGACGGGTAAGGATTTTTAAGTCCAAGTTGGTTCTCGTTGCACAATCAGAAATGATGCGACAATCATACCTACTACATAAAAAACCAGATAATAAGATAAACACGCATTACGAAAGCAAATTCAAAAGTACCAGGCCCGAGGCCATAAGACAAACAAAGTTGAAAGATTAAATCCTTACATCTGTGGAGCGTTATAGGAGCCCACCCCCTTAGCTAAAACTATAGAGTTTGTAAACCAACAAAATATGAGTTCAAGATAATAAGGATGATTTAGGGAGATTGCTTAGGCAGAAAGAGCGTCTTTGACAGCGTCTGAGCTAGGGGAGTCCTCGACAGGGTCATTCTTTTTTGAAGAATTCCATGGAGCAACCTCAACCGTGAGTGCGGGAGCCTCAACCATAGTCTCAGGAGTGGGGATGAATTCGGCAGTACCCTTCTGTGTAACCGGAGGTGTAGTCGCAATATGGCGCCCGGTAGCCCCAGCCTTCGTTGCTTCAGCTTTGAATTTCTCTACTTGGTTCACTGCATCCTCACCTAGGAGCGACCAATCTAAATCTGGCATCACCTCCCAGGTGGCCTTCAAATAATCATTAACTCCCTTTGAAAAACCAGTGTTGTACCTTTCTGGGAGGGCTTCCTTCAACTTCTTTACTGAAGCCTGCAACATGTCTACCTGCAAGGTCAGCTCCTTCACTGTGGTAGCATGGGCTACCGTCCTTTCCTCTTTCTCCGTGTTTTGACTAGCAACCAGCTTAGCCAACCTGTCCTTCTCCCTAGTTAACTCGGACAGATCCACCTTCAACTTTTTACCAGCATCGAGCAGCTTCTTCTTTTCTTCCTCCATGGCTTGCCTATCCAACTTTAACTGCTTAATCTCATCCCGAAGCCTCATATCCCCACGGGTAGCCAATGCTAATTGGTTGGAGAGCCTGAGTTGATGGGAGAAACTCTCACCTGATGAGAACAACATAGATTTTGCAGCATCAGAGGATCTCTGCCTGGCCCATCCAGTGATAATCTCCATGGGAATCTGGCCCCCAGACATTTGAAAGAACTGCTCAACATCACCCGCGGGGGTACCCTGCTGTGATACCTTAGCCTTCTTCGAGGATCTAGTCTCGGGAGTGGATTTCGAACCTCCGGCAACCTGAGAAAGTCTTCGCTTCTCGGCTGCAGACAGCTCAGTCTTAACAGACATGGAGGCAGGGAATCGAGAGACTGGAGTGGCGGCAATAGGGGTCTCCAACATCATTAACTCATCCTCAGGAAATAAGTCTTCATATTTTTCAGACGGCTTGATGAACGATGGCACTGATCCTGACATACCTGAAAAGATGAGACATTTATAGGTTAAGAGACCGCAATATATGTATCTATATGCAATCGCAAGGTTAAACAGCAGATACTATAAGATCAAATAACATAAAGGATCGTAAAGGAGTAAACAATGATAGGTAAAAGTGAACCACGTGTGTGAAAACAGCTATGAGCATGGGAAGCGGAAGCTTGGGTCACCAGAGTCGTAGGAGACGGAAGCCTTACCAATCTCCTCGGATTGCCGCTCGGCACCCTGGGTTTCCAGTTCCCCCAGCTGTCCTCCTTCTACCTCGTCTCCCGGGATGGGGAGTAAGGGAGCCGCAGGCCTAGAAAACCCTAATCTCTCAAGGGTTTCCGATGTTAACAAGCTTTCACCATCACCCAATGAAGCAGCAAGTTTCATGACTTTCTTGGCCCTTTTCTCTTCAATTCCATCTAAAGAAGTTTGCACTGGGATCCCTAGGGGACATAGTACAGAAGATGAAGATTTAAACCTATGGTATAGTAAAGGGAATCACGAAAGGATTTAGGCAACAAAAGGCTTACCAGGGGTCAAGTTAAACTCCGTGTTAACTCCTTCACAATCGTAGCAGTACAGGAACTGCTCTAGCCAGTCATACATACCTTTTTTATTTCCCTTTATACACTTTCCTTGCCTATTATTCCAAGCAGTAAGGTAGAAAACACCAACCTTCCTTCCGACATCCTTTAATTGATAAAAATAACCTAACTCCCTAGCAGTAAGGGCAACGGAGAAAGCTTGGTCATACAAAATATACATACACGCGGCAACCCGGAAAGAATTGGGTGTCAATTGCATGGGAGCTATCTCGTAAAAGTTCAACAAATCTATAAAAAATGGATGCATTGGAAAAGAAAACCCTAGTTTGAAATAAGAAGCCGATACAACAGCATTGGGGATGGATTGATCTGCTTCGAAATTGTCGAACCTGTGACACCGTTCGCTAGCACAGGGTAGTACAAGGTGGCAACCTGGATTGCAAATTTCCAGCAACCTGGCCAATCTATCAGCATTCATGGTAGAGTCCTGGCCCTCACAAGCAGGAACATTGGAAGCCGGGACATGTGGCTTGCGTTCGACTTCTGATGGTAACTCAATATCACCCTCCCCCTCTATCGCATCATCATTACTGAAGGATAGACGATTACCTCTTAACTGTAATTCATCTATCATTCTTTCCCCCTCATCGGTGTTAGAACTGATATCAACCCTCTCTACTTCTTCACCACCAGAGTTGGAGGAACCAGCCTCTGTGAGGAAGCCAGGGTACCGGTTGACGATCTCAGCAGATAGAGGATTGACTACCTCCACCCGAGAACGTGTTCGGGAGCTAACTGATGGCCTGGATTGGAGCAAAGGTTGAGAGAGCAAAAGATCATTGAGATGGGTGGACCCTGAATCAGACGGTTCCCCAGACACAGGTGACAAGTAACCTAAACATTGGGAAGACTCCCTCGATGCCGATGAGAAAGACATCTGCAACCACAAAAGGAGGGAGCAGATTAGTGAAGAGGATTGAAGTCTAAACAAAAATTGTGGACCGAAGAAGATAACAGTTCTTGATGGCTGACCTAGAGAAACCCAGGGTATAATAGGGTTACCAGTCCAAAGACGAAAAATTAGGACTCGGGGGGTGGCTATTAGTGTGGCATCCTAACCTAGTGACTCCGGTAATTACTAAACGGAACAAGAAGAGGAATACGGAGAAAAAAGGCATTACAGACATGCCCAAACAAATGAGTTACACGACCAAGCATATTTAAAACAACGATATTCATTGAAAACAAGCATCAAACAGGCGAGGTACATGCCTAGAGATAGTAAAGGGGATAGCCGGAGTACCGACCACTCCGACCCACATCACAAGATAAAAACTTAAACATGCATCTATCAGTTGAGATGTAAATGCACAGATCTAGCATGGCTAAGATTGAAGAGATACAAAAGCAAACATATGAAAGATACAATCAGAGGCTTACTTGAGATTTTTATCAAATAAAGAAGGTAAATTGTGGTCATTGGACACTTACTTGAATATCCGGGAGAGTCGAATCGACGGAAGTGTAGATGATTAAGCCTTCGCCGGAGAGATCTCGTCGGAACCTTTTGACCAACCTTTGCACACTTGAGAAAACGTCTTGTGAAGATGAAAAGAAAAATAAAAAGCCTAAGAGTGTTAATATATTAAAACAAAGAGAAAATAGGCACAACCCCTGCTGAGTGAATGTGGCACAGAAAATGAGGCCTGGGGGGGGAAGCGTGTTGACACGGGAAATGAACCGCTTTTATCTTATCAAGAAAGAAAAGTGGAGTTCCAATTTAAATTACCCTCTCTTGATAATTATCTCTTTACTTACTAAGGATAAACGAGCTTATTTGAAATTTAAACGAATTAGCTAGGAACCTTTTATTTTTATGGATTCATAATTCAGGCTTCCGTAGCCCAGATACAAGAGATTTCCAGATAAATACTCACATTATTCCTAGCGCCTAAAATCCTGAATTCTTAATGTCTACACACCCTGTCATATTGAGCTAACGAGAGTGTAAAGATATAGATTTTTGCAGAGGATACAAGAAAACGGCACCCTGTGAATATTAGGTTCCCCTTGCACACAGTACTTCAGGGAACCGGGGGGTAGTTGTTGTGACCAAAATCTGGCATGGGTTAAATTTAGGCCCACTAGAGGATTAGCGTCCAGATCCACGAAGAGGATGAGTAATCTGTCAGGTTTCCGGAGGCCTACGGTAGCCCTAGGGGTTACCATGTACACTGTAGCACGGGGACACATGACTAAGGGTCTCAAGGCATCCCCTTGAGGATAACCTATAGCTATTACCAGTCATCCAGTAGAGCTTCCAGAGTAGCTCCCGTGATAGGGGTTACCGGAGGGGGTACCGGAGCCAGGCTACCGGGCAGTACCCCTAGCTTCCGCCGGAAGCCTGATTAGGCTGCCAATACAGATAAGGCACGCCTCCTATTTTTTAGGAATACGTCTATATCATCTAAAAACACTCTCAAACAGATAAACATTCAGTTATTTGAGGATATATGTCATATATACTTGATAAATGATACAAAAATCAAGATAAATACAAGAGATAATCATTCTATGTTACCTAAACTGCTTGGTAACCTGATTTTATACATCACACTCGATTATTATCAAAAATAACAGTCATTATCCCACTGGAGAGAGGATAACTCATCATGAATAAACAATCATATCATTCAAGAACTACATTCGGGCTTGATCCACTATAAATAGTGGTATGTAGGCAGTTTACGGGATCTTCTTCGACACTTTACACTCCTTGAGTAGCTAGAGCACGTGCACTCTTGTGTGACACAGTCAAATTAGGGTTCTTGGCTGGCCAACATTTGGTCCTTGAGCTCTTATCCCGTAGATTCAGCCCGATCCTTCCGAGGAACCACATCCCGTGTTCTTCAGTAACCCTAGTCGTGTGCCTTCCCGGGCGGCTAGCCATTAATCTTCAACCACGAGCCTTTCCGGGTGGTTGGACGATTCCTTGATTATTGGCGCTATTCCAGCATGAGGCCTCATAATTTGTTGTGCTAAAATCCTCCCACAACAATTTCAATCTAAGTTCAAGGGGTAAAAGCATACATGTACTTGTTCAATCTCAATTGCATCAATACTTCGATAAACATAGCATTTGATATAATTTGAAAACTACAAAAACAACAGTAAAAGTCCTTGTATATGGATAAGTTTTTAAAAGTAAACTTGCCCTGGTTTGATTGGGGTGGTCGAGCGTGCGAATTCGAACGATCTATACATAAGCAATAATCGTTCGTTAGTACCTTAACAATTTCTCTTTAATTACGGGGTTTAGGGGGTACGAAATTAACTTAACGACTTCGTCTTATGACTCTCTAGCCCCACTATAGGTCCATGTCATCACTCGATTACGCTTGTCACTTACTCGACTTAATTTAGTTACCACGCTCGAATCATAACCACTAACCCTAGAACCATATTCCACTAATCGACTTTTCCATTGCGCGAATTTTACTCTAGCATTTTTATAAAATCCAAAAATTCATATTTTAATCCAATTCCTTTTGGGTGGTCTTCACCACTGCATTCCTTACATTCTCAAAATTTTCCATGATCCCACATATATTTTAAGGGGTTTAAACAAGGTTCGCAAGGGGGTCACTTAATGCAGTCCATAGTCCAGAAACAAAATTCACTCCTCCGGCCATAACTAAAAATCCACACATCACCTAGCTATGAACCTTACATATTCAGAAACTACATTCAATTATCTTTCCAACAATATAAGGTAGGACATCAGGGGACATCATTTGGGGGTTCAAAATCGTGCTACAATACAGATCAAAGTTCCTGGACAAAACTCAGCAAGCTCAAACCACATAGATCAACCATTTTTCATACTTCCATAACATAATCAACACCTAATACACTTAGATCATGGTTCATAACACTCATGGAGATATATATATTAACCATAGCCATAAAAATCACAATATCAACATCAAAACTCAAGATCCATGCTATCCAATACATATACATCCAAGATTAGTCCTAAAATACATGGATCTACTACCATACTATATAAACAATACATAACCAAGGGGGTTTGAGATTTGTATACCTTCTTGAGTAGCTAAAGACCTTGGATGAGCTTTACAACAACTAAGAACACTTGGATGAGCCCTCACAAACCTTAATCCTTCAAGATCTAAAAGATAACAACTTAGGTTAACATCCTTCTAAACTTTCAACAATTTTTATCTCAAGAATCAATGGATGGAAGGCCATGAAATTGATACCATACCTCTATTATAATGCAAGGAAGCCCTAGGATTTTTGCTTGGAATTGTAGGTGAGGAAAAGATGGAGAGAAAATCTCTCTCTTCCTCCTCTTGTAGTTCGGCCGAGAGCTTCTAAAGGGGGGGGAGAGTGTTTTCTTGTGTTTTGTTTTTGAAAGGTAATAAAATGATGTGTGTGATATGTATTATTGTGGGGATTAGATGTGGTTCACATGTTGCCAAGCTAGAGTCTAGGTTGTCTCCCCATGCCCTATTGTCCCCTAGGTTACAACATCCATCACACATGTCACTATTCACTTCTACTTTATGCTTTCTAGTTTCTTTTCCTAACTAGCTAGTTACATGGCACTTGCATGTAATTTCTTTCCTTGTAATATTATTCTCCCACCAATGCTTGTTATTTAATCTTTACTTTGTATCGTATCTTAATTATTCTCTCGTAATAATATTTCGTCGCGTAGAGATTTCCCCTATAATTCCTTAAGTACTTATTGTGTAAATTCCTCGAATGTCCATAATTCCTCGTCATAATTCTTAATAAATCCTTTAATACTCTAACCATTCTCAATTCCCAAGTTTTATAAATATTACTAACAGTGAGACTCATGCCTTCACAATCTTCCTTTATATCTTACATAATAAATGCAACAACGCAGTTTCTCAGACAATCAATTCTATTAATCAACAGGGATGACTAGAAAGGTTCCATAATGATAATGTCACAAGATATTAAATAAAAGGAAATATTACCAAAAATTAGGGTTCTTACAGCCTCCCCTCCTTAAAAGGATTCCGTCCCGGAATCAGGTTGAAAACAGTTGGGGGTGCTTTTCACGCATTGCGCTCTCTAGTTCCCATGTTGATTCTTCGACATTCTGATTCCTCCACAAAACTCTCACTAACTTGACAACCTTGTTCCTCAGCACCTGTTCCTTTCTATCCATGATTTCTATGGGTTGCTCGACATATGTTAAGTCTGGTTGAAGATCCACTTGATCATGTTCTATCACATGTCGGAAGTCGGTATGGTATGGTCGTAGCATGGACACGTGGAACACATTATGTACTTGCTGTAAGCTCGGGGGTAAAGCCAATTCATAGGCTAACTTCCCAACTCGTTTCAAGATCACAAAAGGTCCAATAAATCTCGGGCTTAGTTTTCCCTTCTTACCAAATCTCATCAATCCTTTCCACGGCGATACCTTCAACATCACAAATTCGCCTACCTCATATTCTTTGTCCTTGCGGGTCTGGTCCGCATACTTCTTCTGTCTGTCTTGGGCCGCTACCAGCCGTCCTCTTATGAGCTCGATAGTTTCTCTTGTCTGTTGGACCAGTTCAGGCCCTAAAATCTTCCGCTCTCCAACCTCTTCCCAACACAAGGGAGACCGACATCTTCGTCCGTATAAAGCTTCATATGGGGGCATGCCTATACTCGCATGGTAACTGTTGTTGTAGGAAAATTCGATCAACGGTAAGTGGTCATCCCAACTTCCCTTAAAATCAATGGCACATACCCTCAACATGTCCTCGATGGTCTGTGTAACACCCCCAGATCCGGGGTCCGGGATCCGGTGGTTACGGTTTCCAATTCTGTCCACAACAATTGAACTTTCCTTAACATCAAATAAATTACGTCTCTATAACCCCAACACAACAATATAAAACACACCCGTTATAGTCCCAGAGATGAAATCAGAGTAACAATCAAATTTTTATTAATCACATTATGAGTTCTTACAATCAAAAAGGATTTCAATATAAATACATACTCTTTGCCATCCATTTACATAAGTCATACTATACCATATTCTTGGTACTGAAAGAATAAATATACCCTACCAATAGCTTCTTCTTCAGCTCTGGTAGTCTCATCGTCCTCGCCCGCGTCGAGTGCGCCTTGTGCGAGTCATCTGATCTAGCTGTTGTTGTGATATAATAATAAAGCAAGGGTGAGCAATAGCCCACCAACAATAATATATAACTGAACGATAATGTATAACAGTTCAAAAGTATCTTTCAAACCATATGCCATGCATTTACGGAAATGATGCCAGTATAATATGAACGATGAAGTTACAAGGTAACTTAAAGTATTTGTTTGTAGAAATATCTGCTACATCAAAGTAAGCGAGATATTCTTATTGTTATTAAGAAGAGGAGTTTGCAAGAAAAGGTTGCAATTCCAGTTATGACCCCTTTCCAACTCTGCCAACAGTAATCATGTTGCAGGAAATAAATAAATTTGGATGATGAACCAATGATGGAGTATTCACCGCGCCCGCTGTTCCAATCTTGATGATCAGTCGAGATCGCACAGCTCAATTTAGATTTACTACCGGTAGAAGGAAGAACTGACGGCTTTACTTGTATACCGCCTTGCTAGCTCTCCCCGGCCAACGGTTGGGCCAAAGGGGATGGACCGGCGCTACTCGGCCTCTTACACGACTCCTAGTTCAAATAGAATTCATGATTCTGAATGTAACGTTCGTCCCCCTTTCCCCAAGTATAATACTTGTTGATAAGACTCCACAAAGTAGTCGTATCTAGTTGGAAAGGAAAATTTACCAATAACTCCCAAGCTATTACTTGGTAACGGATATCAACTTGTTCCAGTAATCTTACCCCTCGAAAGATGAGAAGGTAAGCAACGACTTAATAAGTCAACAGCACCCGAGTTGCGAGTGAAGGGAATACTTTATGACCGGGAAGTCGACAAGATAAATAACATTTTCCAAGTAAGGTTCCCTTATTATTAAGGAGATAGACTCAAAGAAGGATGATGTCTGAGAACCTTTCTTGATATAAGATTAATAAAAATATGACTCCGAGATATTTTCTGTAATAATCGAAGAAGATAAACCTTATCGAGATTATTCTAAGTATGGAATAAATATTCAGAGAATATTTAATGAGTTAAAATATTTAAAGAATATTTGGGAATATGAAAGAATATCTTTAATCAGAGTATTTCTCAAAATAATCCCTGAAGAAATATCAGGAGAATATTTAATGAATAAATAAATATTTAAATGAATATTCAAAACAATATTCATTAATTAATAAGACCTGAAAAGAATATTTAAGGTAATATTCATAATTAATTAGGAATTTAAATGAATATTCAAAAGTAATATTCCTTTAATGAATAATATCCTAAATGAATATCAAGTAATATTCATTTAGTAATCCAAGCCTTAAGGAATATTCGAGATAATATTCGATAATTAAATCAAACTTCAGATGAATATTAAAATAATATTCATCAAGTATTTAATATCTTAAATGAATATTCAAAAGTAATATTTATTTAATACAATAATATTCTAAAAGAATATCCAAATAATATTCATTTAGTAGTCTCATCTTTAGAAGAATATTCGAAATAATAGTCGATAATCAATTCGACTCTAAATGAATATTGAGAAATATTATTCGTTGAATAGTTACGTTCAAATAATTATTTGAAGTAAGGATCGTTAAATTAGTCTCGAACGAATATTCAAATAATATCCGTCACCCAAACAATAGAAAATATTTACTTAAATATTTTCCTCCGAGGTAATCTCGATATATCAAGGAATATTGACTCCCGGTCTATATTTGATTAATAAGATGTATACGCCCTTCTATGAGGGTCTTACAATAACCGGCTTATAACTGATATATAACTATCTAGCTTATAAGCCAACAATAACATTCAGGGAACAAGTATATCAATTCAACTTGAAAGTAGGCATGCATGCAATGGCATATGTATATCAGCAATCATATATATATATATATATTTATTCAATCACAACAACAGCCTAAAAGATGGGAATTGAAACTTGCCTGGTAGTCGAGTACGGTAAGGGGTAGTGGTAGCGGGTCCCGGGTCAGCTTGGTGATCTATAAATAGCCAAGACATTCGGGATTAATCACTTAACATCTTAAAAGTTAAGTTATACTTAAATCGAAACACGTTCTCGAGTTATCTCTTTATACCCCTTTTTGTGGATTACTTAACATCACTGATCCGACCCGACATTCGTTCGTTAATACGACATGTCACTGCACTTATACTTGGGACATACTTAAGTCATATGAGTTCTAAGGTTGATCGTTACGAACCAATATTATACTCCGAGTTTTATCGCCCGTTTTCTAAGTGTTTTACCGAAGTTATAAAAGAGTCGTCTTTTAGGGGTTCGTTCGCGTTTAACCTTGACTCGAACATTTTTAATAAATCGAAAAATGCTCTTTTTGACATACGGTTTTCTTTCACACCTTCCTTCTTACCCCTAGTATTTATTTACCAAGATTCGTCATGACTTCACATATTTTACGAGGGTTCAATTTTAATAACGAACTCGTACTTACGGTTTCGAACGACTTTTAGTGAATCGGCCATAATTCCTAAACCGTAAGTCCGTTTCACATGATCTTTATATCAAAACGAAGCTTATAACATGATCTATCTTACCATGGCAAAACATGAAACTGGACAGTGACTTATGGCTACTGTCAACCACGATTTCTTAAGGTTAACAAAAATCGGGCATTATGACGGCTATAAATCGGACGTTCTAAAATTCACAACAATCAAGCCAAGCCACACCGGGCATCCATACATCATTTCTACATGATTCTCATCTCAACAAGCCCAAGAACATCATGCTTTACCATAATAATCATTATGCTACTTAAATCACTAAATCATTAACCAAGCATGCTTATAATGTTACCATAATCATAACTAAGCCAAATCATCAAGAACATGCTAAAAACTCAAAATGAGATCCATGGTTCTTAAGAGTTATACCTTCCTTAGAGAGTGTACAAGCCCTAATAATCCTTGTATGGTCCTTGTATAGCCTCCATGTAGCTTGAATCATCCACCAAAATCAAGATCCAAGAGTTTTGTTCTTGAGGTTACTATTCACCCTCTACTTTGATGATTTTATTGAAAATGGAAACATTGGATTTTGAGACTAAGATTTCTAGGGTATCATTTTTATGAAATATAGGATCTAGGATAAAAATTTGGAGATCAAACAAGGAGTGGAAGCTTGATTTCTTCCTTTGAATTTCTTGAAAAATTCGAATGCTCCATGGATGAGAGAAGTGGAGTTGTTTTGCTTGGTTGATTGCATAAAGTGATCATTAAAACAAGATATTTGTTTGGCTAACTATAGTCTAGTTGATGGGTTAAGGCTTGGTTAAGGATTTGCTTCCATGTGGACATGTATTGGTGCCTTATGTTACACCCTCATGCTAACTAGTTTAGTTTGTCTCCAATGATACTTGTATGTATGAAACTTGCTTGGTTCCTTGCATTATTGTGATGAAGAAGGGATAAGGATGAGTGAATTATTTAGGAAGATATTTGTTTGACACAAATGCAAGTTGCCCCCTCTAGTTTGGTAGAAAAACAAGCTTCTTGAAGAAGCTAACTTAGCTTAGATAATATCTTCATAAAGCTACCTTAATAAAGTGATGATGCCATGGTGGTGATCTCATCCACTTGCACATGGTTGTCTCTTGGTTCTCAGCTTGTTTCTTTGTCCGGTTATTGCTCAATTCATTGATCGTTCGGACGAATAACTAAGTAGTTTCACCTCTAGGGTTTACCGGGAAATTTCTCGATATTCATAATACCTTCCCCAATCCTTAATATAATCCTCGTGATGACCATGTAGGATATTTAATCTCGATACGAACTTAATCCGTAATCTAGGATTCGTTCGCTTTATTGATTAATCTCGTTATAACGTTTTAGCGGTTTCTAGAACGCTTGTTTCACTGCCTCAGTGGTTTCCTACCTTCATTCTTAAATCAAATATAATAACATCCCAAAATATCAAATCCTCAAAGTTAATATCTCAATTCTTGGATTATAATAATATTTAATCCACTGTCCGGTCAAATATTATACCGAAAAAGAATTTGGAATTTCTGAATTCCGATCGTCTCTGCATTCACTTATTTCCACCGCGTATTACTAATATGACTTCGAAACATCCATATCACGTCCCGTACATAGGGTGGCGTGAAAAGTTTTCCAACTTACAAAATCACTATTCATCAACCAAATTACTATGCACGTACAGGAAACACTATGCACGTACGGGAAACACTATGCACGTACGGGAAATACTATGCACGTATGGGAAACACTATGCACGTACGGGAAATACTATGCACGTATGGGAAACACTATGCACGTACGGGAAATACTATGCACGTATGGGAAACACTATGCACGTACTCATTTCCGTTCAACGATCCATTAGCTCCTTCCTGGATGGTAGATTATTCTTATCTAGGTCCTCAACCATCGAATTACTCTATTCTGACAATGTACCAGTGCATCAGGATCATTGTCCAAAGCAATATCCATTCATTACAATCATTGTTCTTTGAAACCACCATTCATTAGAGCTGGTGACCTTGTTGTCGGAATCATTGTTCTTCATTTTATCATTACTTAATAAAAAGTTTTAATTATATCCAAAATTTGGGGTTCTTACAATCTCCCCTCCTTAAAAGGATTCCGTCCCGGAATCAGGTAGGAAGCAAAGAGTCATTTGCCTGTCGTTCCCTTTTTAGCTTCCCGGTCAATTCTTAGTCGTTCTACCCTTCCTCAGCACATCTTCTAGTGCTACAATCCATACTATATCCTTTTTCCCTCAACGTTGCTACTTTTCGTACAACTCACTATCCGGGTTATACTCTTACTCAGTCTTATCCTTATTGATACCTGCAGTAACATTGGTATCACTATCACCCTATGAATTCGGAGGTAACCTCGCTCGTACTGTGCATTTCGTGATTGCTTTAATCTTTGCAATCTCGATCAATATAGAGAAGTGGAAAGATTTATTGAGAGATCACTATGATCAAGTGAACATTTGTTATATTGCATAGCTAGTACAGAAGGGGGCCAGCCTTTAGTACTTGACAAGCAATTAAACAAGTTAGGGTATTCCACTTAGACTTCTATCACATAGACAGATAGTCACGTAGCAGTACCTCCCCTCCTTAAAGGGTTGTTCTTCTCAATTCATAAAGAAGATGAATAAGAGAGAAGAAAAGAAAAGAGTTCTAAAGGATTATAGAAGGTTTTCATGACTATAAAATATCATACTCAGAATTTACCTCTGGACTATAGAGGTTCATCAAAGAAGAAATTAATCATAATTATATCCAATACCATTTGATCGCAATCTCATGTGTCAACACATCTTGCTGCTTTGTCCATTATTCTATGGACAAATACTCTTGTTCAATCTTAGCGATACTCACATTCGGGAAATCCTTCAACCTTTCAGGTTAAATCTTAGATTTCTCACTTGACATCATTATTACTGACATCCCATATCATGCTACTAGCTTTTCCATAACTATAATATTGACACTATCAGGTTGTCATCCTGAGAATTCATTAGAAAACCCATTCATAACATTCCTTGCTTCTCATTCCATAGTTGCTTCCCCAGCCTTTTCTTTATCAATCACATCCTTCTTATTAGCTGATTCTTACTCATTTCTATTATTTACTTTCACCTTCACCTCTTTATTGAGACACCTTTTTGCACTTGGTACCTCTTTATCGGTATTCCGTCACATTTATTCTATAATCATCACGTTATTCCAATTTAAACTTTCCGAAATGAATCTGGCCCGATCCCTTTAACTTAGATTCCTATAATCTACTTCTGTCAACTTGTTTCTCATCACTTGTTCTTTTCTACCCGCGGTTTTCACAGGTTGTCTTTCGTAAGTCAGATCAGGTCGTACACCTACCTGCTCGCACTCTTATCATCTGTTGAGCATCTGCATTTTACTGGTGTAGCTTTGCCACATGAAACACGTTACTACCATGCTATAAGCTTTGGGGGTAAAACTGGCTCGAATGCCACCTTCCGAACACTTTTAAACTCTCAGGTGGCCTAATAAGTCTCGGGCTCAACTGCCCTTCTCTCTAAATCTCATTAATTCTTTCCATGGGAATATCTTTAACATCATGAATCATCAACCTCATATTCTCTATCTTGTTTGCGCAGAAGTACACTAACATAACTTGTTTGTCATTCATCAACGTACCATTTAGTTAATCAATGGCAGCACTTTCTTTATCTTTACATTGTCATCTATTTTCTTAGAAGAATCACCATCGCTTGTTGTTTACATAATGCATTAATAGCTAACCCTACGGGTTTCAAATCCCTTAGGGAGACAAAGTAATCACTATTCCTTATCCATAAGGAACACTTCCTGAACTTGATGTAGATATAACATGAAGTAGATAGAATTGCAGAAGAGTTTCAAGCATCGCAGCTAGGTCCGGTTGATGAAACTATCACTCATGCATCTTCCATAAAAGACTGGAAACTTAATGGTTTACTTCGTCAATTTTTGTATCATGGTCCTGGTTTGCCTCAAAACGGGACCTTCTAAGGTATGTAATATGCTTAAGACCTCATCAGGAATCGAATCCTTACTTAAACTATTATTACCTTCGATTCTTGCACAATCATCAAAAGGAATGTAACTTCCTCCACTCCAATATGACCTTCAAGGTCTTTCCAAATATTATTTTGTTTCTTCGGTATGAACATTTGTAATTATTCATTTATACTTATACTGTCGGCCACCTCATTGGCCTTTCCTGCTAATAATAATTTCTGGTAATCCTTGTTCTCTGGATATATTCCAATTCAAACATTTCTACCTCATTCCCATCATTGTTGGGTGAAAGCATTCTCCCTTAAGCTCTACTGATGGAGAAAAATATATTTATCAGTCTTTCTCCATAAGTCATTGCTTTCACTTACCCATGGGAACTTTATCACGTTTATTCCCACTCCTACTTAGGATACTTCTTTTCATAGTTCTTTCCTTATCTTAGGATAATCTCAAACTTTATAGGTTCAATCCATACTTCCTCATGGTCTCATACATGCCTCATCTGGCATTATTGTTACTATGTCATACATTCCTTACCAAACTTCCATTTTGAAGTTCGGAATATTACCTTTTTCCTTGTAAGGTTTCATAGGTCATCCTCATCCTTCCTCCTGTATTTTCTGGGTACAGGGTATATCAAAATGTCATTGATCAATACTCTAATAATTCTATCTATGTTCTTTCCAGAACTCTTTTTTTTTTTTTTTTTTTTAATCCTTACCGGTCATTGTTGCCTTAGCAAGTCCAACTCATATCATCTGAAGTCATAATGTCGTTATTAGGGTTAATGCCACCCCTTGTGCATTCCCTAGGGTTTGTCTTAATTTATGGATATCCTATCCTTAATTCAACTGCCAAAGAATTCTTGCATCTTATAATTTGCAATCAGATCATGTATCCTTAATAAAGGTCTCTTTTCAATCATTCTCATTTGATAATCGATCGGTGGCTTAATGCCATCCTCTTCTTTCAGATAGTTGTCAGCCTATTTGGCCTTCCAAAAAGGCAACGTATGCCTATCTCCTCTCTTACAGAACTTGGTAATGGCAGCAAGGATGTTTTGGAAGATATTGGTCGAGTTCAACTTGAATCTCTTAGTACTTATCGTTCTTCTCAAATGTACTTGCCTTAGACAAAATTTCTACAGCATACTGATCCATCTCTGACCATTTCTATACTCTCTTCATAAACCTTCGTTGTTTACTTCCCTTAGTCGTAATATGTTCAGGGTATTCATGATACCCTAACATCATACATCTCAAGTCACTATACTTCCATTTTACTCGTAATCTTGGACAACCATATACACATGAGTCTCTTTAGTACGGGTTACCCCATCCCAAAAAGGTCTAGTAAATTCCCCATCAAAACATGGGTTGCAAAGGGTTTAGTAGAAGACTCCTACAATCTCATTAATATTTCCTTTATATCAGAAGCCCTTGCAGTCGGTGCTTACTTAGAAGCAACCCTGCTTTGTCTTTTCATTGCTGGTCTAGTCACTTTATAGTCCGTTGTGACTTGGCCTCAACTGGCCACACTAAAATAAAAATATATGATTTTAGGGGTTGGCTAATAGCATTACTTTTCTAGCAATTGCCGGCATAGTGCCTTCTTCTTTGATACCTTTCTACCTTTCCAAAACTTTACTCCATATAAGTCTTAATCGACTACTCGGCACCGTCTCCGGTCACCTTTCCTCCACTTTTATCTTTTCAACTATTCTTATCAATCCTGCATGCCACACAAGCTTACCATTCCTGGCACAACAGCCTTTTCATTTAAATCAATCCTGGAATTTCTCAGTCCGGCTAGTTTCTTACTTACATTTTCTATTTTCGTCCAATCTCACTTCATCATTTTATCACTACCGTCGATTGTAGTGCTCAGGGTCCGTTTACTAACCCATTTTACAGCATCCTTACCCAAATCACAGGGTTTGCTCCAATTTTTACTCTCTTCCATGACATTCTCTGATAATCAGAAAGACAAGGTTTGCCAAAATTCACCGAATTCCTTTCCAGACTCAGGGAAATTTTGATCAATCTACCCACCTACTGGTAACATTAAGGAGACCAGTTTCGAAACCTGAAGAATAGTTCTTTGAACCTCCAAGCAGGTGGAATCATAAGCAGTCATAGTTAACGAAATAATCATCATCAGATTGGAAGTTTACCCACTGGAAAGGAATCAATTATATCCATCCCTTAGAAGGGAATCAACAGTTTCAAACTGAAACCCGTCACAACGTCCTGATACCTATACGTCCTGATATTCAATACTACCAAATGTCGGTCTACCTAACCCTTTATGCGAAGCGTCGTTGGAAGCGCAAAGTCTCCTTTTTTTTTTCCATTAAGCAATGCCAGCTCTTGGTCATTACCAATTTCACCTTTTAGCTCCAGGAAGATTTTCTCACATTTTTCTCTTTAACTACTGATCGTATTACTTGATCTATTATAATTCCGCATCGGAATAAACTTAAGGTACTACTATAATCCATTCAAAGAGAAGAAGGAATTTAATATTCCTCTAAATCACATGCATCTAACGTTTCTGGTTCATCATTTAACTGAGTTGAATTAACTCTATACTCAGTCTCTGGCAGTAGTCTCATTACGAGTTCATCTTGACTCACTGGTCTTACCTTTCGGTAGGTTCTGAGATCATTGTCTTGCTTGCTACTTCCTTATATAATTTTACCCAATCATGCTATCACTTCCCAATGTCTTTACTTTCTAAATGATTCATTCATAAAATGAACATTTTCCTTAATAAAACCACCTTATTAACCTTAATTTGGTTCCATAATTTACAACCTACGACACCTGCCTTCTCATGGCGAATTATTACTAACAATATTCATACTGATTCATTTATCAAATGATATGGCACTTACTGCCTCATTCTCCACTATTCCTAGGGACTCTGCTCCTCGCCCTAAATCGATGTCTTTGATAATCATACATCCCTCTAGCTCTTTCTTTGTTAAGATGATAATCTCTAAGGATTCTAATCTATTTCCGTATAAGATCTCAAGTAATTCTTCCAATCCTTCTTTCTTGCTGGTACTACATCTGGTAGTCCGGCTATGAATTCAACATGCATCTTCAGATCTCTTAATAATATCTCGGTTCTTTATACTCACTTTTCTGAGCACCATATCTTAATCATCACAGTCATTCTGGCTGCGACCCTCATTACCCATGGGTAAGCTCCTTATCCTAACAGGATTTTCCTTATCTGCTGGAACCTCTTCCGGGTCTCCAGTAGGGTACTCCATCGAATTACCCGCTGATCTTCAGCATATAAAGCATCATCGCGCTGTTGCTCGTATGCCTCAAGGTCAGTCGCCTTACTCGTCGATACGATATCGAGCTAAGTTACTATCATTATACTTACGAGTTCCCATAAGGGTTTTATATGTCATCACTACATTAAGTAGTCCGACTATGAACTTGGCAAGAGTTCTTATTATCTTATTGAATTTATTGTTTTAACGTCACCTCATCTCTGGGGTTTATAACGTACGCTCTGATACCACTTCTGTAACACCCCCAGATCCGGGGTCCACAACAAATAAATTACGTCTCTATAACCCCAACACAACAATATAAAACACACCCGTTATAGTCCCAGAGATGAAATCAGAGTAACAATCAAATTTTTATTAATCACATTATGAGTTCTTACAATCAAAAAGGATTTCAATATAAATACATACTCTTTGCCATCCATTTACATAAGTCATACTATACCATATTCTTGGTACTGAAAGAATAAACATACCCTACCAATAGCTTCTTCTTCAGCTCTGGTAGTCTCATCGTCCTCGCCCGCGTCGAGTGCGCCTTGTGCGAGTCATCTGATCTAGCTGTTGTTGTGATATAATAATAAAGCAAGGGTGAGCAATAGCCCACCAACAATAATATATAACTGAACGATAATGTATAACAGTTCAAAAGTATCTTTCAAACCATATGCCATGCATTTACGGAAATGATGCCAGTATAATATGAACGATGAAGTTACAAGGTAACTTAAAGTATTTGTTTGTAGAAATATCTGCTACATCAAAGTAAGCGAGATATTCTTATTGTTATTAAGAAGAGGAGTTTGCAAGAAAAGGTTGCAATTCCAGTTATGACCCCTTTCCAACTCTGCCAACAGTAATCATGTTGCAGGAAATAAATAAATTTGGATGATGAACCAATGATGGAGTATTCACCGCGCCCGCTGTTCCAATCTTGATGATCAGTCGAGATCGCACAGCTCAATTTAGATTTACTACCGGTAGAAGGAAGAACTGACGGCTTTACTTGTATACCGCCTTGCTAGCTCTCCCCGGCCAACGGTTGGGCCAAAGGGGATGGACCGGCGCTACTCGGCCTCTTACACGACTCCTAGTTCAAATAGAATTCATGATTCTGAATGTAACGTTCGTCCCCCTTTCCCCAAGTATAATACTTGTTGATAAGACTCCACAAAGTAGTCGTATCTAGTTGGAAAGGAAAATTTACCAATAACTCCCAAGCTATTACTTGGTAACGGATATCAACTTGTTCCAGTAATCTTACCCCTCGAAAGATGAGAAGGTAAGCAACGACTTAATAAGTCAACAGCACCCGAGTTGCGAGTGAAGGGAATACTTTATGACCGGGAAGTCGACAAGATAAATAACATTTTCCAAGTAAGGTTCCCTTATTATTAAGGAGATAGACTCAAAGAAGGATGATGTCTGAGAACCTTTCTTGATATAAGATTAATAAAAATATGACTCCGAGATATTTTCTGTAATAATCGAAGAAGATAAACCTTATCGAGATTATTCTAAGTATGGAATAAATATTCAGAGAATATTTAATGAGTTAAAATATTTAAAGAATATTTGGGAATATGAAAGAATATCTTTAATCAGAGTATTTCTCAAAATAATCCCTGAAGAAATATCAGGAGAATATTTAATGAATAGATAAATATTTAAATGAATATTCAAAACAATATTCATTAATTAATAAGACCTGAAAAGAATATTTAAGGTAATATTCATAATTAATTAGGAATTTAAATGAATATTCAAAAGTAATATTCCTTTAATGAATAATATCCTAAATGAATATCAAGTAATATTCATTTAGTAATCCAAGCCTTAAGGAATATTCGAGATAATATTCGATAATTAAATCAAGCTTCAGATGAATATTAAAATAATATTCATCAAGTATTTAATATCTTAAATGAATATTCAAAAGTAATATTTATTTAATACAATAATATTCTAAAAGAATATCCAAATAATATTCATTTAGTAGTCTCATCTTTAGAAGAATATTCGAAATAATAGTCGATAATCAATTCGACTCTGAATGAATATTGAGAAATATTATTCGTTGAATAGTTACGTTCAAATAATTATTTGAAGTAAGGATCGTTAAATTAGTCTCGAACGAATATTCAAATAATATCCGTCACCCAAACAATAGAAAATATTTACTTAAATATTTTCCTCCGAGGTAATCTCGATATATCAAGGAATATTGACTCCCGGTCTATATTTGATTAATAAGATGTATACGCCCTTCTATGAGGGTCTTACAATAACCGGCTTATAACTGATATATAACTATCTAGCTTATAAGCCAACAATAACATTCAGGGAACAAGTATATCAATTCAACTTGAAAGTAGGCATGCATGCAATGGCATATGTATATCAGCAATCATATATATATATATATTTATTCAATCACAACAACAGCCTAAAAGAAGGGAATTGAAACTTGCCTGGTAGTCGAGTACGGTAAGGGGTAGTGGTAGCGGGTCCCGGGTCAGCTTGGTGATCTATAAATAGCCAAGACATTCGGGATTAATCACTTAACATCTTAAAAGTTAAGTTATACTTAAATCGAAACACGTTCTCGAGTTATCTCTTTATACCCCTTTTTGTGGATTACTTAACATCACTGATCCGACCCGACATTCGTTCGTTAATACGACATGTCACTGCACTTATACTTGGGACATACTTAAGTCATATGAGTTCTAAGGTTGATCGTTACGAACCAATATTATACTCCGAGTTTTATCGCCCGTTTTCTAAGTGTTTTACCGAAGTTATAAAAGAGTCGTCTTTTAGGGGTTCGTTCGCGTTTAACCTTGACTCGAACATTTTTAATAAATCGAAAAATGCTCTTTTTGACATACGGTTTTCTTTCACACCTTCCTTCTTACCCCTAGTATTTATTTACCAAGATTCGTCATGACTTTACATATTTTACGAGGGTTCAATTTTAATAACGAACTCGTACTTACGGTTTCGAACGACTTTTAGTGAATCGGCCATAATTCCTAAACCGTAAGTCCGTTTCACATGATCTTTATATCAAAACGAAGCTTATAACATGATCTATCTTACCATGGCAAAACATGAAACTGGACAGTGACTTATGGCTACTGTCAACCACGATTTCTTAAGGTTAACAAAAATCGGGCATTATGACGGCTATAAATCGGACGTTCTAAAATTCACAACAATCAAGCCAAGCCACACCGGGCATCCATACATCATTTCTACATGATTCTCATCTCAACAAGCCCAAGAACATCATGCTTTACCATAATAATCATTATGCTACTTAAATCACTAAATCATTAACCAAGCATGCTTATAATGTTACCATAATCATAACTAAGCCAAATCATCAAGAACTTGCTAAAAACTCAAAATGAGATCCATGGTTCTAAAGAGTTATACCTTCCTTAGAGAGTGTACAAGCCCTAATAATCCTTGTATGGTCCTTGTATAGCCTCCATGTAGCTTGAATCATCCACCAAAATCAAGATCCAAGAGTTTTGTTCTTGAGGTTACTATTCACCCTCTACTTTGATGATTTTATTGAAAATGGAAACATTGGATTTTGAGACTAAGATTTCTAGGGTATCATTTTTATGAAATATAGGATCTAGGATAAAAATTTGGAGATCAAACAAGGAGTGGAAGCTTGATTTCTTCCTTTGAATTTCTTGAAAAATTCGAATGCTCCATGGATGAGAGAAGTGGAGTTGTTTTGCTTGGTTGATTGCATAAAGTGATCATTAAAACAAGATATTTGTTTGGCTAACTATAGTCTAGTTGATGGGTTAAGGCTTGGTTAAGGATTTGCTTCCATGTGGACATGTATTGGTGCCTTATGTTACACCCTCATGCTAACTAGTTTAGTTTGTCTCCAATGATACTTGTATGTATGAAACTTGCTTGGTTCCTTGCATTATTGTGATGAAGAAGGGATAAGGATGAGTGAATTATTTAGGAAGATATTTGTTTGACACAAATGCAAGTTGCCCCCTCTAGTTTGGTAGAAAAACAAGCTTCTTGAAGAAGCTAACTTAGCTTAGATAATATCTTCATAAAGCTACCTTAATAAAGTGATGATGCCATGGTGGTGATCTCATCCACTTGCACATGGTTGTCTCTTGGTTCTCAGCTTGTTTCTTTGTCCGGTTATTGCTCAATTCATTGATCGTTCGGACGAATAACTAAGTAGTTTCACCTCTAGGGTTTACCGGGAAATTTCTCGATATTCATAATACCTTCCCCAATCCTTAATATAATCCTCGTGATGACCATGTAGGATATTTAATCTCGATACGAACTTAATCCGTAATCTAGGATTCGTTCGCTTTATTGATTAATCTCGTTATAACGTTTTAGCGGTTTCTAGAACGCTTGTTTCACTGCCTCAGTGGTTTCCTACCTTCATTCTTAAATCAAATATAATAACATCCCAAAATATCAAATCCTCAAAGTTAATATCTCAATTCTTGGATTATAATAATATTTAATCCACTGTCCGGTCAAATATTATACCGAAAAAGAATTTGGAATTTCTGAATTCCGATCGTCTCTGCATTCACTTATTTCCTCCGCGTATTACTAATATGACTTCGAAACATCCATATCACGTCCCGTACATAGGGTGGCGTGAAAAGTTTTCCAACTTACAAAATCACTATTCATCAACCAAATTACTATGCACGTACAGGAAACACTATGCACGTACGGGAAACACTATGCACGTACGGGAAATACTATGCACGTATGGGAAACACTATGCACGTACGGGAAATACTATGCACGTATGGGAAACACTATGCACGTACGGGAAATACTATGCACGTATGGGAAACACTATGCACGTACTCATTTCCGTTCAAGGATCCATTAGCTCCTTCCTGGATGGTAGATTATTCTTATCTAGGTCCTCAACCATCGAATTACTCTATTCTGACAATGTACCAGTGCATCAGGATCATTGTCCAAAGCAATATCCATTCATTACAATCATTGTTCTTTGAAACCACCATTCATTAGAGCTGGTGACCTTGTTGTCGGAATCATTGTTCTTCATTTTATCATTACTTAATAAAAAGTTTTAATTATATCCAAAATTTGGGGTTCTTACAGTCTGGATGGTTCTCTCACTCTGTCCGTCTGTTTGGGGATGGTATGCAGTACTCATGTTTAACTTGGTCCCCACGCAATCCTGAAAACTTCTCCAGAACCTGGAGTTGAATCTTGGGTCTCTATCTGATACAATGCTCACAGGGACCCCATGCCTTACCCCGATCTCCTTTAAGTAAATATCTGCCAGCTTGTCGACAGTATATCTCTCGTTGATTGGAAGAAAATGTGCTAACTTGGTCAACCTATCGATAATTACCCAAATGGCATCATGATTAGTCTTGGTCCTTGGTAATCCGACCACAAAGTCCATCGCAATCTGCTCCCATTTCCACTCGGGTATCTCTAAGGGTTGCAACAATCCACTGGGCCTCTGGTGTTCGGCATTTACTCTTTCACATGTCAAGCATTTACTTACCCACTCGGCTACGTCCTTCTTCATATTTGGCCACCAATAGTATTCTCTCAGATCTCTATACATCTTAGTGCCTCCAGGGTGAATTGAGTACCTCGAACTATGAGCCTCTTGCAAAATCTCGTCTTTTAATTCCTGAACGTTCGGGATCCATATCCTAGATGCGTACCTCATAATTCCATTCCCATCCTTCTCACACTTAATTTCCTCGCCAGTCAAAATTTTCTCCATCGAATTCTTTTCTTCTTCTATCTTCTTTTCCTGGCATAACTTAATCTTTTCCAATAACGGTGGTTGGACTTTTATTTCCATTAGACTCTCTTGTCCAATTCCTGGTAACCTCACTTCAATCTCCAGTTTCTCAAGGTCCTTGATCAATTCGTCCACTGACGTTATCATCTTGAGCTTCTCCTTTCGGCTAAGTGCATCGGCCACCACATTGGCCTTCCCTGGGTGATAATGAATCTCACAATCATAATCTTTGATTAGCTCCAACCATCTCCTCTGTCTCATGTTTAACTCTTTCTGAGTGAATATGTACTTTAAGCTCTTGTGATCCGTGTAGATTTCACACTTTTCTCCGTAAAGATAATGTCTCCAGATCTTTAAAGCAAAAACTATCGCTGCTAATTCCAAATCATGGGTGGGGTATCTTATCTCATACTCCTTAAGTTGTCTGGACGCATAAGCAATCACCTTACCGTGCTGCATGAGCACACACCCTAAACCTTTATGGGATGCGTCGCTATAAATCACAAAATCTCCCTTATCATCAGGTAGGGCTAGTACTGGTGCTGTCACCAACTTCTTTTTCAACTCTTGGAAGCTCTCTTCGCATTTTTCAGTCCACACAAACTTCTCGGTCTTGCGAGTTAGTCGTGTCAAAGGGGCTGCTATCTTTGCAAAGTCTTGGACAAATCTCCTATAGTAGCTAGCCAGTCCTATGAAACTTCTCACCTCTGTCGGAGTGGTTGGTCTCTCCCAATTTGATACAGCCTCTATTTTGGCTGGGTCCACTAGAATGCCTTGTTCGCTAATCACATGCCCTAAAAACTGAACTTCATTCAACCAAAATTCGCACTTCGAGAACTTAGCGTACAACTTTTCTTCTCTCAATGCTCCCAATACAATCCTCAAGTGCTCTGCATGTTCCTCCTTCGTCTTGGAATAAATCAAGATGTCATCGATGAAGACTATAACACACTTGTCCAAGTATTTCTTGAAGACTCGATTCATTAAGTCCATAAAAGCTGCAGGGGCATTCGTTAACCCAAATGACATCACTAGGAACTCATAGTGTCCATACCGGGTGTGAAAGGTCGTCTTTGGTATATCTTCTGGTTTAATCTTTAACTGGTGGTACCCGGTCCGCAGATCAATCTTAGAGAAATAAACTGCATCTTTCAATTGATCAAACAGGTCATCTATCCTGGGCAAGGGATACTTATTCTTTATAGTCACCTTGTTCAACTCCCTGTAGTCTATACATAATCTCATGCTGCCGTCCTTCTTTTTCACGAATAACACCGGGGCTCCCCACGGTGACACACTAGGTCTTATCATCCCTTTATCCAACAACTCTTGTAACTGAGTGGCCAGCTCTTTCATCTCCACTGGGGCTAACCGATATGGGGCTTTCAAAATTGGGGTCGTACCCGGAACTAAGTCTATAGCAAACTCGATGTCCCTATCGAGTGGTAGTCCGGGAAGATCATCCGGAAATACGTCCGCGAACTCATTAACGACAGGGATTTCCTGTAGGTTTGGTGCCTCCTTCTTGGTATCCTTCACATAGGCAAAATAGGCTTCGCATCCTTTACGTAACAACTTCTTAGCTTGAATCATAGTCAGGAACTTTTGGCTTTGCCGTTTCCCACTAAACACTACTTCCTCGTCCCCTGGCAGTCTCAAACTTACTTTCTTCTTGACACAATCAATCTGGGCTCCGTGGGTTGTTAACCAATCCATACCTACTATTACGTCAAACTCCCCTAGTTTAAAAGGTATTAAGTCTACCCGAAAGTGTCGCCCTTCTATTTCTAAGTCACAACCTGGACATACTTGGCTAACGGGAATAATTTCATGATTAGCTATCTCTATTTGCAATCTGTCTTTCAATGGTTCAGTCTTAAGGCCTAACCGACATACAAAATCTAGAGATATGAAAGACTTGATAGCTCCCGAATCAAATAAAACATTTGCTTTAACTGAGTTGAGTAGTAGGGTACCTGCAATCACATCCGTCTTCCTCACGGCATCCTGCACCGTCATGTTAAAAGTTCTTGCAGTAGGGGCCTTGTTAGAAGCAGTTCCACTCACTCTCGATGTAGCTGGCCCAGAGGACATACATTCCCTCATTCGGTGCCATGGTTTCCCACACTTGAAGCAATTACCTCCGACACTCAGGTTGTTACTAGTTCCGCGACAGGCGTTAGCATAATGGCCTGTCAGCCCACACTTGAAGCATTTCACATCTTGCAGATTACACACGCCCGCATGTTTCCTTCCACATTTGTTGCATTCTAGGGGTTGGGCTCGGGATGGGGTAGAGTAAGACGATCCCTGTGGTCGGCCGCTCTGGCCCACACTCCAACTTTCAGCTCTCTTGGTTCCAAAGTTCCCGCTGGGTTGGGACATCGTTCCTCGCTTAAATTTGCCCGGAAAGCCCCCACCAGCAGAGTTTCCCTTTCGACTATCCAACTTCCTCTTCTTTCCTTCCCTCTCCTTCTGCATCTGTTCACTCCCAGCCTCAACAATTGACGCTTTCTGTACCAGGGTGGCATAGTCTGTCAACTCAAGAACCGCCACACGATTCTGAATCCATTGTTTTAGCCCTAATTGAAACCTTCAGGCCCTCTTTGCCTTAGAGTTCACATATTCCGGCACAAACCTCGACAGCTCAGTAAATTTGGCCTCATACTCGGCCACCGTCATATTTCCTTGCTTCAGCTCCAAAAACTTCAGTTCCATTTGTGTCTCCATGAACCTAGGAAAGTACTTCTCCAAGAATAGCTCGCTAAATCTCTCCCAGGTCACCACACCTCTTCCTTCCAAATTCTTCTTAGCTTCCCACCAATAGTTCGCCTCACCCTTCAGAAGGTAAGTGGTGAAAACAGTCTTCTGCTCTTCAGCGACCCCTAGTATCTCGAAAGATTTTTCCATTTCCTTCATCCAGGCCCTCGCCTCGACAGGGTCGGCAGTTCCTTTAAATTCTGGGGGTTTCAGGGATTTGAAGTTCCGGAAAGCATTAGCATTAGCATTCTGGGGTGGTTGCTGAACTGGGGGACGGTCCAAGTTCTGCCTAAGTAACTCCATGAACTGTTCCATAGGGCCTCCCCTAGGATGTTCTACCACTCGGGTATCATCACCAGCTTCTTCTTCTTCATACTCAGAGTCATCAAACAAGTTATGATCGTTGCCCTCATTCTCACTCAGGTTGGCATTCTCCCCTTCATGGTTCTGGTGGCCTCCGGCTCCATGGTGGCTACCCTGGCCCTCAGAACTGATCGGGTGAGCTCGAGTGTTCATTCTTCTGGGTGGCATGATTCTGATAATAAAACAAGAAAGGGGTTAGGGTTTTCCAATTACCTGACAGCGTTTGCACGGGTCAGGAGCGTATCGTTCCTCCTCATAAGGGTGGAAGTGCAAAAGTTTTAATAATCCGATGTTGGCGATAAAATGTCAAACATTTTCCGGGGAAAAATCCCTTTGGGATGCGAAAACATTTACAAGAGTTTTCAAAATTTTGAAACCTCAAAAATATTTTTCAAAATTTCAAAACAAAATTTTTTTTTTTAAAGATTGTAGGAACATTTTTGGAAATTGTAGAAAACAATTTGAAATCGCATATCGTAAATTGAAACAGTATGGTTGTATTTGTGGCTTGTAGCAATTGTATAATCACAGTTGTATATCAAAACAGTAAAGCATGGCATCGGAAAGTAAAGCAGTTGAGGCAATATTAAGGAAACTGAAACTAAATAAGTGCGGTACAAGGGTTATCACAAAGTTTGGATGTTAGAGCCAAATACATAGTTCCGATGTCAAAGTCTAGCAAAAGTGGAACAAATACAAGTACATCATCCGAATAGTCAGGCTACACAAAAGTAGGGCTACATCCGTACATACTACCCGAAGTCACATCTACATATCTGTAGGTCAGTCTACTCATCCACTGGTCAGAAAGGATACCACTGCACAAGTCAACTCTCCCGCAAAATCGACACACTAATGTCATCTGAACCTAGGGGACTGAGCTATAAGTAACTCATCACGGGGCCACGCCGCGACGGAGCAAGGTCCTCACTCGGGCAAATGCACGACGCACAACACGCCTAGCATCCCTAGCCTGGATCACTCCGCCCCCGCGGATCCCTAAACCAAGAATCCTATCGCGGCTCCTCATCTCAATCCTGTGGAGTCGAGCCCTAGTCCTCCTAGCAACAGCAGTCCTCATCTCAGCCTGGATCCCCAAGCGCGCCTCGCGCTCCTCCACTAGTGCCCGCCTCGCCTCGTTAAGTCGGGCCTCTGCAGATAGTAAGTCTCGGGTCAGGAACTGTACCACGTAAGCATGCTCAGTACCCGACACTGGGGGTAGGTTCATCGGTGGAGGTGGTATGACAGGAACAGGAGTAGGTGCAGCAGCAGCAGCAGGTGCAGGAGCAGTAGCAGGGGTAGGGTCAAGCTCCTCCTCGTCAGAAGTGTCATCCTCAGAGTCACCGTCCGATGAAACAGGGCTAGATGTCTGTGGAGAAGGTGGGGGTGACACAACACGACCCTCACCGGATCTCACACTCTCCTCATCAGTAGCTACAGGAGATGGGGTAACAGGCTCTGGCTCAGGCTCAGGCTCAAAGGGCTCCTCAACGGGATCCTCATCATCAGTACTCTCTATCAGTGTAATCCAGGGGCCAAGCTCGGAGTCAGCACCCATATCCTCCTCAGGATCCTCGGTCTCTCGCATCAGGGCCTCATCATTCTCTCTCTCGAAAGCCTCAGGGTCTGGTATCTCCTCCATCTACACAAGGGAAATAAGGTGGGTCACTAACCATAAAAGAAGGGTTTAGGAGTAGTTCCCTCACGGGCCTTAAAGTCAGGGCTATATCCGATAACCCGACTACAAACTCGATGAGAGCTCTAAGTATTATTAAAGTTGTTATTAGGTTATCGTTATTGTTATTATTATTAGGGTTGCTTTCTTAAATTACTATCGTTTCTGAGAACTGTAACCTCGCTCTGATACCATTTCTGTGACGCCCCCAGATCCGGGGTCGGAGATCTAGGCGCTCACGGTCCATTTTCCATTAGTAACATACCTGCTCTTGCACATAATATATATAACACCGCCATCGACCCCACAATAAACTCACACCACACTCACACACACAGGTTAGAGCCTCAGAAACGTCACACATTGATTAAACAGTAATAAAGTTATCAGAGTTATTACAGACCGAATTAAATAATATATATGCTACCAGCAACACTTCGATATGAAGCGAAGCTGGCGGCTTGAAAGTTTGTTACGATACACTGCCTTGCACAGGTCATGCTGATAAATAAAACGTACTAACAAAAGCTGCCAACCAATCCGGCTAGTGGGGCCTACCGGTGGAATCTCAAGTGGTGGCTCGGGTCTAGTCACCTACTTTCGAACAGTCTTCCTGGGTCTTGCCATTTCGCTTAGCTGTTGTGTTTGTAAAATTTGAAAACAAGCAAGAGTGAGCAACTATAGCTCAGCAAGAAATATATGTATAAGGTAAGCAATATAACATTTCATATGATTGCCAATTGATATACTTGTTTGTATCTATCAGTTATAAAATCACTTGTCATAGTTGATAAATCTCGAAGGTGCAACAATATGTGCCCTTGTTTTCAAAATAAACTTGCAGTTCTAGATACTGCATTGATTCAACATCTTTCTCATCAAAATAGAACACTATCAGCAACTTGGCACAAAAGCCTAAGAAGCAGTGTCAAAGCATTTTTCCAAAATGGAGGAATGGGACTTAAAGAAAACACAAAACCTGACAAGGATTGACGATGATCAGTCGCCACATCCAAGTCCAATAATCCGCGGGTCTTCTCTACCGGTAGAAGGATAGAAACTACATCCGTAACTATCCCTCGGGTGAAAACTACATCCGTAATCACCCTCGATGAAAACTACATCCGTAATCATCCTTCGGCAACACCTGGGCCGGAATAATAAGTGATGGACCGCCTGGCTCACAGCCGCTTACACATCCCGGAAATCGTTCATCAACGGTTCCCCACACCTGCCAGAGTCCTTTTTTCTTTTCTTTTAAAACTTGATTTTGATTGAAAACAGAGTAATTGAGGTCCGACATCAGTCGACCGATGATTCTTGAAATCATACAAGAAGCAGAATCTGACCGGGGGTTTTCGAAAATGTTTTGAGTTCGAAAGAGTTCGAGTTTGAAAGTATTAAAAGTATCTTGGATTAACTTTGTCTTTAAATAAGGAACAATGATTAATAAATAGTATTTTAAGATTTAATATTAATAATTAATAAAATAATTATTCGATAAAATAAACTTTTAATCCAAGATAGGGTTTCGAGTATTTACGAAGATATAACAATAGTTATTTGAGTATACGATACCACCCGAATGACCCTTCGGGTTTTCACAATCTAGATACGATATAATAATATACCGCTCCCCGATCAATAGTATATACGGACCGCTACGACCTCTATTGCTAGAGTCGTTGTCCGAAGAAAACATTTCAATCTAAGTTCAAGGGGTAAAAGCATACATGTACTTGTTCAATCTCAATTGCATCAATACTTCGATAAACATAGCATTTGATATAATTTGAAAACTACAAACACAACAGTAAAAGTCCTTGTATATGGATAAGTTTTGAAAAGTAAACTTGCCTTGGTTTGATTGGGGTGGTCGAGCGTGCGAATTCGAACGATCTATACATAAGCAATAATCGTTCGTTAGTACCTTAACAATTTCTCTTTCATTACGGGGTTTAGGGGGGTACGAAATTAACTTAACGACTTCGTCTTATGACTCTCTAGCCCCACTATAGGTCCATGTCATCACTCGATTACGCTTGTCACTTACTCGACTTAATTTAGTTACCACGCTCGAATCATAACCACTAACCCTAGAATCATATTCCACTAATCGACTTTTCCATTGCGCGAATTTTACTCTAGCATTTTTATAAAATCCAAAAATTCATATTTTAATCCAATTCCTTTTGGGTGGTCTTCACCACTGCATTCCTTACATTCTCAAATTTTTCCATGATCCCACATATATTTTAAGGGGTTTAAACAAGGTTCGCAAGGGGGTCACTTAATGCAGTCCATAGTCCAGAAACAAAATTCACTCATCCGGCCATAACTAAAAATCTACACATAACCTAGCTATGAGCCTTACATATTCAGAAACTACATTCAATTATCTTTCCAACAATATAAGGTAGAACATCAGGGGACATCATTTGGGGGTTCAAAATCGTGCTACAATACAGATCAAAGTTCCTGGACAAAACTCAGCAAGCTCAAACCACTTAGATCAACCATTTTTCATACTTCCATAACATAATCAACACCTAATACACTTAGATCATGGTTCATAACACTCATGGAGATATATATATTAACCATAGCCATAAAAATCACAATCTCAACATCAAAACTCAAGATCCATGCTATCCAATACATATACATCCAAGATTAGTCCTAAAACACATGGATCTACTACCATACTATATAATCAATACATAACCAAGGGGGTTTGAGATTTGTATACCTTCTTGAGTAGCTAAAGACCTTGGATGAGCTTTACAACAACTAAGAACACTTGGATGAGCCCTCACAAACCTTAATCCTTCAAGATCTAAAAGATAACAACTTAGGTTAACATCCTTCTAAACTTTCAACAATTTTTATCTCAAGAATCAATGGATGGAAGGCCATGAAATTGATACCATACCTCTATTATAATGCAAGGAAGCCCTAGGATTTTTGCTTGGAATTGTAGGTGAGGAAAAGATGGAGAGAAAATCTCTCTCTTCCTCCTCTTGTAGTTCGGCCGAGAGCTTCTAAAGGGGGGGGAGAGTGTTTTCTTGTGTTTTGTTTTTGAAAGGTAATAAAATGATGTGTGTGATATGTATTATTGTGGGGATTAGATGTGGTTCACATGTTGCCAAGCTAGAGTCTAGGTTGTCTCCCCATGCCCTATTGTCCCCTAGGTTACAACATCCATCACACATGTCACTATTCACTTCTACTTTATGCTTTCTAGTTTCTTTTCCTAACTAGCTAGTTACATGGCACTTGCATGTAATTTCTTTCCTTGTAATATTATTCTCCCACCAATGCTTGTTATTTAATCTTTACTTCGTATCGTATCTTAATTATTCTCTCGTAATAATATTTCGTCGCGTAGAGATTTCCCCTATAATTCCTTAAGTACTTATTGTGTAAATTCCTCGAATGTCCATAATTCCTCGTCATAATTCTTAATAAATCCTTTAATACTCTAACCATTCTCAATTCCCAAGTTTTATAAATATTACTAACAGTGAGACTCATGCCTTCACAATCTTCCTTTATATCTTACATAATAAATGCAACAACGCAGTTTCTCAGACAATCAATTCTATTAATCAACAGGGATGACTAGAAAGGTTCCATAATGATAATGTCACAAGATATTAAATAAAAGGAAATATTACCAAAAATTAGGGTTCTTACAAACACGGTGGTGCTAAGAACGACGGAAATCACCTTAAGAAAAAAAAGTAAAAATTTTGAGAGATTTTTGCAAACTAACATTATGAGAAATGAAGTATGACGAAATAAGAGGTACTCTCACTTTTTTATAGCCCTCACAACTGGTCACTCAACCGGTTATAAACGGTAAATGGGCTGTCAACAGGTAACTGGGCCTTGAAATTGGCGGGAAGCCAATAAATTTTAAAATTCAAACAAAACTCCATAAGGTTCAAGAGAATTCCACGAGGATCTCAGAAAATTCGCGAAGTTTTACGAAAATAATTAAAAGAAATTTGAAATTGAGGCTGGAAGCCTAGTGAAAGCCATGAAAATGGTCCAAAAATGGAAATTGGCACAAAAGATAGAGGCCAAGAACACCAATGCCCAGGAAGCAAAATCTCCTAGGCCTTGAATCAATCAAGGTTTCCTTGGCGGGGGTACCCATGCCAAGGCTATTCTTGTGAAAAATTAAAGTGTAAATTCAACCCATGCCACGAAGCCAAATCCCCTAGGCGTGGACATAGAGAAAGCCTCCTTGGCGGGGATACCCATGCCAAGGCTGAAGTTCAAAATTGAGGGTATAAAAAGACCCACGCCTAGAAAGATGAAACTCCTAAGCAGGACAACACAAAGCGTCTCCTTGGTAGGGGTACCCACACCAAGGATGGACTAACAAGTTGCAAGGAAGAAAACACCCCCCGCCAAGAAGCCAAATCTCCTGGGCGTGGAAAGGAAAAAACACCTCATAGGCGGGGTACCCATGCCTAGGGTAGTTCCACAAAATGAGAGGATAAAAACATCCCAACCCAGGAAGCCAAATTTCCTTGGTGTGGGTAGGAAAAACACCTCCTAGGCGGAGGTACCCACGCCTAGGGTGGTTGGACAAAATGTAAGGAGAAAATACCGCCTAGTAGGATAAATCTCCTGGGCGTGGGAACGAGAAATGACTCTTAGGTGGGGGAACGCACGCCTAGGGCCCTCTTTCAACTGAGAAACCATTTTCTAGAAATTAGAAAAGGATAAAATTCCTAAAAATTCTGAAAATAGGCCAATAAATATGAAAACAAAGGGAAAATTGGATATTAATTTCCAAAAAAATCCCGGATAATAGAAATATAATTTTTAAATTTATTTCATGCTTGGAGCACCAATAAATATGAGATACCAGACAAATCCTAAAAAATTGAGAGAGATATGAAAAAATACAAGGAATCTTATAAATCAAAACTATATTATAATAGCCGAAACATTAAAAGTTTTGGTACCTATTTTTTTATACTGATTTTTTGGTACTTCATGTTTTTACTTAATTACTCTTCCTAATAAATTAATACTTTTTAACCTAAATACCTTTAATTATATCTATCGATATTAATATAGTATAATATTAAATATAGTCTATTTTGGTGGCCGCATATGAGCAGAGGTATCAACAAATAGGTTGGTGAATGTGAAGTATGCCAACGCTACAAGAGTGAGCACACTAAGTACCCGGGCCTTCTAGAACCTATCCCAGTACCAAATGCAGCTTGGGAAGTAGCTACAATGGACTTTATCGAGTCCTTACCTAAGTCAAACGGTAAAGATACAATATTGGTCATGATTGACAAATTCATTAAATATTGTCATCTCATGGTTCTTTAGCACCCCCTTCACTGCGTCTCAAGTAGCACAATTGGTTCTCGACACGGTTGTCGAGTTGTATGGCCCTCCCATAGCCTTGATAACGACAGGGACAAAATATTTGTTAGTACCTTCTTGACATAGCTTTTTAAATCGATGGGTACAACACATAAATTGTCAACATCTTACCATCCTCAAACAGACGGCCAAAGTGAAAGCCTCAATCAATGTGTTGAAATGTTTTTATGCTGCTTTGCGCATCAGAAACCTGGCCAATGGACTCGGTGGATTACCCAAGCCGAGTGGTGGTATAATACCACTTATCACTCAGCCATTCAAATGACCCCTTACCAAGATTTATATGGTAAACCACCACCAAGTGTAAATTACCAGCAAGCTCAAAATACTGGAAATGCTACTGTTGACGAATTTCTGCAAAACAGAGCACTGATTAAGCAATTGCTGAAAGACAACCTCACCAAGGCTCAAGAACGTATGAAGCTTTATGCAGATAAACATAGGTCTGAACGCACATTTGAGGGAGGAGATGATGTATTCCTTAAGCTCCAGCCTTTTAAGCAAACCAGCTTACGTCCTCAACACAACCAAAAATTCATGGCACGCTTTTAATGGCCCCTATAAGATAGTGAAAAAAAATTGGTAAAGTAGCCTACCAATTGGATCTGCTAGTTGAAGCTCGCATTTACCATACCTTTCACATATCACAACTCAAAAAGAAGCTTGGCACTCACTGCATACCTCGGCAAGGACCACCAATGAGCTCCACTTCTGGCGAGCCCCAACATCCCATCAAGATATTTGAAAGGAGTCTGGTAAAGCAGCACAATAAGCCAGTGGTTTTCGTTTTAGAGCAGTAGAGCAATTGCCTTCCAGAAGAGGCCACCTGGGAACCATATCATAAGCTCAAGTTCAAATTTACTGGTTTCGACAGTGAGGACACTGCCGTTTAAAAAAAAGGAGGAGTATTGTCATAATTAGTGTTACTGGGCTTTTAAATGATATATTTCATTTTTATTAAATTAGTTGATAGGATTATAGATAGATGTCACGTTCTTTCGGTTATAGTGTTAGAAGGTAGTGGCCTAGTGGGGAAGTCAGGTGTAAATAAATTTTTATGCAGCATCTGTTTGGGTTATGAAATGGAATGTTAGTTTCTTTATTCAGTATTTCTTTCTTTGACTACAAAACTCACAAACAAATCAAATATTTAAAAAACAAAATCAATCAAACAATAGCTCCACCCCTGACATTCAGTACTGCTGTTATGCTCGCACCCATTCACATATTGGACTTCGGCAGTAACCAAACCAAGTTAAACAGCCAAGCGTGTCAAGGGTGATCTCCCTTAAGCCTACTGGGAGCCCACCAAGATCGCTATAACATTAGCTCCGATACGGCTTTTGAGTAGCTTTCCTAAAACAGTTGGGTACTAGGGTGCCATTTGGATTATAGGTTTCCAACCTGGTTAATGGAACGACTTTATACATTTTTTTATCCCATCAACCTGGTTGAAATCACATAATCCAAACGGTCTCTAGTAGCCATTAATTAGATTATATACTATTTTTAACCCTAACTAGTAGCCTTCTTTATGTGATAAATGTTAAACCTAGCTAATGCACTGAAATCAATATTACTTGCTACTACATAAGAAGAATCAAATTTACCAAGGTAATTAGTTTGGTCTAACAACTATACTTGCCCTTTGAAAAATTACGTTGCTAGAGTGATCTTGATCTTGTGGGCTTGCCCTTTGAAAATTAAGTTGGTCGAGTGATCTTGATCTTGTGGGTTTAGTGGGAAAATAGCCTATCTCAAGCAGAATCAAATATAAGATTGACTACATGTAAATCATTCTTTGTACATAAAACATATCTGAAATATGAACTCCTTTAATACGCAAATGTGTGCTTTGAATTATTGGATGTCAAAGTAATTGGAAAAAAACTAAGGAAGAGAGGTGTGACATACTACGTATGGCAACCTGAACCAGCAAGGAAACTACAAGCTTTATTTGGTACTACTCTCCCACAACTACTATTTAGGATATTATAACTTAACAGTATTATTTACCCTGTGGGATTTGTGCTCTATGTACCAGATCTCTCCATGCACACCACCCCCAAGTTAAGAAATCTTGTAGTCTTTAAAGTTGCTTTCTGGCTTTCTGAACCAAGGTAAGAATCCTTTTTTTTCTCATGTGTTTCTGGGTTTTTTTCAATACAGTACATGATCCGCAAGAATCTCGTAAAGAAAAATCTTGTGATTGACCTAATGGATTACTTGCAATTGGGACATTTGAAATAACCATGTGACAGATGATATAAGTAATAGGGATTTTTATCAGAGTGATGCTTCCTGTCAAGATCATGTACAAGACATCACACCTAAAGAAGTTGAAGAAATTGAAAAAGAGTTGAATGATAACTGAAGTTAACATTAGACTGAGTGATGGTCATCAACTCCAGAAAAGCCATTAACAAAAATTCAATATCTTTTCTCTTTATAAAGAAGTTTCTTTGTAGGCTTGTAGCAGTGGACTTTCACCAAGTTTAAGAGATCCATTCCCAGGATCGATACACGATAAATCAAGAATGAAGAATTTGGGTAATTAAGATATCATTAATTTATCACATCTAGCATTTGCATGACAGGAAGTGCTAAGGTTCCTGCGAACCCGTGCTTTTATGTGTTTGGTGTTGAAACAGATTACAGTGACTGTGAATGCACTCCCTGGTGTAATAGTATCAGAAGTTAGTCTGTTGAGTGTTGATCCAGAAATTTTATCATGTTTAACTCTATGTTCTATATGTATGGATGCTAAGGGCTATCTTGAGCAAAAAGATATATCCAAAAATTTGATCCCAAAGGCAGTTATAACTGCGAAGAAATGTTCAGGAAATAACAATTTTGCTCGCTGACAGTGATACTGATAGTAAAGATGAAATGTCTGTGGAGGCCAATGACGCAAGTAGATGGATTAATACATATTCAGAATGTAAGTTTTTACTAATAGTTGCTAATTACCCTTCAATTTAAAATGACAGATGCTATACTATTATGTTACGAATTACGATAAACTGATTAATCAGTTCTTGTTGTTGCAGTCATCATTCTAGAGATGTAGCATCACTACAAGAAATCCAAAATTTACCAACGAAAGTTGCCAACGGATACATGTTGGTTGATAATTGCTAACGGATTGTTAACCCATTGAAAAGGCAATGATATAATAACAACCCGCCAACGGATCAACAACAAACATTTACCAACGGAATAATTTGTTGGGAAAAAAAAGCGCCAACTTTGCCCGCCCAATCTTACCAACGAATATGACAATGATCTTGCGACAGATTATTGCCAACGAAGTTGTAACGAAATAATAACAGTCTACCAATGAATTACCAACGGACTGCTAATAGATATTTATGTTGGTGGTTCTGTTGTAAATTTGTTGGCAAATTTCTGTCAAATCGTTGGCAATTCGTTATAAAGGCCTTTGCTAATTTCCGTTGCTAATCTATTGCAATTTTAAATCGGTTAAAATAATTTCCATTACCTAATCCTTGGTAGGGTCTACCTTTAGCCAAATCCTTTTTTAAACTCATTACTCATCATTTCAGATCTACTTTTCTCACTTGCCATTTCTTTTCAAACTATTTTTTCTTCTCTCCTGCAAGAAGCTTAGGGACCATTGACTTCTCTCAATCCAATTCTGTTTACTAATTATAAGGTTAGTTATATTTTATAATCAAATTTGTGTTCTAATGCTTAACTGTTAATTTAAGCTTTTTTTTATTATTGATATCTAATTATTTTATGTGTAAAAAAAATTGTAATGATGTTCTTAATTCATGTTTAAATATTTAGCTAAAATTCAATTCTTTTTTCATACATGTATCGTTGATGTTATTGTTAGTTTTTGACCTTGTGTTTGAATGTGTAGTGTGTAATTCATTTTGTAGTTTTTTTTGTTAAATAATTTTTATTCAACGACCTTGGATCTGGAAATTAAGGGACTCATTTTACTTTAATGTTGACCATTATGTTTCATTGGCATTCCGTTGGCAAATACAGTTACCAACCGATTGGCTTAACTTGCCAACGGATTTTTCCATTGTCAAAACTCAAATATCTTGTAGTGACATGACACGCATAACAATGATGAGAATGTCCGCATAACTTGTTTCCATCTTTCGGTGACAAAATCAAACTGCTCAACTAGTGGCTTTTGTAGTCAGTAGCATTTAATATTATTTAATTATGTTTTTAATTAGTTGGTTCCCATCTTTATTTAATTGTGGACAATAAATTTATTTATTTTTGCCAGAAAAAATTTTAATTGTATATATTTTAATTTGTTTTAGGTTATTACAAAGTTCAATATCATGAATAACAATGATCGAGCTTGGATGTATCAAAGACTAGATAGTCAAGGATGCTTAAATCCGGCATTTTTAAACGGGTTGGAAAATTTTATGCAGTACGTTATATCTCGACCTTCATCCATGAATGGGACAGACATTTAGTGTCCATGTTTCAGGTGTGAGAATGGTAGATTCTGGAATGCAGAGACAGTGAAAGTGCACTTAATGAGAAAAGGATTTGTTAGAGATTATTATGTGTGGGATCGACATGGAGAGCCATATGTTGGTAGACAAAGTGGAGAACAATCCTTCACTCAAAGGAGAAGAGATGATGACAACCTAATGTACAACATGGTGATGGATGCTGCTGGTCCAAATTTTGATCCAGAGACGCCAAATGCAGAAGCACAGAAGTTGTATAATATTTTAAAATTGTCTGAGAGAGAGTTATATGAAGGTTGTGAAACTTCTCAATTGTCTGCCATGGCTCAGATGCTGAGTTTGAAATCTGACCATCATTGGTCTGAGACATGTTATGATCAAACCTCACAGTTCTTCAAAGGCATCTTTCTTCCAGATAATGCATTTTTTGATAGTTTTTATAGTACGAAGAAGTACATGGAAGAATTGGGGCTTTCTTCACAGCAAATTGATTGTTGTATTAATGGGTGTATGATATATTGAGGTGAAGATGTCAACATGGATTCATGTAAGTTTTGTTCACATGAGAGATACAAATCAAGAATTAACAGATCCCGGAAGGAAAAAAAGAAAGTTCCTTTTAAAAGGATGACTATTTTCCATTGGCACCGAGATTACAAAGGTTGTATGCTTCACCTACGACTGCAGCTCATATGAGATGGCATGCCGAACATTATCAAGAAGAAGGTGTGATGTGTCATTGTTCAGACTCAGAGGAGTGGAAACAGTTTGATAGAGCACATCCCACATTTTCTTCAGAGCTCAGAAATGTTAGATTGGGGCTTTCTGCTGATGGGTTTCAACCATTTAGTTAAACAGGTAGACAATATTCTTCTTGGCCAATTATAGTGACTCCTTATAATTTGCCTCCGTGGATGTGTTCAAAAGAACAATACTTGTTTCTGTCTGTACTTGTGCCTGGACCTAAAAATCCAAAATAGAAGATAGACGTTTTTCTTCAACCATTGATTGCTGAGTTAAAAATGTTGTGGGAAGATGGCGTGGAGACTTGGGATAATTCTTTGAAACAAAATTTTCGTATGCGAGCTGCATTGATGTGGACTATCAGTGACTTCCCTGCTTATTCAATGTTGTCTGGATGGAAAACTGCCGGTCATTTAGCTTGTCCTCATTGTGCTAATGATCATGATGCTTATAATCTTTCACATGGTGGAAAATCTACATGGTTTGATAATCATCGAAAGTTTTTACCTGCCAATCATCCATTTCGCAAGAATAAGAACTGGTTTACCAAAGGAAAGACAATTACCGAATCTGCCCTGCCCGTACGAATGGGTGAAGATGTATTGCAAGAAATTGAGTCACTTGGTTTGATGAAAGTTACCGAATTGGGAAGTGATGAGCACAATGCTAGAATCATTAAAGCTTACAATTATGGATGGAAAAAAAGAAGCATCTTTTGGGATTTACCATATTGGAGGACATTATTAATTAGACATAATCTTGATGTTATACATGTTGAGAAAAATGTCTTTGAAAATATCTTCAACACTGTCATGGCCATTGAAGGAAAAACCAAAGATAATTCTAAGGCAAGAGATGATATTGCAATGATTTGTCGGAGACCTGAGTTAGCAAAAGATGAGTCAACAGGAAAATATCCGAAAGCATGTTATAGTTTAGACAAAAAGCAAAAAGAAAAAGTGTGTGAATGGTTGAAAGATTTAAAATTTCCTGATGGATATGTGTCGAATATGGGGCATTGCATCAACTTGAAGAAATACAAGTTATTTGGAATGAAAAGTCATGACTGTCATGTGTTTATGCAAAGGCTTCTTCCGATTGCTTTTCGGGAATTTCTTCCGAATAATGTTTGGGAGGCTGTGACAGAATTAAGCCTTTTCTTCAGAGATCTCACTTCAGCTACTTTAAAGATAAGTGATGTGCGTAGACTTGAAGAACAAAATCCTGTTATTCTTTGCAAGTTAGAGCGCATATTTCCTCCGGGATTGTTCGACTCAATGGAACATCTTTTAGTGCACTTTCCATATGAGGCACTCATTGCAGGTCCTGTACAGTATCGTTGGATGTATCCTTTCGAACGGTTTTTGCGGCACTTGAAGAATAATGTAAAAAATAAAGCTCGGGTTGAAGGGTCTATGTGCAATGCTTTTCTGATTGAGGAAGCTTCCACTTTTTGCTCACATTACTTTAAGCAACATGTTCAGACAAAACATAGAAAAGTTCCTAGAAATGATTCTGGTGGAAGTGAGGAGAGTCTTGGGATAAATATTTCTATATTTTCTCATCCCAGACATTCACATGGGAGTGTGAGTACTCGTTATCTTGATAATCGAGAATATATGGCAGCTCACAACTACATCTTGTTTAATTGTCCAGAAGTTGCCCCATATACTGAGTAAGTTTATTTTGTCATAATCAAGTATGATTTGTTCATGTTAATGAATAGTCTTATTATCTAATTATTTTTTGTGAAATTAGGATTTTCATAAATCAAGTTCGAGAGCGCAATCCATATATAACTAGTGTTGAGATTGATCAATGCTTGGAAAGTGATTTTGCCACGTGGTTTAAACAATATGTAAGTTAAATGATACTTTTATAATTAGTATTAAATTACGACTAGTGATTTTCGTGTTCTAATAGTCAACACTAATTGTTTCAGGCTGAAAATCCATCTCTGGTTCAAAATGAATACATTCAGGATCTTTCATTTGGACCTCTACATTCGGTTAAGTCGGTACCAATTTACTATGTAAATGGGTACAAATTTCATACTCGAGAATATGGGGCTGATAAGTCAACATTCAACAGTGGAGTATGTATCAAGGGATCGAACTATAGTGAGACATTTAATGATTACTTTGGAATAATTGAAGAGATTTTGATTGTGGAGTATCCTCGTCGTCCAATTTAGAAAACTGTTTTGTTTAAGTGTGAATGGTTCGATCCTACACTTAATGTTGGAACGAAAATTCATCCACGTTACAACATTGTTGAGGTGAATAAAAGAAAAAGATTGAATGTGTACGAACCATTTATACTAGCAATGCAGGCCATGCAAGTGTAATTTTGTAATTATCCAAGTCTTAGAAGACACAAGGTTGATTGGTTGGTTGTATGTAAAGTAAAGGCTCGATCCCTTATTGAACTTCTTCAAATCCCAACATCACATCAAGAGCCGTTTCAAGATGACGTACTTGAACATCTAAGTATGATCAGTACAAATGTTATTCCTACACATTTAAATGATGAAAATGGAATTGAGGTTGATTTGGACGAAGACAAGGAAACCCCCGAAGAAGAAATTAAATATGAATTCGAAGAAGAATCTTCTCGGACCGAAGATAGTAACAATTGTGAAAATGATTTTGACAGTTCCTCCGATTAATTTAGGTAACTAATATGTATGTAAATTTTAAATTAGTGCTTATATTTATTAATATTTAGTTATTTATATATAGGAACTATAAATATTTACTGATATAATATTTTTCATTTTTTTAAACGTAGAGGGAGGCTCGTGGGGCACAATTAGGTTTTTTAATTCTATTTCTGAAAAATATAAAAATAGGACAGAAGAAGCAGAGGGAGGCTCGTGGGACACAATTAGGGTTTTTCTTCTCTCTAGAGCGGCGAAGAGCGGTGATGAAGCCAAATACAAATCGATGGCTTACGAAGCAAAACCCAAATTAAGCAGCGAAGATGAAATCGATGGTAAACTACTTGTGTCTGTGGTTGACCTCTTTTGTGTATCTGTATTCTAGGGTTTTTAATTTCCCCTTTTGTGTATTCTATGGACTTATTTTCTTCATAAGCTTATATTTTTGTTCCTCCGTATCTCAATTTCACTTTTTTTCTGTTGTCTTCTTGTTGTGGTTTCCTATTTTTGCTGCTTTGTAATATGTTTTTTTAATGTAATATGCGGTCTATGATTAATATGAAACATGGTCAAGGTGACGAGGGTAGTGGTGATGAGGGTATTGGTGAAGGGGTTGATGGCTTTGCTCAATTTGCAAGTAAAATGAAACGAAGTGGGTGTGCAAGTGTTAATAATGATGGCTTTGCTAAGGTCAGTAAATTGAATGTTGAAAATTAGCTAGAATAATTAATACTTTAGTTTCAAGCTATTTCTACGTATAATTGTAGATTACAAAGTATAACATATTTTTTAATTGCAGATTGTGAAGAAAAAAAATGCCATCGGGGTACATTTGTTGGTGATAAGGATGGGTTTGATTCTTCAAGACAGGTTAGAAAAAATTTAATTTTGATTAATCGCTTATTACTAGACATATAAGGTTTCAATCATTAAACACTTGAGAGGGCGTTTGAATTTCAGAAAAGTAAGGAGGGGCTCGAGATCGGTTAGACTACCATTGAGAAAGCCGGCTACACTGACAATGTAAGTCACCTCTAAATTATTTAACAAACTATATTTTCATACTACCTGCATAAATTCGGGAGATGCATAAAGCTTTCCAGTTCCACTCCCTACTGTAATCTCATATCTCTAGCAATACTACAAATGTGTTCACACTTCTGCTGAGCTTTTGTTTTAATTTTCTCTTGTCAATATTATTAAGAACATGAATTAAAAAATCTTGCTGATATGTCACCTTGTCTTCTTTAAGTAGCTGGTATTATGGTATTAGAGCCCAAGGTGACATTGAATGCTCTTGTCTTCTTCCAACATTGCTCGCTGCATAAACAGTGATTGCACTAAATAAATTTGTCTGTGCAGAGTTGTCTCGCTTGCACTGAAATTAATTCAATGTGACAAGCTGACTCACTAGCACAAAGTTCACCTATTTGTGCCAAGAAGACTCAAATTGATTCTGATCTAACATAAGTGGTTTAAAATCCTGCGACTTGCCTGTATACTCCTTTTATGCTTCTATGGACTGAGAATTGTCACAGTTGCTTCATTCGAATTGACTATGCAGCCTTCTTCTTATAGATGAGTAATTGATAGAGACCTCCATGTCCAATTTTGAGCTTGAATTTTCCGTTGCAATAGATGTAAACCTTTAAAGTTTATTTATTTTGTAACTCTAGGTAGTCTTGTAGGAGATTTTAGCGCATCTTGTTATATGCAGCTTTTGATGTTCGAATTGCATCCAGGTTCTTTATATTATCTTCTAATACCAGCCCCTTTTTGAATTCATGCGTAGTCACTTTGCAATTCGTTTACAACATGTGGAGTGAATGATGATATTAATTATCAAAGTTCTTAGTTTTACATAATAGGCAACTGTTCTACTATAAGATTGATTGGCTGCCACTTGTAATTGAGTTAATTAAATTTTTATAATCTTGTGTGTTACAGGCAAGAATGAGGATGTTTAGGAACCTTGCTGATATCACACCAACTCACGCTGGACAGAGCATTCACACTCTTACTGGACAGCAGGTGCCAACACAATTTGGAAAGCGTGTACCCACTCTTACTGGACAGCATGTGCCAAATCAATTGGGACGTGTACCAAATGAGTCTAGACCAATGACGACACCAATTCAATCAGGACAGGGTTTAGAAAATCAATCAAGACCGATTACAACACCAAATGTTAGTGGACAGCACATGCAAGATCAGTGTGGACAGGACATCCCCGCTCAATCTGGATAGCTCATACCAACACAATCTGGAAAGCGTGTACCCACTCTTACTGGACAGCCGATGCCAAATCAATTGGGACGTGTACCAAATGAGTCTAGACCAATCACGACACCAATTCAATCAGGACAGGGTATGGCAAATCAATCAAGACCGATTACAACACCAAATGTTACTGGATAGTGTGTACCAAACTGTCAAAACAATGCTCACCAGCGCAGTCATTACCACTCACACCACAATCTGGACAAAGCACACCGGCTCATTCACGATAACTCACTGCTGAATCAGAACTCAAAGAACACATACTAGCTCCATCACATCCAAGCAGCCTTTATGTATCATCCACAGCTGCTAATGATAATGTATCTTGGGATATTGGCTTCACACAAAGTGATGGACGAATGCGAGTAGAAGTCATGGACGAAGTGTAAGTTTTGAGTTTTTAATTTATGAACTGAATTTTTTTTCCCTTTCTGTTATATCATGTATTGATATAAAACTGCTTAATTTTAAATTTTCATATTTTTTTAGATTGGAACCTTCAAATAAGTGCTCTGCAAAGATCCGGAAAATCTTGTATGAGAGGCTTGAGCCTACTGGATACAACTAGAAGTTAGTTTCGGAAGAAACTAAAAGGTTTTATTTTGAAGAATTCAAGGTAATTATCTCTTTTAATGTCGTTCTCCTACATGCTGATTATTCTAGGAATATTTTATGAAATGAACAAAACATTCGACTTCACAGATTCAAAGCAAACAATCTCTACCAAATTGCCCTTGTTGTTAATTATACATGTTGAGTATTGAATACAGTAAAAGAATACAGAGGGGGGGTGAATGGATTCTTGAACTTTTCTTTGTTCTTGAATCTTTGCAGCAAGATATGTGTTGAATGTGTGAGATATGTAAGTACAGATAACAAAGACAAACACAAACACAACACAATATCACTTTAATCTAATATTTTATTAGATAAAGATTTTGCTACAATCTGTGAATACAAATGGTAGTATTCTCAGCTTCGTTTTTCTTAGAGAGACATTTCTTGAGATGTATATTGAAAAACTATCACTCTCTCTCTCTCTCTCTCTCTCTCTCTCTCTCTCTATATATATATATCTAAGGAAGTGAGGCTGTATCCTTATAGACATGGATACACCTACTTACTACAAATAAGGTAGGTAAACAAAATACTTTCCAGTCTGTCTATCTTATTTGAGTAAGAGTCCAAACGGTTACAGATTTGACTTTGCAAAGCCTGTTCAGATCCACTTCTTTAGCTCCTTGTCCCTTTGTCTTATCTCTCCAAGCTTCTTTGTAGACTTTCCAATCTGCTTTATAGTACATAGTCAAATAAAGCGTCTTGGCTTGTTGCAGGTTTCTGACTTGTACAATTCTTCAGTATTTTGTCTCCACGAATGTATTCGAGAAGTGGCTAAGTGATTAATTCGAGAACTCGAATTGACTTACTCGATAACTCTGAGTTCTCGAATAGTGTTATATTGACATATCGAATCACTTCTCGAATAGCTCTTTTCTCTGGGACTCCTTGAGATATCGAATAGAGCATTTTGACATATCGAATCCCTGAGATGTCGAATAGCTTCTTTAGTCCTTGAGATATCGAATAGATCATTGACTTGTTGACTCTTAGAGAACTCGAATGATGCTTTGACTTGTTGACTCCATGAGTTCTCGAATAGAGTAATAGACATATCGAATCTCTGAGATATCGAATGAGATATAGAACAGTGTATTCAGAGATATCGAATAGTGTCTTCTGAGATATCGAATCTCTGACTTCTCGAATGCTAGACTTCTCGAATAGACAAATGTACTTCTCGAATTGGTACTTAGGCAAATTCTTCTTTTCTTCAAATCCCAACTGTGATTATTTAGCAGTCTTTATCTCCTTGCTTGAGGCATGAACCTTGGAACTTCTTTCAAGTATTATTCTTGACTTTATAGTTACAGTAACACAACTAGAATTTGATGCCTATTACAAGTACAGAACAAATAGAAACTCTACAACTAGAGGTTCCCTCAGTTAAGAGGTCATGTAGGTAATGCATAGCATTACACATACTTAGGCTTGTTATTAGATGTATTCAGGCATGCCTCTGTGACTAACAATACATAATATAGGCTCTCTATTATCTAATTTTGTAATATTTTTCTAATTATTGTTGAGCCATAACAGGAGCAGCCCTTTATTGACACAGGACTAGTAATGATGTTTAGATGTATGGATCCTGTAATATTTAAGCCCCTTATGTGAAACTTGATGTTCTCCTTTAGTCCTTTTCCCTCATTATATTTTAGTCAATTCTGTTACAACCTTATCAAACGTGACAAACATAGGAGTAATTTTTTATATGTGAATAAATATTCGATACTGTAATGCTAGAATATTCCAAAGGCTTGTGTACAGTAAAATTAAAAAGATGCTTTGACCTTTAAATAGTTCCCCAACGTCATAAATATTCTGATACTAATTGCTCAGGTCTCAGAGCATTTGTCTATTTTGATAAATTTTGAAAAGCTTAACATTGCTCCACACTTAAAAGACATCTGAACCCGACTATGTGATTCCAGTTCAAATATAATCTCCTACATGAATGAGTTTTTATATGTTCCCTTACATTTATTGTTGCTCCTTGTGCACCATGCTTGTTGTTTTTGTGCAAAATTTGTAGTCCTTGAAAAGGCCAAAATAAAATGGACTGAAAAATTCTAAATGGTTTTGTCCTAATGTTACAATTTTTACCAGATGTTTTTGTACTAATGTGTACACCCACAAAGCCATATTTTAAAAAAATTATCATTAATATATAAAGATATCCTATTTAAGAAAAATCTAAAAGATAAATAGAGATCCACATAAAAATATTATCATTTACTTACTTTGTTCCAAACTTAAAAAAAAAAAATTGAATTATTTTACATCCCCCGACATAAATAAATATATAGGGAGAAGAAATAGTGTGGAGTGAAATTATACATTATCATAAAATTAGTCTTGAACTGGTTTGAAATTAGCAATTGTTTGTTTTAGAAATACTTTGTGTGGAGGCAATCAGATGCTATCATACAGAAGGGCTGGCTAGATAACGTATGGAAGAAGTATTCGGAAGTTGTCTGTCTAGCTCATGCTGATTGGGAAAAAAATGAACAACCAGATAACAGAATTGGCATGGATGTTTACTTGAGCTGGATATAGTTCTGGAAAACCCCAGCATTCAAAAAGAAGTCTGAAACTCAGAAAAATAATCATTGTAGCGGGGTTGATGGTCGCCCTTCGACACATACAAGCGGTTCAGCTTCTCATAGGACTGTTGCAGCTCGTTTGGTAAGCTCGTCCATGTAGTTTCGGTAGAGATATTCAACTAATTTATTAACTTGGATACTACTGTACTCTAAAATCTGAATATATGTGTTTTGCAGAATATTAAGTTGAAACGTAAATCAACTGCTGATATAGTGTTTCGTGTGTGTCACATGAGACATTTGAAAAACAAGAAGGATCCAATTGGATTATATGATGAAGAAGATTACGAGGATTACGAGAATGATGGGGATGACGAGAATGGGGAGAATTCAAGTGTCAAAAATTTTTAGATTGACAAAAAAAGCCAACAAACATATGTGAGCATTATTTTATAATTTTGTGAATGTGCATATAGATATTAGTAAAATAAATCAATCAGTGTTCATCCATATATCGGATCGCATATATTCAAAATTTTGCATGATAGTAATTATTTATTATAAGTTATATTAGTAGCGTGTTATACCCTTGAAATTGGTAGTCTGTTGCCAAAATTTTAGATTGGTAGAACTTATCTTTCATGTGAGTTTGTCACTTGGTTTTGTAAACGTTTAATACAGCATTGAATTGTTTTACGAGGTTTAGCACGTCAAATAGGAATCCATATATTATAATGATTCATGTCAAGTGACTGGTAACAAGCTTGTTCCATATTCATTTCCTGGATTATATAATCTTACATGAATTTGATACTTTATGAAAGTTATTATCTCGGTGCACGAAAATTAGTGTTAGTGATTTCCAATTAACTGAAAAATTGCAGAGCCAGAAAAACTAGTTCCTATTGGTATGAGTAGTAGAGGTCAACATCATAATATTAAATTAAATTTAAAAGGCTTGTGTCAACTGCTATGTCAACTGCTAGAAGTTGGATTAATATAAACTACAATTTGCTTGGTTTTAGATAGTCAGATATTGGTAGTTATAATGCTTAGGATTAATATAAACTACAATTTGCTTGGTTTTAGATAGTCAGATATTGGTAGTTGTTGTGGGAGGATTTTAGCACAACTACGTGGAGGCCGTTGCTGGAATAGCGCCGTAAAATATGGAATCGCCCAACTGCCCAGAAAGGCTCACAGTCGGAGATTTATGGCTAGCCGCCCGGGAAGGCACACGGCTAGGGGTTACCGAAGAACACGGGAAGGTGGTTTGGTGATGATTGGGGCTGAATCTACGGGATGAGAGCTCAAGAACCAAATGTTGGTCAACCAAGAACCCTAATTTGACTATGTCACACAAGAGTGCACGTGCTCTAGCTACTCAAAGGAGTGTAAGTGTCGAAGAAGATCCCGTAAACTGCCTACATACCACTATTTATAGTGGATCAAGCCCGAATGTAGTTCTTGAATGATATGATTGTTTGTTCATGATGAGTTATCCTCTCTCCAGTGGGATAATGACTGTTATTTCTGATAATAATCGAGTGTGATGTATAAAATCAGGTTACCAAGCAGTTTAGGTAACATAGAATGATTATCTCTTGTATTTATCTTGATTTTTGTATCATTTATCAAGTATATATGACATATATCCTCAAATAACTGAATGTTTATCTGTTTGAGAGTGTTTTTAGATGATATAGACGTATTCCTAAAAAATAGGAGGCGTGCCTTATCTGTATTGGCAGCCTAATCAGGCTTCCGGCGGAAGCTAGGGGTACCGCCCGGTAGCCTGGCTCCGGTACCCCCTCCGGTAACCCCTATCACGGGAGCTACTCTGGAAGCTCTACTGGATGACTGGTAATAGCTATAGGTTATCCTCAAGGGGATGCCTTGAGACCCTTAGTCATGTGTCCCCGTGCTACAGTGTACATGGTAACCCCTAGGGCTACCGTAGGCCTCCGGAAACCTGACAGATTACTCATCCTCTTCGTGGATCTGGACCCTAATCCTCTAGTGGGCCTAAATTTAACCCATGCCAGATTTTGGTCACAACAGTAGTTATAATGCTTAGGATCTGCATATCACTCATTTGTATATGGGCTACCAGGCTTTGTTTTTCATAAAATAAAAATATGATAACACATGCCATTATATTATACAGGTTTATCTCTCGTATTCTCGATTTCTCGTTCTGTTTTTTGTTATCCATAGAGGCTCATCTGGCAGGGCTTTAGAGGTTAGACATAGTTCTAATCTATATCTTTCGGTGAAATTTGATCTTCCCTCCAATCCGTGAATGGTTCTCCTTTGTGTTTTAATCAGCCAGTGATGGCAAGAAGTTTTCACTTTTCAGAAGGTATTCTTCCTGATTGGGTCAAATATGTTATATGTAGTTATGATCTCCCTGTTGACATTGATTTTGAGTAAGCAGCAAATATGTGAAATGTTGTTCTTCTTGGTTAATTGTTAATTATTATTGTATACAGGAAGCGTTTGTAAAGCTTCATGAGCAGTGTGAGAAAAGTGGGCAGCCCGTGGATAGGAATACATTGTTTCTCGAAGCGGTTGGAGGGGCTGACAAAAGAAAAAGGGTGTATGGACTTGGTTCATCACAAAGCCTTTTCTATCGTTCTGAGGTAATGGCATGCACTTCATCCTTCGCCAATGAAGAAAATCAAAAGTTGCAAGAAGAACTGAAAGAGATGAAGGATCGGGTGAAAGCAATGGAAAGTCAACTAACCATGATTATTGAGGCTAATTCAGTCCGACACACTCAGCCCGCTACTAAGGATTCAGATGGTGAGAACGGCGACAATGAGTAATTAAGTTAGTATGTTAATGTTGCACTTTTGACTTGGACTATGATGTATTATGACATTGTGGTAGTGAAGTATGGTTTAGCTAAACTAAGTTGTATTGCTAGTCGGAGGCTGCCAAGTATGTATGGCTATTTTGGATATGATATGTAAGACTGCCAAGTATGTATGGCTATTTTGGATATGATGCGTGCCAAGTATGGCTATTGTGGTTTTGATGTTTAATTCTACTATTTTATAGGACAGTGATGTTGAGACTCTGAAATGTCCTATTTAATGAAATGCTGGCTATTATTTAAGATAATGTCATCTTTTGGATTTTATTATTACGTTTAAATTAATGTACAGGTTTTAGAAAAAAAAAAGAAATTTGTTTGTACCAACAAATACTGCCTGCAAAAAAATGATAAACTTACCAACGGATTATTCCGTGAAGACTTTGTTGCAACTTTTAACTGCTTTTAGCAACATATAATCCATTACGAAATTGTTGCAAAGTATTACCAACGGATAATTGCGTTGGGATATTGCCAACGGAAGTTCGTTGGGAAAGTGTTGCTGCCAAATACCAACCAAATATTCCGTCTCCATATTGGTCAATTATAAAACAGGAGTTCTATTAGTAGTTTGTTGGTATTCCGTTAGTAAATTTAGTAATGAAATGTAAATCCGTTGGCAATGACTTCCCGACGACAGGTATCTCGACCATTATGTTTCATTGGCATTCCGTTGGCAAATACAGTTACCAACCGATAGGCTTAACTTGCCAACGGATTTTTCCGTTGTCAAAACTCAAATATCTTGTAGTGCATCATTCATCTGAAAACACGGATTCCTTCACTTCTTTCTTATCAATGTAGAAAATCATGATTTGCCTTTTTGTTGGAAAGTGTGTATATCCCTATACTGCCTGAAGCTCGTGATGACCCTTGCCGTCAGGGGCGGAGGCACCAGTGTGCCCAGTAGATCCCACGCATGCCCATTATCAATTATTTTTTTTTTTTTGTGTATATCTCTTTTTTTGCTAAATAAAATACTATATTAGAATGATTGTCTAGTTACATTTTTAGAGAAAGACTTATTTTTGAAGGTTAGTTTGGATGATATTATAGGTCAATTTCAAAATATGAGAACTCGACGCGAACAATTGTAATGACTTTTAAAATATGTAATAAAATTTTATTTTTGCAATATTTTCTTAGTAATGATTTTTAATTTATGCACTACCAAATTTTTGATTCTGTATCCGCCCCTGCTTGCCGTGAATGTTATGTGCACTTAACACATACGTCCATTTGCAGATTCAGAGATTAACTGTCAGACGGGTATTGTGGATTCGCTCTTAGGTTGTCACGTTAAACACGTTCCGCAATCAGATCCAATGATACAAAAGAAGTTTGCAGTCATTCTGTGGCGTGAAATTGTTATTGCAAGTTGGTGGCGAAATAATAGTGTAAGAACAAGTCCAATGCAATGATATCCTTGGTTCTATTGCTATGTTATAGCACCAAGTGCTAAAACACTCATCTCCAAAGGGGTGTTAATTTTTTTTTTGACGAATCCAAATAGGTGTTATAGTTGGATGCAAATATGCATAAATGCATACTTGGTTCTAAATTTGAAACCAAGAATGCATTTATGCATTCATGTATTCATGTCACACCATCATTTAACTATTTATGAGTTAAATGTTGGTGTACTTTAAATGAAAGTTAGGAAAGATAGACAAAAATTTAGTTAAATTTGGAACTATTTGGATGCAAAATGCAACTAGCATTGGAGTTGAAATTCTATTTTAGCATCAAAAACACTTTTTGATTCCAAATTATAGCAATAGGTATAGCTATTTTGCATTTAATATTGGACTTGCTCTAAAAGCTAAAAGGGAGCTGGGAGCAGAAAGGAGAGATAGAATTAATTAATAGCAGCAACATAATGCCCCTCATCCTTTTGACATCCAGCATTTACTAATTTAATGCATATATCCTTTTCTAAAGTTAATTTATTTAGTTCTGCTTTACAAATAGTTTTTGCTGCTTTAGTAATGAAAAGGTTAATTTTTATGGCACAAGTTGTACAAATTGGTTTAGCAATTGAAGGACTTGATGTTCTATGGAAATATTAAGATAATTAGTAATTTTGTCTTAATTGAGTACATACCATAACAGTGAGCAAGGTAGAATACAACTATAACACTACAACAATGTTGCTGACAACATTATTATGCTCTACAATTCCAAATGTTAAAATTTAAAACTGCTGAAAGAAAAGAATGATATCTAACACTACATTTCATTTTTTATTTATAATATAAGAAGCAATAATATTAGTCAAAAATTGTGTAACTAGTGCAAACATAAGAAAACATAAGCTTCAAGGACAAACATGTTCTATTACAAACCTGCAAATGATACTCAATATTCTTCAAAGAGCTTTGAGCGACAAAGTAAAGAGCATGAAAATTTTTGGTTGCTTTATGTTGCTTCCATAATCAGAGTTAGAGGTAGTCAAGTACAGACAAAAAGTATGGAAACAGCATTCTAATTGCAATTACCATTTCGGAATCCCGAATACCTCACTACATGACCAGTATGGCGAGGAGAACGCACAAGCAGGATTTAGTATATAAGGGGATAGGCAAGAATAGATAGCACTCAAGTTTGCTTAAAAGGCTATTCTGTAATTGTACAAAAAGTTTTCTTATAGATGTGACAATACAACAGATAAAGTTGTGTTCATTTAAAACTCAGAGCAACTCCAGAAACAACATTAAAGAATCTCACATTACCCGGGGAGGGTTAGTAATGAAATGAGGGCCTTATGAGCAGGGAATCGTGAAATGAGACCAGAATATTTTGCGAGCTCAAAGTCGACAAACTCAAAGGCTGGAGCACATGTGCATCCAACAAGGGAAAAGTGCTTCTCGGCATCTCTTGGTGGATTTTTCTCAACAGTGCTATCTGTTGTAATGTTGAAGTCCTCAGCTGGAAATGCACCAAACCACACATTTGGTGGCACTGTATACTGGAATAGTTGGTTCTCTTGTATAATTTCAGATCCGAGGTTTGTTAACTTAACACTGCCATCTGCCTCATTCATCTCCACTACCTGAAAGAAAATTGATTTAGAAGAACAACTTTAAGTTTCTTTGTTCCATGAACATCTATTGCCAGACGCTACCAATACACAGAACACAAGTGCAAGGGTCATGTACTACACTAAGTACTATTTTTACGGAAAATGTCTTTACTGTTCTGTCCTATGGAAAACTTACTGAATTTGAAGTCAGCATTATCTTTTCTACAACATTGAATCCTGGTAAACAACCTAATCAATGAGCAATTGAGCAGCTTTCTGGCAAAAGTTGAATTCACTACAGTATATGTGACAATTTTACACTGGACTTCATAAGATGCAGTTCTTGGTATTGTTGTTGATGTCATACAGTTCAAATCCAAATAAACAAAAATCTTAAGGCCATATGAAGTTAGTTGCCATTGCAGTTAATTTTTATAATCTGCAACAATCTATTAAAATGGAAGCTGATTCATACCGTAAGGGGTTCTCCCAAATAAAAATTCCAGGTTTCTGAACATGGAATACGGTGGAGGTGAGACACACTCCCAGATGGCATCAAAAAGTATATGTTTGTACTGACAGCACGATCAACCTTATCTGCAAAGATGTGACATCAGTAGGGAGATTACCAACAGCATAGTCTGTTTTCATATAGTATATCCCGAGCCAAGAGTCTAGAACTTTATTTGTGTACTGTTGTACACAATTGAATAGAATTTGAAAGTACGAGATTCAAAATTTGCACCAATAGAAACATGAACTATTTCCCTATATATCGGTACATATGATATAATATCTGAGCTTTGGATATTCTAAACTACAATAATATTTTCAGAACTTCAACGCAATGCCATCTTAATAGTCTTTGTGCTCTGTAGCAGTAGCACCAGAAACATTTTCTTCTGTAGTGTAATCAATTACTACCCTTAAACAGAAACAAGAGTGCCGAAGCATACATATTGATAACATGATCATTTGGTCATACAGTAACACTCTCAATTACTTGTTTGTCTGAAGTTTGCATTTCATCAATACAACACATTAACAATTATAAACTAAAAGAAAAAGGAGTGAATATAATATACTGAACCAAAAAAAAATGTAGAGGGAACTTGGCACATATCAGACTTTTCATTATATATTATTTTCCTGTTATTGCTAACCCTGCTCTTGTTTTACAATTATTTGATTACATTAAGACAGACACAGAATGCAGTTGGTTAATTTAATTTTTGCTGTTGTTCACTTTAGCTAGTAGTTTGGGAAAAAACCTGTAAATTTAAAACAAAGTTTTAATTCAAAAAAATAAATTAAAAATAAACAGTTGTTAATAGACTATATATTTCAAGGGATACGATTCAGTAGAGAACTAATTTATTAGCACGAAAACTAACTATATTAAAACAGTATTCAACAAAAAAGTTGAAAAATTAATGTTTAATGTAAACCGTTGTAGTCAAATATGATTATCAGATTAACAAAGACTATGAATAAGTCCTTCCTTCCCCTTTCAGAGTGGGCAAATATCACTATGGTTCAGGTACAACCCCAACAAAATGAGAACCACTAAGGTACTATACTTTAAATACTAAGTTTATGTTTAAACCCTACGAAATGTATACTCTAATGGCGGAAGAGTGAATCACGGATGGATCGATGCAATTGAATAAAATTGAGATAATTGGATTGTTAAGCCCTAGTTATGAATGTGTTACAACCTTAATGACCCTCATTTTAATGTGGTTAAAATTTGATCCAACTCCTACGACCAATTAAAAAATAAACATTCATAGCTCCTAAGGAACAAAGTGATACTAGCAATTAATTGGATGCATCAGAGAGAGAGAGAGAGAGAGAGAGAGAGAGAGAGAGAGAGAGAGGGGATTACATTGAGAAGGAAGTTGAGAAGTGGAGAGGATGATGGAATTGTCCCTGAAGGTCTCTGTGAAAAACCCACCTTCTGGATGGGCTTTCAGATTCAGCTTCGCTATTAATTGGGAAGCTGTAATATCCATCCTTAGACTCCTCCACCTCCTGCTAATGCTACTGGGGATGTTTGTTTCTTCGTACATTAAAACCTTTATAAAATTAATACTAGCCCGTGCATTGTACGGTTGCTTGTAAACTGTTTAATTATTTTTTGTTAAAATTTTAAGTTGTATATATATTTTTATTATTAAAATATTTTTTGAATTTTTTAAATTTCATGAATATAAATATTATTCTAATTGTGTATTTTAATTATTACATTCATATATATATGTATTTATAAAAATATTATATAAAAGTAGTTTTTTTAACTTTTATTTAGTAGAAATAGTGAAATTTATCTAATCATGTAGACCTTTTTTCGATTTTTATACAAAAAAATTTATATTATAAGTGTTTTCCAGATTTTATGTAGTTTTTAACTATATAATTTATAACTCGTGTGATGCACGGATGTTTTTTAAATAATTTTTATCTTATTACTCATATTTTCATATATATATATATATATACATATATATATATACATATACATATATATATATATATATATATATATATACATATACATATATTTTAATTAGTAGCAAAAAATTATTTACGTTAATAAAATATCATAATACATTTTTGATAGTATTTTAAACAATAATGTTTTAATTTTTAACTATAATATGTTATTGACGGGAATTTTTGGAAGTAGCTTATGTGAGAGTGTTGGTTGTGTTTTTATAATCCTCACACTTACCTGGTCAAAAGAACACAAGTTGTTATGATATACTTGCTCGTAGATGAGACAATGTGTGTAGGGAACAAAAAAGACGTCCTCATGCTAGATGTGTACTGATGGACAAACACTTTCTTGTATTTATTGGAGTAGTTTATAATATAATATAAATGTATCAAAAGAGTTTTTTTTATTATTATATCCAACGGTTCTCATTAATCTATCTTAAAATCCAATGGTTGATATTGAGTGTACCAAATAAGTGACCAAATAAGTGACCAAACTACCAACCAACCAAATAGAGGTTGTTTTGCTTATAATAGTATAGTATAGATAGTTGGACCGAAAAATTCTAGATATTATTTAATCGATAAATTAATAATTATTAATTTATAAAGAATTTTTAACATCAAAAAAAATTAATTTCCAATTATATACATTTAAATAGAATGAATTGTACAATTTATATTTTATATTTAATTCAATTAATTCAATATACATTGCTTTACAAATTCAAGAGTATTATCAAAGATTCAAAATAAATATTCATGTATATTTGGATGATATCAAAGATAGAATAACTTTTTTGGAACCTTTTGCACGTAAAGAAGCACTTAAGACATTAAAAACATTGATTAATAACATTTTAATGCTTTATGTAAATACCACATTCGAACTTTTGGATGCAACAAAGAGGGTTAAGGATGAGTTTCATATAGATTCAAATTTAAGAACCCTATAATCATATTTTACAAAAGGGTAATACATATATTTTTATGATTATAAAGGACTTATTAATTTATAATATTATTGGGACCATATATTTATATAGGGTTTTTCAAAAAAGTTATTATCTTATCGAAATTGATCATCTATTGAACTGGTACAAGTTGGAACCGGAGGAAATTATTAACTTAGAGAGATTATTAATTTATCGAGTATTAATTTAACCAGGTTTTAGTGTACTCCACGCTTACCCCCAACTTCTGTACCCTTTTCATTAACACCCCCAACTAATTTGTACTACTCGTCTACCAGCCGGTATGGATCCTTTCAGACTAAAATGATTTAAAATATCACAATCTAAGAAAATGGTCTTTTTTATAATATAAAAACATATTTTTAATATATATTTTTTAAAAATGTAATCATATAATGCGTTTTCATCTTAAAAAATAAAAACTAATTCTTAAAATGCAAATTTTCTTTTGCGTTCATTGTAAAAAATTGAAAAAATTATGAAAATGCATTCAAAGCATGCGTCTCTTATACATGCACAAAGCCCAACAACAGCTCACAAAGCCCTTCCATCTTGCCTGATACTGCTGATCCAATTGAAAATAATTGAATTGCAAAAGAAAATTACAAACGCATGTTAGTAATTGAAAATAATTGAACAAGAAAATTATAAATGCATGTTGTAGTTGCGTTGATGAGTGATAGTAAAGATCATTTTCATAAAAGCATGTTGTAGTTGCGTTGATGAGTGATAGTAAAGACCATTTTCGTAATTTATGATATTTTGAGCATTTTAATTTTAAATTATGATTAAAATGGTCATTTATCATCTAGTTATTTTGGACTCCCTTCCCCCGATTAGTATATCATAGCAACTCTTGACAAACTAGTTATTTGACCTCCTTAATCAAAATATAACAAATTTGAGTGAAAATTAAAAATGCACTTCAACACTATCTTAAATGATTCCTTAAAATTTAAGACATGTCACTTCTCCCTTATTTTTAAGAGATTCTTAGTCCTTCCTTATATTAATTTCATTAATAAAATATTCATTTTCCTCCTTTTCTTAACATTTTTTTCCCTCTCCCTACTACCGCTCTTCTCCCTTTAATATTATAATAATAATAAGGAACACACATAAGGAATAAGGAACATTATTGAAGTAAGCACTCCTAAACTTGTCCTAAATTATTAAAAAATTTATTGCTTATAATACTATTAAGATATTCATTAGGAGTCTCTCGGAGATGCTCTTACTTCCTCTCTCACATATTTTCTCGTAATAATTTGATTTTGGTGATTAAACTTGTTAAATTTTGACCTTATACTGTTATTTAACTTTTCATATTTTTTTAAAATTTAAAAATTGTTGTGGAATAAAAACGAGGGTTTGTATGTAATTAATGCAAAGGGGTTGTTGAGCTTCGAGCTTTAATGGTTGTTTCTGTGTTCGAGATTAATCGGTCCTCACAGAATGCCTACGTATCTCGTTATTGCGAATCAAGCCAAGACGTAGTTCTGAGAATGAGGGGTCAGGCCCTTATATAGGCTGCAAAACCCTTAGAATTATGGTAGGATTCGGAGACTTGGTGGGCAAGCCCACCTCCTTGAGGAAGGTTCTAGACTCCTTCCTTGTAGTATTCAGTTTCCATGTTGAATTGGATGCCTTGGAGGCTACTCCTAATGGTATTGTTTCCTTGTTTGACTCTTATTGCTGAGCTGTTTATCACCCTTAATATTAATTACGAAATTAATATTTAAGTAAAGTTTTGGGCCTCGTAAATGGGCCCCACGTTCTGGGTCTAACTAATGGCGCATTAAATGTGTCTTTAGGGCTTACTTTTAGCCCATATCATTTACCCCCCAACTTCTAGGAAATCTGTTCAGGTTTTCCTTGAAGTTTTAACTGCCTTTTTCGAGACTCGGGTCGGGGTTTATCGTTATACACTAGTGTTTCACGAGTATCGTCTTTTGATGTAAAGCGTGGAGCCACCGATGTATTTACGACGATGTTTCAAACGATGCTAAACGGCACTAAACGACACTGAACGGTGCTAATTAGCTTTAAACGACGTTTAAACAATGTTAAACGACGTCACAAGACATTAAACGACGCTAAACGGCGCTAAACGGTGCTAAACGACACTAAATGGTGCTAAACGGCACTAAACTGCGCTTAAATGATGTTTTTCAGAAAGTTGTTAAACGGCTACTGACAAAAAGAGGGTCACCAGAGAAGCTTCCCTACACACCTGCCTCAGCCAGGGCCTCCCGTGGGAGCCTCTCGGCTAGACTGTATCGGCCAGAAGACTCCCCGGGAGCCTCTCGGCTGATGGGTCTTGGCTAGAGGCCTCCCCGGGTGGGTCTCGGCTAGTTGGTCTCGGCTGGGGCTACCCTCTGGTGGGTCTCGGCTGGAGCTCCTACGGGTGGCTCTCGGTTGATGCCTGTCGGCCAGAGGCCTCCTAGGCTTGCCTTTCGGCTGATGGGTGTCGGCTAGGGGCTCCTCCGGGTGCCTCTCGGCTGATGCCTATCGGCCAGAGCTTCCCCCCAGAGCCTCTCGACTGATGGGTCTCGACGGAGGGCTCCTTGGTGAGCCTCTCGGCTTATGCCTTCCCGGCTGGAGGTTGTCGTCTTTCGATCATCAGCTGTCAATACTTGAATATCAACGAACAAACGTCCTAAACTCTCTTTTCAAAGTTTTGGCTAATCTCTTGATCAACATCCCTAATCCTCTTTTGTGGATTAAACTCTTGATTAAGCCTAATTAGCTTGTGTCATCCAATCAGCTATTTTATTCCAGCTCCGTGCCGAATATTCGTCACTTCTTTTCCAGAATTATACTAGATATAACGATCTTTTTGTCAATTTTCCGCCATTTTTGAGATTTTAAACGACAAATGACCTGTAAACACGAACCGGCCTGAATTTTAACATGTTCTAGCAGGTCACCACTTTTTTATAAAAGATGGAGAGAATCCTTCATTTCTCCTCACTTCTTCATTTCTCAAACTTTCTCTCAAGTTCTCTAGCTCTCTACTTCCTAAGTTTGAAGCTCAAGTTCAAGTTCTCGAGATGGCAAACTGAAGGAGGAAAGCTCGATCTCTGAAAGGTAGGAATGAAATTTGGTCTCCCTTATATATTGATCGTCATTTTACTTCGTTGTTAGACTTGTTTAGCACCGTAGCGGATATATTTCCCAATAACTCCTACCAGAGTGCATGCAAACTGAAGGAACATGTTGTAGAGAAGATAATGAATTTATATGGTTTCCCGGAAGCAATCAAGGTTCGAATGCCCAGTTTAGGCGATAGAACTTGCAACTAGCATCTGGAGAAACTTTTTGTTTATAGAGGTGCTTTGGAAGCGGGGTTCAGGTTTCTCGTGCACCCCTTCATCATAAGGTTATTAGCTGAACTTCAGGTTCACCCTTGTCAACTGTACCCCAACTCCTGGATGATTATTATTATCTTCATTCTAAGATGCTGTGACCTGGACATCCCTCTGAGTACCACCATGTTTCGAAGTATCTTCCTAGTTATAAATCTGCAAGTACCAAGAAAGGGTGGATTAGGTTTCAGCATCAGGGTTTAGATCCTCATATGGTGAACACGAAGTCCTTCCCGGATTCCCACAATTTCTGGTCGAGGGAGTTCGTTGTTCTTTATTGGAAAGGCGGCGATTGGGGCCAGTTTTTTGTAAAGAATTTCGATTATGTTGAAGATAGTTCACATTTCATTCTGGATCTCGAAACCCACGAGCTTCTCAATCGGGACAGACTTTTAGAGGACAACGACTGTTCTCACTATCGAGCATTTTTAATAGAGAAAAGGCTTGTTGAAGCAGGCCTTAGCATACTTCCCTTCGAGGGTAATTATACTTTCAGTTACATATCTTGAACTATGTTTATTCTTATTCTGATGTTCTTTCCTTGTATGTTTCAGTTGCTGCGGAGCTGGATGCTAGGCCAGAGATGGCGGAGGTCCCCACTAGGAGAATGGTAAAGCAAGCGGATAAGGCTAAGAGGCCAACTGCTCCCAAGTGTCCAACTTTCTTGGAGCGATGTACCCAGGGTAAGAGATCTCGAAATGCCGATGGGATCACTAGGTCTCCTTTCAATCTGGCTTGGGGTATCTGTGAACAGGACTCCGTCCTCGGGTGCTCTGCCCTGGCCTTGGACTGGTCCAAATGCTCTATTACCCCTTCTGACCGTCTAACTGTATCCTCCGGGGATAAAATTGAGGAGTCCGAGCATCTCGGGGCTCAAGCCCTCTACCAGGTGTGCTATTCACTTTTCTGAATTCAATGTCCTTAGTCAACTCAATGCACAAATGCCTTAACAAACTTCATATTTTCAGGAAAATACCTACTTTCAATCCGTTGCCAGCCAAGGTGTGATGCCCTCTCGACCCGGGGCCTAGATCGGAGGGTCACTGACACACTCTAGATGCAAACACCCTAAATAGGAAATATATAAATATAACATGCTAACTGGCCCCAACTCTACTATCCAAGATCTTTCACAGGTAATGGTATGAAACAAGCAAGCCATCGTCTAACTAATTATTATTACAAACCTGAATTTAAAATATAATATTATTACAAACCAAAGTTCTCAAAAGTTCTACTGCCAGTTCTCACAACTAACTTAAGATCTCCTCACTGAGTTGTTATTGCATCTACCTCATGAGCTATCTCAAAACGGACCAACTCAGGGCCACGGTAAGTGCGTTTCCTTGCGGTTTGGATTATACGAACCATGATTCTTTGATCACTGTTAAAAGGGTTAGACAAAATAATAATGAGCCACCGCTCAGCAAGTAACTAAAGATCTCAACTGAAAACAATATAACAGGGTATCGCAGAAGATGATAGTAATTCAAGATATGACATAAATATGCTGGAAGCAGTAAAAACAATACTGGTATTTGGTAATGACATGGTATCAACTGATAATCAGGATAGCAATAGATATTTCAAAATTGTGTAAAGTAATTGACATTTCAATCGGTAAACCAATTTCATTTCATAGTAAATTAAAAGTAATCATCACTTTAAGAAAACTGATTGGAGGTTTTTACTTCATAACAGATAATACGGTTGATCAGCCCATAAAGTCCCCATATCGGACACAGAGTCCCTCTGGACATTAATCCTCTCAATAAGATAGCTTGGGTTCCCAAGAGGCAACACATTGGCCTATAAAGGTGTCAAACTGGACAGACCAGAACTACACTAATACATACACAAAACCGACGGAACCAGCATACCCGTTCACCCCGTCTCTCTAATCGTCAGGAATCCTTGGAAACCATTTAGACGGAGTTCCTAACATTTTATTAAATGCTTATTTTAAAACATTAAGATTTGCAAAACTCCTTTTTAACTTCGTAAAACATTTTAATACTAAATCTTTTCAAAAACCCCTACTTTGAAGTTCCTTCGACTCTCTGATAACACGTCAGCCCAGTCTAAGTATCTTCAAAGTATTTTAAGAAAACAACTCATTTTGATTTGCAATGATAAAAGTCAAGGGGTTTGACTAAGTTTTCTTATATCAATGAAATATGGATACAAGTCTGAGTCAGGAAGATATAGACTCAAAGGCATCAAGGCAGTTGATCAGATTTCAAGTTTAAAGTATAGTATTATGGGTAATTAAGTTTTTGAATCAGTGGTTAGGTCGTAAAGAAGTTTATAAAATTTTAGGGACAACATAGGTTAAACTGGACACGGACATAGGTCAAGTAGAACACTGGTTTATCTGTCAGTCAATACGGTTTAATTATAGCAAGATGTTTGACATATATGGTCAAGAAGCAATTAAAAAGAATTATGTTGTTTTAGGGTTTACAGTTTATGAAACAGTCGTGTACAGAATTCTGGTTGCATGAATAGATAGGTTAAGCAAGATTTATGATTAACATAGTATAAGATAGGCATGCTTGAATCAACAGGATATTTCAGTTTAGGAATGTAAACTTCAAGAAAAGATAGAGTTACTTGCCTCCGGTAGAATGCAACAGCTCAATAGCTCAGGCTAGTGAATCTCAACCTTAGCTTTCCCTTGATTGCTAGGGCCTACGTCCTTCGTATCTACATAAATCATAATCACTACTTTAGAATACTATACATCTCAGTCGTCTAATCCTATTCTACCCAAACGATTCTTATAACGCATTAATACTTAACATATATCATACATACCTGATATACTTATCAGATTGTCTCGCAATTAAGTAATCACTTAGACACATAACACAAAGAACATGCATATCACATAAGTCACTTATACACTTAGCAGATAAACCTAACTTATAAGCAGTCATGCTATTCTGATATACACTTTACTATTTATAATCTCACAAAAAATTAGGCAGAGTTTCCTTTATAAAATAGACTATCCCGTCGGAAAACATCCGACTCAAATTTATAACCAATTACTCCGATGGATTTAAGATCCACCTACACTTCCAATGGAATTCTAATAACTCACAATTCAAGATCATACTACTTATTATTTATACCATACTCTCTAAATCACCAAGAATCATATTTAACCAATCATTTAATTCACATAATTCAAATTAATCCACCAATTCACATATATTCATATAAATTCGAATTAATTCATATAACAATCCAAAAATTATACATGCAGTTATATTTATTCGAGATTAACCTCATAATCGATTATCAAATATAATTCAAGAATCATCAATTCATAATATTCGAACAAAATCATCTAATTCATAGCAAACCAAATAATTCGTATTTATGCATACAATTTCGAATTATTACTATAAAAATCTGAAATTTATACATGCATATATTCGAATAAAATTATATAATCATGCATTCATAACTCGAATAATAATTTCATAATTTAATGAATCAAACCTACGAATTTATCATGTAATTCGAATATTAATTCAAAGAAAATTCCATAATAATTCTTAAAACATACATGCAAGTACTAAATCATGTTAAACAGAAATTGTAAAGATTTATAGGCCTCAAATTCATCACCGGCCACCACCGGTTCACCGGAGTTCATCACCGGTGGCGTTGAAGCTTCGGGGTTCCCCACTCTCGGGCCTTCCAACTCGAATTTCCACCAATTACTTTCGTTTCAGACATGTTAAGCAGCAAAAACCATCATAGGATCATCAATCTCGAGTAACCCACAAGAATTAACACACATATACTCGCATATATACACACGGTCACATATATATACATACACAAAATCATTCAACACGACACCAACACGATTTAAATACTAAAACGGTAATTAAACATCATGGGTATCATTTCAAAGTAATCATCACTGTATACAAGCCGAAATAGAGTAAAAACCGAAGTGGGTTTCCAGAGATTCTTCACAAAAATGACATGCATCGATGGTAATAGAAAGAGGAACAAAAAATATACACAAATCCGGTTTCAGATTATACAAACCGGCAGGAAAAAGGGGTCAACGGAGAGGAGAGAGATAGTACCAAGAGAGAGAGAGAGTCGAGAGTGTTTATGCAGAGAGCAAGAAACAGAAATGAAGAAGAAGAAGTGGCGGTGTTGTTGTAATAAGCTAAGGGGTATAAATGTCATTTAGCAATTGCTCTTTTACTTTGCTGAAAATCTGATTTAAACCACTATAAATTCGAAATTAAATAAATAATGGGGAGAAAATAAAACTAAAATTTTTAAAATAAAGTTTATGAAATTTGGATCATCCCCATATTTTTAAAATAATATTTGGATCAAAAATGAATTTTATACGGATCTTTGGAATAAAAGACATTTAAAAGAAAAAAAAGCTTTTTAAATCATTTGAAATTACCAAAACATACAATTAAATACTCACACCAATTTTTATAACTCAATAATATCACAAAGATGATAATGTAAAAGATTTCATGATTTAAAACAACTCCAATGATTTTATATGATTTTCGAAAGATTAAAAATACACTTTAAAAATACTTTTAATGCTTCCAAAATATAAATAAAATTCCACGGACATATACAACACATACCAATCATCATATAATCATATAAACATGATTTCACATATAACTTGACTTCATAAAATTTACCCATCACATAATTCACATAATTCCACATTTAACAATTAAATAAACATTTATATAATCGCGAAAAATTCTAGGTCGTTATACAAGGTCGGGCTTTTCGGGATGAAAACGTGGCCTTGAAGAAAGAGAGGAATATGTTTGAAGATGAACGCAGAAGTTTGGAATCTAAAGCCCTCGATGCTGAGAGGGAAGCAAGCTCTTATCAAAGGCAGCTCAGTTCCCTGGCTAGGAAGAAATCCTCAGAATTTGACAAAGTGATCAAAGCTTACAATAAGTCAGAAGATTTCTTGAAGCTTATAGATGATCATGACGATGAGATGCGCCCTTACAACATGTCTGTCGGCTGGAATAAAGCCATTAACGTTGTTAGCAATAAGTATCAAACCGTTGTTAATCCGATGAACTTTCCGTGCCCTGATTGGGCTATTAGCAGTGGAGGCTTTGTTGACTATGCTTCCGGTTCCGGAGTCAAGGTTGTGCCTCAAACATCGGGGTCTGGCTCTTGGGGAGGCCATCGACACTCTAACTCTAACTCCAAAGGAGCCGCCCCAACTGTTAGTTAGGACTCATCTTCGTCGGGCTCTCACGGGAAGAAACCCATGCCTATGAAGAGGAGTGGGATGATTCGTCAGCCAATCCCGGGAAAGAGGAGGCTTCGAAATGAAGCAAGCCCCCCTTCTAGCTCCTCCTCTGATGAAGAAGAGGTAGAGAGAACTGGGGCACAGGTGGCAGCTGAAGATGGTAGCGACTCTGATGAGGATGATTTAGATGAGGAGGATTCTGGCGAGGAGGAGAATTCTAATGATGCTCCACAGGAGTAGGTGGCCTTGCATGGCCTTGTTAGCCACTTGTGGCTTTGTTTATTTTCATTCGGGGTCCTTCGTGGACTTAATTTTTTTTGATAATGTCTGTAACTTAAACCTTGGTCCTCCGGGGCATCTTATCTATGCAGTTGTTTCCTTTTATTCGTATGTTCTTTTATTTTCGGTACTTGGTCATTCTAGACTTACACTCGATAGGTGCTTGGTACATAATTAAAATCACAGAATCATAGAATGAAAAACAACTTATATTAATATTGGAAATGGGTTCAACCCATACATAGATTACTACTGTCTTACTCGGGGCAATGAGCCCTGGAATGGTTTCATTGAACCTTATTTCTACTTCTCCTAATAGATAGATAAAAAGCTAAATCCTTACAAGAATAGCTTAAACATAATAAACCTTTTGGTTCAAAGCGTGCCAAGTGTGAGGCACCTCATTTCCATCCAAGGTTTCCAACTTGTAGGATCCTCGTCCTAGCGTCTTCCTGACTCGATACGGCCCTTCCCAGTTGGGGGCTAGCTTTCCTTTCTGGCCAACTCCGGTGGCCTCTATCTTCTTGAGAACCAAGTTGCCTTGTCGAAAGAACCTCTCCTTAACCCTTTGGTTGTAGTGGAAGGATGCCCTTTTCTGATGCTCTGCATTCCTGGCATTTGCCTCATCCCTAACCTCATCAATCAGATCAAGGGCGAGCCTCATGCCTTCTTCGTTAGTCTCAGGTTCATATGCTTCCACTCGTGAGGATGCATATGTAATCTCCAAGGGCACAACTGCCTCAGCTCCATAAGCTAACAAGAACGGGGTTGCTCCAGTCGTCACTTTATAGGTGGTGCGGTATGCCCAGAGTATAGGCAACAACTCATCCACCCAATTTTTTCTTGAGCGTTCGACCCTCTTCTTAAGTCCATCAAGGATAATCCGGTTTGCTACCTCTGCCTGTCCCTTAGCTTGAGGATATAATAAAATTCAATATAAGTCCCCAAAATAAAATGCAAATAAAGAATGAGCCACTGAAGTAAAGCGAAGCTCGATATCATTCTCCTCACAATATTTCTTGAACTCTTCATTGTTGAACTGTGTCCCATTATCCGTCACAAGGATTCGAGGGATACTATACCTGCAGATTATGCTTTCCCAAAAGAACTGAGCGACTTGCTCGGTTGTTATCTTGGCTAAAGGTTTAGCCTCAATCCATTTAGTGAAGTAGTCGATGGCCACTATCAGGAACTTTATTTGTGCTGATGCTATAGGGAAAGGTCCAAGTATGTCCATTCCCCACATTGCGAACGGGATAGGAGAGTTAATCGAGGTTAACATCTCAGGCGGCTGCCTTACAATCGGAGCATGCTTCTGGCACCTGTCACACCTCTTGACATAATTCTGCGCATCGGCCAACATCTCTGGCCAATAGAATCCCGAACGAGTGATCTTGTGAGGAAAGGCTCTGCCCCCCAAGTGTTGCCCACAGATCCCTCCATGAACTTCCTCTAGTGCTTCCTTTACCTCCTCGGGCCTTAAACATCTCAAGTATGGAATGACGAAAGACCTCTTATAAAGGATGCCCTCAATCAAGGCATATCTCAACGCTCTCACCGAAAGCTTTCGTGCCTCCTAGGCATCGTCAGGGAGCCATCCAGTTTCTAAGAGAGCTTTGATTGGATCTATCCAACAGCTCCCTACATCAATTGGTGCCACCAATTTTGAGTTGATGGCCGGGGCCTTCAAGAACTGGAAATAAACACTCCCTGCATAGTTCTCTATCTCTGAAGAAGCGAACTTAGACAGGGCAGCAGCCTTGATGTTCTCTTCTTTCGGAATGTGCTCCACATAGTACTCGTCAAACTGAGTCATAATAGCTTTCACAACTCTCAAATATTTTGCCATAGTTTCATCCTTGGTTTCAAATTCACCGTTCACTTGGGAGACTACAAGTCTTAAATCTCCATAAATTTTAAGGTTTTTGACCCTCATGATTCTGGCAAAGCCCAATCCGGCTATCAAGGCTTCATACTCAGCTTCGTTGTTGGTTGTTGGGAAGTCCAACTTCAAAGCATACTCAACTGTGAACCCATCGGGGCTTTCCAAAACCATTCCTGCACCACTAGATTTTGTTTTGATGCCCCATCAAAATAAAGCACCCAATATTCCTTCTGATCTGGTAATAGCTCTTCATCTTTATCCTTACCTTCAGGGGTGGGTACTATCTCCTGCCCCACGACTTCTTGGTTACCAATGGTACATTTAACCATGAAGTCAGCCAATGCCTGAGCCTTGATCGCTGTCCGAGGCTTGTATGTGATATCAAATTCTCCAAGTTCGATTGCCCACTTAATTTAGCCTTCGGCCTGTGCAAAATATTTCTCAACTGTTGGTCCGTCAGGACTTCGATCTTGTGTGACTGGAAGTATGGTCGTAGCTTTCTCGAAGCTGTTATTAATGCCAAAGCAAACTTCTCAATAGGAGAGTAATTAAATTTGGCTCCGTGCAACACCTTGCTCACATAGTAGATAGGTTTCTAAACCTTGCTCTCTTCTCGAATGAGAACAGCACTCAGGGCTTGTTCAGACACAGCAAGATACAGATACAAGGTCTCCCCGGGACTAGGTTTGGCCAACAACAGGGCTTCAGTCATGTACTTCTTCAACTGTTCAAAGGGCTCTTGGCTCTCAGGAGTCCACTCAAAATTTTTCACTCTTCAATGCTTGGAAGAAGGGCAAGCACTTGTCGCCAGACTTAGAGATAAATCTCCCAAGGGCTGCTACTCTGCCCGTCAGCTTCTGTACATCTCGTATAGAACGGGGTGGTTCCATGTCTAAAATTTCCTTGATCTTATCGGGGTTGGCTTCTATGCCTCGCTTTGAAACCATCAAGCCCAAAAATTTTCCTAATCCAACACCAAAGGCATACTTGGCTGGATTCAACATCATCTTATGGTGCCTCAGCACTTCGAATGCCTCTCTGAGGTGCTTAATATGGTCTGCCTTGATTAGGCTCTTGACTAACATGTCATCAACATAGACTTCCATGGTTTTCCTAACTGGATGAGTGAATATCTTATTCACCAATCATTGGTAAGTAGCTCCTGCATTCTTTAGTCCAAAGGCCATAACAAGATAGCAGAAAACACTAAAGTCGGTTATGAAAGATACCTTTGGGATATCATCCTTATGCATCTTAATCTGATTATAGCCACTAAAACCATCCATGAAGCTTAACATCTCATGCCCAGCAGTGGCATCTATCAGTGTGTCAATCCTTGGTAGAGGGAAACAATCCTTAGGACATGCATCATTCAAATCGGTGAAGTCTATACACATCCTCCATTTTCCATTCGCCTTCTTGACCATTACAGGGTTAGCCAACCACTCGGGGAACTGAATTTCTTCAATGAACCCAGCTTCTAAGAGCTTGTCAACTTCTTGCTTAATGGCTTCTTGCCTTTCAGGAGCAAAATTTCTCTTCTGCTTTATTGTCTTCCGCTTTGGATCGACATTCAACTTGTGAGTTATGAGTTGGGGATCAATCCCTGGCATGTCGGTCGTTGTCCAAGCAAATACATCACTATTTTCTTGTAAGAAAGTCATCAATCTGCCCTTCAATGGTTCCTTCAAAGAAGCTCCAATATACGTAACCTTTTCGGGGTCTCCAAGATCTAGAGGTATAGGAACCAAATCTTTTGCCGACTTCCCTCGTGTTCATCATCACCTGGGACATCCATGTCTTCAATCAGAAGGACCTGCCCCCCGACTCCATCGGCTCTCAAAGCAGCAACATAGCAACTTCTAGCCATTTTCTGATCTCCTCTCTGTTCTCCAACACCATTACGGGTTGGAAACTTAATCTTCATGTGATAGGTAGAGGCCACATCATTAAACGCATGAAGCCCAGTCCTTCCCAGGATTGCATTATATGTTGAGGCTGCCTTGATTACTAAGAAGTTCAGCATCTGAGTAGCCTCCTTAGGTTCCTGCCCAATAGTCACAAGCAGCTGAATGGTTCCTTCAACCTTGGATTCAACTCCATTAAATCCATAAATAGACATGTTGGTGGGGGTTAGCTGAGACTCGTTATATCCCATATTTACAAACGCATCATGAAACAAAATATCAACAGAAGCTCCATTTTCTATCAAGACTCGTTTTACTTCTGAGTTTCCAATCACAGGAGTTATGACCAACGGGTCGTCATGGGGGAACTTTACCCCTTCCAGGCCTGAATCATCAAAATCAATCACTAGCTCAGTTTTCGCACGCTTCGAGGCCTCTACCACGATGTGCATTACTTCTCTGGAATAAGCCTTTCGAGAGTTCCTTGTCGTGTCGGCCACTATCGGACCTCCCCAGATCATATTGATAATCGGCCCTCAGGGCTGTGGGTTACGATCACGGTCATTATCCCTACGATCATTGTTCTTCCTGTCATAATCCCTTCTTTGATTTCCACGTTCTTCACCCTTTGTGAACTGGCTTAGTTTCCCTCTTCGGATCAAGAATTCAATCTCGTCCTTGAGTTGTCTACAATCGTCGGTCTCATGTCCCACATCCTTGTGAAACCAACAATACTGATCCTTGTTTTACTTTGAGGGGTCACCCCTGAGTGGCTTCGGCCATCGGAAGTCCTTATCCTTCTCGATCTCTAACAAGATCAGACTCCTAGGAGCATTCAACCTTGCATATTCAGAAAATCTTGGTCCCAGACTCTTCTTAGGTGTAGAGTCAGAGTCTTTGCTAATCCGGGGATATTTGTCCCTAGCATCTTATTCTTACTCTTGCTTTTGCTTTCTAGAGTCGTTGTTATTCCCTCCATTACCTACTATGGCCTCCTTCTTCATGCTATCCTTGGCTTTAATATACTTATCAGCCCTTCGTTGTAGCTCAGCCATAATCTCAGGGGGATACTTTGCCAATGACCTCTTAAAGAAAAGATCAGTAATTCCATGCTCCAGGGCTACCATGGCCACCTTATTCTCCAAGGTAGTGATATTCAGTGTTTCCTTAGTGAATCGCTTAAGGTAATCCCTCAGATTCTCATTCTTTCCTTGTACCACATACATAAGAGATGCATAATTTTTCTCGTGAGCTCTTCCGCTAATGAATTGGCTAACAAAAGCGGCACTCAATTCTTTAAAGGAGCCAATTGAATTTGCAGGTAATCAGCTATACCATCTTTGAGCCATGCCCGACAGGGTTTGAGGAAACGCTCTACACTTTAGAGCATCACTTGCAGGCTACAACAGCAGTGCATTTGAAAATATCCTGACGTGATTTCCAGGATCACCCGTTCCATCATAAGCCTTAATTGTCGGCTTCTTGAACTTCCTAGAAATACGAGCATTCATCACCTCCTCAGTAAACGGGGGTGTGGGATAATCAGGATCTCGAAGAGGCATTAGATCTTTGGGGTTTCCCTTAGGGGTTTCCACCCTTGTTGTTCTTCCAGTAGGGGCATCAGCCCTTCTTTGCCTCCTTGAAGACCTTTCCAAATCAATTAGGGGAATCCTTCCTGTAGTCGGAGGAGGTCGATTTTGATTTTGTCTTGCCTGCTCTCTTGCCATATCATCCTTCAGCTTTAAGATCTCGGCCTCATGAGCCCTTATCCTCTCAGCAATTATCAAAGGGGGTCAACCATGGATAGTTCGTGTCCTCCTTAGAGGTTCTTTTCTAGCACGTCGCCTCCTCGGGGCTTCATCACAATCATCGTCCTCAGATGACGAGTCGTCAGTATAGGGGCCAGAGTAGTCATCATATTCTTGATCACGGCCCAACCCCCTATTATAAGGAGGCTCCTGAATCAGCAAGGCATGGCCTCTTGTTCCAACACCTCGAGTAGCAAAAGGGTAGTTAGGCAGACCATACATCAGGTTGGTATTTACGGGGAGATCCGTAGTATGGATCTGTACCCCTGGGGGTAGCATGCGATTAATGTTATCAAGAGAAGAAACCACCATCTGAAGAGGGTTGGTTTCTTGGCTTTGATGGACGACCACCAGTAGAGTCCCCTCAACATGGGGAATCGTCCCTGGGGGTTGAGAGACTAGAGGTTGAATGATCGCCCCTGTCGATGGGGATTCTTGCCCTTCTTCAGTAGTGATAGGCGGATCAGAAGTGGCGGGTGGAGCAGAGCTAAGGGGTATGGCCTCAGTTGAAGCTGATGTTGTTCTCCGTATTTGAACCATGGTTGATGTTGTGTTCCCACAGACGGCGCCAAATGTTGTAGAATAAAAATGAGGGTTTGTATGTATTTAATGCAAAGGGGTTGTTGAGCTTCGAGCTTTAATGGCTGTTTCCATGTTCGAGACTAATCGGTCCTCACAGAATGCTTACGTATCTTGTTATTGAGAATCAAGCCAAGACGTAGTTCTGAGAATAAGGGGTCAGGCCCTTATATAGGCCGCGGGAGCCTTAGAATTATGGTAGGATTCGGAGACTTGGTGGGCAAGCCACCTCCTTGAGGAAGGTTCTAGACTCCTTCCTTGTAGGAATCAGTTTCCATGTTGAATTGGATGCCTTGGAGGCTACTCCTAATGATATTGTTTCCTTGTTTGACTCTTATTGTTGAGTTGTTTATCACCCTTAATATTAATTACGAAATTAATATTTAATTAGGGTTTTGGGCCTCGTGAATGGGCCCCACGTTCTGGGTCTAACTAATGCCGCATTAAATGTGTCTTTAATGCTTACTTTTAGCCCATATCAAAAATTAAATTAAATCTCATAATATGATTAGCAAACTTCTTTGTAGTAATTTTTATAAAAATTATGATTATCATATGATTTAAGTAATTCTCATTATAAAATTGTAAAATTGGTCAATGCAACTAAAATTTGATCAAAGTAACAAAATAAATGGAACGGAAAAAGTATATTTTCAAATCTATTTCATTTTGAAGGCTATGTTTAAATTTTTTAAATTGATGGTAATAAATTTTACCATGTTTTAAAAATGTTTAGCTAGTATTTTTTTTTGTAAATTTCAAACTCAATAAAAACTTTAGGCATAAAAAAGTTTAAACTGTAGCCACCATTTTAAAATTCGGTGTAAACTATAACCATTAAAATGTATAGGAGTTTATATTTTATTATAAGTGCTTTTTCAAAAATAACCTAATAAGTACCAGCTTAGAGCATATCCAACAGTCTCCTAAAATACTTTTAAAAATAATATAAACAATTGAGTTCTTAGTAAATTATTACATTGCTTATGATGTCAACTACAATTCCACTATTATCAAATTATTACATTCATATTTCAGTTCCACTATTATCAAATTTGAATTCAATTAGCGGAAGAATTGGAGTCTATCTATATCTATCTATCTATCTATTATATATATAAAGGAAAACCCCCAAGAGCTCTAGAATCGCTCGGATCCTATTTATTTATTTTTCTAGAGCTCCTCTATTTTAAATAATAAAATCAAAACTTCTTTCTTTAAGCTCTATTTTTTAGAAAGGAAATCACAACTTCCTTTTTTAACATCAGCACTAACATCTTCGAAATAGAAAAGATTTTCGAATTTGTTGGGAAGAAGAAGTTAAATTTATATATTCGAAATAGAAAAAAAATTTATGTTTTAGAACTTCTTTTTTTTTAATATTAACATCTTCGAAATAGAAAAGGTTTTGAATTTTTATGGAAGAAGAATTCAAATTTACATATTTGAAATAGGAAAAAAAAAGCTATATTCTAATATATATTTGAAATAGAAAAGAAATTTTATATTCTTATATATGTATATATATATATACAATCATAGCTAATAACGATCAAATTTTATCACCATTTTTGTAACCCTTTTTTTCTTCTATTTGCTTTTGTCTTCGTCTATTTTTTTACTTTACTTTGGATTTTGTATTTTTTTTTGTTAGTGATCTCGGTACAGAAACACCTGATCGTGTGAACAAGAATTAGGAGATCTTTCTCGGTTTTAGAAGTAGAAACACTTGAGAAACTTGGCACAAAAGGTATGAACTTTTACCATTCACTATTTATTTATTTACTAGCTTAAAACCCGTGCGATACACATATTTTTTTAAATATTATATGAAATTTTTTCATTAGTTTAACTTATTTTTTTTAAAACATGAATTTTGGAGGTTCAAATTTTTATATGAGATGATTTGATAATCTATACTATTATATAAAAACCGAAACATTAAAAGTTTTGGTACATGTTTTTTGGTACGTCATGAATTTACTTATTTACCCTTCATTATAAAACACATAATAACATCTAAAAACACATAAAATAAATATAATTAATGGTATTTAGTCGATTGCCTTTTTCACATTAATTTCAGTTGAAGATATTACCTTTTATAAACACCCAAAAATATCAATTGTATCATATCTTTCTATCATTAATATTTCATTCGAATAAAAACATGTTACCTTTTTGATTTAATACTAATCTTACATTCATTAAAATATACACGAAAATATCACACCATACTTTTCAGTTATTAATAAAATATATAAAAAATCTGCATACATTGTTTATAATAAGTAAACATTAGTATAATCCGTAAACATGAGTATATTCAATTATATTAAATTAAAATTAAAAAATAATTAAAAATGATGATTATATAAAAATATAATTGTAATATTAAATAAAATTTATAAAATAATAAAAGAAATCCGTGCATCGCACGGGCATTGAAAGTTTGTCGGTTTGGTTTTCGGCATGGTCATCCTAATTATTAAAATAAATAATAAAATAATATGATTAATGATAATTAGCTGATTGCCCTTTTAATTAAAAAAATGTTTAATTTTAATTGATGATATTACTTTTTATAAATACCTAAAATATCATATCTTCCAATCAATAATATTTTTTTCTAATTAAAACACTTTAACTTTTAATTTAAAATAGAATCTTGCAATAATTAATATATACCAAAAAAATATCACACCATATCTTCTAATCACTAACAAAATATAACAAAATTCGTATACTACGAATAATAACAATTAGATTTTTAGTATAAAAACAGAACCGTTTGATCTAATTATTAGATATATTATATTACTAAATTAATTTACTAAAATTTCAAGGTTTGAATTCCATCAACGACATATTTATTTTAAAATTTTATACTATAAGTTTTAAACCATGCATATCGTTAATTAAATTTATATTAAATAATGTAAATTAAAATTTAAACAAAATATTGTAAATAATGATTATCTAAAAATATAATTATAACATAAAATAAAATTTAATACATATTAAAAGAAATCCGTGCGATCCGTGCATCACACGGGTTATAAGCTAGTAATTATATAAATGTTATTCGTGATATTTCTAGAAAATGAGGGATTTTAGTTAGAAAATATAAAGTTTTAGTTGAAAAAGGTAATCGGTTAATTATTAGTAATTATAAAATTATTATTTTATTTTATTAAATAGAATGCCTGTGATATGATTAGAAAAAGAGAGAGAATTTAGTTAGAGAAAATAAAAAAGGTAACATGTTCTATGTGAAAAATGTAATTGATTAGTTTATAGTAATTATAATATAATTACGTTATTTTACTAAATACAATTGCTCATAATATTTTTAGAAAAGGAGAAACTAATATTGTTCGTGATATTTCTTTATTAAAAGAGGGATTTTAGTTAAAAAAAATATAGAAAAGATGTTACGTTTTAGCTGAAAAAGATAATCGGTTAATTATTAATATTATAATATTATTAGTTTATTGTATTAAATAGAACCTCTCGTAATATAATTGGAAAAGTGATATTTTAGTTACAGATAATAGAAAGGTAACGTGAAAAATTAAAAAGATAACATGATTTATGAAAAAAATGTAATTGATAAGTTTATAGTAATTATAAGTTAATTATGTTATTTTACTAAATAAAATTACTCAAACTTTTTGAAAATGAGAAATTAATGTTGCCCGTGATATTTCTAGAAAAAAGGGAATTTAATTAGAAAAAAATAGAAAAGATGATACGTTTTAGCTGAAAAGGTAATCGTTAATTATTAGTATTATAATATTTTTATTTTATATTTATTAAATATAAACTCCCTTGATATAATTGGAAAAAGAGAGGTTTTAATAAGAGAAAACAAAAAAGGTAACGTGTTTTGACTAAAAAAAAATAACCATTCATTATATAATTGGAAAAATAGAGATTTTCATTAAAGAAAAGATAAAAGGTAACGTGTTTTGACTGAAAAGGGTAATTAATTAGTTAATACTAATTATAATATAATTATGTTATTTTATTAAACAAAATTGCTCCTAGTATTTTTAAAAAAGGAGAAATTTTAGTTAGATAAAATGTAAAAGATATTGTATTTTAAGGAAATTATTTATTTATTTAAAAATAGAAAAGGTAATATGTTTAACCTGAAAAAGGAAATTGAATAATAAAGGAAAAATTTTATTTAGATAAATTATAAAAGTCCATGATATAATTTGAAAAAGAGAGATTTTAGTTAGAGAAAAGAGAAAATGTAACGTATTTTGGCTGAAAAAGGTAATTAATTAGTTAATACCAATTATAATATAATTATGTTATTTTATTAAACAAAATTGCACGTAGTGTTTTTAAAAAGAAAAAATTTTAGTTAGATAAAATGTAAAAGATATTGTATTTTCAGGAAATTATTTAGTTATCGAAAAATAGAAAAGGTAATATGTTTAAACTGAAAAAGGAAATTGATTAATAAAGGAGAAATTTTAGTTAGATCAATTATAAAAGATATTGTTTTTTACGTGAAAAGAGAAATTATTTAGTTATTGAAAAATTGAAAACATAATATGTTTAATCTGAAAAAGAAAATTTATTAATTAGTAGATTGGATTTTATCTGTAATTGAGTAAGGGTAAATAAGTAAAATCAATAGGTACCGTACCGACCGACCGACCGACCAACCAACCAAACTTTTAATGTTTCGGCTTTTATATAATAGTATAGATTGTTAATTGTTAATTTGTCGTTGTTATCTTCTCATTATTCTTAATCATAATATTCCAATGTCTACATTTAATTAATTCATTCAAATCTGCTCTTTTTATCTATATGTATTTATTACAATGGGTGTCGACCTAACAAAACGTGACACAGAATCGACCAAAAAAATAATTATATGGTTTTTTTGTTGTCTATATACATATTAAAATTTGTACAATATTGTGTTCACTAATTTATTTATAAATATTTATTTTGATTTCTTTCTTTAATAGTCTATATTTTGAAAATTTTTAAAAAATATTACAAGATCGTCGAGAAACGTGTCTTATATGTATTTATTACAACGGGTCTAGGCCTAACAAAATGTGAAACAAAATCAACAAAAAAAATAAGTATATAGTTTGTTAATTATATATATATATATATATATATATATATATACATTAAAATTTGTATAATATAGTGCTCATTAATTTATTTTTAGATATTTTTTTCGATTTCTTTCTTAAATTCATATTTTTAAATTTTTTAAAAAAATATCTCGGATCCTATTTATATATTTTTATAGAGCTCCTCTATTTTAAATAATAAAATCAAAACTTCCTCCTTTAGGTCTTATTTTTTAGAAAAGAAATCAAAACTTCCTTTTTTAACATCAGTACTAACATTATTAATTTGTCGTTGTTATCTTCTCATTATTCTTGATCATAATATTCCAATGTCTTCTTTTAATTAATTCATTCAAATCTGCTCCTTTTATCTATATGTATTTATTACAACGGGTGTCGGCCAAAGAAAACGTGACACAAAATCGACGTAAAAAATAAGTATATGGTTTTTTTTGTCTATTTACATATTAAAGTTTGTAAAATATTGAGTTTACTAATTTATTTATAAATATTTTTTTGATTTCTTTCCTTAATAGTCTATATTTTGAAAATTTTAAAAAATATTACAAGACCGTCGAGAAACGTGTCTTATATGTATTTATTACAACGGGTGTCGGCCTAACAAAATGTGAAACAAAATCAACATAAAAAATAAGTATATAGTTTAGTAGTTGTATATATATATATAGGTTTTTGCTCAAATACAAACCACTCTTAAAATGAGAACTACAAACCAACACAAAATATATTATATTTCATATATTCTAATGGCCCCGCCAGGGGCACCTTCACAAAAAAGTCTTATAATGCAACCCTCTATCCATTCATCAAAAAAAAAAATAAAATAAAAAAATAATAAAAAAAACTGCTGCTACGTCATCATTTTTTTTAAAAAAAATTATATTTTTTTATTTTTTTTTTCGATGAATGGATAGAGGGTAGAATTATAAGACTTTTTCGTATTGGGGTACCCCTATTTTGGTCATTAGATTAGCTTAAATGTTGGATTGAAATTTGGTTTTTAGGTTTGTATTCTAGGGAGGTTTGTATTGGAGTAGCCCCATATATATATATATATATATATATATATATATATATATATATATATATATATATATATATATATATATATATATATATATATATATATTAAAATTTGTACAATATAATGTTCATTAATTTATTTATAGATATTTTTTTTCAATTTCTTTCTTAAATTCATATTTTTAATTTTTTTTAAAATATATTATAAGGCCGCCGCGAAGCGCGACTTAGTCAACTAGTATCTATATCTATATATATTATAATGCTAGGAGACTAGAAACGTATTAGAAGCGTTTAAAATATTTTTCTTGAATTTTTACTTTTTTGGTTTTCTTATTAATTTTTTTTCTTGCTTTAAGTAACATCTTAATTAGACATTAGTTACAGTTCTTAAATACATATTAAATTTATTTCATATTATTATTATAAAAGATTGACAAACTTTCTTTGAGCATAATAATTATTATTTCAATATAAAATATTACTTATATGTATAAAATTAAGATTCTTTTTATAAATATTGACGACTTAAAATTGTTCCCATTGCATCATTTTTTATTCCATATTCAAGATCGTTGCAATATTTTATTGGATAAATGTTATTGGATGATTGTAGAACAAACGATCTTAACTTCTTAAGTAATTTGTGGAAGTATAGAAATCTTCAAGTAAAATCTAGAATATGTATACAAATAATACTAATAGATTTTTTTACTTTTGTACATAATAAACTCAACCATTTTATCGGCCGATTAAAACGATAAAAAATTTATACACATGTTGTTTCATTATATTTTGTCAATAATTTAATACTCTAATTATATAAATTCTTATACTATTACTGAGCATGTATCTTATGAGAAAGGTGTCGGCTTTAAAAAATGTTATTTAATTATATTTAATATTTATAAACTTTTATCGTAAAAATTATGTTCGTATTATAATTGCTATTTTTCATGTTACTGATATTTTTAAGATTATCAGAATTCTTAATATTTAATGAGGGTATTATTCAAACTAATAATTCATAAAAATTATTTTAAATCACTTTTATTAGGAATTTCTTAAAATGCCTATTATTTTTTTTAAAATAACAAAAGTTAATTTATCTATTTTTAATATCTCAATACAAATCTCTCTCTCTGTTTGTTCACTCGTATATTCACGACGATAACAAACCTTACGCTCTTACGCATCTATTACAATGATATAGAGAGAGTATTTATAATGCTACCTATCAACTAATAACAGAAAGTAACAAACAATACATGGTAATGTTCTGCCGTCCAGTTGATAGTTTCCATCAATAATACCATTCTTTTCTTCATGCATACTTCTTGCTGTTCTTCAAAACATTCGATCCTAAAATATAGCGCTTTCTAGTTTCCATAGCATCCAGAATGATATCATGATTACATCATAATCAGGATCTGATCATTCCATCAGGAATTGATCATAGCATCAGGATTTGACTTGTCGTATCAGGATCTGTCCATAGTTCCTGAAATATAGTCCGTGATGCACTGTTCCTGACTAAAACTTTGTAGTTACTGACTAACTTATATATCCTATACAAAGTGCTAAATCCTTTATAATATCAGGATATTACAAGAAGTATATGCAAATTCTATTCTAAACATCACAACTAATGAATTATTCCTAACAATCTCCCCCTATTTATGCTTTAAAATCTGAAGCATAAATCTGAGTTGTTGATGTCAAAACATTTAACAATTCAACCAGCATAGAATTTAAGTATTTCAATGTGCATGAAGTTAAGTACCTCCTTTATTCAAATGTAGATATAGTATCTGGTACTTAGAAGAATTCAAACTATTTTGATGCAGACTTTGACTGATTTATCACTTGCTTTCCTTTAAATCTATGACAAGATTTATCAGTATCAGCGTCTGTTTCTTTTCTTTTACCACTTCCATGTCGAGATTCACCTCTGTCACCATCAGTTCTTACTTTATCTCCTCCAGACAAAATTCCCCCAGTTTGTCTCTTAATCATCTTTATCTCCCCCTTTTTGACATCAGCAACATTAATGCCAAGAGATTAAGTGATAGAACAAAGAAGATTCATTAGAACTGCTTGATTCTCCATAATAGTGACTTGGTTATCTTCAAGTACTAGAAGTCTTGATTGAATAGCAGTTTGAGAATTCTGAATATCCTCAATAGCTTTAGATTGTGAAAATTCCTTGACTTCAATGTTGGAAGTGCTTGTTGTATCTTCAGACTCAGATTCATAAAGAACCTTATCATTGATCTTTGTAGAAGAAGTTGCCTGTGTAGCATGTTCTACAGAAGTAGGATAATATTCAAGTAAAAGTACTTGAGTAGAAGTACATACATCTTCATCTTTCTGATCTGGACCTGAAATATGATCATCCTGTCCTTCACCAGTATTCTGTGTACTAACACCTACAAATCCCGACTCCTCCATAGAGTGATCAGATGCTGTCGATGTCTCAACTCTTACTGATATTGGAAGTACATACAAAGGAATACGAGGATCATTAGGAATTTCATCTGGTACATGTTGAGAAAATGATTGTCTTAGCCTTTCACCCCGTCAATAATTCTTGCAAGCCTCTCCTTTCTTTGTTGAGCTTTAACTTCTGGCTTTGCATTGTGCTTTGCTAAGTCTTGTTTCTCATACATCTTAATAATAGAATAAGTACTAGCATCCATACCAAGATTCTGGAAAAACCTGATCCCAGAAATCAAACGATGGTGATTTTCTAATTTTTTCTCCCTCACTATGGAGTTGATCATCCATACCCTCATTCTCACTTTGACTATCTAAAGTCAACTCTCTTTCTACCTCAACTTTTGCCTGGTCAGGAGCCAGCCTCTCAGTTTGTGGATCTATGTCCATCTTTTCAAGTGTATCACTCAAATTTGGAAAAGTGGTCTAATGACCTACAGAAAAATAGGGGTTAAGAAAAGTTTTTATACCTGAACTCACATGGAGAGAGGGTTCCTCATATGGCAAGGGGCATGAGGTTTTCTCTAAGGAGTGAGCTACTAGGATCTACACTAGACTCTAATGCCTTCAGTAATACTTCATTAGCTAACACAGTTTGTGTGTCACCGTCTTTAAGTGTTGTTTGCTGAGACACACCCTCAAGATGGATAGACTCTGACTGAACAATATTTGTTTGATCTTCAGGAAAATCAATCAAAGTCATTCCTCTCATATCATAGGGTATCTCACTTGCAGTTTCAGCCATCACAGAAGACCTTTCAGCATCAGCCATCACAGTTCCTGAGTCATCCACCCTTTGACTAGATGGTTCTTGTGTTGTAGTGACTGTGATCTGATCTATTCTACTATCCACCAATGGTGCAATAGTATCTCCTGTTGACTGCATTTCACTATCTACTACCTCCTTTTGTTCACCTTGAGCTGGAGCATCTTCAACACTATAATCTCTGTGAAATAGATATGTATGAAGAGATTGAAGTGCACCATGCTTAGTAAGTCCAAATGCTTAGAAAGTTGAATTGCAGTCTTCAATTCTGCTCTCTCAGCAAGAGATATATTATTATCATTTTCACTAGAACTACTACTAGAAACAACAAATCTTCTCTTCTTTACAACTGGTGCCTTTTGAGAAACATCAGAGGTTGGTTTCTTTGAAACAATAGGCTGTGGGTCAAAACATGGTTCTGGAATTGTTTCAGAGACTGTAATATGTTGGGTTACTTAGGTAGACACAGGGAGGTTCTCCACCAAATGAGATTCATGAGTCATTTCACCACCAAAGAAAGAAGAATTTTAAATAGTAGGAAGATGAGTTGTAAGGAGTACCTGAACATGCTGTGGATAGTGCATTGCAGGTATCTCATCTAGATTCTTTTCACTGTCCTTTTTTGTAATGTCAGAGAAAATTCTCTTTTGCTGTATATAAAAAGGAACACAGTGTTCTCTACCAAATCTAGCTTCAACATCAGGATTAAAATGGTCAATGAACAATTGCATAAATCTATGATAATAAACCATTTTCCTACCTTGATCTCTTGAACCAAGTTTGATACTCATCTGACTTAAAATAATGTGACCAATATTAATTACTCTGTTATAAAGCAAACTATATCCAATGTGTGAAGTAACAGCAGTAATTTGTTTAAAAGAACTACATTTACCAGTAAAGCATTTAGCATGTTGGTCAAAGAAGAAATACTATTCCTTTCTGAGAAAGGGTCTCCTTAACTAGCTCATGTTATCTAGAGGTCCATTATATCCTAATTCAGATAACATAGTCCTAACATTATCATCAGATGGTTCATTCTCAAAATTCACACTAACAGTTAAGTGCAATACTGAATTAACAATTGATTCAGTAATATCAAATGAGTCTTGTCCTAAGTGTAGAACAATCTATCTGGTTGATCCTGAACAGAATCAACTACCTCAGCATTATCCCAAGCTTGTGAAACAGCAGCTTGATCAATTTGTGGAGATTCTGTCAATGCATAACTCAATGGTCCTTTCGCCATAAAGTCCATAATTGGGTGAAAATCAGTTGACACCCCTTTCTTGTTTGTGATTGCAGCAACATGATTGTTCGTCATGAAATCAAAGTCACCAAACTTGAAAGCTACTGATTTGGGTAGTATTCTTTGAGCAGCCATTGATTTTTGATCTGAAAAGAACTTAAGAAATATTGAAACTGCTTAGTGATTTTGAAAACTCGAGAGTGTTTCTGCTTTTAGAAAATATGAAACCAAAGAAAGCAATAAACAATTAGAGTTTCAAAATAATTATATTTCAAAAATCCTTCAGACCCACTTACCCACGTTCACACGTAGGTTGACAGGTGTCAATCCCTAAAAAATGCAGTTACCCACGATTTTTGGAAAATAAAATCCAAAATTGATTTTAATTAAACAAATCAGGGTATAATCAGGATATTAAATTTGATATTCAATACTGATCAGCTTCGTTCTCCTGATGTGATCTTCTCATCATGATAACCACAAATACTTATATGGTTTCTAAATAAAAATGATCATAAATCCTGATGTGATCACATTTTATTTCCTTATCAGTTTCATCCTGATTCTAGAGACTCAATTTGGAGTTGCAAACGTGGCATTTTCTTTTTCCTGAAAAAGAAATAAACATTAATCTAGAACAGAATTATTTGGTTAGATACGTTCAACATTTCTTGAAAATACAAGAAATACAGTCATGCGCGGCAATAATGACTGACTGCATTGATAATCTCCAAAAAGACTGTTCATCTTCTCACGTCTTTCTATAAAAACAACTGACGTCTTATGCCATTCTCTACTCCAAAACCTTTCAAGTTTTCTCTGTACACAAAAACTTTTCTCACCACAATGGCTTTCAACCCAGATATCCACATGAACCCTAACTTTCGGTTCATTTCTTCTGAGGAGTTTCATGCTCTTGATGATAAGGAGCAAGTGGACTATTTCTTAGAAGAGATGACTTTTCTCATCAAATTAGATATGGTTGGAATCAACCCAAATAACGTCCAAAACCCTCCTCTTGAACATCTACCAGTTGAACAAAATCTTCCTCTAATCTTTTCACACCTTGAGGATGAAGAATTTGGTGAAGAGCCTGGGGCTGATTTTGATGGAGATGCTATTCATTTTTCCATCAATGCTCAATAAACATGGGGTTGTGCGAGCTGCTCTCATTCAAGTCACTAGACAAGGAATCCAAGAGCAGATGGGACTGGTCAAATCCCCCAAATGGATTTTGGCATGCTCCTCGTCCTCAATCTAAGATGCATGGAAGAAGTAAGAGCCAATAACCATAACATTAGACAAGAATAGGATTATCAGTAGAAGTTAGACAAAAAGAAGTTTGTATTTCATTTCCATGTATGTAAATTCTTTTGATTAATGAAATTACAAGATTTTTTTTCTATCTACTTGTCTCATGTTTGTTTATTAGTAAGATCTGAGTAAAGTATAAATTACCAGTATGCATGTGTTAAAAACTAAGTAGAATAGACTTAACGATTCTCAGAATTAGACCACAGAATAAAATGAACTTCAGGATTTGAAACATTAAGTCATAGACTAAATAATTTTCACAATCCTGATAATGACGCAGAGATCCTGATGATGTCAGCATCCTGATAGTAATTCTGATATTGATGATTATTAAAAAGCCAATCATACTGTAATTTATCAAGGCAAAGTGTTATAGCTTAAACAATTATCTATCAAATATAGATCTCGACATAAATATCAAGTCTATAAGCTGAAACAACATACCTTGCTACTTGTGCAGATGTTAAAAATCTAGAAATTTAACATTCCTAACTCACTTACCGACCTAATGAAAGTATTCTCATCAAGTGGTTTTGTTAGAATATCTGCAATCTGTTTGTCAGTAGGAACAAAATGAAGTTCCACAGTACCATTTTCAATATGTTCTCTAATAAAATGATACCTGACATCAATGTGCTTAGTCTTTCAATGTTGAACTGGATTCTCTGCAATTTTGATAGCACTAGTATTATCAAAAAACATAGGAATATTACTAAGTGTCATACCATAATCCATCAATTGATTTCTTATCCAAAGGAGCTATGCACAATAGCTGCCTGCTGCAATATACTCAGCTTCTGCAGTTGAGGTTGAGACAAATTGTTGCTTCTTGCTTGCCCAAGAAATCAATCTGTTTCCCAAGAATTGACATGTACCTATAGTGCTTTTCCTATCTATCTTACACCCTGCATAATCAGAGTCTGAATAGCCAATTAGGGAGAAATCAGATTCTCTAGGATACCACAAACCAAGATTTGGAGTTCCCTTGAGATATCTAAAAATTCTTTTTACAGCAACTAAATGAGATTCCTTAGGATCACTTTGGAATCTGGCACATAAACAGGTAGAAAACATTATATCTGGTCTACTTACAGTTAAATACAATAATGAGCCTATCATGCCTCTATAACTAGTGTTATCAATCCTCTTACCCTTAGGATCAGAGTCTAGTTTAGTGGCTGTTGCCATCGATGTTTTTGAAACTGAACAATCTTGAAAGTCAAACCTTTCTAAAAGATCTTTGATATATTTAGACTGATTAATGAAAATACCAGTCTTAGTCTGTTTCACTTGCAAGCCTAAAAAGTAATTAAGTTCACCCATCATGCTCATCTGATACTTAGACTGCATAAGCTTGCTAAACTTAGCACATAACTTTTCATTAGTAGAACCAAATATGATGTCATCAACATAAACTTGAACTAAAAGCAATTCACCTTTAATATTTTTAAAGAATAGAGTTTTGTCAATTGTACCTCTTGTGAAACCATTTTCAAGAAGAAATTTAGACAAAGTCTCATACCATGCTCTTGGTGCCTGCTTTAGTCCATAGAGTGCCTTGTCAAGTTTGTAGACATGATTTGGAAATTTTGGATCAACAAAACCAGGTGGTTGCTCCACATACACTTCCTCATCAAGCTTGCCATTTAGAAAAGAACTCTTTACGCCCATCTGGTATACTTTGAACTTTGAATGAGCTGCAAATGCAAGAAACATTCTGATTGCTTCCAATCTTGCTACTGGGGCAAAGGTTTCATCATAATCAATTCCTTCCTCCTGAGAGTATCCCTTAGCCACCAATCTTGCTTTGTTTCTTACAATCATACCAGTTTCATCTAGCTTGTTCCTAAAAACCCATTTTGCACCAACAATTAATCTATCTTTAGGTCTTGGTACTAATTTCCAGACTTTGTTCCTCTCAAATTCATTTTGCTCTTCCTGCATTGCAATTACCCAATCAGGATCCTGTAAGGCTTCTTCAACCTTCTTAGGTTCATTCTTTGAGAGAAAACAACTGTACAGCAATTCATTTTGAATTGATCTTCTAGTTCGAACATCACTATTTGGATCACCAATAATTAAATCTTCAGTATGATCCCTTGTCCATTTTCTAATAGGTGGTAGATTGCTCCTGCTAGACTCTCCTCCTAAGTTAGTGGTATCTCTTATAGAAGAACTTTCACTACCTTCAAAAGCTCCCCCTCGATCAGTAGAATCAGTAGAGTCCATATTACTACCAGTACCTGAGCTGCCTTCACTAGTCCTTGAAGTGTGAGTTCCTGATGGAGTAGACTCTGAACGGTTGGTCTGCTCCTAACTGGTACTGTGTTCCCCTTGACTGTTTTGCTCCCCCTCAATAGTAGCATTCCTGTGAGAAGTGACAGAGATTTCTTCTGGAGAACCTTCATCATCACTGGAGAGTATCTCAGAATCCTTAAGATTTTCAAATTCCAACTTGTCATGGCTTTCATCAGTTTGCAGAATTCCAAATTTCTTATCATCAAATGCAACATGAATTGATTCCATAACAATGTGAGTTCTGAGATTATATACTTTGAAGGCCTTTGATGCAGAATATCCTAGAAAGATTGCTTCATCCGACTTGGCTTCAAATTTTCGTAATTGATCTGGATGAACTTTCAGGACATAGCATTTACATCCAAAGATGTGAAAATATTTCACACTTGACTTCTTTCCTTTAATCATCTCATAAGGAGTCTTACCATGACTATTCACTAAGGTGCAATTTTGAGTAAAACATGCAGTGTTGATAGCTTCTGCCTAAAAGTAGGTTGGAAGCTTTGCATCTGCAAGAATGGTTCTAGCTACCTTTATGAGAGTTCTGTTCTTTCTTTCCACTACACCATTTTGCTGTGGTTTTCCAGGTGCAGAAAACTGTTGAGAGATTCCATTATTTGCATAATACTCCTCCATGGTAGAATTCTTGAATTCTGTACCATTGTCACTTTTTAGTACTTTGACCTTGTACTTGGAGCTGTTCTGAATATTCTTGATAAGTCCATGATTTGCTGAGGAGCTTCATCTTTCTTATGGAGAAAGAACACTCATGTGAACCTTGTGTAATCATCCACTATAACTAGAGCATATCTTTTCTTGCTAATAGACATAATATTCACCGGACCAAATAGATCAAGATGTAGCATGTGAAATGGTTCAGTATGAATTTTCTGTCTTGCTCTTGAAAGTGGTTCTTTTCTGTTCACCAAGCTGACAAGCATCACAAAGTCCATCTTGCACATAATTCACTGAGGTAGGCCTCTCACAAGATTGTGCTTAACAAGTTGATTAAGCTTCTTGAAATTGAGATATGAGAGCTTCTTGTGCCAATTCCAGCTTTCCTCATTTGATGCCTTACTGTAAAGTGTGTGTTTCAAGCCTTCAACTAGTGCTACATGTTCTATGATGACATTCCCCAAAACAATTGAGCCATATCCCAGAATTTCTCCTTTGTTGCCATTTCTCAAAGATATCACTGGGCCAGCTTTCCTCTCAAACTTTGTAAGTAGGGACCTCTTTCCAGTCATATGTCCAGAGCATCCACTATCCAAGATGATTGAATGCTTCTTTCCTGTGCCCTACAAACAAAAAGTAACAAGTTAGAATTTTTTGGCACCCAACATTGATTGGATCCTTTCTTACTAGATTTAGAAACAACAGACTTTGAAGATTTTTCTTTTGAGTTACCTGTTTCAGAGTCAACCTTAGACACTGATTTCATAAACTGTTTTTGACTTGGAGTTTCAGATTTCAAAGAATAATAGTCATAATACAGTTCATGATATTCTCTACACATATAAATGGAATGAAGTAAACTACCACAATGATAACAAGGTTTTTGTGGTTGGTATTGAATTTTCTGAGTCTTGGGGAATCTTGACTCAGTTTTCCAAGAAGGTTTCTGATTGTAGTCTAGGGCAAAATGATTATGATTACCACATTTATAGCATTTCTTCATAGGTGCATCAGGTACATTCTTGTAATTATTCTCTTTGTTAATACCTTCTTTTCCATTCCTATTTCTCTTGGTCTTGTTAGACTCTGAAAGACCTTCAAGTCTCTATTTCAACTGAGACTTAGACAGAAACCCTATGTTGACATTCTTAGGTTTTTCTAACACTCACTCATCTGAACTATTATTGTCAATTCTCTTGTGCACAACTGGGATACCATTAGAATCAACAAACTTAACATGTTTAGGTTCAGAAACTATCTTCTTACCTTCAGATTTAGATGTGCTAGCTTATACTTTTCTATTATCTCTGATAATAGCTACAGGAGTTTCATTCTTATCCTTGTCAAAACCTAAGCCATTAACCTTACCAGGTATCTGATTATTAATAATGTCATGAGTGTTTTTGCAAGAAGTATTCCAAGATTTAAACCTTTCTCTCTCTTCCCCTAGTTCTTTTCTGACATAGTCATAAGCATCAAGAATAACACTATAATCATGCTTAGCCTTATCAGAATTTAACCTGTAATGCTCAATTTGAACTAACTCAGATTCTAGAAAATTATTCCTACCAATTAACTCATCATTCTTGTTAACTCGAATAACTTGTAGAAGGGGGGTTGAATACAAGTTATGTAATCGTGTCTGATTTTTGCTTGATTAGATGAACAAGAACAAACGAATAAATCAAACTGTTTGTATTAATAAAATCAAATACAAACTCTACCAAAGATGTACAATACCTTTAGCAGCTGCTCTCAATACAAATCTCTCTCTGTTTTTAAGCTCACGTTTTAAACTCTTTTTACAATGATATAGAGAGAGTATTTATAATGTTTCTTATCAACTAATAACAGAAAGAACAATCTATACATGGTAATCTTCTACCGTCCAGTTGATAGTTTCCAACAATGCCTTGATTCTTTTCTTCATGCACACTTCTTTCCATCTTCTGAATACAAGATCCTAAAGTGTAGCACTTTCTAATTCTGCAGCTTCGATACAGTTAGGGTCTGTCATAGTCCCTGAAAACTCTCAGTCCGTGACTTCAGCCAAGTACTGTTCACAGTTTTGCAGATCTTGGATAACTGATATTCCCTTAATCAAATGCTAAACCCTTTATAAGATCAGGGTATTACAAGAAGTGTAATGTCATTTTATTCTACATATCACAACTCATGAATTTATTCCTAACAATCTCCCCCTATTTATGCTTTATTAAGTGAAGCATGAATCTGAGTTGTTGTTGTCAAAACCTCTAACAATGCAACTAGAATAGAATATAAATGAATCTATTATTTACATAAAGTTAAGTCACACAAGTACCTCAATTACTCAATTTGCCTTAATTCTTCTGAACTGTGAATTGTCTTTGAGAAATTCTTCAAGCAAAACATCTTCAGTTTTGGCTAAGACTTCACCAACACTCTGTTTCAGATCTAACATATCACCATTATCAATAATGATTTGATAATGCAGAGCTCTTAACTTGTCTGGCCTATATCTGAAGTGATTAAGATTTTCAAAAGCAATAGAATCGTACTTCCCTTCCATAGCTTGATAAAAGACAAAAGATCCCCCATCATCGACATTGATCTTTAATGACTTATACTCAATCTTTTTGTCTTTACCATCATCATCAACATAATGTAGCTTGAAAGGTGGTACATTCTCCTTCTTTTCTCCATACAATCTCTTCAACAATTTATCAATTTCACAAGTCCAATGCATAAGCAATGCATTATAGTTCTGAGTAACTTCAGCATTTTTATGTAACAAGAATCGAACATATGATAACTCTTCTTCCTTCTTGGGATATAAGAACGTAGACAAATCCATCCACCTCAGTCTACCATCAGATAAGAAGTATACAAGAAAAACTTCTATTTCTTCTTTATCAACCATTCCTCTTCTTCTATCATATTCTTGATATGTCTTCACTCTCTGAACAAAGATGTGCAGAAATCAACTTATTAAGATGTCTTTGAGTCATCTTTTCACCAAACTCATCCAAGAGTGAATGAGGATCAGCCTTTAGCTTTGTAACATCTGTGGTATGCTTTCCAATCTCACTATGACCAAGTCCAGTCCTTTTTCTAGGAATTAGAGACTGTAAATTTTGATTCATAGTCCAGTAAGATGGTTCCTTTGATCTTGAATGAACTTGCTTCTCAACACCAGAAGTAGTAGATTGAACATTTTGTGATTTCATCACCTCCTCCCGTGTAAATCCTACATTCTTCAAATTTATAGTAGTCCCTGACACTACATCTTTTACAACTTGTTCCTGTAGAAGAATTGATGCAGTATCTGGTACTTGAAGAGTTTTAGCTTTCTTTGTTACAGACTCTGACTGTCCAGAAACTTGCTTTTCTTTAGATCTCGACTGAGTAGATCTACCAGTATCAGTGCTTGTACCAACTTTACTTTTTCCTTTTCCAACATTACCACCACTGCCACCACCATCACCCTTATCTCTTCTATCAGACTTGTCTTCAATAGCATCAGCCTTGCAAGTATCTCTGATGACTATTCCTGTTTGTTTCCTCTTAATTGTTTTTATCTCCGCCCTTGTTGACATCAACAATATTTACTCCAAGAGTTTCAGTGAGAGAACAAATAAGATTCATCAAAACAGCCTGATTTTCCATGATAGTGACCTGGTTATCCTCTAATGTCTAAAGCCGATGTTGAACATCTGTTTGAGTTTGTTGAACACCTTCAATAAGTGTCTTGTGCTTATAAAGATTGACTTCAATATCGGAAGATACAAATTTCATAGAATCATTGGTAGCTTGAGTTGCAGTACCAATACATGCAACTTGAGTAGTAAGATCTTGAACAGACCGGTTTATAGAAGAAAGATCAGCATCCGAAATTTTATGAGAATCAACAAGAAACTCACTTTGATAAGTGAATTCAGCAATTCCCTTAGCATAAGCTAATGCTGTAGGATCTGATACTTCATCTGGATAGATTCCATACTTGTTAAAGAATTTCAGTTTGTCCTTGGCTCTAGTTCTCTCAATTTTACCAATGTGTCTGATAAGTGTGAAAGAGTCAGGATCAACAACAAATTGACTATGAGCAATTTCAGTAGGAAAATCTTGATCCCAATAAGTAAATGCCTCCTTGTCTTCAGATTCAGCATTAGAATGAGTAGAATCGGTATCATCAATCTGATTGTTGAAATCAAGATGCAAAGGTGTGCCTTTCTCAAGAGCATGTTCTCTGTCATTTGCTTGAAGCAGTTGAATAAACATGAAATTTAGATAATCAAGACCCAGATCATGAGCTTCTACTAGATTAGTAGGCCACATTTGATCAAAATAACCAAAGGAAGGTTCTTTAACCTTTGCAGATGATGTTGCCTGTGAATCAAGAACTACAGATGTAGAATGATATTCAAGTAAAGGTACTTGAGTAGAATGACTTACAGCTGCAACTGGAGTATCTAAAACTAAAGTAAAAGGTACTATTTCCAAATTTCCAACATTACTCACATCCTGACCTTCACCAGTATCCTGTGTGCTAAAAGTTACAGACTCTGACTCCTCCATAGAGTGATCAGCATCTGCAAATGACTCAATCCTAGCTGAGATTGGTAACACATTCAGAGGGACACTAGGATCATGAGGTAAATCTTCTAGCACATTCTGAGAAAGTGACTCCCTTAGCCTATCTCCTCTTTGATTGATAGCATCCACAAACCTTTGTTGATATTTCTGAGCTTTAACTTCAGGCTTTGAATTATGCTTGGCTAAGTCCTGTTTCTCATACATTTTCATGAAAGAATAAGTACCAGCATCCACACCAAGATTTTCAGACCAAGATTTAGGAAAAATCTGATCCCAGAAATCAAAAGATGGTTCTTTCCTAGTTTTCTCTCCCTCACTATGGAGTTGATCATCCATACCCTCATTCTCACTTTGACTTACTAAAGCCAACGCTCTTTCTACCTCTCCTTTTGCCTAGTCAGGAGCCAGCCTCTCAGTTTGTGGATCTATGTCCATCTTTTCAAGTGTATCACTCAAATTTGGATAAGTGCTCTCATGACCTACAGAAAAATAGGGGTTAGGAGAAGTTGTTATACCTGAACTCACATGGAGAGAGGGTTCCTTATATGGTAAGGGGCTTGACGTTTTCTCCATGGAGTGAGCTGCTATAGTCTCTGAACCCTCACAAGCATCTACTGTCTTTCCAGACAGGCTCCAGTATACCACTTTCAGGGTCTACACTAGACTCTGATGTCTTCAGTAAAACTTCATTAGACAACATAGTTAGTATGTCACCGTCTTTAAGCGTTGTTTGCTGAGACAAACCCTCAAGGTGGATAGACTCTGACTGAACAATATTTGTTTGATCTTCAGGAAAATCAATCAAAGTCATTCCTCCCATATCATAGGGTATCTCAATTACAGTTTCAGCCATCACAGAAGACCTTTCAGCATCAGGTATCACAGTTCCTGAGTCATCCAACCTCTGACTAGATGGTTCTTGTGTTGCAGTGACTATGATTTGATCTATCCTACTATCCACCACTGGTACAATAGTATCTCATGTTGACTGCATTCCATTATCTCCTACCTCCTTTTGTTCACCTTGAGCTGGAGCATCGTCAACAATGAAATCCTTGTGAAACAAGTATGTGTGAAGTGATTGAAGTGCACCATGCTTAGAAAGTCCAAACTTCTTTTTCAATTATCCTCTGATTGATTGATAAAAATACATCTTCATAAGATCAAGTCTTTGATATAGAATTCCATATTCTTGAGAATGAGAAAGTTTGGGTACTCTTTCAATCAGAAAGTCTAGAACAGACCTGGAAAGCTTGACTTTCATAGAAATTAACTTCATAGCCAGCCTATATGTCAATTTGGTTTCCCAACTTGAATTAATATCAAGGCCTCTCTTGTCAGATTCTGACTTTGATGCAGCTTTAGTTGTAGAGACCTGCAAGATGTTAGTTAGACTAGACTCTGTGTGTGTAGGTGACAAATGAATCTTTCTCCTTGTTCTCCTGGTATAGTGAGCAACAGATTTAACTTGAGAAGACTCAAGAGGTACAGACTCAGTGGTGATCTTGGGTTGAGATCTTTTTTCCATAGACACAGCCTTTTGAGAGACTGTACCTAGTAACTGTACCTAGACACAGGTTGGTTTCTTTGAAACAACAGGCTGTGGATCAAAACTTGGTTCTAGAATTGTTTCAGAGACTGTGATGTTTTGGTTTACTTGGGTAGACACAGGGGGGTCCTCCTCCAATTGAGGTTCCTGAATCATTTCACCACCAAAGAAAGAAGAATTATAGAGAGTAGGAAGATGAGTTCTTAGAAGTACCTGAACATGATTTGCATAATGCATTGTAGGTAATTCCTCTAAATTCTTCTCACTGTCCTTCTTTGTAATATCAGAGAAAATTCTCTTTTACTGTACATAAGAAGGAACACAATGTTGTCTACCAAACCTAGTATTAGCATTAGGAATAAAATGGTTGATAAATAATTGCATAAATCTATGATATAATAAACCATATTCCTTCCATTTTTATTAGGACCAAGTTTGATACTCATCTGATTCAATAAAATGTGACCAATGTTAATTACTCTGTTATAAAGCAAACTATATCCAATGTGAGAAGTAACAGCAGTAATTTGTTCAAAAGAACTACATTTACCAGTAAAGCATTTAGCTAATTGATCAAAGAAGAAAGACCACTCTTTTCTAAGAAAAGGTCTCCTTAACTGGCTCATGTTATATAAAGGTCCACTATATCCTAGTGAAGATAACCTAGTTCTAATATCATCATCAGATGGTTCACTAACATAAGGCACATTAACAGGTAAGTGAAGTACTGAATTGACAACAGATTCAGTAATATCAAAAGAATCCTGTCCTAGGTTTAGAACAATCTTACCTTGTTGGACCCTGAACAAGATCAACTACCTCAGCATTCTCCCAAGCTTGTGAAACAACAGCTTGATTAATCTGTGGAGATGCTGTCAAAGCATAACGCAAAGGTCCAATAGCCATAAAATCCATGACTGGGTGAAAATCAGTTGACACTCCATTCTTGTTGGTGATTGCAGAAACATGGTTGTTTGTCATAAAGTCGAAGTCACCAAACTTGAAAGCAACTGACTTTGGTAGTTTTCTTTGTGCAGCCATTGATTTTGATCTGAAAGAACTTAAGAATTCTTGAAAGAAGTTAGTTAATTTGAAAGCTCGAAGGATGTTTTTACCTTAAACAATTTGAATTAGAAGAAAGCAATAAACAATCAGAGTCTCAAAATAAAGATATATTAAAAAATCCTTCAGACCCATTAACCCACGTTCACACGTAGATTGACAGGTGTTAGTCCTTGAATAGACGTAATTACCCACAATTTTTGGAAAATAAAATCAAATATTGATTTTAATTTAAATCAGGGTTTACAAAGAATTCAAACCGATTTCAGAGACTAAAATGGAGTTGCATATGTGGCATGTCAGATATTTTCCTGAAAATAAAACACCAAAAATCCAAGCAAAATATTTTGATTAGATTTGAAAATGTCTTGGAAATATGAGAAGGTCAGTCACGCTCGAGGTAATGATGTCATTGTTGCATTGAACACTTTAAAAGACTGTCCAGCTTCTCACAATTTTCTATATAACAACCTGGTGTTTTCTGCCTTTCTCCATTCTAAAACCATTCAAAAATTTCTCTGTAAACACAAAGAAATCTTAAACCACAATGGCTTTTAACCCAGATATCCACATGAACCCAAACTTTCGATTCCTCTCTTCTGATGAGTACAATGTTCTTGACAATCAGGAGCAAATGAACTACCTCTTTGAGCATATGACTTTCCTTCTTGAGTTAGAAATGGCTGGAATCGATCCAAATAATATTGAAAACCCTCCAAATGATCAAAACCTTCCTCTTGAACAAAACCATCTTCCTGAACAGAATCCACTTCCTATGCTTGATGATGAAGAATTTGATGATGAAGAAGATGGGGATGATTTTGATGAAGATGAGATGCCTCCTGTTCCAACATGCAAACTGCAGGCTGGGAAAGAGAAATAGGGATGATGATTTCGATCCTTCGCCTGGAGGATTTTGATCCTCTTCATGTCATTCTTGCTCAATAAAGACAGAGCTACGTAGTTTCTGGCTTGCTTAGGGAGTTGACGAATTGATTGTGGAAGATTCATGGAAGAGACAACTTAAGCAGCCACAACATTAGATAAGAATAGAATTAGCAGTTACTGTTAGATAAAAAGAAGATTGTATTTCATTTCCATGTATGTAATGCTTTTGATTAATGAAAATACAAGTTTCTTTTATCCATCTTATCTATTTGATGTTTATTGACAAGAATATTGTTAGCATGAATGTATTGAATCAATGAGAATATGCAACAATCATTAGAACTAAACAACTAAGTAATTCAGAACCTAAATTACTAAGTCAGAGACTAAGAAAAATTTCAAAGTCAAATTCCTAATGACATGTTACTCATACTACAATTTATCAAGGCAAAATGTTATTAACTTCAGGGTCTAAATAAAAGATATAGATACTGATGTAAATCAAATCTATAAGCTAAACAACATACCTTGCTACTTAGGCAGATGTTAAAGATCTAGAAATTTAACATTCCTAACTCACTAACCAATCTAATGAATGTAGCCTCATCAAGTGGTTTGGTTAAGATATCTGCAAGCTGTTTGTCAGTAGAAACAAAATGAAGTTCCACAGTACCATTCTCATTATGTTCTCTAATAAAATGATACCTGACATCAATGTGCTTAGTCCTTGAATGTTGAACTGGATTCTCTGCAATTCTGATAGCACTAGTATTATCACAGAACATAGGAATATTACTAAGTGTCATACCATAATCCATCAACTGATTTCTTATCCAAAGAAGTTGAGCACAACAACTGCCTGCTGCAATGTACTCAGCTTCTGCAGTTGAGGTTGAGATAGATTGTTGCTTCTTGCTTGCCCAAGAAATCAATCTGTTTCTCAAGAATTGACATGTACCTATTGTGCTTTTCCTGTCTATTTTACTCCCTGCATAATCAGAGTCTGAATAGCCAATTAGGGAGAAATTATATTCTCTAGGATACCACAAACCAAGGTTTGGAGTTCCTTTGAGATACCTAAAATTTCTCTTCACAACAATTAAATGAGATTCCTTAGGATCACTTTGGAATCTAGCACATAAACAGGTAGAAAACATTATATCTGGTCTACTTGCAGTTAAGTATAATAATGAACCTATCATGTCTCTATATCCAGTGTTATCAACACTCTTTCCATTAGGATCAGAGTCTAGCTTAGTGGCTGTTGCCATGGGTGTTTTTGTAGCTGAACAATCTTGAAAGTCAAACCTTTTTAAAAGATCTTTGATATACTTTGACTGATTAATGAAAAAACCAGTCTCAGTCTGTTTGACCTGCAAACCTAAAAAGTAATTTAGTTCACCCATCATGCTCATCTGATACTTAGACTGCATAAGCTTGCTAAACTTAGCACACAACTTTTCATTAGTAGAACCAAATATGATGTCATCAACATAAACTTGAACTAAAAGCAAATCACCTTTCACCTTTCTAAAGAATAGAGTTTTGTCAATTGTACCTTTTATGAAGCCATTTTCAAGAAAAAATTTAGACAAAGTCTCATACCATGCTCTTGGTGCTTGCTTTAGTCCGTAGAGTGCCTTGTCAAGTTTGTAGACATGATTTGGAAACTTTGGATCAACAAAACTAGGTGGTTGCTCCACATACACTTCCTCATCAAGCTTGACATTTAGAAAAGCACTCTTTACATCCATCTGGTATACCTTGAACTTTGAATGAGCTGCAAATGCAAGAAACATTCTGATTGCTTCCAATCTTGCTACAGGGGCAAAGGTTTCATCATAATCAATTCCTTCCTCCTGAGAGTATCCCTTGGCCACCAGTCTTGCTTTGTTTCTTACAATCATACCAGATTCATCTAGCTTGTTTCTGAAAACCCATTTTGCACCAACAATAAATCTGTCTTTAGGTCTTGGTACTAATGTCCAGACTTTGTTTCTCTCAAACTCATTTAGTTCTTCCTGCATTGCAATTACCCAATCAGGATCCTATAAGGCTTCTTCAACCTTCTTAGGTTCATTCTTTGAGAGAAAGCAACTATACAAGCATTCATTTTGAATTGATCTTCTAGTTCGAACACCACTATTTAGATCACCAATAATAAAATCTTCAGTATGATCTCTTGTCCATTTCCTAAGAGGTGGTAGATTACTCCTACTAGACTCTCCCCTTATGTTAGTGGTATCTCTTGTAGAAGAGTGTTCATTTCCTACAAAAGGTCCCCCTTGATCAGTAGAATTAAGACTCCATACTGCTACTAGTACTTGAACTTTCTCTATTAGTCCCTAAAGAATTAGTCCCTGATGAAGTAGACTCTGAATGATTGGTCCACTCCTGACTAGTACTGTGTTCTCCTTGATTGATTTGCTCCCCCTCAACAGTAGCATTCCTTTGAGAAGCAATAGAGATTTCCTCTAGAGGACCTTCATCATCACTAGAGAGAATCTCAGAATCCTTAAGATTTTCAAATTCCAATTTGTCATGGCTTTCATCAGTTTGCAGAATTCCAAATTTCTTGTCATCAAATGAAACATGAATTGATTCCATAACAATGTGAGTTTTGAGATTATAAACTTTGAAGGCCTTTGATGCTGAATATCCTAGAAAGATTGCTTCATCCGATTTGGCTTCAAACTTTCCAAGTTGTTCTGGATGAACTTTCAGGACATAGCATTTGCATCCAAAGATGTGAAAGTATTTCACACTTGGCTTCTTTCCTTTGATTATCTCATAGGGAGTCTTTCCATGACTATTTATCAAGGTGAAATTTTGAGTAAAACATGCAGTGTTGATAGCTTCTGCCCAGAAATAGGTGGGAAGCTTTGCATCTGCAAGCATGGTTCTTACTGCCTCTATGAGAGTTCTGTTCTTTCTTACTACTACACCATTCTGCTGAGGTGTTCCAGGTGCAGAAAACTGTTGAGTGGTTCCATTGTCTGCACAATACTCCTCCATTATAGAATTCTTGAATTCTGTACCATTGTCACTCCTAAGTACTTTGACTTTGTATTCAGAGCTATTCTGAATATTCTTGACAAGATCAATGATTTGCTAAGGAGCTTCATCCTTTTTATGTAGAAAGAATACCCATGTGAACCTTGTGTAGTCATCCACTATAACTAGAGCATATCTTTTCTTGCTGATAGACATAATGTTTACTGGACCAAATAAATCAAGATGCAACATGTGAAATTGTGACGCCCCCAATTCTGAGGTCAAAGATTCAGGTCGTCACGCCACCATTCAACCATATCATACCTGTATTAACTTCACCACTCAACAATACATCCATTCATACCTCAATCTTACACACAATCAAGTTAGAGTCTCAGAAACGATAATCAAAAGTGCCACTAAATATTACAATTCATTTGTACAAATCAGAGTCTTACGCAATTCCACTTATACAACTACACTTGAAAACAAGTCTTACTATTACAGTTGAAAACCTATCAGACTCACTCTGCAGTATTTATCAGGAACTAAATCATCTTTGGGGTAAATCTTCTACTCCTCTTCTGCTGTCGCGGAGTTAACCGACCAATTTTTTCTCTTTCTGAAAAGTTTTTTTTTATAAAGCAAGAATGAGCTACATAGTGCTCAGCAAGTTCACCATTTTGTAAAATAATAATGTGGTTAATTTCGAAAACGTTCCCAACTATATGGGCATATATCTTAGATTTCAAAACATAATTGGACAATATATATGTCCGAGTTTGAATAAAACATCTATACTCACTAGGGAGCTTTAAGAATAACATATGAACCCTTTATAAGGTTCCCATTTCAATATATCTCAAGTTTGAAAATATATACATATGAGTATATCATTTTCGGCAAAACACTCTACGATCATCATACTGTACAGGGAATATATCATTTCAAACCTCCTTCCTTCCTTTAGCTTAGAAGGCTTCTCATACAAAAACATTTCATTCGTTGAAACAATTGCAAGAGTGCACTAACACGTGCCAATCTTTATAGAAAATCTTGCAGTTCTAGATACTGCACGATGTCAATATTTTCTCATCAAAAACAACGCTATCAACAACTTGGAACTTAGGCCCAAGAAGCAGTGTTTGAGTATTTTTCCAAAGTGGAGGATGGGACTTAAAGAAAACACAAAACCTGATAAGGATTGACGATGATCAGTCGCCACATCCAAGTCCAATAATCCGCGGGTCTTCTCTACCGGTAGAAGGATAGAAACTACATCCGTAATTATCCCTCGGGTGAAAACTACATCCGTAATCACCCTCGATGAAAACTACATCCGTAATCATCCTTCGGCAACACCTGGGCCGGAATAATAAGTGATGGACCGCCTGGCTCACGGCCGCTTACACATCCCGGGAATCGCTCGTCAACGGTTCCCACACCTGCCAGAGTCCCTTTTTCTTTTCTTTTAAAACTTGATTTTGATTGAAAACAGAGTAATTGAGGTCCGACATCAGTCGACCGATGATTCTTGAAATCATACAAGAAACAGAATCTGACCAGGGGTTTTCGAAAATGTTTGAGTTCGAAAGAGTTCGAGTTTGAAGTATTTAAAAAGTATCTTGGATTAACTTTGTCTTTAAATAATGAACAGTAATTAATAAATAATATTTTAAGATTTAATATTAATAATAAATAAAATAGTTATTCGGTAAAATAAACTCTTAATCCAAGATAGGGTTTCGAGTATTTACGAAGATATAACGATAGTTATTTGAATATACGATACCACCCGAATGACCCTTCGGGTTTTCGCACTATAGATACGATATAATAATATACCGCTCCCTGGTCAATAGTATGTACGGACCGCTACGACCTCTATTGCTAGAGTCGTTGTCCGAAGAAAACATTTCAATCTAAGTTCAAGGGGTAAAAGCATACATATACTTGTTCAATCTCAATTGCATCGATACTTCGATAAACATGGCATTTGATATCATTTGAAAACTACAAACACAACAGTAAAAGTCCTTGTATATAGATAAGTTTTGAAAAGTAAACTTGCCTAGGTTTGGTTGGGGTGGTCTAGCGTGCGAATTCGAACGATCTATACATAAACAATAATCGTTCGTTAGTACCTTAACAATTTCTCTCTAATTACGGGGTTTTAAGGGGGTACGAAATTAACTTAACGACTTCGTCTTATGACTCCCTAGCCCCACTATAGGTCCATGACATCACTCGTTTACGCTCGTCACTTACTCGACTTAATTTAGTTACCACGTTCGAACCATAACCACTAACCCTAGAATAATGTTCCACTAATCGACCTTTTTCCATTGCGCGAATTTTACTCTAGCATTTTTATAAAATCCAAAAATTCATATTTTAATCCAATTCCTTTTGGGTGGTCTTCACCACTGCATTACTTACATTCTCAAATTTTTCCACGACCCCAAATATATTTTAAGGTGTTTAAACAAGGTTCACAAGGGGGTTACTTAATGCAGTCCATAGTCCAGAAACAAAATTCACTCCTCCGGCCATAGATAAAAATACACACATCACATAGCTATGAATCTTACTTTTCCAGAAACTACATTCAATTATCTTTCCAACAATATAAGGTAGGACATCAGGGGACATCATTTGGGTATTCAAAATCGTGCTACAACACAGGTCAAAGTTCCTGGACAGATTCAGCAAGCTCAAATCACTTAAATCAACCATTTCTCATACTTCCATAACATAAACACCACTTAATACACTTAGATCATGACTCATAACACTCATGGAGATATATATCTTAACCATAATCATAAAAATCACAATCTCAACATCAAACTCAAGATCCATGCTATCCATCACATATACATTCAAGATAAGCCCTAAAATACATGGATCTACTACAATATTATATGAACAACACTTATCCAAGGGTGGTTTGAGATTTCATACCTTCTTGAGCTCCTAGAGACCTGGTACAAACTTTACACAACTTAAAAACACCTTAGATGGCCTCCTACAACACTCACAATGCAAGATCTAAAAGAAAACAAACTTATGTTAACACTTTTCTCACTTTCAACAATTCATAACTCAAAAACTAATGGATGGAAGGCTTTGAAATTTTTACCATACCTCTAATATGATCCAAGGAAGCCTTAGGAAGGTTGTAAATGAAGAAAACTTGGAGAGAAAAATCTCTCCCTCTCTCCCTATGCAGTTCGGCTGAATGATATTTTCAAGGGGGGGGGAAGTGTTTTTCTTGTTTTGCTTTGTTTGAAATGATAAAAAGAAATACAAGCATGCTAGGTATAATTGTTGTTAACAAGGAGTAGTCACATGCCAAGCCTATAGCCTAGGTTGCATCCATGCCCTAGTGTCCCCCTAGGTGCATCATCCAACATGCTAGTTCTTTGTCTTTTCTAACTAGCTAATTACATGGCATTTACATATATTTTCTTTCCTTGTAATATTATCCTTCCACTAATACTTGTTATTTAATCCTTATTTCGTATCGTAATTTAATTATTCCTTAAGTACTTATTGCGTAAATTCTTCGAATGTCCATAATTCCTCGTCATAATTCTTAATAAATCCTTTGATACTCTAACCATTCTCAAATTCCAATTTTCATAAATATTACTAACCGTAAGACTCTTGCCTTCGTAATCTCTCTCTGTATATCTTACCTCATAAATGTAACAACGCAGTTTCTCAGACAATCAATTCTATAAATCAACAGGGATGACTAGAAAGGTTCCATAACGACAATGTCACGAGATATTTAAATAAAAGAAAATATTACCAAAAACTAGGGTTCTTACAGAAATGGTTCAGTAATTGAATTTTCAGTCTTGCTCTTGAAAGTGGTTCTTCTTTGTTTTCCAGGCTAACAAGCATCACAAAGTACACCTTGCACATAATTTGCATGAGGTAGGCCTCTCAGTAGATTGTGCTTAACAAGTTGATTAAGCTTCTTGAAGTTGAGATGTGAGAGCTTCTTGTGCCAATTCCAGCTTTCATCTTTTGATGCCTTGCTGTAAAGACATCCGACAATTCCTTTAGATGTGTCACTCAAGCTGGCTGTAAAAATGTTACCATGTCTCTGACCAGTTAGAACAATGTCTCCATTCTTCATATTCAAGATTTTGCATCCTTCACTATCAAAGATTGATTGGTAACCTTTATCACCCAGTTGACTAATGCTTAAAAGTATGTGTTTCAAGCCTTCAACCAGTGCTACATTTTCTATGATGACATTCCCCAAAACAATTGAGCCATATCCCAGAGTTTCTCCTTTGTTGCCATCTCCAAAAGATATTACTGGGCCAACTTTCCTCTCAAACTTTATAAGTAGAGACTTCTTTCCAGTCATATGTCCAGAGCATCCACTGTCCAAGATAATTGAATGCTTCCTTCCTGTTCTTTGCAAACAAAAAAATAACTAGTTACAAATTTTTAGGACCCAACTTTGATTGGATCCTTTCTTACTAACTTTAGAAATAACAAGCTTTGAAGATTTTGCTTTTGATTTACCTGTTGCGGAGTCAACCTTAGACTCTGATTTCACAAACTGAGATTCCCTCCAGCGATAATCGAATGCTTCCTTCCTGTTCTCTGCAAACAAAAAAAATAACTAGTTAGAAATTTTTAGGACCCAACTTTGATTGGATCCTTTCTTACTAACTTTAGAAATAACAAGCTTTGAAGATTTTGCTTTTGATTTACCTGTTGCGGAGTCAACCTTAGACTCTGATTTCACAAACTGTTTGTGACTAGGAGTTTCAGATTTCAGAGAATAATAGTCATAATATAGTTCATTATATTCCTTACACACATAAATGGAATGAAGTAAACTACCATAATGATAACAAGCTTTTTTTGGTTGGTATTGAATTTTCTGAGTCTTGGGGAATCTAGACTCAGTTTTCCAAGAAGGTTTTTGAATGCAGTCTAGGGCCAAATGATTATGATTTCCACACTTATAGCATTTCTTCCTAGGTGCATCAGGTACATTCTTGTAATTATTCTCTTCGTTAATACCTTCTTTTCCATTCCTATTTCTTTTGATCTTGCTAGACTCTGAAAGACCTTCTAGTCTCTGTTTCAGCTGAGACTTAGACAGAAAGCCTATGTTGACATTCCTAGGTTTTTCTTACACTTTCTCATCTGAACTAATGCTGTTAATTCTCTTGTGCACAACTGGGGTACCATTTGAATCAACAAACTTAACATGTTTAGGTTCAGAAACTTTCTGCTTGCCTTCAGATTTAGATGTGCTAGCTTCTTGTTTACTATTGTCATTCTGGACAACAGCTACATGAGTTTCACTTTTATCCATTTCAAAACCTAAGCCATAAATATAATGCCCTAGAAAATTTCGTATTTAAAATATTATTTAATATCAATTATGAATTCTATTATGTGAATATTGTTGAAAAGGTAGAATACGTGTGATATTGTGATTACATGTTTATATGATGATTTATGTGTGACGTGTAAGTCCGTGTAATTTCAATTGTATTTCTGATGATTAAAATCTATTTAAATCGTGCATTATTGATCTTATAAAATTATTGGAGTTATTAAAAATCATGAAATCTTTTGTGTTATTATCTTTATGATATTATTTAGATTTTAAAATTATCGGGTGAATTATTTTGGGTGTTTAAGTATTTTAAAATGATTTTAAGAGTTTTACTGTATTTAAAAGGATCAAAACTTGTATATTTCATATTTAATTCGTTATTGATCCTAAAATATTTTAAAAATATGTGGGCGTTTGAAATTTCATATTATTTATTCTAAAAATTTAAAGTTTAATGTTTTACCTATTTTCCATTTTATTTCAATTTTTTTTAAGTGATTAAATCAAATTTTAAATACTTTTTCATCATTATGAAATTTCAATCTTGCTCTAGTTTTTTTTACAATACAAAAACGGCAGCTCTCTCTCCTTGTCTCTCATTCTCTCAGTTTTTTTTCTTTCCCAGAATAATCTCGAGTTCTCTCCCCTTTTCTCCGTTACTCTCGATCTCTCTCCAGTTCCTCTCTCTCTCTCTCTCTCTCTCTCTCTCTCTCTCTCTCTCTCTCTCTCTCTCTCTCTCGTTCCTTTTGTTCAATCCCTCTTGGCTTTGTCTCTTGGACCCTCTGATTTTGCCGCCCCTGTATCGTGATGTGTGATTGCAGTGATGTGGTGGCGCGTGTTTGCGTGGTACTTGTGTGCGTGTGTGTGTATAAACAGAGTGTGTGTGTATTGTGTGCGTAAGTGTGGTGTAGGTGTGTGGGTTATTCACCATTCCCTTGAAACCCACTACATATTCTTTATCATCCCTTGTATAAGATCGATTCCCAGCTGAGTATTGATATTACAGAATTGTTTAGGCTTGCAGATGATGTGGGTCTCGGTTTTGTATGTTCGAATGGTTTGTACAGTGAATTAGTTGATTAAATCGAATTATTGGTTATGATTCTGAATTGATGATACAGTTACAATTATTTTAAATTTTAATCTGTAGAATTTGTGGAAGGAAGCCCGAAATGGGAACCCCCAAATTTTGCCGCCACTGGTGATGAACTCTGGTGAGCTGGTGGTGGGGTCGATGATGAAATTGAGACCCCTAATATTTTAATTTTATCGTTTACAGTCGAGATATGACTTTATAGGTGTTTATATATTTTTAGTGAATTTTCGAATTAGTAATTGTTAATTATAGTTGATTATGTACCAGGAATTTATATTGTTGATTGTTGTTTGGTTGTGTCGGCTGAGTCCGTACGCCCGTACAAAGGAGACGCTGTCCAAATTTTGTAAAAAAAATAAATTAAATTATATATATTTTTAAAATCCTTATTGTTCATTCCTTAAGTGTAATATATATACTACTAGTTGAAATAGCATTCGAGTTATATGAATTGCTAAGTGCTAGGTTATGAAAAATTTGTTAAATTGGAGGTTATAAATTGTTAAGTGTAATTTGCTCGTGTTAAGGATTACTAAGTGGAATCTGGTAAAGTACTAAGTTATATGTGGTTATATATTACTATTGTAAGAATATGATCAGTGTGTGTTTTGTGTGTTAAGTTGTAAAGCGTAATAGGACACGATGGGGGTAGAATAGAGTAGACGGTTAAGATTATAAGCGTACTGAAGTAGTACTTGACCTGTATATAGGTACGCATAGGAGGCCAGCTTAGAGCCAGCGCATATGTAGATGGAATGTATAAGGAGATACTTATCGGTACTGACAAGTGATAAGGGAAGGATGGATGTGTGATCGAAAAAAGGTGAAGTATAAAGAAGTAGAGACGAATGTAAAGTGATAAAGTGTTAAAGTATTGGAAATAGAAACCCTGTGTATTGAGGCAAGTTTACTATCCCTCACTTATCGTTCAAGTGATGTGAATTTTCCTGTGTTATTTATATATGTTCTTTCAAATCCTTTCTTGCAAGCATCTATACCTTTCATTTTCATTTTGAATGATGTGAGTCTGTTTCTATTAATTGTAAGTTTTATTCCAAGTCGTGTTGCCAGGGTCTACACCCCTTTCTTTTGTTTCAAGTGACTCGAACCTTGTATTGAAACTTTATTATTCCATTGCTAGTCCTTTTTAATTATTGTTGAACCCTTTATACTTTATTGTTTATTCCTTATAAATTGTTGTTGAAACACATGTACCTTGCTTATTCTTATGAATTATTATTTAAACTTATTTACCATATTATTATTTACCCTGTTTCCTGTTGAACTATACCCCTGATTTATAATTTATGCCTTGCTTGATATAATTCTTTTCCTTGTGCTTATTCCTTTAAACCATACCGGCAAAACTAGACTTCCATAACCCTTTAATTAAATTCTAGAACCCTAACCCTCGTTTTGTTCCTTATTAACCAACGGTTCTTCAATTGTTTATAACCAATGTATTACTCCAATTTTCCCTTGAATTTCAGATTTCCCCTATCCCATGTCTATTCTATAAATGGCTGTTAAATTTCTAGAATCTTAACAATTGCTTTGCTCCTTAATTGATAAATGATTCCTTGTTGATATATGATTCTGTTCTGTTGAACTTTACCATGTTTAGTCTAATCTTGTTGCTTTGGCTGTTATAATTCTTTATATCGAATGCTTCCCTGACCCTCAATCTTTTATAACTGCAAATGAGAATGGATTAATTAATTAAAGATGTTTTGTTTCTAAAATTCCTTATACTGGGCTGATCTGTTATTAGTGAGTATAAAGGACTTAAAAGTGAAATGTTTTAAATTATTAATAATAATTTTTTTTATAAATTGGAAAAGCGTAAGAGGCTAGAGTGGTCCTAGTCCAGCACTTTTATTTATCGTAAGAGGCTAGGGTGGTCCTAGTCCAGCATTAAAGGCCAATGTGTTGCCTAATTGGGAACCCAATTTCAAACGAATGGGGACTTTACGTGGCTGATCACCCGTATTGTCCGTAATCAGGATAATAATACAATCAACTTAAATGTTTTTTTAAAAAAAAGTTTTATGAAAAGTATGTTTTGATGGAAAGAAACATTTTTGAGAAAAAGGTTTTATGAAAAGTATGTATCAAAGATGAAAAGGGTTTTAAAGAAAGGAATGATTTGATAGAATATATATATATATATATGTTTCTAGGTAAATGGTTTCTAGTTTCGAAATTGTGGATATTAGAGTTAGTTGTTTTCTAGATTGATCAATATTGGGTACTCAGTAAAACAATGAGATTAAGGATGGATAGAAGTTTCCCAGTCATTCCCTTCGCGAGTAACATTGTACGTTGAAAGTGGAGTAAGAATGATTGGGGATTTCTTGATATTCTTTTTCTCAAAGTTTTATCTGGGGCAGTGATGGTTTGTAGTAAATGGAAATTTTTTACTTTATGATGGAAATTGAATGATCTTTTGAGATAAAGTATTCACTGATATTGTTCATTGATGAATTATTGTAATATCGTTGTTTCATTATATTATTAACTTGCTAAGCGTTCTTTGGCTCACTCTTGCTTTGTTTTACCTAACCCTTTGCAGTTAGGATTAACGACGATCTACTACATTTATTCCTGCGAACGAGAGTGATGAGGCATTCTATACAGGATAGATTTCGGAGATAGAGCGGGTAATCACAGATTGGGATTGAGCTACGAATTAGATGGTATAGTAATTTGTATTCGAGCAGAGATAGAAGCTGTATTAATTTGTATTAATTAGATTCTTGTTCCATACCATAACCTGGAATCGATCCTCGGTGAGGAATCGTTGGTGTATTAAGTTTTAATTGTAATTGTTAAATTGGAATTTGGTTGGGTTGAATTACAGGTGGATAGTCCGATTTACGGATACTTCATGCCGAAATTTTATAAAATTCACACTTGGCCTTATCACTCTTTTATCCAATAGATCCTGTAATTGGGTAGCTAACTCTTTCATCTCAGCAGGTGCCATTCGATAGGGTTCCGTAGAGACAAGTTCGGCTCAAGTGCTAAATCGATCATAAATTCAACTTCTCGGTCTGGAGATAAACCGGGCAATTCTTCGGGAAATACGTCAGGAAACTCATTCACAACGGGTATGTCTTCCATTCTTGGAACTTGCTTTTCTACATCAACCACATGTGCTAGATACGCTTCACAACCTTATCGTGATAACCGCTTCGCTTACATGAACGTTAGAAATTTCTTGTCTTGCTTCTATCCATGAAATTAAACTTCCTTATCATTCTCAATTTCTTAATCTCACTTACTTCCGTCTATATCCAATCTGTGCATCATAATCAACTAATTAATCCATATTCTTAATAGCCTCTTTCCTAATCATGTCAAATTTTTTTAACTTCCAAGTAATTGATAGGTAATAGTTTTGTTACTCTTATCGTAGTGTTTATAGAGACAGGCTTGATACTATCATTGACGAAATGTCCTTGAACTTCTGATTCTAACACTAACGATATAACTTTCTCTCCAATTAGACTTGCAACTCTCAATATTTAACTTAGTACAAATTTCAGTATGCTTCCTCTTAAACTTCTTTCTTCCGATAATGGAGGTCTTATTATTCTCTACTAATTATTCTGGTTTTAAATTTTCCCAAATACTACATTCCTTTTTAACTCAACTTCATGTCTTCTGTCAAAGCGATTCTGAAAATTTCTTGATTCTCTGCCTCCTTCATCTTACCATCTTATTCCATCTTAGTCAAATCTCCTTTATTACCAATAATCACGACTCTTTAAACTATACTCACATAAATTGTTAACTCCAACCCAGTCACTTTACTCTTTATCCAAAACTTCACTTCCTGTTGAAATTTCTTAGAAACAAACTGTCTAACTTTGATCTGCTTTTCTCAATATCATGTTTTGATTCTAAAATTTATATTCAACAGTTGTTCTAGAAACATTCCAAATCTTGTGATATTCCATCTACTATATCCAAAATAAAACATGTAATAATCAGGTGTTCATAAATAATCCTTCATCGGCAACAACTACCATATACCAAATATCTCTACCATTACCTAACTCTCGACCTTCACAAAAATAATTCTCTGATACCCTTGTTACTTGTCCTTGTCCTTATTCAGTTCTCAGTAATATTAAATCTTGTATATATATCGTCAATCCAATAAGAAAAATGACTTAATGCTCAATCCCTATTGTAATATATCATCCTCTCAAACTTGCTCAACCAATTCTCCATTGACATTTATGTAACCTTGACCACTTAGGATGTCATCCTATCTGCCTTTGCTTCTTTCAATCACTGACAACGTTAAGAATCATAGGAGTTTCTAGCAAAATGAATTAATAAAATGAGTAGGTAACAACATGTGTGAATATAGGCTGAGTTTTGTTTAAAAAGAATTTTCTTGAAAGAATTTAACCAAGAGATCAGTATTATCATCGAACTTTTTATCAGGTTGCATTTGTCAATTAGGTCAACCACCTTAGCACAAAAAGGTGGCCAACCTTTAGTACTTTCATGACAAATACAATCAATGGCGCACCAGACTTCTATCACAAAGATAGGATGTCCCTGAATCCCTTATATATAGGGTTGTTCATCCCACTTTGAATAAAGAAAATTAAATATATAGGGAAAAATGAAAAGAGTTCAAGAATCACAAAATTTTCGTATATAAAGTGGGATCGAGTATCCTCTGAAAAATAGGGATATTTCGAAAAGAATAGGATTGTGTTTAAGTATATCTCATATACAAAGCTTCTCAAAAATCGAAGTATAATTGATCATCACACGGATGCATCAACTATTGATTAAACAAACATTTAAGAAATTCATAATTACTCATAATCTCACTCTTATCGGCTATGCGCTAATACACTTAGTTGCTAAAACCGGCCTGACAATAATGAGTTAAAAATTATGAAGATCTCAATTCATTCTCGATTTTTAATCATCACTGTGCAACAAATGCTTTAGCAACAATATAAGAATCGATTCCTTTTTAAAACAATTCTCTCAGAAAATGAATTAAATGAGAGCAATGGCTAATAGGGAATAGTTACGCCCTTACTCCAAACAAATATCGGTATTCATGTTCGCATCATGCTTATAGTTCTTCTCGTACTCTCTCTATAACGTTTGCGATGTAGCTAAAGTCACAGAAGGAATCCTAGAAAGTATATGAGGGTCTTCAGATGATGTCTTCTAAACTTGTAGCTCCGAATTAGTTGCCTCGTCCATAGCCAGTCCTTCGGATGAATCGATCTCCTACTCGCATGATATGTCGAAATACTAAATAAAATCGCAACTCTCATCTTGAAATCCTAAGACAAACCTTATCTTAAATCTTTCTACCTAACGTCTAATTTAAATACTTACTCCTAACTGTCCTAACTTATTTCAGTGACCATAACCTGTTACTCTGATACCAACCTGTGACACCCTCAAATCCGGGGTCAGGATTTGGTGACATAACCAATGCAATTAATTATAACTTAATTATACAGACGACCCCTCAACAAGGATCGATCTCAGGTTATAGTATGAAACAAGAATCTAAATTACAACAACTATTATAACTACTATACTTTCATATCTGAAGTGCAATCCATTACTACATGTGTCCATGCTGTCCATGCTGACTCTGAAATCTATTATTTAGAAAACACCGCATCGCACTCATTCGAATTGTCATTCGTAGGTAGTCAATCCTTAACCCTAACTGAAATGGGAGGGAAAATAAAGCAAGAATGAGCCAACAATGCTCAGCAAGTTAACAGTATAGTGAAACAACAATATCTCGATAATTCATTGATGAACAATGTCAATGATCAATTTAACTGAAGGGAATAATTCAACTTCCATTATGGGATTAAAGTTTTCATGAAAACATTCCTTTCCTAAAACCTTTGAAAAACATTTAATATTTCACATGGTAAACCAATTTCATTTCACATCATTTATAAATAAATCACTTTAAAAATCGATTGGAGGTTTTACTTCACAACAGACAATACGGGTGATCAGCCCATAAAGTCCCATAACGGACACAAAGTTCCCCTGGACATTAATCCTTTCATTAGGATAGCTTGGGTTCCCAAGAGGCAACACATTGGCTTATAAGGGCATTGGACTGGACAGACCAGAACTACACTATAATATACACAAACAGGAGGAAAACCTTTGAAAAACATTTAATATTTCACATGGTAAACCAATTTCATTTCACATCATTTATAAATAAATCACTTTAAAAATCGATTGGAGGTTTTACTTCACAATAGACAATACGGGTGATCAGCCCATAAAGTCCCCATAACGGACACAAAGTTCCCCTGGACATTAATCCTTTCATTAGGATAGCTTGGGTTCCCAAGAGGCAACACATTGGCTTATAAGGGCGTTGGACTGGACAGACCAGAACTACACCATAATATACACAAACAGGCGGAACCGGCATTACTCGTTCGCTCACGCCTCTCCAATCGTTAGGAATCCGTGGAAACCATTTTGACGGAGTTCCTAACAGTTTATAAAACTTAACTTTGAAAACAGTAAAGCTTATAAGAACTTTCAAATCTGGAAAGCATTAAGTAATTAAATCTCTTTGATGAGCAATGACAGAAGATTATGGGTCAGAGCGTATATAATATAGAATTGCAAGAATCGAAGTTACAAGGTAAAGCAAGGGTTTACTAGAACAGCATGAATATAATTGATTGTAGAATATTTAATAAAATCCTATGGAAATGAATCTCAGAAAAGCTTTAATAACATTTGAACCCTTTTACCTTGAAGTACATTAAACTCACTGATAACAGATCAGCCCAGTCTAAGTAGCTTCAAGGTACTTTTAAGAAAACAACTTATTTTGATTGGAAATGATAAGAATTCAATGGTGTAATCATCTTATAAATCTGCGTTGTACAAAGTTGGAATTGAAGAAACTTGAGTATATGCTTTAAAGCACTAAAGCAGGGTAATTAATCAGTTTATGATGATAAAGGTCTTGCATCAATAAATCAATGGTTAGATAGGGCATAATAAATAAGTCTCACTTTTCTAAATCAATGTTCGTTTGATTATGAGTTTCAAAACAGGCTTGAATTGCATATAGTTTCTTAAAACATGGTTCGTTGAAGTAAAATTCTTTAAAAGGCAAGTTTAATAAGATATGATTCCTTAAACATGGGTTGTTAAAACCTGGTTCTTTTAAAATAAAGGTTCAGTAGAAATTGATTTACTAAAACAATAGTCGGTAGGTTAGAAGTTAAGAAAATATGTGTAAGTAATACTTGATTAAATAAAACATGGTTTGGTACACTGGTAGAAGTTATCAATCCATAAATTATAAAACAGGTGTTAAGTTTTCGGAATCGTATTTAAGATTTAAAAGTCAGACTGGGTTCACAGGGTATAAGGTGATAGGCATAAAATAGATCTAAGTTTCAGTCAAGGAACAAGCTACCGAATCAAAGTTCATTGTTAATCAGAAGAAGGGTAGTCATAGGATGAATAGCAATCAATGTATATCAAAGGATAACTCACAAGATAACTTAATGGAATGGTACAAGTTACTCGCAAATTTGATTTGAAAGAAACATGTTATGAACAACAAAAGCAGATATGCTTCACTTGAACAATAAGTGAATACTTGCCTCACTATACATAGTCTCGATTCCAACACATCGATTCGTTACTTTCTATACGTAAGTCTCTACTTCTTTGCAAGCTGGTCTTTAATCGACTATACATCCATATTTCCTCCATAATTCGTGAACCAATATGCTTGTTAATTCTGATAACATCTCACTTCTAAGATTCCAATTACGCACGTACTGGCTCTCACCGGCCTCCTACTGGTACCTATATAAATGTAAAGTACTACTTCAGTATACTTATACCCTTAATCATCTAACTCTATTCTACCCAACGAATCCTATAACGCTTTATTTCTTAACACATACAGCACGTACTGGTTATACTTACCAAACAGTCTAGTATAATCAAATAAGCAATTTTGCACATAATACATAGCATATATTGATCATGCAAAACATCTAAGAACTTAACATATAACATATATTAATCATGCACATCATTTAACATATAGCGTCAACTTGATTTACAAATAGTTTCATCACATTATTATACAATTTAATAATATAATTCTAACAAAAAACGGGCAGCATCCTCCTTGTAAAGTGGACTAGCCCGTCGGAATATAACCGACTCAATCATTAACCAAACCTTTAGTCCAATATCAACTTCAAATCAAACTCATGATTACAATCAATCACTCAAACATAATCTACTTATCACTAATACCATACTTATACTTAACCATCTCACCATTACGACCAACCCCAAATATCTTACAAATAGACTATCAATGATGAAATATGAACCGATCAGTCCCAAAGAATGCCACTTTACTGCATAAAGATGAATTCAAATGAAAAAGTGTAAAACATAAAAGTTATAGATAATTCCAAGACCTTTACAGAATAGTAAAGCTCATAATTTCTGAACAAGTATTCGATTAACTACGATTTTTCAAAGTTCAGGGATCAAAATCCCGAAGTCAAAATAGCTGGTTACATAAACTGTAGAAAAACTCATCCTTGAAAGTGAAATCTCAGAAAACTTAAAGAATGAAAGTTGTAGTTAATTAAATTATCTTTCCAGAGAATCTAGAATAAACATTCCGATCAATAATGAACTAGTTACGAATTTTTCAATATCTCAGAATTTGCACATCACATAAATCAACTTAAAATCAGATAACCACACATGCAACAAAGATTTCACATTCATTAATCATCTTTACATGCTCATGATGCTATACAGCTGCTAGACCATCTTTTCCGACCAACCACTCGCCGGAAAACCATCGCCGGTGAAGAGGGTTTTGTCGGATTGTAACTAAGATTTTTAATCTTTAATCTACAATAATCAAGCTTAAAAACAACAACTCAACCACTAACGGCCCTTGCATGTCAAAAATGCAGCCATATACACAATATATATATATATATATATATATATATATATATATATATATATATATATATATATATAAACTACATACTAAGATTAAGATTATATAACAACATAAATATAAGATATAAGGGTTGTAAATGAGTAATTTACAAGAGCTTTCGGAGGGTTTTGAGCTTGGAATTCGAGAGGGAGAGAGAGAGCAGATTGGTTCAGAGAGAAAACAGCAGGGAGAAGTGAAGAATGAAGGAGAAAAGATGTGGCGGTGGAGTAATAATGGAGCAGGGCAAAAGGGTAAATTAACAATGCTGAAAAATAACTTAAAAATCAATTTTATCATTCTAAATTTGAAATTTACACAAAATAGATGAAAGATTAAATCTAAAAACTATAAAATAAAGTTTATGAAATTACAAACACTCCCATATTTTTAAAATATTTTTAGGATCAAAAATGAATTTTATATGAATTTTTGAAATAAAGAACCTTTAAAAGAAATAAAGCTTTTTAAATCATTTTAAAATACCAAAACACACAATTAAATACTCCCACTAATTTTAGAAACTAAATCATATCACAAAGATGATAATGCAAAAGATTTCATAATTTAAAACAACTCCAATGATCTTATAAGATTTTTGGAAGATTAAAAATACTTTTAATGCTCTAAAAATACAAATAAAATTCCACGAATATATACGACACATACCAATCATCACATAAACATGATTTCAGATATATCTTGATTTTACAAAATATCCATATCACATAATTCACATTTATCAATTTAATAAACACTTATAAAATCGCAAAAAATTCTAGGTCGTTATACAGAACCTGCTGGTCATCATCTTTTAGATGATTTGTTGGACTAACCGCATATTCCTCCTGAAACTGTGGTTTAAAATCAATCTGCACAGATTCAACCATAGTCTCTCTATCGACTGCTATCTCATCTACTTCATCAACGGATATTTCTCATCCGTTGACAAGTGTTTGTCCATCGATGGATATGCCTAACAATAGTTATCCATTGGTAGCTTCAACTACAGTATCAATGGATATTCAACATCCTTTGATCAATGTTCTTCCTGCTACTATATCTACTCTCAAACAGTTTACTCTTTCATCTGAGTCTACTGTAACAATAGTAGAAGCAACATTAGTAGTTCAAACACTTCTAGGATTGAGGGAAGAGAGTGTCATTACTGAGAGTGAGAGGCTGCTTTGTGAGCAGGCAAAAGGAGAGGATCTGAGTGAGGGGCAGACAATTTCTTCCTACCAGGCAAAAGAAGAGCATGAGAGTACCACCTTAGTAGGTGAAGGTGAGGGTGTGAGAGGTGTGAGCCTGGGGGAGCCCCTGATGCAAAAAGAGAGAGAAAATGAGAGAAAAGTAGGTACAGGAGACATAAGGGTGGATGAAGGCATTGCAAGTGAGTCAATGGAGGTTGATGATGCCCCCAGAACTAGTCACTATCAACAGACATCTCAACCAGTCATTGATAGAACTGTTCTTGGAGCTGAAACCTTTACTCACCGTGATCCAGACCTTGACTCTTGGGCTAAATAGGACAATCTGGAGGCTGAGTAACAGCTGAACTTGGTATACACAAATGAATCTATGCTGAGAGCTAATGATGCTCTTACCAAGCTACCTCCAAATGCTGCTAATGAATTTCAGTATAAGTCTGAATTCGAAGATGAAGGTGAAGATGAAGAACCTTCATAGCACCTTGGAGATCTCCCAGAATGGTTAATGTCAAATTCTTATATCTCTAAGGATGCACACCAAGAGCTAGTAGTACAGTATAAGAAGACTGTAGCTAGTTTATAGGATGCTGAATCAACTCTGTAGCATGTGCAAGAGAATTTTCTGGCTACTCTCAAATTGCACAAATGTCTTCTCAATCAAAGGGTGGTGGATAAAGATGAATTCAAGGATGCAATCAGAGATGCTCTAGAAACTCAATCAAAGAACTTGGAACTCATCCTTCCTCCCCTTACCATGTAGCAGCTTAGATCCAAGCTGAAGAAAAATGCAAAGAAAGACAAGAAGATTGATGCTCTGTCTGCAACAGTTGTCAAATTGGAGTCTCAAATGAGTACAATGATTGCAGATCAAAAACTCATTCTTGAGGCTCACAATCGACAAATTGCCCTCCTTGAGAGACTGCTAAATCAGCCTACTACTCCAACCCTTGATGCTAACAAAAAGGGGGAGAAGATTAGTGTAAGGGATTCAACTAGTAAGGGGGAGCAACTTCACTCTACTCTAATTCCAACAGCTCCAGTAATTCCAACTAGTGAGGAGGAATCAGCCATTCAACCTGAAAACTCTATTGCCACAAGGCTGGCTGCTAATCATCAAATTTCTCAAGTAGCAATTCCCTTCATAACCACATCAATCAGACAAGTACTAATTCCAGAATTTGTGCTTTCCAATTCTCTAGCCAGAGGGGAGCCATCATATATGTCTGAATTTAAGCCTATGCTCAAGCATAAGAAGTCACCTGTAAAGAAGAATGGTAAAACACCATGAGAGCTGATTTTCCAATGCCAAATCCAGATGAATTCATGCTAATGAGCAAGCATCTTGCTGAATTAAAACAAAAGGCTAAAGTTGATGTTGGACTCAAAGAGAACCTAGCATTTATCTACAGAGATGGAGTGGAAATATGTGTTGCTTCAGGTCATCCAAACTTTGTTGTGGCCAAGGCTAAAGAAACTGCAAGGCTACTTCATGCTGGTCAGATTGTTAGAAAACCTGCAGAATGCATTGAGAAAGTAGCTAGACTGGCTGATGAGCTAGTAAGAGAATTAGAAGAAGTGATGGAGCAAGAGGCCGTAGAAGAAGAGGCCAAATTTAAGAAAATTAAAATGAACAAAAAGTCTGCATGCAAGAAAAGGAAAAGTGGAGTCAGGACTAATGCTAGAGTCAAGGCTCCTACTAAAAGGACTTTGAGCCCAGAACAAGAAGATCAAGTTGAATCAGTACAACCTCAACCTAAAATATCTCCAACTCAAGACACACACCAACCCACTCAAACCTCCAATCCCATTGATTTCATAAAGGAAGAAACTTTGGAATTTGACTTTGACATCAATAGCTTGGTATTTCCGAAGATCAAACTCTCACCTGAAAGGAGGAGAACCAAAAATAGGAAACAACCTTTAGCTAGATCAATTCAAATTGCTGAGGTTCCACAAGTTGCGAAGGAGGCTGCCAAGAAAGATACTGAACTCTATATTGCTGATATTGGAGAGTATTCAAGTGTTAATCTTTTCTTGGATGATGTGAGTGATGTGAGTGCTGCATATAGGACAGTCAGTGTAAGAACCCAGATTTTTGGAAGAATTAAAATTTTTATTATGTATTGGTGTATGAATGAATAGTGGTTATGACTAAAATGTATCAGTGGTTTTAATGAACGAATATTTTAATGAATGTGGATTCTAGTGTTTATATGCTATGAATGGTGTAATGGGTTGACAATTTATATAAGAATAATCTATCGTCCAGAAAGTAAGCTATGGTATCCCAAGAAAGGAAGTTATTTTCATGTCATCCAAATCAATATCTGGTAGCTAATGTCATCCAAATCGATATCTGGTAAGAGTCAAGTAACTCCGCAAAGGAGATTGAGAATGCTCGAGAAAGCACGAGGAAATTTTCTAAGTACAAGAATTAAAGAGAGAATAAACAAGGAATGTTGGATATAAGATTGATTTAAGGGATTGTGCCACAGTGAAGTAATGAAATGCAACATATAAGTCATAACGAATTAAAATTATTAAAAAGACACAAGGGGAATCACATTGGTGGAAGAAGGAGAAACTAAAGTGGCATACAAGAAAGTCAACTACAAGCTAAGTGGTGTTTTTGCACTTTAGCAAAAATGGAGTAACATGTTATAAACCAACAAGTGGACAAGTAGATTGGCAACACATGGACCAATGGATGGTTGACACCACAATGAACCAAGTTGGTTACAAAGGAACAAGCAACATTAGAAACTAACCAAGCTAGTTAGCATGGATGACATCATTTCACCACAAGGATTAAACACTTGGCTAGTTGATGAGGTATTAAGGGTGATGTAATCACTTTATTAAAGTAAATTTGTTACCCAGAAATTAACAATTGTAGAAGGGGGGTTGAATACAATTGTATAAGATTTTCGACTTAAACAGAAATGATAACACAAGTATGAATAAATAAAAGTTTTATTAACTCTGATATAAAACTGTTACAAACTCTCTCAAGAAATACTGGTGTTCTTGAGAGCTGCTAGGTTACAGAATAACTCGTGTAAGCGATTACGATAAGTAAAACCTAAACTGTGTTTATATAACATACACAGCTGCACTATCAATTACAAGATATACTAAATCAATTACATACGACTCTTAATACATATCTTGCATGATAGTTGCCTTCCTACAATTTAGGAACTGATATAACAATCTTCCTTGATCTCTGGACTGATGTAAATATTCACGTAATCCTGATCAGCTTCTAATCCTGATAGCAACCTAATACTGACATCGCATTACTGATGACGTTAACATCAGTACCTGATCAGTAGTAGTCCACATCCTGACATCACTTGAATCAATATCTAACAATCTCCCCCAATTTGTACTACGTGAAATAAAGCACAAATTCCTTGATTCAATGATGTCAAAAACTCAAAACAAAATGTCTTCTAGAAATCATCAGGAACAATTTCAGAAATTTTTTGAAAGAAAAGATTCATCTTCAAGAAATCTGTCAACAACTCTTCTTCCCTGCTTTCAAGAATTTTAATCAGTTTCTTCTTCAGATTCTTGAGTTCTTCATCTTCCTCATTAATATGATAAATAGCTGCCCTGAGATTTTGTACTGAGCTTCTCGGTAAATCTAAGTCTCCCAACAGTATGTATGCCAACTCCTTCCCATCAGGATTAAGAGACAATTGTTCCATACCAAAATATTCTTCTTTAATAGTCGTGCCTCTCTGCATTTCAATTTCTTCATCTCTTGAATTTAAGTACATGAGAGTAAAGTTACCATCATACCTTGTTCCTCCATCCAGAAATCTATGTCTGATAGTTCTCAGAATCATACAAGACCAATTGTTGTAGACTTCTCTTCCTTTAACATTGATGCTTTTACCCTTGAGCAGATAAAGAACATATTTCAGTTCTTTTGCAGACTTGCATAACAGCTCATCAATAGCTATCTTCTTGACAGTCTTGTCTTTCATGAAGTACAACAATTTCTCCACCTTCTTAGCACTAGCATGATAATCAACAATAATAGCAACAACTTCAAGTTTCCACAGATGATCAGTAGTTAATTCTTCACCAATACTATCAACTAGAGAATTTTGATCTGTCTGTGCAAAACAAATGATTTGAGCTTTACCAAAACCAATACCTCCTCTGGTTTTAGGTTCCAGTGCCCTCAGAGTAGATTGTATTCTTGACCACAGTGGTGGAAGATTTTTAGACTCAACTTCATCAATTAGAGAAAGTTCTGGTATTGATCCACCAGGTTGAAAAACAACTGGTCCATTATAATTCTAATCACTGATCTTCTGCCATTTATCACCTTTCTTTTTGATTTGTGAGTTATCTTTTTGTTTCTACTGAACTTTTCTTGTAATATCATACCACAGCCTCCTGTTAGACTCTTTTGTATTCTTTTCATAGTCCTCGGTTGCTTTAACTTCAGCATCCCTTGCTTTTTATCTTATCTCCTTTTCTTTTTCAATTCTTCTGAATCTTTCTTTCAAGATATCAGCTTCTTCAGGATCAGGAATTGCAGCTTGAGTAGTTCCAGTAGCCATATTCTGTACTTTCACAGCAACTTTACTTTTTCTAGCTATCAATGAATTTTCCTCTCCAATTTCTTCAGGTACATTGAATATGTTGTCTGGAGCCATTTCAAGAAATAGTGGAGTTTTCTTCTTTTTAGCTTTCTGAGGATCTTCAGTTATCTCCTCTATTGTGATTCCACTAGACCTTGTCTATCTTGAACTTGTCTGAATAAGCTTTCTTCCTCTGCCTCTACCTCCTCTGCCTCTTCCTCTACCTGCAGCAGGAGTTTCTTTCTGTTTGGGAATTTCCTCAAGAATCCTCTTTTGTTCTTCTAAGATCTCTTTAGTGCTCATGTCAGGATTCTCTTCAGAAGTCAAGGCAAGTGCCTTCCTAGCATGATATTATTGAACTTTAATATCATTGTGATACACAATCTCACTCTCACCTGCCTTAGAAGTAATTTTCTTGAAGAGATGTTAAGCATCTTGTATCTCAGTAATAAACAAATCTTCATCTTCTTCAGGAATTGTTGGAAGTGTTTGATTTTGACAAAGTGCTAGAAATTGTTCTTCTGTCAAGACTTGAGATTGCACCATTGTCCTTACTGTTCTCTTTCCAGTTCCAGAAACATGAGTTAACTGCTTGGTTTGAGTTTTAGATTGACTTCTCCTTGTTACCAATGCAGCATCAGAGGTTCCTGCTCCATATGTCTGAGCACCACCATCATTTCCAGAAGTATCATCATCATCCTTTCTTACAACCGGATTAGGTGTGCATTTTGGTTTGACTACCTTCTCCCCCTTTTTGACATCAGGATCAGTCAATAAAGATATAATAAGTTGGAGAGAGGCTTCAATGTTGTCAACTTTACTTTCAAGAGAATCAAGTCTCTTATTAGTTTTCTCAACCTCTTTGGTCAGAATCCGAACCTGAGAACTAGTAGCAGATAATTCAAATTTGGCCAGTAACTCAGCTCGAGTATGCGCATGAAAATCCTTAACAGAAGCAATTTCAGTTTGAAGACCTTTAGAAAGAATAGTAGACATCTTCACAATATTTCGTAGAGGGGCATTATCAGTCAAAGTTCTAGAAACATAGTGAGCATGACCTTGTGCATTTTCAAAAGAAATAGTTTCTCTAGGACTAGCCCAGCTGCTGTCCCATTCATAACTGCTAACACGTTCAACATTCTCCCCAGTTCCAGTATCAAGAATGATCTTAGGATGTATCAAGCCTCTTTTATGTGCAACTGTACCCTCTGTAGTTTTACTAACAGGTTCCATAAATTTGATGGAAGATCCATGAGTGGCGCCAAGACTAGCATGAATGGCCTCTTGGAGTTGTGCTGTCTCAGGATCATCCTCATCATCATCATCATCTGAGCTATCACTATCATTAGCATCAGGAACATCATCATTTTGATTATCATCAGGATTCAGAATACCCTTTAATTTCAAATCAGCAGAAGAAGAAGTTGAAATATTCTGAGAACCTGCATTTAGAATAGAAATAGTTCCTAAATCTCTCTATTCTTTTAAAGTGATCTCATCACTGTTGGGACAATCAGATCTTGGCACTGCGAATTTCGATACAATAAATTAACGAGTACGAATAGAAAAATCACCTTGTTAACGGTTGATTCCACGCTCTTCTATTGTATTCCCAAATTCCCTTGAGCGAAGTGTGGCCTTCGTCTTCTCAAGTTAACCTCTCTTCTTGCTCCTGGGTGGCTACAAAATTTTTTCGACCAGCCCCCAGCAAGAAGAGAATAGGAATATATATAGGCTACAATAGGGATCATGGATAATTAGGTTGGGCCTTCTAATTACATCTTGAGCCTAGCCCAATGTAATTAAATATTAATTCAATCCACTAAAGAATTAATATTTGCACTACCTTTCCTAATACCGTAATTTAATTAATTAATTCGGTTCCAATATTATTTGCTTATTAAATTCCCCATGTTTAAAATATCGCATGTCCATTAATTAAATAAATTACTGATAATTCATTTAATTAATATCTTTTATCCTTGATTATCCACTCAACCTTTATTTAATTATGCCGGAATAAATCCACCTGCAGGGTTTCACATAATTAAATCTTTTTGAGCTTTCAAGGGGACATCATTAACCCGAATATTATCAGGACATGGATTCCTTCAATAAATAATATCCCACCATATATATTATTTCATCACCCAAAATATAATGAAATAAATCAAAAGAATTATTTCATATATAAATCAAAGCATGTAAATAATATATACGTGTCAATTATTATTTCCGGATTAAGAACCTAAGCATTAATAATAACATAGAATCTTAGTTCACCTCCTTAATCAGTATAAGGGAACAATTCTAAATTTGATCCTGTTCAATATACACAAAGTATACTAGTATTATTTATTAGTCAATATAAACTAATCTAAATAATACTACAGCCATTCCAGTGGATTGTCTAACTCCACCTGTGCTGTGAACCTTATTATATTATATAAACCGTATTTAATAATCTAATATTCTGTATCCCATTTGATACTAGATTATTCACAATATATAATATTTAGACAACATGTAAACATTTAAATGATTCTCAATTAAACCGGCCAGAAATAAATGTAAATACTTCAAATAAATATTTTCAGTATACACCAACAATCTCCCACTTATACTCAAAATATTCTATGAGTATATCAGTGTTTATTTAATCCACTATTACTCACAAAACTACTTTATAACCAAATATCTGATTCCTATCTTTCTGGAAATCTGAATCGGTATACCCTATAGGAAACAAATCTGAGGCCTTGTAAGTTAACATATACTCCTTAGTCCTTCTCAGGTACTTGAGTATAGTTTTTACTGCACTCCAATGTTCCTGACCTAGGTTCGACTGATATCTACTAACCATGCCTACAGCAAAGCAGATGTCAGGCCTCGTACATAACATAGCATACATTAAGCTTCCACATGCCGAAGCATAAGGAACTGCTTTCATGCTCTCTATATCCTTAGGTGTCGAAGGACACTGCTCCTTGGATAGAGCCACTCCATGCTTAAAAGGTAAAAAACCTTTCTTAGAGTTCTGCATGTTAAAACGAGCTAATACTTCATCAATGTAGGGCTCTTGAGATAAAGCCAACATCCTTTTCTTGCGATCCCTTATTACTTTGATCCCAAGGATGTATGCCGCTTCACCTAAGTCCTTCATTTCAAATTGTTTGAACAACCATGCCTTTATTGATGACAACATCTTAACATTGTTTCCAATGAGTAAAATGTCATCAACATACAGTACCAGAAAAACCACTGCATTACCCTCACTTCTCTTATACACACATGATTCGCTTGGACTTTGATCAAATCCATATGACTGGACTGCCTGATCAAAACGAATATTCCAGTCTCTAGAAGCTTGTTTTAGTCCATAAATAGACCTCTTAAGCTTACAAACAAGATGCTCTTGGCCTTCCTTAATGAATCCTTTTGGTTGTTGCATATAGATGGTTTCCTCAAGACTTCCATTAAGGAAAGCTGTCTTGACATCCATTTGCCAAATCTCATAATCGAGATGAGCTGCTATAGATAAAAGAATCCGGATCGACTTAAGCATAACAACCGGCGAAAAAGTTTTCTCATAATCGATCCCTTCTTTCTGAGTATACCCTTTCGCAACAAGTCGTGCTTTCCAGGCTTTCACCTTTTTGTCAGATCCTCTTTTCTTCTTGTAGATCCACATACATCCAATGGGTTTTACACCTTTGGGTGGTTCCACGAGCTCCCAAACTTGATTAGAATACATAGATACCATCTCAGATTCCATTGTCTTTTGCCAAAGATCTGCATCTTTATCTAGAATTGCTTGTTCGTATGTCCTGGGATCCTCATCATGTTCACCAGAGACCAAGTCCGAGGACTCTCCCAAAAACATGAATCTATCAGGTTGTTGAACAACCCTCCCACTACGACGAAGCACCGGTGTGGTATTAGTGACAGGTTGTGCATTTTCTTGTGGTTGATCTACTTGTACTATTGGCAATTGGGGATTATCTGTCCCTCCCACTAGTTCCTCTAAAACGATACTACTCATGGGTTTGTGTTTCATTATATAGTCTTCTTCTAAGAATCTAGCATTGGTACTAACAATGATATCTCGATCCCTAGGACTATAAAATGAATAACCTTTCGTTCCCATGGGATAGCCTACAAACAGCCTTACTTCTGTACGAGATTCTAACTTGGTCGCGTTCTTGTTCAGCACATGTGCTGGACAACCCAAAATCCGAATATGTCTTAGACTTGGTTTGCTACCAGTCCACAATTCTATTGGAGTCTTGGGAACCGACTTAGAAGGTACCAAGTTTAGAAGGTAAGCCGCTGTTTCTATAGCATATCCCCAGAACGACTTGGGTAAATCTGAATAACTCATCATCGATCTAACACTCTCTAAAAGAGTCCGATTCCTTCTCTCTGCTACACCATTCTGCTGAGGTGTGCCAGGTGCAGACAACTGGGATGCAATCCCATTTTCTGATAAATATTCCCTAAATTCTCCAAGCAAGTATTCGCCACCACGATCTGATCGTAGTGACTTGATACATTTTCCAAGATGTAGCTTCTCCGCACTTGCTTTGTAGTCTTTGAATTTTTCAAAGCACTCAGACTTACAGCGCAACAAATAAATGTACCCATATCTAGAATAATCGTCAATGAAAGTGACAAAATACTCATAACCTCCTCTTGCTTGGATACTCATAGGTCCACATAAATCAGTATGAACCAATTCTAACACTTCTTTAGCTCTATTCCCCTTTGCTTTAAAAGGTCTATTAGTCATCTTACCTTCCAAGCAGGATTCACAAACTGGAAATGGCTCCACTGCCAACGAGCCTAATGGCCCATCTACTACCAGTCTTTGAATCCTCCTCAAGTTAATATGACCTAATCTTAAGTGCCAAAGATATGTTTGGTTCAATTGAGAAGGTTTCTTTCTTTTATTTGAGCTAGAAAGAATGTTATTAGTTTCCTTATGTTGCAGCATTGGTTGGATAGGATTAATAATATATAAATTGTCTTGCAATGTACCAGAACATATAACTCGTTTATTCATCATAATAGAAACATTACGATCCAAACAAACATTATAACCATCCATGGCAAGTTTAGAAACCGAAATTAAATTCCTTCTAAACGAAGGTACATAAAGACAATTGTTCAAAACCAAAATCCTATCATCGCCAAAAGATAATGTAATTATTCCAACTGCAAACTGCTACTTTCGTAGCATCTCCCATGAACACATATATCTCGACATCTCTAAGCATTCTGGATTGCTGGAACCCCTGCATAGAGTTACAAACATGGTCAGTGGCTCCTGTATCTACACACCAAGTGCTCGTAGATATAGCCGCTATATATGTTTCTGTAACTAGAGAAAGAGACATACCAGTATTGTTTGTCTTCTTAGGAAGAGGACAATCCTGTTTCCAGTGACCTGACTGCTTGCACCTGAAGCACTTGCCCTTAGGCTTTTTCACACCACCTTGAACTCCCACTACATTAGCAATCTTTCCAGCTTTCTGTGTCTGAGTCTTTTTCTTCTTCTTACCTTTCGGCTTAGATGAAGAAGCTTTCTCGGCCACATTCACTTGAACATTCTGCTTAAAGAGTCCTTCAGCTGCCTGAAGTTCTGTCAGAAGTTCCGCAAGACTATACATCCTTTTGTTCATGGTGTAATTCAAGCGGAACTGCTCAAAACTTTTGGGCAAGCTCATAAGGATGATATCGATCTGGGTTTCCCCATCAATATCAGCACCAAGGATCTCCATCTCATTCAGATGAGACATCATTCTGAGAACATGATCCCTTACAGGTGTTCCTTCAACCATCAGAGTGTTCATTAAAGCCTTCATTGCTACTTGCCTAGCAGCCCTATTCTGTTCTCCAAAAAGTTCCTTGAGATTAAAGAGCATATCTGAAGCAGTGGGCATAGCCTGATGCTGATGCTGCAAAACACCCGACATTGCTGCCAGAATGTAACATCGCGACATCTCATCAGCCTTAATCCACCGCTTATAATACTCCTTCTCACTTTCAGGAGCATCTTCAGCAGGCTGGTCTGGCTTGGGTTCATAAGTACAAAATTTGTACTCCTCAGCAGTCAACACTATGTCCAAATTACGTTTCCATTCAATATAGTTCGGTCCAGTAAGTTTGTTATCCTTAAGTATGGTGAATAGTGGATTAAAGCCCATAGTGATCTAATCCTGAGAATCATACATGTAACACATAATCAGATAGTTGCATAAATCTTAAATCCTATTGGTTTCCTCTAACAATTAATTAAAATTAATGCACTAATATTTAAACACCATAAGTATCTGGTACGCCACGATGGATGACATATATACCACTTAAATTCGTTTAAATATTACTTCGGTCCTATTACTAAATAATACGCCACGTTAGGGTGGACTATATATTATTTTTCATAGCTAAGTGTATACCATTATTAAATCTTAAATTAATAAAAAGACTGGATACCACCATTAAATATTTCAAATCAATAATCGATAATAGGATAATTCCCAGATCGGGGGGAGCATTGTCAAGAGGCATCACTTAAGACCCTTTTCTAGACAGAATCATCCTTTCTCTCAATATTGAAAATCTATATTCAATCAGTGGTACCCTTCTAATTAATCGAATTCTATGAAACTTGGTACGCCACGATGGGTGGCATGTATACCTTTCAATATTCGTAATTAATTTAGGAAGTTTGTTCTAGTAATATCCATAACACTATCTGACACCATAAATCATACGCCACGATGGGTGGCATGTATATAATTTATATTTGTCTCGGTGTTAAATTACATACAAACAATAATGGAGACCATGGGATTTAATTCCTAATTAATTCCCTCACCCACTTAGAATTTTTATTTAAAATTGAGGAATTTTATCTAGATGCATCGCCCTATGTTATTTTTTTCGAGGTCCACATGTTATAAAAATAACAAAACAAAGAACACATAACATAGCAGCATGCATCATAAAATTAAAGCAATAAATAAAATTAATGTCCATGTCGTCCTAATTATGTTAAACATGCAATTAAAAATTACACACATAATTAACAACACACATAATAATTATTTAAAGCAATAATTAAAAAATTAAATAGCGGAATTAAAATTAAAAAACATAATTTAAATCCACTATTATGGCCCCTTGAAAAAAAAATTAAATTTCCAGCCCTGTTCTGCTGAAAAAATCATTTTTCTGCCAAAACCTTGCTGTTGCGCATCTGTAGCCTGCGTTACAGCCCTGAAAGCCTTGTTGCGCATGACGCACATGCGTTACAGGTCCTGGAAGCCCTGTTGCGCATGTGCAAAATGCGTTACACCCCTGGAAGCCCTGTAACGCAGGACAGACCTGCGTTACTCACGTTTTCCAGAATTTCACACGCGCGCCTGCTTCTTCTGATTCCTGTTGCTCCAGATCTGTTTCTTTTGACTTAAACGAAACCAGAAGCCACAATCAACTACGCAGCGGACAATTTTGTTTCTCCGATTTGATTTCCGATCGAACGTAATTGTTACAAAATACCCGGATTTTTACATAATCCATCAAACAATTACATACAAAACAGATCTAATACAAAACTAATTTTGTAAATCTATTCTAACACGATCAACCCTCGTGTTTTACAACCACGATAAACCACGTGGAAACCAAAAAAAAAAATAACCACGATTAAACCACGTGGGATCCAAACACATAATTAAAATTACATGGCCATAATAGTGGATACTAAACAACCTGTAAAAGATTATTATCCAAGCACACCACTATACACATGCATATATAATTACGACATGGACATCGTATCAAAATTCGCAGAACCAATGAACCAGGCTCTTGATACCAATTGTTGGGACAATCAGATCTTGGCACTGCGAATTTCGATACAATAAATTAACGAGTACGAATAGAAAAATCACCTTGTTAACGGTTGATTCCACGCTCTTCTATTGTATTCCCAAATTCCCTTGAGCGAAGTGTGGCCTTCGTCTTCTCAAGTTAACCTCTCTTCTTGCTCCTGGGTGGCTACAAAATTTTTTCGACCAGCCCCCAGCAAGAAGAGAATAGGAATATATATAGGCTACAATAGGGATCATGGATAATTAGGTTGGGCCTTCTAGCCCAATGTAATTAAATATTAATTCAATCCACTAAAGAATTAATATTTGCACTACCTTTCCTAATACCGTAATTTAATTAATTAATTCGGTTCCAATATTATTTGCTTATTAAATTCCCCATGTTTAAAATATCGCATGTCCATTAATTAAATAAATTACTGATAATTCATTTAATTAATATCTTTTATCCTTGATTATCCACTCAACCTTTATTTAATTATGCCGGAATAAATCCACCTGCAGGGTTTCACATAATTAAATCTTTTTGAGCTTTCAAGGGGACATCATTAACCCGAATATTATCAGGACATGGATTCCTTCAATAAATAATATCCCACCATATATATTATTTCATCACCCAAAATATAATGAAATAAATCAAAAGAATTATTTCATATATAAATCAAAGCATGTAAATAATATATACGTGTCAATTATTATTTCCGGATTAAGAACCTAAGCATTAATAATAACATAGAATCTTAGTTCACCTCCTTAATCAGTATAAGGGAACAATTCTAAATTTGATCCTGTTCAATATACACAAAGTATACTAGTATTATTTATTAGTCAATATAAACTAATCTAAATAATACTACAGCCATTCCAGTGGATTGTCTAACTCCAACTGTGCTGTGAACCTTATTATATTATATAAACCGTATTTAATAATCTAATATTCTGTATCCCATTTGATACTAGATTATTCACAATATATAATATTTAGACAACATGTAAACATTTAAATGATTCTCAATTAAACCGGCCAGAAATAAATGTAAATACTTCAAATAAATATTTTCAGTATACACCAACAATCACTTCTCACAATATTACCTAAGTTACTTTCAATAATAACTCCTACCTCACTAGAAGTTTGAAACTTCTCACTCTGTTCTACCTCTCCTTTTGCCAGTTCAGGAGACTGCCTCTCTTCATTCTTCTTTTCCTCTAATTGTTCACTCTCATTCTCACAAGAAAGGTTCTGGCTCAACAAATTCAAAGAAATAAGAGAGGGTTGAGAGGAGTGGACTGAAGTCATACAAATAGAGGTATCCCTTGTATCAGGTCTATCTGTAATCATACTATCAATAGTAAAAGAAGTAGAGATAGAAGTGTTACCTGATGAAGTTGAAATAGATTCCATTGGTCTTGAAGAAATTGGTTCAATGAGCAGTGGAATATTTAAATCAGAAATACTTTCATCAAGATTGACATCTGTAACTGGAGAATGACTTGCATCAGTATGTGCTACCAATGGTTCTTGTGTAGTTTGAGGTTGTGAAGTTGCTTCAACACTTTGAGTCAAAGGTTCTTGTGTGCTTCCCTCAAATGCAGTGCCTTTAAGTACCTCATCACATTCAGCAATGTGCAAATCATGAGCAGCTTTATCTTCCAGACTTTGAGCTAAGTCAAATTCAATTTCAGAAATCCCTTGAGTAGTGTCAGGAAACTTCTGTGCTGATGTGATCGTGCCTGCATCTTCACTTTGAGAAGATGGTTCTTGTGTGACCATGTAACACCCCCAGATCCGGGGTCGGGGATCCGGTCGTTACGGACTCAATTTCCATCCACAAAACCAACATAACTTAAATTACAACCTTGTGACCCAAAACAACAACATAAGAACACTCCAGTTATAGTCCCAGAGATGAAATCAGAGTAACTATCAAATGTTATTAATCACGAGTTTGAGTTATTACAACCCAAAAGAAATTAACTTACATACTTTTTGCCATCCATGTACATAAGTTATATGGATAAATATATCCGATGCTTAAAAGCGGAAAACTAGCCTACCAATAGCTTCCTCCTTAGCAATGGTAGCTACATCAGCGGGTAACTCTCTGACGGCTCCCACGCTCTTGCGCCAAATGTTCCTTGGACGGGTATCTTCCCTAGCTATTGTTATGATATAATAAAATAAAGCAAAGGTGAGCAATAGCCCACCAACAATAACGTATACTGAACAATAATATATACAATAGTTCAAAAGTATTTTTGAAACCATATGTCATGCATTAACGAATATAGTGCCAATATAATATAAACGATTAAGTTACAAGGTAACTCAAAACATATATTCTGTAGAAATATCTGCTGTGCAAGGTAAAAGCAAGACATCATCATATGTCATAAAAGAAGGGAATTGCAGGAAAATATTGCAATCCCAGTTTTGAAAAATTTTCAAACTCCTGCCAACCTGAAAGAAGTCTCTTCAATATGTGTTACGGGGGTGCCCGTCAACCTGAAAGAAGTCTCTTCGATACGTGTTGCAGGAAATTCCCAATTTGGGAGATGAACTAATACTGGAGTTATCACGCGCCAGCTATCCCACTCCCCGATGATCAGTCGGAGATGGTACAGCCCAATATAGTTTACTACCGATAGAAGGAAGAAATGACGGATTTACTTATCTACCGCCCTTTTTAGTAACTCCCTGGCCAACGGTTGGGCCTTGCGATGGACCGCGCGACTCGGCCTCTTACACACGACTCCTAGTTCGAATAAATCCATGACTCTGAAACGTAAAGTTCATCCTCCTTTCCCCAAGTGTAATACTCGTTGATTGGACTCCACAAGGTAGTCGTATCTAATTGGAAAAGAAGATTTACCAATATTTTCCAAGCTGGTGCTTGTTAATGGATATAAACTTGTCCCAACACTCTTACCCCTCGAATGATGAAGAAGTAATAAAAGATTCAATCGATGAATAGCAACCAAGTTGCAAGTACAAGGAATAGTTGTAAAATATTTATGACCGGGAAGTCAACAAGATAAATAACATTTCTCAAGTAAGGTTCCCTTATAATTTGAAAGATAGATTTGAATGAAGAATAAAATTTTTGAGAACCTACTTTGATAAAATAATATTAATAATAAGACTCAGTGATAATTTACATAATATTCGAAGGTCGAAGATAATATTTGAGTAAAATAATATATTTTAAAACTAGTTAAAAGAATTATATAAATATTCAAAGAATATTTATTAACTCATAAATATTTAAAGAATATTTTTAATATGAAATATTGCTCAAAGTAAACCTCGAATAACATATGAGAATATTCATTAAATAAATAATTCCTCGAATAAATATTCAAACAATATCCGATAATTTAATCAACCTTAAATGAATATTCAAGATAATATTCATTAAAGAGATAAGGCTTAAATGAATATTCAATATAATATTCATTAAATAAATAAACTCGAATGAATATTCCAAAATAATATTCATCTAAATTAATAGCCTCAAATGAATATTCAAAAATAATATTCATTAAATAAATAATCTCGAATGAGTATTCAAATAACATTCATCGAATAATTTCAAAGTACTTAATACTTATGGAAATATAAATAATGTTCAAAAATAAAATCCCTCAAATAATCTGTCACTGGAATCCTTCCGGGTTTCCATGACTATCTCTACATTACAAAATACAGACTCCCGGTCTTTATTAAAAGAATGAGATCATATGTCCTTCACTAAGGGTCTTAGCAATATCCGGCTTATACTTAGTATATCTTGTATCTAACTTATAAGCCAACATCAATCAGGGAACAAGTATTACAATGTAAATTGGAAAGTAGGCATGCATGCTGTGGCATATGTATAACAACATTCAATTATATATATTACCACAACAATAGTTCCAAAGTATTGGAAACTTGCATGGTAATCCTATCGAGGTGGTGTGTCTCGGGGTAGTTCGATGATCTATAAATAATCAAAATATCCGAGATTAATCATTTAACGTTTTGAAGGGTTAAGTATATACTTTACTTAGGTTAAAACACGTTTCCAAGTTATCTCGTTATACACTCTCTAGTGTAACTCTTATTAACCCCGTTATGACCCGACATTGGTTCGATATTAAGGCATGCCATTACACTAAACTTGGTAGGTAATTAAGCCATATAAGTTCTAAAGTCGAAAGATTATACCTCGAGATTTATTGATCGTTATCTAAGTGATTTTCCAAAGTTATAACCAAGTATCCTTTTTAGGGGTTCGTTCGCACTTAACCTTGATTCGAACATTTTTATAAAATCGAAAAACGATCTTTTTAACATGAGGTCTTCTCTCACACCTTCCTTATGATCTCTTATATTTAATTACCAAGATTCGTCACTGAATTACTCGAGTTAAGGGGGTTCAATTTCAATTACGAATTTGCATTTACGGTTTCGAACCACTTTTAGTAAATCGGCCATAATTGCTAAACCGTAAGTCCGTTTGCTTCGATTCTTGTGCCAAAACGATCTATGACTCGAGATCTTTAAGGGTGGGTTAACTATTCATCAAGATAAGAAAATTATAACATCTGTTATGAATGAATTTTTATTGGTTAACGAAATTTCGGTATTATGACAGCAATAAATCGAACGTTCCAAAATTATTAACATCAAATCCAAGCCACACCGGGCATACCATACATCTTATATACATGATAATCAACTTAACAAGTCCAAAACATCTCACTTTACCAACAAGATCATCATATCTCTAAATCAACTACAAGATCATGCTAACAAGCTTATAATCATACTAATATCATAACTATGCTAAAAACCATCAAGATCATGCATATACTCAAAATAAGGTCTATGGTTTCAAGAGAGTTATACCTTCCTTGGTGTGTAAATGAGCCTAACAAGCCTTGATCTAGTCCTTATAACACCTTAATATAGCTTAGATCATCAAAAGAAACCAAGAAAACAACATTAGTTCATGAAGGTTACTATTCACCCTCCACTTAATTGATTTATTTGAAAATGGAAAAAGTGGAGTTTGAAGCTAAGATTTCTAGGAGATCATTTTTATGAAATGTAATACTCACCAAAATAATTTGAAGATCAAACAAGGGGTGGAAGTAGGATTTTGATTCTTGAATTATGGAAGAAACCGAATGGAGGAATGAGAGAGTGGTGAGGTTGTTTTGCTTGCTTGCTCTTGGAATAATGCATAAAGTGATTTCTTTGGCTAATATATAATGTAAAGTAGCCTTAATAAAGGTGGGATGGCATGCATGGTGTTTTTCAAGGGACATTTGTCATGATCTTGTGGTAGGATGAGGTGATGATGCTAAGTACTTGGTTAGCTTTCTAATCTTGCTAGTTAATCTTGTAACTACTTAGTTACTTGATGTTATCCACTAGCACATGCATGCATCTTGATCCCCTGCTTGTTTCTTTGTCCGGTTATTGCTCAATTCATTGATCGTTCGGAGAAATATCTCAAGGTTTTACCGAAAACCGTCTTAATATTTATACTATCATTATCAATTCTCTTTAATAATCCTTGAATCCAAATTCCTTAAATCTTTTCAATAAACCCTTAAGTCTTTCAGTGTCCAGGGAAATCTCGGGGAAAATAAAAGTGCTATTTTTCAGAATCCGATAACTTTTACATACACTCTTTTTCCCCTTGGATCATTAATACGAACTCAGAAATCCGTTCCGGTTACTTCTATATAGTGACGCCTAATAATATTCCAATTTCCACCAAAAACACTATTCATCACTTATTCTCTCTTTAATTCTTATAATTAGAAAAAAGTCCTTGCGCTTTCCCGAGCGTTCCTTAACCCTTTTACGGAACCACTGGACTTATAACAGATATCGATTTGGATGGACATGAGAACCATCTTCCTCATTTAGAATCACCATATCCTACTTTCTAGGAGACAGATTAGTCTAATCTAAGTTGTCAACCCATTGCATTCTTCATGACATATAAGCATTGGAATCGATATCCATTCCATTCCTTAGAACAACTGTTACACTTATAATCCATTACATAATAAAAGTTTTAATTCCTACCAAAAATCTGGGTTCTTACAGTCTCCCCTCCTTAAAAGGATTCCGTCCCGGAATCAGGTAGGAAATAATTGGGTACTTGGTTGTCATTTCGCCTTCCAGTTCCCCAATTGATCCTTAAACATTCCAATCCTTTCTCAACACATCTACCGGTGCTACAGTACACCGTTTATCCTTTTTATTCAATTTTGCTACTTTTCGTACAACATTCTATTCGGATTATGCTCTTACTCAGTCATATACTATTATCCTTATTGGTATCTGCAGTGACTTTGTTATCACTATCGTGCTGCAAATTCAGAGATAACCTCACTCGCACTATGCATTTCCTGATCGCTTTAATCTTCGTAATCTCGATCAATACAGAGAAGTGGAAAGATTTATTGAGAGATCACTATGATCAATGAACATTTGTTATATTTCATAGTTAGTACAGAAGGGGGCCAGCCTTTAGTACTTGACAAGCAATTAAACAAGTTATGGTATTCCACTAAGACTTCTATCACACAGACAGATAGTTGTAAGAACCCCGATTTTTGGTAGGAATTAAAACTTTTATTATGGAATGGATATGGGTTCAAATACTTATATGTCATGAAGAATGCTATTGGTTGACAATATAGATAAGAATTATCTATCTCCTAGGAAATTAAGATTTGATAATTCCAAGGGGGAAGGTCATTCTTATGTTATCCAAATCGATATCTGTTATCAGTCCAGTGGTTCCGTAAAAGGGTTAAGGAACGATCGAAAGAGCACCGGGACATCTATATAACCTTAAAAGAATAAGTGGTGAATAGTGATTTTGGTGGAATTAGGAATATTATTAGACGGTGCTATATAAAAGTACCCGGAACGGAATTCTGAGTTCGTATTAGTGATCAAGGGGGAAAAAGAGTGTATGTAAAAGCTGCCGGATTCTGAAAAACGGCACTTTTATTTTCTTCAAGATTACCCTGGACGCTGAAGGACCTAAGAGATTATTAAAAGGATTTAAGGAATATGGATCCGAGAATTATTAAAAATGATGGAGTATAGCATTATAAATATTTAGAAGGTTTTCGGTAAAACCCTAACTAGAAATTCTTGAGATATTCTTTCGAACGATCAATCGAATTGAGCAATTACCGGACAAAAGAGCAAGCAGAGATCAAGATGCATGCATGTGCAAATAAGAAATATCTAGTAACTAGGAAGTTACATAAGTAACTAGCAAGATTAGGAAGCTAACTAGTACTTAGCCTTACTTTATCACCTTAACCACCAAAGATCAACACTTGTCCACGTGATTAACATCATCCATTGCATCACCACTTTATTAATGCCACTTTATGGCCTTGATATTATTTGACATAGCAATAATACAACATTGGATGAGATAATATCAAGAGAAAAGCAAGCAAAAATACCATTCCCTCTCTTTTTCTCATATTCGGCTATTCAAGGAATTCAAGAATCAAAATCCACCTTCCACTCCTTGTTTGATCTTGTAATTTTTAAGGTGAGTTCTATATTTCAATAAACTAATATCCTATAAATTTCAAGTCCAAACTCCTTTGTTTCCATTTTCAAAAAAATCAAGAAAGAGGAGGGTGAATAGTGTTCTTCAAGAACTAATCTTGTTTGCTTTGATTCTTATGGTTGCTTTAGCTATCTTAATGCCACTCAAGGGTCATACAAAGCTTAGCGAAGCTAGAAAATACTCCAAGGAAGGTAGACCTCTTGAAACCCTAGCATTTGATTTTAGATTTATATATGTTTTTGATGGGTTTAGCTTTGTATGATTATAGTGGTGATTATAAGCATGATTATGTAGTTAGTTATGTGATTTAAGGAGCATGATGATTTTGAGGTTAAGATCAGTGGTTCTAGGGCTTGTTGAGATGAGAATCATGTTTACAAATTGTATTGATGCCCAGTATGGCTTGGTTTGATGATTATGATTTTTGGAACGTCCGATTTATAGCCGTCGTAATGTAGAATTTTTGTTAACACTTAGAAACCGAGCATGGAAGTTAATATTAGTTCCTGACCTTGGTAATGTTATGACTTGTCCTTGTAGATCTCGAGCCATAGATCGTTTTGGCGCGAGAATCGAAATATTCTGGCTTACGGTTTAGGAGTTATGGTCAAATTACTAAAATAGGTTCGAAACCGTAAGTAAAAGACTTCAATTGAACCCTCGTATAGCATGTTACTCAGTGGATAATCTTGGTAAATAAATACTAGATGTCATAAGTAAGGTATGAGAGAAAACCACATGTCAAACGGATCGTTTTCCGATTTTATAAAAATGTTTGAATCAAAGTTAAACGCGAACGAACCCCTAAAAATCCGATTGGTTATAACTTTGGTAAAACACTTAGAAAACGGACGAAAAGACTCGAGGTATAATCTTGATCCATAAACAACCTACTTTAGTACTTACATGGCTTAAGTAAATACCAAGTGTAAGTTTGATGACATGTCTTAATAATAAACAAATGTCGGACCATATCGGTGACAAAAAGAGTTACACAAAAGGGTGCATAACGAGATAACTTGAAGACGTGTTTCGACTTAAGTGAAGTTTATAATTAGACTTTTAAAAGGTGTTAAGTGGTTAATCTCGAATGTTCTGATTGTTTATAGATCATCGAGCAGACCCAGGACACGCTATCTCTACCCACACCCGATTACTAGGCAAGTTTCCAATACCTTGGAATTGTTGTTGTGATAATATGTATATCTGTTGTTCTTGGTACATATGCCATAGCATGCATGCCTATTGTCAAATTATATTATGATACTTGTTCCCTAAATTGACATTGGCTTATAGACTAGATAAAATTATCAGTTATAAGCCGGATTGTTTTGGTTAGACCCTTAGCGAAGGGCATATGATACTCATTCTTAAATATAGACCGGGAGTCGGTATTTTGAGATATATAGATAGTCGCGGAAACCCGGAGGGATTCCAACGGCAGATTATTATTTATTTTGAGGAATGTTATTATTAGACTTTATTTATATTTCCATAAAGTATCAATTACTTGGAAATCTTTCGAAGAATGTTATTTGAGTATTATCTCAGTCGAGAAATATTAGGTGAATATTATTTTTGAATTTTCACTTAGAGTTTGATTATTTAATGAATAATTACTTTGATATTCTTTGGAATTTTATTTATTAAATGAATATTACTTTCGAATATTCATTTAAGGTTTTATGTACTTGATGAATATTATTTTAAAATATTCATTGGAAGTCCTATCTACTTAAGGAATATTATTTCGAATATTCCATTAAAGTTTTGATTACTAAATGAATATTATTTGGATATTCAATTAGAAGATTATTTACTAAATGAATATTATTTTCAAATATTCATTTAAGGTTTGACTTATTTATTGAATATTATTTTAAATATTTATTGGAGTTTAATTATTTAATGAATATTATTTTGAATATTCATTTAAGGAGGGATTTATTTAGTAAATAATTCTATATATTCATTCAAGGATTACTTATAAGCAATATTATGATTTAATAATATTCCGTAATTATTATTGATTTAATAAATATTCTTGGAATATTTATTTAATTCTTTTAAATTCTTTTTAAAATGATTTATATTATTCGAAGATTATCTTTCACCTTCAGATATTATGTAAAATATTTCGGAGTCTTTTTACGACTATTTTATCAAGGAAAGGTTCCCAACTCTTTATTTTTCATTTAAATCTATCTTAAAAGGGTTTAAATGCTCTCTCAAACTTCCATATTATAAGGGAACCTTACTTGAGAAATGTTATTTATCTTGTTGACTTCCCGGTGATAAATCTTTTAAAACTATTCTTTTCACTCGCAACTTGGTTGTTGTTCATCAATTGAATCTTTGAGTAACCTTCTCATCATACGAGGGGTAAGATTATTGGAACAAGATGATATCCTCTAACAAGCAGCAGCTTGGGAGATATGATGTTAAATTTTCCTTTTCAACTAGATACGACTACTTTGTGGAGTCTTTTCAACAAGTATTATACTTGGGGAAAGGGGGACGAACTTTACGTTCAGAGTCATGAACTTCTTTTCGAACTTGGAGTCGTGTAAGAGGCCGAGTAGCGCCGGTCCATCCCATTGGCCCAACTGTTGGCCGGGGAGATCTAACAGGCGGTAGACAAGTAAATCCGTCAGCTCTTCCTTCTACCGGTAGTAAATTTAAATTGAGCTGTACAATCTGCGACTGATAATCGTAAGGATTGGAACAGCGGGCGCGGTGAATACTCCAGCATTAGTTCATAATTCAATTTCATTTATTTTCCGCAACATTATCATTGTTGGTAGTATTGGAAAAGTATTCATAATTGGAATTGTAATATTTTTCCTGCAAGTTCCTCTTTTATAATAAATGATAATATCTTGCTTATCTTTGACATAGCAGATATTTCCACTTATATATACATTTTGAGTTACCTTGTAACTCCATCGTTTATGTTATACTGGCATCATTTCCGTAAATGCATGGCATATGGTTTGAAAGTGTTAAATATAATTGATATGGTTAATATCAGTGTTTAAGTTTTACAGGGAAAAACAGAGTTTAACTTGAAACTGGAAGCAGTCAGAGTTTAGTTAAACTCTGACAGTTGGAAGCTCGACAGAGTTTGCTATACGCTGACAAGAGGAAGCAGCTAAACTCTGTTGAACAGAAGCGTTTGCTGGTCAGTAACAGAATTATTGTAGATAATTATGGAAGCGATATCTTTGAAGATTGGATAGCTGTCAAAGGAAGTCGTGCTGACTAGAAAGACGTGTAGCAATCATAATTGATAATATTTGTATAGCTAATTTATAGGAGTATCAATTATCGATTGTACGTAGCTGTATATCTTTATAAATACAGTTAGGTTAATCCTAGAAGGGTATCGATCGTGTAATACAATATCTTTCATTGTAACCTAAGCAGCTCTCTGTGATATTTTACATCACTGAGAGAGGAGTTAATTCCAAACAGTTTTTAAAGTCTTTTAAGAACTTATTGTTATTCTCTCATACTTATTTGATTATAATAGTGTACTCGGCCTAATAATTGGTATCAGAGCTTGATCTGTTAATTTAATACAGTTTAAGATCCACACACACACACAACTATAATCAATGGCAGAAATTCCTCCTCCAACAACAGGCTCTAGTGCTGAGAAGGCTCAACCTGCAACTGTGAGCCGATATGAGACAATCAGGGTTCCTATTCTCAAACCAGCAGAATACTCAACCTGGAAGGTGAAAATGGCTATGTTTCTGGAGGCTACAGATCCAGAATATCTTGACAGAATTTATGAAGGCCCTCATAAGCCTACAAAATTATCTATTGTTACTGCTGGACAGGAAGCTAAATCTATTCCAAAGGAGAAGAAAGATTTGACTCCTGAGGACATTTCATCCATTGGTAAGGATGCAAAGGTTAGACATCTGCTTCATAGTTCATTGGATAATGTTATGTCTAACAAAGTGATCAATTGTAAAACTGCAAAAGAGATCTGGGATGCCCTGGAAGTTAGATGTCAGGGAACTGCTGCAATCAAGAAGAATAGAAGGAACATACTCACACAGGAGTATGAACACTTTGAGGCTAAATCTGAAGAATCAATGACAGAAACCTTTGATAGATTCTGTAAGCTACTTAATGATCTATCACTGGTTAATAAAGAATATGATTTAGAAGATTCAAATCTCAAGTTTCTTCTTTCTCTACCTGAAAAGTGGGATGTTAAGACAACCACTATTAGAGACAACTATGATCTGGCTGATACTGATATTGATGAGATCTATGGGTTGCTCAAGACTCATGAACTAGAAATGGAACAGAGAAGCAGAAGCTCAGGTAGAAAGTCAAAGTCTGTTACTCTAAGAGTTGAAGAAAGACCCTCAAAGAAGGAAGCATCAAGGAAGAAGGAAAAAGGAAAAGCTTTGGTCATTCATTCTGAAAGTGAGTCATCAAACTCTGATGTTGACTCAAACACAGATGAATCATCTGATTCTGAAGATGATGAGGAAATGATGCAAATGGCTGCTTTGATGGTAAAGACCTTCAAGAAGATGGGATTCAAGAACTTGAAGAAAGGGAAGAGATTCTCCAAGAATGATTCAAAGTCTGACAGGAAGAATTTCAGCAAATCTGAGAGAAAGGATACCAAATCTGGGAAGAGAGACAAGTCTGAGATTCAATGCTACAAGTGTAAGGAGATGGGTCACTATGCTCCTGAGTGTAAGAAGGGTAAAACTGAGAAGGCACTCTTCACTAAAGGCAGAGATTGGGCAGACACCTCTGACTCAGATGAGGATGTGAACTATGCTCTCATGGCTACTACTATTGATGAAGCTGAAGATTCTGAAAACAAGGTACCTCTAACTACCTATGCTTATAATACTGATGATATAACTGAATTAAGAATATATCTTAAGGCTTTGCATATCAGTTATAGGGATCAGACTTTAGAGAATGAGAGAATAAAAACTGAGAATTCTGAACTCAAAGAGAGAAATAAGGTTGTAGAAGAGAAACTTGCTAACATGAAGCAAGTTCAAAAGGAGAGAGATGATGTTGTCTATCTTGAACAAGAGTTGTTAAGTAAGTATAAACAACTAGAATCTGAATTGGAGAAGGCAAATCACATTATTAAAACTTGGACTCACACTGGAAAAGACACTCAAGAAGTTTTTCAATCTGACACTGTAGGTCTAGGTTATTCTGAGGAAGATGAACTTAGGTTTCAGAATACAGTCAAGATTAGACCACCTCTTCCACCTAAGAAATTTGGAACATTTGTTAATGGAATAAGTGAACCTAGGTTTGAATGTGGAAAAGTAGCTGTTAAGAAAGAACTAGTAAAAACTGGTGTTAAACAGGTTAATATTGGTTTAATGACAGATAAACAACTTAAGCATAAGCTTAAGGAGTTAAAATCTGTTAAGAAACAGAAAGTGTCTAGAAAGAACAGAAATGGTAAAGTAGGCATCATTCAAGGTAATTATCCATTGCTTGCTACTTTAGCTCCAAGAAAGACATGTCATAACTGTGGTAGCACTAACCATCTTGCTAGCTTTTGCAGGAAGAACAAAAACATTAATTCTTTACCTTCCAAGCCTGAAGTAAAGAAAGATAATGTTAGAACTAGACCACAGACTTTATGCAAACACTGTGGAAGCACTTGGCATTCTATTTGTACTTGCAGAAATTATCAAGCTATTTATCATAATTACTATGAACTAAAACCTAATCTGAAATGGGTCAGGGTTAATTCTGCAAGTGTAAATTCTGACAAAGTTAGCTTAAATTATGATAGTGTAAATTCCACTGCTAAAGCTAACAAAATTAAGAAAGCCAAAGGATCCAAGCAAGTCTGGATCCTTAAATCTAATCTTCAGTAATTGTTTGTGATTGCAGGGCATCAGGGAAAGTATCCTAGTCGTGGACAGTGGATGTTCAGGACACATGACTGGAAATAAAGCCCTGCTATCAGAGTATGTGGAGAAGGCTGACCCAAGAGTTTCCTATGGAGATGGCAACATAGGACATACTCTGGGATATGGCAATATCAATCTTGGAAGTGTCATCATCACAAATGTAGCTCTGGTTCCAGAACTCAAGCATGATCTGCTATTTGTGAGTCAAATCTTTGACAGAGGTTTTCATGTAGATTTCCAACCTGAATACTGTGAGGTTATCAGCAAAACCACAGGGAAAGTTATTTTAGTTGGACAAAGGCGCAACATTATCTATTAAGCAAGCTTGTTGACAAACTCTGATGGAAAAACTATGTGCCTGTCAACAAGAATGTCAAATGAAGAGAGTTGGAAGTGGCATAAGAAACTCTCTCATTTGAATCTGAACAACATCAATGAGCTGATAAGAAAGGATCTTGTTAGAGGACTTCCAAAGTCTTTGTTGAATGTTGATGGTCTGTGTGATTCATGTCAAAAGGCCAAACAGAGGAAGACTTCATTCAAGAGCAAGTCTGAATCTTCAATTGTTGATCCATATCATCTTCTACATGTTGATCTCTTTGGACCAGTGAATGTCTTGTCAATTGGAAGGAAGAAATATGCTCTATTCATTGTTGATGAATATACCAGATACACTTGGGTGTATTTTCTAGCAAAGAAGGATGAAACTGCAGTAACTCTGATGGAGCATGTAAAACTGCTGGACAAAGGATCAAAACACAAAGTCAAAATAATCAGAAGTGATAATGGAACTGAATTCAGAAATGCAACAATGGAAGAATTCTGCAAGAACAGAGGATTGAAGCAAGAGTTTTCTGCACCTGGTACACCACAGCAAAATGGTGTAGTTGAGAGGAAGAACAGAACCTTGATAGAAGCTGCCAGAACTATACTTGATGAAGCAAAATTGCCAACCTATTTCTGGGCAGAAGCAGTTCAAACTTCCTGCTTTACTCAAAATGCCACACTGATCAACAAGCATGGAAAAACACCATATGAGATGGTGAGGGAAAAGAAGCCAAACCTGAAATATTTTCATATTTTTGGGTCCAAATGCTTTGTGTTGAAAACTCATCCTGAACAGTTGACCAAATTTGAGTTAAAAGCAGATGAAGGAATTTTTGTTGGCTATCCAGTGTCAACCAAGGCATTCAGAGTTTATAATCTGAGAACAAAGGTGATTATGGAATCTATTCATGTCTCATTTGATGACAAGAAAATCACTGGACTTGAAGATGTTGATGAACATGATCAGTTGCATTTCGAAAATGAAGATCTAATCTCTGATGAAATAAACTCTGATGAAACCAGTCCAACAAACTCTGTTGATGCAAACTCTGAACCTCTACTGGTACACACAGAAGAAATAGTACAGTCAGAACAAAGAGGAGAACCAGTTGAGGGGGAGCATGATCATAGTGATGACTCAAATTCTGATAGTGAGTCAACTGAAAAATCTGGATCAAACTCAAACTCTGATGACTCAAAGTCTGAAAGTCCAAAGTCTGACAGTTCAAACTCTGAGCGATCAAATTCAGGGGGAGCCTCAGAGAATGAAGAAAGGCAACAATATGATCAGGAGAACATTGATCAAGGGGGAGGATCAACTATTGACAGAAGTCATTTACCTTCAGCTAGGAAATGGACAAAATTTCATACACCTGATCTAATAATTTGAGATCCAGATGCAAAAGTCAGGACAAGAAGTGCTACAACAAATGAATGTTTGTTTCATGCATTTCTGTCCAAATGTGAACCAAAGAAAGTGGAAGAAGCTCTTCAAGATGCTGACTGGATAACAGTAATGCAGGAGGAGTTAAATGAATTTGATAGAAATGAAGTATGGACCCTTGTACCTAGACCAAAGAATAGATCTGTTGTTGGTACTAAATGGGTTTTTAGAAACAAAACTGACAGTGATGGGGTTGTTACAAGAAACAAGGCCAGACTTGTGGCCAAAGGCTATTCACAGCAAGAAGGCATAGACTATGATGAAACTTTTGCTCCAGTTGCAAGGTTGGAGGCAATAAGAATCTTTCTAGCATATGCTTCTCACAAGAAATTCAAGGTTTTTCAGATGGATGTGAAAAGTGCTTTTCTGAATGGAAAACTTGAAGAAGAAGTGTTTGTTGAACAACCACCAGGATTTGTAGATCCCAAGTATCCAGATTATGTCTACAGGCTTGATAAGGCACTTTATGGACTTAAGCAGGCACCAAGAGCATGGTATGAAACTCTAGCTCAATTTCTTTTAGAAAGTGGGTTCAACAGAGGTACAATTGATAAAACCTTGTTCTACTTCAATCTTGGTAGTAATCTGTTATTAGTTCAAATATATGTAGATGACATAATCTTTGGATCTACTAATGATAAACTCTGTAAGAAGTTTGCCAAGCTCATGCAGTCCAGGTATCAAATGAGCATGATGGGAGAGCTTAGTTATTTTCTAGGGCTACAGGTGAAGCAAACAGATGATGGAATCTTTATCAATCAAGCAAAATATACCAGAAATCTTCTCAAGAAATTTGGCATGCTTGACTGGTCATCTGCAACAACTCCCATGGCAACAGCAACAAATTTGGATAAAGACAAGGTTCACCAGTGCATATGACAAGCTATAGAAGGATGATTGGGTCTTTTCTTTATCTAATAGCAAGCAGACCTGACATTATGTATGCAACATGTCTTTGTGCAAGATTTCAGGCAAATCTAAGAGAACCACATCTAACAGCTGTGAAGAGAATTTTTGTAACACCCTCACTTACCAATATTAAGATTATATACTTTTATAATTAATTAAACATTGATATGGAAGAAATTTTAGAAAAATTCGGCATGATGGGTTCGTAAATCGAACTAACCACCTATACACCAACCAAACCATCACTACTTCTAATTATCTTGTCCACTCGCATAATAAAGTTCAAACCAAATAACTACATATATAAATACTACTATCCAAGACCGCTCACAGGTCACAGTATGAAACAACATCCACTAGCTATTACAAACCAAAAACCAAACTACTTAATAATAATTTTACAACCCAAAAGCCAAGTGAACTGTCTAAACTGATAATACAACAATATAATATAAAAATAGAGCTGACAACAGACTACCCGTCCTAGAACCTCAACTCTCTGGCTGCCCCTATGGCTGCCCCATCCAGACGGTCCACTCCTTCTAGACATCTTCGTGCTTAGTTGAAGAAACAGGATTAGCAAGCAAGTGAGCTAAGAATGCTCAACAAGTATATATATAGTTATAAGCATAAATGAAATGAAACTGCAGGTCTGCTAGGAACTAGTAATCAACAATATAAAAGCTCACTGATAGATACGTCTTTTGTCTGAATCATAAAATCGGAGTGGATTGGACTATTATGCATTTTATAAATAAAAACAATCATAAGGTTAGGTTGCTGATCAGTCACGCACTAACCCCGGACAAACGCACACAGTAATGTCCTTAATGGATCCACGGCACACATTGGCCTTAATAATTTCTGACCATGAATCTGGTCCGACCCTTACGGTCCACATTTTAATAAACTAACAGTCCAATTCTAACTAGACATCAGGTGTCGGAACAATCGACCACCTCAACTGCCAAACACCCTGGACACTTTCGTTCCAGGTCAACATCTCAAATCTCACAAAGTAAAATAAGGTCGGGTAATTTCTGAATTAGATATCGACAAGTTCGATATAGAAAAAGGGGTATTGATTTAAGTCAAGCCACTAAAAGGATTAACGAAAACAATATAATCGACCTGGGGTATAACAATTGAATATTCGAAATTAATGGAAATTAACAGAACAGTTATATCAAGGATAAATCAAACGAACATAAGAATCAAGTTATGATAATCATAATTCACTGGAAATACAAGTGAAGTGGTTTACTTGCCTTAACCAGGAAATCACAGAGTTCGGAGAGTTCCTACGTCCTCGACTTTAGCTTTCCCTTTATCCTTTGGATCTACACACAATATAACACTATATTAGAATTCTATTCGACGCTCGCTGATTGATACCACTAGTTAACCTTAGCCTACCCTTACGAATAATCCCTTAAATTCATTTATTTAATCATATAACATTAATTTATAACCCCTGATATAAGCCTTTATCCATAACCAGCAAACACTTATCAAGGCATCAACAAATAATTAATTATTGTACAATTAATACTTATACTAGTAGTATAATCATATACATACATATATTCGAAAAGTAATTTAGGATTTTAGAAAATTTTGACGGCAACCCCTTTATACGGGTGACTGCCAGTCGGGATACAGCTGACACAACCAACACAATCATCATTTGTAATACAACCACAATCCAATAATTCATCTCGATCATATTACTATACAATTATATAAATTCAGAATTTAAAACAAGAAATAAAAAAATAAAAAAAAATTATAACGTAATTATAAAAATTTAAATTTTTGGCTCAGAAAAATCATCATCTCCAATTACCATTGACTCAATTTATTTTTAATATCATTGTCGATGGGGAAAAGTCCCGGAGGTACCCGTTTTCGGGTTTCCAATCACGAAACTCTACACCATTTTTTACATTCGAACACAATTCCAGTAATCAATTCAACAAAGTGTCGACAATAATTAAATTATCAGCTAGTCTCGGCAACATCACAAAAAGGTCAGAACAAAGCCCGGATGTAGTGATGTATCAAATTGTCACAACCCAAAAATCACACATGAATTCGGACAAAAACCCCCTTCGACTTTCACTGGGAACACAGAAATGCAGTCTCACAAGCCACATAAACCGGCCCAAACAGCATCACAGCCATAACATCGCATATGTATATACATATAACGAACAGAGGGGAGAGGGATAGTACAATCTTTACCCGCTCGAACCACAGAACTGAGCTAAGGAAATTAAACAAATACCGAATGGAAGAGAGGAAAGATTTAGGAGAATAACCAAGAAGATTTGAGAGACTTTGAGAGGATATTCTCAGACAAAGATGCTGGTTTCAATTAGGAAAGAAAAATTAGGGATTTGGGTGTCTAAAAAGGGGAAAGAAGATTTTAAGAGAATTAATTATTATTTATGAAATATACAATAATTTATTTCTAAAAATTCGAATCAACCAGGAAAATGGGTTAAATTTTAAATTTAACATTCTAAAATGAAGAACACAAAATTACGATCACCCAAATATTTTTAAAATGTTTTTAGGATAAAAAACGAATTAAATATGGATTTTACAAGATTGAATCCATAAATTGGAAAAATAATTCATAAAATTATTTTAAAATCCTTGAAACCCAAAATAATTCACCAAATATTTTTAAAAGTCATATAAACTAATAAAGTTAATACTGTAAAAGATTTCAGGATTTCTGCTAATCCCGAGGATTTTATAAAATTCACAGAAGGTAAATATAACACAATTAAATAGGAATAAATTCCCAAAAAATATAATTAAAATACCCGGGCTTACACATCACGTATAAATCATCCATTAAGCGCACAAATATTATTCCACACATACTTTACCTTCTCAACAAAATTTATACGCCACATAATTCTCATTTAATATTAAATAAATAATTATTATTACTAAAATTTCTAAGGCGTTATAATTTTCAAATATCTTAAGGGAACCATAACTTTAGGTTTGTAGTATCCAAGAGAATCAGACTTCAAGCTACTTGGTTACTCTGATGCAGACTTTGCAGGCTGTAAGATAGACAGAAAAAGTACCAGTGGAAGTTGTCAATTTCTTGGTGATAGACTTGTTTCTTGGTATAGCAAGAAACAGAAATCAATCTCTACATCTACAGCTGAAGCAGAGTATATTGCTGCTGGTAGCTGTTGTGCACAGATTCTGTGGATGAAGAATCAATTACTGGATTATGGATTGAGGTACAGTAAAATACCTGTTTACTGTGATAATCAAAGTGCTATTGCTATGACAGGTAATCCAGTACAGCATTCAATGACCAAGCACATCAGCATAAGGTACAATTTTATCAGAGAACATGTAGAGGAAGGAAATATTGAGCTTCATTTTGTGTCTACAGAACAACAGCTTGCAGATATCTTCACCAAGCCATTGAGTGGCTGTATTTACAAGGCTGGTAAATGAACTAGGGATGGTCTCTGGCTTTGACTAGAGATATTGGTTAGACTCAAAATTCTACTTATGTACTGTGTTGCTCATATTTCTGTGGTATGTTAAACTCTGTCATGCAAACTCTGCTCAATGACTGTTAAAATCTGTTAGCATGCTCTGTAAGTCATACACTGTTGACATGTTGGATAAACTCTAATAAACTCTGAAAATGTTTTTGTCTGAATGTTAATACCAATGAAGAAATGTGTATGAAACATTATTCTCAGTAATTAATCATGAATCCTTCTAAGTTATTTGGGATCTAATCTTAGATTGTGCAGAAAATTAACACAGCATGATACTGTTTCATATTTATAGCATCTCTTAGTTTATTTATCCTAAACTCTTAGTCTGTAAATACTGTGTGCATTGCCTCTCATGAATAATTTCTGATATTGATGAGCTCTAAACTCTGTTAGTTATACACTGTTAAATTAGATTCTGTTATTAGAATAACCCCAAAGCTTATATATATAGACTGTTAGAACTCCTTTGAGATCATGTTTTTAACTAGGACGACCCAGGAACTTACTGGTATATAGTAAGGGCTAAAATTCTCTAATTTTTGGTGACTAGTCGAAGACTAGGAAGATCCAAGAACTTATCAAACTGATAGGGCTAAAATTATAGGATTTTTGGTGACTAGTTTCAACCTCTGATTACTGGAGAAATTTAAAAAAAAAATTAAAATAATATAGGGGGTTATAAATTAATTAAATATTACTGTATATAAATCGTTTACTACAGAGTTTAGCATTCATCATACATTCAGTATTTACTATGAGAGTTTGTGCATCTAGTGTTTACTGATTTACTTTATGGATTTTATGAAATACTAGATGCTCTAAATACTGATTTAGAAAACTCTGCTATACACACACTCATATTCACAACTGTACAGTGTTTGAAAGGATAACAGTAATAAAGTTGGAGAATTGATAAACACTGTTGGATTCTGTTGAGTACTCTAAGGTAATATTTTATTTCAGACAAAGCATATACTTGGAGTACAAAAAGAGTTTTTGAAATTTGCATGTGATACGTGCCAACTGTTTAATGGTGTCAGACAGTTAAAGCGTGTTGGTAATAGGAGAGAAAATAGCAGTAATAATAGGCATTATTACTGTGCGTGTAAACGACTGTTCCACTATTTACATGACACGTGTCCCACTCACACACTTAACAAGAAATTGGTTGCGTGTTTAATGTCTAAAACGATTGGGTTTTTAATTTTCAATTACAGATCTAATCACACTCGGTTCATTATTCACTTTTTCACTTTTACACCCACGAACACACAACCTTACACACAATTTCTCTGTTATTTTCACTTAAGCATTTTCACAAACACTCTTCTACACATTCTCTTCTCTCACAATTTCTAAACTGTTCTAATGGCATCCAAGACTTTTGTTGCTCAGGGATTATCTTTTGTTCCTAACAACTATGCAGCAATACTAAACACTGATAAAGCCCCAGAACCGTTTCATTTGATTCAGAACTTCATAAAGGATTCTGAAATAGGTCAAGCTCTTGTTCAACCAACAAAACTCTCTGCCACACAGATCTCTACATTCTGGCGAAACTCTGTTTATGATGATGGTGGAGAGAATGGGACTCCATCTATTGTGTTTACTCATGAAGACCAAGAGTTTGTAATCACTCCGGCAACTGTTCGAGATGTTATGGATTTTGACACTCACACCTCATACGCTGTGGCTGGTGAGAATGAACTGAAGGAAATGTTGCAGCAACTGCTGTTTTCTGGCCCTTTGGACAAGCTCGGTAATGTTAAAAGGCCAGGGCTCAGGAAAGAGTGGAGCTTTTTCTTTGACTGCATCACTAGAGCGTTTGGGAAGAAAGTCACCAATTGGGATGCAATTCCCACTGATAGTCTTCAAATCGGGTATTCTCTTCTCAATGAGAGTAACTTTGATTTTGGTAGATTAGTTCTTATGAATCTAGGTGAAAAACCAGCAGAGTCTAATACAACTGTCTATTTCTCACGTTTTTGTCAAATTTTATTCTCTGCTTGTTTGCCTAATATGGACATTTCTGATGAGGATGTCATTCGACCTTTCCAAGTCCATAAGAGAATGTTCTCTGACTTGACAAATAAAGAAGCCAACAAGGATCAAGTTCCAGAGTTTATTTTTCCTCTTGCCCTCAGAAACTTTCTCAATCAATCACAGGAACCACAAGTACAACCACCTGAACCTGTACTTGAACCTCCACAGCCAAATCCTCAACCTGCAAACACTGAACCTCACATAACCATAAACACTGAACCTACCTCTAAACCCACATCTACATCCACTCCATCCACTGTTGCTAATACTTCACAACCTCAACCTCCATTCCAAACACAATCTCAATTTTCATCTCAACCACAACCTCAACCTCAACCACAATCCAAAAAGCCAAGGAAAAGCAGGGCTATAAGACCACCAAGGAAGCACAGGACTGCTGAAGCTCCTAGGCCAAAGAGAGCTAGGAAGGAAAGAGCAAATAGACCTCAATCTCCATCTACTCTAGATGATTCTATTTCAGAAGAAGAAAGAACAGAAGGGCTTCAAGTTAAAAGGAGGAGACTGATTATTGAAGAGTCTGATGAAGAAGTGAATCTTGAAGCTCCAGAGGATATCTCTAAGGAGACTCCTGTTGTTGAGACAACTATTAACTCAGAACCTACTATAGCAGAACCTGAACTCAGAGTTGATGAACCAGTACTTGCTGAGGTTCCAATTGAAAATGATGATAGAACTGAGTTACCTGAAATGGAACACTTTGATGAAAACTTCATGTCATTCTCTGTTGAAGTTGAAGATCCTATTCCACCACCCATAGCTGCAAACTCTGCTGAAACTGGTGTTACAGATCAACCTACTGTGGTGCTAGAAGAAATAGAGGTTGCATCTCACACAGAGTTATTCTCTGATGCACATCAAATCTCAGACCATGGTGAGGAAATTAATCAGCCTGCTAAATTTGTTTCATTAGATATTGTCAAGACAAACTCTGCCAATCCAGAAAAATAGGTTGCTCAAGAAGAACCTATTCCTGCATTTAAGGTTTAATGACCTTTTAACCCTCAAAGTTTCCTCTGATATATCGGATGGGCAAAAGAGACATTTCACAAACTGATACCGAGGGTTAAAAGGTATACTTTAGATACTTTGGGGGTTAAAAGGTATACTTTAGATACTTTGGGGGCGAAAAGGTATAAAAGGATAAAATGAGATTGTTGCTTTAAAAAAAGGAGGATTTTCAATGATGGTTTTTAAAATACGAAAAATGTTTCATTTATTTTGTTTCTTTACTCCGGTGGTCTGGTTGTCTGTGTGTTTTCTAAGTAAACATAAGTAACCTCATCGGATTTTGCTCTCAGATGCTTTAACTTTATCTCTGATTAGTAAAGAGGATAGTGACATGTTAGAGAATCAAGTTTGTTAAATTATCGGATAAAATCTTGCTGAACCAATACACACATATGACGTTTACCATAAGGATATATCATGAAGAAATATTGACGGGCATGCAAATCAGTAACCATTGCCAAACAAAAGCAGCATTCAAGGAAGTTGAACATTACCACATTAAAAAGTAGACATATATTTGATAAAATAAATAAAATAAAACTCACACGTTTGACAAAGGGCATCATGAGACCAAAGAGAGCTCCATCACAGTGAATATAAAAGCGGTCCTGAGTAAACCCAATTTCCTCAAGGGTCTTTATAACAAGATGAAGATCATCAACGACACCTTTAACAGTTGTGCCTGCACAATGTTCTGGTTCACTATTATGTCACACATGGGGAAAAAAATCTTTGGAGAAAGGTAGATACCAATATTGACATTGATAATAGCTGGTTTGTCCTTGTGACAGAGGAGTTTAGCTTTAAAATCTACGCAATCAATCTCTCCGGATGTCAAGGTGTTGACCTTTTCACATTCCATCCGGTACATTCGTGCTGCTTTGAATATAGAATAATGTGTGTCACGCGATGCATACAAGATTCCATCAGGAAACACTTCCCTCCTGTAGAGTTAACTTGTAAGATTCTCCACTAAATTTAAAACAGCTTAATCAATAGAAAAGTATCATAAAGGTGCAAGAGCAGAACGACTGACCCGACTAATATACCATGAAGATTTCCTTCTGTGCCACAGTTCGTGATGTAACCCCAATATTCATTCTTCTCCAATTCCCAGAGGCGAGCAAACCAATCCAATACACCAACTTCAAACTGCCTGGAATGGACACCATAATTGCTCTCTATGAAAGGATCTCCAAGGTTGTTGATTGAGAAGTGTTGCAATTGTCCCAATGCACCATAATCAAAGTCCAAGTTATATGGGTAACCTGTTGCAGGTATAAATTTTAAATAACAATGACAACGATTCATGAATATGGTGCAAAATAACTCTTATTTAAAAATGGTAGTGTTAGGCTCTCAATTTCAGATACGGTGTACGTAATTTAAAATATGTAGATAGTTCGACAAACTGCTTCACTTGGTGTGTTAATATATAAACTACAAACGAGAGATAGAAACATGGAAACATGGTCAAAAAATTGAACTTGATCCTACAGGCATGTAGTTCCCAGTGCAATACGATATAAACGAGTAAAGCCTCTTTTGTTTACATGAAGAGAAAACAATTAAGCACTCCACAACCACAAAAGCTATAGTTTATGAAATTTATAAAACTCCAAACATATTTATATATATATTTGAATCTTTTTGTATAGTACAAATATATTATTAACTCACTTTAACATGAGCAAACTTATACTTACTCCTTTAGGACATACAAGGGAAAGGTACCCATTGTCTACTGAGATTATATCCTAATAGTTATGAATTCATAACTATCATGTATATACACATTAATTAATATAACTTGGCAAAGACAATTTTCAAGATAAAGATATACCAAAAAAGTGCAATTCGTTACAATATTTCTTAATTTAGAATATGAAATGAAAGCATAAATTGTAAATAAAGGCATTCAGATGTAAGGACTTTTATAGCTTAAAATAAGTAGGTTGGAACAGATGAAAAGTTCTATTAAAATTATACATCATTTGTTGTGGAACGAAAAATAGGGTGTATTTATTGCGTATTGAATGCTAGGGTTTATGATAGCTTCGAGCTTTAATGGCTGATCGAGTGTTTCGTGAGTTAACTCGAGTCCTCACAAGATGCCTACGTATCCTGCAAATATCAAGAATCAAGCCAAAAAACATAGTTCTGAACGTGAAGGAGCAGGTCCTTATATAGGCCTTGGGGGCCTTGAAAGTAGGGCTTGGTATCTTGGTGGACAAGATACCTATTTTAGGTAGAATTCTGGATCCTTCCGGGTAGAACGTGGATAAGCATTACAGCTGTATTCCATGGAGACCACTCCCGGGTTAATTTGGTTTCCTTTGGGACTCGATAACCGAATCTCATATTGGCTGATTTATCTAATTACGAATTATTATCATAATTAAGGTTTTTGGGCCTTATAACTGGGCCTTGTCTTTGGACCAACCTAGGTTTATTTAATGTATCATTAAAGGTGTCTTTAGGGCTTTATTTTCAGCCCATATCATTTGCCCCCAACTTCTAGGAAAACTGATCAGGTTTTCATTGAAGTTATAATTGGTTCTTATCGAGACTTGGGGTTTGATTCATCCCTTACCTGGGACAATCTACCCTAATTCGGGGATTTTTAGTACACTAGTGTTTCACGGATATCGTCTTAAACGTAAAGTGTGGAGGGACCTACACATTTACGACGATCTGCCTTATTCGAGGGTAAACAACAATTTTTATGCCTTAAAGAAATTTAATAATTTCCTTGCACCTTTTCTTATACTCACGAGCATTTCGTCAATGCCATAATTTCTAAAATTTCTTTTCAAAGAAATCGCTTTTTGCAGGAAAAATCAGAAAAAGGTCTTCACAATTTTCGATCAGGATTCCTGGTCGAATTTTCGATCAGGATCCTGGTCGAATAAAATCAATTTTGGCATCCTGGTCTGAGGCATTTCTACCAAGATTCCTGGTGTAAGAACCCCAAATTTTGGATATAATTAAAACTTTTTATTAAGTAATGATAAAAGGAGGAACAATGATTCCGACAACAAGGTCACCAGCTCTAATGAATGGTGGTTTCAAAGAACAATGATTGTAATGAATGGATATTGCTTTGGACAATGATCCTGATGCATTGGTATATTGTCAGAATAGAGTAATTCGATGGTTGAGGACCTAGATAAGAATAATCTACCATCCAGGAAGGAGCTAATGGATCCTTGAAGGGAAATGAGTACGTGCATAGTATTTTCCGTACGTGCATAGTGTTTCTCGTACGTGCATAGTGTTTCCTGTACATGCATAGTAATTTGGTGGATGAATAGTGATTTTGTAAGTTGGAAAACTTTTCACGCCACCCTATGTACGGGACGTGATATGGATGTTTCGAAGCCATATTAGTGATACGCGGAGGAAATAAGTGAATGCAGAGACGATCGGAATTCAGAAATTCCAAATTCTTTTCGGTATAATATTTGACCGGGCAGTGGATTAAATATTATTATAATCCAAGAATTGAGATAGTAACTTTGAGGATTTGATATTTTGGGATGTTATTATATTGATTTAAGAATGAAGGTAGGAAACCACTGAGGAGTGGTTATGGCTACAATGTAATAATTGATATTTGGAAAGAATGAATGGAATTCGACTTTATTATTTCTATGTCTTGAAGAATGCTAAAGGGTAACAACATAGGTAAGAATAATCTATCTTCTAAGGGAATAAGATATGGCAATTTCAAGCAGGAGAATATTCTCATGTCATCCAGATCGGTAACGATTAATCCAGTAGTTCCGTAAAAAGGATAAGGAACGATCGAAAGAGAATACGGACAATTATACAACCCTAAGAGAACAAGTAAAGAATGCAGAATGAATAGTGTTTTGGTGGGAGTATATAATAATATGAGACGACACTATATAGAAGTATTCGGAACGGATTTCCGAGTTCGTATTAGTGATCCGGAGGGAAAAAGAGTGTATGTAAAAGCTGTCGGATTCTGAAAAACCGCACTTTTATTTTCTCCGAGAGTTCCCTGGACACTGATAGCCCTAAGTATTTAACGAATGGATTTAAGGAATATAAATTGGAAAGTTAGAAAGAAAGATGGAGAATGATAGTATTAATATTAGAAAGATTCCCGGTAAACCCTAATTAGAAATCCGTGAAATATTCCTACGAACGATCAATCGAAACGGGCAATAACCGGACACAGAAACAAGCAGAGGAAGCAAGAGTCTTGTGCAAGCTACTAGAAGAAATATCTAGTAACTACTTAGTTACATAAGTAACTAGCATGTTTGGAGATTAAATAGCACTTAGCAAAAATCAAACCACTAGTTACATGAGAACCATCAAAATCTCAACACTTGTCCATCCATTTTCATCATCCTATACATCATCACTTTATTAAAGTGGCTTTTAGATGAGATATTATCTAAACCTCATCCACTTGATGCATTATTATCACATTAACCAAGCAAAGAACAAAAAAATATCAAACCTCTCTCTCCATTACATCCATTCGACCTATGCTCTAAATTCAAGACCAAAATCCAACTTCCAACCATCATTTGATCTTGTAATTTTTAAGGTGAGTCCTATAATTCAAGAAACTAATCTCCTAGAAATTTCAAGCCCAAATTCCTTTGTTTCCATTTTCAAAAAAATCACTAAAGATGATGATGAATAGTGTTCTTCATGTATTAACCTTGTTTTCTTTGAATCTTTTGATTGTTCTAGCAAGCTTAAGCACTCCTAAGGACCATACAAGTCTTAGTAAGGCTATATCACTATCTAAGGAAGGTATAAAGCTCTTGAAACCCTAACCCTTGTTTGAGATTTAAGCATGTTTATGATAGTTATAACTTAGTTATGGTTATGTTAAGATTATAAGCATGATTATGTATGGATTTTGGATTAATGATGTAAATAGCTAGATGAACGGAAAGGCATTGCTTGGCCTCAGTTCATGTGTATAAGTCATGTATATGATGTTTGGGTTGGATACTATGTTTAGGGGAAGATTCGAAATTGGTAGATATTCGATTTACAGCCGTTATAATGCCCGATTTTACAATACCATGTTTTGTATGCCATTTTCCATGTCGAACCCCTACTGTCCAGAGACCTTATCTACCATGATAGGATAGGTAATGTTCTAAGCTTCGTTTTGATATAAAGATCACGTGAAACGGACTTGCGGTTTAGGATTTATGACCAAATTACTAAAAGTAGTTCGAATCCGTAAACGAAAGTTCGTAACTGTAATTGAACCCTCGTAAACTATGTAACGTCATGGCGAATCTTGGTAAATAAATACTACAGGTAAAAAGGAAGGCGTGAAAGAAAACCGTATGTCAAAAGGATCATTTTTTGATTTATTAAAAATGTTCGAGTCGAGGTTAAACGCGAACGAACCCCTAAAAGACGACTCTTTTATAACTTCGGTAAAACACTTAGAAAACGGGCGATAAAACTCGGAGTATAATATTGGTTCGTAACGATCAACCTTAGAACTCATATGACTTAAGTATGTCCCAAGTATAAATGCAGTGACATGTCGTATTAACGAACGAATGTCGGGTCGGATCAGTGATAATAAGTAATCCACTAAAGGGGGTATAACGAGATAACTCGAGAACGTATTTCGATTTAATATAACTTAACTTTTAATATGTTAAGTGATTAATCCCGAATGCCTTGGCTATTTATAGATCACCAAGCTGAACCGGGACCCGCTACTACTACCCCTTACCGTACTCGACTACCAGGCAAGTTTCGATTCCCTTCTTTAAGGCTGTTGTTGTGATTGAATAAATATATATATATGATTGCTGATATACATATGCCATTGCATGCATGCCTACTTTCAAGTTGAATTGATATACTTGTTCCCTGAATGTTATTGTTGGCTTATAAGCTAGATAGTTATATATCAGTTATAAGCCGGTTATTGTAAGACCCTCATAGAAGGGCGTATACATCTTATTAATCAAAAATAGACCGGGAGTCAATATTCCTTGATATATCGAGATTACCTCGGAGGAAAATATTTAAGTAAATATTTTCTATTATTTGGGCGACGAATATTATTTGAATATTCGTTCGAGACTAATTATTTTAACGATCCTTACTTCAAATAATTATTTGAACGCAACTATTCAACGAATAATATTTCTCAATATTCATTCAGAGTCGAATTAATTATCGATTATTATTTCGAATATTCTTCTAAAGGTTGACTACTAAATGAATATTATTTGGATATTCATTTAGAATATTATTGATTAAATGAATATTACTTTTGGAGTATTCATTTAAGATAGTAATTACCTGTCGAATATTATTTTAATGTTCATCTGAAACTTGATTTATTTATCGAGTCTTATCTCGAATATTCCTTTAAAGCTTGGATTACTAAATGAACATTACTTGATATTCATTTAGAATATTATCCAGTAAATGAATATTACTTTATCAATATTCATTTAAATTCCTAATTAATTATGAATATTATTTTGAATATTCATCCAGGGTTCTACTTAATCATCGAATATTATTTTAAATATTTTAAATATTCCTTTCAGGTCTTATTAATTAATGAATATTATTTTGAATATTCATTTGAATATTTAATTATGCAATAAATATTCTCTCGATATTTCTTCAAGAATTATTTGAGAGATACTCTGATTAAAGATATTCTTTCATATTCCTAAATATTCTGTAAAATATTTTAATTCAATAAATATTCTCTGAATATTTATTCCATACTTAGAATAACTTTGATAAGGTTTATCTTTTTCGATTATTACGAAAAATATTTCGGAGTCATATTATTATTAATCTTATATCAAGAAAGGTTCTCAGACATCATTCTTCTTTGAGTCTACCTCTCTAATAATAAGGGAACCTTACTTGGAAAATGTTATTTATCTTGTCGACTTCCCGGTCATAAAGTATTCCCTTCACTCGCAACTCGGGTGCTGTTGACTTATTAAGTCGTTGCTTACCTTCTCATCTTTCGAGGGGTAAGATTACTGGAACAAGTTGATATCCGTTACCAAGTAATAGCTTGGGAGTTATTGATAAATTTTCCTTTCCAACTAGATACGACTACTTTGTGGAGTCTTATCAACAAGTATTATACTTGGGGAAAGGGGGACGAACGTTACATTCAGAATCATGAATTCTATTTGAACTAGGAGTCGTGTAAGAGGCCGAGTAGCGCCGGTCCATCCCCTTTGGCCCAACCGTTGGCCGGGGAGAGCTAGTAAGGCGGTATACAAGTAAAGCCGTCAGTTCTTCCTTCTACCGGTAGTAAATCTAAATTGAGCTGTACGATCTCGACTGATCATCAAGATTGGAACAGCGGGCGCGGTGAATACTCCATCATTGGTTCATCATCCAAACTTATTTATTTCCTGCAACATGATTACTGTTGGCAGAGCTGGAAAAGTGTTCGTAACTGGAATTGCAATATTTTCCTTGCAAGTTCCTCTTTATAATATCTTGCTTATTTTCGACATAGCAGATATTCCCTCATATATTTACATTTTTAGTTACCTTGTAACTTCATCGTTCATATTATACTGGCATCATTTCCGTAAATGCATGGCATATGGTTTGAAAGATACTTTTGAACTGTTATACATTATCGTTCAGTTATATATTATTGTTGGTGGGCTATTGCTCACCCTTGCTTTATTATTATATCACAACAACAGCTAGACCAGATGACTCGCACAAGGCGCACTCGACGCGGGCGAGGACGATGAGACTACCAGAGCTGAAGAAGAAGCTATTGGTAGGGTATATTTATTCTTTCAGTACCAAGAATATGGTCCAGTATAACTTATGTAAATGGATGGCAAAGAGTATGTATTTATATTGAAATCCTTTTGGATTGTAAGAACTCATAATGTGATTAATAAAAATTTGATTGTTACTCTGATTTCATCTCTGGGACTATAACGGGTGTGTTTTATATTGTTGTGTTGAGTTATAGAGACGTAATTTATTTTATGTTAAGGAAAGTTCAATTGTTGTGGACAGAATTGGAAACCGTAACCACCGGATCCCGGACCCCGGATCTGGGGGTGTTACAGAAGTGGTATCAGAGCGTACGTTATAAACCCCAGAGATGAGGTGACGTTAAAACAATAAATTCAATAAGATAATAAGAACTCTTGCCAAGTTCATAGTCGGACTACTTAATGTAGTGATGACATATAAAAACCCTTATGGGAACTCGTAAGTATAATGATAGTAACTTAGCTCGATATCGTATCGACGAGTAAGGCGACTGACCTTGAGGCATACGAGCAACAGCGCGATGATGCTTTATATGCTAAAGATCAGCGGGTAATTCGATGGAGTACCCTACTGGAGACCCGGAAGAGGTTCCAGCAGATAAGGAAAATCCTGTTAGGATAAGGAGCTTACCCTTGGGTAATGAGGGTCGCAGTTAGAATGACTGTGATGATTAAGATATGGTGCTCAGAAAAGTGAGTATAAAGAACCGAGATATTATTGAGAGATCTGAAGATGCATGTTGAATTCATAGCCGGACTACCAGATGTAGTACCAGCAAGAAAGAAGGATTGGAAGAATTACTTGAGATCTTATACGGAACTAGATGAGAATCCTTAGAGATTTTCATCTTAACAAAGAAAGAGCTAGAGGGATGTATGACTATCAAAGACAGCGATATAGGACGAGGAGCAGAGTCCCTAGGAATAATTGAGAATGAGGCAGTAAGTGCCATATCATTTGATAAATGAATCAGTATGAATATTGTCAGTAATAATTTGCCACGAGAAGGCAGATGTCATAGGTTATAATTTACGAAACCAAAGTGAGGTTAATGAGGTGGTTTTATTCAGGGAAATGTTCATGAATGAATCAGTAGAAAGTAAAGACATTGGGAAGTGACAGCATGATTGGGTAAAATTATATAAGGAAGTAGTAAGCAAGACAATGATCTCAGAACTTACCGGAAGATAAGACCAGTGAGTCAAGATGAACTCGTAATGAGACTACTGCCAGAGACTGAGTATAGAGTTAATTCAGCTCAGTTAAATGATGAACCAGAAACGTTAGATGCATGTGATTCAGAGGAATATTAAATTCCTTCTTCTCTTTGAATGGATTATAGTAGTGCCTTAAGTTTATTCCGATGCGGAATTATAATAGATCAAGTAATACGATCAGTAGTTAAAGAGAAAAATATGAGAAAATCTTCCTGGAGCTAAAAGGTGAAATTGGTAATGACCAAGAGCTGGCATTGCTTAATGGAAAAAGGAGACTTTGTGCTTCCAACGACGCTTCGCATAAAGGGTTAGGTAGACCGACATTTGGTAGTATTGAATATCAGGACGTATAGGTATCAGGATATTGTGACAGGTTTCAGTTTGAAATGGTTGATTCCCTTCTAAGGGATGAATATAATTGATTCCTCTCCAGTGGGTAAACTTCCAATCTGATGATGATTATTTCGTTAACTATGACTGCTTATGATTCCACCTGCTTGGAGGTTCATAGAACTATTCTTCAGGTTTCGAAACTGGTCTCCTTAATGTTACCAGTAGGTGGGTAGATTGATCAAAATTTCCCTGAGTCTGGAAAGGAATTCGGTGAATTCTGGCAAACCTTGTCTTTCTGATTATCAGAGAATGTCATGGAAGAGAGTAGAAACTGGAGCAAACCCTGTGATTTGGGTAAGGATGCTGTAAAATGGGCTAGTAAACGGACCCTGAGCATTACAATCGACGGTAGTGATAAAATGATGAAGTGAGATTGGACGAAAACAGGAAATGTAAGTAAGAAACTAGTCGGACGGAGAAACTCCGGGATTGACTTAAGTGAAAAGGCTGTTATGCCAGGAATGGTAAGCTTGCGTGGCACGCGGGATTGATAAGAATAGTTGAAAAGATAAAAGTGGAGGAAAGGTTACCGGAGACGGTGCCGAGTAGTCGATTAAGACTCATATGGAGTAAAGTTTTGGAAAGGTAGAAAGGTATCAAAGAAGAAGGCACTATGCCTGCAATTGCTAGAAAAGTAATGCTATTAGCCAACCCCTAAAATCATATATTTTTATGTGTGGCCAGTTGAGGCCAAGTCACAACGGACTATAAAGTGACTAGACCAGCCATGAAAAGACAAAGCAGGGTTGCTCCTAAGAAAGCACCGACTGCAAGGGCTTCTGATATAAAAGAAACATTAATGAGATCGTTTGAATCTTCTGCCGAACAACCCATGTTTTGATTGGGAATTCACTAGACCTTTTTGGGATGGGGTCACCCGTACTGAAGTGACTCATGTGTATATGGTTGTCCAAGATTTCGAGTAAAATGGAAGTATAGTGACTTGAGATGTATGATGTTAGGGTATCATGAATACCATGAATATATTATGACGGAGGAAAGTAAACAATGAAGGTATATGAAGAGGGTATAGAAAAGGTCAGAAATTGAACAGTATGCTGTAGGAATTTTGTCTGAGGAAAGTACCTTTGCGAAGAACGATAAGCACTAAGAGATTCACGTTGAACTCGACCAATATCTTCCAGAACATCCTTGCTACCATTAACAAGTTCGGTAAGAGAAGAGATAGGCATACGTTGCCTTTTTGGAAGGCCAAATAGGCTGACAACTATCTGAAAGAAGAGGGTTGCATTAAACCACCGATCGATTATCAAATGAGAATGATTGAAAAGAGACCTTTATTAAGGATACATGATCTGATTGCCAATTATAAGATGCAAGAATTCCTTGGCAGTTGAATTAAGGATAGGATATCCATAAATTAAGACAACCCCTAGGGAATGCACAAGAGGTGGCATTAACCCTAATAACGACATTATGACTTCAGATGATATGGGTTGGACTTGCTAAGGCAACAATGACCGGTAAGGATTATTAAAAAGAGTTCTGGAAAGAACATAGGTAGAATTATTAGAGTATTGATCAATGACATTTTGATATACCATGTACCCAGAAAACATGGGTTACAAGAAATCATTACCATCAAGAAAGGCCAATGAGGTGGCCGACAATCTAAGTATAAAGGAATAATTACAAATGTTCATACCGAAGAAACAGGATGATATTTGGAAGGACCTTGAAGGTCATATCGGAATGGAGGAATTTACATTCCTTCTGATGACTGTGCAAGAATTGACAGTAATAATAGTTTAAGTAAAGATTCGATTCCTGATGGAGTCTTAAGCATATTACGTACCTTAGAAGGTCCCGTTTTGAGGCAAACCAGGACCATGGTACAAAATTGATGAAGTAAACCGTTAAGTTTCCAGTCTTTTATGGAAGATGAATAAGTGATAGTTTCATCAACCGGACCTAGCTGCGATGCTTGAAACTCTTCGGCAATTCTATCTGCTTCATGTTATATCTACATCAAGTTCAGGAAGTGTTCCTTATGGATAAGGAATAATGATTACTTTGTCTCCCTAAGGGATTTGAAACCCGTAGGGTTAGCTATTAATGCACTACGTAAACAACAAGCGATGGTGATTCTTCTAAGAAAGTAGATGACAACGTAAAGATAAAGAAAGTGCTGCTATTGATAAGCTAAATGGCATGTTGATGAATGACAAGCAAGTTTGTGTTAGTGTACTTCTGCACAAACAAGATAGAGAATATGAGGTTGATAATTCTTGATGCTAAACGTATTCCCGTAGAAAGAATTAATGAGACTTGGAGGGAAGGGCGGTTGAGCCCGAGACTTGTTGGGCCACCTGAGAGTTTAAAAGTGTTCGGACGGCGGTATTCGAGCCAGCCTTACCCCCAAAACTTATAGCACGGTCATAACGGGTTTTCATGTGGCCAGGCTACGCCAGTAAACTGCAGATGCTCGATAGATGATAAGAGCATGAGCCGGTAGATATACGACCTGGTCTGACTTACGAAAGACAACCTGTGGAAAACCACGGATAGAAAAGAACAAGTGATGAGAAACAAGGTTGGCAGAAGTAGATTATATGAATCTAAGTTAAAGGGATCGGGCCAGATTCATTTCGGAAAGTTTAAATTGAAATAACGTGATGATTATAGAATAAATGAGACGGAATGTCGATAAGGAGGTACCAAGTGCAAAAAGGTATCTCAATAAAGAGGTGAAGGTGAAAGTAAATAATAGAAATGAGTAAGAATCAGCTAATAAGAAGGATGTGATTGATAAAGAAAAGGCTGGGGAAGCAACTATGGGATGAGAAGCAAGGAATGTTATGAATGGGTTTTCTAATGAATTCTCAGGATGACAACCTGATAGTGTCAATATTATAGTTATGAAAAAGCTAGTAACATGATATGGGATGTCAGTAATAATGATGTCAAGTGAGAAATCTAAGATTTAACCTGAAAGGTTGAAGGATTTCCCGAATGTGAGTATCGCTAAGATTGAACAAGAGTATTTGTCCATAGAATAATGGACAAAGCAGCAAGATATGTTGACACGTGAGATTGCGATCAAATAGTATTGGATATAATTATGATTAATTTCTTCTTTGATAAACCTCTATAGTTCAGAGGTAAATTCTGAGTAAGATATTCTACAATCATGAAAGCTTTCTATAATCCTTTAGAACTCTTTTCTCTTCTTCTCTCTTATTCATCTTCTTTATGAATTGAGAAGAACAACCCTTTTAGGAGGGGGGGTACTGCTACGTGACTATCTGTCTATGTGATAGACGTCTAAGTGGAATGCCATGACTTGTTTAATTGCTTGTCAAGTACTAAAGGCTGGCCCCCTTCTGTACTAACTATGCAATATAACAAATGTTTAATTGATCATAGTGATCTCTCAATAAATCTTTCCACTTCTCTATATTGATCGAGATTGCGAAGATTAAAGCGATCAGGAATGCACAGTACGAGCGAGGTTACCTCCGAATTCGTAGGGTGATAGTGATACCAATGTTACTGCAGATATCAATAAGGATAAGACTGAGTAAGAGTATAACCCGGATAGTGAGTTATACGAAAAGTAGCAACGTTGATGGAAAAAAAAAAAGGATACAGTATGGATTGTAGCACTAGAAGATGTGCTGAGGAAGGGTAGAACGACTAAGAATTGACCGGGAAGCTAAAAAGGGAACGACAGGCAAACGACTCTTTGCTTCCTACCTGATTCCGGGACGGAATCCTTTTAAGGAGGGGAGACTGTAAGAACCCCAAATTTTGGATATAATTAAAACTTTTTATTAAGTAATGATAAAAGGAGGAACAATGATTCTGACAACAAGGTCACCAGCTCTAATGAATGGTGGTTTCAAAGAACAATGATTGTAATGAATGGATATTGCTTTGGACAATGATCCTGATGCATTGGTATATTGTCAGAATAGAGTAATTCGATGGTTGAGGACCTAGATAAGAATAATCTACCATCCAGGAAGGAGCTAATGGATCCTTGAAGGGAAATGAGTACGTGCATAGTATTTTCCGTACGTGCATAGTATTTTCCGTACGTGCATAGTGTTTCTCGTACGTGCATAGTGTTCCTGTACATGCATAGTAATTTGGTGGATGAATAGTGATTTTGTAAGTTGGAAAACTTTTCACGCCACCCTATGTACGGGACGTGATATGGATGTTTCGAAGCCATATTAGTGATACGCGGAGGAAATAAGTGAATGCAGAGACGATCGGAATTCAGAAATTCCAAATTCTTTTCGGTATAATATTTGACCGGGCAGTGGATTAAATATTATTATAATCCAAGAATTGAGATAGTAACTTTGAGGATTTGATATTTTGGGATGTTATTATATTGATTTAAGAATGAAGGTAGGAAACCACTGAGGAGTGGTTATGGCTACAATGTAATAATTGATATTTGGAAAGAATGAATGGAATTCGACTTTATTATTTCTATGTCTTGAAGAATGCTAAAGGGTAACAACATAGGTAAGAATAATCTATCTTATAAGGGAATAAGATATGGCAATTTCAAGCAGGAGAATATTCTCATGTCATCCAGATCGGTAACGATTAATCCAGTAGTTCCGTAAAAAGGATAAGGAACGATCGAAAGAGAATACGGACAATTATACAACCCTAAGAGAACAAGTAAAGAATGCAGAATGAATAGTGTTTTGGTGGGAGTATATAATAATATGAGACGACACTATATAGAAGTATTCGGAACGGATTTCCGAGTTCGTATTAGTGATCCGGAGGGAAAAAGAGTGTATGTAAAAGCTGTCGGATTCTGAAAAACCGCACTTTTATTTTCTCCGAGAGTTCCCTGGACACTGATAGCCCTAAGTATTTAACGAATGGATTTAAGGAATATAAATTGGAAAGTTAGAAAGAAAGATGGAGAATGATAGTATTAATATTAGAAAGATTCCCGGTAAACCCTAATTAGAAATCCGTGAAATATTCCTACGAACGATCAATCGAAACGGGCAATAACCGGACACAGAAACAAGCAGAGGAAGCAAGAGTCTTGTGCAAGCTACTAGAAGAAATATCTAGTAACTACTTAGTTACATAAGTAACTAGCATGTTTGGAGATTAAATAGCACTTAGCAAAAATCAAACCACTAGTTACATGAGAACCATCAAAATCTCAACACTTGTCCATCCATTTTCATCATCCTATACATCATCACTTTATTAAAGTGGCTTTTAGATGAGATATTATCTAAACCTCATCCACTTGATGCATTATTATCACATTAACCAAGCAAAGAACAAAAAAATATCAAACCTCTCTCTCCATTACATCCATTCGACCTATGCTCTAAATTCAAGACCAAAATCCAACTTCCAACCATCATTTGATCTTGTAATTTTTAAGGTGAGTCCTATAATTCAAGAAACTAATCTCCTAGAAATTTCAAGCCCAAATTCCTTTGTTTCCATTTTCAAAAAAATCACTAAAGATGATGATGAATAGTGTTCTTCATGTATTAACCTTGTTTTCTTTGAATCTTTTGATTGTTCTAGCAAGCTTAAGCACTCCTAAGGACCATACAAGGCTTAGTAAGGCTATATCACTATCTAAGGAAGGTATAAAGCTCTTGAAACCCTAACCCTTGTTTGAGATTTAAGCATGTTTATGATAGTTATAACTTAGTTATGGTTATGTTAAGATTATAAGCATGATTATGTATGGATTTTGGATTAATGATGTAAATAGCTAGATGAACGGAAAGGCATTGCTTGGCCTCAGTTCATGTGTATAAGTCATGTATATGATGTTTGGGTTGGATACTATGTTTAGGGGAAGATTCGAAATTGGTAGATATTCGATTTACAGCCGTTATAATGCCCGATTTTACAATACCATGTTTTGTATGCCATTTTCCATGTCGAACCCCTACTGTCCAGAGACCTTATCTACCATGATAGGATAGGTAATGTTCTAAGCTTCGTTTTGATATAAAGATCACATGAAACGGACTTGCGGTTTAGGATTTATGACCAAATTACTAAAAGTAGTTCGAATCCGTAAACGAAAGTTCGTAACTGTAATTGAACCCTCGTAAACTATGTAACGTCATGGCGAATCTTGGTAAATAAATACTACAGGTAAAAAGGAAGGCGTGAAAGAAAACCGTATGTCAAAAGGATCATTTTTCGATTTATTAAAAATGTTCGAGTCGAGGTTAAACGCGAACGAACCCCTAAAAGACGACTCTTTTATAACTTCGGTAAAACACTTAGAAAACGGGCGATAAAACTCGGAGTATAATATTGGTTCGTAACGATCAACCTTAGAACTCATATGACTTAAGTATGTCACAAGTATAAATGCAGTGACATGTCGTATTAACGAACGAATGTCGGGTCGGATCAGTGATAATAAGTAATCCACTAAAGGGGGTATAACGAGATAACTCGAGAACGTATTTCGATTTAAGTATAACTTAACTTTTAATATGTTAAGTGATTAATCCCGAATGCCTTGGCTATTTATAGATCACCAAGCTGAACCGGGACCCGCTACTACTACCCCTTACCGTACTCGACTACCAGGCAAGTTTCGATTCCCTTCTTTAAGGCTTTTGTTGTGATTGAATAAATATATATATATGATTGCTGATATACATATGCCATTGCATGCATGCCTACTTTCAAGTTGAATTGATATACTTGTTCCCTGAATGTTATTGTTGGCTTATAAGCTAGATAGTTATATATCAGTTATAAGCCGGTTATTGTAAGACCCTCATAGAAGGGCGTATACATCTTATTAATCAAAAATAGACCGGGAGTCAATATTCCTTGATATATCGAGATTACCTCGGAGGAAAATATTTAAGTAAATATTTTCTATTATTTGGGCGACGAATATTATTTGAATATTCGTTCGAGACTAATTATTTTAACGATCCTTACTTCAAATAATTATTTGAACGCAACTATTCAACGAATAATATTTCTCAATATTCATTCAGAGTCGAATTAATTATCGATTATTATTTCGAATATTCTTCTAAAGGTTGACTACTAAATGAATATTATTTGGATATTCATTTAGAATATTATTGATTAAATGAATATTACTTTTGGAGTATTCATTTAAGATAGTAATTACCTGTCGAATATTATTTCAATGTTCATCTGAAACTTGATTTATTTATCGAGTCTTATCTCGAATATTCCTTTAAAGCTTGGATTACTAAATGAACATTACTTGATATTCATTTAGAATATTATCCAGTAAATGAATATTACTTTATCAATATTCATTTAAATTCCTAATTAATTATGAATATTATTTTGAATATTCATCCAGGGTTCTACTTAATCATCGAATATTATTTTAAATATTTTAAATATTCCTTTCAGGTCTTATTAATTAATGAATATTATTTTGAATATTCATTTGAATATTTAATTATGCAATAAATATTCTCTCGATATTTCTTCAAGAATTATTTGAGAGATACTCTGATTAAAGATATTCTTTCATATTCCTAAATATTCTGTAAAATATTTTAATTCAATAAATATTCTCTGAATATTTATTCCATACTTAGAATAACTTTGATAAGGTTTATCTTTTTCGATTATTACGAAAAATATTTCGGAGTCATATTATTATTAATCTTATATCAAGAAAGGTTCTCAGACATCATTCTTCTTTGAGTCTACCTCTCTAATAATAAGGGAACCTTACTTGGAAAATGTTATTTATCTTGTCGACTTCCCGGTCATAAAGTATTCCCTTCACTCGCAACTCGGGTGCTGTTGACTTATTAAGTCGTTGCTTACCTTCTCATCTTTCGAGGGGTAAGATTACTGGAACAAGTTGATATCCGTTACCAAGTAATAGCTTGGGAGTTATTGATAAATTTTCCTTTCCAACTAGATACGACTACTTTGTGGAGTCTTATCAACAAGTATTATACTTGGGGAAAGGGGGACGAACGTTACATTCAGAATCATGAATTCTATTTGAACTAGGAGTCGTGTAAGAGGCCGAGTAGCGCCGGTCCATCCCCTTTGGCCCAACCGTTGGCCGGGGAGAGCTAGTAAGGCGGTATACAAGTAAAGCCGTCAGTTCTTCCTTCTACCGGTAGTAAATCTAAATTGAGCTGTACGATCTCGACTGATCATCAAGATTGGAACAGCGGGCGCGGTGAATACTCCATCATTGGTTCATCATCCAAACTTATTTATTTCCTGCAACATGATTACTGTTGGCAGAGCTGGAAAAGTGTTCGTAACTGGAATTGCAATATTTTCCTTGCAAGTTCCTCTTTATAATATCTTGCTTATTTTCGACATAGCAGATATTCCCTCATATATTTACATTTTTAGTTACCTTGTAACTTCATCGTTCATATTATACTGGCATCATTTCCGTAAATGCATGGCATATGGTTTGAAAGATACTTTTGAACTGTTATACATTATCGTTCAGTTATATATTATTGTTGGTGGGCTATTGCTCACCCTTGCTTTATTATTATATCACAACAACAGCTAGACCAGATGACTCGCACAAGGCGCACTCGACGCAGGCGAGGACGATGAGACTACCAGAGCTGAAGAAGAAGCTATTGGTAGGGTATATTTATTCTTTCAGTACCAAGAATATGGTCCAGTATAACTTATGTAAATGGATGGCAAAGAGTATGTATTTATATTGAAATCCTTTTGGATTGTAAGAACTCATAATGTGATTAATAAAAATTTGATTGTTACTCTGATTTCATCTCTGGGACTATAACGGGTGTGTTTTATATTGTTGTGTTGAGTTATAGAGACGTAATTTATTTTATGTTAAGGAAAGTTCAATTGTTGTGGACAGAATTGGAAACCGTAACCACCGGATCCCGGACCCCGGATCTGGGGGTGTTACACCTGGTCGAATTTTCGATCAGGATCCTGGTCGACATATGGCCATTCTGTCATCCTGGTCGATGGCACTTCGATCAGAATTCCTGGTCGACATTTCGATCAGGATCCTGGTCGAAGAAATGCCATTTTGTCACTCTGGTCGATGGCACTTCGATCAGGATTCCTGGTCGAATAAATGCCATTCTGTCATTCTGGTCTATCTCATTTCGACCAAGATTCCTGGTCGACATTTCGATCAGGATCCTGGTCGAATAAATGCAATTTGGACACTCTGGTCTAGCTCATTTCGACCAAGATTCTTGGTCGACATTTCGATCAGGATCCTGGTCGAATAAATGCAATTTGGACACTCTGGTCTAGCTCATTTCGACCAAGATTCCTGGTCGACATTTCGATCAGGATCCTGGTCGAATAAATGCAATTTGGACACTCTGGTCTAGCTCATTTCGACCAAGATTCCTGGTCGACATTTCGATCAGGATCCTGGTCGAATAAATGCAATTTGGACACTCTGGTCTAGCTCATTTCGACCAAGATTCCTGGTCGACATTCCGATCAGGATCCTGGTCGAATAAATGCAATTTGGACACTCTGGTCTAGCTCATTTCGACCAAGATTCCAGGTCGACATTCCGATCAGGATCCTGGTCGAATAAATGCAATTTGGACACTCTGGTCTAGCTCATTTCGACCAAGATTCCTGGTCGAATAAATGCTATACTGGGCTTATTGGGCCTTAACCCCCATTTATTTACTAGGAAATTTATAGTTCTTCTAGATCCTTCCTGCTCTTTGGGCCTATGGGCCTCTTAACGGGCCTTAACCGGCTATTGCCAGTTATTTGGAATTTTAACCGGCTATTAGCCAGTTGTAAAATTCCTATAAGAAGGTGGAGTAAGATTCATTTCTCACTTTACTCTAACATACTATACTTTCCCCTAAAAATTTTCTTAGTCATTTCTCTCAAGTTAAGGCGATTCCCGGCAATTTTTCCAGCGATTTTTCCGTTCTCAGGCAAGTTTCTGCCGGTTTCTGGGTTTCTTTTGAAGATTTTCTGGGCTTTCTGTTGCATCTTTATCTTCTTCAACTGAATTTCTGGGCTTGAGCATTCATACCTTGAAGATCAATGGCGGACAAATCTGCACAACGCCTTGTAAAGATGAATTCAGCTTCCAAAAGAGGTAACGACATCGAAATTCATTCTTCTTATATGAGTTTAACTGAAATGATCAACTTGCGTGGAGATGATCACCCTTCTCTAGCTGATTTAGATGCTTATAATTGCTGTAACAAGTTTCATGATGATGACATAATTAAAAATTACAACAAAACATATGCAATTAACTTTCCATATAGACTTGTTAAGGATGGGCCTGGTGACAGGCCTTGTCATTGGAGGCCCAATGGGTTATGTGTTTTTAGGGATGCCCTCATAGCTGGGCTTAGGTTCCCTTTCCACGAGTTTATTCCCAAACTTTTGGCCGACGTTCAGATCAGCCCATGCCAACTCCCACCAAATGCATAGCGATCCATTTTGTGTTTTATGGTGTTGTGTCTTAGGAACAAGTTTCCCCTTTCTGTTCCTTTGTTTAGAAAAATATTTCAGTTCTACAATAGCTCCTCTAGCCAACCGGGGTGGGTCTATGTTAGACAGCGCCCTAAAATCCCACATATCTTCAATGGTCACTCGATTATTGACAACAACCCTAAGTGGAAGGAAGAGTTTATGTACTTGGTTTGGAAAGGGAATGATTGGGGCACCCTTTTCCGAAGCTCCTTTGGTAAGGTGGCCGATGGCAACCCTAACAAGATAGTTCTCAATACTGAGGAGCAAGCGGCTTATGACGAGCTAATCAAAGACAATGGTGAGACTTTGTGTTGGGACCTCATCAATGAGGAATCTCTTAGGGCTGTAGGCCTTTCTGCCGTTTCTGACTTAGGTAATTTCTACTCTTTCGTGAGTTCATTTTATTTCTAGATAAGCTCATACCCACGTTTTAATTTGTTATTGTGTGCAGCTGCTATGAAAATCATGCGGGAGACAGACCCTGGAGAGGAGGAAACTGCTCGTATGAAGAGAGCAAAGAGGGCCCTTGACACGAGGGGCAAGTCTAGTGAACCATCTTTTCTGCGTCCACACAAAGTGCAGAAACAAGACTTGATTGCTGTTGATGAAGAAGATGGACCAGTGCAGGTGAACGTCCAATCGACGGTGTACAGGCCTCCATGGGGCTTTAGGAAGATGGACTCTGTAGTTGGCTCCACCAAGCATTCAATGGATTGGTCATTGAACTCAATTACTCCTGTCGACTACAAAGATTTCGTGACGGGCGGAAACATGCTGGAAAATGAGTATCTGGGCGCCCAGGCTTTTGCTTCTGTATGTTTTTCCTTTTGAATTCTTCTTTTTCCTTGATTTATCATTATTTGATGTTATACTCCCTACTGACCTAACTCCTTTGCAGGCCAACGTTCACTTTCAGGGCATGGTTCACCAAGCTAAAGCCTGGCAAAACAAGTCGAAATCTTTTGAGACTAAGTATCAAAAAGAGAAACTTAAAGTAGAAGAAGCCGAAGATAAGTTGAAAAGGAAAGTAGAGGAGTTGGAGGCAGCCCAGGCTGAGGTGGTGCACTTGCGGGCCAAGAAAGAAGACCTTATTGACGAGTACATGGACTCCCAGGACTTTCAAACTTTGATGGAGAAGCACGATGCGGTGCTCTATCCAACCCAGTACACCGATGGTTGGGATGAGGCCATAGAGGCCGTGTTGAAGAAACATCCCGGGATGTTCTCTCCTGCTGACTTCCCTAGCCCACATCCTCATGTTTCTACTCCTCTCATGGGTAGTGAGGATGAGGCCATTGAAGGGAATAGGATTCTAGATCCCGAGGTTAATCCGGTTCGCAGAGACTCCGATACTACTCACACCTCTTCTCCACGCGCAGCCAAGGGTTCGAAGGCCCAAGGAAACGAGGAGGATTCTGCCTCATCTCGAGCTCCCGAGGCTTAGTATTTTTCTTTTGATGGCCCTGCATGGCGTCTTTTTGATTTCATCATTCATGTTTTGTAACTTAAACTTATAGCCTTCGGGCTTATTTATGCTTTTCTGGGATTCTCTTTATGTTTGATAATTTTTTGTCACTTGTATTTGGCCTTTACTAGCTTGCAATTTAATTATGCATTGATACATTCCAGACATAAAGGAAGAGAACAAGTAGAATATTGAAAACCAAACTAAATAAATAAGTCTTGAAATGGGTCCAGCCCTTACATGATACTTTACTTCCTACTCGGAGTTTGCAAACTCTGAAATGGTTTCATCGACCTTATTTTTACTTCATTAATAGATAAAAAAGCTGAATCCTTACAAGGATAGCTCAAACATAATAAACTTTGAGGTTCAAGGCATGCCAAGTACGGGGCACCTCAACCCCATCCAAGGTTTCCAACTTGTACGATCCTCGTCCAAGTGTCTTCCTGACTCTATACGGCCCTTCCAAATTTGGGGCTAACTTTCCTTTCGGGCCAACTCCGGATGCTTCAATCTTTCTGAGCACTAAGTCTCCTTGACGGAAGAACCTTTCTTTCACCCTTAGGTTGTAGTAGAAGGAAGCTTTCTTCTGATGCTCTGTATTCCTAGCATGGGCTTCATCCCTTACTTCGTCGATCAGATCGAGGGCTAGTCTCATCCCTTCCTCATTGGTGTCTGGTTCAAAGGCCTCCACCCGTGGAGATACAAGCATGATTTCCACGGGTACTACAGCTTCAGCCCCGTAGGCTAGCATGAATGGAGTTGCTCCAGTAGTCACCTTGCATGTGGTTCGGTATGCCCAGAGTATGGGTAGTAACTCATCCACCCAAGTATTTCTGGAGCGTTCCACTCTTTTCTTCAGTCCATCGAGGATGATTTGGTTGGCAACCTCAGCTTGACCATTAGCTTGAGGGTGGGAAACTGAGGTGAATCGAAGCTCAATCCCATTCTCTTCACAATAGTCCTTGAATTCTTTGTTGTTAAATTGTAATCCATTGTCCGTAACGAGGATTCGTGGTATTCCGTATCTGCACATGACATTCTCCCAGAAGAATTGCATGATTTGCTTGGTTGTGATTTTAGCCAAAGGTTTGGCCTCAATCCATTTTGTAAAGTAGTCAATAGCTACAACTAGAAACTTCCTTTGAGCAGTGGCCATAGGAAAGGGCCCAAGAATGTCCATCCCCCACATAGCAAACGGGATGGGGGAGCTAACGGATGTCAACATCTCTGGTGGTTGTCTAACCACTGGTGCATGTTTCTGGCACCGATCACACTTTTTCACGTACTCTTTGGCATCAGCCATCATCTCAGGCCAATAGAATCCAAGCCTGACTATCTTGTGAGCTAGGGCCCTGCCCCCCAAGTGTTGTCCGCAAATTCCCTCATGGACCTCCTCAATAGCTGATTTGGCCTCTTCGGGCCTCAAACACTTTAGATACGGAATCACAAAAGATTTCTTGTAGAGTATCCCTTCAATCAGAGCATACCTCAACGCTCTCACAGATAATTTTCGTGCCTCCATGGCATTAGTCGAGAGCCAACCAGTCTCGAGGTGTGCTTTTATGGGATCTATCCAACATTCCCTCACCCCAATAGGTGCGACTAACTTTGAATCGATGGTAGGGGTTCTCAGAATTTGGAAGTAGACACTTCCAGAGTAATTTTCTATCTCAGAGGAGGCGAACTGGGATAAGGCATCAGCCTTGGTGTTTTCCTCCCTTGGAATGTGCTTAATGTAGCACTCATCAAATTGAGTCATTATTGCCTTCACAAGCCTTAAGTATTTAGCCATGGTTTCATCCCTTGCCTCAAACTCTCCATTGACTTGGGCCACAACTAGCCTTGAATCTCCACAAACTTTAAGGTTTTTGACCCTTAGGGCTCCTGCCAAGCCAAGTCCAGCTATCAGAGCTTCATATTCTGCTTCATTATTGGTTGTTGGAAAGTCCAACTTCAGGGCGTATTCAATCATGAATCCATTGGGACTTTGTAAGACAAGACCTGCGCCACTTGTTTTCGTTTTTGATGCCCCATCAAAATAGAGCATCCAGAATTCCTTCTCCTCTATTATGGGTTCCTTGTCTTCCTTATTGCCTTCTGAGGTATCTCCTGCCCCCCGACTTCTTGGTTGTCAATGGTACATTTAACCACGAAGTCAGCAAGTGCCTGAGCTTTGATGGCCGTCCTTGGCTTGTACTTAATATCGAATTCTCCCAACTCAATTGCCCACTTGATGAGCCTACCACTGGCTTTAGGGCTGTGCAAAATATTTCTCAATGGTTGTCCTGTAAGGACCTCAATCTTATGTGCTTGAAAATAGGGCCGTAGTTTCCTAGAGGCAGTTACCAATGCTAAGGCAAATTTCTCAATAGTGGAGTAGTTCAACTCTGCTCCGTGTAAAACTTTGCTCACATAGTATACGGGTTTCTGAACCTTGTTTTCCTCCTTTACCAGCACCGCACTCACAGCTTGACCTGAAATTGCCAAGTAAAGATAGAGGATTTCTCCCGTACTTGGCTTGGCCAACAGCGGGGCCTCAGACATATACTTCTTCACCTGCTCAAAGGCCTCTTGGCTTTCTTCAGTCCACTCAAAGTTTTTTACCTCCTTCAAGGTTTTAAAGAACGGCAAACACTTGTCCCCGGATTTGGAGATGAACCTCCCTAACGCAGCAATCCTCCCGGTTAACTTCTGTACATCCCTTATAGAACGTGGTGGTTCCATGTCTAAAATAGCCTTGATTTTGTCGGGGTTGGCCTCAATTCCCCGTTTTGAGACCATAAGACCCAAAAATTTCCCAGACCCAACACCAAAAGCACACTTGGCCGGATTCAACATCATCTTATGGTGCCTCAGCACTTCGAAAGCCTCGCGTAGGTGTTCAATGTGATCTGCCCTGTGTAGGCTTTTCACCAGCATATCATCCACATAGACTTCCATAGTCTTTCCAATGAGATGAGCGAAAATCTTGTTTACCAACCTCTGGTATGTAGCTCCTGCATTTTTCAGTCCAAAAGCCATGACTAGGTAACAATACACACCGAAGTCGGTGATGAACGATACCTTAGGTATATCATCCTTATGCATCTTGATCTGATTATACCCACTAAAGCCATCCATGAAGCTTAACATCTCGTGCCCAGCCGTGGCATCTATCAACGTATCGATCATTGGCAAGGGAAAACAGTCCTTTGGGCATGCGTCATTCAGATCAGTGAAGTCTATTCACATCCTCTACTTTCCATTAGCCTTCTTGACCATCACAGGATTGGCCAACCATTCCGGGAACTGGATTTCCTCAATGAACCCTGCCTCTAGGAGTTTGTCAACTTCCTGTTTTATGGCTTCTTGCCTCTCAGGTGTGAAATTTCTCTTCTTTTGTTTTACCGTCTTCCAGTTTGAATCCACATTCAGGTTGTGTGTTATCAATTGGGGATCTATCCCTGGCATGTCAGCCGCTGTCCACGCGAAGACGTCACTATTGTCTTGCAAAAAGGAGATCAACTTGCTCTTCAAGGGATCTTTCAAAGATGCCCCGATGTAAGTAACCTTCTCAGAATCTCCTAACTCCAATGGTATGGGAAGCAAGTTCTCTGCTGGTTTTCCTCTCCGCTCTTCATTCTCCCGAACATCCATATCCTCGATTGGGAGGACCTGCCCCCCGGTTCCATCAGGCCTTAGTGCAGCCACATAACAACTTCTTGCCATCTTTTGATCCCCTTTCTCTTCTCCTACTCCATTTCTGGTTGGGAACTTAACCTTTAAATGATAGGTAGAGGCAACCGCCTCGAAAGCATGTAGTCCCGTCCTACCTAGGATAGCATTGTATGTGGATGTAGCTTTGATAACCAAGAAATTTAACATCTGAGTTGCTTCCCGTGGCTCCTGCCCTATAGTCATGGGTAGGTGAATTGTTCCCTCGACTTTCGACTGTACTCCGTTGAACCCATATATGGGCATGTTTGACGGTGTCAACTGAGACTCAGTGTATCCCATTTTTAAGAAGGCATCATGAAACAGAATGTCCACCGATGCTCCATTGTCAATCAAGACTCTCTTCACTTGGGAGGTGCCTATCACAGGTGAGATAACTAGGGGGTCATCATGGGGGAACTTCACCCCTTCAAGGTCCGAATCATCGAATCCAATTGAGACCTCCATCTTTGCACGTTTTGGCACTTCCCCTACAATGTGCATCACTTCTCGTGCATACGCCTTTCTGGAATTTCTACTTGTCCCAGCCGCTGTTGGGCCACCGAAGATCATGTTGATCACTGGCCCCCGGGGCTGCTGATTGTGGTTACGATCCTCATCTTTCCTATCATAATCTCGCCTTGGGTTTCCTCGATCCCCATCTTTGCAGTATTTATTCAATTTTCCCTTACGGATCAAAAACTCAATTTCATCCTTCAATTGTCTACAATCGTCGGTATCGTGTCCCACATCTTTATGGAACCGGCAGTACTGATTCTTGTTTCTTTTCTCAGGATCAGTCCTTAGTGGCTTCGGCCATCTCACATCCCTGTCTTTTCCTATCTCCATCAGGATTTGAGTTCTTGGAGTATTCAGCCTTGCGTATTCCGTAAACCTTTACCCGGGACTCCCCTTTTTAGGGGCTGAATCAGGATCACTGCCCGTGCGCGGGTACTTATCTTTAGCATCATATTCCTGTTCCGACTTCCGCTTCTTAGAATTGTCATCGCTTCCGGTGTTCCCCGTTCCTGGATCTTTCTTCAGACTATCCTCCGCCTTGATGTACTTGCTCGCTCTTTGTTGGAGCTCAACCATATTTTCAGGGGGATGTTTAGCCAATGACATTTTGAAATAAACATTCGAAGTTCCATTCTGCAATGCCACCATGGCTACCTTGTTTTCCAGGTTTGTAATGTTGAGCGTTTCCTTTGTGAATCGCTTGAGATAGTCTCTGAGATTTTCATTCTTTCCTTGTATCACAGTCATGAGGGATGCAGAATCTTTCTCATGAATTCTTCCTCCTATGAACTAGCTGACAAAAGCATTGCTTAGTTCTTTGAAAGAGGCAATGGAGTTTGGTGGTAAGCGGTTGTACCAACGTTGTGCCATGCCCGCTAATGTTTGGGGAAACGCCCTACACTTCAAGGCGTCACTAGCGGGTTGTAACAGCAATGCGTTAGAGAACGTCCTTACATGATTAGCGGGATCTCCCGTTCCATCGTAAACCTTTATGGTATGCATCTTGAACTTCCGTGATATATGCGCATTCATCACCTCCTCAGTGAATGGAGGGGTTGGATCATCAGGATCTCCGAGTTGCATCAAGTCTTCAGGATTGCCTCTGGGGGTTTCGACCCTCGTGGCTCTACCTCTAGGGACTTCGGTCCTTCTCTCTCTCCTTGGGGTGCTTTACAAATCAACAAAAGGAATATCTTCTCCCGTCACTGGTGGGGGTCGATTCTGATTCTGTCTTCGCTATTCCCTTTCTATGTCCTCCTTTAATTTTTGGATCTTGGCCTCATGAGCCTTGATTTTTTTAGCAGCTGTTAAGGGAGGTCGATCATGGGTTATTCGACGTCCAATAGGTTCCTTACTTGGACGACGTCTCCTCGGGGCTTCATCCCTATCTTCTTCCGAGGATGAATCATCAGAATACGGGTCTGAGTAGTCATAGAGGGTGTTTGGGATTGCTTAAAATAAGTTACTTTTGACTTAATGGGGGTATTTTTAACTTAAAGGAGAAAGTAAAGTTGTTTACTTTAAGTTGAATGAAAGTGTTTGGGTAATTTTACTTAAAGTTAAATGGGGGTTTAATAATTTTGACTTAAAGTGAAATTTGACTTAAAAAAATTTTAAATTCATGATATTTAAGCTTTACAAGAATTGTGAAAAAAATAAAAAATAATAAAAATCCATAAGTCATAAGTCATAAGTCAAAAGTACCTAAATGGAACTTATGGCTTAAAGCAGTTTTTTAACTTAAAACCGGCTTAAAGCCACAGTAGACAAACAGTTCATGAATGACTTAAAGCACCTGATTGACTTAATGTCATGTTGCCAAACAGGCTGATAGTATTGCTGGCCTTGATTGGGTCCTAAACCCCTGATGTAAGGTGGATTGTATGGCTCGTGTATCTGAAGGGCGTGACCACTTGGTCCGGCCTGATACGGGGGATAATTAGGCAACCCATATATCGGGTTCGTGCTTGCGGGGATCACTGTATTAGAGATCTGAGCGGTGGGTGGAGCTGACTGCCCTCCGAGAGGGGCGACCACCATCTGAAGGGGATTCGTCCCTTGGGTGGTGGGATTCGTTACCAGGGGTAACAACTCATGAGGTTGCGCTTCAGTTCCTTGTGGCCGACTGACCAGCGGTTGAGAATTCGCCCCTGGGGGCACTTGTTCCCTGATCGGGGGTGCGGTGGTGTTAGTGGTGGTTTCAGAAAGTGTTGGTGTTCTCCGGGTGGTAACCATGGTTGATATCTTCGTCCCACAGACGGCGCCAAATGTTGTGGAAAGAAAAATAGGGTGTATTTATTGCGTATTGAATGCTAGGGTTTATGATAGCTTCGAGCTTTATTGGCTGATCAAGTGTTTCGTGACTTAACTCGGGTCCTCACAAGATGCCTACGTATCTTGCAAATATCAAGAATCAAGCCAAAAAACGTAGTTCTGAACGTGAAGGAGCAGGTCCTTATATAGGCCTTGGGGGCCTTGAAAGTAGGGCTTGGTATCTTGGTAGACAAGATACCTATTTTAGGTAGAATTCTGGATCCTTCCGGGTAGAACGTGGATAAGCATTACAGCTGTATTCCTTGGACACCACTCCCGGGATGATTTGGTTTCCTTTGGGACTCGATAACCGAATCTCATATTGGCTGATTTATCTAATTACGAATTATTATCATAATTAGGGTTTTTGGGCCTTATAATTGGGCCTTGTCTTTGGACCAACCTAGGTTTATTTAATGTATCATTAAAGGTGTCTTTAGGGCTTTATTTTCAGCCCATATCAGCATTCATTATGGCAACTAATGATTTTTAGAAGTGATTAGAAGTAATGGTTTTGATGACATAACTTATTTCCCTCATGTACTGTACACTTGTATAAACATTTTCTGAAGTATACCTTTTCACCCCCAAAGTATCTAAAGTATACCTTTTAACCCCCAAAGTATCTAAAGTATACCTTTTAACCCTCGGTATCGGTTTGTGAAATGTCTCTTTTGCCCATCCGATTTATACCGTTTTTTTATTTTTTATTTTTTGTACCGGTTTAAGGGTTATTAGGACCTTTATGGATACTTCGAGGGTTAAAAGGAACGTTTTGAAATATTGAGGGCTGATGGGTATATCAGTGGAAACTTTGAGGGTTAAAAGGTCATTAAGCCTGCATTTAATGAAGAAACTGCCTCAGTTGCAGATGCTGATGATTCTGAAAATGATTCTTCTAAAGAAGAGAGTGCAGAAGCTGGATTTGCTCCAAATGTTGAAGTTCAAACTGATGGACTGAAAATAGGGGAGAAGGTAGACTTTGCTGGACCTTCAGCATGAGAAATTGAAAGTGATTACATGGCAAAACAATCTGCAGAATGGTACAAGGAAGATTGCATATTTCCTACTGGAAGAGCAGCTAATTTTCTCAGGGATAATTCTAAGAAGATTTCAAATCCAGACATACTGACATGCTTGCAAGGAACAGTGATTCAGGTTAAGGCCTTGAATCACAGATTTAATGAAAATTAGGAGTCCATTATAGCTCTGAGAAATGAAGTTGTCAGTAGAGAGATGACTCTACAGAGAGACAACAACAAAAAGTTTCAAACTTTCTTAAATGCTCAAGAGACTGTACTTCAGAGATTGGGCAAAGTTGAAGAGAATCAGACTTTGTTGGCTGACAAGATTGAATCCATTGCCAATTCTCTTGAGTTAATTACTTCCATCTTGATCCCTCATGATGTCAAAAAGGGGGAGAGAGTTGCTAAATCTAAGTGTAAGCCTACTCAAACTCAATCAAAGAAAGATGATCTTGATGAGATCAAAGTCTGATGTTCACTTGAAAGCTGGCAAGTCTACAAGATCAAGTAAAGCAGTGGATACAAATGTACAGAGTACTTCAAGGAAAAGGGATTTGTTATTCTCTGACAATCCACAAACTGATGAAGAGCTTGCTGCTAAGATGTTTTTTGAAGAGAATGAAAAGGGAGTTACACTTGCAGATGTTCAAGCTCAAGAGAAAATGTTTCTAGCAGAACATCAGAAAGCTTTGAAATCTGGGAAGTCTGAGAAAAAAGAGAAAGCTGCTAAGTCTGTTCTTAAAGGCATTGAAATCAAAGAACAAGTTGGTGCTGATCAAAGGATGCAGGTATCCAGAAAACCAACAGATGCATATTCTAAGCAAAAGCTGAAAGGCATTGCTGAAGAAGAAAGAATTTCGAAGAAGGCAAGTACAACCACTGTTTCTACACAAGTTGTACAGAAGAAAGAAAACACAACCTCTGTTGCTACACAAGTTGTGTCTAAACCTCTATCTTCTCAGTTGAAGTCAGTCTTTGGAAAAGGAACACTTCATGATCCAAATCTAGTACCAGGAGCTCATATGGATTTTACTGATGGAAGAGCCTTATCTGGTAAGATTGGAAAGAATAAAGCTGGTCTAGGCTCACACAGAGATAAAAGGCAACATACTGGTCCTAGAGATCCTTCTTCACTGGCTATTCCAGGTCGTGGTGTCACTCAAGAGAGTTTGGACAGACTGGAATTAGTACAGTTAGTTTATCAGAAGAGTTTAAAGAAAGATTTTCTCTTATACTTTGTGGCTGATGGGACAGTATTTAAAATTGGTGAGAAGATATTGGTTTGAAATATTGGGAAGAATTAGAATATGTTCTGTATCTTTTCAAGGTGAATAATCGAAGGACTCAATCAGTTGCAAATGTGCTCAGACAGAAAATGCTTCAAAATTTGGCAATTAGAGGAATGAAGTATAACAGCAGATATGTTCCTAAGTACAAAGACTGGAATGGAAATATCATTGAAATGAAGAAGGGTACTGCAAAGCTGAAGACTGATCTGGGAATCACAGTTCTTGATTTCAACTCACAGTCAGAGGAAGTAAAATTTATCAGACTGGGAAATGATATGAGGAAGAATAAAATCTACGATCTAAGATCTGCTATTTATCAGACTGATGAGAGTGATCCTCAGTTGAGAGAGATCAAGGAAGCTATGAAGATTGAACTTGAAAATGCAGAGAGAAGATTGCTTATAGACTATCTCAGAACAACATCAGATCTTGAGGAGATTAGAGATTGAAGTCTGTAAGAATTTTCTTGTTTTCTGTAGATTTTTGTTAAGTAGAAGCTTAAACTCTGTTTGTATATTTAACACTGTGTTTGTGTATTTGTTTTGACATCATCAATTACTGTTAACTTGTGCATTTTTACTAATGAACAAGTTGGGGGAGATTGTTAAACATAATTGATATGGTTAATATCAGTGTTTAAGTTTTACAGGGAAAAACAGAGTTTAACTTGAAACTGGAAGCAGTCAGAGTTTAGTTAAACTCTGACAGTTGGAAGCTCGACAGAGTTTGCTATACGCTGACAAGAGGAAGCAGCTAAACTCTGTTGAACAGAAGCGTTTGCTGGTCAGTAACAGAATTATTGTAGATAATTATGGAAGTGATATCTTTGAAGATTGGATAGCTGTCAAAGGAAGTCGTGCTGACTAGAAAGACGTGTAGCAATCATAATTGATAATATTTGTATAGCTAATTTTTAGGAGTATCAATTATCGATTGTACGTAGCTGTATATCTTTATAAATACAGTTAGGTTAATACTAGAAGGGTATCGATTGTGTAATACAATATCTTTCATTGTAACCTAAGCAGCTCTCTGTGATATTTTACATCACTGAGAGATGAGTTAATTCCAAATAGTTTTTAAAGTCTTTTAAGAACTTATTGTTATTCTCTCATACTTATTTGATTATAATAGTGTACTCGGCCTAATAGAAAGATACTTTTGAACTGTTATATATTATCGTTCAGTTATACATTATTGTTGGTGGGCTATTGCTCACCCTTGCTTTATTATTATATCACAACAACAGCTAGACCAGATGACTCGCACAAGGCGTACTCGACGCTGACGAGGACGCTGAGACTACCAGAGCTGAAGAGGAAGCTATTGGTAGGATAGATTCATTCTTTCAGTACCAAGTATGTGTCTATATTGTAATTCTTTTAGGTCGTAAGAACTCAAAATGTGATTAATAAAATTTGATTGTTACTCTGATTTCATCTCTAGGGCTATAACGGGTGTGTGTTATATTGTTGTGTTGGATCATAAAGATGTAATTTATTTTATGTTGAACTAAGTTCAAGTATTGTGGACAGTGGAGACCGTAATGACCGGATCTGTAAGAACCCCAAATTTTGGATATAATTAAAATTTTTTATTATGTACTGAGGTAATGGTGAATAGTGATTACGACTATGATGTAACGATTGAGATAATGAATGAAAGGAATAGATTTGGATTCAAATGTTTATATGCCATGAAGAATACTATTGGTTGACACTTTAGATAAGAATTATCTATCTCCTAGGGGAATAAGATATGGTAATTTCAAGCAGGAGAATATTCTCATGTTATCCAGATCGATAACGATTAGTCCAGTGGTTCCGTGAAAGGGTTAAGGAATGCCCGAGAAAGAACAAGGACACTGTCATAAATATAGGGAATAAAGTAAGAATAAAGAATGAATAGTGTTTTTGGTGGAAGTGAGAATATTATGAGATGACACTATATAGAAGTATTCGGAACGGATTTCCGAGTTCGTATTAGTGATCCAGGGGGAAAATAAGTATATGTAAAAGCTGTCGGATTCTGAAAAATCACACTTTTATTTTCTCCGAGAGTTCCTTGGACACTGATATACTTAAGGATTTAACGAAAGGATTTAAGGAATTTGAATTCGAAAGTTAGTAAGAAAGATGGAGAATGATATTATTAATACTAAAAAGATTTCCGGTAAACCCTAATTAGAAATCCGTGAGATATTCCTACGAACGATCAATCGAAACGAGAAATAATGGACAAAAGAGCAAGCAAAGATCTAGATGCATGCATGTGCAAGTAGGAAATATCTAGTAACCAAGCTAGATAAGCAAGTAACTAGCACACTTGGAAACAAACCAAGCTACTTAGTGCTAATGACATCACTTCACCACAAAACACCAACACTTGTCTCTTTGATGACTCAAGCAAGATGAGGTAATCACTTTAATAAAGCAAGTGGCTAGATATTATCTCAATACATTGCAATAATTCATTTGGATGAGACTAAAGTAAGAGAGCAAGCAAAACCACTCTATTTCTCTCCATTTTCTGAAACTGCCCAGCAGCACCAAGCTCAAGAAGAAAATTTATATCTCCATTTCTATCCATGATAAAATCACCAAATTTTTACCACAGCCTCTCCACTCCATGGGCAATATTCGCTCCAAATTTCATAGCAATCCAAGTAGTATAGCCTAGTCAAATCACCTCCCCAAGTTGAAGAAGCAAACTGTCCTCATGCTTGACAGTTTCTGGACTGATTTTCAAACGGCCATATCGCCTTCGTTTCTCAATGAAATTTGGTGTTCTTTAGCTTGTTGGAAAGCTGGTTAGATGCTCTACAACTTTCCTTTAGGAGCCTCGTCCAAGAAAGCATGGTAAGGGCCTCGTTTTTGTAGATCTTTGAACTGATGTATAGTAATTTTTAAGAACTAACTTTAGTTTTATTGTTTCTTTGGATGATCCAAGCTTGTTTAAGGTGTTCTAAGGGCTATACAAGGTTTTATAAGGCTAGTAAATACTCCAAGGAAGGTATTTATCACCTAAACCCTAGATCTTACTTTGAGTTTTATGAAGTTTTGATGAGATCTTAAGTGGGTTGCAAGATGAGTTCTTGATTGTTGTGTTAATAGTTGTTTAAGACTTGATTTGTTATGTTTATGTTGTGTGGTGGTCATGAGACCTTACCACTGGCCTTAGATCCTCTTGACAGTAGTAAATGATGTTGTTAAGCCATGAGTTGCTTTGATGATGTGCTTGAGGCATGTATGAATTTGGATCGTTCGAGTTATAGCCATCGTAATGCCGAATTTTTGTTAACACTTAGAAACCAAGCATGGCAGTTAATATAATTTCCTGACCTTGGTAATATTATGACTGGTCCTTGTAGATCTCGAGCCATAGATCATTTTGGCATGAGAATCGAAACTTCCGACTTACGGTTTAGGAGTTATGGTCAAATTACTAAAATTGGTTCGAAACCGTAAGTAAAAGTTCGTAACTTCAATTGAACCCTCGTAAAACATGTTACTCAGTGGCGAATCTTGGTAAATAAATACTAGGGGTCGTAAGGAAGGTATGAAAGAAAACCACATATCAAACGGATCGTTTTTAGATTTTATAAAAATGTTGGAATGGAAGTTAAACGCGAAAGAACCCCTAAAAAACCCGCTTGGTTATAATTTTGGTAAGACACTTAGAAAACGAACGATAAAACTCGAGGTATAATCTCGGTTCATAATCGATCGACTTTAGAAGTTATACGACTTAAGTGTATACCGAGTGTGGGTATGATGACATGTCGTAATAACGAACAAATGTCGGATCGTATCAGTAATAAAAAGAGTTACACTAAAAGGTGTATAACGAGATAATTCGAAAACGTGTTTCGATTTAAGTGAAGTTATACTTAGACTTTTAAAACGTGTTAAGTGGTTAATCTCGAATGTTCTGATTGTTTATAGATCATCGAGTAGACCCAGGACACGCTATCTCCACCCACACCCGATTACCAGGCAAGTGTTCAAAACTTTGAACCTGTTGTTGTGATAATATATACATGTGATTGCCATTTTACATATGCCATAGCATGCATGCCTATTTTCAAATTATATTATGATACCTGTTCCCTGAATTGATATTGGCTTATAGACTCGATACGAATTATCAGTTATAAGCCGGATTGTTTTGATAAGACCCTTAGCGAAGGGCATATGATATTCATTCTTAAATATAGACCGGGAGTCGGTATTTTGAGATATAGATAGTCGTGGAAACCCGATGGGATTCCAAGGACAGATTATTATTTATTTTAAGGAATGTTATTATTAAACGTTATTTATATTTCCATATAGTATCAATTACTTGGAAATATTTTGAGGAATGTTATTCGAGTATTATCTCAGTTGAGAGATATTAAATGAATGTTAGTTTCGAATATTCATTTAGAGTTGATTATTTAATGAATATTATTTTGATATTCATTAGAATGTTATTTATTAAATGAATATTACTTTCGAATATTCATTTAAGGTTTTATGTACTTGATGAATATTATTTTAAAATGTTCATTGGAAGTTCTATTTACTTAAGGAATATTATTTTGATTATTCCTTTAAAGTTTTGATTACTAAATGAGTATTATTTGGATATTCATTTAGAAGATTATTTATTAAATGAATATTAATTTCAAATATTCATTTAAGGTTTGACTTATTTATTGAATATTATTTTAAATAATTATTGGAGCTTAATTATTTAATAAATATTATTTTGAATATTCATTTAAGGGGGGATTTATTTAGTAAATAATTCTATATATTCATTCGAGGATTACTTACGAGCAATATTATGATTTAATAATATTCCGTAACTATTATTGAGTTAATAAATATTCTTGGAATATTTATTTAATTATTTTAAATTCTTTTTAAAATGATTTATATTATTCGGAGTCTTTTTACGGCTATTTTATCAAGGAAAGGTTCCCAACTCTTTATTTTTCATTTAAATCTATCTTAAAAGGATTTAAATGCTCGCTCAAACTTCCATATTATAGGGGAACCTACTTGAGCAATGTTATTTATCTTGTTGACTTCCCGGTCATAAATCTTGTAAAACTATTCGTTTCACTCGCAACTTGGTTGTTGTTTATCAATTGAATCTTTGAGTAACCTTCTCATCATTCGAGGGATAAGATTATTCACTACACCATAGATTACTTTAAGCAACACCCAAACTGTGTTAGCATAGACCCCTGTTTGAAGTTGCCATAGGCCAAAATCGGGCTATGGTAACACCTCAGCTATGTTAGGTTCTCAGCCGTAACTATAGATATCTAAGGTAACATCAAAACACAGCCTATGGTAACATAGCAAATGCGGTTACTAAAAACCTCTATAGCAACATCTTAAACATTCTATAGCAACATAGTTTGTGTGTTACAATAGATGTTACAATTTTGCATAGGGGCAACTGTGGGGCCCACACGTGGGAACCACATGTGGGGCTCACTTGTGGGACCCACATCTCGTGGGGCCCACATCTAGGTCCCACTTTTTGGTCCTGATGTGGGACCCACCTGCTCAATGTGCAAGGCCTATTTTAACACCTAATATTACCTACTGCAACACATACAGTGATAAAAATAACAACCTATTGCAACACACTTTGTACCTATTGTAACACCATAAATGTAACAAAAAAAAATGCACCAACAAAATATTGAATTTCCATCAAACAAACCAACAACAATTCACGTCCTAATTTAATTCACCAACAACATTTATCTAACGAATGGATAAGAACATTTATCTAACGAATTTATACCAACTTTACAATTCTACCGATATAAGAAACACAAAAAATTAAAAATCAGCTTCGATGTATGTGAAGTCTTTGATCCATCTTTTAGTTGCATCGTCTCCGGGACGTTATAGGTATAGGCGTATAGGACGCTGAAAATCTGCATGACCTTGTCTTCGGCCTTCTTGAAATCTGCATGTGTTACCTGAAACATAACAGTTTATTATTGTCTGTACGCAATGTCATCCAAAGAGTAAGGCAAGATATATAATGTTTTTGTACTTCCTACCGCTGACAATACAAATCTGAATAGTGCAAAGTTCTATAACTGTACAAAGGCCAGTCGTACAACTAATTCGTGCAGTTGCGAAATTACAGAGAAATAAAGTACATACATCAAGATGACCAAGCACATGTGAGACTCTGGCATTCAGATTTCAGAATTCAAAATTGCTACTACAAAAGATATGAACACTAAGAAAATGACCTTATCTGCTTCACCCATTTTCTTAAAAAAGTCTTGCTTTCTGTTCATCTAACACATCCTCCAGTCCAACAATTATATCAAACTGCAAAAAAATAGTAGATCGGTACTTCAGATTTCTACATTTGGTAACCTGAACAGAGTAATTAACAGCAAGACTAGCAGCAGAATCCCCTTTACCCAACCAATGTGAAATTGCAAACTAAGATGAACATAGCAAACTGTTATTACACAAACAAGAACTAGAAAATCAGGATCTTTATCAAGTGAACAACGGGCTTTTACATATGCAATACAAGGCTTCATTATATTACCTCAAATTTCTTGCTTTACCATCTCTACTAAGATACAGTTGGAATCTCCAAGGTAGCTAGGTAAGGAGACTGCACAGTAAATACACTGCAGAGGTATAAGTGTATGTAGTCTCTACTGATATTGAAATGTTTTGAACATCTAGTTTGGCTCATTCTGTTAGCCTATTTTACCTCAAAGTTGTATACTCATAAAAGAAGTTGACAAAAAGGACTTGTTTTGTTTTCAAATCAATGTAATAACAATAAACATAGGTAGGAAACATAAGGTTAAGTAAATAGGATCAAATGTAAAGTATACTTATCATCATTAGTTCACAACTACAATAAAAATACGAATTTTCAAATTTATATGTGAACTGTGTCAAGATTCAAGAACACTTACTTGCTGGTAACCTCCCATTTTTTGACTCCAACAAGCCGAGCATGAAGTGCCTTCTGGACATCTTTCCGATTCAGATAATTAGCGGTTTCGTCTTCCGAGCATACATCAATTTCGTCAATACTAACCTAATGCAAGAAAAAATTACTTGAACAACATCATGATCAGTTAAAATACTTTGAAAACAAATGTCTGGTAATGAAAAGATTTAAATTTCAAGGGAAGAAATGATTACCTGAGGGATGATAACCTTTGATTGTGCAAACACTGATGAAATGCAGACATCAAGTGTAACATTATTTGTATCCACAAACTTACTAGTTTCTTTGTTAACTTCACCCATCACCCCTAAACATGATGAAACTGAATCTCTATAAATTTCACTCATGTAGCGAGAATAGTTGCATACAGAAGTAAATATATTGTATGTTGAATCTGATATAACTCCATGAGACCATAAGAACTCAGCCTTCGAATTGAAGTCCATCACAGAATCTAGAGCTGGATTACCCAACTTTACAAAGAAAAGAACAGAAAAAATTCAGAATACTTCTCTAATGTAGTTACTTTATGCAAATAAGAAAGTGTAATTGGCGGCTTGTAATGTTATCTTTGAATAATTTCAAACACAAAAAATCACATGCTTACCGCGTTTCCTTTTAAATTAAATACTTTCTGCTTGTTATTGGATTGACTCATGAGCTGTGCAAAATGAGGAATATAGTGACCTGGTATTTAAGGGGAAGATAACTCAGCAATGAAAACAAGATAAATATATTCTGTAGCTGGCCAAGTTCTTTAGGAATGGGACCAGGCAGGTTATTTGTGTGAGAGATCTCTACAATGAAGAACATAGCATGTTAAAATAAAAATCTGAACCGCAAGATATATGATATTCACAATCATGCATATAAAAATATCTTACATTTCCGTACACTTCTTAAATTACGGAACTCCACAGGAATCAATAAGTTATACCTAAAAACTACTACCATGAGAACCTCTTTAAGGATTGAATTGCCTAGGAAGCTAAATACATGGAAACCTGAATTTTCTGCACATATTCAAAACCATACAGAAATATAAAAGTTCCTTTCTTGTAAAGGTATTATTAATAAATATATAGAAAGACGTTCCAAGATTAATTTAGGGTTCACATATCTGTAAAAAAAGGCTAAAGCTACAATAGCCATTCTTCAAAGATCTCTCATCTCTAAAACATCTAAGACTGCAATAAAATAGGACAAATAAGAAACCATTACAATGCCTCAGAGATTAAAAGGTGTGCTAATTTATTGACAATAGACGCTTAGAAACAATGACGCTGATTCTTTGTGACACTAATTTTTACCCCCTAAGGCATCTTGTTTAGAGAAAAGATCAACCAATGCAGGAAAGCCAAAAAATGCGATCACCTTTAGCTGCTCCTATAGTTATGGCAAGTCTATGCTTGAATTCTAGCTTCTCTTTGAGATATGTCCAGCTCCTGCAAATATAAACCATAGAAGTTCAAGAATGTGATTCATGGGTAAAATAATAATTGAGCTCAAAAGTACTAGAATGGCACATTCAGAATTACAGAAATTGATAGAGGTCATAGCAGTTACTAGAACGTAATTTCTATCATCTTGGAACTGTAGCAGAAGCCTCGGGAAGTGATGACGTAAAGCTCAGACTGATAAGTGGATTTTATATCCACTTGGATCGCTTAAATTCGGCTTAAATTGATTTACTTGGTCTCAAGTTTATTGTAGTTTTGATGTGTTTTACAAGAATGTCGATTATGGGTGATGCTTCTATCGTGTTTGGAGGATTAATTGATTAAAATTCGGATTTTCCGGGAATGTTGCGCAGTTTTCACTGTTTTTGCCATATCTGGAGTTCTAGAAGTCCATTTTCAGCGATCTTACAGCTCACGCAAAGCTTGAGAGATTTTCTACAACCTGGGATATATAGCAGGTGCAGGAGACGTGCTGGTCAAAATCGCGCACGTGTTCTTTGTGAAGCAAGGCTGGAAAATTACTGTTTTGCCCTTTTTCTAATTCTAATTGTATTTTGGGCAGTTTTTGGTACCTTAATCGAATTCTAATTGTAATAGAAGGTAATTGCTTACTGGGCAAGACTTCTAGAGTCTATTTAAACACATCCTACCATGTAATTTGCATCAGATTTTTATTATTGTAACATAGAACTACAAGAGAGAAAAGTGGAGAAGGATTCAAGCTTGGTGACAAGCAAAGATCTAACTTCATCTTTTGTATACTTTGGATTATAGATTTGTTCTCTCAACTCTTGTTTTTATTAATATTATTGCTTCTTTCTTTAATATCTTGTTAATTATCATGTTTTCATAAATTCCCATGACGATGAACGGTTCAATTATGGGCTAATCGTTGTCAAGGGATTCTAACGGATTTATTTATGGAACTTAGTATTTTGATGCTTTAAAGATCTGTGTGTGATGTGAAATTGACATCCTCGTATGGTTAATCTTAATGCTTTTAGATGCGTAGCTAACATCTAAATTGAATTGTTAATCTCTTGTGAAGTGAAAGTGGATCTTGAGATTTAGAACTTGCCATGCTAGCCTAGGTTCATAATTGTTTATCAATATGATTCGTGGTGTGAGATGAAAATACTTATACTACCTTATGTGATCTTAATGGATAACCTGTTCTTCAACCGTTATGTTTTCAAATTCTATAGACATATAGGGTCTAAGCATAATTGGTGTCTATTCATCTTCTATCTCTTTTGTGGATGTATGTTTAGTTTGGTATGCGTATGCTGACAGGTAGCGTATACTTGTTTCGTGTTATCCGATCAGATATCAAAACCATTGCATATAGAGATTAAAGGCGTCAGATCTAAGGGAAGTATTTAATGAAGTTAGGATCCCATGTTTATTCTCATATTAGTAATTCGATTTCAATCTCATTAGTTACTTTAATTCTTAGTTTAATATTTGCATCCTAGTTTAATTTAGATAATCAATCCAAAATTGTTATTTTTCTTAGCAGTGAATTAAGACCATACATTGTTGCATAGGCATATTTTCTGATTAAAACTTAACCAGATCTCTGCGGAACGAACTTAAATTATATTACTTGTGACTACGTGCGCTTGCGTAATTTTGTGATAACAATTTTTTTGGCGCCGCTGTCGGGGATCATCGGTGTTTTGTTTAGTTTATGTACTTGTCATCAGTGGTCGTTAGCGTTCACTGACTTGGATTTCTTTCTTAGTTGTTTGTTTCGTGGTGTTTTCAGGTACTTGAACGTGTATGCGAACACGTTTGCAGGCTCGTAAGGAAAAACTGGCAGAAGACGGTCTTGTAGTAGATAATAAGAAAGAGGAACTTGAAACTACTATAGAGATGGCAGATTTACCAGCAGCAGTCAAGGTTTTGAAGGACTATTCGCAGCCAAAGATCAATGACATACAATCTAGTATTGTCAGGCCAGCTATTGCAGCGAACAACTTTGAGATCAAGCCGAGCACAATTCAGATGGTGCAGAATTCGGTTCAGTTTGGGGGTGCTTCGATAGAGGATCCTAACATGCACATCCGGGGCTTTATCGAGATCTGCGACACTTTCAAATTTAATGGTGTGTTGGATGATGCTATCAAGTTGAGGCTTTTCCCATTCTCTTCAAGGGATAAGGCTAAAGGCTGGTTACACTCTCTACCAGCTGGTTCCATTACTACATGGGAGGATCTTGCTCAGAAGTTTCTTACTAAGTTCTTCCCTATGGCGAAAACTGCAGCAATAAGGAACCAGTTAGCTCAATTTCAACAGCAATCTGGCGAGTCTTTGTGTGAGGCTTGGGAACGTTATAAGGAGATGCTACGAAAGTGTCCTCATCATGGCATGCCTGATTGGATGGTTATTAATGGTTTTTACAATGGGTTGGGAGCACAGTCTAGGCCTTTGCTAGATACAGCATCAGGAGGAGCTCTGTGGGCGAAGAGCTATGATGAAGCTTATGATCTTATTGAGATAATGGCTGCTAATGAATATCAGAATCCAACACAGAGGCTTTCTCAAGGCAAGGTAGCAGGTGTTCTTGAAGTTGACACAGCTTCAGCCACTGCAGCTCAGTTGAAGGCTCTTACGATGAAGGTGGATTCTCTTGCTAATTATGGATTTCAGCAGGTTACTAGTATTTGTGGGCTATGTGCGGGCGTACATGAGACGAATCAGTGTGCTATTTCTTCTGAATCAGCACAGTTTGTAAGTAATTTTCAGAGACCTGCTGCACCAGTTCCAGCCACCTATCATCCAAACAACAGGAATCATCCTAATTTCAGCTGGAGAAACAACCAAGGTGCTCAACAACCTCAACAGCCTTATCAGCAGTTTCAGGGACAGCAAGCAAGGCCATTCAATCAAGGTTATCAGCAACAGTGTGCTCCAAGGCAATCATATCAGCCTCGGGGATTACAGCAACAGCCCCAGGCTCATGCGGGGCAATCATCTAATGAAAAATCAGAAATGGTTGATTTGAGGATGATGATGAAGAACCTACAAGCTTCTCAAAAGGTCTTGGAAGACCAGATGGGACAGATTGCAAGTGCCTTACTTAGTAGGCAACAAGGAACTCTTCCTAGTGATACCGAGACTAATCCGGGTAGGAGGGATGGCAAAGAACAGGTGAAGGCTGTGACTTTGAGATCTGGAAAAGTTACAGCAGGCCCTAAATCAGCAGCTGAAGAAGATGAAGATGTTCAGAATTAGCAGGTTGAAAAATCTGCAGTGCCCGAAATTGTTCAATCTGATTTGGTGGCTGATCAGCAAAGTGGTGAAGTGGAAAAGAGCAAGGAACCTGTTGAAAAAGCTTCTCTGGAGCAGTCTATGAAGAATACTCAGATCTATCCTCCTCCTCCTCCTTATCCTAGAAGACTCCAAAAGTAACAGTTGGATAAGAAATTTGCTAAGTTCTTAGAGGTGTTCAAGAAGTTGCAGATTAACATTCCCTTTGCCGAAGCTCTTGAACAGATGCCGAGCTATGCCAAGTTCATGAAGGGGATTCTTTCTCGTAAGTTGAAGCTCGAGGAATTAGAGACCGTTGCTCTAACGGAAGAGTGCAGTGCTGTGCTGCAACAGAAATTGTCTCCAAAACTAAAGGATCCTGGTAGCTTTACTATTCCATGCACTATTGGTAATTTGTCTTTTGAGAAGTGCTTGTGTGACTTGGGAGCTAGCATCAATCTCATGCCCTTGTCAGTCTATATGCAACTTGGTCTACCGGAACCAAAGCCTACCAACATCTCTTTGCAGTTGGCTGATCGTTCAATTACATATCCTAGAGGCATAGTGGAAGATGTTTTGGTGAAAGTTGACAAACTCATATTTCCTGCTGATTTTGTTATCTTGGATTTTGAAGAGGATAAGAAGATTCCCATAATCTTGGGAAGACCGTTCTTAGCCACTGGTAGAACCTTGATCGATGTGTAGAAAGGGGAGCTCGCCATGAGGGTGCAAGACCAGAATATCACTTTTAATGTGTTCAATGCAATGAAATTTCCCAGAGATGAAGAAGAATGCTTGAAGGTGGATTTGGTTGATTCTGCAGTTATTATGGAAATTGAGCAGTTGCTTAAGTCAGATTCTTTGGAAAAAGTTTTAGTCGGTGACTCTGATTTTGAAGATGAGGAGCCGAGCAACTTCAGCAGCTAATTTCAACTCCTTGGAAAAGAAGATTTGATTTGCCCTTTGAATCTCTTGGGTTAGCAGAACTTAAAAATTCGGAGGGCCGTCTGAAACCATCTATTGAGGAAGCTCCTACACTTGAACTTAAACCACTTCCGGAACACTTGAGGTATGCTTTTCTTGGTGATGCATCTACATTACCTGTTATTATTGCCTCTAACTTGTCAGCTAGTGCGGAAGAAAAGCTTTTGCGAATTTTGAGGGAGTTCAAGTCAACAATTGGTTGGACTATAGCAGATATCAAGGGAATCAGCCCTTCTTATTGCATGCACAAAATTCTGTTAGAAAAGGGAGCTAAACCTACTGTTGAGCATCAACGGAGACTTAATCCTATTATGAAAGAGGTGGTGAAGAAGGAAATTCTAAAGTGGCTTGATGCGGGTATTATTTATCCTATCTCAGACAGTTCTTGGGTGAGTCCGGTTCAATGTGTGCCAAAGAAAGGAGGCATGACAGTTGTTGCTAATGAAAAGAATGAGCTCATCCATACTCGAACAGTCATGGGGTGGAGAGTTTGCATGGACTATAGGAAGCTCAACAAAGCCACGAAAAAAGATCACTTTCCTCTTCCATTCATTGATCAGATGTTAGACAGATTGGCTGGCCACGAGTACTATTGTTTACTTGATCGGTATTCAGGCTACAATCAGATTAGCATTGCTCCGGAAGATCAAAAGAAGACCACGTTCACATGTCCTTTTGGCACCTTTGCTTTTCGACGTGTTTCTTTCGGACTTTGTGGTGCTCCCGCTACTTTTCAAAGGTGAATGATGGCTATTTTCTCAGACATGATTGGCTCGAATATGGAGGTTTTTATGGATGACTTCTCAGTTTTTGGTACTTCATATGACGAGTGCTTGCATAATCTTGGCTTGGTATTGAAACGTTGTGTGGAGACTAACTTGGTGCTTAATTGGGAGAAGTGTCACTTTATGGTGCAAGAAGGAATTATTCTTGGGCACAAGGTATCTGTTAAGGGGCTTGAAGTGGATAAAGCTAAGGTGCAGACAATCGAAAATCTTCCTCCACCTATCTCTGTTAAAGGAATTCGCAGTTTTCTTGGTCATGCGGGGTTCTATCGGAGATTCATTCAAGACTTCTCGAAAATCTCTAAACCTTTGTGTAACTTGTTGGAGAAGGATGTTCCTTTCAAGTTTAATGATGAGTGCCTTGCAGCTTTTGAGCTCTTGAAGAAGAAGTTGACTACTACACCAGTCATTACCGCACCTAATTGGGAGGAACCGTTCGAACTTATATGTGATGCTAGTGACTATGCTATTGGAGCTGTGCTTGGTCAAAGGAAGGATAAAATTTTTCATGTGGTTTACTATGCTAGTAAAACCTTCAATGATGCACAGCTGAACTACACTACTACGGAGAAGGAGTTGCTAGCGGTTGTCTATGGTTTCGAGAAATTCAGGTCTTATTTGCTTGGTACGAAGGTGATTGTTTACACGGATCATGCTGCTATTCGATATCTCATGTCGAAGAAGGATTCAAAGCCTAGATTGATTCGTTGGGTGCTTCTTTTGCAAGAATTTGATGTGGAAATCAAGGATAGGAAAGGCACAGAAAATCAAGTAGCGGATCAACTCTCACGCTTAGAGGACCACGCTAAGGATTCGCATAACAAATCTCTTATTAATGAATCTTTTCCAGATGAACACCTTTTTGGAGTGCAAGATGAAGAGCCATGGTTTGCAGATTATGTGAACTATTTGGTTAGCAATGTTATTCCTCCAGATCTTTCGAGTGCTAAAAGGAAGAAGTTTCTACATGATGTGAAGTGGTACCGTTGGGATGAACCGTTTCTGTTTAGACAAGGAGCAAATCAGATGATCAGACGATGTATTCCGTATAGTGAGACGGAGGGTGTGTTGCGAGATTTCCACTCAACTGTTTATGGTGGTCATTATGGTGGAGAAAAGACAGCGGCTCGTGTGCTTCAAGCAGGTTTCTATTGGCCTACCTTGTTTAAGGATGCTCATCAGTTCGTGTTGAGATGTGATCGTTATCAAAGGGTTGGCAATATTTCTAGAAGGAACGAAATGCCTCTTAACATGCTTCTTGAGGTGGAGATCTGTAAGAACCCTAATTTTTGGTAATATTTCCTTTTATTTAAATATCTCGTGACATTGTGTTATGGAACCTTTCTAGTCATCCCTGTTGATTTATAGAATTGATTGTCTGAGAAACTGCGTTGTTACATTTATGATGTAAGATATACAGAGAGAGATTACGAAGGCAAGAGTCTTACGGTTAGTAATATTTATGAAAATCAGAATTTGAGAATGGTTAGCGTATTAAAGGATTTATTAAGAATTATGACGAGGAATTATGGACATTCGAGGAATTTACGCAATAAGTACTTAAGGAATTATAGGGGGAAATCTCTACATGAAGAAATATTATTACGAGAGAATAATTAAATTACGATATGAAATAAGGATTAAATAACAAGTATCGGTGGGAGAATAATATTACAACAAAAGAAAATACATGTAAATGACATGTAATTAGCTAGTTAGAAAAGACAAGAAACTAGCATGTTGGATGATGCACCTAGGGGGACACTAGGGCATGGGAGACAACCTAGGCTATAGCTTAGCACATGGGACTACTCCTTGTTAACAACAAATAATACAAGCATGCTAGCAAATCATTTTATCATTCCAACAAAACAAAACACAAGAAAAACTCCCCCCCCCTTGGAAATACAAAGCAGCCGAACTGCTCTAGGGAGAGAGAGAGAGATTTTTCTCTCCAAGTTTCTTCATTTACATCCTTCCTAAGGCTTCCTTGGATCATATTAGAGGTATGGTAAAAATTTCAAAGCTTTCCATCCATTAGTTTTTGAGTTATGAATTGTTGAAAGTGAGAAAAGTGGTTAACATAAGTTTTTATCTTTTAGATCTTGCATTGTGAGTGTTGTAGGAGACCATCCAAGGTGTTTTTAAGTTGTGTAAAGTTTATACCAGGTCTCTAGGAGCTCAAGAAGGTATGAAATCTCAAACCACCCTTGGATAAGTGTTGTTCATATAATATGGAAGTAGATCCATGTATTCTAGGGCTTATCTTGAATGTATATGTGATGGATAGTATGGATCTTGAGTTTGATGTCGAGTTTGTGATTTTTATGATTATGGTTAAGATATATATCTCCATGAGTGTTATGAGTCATGACCTAAATGTTTTAAGTGGTGTTTATGTTATGGAAGTATGAAAAATGGTTGATGTAAGTGATTTGAGCTTGCTGAATCTGTCCAGGAACTTTGACCTGTGTTGTAGCACGATTTTGAATACCCAAATGATGTCCCCTGATGTCCTACCTTATATTGTTGGAAAGATAATTGAATGTAGTTTCTGGAAAAGTAAGATTCATAGCTATGTGATGTGTGGATTTTTAGTTATGGCCGGAGGAGTGAATTTTGTTTCTGGACTATGGACTGCATTAAGTAACCCCCTTGTGAACCTTGTTTAAACACCTTAAAATATATTTGGGGTCGTGGAAAAATTTGAGAATGTAAGTAATGCAGTGGTGAAGACCACCCAAAAGAAATTAGATTAAAATATGAATTTTTGGATTTTATAAAAATGCTAGAGTAAAATTCGCGCAATGGAAAAATGTCGACTAGTGGAATATTATTCTAGGGTTAGTGGTTATGGTTCGAACGTGGTAACTAAATTAAGTCGAGTAAGTGACGAGCGTAAACGAGTGATGTCATGGACCTATAGTGGGGTAGGGAGTCATAAGACGAAGTCGTTAAGTTAATTTCGTACCCCCTTAAAACCCCGTAATTAGAAAGAAGTTGTTGAGGTACTAACGAACGATTATTGTTTATGTATAGATCGTTCGAATTCGCCCGCTCGACCACCCCAACCAAACCAAGGCAAGTTTACTTTTCAAAACTTATCCATATACAAGGATTTTTACTGTTGTGTTTGTAGTTTTCAAATGATATCAAATGCCATGTTTATCGAAGTATTGATGCAATTGAGATTGAACAAGTACATATATGCTTATACCCCTTGAACTTAGATTGAAATGTTTTCTTCGGACAACGACTCTAGCAATAGAGGTCGTAGCGGTCCGTATATACTATTGATCGGGGAGCGGTATATTATTATATCGTATCTATAGTGCGAAAACCCGAAGGGTCATTCGGGTGGTTTCGTATATTCAAATAACTATCGTTATATCTTCGTAAATACTCGAAACCCTATCTTGGATTAAGAGTTTATTTTACCGAATAATTATTTTATTAATTATTAATATTAAATCTTAAAATATTATTTATTATTTACTGTTCATTATTTAAAGACAAAGTTAATCCAAGATACTTTTAAAATACTTCAAACTCGAACTCTTTCGAACTCGAAACATTTTCGAAAACCCCTGGTCAAGTTCTGCTTCTTGTATGATTTCAAGAATCATCGGTCGACTGATGTCGGACCTTAATTACTCTGTTTTCAATCAAAATCAAGTTTTGAAAGAAAAGAAAAAGGGACTCTGGCGGTGTGGGAACCGTTGACGAGCGATTCCCGGGATGTGTAAGCGGCCGTGAGCCAGGCGGTCCATCACTTATTATTCCGGCCCAGGTGTTGCCGAAGGATGATTACGGATGTAGTTTTCATCGAGGGTGATTACGGATGTAGTTTTCACTCGAGGGATAGTTACGGATGTAGTTTCTATCCTTCTACCGGTAGAGAAGACCCGCGGATTATTGGACTCGGATGTGGCGACTGATCATCGTCAATCCTTGTCAGGTTTTTGTGTTTTCTTTAAGTCCCATTCCTCCATTTTGGAAAAAAAAAAAATGCTTTGACACTGCTTCTTAGGCTTTTGTGCCAAGATGCTGATAGTGTTCTATTTTGATGAGAAAGATGTTGATTCAGTGCAGTATCTAGAACTGCAAGTTTATTTTGAGAACAAGGGCACATATTGTTGCACCTTCGAGATTTATCAACTATGACAAGTGATTTTATAACTGATTGATACAGACAAATATATCAATTGCCAACCATATGAGATGTATATTACTTATCTTCATATATATTTCTTGCTGAGCTATAGTTGCTCACTCTTGCTTGTTTTCAAATTTTACAAACACAACAGCTAAGCGATATGGCAAGACCCAAGCAGACTGCTCGAAAGCAGGTGACTAGGCCCGAGCCTCCACTTGAGATTCCACCGGTAGGCCCCATTAGCCGGATTGGTTGGCAGCTTTTGTTAGTACGTTTTATTTATCAGCATGACCTGTGCAAGGCAGTGTATCGTAATAAACTTTCAAGCCGCCAGCTTCGCTTCATATCGGAGTGTCGCTGGTAGCATAAATACTAATTAATTCGGTCTGTAATAACTCTGATGACTTTATTACTGTTTAATCAATGTGTGACATTTTTGAGGCTCTAACCTGTGTGTGTGAGTGTGGTGTGAGTTTATTGTGGGGTCGATGGCTGTGTTATATATATTGTGCGCAAGAACAGGTATGTTACTAATGGAAAATGGACCGTGAGCGCCTAGATCTCCGACCCCGGATCTGGGGGCGTCACAGAAATGGTATCAGAGCGAGGTTACAGTTCTCAGAAACGGTAGTAATTTAAGAAAGCAACCCTAATAATCATAACAATAACGATAACCTTAATAACAACTTTAATAATACTTAGAACTCTCATCGAGTTGGTAGTCAGGTTATCGGATATAGCCCTGACTTTAAGGCCCGTGAGGGAACTTCTCCTAAACCCTTCTTTTATGGTTAGTGACCTACCTTATTTCCCTTGTGTAGATGGATGAGATACCAGACCCTGAGGCTTTCGAGAGGGAGCATGATGAGGCCCTGATGCGAGAGATCGAGAACCCTGAGGAGGATGTGGGTGTTGACCCCGAGCTTGGCCCCTGGATTACAGTGATAGATAGTACTGATGATGAGGACCCCGTTGAGGAGCCTTTTGAGTCCGAACCAGAGTCTGTTACCCCATCTCCTGTAGCTACTGAGGAGGAGAGTGTGAGATCCGGCGAGGGTCGTGTTGTGTCACCCCCACCTTCTCCACAGACATCTAGTCCGGTTTCATCGGACAGTGACTCTGAGGATGACACTTCTAGCGAGGAGGAGCTTGACCCTACCCCTGTTCCTACTCCTGCTGCTGCTGCACCTACACCTGTTCCAGTCATACCACCTCCACCGGCGGACCTACCCCCAGTGTCGGGTACCGAGCATGCTTACGTAGTACAGTTCCTGACCCGAGACTTACTATCTGCAGAGGCCCGACTTAACGAGGCGAGGAGGGCACTAGTGGAGGAGCGCGAGGCGCGCTTGAGGATCCAGGCTGAGATGAGGACCACTGTTGCTAGGAGGACTAGGGCTCGACTCCACAGGATCGAGATGAGGAGTCGCGATAGGATTCTTGGTTTAGCGATCCGCGGTGGCGGAGTGATCCAGGCTAGGGATGCTAGACGTGTTGTGCATCGTGCATTTGCCCGAGTGAGGACCTTGCTCCGTCGCGGCGTGGCCCCGTGATGTGTTACTTATAGCTCAGTCCCCAGGTTCAGATGACATTAGTGTGTCGATTTTGCGGGATAGTTGACTTGTGTAGCGGTATCCTTTCTGACCAGTGGATGAGTAGACTGACCTACAGATATGTAAGCGTGACTTCGGGTAGTATGTATGGATGTAGCCCTACTTTCGTGTAGCCTGACTATTCGGATGATGTATTAGTATTTGTTCCACTTTTGCTAGACTTGGACATCGGAACTATGTATTTGGCTTTAACATCCAAATTTGTGATAACCCTTGTACCGTACTTATTCAGTTTCAGTTTCTTTAAAATTGCCTCAACTGCTTTACTTTCCGATGCCATGCTTTACTGTTTTGATATACAACTGTGATTATACAATTGCTACAAGCCACAAATACAACCATACCGTTTCAAATTTACGATATGCGATTTCAAATTGTTTTCTACAACTTCCAAAAAAATGTTCCTACGATCTTTAAAAATAAAACTTTTGCAAAAAAAAAAATGTGTTTTGAAATTTTGAAAAATATTTTGAGGTTTCGAAGTTTTGAAAACTCTCGAAAATGTTTTCGCATCCCAAGGGGATCTTTTCCCCCAAAAATGTTTGACATTTTATCTCCAACAACGGATTATTAAAACTTTTGCACTTCCACCCTTATACGGAGGAACGATACGCTCCTGAACCGTGCAAACGCTGTCAGGTAGTTGGAAAACCCTAACCCCCCTTTCTTGTTTTATTATCAGAATCATGCCACCCAGGAGAATGAACACCCGAGCTCACCCGATCAGTTCTGAGGGCCAGGGTAGCCACCATGGAGCCGGAGGCCACCAGAACCGTGAAAGGGAGAATGTCAACCTGAGTGATAATGAGGGCAACGATCATAACCTGTTTGATGACTCCGAGTATGAAGAAGAAGAAGCTAGTGATGATACCCGAGAGGTAGAACGTCTTAGGGGAGGCCCTATAGAACAGTTCATGGAGTTACTTAGGCAGAACTTGGACCGACCCCCAGCAACCACCCCAGAATTCTAATGCTAATGCTTTCCGGAACTTCAAGTCCTTGAAACCCCCGGAATTTAAAGGAACTGCCGACCCTGTCGAGGCAAGGGCTTGGCTGAGGGAAATGGAAAAATCTTTCGAGATCCTAAGTGTCGCTGAAGAGCAGAAGACTGTTTTCGCCACTTACCTTCTGAAGGGTGAGGCGAACTATTGGTGGGAAGCTAAGAAGAATTTGGAAGGAAGAGGTGTGGTAACCTGGGAGAGATTTAGCGAGTTGTTCTTGGAGAAGTACTTTCCTAGGTACATGGAGACACAAATGGAGCTAAAGTTTTTGGAGCTGAAACAGGGAAACATGACAGTGGCCGAGTATGAGGCCAAATTTACTGAGTTGTCAAGGTTTGTGCCGGAGTATGTGAACTCTGAGGCAAAGAGGGCTCGAAGATTTCAATTAGGGCTAAAACAATGGATTCAGAATCGTGTGGCGGTTCTTGAGCTAACAGACTATGCCACCCTGGTGCAGAAAGCGTCAATTGTCGAAGCTGGAAGTGAACAGATGCAGAAGGAGAGAGAAGGAAAGAAGAGGAAGTTGGATAGCCGAAAGGGAAACTCTGTTGGTGGAAACTTTCCGAGCAGATTTAAGCGAGGAACGATGTCCCAACCCAGCGGGAACTTTGGAACCAGGAGAGCGGAAAGTTGGAGTGTGGTCCAGGGCGGCCGACCACAGGGATCGTCTTACTCTACCCCATCCCGAGCCCAACTCCCAAAATGCAATAAATGCGGAAGGAAACATGCGGGCGTGTGCAACCTACTAGATGTGAAGTGCTTCAAGTGTGGGCTGACAGGGCATTATGCTAACGCCTGTCGCGGAACTAGTAACAACCCGAGTGTCGGAGGTAATTGCTTCAAGTGTGGGAAGCCAGGGCACCGAATGAGGGAATGTATGTCCTCTGGGCCAGCTGCATCGAGAGTGAGTGGAGCTGCTTCTAACAAGGCCCCTACTGCAAGAACTTTTAACATGACGGTGCAGGATGCCGTGAGGAACACGGATGTGATTGCAGGTACCCTATTACTCAACTCAGTTAAAGCAAATGTTTTATTTGATTCGGGAGCTACCAAGTCTTTCATATCTCTAGATTTTGTATGTCAGTTAGGCCTTAAGACTGAACCCTTGAAAGACAGATTGCAAATAGAGATAGCGAATCGCGAAATTATTCCCGTTAGCCGAGTATGTACAGGTTGCGACCTAGAAATAGGAGGGCGACACTTTCGGGTAGACTTAATACCTTTTAAACTAGGGGAGTTTGACGTAATAGTAGGTATGGATTGGTTAACAACCCACGGAGCCCAGATTGATTGTGTCAAGAAGAAGGTAAGTTTGAGACTGCCAGGGGACGAAGAAGTAGTGTTTAGTGGGAAACGGCAAAGCCAAAAGTTCCTGACTATGATTCAAGCTAAGAAGCTGTTACGTAAAGGATGCGAAGCCTATTTAGCCTATGTGAAGGATACCAAGAAGGAGGCACCAAACCTACAGGAAATCCCTGTCGTCAATGAGTTCGCGGATGTATTTCCGGACGATCTTCCCGGACTACCACCCGATAGGGACATCGAGTTTGCTATAGACTTAGTTCCGGGTACGGCACCAATTTCGAAAGCCCCGTATCGGCTAGCCCCAGTGGAAATGAAAGAACTGGCCACTCAGTTACAAGAGTTGTTGGATAAAGGGATGATAAGACCTAGTATGTCACCGTGGGGAGCCCTGGTGTTATTCGTGAAGAAGAAGGACGGCAGCATGAGACTATGTATAGATTACCGAGAGTTGAACAAAGTGACTATCAAGAATAAGTATCCCTTGCCCAGGATAGATGACCTGTTTGACCAACTGAAAGATGCAGTTTATTTCTCTAAGATTGACTTGCGGACCGGGTACCACCAGTTAAAGATTAAACCAGAAGATATACCAAAGATGGCCTTTCGCACCCGGTATGGGCACTATGAGTTCCTAGTGATGTCATTTGGGTTAACGAATGCCCCTGCAGCTTTCATGGACTTAATGAATCGAGTCTTCAAGAAATACTTGGACAAGTGTGTTATAGTCTTCATCGATGATATCCTGATTTATTCCAAGACGAGGGAAGAACATGCAGAGCACTTAAGGATTGTATTGGGAGCATTGAGAAAAGAAAGGCTGTACGCTAAGTTCTCGAAGTGCGAATTTTGGTTGAAGGAAGTTCAGTTTTTAGGGCATGTGGTCAGCGAACAAGGTATTCTAGTGGACCCAGCCAAAATAGAGGCCGTATCAAATTGGGAGAGACCAACCACTCCGACAGAGGTGAGAAGTTTCATAGGACTGGCTGGCTACTATAGGAGATTTGTCCAAGACTTTGCAAAGATAGCAGCCCCTTTGACCCGACTAACTCGCAAGACCGAGAGGTTTGAGTGGACTGAAAAATGCGAAGAGAGCTTTCAAGAGTTGAAAAAGAGATTGGTGACAGCACCAGTACTAGCCCTACCTGATGATAAGGGAGATTTTGTGATTTATAGCGACGCATCCCATAAAGGTTTAGGGTGTGTGCTTATGCAGCACGGTGAGGTGATTGCGTATGCGTCCAGACAACTTAAGGAGTATGAGATAAGATACCCCACCCATGATTTAGAATTAGCAGCAATAGTTTTTGCTTTAAAGATCTGGAGACATTATCTGTACGGAGAAAAGTGTGAAATCTACACGGATCACAAGAGCTTAAAGTACATATTCACTCAGAAAGAGTTAAACATGAGGCAGAGGAGATGGCTAGAGCTAATCAAAGATTATGATTGTGAGATCCATTATCACCCCGGGAAGGCCAACGTGGTGGCCGATGCACTTAGCCGAAAGGAGAAGCTAAAGATGATAACGTCAGTGGACGAATTGATTAAGGACCTTGAGAAACTGGAGATTGAAGTGAGGCTACCAGGAATTGGACAAGAGAGCCTAATGGAAATAAAAGTCCAACCACCGTTATTGGAAAAGATTAAGTTGTGCCAGGAAAAGAAGATGGAAGAAGAAAAGAATTCGATGGAGAAAATCCTGACTGGTGAAGAGATTAAGTGTGAGAAGGACGGGAATGGAATTATGAGGTACGCATCTAGGATATGGATTCCAAACGTTCAAGAGTTAAAAGATGAGATTTTGCAAGAGGCTCATAGTTCGAGGTACTCAATTCACCCTGGAGGCACTAAGATGTATAGGGATCTGAGAGAATACTATTGGTGGCCTAATATGAGAAAGGACGTGGCAGAGTGGGTAAGTAAATGCTTGACATGTCAAAGAGTAAAGGCCGAACACCAGAGGCCCAGTGGATTGTTGCAACGCTTAGAGATACCCGAGTGGAAATGGGAGCAGATTGCGATGGACTTTGTGGTCGGATTACCAAGGACCAAGACGAATCATGATGCTATTTGGGTAATTATCGATAGGTTGACCAAGTCAGCACATTTTCTTCCAATCAACGAGAGATATACTGTCGACAAGCTGGCGGATATTTACCTAAAGGAGATTGTAGTTAGACATGGGGTTCCTGTGAGCATTGTATCAGATAGAGACCCGAGATTCAACTCCAGGTTCTGGAGAAGTTTTCAGGATTGTGTGGGGACTAAGTTAAACATGAATACTGCATATCATCCCCAAACCGACGGACAGAGTGAAAGAACCATCCAAACCATCGAGGACATGTTGAGGGTATGTGCCATTGATTTTAAGGGAAGTTGGGATGACCACTTGCCGTTGATCGAATTTTCCTACAACAACAGTTACCATGCGAGTATAGGCATGCCCCCATATGAAGCTTTATACGGACGAAGATGTCGGTCTCCCTTGTGTTGGGAAGAAGTTGGAGAGCGAAAGATTTTAGGGCCTGAACTGGTCCAACAGACAAGAGCAACTATCGAGCTCATAAGAGGACGGCTGGTAGCAGCCCAAGACAGACAGAAGAAGTATGCGGACCAGGCTCGCAAGGACAAAGAATACGAAGTAGGAGAGTTTGTGATGTTGAAAGTATCACCGTGGAAAGGATTGATGAGATTTGGTAAGAAGGGAAAACTAAGCCCGAGATTTATTGGACCTTTTGAGATCTTGAAACGAGTTGGGAAGTTAGCCTATGAATTGGCTTTACCCCCGAACCTACAGCAAGTACATAACGTGTTCCATGTGTCCATGCTACGACCCTACCATACCGACTTCCGACATGTGATAGAACATGACCAAGTGGATTTGCAACCAGACTTGACATATGTAGAGCAACCCGTAGAGATCATGGATAGAAAAGAACAGGTGCTGAGGAACAAGGTTGTCAAACTAGTGAGAGTCTTGTGGAGAAATCAGAATGTCGAAGAATCAACATGGGAACTAGAGAGCGCAATGCGTGATAAGCACCCCCAACTGTTTTCAACCTGATTCCGGGACGGAATCCTTTTAAGGAGGGGAGGCTGTAAGAACCCTAATTTTTGGTAATATTTCCTTTTATTTAAATATCTCGTGACATTGTCGTTATGGAACCTTTCTAGTCATCCCTGTTGATTTATAGAATTGATTGTCTGAGAAACTGCGTTGTTACATTTATGATGTAAGATATACAGAGAGAGATTACGAAGGCAAGAGTCTTACGGTCAGTAATATTTATGAAAATCGGAATTTGAGAATGGTTAGCGTATTAAAGGATTTATTAAGAATTATGACGAGGAATTATGGACATTCGTGGAATTTACGCAATAAGTACTTAAGGAATTATAGGGGGAAATCTCTACGTGACGAAATATTATTACGAGAGAATAATTAAATTACGATATGAAATAAGGATTAAATAACAAGTATCGGTGGGAGAATAATATTACAACGAAAGAAAATACATGTAAATGACATGTAATTAGCTAGTTAGAAAAGACAAGAAACTAGCATGTTGGATGATGCACCTAGGGGGACACTAGGGCATGGGAGACAACCTAGGCTATAGCTTAGCACATGGGACTACTCCTTGTTAACAACAAATAATACAAGCATGCTAGCAAATCATTTTATCATTCCAACAAAACAAAACACAAGAAAAACTCCCCCCCCTGGAAATACAAAGCAGCCGAACTGCTCTAGGGAGAGAGAGAGAGAGAGATTTTTCTCTCCAAGTTTCTTCATTTACATCCTTCCTAAGGCTTCCTTGGATCATATTAGAGGTATGGTAAAAATTTCAAAGCTTTCCATCCATTAGTTTTTGAGTTATGAATTGTTGAAAGTGAGAAAAGTGGTTAACATAAGTTTTTATCTTTTAGATCTTGCATTGTGAGTGTTGTAGGAGACCATCCAAGGTGTTTTTAAGTTGTGTAAAGTTTATACCAGGTCTCTAGGAGCTCAAGAAGGTATGAAATCTCAAACCACCCTTGGATAAGTGTTGTTCATATAATATGGAAGTAGATCCATGTATTCTAGGGCTTATCTTGAATGTATATGTGATGGATAGTATGGATCTTGAGTTTGATGTTGAGTTTGTGATTTTTATGATTATGGTTAAGATATATATCTCCATGAGTGTTATGAGTCATGACCTAAGTGTTTTAAGTGGTGTTTATGTTATGGAAGTATGAAAAATGGTTGATGTAAGTGATTTGAGCTTGCTGAATCTGTCCAGGAACTTTGACCTGTGTTGTAGCACGATTTTGAATACCCAAATGATGTCCCCTGATGTCCTACCTTATATTGTTGGAAAGATAATTGAATGTAGTTTCTGGAAAAGTAAGATTCATAGCTATGTGATGTGTGGATTTTTAGTTATGGCCGGAGGAGTGAATTTTGTTTCTGGACTATGGACTGCATTAAGTAACCCCCTTGTGAACCTTGTTTAAACACCTTAAAATATATTTGGGGTCGTGGAAAAATTTGAGAATGTAAGTAATGCAGTGGTGAAGACCACCCAAAAGAAATTAGATTAAAATATGAATTTTTGGATTTTATAAAAATGCTAGAGTAAAATTCGCGCAATGGAAAAATGTCGACTAGTGGAATATTATTCTAGGGTTAGTGGTTATGGTTCGAACGTGGTAACTAAATTAAGTCGAGTAAGTGACGAGCGTAAACGAGTGATGTCATGGACCTATAGTGGGGCTAGGGAGTCATAAGACGAAGTCGTTAAGTTAATTTCGTACCCCCTTAAAACCCCGTAATTAGAAAGAAGTTGTTGAGGTACTAACGAACGATTATTGTTTATGTATAGATCGTTCGAATTCGCCCGCTCGACCACCCCAACCAAACCAAGGCAAGTTTACTTTTCAAAACTTATCCATATACAAGGATTTTTACTGTTGTGTTTGTAGTTTTCAAATGATATCAAATGCCATGTTTATCGAAGTATTGATGCAATTGAGATTGAACAAGTACATATATGCTTATACCCCTTGAACTTAGATTGAAATGTTTTCTTCGGACAACGACTCTAGCAATAGAGGTCATAGCGGTTCATATATACTATTGACCGGGGAGCGGTATATTATTATATCGTATCTATAGTGCGAAAACCCAAAGGGTCATTCGGGTGGTTTCGTATATTCAAATAACTATCGTTATATCTTCGTAAATACTCGAAACCCTATCTTGGATTAAGAGTTTATTTTACCGAATAATTATTTTATTAATTATTAATATTAAATCTTAAAATATTATTTATTAATTACTGTTCATTATTTAAAGACAAAGTTAATCCAAGATACTTTTAAAATACTTCAAACTCGAACTCTTTCGAACTCGAAACATTTTCGAAAACCCCTGGTCAAGTTCTGCTTCTTGTATGATTTCAAGAATCATCGGTCGACTGATGTCGGACCTCAATTACTCTGTTTTCAATCAAAATCAAGTTTTGAAAGAAAAGAAAAAGGGACTCTGGCGGTGTGGGAACCGTTGACGAGCGATTCCCGGGATGTGTAAGCGGCCGTGAGCCAGGCGGTCCATCACTTATTATTCCGGCCCAGGTGTTGCCGAAGGATGATTACGGATGTAGTTTTCATCGAGGGTGATTACGGATGTAGTTTTCACTCGAGGGATAGTTACGGATGTAGTTTCTATCCTTCTACCGGTAGAGAAGACCCGCGGATTATTGGACTCGGATGTGGCGACCGATCATCGTCAATCCTTGTCAGGTTTTTGTGTTTTCTTTAAGTCCCATTCCTCCATTTTGGAAAAAAAAATGCTTTGACACTGCTTCTTAGGCTTTTGTGCCAAGATGTTGATAGTGTTCTATTTTGATGAGAAAGATGTTGATTCAGTGCAGTATCTAGAACTGCAAGTTTATTTTGAGAACAAGGGCACATATTGTTGCACCTTCGAGATTTATCAACTATGACAAGTGATTTTATAACTGATTGATACAGACAAATATATCAATTGCCAACCATATGAGATGTATATTACTTATCTTCATATATATTTCTTGCTGAGCTATAGTTGCTCACTCTTGCTTGTTTTCAAATTTTACAAACACAACAGCTAAGCGATATGGCAAGACCTAGGCAGACTGCTCGAAAGCAGGTGACTAGGCCCGAGCCTCCACTTGAGATTCCACCGGTAGGCCCCATTAGCCGGATTGGTTGGCAGCTTTTGTTAGTACGTTTTATTTATCAGCATGACCTGTGCAAGGCAGTGTATCGTAATAAACTTTCAAGCCGCCAGCTTCGCTTCATATCGGAGTGTCGCTGGTAGCATAAATACTACTTAATTCGGTCTGTAATAACTCTGATGACTTTATTACTGTTTAATCAATGTGTGACGTTTCTGAGGCTCTAACCTGTGTGTGTGTGAGTGTGGTGTGAGTTTATTGTGGGGTCGATGGCTGTGTTATATATATTGTGCGCAAGAACAGGTATGTTACTAATGGAAAATGGACCGTGAGCGCCTAGATCTCCGACCCCGGATCTGGGGGCGTCACAAGATCATTGATGTTTGGGGGATTGACTTCATGGGACCTTTTGTTTCTTCATGCAATAATCAGTACATCTTGATAGATGTGGATTACGTGTCTAAATGGGTCGAGGTTAAGGCGTTGCCGACCAATGATGCGAATGTGGTATTGAATTTCTTGCATAAGCAAATTTTTACGCGTTTCGGAACTCCACGTGCTATAATAAGTGATGAGGGAACTCACTTTTGCAATCGCCAGTTTACTACGTTGATGGCAAAATATAATGTGACGCATCGTGCTGCCACTGCTTATCACCCTCAAACGAATGGCCAAGCTGAAGTTTCTAACAGGGAGATCAAAGAATTCTAGAGAAAGTTGTGAATCCGACTCGTAAGGATTGGTCATTGAAGTTGGATGAAGCTGTGTGGGCGTACAGAACTGCCTACAAAACTCCTCTAGGTATGTCTCCGTTTTAGTTAGTTTATGGGAAAGCATGTCATTTGCCTGCAGAGTTGGAACATAAGGCGTATTGGGCGTTGAAGAAAGTGAATTTAGATATCACAGCTGCGGGTGCAAAACGGTTGCTTCAATTGAATGAACTTGAGGAATTTCGTGAGCAAGCTTACGAAAATAACAAGACGTATAAGGAGAAGGTTAAGAGGTGGCATGATAAAAGGTTGGTACCAAAAGCATTTTTGCCAGGTCAACAGGTGTTGCTATTTAATTCTCGCCTCAAGCTTTTTCCGGGAAAACTCAAGTCAAGGTGGTCGGGTCCATTTATTGATAAGACGGTGTATCCACATGGAGCTATTGAAATTTATGAAACAACACCGGATCATGCTTTTAAAGTGATTGGACAGCGGTTGAAGCATTATTATGGAGGGTCGTTTCAACGCGATAAGGTTTCCGCCGTTTTGGCGTCTACTTGATTCGGAAGAAGAACGTCAAGCTAATGACGTAAAAGGAGCGCTTCTTGGGAGGCAACCCAAGCCTTGTATATGACTTGTATATTGTCTCTCTTTCAAAAAAAAATGTGTGTGAAAAAAAAAATGCATTTTTGAGCAGGCTGCGCCTGTGACATGCAGGCTGCGCCTGTGTTTCTGTATATCACGCAGGCTGCGCCTACGTGACGCAGGCTGTGCCTGCGTTACTGGCCTGAGCGCAGACTGCGCGCCTGTTGCGCAGGCTGCGCCTGCGTTACTGCATTAGGTGCAGTTTGTGCCAGCCGCGCGCAGGCTGCGCAGAAAGCAGTAGTTCACGAAATTTTTAGCTGGTTTATAAAAAAAAAAATTTCCCCAAATCTTTTTCTATCTTTTATAATTACATCTTTACACCTAAATCTAATCCTATATCAAATCTAAACCTCTCCATCTCCTCTTCAAATTCTTAAACCCATATCAATTCTAATTCAAATTTAATTCTTCTCTTTTATATCTCCACTCAAATTCCTATCTTATACACCTATACTTACACAAATATATACACCCAATCCCTAAATTAAAATCTCTAAACCTCCATTTAAATTTCAAGAAGCAAGAAGGATTCAAGTTTGGGGGATTTTCATTGCAAGTTACACCTCTTCAATTCGTATTGGGTAAATTTCTTCTTTAATTTTTTTACGAATTTGTGTTCTTGTAAATTTGGGGATTTTGTGATTTTTGTGTACAATTGCTTGGTTCATTGCTATTGGTGGATTTTGGTGATATTGTTGAGTTGAGAATTGATTGCAATGGCTTCTAAGCGAATGAGAGGTGGTTCTAGTACGGTGGAGAGATTTTCATCTCCGGAGGCGGAGGTTGAGTATAATCGATTGTTGTCAAGGCCGGTGGCGAAGGAAAGGGGGGTTTTTGCCAACTTGTCATTATGGGTTGGTTAATGTGATTAGTGAGTTACGATGGGGAGAGATTTGTAAGGTGCCTGCTCCGGTTCCGGTGAACATAGTTAGGGAGTTTTATGCGAATGCTAAAGATGAGCAGAATGGTGTGTGTATGGTTCGTGGTAAACGGGTGGATTACAGATTAGATGCTATTCGTCCAGTTTTGGGACAACCACCTAAGCTTGTGGGGGATGAAAATTGGGCACGGAAGACTAGTGATGATGTGGATATGGAGGCGATTGTTCGTGAACTTTGTGTTTCCGGTACAAGTTGGAAGTATAAATTGGGAACTAATGTGCCACTTTCTTTTCTGTCTTCTGCGATGAATAAGTTTGCACGAGCATGGTATCTATTTCTTTGTGCCAATATTATGCCTACTTCTCATACGGGTGACGTTACAGCTGACAGAGCGATTATTCTTTGGGGCATTCTAAAGGGAAAATACATTGATGTCGCCTATGTTGTTCATCAGAATATTCGCAGGTGTTTAAGGTCTAGTGCACTGTCATCGATGCCCCATGCTTCTATTATAGCTGGGTTGTGTAGGGTTAGTGGTGTTACATGGGGTGCGGATGAGGAGTTGCAGTCACCTTTGGCTTCCATTGTTGACGTGTCTATTGATCGGATGCCAGAATGGCAAGGCGGAATCTCACATCCTAGGGGGCTCGGGTATGATGTTAGTGGTGCTGGTACTAGTGGTCAGGGAGCGGGCGCTCCGCCACGGGTTTCGAGAGTACCAAGGGTTTTGGATGCTCACTTTAGATGTTTGTATAGGCGTATGGATGCTATACATGATAGTAACCGGGAGTATGCTGAGGATATGGCTACAGCTTTGAGAGATACGGGTATTCAGGCCCGGTGGCCCGTCTATGGAGCTCGTACACCTTATCCACCGCCAGATACTGATTCATCCGAGGATGAGGACGAGTAGGTATGTTTTCTGCTATCCCTCGTATTTACTTCCATTCAATGCGGACATTGAATATTTTAAGTTTGGGGGTGGTTTGAGGGATTAGTAGTTGTTGTTGTATTATGTGTGCATATAGATATCATGTTTTGCATATTAGTAGTAATTCATGCATATATGTTCATATTAATTACGTTTGTTTCATATAGGACATTCTGTTTTTTTTGTTTCGTATACCATGTGAGTTCATATTAGTTGCATTTCATGGCATGCATATTTCATGATCCCTTAGAACGAGCTAATTCTGATTGGTAGGTAGGTGTCTAATTGAGTGTGGTAATGATGAATAGAGGGTTGACTTATAGTTTCTATGAAATTGACTTATGTGTTTCGGAAACAAAAACTAATTACAAAGACTCATTGGGTGCTTTTGGGCTAGGTTGAGGTCATGCTTGTTTGGATGTTTTGAGATTTAATCACTTGATTATAGTTAGAATTTTCTTTATTCCCTTAATGGCCTAGAACACTTAAGTCTAAGTTTGGGGGAAAACATGGATTTCATGCTTAAATTGTAAATATTTGTCAATAATTGCTAGATGTCAAATGGCTAGTAGCCGGCTCATATTTATATGAGTAGTCTAGGGTTGTAATTGAGAATTCTCATTCCAGATTGCATAAAAAAAAGCAGAAAAAATAGAAAAAAAAAAGAAAAAAAAAGAAAAAAAAAGAAGAAAAAAGAAAAAGAAAAAGAAAAAATAAAGAGTCAAAAGTGTCAATTGTTTATATGCAAAATTAACTAGGGTGAGCTCTTTAATACTCGAGCTATTAAGTTCGCGGGGACTTTGTGCCTAGTGATCTAAGGCTTTTATAGTCTGGGATCCACTAACCCAACGCTCGTTACATGGGTATTATTGTATAAGCCTTTCGGGGTCTCATCCATTGCACGGTTAAATAAGCATGCTTGTATATATGTGTCATAGTAGTTAGTAATAAAGCATGAATTTCTGTATACCTTGGATAAGGATGGAGGTGTTCTTAGGTTATGAAGTGTCTACAGTCTATTCTATTTATAAACCTGTGATTGTCTTGACGAAGAGCATGTATGATTTTTGATCTAGTTTTGGGAGTATTTCTGATGAGCATTGCACACACGCACGTTTCTGTTCATGTATTGTTAGTATACGGGAACTTGGCCGAGCTCTATTTGGATTTAGTTGCATTCTCTAAGATATTTACTTGCTAGTTGGTTTTGGTTAGTTTGAAGGGGATCGTTGCATTTTTCAAATTAGTTGCATTCATGCATTGCATTGCATTAGGTTAAATGACTTTTGTGGGTACATTCGCTATAGGCCCTCACGAGACCTTACTCGTCCACTGGGGCTGCCTAGGGGTTTAAAGGGCTTGTTGCATATGCCAAATGCAACCGTGATCACCTACGGAAGTGGTACTAGTAGTTAGTTAGTTGTAATTGTTTATGCTTGAGGACAAGCATCGGTTTAAGTTTGGGGGTGTGATAAATGGATTTTATATCCACTTGGATCGCTTAAATTCGGCTTAAATTGATTGACTTGGTCTCAAGTTTATTGTAGTTTTGATGTGTTTTACTTAGTTGTGCAGACTTACAAGAATGTCGATTATGGGTGATGCTTCTATCGTGTTTGGAGGATTAATTGATTAAAATTCGGATTTTCCGGGAAGGTTGCGCAGTTTTCACTGTTTTGGCCATATCTGGAGTTCTAGAAGTCCGTTTTCAGCGATCTTACAGCTCACGCGAAACTTGAGAGATTTTCTACAACCTGGGATAGATAGCAGGTGCAGGGGACGTGTTGGTCAAAATCGCACACGTGTTCTTTGTGAAGCAAGGCTGGAAAATTACTGTTTTGCCCTTTTTCTAATTCTAATTGTATTTTGGGCAGTTTTTGGTACCTTAATCGAATTCTAATTGTAATAGAAGGTAATTGCTTACTGGGCAAGACTTATAGAGTCTATTTAAACACATCCTACCATGTAATTTGCATCAGATTTTTATTATTGTAACGTAGAACTACAAGAGAGAAAAGTGGAGAAGGATTCAAGCTCGGTGACAAGCAAAGATCTAACTTCATCTTTTGTAAACTTTGGATTATAGATTTGTTCTCTCAACTCTTGTTTTTATTAATATTATTGCTTCTTTCTTTCATATCTTGTTAATTATCATGTTTTCATCAATTCCCATGACGATGAACGGTTCAATTATGGGCTAATCGTTGTCATGGGATTCTAACGGATTTATTTATGGAACTTAGTATCTTGATGCTTTAAAGATCTGTGTGTGATGTGAAATTGATATCCTCGTATGGTTAATTTTAATGCTTTTAGATGCATAGCTAACATCTAAATTGAATTGTTAATCTCTTGTGAAGTGAAAGTGGATCTTGAGATTTAGAACTTGCCATGCTAGCCTAGGTTCATAATTGTTTATCAATATGATTCGTGGTGTGAGATGAAAATACTTATACTACCCTATGTGATCTTAATGGATAACCTGTTCTTCAACCATTATGTTTTCAAATTCTATAGACATATAGGGTCTAAGCATAATTGGTGTCTATTCATCTTCTATCTCTTTTGTGGATGTATGTTTAGTTTGGTATGCGTATGCTGACAAGTAGCGTATACTTGTTTCGTGTTATTCGATCAGATATCAAAACCATTGCATATAGAGATTAAAGGCGTCAGATCTAAGGGAAGTATTTAATGAAGTTAGGATCCCATGTTTATTCTCATATTAGTAATTCGATTTCAATCTCATTAGTTACTTTAATTCTTAGTTTAAAATTTGCATCCTAGTTTAATTTAGATAATCAATCCCAAAATTGTTATTTTTCATAGCAGTGAATTAAGACCATACATTGTTGCATAGACATATTTTCTGATTAAAACTTAACCAGATCTCTACGGAACGAACTTAAATTATTTTACTTGTGACTACGTGCGCTTGCGTAATTTTGTGATAACACAGACCAAAGTCAATAAGAACCTCAATAGAGACTACAAACATCAAAATTATCAATACAAACACCAACATCTAAAACCTAACAGATAACCCCAAATATGAACATAAATTAGAAAATCGAAACCCCAATACCTTCAAATTCGTCAATTGAAATCCCCCAATTACAATTTTCAAATTAAAAACCCTAATTCACCAGTTAAAAGAGAGATACAAAGAGAGAGATAGAGATATGGAGAGATACATAGAGAGAGGCATGAGAGAGAGATACAGAGAGAGACATAGAGATAGGGAGAGATGCATAGAGAGAGACATGGAGAGATACATAGAGAGATAGGGGAGAGTGATACAGAGAGAGACATAGAGATACGGGGCGATGCATGGAGAGATTGAGAGAGAGAGAGAGAGAGAGAGATGAAAAGTTAGAGAAGAGAGAACTGTAATCGAACTCTAATTGTTCCAAGCTTCGAACCCTAATTGTGAGAGAAGAGAGAACTGAGAGAAGAGAGTACTTGTTTTGTTTTGCCCCAAATTTTCCTCGACTTAGTTTTACACAAATTCTAATTTTTTGTTTTGCCGCTTTGTGTTTAACTTTGCCGCTCAGCCCTTTTCAACAACTCTACTTTCATTTTCTTAATTTTTTTATAAAATTATTACAATTTTATTTCAACTTGTTTATATTAAAGTTATTATTAAATTCACTATTCTTTATTTTGTAATAACTCACAGGTTTTACAAATTATTATTTTCTCTAATAAATTTTTTAATAATTTTAATCAAAATTTAATAATTCTTGAATATTATTTTATTCGGGAAAAAAATATAACTTCAAAAAAATTTAAAGAATTAAGAATTTATATTAATTATATTGTAATAATTTAAAGAATTTAGTTAAATTTTAATATTTTTTAAATCTTTTAATGAATTTAGCTAAAATTTAATGATTTTTGGATATTACTTTTTCAAAATCTTTTTATTCGAAATTTATAAATAAAATTTAATATTTATGAAAAATCAGCAATTCAATTATTTGATGGAATTTTACGTTTTAAAGTCAAATAATTATTAAATCATTAATTTTATATTAAATAAATTTTTTTGTTAATGAATACTCTATGGTAACACACCTCATGGTGTTAGCCCACTGTAACACCTTTTATAACTAAAGTAACATACTTTTGTGCCTATGGTAACACCACAATCAAAAGGTTGCGATAGGTTAAAATTTTCATAGCTATGGTAACACCCATAGTGGTAACACCCATGCCAAAAGGTTGCTATAGGCCATTTATGGTGTTGTGATTGGAACAAGATGGTATCCTCTAACAAGCAGCAGCTTGAGAGATATGATGTTGAATTTTCCTTTCCAACTAGATACGATTACTTTGTGGAGTCTTATCAACAAGTATCATACTTGGGGAAAGGGGGACGAACTTTACGTTGAGAGTCAAGAACTTCTTTTCGAACTTGGAGTCGTGTAAGAGGCCGAGTAGCGCCAGTCCATCCCAATTGGCCAAACCTTTGGCCGGGGAGATCTAACAGGGCGGTAGACAAGTAAATCCGTCAGCTCTTCCTTCTACCGGTAGTAAATCTAAATTGAGCTGTACAATCTACGACTGATCATCGTAAGGATTGGAACAGTGGGCGCGGTGAATACTCCAGCAAAAGTTCATCATTTAAATTCATTTATTTTCTGCAACATTATCATTGTTGGCAGTATTGGAAAGTATTCATAATCGGAATTGCAATATTTTCCTGCAAGTTCCACTTTTATGATAAATGATAATATCTGGCTTATCTTTGACATAGCAGATATTCCCACCTATATATGCATTTTGAGTTACCTTGTGACTTCATCGTTCATGTTATACTGGCATCATTTCCGTAAATGCATGGCATATGGTTTGAAAGATACTTTTGAACCATTATATATTATCGTTCAGTTATACATTATTGTTGGTGGGCTATTGCTCACCCTTGCTTTATTATTATATCACAACAGCAGCTAGACCCGATGACTCGCACAAGGCTCACTCGACACTAACGAGGACGATGAGACTACCAGAGCTGAAGAAGAGGCTATTGGTAGGATAGATTCATTCTTTCAGTACCAAGTTTATGGGCTGGTGTGACTTAGGCAAAGAGTATGTATTCATATTGAAATTCTTTTGGATTGTAAGAACTCATAATGTGATTAATAAAATTTGATTGTTACTCTGATTTCATCTCTGGGACTATAACGGGTGTGTTTTATATTGTTGTGTTGGGTCATAAAGATGTAATTTATTTTATGTTGAAGTAAGTTCAAGTATCGTGGACAGAATTGGAGACGGTAACGACCGGATCCCGGACCCCGGATCTGGGGGTGTTACGGAAATGGTATCAGAGCGTACGTTATAAACCCCAGAGATGATGCGACGTTAAAACAATAAATTCACTAAGATAATAAGAACTCTTGCCAAGTTCATAGTCGGACTACTTAATGTGGTGATGACATATAAAACCCTTATGGGAACTCTTAAGTATCATGATAATAACCTAGCTCGATATCGTATAGAAGAGTAAGGCGAGAGACCTTGAGGCATACGAGCAGCAGCACGATGATGCTTTATTATATACGAAAGATCAGCGGGTAAATTCGATAGAGTAATCTACTGGAGACCCGGAAGAGGTTCCAGCAGATAAGGAAAATCCTGTTAGGATAAGGAGCTTACCCTCGAGGAATGAGGGCTACAGCCAGAAAGACTGTAATGATTAAGATATGGTGCTCAGAAAAGTGAGCATAAAGAACTAAGCTACTAGTAAGAGAACTAAAGATTCGTGTTGGATTCGTAGCCGGACTACCGGATGTAGTACCAGCGAGTAAGACGGATTGGAAGAATTACTTGAGATCTTATACGGGAATAGACGAGAATCCTTAGAGACTTTCATATTAACGAAGAAAGAGCTAGAGGGATGTATGATTATCAAAGACATTGATATAGGACGAGGAGCAGAGTCCTTAGAAATAGTTGAGAAGGAGGCAGTAAGTGCCATATCATTTGACAAATGAATTAATATGAATATTGTCAGTAATAATTCGCCATGAGAAGGCAGATGTCATAGGTTTTAATTTATGGAACAAAATTGAGGTTGATGAAGTTGTTTTATTCAGGAAAATGTCCATTTTATGAATGAATAGTTAGAAAGTGAAAACATTGGGAAGTGACAGTATGATTGGATAAAGTTATATAAGGAAGTAGTAAGCAAGACAATGATCTCAGAACCTACCGAAAGATAAGACCAGTGAGTCAAGATGAACTCGTAATAAGACTATTGTCAAAGACTAAGTATAGGGTTAATTTAACTCAGTGAAATAATGAACCAGAAACGTTAGATGCATGTGATTCAGAGGAATATTAAATTCCTTCTTTTCCTTGAATGGATTATAGTAGTTACCTTAAGTTTACTCCGATGTAGAATTATAATGGATCAAGTAATACGATCAGCAGTTAAAGAGAAAAATGTGAGAAATCTTCCTGGAGCTAAAAGATGAAATTGGTAATGACCAAGAGTTGGAAATGCTTAATGGAAAAAGGAGACCTTGTGCTTCCAATGACGCTTCGCATAAAGGATTAGGATGTGTGCTTGCGCAGCACGACAAAGTACTTGCGGATGCATTCGGATAGCACGCTTCACCAGGTTCGGATGGCCTTAGTAGTGCCAATTTTGTGGAACAACCAACTCCGACGGTAATGTTCCTTCTGAGACTAGTGGTTAGGTAGACTGACATTTGGTAATATTGAATATCAGGACGTATAGGTATCAGGACGTTGTGACAGGTTTCAGTTTGAAACTGTTGATTCCCTTCTAAAGGATGGATATAATTTGGTTCCTCTCCAGTGGTTAAACTTCCAATCTGATGACGATTATTTCGTTAACTATGACTTCTTATGGTTCTACCTGCTTGGAGGTTCATAGAATTATTCTTCAGGTTTCAAAACTGGTCTCCTTAATGTTACCAATAGGTGGATAGATTGACCAAAATTTCCCTGATTCTGGAAAGGAATTTGGCGAATTTTGGCAAACCTTGTCTTTCTGATTATTAGAGAACATCATTGAAGAGAATGGAAACTGGAGCGAACCCCATGGATTGGGTAAGGTTGCCGTCATATGGGTTAGTAGATGGACCCTGAGTATTACAATCGATGGTAGAGATAAAATGATGAAGTGAGATTGGACGGAAACAGGAAATGTAAGTAAGAAACCAGCCGGACTGAGAAATTCCGGGATTGACTTAAATGAAAAGGCTGTTATGCCAGGAATGGTAAGCTTGTGTGGCACGTGGGATTGATAAGAATAGTCGTAAAGATAAAAGTAGAGGAAAGGTGACTGGAGACGGTACCGAGTAGTCGATTAAGACTTATATGAAGTAAAGTTTTGGAAAGGTAGAAAGGCATCAAAGAAGAAGGCACTACGCCGGCAATTGCTAGAAAAGTAATGCTATTAGCCAACCCCTAAAATCATATATTTTTATTTTAGTGTGGCCAGTTGAGGCCAAGTCACAAAGGATTATCAAGTGACTGGACCAGCAATGAAAGGACAAAGCAGGGTTGCTTTTAAGTAAGCACCGACTGCAAGGGCTTCTAATATAAAGAAAACATTAATGAGATCGTAAGAATCTTCTACTGAACCCTTTGCAACCCATGTTTTGATTGGGAATTTACTAGACCTTTTTTAGAATGGGGTCACCCGTACTAAAGTGATTCATGTGTATACGATTATCCAAGATTACGAGTAAAAATAGAAGTATAGTGACTTGAGATGTATGATGTTAGGGTATTATAAATACCATGAATATATTATGACTAAGGAAAGCAAACAATGAAGGTTTATGAAGAGAGTATAGAAATGGTCAGAGATTGATCAGTATGCTGTAGAAATTTTGTCTGAGACAAGTACCTTTGCGAAGAACGATAAGTACTAAGAGATTCAAGTTGAACTCGACCAATATCTTCCAGAACATCCTTGTTACCATTACCAAGTTCTGTAAGAGAGCAGATAGACATACGTTGTCTTTTGGAAGGTCAAATAGGCTGATAACTATTTGAAAGAAGAGGTTAGCATTAAGCTATCGATCGATTATCAAATGAGAATGATTGAAAAGAGACGCTTATTAAGGATACATGATTTGATTGCCAATTATTGGATGCAAGAATTCCTTGGTAGTTGAATTAAGGATAGGATATCCATAAATTAAGACAAACCCTGGGGAATGCACAAGGGATGGCATTAACCCTAATAAAGACATTGTGAATTCAGATGATATGAGTTGGATTTGCTAAGGCAACAATGACCTGTAAGGATTATTAAAAAGAGTTCTGGAAAGAACATATATAGAATTATTAGAGTATTGATCAATGACGTTTTGATATACCCTGTACCTAGAAAGTACAGGAGGAATGATGAGGACGACCTAAGAAACCTTACAAGGAAAAAGTTAATATTCTGAGTTTCAAAATAGAAGTTTGGTAGAGAATGTAAGACACAATAACAATAATGCCAGATGAGGCATGTATCAAACCATGATGAGGTATGGATGGAACCAAATAGGGTTGAGATTATCCTAGAACAAGAAAGAGCTAAGAGAATAAATATCCTAGGTATGATTGAGAGTAACTTTGATAACGTTCCGTCGGAAAGGTAGAAGCAATGACTTATGGAGAAAGGCTGATAAATATTTTCCTCCTTCAGTAGAGCTTAAGGGAGAATGCTTTCACCCAATAGTGATGGGAATGAGGTAGAAAAAATTGAGTTGGAATAGATCCAGAGAACAATGATTACAAGAATTATTATTATCAGGAAAGGCCAATGAGGTGGCCGACACTCTAAGTATAGAGGAATAATTACAAATGTGCATACCGAGGGAACAGAATGATATTTGGAAGGACCTTGAAGGTCATACCGGAGTGGAGGAATTTACATTCCTTCTGATGATTGTGCAAGAATCGACGGTAATAATAGTTTAAAGATTTGGTTCCTGATGGCGTCTTAAGCATATTACATACCTTAGAAGGTCCCGTTTTGAGGCAAACCAGGACCATGATACATGTAACACCCCCAGATCCGGAATCAGGAATCTGGTCGTTACCGACTCAATTCCCATCCATAATTCAACATAAATAATAAATTACAACCTTGTGACCCAAAACAATAACATAAAACACACCCGTTATAGTCCCAGAGATGAAATCAGAGTAACTACCAAATTTTATTAAGCACATTATGAGTTTTTTTTACAATCCAAAAAGAATTACAATATGAATACGTACTCTTTGCCATCCATTTACATAAGTCATACTAATCCATAGATTTGGTACTAAAAAGAATGAACCTATCCTACCAATAGCTTTCTCTTCGGCTCTGGTAGTCTCATCGTCCTCGCCAGCGTCGAGTGCGCCTTGTATGAGTCATCGGTCCTAGCTGTTGTTGTGACATAATATGAACAAAGCAAGGGTGAGCGAAAGCCCGCCAACAATAATATAACTGAACAGTGATACATATATACAGCAGTTCAAAATATCCTTTGAAATCATATGCCATGCATTAATGAAGTTATTGCCAGTATAATATAAAGGATGAAGTTACTAGGTGACTCAAAGTATTTGTTTGTAGAAATATCTGCTACATCAAAAGTAAGCGAGATATTCTCATTGTCATTAAAAAGAGGAACTTGCATGAAAAGATTGCAATTCCAGTTATGAACACTTTTCCAGCTCTGCCAACAGTAATCATGTTGCAGGAGATAAGTAAGTTTGGATGATGAACCAATGATGGAGTATTCACCGCGCCCGCTGTTCCAATCTTGATGATCAGTCGAGATCGTACAGCTAAATTAGATTTACTACCGGTAGAAGGAAGAACTGACGGCTTTACTTGTATACCGCCTTAGTAGCTCTCCCCGGCCAACGGTTGGGCCAAAGGGGATGGACCGGCGCTACTCGGCCTCTTACACGACTCCTAATTCAAATAGAATTCATGATTCTGAATGTAACGTTCGTCCCCCTTTCCCCAAGTATAATACTTGTTGATAAGACTCCACAAAGTAGTCGTATCTAGTTGGAAAGGAAAATTTACCAATAACTCACAAGCTATTACTTGGTAACGGATATCAACTTGTCCCAACATCTTACCCCTCGAAATATGAGAAGGTAAACAACGACTTAATAAGTCAATAGCACCCGAGTTGCGAGTGAAGAGAATACTTTATGACCGGGAAGTCGACAAGATAAATATCATTTTTCCAAGTAAGGTCCCCTTATTATTAGGGAGATAGACTCAAAGAAGGATGATGTCTGAGAACCTTTCTTGATATAAGATTAATAATAATATGACTCCGAAATATTTTTCGTAATAATCGAAGAAGATAAACCTTATTGAGGTTATTCTAAGTATGGAATAAATATTCAGAGAATATTTATTGAATTAACAATATTTAAAGAATATTTAAGAATATGAAAGAATATCTTTAATCAGAGTATTTTTCAAAATAATCCCTGGAGAGATATCAGGAGAATATTTATTGAATAAATAAATATTTAAATGAATATTCAAAATAATCTTCATTAATTAATAAGGCCTGAAAGGAATACTTAAGATAATATTCATAATTAATTAGGAGTTTAAATGAATATTCAAAAAGTAATATTCATTTAATGAATAATATTCTAAATGAATATCAAGTAATATTCATTTAGTAATCCAAGCCCTAAAGGAATATTCGAGATAATATTCGATAAATAAATCAGGCTTCAGATGAATATTTAAAATAATATTCATCAAGTAATTAATATCTTAAATGAATTTTCAAAAGTAATATTTATTTAATAAAATAATATTCTAAATGAATATCCAAATAATATTCATTTAGTAGTCTCATCTTTAGAAGAATATTCGAAATAATAATCGATAATCAATTCGACTCGGAATGAATATTGAAAAATATTATTCATCGAATGGTTACGTTCAAATAATTATTTGAAGTAAGGATCGTTAAATAAATAATCTGGAACGAATGTTCAAATAATATTCGTCGCCCAAATAATAGAAAATATTTACTTAAATATTTTCCTCCGAGGTAATCTCGATATATCAAGAAATATTGACTCCCGGTCTATATTTGATGAATAAGATGGATACGCCCTTCTATGAGGGTCTCACAATAACCAGCTTATAATTGATACGATAGCTATCTAATTTATAAGCCAATAACAATCACGGAAAAAGCATAATGATATGACTTGAAAGTAGGCATGCATGCTATGGCATATTATAACAGAAAACATACATATATATTCAATCACAACAACAGCCTAAAAGAAGGGAATTGAAACTTGCCTGGTAGTCGAGTACGGTAAGGGGTAGTGGTTGCGGGTCCCGGGTCAGCTTGGTGATCTATAAATAGCCAAGGCATTCAGGATTAATCACTTAACATTTTAAAAGTTAAGTTATACTTAAATCGAAACACGTTCTCGAGTTATCTCGTTATACCCCTTTTTGTGGATTCCTTTTATCATTGATCCGACCCGACATTCGTTCGTTAATACGACATGTCACTGTACTTACACTTGGGACATACTTAAGTCATACAAGTTCTAAGGTCGATCGTTACGAACCAATATTATACTCCGAGTTTTATCGCCCGTTTTCTAAGTGTTTTACCGAAGTTATAATAGAGTCGTCTTTTAGGGGTTCGTTCGCGTTTAACCTCGACTCAAATATTTTTAATAAATCGAAAAACGATCCTTTTGACATACGGCTTTCTTTCACACCTTCCTTTTTACCTCTAGTATTTATTTACCAAGATTCGTCATGACTTTACATATTTTACGAGGGTTCAATTTCAGTTACGAATTCTCGGTTACGGTTTCGAAATACTTTTAGTAAACCGGCCGTAACTCCTAAACCGTAAGTCCGTTTCACACATTCCTTATACCAAAACGAAGCTTGGAACATTATCTATCCTATCATGGCAGATTGCAAAGCTAGGCAGTGAGTTACATCTACTGTCCAAGTTGTTTTTCCTAAGGTTAACGAAATTTCGGCATTACGACGACTATGTTTACACGCTTTTCAAAATTTTTTATCATCATCAAATCATCCTCCAACAACAACCAATTCGAGACCTAGAGTTTTTCATCTATTCTAAGTCATGATGTCTCAAGAACAACTCAAATCCAACAAGTATGGAACATCAATAACAACCAATTATGCATACATGGATCTAAACATACTAACACTTCTCCATCATATATCCATCCAAAAAGATCCATAAACTCAAAGTAGTACTAAGGGTTCATGAGCTTTATACCTTCCTTGGAGAGTGAATAACACTTGGTAAGCCTTGTCTAGTCCTTAGATTACCTTAACAAAGCTTGGATCATCCAAACAAAACAAGAAATCAAAGTTAGTTTCTTAAAATCACTATTCACCCTAGGCTTGGATGATTTATTTGAAAATGGAAAACATGGAGTTTGAAGCCAAGATTTCTAGGGTATCACTTTTATGAATTATAGGACTTACCATAAAAATTTGGAGATCAAACAATGGTGGAAGCTTGGACTTTGATTCTTGAATTAAGGAAAAGCCGAATGGAGCTTTCAAGAGAGAGTGTTTTGTGTTCCTTGCCTTGGTTCCTTGCTCTCTTGCATTATTGTGAAAATATCTAACATAAAGTTGCTTTATTAAAGGTACTAGGTCATGGCATACATCATCTTGGTGGACAAGTGTTTAATTTGGTGTGGTAGGATGAGAAAGCATGCTAAGTACTTAGTTTGATTGCTAAGATTGCTAGTTAGCTTTGTAACTAGCTTGGTCTCTTTGATCTTATCTTGCATAAAGTGATTATGTCACCTTCCACTAGCTCATCATACCTCTTGGTCCTCTGCTTGTCTCTTTGTCCGGGTATTGCTTAATTCATTGATCGTTCGGACGAATAACTCAATCGTTTCTAGTTAGGGTTTTACCGAAAACCGTAATAATAATTACACCATCATTTTCAATTCTCTTTAATAATTCTTGAACCTATATTCCATAAATCCCTTCAATAATTCTTTAAGTCTTTCAGTGTCCAGGGGAATCTCGGAGAAAATAAAATTGCTATTTTTCAGAATCCGACAGCTTTTACATACTCTTATTTTCCCCCTGGATCACTAATACGAACTCGGAAATCCGTTCCGAATACTTCTATATAGTGTCATCTCATAATATTCTCATTTCCCCCAAAACACTATTCATTCTATATTCTTCATTTATTCCCTATATTTGTGACAATGTCCTTGTTATTTCTCGGGCGTTCCTTAACCCTTTCACGGAACCACTGGACTAATCGTTTTCGATCCGGATGACACGAGAATATTCTCCGGCTTAGAATTGCCATATCTTATTCCCCTAGGAGATATATTATTCTTACCTAAGTTGTCAACCCATAGTATTCTTCATGGCATATAAACATTTGAATCCAAATCTATTCCTTTCATTCATTATCTCAATTGTTACATCGTAGTCGTAATCACTATTCACCATTACCTTAGTACATAATAAAAAGTTTTAATTATATCCAAAATTTGGGGTTCTTACAGTCTCCCCTCCTTAAAAGGATTTCGTCCCGAAATCAGGTAGGAAGCAAAGAGTCGATTGTCTGTCGTTTCACCTTTCAGCTTCCGGGTCAATTCTTAGTCGTTCTGCCCTTTCTTAGCACATCTACTGGTGCTACAATACGTACTTTATCCTTTTTCCATCAACTTTGCTACTTTTTGTACAACATATTATTCGGGTTATGCTCTTACTCAGTCTTATCCTTATTGTTCTTATTGATGTCCGCAGTGGCTTTGGTATCACTATCGTGCTGCGAATTCGGAGATAACCTCGCTCGCACTGTGCATTTCCTGATTGCTTTAATCTTCGCAATCTCGATCAATATAGAGAAGTGGAAAAATTTATTGAGAGATCACTATGATCAATTGAGCATTTGTTATATTGCATAGTTAGTACAGAAGGGGGCCAGCCTTTAGTACTTGACAAGCAATTAAACAAGTTATGGTATTCCACTTAGACTTCTATCACATAGACAGATAGTCACGTAGCAGTACCTCCCCTCCTTAAAGGGTTGTTCTTCTCAATTCATAAAGAAGATGAATAAGAGAGAAGAAAAGAAAAGAATTCTAAAGGATTATAGAAAGTTTTCTTGATTTTAAAATATCATACTCAGAAATTGCATCTGAACTATAGAGGTTCATTAAGGAAGAAATTAATCATAATTATATCCAATACTACTTGATCGCAATCTCACGTGTCAACATATCTTGCTGCTTTATCCACTATTTTATGGACCTATACTCTGGTTCAACCTTAGCAACACTCACTTCAGAAAATTCCTTCAACCTTTCAGGTTAAATCTTAGTTTCTCGCTTGACACCATCGTTACTGACATTCCATGTCACGCTACTAGTTTTTTTTTTTTTTCATATCTATAATATTAACACTATCAGGTTGTCATCCCGAGAATTCATCGGAAAACCCATTTATTAATCCATTCATAACATTCCTTGCTTCACATCCCTTAGTTGCTTTCCCAGTCTTTTCTTTATCAATCACATCCTTCTTATTATCTGATTCTCATTTACTTTTGTTATGTACTTCCACCTTCATCTCTTTATTTAGACATCTTTTGCACTTGGCACCTCCTTATTGGTACCCCGTTACATTTACTCTATAATCATCACATTATACCAATTTACATTCTCCAAAATGAATCTGGCCGATTTCTTTAACTTAGATCCAATATAATCTTCTTCTGCCAAACTTGTTTCTCATCACTTATTCTTTTCTACCCGCAGTTTTCCACAGGTTGTCTTTCGTAAGTCAGACCAGGTCGTACATCTACCTGCTCGCACTCTTATCATCTGTTGAGAATCTGCGTTTTACTGGTGTAGCTTTGCCACATGAAACATGTTACTACCATGCTATAAGCTTTGGGGGTAAAATTGGCTCGAATGGCACCTTCCGAACACTTTTAAACTCTCAGGTGGCCTAATAAGTCTCGGGCTCAACTGCCCTTCTCTCTAAGTCTCATTAATTTTTTCCACGGGAATACATTTAACATCATGAATCATCAACCTCATATTCTCTATCTTGTTTGCGCAGAAGTACACTAACACAAACTTGCTTGTCATTCATCAACATGCCATTTAGCTTATCAATAGCAGCACTTTCTTTATCTTTACGTTGTCATCTACTTTCTTAGAAGAATCACCATCGCTTGTTGCTTACGTAGTGCCTTAATAGCTAACCGTACGGGTTTCAATCCTTTAGGGAGACAAAGTAATCACTATACCTTATCCATAAGGAACACTTCCTGAACTTGATGTAGATATTACATGAAGTAGATAAAATTGCAGAAGAGTTTCAAGCATCGCAGCTAAGTCAGGTTGATGAAACTATCACTCATGCATCTTCCATAAAAGACTGGAAACTTAATGGTTTACTTCGTCAATTTTTGTATCATGGTCCTGATTTGCCTCAAAACGGGACCTTCTAAGGTATGTAATATGCTTAAGACCCTTCAGGAATCGAATCTTTACTTAAACTACTATTACCGTCGATTCTTGCACAATCATCAGAAGGAATGTAAATTCCTCCATTCCGATATGACCTTCAAGGTCCTTCCAAATATTATTCTGTTTCTTTGGTATGAACATTTGTGATTATTCCTTTATACTTAGACTGTCGGCCACCTCATTGGCCTTTCCTAATAATAGTAATTTCTGGTAATCCTTGTTCTCTGGATACATTGCAATTCAATTTTTTTTTTTACCTCATTCTCATCACTGTTGGGTGAAAGCATTCTCCCTTAAGCTCTGCTGAAGGAGAAAAAATATATCTATCAGTCTTTTTCCATAAGTCATTCCTTCCAACTACCCGTGGGAACTTTATCACGTTTATTCCCAATCCCACTTAGGATACTTCTTTTCTTAGTTCTTTCCTTATCTTAGGATAATCTCAACCTTTATAGGTTCAATCCATACTCCCTCAGGGTTCCATACATGCATCATCTGGTATATTGTTATTGTGTTTACATTCTCTTCCAAACTTCTAGTTGGAAACTCAGAATATTAGCTTTTCCTTGTAAGGTTTCTTAGGTCGTCCTCATCATTCCTCCTGTATTTTCTAGGTACAGGGTATATCAAAACGTCTTTGATCCATACTCTAATAATTCTATCTCTGTTCTTTCCAGAACTCTTTTTAATAATCTGTACAGGTCATTGTTGCCTTAGCAAATCCAACTCATATCATCTGAATTCACAATGTCTTTATTAGGGTTAGTGCCATCCCTTGTGCATTCCCCAGGGTTTGCCTTACTTTATGGATATCTTATCCTTAATTCAACTGCCAAGGAATTCCTGCATCCTATAATTGGCAATCAAATCATGTATCCTTAATAAGGGTCTCTTTTTAATCATTCTTATTTGATAATCGATCGGTAGCTTACTGCTAATTTCTTCTTTCAGATAGTAGTCAACCTATTTGACGTTCCAAAAGACAACGTAGGTCTATCTGCTCTCTTACAGAACTTGTTAATGGTAGCAAGGATGTTCTGAAAGATATTGGTCGAGTTCAATGTGAATTTCCTAGTGCTTATCGTTCTTCGCAAAGGTACTTGCCTCAGAGAAAATTCCTACAGCATACTGTTCAATTTCTGACCATTTCTATACTCTCTTCATATACCTTCATTATTTGCTTTCCTCCGTCATAATATATTCATGGTACTCACGATACCCTAACATCATACATCTCAAGTCACTATACTTCCATTTTACTCGTAATCTTGGACAACCATATACACATGAGTCACTTAGTACGGGTGACCCCATCCCAAAAAGGTCTAGTGAATTCCCAATCAAAACATGGGCTGTTCAGCAGAAGATTCCTACGATTTCATTAATGTTTCCTTTATATCAGAAGGCCTTGCAGTCGGTGCTTTCTTAGAAGCAACCCTGCTTTGTCCTTTCATTGCTGGTCTAGTCACTTGATAATCCTTTGTGACTTGGCCTCAACTGGCCACAATATATATATATATAATTTTTAGGGGTTGGCTAATAGCATTACTTTTCTAGCAATTGCCGGCATAGTGCCTTCTTTGATACCTTTCTATCTTTCTAAAACTTTACTTCATATAAGTCTTAATCGACTATTCGGCACCGTCTCTGGTCACCTTTCCTCTATTTTTATCGTTTCAACTATTCTTATCACTACCACGTGCCACGCAAGCTTACCATTCCTGGCATAACAGCCTTTTCACTTAAGTCAATCTCGGAGTTTCTCAGTCCGGCTGGTTTCTTACTTACATTTCCTGTTTTCGTCCAATCTCACTTCATCATTGTATTTCTACAATCAATCGCGATAACGGGGTCTGTCCACCAACCCATGTAGCGGCTACCTTACCCAATTCACGGGGTTTGCCCCAGTTTCTACTCTCTTCCATGATGTTCTCTGATAATCAGAAAGACAAGGTTTGCCAAAATTCGATGAAGTTCTTCCCAGAATTAGGGAAATTTTGGTCAATCTATCCATCGACTGGTAACACTAAGGAGACCAGTTTCGAAACCTGAAGAATAGTTCTATGAACCTCCTAGTAGGTAGAACCGTAAGCAGTCATAATTAACGAACTAATCGTCATCGGGTTGGAAATTTAACCCCTGGAGAGGAACCAATTATATACATCCCTTAGAAGGGAATTAACAGTTTTAAACTGAAACTTGTCACAACGTCCTGATACCTATACGTCTTGATATTCAATATTACCAAATGTTAGTCTACCTGACTACTAGTCTCAGAAGGAACATTACCGTCGGAGTTGGTTGTTCCACAAAATTGGCACTACTAAGGCCATCCGATCTGGTGGGCCGTGCTGTTCGAATGCATCCGCAAGTACTTTGTCGTGCTGTGCAAGCACACATCATAATCCTTTATGCGGAGCGTCATTGGAAACACAAAGTCTCCTTTTTCCATTAAGCAATGCCAACTCTTTGTCACTACCAATTTCATCTTTTAGCTCCAGGAAGATTTTCTCACATTTTTCTCTTTAACTGCTGATCGTATTACTTGATCCATTATAATTCCACGTTGGAGTAAACATAAGGTAAATACTATAATTCATTCAAAGAAAGAATTTAGTATTCCTCTGAATCACATGCATCTAACATTTCTGGTTCACCATTTCACTGAGTTAAAATAACCCTATACTCAGTCTCTGACAGTAGTCTCATTACGAGTTCATCTTGACTCACTGGTCTTATCTTCCGGTAGGTTTTGAGATCATGGTCTTGCCTACTACTTCCTTATATACCTTTATCCAATCATGCTGTCACTTCCCAATGTCTTCACTTTCTAACTGATTCATTCATAAAATGAACATTTCCCTTAATAAAACCACCTTATTAACCTCAATTTGGTTCCATAATTTACAACCTATGACACCTGCCTTCTCATGGCGAATTATTACTGACCATATTCATACTAATTCATTTATCAAATGATATGGCACTTACTGCCTCCTTCTCTCTATTCCTAGGGACTCTACTCCTCGTCTGATATCGTTGTCTTTGATAATCATACATCCCTCTAGCTCTTTCTTCGTTAATATGAAAGTCTCTAGGGATTCTCATCTATTCCCGTATAAGATCTCAAGTAATTCTTCCAATCCGTCTTACTTGCTGGTACTACATCCAGTAGTCCGGCTAGGAATCCAACATGAATCTTCAGTTCTCTTGCTAATAGCTCAGTTCTTTATGCCCACTTTTCTGAGCACTATATCTTAATCATCACAGTCTTTCTGCCTGCGGCCCTCATTCCTCAAGGGTAAGCACCTTATCCTAACAGGACTGTCCTTATCTTCTGGAACCTCTTCTGGGTCTCCAGTAGGGTACTCTATCGATTTATCCGCTGATCTTCAGCATATAAAGCATCATCGCGCTACTGCTCGTATGCCTCAAGGTCTGTCGCCTTACTCGTCGATACGATATCGAGCTAAGTTACTATCATGATACTTAAGAGTTCCCATAAGGGTTTTATATGTCATCACTACATTATGTAGTCCGACTATGAACTTGGCAAGAGTTCTTATTATCTTAGTGAATTTATTGTTTTAACGTCGCCTCATCTCTGGGGTTTATAACGTACGCTCTGATACCACTTCTGTAACACCCCCAGATCCGGAATCAGGGATCTGGTCGTTACCGACTCAATTCCCATCCAAAATTCAACATAAATAATAAATTACAACCTTGTGACCCAAAACAATAACATAAAACACACCCGTTATAGTCCCAGAGATGAAATCAGAGTAACTACCAAATTTTATTAAGCACATTATGAGTTTTTTTACAATCCAAAAAGAATTACAATATGAATACGTACTCTTTGCCATCCATTTACATAAGTCATACTAATCCATAGATTTGGTACTAAAAAGAATGAACCTATCCTACCAATAGCTTTCTCTTTAGTTCTGGTAGTCTCATCGTCCTCGCCAGCGTCGAGTGCACCTTGTACGAGTCATCAGTCCTAGCTGTTGTTGTGACATAATATGAACAAAGCAAGGGTGAGCGAAAGCCCACCAACAATAATATAACTGAACAGTGATACATATATACAGCAGTTCAAAATATCCTTTGAAATCATATGCCATGCATTAATGAAGTTATTGCCAGTATAATATAAAGGATGAAGTTACTAGGTAACTCAAAGTATTTGTTTGTAGAAATATCTGCTACATCAAAAGTAAGCGAGATATTCTCATTGTCATTAAAAAGAGGAACTTGCACGAAAAGATTGCAATTCCAGTTATGAACACTTTTCCAGCTCTGCCAACAGTAATCATGTTGCAGGAGATAAGTAAGTTTGGATGATGAACCAATGATGGAATATTCACCGCGCCCGATGTTCCAATCTTGATGATCAGTCGAGATCGTACAGCTCAAATTAGATTTACTACCGGTAGAAGGAAGAACTGACGGCTTTACTTGTATACCGCCTTAGTAGCTCTCCCCGGCCAACGGTTGGGCCAAAGGGGATGGACCGGCGCTACTCGGCCTCTTACACGACTCCTAGTTCAAATAGAATTCATGATTCTGAATGTAACGTTCGTCCCCCTTTCCCCAAGTATAATACTTGTTGATAAGACTCCACAAAGTAGTCGTATCTAGTTGGAAAGGAAAATTTACCAATAACTCCCAACTATTACTTGGTAACGGATATCAACTTGTCCCAACATCTTACCCCTCGAAAGATGAGAAGGTAAACAATGACTTAATAAGTCAATAGCACCCGAGTTGCGAGTGAAGAGAATACTTTATGACCGGGAAGTCGACAAGATAAATATCATTTTTCCAAGTAAGGTCCCCTTATTATTAGGGAGATAGACTCAAAGAAGGATGATGTCTGAGAACCTTTCTTGATATAAGATTAATAATAATATGACTCCGAAATATTTTTCGTAATAATCGAAGAAGATAAACCTTATTGAGGTTATTCTAAGTATGGAATAAATATTCAGAGAATATTTATTGAATTAACAATATTTAAAGAATATTTAAGAATATGAAAGAATATCTTTAATCAGAGTATTTTTCAAAATAATCCCTGGAGAGATATCAGGAGAATATTTATTGAATAAATAAATATTTAAATGAATATTCAAAATAATCTTCATTAATTAATAAGGCCTGAAAGGAATACTTAAGATAATATTCATAATTAATTAGGAGTTTAAATGAATATTCAAAAAGTAATATTCATTTAATGAATAATATTCTAAATGAATATCAAGTAATATTCATTTAGTAATCCAAGCCCTAAAGGAATATTCGAGATAATATTCGATAAATAAATCAGGCTTCAGATGAATATTTAAAATAATATTCATCAAGTAATTAATATCTTAAATGAATTTTCAAAAGTAATATTTATTTAATAAAATAATATTCTAAATGAATATCCAAATAATATTCATTTAGTAGTCTCATCTTTAGAAGAATATTCGAAATAATAATCGATAATCAATTCGACTCGGAATGAATATTGAAAAATATTATTCGTCGAATGGTTACGTTCAAATAATTATTTGAAGTAAGGATCGTTAAATAAATAATCTGGAACGAATGTTCAAATAATATTCGTCGCCCAAATAATAGAAAATATTTACTTAAATATTTTCCTCCGAGGTAATCTCGATATATCAAGAAATATTGACTCCCGGTCTATATTTGATGAATAAGATGGATACGCCCTTCTATGAGGGTCTTACAATAACCGGCTTATAATTAACACGATAGCTATCTAATTTATAAGCCAATAACAATCAGGGAACAAGCATAATGATATGACTTGAAAGTAGGCATGCATGCTATGGCATATTATAACAGAAAACATACATATATATTCAATCACAACAACAGCCTAAAAGAAGGGAATTGAAACTTGCCTGGTAGTCGAGTACGGTAAGGGGTAGTGGTTGCGGGTCCCGGGTCAGCTTGGTGATCTATAAATAGCCAAGGCATTCGGGATTAATCACTTAACATTTTAAAAGTTAAGTTATACTTAAATCGAAACACGTTCTCGAGTTATCTCGTTATACCCCTTTTTGTGGATTCCTTTTATCATTGATCCGACCCGACATTCGTTCGTTAATACGACATGTCACTGTACTTACACTTGGGACATACTTAAGTCATACAAGTTCTAAGGTCGATCGTTACGAACCAATATTATACTCCGAGTTTTATCGCCCGTTTTCTAAGTGTTTTACCGAAGTTATAATAGAGTCGTCTTTTAGGGGTTCGTTCGCGTTTAACCTCGACTCAAATATTTTTAATAAATCGAAAAACGATCCTTTTGACATACGGCTTTCTTTCACACCTTCCTTTTTACCTCTAGTATTTATTTACCAAGATTCGTCATGACTTTACATATTTTACGAGGGTTCAATTTCAGTTACGAATTCTCGGTTACGGTTTCGAAATACTTTTAGTAAACCGGCCGTAACTCCTAAACCGTAAGTCCGTTTCACACATTCCTTATACCAAAACGAAGCTTGGAACATTATCTATCCTATCATGGCAGATTGCAAAGCTAGGCAGTGAGTTACATCTACTGTCCAAGTTGTTTTTCCTAAGGTTAACGAAATTTCGGCATTACGACGACTATGTTTACACGCTTTTCAAAATTTTTTATCATCATCAAATCATCCTCCAACAACAACCAATTCGAGACCTAGAGTTTTTCATCTATTCTAAGTCATGATGTCTCAAGAACAACTCAAATCCAACAAGTATGGAACATCAATAACAACCAATTATGCATACATGGATCTAAACATACTAACACTTCTCCATCATATATCCATCCAAAAAGATCCATAAACTCAAAGTAGTACTAAGGGTTCATGAGCTTTATACCTTCCTTGGAGAGTGAATAACACTTGGTAAGCCTTGTCTAGTCCTTAGATTACCTTAACAAAGCTTGGATCATCCAAACAAAACAAGAAATCAAAGTTAGTTTCTTAAAATCACTATTCACCCTAGGCTCGGATGATTTATTTGAAAATGGAAAACATGGAGTTTGAAGCCAAGATTTCTAGGGTATCACTTTTATGAATTATAGGACTTACCATAAAAATTTGGAGATCAAACAATGGTGGAAGCTTGGACTTTGATTCTTGAATTAAGGAAAAGCCGAATGGAGCTTTCAAGAGAGAGTGTTTTGTGTTCCTTGCCTTGGTTCCTTGCTCTCTTGAATTATTGTGAAAATATCTAACATAAAGTTGCTTTATTAAAGGTACTAGGTCATGGCATACATCATCTTGGTGGACAAGTGTTTAATTTGGTGTGGTAGGATGAGAAAGCATGCTAAGTACTTAGTTTGATTGCTAAGATTGCTAGTTAGCTTTGTAACTAGCTTGGTCTCTTTGATCTTATCTTGCATAAAGTGATTATGTCACCTTCCACTAGCTCATCATACCTCTTGGTCCTCTGCTTGTCTCTTTCTCCGGTTATTGCTTAATTCATTGATCGTTCGGACGAATAACTCAATCGTTTCTAGTTAGGGTTTTACCGAAAACCGTAATAATAATTACACCATCATTTTCAATTCTCTTTAATAATTCTTGAACCTATATTCCTTAAATCCCTTCAATAATTCTTTAAGTCTTTTAGTGTCCAGGGAAATCTCGGGGAAAATAAAATTACCATTTTTCAGAATCCGACAGCTTTTACATACTCTTATTTTCCCCCTGGATCACTAATACGAACTCGGAAATCCGTTCCGAATACTTCTATATAGTGTCATCTCATAATATTCTCATTTCCCCCAAAACACTATTCATTCTATATTCTTCATTTATTCCCTATATTTGTGACAATGTCCTTGTTATTTCTCGGGCGTTCCTTAACCCTTTCACGGAACCACTGGACTAATCGTTTTCGATCCGGATGACACGAGAATATTCTTCGGCTTAGAATTGCCATATCTTATTCCCCTAGGAGATAGATTATTCTTACCTAAGTTGTCAACCCATAGTATTCTTCATGGCATATAAACATTTGAATCCAAATCTATTCCTTTCATTCATTATCTCAATTGTTACATCGTAGTCGTAATCACTATTCACCATTACCTTAGTACATAATAAAAAGTTTTAATTATATCCAAAATTTGGGGTTCTTACAATACAAAATTGACGAAGTAAACCGTTATGTTTCCAGTCTTTTATGGAAGATGCATGAGTGATAGTTTCATCAACCTGACATAGCTGCGATGTTTGAAACTCTTCTGTAATTTTATCTACTTCATGTAATATCTACATCAAGTTCAGGAAGTGTTCCTTATGGATAAGGAATAGTGATTACTTAGTCTCCCAAGAGGATTTGAAACCCGTATGGTTAGCTATTAATGCACTACGTAAACAGCAAATGTGGGTGATTCAACTAAGAGCTACATTAATGTGGTGGCAATTCTTCTAAGAAATTAGATGACAAAGCATAGATAAAAGATAGTGCTGCTGTTGATAAGCTAAATGGCCTGTTGATGAATGACAAGCAAGTTTATGTTACTGTGTTTCTGCGCAAACAAGACAGAGAATATGAGGTTGGAGATTCATGATGCTAAATGTATTCCCGTAGAAAGAATTAATGAGACTTGGAGAGAAGGGCAGCTGAGCCTGAGATTTATTGGGCCACCTGAGAGTTTAGAAGTGTTCAGAAGGTGGCATTCGAGCAAGTTTTACCCCCCAAAGCTTATAGCATGGTCGTAACGTGTTTCATGTGGCAAAGCTACACCAGTAAAATGCAGATGCTCAACAGATGATAAGAGTACGAGCATGTAGATATACGACCTGGTCTGACTTACGAAAGACAACCTGTGGAAAATCACGGGTAGAAAAGAACAAGTGATGAGAAACAAGTTTGGTAGAAGAAGATTATATTGGATCTAAGTTAAAGAAATAGGCTAGATTCATTTCGGAGGGTTTAAACTGGAATAATGTGATGATTACAGAGTAAATGTGACGGGATACCAATAAGAAGGTTCCAAGTGCAAAAGATGCCTCAATAAAGAGATGACGGTGGAGGTAAATAATAGAAGTGAATAAGAATCAGATAATAAGAAGGATGTGATTGATAAAGAAAAGGCTGGGAAAGCAACTGTGGAATGAGAAGCAAGGAATGTTATGAATGGATTAATGAATGGATTTTCTAATGAATTCTCGGGATGACAACCTGACAGTGTTAGTATTGTGAATATGATAGAGTTAGTAGCGTGGCATGGGATGTCAGTAACAATGATGTCAAGCGAGAAACCTAAGATTTAACCTAAAAGGTTGAAGGAATTCTCTGAAGTGAGCGATGCTAAGATTAAACAAGAGTATAGGTCCATAGAATAATGGACAAAGCAGCAAGATATGTTGACACGTGAGATTGCAATGAAATAGTATTGGATATAATTATGTTTATTTTCTTCTTTGATGAACCTCTATAGTTCAGAGGTAAATTCTGAGTATGATATTTTACAATCGTAAAAACTTTCTATAAATCCTTTAGAATTCTTTTCTTTTCTTCTCTTTTATTCATCTTCTTTATGAATTGAGAAGAACAACCCTTTAAGGAATGGAGGTACTGCTACATGACTACCTGTCTGTGTGATAGAAGTCTAAGTGGAATACCGTAACTTGTTTAATTGCTTGTCAAGTACTAAATGCTGGCCCCCTTCTGTACTAACTATGCAATATAACAAATGTTCATTGATCATAGTGATCTCTCAATAAATCTTTCCACTTCTCTATATTGATCGAGATTGCGAAGATTAAGGCGATCAGGAAATTCATAGTGCGAGTGAGGTTATCTCCGAATTCGCAGCACGATAGTGATACCAAAGCCACTGCGGATATCAATAAGGATAATAGGATAGGACTGAGTAAGAGCATAACTCGGATAATGTGTTGTACGAAAAGTAGCAAAGTTGATGGAAAAAGGATAAAGTACGTATTGTAGCACCAATAGATGTGCTGAGAAAGAGTAGAACGACTAAGAATCGACCGGGAAAGGTGAAACGACAGACAAACGACTCTTGTTTCCTACCTGATTCTGGGACGGAATCCTTTTAAGGAGTGGAGACTGTAAGAACCCCGATTTTTGGTAGGAATTAAAACTTTTATTATGGAATGGATATGGGTTCAAATACTTATATGTCATGAAGAATGCTATTTGTTGACAATCTAGATAAGAATTATCTATCTCCTAGGAAATTAAGATTTGATAATTCCAAGGGGGAAGGTCATTCTTATGTCATCCAAATCGATATCTGTTATCAGTCTAGTGGTTTCGTAAAAGGGTTAAGGAACGATCGAAAGAGAACCGGGACATCTATATAACCTTAAAAGAATAAATAAAGAATAAGTGGTGAATAGTGATCTTGGTGGAATTAGGAATATTATTAGACGACGCTATATAAAAGTACCCGGAACGAAATTCTAAGTTCGTATTAGTGATCCAGGGGGAAAAAGAGTGTATGTAAAAGTTGTCAGATTCCGAAAAACGGCACTTTTATTTTCTTCAAGATTACCCTGGACGCTGAAGGACCTAAGAGATTATTAAAAGGATTTAAGGAATATGGATCCGAGAATTATTAAGAATGATGGAGTATAGCATTATAAATATTTAGAAGGTTTCCGGTAAAACCCTAACTAGAAATTCTTGAGATATTCTTTCGAACGATCAATCGAATTGAGCAATAACCGGACAAAAGAGCAAGCAGAGATAAAGATTCATGCATGTGCAAATAAGAAATATCCAGTAACTAGGAAGTTACATAAGTAACTAGCAAGATTAGGAAGCTAACTAGTACTTAGCCTTACTTTATCACCTTAACCACCAAAGATCAACACTTGTCCACTTGATTAATATCATCCATTGCATCACCACTTTATTAAAGCCACTTTATGGCCTAGATATTATTTGACATAGCAATAATACAACATTGTATGAGATAATATCAAGAGAAAAGCAAGCAAAAACACCATTCTCTCTCTTTTTCTCATATTCGGCTATTCAAGGAATTCAAGAATCAAAATCCACCTTCCACTCCTTGTTTGATCTTGTAATTTTTAAGGTGAGTTCTATATTTCAAGAAACTAATCTCCTAGAAATTTCAAGTCCAAACTCATTTGTTTCCATTTTCAAAAAAATTAAGAAAGAGGAGGGTGAATAGTGTTCTTCAAGAACTAATCTTGTTTTCTTTGATTCTTATGGTTGATTTATCAAGCTTAAGGCCACTCAAGGGTCATACCAAGCTTAGTGAGGCTAGAACATACTGCAAGGAAGGTAGACCTCTTGAAACCCTAGCATTTGATTTGAGATTTATATATGTTTTTGATGGGTTTAGCTTTGTATGATTATAGTGGTGATTATAAGCATGATTATGTAGTTAGTTATGTGATTTAAGAAGCATGACGATTTTGAGGTTAAGATTAGTGGTTCTAGGGCTTGTTGAGATGAGAATCATGTTTATAAATTGTATTGATGCCCGGTGTGGCTTGGTTTGATGATTATGATTTTTGGAACGTCCGATTTATAGCCGTCGTAATGCCAAATTTTTGTTAACACTTAGAAACCGAGCATGGTAGTTAATATACTTTCTTGACATTGGTAATGTTATGACTTGTCCTTGTAGATCTCGAGCTATAGATCGTTTTGGCGTGAGAATCGAAACATTCCGACTTACGGTTTAGGAGTTATGGTCAAATTACTAAAATTGGTTCGAAACCGTAATTAAAAGTTCGCAACTTCAATTGAACCCTCGTAAAGCATGTTACTCAGTGGAGAATCTTGGTAAATAAATACTAGAGGTCATAAGTAAGGTATGAGAGAAATCCACATGTCAAATAGATCGTTTTCCGATTTTATAAAAATGTTTGAATCAAAGTTAAACGCGAACGAACCCCTAAAAACCCGCTTGGTTATAACTTTGGTAAAACACTTAGAAAACGGACGATAAGACTCGAGGTATAATCTTGATCCATAAACAACCTACTTTAGCACTTACATGGCTTAAGTAAATACCAAGTGTAAGTTTGAAGACATGTCTTAATAACGAACAAATGTCGGACCATATCGGTGACAAAAAGAGTTACACAAAAGGGTGCATAACGAGATAACTTGAAGATGTGTTTCGACTTAAGTGAAGTTTATACTTAGACTTTTAAAAGGTGTTAAGTGGTTTATCTCGAATGTTCTGATTGTTTATAGATCATCGAGCAGACCCACGACAAACTATCTCTACCCACACCCGATTACCAGGCAAGTTTCTACTACCTTGGAACTGTTGTTGTGATAATATGTATATCTGTTGTTTCTGATACATATGCCATAGCATGCATACCTATTGTGATACTTGTTCCCTGAATTGACATTGGCTTATAGACTAGATACGAATTATCAGTTATAAGCCGGATTGTTTTGGTAAGACCCTTAGCGAAGGGCATATGATACTCATTCTTAAATATAGACCGGGAGTAGGTATTTTGAGATATATAGATAGTCGCGGAAACCCGGAGGGATTCCAACGACAGATTATTATTTATTTTGAGGAATGTTATTATTAGACCTTATTTATATTTCCATAAAGTATCAATTACTTGGAAATCTTTCGAAGAATGTTATTTGAGTATTATCTTAGTCGAGAAATAATAGTTGAATATTATTTTTGAATATTCACTTAGAGTTTGATTATTTAATGAATAATTACTTTGATATTCATTGGAATTTTATTTATTAAATGAATATTACTTTCGAATATTCATTTAATATTTTATGTACTTGATGAATATTATTTTAAAATATTCATTGGAAGTTCTATCTACTTAAGGAATATTATTTCGAATATTTCTTTAAAGTTTTGATTACTAAATGAATATTATTTGGATATTCATTTAGAAGATTATTTACTAAATAAATATTATTTTCAAATATTCATTTAAGGTTTGACTTATTTATTGAATATTATTTTAAATATTTATTGGAGTTTAATTATTTAATGAATATTATTTTGAATATTCATTTAAGGAGGGATTTATTTAGTAAATAATTCTATATATTCATTCGAGGATTACTTACGAGCAATATTATGATTTAATAATATTCCGTAATTATTATTGATTTAATAAATATTCTTTGAATATTTATTTAATTCTTTTAAATTCTTTTTAAAATGATTTATATTATTCGAAAATTATCTTTCACCTTCAGATATTATGTAAAATATTTCGGAGTCTTTTTACGACTATTTTATCAAGGAAAGGTTCCCAACTCTTTATTTTTCATTTAAATTTATCTTAAAAGGGTTTAAATGCTCGCTCAAACTTCCATATTATAGGGGAACCTTACTTGAGAAATGTTATTTATCTTGTTGACTTTCCCGGTCATAAATCTTTTAAAACTATTCTTTTCACTCGCAACTTGGTTGCTGTTCATCAATTGAATCTTTGAGTAACCTTCTCATCATTCGAGGGGTAAGATTATTGGAACAAGATGATATCCTCTAACAAGCAGTAGCTTGGGAGATATGATGTTAAATTTTCCTTTCCAACTAGATATGACTACTTTGTGGAGTCTTATCAACAAGTATTATACTTGGGGAAATGGGGACGAACTTTACGTTCAGAGTCATGAACTTCTTTTCGAACTTGGAGTCGTGTAAGAGGCCGAGTAGCGCCGGTCCATCCCATTGGCCCAACCGTTGGCAGGGGAGATCTAACAGGGCGGTAGACAATTAAATCCGTCAGCTCTTCCGTCTACCGATAGTAAATTTAAATTGAGCTGTACAATCTGCGACTGATCATCGTAAGGATTGGAACAGCGGGCGTGGTGAATACTCCAGCATTAGTTCATCATTCAATTTCGTTTATTTTCTGCAACATTATCATTGTTGGCAGTATTGGAAAAGTATTCGTAATTGGAATTGTAATATTTTTCCTGCAAGTTCCTCTTTTATGATAAATGATAATATCTTGCTTATCTTTGACATAACAGATATTTCCACCTATATATACATTTTGAGTACCTTGTAACTCCATTGTTTATGTTATACTGGCATCATTTCCGTAAATGCATGGCATATGGTTTGAAAGATACTTTTGAACCGTTATATATTATCGTTCAGTTATACATTATTGTTGGTGGGCTATTGCTCACCCTTGCTTTATTATTATATCACAACAACAGCTAGACCAGATGACTCGCACAAGGCGTACTCGACGCTGAGACTACCAGAGCTGAAGAGGAAGCTATTAGTAGGATAGATTCATTCTTTCAGCACCAAGTATATTGGCTAGTATGACTTATGTAAATGGATGGCAAAAAGTATGTGTCTATATTGTAATTCTTTTTCATCTCTGGGACTATAACGGGTGTGTTTTATATTGTTGTGTTGGGTCATAAAGATGTAATTTATTTTATGTTGAAGTAAGTTCAAGTATTATGGACAGAAATGGAGACCGTAACGACCGGATCCCGGACCCCGGATCTGGGGGTGTTACAGTACCTCCCCTCCTTAAAGGGTTGTTCTTCTCAATTCATAAAGAAGATTAATAAGAGAGAAGAAAAGAAAAGAATTATAGAAAATTTTCATGATTGTAAAATATCATATTTAGAATTTACCTCTGAACTATAGGGGTTCATTAGAGAAGAAAATAATTGTATTCGTATCAAATACTACTTTGTCGTAATCTCACGTGTCAATATATCCTCGCTGCTCTGTCCATCATTCTATGGACCTGTACTCTTGTTTAATCTTAGCAACACTCACTTTTGGAAAATCCTTCAGCCTCTCAGGTTAAATCTTGGATTTCTCGCTTGGCATCATTGTTACTGACATTCCACGCTACTAGCTCTTTCACATTCACAATACTAACACTATCAGGTGGTCATCCCGAGAGATCATTTGGAAAACCCATTCATCAATCCATTCCTAACATTCCTTGCTTCACATTCCATAGTTACCTTCCCAGTCTTTTCTTTATCAATCACATCCTTCTTATTATCTGATTCTTATTCACTTTTGTTATTTATCTCCACCGTCATCTCATTATTGGGACATCCTTTGCATCTGGTACCTCTCTATTGGTATACCGTCAAATGTGCTTAATATGCATCCCATTTTTGGGGTCAAACTTTCCTTTGTTCAACCATCTAAATTCTCACTTTCTCGATCCATGAGTCTCTTTATCACTCAATCAATCTATTCCAAATTTCCTCGAATTCTCCCAACTTTAAAGGAGTTAATCTATATGTCATTTATGCTTTCAATTTCAACTTTCCGTTGTGACCAACAACCGTTGCCATGTCAATTTCATACTTTTCTAGCTTCATTGCTGGGGTTTCTCAGGAGTCCGCATACCTAACTCCCTTATTGATCCTCAACTTTATTTCCTTCGTATCAGCCGTCTTGTTTCGAACATCATGTTCTTCCGAAATTAAACCATCCAAAATAAATCTTAACGATTTCTCTATCTTGGATCCAATAAAATCTATTTATGTTTGTCATTCTGACGTCTCCACAGTCGTTATCACCTAATTCTCAGAAGAATCGCCACTACATTAAGGTAGTCCATTGTTGAATCACCATCGTTGTCGTTTACATAGTGCTTTAATAGCTAATCATACAGATTTCATAATTATTAGATCAAAATCTTCTAGAAAGACAAAATAATCCCTATTCCTTATCCATAGGAATACTTCCGGAACTTAATGTAGATATAACATGAAGCAGATAAAATTGTAGAAGAACTTCAAGCATCGCAGCTATGGCAGGTTGCTAAAATCATTTAACATATATCTTCAGTAGGAGAACGGAAGCTTAACGGTTTACTTGGTCATTTTGTATCATGGTCCTGGTTTACCTCAAAATAGGACCTCCTAAAGTGTGTAATTTGCTTAAGACGATATCAAGAATCGAATCTTTACTTAAACTATTATTACTGTCAATTCTTGCACAATCATCAGAAGGAGTGTAAATTCCTCCACTCCAATATGACCTTCAAGGTCCTTCCCAATACCATTCTGTTTCTTTGGTGTGAGCATTTATAATTACTCCTTTATGCTTAAAATGTCGGCCACCTCATTGGCCTTTCCTGAAAATAATAATTTCTTGTGATCAATGTTATCTGGATCTATTCCAACTCAATTTTTTTTTCTATCTCATTCCCATCGCTATTGGATGAAAGCATTCTCACTTAAGATCTGCTGAAGGAGAAAAGTATCTATCAGTCTTTTTCCATAAGTCATTACTTCCACCTTTCTGTGTGATCCTTATCACTGTTACTCCTAATTATACCTAGGATATTTCTTCTCTTAGTTCTTTCTTGTTTTAGGATAATCTCAACCTTTATTTAGTTCAATCCATACTTCCTCATGGTCTCACACATGCCTCGTCTGGCATTATTATTATTGGGTCATACATTCCATACCAAAATTCTAGTTTTGAAACTTAGGATATTAACTCTCTCTTTGTAAAATCTCTTAGGCCATCTTCATCATTCCTCCTGTATTTTCTAGGTACAGGGTATATCAAAATATCACTAATCAATCCTATAACAATTCTGTTAACGTACCTTCCGAAACTCCTCCCAATGAATCCTTAAAGGTTATTGTTGCCTTGGTCAATCCAACTTATATTATCTGAATTCACAATGTCTTTAGTAGGGGTAATGCCATCCTTTGTGCATTCCCCGGGTTCGTCTTAAATTATTGATATTCTATCCTCAATTCTATTTTCAAGAAATACTTACATCCTTTAATCAAAAATCAGATCACATATCCTTAATAAGGGCCCTTTTTTTTTCAATCGTTCTCATCTTGATAATCTATAGGTTGCTTAATGCTAGCCTTTTCTTTCAAATTGACGTCAGTCTACATGACCTTCTGAAAGACGACATATGTCTATCCGCTCTTCTTACAAAACTCGATAATGGTACCAAGGATGTTCTGGAAGATATTGGTCGAGTTCAACGTGAATCTATTAATACCTATTATTCTTCTTGAGGATATTCTATTTCAGATAACATTTATGCATCATACAGCACCATCTCTGACACTCTTCATGAACCTCCATTGATGTAAAATCCCATCGTCATGTATCTCAATTCACTTTATTTCTCCTTCTAGCTTATAAGCTGGTCAATCATATACGGCTGAATCACTTCGCTTTATATCCAAAGTTCTCGCGGTTGGCGCTCGGTTAGAAGCACCCCGCTTTGTCCTTACTTTGCTGGTCTAGTCACTTTAAAATTCTTTACCACATGGCCCCAAATGGCCGTGCTACAGTATGTGAGTTTAGGGTTAGCTAAGGGCATTACTTTTCTAGCAATTGCCTGGCATAGTGCCTCCTTCGTCCATAGCAAAGATAATTTATCTAGGGTAGGTTACGCTTATCAATATGCTTTTTCCTGCGTACTCTTAAACTTTTTCTTTTTGTATTTCTTCACTGCTTTCCTTTACACCACAAATCTTATGTACCAGAGTAGCATAGTCACTCAACTTGAGCACTGCCACTCTTCGTCCATCCTTCTTCCTCGATACCTTCTGATCTTCTCAAAATTTTACTCCATATAAGTCTCAATCGACTTCTTGGTACCTTCTCCGGGCACCTTTCCTTTATTTTTATCTTTTCAAATTCTCTTATCAATCCCACGTGCTGCAAAAGCTTAACACTCTTGGCATAATAGCCTTTTCATTTAAGTCAATCCCGGAATTTCTCAGTCCGTTTTGGTTCTTAAATACATTTCCTTTCTTATCGTCCAATCTCAACTTCACCGTTTTATTTCTTCAATCATTTGTAATAATCAGGGTCTGTCCATCAACCCATATAGCGGCTACCTTACCCAATCCGCAGGGTTCGCTCCAGTCTTCACTCTCTTTAGTGACGTTCTCTAATTATCAGAAAGACAAGGTTTGCCAAATTTTGTTGGATTTCTTTCCAGAATCAGGAAAATCTTGGTTAACCTATCCACCCACTGGTAATACTAAGAAGATCAATTTAAAAACCTAAAGAAAAGTTCTATGCGCATCCAAGCAGGTGGAATCGTAAGCAGTTATAATAACGGAATGATTGACATAAAGTTGGAAGTTTAACCACTGGAAGGAACCAAATATATACATCCTATAGAAGGGAAATCAAAAGTTTCAAACTGAAACATTCCACACCCTCCTGATACATATACGTCCTAATAGTCGATACTATCAAATGTCAGTCTACCTAACCACTAGTTTCAGAAGGAACACTACCAGCAGAGTTAGTCGTTCCGCAAAATTGGCACTATCAAGGCCATCCTAATCTGGTGAACCGTGCTGTCCGAATGCATCTGCAATTACCCTGTCGTGCTGCATAAGCGCACCACCTAAACCTATATGAGGTGCATTATAATATATCACAAAGTCTTCCTTCTTCCATTAGGCAATGCCAACGCTGGGTCGTCACAAATTTCATCTTTAGCTCCAGGAAGATTTTTTCATGCTTTCCCGTTCATTCAAACTCATTAGTCTTACAAATAAGTTGGGTTGCAGGACTGCAATCTTTTTAAAGTCCTGAACAAATCTTTGGTAATACCTGGTGAATCTTATGAAATTTCTCACCTTAGTCGGTGTGGTTGGCCTTTCTCAATTGAAACTGCCTTAACTCGGCGGGGTCGACCAACACTACTCACTATTGATCGCATGTCCTAATAACTAAACTTCATTATATCAGAATTCATACTTCGAGATCTTGGCATGCACTTGCTCTTTCAGGTTTCATCTCAAAACATTCTCCATTACCTCTTAACCACTGATCGTATTACTTGATCCATTTATGATTTAGCGTAGGAGTAAATTAATGTAACTATTATAATCCATTCAAGGAAAAGAAAGAATTTAATATTCCTCTGAATCACATGCATCTAGTGTTTCTGGTTCATCACTCAACTGAGTTGGATTAACACTATACTTAGTCTCTGACAACAGTCTATTACGAGTTTATCATAGACTCACTAGTCTTTTCCTCTTATAGGTTCTGAGATCATCGGTTCGCTTATTACTTTCTTATATAGCTTTATCCAATCATGCCATCATTTCCCAAGGTCTTTACTTTCTAAGCTGATCCATTCACAAAATGAACATTTCTCTGAATTAAGCCACCTCATCAATCTCAATTTGACTTGATAGATTATAACCATGAAACCTACCTTCTCCTGGTGAATTACTATTGATAATATTCACACTAATCCATTTATCAAATGATATGGCATTTGCTACCTCTATCTCAACTGCTCTCGGAGACTCTGCTCCCCATCCTATATCGATGTCTTTGATAATCATGCATCATTCTAACTCCTTTCTCATTAATCTGAAAGTCTCTAAGGATTCTTATCTATCCCCATAGAAGAACCCAAGTAATCCTTCCAATCCGTCTTACTTGCTGGTACTACATCCGGTAGTCCGGCTATGAATCCAATATTGATATTTAGTTCTCTTAACAATATCTCAGTTCTTCACGCTCACTTCTCAGTGCACTATAATCTTAGCCCTGACAGTCATTCTGGCTGCAGCCTTCATTTCCTCAAGGGTAAGCTCCTTATCCTTAACAGGATTTTCCTCCTCTGCTGGAACCTCCATCGGGTCCTCAGTAGGGTACTTTATCGAATCCACAATCCGATCATCAGCATATAATAAAGCATCACGTGCTGCTGCTCGTAAGCCTCAAGGTCTTTCGCCTTGCTCGTCGATACGATATCAAGCTAAGTTACTATTATGTACTTAATAATTCCCATAAGGGTTTTAGGTGAACTTGGCAAGAGTTCTTATTATCTTAGTGAATTTATTATTATAACGTCGCCTCATCTCTGGGATATATAACTCTCGCTCTAATACCATTTCTGTAATACCCCCAGATCCGGGGTCGGGGATCCGGTCGTTACGAACTCAATTTCCATCCACAAAACCAACATAACTTAAATTACAACCTTGTGACCCAAAACAACAACATAAAAACACACCAGTTATAGTCCCAGAGATGAAATCAGAGTAACTATCAAATGTTATTAATCACGAGTTTGAGTTATTACAACCCAAAAGAATTTAACTTACATACTCTTTGCCATCCATGTACATAAGTTATATGGATAAATATATCTGCTTAAAAGCGGAAAACTAGCCTACCAATAGCTTCCTCCTTAGCAATGGTAGCTACATCAGCAGGTAACTCTCTGACGGCTCCCACGCTCTTGCGCCAAGTGTTCATTGGACGGCTATCTTCTCTAGCTGTTGTTGTGATATAATAAAATAAAGCAAGGGTGAGCAATATCCCACCAACAATAACGTATACTGAACAATAATATATACAATAGTTCAAAAGTATTTTTGAAACCATATGCCATGCATTAACGAACATAGTGCCAATATAATATAAATGATGAAGTTGCAAGGTAACTCAAAACATATATTATGTAGAAATATCTGTTGTGCAAGATAAAAGCAAGACATCATCATATGTCATAAAAGAAGGGAATTGCAGGAAAATACTGCAATCCCAGTTTTGAACATTTTTCAAACTCCTGCCAACCTGAAAGAAGTCTCTTCGATACGTGTTACGGGGGATGCCCGTCAACCTGAAAGAAGTCTCTTCGATACGTGTTGTAGGAAATTCCCAATTTGGGAGATGAACTAATACTGGAGTTATCACGCGCCAACAATCCCACTCCCCGATGATCAGTCGGAGATGGTACAGCCCAATATATTTTACTACCGGTAGAAGGAAGAACTGACGGATTTACTTGTCTACCGCCCTTTTTAGTAACTCCCTGGGCAACGGTTGGGCCTTGTGATGGACCGCGCGACTCGGCCTCTTACACACGACTCCTAGTTCGAATAAATCCATGACTCTGAAACGTAAAGTTCGTCCTCCTTTCCCTAAGTGTAATACTCGTTGATTCCTATATTTCCCAAGGTAGTCGAATCTAATTGGAAAAGAAGATTTACCAATATTTCCCAAGCTGGTGCTTGTTAATGGATATAAACTTGTCCCAACACTCTTACCCCTCGAATGATGAGGAAGTAATAAAAGATTCAATCGATGAATAGCAACCAAGTTGCAAGTACAAGGAATAGTTTTAAAAGATTTATGACCGGGAAGTCAACAAAATAAATAACATTTCTCAAGGTTCCCTTATAATTTGAAAGATAAATTTGAATGAAGAATAGAATTTTTGAGAACCTTCCTTGATAAAATAATATTAATAATAAGACTCAGAGATAATTTACATAATATTCGAAGATCGAAGATAATATTTGAGTAAAATAATATATTTTAAAACTAGTTAAAAGAATTATATAAATATTCAAAGAATATTTATTAACTCATAAATATTTAAATTATATTTTTAATATGAAATATTGCTCAAAGTAAACCTCGAATGACATATGAGAATATTCATTAAATAAATAATTCCTTGAATAAATATTCAAATAATATCCGATAATTTAATCAACCTTAAATGAATATTCAAGATAATATTCATTAAAGAGATAAGGCTTAAATGAATATTCAAATGAATATTCATTAAATAAATAAACTCGAATGAATATTCCAAAATAATATTCATCTAAATCAATAGCCTCAAATGAATTTCAAAAATAATATTCATTAAATAAATAATCTCGAATGAGTATTCAAATAACATTCCTCAAATAATTTTCAAGTACTTAATACTTATGGAAATATAAATAATGTTCATAAATAACATCCCTCAAATAATCAGTCACTGGAATCCTTCCGGGTTTCCATGACTATCTACATTACAAAATACAGACTCCCGGTCTTTATTAAAAGAATGAGATCATATGCCCTTCACTAAGGGTCTTAGCAATATCCGGTTTATAATTAGTATATCTTGTATCTAACTTATAAGCCAACATCAATCAGGGAACAAGTATTACAATGTAAATTGGAAATTAGGCATGCATGCTATGGCATATGTATAACAACATTCAATTATATATATTACCACAACAACAGTTCCAAAGTATTGGAAACTTGCCTGGTACTCCTGTCGAGGTGGTGTGTCTCAGGGTAGTCCGGTGATCTATAAATAATCAAAATATCCGAGATTAATCACTTAACGTTTTGAATAGTTAAGTATATACTATACTTAGGTTAAAACACGTTTCCAAGTTATCTCGTTATATACTCTCTATTGTAACTCTTATTAACCCCGTTATGACCCGACATTGGTTAGCTATTATCTCGTTTAACATGAGGTCTTCTATCACACCTTCCTATGATCTCTAATATTTAATTACCAAGATTCATCACTGAATTCTCTTTAATAATCCTTGAATCCAAATTCCTTAAATCTTTCAATAAATCCTTAAGTCTTTCAGTGTCCAGGGAAATCTCGGGGAAAATAAAAGTGCTATTTTTCAGAATCCGATAACTTTTACATACACTCTTTTTCCCCTTGGATCATTAATACGGACTCAGAAATCCGTTCCTGGTACTTCTATATAGTGTCGTCTAATAATATTCCAATTTCCACCAAAAACACTATTCATCACTTATTCTCTCTTTAATTCTTATAATTAGAAAAATGTCCTTGCGCTTTCCCGAGCATTCCTTAACCCTTTTACGGAACCACTAGACTTATAACAGATATCGATTTGGATGACATAGGAACCATCTTCCTCATTTAGAATCACCATATCCTACTTTATAGGAGACAGATTATTCTAATCTAAGTTGTCAACCCATTGCATTCTTCATGACATATAAACATTGGAATCCACATCCATTCCATTCCTTAGAACAACTGTTACACTTATAATCCATTACATAATAAAAGTTTTAATTCCTACAAAAAATCTGGGTTCTTACAGACTTTTCCTTGAGAAATGTCTTCATCCACACTTTGAGTGGATGGTTCTTGTGTGACTGGATCCTCAGTGGCTACTGAACTCCTTTGAAGTTCAGGTTCTTGTGGGCTGGATCCTTTCAGAGGTAAAGTGATCCTCTGTTTCTTCTGTCTATGAAAAACCCTTGCTTCAACATGTTTCTTTTGAAGTGGTGTTGGTTCTAAACCAAGCTGAGCAGTAATAGCATTGACTTTCTCCACTGACATCTCAACTATTCTTTGTTTTGGAGAGGTAGGCACTGGAGAATCAGAAATTTCAATAGCCTTCACAGGTGAAGTATCAGGAGTAGAGATGTTAGGAGTGATAGTGGTAGCATGAATTGATGATCCATCAGGATTGGTAAAGACATCAGGAATATTCTTTATATCACCAGTAAGATTTTGTATCTCCATAGGAATGAAAAATTTGCTCTTGTTGATTACCTTTCTTCTTTTCTTTGGCTTTTCAGATTTAGCCATTTCTTCAGTAACAACAGTAGCAACTTCCTTTTTCTTCAACATAACTGATAAAGGTACTTGATCATCACCAGAATCAGAATTAAAAACTTACTTGTTGACAAAATTTTCTCTTCTCCCCTGTTTCTTTATACACTCCAGATTCAATCAAAGACTCAGCAACCTTAATAACAAGTTTCTCCAAAACCAGGACCCCTTGTTCACCCCCTTGTGACTTCATTTGAGTGAGGGTTGGAGTGGAGAAATCCTTTAATCCTGATTGCCTTCCAGACACATCAGATCTAGCTGATTTCTTTGATTTTTCAACTGATGCCTTTTGTGAGACACCAGAGGTGGTTAACTGTTTGGATGAGTGTCTGGGTTGTGTGCTTTGGTCAGAAACAAGATGTGTGGAGTCCTGTCTCATAGCACCAGAAATATGTCTAAGACCATCAGGAATTGATCCATAATGAGTAGACATTCTCTTTGTCAAACGAAGCTTGACCTCATTAGGAAGGAAAGCATTGCCTTCAAAGCCATTTACCTTATCACATTTATTCAGGGCTTTGACATTATTTTCAAAAATTTTAAAAATAGGCAAAATTGTATCATCTTCAAATTCAACATTGGGACATAAGTGAGAGAATATTAATCGAAAGAATCTAATAAAACAGATATAACCATATTTATCTACTTTTCTAGCACTTAATGCTTTCAGAATGAAAGATCCATAATCAAATAAAGTTTCATGGATTAGAGAATACCCAATGTGAACAGAAGCAGAAGGTAGTGCATCAAAGTTAGAAACTTTGTTCAGGAAGCATCTACTGATTGAATCAAAGAAGAAGTTCCATTCTTTCCTAAGCTTTGTTCTGTACAAATCTCCAAACTTCTTTGGTTGTCCATTGTATCCAAGACTTGTAGTATATTCCAGAAAAGTAGCATCAGAAATACTTGCTGGGGATTTACCACTGAGAGATGGTAATTGTAGAGCTTCAACGACAACTTCTGGAGTCACATGATATGTAACACCATTATATTCAAAGGTCAGGTTAGGCTTTCCTGAAGGTGCATATTGGCCAAAGACAGCAGTGGTCCAAACCTGCATAACACACTTGAAAGAAACTTTGGAAGGTTGTGTTAAAGCATAATTCATTGGACTTGTGGCCAAGAAATCCTGAATGGTATGAAAATCATTCGAAAGTTCCTGATGCTCAAGAACAGTAACATAGTTGTTAGGAGCAAAAGTGACGCCATTAATAACAACCTTATTGTTTATGAATGATGAAGAATCCATTATAGTTGAGAATATGTTGGAATTTGAGATTTTGAAAATTAGGGTTTACGTTCGCACAGAGAGAAAAAGAAGATGTAATACTGATCGTTTGAGAATAATGAACAATTTAGAAAACTAAATTGATTTTAGACAAAACAAATTATTTCTCAAAAACAGGTGTAAGTCTCTGATTTGTGCAAACATAAGTAGTAGACTGAATTACGTGAGAGAGTGGTGATAACCGCACGCGACATGATTTACAATGTGTATCTATATGTATTTGTGAGAGAAACACACGCGCTCGTACCTTTATTCAAGAAATACATTTGTGATAATGGCAATAAAATATTTAATTTGAGAAATCAAATATCACAATAAAAAAACTGGTACTGGTAAAAACCAGAATATGAAGCGTTTCATGTCCTCGTTAGTCTCCTACCTCTATTTAACACTCTGAGACTTGTCCACTATCTCTTTAACCTTGAACCCTTCATACTCTCCTGAGAAAAATATAAAAACCCTTCCAAAGAAAACACTTTAGTAGAAAGATGTCAAACCTGGTTATCAAAGAAAAGAATCTCCATCTCGTAGAGAAAAGAGATATTTTTAGTTATACTCGTGAAGAGTTTGAAGCCTTTGACTGGGAAAGGCAACTTGAGACTTTGTGGCTACATATGGACGCCAGTCTTGAAGAGATCGAGAAGGAAAAACCTGCAAAAGTGATCAACATCGATGCTACTCTCCAGGCAACATTCGAATGGCTTTCCTCTAAGGCATCCTCGTCCAAAACCTCCAACCATTGTTAATGAATATGTCAGCAAAAATAACCTTATCCCTATTAACTTCCACCCAAACAAAGTGGCAAAGATGGGATCTGGTATAGCTGCTAGCAATGGAGTGGTTTGGACTTCACATTTTCTTTTGTTGTTGAATAGATTAGTAGATAGAGAAAACAAAAAGATTTGATGTATGCATGTAATCTCTTTCTTATTATCAATGAAAAACCTTGTTTCTCTAATCTTATTCATTGTTTTCTGCACTTTTTATGTTATTGAACTGATCTATGAAGTATGAAATCAAAGTAGTAATCATGAAAAACTAATTAAAGTAATCACATTATTCACAAGTTCATTAACAATAGCCACAAATAAATCAAGAAAACAGAACAAAAAGGAAGCACTTAGATCCTGATCATTATATTGATAAACGAACCGTTGCATCAGGATTCGATGTTTGACTAAAGTCAGGATTGACTTTTCGTCAGGATTCGATATGCATCAGGATCTTATGATCATCAGTAATTGATCTCCCCTTGTTCTCAGAAACTCTCATAATTCACCATTCCTAATTCATTCACCAATTTTGTAAAAGTAGCTTCCAGCAGAAATGTACTCAGCTTCAGTATTTGATGTGGAGATAAACTTTTGCTTTTTACTGTACCAAGAAACTAGTCTTCCTCCCAAAAACTGACAACTGCCTGAAGTACTTTTCCTGTCTATTTTGCATCCTGCAAAATCAACATTTGAGTATCCACATAAACTAAAATCAGATTCTCTAGCATACTAAAGGCCAAGAGAAGGAGTGCCTTTCAAGTATCTGAAAATCCTTTAACTGCAATAAGATGTGGTTCCCTAGGACTTGCCTAAAATCTTACACATAGATAGGTTACATACATGATATCTGGTCTACTAGCAGTTAGATACAAAAGTGAGCCAATCATACCTCTGTAGTTAGTTACATCTACCTCAATACCTTGATCAGGATCAAGCTTAGTAGCTGTAGCTATGGAGTTGAAGCAGTAGAACTGTCTTGCATGTTAAACTTCTTTAATAAATTCTTTGTGTACTTTGACTGATTGACTAAAATCCCATCATCATCCTGTTTAACTTGCAGACCTAAGAAATATCTCATTTCTCCCATCATGCTCATTTAATATCTAGACTGCATTAGCTTTGAAAACTTCTCACACAATTTGGAGTTAGTTGACCCAAAAATGATATCATCAACACAAATTTGAACTAACAACAAATCCTTACCATGATTCAAATAAAACAAGGTTTTATCAATTGTACCTCTTTTCAATCCACTTTCCAGTAAGAATTGAGCCAATGTTTCATACCAGGCTCTTGGAGCTTGCTTTAGTCCATAAAGTGCTTTATCCAGTCTATAGACATAATATGGATATTTAGGATCAATGAAGCCAGGAGGTTGTTCAACATATACCTCCTCTTCCAATTCTCCATTCAGAAAAGCACTATTAACATCCATCTGGAAAACCTTGAATTTCTTGTGAGCTGCATATGCCAGAAAAATTCTGATAGCTTCTAGTCTCATCATAATCTATTCCTTCCTGTCGAGAATTCCCCTTTGCAACTAATCTTGCTTTATTCCTTACAATTGTGCCATCTGAATCTGTCTTGTTTCTGAACACCCACTTTGTACCCACAATTGACCTACCCTTTGGCCTTGGTACTAGTTTCCAGACTTCATTTCTTTCAAATTCATTTAGTTCTTCTTGCATAGCTGTAACCCAATCAGCATCCTTGAGTGCATCTTCAACTTTCTTAGGCTCCTCCTTTGATAGAAAGTTGTGATAAAGATATTTATTCTGAGTTGCACTTCTGGTTTTAACACCTGCATCAGGATTCCCAATCATTAAATCAGAAATTGGTGGTGGTAAATCATTTCTTGAATTTGATGCTCCCCCTGGATTGGTGTTGTCTTCAAAAGAACTAGAATTGTTAGAAGCTCCCTACTGTCAGAATTATCACTTGAATCTGTTTCTGATGAATCTCCTCCTGATGTTTGAGTTATTTATGTACTGATGGTTTCTTGCAGTTGCTCCCCCTCAACATTTGCATTAGCATCAGTAATTTGTTTTTCATCAGGAATGAGAGAATCGTCAGGAACTGATGGAGTATCAGTATCTAACATGGTTTTATCAGGATTCTTGGTAGCTTCATTTGTAAAAATCAAACTGTCATGTGAGTCATCAGCAATTCCTGTTATCTTCTTATCATCAAAAGATACATTGATAGACTCCATGACTGTCTTTGTTCTTAGATTGTAAACTTTAAAGGCTCTTATAGTTGGATAGCCAATAAAGATGCCCACATCAGCCTTAGTCTCAAATTTTCCTAATTGTTCAGGATGAGGTCTTAGAACAAAGCACTTTCAACCAAACACATGTAGATGCTTCAGACTAGGCTTCTTTTCTTTAATCATTTGATAAGGAGTTACACCATGCCTATTGATTAAAGTAATGTTCTGAGTATAGCATGCTGTGTTGGCTGCTTCTGCCCATAAATATGTAGGTAGTTTAGTGTCCTCCAACATAGTTCTGCCAGCTTCAATAAGAGTTCTATTCTTTCTTTCAACTACTCCATTTTGCTGGGGTGTGCCAGGAGCAGAGAATTGTTGAACTATTCCTTTGTATTTGCAGAACTCTTCCATTACTAAATTCTTGAATTCAGTTCCATTATCACTTATTTGAATATTGACTTTGTGCTTTGTACCAGTTTCAATGAGTCTCACATGGTCCAAAAGTATTTCAACAGTTTTATCTTTTCTGTGTAGAAAATACACCCAGGTAAATCTAGTATATTCATCAACAATGACTAGAGTATACCTTTTCTTACTGATGGACATTATGTTGATTGGCCCAAACAAGTCAAGGTGAAGAATGTGATATGGTTCATCAATCGAGGATTCTGTTTTACTCTTGAATGATGTCCTTCTCTGTTTAGCCTTCTAACAAGCATCATAGAGTCCATCAGGAGTATACATTGCCTTTGGTAATCCTCTCACCAAATCTTTTTTAACCAACTCATTGATGTTGTTGAAGTTGTGATGAAAAAGCTTCTTGTGCCAATTCCAACTTTCATCTACTGAGGCTTTGCTGATGAGATGTATGGAGGGACCATCAGTATTGGTGTACATGTTGGCTTCATAAATGTTACCATGTTTTTGACCAGTTAAGACAATCCTTCCAGATGCTTTACTGACTACTTCAAAATTAGTATCATTAAAGTTGACATGATAACCTCTGTCTGTGATTTGACTAACACTAAGCAGATTTTGTTTGAGTCCTTTCACAAGAGCTAGTTGATCAATGATGACATTTCTAATGATTATCTTGCCATTTTCCAAAGTTTTTCCAATGTTGCCATCTCCATAAGACACTGTTGGGCCAGCTTTCTCCTCAAATTCTGATAGCAGGGTTTTGTTTCCAGTCATGTGAACAGAACATCCACTATCCATGACCAACACATTTTTCTTTTTACCCTGCAACTAGAAACAAAGAAAACTCAGTTAAAATTTTTAAGAACCCACACTTTTTGGGTTCTGTTTGCATGAGCTTTAACATTTTTATCAGCAGAAGTCTTTTTGACAAAAGCAGTCCTGTAAGGAATGATTCCATTAGAATTTGCCTTGTCAGTATCAGAGTTAGTAGATGCATGCTTCTTATTGACATTCTTAACTTTACCAGAAATTGTACTTTTATTGAATTTAGGCAAAGGCTCATAATAATTGTAGTACAAATTGTGGTATTCTTCACATGTATAAATAGAATGCCATTTACTACCGCAATGAAAACATGGATTCTATGGTTTATAAAATACTGATCTATTCCTAATGCCAGACTTAGGAACTACAGTAGCCTTCTTTTTACTCCTCCTGCAATCAATAGCAAGATATGATTAGAGTTACCACAGTCAAAGCATGATTTCCTTGGTGCATTTAGAATATACTTATAATTATTCTCTTTATTTATTCCAACTTTACCATTTCTATTTCTCTTAGCAATAGTTGTTTTCTTTTTATCTATAACTTCACAAATTCTAACTCTTAGTTATTTTTTAGACAAAAGACCTATATTCTTTGAATTTGTTAACTTAACATTTTTGGACACATTCTCTGTATTTTGTTTAGTAGGAGTTGATCCCTTTTCAGTAACTAAATTGGAATCTTTACTATACACAAAATTGACAGGTTTAATATCAGATTTGGTGTTGTCTATAAGAACCCTGATTTTTGGTAGGAATTAAAACTTTTATTATGTAATGGAAAATAAGTGTGACAGTGGTTCCGATGAATGAATATTTAGTGGATATGGGTTCCAATGTTTATATGCCACGAAGAATGCAGTAGGTTGCCAACTTAGATTAGAATAATCTATCTCCTGGAAAGAAAGATATAGTAAATTCCAAAGAGGAAGATTATTCTCATGTCATCCAAATCGATATCTGTTATAAGTCCAGTGGTTCCGTAAAAGGGTTAAAGAATGCTCAAAAGAGAACAAGGACCTTATTTCAAATTATAAGGAATAAAGAAAGAATAAGTGATGAATGGTGTTTTGGTGGAATTAGGAATATTATTAGACGACACTATATAGAAGTACCCGGAACAGATTTCTCAGTTCGTATTAATGATCCAAGGGAAAAAGAGTGTATGTAAAAGTTATCGAATTTTGAAAAATAGCACTTTTATTTTCCCCGAGATTTCCCTGGACACTGAAAGACTTAAGGAATTATTGAAAGGATTTAAGGAATATTGGTTCAAGAATTATTAAAGAGAATGGAGAATGATAGTATAAATATTAAGACGGTTTCCGGTGAAACCCTAACTAGATATCTTCGAGATATTCCTCCGAACGATCAACGAATTAAGCAATAACCGGACAAAGAAACAAGCAGAGGATCAAGGTGCATGCATGTGCTAGTGGAAAATATCTGGTAACCAAATAGTTACAAGAGTAACTAACAAAATTAGAAACCAACCAAGCACTTAGCTTCCTCACCACTAATCATCAACACTTGTCTCTCCAAAATACATCATCCATGACATACTACATGTATTAAAGCTACTTTATGGGAGATATTATCTAAATACACTACAATAATGCAAAGTAGATGAGAACAAAGCAAGAGAAACCAAGCAAAACTCCATCTCTGTCAAACTGCCCAGCAGGAGTATCAAGAAAAGAAAAATTCATATCTCCACTTCGACCCATTCTAAAATCACCAAATTTTAACCAAAACTTCTCCACTCCATGGTTAAGGTTCGTTAAAAATTTCATGGCAATCTAATGAGTATAGCCTAGCCAAATCTCCTCCCCAAGTTGAAGAAGCCAAACTGCCTGTTCTTGATATTTTCTGTCCAGCGGGAAAAAATGGTTCTAAACCATAGCTACCAAGCTTCAAATCTCATGATCTATAGCTTAAAACAAAGCTTATGAAGGGCCTAAGATGTGGTAAAAATTTGAGAGCTAAACTCTTATTTTTCGATTTTCTATGATTTTTACAAAAGTGATGATGAATAGTAACCCTTAGAAACTAACTTTGTTTTCTTGCTTGATTTGGATGATTCAAGCTATCTTAAGGTTATAAAAGGACTATATAAGGATTATTATGGCTACTACACACTCCAAGGAAGGTATAACACTTGAAACCCTAGCTTGAATCTTGAGTTTTTATGGAGTTTTGGATGATATATGCATGTATAACTCTTAGAGATGTGATTGAGCTTTGTTATATGTTTAACTAGTTAATAAGAATGGAAAGGCAGTGTTTTATATTTATAACTCTTAGAGATGTGGTTTAGAGTGGAAACCATGATTGTTGGAGTGTTTTAATTTTGGAAATATCCGAGTTATAGCCGTCGTAATGCCAAATTTTTGTTAAACCTTGAAAATCGTGTATCGCAGTAGCTCTAAATATCTAAAATGGTTAAGTGTATGACATACCCTTGAAGATCTCGAGTCATAGAGCGTTTTGGCGAAAGAATCGAAGCAAACGGACTTATGGTTTAGGAATTATGGTCAATTTACTAAAAGTAGTTCGAAACCGTAAATGCAAATTCGTAATTGAAATTGAACCGCCTTAACTCAAGTAATTCAGTGACAAATCTTGGTAATTAAATATTAGAGATTATAAGGAAGGTGTGAGAGAAGACCTCATGTTAAAAAGATCGTTTTTCGATTTTATAAAAATGTTTGAATCAAGGTTAAGTGCGAACGAACCCCTAAAAAGGATACTTGGTTATAACTTTGTAAAATCACTTAGATAACGATCGATAAATCTCGAGATATGATCTTGGTTAGTAAACGATCGACCCTAGAACTTATATGACTCAAGTACCTATCAAATGTACGATTAATGACATACCTTGATAGCAAGCAAGTGTCGGGTCATAACGGTGTTAGATGAGCGATAACTTGAAAACGTGCTTTAACTTAAGTAAAGTGTTTACTTGGCGTTTCAAAGTGATAGGTGATTAACCCGGGATAATTTTGGTTATTTATAGATTGTCGGACCTGTTGGTGTATACTGAAAATATTTATTTGAAGTATTTACATTTATTTCTGGCCGATTTAATTGAGAATCATTTAAATGTTTACATGTTGTCTAAATATTATATATTGTGAATAATCTAGTATCAAATGGGATACAGAATATTAGATTATTAAATACGGTTTATATAATATAATAAGGTTCACAGCACAGGTGGAGTTAGACAATCCACTGGAATGGCTGTAGTATTATTTAGATTAGTTTATATTGACTAATAAATAATACTAGTATACTTTGTGTATATTGAACAGGATCAAATTTAGAATTGTTCCCTTATACTGATTAAGAAGGTGAACTAAGATTCTATGTTATTATTAATGCTTAGGTTCTTAATCCAGATATAATAATTGACACGTATATATTATTTACATGCTTTGATTTATATATGAAATAATTCTTTTGATTTATTTCATTATATTTTGGGTAATGAAATAATATATATGGTGGGATATTATTTATTGAAGGAATCCATGTCCTGATAATATTCGGGTTAATGATGTCCCCTTGAAAGCTCAAAAAGATTTAATTATGTGAAACCCTGCAGGTGGATTTATTCCGGCATAATTAAATAAAGGTTGAGTGGATAATCAAGGATAAAAGATATTAATTAAATGAATTATCAGTAATTTATTTAATTAATGGACATGCGATATTTTAAACATGGGGAATTTAATAAGCAAATAATATTGGAACCGAATTAATTAATTAAATTACGGTATTAGGAAAGGTAGTGCAAATATTAATTCTTTAGTGGATTGAATTAATATTTAATTACATTGGGCTAGGCTCAAGATGTAATTAGAAGGCCCAACCTAATTATCCATGATCCCTATTGTAGCCTATATATATTCCTATTCTCTTCTTGCTGGGGGCTGGTCGAAAAAATTTTGTAGCCACCCAGGAGCAAGAAGAGAGGTAAACTTGAGAAGACGAAGGCCACACTTCGCTCAAGGGAATTTGGGAATACAATAGAAGAGCGTGGAATCAACCGTTAACAAGGTGATTTTTCTATTCGTACTCGTTAATTTATTGTATCGAAATTCGCAGTGCCAAGATCTGATTGTCCCAACAATTGGTATCAAGAGCCTGGTTCATTGGTTCTGCGAATTTTGATACGATGTCCATGTCGTAATTATATATGCATGTGTATAGTGGTGTGCTTGGATAATAATCTTTTGCAGGTTGTTTAGTATCCACTATTATGGCCATGTAATTTTAATTATGTGTTTGGATCCCACGTGGTTTAATCGTGGTTATTTTATTTGGTTTCCACGTGGTTTATCGTGGTTGTAAAACACGAGGGTTGATCGTGTTAGAATAGATTTACAAAATTAGTTTTGTATTAGATCTGTTTTGTATGTAATTGTTTGATGGATTATGTAAAAATCCGGGTATTTTGTAACAATTATGTGCGATCGGAAATCAAATCGGAGAAACAAAATTGTCCGCTGCGTAATTGATTTTGGCTGCTGGTATAGTAGTTCGAACAGAAGAACTCAAGAAACAAAGTCTGGAGAAACAGTGAAGCCGCGCGCGTGAAAAAATTCTGGACAAATGGTGTAACGCAGGCCTGTCCTGCGTTACAGGAAGAAAAGGGTCTGTAACGCAGGACAGGCCTGCGTTACAGGAAGAAAACGGCCTGTAACGCATGGCTGTCCTGCGTTACAGGAAGAAACAGGTCTGTAACGCAGGTTCTGAATGCGCGACAGGGTTTTTACAGAAAAAAATTTATTTTTCAGCAGAACAGGGCTGGAATTTTTTATTTTTTTTTCACGGGGCCATAATAGTGGATTTAAATTATGTTTTTTAATTTTAATTCCGCTATTTAATTTTTAATTATTGCTTTAAATAATTATTATGTGTGTTGTTAATTATGTGTGTAATTTTTAATTGCATGTTTAACATAATTAGGACGACATGGACATTAATTTTATTTATTGCTTTAATTTTATGATGCATGCTGCTATGTTATGTGTTCTTTGTATTGTTATTTTTATAACATGCGGACCTCGAAAAAAATAACATAGGGCGATGCATCTAGATAAAATTCCTCAATTTTAAATAAAAATTCTAAGTGGGTGAGGGAATTAATTAGGAATTAAATCCCATGGTCTCCATTATTGTGTGTATGTAATTTAACACCGAGACGAATATAAATTATATACATGCCACCCATCGTGGCGTATGATTTATGGTGTCAGGTAGTGTTATGGATATTACTAGAACAAACTTCCTAAATTAATTACGAATATTGAAAGGTATACATGCCACCCATCGTGGCGTACCAAGTTTCATAGAATTCGATTAATTAGAAGGGTACCACTGATTGAATATAGATTTTCAATATTGAGAGAAAGGATGATTCTGTCTAGAAAGGGGTCTTAAGTGATGCCTCTTGACAATGCTCCCCCCGATCTGGGAATTATCCTATTATCGATTATTGATTTGAAATATTTAATGGTGGTATCCAGTCTTTTTATTAATTTAAGATTTAATAATGGTATACACTTAGCTATGAAAAATAATATATAGTCCACCCTAACGTGGCGTATTATTTAGTAATAGGACCGAAGTAATATTTAAACGAATTTAAGTGGTATATATGTCATCCATCGTGGCGTACCAGATACTTATGGTGTTTAAATATTAGTGCATTAATTTTAATTAATTGTTAGAGGAAACCAATAGGATTTAAGATTTATGCAACTATCTGATTATGTGTTACATGTATGATTCTCAGGATTAGATCACTATGGGCTTTAATCCACTATTCACCATACTTAAGGATAACAAACTTACTGGACCGAACTATATTGAATGGAAACGTAATTTGGACATAGTGTTGACTGCTGAGGAGTACAAATTTTGTACTTATGAACCCAAGCCAGACCAGCCTGCTGAAGATGCTCCTGAAAGTGAGAAGGAGTATTATAAGAGGTGGATTAAGGCTGATGAGATGTCGCGATGTTACATTCTGGCAGCAATGTCGGGTGTTTTGCAGCATCAGCATCAGGCTATGCCCACTGCTTCAGATATGCTCTTTAATCTCAAGGAACTTTTTGGAGAACAGAATAGGGCTGCTAGGCAAGTAGCAATGAAGGCTTTAATGAACACTCAGATGGTTGAAGGAACACCTGTTAGGGATCATGTTCTCAGAATGATGTCTCATCTGAATGAGATGGAGATCCTTGGTGCTGATATTGATGGGGAAACCCAGATCGATATCATCCTTATGAGCTTGCCCAAAAGTTTTGAGCAGTTCCGCTTGAATTACACCATGAACAAAAGGATGTATAGTCTCGCGGAACTTCTGACAGAACTTCAAGCAGCTGAAGGACTCTTTAAGCAGAATGTTCAAGTTAATGTGGCTGAGAAAGCTTCTTCATCTAAACCGAAAGGTAAGAAGAAGAAAAAGACTCAGACACAGAAAGCTGGAAAGATTGCTAATGCAGTGGGAGTTCAAGGTGGTGTGAAAAAGCCTAAGGGCAAGTGCTTCAGGTGCAAGCAGTCAGGTCACTGGAAACAGGATTGTCCTCTTCCTAAGAAGACAAACAATACCGGTATGTCTCTTTCTCTAGTTACAGAAACATATATAGCGGCTATATCTACGAGCACTTGGTGTGTAGATACAGGAGCCACTGACCATGTTTGTAACTCTATGCAGGGGTTCCAGCAATCCAGAATGCTTAGAGATGGCGAGATATATGTGTTCATGGGAGATGCTACGAAAGTTGCAGTAGTTGCAGTTGGAATAATTACATTGTCTTTTGGCGATGATAGGATTTTGGTTTTGAACAATTGTCTTTATGTACCTTCGTTTAGAAGGAATTTAATTTCGGTTTCTAAACTTGCCATGGATGGTTATAATGTTTGTTTGGATCGTAATGTTTCTATTATGATGAATAAACGAGTTATATGTTCTGGTACATTGCAAGACAATTTATATATTATTAATCCTATCCAACCAATGCTGCAACATAAGGAAACTAATAACATTCTTTCTAGCTCAAATAAAAGAAAGAAACCTTCTGAATTGAACCAAACATATCTTTGGCACTTAAGATTAGGTCATATTAACTTGAGGAGGATTCAAAGACTGGTAGTAGATGGGCCATTAGGCTCGTTGGCAGTGGAGCCATTTCCAGTTTGTGAATCCTGCTTGGAAGGTAAGATGACTAATAGGCCTTTTAAAGCAAAAGGGAATAGAGCTAAAGAAGTGTTAGAATTGGTTCATACTGATTTATGTGGACCTATGAGTATCCAAGCAAGAGGAGGTTATGAGTATTTTGTCACTTTCATTGACGATTATTCTAGATATGGGTACATTTATTTGTTACGCCGTAAGTCTGAGTGCTTTGAAAAATTCAAAGAGTACAAAGCAAGTGCGGAGAAGCGACATCTTGGAAAATGTATCAAGTCACTACGATCAGATCGTGGTGGCGAATACTTGCTTGGAGAATTTAGGGAATATTTATCAGAAAATGGGATTGCATCCCAGTTGTCTGCACCTGGCACACCTCAGCAGAATGGTGTAGCAGAGAGAAGGAATCGGACTCTTTTAGAGAGTGTTAGATCGATGATGAGTTATTCAGATTTACCCAAGTCGTTTTGGGGATATGCTATAGAAACAGCGGCTTACCTTCTGAACTTGGTACCTTCTAAGTCGGTTCCCAAGACTCCAATAGAATTGTGGACTGGTAGCAAACCAAGTCTAAGACATATTCGGATTTGGGGTTGTCCAGCACATGTGCTGAACAAGAACGCGACCAAGTTAGAATCTCGTACAGAAGTAAGGCTGTTTGTAGGCTATCCCATGGGAACGAAAGGTTATTCATTTTATAGTCCTAGGGATCGAGATATCATTGTTAGCACCAATGCTAGATTCTTAGAAGAAGACTATATAATGAAACACAAACCCATGAGTAGTATCGTTTTAGAAGAACTAGTGGGAGGGACAGATAATCCCCAAGTGCCAATAGTACAAGTAGATCAACCACAAGAAAATGCACAACCTGTCACTAATACCACACCGGTGCTTCGTCGTAGTGGGAGGGTTGTTCAACAACCTGATAGATTCATGTTTTTGGGAGAGTCCTCGGACTTGGTCTCTGGTGAACATGATGAGGATCCCAGGACATACGAAGAAGCAATTCTAGATAAAGATGCAGATCTTTGGCAAAAGGCAATGGAATCTGAGATGGAATCTATGTATTCTAATCAAGTTTGGGAGCTCGTGGAACCACCCAAAGGTGTAAAACCCATTGGATGTATGTGGATCTACAAGAAGAAAAGAGGATCTGACAAAAAGGTGAAAGCCTGGAAAGCACGACTTGTTGCGAAAGGGTATACTCAGAAAGAAGGGATCGATTATGAGGAAACCTTTTCGCCGGTTGTTATGCTTAAGTCGATCCGGATTCTTTTATCTATAGCAGCTCATCTCGATTATGAGATTTGGCAAATGGATGTCAAGACAGCTTTCCTTAATGGAAGTCTTGAGGAAACCATCTATATGCAACAACCAAAAGGATTCATTAAGGAAGGCCAAGAGCATCTTGTTTGTAAGCTTAAGAGGTCTATTTATGGACTAAAACAAGCTTCTAGGGACTGGAATATTCGTTTTGATCAGGCAGTCCAGTCATATGGATTTGATCAAAGTCCAAGCGAATCATGTGTGTATAAGAGAAGTGAGGGTAATGCAGTGGTTTTTCTAGTACTGTATGTAGATGGCATTTTACTCATTGGAAACAATGTTAAGATGTTGTCATCAGTAAAGGCAAGGTTGTTCAAACAATTTGAAATGAAGGACTTAGGTGAAGCGGCATACATCCTTGGGATCAAAGATATAAGGGATCACAAGAAAAGGATGTTGGCTTTATCTCAGGAACCCTTCATTGAAGAGGTATTGGCTCATTTTAACATGCAGAACTCCAAGAGGGGTTTCTTACCTTTCAAGAAAGGAGTTGCTCTATCAAAGGATCACTGTCTGTCGACAATTAAGGAGATAGAGAGTATAAAAGCAGTTCCCTATGCTTGGGGATGTGGAAGCTTAATGTATGTTATGTTATGTACGATGAATGATGTGTACTTTGCAGTGGGCATAGTTAGTAGATATCATTCGAACCCAGGTAAGGAAATTAGAGTGCAGAGAAAAAAAAACAGATACTCAAGTACCTGAGAAGGACTAAGGAGTATATGTTAATTTACAAGGCCTCAGATTTGTTTCCTATAGGGTATACCGATTCAGATTTCCAGAAAGATAGGAGTCAGATATTTGGTTATAAAGTAGTTTTGTGAGTAATAGTGGATTATATAAACACTGATATACTCATAGAATATTTTGAGTATAAGTGGGAGATTGTTGGTGTATACTGAAAATATTTATTTGAAGTATTTACATTTATTTCTGGCCGATTTAATTGAGAATCATTTAAATGTTTACATGTTGTCTAAATATTATATATTGTGAATAATCTAGTATCAAATGGGATACAGAATATTAGATTATTAAATACGGTTTATATAATATAATAAGGTTCACAGCACAGGTGGAGTTAGACAATCCACTGGAATGGCTGTAGTATTATTTAGATTAGTTTATATTGACTAATAAATAATACTAGTATACTTTGTGTATATTGAACAGGATCAAATTTAGAATTGTTCCCTTATACTGATTAAGAAGGTGAACTAAGATTCTATGTTATTATTAATGCTTAGGTTCTTAATCCAGATATAATAATTGACACGTATATATTATTTACATGCTTTGATTTATATATGAAATAATTCTTTTGATTTATTTCATTATATTTTGGGTAATGAAATAATATATATGGTGGGATATTATTTATTGAAGGAATCCATGTCCTGATAATATTCGGGTTAATGATGTCCCCTTGAAAGCTCAAAAAGATTTAATTATGTGAAACCCTGCAGGTGGATTTATTCCGGCATAATTAAATAAAGGTTGAGTGGATAATCAAGGATAAAAGATATTAATTAAATGAATTATCAGTAATTTATTTAATTAATGGACATGCGATATTTTAAACATGGGGAATTTAATAAGCAAATAATATTGGAACCGAATTAATTAATTAAATTACGGTATTAGGAAAGGTAGTGCAAATATTAATTCTTTAGTGGATTGAATTAATATTTAATTACATTGGGCTAGGCTCAAGATGTAATTAGAAGGCCCAACCTAATTATCCATGATCCCTATTGTAGCCTATATATATTCCTATTCTCTTCTTGCTGGGGGCTGGTCGAAAAAATTTTGTAGCCACCCAGGAGCAAGAAGAGAGGTAAACTTGAGAAGACGAAGGCCACACTTCGCTCAAGGGAATTTGGGAATACAATAGAAGAGCGTGGAATCAACCGTTAACAAGGTGATTTTTCTATTCGTACTCGTTAATTTATTGTATCGAAATTCGCAGTGCCAAGATCTGATTGTCCCAACAGGACCACCCCAATTCATACCACTAGCATAGCGGGAGTACTAGGCAAGTTTCCAATACTTTGGAACTGTTGTTGTGATAATATATATATATATATATATATATATATATATATATATATATATATATATATATATATATATATATATATATATATATATGATGTGATTATTGTTATACATATGCCATAGCATGCATGCCTACTTTCAAGATATATTGTGATACTTGTTCCTTGAATTATTGTTGGCTTATAAGCTAGATAGTTAACGTATCGGTTATAAACCGGATATTGCTAAGACCCTTAGAGAAGGGCATATGAATTCCACTCTTCGAAACAAGATAGGCTATATTCCTTGAATCTTGCAAAAGAACTGCTTAAATTCCCTTCATACATGCATCAGTTTTAATCACAAAAGTTTTTGAGAAGTAAAGTAGGGCCAACACTGGTGTTTGTGTCATCAGTTGCTTTAATTGCTGGAATGCTTGCTCAGCTTCATCATTCCATGTCTAAGCTCCTTTCTTCAACAATTATGTCAAGGGTTTGCCGATAACACCATAGCCAAACCAAGGAATCCCCTTAATGCCCTCATAGTAGTTGAACCAAGGGGATTTCTCGCACATTACTTCTATAATATATATATATATATATATATATATATAGGGGGCTACTCCAATACAAACCTACAAACCAAGGGGATTTCTCGCACATTACTTCTATAATATATATATATATATATATATATATATATATATATATATATATATATATATATATATATATATAGGGGGCTACTCCAATACAAACCTACAAACCAAGCATAATCTAATATTTCAAGCTAATCTAATGACCAAACTAGGGGTACCCCAATACAAAAAATGCTTAAAATAATTGGCTCTATCCAACAAAAAAAATAAAAAAATAAAAAAATAAAAAAAATTCACTGTTCACGTGATGACGTGGCAGTGGATTTCACTGGTTAACGGTGCTTCGCACCTTCTTGTATGGCGCTTCGCGCCTTTATCATTCTAAAGTTGTAAGGAATGACAATCAATGGTAAAGGCAATAGACGATTGACGGGTGTGTCGAGAGACTTCGGCTCTCATGACTACTTAACTCATCCGTTTACTGTCTTAAATGCTTCGCATTTCCACGGCAAGTTTTTTTTTTTTTTTTTATGGATAGAGCCAATTATTTTAAGCATTTTTTGTGAAGGTACCCTTGGCGGGAACCTTATAATAAATGAAATATAATTAATTTAGTGTTGGTTTGTAGGTTTGTATTTTAAAAGTGGATTGTATTTGAGCACTTGCCTATATATATATATATATATATATATATATATATATATATATATATATATGATGTGATTACTGTTATACATATGCCATAGCATTCATGCCTTCTTTCAAGATATTTTGTGATACTTGTTCCTTGAATTATTGTTGGCTTATAAGCTAGATAGTTAACGTATCGGTTATAAGCCGGATATTGCTAAGACCCTTAAAGAAGGACATATGAATTCCATTCTTCGAATATATACCGGGAGTCAGTATTTCTCGATATATCGTGATTATTTCGGAGAAAAATATTCAAGTAAATATTTTTCCATTATTTAGTTAATAAATATTATTTTAAATATTTATTTGAACTTTATTTATTCAATGAATATTATCTTCAATATTCATTTAAAGTCGATTCTATTATCGGATATTATTTCGAATATTCATGTGATAATTATTTCTTCAATAAGTATTATTAATTTATATATTCATTATTCATTCAATGAATATTACTTTGAATATTTATGCGAGGTTTATTTTGAGCAATTTTAAAACTATTCTTTAAATATTTATGATTTAGCAAATATTCTTTGAATACTTATTTAATTCTTCTAACTCGTTTTAAAAATGATTTACTTCATTCAAATATTATCTTCGACCCTCGAGTATTATGTAAATTATTATGTGCCTATTCATTATCATTTCTGATCTTCATACCCTAGGTAAATTTATTACTGAGTCCTATTATTACTATTATTCTATCAAGGAAGGTTCTCAAAATTCTATTCATCATTCAATCTATCTTCCAAATTATAAGGGAACCTTACTTGAGAAATGTTATTTATCTTGTTGACTTCCCGGTCATAAATCTTTTGGAACTATTCTTTTCATTTCGCAACTTGGTTGCTACTTATTTATTGAATCCTTGTGTACCTTCTCATCATTCGAGGGGTAAGAATATTGGAACAAGTTGGTATCCATTAACAAGCATCAGCTTGGGAATATTGGTGAATTTTCCTTTCCAACTAAATACGACTACTTTGTGGAGTCTTATCAACAAGTATTATACTTGGGGAAAGGGGGACGAGCTTTACGTTCAGAGTCCAGGATTCTATTCGAACTAGGAGTTGTGTAAGAGGCCGAGTAGCGCCGGTCCATCCCATTTGGCCCAACCGTTGGCTGGGGAGATCTAACAGGGCGGTAGACAAGTAAATCCGTCAGCTCTTCCTTCTACCGGTAGTAAATCTAATTTGAGTTGTACAATCTGTGACTGATCATCGTAAGGATTGGAACAGCGGGCGCGGTGAATACTCCAGCATTAGTTCATTATCCAAATTTATTTATTGTCTGCAACATGAAGTATCACTCTTGTTGACAGGGTTTGAGAATTGTTCAAAACTGAAAGTACCTGTGCTTACCTTGCAACTTCATCGTTTACCTTATACTGGTACTATGTTCGTTAATGCATGGCATATGGTTTCACAGATATTTGAATTTTTGTATATATACTGTTGTTCACATATATATTACTTTTGGTGGGCTATTGCTCACCCTTGCTTTATTTATTATATCACAACAACAGCTAGAGCAGATGGCCCGTCCAAGGCACACTTGGCGCAAGAGCGTGGGAGCCGTCTGAGAGTTACCCGCTGATGTAGCTACCATTGCTGAGGAGGAAGCTATTGGTAGGCTAGTTTTCCGCTTTTAAGCATCTGATATATTTATCCATATAGCATATGTAAATGGATGGTAAAGAGTATGTAAGTTAAATTCTTTTGGGTTGTAATAACTCAAACTCGTGATTAATAACATTTGATAGTTACTATGATTTCATCTCTGGGACTATAACTGGTGTGTTTTATGTTGTTGTTTTGGGTCACAAGGTTGTAATTTAATTTATGTTGGTTTCATGGATGGAAATTGAGTCCGTAACGACCGGATCCCCGACCCTGGATCTGGGGCTGTTACAGAAATGGTATGAGAGCGAGAGTTATATATCCTAGAGATGAGGCGAGGTTATAACAATAAATTCACTAAGATAATAAGAACTCTTGCCAAGTTCACCTAAAACCCTTATGGGAACTCTTAAGTATCATAACAGTAAATTAGCTCGATATCGTATCGACGAGCAAGGTGACAGACCTTGAGGCTTAGGAGCAGCAGCACGGTGATGTTTTATTATATGATGACGATCGGATTGTGGATTCGATAAAGTACCCACCTGAGGACCCAGAGGAGGTTCTAGCAGAGGAGGAAATCTTGTTAAGGATAAGGAACTTACCCTTGAAGAAATGAGGGCTGCAGCTAGAACGACTATCAGGGCTAAGGTATAGTGCCCAGAGAAGTGAGCATAAAGAATTGAGATATTATTAAGAAAACTAAAGATGCATATTTGATTCAAGGCCAGACTGAGAAATTTTGGGATTGACTTAAATGAAAAGGCTGTTATGCCAGAAGTGTTAAGCTTATGTGGCACGTGGGATTGATAAGAGAAGTTGTAAGAAAAAGGTGACCGGAAATGGTACCGAGAGGTCGATTGAGGTTATATGGAGTAAAATTTTGAAAAGATCGGAAGGTATCAAGGAAGAGGAATGAACGAAGAGTGGAAATACTCGAGCTGAGAGACTATGCTACTCTGGTACCTAAGATTTACTGTATGAGGGAAAGCACTGCAGAAATACAAAAAGAAGAAGATTAATAGCACGCGGGAAAAAGCTTATTGTTAAGCGTAACCTGTCTTAGATAAATTATATTCGCTATAGACGAAGGAGGCACCAGGTCGGCAATTGCTAGAAGAGTAATACTGTTAGCTAACCCCTAAACTCGCATATTTTAGTGTGGCCAGTTGGGGCCATGTCACAAAGGATTATTAATTGACTAAACCAGCGATGTCAAGACAAAGCAGGGTTTCTTGTAACCAAGCACCGACCGCGAGAGCTTTTTGATATAAAGTGAAATGATCCATGTGTATATGATTGACCAGATTCTGAGTAAGGATAGAAGTATGGTGAGTTGAGACAAATGATGTGGGGTATCATAAATACAATTGATATATTACGACTGAGACAGATAATCAATCTAAGTGTATAAAAATAGTCAAAGTTTGTTCAGTATGGTCCCTAAATGCTGTCTGAAGCTAATATTTTCGATAAAAGTAATAGGTACGAAGAGATTTATGTTGAACACGACCAATATCTTCCAGAACATCCATGCTACCATTACCAAATTCTGTAAGGAAGATAGATAGACATATGTTGTCTTTAGAAGGCCATGTAGACTGGAATCCATTTGAAAGAAGAGGTTAGCATTAAGCTACCTATAGATTATCAAGATGAGAAGGATTGGAAAGAGACCCTTATTAAGAATATAGGATTTGATTGTCAATTAAAGGATGTAAGTATTTCTTGAAAATCTAATTGAGGATAGAATATCCATAAATTAGGATGAACCCTGGGGATGCACAAGGGATGGCATTACCCTAATAAAGACATTATGAATCTGGATGATACAAGTTGGATTGACTAAGGCAACAACAACCTTTAAGGATTTATTTAAAGGAGTTTCGAAAAGTACATAAACAGAATTTCTTATAGAATCGATTAATGATATTTTGATATACCTGTACCCAGAAAATACAGGAGGAATGATGAGAATGACCCAAGAGATTTGATAAGGAAAAAGGTACCATTCTGAACTTCAAAATGGAAGTTTAGTTAGGAATGTATATTAATAATAATGCCAGATGAAGCATGTGTGAAACCATGAGAAAGTATGGATTGAACCAATAAAGGTTGAGATTATCCTAAAGCAAGAAAGAACTAAGAATAGAAATATCCTAAGTACGACTGGGAGTAATTGTAGTAAAGTTCACACATAAAGGTTGAAGCAATGACTTATGGGAAAAGACTGGTATATGTTTTCTCCCCTTCAGTAGAGTTTTAGGGAGAATGCTTCCACCCTGAGTTGGAATAGATCCAGAAAACATTGATTGAAAGAAATTATTGTTATCAGGAAAGGCCAGTGAGGTGGCCGACACTTTAAGTATAGAGTAGTAAGTATAAATGCTCATACCAAGGAAACAGAATGATAATGAAAAGGACCCTGAAGGTCATAAGGTGGGAGAGTAATTAACGTTCCCTCGGATGATTGTGCGAGGATCAACTTTAAGAATAGTTTAAGTAAACATTCGATTCCTGATATTGTCTGAAGCACATTACCGACATTAGGAGGCTTTGCGACAGGCCAGACCAAATCTCCCAAGAGACTCGCTTTCTTTTAGAAAGAGAGAAGGGAGATTAGGCAATAAGGGATGATTGAATACAGGAGGTAGATTGGTAGTAGATAACCAGAAACAGAGATGGTACTGATATTGATAAGCTAATTGGCATGATGATGAATGACAAGCAAGTTTATGTTAGTGTATTTCTGCGCAAACAAGATAGAGAATGCGAGGTTGGAATTCATATAACGCCTTAGAAATTTTTAGTAATAATAATTATTTATTTAATATTAATTGTGAATTATGTGGCGTATAAATTTGTTGAGGAGGTGAAGTATGTGTGGTATAATATTTGTGGGCTTAATTGATGATTTACGTGTGAAGTGTAAGCCTGGGGATTTTTAATTATATTTTTGGGGATTTATCCCTATTTAATCGTGTTAAATTTACCTTCTTTGAATTTTATAAAATCCTCGGGGTTAGCAGAAATCCTGAAATCTTTTGCATTATTAACTTTATTAGTTTATATGACTTTTAAAAATATTTGGTGAATTATTTTTGGGTTTCAAGGATTTTAAAATGATTTTATGAATTATTTTCCATTTTATGGATTTAACCTTGTAAAATTCATATTTAATCCATTTTTGACCTGTTTAATATTTTATAAATATGTGGGTGATCATAATTTTGTGTTCTTCATTTTAAAATTTTTAGATTTAAAGTTTCACCCATTTTCTTATTAATTCAAATTTTTGGGAATTAACTACTGTTTATTCAGTAAAATAATAATCATTTCCCTTAATATATATTTCCCCCTTTCTAAGACCTTAAATCTATAGACCACTAGACAATTTCCCCAATTAACATCATCCTCTCTCGGTCTCTCGAATATTCTAGCTCTCTCCCGTGTTCCTCTCTCAGAAATCTCTCGGTGTACCTCCCATATCCTGCCTCTCGGTCACTTGTTATCAATTGTTGGGTATGTATGTGGGCTTTTGTAGGTTCAATAATTGAACCCCTCTATTCCCCTGTTCTTGCTGTGGTTGTGGATGTTGTGGGTGCGTGAAGGAGCGTGTATGTGTGGGTGTGTTTTGGGCAGGGGTGTGTGTGTGCGTACTCTGTGTGTGTGTATAATCGAAATCGTGTGTGTGTGTTATGGTGTGAGTTGTGTGTGTGGCCATGAGAGGGGCTGTGTGTTGTAGATGAAAAGTGTTGATGTTGCAGCTGGGTTTTGTTCTTGTGACTGGTGGTGCTTCGAAGTCACGCTCTGTTTAATTACTGTCATGAATTGTGTTCCTTTAATTGCGGTACTTTAACTTGTGGTGATAACACTGCCTTGTGGATTCATTCTGTGATTTTATATGATTACAACAGATCTTCTGAATGATAAATGTCGAGAAAATTTGTGAATTGTTCGTATACTATTTTGTGCGGAGTTTCGGGTTGGAAACCCGATTCGGGCACCCTCGAAAATTTGCCCTATCGACAGTGATATTAAAAGATCGAGTCGATAGAAAACGGCAATGATGATTCTTCTGAGCCAAATGATATTTTATAAATTATATAATATTCTTTTAGTTCGTGTCTTAAATTACAGGATTGCATATTCTATTGATTTGAATTGATTAATTTAAGGATTATTCGGATTAGAGTAATAATAGTCTGAATGGTTGGATAGTAGTAGATAAATTCTGGAATGTGATAATTGTGTTGGTTGTGTCGGTTATATCCCGACTGGCAGTCACCCGTATAAAGGGGATGCCGTCAAAATTTTCTAAAATCCTAAATTACTTTTCGAATATATATGTCATATGATTATACTACTAGTATAAGTATTAATTGCACTATATTTAATTTTTTGTTAATGATTTGATAAGTATTTGTTGGTTATGGATAAGGCTTATATCAAAGGTTATAAATTGATGTTATACGATTAAATAAATGAATTTAAGGGATTATTCGCAAGGGTAGGTTAAGGTTAACTAGTGGTAACGAACAACGAACGTCGAATAGAATTCTAAAATAGTGTTTATATTGTGTGTAGATCCCAAGGACAAAGGAAAGGCGAAAGTTGAGGACGTAGGGAACCAGCGACTTCAGTAAATACCTTGTTAAGGCAAGTAAACCATTTCACTTATCTTTCAAGTGAATCATGCTTATCATAACTTGTTTAATATATTAGTTTGATTTACTGTTGATATTATCGCCTAGTTATATTTCAATAAATATGCATATCTGTTGTCCTGTTTCCGAACAGTAAAAAATTGAACTAGTTGATCCTTCCTAGTGATATATTCCAAATCAATACCCCTCTTTATATCGAACTTGTCGATATCTAGGTCAGATGTTACTAGACCTCATTTATTCTTGGGATTTGACTTGTTGACCTGGAACGAGAGATTCCAGTATGTTTGGCTGGTCGAGGTGATCGATTGTTCCGACACCTGGCATTCAGATTATAGGATTGGACTGTTGTTTTTTTTTTAAAATAGAGGCCCTTCGGGGTGGACCAGATTCGTGGTCAAATGTTAAGGCCAATGTGTGCTGTGGATCCATAAAAGGACATTGCTGTGTGCGTTTGTCCGGGGTTAGTGCGTGACTGATCAGCAGCCTAACCTTATTATTGTTTTATTTATAAAATGCTTAATAGTCCAATTCTATTCCATTTCTTGAATTAAATAAGACGTTATATTTCCAAGTTTCCCTGAGCACCTAAAATTGTTGGTAATCATTTATCTTTATCAGACTTGCGGATTTAATTCTAATTTATGTTTCCATTTATATATATATTGTTATACTTGCTGAGCATCATTGGCTCACTTTTGTGTTAACCCTGTTTTCTTCAGTTAAATTCGAAGATGTCTAGAAGGAGCGGACAGTCTCATAGAGGCAGCCAGCGAGTTGAGGTTCTAGGATGGGTAGTCCGCTGTCAGCTCTATTTTATATTATATTGTTGTAATATCAGTTTAGACAGTTCAATTGGCTTTTGGGTTGTAAAATATTATTATGTAGTTTGGATTTGGTTTGTAATAGCTAGTTGGATGTTGTTTCATACTGTGACCTGTGAGCGGTCTTGGATAGCAGTGGTTATATGTAGTTATTTGGTTTGAACTTTATTATGCATGTGGACAAGATGATTAGAAGTAGTGATGGTTTGGTTGGATTACAGGTGGTTAGTTCGATTTACGAACACATCATGCCGAATTTTCTAAAATTTCTCCTGTATTAATGTTTAATTCATTATAAAAGTATATAATTTTAATAATAGTAAGTGAGGGTGTTACAAGTTGGTATTAGAGCCACAGGTCACAGTCACTGAAACAATTAGGTGGGAAACTGGGTTAGAGTAATAGGAAGGATTAGGATCGTTATACGAGAGTTAGTATGTTTAATTATAAGGTAATTATGTTATTACAGGCCCCTAGCTCTAGCTCAGACTCAGATCCAGATGAGGGCTCATTAGGAGTGGCTCCAGTGTCACAGCAGGTACCACCTAGGGTTATGCAGCCATATATAGGATCTTAGAGCTCGGTTAACGGGCCAACCTATCGTTATACCCCATTGCCAGTTCCGTACTTTGAGCATGAGCGATTGGGCAGAGAGAGGGATTATCTCTTGGGTCAGGTGGCAGAGTTGCAGGCCATGAGGGCGGCCGAGACAGATGTGGTGAGACAGCGAGACAGAGCATTGGCGGAGTTGGAGGAGATCCGGAGACGCTGAATGTTATTTCGATTTGGACGCAGAATATGCCTAGAGATGAGCCGACAGTTGTTACACATCAGATGACTCTAGCCTTGGTGATGGCGGACCTGGATAATATTCTTGGACCAGCTCAGTGGGGAGGATCAGGCGGGGACCAGTGATGGCTAGGATAGCACGATGACACACCTTGTATGTAGAGGCGTAGTATTATGGTGGTAGTATATCGGAACTTACAGTACAACCAGTTTTGTTGTAGATATCTGTTGTACTGTGACTAGATGCTAGCAGTTTTCTCTTTTAGTGGTATGTTGTACCTTTATCGAAACGTTGTTTTTGCGCTTGTACCAGATATATATGATGATCCCTTTCTGCAAAACTGCGTTAAATTCTTTTCATATTGTCATTTATTTTAAGCATCATATTTACCTTTCAACATTGAATTTATTTTCAACACTGCTTCTTTTTCTAGTACTGCATTTACTTTCAGTACCGTATTTAATTTCAGCATTATGTTTATTCTTTCGTTAATGCATCTACCAGATATTCATGAATACCTTGTATAACTTTGATTTTGTATCCTGTTACACCTTGTAAATCAATTGTTGACCCGAGCAATGGCTGGAAACCTTGAAATATATTTCAATAGTATATTCACTGTTTGCTTAAATTAGATTCTTTTGATTTATTGATTCTTGAATCTGAACCTAATGATTGTCCGTTGATTTTAGAAATATGCCTCCGAGAAAGAAGAAACAAAATACTCGAACCCCCATTCAGGATGAACAAGCCAACCCACCTCCTGTAGGTTAAATAGACCCTGCTTTGGCTCAGATATTGCAGACCCTTGTTCAGCAAACTGCTACTCTAGCACAGCAACAGTAACAGTTACAACAGCAGCTGTTGGCGCAGCAACAGCAACAGCAGCAACAGCAACAGCAGCAACAACAACAGCAACAACAGCAACAGCAGTAGCAGCAACAACAACCCATGCCTCCGGTAGTCACCTTTAAGTCTTTTCAGGCAGTTAAACCTCCAGAGTTCAAAGGGGCAGCAGATCCCATAGAAGCGAGGTCATGGTTAAAGGAGATGGAAAAAGATATTGAGTTAGTAGGGGTTCCAGCAGATAAGCAAACTGAATATGTAAGTTACTTTCTGAAAAATGAGGCTTTGTACTGGTGGGAGTCAGTGAAGGCTCTGGAAGCCACAGAGGTAATTCCTTGGGCAAGATTTACGGAGTTGTTCCTAGAAAAGTATTTTCCAGATTTCATGAAGGATCAGATGGAGATGAAATTTCTAGAACTGAAACAAGGTAATATGAGTGTGTTGGAATATGAAGCTAAGTTTACCGAGTTAGCGAGGTTTGTCCCGACATATGTGGATATAGACAGAAAGAAAGCAAAAAGGTTTCAGCAAGGGTTAAAGCCGTGGATTCACAGTAAGTTGGCGGTGTTGGAGTTGGATACCTATGCAGCGGTGGTGCAGAAGGCAATGATTGCAGAAGGAGAAAGTGAGTTATATTTTAAGGAGAATAAGGGAAGGAAATGGAAGGCAGGAGCACTAGAAGGACGACAATTGCAGGGTAGATCCCAGATTGTCCCAAATAAGAAACCGGGGTTCCAACCAGGGAAGAATGGAAATTCTAAGAAACCAGGAACGGGAAATGAAGGACAAGGAAGTCGACCAAAAGATTGAAATCAGTACAAGCTTCTTAGGCCACCTTTGGCAGAATGTAAGACTTGTGGGAAAAGGCATTCAGGAGTGTGTGCTAAGTTAGAGGTGACATGTTATAATTGCAATCAAAAGGGACACTATGCTCGGGAATGTAAAGTAGGGATTGTTTATCATCGCTATGGAAAACCAGGGCACGTGATGAAAGATTGTAAGGTACCTTTAGTCAAGCCTACAGTTCCGGCTAATCCCATGATTCATGCAATAGAGGCACCTCCAGCATTCGACCATTGGCTAGGACTTTTAATATGACCATGAACGAAGCTGTTAAGGATTCTGATGTGGTGGCAGGTACGCTTCCTATAAATTCCGTACATGCCAAAGTACTGATTGATTCTAGGGCTACGAAATCTTTTATATCTAAAGAATTTTCTCGAAAGTTGAATTGTGAAATATGTATGCTACATGAAGCTATAGTTATAGAAATCGCTAATTCAGAGCGAATCCCAGTTACTCAAGTGTGTCCTCGTTGTGAGGTAGACATTACAGGGCATCGTTTTTATGCTGATTTATTACCTTTCCAGTTAGGCGAATTTGATGTAATTTTAGGAATGGATTGGTTAACAGAGAACAATGTGCTAATTGACTGTAAGAATATGAAGGTGATACTCAGATCCCCTGATAATGTAGAAGTTACCTTTAGAGGTCAGAGACAAACTAGGAGATTTTTAACGATCATGCAAACTAAGAGGCTGTTGAGACAGGGATGCGAGGGCTATATGGCTAATGTCATGGATACCAAACAAGAGGTACCTAAGATAGAGGAAATACCAGTGGTGAATGAGTTTCTCGATGTTTTCCCAGATGAACTCCCCGGGTTACCTCCGGATAGAGAAATAGAATTTACTATCGACTTAGCACCAGGAACCGAACCCGTGTCAAAGGTTCCTTATCGAATGGCACCTGTAGAGATGAAAGAATTGGCTATTCAGTTACAAGACCTCTAAGAAAAAGGTATTATCAGGCCTAGTGTATCTCCGTGGGGAGCTCCGATATTGTTTGTGAAGAAGAAGGACGGGAGTATGAGATTATGTATCGATTATCGAGAGTTAAATAAGTTTACCATTAAGAATAAGTACCCTTTACCGAGAATTGACGATTTGTTTGACCAGTTGAAGGGAGCGACTTGTTATTCTAAGATTGATCTACGGTCAAGATATTTCTAGTTGAAGATTAGACCGGAAGACGTTCCAAAGACCGCGTTTCGGACTAGATATGGGCATTATGAATTTTTAGTAATGGCATTTGGGTTAACCAATGCACCAGCGGCGTTCATGGATTTAATGAATAGGGTTTTTAAGAAATATCTGGATAAGTTTATGATTGTGTTTATAGATGATATTTTGATATACTCAAAGACCGAAAAAGAACATGCAGGGCATTTGAGGATAGCTCTAGAAACGTTGAGAAAAGAGAAATTGTATGCAAAGTTTTCTAAGTGTGAGTTTTGGTTGAAAGAGGTGCAGTTTTAAAGAGGATCCTGCTAAGATTGAAGCTGTGATGAATTGGGAGAGACCTAAAACACCTACAGAAGTTCGAAGTTTCTTAGGATTGGCGGGATATTATCGAAGATTTGTTCAAGACTTTGCGAAGATAGTTACCCCACTAACAAAGTTGACAAGGAAGAATGAAAAGTTTGTGTGGAATGAGAGATGTGAAGAAATTTTCCAGGAATTGAAGAAGAGATTAGTGACTGCACCTGTATTGACACTTCCAGATGAAAAAGGAAATTTTGTGATCTATATTGATGCGTCTCACAAGGGTTTAGGATGTGTATTAATGCAACACGGTAAGGTAATTGCTTATGCTTCGAGACAATTGAAACCTCACGAGCAGAAATATCATACTCACGATTTGGAATTGGCCGTGATTGTTTTTGCCTTGAAGATTTGGAGACATTATTCGTAAGGGGAAAAGTGCAAAATTTACACGGACCATAAGAGTTTAAAGTATATTTTCACCCAAAAAGACTTAAACATGAGGCAGAGGAGATGGTTAGAATTGCTCAAGGATTATGATTGTACAATTAACTATCACCCCGGGAAAGCGAATGTGGTGGCGGACGCTCTAAGTAGAAAGGAGAAAATTTACATGTTTACACTACCTGAGGAGTTATATAGAGAATTTGAGAAATTAGAGATAGAAGTCTGCGTGCCTACAAGCAGCACAGATAAGGGTTACACTATGACGTTTCAGCCTGAGTTGCTAGAAAAGATTTGCAGATGTCAGGAGGAAGTCATGAGAGGGGATGTTAACAAGTTAACAGGTGAGGAAATATGCACTCAAGTAGATGACAGTGGAATATTAAGATTTTCTTCACGCATTTGGATACCGAATGTGATAGAGTTAAAGAATGAAATTCTACAGGAAGCCCACAGTTCGAAATATTCGATTCATCCTGGAAGTACGAAAATGTATCGAGACTTGAAAAGAAACTTCTAGTGGCAGGATATGAAGAGAGATATTGCCGAATGGGTGAGTAAGTGTTTGACATGTCAGAAAGTAAAAGCTGAACATCAGAGACCAAGTGGGATACTACAACCATTAGAAATTCCCGAGTGGAAATGAGAGCATATTGCGATGGATTTTGTGGTAGGATTGCCAAGGACGAGAGCTAATCATGATGCTATCTGGGTAATTGTTGATCGATTAACGAAATCTGCACACTTCCTTCCGATAAATGAGAGATTTTTATTAGACAAATTGGTTCACCTATACATAAAAGAGATTGTGGTGCGACATGGAGTTCCAGTATCAATAGTCTCAGATCGAGATTCAAGATTTAATTCGAGATTCTGGAGAAGTTTTCAGGAATGTTTGGGCACTGAATTAAAAATGAGTACTGCTTATCATCCTCAGACTGACGGTCAGAGTGAAAGAATGATTCAAACAATTGAAGACATGCTCCGAGTTTGTGCACTGGATTTTGCAGGAAGTTGGGATGAACACTTGCCATTAGTGGAATTTTTATACAACAATAGTTTTCATGCTAGCATTGGTATGCCACCGTAGGAAGCATTATATGGGCGGAAGTGGCGATCTCCAGTATACTGGGAGGAAGTTGGCGAGCGAAAGATACTCGGACCAGAATTAGTACAGCAAACCAAGGAAGTAATTCAACTTATTGAAAAACGGTCAGTGACAGCTCAGAACCGACAGAAGAAGTACGCTAATTTGGCCAAAAAGAATATGGAGTTCGAAGAAGGAGAACAAGTTTTGTTGAAGGTATCTCCGTGGAAGGGGTTAGTAAGATTTGGCAAGAAGGGAAAATTAAGTCCAAGATTTGTCGGGCCTTTTGAGGTATTGAAGAGGGTTGGAAAAGTTGCCTACGAGTTAGCCTTACTGCCTCACATGCAACATATTCACAACGTGTTCCATGTATCAATGCTTAAGAAATACCACCCGGACTCTAAACATGTCATTAAATATGAGCCGATAGAGATACATCCAGATTTATCTTATGTAGAACAACCCATCAAGATATTAGATCGTAAAGAGAAAGTCCTGCGAAATAAGACAATACCTATAGTAAAAGTTTTATGGAGAAACCCCAGAGTGGAAGAATCAACTTGGGAGCTTGAAAGCGACATGCTTGAGAATTATCCTCATTTATTCACTTAGGTGAGATTCTGGGGACAGAATCCTTTTAAGGGGGGAAGGGTATAACGCCTTAGAAATTTTTAGTAATATTAATTATTTATTTAATATTAAATGTGAATTATGTGGCGTATAAATTTGTTGAGGAGGTAAAGTATGTGTGGTATAATATTTGTGGGCTTAATTGATGATTTACGTGTGAAGTGTAAGCCTAGGGATTTTTAATTATATTTTTAGGGATTTATCCTTATTTAATCGTGTTAAATTTACCTTTTGTGAATTTTATAAAATCCTCGGGGTTAGCAGAAATCCTGAAATATTTTGCATTATTAACTTTATTAGTTTATATGACTTTTAAAAATATTTGGTGAATTATTTTTGGGTTTCAAGGATTTTAAAATGATTTTATGAATTATTTTCCATTTTATGGATTTAACCTTGTAAAATTCATATTTAATCCATTTTTGACCTGTTTAATATTTTATAAATATCTGGGTGATCGTAATTTTGTGTTCTTCATTTTAAAATTTTAGATTTAAAGTTTCACCCATTTTCTTATTAATTCAAATTTTTGGGAAGTAACTATTGTTTATTCAGTAAAATAATAATCATTTCCCTTAATATATATTTCCCCCTTTCTAAGACCTTAAATCCCTAGACCACCAGACAATTTCCCCAATTAACATCAGCCTCTCTCGGTCTCTCGAATATTCTAGCTCTCTCCCGTGTTCCTCTCTCAGAAATCTCTCGGTGTACCTCCCATTTCCTGCCTCTCGGTCACGTGTTATCAATTATTGGGTATGTATGTGGGCTTTTGTAGGTTCAATAATCAAACCCCTCTATTCCCCTGTTCTTGCCGTGGTTGTGGATGTTGTGGGTGCGTGAAGAAGCGTGTATATGTGGGTGTGTTTTGGGCAGGGGTGTATGTGTGCGTACTCTGTGTGTGTGTGTGTGTATAATCGAAATCGTGTGTGTGTGTTATGGTGTGAGTTATGTGTGTAAGAACCCTAATTTTTGTAATATTTTTAATATAATATCATATGACATTGTGAATTTGGAACCTTTTGAGTCACCCATGTTGTTTAATGGAATTGATTATCTGAGAAATTATGTTGTTACATTCACTATGTAAGAAAAAGGGAAGATTGCTGAAGGCAAGGGTCTTATTGCTAGTAACATTTATAAAACTTGGGATTTGAGAGTTATTAGAGTATTAAAAGGTTTCTAAGGGATTATGACAAGGAGTTATGGATATTCGAGGAATTTACACAATTAAGTACTTAAGGAATTACAAGGGAAATCTCTACGTGACAAAATATTATTACGAGGAGTTAATTAAGATACGATAGGAATTAAAGATTAAGTGACAAGCATTGGTGGAGAAATAATGATACAAGGAAAGATATTGCATGCAAGTCCCATGCAACTAGATTGTTAGAAAAGCAAACAAGAAATGCAAAAGTAACTAGAGGAATAGTAACTAGTTAGTGCATTATTCTAGGGGACAAGGAGGTATGGTGTGTCTAGCCTACTACTAGGCTTGCCAACATGTGATACAATAATACACATAACAACTACACATCACAATTACATATCACTTTATTCAAAATCACCCAAGCAAACCACTCTCTCTCTCTCTCCCCATTACAAACTCTCGGCCCAAGCACAAAGGAAGGAGAAGAAATTTCTTTTCTTCAACTTCCCATCACTTACAATTCAATGCAAAATTCCTAGGTCCTCTACACTCCATATAGAAGGTATGCTATGAATTTCAAGCCATTCTAACCATCCAATCTTGAGTTATTAATTGTTGAAGATTGAGTGAATAGTAACCATGTATGTTTATCTTTTAGATCTTGAAGGATTAAGGTCTTTAAAGGCTCATCCAAGTGTTCTTAGTGGTAGTAAAGCTCACCCAAGGTCTTTAGCTACTCAAGAAGGTATAAAACTCCAAACCCCTCTTAGCCATGAATTATTTGTGGTGTTTAATATTAGATCCATGGATGTTAGTGTGAATCCTGGACATATAAGTTATGGATGATGTAGATCTTGAGTTTAAATGTTGTGGTTGTGATTTTTAAGCTTTTGGTTTGTGTATGTAACTCCATGTATGCTATAGAGTATGATCTTGGTGGTTTAGATGATGGTTGTGATGTTTATATAAGATTCTTGAATGGTTAAGTGGTAAAAGCATGCTGTGTAATTTTCCAGGAACTTGTACTGTCTTGTAGGAGAGTTTTGAACCCCTAAATCTTGTCTCCTGAAGTCCTAATATATATTGTTGGAAAGGTATTTGAATGTAGTTTCCAGAAATATAAGGTTCATGACTAGGTGATGTATAGATTTTGAGTTATGGCCTGAGAAGTGAAATGTGTTTCTGGAATCCGAACTGCACTAAATGGTCCCCTTGTGAACCTTGTTTAAACCCCTAAAAATTTATGTAGGATCATGGAAAAATTAGATGAGCTAGTAATGCAGTGGTGAAGGCTACCCAAAAAGAATTGGATTAAAATATGTATTTTTCAATTTTATAAAAATGTGAGGGTAAAATTCGCGCAAGGGAAAAAGTCGTAAGTGGAGTGTGATTTAAGGGGGAATGAATATCATTCGGGTATGGTAACCAAATTAAGTTGAATAAGTGACAAGCGTAATCGAGTGATGACATGAACCTATAGTGGGGCTAGAGAGTCATAAGACAAAGTCATTAAGTTAATTTTGTACCCCCTAAAACCTCGCAATTAAAAGAGATATTGTTAAGGTACTAACGAACGGCTATTGATTATGTATAGATCATTCCACTCCGCAAGCTCGACCACCCCAACCTCACCAAGGCAAGTTTACTTTTCAAAACTTACATATATAAGGACTTTCACTGTTGTGTTTGTAGTTTTCAATCGTATCATATGTTTATGCTTATTGAAGTAATGATGAAATTGAGATATATATGCACATATATGTTTGCACCCCTTGAACTTAGAATGAAATGTTTTCTTCGGACAACGACTCTAGCAATAGAGGCGGTAGCGGTCCATATATACCATTGACCGGGGAGCGGTATATTATTATATCGTAATTAAATTGCGAAAACCCGAAGGGTCATTCGGGAAGTATCGTATACTTAAGTAATTATTTTTATATCATCATAAATACTCAAAAATACCTATCTTGGATTTAAAGCTAATTTAATTTAATTATTATTTTATTAACTATTAATATTAAATCTTAAAAATACCATTTATTAATTATTGTTCATTATTTTAAAGACAAAGCTAATCCAAGATACCTTTAATACTTTCAAACTCGAACCCTTTCGAACTCAAAACATTTTCGAAAACCCCCGGTCAGGTTTGCTTCTTGTACGATATCAAGAATCATCGATCGACTGACGTCAGACCTCAATTACTCAGTTTTCAATCAAAATCAAGTTTTTAAAAGAAAAAGAAAAAGGGACTCTGGCAGGTGTGGGAATCGTTGACGAACGATTCCCGGGATGTGTAAGGGGCCGTGAGCCAGGCGGTCCATCAATTATTATTCCGGCCCAGGTGTTGCCGAAGGATGATTACGGATGTAGTTTTCATCGAGGGTGATTACAGATGTAGTTTTCACCCGAGGATAGTTACGGATGTAGTTTCTATCCTTCTACCTGTAGAGAAGACCCGCGGATTATTGGACTTGGATGTGGCGACTGATCATCGTCAATCCCTGTCAGGTTTTTATGTTTTCTTCCAGTCCCATCCTCCACTTTGGAAAAATACTCAAACACTGCTTCTTGGGCCTAAGTGCCAAGTTGCCGATAGTGCGGTTTTTGATAAGAAAAATATTGACATCGTGCAGTATCTAGAACTGCAAGATTTTCTATAAAGATTGGCACGTGTTAGTGCACTCTTGCAATTATTTCAAAGAATGAAATGTTTTTGAATGAGAAACTTCTAAGCTAATGGAAGGAAAAGAGGTTTGCAATGATGTATTCCCTGTACAGTATGTTAACCGTAGAGTGTTTTGTCGAAAATGATATACTCATATGTATATATGTTTTCAAACTTGAGATATATTGAAATGAGAACCTCATAAAGGGTTCATATGTTGTTCTTAAAGCTCCTTAGTGAGTATAAATGTTTTATTCAAACTCGGACATATATATTGTCCAATTATGTTTTGAAATCTGAGATATATACCCATACAGTTGGGAATGTTTTCGAAATAAACCACTTTATTATTTTTCTAAATGGCGAACTTGCTGAGCATTATGTAGCTCATTCTTGCTTTATAAAAACTTTTCAGAAAGAGAAGAATTGGGTCGGTTAACTCCGCACCAGCACAAGAGGAGTAGAAGATTTACCCCGGAGATGATTTAGTTCCTGATAAATATTACAGAGTAAGTCTGATAGGTTTTCAACTGTAATAGTAAGACTCGTCTTCAAGTGTAGTTGTATAAGTGGGAGTGCGTAAGATTCTGGATTGTACAGATGAATTGTAATATTTAGTGTTACTTTTGATTATCGTTTTGAGGCTCTAACTTGTTTGTGCGTAAGATTGAGGTCTGGATGTATGTATTGTTGAGTTGTAAAGTTAATACAGGTATGATATGGTTGGATTGTGACGTGACGACCTGAATATTTGACCTCAGATTTGGGGGTGTCACAGAAATGGTATCAGAGCGATAAGCTACATTACTCAGAAATGAGAGTGTTGAGAGTTAAGTCTAAGTAGGAGAATGACATACGAGATCGTAGTAAACTTATTATTGGACTACCGAAAGAGGTACCGGTGAGTAGAATGGACCGGAGTGTTTACTATAGGTATTATACTAGGGTCGATAGAATCCTTAGAGACCTTCAGAATGATGAATAGAGGAGTGAGAGTCGTACATGACCTATCATAAGTAATAATATAGAAAGCAGAGCGAAATCTCAAGAGCAGCTGAGGTAAAGGCGATATTGCCAATATGATCGGATGATTAGGCTGGCATAAATTTTGTGGCCCATAGTCCTCCACAGTTTAGGAGGCGGCGTTTTAAGAATCAAGAAGTTTGGACTTCCCTACATAATTAAGGGTACTTAGTACTTGGAATAATGAAAGTCTTTTACATTGGCTATAAGATCCGATTTTCGATAAGTAACGGGTTTACCTGAAAGTTGGTCACTATGTCGTTGTGGATTCCATTACCCTTGATGGCGAATTTTACATGTGTTATACGAGAATGTTATCATAAGATGAGCGTGCTAGATAATTCCACACATGATGCGGACGCTAAGGCATGGTAGTTCAACTTAGAGAACAAACAAGTAGAATTAACAAAGGGACTCAAGAGAAGTTGAATATGGTTGCAACGAGCGATACAGTGATCTCAGAGTCTACCAAAAGAAAAGACCAGCGGGTCTAGAGTGGGATCCTTTGATAGAGATGTTATCAGGGACTACGTATATATGTATTGTAGACCTCAATATTTTTGGTATATGTTCACATACACACACCCGCCACCGAACCTATGGACTGCACTGAGATCCCTGAGAGATCTCTTTGATCTGTTCCCAGGGGGAACTGGCCACTTGTGATTCATGTCGGAAGGCATGAAGTAGGACCCTATGGACTTAGCAGGTGTCCCCGGAATGATGTGAAGCTTGGTCTTCAAGATAAAGCACGGAAATGACAGATATATTTGTGAAACCCCAACTCGATAAATGACTTTAAGATGATGATTGAGAGACGCACTAGTTGGTGTCTTGTATTACGAAGACCAAGAGATTGAGTTACCCTCATAATGGTGATAATGAGATGCACGAATGATCATTAACTTATTTTGGTAACTACCGGCAGGTGCACTACTTCATTTTAAACTGTTCACTAACCCTGTTACCTCGATTAGTTTATATCAGGTAACCCTTCTAGCTTTCTACTTCAAACTTGTGGAATAACAACTAGTGAGATACTTTCCCTAAAGCAGGACTTATCCGAAGTAATTTTATTTGATCCATGAACATTCTATTCTAAAATTTATGATGATCTTGTTCGGCTCAGGCCTATTTACACTTTCTTTCAATTATCCAAGGAAGGTTCAACAAATATTTCCTTAATTAATCGATGAATATTACTTAATGAATATTGATATTTGATTGCTTCTTTCATACTTGCACTCTTCAGTTGAGCTCATAAATATTTAACAAATTACTGAGGATATGGATGATCTAACGTCCAGACATCCTTCATGAATTCTTTTCTTCTATTCAAGATGAGATTGTACATCGTACATTGAAATCATAGTAAGGATATCATTTTGATATTGGTATTCTGAATTTAACTCTATTTTAGAATCTGATAAAGCATGTGTACGGAGGCACCCTTGGGTGGACCGTTTCACTGGTAAGTAATATTTGATGAGAGGTTATCGATTGTTCCAATACCTAGAACATTCTCTTCAGGTTTTATAGTTTTCTTTTTCAAACTTAATAACTTCTTATTTCCATTCGTTGTCCGAGTAGCCTAAAGTTTCTTCAATGGCTACGATGTTGAAATTCCGTTCTAGCCAATTGAAACTGGCTAGTCGATATGTCAATATGAATGACTAGTTGATTGTTCTAACTAGTCAAAATTGGAATGTTGTGAAGAACACCTAGCTAATTGTCCTAGCTAGTGGTGATGCCTCAAACAGGTGAACTAGCAAATTTTGTCTAGCTAGTTGCTAGTGTTTCTTGAAAAGGACTAGTTATTGTTTCAATGGTCCAACTCCCAATTTAATTCATTCCGCAATGCATTTTGTATGTGGTAAAGTATGATGATGAAAGTTTTGATGAATAACTTGATTGAGACCTAGTGAGGTCGCCCACTCAACTTGAATTCTACCCATCTTCGTATCAGACTTTATATCACTTGAATATTTTATTCTTTCATTCATACAATGAAAATTCATTTGAAACCACTGATTACTTGAATGATAAACTACTTCATTCTTTAATTGTCATGGAGTAGAATTGCTTTCTATTGGCTGACCTTCATCAATGTGACTTTAGATTTCCTCTTAGTATTCAGGAGGAAAAGTAACCACCCGATGTAAGAATTGTATAAAGACCGTCTTTATGACTTTTGTATCCAACAATCATTGCCCTCGTGCAACATTCTCTATGATATCATATTACAGAATTATCAGGACATGAAGGAATAAACCTTGTTGTACTCTTTCTATCCATCCTTACATCTCCAGAAATCGAGACTCCTAGTATTTGGAACCATCAACATTCTTGGAACATCCAATGTGGAATTCTTATTGAAATTTTCTATTGGACCTTGTTATTTTGAAACCATTCCTTTCAAATTGATTACTCTAAGGTGAACGGGAGGTACAATTGTGAACCGTTACACTAATATGAAAAACGAAAAAAAAAAAAAAACCAAATGTTGTAATTGTGCAGCCAGCGCGTTATGCCGGGTAATTATTAAAGTAGAAATAACATGTCGGGGCATACCACAAGACCTTTAATATTAGTGTGAGGAAAGTTATAAGAAATGATGAGGTGGTTGGGAGTACGCTCCTACCAAACGTTGTCAGGGTGTTATATTAATGAATTCTGGAGTTACCAAGCCTTTTCCTGATCCAGGAAATGCAAATCGATAGCGATGTAAAACATATCCTTAGAGGAAACTAACATGGAAGTGAGATGGACAATAAAGGAAGAAATATCGTGGCAAGAATGTGAAGCTTTACTTAGTTTAACGGGATTGATGCACATAGAGAGACATAAAGTTTAACAGGCCCCTAATAGCAAATGGATGCATGGATATACCCCAATGATCCTTCGAGATTACCACCTAATCAAGTTTATTGCGAATCGCAGCAGCATGCAGGCCTCAGGCTGATTGGTGCCAGTTGTGAAAGAGGACGAGCGTATGACATTTTACATATACCATCGAGAACTGATACCCTTATCGGAAATGGAGGAATTGTTGACTAGTTAAAACGCGTAGTTGTTTTTCAAAGATAAGGTTGAAAAGCGGGTTTCACCAACTCAAGATCGACCTCCGTACTGTGCCAAAGTTGGCATTTCACACTAATATAAACGTTATAAAATTATGGTAGTATCATTTGAGTGGACTAATGAGTCAGAAGCCTTTATGGATTAATGAACAAAGTTTTGGAATGAAATGAGATATTAGCAACAACCTCGTTGTTAGCTATACTTGATGATAAAAAAGAGGACTTTGAGAGTCACGATGATGCGTCTTTCAAGAGTTTAAGAGGTGTGCTGATGCAGTAGAAAGGGGATGGTACCCTATACTTCTAAACAACATAAAGGTTACGGGATAGGATATACTAACCGTGAGTCTGGGATTAGTCATGATGGCGTTCAAGCATAAAACTGAGACGTTAAATTTATGAGAAAAGTGTGAAAATTTTTCCACAAGTGCCATAAGTATATCTTCATATTAGAACTAAACATAAGAAAGAGAAGGTGACGAAAGGGAGCAGGGAGTATAATAGAGAAATCTGTTATTACCCAGGAAAGGCCAGTATGGTGGCCGATACCTATAGAATGGATTGTTCGAAATTGGAATTCAGTCAGTATTGACCAAGAAAATAGAGGATATACAATAAAGAATAATGTTAGAGAAAAATGACTAAATTATGGGGAAGGACAAAGATGTACAGAGAATTAAGAGAATGTTTGGCAAACGGATATGAAGAATGGAATTGGCAAACTATTAAGTACAAACGCAACATGTCAAAGACAAAATGATAGAGATCTCGTGGATTAATTCCGCCTGTAGAAAATCTTGAACGTGGACAGAATTATAATAAACCTCATGAGTAGGTCACCGAAGACCGAGCCAAGAGATGGCCCTAGTTGATTTATAATTGCTGGACTAAGTGATTTACCTACGAGAGACTTTCCATTTAGAAGATTATCGATTTATATACGGAAGAGATGGTGGTGCAATGTAAAACTTCTGCAGCGATTACGTCAGATCGAGACTTAAGGTTAAATCTCGAAGACTGGAGGTGCTTTCATGTATATTTAACAAGAGAATAAGCGTAGGTACAAATTTGATCTGTGGCTGACGGACAGGGAAGAAGAATTATCCAGACGATCGAATTTATATTTAGTGTCGTGCCTTAGATTTCACGGGGCAGTCGAGAATAAAGACTTATCCATGAAATGAGTATTGTTATCACGATCGTCACCATGCGAACGTAAGGACGTCTCTTATAAAGCGTACTACGAAAGGAGAAGTTTCGCTTTTCTTGCGTTACGAAGAAGTCAATGAACGAGGGATATAGTAGCTGAACTGGTTCGACTTATACCGAAGACTATACAATATCCATAGCAAGTGGTAACGACTGACGGGAGGCAACACATGCTTGCTAATCAAGCCAAGGAAAATGAGGAATACTGTGCGTATTGACGTTGTCTCAGATTATAGAACACGACCACTAAGTATTCACGGCCCAACGATACAAGGACTCAACAAGGATACTATGAACAAGGTAGAGGAGGAACGTATAAGTAGTGGGACAGAAATTTTCATTCATAGAACAACCCATAAGGAATACAGGTCGAGGAGAGCATGCGTTGAGAAGCAACATTAAAGCATTGGTAAGATCAAGGTAAGAGAACAAAAGGGTTGAAGTGTCAACCTGAGAGTTGCGAAGGGTAAAGTTGGAATTGTATCCACAACTATTTTCCTAAGGTTCTTAAGATAGAATCCTTTTAAGGAGAGGAGACTGCAATAACCCAAATTTTATGGGTGGATGAGAAATTTTTGCGATCACGAGATGTACGAATTATTAAATGAAGATTTCAAATTCATATTACGTCTTTACTATGCAGATGAGTGTATGTAAAAGTCATTAGTTTTTTTGAAACCCATTATTTCGAATGGTCAAATTTTGTGAGATATCAAAGGAGTATGAGGTGGGAGACTTCTTGATGCTAAAGGTATCCCCAGGAAAGGATTGATGAGATTTGGAAAGAAAGGGAAGCTAAGTCCGAGGGTTATAGGACCTTTTGAGATCTTGAGGCGTGTTGGAAAGTTAGCCTATGAACTAGCCTTGCCCCCGAGCTTGCAGCAAGTGCATAATGTGTTTCATGTGTCCATGCTACGACCCTACCATACGAACTTTCGGCATGTGATAGAATACGACCAGATAGACCTACAACCAGACTTGACCTATGTGGAGCAACCCGCGGAAATCATGGATAGAAAATAACAAGTGCTGAGGAACAAGGTTGTCAAACTAGTGAGAGTTTTGTGGAGGAACCAGAATGTCGAAGAATCAACATGGGAACTAGAGAGCACGATGCGTGAAAAGTACCCCCAACTGTTTTCAACCTGATTCCAGGACGGAATCCTTTTAAGGAGGGGAGGCTGTAAGAACCCAAATTTTTGTAATATTTTTAATATAATATCATATGACATTGTGAATTTGGAACCTTTTGAGTCACCCATGTTGTTTAATGGAATTGATTATCTGAGAAATTATGTTGTTACATTCACTATGTAAGAAAAAGGGAAGATTGCTGAAGGCAAGGGTCTTATTGCTAGTAAGATTTATAAAACTTGGGATTTGAGAGTTATTAGAGTATTAAAAGGTTTCTAAGGGATTATGACAAGGAGTTATGGATATTCGAGGAATTTACACAATTAAGTACTTAAGGAATTACAAGGGAAATCTCTACGTGACAAAATATTATTACGAGGAGTTAATTAAGATACGATAGGAATTAAAGATTAAGTGACAAGCATTGGTGGAGAAATAATGATACAAGGAAAGATATTGCATGCAAGTCCCATGCAACTAGATTGTTAGAAAAGCAAACAAGAAATGCAAAAGTAACTAGAGGAATAGTAACTAGTTAGTGCATTATTCTAGGGGACAAGGAGGTATGGTGTGTCTAGCCTACTACTAGGCTTGCCAACATGTGATACAATAATACACATAACAACTACACATCACAATTACATATCAGTTTATTCAAAATCACCCAAGCACAAAGGAAGGAGAAGAAATTTCTTTTCTTCAACTTCCCTTCACTTAAAATTCAAGGCAAAATTCCTAGGTCCTCTACACTCCATATAGAAGGTATGCTATGAATTTCAAGCCATTCTAACCATCCAATCTTGAGTTATTAATTGTTGAAGATTGAGTGAATAGTAACCATGTATATTTATCTTTTAGATCTTGAAGGATTAAGGTCTTTAAAGGCTCATCCAAGTGTTCTTAGTGGTTGTAAAGCTCACCCAAGGTCTTTAGCTACTCAAGAAGGTATAAAACTCCAAACCCCTCTTAGCCATGAATTATTTGTGGTGTTTAATATTAGATCCATGGATGTTAGTGTGAATCTTGGACATATAAGTTATGGATGATGTAGATCTTGAGTTTAAATGTTGTGGTTGTGATTTTTAAGCTTTTGGTTTGTGTATGTAACTCCATGTATGCTATAGAGTATGATCTTGGTGGTTTAGATGATGGTTGTGATGTTTATATAAGATTCTTGAATGGTTAAGTGGTAAAAGCATGCTGTGTAATTTTCCAGGAACTTGTACTGTCTTGTAGGAGGGTTTTGAACCGCTAAATCTTGTCCCCTGAAGTCCTAATATATATTGTTGGAAAGGTATTTGAATGTAGTTTTCAGAAATATAAGGTTAATGACTAGGTGATGTATAGATTTTGAGATATGGCCTGAGAAGTGAAATGTGTTTCTGGAATCCGAACTGCACTAAATGCTCCCCTTGTGAAAATTGTTTAAACCCCTAAAAATTTATGTAGGATCATGGAAAAATTAGAGGAGCTAGTAAATGTAGTGGTGAAGGCTACCCAAAAAGAATTGGATTAAAATATGTATTTTTCAATTTTATAAAAATGTGAGGGTAAAATTCGCGCAAGGAAAAAAGTCGTAAGTGGAGTGTGATTTAAGGGGGAATGAATATGATTCGGGTATGGTAACCAAATTAAGTTGAATAAGTGACGAGCGTAATCGAGTGATGACATGAACCTATAGTGGGGCTAGAGAGTCATAAGACGAAGTCATTAAGTTAATTTTGTACCCCTTAAAACCTCGCAATTAAAAGAGATATTGTTAAGGTACTAACGAACGGCTATTGATTATGTATAGATCATTCCACTCCGCAAGCTCGACCACCCCAACCTCACTAAGGCAAGTTTACTTTTCAAAACTTACATATATAAGGACTTTCACTGTTGTGTTTGTAGTTTTCAATCGTATCATATGTTTATGCTTATTGAAGTAATGATGAAATTGAGATATATATGCACATATATGTTTGCACCCCTTGAACTTAGAATGAAATGTTTTCTTCGGACAACGACTCTAGCAATAGAGGCCGTAGCGGTCCAAATATACCATTGACCGGGGAGCGGTATATTATTATATCGTAATTAAATTTCGAAAACCCGAAGGGTCATTCGGGAAGTATCGTATACTTAAGTAATTATTTTTATATCATCATAAATACTCAAAAATACCTATCTTGGATTAAAAGCTAATTTAATTTAATTATTATTTTATTAACTATTAATATTAAATCTTAAAAATACCATTTATTAATTATTGTTCATTATTTTAAAGACAAAGCTAATCCAAGATACCTTTAATACTTTCAAACTCGAACCCTTTCGAACTCAAAACATTTTCGAAAACCCCCGGTCAGGTTTGCTTCTTGTACGATTTCAAGAATCATCGATCGACTGACGTCAGACCTCAATTACTCAGTTTTCAATCAAAATCAAGTTTTTAAAAGAAAACGAAAAAGGGACTCTGGCAGGTGTGGGAATCGTTGACGAACGATTCCCGGGATGTGTAAGCGGCCGTGAGCCAGACGGTCCATCAATTATTATTCCGGCCCAGGTGTTACCGAAGGATGATTACAGATGTAGTTTTCATCGAGGGTGATTACGGATGTAGTTTTCACCCGAGGATAGTTACGGATGTAGTTTCTATCCTTCTACCGGTAGAGAAGACCCGCGGATTATTGGACTTGGATGTGGCGACTGATCATCGTCAATCTCTGTCAGGTTTTTATGTTTTCTTCCAGTCCCATCCTCCACTTTGGAAAAATACTCAAACACTGCTTCTTGGGCCTAAGTGCCAAGTTGCTGATAGTGTGGTTTTTGATAAGAAAAATATTGACATCGTTCAGTATCTAGAACTGCAAAATTTTCTATAAAGATTGGCACGTGTTAGTGCACTCTTGCCATTATTTCAAAGAATGAAATGTTTTTGAATGAGAAACCTTCTAAGCTAATGGAAGGAAAAGAGGTTTGCAATGATGTATTCCCTGTACAGTATGTTAACCGTAGAGTGTTTTGTCGAAAATGATATAATCATATGTATATATATTTTCAAACTTGAGATATATTGAAATGAGAACCTCATAAAGGGTTCATATGTTGTTCTTAAAGCTCCTTAGTGAGTATAAATGTTTTATTCAAACTCGGACATATATAGTGTCCAATTATGTTTCGAAATCTGATATATATACCCATACAGTTGGGAATGTTTTCGAAATAAACCACTTTATTATTTTTCTAAATGGCGAACTTGTTGAGCATTATGTAGCTCATTCTTGCTTTATAAAAACTTTTCAGAAAGAGAAGAATTGGGTCGGTTAACTCCGCACCAGCACAAGAGGAGTAGAAGATATACCCCGGAGATGATTTAGTTCTTGATAAATACTACAGAGTAAGTCTGATAGGTTTTCAACTGTAATAGTAAGACTCGTCTTCAAGTGTAGTTGTATAAGTGGGAGTGCGTAAGATTCTGGATTGTACAGATGAATTGTAATATTTAGTGTTACTTTTGATTATCATTTCTGAGGCTCTAACTTGTTTGTGCGTAAGATTGAAGTCTGGATGTATGTATTGTTGAGTTGTAAAGTTAATACAGTTATGATATGGTTGGATGGTGACGTGACGACCTGAATATTTGACCTCAGATTTGGGGGTGTCACAATGTGTTTGGCCGTGAGAGGGGCTGTGTGTTGTAGATGAAAAGTGTTGATGTTACAGCTGGGTTTTGTTCTTGTGACTGGTGGTGCTTCGAAGTCACGCTCTGTTTAATTACTGTCATGAATTGTGTGCCTTTAATTGCGGTGCTTTAACTTGTGGTGATAACACTGCCTTGTGGATTCATTCTGAGATTTTATATGATTACAACAGATGTTCTGAATGATAAATGTCAAGAAAAATTGTGAATTATTCGTATACTATTTTGTGCGGAGTTTCGGGTTGGAAACCCGATTCGGGCACCCTCGAAACTTTGCCCTATCGACAGTGATATTAAAAGATTGAGTCGATAGAAAACAACAATGATGATTCTTCTGAGCCAAATGATATTTTATAAATTATATAGTATTCTTTTAGTTCGTGTCTTAATTTACAGGATTGCATATTCTGTTGATTTGAATTGATTAATTTAAGGATTATTCGGATTAGAGTAATATTAGTCTGAATGGTTGGATAGTAGTGGATAACTTCTGGAATGTGATAACTGTGTTGGTTGTGTCGATTATATCCCGACTGGCAGTCACCCGTACAAAGGGGTTGCCGTCAAAATTTTCTAAAATCCTAAATTACTTTTCGAATATATATATGTGTATATGATTATACTACTAGTATAAGTATTAATTGCACTATATTTAATTATTTGTTAATGATTTGATAAGTATTTGTTGGTTATGGATAAGGCTTATATCAAAGGTTATAAATTGATATTATACGATTAAATAAATGAATTTAATGGATTATTCGCAAGGGTAGGTTAAGGTTAACTAGTGGTAACGAACAGCGAACGTCGAATAGAATTCTAAAATATTGTTTATATTGTGTGTAGATCCCAAGGACAAAGGAAAGGCAAAAGTTGAGGACGTAGGGAACCAGCGACTTCAAGTGAATCATGCTTATCATAACTTGTTTAATATATTAGTTTGATTTACTATTGATATTGTCGCCCAGTTATATTTCAATAAATGTGCATATCTATTGTCCTGTTTCCGAACAGTAAAAAATTGAACTCGTTGATCCTTCCTAGTGATATATTCCAAATCAATACCCCTCTTTATATCGAACTTGTCGATATCTAGGTCAGATGTTACTAGACCTCATTTATTCTTGGGATTTGAGCTGTTGACCTGGAACGTGAGATTCCAGTATGTTTGGCTGGTCGAGGTGATCGATTGTTCCGACACCTGGCATTCAGATTATAGGATTGGACTGTTTTTTTTTAAATAGAGGCCCTTCGGGGTGGACCAGATTCGTGGTCAAATGTTAAGGCCAATGTGTGTCGTGGATCCATTAAAGGACATTGCTGTGTGCGTTTGTCCGGGGTTAGTGCGTGACTGATCAGCAGCCTAACCTTATTATTGTTTTATTTATAAAATGCTTAATAGTCCAATTCTATTCCATTTCTTGACTTAAATAAGACGTTATATATCCAAGTTTCCCTGAGCACCTGAAATTGTTGGTAATCATTTATCTTTATCAGACTTGCGGATTTAATTCTAATTTATGTTTCCATTTATATATATATTGTTATACTTGCTGAGCATCATTGGCTCACTTTTGTGTTAACCCTGTTTTCTTTAGTTAAATTCGAAGATGTCTAGAAGGAGTAGACAGTCTCATAGAGGCAGCCAGCTAGTTGAGGTTCTAGGATGGGTAGTCCGCTGTTAGCTCTATTTTATATTATATTGTTGTAATATCAGTTTAGACAGTTCACTTGGCTTTTGGGTTGTAAAATATTATTATGTAGTTTGGATTTGGTTTGTAATAGCTAGTTGGATGTTGTTTCATACTGTGACCTGTGAGCGGTCTTGGATCGCAGTAGTTATATGTAGTTATTTGGTTTGAACTTTATTATGCATGTGGACAAGATGATTAGAAGTAGTGATGGTTTGGTTGGATTACAGGTGGTTAGTTCGATTTACGAACACATCATGCCGAATTTTCTAAAATTTCTCCTATATTAATGTGTAATTCATTATAAAAGTATATAATTTTAATAATAGTAAGTGAGGGTGTTACAATTCATGATGCTAAAGGTATTCTCGTAGAAATAATTAATGAGACTTGGAGAGAAGGACAGTTGAGCCCGAGATTTATTGGGCCATCTGAGAATTTAAAGGTGTTCGGAAGGTAGCATTCGAGCCAGCTTTACCCCCAAAACTTATAGCATGGTCGTAATGTGTTTCATGTGGCAAGGCTACACCAGTAAAATGTAGATGCTCGACAGATGATAAGGGTACGAGCAGGTAGATATACGACCTGGTCTGACTTACAAAGAACAACCTGTGGAAAATCACGGATAGAAAAGAACAAGTGATGAGAAACAAGTTTGGCAGAAGTAGATTATATTGGATCTAAGTTAAAGGAATCGGCCAAATTCATTTTGGAAGATTTAAACTGGAATAATGTGATGATTATAGAGTAAATGTGACGGGATACCAATAAGGAGGTATCAAGTGCAAAAGATGTCTCAATAAAGAGATGACGGTGGAGGTAAATAACCGAAGTGAATAAGAATCAGATAATAAGAAGGATGTGATTGATAAAGAAAAGACTGGGAAAGCAACAATGGAATGTGAAGCAAGGAATGTTATGAATGGATTGACGAATGGGCTTTCTAGAAAACCCTCGGGATGACCTTCTGATAGTGTTAGTTTTATGAATATGAAAAAGGTAGTAGCATGGCGTGGAATATTAGTAACAATGATGTCAAGCGAGAAATCTAAGATTTAACCTGAGAGTTGAAAGATTTCCAAAAGCGAGTGTTGCTAAGATTGAACCAGAGTATAGGTCCATAGAATGATGGACGGAGCAGTGAGGACATGTTGACACGTTAGATTACGATAAAGTAGTATTTGATACGAATACGATTATTTTTCTTCTCTAAATGAACCTCTATAGTTAAGAGGTAAATTCTAAGTATGATGTTTTGCAATGATGAAAACTTTCTATAATCCTTTGAAATTCTTTTCTTTTCTTCTCTCTTACTCATCTTCTTTTTGAATTGAGAAGAACAACCCTTTAAGGAGGGGAGGTACTGCTACGTGACTATTTGTCTGTGTGATAGAAGTCTAAGTGGAATACCCTAACTTGTTTAATTGCTTGTCAAGTACTAAAGGCTGGCCCCCTTCTGTAATAACTATGTAATATAACAAATGTTCATTGATCATAATGATCTCTCAATAAATCTTTCCACTTCTCTGAATGGATCGAGATTGTGAAGATTAAAGCGATCAGGAAATGCATAGTGCAAGTGAGGTTATCTCGGAATTCGCAGCGCGATAGTGATACCAAAGTCACTGCAGATACCAATAAGGATAATAGTATATGACTAAGTAAGAGCATAACCCGGATAGTGTGTTGTACGAAAAGCAGCAAAGTTGAATAAAAGGATAAAGGGAGTATTGTAGCACTGGTGAGATGTGCTGTAAAAAGGATTTAAATGATTAAGAATTGACCGAGAAGCTGAAAAGTGAAACGACAGACAAACGACTCTTTGCTTCCTACCTGATTCCGGGACGGAATCCTTTTAAGGAGGGGAGACTGTAAGAACCCTAATTTTTGGTAGGAATTAAAACTTTTATTATGTAATGGAAAATAAGTGTGACAGTGGTTCCGATGAATTAATATTTAATGGATATGGGTTCCAATGTTTATATGCCACGAAGAATGCAATAGGTTACCAATTTAGATTAGAATAATCTATCTCGTGGAAAGAAAGATATAGTAAATTCCAAAGAGGAAGATTATTCTCATGTCATCCAAATCGATATCTGTTATAAGTCCAGTGGTTCCGTAAAAGGGTTAAGGAATGCTCAAAAGAGAGCAAGGACCTTATTTCTAATTATAAGGAATAAAGAAAGTGATGAATGGTGTTTTGGTGGAATTAGGAATATTATTAGACGACACTATATAGAAGTACCCGGAACGGATTTCTGAGTTCGTATTAATGATCCAAGGGGAAAAAGAGTGTATGTAAAAGTTATCGGATTCTGAAAAATAGCACTTTTATTTTCCCCGAGATTTCCCTGGACACTGAAAGACTTAAGGAATAATTGAAATGATTTAAGAAATATAGGATCAAGAATTATTAAAGAGAATGGAGAATGATAGTATAAATATTAAGACGGTTTCCGGTGAAACCCTAACTAGAAATCTTCGAGATATTCCTCCGAACGATCAACGAATTAAGCAATAACCGGACAAAGAAACAAGCAGAGGATCAAGGTGCATGCATGTGCTAGTGGAAAATATCTAGTAACCAAATAGTTACAAGAGTAACTAGCAAGATTAGAAACCAACCAAGCACTTAGCTTCCTCACCACTAATCATCAACACTTGTCTCTCCAAAATACATCATCCATGACATACTACATTTATTAAAGCTACTTTATGGGAGATATTATCTAAATACACTACAATACTGCAAAGTAGAAGAGAACAAAGAAAGAGAAACCAAGCAAAACTCCATCTCTCTCAAACTGCCCAGCAGGAGCATCAAGGAAAGAAAAATTCATATCTACACTTCTACCCATTCTAAAATCACCAAATTTTAACCATAGCTTCTCCACTCCATGGGTAAGGTTCGTTCAAAATTTCATGGCGATCTAATGAGTATAGCCTAGTCAAATCCCCTCCCCAAGTTGAAGAAGCCAAACTGCCTGTTCTTGACTGTTTCTGTCCAGCGGGAAAAACTGGTTCAAAACCATAGCTACCAAGCTTCAAATCTCATGATCTATAGATTAAAACAAAGCTTATGAAAGGGCCCAAGATGTGGTAAAAATTTGAGTGCTAAACTCTTATTTTTCGATTTGCTATGATTTTTACAAAAGTGGTGATAAATAGTAACCCTTAGAAACTAACTTTGTTTTCTTGCTTGATTTGGATGATTCAAGCTATCTTAAGGTTATACAAGGACTATATAAGGATTATTAGGGCTACTACACAGTCCAAGGAAGGTATAACACTTGAAACCCTAGCTTGAATTTTGAGTTTTTATGGAGTTTTGGATGATATATGCATGTATAACTCGTAGAGATGTGATTAAGTTTGTTATATGTTAAACTAGTTAGTAATAACGGAAAGGCAGTGCTTGGCCTCAGTTCTATGGTAATTATCATGTATATGTGGTTTAGAGTGGAAACCATGATTGTTGGAGTGTTTTAATTTTGGAAATATCCGAGTTATAGCCGTTGTAATGCCGAATTTTCGTTAAACCTTGAAAACCGTGTATCAAAGTAGCTCTAAATGTCTAAACTGGTTAAGTGTATGACATACCCTTGAAGATCACGAGTCATAGAGCATTTTGGCGAAAGAATCGAAGCAAACGGATTTATGGTTTAGGAATTATGGCCGATTTACTAAAAGTGGTTCGAAACCGTAAATGCAAATTCGTAATTGAAATTGAACCCCCTTAACTCGAGTAATTCAAGGATGAATCTTGCTAATTAAATATTAGAGATTATAAGGAAGGTGCGAGAGAGGACCTCATGTTAAAAAGATAGTTTTTCGATTTTATAAAAATGTTCGAATCAAGGTTAAGTGCGAACGAACCCCTAAAAAGGATACTTGGTTGTAACTTTGTAAAATCACTTAGATAACGATCGATAAATCTCGAGATATAATCTTGGTTAGTAAACGATCGACCCTAGAACTTATTTGACTCAAGTACCTATCAAATGTAAGATTAATGACATACCTTGATAGCAAGCAAGTGTCGGGTCATAACGGTGTTAATGAGCGATAACTTGAAAACGTGCTTTAGCTTAAGTAAAGTGTTTACTTGGCGTTTCAAAGTGATAGGTGATTAAGCCGGGATAATTTTGGTTATTTATATATTGCCGGACCACCCCGAGTCATACCACTAGCATAGAGGGAGTACCAGGCAAGTTTCCAATACTTTGGAACTGTTGTTGTGATAATATATATATATATATATATATATATATATATATATATGATGTGATTATTGTTATACATATGCCATAGCATGCATGCCTACTTTCAAGATATATTGTGATACTTGTTCCTTGAATTATTGTTGGCTTATAAGCTAGATAGTTAACGTATCGGTTATAAACCGGATATTGCTAAGACCCTTAGAGAAGGGCATATGAATTCCACTCTTCGAATATAGACCGGGAGTCAGTATTTCTCGATATATCATGATTATTTCGGAGAAAAATATTCAAGTAAATATTTTTCCATTATTTAATTAATGAATATTATTTTAAATATTCATTTGAACTTTTTTTATTCAATGAATATTATCTACAATATTCATTTAAAGTCGATTCAATTATCGGATATTATTTCGAATATTCATTTGATAATTATTTATTCAATAAGTATTATTAATTTGAATATTCATTATTCATTCAATGAATATTATTTTGAATATTTATGCGAGGTTTATTTTGAGCAATTTTAAAACTATTCTTTAAATATTTATGATTTAGTAAATATTCTTTGAATACTTATTTAATTCTTCTAACTCGTTTTAAAAATGATTTACTTCATTCAAATATTATCTTCGACCCTCGAGTATTATGTAAATTATTATGTGCCTATTCATTATCATTTCTGATCTTCATGCCCTAGGTAAATTTATTACTGAGTCCTATTATTACTATTATTCTATCAAGGAAGGTTCTCAAAATTCTATTCTTCATTCAATTTATCTTCCAAATTATAAGGGAACCTTACTTGAGAAATGTTATTTATCTTGTTGACTTCCCGGTCATAAATCTTTTGGAACTATTCTTTTCATTTCGCAACTTGGTTGCTACTTATTTATTGAATCCTTGTGTACCTTCTCATCATTCGAGGGGTAAGAATGTTGGAACAAGTTGGTATCCATTAACAAGCATCAACTTGGGAAATATTGGTGAATTTTCCTTTCCAGCTAGATACGACTACTTTGTGGAGTTTTATCAACAAGTATTATACTTGGGGAAAGGGGGACAAACTTTACGTTCAGAGTCTAGGATTCTATTCGAACTAGGAGTTGTGTAAGAGGCCGAGTAGCACCGGTCCATCCCATCTGGCCGAACCGTTAGCCGGGGAGATCTAACAGGGCGGTAGACAAGTAAATCCGTCAGCTCTTCCTTCTACCGGTAGTAAATCTAATTTGAGTTGTACAATCTGTGACTGATCATCGTAAGGATTGGAACAGCGGGCGCGATGAATACTCCAGCATTAGTTCATCATCCAAATTTATTTATTGTCTGCAATATGAAGTATCACTCTTGTTGACAGGGTTTGAGAATTTTTCAAAACTGAAAGTACCTGTGCTTACCTTGCAACTTCATCGTTTACCTTATACTGGTACTATGTTCGTTAATGCATGGCATATGGTTTCACAGATATTTGAATTGTTATATATATACTTTTGTTCACATATATGTTACTTTTGGTGGGCTATTGTTCACCATTGCTTTATTTATTATACCACAACAACAGCTAGAGCAGATGGCCCGTCCAAGGCACACTTGGCGCAAGAGCGTGGGAGCCGTTTGAGAGTTACCCGCTGATGTAGCTACCATTGCTGAGGAGGAAGCTATTGGTAGGCTAGTTTTCCGATTTTAAGCATCGGATATATTTATCCATATAACATATGTAAATGGATGGCAAAGAGTATGTAAGTTAAATTCTTTTGGGTTGTAATAACTCAAACTCATGATTAATAATATTTGATAGTTACTCTGATTTCATCTCTGGGACTATAACTGGTGTGTTTTATGTTGTTGTTTTGGGTCACAGGGTTGTAATTTAATTTATGTTGGTTTCGTGTATGGAAATTGAGTCCGTAATGACCGGATCCCCGACCCCGGATCTGGGGCTGTTACATTGTCTATTACATGTCTGTAGATCTTTGGTTTTGTTGACTCACTAAAAATAACTTTTTCTTTATTCTTTTTCTGATCTGTTTCTGGTTTATAACCTAGACACTCTTTCCAATTTTTGTTAGTGATTATTTCATGTGTCTTTGTTCCAGAGTGAGTCCAGGTTCTGAGTTTCTCATTAGCATCTTCAAGTTCTTTTTCAAGAGCAGTACATTTAAATTCCATTTCTAATTTCATGTGCCTAGCCTTATCACATTCAGTTTGTACTTCTTGCATAAAGATTAACTCAACTTCTAGATGATCATTTCTTTTAGACAATTCTGACATCTCATATATAATTCTACCATTTTCAAGAGGTTGACTTCTAAAGCTAATATGCAAAGACTTTAAGAATGATCTTAACTCAGAAACATTATCAGTATCAAAATCAAAAACTGGCAGGTACCTTATTATCAGGAGTAGCAATCTCATCAACATTTGCCATCAATGCATAGTTCACCTTTTCCTCTTCAGATTCTGAGGAAGAGTCCTTCCAATCCTTGCTTGATGAGATAAGAGCTTTGGTCTTAGCCTTTTTGCATTCAGTTGCAAAGTGACCCATTCCATCACAGTTGTAGCATTTGACCTTTGACTTGTCAAACTTGCTGCCTTTGCCTTCATTCTTCTTGTACCTGTTCTTGTCAGCATTGAAAGGTTTCTTGTGAAAATTACCTTGTCTTCTAACCTTTCTGAACTTCATCTTTTTGAAGCCTTTGACTATCATAGCAACCATTTCCATCATGTTAGAATCAGTAGAGTCATCATCAGTATCAGTATCAGGATTGGCATCAGGATCTGATGATGAGTCATCAGTATTGGACTCAACTACTCTACTTCTTCTCCTTGAAACCTCTACAGCTTTTCCTTTTGATTTTGATTCAACATTTAAAGCAACAGCCTTTGCTTTGTTGCTTTTCTTATTTTTCCTTTGTTGAACCTCAAGATCATGGGTTCTTAGCATCCCATAAACTTCATCAAGAGACACAACATTAAGATCATACTGATGCCTAATGAAGAGGTTTGAGTATCCCACTCCTCAGACAAAGCTCTAAGAAACTTGGTGTTTGAGTCCTCTGGTTCATACTCTTTACCTACCAGGGATAGATTATTCAATAGTGTTAGAAATCTATCATACAGATCAGTGAGGCTTTCATCAGATTTTGCATCAAACTGTTCATACTCTTGAATCAATAGAGCCCTTCTGTTCCTTTTGATAGATTCAGTGCCTTGTCATTGAGCTTCCAAAGTTTCCCAGATCTCCTTAGCAGTTTTACATGCTATCACTCTGTTTGACATGACTGCATCAAGGTTATTATGAAGGATATTCTTCACCTTTTTGCATCTCTGAGTACTTCAGCCTTTTCCTCAGGAGTCCATTCAGCCTTTGTCTTCTGAACATAGTGCTCAGGTACAGTATCTGTTCTAGCAACCAATCTCTTAGGGATATATGGACCATCATATATCCGATCACGATAGTTAGGATTAGTTGCCTCTAGATACATCAACATCTTTACCCTCCATATAGGATATTCAGCTTTTTTGAGGACAGGAATTTTAATACTCTCATACTTGCTCCTAGACATCTGAAGATCGTTTCTGATTGTAATTAATCAGTTTGCTTTGATACCAATTGTTACCCAGTAATTAACAATTGTAGAAGGGGGGTTGAATACAATTGTATAGGATTTTCGACTTAAACAGAAATGATAACACAAGTATAAATAAATAACAGCTTTATTAACTCTGATATAAAACTGTTACAAACTCTCTCAAGAAATCCTGGTGTTCTTGAGAGCTGCTAGGTTACAGAATAACTCGTGTAAGAGATTACGATAAGTAAAAGCTAAACTGTGTTTATATAACATACACAACTGCACTATCAATTACAAAATATACTAAATCAATTACATACGACTCTTAATACATATCTTGCATGATAGCTACCTTCATATAATTTTGGAACTGATATATCAATCTTCTTTGATCTCTGGACTGATGTAAATCTTCACGTAATCCTAATTAGCTTCCAATCCTGATAGCAACCTAATACTGACATCGCATTACTGATGACGTCTACATCAGTACCTGATCAGTAGTAGTCCAGATCCTGACATCACTTGAATCAATATTTAACAATCTCCCCCAATTTTTACTTTGTGAAATAAAGCACAAATTCCTTGATTCAATGATGTCAAAAACTCAAAACAAAATGTCTTCTAGAAATCATCAGGAACAGTTTCAGAAATTCTTTGAAAGAAAAGATTCATCTTCAAGAAATCTGTCAACAACTCTTCTTCCTTGCTTTCAAGAATTTTAATCAATTTCTTCTTCAGATTCATGAGTTCTTCATCTTCCTTATTAATTTGATAAATAGCTGCCCTGAGATTCTGTATTGAGCTTCTTGGTAAATCTAAGTCTCCCAACAGTATGTATGCCAACTCCTTCCCATCAGGATTAAGAGACAATTGTTACATACTAAAATATTCTTCTTTAACAACCGTGCCTCTCTGCATTTCAATTTCTTCATCTCTTGAATTTAAGTACATGGGAGTATAGTCATCATGATACTGTTACTTCTTCAGGTCATTGAATTTATATATATGAAATGAATATTATTTTTTTATATTCATTTAAGGTTTCATTTATTTAATTAATATTATTTTTTGAATATTCATTTAAGGTGTTATTTTATTTAATGAATATTATTTTGGGATATTCATTTAAGGATTTATTTATTAAGTGAATATTATTTTTGAATATTCATTTGAGGGTTATTTATGAACAATTATTCTGCCTAAAAATATTCTTTAAACATTTATGATTTAATAAATAATATTTGAATATTCATTAAATATTTTTAAACTAGTTTTAAAATGGTTATCTTATTTGAAATTTATCTTTTACCTTCAATAATTATGAAGAATATTTCTGAGCCTTATTATAAATATTTTTCTCAAGGAGAGGTCCCCAATCACTGTTTTCCATGTAAATCTATATTTCAAGAAGATTTAAATACTCGTTGAAACTTTCAAAATAAGGGGAATCCCACTCGAGAGACTGCTTTTAGTTTGACTGTCCGGTAATAAATTTTGAAAGGAATTTATTTTTCAATTCGTAATTCAGTTGTTTGAAGTCATCATGATACTGTTACTTCTTCAATTATCCGAGAAGTAATCCGAGTAACAAGTTATAATCCATTAAAAAGCAATAGCTTCAGAAATATTGGTGAATTTTTATTTCCAATCAGATACGACTACTTCGTGGAGTCCTATTAACAAGTGTTATGCTTGGGGAAAGGAGGATAAATTGTATGTTTCAGAGTCATGGATTCTATTCTAACTTGGAGTCGTGTAAGAGGTCGAGTAGCGCCGGCCCATCCCAAGGCCCAACCGTTGGCTAGGGAGATCTAGGGGGCGGTGGACAAGTAAATCCGTCTGTTCTTCCTTCTACTTGTAGTAAACAAATCTTGATTTGTACAATCTGCTACTGATCATTGTAGGTTGGGACATCTGGCATGGTGAATACTCCAATATTAGTTCATCATCCACAAATTGGATATCTTCTGCAACATATATTGAAGAGACGTACCGAACATGTTGGCAGGGTCTGAAAAGTGTTCAAAACTGACGTTATAATGAATTACCTTATAACTTCCTCTTTTAAGTTATATGTTGATATTTTGCTTATATTTTACATAGCGGATATTTTTACGGAAAGGTTATATTGAATCACCTCGTAACTTCATCTTTTACATTATCCTAGAACTTTGTTCATATTATACATAGCAAAAGTTTATAGAGATATTATGAATGTTATTTATTTTTGATTAGTTACATATTATTTTAGTGGGCTCTATTGCTCACCCTTGCTTTATTTATTTATATCACAACAACAGCTAGAGCAGATGGCCCAAACAAAGCAAACTCGGCGCAAGCAGGTGACAGCCGTTAGAGAGTTACCCGCTGATGTCATAGCCGCCATTAATGCTGAGGTAGGAGCAACCAATAGGCTAGGCTAGCAGCTTTTGTGTATCAGACTTATTTATAATTATGACTTATGTTAAACAATGGCATGGAACTAGTAAGCTTAATGTAAGAACCCAGATTTTTTGTAAAATTAAAACTTTGATAATGTATTAATGTAAATATGAATAGTGGTTACAACTACGATGTAACAGTTGTTCTAATGAATGAAAAAGGAATGGATTTGGATTCAAATGTTCATATGTCTTGAAGAATGCTATTGGTTGACAACTTAGATAAGAATAATCTATCTCCTGGATAAGTAAGATATGTTAATTCCAAATAGGAGAGTTATTCTCATGTCATCCAAATCGATATCTGTTATTAGTCCAGTGGTTCCGTAAAAAGGTTAAGGAACGCTCGGGAAAGCGAGAGATCAATTTTCTAATTATAAGGAATAAAGTAAAGAACAAGTTATGAATAGTGATTTTGGTGGAAATTAGAATTTTATTAGATGACACTATATAGAAGTACCCGGAACGGATTTGTGAGTTCGTATTAATGATCCAAGGGGAAAAAGAGTGTATGTAAAAGTTATCGGATTCTGAAAAATAGCACTTTTATTTTCCACCAGATTTCCCTGGACACTGAAAGACTTAAGAAATTATTGAAAGGATTTAAGTAATATAGGTTCAGGAATTACTAAAGAGAATGGAGAATGATAGTATAAATATTAAGACGGTTTCCGGTAAAACCCTAATTAGAAATCTTCGTTATATCCCCCCAAACGATCAATGAATTGAGCAATAACCGGACAAAGAAACAAGCATGGAAGCAAGATGCATGCATGTCCAAGTAGAAAATATCTAGCAATCATGTAGTTACATGAGTAACCAACATACTTAGAGATTAAACCATTTGCTTAGCTTATACTTCTCATCCAACCACACAAATGCAACACTTGTCTCTTCAAAAACCTCATCCATGACATTACACCTTTATTAAAGCTACTTTATCAAGATATTATCCTAACACTTCATCAATAATTCATTTAGATGAGACCAAGAAAGCAACTAAGCAAAAAAAACTCCATTCTCTCCAAAACCACTCCATTCGGCCTTCATGTAAATTCAAGAACCAAAATCATCCTTCCCACCATTGTTTGATCTTGAAACTTTTATGGTAAGTCCTATATTTCATAAAAGTAATCTCCTAGAAATCTTAGCTTCAAATACATCTTTTACCATTTTCAAATAAATCATCCAAGGTGAGGATGAATAGTATTCTTCATGAATTAACTTTGTTTTCTTGGTTTCTTTTGGTTGATCTAAGCTAGCTTAGGCCACACAAGGACTAGATCAAGGCTTAGTAAGGCTCTAGCACTCTCCAAGGAAGGTATATCTCATCAAAACCCTAGCTCTTATTTTAAGTTTATGGATGTTCTTGGTGATTGTTAGTTAAGTTATGATTATGGTGTTATAACTAGCATGATTATGAGATTGATTTAGTGATTTAAGAAATATTGAACATGTTGGTAAAGAGGCCTGTTTTGGACTTTTTGAGATGCATATTATGTGTATGAGATGTCTGGTATGCCCGGTGTGGCTTGGTTTGATTGTGGTAAATTTGGAAACGATCGATTAATAACGGTCGTAATGCCCGATTTTCGTTAGACCTTAAAAATCCGTTCATAACAGTTGGTATAATTTCCTGACCTGGTTGATTTTATGACACGTCCTTGTAGATCTCGAGTCATACATCGTTTTGGCAAAAGAATTGAAACAAACGAACTTACGGTTTAGGAATTATGGCCGATTTACTAAAAGTCGTTCGAAACCATAAGTACGAGTTCGTTATTAAAATTAAACCCCTGTAAAATATGTAAGTCAGTGGCAAATCATGGTAATTAAATATTACAGATCATAAGTAAGGTGTAGGAGAAAACCTCGTGTCAAACGGATCATTTTTCAATTTTATAAAAATGTTTGAATCAAGGTTAAACGCGAACGAACCCCTGAAAGCACACTTGGTTATAACTTTGGTTAATCACTTAGAAAACGGGCGATAAAACTCGAGGTATAATCTTGATTCATAAACAAACTACCTTAGCACTTACATGACTTAAGTATATACCAAGTGTAAGTGTAATGACGAGCCGTAATAACGAACAAATGTCGGGCCAAAACGAGGTTAATAAGAGTATACAAAAAGGGTGCAAAACGTGATAATTCGAAAATGTGTTTTAACCTAAGTTAAGTTTACACTTGGATTTTTAAACAACGTTAAGTGATTAATCTCGAATATTCTGATTATTTATAGATCACCGAGCTGACCCAAGACACACTACCTCCACCCGACTACCAGGCAAGTTTCCAATACTTTGGAACTGTTGTTGTGATAATATATATGATGTGATTTTGTTAGACATATGCCATTGCATGCATGCCTATTTTCAAGTTATATTGTTATACTTGTTCCTTGATTTATTGTTGACCTATAGACTAGATGTGATATATCAGTATAAGCCGGATATTGCCAACACTCTTAGAGAAGGGCATATGAATCTTATTCGTTGAAAATAGACTGGGAGTCAGTATTTCTTGATATATCGTGATTACTTTCGGAGGAAAATATTTAGTAAATATTTTTCCATTATTTGGTTAACGAATATTATTCTGAATATTCGTCTGAGATTATTTATTTAGCGATCATTACTTCAAATATTTATTTGAACGTTATCTATTCAATGAATATTATTTTTCAATATTCATTTAAAGTTGATTCATTTATCGAATATTATTTCAAATATTCCTTTCAAGTCTTATTGATTAAACTAATATTATTTCGAATATTCATTTAAGTATTTTATTTATTCAATAAATATTTTCTTCATATTCATTTGAGAATTATTTTGAGAAATACTTCGATTAAAGATATTCTTTCATAATTATAAATATTCTTTAAATATTTCTGATTCGATAAATATTCTCTGAATATTTATTGAATACTTTGGAATAACTTCAATATTGTTTTATCTTCTTCAAATATTATGTTCGACCTTCGAATATTTTGTAAAGTATTTCGGAGACTTATTATTAATACTTGTGTCAAGGAAGGTTCTCAAAATTCTATTCTTCATTCAATCTATCTTCCAAATTATAAGGGAACCTTACTTGAGAAATGTTATCTTGTTGACTTCCCGGTCATATATCTTTTGAAACTATTCTTTTCATTCGCAACGTGGTTGCTACTTATTTATTGAATCCTTGTGTACCTTTTCATCATTCGAGGTGTAAGAATGTTGGAACAAGTTGGTATCCATTAACAAGCATCAGCTTGGGAAATATTCGTAAAGACAAAATGACAGTTTGTAACCCCTATGTATATGGGTTTTGTCAAATTGGTCCAGATTTACGTTTTTAGCACTTTGCAACCCCTATCTTCAAATCTCGCTTCATATTACAACCCCTCCCGTCTAATTGACCTATTTTACAAGCAAAAATGAGTCAAAAACCTATATACATAAGGGGTACATACTGTCATTTTTGAAGATAGGGGTTGTAATATGAAGCGAGATTTGAAGATAGGGGTTGCAAAGTGCTAAAAAACATAAATCTGGACCAATTTGACAAAACCCATATACACAGGGGTTACAAACTGTCATTTTGTCATTGGTAAATTTTCCTTTCCAACTAGATACGACTACTTTGTGGAGTCTTATCAACAAGTATTATACTTGGGGAAAGGGGGACGAACTTTACGTTCAGAGTCCAGGATTCTATTCGAACTAGGAGTTGTGTAAGAGGCCGAGTAGCGCCGGTCCATCCCATTTGGCCCAACCGTTGGCCGGAGAGATCTAACGCAACACCAGCAGTTAGTGTTGCATGATGTGAAACACTATGGGTAATACGCAACACTAAATTATGTCTAATGCAACACCAGTTCAGCTCAGTTGCAAAGACCCAAAATTTCTATCTAACGAAACGCTTTCTGTGCAACACTTTGTAAAAAGGGTTGCGTATGTGCGTTTATGGCGTAGTGAGTATATCCGTCAGCTCTTCCTTCTACCGGTAGTAAATCTAATTTAAGCTGTACAATCTGCGACTGATCATCGTAAGGATTGGAACAGTGGGCGCGGTGAATACTCCAGCATTAGTTCATCATTCAAAATTATTTATTTTCTGCAACATGAGATATCCCTCTTGTTGACAGGGTTTGAATACTGATCAGAACTAAAAGTACCTTTGCTTATCTTGCAACGTTATCTTTTACATTATAGTGGTACTATATTCGTAAATGCATGGCATATGGTTTCGTAGATATTGTTGACTTGTTGTATATATTATTGTTCAGTCATATATATAACTGTTGGTGGGCTGTTGTGTTCAGTCATATATTACTGTTGGTGGGCTGTTGCTCGCCCTTGCTATTATATCACAACAACAGCTAGGTTTGATGGCCCGCGTAAGGCGCACTCGGCGCAAGCAGGTGACCCCAGCTAGAGGACTACCCGCTGAGTTTATCGCTACCGTTGCTGAGGTAGATTTGCAGCTTTTGTTTCAGCCTTAATTATATGTATAATTAATGTAATCAACGGCAAAAACTTTAAACTTATGTTGTTATCCTTTTGGAGTGTAATAACTTTTATTCGTGGATTCTATAATTAGCAGACTTACTTCAATTTCAACTCTGGGACTATAACTGTTTGTGTATGTGTGATGTGATATTATTGCGGGATCACAGCATGTGTTTATTTATTTGGACTCAAGTCAAGTATTAATGTTGGAATTAAGACCGTAACGACCCGATCCCTGACCCCGGATCTGGGGGTGTTACAGAAATGGTATCAGAGCGAGAGTTATATATCCCAAGAGATGATACGACGTTATATAATAATAAATTCACTAAGATAATAAGAACTCTTGCCAAGTTCACCTAAAACCCTTACGGGAACTTTTTAAGTATCATGATAGTAACATAGTTCGTATTGTGTAGGCGAGCGACCTCTCCGATCTAGAGGAGTTTGAGAGACAGCACGATGAGACGATTCAGGCCGTCGAGGACGGAGTGGTAGTTGATTCTGATGAGTTGTTTAGGACCAGAGATCCTTATTATGAAGGTCTGGGTGACGAGGATGGAGATACAGAGATTGTTGAGTCTGGGGAGGAGGCGGAACCTGAAAAGGTCCAGGCTGATGCAGATACTGAGGTTGTTGAGTCTGAGGATGAGGAGGATCCGAAGGAGACACAGCTTATAGATGATATCAGGGTGATGGAGAAGGACACGGAGATGACTACTGAGCAGGTTGTGGCTACTGTTGTTGGACAGACTGTGGATGAGGGTATTGAGGGACACGTTGTTGAGCTAGTGAATGATGCTGTGGGGAGTTCAGGACTTCGTGTGCCACCCCTCTCTGTTGAGAGAGCCCCTACCCCACTACCACTACCTGTGAGCCCATTTTCTGAGGAGTTTGAGGAGCTGACCCCCGAGCCGTAGCAGGCAGAGGTCGCACCTCCAACAGAGCCATCTACCCCACCGCATATCCCGATAGGGGGGATCCCAGTATGTGTGCATAAGTGGATTGTGAGCAGACTTTCTACAGATTAATCAGTGGCTGAGGCCAGGTTAACAGAGTCCAGGGCGGAGCTCGCGGCCGAGAGAGTTTCTAGGTTGGGACGCCAGGGCGGCGGGAGGCGTACTGGAGCTCGAGAGATACATAGTGCAGTGACCCGTATTGAGCTGAGGGACCGGATGAGATTTCGAGGATTACCTACTGATGGAGAGGGCAGGGTATCCAGGATTGATGTTGAGGAGATCTTCCGCATTGCTATGATGAGGGTCAGAGCTTTGGGTTCCACCGGTGACTGATTTCAGAGACGGTGATGTAGTAGTCCAGTCTTCTAGTCATGTACGGACATAGTAGTGCCAACTTTTGTGGGATAGTTTCATTGTATTTAGTTTCCCTTTTACTGACTAGACAGATAGACCATGTATTTCACTTTTGACTAGATGTTGTTAGTATGGTTGTACTCCTAAACTGTCGATATGACTCAGATGATGTATATTTCAGTACTATATATATATATATATTTGTTTCCTTTCAGTCGTTTCAGTTCTGTTGTGACATGATCACCATTTTATTATCATATTTACTGCACGTATTGCATTCGATAAAAGTTGCCATGACATATAGAACTGTGGGATCCTAAATCCAAATATATAAAGATTTTTGCAAGGAAGAATCCTTTAAAACAGGTAAATGAGCCTAATGTGTAATTGTCGAAATTTTCAATAAGATGTCTCCACGAAGAATGGGAAGTAGGGCTAACCCCCGTGAGTCTACCGATCAAGAAAGTCACAATCAACATAGGGAGAATCCCGAATATGATGAAGAGCAAGATGAGGATTATAATGAGCAAGAGGATTCCAAGTATGGGACAGCAGACGAAACCTTTTTCATTGTAGAATTCCAAGAAGAAGTAGAAGAAGAAGAAATTGAGGTTGAACAGGAAGGGGAGAACCAAGATAGGGACCCCATGGGTCAGTTTATGGATCTGTTTAGGCAAAATTTGAACCGTTACCCCCAACCACCCCAGGGAAACAACAGCACTGTGGTAAACTCTTTCAGGGCCTTTAAGTCCCTTAAGCCCCCAGAATTCCACGGATCAGCTGACCTAGTTGAGGCAAGAGCCTGGATTAAGGAAATGGAAAAGTCCTTCGAGATTCTGAGCATCGACGAGGCACAAAAGACTATTTTCGCCACTTACCTTTTGAAAGGAGAGGCCAATTATTGGTGGGAGGCTAAGAAGAACATGGAGACAGATGCTGTAGTAACCTGGGAGAGGTTCAAGCAATTATTTCTGGAAAAGTACTTCCCGAGGTTCATGAAAACTCAAATGGAGCTCAAGTTTTTAGAACTAAAACAGAACAATTTGTTAGTGGCTGATTATGAGGCCAAGTTTACCGAGTTATCAAGGTTTGTACCAGAATTCGTGGATACTGAGGAGAAGAAAGCGAATAGGTTTCAGCAAGGGTTGAAGCAAGGGATCCAGAATCGGGTAGCAGTCTTAGAGATTACTGATTATGCCATCTTGGTGCAGAAGGCAACCATTGTGGAAGCAGGGAGTGATCAGATGCAGAGGGAAAGAGAAAAAGGGGGATTAAAAAGGAAGCATGCAAGTATGGGCAGAGGTTCTACCGGAGGAAAACCCCCAAATAAGTTTAACCGAGGAGCAGTTTCCTTACCTGGAAGGAGCATGGAATTCAAACAATCGGTGAGCGCAAGTGTGAGCCAGGGCGGTAAGCAATCATGAGTGTCCCGTTCCCACCCTTCTCGACCTTCATTACCATTATGTGCTACTTGTGGGAAGAGGCATTCCGGTGTGTGTAACCTGAAATAGATAAACTGTTACAAGTGTGGGCGAGCAGGTCACTATGCTACCTCTTGCACCACGATCATCCCTAATAGCTATTGGGTTCCGAGGCATAAAACGCAGCGGATAAACGTAAATAAAATAAAATTTTCGAAACCCAAACCAGGATCCATGTATAATTCCGGGCAGATTATGGAGATAACGAATCATACCTATTAAGATCTTGTTTCACGAACTCAACGGAGATCCTTGCTTGTAATCACCACACACAGTCCTTGGGTCAAGATCCGTGTCTCTAATGTAATCCACACGAACGTCCGACCGTCCAACGATCCGAGGAGCCAGGTACTAGCCCGCGAAGAACAGCCTCTCTCTCTCTCTAGCCTCTCGAAGATGGAGCTGCTAAGGTTTTGTCAAAAACGATTTAATGACTCTTAACCCTAAAGTAATACATCATTATGTATTTATACGAGAGAAATAATGGGCTAAAATCAAAAAACCGAATTGGGCTTCCTTAAACCCAATTCTATTTCTATTCTGATTTTATTATTGGACTTCCTTAAATCCAATTCTGTTCTTACTTTATTAAATTCGAATTTGCTTAGATAATTAATTAGGACCAGTCCAATTAATTAAATAGCCAATTCTCAATTTAATAATGATTTAATTTAAATTCTTAATTTAAACTAAAACTCCTTTTAAGACGTTCTAAGTGTGTGACCCTATAGGTTATTATTACATCATTGCTACCCAAGTAATAATAATAATCGGTAATTCAATTTAAACCTTTTGTGATTAATGTTTTTGTGTAATATAATCCCTTTAACCAAATATTATAGATTAAACTCGAGGCATGTGTTTAGTCATCCTCTTCAACATTTAATCCGGGTTTACTTGATCCATGAGTAGACTATTAAAACAAATCATTATTTGAGCACGGCCATGCATTTTATAGTCTTACTCAATCAAGAGGCCAATAATATCTCTCCTAATTCTAGGAGGGTTAAATCCTTTATCTATCATTCATATTTCTCATACTACTCATGATATACCCGATGTCCACTTTTATCAACACCCGGTCAAAGGTAACTTTTAATGTAGTCAAAGTATATTAATCCTCGTATAGAAATATAATGACTCAAGTCAAAGGACCATTACACCATTATCACTGTGAGTCTTTCTTATGACTTTATTAAACATGAAGAATCTCACTGTGGGTCTGTCCAGTATCATGTACCCCTACATGTACCTATGTTTTTGACTTTAGTATCTCCATACTTATAACCAATGAGATGTGGTTATCTGTCAAACAACATACTAGTCTATTTACGTATTATTATTGCCCTGTAATAATAATACTCGACTAGGGACCTTTAAGAATATGATATATTATATAATCTCAAGTTCAAGTCATGTACTTAAACTATACAATGTGTATCATGATTCTAAGGACATTTATTATGCTAATAAATATATCGCAGTAATTAAAGTCATAATAAATACGTTTAATGAATAATCAAATGACATAAGGGTTTATTAAAAGAAACAATGTATTGCCTCTAGGGCACCTACACTAACAATCTCCCACTTGCACTAGAGCCAATCACCCATGTATCTAATACCCATAGAACTAGTGTGACCATCGTGCTTCTGCTACGACAAGCCTTTGGTCAGTAGGTCAGCAATGTTATCATTTGTGTGCACTTTACATATGTGTATGTTACCTCCGTTTAGACAAAACACAAAACCAGACTGTGATACAGTATCATCCCTGTCTGTTTGGAAACTTACATCGGTGTAACCTTTTACAACTAGTTTCTTCTCTCCTCCATACACCAAGAATGAATCTTTAGTCCTGTTTAGGTACTTTAGAACATTCTTGACTGTCGTCCAGTGACCTTCACCTGGATTAGACTGGTATCTGCTCGTCATGCTCAAAGCATACGAAACATTTGGGCGAGTACATACCATTGCATACATGATAGATCCAATTGCTGAAGCATATGGAACCTTACTCATGTGGTCCTTCTCATCCAATGATTTCGGACACTGGTCTTTAGAGATCGTTATCCCTTGAGACACAGGGTCATATCCCCTTTTTGCATTTTGCATACCAAAACGATGCAAAACCTTATCAATGTATGTGCTCTGACTTAGACCGATCATCCATCTAGATCTATCTCTATAGATCCTCATTCCTAGAATGTAGGTTGCCCCTCGTAAGTCTTTCATGGAGAAGTTGCTCCCTAACCAAGTCTTAACAGCCTTTAGAGAAGGTATGTCATTCCTCATTAGTAGTATATCATCAACATATAGTACTATGAATGCCACATGGCTCTCACTAACCTTCTTGTAAACACATGGTTCATCTTCATTTTGAACAAAGCCATACTCGTTGACTATCATCAAAACGAATATTCCATCTTCTAGTGGCTTGCTTCAATCCATAAATGGATCGACGTAATTTACATATCTTGCCAACATTCCTTGGATCGACAAAACCTTCAGGTTGTGTCATGTACACATCCTCTTCAAGGCTTCCATTAAGGAAGGCTGTTTTGACATCCATTTTCCAGATTTCATAATCATGGAATGTTGCAATGGCAAGCAAAATCCTTATGGACTTGACCATAGCCACTGGTGAGAAAGTTTCATCATAGTCAATACCATGAATTTGTTTGAAACCTTTTGCAACCAGCCTTGCTTTATAGGTCTGAACATTTCCATCCATGTCAGTTTTCTTCTTGAAAACCCATTTGCACCCTACGGATTTTACCCCTTCAGGTGGATCAACCAAAGTCCATACTTGGTTTTCGTACATGGAATCCATCTCGGATTTCATGGCTTCAATCCATCTCTTAGAGTCTGGACTGTTCGTAGCATCTTGGTATATGAGAGGCTCATCTTCATCTATAAGAATCAAATCACCACGTACATTGAGTCAAGAGAAATCCATATCTCTCTGGCTCATGGCGAATTCTACCAGTTCTACGAACAACCTGTGTTTGTTGAGCATTATCATTATCCTGCTCTTGTTCCACTTCAGGTTCAATGCTATTTTGTGGTTCTCAATCTTCATCGAGATCTATAGTTCTCCCACTGTTTCTTTTGGAAACAAAATCTCTTTCCATGAAGACAGCATCTCGAGCAATAAACACTTTCTGCTCAGAAGGACTATAAAAATAATACACCTTTGTTTCATTAGGGTATCCCACAAAATGGCACTCTTCGGATTTAGGTCCAAGCTTTTCAGATACTTGACGTTTCACAAACGCCTTGCATCCCCAAACTTTCATAAAGTTCATGCCTGACCGTTTCTCCTTCCATATTTCACATAGAGTCTTTTGAACCTTCTTAGTAGGAACACGGTTAAGTGTGAAAGCCGCTGTTTCTAGAGCATAACCCCAGAAACTTATTGGAAGATCTGCATGACTCATCATCGATCGTACCATGTCCAACAAGGTGCGATTTCTCCTCTCTGAAACTCCATTCCATTGAGGTGTACCTAGCGGAGTAAGTTGTGATACAATACCACACTCTTTTAAATACTCTTTAAAATCGGTGCTTAAGTATTCACCCCCACGATCGGATCGTAAGATCTTAATACTTACACCTCCGCCAATTTGCTTCTCTACTTCAGCCTTGTATTCTTTGAATTTTTCAAAAGAATCGGATTTATTCTTCATAAGATATACATATCCATATCTACTGAAATCATCATTAAATGTTATGAAGTAGTAGTAGCCTCCTCTAGCCATCACACGCATTGGGCCACATACATCACTATGTATTAGCTCCAGACGTTCAGTGGCCCTTTGACCCTTACCAGTGAAAGGGGCTTTAGTCATCTTACCAAGCAAACAAGATTCGCATTCTTTGTATGATTCAAAATCAAACTTATCCAAGTATCCATCCTTAGGTAATTTGGATATGCGTTTCTCATTTATATGGCCTAGACGACAATGCCAGAGGTATGTTTGATTTGAGTCATTGACTTTAAGTCGTTTGTTTTCTATATTATAGACAGTATTATCTAAATCAAGAACATATAAACCATTAAACAAACGCGCAACACCATAGGTTCATTCAAAGCAAAAGAGCAACTGTTGTTCTTTATTGTAAACGAAAAACCTTTCTTGTCCAAACAAGAAACAGAAATAATGTTTCTGCTAATCGCAAGCACGTAAAAACAGTCTTCTAGTTCTAGAACAAGCCCAGAGGGTAAAGATAAATAATAAGTGCCTACAGCTAAAGCAGCAACTTTTGCTCCATTGCCAACTCGTAGGTCCACTTCTCCCTTAGCCAAAGTCCTACTTCTCTGCAGTTCCTCCACATTTATACAAATGTGAGAAGCACATCCGGTATCCAATACCCAAGATGTAGAAATAGACAAATTGACTTCTATAACATAAATACCTGATCCAGAAATCTAAACACCCTTCATTTTCTTCAGATCCTCCAAATAAACAGGACAGTTTCTCTTCCAGTGACCAGTTTTCTTACAGTAGTGACATTCACCCTTAGCAACACCACCTTTAGGCTTTAAAGCCTGTTTGGGACCTGACTTTGGCTTGGGTGTAGAATCAGATCCAATCTTTTTCTTACCCTTCTACTTGCCTTTCCCCTTGGCCTTACCTTTATTGCCCACCATCAGTATGGGAGCAGGTTCAGCTGTCTTCATGTTGGTTTCATATGTCCTCAACATAGCCAACAATTCAGTAGGTGTTTTGTCAAATTCATTCATATTTTAGTTCACAACAAACTGAGTAAATTTGCTGTTCAAAGAATTCATGATTAGGTCAATACCAGTTTCCGGACCAATCGGGAAACCCAAAGTAGCAAGGTACTCAATGTAACCAATCATCTTCAAAACATGTGGGCCAACTGGTTCACTTGCCCCTTGTTTGCAATTAAAGAGTGACTTACTCGTATTGAACCTTTCTTGACGAGTTTGGCTTGCAAACATGCTTTGCAAGTGCTCATTGATAGTATATGCATCCATATGCACATGTTGTCTTTGAAGCTCAGTACTCATAGTTGCCAACATGAGACATGCAACATCATTTGCATCATTCTCATCCCTTGTGCGGGCCGCTCCTTCCTCAACAGTAGCGTTCTCAGGAAGGGGACCTGGCGGAGGGATATCAATGACATGAAGCTTGCGCTCCTGCCTGAGGACAATCCTCAAATTCCTCTGCCAGTCTAGGAACTTGTTTCCTCTTATTAGTTTGTCCTTTTCAAGGACTGATTGTACGGATAGTGTGTTTGTGTTGTTTGCCATTAGTATCTACAATGATAAATGCACAAAATAAACATTAGATTGTCTTGGTTATAAATTATGTTCAAATGATTATGATATATTCATAATATATCTCCCACTATTTTTATCAAATTAATAGCCCTTACTATTAATTTGGAAAGCATATCCCATAAATCTTTCTAGTGAGCCAAGATCCATATTTCGTCATGTCCTAAGTCAACCACTGGTAGTCCTTAAAACATGATTATTTAGGTAGAAAACAATTGTCAATTATATCATATAAAATTCTTGGATAGTTTGGTGAACAACGATTGATCTTATCTATCTAATAGATTTTTAACCAAACTCTATGCTTCTAAGTTCATAATAGTTGCATATAACCGTTTATTTCCACCTCATTATGACGACTCAGTTAAGTTAGACCCAATGATACAACGACCGAATATAACCGTTTATATTCGTCACATCTCACCACGATAGACAGGAGTCCCCTGCCACTGACAGTCATTCCCTTTGTCGATCTAGGATTCGATGAGTGTTCATTCATTGGAAAGCATCTGATTAAAAATTAATATTTTGTTAAGGGGTTTAAAGAATTTAGGACGATCATGATCACATCATAAAGAGATCCTAAATTTTCCTTGAACCAAATACTTCAAATTGACATCTTAGATTGTTCATTTCCCAGGTAGATGGAGGATCCCAATGGTCACACTTAATACCCATTAACCTTACGAATACGCATATCCGCTTTTGACAGAAAATCCCAATTTTAGATATCAAAAATCCATATTTAATTCCATGTTTTAAAATCCATATTTTATAAACACAAGAATCTCATGATCGTTTGTTAATTTTAAAATCTTGAATCGTTACAGATTTTATCTTGTTTAAGCAGGCATGGCATGGGTGATGTATCTAATACATTCATTCATACATGATTAATCTAATTAAAGCATGCATCTCTATGTATCCTACACATACATTCATACATCATATGTAAAGTAAGTGCAGTATGTAAACGTGATTGGTTATGGCCTTTATCCTATATGATCCTCTCAAGCTAATGAAAGGATCAAGGTCAATCTATGGTGGAATAAACATAAATACAAATTACATGTCTTCATTCTTCTTGTCTTCTTGGTTGCTCCTTCTCTTGGACCATCCTTCAATCTTCAATTACGTTACATTGAATAATTGAATACAATCTACACTAAAGTACTTACATGATAAAACTCGAGTTAGATTCGAGGTTCAACAATTACAAGAATGAAGAAAACGACATGCAAGTCGTATTTATAAAACCAAAACCATTAATCTAAGGGTCTTAAGGCCATAACCATCACCATGCTCAAGTAACAATTAAATAATATGTCATATTATATAATCATGTTATACCATATTATATTTCAGATGATCCAATCAAAGAAATCATATACCGCAAAAATCAGAAAATCAGAATCAAATTCTGAAAACAATAAATCGTCTTTTTCATGCAATAAACGGCGTCAAACGCCTTACAGACGAGTCGGTGATAGCTATGCTATCAGTTTTGTTCAGACGCTCGTTTCTAGTGAGAAAACACATATAGTTTGCGAAAATCAGACACTGGACAGATTTCACCAGATTTGCACAGCGTATACAGAAATCGTATCGTATACAATCCCCATATCAAGAACAAACATTATCATATATATATATATATATATATATATATCAGTATATATACAGATTATATAATCATATGATCATCTCAATCATCTTAAATCATAACAGAACCATATATATGCATCATAACATATTATAAACAGCATATATAAGAACATAAACATGGCAGATTCGCAAAACATGCATACTCGCATCATATACAGTTAACACGTAACCAAATCAACCCCTTATACATGTAGCTCTGATGCCATTGTTGGATTCCGAGGCATAAAACGCAGGGGATAAACGTAAATAAAATAAAATTTTCGAAACCCAAACCAGGATCCATGTATAATTCCGGGCAGATTATGGAGATAACGAATCATACCTATTAAGATCTTGTTTCACGAACTCAACGGAGATCCTTGCTTGTAATCACCACACACAGTCCTTGCGTCAAGATCCGTGTCTCTAAGGTAATCCACACGAACGTCCGACCGTCCAACGATCCGAGGAGCCAGGTACTAGCCCGCGAAGAACAGCCTCTCTCTCTCTCTAGCCTCTCGAAGATGGAGCTGCTAAGGTTTTGTCAAAAACGATTTAATGACTCTTAACCCTAAAGTAATACATCATTATGTATTTATACGAGAGAAATAATGGGCTAGAATCAAAAAACCGAATTGGGCTTCCTTAAACCCAATTCTATTTCTATTCTGATTTTATTATTGGACTTCCTTAAATCCAATTCTGTTCTTACTTTATTAAATTCGAATTTGCTTAGATAATTAATTAGGACCAGTCCAATTAATTAAATAGCCAATTCTCAATTTAATAATGATTTAATTTAAATTCTTAATTTAAACTAAAACTCCTTTTAAGACGTTCTAAGTGTGTGACCCTACAGGTTATTATTACGTTGGCAATAATTTTAATATCTAATAAAATTATAAACAATGAGCGGTATCTAGTAATACATCATTGCTACCCAAGTAATAATAATAATCGGTGATTCAATTTAAACCTTTTGTGATTAATGTTTCTGTGTAATATAATCCCTTTAACCAAATATTATAGATTAAACTCGAGGCATGTGTTTAGTCATCCTCTTCAACATTTAATCCGGGTTTACTTGATCCATGAGTAGACTATTAAAACAAATCATTATTTGAGCACGACCATGCATTTTATAGTCTCACTCAACCAAGAGGCCAATAATATCTCTCCTAATTCTAGGAGGGTTAAATCCTTTATCTATCATTCATATTTCTCATACTACTCATGATATACCCGATGTCCACTTTTATCAACACCCGGTCAAAGGTAACTTTTAATGTAGTCAAAGTATATTAATCCTCGTATAGAAATATAATGACTCAAGTCAAAGGACCATTACACCATTATCACTGTGGGTCTTTCTTATGACTTTATTAAACATGAAGAATCTCACTGTGGGTCTGTCCAGTACGATGTACCCCTACATGTACCTATGTTTTTGACTTTAGTATCTCCATACTTATAACCAATGAGATGTGGTTATCTGTCAAACAACATACTAGTCTATTTACGTATTATTATTGCCCTGTAATAATAATACTCGACTAGGGACCTTTAAGAATATGATATATTATATAATCTCAAGTTCAAGTCATGTACTTAAACTATACAATGTGTATCATGATTCTAAGGACATTTATTATGCTAACAAATATATCGCAGTAATTAAAGTCATAATAAATACGTTTAATGAATAATCAAATGACATAAGGGTTTATTAAAAGAAACAATGTATTGCCTCTAGGGCACCTACACTAACAATAGCACCACTTGCTTCCAGTGCGGACGTCAAGGGCACATGAGGAAGGATTGCCCAGCGAACAAACCAGCAGCATCAGGGGCAAGCAAGTCTGCCTCCAATAGGCCACCAACTGCCACCAACTGCAAGCAAGTTTGCAGGATGCCGTGAGAGACACGGATGTGATAGCAGGTACCTTTTCTCTCAATTCAGTTAGCGCAAATGTCTTATTTGATTCTGGAGCAACTAAGTCTTTTATATCGAGGGATTTTACGAGTAAATTAAAACTTAAGACCCAACCGCTAAGGGATTCCTTACAAGTAGAGATAGCCAACCAGGAAGTCGTTCCAGTTAGTCAGATTCACCCCAATTGCGAATTAGAATTAGGAGGACGATCTTTCTATGTCGATTTGATTCCTTTTAAGCTAGGGGAATTTGATGTCATTTTGGGAATGGATTCGTTGTCCCACAATAATGCTCAGAAAGATTGTAAAGGGAAAAAGGTCAAGTTGAAAACCCCAGGAAAGAAAGAAATAGTCTTTAGGGGGATAAGACAGACCCAGAACATTTTAACCATGGCGCAGACCAAAAGGTTGATACGAAAAGGGAACGAGGCTTATTTGGCTTACGTTATAGACACCCAGAAGGAAGCGCCTAAGATACAAGACATTCCGGTAGTTAACAAGTTCGATGACGTATTTCCACAAGATCTTCCCGGATTACCACCTGATAGGGTAATTGAGTTTGCTATCGAGTTAGCCTCGGGCACGACACCGGTTTCAAAGGCCCCATACTGATTAGCCCCAGTTGAAATGAAAGAGCTAGCTAAGCAGTTATAGGAATTGTTGGATAAGGGTATGATAAGGCCAAGTGTGTCGCCTTGGGGCGCAGCGGTATTGTTCGTTAAGAAAAAGGACGGGAGTATGAGGTTATGCATCGACTATCGAGAGTTGAACAAGTTAACCATAAAGAATAAGTACCCGCTACCCAGAATAGATGATTTGTTTGACCAGTTAAAGGGTGCTGAATACTTCTCTAAGATTGACCTAAGAACAGGATATCACCAACTGAAGATTAAACCCGAAGACATCCCAAAGACTGCTTTCTGTACCAGATATGGACATTATTAATTCTTGGTGATGTCATTTGGACTAACCAATGCCCCGGCAGCTTTCATGGATTTAATGAATAGAGTGTTCAAGGAGTGTTTGGACCAGTTTGTCATAGTTTTCATCGATGATATTCTTATCTACTCAAAGACAGAGGCAGAACACGCCGAACATTTGAGGATAGCCTTAGAAATACTTAGGAAAGAACAGCTGTATGCCAAATTTTCGAAGTGTAAGTTCTGGAAAAATGAGGTGCAATTCTTTGGGCACGTGATCAATAGGGAAGGAGTGTTGGTTAACCCCTCCAAGATAGAGGCAGTTTCAAACTGGGAACGGCCAACGACTCCAACAGAGGTAAGGAGTTTCATCGGATTGGCAGGGTATTATAGAAGATTTGTTCAAGATTTTCCGAAAATCGCAGCCCCGTTAACTCGACTTACCCGTAAGACTGAGAAATTTGAATGGACTGAAAAATGCGAGAAGAGTTTCCAAGAGCTGACGAAGAGGTTGGTAACGGCCCCAGTATTGGCGTTGCCCGATGGAAAAGGAGATTTTGTAATTTACAGTGATGCTTCGCATAAAGGATTAGGATGCGTGCTTATGCAGCACGGTAAGGTAATCGCGTATGCGTCAAGGCAGCTAAAGGAATATGAGATCCGATATCCCACTCATGATCTAGAATTAGCAGCAATAGTTTTCGCTTTAAAGATTTGGAGGCACTACTTGTATGGAGTGAAGTGCGAGATTTACACTGACCATAAGAGCCTCAAATATATATTCACTCAGAAAGAGCTGAACATGCGCCAAAGAAAATGGCTGGAATTGATCAAAGATTATGATTGTGAGATTCGTTATCACCCGGGTAAAGCCAATGTGGTGGCTGACGCCCTCAGTAGGAAAGAGAAACTCAAAATGATAACCTTAGAAGAAGAATTGGTGAGGGATTTCGAAAAGTTGAGATCGAGGTCAAGATACCCAGAGATGGTCAAGAAAGGTTAATGGAAATTCGAATCCAACCCCCATTGTTAGAAAAGATTATACTATGTCAGGAACGGATAATGGAGGAAGAAGAGAACTCCACGGAAGAGATAATGACCGGAGAAGAAATTAATTGTGAAAGAGACAAGGAAGGAATCATGAGGTACATATACAGGATATGGATTCAACTCAAGGACGAGATTTTATATGAGGCACACAACTCAAGGTACTCAGTGCACCCCGGTAGTACCAAGATGTATAGGGATTTGAAAGAGTACTACTGGTGGCCTAACATGAAAAAGGACGTAGCAGAGTGGGTAAGCAGATGCTTGACCTGCCAAAGAGTGAAAGCAGAGCACCAGAGACCCAGTGGACTTTTGCACCCCTTAGAGATTCCCGAATGGAAATGGGAACATATAGCCATGGATTTCGTAGCAGGTTTACCAAGGACCAAAGCTAATCATGATGCCATATGGGTAATTATAGACCGACTAGCGAAGTCAGCTCACTTTCTCCCGATCAATGAAAGATACACGGTCAACAAACTAGTGGATATCTACTTAAAAGAGATAGTGGCGCGACATGGAGTCTCAGTCGCCATCGTATCAGATCGAGATCCTAGGTTTAACTCCAGGTTTTGGAGAAGCTTTCAGGAATGTGTAGGAACCCGGCTGAACATGAGCACAGCCTACCACCCCCAGACAGACGGGCAAAGTGAAAGGACCATCCAAACGCTAGAGGATATGTTGAGAGTCTGTGCTATAGACTTTAAAGGAAATTGGGATGATCACTTGCCATTGATTGAGTTCTCCTACAACAATAGTTTCCATTCAAGCATAGGAATGCCACCTTACGAGGCCCTTTATGGAAGAAAATGTCGATCTCCCTTGTATTGGGATGAAGTTGGAGAGTGAAAGATCCTCGGACACGAAGTGGTCCAGCGGACTAAAGATGTAGTAGATCTAATCAGAGGGCGACCGGTAGCAGCCCAAGTTCGAAAAAAGAGATATGCCGACTTAGCTCGGAAAGGCAAGGAATATGAAGTTGGAGACCTAGTGTTTTTGAAGGTATCTCCTTGGAAAGGTTTAATGAGGTTTGGAAAGAAAGGAAGGCTGAGTCCCAGATATATTGGACCGTTTGAGATCTTAAGACGTATCGGAGAACTAGCTTATGAACTAGCATTACCCCCAAATCTACAAGAAGTACACAACGTGTTCCATGTTTCGATGTTGAGGAAATATAATCCGGATGCCAAGCATATAGTTGAATATGAGCACGTGGATATGCAACCAGATTTAACCTATGTGGAACGGCCTGTGGAAATCATAGACTGAAAAGAACAAGTGCTCCGAAACAAGTGCATTCAGCTAGCTAGAGTCTATTGACAGAACCACAATGTGGAAGAATCAACCTGGGAGCTAGAATGCGCGATGCAAGAAAAGTACCCCAATTTATTTTCAAACTGATTCCGGGACGGAATCCTTTTAAGGAGGGGAGACTGTAAGAACCCAGATTTTTGGTAGAATTAAAATTTTGATTATGTATTGATGTAAATATGAATAGTGGTTACAACTACGATGTAACAGTTGTTCTAATGAATGAAAAAGGAATGGATTTGGATTCAGATGTTCATATGTCTTGAAGAATGCTATTGGTTGACAACTTAGATAAGAATAATCTATCTCCTGGATAAGTAAGATATGTTAATTCCAAATGGGAGAGTTATTCTCATGTCATCCAAATCGATATCTGTTATTAGTCTAGTGGTTTCGTAAAAAGGTTAAGGAACGCTGGGGAAAGCGAGAGATCACTTTTCTAATTATAAGGAATAAAGTAAAGAATAAGTGATGAATAGTGATTTTGGTGGAAATTAGAATATTATTAGACGACACTATATAGAAGTACCCGGAACGGATTTCTGAGTTCGTATTAATGATCCAAGGGGAAAAAGAGTGTATGTAAAAGTTATCGGATTCTGAAAAATAGCACTTTTATTTTCCCCGAAATTTCCCTGGACACTGAAGTACTTAAGGAATTATTGAAAGGATTTAAGGAATATAGGTTCAGGAATTACTAAAGAGAATAGAGAATGATAGTATAAATATTAAGACGGTTTCCGGTAAAACCCTAATTAGAAATCTTCGCGATATTCCCCCGAACGATCAATGAATTGAGCAATAACCAGACAAAGAAATAAGCAGGGAAGCAAGATGAATGCATGTGCAAGTAGAAAATATCTAGCAACCATGTAGTTACTTGAGTAACCAACATACTTAGAGATTAAACCACTTGCTTAGCTTATACTTCTCATCCAACCACATAAATGCAACACTTGTCTCTCCAAAAACCTCATCCATGACATAACACCTTTATTAAAGCTACTTTATCAAGATATTATCCTAACACTTCATCAATAATTCATTTAGATGAGACCAAGCAAGCAACTAAGCAAAACAAACTCCATTCTCTCCAAAACCACTCCATTCGGCCTTCATGTAAATTCAAGAACCAAAATCATCCTTCCCACCATTGTTTGATCTTAAAACTTTTATGGTAAGTCCTATACTTCATTAAAGTAATCTCCTAGAAATCTTAGCTTCAAATACATCTTTTACCATTTTCAAATAAATCATCCAAGGTGAGGATGAATATTGTTCTTCATGAATTAACTTTGTTTTCTTGGTTTCCTTTGATTGATCTAAGCTAGCTTAGGCCACACAAGGACTAGATCAAGGCTTATTAAGGCTCTAGCAGTCTCCAAGGAAGGTATATCTCATCAAAACCCTAGCTCTTACTTTAAGTTTATGGATGTTCTTGGTGATTGTTAGTTAAGTTATGATTATGGTGTTATAACTAGCATGATTATGAGATTCATTTAGTGATTTAAGAAATAATGAACATGTTGGTAAAGATTCCTGTTTTGGACTTGTTGAGATGCATATTATGTGTATGAGATGTATGGTATGCCCGGTGTGGCTTGGTTCGATTGTGGTATATTTGGAAACGATCGATTTATAGCCGTCGTAATGCCCAATTTTCGTTAGACCTTAATAATCCGTTCATAACAGTTGGTATAATTTCCTTAACTAGTTGATTGTATGACATGTTCTTGTAGATCTCGAGTCATAGATCGTTTTGGCGAAAGAATCGAAACAAACAGACTTACGGTTTAGGAATTATGGCCGATTTACTAAAAGTCGTTCGAAACCGTAAGTACGAGTTCGTTATTAAAATTGAACCCTGTAAAATATGTAAGTCAGTGGCGAATCATGGTAATTAAATATTAGAGATCATAAGTAAGGTGTAGGAGAAAACCTCGTGTCAAATGGATCGTTTTTCAATTTTATAAAAATGTTTGAATCAAGGTTAAACGCGAAGGAACTCCTAAAAGCACACTTGGTTATAACTTTGGTTAATCACTTAGAAAACGGGCGATAAAACTCGAGGTATAATCTTGGTTCATAAACGACCTACCTTAGCACTTACATGACTTAAGTATATACTAAGTGTAAGTGTAATGAAGTGCCGTAATAACGAACAAATGTCGGGCCAAAACGAGGTTAATAAGAGTATACAAAAAGGGTGCATAACGAGATAATTCGAAAACATGTTTTAACCTAAGTTAAGTTTATACTTAGCTTTTTAAACAACGTTAAGTGATTAATCTCGAATATTCTGATTATTTATAGATCACCGAGCTGACCCAGGACACACTACCTCCACCCAACTACCAAGCAAGTTTCCAATACTTTGGAACTGTTGTTATGATAAAATATATGATGTGATTTTGTTAGACATATGCCATTGCATGCATGCCTATTTTCAAGTTATATTGTTATACTTGTAACTTGATTTATTGTTGGCTTATAGACTAGATGTGATATATCAGTATAAGCCGAATATTGCCAAGACCCTTAGAGAAGAGCATATGAATCTTATTCGTTGAAAATAGACCGGGAGTCAGTATTTCTTGATATATCGTGATTACTTTCGGAGGGAAATATTTAAGTAAATAATTTTCCATTATTTGGTTAACAAATAATATTCTGAATATTCGTCTGAGATTATTTATTTAGCGATCAATACTTCAGATATTTATTTGAACGTTATCTGTTCAATGAATATTATTTTTCAATATTCATTTAAAGTCGATTCATTTATCGAATATTATTTCAAATATTCCTTTCAAGTCTTATTGATTAAACGAATATTATTTCGAATATTCATTTAAGTATTTTATTTATTCAATAAATATTTTCTTCATATTCATTCGAGAATTATTTTGAGAAATACTTCGATTAAAGATATTTTTTCATATTCATAAATATTCTTTAAATCTTTCTGATTCGATAAATATTCTCTGAATATTTATTGAATACCTTGGAATAACTTCAACATTGTTTTATCTTCTTCAAATATTATCTTCGATCTTCGAATATTATGTAAAGTATTTCGGAGACTTATTATTAATACTTGTATCAAGGAAGGTTCTCAAAATTCTATTCTTCATTCAATTTATCTTCCAAATTATAAGGGAACCTTACTTGAGAAATGTTATTTATCTTGTTGACTTCCCGGTCATATATCTTTTGAAACTATTCTTTTCATTCGCAACATGGTTGCTACTTATTTATTGAATCCTTGTGTACCTTCTCATCATCTGAGGGTTAAGAATGTTGGAACAAGTTGGTTTCCATTAACAAGCATCAGCTTGGGAAATATTGGCGAATTTTCCTTTCCAACTAGATACGACTACTTTGTGGAGTCTTATCAACAAGTATTATACTTGGGGAAAGGGGGACGAACTTTACGTTCAGAGTCCAGGATTCTATTCGAACTAGGAGTTGTGTAAGAGGCCGAGTAGCACCGGTCCATCCCATTTGGCCCAACCGTTGGCCGGGGAGATCTAACAGGGCGGTAGACAAGTAAATCCGTCAGCTCTTCCTTCTACCGGTAGTAAATCTAATTTGAGCTGTACAATCTGCGACTGATCATCGTAAGGATTGGAACAGCGGGCGTGGTGAATACTCCAGCATTAGTTCATAATTCAAATTTATTTATTTTCTGCAACGTGAGATATCCCTCTTCTTGACAGGGTTTGAATACTGATCAGAACTGAAAGTACCTTTTCTTATCTTGCACCGTTATCTTTTACATTATACTGGTACTATATTCATAAATGTATGGCATATGGTTTCGTCGATATTGTTGACTTGTTGTATATATTATTGTTCAGTCATATATTACTGTTGGTGGGCTATTGCTCACCCTTGCTCTATTATTATATCACAACAACAGCTAGGTTTGAAGGCCCGCGTAAGGCGCACTCGGCGCAAGCAGGTGACCCCAGGTAGAGGACTACCCGCTGAGTTTACCACAGCCATTGCTGAGGTAGATTGGCAGCTTTTGTTTCAGCCTTAATTATATGTATAATTAATGTAATCAACGGCAAAAACTTTAAATTTATGTTGTTATCCTTTTGGAGTGTAATAACTTCTATTCGTGGATTCTATAATTAGCAGACTTACTTCAATTTCATCTCTGGGACTATAACTGTTTGTGTGTGTGTGATGTGATATTATTGTGGGGTCACAGCATGTGTTTATTGATTTGGACTCAAGTAAAGTATCAATGTTGGAATTATGACCGTAACGACCAGATCCCTGACCCCGGATCTAGGGGTGTTACACTTAATCTGTAATCATTTTGGGTTTGTAATAACTTATAACTTGTGGATCCTATGACTCGATATTTATTCCAATTTCATCTCTAGGACTATAACTAGTTGTGTAATGTGTTATTATTGCAGGGTCACAGTATGCAGTTTATTTGTTTTGACTCAAGTTTAAGTATTATTAACGGAAATTGAGACCGTAACGATCGAATCCCCGACCCCAGATCTGGGGCTGTTACAGAAATGTTATCAGAGCGAGAGTTATAAACCCTAGAGATGATGCGACGTTACAATAATAAATTCACTAAGATAATAAGAACTCTTGCCAAGTTTGACTAAAACCCTTATGGGAACTCTTAAATATCATGATAGTAACATAGTTCATTATTGTGCAGGAGAGCGACATCTCTGACCCTGAGGCTTATGAGCGATAGCATGATGAGGCCTTACTGCGGACTACAGACCCGTACTATGAGAGTCTGATTGATGAGGATTCTGAGGATGAGGATCTGGAGGAGGTCCAGACCGGTGAGGACACTGAGGTTGTTGATGTGGATTCTGACGATGAAGATCCAGATGAGATTCAGGCTACACCTGATACTGATATTATGGAGAGGGATAATGAGCAGATGACTGAGGTGAGTACTGAGCAAAGGGTGGATACGGTTACCGAGCAGATGGTTGATGAGGGTGCTGAGGGGGATACTGACTAGCAGACAGGGGATGCTACTGAGGGGGATACTAAGGAGCAGACTGGGGATAGTACTGAGGGGGATGATTCTGAGATGGAAGCTCATGATGAGGAGCTAGTTGTTGATACTACTGGGAGTTCGGGTCTTTACTTGCCTCCACTTCCTACTGAGAGAGCCCCTACCCCTCCACCATTGCCTTTGAGCCCTCCTGATGATGGCTTTGAGGAGCTTACCCCTGAGCTGCAGCAGATAGAGATTGCACCACCAGCAGACCCGGCTACCCCACCTTTTGTTCCAGTAGAGGGGATACCTTTGTTTGCGCATAACGGGATAATGGACAGAGTGTCTTCAGAGTTGGGAGTGGCTGAGGCTAGACTAGTAGAGTCACGGATGGAGTTAGCGGCAGAGAGAGCTGCCAGGATTGGACGCTAGAGCAGCGGGAGGTTCTCTACCCCTCGAACTACTCGGAGGGCGATGACTCACTTAGGGCACGGATAAGGATTCGAGCTTTACCCACTGATGAGGGTGGCACGCTGAGGAAATTTTTTGCCGTGCTATGGCGAGGGTGAGGGCTTTGGGCCGCATTGGTGGCTGATTCCAGAGATGGTGATGTAGTAGTCTAGTCTTCTTGTCATGTACGTCCATAGTATAGTGCCGACTTTTGTGGGATTGTTCCAATGTATATAGTTTCCCTTTCCTGAATAGACGGATAGACCATGTATTTTACTTTTGACTAGATGTTGTTAGGACAGTTGTACTTTTAAACTGTCGATGTTGACTAGGATTATGTATCTTCGGTACCATGTATATATTTGTTTCCTTTCAGTTAGTTCAATTCTGTTGTGACGCGATCACAAGTTTATTAAGTTGTTATCTACACGTACTGTTTATGATTAAATTGCCATAAAATATAAAGTTGTGGGATTTTATTTCCAAACATGTAACGACTGTGCAAGGAGAAATCTTTAAAACAGGAGAATAAGCCTAATGTGAAATTTTCCAAATTTTTAGTAAGATGTCTCCACGAAGAATGGGGACTAGGGCTAACCCCCGTGTATCTATTGATCAAGAAAGCCACAATCAACATGAGGAAAACCCCGAATATGATGAAGAGCTAGATGAGGATTATAATGAGCAGGATGACTCCCAGTATGGGGAAGCGGATCAACCCTTTTACACTGCGGAGTTTGAAGATGAAATAGAAGAAGAGGAAACTGAAGTTGAACAAGAAGTGGAGAACCAGGATAGAGACCCCATGGGTCAGTTTATGAATCTGCTCAGACAGAATTTGAACAGTTATCCCCAACCACCTCAAGGAAACAACAATATCGTGGCGAATTCTTTCAGAGCCTTTAAGTCACTCAAGCCCCCAGAATTCCAAGGATCAGCTGACCCAGTCGAGGCAAGGGCCTGGGTAAAAGAAATGGAAAAGTCCTTTAGGATTCTAAGTATTGATGAGGCGCAAAAGACTATTTTTGCCACTTACCATCTGAAAGGAGAGGCCAACTACTGGTGGGAGGCCAAGAAAAACATGGAGACAGATGCTATAATAACCTGGGAAAGATTCAAACAATTGTTTTTAGAAATGTACTTCCTAAAGTTTATGGAGACTCAAATGGAGCTCAAGTTTTTGGAACTGAAGCAGAACAACTTGTCAGTGGTCGATTATGAGGCCAAGTTTACCGAGCTGTCGAGGTTTGTACCAGAGTTTGTTAATACCGAAGAGAAGAAAGCAAAGAGGTTTCAACTGGGTTTGAAGCAATGGATTCAGAATCGTGTGGCAGTCTTTGAAATTACGGACTATACCACCTTGGTGTAGAAAGCATCAATTGTGGAAGCAGGGAGTGACCAGATGCAGAAGGATAGAGAGAGAGGGGGGATAAAAAGGAAACATGCTAGTGTGGGTGGAGGTTCTGCAGGAGGGAACTTCCCAAATAAGTTTAACCGAGTGACGCCCTCCCTACCTGGAAGAAATGTGGGGTTCAAGAGACCCGTGAGCACAAGTGTAAGCCAAGGCGGCAAGCAATTAGGAGTGTCCCACTCCCACCCTTCTTGACGCCCATTACCAGTATGTGTAACTTGTGGGAGAAGACATCCCAGTGTGTGCAACCAGAAACAGCTAACCTGTTATAAGTGTGGATGAGTGTGCCACACTATGCTACCTCCTGTACCACGGTTACCCCTAGTACCAACAAAAGCACCACTTGTTTCCAGTGTAGACGTCAAGGTCATATAAGGAAGGATTGCCCAATGAACAAACCCACTGCGTCAGGAGCAAGCAAAGCTACCTCCAACAGGCCACCAACTGCTAGAACTTTTAACATGACAGTACAGGATGTCGTGAAAAACACGGACGTGATAGCAGGTACCTTTTCTCTTAATTCAGTTAGTGCAAATGTTTTATTTGATTCTGGGGCGACCAAATCTTTTATATCGAGGGATTTTGCTCATAAATTGAAACTTAAAGCCCAACCACTAAGGGATTCCTTATAAGTAGAAATAGCCAACCAAGAGATAGTCCTACTTAATCAGATTCACCCCAATTGCAAATTAAAAATAGGGGAACAATGTTTTTGTGTTGATTTGATTCCTTTTAAACTAGGGGAGTTTGATGTCATTTTGGGAATGGATTGATGCTAACATAGATTGTAAAGGGAAAAAGGTTAAATTGAATACCCCAGGAAAGAAGGAAATAGTGTTTAAGGGGATACGACAGACCCAGAAATTTCTAACCATGGCGCAAACCAAAAGATTTCTACGAAAGGGAAACGAGGCTTACTTAGCTTATGTTGTAGACTCCAAGAGAGAGGAGGCCAATTTGCAGGATATTCCGGTGGTTAATGAGTTCGAAGATGTATTTCCATAAGATCTTCCAGGATTACCACCTGTAGGTTAATTGAGTTTGCTATTGAGTTAGCCCCGGGGACGGCGCCAGTCTCAAAGGCCTCGTACCGGTTAGCCCCATTAGAAATGAAAGAGCTAGCTACCCAGTTACAAGGACTATTGGAGAAGGGTATGATAAGACCCAGTGTGTCGCCTTGGGGGGCACCAGTGTTGTTTGTTAAGAAGAAAGATGGGAGTATGAGGTTATGCATCGACTACCGGGAGTTGAACAAACTAACCATAAAGAATAGGTACCCGTTACCCAGAATAGATGATTTGTTTGACCAGCTAAAGGATGTTGTATACTTCTCTAAGATTGACCTGAGAACCGGGTATCCCAACTGAAGATTAAACCCGAAGATATCCCAAAGACTACATTCTGTACAAGATATGGACATTATGAGTTCTTGGTGATGTCGTTTGGATAGACCAATGCCCCAATAGCCTTCATGGATCTGATGAATAGGGTATTCAAAGAGTATTTGGATAAGTTCGTTATAGTTTGCATTGATGATATTCTTATCTGCTCAAAGAAAGAGGCGGAAGACGCAGAACATTTGAGGATAGCCCTATGGATACTTAGGAAAGAGCAGTTGTATGCCAAATTCTCGAAGTATGAATTCTGGAAAAATGAGGTGCAGTTCTTAGGATATGTGATCAATAGGGAAGGAGTGTTGGTCGACCCCTCCAAGATAGAGGCAGTTTCGACTTGGTAACGGCCAACCACACCAACAGAGGTAAGAAGTTTCATCGGATTGGCAGGGTATTATAGAAGATTTGTTCAAGATTTTGTGAAGATCGTAGCCCCGTTAACTCGACTTACCCGCAAAACTTAGAAGTTTGAATGGACTGAAAAATGTGAGAATAGCTTCCAAGAGCTAAAGAAGAAATTGGTGACGGCCCCTGTGTTGGCGTTGCCTGATGGTAAAGGAGATTTTGTGATTTACAGTGATGCTTCGCATAAAGGATTAGGTTGCATGCTTATGCAGCATGGTAAGGTAATCGCGTATGTGTTAAGGCAACTGAAGGAATATGAGATTCGATATCCCACTCATGATCTAGAATTGGCAGCAATAGTTTTCGCTCTAAAGATTTTGAGGCACTACTTGTATGGAAAAAAGTTCGAAATTTACAATGACCATAAGAGCCTCAAGTACATCTTTACCCAGAAGGAGATTAACATGCGCCAGAGAAGATGGTTAGAACTTGATAGAATGTATATTTATATATATTTTACATGATTATATTCCTTATATTTATTGTATTTTGCATTTAATTGGATTTTTATTAATTAGATTTTAATGTTTTATTGTAGGAAGCAAGGAAATCCTAAACTTGGAAGAATTGGAGAATAAATAGCTTAATTGGAGATTTATTAGATGGAAATTCGGATTTGTTGAGCTGCACGCCCGTACTTCATTATTTGGACCATATCTTGAGTTCTACAAGTCAGAATTGGGCGATTCAACAGCCCACGCGAAGATAATTAAATTATCTCTCATTCTAAGATTGTACAGATGTCATATTACAACTGGAGCGGCCCAGAACTACAGGAGAAAAGTCAACCACGAATTTTCCTTGAAAATCTATTCAGTTTAGGAAACGTACTTGTAATTTCCTCAAGGATTAAAATACCTTTTTTATTAGAGACATATATAATATCAGAGATGATTATTATTAGGGGGGATAGATAGTTACGTATACATACATACATACGTATAGACATATACAGAGAGAGATTGGAGATAGCTTTTTACTTTTCTTTGAAGATTGAAGGTTTTTCTCTATTCTTTATAATATTATGTGTTCATATTATATCTCTTGTTTTATTAGTTTAATTATGTATGAGTAGATAATTAATCTAGGTTTAAGTAGAACCCTAGTTATGATTGATGTGTGATTTTCCCAATTCCCCCAATTTGATTGTTTAATTGCTCTTGCTTATTGAGTTGTTTTAATTAGCAATTACAAATCAGACGTGATTATGTTTATTGTTTGAACCATTGTCTATTTATCAACGAGAGTTGGATTTAGATGGTTGTGATTTATCCAATGAGGACATGAAGTTCTCCATGAGAATAGGTAGAACGTATTGTTAGGAAGTTAGGGTGCTGTGATTAATGTCTCTAAATTGCATGATACCATGAAAATAGGCTTGATTGTATTTTAAAGAAGCCATTAATACTCGAGAGAGGTTATTGGTAATTTATAGGGTGCACCTTTCCTGTTGAGTATTATACGATTGATTGGGGAGGGAATTCACGATTGCATTAATTCATGCTAGTGGGGATAATTAATTCTGGAAGTTTTAGTTAATTGATTAATTGCATTAGTATAAAATTAGATTAATAATCTTTGATATTTTATTGTGTTACTTGCTTGGCTGAATTAAATCGAGAACAACTGGTGATTGACACGTTTGTCTCTGTGGGATCGACTCTGACTTACCCTACTACATAGTTAGAAGGATTTGTTAGATATTATTATTTGATAGGCACGCGACAGCCTTGTCAAATTTTTGGCGCCGTTGTCGGGGACAAAGCAGTGTTAGATTAGTTAATTTTTGATTTAGTTTGGCCAAGTTGTTTAGTTGTGTTGCTTCGGCTATTATTCTTGTTCTGTTTGATCTTTGCTTGTGGTTTTTCTTGTTTCTTGTAAAATTGATTTTCAGATTCCTATAACAAGAAATTAATCGAGTAAAGAGAGGAGCAAGAAGAAAGCATGGAGGCATTGGTTGAGACTATGTGGGCATTTTCTCAAAAGATTGATGATATTGAGTCAAGAAATTCTTCTTTGTTTGCCACTTGTGATGTTTGCGGTATACAGGGACATACTCAAAATAATTTCCAATTTAATATCCCTTACTACCCAAATCAAACACAATTTTGGGATGGTAATTTTTATTACAATACCCATGACCACCCTCACCAGCCACCACAATATAATCCTTATGCTGATACTTACACTTTTGGTTGGGAAGATTACATCACTAATTTTTCCTACCAAGACAATCCACCTCAGCCACCACAGAAATCCAACTTGGAAAATCTTTTGGAAGGAGTTGTTGTTGCACAGCTGAGCAAGAATGAAGAGGTTGAGACAAGTCTTAATGAGTTGAAAACCCAAGGTAAGTTGATTGAAAACTCAATTGCTCAACTAGCTCAAGAGGTAACTGAATTCGTTGAGAGGCGCTCTCAAACGGAGGAAATACCAATGAGTCAATTTGATGATGCAACTTTGTGGAGTGGTACGGAGTTCAAAGAGTCGCAAAACGAGGTTAGTAACAGTAAGCTAATTTTTGATGATTTTGATGATGAAGATGGTTATTTTGATATTCTTACTCTTATTGACCCATACGCTTCTCAAGAAATTAATTTGTGTGAAAACTCGTTTGATAGAAATGATGTTGATTTCTTAGATGACTCTATTTGCATGCTATTTGACGAGGATGATAGTATGGTTGTGGAAGATATAAATTCGAATAAGGATATTATGATTCCCATTGTGGTAGATGAGATAGAACCGAATTTGGATACGCTTGACTTGATGAATGCTAAGATTGAGAATGTGTATATGCCTGTTGTAGACCCGATTTGGGAGGGATTTGTGAAAAGTAGTCATAAATGTTTTGATGCAGATTTTGCTAAATATTTTCACATCCCGAAATTTCGTGAGCATCACATGAGTCTCACATGCCAATTTATGTATCTTCTTGGTTATCTAATTGGTGCTCACATCATTAGATTAATTCAAATTAGGAGATATGTACATCTATATGCTTTTTCACCAGGTTGATTGATAAGGAGGTCGAGCTAATGACCTTAAAAAAAAAAGCGCTTCTTGGGAGGCAACCCAAGCTTATTGTAAGTTTTGTATTATTATTATTATTATTATTATTATTATTATTATTATTATTATTATTATTATTATTATTATTATTATTATTATTATTAGATGTAGATAATTTTTATTTCAATTTTTTTTTTTACTCCCACAAGGTGCCTTGATGAATTTGTTAAAGTGTTTCAGGATTTAATTATTTCGAATTTTGAAAAATCTCGAAAAAGAGAAAAAAAAAAGTGAAAGCTACGATTTTCTGATTTTCAGTGCAGGAATACTGGCAGCTCAATTATTTAATACTGGCATTTTCGTGCTCTGTTATTTTTATTAATGAGCAGCGATTAAATACAGCGATTAAATACCATGGTATGCAGTTCTTGAACCCGCGGTATCCATTTTCTGTGCACCTGCGCGCGTGGACTGATGCTCAGTTCAGCCATTTCTTAGCGAGCCCAATTGCTATCCACCTTCTTGTCCAGTCCAGCCCACTTGGGCCGACCTTGTTCCAAGCCCAATACACACTAGCAGATGAACAGTTATTCACGATCGCTCCAAACAGCATCTTCATCACCATCTATTATGCAATGCCAAGCCCAGTCAATTGTACCAGGCTTGAAATTGGGCCAGGTTTTCAAGCCCATTTCTCTGCTTGAAACTGTGCCAGGCTTGAGATAGTCACGCTGTTTGTTAAAAATATTATGTTGGAGCAGGGGTTTGAAACCCTGACCTCTTCTGTGTAAAACAAAGTGCCAACCACTCCACCAACCATCTCATTGTGATATAAGCTGATTTTCTTATATCAGAAATTTAGTAAGGAGCAAGGGCATTTTATACAATTTTCAAGGACACTTCATGGCTACTAGGGGAGTATTATAACCTTTCTTTGTATATTATTTTTAATTTATTTTTGTATTTGTTTTTAGGATCTTTTAGTTATGTATATATTATATTTATTCATTGAGGACAATGAACCATTTAAGTGTGGGGATACGTTCTTAATTTATAAAAAATCCAAAAAAAATATATATGATAAAAATTAAAAAAAAATTATAGAATAGAAAACTTTTTGTATATAATTGTCATGTCAAGAGTATGTTAGCAAGGATAAGTACCCATTGTGTAGATTAATTTTACGTGATTAATTCTGAGTGTCATATTCATGAAAAATCATTTGATGCTTGGTAATTCCTTGTGTGTGCTTGCGAAAATTATAAAACTTGAGATGCTTCTTAGTCAATTTTAGTGAGTCAAGCATGCTTTCACCCTGTGAAATTTTGAGCCTAATTTATGATTGATACATTTTATATCAATCCATTTCTTTTGTTGTGTGTTGTTCATCATTGGCATGTTGCTCTAGAACTTGTTTTAAACCGTTTTGAGACTACATGATATGTGTATGCATGAATATGATAAAGGCACTAGGATTAACCTTATTTTTCCTAAACAGTACCTTGATAAATAATCCTTAGTGAACACCCCCTTGAGCTTATATCCATTTCTTTCATATATCACCAATCTAAAATTCTTGAGCCTACTTATTTATTCATGTCTTGCTTTACTGGTAGAGCATAGTGATTCAACTTCAGGGTTGGTGACTATTTAGTGTGGGGATTTCTTTTGCTAAAGTGTTCAGTGGGTGGGAATCGATATGAAAAAAAAAAGAAAAAAAAGGCTAGGTACTCCTTTGAGATCAATGGGTGGCAAGTGCAATGTCATATGAAAGGGACGATCCATGTACATGTGCTGGTATTAAGTGTAATTGTACTTTGGTGACTTTTCACTACCCTTGGTTACTGGAGAATGACTTGACTTTGAGATAAAAAAATAATGAGCAAGGAGAAGATCAAGTAGAGTTTGTGTTCATTGTTTGTGCAATATGAAAGAGGGGAAGTACATGGTATATGTGCTTTGAAGTTTAATGCTTGTGAAAGATTGTTCAACTTTTACATGATCTACTTTTCATGTTAGGTGCTTTAATTAGAAGTGAACACTGTGCTCTATTGGTTTATCAAGTTTAGCCATTTGTTAGCCTATTTCTTTGATATCCTACCCTTTACCTAAGCCCCGTTACAACCTTTAACAAAGACCTTTTGATTCATGTAATGCATGTATACGAAGTAGTGGAGATTTGGTGGACAACCAAGCATATGGTAGCGCATGTACATTGATAGAACTTGAGTGAAACACTTACACCTATACACTTGTGTGACTTGAGAGTAAAGTGAGATATTTATCCACAGCATGCTTACTTACTGAAAGCGACTTTGAGGTCTATTTCATGATGTTTTTTGTCTATCCAGACATTGTGTGCATACTTGGATTATTTTGTGTTAACGATGCTTAAAGTGAGAGTACTTGTACTTTCAGACACTTTCAGGTTGTTATTTGATTGAGATTTGCAATGTGTGGAGTACTATGATATGTTGCATGCTAGAGAGACTTGGTGATTAAAAATATTTGATTTTGTGGGTATATTTTCTATAAACCCTCACGAGACAAAACTCGTCCTACTAGGGCTGCCTAGGGGTTTAACAGCTTGTTGCATACGCTCAATGCAATCGTGTCATCTACGAAAGTGATGTTTGTTAGTTAGTTAGGATAGTTTTTATTTCTTTATTTGCCCGAGGACGTCCAAATGCTAAGTGTGGGGATGTTTGATAGAATGTATATTTATATATATATATATTACATTATTATATTCCTCATATTTATTGTATTTTGAATTTAATTGGATTTTTATTAATTAGATTTTAATGTTTTATTGTAGGAAGCAAGGAAATCCTAAACTCGGAAGAATTGGAGAATAAATAGCTTAATTGGAGATTTATTAGAAGGAAATTCGGATTTGTTAAGCTGCACGCCCGTACTTCATTGTTTGGACCATATCTTGAGTTCTACAAGTCAGAATTGGGCGATTCAACAGCCCACACGAATATAATTAAATTATCTATCATTCTAAGATGGTACAGATGTCATATTACAACTGGAGCGGCCCAGAACTACAGGAGAAAAGTCAACCACGAATTTTCCTTGAAAATCTATTCAGTTTAGGAAACGTACTTGTAATTTCCTCAAGGATTAAAATACCTTTTTTATTAGAGACATATATAATATCAGAGATGATTATTATTAGGGGGGATAGATAGTTACGTATACATACATACATACGTATAGACATATACAGAGAGAGATTGGAGATAGCTTTTTACTTTTCTTTGAAGATTGAAGGTTTTTCTCTATTCTTTATAATATTATGTGTTCATATTATATCTCTTGTTTTATTAGTTTAATTATGTATGAGTAGATAATTAATCTAGGGTTAAGTAGAACCCTAGTTATGATTGATGTGTGATTTTCCCAATTCCCCCAATTTGATTGTTTAATTGCTCTTGCTTATTGAGTTGTTTTAATTAGCAATTACAAATCAGACGTGATTATGTTTATTGTTTGAACCATTGTCTATTTATCAACGAGAGTTGGATTTAGATGGTTGTGATTTATCCAATGAGGACATGAAGTTCTCCATGAGAATAGGTAGAACGGATTGTTAGGAAGTTAGGGTGCTGTGATTAATGTCTCTAAATTGCTTGATACCATGAGAATAGGCTTGATTGTATTTTAGAGAAGCCATTAATACTCGAGAGAGGTTATTGGTAATTTATAGGGCGCACCTTTCCTGTTGAGTATTATACGATTGATTGGGGAGGGAATTCACGATTGCATTAATTCATGCTAGTGGGGATACTTAATTCTGGAAGTTTTAGTTAATTGATTAATTGCATTAGTATAAAATTAGTTTAATAATCTTTGATATTTTATTGTGTTACTTGCTTGGCTGAATTGAATCGAGAACAACTGGTGATTGACACATTTGTCTCTGTGGGATCGACTCTGACTTACCCTACTACATAGTTAGAAGGATTTGTTAGATATTATTATTTGATAAGCACGCGACAGCCTTATCAGAACTAATCAAGGATTATGATTGTGAGATTCGTTACCACCCGGGTAAGGCCAATGTGGTGGCTGACGCCCTTAGTAGAAAAGAGAGACTCAAGATGATGACCTCGGAGGAGGAATTAGTAAGAGACTTGAAGAAGTTGGAAATCGAGGTCAGGATACCAGGAGATGGGGTAAGAGATGTTGATGAAAATCCGAATACAACCCCCATTATTGGAAAAGATTAGGCTATGCCAAGAACAAAAGATGGAGGAAGAAAGGAACTTGGAGGAAGAAATAATGACCGGGGAAGAAATTAAGTGTGAGAGAGATAAAGAAGGGATCATGAGATACGCAGCAAGGATATGGGTTCCAAATGTTAAAGAGCTAAAGGATGAAATTCTTTACGAAGGACACAACTCAAGGTACTCACTGCACCCCGGTAGCACCAAAATGTACAGAGATTTGAATGAATACTATTGGTGGCCCAATATGAAGAAGGAGGTAGCAGAGTGGGTAAGCAGGTGCTTGACTTGTCAACGAGTGAAACCGGAACACCAGAGATCCAGTGGACTTTTACAACCCCTGGAGATTCCCGAATGGAAAGGGGAACACATAGCCATGGACTTCATAGTAGGTTTACCAAGGACCAAAGCCAATCATGATGCCATATGGGTAATCATAGATCGACTAACAAAGTCAGCTCACTTTCTTCCAATCAATGAAAGGTACACTATCGACAGACTACTGGATATGCACTTAAAAGAGATAGTGGCACGACATTGAGTTCCGGTCGCCATAGTATCCGATCGAGATCCCAAATTTAACTCCAAATTTTGGAGAAGCTTTCAAGAATGTGTAGGAACCAGGCTAAACATGAGTACCGCCTATCACCCCCAGACAGACGGGCAAAGTGAAAGGACCATCCAAACGCTAGAGGATATGTTGAGAGTCTGTGCTATAGACTTTAAAGGAAATTAGGATGATCAGTTGACACTAATTTAGTTCTACTACAATAATAGCTTTCATGCAAGTATAGGAATGCCGCCTTACGAGGCTCTTTATGGAAGAAGATGCCGATCTCCCTTGTATTGGGATGAAGTTGGAGAGCGAAAGATGCTCGGGCCCGACGTGGTCCAACGGACTAAAGACATAGTAGATCTAATCAGAGGACGGCTGGTGGCAGCCCAAGATCGACAAAAGAAATATGCTGATCTGGCTCGAAAAGGCAAAGAATATGAAGTATGAGACTTAGTGTTTTTAAAGGTATCTCCTTGGAAAGGTTTAATGAGGTTTGGGAAAAAGGGAAAACTGAGTCCTAGATACATTGGACCATTTGAGATCTTAAGACGCATTGGGAAGCTAGCATACGACCTAGCATTACCCCCAAACCTGCAATAATTACACAATGTGTTTAATGCTTTGATGTTGAGAAAATATAATCCGGATGCTAAGCATATAGTGGAATACGAGCACGTAGACATGCAACCAGACTTAACCTATGTGGAGCAGCCTGTGGAAATCATAGATCGAAAAGAACAAGTGCTCCGAAACAAGGTCATCAAGCTAGTCAGAGTTTTGTGGCAGAACCATAATGTGAAAGAATGAACTTGGGAACTAGAAAGAGCAATGCTAGAAAAGTATCCCCATTTGTTTTCAAAATGATTCTGGGACGGAATCCTTTTAAGGAGGGGAGACAGTAAAAACCTAGATTTTTGGAAGAATTAAAACTTTTATTATGTATTTTTGTATGAGTGAATAGTGGTTATGACTACAATGTATCAGTGGTTTTAATGAACGAATATTTTAATGAATGTGGATTCTAGTGTTTATATCCTATGAATGGTGTAATGGGTTGACAATTTATATAAGAATAATCTATCGTCTAGAAAGTAAGCTATGGTATCCCAAGAAAGAAAGTTATTCTCATGTCATCCAAATCGATATCTGGTAGCTCATGTCATCCAAATCGATATCTGGTAAGAGTCAAGTAACTCCGCAAAGGAGATTGAGAATGCTCGAGAAAGCGCGAAGACATTTTCTAAGTACAAGAATTAAAAAGAGAATAAACGAGGAATGTTTGATATAATATTGATTTAAGGAATTGTGCCACAGTGAAGCAATGAAATGCAACATATAAGTCGTAACGTATTAAAATTATTAAAAAGAAACAAGGGGAATCACATTGGTGGAAGAAGGAGAAACCAAAGTAGCATACAAGAAAGTCAATTACAAGCTATGTTTTTGAACTTTAGCAAAAATGGAGTAACATGTTATAAAGCCAACAAGTGGACAAGTATATTGGCAACACATGGACCAATGGATGGTTGACACCACAATGAACTAAGTTCGTTACAAAGGAACAAGCAACATTAGAAACTAACCAAGCTAGTTAGCATGGATGACATCATTTCACCACAAGGATTAAACACTTGGCTAGTTGATGAGGTATTGAGGGTGATGTAATCACTTTATTAAAGTAAATTAGCTAGATATTATCCAAATAATTCACTTTATGCAAGATCAACCAGGCAAAGCAAGAGAGCAACTCCATTTCCTCTCCAAGGAAGCTCTCGGCCTATGCTCTTTTTCAAGAACCAAGATCAACCTTCCCGCCACTCAAGAATTCTAAGATTTATTAGGTGAGTTCTATATTTCATAACTAAGATATCCTATGAATATTAGCCTCCAATTCCATTTCTTTCCTAGTTAATAAAATCCTCAAAGTTGAGGTATGAATAGTGATTTCAAGAACTAACTTTTGTTTCTTGATTTCTTTGGTTGATTCAAGCAATATTAAGGTTATATAAGGGCTATACAAGACTTAGTAGGTTCATATACACTCCAAGGAAGGTATACATCTCAAAAGAAACCCTAGCTTTTCTTTTAATTTTTTGATGATCTTGGATGAGTTATAATGATGATGTTGTTATAAGCATGTATACATGATTATGTAGTTGTTTTAGTAGTTCTAAAGCCATGATTCAAATAATGGTTGAGTTGAGATGTTCTTGAGCTTGTTAAGGTGTATGTCATGCACATAAGTTGGTTGGTTTGGTTGTGGTATGATCATGGTAAAGTGAAAAACTTGGAAAAGCATGTAAACATAGTCGTTATAATGCCCGATTTTACAATACCATGTTTTGTGTGTAACTTTCGGATCCAAACCCCCACTGACTTTAATCACCACTGCCATGATAAGATATTTCATGTTTTAAGGTTCGTTTTGGCACAAGAATCGCAATATTTCAACTTACGGTTTAGGAGAAACGTCCGTTTTAGTGAACGACGTTCGTTAAAACCAAACTGCACATTGTATGCAACCTTGAGTCTGTTTTTAAACCCCTTAAATGACTTGAGTAGATATGAAACTTTTGTGTAACATGATAGGAATGTCTAGGAAGGCTCTTGAAAAGATTTCGTGTTAAATTGAGTATTTTTCGATTTTATAAAATTGTAGGAGCTGAACGTGCGCGAGAGAAATTCTTAAGGAGTTAACTTGGAAATGTGTTTTCGCTTAAGTAAAGTATGTACTTAACTTTTCAAAGCGTTAGGTGATTAATGTTGGATATTTTGGCTATTTATAGATCATCGGACCAACTCGAGACACACTACCCCTACAAAGTTTCCATGCAAGTTTTCAAACCTTTTAATGTACTGTTGTTGTGAATAAATACGATTTCTGTTATATATGCGCATAGAATGCATAACTGTTTCCGAAAGTATATATATTGTGATACTTGAATAATGATTTGAGAATTGACTTATAACCTAGATATGAGATATTAGTTATAAGCCGGATTTTGCGAATGCCCTTAGTATAGGGCGTATGATACTCATTCTTTAATATAGATCGGGAGTTGATATTTGAAGGGTTTCGAGCATCAAACGCAGCGGAAAATTAAAACAAAAACAATAATTATCGAAACCCTACCGCGGGATCCATGCAAAAACATGATATTTAATTCGGAGATTGATGATTTACCTTAAAGAAGCTTTACGATTGTATGTCTAATGGATATCCAAGCTTTCACGATCGTTGAGTGCTCCTCTTCGAAGCCTCCTCTACGGTATCCACACGAACACTCCAAGAACGATTCTTGATTGGAAGGGAGGTACTAGCCTCCAATGAAAATATGAGATCTTCTTTTTAGGTTTTGGTTCAAGCGGCTGGGGATTATTTTTGTCGTACAAAATTAATTACCTTCTTTACCTATCATCATATATTTATATGATAGTGTAAGGTAAAAGCCCAACTAAAAACCTAGCCTAAGTTTGATTAATTAAATAATAGAATCAAATCCTATTATTTAAATAAATAATAATTAAGTCATACTTAATTATTAAAATCATATCTCATTTGTATTTTATTATATCTTAATTAAGTCCCACTTAATTAATATAATAAAATACACCTATTCATTTAATTAATTTAAATTCATAATTTAAATTAATTCTTCCTTAAAATGTTCTATGTGTGTGACCCTGTAGGCTATCATTTAATTGGCAATAATTTTATTCTCTAATAAAATTATAAACAATGAGCGGCATCTAGTAATACATCATTGCTACCCAATTAAATAATAATTAAATCGTGATTCGATAAAACCTTTTGTGATTAATGTTCCCGTGTAATATAATCCCTTTAACCAAATATTATAGATTAAACTCGAGGCATGTTTCATGTCATCCTCTTCATAATTTAATCCGGGTTTACTTGATCCATGAGTAGACTATTAATAACAAATCATTATTTGAGCACGGCCATGCATTTTATAGTCTCACTCAATCAAGAGGCCAATAATATCTCTCCAAATAATAGGAGGGTTAAATCCTTTATCTATCATTTATATTTCTCATACGATTCACAATATACCCGATGTCCACTTTTATCATTACCCGGTCAAAGGTAACTTTTAATGTAGTCAAAGTATATTATCCTCGTATAGAAATATAATGATCTCAAGTCAAAGGATCATTACACCATTATCACTGTGAGTCTTTCTTATGACTTAATTAACATGAAGAATCTCACGGTGGGTCTGTCCAGTACCATGTACCCTACATGTACCTATGTATTGACTTTAGTATCTCCATACTTATAACCAATGAGATGTGGTTATCAGTCAAAAACATACTAGTCTATTTATGTATTATTATTGTCCTGTATAATAATACTCGACTAGGGACCTTTAAGAATATGATATTATATAATCTCAAATTCAAGTTGTAAACTTAAACTATATAATGTGTATCATTATTCTAAGGACATTTATTATGCTAACAAATATCGTAGTAATTCGAGTCATAATAAATACATTTATTTAATAATCAAATGACATAAGGTTTATTTAAGAAACAATGTATTGCCTCTAGGGCACCTACACTAACAATCTCCCACTTGCACTAGAGCCAATCACCCATGTATCTAATACCCATGGAACTAGTGTGACCGTCGTGCTTCTGCTGCGATAAAGCCTTGGTCAGTGGGTCCGCAACATTTTCATTGGTATGCACTTTACATATATGTATATCTCCTCTCTCGTTTATCTCTCGAAGAAGATGATATCTTCTAAGTATATGCTTTGCCTTGGAATGGGACCTTGGTTCCTTAGCCTGCGCAATGGCTCCATTGTTATCGCAATACAGATCAACTGGATCTGCGATCGACGGAACCACACCAAGTCCGGTAATAAATTTTCGAATCCAAACAGCCTCTTTGGCTGCTTCACTAGCGGCAATATACTCAGCTTCCATTGTAGAATCAGCTACTGTCTCTTGCTTCGAACTTTTCCAGCTTACAGCACCTCCATTTAGACAAAACACGAATCCAGACTGGGACACAGAATCGTCCCTATCTGTCTGGAAACTAGCATCAGTGTAACCTTTTACGACCAGCTTCTCATCTCCTCCGTATATCAAGAACGAATCTTTAGTCTGTTTAAGGTACTTAAGAATATTCTTGACAGCTGTCCAGTGACCCTCACCTGGATTAGACTGGTACCTGCTCGTCATGCTTAAAGCATACGAGACATCAGGACGAGTACATATCATTGAATACATTATAGAACCAATTGCCGAAGCATATGGTACTTTACTCATACGGTCCTTATCATCTGATGATTTAGGACAGTTTTTCCTTTGAGATCACTATCCCATGAGACACCGGGACAAAGCCCCTCTTTGCCTCTTGCATTCCAAAACGATGCAATACTTTGTCAATGTATGTACTCTGACTTAGGCCGATTAATCTTTTAGATCTATCCCTATAGATCCTGATCCCTAAGATATAGGTAGCATCGCCTAAGTCTTTCATCGAGAAACTTTTTCCCAACCAAGTCTTCACAGCTTGTAGAGAAGGAATGTCATTCCCTATTAGTAATATGTCATCCACATATAATACTAGGAATGCCACATGGCTCCCACTAACCTTCTTGTAAACACACGGCTCATCCTCATTTTGTTTGAAGCCAAACTCTTTGATTGTTTCATCAAAACGGATGTTCCACCTCCTTGAGGCCTGCTTCAATCCATAAATAGATCGTAGCAACTTACAAACCATTCTAGCAAACTTTGGATCGACAAAACCCTCAGGTTGTGTCATGTACACATCCTCTTCTAAGCTTCCATTTAAGAAAGCAGTCTTGACATCCATTTGCCAGATTTCATAGTCATAATAAGCCGCTATCGCAAGCAAAATTCTGATGGACTTGACCATAGCTACCGGTGAGAAAGTTTCATCATAGTCAATACCATGAATTTGCTTGAAACCTTTCGCCACCAGTCTTGCTTTGTAGGTCTGTAAATTTCCATCCATGTCAGTTTTCTTCTTGAAAACCCACTTGCACTCTATGGGTTTAATCCCATCAGGTGGTGCAACCAAAGTCCATACTTTGTTTTCATACATGGAATCCATCTCAGATTTCATGGCTTCCAGCCATCTCTCAGAATCTGGACTATTCATAGCATCCTTGTAGGTGAGAGGCTCATCATTATCTACAAGCATCACATCACCACCTTGAGTCAGGAGAAATCCATAATATCTCTCTGGCTCATGGCGAATCCTACTTGATCTACGAACAACATGTGTTTCTTGAGCATTATCGTTATTCTGCTCTTATTCCACCTCAGGTTCAATGCTATTTTGTGGTTCTCGATCTTCATCGAGATCTATAGTCCTCCCACTGTTTCTTTTGGAAACAAAATCTCTTTCCATGAAAACAGCATCTCGAGCAATGAACACTTTCTGCTCAGAAGGATTATAAAAATAATACGCCTTTGTTTCTTTAGGGTATCCCACAAAATTGCACTCTTCGGATTTAGGTCCAAGCTTGTCAGATACTTGACGTTTTACAAACGCCTTGCATCCCCAAACTTTCATAAAGTTCATGCTTGACCGTTTCTCCTCCCATATCTCATATGGAGTCTTTTGAACCTTATTAGTTGGAACACGGTTAAGTGTGAAAGCTGCTGTTTCTAGAGCATAACCCCAGAAACTTATTGGAAGATCTGCATGACTCATCATCGATCGTACCATGTCTAACAGGGTACGATTTCTCCTCTCTGAAACTCCATTCCATTGAGGAGTACTTGGCGGAGTGAGTTGTGATACAATACCACACTCCTTTAAATACTCTTTAAATTCGGTGCTTAAGTATTCACCCCCACGATCGGATCGTAAGATTTTAATACTTGCACCTCCGCCTATTTGCTTCTCTACTTCAGCCTTGTATTCTTTGAATTTTTCAAAAGAATCGGATTTTTTCTTCATAAGATATACATATCCATATCTACTGAAGTCATCAGTAAATGTTATGAAGTAGTAGTAGCCTCCTCTAGCCATCACACGCATTGGGCCACATACATCACTATGTATTAGCTCCAAACGTTTAGTGGCCCTTTGACCCTTACCAGTAAAAGGGGCTTTAGTCATCTTACCAAGCAAACAAGATTCGCATTTTTCGTATGATTCAAAATCAAACTTATCCAAGTATCCATCTTTATGTAATTTGGAAATGCGTTTCTCATTTATATGGCCTAGACGGCAATGCCAGAGGTATGTTTGATTTGAATCATTAACTTTAAGTCGTTTGTTTTCTATGTTACATATAGGATTATCTAAATCAAGAACGTATAAACCATTAAATAAACGCGCAACACCATAGGTTAAATCATTCAAAGCAAAAGAGCAACTGTTGTTCTTTATTGTAAACGAAAAACCTTTCTTGTCCAAACAAGAAACAGAAATAATGTTTCTGCGAATCGCAGGCACGTAATAACAGTCATTTAGTTCTAAAACAAGGCCAGAGGGCAAAGATAAATAATAAGTTCCTACGGCTAAAGCAGCAACTCTTGCTCCATTGCCTACTCGTAGGTCCACTTCTCCCTTAGCCAAAGTCCTACTTCTCTGCAGTTCCTGCACATTTATACAAATGTGAGAAGCACATCCAGTATCCAATACCCAAGATGTAGAAATAGACAGATTGACTTCTATAACATAAATTCCTGATCCATAAATCTGAACACCCTTCAATTTCTTCAGATCCTCCAAGTAAGCATGACAGTTTCTCTTCCAGTGACCAGGCTTGTGACAATAGTGACAATCACCTTTGTCAGCCTTTGCGACATCTCCCTTCGGCTTTTTAGCCTTTTTGAAAGAGGGCTTAGAAGGACCAAGATCTTTCGGTGTAACCTTTTTCTTGCCCTTCCATTTCCCCTTTCCCTTAGCACCTTTCTTGCCCACCATCATTATGGTAGCCTTCTCAGGTGCCTTGACCATATTTGCTTCAGTGGTCCTCAGCACGGCCAACAATTCCATAGGAGTCTTATCTTGCTCAACCATATTGAAAGTCATTATGAACTGAGCATAGTCGCTGTTCAAAGATTGCAAGATTATATCGACTTGAGCCTCTCGCTGAAGCGGGAAACCTAAACGAGCAAGGTAATCACAATACCCAATCATCTTTAGAACATGTGGTCCGACTGGTCCATTGCCCTGCTTACACGAGAAGAGTGCTTTGCTTGTGTTGAACTTTTCAACACGAGCCTGTGATTGAAACATCGTTGAAAGATGTTCAAACATAGTATAAGCATTCATATCAAAATGCTGCTTCTGGAGCTCAACATCCATAGTAGCAAGCATAAGACAAGCCACATCAGTTGCATCATCAATATGCTTCTGATAAGCATTTCGTTGAGCAGCAGTGGCATTGTTAGCAGGGGCTGCCGGTGGAGGAATATCAATCACATATGATTTCTTTTCCTGCATGAGAACAATTCTCAAATTCCTAGACCAGTCAAGGAAGTTCGATCCTGTCAGCTTGTCCTTCTCAAGGACTGATCGCACAGAGAAAGTGTTGTTTGTATTTTGTGCCATTTGTTTTCTACAATGATAAAATGCATAAGATAAGTTAGATTGTTACATTAATTATGTTCAAGTGATTATGACATATTCATAATATATCTCCCACTATTTTTATCAAATTAATAGCCCTTACTATTAAATCGGAAAGAATATCCCATAAATCTTTCTAGTGAGCCAAGATCCATATTTCGTCATATCCTAAGTCAACCACTGGTAGTCCTTAAAACATGATTATTTAGGTAGACAACAGTTGTCAATTATATCATATATAATTCTTGGATAGTTTGGTGAACAACAATTGTTCTTGTCTATCTAATAGATTTTGAACCAAACTCTATGCTTCTAAGTTCATAATAATTGAATATAACCGTTTATTTTCACCTTATTATGACGACTCGGTTAAGTTAAACCCAATGATACAACGGTCGAATATAACCGCTTATATTCGTCACATCTCACCACGATAGACAGGAGTCCCCTGCCACTGGCAGTCATTCCCCTTATCGATCTAGGATTCAATGAGTGTTCATTCATTGGAAAGCATCCGATAAAAGAACTTAATATTTTGTTAAGGGGTTTTGTATTAAAACGACCATGATCCCATCATAAAGAGATTCCCAATTTTTCCTTGAATTAAATACTTAAAATCAATATTCATCAATAGTTTGATTTCCAGGTTGTTGGAGGAGTCACAAGTGGCCTCACTTAATACCCAACTTCCTTACAGGTAAAACCCGTTTTTGACAAAATCTCCCCATATCTAAATAATTGAAAATTCGTATTTAATTCCGTGTTTCATAAACACAGAAATCTCATGATCGTTTGTTTATTTTAAAATCTCGATCGTTACAGATTTTATGTTGTTTAGGCAAGCATGGTATGGGTGACGTATCTAATACATGCATACACCATTAATCTAATTAAAACATGCATACATTTGCTACTCTACACATGCATCATATGTAAAGTAAGTGCATTATGTAAACGTGATTGGTTATGGCCTTTATCCTATATGATCCTTTCAAGCTAATGAAAGGATCAAGGACAATCTATGGGTGGTTTAAAATACTATACTATTACATGTCTTCTTCTTTGCTGCTACAATGCCTCCTTGGATCGCCTCCTTGCTTGCTTGTCTTCATGTATTCATGTACATTACATAAACAAAACAACTATACTAATATACTTACAAGGAGAACTCGAGTTACATTCGAGATTTAATCATTACAAGGAATGACGACATGCAAGTCGTATTTAGAAACCAAACCATAAACAAAAACCTCTATCCTATGGGTCTCAAGGCCATAACCATCCACCATGCTCAAGTAACAATTAAATAACATGTCATATTATCTAATCATGTTATACCATATCATATTTCAGATGATCCAATCAAAGAAATCATATAACGCAAAAATCAGAAAATCAGAATCAAATTCTGAAAACAACAAATCGCGTTTTTCATGCACTAAACGGCGTCAAACGCCTTACATACGAGTCGGTGATACCTATGGTATCAGTTTTGTTCAGACACTCGTTTCCAGTCAGAAAACACATATCGTTTGCGAAAATCTGACACTGGACACAGATTTCACCAGATCTGCGCAGCGTATACAGAAATCGTATCGTATACAATCCACATATCATGAACAAACAAAAATAATGTATATATCAATATACATACAGATTATATGATCATCATATGATCATCCCAATCATCATTAACATACAGTTTATACATATATATATATATCAAAATCAACGCATCATACATGACAATCATCAAACATGCTCGTATATATATCAAAACTGTAACATATAACCGAATTAAAACGTTTTTGCAAGTAGCTCTGATGCCATTGAAGGGTTTCGAGCATCAAACGCAGCGGAAAATTAAAACAAAAACAATAATTATCGAAACCCTACCGCAGGATCCATGCAAAAACATGATATTTAATTCGGAGATTGATGATTTACCTTAAAGAAGCTTTACGATTGTATGTCTAATGGATATCCAAGCTTTCACGATCGTTGAGTGCTCCTCTTCGAAGCCTCCTCTACGGTATCCACACGAACACTCCAAGAACGATTCTTGATTGGAAGGGAGGTACTAGCCTCCAATGAAAATATGAGATCTTCTTTTTAGGTTTTGGTTCAAGCGGCTGGGGATTATTTTTGTCGTACAAAATTAATTACCTTCTTTACCTATCATCATATACTTATATGATAGTGTAAGGTAAAAGCCCAACTAAAAACCTAGCCCAAGTTTGATTAATTAAATAATAGAATCAAATCATATTATTTAAATAAATAATAATTAAGTCATACTTAATTATTAAAATCATATCTCATTTGTATTTTATTATATCTTAATTAAGTCCCACTTAATTAATATAATAAAATACAACTAATCATTTAATTAATTTAAATTCATAATTTAAATTAATTCTTCCTTAAAATGTTCTATGTGTGTGACCCTGTAGGCTATCATTTAATTGGCAATAATTTTATTCTCTAATAAAATTATAAACAATGAGCGGCATCTAGTAATACATCATTGCTACCCAATTAAATAATAATTAAATCGTGATTCGATAAAACCTTTTGTGATTAATGTTCCCGTGTAATATAATCCCTTTAACCAAATATTATAGATTAAACTCGAGGCATGTTTCATGTCATCCTCTTCATAATTTAATCCGGGTTTACTTGATCCATGAGTAGACTATTAATAACAAATCATTATTTGAGCACGGCTATGCATTTTATAGTCTCACTCAATCAAGAGGCCAATAATATCTCTCCAAATAATAGGAGGGTTAAATCCTTTATCTATCATTTATATTTCTCATACGATTCACAATATACCCGATGTCCACTTTTATCATTACCCGGTCAAAGGTAACTTTTAACGTAGTCAAAGTATATTATCCTCGTATAGAAATATAATGATCTCAAGTCAAAGGATCATTACACCATTATCACTGTGAGTCTTTCTTATGACTTAATTAACATGAAGAATCTCACGGTGGGTCTGTCCAGTACCATGTACCCTACATGTACCTATGTATTGACTTTAGTATCTCCATACTTATAACCAATGAGATGTGGTTATCAGTCAAAAACATACTAGTCTATTTATGTATTATTATTGTCCTGTATAATAATACTCGACTAGGGACCTTTAAGAATATGATATTATATAATCTCAAATTCAAGTTGTAAACTTAAACTATATAATGTGTATCATTATTCTAAGGACATTTATTATGCTAACAAATATCGCAGTAATTCGAGTCATAATAAATACATTTATTTAATAATCAAATGACATAAGGTTTATTTAAGAAACAATGTATTGCCTCTAGGGCACCTACACTAACAATATTTCCGTATATGTTGAAGATTATTCTCTGATAAAAATATTGAATATTATTTTGAATATTCATTTAAGGTTTTATATATTACATGAATATTATTTTGAATATTCATTTAAGGTTTTATATATATGAAATGAATATTATTATTTTTATATTCATTTAAGGTTTCATTTATTTAATGAATATTATTTTTTGAATATTTATTTAAGGTGTTATTTTATTTAATGAATATTATTTTGGGATATTCATTTAAGGATTTATTTATTAAGTGAATATTATTTTTGAATATTCATTTGAGGGTTATTTATGAACAATTATTCTGCATAAAAATATTCTTTAAACATTTATGATTTAATAAATACTATTTGAATATTCATTAAATATTTTTAAACTAGTTTTAAAATGGTTATCTTATTTGAAATTTATCTTTGACCTTCAATAATTATGAAGAATATTTCTGAGCCTTATTATAAATATTTTTCTCAAGGAGAGGTCCCCAATCACTGTTTTCCATTTAAATCTATATTTCAAGAAGATTTAAATACTCGCTGAAACTTTCAAAATAAGGGGAATCTCACTCGAGATACTGCTTTTAATTTGACTGCCCGGTCATAAACTTTTGAAAGGAATTTATTTCCTATTCGCAATTCAGTTGTTGCAAGTCATCATGATACTGTTACTTCTTCAATTATTCGAGAAGTAATTCGAGTAATAAGTTATAATCCATTAACAAGCAATAGCTTGGAAAATATTGGTGAATTTTCCTTTCCAATCAGATACGGCTACTTTGTGGAGTCCTATTAATAAGTGTTATACTTGGGGAAAGGAGGACAAACTTTACGTTTCAGAGTCATGGATTCTATTCGAACTTGGAGTCATGTAAGATGCCGAGTAGCGCTGGCCCATCCCAAGTCCCAACCGTTGGCCAGGGAGATCTAGGGGGCGGTGGACAAGTAAATCCGTCTGTTCTTCCTTCTACCGGTAGTAAACAAATCTTGATTTGTACAATCTGCGATTGATCATCGTAGGTTGGGACATCTGGCGCGGTGAATACTCCAATATTAGTTCATCATCCACAAATTGGATATCTTCTGCAACATGTATTGAAGAGACGTACCGAACTTGTTGGCAGGGGAAAGTGTTCAAAAGTGACGTTACAATGAATTACCTTATAACTTCCTCTTTTAAGTTATATGTTGATATTCTTCTTATATTCTTCTTATACTAGAACTTTGTTCATATTATACATAGCAAAAGTTTATAGAGATATTATGAATGTTATATATTGTTGATCAGTTACATATTATTTTGGTGGGCTCTATTGCTCACCCTTGCTTTATTTATTTATATCACAACAACAGCTAGAGCAGATGGCCCGAACAAAGCACACTCGGCGCAAGCAGGTGACAGCCGTCAGAGAGTTACCCGCTGATGTCATAGCCACCATTGCTGAGGTAGGAGCAACCAATAGGCTAGGCTAGTAGCTTTTGTGTATCAGGCTTATTTATAATTATGACTTATGTTAAACAATGGCAAGGAAATAGTAACCTTAATCTGTGATCATTTTGGTTTTGTAATAACTTCTAACTTGTGGATCCTATGACTCGATACTTATTCCAATTTCATCTCTGGGACTATAACTAGTTGTGTAATGTGTTATTATTGCGGGGTCACAGTATGCAGTTTATTTGTTTTGACTCAATTTCAAGTATTATTAATGGAAACTGAGACCGTAACGACCGGATCTCCGACCCCGGATCTGGGGCTATTACAGTCAGGTTACCAGAAGGATAGATTTTCACCTATAAAGGAGAAAATAGTGTAACCTGGCCCCTACATCAAGTTCTTGAAGAAGGGTTCAGCAAATTGGTGAAGATATGGTCCTTAATGAAGAGAACTGGTGGTCACACTCTAGAATCAAAGGCCATAATCCTCAACAAGATTAATGAGATAAGAGAAAGATGGACTTCAAAGGAGGGTTTTCCTAAGAAGCTGAATATTCCATATGATCTTGAAAGGAAGGTTCACTTTTATCCTTCCTGGATAATGGAATTCAGAGATAAGCACAATACTAGAAGATTTTTCAGATTAGTAGATCAATTGGAAAAGGTGTGTATGCTGGATCCAAATCATAAAGAAGAAAAGATCATCTATGAATCTCTAGAGAAGCAGTTTCAGGCAAACAAGAAGAAAATCTACAGTACAATACATATGTTTTTGCTTAAACTCTATATTCATGCTAAGGTGTTTTGTTATCATCAAGGCTCTTAATTTATGGTTGTTATTCCATCAGTCATAAATTGGGGGAGACTGTTAGGAATTATGTTGTCGTTGATGATAAACACATTAAAACACCTTGAAAAACATATTTGTATAAGTTAAAGTTTGTAACTTATCAACGGATATCTAATTTATAAATATCCGTTGATGAGGCAGCTTATCGATTGATAAGTCTGTAGCGTACTGTTTTAAGTCTCAACAGATAAGTTGTTTGTTACTGTCACAGTTGCTAGAATTCCTAAGTCATGTTGACTATCAACAGATATGCAGAATATGGTAGTAAATTGTATATAAGCTGTGCTATGTAATTCTATATAAGTGAAGTGATGTTTCAACCGATGAAGCTTCTATGTCAACGGATGTGACACTCTAGCAAACAACAATCAACCTATCGATCGATGTCTGCACCAACGGATAATATGCTACAACCAATAATGTTTTGATATTAGCGGTTGATAGCGACTTGACAAGCCTGACAGATCACATGGGTTGATAGACTTAAAAAGGGTATGGAAGCCAGTCTTTGGAAACGAAGAAGAAAAAGAAACATTCCTTGTTCTCACAAGCAATTCAGCTGGTAGATCTGGTGAATATCTGTCCAAGACAATCTAGACGAAATTGCATCACATGGAGACGAGGAGTGGCAGCAAACCTACAGAATACTTTGACTTTGTAATATTCGATTATTTTGTAGGGTTTGTAAACTTGAAGTATATATATACCTTCAAGTGCAGCAAGGCAAAAAGAAGAAAACACTGAGTTTAAACGTATATTGCATTAGGTTTTCTTGTAAACACTTAGATGTTGTACTCGCAACTGTGTAAACTTTTCACAGGTTATTTTCTTCAATACAACTCTCAGGTGGACTCGACAAATCCACCTAAAATTTTTGAAGAGTGTTGTATGCTTGTTTTTGTTTTTATTTTCTGTTCATCATAGTTTAACTTGTTCATCTTTAATCCATCTGCTGTCTTGTTAATTCGAAAGAATTTTTATCAAGATTGTATTCAACCCCCCTTCTACAATCTTGTGGTGTTTAACTGGGAAATAACAACACGTATAACTTTTGCTGACCCATTCTGCAATCTCTCTTTTTATGTCTGGCCACCAAAAGTTCCTTTTAAGTCATGATACATCTTGGTACTCCCAGGGTGAATAGAATATTTAGAATTGTGCGATTCATGTAATATTTCGGTCTTCAATTATGGTACATCGGGAATCCAAATTCTAGAGCTAAACCTTAAAATACCTTGATTATCCAACTGGGTACAAATCTCTTCTCCTATCAACTCGTTCATCCTTTGATCCATTACTTCTTCTTGACATCTCTTAATCTTTTCAAGTAATTCTGGTAGAAATGTCATCTTAAAGTTCATATCCTTTATAAAATCTAACTGACAAGCCTCTATTTCCAACTTCTCAAACTCCTTCATCAACTCCTTAGTCGTAGTCAACACATTCAATCTCTCCTTCCTACTTAACGCATCTGCAACCACATTCGCTTTTCCTGGGTGATAGTTGATGGTACAATCATAATCTTTCATCAACTCTAACCATCTTCTCTGTCTCATATTCAACTCTTTCTGCGTGAAAATATACTTCAAGCTCTTGTGATCAGTGTAGATTTCGCACTTCTCTCCATAAAGATAATGTCTCCACAACTTCAATGCAAACACGATAGCAGCTATTTCTAAATCATGCGTTGGCTATCTTTGTTCATGTGGCTTGAGTTGTACGGAGGTGTACGCAATTACCTTGTCATGCTGCATCAAAACACATCCAAGTCCTTTATCATCCAGCAAGACCAACATAGGGGCAGTTACCAATCTTCGCTTAAGTTCTTGAAAACTGTTCTAACACTTGTCACTCCACTCAAACTTCTCATTTTTACGAGTCAACTTCGTTAAAGGTACAGAAATCTTTGAAAATTCCTTTACAAATCTCCGATAATAGCCTGACAATCCTAGAAAACTTCGGACTTCCATTGGTGTCTTCGGTCTTTCCCACTTTGTTATAGCTTCAATCCTGGCGGGATCCACTTTAATACCCTCATAACTAATTACATGTCCAAGAAACAGCACTTCTTTAAGCCAAAACTCACACTTAGAAAATTTCACGTATAGCTTCTCTTTCCTCAGAATTTTCCATGCCATTCTTAGATGGTCTACATGCTCTGCTTCAGTTTTAGAGTAAATCAATATGTCATCGATGAAGACTATCACAAACTTATCAAAATACTTCTTGAATACTCGATTCATCAAATCCATAAAAGCTGTGAGCGTAATTGTTAATCTAAAAGCCATGACTAAAACTCCTAATGTCCATATCTAGTCCTGAATGCTGTCTTCGGCACATCTTCCGGCTTAATCTTTAATTGATGTTATCCTGAGCGTAGGTCAATCTTCGAGAAATTTGTTGCTCCTTTTAACTGGTCAAACAGACCGTCAATCCTTGGTAACAGATACTTCTTCTTAATAATCAATGCAAAATCTCATCCTTCCGTCTTTCTTCTTCACAAATAAAACTGGAGCTCCCAATGGTGACATACTCGGTCTTATAACTCCATTATCCAACAAATCTTGTAACTACAATGCTAATTCTTTCATTTCGGCTGGGGCCATACGATATGGTGCCTTCGATACGGGTTTGGTACCTGGTAATTCGATTGAGAACTCAATTTGTCGATCTGGAGGTAAACCCGATGACTCATCAGTAAACACTTCCGGAAATTCGTTAATGACATGAATATCCTCTAACTTAGGTACTTCCTTACTCTTATCTACCACACACGCAAGATAAGCTTCGCACCCGTGTCTCATTAACCTCCTAGCTTGCAACATAGTAAGAAATAACTTGTTCTGCTTCTGACCTTTGAATATCACTTTCTTTCCCTTTAACGTCTTAAGAATTACCTTCTTATTCTTACAATCAATTTGTGCATTATGCTCAACCAACCAATCCATTCCAAGTATAATATCAAATTCTCCTAATTGAAAAGGTATCAGGAAAAAGACATCCTGAACTTTTAAAACAGATTTCATACCTAGTCATAGATCAATAACGAACTCTAAATCTCTGTTTGGTGATAATCATAGTGATTCATTAAGGCATACATAAAAAAAAATTATTAACCATCGGAACCTAATCCAATTTTGTGGTCTCCTTACTGGCATCTCCCACGCGTGTAAGATAATCTTTGTAATCTTGGCATAACAATCTCTTGGTCTGCGTGATCGTTAAAAACTCCTTTGTCTGCTTCCAGCCTCAAAACATAACTTCTACATTCCTTGGGGATCATAATTTCACTTTCTTGTCCTTACAATTTATTTGCACCTCGTAGTCAGCCAACCAATCAAATTCCTAAAATCACACTTAAATCTTCTAACTGTAATAACATCCATATATATTAACAGCGTCATTCATAACCTTGTTAAAATTTCTACCTCCCGGGTGATTTATAGGGAATAGTTCTGTTACTCTTATCATAGGGTTCATTGGGACTGGCATGACATAATCTCTGACAAAATATCCTATCTTCCCACACTGACAAAATATCCTATCTTCCTACACTTATGGCATACAACTTTAAACTTCTGATTCTGACACTCATAACATAGTATTCTTTCTGATTACCCTTATTGCTTTCTTTATTACCTTAGTACCAATTTCAGTAGGCTTTCTCTCGAAATATTACCTTCCGACAACAGAGGTCTTGTTGGTATTTGTCGACTCATATTTTGTGGGTGGCTACCTTGCCCCACTATCCCTGTTTAAAGTCTTCTAGATCCTACATTCCTTTCCAATGAATCTCATGTTTTCTGTTAAAATGATTCTAAGAGTTTTATGGTTCTCTATCTCCCTTTTTCTTATAACTATTATACCTTTTTATCTGAAGCGCAGTTCATTACTGTATGTGCCCATGCTGACTCTGAAATCTATTCTTTAGAGAACATTGTTGGGTTTCAAGGCATAAAACGCAGCAAAACAATGCGGAAAATATTAAAAATTCGAAACCCTAACCCTAGGATCCATGTATAAGTTATGGCTGATTATGGAGATAAGAATCGTTACCTTAAGAAGCTTTATGAATTGATGATAGATGGAGGTCCAAAGCAATCACCACAAAGCCCTTGCGTCAAGATTTGTGTCTCTAAAATTGTCCACACGAACGTCCGATCATCCAATGATCAAGGGAGCCGGTACTAGTCGAATAAACTACCTCTCTCTTTCTCTTTCTAGCCTCTCTTTGAATTCGAGAAGCTAGGGTTTTCTCAAAAATGAATTATAAAAACCACACCCTAAAACTATACATCATTATGTATATATTGGGAAGAGAGATTGGGCCTAACCTAATCATCTTGGGCTTCTACTAAACCAAACTGATTTGGGTTTTAATGAATTAAATTCGAAATATATTTTAATTTACTAAGTCCAACTCAATTAATTAAATAACCTATTTCGAATTTACAATCATTAAAAAATGAAATCTGATTTGTTAATTAATTAAGTCTAACTTAATCAATTTAAAATCAAATTCAAATTTTAATTATTTAATTTATATTCGGAATTTAAATTAAAACCTTTTAAACGTTCTAAGTGTGTGACCCTTTAGGTTATTATTATGTTGGCAATAATTTTAATATCCAATAATAAAATTATAAACAATGAGCGGCATCTAGTAATGCATCATTGCTACCCAAGTAATAATAATAATTGGTGATACAATTAAACCTTTCGTGATTAATGTTTCTGTGTAATATAATCCCTTTAACCAAATATTATAGATTAAACTCGAGGCATGTGTTTAGTCATCCTCTTCAGCATTTAATCCGGGTTTTCTTGATCAATGAGTAGACTATTAAAAACAAAACAATATTTGAGCTTGGCAATGCATTTTCACAGTCTCACTCAATCAAGAGGCCAATAATATCTTTCCTATAAATAGGAGGGTTAAATACTTTTATCTATCATTCATAGTTCTCATACGTCTCATAATATACCCGATGTCCACTTTATCATCACCCGGTCAAAGGCAACTTTTAATGTACTCAAAGTATATTAATCCTCGTATGGAAATATAATGATCTCAAGTCTAAGGATCATTATACCGTTATCACTGTGAGTCTTTCAAATGACATTATCAACATGTAGAATCTCACCGTGGGTCTATCCAGTGTCATGTAGAATATTACATGCACCTATGTTCTTGACTTTAGTATCACTATACCTATGACCAATGAGATGTGGTCATCAGTCAACAAACATACTAATCTTTATGCATTATAATTGTCCCATATTATTAATGCTCGATTAGGGATATTTAGGAATATTAACACTATTCATATAATCTCATTTTTAAGTCACATACTTAAAGATAAAGACTTAATAAATCAACATTGAAATAATCGATGGAACACAATCATTAAGTAACAAAATAGACTTTCCTAGAAGCACAATTACATTGTCTCTAGGGCACTAACACTATCAATCTCCCACTTGCACTAGAGCCAATCGCCCATGTATCTAATACCCATGGAACTAGTGTGACCTTCGTGCTTCTGCTGCGACAAAGCCTTAGTCAGTGGATCCGCAATATTATCATTAGTATGCACTTTACATATATGTATATCTCATCTATCGTTTATCTCTCGAAGAAGGTGATATCTCCTATGCATATGCTTTGCCTTGGAATGGGACCTTGGTTCCTTAGCCTGTGCAATGGCTCCATTGTTATCGCAATGCAGATCAACTGGATCTGCGATTGATGGAACCACACCAAGTCCTGTAATAAACTTCCGTATCCAAACAGCCTCTTTTGCTGCTTCACTGGCAGCAATATACTAAGCTTCCATTGTAGAATCAGCTACTGTTTCTTGCTTCAAACTTTTCCAGCTTACAGCACCTCCATTTAGACAAAACATGAATCCAAACTGGGACACAGAATCGTCCCTATCTGTCTGGAAACTAGCATCAGTGTAACCTCTTACAACGAGCTCCTCATCTCCTCTATATATCAAGAATGAATTTTTAGTCCTTTTAAGGTACTTAAGAATATTCTTGACAGCTGTCCAGAGACCCTCACCTGGATTAGACTGGTATCTGCTCCTCATGCTTAAAGCATACGAGACATCTGGAAGAGTACTGATAAGTGCATATTTTAGCATATTTTTATTACCTATTTATTGCTTGAACTCGTATTTTAATAAATTATTTTGTTGCATTTCAGGAAATTCGTAAATAAATAAAGAAATGGCAAAATAAAAAAAATAAAGAGCAAGGAAGGGAAAAAGAGGAAGAAAAAAGACCAAAAATGAAAGAAGGAAAAGAATTAGGAGCTTGGAGCAAAAGGAATATTTCAAGACAAGTGGAAGGTGGAGATCATCCCAACACACTACATAAGTGTATGGCCAAGATCAACTCTTCAAAGCTTAAGGAGGAAGGAAACAAATAGATGGCTAGGATTTCACCACCACACACCACAAATGTATGGTGGGGATTTACCCAACACCCCCCTTAACCCTAATTCCTATCCTATAAATACCCCCCACCCCCCTTCTATTTAATAACTTAGATTTTAGGGTAGTTTTAATTTCTTGTATTTTTTTTAGTTTCAAACCTTGTAAACACTCTTTTTAATTTTAATGCAATTTCATTTCTTTTAATTTCTCGTCTTGCTCTCTCGTTTATTTTACATAGCCTTGCTTTCGTTATTTTCGTAAATCCATGTAGTGGACAAAGTAGCGAAATGCTAACCACTATGGGTTGAAAATAACGATTTTTATTTTCTTGCTCGTAGTTTTAATTTTAGTTTTAAATCGTAATTAAGCCCCTTTAAAAATTTTAATTTTATTGTGGGCCATTTTAATTCCAAAGCGAATCCTCGTTTAGTGTAACTTAAATTTCGTAATTAATTTCTTTACTTTCGTATTTTAACTTTAAAAAAAAATAATAATAATAATCAGATTTATTTCTCATTTTCGGTTCGTATTTTTAATTACACCCACAAAATCCCAACCTTCCCCTGTCTTTTGTTAAAACGTAGATACCAAACCCAAATCCCTTCTTCCTTTTTGTTTCTCGTTCAACATTAAACCCAGCTCAAACCTTTTCCTTACCTCCCCGTTTTTTTTCTTTCTCTGCAAACCCACAGTAAACGCATCTCTCTCTCTCTCTCTCTCTCTCTCTCTCTCTCTCTCTCATTTTTCTTGTTTTTTTTTCTTTGTTGTTATTTGTTTTTTTTTGTTTTTCGATACATATATATAAACCATTCCTTCTTCCCTTTTCTATTTCGAATCATTAACTTTTTTTTTCCCACTTTTTGTTTGTTTGTTCAAGTTACATGTGGGATTGAATTCTGTGTTTGTTTTCGGTTTTTGATTCCTGTGTTTCTGAGTTCGTGTTTTGTTTTTTTTTTTTAATTTCTGTTTTTGGTGTTCTAAGGTTAATTAAGTTGGTTAACATTTGTCTTAATTAGCAGATGTCTTGTGGTTTCACTTCTGCTATCATAGTTCATTTGTGATTTGATTTCAAATTCGACCATCTTATGCCTGTCCTATCTGTGTTGTTATTGTCATAATCAATTTTTAGATTATGAGGGTGTTTGGGGTTGCTTAAAATAAGTTACTTTTGACTTAATGGAGGTATTTTTAACTTAAAGGAGAAAGTAAAGTTGTTTGCTTTAAGTTGAATGAATGTGTTTGGGTAATTTTACTTAAAGTTAAATGGGGATTTAATAATTTTGACTTAAAATGAAATTTTACTTAAAAAAATTTTAAATTCATAATATTTAAACTTTGCAAGAGTTCTGGAAGTTTTTTGAAAAAAAAAAAAAAAACTCCATAAGTCATAAGTAAAAAGTACCTAAATGGAACTTATGACTTAAAGCATTTTTTAACTTAAAGCGGGCTTAAAGCCCACTTAGCCAAACACATCAAAAACGACTTTAAGCAATTTTTTGCTTAAAGCCGTGTTGCCAAACAGGCTCTATAGGCTGTTTATTTCATGATTCTTTGGTGATGGATTTTTGTTTTTTTTTTTTGTGTTGGTGCTGTGTTGTTTGCCACGAGCTGAGTCTTAATTGTTTTGTAAATGTCGAGTTCTTGTTTTTTTTTTGTCCGGGTTTCGAGTTTTCTGTGCTGGTTTTTACTACATTTAAGAGTCTGTTGTGTATGCTTCGAGCGTTCTGTGCTTGATTAGTTCTGTATTGAGTTTTCATACCGTAATTTGTTAAAAGTTCGAAATTCTTGACAGTTTTTCATACTGTATTGTAGTGTGTTTGAAATTGCTGTTGGTTTGTTTGTGTTCTATTAAATTGTGAGGTGCTATTGCTGAGTGTCCATTCGAGTTAGTTTTTATCTTTTTTATTTTTATTTTTATTTTTATTTTTTTTTATTGCTGCTTTGCTAGAACCAGGTTAGTCATTCGATTTTTTTTTAATTTTCGAACAAGATTGAATAAGTGCAATTCGAGTTTTTTTTTTTTTTTTTGTAATAACAATTCTTAGAATAATTTAGTTTTTGTTAGTTAGTTTAAAATTAGAATAAAATTTAATTTTCTTTAAAAGTAGTTTAAATTTTTGGAATTAATTAGTTAAAACCAAAATTTTCCAAAACCCAAATTTGTTCTAATTTGACTAAATTAAGAATTAAGGATTGCGAAAAAAATTAGTCCCTGTGGAACGAATCTCACATTTTACAACGAAACAAATTGTTCGCTTGCAATTTAACGATTAATTTTTAGAGCACAACAAGTTTTTGGCGCCGCTGCCGAGGACTAATTATTTTTCGCACCTTAGTTTTTAATTTTTCGGATTAGCTCTTTTCTCACCCTTTTTCTTGTTTGCATTTTTCGAGGAATTTGGAGGAAAATTCGGGAAACTTGGATTAAAGCGGAAGAATTTTCTCGGAATTTTGGAAGCTCTGCTTGGGTAAACCGTATCTCTCTCCTCTTTCGTTTTTCTTTCCCTATTTAGAAAATCCCAAAAATCACAAAAAAATTAAAAATTAAAAATCCAAAAAAAAAATTAGTTGTAAATACATAATTGTTGCATCATGCATTTAATCACTTAGGGCATATCATCTAGATTTTTATTTTCTTGTTTTTAATTTTTCGTACCCTATAAATTGTGGTGATCGCTGGAGGACCCCAAGGTACGTTAAATTCTTTCTTTTCTGTAGTTAGAACACGTAGTTTAAAGCATCCATAAATGTTTATAGTTTTTTACACCTCTTTGTTTGTTGCATCATTCTGTAAATAAATCTTAAGGGCAAAACCTCACAAAAGATAAGGGAAGGGATTTCATCACTCTTTCCTTAGCCCAAAAACAATTTAATTCCTCATTTTGCATACCTAGCCTTTAATAAAATTAATTAGACGTTTGCCCCTAGGAATCTTGCGCTCATTTAGGAAGGTGCTTAAGAAACGAAGCAATCTTTAATTATTCCGACTTTTTGGTGTCTAGGAAAGCGAGAGCTGACCTGGCCAATTAAGGTTTTGGTGTCTAGGTTGGTGTTTAGCCTCTTGGCAATGCTTGCACCTACCTGGCCAAGCCGGTTCGAATAATTATTGATTTACCTAGTTTTTGGTAGCTCTTAAAGTTAGGAGCAAGGTCTAGTTATTTTATTAAGGAACCCTAGGGTTAGAATAATTTTTTTTCTTTTAATTTTTCACCCCTTTCTTTTTGTGTGTTTATTTTATCGCACTTTATTTGCTACGTGTTTCCTTTCGTGGTTTATGCGATCTACTTGGCGTAGGGATAATTCTGCTAGACTAGTAAGATCATTCGAGATTTCTTCCTCATCTGATTCCGAGTCTTTAGATAATTCCGAACCAGTAGTAAACATGGCCATGTCTCTTAAGGACCGTTGCTACCCCACCCGTTCCGCTCAACCTTCGTGCATCATTCTTCCTCCCGTAAATGGTAATAATTTTGAAATCAAAGCTCAACACATCAGCATGTTACCCAAATTTAGCGGGAGTGATGGTGAGGATCCTTATCTTTTTTTACAAGAATTTGAAGAGGTTTGCGCATTGCAAAAACTCCAACAACTTTCCGAGGACTCCATACGGCTTAGACTAATAAACTTTGCCCTTAAAGATAATGCGAAAAAATGGTTGTATAGTTTACCCGTCAATTCGATTTTCACTTGGGAGGGTTTCGCAGTCATCTTTCTTAAAAAATTCTTTCTAAGCCACAAGACTACGAAACTCACGAATGAGATTAATCAATTTCGTCAAAAACACAACGAACCATTTTGGACGTGTTTTGACCGTTTTAAAAATCTTCTATCTCAATGTCCCCACCATGGAGGCTCTGTAAGCTTGTGTACGAGGCCCTAGATAGTTCAACAACCGCGTTGTTGGAATCTATGTGCCAAGGGAAATTTATGGAGAAAGACGAGGATGAGGGTTGGGCATTCTTTGAAGAGTTCGCGGAAAAGACTATGTTATGGGAATCGACTAGGGAGCCCACAAGAGAACCCGAGAAACCGAACGATTCAATAGCTACCATGCATCAAAAGGGTTTACATCAAGTTGGTAACTCTATCGCGACCGAGGCTAAATTAGCCACTCTCACTCGACGTTTAGAAGCTTTAGAAACCAACGGGTCCTCCTCCCAAGTATCCATGTGCCCGAATTATAACCCAACCAATCAAGGGATACAAAGTCCTCAAGATTTTCAACAAGTCAACGCGATGTTCCAATCGGGTCTTCGAAATGATCCTTATTCTCCCACTTATAACCCCGGTTGGAAAAATCACCCGAACTTTTCATGGAATCAACAATCTCAACCTCCTCAATTCCAATCTCAACCTCCGGTTTTTCATAAACCTCACTCAAATTCGTTTTCACATCAAAATCATGTTCTTTATTCAAATCAAGCTCCCGCCCACCCACTCGGCTTGCATGAGTCGGATAATAGAATAAATTCCATGGAAAAGACTCTCGATGCGCTTCTAAAATCAACAACTAATTTGGCTCAATCTCAACAAATCTTCCTGCAAACCATGACTCAAGATAGGAAAATTTTAAATGCTAGTACTCAAGCCATATCTAAGTTAGAGGTTCAAGTGAGCCAATTAGCCAACGCCATTTGTGAACGAGAGAAGAACAAACTTCCAAGTCAAACCGAGGTAAACCCTAAATTTCCAATCAATCAAAGACCTTCTCACAATGTGAACGATGTCATTTCCTTAAGGTCCGGTAAGCAAGTTGAAAATTATGTCGGTGACAAGTCTCCCGAAGAAGACGAGTCAAATTCTGAACCAAACTCTAATCTTGAACCCGAGAGTTCTAAGGAACAAGGATCAACGAGTGGGACAAAACCCGTCACCGAAGAACCTAATGAACGAGTCTTTAAGCCAAAAGCTCCTTATCCTCAATGACTCATTTCTCCTAAACAAACAGCCCAAATGGACAAGATCTTAGACGTTTTTAAGCAAGTCAAAGTCAACATTCCTCTTTTAGACGCGATTCAACAAATTCCTTCTTATGCGAAATGTCTAAAAGATTTGTGCACACATAAGCGAACTACTCACGTCCCTAAGAAAGCCTTATTGGCGTCCCAAATGAGCTCAATTCTTTCGAACCAAATTCCCGTGAAATATAAGGACCCTGGTTGTCCTACAATTTCATGTGTCATAGGCAATACCTTTGTGGACAAGGCATTACTTGACTTAGGCGCTAGTGTGAACTTGCTTCCATTTTCAGTCTATCAAGCCCTAGGTTTAGGAGAGCTTCAAAGAACTAATGTTACACTTCAATTAGCCGATCGTTCTGTCAAAGTTCCTAAGGGGATTATTGAAGACGTGCTAATTAAAGTAGGTGACTTTTTCTTTCCCGTTGATTTTGTCGTCCTAGAAACCGAACTGGTCAAGAACCCTAAGAATCAGATTCCTATCATTCTAGGAAGGCCATTTCTAGCCACCTCCAATGCTTTGATTAATTGTAGAAATGGATTAATGAAACTAACATTTGGGAACATGACCATTGACCTCAATAGTTTTCACATAGGGAAATAACCCGATGATCTCTATGATCAACCTATGGATGTCAATTTAATTGATGATATAGTTGATCAAGAATTCATCAACCCTAATGATGCTCTTGATTTTTGTTTAAAACACTTTGGTCAAGATTGGGATGATTCTGAATATACAAATGAGGTCAATGCAATGTTCGATTCCACCATTCCTACAAATAACCAAGCATGCGAACCACCTCCTTTGCCACTTTTGGAAGCTAGTGAACCCGTTGAGTCAAAGCCGCCCGATTTAGAACTCAAACCTCTTCCCGAAACTCTCAAGTACGCCTTTTTAGGTCCTAACGAGTATCTTCCCATTATAATTGCCTCTAATTTGACCAAGTCACAAGAGGATGAGCTTGTAAGTGTGCTTAGAGAACATTAGGAAGCCATAGGTTGGAGTATCTCGGATATTAAAGGAATTAGTCCGGCCATTGTCCAACATAAGATTCATTTAGTTGATGATGCTAAACCAGTTCGTGAGCCATAAAGGCGGTTGAACCCTACCATGATGGAAGTCGTTAGGAAGGAAATTCTTAAGTGTCTAGATAATGGAATCATTTATCCCATTTCTGATAGCTCTTGGGTTAGCCCGATTCAGGTAGTACCTAAAAAGTCGGGTATTACCGTGGTGACTAACGAGAACAATGAGCAAGTTCCTACTCGTGTCCAATCCGGTTGGAGGGTATGCATAGACTATAGGAAACTCAACGATGCCACTAGAAAAGACCACTTTCCTTTGCCATTCATAGATCAAATGTTAGAAAGGTTAGCGGGTCATGCCTACTATTGCTTTATAGATGGTTATTCCGGTTATTTTCAAATTCCTATAGCTCCCGAAGACCAAGAGAAAACCACTTTCACATGTCCCTTTGGAACTTTTGCTTATCGTCGCTTAGCTTTCGGTCTAACCACTGCCCCGGCCACCTTCCAAAGGTGCATGATGAGCATCAATGCCTAGAGATTTCATAGATGACTTCTCCATCTTTGGTTCGTCTTTTCATCAATGCCTAAACCATCTCCAGTTAGTCTTAAAAAGATGTAAAGAAACCAACCTCGTTCTTAATTGGGAAAAATGTCATTTCATGGTTAAAGAAGGAATCGTTCTTGGTCATAGAATTTCTGAAAAAGGGATCGAAGTAGATAAATCTAAAGTTGAACTCATTGCCAATCTACCCCCACCGACATCGGTCAAAGGAATTCGTTCCTTTTTAGGACATGCGGGTTTTTATAGGCGTTTCATTAAAGATTTTAGCTAAAAGGCTAGACCCTTGACCACCCTTCTTGGTAAAGATGTCAAATTCGAGTTCACTAAAGATTGTTTACAATCTTTTGAACACCTTAAGAAAGAGTTGACCTCGGCCCCGATTATCAAGTCCCCCGATTGGAGTCCACCTTTCGAGTTAATGTGTGATGCATCTGATTACGCATTAGGGGCGGTATTAGGACAACGAATCAATAAGATACCTCATGTCATATACTACGCTAGTAAGACCTTAAATGATGCGCAACTCAATTATTCAACCATCGAGAAGGAGCTTCTAGCCGTAGTCTTTGCCCTCGAAAAGTTTAGGTCTTATCTTATTGTTTCGAAAATCATTGTTTACACCGATCATTCCGCCCTTCGATATCTATTCTCTAAGAAAGACTCTAAGGCCCGATTGATTAGGTGGATCTTGTTACTCCAAGAGTTTGACCTAGAAATTAGGGATAAGAAGGGGTCCGAAAATGTCGTTGCCGATCACCTTTCTCGATTAGTGGTGGAGTCCACCACTGACTCGCCTTTGAATGAATCTTTTCCCGACGAACATCTCTTTTCTATCTCTACTCCTCCTTGGTTCGCCGACATTGTCAATTACCTTGCAACCGGCGACATTCCCTCTCATTGGTCTACACAAGATAAATCGAAATTTTTCTCTCAAGTCAAACACTTCTTTTGGGACGACCCATATCTCTTTAAATATTGTCCCGATCAAATCATTCAGAGGTGCGTCTCAAACCATGAGTTCGAAGTATCCTTTCCTTTTTTCATGATCAAGCTTGTGGAGGTCATTTTAGTGCTAAGAAAACATCAGCTAAAATCCTCCAAAGCGGTTTTTATTGGCCTAGTTTGTTCAAGGATGCTGCAGAATTCTGTGCCGCTTGTAGTAGGTGTCAACACTTAGGAAAGATCACTAGGAGAAACATGATGCCAATGAGTCCCATCTTAATCATTGAGATTTTTGATGTGTGGGGCATAGATTTTATGGGTCCCTTTCCTAGCTCTTTTGGCAACCTCTACATTCTCTTAGCGGTTGATTATGTGTCTAAATGGGTAGAAGCCATACCGACTAAGTCCAATGATAACAAGGTCGTTCTTAAATTCTTAAAAGAGAATATCTTTTCTCGATTTGGCACACCTAGGGCTATCATTAGTGACCAAGGTACGCACTTTAAGAATCGTCAATTTGAGTCCCTTTTGAAAAAGTACTCAATTACTCATAGGCTGGCTACCCCTTATCATCCTCAAACTAGTGGTCAAGTTGAAGTCTCGAATAGGCAAATCAAACAAATTTTAGAAAACACTGTCAACTCGAACAGGAAGGATTGGTCCATCAAACTGATAGATGCCTTATGGACAGAATTGTGTTTTGCAAAGCCTGTCACTTGCCCGTTGAACTAGAGCATAGGGCCTTGTGGGCTATAAGAGATTTGAACTTTGACTTACCAACCGCCGGTAGTCATAGGAAATTGCAATTGTCAGAACTAGAGGAACTAAGAAATGAGGCCTATGAAAATGCTAAAATCTATAAAGAAAGAACAAAACTTTTTCATGATAAATCCATTTTGAGAAAATCTTTTTCTCCGGGTCAAAAAGTTCTTTTATACAATTCTAGGCTTCATTTATTCCCCGGGAAATTGAGATCTAGGTGGGAAGGTCCTTACATTGTTAGGACCGTTTTTCCTCACGGTGCTGTTGAAGTTGAAAATCCTAAAAATGGTGATGTATTTAAAGTTAATGGACAAAGACTCAAACCATTTTTAGAGCTGCCATTTGATCCCGAGGATGAGGTCACCCACCTCATCGACCCGTGATTCATGTAAGTTTCTTTCAGTAGGTAAATTCTCTCCTTCTTCCCTTGTCAGGTATTATCTCCTCGTTCTCATTTACTCATTTCTCTTGCATTTGCATACATTGAGGGCAATGCATGATCTAGGTATGGGGGAGGGTTTAAATAAAAAATGAAAAAATCACAAAAAGAGTTCTTTTCGTATTCTACTCTTGTTAATTGATTGCTAGTTGCTTGATGCACCCTTGCATGCTATGATAATCTTATGATCAATTAGCTTTTGTTTGAGAAGTGATTTGCTAAAGTTCTTGTTCACACACTTACACTAGCAAGGTGAAGCTAGTAGACTTATTTGAATTATGCATGAAATTAGAAGGACATGATTAGGTGTAAGATGATTTGGTCTTCATGCTTTGAGTACAAGTAGGTGCATTGAGGATACCTTTACTTGAGATTGATTATGTTTTACCACACCAAGTGAGTTTTGAGCCTATATACACATCTTTTGCATTTATATTCGTTTGCTTGAGTGTCCACTTGTCATTTGCATTGCTAGCACTTGTTTGAGTTCTTTCTTGGAATGCATGACATCGATTGATGATAAAATGATAAAGGCACTTAGGAATAACCTATATTTCCAAATTATCCACACCATTCTTATATGATCAATTAGTTAACCCTTTGAGCCTAATCATTTTCTTTCGGTGACACACCACATTACTCACCTAAGACCTTTTTCTTGTTTGGCCTTACGTATTCTTGATCCCATTTTGTCAAAGGCTAGTAGGAACTTGAGGGAGCAATAAGGTGTGTGAAATAGGGTTTACGTTTGTTCATAACTTTCGAGGAAATATTTGTTGGTACCTTGCTAGTCGATGTTCAAGTTAAAAGTGAGGATTATTGTTACATTTATCTTAGCTCTCATAAAAAAAATAAAGAAAAAAATAAAGGAAAAGAAAAAAAATGAAAAGAAAAAAAAAGGGAAGAAATAAAAAAAAGAAAAAAAAAGAAAAAAAAGAGAGAAAACGAAAAAGAATATACATACGAGAGCATACTTATGTTTTTGTAATCCTCCTTCATTCGACTAGTCAAGTCTTTTTGTTGAAAAATGAAAATAAATTGTGTGGGGAGGAAATTTGGTGTTGTGCATGATATTCATGGTGACTACTAGCTTTTGACACTTCACCTTATTTTGGCCTTTCTTGACATACCTTGTCCCTAGCCCCATTACAACCCTAATAAAGACCTTTTGATTGTCATTATTAATGTATGTTGTGATTTAAGTTGGGATGATACCAAGTGTCAAGCATGCATTTGATTTTGTTGGAATTGAGTGATACACTTACCCTTGTTCTTGAGTGAATATTCTTTTGTGAGTGAAAGGTGAGGTGTTGCTTATTTGTTTTTTTTGCATAAGAGATCTCAAGTTTTGACTCTGAGGTGTGCCCTTGTAGACTTAGCATGGTTACCAATAATTTTTGCACTTGACATGAACTTATAATCACTCTTGCATGGTTCTTTAAGTAAACTATGTGAATCCTTGCACTTTCCACACCAAGACTTTGCAACATCATTTTGATTCTTAAGTTGATGTATCATGAGAGGACAAGTATGTGTGGTGTGCATTGCCATGTAATCTGTTATACAAGCTAGATGGATTTTGTGGGTACATTCACTATAGGCCCTCACGAGACCTCACTCGTCCACTAGGGCTGCCTAGGGGTTTAAAGGGCTTGTTGCATATGCCAAATGCAACCGTCACACCTACGAAAAGGAGTATAGGACTTTTTTATCTAGATTTTCTTTTTGTTTTTGTTTTACTCGAGGACGAGCAAAAGATAGGTATGGGGGCATTTGATAAGTGCATATTTTTGCATTTTTTTATTACCTATTTATTGCTTGAACTCGTATTTTAATAAATTATTTTGTTGCATTTCAGGAAATTCGTAAATAAATAAAGAAATGGCAAAATAAAAAAAATAAAGAGCAAGGAAGGGAAAAAGAGAAAGAAAAAGGACCAAAAATGAAAGAAGGAAAAAAATTAGGAGCTTGGAGCAAAAGGAATATTTCAAGACAAGTGGAAGGTGGAGATCATCCCAACACACTACATAAGTGTATGGCAAAGATCAACTCTTCAAAGCTTAAGGCTGGAGGAAACAAATAGATGGCTAGGATTTCACCACCACACACCACAAATGTATGGTGGGGATTTACCCAACACCCCCCTTAACCCTAATTCCTATCCTATAAATACCCCCTCACCCCCTTGTATTTAGTAACTTAGATTTTAGGGTAGTTTTAATTTCTTGTATTTTTTTTAGTTTCAAACCTTGTAAACACTCTTTTTAATTTTAATGCAATTTCATTTCTTTTAATTTCTCGTCTTGCTCTCTCGTTTATTTTACATAGCCTTGCTTTCGTTATTTTCATAAATCTATGTAGTGGACAAAGTAGCGAAATGCTAACCACTATGGCTTGAAAATAACGATTTTTATTTTCTTGCTCGTAGTTTTAATTTTAGTTTTAAATCGTAATTAAGCCCCTTTAAAAATTTCAATTTTATTGTGGGCCATTTTAATTCCAAATCGAATCCTCGTTTAGTGTAACTTAAATTTCGTAATTAATTTCTTTACTTTCGTATTTTAACTTTAAAAAAAAATAATAATATCAGATTTATTTCTCATTTTCGGTTCGTATTTTTAATTACACCCACAAAATCCCAACCTTCCCCTGTCTTTTGATAAAACGTAGATACCAAACCCAAATCCCTTCTTCCTTTTTGTTTCTCGCTCAACATTAAACCCAGCTCAAACCTTTTCCTTACCTCCCCGTTTTTTTTCTTTCTCTGCAAACCCACAGTCAACGCATCTCTCTCTCATTTTTCTTGTTTTTTTTCTTTGTTGTTATTTGTTTTTTTTGTTTTTCCATACATATATAAAAACCATTCCTTCTTCCCTTTTCTATTTTGAATCATTAACTTTTTTCCCCCTTTTTGTTTGTTTGTTCAAGTTACATGTGGGATTGAATTCTGTGTTTGTTTTCGGTTTTTGATTCTTGTGTTTCTGAGTTCGTGTTTTGTTTTTTTTTTTTTTTTTATTTCTGTTTTTGGTGTTCTAAGGTTAATTAAGTTGGTTAACATTTGTCTTAATTAGCAGATGTCTTGTGGTTTCACTTCTCCTATCTTAGTTCATTTGTGATTTGATTTCAAATTCGACCATCTTATGCCTGTCCTATCTGTGTTGTTATTGTCATAATCAATTTTTAGATTATAGGCCGTTTATTTCATGCTTCTTTGGTGATGGATTTTTGTTTTTTTTTTTTGTGTTGGTGCTGTGTTGTTTGCCACGAGCTGAGTCTTAATTGTTTTGTAAATGTCGAGTTCTTGTTTTTTTTTTGTCCGGGTTTCGAGTTTTCTGTGCTGGTTTTTACTACATTTACGAGTCTGTTGTGTATGCTTCGAGCGTTCTGTGCTTGATTAGTCCTGTATTGAGTTTTCATACCGTAATTTGTTAAAAGTTCGAAATTCTTGACTGTTTTTCATACTGTATTGTAGTGTGTTTGAAATTGCTGTTGGTTTGTTTGTGTTCTATTAAATTGTGAGGTGCTATTGCTGAGTGTCCATTCGAGTTAGTTTTTATCTTTTTTATTTTTATTTTAATTTATTTTTATTTTTATTTTTTCTTATTGGTGCTTTGCTAGAACCACGTTAGTCATTCGATTTTTTTTTTATTTTCGAACAAGATTGAATCGGTGCAATTCGAGTTTTTTTTTTGTAATAACAATTCTTAGAATAATTTAGTTTTTGTTAGTTAGTTTAAAATTAGAATAAAATTTAATTTTCTTTAAAAGTAGTTTAAATTTTTGGAATTAATTAGTTAAAACCAAAATTTTTCAAAACCCAAATTTGTTCTAATTTGACTAAATTAAGAATTAAGGATTGCGAAAAAAAATTAGTCCCTGTGGAACGAATCTCACATTTTACAACGAAACAAATTCTTCGCTTGCAATTCAACGATTAATTTTTAGAGCACAACAAGTACATATCATTGCATACATTATAGAACCAATTGCCGAAGCATATGGTACTTTTCTCATACGGTCCTTAACATTTGATGATTTAGGATAGTTTTCCTTCGAGATTGCTATCCCATGAGACCCCGGGACATAGCCCCTTTTTTGCCTCTTGCATCCCAAAACAATGCAACACTTTGCCAATGTATGTACTCTGACTTAAGCCGATTAATCTTTTAGATCTATCTCTATAGATCCTGATCCCTAACATGTAGGTAGTATCGCCTAAGTCTTTCATTGAGAAACCTTTTCCCAACCAAGTCTTCACAGCTTGTAGAGAAGGAATGTCATTCCCTATTAGTAATATGTCATCTACATATAATACTAGGAATGCCACATGGCTCCCACTAACCTTTTTGTTAACACACAGCTCATCCTCATTTTGTATGAAGCCAAAGTCTTTGACTGTTTCATCAAAATGGATGTTCCATCTCCTTGAGGCCTGCTTCAATCCATAAATGGATCGTCGCAACTTACAAACCATTCTAGCAAACCTTGAATCGACAAAACCCTCAGGTTTTGTCATGTACACATCCTCTTCTAATCTCCCTTTTAGGAAAGCGGTCTTGACATCCATTTTCCAGATCTCATAGTCATAATAAGCGGCTATCGCAAGCAAAATCCTGATGGATTTGACCACAGCTACCGGTGAGAAAGTTTCATCATAGTCAATACCATGAATTTGCTTGAAACCTTTCGCCACTAGTCTTGCTTTGTAGGTCGGTAAATTTCCATCCATGTCAGTTTTCTTTTTAAAAACCCACTTGCACTCTATGGGTTTTACCCCATCAGGTGGTTCAACCAAAGTCCATACTTGGTTTTCATACATGGAATCCATCTCAGATTTCATGGCTTCCAGCCATCTTTCAGAATCTGGACTATTCATAGCATCTTTGTAGGTGAGAGGCTCATAATTATCTACAAGCATCACATCGCCACTTTGAGTCAGGAGAAATCCATAATATCTCTCTGGCTCATTGTGAACCCAACTATATCTATGAACGACCTGTGTTTCTTGAGCAGTATTGTTCTTAATATCTTGAGTCTGATTCTGCTCATGTTCCAACTCTGGTTCAACATAATCTTGCAATTCTCGATCCTCATCAAGATCTATTGTCCTCCCACTATTTTTCTAAGAAAGCAGTTCTCTCTCTAGAAACACAGCCGTTCGAGCAACAAACACTTTGTTCCCAGAAGGTTTATAGAAATAATACCCTTTAGTTTCTAGCGGGTATCCTACAAAATTACATTTATCTGATTTCGGTCCTAGCTTATCGGAGACCAAGCATTTCACAAACGCTTCACATCCCCAAACTTTCATAAATGACAAGCTATTACGTTTATCAGTCCATATCTCATATGGTGTATTTTGAAACGATTTTAAAGGAACTCGGTTTAGTGTTTATGCATCCGTCTCTATGGCATAACCCCATAAATTGATTGGAAGATCCGCATGACTCATCATCGATCGCACCATATCTAACAGGGTACGATTTCTCCTTTCAGACACCCCATTCCATTATGGTGTTCCAGGAGTAGTGAGTTGTGATACGATACCACACTCCTTAAGGAAATTCTTAAATTCCATGCTTAAGTATTCTCCCCCACGATCAGATCGGAAAGTTTTAATACTTTCGCCTAATTGCTTTTCTACTTCAGCCTTATACTCTTTGAATTTTTCAAACGATTCGGATGTGTTCTTCAAAAGATGCACATATCTGTATCTACTAAAATCATCGGTAAAGGTTATGAAATAATAAAAGCCACCTCTTGCCATCGTACGCATTGGACCACATACATCACTATGTATCAGTTCCAATCATTTGGTGGCCCTATCACCTTGTTCGATCAAAGGAGCTTTAGTCATCTTGCCAATGAGACATGGTTCACATTCCTCGTATGATTCGAAATCAAACTTATCCAAGTATCCATCCTTATGTAACTTGGAAATGTGATTCTCATTTATATGGCCTAAACGATAGTGCCAGAAGTATGTGTGATTTGAGTCATTTATTTTAAGACGTTTGTTATTTATATTATAGATAGGAGTATCACGATCAAGAACATATAAACCATTAAACAAACGTGCAACCCAATAGGTAATATTATTCAATGAAAAGGAACAACTATTGTTCTGAATCAAAAAGGAAAAACCAATCTTGTCCAAATAAGAAACGGAAATAATGTTTCTGCAAATTGCAGGCACGTAAAAATAGTTCTCAAGTTCTAAAATGAGCCCAGTGGGCAAGGATAAATGATAAGCCCCTACAGCTAAAACAGCAACCTTTGCTCCATTGCCAACACGTAGGTCGACTTCTCTTTTTGCCAAAGCTCTACTCCTACGCAGTTCCTGCACATTTATACAAATGTGAGAACCACATCCAATATCTAATACCCGTGATGTAGAAGGAGATAAATTGACTTCTATAACATAAATACCTGAATCAAAAATCTGAACAGCCTTCAGTTTCTTCAGATCCTCCAAATAAGCTTGACAGTTTCTCTTCCAATGACCCGGCTTCTTGCAATAGTGACAATCACCCTTTGCCTTTTGAAAACCACCTTTAGGCTTTAAAGCCTTCTTAGTCGCGGGTTTTGGACTAGCAGATTTATCTTCTTCTTACCTTTCCATTTACCCTTTCCTTTGGCATTCCCCTTGTTGACCATCATTATGGGTGCAGAGGATGCCTTCTAAATGTTGGTCTCGGCAGTTTTCAACATAGCCAACAATTCCATGGGGTTCTTGTCTATCTCATTCATGTTGTAATTCATTACAAACTGAACATGCTTCCGGACTAATCGCGGAACCCAGAGTAGCAAGGTACTCCATATATCCAATCATCTTTAGAACATGCGGTGCTACCTGATCATGTCACCCTGTTTGCATGCATACAAGGCTTTACTTGTATCAAACCTTTCTTGACGAGCCTGTCCTTCAAACATACGTTTAAGGTGCTCAATCATGACATAAGCATCCATTAGCTCACGATGTTTCTGAAGCTCAGGACTCATAGTCGCAAGCATCAAACAGGTGACATCGATGTCATCATCCAAATGCTTCTGATTAGCATTTCGTTGATCCTCCGTTGCACCTTCAGGGAGAGGTCCCGGGCGAGGAATATCTATGACATAGAGCTTTCGCTCTTGCCTAAGGACAATCCTCAAATTCCTTTGCCAGTCTAGGAAGTTAGTTCCTGTCAACTTGCCTTTCTCAAGGACTAATCGTACAGAGAAGTTATTTGAGTTGTTTGCCATTTCGAATATCTACAATGTTAAAATGCATAAAATAATTAGTCTACGGAATTGTTAAATTATGTTCAAGTGATTATTCATATATATTCACAATATATATCTCCCACTATTTTCATCAAATTAATAGCCCTACCTATCAATTCGGAAAAGTTTCTCTAAACCTTTCTAGTGAGCCAAGATCAATATTTCATCACTTTTAAGGTCAGCTTTGGTTTTTCTCCTTAAAATGATTATTTAGGTAGACAACATTTGTCAATTATATCATATATAACTCTTGGATAATTTGGTAGAACAACATTTGTTCACATTTATCCAATAAATCTCACCAAACTCACAGTCCTATTGTGGTCACTTAGTTAAGTCGTACCCAATGGTCTAACAGTTAAGTATCAGTAATTTACTCCATCGCGCCTTACCATGATAGACTAGGGTACTCTGCTTTGGTGAACCCACCCTTTGTCGATCTAGGTCTTGACAAGTGTTTCCCATTTGGAAGGCATCTTAAACTTAATATTTATTCTTTACGGGTTTGTTAATTAAAACGACCATGATCCCATCATAAAGAGATTCCCAATTTTTCCTTGAATTAAATACTTCAAATAAATATTAACCAATGGTTTGATTTCCAGGTTGTTGGAGGAGACACAAGCGGTCTCACCTAATAACCAACTTCCTTACAGGTATGACCTGTTTTTGACAAAATCACCCCATATCGAAATAATTGAAAATCCGTATTTAATTCCGTGTTTCATAACACAAAAATCTCATAATCGTTATGTTAATTTTAAAATCTCAAGTCGTTACAAATTTTATCTTGTTTAAGCAGGCATGGCATGGGTGATGTATCTAATACATACATGATTAGTCTAATTAAAAAAGCATCTTTATCTCTACACATACATTATATCACATACATTCATATATATGTAAAGTGCAGTATGTAAACGTGCTTAGTTATGGCCTTTATCCTATATGATCCTTTCAAGCTAATGAAAGGATCAAGGTCAATCTATGGTGGTTAATAAAATACAATGTAAATACATGTCTTCTGCATTTCGTTTTCTTGGGGAATCGCCTCCTTGCTTCCTTGCTCTTCTTGTCTTCTTTAATGGTTACACTGAATAATAGAAAACATGCTATACAAATAAACTTACAAGATGAGCTCGAGTTACATTCGAGATTTATTAATTACAAAGTATAACGACATGCAAGTCGTATTTAGAAACCAAACCATAAAATCAAAATCACTATCCTATTGGTCTTAAGGCCATAACCAATCACCATGCTCAAATAAACAATTAAGAACATGTAAACACATGTGCAACACATTGCGGGGGTCCGGGGCGGCAGCCCCGGGCTGGGGTCGAGCTCAAAAAATTTTGATTCCATAAGACTTGTGCTATTCTGAAATCATCAATTTCAGGACAAAAGATCATATCTTTTAGTCTCTGTCCTCACTGCATCATATACAGTTCCAGAAGCATGTATCATATACATACTGATCACATCGCATTTAACAGATCGTGTCCAAACACAATCTGTCCAACAGTTTATATCAATATATAAACCATAAAACATGCATAACATACAAAATCGCATACTAATTAGTCATGGCAAATTGTAAACATGTTTGTATCATTATATCATAATATACAACATAACAGAATCATATATGAGCGACATAACATATTATAATAGACATATTATAACTGTCTCAAGGCAGATTCATAAAACATGCATACATGCATCGAATATAATAAACACGTAACCAAATCAACCCCTTATACACGTAGCTCTGATACCATTGTTGGGTTTCGAGGATTAAAACGCAGAAAAACAATGCGGAAAATATTAAAAATTCGAAACCCTAACCCTAGGATCCATGTATAAGTTATGGCTGATTATGGAAATAAGAATCGTTACACAGCCCTTGCGTCAAGATATGTGTCTATAAAATCGTCCACACGAACGTCCGATCGTCCAACGATCAAGGGAGCCGGTACTAGCCGAATAAACTGCCTCTCTCTCTCTCTTTCTAGCCTCTCTTTGAATTCGAGCAGCTAGGGTTTTCTCAAAAACGAATTATAAAAACCACACCCTAAAACTATACATCATTATGTACATATAGGGAAGAGAGATTGGGCCTAACCTAATCAGCTAGTGCTTCGACTAAACCAAACTGATTTGGGTTTTAATGAATTAAATTCGAAATATAATTTAATTAACTAAGTCCAACTCAATTAATTAAATAACTTATTTCGAACTTACAATCATTAAAAAATGAAATCAGATTTGTTAATTAATTAAGTCTAACTTAATAAATTTAAAATCAAATTCGAATTTTAATTATTTAATTTAAATTCAAAATTTAAATTAAAACTCCTTTTAAACGTTCTAAGAGTGTGACCATTTAGGTTATTATTACGTTGGCAATATTTTAATATCCAATAATAAAATTATAAACAATGAGCGGCATCTAGTAATGCATCATTGCTACCCAAGTAATAATAATAATTGGTGATCCAATTAAACCTTTTGTGATTAATGTTTCTGTGTAATATAATCCCTTTAACCACATATTATAGATTAAACTCGAGGCATGTGTTTAGTCATCCTCTTCAACATTTGTAAGAACCCAGATTTTTGATAAGAATTAAAACTTTTATTATGTAATGGAATATAAGTGTAACATTGGTTCCGATGAATGAATATTTAATGGATTTGGATTCAAAGGTTTATATGCCATGAACAATGCAATTGGTTGACAACTTAGATAAGAATAATCTATCTCCTGGATAAGTAAGATATGATAAATACCAAAGAGGAAGGTTATTCTCATGTCATCCAAATCGATATCTATTATAAGCCCAGTGGTTTCGTAAAAGGGTTAAGAACGCTCGGAAAAGCGCGAGAACATTTTTCTAATTATAAGGAATAAAGAGAGAATAAGTGATGAATAGTGATTTTGGTTGAAATAGGAATATAATTAGACGACACTACATAGAAGTACCCGGAACGGATTTTTGAGTTCGTATTAATGATCCAAGGGGAAAAATAGTGTATGTAAAAGTTATCGGATTCTGAAAAATAGCACTTTTATTTTCTCCGAGATTTCCTCCTCCAAGTTGGAGAACCAAAACTGTCCAGTTTCTGTCCAGCAGAAAGAAGGGGATCAAACCCCTATCTAGGAAGCTTTGTTTTTGGTGATATATAGCTCAAAGGAAAGCCCTTGAAGAGTAGAAGATGTGGTAAAAATTTTAGAACCAAACTCTTAGTTTTCGATTTTATACGAATTTTACAAGATTGGCATGAATAGTGACTTTCAAGAACTAACTTTTGATTTCTTGATTTCTTTGGATGATCTAAGGTAGCTTAAGCATATACAAGGACTATACAAGGCTTATTAAGGCTAGTACACACTCCAAAGGTATACCACTTGAAACCCTTGGTTGAATCTTAAGTTTTATGTATGTTCTTGGTGGTTTTGAGATTAGCTATGAATATGGTGTATTATAAGCATGATTATGTAGTGTTTTAGTTAACCTAAGTAATATGATGAATATGATGGTGTAGTGACATGTTCTTGGACTTTTTAAGATGAATATCATGTGTATAAGATTGATGGTATGCCCGGTGTGGCTTGGTTGTGATGTAACAAATTTGGAAACGTTCGATTTATAGCCGTGGTAATGCCGAAATTTCGTTAACCCTTAAAACTTGTACATGCATGCCTACTTTCAAGTTATACTGTGATCCTTGTTCCCTGATTTAATGTTGGCTTATAAGCTAGATAGATAGTATATCGGTTATAAGCCAGATATTGCTAAGACCCTTAGTGAAGGGCATATGATCTCATTCTTTTAATAAAGTCCGGGAGTCGGTATTTTGTAATATAGAGATAGTCATGGAAACCCAGAAGGATTCCAGGGACAGATTATTTGAGGGATGTTATTTATGAACATTATTTATATTTCCATAAGTATTAAGTACTTGGAAATTATTTGAGGAATGTTATTTGAATACTCATTCAAGATTATTTGTTTAATGAATATTATTTTGAATATTCATTTGAGTATATTGATATGGATGAATATTATTTTGGAATATTCATTCGAGTTTATTTATTTAATGGATATTATTTTGAATATTCATTTGAGCCTTATCTCTTTAATGAATATTATCTTGAATATTCATTTAAGGTTGATTAAATTATCGAATATTATTTGAATATTTATTCGAGAAATTATTTATTTAATGAATATTCTCATATGTTATTCGAGGATTACTTTGAGCAATACTTCATATTAAAAATATTCTTTAAATATTTATGAGCTAATAAATATTCTTTGAATATTTGTATAATTCTTTTAACTAGTTTTAAAATATATTATTTTATTCAAAAATTATCCTTGACCTTCAAATACTATGTAAATTTTTATTGAGTCTTATTATTATTATTTTTATCAAGGGAGGTTCCCGAAACTCCATTCTTCATTCGATTCTATCTTCCAAATTATAAGGAAACCTTACCTGAAGGCTGTTATTTATTTTGTTTGACTTCCCGGTCATAAATCTTTTAAAAGTATTCCTTGTACTCGCAACTTGGTTGCTATTCATCGATTGAATCTTTTATTACTTCCTCATCATTCACGGGGTAAGAATGTTGGGACAAGTTTATATCCATTAAAAAGAATCAGCTTGGGAAATATTGGTGAATCTCCTTTTCCAATTAGATACGAATATTACACTTGGGGAAAGGCGGACGAACTTTACGTTTCAGAGTCATGGATTTATTCGAACTAGGAGTTGTGTGTAAGAGGACGAGTCGTGCGGTCCATCACAAGGCCCAACCGTTGGCCAGGGAGTTACTAAAAAGGGCGGTAGATAAGTAAATCCGTCAGTTCTTCCTTCTACCGGAAGTAAACTACATTGGGTTGTACCATCTCCGACTGATCATCGAGGAGTGGGATAGCTAGCCCGTGATAACTCCAGTATTAGTTCATCTCCCAAATTGGGAATTTCTTGCAACACGTATCGAAGAGACTTCTTTCAGTTTGATGGGCATCCCCCGCAACACGTATCGAAGAGACTTCTTTCAGGTTGGCAGGAGTTTGAAAAATATTCAAAACTGGGATTGCAATATTTTCCTACAATTCCCTTCTTTTATGACATATGATGATGTCTTGATTTTACCTTGTCCAACAGATATTTTTTACAGAATATATGTTTTGAGTTACCTTGTAACTTCATCGTTTATATTATATTGGCACTAAGTTCGTTAATGCATGGCATATGGTTATTTTGGGACAATAACTGGTGTGTTTTTATATTGTTATTTTGGGTCACAAGGTTGTAATTTAAGCTATGTTGGTTTTGTGGATGGAAATTGAGTCCGTAACGACCGGATCCCCGACCCCGGATCTTGGGGTGTTACAGAAATGGTATCAGAGTGAGAGTTATATATCCCAGAGATGAGGTGACGTTATAACAATAAATTCACTAAGATAATAAGAACTCTTGCCAAGTTCACCTAAAACCCTTATGGGAACTCTTAAGTACCATAATAGTAACTTAGCTCGATATCGTATCGACGAGCAAGGCAACAGACCTTGAGGCTTACGAGCAGCAGCACGATGATGCTTTATTAAATGACCGACGATCGGCTTGTAGATTCGATAGAGTACCCTACTGAGAACCCGGAGGAGGTTCCAACTAAGGAGGTGAATCCTGTGAAGGATAAGGAGTTTACCCTTGAGGAAATGAGGGCTGCAGCCAGAGAAACTGTAAGAGCTAAGGTATAATGCTCAGAGAAGTGAGCGTAAAGAATTGAGATATTATTGAGAACACTAAAGATGCATATTGGATTCATAGCCGGACTACCGGATGTAGTACCAGCAAGTAAGACGGATTGGAAGGATTACTTGAGAACTTAAGTGGGGATAGATAAGAATCCTTAGAGACTTTCAGACTAATGAGAAAGGAGTTAGGATGATGCATGATTATCAAAGACACCGATATAGGACGGGGAGCAGAATCTCCAGGAGCAGTTGAGATAGAGGCAGCAAGTGCAATGTCATTTGATAAATGGATTAGTGTGAATATTATCAATGGTAATTCGCCATGAGAAGACAGATTTCATAAGTTATAAATTATGAAGTCAAATTGAGATTGATGAGGTAGTCTATTCAGGGAAATGTTCATTTTAGGAATGGATCAGCATAGAAAGTAAAGACATTGGGAAGTGATGCATGATTGGATAAAGTTATATAAGGAAGTAGTAAGCGAGACGATGATCTCAGAACCTACAAGAGGAGAAGACCAGTGAGTCAATGATAAATTTATAATTAGACTATTGTCAAGGTCTAAGTATAGGTTTATTTCAACTAGGTAAAATGACGAACCAGAAACATTAGATGCATGTGATTCAGAGGAATATTAATTCTTTCTTTTCCTTGAATGGATTATAGTAGTTACATTAAGTTTACTCCGACGCTGAATCATAAATGGATCAAGTAATACGATCAGTGGTTAAGAGGTAATGGAAAATGTTTTAAAGGTGAAACCTAAAGGAGCAAGTGTATGCCAAGTTCTCGAAGTATGAATTCTGGTCAAATAGAGTTCAGTTATTAGGACATGCGATCAATAGTGAGTAGTGTTGGTTGACCCAGCCGAGTTAAAGGCAGTTTCAATTGAGAAAGGCCAACCACACCGACTAAGGTGAGAAATTTCATAAGATTCACCAGGTATTACCAAAGATTTATTCAGGACTTTAAAAAGATTGCAGTCCCGCAACCCCACTTATTTGTAAGACTAAGGAGTTTGAATGAGCTGGAAAATGTGAGAAAATCTTCCTAGAGCTAAAGATGAAATTTGTGACGACCCAGCGTTGGCGTTGCCTAATGGAAGAAGGAAGACCTTGTGATATATTATGATGCACCTCATATAGGTTTAGGTGGTATGCTTATGCAGCTCGGTAGAGTAATTGCGGATGCATTCGGACAGCACGGTTCACCAAGTTCAGATGGCCCTGGTAGTGCCAATTTTGTGGAAGGACTAACTCCGACGGTAGTGGTCCTTCTGAGACTAGTGGTTAGGTAGACTGACGTTTGATAGTATCAACTATTAGGACGTATATGAATTGGGAAGATGTGGCATGTTTCGGTTTGAAACTTTTGATTTCCCTTCTATGGGATGTATATATTTTGTTCCTTCTAGTGGTTAAACTTCCGACCTTATGTCAATCATTCCGTTTTTATAACTGCTTACAATTTTACCTACTTGGATGCTCGTAGAACTATTCTTTAGGTTTCGAAATTGATCTTCTTAGTATTACCAATGGGTGGATAGATTAACCAAAATTCTCCTGATTCTGGAAAGAAGTCCAACAAATTCTTGGCAAACCTTGTCTTTTTGATTATCAAAGAATGCCATTGAAGAGAGAGGAAACTGGAGCGAACCCTGTGGATTGGGTAAGGTAGCCGCTATATGGGTTGGTGGACAGACCCTGATTATTACAACTGATTGAAGAGGTAAAATGATTGGACGGTAAAAAGGGACAGGTATTTAAGGACCAAAACGGACTGAGAAATTCCGGGATTAATTTAAATGAAAAAGCTATTATGCCAAAAGTGTTAAGCTTATATAGCACGTGGGATTAATAAGAGAATTTGAAACGATAAAAAATAAAGGGAAGGTAACCGGAGGCGGTACCGAGAAGTCGAGTGAGACTTATATGGAGTAAAATTTTGAAAAGATCATAAGGTATCGAGGAAAAACGGATGAACGAAGAGTGGTAGTGCTCGAGTTGAGTGACTATGCTACCCTGGTACCCAAGGTTTGCTGTGAAAGGGAAGCAGTGAAAAAATGCAAAAGATAAGAAGTTTAAGAATATGCGGGAGAAAGCATATTGATAAGCGTAACATATCCCAGATGAATTATCTTCGCTATGGATGAAGGAGGCACTACGCCAGCAATTGTTAGAAAAGTAATGCCATTAGCTAACCCTAACTCACGTATTGTAGCACGGCCATTTGGGGCCAGGTGACCAAGAATCATAAAGTGACAAGGCCAGCGATGTAAGGACAAAGCGGGGTTGCTTCTGACCAAGCACCAACCGCGAGAACTTTTGATATAAAGTGAAGTGATTCAGGAATATGTGATTGAGTAGCTTATGAACTACAAAGAGAAATAAAGTGAATTGAGATACATGACGATGGGATTTTACATCAATGGAGGTTTATGAAGAGTGTCAGAAATGGTGTTGTATGATGCATAAAGGTTATCTGAAAAAAAGAATATCCTCAAAAGAGTAATAGGTATTAAGCGATCCACGTTGAACTCGACCAGTATCTTCCAGGACATCCTTGCTACTATTACCAAAATCTGAAAGAAGAGCGGATAGACATATGTTGTCTTTCGAAAGGTTATGTAGACTGACGTCAATTCGAAAGAAAAGGCTAGCATTAAGCAACCTATAGATTATCAAGATGAGAACGATTGAAAAGAGACCCTTATTAAGGATATGTGATCTGATTAAAGTATGTAAGTATTTCTTGAAAATAGAATTGAGGATAGAATATCAATAATTTAAGACGAACCCAGGGAATGTACAAAGGATGGCATTACCCCTACTAAAGACATTGTTAATTCAGATGATATAAGTTGGATTGACCAAGGCAACAATAACCTTTAAGGATTCATTGGAAGGAGTTTCGGAAGGTACGTAGACAGAATTGTTATATGACTGATTAATGATACTTTGATATACCCTGTATCCAGAAAATACAGGAGGGATGATGAAAATGACCTAAGAAACCTTACAAGGAAAAAGTTAATATCCTAAGTTTAAAAAAAATGGAATTTTGGTAAGGAATGTACGACACCAAAAATAATAATGCCAGGTGAGGCATGTGTGAGACCATGAGGAAGTATGGATTGAACCAAATAAAGGTTGAGATTATCCTAAAACAAGAAAGAACTAAGAAAAGAAATATCCTATGTATGATTAGGAGTAACCGTGGTAAGGATCACACAGAAAGGTGGAAGCAATGACTTATGGAAAAAGATTGATATATTTTTCTCCTTCAGCAGAGCTAAGGGAGAATGCTTTCACCCAGCAGTGATGGGAATGAGGTAGAAAAATGTGAGTTGGAATAGATTCAGAAAACATTGATTGTGAGAAGTTATTATTATTAGGAAAGGCCAATGAGGTGGCCGACACTTTAAGTATAGAGGAGTAATTATAAATGCTCGTACCAAAGAAATAGAATGATATTGGAAGGACATTGAAGGTCATATTGGAGTGGAGGAATTTACATTCCTTCTGATGATTGTGCAAGAATCGACTGTAATAATAGTTTAAATAAAGATCCAATTCCTGATATCGTCTTAAGTATATTACATACTTTAGAAGGTCCCATTTTGAGGTAAACCCGGACCATGATACAAAATTGGCTAAGTAAACCGTTAAGTTTCCAGTCTTCTACTGAGGATTTATGATTAATAATTTCATCAACCTGTCATAGCTGCTATGCTTAAAACTCTTCTACAATTTTATCAGCTTCATGTTATATCTACATTAAGTTCCAGTAGTATTCCTTATGGATAAGGAATAGTAATTATTTTGTCTCTCTAAAGGATTTTGATCTGACAATTATGAAACCTGTATGATTAGCTATTAAAAACACTATGTCAACGATAAACGATAGTGATTCAACAATGGACTACATTAATATAATGGTGCTTCTTCTGAGAAATTAGGTGATAACGACCGTGGAGATCTGGGAATAAAAAATAAAAATAGATTGTATTGGATCTAAGTTAGAGAAATCTTCAAGGTTCATTTCAGATGGTTTAATTTTGGGATGATGTGATGCTTGAAATAAATGATAATGCTATGATGGTCCATAAAGAGATTATAGTCAAAATAGAAACAAGATGACTGATGAAAGAAATGTAGAGTCGAGGATATAGAGGAAATAAAGTTGAGGAACAATAAGGGAGTTAGATTCAACAATGAAGCTATAAAAGTATATGGCAAAGGTTGTTGGTCACAACGAAAAGTTGAAATTGAAAGTATAAATGACATACAGATTAACTCCCTATAAATTGGGAGAACTCGAGGAAATTTGGAATAGAATGATTGAGTAATAAAGAGACTTATGGATCGAGAAAATGAGAATTTAGAAGGTTGAACAAAGGAAAGTTTGACCTCGAAAATGTGATGCTTATTGGGTACATGTGACAGGATACCAATAGGTAAATACCAAGTACAAGGGACATCTCAATAGTGAGATGACGGTGGAGATAAATAACAGAAGTAAAGAAGGATAAGATAATAAGAAGGATATGATCGGTAAAGAAAAGATTGGAAAAATAATTATGGAATGAGAAGCAAGGAATGTTATGAATGGATTGATGAATGGCCTTCTAGCAAATTCTCGGGATGACCTTCTGATAGTGTTAATATTATGAATATGAAAGAGCTAGTAGCATGGCATGGAATATCAGTAACAATGATGTCAAGCGAGAAATCTAAGATTTAACCTGAGAGTTTAAGGATTTCCAAAAGTGAGTGTTACTAAGATTGAACAAGAGTATAGGTCCATAGAATGATGGACGGAGCAGTAAGTATTTGGTGACACGTGAGATTACGATAAAGTAGTATTTGATACGAATACGATTATTTTTCTTCTCTGATGAACCTCTATAGTTCAGAGGTCAATTCTAAGTATGATATTTTGCAATCATGAAAATTTTCTATAATCCTTTGAAATTCTTTTCTTCTCCTCTCTCTTATTAACCTTCTTTTTGAATTTAGAAGAACAACCCTTTAAGGAAGGGAGGTACTGCTACGTGACTATCTGTCTGTGTGATAGAAGTCTAAGTGGAATACCATAACTTGTTTAATTGCTTGTCAAGTACTAAAGGCTGGCCACCTTCTGTACTAACTATGCAATATAACAAATGTTCATTGATCATAGTGATCTCTCAATAAATATTTCCACTTCTCTATATTGATCGAGATTGCGAAGATTAAAGCGATCAGGAAATGCATAGTGCGAGTGAGGTTATCTCCGAATTCGCGGCGCGATAGTGATACCAAAGTCACTGTAGATACCAATAAGGATAATAGTATATGACTGAGTAAGAGCATAACCTGGATAGTGTGTTGTACAAAAGGTAGCAAAGTTAATGGAAAAAGGATAAAGTGTGTATTGTAGCACCAGTAGATGTGCTAAGAAAGGATTGAAATGTTTAAAGATCAACCGGGGAACTGGAAAGCGAAATGACAAACAAGTACCCAACTGTTTCCTACCTGATTCCGGGATGGAATCCTTTTAAGGAGGGGAGACTGTAAAAACCCAGATTTTTGGTAAGAATTAAAACTTTTATTCTGTAATGGAATATAAGTGTAACATTGGTTCCGATGAATGAATATTTAATGGATTTGGATTCAAAGGTTTATATGCCAGGAACAATGCAATTGGTTGAGAACTTAGATAAGAATAATCTATCTCCTGGATAAGTAAGATATGGTAAATTCCAAAGAGGAGGGTTATTCTCATGTCATCCAAATCGATATCTGTTATAAGTCCAGTGGTTCCGTAAAAGGGTTAAGGAACGCTCGGGAAAGCGCGAGAACATTTTTCTAATTATAAGGAATAAAGAGAGAATAAGTGATGGATAGTGTTTTCGGTGGAAATAGGAATATTATTAGACGACACAATATAGAAGTACCCGGAACGGATTTCTGAGTTCGTATTAATGATTCAAGGGGAAAAATAGTGTATGTAAAAGTTATCGGATTCTGAAAAATAGCACTTTTATTTTCTCCGAGATTTCCCTGGACACTAAAGGATTTAAGGATTTAAGGACTTAATATAAAGACATAAGGGATTTAAATTCAAGAATTATAAAAGAGAATTAAAGATGTTAGCAAAAATATCAAGGAGGTTTCCGGTAAAACCATAACAAAAAATATTTGAGATATTCCCCCGAACGATCAATGAAATTGAGTAATAAATGGACAAAAAAGCAAGCAGAGAACCAAGATGCATGCATGTGCAAGAGGATAAGGTCAAGTAACCAAGCTAGTTACAAAGCTAACTAGTAACATGAGGATCAAACCAAGTAATTATCCTAAACACATCATCAAGCCACTAAAACAAACACTTGTCCACTTGAATTACATCATCCATGACCACACCACTTTATTAAAGCTACTTTATAACCAAGATATTATTCTAACACCACAATAATACACATTAGATTGGATGAGAGCAAAAGGAAAGCAAGCAAACACAATCTCTCCAAAACTGCCCAGCAGAAACCAAGCTCAAAGAAAAATTCATATCTCCACTTATACCCATTCTTAAATAACCAAATTTGAACCATAGCTTCCTCATTACATTTATAACATACTTTCAAAATTTCATAGCCAACAAAGGAGTGTAGCCTAGTCAAATTCCTCCTCCAAGTTGGATAACCAAAACTGTCCAGTTTCTGCCCAGCAGAAAGAAGGGGATCAAAACCCTATCTAGGAAGCTTTGTTTTCGGTGATCTATAGCTCAAAGGAAAGCCCTTGAAGAGTAGCAGATGTGGTAAAAATTTGAAAACCAAACTCTTGGTTTTCGATTTTATACGAATTTTACAACATGAACAATATGAATAGTGACTTTCAAGAACTAACTTTTGATTTCTTGATTTCTTTGGATGATCTAAGGTAGCTTAAGCATATACAAGGACTATACAAGGTTTATTAAGGCTAGTACACACTCCAAGGAAGGTATACCACTTGAAAACCTTGGTTGAATCTTAAGTTTTATGTATGTTCTTGGTGGTTTTGAGATTAGCTATGAATATGGTGTATTATAAGCATGATTATGTAGTGTTTTATAATCTAAGTAATATGATGAATATGATGGTGTAGTGAGATGTTCTTGGACTTTTTAAGATGAATATCATGTGTATAAGATTGATGGTATGCCCGGTGTGGCTTGGTTGTGATGTAACAAATTTGGAAACGTTCGATTTATAGCCGTGGTAATGCCAAAATTTCGTTAACCCTTAAAATTTGTGCATAACAGCAGCCATAATTTTCTGATCTTGATGAATAGTTGACCCACACTTATAGATATCGAGTCATAGATCGTTTTGGCGAAAGAATCGAAGCAAACGGACTTACGGTTTAGGAATTATGGCCGATTTACTAAAAGTGGTTCGAAATTGTAAATGCGAGTTCATAATTGAAATTGAACCCCCTTAACTCGAGTAATTCAGTGACAAATCTTGGTAATTAAATATTAGAGATCATAAGGAAGGTGTGAGAGAAGACCTCATATTAAAAAGGTCATTTTTCGATTTTATAAAAATGGTCGAATCAAGGTTAAGTGCGAACGAACCCCTAAAAAGGATACTTGGTTATAACTTTGTAAAATCACTTAGATAACGATCGATAAATCTCGAGATATAATCTTTCGACCTTAGAACTTATATGGCTTAAGTACCTACTAAGTGTAAGTGTTATGACATGCCTTAATAGCGAACCAATGTCGGGTCATAAAGGTGTTAATAAGAGTTACACTAGAGAGTGTATATCGAGATAACTTGAAAACGTGCCTTAACCTAAGTTAAATATATACTTAGCCTTTGAAAAGCGTTAAGTGATTAATCTCGAATACTTTGATTGTTTATAGATCACTGAGCTGACCTAGGACACGCTACCCCTACTCGACTACCAGGCAAGTTTCCAATACTTTGGAACTGTTGTTGTGATAATATATAACTGAATATTTTTATACATATGCCATAGCATGCATGCCTACTTTCAAGTTATACTATGATCCTTGTTCCCTGATTTAATGTTGGATTATAAGCTAGATAGATAGTATATCGGTTATAAGCCGGATATTGCTAAGACCCTTAGTGAAGGGCATATGATCTCATTCTTTTAATAAAGACTGGGAGTTGGTATTTTGTAATATAGAGATAGTCATGGAAACCCGGAGGGATTCCAGTGAGAGATTATTTGAGGGATGTTATTTACAAACATTATTTATATTTCCATAAGTATTAAGAACTTGGAAATTATTCGAGGAATGTTATTTGAATACTCATTCGAGATTATTTATTTAATGAATATTATTTTGAATATTCATTTGAGGCTATTGATATGGATGAATATTATTTTGGAATATTCATTCGAGTTTATTTATTTAATGGATATTATTTTGAATATTCATTTGAGCCTTATCGCTTTAATGAATATTATCTGGAATATTCATTTAAGGTTGATTAAATTATCGAATATTATTTGAATATTTATTCAAGGAATTATTTATTTAATGAATATTCTTATATGTTATTCGAGGATTACTTTGAGCAATATTTCATATTAAAAATATTCTTTAAATATTTATGAGTTAAGAAATATTCTTTGAATATTTGTATAATTCTTTTAACTAGTTTTAAAACATATTATTTTATTCAAAAATTATCCTTGACCTTCAAATACTATGTAAATTATTTTTGAGTCTTATTATTATTATTATTTTTATCAAGGGAGGTTCACGAAACTCCATTCTTCGTTCGATTCTATCTTCCAAATTATAAGGGAACCTTACCTGAAGGATGTTATTTATTTTGTTTGGCTTCCCGGTCATAAATCTTTTAAATGTATTCCTTGTACTCGCAACTTGGTTGCTATTCATCGATTGAATCTTTTATTACTTCCTCATCATTCGAGGGGTAAGAGTGTTGGGACAAGTTTATATCCATTAACAAGCACCAGCTTGGGAAATATTGGTGAATCTCTTTTTCCAATTAGATAGACTACTTTGTGGAGTTCTATCAACGAGTATTACACTTGGGGAAAGGAGGACGAACTTTACATTTCAGAGTCATGGATTTATTCGAACTAGGAGTCGTGTGTAAGAGGCCGAGTCGCGCGGTCCATCACAAGGCCCAACCGTTGGCCAGGGAGTTACTAAAAAGGGCGGTAGACAAGTAAATCCTTCAGTTCTTCCTTCTACTGGTAGTAAACTACATTGGTCTGTACCATCTCCGACTGATCATCGAGGAGTGGGATAGCTGGCGTGTGATAACTCCAATATTAGTTCATCTCCCAAATTGGGACTTTCCTGCAACACGTATCGAAGAGACTTCTTTCAGGTTAACGGGCATCCCCTGCAACACGTATCGAAGAGACTTCTTTCAGGTTGGCAGGAGTTTGAAAAATGTTCAAAACTGGGATTGCAATATTTTCCTGCAATTCCCTTATTTTATGACATATGATGATGTCTTGATTTTACCTTGCACAGCAGATATTTTTTACAGAATATATGTTTTGAGTTACCTTGTAACTTCATCGTTTATATTATATTGGCACTATGTTCATTAATGCATGGCATATGGTTTCAAAAATACTTTTGAACTATTGTATTTATTATTGTTCAGTATACGTTATTGTTGGTGGGCTATTGCTCACCCTTGCTTTATTTTATTATATCACAACAACAACTAGAGAAGATAGTCGTCCAAGGAACACTTGGCGCAGGAGCGTGGGAGCCGTCAGAGAGTTACCCGCTGATGTAGCTACCATTGCTGAGGAGGAAGCTATTGGTAGGCTAGTTTTCCGCTTTTAAGCATCGGATATATTTATCCATATAAATTATGTAAATGGATGACAAAGAGTATGTAAGTTAAATTTCTTTCGGGTTGTAATAACTCAAACTCGTGATTAATAACATTTGATAGTTACTCTAATTTCATCTCTGGGACTATAAATGGTGTGTTTTTATGTTGTTGTTTTGGGTCACATGGTTGTAATTTAAGTTATATTGGTTTTGTGGATGGAAATTGAGTCAGTAACGACCGGATCCCTGACCCCGGATCTGGGGGTGTTACAGAGATGGTATCAGAGCGAGAGTTATATATCCTAGAGATGAGGCGACATTATAACAATAAATTCACTAAGGTAATAAGAACTCTTGCCAAGTTCGCCTAAAACCCTTATGGGAACTCTTAAGTATCATAATATTAACTTATCTCGATATCGTATCGATGAGCAAGGTGACAGACCTTGAGGATTACGAGCAGCAGCACGATAATGCTTTATTATATGACCGACGATCGGCTTGTAGATTCGATAGAGTACCCTACTGAGAACCCGGAGGAGGTTCCAACTAAGGAGTTGAATCCTGTGAAGGATAAGGAGTTTACCCTTGAGGAAATGAGGGCTGCAGCCAAAGAAACTGTAAGAGCTAAGGTATAGTGTTCAGAGAAGTGAGCGTAAAGAATTGAGATATTATTGAGAAAACTAAAGATGCATACTGGATTCATAGCCGGACTACCGGATGTAGTACCAGCAAGTAAGACGGATTAAATCCTTTATCTATCATTCATATTTCTCATATGTCTCATAATATACCCGAAGTCCACTTTTATTATCACCCTGTCAAAGGTAACTTTTAATGTACTCAAAGTATATTAATCCTCGTATAGAAATATAATGATCTCAAGTATAAGGATCATTACACCATTATCACTGTGAGTCTTTCTACTGACATTATCAACATGTAGAATCTCATTGTGGGTCTATCCAGTGCCATGTAGAATATTACATGCACCTATGTTCTTGACTTTAGTATCACTATACCTATGACCAATGAGATGTGGTCATCAGTCAACAAACATACTAATCTTTATGCATTATAATTGTCCCATATTATTAATGCTCGATTAGGGATATTTAGGAATATTAACACTATTCATATAAACTCATTTTTAAGTCACATACTTAAAGATATAGAATACATGTTACATATTCCAAGGGCATTTATTTCGCTGTAAATAAAGGCATAATAAATCAACATTGAAATAATCGATGGAACTTAATCATTAAGTAACAAAATATTCTTTCCTGGAAGCACAATTACATTATCTCTAGGGCACTAACACTATCAAACTCCTCATCTCTCTCATTCGAATTGTCATTCGTAGGTAGTCAATTCTTAACCCTATCAAATAGGGGAGGGAAAACAAAGCAAGAATGAGCAAACAATGCTCAGCAAATTAATAATATAGTGAAACAATATTATCTCGATAATTCATTGATGAACAATATCAATGATGAATTTAACTCAAGGGAGTAATTCGACTTCCATTAGAGGATTAAACTTTTCATTCTTCAAAACATAACTTTCCATTAAAACATTCCTTTTGATAAAACCTTTTAGAAACATTTAATATTTCGCATGGTAAACTAATTTCATTTCACAGTAACTTAAAAGTAATCATTCACTTTAAGAAAACTGATTGGAGGTTTTATTTTTCATCAACAGACATTACGGGTGATTAGCCACGTAAAGTCCCCATAATGGACATAAAGTCCCAATGGACATCAATACTCTCATTAGGATAGATTGGGTTCCCAAGAGGCAACACGTTGGCCTATAAAAGTATTGGACTGGTCCCACCAGATCTACAACATAATATACACAAATAGGCTAGACCATTTTTACGGAGTACCTAAACTTTTTATAAAAACATAACTTTGAAAAACATTAAATCCTAGAAAAGCATTTAAATAAATCAATCATTTCGATGAACAATGATAAAAGTTTATGAGTCAGAACATAGATGATATAGAATTGTAAGAATTGAAATTACAAGGTAAAGCATGGGTTTATTAGAACAGCATGAATATATTCGATTGTAGAATATTTAATAAAATCCTATGGAAATGGATCTCAGAAAAAGATATGATAACATTTGAAACCTTTAACTTGAAGTACATTAAACTCACTGATAACAGATCAGCCCAGTCTAAGTAGCTTCAAGGTATTTTTCAGAAAACAACTTATTTTCATTGGAAATGATAAGAATTCAATGGTGTAATCATCTTTAAGATCTAGGTTATACAAAGTTGTGGTTGTAGGAACTTGAGTATATGTTTTAAAATATTAAAACAGGGTAATAATCAATTTATGGTGATAAAGATCTTTCATCAATGAACAATGGTTAGAAATGGTATAGTTAAATAAGTCTCACTTTTCAAACTTAGGATTCATTTGAGTACGAGTTTTAAAACAGGGTTTAGTAGCATATGGTTTCTTAAAACAAGGTTTCGTTAAAATAAGGTTCATTGGAAACCAAGTTCAATGATATGTAATTCCTTAAAACATAGTTCGATAAAACCTGGTTCTTAAAAATAGGGTTTCAATAAACCTTGGTTTGCTAAAACAATACTCGGTAGGATAGAAGTTAAGAAAACGTGAGTAAGTAATACCCGAGTTAATAAAACATGGTTTGGTAAACTGGAAGAAGTTATCAATCAATAAATTATAAAACAGGTGTTAAATTTAAGAAACCGTATTTAAGATTTAAAAGTCCGGTTAGGTTCACAGGGTATAACGTGATAGACATAAAATAGGTCTAAGTTTAAAACAAGGAATAAGTTATTAAATCAAAGTTCATTGGTAATCAAAAGTGGGGTGGTAGAGTGCATAGCAATAAATATATATCAAAAGATAGATCTCAAGATAACTCAAGGGAATGTTACAGGAAGGTACAGATTACTATCAACTGATTTGAAATGTGATAAATAACAGACGCTGATATAATTCACTTGAACAAATAACACTGGTGCCCCCCCAAGGCGACACACTGGGTCTTATCATACCCTTCTCCAACAGTCCTTGTAACTGGGTAGCTAGATATTTCATTTCTAATAGGGCTAACCGGTACGGGGCCTTTGCGTCCCCGGGGCTAACTCAATAGCAAACTCAATTACCCTATCAGGTAATAATCCTGGAAGATCTTGTGGAAACACATCTTCGAACTTATTAACTACCGGAATATCCTACAACATAAGCTAAGTAAGCCCCGTTTCCCTTTCGTAGCAATCTTTTGGTTTGCGCCATGGTTAGAAATTTCTGGGTCTGTTGTATCCCCGTAAACACTATTTCCTTCTTTCCTAGGGTATTCAATTTAACCTTTTTCCCTTTACAATCTATCTTAGCATTATTGCGAGACAACCAATCCATTCCCAAAATGACATCAAACTCCCCTAGTTTAAAAGGAATCAAATCAACACAAAAAGATTGTTCCCCTATTTTTAATTTGCAATCGGGGTGAATCTGATTAACTGGGATTATCTCTTGGTTGGCTATTTCTACTTGTAAGGAATCCCTCAGTGGTTCGGCTTTAAGTTTCAATTTATGAGCAAAATCCCTCGATATAAAAGATTTGGTCGCCCCAGAATCAAATAAAACAATTGCACTAACTGAATTAAGAGAAAAGGTACCTGATATCACGTCCGTGTTCCTCACGGCATCCTGTACTATCATGTTAAAAGTTCTAGCTGTTGGTGGCCTGTTGGAGGCAACGTTGCTTGCCCCTGACGTGGCTGGTTTTTTCATTGGGCAATCCTTCCTCATATGACCTTGAAGTCCGCACTGGAAACAAGTGGTGCTTTTGTTGGCATTAGGGGTAACCGTGGTACAAGAGGTAGCATAGTGGCCCACTCGTCCACACTTGTAACAGGTTAGCTGTTTCTGGTTCCACACACCGGGATGTCTTCTCCCACAAGTTACACATACTGGTAATGGGGGTCGAGAAGGGTGGGAGTCAGACACTTCTGATTGCTTGCTGCCTTGGCTTACACTTGTGCTCACAGGTCGCTTGAACCCCATTTTTCCTTCCAGGTAGGGAGGCCATCCCTCGGTTAAACTTATTTGGGAAGTTCCCCCCTGCAGAACCTCCACCCACACTAGCATGTTTCCTTTTTATCCCCCCTCTCTCTATCCTTCTGCATCTGATCACTCCCTGCTTCCACAATTGATGTTTTCTACACCAAGGTGGCATAGTCTGTAATCTCAAAGACTGCCACGCGATTCTGAATCCACTGCTTCAAACCGAGCTGAAACTTCTTTGCTTTCTTCTCTTCGGTATTCATAAACTCTGGTACAAACCTCGACAGCTTGGTAAACTTGGCCTCGTAATCGGCCACTGATAAATTGTTCTGCTTCAGTTCTAAAAACTTGAGCTCTATTTGAGTGTCCATAAACTTTGGGAAGTACTTTTCCAGAAACAATTATTTGAATCTTGCCCAGGTTATTACAACGTCTGTCTTCATGTTTTTCTTGGCCTTCCACCAGTAGTTGGCCTCTCCTTTCAGAAGGTAAGTAGCAAAAACAGTCTTTTGCACCTCATCAATGCTTAGAATCTCTGGGTCAGCTGATCTGTAAGAACCCCAAATTTTGGATATAATTAAAACTTTTTATTATGTACTCATGTAATAGTGAATGGTGATTACGACTACGATGTAACGATTGAGATAATGAATGAAGGGAATATATTGGATTCAAATGTTTATATGCCATGAAGAATACTATTGGTTGACACTTTAGATAAGAATTATCTATCTCCTAGGGAATTAAGATTTGATAATTCTAAAGAAGAAGATTATTCTTATGTCATCCAAATCGATATCTGTTATTGGTCCAGTGGTTCCGTAAAAAGGTTAAGGAACGATCGAAAGAGATCAGGGACAATTTTACAACCCTAAGAGAATAAGTAAAGAAAAAGGATGAATAGTGATTTTGGGTGGAATTAAGAATATTATTAGACGACGCTATATAGAAGTACCCAGAACGAAATTCTGAGTTCGTATTATTGATCCAGAGAGAAAAAATGTGTATGTAAAAGCTGTCAGATTCTGAAAAACAGCAGTTTTATTTTTCCCGAGATTCTTAAGATACGGAATGATTTAGAGATTTATTTAAAAAGATTTGAGAAATTTGGAATCAAAGATTATAGAAAAGAAGTAAGAATGATTATAGAAATATTAAGGAGGTTTCCGGTAAACCTTAACTAGAAATCTTTGAGTTATTCCACCGAACGATTAGCGAATTAGGCAATAATCGGACAAAGAAACAAGCAAGGGATCAAGGTGCATGCATGTGTTAGTGGATAAGGACAAGTAACCAAGTAATTACAAAGGTAGCTAGCATTGTTAAGAAAGCAACCAAGTAAATTGGCTTCTAAGACACACCACACCACAAACTAGCAACATGTGTCCTCCAAAAACATCATGCATGACATCTTACCTTTAATAAAGCTAATTTAGCTAAGATATTATCATAACCAAGTGTATCATGCAAGACTATATGAGTTCAAGCCAAACAAAACAAGGCAAAAGAAAAGAAAACAACCAAGAACACAAACTGCCTGCAGAAACAAAGTTTAAATAAAAATTCATATCTCCATTTCTATCCACGATAAAATCATCAAATTTTAACCAAAGCCTCTCCACTCCATGGGCAATATTCGCTCCAAATTTCATAGCAATCCAAATAGTATAGCCTAGTCAAATCAGCTCCCCAAGTTGAAGAAGCAAACTGTCCTGATGCTTGACAGTTTCTGGACTGATTTTCAAACGGCCATATCTCCTTCGTTCTCAATGAAATTTGGTGTTCTTTAGCTTGTTGGAAAGATGGTTAGATGCTCTAGAACTCTCCTTTAGGAGCCTCATCCAAGAAAGCAGGGTAAGGACCTCGTTTTTGCAGATCTTTGAACTGATGTATAGTAATTTTTAAGAACTAACTTTAGTTTTATTGTTTCTTTGGATGATCCAAGCTTGTTTAATGTGTTCTAAGGGCTATACAAGGTTTTATAAGGCTAGTACATACTCCAAGGAAGGTATATCTCACCTAAACCCTAGATCTTACATTGAGTTTTATGAAGTTTTGATGAGATCTTAAGTGGGTTGAAAGATGAATTCTTGATTGTTGTGTTAATAGTTGTTTAAGACTTGATTTGTTATGTTTATGTTGTGTGGTGGTCATGAGACCTTACCACTGGCCTTAGAGCCTCTTGACAGTAGTAAATGATGTTGTTAAGCCATGAGTTGCTTTGATGATGTGCTTGAGGCATGTACGAATTTGGATCGTTCGAGTTATAGCCGTCGTAATGCCCGATTTTCAATAACCTTAAAGAATTTGTGCATCACAGTAGGGTTAATTGTCTTAAATGGTTATGAACATGACATGTCCTTGTAGATGTCGAGCCATAGATCCTTTTGGCGCAAGAATAGAAACATTCCGACTTACGGTTTAGGAGTTATGGTCAAATTACTAAAATTGGTTTGAAACCATAAGTAAAAGTTCGTAACTTCAATTGAACCCTCGTAAAGCATGTTACTCAGTGGCGAATCTTGGTAAATAAATACTAGAGGTCATAAGGAAGGTATGAGAAAAAACCATATGTCAAACGGATCGTTTTCCGATTTTATAAAAATGTTTGAATCAAGGTTAAATGCGAACGAACCCCTTAAAAGTATAACTTTAGTTATAACTTAGAAAACGAACGATAAAACTCGAGGTATAATCTCGATTCGTAATCGATCGACTTCAGAGCTTATACGACTTAAGTATATACCAAATGTGGGTATGATGACATGTCATAATAACGAACAAATGTCGGATCATATCGGTGATAAAAAGAGTTACACTAAAAGGTGTATAACGAGATAATTCGAAAACGTGTTTCGACTTAAGTGAAGTTTATACTTAGACTTTTAAAAGGTGTTATGTGGTTAATCTCGAATGTTCTGATTGTTTATAGATCATCGAGTAGACCCAGGACACGCTATCTCTACCCACACCCGATTACCAGGCAAGTTTCCAATACCTTGGAACTGTTGTTGTGATAATATGTATATCTGTTGTTTCTGATACATATGCCATAGCATGCATGCCTATTGTCAAATTATATTATGATACCTGTTCCCTGAATTGATATTGGCTTATAGACTAGATACGAATTATCAGCTATAAGCCGAAGGGTTTCGGTAAGACCCTTAGCGAAGGGCATATGATATTGATTCTTAAATATAGACCGGGAGTCGGTGTTTTGAGATATAGATAGTCGTGGAAACCCGGAGGGATTCCAACGGCAGATTATTATTTATTTTGAGGAATGTTATTATTAAACGTTATTTATATTTCCATAAAGTATCAATTACTTAGAAATCTTTCGAGAAATGTTATTCGAGTATTATCTCAGTCGAGAGTTATTAAATGAATGTTAGTTTCGAATATTCATTTAGAGTTGATTATTTAATGAATATTATTTTGATATTCATTGGAATTTTATTTATTAAATGAATATTACTTTCGAATATTCATTTAAGGTTTTATGTACTTGATGACTATTATTTTAAAATATTCATTGGAAGTTCTATTTACTTAAGGGATATTATTTCGAATATTCCTTTAAAGTTTTGATTACTAAATGAATATTATTTGGATATTCATTTAGAAGATTATTTATTAAATAAATATTATTTTCAAATATTCATTTAAGGTTTGACTTATTTATTGAATATTATTTTGAATATTCATTTAAGGAGGGATTTGTTTAGTAAATAATTTTATATATGCATTCGAGGATTACTTACGAGCAATATTATGATTTAATAATATTCCGTAATTATTATTGAGTTAATAAATATTCTTGGAATATTTATTTAATTCTTTTAAATTCTTTTTAAAATGATTTATATTATTCGAAGATTATCTTTCACCTCCAGATATTATGTAAAATATTTCGGAGTCTTTTTACAACTATTTTATCAAGGAAAGGTTCCCAACTCCTTATTTTTCATTTGAATCTATCTTAAAAGGATTTAAATGCTCGCTCAATCTTCCATATTATAGGGGAACCTTACTTGAGAAATGTTATTTATCTTGTTGACTTCCCGGTCATAAATCTTGTAAAACTATTCTTTTCACTAGCAACTTGGTTGCGGTTTATCAATTGAATCTTGGAGTAACCTTCTCATCATTCGAGGGGTAAGATTATTGGAACAAGATGGTATCCTCTAACAAGCAGCAGCTTGGGAGATATGATGTTGAATTTTCCTTTCCAACTAGATACGACTACTTTGTGGAGTCTTATCAACAAGTATCATACTTGGGGAAAGGGGGAAAAACTTTACGTTCAGAGTCGTGAACTTCTTTTCGAACTTGGAGTCGTGTAAGAGGCCGAGTAGCGCCGGTCCATCCCGTTGGCCCAACCGTTGGCCGGGGAGATCTAACAGGGCGGTAGACAAGTAAATCCGTCAGTCCTTCCTTCTACTGGTAGTAAATCTAAATTGATCTATACAATCTGCGACTGATCATCGTAAGGATTGGAACAGTGGGCGCGGTGAATACTCCAGCATTAGTTCATCATTCAAATTCATTTATGTTCTGCAACATTATCATAGTTGGCAGTATTGGACGCACTCGACGCTGGCAAGGACGATAAGACTACCAGAGCTGAAGAGAAAGCTATTGGTAGGATAGATTCATCCTTTCAGTACCAAGTATATGGTCTAGTATGACTTATGTAAATGGATGGCAAAGAGTATGTATTCATATTGAAATTCTTTTGGGTTGTTAGAACTCATAATGTGATTAATAAAATTTGATTGTTACTCTAATTTCATCTCTGGGACTATAACGGGTGTGTTTTATATTGTTGTGTTGGGTCATAAAGATGTAATTTATTTTATGTTGAACTAAGTTCAAGTATTATGGACCGAAATGGAGACCGTAACGACCGGATCCCGGACCCCGGATCTGGGGGTGTTACATGATCCTTGGAATTATGGATGCTTGAGTGACTTGAAAGAATTTACCACTGTACTGTTATTTCCTTGAGGTGGTTGGGGATAACGGTTCAAATTCTGTTTGAGCAGATTCATAAACTGACCCATGGGGTCTCTATCCAGGTTCTCCCCTTCTTGTTCAACTTCAGTTTCCTCTTTTTCTATTTCATCTTCAAACTCCGCAATGTAAAAGGGTTCATCCGCTTCCCCATACTCGGAGTCATCCTGCTCATTATAATCCTCATCTAGCTCTTCATCATATTCAGGGTTTTCCCCATGTTGATTGTGACTTTCTTGATCGATAGATACACAGGGGTTTGCCCTAGTCCCCATTCTTCGTGGAGGCATCTTACTGAAAATTTGGAAAATTTCACATTAGGCTTATTCTCCTGTTTTAAAGATTTCTCCTTGCACAGTCGTTACATGTTTGGAAATAAGATCCCACAGCTCTATATTTTTCATGGCAATTTAATCATAAACAATATGTGCAGATAACAATCTAATAAACTTATGATCGCGTCACAACAGGACAGAACTAACTGAAAGGAAACAAATATATACATGGTACCGAAGATACATAATCCGAGTCAACATCGACCGTTTAAAAGTACAATTATCCTAACAACATCTCTTCAAAAGTGAAATACATGGTCTATCCATCTAGTCAGGAAAGGGAAACTATATACAATGGAACAATCCCATAAAAGTCGGTAGTATACTATGGCCGTACATGACTAGAATACTAGACTACTACATCACCATCTCTGGAATCAACCACCAATGCGGCCCAAAGCCCTCACCCTCGCCATAGCACGGTGAAAAATCTCCTTAGCATCCATCCTGGATATCCTGTCACCCTCATCAGTAGGTAAAGCTCGAATCCTCATCCGTGCCCTAAGCTCAATGCGAGTCATCCGTGACTCTGCTAGTCTAGCCTCAGCCACTGCCAACTCTGAAGACACTCTGCCCACTATCCAATTATGCACAAACAAAGGTATCCCCTCTACCGGAACATGAGGTGGGGTAGCCGGGTCTGCTGGTGGTGCAATCTCTGTTTGCTGTGGCTCCGAGGTAAGCTCCTCAAAGCCATCATCAAGAGGGCTCAAAGGCAATGGTGGAGGGGTAGGGGCTCTCTCAGTAGGAAGTGGAGGCAAGTAAAGACCCGAACTCCTAGTAGTATCAACAACCGGCTCCTCAGCATGAGCCTCCATCTCAGAATCATCCCCCTCAGTACCATCCCTAGTCTACTCCTCAGTATCCCCCTCAGTACCATCCCCAGTCTGCTCCTCAGTATCCCCTTCAGCACCCTCATCAATCACCTGCTCGGTAACCGTATCCACCCTCTTCTCAGTACTTACCTCAATCATCTACTCAGTATCCCCCTCCATAATCTCAGTATCAGCTGTAGCCTGAATCTCATCTGGATCCTCATCATCAGAATCCACATCAACAACCTCAGTGTCCTCAGCGGTCTGGACCTCCCCCGGATCCTCATCCTCAGAATCCACATCAATCAGACTGTCATAGTATGGGTCCGTAGTCCGGAGTAAGGTCTTATCATGCTGTCGCTCATAAGCCTCAGGGTCTTAGATGTATCTCGCCTACACAATAACGAACTATGTTACTATCATGATATTTAAGAGTTCCCATAAGGGTTTTAGTCGAACTTGGCAAGAGTTCTTATTATCTTAGTGAATTTATTATTGTAACGTCGCCTCATCTCTGGGGTTTATAACTCTCGCTCTGATACCATTTCTGTAACAGCCCCAGATCCGGGGTCGGGGATCCGGTCGTTATGGTCTCAATTTCCATTAATAATACTTGAACTTGAATCAAAACAAATTAACTGCATACTGTGACCCCGCAATAATAACACATTACACAACTAGTTATAGTCCGAGAGATGAAATTGGAATAAGTATGGAGTCATAGGATCCACAAGTTATAAGTTATTACAAACCCAAAATGATTACAGATTAAGCTTACTAGTTCCTTGCCATTGTTTAACATAAGTCATAACTATAAATAAGTGGGATACACAAAAGCTGCCAGCCTAGCCTATTGGTTGCTCCTACCTCAGCAATGGCGGCTATGACATCAGCGGGTAACTCTCTGACGGCTGTCACCTGTTTGTGCCGAGTGTGCTTTGTTCGGGCCATCTGCTCTAGCTGTTTTTGCGATATAAATAAATAAAGCAAGGGTGAGCAATAGAGCCTACCAAAATAATATGTAACTAATCAACAATATATAACATTCATAATATCTCTATAAACTATACTATGTATAATTTGAACAAAGTTCTAGTATAATGTAAAAGATAAAGTTACAAGGTGATTCAATATAACCTTTCCTTAAAAATATCCGCTATGTAAAAATATAAGCAGAATATCAACATATAACTTAAAAGAGGAAGTTATAAGATGATTCATTGTAACGTTAGTTTTGAACACTTTTCCGACCCTACCAACATGTTCGGTACGTCTCTTCAATCCATGTTGTAGAAGATATCCAATTTGTGGATAATGAACTAATATTGGATTATTCACCGCGCCAGATGTCCCAACCTATGATGATCAGTCACATATCGTACAAATCAACACCGCCCCCTAGATCTCCCTGGCCAACGGTTGGGCTTTGGGATGGGCCGGCGCTACTCGGCCTCTTACACGACTCCAAGTTCGAATAGAATCCATGACTTTGAAACGTAAAGTTTGTCCTCCTTTCCCCAAGTATAATACTTGTTAATAGAACTCCAGAAAGTAGTCGTATCTGATTGGAAATGAAAATGCACCAATATTTCCCAAGCTATTGCTTGTTAATGGATCATAACTTGTTACTCGGATTACATCCCGAATGATTGAAGAAGTAAATAAATTATGTTGACTTGCAACAACTGAATCGCGAATGGGAAATAATTTCCTTTCAAAAGTTTATGACCGGGCAGTCAAACTAAAAGCAGTCTCTCGAGTAAGATTCCCCATATTTTGAAAGCTTCAGCGAGTATTTAAATCTTCTTGAAATATAGATTTAAATGGAAGACAGTGATTGGGGACCTCTCCTTGAGAAAAATATTTATAAAAAAAGCTCAGAAATATTCTTCATAATTATTGAAGGTCAAAGATAAATTTCAGATAAGATAACCATTTTAAAACTAGTTCAAAAATATTTAATAAATATTCAAATAGTATTTGTTAAATCATAATTATTTATAGAATATTTTTAGACGGAATAATTGTTCATAAATAACCCTCAAATCAATATTCAAAAATAAAATTCACTTAATAAATAAATCCTTAATATGAATATTCCAAAATAATATCCATTAAATAAATTAAACCTCAAATGATTATTAAAAATAATATTCATTAAATAAATGAAAACTTAAATGAATATTCAACAAATAATGTTCATTTAATATATAAAACCTTAAATGAATATTCAAGAATAATATTCATTTAATATGTAATAATTGAATAATATATATTCAATATTTTTATCAGAGAATAATCTTCAAGATATACGGAAAAATCGACTCCCGATCTATATTAAAGAATGAGAATCATACGCCCTATATTAAGGGCATACGCAAAACCCGGCTTATAACTAATATCTCATATCTAGCTTATAAGCAATTACCAAATCATTATTCAAGTATCACAATATATATACTTTCGAAAACAGTTATACAGTCTATGTGCATGTATAACAGAAATTGTATTTATTCACAACAACAGTAGAATAAAAGGTTTAAAAACTTGCCTGGAAACTCTGTAGCGGTAGTGTGTCTCGGGTTGGTCCGGTGATCTTTAAATAGCCAAAATATCCAAGATTAATCACCTAACGCTTTGAAAAGCTAAGTACATACTTTACTTAAGCTAAAACACATTTCCAAGTTAACTCTTTAAGAATTTCTCTCGCGCACGTTCGGCTCCGACAATTTTATAAAATTGAAAAATAATCAATTTAACACGAAATCTTTTCGAGAGCCTTCCTAGACATTCCTAGCATGTTACACAAAAGTTTCATATCTACTCAAGTCATTTATGGGGTTTAAAAACAGCCTCAAGGTTGAATACAATGTGCAGTTTGGTTTTAACGAACGTCGTTCACTAAAACGGACGTTTCTCCTAAACCGTAAATCGGAATATTGCGATTCTCATGTCAAAAACGAACCTTAAAACATGAACTATCTTATCATGGCAGTGGTGACTAAGGTAAGTGGGAGTTTGGGTCTTAAAGTTACACATAAAACATGATATTGTAAAATCGGGCATTATAACGGCTATGTTTACATGCTTTTCCAAGATTTCCACTTTACCATGATCATACCACAACCAAACCAAACAACTTATGTGCATGACATACACCTTAACAAGCTCAAGAACATCTCAACTCAACCATTATTTGAATCATGGATTTAAAACTACTAAAATAACTACATAATCATGTACATGCTTATAACAACATCATCATTATAACTCATCCAAGATCATCAAAAACTCAAAAGAAAAGCTAGGGTTTCTTGAGATGTATACCTTCCTTGGAGTGTATATGAACCTACTAAGCCTTGTATAGCCCTTATATAACCTTAATGTTGCTTGAATCAACCAAAGAAATCAAGAAACAAAAGTTAGTTCTTGAAATCACTATTCATACCTCAACCTTGAGGATTTTATTAACTAGGAAAGAAATGGAATTGGAGGCTAAGATTCATAGGATATCTTAGTTATGAAATATATAACTCACCTAATTAATCTTATAATTCTTGAATGGTGGGAAGTTGAATTTTGATCTTGGCAAAAGAGCAATAGCCGAATGGCTCTTTGGGAGAGAAAAGGAGTTGCTTTCTTGCTTTGCTTGGTTGATCTTGCATAAAGTGAATTATTTTGATAATATCCAGCTAATCTGTTTAATACCTCATCAACTAGCCAAGTGTTTAATCCTTGTGGTGAAATGATGTCCTCCATGCTAACTAGCTTGGTTAGTTTCTAATGTTGCTTGTTTCTGTAAGAACCCTGATTTTTTGTAGGAATTAAAACTTTTATTATGTAATGGATTATAAGTGTAACAGTTGTTCTAATGAATGGACATGGATTCCAATATTTATATGTCAGGAAGAATGCAATGGGTTGACAACTTAGGTAAGAATAATCTATCGTCAAGAAAGTAGGATATGGCTTACAAACAGAGGAAGGATTCTTATGTCATCAAAATCGGTATCTGTTATAAGTCCAGTGGTTCCGTAAAAGGGTTAAGGAACGCTCGGGAAACCGCAAGGACATTTTTATAATTATAAGAATTAAAGAGAGAATAAGTGATGAATATTGTTTTTGGTGGAAATAGGAATACTATATAGCAACACCCGGAACGAATTTCTGAGTTCGTATTAATGATCCAAGGGGAAAAAGAGTGTATGTAAAAGTTATTAGATTCTGAAAAATAGCACTTTTATTTTCCCCGAGATTTCCCTGGACACTGAAAGACTTAAGGATTTATTGAAGAGATTTAAAGAATTTGGATTCAAGAATTATTAAAGAGAATTGAGAATGATAGTATAAATATTATGACGGTTTCCGGTAAAACCCTAACTAGAAATCCTTGAGATATTCCACCGACCGATAAATCTATTGAGCAATAACCGGATAAAGAACAAGCAGGAAGCCAAGATACATGCATGTGCTAGTGGATAAGAGCAAGTAACCAAGTTAGTTACAAGAGGAACTAGCAACATTAGAGTCAAACTAGTACTTAGCAAGATTATATCATCCAACCACAAGAATGCAACACATGACCACTTGAATTGCATCATCCATGACCTAGCACTTTATTAAAGCTAATTTATGATAGATATTATCTAAATACACTACAATAATACAAAGTAGATGAGAGCAAAGCAAGAGAAAACAAGCAAACTCCATCTCTCTCAAACTGCCCAGCAGAAACAACAAGGAAAGAAAAATTCATATCTCCCAATCTAGAGCTCTACAAACCACTAAATTTTAACCATAGCTTCTCCACTCCATGGGTAAGGTTCGTTCAAAATTTCATGGCCAACAAAAGAGTGTAGCCTAGTCAAATACCTTCCCCAAGTTGAAGAAGCCAAACTGCCCTGTTCTTGACAGTTTCTGTCCAGCGAAAAAAGGGGGCTCAAAACCCTATCTAGGAACTTCAAATTTGATGATCTAGGACTCAAAACAAAGCTTATGAATAGTCCAAGATGTGGTAAAAATTTGAGAGCCAAAATCTTATTTTTCGATTTTCTATGATTTTTACAAAAGTGATGATGAATAGTAACCCTTAGAAACTAACTTTGTTTTTCTTGATTCTTTGGTTGATCTAAGCAAGCTTAAGCACACCCAAGGACAAATCAAGGCTTATTAAGGTTTTAGCACTCTCCAAGGAAGGTATAATCCTTAACAACCCTAGATCTTACTTTGAGATTATGCATGTTCTTGATGGATTTTAGATTAGTTATGATGTTAGTATGATTATAAGCATGTTAGCATGATTTTGCAGTTGGTTTAATCATATGATGATTATGATGGTGAGGTGTAATATTTCTGGACTTATTGAGATGTATAACACGTGTATAAGATGTATGGATGGCCGGTGTGGCTTGGTAGTTGAAACGAAATTTGGAAACGTTCGATTTATAGCCGTCATAATGCCGAAATTTCGTTAACCATTGAAATTTGTGTGTAACAGTTGGTATAAATTTCTGACCTTCATAAGTTCATGACATACCCTTGTAGATCTCGAGTCATAGATCGTTTTGGCAAAAGAATCGAAACAAACAGACTTACGGTTTAGGATTTATGGCCGATTTACTAAAACTGGCTTGAAACCGTAAATGCGAGTTCATAATTGAAATTGAACCCCCTTAACTCAAGTAATTCAGTGACTAATCTTGGTAATTAAATAGCATAGATCATAAATAAGGTGAGAGAGAAGACCTCATGTTAAAAAGATCGTTTTTCGATTTTATAAAAATATTCGAATCAGGGTTAAGTACGAATGAACCCCTAAAAAGAACGAGTGGTTATAACTTTTGGAAAATCACTTAGATAACGATCGATAAATCTCGAGGTATAATCTTTCGACCTTAGAACCTATATGGCTTAAGTACCTACCAAGTGTAAGTGTAATGACATACCCTGATAGCAAGCAAGTGTCGGGTCATAACGGTGTTAATTATCGATAACTTGAAAACGTGCTTTATCTTCAGTAAAGTATTTACTTGGCGTTTCACAGTGATAGGTGATTAACCCGGGATAATTTTGGTTATTTATAGATTGCCGGACCACCCTGAGTCACACCACTAGCATAGCGGGAGTACCAGGCAAGTTTCCAATACCTTGGAACTGTTGTTGTGATAATATATATATGTTGTTTTCTGATACATATGTCATAACATGCATGCCTACTTTCAAGTCTATTGAAATAATTGTTCCCTGAATTATTGTTGGCTTATAAACTAGATATGATATATTAGTTATAAGCCGGATTTTTGCTAAGACCCTTAGTGAAGGGCTTATGATCTCCATTCTTCAAATATAGACCGGGAGTCAGTATTTTGATATATATAAATAGTCGTGGAAACCCGGAGGGATTCCAGTGACAGATTATTATTTCGAGGATTTTTATTCGATTATAAATCTTTCGAGGAATGTTATGTGAATATTACCTCAGTCAAGGAATATTAAACAAATATTATTTCTAAATCCCTTTTAAGCTTTATTCATTTAATGAATATTATTTTGTATATTCATTTGAACTCTATTTATTCAATGAATATTATTTTCAATATTCATTTAACGTCGATTCATTTATCGAATATTATTTCAAATATTCACTTGAGTTTTATTTTTTCCATAAGTATTATTAATTTGAATATTCATTATTTATTCAATGAATATTATTGTGAATATTTATTCAAGGATTATTTTCGATCAATATTCTTTCAATATTTATGACTTAATAAATATTCTTTGAATATTTATTTAATTCTTCTAACTCTTTTTAAAATGATTTACTTCATTCAAAAATCATCTTCGACCTTCGAATATTATGTAAATTATTCTGAGCCTATCTATTATTATTCTTATCAAAGAAGGTTCTCAAAATTCTATTCTTCATTCAAAGCTATCTTTCAAATTATAAGGGAACCTTACTTGAGAACTGTTATTTATCTTGTTGACTTCTCGGTCATAAATTCTTTAAGACTATTCTTAGCCCTTGCAACTTGGTTGCTATTTATCAATTGAATCTTTTATTACCTCCTCATAATTCGAGGGGTAAGGTGGTTGGAACAAGTTGATATCTATTAACAAGCGACAGCTTGGGAAATATTGGTGAATTCCCTTTCCAACTAGATACGACTACTTTGTGGAGTCTCATCAACAAGTATTATACTTGGGGAAAGGAGAATGAGCTTTACGTTTCAGAATCATGGATTTTATCTGAACTAGTAGTCGTGTAAGAGGCCGAGTAGCGCCGGTCCATCCCAGTGGCCCAACTATTGGACGGGGAGATCTAATAGGGCGGTAGACAAGTAAATCCGTCAGTTCTTCCTTCTACCGGTAGTAAATCTAAATTGAGCTGTACAATCTGCGACTGATCATCGTAAGGATTGGAACAGCGGGCACGGTGAATACTCCAGTATTAGTTCATCTTCCAAGTTATAAATTTTTTGCAACATTATCAGTGTTGGCAGGGTGAAAAAGTGTTTGAAATTGGAATTGCAATATTTTCCTGCAAGTTCCTCTTTTATGATAAATGATAGTATCTTGCTTATCTTTTGTATAGCAGATATTTCCACAGAATATATTTTAAGTTACCTTATAACTTCTTCGTTTACATTATACTGGCACTATCTTCGTTAATGTATGGCATATGGTTTCAAAGATATTTTGAACTGTTATATATTATTACTATTCGGTTACATATTATTCTTGGTGGGCTATTGCTCACCCTTGCTTTATTTATTATATCACAACAACAGCTAGATCTGATGGCCAGCGCAAGGCGTACTCGGTGCAAGCGGGGACAACATTCATAGGGTTGCCTACTGATGTCATGGACGATATTACTGAGGTAGAAGCAACCAGTAGGCTAGACTGTCAGCTTTTGGTTTATCAGATGTATTTACTTATATGACACAAGTAAATGGATGGCAAAGAGTATGTAACAGTTAAATGGTAATTCTTTCAGGTTGTAAGAACTCAACTTGTGATTAATAATATTTGATAGTTACTCTGATTTCATATCTGGGACTATTACTGGTGTGTTTTATGTTGTTTTTTTGGGTCTCAAGGTTGTAATTTAATTTATGTTGGTTTTGTGGATGGAGATTGAGTCTGTAACGACCGGATCCCCGACCCCGGATCTGGGGCTGTTACAGTTTCTTTGTAACCAACTTGGTTCAGTGTGGTGTCAACCTTCCATTGGTCCAAGTGTAGCCAATCTACTTGTCCACTTGTTGTCTTTATAACATGTTACTCCATTTTTGCTAAATTACAAAAACACCACTTAGCTTGTAGTTGACTTTCTTGTATGCCACTTTCGTTTCTTCTTCTTCCACTAATGTGATTCCCCTTGTGTCTTTTTAATAATTTTAATACGTTACGACTTATATGTTGCATTTCATTACTTCACTGTGGCACAATTCCTTAAATCAATATTATATCCAACATTCCTTGTTTATTCTCTCTTTAATTCTTGTACATAGAAAATGTCCTCACGCTTTCTCGAGCATTCTCAATCTCCTTTGCAGAGTTCTGACTCTTACCAGATATTGATTTGGATGACATGAGCTACCAGATATCGATTTGGATGACATGAGAATAACTTCCTTTCTTAGGATACCATAGCTTACTTTCTAGATGATAGATTATTCTTATATAAATTGTCAACCCATTACACCATTCATAGCATATAAACCCTAGAATCCACATCCATTAAAATATTCGTTCATTAAAACCACTGATACATTGTAGTCATAACCACTATTTAGTTCATACACCAATACATAATAAAAGTTTTAATTCCTCCAAAAATCTGGGTTCTTACATCCTTCCCCCCTTGAAAGGATTCTGTCCTCAGAATCTCACCTAAGTAAACAAATGAGGATACTTTGCGAGCATCTCGCTCTCAAGTTGATTCTTCAACTTTAGGATTCCTCCACATACCTTAACCAAACTAACAGTCTTATTCCTGAGCTTCCTATTTATTCTATCTTGAATTTCTATCGGTTGCTCCGCGTAAGATAAATCTGGCTGAATCTCGATAGGTTCATACTCGATCACATGATTCGCATCAAGATTATACTTCTTGAGAATAGACACGTGAAAAACATTATGAATATAATACATGTGCGGTGGTAACGATAACTCATAAGCAACCTTCCCGACTCGTTTCAAAATCTCAAATGGTCCAACATATCTCGAACTCAACTTTTCTTTCTTACCAAATCTTATCACTCCCTTATAAGGTGATACTTGTAGCAACACTTGATCCCCCACTTCAAAACTCATATCCTTCCTGTCTTGATCAGCATACTTCCTCTATCGATCCTGAGTAGTAACAAGTCTCTTCCGATTTATCTCAATCTTTTCCTTTCTTTATTGAATCAGTTCTAGTCCTAATTGTCGGGTTTCCGGGCAAAAATGCAGCGAAAAACAATCGTAAAACAATAAAAATTACGAAACCCTAACTCAGGATCCATGTATAAGTCGTGGCTGATTATGGAGATTAGAATCAGTACCTTTACGAAGCTTTAAAATGTATGAAAGATGGAGGTCCAAAGTTACAATCACCACACAGCCCTTGTAGCAAGATCTGCATCTCCAAAGTAATCCACACGAACGTTCGATCGTCCAACGATCAAGGGAGCCGGTACTAGCTGAAGGATGCCTCTCTCTCTCTCTCTCTCTCTCTCTCTCTCTCTCTCACTCTAGCCTCTCAAATTAATTAAATAACTAATTTCGAATTTATGATTTAATCTAAATTCGAAATTTAAATTAAAACTCCTTTTAAACGGTCTTATTGTATAACCCTTTAGGTTATTACTACGTTGGCAATAATTTTAATATCCAATAATAAAATTATAAACAATGAGTGGCATCTAGTAATACATCATTGCTACCCAAGTAATAATAATAATTGGTGATCCAATTAAACCTTTTGTGGTTAATGTTTCCGTGTAATATAATCCCTTTAACCAAATATTATAGATTAACCTTGAGGCATGTTATTAGTCATCCTCTTCAATGTTTAATCCGGGTTTCCTTGATCAATGAGTAGACTATTAAAACAAATCAATATTTGAGCATGGCCATGCATTTTCATAGTCTCACTCGATCAAGAGGCCAATAATATCTCTCCTTTAAATAGGAGGGTTATATCCTTTATCTATCATTCATATTTCTCATACGTCTCATAATATACCCGATGTCCACTTTATTATCACCCGGTCAAAGGTAACTTTTAATGTACTCAAAGTAAATTAATCCTCGTATAGAAAAATAATGATCTCAAGTATAAGGATCATTACACCATTATCATTGTGAGTCTTTCTACTGACATTATCAACATGTAGAATCTCACTATGGGTCTATCCAGTGCCATGTAGAATATTACATGCACCTATGTTCTTGACTTTAGTATCACTATACCTATGACCAATGAGATGTGGTCATCAGTCAACAAACACACTAATCTTTATGCATTATAATTGTCCCATATTATTAATGCTCGATTAGGGATATTTAGGAATATTAACACTATTCATATAATCTCATTTTAAAGTCACATACTTAAAGATATAGAATACATGTTACATATTCCAAGGACATTTATTATTCTAACATTTATTTCGTAGTAAATAAAGACATAATAAATCAACATTGAAATAATCGATGGAACATAATAGTCTTTCCTAGAAGCACAATTACATTTTGTCTAGGGCACTAACACTATCAATCTCCCACTTGCACTAGAGCCAATCGCCCATATATCCAATACCCATGGAAATAGTGTGACCTTCGTGCTTCTGCTGCGATAAAGCCTTAGTCAGTTGGTCCGTAACATTATCATTAGTATGCACTTTACATATATGTATATCTCCTCTCTCGTTTATCTCTCGAAGAAGGTGATATCTCCTAAGTATATGCTTTGCCTTGGAATGGGACCTTGGTTCCTTATCCTGTGCAATGGCTCCATTATTATCGCAATACAGATCAACTGCATCTGCGATCGATGGAACCACACCAAGTCCTGTAATAAACTTCCGTATCCAAACAGCCTCTTTGGCTGCTTCACTAGCAGCAATATACTCAGCTTCCATTGTAGAATCAGCTACTGTTTCTTGCTTTGAACTTTTCCAGCTTACAGCACCTCCATTTAGACAAAACACGAATCCAGACTGGGACACAGAATCGTCCCTATCTGTCTGGAAACTAGCATCAGTGTAACCTCTTACAACCAGCTTCTCATCTCCTCCATATATCAAGAATGAATCTTTAGTCAGTTTAAGGTACTTAAGAATATTCTTGATAGCTGTCCAGTGACCCTCACCTGGATTAGACTGGTATCTGCTCGTCATGCTTAAAGCATACAAGACATTAGGACGAGTACATATCATTGCATACATTGTAGAACCAATTGCGGAAGCATATGGTACTTTACTCATACGATCCTTATCATCTGATGATTTAGGACAGTTTTCCATTGAGATCGCTATCCCATGAGACACCGGGACATATCCCCTTTTTGCCTCTTGCATCCCAAAATGATGCAAAACCTTGTTAATGTATGTACACTGACTTATGCCGATTAATCTTTTAGATCTATCTCTATAGATCCTGATCCCTAAGATATAGGTAACATCGTCTAAGTCTTTCATATAGAAACTTTTCCCAACCAAGTTTCACAGCCTGTAGAGAAGGAATGTCATTCCCTATTAGTAATATGTCGTCTACATATAATACTAGGAATGCCACATGGCTCCCACTAACCTTTTTGTAAACACACGGCTCATCCTCATTTTGTATGAAGCCAAACTCTTTGACTGTTTCATCAAAATGGATGTTCCATCTCCTTGAGGCCTGCTTCAATCCATAAATGGATCATCGCAACTTACAAATCATTCTAGCAAACCTTGAATCGACAAAACCCTCAGGTTGTGTCATGTACACATTCTCTTCTAAGCTCCTATTTAGGAAAGCGGTCTTGACATCCATTTGCCAGATCTCATAGTCATATTAAGCTGTTATCACATGCAAAATCCTGATGGATTTGACCATAGCTACCGGTGAGAAAGTTTCATCATAGTCAATACCATGAATTTGATTGAAACCTTTCACCACTAGTCTTGCTTTGTAGGTCTGTAAATTTCCATCCATGTCAGTTTTCTTCTTGAAAACCCACTTGCACTCTATGGGTTTTACCCCATCAGGTGGTTCAACCAAAGTCCATACTTGGTTTTCGTACATGGAATCCATCTCAGATTTCATGGCTTCCAGCCATCTTTCCGAATCTGGACTATTCATAGCATCTTTGTAGGTGAGCGGCTCATCATTATCTACAAGCATCACATCACCACTTTGAGTCAGGAGAAATCCATAATATCTCTCTGGCTCATTGTAAACCCTACTAGATCTACGAACGACCTATGTTTCTTGAGCAGTATTGTTCTCAACATCTTGAGTCTAATTTTGCTCATTCTCCAACTCTGGTTCAACAGAATCTTGCAATTCTCAATCCTCATCGAGATCTATTGTCCTCCCACTATTTTTCTTAGAAAACAGTTCTCTCTCTAGAAACACAGTAGTTCGAGAAACAAATACTTTGTTCTCAGAAGGTTTATAGAAATAATACCCTTTAGTTTCTAGCGGGTATCCTACAAAATTACATTTATCTGATTTCGGTCCTAGATTATCGGAGACCAAGCGTTTCACAAACGCTTCACATCCCCAAACTTTCATAAATGACAAGCTATTACGTTTATCAGTCCATATCTCATATGGTGTCTTTTGAACCGATTATGAAGGAACTTGGTTTAGTGTTTGTTCAGCCGTCTATAGGGCATAACCTCAGAAACTGATTGGAATATCCGCATGACTCATCATCGATCGCACCATGTCCAACAAGGTACGATTTCTCCTTTCAGACACCCCAATCCATTGTGGTGTTCCAGGAGGAGTGAGTTGTGATACGATACCACACTCCTTAAGGGAATTCTTAAATTCCATGCTTAACTAGTCTCCCCCACGATCAGATCGTAAAGTTTTAATACTTTTGCCTAATTGCTTTTCTACTTCAGCCTTATACTCTTTGAATTTTTCAAACGATTCGGATTTGTTATCAAAAGATACACATATCCGTATCTACTAAAATCATTAGTAAAGGTTATGAAATAATAAAAGCCACCTCTTGCCATCATACGCGTTGGACCACATACATCACTATGTATCAGTTCCAATCGTTTGGTGGCACTTTCACCTTGTCCGGTAAAAGGAGCTTTAGTCTGCCAATGAGACATGGTTCATATTCCTCGTATGATTCGAAATCAAACTTATCGAAGTATCTATCCTTATGTAACTTGGAAATGCAATTCTCATTTATATGGCCCAAACGACAGCGCTAGAGGTATTTATGATTTTAGTCATTTATATTAAGATAAAACGACCTAGAATTTTTCGCAATTATAAAATAGTTTATTTAATTGATAAATAAGATTTCTGTGATGTGGAAATTATTTGTGAAGTCAAGTTATGTGTGGAATCATGATTATATGATGATTGGTATGTGTCGTATTTGCTCATAGAATTTTATTTGCATTTTTGATGCATTAAAACTATTTTAAACATGCATTTTTAATCTTCCAAAAATCTTATAAATCATTGGAGTCGTTTAAATTCGTAAAATCTTTTGCATTATTCTCTTTGTGATATTAGTTAGTTTTAAAAATTTATGTGAGTATTTAATTGTATGTTTTAGTATTTTAGAATGATTTAAAAATCTTTATTTCTTTTAAAGGTTCTTTATTTCGAAAATTCACATAAAAATCATTTTTGACTCGAAAATTATTTTAAAAATATGGGATGCTCCTAATTTCATAAACTTTTTTTATAATTTTTTTAAAATTATTTTTCACTAAATTCTATATTTTATTTCGATTTAAAAGTGATTAAAAATTAGAATTTTCAGAAAAGTATTTTGTAATTGTTAAAAGACATTTTTGCCCCTGGCTTATTACATCAAAAATCAAGTCTCTCTTCACTCTCGCCTGTTCCATCTCTCTGTTTCTCTCTCGGTGAGTTCTTCACCTCGGTTTGCGAGCTTCATCGTATGCAAGCCTTAATTCTTGTTCGTTTGCTTTGATTTCTATATAATTATGATCCTTATGCTCTCTATTATCTTTCTACCGAGCCGTTTTTGCTGTTCTTGCGAATTGGGTTGGTTCGATATATATATATATGTTTATGCGTGTATACGCATATATCTATGAGTATTGTTGAATTTCAGAGTTCTTGATGATTAAATACTCGAAGTTATGCCCTGTTTTGCATCGTTTCCAGTCGATTCTTGTGTTGCTGTTGAATTCGTATATATATATATATATATGTATGACGTATGTATATAATCATGTGTATGTGATGCTTGAGTTCAATTCCTGAATAATTCTCCGGACTATGATGTTTAGCAGTGGGTATTACTCGATATAATATAAATTTCGTGTGGAAATTCGAGTTGGAGGCCATAATATTGGCCTCCGACAATGATCTTATTGAGCTGGAGGTCTCGACAATGATGAACATGAGTCGAAAATTTGATTTTTATTCATATATGATGTTTTTAGTTTGTAATTAGAAGTTATAAGAGTTGCCTGAGAATTTTCGGATTTGATACATGAATTTTCGAATTTTAATGGTTAAATTCAATATATATGGCTCGTTAAATGCTTGTAATTAATTCAATGTTAGCGTATAAATAACTTAGTGTGGTAGTTCAAATTTTTAAATTTATTTATGTGGTAATTTGATTTTATTCGAATACTACATGTATGCATGAATTCTTAGGATTTATTTCGAGTATTTGATATTAAACTGATGTTATGTGAGTAATTAGGGTTAGTGCACCTAGAATTGTATGGTAATAGTATAAGTGAATTATGGAATATGAATTCATCTGGTTGTGATTTGAGTCGGTTATGTTCCGATGGGCTAGTTAATAAATAGAAGAAGTGTTGCCCGATTTTTGTCAGAATTATAAGTTGTATAATCTATAGTATAAGATTATTAGCTGAATACAAATTAAGTTGGTATTGTGTGTTAAGTGCTTAAATGATTTACATGGTTGCATGTTATAGATGCTATGTGTTTAAGTGCATATCTGATCGTAGTAAGTATTTGGTAAGTGTTGTATAGGTTAAGTGTTAACGCGATATAAGGATCGTTGGGTAGAATAGGATTAGACGAATAAGGAAGTATAGTGTTCTAAAATAGTGATATGGTTTATGTAGATACGAAGGACGTAGGACCTAGCAACAAGGGAAGAGCTAAGGTTGAATATCAATGACTGAGCTGTTAGCTGTTGCATTCTACCGGAGGCAAATAACTCTGTCTTTTTCTCTGAAGTTTACATTCTTGAACTGTTATATCCTGTTGATTCAAGCATGCCTATCTTATACCATGTTGATCATAAATCTTGTTGAACCTAACTTTGCAAGTACCCAGAATTCTGTTAACAACTATTTGACAACTTATAAACCCTAAAACAGCATAATTCTTTCTAATTGCTTCTTGATCATATATGTCAAACAGCTTGCCTTAATTAAACCATATTGACTGACAGATAAACCAGTGTTCTACTTGACCTTTGTCCGTAGCCAGTTGAACCTATGTTGACCCTAAAATCTTATAAAACTTCATTGTGACCTAATCATTGATCTAAGAACTTGATCACCCTTATTATCATTTCATAATCTCTATAACTTGATCAATTGCCCTAAAATTGTTATGTCATATCTTTGACCTTTGACTTTGAAACTCTTTACTATTCCCTGATTAATTGCCTTGATAATTTGGGTCTATATCTTCATGATTTCAGACTTGTAAACCCTATTTCTTTGGATTCAGTATCTCTTTTCAAACCCTTTGACTTTTATCATTTCAAATCAAAATGTTTTCAAGTTAAAATGTTTTCAAAATGGAAGGACTTTCTATGCTGATATGTATTCAAAAGAATGTTTTATAAAATGTTAGGAACTCCGTCAAAATGGTTTCTACGGATTCCTAAAGATTGGAGAGGTGTAAGTTGATCGGGTAACACTGGTCCAGCCTGTTTGTGTATATTTATGCTGTAGTCTGGTGGGACCAGTCTAGCTCTTTTATAGGTCAATCTGTTGCCTCGTGGGAACCCATGCTATCCTAATGAGAAGATTCATGTCCAGAGGGACTTCGTGTCCGTTATGGGGACTTTACTTGGCTGATCACCCGTATTGTCTGTTGATGAAAATAAAACCTCCAATCAGTTTTTTTAAAGTGAATGATTACTTTTAAATACTGTGAAATGAAATTGGCTTACCATTAGAAATGTCAACTGCTTTACACATGCCCTGCTATCCACTGTGATTCTATTATCAGTTGATATCCTGTTATTTATTCAAGTGCCAGTATCTCTTTACTGTTTCTAGTACTCATATGCTATCTCTTGATCTACTGTCATCCATTTTATATCTTCCTATTACTGTTATCCAGTTCAGTACTCTAGTTACTTGCTGAACGTTAGCTAATTATTATTTTGTCTGACCCTTTTGATAGTAACTTAAGTGATGGGCCGAAAGTAAGCCCTAAAGACACATTTAGTGATGCATTAAATAAACCTAGGATGGTCTAAGGTCATAGCCCAATTAAGATGCCCTAAACCCTGATTCTAATAATAAATTCATAATTAAATAAATCAACCAAAATGGGACTCCGTTATTGAGTCCAATGAGGACCCAAGTTCTTTAAAGAGTAGTCCCCAAGTCATATGAGTCTAATACGACTCAACCTTCCTCATGGAAGGATCCAAAAGTCAATCTAAAACAGGTATCTTGTCCAGCAAGATACAAAACCCTAATTCCAGGGCCCCCGAGGCCTATATGAGGATCTGATTCCTCACAATCTGAACTACGTTTTATTGGCTTGATTCTTGATATTTGCAAGATACATAGGCATCTTGTGAAGACCCGAGTTAAGTCACGAAACACTTGATCAGCCATTCAAGCTCGAAGCTTTCCCTAACCCTAGCATTCAATACGCAATAAATACACCCTAGTTTTTATTCTACTTCATTTGGCTCCGTCTATGGGACACGAATATCAACCATGGTTACCACCCGGAGAATACCAACACTTTCTGAAACCACTTCCAGCACCACCGCACCCCTGGTTGGAGAACAGGTACCCCCAGGAACCGTTTCCCAGCCACTGGTCACTCAGCCCCAAGGGACTGAAACGCAAACTCAGGGGTCGTTACCCTTAGTGATGAATCCCTCCACCCAAGGGACGAATCCCCTGCAGATGGTCGTCTCCCCACTCGGAGGACAATCCGTTCCCCCTGTAGCTCAGATCTCTACTACATAGGCATCTTGTGAGGACCCGAGTTAAGTCACGAAACACTTGATCAGCCATTCAAGCTCGAAGCTTTCCCTAACCCTAGCATTCAATACGCAATAAATACACCCTAGTTTTTATTCTACTTCTTTTGGCTCCGTCTATGGGACACGAATATCAACCATGGTTACCACCCGGAGAATACCAACACTTTCTTAAACCACTCACCGCACCCTTGGTTGGAGAACTGGTACCCCCAGGAACCGTTTCCCAGCCACTGGTCACTCAGCCCCAAGGGACTGAAACGCAAACTCAGGGGTCGTTACCCTTAGTGACGAATCCCTCCACCCAAGGGACGAATCCCCTGCAGATGGTCGTCTCCCCTCTCGGAGGACAATCCGTTCCCCCTATAGCTCAGATCTATACTACGGTGATCCCCGCAAGCACGAACCCGATGTATGGGTTGCCCAATTATTCCCCGTATCAGGCCGGACCAAGCGGTCATGCCCTCCAGATACATGAGCCATACTACCCACCTTACATCAGGGGTTTAGGACCTGACCAAGGCCACCGATGCCGCGATTATTCCGGCCTATACTCTGATGATTCATCCTCGGAAGATGAGGATAGAGATCAACCCCCAAGGAGGCGTCGTCCGAGTAAGGAACCTATCGGACAAGCTCGCCGAAGGATCCATGATGGACCCCCCTAACAGCTGCTGAAAAAATTAAGGCTCATGAGGCCAAGATCCAGAAACTGAAGGACGATATAGAAAGAGAGTGACATAGACAGAATCAGAACCGACCCCCTCCAACAACGGGAGGGGAAATTCCTTTTGTTGATTTGGAGGGGACCCCGAGGAGAGAAAGGAGCACCGAGGTCCCAAGAGGTGGAAACACAAGGGTCGAAATCCCCAAAGGTGATCCTAGAGATCTGACAACTTGGAGATCCTTATGATCCAACTCCCCCGTTTACTGATGAGGTTATGAATGTGGGCATATCTCAAATGTTCAAGATGCCCACTATAAAGGCTTATGATGGAACGGGAGACCCAGCTAATCACGTAAGGACGTTCTCTAACGCGCTACTACTACAACCTACCAGTGACGCTCTGAAACGTAGGGCGTTTCCCTAAACCCTAGCGGGCATGGCACAACGTTGGTACAGTCGCTTACCTCCAAATTCTATCACCTCTTTCAAAAAGCTTAGCACCGCTTTCGTCAGCCAATTCATTGGTGGAAGGATTCATGAGAAAGATTCCGCATCCCTCAAGACTGTGATCCAAGGGAAGAATGAGAATCTCAGAGATTACCTCAAACGGTCACCAAGGAGACGCTCAACATTACTGATTTGGAGAACAAAGTGGCCATGGTGGCTTTACAGAATGGAACTTCAAATGTTTATTTCAAGATGTCATTGGCCAAGCATCCCTCTGAGAACATGACTGAACTTCAGCAAATGGCGAGTAAGTATATCAAAGTTGAGGATAGTCTAAAGAAAGAGTCAGTAACAGGAAACACCGGGAATGGTGATAATTTTAGGAAGAGAAAGGTGGAACAAGAATATGATGGGAGTGATAAACACCCGCGCACGGGAAGAGATTCCGATTCAGCTCCTAAAAAGGGGAGTCCAGGGCAAAGGTTTACGGAGTATGCAAGGTTGAACGCCCCAAGAAGCCAAATCATTCGGCCACTAAGGACAGATCCTGAGAAGAGAAATAAGAATCAGTATTTCCGATTTCACAAAGACGTGGGGCACGATACCGACGACTATAGACAATTGAAGGATGAGATTGAGTTCCTAATTCACAGAAGAAGGTTGAATAAATTTTGTAAAGATGGGGATCGGGGAAACCGAAGACGGGATTATGACAGGAAAGATGAGGATCGTAACCGCAATCTGCAGCCCCGGGGGCCGGTAATAAACATGATTTTTGGTGGCCCGACAGCGGCCGGGACAAGTAGAAATTCCAGAAAGGGGTATACACGAGAGGTGATGCACATCGTTGGGGAAACACCGAAGCGTGTAAAGACGGAAGTCTCAATTGGATTCGATGATTCGGACCTTGAAGGGGTAAAGTTTCCCCATGATGACCCATTGGTTATCTCACCTGTGATAGGCAACTCCCAAGTGAAGAGAGTCTTGATAGACAATGGGGCTTCAGTGGACATCCTTTTTAATGATGCCTTCTTGAAGATGGGGTATACTGAATCTCAATTGACACCATCGAATATGCCCATATACGGGTTCAATGGAGTGGAGTCGAAAGTTGAGGGAACAATTCAATTACCCATGACTATAGGGCAAGAGCCAATGGAGGCCACTCAGATGTTAAACTTCTTGGTTATTAAGGCCACTTCTACCTACAATGCTATCTTCAGAAGGACGGGACTTCATGCTTTTAAGGCGGTTGCCTCTACCTACCACTTGAAGGTTAAGTTCCCAACCAGAAATGGTTTGGGAGAAGAGAAAGGAGATCAAAAGATGGCAAGGAGTTGTTATGTGGCCGCTTTAAGGCCTGATGGAACCGGGGGCAGGCCCTGATTGAGGATATGGATGTCCGTGAGGATGAAGAACGGAGAGGAAAGCCAGCAGAAGACTTGGTTTCCATACCCCTGGAGTTGGGAGATCCGGAGAAGGTCAATTACATCGGGGCATCTCTGGAAGACTCCTCGAGAAACAAGCTGATTGCCTTCCTACAAGACAACAATGATGTATTTGCATGGACAGCAACCGACATGCCAGGGATAGATCCTCAACTAATAACACACAAGTTAAATGTGGATCCGAACTGGAAGATGGTGAAACAAAAGAAGAGAAATTTCGTACCTGAAATACAAGAAGCCATAAAACAGGAAGTTGACAAACTCTTAGAGGCGGGGTTCATTGAGGAAATCCAGTTCCCGGAATGGTTGGAAAATCCTGTAATGGTCAAAAAGGCCAATGGAAAATGGAGAATGTGCATAGACTTTACTAATCTAAATGATGAATGCCCGAAGGACTATTTCCCTTTGCCAAGGATTGATATGTTGATAGATGCCACGGATGGGCACGAGATGCAAAGTTTCATGGATGGCTTCAATGGTTACAACCAAATTAAGATGCATAAGGATGACATTCCTAAGGTGTCATTCATCACCGATTTTGGTGTGTATTGTTACCTGGTCATGGCCTTCGGATTGAAGAATGCAAGAGCCATCTACCAAAGGTTTGTAAATAAAATATTTGCCCATCTCATTGGGAAAACTATGGAAGTCTACGTGGATGACATTTCGGTAAAAAGCCTACATAAGGAAGATCACATTGAACACCTACGTGAGGCATTTGAAGTGCTGAGGCACCATAAGATGATATTGAACCCGGCCAAATGTGCCTTTGGTGTCGGGTCAGGAAAGTTCTTAGGTCTCATGGTCTCGAAACGGGGAATCGAGGCTAACCTCGACAAGATCAAGGCTATCCTAGACATGGAACCACCACGTTCCATAAGGGATGTACAGAAGTTAACTAGGAGAATTGCTGCATTGGGGAGATTCATCTCCAAATCCGGGGACAAGTGTTTGCCGTTCTTTAAAACCTTGAAGAAGGTATAAAACTTTGAGTGGACAGAGGAAACCCAAGAGGCCTTTGATCAGGTGAAGAAGTATATGGCTGAGGCCCCGTTGTTGGCCAAGCCAAATATGGGAGAAATCCTTTATCTCTACTTGGCAATCTTGGATCAAGCTGTGAGTGCTGTGCTTGTAAAGGAGGAAGACAAGGTTCGGAAACCCGTATACTATGTGAGCAAGGTTTTACATGGAGCAGAGTTGAACTACTCCACCATTGAGAAGTTTGCCTTAGCATTGGTGACTGCCTCTATGAAATTACGACCCTATTTCCAAGCACGCAAGATTGAGGTCTTTACAGGACAGCCATTGAGAAATATTTTGCAAAACCCTAAAGCCAGTGGTTGGCTCATCAAGTGGTCAATTGAGTTTGGAGAATTTGATGTTAAGTACAAGCCGAGGACGGCCATTAAAGCACAGACATTAGCTGACTTCGTGGTTGAATGTACCATTGACAACCAAGAAGTTGGGGGGCAAGAGATAGTACCTCAGGAAGGTAATGAATCACATAAGGAGGGTACAGAACCCGTCCTCAAGAAGAAGGAATACTGGATGCTCTATTTTGATGAGGCATCAAAAACAGAAACAAGTGGTGCAGGTCTTGTTCTGCAAAGTCCCGATGGATTCATGATTGAATATGTACTGAAGTTGGACTTCCCAACAACCAATAATGAGGCAGAGTACGAAGCTTTAATAGCCAGGCTTGGTCTGGCAGGAGTACTAAGGGTCAAGAATCTTAAAGTTTGTGGAGATTCAAGGCTGGTTGTGGGCCAAGTCAAAGGAGAGTTTGAGGCAAGGGATGAAACCATGGCCAAGTACCTAAGGCTTGTAAAGGCAGTAATGACTCAATTTGACGAGTGTTACATAGAGCACATTCCAAGGGAGGAAAACATCAAGGCCGATTCCTTATCCAAGTTCGCCTCCTCCGAGATTTAGAATTACTCTGGAAGTGTCTACTTTCAAGTTCTGTGAGCCCCTACCATCGATTCAAAGTTGTTCGCACCTATTGGAGTTAGGGAATATTGGATAGATCCCATAAAAGCACACTTTGAGATCGGTTGGCGCTTGACGAATGCCATGGAGGCACGAAAATTAATTGTGAGGGCGTTAAGGTATGCCCTGATTGAAGGGATACTCTACAAGAAGTCTTTTGTGATTCCATATCTAAAGTGTCTGAGACCTGAGGAGGCCAAGTCAGCTATCGAGGAGGTCTATGAAGGGATTTGTGGACAACACTTGGGGGGCAGGGCGTTAGCTCACAAGATAGTTAGACTCGGGTTCTATTAGCCTGAAATGTTGGCCGATGCCAAGGAATATGTAAAAAAGTGTGATCGGTGCCAGAAACATGCACCAATGGTTAGGCAGCCACCAGAGATGTTGACATCCATCAGCTCCCCCATCCCTTTTGCTATGAGGGGGATGAATATACTTTGGACTTTTTCTATGGCCACAGCTCATAGGAAGTTTTTGATTGTAGCTATTGACTACTTCACTAAATGGATTGAGGCCAAACCCTTGGCTAAGATCACAACCAAGCAAGTTGCGCAGTTCATATGGGAGAACGTCATGTGTAGGTATGGAATTCCACGAGTCCTTGTTACGGACAATGGACGTCAGTTTAATAATGAAGAATTCAGAAAGTATTGTGATGAAATTGGAATTGAGCTTCAGTTTACCTCGGTTGCCCACCCTCAAGCCAATTGTCAAGCTGAGGTTGCTAACAGAATCATCCTTGATGGACTTAAGAAAAGGGTGGAATGCTCTCGAAACACTTGGGTGGATGAGTTACTACCCATACTCTGGGCATACCGCACCACCTGCAAGGTGACCATGGGGGCGACCCCATTCATGTTGGCTTATGGAGCTAAGGTTGTAGTACCAATGGAAATCATGCATGCGTCTTCGCGAGTGGAAGCCTTTGAGCCTGGTACCAATGAAGAAGGGATGAAGCTGGCCCTCGACCTGATAGATGAGGTGAGGGATGAAGCTCATGCTAGGAATGTTTAACATTAAAAGAAAGCCACCTTCTACTACAACCTAAGGGTGAAAGAGAGGTTTTTTCGACAGGGGGACCTAGTACTTAGGAAGATTAAAGCATCCGGAGTTGGATAGAAGGGGAAGCTGGCCCCGAATTGGGAAGGCCCATATCGCGTTAAGGGAACGCTAGGACGAGGGTCGTATAAGTTGGAGACCCTGGAAGGAATCGAGGTGCCTCGCACTTGGCACGCATCGAACCTCAAAGTCTATTATGTTCGATTATCCTAAGTAGGACATAGATATTATTAGGAGAATAGCAATAAGGTCAACGAAACCATTTCAGAGTTTTTGAACTCCGAGTAGGAAGTAGAGTACTTATGTAAGGGCTGGACCCATTTCAAGATTCATTTATGAAAATTTTATTTTTAGTTTTCTTCTCACTCGTATTTTATATCTGGAATGTATCAATGCATAACTAAATTGCAAGCTGGTAAAGGCTAAATACAATTGACCAAAAATAGCAAAGGAAAGGAAAACTGGAAGTAACATAAATAAAAGCTCGAAGGCTATGAGTTATAAGTTACAAAACATAAATGAAAACATCAAGCCACGCAGGGCCAATAACTAAGTATCGGCTTCCTTAGAAGGAACCGATCTCTCATCACCTCCTTGGTCCTTCGAAACATCGGCAGAAGGGCAAGGAGAGGTAGCAGTAGTATCTGAATCCCTTCGAAGAGGGGAGGCCTCAGGGTCAAGAATCCTCTCTCCATCTCCCAGGACCTCATCCTCACCTTCTTCCTCCTCAACAGGAGGAACAATAGGAGGGTGTGGACTCGGGAAATCCTCGGGAGAAAACAACATAGGGTGCTTTTTGAGCACCGCCTCCAAAGCCTCGTTCCAGCCATCAGTGTACTGAACAGGGAAAAGAACCTCATCGTGCCTCTCTATCAAGGCCTGAAAATCCTGAGAATCCATGTATTCATCAATAAGGTCCTCCTTCTTGGCCCGTAAATCCACCAAATCAACCTGGGCAGCTTCCAGCTCCTCCGCCTTCCCCTTCAACTTTTCTTCGATCTCTCTACTTTGAATTTTCTCCTTCTGAAACTTAGCCTCGAATGACCTGGCCTTACTTTTCCAGGCTTTAGCCTACTGAGTCATGCTCTGGAAATGGACATTAGCCTGTAAAAAGGTATTAGTTGAAAAAGGGCTACAATGTCAAATAATATAAAATAAACAGGGGAATAAAGAAAAACATAGAGATGCCAGGGCCTGGGCACCCAAGTGCTTAGCTTCATCCATATTGCTTCTCGACACAAAATCCTTGTAGTCGCAAGGGGTGATAGAATTTAAAGACCAGTCCATAGAGTGTTCTGTGGATCATATAGTAGAATCCTTCTTTCAGAAGCCCCAGGGAGCCCTATGCACCGTAGACTGGACATTCACTTGCACGGGCCCTCCTTCCAAATCTATCGGGACCACATCCTATTTTTGCACCTTTTCTGGGTGCAAGAAGGAAGGCTCGGTAGATTTGCCCTTTGTGTCTAGGGCCCTCTTTGCCCTTTTCATGTGGGTAGTTTCATCATCATCAGGCTCAGTAGCCTTCATTATCTTCATGGCAGCTGCATAGACATGAAATAAAATGTTGGTATAAGATTATCTAGAAATTAAGTAAAGTCACGAGGGGATAAGGAGTTACCCAAGTCAGAGACAGTAGAGAAGCCCACAACCCTTAGAGATTCCTCATTGATGAGGTCCCAATGCAAAGTTTGCCCCTTTTATTTGATAAGTGCTTCATAGGCAGCTTGTTCCTCCGTGTTGAGAATGATTTTGTTCGGATTGTCATCAGCCACTTTGGTAAAAGAGCTTCGAAAAAGGGTGCCCCAATCACCCCATTTCCAAACCAGATACATAAACTCTTCTTTCCACTTAGGGTTGTTGTCAACAACCGAGTGATCGTTGAAAATATGCGGTATTTTAGGGCGTTGTCTAATGTATACCCACCCCGGTTGAACAGAAGAACTATTATAAAATGGAAAGATCTTCTTAAATAAGGGCACAGAAAGAGGGAAGTTGTTCCTAAGGCATAATACCATAAAACATAGAATGGATCACCATGCGTTTGGGGGTAATTGACATGGGCTATTTGAACATCAGCTAAAAGTTTGGGAATAAACTCGTGAAAAGGGAACCTAAGCCCAGCTAAAAGGGCATCTCTAAAAACACAAAGCCCATTGGGCCTCCAATGACAAGGCTTGTCACCAGGACCAGCCATGACAAGCTTATAAGGGGGTTTAACTTCATAATTTTTATTGTAACTTTTAATCATATCATCATCATGAAAATTATTACAGCAATTGTAAGCATCTAAATCAGCTAATGAAGGATAATCATCTCCACGAAGGTTGATCATCTCAGTTAAATTCATGTAGGAGAAACGAATTTCGATATCGTTACCTCTTTTTAATGCAGAATTCATCTTGACAAGGCGTTGAGCTGCTTTGTCCGCCATTAATCTCCAACGGAAGGAAGCTTGAAACCCAAAAAAGTTGGGGAAGAAGATGAAGATACAACGAAAACCCAGAAATCTTCAAAGAAATCCAGAAACCGGTGAGAAAATCATCGGAAAATGTGAAAAAAAATGCTAGAAAAACCACCGAGAATTGTCTTAATTTAAAGAGAGAGGTTAAGAGAATTTTTTAGGGGAAACTATAGAAATTTTATAGAAATTTTGTAACCAGCCAATAGCGGGTTAAAATGCTAGGTAACCGGCGATAGCCGGTTAAGGCCCAAAGAAAGGAAGGACCTAGAAGATCCTAGGAGATCTAGAAGGTCCTAAAAAAAATAAAATATATATATATATGGGTTAATTAATCCAAAAATGTAAAAGAAATGGGTTAAGGCCCAATAGGCCTAGCAGGCCCAATAAGTTTACGAATTTACGAATAGGCCCAATATGTAACAGCCCCAGATCCGGGGTCAGGGATCCGGTCGTTACGGTCTCAATTTCCATCGACAAAACCATCATAAATTAAATTACAACCTTGCGACCCAACAACAACATAAAAACACCCGTTATAGTCCTAGAGATGATATCAGAGTAACCATCAATATTATTAATCTCAAGCTTGAGTTCTTACAACCCAAAGAATTTTAATTTAATAACTATATATTCTTTGCCATCCATTTACATGTCATATAAATATATTGATACTCGAAAGCTAACATCTAGTCTACCAATAGCTTCTTACTCAGCAATGGCAGCTATAATCTCAGCGGTTAATCCTCTAGCGGCTATCACTTGCTCGCACCGATTGCATCTCATGCGGCCATCATATCTAGCTGTTGTTGTGATATAAATAAATAAAGCAAGGGTGAGCAATAGCCCACCAAAAGAATATAACTGAACAGTGATAAAATGTATAACAGTTCAAAATATCTTTGGAAACCATATGCCATGCATTAACAAAGATAATACCAGTATAAGGTATAAGATGAAGTTACAAGGTAACTCAAAATATTTATTTCGTGAAATATTTGCTATGCAAAAGATGAGCAAAATATCATCATTTATTATGAAAGAGGAACTTGCCGAAAAATATGGCAATTCCAATTATGAACACTTTTTCCAATCCTGCCAACAATAATAATGTTGCAGAAAATTCCAACTTTGAATGATGAACTAATACTGGACTATTCACCGCACCCGCTGTTCCAATCCTTACGATGATCAGTCGCAGATTGTACAGATCAAATTAGTTTTACTACCGGTAGAAGGAAGAACTGACAGATTTACTTGTCTACCGCCCTGCTAGATCTCCTCGGCCAACGGTTGGGCCAATGGAATGGACCGGCGCTACTCGGCCTCTTACACGACTCCTAGTTTGAATAACATCCATAACTCCAAAATGTAAAGATCTTCCCCCTTTCCCCAAGTGTAATACTTGTTGATAAGACTCCACAAAGTAGTCGTATCTAGTTGGAAAGGAAGATTCACCAATATTTCCCAAGCTGCTGCTTGTTAATGGATATCAACTTGTTCCAACACTCTTACCCCTCGAATGATGAGTGGGTACACAAAGATTCAATGCATAAAAGCAACCAAGTTGCGAGTGAAAAGATAGTTTTTTTTTAACAAGTATATGACTGGGCAGTCAAAGAAATAACATCTCTCAAGCAAGGTTCCCTTATATATTGGAAGATAGATTCGAATGAAGAATAGAGTTTTGAGAACAAGTATCACAATATAATTTGGCAATAGGCATGCATGCTATGGCATATGTATAACAAAATCAATTCATATATATATTCACAACAATAGTTCCGAAGTATTGGAAACTTGCCTGGTACTCTCGATATGCTAATGGCATGACTCGTGGTGGTCCGGCGATCTATAACCAAAATTATCCCGGGTTAATCATCTATCACTTTGAAATGCCAAGTAAATAGTTTACTTAAGCTAACGCACGTTTTCCAGTTTATCTTTCATTAACACCGTTATGATCTGACACTTGCTTGCTATCGAGGCATGTCCTCAATCCTACACTTGGTAGGTACTTAGGCCATGTAAGCTCTAAGGTCGAAAGATTATACCTCGAGATTTATCGATCATTTTCTAAGTGGTTTCTCAAAGTTATAACCAAGTGTATCTTAAAGGGGTTCATTTGCATTTAACCTTGATTCGAACATTTTTAATAAATCGAAAAACGATCCTTTTAACATGAGGTCTTCTCTCGCACCTTCCTTATGATCTCTAAAATTTAATTATCAAGATTCGCCACTGAATTAGTCACGTTAAGAAAATTCAATTTCAGTTACGAACTCGCACTTAAGGTTTCGAACCACTTTTAGTAATTTGACCATATATCCTAAACCGTACGTCCATTTGTTTCGATTCTTTTTCCAAAATGATCTACGACTCGAGATCTATGGGGGTATGTTACATTCTTAACCAGTTTAGACAATTAGAGCTACTGTGATTCACGAATTTCAAGGTTTAACGAAATTTCGGTATTACGACGGCTATAAATCGGACGTTTCCAAATCTTTAATTCACGATCAAACATTAACCAAGCCACACCGGGCATTCATACATCATAACCAGTCCATAATACAACTGATATCACCACCATATACATCATATCTCTTAAATCAATTAAATCTACTACATAATCATGCTTTCATTCTTGTATTAACATCATACTTTTAACTAATCTAAAACCATTCAACAATCATCAAAACTTAAACTAAGAGCTAGGGTTTCAAGAGAGTTATACCTTCCTTGGTGTGTAAATGAGCCTAACAAGCCTTGATCTATTCCTTAGAACTCCTTGACAACCTTAAACTAGCAAGACACATCAAGAACATTCTTAGAATTTTCGGAACTGCTATACCTCAGTTGAAAGAACACGAAAAACGAGGGCCTTACCGAGGTTTTCTAGACAAGGCTTCTAAAGGATAGTTGTAGAGAATCTAACCAGCTTTCCAACAAGCTAAAGAACACAAAATTCCATTGAGAAACGAAGGAGATATGGCCGTTTGAAAATCAGTACAGAAGCTGTTACGAATTCTGGCAGTTTGGTTTCTTCACTTGGGGAGGTGATTTGCCTAGGCTATACTACTTGGATTGCTATGAAATTTGGAGTGAATATTACCCATGGAGTGGAGAGGCTTTGGTTAAAATTTAGTGATTTTATCATGGATAAAAATGGAGATCTGAATTTTTCTTTGAGCTTGGTTTTGCTAGGCAGTTTTGGGAGAGATTGGTTGTTCTTGGTTTTTATTCTTTGTTTTGTTTTCTAAATGACTTAATACATGTAATGTCTATCTATACTTGGATGCATCTATTGCTTTTGTGTTGTTAGCCATCCATTGGACCAAGTGTCACCCATCTACTTGACCACTTGTTGGCACTACATTATGCATTCTCTTTTTTTGTACAAGTGCAAACACACCACCAAGCTTATAGTTGACTTACTCTTTGGTCACCTTAGTTCCTTATCCTCCCACCAATTTGATTTCCTTGATTCCCTGCTTGTTTCTTTGTCCGGTTATTGATCAATTTGATTGATTCTTCGAAGGAATATCTCAAGGATTTCTAGTTAGGGTTTTACCGGAAACCTTCTTAATATTTATACTACTATTCTCATTCCTCCTTTATAATCTTTGAATTTAAATCCCTTAAATCTTTTTAATAATCCCTTAAGTCTTTCAGTGTCCAGGGAAATCTCGGGGAAAATAAAAGTGCTATTTTTCAGAATCCGATAACTTTTACCTACACTCTTTTTCCATTTGGATCATTAGTACAAACTCAGGAATCCGTTCCGGGTACTCCTATGTAGCGTCGTCTGATAATATTCACATTTTCCATCAAAAACACTATTCACAATTTATTCTCTTTTTAATCCTGGTAATCAGAAGATATCCTTGTGCTTCCTCAAGCGTTTCTTAACTCTTTTACGGAACCTCCGGACTTATAACAGATATCGATCTGGATGACATGAGAGTGTCCATTCCTTTCTAAGAAACCCTATCTCAACTTTCTAGGAGATAGATCATTCTAATCTAAGTTGTCAACCCATTGCATTCTTCATGACATATAAATATTGGAATCTATATCCATTCGATATTCATTCATTAGAACTGTTCATACCTTGTAGTCGGAATCATTGTTCCTCCTTTTATCAATACTTAATAAAAAGTTTTAATTCTACCAAAAATTTGGGTTCTTACGGTCTCCCCTCCTTAAATGGATTCCATCCCGGAATTAGGAAAAGACAATTGGGTACTTATTGGTTATTTCATTTTCCGGTTCCCCGATCAATCCTTAATCAATCCCAGTCTTTTACAACACCTCTCACTAGTGTTACAATATACCTTTTATCCTTTCTATCAATCTTTGTCACTTTTCGTACAACGCTCTGTCCGGGTTATGCTCTTACCCAATCATATACTATTACTCTTATTGGTATCTGTAGTGACTTCGGTGTCACTATCACGCTACGAATTCGGAGATAACCTCACTCGTACTATGCATTCCCCGATTGCTTTTATCTTCGCAATCTCGATGTATATATATTTAAGTGGAAAAATTTATTGAGAGATCACTATGATCAATGAACATTTGTTATATTGCGTAGTTAGTACAGAAGGGGGCCAGCCTTTAGTACTTGACAAGCAATTAAACAATTAATGGCATTCTACTTAGACTTCTATCACACAGACAGATAGTCACGTAGTAGTACCTCCCCTCCTTAAAGGGTTGTTCTTCTCAATTCAAAAAGAGTATGAATAAGAGAGAAGAAAAGAAAAGAATTCCGAAGAACTATAGAAATTTCATGATTGCAAAATATCATACTTATGATTTACCTCTGAACTATAGAGGTTTATCCGAGAAGAAAAATAATCGTAATTGTATCAAATACTACTCTATCATAATCTCACGTGTCAACATATCCTCGCTGCTCGGTCCATCATTCTATGGACCTATGTTTTTGTTCAATCTTAGTAATACTCAGTTTTGGAAGTCCTTCCACCTCTCAGGTTGAATCTTAGATTTCTCACTTGACATTACTGTTACTGACATTCATATTTTGTTACTAGCTCTTTCATAATAATAACGCTATCAGGTGGTCATCCCATGAGTTTGTTAGAAAACCCATTCATAACATTCCTTACTTCACATTTCATAATTATCTCCCAATCTTTTCTTTATCAATCACATCCTTCTTATTATCTAATTCTTATTCACTTTTGTTGTTTAACTCCACCGTCATCTCAATGTTGAGACACTCGTCACCTTTATTCAATACGCGTCACATGATTGGGGTCAAACTTTCCTTTGTTCAATCATCTAGATTTTCACTTTCTCATTCCATGAGTCCCTTTGTTACTTGATTAATCTATTCCAAATTTTCTCGACTTTCCCCAACTTAAAGGGGTCAATTTGTATATCATTTATGCTTCTAATTCCAACTTTCCGTTTTGGTCAATAGCTTTGCCATGACAATTCCACACTTTTCTTGCTTCATTACTGGGGCTTCTCAGGAGTCTGCATATCTACTCCCTTATTGATCCTCAACTCTATATTCACCTCTATCAGTCACTTGTTTCCATTTCTACTATAATCAATTTATGAACCACTGTAGCCTAATCATTTATCTCCATATCACGTTATTCCAAAATTTAAACCATCCGAGATAAACCTGGATGATTTCTCTAACTTAGATTCAGTCCCGACACTTCCACAGTCGTGATCACCTAAATTTCTCAGAAGAATCACCACTACATTAATGTAGTCCAGGGTTGAATCACCATCGTTTGTCGTTTACGTTGTGCTTTAATAGCTAACCTTACGGGTTTCGTAATTGTCAGATCACAATACTCTAGGAAGACAAAATCATCACTATTCCTTATCCATAAGGAATACTTCCTAAACTTGGTGTAGATTTTACATGAAGCAGATAAAATTGCATAAGAGCTTCAAGCATCGCAGCTATGATGGTTGAGGAGGTTATTAATCTTATGTCTCCAGTAGAAGACTAGAAGCTTAACGGTTTACTTAATCACTTTTCGAACCTCGTTAATCCTTCACAGGGATATCTTTCAACATCCCGAATCTCCAACCTCATATTCTCTATCTTGTTTGCACAGAAATACACCATCATAAACTTGCTTGTTATTCATCATCATGCCAATTAGCTTACCAATATCAGTACCAATCTACCTTCTGTATTCAGTCATCCCTTATTACCTATTCTCTCCTCTCTCTTTCTAAAATAAAGGAGAGTCTCTTAGGGAATTTGGTCTGGCCTGTCGCAGAGACTCCTAATGTCGGTAATGTGCTTCAGACAATATCAGGAATCGAATGTTTACTTAAACTGTTCTTATAGTTGATCCTCGTACAATCATCAGTGGGAACGTAAATTCCTCCATCACATTTTGACCTTCAAGGTCCTTTTTATTATCATTCTGTTTCCTTTGGTATGAGCATTTATGGTACTCCTCTATACTTAAAGTGTCGGCCACCTCATTGGCCTTTCCTGATTATAACAATTTATTGCAATCAATGTTTTTTGGATATATTCCAACTTAGGGTGAAAGCATTATCCCTTGAACTCTACTGAAGGGTAGAAAACATATACCAATCTTTCTCCATAAGTCATTGCTTCCGGCTTTTTGGTGTGAACTTTACTACAGTTACTCCTAATCATACCTAGGATATTTCTATTATTAGTTCTTTCTTGTTTTAGGATCATCTCAACCTTGATTGGTTCAATCCATACTTTCTCATGGCTTCACACATGCTTCATCTGGCGTTATTATTTATCTACATTCCTTACCAAACTTCCATTTTGAAGTTCAGAATATATTACCTTTTTCTTATAAGTTTTTCCTTAGGTCATCCTCATCAATCCTCCTGTATTTCCTGGGTACAGGGTACATCAAAATATCAGTAATCAATCCTATGACAATTCTGTCTATGTACTCTTCTAGACCCCTTTCAATAATTCCTTACAGGTTATTGTTACCTTGGTCGATTCAACTTATATTATCTGAATTTTACACTGTCTTTATTAGGGGTGATGATATCCTTTGTGCATCCCCAAAGTTCGTCTTAATTTATAGATATTCCATCCTCAATTCTATTTTCAAGGAATAATTACATTATCCTGAAATGGGCAATCAAATCATGTATCCTTAATAAGGGTCTCTTTTCAATCATTCTCATCTTAATGCTAACCTTTTCTTTCAAACGAATGTCGGTCTACATGACCTTCCAAAAAAATAACATATGTCTTATTTGCTCTTTCTTACAGAACTTGGTAATGGTAGCAAGGATGTTCTGGAAGATATTGGTCATGTTCAACATGAATCTCTTAGTACCTATTGCTCCTCTTGAGGACAATAAGTTTCAGATAACATTTATGCATCATACTGCACCATCTTTTACAATCTTCGTAACTCTTCATTGGTCACTATCCTCAATCCTAATACGTCCATGGTATATATAAAATCCATCATCATGTATCTCAATTCATTTTATATCACAAGTCCTCGCGGTTGGTGCTTGGTTAGAAGCACCTCGCTTTGTCTTTACATTACTGGTTTTGTCACTTGATATTCCTTTGTGACTTGGCCCCAACTGGCCATACTAAAATATTTGGATTTAGGGGTTAGCTAATAGCGTTACTTTTTTAGCAATTGCCGGTATAGTGCCTTCTTCTCTGATACCTTTTGATCTTTTCAACATTTTACTCCATATAAGTCTCAATCGACTTCTCGGTACCGTCTCCATTCACCTTTCCTTTACTTTTATCTTTTGAACTATTCTTATTAATTCCACGTGCCATAAAAGCGTAATACTTCTGTCATAACAGCCTTTTCATTTAAGTCAATCCCGGAATTTCCCAATCCGGCTTGTTTCTTAATTACATTTCCCTTTTTCCGTCCAATCTCAACTTCATAATTTTATCTCTATAACCAGTCGTAATACTCGGGGTCTATCTACCAGCCCGTATAGCGGCTACCTTACCTAATCCATAGGGTTCGCTCCAGTTCCACTCTCTTTAATGATATCTTCTGATAATCAGAAAGACAAGGTTTGCCAAAATTCGTCGAATTTCCTTCCAGAATCAGGGAAATTTTGGTCAATCTGCCCATTGGTAACACTAAGAAGATTTATTTCGAAACCTGAAGAATAGTTCTAGGAACATCCAAGCAGGTCGAATCGTAAACAGTTATAGTAATGAAATGATTGACATAAAGTTGGGAGTTTAACCTTTGGAAAGAAACCAAATATATATTCTGTAGAAAGGAAATCAAAAGTTCCAAACTGAACATGCCACATCTTCTCCCTGTTACATATTCGTCCTAATAGACAATACTACCGAATACCAGTCTACCTAATAACTAGTCTCAGAAGGAACACCACCGTCGGAGTTAGTCATTCCCCAAAATTGGCACTACCAAGGCCATCCGAATCTGTGAGCCATGATGTCCAAATGTATTCGAAATTACGCTACAGTGCTGCATAAGCACAGAACCTATACCTGTATGAGATGCATCATAATATGTCCCAAAGTTTCCTTCTTCCATTAGGCAACGCCGACGCTGGGTCGTCACCAACTTCATATTTAGCTCCAGGAGGATCTTCTCACATTTTTAAAACATTCTACTTTACCTCCTAACCACTGATCGTGTTACTCGATCCATTTATGATTCCGCGTCGAAGTAAACTAATTTAACTAACATAATCATTCAAGGAAAAGAAAGAATTTAATCTTCCTCTGAATCATATGCATCCAATGTTTCTGGTTCATCATTCCACTGAGTTAAAATAACCTTATACTTAGTCTCTGACAATAGTCTTTTTACGGGTTTATCATTGACTCACTGGTCATTTCCTCTTGTAGGTTCTGAGATCATCGTCTCGCTTATTACTCCCTTACACAACTTTATCTAATCATGCCATCCCTTCCCAATGTCTTTACTTCCTAAGCTGATCCATTCATAAAGTGAACAATTCTCTGAATAAAACCACCGCATCAATCTCAATTTAACTTCATAAATTATAACCTATGGAATCTGCCTTCTCATGGCGAATTACCATTGACAATATTCACGCTAATCCATTTATCACATGATATGGCGCTTGCTTCCTTTACCTCAACTGCTTCTGTGGGCTCTGCTCCCCGTCCTATATCGATGTCTTTGATAATCATGCATCATTCTACTATTTTCTCATTAATCTGAAAGTCTCTAAGGATCTTTATTTATCCCAATATAAGACCGCAAGTGATCCTTCCAATCTGTCTTACTTGCTGGTACTACCTCTGGTAGTCCGGCTATAAATCCAATATAAAATTTCAATTTTCTTAGTAATATCTTAGTTCTTTATGCTGACATCTCTGAGCACTGTACCTTAATTCTTACAGTCTCTCTGGCTTAAGCCCTCATTTCTTCAAGGGTAAACTCCTTATCCTTAACAGGATTCTCCTCCTCTGTTGGAACCTCTTCCGGGTCCTCAGTAGGGTACTCATCGAATTCGTCGTCTGATCGTCAGCATATAATCAAGCATCATTGTGCTGCTACTCGCATGCCTCAAGGTCTGTCGCCTTTCCAGTCGATACAAGAACGAGCTAAGTTACTATCATGATACTTAAGAGTTCCCATAAGGGTTTTATATGTCAGTACTATATTAATTAGTCCGACTATAAACTTGGCAAGAGTTCTTATTATATTAGTGAATTTATTGTTTTAACGTCGCCTCATCTCTCGTGTTTATAACGTACGTTCTGATACCATTTCTGTAACAGTCCCAGATCTGGGGTCAGGGATCCGGTCATTACGGTCTCAATTTCCATCCACAAAACCATCATAAATTAAATTACAACCTTGCGACCCAACAACAACATAAAAACACCCATTATAGTCCCAGAGATGAAATCAGAGTAACCATCAATATTATTAATCTCAAGCTTGAGTTCTTACAACCCAAAGAATTTTAATTTAATAACTATATATTCTTTGCCATCCATTTACATGTCATATAAATATATTGATACTCGAAAGCTAACATCTAGTCTACCAATATCTTCTTACTCAGCAATGGCAGCTATGATCTCAGCGGTTAATCCTCTGACGACTATCACTTGCTCGCACCGATTGCACCTCATGCGGCCATCATATCTAGCTGTTATTGTGATATAAATAAATAAAGCAAGGGTGAGCAATAGCCCACCAAAAGAATATAACTGAACAGTGATAAAATATATAACAGTTCAAAATATCTTTGAAAACCATATGCCATGCATTAACGAAGATAATACCAGTATAAGGTATAAGATGAAGTTACAAGGTAACTCAAAATATTTATTCCGTGAAATATTTGCTATGCAAAAGATGAGCAAAATATTATCATTTATTATGAAAGAGGAACTTGCCGAAAAATATGGCAATTCCAATTATGAACACTTTTTCCAATCCTGCCAACAATAATAATGTTGCAGAAAATTCCAACTTTGAATGATGAACTAATACTGGAGTATTCACCGCGCCCGCTGTTCCAATCCTTACAATGATCAGTCGCAGATTGTACAGATCAAATTAGTTTTACTACCGGTAGAAGGAAGAACTGACGGATTTACTTGTCTACCGCCCTGCTAGATCTCCTCGGCCAACGGTTGGGCCAATGGAATGGACCGGCACTACTCGGCCTCTTACATGACTCCTAGTTCGAATAACATCCATAACTCCAAAACGTAAAGATCTTCCCCCTTTCCCCAAGTGTAATACTTGTTGATAAGACTCCACAAAGTAGTCGTATCTAGTTGGAAAGGAAGATTCACCAATATTTCCCAAGCTGCTACTTGTTAATGGATATCAACTTGTTCCAACACTCTTACCCCTCGAATGATGAGTGGGTACACAAAGATTCAATGCATAATAGCAACCAAGTTGCGATTGAAAGGATAGTTTTTTTTTAACAAGTATATGACCGGGCAGTCAAAGAAATAACATCTCTAAAGCAAGGTTCCCTTATATATTGGAAGATAGATTCGAATGAAGAATAGAGTTTTGAGAACCTTCCTTGATAAAAATAATAAGAATAAGCTCAGAAATAATTTACGTAACATCTGAATGTTGAAGATGATTTTTTTGAAGAAGATATAACAATATTGAAGTTATTTTAAAGTATTGAATAAATATTCAGAGTATATTTATTGAATCAGAAATATTTAAAGAATATTTATAAATATAAAAGAATATTTTTAATCGAAGTATTTCTCAAAATAATTCCCGAATGAATATAAAGAAAATATTCATTGAATAAATAAATACTTAAATGAATATTCAAAATAATATCATTTAATAATTAAAACTCGAAAGAAATATTTGAAATAGTATTCGTTAAGTAAATAGAACTTCAAATGAATATTAAAAATAATATTCCTTAAGTAAATAAATCTTAAATGAATATTCAAAAATTATATTCATTTAATAAATAATATTCTAAATGAATATCAAAATAATATTCATTTAGTAGTCAAAATTTTAAAGGAATATTCGAAATAATATTCAACTAATATTTCTCGACTGAGATAATACTCAAATAACATTACTCGAAAGATTTTAAGTAATCGATACTTTATGGAAATATCAATAACGTTTAATAATAACATTCCTCAAAATGAATCATAATCTGTCGCTGGAATCCCTCCGGGTTTCCACGACTATCTCTATAACTCAAAATACCGACTCCCGGTCTATATTGAAAGAATGGATATCTAATGGCCCTTTCTCTAAGGGTCTTAACAAAATAATCCGGCTTATAACTGATAATTCATATCTAGTCTATAAGCCAATATCAATTCAGGCAACAAGTATCAAAATATAATTTGGCAATAGGCATGCAAGCTATGGCATATGTATAACAAAATCAATTCATATATATATTCACAACAACAGTTCCAAAGTATTGGAAACTTGCCTGGTACTCCCGCTATGCTAATGGCATGACTCGGGATGGTCCAGCGATCTATAACCAAAATTATCCCGGGTTAATCATCTATCACTTTGAAATGCCAAGTAAATACTTTACTTAAGCTAACTCACGTTTTCCAGTTTATCTTTCATTAACACCATTATGATCCGACACTTTATCGAGGCATGTCCTTAATCTTACACTTGGTAGGTACTTAGGCCATGTAAGCTCTAAGGTCGAAAGATTATACCTCGAGATTTATCGACCGTTTTCTAAGTGGTTTCTCAAAGTTATAACCAAGTATATCTTAAAGGGGTTCACTCGCATTTAACCTTGATTCGAACATTTTTAATAAATCGAAAAACGATCCTTTTAACATGAGGTCTTCTCTCACACCTTTCTTATGATCTCTAAAATTTAATTATCAAGATTCGCCACTGAATTAGTCACGTTAAGAAATTTCAATTTCAGTTACGAACTCGCACTTACGGTTTCGAACCACTTTTAGTAATTTGACCATATCTCCTAAACCGTAAGTCCATTTGATTCAATTCTTTTTCCAAAATGATCTACGACTCGAGATCTATGGGGGTATGTTACATTCTTAACCAGTTTAGACATTTAGAGCTACTGTGATGCACGAATTTCAAGGTTTAACGAAATTTCGGCATTACGACGGCTATAAATCGGACGTTTCCAAATCTTTAATTCACGATCAAACATTAACCAAGCCACACCGGGCATTCATACATCATAACCAGTCCATAATACAACTGATCTCACCACCATATACATCATATCTCTTAAATCAATTAAATCTACTACATAATCCTGCTTTCATTCTTGTATTAACATCATACTTTTAACTAATCTAAAACCATTCAACAATCATCAAAACTTAAACTACGAGCTAGGGTTTCAAGAGAGTTATACCTTCCTTGGTGTGTAACTGAGCCTAACAAGCCTTGATCTATTCATTAGAACTCCTTGACAACCTTAAACTAGCAAGACACATCAAGAACATTCTTAGAATTTTCGGAACTGCTATACCTCAGTTGAAAGAACACAAAAAACGAGTGCCTTACCGAGGTTTTCTGGACAAGGCTTCTAAAGGAGAGTTGTAGAGAATCTAACCAGCTTTCCAACAAGCTAAAGAACACCAAATTCCATTGAGAAACGAAGGAGATATGGCCGTTTGAAAATCAGTACAGAAGCTTTTACGAATTCTAGCAGTTTGGTTTCTTCACTTGGGGAGGTGATTTGCCTAGGCTATACTACTTGGATTGCTATGAAATTTGGAGCGAATATTGCCCATGGATTGGAGAGGCTTTGGTTAAAATTTGGTGAATTTTATCATGGATAGAAATGGAGATCTGAATTTTTTTTTGAGCTTGGTTTTGCTAAGCAGTTTTGGGAGAGATTGGTTGTTCTTGGTTTTTATTCTTTGTTTTGTTTTCTAAATGACTTAATACGTGTAATGTCTATCTATACTTGGATGCATCTCTTGCTTTTGTGTTGTTAGCCATCCATTGGACCAAGTGTCACCCATCTACTTGACCACTTGTTGGCACTACATTATGCATTCTCTTTTTTTGTACAAGGGCAAACACACCACCAAGCTTATAGTTGACTTACTCTTTGGTCACCTTAGTTCCTTATCCTCCCACCAATTTGATTTCCTTGATTCCCTGCTTGCTTCTTTGTCCGATTATTGCTCAATTTGATTGATTGTTCGAAGGAATATCTCAAGGATTTCTAGTTAGGATTTTACCGGAAACCTTCTTAATATTTATACTACCATTCTCATTCCTCCTTTATAATCTTTGAATTTAAATCCCTTAAATCTTTTTAATAATCCCTTAAGTCTTTCAGTATCCAAGGAAATCTCGGGGAAAATAAAAGTGCTATTTTTCAAAATCCGATAACTTTTACATACACTCTTTTTTCCTTTGGATCATTAGTACGAACTCAGAAATCCGTTCCAGGTACTCCTATGTAGCGTTGTCTGATAATATTCTCATTTTCCATCAAAAACACTATTCACAATTTATTCTCTTCTTAATCCTGGTATTCAGAAGATATCCTTGTGCTTCCTCAAGCGTTTCTTAACTCTTTTACGGAACCTCCGGACTTATAACAGATATCGATCTGGATGACATGAGAGTGTCCATTACTTTCTAAGAAACCGTATCTGAACTTTCTAGGAGATAGATCATTCTAATCTAAGTTGTCAACCCATTGCATTCTTCATGACATATAAATATTGGAATCTATATCCATTCGATATTCATTCATTAGAACTGTTCATACCTTGTAGTCGGAATCATTGTTCCTCCTTTTATCAATACTTAATAAAAAGTTTTAATTCTACCAAAAATTTGGGTTCTTACACAATAAGAAATGGGTTCTATCACAACTTCAGTCAAATTCGTTCAAAAATCCGAAATCAAAATGCTTTTCACCAAAGTGTCAAAATTGAGTTTAGTCGACCAGGATCCTGATCGATAATTCAACCAGGAATCCTCGTCGAAGTATTATCGAGTAAAATGTTAAAATTGAGTTAAGTCGACCAGGAATCCTCGTGTAAGAACCCTAATTTTTGTAGTATTTTTTTTATATAATATCACTTGACATTGTCAATTTGGAACCTTTTGAGTCACCCATGTTGTTTAATGGAATGGATTATCTGAGAAATTTATGTTGTTACATTCACTGTGTAAGGAAAAGGTAAGATTGCTGAAGGCCAGAGTCTTATTGCTAGTAAGATTTATAAAACTTGGGATTTGAGAGTTATTAGAGTATTAAAAGATTTTTAAGAGACTATGACCAGGGGTTATGGATATTCAAGGAATTTACACAATTAAGTACTTAAGGAATTACAAGGAAATCTCTACGTGACAAAATATTATTACGAGGAGTTTAATTAAGATACGTTATGAAATGAGGAAAAAGTGACAAGCATTGGTGGAGGAATAATAATACAAGGAAGGATATTACATGCAAGTCTCATGAAACTAGATTGTTAGAAAAGCAAACTAGAAAATGCCAAAGCAACCAATGAATAGTAATTAGTTGGTGCATTATTCTAGGAGACAAAGGAGTATGGTGCATGCCTAGTCTACTACCTAGGGTGTCAACATGTGATACACTACCAATACATATCAATACATAACACAATAATACATATCATAACACATTACCCAACCAAAACAACTCACCCCCCCCTTTGTTCAAGAACTCTCGGCCCAAGCTCTCAAGGGAGGAAGAAGAAGAATTTTCTTTAACTTCCCCTCACTTACAAATCAAGGCAAAAATCCTAGGTCTCCTATACACTATAAAGAAGGTATGCTATGAATTTCACACCATTTTATCCATCCAATCTTGAGATATTAATTGTTAAAGATAGAGTGAATAGTAACCAAGTGTGTTTATCTTTTAGATCTTGAAGGATTAAGGGTTGTAGGAGCTCATCTAAGTGTTCTTGAGACTTGTAAAGCTTACCCAAGGCTCCTAGATACTCAAGAAGGTATAAAACTCTAACCCCTCTTGGTTATGAATTATTTATGGTGTATAATGATAGATCCATGGATGTTAGTGTGAATCTTGGACATATAAGTTATGGATGATGTAGATCTTGAGTTTAAATGTTGTGGTTGTGATTTTTAAGCTTGTGGTTAGTGTATGTAACTCCATGTGTGCTAGAGAGTATGATCTTGGTGGCTTAGATGATGGTTGTGATATTTATATGGGATTCTTGAATAATTAAGTGGGAAAAACATGCTGTGTAAATTTTCCAGGAACTTGTACTGTCTTGTAGGAGGGTTTTGAACCCCTAAATCTTGTCCCCTGCAGTCCTAATATATATTGTTGGAAAGGTATTTGAATGTAGTTTCCAGAAATATAAGGTTCATGACTAGGTGATGTATAAATTTTGAGTTATGGCCTGAGAAGTGAAAAGTGTTTCTGGAATCCGAACTGCACTAAATGGTCCACTTGTGAACCTTGTTTAAACCCCTAAAAATTTATGTAGGATCATGGAAAAATTAGGGGAGCTAGTAAATGCAGTGGTGAAGGCTACCCGAAAAGAATTGGATTAAAATATGTATTTTTCAATTTTATAAAAATGTTGGAGTAAAATCCGAGCAAGTGAAAAACCACTTAGGAGATTAGTTTAAAGTAGTTTTAAGAGTATTCACTTGAGTTTCGAGTTTGAGGAATAGATTTGAGTCGAATGGGTAAAGAATGTGATAATGTGATGACATGTTCATATAGGAGGGTTAGTGGGTCAAATGGTGGAGTCGCTAAGATGGCCTTGTATTCTTTAAAACATTACGATTAAGTGTTGTTGCTAAGATACTAACGAGCGAATATTGGATATTTATAGATTGTCGCTCCACTCCACGAGCCCAACCACCCCAACCTTCCCAAGGCAAGTTTTCCAACTCTAAGCATTTATTTTCAAGATATTATGTTCCTGATTCTACCTATGCAAGTTTACTTTTCAAAACTTACATATATAAGGACTTTCACTGTTGTGTTTGTAGTTTTCAATCGTATCAAATGTTTATGCTTATTGAAGTAATGATGAAATTGAGATGTATAAGCACATATATGTTTGCACCCCTTGAACTTAGAATGAAATGTTTTCTTCGGACAACGACTCTAGCAATAGAGGTCGTAGCGGTCCATATATATTATTGACCGGGGAGCGGTATATTATTATATCGTAATTAAATTGCGAAAAAAACCCGAAGGGTCATTCAGGAAGTATCGTATACTTAAGTAATTATTCTTATATCATCATAAATACTCAAAAATACCTATCTTGGATTAAAAGCTAATTTAATTTAATTATTATTTTATTAATTATCAATATTAAATCTTAAAATACCATTTATTAATTATTTTTCATTATTTTAAAGACAAGGCTAATCCAAGATACCTTTAGTACTTTCAAACTCGAACTCTTTCGAACTCAAAACATTTTCGAAAACCCCCAGTCAGGTTTGCTTCTTGTACGATTTCAAGAATCATCGGTCGACTGACGTCGGACCTCAATTACTCAGTTTTCAATCAAAATCAAGTTTTTAAAAGAAAAAGAAAAAGGGACTCTGGCAGGTGTGGGAACCGTTGACGAACGATTCCCGGGATGTTTAAGCGGCCGTGAGCCAGGCGGTCCATCAATTATTATTCCGGCCCAGGTGTTGCCGAAGGATGATTACGGATGTAGTTTTCATCGAGGGTGATTACGGATGTAGTTTTCACCCGAGGATAGTTACGGATGTAGTTTCTATCCTTCTACCGGTAGAGAAAACCCGCGGATTATTGGACTTGGATGTGGCGACTGATCATCGTCAATCCCTGTCAAGTTTTTATGTTTTCTTCCAGTCCCATCCTCCACTTTGGAAAAATACTCAAACACTGCTTCTTGGGCCTAAGTGCCAAGTTGCCGATAGTATGGTTTTTGATAAGAAAAATATTGACATCGTGCAGTATCTAGAACTGCAAGATTTTCTATAAAGATTGGCACGTGTTAGTGCACTCTTGCAATTATTTCAAAGAATGAAATGTTTTTGAATTAGAAACCTTCTAAGCTAATGGAAGGAAAGGGGTTTGCAATGATGTATTCCCGGTACAGTATGTTAACCGTAGAGTGTTTTGCCAAAGATGATATACTCATATGTATATATTCTTAAACTTGAGATATATTGAAATGGGAACCTTATAAAGGGTTCATATGTTATTCTTAAAGCTCCTTAGTGAGTATAGACGTGTTATTCAAACTCGGACATATATATTGTCCAATTATGTTTTAAAATCTGAGATATATACCCATATAGTTGGGAATGTTTTCGAAATAAACCACATTATTATTTTTCAAAATGGTGAACTTGCTGAGCATTATGTAGCTCATTCTTGCTTTATAAAAACTTTTCAGAAAGAGAAGAATATGGCCGATTAACTCCGCACCAGCAGAAGAGGAGTAGAAGAATTACCCCGGAGATGATTTAGTTCCTGATAAATACTACAAAGTAAGTCTGATAGGTTTTCAACTGTAATAGTAAGACTTGTCTTCAAGTGTAGTTGTATAAGTGGAAGCGCGTAAGATTCTGGATTGTACAGATGAATTATAATATTTAGTGTTACTTTTGATTATCGTTTCTGAGGCTCTAACTTGGTTGTGCGTAAGATTGAGGTCTGGATAGGTGTATTGCTGAGTTGTAAAGTTAATACAGGTATGATATGGTTGGATGGTGATGTGACGACTTGAATCTTTGACCTCAGATTTGGGGGCGTCACACCTCGTCGAAGTATTGTCGAGCAGACTGTCAAAATTGAGTTAAGTCGACCAGGATCCTGATCGAAGGTTCGACCAGGAATCCTCGTCGAAGTATTGTCGACCAGGTTGCAGAATTGAAGTTATTGTTAGGACTAATTCATTAGTTGTGATGTTAAGAATAGAATTTTGCTAATATTTCTTGTATATCCTGATCTTATAAAGGATTTAGCACTTTCTATAGGATATATGTGTTGAACAGTAATCTGTAGAATTTAGTCAGGAACATTGCATCAGAGACTACATGTTAGGAACAGTGTATCGGGGACTACATGTCAGGAACAGAGGAGCAGATCCTGATATATTAAGTCAGATCCTGATCAAATACTGATGGGATAATCAGATCCTGATGCAATGGGAAATCCTGATATCAGTCATGTTACTGATGATGTCAGTCGTGTTACTGATGATGTCATTATGGATGCTATAGAAACTGGCAAGTGCTATAAAACGGGATCTTTGTTTTGGAAAACAAGCAAGAAGATATCGTGAAGGAATTGAATTCTCTATTGATGGAAACTATCAACTGGACGGCAGAACATTGTCATAGATAGATTATAATTATGTTATTAGTTGATAGGTAGCATTATAAATACTCTCTCTATATCATTGTAAATAGCGTGAGTGCGTGAGTGATCAAGTGAGTTCGTAAGGTTTGTATTCGAGAGTTCGAAACAAACAGAGAGAGAGATTTGTATTGTCAGCAGCTGCTAAAGGTATTATACACCTTTGGTAGAGTTTGTATTTGAATATTTTAATACAAACAAAGTTTGATTCATTCGTTTATTCTTGTTCATATAATCAAGCAAAAATCAGACACGATTATATAACTTGTATTCAACCCCCCCCCTTCTACAAGTTATTCGAGTTAACAATTAGTATCAGAGCAGGTTGATTTCGAATAATCATAAAGATCTGCAATCATGTCTGGTTACAAGGATGGTAATACTAAGATCCCTATGCACAAGAGAAACGAATATACTCTATGGGAAGTGAAGATGTTGCATCACTTGGAAGCAACAGATCCTGATTATCTTGACAGAATCAGAGATGGGCCTTTTGTTCCAACAAGGCTTGTTCCTCAAGCAACTGTCGAAGGAAAAGTTGTTCCAGAACATATAGCAGAGAGGCCTAAATCTGAATGGACACATAAGGAAAAGGAGAACGTTCTTAAGGATGCTAAAGTGAGAAACATACTATTCAACAGTCTTGATTCTGTTCTCACTAACTATGTTCTCTCGTGTAAAACTGCTAAGGAGATATGGGACAATCTAAAGGTTCACTGTGAAGGAACTAAACCTGTCAGGAAGAATATGAGGACACTTCTTATACAACAGTATGAGTACTTTGAATCCAAGTCTGGTGAGTCACTTACTAACACCTTTGATAGGTTTACTAAACTCATCAATGAGATGGCCATGCATGGTAAATATTATGACTTGGAGGATATGAATACGAAGTTCATGAAAGCTCTTCCTGATTTCTACAATGAGAAGATATCTGCAATTTAGGAAGCTAATGATCTTGATGAGATATCATTAGAAGCAGTTTATGGAAAATTGAGAGCTTATGAACTTGACAGGCAGCAGAAAAAGAGCAGGAGTGAAGGAAAGATGAAAACTGTTGCACTCACTGCTCAGTCTGAATCAAAGAAGCTTCCAGAAGAAAAGTCTGAATCTACTGAAAGAGACTTGAGGAAGAAGAAGAGCAAAGAAATTTCTGAGTCAGAGACTACAGATATAGACTCTGAAGATAATGATTCTGAATCAGAGATGCAAGAACTCTTTGCTATGTTTGCTAAAGCTTTCAAGAAAGGAATATTCAACAGGAGAAGATTTAGCAAAGGTACTTTTCAGAAGAAAGAGGAGAAGAAGAATGACAAAGGCAAGAGTACAATTATCAAGTTTGATAAAGCCAAGATCAAGTGCTTTAACTGCAGTGAGCTTGGACACTTTGCTAGTGAGTGCAAGAAGCCTTGGAATTCAGGAAAGGGTAATGCACTCATGGTCACACAGAAGGATTGGGCAGACTCCAGTGATTCTGAAGATGAATTGGATTATGACAACATTGCATTGATGGCAAGTGCTTCAGACAAGCCTGGATCTCCAAAGAAAACTTCTTCATCTTCTGTTAAGGTATCACTTCACTCTCTTGATTCGTTTGATAGCTTAGATTCTGATGATATTAGATCTATTCATGTTGAGTTTAAGAATCTTATGACTAATTTCAAAATTCTTGCTAGTGAAAAAGATGAACTCAAGGCTAAGAATGATGAATTAGTTAGTAGAAATAATTTTCTTGAATCTGAGTTAATTCAAATGGAAGAATATAAGTTAAGTTCTGACAAAGCTAAGCATGATTATGGTGTAATTCTTGAGGCTTATGACTATGTCAAAAAAGAACTCGAGGAAGAGAGAGATGTGATTAAAACCATTAACAATTCTGGTAAAAATACTCAAGAAATCATTGAAAATCAAATTTTGGGTAAAGTTAATGGTTTAGGTTTTGATAAGGCTAGGCAAGAAGATACTCTAGCTATTGTCAATGATAATAATAAAATTGAAGCTAGCACATCTAAGTCTGAAGGTAAGAAGATAGTTTCTGAACTTAAACATGTTAAATTTGTTGATTCTAAAGGTACCCCAGTTATGCACAAAAGAATTAACAATAGCAATTCAGATGAGAGAGTGTTAGAAAAACCTAAGAATGTAAACATAGGTTTTCTGTCTAAGTCTCAGTTGAAACAGAGACTAGAAAGTATTTCAGAGTCTAGCAAGATTAGAAGAAATAGGAATAGAAAAGAAGGTATTAAAAAAGAGAATAATTACAAGAATGTACCTGATGCACCTAGGAAGAAATGCTATAAATGTGGAAATCATAATCATTTGGCCCTAGGCTGCAATCAAAAACCTTCTTGGAAAACTGAGTCCAGATTCCCCAAGACTCAGAGAATTCAATACCAACCACAAAAACCCTGTAATCATTGTGGTAGTTTACTTCATTCCATTTATATGTGTAAGGAGTATCATGAACTGTATTATGACTATTATTCTCTGAAATCTGAAACTCCTAGTCACAAACAGTTTGTGAAATCTAAGTCTAAGGTTGATTCTGCAACAGGTAAATCATAATCAAAATCTTCAAAGCCTGTTGGCTCAGAAGTTAGTAAGAAAGGATCCAATCAAAGTTGGGTCCTAAAAAATTCTAACTAGCTACTTTTTGTTTGCATGGCACTGGAAAGAAGCATTCAATTATCTTGGACAGTGGATGCTCTGGACATATGACTGGAAAGAAGTCCCTGCTTACAAAGTTTGAGAGGAAAGCTGGCCCAGTAATATCCTTTGGAGATGGCAACAAAGGAGAAACTCTGGGATATGGCTCAATTATTTTGGGGAATGTCATCATAGAAAATGTAGCACTGGTTGAAGGCTTGAAACACACACTTTTAAGCATAAGTCAACTGGGTGATAAGGGTTACCAATCAATCTTTGACAGTAAGGGATGCAAAATCTTGAATATGAAGAATGGAGACATTGTTCTGACTGGTCAGAGACATGGTAACATATATGAAGCCAGCTTGAGTGACACATCTAAAGGAACTGTCAGATGTCTTTACAGCAAGGCATCAAATGATGAAAGCTGGAATTGGCACAAGAAGCTCTCACATCTCAATTTCAAAAAGCTTAATCAACTTGTTAAGCATCATCTGGTGAGAGGCCTACCTCAGGCAAACTATGTGCAAGATGGACTTTGTGATGCTTGTCAGCTTGGAAAACAAAGAAGAACCACTTTCAAGAGCAAGACAGAAAATTCCATTACTGAACCATTTCACATGCTGCATCTTGATTTATTTGGTCCAGTAAACATTATGTCTATTAATAAGAAAAGATATGCTCTAGTTATAGTGGATGACTACACAAGGTTCACATGGGTATTCTTTCTACACAACAAGGATGAAGCTCCTCAGCAAATCATTGAACTTGTCAAGAATATTCAAAATAGCTCTGAGTACAAGGTCAAAATGCTTAGAAGTGACAATGGCACAGAATTCAAGAATTCTACAATGGAGGAGTATTGTGCAGACAGTGGAATTACTCAACAGTTTTCTGCACCTGGAACACCTCAGCAGAATGGTGTAGTAGAAAGAAAGAACAGAACTCTCATAGAGGCAGCAAGAACCATGCTTGCAGATGCAAAGCTTCCAACCTATTTCTGGGCAGAAGCTATCAACACTGCATGTTTCACTCAATACTGTACCTTGGCAAATGCTCATGGTAAGACTCCCTATGAGCTGATCAAAGGAAAGAGACCAAATGTGAAATACTTTCACATCTTTGGATGCAAATGCTATGTCCTAAAAATTCATCCAGAACAACTTGGAAAATTTGAAGCCAAATCGGATGAAGCAATCTTTCTAGGATATTCAGCATCAAAGGCCTTCAAAGTATACAATCTCAGAACCCACATTGTTATGGAATCAATTCACGTTACATTTGATGATAAGAAGTTTGGAATTTTGCAAACTGATGAAAGTCATGACAATCTGGAATTTGAAAATCTTAAGTATTCTGAGATTCCCTCCAGCGATGATGAAGGTTCTGCAGAGGAAATCTCTATTGCTTCTCAAAGGAATGCTACTGTTGAGGGGGAGCAATTCAATCAAGGAGAACACAGTACTGGTCAGGATCAGACTAGTCTTTAGAGTCTACTTCATCAGGAACTGATCCTTCAGAGTCTAATGAAGTAAGATCAGGAACTAGCAGCAGTATGGAATCTACTGATTCTACTGATCAAGGTGGAGCTTTTGAAGGCAGAGAAAGTTCTTCTACAAGAGATACCACTAACTTAGGGGGAGAGTCTAGCAGGAGTAATCTACCACCTGTTAGAAAATGGACAAGGGATCATACTGAGGATTTGATAATTGGTGATCCAAATAGTGGTGTTCGAACTAGAAGATCAATTCAAAATGAATGCTTGTACAGTTGTTTTCTCTCAAAGAATGAACCTAAGAAGGTTGAAGAAGCCTTACAGGATCCTGATTGGGGAATAGCAATGCAGGAAGAACTGAATGAATTTGAGAGGAACAAAGTTTGGAAACTGGTACCAAGACCTAAAGATAGATCTATTGTTGGTGCTAAATGGGTTTTCAGAAACAAGCTAGATGAATCTGGTACGATTGTAAGAAACAAAGCAAGACTGGTAGCCAAGGGTTATTCTCAGGAAGAAGGAATTGACTATGATGAAACGTTTGCACCTGCAGAAAGATTGGAAGCAATCAGAATGTTTCTTGCATTTGCAGCTCATTCAAAATTCAAGGTATACCAGATGGATGTAAAGAGTGCTTTTCTAAATGGCAAGCTTGATGAGGAAGTGTATGTGGAACAACCACCTGGTTTTGTTGATCCAAAGTTTCCAAATCATGTCTACAAACTTGACAAGGCACTCTATGGACTGAAGCAGGCACCAAGAGCATGGTATGAGACTTTGTCTAAATTTCTTCTTGAAAATGGCTTCACAAGAGGTACGATTGACAAAACTCTATTCTTTAGAAAGATAAAAGGTGATTTGCTTTTAGTTCAAGTTTATGTTGATGATATTATATTTGGCTCTACTAATGAAAAGTTATGTGCTAAGTTTAGCAAGCTTATGCAGTCTAAATATCAGATGAGCATGATGGGTGAACTAAATTACTTTTTATGCTTGCAGGTCAAACAGACTGAGACTGGTATTTTCATTAATCAGTCAAAGTATATCAAAGATCTTTTAAAAAGGTTTGACTTTCAAAATTGTGCAGTTGCAAAGACACTCATGGCAACAGCCACTAAGCTAGACTCTGATCCTAAGGGAAAGAGTGTTGATAACACTAGCTATAGAGGCATGATAGGTTCACTGTTATATTTAACTGCAAGTAGACCAGATATAATGTTCTCTACCTGTTTATGTGCTAGATTCCAAAGTGATCCTAAGGAATCTCATTTAATTGCTGTGAAGAGAATTTTTAGATATCTCAAGGGAACTTCAAATCTTGGTTTGTGGTATCCAAGAGAATCTGATTTCTCCCTAATTGGCTATTCAGACTCTGATTATGCAGGGTGTAAAATAGACAGGAAAAGCACTACAGGTACATATAAATTCTTGGGAAACAGATTGATTTCTTGGGCAAGCAAGAAGCAGCAATCAGTTTCAACCTCAACTGCAGAAGCTGAATACATTGCAGCAGGCAGTTGTTGTGCTCAACTCCTTTGGATAAGAAATCAGTTGATGGATTATGGTATGACACTTAGTAATATTCCTATGTTTTATGATAATACTAGTGCTATCAAAATTGCAGAAAATCCAGTTCAACATTCAAGGACTAAGCACATTGATGTCAGGTATCATTTTATTAGAGAACATATTGAAAATGGTACTGTGGAACTTCATTTTGTTCCTACTGACAAACAGCTTGCAGATATTCTAACTAAACCACTTGATGAGGCCACATTCATTAGATTGGTTAGTGAGTTAGGAATGTTAAATTTTTAGATCTTTAACATCTGCACAAGTAGCAAGGTATGTTGTTTCAGCTTATAGACTTGATATTTTGTCAGGATCTATACTTGATCGATAAATGCTTAAGCTGTAACACTTTACTTTGATAAATTACAGTATGATAGACTTGTTAATAAACATCAGGATTGCTATCAGTATGCTGACGTCATCAGTATTGACATCAGGATTGTATCGTCAGTATCAGGATTGTGAAATTTGTGTGTCTTACTGTTCCAAATTCTGAAGTTCATGTTATTTGGTGGTTCAATTCTGAGTTTTGTTAAGTCTATGTTAGCAAGTTTTATTACATACATACTGATAATTTATATCATTATTCATGACAGTCAATAAACAACGATAGACAAGTAGATATTAAGAAAACTTGTATTTTCATTAATCAAAAGCATTACATACATGAAAATGAAATACAATTCTTCTTTTTGTCTAACTACTACTGATAATTCTATTCTTGTCTAAAGTTGTTGTTGCTGCTTCAATCCTCAACGATCGACTTCAGGACAAGGAGCATCTCAAGAATGAATTCCTTGTCTGGGCGACTTGAATGAGAGCAGCTGACTCATCTTCATGCTTATTGAAGAAGATGAATAGCATCTCCATCAAGATCAACCTCAGACTCTTCACCAAATTCTTCATCCTCAAGGAGTGAAGAGATTAGAGGAGGATTGTATCCAACTGGTAGATGTTTTAGAGGAGATTTGTGGAAAACATCCAGGTTAAGATTAATCATATTTGACTTGATGAGAAAAGTTATCTCTTATAAGAGATAGTTCACTGGCTCCTGATCATCAAGAGTAAAGAACTTCTCAGTGGTAATGAACCAAAAGTTAGGGTTCATATGAAGATTTGGGTTGAAAGCCATGATGGAAAGAGAAAAGAATGAAAAGGTTTTGGAGAATGGCATAAGACATTGGTTTCTTTTATAGAAAGACGTGGGAAGCTGAACAGTCATTTGGGAGATATCAATGCATTCAGTCATAATTATGTGTGACTGTATTTTTTTTATTTTCAAGAAATATTGAATGAATTTAACCAATTGATTTTGTTATTTCTTTTTCAAGTAAAAGAAAATGCCATGTGGAAACTCTATTTAGTCTCTGGAATCAGGATGATATTGATCAGGAATACGAGTGTGTTCACATCAGGATTAGTAATTATTTTTATTCAAAAATCACATTAAATTGTGTGATTATTCTGATGAGTAGATTGTTAGGAATAATTCATAAGTTGTGATGTTAAGAATAGAATTTTGCTAATACTTCTTGTATATCCTGATCTTATAAAGGATTTAGCACTTTGTATAGGATATATGTGTTGAACAGTAATCTGTAGAATTTAGTCAGGAACAGTGCGTCAGAGACTACATGTTAGGAACAGTGTATCGGGGACTACATGTCAGGAACAGAGGAGCAGATCCTGATCAAATACTGATGGGATAATCAGATCCTGATGCAATGGGAAATCCTGATATCAGTCATGTTACTGATGATGTCAGTCGTGTTACTGATGATATCATTATGGATGCTACAGAAACTAGCAAGTGCTATAAAACAGGATCTTTGTTTTGAAAAACAAGCAAGAAGATATCGTGAAGGAATCGAATTCTCTATTGATGGAAACTATCAACTGGACGGCAGAACACTGTCATAGATGGATTATAATTCTGTTATTAGTTGATAGGTAGCATTATAAATACTCTCTCTATATCATTGTAAATAGCGTGAGTGCGTGAGTGATCAAGTGAGTTCGTAAGGTTTGTATTCGAGAGTTCGAAACAAACAGAGAGAGAGATTTGTATTGTCAGCAGCTGCTAAAGGTATTGTACACCTTTGGTAGAGTTTGTATTTGATTATTTTAATACAAACAAAGTTTGATTTATTCGTTTATTCTTGTTCATATAATCAAGCAAAAATCAGAACCGATTATATAACTTGTATTCAACCCCCCCTTCTACAAGTTATTCAAGTTAACAGTTAAGTCGAGCAGGATCCTGATTGAAAATTCGATCAGGAATCCTTGTCGAAATGCCATTGACCAGGCTGTAGAATTGAAGTTAAGTCGACCAGGATCCTGATCGAAAATTCGATCAGGAATACTCGTCGAAATGCCATCGACCAGGCTACAAAATTGAGGTTAAGTCGACCAGGATCCTGATCAAAAATTCGATCAGGAATCCTCGTCGTAGTGCAATCGACCAGAATGACAAAAGTGGTTTAAGTCGATCAGGATCCTGGTCGAAAATTCGATCAGGAATCCTGATCGAAGGATTTTCAATAATTTTGCTAATTTCCATAAAAATAGAATTTATTGGAAAAACAAGAGGAAAAATTGTAAAATTGTTCCCAAGTGTTATATGCCCAAAAAAAATTTGATAAAAAAAATTCAAAGGTTAATGAGAAATACCTGTGAGTACACAAAAAATGCGTAAAGGTGTAAGAAAATTATTTACAATTTTGTGTATGACACAAATATAATTGGTTAGCCTCGAATAAGGCAAATCGTCGTAAATGTGTAGGTCACTCTACACTTTACATTCAAGGTGACATCTGTGAAACACTAGTGTACATAAACCTTTTAACTTCAATGAAAAGTTTTCTTAGAAGTTGGGGGCAAATGATATGGGCTGAAAGTAAGCCCTAAAGACACATTTAGTGATGCTTTAAATAAACCTAGGATGGTCCAAGGTCAAAGCCCAATTTAGAGGCCCAAAACCCTGATTCTAATAATAAATTCGTAATCAAATAAATCAGCCAAACTGGGACTCTGTTATTGAGTCCAATGAGGACCCAAGTTCTTCAAAGAGTAGTCCCCAAGTCATATGAGTCCAATACGACTCAACCTTTCTCATGGAAGATCCAGAAGTCTATCAAAAACAGGTATCTTGTCCAGCAAGATACCAAACCCTAATTCCAGGGCCCCCGAGGCCTATATAAGGATCTGATTCCTTACAACCAGAACTACGTTTTATTGGCTTGATTCTTGATATTTGCAAGATACTTAGGCATCTTGTGAGGACCCAAGTTAAGTCATGAAACATTTGATCAAACATTCAAGCTCGAAGCTTTCCCTAACCCTAGCATTCAATACGCAATAAATACACCCTAGTTTTTATTCTACATTATTAAGAATCATGGTACGTACAATTCAGACAGTGAGGAAGCGCACTTTCCGTGGCGCTACTGTGGTTTCATTCCAGTTGCCATCCGAGGTAGATGCAAGTGAGGAGAGTTTTGAGTTCGTTGTGAGAATTGGTAGTTAGAACTTTTGATCAAGGGTTTGTAATAATGATTTTTAATTCGTATTTTAATAATTTATTTTGTTGCATTTTAGGAAATTCGTAAATAAATAAAGAAATGACAAAATAAAGAAATAAAGATCAAGGAAGGGAAAAAGAGGAAGAAAAATGACCAAAAATGAAAGAAGGAAAAGAATTAGGAGCTTGGAGCAAAAGGAATATTTCAAGACAAGTGGAAGGTGGAGATCATCCCAACACATTACATAAGTGTATGACCAAGATCAACTCTTCAAAGCTTAAGGGGGAAGGAAACAAATAGATGGCTAGGATTTCACCACCACACACCACAAATGTGTGGTAGGATTTACCCAACACCCCCTTAACCCTAATTTCTATCCTATAAATACCCCCTCACCCCCATTGTATTTAGTAACTTAGATTTTAGGATAGTTTTATTTTCTTGTTTTTTTTAGTTTTAAATCTTGTAAACACTCTTTTTAATTTTAATGCAATTTCATTTCCTTTAATTTCTTGTCTTGCTCTCTCGTTTATTTTACATTGCTTTCGTTATTTTCGTAAATCCATGTAGTGGACAAAGTAGCGAAAAGCTAACCACTATGGGTTGAAAGTAAAGATTTTTAATTTTAAATTTTGCCCCTTTAAATTTCCATTTTATTGTGGGCCATTTTAATTTTAAATCATCATCTTAGTGTAATTTTAAATTTGTAGTTAATTTCTTTATTTTCGTTTTTAATTAAAAAAAATGTTTTACAAAAAAAAAAAAAATTCACCATTAATTTCCTATTTCTTTGTTGATAAATTCGAAGCCTTACTTTTATTTCCCTGTTTTTCTGTCTAAAACCCAGCTTGAATCTCTTTCGTCTCTTCTTCACTGTGAACGAATCCCTTCCCCTTCCCTTTTCTTTTTCTTATTTGCACATCGCCAAAACTCAACTCACCCATTTCCATTCCCTCCTCTTGTTTGTTCTTTTAATTTCCTTTTCTTAAGTTGTTTTCTTCTCCTCTCTCCTTCTCCCCTTTCTTCCTCCCCTTCGAATCCTTTCGCTAAAACTCCATATTTCCCATTTGTCTCTTCTTTTCATTTTCTGCATTTTTTTTCAGTTCGGTTTGTTCGAAATGAGTCGCGAGTTCGTTGAGTTGTAATGAGTTTGTTGAGTTGTTAAAATAATTGTGATTGTAAGTCTTTTATCTGTTGAGTTTAAGAGTCGAGTCGATTGTCGAGACTGATTTTAATCTACTTGGTTCTGTGTTATAGTTTGTTTTTGTTTTGTTCTAAATTTTCTTAGTCGACTAGGAGTTTCTGGTTTGTTGTTTATAGTCCTGCTTAATTGCGCCTTTCTTGAAGTCTTGTTTCGCTGTCTGTTATAGTGGTTGCTGAGTTTTGGAACCGAGTCGACTGGGTCTGGTTTTTGTTTTTTTTTTGCTTTTAGTTTGTAGTTTTTTGCGTTCGATTGTTATTGTAGTCTGCGTTTACTTTTCTGCTGCTAAGTCGCGTCCATTTTGGCCTTGTTCTGAATTGTTTTTTAGTTTAATTTCGTATTGGTTACTGGGTGTCTACGAGGTTTATGCGATATAATCTTAGGCGAAACAAGACGTAAGTTCCTAGATAATTTGCGTGAATGATGATATAGGCAGATGCCATTGCTCTTGGTGTTTAGAGCTTATGGCATAAGTAGCATTAGGAGTGTATGACTTGGAAGTAGTTTATGAAACTTGGTAGGTATTTTGATTTCGTTGGTAATTTTTAAAAGTAATTTTTAACCCTTTCTCGTCATGTCTTCTAAATTTCAAGTGTGGTCACTGAAATTTGTCCCTGCTTTGTGAGTAGAGTTTGTAGGTTTTGTCGAGTTTAATTCTCTGAGTTTGCAGCTGTGGTAGTGAGTCGAATGCTGAGTTTCACTGGTTTAAACTCGGTTCGTTTAATTTGGTATTGTTGTTTTCGGCTAGTTCAATTTACAAACAATTCCTGTCCAATTTTTTTAAAAAAATTTCTGTAAATAATTTTTAATTCAAATAAAAAAAATGTTTTAGAATAAAATTTAGTTTTAATTTAGAATTTTCTAGAATAATTAAGTTTTAGAATAATTTAGAATAATTAGATTTTCATTTAGTAATTAATTAGGGTAAAATCAAAATCCAAAATTAATTGTTCTAATCCGATTAAATTAGAATTTAAGGATCGCGAATAAAATTAGTCCCTGTGGAACGAATCATAAATTTTACAATGAAACGAATTGTTCGCTTGCAATTTAAAACGCTTAATTTTTAGAGCAACAGGTATCACCATGGAAGGAAGTGACAAGATTTGGTAAGAAGGGAAAGTTAAGTCCAAGATATGTAGGACCTTTTGAGATTTTAAAGCGAGTTGGGAAAGTTTCTTACGAATTGGCGTTGCCCCCGCACATGTATCACATTCACAATGTTTTCCACGTATCTATGCTTAAGAAATATAATCCAGATATGAACCATCTAATCGAATATAATCCAGATATAATCCAGTAGAAATTCAAGATAGAACGGAAAGGAAGCTTAGAAATAAGATTGTTAGATTGGTTAAGGTTTTGTGGAGGAATCCTAAAGTTGAAGAATCAACTTGGGAGCTTGAGAGTGAAATGCTCGCAAAGTATCCTCATTCGTTTACTTAGGTGAGATTCTGGGGACAGAATCCTTTTAAGGGGGGAAGACTATAACGACCTAGAATTTTTTGCAATTATAAAAGAGTTTATTTAATTGATAAATATGATTTATGTGATTTGGAAATTAATTGTGAAGTCAAGTCATGTGTGGAATCATGATTATATGATTATATGATGATTGGTATGTGTCGTATGTGCTCATAGAATTTTATTTGCATTTTTGATGCATTAGAACTATTTTAAACATGCATTTTTAGTCTTCCAAAAATCTTATAAAATCATTGAAGTCGTTTAAATTCATGAAATCTTTTGCATTATCTTCTTTGTGATATTAGTTAGTTTTAAAAATTGATGTGAGTATTTAATTGTGTGTTTTAGTATTTTAAAATGATTTAAAAAGCTTTATTTCTTTTAAAGGTTCTTTAATTCAAAAATTCACATAAAATTCATTTTTGACTCGAAAATTATTTTAAAAATATGGGGATGCTCCTAATTTCTTAAACTTTATATTAGAATTTTTTTAAAATTATTTTTCCCTATATTCTATATTTTATTTCGATTTAAAAGTGATTAAAAATTAAAATTTTCAGAAAAGTATTTAGTAATTGTTAAAAGACATTTTTGCCTTTGGCTTATTACATCAAAACTCAAGTCTGTATTCTCTTTCTCTTCACTCTCGCCTGTTCCATCTCTCTGTTTCTCTCTCGGTGAGTTCTTCACCTCGGTTTACGAGCTTCATCGCATGCAAGCCTTAATTCTTGTTCGTTTACTTCTATTTCTATATAATTATGATCCTTATGCTTTCTATTATCTTTCTACCGAGCCGATTTTGTTGTTCTTGCGAATTGGGTTGGTTCGATATATATGGTTATGCATGTATACGCATATATCTATGAGTATTGTTGAATTTCTGAGTTCCTGATGATTAAATACTCGAAGTTATGCCCTGATTTGCATCCTTTCCAATCGATTCTTGTGTTGCTGTTTGTAACGCCCCCAAATTCGAGGTCAGGAATCTGGGTCATCACGTCACCATCCAATCATCTCGTACTTATATTAATCTTACAACTCAACACTACACCAATCTAGACCTCAATCTTTCACACACACAAAAGTTAGAGCCACAAAAACGATAATCAAATACAACACTAAATATTGCAATTCAACTGTACAATCCAAAATCATACACAAGTTCACTTATAAAAACCGCACCCGAAGGCAAGTCTTACTAATACAGCTAAAAATCTTATCAGACTTACTTGCAGTATTTATCCAGAACTGAATAATCCCAGGGGTAATTCCTCTATTTCTCTTGTGTATTTACTAATACACAAGAATGAATTATTTTGGTGTGATATACATCAATATATCATCTGGGTTTCTTTGTCAAAAGCTAGGATTTGATAGCTTGCTTGGTTGATTTTTAGCATTTGACAATCTAGCACCTTTTCCATGAAATATGGAACTTGTCCCTTGCACTATTCTAGTTAGTATTTAACTAGGTTGGTTTGCTTTATAATTATCTAGTATGCATGGCACTTAACTTGCATGAGCTTCTTTACTTTCCAACTTAACACTTGTTACGTAATTGTTTTTCCTAATTCCGGTTAATACCCGAAACGTTTAGCGATACAAATCTTTTCATCGTAATTCCTTACTATTGCAAGCACTTGTAATTCTTTTAAATGGTGTAATTCAAAATCCATAATTTCTCCTTCATAATGTAATCCTCGTATCCCTTAATATCTCGTAAAACATGACCATCTGAAATAATGGGTTTCGTCGAAAACTAACGACTTTTACATACACTCATTTGCATCGTAAATACGTAATATCAATTCGAAATCTCCATTTAATAATTCGTAAATAGCGGGGTTGCAAAATTTTTTCGTGAACCCATAAAATCAATATTCATCCAAGTTTCAAATATTCTCAAAATTAGGGTTATTACACTATTGAATGCCGTATGTATATAATCTTGTGTATGTGATGCTTGAGTTCAATTCTTGAATTATTCTCCGGATTATGATGTTTAGGAGTGGGTATTACTCGATATAATATAAATTTCGTGTGGAAATTCGAGTTGGTGGCCATAATATTGGAACCCTCGAATTTTTACCCTTCCGACAATGATCTTATTGAGCGGGAGGTCTCGACAATGATGAACATGAGTCGAAAATTTGATTTTTATTCATATATGATGTTTTTAGTTTGTAATTAGAAGTTATAAGAGTTGCATGAGAATTTTCGGATTTGATACATATGGCTCGTTAAATGCTTGTAAATAATTCGATGTTAGTGTATAAATAATTTAGTGTGGTAGTTCAAATTTTTGAATTTACTTATGTGGTAATCTGATTTTAATCGAATACTACATGTATGTATGAATTCTTAGGATTTATTTCAAGTATTTGATATTAAACTGATGTTATGTGAATAATTAGGGTTAGTGCACCTAGAGTTTTATGGTAATAGTATAAGTGAATTATGGAATAAGAATTGATTTGGTTGTGATTTGAGTCGGTTATGTTCCGACGGGTTAGTTAATAAAACAGAAGAAGTGTTGCCCGATTTTTGTCAGAATTATAAGTTGTATAATCTATAGTATAAGATTATAAGCTGAATACATATTAAGTTGGTATTGTGTGTTAAGTGCTTAAATGGTTTACATGGCTATAGATGCTATGTGTTTAAGTGCATATCTGATCGTAGTAAGTATTTGGTAAGTGTTGTATATGTTAAGTGTTAACGCGATATAAGGATCGTTGGGTAGAATAGGATTACACGAATAAGGAAGATCTAAAATAGTGATTTGGTTTATGTAGATACGAAGGACGTAGGACCTAGCAACAAGGGAAAAGCTCAGGTTGAATATCAGTGACTAAGCTATTAGCTGTTGCATTCTACCGTAGGCAAGTAACTCTGTCTTTGTCTCTGAAGTTTACATTCTTGAACTGTTATATCCTGTTGCTTCAAGCATGCCTATCTTATACCATGTTGATCATAAATCTTGTTGAACCTATCTTTGCATGTACCCAGAATTCTGTTAACAACTATTTGACAACCTATAAACCCTAAAACATCATAATTCTTTCTAATTGCTTCTTGACCATATATGTCAAACAGCTTGCCTTAATTAAACCATATTGATTGACAGATAAACCAGTGTTCAACTTGACCTTTGTCCGTAGCCAGTTGAACCTATGTTGACCCTAAAATCTTATAAAACTTCATTGTGACCTAATCACTGATCTAAGAACTTGATCACCCTTATTATCATATCATAATCTCTATAACTTGATCAATTGCCCTAAAACTGTTATGTCATATCTTTAACCTTTATCTTTGAAACTCTTTACTATTCCCTGATCAATTGCCTTGATAATTTGAGTCTATATCTTCATGATTTCAGACTTGTAAACCCTATTTCTTTGGATTCAGTATCTCTAGTCAAACCCTTTAACTTTTATCATTGCAAATCAAAATGTTTTCAAGTTAAAATGTTTTCAAAACGGAAGGAACTCCGTCAAAATGGTTTCTACGGATTCCTAAAGATTGGAGAGGCGTAAGTGATCGGGTAACAACGATCTAGCATGTTTGCGTATATTTATGTTGTAGTATGGTGGGACCAGTCCAGCTCTTTTATAGGCCAATATGTTGCCTCTTGGGAACCCAAGCTATCCTAATGAGAGGATTAATGTCCAGAGGGACTTCGTGTCCGTTATGGGGACTTTACGTGGTTGATCACCCATATTGTCTGTTGATGAAAATAAAACCTCCAATTAGTTTAATTAAAGTGAATGATTACTTTTAAATACTGTGAAATGAAATTGGCTTACCATTAAAAATGTCAATTGCTTTACACATGCCCTGCTATCCACTGTGATTCCATTATCAGTTGATCTCCTGTTATTTATTCAAGGGCAAGAATCTGTTTACTGTTTCCAGTACTTATATGCTATCTCTTGTTCTAATGTCACCAATTTTATATCTTGTTATTACTGTTTTCCAGTTGAGTACTCTAGTTACTTGTTGAGCGTTAGCTCATTATTATTTTGTCTAACCCTTTTGACAGTAACTTAAGAATCATGGTACGTACGATTCAGATAGCGAGGAAGCGCACTGTGGTTTCATTCGAGTTTCCATCCGAGGTAGATGCAATAACAGCTCAGTGAGGAGGGTTTTTGAGTTAGTTGTGAGAATTGGTAGTTAGAACTTTTGATCAAGGGATTGTAATAATGATTTTTAATTCGAATTTGGTTTGTAATAATAGTAAGTAGTTAGACGTTGGCTTGCTTGTTTCATACCATTACCTGTGAAAGATCCAGGTGAGTAGAGTTGGGGTCAGTCAGCATGCTATATCTATATTTACTTATTTTTAGGGTGTTTGTATCTAGTTTGTCAGTGACTCCTCGATCTAGACCCCAGATTGGGAGGGCGTCACATAAGACGTTTGTTATTTATATTACAGACAGGAGTATCAAGATCAAGAACATATAAACCATTAAACAAACGTGTAACCCCATAGGTAACATTATTCAATGAAAAGGAACAACTATTGTTCTAAATCAAAAAGGAAAAACCAATCTTGTCTAAACAAAAAAGGGAAATATTGTTTCTGCAAATCGCAGGCACGTAAAAATAGTTCTCAAGTTCTAAAATGAGCCTAGTGTGTAACAACCTGACTTCCCAATAACCAAAATATACTTTTTATAATAAAATACTCAAATGTCCATATATATATATATATATCCTTATCTCAATTTTTTTTTGATTGGAATTAATTAGAATAAAATAGACTTTGATACAGGGGAATTTTTGAAAATTTCGGCATGAAGTATTCGTAATTCGGACTATCCACTTGTAATTCGAACCAAACCAAATTTCATTCCAATACCAACCAACAAATCCAACTTTTAGGAAAAACAAACACAAATTCAACCTGTCCTAACCGATCAGGTGAACCATACTGTAACGCCCTCCCGATCAGAGGTCAAGATCGGGGCATCACTACACAATACTAAATGCATATACCCCGATAACAAAATAATAAGACATAATATAACAATCTCACTGCTAACCCGGATCTCTAATAGGTAGTGGTATGAAACAAGCAACTACTAACTAAGTTATTACATTACAATACTAAATCCTTAATCAAAAGTTACATACACTCTATAAATATAAATACAACTAACTCGTACTATTTTACAGATCTTGACTGCTATCCAAAAGCCCAACCTTTTACCAGAGCAAAACTAGTCTGCCTACAGTCCACAACATGTTCTTCTCCTGATATAGCTCCTAAGTTGTATCCTTTTCTTCTTTAACTAAAAAAGGGTTAGAAACAATAGCAAGGAGTGAACCAAATGCTCAGCAAGTGATAAAAATAGAAATAAAGAATCCACAACTGTATACTGAATACAACAATATAAAGGTGCCAAAGAATACTCAGGATGCTCTGATTTTAATTCACAATCTCAACATAAGTCTGTTTGGCAAATAAAGTATTCTGTTTATGACCTTTCAAAATTATCCTTTGAAAGTTTCTAAAAATCTTTTCATTTAATGCAGAAAATCATCAATTCTCTTTTTAAATAAACTTTCATTTTTAAAACATTTAAATTTGATTGGAGGTTTCTCCCGACTTCGGACAATACGGGTGATCGGCCACGTAAAGTCCCCATACCGGACACAAGGTCCCTTTGGACATAAAAATTTGGTTCCCAATTAGGCAACACATTGGCCTATAAGGTGTTGGACTGGTCCCACCAGAACTACAGCACAAAATAAAACATGCTGGACCGGCGTCACCCGGCCTCTTACGCGGCTCCAATCTGAAGGAATCCGTAGAAAACATTTTTTTTTACGGAATACCTCACAATAAAACCTTTAAAAAAAATTTAAAACATTTCACTTTTCGGTCCTTAAGCTCCCTGATAACAGATCAACCCAACTTAAGGAATTTTAAAACATTTTTAAATAAATAAACCTTTTTGATTTGCGGTTATAAAATATTAAGGTTCAAGGAAGCATTCAAATGTGACTGCAATAGGTACACAAGGTAAGGATCCAAGTATGATTCATAAGTATTTAAGAATAAGGTTTTGTCAAGCACATAATCATATAAGGAGGTGATATGAAAGAAATATTCAATTAACTCTGGTAGATTTCAGAAAACAGGATTAAATAAAAGGGATCATAAGCGAGTGAGGAATAAAGTAAATGTTAAGGTTTTAGAATTAAGGTTCCAGGGAATTATAAGTAGGATTTTATTTGGGTAATTTAAGAATTAAGAAAAGAAAAGGTCTATGACAGAGCAAGGCATGAATTATAATTTAAGGTTTATAGTTTAACAAGAATTAGAGCGAATTAGTGTGACAGTAGGGTTCATGAGTTTAAACAATTATTCATGGCATCAACGATAAGGTACGAGAGTTTAAACAATTAATTCATAAAGATAAATAACAGGGTACAAGAGGTAAGCAACAATTTATAAGGAATAAACAGCAAGGTACCGGAATTTAATCACAATTCCTAAGCACTTCATGAATTCCGAACTTCAACATAAGGTTCGAGTCACTTGCCTTAACAAAGTACTTTCACGCTAGTCACTTAGTTCAAAAGTCCTCAGCCTTTGCCTTTCCTGTACCCCTTGAGTCTACGTCCTTCGAATCTACACAATAAAAACACAACTTCAGAATTCTATACCATGCTCGACGTTCACCTTTGAACGTCTAACCTTAATCTACCCTTGCGATAACCCCTAAATTTATTTACTTTAATCAGATAATATCAACCACATATCACTGACATAAGCATATAATTATAACCGAATAGCATTTAGCGAAAAATTACATAAATAAATTATAATTCAAATACCAGTCCAACTATTAGTATATATATGTATATATATAAGTTACAAAAGAACTACGTATCGAAATTGTTTTAGGACTGTTATCGAGTTTTAATAAAATTTTGACATGTTTCCTCTATAATTATACCTTAACCATAAACCTGTTTAAGTCATCGATCACCAAAATACATGTCCAATACAACACTTAAATGTATTACTAAAGCAATTTAGACCAAAAGAATCCGTAGCCATACAAATTACAACTCGAGCATCATAAAATCGGCCATTCAAACTTTATATATAAATACAATCCAAAATTTACAATGGTAGTTTCTCAAAATTCTACATACATATTGACAAATTTAATTATACAAACTATTTAAAAATCTTTACATCATAAACCACAGCATAACCATGAACTAAGTAAATAAATCGACAATTAATAGAACCGAGCAGCCAACTCCACCCATAACTAAACAACAGTAACAATCAAGTTCCAAAACAAAAAAGCCCCCAATTTTGAATCAATCTTTTGACCATATATACAAACTGTAATTACATACAGATAGCACACCTACTCGATGAACCCAGGCACAGGAACACCAGGCAACACACGCACACACCCGAACGCTGTATACGTACACACTCACACCATACTCGACACACACAGTAGTACGATTACACACACACACACAGAAAAATCAGAACTCACGCACACACTCATATCGGCACAGAACAAGGGAGACAAGCCACCAGTTAATTATCTAACACACCCACAAATTTCTACACACTGATATCAGTTTAAAACCGCAGTAATAAAAATGGAGGTGTTTATCACAAGAACCTAGCTGAACACATACACAATACATGCTGTGGTTGCAGGGAAAACAGGGGAGGGGAAAACCGCGAACACACTTGGCAACAACTCACACACACACGCCAGTATATACCCATCACTTGGAAAACAGGGGATGAGTTTAATTGACAGATAAGGTCGCTAGGAGGGAGATAGACTCACGGAGGGAGGGAGACTTCAAGAGGGAGTGTGGGGTTGAGAGAATGGAAGAGAGATTGAGAGCGAAGAGGGTGGAGAGTGATAACCTCGAGAGAGAGAGAGAGATTTTGCTGGAGAGTTCGAAAGAGTGTTGTTTGATTTGGGGAAAAATGATTTAGGGATTGGGAGTTAAAAGGAAAGAAATAACTTAGTTTAGGAATTTTATAAGCATTTTCTGATTAACAATTTAAAAATTCCATCTCGTAAAATAACAAATAAATAGGTAATAATTGGGAAAAATCAAAATTTCATTTTTAAAACGTAAAGGATGAAATTATCTACCACCCCGTATTTTCAAAATATTTTTAGGATCAAAAATGAATTAAATATCAATTTTACAAGATTAAATCAATAAAACACGAATCAATTCATAAAATCATTTTAAAATCCTTAAAAATCAAAATAAATCCATCTAGTATTTTTAAAACTCAGATAAACTAATATAGTTAATAATGCAAAAGATTTCATGATTTATACTAACCCCGATAATTTTATAAAATTCTCAGAAGATAAATAACACATAATTTAAATAGGATTTAATCCCCAAAAAATAAAAAAAAATACGTAAACTTATCCAACACATATAAATCATCGAATAAACCCATAAACACGATATCACATATATTCTACCACATATATTCTACCTCCTCAACAATATTCACATCACATAATTCACTTTTACTATTAAATAAATAATTATAGATACCAAAAATTTTCTAAGACGTTATATGGTAGGCAACGTTAAATGATAAGTCCTACAGCTAAAGCAGCAACCTTTGCTCCATTGCCAACACGTAGGTCGACTTCTCCTTTTGCCAAATCTCTACTCCTTCGAAGTTCCTGCACATTTATACAAATGTGAGAACCACATTCAGTATCTAATACCCATGATGTAGAAGGAGATAAATTGACTTCTATAACATAAATACCTGAATCAGAAATCTGAACAGCCTTTAGTTTCTTCAGATCGTCCAAATAAGCTTGACAATTTCTCTTCCAATGACTCGGCTTCTTGCAATAGTGACAATCACCCTTTGTCTTTTGAAAACCACCTTTAGGCTTTAAAGCCTTCTTAGTCGCGGGTTTTGGACTAGTAGATTTAGATCCAATCTTCTTCTTGCCGTTCCATTTACCATTTCCTTTTGCATTCCCCTTGTTGACCATCATTATGGGTGTAGAGGATGCCTCCTGAATGTTGGTCTCAGTAGTTTTCAACATAGCCAACAATTTGGTGGGGTTCTTGCCTATCTCATTCATGTTGTAATTTATTGTAAGAACCCAGATTTTTGGTATTAATTAAAACTTTTATTATGTAATGGAGTACGATTGTAACAGTGGTTCTGATAAATGAATATGAATGAATTTTGATTCAAATGTTTATATGCATGAACAATGCAATTGGTTGACAACTTAGATAAGAATAATCTATCTCCTGGATAAGTAAGATATAATAAATTCCAAAAGAGGAAGATTATTCTCATGTCATCCAAATCGATATCTGTTATAAGTCCGGTGGTTCCGTAAAAGGGTTAAGGAACGCTCGGGAAAGCGCGAAAACATTTTCTAATTATAAGGAATAAGGAGAGAATAAGTGATGAATGGTGTTTTCGGTGGAAATAGGAATATTATTAGACGACACTATATAGAAGTACCCGGAACAGATTTCGGGGTTCGTATTAATGATCCAAGGGGAAAAAGAGTGTATGTAAAAGTTATCGGATTCTGAAAAATAGCATTTTTATTTTCCCCGAGATTTCCCTGGACACTGAAAGACTTAAGGAATTATTGAAAAGATTTAAGGAATATGGATTCAAGAATTATTAAAGAGAATTGAGAATGATAGTATAAATATTAAGACGATTTCCGGTAAAACCCTAATTAGAAATTTTCGAGGTATTCCTCCGAACGATCAATGAATTGAGCAATAACCGGACAAAGAAACAAGCAGGGGATCAAGATGCATACAAGTGCTAGTGGAAAATATCTAGTAACTATGTAGTTACAAGAGTAACTAGCAAGATTAGAAGCCAACTCGTACTTAGCATCACTTTATCATCTTATCACTAAATCACCAACACTTGTCCACTTGATTAACATCATCCATTACCTAATCACCTTTATTAAAGTAGCTTTATGGCCTTGATATTTTCTAAACCTCACAATAATTCATTTCTATCACAAACAAAGCAAGAGAAGCCAAGCAAAACACCACCTCTCCCCATTTTGCTCCATTCGGCTACTTCCCAAAATTCAAGATCCAAGATCAACCTTCCACCCCTTGTTTGATCTACACCTTTTTATGGTGAGTCCTATATTTCATATAAATGATCTCCTAGAAATCTTAGCTTCAAAATCCATTGTTTCCATTTTCAAAAAAATATCAAAGTGGAGGATGAATAGTACTTTCAAGAACTAATCTTTGATTTCTTGTTTTCTTTGGTTGATCTAAGCTAATATAAGGCTATACAAGGACTAGATCAAGCTTAGTAAGGCTATTACACACTCCAAGGAAGGTCTAACACTTGAAACCCTAGCTTGAATCTTGAGTTTTTATGGAGTTTTGGATGATATATACATGTATAAGTCTTAGAGATGTGATTAAGCTTTGTTATATGTTAAACTAGTTAGTAAGAATGGAAAAGTAGTGCCTGGCCTCAGTTCTATGGTAATTATCATGTATATGTGGTTTAGAGTGGAAACCATGATTGTTGGAGTGTTTTAATTTTGGAAATATCCGAGTTATAGCCGTCGTAATGCCAAAATTTTCTTAACCATTAAAAACCGTGTAGGACAGTGGCCTTATTTTCTGTTCTTGATGATTTTGTGAACTGAACTTATAGATCTCGAGTCATAGATCGTTTTGGCGAAAGAATCGAAGCAAACAGACGTACGGTTTAGGAATTATGGCCGATTTACTAAAAGTGGTTCGATACTGTAAATGCAAATTCGTAATTGAAATTGAACCCCCTTAACTCGAGTAATTCAGTGACCAATCTTGGTAATTAAATATTAGAGATCATAAGGAAGGTGTGAGAGAAGACCTCATGTTAAAAAGATCGTTTTTCGATTTTATAAAAATATTCGAATCAAGGTTAAGTACGAATGAACCCCTAAAAAGAATGAGTGGTTATAACTTTGGAAAATCACTTAGATAACGATCGATAAATCTCGAGGTATAATCTTTTGACCTTAGAACTTATATGGCTTAAGTACCTACCAAGGGTAAGTGTAATGACATGCCTTAATAGCGAACCAATGTCGGGTCATAACGGTGTTAATAAAAGTTACACTAGAAAGTGTATAACGGGATAACTTGAGAACGTGTTTCGACTTAAGTTAAGTATATACTTAGCCTTTTCAAAAGTGTTAAGTGATTAATCTCGAATGCTTTGATTGTTTATAGATCACCGAGCAGACCCAGGACACGCTACCCCTACCGGACTACCAGGCATGTTTCCAATACTTTGGAACTGTTGTTGTGATAATATATATATTTGTTGTTTTCTGATACATATGCCATAGCATGCATGCCTACTTTCAAGTCTATTGCAATACTTATTCCCTGATTGATGTTGGCTTATAAGTTAGATACAAGATATACTAATTATAAGTCGGATATTGCTAAGACCCTTAGTGAAGGGCATATGATCTCATTCTTTTAATAAAGACGTGGAGTCTGTATTTTGTAATATAGAGATAGTCATAGAAACCCGGAGGGATTCCAGTGACAGATTATTTGAGGGATGTTATTTATGAACGTTATTTATATTTCCATAAGTATTAAGTACTTGGAAATTATTCGAGGAATGTTATTCGAATACTCATCCGAGAAGTATTATATGAATATTATTTTGAATATTCATTCGAGTTTATTTATTTAATGAATATTATTTTTAATATTCATTTGAGCTTTATTTATTTAATGAATATTATTTCGAATATTCATTTGAGTTTAATTGTTTATTTTATTTTATTTTTGAATATTCGTTTGAGTCTATTTACTTAATGAATATTATCTGGATATTCATTTAAGGTTTTAATTATTTTCTTGGATATTATTTTGAATATTTATTCGAGGAATTATTTATTTAATGAATATTTTATATATACTTATTCGAGGGTTAATCATGAGCAATATTTATATTAAGAATATTATTGAACTATTTCTGGTTTAATAAGTATTCTTTGAATATTTATTCAATTCTTTCAACTAGTTCTAAAAAGAGATATTTTATTCAAAAATTTCCTTGATATTCAAATACTATGTAAAGTATCTCTGAGTCATATTATTATTATTATTTTTATCAAGGAAGGTTTTCAAAACTCCATTCTTCATTCGAACCAATCTTCTAAAATATAAGGGAACCTTGCTTGAGAGATGTTATTTCTTTCACTGCCCGGTCATATACTTGTTAAACTACCTTTTTACTCACATCTTGATTCTTTTCAAACATCGATATGAATATTTTTGGTTACTTCCTCATCACTCGAGGGGTAAGATTGATGGAACAAGTTTATATCCATTAACAAGAATCAACTTGGGAAATATTGGTGAATTTTCCTTTCCAATTAGATACGACTACTTTGTGGAGTCATATCAACAAGTATTACACTTGGGAAAAGGAGGACGAACTTTACGTTTCAGAGTCATGGATTTATTTGAACTAGGAGTCGTGTGTAAGAGGCCGAGTCGTGCGGTCCATCACAAGGCCCAACCATTGGCCAGGGAGTTACTATTTAGGGCGGTAGACAAGTAAATCCGTCAGTTCTTCCTTCTACCGGTAGTAAACTATATTGGGTTGTACCATCTCCGACTGATCATCGGGGAGTGGGATAGCTGGCACGTGATAACTCCAGTATTAGTTCATCTCCCGAATTGGGAATTTCCTGCAACACGTATCGAAGAGACTTCTTTCAGGTTGACGGGCATTCCCCGCAACACGTATCGAAGAGACTTCTTTCAGGTTGACCGGAGTTTGAAAAATGTTCAAAACTGGGATTGCAATATTTTCCTGCAATTCCCTTCTTTCATGGCATAGGATGATGTCTTGCTTTTACCTTGCACAGCAGATATTTCTACAGAATATATGTTTTGAGTTACCTTGTAACTTTATCATTTACCTTACACTAGTACTATGTTCGTTAATGCATGGCATATGGTTTCACAGACATTTGAATTGTTATATATATATTGTTGTTCACATATATATTACTTTTGGTGGGCTATTGCTCAACCTGGCTTTATTTATTATATCACAACAACAACTAGGTCTGATGGCCCGCGTAAGGCGCACTCGGCGCAAGCTGGTGACCCCAGCTAGAGGACTACCCGCTGAGTTTATCGTTGCCATTGCTGAGGTAGATTGGCAGCTTTTGTTTCGGCCTTAACTATATGTATAATTAATGTAATCAACGGCAAAAACTTTAAACTTATGTTGTTATCCTTTTGGATTGTAATAACTTTTATTTGTGGACCCTATAAGTAGAAGACTTATTTCAATTTCATCTCTGGGACTATAACTGTTTGTGTGTGTGTGATGTAATATTATTACGGGGTCACAGCATGTGTTTATTTATGTGGACTCAAGTCAAGTATTATTGAGGGAATTAAGACCGTAACGACCAGGTCCCCGACTCCGGATCTGGGCTGTTACAGAAATGGTATCAGAGCGAGAGTTATATATCCCAAGAGATGATACGACGTTATATAATAATAAATTCACTAAGATAATAAGAACTCTTGCCAAGTTCACCTAAAACTCTTACAGGAACTTTTTAAGTATCATGATAGTAACATAGTTCGTACTATGTAGGCGAGTGACATCTCCGACCCAGAGGCTTTTGAGAGACAGCATGACAAGGCGATCCAGGCCGCCGAGGACATGGTAGTGGTTGATTCTGATGACTTGTTCAGAACCAGAGATCCTTATTACGAGCGTATGGGTGATGATGATGGAGACACAGAGGCTGTGGTGTGACACCCCCAATTCTGAGGTCAAATATTCAGGTCGTCACGTCACCATCCAACCATATCATACCTGTATTAACTTTACAACTCAACAATACATACATCCAGACCTCAATCTTACGCACAAACAAGTTAGAGCCTCAGAAATGATAATCAAAAGTAACACTAAATATTACAATTCATCTGTACAATCCAGAATCTTACGCACTCCCACTTATACAACTACACTTGAAGATGAGTCTTACTATTACAGTTGAAAACCTATCAGACTTAATCTATAGTATTTATCAGGAACTAAATCATCTCCGGGGTAAGTCTTCTACTCCTCTTGTGCTGGTGCGGAGTTAACCGACCCAATTCTTCTCTTTCTGAAAAGTTTTTATAAAGCAAGAATGAGCTACATAATGCTCAGCAAGTTCGCCATTTAGAAAAATAATAAAGTGGTTTATTTCGAAAACATTCCCAACTGTATGGGTATATATCTCAGATTTCAAAACATAATTGGACAATATATATGTCCGAGTTTGAATAAAACATTTATACTCACTAAGGAGCTTTAAGAACAACATATGAACCCTTTATGAGGTTCTCATTTCAATATATCTCAAGTTTGAAAATATATATACATATGAGTATATCATTTTCGACAAAACACTCTACGGTTAACATACTGTACAGGGAATACATCATTGCAAACCTCTTTTCCTTCCATTAGCTTAGAAGGTTTCTCATTCAAAAACATTTCATTCTTTGAAATAATTGCAAGAGTGCACTAACACGTGCCAATCTTTATAGAAAATCTTGCAGTTCTAGATACTGCACGATGTCAATATTTTTCTTATCAAAAACCACACTATCGGCAACTTGGCACTTAGGCCCAAGAAGCAGTGTTTGAGTATTTTTCCAAAGTGGAGGATGGGACTGGAAGAAAACATAAAAACCTGACAGTGATTGACGATGATCAGTCGCCACATCCAAGTCCAATAATCCGCGGGTCTTCTCTACCGGTAGAAGGATAGAAACTACATCCGTAACTATCCTCGGGTGAAAACTACATCCGTAATCACCCTCGATGAAAACTACATCCGTAATCATCCTTCGGCAACACCTGGGCCGGAATAATAATTGATGGACCGCCTGGCTCACGGCCCGGGAATCGTTCGTCAACGATTCCCACACCTGCCAGAGTCCCTTTTTCTTTTTCTTTTAAAAACTTGATTTTGATTGAAAACTGAGTAATTGAGGTCCGACGTCAGTCGACCGATGATTCTTGAAATCGTACAGGAAGCAAACCTGACCGGGGATTTTCTAAAATGTTTTGAGTTCGTAAGGGTTCGAGTTTGAAAGTATTAAAGGTATCTTGGATTAGCTTTGTCTTTAAAATAATGAACAATAATTAATAAATGGTATTTTTAAGATTTAATATTAATAGTTAATAAAATAATAATTAAATTAAATTAGCTTTTAATCCAAGATAGGTATTTTTGAGTATTTATGATAATATAAAAATAATTACTTAAGTATACGATACTTCCCGAATGACCCTTCGGGTTTTCGCAATTTAATTACGATATAATAATATACCGCTCCCCGGTCAATGGTATATATGGAACGCTACGGCCTCTATTGCTAGAGTCGTTGTCCGAAGAAAACATTTCATTCTAAGTTCAAGGGGTGCAAACATATATGTGCATATATATCTCAATTTCATCATTACTTCAATAAGCATAAACATATGATACGATTGAAAACTACAAACACAACAGTGAAAGTCCTTATATATGTAAGTTTTGAAAAGTAAACTTGCCTTGGTGAGGTTGGGGTGGTCGAGCTTGCGGAGTGGAATGATCTATACATAATCAATAGCCGTTCGTTAGTACCTTAACAATATCTCTTTTAATTGCGAGGTTTTAGGGGGTACAAAATTAACTTAATGACTTCGTCTTATGACTCTCTAGCCCCACTATAGGTTCATGTCATCACTCGATTACGCTCGTCACTTATTCAACTTAATTTGGTTACCATACCCGCATCATATTCATTCCCCCTTAAAACACACTCCACTTAGGACTTTTTCCCTTGCGCGAATTTTACCCTCACATTTTTATAAAATTGAAAAATACATATTTTAATCCAATTCTTTTTGGGTAGCCTTCAACACTGCATTTACTAGCTCCTCTAATTTTTCCATGATCCTACATAAATTTTTAGGGGTTTAAACAAGGTTCACAAGGGGACCATTTAGTGCAGCTCGGATTCCAGAAACACATTTCACTTCTCAGGCCATAACTCAAAATCTATACATCACCTAGTCATGAACCTTATATTTCCGGAAACTACATTCAAATACCTTTCCAACAATATATATTAGGACTTCAGGGGACAAGATTTAGGGGTTCAAAACCCTCCTACAAGACAGTACAAGTTCCTGGAAAATTACACAGCATGCTTTTACCACTTAACCATTCAAGAATCTTATATAATGTTTGGCCGAATACACAATTAATAATCAAATTCGTATGAAATTTTAACAAGTAAAACGTTTATGCACTTAAAAACTTCTGGTATTAAGAACCCTCTTCGTGATGTAAACTATCACAAAGAGCTGCTAGGTTACAATAAAGATAATTCGTTGTACGTTACCCTTCTAGGGTTAGCCTAACTGTATTTATAAAACATACAGCTACGATACAATCTCTAATTGATATTCCTAATAATCAGCTATACAATGATATCAATTACAGATTGTCACACGTCTCCTAAGTCAACTCAATCTCTTTGATAGCTATCCAATCTTCAAAAATATCGCTTCCATAATAAATCTTCAATCACTGTTGACTAGTAGACGCTGCCTCCAGACAGAGTTTGACAAACTCTGTCGAGCTTCCAACTGTCAGAGCTTACACTAAACTCTGACCGCTTCCAGCTAAACTCTGATAATTCACTGTAACACTTAAACACTGATTAAAACACATCAATTATATTTAACAATCTCCCCCAACTTGTTCATTATCAAAAATGCACAAGTTAATAACAATAATTGATGATGTCAAAACAAATAGACAAATACAGTGTTTATACAAATTCAGAATTTAAGCTTCTACTTAACAAAATCTACAGAGAATAAGAAAATCCTTACAGACTTTAATCTCTAATCTCTTCAAGATCTGGTATAGCTCTGAGATAATCTATGAGCAATCTTCTTTCTGCATTTTCAAGCTCAATCTCCATAGCTTCTTTAATCTCTCTGAGCTGAGGATCACTCTCATCTGTCTGATAGATAGCAGCCCTAAGATCATAGATTTTGTTTCTTCTCATCTCATTTCCCAGTCTGATAAATTTGACTTCTTCTGACTGTGAATTGAAGTCAAGTACTGTGATTCCCAAATCAGTCTTTAATTTTGCAGTACCTTTCTTCATTTCAATTAGATTTCCATTGTAAACCCTGTACTTAGGAACGTATCTGCTATTATACTTCTCTCCTCTGATTGCCAAATTCTGAAGCATCCTCTGTCTGAGCACATTAGCAACTGATTGAGTCCTTTGACTATTCACCTTGAAAAGATATAGAACATATTCTAGTTCATCCCAATATTTCAAGCCAATATCATTCTCACCAATTCTAAATACTGTCCCATCAGCCATGAAGTACAAGAGAAAGTCCTTCTTTAAACTCTTCTGATAAACTAACTGTACTGATTCCAGTTTGTCCAAGCTCTCTTGAGTGACACCACGACCTGGAACAGCCAGTGAAGAAGGATCTCTAGGACCAGTATATTGCCTTTTGTCTTTGTGTGAACCTAGTCCACCCTTATTGTTTCCAACTTTACCAGACAAGGCTCTTCCATCAGAAATATTCATAGAAACCCCAGATAATATATTTGGATCTTGAATTGTTCCTTTCCCAAAAACCGATTTCAACTGAGAAGATTGTAAAGGTGTGATTATAACTTGTGATGCAACAGAAGTTGTAACTTTCTTCTGTGAACTTTCTCTTTCAATGCCTTTCAGCTTGAGTTGAGCTTCTGCTGCCATTGTTTCCTTTGAAAACTGAGATCTTTGACTATCATCAGCCCTTTCCTTGATCACAACACCTTTAACAACAGGCCTAGGAGCTTTTCCTCTTTTTAACTTACCAGACTTTAAAGCCTTGAGATGTTCTTCTTGTAAACTCTTTTCTTCAGCTTCAATGTCCTCAATTGTAACTCCTTCCTCATTCTCTTCAATAAACAACTTAGCAGCCAATTCTTCATCAGTCTGTGGATTAGAAGGTAATAGCAAACTCTTGGTCTTTGAATTACCTTGAGTATCAGTATTTATCCCAACAAACTGTGATTTAGATGACTTGCTAGTTTTCAAAGTTTGAAATTCTTCAGTTTTCTTCTTTCCTTTACTACTTGCTCCTCCATCTCCAGCACTATCCCTTCTGATCAGAGTTTGAGATTGCTTGCACTTGTCTTTAGCAACTCTCTCCCCCTTTTTGACATCATCAGGCATGAGTATAGAGGTGATCAACTCCAAAGAGGTAGCAATAGAATCAATTTTAACAGACAAGGCAGACTGATTCTCTTCAACTTTACCCAGCCTGGCAAAGAGATTGTCTTGAGCTTTAGAAAATTTTGTATTCATGAGTTTAGACTCTCTTTCCATTTTCATTTCTCGAGTTACGATCTCAGTCCTCAAGTCAGTAATTGCCTTTGTAGTATCATCAAATCTTCTATCCAGAGTTCTGACTTGAACTACAGTTGCTTTTAAGCAAGAAAGAATCTCTGGATTGGAGATAGTGTCAGCAGTTTGCTTAACAAAATCAGCTGCTCTCCCTCGTGGAAAAATGCAATCCTCTTTGTACCAGTCAGCAGCAAATTGTGCAAGTTTTGCTCTCTCAATTTCATGAGACTTACAAGGTTGAGTGAAAAATGTATGTTTATTGTCTGTTTGTACTGGTGCACTCAGAGAAGAATCAGAGTTTGCACTGCTTTCACCTTCAGGTTCAACACTTGCAGCTTTAGCATGTTCATCTTCAAGTAAAACACTGTGCTGAGCATTGTCAGCCAAAGTTTTAACAATTTCTTTTGCAGCCTTGTCAAGATTTTCTCCATGTTGCTCAGGCTCAGCAACAGAGTTTACATTTTTGTCATCAACAGGCATAGACTGAGAAGTAGCCTTGGTTGCTTGATCAATCTCATCTCCTCCTTCAATAGTTTGGTGAGCATCAGAGAGTAACTCTGTATGTGATGCTACAGTTTCAGAAAGAACAACTGTAGGTTGATCAGCTGCACCAGTATCAGAGATAGGATCAGAGAATGGCATGAATGAATCAAGAATATCATTCATTGGAGAAAAGCCATCTCTAGTATCCTCTGCAGGCATTTGAACCTCTGCAGGTATTTGAACCTCTGCAGGCATTTGAACCTCTGCAGGTATTTCAACCTCTGCAGGCATTTTATCTTTTTCAACCTCAACAGTAGGTGTTTGCTGTGAAACTACCTCTGAAGCTTCAACATTGTCATCAACAGAATCAGAGATTACCAGTTTTCTTCTTTTCGCTAGAGGCACTTCATCTGAATCCTCTTCACTAGATTGTGTTACCACTGAGAGTGACTTAGGTATGTTTGCCGTTTGTTTTATTCTTTTCATTCTTCTAGTATAAACAGCTCCAGGAGATGTCTGTTTTGTTTTCATTTGTGTCTCTATTGCCTTCTTAACTCTTGCATGTCGTTCAGTGATTGCCTTCTTAACTCTTTTTGCTTTAGACTGTGATTGTGGTGGAGATTGTGATGATTCAGAGTTTGTTTGTGGAGTGTGTGAAGGTTGTTTTGTAGGTGCTGAGGGAGTAGGTGATGTAGGTGCTTCAGTGTTTGGTGTTTGAGTACGATCAATGTTTAGTGGTTCAGGTTGTGCTTCTTGTTGTGGTTCTGGTTGTGGTTGGTCCTGAGGTTGATTGAGAAAATTTTGCAAAGCAAGTGGCAGAACAAAGGCATGTAGATTTTCTTTACCAACATCCTTATTAGTCATATCAGAGAATATTCTCTTGTTGACTCTAAAAGGCTGAATTTCATCAGTATCAGCAATCTCTAGACCAGGTACACAAGCATTGAACAGCATTTGACAAAATCGAGCATAATAAACTGTAGTAGACTCTGACAGTTTATCACCTAAATTCATTAGAACATATCTACCAAAATCAAAATTACTACCATAGAGTAGAGAATACTCGATTTGTAGACTGTCTATTGGAATGGCATCCCAGTTGGTGACTTTCTTCTGGAATGTCCTTGTAATGCAATCGAAGAAAAAGTTCCATTCCTTCCTGAGATTAGGTCTCTTTATACCGCCAAGCTTGTCAAGAGATTCCATGTAACCTATCTCCTGTAGCATCTGTCTCAAGTGATGTTCAACCACATAAGTATAAGATGTATGTGTATCAAACCCCATTGTATCTCTGACAGTTTGTGGAGTAATCACAAACTCTTGTTCGTCATAAGTGAAGATGATGTTAGGAGTCCCATTCTCTCCTCCATCCACATAGACTGAGTTTTGCCAAAAAGTGGCAATTTGAGATGCAGAGAGAATACCAGGTCCAACTAGAGCTTGTCCAATCTCTGAGCCTCTCAAGAAATTCTGCATTAAATGAAACGCTTCTGGAACACGTTCATGATATAGTGGAGCTTCATAGTTGTTAGGGACAAACCGTAGACCAAGAGCAGTGAATGGTTTAGAAGCCATTGAGTTAAGAAATTTGCAAGAATCCCTAAGAGAAGTTTATGTAGGAAAGGTGTTTGCGAGAATGCCCAAGTGAAAAGTGAGAGAACTATGAGATGTAAAAATAAAACACAACCGTTTGGACACAAAAGTAATTAGAGTAATTAAAAACTCAATCTCTTATGTAATCAAACACTCAATCAGTTCCTAGATTAATGTGTGAGTGGGACACGATAATGGGTGAGTGGGACACAATAATGGGTGAGTGGGACATAGTAATGGGTGAGTGGGTCACGTGCTCGTATTTGTAAGAAGTGTATTTTGCAAATTATAACAATAAAATATTTGATTTAAAAAAAATCAAATAACACTCTCTTAAAATACCTTGACCCAATTAAAACCAGAATATGAAGCGTTTACCTGTAACCATTAATAACCAGAATACGAAGCGTTTTAGTACTTTGTTGCTTTCCCATCTCTATTTAAGGCCTAGAGACTTGTTCAGATTAGTTCACTATCCCTTTAACCTTTCATTCTCCCCTGAAAAATCAAAAACCCTTCAAACAACACACTCTGAATAACAATGACAAGCCTTACCATCAAAGAAAAGAATCTCCATCTCGTAGAGAATATAGATATCTTCAGCTATTCGCGTGAAGAGTTTGATGCGTTTGACTGGGAAAGGCAGCTTGAGACTCTGTGGCTGCAGATGGATGCCGGTCTGGAAGAGATCGAGAGAGAAAAACCTGCAAGAGTGATCGACATCGATGCTGCTCTCCAAGCAACATTAGCATGGCTTTCCTCGAAGGCATCCTCATCCAACACCACCAACCATTATTAATGAATATGTTAGCAAAAATAACCTTATCCCTTCAACTTCCACCCAAATAAAGTGGCAAAGATGGGCTCTGGGATGTTTGCTAACAATGGAGTGGTTTGGACTTGACCTTTTATTTTCCTGTTGAATAGATTAGCAGATAGAGAGAACAAAAAGATGTAATACTTGCTTGTAATCTCTTTCTTATTATCAATGAAAAATTCTGTTTCTCTAATCTTATTCAGTGTGTTCTGCAATTTTTTATGTTTATGAACTGTTTTCAAGGAAGTAAATCAAAGAAGAGAATATGAAAACTAATTAAAGTAATCATATAAGGAACAAATTCATCAACAATACATTTATTTACAGTTGTCAAAAGCCCTATTTACTCCAAAATTTTCAAATTATCCAAATGAAAATTTACCTTAGAGTACGAACCACGAATCAACAGCGTTTGTCAATTCTCCAACTTTATCACCGAAACCCTTTCATAAATTGCACAGTTGTGAAAATATGTGTGTGTGAAGCAGAGTTTACTAAATCAATTTTTAAAGCATCTAATTTTTCATAAAATCCATAAAGTAAATCAATAAACACTGGATGCACAAACTTTCATAGTAAACACTGACTGTATGATGGAAGCTAAACTCTGTAGTAATCAATCTATATACATTAACTTTTAATTTATTTTATACCCCCTCTATTTTTATTTTATTTTATTTTTTTTAATTCTATTAATTCCAGTAATTAGAGGTTGGAACCAGTCACCAAAAATTCAAAAATTTTAGCCCTTATCATTTTGATAAGTTCCTGGGTCATCCTAGTATTTAACTAGTCACCAAAAATCAGAGAATTTTAGCACATATTATATACCAATAAGTTCCTAGGTCATCCTAGTATCCAACATAATCTCAAAGGAGTGTAACAACCTATATACATTTTCTTTGGGGTATTGCAGTAAGCATTTTATTCTACCAGAGTATAACTAACAGAGTTTAGAGTTCATCAACATCAGTAGTTATTCATGTAAGGTAATGCACACAGTATTTATAGACTCAGAGTTTAGGACAAAATAAACTAAGAGATGCTATAAATATGAACCAGTATCATGATGTGTTAACTTTCTGCACAATCTAAGATTAGATCACAATAACTCAGAAAGATTCATGATTAATTGCTGAGAATCATGCTTCATACATATTTCTTCATTGGTGTTTTCATTCAGACAAAAATTAACTCAGAGTTCACAGAGTTTATCAAACTTATTAACAGTGTATGACATACAGACATGCTGACAGAGTTTAACAGAGTATGCATAACAGAGTTTAATCAACAGAGTTCACTTAGCATTTAACCAATCAGGAAATATGAGTAATACAATACATAAGTAAAATTTGAATCTAACCAACATTCCTAGTCAGAACCAGAGACCATTCCTAGTTCATTGACCAGTCTTGTAAATGTAGCTTCACTCAATGGTTTAGTGAAGATATCTGCAAGCTGTTGTTCTGTAGACACAAAATGTAGTTCAATATTCCCTTCTTCCACATGTTCTCTGATGAAGTGGTACCTTATGCTGATGTGCTTGGTCATTGAATGCTGTACTGGATTACCTGTCATAGCAATAGCACTTTGATTATCACAGTAAATAGGAATTTTACTGTACCTCAATCCATAATCCAGCAATTGATTCTTCATCCACAAGATCTGTGCACAACAGCTACCAGCTGCAATATACTCTGCTTCAGTTGTAGATGTGGAAATTGATTTCTGTTTCTTGCTGTACCAGGAGACAAGTCTGTCACCAAGAAATTGACAACTTCCACTAGTGCTCTTTCTGTCTATCTTGCAGCCTGCAAAGTTTGCATCAGAATACCTAAGTAGCTTGAAATCTAATTCTCTGGGGTACCACAGACCTAATGATATGGTGCCCTTGAGATACTTGAAGATTCTTTTTACAGCTGTTAGATGTGGCTCTCTAGGATCTGCTTGAAACCTTGCACAAGGACAGGTTGCATACATGATGTCAGGCCTACTAGCTGTCAAGTATAGTAGTGATCCTATCATGCCCCTGTAGTTTGTCATATCCACTGAAACTCCTGTGTTTTTGTCCATTTAGTTGTTGTTGCCATGGGAGTTGATGCAGATGAACAGTCAAGCATACCAAATTTCTTGAGAAGATTTCTGGTATATTTTTCTTGATTAATGAAAATACCGTCATTTGTTTGTCTTACCTGTAGGCCTAGAAAGTAACTAAGCTCTCCCATCATGCTCATTTGATACCTGGACTGCATGAGCTTGGCAAACTTTTTACAGAGTTTATCATTAGTAGACCCAAAGATAATGTCATCAACATATATCTGAACTAAAAGGAGGTCACTTCCTTGATTGAAATAAAACAGAGTTTTGTCAATTGTTCCTCTGTTGAATCCACTTTCTAGAAGAAATTGAGCAAGTGTCTCATACCATGCTCTTGGTGCCTGCTTAAGTCCATATAGTGCCTTATCTAGCCTGTAGACATAATCTGGATATTTGGGGTCCACAAATCCTGGTGGTTGTTCAACAAACACTTCTTCTTCAAGCTTTCCATTCAGAAAAGCACTTTTCACATCCATCTGGAACACTTTGAATTTCTTGTGAGAGGCATATGCTAGAAAAATTCTGATTGCCTCCAATCTTGCAACTGGAGCAAATGTTTCATCGTAGTCTATTCCTTCCTGTTGTGAATAGCCTTTTGCTACCAGTCTAGCCTTGTTCCTTGTGATAACACCTTCACTGTCAGTCTTGTTTCTGAAAACCCATTTAGTACCAACAATAGATCTGTTCTTTGGCCTTGGTACAAGGGTCCAAACTTCATTTCTTTCAAATTCATTCAACTCTTCCTGCATTGCTGTTATCCAGTCAGCATCTTGAAGAGCTTCTTCCACTTTCTTTGGTTCATTTTTAGACAAGAATGCATGAAACAGACATTCACTTGCAGTAGCACTTCTTGTTTTCACTTTTGCATCTGGATCACCAATTATCAAATCAGGTGTATGTGATTTAGTCCATTTCCTAGCAGAAGGCAAATGACTTCTGTCAGCATGTGATCCTCCCCCTTGATCCATGCTCTCCTGATTTTGTTGTGATCTATCTTCGTTTTCTGAGACTCTCCCTGAACTTGACTGCCCAGAGTCAGAATTTGAATTTTTAGAGTTTGAATCATCAGAGTTTGATCCAGATTTTTCAGTTGACTCAGTCTCAGTGTTTGAGTCTTCATATTGATCATGCTCCCCCTCAACTGGTTCTTCCCTTTGTTGTGGCTGAGAAGTTTCTCCAGTGTTTACCAGTAGAGGTTCAGAGTTTGTTTCAACAGAGTTTGTCAGAATTGTTTCATCAGAGTTTACTTCATCAGAGATTAAATCTTCATTTTCAAAGTTCAGTTGATCATATTCATCTTTGTCTTCAAGTCCAGTTATCTTCTTATCATCAAAAGACACATGTATAGATTCCATGATCACTTTAGTTCTCAGATTGTAAACTCTGAATGCCTTTGTTGACAGTGGATAGCCAACAAAAATTCCTTCATCTGCCTTTAGCTCAAACTTGGTCAACTGTTCAGGATGAGTCTTCAAAACAAAACATTTGCACCCGAAAATATGAAAGTATTTCAGGTTAGGCTTCTTTTTCTTCACCGTCTCATATGGTGTCTTTCCATGCTTATTGATCAGTGTAGCATTTTGAGTAAAACAAGCAGTTTGAACAGCTTCTGCCCAGAAATAAGTTGGCAATTTTGCTTCATCAAGCATAGTTCTGGCAGCTTCAATCAAGGTTCTATTTTTCCTTTCAACTACACCATTTTGTTGTGGTGTACCAGGTGCTGAAAATTCTTGCTTCACTCCATTGTCCTTGCATAATTCTTCCATTGTTGCATTTCTGAACTCAGTTCCATTATCACTTCTGATGATTCTGACTTTGTTACTTGGTCCTTTGTCCAGAAGCTTCACATGCTCCATCAGAGTTAATGCAGTTTCATCCTTCTTTACTAGAAAATACACCCAAGTGAATCTAGTGTATTCATCAACAATGACTAAAGCATATTTCTTCCTTGCTATAGACATAACATTTACTGGACCAAAAAGATCAACATGCAGAAGATGATAGGGATCAGTGATTGAAACTTCTGTCTTGCTCTTGAAAGATGACTTCCTTTGTTTAGCCTTCTGACATGAATCACATAGGCCATCAACATTTAACAGAGCCTTTGGGAGTCCTCTTACAAGATCCTTTCTGATCAATTCATTGATGTTGTTCAAGTTCAAATGTGAGAGTTTCTTGTGCCACTTCCAACTCTCTTCACTAGACATTCTTGTAGACAGGCAAACATCTTTTCCAACAGAGTCTATCAAAAGCTTGATTTCATAAATGTTGTTTTGCCTGTGACCAACTAGAACAACCTTTCCTGTAGATTTGCTGATAACTTCACAATATTCAGGTTGAAAATCTACATGATATCCCTTGTCACAGATTTGACTCACAGATAACAAGTCATGCTTGAGTCCTGGGACATGAGCTACATTGTTGATGATGACATTTCCAAGATTAATATTGCCATATCCCAATGTTCTTCCTACATTGCCATCACCATAGGAAACTTTTGGGCCAGCTTTCTCCTCATAGTCTGATAGCAGGGCTTTATTTCCAGTCAAGTGTCCTGAACATCCACTGTCCACGACTAGGGTTGCCTCCCTGTTGCCCTGCAATCACAAGCAATTACTAAGGATTAGATTTAAGGATCCAGACTTGCTTGGATCCTTTGGCATTCTTAACTTTGTTAGCTTTTGCAGCGGAATTAACATTATCAGAGATTGAGCTAACAGTATCAATGTTTACACTTGCAGTATCAACTTTAACCCATTTCAGATTGGGTTTCAGTTCATAGTAATTATGATAGATAGCATTATATTCTCTGCAAGTATAAATGGAATGCCAAGTGCTTCCACAGTGTGTGCATAAAGTCCGTGGCTGAGTTCTAGCAAAATCCTTCTTTACCTCAGACTTGTTAGGTAAAGAATTTATATTTTTATTTTTCTTGCAGAAATTTGCAAGATGCTTAGTACTACCACAGTTATGACTTGTCTTTCTTGGAGCATAACTAGCAAGCATTGGTTTATTTCCTGAAGTGATGCCTACTTTTCCATTTCTGTTCTTATTTGACACTCTCTGTTTCTTAACAGATTTTAACTCCTTCAGTTTATGTTTGAGTTGTTTATCTGTCATTGAACCAATATTAACCTGTTTAACACTAGTTTTCACTGGTTTACTTTTAACAGCTTCTTTTTCATTTTCAGACAAAAATTTACTGGTTCCATGTACAAAATGAGGTCTGATTTTAACTTGATTTTGAAATCTAAGTTCATCTCCCTCATTATAACCTAGACCAACAGTGTCTGTTTGAAAAATCTGTTGAGTGTCCTTTCCAGAATTAGTCCAAGTCCTAATTTTCTTATTTGCTTCCTCCAACTCAGATTCTAGTTGTTTATATTTCTGAAGCAAATTATGTTCTATACAAACAGCATCATCTCTCTCTTTCTGAACTTGTTGCATGTTTTCAAGTTTTTCTTCAACAAGTTTATTTCTAACCTTAAGTTCAGAATTTTCAGATTTTATCCTCTCATTTTCTAAAGTCTGATCCCTATAACTTATATGCAATGACTTAAGATAAATTCTTAATTGAGCAATGTCATCAATATTATAAGCATAGGTAGTTAGAGGTACTTGATTTTCAGAAGTTTCTGATTCAGTAGTAGCCATGAGAGCATAGTTCACATCTTCATCAGAATCTGAAGTATCTGCCCAATCTCTGCCTTTAGTGTAGAGTACCTTTCCAGTTTTACCCTTCTTGCACTCAGGAGCATAGTGACCCATCTCCTTACACTTGTAGCATTGAATTTCAGACTTATCCTTCTTCCCTTTAGAATCTCTTTTATCAAACTTCCTGAAGCTTTTCCTGTCTTCATTTGAATCTCTAGAAAACCTTTTCCCTTTCTTGAAATTCTTGAAGCCCATTTTCTTGAAGGTCTTCACCATCAACACAGCCATTTTCCTCATTTCTTCTTCATCATCCTCAGAGTCAGATGATTCAGAAGAGTTTGAATCACAATCAGAGTTTAATGATTCACTTTCCGAGTGTATGACCAAAGCTTTTCCCTTTATTTTCCTTCTTGATGCCTCTTTCTTCTGAGGCTTCTCTTCAACATTAAGAGCAACAGACTTTGCCTTCCTGCTTGATCTCTAGTTTCTCTGCTCCATTTCCAATTCATGAGTTTTGAGCAGCCCATAGATTTCATCAATCTCTGTTTCAGTAAGATCATAGTTGTCTCTAATAGTGGTTGTTTTCACATCCCACTTTTCAGGTAGAGAAAGAAGAAACTTGAGATTTGAGTCTTCTAGATCATACTCTTTGTTGACCAATGACAGATCATTGAGCAATTTACAGAATCTATCAAATGTTTCTGTCATGGTCTCTTCAGGTTTAGCCTCAAAATGCTCATACTCTTGTGCGAGTATGTTTCTCCTATTCTTCTTAATAGCCGCAGTTCCTTGACACCTGACTTCAAGAGCATCCCATATCTCTTTTGCAGTGGTGCAGTTAATGACTTTGTTAGACATAACATTGTCTAAAGCACTATGCAGTAAATGCCTAACCTTTGCATCCTTAGCAATTGATGATAGATCTTCAGGAGTCATGTCCTTCTTTTCCTTTGGAACTATTTTAGCTTCTTCACCAGCAGCTGCAACAGATAGCTTTGTAGGATTGTGAGGGCCTTCATAAATCCTGTCAAGATATTCTGGATCTGTAGCCTCCAGAAACATAGTCATCTTGACCTTCCACATAGCATACTCTAATGGCCTGAGAATAGGAACCCTGATTGGTTCATAACGACTCACAGTAGTAGGAGCCTTTTCAGAAACAGTAGGTGTTGGTGGAGGAATTGCTGACATGATTATTGTTGTGTTTGGATCTTAACCTGTAATAAAGTAACAGATTGGCTCTGATACCACTTGTTAGGCCGAATACACAATTAATAATCAAATTCGTATGAAAGTTTAACAAGTAAAACGTTTATGCACTTAAAAACTTCTGGTATTAAGAACCCTCTTCGTGATGTAAATTATCACAAAGAGCTGCTAGGTTACAATAAAGATAATTCGTTGTACGATACCCTTCTAGGGTTAGCCTAACTGTATTTATAAAACATACAGCTACGATACAATCTCTAATTGATATTCCTAATAATCAGCTATACAATGATATCAATTACAGATTGTCACACATCTCCTAAGTCAACTCAATCTCTTTGATAGCTATCCAATCTTCAAAGATATCGCTTCCATAATAAATCTTCAATCACTGTTGACTAGTAGACGCTGCCTCCAGACAGAGTTTGACAAACTCTGTCGAGCTTCCAACTGTCAGAGCTTACACTAAACTCTGACCGCTTCCAGCTAAACTCTGATAATTCACTGTAACACTTAAACACTGATTAAAACACATCAATTATATTTAACATATAAACATCACAACCATCATCTAAACCACCAAGATCATACTCTATAGCATACATGGAGTTATATACACTAACCAAAAGCTTAAAAATCACAACCACAACATTTAAACTCAAGATCTGCATCATCCATAACTTATATGTCCAAGATTCACACTAACATCCATGGATCTAATATTAAACACCACAAATAATTCATGGCTAAGAGGGTTTGGAGTTTTATACCTTCTTGAGTAGCTAAAGACCTTGGGTGAGCTTTACAACCACTAAGAACACTTGGATGAGCCTTTAAAGACCTTAATCCTTCAAGATCTAAAAGATAAACATACATGGTTACTATTCACTCAATCTTCAACAATTAATAACTCAAGATTGGATGGTTAGAATGGCTTTAAATTCATAGCATACCTTCTATATGGAGTGTAGAGGACCTAGGAATTTTGCCTTGAATTGTAAGTGATGGGAAGTTGAAGAAAAGAAATTTCTTCTCCTTCCTTTGTGCTTGGGCCGAGAGTTTGTAATGGGGAGAGAGAGAGAGAGAGTGGTTTGCTTGGGTGATTTTGAATAAAGTGATATGTAATTGTGATGTGTAGTTGTTATGTGTATTATTGTATCACATGTTGGCAAGCCTAGTAGTAGGCTAGACACACCATACCTCCTTGTCCCCTAGAATAATGCACTAACTAGTTACTATTCCTCTAGTTACTTTTGCATTTCTTGTTTGCTTTTCTAACAATCTAGTTGCATGGGACTTGCATGCAATATCTTTCCTTGTATCATTATTTCTCCACCAATGCTTGTCACTTAATCTTTAATTCCTATCGTATCATAATTAACTCCTCGTAATAATATTTTGTCACGTAGAGATTTCCCTTGTAATTCCTTAAGTACTTAATTGTGTAAATTCCTCGAATATCCATAACTCCTTGTCATAATCCCTTAGAAACCTTTTAATACTCTAATAACTCTCAAATCCCAAGTTTTATAAATCTTACTAGGAATAAGACCCTTGCCTTCAGCAATCTTCCCTTTTTCTTACATAGTGAATGTAACAACATAATTTCTCAGATAATCAATTCCATTAAACAACATGGGTGACTCAAAAGGTTCCAAATTCACAATGTCATATGATATTATATTAAAAATATTACAAAAATTAGGGTTCTTACAGCCTCCCCTCCTTAAAAGGATTCCGTCCCGGAATCAGGTTGAAAACAGTTGGGGGTACTTTTCACGCATCGTGCTCTCTAGTTCCCATGTTGATTCTTCGACATTCTGGTTCCTCCACAAAACTCTCACAAGTTTGACAACCTTGTTCCTCAGCACTTGTTCTTTTCTATCCATGATTTCCGCGGGTTGCTCCACATAGGTCAAGTCTGGTTGTAGGTCTATCTGGTCGTATTCTATCACATGCCGAAAGTCCGTATGGTAGGGTCGTAGGATGGACACATGAAACACATTATGCACTTACTGCAAGCTCGGGGGCAAGGCTAGTTCATAGGCTAACTTGCCAACACGCCTCAAGATCTCAAAAGGTCCTATAACCCTCGGACTTAGCTTCCCTTTCTTTCCAAATCTCAGCAATCCTTTCCTGGGGATACCTTTAGCATCAAGAAGTCTCCCACCTCATACTCCTTTGATATCTCACATAATTTGACCATTCGAAATAATGGGTTTCAAAAAAACTAATGACTTTTACATACACTAGTCTGCACAGTAAAGACGTAATATGAATTCGAAATCTTCATTTAATAATTCGTACATCTCGTGATCGCAAAAATTTCTCATCCACCCATAAAATTCGGGTTATTGCAGTCTCCTCTCCTTAAAAGGATTCTATCTTAAGAACCTAAGGAAAATAGTTGTGGATACAATTCCAAATTTACCCTTCGCAACTCTCAGGTTGACACTTCAACCCTTTTGTTCTCTTACCTTGATCTTACCAATGCTTTAATGTTGCTTCTCAACGCATGCTCTCCTCGACCTGTATTCCTTATCAGTTGTTCTATGAATGAAAATTTCTATCCCACTACTTATACGTTCCTCCTCTACCTTGTTCATAGTATCCGTGTTTAGTCCTTGTATCGTTGGGCCGTGAATACTTAGTGGTCGTGTTATATAATCTGAGACAACGTCAATACGCACAGTATTCCTCATTTTCCTTGGCTTGATTAGCACGCATGTGTTGCCTCCCGTCAGTCGTTACCACTTGCTATGGATACTGTATAGTCTTCGGTATACGCCGAACCAATTCAGCTACTATATCCCTCGTTCATTGACTTCTTCGTAACGCAAGAAAAGCGAAACTTCTTCTTTCGTAGTACGCTTTATAAGAGACGTCCTTACGTTCGCATGGTGACGATCGTGATAACAATACTCATTTCATGGATAAGTCTTTATTCTCGACTGCCCCGTGAAATCTAAGGCACGACACTAAATATAAATTCGATCGTCTGGATAATTCTTCTTCCCTGTCCGTCAGCCACAGATCAAATTTGTACCTACGCTTAATCTCTTGCTAAATATACATGAAAGCACCTCCAGTCTTCGAGATTTAACCTTAAGTCTCGATCTGACGTAATCACTGCAGAAGTTTTACATTGCACCACCATCTCTTCCGTATATAAATCGATAATCTTCTAAATGGAAAATCTCTCGTAGGTAAATCACTTAGTCCAGCAATTATAAATCAACTAGGGCCATCTCTCGGCTCGGTCTTCGGTGACCTACTCATGAGGTTCATTATAATTCTGTCCACGTTCAAGATTTTCTACAGGCGGAATTAATCCACTAGATCTCTATCATTTTGTCTTTGACATGTTGCGTTTGTACTTAATAGTTTGCTAATTCCATTCTTCATATCCGTTTGCCAAACATTCTCTTAATTCTCTGTACATCTTTGTCCTTCCCCATAATTTAGTCATTTTTCTCTAACATTATTCTTTATTGTATATCCTCTATTTTCTTGGTCAATACTGACTGAATTCCAATTTCGAACAATCCATTCTATAGGTATCGGCCACCACACTGGCCTTTCCTGGGTAATAACAGATTTCTCCATTATACTCTCTGCTCCCTTTCGTCACCTTCTCTTTCTTATGTTTAGTTCTAATATTAAGATATACTTATGGCACTTGTGGAAAAATTTTCACACTTTTCTCATAAAGTTAACGTCTCAGTTTTATGCGTGAACGCCATCATGACTAATCCCAGACTCACGGTTAGTATATCCTATCCCGTAACCTTTATGTTGTTTAAAAGTATAGGGTACCATCCCCTTTCTACTGCATCAGCACACCTCTTAAACTCTTGAAAGACGCATCATCGTGACTCTCAAAGTCCTCTTTTTTATCATCAAGCATAGCTAACAACGAGGTTGTTGCTAATATCTCATTTCATTCCAAAACTTTGTTCATCAATCCATAAAGGCTTCTGACTCGTTAGTCCACTCAAATGATACTACCATAATTTTATAACATTTATATTAGTGTGAAATGCCAACTTTGGCACAGTACGGAGGTCGATCTTGAGTTGGTGAAACCCGCTTTTCAACCTTATCTTTGAAAAACAACTACGCGTTTTAACTAGTCAACAATTCCTCCATTTCCGATAAGGGTATCAGTTCTCGATGGTATATGTAAATTGTCAGACGCTCGTCCTCTTTCACAACTGGCGCCAATCAGCCTGAGGCCTGCATGCTGCTGCGATTCCCAATAAACTTGATTAGGGGGTAATCTCGAAGGATCATTGGGGTATATCCATGCATCCATTTGCTATTAGGGGCCTGTTAAACTTTATGTCTCTCTATGTGCATCAATCCCGTTAAGCTAAGTAAAGCTTCACATTCTTGCCACAATATTTCTTCCTTTATTGTCCATCTCACTTCCATGTTAGTTTCCTCTAAGGATATGTTTTACATCGCAATCGATTTGCATTTCCTGGATCAGGAAAAGGCTTGGTAACTCCAGAATTCATTAATATAACACCCTGACAACGTTTGGTAGGAGCGTACTCCCAACCACCTCATCATTTCTTATAACTTTCCTCACACTAATATTAAAGGTCTTGTGGTATGCCCCGACATGTTATTTCTACTTTAATAATTACCCGGCATAACGCGCTGGCTGCACAATTACAACATTTGGTTTTTTTTTTGGTTTTTCATATTGGTGTAACGGTTCACAATTGTACCTCCCATTCACCTTAAAGTAATCAATTTGAAAGGAATGGTTTCAAAATAACAAGGTCCAATAGATAATTTCAATAAGAATTCCACATTGGATGTTCCAAGAATGTTGATGGTTCCAAATACTAGGAGTCTCGATTTTCGGAGATGTAAGGATGGACAGAAAGAGTACAACAAGGTTTATTCCTTCACGTCCTGATAATTTTGTAATATGATATCATAGAGAATGTTGCACGAGGGCAATGATTGTTGGATACAAAAGTCATAAAGACGGTCTTTATACAATTCTTACATCGGGTGGTTACTTTTCCTCCTAAATACTAAGAGGAAATCTAAAGTCACATTGATGAAGGTCAGCCAATAGAAAGCTATTCTACTCCATGACAATTAAAGAATGAAGTAGTTTATCATTCAAGTAATCAGTGGTTTCAAATGAATTCTCATTGTATGAATGAAAGAATAAAATATTCAAGTGATATAAAGTCTGATACGAAGATGGGTAGAATTCAAGTTGAGTGGGCGACCTCACTAGGTCTCAATCAAGTTATTCGTCAAAACTTTCATCATCATACTTTACCACATACAAAATGCATTACGGAATGAATTAAATTGGGAGTTGGACCAGTGAAACAATAACTAGTCCTTTTCAAGAAACACTAGCAACTAGCTAGACAAAATTTGCTAGTTCACCTGTTTGAGGCATCACCACTAACTAGGACAATTAGCTAGGTGTTCTTCACAACATTCCAATTTTGACTAGTTAGAACAATCAACTAGTCATTCATATTGACATATCGACTAGCCAGTTTCAATTGGCAAGAACGGAATTTCAACATCGTAGCCACTGAAGAAACTTTATGCTACTCGGACAACGAATGGAAATAAGAAGTTATTAAGTTTGAAAAAGAAAACTATAAAACCTGAAGAGAATGTTCTAGGTATCGGAACAATCGATAACCTCTCATCAAATATTACTTACCAGTGAAACGGTCCACCCAAGGGTGCCTCCGTACACATGCTTTATCAGATTCTACAATAGAGTTAAATTCAGAATACCAATATCAAAATGATATCCTTACTATGATTTCAATGTACGATGTACAATCTCATCTTGAATAGAAGAAAAGAATTCATGAAGGATGTCTGGACGTTAGATCATCCATGTCCTCAGTAATTTGTTAAATATTTATGAGCTCAACTGAAGAGTGCAAGTATGAAAGAAGCAATCAAATATCAATATTCGTTAAGTAATATTCATCGATTAATTAAGGAAATATTTGTTGAACCTTCCTTGGATAATTGAAAGAAAGTGTAAATAGGCCTGAGCCGAACAAGATCATCATAAATTTTTGAATAGAATGTTCATGGATCAAATAAAATTACTTCGGATAAGTCCTGTTTTAGGGAAAGTATCTCACTGGTTGTTATTCCACAAGTTTGAAGTAGAAAGCTAGAAGGGTTACCTGATATAAACTAATCGAGGTAACATGGTTAGTGAACAGTTTAAAATGAAGTAGTGCACCTGCCGGTAGTTACCAAAATAAGTTAATGATCATTCGTGCATCTCATTATCACCATTATGAGGGTAACTCCATCTCTTCGTCTTCGTAATACAAGACACCAACTAGTGCGTCTCTCAATCATCATCTTAAAGTCATTTATCGAGTTGGGGTTTCACAAGTATATCTGTCATTTCCGTGCTTTATCTTGAAGACCAAGCTTCACATCATTCCGGGGACACCTGCTAAGTCCATAGGGTCCTACTTCATGCCTTCCGACATGAATCACAAGTGACCAGTTCCCCCTAGGAACAGATCAAAGAGATCTCTCGGGGATCTCAGTGCAGTCCATAAGTTCAGTGGCGGGTGTGTGTATGTGAACATATACCAAAAATATTGAGGTCTACAATACATATATACGTAGTCCCTGATAACATCTCTATCAAACGATCCCACTCTAGACCCGCTGGTCTTTTCTTTTGGTAGACTCTGAGATCACTGTATCGCTCGTTGCAACCATATTCAACTTCTCTTGAGTCCCTTTGTTAATTCTACTTGTTTGTTCTCTAAGTTGAACTACCATGCTCTAGCGTCCGCATCATGCGTGGAATTATCTAGCACGCTCGTCTTATGATAACATTCTCGTATAACACATGTAAAATTCACCATCAAGGGTAATGAAATCCACAACGACATAGTGACCAACTTTCAGGTAAACCCGTTACTTATCGAAAATCGGATCTTATAGCCAAAATAAAAGACTTTCATTATTCCAAGTACTAAGTACCCTTAATTATGTAGGGAAGTCCAAACTTCTTGATTCTTAAAACGCCGCCTCCTAAACTGTGGAGGACTATGGGCCACAAAATTTATGCCAGCCTAATCATCCGATCATATTGGCAATATCGTCTCTACCTCAGCTGCTCTTGAGATTTCGCTCTGCTTTCTATATTATTACTTATGATAGGTCATGTACGACCCTCACTCCTCTATTCATCATTCTGAAGGTCTCTAAGGATTCTATCGAACCTAGTATAATACCTCCAGTAAACACTCCGGTCCATTCTACTCACCGGTACCTCTTCCGGTAGTCCAATAATAAGTTTACTACGATCTCGTATGTCATTCTCCTACTTAGACTTAACTCTCAACACTCTCATGTCTGAGTACTGTAACTTATCGCTCTGATACCATTTCTATGACACCCCCAAATCTGAGGTCAAATATTCAGGTCGTCACGTCACCATCCAACCATATCATACCTGTATTAACTTTACAACTCAACAATACATACATCCAGACCTCAATCTTACGCACAAACAAGTTAGAGCCTCAGAAACGATAATCAAAAGTAACACTAAATATTACAATTCATCTGTACAATCTAGAATCTTACGCACTCCCACTTATACAACTACACTTGAAGACGAGTCTTACTATTACAGTTGAAAACCTATCAGACTTACTCTGTAGTATTTATCAGGAACTAAATCATCTCCGGGGTAAATCTTCTACTCCTCTTGTGCTGGTGCGGAGTTAACCGACCCAATTCTTCTCTTTCTGAAAAGTTTTTATAAAGCAAGAATGAGCTACATAATGCTCAGCAAGTTCGCCATTTAGGAAAATAATAAAGTGGTTTATTTCGAAAACATTCCCAACTGTATGGGTATATATCTCAGATTTCAAAACATAATTGGACAATATATATGTCCGAGTTTGAATAAAACATTTATACTCACTAAGGAGCTTTAAGAACAACATATGAACCCTTTATGAGGTTCTCATTTCAATATATCTCAAGTTTGAAAATATATATACATATGAGTATATCATTTTCGACAAAACACTCTACGGTTAACATACTGTACAGGGAATACATCATTGCAAACCTCTTTTCCTTCCATTAGCTTAGAAGGTTTCTCATTCAAAAACATTTCATTCTTTGAAATAATTGCAAGAGTGCACTAACACTTGCCAATCTTTATAGAAAATCTTGCAGTTCTAGATACTGCACGATGTCAATATTTTTCATATAAAAAACCACACTATCGGCAACTTGGCACTTAGGCCCAAGAAGCAGTGTTTGAGTATTTTTCCAAAGTGGAGGATGGGACTGGAAGAAAACATAAAAACCTGACAGGGATTGACGATGATCAGTCGCCACATCCAAGTCCAATAATCCGCGGGTCTTCACTACCGGTAGAAGGATAGAAACTACATCCGTAACTATCCTCGGGTGAAAACTACATCCGTAATCACCCTCGATTAAAACTACATCCGTAATCATCCTTCGGCAACACCTGGGCCGGAATAATAATTGATGCACCGCCTGGCTCACGGCCGCTTACACATCCCGGGAATCGTTCGTCAACGATTCCCACACCTGCCAGAGTCCCTTTTTCTTTTTCTTTTAAAAACTTAATTTTGATTGAAAACTGAGTAATTAAGGTCCGACGTCAGTCGACCGATGATTCTTGAAATCGTACAAGAAGCAAACCTGACCGGGGGTTTTCGAAAATGTTTTGAGTTCGAAAGGGTTCGAGTTTGAAAGTATTAAAGGTATCTTGGATTAGCTTTGTCTTTAAAATAATGAACAATAATTAATAAATGGTATTTTTAAGATTTAACATTAATAGTTAATAAAATAATAATTAAATTAATTTAGCTTTTAATCCAAGATAGGTATTTTTGAGTATTTATGATGATATAAAAATAATTACTTAAGTATACGATACTTCCCGAATGACCCTTCGGGTTTTCGCAATTTAATTACGATATAATAATATACCGCTCCCCGGTCACTGGTATATATGGACCACTACGGCCTCTATTGCTAGAGTCGTTGTCCGAAGAATACATTTCATTCTAAGTTCAAGGGGTGCAAATATATATATGTGCATATATATCTCAATTTCATCATTACTTCAATAAGCATAAACATATGATACGATTGAAAACTACAAACACAACAGTGAAAGTCCTTATATATGTAAGTTTTGAAAAGTAAACTTGCCTTGGTGAGGTTGGGGTGGTCGAGCTTGCGGAGTGGAATGATCTATACATAATCAATAGCCGTTCGTTAGTACCTTAACAATATCTCTTTTAATTGCGAGGTTTTAGGGGGTACAAAATTAACTTAATGACTTCGTCTTATGACTCTCTAGCCCCACTATAGGTTCATGTCATCACTCGATTACGCTCGTCACTTATTCAACTTAATTTGGTTACCATACCCGAATCATATTCATTCCCCCTTAAATCACACTCCACTTACGACTTTCTCTCTTGCGCGAATTTTACCCTCACATTTTTATAAAATTGAAAAATACATATTTTAATCCAATTCTTTTTGGGTAGCCTTCACCACTGCATTTACTAGCTCCTCTAAGTTTTCCATGATCCTACATAAATTTTTAGGGGTTTAAACAAGGTTCACAAGGGGACCATTTAGTGCAGTTCGGATTCCAGAAACACATTTCACTGCTCAGGCCATAACTCAAAATCTATACATCACCTAGTCATGAACCTTATATTTCTGGAAACTACATTCAAATACCTTTCCAACAATATATATTAGGACTTCAGGGGACAAGATTTAGGGGTTCAAAACCCTACTACAAGACAGTACAAGTTCCTTGAAAATTACACAGCATGCTTTTACCACTTATCCATTCAAGAATCTTATATAAACATCACAACCATCATCTAAACCACCAAGATCATACTCTATAGCATACATGGAGTTACATACACTAACCAAAAGCTTAAAAATCACAACCACAACATTTAAACTCAAGATCTACATCATCCATAACTTATATGTCCAAGATTCACACTAACATCCATGGATCTAATATTAAACACCACAAATAATTCATGGCTAAGAGGGGTTTGGAGTTTTATACCTTCTTGAGTAGCTAAAGACCTTGGGTGAGCTTTACAACCACTAAGAACACTTGGATGAGCCTTTGAAGACCTTAATCCTTCAAGATCTAAAAGATAAACATACATGGTTACTATTCACTCAATCTTCAACAATTAATAACTCAAGATTGGATGGTTAGAATGGCTTGAAATTCATAGCATACCTTCTATATGGAGTGTAGAGGACCTAGGAATTTTGCCTTGAATTGTAAGTGATGGGAAGTTGAAGAAAAGAAATTTCATCTCCTTCCTTTGTGCTTGGGCCGTGAGTTTGTAATGGGGAGAGAGAGAGAGAGAGTGGTTTGCTTGGGTGATTTTGAATAAAGTGATATGTAATTGTGATGTGTAGTTGTTATGTGTATTATTGTATCACATGTTGGCAAGCCTAGTAGTAGGCTAGACACACCATACCTCCTTGTCCCCTAGAATAATACACTAACTAGTTACTATTCCTCTAGTTACTTTTGCATTTCTTGAATGCTTTTCTAACAATCTAGTTGCATGGGACTTGCATGCAATATCTTTCCTTGTATCATTATTTCTCCACCAATGCTTGTCACTTAATCTTTAATTCCTATCGTATCTTAATTAACTCCTCGTAATAATATTTTGTCACGTAGAGATTTCCCTTGTAATTCCTTAAGTACTTAATTGTGTAAATTCCTCGAATATCCATAACTCCTTGTCATAATTCCTTAGAAACCTTTTAATACTCTAATAACTCTCAAATCCCAAGTTTTATAAATCTTACTAGCAATAAGACCCTTGCCTTCAGCAATCTTCCCTTTTTCTTACATAGTGAATGTAACAACATAATTTCTCAGATAATCAATTCCATTAAACAACATGGGTGACTCAAAAGGTTCCAAATTCACAATGTCATATGATATTATATTAAAAATATTACAAAAATTAGGGTTCTTACAGCCTCCCCTCCTTAAAAGGATTCCGTCCCGGAATCAGGTTGAAAACAGTTGGGGGTACTTTTCACGCATCGTGCTCTCTAGTTCCCATGTTGATTCTTCGACATTCTGGTTCCTCCACAAAACTCTCACTAGTTTGACAACCCTGTTCCTCAGCACTTGTTCTTTTCTATCCATGATTTCCGCGGGTTGCTCCACATAGGTCAAGTCTTGTTGTAGGTCTATCTGGTCGTATTCTATCACATGCCGAAAGTTCGTATGGTAGGGTCGTAGCATGGACACATGAAACACATTATGCACTTGCTGCAAGCTCGGGGGCAAGGCTAGTTCATAGGCTAACTTTCCAACACGCCTCAAGATCTCAAAAGGTCCTATAACCCTCGGACTTAGCTTTCCTTTCTTTCCAAATCTCATCAATCCTTTCCTGGGGATACCTTTAGCATCAAGAAGTCTCCCACCTCATACTCCTTTGATATCTCACAAAATTTGACCATTCGAAATAATGGGTTTCAAAAAAACTAATGACTTTTACATACACTCGTCTGCACAGTAAAGACGTAATATGAATTCGAAATCTTCATTTAATAATTTGTACATCTCGTGATCGCAAAAATTTCTCATCCACCCATAAAATTCGGGTTATTGCAGTCTCCTCTCCTTAAAAGGATTCTATCTTAAGAACCTAAGGAAAATAGTTGTGGATACAATTCCAACTTTACCCTTCGCAACTCTCAGGTTGACACTTCAACCCTTTTGTTCTCTTACCTTGATCTTACCAATGCTTTAATGTTGCTTCTCAACGCATGCTCTCCTCGACCTGTATTCCTTATCGGTTGTTCTATGAATGAAAATTTCTATCCCACTACTTATACGTTCCTCCTCTACCTTGTTCATAGTATCCGTGTTGAGTCCTTGTATCGTTGGGCCGTGAATACTTAGTGGTCGTGTTCTATAATCTGAGACAACGTCAATACGCATAGTATTCCTCATTTTCCTTGGCTTGATTAGCACGCATGTGTTGCCTCCCGTCAGTCGTTACCACTTGCTATGGATACTGTATAGCCTTCGGTATACGTCGAACCAGTTCAGCTACTATACCCCTCGTTCATTGACTTCTTCGTAACGCAAGAAAAGCGAAACTTCTTCTTTCGTAGTACGCTTTATAAGAGACGTCCTTACGTTCGCATGGTGACGATCGTGATAACAATACTCATTTCATGGATAAGTCTTTATTCTCGACTGCCCCGTGAAATCTAAGGCACGACACTAAATATAAATTCGATCGTCTGGATAATTCTTCTTCCCTGTCCGTTAGCCACAGATCAAATTTGTACCTATGCTTAATCTCTTGTTAAATATACATGAAAGCACCTCCAGTCTTCGAGATTTAACCTTAAGTCTCGATCTGACGTAATCGCTGCAGAAGGTTTACATTGCACCACCATCTCTTCCGTATATAAATCGATAATCTTCTAAATGGAAAATCTCTCGTAGGTAAATCACTTAGTCCAGCAATTATAAATCAACTAGGGCCATCTCTTGGCTCGGTCTTCGGCGACCTACTCATGAGGTTCATTATAATTCTGTCCACGTTCAAGATTTTCTACAGGCGGAATTAATCCAGTAAATCTCTATCATTTTTTCTTTGACATGTTGCGTTTGTACTTAATAGTTTGCCAATTCCATTCTTCATATCCGTTTGCCAAACATTCTCTTAATTCTCTGTACATCTTTGTCCTTCCCCATAATTTAGTCATTTTTCTCTAACATTATTCTTTATTGTATATCCTCTATTTTCTTGGTCAATACTGACTGAATTCCAATTTCGAACAATCCATTCTATAGGTATCGGCCACCACACTAGCCTTTCCTGGGTAATAACAGATTTCTCCATTATACTCCCTGCTCCCTTTCGTCACCTTCTCTTTCTTATGTTTAGTTCTAATATGAAGATATACTTATGGCACTTGTGGAAAAATTTTCACACTTTTCTCATAAAGTTAACGTCTCAGTTTTATGCGTGAACGCCATCATGCCTAATCCCAGACTCACGGTTAGTATATCCTATCCCGTAACCTTTATGTTGTTTAGAAGTATAGGGTACCATCCCCTTTCTACTGCATCAGCACACCTCTTAAACTCTTGAAAGACGCATCATCGTGACTCTCAAAGTCCTCTTTTTTATCATCAAGTATAGCTAACAACGAGGTTGTTGCTAATATCTCATTTCATTCCAAAACTTTGTTCATTAATCCATAAAGGCTTCTGACTCGTTAATCCACTCAAATGATACTACCATAATTTTATAACTTTTATATTAGTGTGAAATGCCAACTTTGGCACAGTACGAAGGTCGATCTTGAGTTGGTGAAACCCGCTTTTCAACCTTATCTTTGAAAAACAACTACGCGTTTTAACTAGTCAACAATTCCTCCATTTCCGATAAGGGTATCAGTTCTCGATGGTATATGTAAAATGTCATACGCTCGTCCTCTTTCACAACTGGCGCCAATCAGCCTGAGGCCTGCATGCTGCTGCGATTCCCAATAAACTTGATTAGGTGGTAATCTCGAAGGATCATTGGGGTATATCCATGCATCCATTTGCTATTAGGGGCCTGTTAAACTTTATGTTTCTCTATGTGCATCAATCCCGTTAAGCTAAGTAAAGCTTCACATTCTTGCCACGATATTTCTTCCTTTATTGTCCATCTCACTTCCATGTTAGTTTCCTCTAAGGATATGTTTTACATCGCAATCGATTTGCATTTCCTGGATCAGGAAAAGGCTTGGTAACTCCAGAATTCATTAATATAACACCCTGACAACGTTTGGTATGAGCGTACTCCCAACCACCTCATCATTTCTTATAACTTTCCTCACACTAATATTAAAGGTCTTGTGGTATGCCCCGACATGTTATTTCTACTTTAATAATTACCCGGCATAACGCGCTGGCTGCTCAATTACAACATTTGGTTTTTTTTTTTTTTTTTGGTTTTTCATATTGGTGTAACGGTTCACAATTGTACCTCCCTTTCACCTTAGAGTAATCAATTTAAAAGGAATGGTTTCAAAATAACAAGGTCCAATAGATAATTTCAATAAGAATTCCACATTGGATGTTCCAAGAATGTTGATGGTTCCAAATACTAGGAGTCTCGATTTTCGGAGATGTAAGGATGGACAGAAAGAGTATAACAAGGTTTATTCCTTCATGTCCTGATAATTCTGTAATATGATATCATAGAGAATGTTGCACGAGGGCAATGATTATTGGATACAAAAGTCATAAAGACGGTCTTTATACAATTCTTACATCGGGTAGTTACTTTTCCTCCTGAATACTAAGAGGAAATCTAAAGTCGCATTGATGAAGGTCAGCCAATAGAAAGCAATTCTACTCCATGACAATTAAAGAATGAAGTAGTTTATCATTCAAGTAATCAGTGGTTTCAAATGAATTCTCATTGTATGAATGAAAGAATAAAATATTCAAGTGATATAAAGTCTGATACGAAGATGGGTAGAATTCAAGTTGAGTGGGCGACCTCACTAGGTCTCAATCAAGTTATTCGTCAAAACTTTCATCATCATACTTTACCACATACAAAATGCATTGCGGAATGAATTAAATTGGGAGTTGGACCAGTGAAACAATAACTAGTCCTTTTCAAGAAACACTAGCAACTAGCTAGACAAAATTTGCTAGTTCACCTGTTTGAGGCATCACCACTAGCTAGGACAATTAGCTAGGTGTTCTTCACAACATTCCAATTTTTACTAGTTAGAACAATCAACTAGTCATTCATATTGACATATCGACTAACCAGTTTCAATTGGCTAGAACGGAATTTCAACATCGTAGCCACTGAAGAAACTTTAGGCTACTCGGACAACGAATGGAAATAAGAAGTTATTAAGTTTGAAAAAGAAAACTATAAAACCTGAAGAGAATGTTCTAGGTATCGGAACAATCGATAACCTCTCATCAAATATTACTTACCAGTGAAACAGTCCACCCAAGGGTGCCTCCGTACACATGCTTTATCAGATTCTACAATAGAGTTAAATTCAGAATACCAATATCAAAATGATATCCTTACTATGATTTCAATGTACGATGTACAATCTCATCTTGAATAGAAGAAAAAAATTCATGAAGGATGTCTAGACGTTAGATCATCCATGTCCTCAGTAATTTGTTAAATATTTATGAGCTCAACTGAAGAGTGCAAGTATGAAAGAAGCAATCAAATATCAATATTCGTTAAGTAATATTCATCGATTAATTAAGGAAATATTTGTTGAACCTTCCTTGGATAATTGAAAGAAAGTGTAAATAGGCCTGAGCCGAACAAAATCATCATAAATTTTTGAATAGAATGTTCATGGATCAAATAAAATTACTTCGGATAAGTCCTGCTTTAGGGAAAGTATCTCACTGGTTGTTATTCCACAAGTTTGAAGTAGAAAGCTAGAAGGGTTACCTGATATAAACTAATCGAGGTAACAGGGTTAGTGAACAGTTTAAAATGAAGTAGTGCACCTGCCGGTAGTTACCAAAATAAGTTAATGATCATTCGTGCATCTCATTATCACCATTATGAGGGTAACTCCATCTCTTCGTCTTCGTAATACAAGACACCAACTAGTGCGTCTCTCAATCATCATCTTAAAGTCATTTATCGAGTTGGGGTTTCACAAATATATCAGTCATTTCCGTGCTTTATCTTGAAGACCAAGCTTCACATCATTCCGGGGACACCTGCTAAGTCCATAGGGTCCTACTTCATGCCTTCCGACATGAATCACAAGTGGCCAGTTCCCCCTGGGAACAGATCAAAGAGATCTCTCAGGGATCTCAGTGCAGTCCATAAGTTCAGTGGCGGGTGTGTGTATGTGAACATATACCAAAAATATTGAGGTCTACAATACATATATACGTAGTCCCTGATAACATCTCTATCAAAGGATCCCACTCTAGACCCGCTGGTCTTTTCTTTTGGTAGACTCTGAGATCACTGTATCGCTCGTTGCAACCATATTCAACTTCTCTTGAGTCCCTTTGTTAATTCTACTTGTTTGTTCTCTAAGTTGAACTACCATGCTCTAGCGTCCGCATCATGCGTGGAATTATCTAGCACGCTCGTCTTATGATAACATTCTCGTATAACACATGTAAAATTCACCATCAAGGGTAATGAAATCCACAACGACATAGTGACCAACTTTCAGGTAAACCCGTTACTTATCGAAAATCGGATCTTATAGCCAAAGTAAAAGACTTTCATTATTCCAAGTACTAAGTACCCTTAATTATGTAGGGAAGTCCAAACTTCTTGATTCTTAAAACGCCGCCTCCTAAACTGTGGAGGACTATGGGCCACAAAATTTATGCCAGCCTAATCATCCGATCATATTGGCAATATCGTCTCTACCTCAGCTGCTCTTGAGATTTCGCTCTGCTTTCTATATTATTACTTATGATAGGTCATGTACGACTCTCACTCCTCTATTCATCATTCTGAAGGTCTCTAAGGATTCTATCGACCCTAGTATAATACCTCTAGTAAACACTCCGGTCCATTCTACTCAGCGGTACCTCTTCCGGTAGTCCAATAATAAGTTTACTACGATCTCGTATGTCATTCTCCTACTTAGACTTAACTCTCAACACTCTCATTTCTGAATACTGTAACTTATCGCTCTGATACCATTTCTGTGACACCCCCAAATCTGAGGTCAAATATTCAGGTCGTCACGTCACCATCCAACCATATCATACCTGTATTAACTTTACAACTCAACAATACATACATCCAGACCTCAATCTTACGCACAAACAAGTTAGAGCCTCAGAAACGATAATCAAAAGTAACACTAAATATTACAATTCATCTGTACAATCTAGAATCTTACGCACTCCCACTTATACAACTACACTTGAAGACGAGTCTTACTATTGCAGTTGAAAACCTATCAGACTTACTCTGTAGTATTTATCAGGAACTAAATCATCTCCGGGGTAAATCTTCTACTCCTCTTGTGCTGGTGCGGAGTTAACCGACCCAATTCTTCTCTTTCTGAAAAGTTTTTATAAAGCAAGAATGAGCTACATAATGCTCAGCAAGTTCGCCATTTAGAAAAATAATAAAGTGGTTTATTTCGAAAACATTCCCAACTGTATGGGTATATATCTCAGATTTCAAAACATAATTGGACAATATATATGTCCGAGTTTGAATAAAACATTTATACTCACTAAGGAGCTTTAAGAACAACATATGAACCCTTTATGAGGTTCTCATTTCAATATATCTCAAGTTTGAAAATATATATACATATGAGTATATCATTTTCGACAAAACACTCTACGGTTAACATACTGTACAGGGAATACATCATTGCGAACCTCTTTTCCTTCCATTAGCTTAGAAGGTTTGTCATTCAAAAACATTTCATTCTTTGAAATAATTGCAAGAGTGCACTAACACGTGCCAATCTTTATAGAAAATCTTGCAGTTCTAGATACTGCACGATGTCAATATTTTTCTTATCAAAAACTACACTATCGGCAACTTGGCACTTAGGCCCAAGAAGAAGTGTTTGAGTATTTTTCCGAAGTGGAGGATGGGACTGAAAGAAAACATAAAAACCTGACAGGGATTGACGATGATCAGTCGCCACATCCAAGTCCAATAATCCGCGGGTCTTCTCTACCGGTAGAAGGATAGAAACTACATCCGTAACTATCCTCGGGTGAAAACTACATCCGTAATCATCCTTGATGAAAACTACATCCGTAATCATCCTTCGGCAACACCTGGGCCGGAATAATAATTGATGGACCGCTTGGCTCACGGCCGCTTACACATCCCGGGAATCGTTGGTCAACGATTCCCACACCTGCCAGAGTCCCTTTTTCTTTTTCTTTTAAAAACTTGATTTTGATTGAAAACTGAGTAATTGAGGTCCGACGTCAGTCGACTGATGATTCTTGAAATCGTACAAGAAGCAAACCTGACCGGTGGTTTTCGAAAATGTTTTGAGTTCGTAAGGGTTCGAGTTTGAAAGTATTAAAGGTATCTTGGATTAGCTTTGTCTTTAAAATAATGAACAATAATTAATAAATGGTATTTTTAAGATTTAATATTAATAGTTAATAAAATAATAATTAAATTAAATTAGCTTTTAATCCAAGATAGGTATTTTTGAGTATTTATGATGATATAAAAATAATTACTTAAGTATACGATACTTTCCGAATGACCCTTCGGGTTTTCGCAATTTAATTACGATATAATAATATACCGCTCCCTGGTCAATGGTATATATGGACCGCTACGGCCTCTTTTGCTAGAGTCTTTGTCCGAAGAAAACATTTCATTCTAAGTTCAAGGGGTGCAAACATATATGTGCATATATATCTCAATTTCATCATTACTTCAATAAGCATAAACATATGATACGATTGAAAACTACAAACACAATAGTGAAAGTCCTTATATATGTAAGTTTTGAAAAGTAAACTTGCCTTGGTGAGGTTGGGGTGGTCGAGCTTGCGGAGTGGAATGATCTATACACAATCAATAGCCGTTCGTTAGTACCTTAACAATATCTCTTTTAATTGCGAGGTTTTAGGGGGTACAAAATTAACTTAATGACTTCGTCTTATGACTCTCTAGCCCCACTATAGGTTCATGTCATCACTCGATTACGCTCGTCACTTATTCAACTTAATTTGGTTACCATACCCGAATCATATTCATTCCCCCTTAAATCACACTCCACTTACGACTTTTTCCCTTGCGCGAATTTTACCCTTACATTTTTATAAAATTGAAAAATACATATTTTAATCTAATTCTTTTTGGGTAGCCTTCACCACTGCATTTAATAGCTCCTCTAATTTTTCCATGATCCTACATAAATGTTTAGGGGTTTAAACAAGGTTCACAAGGGGACCATTTAGTGCAGTTCGGATTCCAGAAACACATTTCACTTCTCAGGCCATAACTCAAAATCTATACATCACCTAGTCATGAACCTTATATTTCTGGAAACTACATTCAAATACCTTTCCAACAATATATATTAGGACTTCAGGGGACAAGATTTAGGGGTTCAAAACCCTCCTACAAGACAGTACAAGTTCCTGGAAAATTACACAGCATGCTTTTACCACTTAACCATTCAAGAATCTTATATAAACATCACAACCATCATCTAAACCACCAAGATCATACTCTATAGCATACATGGAGTTACATACACTAACCAAAAGCTTAAAAATTACAACCACAACATTTAAACTCAAGATCTACATCATCCATAACTTATATGTCCAAGATTCACACTAACATCCATAGATCTAATATTAAACACCACAAATAATTCATGGCTAAGAGGGGTTTGGAGTTTTATACCTTCTTGAGTAGCTAAAGACCTTGGGTGAGCTTTACAACCACTAAGAACACTTGGATGAGCCTTTAAAGACCTTAATCCTTCAAGATCTAAATGATAAACATACATGGTTACTATTCACTCAATCTTCAACAATTAATAACTCAAGATTGGATGGTTAGAATGGATTGAAATTCATAGCATACCTTCTATATGGAGTGTAGAGGACCTAGGAATTTTGCCTTGAATTGTAAGTGATGGGAAGTTGAAGAAAAGAAATTTCTACTCCTTCCTTTGTGCTTGGGCCGAGAGTTTGTAATGGGGAGAGAGAGAGAGTGGTTTGCTTGGGTGATTTTGAATAAAGTGATATGTAATTGTGATGTGTAGTTGTTATGTGTATTATTGTATCACATGTTGGCAAGCCTAGTAGTAGGCTAGACACACCATACCTCCTTGTCCCCTAGAATAATGCACTAACTAGTTACTATTCCTCTAGTTACTTTTGCATTTCTTGTTTGCTTTTCTAACAATCTAGTTGCATGGGACTTGCATGAAATATCTTTCCTTGTATCATTATTTCTCCACCAATGCTTGTCACTTAATCTTTAATTCCTATCATATCTTAATTAACTCCTCGTAATAATATTTTGTCACGTAGAGATTTCCCTTGTAAATCCTTAAGTACTTAATTGTGTAAGTTCCTCGAATATCCATAACTCCTTGTCATAATCCCTTAGAAACCTTTTAATACTCTAATAACTCTCAAATCCCAAGTTTTATAAATCTTACTAGCAATAAGACCCTTGCCTTCAGCAATCTTCCCTTTTTCTTACATAATGAATGTAACAACATAATTTCTCAGATAATCAATTCCATTAAACAACATGGGTGACTCAAAAGGTTCCAAATTCACAATGTCATATGATATTATATTAAAAATATTACAAAAATTAGGGTTCTTACATGTGGAGTCTGAGGGGGAGGACCAAGAGGAGGTCCAGCCAGATGCAGATACTGAGGTTGTTGAGTCTGAGGAGGAGGAGGATCCTGAGGAGATCCAGCTTGTATCTGGTGTTAGGCTTATGGAGAAGGACACTGACATGACTACTGAGCAGGTTATGGATGCGGTTTTAGAGCAGGCAGTGGATGAGGGTACTGAGGGAGATGTTGATAAGCCAGTTGATGATGCTATTGGGAGTTCAGGACTTCGTGTGCCACCCCCTATTGAGAGGATCCCTACCCCACCACCCTTGCCTGTGAGCCCTGTTTCTGAGGAGTTTAAGGATCTGACCCCCGAGCCGCAGCAGGCAGAAGCCGCACCTCCAGCAGAGCCATCTTTACCCCACCCCATATTCCGATAGAGGGGATACCAGTGTGTGGCAATAGGTTGTGAGCAAACTTTCTACAGATTTAGCAGTGGCTGAGGCTAGGTTAGCAGAGTCCAGGGCGGAGCTCGCGGCTGAGAGAATTGTTTGGTTGGGATGCTAGGGCGACGGGAGGCGTGCTAGAGCTCGAGAGATGCATAGGCAGTGACCCGTATTGAGCTGAGGGCTCGGATGAGGGTCCGGACTTTACCTATCGACGGACATGGCATGGTATCCAGGATTGATGCTGAGGAGATCTTCCGCATTGCTATGATGAGGGTTAGGGCCTTGGGTTCCACTGGTGGCTGATTTCAGAGACAGTGATGTAGTAGTCTAGTATTCTAGTCATGTACGGACATAGTAGTTCCGACTTTGTGGGATAGTTTCATTGCATTTAGTTTCCCTTTTCTGACTAGACGGATAGACCATGTATTTCACTTTTGACTAGATGTTGTTAGGATGGTTGTACTCCTAAACTGTCGATGTGACTCAAATGATGTATCTTTCAGCACTATGTATATATTTTTGCAAGGAAGAATCCTTTAAAACAAGTAAATTAGCCTAATGTGTAATTGTCCAAAATTTCAGTAAGATGCCTCCACGAAGAAGGGGGACTAGGGCTAACCCCCGTGAGTCTACCGATCAAGAAAGTCACAATCAACATAGGGAAGATCTTAAATATGATGAAGCGCAAGATGTGGATTATAATGAGCAAGAGGATTCCCAGTATGGGACAGCAGACGAAACCTTTTTCACTGGAGAATTCGAAGAAGAAGTAGAAAGGGAAGAAATTGAAGTTGAGCAAGAAGGGGAGAACCAGAATAGGGACCCCATGGGTCAGTTTATGGATCTGCTTAGGCAAAATTTGAACCGTTACCCCCAACCACCCCAGGGAAACAACAGTACCGTGGTAACTCTTTCAGGGCCTTTAAGTCCCTTAAACCCCCAGAATTCCACGGATCAGCTGACCCAGTCGAGGCAAGAGCCTGGATAAAGGAAATGGAAAAGTCATTTGAGATTCTAAGCATTGAGGAGGTGCAAAAGACTGTTTTCGCCACTTACCTTCTGAAAGAAGAGTCCAATTATTGGTGGGAGGCTAAGAAGAACATGGAGACAGATGCTATAGTAACCTGGGAGAGGTTCAAACAATTGTTTCTGGAAAAGTACTTCCCGAGGTTTATGAAAACTCAAATGGAGCTCAAGTTTTTAGAACTAAACAGAACAATTTTTTAGTGGCTGATTATGAGGCCAACTTTACCGAGTTATCAAGGTTTGTGCCAGAATTTGTGGATACTAAGGAGAAGAAAGCGAATAGGTTTCAGCAAGGGTTGAAGCAATGGATTTAGAATTGGGTAGCAGTCTTAGAGATTACAGATTATGCCACCTTGGTGCAAAAGGCAACCATTGTGAAAGCAGGGAGTGATCAGATACAGAGGGAAAGAGATAAAGGGGGAATAAAGAGAAAGCATGCCAGCATGGGCGGAGGTTTCGTAGGAGGAAAGCCCCCGAATAAGTTTAACCGAGGAGCGGTTTCCCTACCTGGAAGGAGTATGGGATTCGAACAGTCTGTTAGCGCGAGTGTAAGCCAGGAGGGGAGACTGTAAGAACCCAGATTTTTGGTATTAATTAAAACTTTTATTATGTAATGGAGTACGAGTGTAACAGTGGTTCTGATAAACGAATATGAATGAATTTTGATTCAAATGTTTATATGCCATGAACAATGCAATTGGTTGACAACTTAGATAAGAATAATCTATCTCCTGGATAAGTAACATATAATAAATTCCAAAAGAGGAAGATTATTCTCATGTCCTCCAAATCAATATCTGTTATAAGTCCGGTGGTTCTGTAAAAGGGTTAAGGAACGCTCGGGAAAGTGCAAGAACATTTTCTAATTATAAGGAATAAGGAGAGAATAAGTGATGAATAGTGTTTTTGGTGGAAATAGGAATATTATTAGACGGCACTATATAGAAGTACCCGGAACGGATTTCTGAGTTCGTCTTAATGATCCAAGGGGAAAAAGAGTGTACGTAAAAGTTATCGGATTCTGAAAAATAGCACTTTTATTTTCCCCGAGATTTTCCTGGACACTGAAAGACTTAAGGAATTATTGAAAAGATTTAAGGAATATGGATTCAAGAATTATTAAAGAGAATTGAGAATGATAGTATAAATATTAAGACGATTTCCGGTAAAACCCTAATTAGAAATTTTCGAGGTATTCCTCTGAACGATCAATGAATTGAGCAATAATCGGAAAAAGAAACAAGTAGGGGATCAAGATGCATGCATGTGCTAGTGGAAAATATCTAGTAACTAAGTAGTTACAAGAGTAACTAGCAAGATTAGAAGCCAACTAGTACTTAGCATCACTTTATCATCTTATCAATAAATCACCAACACTTGTCCACTTGATTAACACCATCCATGACCTCACAATAATTCATTTATATCACAAATAAAGCAAGAGAAGCCAAGCAAAACACCACCTCTCCCCATTATGCTCCATTCGGCTACTTCCCAAAAATTCAAGATCCAAAATCAACCTTCCACCCTTTGTTTGATCTACAAATTTTTATGGTGAGTCCTATATTTCATATAAATGATCTCCCAGAAATCTTAGCTTCAAACTCCATTGTTTCCATTTTCAAAAAAATCATCAAAGTGGAGGATGAATAGTACTTTCAAGAATTAATCTTTGATTTCTTGTTTTCTTTGGTTGATCTAAGCTTGTTAGGTCCCGAAGTATCATAGAAGGGGGGTTAAATACGATACTACCAAAAAAAATAATTCCGAGAATATATCTTTATTGATAATAAACTCGAAGGGGTGTTACAACTTCTAATCCAATGGATTAGCTTCAGAACCAGAACACTCCTAAGGATAGTTTAGGCACGAGGACCTTCTACCCAACACTTCCCGAAAGCGGGCTAAGCCGGCTTCCCTACTAGATGGACTGTCTAGCAGCTTACACAGAGAAGATATAAGAGAGAGAAGAGAGAGTTGTGTGTTGAGGTGTATTTAAAAATGAAATACAACAGGCCTATTTATACGTTATAAAAAATCACTATGTAGCTAATATTACATAACTGATGACGATATTCTGAGCCGCCTACTTCCTGTTTTTCAATCCAGCCGAATTCTTCTTCTTAATTTCAAAAGCTTGATTTGAATATAAAATTTGCGTGAGCCCCACCTGCTTACTTTCCATAATCTATTTTGCTGATTGAAACTTTCAGTTACTTTTCATATGAATACTAATTTCGGTTACTATTCATATGAATAGTGATTTCGAATACTATTCATATGAATAGTGATTTCGGATACTATTCATTTTCCTCTTAATTTGACTTCCTTAAATATTCAGCTTCCAATTAAATAGAGGATATCAATACTGCGCTAAACTCAATCATACCTCTTGAACAGTTTTTCTGAGTTAGATTCTTCGATTCTTTTATGAAATGTTGACGCCTAGTGCAACTGGTCTGGTTCACAGACGACTAACATTCACTCGTGGTCTTCATATCATGTCTTTAAGAACACTGCTAAGAATTGTGCAATCATAAAAACTTTATCACTGGAATCTTTTGGCCCTTCAACTGAATCATCTATACATCTTATTTTGTTACTAAGGCTTGATCATTTTAATGAACTTCTTTCAGCGATTTGATCCTTGTTGGTGCCTGTTCTTCAAATTTCACGATCCCTGTATAGAGTTAATATTATTTATCTTTTATCCTAGTTGAGTTATATATGTCCTCTATTACATATTACATTACATTATGCCTTACAATCTCCCCCTATTTGATTGTTAGGGTTTGACAAGCAAATTCCTAGAGGATAACGCAACTGATACAAAAAATGAAATACAAAGATAAATAATATTAAAGCGCATTCTGGATCATATATACATTTTCCAGATTTCTAAAATTTGAACAAGTGCAAATTGTTCCTCCAGACTGAACATATCTTCAAGTTTGCCTTGCCTTCTTTCCACATAGCACTAATACTCCCATTAGCTTTTCCTTTTCCAAAATAAAGTTAATTCTGTGTCAACAACCTTTTCCTTACCCTTATGCCTAGTAGATTTTTCTTGGTCATCCACCTTCTCCCCCTCAGTTGGGTTATCCTCCAGAGTAGTAGGATGTGGAGTTGGTAAATTAGACGAAGATGGCTTTACCAAGGAGTTGATTGCATCATTTAACTGGGTTGCCACGGTATTCAATTGAACCTGGAATACATCATGTTGAATAAGTTGCAAATTTTTGATTTCTACAATGGACTTACAGATATTTTGCAACTCTTTCTCCATTGTTTGGACCCGTGTAAGGAGTCTGCTGTATTCCTTTCTGGTTACAGGTGTATGTGGTTGAGTAGGTTGCTCACTCGTACGTTCTGCAGGTGTTTCACTCAACACTCTATATTCACTCGGTTTAGTGGTTTGGGTTACACTTACAAGTTCTGTTCATGTTTCCCTCAACTCTCCTCCAAAGCTTCCACTGATATGTGTACCTACAAATGAAATCATCCTAGCCCCTTTTTCAAAGGTCACGGATGGTGCAATGAAAGTTCGTGAGCTTTCGTCCTCGCGTGAAACGAGTTACCGACCATTGGTAAAGAGTGGTAAATCTCGAAAGAGATCCAGAGATTTTCCCTCTAAGAGGTTAAACTTGAATCAATTAAATGGCATAAAACCAAAGTTTCCCTCGACTGTTTGTGTAGACACTTGGTTCATAAAAGAACCACCTACCGATGGATCTTTCTGTAAAATGGAAGATTCACCAGCAGTTATTGTCCGTGAAATGGAACTCAAGATAGTTGTTCCCGTCATTTCAACCTTATTTACATTTTCACTCATCTGACAAGGAAGAATTGTTTCAATAACAGTTGCAGTTACCTCAGGTTCATTTGGTTTACTTCTTTTAGAATGAGGTAGAGCTGCTAATGTAACTAACTCATTATGTGGTACTGTTGAGGCACTATCTCCCTCAAAAGTGTTGATGGCTGGTCGTTTAAGTGACAATTGAGGTGTAGGAGTTTGTTGTGTTTGTGTTTGTAGAATGGGCTCTTCGACCTGTGTTAGAGTCGGTGAGATTTCCTGCTCTTGGTCGGGTAAGATGGCCACTAGGGGCTGTAGAAACTGTATTTCCTGTGACACAATAGGGAATACAGAGGTTGGAATAGCAGGGATTGAAATATTACCTTGTCGTATACCTCCTCTCACTGGTCTTGGTAACAACGGAAGTGGAACAGTCTTTAGATATTCAGTTAGGACGGTAGGTACATCTGTATAGTTCTTTTTGCTTATGTAATTAATTACATTCGTCTTCATGTAAGAACATTCCACCTTTCGACCATTTTCAAAGCGTACCCTATCTTCATCATTCAAAAATTCATTTAATATTAGCTGTAGAAACCTTGGATATAGACATTTGACATTTTGAGTCCGAACATCTCTTCTTCCCAAGTGTTTCATCTTTAAAATGATTTGACCAAGCACTATTTTTCCAAAATTAATCCTCAAATTATTGGCGACCGCATACCCCAATTTTTGAATAAATTCAGGTATTCGATCTTGATTTGTTCTATCTGAGGAAAAAACATGGTTAATAGTGTGAAAGAAGAAATTGCAGTACTGGGTTAGAAACGTTCTTGAAAGATTACCAGTATTGAAATTGCCATCTTGGTACCTTATAAAACGAAAGAACATTTCAATCTGTTCAAGTGTAGGATCAGAAACAAGATTTTCCATAGAAAAATGAAGAATTCGATCAATATAGTTCACCCGATATGTGATTGCACACCCGTCCTATCCAGAAGTGTTAACCGCACTGCAATATAGTTCACGCAATGCATCATGGTTAAGCTGCACTGGTGTAACTAAAGCATAGCGAATTAATGAATGTTCACTCAGAAATTGTGTCCAAGCCCGAAATTACTCATCCAGAATGGTTTCGATTTGCTGAATGGAAATAGGATTAACTTTAGCAATTAAAAAGCTTCCGTGCAATGCCATTTTCAAAACTTTGAGGAAATTCAAAAACAAGGGTTAGCTTTTATAAAGGATTATATATAAAGCAAGAATATGAAATTCGATCTAAAAACCACCAGCTAGATTGAGAGATCTTTCCGATCAAAGCTCGAAATATTCAGCAATTGTGTGTATATGCTCTGTATATCCGAAAAATGATGATGTTAAACACAAACAAAAACTCATCACTTATAAGGTTTCAAGGTTTAGTGGGTTAGGTGTGATAGTGACATGTTATGTTGAAAAAAAATAACACCGTTCAATAATTTATCGCCTAACAACCTAATTAGCCGAAAAACATCTTATCACTGAAACCTGTCAGCCGAAAAACATCTTATCACCGAAACCTATCAGCCTATACACATATACACATATTTAATACTTCTAATTATTATGGATTTAAAAATAATCACACAGTAAATCAAGAATTAATCCACAATAATCAGATAAACTCACAATTAAATAGACATAAAATTAACAAAATATCATTAATTGATATATGTCAATAAAATATTTATTTAATTATGCTACAATGATATCTCCAAAATAATCATGCAGATAAGCAAATAAAACAAACAAAATCCAGAGAATGTAATTCAATGGCTGCAAGCAAATTGAACAGACATTTTAAAAGATCATGTGAAATTTAACATACCAAGCTCACTTAACAACCTTGAAAAGGTTGCTTCATCCAAAGCTTTAGTAAAAATGTCTGCCAACTATTTTTCACTAGGAACAAAATGCAGTTCCACAGTGCCTTTCATCACATGCTCCCTGATGAAATGGTATCTGATGTCTATGTGCTTGGTTCTAGAATGCTGCACTGGATTCTGTGAAATTTCAATTGCACTAGTGTTATCACAGAAAATTGGGATCTTTTCAACTTTAACTCCATAGTCAAGTAGTTGATTTCTCATCCACAGAATCTGCGCACAACAACTCCCAGCTGCTATGTATTCAGCCTCTGCAGTTGAGGTAGATACTGAGTTATGCTTCTTACTGAACCATGAGACCAGCTTATTTCCCAAGAATTGACAGGTTCCCGTGGTACTTTTTCTATCCATTTTGCAACCTGCATAATCTGTAACTGAGTAACCAGTTAGATCAAAACCAGAATCTCTAGTGTACCAAATGCCAAGGTTTGGTGTTCCCTTGAGATATCTGAAAATCATTTTAATAGCTATTAAGTGAGATTCCCTAGGATCAGCTTGAAATCTAGCACATAAACATGTAGCAAACATAATATCAGGTCTACTAGATGTTAAGTATAAAAGAGATCCAACCATGCCCCTATAGCTTATCATGTCCACCTTCTTTTCCTTAGTATTCAGTTCAAGCTTAGTGGCAGTGGCCATGGGTGTTTTTGCAGAAGAGCAATCTGGTAAATCAAACCTTTTTAAAAGATCATAAATGTATTTTGTTTGACTTATAAAAATTCCCTCACTCACTTGTTTAACTTGTGAACCAAGAAAATAAGTTAATTCATCCATCATACTCATTTCATATCTACTTTGCATGAGTTTGGCAAACCTCTTGCAAAGTTTCTCATCTGTAGACCCAAATATTATATCATCTACATAAATTTGGACAAGTATCATAGCGCCATTGACATTTCTATAAAAGAGAGTTTTATCAACAGTACCTCGAATGAAATGATTCTCTATAAGGAACTGTGAGAGTGTGTCATACCAGGCTCTAGGTGCTTGCTTCAGGCCATAGAGTGCTTTGAGTAGAAAAAACACATATTCTGGAAAGTCTGGATCTTCAAAACCAGGCGGTTGACTAACATACACCTCCTCCTCCAGAATACCATTCAGAAATGCACTCTTGACATCCATTTGATAGACTTTGAAATTGGCATGCGCTGCATAGGCCAAGAAGATCTTTATTGCTTCTAACCTTACCACTGGAGCAAAGGTTTCTTCAAAATCAATTCCTTCCTCTTGACAGTAGCCTTTAGCAACTAATCTAGCTTTACTCCATGTGACTATGCCATTCTCATCCATCTTGTTCTCGAATACCCACTTAGTGCCAATCATTGATTTGTCTTTAGGTTTGGGTACAAGTTTCCATACTTCATTTCTTTCAAACTGGTTTAGCTCTTCTTTCATTGCTAAAACCCAATCTGGATCCAGAAGAGCATGTTCAACTCTCTTTGGTTCCTCTTTGGATAGAAAACTGCTATATAAGCATTCTTCTTGAGTTGCTCTTCTGGTTTGGACCTTTGCATTAGGATCTCCAATGATAAGCTCAAATGGATGATCCCTGGTCCATTTTCTTTGTGGTGGTAAGTTTGACCTTGATGAAGTGGCTTCAATTTCTCTTTGTTGATCATTATGGCTTGTTGTTGAGTTTTGATTGTGAGAAACTCCCCCTGAGTGTATGGCCCTCGAGATTGATGGAGTTGTTGCAGATTCATCAACAGATGCTTCTCTTTGATTTTCTACAGATGCTTCAAATTGATTTCCAACTAATGGTGTAAGTTGCTCTTCAACAGGTGGTTCGTTCTGTACTTCAACTGATGATCCTTGTCCGTTTCTCACACCATTTGGTCTCCATTCTTCATCATCATCTTCATTTTCTTCACCACTGAGACTCATGAAAACCTTCATCTACTAGACCAGATATTTTCTTATCATCAAAGACAACATGTATGGACTCCATTACAATGTTTAGTCTTAGGTTGTAGACTCTGTAGGATTTTCCAGCTGAGTATCCAACAAAGATAGCTTTATTTGCCTTTGAATCAATTTTTCCAAGATGCTCACCATGATTTTTCAGTACAAATCATTTGCATCCAAAGACATGCAGAAAGTTGATTGTTGGTTTCTTGCCTGTGAAAAGTTGATAAGGTGTCATGCCTTTTGCTTGATTGACCAAAGAAATATTCTGAGTGTAGCATGCAGTGTTTATAGCTTCTGCCCAGAAGTATGTTAGTAGCTTAGACTCTTCAAGCATTGTTCTTGCAGCTTCAATTAGAGTTCTGTTCTTTCTTTCCACTACACCATTTTGTTAAGGAGTTCTTGGTGCAGAGAATTCTTACATAATTCCTTCTTCGTCACAAAACTCTCTTATTACACAATTCTTGAACTCGGTTCCATTGTCACTTCTAATTCTCCTTACTTTGAGTAGAGGATTGTTGTTGACTATCTTGATGTGATTTATAATGACTTCACCCGCCTTATCCTTAGAGTACAGAAAGAATGTCCAAGAGAATTTTGAGAAATCAACAATAATCACAAGACAGTATTTCTTTTTTGAGATTGACAACACATTGACTGGTCCAAAGAGATCCATGTGAAGTAGTTGCAAGGGTTGATCAATTGATGACATTGACTTTGATTTGAAAGAGGCGTTCTTCTGCTTCCCTTTCTGGCATGCATCACACAATCCATCCTTGGAGTAATCCAACTTTGGAATACCTCTAACCAAATCCTTCTTTACCAACTCATTCATTGCTTTAAAACTCAAGTGTGACAATATTTTGTGCCAAAGCCAACCTTCATCTATACTTGCCTTGCTGAGAAGACATGTAGTCATGTTTGCATTTGTTGAATTGAAGTCAGCAATGTACACATTTCCTCTTCTATCTCGTTTCAACACTACCTTGTTGTCACTTTTCTTAAAAATGACACAAGCTTCAAATGTGAACCAGACATTCTGGCCTTTATCACATAGTTGACTGACACTTAGCAAGTTATGCTTAAGTCCATCAACCAGTGCTACTTCTTCAATGACAACATTCCCTTGTGAAATCAAGCCATATCCTCTAGTATATCCTTTGTTGTTGTCTCCAAAGGTAATGCTAGGGCCAGCTCTCTCCTCAAACTCAATGAGCAGGGAAGAATCTCCAGTCATATGCCTAGAATAACCACTGTTCAGATACCAAATATTCTTTCTGTTTCCCTGCACACATCAAAACAAAATCTTGTTGATTTTGGTACCCAAGTTTTCTTGGGTCCTACCTTGTTAGCCTTTTTCTTATTTTTCAAGCCCTTATGACCCTAATCGACCTACCAAACAGTCGATATGTGATTGCACACCCGTCCTATCCAGAAGTGTTAACCGCACTGCAATATAGTTCACGCAATGCATCATGGTTAAGCTGCACTGGTGTAACTAAAGCATAGCGAATTAATGAATGTTCACTCAGAAATTGTGTCCAAGCCCGAAATTACTCATCCAGAATGGTTTCGATTTGCTGAATGGAAATAGGATTAACTTTAGCAATTAAAAAGCTTCCGTGCAATGCCATTTTCAAAACTTTGAGGAAATTCAAAAACAAGGGTTAGCTTTTATAAAGGATTATATATAAAGCAAGAATATGAAATTCGATCTAAAAACCACCAGCTAGATTGAGAGATCTTTCCGATCAAAGCTCGAAATATTCAGCAATTGTGTGTATATGCTCTGTATATCCGAAAAATGATGATGTTAAACACAAACAAAAACTCATCACTTATAAGGTTTCAAGGTTTAGTGGGTTAGGTGTGATAGTGACATGTTATGTTGAAAAAAAATAACACCGTTCAATAATTTATCGCCTAACAACCTAATTAGCCGAAAAACATCTTATCACTGAAACCTGTCAGCCGAAAAACATCTTATCACCGAAACCTATCAGCCTATACACATATACACATATTTAATACTTCTAATTATTATGGATTTAAAAATAATCACACAGTAAATCAAGAATTAATCCACAATAATCAGATAAACTCACAATTAAATAGACATAAAATTAACAAAATATCATTAATTGATATATGTCAATAAAATATTTATTTAATTATGCTACAATGATATCTCCAAAATAATCATGCAGATAAGCAAATAAAACAAACAAAATCCAGAGAATGTAATTCAATGGCTGCAAGCAAATTGAACAGACATTTTAAAAGATCATGTGAAATTTAACATACCAAGCTCACTTAACAACCTTGAAAAGGTTGCTTCATCCAAAGCTTTAGTAAAAATGTCTGCCAACTATTTTTCACTAGGAACAAAATGCAGTTCCACAGTGCCTTTCATCACATGCTCCCTGATGAAATGGTATCTGATGTCTATGTGCTTGGTTCTAGAATGCTGCACTGGATTCTGTGAAATTTCAATTGCACTAGTGTTATCACAGAAAATTGGGATCTTTTCAACTTTAACTCCATAGTCAAGTAGTTGATTTCTCATCCACAGAATCTGCGCACAACAACTCCCAGCTGCTATGTATTCAGCCTCTGCAGTTGAGGTAGATACTGAGTTATGCTTCTTACTGAACCATGAGACCAGCTTATTTCCCAAGAATTGACAGGTTCCCGTGGTACTTTTTCTATCCATTTTGCAACCTGCATAATCTGCAACTGAGTAACCAGTTAGATCAAAACCAGAATCTCTAGGGTACCAAATGCCAAGGTTTGGTGTTCCCTTGAGATATCTGAAAATCATTTTAATAGCTATTAAGTGAGATTCCCTAGGATCAGCTTGAAATCTAGCACATAAACATGTAGCAAACATAATATCAGGTCTACTAGATGTTAAGTATAAAAGAGATCCAACCATGCCCCTATAGCTTATCATGTCCACCTTCTTTTCCTTAGTATTCAGTTCAAGCTTAGTGGCAGTGGCCATGGGTGTTTTTGCAGAAGAGCAATCTGGTAAATCAAACCTTTTTAAAAGATCATAAATGTATTTTGTTTGACTTATAAAAATTCCCTCACTCACTTGTTTAACTTGTGAACCAAGAAAATAAGTTAATTCATCCATCATACTCATTTCATATCTACTTTGCATGAGTTTGGCAAACCTCTTGCAAAGTTTCTCATCTGTAGACCCAAATATTATATCATCTACATAAATTTGGACAAGTACCATTGACATTTCTATAAAAGAGAGTTTTATCAACAGTACCTCGAATGAAATGATTCTCTATAAGGAACTGTGAGAGTGTGTCATACCAGGCTCTAGGTGCTTGCTTCAGGCCATAGAGTGCTTTGAGTAGAAAAAACACATATTCTGGAAAGTCTGGATCTTCAAAACCAGGCGGTTGACTAACATACACCTCCTCCTCCAGAATACCATTCAGAAATGCACTCTTGACATCCATTTGATAGACTTTGAAATTGGCATGCGCTGCATAGGCCAAGAAGATCTTTATTGCTTCTAACCTTACCACTGGAGCAAAGGTTTCTTCAAAATCAATTCCTTCCTCTTGACAGTAGCCTTTAGCAACTAATCTAGCTTTACTCCATGTGACTATGCCATTCTCATCCATCTTGTTCTCGAATACCCACTTAGTGCCAATCATTGATTTGTCTTTAGGTTTGGGTACAAGTTTCCATACTTCATTTCTTTCAAACTGGTTTAGCTCTTCTTTCATTGCTAAAACCCAGTCTGGATCCAGAAGAGCATGTTCAACTCTCTTTGGTTCCTCTTTGGATAGAAAACTGCTATATAAGCATTCTTCTTGAGTTGCTCTTCTGGTTTGGACCTTTGCATTAGGATCTCCAATGATAAGCTCAAATGGATGATCCCTGGTCCATTTTCTTTGTGGTGGTAAGTTTGACCTTGATGAAGTGGCTTCAATTTCTCTTTGTTGATCATTATGGCTTGTTGTTGAGTTTTGATTGTGAGAAACTCCCCCTGAGTGTATGGCCCTCGAGATTGATGGAGTTGTTGCAGATTCATCAACAGATGCTTCTCTTTGATTTTCTACAGATGCTTCAAATTGATTTCCAACTAATGGTGTAAGTTGCTCTTCAACAGGTGGTTCGTTCTGTACTTCAACTGATGATCCTTGTCCGTTTCTCACACCATTTGATCTCCATTCTTCATCATCATCTTCATTTTCTTCACCACTGAGACTCATGAAAACCTTCATCTACTAGACCAGATATTTTCTTATCATCAAAGACAACATGTATGGACTCCATTACAATGTTTAGTCTTAGGTTGTAGACTCTGTAGGATTTTCCAGCTGAGTATCCAACAAAGATAGCTTTATTTGCCTTTGAATCAATTTTTCCAAGATGCTCACCATGATTTTTCAGTACAAATCATTTGCATCCAAAGACATGCAGAAAGTTGATTGTTGGTTTCTTGCCTGTGAAAAGTTGATAAGGTGTCATGCCTTTTGCTTGATTGACCAAAGAAATATTCTGAGTGTAGCATGCAGTGTTTATAGCTTCTGCCCAGAAGTATGTTAGTAGCTTAGACTCTTCAAGCATTGTTCTTGCAGCTTCAATTAGAGTTCTGTTCTTTCTTTCCACTACACCATTTTGTTAAGGAGTTCTTGGTGCAGAGAATTCTTACATAATTCCTTCTTCGTCACAAAACTCTCTTATTACACAATTCTTGAACTCGGTTCCATTGTCACTTCTAATTCTCCTTACTTTGAGTAGAGGATTGTTGTTGACTATCTTGATGTGATTTATAATGACTTCACCCGCCTTATCCTTAGAGTACAGAAAGAATGTCCAAGAGAATTTTGAGAAATCAACAATAATCACAAGACAGTATTTCTTTTTTGAGATTGACAACACATTGACTGGTCCAAAGAGATCCATGTGAAGTAGTTGCAAGGGTTGATCAATTGATGACATTGACTTTGATTTGAAAGAGGCGTTCTTCTGCTTCCCTTTCTGGCATGCATCACACAATCCATCCTTGGAGTAATCCAACTTTGGAATACCTCTAACCAAATCCTTCTTTACCAACTCATTCATTGCTTTAAAACTCAAGTGTGACAATATTTTGTGCCAAAGCCAACCTTCATCTATACTTGCCTTGCTGAGAAGACATGTAGTCATGTTTGCATTTGTTGAATTGAAGTCAGCAATGTACACATTTCCTCTTCTATCTCGTTTCAACACTACCTTGTTGTCACTTTTCTTAAAAATGACACAAGCTTCAAATGTGAACCAGACATTCTGGCCTTTATCACATAGTTGACTGACACTTAGCAAGTTATGCTTAAGTCCATCAACCAGTGCTACTTCTTCAATGACAACATTCCCTTATGAAATCAAGCCATATCCTCTAGTATATCCTTTGTTGTTGTCTCCAAAGGTAATGCTAGGGCCAGCTCTCTCCTCAAACTCAATGAGCAGGGTAGAATCTCCAGTCATATGCCTAGAATAACCACTGTTCAGATACCAAATATTCTTTCTGTTTCCCTGCACACATCAAAACAAAATCAAGTTGATTTTGGTACCCAAGTTTTCTTGGGTCCTACCTTGTTAGCCTTTTTCTTATTTTTCAAGCCCTTATTACCCAGGGGTTCTGATTGAGTTAAATCAACCTTAACTCTTGGTGTAGGTTTCTGAAAAATAGGTTGTTCATTTGCTCACATGCATTAAAACTAGATGTATAATTTGGCATAATCTGTGCAGACATGTTATTCATCATCCATGGCAACTGAGGCATGTAAAAGTTATTGTAATATGGATTATGCATGAATGGCATGTTAGCATACTGACTAGATGCATGAGCAGGTTGGACAAACATGTTAGGTGTAGCATTCATAGCAGGCATAGGCACAGATATAGGCATACTAGGCACAAAAGCATCTTTAACAATTTTAAAGTTGACAGACAAATGATTAACACTACCACATTTTACACATTCTTTCCTAGGAGCATACTTATTAGGGGTGTAACTGTTGTGCTTATTAATCCCTACCTTGCCATTCCTGTTCTTTCTCCTACCTTTAGTCCTTGTTTCAACTTTCTCTAACTTGTCCTTCAATTGCTTGTGGGACAAGTGACCTATGTTAGCTTTCTCAACTGATTTTGTTTTGCTACATTCTCCAAATTCAAAGTTTTTGCTGATGGTACCATATTGATTATTCAATTTAACTAGAGTTGCTTTACTGACAACTTTGGCTTTCGACGGATAATTACCATCATCATCCGTTGACGCATTGTCTGAAGCAGTCTCACCATCAACTCCTAACTTTGCTTATTCTAATTTTCTAAAGGAGTTAATTCCTTGGACACAACAAATTTCTTCTGTAGTGGCCTTAGATTTTCCCCAAAAAGCAATTAGATCTTGTTCTTTCTTTAACTGTTCTTTCAAGGTCTTTTCTCGTTTAAGAGCTTCAATCAATCCATCTTTAGCTTCCTGGCAATTTCTTCTCATAACTTCGAATTCAATTAACTGAGTTGCCATTAAAGCATTCCAATCACTTAACATTTCATTAATATTTTTAATCCTCATGTTTTCTTTGTTAAGCGATTTCATGGAAACATGCATATTATACAATTCAAGAGACATTTCATCAATTGTACTAGCATATCCAGCTTTAGAAAAATCAGTTAGGTCTGAAGAGAATACCTGATTGCTTGCTGAACTAGCTTCTTCATCTTTCTCATTTGCCATGAGGAAAAGGTTGACGAACTCTTCTTCTGCATCAGACTCTCCACCAGCGGCCCAATCATTGTCTCTAGACACGAATGCTTTCTCCTTTTGCTTGAGAAGATCGAAATATTTCTTCTTGTAGTCAACAGTTCCAAACTGTTTCTTCTCATTCTCAGCTTTAGGCTTTCTGCATTCATTGGCAAAATGGCCAGCAATTCCACAGTTAAAACATTTGAACTTAGACCTTTCAACCATGTCTCTGGATGGCTGAAAACCTTTTCCGAATTGCTTGCCTCCTGCTGGATTCCTCTTGAATTTGATCTTCGAGAATCTCCTTGACAAGAATGCTAGATAATCATCCAAGTCATCAGATTCATCTCCACTGAATGCATCAAGTTCTTCAACCAACTTTCTTTTCCCTCTGCTAGTTTCAGCTCCACCTTCATAGGTCTTTGAACTTGGTGTGGCTTGAGTGCTCTCCATCTTCTCACTCACTTGGCTTACTGGAATATTGGCCACGAAGGCAACAAATCCACCTTTCTTCTGGATTTTCTCCACTTCCTCATCTTGCTGCATTTCAAGCTCATAGGTCTTCAGGATGCCATACAGTCTCTCAAGTGTAAAATCTTTGTAGTCTTGGGAGTTCCTCAATGAGACTGTCACTAGCTTCCATTCCTTAGGAAAAGATCTCAGAAACTTTAGGTTGGAGTCCTTGGTTTCATATTTTCTCCTATACAACTTTAGACCATTTAGTAACTTTTGAAACCTACTGAATATGTCTGTTAGATTTTCACCAGAGGAGTAGTGAAAATGCTCATATTGTTGTATTAGGAGCTGCATTTTATTTTCTCTGACTTGCTCAATTCCTTCACAGATTGTTTGAATAGTGTCCCACACTTGCTTGGCAGTGGTGCAGTTTATAACACAATCAAACATATCTTGGTCGATGCCATTGAAAAGGATGTTCATAGCCTTCTTATCTTTGTGAATCTCCTCTAAGTCTTCATCTGTGTACTCAGCTTGATTCTCTGGAATAGGCCTTCCAGCAGCTATAGTTCCAGCTTCTTGACCAATCCCAGAGTTGGCCTTCATTGGAACATTAGGTCCTTTCTCTATGTAATCTACATAGCCTTCATCGATGGCTGAGAGATGAAGGTGCATTTTTACTTTCCAGTGAAAGTAATTATCTTTGTCAAGCATTGGAATCTTTACACCTGTATCCTTCCTTCCCATGGTTTTGATCATTAGACTTCTTGTATGTTAGAAGCTTGCTTTGATACCAATTGTTAGGTCCCGAAGTATCGTAGAAGGGGGGTTGAATACGATACTACCAAAAAAAAATAATTCCGAGAATATATCTTTATTGATAATAAACTCGAAGGGGTGTTACAACTTCTAATCCAATGGATTAGATTCAGAACCAGAAAACTCCTAAGGATAGTTTAGGCACGAGGACCTTCTACCCGACACTTTCTGAAAGCGGGCTAAGCCGGCTTCCCTACTAGATGGACTGTCTAGTAGCTTACACAGAGAAGATATAAGAGAGAGAAGAGAGAGTTGTGTGTTGAGGTGTATTTAAAAATGAAATACAACAGGCCTATTTATAGGTAATAAAAAATCACTATGTAGCTAATATTACGTAACTGATGACGATATTCTGATCCGCCTGCTGCCTGTTTTTCAATCCAGCCGAATTCTTCTTCTTAATTTCAAAAGCTTGATTTGAATATAAAATTTGTGTGAGCCCCACCAGCTTAATTTCCATAATCTATTTTGCTGACTGAAACTTTTGGTTACTTTTCATATGAATAGTAATTTCTGTTACTATTAATATGAATAGTGATTTCGGATACTATTCATATGAATAGTTATTTCAGATACTATTCATTTTCCTCTTAATTTGACATCCTTAAATATTCAAATTCCAATTAAATAGAGGATATCAATACTGCTCTAAACTCAATCATACCTCTTGAACAGTTTTTCTAAGTTAGATTCTTCCATTCTTTTGTGAAGTGTTGACGCCTAGTGCAACTGGTTTGGTTCACAGATGACTTTAAGAACATTGCTAAGAATTGTGCAATCATAAAAACTTTATCACTGGAATCTTTTGGCCCTTCAACTGAATAATCTGTACATCTTATTTTGTCACTGAGGCTTGATCATTTTAATGAACTTCTTTCAGCGATTTGATCCTTGTTGGTGCCTGTTCTTCAAATTTCACGATCCCTGTATAGAGTTAATATTATTTATCTTTTATCCTAGTTGAGTTATATATGTCCTCTGTTACATATTACATTACGTTATGCCTTACAAAGCTAATATAAGGCTATACAAGGACTAGATCAAGCTTAGTAAGGCTAGTACACTCTCCAAGGAAGGTATAACACTTGAAACCCTAGCTTGAATCTTGAGTTTTTATGGAGTTTTGGATGATATATGCATGTATAACTCTTAGAGATGTGATTAAGCTTTGTTATATGTTAAACTAGTTAGTAAGAATGGAAAGGCAGTGCGTGGTCTCAGTTCTATGGTAGTTATCATGTATATGTGGTTTAGAGTGGAAACCATGATTGTTGGAGTGTTTTAATTTTTGAAATATCCGAGTTATAGCCGTCGTAATGCCAAAATTTCCTTAACCATTAAAAACCATGTAGGACAGTAGCCTTAATTTTCTGTTCTTGATGATTTTATGAACTGGCCTTATAGATCTTGAGTCATAGATCGTTTTGGCAAAAGAATCGAAGCAAACGGACTTACGGTTTAGGAATTATGGCTAATTTACTAAAAGTGGTTCGAAACTGTAAATGCAAATTCGTAATTGAAATTGAACCCCCTTAACTCGAGTAATTCAGTGATGAATCTTGGTAATTAAATATTAGAGATCATAAGGAAGGTGTGAGGGAAGACCTCATGTTAAAAAGATCATTTTTCGATTTTATAAAAATATTCGAATCAGGGTTAAGTACGAATTAACCCCTAAAAAGAACAAGTGGTTATAACTTTGGAAAATCACTTAGATAACGATCGATAAATGTCGAGGTATAATCTTTCGACCTTAGAACTTATATGGATTAAGTACCTACCAAGGGTAAGTGTAATGACATGCCTTAATAGCGAACCAATGTCGGGTCATAACGGTGTTAATAAAAGGTACACTAGAAAGTGTATAACAGGATAACTTGAGAACGTGTTTTGACTTAAGTTAAGTATATACTTATCCTTTTAAAAAGTGTTAAGTGACGGTGTTAATAAAAGGTACACTAGAAAGTGAATAACAGGATAACTTGAGAACGTGTTTCGACTTAAGTTAAGTATATACTTATCCTTTTAAAAAGTGTTAAGTGATTAATCTCGAATGCTTTGATTGTTTATAGATCACCGAGCAGACCCAGGACACGCTGCCCCTACCCGACTACCAGGCAAGTTTCCAATACTTTGGAACTATTGTTGTGATAATACATATATTTGTTATTTTCTGATTCATATGCCATAGCATGCATGCCTACTTTCAAGTCTATTGAAATACTTGTTCCCTGATTGATGTTGTCTTATAAGTTAGATACAAGATATACCAATTATTAGCCAGATATTGCTAAGACCCTTAGTGAAGGGCATATGATCTCATTCTTTTAATAAAGACTAGGAGTCTGTATTTTGTAATATAGAGATAGTCATGGAAACCCGGAGGGATTCCAGTGACAGATTATTTGAGGGATGTTATTTATGAACGTTATTTATATTTTCATAAGTATTAAGTACTTGGAAACTATTCGAGGAATGTTATTCGAATACTCATCCGAGAAGTATTATATGAATATTATTTTGAATATTCATTCGAGTTTATTTATTTAATGAATATTATTTTTAATATTCATTTGAGCTTTATTTATTTAATGAATATTATTTCGAATATTCATTTGAGTTTAATTGTTTATTTTATATTATTTTCGAATATTCATTTGAGTCTATTTTTTTTTTTTGAAAACTCATTTGAGTCTATTTACTTAATGAATATTATCTGGATATTCATTTAAGGTTTTAATTATTTTCTTGTATATTATTTTGAATATTTATTCGAGGAATTATTTATTTAATGAATATTTTATATATACTTATTCGGAGCAATATTTATATTAAGAATATTATTGAACTATTTCTGGTTTAATAAGTATTCTTTGAATATTTATTCAATTCTTTCAACTAGTTCTAAAATGAGATATTTTATTAAAAAATTTCCTTGATATTTAAATACTATGTAAAATATCTCTGAGTCGTACTATTATTATTTTTATCAAGGAAGGTTCTCAAAACTCCATTCTTCATTCGAACCTATCTTCTAAAATATAAGGGAACCTTGCTTGAGAGATGTTATTTCTTTGACTACCCGGTCATATACTTGTTAAACTACCTTTTTACTCACATCTTGATTCTTTTCAAACATCGATATGAGTCTTTTTGGTTACCTCCTCAACACTCGAGGGGTAAGATTGATGGAACAAGTTTATATCCATTAACAAGCATCAGCTTGGGAAATATTGGTGAATTTTCCTTTTCAATTAGATACGACTACTTTGTGGAGTCATATCAACAAGTATTACACTTGGGAAAAGGAGGACGAACTTTACGTTTCAGAGTCAGGGATTTATTCGAACTAGGAGTCGTGTGTAAGAGGCCGAGTCACGTGGTCCATCACAAGGCCCAACCGTTGGCCAGGGAGTTACTATTTAGGGCGGTAGACAAGTAAATCCGTCAGTTCTTCCTTCTACCGGTAGTAAACTATATTAGGCTGTACCATCTCCGACTGATCATCGGGGAGTGGGATAGCTGGCGCGTGATAACTTCAGTATTAGTTTATCTCCCGAATTGGGAATTTCCTGCAACACATATCGAAGAGACTTCTTTCAGGTTGACGGGCATTCCCCGCAACACGTATCGAAGAGACTTCTTTCAGGTTGACAAGAGTTTGAAAAATGTTCAAAACTAGGATTGCAATATTTTCCTGCAATTCCCTTCTTTCATGGCATATGATGATGTCTTGCTTTTACTTTGCACAACAGATATTTCTACAGAATATATGTTTTGAGTTACCTTGTAACTTCATCGTTTACCTTATACTGGTACTATGTTCATTAATGTATGGCATATGGTTTCGCAGACATTTGAATTGTTATATATATACTGTTGTTCACATATATATTACTTTTGGTGGGCTATTGCTCACCCTTGCTTTATTTATTATATCACAACAACAGCTAGGTCTGATGGCCCGCGTAAGGCGCACTCGGCGCAAGCTGGTGACCCCAGCCAGAGGACTACCCGCTGAGTTTATCGCTGCCATTGCTGAGGTAGATTGGCAGCTTTTGTTTCAGCCTTAAATATATGTATAATTAATGTAATCAACGACAAAAACTTTAAACTTATGTTGTTATCCTTTTGGATTGTAATAACTTTTATTTGTGGACCCTATAAGTAGAAAAATTATTTCAATTTCATCTCTGGGACTATAACTGTTTGTGTGTGTGTGATGTGATATTATTGCGGGGTCACAGCATGTGTTTATTTATGTGGAATCAAGTCATGTATTATTGAGGGAATTAAGACCGTAACGACCAGGTCCCTGACCCCGGATCTAGGGCTGTTACATTAATGACAAACTGAGCATAGCTGTTGTTCAAAGATTGCTACCGATCATGTTCACCCTATTTGCATGCATACGAGGCTTTACTTGTATCAAACCTCTCTTGACGAGCCTGTCCTTGAAACGTACGTTTAAGGTGCTCAATCATGACATAAGCATCCATTAGCTCATGCTGTTTCTGAAGCTCAGGACTCATAGTCGCAAGCATTAAACAGGTGACATCGGTGTCATCATCTAAATGCTTCTGATAAGCATTTCGTTGATCCTCCGTTGCACCTTCAGGGAGAGGTCCAGGGCGAGGAATATCTATGACATAGAGCTTTCGCTCTTGCTTGAGGACAATCCTCAAATTCCTTTGCCAGTCTATGAAGTTAGTTCCTGTCAACTTGTCCTTCTCAAGGACTGATCGTACAGAGAAGTTATTTGAGTTGTTTGCCATTTCGAATATCTACAATGTTAAAATGCATAAAATAATTAGTCTACGGAATTGTTAAATTATGTTCAAGTGATTATTCATATATATTCACAATATATATCTCCCACTATTTTCATCAAATTAATAGCCCTACCTATCAATTCGGAAAAGTTTCTCTAAACCTTTCTAGTGAGCCAAGATTCATATTTCATCACTTTTAAGGTCATCTTTGGTTTTCTCCTTAAAATGATTATTTAGGTAGACAGCATTTGTCAATTATATCATATATAACTCTTCGATAGTTTGGTAGAACAACATTTGTTTACATAACAACATTTGTTCACATTTATCCAATAAATCTTACCAAACTCTATGCCTCTAAGTTAACAATCCTATTGTGGTCACTTAGTTAATTCGAACCCAATGGTCTAACAGTTGAGTATCACTAATTTACTCCATCACGCCTTACCACGATAAACGAGGGCACTTCGCTTTGGCGAACCCACCCTTTGTCGATCTAGTTCTTGACGAGTGTTTCCCATTTGGAAGGCATCTTAAACTTAATATTTTTCTTAGGGGTTTTAAATTAAAACAACCATGATCCCATCATAAAGAGATTCCCAATTTTTCCTTGAATTAAATACTTCAAATCAATATTCACCAATGGTTTGATTTCCAGGTTGTTGGAGAAGACACAATGGTCTCACTTAATAACCAACTTCCTTACAGGTACGACCCGTTTTTGACAAAATCTCCCCATATCAAAATTATTGAAAATTCGTATTTAATTCTATGTTTCATAAACACAGAAATCTCATAATCGCTACATTAATTTTAAAATCTCGATTCGTTACAGATTTTATCTTGTTTAAGCAGGCATGACATGGGTGATGTATCTAATACATTCATTTATACATGATTAATCTAATTAACACATTCATCTCTATGTATCATACACATACATTCAAACATCAATATGTAAAGTGCAGTATGTAAACGTGATTGGTTATGGCCTTTATCCTATATGATCCTTTCAAGCTAATGAAAGGATCAAGGTCAATCTTTGGTGGAATAAATATAAATACAATTACATGTCTTCATTCTTCTTGGTTGCTCCGCCTCTTGGACCATCCTTCAATCTTCAAGTACATTACATTGAATAATTGAATACAACCTATACTAGAGTACTTACATAATAAAACTCGAGTTACATTCGAGGTTAAACAATTAGAAGAGTGAAGAAAACGACATGCAAGTCGTATTTATAAAACCATAAACCATTAATCTAAGGGTCTTAAGGCCATAACCATCACCATGCTCATGTAATCACTTAATACATCAATATACATCAGTACATATCTTATCCAATATGATCTTATATGTTATAACTCATAAAACAATTTTCAGAAAATCAAAAAACAAATTTTCGAAAAATCTGAAAAACTTTGCAAGGCCCTTTTGAAGGCCTAAACGGCCCCAAAAGACCTAAACGTAGCATAGGTCACATTATACTTGTGAGTTTTACTCGTGGTGATTTTCCCTTTCCGAAAAGGTATTATTCGCCCCATTCTGACTCCGTCGAAAATCATTATTCACTGCCAGAATCACTATTCACAGCAAGCGCATCATATGCGATTTGATTTTTGATCACTATCGGAACGATTCCGAAAGATCGTCTTGGACAGTTAACATATCATAACAATCATCCAACGACAGTTTAAAGCTTAACAGATCATCATATATGCGATATAATAGTTTATTATCAACATATATCAAAACAGAAACATGGGAGCATGCATACATGCATCAAATACAGTAAACAGGTAACCAAATCAGCCCCTTATACACGTAGCTCTGATACCATTGTTGGGTTTCGGGGCAAAAACGCAGCGAAAAACAGTCGTAAAATAATAAAAATTACGAAATCTTAACTCAGGATCCATGTATAAGTCGTGGCTGATTTGGAGATTATAATCAGTACCTTACGAAGCTTTAAAACGTATGAAAAATGGAGGTCCAAAGTTTCAATCACCACACAGCCTTGTAGCAAGATCTGCATCTCTAAAGTAATCCACACGAACGTTCGATCGTCCAACGATCAAGGGAGCCGGTACTAGCCGAAGGATGCCTCTCTCTCTCTCTCTCTCTCCCTCTCTCTCTCTCTCTCTCTCTCTCTCTCTCTAGCCTCTCAAAGTATAGAGTAGCTAGGGTTTTGATAAAAAATGATTTTGTAAAGTTGTAACCCTAAACCATACATCATTATGTATTTATAGAGAGAGTTGGGCCTTAAAACCATAAATCGTTTGGGTTTCTTTAAACCAATCTGATTTAGGTTTTAATTGTTAAATTCGAATTCCTTTTAAATAATTAATTAAGACCAGCTCAATTAATTAAATAACTAATTTCGAATTTATTATTTAATTTAAATTCGTAATTTAAATTAAAACTCCTTTTTAAACATTCTTATTGTGTAACCCTTTAGGTTATTATTACGTTGGCAATAATTTTAATATCCAATAATAAAATTATAAACAATGAGTGGCATCTAGCAATACATCATTGCTACCCAAGTAATAATAATAATTGGTGATCCAGTTAAACCTTTTGTGATTAATGTTTCCGTGTAATATAGTCCCTTTAACCAAATATTATAGATTAAACTCGAGGCATGTGTTTAGTCATCCTCTTCAACGTTTAATCCGGGTTTCCTTGATCAATGAGTAGACTATTAAAAACAAATCAATATTTGAGCATGACCATGCATTTTCATAGTCCCACTCAATTAAGAGGCCAATAATATCTCTCCTATAAATAGGAGGGTTAAATCCTTTATCTATCATTCATATTTCTCATACGTCTCATAATATACCCGATGTCCACTTTTATCATCACCCGGTCAAAGGTAACTTTTAATGTACTCAAAGTATTTAATCCTCGTATAGAAATATAATGATCTCAAGTCTAAAGATCATTACATTATTATCACTGTGAGTCTTTCTAATGATATTATCAACATGTAGAATCTCATTGTGGGTTATGTTCTTGACATTAGTAATACTATACCTATGACCAATGAGATGTGGTCATCAGTCAGCAAATATACTAATCTTTATGCATTGTAATTGTCCCATATTATTAATGCTCGATTAGGGATATTTAGGAATATTAACATTATTCATATAATCTCATTTTTAAGTCACATGCTTAAAGATATAGAATACATGTTACATATTCCAAGGACATTTATTATTCTAACATTTATTTCGCAGTAAACAAAGACATAATAAATCAACATTGAAATAAACGATGGAACATAATCATTAAGTAACAAAGTAGTCTTTCCTAGAAGCAAAATTACATTGTCTCTAGGGCACTAACACTATCACTAATATCTTCCTTTCACCAACTTCTTCCCAGTACACAAGTGATTTACACTTTCTCTCATACAAAGCTTCATATGGTGGCATTCCTATACTTGCATAATAGCTATTATCGTACGAAAACTCGACATATGGCAAATGTTCATCCCAACTTCCCTTAAAATCCAGTGCACAAGCTCTAAGCATATCGTCTTTGTTTTGAATAGTCCTTTCACTTTGTCCATCAGTCTGTGGGTGGTAAACTATTGTAACGGCCCGACTTCCCAATACTGAAAATATACTTTTTATGATAAAATAGACTTTGATACAAGGCAATTTTAGAAAATTTCGGCATGAAGTATTCGTAAATCGGACTATCCACCTGTACTTCAACCCAAACCAAATTCCAATTAACAATTACAAATAAAACTTAATACACCAACGATTCCTCACCGAGGATCGATTCCAGGTTATGGTATTAAACAAGAATCTAAACTATAAAAATTATTACAATTTCTATCTCAGCTCTAATACAAATTACTATACCGTCTAATCTGTAGCTTAATCCAAAACCGTGCTCGCCCGCGTTAGCTCTGAAATCTAATCCGAATGGGATCCTCCTCTCTCTCATTCGCATTTAAAAAAATAAGTAGGTCATCCTTAATCCTAACTACAGATGGTTAGGTAAAACAAAGCAAGAGTGAGCTAAAGAGCGCTCAGCAAGTATATAATATAGTGAACAATAATTTATGAATATTTCATTGATGAACAATATCAATGATCAACTATCTCAAGGAAATAAATCAATTCTCCTCATAAAATAAAACATTCCATTTTTCTTTAAACCATAACTCTTTCTCAAAACATTTCTTTCCTTTGAACCATTCTATCATCAAAGCATACTTTTCATAAAACTTTTTAAAAACATTTAAGTTGATTTTTATTATTCTCCTGATTACGGACAATACGGGTGATCAGCCACGTAAAGTCCCCATTTCTTTGAAATTGGGTTCCCAATTAGGCAACACATTGGCCTTTAATGCTGGACTTGGATCACCCTAGCCTCTTACGCTAAATAAAAGTACTGGACTAGGACCACCCTAGCCGCTTACGCTTTTCCAATTTATAAAAATTTATTATTAATAATTTAAAACATTTCACTTTTCAGTCCTTAAACTCACTGATAACAGATCAGCCCAATATAAGAAATTTTAAAAACATCTTTAATTAATTAGTCCATTTGAATGAGCGATAATAAAGGAAAAACCAGTTCGATATACACACACGAAGAGTTATAACGAGGCGTATGAGTTGATTGAGATGATGGTTGCGAATGAATATCAGGTTCCAACCCAGAGACTATCTCAAGGCAAGGTAGCAGGTATTTTTGAAGTGGATACAGCTTCAGCTATTGCAGCTCAGTTGAAGGCTTTGACTATGAAGGTGGATTCTCTTGCAAATTATGGAGTTCAGCAGGTTGCTAGTGTTTGTGAGCTATGTGCGGGTGCACATGAGACAAATCAGTGTGCTATCTCTTCTGAATCAGCACAGTTCGTGAGTAATTTACAGAGACCTGCTGCACCAGTTCCAGCCACTTATCATCCCAACAATCGGAATCATCCCAATTTCAGCTGGAGTAATACTCAAGGTACTCACAACAACAGCCCTATCAGCAGCAGTTTTCAGGGACAGCAAGCGAAGCCATTCAATCAGGCTATCAACAGCAGTATGCTCTAAGATTTGTTTTCTTCAACTCTTAGTTTAATATTATTATTGCTTCTTTCTTTTATATTTTATTTATTATCATGTTTTCATCAAATCCCATGATGATGAATAGTTCAATTATGAACTAATTGTTGTCATGGGGTTCTAACGGATTTAATTATGTAGTTTAGTATCTTGATGCTTAAAGATCTGTGTGTGACGTATATCTGATATCCTCATATGGTTATGCTTAATTGTTAGATGCGTCGCGAACATCTAATCTGTTAATCTCTTGTGAAGTGAAAGTGGATCTTGAGATTTAGAACTTACCATGCTAGAATAGGTTCATAATTGTTTATCAATATGATTCGTAGTATGAGATGAAAATACTTATATTTCCCTATGTGTTCAAATTGGATAACTTGTTCTTCAACCGTTATGTTTTCAAATTCTATAGACATATAGGGTCTAAGCATAATTGGTGTCTATTCATCTTCTATCTATTTTGTGGATGTATGGGTATTTTGGTATACGTATACTGACAGGTAGCGTGTACTTATTTCGTGTTATTCGATCAGATATCAAAACCGTTGCATGCAGTGATTAAATTGTCAGATCTAGGCGAAGTAGTTAATGAAGATAGGATCCCATGTTTTCTTGCATATAAGTAATTCGATATTCAATTCTCGTAATTAGTTAATTCGTAATATTGTTAAATTGCATAGTAGTTAATTAGTTAACAAAATCCCAATTTGTTATTTATCTAGGCAGCGAAGTATAATCATACATTGGTGCATAGGTGCATTATTCTACTAAACAAAACCAAAATCAGTCTCTGTGGGAACGAACTTAATTTTATTCTATATTACTTATGACCGCGTACGCTTGCGTGTATTAGTGTTAACAAGTTTTTGGCGCCGCTGCCGGGGACTCGGTGTTTTGTTTTATTAGTTTATGTGCTTGTCATTAGTGGTCGTTAGAGTTCGCTGACTTGGATTGGCTACTTACACAGCTTGTTTGTTTGTTGGTGTGATTTTCAGGTACTTGAGCGTGTATGCGAACACGTTCGCAAACTCGTAGGGATAATTTGGAAGATATTGATTTAGTTGCAGATAATAAAGGAGAGGAAGAACTTGAAACAACAGTTAAGATGGGTGATCGAATAGCAGCCATAGAGGAGACTAAGGCTTTGAAGGATTATTCTCAGCCAAAGATCATGGACATCCAATCTAGCATTGTCAGGCCGGCTATCGCAGCTAACAATTTCGAAGTTAAGCCTAGTACTATTCAGATGGTTCAGAATTCAGTCTAGTTTGGGGGTGCTCCTAAGGAGGATCCTAATATGCACATCCGGGAGTTTATCGAGATATGTGACACCTTCAAGTTTAATGGGGTGTCTGAAGATGCCGTAAAGCTGAGGCTTTTCCCATTCTCTCTCAGGGACAAAGCTAAGGGCTGGTTGCATTCTCTACCAGCAGGTTCTATCACTACTTGGGATGATCTTGCTTAGAAGTTTCTTGTCAAATTCTTTCCAATGGCTAAAACTGCAGCAATCAGGAATGCTCTTACTCAGTTTACACAACAGTCTGGTGAAACTTTGTGTGAAGCTTGGGAACGATATAAGGAGATGCTGCGAAAGTGCCCTCATCATGGTATGCCTGACTGGATGGTGATTAATTCTTTCTACAAAGGGTTGGGAGCACAGACTAGACCCATGCTTGATGCAGCTTCTGGCGGAGCTCTATGGGCGAAGAGTTATAATGAGGCGTATGAGTTGATTGAGATGATGGCTGCGAATGAATATCAGAATCCAACCCAGAGACTATCTCAAGGCAAGGTAGCAGGTATTTTTGAAGTGGATACAGATTCAGCTATTGCAGTCAGTTGAAGGCTTTGACTATGAAGGTGGATTCTCTTGCAAATTATGGAGTTCAGCATGTTGTTAGTGTTTGTGAGCTATGTGCGGGTGCACGTGAGACAAATCAGTGTGCTATCTCTTCTAAATCAGCACAGTTCGTGAGTAATTTCCAGAGACCTGCTGCACCAGTTCCAGCCACTTATCATTACTCAAGATACTCAACAACAACAGCCCTATCAGCAGCAGTTTCAGGGACAACAAGCGAAGCCATTCAATCAGGGCTATCAACAGCAGTATGCTCCAAGGTAACCATATCAGCCTCCAGGATTTCAGCAGCAACAGCCCCAGGCTAATACGGGGCAATCCTCTAATGAAAAATCAGAAATGGATGAGTTGAGGATGATGGTTAAAAGCCAGGCAGTTGCTCTCAAGACATTGGAGAACCAGATGGGACAGCTTGCAAGTGCTTTACTTGTTAGGCAACAAGGAACTCTTCCTAGTGATACAGAGGAAAATCCAGGCAAGAGGGAAAGTAGAAAGCAGGTCAAGGCAGTAACCTTGAGATCAGGAAAGGTTACAACGGATCCAAAATCAGCAGCTGAGGAAGATGAAGAAGTGCAGAATCAGCAAGTAGAAAATTCTGCAGTACCCGAAATTGAAAAATCTGACTTGGTGGCTGATCAGCCAGTTGGTGAAGTGGTAAAGAGCAAGGAACCTGTTGTAAAAGCTTCTTCGGAGCAGTCTACAAAAAATACTCAGATCTATCCTCCTCCTCCATATCCTAGAAGACTCCAGAAGCAGAATTTCGATAAGAAGTTCGCTAAGTTTTTAGAGGTGTTCAAGAAGTTGAAGAATAACATTCCTTTTACGGAAGCTCTTGAACAGATGCCGAGCTATGCCAAGTTCATGAAGGGTATTCTTACTCGTAAGTTGAAGCTCGAGGAATTAGAAACTGTTGCTCTAAAGGAAGAGTACAGTGCTGTGCTGCAACAGAAATTGCCTCCAAAACTAAAGGATCCTGGTAGCTTTACTATTCCATGCACTATTGGTAATTTGTCTTTTGAGAAGTGCTTATGTGACTTGGGAGCTAGCATCAATCTCATGCCCTTATCAGTTTACATGCAACTTGGTCTACCGGATCCGAAGCCAACCAACATCTCTTTGCGGTTGGCAAATCGTTCAGTTACATATCTTCAAGGCATAGTGGAGGATGTTTTGGTGGAAGTTGATAAGCTTATTTTTCCTGCGGATTTTGTTATCTTGGATTTCGAGGAGGATAAGAAGATTCCCATAATTTTGGGAAGACCATTTTTGGCTACGGGAAGAACCTTGATCGATGTGCAGAAAGGGGAACTCACCATGAGGGTGCAAGACCAGAATGTCACTTTTAATGTGTTCAATGCAATGAAATTTCCCACGGATGAAGAAGAATGCTTGAAGGTGGATTTGGTTGATTCTGCGATTACTTCGGAGATTGATCAATTGCTTAAGTCAGATTCGTTGGAGAGAGTGTTAGTCGGGAATTTTGATTTTAAAGATGAGGAAGTAGCCGAGCAACTTCAGCAGCTAAATTCAGCTCCTTGGAAAGGGAGATTTGACTTGCCTTTTGAATCTCTTGGGTTAGCGGAACTTAAAAATTCGGAGGGGCGTCTTAAGCCATCTATTGAAGAAGCTCCTACACTTGAACTCAAACCACTTCCGGAGCACTTGAGGTATGCTTTTCTTGGTGATGCATCTACATTACCTGTTATTATTTCATCTAATTTGTCAGCTAGTGCGGAAGAAAAGCTCTTGCGAATTCTGAAGGAGTTCAAGTCAGCAATTGGTTGGACCATTGCAGATATCAAGGGACTCAGCCCTTTTTATTGCATGCACAAAATTTTGCTAGAGGAAGGAGCTAAGCCTACTGTTGACCATCAGCGAAGACTCAATCCTATTATGAAAGAGGTGGTGAAGAAGGAAATTCTAAAGTGGTTAGATGCGGGTATTATCTATCCTATCTCAGACAGTTCTTGGGTGAGTCCAGTCCAATGTGTGCCTAAGAAAGGAGGCATGACAGTTGTTCCTAATGAGAAGAATGAGCTCATCCCTACTCGGACAGTCACGGGGTGGAGAGTTTGCATGGACTATCGGAAGCTCAACAAAGCCACGAGAAAAGACCACTTCCCTCTGCCATTAATTGATCAAATGTTAGATAGGTTGGCGGGACACGAGTATTATTGTTTACTTGATGGTTATTCGGGCTATAATCAGATTTACATTGCTCCGGAAGATCAAGAGAAGACCACATTCACATGTCCTTTTGGCACTTTTGCTTTTCGTCGAGTTTCTTTCGGACTTTGTGGTTGTAATACCCCCAGATCCGGGGTTCGGGATCCGGTCGTTACGGTCTCCAATTCTGTCCACAATACTTGAACTTACCTCAACATAAAATAATTTACATCTTTATGACCCAACACAACAATATAAAACACACCCGTTATAGTCCCAGAGATGAAATCAGAGCAACAATCAAATTTTATTAAACACATTATGAGTTCTTACAACCCAAAAGAGTTACAATATGAATACATACTCTTTGCCATCCATTTACATAAGTCATACTAGTCCATATATTTGGTACTGAAAGAATGAATCTATCCTACCAATAGCTTTCTCTTCGGCTCCGGTAGTCTCATCGTCCTCGCCAGCATCGAGTACGCCTTGTGCGAATCATCTGGTCTAGCTGTTGTTGTGATATAATAATAAAGCAAGGGTGAGCAATAGCCCACCAACAATAATATTTAACTGAACGATAATATATAACAGTTCAAAAGTATCTTTCAAACCATATGCCATGCATTTACGGAAATGATGCCAGAATAACATGAACGATGAAGTTACGAGGTAACTCGAAATGCATATATAGGTGGGAATATCTGCTATGTGAAAGATAAGCCAGATATTATCATTTATCATATAAAGAGGAACTTGCAAGGAAAATATTTCAATTCCAGTTATTAACATTTTCGAAGTCCTACAACCTGAAAGAAGTCTCTTCGATACGTGTTGCGGAAGACACCGTCAACCTGAAAGAAGTCTCTTCGATACGTGTTGCAGGGAATTCCCAATTTGGGAGATGAACCAATACTGGAGTTATCACGCGCCAGCTGTCCCACTCCCTGATGATCAGTCGGGGATGGAATTGCCCAATATAGTTTACTACCGGTAGAAGGAAGAACTGACGGCTCCACTTGTCGATTGCCTTTAATAGTAACTCCCTGGCAAATGGTTAGGCCTTGTGATGGACCGCACGACTCGGCCTCTTACACACGACTCCTAGTTCGAATAGATCCACAGCATTGAAACGTAGAGTTTGTCCTCCCTTCCCCAAGTGAAATACTTGTTGATAAGACTCCACAAAGTAGTCGTATCTAGTTGGAAAGGAAAATTCACCAACATTTCCTAAGCTTTTGCTTGTTAATGGATATCAACTTGTTCCAACAATCTTACCCCTCGAATGATGAGAAGGTACATAGAGACTTAATGAGTCCATAGCAACCAAGTTGCGAGTGAAAAGGATAAACTATAACCGGGAAGTCAACAAGATAAATAACCTTTCTCAAGTAAGGTTCCCTTATAATTTAAGAGATAGATTCGAGTGAAGAAAGGAATCTTGAGGACCTTTCTTAATATAATATTAATCGTATGACTCCGAAGAATTTTCAGAATGATCGAAGGTCGAAGATAATATTTGAAGAAGAATAAACAATGTTGAAGTTGTTTCCAAGTATTGAATAAATATTTATAGAATATTTATTGAGTCGGAAGTATTTAATGAATGAAAGAATATTTTTAATCAGAGTATTTCTCAAAATAATCCTTGAATGAATATATAGAATTATTTACTAAATAAATCCCTCCTTAAATGAATATTCAAAATAATATTCATTAAGTAATTAAACTCCAATAATTATTTAAAATAATATTCAATAAATAAGTCAAACCTTAAATGAATATTTGAAAAAAAAATATTCATTTAATAAATAATCTTCTAAATGAATATCCAAATAATATTCATTTAGTAATCAAAACTTTTAAAGGAATAATCGAAATAAAATTCCTTAAGTAAATAGAACTTCCAATGAACATTTAAAATAATATTCATCAAGTACATAAGACCTTAAATGAATATTCGAAAGTAATATTCATTTAATAAATAACATTCTAATGAATATCAAAATAATATTCATTAAATAATCAACCCTAAATGAATATTCAAAACTAACATTCATTTAATATCTCTCGACTGAGATAATACTCGAATAACATTCCTCAAAATATTTTCAAGTAATTGATACTTTAGGGAAATATAAATAACGTTTAATAATAACATACCTTAATATCAATAATAATCTGCCGTTGGAATCCCTCCGGGTTTCCACGACTATCTGTATCTCAAAATACCGACTCCCGGTCTATATTTAAGAATGAATATCGTATGCCCTTCGCTAAGGGTCTTACCGAAACAATCCGGCTTATAACTGATAATTCGTATCTAGTCTATAGGCCAATATCAATTCAGGGAACAAGTATCATAATATAATTTGACAATAGGCATGCATGCTATGGCATATCTAAAACGGCAATCACATATATATATTATCACAACAACAGGTTCAAAGTTTTGAACACTTGCCTGGTAATCGGGTGTGAGTGGAGATAGCGTGTCCTGGTTCTGCTCGATGATCTATAAACAATCAGAACATTCGAGATTAACCACTTAACACGTTTTAAAAGTCTAGGTATAAACTTCACTTAAATCGAAACACGTTTTCGAATTATCTCGTTATACACCTTTTAGTGTAACTCTTTTTATTACTGATACGATCCGACATTTGTTCGTTATTACGACATGTCATCATACCCACACTCGGTATATACTTAAGTCTTATAAGTTCTAAAGTCGATCGATTATGAACCGAGATTATACTTCGAGTTTTATCGTTCATTTTCTAAGTGTTCTACCAAAGTTATAACCAAACGGGTTTTTAAGGGTTCGTTCTCGTTTAACTTCGATTCCAACATTTTTATAAAATCGGAAAACGATCCGTTTGATATGTGGTTTTCTTTCATACATTCCTTATGATCCCTAGTATTTATTTACCAGGATTCGTCACTGAGTAACATGTTTTACGAGGGTTCAATTGAAGTTACGAAATTTTACTTACGGTTCCGAACCAATTTTAGTAATTTGATCATAACTCCTAAACTGTTAGTCGAAATGTTTCGATTCTCATGCCAAAACGATCTATGGCTCGAGATTTACAAGGACCAGTCATAATATTATCAAGGTCAGGAAATTATATTTACTATCATGCTGGGTTTCTAAGTGTTAACAAAAATTCGGCATTACGACGGCTATATATCGAACGTTCTAAAAATCATTACAATTCAACCAAGCCACACCGGGCAAACCAAACATCTTACACTCATGATACACACCTCATAAGTCTAGGAACATCTCAACTCATCCTCTTAATCATTATATGGCTAAATGAACTAAATCAACTACATAATCATGCTTATATGCTTAAAACCACATCATCATCAAAACTAATCCAATAATCACAAAAACTCAAAATACGTTCTAGGGTTTCTTAAGAGTTATACCTTCCCTGGAGTATCCTAATACATGACTAAGCCTTGTTTTGTCCTTGTATAGCCTTAGGATTGCTTAGATCATCCAAACAAAACAAGAAATCAAAGTTAGTTCATGAAGGTTATTAATCATCAGTTCAAAGATCTGCAAAAACGAGGCCCTTACCATGCTTTTCTGGACAAGGCTTCTAAAGGAGAGTTGTAGAGAATCTAACCATCTTTCTAACAAGCTAAAGAACACCAAATTTCATTGAGAAACGAAGGAGATATGGCCGTTTGAAAATCAGTCTAGAAACTGTCAAGCATCAGGACAGTTTGCTTCTTAAACTTGAGAAGGTGCTTTGACTAGGCTATACTACTTGGATTGCTATGACATTTGGAGAGAATTTTGACCATGGAGTGGAGAGTCTTTGGTTAAAATTTGGTGATTTTATCATGGACAGAAATGGAGATATGAATTTGTTTTTCGAGAGTGTTTCTGCTGGCAGTTTTGAGAGAGTTTTTGTTTTGCTTGCTTTTCTCTTGCTTGGCTTGTGTGAGAATGAATTATTGTGATGTCTTGGATAATATCTTTCATAAAGCTACTTTAATAAAGTAGTGTGGTCATCAATGATGCAATTCAAGTGGACAGGTGTTGATTTTGTGTGGTTGGATGATAACAAGAAGCTAAGTACTTGGTTTATTACTAAGTATGCTAGTTGCTCATGTAACTACTTGGTTACTTGCTCTTATCCACTAGCACATGCATGTATCTTGGCTCCCTGCTTGTTTTTTTATCCGGTTATTGCTCGTTTCGATTGATCGTTCGTAGGAATATTTCACGGATTTCTAATTAGGGTTTACCGGAAATCTTCTTAATATTAATACTATCATTCTCCATCTTTCTTACTAACTTTCGAATTTATATTCCTTAAATCCCTTCGTTAAATTCTTATGTCTTTCAGTGTCCAGGGAACTCTCGGAGAAAATAAAAGTGCGGTTTTTCAAAATTCGACAGCTTTTACATAAACTTATTTTCCTCGTGGATCACTAATACGAACTCGGAAATCCGTTCCGAATACTTCTATATAGTGTCGTCTCATAATATTCTTACTTCCACCAAAAACACTATTTATTCTTTATTCTTCCTTTATTCCCTATATTTATGACAATGTCCTTGTTCTTTCTCGGGCGGTCCTTAACCCCTTCACGGAACTACTGGACTAATCGTTATCGATCCGGATGACATGAGAATATTCTCCTGCTTGGAATTGCCATATCTTATTCCCCTAGGAGATAGATTATTCTTATCTAAGTTGTCAACCATTAGCATTCTTCATGGCATAAAAACATTTGAATCCAAATCTATTCCTTTCATTCATTATCTCAATCGTTACATCGTAGTCGTAATCACTATTCACCATTACCTCAGTACATAATAAAAAGTTTTAATTATATCTAAAATTTGGGGTTCTTACAGTCTCCCCTCCTTAAAAGGATTCCGTCCCGGAATCAGGTAGGAAACAAAGAGTCGTTTTCCTGTCGTTCACTTTTTAACTTCCCGGTCAATTCTTAGTCGTTCTACCCTTTCTCAGCACATCTTCTAGTGCTACAATCCATACTTTATCCTTTTTCCAACAACGTTGCTACTTTTCGTACAACACACTATCCGGGTTATACTCTTACTCAGTTTTATCCTTATTGATACCTACAGTAACATTGGTATCACTATCACCCTACGAATTTGGAGGTAATCTCGCTCGTACTGTGCATTTCCAGATCGCTTTAGTCTTCGTAATCTCGATAAATATAGAGAAGTGGAAAGATTTATTGAGAGATCATTATGATCAATCGAACATTTGTTATATTGCATAGTTAGTACAGAAGGGGGCCAGCCTTTAGTACTTGACAAGCAATTAAACAAGTTATAGTATTCCACTTAGACTTCTATCACATAGACAGATAGTCACGTAGCAGTACCTCCCCTCCTTAAAGGGTTCTTCTTCTCAATCCATAAAGAAGATGAATAAGAGAGAAGAAAAGAAAAGAGTTCTAAAGGATTATAGAAAGCTTTCATGGTTGTAAAATATCATACTCAGAATTTACCTCTGAACTATAAAGGTTCATCAAAGAAGAAATTAATCATAATTATATCCAATACTATTTGATCGCAATCTCATGAGTCAACATATCTTGCTGTTTTGTCCATTATTCTATGGACTTATACTCTGGTTCAACCTTAGCAACACTTACTTTTGGAAAATCTTTGAACCTCTCAGGCTAAATCTTAGTTTCTCGCTTGACACCATTGTTACTGACATACCATGTCACGGTACTAGCTTTTTCATATCTATAATATTAACACTATCAGGTTGTCATCCCGAGAATTCATCAGAAAACCCTTTTATTAATCCATTCATAACATTCCTTGCTTCATATTCCATAGTTGCTTTCCCAGTCTTTTCTTTATCAATCACATCCTTCTTATTATCTGATTCTTATTTACTTCTGTTATTTACTTTCACCTTCATCTCTTTATTGAGATATCTTTTGCACTTGGTACCTCCTTATTGGTATCCCGTTACATTTACTCTATAATCATCACATTATTCCAATTTAAATTCTCCGAAATGAATCTGGCCGTTCCCTTTAACTTAGATTCAATATAATCTACTTCTGCCAACCTTGTTTCTCATCACTTGCTATTTTCTATCCGTGATTTTCCACAGGTTGTTCTTCGTAAGTCAGACCAGGTCGTATATCTACCTGCTCGTACTTTTATCATCTATCGAGCATCTACATTTTACTGGCGTAGCCTTGCCACATGAAACACGTTACGATCATGCTATAAGTTTTGGGGGTAGAGCTGGCCGAATGCCACCTTCCGAACACTTTTAAACTGTCAGATGGCCCAACAAATCTCGGGCTCAACTGCCCTTATTTCTTTCTACGGGAATACATTTAGCATCATGAATCGTCCACCTCATATTCTCTATCTTGTTTGCATAGAAGTACACTAAAACAAACTTGCTTGTCATTCATCAACATGCCATTTAGCTTATCAATAGCATCACTTTCTTCATCTTTACGTTATCATTTACTTTCTTAGAAGAATCACCATCGCTTGTTGTTTACGTAGTGCATTAATACCTAACCATACGGGTTTTAATCCTTTAGGGAGACAAAGTAATCACTATTCCTTATCCATAAGGAACACTTCCAGAACTTGATGTAGATATTACATGAAGTAGATAAAATTGCAGAAGAGTTTCAAGCATCGCAGCTATGTCAGGTTGATGAAACTATCACTCATGTAGCTTCCATAAAAGACTGGAAACTTAACGGTTTACTTCATCAATTTTGTATCATGGTCATGGTTTGCCTCAAAACGGGACCTTCTAAGGTACGTAATATGATTAAGACTCCATCAGAAATCGAATCTTTACTTAAACTATTATTACCTTCGATTCTTGCACAATCATCAAAAGGAATGTAAATTCCTCCACTCCGATATGACCTTCAAGGTCTTTCCAAATATCATTTTGTTTCTTCGGTATGAACATTTGTAATTATTCCTTTATACTTAGACTGTCGGCCACCTCATTGGCCTTTCCTGATACTAACAATTTCTTGTAATCCATGTTCTATGGATACATTCCAACTCAAACTTTTCTACCTCATTCCCATCACTGTTGGGTGAAAGCATTCTCCCTTAAGCTCTACTGAAGGAGAAAAAATATATCTATCAGTCTTTTTCCATAAATCATTACTTCCACCTACCCGTGGGAACTTTATCACGTTTATTCCCAATCCTACTTAGGATACTTCTTTTCTTAGTTCTTTCCTTATCTTAGGATAATCTCAACCTTTATAGGTTCAATCCATACTTCCTCAGGGTTTCCTACATGCCTCATCTGACATTATTGTTACTATGTCATACATTCCTTACCAAACTTCCATTTTGAAGTTCGGAATATTACCTTTTTCCTTGTAAGGTTTCTTAGGTCATCCTCATCATTCCTCTTGTATTTTCTGGGCACAGGGTATATCAAAAGGTCATTGATCAATACTCTAATAATTCTATCTATGTTCTTTCCAGAACTCTTTTTAATAATCCTTACCGGTCATTGTTGCCTTAGCAAGTCCAACTCATATCATCTGAATTCATAATGTCGTTATTAGGGTTAATGCCATCCCTTGTGCATTCCCCAGGGTTTGTCTTAATTTATGGATATCCTATCCTTAATTCAATTGCCAAGGAATTCTTGCATCCTATACTTGGAAATCAAATCATGTATCCTTAATAAGGGTCTCTTTTCAATCATTCTCATTTGATAATCGATCAGTGGCTTAATGCTAACCTCTTCTTTCAGATAGTTGTCAGCCTATTTGACCTTCCAAAAGACAACGTATGTCTATCTGCTCTTTACAGAACTTGGTAATGGTAGCAAGGATGTTCTGGAAGATATTGGTCGAGTTCAACGTGAATCTCTTAGTACTTATCGTTCTTCACAAAGGTACTTGCCTCATACAAAATTTCTACAGCCTATTGATCAATCTCTGAAAATTTCTATACTCTCTTCATAAACATTCATTGTTTACTTCCCTTAGTCATAATATATTCGTGGTATTTATAATACCCTAACATCATACATCTCAAGTCACTATACTTCTATTTTTACTCGTAATCTTGGGCAATCATATACACTTAAATCACTTTAGTACGGGTGACCCTATTCCAAAAAGTCTAGTAAATTCCCAATCCAGACATGGGTTGCAAAGGGTTCAGTAGAAGATTCCTACGATCTCATTAATATTTCCTTTATATCAGAAGCCCTTGCAATCGGTGCTTACTTAGAAGCAACCCTGCTTTGTCCTTTCATTGCTGGTCTAGTCACTTGATAATCCATTGTGACTTGGCCTCAACTGGCCACACTAAAATAAAAATATATGATTTTAGGGGTTGGCTAATTAGCATTACTTTTCTAGCAATTGCCGGCGTAGAGCCTTCTACTTTGATACCTTTCTACCTTTCCAAAACTTTACATCATATAAGTCTTAATCGACTACTCGGTCCGTCTCCGACCACCTTTCCTCTACTTTTATATTTTTAACTATTCTTATCAATCCCGCGTGCCACGCAAGCTTACCATTCCTGGCATAACAGTCTTTTCACTTAAGTAAATCCCGGAGTTTCTTAGTCCGGCTGGTTTCTTACTTACATTTCCTGTTTCCGTCCAATCTCACTTCATCATTTTATCTCTACCATCGATTGTAATACTCAGGGTCCGTCTACTAACCCATATGACAGCAACCTTACCCAATCCACAGGGTTCGCTCCAGTTTCCATTCTTTTCAATGATGTTCTCTGATAATCAGAAAGACAAGGTTTGCCAAAATTCTCCAGATTTCTTTCCAGAATCAGGGAAATTTTGGTCAATCTATCCACCTACTGGTAACATTAAGGAGACCAGTTTCGAAACCTGAAGAATGGTTCTATGAACCTCCAAGAAGGTAGAACCATAAGCAGTCACAATTTACGAAATAATCATCATTAGATTGGAAGTTTAACCACTGGAAAGGAACCAATTATATACATCCCTTAGAAGGGAATAAACAGTTTTAAACTGAAACCTAACACAATATCCTGATACCTATACGTCCTGAAATTAAATATTACCAAATGTCAGTGTACCAAACCACTAGTCTCAGAAGGAACATTACCGTCGGAGTTGGTTGTTCCACAAAAATTGGCACTACTAAGGCCATTCGAACCTGGTGAATCGTGCTATCTAAATGCATCCGCAAGTACTTTGTCGACCTGCGCAAGCACACATCCTAATCTTTTATGCGAAGCGTCGTTGGAAACATAAAGTCTCCCTTTTTCCATTAAACAATGCCAACTCTTGGTCATTACCAATTTCATCTTTTAGCTCCAGGAAGATTTTCTCACATTTTTCTCTTTAACTGCTGATCGTATTACTTGATCCGTTATAATTTCGCGTCGGAGTAAACTTAAGGTAACTACTATAATCCATTCAAAGAAAAGAAAAAATTTAATATTCCTCTGAATCATATGCATCTATTGTTTCTGGTTCATCATTTCACTGAGTTAAATTAACCCTATACTTAGTCTCTGACAATAGTCTCATTACGAGTTCATCTTGACACACTGGTCTTATCTTCCGGTAAGTTCTGAGATCATTGTCTTGCTTACTACTTCCTTATATAACTTTATCCAATCTTGCTGTCACTTCCCAATGTTTTCACTTTCTAACCGATTCATTCATATAATGGACATTTTCCTGAATAAAACAACTTCATCAACCTCAATTTGGTTCCATAAATTGCAACCTATGACATCTGCCTTCTCATGGCGAATTATTACTGACAATACTCATACTTATTCATTTATAAAATGATATGGCACTTACTGCCTCTTCTCAACTATTCCTAGGGACTCTGCTCCTCGTCTTATATCGATGCCTTTGATAATCATACATCCCTCTAGCACTCTTTTCGTTAATATGAAAGTCTCTAATGATTCTCATCTATTCCCGTATAAGATCTCAAGTAATTCTTCCAATCCGTCTTACTTGCTGGTACTACCTCCAATAGTCCAGCCACGAATCCAACATGAATCTTCAGTTCTCTTGCTAATAGCTTAGTTCTTTATGCTCACTTTTCTGAGCACTATACCTTAATCATCTCAGTATTTCTGGTTACAACCTTCATTCCTTGAGGGTATGCTCCTTATCCTAACAGGATTTTCCTTATCTGCTGGAACCTCTTCCGGGTCTCCAGTAGGGTACTCTATTGAATTTACCCACTGATCTTCAGCAAATAATAAAGCATCATCGCGCTGCTGCTCGTATGCCTCAAGGTCTGTCGCCTTACTCGTTGATACGATATCGAGCTAAGTTACTATCATGATACGTAAGAGTTCCCATAAGGGTTTTATAGGTCATCACTACATTAAGTAGTCCGACTATGAACTTGGCAAGAGTTCTTATTATCTTAGTAAATTTATTGTTTCAACGTCGCCTCATCTCTAGGGTTTATAACGTACGCTCTGATACCATTTCTGTAACACCCCCAGATCCGGGGTCCGGGATCCGGTCGTTACGGTCTCTAATTCTGTCCACAATACTTGAACTTACCTCAACATAAAATAATTTACATCTTTATGACCCAACACAACAATATAAAACACACCCGTTATAGTCCCAGAGATGAAATCAGAGTAACAATCAAATTTTATTAAACACATTATGAGTTCTTACAACCCAAAAGAGTTACAATATGAATACATACTCTTTGCCATCCATTTACATAAGTCATACTAGTCCATATATTTGGTATTGAAAGAATGAATCTTTCCTACCAATAGCTTTCTCTTCGGCTCTGGTAGTCTCATCATCCTCGCCAGCATCGAGTGCGCCTTGTGTGAATCATCTGGTCTAGTTGTTGTTGTGATTTAATAATAAAGCAAGGGTGAGCAATAGTCCACCAACAATAATATTTAACTGAACGATAATATATAACAGTTCAAAAGTATCTTTCAAACCATATGCCATGCATTTACGGAAATGATGCCAGAATAACATGAACGATGAAGTTACGAGGTAACTCAAAATGCATATATAGGTGGGAATATCTGCTATGTCAAAGATAAGCCAGATATTATCATTTATCATATAAAGAGGAACTTGCAAGGAAAATATTGCAATTCCAGTTATTAACATTTTCGAAGTCCTACAACCTGAAAGAAGTCTCTTCGATACGTGTTGCGGAAGACACCGTCAACCTGAAAGAAGTCTCTTCGATACGTGTTGCAGGGAATTCCCAATTTGGGAGATGAACCAATACTGGAGTTATCACGCGCCAGCTGTCCCACTCCCTGATGATCAGTCGGGGATGGAACATCCCAATATAGTTTACTACCGGTAGAAGGAAGAACTGACGGCTCCACTTGTCGATTGCCTTTAATAGTAACTCCCTGGCCAATGGTTAGGCCTTGTGATGGACCGCGCGACTCGGCCTCTTACACACGACTCCTAGTTCGAATAAATCCACAGCATTGAAACGTAGAGTTTGACCTCCCTTCCCCAAGTGAAATACTTGTTGATAAGACTCCACAAAGTTGTCGTATCTAGTTGGAAAGGAAAATTCACCAACATTTCCCAAGCTTTTGCTTGTTAATGGATATCAACTTGTTCCAAAAATCTTACCCCTCGAATGATGAGAAGGTACACACATACTTAATGAGTCCATAGCAACCAAGTTGCGAGTGAAAAGGATAAATTATAACCGGGAAGTCAACAAGATAAATAACCTTTCTCAAGTAAGGTTCTCTTATAATTTAAGAGATAGATTCGAGTGAAGAATGGAATCTTGAGGACCTTTCTTAATATAATATTAATCGTATGACTCCGAAGAATTTTCAGAATGATCGAAGGTCGAAGATAATATTTGAAGAAGAATAAACAACATTGAAGTTGTTTCCAAGTATTGAATAAATATTTATAGAATATTTATTGAGTCGGAAGTATTTAATGAATGAAAGAATATTTTTAATCAGAGTATTTCTCAAAATAATCCTTGAATGAATATATAGAATTATTTACTAAATAAATCACTCCTTAAATGAATATTCAAAATAATATTCATTAAGTAATTAAACTCCAATAATTATTTAAAATAATATTCAATAAATAAGTCAAACCTTAAATGAATATTTGAAAAATAATATTCATTTAATAAATAATCTTCTAAATGAATATCCAAATAATATTCATTTAGTAATCAAAACTTTTAAAGGAATTGTAACGCCTCGACTTCCCAATACTGAAAATATACTTTTTATAACAAAATAGACTTTGATACAAGGGAATTTTTAGAAAATTTTGGCATGAAGTATTCGTAAATCGGACTATCCACCTGTAGTTCATCCCAAACCAAATTCCAACTAACAAATACAAATAAAACTTAATACACCAACGATTCCTCACCGAGGATCGATTCCAGGTTATGGTATGAAACAAGAATCTAAACTATACAAATTTTTATAATTTCTATCTCTAATCCAAATACAAACCTCTATATTGTTTGATCCATAGTGCAAGCCAATTAGAATATACTCTTGCTAGCTCTGCATCTAACCTTTAAAGGATTCACCATCGCTCTCAGTTGAATTGTAATGCATAGGTATCCAACTCCTTAACCCTAACTGAAAGGGAAGGGAAAACAAAGCAAGAGTGAGCCAAAAACGCTCAGCAAGTGCAAATAATGATACAATATCAACAACAGAAATAAGTTCTGATAAGTCAAGAAGAATTATCATATGTTTCGAAAAGTATCAACTAAGTCAAATATTTTTATTACCAGGAGGGACCAACATTGTGTCATTAGAATGGGGTGTATCAACAATTAGAACTGATCAAAGTTCTTATAGCAAGATCTAATTGAAATAAACCTCAAGGGAATTGGCTATCAAAACAACTCAATCTCAACATATAGATTAGAATTGGAATTTTTTTATTTAAAAAAAAATAGTAAGGTTAGGCTGCAGATCAGTCACGCACTAACCCCGGACAAACGCACACAACAATGTCCTTAGTTGGATCCATGGCACACATTGGCCTTAATTTCCGACCATAATATGGTCCCACCCCAAAGGGTTTTACGCCCCAAGAGCCACTTTTAAAAATATTTCCAATTCTATTTCAACCACAATGGGTGTCGGAACAATCGACAACCCTTGATATCCAACAACTGGAGCTCACATCCAGAACAACTCATGATTTAGAGTCAATAAGAAAACAACATAATCGACTAGTATCGACATGTTTGATACACTATAAGGAATAAACGAACAATCAAGGTTTTCAACAGATATCGACAAGTTCGAATAAATACAATAAGCGGGGTGTGAGTAATTGGATTTATAACATCAGCAGCTTATCTAAAGAGAAATTTCATTTGAGCAAGAATAAGGATATAAATTGCAAAAAGATTTTCAACTGTTAACAATCTAAGTTAGACCAGGAAGATAATTGAGCACTACGAATTAATAAAATCTTTCAACGCACAATAAGGTTTGATTTCACATAATCAAGTAAAACAGGTTAAACGATTACTTGTGAAAAGATTGTTTTAAGATAATCAATTTCAAATCATTTTGGAGATAACATTTTTAAGAAGAAAGGGGGTTCTCTCGTGAAATTATGCTAAAACAAGAAATTTTAGTAACAGGTATTTGTAGAGGTTTAAAAACATGGATTCTTCTTATTTAGAGAGCCCCTTAATATTTTCGAGAAAATAAGAAAAATCTTCCACTAAGGAAGCTTTAACAACCCTTGGATAAAATAGTTTGCGGAAAAAAGGTTATCGGTAAGGTTCTTTGAAAAATTTGATGTTTGAGCTCTGGGTGGGGACAATTAACTATTTCGCGCTAGCTGAAAGAGTACATCGCTTTCTAAACATGCCTTACCAATCTATCTTATAAAATAAAGAAATTGAATTGCATCACTTGAAAAATAAGTGAATATCAATAACACTTGCCTTGATACATGAAGTTTCCAATTCCAATATTTCGATCCTTTCCTCTCTTTTTTTTTAACCACAGTCTCTCTTTGCTTATACATTGGTCTCTACTCGATAGCATATCCGTCTTTCTTCTATACTTGTCAGCCGCTCCACGAGCATACTTGTCAACTTTAATAATTATACCATTCCCCCAGATTCTATCTACACGTGCCCCGGCTCATAGCCGGCCTCCTATTCGTACCTATACACGGGTAAAGAACTATTTCAGTATGCGTATACTCATAATCGTCTAACTCATCTACCCAACGCGTCCTACAACGCTTTATCACTTAGCATATACAACACGTATTATTCACATTATTAAAATAGTAATATATATATATATATATATATATATATATATATATATATATATATATATATATAACCACATATATCACATAACACTTAGCACGTATTATTAACTTACACTTATACTTGATAACACATATATCATATCTATTTATAATTATCTCTTATCAATTTACTACGCAAATTACAAGATAATTCCAACAAAAATTGGATAGTTCCTTCAATACAGGACCTAATCTGTCAGTATAGATCAAACTCATAATCTGCAATCACTATTCGAATACAAACTAGTGCCTAACTTGCTACGTGACATATGATTAATCACAAAACATATATTCTACAATAACATACCACTCCTTCTCCTTTAGGTTTGTCAAAAGACTACAAAATAAGATACTTTAGCTATATTGTCCCATTCTTTTGAATTCAATCACACTTCATCAAATAAGATCACTTAAGCATCTATTAATCATATTATAACCAAAACATACAGCTTATCACCAACTATTAACTGATTTATCTAATTTAAATCAAATTAACAAAATATCTCTTTCGATAATAAAACAAGCATGAAAGCCGTTTATCTAGTAAATGCAAGTAGACATTCAACCTTATTAATCACCATCCCCCACTCATGTTTTTAGCACCACCAATCACATCCCCTTTCTCACTCTCGGCCCCTTGGCCTTACTCTCAATACACCCACACACAGTTAGATACTCACATAGGACCACACCTTCGGACACAACCTCATACAATTCACTGTCTCCATTCTCTCTTTCACTTCTCTTCCACCTCCTTACCTCTGTCGAACTGCCTTCTTTGAACATAACTGCCTCCTTTCTTCTTTTCTTTTCCACGTCTCTCTTCTCTGTTCTTCTCGCCAAACACACACACATATTCATACTCCTCTGGGTCCTCATTCTCTCGACTTATATCATTACAACACCGCACAACCACACCACCGCTGCAACAAAAACGCAGCCTTACACCCATACACACTGTTCCTAAATACACACATACATAATAACTCAATTTTAACCTTAACACTAGTTCACCACCGAATTTCCTTATAAAAAGAAAATACAAATTTCAGTTATCAACAGGCCATAACAACAACTTCAATTTCCAAATCCTCTCCCTCCCCATAACTATCTCTCGGCTTCCTCCTGGCAACACCAAACATTACTCAATAATCCACCATCACATACATGACATCCACACTACTATAGCCTTTAATCACTATACACACTACCTGCAGTGGCACGACAACATAATTCCAACCAAACAACACCACCATACCAGACCAAGCTCAAATCGAATTAATGCCATGAAGAACAACATACCCAGGACAATTACATTATGACCGCAAGAAAACCCACAAACACACACTCCCTTCGGCAAGAACATACATACACACCATCATATCAGTTAAAATGGTACTACATCAACAAGAAGGAGTTCGAATTCGAACTCTAGCAGAAAGAATGTGGAAAGTCTCGGTGGTATCTCACCGGGATGGCAAGAACCCACCTCGGCAACACCCACAAACGCCCACCTTGCCACAATTTTATACCCACACACCCGATTTTACACCCACACCACTGTACACACGCCGTTACAGTACACTATCACCCACTCTGTTCAACATAAACACGCAAATTGCACAGCTGCTCAACACTATGATACATACGTATAGATATACTGTGAGTAATGGAATAAAAAGAAGAATTTCTGGGGAGAGAAAAATTGAGAGAGAGATATTTGCGGGAGAGATTTCGAAAGAAAGAGGGAGAGAGGTCGAGTGATTTAGAGAGGGATCGAGAGAATTCCAGAGAACTTTGAAGAAAAACAAGAGCTCGATTGAATTTGGGGGAAAAGGTCTGTTACTTTTGGGATTTGAGATGGGGCAAAATAGTCATTTTACATCGATGATACCAAATTAAAACAATTAATTAGCCTTTTAAAATTGAATTTAAATAGAAATTGGTGGAAAATTATAATTTTCATTTTTAAAAATAAAGAGTGTAAAATTATGAACACCCACATATTTTAAAAATATTTTTAGGATAAAAAATGAATTAAATATGAATTTTACAAGTTTTGATCCTTTAAATACAGTAAAACTCTTAATATAATTTTAAAATGCCAATACACTCAAATTAATTCACCCAATAATTTTAAAAACTAATTAAATATACACAGATGATATTACAAAAGATTTTGTGATTTTTAATAACTGCAATGATTTTATAAAAATTTTCGAAATCAATAATGGATGATTTAAATAGAATTAAATCATCAAAATACAAACAAAATTATACGAACTTACATAGAGCACATAAATCATCATATAAGCATATAAACATGATGTCACATATATACAGTTCTAAAAAAAATCACCTCATATAATTCACATTTAATATTAAATAATGATAATAATTATAATAATTATAAAATTTCTAAGGCGTTATAGGAATAATCGAAATAATATTCCTTAAGTAAATAGAACTTTCAATGAACATTTAAAATAATATTCATCAAGTACATAAGACCTTAAATGAATATTCGACAGTAATATTCATTTAATAAATAACATTCTAATGAATATCAAAATAATATTCATTAAATAATCAACCCTAAATGAATATTCAAAACTAACATTCATTTAATATCTCTCGACTGAGATAATACTCGAATAACATTCCTCGAAATATTTCCAAGTAATTGACACTTTAGGGAAATATAAATAACGTTTAATAATAACATTCCTCAATATCAATAATAATCTGTCGTTGGAATCTCTCCGGGCTTCCACGACTATCTGTATCTCAAAATACCGACTCCCGGTCTATATTTAAGAATGAATATCGTATGCCCTTCGCTAAGGGTCTTACCGAAATAATCCAGCTTATAATTGATAATTCGTATCTAGTCTATAAGCCAATATCAATTCAGGGAACAGGTATCATAATATAATTTGACAATAGGCATGCATGCTATGGCATATGTAAAACGGCAATCACATATATATATTATCACAACAACAGGTTCAAAGTTTTGAACACTTGCCTAGTAATCGGGTGTGGGTGGAGATAGCGTGTCCTGGGTCTGCTCGATGATCTATAAACAATCAGAACATTCGAGATTAACCACTTAACACGTTTTAAAAGTCTAGGTATAAACTTCACTTAAATCAAAACACGTTTTCGAATTATCTCGTTATACACCTTTTAGTGTAAATCTTTTTTTTACTGAGACGATCCGACATTTTTTCGTTATTACGACATGTCATCATACCCACACTCGGTATATACTTAAGTCGTATAAGTTCTAAAGTCGATCGATTACGAACCGAGATTATACTTCGAGTTTTATCGTTCGTTTTCTAAGTGCTTTACCAAAGTTATAACCAAGCTGGTTTTTAGGGGTTCGTTCTCGTTTAACTTCGATTCCAACATTTTTATAAAATCGGAAAACGATCCGTTTGATATGTGGTTTTCTTTCATACCTTCCTTATGACCCCTAGTATTTATTTACCAAGATTCGTCACTGAGTAACATGCTTTACGAGTGTTCAATTGAAGTTACAAACTTTTACTTACGGTTCCGAACCAATTTTAGTAATTTGATCATAACTCCTGAACCGTAAGTCGGAATGTTTCGATTCTCGTGCCAAAACGATCTATGGCTCGAGATTTACAAGTACCAGTCATAATATTGTCAAGATCAGGAAATTATATTTACTGTCATGCTCGGTTTCTAAGTGTTAACAAAAATTTGGCAATACAACGGCTATATATCGAACGTTCTAAAAATCATAACAATTCAACCAAGGCACACCGGGCAAACCAAACATCTTACATTCATGATATACACCTCATAAGTCCAGGAACATCTCAACTCATCCTCTTAATCGTTATATGGCTAAATGAACTAAATCAACTACATAATCATGCTTATATGCTTAAAACCACATCATCATCAAAACTAATCCAATAATCACAAAAACCCAAAATAAGTTCTAGGGTTTCTTAAGAGTTATACCTTCCCTGGAGTATCTCTATACATGAATAAGCCTTGGTTTGTCCTTGTATATCCTTAGGATTGCTTAGATCATCCAAACAAAACAAGAAATCAAAGTTAGTTCATGAAGGTTATTAATCATCAGTTCAAAGATCTGCAAAAACGAGGCCCTTACCATGCTTTTCTGGACAAGGATTCTAAAGGAGAGTTGTAGATCATCTAACCAGCTTTCCAACAAGCTAAAGAACACCAAATTTCATTGAGAAACGAAGGAGATATGGCCGTTTGAAAATCAGTCCAGAAACTGTCAAGCATCAGGACAGTTTGCTTCTTCAACTTGGGTAGGTGATTTGACTAGGCTATACTACTTGTCTTGCTATGAAATTTGGAGCGAATATTGCCCATGAAGTGGAGAGTCCTTGGTTAAAATTTGGTGATTTTATCATGGATAGAAATGGAGATATGAATTTGTTTTTGGAGACTGTTTCTGCTGGCAGTTTTGAGAGAGTTTTTGTTTTGCTTGCTTTTCTCTTGCTTGGCTTGTGTGAGAATGAATTATTGTGATGTCTTGGATAATATCTTTCATAAAGCTACTTTAATAAAGTAGTGTGGTCATCCATGATGCAATTCAAGTGGACAAGTGTTGATTTTGTGTGGTTGGATGATAACAAGAAGCTAAGTACTTGGTTTATTGCTAATATGCTAGTTGCTCATGTAACTACTTGGTTACTTGCTCTTATCCACTAACACATGCATGTATCTTGGCTCCTTGCTTGTTTTTTTGTCCGGTTATTGCTCGTTTCGATTGATCGTTCGTAGGAATATTTCACGGATTTCTAATTAGGGTTTACCGGGAATCTTCTTAATATTAATACTATCATTCTCCATCTTTCTTTCTAGCTTTCGAATTTATATTCCTTAAATCCCTTCGTTAAATTCTTAAGTCTTTCAGTGTCCAGGGAACTTTCGGAGAAAATAAAAGTGCGGTTTTTCAAAATCCGACAGCTTTTACATAAACTTATTTTCCTCCTGGATCACTAATACGAACTCGGAAATCCGTTCCGAATACTTCTATATAGTGTCATCTCATAATATTCTTACTTCCACCAAAAACACTATTCATTCTTTATTCTTCCTTTATTCCCTATATTTATGACAATGTCCTCCTTCTTTCTCGGGCGGTCCTTAACCCTTTCACGGAACTACTGGACTAATCGTTATCAATCCGGATGACATGAGAATATTCTCCTGCTTGGAATTGCCATATCTTATTCCCCTAGGAGATAGATTATTCTTACCTAATTTGTCAACCATTAGCATTCTTCATGACATAAAAACATTTGAATCCAAATCTATTCCTTTCATTCATTATCTCAATCGTTACATCGTAGTCGTAATCACTATTCACCATTACCTCAGTACATAATAAAAAGTTTTAATTATATCCAAAATTTGGGGTTCTTACAGTGGTGCTCCGGCCACTTTTCAAAGGTGCATGATGGCTATTTTCTCGGACATGATTGGCATGAATGTGGAAGTTTTCATGGATGATTTTTCAGTTTTTGGTACTTCGTATGATAAGTGCTTGCATAATCTTAGCTTGGTATTGAAGCGCTGTGTGGAGACCAATTTTGTGATTAATTGGGAAAAGTGTCACTTTATGGTGCAAGAGGGATCATTCTTGGGCACAAGGTATCTGGTAAGGGGCTTGAAGTTGATAAGGCTAAGGTGGAGACTATTGAAAATCTTCCTCCTCCTATCTCTGTTCAAGGAATTCGCAGTTTTCTTGGTCATGCGGGGTTCTATCGGCGATTTATTCAAGACTTTTCAAAAATCTCTAAACCTTTGTGTAACCTGTTGGAGAAGGATGTTCCCTTCAAATTTGATGATAAGTGCCTTGTAGCTTTTGAGCTCTTGAAAAGGAAGTTGACTACTACACCGGTCATTACCGCACCTAATTGGGAGGAACCTCTCGAGCTAATGTGTGATGCTAGTGACTATGCTGTTGGAGCTGTGCTTGGGCAAAAGAAGGATAAAGTTTTTCATGTGGTTTACTATGCTAGTAAAACTCTCAATGATGCACAGCTTAACTACACCACTACGGAGAAGGAGTTACTAGCAGTTGTCTATGGTTTCGAGAAATTCAGGTCTTATTTGCTTGGAACTAAGGTGATTGTGTACACGGATCATGCTGCTATTCGATATCTCATGTCGAAGAAGGATTCAAAGCCTAGATTGATTCGTTGGGTGTTTTTATTGCAAGAGTTTGATGTGGAAATCAAAGATAGGAAGGGCACGGAAAATCAAGTAGCAGATCATCTATCACGCTTGGAGGACTACGGTAAGGGTTCACATAACAAATCTATTATTAATGAATCTTTTCCAGATGAGCAGCTTTTTGGAGTGCACGATGAAGAACCATGGTTTGCTGATTTTGTGAACTATTTGGTGAGCAATGTGATTCCTCCAGATCTTTCGAGTGCTCAAAAGAAGAAGTTTCTACATGATGTGAAGTGGTACCGTTGGGATAAGCCATTTTTGTTTAGATAAGGAGCAGATCAGATGATCAGACATTGCATTCTGTATAGTGAGACAGAGGGTGTTTTGAGAGATTACCACTCAACCATTTATGCTCGTGTCCTTCAGGCAGGTTTCTATTGGCCTACCTTGTTTAAGGATGCTCATCAATTTGTAATGAGTTGTGATCGATGTCAAAAGGTTGGCAATATATCAGTACATCTTGTTAGCTGTGGATTATGTGTCTAAATGGGTCGAGGTTAAGGCGTTGCCGACCAATGATGTGAAGGTGGTATTGAGTTTCTTGCATAAACAAATTTTCACGCGTTTCGGAACACCACGTGCTATAATAAGTGATGAGGGAACTCACTTCTGCAATCGCCAGTTTACTTCATTGATGGCGAAGTATAATGTGACGCATCGTGTTGCCACTGGTTATCACCCTCAAACTAATGGTCAAGCGGAGGTTTCTAACAGAGAGATCAAGAAAATTCTGGAGAAAGTGGTGAATCCGTCTCGTAAGGATTAGTCATTGAAGTTGGATGAACCTGTGTGGGCATACAGAACTGCCTACAAGGCACCTCTAGGTATGACTCCGTTTCAGTTGGTTAATGGGAAAGCATGTCATTTACCTGCAGAATTAGAGCACAAGGCATATTGGGCGTTGAAGAAGTTGAACTTGGACATCAAGGCAGCGAGTGAGAAACGGTTGCTTCAATTGAATGAACTTGAGGAATTTCGTGAGCAAGCTTACGAAAATAACAAAATGTATAAGGAGAAATTCAAGAGGTGGCATGATAAAAGGTTGGTACCAAAAGCATTCTTGCCAGGTCAATAGGTGTTGCTATTTAATTCTCGCCTCAAACTTTTTCCGGGAAAACTCAAGTCGAGATGGTCGGGTCCATTTATTGTGAAGACGGTGTTTCCACATGGAGCTGTTGAGATTTTCGAAACAACACCGGATCATGCCTTTAAGATGAATGGACAGCGGTTGAAGCATTACTATGGCGGGTCGTTTCAGCGTGAGAAAGTTTCCGCCGTTTTGGCGTCTACTTGATTTGAAAGAAGAACGTCAAGCTAATGACGTAAAAGAAACGCTTCTTGGGAAGCAACCCAAGTATGAAGACTACTTTTGTTGTAGAATTGTAAAAAAAAAAAAGAATTTTTTTCAGAAATTGACCGCGCAGACTGCGCCCTTTACTGCGCAGACTGCACCCCTCAGCAGAAACTTACTGCGCAGACTGCACCGTGACTCCGCAGCCTGCGCACCAAGCCTCTGCCAGTTCGAAAATTTGTCCTTAAAACACCCCAATCTTCATTCCTAATCCTATTTTACATCAAATTCCTCTCCTAATACAAACCCTAAACACCTCTTAATTCTATCCTAGATCTAATTTAACCCACAATTTCCTACATCTCCTCCTACACTTACATTCTATATCTTTGTATATACACACACACCCCTCTATAAATTCAAAATTTTGCAACATTTATCCATTCAAGGCTCAAGGGGGATTGAATTCGAATTGTTGGAAGAAATTAGTGCAAGAACACCTCTTGGATTCGTTGGGTAACATTCTAATCTCATATTTCAATTTAGTACGAATTTGTGTTCTTGCCAATTAGGGTTTGGTAGTGTTCTTGATTTGCGGGATTTTGGAGTTCTTATTATTATTGTGAGTTGATTATTGTTTTTGATTATGGCTCCCAAAAGGCAACGGTTGACGGGTAGTAGTATTGGTACTCGTCCATCTTCGGACGAGGATTCGAATTCTGGGGGAGAGATGGAAAAGTTTGTATCTCCTACAGCCGAAACAGAATTTACTAGGTTGTCGAGTATGGGTGTTCTTAGGGAGAGGTTGTTCTTGCCTACTAGGCCGGTTGAGATGGTTCAGATGATTCAGGAAAGGGGATGGGGATATTTTTGTGAGTATGCTTGTGATGTTCCTCTTAATGTGGTTCGTGAATTTTATGCTAACGCAAAGGTTGAGAGGAATAACTATACAATGGTTAGGGGGATGACAGTTGATTATTCGCCTCGTACCATTCGTACTCTCATTGGGATTCAGCCTAAGCGTAGGGGTGTTGAGGATTGGTCTCGCAAGACGAGGGATGATGTTGACTTGGATGCTTTGATAGCTGAGCTGTGTGTGCCAGATACAGTTTGGAAAGTGAGGCCGGGTACTACTGAGCGTACTACGTTTCCTTCTGCATCCATGACTAGGTTTGCCCAGGCATGGTTCCTTTTTATCTGTTCGAGTATCTTGCCTTCTTCACACACTGCTGATGTGACGGTCGACAGAGCTATTCTACTTTGGGGTATTCTCAGGGGTGAGTATGTTGACCTTGGTTATGTAATTAATTAGAGTATTCTTCGTTTTATGGGAGGTCCTTCGTCAGCCAGCATGCCTCATGGGTCTGTTATTGCGGGGTTATGTGATACTGTGAGAGTCAGATGGTTCGATGACGAACCTAAGCAGGTGGTTTTTGCACCGATTGATGATGCTTCTATTGGTAGGATGGCAGAGTGGCCGGGTGTAACATCCCACATCGATTAGATTGAGAGTATTCGGGTCCTTTATAGATACAAGTCAACAACTAATGTGTACCAATTTGCTAGCATTTTTGGACTGACCTGTGGTGGGTTGTTAGGTCCGGTATGCATTCAGTTGTGGGCTTGGATGTTATAAATGGTATCAGAGCCAGGTTCAAATCCACCAAACTTCCTATGTTGATCTGCATAACTCTTTTAACGCGACTGAGCCTCCTTCAAGCTTGCCTTAGCCTTCTCTACCTTCTCATTAGTGACTCTAACTAGCTCTGGTCCTTCAATGACTCTCTCACCAACCTCATCCCAACAAGATGGTGCCCTACACCTCCTACCATACAAAGCCTCAAATGGTGGCATACCAATACTCGCGTGCCAGCTATTATTGTACGCAAACTCAACAAGATACAGATACTTATCCCAATCACCTGTCCACTCCAAAGCACAAGCCCTCAACATATCCTCCAATGTCTGAATCGTCCTCTCTGACTGTCCATCGGTCTGCGGATGATAAGCAGTACTAAAATTAAGTCTCGTACCCCAAGCTTGCTGGAACCCCTTCCAAAAACGCGATGTAAACCTTGTATCCCTATCAGAAACTATCGACACAGGTACACCATGAAGTCTAACAATATCCCGCTGAAAAATCTCTGCCAACTCATGAACAGGAGTAGTCTCTCTAATAGGCAAGAAATAAGCAGACTTAGTAAGTCTATCAACCACTACCCATATAACATCATTCTTTCTAAAGGTTCTCGGCAAATGAGTCACAAAATCCATAGTAATGTTCTCCCACTTCCTATCCAACTGCTACAACAATCCACTAGGCCTCTGATGATCTATCTTCACCTGTTGACATATAAGACATTTTCCCACAAATTCAGCTATGTCTCCCTTCATTCCACTCCACCAAAAGTGCTTCTTCAAATCTCTATACATCTTGGTGGAACCTGGATGAACAGAGAATGAAGAGCTATGAGCCTCAATCAAAATCTCTTCACGAATTGCCACATCCGCGGGCACACATAACTTACTACCCAACCATATCACACCCTCATCATCCACACGAAAATATTTTTGCTTACCTTCTGCCACCTTTGATCTAATATCTTCCAATCCTGTATCATTCTTCTGAGCTTCCTTAACCCTTGAAACCAGATTTGGTTCCACTCTCAAACTCGCAATGCTACCATCTGATCCTCTAACATACAGCTCAATACGAAAGCGCTCCATGTCTGAAATAAGATGCAGCTGAGTAATGAGTGATGCAACACTCCCCAAGTTCTTCCTACTAAGAGCGTCTGCCACAACATTCGCCTTCCCTGGATGGTACTGAATATTAGCATCATAATCCTTAAGAAGTTCAAGCCATCTTCGCTACCTCATGTTAAGCTCCTTCTGAGTAAAAATGTACTTAAGACTCTTATGATCAGTGAAGATATCACAAGTCTCTCCATACAAATAATGCCTCCAAATCTTCAAAGGAAAGACCACTGCTGCTAGCTCCAAGTCATGAGGTGGATAATTTACCTCATAAGGTTTAAGCTGCCTAGAAGCGTACGAAATCACCTTCCCATGCTGCATAAGAACACACCCTAATCCTCTTTTAGAAGCATCACTATAAACCTGAAATCCTCCACTTTTTGACGGCAATACAAGAATAGGAGATGACCAACCTCTTCTTCAACTCTTGGAAACTCTGCTCACGATCATCATTCCACTCGAACTTAACACCCTTCCTCATCAGTTGAGTCAATGGTAAAGCTATGGATGAGAAACCTTCCACAAAACGCCTGTAGTAACCTTCCAAGCCCAAGAAACTCCTTACCTCGGTCACATTGCTAGGTCTCGGCCAGTTAGTGATAGCCTCGAGTTTCGCAGGATCCAACTCAATCCCTCTAGAAGACACAATATGCCCCAAAAATGCCACCTGCTCCAACCAGAACTCACATTTCGAAAATTTTGCAAATAACTTTTTCCCCCTCAAGATCTCGAGTACAATACGTAAATACTCCTCATGCTCCTCCCTGCTCCTCGAGTATATCAAGATATCATCAATGAAGACCACAACAAACTTATCCAAGTAATCATGAAAGACCCTATTCATCAAATCCATAAACACCGCTGGTGCATTCGTCAACCCAAAGGATATCATAAGAAACTCATAATGACCATAACAAGTATGAAATGCAGTCTTCGGAATATCTTCCTCCTTCACCCACAACTGGTGGTAACCTGATCTCAAATCTATCTTCGAAAAGAATATCACCCCTTGCAACTGATCAAACAGGTCATCAATTCGTGGGGATACTTGTTTCTGATAGTCACCTTATTCAACTCCCTGTAGTCGATGCACAATCTCATAGAACCATCCTTCTTCTTCAAAAACAACACCGGAGCACCCCATGGAGATACACTTGGCCTGATAAATCCTCTATCCAACATCTCTTGCAACTGCACTTTCAATTCCTGCAACTCTAGTGGTGCCATTCGGTATGGCACCTTAGAAATAGGCTCTGCCCCTGGAGCAAGTTCAATAGTAAACTCCACTTCTCTCTGTGGTGGCAAACCTGGTAGTTCATCGGGAAACACATCTGCAAATTCATTAACAATTGGATAATCCTCGATGCGAGGCTTATCCTTAGAAGTATCCTTCACGAAAGCAAGATAGCCATCACAACCTTTAGACAAAAGTTTACTCGCCTTTAGAGCTGAAATCATTTTAACCTCTCCTTTTGGTTGAGAACCCTGGTATACAAATTCTGGTTTATCTGCATCTCCAAAGATCACCCTCTTCCCCTGACAGTCAATTGTAGCTCGATGTTCACTCAACCAATCCATACCCAGAATAATGTCAAAGTCATGCATCTCCATCGGAAGCAAGTTAACCTTACAATTTCTCTCCCCAACAGCTATCGGACACTCTCGATACACATCAGAAATAATAACAGAATTCCCCATCGGGGTAGCAATAGACATATGAGTATATAGTAATGAAGGTACAACACCAAGATGACGAACAAACGATAAAGACATAACAGAATGAGTCGAACCAGTATCAAATAACACATAAGCATCATGTCTACCAACAAGAAGTGTTCCTGAGATGGTACCTGAATTAGCTGCTGCCTAATTAGCAGTCAATCCAAACACTCTACCTGAAGTATTCTGCTGACTGCCACTACCACTACCACCTGCTCCTCTACCAGTGTTACGTGATGCTGTACAATCCTTTGCCCTATGTGACATGCTACCACACAAGAAACAAGCCCCGGTCTGTTTATAACAAGCTCTCCCTGGGTGATGTCCACCACAAGTAGCACAAGGAGCCACTGGAATCATATTGGGGTTGTCCCCATAAACCGAATAACGACTCTGTCCCTGTTGATGACCCTGCCACTACCTGTGTTGCTGCTGCTAAAATTGCTGATTCTGATTCTGTTTCTGACCACCATACTGATTCTGACCATAAGCTGACTGAGTCTACATATTCTGATATCTTCCATGCCACTATCCCTGCTGACTACCCTGACCTCCATTCCACTGCTTACCCTGTACAAAACTCTGATCGTCTCTAACCCGCTTACAATCATTCTGGAACCTATAAGCTTTATACTCAGTGCGCTCCTTCTCAATATCCTTAGCTACATCGGCCACCTCAGCCACATTAGAAAACCTTAGTGAAATGATACCACCCCTCAGATTAGGCCTCAAACCCCATTTAAATTTCTCAGCCTGCTGTGTAGCAATCCCTGCAACTGTCCCAGTAAATCCAGCCAACCTGATAAACCTCGCCATATAGTCAGTAATGCTCTCATCAAAATTCTGCGTGATCGAATGAAACTCCCTCAAATAACCCTCTCTGTCTGCATTAGAAAAGTACTGCTCATAGAATCAGAGCTCTGCCCGGCCGGAAGTGTAGAGGCACTGCCCGGGTTCCGTAAGTGTGTTTGGGCTCGACGAGGACGTCGACCCTATAAGATGGGGTGTTTGTAACATCCCACATCGATTAGATTGAGAGTATTCGGGTCCTTTATAGATACAAGTCAAAAACTAATGTGTACCAATTTGCTAGCATTTTTGGACTGACCTGTGGTGGGTTGTTGGGTCCGGTATGCATTCAGTTGTGGGCTTGGATGTTATACCGGGCGGCATTCCGCATCCTAGGGGTTTAGGTTATCTGGTGGGTGGTGCTGGTGGTCAGGGAGCAGGCGCTCCGCCACAGGTTCCGAGAGTTGGTCCACAGCAGGGTATGGTGGACATGTCAGCCCTTGATAGTCACTTCCGGCGTCTTAACAGGCATATTGATGCGATGCACGCGAGTAACAGGGGAGTATGCGGAGGATATGATAGCAGCGTTGAGCACAGCTTTTCAGTCCATGGGCATTACAGTTCAGTGCCCAGTTTATGGAGCTCGTACGCAATATCCACCACCTGATTCACCCGAGGAAGGTGACGATTCTGATGAGTTGGTAGGTTTTCTACTATCCCTCGTCTTTACTTCCATTCAATGCGGACATTGAATCTTTCAAGTTTGGGGGAGATTTGGGGGATAAGTAGTGTTGTAGGTTGTATTATTATGTCATTGTATTCATATAGGAAATCAAGTTTTGCATGTTTAGTGTAACTCATTCATAGTTGTGTTATTTTGCATGTTTGTTTCATGTAGGACATTCTGTTATTGTGTTTTATTATGTGAGTTCATTTTAGTTGCATTTTCATGGCATGCATTTTTTCATGATCCCTTAAAACGAGCTGATTCTGATTAGTGGGTAGATGTTTTATTGACTGTGGTATTGATGAATAGAGGGCTGATTTATAGTTCCTAGGAATTGACTTGCATGTTATGGAAACAAAATTTTTGCACAAGTCTCATTAGGTTGCTTTTTGGCTAGGTTGAAATTATGCTTGTTTGTTAGTTTTAAGATTTAATCACTTGATTATATTTAGAATTTTCGTTATTCCCTTGATAAAATTGGAACACTAAAATCTAAGTTTGGGGGAAACTAGGGATTTCATGCTAGTTGTTATTTGTCAAAATGGCTAGTAGCCGGCTCATGTTTATGAGTAGTCTAGGGTTGGATGAGATGTAGCGAAACACACTCATTCCAATTTAGTTGTGAAAAAAAAAAAGAAAAAAAACTGAAAAAAAAAAAGAAAAAAAACTGAAAAAAAAAAGAAAAAAAAAGAGTCATGTAAATAGAATAAATGCAAATTAACCAGGGTGAGCTCTATAATACTCGAGCAATTAAGTTCTAGGGGACTTTGTGCCTAGTGACCTAAGGCTTTTATAATCTGGGATCCACTAACCTAACGCTCGCTACATGGGTATTATTGTATAAGCCTTTAGGGGTCTCATCCATTGCACGGTTAAATAAACATGCGTTATTGTATTATGTGTCGTAGTTGGTAGTAATAAAGCATGAATTCCTTGCTAACTCAGATAAGGATAGAGGTGTTTCTAGGTTATGAAGTGTTTACCGTCTATTCTATTTATAAACCTGTGATTGTCTTGGCGAAGAGCATGTATGATTTTTAATCTAGTTTTAGGAGTATATCTGATGAGCACCGCACACATGCACGTTTCTGTTCATGTATGGTTAGTATACGGGGACTTAGTCGAGCTCTATTTGGATGTATTGCATTCTTGAGATATTTGCTTGTTGGTTGGTTTTGGTGAATCTAAAGGGGATCGTTGCATTTTCATATTAGTTGCATTCATGCATTGCATTGCATTGGATTTTGTGGGTACATTCGCTATAGGCCCTCACGAGACCTCACTCGTCCACTAGGGCTGCCTAGGGGTTTAAAGGGCTTGTTGCATATGCCAAATGCAACCGTGATCACCTACGGAAGTGGTACTAGTTAGTTAGTTAGTTGTAATTGTTTATGCTTGAGGACAAGCATCGGTTTAAGTTTGGGGGTGTGATAAGTGGATTTTATAACCACTTAAACCATTCCATATCAGCTTAAATTGATTGTCTTGGACTCAAGTTTGTTGTAGTTTTGATGTGTTTTGTTCAAATGTGCAGGTTTACAATTATATCGATTAGGGTTGCCGATTCTGTCAATTTTGGAGGCGAATTCAAGCATAGGAATGAAGAATTAATACTCGCTTTGAGTTTCCATAGTGATTTGAAGGCTAAAGGATTGAAGACGGAAGTGAATGCAAAAGGAACGAGATTAAACGGAGCGAAAATGAAGAAAAAGCAAGAAAAATCAGTTTTTGGCAGATTTGGGGTGCGCAGACTTCGCACCAGAGCAAACTGCGCAGGAAGTGGCTGGACAGTAGTTTAGTGTGCAAGCTGCGCGGTCAAGGGCGCAGGGTGCGCAGTCCCGGGGGAAAAATTCTGAAAAATTCCTATTTTGCCCTATTTCGAATTCTATTTGTATTTTTGGTATTTTCTTGTACCAAAACCTATTTCCAATTGTATTGTAGGTCAAATTGATTGCTTGGCAAGATATCTAGGCCTATAAAAAACACATCTTAGTTTTGTAAATCGTATCGTTTTTATTATTGTAAATTAGACTTGCAAGGGAGAAAACTGGAAAAGGATTCAACGCTCGGTAACAAGCACAGATCTTGATCTACTTCATCTTTTGTATACGTTGGATCATAGATTTGTTTTCTTCAACTCTTAGTTTAATAATATTATTGCTTCTTTCTTTTATATTTTATTTATTATCATGTTTTCATCAAATCCCATGACGATGAACGGTTCATTATGAACTAATCGTTGTCATGGGATTCTAACGGATTTAATTATGTAGTTTAGTATCTTGATGCTTAAAGATCTGTATGTGACGTATATCTGATATCCTCGTATGGTTATGCTTAATTGTTAGATGCGTCGCGAACATCTAATCTGTTAATCTCTTGTGAAGTGAAAGTGGATCTTGAGATTTAGAACTTGCCATGCTAGCATAGGTTCATAATTGTTTATCAATATGATTCGTAGTATGAAATGAAAATACTTATATTGCCCTATGTGATCAAATTGGATAACTTGTTCTTCAACCGTTATGTTTTCAAATTCTATAGACATATAGGGTCTAAGCATAATTGGTGTCTATTCATCTTCTATCTATTTTGTGGATGTATGGGTAGTTTGGTATACATATACTGACAGGTAGCGTGTACTTATTTTGTGTTATTCGATCAGATATCAAAACCGTTGCATGCAGTGATTAAAGTGTCAGATCTAGGCGAAGTAGTTAATGAAGTTAGGATCCCATGTTTTCTTGCATATAAGTAATTCGATATTCAATTCTCGTAATTAGTTAATTCGTAATATTGTTAAATTGCATAGTAGTTAATTAGTTAACAAAATCCCAATTTGTTATTTGTCTAGGCAGCGAAGTATAATCATACATTGGTGCATAGGTGCATTATTCTACTAAACAAAACCAAAATCAGTCTCTGTGGGAACGAACTTAATTTTATTCTATATTACTTGTGACCGCGTACGCTTGCGTGTATTAGTGTTAACACAATTTCCATGTCATTCCTTCCACACTAGCATTCCTTTATATCAATTCACATATCGATAGGCTCATCCTGTAGGCCTTCGAATTTCTAACATAAACTTAAACCATTGGTTTACATGTCTCATTAATTCAAGATACTTATCACTCGTACGCGACAATCCTTTTCTACCGAAAATCGGACATGACTTATTCGTATAATGGACTATGCTCTGTATGAAAGTACCTCAATTACTGATCTAATCATCCATAAATAATTCATTTATATACAATACTAAAACAAATCCTGCCTTAACTAGAAACAAACATATAAGCAAAGAATCTGCCTTGACTTGCAGTAAACAAGAAATAATTAAATCTTTAAAACGAAATCCACGCGACTAACCATTAATACCAATTCCACGCTCCTACTCATAATTCAGATTGCCCCAGATAAAACTTTGAGAAAAAGAATAACAAGAAATCCCCCAATCATTATTACTCCCCTTTCACGTACAATGTTACTGGGAATAACTAGGAATCTTTTATCCATCCTTAATCCCATTGTTTTACTGAGTACCCTTTTCGAAACTAATAATTGTTTACCTTGAAACGTATTTATCTTATTCGCGATACAAACTACCCGGGGACACAACCTTCCAATACCATTCACAACAATCTAGACCTTTGGATCTTCCATCTATAACTTCCGAAATTCTTTGAACATTTCCTTGAGAATTGTATGCCTATTTAATCTTTCCTGGTTCATCCGGTTGCATTGAAACTTGAGCGGTTTTCAATCTCTTCTTTGACTCGTAAAAGCTCTCTTCACCATTATCCATTCATTTCCTGATTTGTAGGCTTGTTTACTGTTGTAGCTATCTTGGTAATACCTTTGACAATATTCAATAATTCCTAGCCGGTCCTTTACAACTTTTGATCTCTGCTGGCATTTTACGCCTTTCCTGATTCATTGCTGCTTCGTCTTCACGTAGTTCACTGCTATCTTGTCGTCATATCCTGAAAATTATACTTCTCCCAATTCCAAATATCGTACTTAAAAATCATATGCATGTCCTCCTTATATCTTCGAATATCTTGTGACGTCTTCCGATCTTGAATCCTTGAAACTCATTACATACCTGATAGCAAATAATTAACCGACTTTATATCTCTGCCTGGTGACGACCCTCGTAATTCATCAGTACATACCTCTGAGAAAATTTAAATAATGGAATCTGCTCCAATCTAATTGTCTCCTTACTGGTATGTCTCACTTGTATATGATAACCTTAGAATATTATCATGATAATTTCTTGGTTTGCGTGATCGTTAAAACTCCGTTGTCTGCTCTTGGTCCTGAACCACAACTTCTACGTTCCTTAGGAATCATAGCTTCATTTTCTTGTCCTGATACCTTGCTTGCACCGCATAATCGGTCACTCGATTCGATCCTAGGATCATACCTTATTCTTTTAACTGTAATCATATCCGTACTTAATCTCGTCATTCGTGGCCTTTTCGAATTTTCCAGCTCCTGAGCGATTTATAGGAGAGAATCCTGTTGCCCTTATCGTAGTATTCGTTGGGACTGACATGATACAATCCTTGACGAAACGCCTTATTTTCCCGCGCTTATGGTGTACAACTTCTGGCTCCTAACTCTATCGCTCACTACCATACTATTCTTTCCGTTTACTCTCATAGCCATCCATATTTAACCTTGTACCATCCTAGTATGCTTCCTCTCGAATTCCTTCCTTCTGATAATGGAGGTCTTGCGGGTCTCACTAATTTATACTCTTTGGGTAGCTATCTTGTCTAGTCATCCTGGTCTTTAAAATCTTCTAAATCCTACATTCTTTTCTAGCCAAATATCACATCTTCTGTTAACACAATTTCAGGAAAACTTTCTGATTCTTTATCTTCCTCATTCTTACCATCTCATTTCATCTTGGTCAAATCTCTTTTATTCTTAATATTCGTAATCCTTCGAACTATGTTCGCCTAAGTGCTATCTCCAACACAATACCTTTTCTTCTTTATCCAGAGTTCCAATTCTTGCTGAAGTTCGTAAAACAAACTGTCTAGCTCGACTTTGCTTCGCTCAAATTTTCCCACTTCGATTCTAAAATTTCTATATCCAACAATTGGTCTCAAAATATTTAAAATCTCATAATATTCCCGTTTCCATATCCAAAGTGAAATATGCAATAAACAAATGCTCCTCAACAATCTTTCTACAACCTAACTATCACATACCGATTATATTCATCATTAGTCTAGTTACAACTTTAACAAAATTACCTTTTCATGTCCTTATCATCTGCTCCTTAACCATAATCAGTTTCTCCGTATTATCGAACCTTCTACGTGTGTTGTCAATCCAATGAGTAATCTAACTTGACCTTCAATCCCTACTTTAACATCAATTCTCAAACCTGATCATCCAATTCTTAGTCTACGTAATTGTAGCTTGGACAAATCCAAATGTCATCGTCTCCATCTTTACAACATTCAATCACTGATAGCTTTAAGAATCATAAAGGTTTATAAGAAAAGAAATTAATACAACGGAGGTGTTAGCAGGTATGAATATACGTTGAATTTTGTTTGATAAGAATTTTATAAAAGAATTTAACTGAGAGATCAATATGATCATTGAATTAATTTCAGGTTGCATTTGTCACTTAGGTCAACCGCCATAGCACAGGAAGGGGGTCAGCCTTCTGTACTTTCATGACAAACACAATCAGTGGCGTCCCACCAGACTTCTATCACATAGATAAGATGTCCTTGAATCCCCTACATGCATAGGTTTGTTCATCCCAATTTGAATAAAGAAAGTTAAGTATTCGGAGAGAAAAGAAAAAGAATTCAAACGTTTCAAAAGTTTATATATATATATATATATATATATATATATAATGTTGAAAAAGGAATAGCAAATATTTGGGGAAAAAAAGAAAGAATTCAAGAGTCTCAATAAATTTTATGCACCTTGTTGAATCAAGTGATCCCCTGGAAAATAGAGGTATCTCTGAAAAATAGGGATGTGTTTAAATGAATCTGAAAACTTTGTCATCAATTGAAGTATAGTTGATTTTCAAAGGTGATGGGGTATTATCAAAATAAGAAGAAACATAAAGAAAGGTTAAATCTCCTTAATCAATAAATTAAATGAAATCACGTCTACTAACGAATAACCACGCCATTCCTCCAACCCATGCTAGTAATCGCATTTCACATCTTATTTACAATCCTTTCGCACTTTCTATATCACTCACGGGGTAACTAAAGTTGCAAAAGAAACTCTAGAAGGTACACGAAGGTCTGCACGTAGCGTCTTCCAAGCTGGTAGCTCCGATCGTCTGTTTAGCGTATGCTGTTCCGAATTATCTGCCTCGTCAAAAACTGAGTCTCTGAATTAATCGAATTTCTACTCGCGCGATATGTTGAAATACTAACTAACGTAGCAACCGTCGCCTTAATATCCTAAGGCGAATCTTATCCTAAATCGTCCTATCTAACGTCCCACTTAAATACGTATACCTAATCATCCTAACTTGTTTCAACCCAAACCAAATTCTAATTAACAATTACAAATAAAACTTAATACACTAACGATTCCTCACCGAGGATCAATTCCAGCTTATGGTATGAAACAAGAATCTAAACTATACAAATTATTACAATTTCTATTTCAGCTCTAATAAAAATCACTATACCGCCTAATCTGTAGCTTAATCCAAAATCGTGCTCGCCCGAGTTAGCTCTGAAATCTAATCCGAATGGGATCCTCCTCACTCTCATTTGAATTTGAAAATATAAGTAGGTCAACCTTAATCCTAACTGCAAAGGGTTAGGTAAAACAATGCAAGAGTGAGCCAAAGAGTGCTCAGGAAGTATATAATATAGTAAACAATAATTTATGAATATTTCATTGATGAACAATATCAATGATCAACTATCTCAAGGGAATAAATCAATTCTCCTCATAAAATAAAACTTTCCATTTTTCTTTAAACCATAACTCTTTCTCAAAACATTTCTTTCCTTTGAACCATTCTATCATCAAAACATACTTTTCATAAAACTTTTTAAAAACATTTAAGTTGATTTTTATTATTCTCCTGATTACGGACAATACGGGTGATCAGCCACGTAAAGTTCCCATTCCTTTGAAATTGGGTTCCCAATTAGGCAACACATTGGCCTTTAATGCTGGACTAGGACCACCCTAGCCTCTTACGCTAAATAAAAGTGCTGGATTAGGACCACCCTAGCCTTTTACGCTTTTCCAATTTATAAAAATTTATTATTAATAATTTAAAACATTTCACTTTTCAGTCCTTAAACTCATTGATAACAGATCAGCCCAGTATAAGGAATTTTAAAAACATCTTTAATTAATTAGTCCATTTGAATGAGCGATAATAAAGGATTAAGGATCGGGGAAGTTGTCAATATAAGGAATCATAAGCAGTAAAGCAACAAGATTAAAATAAACATGGCATGGTTCACAAGATTGAATCATATATCAACAAGGAAACATAAATCAATTAAAGAATGAAGCAATTATTAAGATTCTAGAAATTTGACTACAATTATAAGGAAATTAAGGAATAAAGTGATCTGAAGTTCAACAATAGTTTTCAGTACTGTACAAGCTATAACCACTTATATCAAGGATTATAAATTTATGAAATTACGCCGTAAAGTTCAAACAAACAGAATAGATTTGAATAGATTAAAATGAAGATTTAAGAAATTCTCAATTATCCAAGGTCTCACTCCTGTCGGCTAAGCACTCACAGGCTTTAGCTGCTAGAACCAGCATGACAATAATGAGTTTGAATAATTAAGAAGATCTCAATTTATTCTCGATTTTAACCGTCACTGAGCAACACATGCCTCAACAACATTATAAACCTCGAATTAGTTTACAATAATTTAAAGAAACATGCTCTTTGTAAAATATTAATAAAGACGAGGAATATTGAAATAAATTAATTTTAAAAGAATTCAACACCTGAACAATAGGTGAGGAAAATAAACAATGACAGAATAATTTGAGAATGAGTGTTTGTAAATTAATAGAAGAAAAATGTCGCTGGAAATAAAAATGAAAGGTATAGGCACTAGCAAAAAGATCTGAAAGGAACAATACATGTAGTTTCCAATTCCAATATCTCAACTCTTTACTCTCTTTGTACATCAGTCTCTATTTCTTATTGGCTGGCTTTGTACTCGGTCATCCATTCCTCTTTCCTTATCACTAGTCAGCTTCTACATGCACACACTCGTCTACTTTGATGAATAACTCGTTCCTCAGAATTTCCACCTTTACATACACTGGCTCTAAATCGGCCTTTTATTGGTACCTATATCAAAATAAAGTACTACTTCAGTATGCTTATAACCGTAACCGTCTAACTCTGTTCTACCCGAACGCGTCCTAATACGATTTACAATTAACACATTTAGTTCATACAGATCACATTCTCGAAATAGTAGCATATAATCACATAATCACATAAGCACTGAGCACGTATTATTATCTTACACTTATATCTTCTACTACGTATATCACATCATTTTACACATAATTCTTATCAAATTACTATAACAATTATAAAATAATTCTAATAAAAAATTGGACAGCACCTCCTGTAAAATATGACCTAACCTGTCAGAAATACTATTAATCCAATCAACAACCAAATATCCCTGGCTTCGCTACAATACAAAATCATATCCCCTTCATACTAATATACCTCAATTGTACATCTCTGGCAATCCACAAACTTAATTCATAAGTACATAATGATATCTTTCACAAACCATGTCACCACATGTACATTCCACTTCAGTACTTAAAATCCCGCTACAACTCTTAATAGAACTTATAATTATTATTACAAACACTATGTACGAGTTATAAAGCAGATAACATGTCCACTAATTATTAACATTTAAATAAACATTTATACGACACATAATAATATACAAGTTACCCCCTAATCCACTGTCAAACCAAAACAATTCATAATTTATAGCCATCACTTAAATACTAGATAATAACATAGTTATAATTAGTTGCTAAATATGAAAATACTATTTTTAGAAAGTTTATAATTTTAGAAAAATTCGGGCAGCATCCCCTCTGCACGGATAGCCTACCAGTCGGGCACAGCCGACACAATTCCAATAACAATCACAATCACATCTTCTATACATTATTTCACTATATAATACCCTTTCGCAATTCGAACAATAATACAATTCCCAATCCAAATCGATAATTTACATTAACTATACAACAATAGGATTTATCCGAAAATAATATGTTAAATAATTAAATTAGGACTCAGAATAATCATCACCATCCACCGTCGACTCGCCAAGGCTCATCGTCGGACGGTGGCAAAATCCGGAGGTGCCCAAGAATTTCGGGTTTCCATCACGGATTCCACCAATAACATAAGCATAAAAATTCAGGATAGAATTTCATCATTAAATTGATTCAATTGAAATCAAGTTTTCGAGAAAGCTGAAAACCCCTTTTCACACGACTAAGATCTGCATATACACACAATAGCATCAATACACGCATCAGGCAAGCCACACACACTACATACGAACACGCACCACAATAAAACACACACTTGCGCATAGCTTGTGCACACCAACACCTACTCGGCCACAACTGGAATCAAGAACAGGGGAAGGAAAAACCACTTCAACACACACACGCATATATCTATCAAACACTCACACATACAACAATTCACACACCCAACTCGTACATATACACACACACACTCACTGAATCAAAACCCCCAACTCAGCATAAACACACGACCTGTATATATACCAGCACGCAGCAACACATAGTGAACACTAACAAAGCCCACATAGTGACGATTGTAAAGAGAGAGAGGGGGGGAGGTGAGAGACTTGGAGAGATAGAGAGATTTAGTGTGAGAAATTGAGAGAGAGAGAGATAGGAATGAGAGAGATTTTGCGAGAGAGGAGAGAATAGAGTTCGAGACAACTCTCGAGAGACACAGCCGAGAGTAGTTGGGGAAAAAAAATAGCTGGGTTTTGATTTAATGATTTAAGGGCATTTTGGTCTTTAACGATACTGAAAAAGAATAAACAACTCAATTAAAACACTTCTAAAATTGAAGTTAAATGGGAAATAGTTGAAAATTAAATTTTAAAATTTTAAAATCTAAAGCATGAAATTACAAATATCAAAATATTTTTAAAATATTTTTAGGATCAAAAATGAATTAAATATGAATTTTAAAAGATAAGATCTCTTAAATGCAATAAAATTCTTAAAATCATTTTAAAATACTTAAACACCCAAAATAATTCTCCTAATAATTTTAAAAACTAAATAATATTATAAAGAGGATAAAACAAAAGATTTTGGGTTTTTAACTACCCCGATGATTTTATTAAAAAAAAATTTGAAGATCAGTAATGTCTAATTTAAATAGATTTTAAATCATAAAAATTCAAACAAAAATACATGGAATCACATTTCACACATACATCACCATATAAACTTGTCAACATGATGTCACATACATTTTATCTAAAAAAAATAAAAAAATTTACACCCTATAATCCACATTTAATATTAGATAATTAAATAATAATAATAAATACGATATTTTCTAGGGCGTTATAGCTGTACTCATCTTGAGTTGGGTTCTTAGGCACTCTTGAAATTGTTGCCAAAATCTTGAATTGAATGGAGGGTCTCGATCAGATACTATTGAAACAGGAACTCCATGTCGTGACACTATTTCCTTCAGATACAAATGTACTAATTTATCCAATGAGAATCTTTTGTTAATTGGTAGAAAATGTGCAGACTTCGTCAATCGATCAAATATTACCCAAATCGCATCGTGATTAGCTTTAGTCTTTAGCAGTCCCACTATAAAATCTATGGCAAGATACTCCCACTTCCACTCGGGAATATCCTATGGCTATAGCAATCCACTTGGTTTCTGATGTTCCGCCTTAACTCTTTGACATGTATAACATCTACTTACCCACTCAGCAATCTCTAGTTTCATGTTAGGCCACCAAAAATTCTCTTTCAAATCTCTATACATCTTCGTGCTTCCAAGGTGAATTGAATATCTCGAACTTTGAACCTAGCTTAAAATCTCATTCTTTAACTCTGATACATTTGGAATCCATATCCTCTTGGAAAATCTTAAAATACCTTGTTCATCCCTCTGGGTACAAACCTCCTCTCCTGCTAACGTATTCATCTCATAATTCATAACTTCTTCTTGACATCTCCGAATCTTCTCTATTAACTCTGGTTGAAAGGTCATTGCATTAAGAAACTCATCAGCAGTCTCTAAGTCATAAACTTCTAAACTTAATTTCTCAAACTCTCGAATTAACTCTTTCAGCATAGTTAACGTGTTTAACCTCTCTCTTTCCTACTTAACACATCATCTACAACATTCTCTTTTTCGGGGTGATAACTTATCGTGCAATCATAATCCTTGATCAATATCGGCCACCTCCTTCGTCTCATGTTTAACTTCTTCTGCGTGAATATATACTTTAAACTCTTGTGATCCGTGAAAATCTCACATTTCTCTTCATACAGATAATGTCTTGAAATCTTCAGTGCGAACACAATTGCAGCTAACTCCTAATCATGTGTCGAATACTTTTGCTCGTGTGCTCAAGTTGTTAGAAGCGTACGTGATAACGTTTCCATTTTGCATAAACACACATCCTAATCCTTTGTGTGAAGCATCACTGTAGATAACGAAGTTCCCTTAGTCATCTGGTAATAGTAATACTAGGGCTGAAACTAATCTTTTCTTCAACTCTTGAAAATTCTTTTCACACTTCTCACTCCAAACAAGCTTCTTATTCTTCCGGGTCAACTTAGTCAAAGGTGTAGCTATCTTCAAAAAATCTTGTACAAATCTCCGATAATATTCAGCCAATCCTAGAAAACTCCTCACTTCAGTAGGGTCCATGGTCTCCTTCAATTTACTACCGCTTCAATCTTCACAGGATCCATTCTGATTCCTTTTCGAATAATAACATGTCCTAAAAGTTGAACTTCGTCTAACCAAAACTCACATTTCGAAAACTTTGCATATAATCTTCCCTTCCTCAGGGTATATCAAAATACACAGCATAGTTAACGTGTTCAACCACTCTCTTCCCTTGAGTATATCAAAATGTCATCAATCATTGGAAATGAGTACTTATTCTTAGTAGTTAACTTGTTAAGCTCTATGCAATCAATACACAGCTTCATACTTCTGTTCTTCTTTTTGACAAACAACATTAGCACTCCCCACGGGTATATACTTGGCTATATAATTTCCTTAGCTTAGAGATCTTGTAGGTGCATAGCTAACTCCTTCATCTCTGCAGTCTTGTCGAAGTAACCGTCTTGATTTCATAAACGTCAAATTTATTATCTTGCTTTTATCCTTGAAATTAAACTTCCTTATCATTCCTAATTCTTAACCTTGCCTATTTCTTTCTATATCCAATCTATGGATCATAATCAACCAACCAATCCATATCCTCAATAGCCTCATTCATAACCATGTCAAGATTTTCTAACTCCCAAGTCATTGATAGATAACAGTTTCGTTACTCTTATCATAGTGTTCTTTGAGACAGGCATGATACAATCCTGGTAAAATGTCTTATCTTCCCACGCTTATAGCCTATAACTCTAAACTTCTGACTCTAATTCTTAACATATAATTCTCTCCGATTTCACTTGCAACTCTCCACATTTACCTTGGTACAAATTTCAGTATGCTTCCTCTTAAAATTCTTTCTTCCGACAATGGAGGTTTTGTTGTTCCTTTCTAATTCATATCCTGTGGGTGGCTACCTTACCTTACTATTCCGATTTTTTAAATCTTCCAAATCCTACATTCCTTTTTAACTGAATTTCCTATCTTTTCTCAAAATGATTCTTAAAATTTCTTGATTCTCTGCCTCCTTTTATTACCAATAATTACTACTCTTTAATCTATACTAACATAAATTATTAACTCCGACCCAATCACTTTACACTTTATCCAAAGCTTCACTTCCTGTTGAAATTTCTTAGAAACAAACTGTCTAACTTGGCTCTGCTTCCCTCAAGTTATCCTGTTTTGATTCTAGAATGTATATCCAATAGTTGGTCTCAAAACAACCCAAATCTGGTGATATTCCATCTATTATATCCAAAGTAAAACATATAATATTCAGATGTTCATAAATAATCCTTCATCGACAACAACTACCATATACCAAATATTTCTACCATCACTTAACTCTCGACCTTCACAAAATTAGTACTCTGATACCCTTGTTACTTATTCCTTATCTTTACTCAGTTCTCAGTAATATCGAATCTTGTACATGTGTTGTGAATCCATTAAGTAAACCGACTTAATATCCAATCCCTATTGTAATATCATCCTCTCAAACTTGCTTAACCAATTTTCTCTTGACGTATATGTAACCTTGACCACTTGGGATGTCATCCTATCTATCTTTGCTACTTCCAATCACTGATAGCTTCAAGAATCATAAGGGTTCTAGAAAAATGAACTAATAAAATGAGTAGGTATCAACATGTGTGAATATAGGCTGAGTTTTGTTTCAAAAAAAAGAATTTTCGTAAAAGAATTTAACCGAGAGATCAATATGATCATTGAACTTTTATCAGGTTGCATTTGTCAATTAGGTCAACCGCCCTAGTACAAAAAGGTGGCCAGCCTTTAGTACTTTCATGACAAACACAATCAGTGGCGTTCCACCAGACTTCTATCACAAAGATAAGATGTCCCTGAATCCTCTGTATATATAAGTTTGTCCATCCCAGTTTGAATACAAAAGATCAAATTTTAGGAAAACTTAGAAAAGGGTTCAAGAATCTCAAAAGCTTATATGAAAAATGTTGGTTCAAATAACCCCTAAAAAATAGAGGTATCTCTGAAAGAACAGAAATGTGTCTAAGTAAATCTGTCATGAAAAGTTCATTATCAATAAAAAGTATAATTGATTATCAAAGGTGATATTGTACAAATAAAACAAAGAAGACTAGAAGCGAAGGTTAAATCTCGTTAGGCGATAAATTAAATGAAACCAATGGCTGGTAGTGAATAACTACTCATATACTACGAACAAATGTCATTAATCGCGTCTCACATCGTGTCTATAGTCCTTTAGTACTCTCTATAACGTTCGCGATGTAGCTATTGTCATAGAAGGAATTCTACGAAGTCTATGAGAGTCCCCAGATGACGTCTTCCAAACTAGTAGCTCCGTATTAGTTTCCTCGTCCATAGCCAGTCCTTTGTATGAATCAAACTTCTACTCGCGCGATATGTTGAAATACTAAATAGAGTCGTAACACTCATTTTAAAATCCTAAGACTAACCCTATCTTAAATCGTTTTACCTAACATCTAGCTTAAATACTTACTCCTAATTGTCCTAACTTGTTTCAGTGACCATAACCTGCTGCTCTGATACCAACCTGTGACGCCCCCAAATCCGGGGTCAGGATTTGGTGCCACAACCAATACAATTAAGTATAACTTAAATATACAGACGATCCCACAACGAGGATCGATCTCAGGTTATAGTATGAAACAAGAATCTAAATTACAACAACTATTATGACTATTATACCTTCTTATCTGAAGCACAGTTCATTATTTTATGTGCCCATGCTGACTCTGAAATGTATTCTTTAGAGAACACCTCATCGCTCTCATTCGAATTGTCATTCATAGGTAGTCAATCCTTAACCATACCTGAAAGGGGAGGGAAAACAAGGCAAGAATGAGCCAACAATGCTCAACAAGTTAATAATATAGTGAAACAATAATATCTCGATAATTCATTGATGAACAATATCAATGATCAATTTAACACAAGGGAGTAATTCGACTTCCATTAGAGGATTAAACTTTTCATTCTTCAAAACATAACTTTCCATCAAAACATTCCTTTCACAAAACCTTTTACTAACATTTAATATTTCGCATGGTAAACTAATTTCATTTCACAGTAACTTAAAATAATCATTCACTTTAAGAAAACTGATTGGAGGTTTTATTTTTCATCAACAGACATTACGGGTGATCAGCCACGTAAAGTCCCCATAACGGACATAAAGTCCCTCTGGACATCAATCCTCTCATTAGGATAGTTTGGGTTCCCAAGAGGCAACACATTGGCCTATAAAAGAGCTGGATTGGTCCCACCAGAACAACAGCATAATATACACAAACAGGCTGGACCGATGTTATCCGATCATTTACGCCTCTCCAATCTTTAGGAATCCGTAGAAACCATTTTGACGGAGTTCCTAAACTTTTTATAAAAACATAACTTTGAAAAATAGTAATGCTTAGAAAAGCATTTAAATAAACCAATCATTTCGATGAACAATGATAAAAGATTATGAGTCAGAACATAGATGATATAGAATTGCAAGAATTGAAATTACAAGGTAAAGCATGGGTTTACTAGAACAGCATGAATATATTCGATTGTAGAATATTTAATAAAATCCTATGGAAATGAATCTCATAAAAAGCTTTGATAACATTTGAAACCTTTACCTTGAAGTACATTAAACTCACTGATAACAAATCAGCCCAGTCTAAGTAGCTTCAAGGTATTTTTAAGAAAACAACTTATTTTGATTGGAAATGATAAGAATTCAATGGTGTAATCATCTTTAAGATCTAGGTTATACAAAGTTGTGGTTGAAGGAACTTGAGTATATGTTTTAAAATATTATAACAGGGTAATAAATCAGTTTATGGTGATAAAGATCTTTCATCGATGAACAATGGTTAGACAGGGTATAGTTAAATAAGTCTCACTTTTTTAACTTAGGATTCATTTGAGTACGAGTTTTAAAACAGGGTTTAATAGCATATGGTTTCTTAAAACAAGGTTTCGTTAAAATAAGGTTCATTGCAAACCAAGTTCAATGATATGTAATTCCTTAAAACATAGTTCGATAAGACCTGGTTCTAAAAAATAGGGTTTCAATAAAACTTGGTTCGCTAAAACAATGCTCGGTAGAATAGAAGTTAAGAAAACATGAGTAAGTAATACCTGAGTTAATAAAACATGGTTTGCTAAACTGGAAGAAGTTATCAATCAATAAATTCTAAAACAAGTGTTAAATTTAAGAAACCGTATTTAAGATTTAAAAGTCCGGTTAGGTTCACAGGGTATAAGGTGATAGACGTAAAATAGGTCTAAGTTTAAAACAAGGAATAAGTTATGGAATCAAAGTTCATTGGTAATCAGAAGAGGGGTAGTAGAGTGCATAGCAATCAATATATACCAAAAGATAGATCACAAGATAACTCAAGGGAATGGTACAGGAAGGTACAGATTACTATCAACCGATTTGAAAGAACATGTGATAAATAACAGAAGTAGATATACTTCACTTGAACAATAAGTGAGAATAGAAACACTTGCCTCAATACACGTAGTCCTGATTCCAACACATCGATTCGTTATTCTCTATACGTTAGTCTCTACTACCTTGTACGTCGGTCTCTATATCAATACACTTGTCAATTTCGATAAATATCTTCCTTCTCAAAGTCTCATTCTTCCCTTGCACTGGCTCTATCTCGACCTCTTACTTATACCTATATAAAGGTAAAGTAGTATTTCAGTACACTTATATCCTTAATCACCTATCTCTATTCTACCCATTACGCTTTACCACATAACACATATAGCACATATTGATTATACTCACAAAGTAATTTAGTAAAATCAGATAAACCACATAAAAACATAACATATTGCTAATTTGCACTTTATAACCACTTATAACATAGATATATAGGTAATTCTTATTGAAATACTTATAAGAATTGCATAACAATTCTAACGAAAATTCGACAGCACCTCCTTTATAAAATTATATAACCTGTCGGAATATAACCGACCCAAATAAGCAATCAAGAAATCCTTTGTTACAATATTAACTCAAATCAACTTACAATTGGAACCACTATCTGAATACCAGCTAGTGACATAACACTAATTATTCGAGTAAGCGACATAAAATCTTTACTACACATAATCTGCTTAAACCACATATAACATTTAGCACATAACACGTAGCATGTATCATACCACAAATAGTCTAGCCCTCACTTATATTAGCACAAAAACCACACATCTAGTCATAACCTACAAATTAGATATTGAACCTAAAATTCAAGTTTAACCAGTTTTGAAAGAGTGACATTTTACAACACCTAGATGGACTTAAATAGAAAAGTTTAAAACATCAAAGTTATAGAACTTTTCGAGACCTTTCCAGAATGGTAAGGCTAATTAAAAATGACCAAGTATCGAATTCAGAAACTTTAAAACAAGCAGTTGCATAACTAGAATCCAAAACCGAGGTTTTCCTGCCCTGTACCAGCTGCATTAAAACATTTTTAATAATTCAGAAATTTAAAATCTATGTATGAAATTTTTCTGAGACCTTCCTAAGTCACCTATCTAGCTACAGTAAAATTTACATTCGAAAATTCCAAGTTTAAGTAATCAAACTAGTGTGTGAAAGTAGAGAGACCGTAGCAGTTTAGAAAATTCTGTGCGCACCAGATTCAAATGACCATAACTTTTAGCTCACTAATCAAAATGTTATGATTCTTTCGCATGCTAACACTAGACTCTGAGAAGAACACAAGTCCCAGAAACCACAGCCTAGGCATGGCCCTAAGCTGCCTGAAACAGGGTTCAAAACAGAGGCAGTGTAGCTGCGATTGTCACAAACCTTTTACAAACAACTCATACTAATTCTAACTCATACTAATCTAGATAAATCGATCACAATAATATCTTCATATATCAGCCATGATTTTAACAAAGGATCAAAATTAAAATTTTAATTAAACTCACTAATTCATATTATCACATAACCAAAACAAATACACACAACATTCTTCGAGAAAACACAAGTTTTTTCGCATAATCTCGACATGCATACAACTATCACCACATGTGTATATATATATATATATATATATATATATACACGTCACCTTCATTCACAATCTAACATCAAAACAAGAATCCAAGGCCATGGCTCCCCGAAGGTCATAGCTATGGTCGGTTTCCTCCCGGGGAGGCTCATTTTGAGCTTCTCAACTCGGTGGGAAACCCCCATCCACCAAATCTTCTTCCTTACTCCTCCAAACATCAAGACCAAGCTTAACTCCCCTTGCATGCCAAAAATTTTTTTTATAAACAAAATTTTTTTTTTTGTTTTGTTTTTAAACTAACACTTGGGTAATAATAATTAAACCTGGAAAATGATTTAAAAAAATAGTTTTAATATTTCTAAAATAAAGATCATGAAATTACCTTCTCCCCCATATTTTTAAAATAATTTTTGGATCAACAATGAATTCTGTACGAATTTTACAAAATTTAAACCTTTTAAAAATACAAAACAATTCATAAAATCATTTTAAAATCTTTAAATGCTGAGAATAATTTTCTCAAAAATCTTAAAAACTAGATAAATATGCAATGGTGATATTACAAAAGATTTTGTGATTTTAAACGAGTCCAGTGATTTTATAAAAATCTTAGAATATTAAAAATGCATGTTGAAAATAGTTTTTTAATGCTCAAAAATACAAATAAAATTATACGAGCGACACTTACAAATCATCATATAATCACATCAACATCATTCCACACATACTTTATATTCACAAAAATATTCATACCACATATTTCACATTTAACAATTAAATAAACACTTAAATAATTGCGAATTTTTTTTCTAGGTCGTTATATTTATTGTCACAATAGGATCATCGAACATTAACATTAACGCACAACGAGAAAAATAAAAACTCAAATCGTAAACTAGACCAATCCCGTGCCTTGCACGAGTATTGAAGCTAGTTATTATTAACACTTTAACAATTATAATTATCACGTTAATACCCCACACATGATAATATGCTTTCAATTACCATTCAAACATATTTTCATTCAAGCTAATCACCAACTTGAAAACCAAATAATCATCCCAGACAACACCTTATAGACCCATAAATTACAATTCTATCAACCAGGTAATTTATAATTTAAAGTCTACTCTCCTCCATTTATTTTAAATATTCGGACATGCATATATATATATATATACTAGTCTATAACCCGTGCGATGCACGGATGATTTTTAATATTTTTATTTTATTATTCTTAATTTGAATATATGTTTTTCAATTAGAAGAAAAATAAATTATAGAAGATACTAAAATTTAATAATGCAAATTTGATAGTATTCTAAATGATAGTGTTTTTCTTCTATATTAAACATAGATAATTGTAACAGCCCGACTTTTCGGACTATTAATTCTAAAACAAAACTAAAACAAATTACAATTTATTAATAAAAAAGTCTATTACAAATGTACTTATTACAAAAGCGCAGCTAACGATGACGATATACTTCGAACCTAAGATCCTTAAACACCAATGCTATCTCACTCGATCTTACACCAAACCTGAAATATTAAAAGAATGACCTATACAGCCCAGCAAGCAACCAATCGATCTAACTAGTAAGACCAAGTAACACGTATACATATAAAGATAGTATAATATTCAATACAATACAATAACGATATACGAAACAATCACTTACGATGCACTTATTCTTATTCGATACCACATAACAACAATAACTTGAAATCCACAATTCATACCACGACCACTACAACCCGGTGATAACGGTCCTAAATTTTCAGAAAACTGTCACTACAACCCGGTGACTCGGTCCTAAGTCTTTATTTTCACAAACCATGGCATAAATCAGAGTTTTAAGACTATTGCTTACACATAACAAATATACTATAACACATATCAATTCAAAATAAATAATCACTTAGCCCAAGTTTTAATAATCAAACATACACACATAACACATAATTTTGAACACACTAGAAAGAACGATCAGAAACTTACCTCTACGCGGAAACTCAAGAATCAAATCATCCTAGATCATGTATTCAATTCTGACCAGATCTGTATTTAACCTTTTTGACCTTCTAAATGACATTTTCTTGAAAAACTCAAAGAACAAAAGTTGTAGAACATGAAAAGATCTTTTCGAAAAGTCCAGAATCAACGAATTCCGACTTACGATGAATTTTCAACGAATTTTAGAAGACTGCTGAATTGTGTGAAGAATAGACCTACGAATTTTGTAAATAAAGATGAAAAAGAAGAATATGATGTATTTATAATGTCTCACAACCCTAATTCCTATTAATCCGTAATCAAATCTGATCCATGTTTTAAGCCCATTATTCTAATCCAATTTTAAATCCTATTTAATATCTAATTTTAATCCTTTTTATTCTATTATTCTTTTTTTATTATTATTCTAAAAATTACGGGATATTACATACTACCCTCCTTAAAAAGAATTTGGTCCCCAACTTCACAACAATCCTAAACTCCAAAAAGTTCGTGATACATCTATTTTACATTCTAGTCCTAACAACAGTCTAAAGGATCGCATCCTAGAGAATGTACTAGTCCCATACCTAATACACTCTGAAGGACAGCCTGCTCTTGATACCAACTGTAACAGCCCGACTTTTCGGACTATTAATTCTAAAACAAAACTAAAACAAATTACAATTTATTAATAAAAAATCTATTACAAATGTACTTATTACAAAAGCGCAGCTAACGATGACGATATACTTCGAACCTAAGATCCTTAAACTCCAATGCTATCCCACTCGATCTTACACCAAACCTGAAATATTAAAAGAATGACCTATACAGCCCAGCAAGCAACCAATCGATCTAACTAGTAAGACCAAGTAACACGTATACATATAAAGATAGTATAATATTTAATACAATACAATAACGATATACGAAACAATCACTTACGATGCACTTATTCTTATTCGATACCACATAACAACAATAACTTGAAACCCACAATTCATACCACGACCACTACAACCCGGTGATAACGGTCCTAAATTTTCAGAAAACTGTCACTACAACCCGGTGACTCGGTCCTAAGTCTTTATTTTCATAAACCATGGCATAAATCAGAGTTTCAAGACTATTGCTTACACATAACAAATATACTATAACACATATCAATTCAAAATAAATAATCACTTAGCCCAAGTTTTAATAATCAAACATACACACATAACACATAATTTTGAACACACTAGAAAGAACGATCAGAAACTTACCTCTACGCGGAAACTCAAGAATCAAATCATCCTAGATCATGTATTCAATTCTGACCAGATCTGTATTTAACCTTTTTGACCTTCTAAATGACATTTTCTTGAAAAATTCAAAGAACAAAAGTTGTAGAACATGAAAAGATCTTTTCGAAAATTCCAGAATCAACGAATTCCGACTTACGATGAATTTTCAACGAATTTTAGAAGACTGCTGAATTGTGTGAAGAATAGACCTACGAATTTTGTAAATAAAGATGAAAAAGAAGAATATGATGTATTTATAATGTCTCACAACCCTAATTCCTAGTAATCCGTAATCAAATCTGATCCATGTTTTAAGCCCATTATTCTAATCCAATTTTAAATCCTATTTAATATCTAATTTTAATCCTTTTTATTCTATTATTCTTTTTTTATTATTATTCTAAAAATTACGGGATATTACAATAATATAACTTTTTAAATTTAATATAATTTTATTGAAATTTATATTAGATTTTTATATAAACATTATTTTCAATATGTTTTTTCTAATTTTAATTTAATATAATTTGATATATTCATATATTTTTTTTTAGCTAAATGATATATTCATATTTAAGTATTATACTTATGTTTTCTTATTATAAACAACTCATACTGATTTTTAATATATTTTATTAATGATTGAAAGATATGGTGTGATATTTTTGAATATATGTTAATGATTACAACTAAAAGTAAACATAAAAAAGGCAATCAGTTAATTATCATTAATTATATTATGTTATTATTTATTTTAATAATTAGGATAAACAAACCGAAAATCGAAAACCAAACCGACAAACTATCATTACAAATGCAAGTTTTATTAGAATGCTAAAATTTTTTTTGAATATGGCTAGAAAACTTGGTGTACTTTGCATTGCATGAATTATACGCGAGTTTAAAATTTTTAAATAAAAAAAAAGATGGGGTTTAAGTTTCAATAATTTTGTTAAATAAACCACTTAAAAAAAATTAAAACAACTGGGCTTGGAAAATAAAAAAGATAAAATTGGGCCTTGAAGGTCTTGGACATCTAGCCGGACTCTGATTTTGCAGGCCTAATTCGACTATGACTAACAGTCATGTTTTGGTGTGTGTTGTATGAACAAAAAAAGAGTGACAAAAAATGATATTGTTTTTCTTCTATATTAAAAATATATAATATATTTTTTTAAATTTAATATATTTTTATTGGAATTTATATTATTTTTTTATATAAACATTATTTTCAATAATTTATTTGAATTTTAATTTAATATAATTTGATATATTCATATTTAAGGATTATACTTATGTTTTCTTATTATAAAGAATGCATACTGCTTTTTAATATATTTTAATAATGATTGAAAGATATGGTACCATATTTTTGAATATATATTAATGATTGCAAATAAAAGTAAACGTGAAAAAGGCAATCAGTTAATTACCATTAATTATATTATGTTATTATTTATTTTAATAATTAGGACAACCAAACCGAAAACCGAAAACAAAACCGACAAACTTTTATTACAAATGCAAGTTTTATCATAATGCTAATAAAATTTTTGAAAATGGCTAGAAAACTTGGCGTACTTTGCATTGCAGGAGTTATATGTGAGTTTAAATTTTAAATAAAAAATAAGATGTGGTTTAAAATTCAATAATTTTGTCAGATAAACCGCTTAAAAGAAATTAAAAGAACTGGGCTTGGAAAATAAAAAGATATAATTGGGCCTTGAAGGTCTTGAACATCTAGTCGGACTCTGATTTAGTAGGCCTAGTTCGACTACGACTAACAGTCGTGTTTTGGTGTGTGTTGTATGACCAAAAAAGAGTACCAAACCGACAACCAAATATACCCTATTTCGCTTATAATAAGAGTGACAAAAAATGATAGTGTTTTTCTTCTATATTAAAAATAGATAATATAATTTTTTAAATTTAATATAATTTTATTGAAATTTATATTATATTTTTATATAAACAAGATTTCCAAAAAAATTTTTGAATTTAATTTAATATAATTTGATATATTCATATTTTAGTATTATACTTATGCTTTCTTATTATAAACACTGTATACTAATTTTTAATATATTTTATTAATGATGGAAAGATATGGTGTAATATTTTTGAATATATATTAGTGATTACAACTAAAAGTAAACGTGAAAAAGGCAATCGGTTAATTACCATTAATTATATTATGTTATTATTTATTGTATTTAATGTCTACCCCCTCGCCCTAACGTATCTATAATAATTATGATAACTAAACCAAAACCGAAAACAAAATCGACAAATTTTATTACAAATGCAAGTTTTATCAGAATGCTAATAAAATTTTTGAATATACCTAGAAAACTTAGTGTACTTTGCATTGCATGAACCATATGTGAGTTTAAAATTTTAAATAAAAAAGAAGATGGGGTTTAAGATTAAATATTTTTGTTAGATAAACCACTTAAAAAAATTAAAAGAACTGGGCTTGAAAAATAAAAAGATATAATTGGGCCTTGAAGGTCCTGGACATCAAGTCGGACTCTGATTTAACAGGCCTAATCCGATTATGACTAACAGTCGTGTTTTGGCGTGTGTTGTATTACCAAAAAAAAAGAGTGACAAAAAAAAGAGTACCAAATCGACAACCAAATATACCCTATTTTACTTATAATAATAACTAGCTTAAAGCCCGTGCGATGCACGGATTTTTTGTATTTTAATATTATATAAATTTTTTCATTTATTTAAATTAATTTTTTAAAAGATGAATTTTGGAGGCTTACATTATTATATGAGATGATTTCATAATAATTATACAAATGTTATCCGTGATATTTTTAGAAATGGAAGGATTTTAGTTAGAAAATATAGAAAAGATGATAGGTTTTAGTTGAAAAGGGTAATCGATGAATTATTGGTAATTATACAATTATTATTTTTATTTAATAGAATGCATGTGATATGATTAGATAAAGATAGGATTTAGTTAGAGAAAATTAAAAATGAAACATGTTATAGGTGAAAAATATAATTGATTAGCTTATAGCAATTATAATTTAATTACCTTATATACTAAATACAATTGCACGAAATATTTTTAGACAATGAGAAATTAATATTGTCCGTGATATTTCTATTAAAAGAAGGATTTTAGTTAAAAAATATAGAAAAAATGATACGTTTTAGTTGAAAGAAGTAATCGGTTAATTATTAATATTAAAATATTATTAGTTTATTTTATTAAATAAAACCTCCCTTGATATAATTGTAAAAAAAGAGATTTTAGTTAGAGAAAATAGAAAGGTAACGTGAAAATTAAAAAAATGACATGATATAATTATGTCATTTTACTAAATAAAATTGCTCATAGTTTTTAGAAAATGAGAAATTAATGTTGCCCGTGATATTTCTTGAAAAAAAGGGAGTTTAATTAGAAAAAATAGAAAAGATGATATGTTTTAGCTGAAAAGGTAATCGGTTAATTATTAGTATTATAATATTATTATTATTTTATTAAATAGAAACATCTGTGATATATTTGGAAAAATCATGATATAATTGGAAAAAGGGATATGTTAATTAGAGAAAAAAGAAAAGGTAACGTGTTTTGGGTTAAAAATGTAATTGATTAGTTAATAGTAATTATAATATAATTATGTTATTTTATTAAACAAAACTGCTTGTACTATTTTTAAAAAAAGAGATATTTTAGTTAAATAAAATGTGAAAGATATTCTATTTTAGTTGAAAAAGGAAATTGTTTAGTTATTGAAAAATAGAAAAGGTAATATGTCTAACTTGAAAAAGGAAATTGATTAATAAAGGAGAAATTTTAGTTAGATAAAATATAAAGGGATATTATATTTTATCTAAAAAAGGAAATTATTTAGTTTTTGAAAAAGAGAAAAGATAATATGTTTAACCTCAAGATGGAAATTTATTAGTTAGTAGAAAAGGTAATATGTCTAAAAGGGAAATTGATTAATAAAGGAGAAATTTTAGTTAGATAAAATATAAAAGGATATTGTATTTTAGGAAATTAGTTAGTTAGATAAAATAAAAAGGGATATTATATTTTATCAGAAAAAGGAAATTATTTAGTTTTTGAAAAAGAGAAAAAATAATATGTTTAACCTCAAAAAGGAAATTGATTAGTTAGAAATTGATTAGTTAGTAGAAAAGGTAATATGTCTAACCTGAAAAAGGAAATTGATTAATAAAGTAGAAATTTTAGTTAGATAAAATATAAAAGGATATTGTATTTTCGGAAATTAGTTAGATCTTGGAAAATAGAAAAGATAATATGTTTAAACTCAAGAATGAAATTAATTAGTTAGTAGATCTGTAATTAAGGGTAAATAAGTAAAATCAACAGGTACCGTACCGACCAACCGACTGACTAACCAAACTTTTAATATTTTGGCTTTTATATAATAATATAGATATATTATAGATATATATATATATATATATATATACTAATTCCAATTTTCTCCTATATCAAGTCAATGTAAAAAAAACAAAAATGTCTCGTAATAATCTTAACCGCACATATAAACATGTTATAATGTTATAATGGGGTGTTTGGAAAACTTATTTTCCAGTATAAATCAACTTATTTTAAAACAAAGTTAAAGATTTCTAACTTTTTTCTGAAAAAGTTAACTTTTTTTTTTGAACTTATGAAATCTCAAACATACATTTGTATAAATTTTTTTATCAAAATATGAAATTTTAAACCAAAAATAAGTCCACGAGAACTTATTTTAAGTCAACGCCAAACAAGCCCAATATTAATCATTCAAACTAACATCTTAATCATGAGAATTAGTACATAGTTAGCAACTAACATCGTAACAAACATTGAATAATCTAAAATTTCATTTTCGACTCAGTAATCATCATTGTCGAAACCCACCAGCTCACCAAGTTCATTGCCGGCAGGGGAAGAGCTCCGGTGAAGGACTACCTAGGGGATGCTAATTGACACAAGCAATCATCAAGAACTCGGAACTTGCTATAACCGAAGCATACACGCGCCTATACATACACGCAAATGCAACTCAATACACCACCTGATAAGTACCCGCTGATAGTTATCAGCGGGCACCCGCTAATAGCAAAATACTAATTCCCTAAAAATACAATTCTGGAATACTTGACAAAGTATATCTAATTTCAAAAGTATTATTTCAACAAATACAAAAGAATATCCGCAAAAAGTATTTCAAATCATCATCTCTCTTATACTAATCCACTTGCACAAAAATATCTTGCTTTATCCATTTGCACACCCACTTGTCCACTTGCACAAAAATATCTTGCTTTATCCATTTGCACACCCACTTGCCCACTTGCATAAAGGTACACCCACTTGCCCACCTGCATAGAGGTATCTTGCTCCATAAGACAAAGAGGCAATATAATATTCAAAGACACTCAGTTGCAACAGACAAAATCTGACTGAAGTAGCTCAAGTGGCAGAATCAAGGTATGTTTGAGGGGACATCAATCACTGTTCCAATAGTGGCTCACTGTAGCTTTAACGGCACAACTAGTGGGCAACAGTGATTGGGAAACCCAACCTATAAATACCCCCATTCTACACACAAATGAGGAGACACAATCTTTCATACACAAAAAAGCTCCCATAAAATAAAAGCTCTCTACATTATTCTTCACATACGATATATTTTCACCAGCCCGGTTATTATTATTTCCGATTACTGATTCTCACGCCGGAGGTGCTTGACAGCCACCACCCCCGGGCAAGCATTGTTTTGTAGGTACCCCAAACTCAGGTGAAGTGCTTCCGGTAAAGTGCCCAGAACGGTGATCGGAAGCCTCTAATCGGCCGTGTGAATTATCATTTGGCGCTAGAAGGAGGGCTCTATTTTCTTGAAGAAAATTCCCTCACCTGCTCTAACCGATACGACAGAAATCCCAAAACAAAAACCTCACATCCCGAGAGAAACCGAACACATACACATCACCAAAATAGCCCCAAATACTCGACCCAAAACCATGACAGATAATCAAGAAGAGCAGCCAAGAGAAGTAAACACAAACGTCCCCCCCACAAACCCGCAAAATAATCAGTTAATAAACCACCCCCCCAACAAAGATAACCAAGAACAACCGCTTAGCCTGAACCTCACGGGATTCAACCAGCAACAAGTCGATCTAATCATGCAAATAGCTTCGGCCTTTCCGCAGCAAGGACAACCACCAGCGCAGGGCTCCCAAGTCCGTTCTCACAACGACCAAGACGAAGAGGTACACAGTCAGCCTAGGAAGGATAACTCAGATTTCTCTCGACTAGGCTCCTCCCAAAACACAAACCACAAAAAGCACGGCAAAAGTCACCACAGACCGGAGACATGGGAACAGAATAGAAAAGAAAGAGACCTAAGAAAAATCATCAACGACAAGAAGGCCGCATACGAGAAAGTGTTGGTGGAATATGAAAATCAAAGGCGGAAAGAACGATCCCCCATCCGCCCGCACGAAACGGAGAATACCCAACCATCAAATGCAGACATGATGCAGACCATCATGGAGCTAAAGAGAAAAATAGAGGGCACAAGCGAACCAGAAATCAGCGGGTCACCCTTTACCGCAAGATTAGAGGCGGAGCCTCGACAGAAAGACATCAAGCACCATAGCTTCAATTCCTTCGACGGGCTGGGCGACCCGGAGGAACATCTCAGCTACTTCGACCAACTGGCCCTCCATTACGAGTATAATGATCTCACGAGGTGCCGTTTCTTTGCCGCAACTCTCCGCGGTAACGCCCAGAGATGGTTTTGTCGACTGACCGCCAGATCCGTTGATACCTGGTTGGAATTCAAGAAACTTTTTCTAAACAAGTTCAAAGCAAACCAGCAACACGAGGTGCATACCGTGTTTTTGGAAACAATCGCGCAACGCAACGGAGAAACCTTGCAGAGCTACATCGACCGCTTCAAAGAGGCCGTCAACAAGGTCGTTTGTGTAAATGAGATAGAAGCCTTGGTTCACCTAAGAAGAGGTCTCAACCCCTACGAATGTGAGAAGTATGTATGCAAACTCATGGAAGCCAAACCTACCACCTTGGCAAAAGCATATGACCTAGCTTCACAGGCCATCAATGAAGCAGAATCCTTGAATGTGCTTAAACAGTCCAGGGCCCCGCCCACTCAATCCTACTTCCAAAGAGAAAGATACACGCCCTATCAAAGGCAAGCACTGACCCAAAATCAGGTACAAACTACTCACGGGCCGCCACCTCCCGCCCAAAAATCTCAGCCCGCAGTCCCAGTAAGAGACCGCTTAGGGCCAACAAACCCGCAGAGGACAGACAGGCGTCCCGAGCCTAAATGGACGGACTTCACACTCCCCAGGGCGACCATTCTACGAGAAATCAGGGGAAAGCCTTTCTATCTACCGCCAGCCCCAATGTACACACTACCTGAAGACAGACCAAAGGACAAGCACTGCGACTATCATGAAACGCATGGTCACACTACGGAGAGCTGCTTGTCCCTCAAATATTTTTTGGAAAAACAGTTAAAAGCGGGCAACCTATCCCAGTACTTGCCCAGACAAATACAAGGGGTAGCCACGTCTCAAGGGCAAGATAAAAACATCGTACATACCGTCTTCGGCGGACAATCCTCCCCGCCAAGAGAAGAGCATGACATTTATGAGATATACGAAGGACCCCGAATATCATTACTTTTACCGATGCGGACTATGAGGGTATTAACCCGAACCACATTGAGGCACTAGTTGTGTCATTGGGCGTGGCCAACAACGAGGTAAAGAGGATCCTCGTTGATAACGGATCCTCAGTCGACATCTCTTTCAAACACACGTGGGACAGGCTCAAGTTAAATGGCGAGAAACTCGAACCATGTCCCAACGAGACACCGCTTTACGGTTTTGGGCACAACGCCGTCCCAATTGCGGGCATTGCTAGACTGCCCGTCTATTTCGGCAAATCGCCCAGGCAAGTATGTCGAACGATCAAGTTCTATGTCATCAATACCGCATCTTCCTACAATATGATTCTGGGGAGGCCCACATTGAACACGCTCAAAGCAGTCACCTCCACCCCTCATCTAAAGATTAAATTTCCTACTCTGAATGGGGTGGGAGAAATCAAGGGTGATTCTGAAACCTCCAAAAGATGCTATGGCATAGCACTCACCCTGGGTAAGACTGAACCCAGCAACCTCCGCAGAGAAAAGGCGAACAAGAGGAAAAGAGAAAAAAGACAAAGACATATTGAACATCAGCAAAACAACAGCAAAAGAAAGAGGGAGGTACAGTTCATTGACGGGCCCGACCCGCCACGAATAGATGCAAATCTCTTGAAGTGTCTCAAACGGGAGGAGAAACCGCCAATAAGCCCCGCGGTACAGACAGAAAAAATAGGAGTTGTGCCCGGAGACACAAACAAAAGTGTGAGTGTGGGAACGGGTTTAGATTCAGTCTTTAAAGCTGGCCTCACAGACCTCCTAAGAAAATACGCCGATGTCTTTGCATGGAGCCCAAAGGATATGCCGGGTCTGGATGAGTCGGTAGCAATCCACAAACTGAATGTGGACCCGGAAAAGGCACCCAAAATACAGAAAAGAAGGAATTTTGCTCCTGAGCGACAACAGGCAATTGATGTCGAAATCGACAAACTCTTGGACGCAGATTTAATTTGCGAAGTCACATACCCAAAGTGGGTTGCAAATGTAGTACTGGTGAAAAAGGCCAACGGCAAATGGAGAATGTGTGTGGATTACACTGATCTAAACAAAGCATGCCCAAAGGATCCATACCCACTCCCCTCAATGGATCAACTCATCGATGCAACCGCGGGCCACCTAATGCTGAGTTTCATGGACGCGTACTCCGGTTACAATCAGATCAAAATGTCACCGGAAGACAGAGAGAAAACAGCCTTCATTACACACAGGGGGGTCTACTGCTACAAAGTCATGCCTTTTGGATTGATCAACGCGGGCGCCACATTCCAGAAAACAATGAACAAAATCTTCGACAGTCAGATAGGCCGCAATATGGAGGTATATGTGGACGATCTCATAGTAAAGTCTCTCTTAACGGCTTATCACTTACAAGACTTGGAGGAATGTTTCTCAACCCTCAGAAAACACAACATGAAGCTCAACCCAGACAAATGTGCGTTCGCACTAGACGCGGGCAAATTCCTGGGATTTTTGGTATCTCACAGGGGCATTGAGGCCAATCCCGAAAAAATAAAAGCAATCATCGACATGCAACCGCCAAAGACCTTAAAGGAGATACAAAAGTTAACAGGGAGACTAGCAGCCCTCAGGAGGTTCATAGCAAAGTTGGCCGACAGATGCCTCCCATTATTTGATACCCTGAAGGGAGCAACAAAAACAAAGGCAATATCCTGGACAGAGGAGTGCCAGAAAGCCTTCGAGGATCTTAAAACTTATCTCACCTCCGCTCCTTTGTTAGCGGTCCCGGCTCCTTCAGAACCATTATCACCATACTTATCTGCAACAGACAAGGCTGTGGGGGCAGTATTGATCAAAGAGGAAAAAGGCGAGCAAAAGCCTGTCTATTATGTCAGCCAAGTGCTTAAAGACGCAGAAACTCGCTATCCAAATGTCCAAAAGTTTGCTCTAGCTCTGGTAACAACAAGCAGAAAATTAAGACATTACTTCCATGGCAGACAAATCCGGGTTATCACAAACCAACCGCTGAGAAAAATACTGCACAAACCGGACTTATCTGGTAGACTAATCAATTGGGCCGTAGAGCTCGGTTAATTCGATTTAAAATACAAGCCAAGAACCGCAATCAAAGCGCAAGCATTGGCGGACTTTGTCACCGAATGTTCATTCACCACAAGGGAAGAAAAAATACCAACGGAAAACAGGATCACCACCGGTAACAATTGGCAGTTGTACGTGGACGGTTCCTCCACCAACACCCGTTGTGGGGCAGGGTTAATCCTTACCAGCCCCGACGGTTTCCAAGTCAAGCAGGCCATACAGCTAAACTTCAAAGCGACAAATAACCAGGCAGAGTATGAGGCACTCCTGGCCGGTTTAGCATTGGCAAAAAGCTTACAAGTAAAAGAAATCACCATCTACAGCGACTCACAACTTGTAGTCCGCCAGACGATGGGTGACTATTCTACCAAAGACACAAGTCTCAGCAAGTACCAGGAAATGGTACAAGCTATGCTACCCCAATTTGAGAAACATACCCTCGAGCAAATAGACAGAACGGATAATACAGTGGCGGACATGTTATCCAAACTAACAAAGGGGGAGAAAACGGGTAGCGACACAGTCTATTTCGAGGAATTGCAAACTTCCAGCATAAACAGTCTGCCTGTAATGGAGATAGGCCCGCCACAAGATACTTGGATGACTCCCTATATCCGGTACTTAAAAGATGGTACCCTGCCTGATGACAGCATTAAGGCTAAGGTACTTAAATCTCAAGCGGTAAAGTACTTTATACGAAAAGATACCCTGTACAAAAGGAGTTTTGATTCTCCTATACTCAAATGTGTTGATGAGGAAGAGGCTCTATACTGCATGAGAGAAGTCCACGAAGGCATCTATGGCAACCACATGGCTGGAAAAGCACTGGCACATAAAATACTCAGACAAGGCTATTACTGGCCCAAGATGCACAAAGAATGCAAAGCTTTCACAAAGAAGTGCCACCAAAGCCAACTATTTAGCAACATGTCCTGGAAAGCACCAGCCCTTCCAGCAGCAATCTTGTCGCCAATACCCTTCGCGGTTTGGGGCATCGACATAATGGGGCCCTTCCCCAAAGCCAAGGGTGACCTACAATACGTAATGGTCGCCATCGATTACATGACCAAGTGGGCCGAAGCAAAGGCACTCAAGAACATCACACAGGATGATGCAATCCGGTTTGTCACAGATCAAGTCATCACGAGATTCGGGATTCCGGTGGTACTCATATCCGACTACGGGACACAGTTTGTTGGGTCAAAATTTACAAAATTCCTATCCGACCACGGGATCAAACACAAGAAAGCTTATGTCTGCCATCCACAGAGCAACGGACAGGTTGAGGTGACTAACCGCACCATTGTTCGAGGCCTGGAAAAAAGGCTAACTACTTCCAAAAAGAAATGGCCGCATGAGTTGCCTAACGTCCTTTGGGCATACCGGACATCAGCTAGGACAAGTACAGGGGAAACCCCGTTCAAACTAGCTTTCGGTACGGAAGCTCTTGCTCCAATCGAGATTGGATCCCCATCCCACCGAGCTATCAATTTCGAAGAAGAGGCCAATAACCAAGGACTCAAAACAAACCTAGACTTGCTAGATGAAGCAAGGGAAGCCGCTGTCGAAAAAATGACCGCTTACAAAGAAAAAACAAAGGAATTTTTCGGGAAAAGAGCCAGAGTCAAGGCTTTTTTAGAAGGTGATTTAGTCAACAGGGCAACTGAGGCATCCGACCCTAGACACACCGGCAAGCTTATGCCAAAATGGGAAGGCCCATACAAAATCATTCAGGTCTTAATGCCGGGCTCTTACAAACTAGCACGCCTGGATGGCACGGAAGTCAACAACACTTGGCACGGTGACAAATTGAGAAAGTATTATCAATAGACAGTCAATCAATCTGTACTTTCTCTTTCTTGTACTCAACAGTCATGAATGGAATACTTTTTTAATAACAAATTGTCTACAATAGCATCCTATTATACAGTCCTCTACGCGGACAAGCATCCTACTATCAAGTCCCCTAAGCGGGCAAGCATCCTATTATACAGTCCTCTACGCGGACAAGCATCCTACTATCAAGTCCCCTAAGCGGGCAAGCATCCTATTATACAGTCCTCTACGCGGACAAGCATCCTACTATCAAGTCCCCTAAACGGGCAAGCATCCTATTATACAGTCCTCTACGCGGACAAGCATCCTACTATCAAGTCCCCTAATCGGGCAAGCATCCTATTAAACAGTCCTTTACGCGGACAAGCATCCTACTTTCAAGTCCCCTAATCGGGCAAGCATCCTATTAAACAGTCCTTTACGCAGACAAGCATCCTACTATCAAGTCCCCTAAGCGGGCAAGCATCCTATTATACAGTCCTCTACGCGGACAAGCATCCTACTATCAAGTCCCCTAAGCGGGCAAGCATCCTATTATACAGTCCTCTACGCGGACAAGCATCCTACCATCAAGTCCCCTAAGCGGGCAAGCATCCTATTATACAGTCCTCTACGCGGACAAGCATCCTACTACAAAGCCCCCTAAGCGGGCACGCAACCTACTACAAGCATTCTATTACAAAGCCCCCTAAGCGGGCACGCAACCTACTACAAGCATCCTATTATACAGTCCTCTACGCGGACAAGCATCCTACTACAAAGCCCCCTAAGCGGGCACGCAACCTACTACAAGGATTCTATTACAAAGTCTCCTGAGCGGACACGCGACCTACTCAAAGCGTTCTATTCCAAGGTCCTTTACGCGGACAACCATCCTATTACTCAAAACAATCTGTGCGGACAATCAACCTATGGAATTCCACCAACAAAAACAAATAGTAAGAGTCCCTAAATGGGCAAAAGCAAAAGACAACCGGCAAAGAAGTTATCAAGCGTGACACCGTACTAAAGATGTACAAAAATATGCAAAAAAAGGAAAGATTGCCAAACAAGTTCGAACGAAAAGAGACAAATTTATTCATTTTTATTTATTACAAGGCTAGACAAAATACAAGATTTGGATCCCTACAATCTAAGCCTTGCAGCTTCCACCTTCTCCATCACCGTCGTCTTTCTTCGGTGGGGGCGGGTTCTTGGAGGCTTCGCTTTTCTCCCGGCGCTTCGCCAGAGCATCCTCAATCTTCCGAAAAACTTCCGGAAAATCGGCCTCTGACTCCGGCCCGTCGAAAACCATCCCATCAACTATGACTTTGTTGTTATCATAATCATACATCATTATGCGGGGATCCATGAAGAGATAGCAGTGACAGGAACGAAGAAAGCTGGGAAATGAGAAAGATGCTCAGGATCAAGCACGTTAACCCCCCTTTTATAGGGGGTAAAAACAAGTTAAAAGGTGCACAGTTAATACTGCCATTTCCAAGGCACGGAATAGCGCACGCACAGTCAAAAATGCCTTTCCCTACGCGAGCAACAGTAAATATTGAGTCAAAGGTACACTGACGTCAACACAGAATTAAATGCTACACAGTCAAATGCATAAATCCCAGACGACATCTATTATACAGAATATCGAGATACAAAACGACAGGTGCAAAAGGAATTTCAGTTCAATCTCTCGAAACAAGTTACATTAAAATATTTCAAAGTCACACAGCGAACAGACCCGCGGAGTAACTTCAAAACAAGTCAAAAAGAGGGGCCAACTACACATAACTATTTCCGACAAAAAGTACCCTACGGATCCATGTCCCTCGGTGGGTCCTCGCGCTCATCCTCACTTGCATAACCCGCAACAATAGCGCCAAGGGATGGATTGGCTACAACGCACGTTGACCAAAGAGAGTCATCTTCATCGTCGCTTTCCCCGTAAATATCAGCTATCACCGACAGCGGTGTAGAATTTCCTCTCAGTGGCCTCTCCTCAGCGGAAGGCATGTCGTTTCCACAAACTTGCACCCCGGTATCACATACAGCGGGTTCAACCTGGAGGCCAACACTTGTATTTTCGGTAGCACCAAGCCGAGCCTTCAAAGATTTGACTTTACGCTTGGCCCTTTTCGCCTTCGACTTAAGTTTTGAAACTTTATTATTTAGGCGGTCAATTTCTGAAATTGGATTTGCGGGCACTTCCTCGGCCTCAACGGCGGGCAAACCTTGAGCGGAAATAGAAGCAACCGCTTTAGAGACTTCAGCCTTCACAAGCTCAGTGAATTCAGAACTGCCACGAAACTTCCTGATGGCGTCCTCTTCAGTAGGACGAGAATCAAGGTGGGCTTCAGCCTCATCGGCACGTTCCTTTTCAAATCGCAGAGAAACTTTCAGGCGCTTTACCTCATCGGACAAGGAATCTTTCTCCGCCAACAATGCAACTTTTTCTTCCTCCAGTAACCGGCGAAGAGACACATTGTACTTAACACTGGTTTTGGCATCGGTTTTCTCTGTCTCAATCTGAAGCAACGCCTTAGCAGCATTATCCTTCATATTTCGCTCTGCGGTCAGCTCCGCTTCAAGTTGCCGCACTTTCTCTTTCAAGGCAACATTACCATTACGGTAAAGATTGCCCCGGGCCATCAAACCCGTATACATGCACTGATTCTGCAGAACGTACAAACAAATTGTTATTAGCAGTCAAAGCAGGAATATGGCAGTTAAACATAACTATTACAAGCATACATACCCGCGCAGCATATTTTTGAGACAAGCGGCACATCCGCTCCCAACTCAAGCTATTCATCCTGGTTAGATCATCATCGGTCATTGAGTCAACAGTGAAGGTATTGGGTCCGGATTTAAACAAGAAACCGTATCCAGGCCTCGAACCAACCACCGCATCGTCCACCTCGTCGTCACTACTTGTGTAATAGACGACCTCATCAGAAGTATCCCAACCCTCCTCCCCACCCGCAGCAACACCCTCACTTTCGGTGTCAAAATCAAAATCAACACTGGGGGGCTTCTCTTCAAAACGGTCACCAGGGAGCCGATCCCCCAGCTTCAAAACCCGCCTCCGCTTCGAAGTACCAACATCATCAGTAGCTTTACGTTTCAACCCTTCGACCGGGACATCACCTACAACCCCTTCCACAACCGGCTCCATTACCGCATCCGCCACTCTCTCAGGCGAGCACGGTACTTCAGTAGCATCCTCCCGTGACTTCCCACTGACAGTACCCGTTTCAGAAATGGGTGCGGCGCCCCTTTCAACTCTGCGAATGGACGCTCTAAAATCGCTTGAAAGGATGTAGGGTTCATCTGCGTCTACAGCCAAGCTGGCGGCATAACGCCTCGCCACATCACCAGAAATAGTGTCAACAGGCTCAGCAGTAGCTTTCCCTTCGGGAGGAACTCCCATCTCAGCAGGGACATTCCCTTCAGCGACAGCCTCCTCTGAGACGCTGTCCTCAGCAAAATCATGAAGTGGCTGGCTTTCCCCACCCAGGAACCCACCACCAGTACCACCTATTTCCTTAGACAAAGACTCTACTTCAGAACCTATGCCATCATCAGAAGTTCCCTCTTCAGTAACAGGCACCTCAGCAGCGACCTCAGGAATATTACCCGCCTCAGAATTCTCGACACCACCTCCGGTTCTGGAAAGATCAAAGGCATCAAGAATATTTTCCTTAGCAAACGGGCGACCACGGGTCCGCCCAGGCCTAGGAGGGAGACTGAGAATAAAATCAGCATGCTACAAAAAAAAAACCAGCAAAACGATTAGCAGAGTAAACAAACAAAAGAAACAGCCTACACAAACAATACAAATACTTACAACAATGTTTCCGCAGGTCGGCAGGATCGACCAAGTTCCTCTTTGTCCACACCTCCCCCAGATTCTTAACAAGTTGGACAAGAACATCGATCTCATTTTGACTAAGGCGGTTGCGGTCCACCTTGTAATCGCACTCAACCTTCTTCACAAAACTCTTGTGCCAAGGGAACTCGCCACCGCCAAGAACTATAAATTCCTCCTGCCAGCAGGCCATTCCTTTCGGAAACAAAAACGGCTTAAACCCTTCCAACGCCTTCCCAAGCCGACTCTGAGGCTTCACAAACTGAAGCTCATAGAAAGGCTTGCACCGTCCAGCTTTAATATCAAATAAACAGAAAAAAGCCTTGAAGGTAGGCTGTTTACCCCTACTCTCACAGGCGGCAATAAACCAGTTGATTGCCCTAATTGAGTTGGGGGAAAACTGTGCTATGGGGCAACGAAAATACAGACGAAACAAATCCATCAAAAACTTGTGAGGAGGAACGCGAAAACCCGCCTTCAGATGACTTACGGGTATGCAGGCAGAACCGTCGTCAAAACGGTGATATAGTCTTTCACCGGGTTTTGCAACCCGCCAAAAATACCCATCTTCAATGCGGAACATCCGGTCAACATGCGAACCCTAGACATCATCTCTGAAGGTACTATCATGCTGAAGGTGTGGAAAACCAGCGAACTCGGCGTCCATTTTAGCATTGGAATAAGGGGTCGGAGCGACATTGGTTGCCCGAAACAAACTCTCGCTACTCTCAAAGTATTTATAACGGTTGCGCTCCAGAACAGCGGGATGGGTCAACTGATTAGGATCAGCCCAGCGACCATAACCACTTATCAGCGGTCTTTTCTCACCAGTAGCTGCATCAACAAACTCATCTCCCATCTACACACACCAAGTCAAACATAACCGCTATCAGCAAAAATCCTAATTGCCACAAACAAAAGGTACACACATAAATACAAATCAATTTTTCTTTTTCTTTTCCGCTTAAAAAATCAAAAAACGATTCATATTCCACTTTCCCCCACAAACAACAAAACCCTAGAATCATAAAACCCCTTTCACAGATACTTTTCAATACATACACACATATACATACACCGTTCGATATTCACATTTACACCAAAAAACCCACTTTTCACAGAATCTGGGCAATACTACCGATACACAAAGCAGATACAACAACCACAAACAAAATCAAAATCGCCGTACAGATCACAAAACAAACATCCTACCTTACACCCACAAAAAATTTTAGCACAAAAGCCTCTCGGAAGCGCTCAACCAAACACAAAAAATTACAGCAGAATGAAGAGCAAAACCATACCTCGGTTACAGAAGAAATAAAGGCTTCAATGGCAGCACCACGCGAGAATCAGCAAGCTCTCAGTAAAAATGCAGAAAGAAAACAAAAGAAAGCTAAGAATAGTGGTATGAAAGCAGTAAAACAAAAAAGGAAACAAGAAACAACTGCCCTTTTTATTGCGTGAGGCGCGTACACGAAAGGTTGCAAACCTACAGCACTAACGTGTCAACCTGCAATAGGCCCACGTACACCTTGGTAAGAACAGCAACTACCCACTTGGTATTAACTTCCCACTACTTCTCTTACATACGTCGTCACAAAAGTACGTGCATTTTTCAACCCAAAGGTCACTTCTCATAAATACGAACAACCCCTTATCATTTTTGAATTATTGGCATTTAATATTATTCTTTCATTTATTACACATCTCATTTATTCCCATTAATAAGCATTTATTCGCATAGCAGTTACGCATATCAAACAAAAACGTTTCAACTTCGCACACGTCAAACACCGCAAACCGCACAAGCTTGAACATTTTTACAAAATATTTCTAACTCCTAAGTGTTGTCCGCCAACACTTGGGGGGCACAATTTTACAAAATATTTCTAACTCCTAAGTGTTGTCCGCCAACACTTGGGGGGCACATTTTTACCAAAAAAATTTTCTAACTCCTAAGTGTTGTCCGCCAACACTTGGGGGGCACATTTTTACAAAAAATTTCTAACTCCTACGTGTTGTCCGCCAACACTTGGGGGGCGCAGGCATTACGTAGTTTTGCATTTCTTCCGCTTACCATTTCCTTTTACTCCCCCTACCCGCTAAAGCGCCTAGAGGGAGTGGGGGGCAATGATAAGTACCCGCTGATAGCTATCAGCGGGCACCCGCTAATAGCAAAATACTAATTCCCTAAAAACACAATTCTGGAATACTTGACAAAGTATATCTAATTTCAAAAGTATTATTTCAACAAATACAAAAGAATATCCGTAAAAAGTATTTCAAATCATCATCTCTCTTATACTAATCCACTTGCACAAAAATATCTTGCTTTATCCATTTGCGGACTTGTCCACTTGCACAAAAATATCTTGCTTTATCCATTTGCACACCCACTTGCCCACTTGCATAAAGGTACACCCACTTGCCCACCTGCATAGAGGTATCTTGCTCCATAAGACAAAGAGGCAATATAATATTCAAAGACACTCAGTTGCAACAGACAAAATCTGACTGAAGTAGCTCAAGTGGCAGAATCAAGGTATGTTTGAGGGGACATCAATCACTGTTCCAATAGTGGCTCACTGTAGCTTTAACGGCACAACTAGTGGGCAACAGTGATTGGGAAACCCAACCTATAAATACCCCCATTCTACACACAAATGAGGAGACACAATCTTTCATACACAAAAAGCTCCCACAAAATAAAAGCTCTCTACATTATTATTCACATACGATATATTTTCACCAGCCCGGTTATTATTATTTCCGATTACTGATTCTCATGCCGGAGGTGCTTGACGGCCACCACCCCCGGGCAAGCATTGTTTTGCAGGTACCCCAAACTCAGGTGAAGTGCTTCCGGTAAAGTGCCCAGAACGGTGATCGGAAGCCTCTAATCGGCCGTGGGAATTATCACCACCAGCATAAACAAATTACATGGATAGAAACTAGAGAGCATGGGTGTCATTTTGACACCAAAATCGCAGCAAACAGTAAAGGAAAAAGGCTTGCATGAGATGGAGTTCGAGAACCAAGGCAAGGAACTCACGGGAAAGAGAACAGAGAGATTGAACAATCGAGAGAGTGAAATGGAAGGGAGAGGAGGCTGAGCCTTTTATCAAATAAAACCAAGGGCAGAAATGTAATTTCACACATCTGAAAAACAAATAGAAAAATGATTTTAATCCTTTTAAAATCGATATTAAACATGAAATTAATAGAAAAATAAATTTGAAATTTCTAAAATAAAGTTTATAAAATTACAAACATCCCCATATTTTTAAATATTTTTAGCATAAAAAATGAATTAAATATGAATTTTACAAATAAAGATATTCTAAATGCAATAACAATCTTAAAATCATTTATAAATACTTACGCACACAAAATAATTCTCCCATTAATTTTAAAAACTAATAATAACATAAAGATAATAACAAAAAAATACATAATTTTAAACAATTCCAATAATTTTATAAAAATCTTAGAATATTAATAATGCATGTTTTAAATAGATTTTAATCATTAAAAATCCAAATAAAAATACACGGGCTTTTTTAACACATATAAATCACCACATAAACATATAAATGTGATCCCACACATATTTTACCTTCTCAACAGTATTCACAGAACATACTTCACATTTAAGAATAAATAAATACTTACAAGTACGCGATTTTTCCAGGGCGTTACAGGAGGTGTCATATAAACTTTCTCATGAAGATCACCATACAAAAATGCATTCTTAACATCCATCTGAAAAATTTTCCATTTACAAGAAGAAGCAACTGCAATCAAAGTACGAACCATCGTCATCTTTGCAACAAGAGCAAAGGTCTCTTCATAGTCCAGGCCATACTCCTGGGAGTAGCCTTTAGCAACAAGTCGAGCCTTATAACGCTTAATTTTATAGACCCAACGACAACCAATAGCATGTTTTCCTGGTGGTAATGGAACTAAATCCTGTATGAGTTTGTTGTAGAGCAGTACGTTCCTCAACCATAGTATTCTGCCAAAGAGTATCACGAGCAGCCTCTCTATATGATGCTGGCTGTGACGCCCCGAGATCCGGGGTCAAGGATCCGGGCCGTCAAGGTCCAATTTCCGATCAATATCAATATCTCTGTAGTCTCTTTTTTTTTTTGTAAATAAGCAGTTGACCCCACACTAATACACACACACACCAGTCATATGCTCATAGAACCACATCTACAATATTTAAAAGTTTTAAAGTTAACAGTTATTACAAGCCCAGAATTTACTAAGTACATTGTTGAACAAAGCTTCTACAGGAAGCACTTCAACAACTAAAGTTTATTACAAACTTACACATTTAATTTACATAAATCTACTAAGCCCCTTCGCTTGTCACTACCTCGGGGATGGTCGCCAGCACTCGCTCAAAAGGTCGCCTTTCCCTTACCCTCTTGCGGGGTGTGGTACGTAGTATCGGCATGGGACCTAGCTGCTATATACATAAGTAGCAAGAGTGAGCTATAATAGCTCAGCAAGATAATACTGTAACTAAAATTTAAAATGTGAACAGGTATACATATATGTATATGCATATGTAATAGCAGGAAACAATTAAAATCCTTTAGGAAGAGTAAAGCTCTTATTTAATAATACATCATCCACTCACTATTATAAGAAAGAAATCTAAATTAATATAATATCAGTTTTTCTTCATCTGCAACCATAATACCATCATCTCATATCATTATTCTGTTTTCAGTATAGAAATCTGAAATAATATAATATCAGTTTTTCTTCATCTGTAACTATCATTCCATCATCTCATATCATTATTCTGTTTTCAGTATAGAAATCTGAAAACCATTGTCTACACTTTCTTTTCAAAAACATTGGGGATATCTGCTGTCGCCTGATACGTTAGGACGATGATCAGTCGCCTAATCGTACCTGCTCTCTTTTTACTACCGGTAGAAGGAATGAAAATCATCCCTGGAGGAAGGCCACCTGCTAACATCCTCCCTTGGCATCTTCGTGTCGTAATAAAAATAATAAATGCTGGACTGTGTCGCACACAGCCCTGACACAGCCACTTACGCAAGTCTGTTGCAATCCCCCTTTTTATCACATCATTAATCCCTTTTCAAAATATCATTCCACATTTCCATTTTCTCGCTTTCATTTCCACATCTCATTCTCTCATATCATTTCCATTCTCGCACATTACTTCTATAAAATATATATATATATATATATATATATATATCATAATGCTTTGATTATGATCCAGACCTCTCTTTCGTATTTAGAAATCAAATATACTTTTATATTCATAAAATATTCCATCTATTTTAAGAGTAGTAAATAATAATCAATTATTATTTATTAAACCACTGATATGTTAAAAAGAATATCTTTAGTAAAATATTATAAATCATATAACCCTAGATAACAACTGATACCATTCTTTTATTTACTTTTAATCATAAGGCATGTTCACTTCATGCATAATCATCTCATACTTATATACATTTTCGTACTCATAGTCATATTCATATACATCTTCGTATACCCTTCTTTTCAGAATCATTACTCAAGGAAGACAATTTCTTCACCAGATAGTAATAATAGCATCACATATATATTCCATGAAATCAAGTTTCTTTGTGAAGATAAGTAGTTTTACAAGTAGGGATAGAAGAAATCTTGCCTCGGTTTCGGTATCCTGACGGTATGGCTCGTCCCTCTCCCGGAGTTTCTATAAACACAAAAGGACCGTCGTTAGAACCACATCTCTTACTCACTACACTCTTGTATAACATTACCTTTGAAACTTTAATATATGTTTAACGTATTCCTATTACCCCAAAGGTTCAAGAACTTAACCATTTATAACCTAAATCGAAGTTTCAGGGGTTTTCACCATTTCCCTTAACGACCACACTCGACTGCAGAATTTCTTATAATTTTTAAATTTCGAATTTTAATGTAAGGTCAACTGGAAATAGTTCTTTGACCACACTACTACCATATCCCAAAATTTCGTGACTTTTAACAATGTTAAAGTATGGTAATTGTAACCTCAAGTTTGATACATTTACGGTTTTCTCGGTTTTCGAACGTCTTTCACTAAAACTGACTTTTCTCCTAAACCGTTCATCAGATTTTAACGCACCTTATATCAAAACGATCTATGAACTAAGCTCTATCATTTCATGGTCAATTGGCAACCTAGGCAGTGAGGTACCGTACGAATACAGGGGTCACAAAACAGGGCAGTTTGTAGTTCTAACGAAAAACGGACATTATAACGGCTATATTTTCGTACTTTCCATAAATCCAATTCCTCCAAATCAATTATCATCCACAATAATCATCACCTACACCATGTGGTCTTCTTCACCAGCCATGGTTACAATCCCAAACACTTGCATATTTAACTCAAACCACTTACAAACACATATAACATCATAATCTTAATCTTTACATTACTTAATCACTAAACCAACAATATCCATCATAATATAAAAAGGGGCAAGAGTGTTTATACCTTCTTGAAGCTCTAACAACACTTAACAAGCCTTGGGTAATCCTTAAACCACCTTGAATTAGCTTGAATCAACTAAAGGAACCATTAAAACAAGTTAACACTTAGAAAACATTATTCATCATCTTTTCTAGTAACTTGAATGATTTTATTACCTTGGTAAATGATGTTGGTTTGCTATGAAACTTTGTATATGATTCTTCCTAACCTCCAAGAACACCCATGATTTATCCCTTGATTTAATATTGAAGAGAGCTAGGGTTTTGGAATTTTTTCTTTCTTTTTCTCCTCTTTTTTTTCCTCTTGGCCGATTGTAGTAGTATGAATGGGGGAGAGAGATTTTTGTGTTTACTTGCTCTTATCTTAGCTAAATCTTGATTAGTCTAGTGTCTTGTGGAAGCTTGGAGATATTTGTGATTAAAAACCATGCTAAAGTACTAATTTGCCCTTAAAACTAGTTAGTGGAAAATGATGTCATTAGTGATGTCATTAAGATGAGTTCATATTCTCATTTACTTATTTCCTAAGTATTATGCTACTAACCTTGGATAATCATAATGTGGTATGCATCCTTGTTAAATTACTAATCTTGGTTGCTTGGTTTCCATACTCGTCTAATCGTGGTTCGTTTCGAGTATACCTCATTATCTCAGTGGTTTTCGAAATCATTTACAAATCCAATTTCCTTTGGTATTCTCTTAACTTAATAATCCCCTGGTTTAACTTAAATTCACTAATTCCTCAATATATAATTCCTTCAGTATTTCTATACTCCTTAATATCCAAGATATAGAAGTTCGTTCGAGCTCAAAATCCTAAAAATCAAAATTCAGGAATTTCTAAAATCCATCGTAATTTCGAGTCACTTATTTTCAATGTACAACACTAATATGGTTTCTGTTTACTCATTTTCCATCCCTAATATAGAGTACCTACACACCATTTCCCTGGATTCCTCAAGATCACTATTCATTTGGGCACTGTAGCCTTTCTAAAGTTAGGGTTATTACAGTCTTCCCCCCTTAAAAGGATTCCGTCCCGGAATCATGTTGGAAATGTCTATAAGTATCTTTTTCATCCACACCTTCTAACTTCCACACTATTTCCTTTATCCTTTTCCTGTTGCAATATCTCTATCTTGTTTGCACAGAAATACACTAACATAACTTCCTTGTCATTCATCAACATGCCATTTAGTTTATCAATAGCAGTCCTTTTACTGTCTTTTCCTCACAAATCTCCTCTTGTTTCCAGTCATTCCATATTATCTCGTCTCTCCTTCCTTTTTTTTTTTGACGAAGATATCCGCCACTACATTGACCTTTTCTGAATGGTAGTGTATCTCATTTATGGTTTGACCATCTTCTGATCTCTATCATGACATAAATATTAACTCCTCAATATTCCTATAGCTCGTCTCTGTAAAATTTTCCAGAAAATAAGCTCTAATAATATTCTTTAAAACAATTGTAAGAAAATACTACCTATAATATATATTTCCTGTTCGTCTCAACGAGCTTGTGTTTTCCCAAAACACTCCTACTTTTCTTTTCATAACGTTTCCTAGCCCTTAACAGATACTGATTTTCCTTATCTATATTATTAACTTATTTATTCCATTAATTGATTAAGTCGATCCTTAACCAAAGACTTACACACAAAATTTAAATCGAAAAGCAAGTACCTGTATCCGCATCTGGTTTCGTCAACGCTTCCCCTAAGGTCATGTTGTACACTCTAGCAGTAGGCCTATTTGAAGCAGCCCCACTCTGTCCTGGCGCGTATGACCCACCTGAACGGCAATCTCTAGCAATGTGTCCTAATTTCCCACACTGGTAACACTTAACATCTCTTTTAGGGTTTGTATCAGTTGATGGGCACTGGTTAAGGTAGTGTCCTTTTTGTCCACACTTAAAACAAGTTACTCCCAGCACTCTACAGACTCCTATATGCTTCTTACCACACGTGTCACAATCTGGTAATGGTGGTCGTGATTGATTGGACTGAAATGTCCCTGAAGATTTACCACCCTGATTCACCGTCTCACTAGTAGTCTTGTTACCCCCCGACTTTCCCACAAATTGAGATTTTTGTCCTCTACCTCCTTTGTTAAAGTAGCTTCCCTCACTTGAACCTCCTTTTGGGCCCTCAAATCTTCTTTTCTTATTCTCTCGACCTATTTGAGCCTGCTCACTCTCGACCTCTATAATTGATGCCTTTTGAACCACCGCAGCATAATCAGTCAACTCAAATGGGGCCACTCTCGTTCGTAACCAGGGTTTCAATCCTTGTTGAAACCTTTTTGCTCGTTGTTCTTCAGTACGCACAAACTCGGGAACAAACCTCGACAGTTCTGTAAATTTAGTTTCATACTCTGCCACTGTTAGGTTATCCTGTTTTAACTCCGGAAACTTTAATTCCATTTGGTTTTCTAAATACCTAGGAGAATACTTTTCTAGGAACACCCTAGTGAAACGCTCCCAGGTTATCACTCCCGCTTCTTCTAGGTTCTTCTTAGCTTCCCACCAGTAATTTGCCTCTCCCTTTAAGAGATAGGCTGCAAAAACTGTTTTCTGATCTTCCTCTATCCTCAGTATTTCGAAAGCTTTCTCCATTTCTTTTAACCATGCCCTAGCTACTACTGGGTTAGTGGTTCCCTCAAATTCTGGGGGCTTTAATGACTTAAAGGCACGAAAGGAATTAGCTGCCTGATTGGGAAGAACAGGTGGTTGTTGGGGATTCTGTGGATTAGCCAAATTCTGTCTTAATAAGTCCATGAATTGGGTAAAGGGATCACCTCCCGGATTCCTTTGTTGGCCAGTTGATTCCTCTTCTCCTTCTTCATGATTTTCTTCATTATGAGCATTTTCGTTCAGTCTAGTACCTTCTATATTTCGACTTCTTTCGTCTCTCTCATTTCCCCTTGCATTCGCTCTACTATCACGTCTAGGCGGCATAGTTCTGTACATAACAATAGTCCTTATTAATTACCCGAATTTGGGTTACAATATACATCATTTCTATATACACAATTATATCATTAATTAACTCATTTGCACATCACAATATCTTTATCACGCGATTTGCATCTAGTTATACCATAACTTTAGTAGGTAGTTCTATCGCCCTTAACACGATAGCCTTTTCATTAAGTCAATCACCTTTTATACATCAATATTTTGGAGTCTCAACATTTATATATAAAAAAAATGCAGCAAAAAATTTAGATAGAAATGCACAAACTCCATTAATGTACATAAATATTTTACAATTTGGGTACAACATCTTTTACTGCTAATAATATACATCATCTAATACAAGGTTCGAAACCCAAAACATAGCCGTACATACTAGTCCGATATCACAAAAGTACTACTAACTGTCCTCTAATCAGACTGGGATTAAAACAGTGAACAACTAAACTAATCCCCAAAATGACATCAACAAGATGACTAGTCTGATTAGTGAAGAAACTACTATCCCGGCTCACAGCCCTGCCCTGACAACATCCCGGATCTGGACTACCATGGTAGTAACCGTATCAACTATCTGGGCCCTCCATGCCGGGTCTCCTCTATCACCCAACAACCTCCTAATATTTCCTAATGCTCGTAGCTCAATACTGATCATCCCCAGAGACATCCCATCCGGGATAACCCCTCCTCTCCCTCTCTCTAACCTCTGTAGAAGGGTGTCTATAGTCCTGCGGGACTCCTCCAACTGTCCCTGAAGGGCAAAGTACTCGGTCAATAAGGTAGCTGAAAGTGGGTCACCCGCCGGTAGGGGTGCCTCCTGAGGGGGTACAGCTAGGGGAGGTGCATCTACAGGTGGAGGTGGTGGAGGTGCAAAGGGTGGGGATGGAGGAACCGACTCTGTCTCAGCATCCTCTGAAGGATCCTCCTCCTCCTCAAAAAAACCAAAATGCCCCGGAGGGGTAAACTGCTCAAAAGGATCTTCTATAGGGTCAGGACTAGGTAGAGGGGATGGAACTGGTGACGGCACTGGGACGGGTCGGACAGGGGTGGGAACCATCTGAATATCCCTCCACTCAATCGGCTCCTCAGGTATAACTGACAACCTAGGCCTCTTACGCAGTGGCCTCTCCTCCTCAGGGATCTCCGATCTCACTCTGGAAGGACCTGCCTCGTCAGATCCTGTAGAAGGTCTACCCATATATGGCACCATGGCCACAGCATCTCTCCGTCTCTGCTCCTCTGCCTCCTCTCTCTCTAATCGCTCTCTAGCCGCCGCCCGGCGTCTCTCCCTGAGGTCCTCAACTGCATACTCGGGGACCTCTACTCCGGCCAGCTGAAGATCTAATAGCTCCTGCTCTGACATCCCTAGCCACTGGGGTCCTGACTCGGCTCACCCATCACCGCTCCCTATCATAAAACATAAAATTCTATTAGTAACAGTCTATAAAATTATAATATATGCTTAAAGTAAATACTACCTGCGATATACCACCCCTGAACTTGATGGAAGTTCACAATTTATATTATAACTGATACATTTATTATTATTACTTTTGTTCTTGAGCATTATGACTCTTAACTCTGATACCATCTGTGACGCCCCGAGATCCGGGGTCAAGGATCCGGGCCGTCAAGGTCCAATTTTCGATCAATATCAATATCTCTGTAGTCTCTTTTTTTTTTTTTTTGTAAATAAGCAGTTGACCCCACACTAATACACACACACACACCAGTCATATGCTCATAGAACCACATCTACAATATTTAAAAGTTTTAAAGTTAACAGTTATTACAAGCCCAGAATTTACTAAGTACATTGTTGAACAAAGCTTCTACAGGAAGCACTTCAACAACTAAAGTTTATTACAAACTTACACACTTAATTTACATAAATCTACTAAGCCCCTTCGCTTGTCACTACCTCGGGGATGGTCGCCAGCACTCGCTCAAAAGGTCGCCTTTCCCTTACCCTCTTGCGGGGTGTGGTACGTAGTATCGGCATGGGACCTAGCTGCTATATACATAAGTAGCAAGAGTGAGCTATAATAGCTCAGCAAGATAATACTGTAACTAAAATTTAAAATGTGAACAGGTATACATATATGTATATGCATATGTAATAGCAGGAAACAATTAAAATCCTTAAGGAAGAGTAAAGCTCTTATTTAATAATACATCATCCACTCACTATTATAAGAAAGAAATCTAAATTAATATAATATCAGTTTTTCTTCATCTGCAACCATAATACCATCATCTCATATCATTATTCTGTTTTCAGTATAGAAATCTGAAATAATATAATATCAGTTTTTCTTCATCTGTAACTATCATTCCATCATCTCATATCATTATTCGATTTTCAGTATAGAAATCTGAAAACCATTGTCTACACTTTCTTTTCAAAAACATTGGGGATATCTGCTGTCGCCTGATACGTTAGGACGATGATCAGTCGCCTAATCGTACCTGCTCTCTTTTTACTACCGGTAGAAGGAATGAAAATCATCCCTGGAGGAAGGCCACCTGCTAACATCCTCCCTTGGCATCTTCGTGCCGTAATAAAAATAATAAATGCTGGACTGTGTCGCACACAGCCCTGACACAGCCACTTACGCAAGTCTGTTGCAATCTCCCTTTTTATCACATCATTAATCCCTTTTCAAAATATCATTCCACATTTCCATTTTCTCGCTTTCATTTCCACATCTCATTCTCTCATATCATTTCCATTCTCGCACATTACTTCTATAAAATATATATATATCATAATGCTTTGATTATGATCCAGACCTCTCTTTCGTATTTAGAAATCAAATATACTTTTATATTCATAAAATATTCCATCTATTTTAAGAGTAGTAAATAATAATCAATTATTATTTATTAAACCACTGATATGTTAAAAAGAATATCTTTAGCAAAATATTATAAATCATATAACCCTAGATAACAACTGATACCATTCTTTTATTTACCTTTAATCATAAGGCATGTTCACTTCATGCATAATCATCTCATACTTATATACATTTTCGTACTCATAGTCATATTCATATACATCTTCGTATACCCTTCTTTTCAGAATCATTACTCAAGGAAGACAATTTCTTCACCAGATAGTAATAATAGCATCACATATATATTCCATGAAATCAAGTTTCTTTGTGAAGATAAGTAGTTTTTACAAGTAGGGATAGAAGAAATCTTGCCTCGGTTTCGGTATCCTGACGGTATGGCTCGTCCCTCTCCCGGAGTTTCTGTAAACACAAAAGGACCGTCGTTAGAACCACATCTCTTACTCACTACACTCTTGTATAACATTACCTTTGAAACTTTAATATATGTTTAACGTATTCCTATTATCCCAAAGGTTCAAGAACTTAACCATTTATAACCTAAATCGAAGTTTGAGGGGTTTTCACCATTTCCCTTAACGACCACACTCGACTGCAGAATTTCTTATAATTTTTAAATTTCGAATTTTAATGTAAGGTCAACTGGAAATAGTTCTTTGACCACACTACTACCATATCCCAAAATTTCGTGACTTTTAACAATGTTAAAGTATGGTAATTGTAACCTCAAGTTTGATACATTTACGGTTTTCTCGGTTTTCGAACGTCTTTCACTAAAACTGACTTTTCTCCTAAACCGTTCATCAGATTTTAACGCACCTTATATCAAAACGATCTATGAACTAAGCTCTATCATTTCATGGTCAATTGGTAACCTAGGCAGTGAGGTACCGTACGAATACAGGGGTCACAAAACAGGGCAGTTTGTAGTTCTAACGAAAAACGGACATTATAACGGCTATATTTTCGTACTTTCCATAAATCCAATTCCTCCAAATCAATTATCATCCACAATAATCATCACCTACACCATGTGGTCTTCTTCACCAGCCATGGTTACAATCCCAAACACTTCCATATTTAACTCAAACCACTTACAAACACATATAACATCATAATCTTAATCTTTACATTACTTAATCACTAAACCAACAATATCCATCATAATATAAAAAGGGGCAAGAGTGTTTATACCTTCTTGAAGCTCTAACAACACTTAACAAGCCTTGGGTAATCCTTAAACCACCTTGAATTAGCTTGAATCAACTAAAGGAACCATTAAAACAAGTTAACACTTAGAAAACATTATTCATCATCTTTTCTAGTAACTTGCATGATTTTATTACCTTGGTAAATGATGTTGGTTTGCTATGAAACTTTGTATATGATTCTTCATAACCTCCAAGAACACCCATGATTTATCCCTTGATTTAATATTGAAGAGAGCTAGGGTTTTGGAATTTTTTCTTTCTTTTTCTCCTCTTTTTTTTCCTCTTGGCCGATTGTAGTAGTATGAATGGGGGAGAGAGATTTTTGTGTTTACTTGCTCTTATCTTAGCTAAATCTTGATTAGTCTAGTGTCTTGTGGAAGCTTGGAGATATTTGTGATTAAAAACCATGCTAAAGTACTAATTTGCCCTTAAAACTAGTTAGTGGAAAATGATGTCATTAGTGATGTCATTAAGATGAGTTCATATTCTCATTTACTTATTTCCTAAGTATTATGCTACTAACCTTGGATAATCATAATGTGGTATGCATCCTTGTTAAATTACTAATCTTGGTTGCTTGGTTTCCATACTCGTCTAATCGTGGTTCGTTTCGAGTATACCTCATTATCTCAGTGGTTTTCGAAATCATTTACAAATCCAATTTCCTTTGGTATTCTCTTAACTTAATAATCCCCTGGTTTAACTTAAATTCACTAATTCCTCAATATATAATTCCTTTAGTATTTCTATACTCCTTAATATCCAAGATATAGAAGTTCGTTCGAGCTCAAAATCCTAAAAATCAAAATTCAGGAATTTCTAAAATCCATCGTCATTTCAAGTCACTTATTTTCAATGTACAACACTAATATGGTTTCTGTTTACTCATTTTCCATCCCTAATATAGAGTACCTACACACCATTTCCCTGGATTCCTCAAGATCACTATTCATTTGGGCACTGTAGCCTTTCTAAAGTTAGGGTTATTACACTGGCTCAGACAAACGGTGAACAGAAGTAAATAAATAAAGTAAATGAAGGAGAATAAGATGAATAAGAAAAATCAGAAAGTTGAGTGGACTTACGTATACGAGTTGACTTACGAATGGGTGGAGGATTCGAAATCTCTTGAGATGATGGAGTATGGGAAGGATCTGAAATTACCAGTGACGATTGAGTGGTTTGAGAAGTAGGTGGAGATGTGAGAGTTTGATCCGAAATCTCTGGTGATGATTGAGTGGTTGGAGAAGCAGGTGGAGATGTGGATGTCTTGGGAACTGAAATATTATTTGTGGTTGAAGTTTCCTCAGTGTCTCCAGAAGGATCAATACGGATAAGATCAGCTTTCATCATATGATGTGAATAGCAGGAACAGAGAAAAATGGAATGTGCTCCAAAAAGTAAACATGTCGAAAAACATACAATTTCTGACTAACCGGGTCAAAACAAAGATATCCTTTCTGAGTTACACCGTAACAGAAAAAGACACATAAAGCAGACTTAGCAGGCAATTTAGTACGCTAAACCTGAGGTAGGTACAACAAAAGATAAGCAACGAAGCATAATCAAGCACTTCTTCATATAATTTCTAAAAAGGAGACAAACCTGAATTTTGAGCAGTTGGAATTCTTTTAATCACATAAACAGTAGTAAGAAGTTCTTCACCCCAAAATACACTAGGAACATCAGCTGACAACAAAAATGAACGAGTTGTTTCAATAAGATGATGATGTTTTCCAATCATCAACAGCATTTTGTTGAGGAGTATCGGTAAATGAGCTTTATGTAGAGTGGGTATCAACCAAAGTCCCACATCGATAAGATAAAGAAGAATTATCTTGAATATAAGCAGCCAAAAAACTCCATTAGTATGAGGCCTTTTGGGAGGAGCCCAAAAACAAATCCGTGCGGGCGTGGCCATAGCCCAGAGCGGACAATATCTTACTATTGTGGAGTTAATGGGTGTTGCGAGGCCCAACAAGTGGTATCAGAGCCGAAGGTTAAGAAGTTGAACCTGGGGTTGCGGGCTGCAAGTTGTGTGGTGTGGGAGGCTCTCCAGAACTGCGGTTGGAGATCTTGGACGGCTTGTGTCGAAAGTCTTCCTGACAATGAGGTGGTCGGGCGGCGTGTCCCGCAAGATAAGGAGCCACAGACGAATAGCGGCGGTATAAGGGTCACAAGGAACTGCGGTTGGAGATCTTGGACGGCTTGTGTCGAAAGTCTTCCTGACACTGAGGTGGTCGGGCGGCGTGTCCCGCAAGATAAGGAGCCACAGACGAATAGCGGCGGTATAAGGGTCACAAGATTGGTGGTTCTTGGATTGAGGGGAGATTGTAGAGTGGGTGTCAACCCAAGTCCTACATCGATAAGATAAAGAAGAACTATCTTGAATATAAGCAGCCAAACAACTCCATTAGTATGAGGCCTTTTGGGAGGATTCCAAAAACAAATCCGTGCGGGAGTGGCCACGGCCCAAAGCGGACAATATCATACTAATGTGGAGTTAATGGGTGTTGCGCGGCCCAACACTTTAACGTATTGTCCCATCCGAAGCAAGCAATCGACAAAAAGCATTAGAAGTGTATTCACTTCCCATATCATAACGAAAACATTTAATGACCGCATTGTGTTGAGTTTTTATATGAGCTCTAAAATCTTTATACATATCAAGAAAATCAGACTTGCATTTCATAAGATAAATCCACGTATAACCAGTGAAATCATCAATAAACAAAACATAATATTTAGATTCTCCTTTTGTAGGCATAGGAGCAGGTCCCTACACATCAAAATGCACAATATCAAATAGAGCAAGAGAATATGTAACACTCTTATGAAAAGGTAAAGCAGCAAATTTTGCTAATTTACAACCGTTACAATAAAAAATATCATGAGATTTCAACTGTCCCAAAGCTCCAGTTGAGACCGAAAACTTTAAGTGAGATTTAGAAACATGACCTAAACGAACATGCCATAGGTAAAGTCAGAAGATAAACCACTCAAACGAAAAGGACAAATCAACACTAGGAGTTCCAACATCAAATTGAGTTCATCCAAAACATAATGTTATCCCTATTCACGACCTTTCCCGATCGATAACCTTTTGAGATCTCGGATCAGTAACACAACAAGTAGTAGGAGAAAAAGAGACAAATTAACCAGACTCACATAATTTACTAACCGAAACAAGATTTAGCTTAAGATCCGGAATAAAATAAACATCAAAGAGAGACACAGTTAAAGTAACAACAGAACCAACACCTTTCAAGTCATAGGAATGTCACCAGCAATCATGATGGATAAAGATGCATGATTAGATAAATGTACTTAAATGTACATTTATTTAGCTTAATTAAATGTACTTTTCATTATTAACTATTTATCCAAATGTCTAGCATTTTCTATATTTTACTTTTAATTTTATTGCAATTAATGCACTTTTTATTTCTTGCATTCAATGTACTTTTATTTAAATTTTAATTAAATATGTTTCTCTCATTATTATCAGTTTTATTCTCAATTAAAATTTATTAACTATTAGTTACTTACTATTACTAATAAATTATTAAAAATGACAAATCAACTTTAAATTTAAATAACAAAACCATTATTTTAATATTAAATCAACCGATCCAAATTTGGTTCAATAAATAGTGTTGATCCAAATTTGGATCATGCTAAAAAAAATTGGGATAATTTACTCAAATTTGAATATTTGGATGAGTGCTGGATTTGTCGTGACGTGAGGCATCCTGCAACACAAAAGGCCTATAACTTGGAATTGACACAGTGGTTAGGAAGGGAGGATAAGCATGAGCAAAGTGACAATGATTGTTGACACCAACGATTGAACCCCATTGTGACCCTGCAAAGTGTGACTTTTAAAAATTAGCTACATATATCATCAACATTGAAGAAAATGAGAGAGAAAAAAGTAAATGGAAGAATCACAACCACCACTAAATTTGTAAGAAATGAAAGCAACATTCAAGAATGGGTTGGAAGGGTAGATCATTTATCGAATCAATCCTCTCTCTCCTTTATGAAAAGAGCGGGAGGGTTAACTAATATAGATGAAAGTAACTGCATGGCGGTCCTACTTCTTGACTTGAAGAGTACTTGCCTTTCTTACTCTTTATTTTTTTTGTATTGTTGTGTAACGATAAGAAATTAAGTCCGCCGTAGATTTGATTTGAAATCAAGCCACCGAGTTTATCTTATATGGTGGCATCATATATTCCTTTCACACTCTATACTTTTCCTTCTGTGATGTGCAAAGGTATGCAATCAACAACAAGATTGGGATTTAAAATTTGCCATTTCACTGGATTCAATAGTTAGTCTAGTGATTCAGTAGTAAAATGTACACAACTGAGTACTTTTTACAATTCATTTTTTTCATCAAACTTTCCAAAATTTCAAGAATCCCAATTCTTAAGAGTGTATGGTTCATGGTTAATGAGTCTGGTTGGTTAAAGAGAATTCCAATTCCTATATGTGGATAAATCAAATCCATCATACCCATTGAATCTACATTTCATTCTCAACTCATCGATCCCCATTCCCATGCATACATTCTATTCTGATCATTTCCGATTCCGATTTTCATGATGCATCCAAGCCTCCTAATTTATTTTTTGTCCTATCTTATTTGTTTCATGTTTTTTCCTGCACCTGCACTTTATACCATGCATCAGATTCTATTCTTACATTGGCATCATTTACCAAATATGCAATACATAAGTAGATTTTGTATCTGATGCGATGATGGATAATTTAAGGTTATTTTTAATTAATTAAAATAAATTTGTGCTGTGAAATGTGAATGCTTGTATATGGTCCCCCTCAATTTATCATTTGAGAAATTATTTCACGTGTTAGTGGGCACACACAAGAGGTTATTTATGCTGCGCAGAAGTTAAGAGTGCTCTATTCATTTTTTGACTTGCTGTGAAATGAAGTGACTGAGGTGAACTAATCTATTGTTCGTTAGCTATTTTCGCATCTCAAAGGATAGTCGTGAATTCAATTTCATATTTGTCGATAAGGTTTCTGTTTACGGTCATTATTCAATTCAACATCACCAAAATTAAAACATCTAATCGTTATTGTAAAACTCTATATATTTCGCTTATTCGGAGCTAGTTATTTTACATTTTTATCATATACATTTCTCTCTCGTGCGGATTTGGTTTTGCATTTTCAATCTTTTTCCAGTTGTGGTATTTTGACCTGTATTTCTTTCCAATCTGTTATACTAAATAGTTTGTCAATTGAACTTTTTGCCCAGAGTAAGAAGAAAAACTGATAAAAGTTGGAGAATTTGTAAAAATTTCCTTTTATTCAAACAACTTTAGGGTTAACAGACTAATGTTTCCGCACGCGTTCGTTGAATGTATACTGCTTTTTGATTAAATGTGACAAGAGGCTAAGTGCAAGAATCATTATGGTTTGACCAATTAAAGGTTAGTACATCTATATTTCTACATAAGTAGAGAATTCATTACTCTGCCACTGGTACATAATTTTGCATCAGAGATCTAAACTGTTTGTGAGAGAGAAATTGAGAGAGAGAGAGAGAGAGAGAGAGAGAGAGAGACAGCTTTTGAGAGAGAGAATTTTGAGAGAGAGAGAGAGAGAGAGAGAGAGAGAGAGAGAGAGAGAGAGAGAGAGAGAATGGAAAGCTACTATTGGCCTGAAGAAGCAGCAACAGAAGGCTGGCATCATCCTCAATCTCAACTTGTTGCAGTGAATGAGGACTTGGGAAGTACTAGTTCCTTGCAATTAACTTGTACCTGCCTTCCTCCAAATGATTCTAATTTATACATGCATGGTTATTCATTGTCTCAACTGCCAACATCTTTTCAAGGAGTGGAAGAAGACAGATCTACTGCATCTGCTTCTAAGAGCCATAGCCAAGCTGAAAAGCGGCGCAGGGACAGAATTAATGCACAACTTGCTACTCTTCGGAAGCTAATTCCCAAATCCGATAAGGTAAATAGTACAGATTTGTTCTAACTTTACCGTGCAGTTATGAGTATTGATACTAGGCCAGGATAATTTTCACTTGTTACCTTTTACTGAATAAGTAATAAGTACATCAGTCATCATCATGAGCGGGCCTTGGATTGATCAGTGATCGCCCTTCTTCATTTAGATATGGCAAAAGATGTGGTCATGCATTATTCACTTTTGTTCATGCACGTGTAGATGTTTATCCCCTACACAAGCAGTAAATGTGCGTGGCTCTATGTGACTCAGTCAGGTGACTTTCATCAGGTTTGTCCACTTTGTCACTAGTAAAATGGATAAGTACTACTACAAAGAAACTAATGCAACTTAGCAAAAAAAAACTAATGCACATGAATTGGGTTAAAACAAGGAAATATACCATTCTCTATTTGTGACCATGAAAAGGACAGTACTGGATCATAGGGAAACTAAGTTTTAAGTTTATTATTTCATTTTCATATTTCTTTTTATGTTTCTGCTGTCCAAGTTTACTTCTTGGAACCAAGTAAGATCTGTGTAGGAATATTCTTCTAGGTTCTGATTAGGACGTACCAGTATCTTTCGTTTATGGGCAAGTTTAACTAAAAGGGAAATACTATACCAAATACAGATGGACAAGGCAGCTCTTCTTGGAAGTGCAGTTGAACATTTGAAGGAATTGAAGCGAAAAACCGTAGAAGTTAGCAAACACATTACAATTCCAACCGGTATTGATGAAGTAACTGTCGCAGATTGTCGTTCTGATCAAGAAGCCGGCTTCACTACTAGTAATATTATTTTCATTAGGGTATCAATTTGCTGTGAAAACAGGCCAGAACTATTTGGGGAGCTAAGCCACGCGATTGAAAGCCTAAGATTGAGGATGATACAAGCTGATATGTCTTGTTTGGGAGGCCGAATAAAAAGCTGCTTTGTAGTTTGTACAAAGGACAGCGAGTCCTTGAAAGGGGCTGGTGATGCGAACGCAATCAAACAATCCCTAAAAGTGGTATTGAGTAGAGTTGTTACTTCGTCTACTTCTAACTATCGAGCAAAGAGCAAGAGGCAGAGGTTCTTTTTCCCTCCTTATTTTTCCCAATAACGGATTTGTTAGTTTCATTTGTTGGTTTTTCAGTACCCTCGCTCTATTTTACTTGCTGAATAGGATAGTCCTCTCCTTTAAATTTAGGAGATATTGCTAGTAGAATCTGGTCCTAATAAATACAAAAATAGGTTGGAATCAGAAAAATCTTGTATGATTTCCTTGTGATTAAATAAGATTTTCCATATGTACGATTGTTACTATTATGTGCAGATTTTTGACAATACATATAAGAAGCGTACGGATCAGATCGGTTTAATTTTTGAATAAAATTGAATTCGAAATCAGATATTCTCTATTTTTAAAATTAAAAACTGAAATCGTAACTGAATCTACAATTCGGTTTCGGTTTTAAAATTTTCGATTTCAATTATAATCGATTCAATTTTGATAACAAAACCTCCTCACATGAGAATAATAGATATGATCATAGCAATTAATTTTAGAGGTTGTGGAGTTGCGGGCTTGATCATAGCAGGTGTATAATATTCTAGTGGTGTTTAAATTACATCAATGTGCACGTCTAGGATTTTAGCAAACTAGAGGTATCATTTCACTTGTTTCATAAGCGTGAGATTGAGTAAGAGGGTGTTTGAGATTGCTTAAAATAAGTTACTTTTGATTTAATGGGGGTATTTTTAACTTAAAGGAGAAAGTAAAATTGTTTGCTTTAAGTTGAATGAAAGTGAAATAGGGGTTTAACAATTTTGACTTAAAGTGAAATTTGATTTAAAAAAATTTTAAACTCATCATATTTAAGCTTTACAAGAATTGTGAAAAAAAAAAACCATAAATCATAAGTCATAAGTCAAAAGTACCTAAATGAAGCTTATGACTTTAAGCAGTTTTTTTTACAAAAATACTACAAAAACTCCTTAAAGGAGCTTTTAATTTGTGGAAGCTGCATGATCAATTAAAGGGTACAACTAAATTACCAGCAATAAAATACTCAAATTAAGCTAGTTGTTATATTCACAGCTTAAAAAATTACAATATAGATTAAGTTCCATAATAGTATGGGTCTGTTTGGCAAACTATTTTTAAGTTAGCTTATGTCTTACAAAAATTTATGAGGGTGATTGTCAATTAAACTTAAAAAAAAAGGAACTGAGATATATTTCAGATAATTTTTCTGAGATATGAATAAAATCCTTTAAAATTTATTAGGCCCGCATGATTAATTAATAAAATTTTAAACAAATCTTGATTTTACAAAATTGCTCATCCCATATTTACATATAAAATACATATATCTACTTACCTTAGATGCTTTTAGATTACTCCAACCTTGACTTGATAAATCTCTCTCTCTAGTTTTGATGTCTCGTCTTTTGACGTGTTCTCTCTGTCTCATCATCTGATGAGTGTTTTCGTATTTTAGTTTCATCATTTACATCAAAATCTCTGCAATCTTTTTGATCTCTCTTTTTTATTATGGCGGAAACATCTCATGAACGTGAAGTTGTTGAAGGGTATGAAAGGCTCAAGATCTCGGATGATGACCAAGATGGGCTTGTTTTTGAGGAAGTGTCTCCAGAAAACCAGGAAAATGGATATGATAAATGCTTGATCGGAAGTTTCTTAACAAACAGAAAGGTGAATTTTGTGGCTATGCAGGATACATTGTCAACGATTTGGAGGCCTGTTAAAGGAGTTTTCATGGAAGAGACAAATTTTCCAAATTTGTTTATCTTTAAATTCTTTCATGATCTGGATATTAACCGCGTGTTAGATGATGGTCCATGGACGTTCAACCAACAAGTTCTACTGCTGAAGAAATTGGATACGGATGAACAACTGAAGGATGTAAAGTTGACAGAAGTTTTTATGTGGATGCAGATCTACGATCTTCCAATTGGTTTTAACTCGGAAAGTATTTTGAAGTCTATAGGGAATTATGTCGGCAAGTTTATGGAGACTGATCCTAAGAACTTCCAAGGTCTGGGCAGGAATTATCTCAGAGTTAAAGTGGCAATTGACGTTAGACATCCACTAAAAAGTTGCATGAAGATTAAGAAGGCAGGGGGATCATGGATATGGATTCAATTCAAGTATGAGCGATTACCATCCTTTTGTTTCTATTGTGGTTTAATCGGCCATTCGGATAAGTTCTGTGAAATGCTTTTTGACAATCCGCAAGCTGGGGAAGAAAGGAAGTACGACAGTTCTTTACGTGCTCCTGCTAGGAGACAAAACTATACTCAAGAGAATCAGTGGCTCAGGGATGCAAGTGGGAAGTTGATTAGCTTGAATACAATGTGCAGCAATGGTGGAAGTACGGCTGAGGAAGGAGAGAAGGGATGGAACATAACAAACTCCCGTGATCTACGGGTAATTCAGCGTGGAAAAAGCATTCAGGGATATACAAGAGATATTCTTACTCCAATTAAGGACGGAAGAGATAAGGAAAATTTAAATTTTGAAAACAATATTTCCACCAACGAGGGAATAGTGGTTAAACAGAAAAGATTGCGAATTGATATGATGGATAATATCAATTTGGGCCATGATCAAAATCCATCCAATGGGCTGGACTCAGTAATGACAGAAACAGAAATTCAAGAGAACCAAAAAAACTTGGCACTGGCGGGTCCTGTTTTGCAGGCCCGCCCGCCACAATGAGTACCTTATTCTGGAACTGTAGAGGCTTGGGCAATCCTCAAACAGTTCAAGTTTTACTGGACCTAGTCCAGATTAAGAAGCCCATGTTTGTGTTCTTGATGGAGACGATGTGTAATGATGACAGAGTTGAGCAAGTTCGAGCAAAGATGAATTATGAGGGTATGTTTACGGTTGCAGGTCCAGGCCATGGAGGAGGCTTAGCATTGTTATGGAAGCAAGACGGTATGATTAAGATTAAATCTTCTTCCCAGAATTTTATTGATACTGAAGTATGCATAAACAACATGGATCCTTGGAGACTTACCTGTTATTACGGCTTCCCAGAGCGTTCGAGAAGAAAAGATTCATGGAACCTCCTGAGAAATCTAGCTGCGAGGTCGTCCCTTCCTTGGGTTGTCTTGGGAGATTTTAACGATATCCTAAGGAATACGGAGAAAAAAGGTAGACACAGGCAACCAAATTGGTTGATCAATGGGTTTAAGGAGGCTATGTCGGATTGTGGGGTCTCTGATTTACCATTGGAAGGATATCCTTTTACATGGGAGAGGAGCAAAGGCACTGACAGATGGGTTCAAGAGATGTTAGACCGTGTTTTTGTTAGTGATGGTTGGAGAGAGATGTTCCCAAATAATAGTGTTCAGAATATGGTGGCACCTTCTTCTGATCACTCAGCTTTGTTTTTTCAAGTTCAAATATGGAGACCAATCCCTCGTAGAACTCGTTTTCGATTTGAGAACGCGTGGTTACGGGAGAAGAGATGTAGTGAAATAGTTCATGATTGTTGGCAGCAGAGCAGAGATAATAGCATTGAGGATCGAATAAATCTGTGTGCAAAAGAGCTTAAGGCATGGGGAGATAGGCTTTCAAAAAAGTTCAAGGAGAGTTTAAGTAAATGTCGTGAGAGAATGAACAGGTTCAGGGGAGGAATGGATGCATTTTCTCAGCAATGTTTCACAGAGGCTATGAAGGAGTATTCGAAATTATTGAGCCAGCAAGAGGATTTCTGGAGGCAACGGGCTAAGCAACATTGGTTGAAAGCGGCTGATAATAATACGAAATATTTTCATGTGTATGCATCTGCAAGGAAGAAAAAGAACCAGATAACGCAGCTTAAAGATGATAGTGGTAGTTGGCGTGACTGGAAACACGGATTAGGAGAGGTCATTGGCGATTACTATGAAAGGCTTTTCAAATCGAACGATGTGATCTATGAAGAAGTGCTTGAAAGTATTGGCCCTCGAATTACCAATGATCAGAATGAGATGCTAACAGCTAGCTTCACAGTGGAGGAAGTTAAGAGTGCAATTTTCTCTATGCACCCGGATAAAAGTCCTGGCCCGGATGGAATGAATCCAGCTTTCTATCAGAGATTTTGGGATATTATAGGTAATGATGTCTCCTCTGCTTGTATAAACATCTTATCTAATAACAATATTCCTATTGGTTTAAATGATACTCTAGTGGTTCTTATTCCAAAGAAGAAAACTCCGGAAACAATGAATGATTTGAGGCCGATTTCACTTTGCAACGTTATGATGAAAATTATAACAAAAATGTTGGCTAATAGAATGAAGGAAGTTCTCTCGAATGCAATTTCAGAAATGCAAAGTGCTTTCATCCCTGGTAGATTTATTACTGATAATGTGATTGCGGCTTATGAGGTTAATCATTGGATGAAGAAGAAAACTCAAGGAAAAATGGGCTACTCGGCTTTGAAGATAGATATGAGTAAGGCTTATGACAGGGTAGAGTGGGATTTTATTTTGGCCATTATGCAGAAAATGGGTTTCACAGACAAGTGGATTGATTGGGTTCGTTTATGTATGTCGACGGTGAAGTATAATTTTCTAGTGTCTGGAAATGAAGTTGGTCCTATAATTCCGAGTCGTGGATTACGTCAGGGCGATCCAATTTCACCCTATCTGTTTCTTCTTTGTGCAGAAGGCCTCTCTACTCTTCTTCAGAAAAAACAAGCAAGTGGTGCTATTCATGGGTGTAAAATTGCAAATTCTGCCCCTATTGTTTCACATCTGTTCTTTGCTGACGATTGTTACCTGTTTTTTAGAGCAACAGTTGGAGAAGCTACGTGTGTTAAGGAATGTTTGAGTCTCTATGAAAAGGCAACGGGACAGCAGGTTAACTACCAGAAATCAAGTATAAGTTTTAGTCGAAATACAGGGGTCGATACAATGGAGGAGGTTAGTCAGTTATTCCAAGTGCCTATCCGCAGTGATGATTCGTATCTGGGTCTTCCAAGCAATGTTGGTGGTAATAAGCGAGAAGTGTTTGGGTATATCAAGGATAAAATCTGGAATCGTATGCAAAGCTGGAAAGGAAAAACTATCTCTCGAGCAGGTAAAGAAATTCTGTTGAAGTCGGTAATCCAAGCAATTCCGTCTTATGTCTCGAGCATTTTTCTTCTTCCAATCTCGCTTTGTGAGGAAATAGAGAGGCTCATGAATAAGTTCTGGTGGTTGTCTGATATGGAGAAAAGTGGTGGGATTCGGTGGATGGCTTGGGACAAAATGTGCTACCCAAAGAAAGTTGGTGGCATGGGTTTTAAACGAATTAGGGAGTTTAACATAGCTTTGCTTGGGAAGCAGATTTGGAGAATTCTCACTGTGCCTCAGTCGTTTGTAGCAAGGTTGATGAAAGCAAGATACTTTCCTTCTACTTCGATTCTCAATGCAGGCCTAGGAAACAACCCTAGTTACGTTTGGAGGAGTATATCAGCTGCCAAGGATCTTATTGGCACAGGTAGTATTTTGAAGGTGGGAAATGGTGAGGACATAAACATATGGAACGATCCCTGGATTCCAGTTTATGGTTCAACAAGAATTCAGACGCCGTTAGTGCAAGGTTTGGAGGAGGCTAAGGTTAGTAATCTTTTCAGAACAGGTTCGAATGAGTGGGACTATGATCTTCTTAGGGATATCTTTAATCAGGAGGATGTAGAAAGGATCATAAAAATCCCAGTAGCTCATACTACTCAGGGTGTTGATAAATGGATTTGGCTAGAGGATGTTAAGGGGCAGTACACAGTAAAAAGCGGCTACAGGTTACTTAGTTCTTCGCTCCCTCAGTTCTCAGCAAGCAATCTCTCTTTTAAATGGTTGAAGCTTTGGAATTTATCTATTCCTCCGAAGGTTAAAAATTTCTTATGGAGAGTGATTCATGACTACCTTCCTACTGTCGAAAATCTCAGACGTAAATTTGTTGATGTAGACCCAATCTGCCAGGTTTGTAAATTGTCGTTTGAATCGGTTGATCATGCTCTTTTAGGCTGCCCTTTTGCTAACAAATGCTGGGAGTTGAGCAATCTTAGCCCTACTATTGATGTAGGTCAATCTTTTACTCAAATGGTGGCGAGTACCTTTGATACTTTGCCTCTAAAGGAGCTGGAGTTGTTTTGTTCAGTTATGTGGAGCATATGGAACCACCGTAACTCAGTGGTGTGGAATAAAATCGTCAAAACTTGTATCCAGGTGATTAACGATGCAAGTTCTTCTCTTTTCCAGTGGCAGCAGGCACAGGTCATTCAAAACAGACAGAGTAGTTGTCTGGAGCGAGAAGGTTTAATGGTTTGGCATCCCCCCCTTCCGGTTGGCAGACCTTTAATGTTGATGCAGCATTCTCAGAAAATGGCAGCAGAAGTTCTTATGGCTGTGTTCTGAGAGATGATTTGGGTGGTTTTGTGGCGTGTTTTGGAGGTCGTTTTATGGGTGCGTTAGATTGCCGAGTCGCTGAAGCTATGGCATTTAGAGAAGCGTTGTCTTGGTTGAAAAAGTTGGGGAATCATAATATTCTCGTGGAGCTTGACAGTCTCAACGTGGTCGAAGCCATCCGTAGTAAGAATATAGATGATTCTTATTTCGGAGTAGTTATCTCAGATTGTTTGAATATCTTAAAGGACTTGAGGTCCCTTCGTGTTTATTTTGTTAGGAGATCAGCGAATTTAGCAGCTCACGCTTTAGCTAGAGTAGCTAGTTCTATGTCTGGTCAGGAGGAGTGGTTTTCTGTACCCTCTTTTCTCATCGATGTTCTTGCTAAAGATTTGAATTATTAATAAAATGTGATTTTGAATTTCAAAAAAAAATATAAAATACATATATCTAGGGAACTTACGTAAGACGTATCTTAGGCTCCCTACTCTCTTAAACTTATTAAGTTAACTTATAATTTATATGTTTTTTTTTGGGAAAGCATAGAGTGTGATTTAGCAAAAACAAAAAGAGTGATTGAAATAAAATCTAAGCTAAACCATTAGATGAAATGCATCCGCCCAGGCCAAAACCCAAGACAAAATACCCACAAGAAAACCCCCCACAAGAAAATCCCACAGAACAACTAGATTAGAGATCTGATAAACGACAGAAAAATAAACAAAACCCACAAAAAACATAGCCCAATAAACTAAACAAAGACAAAAGTTTAGATACTACACCTGCAAAACATTGACCATAAAAATTAAAACCTAAACATTGACCATAAAAATTAAAACCTAGCTGAAATATGGACTGTTCATCAACATCCATGCAAGGAATACCAGACTGCATTTTATGCTAAATCATCTTCTTCAAGAATTTTAACACCTACATCCTCAACAGCAGCCTATATTGAGAGAATGCACTTCCCGTTCGTATTTCTCCTAGAATACCCACTATCACCACGAATGGATCATTGCAGGTCTCTTAGTCCCTTGACTAGCTAAAGAGTCTGCATCATCATTTAGCATCCTTGAAATTTAATAATTTCAAGGCTAAGAGAATTTAACAATGTCAAGAATTTTTCATCCGTAGGCCATGGTTTATTAGTGGCAAATTTACTCTCATGAATTAAATCCACCAGTTCTTGACAATCTGAGTATATCCTTATCATATTTCGAGACCATGGGCTTCCACTTAATTTTTCTAAAAAAAAGAATAATGCTTCATATTCATAAACCAATGCGGAGCTTGCTAAAACAGGGCCTGAGAACATGAAAAGTAGGTTACCATCATTGTCCTGAAGAAAACCTCCAATGCCTGCAAGGAGATGATTATTTTGATCTAGCTTCCATGAACTGTCTATGAATCCATAAATAGTAGCATTCCCTACTCTCAATCCATCTTTTTCTTTGACTGAGTATTCGGCCTACTGGATTTCTTAATCAAAGTGAATTCATACTAGATTCTAATAAATTGATTGCTTCACACCAACTAACTGTTCTCAGAAGCAACTTTTCCAGGGTTTTCCTTTCAATCTTTTTACCCTCAAAGAAAACATGATTTCTGGACAACCAAATTGTCCACAGAGTAGCTGCTAAAACAATCCTCAAGGCTATCTTTACACTTGGACTTTTAAAAAGTTTGAAGGAGCACCAAATATTTTCTTTACTAATTGTCGTCTTTACTAATTCTTTGTTGTATCAGATGTGCAGTTGGTAAAGAGTTAGATAGCAAGCACCATAAGAAATAGTGAATACTGGAGGAAATTTCAAATGTGACTAAAAAAGCCACTGTTTGACCTAGTACCCCCATTCAGAGTTGAATAGCAATCTTTAACAGTGAATGGTTTCCTGATATGTAACCAAATCAATTGATCTTTCTTATTGGTGAGCTTGATATCTCTGATCAGGTTAAACATCTTTACAGTCTCATTCATTTCCCAACTTCTTAGATGCCTTTGCCATAATGATGAGTCTGAAATTTCTTTGTTTTTTTTTATCAAATCAAGAAATCTTTTCAGATTAAAATTCTTATGCAATGAAATGGAGAATAATTTTGGGAAGGTTTTTGCTAAAATACTTTCATGTGACTAGTTATCTTGCCAAAACTGAGTGGATGATCCATTACCTACAAGCCACTTCATATCTGACATTTCCATCATTAAAGTCTCACTATGTTTGTTCAAGATGCTTCCAAAGATTCTCCCAAAGAAATTGTGTATTTTCCTCTCAGCCATTTGTTACAACTTTTATGCCTCTCCACATACCATTTCCAGACCCATTTGGCAAGTAAAGCATCGTTCTTTAATTGGAGATCTGCAACGCCTAAGCCACCTGATATTTTTGGATGCACTAGCTTCTTCCAGTTGACCAGATGCATTGTCTTTTTCAATTTACCTGAATCATCATAGCCACCCCAAAAAAGTTTCTTCTTATTTGCTCGATTTTATATTTGATGCACATAGGTATTCTGTAAAGACTAAACCAGTAGTTTGGAATACTATCTAGTGAAGTCTTAAGTAGCACAGATCTACGTGCTTTGTTCAACGCTTCAAATTTCCACTTCATAAGCTTATTTTCAATTTTTTTCACCAGAGGCATCCAAAAAACTTTTCCCTTTGGTGAAGCTCCAATTTGAGCTCCTGGATAGTTTAAAGGCTAGTTACCCAAGCTACATCCAAGAATCGATGCACATGTAGAGCTTAAATCCTTACTTGCAAAGCAAGAGTACAAATTGCTCCTGGGAAAACTGATTTTCAAGCCCGACAATAATTGGAAATATTGCAGCACTGCTTTGATTCTTCTGAAATAGGTCTGTCAAAATTGTCTGCATTGTCTTCACCACTGTCAATATTGTCAGCACCGTCCTTGACAATCTTCACCCTAGTATAGACTTATAACACCCTAGTATAGACTTTGGTGTCATTGTTATGCTTATATAAGGAACATAGGGCTCTTGTAATTAACACACAACATATATTGAAACATACCTGTTCTTCTGTAAATCTCTCCATTACTGCTATCATATATTTCAACATAGTATCAGAGCATGTTATATCCTAGGGAAACATACATATCAAAGTTCCAGAAGAAATCAAAGGTTGCAGAAGAAAAAAAACCCAAACTATCAAGAATTCGAAAATTTCGAAACTTACCAAAACAAAAATACAAATACACCACTGAGTAGAGAACTGAAAGGGGAGATCACAGAAGCAAGAAACTGGAAAAATTTCTGCAACACGCGCAGAAATTATTTGGTTATACAACTGGTGCTTCTCTGTTATTGGGCTAGCAGGCTATTATTTGTTAATGGGCTTCTTTATTATTGGGTCATATATACATCAATTGGGCCAAAAATTAAAACACAATTGGTGCTTCCAGATTTAGCATAAATTTGATAAATTGATATCGATTTAGTTCAAGCTCAGACTTGATCTTTCGAGTATTTTATTTATTAAGCATGATGAAAGAGGATTTTTCTGGAACTCACTCCGGTCTAACTGTTTCGGAACTCAAGTTTTTTCGACAGTTGGTTTCTGATATAAAGTTGAAGACTGTAGCCTCATTTGTACCGACAAATACTTTTCATTCAAGTATTTCTTGTCATTCGGTATCTCACAGTTCACCTAATTCGTGGATTATCGACTCGGGAGCGTCAGAACATATGACTGGCAATTCCAGTTTACTGCAGTCATATCACTACATCAATAAAACAGAGAGTGTTCGTGTTGCCAATGGAACTCATGTTCCCGTTCACGGATGGGGCACTTCCAACTGTCTCCCTTCACTACCACTATCATCTGTCTTACATGTTCCTTCCTTATCAGTGAATTTATTATCGGTTCATCAAATTACTGAAAATCTTAATTGTTCAGTAACTTTTTTCCCTTCTCACTGTGTGTTTCTGGATCTGGCGACAGGCAAGGTCCTTGGCAGTGGTAAAGTGGTAGATGACCTCTATATTATGGAAGGGAATTCTGTTTCACCATCGGCAAGTTATCAGGTTTTATCTAAATCTAATCCCAGTTTAGAGTCCTTATATCAATGGCATAGACGGTTAGGTTATCCTTCATTTGGTGTTCTGTCGCATTTCTTTCCGAATTTAGCATCACAATGTAAAAAGGAAGAATTTTTTTGTGAACCATGTGAATTAGCCAAACATAAAAGGTCACCGTATCCATCTAGAAATAAGAGAAGTCCTACTCTTTTTTCTATTATTCATACTGATGTTTGGGGTCCATTTAGTCATCCTGCTCATGATGGGTATAGGTGGTTTATTCTCTTTGTTGATTGTCATTCTCGACTTACTTTTGTATACCTTCTTAAACACAAAAGTGAAGTATTCGGATGTTTTAAATCCTTCCACCACATGATACAAACACAGTTCAATGCCTCTGTAAAAATTTTGCGAAGTGATAATGGTACCGAGTATGCCGGAATGTTTAGATCTTATTTGGACACATGGGGTATTATTCATCAAACTACATGTGTCAAAACCTCTCGGCAAAATGGAGTTGCTGAAAGGAAAATTGGTCATTTGCAACAGGTAGCACGGTCCCTCATATTAACTACGAATGTCCCTAAATATCTTTGGGGCGAGGCAGTCATGACTGCTGCATATCTGATCAACCGTCTCCCTTCAAGTGTACTACAATTCAGAACACCGTTGTCCTTTATTCCTGCACCTTCGTCTCATCCATTGCCTCTTCGGTTATTTGGGAGTGTCTGCTTTGTTCATAATCATTCTCCCTCTCGAGATAAACTTGATTCTCGTGCTCTCCGCTGTGTTTTCATTGGTTATACACCAACTCAAAAGGGGTATAAGTGTTATCATCCTCCCTCACATCGCACATATGTTAGTCATGATGTTACTTTCTGGGAGTCAATTTCTTACTTCTCTCCCGGATCCTCCTCCTTGCTTCAGGGGGAGATTAACCGACACAGTCTTGATAGTAAAGCGACAGAGGAGTCTCAATTCCTTCCATTCATCAATGTGCCAGACACTAGCCCAAACACATCATCCATCCTCACACATAAGAGTAGAGAGGTGGATAATCTAAATAGATTAAAGGGGCCAGATTTGATCACATATTCTAGACGGAAAAATAATGATATAACCACTTTACCATCTCCAGAGACTTCTGACCTCGAGGCAGATCCTACAGCTCCTACAATTGAGCCTGATAACGGTAACACTCTTGATCCTACTCTTGATCTTCCTATTGCTATAAGAAAGGGTGTACGTTCTTGCACTAACCATCCTATCTCAAACTTTGTATCTTATAATGCATTATCTCCATCTTCACTTGCTTTTGTGTCATCCTTGTCTAGTGTTTCTGTCCCTCATACTTGGCAGGAAGCTTTATGTGATCCTAAATGGAAAGATGCTATGATTGAGGAAATGAATGCATTAAAACATAATAACACTTGGGAGTTGACTCATCTTCCTACTGAAAGGAAGGTAGTAGGATGCAAATGGGTGTTTACTGTGAAGCAAAAACCTAATGGGCTGGTTGATAGGTACAAAGCAAGACTTGTGGCAAAAGGGTATACTCAATCTTACGGGATTGATTATCAGGAAACTTTTGCTCCAGTAGCAAAGATGGTGTCTATTCGAATCTTAATATCATGTGCAGCAAATCTTGGTTGGGAACTTCAACAGTTGGATGTGAAAAATGCATTCTTACACGGAGACCTGAAAGAAGAAATCTACATGGATATTCCACTTGGTTTTTCTACAGATATGACCATTGGGAAAGTATGCAAGTTAAAGAAGACTATTTATGGATTGAAATAGTCTCCAAGGGATTCGTTTGGCAAATTTCAGAGAACAGTAGTTAAATTTGGCTACAAACAGAGCAACTCGGATAACACCATGTTCGTGAAAAGACGAGGTATAAAGATCACAGTGTTGATTGTTTATGTCGATGATATTGTGATCACTGGCAACGACACATGTGAGATTACAAATGTTAAACAGACACTTGCCTCTGAATTTGAGATGAAAGACTTGGGAAAACTACAATATTTTCTTCGCATTGAAGTCTCCAGAAGTCCGGGTGGTATCTTCCTTTCACAACGGAAGTATACACTTGATCTTTTAAATGAAACAGGGATGTTGGGATGCAGATCTACAGATTCTCCTATAGAAGCAAATCATAAGCTTTGTGGAGATGCTGGTGAAATTGTTGATAGATCCCAATATCAAAGATTAGTTGGACGACTAATCTACCTCGCACACACAAGGCCAGATATATCATATGCAGTGGGAGTTGTGAGCAGGTACATGCATGATCCACGCCAACCTCATTTGGATGCAGTTTATATGATATTAAGGTATCTTAAAACTGCTCCCGGAAAAGGAGTAATTTTTACTAAAAACAAACATCTCGGGGTTGAAAGCTATACAGATGCAGATTGGGCCAGATGTCAAGACGATAGACGTTCGACCTCAGGATATTGTACATTTGTTGGTGGTAATTTGGTTACTTGGCGAAGCAAGAAACAACCCGTGGTTGCCTTATCCAGTGCTGAAGCAGAATATAGAGCTATGGCTAAAGGTGTATGTGAATTATTGTGGATAAGATTGTTTCTAGAAGAATTGGGACTTGCATCCGCAAATCCAATGAAGCTGCATTGTGATAACAAAGCCGCTATTGCCATTGCACATGATCTAGTTCAACATGATCGGACCAAACATATCGAAATTGATCGACACTTCATCAAAGAGAAGATCAATAATGATACCATTGGTATTCACTTTGTAAGATCAGGGGACCAGATAGCTGACATATTTACCAAAGGTTTAAATCGAAAGATGCTTCATCCACTTATTGGCAAGTTGGGCATGAGTGATATATATGCATCAACTTGAGGGGGAGTGTCAAAATTGTCTGCATTGTCTTCACCACTGTCAATATTGTCAGCACCGTCCTTGACAATCTTCACCCTAGTATAGACTTATAACACCCTAGTATAGACTTTGGTGTCATTGTTATGCTTATATAAGGAACATAGGGCTCTTGTAATTAACACACAACATATATTGAAACATACCTGCTCTTCTGTAAATCTTTCCATTACTGCTATCATATATTTCAACAAGGTCACATCTCCTTTTATGAATAGTATAGTGTTGTCTGCGATTTGTAAGTGAGTAAGATGTGACCCTTCCTCTGTGGAAACCACACCTTTAAAGAAGTTCAAGCAATTTATTTTTTGAACATCACGTTTAATACTTCAGCAACTAAGTCATATAGAAGTGGGGATAGAGGGTCTCCCTGTTCAACCCTCTAGAAATGTGAAACTCCTTGATGGCAGTACCATTCACTAGCACAGATGTTCATAAGGAAGAAAAGTATCTCTTAAGAAAATCAATCCACTTAAGACCAAAACCTTGCATTTGGAGCATTTCAAACAAAAAATCCCAGCTAACACTGTTAAAAGCTTTTTCGAAGTCCAATTTCAAGATGTAAACTTCTCTCTGACTTTTTTCATATAATGATAGGCCTCATTTACTAACATTATGCTTTCAGTCGCTTGTCTTCCTTTCGTGAAAGCCGTTTGAGTATCATCTGTTAGATGATCCATAAAAGCACTCAGTCGTAATGACAACAACTTAGTAAAAAGTTTTGCCATCGTGTTAATGAGACTTATTGGCCTGAACTCCGTGACTAATTTTGTTTGGGAAGTTTTCGAAATCAGTGCTATGAATAAAGAGTTGAGACCACAAGGGAACTGATTACCTTTGATAAAGCCTTGAAAACACTTCAAAACTTTAACCTTGAGGTGAGGCCAACAAGATATTAGATAGCCAGCATTGAAACCATCCGACCCAGGGGATTTATCGCTGCACAATTACTTGAGTGCCCATTCTATTTCTTGTAAAGAGATATCTCTTTCAAGACACATTCATTCTCAACCTTACTCAATTTTTTGAGCTCTAGGGATCCTAATGATAAGACATTACATCTCATCTTAAGGTTGAAGAAGTTATTAAAGTGGTCAAAAAAAGCGACTTTAATGTCTTTCAAGCTTGACAACCATTTCCCATCTTTGAAAATATTCTTAATACTATTCCTATGAACTCTTTTTTGAACTGGTGAAAATATCTGGTATTTTTGTCACCCTTTAACAACCATTCAACTTTTGCTTTTTGTTTCAGTGAGGCTTAGCTCAGCTTATAAAGGTGTTCCATATCTTTACTCAGCATATCAACGTCCATTCAGGGAAGATTTTCTATTCCTCTTCTTCAACCTTGTCCTCCAAATCTTTGATTCTTTTACCAATTTTTTCGAAACATGTTGATGAGCATTCTTTTAGGAATTGCTTTAATTTCTTTAGAGTCACTTGGATGTTGCTATTTTCGCCCACTTTTTTGAAAAACTCATTCATAATTCCCTTCAAACTAGGTTCTTCTAACCTGTGATTAAAAGCTTTAAAGGGTTTAGGGGTCTTCTTGACTACATGACAGGAATAAACCTTTGTGATCTGAAGATTTTCTGCTTAGACCCTTTCACACCCATTCTCCAGTGTCAATCCAACCAGAATTTCACAGCATCCTATCCAAACCACGTGTAGAAGCAGTTAGTCAACTCTATATCAAACAGATTACCTTTCTTTGTAAAGGCATTGAAAGACAAACTATATTTGACTCTGTAGATACAATTTGTACACTCGTCTGATCTTCTAATGCAATTGAAATCTCCTGCAAAACATGTTGGTTGATTGAAAGTAAGATCCACTATATCACTTAACTGCCCCCAAAGTTCCATTTTAAGTCTTGATTTTTGTGAAGCATATACATTAATCAAAAGAAAACATTTTCCACTAGCTATGTTACTGAACTCAACCCAAATCCAACATTTGCATTGAGCTTGGCCTTTATATTGAAACAGAGATTTGTCCCAAGAGATTGCCATGCCACTCGATAAACCATCTGCATTCTGAATTACCCAACCATAACTGTCTGAGTCCCATATAGCCTCTTCATGAGGCACTTTTCATTTCTTGCAAACAAAAAATGTTTGCTTTGGTTGAGACAATCAAATCTTTGACATTTTTCCTTGCCACCTTATTGTTAAGACCTCTAACATTTCTTGATTTTGACCTCCATTTTAACAGTACACTATCAAGTGAAAAAACAAAAACGATAACAACCCACTACCAGCAAAAATTGCTCTTTATTCAGAGGTTACCTTCTTTTAGTCTCTTGATAATTTCCTTCTTAGTTTCATCTTTCCCAGAGGAAATCCCAATCCCATCAGTTGAGCACTTTCTAGAATCATATCTGCTTCATCGTGAGAGAACACAACCTTGTCTTCTTGAATTGACTCCAAATGCAAGTTGTTTCTTTTTTTATTTTCACCTTTTTTGAAAGTATTTTTCAGGTTTTTTAGATTTATGCCTCTTTTTAAACCTAAGTCAAAAGGATTTTTAAAACTACTAATCTTCTTTTTTGGTCTTTCTCTTAACCTACCCATGCTTAAGTTGTCAATGTGATTACACAAAGTGGATTGAGAGACTGCAATCATTTCCTCAGTAATCTGTAAATGTGAGTTGCTCTTAACTGAAGTGTTATCATTCAACCATGTATCATCCTCACCATCTTTTAAATTTACCCTTGTTTTAGAGGAATGAGGAGACAAATCCACCCTTAAATTTAACCTTTTGTCCGCTATGTCCTCAACATCCGTAGGTTCTTTGAATACTTCTTTCAAGCTTTGACTCTGCGTCTCCACCACTAACTCTTGTGTGTCAGATATAGGAGTGTTTAAGATTGCTGAATTCTTTGAGGCATGTCTCTCACTTTGCCTGATTGGTGTGAGTTTGGTGTGAGTTTTGGAAACCAAAGTCATGTCTTTCGACGAGTTATTTCTGCATAGAGGCCAATTTGTCACTAGAAAATACTACTTCCGCTTCACTTAAGTCTGGCTTGCCAACACTTACTTTTGTCCTACTTTCTATAGAACTTCTAATATCTGGCACTTCATTGAAGAAAATATCATAATGTGTTCCTTAAACTAGGACTTTAAGTTCTTCTTTAATCATCTTATAGTTTGCAGTTAATAGACAGATCATTGGATTGAAAAAAGCATTACTTTCGTCTACTTGGTACGACCAAGAAATCCATTCACCCATCTTTTTTGTAAACGCCTTAAGAATTTCTTCGAGCCACGCATTCATTGGTAACCCACAACATTCTATCCATACCGTCCTAGGAACAATCAAGTCATTTGACTGAAAATTTCTTACCACATGCACCTTATCCCAACTGTTTTGCTTTTCATTTCCTAGCAGAAATTGTCTTTCCGATAAACCCACTATCTTGATAAAGTTTAATTCTGCCTTATTGAGCTTCACTTGTAATGACTCAGGAGTTTCTTCATCCACGACAATCCAACCATTGTTTGAAATAAACCATCTTTTACATTTTCATCTATCACAACCTCCAAGAATTCAATCATCTTTCTGCCAAAATTTTCTTCACTCTTTTTAACATCCCAATAATTATCTTAAAATAATAAACATTTTCAATTCCACTAAATTAAAATTCTCCAAGAAATAACCAATCCAAACAATACCAATCTCCAACTTACAATCCATAAAATAAAGTTTACACTTATAGTGTCCAACTCCAAATTCAAAAACACAATTTCTAAAATCTAAATAAAATTCTATAATTCTAATAAAAACACAAGCAAATAAATAAGCTCCGCTAAACCCGCACTCGCGCTCATCCCATAAGTGGCCCAACTACTTAGGATTACCTAATAGGGAAAAACAAAGAAACAAAAACCAGCAATGAACGAAAGCTCATATATACTAGTACAAAAATGGTTTTTTTACGTGATTAAATAGGTCATATACGTCAGCTAAATGACGACTTACGGAAGGATGACATATATAGTAATGGATATTTTACGTCAGGTAAAAAGCCAACGTATATAAGTCATGGAAGCCGACGTATAAAAGCAAGACATATATTGTTTATCCTTTTATGTCGGTTCATTAAAACAACCGACGTATATTGTCAAATAAAAAAAATTATTGTTTCTCTATACCTGAAAAGCTGTTGACCAATCAAAAACCTGCTCTAACCAAACTTTTGTACAACCAAGAATCAGTAACAAACCAAATTTCCCACTTTCAAATTCAATATGAACACAATCATGATTTAATTACATAACTGTCAGTACTTACACGTGTTAGTACTTACACATGTGTTGGTACTTACACCGGAGAAAAAAAAATCCACAATGTTTAAAAATTCTCAATCTAATGAGTCAATCCATACAAGCTGAGATGATATTCATATGATGCAGTGTCAAAATTAAAAACTCTACTTCTCCACACAAGTTCCCGACGAAACCTAATGCTTATTTCCAATAAACCTCCGCCTTTTCCGTCCCTTACACACTCCTGCGATTACCACCGGAAAATAAGATTTAGTCACCTACACAAAGCATCAACGAATTAATTAGTAGCAACATGAAAAATTTGGAGTATATTAATAAAGGAATGTAGATAAACTGGAGTCTATAGGGTAAGTTAAAGAAATCATTCTTATAGGACATTTACAAGACAAATAGTCATCCATTTTCTGTTTCTAAAGTATTTTCTGTCCCTGTCCAATCATTACTTGTTAATTCTGGATAAAGATTTAATATTTGAACTTTTAAGATATTTTATTGAGGTTTCTGAAACAGATTTGTGGATTCCAAAACCTTTAAACTGAGATTTCATTGAGAGCATGATAATGATCATCATGACTCTGGACTTAACCAAGTTTCTCACAATGTACATTATACAAGAACATTTATCATCCCAGAAAAAAATACTTAATAAATTTCAGGCTCAGGCTCGTCGCTTTTACAAAATGTTGATGTTATATTTTATTGTACACAAGTAGTGCAGAGCGTTTTATTACTTTTATATTTCATGCCTAAGGTTTTTTATCTTGATCACAATTATCTTAACTGTTTTTAGAGGATTAACCAATAGTTTTTCTAATGTTTGATACTTGCATTTACCTATATTAATATAAAATGTTAAAATAAAGAACAAAAATGTACTTAAATACAAGTTCGTTATGAACAATTTTGAGGGAGGTGGTAAATCCAAATTCTACCTATACTGATGAGCAGTACAGTTAAGCCCCAGACAAGAATTAAAACAGCAGCAAGCAAGTTAACTCAGACAATTGCAAACTGACCTGCTAATCATTTCTTTGTCTGGCTTTATTGCATGAATATAATGTTATTGTTATTGTTATTTGTTAATTGTTAATTGTTAATTGTTAGTGTTAGTTGTTCTTGTAGTTCTTGTTCTTATTCTTGTTATTGTTTGTTAATTGTTAATTGTTAATTGTTTTCTCGTTCTCGTTCTCGTCGTTCTCGTTCTCGTTCTCGTTCTCGTTCTCGTTCTCGTTGTCGTTGTCGTTGTCGTTGTCGTTGTCGTTCTCGTTCTCGTTCTCGTTATCGTTATCGTTATCGTTATCGGTATCGGTATCGGTATCGGTATCGCTTTCGCTATCGGTATCGCTATCGCTATCGCTATCGTTATCGTTATCGTTATCGTTATCGTTATTATTATTACTATTATTATTATTATTTTTCCTAGATTTTTTAGCAGGTTGACATTTTATAAAAGAGTTTTGTGGTTTTGCTTCATTTCCAAGCCAATTGTTTTGGCAATAGACACAAGACATTTATTGATAGCGCAGTACCCAGTCCCTCATTTAGAATAGAAATTGTGAAGAAAGTTTGAGTTTTAAAAGAGGGATGAAGCTAGTGAAAGCAGTTGATCATGAATATAATGATAAAGGTGTAATTGGCGTGATTGTACCTGTGAATGCCATGAATGTGTCAGATAAAAGAATAAACATTCACGTCTAAATTGGAGGGAATGAAGCTTACTAAGAAATTGTGGATTGGGTATTATGCATAGAAGTCTACAAGATGGCGTAAATTTCATTCTATTTCCATGCATTTCATTCCAGCCAACCAAACTCTATCTAAGTGTTTGTATAATAAACATTTTGGCCAACTAAAAATCGACAAATAACTGTGTTAAGATTTACCTCCTTGTCAGTCAATTCTATAACCTCAATATGTCGAGGAAGCAATTCTTGCAGAAGGCTTAAACTCCATTTCTCTAAAGCCACAGGTAGTAAGGTGTGATTTGTATATGCCACAGTTCTGAAAAAAATGAATGGTCTCAGAGAAATCTATAAGATCACAACATGGCTATACAATCTGAAGAGAAAAGTAAAGTACACTGCACAAACCTACTTGTGAAAGCTTATTTATTTATTTATTTTAATTGATATTTTGGGGGAGGGTGGGATCTTTACAAGTACTTTAGAAAAAGACTGTAAAAATATGCCATGAAACTAAATGCCAATAATTACATCAATATCCAACATCATGGAGATACCTTTGAGTGATATTCCAAGCTTCCTTCCAGCTCAGTCCCTTCAAATCCATTAAAATTCTTATCAGCTCAGGTATGCAGAGTGTGGGGTGAGTATCATTCATTTGTACTACAACCTTTTCAGAAAAATTATTCCAGTTAATTGCTGCCCCTGATCTCCTTTCGAACTGAGCAATGATATCTTGAAGGGAAGCAGAGCATAATGTATATTGCTGCTTCAATCTAAGAGTCTTCCCTTCCTGTGATTCGTCACCAGGATACAAAACGTAGCATATCTGGTAAAACATAACTCTTCAATACTCTTGTAATTGCAATTTTAATTTAATAGACTTGTGAAATCTTAAGGGGTTGTCAAGTGCTAAACCACTAATTTCAATGTAAAGCACAAAGAATCTGAGTGACCGAGCACAGTTTTTCATTACAAACTGAGAATTTGCTTTATGGAAAGGTTGCAATTTGTGATTTCCTGAACAAAGTTTTGATAGAATATAACATTGATCTTTTGATCGACCATCAACTAACTTTTATCATCATGTACATATATATACCAGGCAGTTCTCGTCAGTTACAGTGCCAATGTATACCTAATCATATCTGTAGGTGCGCAAAATGTGATATATCAAATATGTGCCAACGACCAATTCTAAATTAGGCCATAACTCATAATTAAGATTAAATGTAACGAACACGTACAAGGCAAAAAAGTTCAAAATATAAGCTCTCAGAATTTTGTACATCAATGTATTAGTATTACCAAAAAAGAATAACTGAAAAATGCAAGAACATGTTAAATGCCACTTATTTTGAAGACCCAATATTCACTTGGAGGTAGGGCAGTTCAAGTAAGATGTATCAGGGCTAACTGATACAAAATCTATCCAGACCAGTAGAAGGTTCTGATATACGCAATCTTACCATTATTTAGTTACTATACGAATTAAATAAACATTTTTGCAAAAACAAAAAAAACAATAATGAAAACAAAAAAATTACACTGCAATATTAGGGTTCATTAGTGCATGAGATCTTGCTCGATGGTGTTTATGTAGGGTCCCAAAGTCTTAATTAAAAATAAAAGTTTCAGCACTACCACAAACCTATGCAGTCAAGCTGCCAAAGCTTGACACGAAGCCATTAAATTGCCTGGCAATCCAGAGATAGCTTCTTATTACAATGACATATAGAGTAGATGGCTTTAGTGGGACACAAATTTTGGGCAATGCAAAGCACTTGAGAGTTATAAACTATATCATTTAAATCTATCTCATTGACCACATTGCATTATCTTGGCTCATTGACCAACACCTGACTAGTTTACACTTGCTAAAAAGAAGGGAACGAGAAACAAAAGAAACCAAGAGACAACCAGCCGATTCTACATTCACAGAATTACAATCTCCTACGCAATAAAAGTGAAAACAATTCCTAATAGGCTAGTAGCACCAATATTAAATATGCAAATAGTTTGCCTCTTTTTATGTACTAACAAATAAACTAAACCATTCATAGTACAACTGCACACAAATCCAAGAAAGGGTCCAAAAAAAACTTTTGCAAAAACAGTGCAACTAAATTAACCCCACATGAACCAAGATTTTAATAGCATGAAAATGTAAAACAATCAATTTTCATATGAAATTAATTAAGTTAATGATATTACCTTAGTTCTTTTCTTTCCCCTTTTGATTTGGATGCCAGTTAGCATCTCCATAGAAAAGTTGCAAAGGTCCATCTAATCCAGCAGAAAACTGAGAATGGTGCTGATGATTGTCCCCCTTTGTCGCCGCGGGGCTAACGAAGAAAGGTACATTGGATCCATCACCTGGAACAAACCCCTGAAGGTGAGGAGGCAACATTGATGGTGAATTGGACTGAAGGGTCCCCCAATTATAACCCGAAGCAAGGCCGGATGAGACTGAGAAGTTAAGATTGTAATTATCATTTCCTCCGGTAGCAGTTGCAACTGGGACAAGATTACTATTATCCTGGACAAACGAAAACTGATGGTGCTCCTGGTGATGTTGATGGTCTCCGGTAGTAATACTAAATGGTTCCAGAGAATTTCCCATCTGAATTTGTCCAGAATAACCATTCAAAATATGATCCATCGGAGCTCGATAAGCTGATCCAGTAAGGGTATTAGTACAACTAAAATTTCCAGTTAGTAATATACTGGATAAAATAATTATTATTAACTTTATGCTCTACTAATTGCTTCTCTTAACCTTGAACATTTTAGAAGTAACACATCACAGCAACAATTGAATAATTTATTTTTGTACAAACAGTAAAAAACTAAACATTTTAGTTGAGATTCTTGAGTATCCAATACTCAAGCACACAGTCAAATACATTAAGCATACTTGTTTATTAATACCTCACTTACCCCAACCTTAAAACTATGTAGTTGTTGTATCTAATCATCATCTTCTTCTTCGTATCACCTTACATTCTCTTCATAGAAAGCATATAAATTAAAATGAAAATTAAAGTACAAGTACAGAAATAATACATAAAACCCAATCCGAACATCCAAACAAACAACACGTTGAATAAGGCACCTTGGTTAGTAATTAAGGACAACAAACCTGAATTTTTGCCCTCTCTTCCTCTTCCTTGAGATTTACAGCTGCTCCCCGTTCCGTTGTCAAGGACCCCTCTTCCTACCCCTCCAATTTTAACTGTTGTGCGTTTAATAAATCTGATTTCTGAATCAAAATTAGGAATATATCATAAAATGAATGTCCTATAATGTTTTTGTAATGTCCTAAAAAGTACATTTGGTCTTTCAATTCTTAAGACATTAGGCTTTTCATTTTTGTATGATTCTTGTCTTTTTGATTCCTTGTAACCTACAACTTGTAAGACTATAAATAGGTTCCATATGTAAACTTGTGAACTTACTTGAATTAATAAAAATTCTCTTCTTGATCTCTCTCTCTAAATATCTAATATATATTACCAGTTATAATATATTTATAACACGTTATCAGCACGATTTGCTTAAAAAGATTTTTGAAGTTAGTTTGCTGGGAGGTTTGAAGGTTCGCACAAAAAGGTCACTAGTTTTCTTATCTTCTAAATCTTCTTATCTTCTAAATCCAACTCTAAGGTACGCGTCTTTATTAATGGATTTGTTTTTGCCTTTTACATATGTTTTGTGCACTAAATGTATAAAATTTTTAGCATGTATGTTAAGCTCCCATATAAAATATTGAAGTCTTATGAATGAAGTGGTTTATGAGATATTGGTTGCATAATATTAAAGATCTACATGACACCATGTACCATCACGTTAATGTATATAATAATCAGTATATATGCAATTCTTAATAATTTGTTTTCATACATATAGACCGAGACATCCTTTAACTTTTTTTTAGAATATAAGAAACAATGAGTTTCTTGTTTGTTTATCTATTTGTCTATCTACATATTTTCGCATTATATCCATGTTTGGAATTTATTATTGTTATGATTTATTATTTTAACTTTGTGATTATCTTTTCTTAAGAATGTCAAACTTTACCAAACTTGAATTTGAGGCTCTTTATATTACCGGAAAGAACTATTTGTCATGGATATTGGATATTGAAATTCATTTAGCCGCACAAGGTCTTGGAGATACAATCAAAGAGAGAAATAAAGAATCTGAATCAAACAGCGCGAAGGCAATGATTTTTCTTCGCCGCCACCTCCACGAAGGACTCAAAACTGAATATCTTCCGGTGAAAGATCCACTTGAACTTTGGAAAAAATTTAAAAGATAGATATTGTTGTGGGAGGATTTTTGCACAACTACGTGGAGGCCGTTGCTGGAATAGCGCCGTTAAATATGAAATCTCCTAACTGCCCGGAAAGGCTCACATTCGGAGATTTATGGCTAGCCGCCCGGGAAGGCACACGGCTAGGGGTTACTGAAGAACACGGGAAGGTGTTTTGGTGATGATTGGGGCTGAATCTACGGGATAGAGCTCAAGGACCATCTGTTGGCCAGCCAAGAACCCTAATTTGACTGTGTCACACAAGAGTGCACGTGCTCTAGCTACTCAAGGAGTGTAAGTGTCGAAGAAGATCCCGTAAACTGCCTACATACCACTATTTATAGTGGATCAAGCCCCGATGTAGTTCTTCATTGATAAGTTCGACTGTTTGTGATGATTTATCCTCTCTCCAGTGGGATGATGACTGTTGTTGCTGATATAAATCGTGTATCAACTGATTGTGATGTAGTTATCAGGTTTCCAAGCCTTATCAGGACTGTTGGAAGCCTATCCACTGATGTTTATCTCATGAATGAAGGATTTATCATGTATATATGATGTATATCCTCGAATAACTGAATAATTATCCGTTTAGAGGTGTATTTCAGCTGTAGAGACGTGCTCCTAAAAAGTAGGAGGCCTGCCTTATCCAATCTGGCGGACTTATCAGGCTTCCGGCGGAAGCTGGGGGTACCACCCGGTAGCCTGACTCCGGTAGACTCTCTGGTAGCCCAATTATTGAAGCCATACTGGAAGCCTTATTTGATGGCTGTCCTAGTCTGAATCTGTGTTTCTGCCAGGCTTCCGGGGAAGCTGGGGGTACCACCCGGTAGCCCCTCCGGTAACCCAGTTACGGAAGCTATGCTGGAAGCCCTCTCTGATGGTTATCATTGGCTATGGATGAGACTATCCCTGGGACCATAAGCCTTATATTCTTTCAATGTTCATCGCAAGGTAGCCCATCTGGGGGTACCGCCCGGTAACCCAAACTATGGCAACCCCTTTGGTAAGCTGGTTATGGAAGCCATTCTGGTAAGCCACGTCTGGTAGCTGTACTGGAAGCTATGTAATGATGTCTATGGGTTGTGGATCATCCATGGGAGGCCATTCCCAGGACCCTTATCGTCATATCTACCTGTTACCCATCTTATGGTAGCCCCTATGTATTGTCATAGACTCTTGGAAGCCTGTTATCCGGGAGCCATGCCATTCGGGAGCCCTTCTACCTGGGAGCCCTATTATCTTGGGAGCCCTGTTATCAGTTTTCATGGGTTACCACGGGTACCTTGGAAGCCCTCTAATACATCCTCTTTCCTTGTGGATTGGACCCAAAACTCATAACGGGCCTAAATCTGATCCATGCGAGATTTTGGTCACAACAACTACCCCCCGGTTCCTTGAAGTATAAGTGCAATAGGAACCAGAATAAGGTAAGGTCCAATCCTTTCTTATTATTCTCTCGGAGAAGTACACATCTTCCACATCGTGTTCCCAAGCTTACATGAGCTAACTCGGCGTAAGAAACAGGAAACACTTTGCTTCCGCATGCATATTTGAATGTGAGTTCTCAAATCAAGGATATCTTTTATTCACTTCATATCATTCGTGGTACTCTAGTTGGCATCATAGCACGGGGCTACCGGCTTCTGGCATTTCTTCTCTAGAATCATGACTTTACACTCTAATCGAGATGCTTCCTTCTCTACCAAATTGGCCTTCATGTAAGAATCCCTTGATGTCCTGAAGCTCCTGCGGTTGTAGGGATGCCTCAAGCATCCAAACCCTGGGCTACCAAGACAACTAGAAAAAGAGATAAGTAACGAGGGCTAAGTAGCCCTTAAAGATAATGCACAAGATCACACATATTTGATGCATACAGGAAAGTATGAATATGCTAGTGCAAATGATTTTGTAAAAAAATGTATGTTGTCGCTTCTCCAATCAAGTAGGACCTTGGCGAACACACTTTTTCAAGCATTGTGCCACAATTTTCAGATGTTTCCATTATTCCAACGCATTGGATCCCCAAAGAAATTGTTGAGTATTTTGAGGACTTCTCCTATAATGAGTATTTTGAGGACTTCTCCTATAATGAGTATTTTGAGGACTTCTCCTATAATGAGTATTTTGAGGACTTCTCCTATAAGTTGTAAGTGATTTGTACTCGAATGAATTTTCAAGAGGCAACACATAATCTCATATGTGCACTTATGTCATTAATAATCTTGTATGCGTGTCTCAAGGGGAACCAATGGAAGGTCGTGGAGACACCTTCAATTGCTGCCATGTCTTTCCAAGTGGTAACATGTGGGGCATATAGCGTGCCTAGGTACCTACTCGATAGTTTCAGCTAGCAATTTTGAAAAAATGTTTTATAAAACACGTGCATTGTGTGAATCATGATGATTTTCATGCATTGGTTCATGTATAATTCAGATCATGTAGGCATACTCATATGTTTGTGAATTTATGCAAGGCAAAACAATGATCTTTTTGACAAAACATGCATCTCAGCAAAGTTTTCAGATGAATGTTGAAAAATCTTCTTTATAAGTGTGTAAATATGCATGATAGTGAATATGCAAAGACAGTAGAGTAGAACTTATCTTTGTTCTTATCGTGCCAATCCGGGTTCGGGTTTCCGTTGATGAACATGGAGGGTGGAAGCCCCTTGTTTCATGTGAACTTCTGACGGGAACCCCTTTTTCTTCTTTGTGGTAGGGTGTTGGGGAACCGAGTTACCCCCCGAGCCCTTAGATCTCTTTCTGATCATGTAATATGTCAGCCCATTCCAGCTTTAATCTTATTTTTGTGAAGTCTAGAAGTTGTTGGCTATAGCCGATCATCAATGAACCTGCAAGCTGTTTGACAGAAGATGCAGAATGGAAGCAACAAGCTGGAAGCTATTAGTTGGAAGTTGTTAGCTATAAGCTTCAAGTAAGTATCAAAGAACCTGTATACCATTAGTTGCAGATTAAAATCAAAGAAATCATTAGTCGGTAGCTATAAGCAAATAACAAGGAAACTTGTTAGCCACAGGTAAACATCATGGAACCCGGAAGCCATTTGCTTCAGGTGAATAGCAATCATCCTGCAAGTTATTAATTGCATATAAATAATATGTAAACAATCAGCAACAGGTATATAGCATGAAACCTATTAGTAGTAGGTAAACAGTAAGGAACCTGCAAGTTGTTAGGTGAATAACATTAACCTTGCATGCTATCCATTGCAGGTGAGCAATAAAGATATAGGCTAGCCGTTAGCTACATATAAACATTCAAGGAATCTATTAACCTCAAACATTACTTATCTCACAATATATTTTCTAGTGCATGCCTGATGTTCATCTCATGTATCCTAAATGAGTGATAAGATATGTATTGCTTAGGTAATATCTAGACATGTTAATAACATATTTGAATTTTAGTAGGCAGGAGTCATTTAGCATCATGCAGATATTCATGTGGTAGAGTCACATAGGATGCACAATGAAAGATATCTTGTAGGTCTTGCTAATCATCTTGACTTAATACCCCTAGCATATCGAATTCTCCTATTCACGCAAGGATTTCAATGAATTCGGCATATCAAAAAGTAATAATCTTAGCCTAAGGGATAATCATTTCACATACTTGTCATAGAGTGCAATTTCATGCAATTAAAGAGGGTTTAGTTTCTCACATACCTGTGTAATTTGGTTATGACGTGTGTATTCAGACGCATCATAAATATTACCTCGTCATCATCATAGGAGTAGTGAAGGAGCTTCCAACTTTGGAACCTTCAACTGTTTCAATGGTAACCCGTAATGACTGTTCACATGCATTGTGGGTGACTGGAACCCTGCCCTTCGAGATTGTAGTATTCATCTAAGAGCTTCCACCATGACATATCGTCTTGGTAGCCCTACCTTGGGATACCCATCCTGGATGCTTCATCTTTGAAACCCCATCATGTGATCCTCACTCTAGATGTTTTATTCTGGAAGCCCCATCCTAGGGTTCCCATCTTGGATGTTTTGTCCTTGAAGCTCCATCGTGGATGCCCTAGGTTTAGCAGAACCTTCATCCTGGAAGCGCTTTTGGTTCAGGAACCTTGTATGGTGTAGAAAGTATTAGAGCTTCCGTCTTGGAACCCCAATATTCAAGAACCATTTTTGGGTAGGAATCTGCCCATCTTCTAAAATATGCTTAGCTTCGAAAGCTGATCCTGCAAAACTTTGTGAATTCTACCAACAGGAACCTTAAAAGTTAATCATTAGGTTGGTTGGTTTATAAACTAATTGTTATCTAGTTTAATGAATGTATGCATATTGCATCTGATAGGGTCATCTTATTATTAGCCTTAGACATATGTTAATGGCATCTATATCCATCACTAGGTAACCTCTTTCTATCACTTAACGTTTAAAGTGCAAGGGTTCCTACCTAGCGCATGATTAACTTAGTAAAATCTGTTTAGGCATTAGGCCTACCATTCAAATTCTAGTACGTTTAAGCAGTTATGTTCAGGCTAAGGCATTCTAGCTAAGCCTAAATCTGATTATTAGGGGCTAACCATTTACTTAGTGTCGTAGTGAATGCTTTCCTAAGTAAGCGAGGTGTTCGAAGTTTGATAGGATTGTGTACTATGAAGAGAATACTGCTCTACAAGTAAAAATGATAATCAAGTTAAGCTTCCATACAGGAGGTAACCTTTGCAAGTCAATAAAGGGTATCATAGATCTACACATAAATGCTTAATCACTTTTCTTTTATAGCCATAAGGTATGCACATGAATTCGTTAACTAAACATTAGTGGATAAGCTAATTCTTTTAATAGCAAGCTTGGAAGAGTAATAGAGTGTATGCGCATTACCATAATTCAAAGGAGTAAGTTTAGTCTTCACATACCCGTATAGGTTGCTCAAAAGCGTATGGGGTTGCATGTACCTTATCCCTTGAGGTTGCAACTTCCGTCTTAGGGGCTTCCGTTGCGGGAGCTTGTCACCCGGAAGCCTGACTCTGGGAGCCCCATCTGGGAGCCCTGTTTGTGGAAGCCTAGCACCGGCAGCCCAACCTGGAAACGTTTGTTCCGGGGCCCTATCCTTAGTCCGCGTGGTTGCCACCCTGGGTGTGGGGGTACCGTCCGGTAACCCTATAGGTCCTGGAAGCCCGCAGTATGGAAACCTGGCTCTGGGAGCCTTACTGGCGGTAACCCATTACTGGTAGCCTGGGTGCCGGAAGCTCGACCTGGGAGCCTTCATTCCGGGAGCCCCAATTATTTTATGAAATCGAGTGTGATAATGCCATGTAAGCCATTCTTGCAAGGCTACATTAGTAAAATCTTTGATAATCCATACGAGTTAACTCTTGTAACCACGTAGGTTAGTGATTGAAAGATCGATGTATGCCAATCACGGTTCCATACATGATTAATAACAAAGGAAGCCATGTATGCCAATCAGGGTTCCATACATGACTAAAAAGGAAGGGATCCAGGTGTGCCGATCAGGGTACCACACAAGCCCGAAAAATTAAGGGATCCATGTATGCCGATCAGGGTTCCATATATGCCCAAATAACCAAGTATGCCATGTGAACCAGTCAAGGTTCCACACATGTCTGCTAATTAATAGAGGGATCCATGTATGCCGATCAGGGTTCCATATATGCCCAAATAATGAAGGGATCCATGTATGCCGATCAGGGTTCCATACATGCCCTAGTGACCAAGTAAAACATCTGAACCACTCAAGGTTCCGTACATGTCTGGTATTGAAGGGATCCAGGTGTGCCGATCAGGGTACCACACCAGCCCAAATAATGACGGGAACCATGTATGTCGATCAGGGTTCCACAAAAGCCCAAAATAATGAAGGGGAACCATGTATGCCGAACAGGGTTCCATACATGCCCTGGTAACCAAGTAAGACATGTGAACCACTCAAGGTTCCGTACATGTCTGGTATTGAAGGGATCCAAGTGTGCTGATCAGGGTACCACACCATCCCAGGTAATGAGGGGAACCATGTATGCCGAACAAGGTTCCATACATGCCCTAGTAACCAAGTAAGCCATGTGAACCACTCAAGGTTCCATACATGTCTGGTATTGAAGGGATCCAGGTGTGCCGATCAGGGTACCACACTAGCCCAAGTAATGAGGGGAACCATGTATGTCGTACAGGGTTCCATACATGCCTTGGTAACCAAGTAAGCCATGTGAACCACTCAAGGTTCCATACATGTCTGGTATTGAAGGGATCCAGGTGCCGATCAGGGTACCACACCAGCCCAAGTAATGAGGGGAACCATGTATGCCGAACAGGGTTCCATACATGCCCTGGTAACCAAGTAAGCCATGTGAACCACTCAAGGTTCCGTACATGTCTGGTATTGAAGGTATCCAGGTGTGCCGATCAGGGTACCACACCAGCCCAAGTAATGAGGGGAACCATGTATGCCGAACAGGGTTCCATACATGCCCTGGTAACCAAGTAAGCCATGTAAACCACTCAAGGTTCCGTACATGTCTGGTATTGAAGGGATCCAGGTGTGCCGATCAGGGTACCACACCAGCCCAAGTAATGAGGGGAACCATGTATGCCGAACAGGGTTCCATACATGCCCTGGTAACCAAGTAAGCCTTGTAAACCACTCAAGGTTCCGTACATGTCTGGTATTGAAGGGATCCAGGTGTGCCGATCAGGGTACCACACCAGCCCAAGTAATGAGGGGAACCATGTATGTCGTACAGGGTTCCATACATGCCCTGGTAACCAAGTAGGCCATGTGAACCACTCAAGGTTCCGTACATGTCTGGTAATAGAGGGATCCATGTGTGCCAATCAGGGTTCCACACAAGCCCAAAAAATGAAGAGAGTCATGTATGCCGATCAGGGTTCCATACATGCCCTAGTGACCAAGTAAGCCATGTGAACCACTCAAGGTTCCATACATGTCTGGTAATGGAGGGATCCATGTGTGCCAATCAGGGTTCCACACAAGCCCAAGTAATGAAGGGAGCCATGTATGTCGATCAGGGTTCCATACATGCCCTAGTGACCAAGTAAGCCATGTGAACCACTCAAGGTTCCATACATGTCTGGTAATGGAGGGATCCATGTGTGCCAATCAGGGTTCCACACAAGCCCAAGTAATGAAGGGAGCCATGTATGCCGATCAGGGTTCCATACATGCCCTAGTGACCAAGTAAGCCATGTGAACCATTCAAGGTTCCGTACATGTCTGGTAATGGAGGGATCCATGTGTGCCAATCAGGGTTCCACACTAGCCCAAGTAATGAAGGGATCCATGTATGCCGATCAGAATTCCATACATGCCCTAGTGACCAACTAAGCCATATGAACCATTCAAGGTTCCATACATGTCTGGTAACAATCATGAAAAGTTTAAAATTCTGATAATTTCAACCTACTACGGAGGGATGTACATCCACTACCCCCTAGTTCCGGATGGTAGCCTGACTGCCATGTGGAACTATGTTTGTGGGGCTTCCATGCCCTTCTTTTCCAATTAATCATAAGTCAACAAATGTATAAGGAAATAGTCAACTTCTCCTTTTACTGAAAATCAAATACTACGATTACATCAAACTGCATCCAGGGGATATGTGCATCCATTACCCCCCGGGCATCTGGTTCAACTCTATTTTTGATATTTTCACTTCTTTCCTTAGAAGGTTTAAATCTATACCTGGGAAGCAGGGTATTGTATCATAACTTGTTGCAGCTCTTGTCAGGTTCATGAACCTCAATTGGGAAGCCACATTTCTTTTCATCGTTAGGAGGCCTATGCCCATTTTCTTCTTGATAGGAAGCCTCCTTTCATTAATTTTTGATTGGTTGTTCTTGTGAGCATCTTCATGTAGACCCTTTATTGGACATTTTAGATTTTCTCCATTTCTCATGTGGGAGGCTGCAAGCCATATTTTTCAGGGGGAAGCCATCCCTTTCCCATAGCAACCTCTTTGAAAGGTTCTTTTTTTTTTTTTATTAAGAGCCCTTTTTAGATGCCTCCGATTTCCTTGCATACTTTCAGGATAACCTTCCATTCTACACTTGCCAGATAGTTGGTAGCCCTAATATGTGGCAACCCAAGTGGCATGCCATACGTGGGCCTCATATCGCTTCCTTTTTGGTAGTGAGATCATCGGTATCCTTTAATATTTTTGTGGTAGCTTTCCAGAATTTTGTTTGCTTTCACAATTCTTTCCCGAAGACATCTCATGATTCGAGCTTCAACTGTTGGAGGGGCTTCCCATAGGAGCATCCCGTGAGGAAAACTTTTGGTTCGTAAATCTTTTAGGAGCCTGAGGTGACCATAATATATATGCCTTCTTTATTTGGTAGCCTCTAGCCCTTAGCCATCCTTGCCATTCTCATGAGGCTTCTGGTCAGGCTGCAACCATGATTGTATTTTCGGGAGTTGCAATAATATTTGGTTACCCCTTTTCCAAGAGCTTTATTTGCATTCTTGGCATTGGCACCTCCATTAGTTCATCTTAAAGGCTTTCATGCCTTTTCTTCTTCGGTGAGAGACTTGGTAGTGCTCTTCGAGATTTTATTAGTGGCCCTTCTAGGCAACCCTTCTAATTTTGGATGGGAAGCCTCGTGGTCAAATTGCAATTGAGGGTACCACTCACTTGTCTTCTACAGCCGGTAACCCTTTTACAGAATTATAGGATATGCCTTAGTTCAGCTTTCCTAAAATCATATTTGAGGACCTTCTCATCGTCTGAGTTGTTCCCATTTAGCAACGTGGCTGGTAGGTCACTCATTTTCTACATGGCATTTGTGTTCCGGGATGCTGATCAGTTGCACCGGAAGCCATGTATTTACTCCGCAGTATCAAATTGCTCATGAGGAAGAATTTTTTAATTCCATGGTTTCCCTTACCAGCTTCCAACATCAATATTATTGGTGGTGCTACCCCCCGAACGAATTGGGAACCTTGACACGAGGTTTCCATGGTGGAAGCCCCACACTATGAGTGCACATCTTCTTTTTACTGACTTTTTTGTCCACATGTTTAGAACATCGTCATCATTTCTCTTTTTTTGACTACTGATCTCATTTGTCAATTGTATTAGGCATTTTACTTATAAAGACAACGAATAGGAATCTGCTTCCAGCTTTATAGATATTCAATTGGTACAGCATTTTGCTATTACCACGGGTGGTGCATATGTGCTACCCCCCGAGTGTCTACGAATGACAAAATTCATGATAGCTGAGTTCAAAGTTACACAGCTATAACTAATAAGTTGTATATCATTGAGCCTATGCCCAAAAGAGGCCTTCCGCTGGGGCTTCCTGATGGGTGGCAATTTAGGGTGTCTTCCTTGGGACCCCAATCCAATCATGTGACTGGTCAGTCTAGCTCGTTGGTGTTTTGTCTTCGGGGCTACTGGATCCAGGGCTTCTGAATTTTAGGGCTTCCGGATTAAGGGCTACCGAATCCAGGGCTACCGAATCCAGGGCTACCGGATTCAGGGCTACCGAATCTAGGGTTTCCGGATCCAGGGCTACCGGATCCCGGGCTTCCGAATCGTAAGCTTGGAGGAGATCAAGTTCAGGGCTACCGGATTTCAGGGCTACCGGATCCAGGGCTACCGAATCCAGGGCTACCGGATCCAGGGCTACCAGATCCAGGGCTACTATCATATTCGGGGCTGCCACTCGTTGCACAAAACCTGGGGAGTGGCGGCCCATCTGCCTCCCAGGCTTTGCTCAGCCTTTCAACAATAAATGGGTCCGGTTGCCCGTTGGAGGGTATATATTCTTCATCCAAGGCCGCAAGTATGCCGGAAGCCTGACTTATGCTTTATCCATCCAGCTACTAGGCTTCCAAAGGATAGGAACTTTCCTTCTCTGACATGGCTATACGCTTGAGATTCGTTCTGACCTTGGTATTCATGGGTTTCCAGCGGGAGCCCTTCATGTTGATGCCTTGGTACCCCTAGGCGGGATCCCGGGTGCAAGCCCCCTTGGCATCCTGATCGCATTGGTCCTCGAAGGCCCTTTTGATCCCCCATCTGAGATCTCTTCAGATTACTTCTTTAAGGGGAAATTTCGCCCACCTTTCATGATGATGCCATGGTACCCCTAGGTGGGATCCCAGGTGGAAGCCCCCTTGGCACCCTGATTGCATTCGTCCTCGAAAGCCATTTTGAGCCCCAAACTGAGATCTCTTCAGATTACTTCTTTCAAGGGAAATTTCACCCATTTTGTGCGGTTTCGGGCCAAAAATCAGGCCATCCAATCCCGTATTTGGCTTATTTTGTGCACCAACAATGCCACTATTGATCATCTCATATTTTAAGGGAATTTCATGTCCCTGCATATCATCTCAAAAAATATCTCCAGGCCCATTTTCATGCGAGTTTCATCCCGGAATCGTTTCTTGGTCATCTCGTTTTGGCAATGGATTAAGCTCCATTTCACACTCCTTCTTCAATTCAGAAGCTCTTTCAAGGGAGTCCAATTTTGCTCCCATTCGTTTGATGTACTGATACATGTCGTGGATGTTAGCAATATGCTTTTTATCACCATTTTCCTTGTCAATATCGTTAGATGGCGTTTCATCATTGCCGAAGCGGTCAAACATCTTTTCCTCCAAAAAGATGATAATTAAAGGCCCCCTCCTTCTAGCGCCAATTGTTGTGGGAGGATTTTTGCACAACTACGTGGAGGCCGTTGCTGGAATAGCGCCGTTAAATATGAAATCTCCTAACTGCCCGGAAAGGCTCACATTCGGAGATTTATGGCTAGCCGCCCGGGAAGGCACACGGCTAGGGGTTACCGAAGAACACGGGAAGGTGTTTTGGTGATGATTGGGGCTGAATCTACGGGATAGAGCTCAAGGACCATCTGTTGGCCAGCAAAGAACCCTAATTTGACTGTGTCACACAAGAGTGCACGTGCTCTAGCTACTCAAGGAGTGTAAGTGTCGAAGAAGATCCCGTAAACTGCCTACATACCACTATTTATAGTGGATCAAGCCCCGATGTAGTTCTTCATTGATAAGTTCGACTGTTTGTGATGATTTATCCTCTCTCCAGTGGGATGATGACTGTTGTTGCTGATATAAATCGTGTATCAACTGATTGTGATGTAGTTATCAGGTTTCCAAGCCTTATCAGGACTGTTGGAGGCCTATCCACTGATGTTTATCTCATGAATGAAGGATTTATCATGTATATATGATGTATATCCTCGAATAACTGAATAATTATCCGTTTAGAGGTGTATTTCAGCTGTAGAGACGTGCTCCTAAAAAGTAGGAGGCCTGCCTTATCCAATCTGGCGGACTTATCAGGCTTCCGGCGGAAGCTGGGGGTACCACCCGGTAGCCTGACTCCGGTAGACTCTCTGGTAGCCCAATTATTGAAGCCATACTGGAAGCCTTATTTGATGGCTGTCCTAGTCTGAATCTGTGTTTCTGCCAGGCTTCCGGGGAAGCTGGGGGTACCACCCGGTAGCCCCTCCGGTAACCCAGTTACGGAAGCTATGCTGGAAGCCCTCTCTGATGGTTATCATTGGCTATGGATGAGACTATCCCTGGGACCATAAGCCTTATATTCTTTCAATGTTCATCGCAAGGTAGCCCATCTGGGGGTACCGCCCGGTAACCCAAACTATGGCAACCCCTTTGGTAAGCTGGTTATGGAAGCCATTCTGGTAAGCCACGTCTGGTAGCTGTACTGGAAGCTATGTAATGATGTCTATGGGTTGTGGATCATCCATGGGAGGCCATTCCCAGGACCCTTATCGTCATATCTACCTGTTACCCATCTTATGGTAGCCCCTATGTATTGTCATAGACTCTTGGAAGCCTGTTATCCGGGAGCCATGCCATTCGGGAGCCCTTCTACCTGGGAGCCCTATTATCTTGGGAGCCCTGTTATCAGTTTTCATGGGTTACCACGGGTACCTTGGAAGCCCTCTAATACATCCTCTTTCCTTGTGGATTGGACCCAAAACTCATAACGGGCCTAAATCTGATCCATGCGAGATTTTGGTCACAACAGATATGATCATCAAAAGATTGTGATTCTTCCAAAAGCTCGTTATGATTGGATGCATTTGAGGCTTCAAGATTTTAAAATCGTCAGTGAATATAACTCCGCACTTTTTAAAATAACTTCTCAACTAAAATTATGTGGAGAAAATATTACTGACACAGATATGTTAGAAAAAACTTATTCAACTTTTCATGCCTCAAATATACTCCTCCAACAACAATATCGTGAAAAAGGTTTTACAAAATATTCAGATTTAATATCATGTCTTCTTGTTGCTGAGCAAAATAATAAGCTTTTGATGAAGAATCACGAATCTCGCCCTACTGGATCTAGCCCTTTCCCTGAAGTGAATGCGGAATCTTATAATTTTGGGCGTAGACGCGGTGGTGGACGTGGTCGAGGAAATTTTGTGAGAAACAACCGTTTTCTCAAACATAGAAAACAAAATTCCAACCCGAAGTTAGAGATAGTGGAGAAAGATAAAAGAGTACAAAAGAATGTTGAGAATATTTTCGATGTGGAATGAAGGGTCATTGGTCGCGTACCTGTCGTGCGCCCAAACACTTGGTTGACCTATACCAAGCATCCCAGAAGGAGAAAGAAAAATCTGTTGAAGCAAATTCTGCTTTTCAAGATGATGGACCCGAATACAACCCCTCTGATATGACACACTTGGAAGTGTCTGATTTTTATGAAATCCCTGAAGGAAGCGGCAATGAATGATACATATATTATTATACTTAGTTGGTTGAAAGACTGTTTATCTTAATTTAATTATTATGTGTAAGACTTTATGTGCTTAATTATTATGAAATTTCTAATTATGTGTGCTTTTATTTGAAGTGATATGAATATCTCTCATTCTCGCACTGCTCATAAAATAGATGAAGATATTTGTCTCGTTGATAGCGCAACTACGCACACTATCCTTAGAAATGAAAAATATTTTACTTCTTTACACAAGTACAAAGGCAATGTTAACACTATATCCGTAAGTATTAATTTGATTGAAGGCTCTGGAAGAGCTAACTTGTTATTACCTGGAGGAACAAAATTTGTTATAACTGATGCATTGTTCTTTCCAGAATCACAAAGAAACTTGTTGAGTTTCAAAGATATTCGCAGAAATGGATATCATATTGAAACAATCAGTAAAGAAAATAAAGAATTTCTTTGTATAACATGCATCACTTCGGGTAAGAAATACATGAAGGAACAACTACCCGCTTTTTCTTCCGGATTATATTATACAAATATACGTGAAATTGAGGCAAATGCAATCGTAAGCCAGAAGTTTACTGATACAAGCAATTTTATTGTTTGGCATGACCGGTTGGGACATCCGGGATCAACTATGATGCGGAGAATTATTGAAAACTCGCATGGGCATCCATTGAAAAACCAGAAGATTTTTCAATCGAATGAATTCTCCTGTGCTGCTTGTTCTCAAGGAAAATTAATAATCAGGCCTTCTTTGGCTAAAGTTGGAACAGAATCTCCTAGATTTTTAGAACGGATACAGGGTGATATATGTGGGCCCATTCACCCGTCATGTGGACCATTTAAATATTTTATGGTATTAATTGATGCATCAACTCGATGGTCACATGTGTGTTTATTATCGTCTCGCAACCTGGCGTTTGTGAGACTACTTGCGCAAATAATTCGATTAAGAGCACAATTTCCTGATTATAATATCAGTACAATCCGTTTAGACAATGCAGGAGAATTCGCATCTAGAGCCTTCAATGAGTACTGTGTGTCAATTGGAATCAATATTGAACATCCTGTTGCTCATGTTCATACATAGAATGGCCTCGCAGAATCATTCATCAAACGACTCCAATTGATTGCCAGACCATTGATTATGAGAACAAATCCCCCCACTTCAGTTTGGGGGCATGCTATTATGCATACAGCAGCACTTGTACGCATCAGACCTACAAGTTATCATAAATTTTCTCCCCTACAATTGGCTTCCGGAAGAGAGCCTAATATTTCCCATCTGAGAACTTTTGGATGTGCGGTATATGTCCCAATTGCTCCGCCACAACGAACAAAGATGGGTCCCCAAAAAAGATTGGGAATATATATCGGTTATGAATCTCCCTCTATAATAAAATATCTTGAACCATTGACAGGTGATATGTTTACAGCAAGATTTGATGACTGTCATTTTGATGAAACTATTTTTCCAAGATTAGGGGGAGAGAACAAGATTATCCTTAAATCAGGAGGAGAAAATAAACAGCTGGAAAAAGAAATTACATGGAATGCATCAACATTGAATACTTATGATCCCTTAATGTGACGCCCCCAGATCCGGGGTCGGAGATCTAGGCGCTCACGGTCCATTTTCCATTAGTAACATACCTGCTCTTGCACATAATATATATAACACAGCCATCGACCCCATAATAAACTCACACCACACTCACACACACAGGTTAGAGCCTCAGAAACGTCACACATTGATTAAACAGTAATAAAGTTATCAGAGTTATTACAGACCGAATTAAATAGTATTTATGCTACCAGCAACACTTCGATATGAAGCGAAGTTGGCGGCTTGAAAGTTTGTTACGATACACTGCCTTGCACAGGTCATGCTGATAAATAAAACGTACTAACAAAAGCTGCCAACAAATCCGGCTAATGGGGCCTACCGGTGGGATCTCAAGTGGTGGCTCGGGCCTAGTCACCTGCTTTCGAACAGTCTGCCTGGGTCTTGCCATTTCGCTTAGCTGTTGTGTTTGTTAAATTTCAAAACAAGCAAGAGTGAGCAACTATAGCTCAGCAAGAATATATGTATAAGGTAAGCAATATAACATTTCATATGATTGTCAGTTGATATACTTGTTTGTATCAATCAGTTATAAAATCACTTATCATAGTTGATAAATCTCGAAGGTGCAACAATATGTGCCCTTGTTTTCAAAATAAACTTGCAGTTCTAGATACTGCATTGAATCAACATCTTTCTCATCAAAATAAAACATTATCAGCAACTTGGCACGAAAGCCTAAGAAGCAGTGTCAAAGCATTTTTCCAAAATGGAGGAATGGGACTTAAAGAAAACACAAAACCTGACAAGGATTGACGATGATCAGTCGCCACATCCAAGTCCAATAATCCGCGGGTCTTCTCTACCGGTAGAAGGATAGAAACTACATCCGTAACTATCCCTCGGGTGAAAACTACATCCGTAATCACCCTCGATGAAAAATACATCCGTAATCATCCTTCGGCAACACCTGGGCCGGAATAATAAGTGATGGACCGCCTGGCTCACGGCCGCTTACACATCCCGGGAACCGTTCGTCAACGGTTCCCACACCTGCCAGAGTCCCTTTTTCTTTTCTTTTAAAACTTGATTTTGATTGAAAACAGAGTAATTGAGGTCCGACATCAGTCGACCGATGATTCTTGAAATCATACAAGAAGCAGAATCTGACCGGGGGTTTTCGAAAATGTTTTGAGTTCGAAAGAGTTCGAGTTTGAAAGTATTAAAAAGTATCTTGGATTAACTTTGTCTTTAAAGAATGAACAATAATTAATAAATAATATTTTAAGATTTAATATTAATAATTAATAAATAATTATTCGATAAAATAAACTTCTAATCCAAGATAGGGTTTCGAGTATTTACGAAGATATGAACATAATATTTGAGTATACGATACTCCCCAAATGACCCTTCGGGTTCTCGCAATCCAGATACGATATAATAATATACCGCTCCCCGGTCAATAGTATATACGGACCGCCACGACCTCTATTGCTAGAGTCGTTGTCCGAAAAAAACATTTCAATCTAAGTTCAAGGGGTAAAAGCATACATGTACTTGTTCAATCTCAATTGCATCAATACTTCGATAAACATAGCATTTGATATAATTTGAAAACTACAAACACAATAGTAAAAGTCCTTGTATATGGATAAGTTTTGAAAAGTAAACTTGCCTTGGTTTGGTTGGGGTGGTCGAGCGTGCGGATTCGAACGATCTATACATAAGCAATAATCGTTCGTTAGTACCTTAACAATATCTCTTTAATTACGGGGTTTTAAGGGGGTACGAAATTAACTTAACGGCTTCATCTTATGACTCCCTAGCCCCACTATAGGTCCATGTCATCACTCAATTACGCTTGTCACTTACTCGACTTAATTTAGTTACCACGTTCGAATCATAACCACTAACCCTAGAATCATGTTCCACTAATCGACTTTTTCCATTGCGCGAATTTTACTCTAGCATTTTTATAAAATCCAAAAATTCATATTTTAATCCAATTCCTTTTGGGTGGTCTTCACCACTGCATTCCCTACATTCTCAAATTTTTCCAGGATCCCACATATATTTTAAGGTGTTTAAACAAGGTTCACAAGGGGTTACTTAATGCAGTCCATAGTCCAGAAACAAAATTCACTCCTCCGGCCATAACTAAAAATCTACACATCACCTAGCCATGAACCTTACATTTCCAGAAACTACATTCAATTATCTTTCCAACAATATATGGTAGGACATCAGGGGACATCATTTGGGGGTTCAAAATCGTGCTAAAATACAGGTCAAAGTTCCTGGACAAAACTCAGCAAGCTCAAACTACTTAGATCAACCATTTTTCATACTTCCATAACATAATCAACACTTAATACACTTAGATCATGGTTCATAACACTCATGGAGATATATATATTAACCATAGTCATAAAAGTCACAATCTCAACATCAAAACTCAAGATCCATGCTATCCAATACATATACATCCAAGATTAGTTCTAAAACACATGGATCTACTACCATACTTTATAAATAAAACATAACCAAGGGGGTATGAGATTTTTATACCTTCATGAGCTCCTAGAGGCCTTGTATAAGCTTTACACAACTCAAAAACACCTTAGATGGTCTCCTACAACACTTACAATGCAAGATCTAAGGGAAAAACAAACTTGGTTACTATTCACCCAAGTTTGAACAATTTATAACTTGAAAATGGGTGGATAAAATGGAGTGAAATTGCTAGAATACCTTGTCTAGATGATGTAGATGACCTAGGAATTATGGCAAGATTTATGAGTGATGGAAGAGGGGAGGAGAAGAATTTTCTTCTCCACTTTGTGTCTTGGTCGAGAGCAACTACTAGGGGGGGGGAGAGAAAAGTTTCTGTGTTGTGTTTGTGTTTGTGTTTGGTAAATAATTGATGGTAATAGGTTGGGTGATACATATCACATGTAAGCATAGGTAGTGTACTAACAAGCATGGGTGCATGTACTATGTGTTCCCCTTTTTGAAAAAGTAACCAACTAGATACTATTCATCTTCCAATGGCCAACTAACTTGTTTGATTTCTAACCACTTGGTTGCAAGGGCTTGCATGCAATACTACTCCTTGTATTATTATTCTTCCACCAATGCTTGTTATTTAATCTTTAATTCGTATCGTATCTTAATTATTCTCTCGTAATAATATTGTGTCGCGTAGAGATTTTCCCCTATAATTCCTTAAGTACTTATTGTGTAAATTCCTCGAATGTCCATAATTCCTCGTCACAATTCTTAATAATTCCTTTAATACTCTAACCATTCTCAAATCCCAAGTTTTATAAATATGACTAACAATAAGACTCCTGCCTTCACAATCTTCCTTTTTATCTTACATGATAAATGCAACAACGCAGTTTCTCAGACAATCAATTCTATTGATCAACAGGGATGACTAGAAAGGTTCCATAATGACAATGTCACAAGATATTAAATAAAAGGAAATATTACCAAAAATTAGGGTTCTTACAGCCTCCCCTCCTTAAAAGGATTCCGTCCCGGAATCAGGTTGAAAACAGTTGGGGGTGCTTTTCACGCATCGCGCTCTCTAGTTCCCATGTTGATTCTTCGACATTCTGATTCCTCCACAAAACTCTCACTAGCTTGACAACCTTGTTCCTCAGCACCTGTTCTTTTCTATCCATGATTTCCACGGGTTGCTCGACATATGTTAAGTCTGGTTGCAGATCCACTTGATCATGTTCTATCACATGTCGGAAGTCGGTATGGTATGGTCGTAGCATGGACACATGGAACACATTATGTACTTGCTGTAAGCTCGGGGGTAAAGCCAATTCATAGGCTAACTTCCCAACTCGTTTCAAGATCTCAAAAGGTCCAATAAATCTCGGGCTTAGTTTTCCCTTCTTACCAAATCTCATCAATCCTTTCCACGACGATACCTTCAACATCACAAACTCTCCTACCTCATATTCTTTGTCCTTGCGGGTCTGGTGCGCATACTTCTTCTATCTGTCCTGGGCCGCTACCAGCCGTCCTCTTATGAGCTCGATAGTTTCTCTTGTCTGTTGGACCAGTTCAGGCCCTAAAATCTTCCGCTCTCCAACTTCTTCCCAACACAAGGGAGACCGACATCTTTGTCCGTATAAAGCTTCATATGGGGGCATGCCTATACTCGCATGGTAACTGTTGTTGTAGGAAAATTCGATCAACGGCAAGTGGTCATCCCAACTTCCCTTAAAATCAATAGCACATACCCTCAACATGTCCTCGATGGTCTGGATGGTTCTCTCACTCTGTCCGTCTGTTTGGGGATGGTATGCAGTACTCATGTTTAACTTGGTCCCCACACAATCCTGAAAACTTCTCCAGAACCTGGAGTTGAACCTTGGGTCTCTATCTGATACAATGCTCACAGGAACCCCATGCCTTACCACGATCTCCTTTAAGTAAATATCTGCCAGCTTGTCGACAGTATATCTCTCGTTGATTGGAAGAAAATGTGCTGACTTGGTCAACCTATCGATAATTACCCAAATGGCATCATGATTAGTCTTGGTCCTTGGTAATCCGACCACAAAGTCCATTGCAATTTGCTCCCACTTCCACTCGGGTATCTCTAAGGGTTGCAACAATCCACTGGGCCTCTGGTGTTCGGCCTTCACTCTTTGACATGTCAAGCATTTACTTACCCACTCTGCCACGTCCTTCTTCATGTTAGGCCACCAATAGTATTCTCTCAGATCTCTATACATCTTAGTGCCTCCGGTGAATTGAGTACCTCGAACTATGAGCCTCTTGCAAAATCTCGTCTTTTAATTCTTGAACGTTCGGGATCCATATCCTAGATGCGTACCTCATAATTCCATTCCCGTCCTTCTCACACTTAATTTCCTCGCCAGTCAAAATTTTCTCTATCGAATTCTTTTCTTCTTCTATCTTCCTTTCCTGGCATAACTTAATCTTTTCCAATAGCGGTGGTTGGACTTTTATCTCCATTAGACTCTCTTGTCCAATTCCTGGTAATCTCACTTCAATCTCCAGTTTCTGAAGGTCCTTGATCAATTCGTCCACTGACGTTATCATCTTAAGCTTCTCCTTTCGGCTAAGTGCATCGGCCACCACATTGGCCTTCCCTGGGTGATAATGAATCTCACAATCATAATCTTTGATTAGCTCTAACCATCTCCTTTGCCTCATGTTTAACTCTTTCTGAGTGAATATGTACTTTAAGCTCTTGTGGTCCGTGTAGATTTCACACCTTTCTCCGTAAAGGTAATGTCTCCAGATCTTCAAAGCAAAAACTATCGCTGCTAATTCTAAATCATGGGTGGGGTATCTTATCTCATACTCCTTAAGTTGTCTGGACGCATAAGCAATCACCTTACCGTGCTGCATAAGCACACACCCTAAACCTTTATGGGATACGTCGCTATAAATCACAAAATCTCCCTTATCATCAGGTAGGGCTAGTACTGGTGCTGTCACCAACCTCTTTTTCAACTCTTGGAAGCTCTCTTCGCATTTTTCAGTCCACACAAACTTCTCGATCTTGCGAGTTAGTCGGGTCAAAGGGGCTGCTATCTTTGCAAAGTCTTGGACAAATCTCCTATAGTAGCCAGCCAGTCCTATGAAACTTCTCACCTCTGTCGGAGTGGTTGGTCTCTCCCAATTTGATACAGCCTCTATCTTGGCTGGGTCCACTAGAATGCCTTGTTCACTAATCACATGCCCCAAAAACTGAACTTCCTTCAACCAAAATTCACACTTCGAGAACTTAGCGTACAACTTTTCTTCTCTCAATGCTCCCAATACAATCCTCAAGTGCTCTGCATGTTCCTCCTTCGTCTTGGAATAAATCAAGATGTCATCGATGAAGACTATAACACACTTGTCCAAGTATTTCTTGAAGACTCGGTTCATTAAGTCCATGAAAGCTGCAGGGGCATTCGTTAACCCAAATGACATCACTAGGAACTCGTAGTGTCCGTACCGGGTGCGAAAGGCCGTCTTTGGTATATCTTCTGGTTTAATCTTTAACTGGTGGTACCCGGTCCGCAGGTCAATCTTAGAGAAATAAACTGCATCTTTCAATTGGTCAAACAGGTCATCTATCCTGGGCAAGGGATACTTATTCTTGATAGTCACCTTGTTCAACTCCCTGTAGTCTATACATAATCTCATACTGCCGTCCTTCTTTTTCACGAATAACACCGGGGCTCCCCACGGTGACACACTAGGTCTTATCATCCCTTTATCCAACAACTCTTGTAACTGAGTGGCCAGCTCTTTCATCTCCACTGGGGCTAGCCGATATGGGGCTTTCAAAATTGGGGCCGTACCCGGAACTAAGTCTATAGCAAACTCGATGTCCCTATCGGGTGGTAGTCCGGGAAGATCGTCCGGAAATACGTCCGCGAACTCATTAACAACAGGGATTTCCTGCAGGTTTGGTGCCTCCTTCTTGGTATCCTTCACATAGGCTAAATAGGCTTCGCATCCTTTACGTAACAGCTTCTTAGCTTGAATCATAGTCAGGAACTTTTGGTTTTGCCGTTTCCCACTAAACACTACTTCTTCGTCCCTTGGCAGTCTCAAACTTACTTTCTTCTTGACACAATCAATCTGGGCTCCGTGGGTTGTTAACCAATCCATACCTACTATTACTTCAAACTCCCCTAGTTTAAAAGGTATTAAGTCTACCCGAAAGTGTCGCCCTTCTATTTCTAGGTCGCAACCTGGACATACTTGGCTAACGGGAATAATTTCGTGATTAGCTATCTCTATTTGCAATCTGTCTTTCAATGGTTCAGTCTTAAGGCCTAACTGACATACAAAATCTAGAGATATGAAGGACTTGGTAGCTCCCAAATCAAATAAAACATTTGCTTTAACTGAGTTGAGTAGTAGGGTACCTGCAATCACATCCGTGTTCCTCACGGCATCCTGCACCGTCATGTTAAAAGTTCTTGCAGTAGGGGCCTTGTTAGAAGCAGTTCCACTCACTCTCGATGCAGCTGGCCCAGAGGACATCCATTCCCTCATTCGGTGCCCTGGTTTCCCACACTTGAAGCAATTACCTCCGGCACTCGGGTTGTTACTAGTTCCGCGACAGGCGTTAGCATAATGCCCTGTCAGCCCACACTTGAAGCATTTTACATCTTGCAGGTTACACACGCCCGCATGTTTCCTTCCACATTTATTGCATTCTGGGGGTTGGGCTCGGGATGGGGTAGAGTAAGACGATCCCTGTGGTCGGCCGCTCTGGCCCACACTCCAACTTTCAGCTCTCTTGGTTCCAAAGTTCCCGCTGGGTTGGGACATCGTTCCTCGCTTAAATTTGCTCGGAAAGCTCCCACCAGCAGAGTTTCCCTTTCGACTATCCAACTTCCTCTTCTTTCCTTCCCTCTCTTTCTGCATCTGTTCACTCCCAGCCTCAACAATTGACGCTTTCTGTACCAGGGTGGCATAGTCTGTCAGCTCAAGAACCGCCACACGATTCTGAATCCATTGTTTTAGCCCTAATTGAAACCTTCGGGCCCTCTTTGCCTCAGAGTTCACATATTTCGGCACAAACCTCGACAGCTCAGTGAATTTGGCCTCATACTCGGCCACCGTCATGTTTCCTTGCTTCAGTTCCAGAAACTTCAGCTCCATTTGTGTCTCCATGAACCTAGGAAAGTACTTCTCCAAGAACAGCTCGCTAAATCTCTCCCAGGTTACCACACCTCTTCCTTCCAAATTCTTCTTAGCTTCCCACCAATAGTTCGCCTCACCCTTCAGAAGGTAAGTGGCGAAAACGGTCTTCTGCTCTTCAGCGACACCCAGTATCTCGAAAGATTTTTCCATTTCCTTCAGCCAGGCCCTTGCCTCGACAGGGTCGGCAGTTCCTTTAAATTCTGGGGGTTTCAGGGATTTGAAGTTCCGGAAAGCATTAGCATTAGCATTTTGGGGTGGTTGCTAAACTGGGGGACGGTCCAAGTTCTGCCTAAGTAACTCCATGAACTGTTCCATAGGGCCCCCCTAGGATGTTCTACCTCTCGGGTATCATCACCAGCTTCTTCTTCTTCATACTCAGAGTCATCAAACAAGTTATGATCGTTGCCCTCATTCTCACTCAGGTTGGCATTCTCCCCTTCATGGTTCTGGTGGCCTCCGGCTCCATGGTGGCTACCCTGGCCCTCAGAACTGATCGGGTGAGCTCGAGTGTTCATTCTTCGGGGTGGCATGATTCTTATAATAAAACAAGAAAGGGGTTAGGGTTTTCCAATTACCTGACAGCGTTTGCACGGGTCAGGAGCGTATCGTTCCTCCTCATAAGGGTGGAAGTGCAAAAGTTTTTAATAATCCGATGTTGGAGATAAAATGTCAAACATTTTTTGGGGAAAAATCCCTTTGGGATGCGAAAACATTTACAAGAGTTTTCAAAGTTTCGAAACCTCAAAAATATTTTTCAAAATTTCAAAACAATTCAAATTTTTTTTTTTGAAAAATTTATTTTTAAAGATTGTAGGAACATTTTTTGGAAATTGTAGAAAACAATTTGAAATTGCATATCGTAAATTTGAAACAGCATGGTTGTATTTGTGGCTTGTAGCAATTGTATAGTCACAGTTGTATATCAAAACAGTAAAGCATGGCATCGGAAAGTAAAGCAGTTGAGGCAATATTAAGGAAACTGAAACTAAATAAGTACGGTACAAGGGTTATCACAAGTTTGGATGTTAGAGCCAAATACATAGTTCCGATGTCAAAGTCTAGCAAAAGTGGAACAAATACAAATACATCATCCGAATAGTCAGGCTACACAAAAGTAGGGCTACATCCATACATACTACCCGAAGTCACATCTACATATCTGTAGGTCAGTCTACTCATCCACTGGTCAGAAAGGATACCACTGCACAAGTCAACTATCCCGCAAAATCGACACACTAATGTCATCTGAACCTAGGGGACTGAGCTATCAGTAACGCATCACGGGGCCGCGCCGCGACGGAGCAAGGTCCTCACTCGGGAAAATGCACGACGCACAACACGCCTAGCATCCCTAGCCTGGATCACTCCGCCCCCGCGGATCCCTAATCCAAGAATCCTATCGCGACTCCTCCTCTCAATCCTATGGAGTCGAGCCCTAGTCCTCCTAGCAACAGCGGTCCTCATCTCAGCCTGGATCCTCAAGCGCGCCTCGCGCTCCTCCACTAGTGCCCGCCTCGCCTCGTTAAGTCGGGCCTCTGCAGATAGTAAGTCTCGGGTCAGGAACTGTACCACGTAAGCATGCTCAGTACCCGACACTGGGGGTAGGTCCATCGGTGGAGGTGGTATGAGAGGAACAGGAGTAGGTGCAGCAGCAGCAGCAGCAGCAGGAGCAGTAGCAGGGGTAGGGTCAAGCTCCTCCTCGCCAGAAGTGTCATCCTCAGAGTCACCGTCCGATGAAACAGGGCTAGATGTCTGTGGAGAAGGTGGGGGTGACACCACACGACCCTCGCCGGATCTCACACTCTCCTCATCAGTAGCTACAGGAGATGGGGTAACAGGCTCAGGCTCAGGCTCAGGCTCAAAGGGCTCCTCATCATCAGTACTCTCTATCAGTGTAATCCAGGGGCCAAGCTCGGAGTCAGCACCCATATCCTCCTCAGGATCCTCGGTCTCTCGCATCAGGGCCTCATCATGCTCTCTCTCGAACGCCTCAGGGTCTGGTATCTCCTCCATCTACACAAGGGAAATAAGGTGGGTCACTAACCATAAAAGAAGGGTTTAGGAGTAGTTCCCTCACGGGCCTTAAAGTCAGGGCTATATCCGATAACCCGACTACAAACTCGATGAGAGTTCTAAGTATTATTAAGGTTGTTATTTAGGTTATCGTTATTGTTATTATTATTAGGGTTGCTTTCTTAAATTACTATCGTTTCTGAGAACTGTAACCTCGCTCTGATACCATTTCTGTGACGCCCCCAGATCCGGGGTCGGAGATCTAGGCGCTCACGGTCCATTTTCCATTAGTAACATACCTGCTCTTGCACATAATATATATAACACAGCCATCGACCCCACAATAAACTCACACCACACTCACACACACAGGTTAGAGCCTCAGAAACGTCACACATTGATTAAACAGTAATAAAGTTATCAGAGTTATTACAGACCGAATTAAATAGTATTTATGCTACCAGCAACACTTCGATATGAAGCGAAGTTGGCGGCTTGAAAGTTTGTTACGATACACTGCCTTGCACAGGTCATGCTGATAAATAAAACGTACTAACAAAAGCTGCCAACCAATCCGGCTAATGGGGCCTACCGGTGGGATCTCAAGTGGTGGCTCGGGCCTAGTCACCTGCTTTCGAACAGTCTGCCTGGGTCTTGCCATTTCGCTTAGCTGTTGTGTTTGTAAAATTTGAAAACAAGCAAGAGTGAGCAACTATAGCTCAGCAAGAATATATGTATAAGGTAAGCAATATAACATTTCATATGATTGTCAGTTGATATACTTGTTTGTATCAATCAGTTATAAAATCACTTATCATAGTTGATAAATCTCGAAGGTGCAACAATATGTGCCCTTGTTTTCAAAATAAACTTGCAGTTCTAGATACTGCATTGAATCAACATCTTTCTCATCAAAATAAAACACTATCAGCAACTTGGCACGAAAGCCTAAGAAGCAGTGTCAAAGCATTTTTCCAAAATGGAGGAATGGGACTTAAAGAAAACACAAAACCTGACAAGGATTGACGATGATCAGTCGCCACATCCAAGTCCAATAATCCGCGGGTCTTCTCTACCGGTAGAAGGATAGAAACTACATCCGTAACTATCCCTCCGGTGAAAACTACATCCGTAATCACCCTCGATGAAAACTACATCCGTAATCATCCTTCGGCAACACCTGGGCCGGAATAATAAGTGATGGACCGCCTGGCTCACGGCCGCTTACACATCCCGGGAATCGTTCGTCAACGGTTCCCACACCTGCCAGAGTCCCTTTTTCTTTTCTTTTAAAACTTGATTTTGATTGAAAACAGAGTAATTGAGGTCCGACATCAGTCGACCGATGATTCTTGAAATCATACAAGAAGCAGAATCTGACCGGGGGTTTTCGAAAATGTTTTGAGTTCGAAAGAGTTCGAGTTTGAAAGTATTAAAAAGTATCTTGGATTAACTTTGTCTTTAAAGAATGAACAATAATTAATAAATAATATTTTAAGATTTAATATTAATAATTAATAAATAATTATTCGATAAAATAAACTTCTAATCCAAGATAGGGTTTCGAGTATTTACGAAGATATGAACATAATATTTGAGTATACGATACTCCCCGAATGACCCTTCGGGTTCTCGCAATCCAGATACGATATAATAATATACCGCTCCCCGGTCAATAGTATATACGGACCGCCACGACCTCTATTGCTAGAGTCATTGTCCGAAAAAACATTTCAATCTAAGTTCAAGGGGTAAAAGCATACATGTACTTGTTCAATCTCAATTGCATCAATACTTCGATAAACATAGCATTTGATATAATTTGAAAACTACAAACACAACAGTAAAAGTCCTTGTATATGGATAAGTTTTGAAAAGTAAACTTGCCTTGGTTTGGTTGGGGTGGTCGAGCGTGCGGATTCGAACGATCTATACATAAGCAATAATCGTTCGTTAGTACCTTAACAATATCTCTTTAATTACGGGGTTTTAAGGGGGTACGAAATTAACTTAACGGCTTCGTCTTATGACTCCCTAGCCCCACTATAGGTCCATGTCATCACTCGATTACGCTCGTCACTTACTCGACTTAATTTAGTTACCACGTTCGAATCATAACCACTAACCCTAGAATCATGTTCCACTAATCGACTTTTTCCATTGCGCGAATTTTACTCTAGCATTTTTATAAAATCCAAAAATTCATATTTTAATCCAATTCCTTTTGGGTGGTCTTCACCACTGCATTCCCTACATTCTCAAATTTTTCCATGATCCCACATATATTTTAAGGTGTTTAAACAAGGTTCACAAGGGGTTACTTAATGCAGTCCATAGTCCAGAAACAAAATTCACTCCTCCGGCCATAACTAAAAATCTACACATCACCTAGCCATGAACCTTACATTTCCAGAAACTACATTCAATTATATTTCCAACAATATATGGTAGGACATCAGGGGACATAATTTGGGGGTTCAAAATCGTGCTACAATACAGGTCAAAGTTCCTGGACAAAACTCAGCAAGCTCAAACTACTTAGATCAACCATTTTTCATACTTCCATAACATAATCAACACTTAATACACTTAGATCATGGTTCATAACACTCATGGAGATATATATATATTAACCATAGTCATAAAAGTCACAATCTCAACATCAAAACTCAAGATTCATGCTATCCAATACATATACATCCAAGATTAGTTCTAAAACACATGGATCTACTACCATACTTTATAAATAAAACATAACCAAGGGGGTTTGAGATTTTTATACCTTCTTGAGCTCCTAGAGGCCTTGGATAAGCTTTACACAACTCAAAAACACCTTAGATGGTCTCCTACAACACTTACAATGCAAGATCTAAGGGAAAAACAAACTTGGTTACTATTCACCCAAGTTTGAACAATTTATAACTTGAAAATGGGTGGATAAAATGGAGTGAAATTGCTAGCATACCTTGTCTAGATGATGTAGATGACCTAGGAATTATGGCAAGATTTATGAGTGATGGAAGAGGGGAGGAGAAGAATTTTCTTCTCCACTTTGTGTCTTGGCCGAGAGCAACTACTGGGGGGGAGGGGAGAGAAAAGTTTGTGTTTTGTGTTTGTGTTTGTGTTTGGTAAATAATTGATGGTAATAGGTTGGGTGATACATATCACATGTAAGCATAGGTAGTGTACTAGCAAGCATGGGTGCATGTACTATGTATTCCCCTTTTTGAAAAAGTAACCAACTAGATACTATTCATCTTCCAATGGCCAACTAACTTGTTTGATTTCTAACCACTTGGTTGCATGGGCTTGCATGCAATACTACTCCTTGTATTATTATTCTTCCACCAATGCTTGTTATTTAATCTTTAATTCGTATCGTATCTTAATTATTCTCTCGTAATAATATTGTGTCGCGTAGAGATTTTCCCCTATAATTCCTTAAGTACTTATTGTGTAAATTCCTCGAATGTCCATAATTCCTCGTCACAATTCTTAATAATTCCTTTAATACTCTAACCATTCTCAAATCCCAAGTTTTATAAATATGACTAACAATAAGACTCCTGCCTTCACAATCTTCCTTTTTATCTTACATGATAAATGCAACAACGCAGTTTCTCAGACAATCAATTCTATTGATCAACAGGGATGACTAGAAAGGTTCCATAATGACAATGTCACAAGATATTAAATAAAAGGAAATATTACCAAAAATTAGGGTTCTTACACTTAACATACCAATGTGAACTGGAAGTTCAGAAAATTATTCATTTACAAGGCATTGTAAATCAATTGTGATGCATTCACTGATTTAAATAGAGTAACAAAGTCACACGTTCCAGCTGAAAATGCTCCTGCAAAAATAGAAGTCCCTGAAGGACAATTAATTAGAGCAAGTGAGTCAAAACCTCGCATGAAGCGTGGTAGACCGATCGGTTCCAAAGATAAAAATCCTCAAAAAAGAAAAGGAGCAAAGAGTGAGGATGCCCAAATAGAGGAAATAAAATCTCCAGAAGAGACTCCAGAAGAGTCCTGTGACATGAAAGATGAAACCCCAGAAGAGGATCAGGTACCTGAAAAGGAAAATGAAGAGATCTCAATCAATTATGTTGTCACGGGAAAAAGATGGAACCGAAATGATATCATCGTCGACGCAAATTTTGCATATAATGTAGCGCTTGATATAATAATTGAAAATGAGGATCTTGAACCAAAATCCATCGATGAATGTCGACGTAGAGATGATTGGCCAAAATGGAAAGAAGCAATTGAAAAAGAATTGAGCTCACTTAATAAACATAAGGTTTTTGGACCTGTAGTCCGAACCCCTGAAGGGATGAAACCCATTGGTTATATATGGGTATTTGTACGAAAGAGAAATGACAAAATTGAAATTGTGAGATACAAAGCACGTCTAGTTGCTCAAGGATTTACACAAAGGCCAGGCATTGATTATGATGAAACATATTCCCCTGTAATGGATGCTACTACTTTTCGTTACCTTATTAGCCTGGCCGTTATTGAAAAATTAGATATGTGCTTAATGGATGTTGTGACAGCATACTTGTATGGTTCCCTCGAAAAAGATATTTATATGAGGATCCCTGAAGGATTTCGAATGCCTGAAGTATCTATATCACATTCACGTGACCTTTATTTGATTAAGTTACAAAGATCCATATACGGATTAAAACAGTTTGGTCGAATGTGGTATGAAAGATTAAGTGATTATTTATTAATGGAACAGTACAAGAATGATCCTATTTGTCCATGTGTTTTTATAAAGAAGACAAAATCTTCATTTGCTATAGTTGCTGTATATGTTAATATTATCGGAACTCCTGAAGAGCTCCAAAAGACAGTCGATTATTTAAAGGCAAAATTTGAAATGAAGGACCTTGGGAAAACAAAACTCTGCCTTGGATTGCAAATTGAGCATCTATCTGGTGGAATATTTGTGCACCAGTCAACATATACCGAAAAAATCTTAAAACATTTTTACATGGACAAATCACATCCATTTAGCTCTCCAATGGTTGTACGGTCACTTGATAAGAAAAAGGATGTGTTTCGACCGAGAGAGGAAAATGAAGAAGTACTTGGTCCTGAAGTACCATATCTTAGTGCTATCGGTGCATTGATGTATCTGGCTAATAACACACGGCCCGACATAGCATTTTCTGTAAATTTGTTAGCAAGGCATAGTTGTGCTCCAACACGGAGACATTGGATTGGAGTTAAACATATTTTTCGATATCTCCAGGCACAACTGATATGGGATTATTTTATTCTAATAAATCCAAAGCAGTACTAACGGGTTATGCAGATGCAGTATATTTATCTGATCCAGATAAAGCTCGATCACAAACAGGTTATTTGTTTACTTATGGTGATACAACCATCTCATGGCGTTTTGTAAAACAGTCTTTGGCTACTACTTCTTCTAATCACGCAGAGATTCTTGCAATTCATGAATCTAGTCGAGAATGTGTCTGGTTGAGGTCAATAATTCAACATATTCGGGAGTCATGTGGCATGTATCATGAAAGAACAATCTCTACAGAAATGTTTGAAGACAACACGGCATGTATCCAACAATTGAAGGAAGGCTATATCAAGGGTGACAAAACTAAGCACATATCTCCAAAATTTTTCTTCACACATGATCTTCAAGAAAATGGAGAGATTGAAGTTCAACAGATTCGTTCAAGTGAAAATCTTGCAGATCTATTTACCAAGTCATTACCACCAACAATTTATGAAAAATTAGTACACAAGATTGGGATGCGTCGGCTTAAAGATCTCAAATAAATTTTCAATAATTGATGTACTCTTTTTCCTTTACTAGGATTTTTTTTCCAAAGGGTTTTTTCCTAGAAAGGTTTTAACGAGGCACAATTATTGGAAATAGGACATTCAAGGGGGAGTATTGTAAAATGAATGTCCTAGAATGTTCTTGTACATGAATGTCCTAGAAAGTTCATTTGGCCTTTCAATTCTTAAGACATTTGGCTTTTTATTTTTGTAGACTCTTGGCCTTTTGATTCCTTGTAACCTACAACTTGTAAACCTATAAATAGGCTCCATATGTAAACTTGTGAACTTACTTGAAGTAATAGAAATTCTCTTCTTGATTTCTCTCTCTAAATATCTAATATATATTACTAGTTATAATATATTTATAACAGAATAAGGTTTTTAGGACTTAGTGGAGAGAACTCTTATTTGGGCAAGAACAGGGATAATTGACTGCTTGTCGTGGCCTAAATTAAAATGTTTTAATCATAATTTTCTATATAATACCCTTAAGTATTATATATGTTACCTTTTTTATATGCAATGTAAAATAGGCGACGTAAATTTCCAATTTTGTGCGGTACGGATAACAAATGATGACAAGGTAAATAAGAGTTGGACGTGATGACAATAATAATATAAACAAAATATCGAAACGAGAAAATAGACAAAATTTGACAGGATAAAAATACCATAAAATCTTAAAACCACAATGTAAACATACGTGCTTTCCAATCCAAAATAGTCATGCTTTACGCATACACTTACACTTAGAAATCATACTCAAAACAATATAATGGAAAGCCAAACTTACATACTAATATGGGAGACAATTTTACACTTACAGGATATCCCACATATTTGGTTATCCAGAAATATGTAGTCATCAAAAACTTATAGGTGCTTGCATAGCACAAAACAAATGCTACCCAAAATGGCCAAACATACAAATACGGACTAGTCATGACTATACGTGTCCCACTCCTCCGGCGACACGCCTATACTTTTTATATACACCGCATTAGAGGTATCAAGCACGAGATTATCCACTCGTGACGGATAACTTACAATCTCCCAAATCATAAATATAACATAATATAAGCAAATACACATCCCTCAAATATCACAAACCAAAATATCTTACAAAATACACCATCGATAATAAAATCAGATTTGACCAGTCCCGAAAAATAGCACTTTACTCTATGAAGACAATTTTATCTGAAAAAGTATAGAACATGAAAATTGTAGGCAATTCCGAGACCTTTCCAGTATGGTAAGGCTCGTTAAAAACGAACAAGTAACGAACTCAGAAAATAGATATTTGTGGGCAGCAGAACAGAATCAACCCCTGACTTATTTAGTATTCGATGTAGTAATAATCGATAAAGTAATAATCTCGCTAAAATAATTTTTTTCAATCTCAACATAATAGAGATAGTGTATTTTTATTCTCGATAAAATAATAAACTCGATAAAGTAAATTTTTTTTCTCGGTCCCAAGGCTATTACTTTGAAGAGATTTAACTATATTTATGACAACAGAATCATAGAATTTAGCAGCGGAGTGTAAACAAGAAAAGTAGAACGCAGAAATACCTTTCTATAGTGATATTACTCACAAAATATGCACAAAAACTAAAGTGTCAGTTTAGAAAATGTCCTGGCAGGTCACTAAAATCGCAAGATACACATACTTACGTGCAGAATCTCTGAAAAGCTAAAGAATGAAAATTGTAGATAATTCAAATACCTTTCCAGGGACAGTAAAATCATCATCATACGATAAAAATCAAATTTTATACAATTTTTACAAGAACTCAGCACATATAAAAGACCAATTATGACAATTTCTTACAATCGAAACGAGGTAAAGAGCATAAAGATGATATTCGTACCTTAAAACTTAAAAAGTACGAATGGTGTTCAAGAATTTCAGATTCCCAATCACTCTAAAACCTTATATATATATATATATATATATATATATATATATATATATATATATATATATAATATTTAAAATTTTATTTAATACACATAATTTAATTATTCAAAATCCTTCTGGGGTTCACCAATACCAAAATAAGGTATAGAGATATGAAATTTTATTTGTTTAATATGAGATGTGTTGAACCGAGTTCAAAATTTGTTGATCAGTTCTTACAAAATTCTCAACTATTCTTCTGGGATCACCAGTACCCAATTAGGGTATAGAAATATAAAATATTATTAATTTAATACACTTTTCTTAATTATACCAATGTAAAATTATTTTATATATTTGGATTCAACACAAGTATAACTTGATTCAACAGCTGATGTTGAACTCAAGTTATATATCTGTTGAACATCCATTATAAAGTAATTTCAATTTTTCGTAAAAATTGTTGCAAATATGTTTTTAATAAATTATAAAATGTTATAAATATGTTTCCGATTTCAATTATGTGTATTGAATAAAATCTCAATTATTATTTTACAAACGATGTTGAACCGAAGTTATATATGTGTTGAACAAAAAAAATTTATAAGTTTGGAATTAAGAAAGTTTTTACTAGAACTCAGCCCTATATATATATATAACATAAAATCCATTAGTTCTAAATTCTAAACAAGATATGATAGTTTATACAGTAGTAATTTGATTTTTTGCCTCAAAACTCCAAAATCCTTCTCTCCCAATAAGATTGTATTACCCTTCTCTTTCTCTTTCTCCTCCTACTTTTCCTTCTTCCCCTCTGAACAAAAATAACGTAAGTTATAACTCATCCCCCTTTTTTGTAACATCTCTTCCTTTTTATTTTTTATATTTTCTTCTTTTTTCTCCTAATAAATTAATTAATATTTAGTATTAAATTATATAAATATATTGGGGTCTTACATTCTTCCCGCCTAATAGAAATTTAGTCCTCGAAATTTATCATACATACCTTTGCTAAAAAAAATGTAGATAACGTGCACGAACAATTTCCTCCGTCACCCAGGTAACCTATCTTTCGGAATGTCCTTTCCACAATACCCTCACAAAAGGAATCGTTCAACGTTCTAAAAATTTTTCAGGTTCCTCCTCATAGGTCAAATCCGGTCAAGCTTTATCTAAGGGACAATTTACTACATGCAATGGGTGATTATTATATCTTCTCAATAAAAAGACATGAAACACATTATGCACCCTTGAAAATTGAGGCGGCAAAGCCAACTTATATGCTACATCTCCCACTTTTCACAAAATTTCAAATGGGCCAATAAATCTTGGATTCAACCTTCCTTTCAACCCAAAACGATGTACTCCCTTCCATGGAGAAACCTTTAAGAATAATTTTTCACCATGCTCGAAACTCAAACTCCTACGATGCACATTTACATACTTCTTTTGTCGGTCTTGAGCTTGTCTCAATTTTCTCACCATTACCTTATCATTAGTCTCTTGAACTATTTCGGGCCATTCCAACTTCCTCTCACCAACCTTATCCCAACATATAGGTGTTCTACATCTCCTTCCATACAAAACTTCCTACGGTGCCATCCCAATACTTGCTTGCTAACTATTACTGTAAGCAAACTCCACAAGTGGTAAGTGTTCGTCCCACCTGCCAGCGCAATCTAGTTCACAAGCCCTCAACATTTCCTCTAAGGTTTGAATGGTTCTCTTCGATTGACCATCTGTTTGCGGATGAAATGCAGTGCTGAAACTAAGTTAAGTACCCTATGCCTTTTGAAATCCTTCCCAAAATTGAGATGTAAACCGTGGATCTCTATCTGAAACAATGCTGACAAGAACCCCATGTATTCTCATAATCTCATCTTTAAAAATTTTAGCCAATTTGTCCACTAAATCAATTGCCCGATTTGCAAGAAAGTGGGCAGATTTCGTAAGTCGGTTCACAACCACCCAAATAGCATCATATTTCTTCAATGTTCTAGGTAAATCCATAAGGAAATCCATGCATATATGTTCCCATTTCCACTCGGGTATCTCCAATGAACGTAATTCCCCACCTGGCCTTTGACGTTCAATCTTGATAAGTTAACAAGTCATACACTTTGACATATAATCAACAATATCCCTCTTCATGCCACTCTACCAAAACTGATCCTTCATGTCCCTATACATTTTGGTACTGCCAAGATGTATAGAAAATGGTGAGCCTCTCTAATGGCTGACCTTGGAACGCACAATCGACCCAAAAGCCAAACAATGCAATGATCATCCACGTTAAAATCTAACGGCTTACCATCTTGAATATACCAAAAAATCTCTTACATGTCTAAGTCCTCCTTATGTGCTTCCTTAATCCTAGAAATCAATGTCGGTTCTATTTGAAAATTAGCCAACACACCAGCCACACCTCGCACACCAAGAGCCAACCTCATTCTTTTTACTTCTTCTTGCAACTCATTAGGTAATGCAAACAAAAAAGAAAGCTGACTAGAATTTTTTGACTGAACCTGCACATCATAGTCCTTAATCAACTCGAGCCATCTCCGTTGCCTCATATTTAGCTCCTTCTGGGTGAAGATGTATTTAAGACTTTGGTGATCAGTCCAAATCTCGCAAGAAACCCCATATAAATAATGTCGCCATAACTTTAGAGCAAACACCATGGCTGCCAACTCTAAGTCATGAGTCGGATAATTTTCCTCATGTGTCTTTAGGTGTCAAGACATATATGCAATCACCTTACCATGCTGCATTAAAACCGCTCCTAACCCCTTTCTTGAAGCATCACTATAAATAACAAATCCCTTAGACCTTGATGGTAGTGTCAATACTAGAGCTATAGTCAACCTCTTCTTCAGTTCTTGAAACTCTGCCCACAGTCATTTGTCCAGACAAATCAATTTTTCTTCCTCGTCAACCATGTCAAAGGCATAGAGATAGTAGAAAAACCTTTCACAAACCTTCAGTAATACCCAGCTAGACCCAGAAAACTCCTACCCTCTGTCACCGTAGTTGGTCTTGTCGACCATTCTGCCACTGCTACTATATTTTCTGGGTCCACTTGTATCCCTTCCGTGGAAATAACATGCCCCAAGAATAAAACTTGCTTCAGCCAAAACTCACACTTTGAAAACTTAACAAACAACTGACAGCTCGTCAAGACCTCCGAAACTACTCACAGGTGTTCTTCATGCTCTTCTTCAGACCTCGAGTATACAAGAATGTTATCAATGAATACAATAACAAACTTGTCCAAGAAGTCCCAGAAGACCCTATTCATTTTACCATCAAGACTGATGGAGCTTTAGTTAACCCAAATGGTATGACAAGAAACTCATAATATCCATATCACGTTCGAAAAGCCATCGTCGGCACATCTTCATCTCTCACTCGAAACTGATGGTAACCTGATCGTAAAACAATTTTTGAGAAGGATTTGGCCCCTTATAATTGATCAAACAAGTCATTAATACGCGATAATGGGTATCTATTACATATTGTGATCTTATTCAACTCTCTATAATCAATGCAAAGTCTCATCGAACCATCCTTCTTCTTCACAAAAATAATTGGGGCACCCCAAGGAGATTTACATGGGCGAATAACACCCTTATCAAGTAACTCTTATAACTGTTCCTTTAACTCCTTTAATTCAGCTGGAGCCATTTGGTAAGGAGCCTTAGAGATCGGATTGGAACCTGGTGCGAGCTCTACAACAAACTCAACCTCCCTCTATGGAGGTAATACTGGAAGATCATCCGAAAACAAATCATTGAATTCCCTAACCACTGGTACATCCTTTAGTTACGGTTCTACCATATCTGTATCAACTATATAAGCAAGATAACCAGAACAGCCCTTCTTCATTTATCTCACAGCCTTCATGGCAGATATCATCTTGTATAAAGCACTAAGTTTGGAACCATGATATTCAGTTACCAAACTATCACCCAACTTGAACTTCACAATTCTACTCTCACAATTAATAACTGGCCCATACTTCTCCAACCAATCCATGCCTATAATCACATCAAAATCGCACATATGTAAAGGTAGTAAACTAGTTGGTAGTATGTGATCCCCTACCCTGATAGGACAATCAGAATACTCAATATGCACATCAATACTCATACCTACAGCAGTGCTAATACAAAATAATGGAACTAATTCATATGATTGCACCCCAAGGTGTTTAGCATAACTAGAAAAAACAACAGAATGTGTAGCACCAGTATTAAATAACACTCTAGCATCTTTATTACCAATAAACAAAGTACCAGAAATAATACCAAGGATATTTGCTACATCCCTAACTGTGGTAGCATAAACACGACCGACATTTCTTTGAACTTGATTGCCTTTCTTCTGATGTTGTGGCAGGCCTGGATTAGCATTAAATGGAATCTAGTGATGCTCCCTACACTACACAGTACAGTCTCTAGCAAAATGTCCAGTCCTCCCACATGTATAACAAGCTGTAATCTCCCTAAAGCATAGTCTTCCTGGATGGTTACCTCCACAAGTCCTGCATCGGTCCCTTACGTGTCAATTTCCTTGAAAGTTTCCTATATTACCATTATAGGTCCCCTACCTTCTTCCATTACCAAAATTCTGATGACCCCTCTGAAAACCTCGACTCCCAACATTATTTTGGGAGTAAGATGGCCCACTTTGTCGAGACAAGTGATTCCCCTGTTGCTGAGCACCCTGAAACTGATTAACTTGAAAGCTCTGTTGGTTGCAATTGAAACTCTATGGCTCAACCCTAGCCCTCTTCCTATAACGATCCTCCTTACCTCCTGGTTGTACTCCACCCTAAGACCCTACTTGAACTTGTTAGCCTTATATTCCTCTGACTTAATCTCTGAAGCTGCAAAGCTGGCCAACCTGTTAAACCTGGAAATATACTATGCCACTGTCTCAGTGTCACCCAGTCTCACTATTTGATAGTCACGCACATACCTCTCCTTATTAGCCTCTGGATAGTACATTTGATTAAAAAGCTCCTCGAATTCATTCCAAGTCACAACATCCATATAGTGCTCCGGTTTGGTGGCAGTTACAGTAGTCCACCATCTATCACCATCATCCTCCAACTTATATGCAGCAAACCTCTCCATAGTATTTTTAGAACAATGAATCAATCGAAAAAAATTTCTGAGATGCTCCAACCAGTTCTCAGCTGCTTCCGGTTCTCCCTACCCATTAAAACTCCTAGGCTTTTGCTTATTAAATCTCTCCAACATGGGAATGTAAATAGCCTGATTCTGAGGATATTCATATGCATCATGATCAGGAACCACAATTGTATTCTGATTAACTCCCTGCTGCTTATTAGTCTTATTCTGCACCACATTATTAGGTTGCTCCACATTTTGCCCCTGATTCTGACCAACCACATTAGGACTGATAGTTCACTCAAGGGAGCTGACCACTTCCTGACTCACAACATTAGCCAACACATTTGGATCAATAGCTAACTGATTTTGTGGTTGTGCCATTGGTTGCTCAGGTGCTGGCTGCTCATTTTCCCCTATGACATTTTGAAGGGATTTATGGCGCAATGGAAGCATGTATAATGAGTATACGACAATAAAAACCATAAAAATATACATACGATTCATGGATAAAGATGGGGGATCGATTTCTAACCTTTAAAACGATCCAAGAATGGCTTAGAGAGTCTCTTATCAGCTGCTCCTCAAGTGTGAAGCACTTAACAGGTATCCACCAAGAGATGATGAAACGAGAGAGGCAGAGGGTAAGAGAAATTAGGGTTGCCTCCTTCTGAAATCTTACATAAAAATGGTTTAGGCTAATAGGGTTTATAACATTGTATTTATAGGCAAAAATCTCAGCTGATATTTTTCATATAATTATTAACCCCATTAATTAACTAATCTCATTAATCAATTAATTAATAATTAAACTATTTTAATCATTAATTATTTTTCTAAACTCTTTAGAAAATATTTCTCTCTCTTGATTCAATTTCTTAAATTAAATCCTTAATTAATAATATTAAGAACTCTTGTCAATTAATTTATAATCAATTAAATCTTATTTAATCAATTATAAAATTGCTAATAAATTATTTATTTCACAAATAAATAATAACTAGCCATTATTAATTAATTCTTCCATCAATAAATCAGTCTCTTTTATTGTGTGACCCTGTAGGTTCAATATTAAGCCGGTAGTAGAAATAAATAATAATAAAACTATTTTATTATTATTTATATGAATTCCTCTAATTCATTAAATATAATTAATTAAATAATTAATCATATTTATTCTACATCGTGAGGGATACTTCTCAGCATATCGCGACTATCCAGATAATATGAATTCACTACTTAGAATACCTAGAACCTAGTCAGTGAATGGTTCCCGTACAATCAATTCCTTCTACCCTAAAATGTCCCGATTAAATACAAGGCACGAATCTTGTGTCAAGCCTATCTAATTTAATCATATGATTTCCTTTTCATTATGCTTAGTTCCTTTTAATGCAAATTAGAAACTTCTTTCTAATTTCATTCATTCTGGCCAGAGATTCTTGAACTCGCATAAGTGGAATAACATAGGACATTCTATTCCTTCACTGGAAGGGGTAGATCCTCTATTGATCAATCACTATCTTCGTGTACAAATTCCTATGCCTAGAAGAGCCCTAATTATTGTCCCTAGAGACTAAAAACTAAACCAAAGTACAGTTCAATGTACACAAGATGACTATGATTATCTCAAGTCTATGGACACTTGCATAACCATCACTATATGAACAACTACTGACACGTGAGTGAACTCCATTAGTTGTTCAACTATTCGAGTCATGTTCAGTGAAATTATTCTCTAACAAGCACCTACACACTAGCTATAGTGTCACCACACAAATGCCTATGAGAACATACATCCTTCATATTGAAGCAAACATAGTATGTACCGATCTTTACGGATTAACTAACTACCAATTAGTTATCCTACGACCAGGAACAATTTAAGTTTATAGTTATCATCTTTTAGATCTCACTATTACAATCTCATCATAATTCTAAAAACTTTACTCTTAACTATGGAACATCTTATTTAAATACTTAAATAGATAAAGCTTGTGACATAAACAAATAAGTCTTTTATGAATATAAATGAAATTAAATAGATTACATAAAAGTTCCTCTTAACTTATCATACATGATTGGTTTATGACACTTTCACTTTCAATCTCCCACTTGTACTAAAGCCAATCACTCTTGTATCTAATACCCATCTCATCTTTATGACGATCAAAGTGACTTTGAGAATGTGGCTTTATTAATGGTCTGCTATGTTGTTATGTGTGTCAACTCTCTTAATGTTAACATTTCTTTTTTCATTAATTTCCCTAATTAGATGAAAGCTCAGCATGTTCACTTTCAGATATATCCTCTGCTTCTGTTGTGGAGTCAGTCGTTGTGGGTTGTTTTGAACTCTTCCAACTAACAGCTCCACCATTTAGAGTATACACATTCCCTGACATGGATTTACTATCATTATAACGCCTTAGAAAATTCGTATTTATAAATATTATTATTTAATATTAAATGTGGATTATATGGTGTAAAACTTTTTTTAGAAGGTTAAATATACGTGACATCGTGTTTACATGTTTAAATGATGATTTGTGTGTGCTGGATGAGTCAGTGTATTTTTTTTTGTATTTCTGATGATTAAAAATCTATTTAAATTATGCATTATTGATCTTTGAAATTTTTTATTAAATCATCGGAGTATTTAAAAATATTATTTAGTTTTTAAATTTTTTGGGAGAATTAATTTGGGTGTTTTAGTATTTTAAAACGATTTTAATAGTTTAAATGTGTTTAAATGAACGAAACTTGTAAAATCCGTTTTCGATCCTAAAAATATTTTAAAAATATGGGGACGTTTGTAATTTCATAAACTTTATTTTAGAATTTTTAAATTTATTTTTCTACTAATTTCTGTGTAATTTCGATTTTTAAAATGATTTAATTTTATTTTTTATCTGTTAAGAGGCACCGCCTCTCATTTCCTCCTTCGAGAATCATCTCGGCTGTTCCCTGTTCTTATCTCTCTCCCTCAACATTTCTCTCCATCTCTCCCGAAAAATCTCTCGCACCCTAATCTCTCTCTCGCTCGTAATCTCCCTCTTCCTCTCCCTCACAGTCGCTCAATCTCTCCCCCTCACCTCTCTAATTCGTGTATATATATATGTATATATATATATATACGAGGTGCGTGTGTGTGTAAGAAAATAGTGTGGGTATTGTGGGTGTAATCAAACTTCTATCTGATGATTGGTGTTGCAAAGCTGAATCCCTCCCTCCTCCCCTGTTGTTACTGCTAGCTGTGCATATACTGCGTGTGTTTTTATTTAGGTTCGAATTGGGGCTTAATTGTTTTATGGCTTTGGCTGTCTTAATGATCCTTGTTATCAACTAATTCCTACCCTCTCCACTATTCCCCCTCGTGATTACTGTTTACTGTGTGGTCGCCCAGTCGAACTGTTGTGTAGCAGTTTAGGGGTTTCGACTTTAATTGTTTCTGTGTGTGTATGTGGGTATGCGTTTGTGCTGTGTGTTGTACGCTGTTATGAGTATAAGTGTACTGTTTGTGTAAATCAGGTGAGGGGTGTGTGTGTGTCGAAGGTGTGTGCAGTGTTTGTGGGTACAAACATTGCGTGGGTGGTTGTGTAGTTGAGCTCAGGTGCTGTTTGCCATATATATATCATTAATGCTGCTGTGTCTTTGCAGTGAAACCGAAATTGGGTTTTAGTTTTGCCTTGACTGATTTCAATTTTATGATGAATTTTCAGTTCTAATTTATTGTACGAGTTAAATTGGTGGAGTCCGTTGATGGAAACCAAATAAGTTTTGGGTACCCCGGACTTTGCTGCCGTGGACGATGAGCTTTGGCGAGTCGACGGGGACGATGATGGTATCCTGAGTCTGATAATAATTATTTTATCAATTTGAGACATTTTTATTCGTGTATTTAATTTTCAGAAAAATATGTGATCGGATTTGATATAATTTTAATTCGAGCTGGTTATTCCTTGATAGATGAACTGTGAATTAGTAGTATCCAGGATTATGGATTGGTGGTAATTAAGTTTTATATGCGAAAAATGTTGTTGGTGTGTCGGTTATGTTCCGAAGGGAAGTGTATCCGAGGAAAGGAGGTGCTGTCCGATTTTCGTTAAAATAAATTCGTAATTCTTATAGTAATTTAATAAGAATTATTTGTAAGTCAGTACGATATATGTGTTAAGTGTTTATGTGATTGGTATAGTTATAATGTATTATTTTGAGAATTTGATTTATACGTGTTGTATATATTAAATTGTAAAGCGTATATGACACACTTGGGTAGAGCAGAATTAGACGGTTAAGCGTACTGATGTAACCCCCCAACTTCCCAATACTGAAAATACACTTTTTATAATAAAATAGACTTTGATACAGGGGAATTTTAGAAAATTTCGGCATGAAGTATTCGTAAATCGGATTATCCACCTGTATTTCAATCCAAACCAAATTCCAATTAACAATTACAAATAAAACTTAATACACCAATGATTCCTCACCGAGGATCGATTCCAGGTTATGGTATGAAACAAGAATCTATACTATTGCCCGCAAGGGTTGTCTCAGTTGGTTAAAGAGAGGCCATCTCACCTCTTGGTCACAGGTTCGACTCCCATGGGAGGCGGATTTGTGATTATGCCATTCTAGGGCAGAGCCTGTCGCACTTGTGCGGTTTGCCTTGGATCACGTGGTTTGCAGGCTATTGCGTGAACCCATGGGTTTACCCAGAGCGCACCTGAAGGGTAGCGGCTGCGGGTTCCCATGTTAAAAAAAAAGAATCTATACTATTCAAATTATTACAACTTCTATCTCTGCTATAAATACAAATCACTATACCATCTAATCTGTAGCTTAATCCAAAACTGTGCTCACCAGCGTTAGCTCTGAAATCTGTTCCGAATAGGATCATCCTCGCTCTCATTCACATTTGAAAATATAAGTAGATCATCCTTAAACCTAAATGCAAAGGGTTAGGTAAAACAAAGAAAGAGTGAGCCAAAGAACGCTCAGCAAGTGCATAGTATAGTGAACAACGATTTTACAATATTTCATTAATGAACAATATCAATGATCAAACTATCTCAAGGGAATAACTCAATTTTTATCATAGCATAAAACTTTCCATTTTTCTTTAAATCATAACCTTTTTCTCAAAAACGTTTCTTTCCATCAAAACATACTTTTCATAAAAAAATTTAAAAACATTTAAGTTGTTTGTATTGTTATCCTGATTACGGACAATACGGGTGATCAGCCACGTAAAGTCCCCCTTCTTTTGAAATTGGGTTCCCAATTAGGCAACACAATGGCCTTTAATGCTGGACTAGGACCACCCTAGCCTCTTACGCTAAATAAAAGTGTTGGACTAGGACCACCCTATCCTCTTACGCTTTTCCAATTTATAAAAAAAATTTATTATTAATAATTTAAAACATTTCACTTTTAAGTCCTTTATACTCAATGATAACAGATCAGCCTAGTATAAGGAATTTTAAAAACAAAACATCTTTAATTAATTAATCCATTTTCATTTACCATTATAAAGATTGAGGGTCAGGAAAATAATAGATATAAGGAATCATAAGCAGTAAAGCAACAAGATTAAAATAAACATGGCATGGTTCACAAGATTGAATCATATATCAACAAGGAAACATAAATCAATTAAAGAATGAAGCAATTATTAAGATTCTAGAAATTTGACAGCAATTATAAGGAAATTAAGGAAATAATTGATCTGAAGTTCAACAGTAGTTTTGAGTACTGCACAAGCTATAACCACTTATTTCAAGGATTATCAATTTATGAAATTACGCTGTAAAGTTTGAACAAACAGAATAGATTTGGATAGATTAACATGAAGATTTAAGAAATTCTCAATTATCCAAGGTCTCACTCCTATCGGCTAAGCACTCATAGGCTTTAGCTGCCAGAACTGGAATGACAACAATGAGTTTGAATAATTAAGAAGATCTCAATTCATTCTCGGTTTTAACCGTTACTGAGCAACACATGCTTCAATGACAGTATAAACCTCGAATTATTTTTCATTCATTTATAGCGAAAATAATATCAGAGTAAATAGTTGTACAATAATTTGAAGAAAATATTCCTTGAAAAGTACTTATTGAGGGAAAATCATAGATCATATTCAGGAATTTTACAAAAAGATTTTTATAAATTTTTAAATCTTGGATTTCCTCTGTTTAAAATATCACTTAATTTCTTTTGAAGAATATAAAATAGTACACGACTGAGGAATCCGGTAAAATACCATGTATTAGAATATTAATAAAAATGAGGAATATTTATATACAATAATTTTTTTTAAAAGAGCCAACACCTGAACGATAGGTATTGAGAAATCCAATAAAATATTAAGTATTGGAATATCATTAAAGATTAAGAATAGTTATTTAAAATAATTTTAAAAGAATCAACACCTGAAAGATAGGTGGGGAAAATAAACAATGGCAGAATAATTTGAGAATAAATGTTTGTAACTTAATAGAAGAAAATGTCATTGGGAATAAAAATGAAAAGTATAGGCACTAGCACAATGATTTGAAAGGAATATCGTAAAATTAACAGAACAGGTTCACGTTATTCAGAGTAAAAACGAAGAGTATAATTTCTTGCAAGAGGAAATATCGAAAGAACAAATAAATAACACAAAAGGTTTCACATCACTTGAACAATAAGTGAGGTATAGTAAACTTGCCTCAATACACAGGGTTTCCATTTCCAATACTTTAACTCCCTATCACTTGACATGCGTCTCTACTTGACCTTTCTTCGATCACACATCCATTTTTCCTTTATCACTTTGTCAATCCTGATAATTCTTTCCATCCTATACATTCCATTTCCACATACTCTGGCTCTTAGTTGGCCTCTGATGTGTACATATATATAGGTAAAGTACTACTTCAGTACGCGTATATCTGCAACCTGTCTAACTTGTTCTACCCAAACGCGTCCTATAACGCTTAATAACTTAACATATACAACACATATTAATCACATTCTGGAAAATAATAATGTACAACCATAAAATCATGTAAGCACTTAGCACGTAATATCAACTTATATTTATATCCCATAACACATATATAACACTTGAACAATAGAAATCTTTATCCAAATACTATAAGGGTCATAAAATAATTCTAATAAAATTTGGACAACACCTCCTTTAAAATATGACTTAATCTGTTGAAAATACATCCAACATTGTAACGCCCCGACTTCTCAATACTAAAAATATAATTTTTTTTAAAATAAAATAGACATTGATACAGGGGAATTTTAGAAAATTTCGGCATGAAGTATTCGTAAATTGGACTATCCACCTGTTTTTCAACTCAAAAAAAAATTCCAATTTAACAAATACAAATAAAACTTAATACACCAACGATTCCTCACCGAGGATCGATTCTAGGTTGTGGTATGAAACAAGAAACTAAACTATATAAATTATTAAAATTTCTTTCACTACCCTGAATACAATTAATATACCGTCTAATCTGAAGCTTAATTCCAATCCGTGCTTACCTGCTCTGACTTCAAGATCTATCCTGTATAGGCTGCCTCATTGCTCTCATATGACTTGTAAGATGTAGACATCCACCCTTAATCCTAACTGAAAGGTTAGGGAAAATAAAGCAAGAGTGAGCCAACAACGCTCAGCAAGTTAATAATATAGTGAAACAATAACATTTCAATGTTTCATTGATGAACAATATCAATGACCAACTTATCTAAAGAGAATAATTCAATTATCATCATGGAACAAGGCTTTTCACTTTCTTCAGTCATAACTTTCCAATCAAAACATTCTTTTCATTAAAACTGTTTTATCATTGATATAAGAACCCTAAATTTTGGATATAATTAAAACTTTTTTTATATATACTGAGGTAATGGTGAATAGTGATTACGACTACGATGTAACGATTGAGATAATGAATTAAAGGAATAGATTTGGATTCAAATGTTTATATGCCATGAAGAATACTATTGGTTGAAACTTTAGATAAGAATTATCTATCTCCTAGGGAATTGAGTTTTGATAATTCTAAAGGAGAAGATTATTCTTATGTCATTCAAATCGATATCTGTTATTGGTCCAGTGGGTCCGTAAAAAGGTTAAGGAACGATCGAAAGAGATCAGGGAAAATTGTACAACCCTAAGAGAATAAGTAAAGAATAAATAATGAATAATGTTTTTGGTGGAAAAGAGAATATTATGAGACGACACTATATAGAAGTATTCGGAACGGATTTCCGAGTTCGTAATAGTGATCCAGGGGGAAAATAAGTGTATGTAAAAGCTGTCGGATTCTGAAAAACCGCACTTTTATTTTCTCCGAGAGTTCCCTAGACACTGATAGACTTAAGAATTTAACGAAGGGATTTAAGGAATATAAATTTGAAAGTTAGTAAGAAAGATGGAGAATGATAGTATTAATATTAAGAAGATTCCCGGTAAACCCTAATTAGAAATCCGTGAAATATTCCTACGAACGATCAATCGAAACGAGCAATAGACAAAAAAAAACAAGCAGGGAGCTAAGATACATGCATGTGCTAGTGGATAAGAGCAAGTAACCAAGTAGTTACATGATCAACTAGCATACTTAGCAATAAACCAAGTACTTAGCTTCTTTTATCATCCAACCACACAAAATCAACACTTGTCCACTTGAATTGCATCATGGATGACCACACTACTTTATTAAAGTAGCTTTATGAAAGATATTATCCAAGACATCACAATAATTCATTCTCACACAAGCCAAGCAAGAGAAAAGCAAGCAAAACAAAAACTCTCTCAAAACTACCAGCAGAAATACTCTCCAAAAACAAATTCATATCTCCATTTCTATCCATGATAAAATCACCAAATTTTAACCATAGCTTTTCCACTCCATGGGCAACATTCGTTCAAAATTTCATGGCAATCTAATAAGTGTAGACTAGTCAAATACCTTCCCCAAATTGAAGAAACCAAACTGCCTGTTCTTGACAGTTTTCTGTAACGATTTTCTAACAGCCATATCTCCTTCATTACTCAATGGAATTTGGTGTTCTTTAGCTTGTTGGAAATCTGGTTAGATGCTCTACAACTCTCCTTTAGAAGCCTTGTCCAGAAAAGCATGGTAAGGGACTCGTTTTTGCAGATCTTTGAATTGATGAATAACAACCTTCATGAACTAACTTTGATTTCTTGTTTTGTTTGGATGATCTAAGCAATCCTAAGGCTATACAAGGACAAACCAAGGCTTAGTCATGTATTAGGATGCTCCAAGGAAGGTATAACTCTTAAGAAACCCTAGAACTTATTTTGAGTTTTTGTGATTATTGGATTAGTTTTGATGATGATGTGGTTTTAAGCATATAAGCATGATTATGTAGTTGATTTAGTTCATTGAGCCATATAATGATTAAGAGGATGAGTTGAGATGTTCCTGGACTTATGAGGTGTATATCATGAATGTAAGATGTTTGTTTTGCCTGGTGTGGCTTGGTTGAATTGTTATGATTTTTAATGTTAACACTTAGAAACCGAGCATGACAGTAATATTATTTCCTGACATTGATAATATTATGACTGGTACTTGTAGATCTCTAGCCATTCCGAGTTACGGTTTAGGAGTTATGGTCAAATTACTAAAATTGGTTCGGAACCGTAAATAAAAGTTCGTAACTTCAATTGAACCCTCGTAAAACATGTTACTCAGTGGCAAATCTTGGTAAATAAATACTAGAGGTCATGAGGAAGGTATGAAAGAAAACCACATGTCAAACGGATCGTTTTCCGATTTTATAAAAATGTTGGAATCGAAGTTAAACGCGAACGAACCCCTAAAAACCCGCTTGGTTATAACTTTGGTAAAACACTTAGAAAGCGAACGATAAAACTCGAGGTATAATCTCGGTTCGTAATCGATCGACTTTAGAACTTATACGACTTAAGTATATACCGAGTGTGGGTATGATGACATGTCGTATTAACGAACAAATGTCGGATCGTATCAGTAATAAAAAGAGTTACACTAAAAGGTGTATAACGAGATAATTTGAAAACGTGTTTCGATTTAAGTGAAGTTATACTTAGAATTTTAAAACGTGTTAAGTGGTTAATCTCGAATGTTCTGATTGTTTATAGATCATCGAGCAGACCCAGGACACGCTATCTCCACCCACACCCGATTACCAGGCAAGTGTTCAAAACTTTGAACCTCTTGTTGTGATAATATATATATGTGATTGCCGTTTTACATATGCCATAGCATGCATGCCTATTGTCAAATTATATTATGATACCTGTTCCCTGAATTGATATTGGCTTATAGACTAGATACGAATTATCAGTTATAAGCCGGATTGTTTTGATAAGACCCTTAGCGAAGGGCATATAATATTTATTCTTAAATATAGACCGGGAGTCGGTATTTTGAGATATTGATAGTCGTGGAAACCTGGAGGGATTCCAACGGCAGATTATTATTTATTTTAAGGAATGTTATTATTAAACGTTATTTATATTTCCATAAAGTATCAATTACTTGGAAATATTTCGAGGAATGTTATTCGAGTATTATCTCATTCGAGAGATATTAAATGAATGTTAGTTTCGAATATTCATTTAGAGTTGATTATTTAATGAATATTATTTTGATATTCATTAGAATGTTATTTATTAAATGAATATTACTTTCGAATATTCATTTAAAGTTTTATGTACTTGATGAATATTATTTTAAAATATTCATTGGAAGTTCTATTTACTTAAGGAATATTATTTCGATTATTCCTTTAAAGTTTTGATTACTAAATGAATATTATTTGGATATTCATTAAGAAGATTATTTATTAAATGAATATTATTTTCAAATATTCATTTAAGGTTTGACTTATTTATTGAATATTATTTTAAATACTTATTGGAGTCTAATTATTAATAAATATTATTTTGAATATTCCTTTAAGGAGTAATTTATTTTGTAAATAATTCTATATATTCATTCGAGGATTACTTACGAGCAATATTATGATTTAATAATATTCCGTAATAATTATTGAGTTAATAAATATTCTTGGAATATTTATTTAATTCTTTTAAATTCTTTTTCAAATGATTTATATTATTTGGAGATTATCTTTGACCTCCAAATATTATGTAAAATATTTCGGAGTCCTACGATTAATACTATATTAAGAAAGGTCCTCAAGATTCCATTCTTCACTCGAATCTATCTCTTAAATTATAAGGGAACCTTACTTGAGAAAGGTTATTTATCTTGTTGACTTCCCGGTCATAATTTACCCTTTTCACTCGCAACTTGGTTGCTATGGACTCATTAAGTCTGTGTGTACCTTCTCATCGTTCGAGGGGTAAGATTGTTGGAACAGGTTGATATCCATTAACAAGCAAAAGCTTGGGAAATGTTGGTGAATTTTCCTTTCCAACTAGATACGACTACTTTGTGGAGTATTATCAACAAGTATTTCACTTGGGGAAGGGAGGACAAACTCTACGTTTCAATGTTGTGGATTTATTCGAACTAGGAGTCGTGTGTAAGAGGCCGAGTCGCGCGGTCCATCACAAGGCCTAACCATTGGCTAGGGAGTTACTATTAAAGGCCATCGACAAGCGGAGCCGTCAGTTCTTCCTTCTACCGGTAGTAAACTATATTGGGCTGTACCATCCCCAACTGATCATCAGGGAGTGGGATAGCTGGCATGTGATAACTCCAGTATTGGTTCATCTCCCAAATTGGGAATTCCCTGCAACACGTATCGAAGAGACTTCTTTCAGGTTGACGGTGTCTTCCGCAACACGTATCGAAGAGACTTCTTTCAGGTTGTAGGACTTCGAAAAATGTTAATAACTGGGATTGCAATATTTTCCTTGCAAATTCCTCTTTATATGATAAATGATAATATATGGCTTATCTTTGACATAGTAAATATTCCCACCTATATATGCATTTTGAGTTACCTCGTAACTTCATCGTTCATGTTATTCTGGCATCATTTCCGTAAATGCCTGGCATATGGTTTGAAAGATACTTTTGAACTGTTATATATTATCGTTCAATTAAATATTATTGTTGGTGGGCTATTGCTCACCCTTGCTTTATTATTATATCACAACAACAGCTAGACCAGATGATTCGCACGAGGCGCACTCGATGCTGGTGAGGACGATGAGACTACCAGACCCGAAGAGAAAGCTATTGGTAGGATAGATTCATTCTTTCAGTACCAAATATATGGACTAGTATGACTTATGTAAATGGATGGCAAAGAGTATGTATTCATATTGTAACTCTTTTGGGTTGTAAGAACTCATAATGCGTTTAATAAAATTTGATTGTTACTCTGATTTCATCTCTAGGACTATAACGGGTGTGTTTTATATTGTTGTGTTGGGTCATAAAGATGTAAATTATTTTATGTTGAGGTAAGTTCAAGTATTGTGGACAGAATTGGAGACCGTAACGTCCGGATCCCAGACCCCGGATCTGGGGGTGTTACAAAAGTGGTATCAGAGCGTACGTTATAAACCCCATAGATGAGGTGACGTTAAAACAATAAATTCACTAAGATAATAAGAACTCTTGCCAAGTTCATAGTCGGACTACTTAATGTAGTGATGACCTATAAAACCCTTATGGGAACTCTTAAGTATCATGATAGTAACTTAGTTCAATATCGTATCGACGAGTAAGGTGACAGACCTTGAGGCATACGAGCAGCAGCGCGATGATGCTTTATATGCTGAAGATCAGCGGGTAAATTCGATGCAGTACCCTATTGGAGACCCGGAAGAGGTTCCAGCAGATAAGGACAGTCCTGTTAGGATAAGGAGCTTACCCTTGAGGAATAAGGGCCGCAGCCAGAAAGACTGTGATGATTAAGGTATGGTGCTCAGAAAAGTGAGCATAAAGAACTGAGCTATTAGCAAGAGAACTGAAGATTCATGTTGGATTCGTAGCCGGACTACTGGATGTAGTACCAGCAAGTAAGACGGATTGAAAGGATCACTTGAGATCTTATACGGGAATAGATGAGAATCCCTATAGACTTTCATATTAACGAAGAAAGAGCTAGAGGGATGAATGATTACCAAAGACATCGATTTAGGGCGAGGAGTAGAGTCCCTAGGGATAGTTGAGAAGGAGGCAGTAAGTGCCACATCATTTGATAAATGAATTAGTATGAATATTTTCAGTAATAATTCGCCATGAGAAGGCAGATGTCATAGGTTATAATTTATGGAACCAAATTGAGGTTAATGAGGTGGTTTCATTCAGGGAAATGTTCATTTTATGAATGAATCAGTTAGAAAGTAAAGACATTAGAAAGTGATAGCATGATTGGATAAAGTTATATAAGGAAGTAGTAGGCAAGACAATGATCTCAGAACCTACCGGAAGACAAGACCAGTGAGTCAAGATGAATTCGTAATGAGACTACTGTCAGAGACTGATTATAGGGTTATTTCAACTCAGTGAAATGATGAACCAGAAATGTTAGATGCATGTGATTCAGAGGAGTATTAAATACTTTCTTTGAATGGATTATAGTAGTTACCTTAAGTTTACTCCGACGCGGAATTATAATGGATCAAGTAATATGATCAGCAGTTAAAGAAAAAAAATATGATAAAATCTTCCTAGAGCTAAAAGATGAAATTGGTAATGACCAAGAGTTGGCATTGTTTAATGGAAAAAGGGAGACTTTATGCTTCCAACGACGCTTCGAATAAAAGATTAGGATGTGTGCTTGCGCAGCTCGACAAAGTACTTGCGGATGCATTCGGACAGCACAATTCACCAGGTTCGAATGGCCTTAGTAGTGCCAATTTTTGTGGAACAACCAACTCCGACGGTAATGTTCCTTCTGAGACTAGTGGTTAGGTACACTGACATTTGGTAATATTTAATGTCAGGACGTATAGGTATCAGGATATTGTGTCAGGTTTCAGTTTGAAACTGTTGATTCCCTTCTAAGGGATGTATATAATTGGTTCCTCTCCAGTGGTTAAACTTCCAATCTAATGACGATTATTTCGTAAATTATGACTGCTTTTGGTTCTACCTGCTTGGAGGTTCATAGAATTATTCTTCAGGTTTTGAAACTGGTCTCCTTAATGTTACCAGTAGGTGGATAGATTGACCAAAATTTCCCTGATTCTGGAAAGAACTTTAATGAATTTTGGCAAACCTTGTCTTTCTGATTATCAGAGAACGTCATGGAAGAGAGTAGAAACTGGAGCGAACCCTGTGATTTGGGTAAGGATGCTGTAAAATGGGTTAGTAAACGGATCCTAAGCATTACAATCGATGGTAGAGATAAAATGATGATGTGAGATTGGACGAAAACAGGAAATGTAAGTAAGAAACCAGCCAGACTGAGAAACTCCGGGATTGACTTAAGTGAAAAGGCTGTTATGCCAGGAATGGTAAGCTTGCGTGGCACGCGGGATTGATAAGAATAGTTGAAAAGATCAAAATAGAGGAAAGGTGACCGGAGATGGCGCTGAGTAGCCGATTAAGACTTATATGAAGTAAAGTTTTGAAAAGGTAGAAAGGTATCAAAGAAGAAGGCACTATGTCGGCAATTGCTAGAAAAGTAATGCTATTAGCCAAACCCCTAAAATCATATATTTTTATTTTAGTGTGGCCAGTTGAGGCCAAGTCATAAAGGATTATCAAGTGAGTAGACCAGCAATGAAAGGACAGTCGCTTCTAAGTAAGCACCGACTGCAAGGGCTTCTGATATAAAGGAAATATTAATGAGATTGTAGGAATCTTCTACTGAACCCTTTGCAACCCATGTTTGGATTGGGAATTTACTAGACTTTTGGAATGGGGTCACCCGTACTAAAGTGATTCATGTGTATATGATTGTCCAAGATTACGAGTAAAAATAGAAGTATAGTGACTTGAGATGTTTGATGTTAGGGTATTATAAATACCATGAATATATTATGACTGAGGAAAGTAAACAACGAAGGTTTATGAAGGGAGTATAGAAATGGTCAGAGATTGATCAGTATGCTGTAGAAATTTTGTATGAGGCAAGTACCTTTGCGAAGAACGATAAGTACTAAGAGATTCACGTTGAACTCGACCAATATCTTCCAGAACATCCTTGCTACCATTACCAAGTTCTGTAAGAGAGCAGATAGACATACGTTGTCTTTTGGAAGGTCAAATAGGCTGACAACTATCTGAAAGAAGAGGTTAGCATTAAGCCACCGATCGATTATCAAATGAGAATGATCGAAAAGAGACCCTTATTAAGGATACATGATTTGATTTCCAAGTATAGGATGCAAGAATTCCTTGGCAGTTGAATTAAGGATAGGATATCCATAAATTAAGACAAACACTGGGGAATGCATAAGGGATGGCATTAACCCTAATAATGACATTATGAATTCAGATGATATGAGTTGGACTTGCTAAAGCAACAATGACCGGTAAGGATTATTAAAAAGAGTTCTGGAAAGAACATAGATAGAATTATTAAAGTATTGATCAATGACATTTTTGATATACCCTGTACCCAGAAAATACAGGAGGAATGATGAGGATGACCTAAGAAACCTTACAAGGAAAAAGTTAATATTCTGAACTTCAAAATGGAAGTTTGGTAAGGAATGTATAACATAGTAACAATAATGCCAGATGAGGCATGTATGAAACCCTGAGGAAGTATGGATTGAACCTATAAAGGTTGAGATTATCCTAGAACAAGAAAGAACTAAGAGAACAAATATCCTAGGTATGATTGAGAGTAACTTTGATAAAGTTCCCACGGGAAGGTGGAAGCAATGACTTATGGAAAAAGACTGATAGATATATTTTTCTCCTTCAGCAGAGCTTAAGGGAGGATGCTTTCACCCAATAGTGATGGGAATGAGGTAGAAAATTTTGAGTTGGAATGTATCCAGAGAACATTGATTACAAGAAATTATTATTATCAGGAAAGGGCCAATGAGGTGGCCGACAGTCTAAGTATAAAGGAATAATTACAAATGTGCATACCGAAGGAACAGAATAATATTTGGAAGGATCTTGAAGGTCATATCGAAGTGGAGGAATTTACATTCCTTCTGATGACTGTGCAAGAATCGACGGTAATAATAGTTTAAGTAAAGATTCGATTCCCGATATTGTCTTAAGCAAACTACACACCTTAGAATGTCCGGTTTTGAGGCAAACCAGGACCATGATACAAAATTGACGAAGTAAACCATTAAGTTTCCAGGACTATAATGTATTGTAAGAACTCATAATGTGTTTAATAAAATTTGATTGTTACTCTGATTTCATCTCTGGGACTATAACGGGTGTGTTTTATATTGTTGTGTTGGGTCATAAAGATGTAAATTATTTTATGTTGAGGTAAGTTCAAGTATTGTGGACAGAATTGGAGACCGTAACGACTTGATCCCGGACCTCAGATCTGGGGGTGTTACAATTGAACATACTTTTCATAAACCTTTTCAAAAACATTTAAGTTAATTGGAGTTTTTCCACGACCCCGGACAATACGGGTGATCAGCAACGTAAAGTACCCCTTTCTTTGAAATTAGGTTCCCAATTAGGCAACACAATGGCCTTTCAAATGCTGGACTGGGCACTCCCCCAGCCTCTTACGCTAAACAAATGCTGGACCGGCATCACCCGGCCTCTTACGCCTCCTATCTGAAGGAATCCGTAGAAAACCTTTTGACGAAATTCCCCCACATTAAAATATTTAAAACATTTTACTTTTAAGTCCTTTATACTCACTGATAACATATCAGCCCAGTATAAAGAATTTTAAAACATCTTTAATTAATTAAGTCATTTTTTATGAGCAACAAAAAAAGGTTAAGGGTCAGGGAAGCATTCGATATAAAGAATAATAAATGACAATGCAATAAGATTAAACTAAGCATGATAGGGTTCAGCAAGATAGAATCATATATCAACTAGGAAACATGATAAATTAAATAACTGAGCAATTATTAAGATTTTAGAAATGGAACAACAATTATAAAGAAATCAAAGAATACACGGAATTCGAAGTTCAACAGAATATTTAAGTTACTGCAATGATTATAACCACTCATTTCAAAGGTTATCAATTGATGAAAATCCATTGCAAAGTTTGAACTAACATGAAAGATTCAAATAGTTTAAAACGAAGATTTAAGAAATTCTCAATTACTTATGGTCTCACTCTTGTCAGCTAAACACTCATAGGCTTCAGCTGCCAGAACCGGCATGACAATAATGAGTTTAAATAATTAAGTAGATCTCAATTCATTCTTGGATTTAACCGTCACTGAGCAACACATGCTTCAACGATAGTATAAACCTCGAATTAATTTACAATAATTTGAAAAAAAAATGCTCTTTGAAGAATATTAACAAAGATGAGGAATATTTGAATAAAATAATCTTAAAAGAAATTCAACACCTGAATGATAGGTGAGGAAAAAAAATAAACAATAACAGAATAGTTTGAAAATGATTGTTTGTAAATTAATAGAAGAAAAATGTCACTGGTAATAAAATGAGGAGTTTAGGCACTAGCAAAATGGTTCGAAAGGAATATCGTATAATTAACAGAACAGATTCACATTATTCAGATTAAATATGAAGAGTATAATTGCTTGCAAGAAGGGATATCGAAAGAACGAATAAATAACACAGAAGGTTTCACATCACTTGAACAATAAGTGAGGGATAGTTGTTAGTATTGGGGCCCTAGAGGCAATACATACATTATATTTATGTTTGAGTGATATTATATATTCGATATATATTTTATTATTGGCTTTATTTACTGCGAAATAAATAAAGTATAATAAATGTCCTTAGAACCTTGATACAAATTATATAGTTGCAAGTATGTGACTTGAACATGAGATTTTATAATGATTGTATCATATTCTTAAATGTCCCTAGCCGAGTATTATTATTACTTAGGACAATAATAATACACTGAGGCTAGTATGATAATTGACAGATGACCATATCTCATTGGTCATAAGTATGAAGATACTAAAAGCAATGCTTAGGTAACTGTACGAGTACGGGGTACTGGACAGACCCACCATGAGATACGTCATGGTAAATTATAAATGTGTCATATGTATTCTCAAAGTGATAATGGTATAATGATCCTTAGACCTGAAGTCATTATATTTCTACACGAGAATTAGTATATTTTGAATTCCTCAAAAGTTATCTTTAGCCGGATAATGATAAAGGTGAATATCAGATATATTATGAATCATGTGAGAAATATGAATGATCTAGATGGGATTTAAATCTCCTGATAAAGGAGTGATATTATCGGCCTCTTGTTTGAGTGAGACTATGAAATGCATGGCCATGCTCAAATGTTGATTTGATTAATAGTCTACTCATCGATCAAGAAAAATGAAGATTAAATTATGAAGAGGATGACACATTACATGCCTCGAGTTTAATCTGTAATATCATGATTTAAAGGGATTATATTACATGGAACATTAATCGTAAAAGGTTGATTGAATCGTTGATTTAATTATTGTTTAATTTGGTAGCAATGATGTGTTACTAGATGCCGCTCATTGTTTGTAATTTTATTAGAGAATAAAATTATTGCCAATTAAATAATAACCTACAGGGTCACACACAAAGAATGTTTAAAATGGAAATTAATTTTTTCATGAATTTAAATTAATAATAATTTAAATTATGAATTAAATTAATAATAAATAAAAATTCGAATTTTATAAAATTAATTAAGTGAGACTTGATTAGTTAAAGATAAAATTTGAAGATGTATTTTCTTGACTTATTTGATTAATTAAGTGTGACTTAATTAATTTATTTAAATAAATAAGATTTGTTTAAATAAAAAATGGCCTAATTGTTTAAGGCTCCATTTTGCTTTATTTCTCTTTATAAGCCAATTGTTGGCAAGTCTTCCAAAAAAAACAACACAACTGAAAATTTCAGTTCATACAAGTTAGAAACATAAGAGAAAATCAAGCTAAGTCAAGAACACATTCTTGATTATTTATTTTGGCTAGTACCTAATTCCGTGGCATAATCGTTCGAGGATTCAAGCAAGCATTCGGGTGTGGATGCCTGTGAAGGAGTTATACTTTTAGCTCTGAAAATCAACAAGTTAGGACCTCCATTTGTCATCCTTAGGAAAGCTTGAAAGAGGTACAATCTTGTTCTTGATATTTTTCATACCATGATCATCATTTTATACATGGATCCGGGACTTGGAATTCATTTTTAATTGTTATTTACGTCATTTCCGTTGCGTTATCATGCCCGAATTCCAACAATGGTATCAGAGCTACATGTATAAAAGGATGATTTGGTCTTGTGTTCTTGAAAATATAGCATACATGATTTTTGAATTTTATTCATGCTTCATTTTAACATACAAAACATTTTCTATAAATTGTTATAATTGTTTGTATGATGTTATAAATTGTTATAACATGTTTTGAATGATGTACTATATGTTAGATATGTTAAACACATCATTAGAATAATTTTAGAATTGATCAAAACTGAAAATTTCGCATTCTACAAGTTTGTGGAAAATCTGCAGATTCTGGGAAAATAGGTGTTACGCATTCTGGTAATGCGTGTCGTCAGATTTCTACAGGTGTTACGCATTCTGGCAATTCGTGTCGTCAGAATTCTACAGGTGCTGCGCATTCTGGTAATGCGTGTCGTCAGAATTCTACAGGTGTTGCGCATTCTGGTAATGCGCATCAGCAGTGGCCAGATACAGTAGTGCAGAAACAGTCTGTGCGCATGATGAAATTTTAACCTTTTATTTTCTTTTGCTTTAAGAATATTGTTAGTGGCCATTATAGACTTATTGGTATTAATCATTAGATTCCTAATGCTTTTAATGATTAAAGTTTTAATAATTGAATATTTAAATTATGAATTTAAAAATTATTATTACTTCAAAATTTTATTAATTAATTTAATTTCGATTTTTAATAATATTTAAATTATGAATTTAAATATTATTATTATTAATTCGACTTTAATTTAATTAATGTAAAATTTTAATAATTGAATATTTAAATTGTGAATTTAAAATTATTATTAATTCGATTTTTTTAATTAATTTTAATTCCTTTTAAATAATTAGGTATTTAATTAAGGAGTTAAATATTAATCGTTATATATGATATGATCATGATAAATGTGATGTCTATAATTGTTATATGAGCATGGTGAATTGGTTATGGCCCCCTAAGACCTGTAGAATAAATGTTTTAATTTTATTTATGGTCTGTAATAATTAAATACGACTTGCATGTCGTTATTTTTGTAATAATTATATCTCGAATGCAACTCGAGTTCTTTTGTAATGTATTTCAAAAGGAGCTTGGAGGCAATCAAAGGAGGCTTTGGAAGCAAAGAAGAATTTTGTAATAATTAGTTATTACAACCATAGATTGACCTTGATCTTTTCATTAGCTTGAAAAGATCGCATAGGATCGGGCCATAACCATTGCACATTTAATTTTGCATAATTGCACTTTACATATGATGCATGTATGTATAGATGTATTAGATACATCTATGGAATGTATGTATTAGATACGACACATATGCCATGTTTAAAATAAGATAAAATCTGTAACGATTTAAGATTTAAACAAACGATCATGATCGTTAAATTTTTCTAAAATCCCTTAAGAAATATTAAGTTAAACAGATGCTTTCCAACAAATAACACTCATTAAATCCTAGATCATTGAGGAGTAGATTTGCCAAAGCAAGGGCTTCTCTTTTATCTTGGTGAAATGTGATTGAGTAAACAAGCTTACTTGAATTGTTATTATTGGGTCTAACTTAACTAAGTCGTCTCAATAAGATTGTGAACTTAGAAGCATGGAGTTTAGTGAAATCTATTAGATAGATCGGAGCAAGATGTTGTTCACTAAGCTATCCTAGAGTTATATATGATATAATTGACATAACGGTCTACCTAAATAATCATATTTAAGAGGAAAGCCAAAGCTGACTTAAAATATGATGAAATATGGATCTTGGCTCACTAAGAAAGGTTTTATGGGAATCATTTTCCGAATTGATAGTAAGGGCTATTAATTTGAATAAAATAGTGGGAGGATATTACAAATATTCTATAAATCAACTTGAACATAATTAGTTTTACGAAACATGCAAATTAACTTATTTTATGTGCTTTTACAATTGTAGATAACAAATGGCAAACAACGCAAACAACTTATCGATACGATCACTCCTAGAAAAGGAGAAGCTGATAGGGAAAAACTTCCTGGATTGGTTTAGGAACTTGAGGATTGTCCTCAGGCAGGAGCGAAAGCTATATGCCATTGAAGTTCCTCACCCACATCCTCTTCCTGCAGGGGCCACACGTGCTGAGCAAAATGCTTATCAGAAACATTTGGTTGACTCAACTGATGTGTCATGCCTTATGCTAGCATGCATGGCTCCTGAGATTCAGAAGCAACATGAACTGATGAATGCTTATGAAATAATTGAGCACCTCAAAGGCATGTTCGAGGGACAAGCTCGTCAGGAAAGATATGATACGAGCAAGGCATTGTATGCTTGCAAGCAGGGAGAGCGTGACCCGGTTGGACCACATGTTCTAAAAATGATTGGGTATATTGAGCAACTTGATACCTTGGGCTTCCCGATTGGTCCGGAGGCTCAAATAGATCTGATCTTACAATCACTCAATAAGAGTTTTTCTCAATTTGTTATGAATTACACTATGAATGAGATTGATAAGACACCTACTGAATTGTTGGGCAGGTTAAGGACAGCTGAAACCAACATTCAGAAGGAATCTCCTGCTCCCATGCTGATGGTGAACAAAGGAGGTGCCAACAAGAAAAGAAAGTGGAAAGGCAATAAGAAGAGGATTGTATCCAAATCTGCTGCCAATCCTAATTCTACTCCCAAGAAGGCTACCAAGCCTAAAGGAGGTGTCGAAAAGGGTGATTGTCACCACTGTGGTAAACCGGGACACTGGAGGCGAAACTGTCATGCTTATTTGGAAGAGCTGAAGAAGAAGAAGGCTGCTGGGCAGACTTCTGCTTCAGGTATTTATGTTATAGAAGTCAATTTATCTACTTCTACATCTTGGGTATTGGATACGGGATGTGGTTCTCACATTTGTATAAATGTGCAGGATCTGGAAAGGAGTAGGACACTGGCTAAAGGAGAGGTAGACCTACGGGTTGGCAATGGAGCAAAGGTTGCTGCTTTGGCTGTAGGGATTTACCATTTATCATTACCCAATGGGCTTATTTTAGAACTTGAAAACTGTTTGTATGTGCCTTCTATTTGCCGAAACATTATTTCTGTTTCTTGTTTGGACAAGAAAGGTTTTTCATTTACTTTTAAGAACAATGGTTGCTCTTTTGGTTTAAATGACATTACCTATGGTGTTGCACAATTATTTAACGGTTTGTATGTTCTTAGTTTAGATACTCCTATCTTGAACGTAAATAACAAACGACTTAAGAAAAATGACTCAAATCAAACATACCTTTGGCACTGTCGTCTGGGCCATATAAACGAGAAACGCATTTCCAAGTTACATCAAGATGGTTTCTTGGATCAGTTTGATTTTGAATCATATGATGAATGCGAGGCTTGTTTACTAGGCAAGATGACTAAAGCTCCTTTTACCGGACATGGTAAGAGGGCCACCGTACGACTAGAACTAATACATAGTAATGTATGTGGTTCTATGAGATCGATGGCAAGGGGTGGCTATTTCTACTTCATTACGTTTACTGATGATTTCAGTAGATACAGATATGTGTATCTTTTGAAGAACAAATTCGAAGCATTTGAAAAGTTCAAAGAGTATAAGGCAGAAGCAGAAAAGCAAACTGGCGAAAGCATAAAAACTCTAAGATCAGATCGAGGAGGTGAATACTTAAGCCATGAGTTTAAGAACTATTTGAGGGAGTATGGTATTGTATCACAATTTACTCCTCCTGGAACACCACAATGGAATGGGGTTTCTGAAAGGAGGAATCGTACCTTGTTGGACATGGTGCGATCAATGATGAGTCAGGCAGATCTTCCAATTAGTTTCTGGGGTTAAGCCCTGGAAACTGCTGCATATACACTAAACCGTGTTCCTACTAAAACGGTTCAAAAAACTCCATTTGAGATATGGACAGAGAAATGGCAAAGCATGTCATTTATGAAAGTATGGGGATGTGAAGCATTTGTGAAACGCCTAATATCAGATAAGCTTGGACCGAAATCTGAAAAATGTAATTTTGTGGGATACCCAAAGGAAACAAAGGGTTATTCTTTCTATAGTCCCTCGGAGAATAAAGTAATTATTGCTCGAACTGCTGTATTCTTAGAAAGAGAGCTAGTCTCTAGAAAAGACAGTGGGAGGAAAATAGATCTCGATGAAGATCGAGAACCACTTGATAACGTTGAACCAGAGGTGGAGCATGAGCAAGAAATACAAGATAACATTGCTCAAGAAACACAGGTTGTTCGTAGATCTAGTAGGATTCGCCATGATTCAAAGAGAAATTATGGATTTCTCTTAACTCAAAATGGCGATGTGATGCTCATAGATCAAGATGAGCCTCTCACCTACCAAGATGCTGTGAACGCACCAGACTCTAAGAGATGGCAAGAAGCCATGAATTCTGAGACGGATTCCATGTATGAAAACCAAGTATGGACTTTGGTTGATCCACCTGAAGGGGTAAAACCTATAGGGTGCAAGTGGATTTTCAAGAAGAAAATCGACATGGAAGGTAAAATACAGACCTATAAAGCTCGACTGGTTGCAAAAGGTTTCAAACAAATTCATGGTATTGACTATGATGAAACCTTCTCACCAGTAGCAATGATAAAATCCATCAGAATTATGCTTGCAATAGCGGCTTACTATGATTACGAAATATGGCAGATGGATGTCAAAACAGCCTTCCTTAACGGAAGCCTTGAAGAGGACGTGTACATGACACAACCTGAAGGTTTTGTAAATCCAAAGGATGCTAGAAAGGTATGTAAGCTGCGTAGATCCATTTATGGATTGAAGCAGGCCTCTTGGAGATGGAACATCCGTTTTGATGAAATAGTCAAAGGTTTTGGCTTTATTCAGAACTAGGATGAACCATGTGTTTACAAAAAGTTTAGTGGGAGCCATGTGGCATTCCTATTATTTTATGTCGATGATATATTAATAATAGGGAATGATTTTCCTTCTCTACAGGCTGTAAAGACTTGGTTAGGACAAAGTTTTTATATGAAAGACTTCGGTGAGGCTACCTATATATTAGGGATCAGGATCTATAGAGATAGATCAAGAAGATTAATAGGCTTAAGCCAGAGTACATATATTGACAAAATTTTGCATCGTTTTGGAATGCAAGATGCAAAAAGGGGATATGTCCCTGTATCTCATGGGATAACGATCTCAAAAGAGAATGGTCCTAAATCATTGGATGATAAGGACCGCATGAGTAAGATTCCATATGCTTCAGCAATTGGATCTATCATGTATGCAATGATATGTACTCGTCCGGATGTCTCATATGCTTTGAGCATGACGAGCAGATACCAGTCTAATCCAGGTGAAGGTCATTGGACGGCGGTAAAGAATATTCTTAAGTACTTGAAAAGGACTAAAGATTCATTCTTGGTGTATGGAGGAGATGAGAAGCTAACGGTAAAGGGTTACACGGATGCTAGTTTTCAGACTGAAAGAGATGACTCTGTGTCTCAGTCTGGATTTGTGTTTTGCCTAAATGGAGGTGCTGTAAGCTGGAAAAGTTCGAAGCAAGAGACAATAGCTGATTCTACAATGGAATCCGAGTATATTGCTGCATGTGAGGTAGCCAAGGAGGCTGTATGGATACGGAAGTTCATTACAGTGCTTGGTGTAGTTCCATCGATCGCAGATCCCATAGATCTTTACTGCGATAATAATGGAGCTATAGCACAAGCCAAGGAGCCAAGAGCTCATAGGAGAACAAAGCATATACTTCGGAGATATCACCTTATTCGAGAGATAAACGATAGAGGAGATATTCACATATGTAAAGTGCATACTGATGATAATGTTGCAGACCCACTAACTAAGGCTCTATCGCAGTAGAAGCACGAATGTCACACTAGTAGCATGGGTATTAGATACATGGGTGATTGGCTCTAGTGCAAGTGGGAGATTGTTAGTATTGGTGCCCTAGAGGCAATACATACATTATATTTATGTTTGAGTGATATTATATATTCGATATATATGTTTATTATTTGCTTTATTTACTGAGAAATAAATAAAGTATAATAAATGTCCTTAGAACCTTGATACAAATTATATAGTTGCAAGTATGTGACTTGAACATGAGATTTTATAATGATTGTATCATATTCTTAAATGTCCCTAGTCGAGTATTATTATTACTTAGGACAATAATAATACACTGAGGCTAGTATGATAATTGACAGATGACCATATCTCATTGGTCATAAGTATGAAGATACTAAAAGCAATGCATATGTAACTGCACGAGTACGGGGTACTGGACAGACCCACCGTGAGATACATCATGGTAAATTATAAATGTGTCATATGTATTCTCAAAGTGATAATGGTATAATGATCCTTAGACCTGAAGTCATTATATTTCTACACGAGAATTAGTATATTTTGAATTCCTCAAAAGTTATCTTTAGCCGGATAATGATAAAGGTGAATATCAGATATATTATGAATCATGTGAGAAATATGAATGATCTAGATGGGATTTAAATCTCCTGATAAAGGAGTGATATTATCGGCCTCTTGTTTGAGTGAGACTATGAAATGCATGGCCATGCTCAAATGTTGATTTGATTAATAGTCTACTCATCGATCAAGAAAAATGAAGATTAAATTATGAAGAGGATGACACATTACATGCCTCGAGTTTAATCTGTAATATCATGATTTAAAGGGATTATATTACATGGAACATTAATCGTAAAAGGTTGATTGAATCGTTGATTTAATTATTGTTTAATTGGGTAGCAATGATGTGTTACTAGACGCCGCTCATTGTTTGTAATTTTATTAGAGAATAAAATTATTGCCAATTAAATAATAACCTACAGGGTCACACACAAAGAATGTTTAAAAGGGAAATTAATTTTTTCATGAATTTAAATTAATAATAATTTAAATTATGAATTAAATTAATAATAAATAAAAATTCGAATTTTATAAAATTAATTAAGTGAGACTTGATTAGTTAAAGATAAAATTTGAAAATGTATTTTCTTGACTTATTTGATTAATTAAGTGTGACTTAATTAATTTATTTAAATAAATAAGATTTGTTTAAATAAAAAATTGCCTAATTGTTTAAGGCTCCATTTTGCTTTATTTCTCTTTATAAGCCAATTGTTGGCAAGTCTTCCAAAAAAAACAACACAACTGAAAATTTCAGTTCATACAAGTTAGAAACAAGAGAGAAAATCAAGCTAAGTCAAGAACACATTCTTGATTATTTATTTTGGCTAGTACCTAATTCCGTGGCATAATCGTTCGACGATTCAAGCAAGCATTCGGGTGTGGATACCGGTGAAGGAGTTATACTTTTAGCTTTGAAAATCAACAAGCTAGGACCTCCATTTGTCATCCTTAGGAAAGCTTGAAAGAGGTACAATCTTGTTCTTGATATTTTTCATACCATGATCATCATTTTATACATGGATCCGGGACTTGGAATTCGTTTTTAATTGTTATTTACGTCATTTCCGTTGCGTTATCATGCCCGAATTCCAACAATAGTAACTTGCCTCAATACACGCAGTTTCCAATTCCAACATCTCAATCCTTTACTCACTTTACATCAGTCTCTACTTCTTATTTGCTAGCCTTTACTTGGTCGTACATTCGTCTCTCCTTCATCACTTATCAGTCCCGATAATTATCTCCTTCCTCTACATTCCATCTACACGTACACTGGCTCTTAGCTGGCCTCCTATTCATACCTATATACAGGTAAGGTACTACTTCAGTACACAACCAACCAAAACTTTCTGTTCATTCTAATCTACCCATACGTTTCCTATTGCGCTTTACACATACGAAACATATAGAACATATCAGGTTATACTCATAAATATTTTTAGTACCACCACATAAACCACATAAACTCATAATGTCAATTAGCACTTTATACTTAGCACATAAACATGTATCTATATTATTCTTACTAAAACTCTTTATAAATTATACACTGATTTACCGAAATTTCGACAACACTTCCTCTAAAATATAGCTAACCCGTCGGAATACAACCGACCCGAAACGTCAAACAATCAATCTATAATCACATCTCCATCTCAGAATACATTTACGATTTATAATTCGCTGCCCTACTATAAACTCAAAGTATATCACTGACTGTCCAAGAACTTAACACATAAACTTTCATATATACAAACAATGATCTACATGCCCATATGGATTTATTCATTCCTCGAATGTAACCCAAAATTTACAAATACAAATCTGGAAAAACACTTATACTCATCGAAATAGCATAACTCGATAACAATACCTTTTTATATTTCGAATTCAAACTAAATAATTAAGTTCAACTTTCTGAGAGGACCAAACCAAAGTACTAAATCACATACACAAAAATCCATATTACAATACCCATAAATCAACAATTTAAACTTTCGAATCAAAACAGCAAACACACGCGCACGCCACTAGTTTTACCCACCGGAACACCATACTTCGCTATTAACCAACATCACTCCTGTAGATAACTAAAATCCCCTAGATCAAACCTCACTTAGGCCACACACACACACGCGCGATTTAACACATACAAACGATATACCACACACGCCACTATAATTTACTACCCAGTAGCCTGAATAACCAATAATCGAAAACCCCCTCCTTTTCTCAAGAACATCACTGTTGCGCCTCTACCTCTCGCAGCCACAATCAAGAACACCCACTCAGCACACACATATACACCCTGTAACACACACACGCACCCAAATAGATACACCCAACAGTAAATCATCATTAACACGACTCAATTGAACCCAACTTATGAAAAATTTGTCACATCTTGGGCTATGATTTAATTTTTATTTGATGTGTGGCACTAAGTAACAGAAATGGGCTGATGTAGTTATAGGGCTGGACCAGTTAGTAGACAGTTGATAGGCCCACTTACATTAGACTCGTACTATAAATATCTCCCTTACTGTAATTGACAGGGCATGAAATGAGAATATCCAGCTTTTATTTGTTTTAATTCCAATTCTAGTTTTACTGTCTTTTCTTAGTTATTATTGTTGTCTGGCTTTCTTTTCAAGTTATCTTGTCTAGTAGTGACAAAGTGGTATCAAAGCCTCTCTTGGGCCATGGCAGAACATGAACAGAGTATGGGTAAATTGGTAGCTAGGATGGATGATATGCAGACCATATGTGAGGAGGAATTCCAGAAAACATCTGAGTGTTTTGAAGATGTTAGAAACCAGATGACTCAACTCACCCTTGCCAGTGAGAGTAACAATAAGAAGTTTGACGCCCTGATGGAGAGTATGGAGTTTTTAAAAAAGAACATCAAGGGCAAAGGAATGGGGGATGCTGAGTCTGTATATTCAACTCAGCCGCTCAAGCAACCTACACTCGGTGATACTGGCTACCCACCTGGGTTTGGTTTAACAACCCCCACAAACTTTGGGACGATGGGTGGTACACAGATCTGGGAAGAATCAATCACAGGAAGGATGAGACCACCTGCAACTTCTGCCATTAATACACCAGTCACAAACCCTGGAATCATCCAACAGATGCAGAGCTTAAAGTCATCTCAGGGTTTCAAGGTACGACCTCCTCTTAACCCAAATCCTATTCCTTTATCTGTAAATACTACACCTACTATGTCTGCGCCTCCAGTTACGCAAGGAGTGGTGTTGCCGCCTCTCTTACAACAGTATGTGAATTCTATGTCTTATCAACACGAGCCTGTCACTCAACAGTATACCCAGTCCTTACCCCCACAGCCCTTTCAAACACAGTTTCAAAACCCAACACTACAAAACCCATACGCCCAGTATTGCAACCCCACATCCTCATTTCCTTATAACCAGTACCAAAACCCCTCCCCACCATCTTACAACCTTCAAAACACCCATATGGCTCCTCAAATGCCATTCCTGACCCCTGGAAACCCCACTATGGGAATACCTCAAGGCTATCAACAATTTAACCCTCAAGGGTACCAACCACCCTACTCATCCCACCAGACCCAGATTTACAGAGAACAAACCCCATTTGTTCCTTATAAGTTTCCGAAAATCGACTTTCCTAGATTTGATGGAAAGGACCCAAGGGGATGGGTATCAAAATGTGAAAAATTCTTCCAGCTTAACCCAGCCTTGGACAACAGACAGAGAGTAGTGTTTGCTGCACTGCATCTAGATGATGAGGCTGATACTTGGTACCAGTCGGTCCAGTTGGAGCATCATGACTTGTTATGGGTGGATTTTGCTAAAATGGTGTGCCATAGGTTCACTAAAGGAGGCTACGAGAACTTAGAGGGGCAGTTTAACAAACTGATGCAGAAAGGGAGAGTTGATGATTATATCACCCAATTTGAAGAGCTGAAGAAACATATGGTTGTGCAGAATCCTAACTTGGGTGAAATGTACTTTGTTAATAGCTTCTTAAGTGGTCTAAAAGAGGAGATATCTAGCACCCTGTACTTGCATAAACCCAATAGTCTTCGGGATGCAAGAGAGAAGGCCAGAGCCCAGGAGTGTGTGGTGGAGGCAATGGAAAAGAGGGGAAAGAGCTCATTCAAAAGTTACAACACTGGAAACCCAGTGAAGGGGGGTACTGTTGGGTACGAAAAGAGCAAAAACCAAGGATCAAAACAGGGGTTTACTACAAAACAAGACAAACCTGTCAAAAGACTACCTTACCATGAGTTCAAGGACAGGATGAATAAGGGGCTGTGCATACATTGTGATGAGAAATTTGTGCCAGGGCATAAGTGCAAGGAGAAGCAGTTGTTCTCAATCATAGCAGAAGGAGAAGAAGAAGACACAGTAGAGGGAGAAATATCACTAAAGTGGGATACAACTGAAGGCACAGAAGGGGAGTGTAAAATGGAACCTGAACTTTCAATCCATGCCCTCACAGGTACAGATGGGGTGCACACACTGAGCTTGAAGGGAAGTAAAGATAAACAGCCCTTAAGAATATTGATAGATAGTGGTTCAACGCATAATTTCATCTCCACAGCTACGGTAAAGAGGTTGGGCATACAGTCAAAACAGTGTACTCCAGTTGAAGTAACAGTGGCAAATGGAGCCAAGTTGAAGAGTGAACACTTAGCAACAGAGGTGACTTGGATCATGGCTGAACGCGAGTTTGATGCAGACCTAAGGTTACTACCAATAGGTGGATATGATATTGTTTTAGGAGTCAGCTGGATGAAGAGAGTAAGTCCCGTAATTTTCGACTTCCAAAAAGACAGTATAAGTATCATGTGGCATCGTGAAAGAATTGAACTAAGGCACCAACAAGGGGAGCAGGGAGTCGAGATCAAATACAATTCTGATAAAGCTCAACACATTCATGAAGGGGATTCATGCTTCCTAATACAGATAAATGCAGTGGAAGGAGGGCAAAATCAAGGAGAATTACATGGGGAAATAGCTGATATTGTTGAGGAGTTTAAAGACAGATTCGAAGAGCCAAGAGGTCTGCCCCCAATCAGACAACATGACCATAAGATTCCATTGAAACTGACAGCTCCCCAGTCAATACAAACCCTTATAAATGTCCTTATATACATAAGGGGGAGATAGAGAAGATAGTTAAGGAGATGCTATCTAGTGGCATTGTGAGGCATAGTAGTTCTCCATATGCTTCCCCAGTTTTGTTAGTCAAGAAAAAGGATAACTCGTGGAGGCTATGCATCGATTATAGAGCACTGAACACGATGACGGTGAAGAACAAGTTCCCCATACCAATTATTGAGGAGTTATTAGCTGAGTTACAAGGTAGTGCAGTGTACACTAAGTTGGATTTAAGGAGCGGGTATCATCAGATTAGGGTGCATCCGGACGACATCCCGAAAACAGCTTTTAGAACGCACCAGGGGCATTATGAGTTCATGGTTATGCCATTTGGCTTAACCAATGCTCCTGCAACCTTCCAGAGCTTAATGAACGAGGTGTTTGCAGAGCATTTAAGGGACTTTGTATTAGTATTTTTCGACGACATACTAATTTATAGTCCCAACCAGGAGGTACACCAGGTGCACCTCAAGAAGGTGTTTGAGTTGTTAAGAGAACACCAACTGTTCGTAAAGAGGTCTAAATGCGAATTTGCAAGAAGGAAGGTTGAATATCTAGGTCATGTCATATCCAGTGAGGGGGTAGAGGCAGATAAGGAGAAAATAAGTGCTATGCAGAATTGGCCTGTACCTAAAACTTTGAAGGCATTACGAGGGTTCCTTGGACTGACAGGGTACTATCGAAGGTTCGTTGCCCACTATGGACTGATCAGCAAGCCTCTGACGCAATTGCTAAAGAAGGGGGGGTTTGTATGGAGTCAAGAGGTAGAGAATGCCTTCCAAAAATTGAAGGAAGCAATGGCTTCGACTCCTGTTCTAAGTATGCCAGACTTTAACAAGCCATTTGTGTTGGAAACGGACGCCTGCTATAGTGGAGTTGGAGCGGTGTTGATGCAAGAGGGTAAACCCATTGCCTATCTTAGCAAGGTGCTGGCAAAAAGACATCTAGGGCTATCAACGTACGAAAAAGAGCTTATGGCAGTCATAATGGCTGTCCAGAAATGGAGGTATTACTTGCTAGGTCATAAGTTCATAATCAAGACGGATCATGAGGCATTAAAACATCTCATGGAACAAAAATTGACCACACTGCTACAACACAAATGGTTGTCCAAGCTATTGGGATATGATTACATGGTGGTGTACAAGAAAGGTAAGGATAACCTAGTTGCAGACGCTCTATCAAGATGCCATGAGGAGACAGCAAGTTGCAATGTGATACACACTATTATACCAGCTTGGAAACAGGAACTTAAGGCAAGTTGGGATAAAGATAAGTTCGCCCAAGAACTGCAGTCATCACTCATGGTGGGTGGAGAAAATGAGAAGGGGTATAAATTGATAGATGGGGAAATTTGGAAAGGAGAGCAACTATACGTAGGGGATGGTAATGACTTAAGAAGAACGATCATAGAGAACACCCACAGTAGCCCAGAGGGGGGTCATTCAGGCATCATAACCACAACTAAAAGGATTCAGGAGAGGTTCTACTGGCCTGGGCTTAAAGGAGATGTACAAGCATGGGTACAAGCTTGTGACACCTGCCAGAGGTGTAAAAACGAACATGTTGCAAGCCCAGGGCTCCTCCAACCGATAGCAATACCTGATAAGGCATGGGAAGTCATTTCTATGGACTTCATAGAGGGTCTGCCAAAATCGAATGGAAAGGAAACCATATTGGTCATTGTTGACAAACTGACCAAATATGGTCATTTCGTGGCTTTGAAACACCCTTATACGGCAACCACTGTGGCTCAGAAAGTGTTGGATGCAGTAGTAAAGCTTCATGGACCTCCCAAGGCCATTATATCTGACAGAGATACTATATTCGTAAGCCAATTCTGGAAGGAGCTGTTCAAGGTAATGGGTACGCAGGTTAAACTGAGCTCAGCATACCACCCTCAAACGGATGGCCAAACCGAGAGGGTTAACCAGTGCCTGGAGATGTATTTGAGGTGCCTAACGGGACAGAAACCCCAGCAGTGGAGTCAATGGCTCCCTTTGGCCGAACTGTGGTATAATACCTGCTTTCATAGTGCTATTGGTATGACTCCTTTTAAGGCACTCTACAACCAAAACCCACCTTCTATTAATTACCAACAGTCTAGAACAACCAACCCAGGGGTTAAACAGTTTGTTCAAGATAGAAGCTTGGTGCAGAATCTGCTCAAAGAAAACTTAGTAAAGGCACAAGAGAGAATGAAGTGGTATGCTGACAAGAAAAGGACAGACAGGAATTTCGAGGTCAATGATGAAGTCTTTCTGAAGCTACAACCATACAGGCAGGCGTCAGTGGTAATGAGAAAGAATCAAAAGTTAGCAGACAAATACTATGGCCCCTATAAGGTAATGAAAAGAATTGGTAATGTGGCTTATCAACTGGACCTACCATCTGGATCAAGAGTACACAATGTTTTTCATGTCTCCCAACTCAAGAAGAGAATTGGCACAGGGAAGGTACTACAGACTGAATTGCCTGGGGTAAGTGAAGAAGGAAACATAAAGGCAGAGCCTGCAGAAGTGCTTGACAGAAGGTTAGTGAAAAGAAGAAATAGACCTGCAACGATGGTGCTAATACAGTGGCAAGGGGGAACTAAGGAAGATGCCACCTGGGAGTTCTGGGAGGATATACATAACAAGTTTCCCAAGTTCGATCCTATGGGACAAGGATCCAGTTAAGGAGAGGGGAATTTGTCACATCTTGGGCTATGATTTAATTTTTATTTGATGTGTGGCACTAAGTAACAGAAATGGGCTGATGTAGTTATAGGGCTGGACCAGTTAGTAGACAGTTGATAGGCCCACTTACATTAGACTCGTACTATAAATATCTCCCTTACTGTAATTGACAGGGTATGAAATGAGAATATCCAGCTTTTATTTGTTTTAATTCCAATTCTAGTTTTACTGTCTTTTCTTAGTTATTATTGTTGTCTGGCTTTCTTTTCAAGTTATCTTGTCTAGTAGTGACAAATTCGAACACCCCCTTCTTGGCTTCATTGCACACACCCAGCACATACTCGGCACATACACACACTCATCGCTTCACACGCAGCAACCCACAACTCGGAGTTAAACCGCGCGCACAACACAGGGAAGAAGTAGAAGATTGACCGGAGGTAGATTAAGAAAGAGATGAGGGGGAGAGGTTGAGAGAAAGAGGAGAGATTTTGAGAGAGTTCTAGAGACCACTGACCAAAACCGAGAGATTTAGTACGGGGGAAACTGGGTTTTTTTAAGATTTAGAAAGATATAAGGGGCATTTTATATATTTTTCAAAATTTTGAAAATCTCATACAAATCAAATTTTCAGCCTTTTAAAAATTGAAATAAATTAGAAAATTTATGGAAAACTAAAATTTTCATTTTTAAAATAAAGAGTGTAAAATTTTGAACACTCACATATTTTTCAAATATTTTTAGGATCAAAAATGAATTAAATATGAATTTTACAAGTTTTGATCCGTTAAATACAATAAAATTCTTAAAATCATTTTAAAATACCAAAACACCCAAATTAATTCTCCCAAAAATTTTAAAAACTAACTAATTATACAAAGATAATATTAAAAAAGATTTTATGATTTTTAATAACTCCGATGATTTTATAAAATTTTCCGAAGATCAATAACGCATGATTTAAATAAATTTTAATCATAAAAATTCAAATAAAAATTACACGGACTAGCACGTCACACATACATCACCATATTAACATGTAAACATGATGTCACATATATATAACTTAAAAAAATTTCACACCATATATTCCACATTTAATATCAAATAATAACATTTATAATTACGATATTTCTAGGGCGTTATAAACATAATCAACAATCAAAGCATCCTTTGCTTCAGAATAACATACAATCATCTCCAAACAAGTTAATATACATTACTTACTACCTTCTAACAATCCACGCACTTACACATAACATCCACAATTCTATTATTCACAACCAACCAGAGTATATATATATATATATATATATATATATATATATATATATATATATATATATATATATACTTTATCTATGTATTCAGAATCAATATATCAATATAGTATTCTTAATAACAATCATAAGTATTACCCTAACATAGCATACCAATTACTACTTGAATAAACACGTCCATGAACAGCTAACCATTATTAATTTTAACTGATTAACAATATAGATTTGAATTAAAATCCCACCTGTACATATAAAAAAAATAATCCACAAGCTACATTAAAATCAAGAAATCATTATGGTTGCTCTAAGCATTAATTATGTAAGAACCCCAAATTTTGGATATAATTAAAACTTTTTATTATGTACTGAGGTAATGGTGAATAGTGATTACGACTACGATGTAACGATTGAGATAATGAATGAAAGGAATAGATTTGGATTCAAATGTTTATATGCCATAAAGAATACTATTGGTTGACACTTTAGATAAGAATTATCTATCTCCTAGGGAATTGAGATTTGATAATTCTAAAGAAGAAGATTATTCTTATGTCATCCAAATCGGTATCTGTTATTGGTCCAGTGGTTCCGTAAAAAGGTTAAGGAACGATCGAAAGAGATCAGGGACAATTGTACAACCCTAAGAGAATAAGTAAAGAATAAAGGATGAATAGTGATTTTGGTGGACGTAGGAATATTATTAGACGACGCTATATAGAAGTACCCGTAATGAAATTCTGAGTTCATATTATCGATCCAGGGGGAAAAAGAGTGTATGTAAAAGCTGTCGGATTCTGAAAAATAGCACTTTTATTTTCCCCGAGATTTCCGCAATAAACGGACAAAGAAACAAGCAGAGAAGCAAGATGCAAGCATATGCAAGTGGATGGGTAACCAAGTAGTTACCAAAGGAACTAGAACAATTAGAAACTAAACCAAGTATTTAGTTCAAAACCATAAGAATTCAACACATGTCCCTTGCAAATGCATCATCCATGACACAAGCACTTTAATAAAGTGGCTTTATGCAAGATATTTCCTAAACACAGCAATAATACACTTTAGAGTGGATGAGAGCAAAAGAAAAGCTAGCAAAAACAAAAAGCAAACCAAGAACAACCAATCTCTCCAAAACTGCCAACCTTGAACCAAGCTCAAAGAAAAATTCATATCTCCCAATCTAGAGCTTCTAAAATCACCAAATTTTAACCACAACCTCTCCACTCCATGGGCAATATTCGCTCCAAATTTCATAGCAATCCAAGTAGTATGGCCTAGGCAAATCACCTCCCCAATTTGAAGAAGCAAACTGTCCAGATTCATGACAGTTTCTGTGACGATTTTCAAACGGCCATATCTCCTTCATTACTCAATGGAATTTGGTGTTCTTTAGCTTGTTGGAAAGCTGGTTAGATGCTCTACAACTCTCCTTTAGAAGCCTTGTCCAGAAAGTCATGGTAAGGGCCTCGTTTTTGCAGATCTTTGAACTGATGAATAATAACCTTCATGAACTAACTTTGATTTCTTGTTTTGTTTGGATGATCTTAGCAATCCTAATGCTATACAAGGACAAACCAAGGCTTAGTCATGTATTAGGATACTCCAGGGAAGGTATAACTCTTAAGAAACCCTAGAACGTGTTTTGAGTTTTTGTGATTATTGGATTAGTTTTGATGATGATGTGGTTTTAAGCATATAAGCATGATTATGTAGTTGATTTAGTTGATTTAGCCATATAATGATTAAGAGGATGAGTTGAGATGTTACTGGACTTATGAGGTGTATATCATGAATGTAAGATGATAGGTCCATAATTAATCATATTTTTAATACCTATTTTATGTCCGTTTTCGTAATTTTATTAATTAATAAATTGTTTTATTTTGTTTTGTAGGAAAATAAATAAAAACAGATTTCTAGCAGGAAAAGGTGCAAAAAGGGAAAGGAGGTGGAAAATACTTGAAGAAAAGGAAATTGGAGGAAAAATCGATTACTTATCGGAGAAGAAAAGGGAAATTGAAGAAATTATATTCAAGATCGGATTGTAATCATAGGACCCAAGCTCATTATTTTTCCCTATATATAGGGCTCCTCTCTTGTATTTGAGACACCACTTTAGACACCAATTTTAGACACCAATTTAGGAGTAGGACTAGATTTAATTGTCTTTCAATATAAACCGTTTTTATATTTTATTCAAACACTTTTTCGTTGTTCTATTCAATAATTTGCTTCGTTAATTAATTTTTGGACGAGTACTAATTTCCGGCGTTTATTTGTTTCCTACGGATTTATAGTTGATAACCAGGGAGTATCTTTGTTTACTTTAGTTAAATACAACGTGAGATCTTTTGTTTTTATATATTAGTTTAATATTATAAACCATTCTTGACCTTCTGTGATGTGCTTTATTTATATATTGTTTCGGTTATTTAATAATCATGTCTAGCTAAATCTTTTACCCTAGGATGAAGATGAAGTTGATTTAATTACTTTTGATTTCTTCTCGAATCTATTAATTAATTCTCATGATTTTTCTTGGTGCTTAATTGTTCAATTGACAAAGTGATTTTGATATATTATTGTTACCCCTATATATATGGCCTTCTCCCTTGTAATTTGAGACACCTAGAATTTGATAGCTCTTTATTTTCTTGCTTTTTACTTTCGTTGGTAGCTTTTATCCGACATACTCGTCTGAATTATTAATATTTTTTAGTTCTTCTTTTCCTTCTTTCGTGCGTTCACTTGTTTCAAATCTTCTGCTACGACCTTAATATTTGATTACATGCATGCTTCATTAGTTAACTAGATTTATTAATTTATTATATAAATACTTGCCATCTGTGGTTTTTGGCCTTACTTGACATACCTTGGCCCTAGCCCCATTACAACCCAAATAAAAGACCTTTTGATTATCATCATTAATGTATGTTGTGTTAAAGTTAGATTGATACCAAATGTCAAGCATACTTATGATTTTGTTGGAATTGAGTGATACACTTACCCTTGTTCTTGAGTGAATATTCTTTTGTGAGTGAAAGGAGAGTTGTTACTTGTTTCTGCATATGAGATCCCAAGTTTTGATTCTAAGGTGTACTCTTGTGGGCTTAGCATGGTTACCAACTAATTTTTACACTTGACGTGGACTTCTAATGACCTCTGCATATTAAGGTCTTTTTCATTTGACCCGGGTTCGATCCCCGGCAGCGGCGCCAAAAACTTGATGTGTAAAATAACTGCAAGCGCACAGTGGTTAATTGTAGCAAATACAGGTCGATCCACAGAGACTATGAATTTTCAAAACCCTAATAATTAAATCAGGCGAACTAGACAAATAGGTTTGAGATGAGTTTTAATTAACCTAATTAAACTAATTAACAAAGATTATCAAATAATATGGAAAACCTAGGAATCCGAATCCATTAATCAATCACAATTAATATCAACTCGCCCTAAAACCAATTCTCTTTCCTTCACAAATAAGGTATATCAATTAACGAGACAAGCATATACTATGAAACTTGTTATCTAACAATAACCTATCAAAACTTCAAGGAGTAAGCATAGGCTATGAAAAATAAATCCGGTAACAATAATATATCAAAATCACTTTGTCAATTGAACAATTAAGCACCAAGAAAAATTATGAGCATCAATTAATAGGAACGAGGAGAAATCAAGAGTAATTAATTTAACTTCATCTTCATCCTAGGACAAGAAAATTAGCTAGACATGATATCGAAAAACAAACAAGAATTTAAAGGATGAATTGAATAACAGAAAAAGTGTTTTAATAAAGCAAATAAAAATTGTTTGTATTGAAGGACAACTAAATCTACTCCTACTCCTAAATTATGATGTGTAAAATAACTGCAAGCGCACAGTGGTTAATTGTAGCAAATACAGGTCGATCCACAGAGACTATGAATTTTCAAAACCCTAATAATTAAATCAGGCGAACTAGACAAATAGGTTTGAGATGAGTTTTAATTAACCTAATTAAACTAATTAACAAAGATTATCAAATAATATGGAAAACCTAGGAATCCGAATCCGTTAATCAATCACAAATAATATCAACTCGCCCTAAATCAATCCTCTTTTCTTCAAAAATAAGATATATCAATCAACGAGACAAGCATATACTATGAAACTTGTTATCTAACAATAACCTATCAAAACTTCAAGGAGCAAGCATAGGCTATGAAAAATAAATCCGGTAACAATAATATATCAAAATCACTTTGTCAATTGAATAATTAAGCACCAAGAAAAATTATGAGAATCAATTAATAGGAACGAGAAGAAATCAAGGGGAATTAATTTAACTTCATCTTCATCCTAGGGCAAGAGAATTAGCTACTCATGATTATAAAAATAACGAAACAATTATAATAATACCAAGTAAACATGAATCAACGATTTTAACAAAACTAACTTTAATCTATATATGGTCAGAAACTTAATAAGCCTAATATTAATAACGTGAATGGCAAGTATTTATATAATAAATTAATAAATCTAGTTAACTAATGAAGCATGCATGTAATCAAATATTAAGGTCGTAGCAGAAGATTTGAAACAAGTGAACGCACGAAAGAAGGAAAAGAAGAACTAAAAAATATTAATAATTCAGACGAGTATGTCGGATAAAAGCTACCAACGAAAGTAAAAAGCAAGAAAATAAAGAGCTATCAAATTCTAGGTGTCTCAAATTACAAGGGAGAAGGCCATATATATAGGGGAAAATATTGGGTTTGGCCCCTTTGATTACAATCCAATCTTGAATATAATTTCTTCAATTTCCTTTTCTTCTCCAATAAGTAATCGATTTTTCCTCCAATTTCCTTTTCTTCAAGTATTTTCCACCTCCTTTCCCTTTTTGCACCTTTTCCTGCTAGAAATCTGTTTTTATTTATTTTTCTACAAAACAAAATAAAACAATTTATTAATTAATAAAATTACGAAAACGGACATAAAATAGGTATTAAAAATATGATTAATTATGGACCTATCAAATGCCCCCATACCTATCTTTTGCTCGTCCTCGAGAAAAATATATAATAAAATACTACCTAAATATATAATACCACTTCCGTAGGTGATCACGGTTGCATTTGGCATATGCAACAAGCCCTTTAAACCCCTAGGCAGCCCTAGTGGACGAGTGAGGTCTCGTGAGGGCCTATAGTGAATGTACCCACAAAATCCATCTAGCTCATGTAAAAGATTGCTCAATGCAACACCACACATACAAGTCATCTCATGCTACATCAACTTAAGAAATCAAAGTGAATTTGCAATGTCTTGGTGTGTAAGGTGCAAATATTCACATAGTCTCCTCAAAGAAATATGCAGAGGTCATTAGAAGTCCACGTCAAGTGTAAAAATAAGTTGGTAACCATGCTAAGCCCATAAGAGTACACCTTAAAGTCAAAACTTGGGATCTCATATGCACAAAACAAGCAATAACTCACCTTTCACTCACAAAAGAATATTCACTCAAGAACAAGGGTAAGTGTATCACTCAATTCCAACAAAATCATAAGCATGCTTGACATTTGGTATCAATCTAACTTTAACACAACATACATTAATGATGATAATCAAAAGGTCTTTTATTTGGGTTGTAATGGGGCTAGGGCCATTACATCAAGTTTTAATCCTTTGCTCTTGAATCCTAGTCTTAAGCAATCTTCAAATTCCGAGAGTTCTGAAGTAGATAAAGCTGATGAGTCACCACCATCCGATGAACCACCTTCGAAACCCCACTCTGATGTGTCTAATGAAAAAGTCTTTAAGCCGAAAGCCCCATTTCCTCAAAGACTTACTTCAAACAAACAATCTGCTCAGTTAGATAAGATTTTGGAAGTCTTTAAGCAAGTCAAGATTAACATTCCTCTTTTAGATGCGATTCAACAAGTTCCCTCTTATGCTAAGTGTCTAAAAGATTTATGTACTCATAAAAGAACCACTCATGTTCCTAAGAAAGCTTTCCTAACATCTCATGTTAGTTCTATTTTGTCAAATCAAATCCCTGTGAAGTATAAGGATCCTGGTTGTCCTACCATCTCTTGTGTCATAGGTGATACTTTCATTGATAAAGCTTTACTCGATCTAGGAGCTAGTGTGAATCTTCTTCCATTATCTGTCTATCAAGCCTTGGGTTTAGGTGAACTTAAGAAGACTAGTGTCACTCTTCAGTTAGCTGATCGTTCTGTTAAAACTCCAAAAGGTATAGTGGAAGATGTGTTGATTAAGGTTGGTGATTTTGTATTCCCCGTTGATTTTGTTGTTCTAGAAACCGAACCAGTCAAAAATCTCAAAAATCAAATTCCTATCATTTTAGGAAGGCCTTTTCTTGCTACCTCTAATGCTTTGATTAACTGTAGGAATGGTTCGATGAAACTCACTTTTGGTAACATGACGATAGATCTTAATGTCTTCAATGTAGGAAATCAACCTAATGAGCTTTTTGAACAACCTGTAGAAGTTAATTTGATAGATGAGGTTGTTTCATGGTCGAATCTTGAGGATAGTGCAATTGAGTCTTTTCTTGAGAAAGATGTTTTCTTAGAGTATGAGAGTAATAAAGAACTTCATGAGTTGTATAGAAATTTTTCTTCTGATGAGATGTTAGATGAATTGAATGCCATTTGTTCTAAGCATGAAACCCAACTTGAGGATATTTCTTTTGATCCTAGGTCTGTTGTTAAAACTTCCGTTGGTGAGCCACCCACTTTCATTCATAATCCATCTTTTTCCATTTTTGATCAGTCTTTGATAGTTGATAATGAAACTCATCATGTTCTTTCTAGTGACTTAGTTCATAACCAAGAATTTCAAGTGATCAATCTGCTTAAACAACATAAAGAAGCGTCTAATTGGTTTATGAATGATGTTAGTGGTATGAGTTTTATTCTGGTATATGATCATATTTCTCTAGTGGATAATGGTGTTTTTGTGGGTGTGTTTCACATGTGTGTTGATTGTGTTATGAATGTTATTTTCCCTCGATCTGGTATTGGTTAGTATATCTGTTTCGTAATGTATCTCCCATATAGTCAAGTTTAGGTATGGGGGAGTGTGTGTGAGTGTTTCTTTTATATGTGTCTGTGTTTTATGTGTGTGTGAGTGTTATAGGTAATAATGTATCTCCTCATGCCCTTATCAGGTATTCTCGTCCTTTTCCTTTATCATTTTTCTCTCTTTTGCATACATTGAGGACAATGCATGATTTAGGTATGGGGGAGGGATTTAGTAGTATTATTTAAAAAAAAACCCAAAAAAAAATTGAAAAATGAAAAAAATACAAAAATAATTCTAGCCTTGTGAAATGATTACTTGTTATAAGTTGGCTTGATGCACCCTTACATGCTATAGTACTCTTGTGTTTCTGAAGCTTTTGATTGAGAAGTGATAAGCTAAGTTCTTGTGCACACACATACACTAGCAAGTTGAAACTAGTAGACTTATTGAATGTTGTAAGTAATTAAAAGGACATGAATATGTGCAAGAAGATTTGGTTTCCATGCTTTGAGTACAAGTAGGTGCATTAAAGAGATTTTTGCTTGGGATTAATTATGTTTTACCACCAAGTGAGATTTTGAGCCTATATGCATATCTTTTGCATTTTATATTCGTTTGCTTGAGTGTCCACATGTTGTTTGCATTGCTAGCACTTGTTTGAGACCTTTCTTGAAATGCATGACATTATTTGATGATAAGATGATAAAGGCATTTAGGAATAACCAATTATTATCCAAATTACCACACCCTTTACATATGATCAATTAGTTACCCCTTTGAGCTTAATCCTATTTTTTGGTGACACACCACATTACTTGCCTAGACCTTTTTGTTGTGCAGGCTTACGTATATTTGATCCCAATTGTCAAAGGCTAGTAGTAAGTTGAGGGAGTAATAAGGTGTGTGAGATGGGGTTTACTTTTGTTCATTACTTTTTGGGAAATATTGGGTTTTGTTGCTTACTTGTCAGTCGTTATTCAATAAATTCTTGAAGGATTGTGGTTTCTTATATATTTATATTATCTATCTTAGCTCTCCAGAAAAAAAAAAAGAGAAGAAAAAAAGAAAAAAAAGAGAAAAAAAAATTGAAAAAAAAAAAAAAAATCATATGAGAGCATACTTATGTTTATGTGTTCTGTGCGATCCTTCTTCATTTGACTAGTCAAGCAGTTTGTTGGAAGAAAATTAGAAATCCATGTATGGGGAGGATGTATGTTGTTGTGTATGATTTATTATGGTTCCTACTAGCTTTTGACACTTCACCTTATTTGGCCTTACTTGACATACCTTGTCCTTAGCCCCGTTACAACCCAAATAAAAGACCTTTTGATTATCATCATTAATGTATGTTGTGTTAAAGTTAGATTGATACCAAATGTCAAGCATGCTTATGATTTTGTTGGAATTGAGTGATACACTTACCCTTGTTCTTGAGTGAATATTCTTTTGTGAGTGAAAGGTGAGTTATTGCTTGTTTTGTGCATATGAGATCCCAAGTTTTGACTTTAAGGTGTACTCTTATGGGCTTAGCATGGTTACCAACTTATTTTTACACTTGACGTGGACTTCTAATGACCTCTGCATATTTCTTTGAGTAGACTATGTGAATACTTGCATCTACACACCAAGACATTGCAAATTCACTTTGATTTCTTAAGTTGATGTAGCATGAGATGACTTGTATGTGTGGTGTTGCATTGAACAATCTTTTACATGAGGTAGATGGATTTTGTGGGTACATTCACTATAGGCCCTCACGAGACCTCACTCGTCCACTAGGGCTGCCTAGGGGTTTAAAGGGCTTGTTGCATATGCCAAATGCAACCGTGATCACCTACGGAAGTGGTATTATATATTTAGGTAGTATTTTATTATATATTTTTCTCGAGGACGAGCAAAAGATAGGTATGGGGGCATTTGATAGGTCCATAATTAATCATATTTTTAATACCTATTTTATGTCCGTTTTCGTAATTTTATTAATTAATAAATTGTTTTATTTTGTTTTGTAGGAAAATAAATAAAAACAGATTTCTAGCAGGAAAAGGTGCAAAAAGGGAAAGGAGGTGGAAAATACTTGAAGAAAAGGAAATTGGAGGAAAAATCGATTACTTATCGGAGAAGAAAAGGGAAATTGAAGAAATTATATTCAAGATCGGATTGTAATCATAGGACCCAAGCTCATTATTTTTCCCTATATATAGGGCTCCTCTCTTGTATTTGAGACACCACTTTAGACATCAATTTAGACACCAATCTAGATTCATAATTTAGGAGTAGGAGTAGATTTAGTTGTCCTTCAATACAAACAATTTTTATTTGCTTTATTAAAACACTTTTTCTGTTATTCAATTCATCCTTTAAATTCTTGTTTGTTTTTCGATATCATGTCTAGCTAATTTTCTTGTCCTAGGATGAAGATGAAGTTAAATTAATTACTCTTGATTTCTCCTCGTTCCTATTAATTGATGCTCATAATTTTTCTTGGTGCTTAATTGTTCAATTGACAAAGTGATTTTGATATATTATTGTTACCGGATTTATTTTTCATAGCCTATGCTTACTCCTTGAAGTTTTGATAGGTTATTGTTAGATAACAAGTTTCATAGTATATGCTTGTCTCGTTAATTGATATACCTTATTTGTGAAGGAAAGAGAATTGGTTTTAGGGCGAGTTGATATTAATTGTGATTGATTAATGGATTCGGATTCCTAGGTTTTCCATATTATTTGATAATCTTTGTTAATTAGTTTAATTAGGTTAATTAAAACTCATCTCAAACCTATTTGTCTAGTTCGCCTGATTTAATTATTAGGGTTTTGAAAATTCATAGTCTCTGTGGATCGACCTGTATTTGCTACAATTAACCACTGTGCGCTTGCAGTTATTTTACACATCATAAGATGTTTGGTTTGCCCGGTGTGGCTTGGTTGTATTGTCATGATTTTTCGTAATGCCGAATTTTTTCTAACACTTAGAAACCGAGCATGACAGTTAATATAAATTCCTGACCTTGGTAATATTATGACTGGTCCTTATAGATCTCGAGCCATAGATCGCTTTGGCGCAAGAATCGAAACATTCCGTCTTACGGTTTAGGAGTTATGGTCAAATTACTAAAATTGGTTCGGAACCGTAAGTAAAAGTTCGTAACTTCAATTGAACCCTCGTAAAGCATGATTCTCAGTGGCGAATCTTGGTAAATAAAGACTAGAGGTCATAAGGAAGGTATGAAAGAAAACCACATGTCAAACGGATCATTTTCCGATTTTATAAAAATGTTCGAATAAAAGCTTAACGCGAACGAACCCCTTAAAAGTATAACTTTTATTATAACTTAGAAAACGAACGATAAAACTCGAGGTATAATCTCGGTTCGTAATCGATCGACTTTAGAAATTATACGACTTAAGTATATACCAAATGTGGGTATGATGACATGTCTTAATAACGAACAAATGTCGGATCGTATCGGTGATAAAAAGAGTACACTAAAAGGTGTATAACGAGATAATTCGAAAACGTGTTTCGACTTAAGTGAAGTTTAAACTTAGACTTTTAAGAGGTGTTAAGTGGTTAATCTCGAATGTTCTGATTGTTTATAGATCATCGAGCAGACCCAGGACACGCTATCTCTACCCACACCCGATTACCAGGCAAGTGTTCAAAACTTTGAACCTGTTGTTGTGATAATATATATATGTGATTGCCGTTTTACATATGCCATAGCATGCATGCCTATTGTCAATTTATATTATGATACCTGTTCCCTGAATTGATATTGGCTTATATACTAGATCCGAATTATCAGTTATAAGCCGGATTGTTTTGATAAGACCCTTAGCGAAGGGCATATGATATTCATTCTTAAGTATAGACCGGGAGTCGGTATTTTGAGATATAGATAGTCGTGGAAACCCGGAGGGATTCCAACGGCAGATTATTATTTATTTTAAGGAATGTTATTATTAAACGTTATTTATATTTCCATAAAGTATCAATTACTTGGAAATATTTCGAGGAATGTTATTCGAGTATTATCTCAGTCGAGAGATATTAAGTGAATGTTAGTTTCGAATATTCATTAGAGTTGATTATTTAATGAATATTATTTTGATATTCATTGGAATTTTATTTATTAAATGAATATCACTTTCGAATATTCATTTAAGGTCATATGTACTTGATGAATATTATTTTAAATATTCGTTGAAAGTTCTATTTAATTAAGGAATATTATTTCGATTATTCCTTTAAAAGTTTTAATTATTAAATGAATATTATTTGGATATTCATTTAGAAGATTATTTATTAAATGAATATTATTTTTCAAATATTCATTTAAGGTTTGACTTATTTATTGAATATTATTTTAAATAATTATTGGAGTTTAATTACTTAATGAATATTATTTTGAATATTCATTTAAGGAGGGATTTATTTAGTAAATAATTATATATATTCATTCGAGGATTACTTACGAGCAACATTATGATTTAATAATATTCCGAGATTATTATTGAGTTAATAAATATTCTTGGAATATTTATTTAATTCTTTTAAATTCTTTTAAAAATGATTTATATTATTTGGAGATTATCTTTCACCTCCAGATATTATGTAAAATATTCTTTCATTCATTAAATACTTCCGACTCAATAAATATTCTATAAATATTTATTCAATACTTGGAAACAACTTCAATGTTGTTTATTCTTCTTCAAATATTATCTTCGACCTTCGATCATTCTGAAAATTCTTCGGAGTCATACGATTAATATTATATTAAGAAAGGTCCTCAAGATTCCATTCTTCACTCGAATCTATCTCTTAAATTATAAGGAAGCCTTACTTGAGAAAGGTTATTTATCTTGTTGACTTCCCGGTCATAATTTATCCTTTTCACTCGCAACTTGGTTGCTATGGACTCATTAAGTCTGTGTGTACCTTCTCATCATTCGAGGGGTAAGATTGTTGGAACAAGTTGATATCCATTAACAAGCAAAAGCTTGGGAAATGTTGGTGAATTTTCCTTTCCAACTAGATACGACTACTTTGTGGAGTCTTATCAACAAGTATTTCACTTGGGGAAGGGAGGACAAACTCTACGTTTCAATGCTGTGGATTTATTCGAACTAGGAGTCGTGGACAGGCCGAGTCGCGCGGTCCATCACAAGGCCTAACCATTGGCCAGGGAGTTACTATTAAAGGTAATCGACAAGTGGAGCCGTCAGTTCTTCCTTCTACCGGTAGTAAACTATATTGGGCTGTACCATCCCCGACTGATAATCAGGGAGTGAGACAGCTGGCGCGTGATAACTCCAGTATTGGTTCATCTCCCAAATTGGGAATTCCCTGCAACACGTATCGAAGAGACTTCTTTCAGGTTGACGGTGTCTTCCGCAACACGTATCGAAGAGACTTCTTTCAGGTTGTAGGACTTCGAAAAATGTTAATAACTGGAATTGCAATATTTTCCTTGCAAGTTCCTCTTTATATGATAAATGATAATATCTGCCTTATTTTCGACATAGCAGATATTCCCACATATATTTACATTTTGAGTTACCTTGTAACTTTATCGTTTATATTATACTGGCATCATTTCCGTAAATGCATGGCATATGGTTTGAAAGATACTTTTGAACTGTTATATATTATCATTCAGTTATATATTATTGTTGGTGGGCTATTGCTCACCCTTGATTTATTATTATATCACAACAACAGCTAGACCAGATGACTCGCACAAGGCGCACTCGACGTTGGCGAGGACGATGAGACTACCAGAGCCGAAGAGAAAGCTACTGGTAGGATAGATTTATTCTTTCAGTACCAAGTATATGGTCTAGTATGACTTTTGCAAATGGATGGCAAAGAGTATGTATTCATATTGAAATTCTTTTGGATTGTAAGAACTCATAATGTGTTTAATAAAATTTGGGGGTTACTCTGATTTCATCTCTGGGACTATAACGGGTGTGTTTTATATTGTTGTGTTGGGTCATAAAGATGTAAATTATTTTATGTTGAGGTAAGTTTAAGTATTGTGGACAGAACTAGAGACCGTAACGACCGGATCCCGGACCCCGGATCTGGGGGTGTTACAAATTATCATACTATTCACAAGGAAATAACCCAATCACTTTAATTAGTATCCACTTAGCCACTTAATTAATCGAAAATCGATTATAAACATAATAATTCATATGCAGATCATTTGTTTATTAATTACTAATAAATAATCATCAAAAATGAAATCAACATTTAGTAATCCAAATAACCCGAACACTAACCCACTAGTGACATATTATACTCAGAAATGCATAAATATTATTTTTATACAGTTTACAAATTTTAGAAAATTTTGACGGCATCCCCTTTGTAGGGGTAGCCTACTAGTCGGACATAGCCGACACCAACAAGCAGAAATCATCACATTGAACATATAATTTACAACTACCCACGTCCTCATAATTTGAACTAAAATTATCTCAATCCAAATAATTCGCTTTATTACTTAACTACTCCAACCAATTACATAAATTCAGAAATTTAAAAGAAAACACAAAATTATAATTTATCGCATAATTATTAAAAATTTATTTGGCTCAAGTCTTCATCATTGCCAATTTACATCGACTCAAATTAAATCATAGTCGATGGGGCAAAATTTCGAGGGTACCCTAATTTGAGTTTCCAACCCGAAATTCCACACGAAAATAATTGTAGTAAATTTTTAATTTCACATAAACAGTCAAACAAGGAATTGATTTAATATCAATAATCGAAGCACAGCTGCCAAAATGAAACACAATATAGCGACAACAATAGTCGAATTCAAGATAGTAAAAGCCCCAAATTTTGACACCAAAACTCACAGATACAAAGTTATAATCACACAGCAACCCACGCGGCAGCACATACAACATCACAATAGTAGTAACAAGTTTAAAATTGAACTTACATAACCCGGCTATACATACACGCACACCACATAATCACACATAGCCGAAATCGAACCCATCCCAATGGCTCTCCAATTCGACACTACCCAGCCACACACCCAACAGGCGTGACAGCAGTGACAAGAAAGGAAAGAGCTAGGGAGAAGAGATTACGGGAGAGAATGAGGTGAGAGAGATTGATTTGAGGGAGAGACTTAAGAGATAAAAATGAGAGAGATGGTAGAGAACTCGAGAGAGTTCTAGAGCTTGAGAGAAATCCCGAACAAAAACAGAGCCCAACTGAAATTTGGAGAAAACAATATCAAGTTAGGGATTTTTAAGCAGGGCAAAACCATACCTAAGCTAAAAAAAACTAATTAAATCATTTTAAATCATTTCTAAAATTAAATTAAACAGAAAATTTAGTAGAAAAATAAATTCTAAAATTCTAAAATAAAGTTTATAAATTTACAAACATCCCTATATTTTTAAAATATTTTTAGGATCAAAAATGAATTAAATATGAATTTTACAAGTTTTTGATCATTTAAATACAATAAACTCTTAAAATCATTTTAGAATACTTAAACACCCAAAATAATTCTCACAAAAATTTTAAAAACTAAATAAATATACAAATATGATATTGCAAAAGATTTCAGGATTTTTAAATACTCCGATAATTTTATAAAAATTTTCGAAGATCAATAACGCATAATTTAAATAAATTTTAATCATAAAAAAATTTAAATGAAAATTACACGGACTAGCACGTCACACATACATCACCATACAGACATGTAAACAAGATGTCACAAATATTTTTTTTTAAAAAAATTCACACCCTATATTCCACATTTAATATTAAATAATAATAATAATAATAACAAATACGATATTTTCTAGGGCGTTATAACTGAAGTAGTGTTTTACCTTTCTATAGGTACGACTAGGAGGCCAGCTAAGAGCTAGTGCATGTGTAAATGGAATCTTGAGGAGTGAAAGAATTATCGGAATTGGCGAGTATGCCCGAGTAGCGGCTGACAAGTTATAGAAGATAGACAGATGTGTGATCGATTAGAGACCAATGTACAAAGAAGTAGAGACTGATGTAAAGAGAGAAAAGAATTGAGATATTAGAATTGGAAACTTCATGTATTGAGGCAAGTTTACTATCCCTCACTTATCCTTCAAGTGATGTGTAACTTATGCGTCCTTTCAATTCCTTTCTTGTAATCATCTGTACCGTTCATTTTCATTTTTTTTAAATAATGTGAACTTGTCTTGTCAATTATACGATGTTTCTTTCAAATCATTTTGCTAGTGCTTAAACTCTTCATTTTATTACCGGTGACTTTATTCTTCTATTCATTTACAACCATTCATTCTCAAATTATTCTATCACTGTTTGTTTCCTCACCTATCGCTCAGGTATTGATTTCTTTTAAAATTATTTTATTTCAATATTCCTCGTCTATACTGAGATTCTTCAAAATACGTTTTCTCTCAAATTGATGTAAACTAATTCGAGGTTTAAACTGTCATTGAGGCATTTATTGCTCAGTGACGGCTAAAACCGAGAATGAATTTTGATCTTCTTAATTATTCAAACTCATTATTGTCATGCTGATTTGGCAGATAAAGCCTATGAGTGCTTAGCTGACAAGAGTAAGACCTTGGGTAATTGAGAATTTCTTAAATCTTCGGTTTAAATTATTCAACTCTTTTATGTAAATTCAAATTTTGCCATAAAAAATTATATCAATTGATAATCTTTGAAATGAGTGGATTTAGCCAGTGCAGTAACTTAAATCTTCTGTTGAACTTTGAATTTTCTGTATTCCTTGCTTTCTTTATAATTGCTGTTTCATTTCCAGAATCTTAATAATTGCTCCGTTATTTAATTGATTTATGTTTCATTGTTGAATTATGATTCAATCCTATTGAACCATGCCATGTTTAGTTTGATCTTATTGCTTTCATGTTTATAATTCCTTATATCAATTGCTTCCCTGACTCTCAATCTTATAATGTTACTCATTAAAGTGGATTAATTAATTAAAGATGTTTTTAAAATTCCTTATACTAGGCTGATCTGTTATCAGTGAGTATAAAGGACTTAAAAATGAAATGCTTTAAAGATTTGACGTGGGGGAATTCTGTTAAAATATTTGACACGGATTCCTTCAGATTGGAGGCGTAAGAGGCCGGGTGACGCTGGTCTAGCATTTTTTTGCGTAAAAGTCAAGGGTGGTCCTAATCTAGCACTTTTATTAAAGGCCAATGTGTTGCCTAATTGGGAACCCAATTTTATGTCCAGAGGGACTTCTTCTCCGGTATGGGGACTTTACATGGCTGATCACCCGTATTGTCCGGAGTCTTGGAAAAACTCCAATCAATGAAAATGTTTAAAAAGGTTTTATGGAAAGTATGTTTTAAAGATGAAAAGGTTTTAAAGAAAGGAATGTTTTGATAAGATATATATGTTTCAAGGTAAATGGTCATTAGTTTCAAAATTGTGGATATTAGAGTTAATTATTTTCTATCTTGATCAAAATTGGAAACTCAGTAAAACAATGAGATTAAGGATGGATAGAAGTTTCCCAGTTCTTCCCTTCGCGAATAACATTGTATGTTGAAAGTTGAGTAAGAATGATTAGGGGAATTCTTGATATTATTTTTTCTCAAAGTTTTATCTGAGGCAGTGATGGTTTGTAGTAAATGGAAATTTTTTACTCTATGATGGAAATTGATTTATCTTTTGAAATAAAGTATTCATTGATATTGTTCATCAATTAATTATCGTAATATCATTGTTTCACTATATTATTAACTTGCTGAGCGTTCTTTGGCTCACTCTTGCTTTGTTTTACCTAACCTTTTGCTGTTAGGTTTAAGGATGATCTACTACATTTATCCCTACGAATAAGAGCGATGAGGCATTCTATACAGGATAGATTTCGGAGCTAGAGCGGGTAAGCACAGATTGGGATTGAGCTATGTTAAATATAATTGATGTGGTTAATATCAGTGTTTAAGTTTTACAGGGAAAAATAGAGTTTAACTTGAAACTGGAAGCAGTCAGAGTTTAGTTAAACTCTGACAGTTGGAAGCTCGACAGAGTCTGCTAAATGCTGACAAGAGGAAGCAGCTAAACTCTATTGAAGAGAAGTGTTTGCTGGTCAGTAACAGAATTATTGAAGATAATTATGGAAGCGATATCTTTGAAGATTGGATAGCTGTCAAAGAAGTCGTGCTGACTAGAAAGACGTGTAGCAATCGTAATTGATAATATTTGTATAGTTGATTTATTGGAGAATCAATTATCGATTGTACATAGCTGTATATCTTATAAATACAGTTAGGTTAACCCTAGAAGGGTATCGATCGTGTAACGCAATATCATTTCATTGTAACCTAAGCAGCTCTCTATGATATTTTACATCACTGAGAGAGGAGTTAATTCCAAAACAGTTTTAAAGTCTTTTAAGAACTTATTGTTATTCGCTCATACTTAGTTGATTATAATTGTGTATTCGGCCTAACAATTGGTATCAAAGCAAATCTGTTAATTTAATACAGTTTAAGATACACACACACACAACTATAATCAATGGCAGAAATTCCTCCTCCAACAACAGGCTCTAGTGCTGAGAAGGCTCAACCTACAACTGTGAGCCGATATGAGACAATCAGGGTTCCTATTCTCAAGCCAGCAGAATACTCAACCTGGAAGGTGAAAATGTCTATGTTTCTGGAGGCTACAGATCCAGAATATCTTGACAGAATTTATGAAGGCCCTCATAAGCCTACAAAATTATCTATCGTTACGGCTGGACAAGAAGCTAAATCTATTCCAAAAGAGAAGAAATGTAACACCCACCACTAAAATATACCTTTTTGAAACGAAATATTCAGTTATTGGAATTTATGTAGATAAACTAGACTTTAATACAGGGAAATTTTAGAAAATTTTGACATGATGTATTCATAAATCGGATTATCCACCTGTTATTCAACCCAAATCAAATTCCCATTTAACAAATATAATAAAATCTTATTACACCCTTGATTCCTCATCGAGGATCGATACCAGGTTATGGTATGAAACAAGAATCTAAACTATACAAATTATTACAATTTCCTCTACTATTCTGATTTCAATAACTATACCGTCTGATCTGTAGCTTAACTCCAAACCGTGCTTACCGCTCTAGCTTCGAGATCTACCCTGTAAAGGCTGCCTTATTGCTCTCATATGACTCGTACGATGTAGACATCCACCTTTATTCCTAACTGAAAGATTAGGAAAATAAAGCAAGAGTGAGCCAAAGAATGCTCAGCAAGTGAACATTATAGTGAAACAATAATACTACAATGATTCATTGATGAACATATCACTGACCAACTTATCTCAAAGGAATAATTCACAATTACAGAAGCTCAAGAATTTTAAAGATATAACATTTTGTTTAACTCGGGAAATGGAATAGAATTGGACTATTTTGCATGTTATTAATGAAAACAATAAGGTTAGGCTGCTGATCAGTCACGCACTAACCCCGGACAAACGCACACAGCAATGTCCTTTGATGGATCCACGACACACATTGGCCTTAATAACTTTTGACCACGAATCTTGTCCGACCCTTTACGGTCCACATTTAAAAAAACAACAGTCCAATCCTATAATCTAAACGTCAGGTGTCGGAACAATCGACCACCTCGACCAGCAAAGCACCCTGGAAACTCACGTTCCAGGTTAACAACTCAAATCTCAAGAAGAAATGAGGTCTAGTAAAATTCTGACCTAGACATCGACAATTTCGATATAGAGAAGGGTATTATTTCATAATATATCAATGGAACAGAGACAACAAATTCAGCACTATTGATTGGGATATGATAAACAGCTATTCATATTTATTGAAAATTAAAGAGCAATAATATCAACGACAAATCGAATTAATATAATGATCAAGTGACAAAAAGCATGGTTCACTTGAAAGATAAGTAAAATGATTTATTGCAACATGAGTAACAACAACTGTAATTGTAAGATAAAGCAAGGATATAGTCAAGTGCTAAGCATTTAATAAAATTTACCAACACAATGTCAAGTTGAATTAACATAAGTGAATTAAGTAGTTTAGAAATGATCATCTGTAAAATAACTCCAGGACAATTAAATTGTAGGACAGTTTGAAGAAAGCCTCTCCTAAAGGGGTCCATTGGTGAAAATCCATTACCAAGTTTGAACTATCATGAGAGATTCAAATATCTTAAAACGAAGATTAAAGAAATTCTCAATTATTTAAGGTCTCACTCTTGTCAGCTAAGCACTCATAGGCTTCAGCTGCCAGAACCGTAATGACAATAATGAGTTTAAATAATTAAGAAGATCTCAATTCATTCTTGGCTTTAACCGTCACTGAGCAACACATGCCTCAGCAACAGTATAAACCTCGAATTAGTTTACATAAATTTGAAAGAAAATATACTTTGAAGCATATCAGCATAGACGAGGAATATTGAAATAAATTAATTTTTAAAATAAATCAACACCTGAACGATATGTGGGGAAAATAAACAATGACAGAATAGTTTGAGAATAAATGTTTGTAATTTAATAGAAGAACATGTCACTGGGAATAAAAATGAAAAGTATAGGCACTAGCAAAATGATTGGAAAGGATAATCATATAATTCACAGGACAGTTTCACGTTATTTAGAGTAAAATGAAGAATATAATCGCTTGCAGGAAGGGATTTCGAAAGAACAATAAATAATACAAAAGGTTTCACATCACTTGAACAATAAGTGAGGGATAGTAAACTTGCCTCAATACATGAAGTTTGATCCAATTCCATCACATCGATTCATTAACCATTTTACATCAGTCTCTACTTCTTTATACGTTGCCCTCTGCTCGACCATACATTCGTCTTTCCCTTATCATTAGTCAGTCGCTCTGCTATTATACTCGTCAGCTTCGATGAATACCTCCTTTTCCAAAATTCCATCCTTTCGTACATTGGCACCTAGTCGGGCCTCATACTCGTACCTATATGAAGGTAAAGTACTATTTCAGTACATAACCAATCAAAACCGTACTGTCTCTCTAATTTACCCAAACTTTACCTATTTCATTTTATACTTATAGCACATATAGACCACTTACTCAAAATAATATAATGGAATCTGATAAACCACACAAGCACTTAGCCCATATGCACACAACTTATAAGCACTAAGATCGAATAGATGTTCTTAGTTTATTATATGCTTGTATATACTATCAACTAATTAAACAAACATCGAGCACGTTCAAGTTCCCATTGCATATCATTAGAGCTTGAGAAGTTTCACATCTGATTTCATCCATCAAGATTACAAAATTATATACTATAATTTTTGTAAGTACTCAACATTAACTATCGACATTCGAATCAAAACATGCATGTAAATTCTAAGATTCCAGCATACTTCTTTTGCAACCCGATCATAAGATTGAATAATCCTCAGGTGATTTACAAATCACCTCCCAATCTCCCATATACAAATCTCGAACATAAATAAAGGTAATTAAACTAAATATTCGAACTTAGGAACTTAAAATTATAAACTTGAATCCAACACATGTTTAGTACTAAAATCACAATTTGAGTCAAATAATGCTAAAGACAATCCATTTTAACCATAACCTTCATCACAAGACTCGAAACAATATAACAATCCATTTATTTTCTTCTCTTCCTTTACCTCTCCTTTCATCTTTTTGTCTCCCCTGTTCCTATCCTTCCTTACTTCCCTCAAGCTCTCGGCCTCTCTTGGTCTTGCTTCAACATTTCAATACACATACTGCACTCACACCTCCATCACTCGCTTCCTTGCTTCTTTTCTTCTTCACACCTCCATAATTCTCTCCATTCTCTCTTCACATCCTCCTTTTTACTCTTTAGTTCCTCACGACCATCACTCCTCAACGATCATAACTCAACCACCGATTAAACTATGATTCTAACAACTCAATTACACTAAAAAGAAACTTATGGAACATACGCGGAAAACTCAAACATGTTAATTCAGTCACGCATTAGAGTATTCATATCAATTAATCATCAATAACTCAACCCATGACCACATAGACTCCCCTACATATAAAAACACACAGCCACATCCTCATTCCCCTTTCTCTCTTTTTAACCCTTCCGACAAAATGCACAACACATACGATATCTTCCCCTATTACTATCCCTCCCTGTCTCCCTCTTACGCTTTTGCTGTCTTCTGCCTTCTTCGATTAACACAACACGGATGAACCTCACAGCCACAGTACAGTCGAACCATTGGCCTTTACACCACCTGCCAATCACCCCATATCAAACCCCCTGTTCCTGACAGTCCTAGAACACACACAGAGACACCCATACATATTAACACCATCGCCAAAACCTCCTCAACCCTCCTTGCACACCAACAACTTACACACGCAGAAAATTTTAAGGATATATATATATATATATATATATATATATATATACTTTCTCCACAACTCATAATCTATACGAAATATAAACAGAGCATACACACGCCAAAGCCACCATAATCCTGTTCGGTTTGCAATATACATACAGAAAACACGACCACGCTGCTCAGACCCGCGCATACAAAACCATAGTAGTAAAACCTGCGCACAGCATACAACCCAACCTTGAACAACCCAGCAATTCGAACCTCCACTATAGCAATTGATACACCCAGGCACTCCTATACACAGCACGCAGCTATATGCACACACATATCAATTATTAGAGAGGAGAGGTAGGGAGAGATGAAGGCGAGAGATATTTAGAGAGAAGGGGGGGAGAGAACGAATTGGAGAGATTGAGATAAAAGAGGCCAAGCCCAGAGTATTCTCGAAGAAGACAGAAGCAGCTAAAAATGTTAAAAGAATGCAGGGGTATTAGGGATTTTAAGAAATTGTATATATTTTGGAAATTTATAAATGTTAAATACAAACATAATAGCTTTAAATCAATTTCTAAAATTGAAATAAATCATAAAATTAATAGAAGAGTTAATTTTAGAATTGTAAAATATAGTTTATAAAATTACAAACATCCCCATATTTTTAAAATATTTTTAGGAACAAAAATGAATTAAATATGAATTTTACAAGCTTTGATCCTTTAAATACAACAAAACTCTTAAAAATCATTTTAAAAATACCCAAACACCCACATTACTACACCCAATAATTTTAAAAACTAACTAAATATACAAAGATGATATTGCAAAAGATTTCATTATTTTTAATCACTCGGATGATTTTATAAAAATTGTCAAAGATCAATAATGCATGATTTAAGTAGATTTTTAATCACAAATCCAAATAAAAATATACAGACCTGCACGACACACATACATCACCATATAAACATGTAAACATGATATCACATGTAATAACCTTAACTTTAGCAATGCTACAGTGATCACCTGAACAGTAAATTTTGAGGATTTAGAGAAATGGTATGTAGGTACTCTATACTTGAAATAGAAAATGAATAAATGGAAACAATATTAGTGATGTACTATGAAAATAAGTGACTCGAAATGACGATGGATTTCAGAAATTCCTGAATATGAACTTTAAGGATTTTCGATTTTGATTGAGATTCTATTGAATGTGATATTAAGGAGTATAGAAATGTTAAAGGGTTTATATCTTGAGGAAATAGTGAAATTAGGTTAAACCAAGGAGTGATCAAGTCAAGAAATGCCAAGGGAATTTAGATTGTTAAACGAGTTTGAGAATGCTTGAGAAACCGAGAGATAACCAGGAGAGCAACTTCTGAGAAAAAGAGAATATATCAAGGATATTGGATCTATTACCTACTTGAGAATTAGAATCACCCTAACACATTAATATATGATGTGGGAAAGGATAAAATATATTTAAAAGATTTACAGGAGAAAAACCACTGAGACGATCGCAGAAATCGTTCGATGAATCAGATGACGAGAGAACTTTGTACAAAATCCAAACCAAAAGCCCAAATTCGGCCCAACCCAAGTATGGAGCTGATATTAAGTGATATTAGAGTGTAAGGGAAACATTAAAACCAAAGTGGAAGAGGAGTAAACTTGTCAAACTTGAGTACTAAGTAGCACTTTTCATGGTAAGGTGTTTAGATGATCAACAATTGGCTCTTTGTCATTGGTGGACTTCAAAGACTTTTATTATAAGACTACACAACTGATATATATGATAGATAAAAGGTGAAAAACGTTTGTAAAGGGAAAGAAGCAAGATAAACACAAAGCTCTCCAATCTGCTAAACAAGAGCACAACTCAAATAAAAATTCATATCTCCATTTCTATCCATGATAAAATCACCAAATTTTAACCACAACCTCTCCACTACATGGGCATGATTTGCTCCAAATTTCATAGCAATCCAAGTAGTATAGCCTAGTCAAATCCATGCTCAAAGTGGGAGAACCAAACCTGTCCAGTTACTGTCCAGCGGAAAGATGGAGCTCAAAACCATAGCTAGGAAGCTTTGTTTGTGGTGATCTATAGATCAAATAAAAGCTTATACAGATTCCAAGATGTCGTAAAAATTTGAGAGCCAAACACTTATTTTTCCATTTGTTATGATTTTTACAAAAGTGATGATGAATAGTAACCCTTAGAAACTAACTTTGTTTTTATGGTTTCTTTAGTTGATCCAAGCTAGTATAAGGTTGATTAAGCATATCCCAAGGATTGATAAGGGTTGTTAAAGCTTCAAGAAAGTATAAATCTCAAGACCCTTTAGTATTACTTTGAATATAGGATGGATTATAGAAAGTTTAGTGATTAAGGTTATGATAAGTGATTATTCATGATGATATATGTGTTTGTAAGTGATTAAAGTTGAATATGGAAGGAGTATGTGCTTGTAACCATGGTTGGTAAGATGACCACATGGTGTAGGTGATGGTGTATAAGGTGGATGATAGATTTGGAGGAGTTGGATTTTGGAAAGTATGGAAATATAGCCGTTATAATGTCCGATTTTCGTTAGAATCAGAAACTTCCCTGTTTTTGGACACTATACCCGTACGGTACCTTACTGTCCAGACCCCCAAGTGACCATGATGAGATAGAGCATAGTTCATAGATCGTTTTGATATAAAGTGCGTTAAAATCTGATGAACGGTTTAGGAGAAAAGTCAGTTTTAGTGAAAGACGTTCGATAGTCGAGAAAACGTAGTTGTACCAACTTTGAGGCTATAACTACCATACTTAAACACTTTTAAAAATTATAAAATTTTGGGATATTGTAGTTAGGTAGTCAAAGAGTCATTACCAGTTGATCTTGTAGTAAAATTCGAAATCTTTATTTTCTGAGAATTTTTATAGTCAAGTGTGGTTGTTAAGGGAAATGGTGAACAAACATAGAAAACCTTGATTTAACCTAAAATGGTTAGGTTCTTGGAACACTTGGGTTATAATAGCATGTTATTCACATAGTAATCATTAAGGGTGTAGTTATATAAAGGTGAAGTGAGAAAGGGATGTAGTATTCTAACGACGGTCCTTTTTGTGTTTATAGAAACTTCGGGAGAGCCACGAGCCATACTTCCAGGATACAGAGATCGAGGCAAGATCCTTCTATCCCTACTTTGAAAATTATTTATCTTCGGAATAAAAATGATATCATGGAATATATATATATATGTGATGTTATTGTTGCTATGTTGCAAAGAATATATTTCCTTGATTTTGGGAAATTAAAGAGAGATGGATATGATTTATGAAATATGGATATAGAGATGATTACGAACGGAGCGAATATGCTCTATGGTAAAAGAGATATGAAAGGGAATGGTATCAGTTGTTATCTAGGGTTATATGGTTTATAATACTATATTAAAAATATACTTTTTGGGTATCAGTGGTTTAATAAATATTATTTGATTATTATTTCCTACTTTTAAAATAGACGGAATATTTTATGAATATAAAAGTATATTTGATTTCTTGAATATGAAAGAGATGTCTGGATCATAATCGAATCATTATGTTATATATATATATATATATATATATATATATATATATATATATATATATATATATATATTATAGAAGTAATGTGCGAGAATGGAAATGATATGAGTTAATGATATGTGGAAATGAAAGCGAGAAAATGGAAATGTGGAATGATATTTTATAAATGGAATAATGATTTGACAAAAAGGGGGATTGCAACAGACTTGCCTAAGTGGCTGTGTCAGGGCTGTGTGCGACACAGACTGTGTGCGACACAGTCCAGCATTTATTATTTTTATTACGGCACGAAGATGCCAAGGGAGGATGTTAGCAGGTGGCCTTCCTCCAGGGATGATCTTCATTCCTTCTACCGGTAGTAAACAGAGAGCGGGTACGGTCAGGCGACTGATCATCGTCCTACGTATCTGGCACCAGCAGAGATCCCCAAAACTTAAAAAGAAAGAGTTGAAAAATGGTTTTCAGATTTTTATACTGAAAACAGAAACATGATCTGAAATGATGGAATTATTGTTACAGATGAAGAGAAACTGATTTTATATTAATTTATATAATTGTTGCATAAGAAGGAAATGAGAAGATGATAGCGAAAGATTTGTTCAAGTTTATCATATTATTTTAGAAAAGTACACTGAAATGGTATATTGATTGTTATATTATTTAAGAAGAGAAACTGATATTATATGATATTAGAAGAGAAACTGATATTATAATACTATATATTTCTTTTCGTACAAAGATAATTGGAAAGTGTATATATATTGAATGAAAATAAAATTCTTTCCATAATAACTGAAATTTGTTTTGTCTATTTTATATATATATATATATATAATGGTTTATTTCCCTTTGATGCTAGTTGATAGAATTTATCTTGCTGAGCTATTTTAGCTCATTCTTGCTATTATGTATACAACAGCTAGGTATGCCGATACTCCGCACTACACCCCGCAAGAGGGTACGGGAAAGATGAACTTTTGAGAGAGTGTTGGCAACGATTCCCGAGGTAGCTATCGGACGGTTGGGTACTGGTAGATTATGAACATTTAGTGTGTAAGCTATTGTAATAAACTTTTAATTGTTGAAATGCTTCATGTCGAAGTATTATTCAACAAGGTATTTAAGTATGATCCTGGTTTGTAATAACTGCTTAAATGTAAACTTTTAATATTGTGGATGTTGTTCTCTGAGCATATGACAGGTGTGTAACATTATTAAGTGTGGGGTCTATTATGTAAGTTTTAGTAAGAATTTATATTCCAGCTGCCAAGAATGAAGTGTCACTAAATGGAAATTGGTCGTTGACGGCCCGGATTCCTGACCCCGGATCTGGGGCTGTCACATCACATATAATTTATCTTAAAAAAAATTCAAACTCTATAATCCACATTTAATATTAAATAATAATATTTATAAATACAAAATTTTCTAGGGCGTTATATCCTTCCCCCCTTAATAGGATTCTGTCCTCAGAATCGACCGTAAGAAAACATATGACGATATTCTGAAACATTTCTTTTTCAATTCCCAAGTTGTTTCTTCCACTCTAGAATTCCTTTATATCAATTCATATCTCGCTAGGCTCATCCTGTAAGCCCGTAATTTCCAACATAAACATAAACCTTCGGTTTACATGTCTCATTAATTCTAGATGCTCATCACTCGTACGCAGCAATCCTTTTCTACCGAAAATCGGACATGACCTATTCGTATAATGGACTATGCCCTGTATGAAAGTACCTCAATTACTGATCTAATCATCCATAAACAATTCATTTATATACAATACTAACCAAATCTTGCCTTAACTTGCAATAAACATATAAGCGAAGAATCTGCCTTGACTTGAAGTAAACAGGTAATAATTAAATCTTTAAAACAAAATCCACGCGACTAACCATTGATACCACTTCCACACTCCTGCTCATAATTCAGATTGGCCCAGATAAAACTTTGAGAAAAAGAATATCAAGAAATCCCCCAATCATTCTTACTCCCCTTTCACGTACAATGTTACTCGAAGAGGGAATAACTGGGAAACTTCCACCCATCCTTAATCCCATTGTTTTACTGAGTAACCTTTTCGAAACTAATAATTGTTTACCTTGAAACGTATTTATCTTATTCGCAATACAAACTACCCGGGGCCACAAATTTCCAATACCATTCACGACAATCTAGACCTTTGGATCTTCCATCTATAACTTCCGAAATTTCTTGAACATTTCCTTGAGCATTGTATGTCTATTTAATCTTTCCTGGTTCATCCGGTTGCATTGAAACTTGAGCGGTTTTCGATCTCCTCTTTAACTCCTAAAAGCTCTCATCTTTATCCCTTCGTTTCCTGATTTGTAGGCTTATTTACTGTTGTAGCTATCTTGGTAATACCTTTGACAACCTTCAATAATTCCTAGCCGGTCCTTTAAAGCTTTTGTCTCTGCTGGCATTTTATTCCTTTCCTGATTCATTGCTGCTTCGTCGTCTCGGCATTCACTTCGATTCTTTCGTCATATCCTGAAAATTTTAATTCTTCCAATTACAAAGCCCGTACCTAGAAATCGTATATATATTCTTCCCATGTTCCTGAATTTCCTGAGATGCCTTGTGATCTTGGCTCCTAACGTAACAACCTCTTGGTCTGCGTGACCGTTAAAACTCATTTGTTCGCTTGCGGCCTCGAAACACAACCTCTACATTCCTTGGGAATCATAACTTCACTTACTTGTCCTTACAATCTTTCTTGCACCTCGTAGTCGATCAATTGATTCGATCCTAGAATCGCACCTTATTCTCTTTACTGTCACCATATCCATACTCTTAGCAACATCACTTATAATCACATAAACTTCCAGTTTCTAATTCCGTCACTTCTTACAATATCATTCCTTCTGCTTATACTTACAGCTTCCCCCAGTAATCTTAATACAATTAAAATATGCTTGCTCTCGAAATATTATCTTCCGATAATGGTGGTCCTGCTGGTCTCCTTAATTTATATCCCATGAGTAGCTATCTTGTCTCGTTATTCTGGTCTTCAAAATCTTCTAGATCCTACATTCCTTTCTAGGCAAATCTCACGTCCTCTGCTAACACAATTTCTGCAAGTTTCCTGGTTCTCTGTCTTCCTCTTCTTGCTATCTTGTTCCATTTGAGTCAATTTATTCTCACTCTTAATATTCATGATCCTCTGAACTACATTTGCATAAGTCACTAACTCCCACACAATCACTTCACTCCTTTATCCAAAGCTTTTATTCCTGTTGAAATTCTTAAAGACACTTTCTAGCTTTACTCTGCTTCGCTCAAGTTATCTCGTCCCAGTTCTAAAATTCATACCTGACAATTGGTCTCGAATCATTTAAAATCTCATAATATTCCTGTTTCCATACCCAAAGTGAAATATGCAATAAACAAATGTTCTTCAGCAATCTTTCTTTAACATAATTCACATACTTACTATATCCATTTCCACTTTACTTTTGACCTTAACCAATTAATAATCTCGTTTCCTTGTTATCTGCTCCTTGTCCATACTTGCTTTAACCTCAATTCTCAAACATGCTCATCCAACTATTTCATTCGACGTAAATGTAGCTTACACCACTCAAAATTTCATCATCTCCATCTTTCCTGTTCACAATCATTGATAACTTTTAGAAATCACAAGGGTTTATAACAAAAGGGATCAATAGAATAGACAGGTATTAACATTTATGAGTACAAGATGAGTTTTGTTTGATATGAATTTTATAAAAGAATTTACTGAGAGATCAAAATGATCATTGAACTATTTTTAGGTTGCATTTGTCACTTAGGTCAACCGCCATAGCACAAGAAGGGGGCCAGCCTTCTGTACTTTCATGACAAACACAATCAGTGGCGTCCCACCAGACTTCTATCACATGGATAAGATGTCCCTGAATCCTTTATATACATAGGGTTGTTCATCCCAGTCAGAATAAATAAGGTTAAGTATTCAGGGAAAAATAGAAAAATTTCAAGAATTTCAAAAGTTTATGAGTATAATGTTGAATTAAATAACCCCTGAAAAGTAGAGGTGTCTCTGAAAGAATAGAAATGTGTTTAAATAAATCTGATATAAGAAGTTCATCATGAACTGAAGCATAGTTGATTATCAACGGTGATAGGATACTATAGAAATAAGAAGGAACAGAAAGGAAGGTTAAATCTCCTTAATCGATAAATTAAATCCAATCAATAACTAGTAGCGAATAACCACGCCATTCTTCCTACACGTGCCAATAATCTCATTCGCATCTTGTTCACCGTCCTTTTGTACTCTGTATAACATTCACGGTATAACTAAAATCGCAAAGGAATTCTAGAAGGTATGCAAAAGTCTACACGTAACGTCTTCCGAGCGGGTAGCTCCAGTCGTCTAATTAGCGTATAAGGCGCCGAATTAATTATCTCGTCCTAAATCGAATCTTCAGATGAATCAAACTCCTGCTTGCACGATATGTCGAAATACCAATTGACGTCGCAACAATCGTCGTACTAACGTATGGCGATCCGTTTCCTAAATCGTTCAATCTAACATCCCTAAATACCAATACCTAATCATCCTAACTTGTTTCAGTGACCATAACCTGTTGCTCTGATACCAACTTGTAACACCCACCAATAAAATATACCTTTTTGAAACGAAATATTCAGTTATTGGAATTTATGTAGATAAACTAGACTTTAATACAGGGAAATTTTAAAAAATTTTGACATGATGTATTCATAAATCGAATTATCCACCTGTTATTCAACCCAAATCAAATTCCCATTTAACAAATATAATAAAATCTTATTACACCCTTGATTCCACATCGAGGATCGATATCAGGTTATGGTATGAAACAAGAATCTAAACTATACAAATTATTACAATTTCCTCTACTATTCTGATTTCAATAACTATACCGTCTGATCTGTAGCTTAACTCCAAACCGTGCTTACCGCTCTAGCTTCGAGATCTACCCTGTAAAGGCTGCCTTATTGCTCTCATATGACTCGTATGATGTAGACATCCACCTTTATTCCTAACTGAAAGATTAAGAAAATAAAGCAAGAGTGAGCCAAAGAATGCTCAGCAAGTGAACATTATAGTGAAACAATAATACTACAATGATTCATTGATGAAAATACTGACCAACTTATCTCAAAGGAATAATTCACAATTACAGAAGCTCAAGAATTTTAAAGATATAACATTTTGTTTAACTCAGGAAATGGAATAGAATTGGACTATTTTGCATGTTATTAATGAAAACAATAAGGTTAGGCTGCTGATCAGTCACGCACTAACCCCGGAAAAATGCACACATCAATGTCCTTTGATGGATCCACGGCACACATTGGCCTTAATAACTTTTGACCACGAATCTTGTCCGACCCTTTACGGTCCACATTTAAAAAAACAACAGTCCAATCCTATAATCTAAACGTCAAGTGTCGGAACAATCGACCACCTCGACCAGCCAAGCACCCTGGAAACTCACGTTCCAGGTTAACAACTCAAATCTCAAGAAGAAATGAGGTCTAGTAAAATTCTGACCTAGACATCGACAATTTCGATATAGAGAAGGGTATTATTTCATAATATATCAATGGAACAGGGACAACAAATTCAGCACTATTGATTGGGATATGATAAATAGCTATTCATATTTATTGAAAATTAAAGAGCAATAATATCAACGACAAATCGAATCAATATATTGATCAAGTGACGAAAAGCATGGTTCACTTGAAAGATAAGTAAAATGATTTATTGCAACATGAGTAACAACAACTGTAATTGTAAGATAAAGCAAGGATATAGTCAAGTGCTAAGCATTTAATAAAATTTACCAACACATTGTCAAGTTGAATTAACATAAGTGAATTAAGTAGTTTAAAAATGATCATCTGTAAAATAACTCCAGGATAATTAAATTGTAGAACAGTTTGAAGAAAGCCTCTCCTAAAGGGGTCCATTGGTGAAAATCCATTACCAAGTTTGAACTATCATGAGAGATTCAAATATCTTAAAACGAAGATTTAAGAAATTCTCAATTATTTAAGGTCTCACTCTTGTCAGCTAAGCACTCATAGGCTTCAGCTGCCAGAACCGGCATGACAATAATGAGTTTAAATAATTAAGAAGATCTCAATTCATTCTTGGCTTTAACCGTCACTGAGCAACACATGCCTCAGCAACAGTATAAACCTCGAATTAGTTTACATAAATTTGAAAGAAAATATACTTTGAAGCATATCAGCATAGACAAGGAATATTGAAATAAATTAATTTTTAAAATAAATCAACACCTGAACGATATGTGGGGAAAATAAACAATGACAGAATAGTTTGAGAATAAATGTTTGTAATTTAATAGAAGAAAATGTCACTGGGAATAAAAATGAAAAGTATAGGCACTAGCAAAATGATTGGAAAGGATAATCATATAATTCACAGGACAGTTTCACGTTATTTAGAGTAAAATGAAGAATATAATCGCTTGCAGGAAGGGATTTCGAAAGAACAATAAATAATACAAAAGGTTTCACATCACTTGAACAATAAGTGAGGGATAGTAAACTTGCCTCAATACATGAAGTTTGATCCAATTCCATCACATCGATTCATTAACCATTTTACATCAGTCTCTACTTCTTTATACGTTGCCCTCTGCTCGACTATACATTCGTCTTTCCCCTATCATTAGTCAGTCGCTCTGCTATTATACTCGTCAGCTTCGATGAATACCTCCTTTTCCAAAATTCCATCCTTTCGTACATTGGCACCTAGTCGGGCCTCATACTCGTACCTATATGAAGGTAAAGTACTATTTCAGTACATAACCAATCAAAACCGTACTGTCTCTCTAATTTACCCAAACTTTACCTATTTCATTTTATACTTATAGCACATATAGACCACTTACTCAAAATAATATAATGGAATCTGATAAACCACACAAGCACTTAGCCCATATGCACACAACTTATAAGCACTAAGATCGAATAGATGTTCTTAGTTTATTATATGCTTGTATATACTATCAACTAATTAAACAAACATCGAGCACGTTCAAGTTCCCATTGCATATCATTAGAGCTTGAGAAGTTTCACATCTGATTTCATCCATCAAGATTACAAAATTATATACTATAATTTTTGTAAGTACTCAACATTAACTATCGACATTCGAATCAAAACATGCATGTAAATTCTAAGATTCCAGCATACTTCTTTTGCAACCCGATCATAAGATTGAATAATCCTCAGGTGATTTACAAATCACCTCCCAATCTCCCATATACAAATCTCGAACATAAATAAAGGTAATTAAACTAAATATTCGAACTTAGGAACTTAAAATTATAAACTTGAATCCAACACATGTTTAGTACTAAAATCACAATTTGAGTCAAATAATGCTAAAGACAATCCATTTTAACCATAACCTTCATCACAAGACTCGAAACAATATAACAATCCATTTATTTTCTTCTCTTCCTTTACCTCTCCTTTCATCTTTTTGTCTCCCCTGTTCCTATCCTTCCTTACTTCCCTCAAGCTCTCGGCCTCTCTTGGTCTTGCTTCAACATTTCAATACACATACTCCACTCACACTTCCATCACTCGCTTCCTTGCTTCTTTTCTTCTTCACACCTCCATAATTCTCTCCATTCTCTCTTCACATCCTCCTTTTTACTCTTTAGTTCCTCACGACCATCACTCCTCAACGATCATAACTCAACCACCGATTAAACTATGATTCTAACAACTCAATTACACTAAAAAGAAACTTATGGAACATACGCGGAAAACTCAAACATGTTAATTCAGTCACGCATCAGAGTATTCATATCAATTAATCATCAATAACTCAACCCATGACCACATAGACTCCCCTACATATAAAAACACACAGCCACATCCTCATTCCCCTTTCTCTCTTTTTAACCCTTCCGACAAAATGCACAACACATACGATATCTTCCCCTATTACTATCCCTCCCTGTCTCCCTCTTACGCTTTTGCTGTCTTCTGCCTTCTTCGATTAACACAACACGGCTGAACCTCACAGCCACAGTACAGTCGAACCAATGGCCTTTACACCACCTGCCAATCACCCCATATCAATCCCCCTGTTCCTGACAGTCCTAGAACACACAGAGAGACTCCCATACATATTAACACCATCGCTAAAACCTCCTCAACCCTCCTTGCACGCCAACAACTTACACACGCAGAAAATTTTAAGGATATATATATATATATATATAGAGTAGGGATCTAGAGAAAACCCCTTTAAAAAGAAAACTTAGAAAACTAAATTAAAATATAGCACATATGGTATGCAAACTGATCGTTGGGAGATGGAGAAAAATGTGGTGAAATTAGATTTTAAAAAAATATCATCGATTGACGGGAAAAATCAAATTAAAAACGGAGGGGATTAAGTGGGATTGTGTGTGTGAGGGTGTATTTGATTAGTGTGTGGGTGCCCCAGGCGGGGCCATTGATTATAATACATCCAATGGTTAGGATTATTACCTTAGTTTCCTTCAAAAAAAGAGTTCTCTTTTGAGCCACACCCTATATATTATATATATATATATATATATATATATATATATATATATATATATATATATATATACTTTCTCCACAACTCATAATCTATACGAAATGTAAACAGAGCATACACACGCCAAAGCCACCATAATCCTATTCGATTTGCAATATACATACAGAAAACACGACCACGCTGCTCAGACCCGCGCATACAAAACCATAGCAGTAAAACCTGCGCACAGCATACAACCCAACCTTGAACAACCCAGCAATTCGAACCTCCACTATAGCAATTGATACACCCAGGCACTCCTATACACAGCACGCAGCTATATGCACACACATATCAATTATTAGAGAGGAGAGGTAGGGAGAGATGAAGGCGAGAGATATTTAGAGAGAAGGGGGGAGAGAACGAATTGGAGAGATTGAGATAAAAGAGGCCAAGCCCAGAGTATTCTCGAAGAAGACAGAAGCAGCTGAAAATGTTAAAAGAATGCAGGGGTATTAGGGATTTTAAGAAACTGTATATATTTTGGAAATTTATAAATGTTAAATACAAACATAATTGCTTTAAATCAATTTCTAAAATTGAAATAAATCATAAAATTAATAGAAGAGTTAATTTTAGAATTGTAAAATATAGTTTATAAAATTACAAACATCCCCATATTTTTAAAATATTTTTAGGAACAAAAATGAATTAAATATGAATTTTACAAGCTTTGATCCTTTAAATACAACAAAACTCTTAAAAATCATTTTAAAAATACCAAAACACCCACATTACTACACCCAATAATTTTAAAAACTAATTAACTATACAAAGGTGATATTGCAAAAGATTTCATGATTTTTAATCACTCGGATGATTTTATAAAAATTGTCAAAGATCAATAATGCATGATTTAAGTAGATTTTTAATCACAAATCCAAATAAAAATATACAGACCTGCACGACACACATACATCACCATATAAACATGTAAACATGATATCACATATAATTTATCTTAAAAAAAAATTCTAACTCTATAATCCACATTTAATATTAAATAATAATATTTATAAAGACAAAATTTTCTAGGGCGTTATAAGAAAGATTTGACTCCTGAGGACATTTCATCCATTGCTAATGATGCAAAGGTTAGACGTCTGCTTCATAGTTCATTGGATAATGTTATGTCTAACAAAGTGATCAATTGTAAAACTGCAAAAGAGATCTGGGATGCCCTGGAGGTTAGATGTCAGGGAACTGCTGCAATCAAGAAGAATAGAAGGAACATACTCACACAGGAGTATGAACACTTTGAGGCTAGATCTGAAGAATCAATGACAAAAACCTTTGACAGATTCTGTAAGCTACTCAATGATCTGTCACTGGTTAATAAAGAATATGATCTAGAAGATTCAAATCTCAAGTTTCTTCTTTCTCTACCTGAAAAGTGGGATGTTAAGACAACCACTATTAGAGACAACTATGATCTGGCTGATACTGATATTGATGAGATCTATGGGTTGCTCAATACTCATGAACTGGAAATGGAACAGAGAAGCAGAAGATCAGGCAGGAAGTCAAAGTCCGTTGCTCTAAGAGTTGAAGAAAGACCCTCAAAGAAGGAAGCATCAAGGAAGAAAGCAAAAGGAAAAGCTTTGGTCATTCATTCTGAGAGTGAGTCATCAAACTCTGATGTTGACTCAAACACAGATGGATCATCTGATTCTGAAAATGATGAGGAAATGATGCAAATGGCTGCTTTGATGGTAAAGACCTTCAAGAAGATGGGATTAAAGAACTTCAAGAAGGGAAAGAGATTCTCCAAGAATGATTCAAAGTCTGACAGGAAGAATTTCAGCAAATCTGAGAGAAAGGATACCAAATCTGGGAAGAGAGACAAGTCTGAGATTCAATGCTACAAGTATAAGCAGATGGGCCACTATGCTCCTGAGTGCAAGAAGGGTAAAACTGAGAAGGCACTCTTCACTAAAGGCAGAGATTGGGCAGACACCTCTGACTCAGATGAGGATGTGAACTATGCTCTCATGGCTACTACTGTTGATGAAGCTGAAGATTCTGAAAACAAGGTACCTCTGACTACCTATGCTTATAATACTGATGATATAACTGAATTGAGAATCTATCTTAAGGCTTTGCATATCAGTTATAGGGATCAGACTTTAGAGAATGAGAGAATCAAATCTGAAAATTCTGAACTTAAATTGAGAAATAAAATTGTTGAAGAGAAACTTGAGAACATGCAGCAAGTTCAAAAGGAGATAGATGATGTTGTTTATCTAGAACAGGAATTGCTAGGAAAATATAAGCAACTTGAATCTGAGTTAGAGAAGGCAAATCACATTATTAAAACTTGGACTCACTCTGGAAAAGATACTCTTGATGTTTTTCAATCTGAAACTATAGGTCTAGGTTATTCTGAGGAAGATGAACTTAGGTTTGAGAATACAGTCAAGATTAGACCACCTCTTCCACCTAAGAAATTTGGAACATTTGTTAATGGAATAAGTGAACCTAGGTTTGAATGTGGAAAAGAAGCTGTTAAGAAAGAATTAGTAAAAACTAGTGTTAAACAGGTTAATATTGGTTCAATGACAAATAAACAACTCAAGCATAAGCTTAAGGAGTTAAAATTTGTCAAGAAACAGAAAGTGTCTAGGAAGAATATAAATGGTAAAGTAGGCATTACTCAAGGTAATTATCCAATGCTTGCTACTTTTGCTCCAAGAAAGACATGTCATAACTGTGGTAGTACTAACCATCTTGCTAGTTTTTGCAGGAAGAACAAAAATATTAATTCTTTACCTTCAAAGTCTGAAGTAAAGAAAGATAATGTTAGAACTAGACCACAGACTTTATGTAAACATTGTGGAAGTACTTCGCATTCTATTTATACTTGCAGGGATTATCATGCTATTTATCATAACTACTATGAACTTAAGCCCAATTTGAAATGGGTTAAGGTTAATTCTGCAAGTGTAAACTCTGATAATGTAAATTCCGCTGCTGAAGCTAACAAAATTAAGAAAGCCAAAGGGATCCAAGCAAGTCTGGATCCTTAAATCTAATCTTCAGTAATTGTTTGTGATTGCAGGGCATCAGGGAAAGTACCCTAGTCGTGGACAGTGGATGTTCAGGACACATGACTGGAAATAAAGCCCTGCTATCAGAGTATGTGGAGAAGGCTGGCCCAAAAGTTTCCTATGGAGATGGAAACATAGGACGTACTCTGGGATATGGCAATATCAATCTTGGAAGTGTCATCATCACAAATGTAGCTCTGGTTCCAGGACTCAAGCATGATATGCTATCTGTGAGTCAAATCTGTGACAGAGGATATCATGTAGATTTTCAACCTGAGTACTGTGAGGTTATCAGCAAAACCACAGGGAAAGTTGTTTTAGTTGGACAAAGGCGCAACAATATCTGTGAAGCAAGCTTGTTGACAAACTCTGATGGAAAAACTATGTGCCTGTTAACAAGAATGTCCAGTGAAGAGAGTTGGAAGTGCATTAAGAAACTCTCTCATTTGAATCTGAACAACATCAATGAGCTGATAAGAAAGGATCTTGTTAGAGGACTTCCAAAGTATTTGTTAAATGTTGATGGTCTGTGTGATTCATGTCAAAAGGCCAAACAGAGGAAGACTTCTTTCAAGAGCAAGTCTGAATCTTCAATTGTTGATCCTTATCATCTTCTACATGTTGATCTCTTTGGACCAGTGAATGTCTTGTCAATTGGAAGAAAGAAATATGCTCTAGTCATTTTTGATGAACACACCAGATATACCTGGGTGTATTTTCTAGCAAAGAAGGATGAAACTGCATTAACTCTGATGGAGCATGTAAAGCTACTGGACAAAGGATCAAAACACAAAGTCAAAATAATCAGGAGTGATAATGGAACTGAATTCAGGAATGCAACAATGGAAGAATTCTGCAAGAACAGAGGTTTGAAGCAAGAGTTTTCTGCACCTGGTACACCACAGCAAAATGGTGTAGTTGAGAGGAAGAACAGAACCTTGATAGAAGCTGCCAGAACTATGCTTGATGAAGCAAAATTGCCAACCTATTTCTAGGCAGAAGGAGTTCAAACAGTCTGTTTTACTCAAAATGCCTCACTAATCAACAAGCATGGAAAAACACCATATGAGATGGTGAGAGAAAAGAAGCCAAACCTAAAATATTTTCATATTTTTGGGTGCAAATGCTTTGTGTTGAAAACTCATCCTGAACAGTTGACCAAATTTGAGTTGAAAGTAGATGAAGGAATTTTTGTTGGCTATCTAGTGTCATCCAAGGCATTCAGAGTTTATAATCTGAGAACAAAGGTGATTATGGAATCTATTCATGTGTCATTTGATGACAAGAAAATAACTGGACTTGAAGATGTTGATGAACATGATTAGTTGCACTTCGAAAATGAAGATCTAATCTCTGATGAAATAAACCTTGATGAAACCTGTCCAACAAACTCTGTTGAACCATACTCTGAACCTCTACTGGTAATCACTGAAGAAACTTCTCAGCCAGAACAAAGAGGAGAACCAGTTGAGGGGGGGAGCATGATCATAGTGATGACTCAAATTCTGATAGTGAGTCAACTGAAAAATCTGGATCAAACACTGATGACTCAAACTCTGATAGTTCAAAATCTGACAACTTAACCTCTGAGCGATCAAATTCAGGGGGAGCCTCAGAGAATGAAGAAAGGCAACAAGATGATCATGAGAACATTGATCAAGGGGGAGGATCAACTGTTGACAGAAGTCATTTACCTTCAGCTAGGAAATGGACAAAATCTCATACACCTGATCTAATAATTGGAGATCCAGATGCAAAAGTCAGGACAAGAAGTGCAACAATAAATGAATGTCTATTTCATGCATTTCTGTCCAAATCTGAACCAAAGAAAGTGGAAGAAGCTCTTCAAGATGCTGATTGGATAACAGCAATGCAGGAGGAGTTAAATGAATTTGAGAGAAATGAAGTACGGACCCTTGTACCTAGACCAAAGAATAGATCTGTTGTTGGTACTAGATGGGTTTTTAGAAACAAAACTGACAGTGATGGGGTTGTTACAAGAAACAAGGCCAGACTTGTGGCCAAAGGCTATTCACAGCAAGAAGGCATAGACTATGATGAAACTTTTGCTCCAGTTGCAAGGTTGGAGGCAATAAGAATCTTTCTAGCATATGCTTCTCACAAGAAATTCAAGGTTTTTCAGATGGATGTGAAAAGTACTTTTCTGAATGGAAAACTTGAAGAAGAAGTGTTTGTTGAACAACCACCAGGATTTGTAGATCCCAAGTATCCAGATTATGTCTACAGGCTTGACAAGGCACTCTATGGACTTAAGCAGGCACCAAGAGCATGGTATGAGACTTTGGCTCAATTTCTTTTGGAAAGTGGGTTCAACAGAGGTACAATTGATAAAACCTTGTTCTACTTCAAACTTTGTACTGATCTGTTATTAGTTCAAATATATGTAGATGACATAATCTTTGGGTCTACTAATGATAAACTCTGCAAGAAGTTTGCCAAGCTCATGCAGTCCAGATATCAAATGAGCATGATGGGAGAGCTTAGTTATTTTCTAGGCCTACAGGTGAAGCAAACAGATGATGGAATCTTTATCAATCAAGCAAAATATACCAGAAATCTTCTCAAGAAATTTGGCATGCTTGACTGTTCATCTGCAATAACTCCCATGGCAACAGCAACAAAGTTGGACAAAGACACAGGTTCACCAGTGGATATGACAAGCTATAGAGGGATGATTGGGTCTCTTCGTTATCTAATAGCAAGCAGACCTGACATCATGTATGCAACATATCTTTGTGCAAGATTTCAGGCAGATCTAAGAGAACCACATCTAACAGTTGTGAAGAGAATTTTCAAATATCTTAAGGGCACCATATAGGTTTGTGGTATCCAAGAGAATCAGACTTCATGCTACTTGGTTACTCTGATGCAGACTTTGCAGGCTGTAATATAGACAGAAAAAGTACCAGTGGAAGTTGTCAATTTCTTGGTGATAGAATTGTTTCTTGGTACAGCAAGAAACAGAAATCAATCTGTACATCTACAGTTGAAGCAGAGTATATTGCAGCTGGTAGCTGTTGTGCACAGATTCTGTGGATGAAGAATCAATTGCTGGATTATGGATTGAGGTACAGTAAAATACCTATTTACTGTGATAATCAAAGTGCTATTGCTATGACAGGTAATCCAGTACAGCATTTAATGACCAAGCACATCAGCATAAGGTACCACTTTATCAGAGAACATGTAGAGGAAGGAAATATTGAGCTTCATTTTGTGTCTACAGAACAACAGCTTGCAGATATCTTCACAAAGCCATTGAGTGAAGCTGTATTTACAAGGCTGGTAAATGAACTAGGAATGGTCTCTGGTTTTGACTAGAGATATTGGTTAGACTCAAAATTTTACTTATGTAATGTGTTGCTCATATTTCTGTGGTATGTTAACTGCTATGTGAACTCTGTTATTAAACTCTGCTATGCAAACTCTGTTCGTTAACTGTTAAACTCTGTTAGCATGCTCTGTAAGTCATACACTGTTGACATGTTGGATAAACTCTAATAAACTCTGAAAATGTTTTTGTCTGAATGTTAATACCAATGAAGATATTTGTATGAAGCATGATTCTCAGTAATTAATCATGAATCCTTCTAAGTTATTTGTGATCTAATCTTAGATTGTGCTGAAAATTAACACAGCATGATACTGTTTCATATTTATAGCATCTCTTAGTTTATTTATCTTAAACTCTGAGTCTGTAAATACTGTGTGCATTGCCTCTCATGAATAATTTCTGATGTTGATGAGCTCTAAACTCTGCTAGTTATACAATGTTAAATTAGATTCTGTTATTAGAATACCCCCAAAGCTTATGTATATAGACTGTTAGAACTCCTTTGAGATCATGTTTGCAACTAGGACGACCCAGGAACTTACTGGTACATAGTAAGGGCTAAAATTCTCTAATTTTTGGTGACTAGTCGAAGACTAGGAAGATCTAGGAACTTATCAAACTGATAAGGGCTAAAATTATAGGATTTTTGGTGACTAGTTCCAACCTCTGATTACTGGAGAAATTTAAAAAAAAATAGGGGGTTATAAATTAATTAAATATTACTGTATATAAATTATTTACTATAGAGTTTACAATTCATCATACATTCAGTGTTTACAATGAGAGTTTGTGCATCCAGTGTTTACTGATTTACTTTATGGATTTTATGAAATATTAGATGCTCTAAATATTGATTTAGTAAACTCTGCTATACACACACTCATATTCACAACTGTGCAGTGTTTGAAAGGATTACAGTAATAAAGTTGGAGAATTGGTAAACACTGTTGGATTCTGTTGAGTACTCTAAGGTAATATTTTATTTCAGAAAAAGTATATACTTGGAGTACAAAAAGAGTTTTTGAAATTTGCATGTGATATGTTCCAACTGTTTATTGGTGTCAGACAGTTAAAGCGTATTGGTAATAGGAGAGAGAATAGCAGTAATAATAGACATTATTACTGCACGTGTAAACGGCTGTTCCACTATTTACGTGACACGTGTCCCACTCACACACTTAACAAGAAATTGGTTGCGTGTTTAATGTCTAAAACGATTGGGTTTTTAATTTTCAATTACAGATCTAATCAAAATCGGTTCATTATTCATTTTTTCACTTTTACACCCACGAACACACAACTTTAGACACAATTACTCTGTTATTCTCTTTTACACATTTTCACAAACACTTTTCTACACATTCTCTTTTCTCACACTTTCTAAACTGTTCTAATGGCATCTAAGCCTTTTGTTGCTCAGGGATTATTGTTTGTTCCTAACAATTATGCAGCCTCATTGAACAATGAAAAAGCTCCAGAGGCGTTTCACTTGATTCAGAACTTTTTGAGAGACTCAGAGATTGGAACAGCTCTTGTCGAACCACAAACGCTTTCTGCCACGCAGATTACTACCTTTTGGAATAACTCTGTCTATGATGATGGTGGAGAGAATGGGAATCCATCGATTATTTTTACTTATGAGGAGACAGAGTATGTGATTACCTCGGTAAATGTTAGAGATACTATGGGCTTTGACACTCAAACCTCATACGCTGTTGCTGGTGAGAATGAATTGAAGGAGATGTTACAGCAGCTGAGGTTTTCTGCTCCCTTAGACAAGCTTGGTAATGTTAAAAGGCCAGGGCTCAAGAAGGAATGGAGTTTCTTCTTTGATTGCATCACAAGAGCTTTTGGCAAGAAAGTCAACAACTGGGATGCCATTCCCACTGACAGTCTTCAAATCGGGTATTCTCTTCTCAATGGAAGTAATTTCGATTTTGGTAGACTAGTTCTTATGAATCTAGGTGAAAAACTAGTAGAGTCTGATACAACAGTGTATTTCTCACGTTTTTGTCAAAGTTTATACTCTACTTGTTTGCCTAATGTGGAAATTTCTGATGAAGATGTCATCCAACCCTTCCAAGTCCATAAGAGAATATTATCTGACTTGACCAACAAAGATGCAAACAAGGGTCAAGTTCCAGAGTTTATTTTCCCACTTGCCCTCAGAAATTTTCTCAATCAACCACAGGAACCACAAGCACAAGCACCTGAACCTGCACTTGAACCTACATCAGAACCCACACCTGAACCTACCTCTAAACCTACATTTACATCCATTCCATCCACTGCTGCTACTACTTCACAACCTCAACCTCCATCTAAAACTCAACCTCAACCTCCATCTCAAACACAACCTCAACCTCAACCACAATCCAAACCAATTACTAAGTCCAAGAAACACAGGGCTATAAGACCACCAAGAAAACAAAGAGCCAACAAGCCAAAAGATGATGAGGCTGAAGCTCCTAGGCCCAAGAGAAGAAGGGTATTAATTGATGAATCTGATGATGAGATAGAAGCTCAAATTGAAGCTCCAGAGGATATCTCTAAGGAGACTCTTGCTGTTGAGATAGAGGTTATCTTAGAACCTACTGTTGCAGAACCTGAACTAAGAATTGATGAACCTGTACTTCTGAGGTTCAGATTGAAAAAGATGCTAGAACTGAGTTACCTGTAATGGAAGAGTTTGATGAAAATTTCATATCATTCTCTGTTGAAGTTGAAGATCCTATTCCAACACCCATGGCTACAAACTCTGCTGAAACTGGTGTTGCTGATCAACCTACTGTCATGCTAGAAGAAACAGAGGTTGCATCTCACACAGAGTTATTCTCTGATGCACATCAAGTCTCTGACCATGGTGAAGAAATAGATCAGCCTACAAAATTTCTCTCTTCAGAGATTGTCATGGTAAACTCTGCTAATCAAGAAGAACAAATTGCTCAAGAAGAACCTATTCCTGAACTTAATGAAGAAACTGCCTCAGTTGCCGATGCAGATAATTCTGAAAGTGATCTTCCTGAAAAAGTGAGTGCAGAAGCTGGATCTGCTCAAAATGTTGAAGTTCAGACTGATGGACTGAAAACAGGGGAGAAGATAGACTTTGTTGGACCTTCTGCAAAAGATATTGAAAATGCTTATCTGGCAAAACAAACTGCAGAGTGGTATAAAGAAGACTACATCTTTCTTACTGGAAGAGCAACTGATTTTCTCAAGGATAATTCTAAGAAGATTTCAAATCCAGACATTCTGACATGCTTACGAGGTACATTGATTCAGGTTAAGGCCTTGAATCACAGATTTAATGAAAATTAGAAGTCAATTGTAGATCTGAGAAATGAAGTTGTACAAAGAGAGATGAGTCTACAGAGAGACAACAACAAGTTGTTTCAAACCTTCTCAAAGACTCAGGAGACTCTGATTCAAAGATTGGGCAAAGTTGAAGAAAATCAGACTTTGTTAGCTGAGAAGATCGAATCCATTGCCAACTCTCTTGAGTTAATTACTTCAATCTTGATCCCTGATGATGTCAAAAATGGGGAGAGAGTTGCTTGATCCAAGTGTAAGCAGCAGCCTCAAACTTCAAAGAAAGATGATCTTGATGATGAAGGAACTAATTCAGAGAGGAGGCTGAGATCAAAGTCTGGTGTTAATCTGAATGCTGGCAAGTCTACAAGATCAAGTACAATAGTGAATACAAATGTACAGATTACTTCAAGGAAAAAGGATTTGTTATTCTCTGACAATCCATAAACTGATGAAGAGCTTGATGCTAAGATTTTCTTGGAAGAGAATGCTGAGGGAGCTACCTTAGAAGATGTTCATGCTGAAGAATTACTCTTGCAAGAAGAGCATTTGAAAGCTATGAAATCTGGAAAGGCCAAGAAAAGTGCTAAAGCCCCAAGGCCTGTTCTAAAAGGGATAGTGATTAAATAAAATCTGGCTGGTAGTCAAGAAGAAGAAGAAGGAAAATTGATAAGAAAATCATCACTTGATGCCAAGCTAAAGCTTAAAGGTATAATGGGTCAAGCAGACAAAGGGAAAAAGGTAGATACAACCTCTGTTGCTACACATGTTGTGAGTGAACCCCTACCTGTTCAAAATAATCCATTGTCTACTCAAATGCAAAGATTTTTCTCCAAGCCTACAATTCCTGTTCAAGCTCAGAAGAAAGGAGTTGATACTTTTCAGCATGACAGAGCTTGCTTAGGAAAGCCTCCTGGTAAGAACACATCTGGTTTGGGTTCTCACAAAGATGTCAGAATAAGCAACAGTCCTAGAAATCCTTCATCACTTATTTCTCCTCGAACTGGTATGATTCAAGAAAATCTAGACAAACTGGAGTCAGTTCAGCTAGTTCATCAGAAGAGTTTGGATATATACTTTTACTATACTTCATGGAGGATGGAACAGTGTATAGGGTAAATGAAGATGACATCAAGCTGAAGCTGTGTGAAGAACTTCAATATGTTCTGTACTTATTCAGGGTTACAAATCGAAGAACAGCACTTATTGCTGATTCTATAAGAGAATATATGAAGAAAGCCAAAGTACTTACTGGTTCAAAGACTACAGAAGAGTATGTTCCTAAGTACAGAGACTATCATGGAAATCTTGTTGAAATGAAGAGGAATAGTGCTCGACTGAAGACTTACTTGGGTATAACTGTGCTGGGCTTCAATTCTGAATCTGAGAAAGCATATTTTATCAGGCTTGAAAACAAAATGAGGAAAAACAAAATTTATTCTCTGAGAGCTGCTATCTACCAAACTGGAGAAGATGATCCTAAGCTGAAAGAGCTTAAGGAGATAATGCAGAGAGAGCTCGAGAATGCGGAAAGAAGACTGCTTATAGACTACCTTAGAACAACACTAGATGTTGAGGAGGTTAGGTAGAAAAAGTCTGTAAGTAATTATTATTTTCTGTAAATTTTGTTAAGTCAAGATTAAACTCTGCTTATTTGAATAAACACTGTGTTTGTATAAAATTGTTTTGACATCATCAATTACTGTTAACTTGTGCATTTTTACTAATGAACAAGTTGGGGGAGATTGTTAAATATAATTGATGTGGTTAATATCAGTGTTTAAGTTTTACAGGGAAAAACAGAGTTTAACTTGAAACTGGAAGCAGTCAGAGTTTAGTTAAACTCTGACAGTTGGAAGCTCGACAGAGTCTGCTAAACGGTGACAAGAGGAAGCAGCTAAACTCTGTTGAAGAGAAGCATTTGCTGGTCAGTAATAGAATTATTGAAGATAATTATGGAAGCGATATCTTTGAAGATTGGATAGCTGTCAAAGAAGTCGTGCTGACTAGAAAGACGTGTAGCAATCGTAATTTATAATATTTGTATAGCTGATTTATAGGAGAATCAATTATCGATTGTACATAGCAGTATATCTTATAAATACAGTTAGGTTAACCCTAGAAGGGCATCGATCGTGTAACGCACTATCATTTCATTGTAACCTAAGCAGCTCTCTGTGATATTTTACATCACTGAGAGAGGAGTTAATTCCAAAACAGTTTTTAAAGTCTTTTAAGAACTTATTGTTATTCGCTCATACTTAGTTGATTATAATTGTGTATTCGGCCTAACAAGCTACGAATTAGATGGTATAGTAATTTTTATTAGAGCAGAGATAGAAGTTGTAATAATTTGTATTGATTAGATTCTTGTTTCATACCATAAGCTGGAATCGATCCTCGGTGAGGAATCGTTGGTGTATTAAGTTTTATTTGTATTTGTTAAATTGGAATTTGTTTTTGGGTTGAAAAACAGGTGGATAGTCCTATTTACGAATACTTCATGCCGAAATTTTCTAAAATTCCCCTATATTAAAGTCTATTTTACTAGAAAAATTATATTTTCAGTATTGGGAAGTCGGGGGGTTACAGGTTGGTATTAGAGCGATAGGTTATGGTCATTGAAACAAGTTAGGATGATTAGGTATAAGTATTTAGGTGAGATGTTAGGTGGAATGATTTAGGATAAGGTTCGCCTTAGGTTATTAGGATGATGGTTGCGACGTTATATAGTATTCCGACATATCGCGCGAGCTGGAATTCGATTCATCCGAAGACTCAATTTTGGACGAGATAGTTGATTCGGCGTCGCATACGTTAAATAGACAATCGGAGCTACCAGTTTGGAGGATGCTACCTGTAGACCTTCGTGTATATTCTATAATTTTCTTTACGACTTTAGTTACCCCGTGAACGATATAGAAAGTGCGAAAGGACAGTAAACAAGATGCGAAATGTGATTTCTGGCATGTGCTGGAGTAAGGACGTGGCTATTTATTACTAGCTGTTGACTTCATTTAATTTATTAATTAAGGAGATTTAATTTAATCTATTCTTTCACATTTGATTAAGTACCCTACCACCTTTGATAATCAACTATACTTCAAGATGATGTTTCAGATTCATTTAAACAAATTTCTATTTTTCAGAGATACCTCTATTTTCCATGGGATCACTTGATTCAACATGGTGCACATAAATTATTGAGATCCTTGAATTCTTTCTAATTTCCCCGAATAATTGCTATTCCTTATTCAACATTGTATATTGATAAGTGCATATTTTTGCATATTTTTATTACCTATTTATTGTTTGAATTCGTATTTTAATAAATTATTTTGTTATATTTCAGGAAATTCAAGAAAAAATGAAGAAATGACAAAATAAAGAAATAAAGATCAAAGAAGAGAAAAAGAAGAAGAAGAGGGACCAATATAGAAGTAAAGGAAAGAGAAGGGAGTGTGGTGCAAAGAAAAATTGGAAGGCTAGGATTAAACCACACCAAACAAAATGAATGGTGGGGATTAATCCACACCAACCAAAAATCCCAATTTATTTTCTATAAATAGCATTCATTTTTCTCTTGTAAAGATCACTTAGAATTAGGATAGAACCCATCACTTAGAATTAGAACAAAACCTCTTAGTTTTAGTACATTCCAAAATTTTAGTTATAATTTTCTTGCAGCTCTTGTAAACATTTTAATTTTTGTACGAATTTTTTTCTGCAATTTATAGTGTTAATTCGAATCATAAAATCTCCCCTGTTCCTCACTTTTGGTCTTAATTTTAAACACAACCCCAGTTCTTATTTCCTTATCTTCCTTCTGTTTTAAAACATAGAATTCCTCTCTTCCCTTTTATTTTACCAACGCATCTCACCCCTCTTGTTTTCTCTTTGCCAAATTCTACTCCGTTCTTAACTCCCCTTCCCCTGCGATTTCTTCTTCTTCGTTGTTTCCCCCACAAAAACCACGAAACCCCTTCCCCATCTCCCCATATCCCTCACCTCTCTTCTCTCTCTCTCTCTCTCTCTCTCTCTCTCTCTCTCTCTCTCTCTTGTAGTCGAACCAAACCCAGCTTTTTCCCCTTTCTCTCCTTGTTTTTAACTTTCTTTTTCTTTTCGGTTCGTTATTAATGTCTCTGAGTTCATAGTTTAATCATGTTCTGTTGTTTCGTTTTGTTCTCTGCGAATTCTCGAGTAGTGCCGTGTCCCTTGATGATTTTCGATGCTTGTAATGAGTTCTGTACTAATTCGTGAATTCGAGTTTTTATGCGCTGAAGTGATTTTAGTGTTTACCGATTATTGAATTCTTCGAGTTTGAGTTTTGGATTCGGATTGCTGTAATCACTGATTCGAACAAGTTTCAATTCTTCGTGTTAATCGATGCTTAGTTTTCTTAATGTTTGCTGTGGGTAACCGAGTCATCGAGTCAATGTATTTACGTTTTTGAATGTTTGCTACGGTGTTAATTCGAGTTTTACTACCGAGCTTGTAGTAATTCGTTGTTTCTGGGTATAGCCAAGTCAAGTCACTGAGCTTGTAAACAAACCGTTCGCGTGTGAATTTTGATTCTAAGTTTCTAGAAATTCATTGAGTTGCATTGTTTCTTCTTTGTGCGAGTTCAGTGGTGTAATGTCGAGTTCAGTTTCTGAGTTCTGTATTACGGAGTTTCCGAGTTAGTTAGTTGCTTGTTCGTTTTCTGTTATTTACTGTCGAGATTTTGTTTTCTGTATTCGCAAGTTTTTGAGTTTCTCTGGGTTGCAGGAATGTCTGAACCATGTCTCAAGTTTTAGCCGTTTTTGTTTTGTTGCGTTCTTTGCGTTTGAAGTTGCTGAGTTTTTACTGCAGTTGAGTTTTAACATTGACTCAATTGGCCGAGTATTGAAGTTGGTGTTGTTGTCGGTTGTATCTCTGAGTCTCTGAGTCTATGCTGATTAATACCTTAAGTTCGAGTCATGGTTTCTTGGTTTCGGTTTGAGTTTGTTTGATGAGTTTCACTGAATAGAAATATTGCTCATTCGAGTTTGCTAATAGAGTCAATTATGATTGTTATATGAATGTTGTCAAGCTTCTTAGGTCGAAATTGTTAGAGTTTTCTTTTAGTTTCGATTGAGTTCGTGTAGTTGTTTGAATTGTTTGGTTTTATTTGGCTTATTTATTTGAGTTTACTAGTCTGTCTTGTGGAAGTTGCAGCGGGCCTTGCAATATAGAGTCACTAGTTTTGCTGTTGATTTGTGCGAGTTAACTAATTTAATGACTAGTCGTATTTATAAATGGTTCATTTGTTAATTAAATAAAAATTAGTTTATTTAGTTTTGTTTTGTTTTTATTTAATAGATTAATTTAGTTTTCCTTTAAAAATAGATTAATAATTAGTTTAAAATTAGAATAATGATCAATCTTCTTCTGAAAATAGTGATTTAATTTTCTTTTAAAAATCTAAATTTTTAGAAAAAAAAAATTCATTTGTTCTAGTTCGATTAAATTAGAAATTAAGAGTGGCTAATTTTTATGTTCTTTAAAATTTTAATTGGTTAAATTAAAAATTAGATTAAATTAAAAAAATAGTTTTTGTAATAACTTAAATTTTCCTTTAGAATTAAATAGCATAAAACCAAATTTTCAAAAATCACTTGTTCTAATTCGCCTAAATTAGAAATTAAGGATCGCGAATAAAATTATTCCCTATGGAACGAATCTCAAATATTAAAACGATGATCGTGCGCTTGCGATATTAAATGTAATAATTTTAGCACACCATATATCTATAAACTTTTTGAAACTTTTGAATTCTTTTTGTTTCTCTTTGAATACTTAACCTTATTTATTCTGACTGGAATGAACAACCCTATGTATATAGGGGATTCAGGGCCATCTTATCTATGTGATAGAAGTCTGGTGGGATGCCCCTGATTGTGTTTGTCATGAAAGTACATAAGGCTGGCCCCCTTCTTGTGCTATGGTGGTTGACCTAAGTGAAAAATGCAACCTAAAATTAGTTCAATGATCATATTAATCTCTAAGTTAAATTCTTTTATAAAAAATTTTATCAAACAAAACTCATCTTATACTCATACATGTTAATACATGTCTATTCTATTGATCCCTTTTGTTATAAACCCTTGTGATTTCTAAACGTTATCAATGATTGTGAGCAGGAAAGATGGAGATGATGAAATTTTGAGTGGTGTAAGCTACATTTACGTCGAATGAAAAGCTGGATGAGCTGGTTTGAGAATTGAGGTTAAAGCAAGTATGGACAAGGAGAAGATTAGAAGGACACGAGATTATTAATTTTGTTAAGGTTGAAAATCGAATAATAATGGATATAGTTGGTATGTGATAGTTATGTTGAGTAGAGACTTTTGATGAACCCTTGTTTATTACATATTTCATTGTGGATGTAGTAGATGGAATAGTACGAGATTTTAGATGTTTCGACACTAATTGTCAGATACAAAAGTTTTAGAACCGGAACGAGATAACTTGAGCAAGACAAGGCAGAGTGGGACGGTTCATTTGTTTTAGGAATTTTAGCAAGAATTAAAGCTTTGAATAAAGAAGTAAAGTGGTTGTGTGGAATTAATAACTTGTGTGAATATAGTTAGAGGATCCAAAAAATAAGAATGGTGTTAATAAGAGTGAGTTTACGCAGATGGAACGAGATGGTAAGGAAAGGAAGACAGAGAACCAGGAAATTTCCAAGAATGGTGTTAATAGGAGATGTGAGATTTAACTAGAAAGGAATTTGGGATTTAGAAAATTTTGAAAACCAGGATAATGAGGCATGATAGCCAACCAAGGAATATGAATTACTGAGACTAGCAGGACCACCACTGTTAGAAGACGGGATTTCCAGAGGAAGTATATTGTAATTGTACTAGGATAAAAATGGAAAGCTATGAGGGTAGGTGGAAAGAATAGTATTGTTGGTTGTGACAGAACTAGAACCGACAAGTTTAATATAATGATGAATGATGATATTAAGGATATGGATGTGATGGTAGTTAAAAGAGTTAAGTGTGAGTTAGGACTGTATCGATTAGTTAACCACTAAGAAGAGACCAAGTGTGAAGATAAAGGAGTTTTAACGGTTATGCAGACTAAGAGGTTATTATAATAAGATTTTAAGGTTATTGTATAAGATTTTAAGGTTATTGTATACACGTGGGAGATATCAGTAAGGAGAAAATTAAAGTGAAACAGATTTCAGTGGTCAAGACTTCTCAGATATGTGGCTAGATGAATTACCAAGATTATCACCAAATAGATAGATAAAGTTGATTAATTTATTTTAAAACCAGGAATGTAATGAGTTTCGAGGATTCAAGATCGGAAGACATAGCAAGATATTTGAGGATATAAGAAGAACATGCATGAGATTTTTAAGTACGAGCTTTGGAATTGGAAGAAATATAATTTTCAGGATATGACGAAAAGACCGAAGTGAATGCCATGAAGACGAAGCAGTAATGAATCGGGAAAGGCCTAAGACGTCTACAGAGATTGAAATTTTGAAAGACCAGCTAGGAATATTATATTTCGGTTATTCAGTTGTTGATGAATGTTAGAATTAAAATGTGCAGAGTTTTAATAAGTTTTAAAGGTTTTAAGTTAACTATTGATGAAGTATACTTGGGTTTACGTATGTCAAGTTAAATGTTGATTTTATCAGATGCTAAAATTGTTAGAGTTTAACTGGATTGAAAGTTTAATTTGTGAATGGTATTGGAGGGTTGTGACCTCGGGATAATTTGTGTTCCAATAAGATATATATGTTTTAAGGTAAATGGTGCCTCAATAAAATAATGGAATTAAGGATAGATAGAAGTTTCCTAATTATTCCCTCCTCGAGTAACATTGTACGTTGAAAGGGGAGTAAGAATGATTAGGGGATTTCTTGATATTCTTTTTCTCAAAGTTTTATCTGGGGTAACCTGAGTTATGGGTAGGAGCGTGGAAGTGGTATCAATTGTTTTAGTCGCGTGGATTCTGTTTTAAAGATTTAATTATTTACCCGTTTATTTCAAGGCAGATTTCTTTGCTTATATGTTTGTTGCAGGTTAAGGCAGGTTTTGTTTATGGATGAATGGATTAGTAATTGAGATACTTTCATACAGGGCATAGTTTATTATACGAATAGGTCATGTCCGATTTTCGGTAGAAAAGAATCGTCACGTGCGAGTGATAAGTATCTAAAAGTAACGAGATATACAAACCAAAGGATTAAGTTTATGTTAGAAATTCGAAGGCCTACAGGATGAGCCTATCGATATATGAATTGATATAAAGGAATGATAGTGTGGAAGAAATGACATGGAAATTGAAAGAGAAATGTTTGAGTAATATTATCATTATTTTTTCTTAAGACTGATTCTGAGGACAGAATCCTTTTAAGGGGGAAGGATATAACGCCTTAGAAAATTCGTATTTATAAATATTATTATTTAATATTAAATGTGGATTATATGGTGTAAAATTTTTTTTAGAAGGTTAAATATATGTGACATCGTGTTTACATGTTTATATGATGATTTGTGTGTGCTGGATGAGTCCGTGTATTTTTATTTGTATTTCTAATGAATAAAAATCTATCTAAATTATGCATTATTGATCTTTGAAATTTTTTATTAAATCATCGGAGTATTTAAAAATCACGAAATCTTTTGTGTAATCCTCATAATAATATTATTTAGTTTTTAAAATTTTTGGGAGAATTTATTTAGATGTTTTAGTATTTTAAAACGATTTTAATAGTTTTAATGTGTTTAAATGATCGAAACTTGTAAAATCCATATTTAATCCGTTTTTTATCCTAAAAATATTTTAAAAATATGGGGACGTTTTTAATTCATAAACTTTATTTTAGAATTTTTAAATTTATTTTTCTACTAATTTCTGTGTAATTTCGATTTTTAAAATGATTTAATTTAGTTTTTACTGGATTTCCAGTTTGTGTTCATTTGTCTTTGGTTTTATCTAGTAAGAGGCACCGCCTCTCATTTCCTCCTTTGTTATGCCGAATACACAAATAATAATCAACTTTGTATGAGAGATTAACAAGAAAAAGCGTTTATGCACTTAAAAAAACTTCTTGTATTTCAAACCCTCTTCGTGATGTAAAATATCACAAAGAGCTGCTAGGTTACAATAATGATAATTCGTTATCGATACCCTTCTAGGGTTAACCTATCTGTATTTATATAACATACAGCTACGATACAATCTCTAATTGATATTCCTAATAATCAGCTATACAATGATATCAATTACAAATTGTCACACGTCTCCTATATCAACTCGATCTCTTTGATAGCTATCCAATCTTCAAAGATATCGCTTCCATAATTAATCTTTAATCACTGTTGAACAGTAGACGCGCTTCCTTCAAACAGAGTTTAACAAACTCTGTTGAGCTTCCAACTGTCAGAGTTTACGCAAACTCTGACTGCTTCCAGCTAAACTCTGATAACTCCCTGTAACACTTAAACACTGATCAAAACACATCAATTATATTTAACAATCTCCCCCAACTTGTTCATTATCAAAAATGTACAAGTTAATGACAGTAATTGATGATGTCAAAACAAATAGATAAATACAGTGTTTATACAGATTCAGAGTTTAAGCTTAAAAACTATAGAGAATAAGAAAATTCTTACAGAACTTTAATCTCTAATCATTTCAAGATCTGGCATGGTTCTGAGATAATCAATCAGCAATCTTCTTTCTGCATTTTCAAGTTCAATCTTCATTGCTTCTTTGATTTCTCTGAGTTGAGGATCACTTTCAACTGTTTGGTAAATAGCAGCCCTAAGATCATAAATCTTGTTTCTTCTCATTTCATTACCCAGTCTGATAAATCTGTCTTTTTCTGCCTGAGTATTGAAGTCAAGTACTGTGATTCCCAAATCATTTTTTAACTTTGCAGTACCTTTCTTCATTTCAATGAGATTGCCTTGGTAATCCCTGTACTTAGGAATGTATCTGCTGTTGTATTTCTGTCCTCTAATAGCCAGATTCTGAGTCATCTTCTGTCTGAGTACATTAGCAACAGATTGAGTCCTTCGACTATTCACCTTGAGAAGATATAGAACATACTCTAGTTCTTCCCAATATTTCAAGCCAATATCATCCTCACCAACTTTGAATACTGTCCCATCAGCCATGAAGTAAAGAAGAAAATCTTTGTCTAAACTCTTCTGATGAACCAACTGCACTGATTCCAGTCTATCCAGACTCTCTTGAGGAACACCACGACCTGGAACAGCCAGTGAAGAAGGATCTCTAGGACCAGTATATTGCCTTCTGTCTCTATGTGAGCCTAGTCCAGCCTTATTGTTTCCAATCTTACCAGATAAAGCTTTTCCATCAGAAATATTCATTGAGAATCCAGATAACACATTTGGATCATGAAGTGTTCCTTTACCAAAAACTGATTTCAACTGAGAAGATAGAGGTCTAGACACAACTTGTGTAGCAACAGAGATTGTGTTTTCTTTCTTCTGTACAACTTGTGTAGAAACAGAGGTTGTATCTTTCTTCTTTGAATCTTCTCCTTCCATAGCAATGCCTTTCAGCTTGAGTTTAGCTTCAGCTTCTGTTGATTTCTTAGATAAATGTGATCTTTGATCAGCATCAACATTTTCCTTGATCACAATGCCTTTAAGAACAGGCCTAGGAGCTTTTTCTTTTTGTACCTTATCAGACTTTAAAGCTTTAAGATGTTCTTCTTGTAAACTCTTTTGCTCAGCTTCAATGTCCTCAATTGTTACTCCTTCCTCATTCTCTTCAATGAACAACTTAGCAGCCAACTCTTCATCAGTTTGTGGATTTGAAGATAACAGTAAACTCTTGGTCCTTGAAGTTCCTTGAGTATCAGTACTTCTCCCAACAGACTGTGATTTGGATGACTTACTAGTTCTCAGAGTTTGAACCTTCTCAGCCTTTTTCTTTCCTTTGTCTTTGTTACTTGCCCCTCCATCTCCAGCACTATCCCTTCTGACAACTGTCTCCCCCTTTTTGACATCATCAGGCATAAGAATAGAAGTAATTAACTCCAGGGAGGTAGCAATAGAATCAATTTTAGCAGATAAATCAGACTGGTTTTCTTCAACTTTACACAGTCTGGCAAAGATATTGTCTTGAGCTTTAGAGAATTTTGTAGTCACTAGTTTTGAATGTGTTTCCATCTTCATCTCTCTAGCTACAACCTCATTTCGCAAAGAAGTGATTGCCAAATTAGTATCATCAAATCGTCCATCCAGAGTTTTAACTTGAACTATAGTTGCTTTCAAGCAAGAAAGAATCTCTGGATTAGAGATAGTATCAGCACTCTGCTTAACAAACTTAGCTGCTCTTCCTGTTGAAAAAATACAATCTTCTTTGTACCATTCAGCAGCATTCTTGGCAAATTGTACTCTTTCAGCTTCATGAGAAGTACAAGGTTGAGGAAAAGGTGTATTTTTCTCATCAGTTTGTACTGGTTCACTCAGAGAAGCATCAGAGTTTGCACTACTATCACCTTCAGCTTCAACACTTGTAGCGTTAACTGGTTCATCTTCAGCCATAGGTTTAGCAATATTTTCTGTAAGCTTTTCAGAATTGTCTTCATGTTGCTTAGGCTCAGCAACAGGCATTGACTGAGAAGTTACTTTGGTTGCCTGATCAATTTCTTCACCTTCTTCAACAGTGTGGTGAGCATCAGATATTACCTCAGTATGAGATGCCACAGCTTCAGAAGGAACAGAAGTAGGTTGATCAGCTACACCAATATTAGAGATAGGATCAGAGAATGGCATAAATGAATCAGGAATATCATTTATCGGAGAAATACCATCTCTTGCATCCTCTTCTGCAGGCATTTTGTCCTCTGCAGGCACTTCATCCTCTGCAGGCATTACATCCTCTGCAGGTATGTCATCTTTCTCAACCTCAACAGGAGGTATTTGCTATGAAGCAATCTCTGGAGCTTCAATATCTTCATCCACAGAATCAGAGAATATCACTTTTCTTCGTTTTGCTAGAGGTACATTATCTGAATCCTCTTCACAAGGTGGTGACTTAGGCATGTTTGCTCGAGCTTTCAGTCTTTTCCCTTTTCTAGTGTAAACAGCTTCAGGAGATTTTCGTTTTGATTTCCTCTTTGTCTCTTCCGCCTGCCTTAGACTTGCATGTCGTTCAGCAAGTGCTTTCTTAACTCCTTGAGATTTAGACTTTGATTTTAATGGAGAATCAGAGTTTGCTGACGGTGAATCAGAGTTTGTATTTGAAGTGGGTGAAGATTGCTTTGCAGGAGATTCAGTGTTTGGTGATGGTTGAGGTTCAGGGTGTGGGTCAGGTTGTTGTTCAGGTTGATGTTCAGGGTCATCTTGTTGTGGTTCTGGTTGATTTTGTTGTGGTTCAGGTTGATGTGGTTCTTGTGGTTGATTAAGAAAATTCCGTAGAGCAAGAGGCATGACAAAAGCTGGGAGATTTTCTTTACCAACATCCTTGTTAGTCATATCAGAGAATATACGCTTATTGACTCTAAAAGGATCAATTTTATCAGTTTCATCAATTACAAGACCAGGTACACATGCATTGAACAACATTTGACAGAAACGAGCATAGTAGACAGTGGTAGACTCTGACAATTTATCACCTAAGCTCATCAAAACATGTCGACCAAAATCAAAATTAATACCATAGAGCAGAGAATACCCGATTTGGAGACTATCCATTGGAATGGCATCCCAGTTTGTGACTTTCTTCTGGAATGTCCTTGTTATGCAATCAAAGAAGAAATTCCATTCCTTTCTGAGATTTGGTCGCTTTATACTGCCAAGCTTGTCAAGAGATTCCATGTAACCTATCTCTTGTAGCATGTCTCTCAGATAACTTTCATTAACCAGAGTATAAGAAGTATGTGTGTCAAAACCCATCGTATCTCATACAGTCTGTGGAGTAATCACATGGTCTTGGTCTTCATAGGTGAAGATAATGGTAGGAGTTCCACTTTCTCCTCCATCCACATAAACTGAGTTCTGCCAGAATGAAGCAATTTGAGACGCAGAAAGAGTAGCAGGTCCAGTCAGAGCTTGTCCAATCTCTGAATCCCTCAAAAAGTTCTGCATGAGATGAAACGATTCTGGAACGCGTTCATGATAGAGTGGAGCCTCATAGTTATTAAGAACAAACCGTAAGCCAAGAGCAGTGAATGCTTTAGATGCCATTGACTTAAGAATTTCCAAGAATTTCCAAAAGATGTGTATGTAGAAAAGGTGTTTGCGTGAGTGCCCAAGAGAAAACTAAGAAAACTGTGAGAGTAAGAGTAAAGCAAACTCGTTTGGACACAAAAGTGATTAATTTAAAGAAAAACTCAATCTCTTATGTAACAAACGCTCAATCAGTTCCTTGATTAATGTGTAGTGGGACACGATAATAGTTAAGTGGGACACATTAAAGGCGAGTGGGTCATGTGCGCCTATTTTTAAAAAGAGTATATTAAAATTAAAGCATTAAAATATTTGATTTTAACAAAAATCAAATAATACTCTTTTAAAAATATCTGGACCCAAGTAAAATCAGAATTTGAAACGTTTACCTGTTGCCTTTAAAAACCAGAATACGAAGCGATTAAGGACTTCGTTCTTACCCATCTCTATTTAAGGCCTAGAGACTTGCTCAGATTATTCATTAAACCTTTAACCTTTCAGTCTCCCCTGTAAAATCACAAACCTTTCAAACCAAATAATTTTGAAAAACAATGGCCAACCTTACCATCAAAGAGAAAAACCTTCATCTTGTCGAGAATAGGGACATCTTCAGCTATACTCGTGAAGAGTTTGAAGCGTTTGAGTGGGAAAGGCAGCTTGAGACGCTGTGGCTGCAAATGGATGCTGGTCTGGAAGAGCTCGAGAGAGAGAAACCTGCAAGGGTGATTGACATCGATGCTGCCCTCCAAGCAACATTGACATTGCTCTCCTCGAAGGCATCCTCATCCACCACCACCAACCATTGTTAATGAATATGTCAGCAAAAATAACCTTATCCCTTCAACTTCCACCCAAATAAAGTGGCAAAGATGGGATCTGGGAATTTTTGCTAACAATGGAGTGGTGTGGACGGACCTTTTACTTTCCTGTTGAATAAATTAGCAGATAGAGAGAACAAAAAGATGTAATATTTACTTGTAATCTCTTTCTTATTATCAATGAAAATTTTGTTTTTCTAATCATATTCATTGTGTTCTGCAACTGTTATTTGTGTTATATGAACTGTTCTTCAAGTAAATGAATCAAGAAGAGAATATGAAAACTAATTAAAGTAATCATATAAAGAACACATTCATCAACTATCCACTAATTAACAGTTGTCAAAAACCCTACTTACTCCAAGATTTTCAAATTTTCCAAGTGAAAATTTACCTCAGAGTACAAATCACGAATCAACAACGTTTGTCAATTCTCCAACTTTATCATCGAAACCCTTTCATAAATTGCACAGTTGTGAATATTTGTGTGTGTGAAGCAGAGTTTACTAAGTCAATTTTTAGAGCATCTAATTTTTCATAAAATCCATAAAGTAAATCAATAAACACTGGGTGCACAAACTGTCATAGTAAACACTGATTGTATGATGAAAGCTAAACTCTGAAGTAAACAAACTATATACAGTAACTTTTATTTTATACCCCCTTTATATACACATTTTTTTTTTCATTTTTTTTTTATTTTTGTTTTTTTTTTCATTTTTTTTTTGTTTTTTTTTTTCATTCCAGTAATCAGAGGTTGGAACTAGTCACCAAAAATTCAAAAATTTTAGCCCTTATCATTTTGATAAGTTCCTGGGTCATCCTAGTATTTAACTAGTCACCAAAAATCAGAGAATTTTAGCACCTATTATTTACCAATAGGTTCCTGGGTCATCCTAGTATCCAACATAATCTCAAAGGAGTATAATAACCTATATACATTTTCTTTGGGGTACTGCAGTAAACATTTTATTTTATCAGAGTATAACTAACAGAGTTTAGAGTTCATCAACATCAGTAGTTCTTCATGAAAGGTAATGCATACAGTATTTATAGACTCAGAGTTTAGGACAAAATAAACTAAGAGATGCTATAAATATGATCCTGTATCATGCTGTGTTAACTTTCTGCACAATCTACGATTAGATCTCAATAATTCAGAAAGATTCATGATTAATTGATGAGAATCATGCTTCATACATATTTCTTCATTGGTGTTTTCATTCAGACAAAAATCAACTCAAAGTTCACAGAGTTTATCAAACTTATTAACAGTGTATGATATACAGACATGCTGACAGAGTTTAGAGACTGCATAACACAACCATCAACGGATAAGACCGTACAACCATCAACGGATAAGACCATATAATATCAACGGATACAATTCAGTTAGTCATCAACTGATGCAACCTACAATCAACGGATGACAAGTTGTCTGACAGAGTTTAACAGAGTATGCATAACAGAGTTTAATCAACAGAGTACACTTAGCATTTAACCAATCAGGAAATATGATTAATACATCACATAAGTAAAGTTTGAATCTAACCAACATTTCTAGTCAGAACCAGAGACCATTCCTAGTTCATTTACCAGTCTTGTAAATGTAGCTTCACTCAATGGTTTAGTGAAGATATCTGCAAGCTGTTGTTCTGTAGATACAAAATGTAGTTCAATATTTCCTTCTTCCACATGTTCTCTGATGAAGTGGTACCTTATGCTGATGTGCTTGGTCATTGAATGCTGTACTGGATTACCTGTCATAGCAATAGCACTTTGATTATCACAGTAAATAGGGATATTACTGTACCTCAATCCATAATCCAGCAATTGATTCTTCATCCATAAGATCTGTGCACAACAGCTACCAGCTGCAATATACTCTGCTTCAGCTGTAGATGTGGAGATTGATTTCTGTTTCTTGCTGTACCAGGAAACAAGTCTGTCACCAAGAAATTGACAACTTCCACTAGTGCTCTTTCTGTCTACCTTACAGCCTGCAAAGTCTGCATCAGAATACCCAAGTAGCTTAAAATCTGATTCTCTGGGATACCACAGACCTAATGATATGGTGCCCTTGAGATACTTGAAGATTCTTTTCACAGCTGTCAGATGTGGCTCTCTAGGATCTGCCTGAAACCTTGCACAAAGACAGGTTGCATACATGATGTCAGGCCTACTAGCTGTCAAGTATAGAAGAGATCCTATCATGCCCCTGTAGTTTGTCATATCCACTGAAACTCCTGTGTCTTTGTCCAATTTAGTTGCTGTTGCCATGGGAGTTGATGCAGATGAACAGTCAAGCATACCAAATTTCTTGAGAAGATTTCTGGTGTATTTTTCTTGATTAATGAAAATTCCATCTTCTGTTTGTTTCACCTGTAGGCCTAGAAAGTAACTAAGCTCTCCCATCATGCTCATTTGATATCTGGACTGCATGAGCTTGGCAAACTTCTTACAGAGTTTATCATTAGTAGACCCAAAGATGATGTCGTCAACATAAATTTGAACTAAAAGGAGGTCACTTCCTTGATTGAAATAAAACAGAGTTTTGTCAATTGTTCCTCTGTTGAATCCACTTTCTAGAAGAAACTGAGTAAGTGTCTCATACCATGCTCTTGGTGCCTGCTTAAGTCCATATAATGCCTTATCTAGCCTGTAGACATAATCTGGATATTTGGGGTCCACAAATCCTGGTGGTTGTTCAACAAACACTTCTTCTTCAAGCTTTCCATTCAGAAAAGCACTTTTCACATCCATCTGGAACACTTTGAATTTCTTGTGAGAGGCATATGCTAGAAAAATTCTGATTGCCTCCAATCTTGCAACTGGAGCAAATGTTTCATCATAGTCTATTCCTTCCTGCTGTGAATAGCCTTTTGCTACCAGTCTAGCCTTGTTCCTTGTGATAACACCTTCACTGTCAGTCTTGTTTCTGAAAACCCATTTAGTACCCACAATAGATCTGTTCTTTGGTCTTGGTACAAGGGTCCAAACTTCATTCCTTTCAAATTCATTTAACTCTTCCTGCATTGCTGTTATCCAGTCTGCATCTTGAAGAGCTTCTTCCACTTTCTTTGGTTCATTTTTAGACAAGAATGCATGAAACAGACATTCACTTGCAGTAGCACTTCTTGTCTTTACTTTTGCATCTGGATCACCAATTATCAAATCAGGTGTATGTGATTTAGTCCATTTCCTAGCAGAAGGCAGATGACTTCTATCAGCATGTGATCCTCCCCCTTGATCCATGCTCTCCTGATTTTGTTGTGATCTATTTTCGTTTTCTGAGACTCCCCCTGAACTTGACTGTCCAGAGTCAGAATTTGAAGCATCAGAGTTTGATCCAGATTTTTCAGTTGACTCAGTATCAGTGTTTGAGTCTTCATCTTGATCATGCTCCCCCTCAACTGGTTCTCCTCTTTCTTGTGACTGAGAAGTTTCTCCAGAATTTACCAGTAGAGGTTCAGAGTTTGTTTCAACAGAGTCTGTCAGAATTGTTTCTTCAGAGTTTCCTTCATCAGAGTTTAAAACTTCATTTTCAAAATTCAGTTGATCATATTCGTCTTTGTCTTCAAGTCCAGTTATCTTCTTATCATCAAAAGAAACATGTATAGATTCCATGATCACTTTAGTTCTCAGATTGTAAACTCTGAATGCCTTTGTTGACAGCGGATAGCCAACAAAAATTCCTTCATCTGCCTTTAGCTCAAACTTGGTCAACTGTTCTGGATGAGTCTTCAAAACGAAACATTTGCACCCGAAAATATGAAAGTATTTCAGGTTAGGCTTCTTTTTCTTCACCATCTCATATGGTGTCTTTCCATGCTTATTGATCAGTGTTGCATTTTGAGTAAAACAAGCAGTTTGAACAGCTTCTGCCCAGAAATAAGTTGGCAATTTTGCTTCATCAAGCATAGTTCTGGCAGCTTCAATTAAGGTTCTATTTTTCCTTTCAACTACACCATTTTGTTGTGGTGTACCAGGTGCTGAAAATTCTTGTTTCACTCCATTGTTCTTGCAGAATTCTTCCACTGTTGCATTTCTGAACTCAGTTCCATTATCACTTCTGATGATTCTGACTTTGTTGCTTGATCCTTTGTCCAGAAGCTTCACATGCTCCATCAGAGTCAATGCAGTTTCATCCTTCTTTGCTAGAAAATACACCCAGGTGAATCTAGTGTATTCATCAACAATGACTAAAGCATATTTCTTCCTTGCAATAGACATAACATTTACTGGACCAAATAGATCAACATGAAGAAGATGATGAGGATCAGTGATAGAAGATTCTGTTTTGCTCTTGAAAGATGACTTCCTTTGTTTAGCCTTCTGACATGAGTCACATAGGCCATCAACATTTAACAGGTTCTTTGGGAGTCCTCTTACAAGATCCTTTCTGATCAATTCATTGATGTTGTTCAAGTTCAAATGTGAGAGTTTCTTGTGCCACTTCCAACTCTCTTCACTAGACATTCTTGTAGACAGGCAAACAGCTTTTCCAACAGAGTCTATCAAAAGCTTGATTTCATAAATGTTGTTTTGCCTGTGACCAACTAGAACAACCTTTCCTGTAGATTTGCTGATAACTTCACAATATTCAGGTTGGAAATCTACACGATATCCCTTGTCATAGATTTGACTCACAGATAGCAAGTCATGCTTGAGTCCTGGGACATGAGCTACATTGTTGATGATGACATTTCCAAGATTGATATTGCCATATCCCAATGTTCTTCCTATATTGCCATCACCATAGGAAACTTTTGGGCCAGCCTTCTCCTCATATTCTGATAGCAGGGCTTTATTTCCAGTCATGTGTCCTGAACATCCACTGTCCACGACTAGGGTTGCCTCCCTGTTACCCTGCAATCACAAACAATTACTGAGGATTAGTTTTAAGGATCCAGACTTGCTTGGATCCTTTGGCATTCTTAACTTTGTTAGCTTTTGTAGCGGAATTAACATTATCAGAGTTTGAGCTAACAGTATCAGTGTTTACACTTGCTGTATCAACTTTAACCCATTTCAGATTGGGTTTCAGTTCATAGTAATTATGATAGATAGCATGATATTTTCTGCAAGTATAGATAGAATGCCAAGTGCTTCCACAGTGTGTGCATAGAGTCTGTGGCTTAGTTCTAGCAAAATCCTTCTTTACCTCAGACTTTGTAGGTAAAGAATTTATATTTTTATTTTTCTTGCAGAAATTTGCAAGATGCTTAGTACTACCACAGTTATGACATGTCTTTCTTGGAGCATAACTAGCAAGCATTGGTTTATTTCCTGAAGTAATGCCTACTTTTCCATTTCTGTTCTTGTTTGACACTTTCTTTTTCTCAACAGATTTTAACTCCTTCAGTTTATGTTTGAGTTGTTTATCTGTCATTGAACCAATATTAACCTGTTTAACACTAGTTTTTACTGGTTTTCTTTGGACAGCCTCTTTTTCATTCTCAGACAAAAATTTACTGGTTCCATGAACAAATTTAGTTCTGACTTTAACTTGATTTTGAAATCTAAGTTCATCTCCCTCATTATAACCTAGACCAACAGTGTCTGTTTGAAAAATCTGTTGAGTGTCCTTTCCAGAATTAGTCCAAGTCCTAATTTTCTTATTTGCTTCCTCCAACTCAGATTCTAGTTGTTTATATTTCTGAAGCAAATCTTGTTCTATAGAAACAGCATCATCTCTCTCTTTCTGAACTTGTTGCATGTTTTCAAGTTTCTCTTCAACAAGTTTATTTCTCTCTTTAAGTTCAGAGTTTTCAGCTTTTATCCTCTCATTTTCTAAAGTCTGATCCCTATAACTTATATGCAATGACTTAAGAAAAATTCTTAATTGAGCAATGTCATCAATATTATAAGCATAGGTAGTTGGAGGTACCTGATTTTCAGAGGATTCTGATTCAGTAGTAGCCATGAGAGCATAGTTCACTTCTTCATCAGAATCTGAAGTATCTGCCCAATCTCTGCCTTTAGTGTAGAGTACCTTTCCAGTTTTACCCTTCTTGCACTCAGGAGCATAGTGACCCATCTCCTTACACTTGTAGCATTGAATTTCAGACTTATCCTTCTTCCCTTTAGAATCTCTCTTATCAGACTTCCTGTAGCTTTTCCTGTCTTCATTTGAATCCCTAGAAAACCTTTTTCCTTTCTTGAAATTCTTGAAGCCCATTTTCTTGAAAGTCTTCACCATCAGCACAGCCATTTTTCTCATTTCTTCTTCATCATCCTCAGAGTCAGATGATTCAGAAGAATTTGAATCATAATCAGAGTTTGGTGAATCACTTTCTGAATGTATGACCAAAGCTTTTCCCTTCATTTTCCTTCTTGTTGCCTCTTTCTTCTGAGGCTTCTCTTCAACATTAAGAGCAACAGACTTTCCTTTTCTAATTGATCTCCTGTTTCTCTGCTCCATTTCCAATTCATAAGTTTTGAGCAGTCCATAAATTTCATCAATCTCTGTTTCAGCAAGATCATAGTTGTCTCTAATAGTGGTTGTTTTCACATCCCACTTTTCAGGTAGAGAAAGAAGAAACTTGAGATTCGAGTCTTCTAGATCATACTCTTTGTTGACCAATGACAGATCATTAATTAGTTTACAGAATCTATCAAATGTTTCTGTCATGGTCTCTTCAGGTTTAGCCTCAAAATGCTCATACTCTTGTGTGAGTATGTTTCTCCTATTCTTCTTAATAGCTGCAGTTCCTTGACACCTGACTTCAAGTGCATCCCATATCTCTTTTGCAGTGGTGCAGTTGATGACTTTGTTAGACATAACATTGTCTAAGGCACTATGTAGTAAATGCCTAACTTTTGCATCCTTAGCAATTGATGATAGATCTTCAGGAGTCATGTCCTTCTTTTCCTTTGGAACCATTTTTGCTGCTTCACCAGCAACTGCAACAGATAGCTTTGTAGGATTGTGAGGGCCTTCATAAATCCTGTCAAGATATTCTGGATCTGTAGCCTCCAGAAACATAGTCATCTTGACCTTCCACATAGCATACTCTAATGGCCTCAGAATAGGAACCCTGATTGGTTCATAACGACTCACAGTAGTAGGAGCCTTTTCAGAAACAGTAGGTGTTGGTGGAGGAATTTCTGACATGATTATTGTTGTGTTTGGATCTTAACCTGTAATAAAGTAACAGATTGGCTCTGATACCACTTGTTATGCCGAATACACAAATAATAATCAACTTTGTATGAGAGATTAACAAGAAAAAGCGTTTATGCACTTAAAAAAACTTCTTGTATTTCAAACCCTCTTCGTGATGTAAAATATCACAAAGAGCTGCTAGGTTACAATAATGATAATTCGTTATCGATACCCTTCTAGGGTTAACCTATCTGTATTTATATAACATACAGCTACGATACAATCTCTAATTGATATTCCTAATAATCAGCTATACAATGATATCAATTACAAATTGTCACACGTCTCCTATATCAACTCGATCTTTTTGATAGCTATCCAATCTTCAAAGATATCGCTTCCATAATTAATCTTTAATCACTGTTGAACAGTAGACGCGCTTCCTTCAAACAGAGTTTAACAAACTCTGTTGAGCTTCCAACTGTCAAAGTTTACGCAAACTCTGACTGCTTCCAGCTAAACTCTGATAACTCCCTGTAACACTTAAACACTGATCAAAACACATCAATTATATTTAACATCCTTCGAGAATCATCTCGGCTGTTCTCTATTCTTATCTCTCTCCCTCAACATTTCTCTCCATCTCTCCCCAAAAATCTCTCTCACCCTAATCTCTCTCTCTCGCTCGTAATCTCCCTCACCTCTCTAATTCGTATATATATATATATATATATATATATATATATATACAGGTCCCAATTGATTCACCAGTTGGATTATTGGAGTTATCGTGTGATTAGTCTAGGTTTTCTCTTTTTAACTATAGGTATTCTTTCAGGAGCAGTATGGGCTAATGAAGCATGGGGGTCCTATTGGAATTGGGACCCAAAGGAAACTTGGGCATTTATTACTTGGATCGTATTTGCGGTTTATTTACATACTAGAACCAATAGAAATTTACAGGTTGAAATTTCCGCAATTGTGGCGTCTATGGGCTTTCTTATAATTTGGATATGCTATTTTGGGGTCAATCTATTAGGAATAGGGCTACATAGTTATGGTTCATTTACGTTAACATCTAATTGAATTCAATATATATATATATATATATATATATATGTTTTTGCTCAAATACAAACCAATCCTTAAATACAAACTACAAACTAACACTAGATTAATTATATTTCATTTATTCTAAGGTTCCCGCCAAGGGTACCTTCACAAAAAATGCTTAAAATAATTGGCTCTATCCACCCAAAAAAAAAAAATTGTCGTGGAAATGCGAAGCATTTAAGACAGTAAACGGATGAGTTAGGTAGTCATGAGGGCCGCAGGCCCTCGACACACCCGTCAATCGTCTATTGCCTTTACCATTGATTGCCATTCCTTACAACTTTAGAATGATAAAGGCGCGAAGCGCCGTACAAGAAGGTGCGAAGCACCGTTAACTAGTGAAATCCACTGCCACGTCATCACGTGAACAGTGATTTTTTTTTTTTGCTGAATGGAGCCAATTATTTTAAACACTTTTTGTATTGGGGTACCCCTAGTTTGATCATTAGATTTGCATGAAATATTGAATTAGTGTTTAGTTTGTAGTTTGTAGTTAATTTTAGTTTGTAGTAGAGTAGGACCATATATATATATATATATACGAGGTGTGTGTGTGTGTGTAAGAAAACAGTGTGGGTATTGTGGGTGTAATCAAACTGTTGTCTGATGATTGGTGTTGCAAAGCTGAGTCCCTCCCTCCTCCCCTGTTGTTACTGCTAGTTGTGCATATACTGCGTGTGTTTTTATTTAGGTTCGAATTGGGGATTAATTGTTATATGACTTTGGCTATCTTAATGATCCTTGTTATCAACTAATTCCCACCCTCTCCACTATTCCCCCTCGCGATTACTGTTTACTGTGTGGTTGCCAAGTCGAACTGTTGTGTAGCAGTTTGGGGGTTTCGACTTTAATTGTTTCCGTGTGTGTATGTGGGTATGCGTTTGTGCTGTGTGTTGTACGCTGTTATGAGTGTAGTGTACTGTGTGTGTAAATCAGGTAAGGTGTGTGTGTGTCGAAGGTGTGTGCAGTGTGTGTGGGTACAAATAGTGCATGGGTGGTGGTGTAGTTGAGCTCAGGTGCTGTTCGCCATATATATATATACATATATCATTAATGCTGCTTCGTGTTTGCAGTGAAACCGAAATTGGGTTTTAGTTTTTCCTTGATTGATTTCAATTTTATGATGAATTTTCAGTTCTAATTTATTGTACGAGTTAAATTGGTGGAGTCCGTTGATGGAAACCCAATAATTTTTGGGTACCCTGGACTTTACCGCCGTCGACGATGAGCTTTGGCGAGTCAACGGGGACGATGATGGTATCCTAAGTTCGATAATAATTATTTTATCAATTTGAGACATTTTTATTCGTGTATTTAATTTTCAAAAAATATGTGATCGGATGTGATATAATTTTAATTCGAGCTGGTTATTACTTGATTGATGAATTGTGAATTAGTAGTATCCAGGATTATGGATTGGTGGTAATTAAGTTTTATATGCGATAAATGTTGTTGGTGTGTCCGTTATGTTCCGACGGGAAGTGTATCCGAGTAAAAGGAGGTGCTGTCCGATTTTCGGTAAAATAAATTTGTAATTCTTATAATAATTTAATAAGAATTATTTGTAAGTCAGTACGATATATGTGTTAAGTGTTTATGTGATTGGTATAGTTATAATGTATTATTTTGAGAATTTGATTTATATGTGTTTTACCTTTCTATAGGTATGACTAGGAGGTCGGCTAAGAACCAGTGCATGTGTAAATGGAATCTTGAGGAGTGAAAGAATTATCGGAATTGGCGAGTATGCCCGAGTAGCGGCTGACAAGTTATAGAAGAAATACAGATGTGTGATCGATTAGAGACCAATGTACAAAGAAGTAGAGACTGATGTAAAGTGAGAAAAGAACTGATATATTGGAATTGGAAACTTCATGTATTGAGGCAATTTTACTATCCCTCACTTATCGTTCAAGTGATGTGAAACTGTTTCTATTATTTATATATATGCGTCCTTTTAATTCCTTTCTTGTAATCATCTATACCGTTCATTTTCATTTTTTTAAATAATGTGAACTTGTCTTGTCAATTAAACAATGTTTCTTTCAAATCATTTTGCTAGTGCCTAAACTCTTCATTTTATTGCAGGTGACTTTATTATTCTATTAATTTACAACCATTCATTCTCAAATTATTCTGTCACTGTTTGTTTCCTCAACTATCATTCAGGTGTTGATTTCTTTTAAAATTATTTTATTTCAATATTCCTCGTCTATACTGAGATTCTTCAAAATACATTTTCTCTCAAATTGATGTAAACTAATTCGAGGTTTAAACTGTCGTTGAGGCATGTGTTGCTCAGTGACGGTTAAAACCGAGAATGAATTGAGATCTTCTTAATTATTCAAACTCATTATTGTCATTCCGGTTTGGCAGCTGAAGCCTATGAGTGCTTAGCTGACAAGAGTGAGACCTTGGGTAATTGAGAATTTCTTAAATCTGCGATTTAAATTATTCAACTCTTTTATGTAAATTCAAATTTTGCCATAAAAAATTATATCAATTGATAATCTTTGAAATGAGTGGATTTAGCCAGTGCAGTAACTTAAATCTTCTGTTGAACTTTGAATTTTTTATATTCCTTGCTTTCTTTATAATTGCTGTTTCATTTCCAAAATCTTAATAATTGCTCCGTTATTTAATTGATTTATGTTTCCTTGTTGAATTATGATTCAATCCTATTGAACCATGCCACGTTTAGTTTAATCTTATTACTTTCCTGTTTATAATTCCTTATATCAATTGCTTCCCTGACTCTCAATCTTATAATGTTACTCATTAAAGTGGATTAATTAATTAAAGATGTTTTTAAAATTCCTTATACTGGGCTGATCTGTTATCATTGAGTATAAACGACTTAAAAATGAAATGTTTTAAAGATTTGACGTGGGGGAATTCCATTAAAATGTTTTCCATGGATTCCTTCAGATTGGAGGGGTAAGAGGCCGGGTGACATCGGTCCAACATTTTTTAGCGTAAGAGGCTAAGGTGGTCCTAGTTCAGCACTTTTATTAAAGGCCAACGTGTTGCCTAATTGGGCACACATTCGCGGGCTTCGCTTAAATATAATGGAGGAGGGTAAATGTAAATTGCTGAAGCCTTTGGTTCCTCAAAGAGAACTTCCTCCATTGGCTCTAATGCGCTATCTCCATCTTTACACTCTGAGACAAGTAGAAGACCTGCATCTTTCTCATGGTCATCAGCCTCTTGGTACGCACATACCAACTCTCAAAATTTGTGTAGCTCACCAGTGTCTGTCCCAAATAGTGCCCTTTCCAAATCATCCACCATACTAGCATGATCAAATTCCTCACATGGCTTGTGAACGCTCACCTCACCTTGGAATTTGTCTTCCTCAATTATGCATGTAGTACCTTGCTCCAAGTCACCGTTATTTTCTGGAATTGCTTCTAGTATGAATTACTGTTTCTCTTGTTCCAAGGCACTCAAAACTTGAGTAACTAGTGTCTCCAAAGATTTGATAGACTCCTTATTACTCTTTGCAAGCATCCTAATCTCTTCCATAACATCAACCTCATCTGATTGAAAAGTAGGAGTAGGTTGCTGATGTTGAAACTCTTCACTACCAAAGAAATATGACATATTTTGAACATCTTGCTGGTACTGTTGAGGATGGTATTGAAAATATGGTTGTTCCTCATAAGTGACATATGGATCAACTCCTTCGTAGTAACAATATTGTGAGGTCTCATGAATGGCCAAACATTGCTCACATTGATGAGGCATGGATGTCCTCGAATATGCCCACCATGGCAACTCCTCGCCTGCCATTTTCAAACACTCAAGTACATGAAACACACTGAACCGCATGACAACGATTAGTTCATAATCGAACCGCTCGTCATCATGGGATCTGATAAACCACGATAAATAACAAAGTATGAAAAGATATAAATAAAGTAGAGTAATGAGTTAAGAAAACAAATCCCAAAAACATCAAAGAGTTTCGCCTAAGAAAAGAAAATAAAAAGTAGATCTAGATCTCCGTTGCTTGTCACGAGCGTTGGGAATCCTTTTCCAAGTCTGAATCTCTATCTTCGGCTCTCTCTTTGTGTTATGGTATGGTATTGGTATAAATTACAAGGGTAGGATATGTTTATATAGGCCCTAGAAGTCTTTTCCATCAAGAAAAGTCCAAAAATACAACTTAAAATCGAAATAGGAGAGAAAATAAGCAATTTCCAGGAAGTTCGTAAGCACTCTGCGCGGTTTCTGTGCAGTTTACGCGGTTGGCTCCTGTTAAGAATTATAGAAAATTCCGTGGTCTTCGCGTGAGCTGTAAGATCGTCAGAATCGGACTTGTAGAACTCCAGATATGGCCAAAACAGTGAAGACTGCGCAAACTACCCGGAAAATCCAAATTTTAATCAATTTAACCTCCAACTCTTAGTTCTGCAAAACTCAATGAAAACACATTAAACACACCACATACTTGAGTTCAAGTAATCAATTTAAGCCGATAAGAAGCATTTCAAGTGGATATAAAATCCACTTATCAATAATCAGGATCTGTTGCTTCCAGGTGATGCAACATCTTCACTTCCCATAGAGTGTATTCGTTTCTCTTGAGTGTAGGGATCTTAGTATTACCATCCTTGTAACCAAACATGATTGCAGATCTTTATGATTATTCGAAATCAACCTGCTCTGATACCAATTCTTAACTCGAATAACTTGTAGAATGGGGGGTTGAATACAAGTTAAGTAATTGTGTCTGATTTTTGCTTAATTAGATAAACAAGAACAAACGAATGAATCAACCTTGTTTGTATTAAATAAAATCAAATACAAACTCTACCAAAGGTGTACAATACATTTAGCAGCTGTTCTCAATACAAATCTCTCTCTGTTTATTTCGAACTCTCGAATACAAACCTTATACTAAGCTCTAATTCACGAACGAATGCACTCTTTTTCAATGATATAGAGAGAGAGTATTTATAATGCTACCTATCAACTAATAACAGAAAGTTATGATCTATACATGATATTGTTCTGTCGTCCAGTTGATAGTTTCCATCAATAGTAAACACTTTCCTTTATGATACCTTCTTGCTTGTTCTTCAAAACAACGATCATGTTTTACAGCACTTTCCAGTTTCTGTAGCATCCGTAATGACATCATCAGTAGTACGACTGATATCAGGATTTCACATTGCATCAGGACTCGACATCCATCAGTTTCTGTCTTGTCGTATCAGGATCTGCTCATAGTTCCTGAAATGTAGTCCTTGACACACTGTTCCTGACTTAACTCTACAGTTTACTGCCTACACATATATCCTATACAAAGTGCTAAATCCTTTATAAGATCAGGATATACAAGAAGTATGTGCAAATTCTATTCTAAACATCACAACTCATGAATTATTCTTAATAGTATATGATTGACCAGCTTATGAGCTAGAAAGAGAAGTAAAGTGAATTGAGATACATGACGATGGGATTTTACATCAATGGAAGTTTATGAAGAGTGTCAGAGATGGTGCTGTATGATGCATAATTGTTATCTGAAACAGAATATCCTCAAGAAGAGTAATAGGTATTAAGAGATCCACGTTGAACTCGACCAATATCTTCCAGAACATCCTTGCTACCATTACCAAGTTCTGTAAGAAGAGCAGATAGACATATATTGTCTAATGAAAGGTCATGTAGACTGACATCTATTCAAAAGAAAAGGCTAGGATTAATCAACCAATAGATTATCAAGATGAGAATGATTGAAAAGAGAACCTTATTAAGGATATAGGATTTGATTGTCAATTACAGGATGTAGGTATTTCTTGAAAACAGAATTGAAGATAGAGTATCCATAGATTAGGAGGAACCCTGGGGATGCACAAAGGATGGCATTAACCCTAATAAAGACATTGTGAATTCAGATGATATAAGTTGGATTGACTAAGGCAACGATAACCTTTAAGGATTCATTGGAAGGAGTTTCGGAAGGTACGTAAACAGAATTGTTATAGGATTGATTAGTGATATTTTGATATACCCTGTACCTAGAAAATACAGGAGGAATGATGAAGATGGCCTAAGAGATTTTACAAAGAGAGAGTTAGTATCCTAAGTTTCAAAAATGGAAGTTAGTAGGGAATGTATGACATAATAATAATAATAATAATAATAATAATAATAATAATAATAATAATAATAATAATAATGCCAGATGAGGCATGTGTGAGACCATGAGGAAGTATGGATTGAACCAAATAAAGGTTGAGATTATCCTAAAACAAGAAAGAACTAAGAGAAGAAATATCCTAGGTATGATTAGGAGTAACCGTGATAAAGTTCACATAGAAAGGTGGAAGCAATGACTTATGGAAGAAGATTGATAGATATTTTTCTCCTTCAGCAGAGCTTAAGGGAGAATGCTTTCACCCAATAGTGATGGGAATGAGGTAGAAAAATTTGAGTTGGAATAAATCCAGAGAACATTGATTACAAGAAATTATTATTATCAGGAAAGGCCAATGAGGTGGCCGACACTTTAAGTATAAAGGAGTAATAATAAATGCTCATACCAAAGAAATAGAATGATATTTGGAAGGACCTTGAAGGTTATATTGGAATGGAGGAATTTACATTCCTTCTGATGATTGTGCAAGAATCGATTGTAATAATAGTTTAATTAAATATTCAATTCCTGATATCGTCCTAAGCATATTGCATACTTTAGAAGGTCCTATTTTGAGGTAAACCAGGACCATGATACAAAATGACTGAGTAAACCGTTAAGCTTCCAGTCTCCTATTGACGATATATGGTTAATAATTTCATCAACCTGTCCTAGCTGCTATGCTTGAAGCTCTTCTGCAAATTTTATTTTCTTCATTAATAGCTACATCAAGTTCAGGGAGTATTCCCTAGGGTAAGGAATAGTGATTATTTTGTCTCCCTAGAGGATTTTGATCTGACAATTATGAAACCCATATAATTAGCCATTTAAGCACTACGTAAACGACAAACGAGGGTGATTCTTCTGAGAGATTAGGTGATTACGACTGTGGAGATGTCAGAATGAAAAACAGAAATAGATTGTGTTGGATCTAAGTAGAGATACCAATAAGGGTAATAGTATATGATTGGGTAATGGCAATACCAAAGTCACTGCAGATACCAATAAGGGTAATAGTATATGATTGGGTAATGGCATAACCCGGATAGTGTGTTGTACGAAAAGTAGCAAAGTTGAATAAAAAATATAAAGGGGGTATTGTAGCATTGGTGAGATGTGCTATAAAAAAATTTGAATGATTAAGAATTGACCGGGAAACTGGAAAGTGAAATGACAGACAAGCGACTCTTTGTTTTCTACCTGATTCCGAGATGGAATCCTTTTAAGGAGGGGAGATTGTAAGAACCCAGATTTTTGGTAGAATTAAAACTTTTATTATGTAATGGAGTATAAGTGTAACAGTGGTTCTAGTGAATGAATATTTAATGAATCTGGATTCAAATGTTTATATGCCATGAACAATGCAATTGGTTGACAACTTAGATTAGAATAATCTATCTCCTGGAAAGTAAGATATGGTAAATTCCAAAGAGGAAGGTTATTCTCATGTCATCCAAATCGATATCTGTTATAAGTCCATTGGTTCCGTAAAAGGGTTAAGGAACGCTCGGGAAAGTGCGAGAACATTTTTCTAATTATAAGAATTAATGAGAAAATAAGCAATGAATAGTGTTTTTGGTGGAAATTGGAATATTATCTTACGATGCTATATAGAAGTATTCAGAACGGATTTCTGAGTTCGTATTAATGACCAATAGGCAATATAAGTGTATGTAAATGATGTAAGATTCAGAAAAATAGCACTTTTATTTTCTCCGAGATTTTCCTCGACAGTGAAGGATTTAAGGATTTAATAAAGAGATTTGAGTAATTTAAATTCAAGAACTATAAAGGAGGATTAAAGATGTTAGTAAAAATATCAAGGAGGTTTCCGGTAAAACCCTAACAAGAAATACTCGAGATATTCCTCCGAAAGATCAATGAAATTGAGTAATAACCGGACAAAAAAATGATCAGAGAGCCAAGGTGCATGCATGTGCAAGTGGATATGATCAAGTAACCAAGCTAGTTACAAGGCTAACTAGTAATGTTATAATCAAACCAAGTACTTAGCCTAAAAACACCTCATCTCACCATAAAACTCTAATACATGTCCAAGATGATGCATTAGGTGATGCAATCACTTTATTAAAGTGGCTTTAGCTAGATATTATCATAATAATGCAATGATGAGATCAAAAGGAAGCCAAGCAACTCCATTCCTTTCCAAAAGCTCCATTCGGCTACTTCCTTAATTCCAAGATCGAAATCAAGCTTCCATCCATTGATAAATCTCAAGATTAATTAGGTGAGTCCTATATTTCATAACTAAGATCTCCTATGAATTTTAGCTTCAAACTCCAAGTCTTTCATAGGTAATAAATCATCAAAGATGATGATGAATAGTACTTTCAAGAAACTAATCTTCTATTATTGGTTTCTTTGGATGATCTAAGGTAGCTTAAGCATATACAAGGACTATACAAGGTTTATTAAGGCTAGTACACACTCCAAGGAAGGTATACCACTTGAAACCCTTGGTTGAATCTTAAGTTTTATGTATGTTCTTGGTGGTTTTGAGATTAGTTATGAATATGGTGTATTATAAGCATGATTATGTACTGTTTTAGTTAATCTAAGTAATATGATGAATATTATGTAGTGTTTTAGTTAATCTAAGTAATATGTTTTAGTAAGATGTTCTTGGACTTCTTATGATGAATATTATGTGTATAAGATTGATGGTATGCCCGGTGTGGCTTGGTTGTGATGTAACAAATTTGGAAAAGTTCGATTTATAGCCGTCGTAATGCCGAAATTTCGTTAACCCTTAAAATTCATGAATAACAGTAGCCATAATTTTCTGACCTTAATGTTTATGTGACCTAGTCTTATAGATCTGGAGTCATAGATCGTTTTGACGCGAGAATTGAAGCAAACGGACTTACGGTTTAGGAGTTATGGTCGATTTAGTGAAAGTAGCACTACGCCATAGATGGGCATATGTAACGCCTCTCTGATGTTACAATAGGCCCGAAAAACGTTACATTAGATCTATTGTAACACCAGGAGGCGTTACGTTTACGAGCATTACAATAGATACCCTAATGTAACGCTTTTCTTCTCTATTGTAACAGTAGCAAAAGTATTACAATAGGCACCTATTGTAACACCAGGGGCCCAATTGTAACACATTTTGAGTGTTACAATAGCTCAGTTCAATTTTTTCAGACGTGGCACCATGTGCATACATGGCATTACGTGGCACCACGTGGCCACGTGGCAACACATGTGGCACCACGTGGCACACTGTGTACACGTCACCAGCCTCTATTGTAACACTATACTGGGCAATTGTAACACATATTAAGTGTTACATTTGACTTGGTAAATATTTTATAGGGGCCCCACATACCCTATTGTAACACCATTTTTATCTGTTGTAACATTATTTTCTATTTATTATAACACTATATATTAACAAATGTAACACTACAATAAGCAAACGTAACGGTAAATTTTTGAAATTTTGAAATGTAGGCTCTGCATTAATAATATTCCCAGCCAACACAACAAGATCCACTACATTAATTCCAAACTACATAATAAACCAAAAGCCATCTCCATACTACTCCAACCAAACCTCCAAACTACGCCAACAAACTCCAAAATAATTCAATCCCAAATTCGATAGTAAAAGTAGATAACATAACCAAATAACATAAGCGCATAAGCGCACAAAAGTAATAATGTATGATAAACCACAAATTTGATAACAGAACTAAGAAGTGGCGCCCCCTGGAGTTTGTGTGATTGGAGTGCTACAAATCCCCACGACAGATAGAAGTGAACAGAAAATAATGCACGGTTCATTATCCAATTCGCATATGATGTGTATGACTCCAAAACGAATGTTTGCTTCCTCAAGTAGTTCCAATACCTATAAGACAACCATAATAGTTCAAAGAAGATTAAATAATATTAGGAAATAAATGATATTTTATTAAAAGGAACAATGGAAAATGTGGACTTACAAACCTTGAAAAATTAAGATCAGTGGCAAGAGGATGAGGGAAAACAGCAACTGGTGGGGATGTAATTAGCCTCTTATGTGCCCCTAAAAATACGACGGTTTCTATCAATACAGTGGTTCAATCCCTACAAATGCAAGTCAGGATCCACGCTTTCCAGAATGTTTAACGTATGAAAGTGACACTCTTCTGTCATACTAATTTATGGTTTGCTTGCAAGTAAAAACTACGGCTAAAAGTATCAAGTTACTTTCAAAATAAGCAAACATAAACCGGTAGTAGCTCACAGGTGGCAGCTGCCCAGTGGGCCACAAAACAGGACTAGTTTCAAGTGCAATTATCAAATCTAACTATCACTGGATAGCAGCTAGCTCATAAGAATTCTCAATTAGTGGTGATAGATTGAATTATTATCATGGGAACTTTACGGTTTAAAGTTTAAACTTTAAAGCAACGAAAATTAGACTTCCACAGTCCTGATAAGGATGGGATGTTAGACCACAGGCATGCAAGATAAATTACTTGCTGCCATCCAAAGATCACAGAAGACTTAAAACAGAGTACATGATAGAAGGTAAAAGATGCTGTGTGCTGATACTTAAAGCATGTAATTTTGTTTATATGATTCCTTCTGCAGGAAAAGATGCTACAATATCCCATTACCCAGTATATACATGATAGACTCATAGACATGATATGTTATGATAGCTATAAACATATAGGTCTGTACAAAAATAAATCGTAATTTTCAAAACACGTCGTCATGCACTCATGCTAGTCATTACATTAAAGAATTCATGAGAATTTTAGGCGTATACTTCCTAGTGTTGTGAGCATGTGAACTTTCACATACAGCTATTTTGATTGTCGATATATAAATTCTCAAACTGACTTCGAGATGACGTGGCTCACACAAAAATTAAGCCAACTACATAACTTGGTGACATTGTGAGTATGATCTTGATACATTAGGGAAATATTTAGTGATCCTGTGATTAATGATATTTAAAATTATTAAAGCCAGTCTATGGAAATGTGTCAGTCAAATGCATTACCAGCTATAGCGGCAAGAGTCATATCATCGGAGTATCCGCCATCACGGAGTCCTGAAACCACACCATATCGATCTGTTCTAAAATCATCTGAATGCATCTGAAAAATAATTTCTCCTAAGCAAAACAGTAAAACAGGTATTAACTATAAAAACTAGAAACTTGAGCAGAATAAACTTGCCATCATGCATCCTCCCCACAAAAAGAATGTCCTACCACCAGTTGCAAATCCCATTGAACAGGGCTGCAACAAATTTAAGAATATTTCTAACTTCACGGATTATAATGTCATAATGTTCATATATTAAAATACATACAAGCTCATTCAAAATAAAATAAAAATACAAGCGTAAAACAGGACAGATATCAACAAACAACATATTATAAGAAGGCACGGGCCACATAATATTAGAATCAAAGTGACAAAACCCAAATATTTATAAAATATGCGCTTTTGGATCACAGCAACGTTTAAGCAGCAGCTCTCTGCCGTATAAAGAGAGGAGAATTTACACCTAGTGTTGTGCGACCTTTACAAGCACTACAGTATTGAGTGGGGCGATTTACCAAACAAAATCTTTTATTTATCACAACTTAGCACAAGTATTTAATACTGAAAGATGCAAATATGATTCCTGAAGCAGTCTAGCAGTCTTTCTCATCAAAAACAGAAATCCAAGACACAACAGCAACACAAAGCGGCGGCACTGCAGGAAAAAGCAAGAAAGTGGAAAGATGAAATATTTGTGGTAGATAACCAATGATAGAAATATATAAAGAATGAGAGAGAACTACCATCCCTTCAAGAAGCCATCGCCTCTGCTTTGAGTTTCAGCGTCACGAGGAATTTGTAATTTAGCATCATCTTGATGGCCTTTTGTTGGGTATCCAGCAGGTGGTGGTGGTGCCATCGGTGGAGGATGTTGCTCGTCAATTGACAGAGGAAGAGGATATGCAACTTGCCATGTCAAGCAAAAACAATCAAATGATACCAGCCAGATAATTGAATTAGTTGTAATATTTAGCAAATATAGAGCAATAAGTCAGTACCAGGAGTTTCGTGTTCGTTGAGGTGATTCATAACGAAAGATGATGAGACAGAAAGTTCTGATAATGCAAAATATTGTAGGAGAGTTGTTGCAAGGGACAGTGGTGTGAAGTGCTGCTTAAATAGCTTGGCAGGTACCAAATATATTAGAGGGGTCGGTCATACGCGCATAGGAATAAATATCTGCACAATGTCCAAACAGAATTTTGCAAAATAAAAAGGAAAAAGATTAGGATGATATCTATGAAAATCATTTTGTTTAGCTATATTTTTTGGTGTGATTATGAACGCCAATGATAACAGGATTAACATACCTCAGGATTCTTTTCCATTTCTGCAGTTAGGGCTCCAATGGACCCTGGATGCAGCCTAACATCATCATCCTGAAACAGCACATACTTGCTGTCCATGTGCATTTTCTCTACCCCAACCTGAAGCACACAGTTTCATTAGCGAGAGATGTCATCATAGTGACATCATGTATTGTAACAGGAGTAGTAAGCAAACTTTGTTTTCTCTGTAGAAAGAGGCTTTGCACTAGAAGTGATAATATTTTACATGCACAAGGCAGAACTGAAATTTTTTATAAGGGTATCACAAGCTCAATAGGATTATCACAGACATGTTTATATATCACAAGGCAGAACTGACAGTACTGGATATTATATAGGGATAAAAATGACAAAACTTTAAGATATCTATACAAAGAATTAGAACACAAAAATATCTAGATACAACTAGCATAAAGAACATGTAACTATGATCCATGAATCATCTTAATAACCAATGCTGTCAAAATTTTAGTTTTGAAATTACTAATCGAGCTTGCAAAATATTTATCGCTGTGCACCTGTTTTCCAGATTATATAGATACGAGAATATTCTATTGACAAACAATCTTTGAAGTTGTAATGTCAAAAAGAAGTTATATGCTAATTTGTCAACAGCTACGTTGGCTAAACTGCCTATAGAACACAGTAGAAAGATTAAATTTATGGAGCTACTCTCCACAAACTTACTTCTTTTTCATCCGCATCCCTTAGCATATCTATCCGGTTGCAGCCACTTGTTGAAGCTTCATACACAAACCCACAAATCACATCAGCTATATGCTATGGTATCAAGTACAAAACAATATATAGTATACAAATTTATGTCAAAGACTTACATATGACAGCTGTTAGCTTTAATAAGCAATCTTATCAGCCACTCTGTACTTACCATCAAGAGATGATATTTATAAAAATTCGTTTGCCTGGTGTATACACTCGATTTTTTTGTTAAAACTCAGAAGGTAAGTTTTCTTTATAAATGTGGCAAACTGGCAATAACTTAATTTTACCAATGTTATCGGGAACTTGTACAGGTCACATTATTTGATAACATTAACACTATCAGTACAATATAAAAGGTTTATATAAACAAAAAAAACATTCAATCAGTTAAATTCTTTTACTAGTATAATTTACCATAAAGCGGAACACATCACCATGAATGTACTTCCATCCTGTCTCCTCTTGGTTGTCAGCTGATTCCTCATCACGTGCGTACCTTTCATATGTATGTAAGATACATATACACATAGATATACCCAAATCAGATCAAGCAAAATCCAACTCATTAAAAACAAACCCTAAAATGGAATTCCTAACAAAAGCCTATAATTGAAACCCAATTCAATTAAATATGAATACCTAAATGGAAAGCCCCAAAATCAAATCCCCAAATTCAATTCCCTAATTACCTGCAAAAGAAAACAAATTAAAAGTGAATTGAGAGTAGTTAATCGAAGAGGAAAAAAATGCTCAATTACTAATCGGAGCTATAAGAGTTTGTAAATCGATGTAGGAGCCGTAAAGAGTAAAGTTTATAAATTGAGTCTATTGAGTGGAGGTGTAGTGTCTGTATATCGAGTTTGTAATCAAGAGTGTAGAGTTGGTAAACCGATTTTGTAAATCGAGTAGAGTGATGGTCGAGAGAGATAGAGAGCGAGATTGAGAGACAGTGAGAGAGAGGGGTAATTGTCGAGACTCGAGAGAGAGAATGAGTAGAGAAGGAGGCTGGGAGTGTTTTTGGGAGTGTTTTGGGGGGAAGTTAGAATTTTTTAGGGGAAAGTTGAGGGCGCCCAAATTTTTACCTAGTAACATGTTTTCCGCCCAAATTTTCATTCTGTGCTGCTTGTGTGATGTGTCACGTGTGTTGTACTTTTCATTGCATTTTTTTTATTGCAAAATATAAATTCTTTTAAAAAAATTTGAAAAATATTACTTATCAAATTTCAAACTGAAAAATAAAATAAAATGTATTGTCATTTCATATATTTGGATAATACATCTATTTTCCATAATTTTAAAAATAATTTAATGTTAAATTGAAGGTCTACGTTGACCGGTTTGACCATTAGAAAATCAAACAAAATACATCTAGGAATTTTTAAAAAAAATTACCATATCAGTAAAATCGTTAGATCTTGACATCCGTACGTTTAGAAGGTCGAAAAAATAATTTAAAAAAATATATTATATTATTTTCATAACATATTTATTTATTTAGTACTTATTATTATTATATGAATTTCTAAAATTAATATTTAATCCAAATAAGGAGTTCGTTAATTTAAAATCAAAGAGGGTTTTCATTTTCCGGAAATTGGGTTAAAGAGTAATAGATTTATTAATTAAAAGTTATTAAAAAAATAAATATTAGTATTAAAAATTTAAAAAAAATAGTAAAATTCAAAAACTAGTATTACCTATTGTAACACCACGGTGTGGTGTTACATTTCACGTAACACCGTAATTTCAGAGTAACACTAGATATATGGCTAATGTAACACCAATCGAGCGGTGTTACAATAGGTATGAACTTTACTAGCTATTGTAACACTATTTGTGTAACGCTTACAAAAAAGCATTACAATAGCCCACTTATGGCGTAGTGTAGTTCGAAAACGTAAGTGCGAGTTCGTAACTGGAATTGAACCCCCTTAACATGATTAATTCAGTGGCGAATCTTGGTAATTAAATAGTAGAGATTATACGGAAGGTGAGGGAGGAAACCTCATGTAAAAAGGATCGTTTTTCGATTTTATAAAAATGTTCGAATCGAGGTTAAGTACCAATGAATCCCTTAAAAGAACACTTGGTTATAACATAGAAAACGGACAACAAATCTCGAGGTATAATCTTTGTAATAAGCGACCGACCATAGAACTTATACAACTTAAGTACCTACCAAGTGTAAGTGTAATGACATGTTGGGTTCCGAGGCATAAAACGCAGCGGAATAATGTAAATAAAACAAAAAAATTTCGAAACCCAAACCAGGATCCATGTATAATTACGGACAGATTATGGAGAAACGAATCATACCTTTAAAACGTTACTTTCACGAACTCAATGGAGATCCTAGCTTGTAATCACCACACACAATCTTCACGTCAAGATCTGTGTCTCTAAGGTAATCCACACGAATGTTCGACCGTCCAACGATCCGAGGAGTCAGGTACTAGCCCGCAAAGAACAGCCTCTCTCTATCTCTCTAGCCTCTCAAAGAGCTGCTAGGGTTTTTTAATAAAACGATTTTATGAAATCCCTAACCCTAAAGTAATACATCATCATGTATTTATATGAGAGATAGTGGGCTAAAATCAAATAACCGAATTGGGCTTCCTTAAACCCAATTCTAATTTTATTTTGATTTTATTATTGGATTTCCTTAAACCCAATTCTGTTCTTAATTTATTAAATTCGAATTTACTTAGATAATTAATTAGGACCAGTCCAATTAATTAAATAGCCAATTCTTTATTTAATAATGATTTAATTTAATTTCTCAATTTAAATTAAAACACCTTTTAAGACATTCTAAGTGTGTGACCCTTTAGGTTATTATTACGTTGGCAACGATTTTAAAGTCTCAATTAAAATCGTAAACAAAGAGCGGCATCTAGTAATCATCATTGCTACCCAAGTAATAATAATTTAAATGGTGATCCATATTAAACCTTTCGTGATTAATGTTTCCGTGTAATATAATCCCTTTAACCAAGTATTATAGATTAAACTCGAGGCATGTGTTTAGTCATCCTCTTCAACATTTAATCCGGGTTTACTTGATCCATGAGTAGACTATTAAAAATAAATCATTATTTGAGCACGGCCATGCATTTTATAGTCCCACTCAATGAAGAGGCCAATAATATCTCTCCTAATTATAGGAGGGTTAAATCCTTTATCTATCATTCATATTTCTCATGCGACTCATGATATACCCGATGTCCACTTTTATCATCACCCGGTCAAAGGTAACTTTTAATGTAGACAAAGTATATTAATCCTCGTATAGAAATATAATGATCTCAAGTCAAAGGATCATTACACCATTGTCACTGTGAGTCTTTCTTATGACTTTATTAAACATGAAGAATCTCACTGTGGGTCTGTCCAGTACCATGTACTCCTACATGTACCTATGTATTGACTTTAGTATCTCCATACTTATAACCAATGAGATGTGGTTATCTGTCAAACAACATAATAGTCTATTTACGTATTATTATTGCCCTGTAATAATAATACTCGACTAGGGACCTTTAAGAATATGATATATTATATAATCTCAAGTTCAAGTCATGTACTTAAACTATACAATGAGTATCATGATTCTAAGGACATTTATTATGCTAACAAATATATCACAGTAATTAAAGTCATAATAAATACGTTTAATGAATAATCAAATGACATAAGGGTTTATTAAAAGAAACAATGTATTGCCTCTAGGGCACCTACACTAACATGACATGCCTTAATAACGAACAAGTGTCGGATCATAACGGTTTTAATAAGAGTTACACTAGAGTGTACATAACGAGATAACTCGAAAACGTGTTTTAACCTAAGTAAAGTATATGCTTAACCTTTCAAAGCGTTAATTGACTAATCTCGGATATTTGATTATTTATAGATCACCGGACTGACCCAGGACACACTATCCCTACCAGATTACCAGGCAAGTTTCCAACACTTTGGAACTGTTGTTGTGATAATATATATATATATAATATATATATATATATATATATATATATATATATATGATTTGATTGTTGTTATACATATGCCATAGCATGCATGCCTGCTTTCAGATTATATTGTGATACTTGTTTCGAGAATTGATGTTGGCTTATAAGCTAGATACGAGATATATTAGTTATAAGCCGGATATTGCTAAGACCCTTAGTGAAGGGCATATGAATCTCATTCTTCGAATATAGACCAGGAGTCCGTATTTCTTGAAACATTGTGATTATTTTCTGAGGAAAATATCTAAGTAAATATTTTTTTCATTATTTACTTGATGAATATTATTTGAATATTCATTTGAGCTTTATTTCTTTAATGAATATTATCTTGAATATTCATTTAAGGCTGATTAAATTATCGGTTATTATTTTGAATATTTATTCGAGGAATTATTTATTTTGTGAATATTTTATATATTCATTCGAGGGTTAATTATAAGCAATATTTTATATTAAGAATATTCTGGAAATATTTATGGTTTAATAAATTTTCTTTGAATATTTATTTAATTCTTTTAACTAGTTTTAAAAATGATTCATTTTATTCAAATATTATCTTCAACCTCCAAATATTATGTAAAATATTTTTGAGCCTTATTATGACTATTTTTATCAAGGAGAGGTTCCCAAAACTCCACTTTTTTTCATATAAAGCTATCTTTCAAAATATAAGGGAATCTTACTTGAGAGCTGTTATTTATTTTGTTTGACTGTCCGGTCATAAATCTTTTGAAACTATTCTTTTCATTCGCAACTTGGTTGCTACTCATCAAATTGAGTCTTGTGTTACTTCCTCGTCGTTCGAGGGGTAAGATTGATGGAACAAGTCGATATTCATTAACAAGCAACAGCTTGGGAAATATTGGTGAATTTTCCTTTCCAATTAGATACGACTACTTTGTGGAGTCCTATCAACAAGTATTATACTTGGGGAAAGGGGGATGAACTTTACGTTTCAGAGTCATGGATGTTACTCGAACTAGGAGCCGTGTAAGTGGCCAAGTGGCACCGGTCGAGCAATGGCCCAACCGTTGGCCGGGGAGTTCCAGGGGGCGGTGGACAAGTAAATCCGTCTGTTCTTCCTTCTACATGTAGAGAATAATCATGAGATGCATAACATACGACTGATCATCGTAAACGTTATGGCTTCTGCGAGTCAATGCTCCGGTATTAGTTCATCTTTCAAAGTTAGAAATTTTCTGCAATATTATCAGTGTTGGCAGGGTTGAAAAGTGTTGAAACTGGAAGTGCAATACTTTCCTGCAATTTCTTCCTTATGATATATGTTGATATATTGCCCATATCTTTGCATAGCAGATATGTCTACAGAGTATATATTTTGAGTTACCTTGTAACTACATATTTTACGCTATATTGGAAATATGTTCGTCAATGCATGACATATGGTTTCAAAGATATCTCTTGAATTGTTATATATTCTTGTTCAGTTATATATTACTTTTGGTGGGCTATTGCTCACCCTTGCTTTATTTATTATATCACAACAACAGCTAGATCTGATGGCCCGCACAAGGCGCAATCTACGCAAGCAGGTGACAGCCGTCAGAGGGTTACCCGCTATTGTCATGGCAGCTATTGCTGAGGTAGGAGTAGCCAGTATGCTAGACTGGTAGTTTTTGTGTATCAGACCTACTTATATGTATGACTTATGTAAATCAACGGCAAGAAACTATTAAACTTATTCTGTAATCATTTTGGGTTGTAAAAACTAATAACTTATGGGTCCTATGATTAGAGTATTATTTCAATTTCATCTCTGGGACTATAACTGGTTGTGTGTGATGTGGTATTACTGTGGGGTCATATCATGCTATTTATTTATTTTGATCCAAGTGCAAGTATTGTTTATAGAATATGAGACCATAACGACCAGGTCCCCGACCCCGGATCTGGGGCTGTTACATAAAATGTCATCTACATATAGTACTAGAAAAACCACTACATTACCCTCACTTCTCTTATACACGCATGATTCGCTTGGACTTTGATCAAATCTATATGTCTGGACTGCATGATCAAAATGAATATTCCAGTCCCTAGAAGTTTGTTTTAGTCCATAAATAGACCTCTTAAGCTTACATACCAGATGCTCATGGCCTTCCTTAATGAATCCTTTTGGTTGCTGCATATAGATGGTTTCCTCAAGACTTCCATTAAGGAAAGCTGTCTTGAAATCCATTTGCCAAATCTCATAATCGAGATGAGCTGCTATAGATAAAAGAATCTGGATCGACTTAAGCATAACAACCGGCAAAAAGGTTTCCTCATAATCGATCCCTTCTTTCTGAGTATACCCTTTCGCAACAAGTCGTGCTTTCCAGGCTTTCACCTTTTTGTCAGATCCTCTTTTCTTCTTGTAGATCCACATACATCCAATGGGTTTTACACCTTTGGGTGGTTCCACGAGCTCCCAAACTTGATTGGAATACATAGATTCCATCTCAGATTCCATTGCCTTTTGCCATAGATCTGCATCTTTATCTAGAACTGCCTCTTCGTATGTCCTGGGATCCTCATCATGTTCACCAGAGACCAAGTCCGAGGAATCTCCCAAAAACATGAATCTATCTGGTTGTTGAACAACCCTCCCACTATGATGAGGCACTGGTGCAGTATTAGTATTAAGTTGTGCATTTCTTGTGGCTGTTCTACTTGTACTATTGGCACTTGGGGATTATCTGTCCCTCCCACTAATTCTTCTAAAACGATACTACTCATGGGTTTGTCGTTCATTATATAGTCTTGCTCTAAGAATCTAGCATTGGTGCTAACAATGATATCTCGATCCCTAGGACTATAAAATGAATAACCTTTCGTTCCCATGGGATAGCCTACAAACAGCCTTACTTCTGTACGAGATTCTAACTTGGTTGCGTTCTTGTTCAGCACATGTGCTGGACAACCCCAAATCCGAATATGTCTTAGACTTGGTTTGCTACCAGTCCACAATTCTATTGAAGTCTTGGGAACCGACTTAGAAGGTACCAAGTTTAGAAGGTACCGACTTAGTTTATCCCCAAAACGACTTGGGTAAATCTGATTCCTTCTTTCTGCTACACCATTCTGCTAGGTGTGCCAGGTGCAGACAACTAGGATGTAATCCCATTTTCTGATAAATATTGCCTAAATTCTCCAAGCAAGTATTTGCCTCCACGATCTGATCGTAGTGACTTGATACATTTTCTAAGATGTCGCTTCTCCGCACTTGCTTTGTACTCTTTGAATTTTTCATAGCACTCAAACTTACGGCGCAACAAATAAATGTACCCATATCTAGAATAATCGTCAATGAAAGTGACAAAATACTCATAACCTCCTCTTGCTTGGATACTCATAGGCCCACATAAATCAGTATGAACCAATTTTAATACTTCTTTGGCTCTATTCCCCTTTCCTTTAAAAGGTCTATTAGTCATCTTACCTTCCAAGCAGGATTCACAAACTGGAAATGACTCCACCGCCAACGAGCCTAATGGCCCATCTACTACCAGTCTTTGAATCCTCCTCAAGTTAATATGTCCAAATCTTAAGTGCCAAAGATATGTTTAGTTCAATTCAGAAGGTTTCTTTCTTTTTTTTGAGCTAGAAAGAATGTTATTAGTTTCCTTTTGTTGCAGCATTGGTTGGATAGGATTAATAATATATAAATTGTCTTGCAATGTACTAGAACATATAACTCGTTTATTCATCATAATAGAAACATTACGATCCAAACAAACATTATAACCATCCATGGCAAGTTTAGAAACTGAAATCAAATTCCTTATAAACGAAGGTACATAAAGACAATTGTTCAAAACCAAAATCCTATTATCCCCAAAAGATAATGTAATTATTCCAACTGCAACTACTGCTACTTTCGTAGCATCTCCCATGAACACATATATCTCGCCATCTCTAAGCATTCTGGTTTGTTGGAACCTCTGCATAGTCTTACAAACATGGTCAGTGGCTCCTGTATCTACACACCAAGTGCTCGTAGATATAGCCGCTATATATGTTTCTGTAACTAGAGAAAGAGACATACCAATATTGTTTATCTTCTTAGGAAGAGGACAATCTTATTTCCAGTGACATGACTGCTTCCACCTGAAGCACTTGCCCTTATGCTTTTTCACAGCACCTTGAACTCCCACTACAATAGCAACCTTTCCAGCTTTCTGTGTCTGAGTCTTTTTTTTCTTCTTTTATCCTTTCGGCTTAGAGGAAGAAGCTTTCTCAACCACATTCAATTGAACATTCTATTTAAAGAGTCCTTCAGCTGCCTGATGTTCTGTTAGAAGTTTCGCGAGACTATACATCCTTTTGTTCATGGTGTAATTCAAGTGGAACTGCTCAAAACTTTTGGGCAAACTCATAAGGATGATATCGATCTGGGTTTTCCCATCAATATTAGCACCAAGGATCTCCATCTCATTCAGATAAGACATCATCCTGAGAACATGATCCCTTACAGGTGTTCCTTTAGCCATCTGAGTGTTCATTAAAGCCTTCATTGCTACTTGCCTAGCAGCCCTATTCTGTTCCCCAAAAAGTTCCTTGAGATTAAAGAGCATATCTGAAGCAGTGGCCATAGCCTGATGCTGATGCTGCAAAACACCCGACATTGCTGCCAGAATGTAACATCGCGACATCTCATCAGCCTTAACCCATTGCTTATAATACTCCTTCTCACTTTCAGGAGCGTCTTCAGCAGGCTGATCTGGCTTGGGTTCAAAGTGCAAAATTTGTACTCCTCAACAGTCAACAATATGTCCAAATTACATTTCCATTCAATATAGTTTGGTCCAGTAAGGTTGTTATCCTTAAGTATGGTGAATAGTGGATTAAATTAAAGCCCATAATGATCTAATCTTGAGAATCACACATGTAACACATAATCAGAGAGTTGCACAAATCTTAAACCCTATTGGTTTCCTCTAACAATTAATTAAAATTAATGCACTAATATTTAAGCACCATAAGTATCTGGTACGCCACGATGGGTGACATATATATCACTTAAATTCATTTAAATATTACTTCAGTCCTATTACTAAATAATACTCCACGTTAAGGTGGACTATATATTATTTTTCAAAGCTAAGTGTATACCATTATCAAATCTTAAATTAAAAGACCGGATTCCACCATTAAATATTTCAAATCAATAATCGATAATAGGATAATTCCCAGATCGGGGGGAGCATTGTCAAGAGGCTTCACTTAAAACCCCTTTCTAGATAGAATCATCCTTTCTCTCAATATCGAAAATCTATATTCAATCATTGGTACCCTTCTAATTAATCGAATTCTATGAAACTTGGTACGCCACGTTGGGTGGCATGTATACCTTTCAATATTCGTAATTTAATTTAAGAATTTTGTTCTAGTAATTTCCAAACCTTTTAATAATACCGTAAATAGTACGCCACGTTAGGTGATCATATATACCATCTACATTATTTAAAAGGTTATATTACATATAAAATAATGGAGACCGTGGGATTTAATACCAAATTAATTCCCTCACCCACTTCGAATTTTTATTAAAAAAATATTGAGGAATTTTAAAAATTAAATAAGGCCTATGTTGTTACAATTATGTCTAATATGCATTCCAAATACACACATAATTTAACAACATAAAATATTTAATTAAAACAATAAATAAAATATCTATGTCCATGTCGTCCTAATTTTGTTAAACATGCAATTAAAAATTACACACATAAGTAACAACTCACATAATAATTAGTTAAAGCAATAATTAAAAATTAAAATAGTGGATTTAAAAATTAAAGCAATAATTAAATCCAATATTATGGCCCCAAAATAATTTCTTTGTTGTAGCCCGATTGTCCAAAATATTGCTGAACAAAACTGGTGCGTGAATTAACTGTTTAGTAAAACTTTCAGATGCTGCGCATCCTGACCCTGCGTTACCCCGCAGATTCTACTGTGGCGCATGCTGAAGATGCGTTAAACCTAAAGCCTTCTGATTCTGTTGCGCATCTTGCTAATGCGTTACAGCACAAGCCGCCAGATACACTGTTGCGCAGGTTGGACCTGCGTTACACTATTATGCTGGCTACAGCCGCGCGTAGACTTTTGTTCTTCTCTTCCACTGATTCCAGAAAAACTTAATCGACAGCAGCCCCATTAGATTCGTAGCGAAATAAAATAACTTCTTAATAGATTTTCACCCATATGTAATCGTTACAAAATACCTGGATTTTTACAAAATCCATCAAACAATTACATAAAAAATAGATCTAATACAAAACTAATTTTGTAAAATCTATTCTAACACGATCAACCCTCGTGATTTACAACCACGATAAACCACGTGGAAACCAATTTGCATAAAAATTAACCACGATTAAACAACGTGGGATCCAAACACATAATTAAAAATCATGGCCATAATAGTGGATACTAAACAACCTGCAAAATGATTATTATCCAAGCATACCACTATACATACAAAACCAATTTCAATTACGACATGGACGTCATCAAACACAAATACAAGTCCACTAAACCTCAGGCTCTTGATGCCAATTGTTGGTCCCTTTGGATCATAGTGATTTGTATTTAACCCGTTTAATGATTACAAAGGATGTTTAGAAGATTTACCTTAATCGCTACGGCGCAAGCGATTCAAATCCACGATCTTCTATTGTATTCTCTTACTTCCTTGAACGAAGTGTGGCCTTCGATCCTCCAAGGTTTAGCCTCCAAGCACCAGAATTCAGAAGCCTTATTCTTGGAGACATAATGAGTATTTATAGGCTACAATGGGGATCAAGGAGTAAATTAGGTCGGGCCTTCTAATGATAACTTGGGTCGAGCCCACTATCATTAATATTAATTAATTCCACTAAATAATTAATATTGCACCACCCACCTAATTCCGGTAATTTATTTAATTAATTAAATCGGCTCCTTTATTATTTGCTTATTAAATTCCCCATGTTTAAAATATCGTATATCCATTAATTAAACAAATTACTGATAATTCATTTAATTAATATCTTTTATCCTTGATCATCCACTCAACCTTTATTTAATTATGCCGGAATAAATCCACCTCCAGGGTTTCACATAATTAAATCTTTTTGAGCTTTCAAGGGGACATCATTAACCCGAATATTATCAGGACATGGACTCCTTTTATAAATAATATTCACCATGTATATAATTCCATCACCCAAAATATATTGATATAATTCAAAAGAATTATTTCATATATAAATCAAAGCATGTAAATAATATACACGTGTCAATTACAATATCGGATTAAGAACCTAAGCATTAACAATAACATAGAATCTTAGTTCTCCTTCTTAATCAGTATAAGGGAACAATTCCAAATTTGATCCTGTTCAATATACACAAAGTATACTAGTATTATTTATTATTCAATATAAACTAATCTAAATAATACTACATCCATACCAGTGGATTGTCCAACACCACCTGTGATGTGAACCTTATTATATTATATAAACCGTATTTAACAATCTTATATTCTGTATCCCATTTGATACTAGATTGTCCACAATATATAATATCAGACAAATGTAAACATTCAAATGTAAACATTCAAATGATTCTCAATAAAACTGGCCAGAAATAAATATATATACTTCAAATAAGTATTTTCAGTATACACTAACAGTAAATTGACCTTGAAGCTCTATTACTACCTTTGTTGTGGCTTTGCAAACTTCTTCAATTTCAGATTTAACTCCCTTGCCTAGGTAGTGAACAGCCTTCAAGCTTCCTTTATAAAGATCATTGACGGCCTCATATACTTCACCAGGAGTTAGAGATTTAGCATTTGACCCTAGTGAAGTGATATATTCCTCCCTTATATATTGAAGAGCTTCACTGAGAGAGATTCTGCCATACCCTTGCAACCATGCATCAACATTACCATCTCTTTTAGCTATATATGCTATCTTCTCTTGCTGTTGCTCTACATCATGTTTATGGCAGAGTAAAATAGCTTCATAGTCTACATTTGGCATGTTGGAGGTGAGGATATTTTGAGCAATCTTAGTGAACTCAGGAATCTGATCCACAATTAAGATTTGAAGTGCTTCAACCGTCAATTGTTGTGGAACAGACCCTGATCCTGAAGCACTGTCATGTTGCACAAGCTTCACCCATTGTGACCAATAGTCAGAGCTAGAGCTAGGCAAGCTAGACTCCTCAGTTACAGATGCAACTTCTGCAACTGGATGGGATGACTCTACCACTGTTGTCTCCACAGGAGTGGGATGGGTTACAACTATAACGACCTAGAAATTTTTGCGTATTTAATTAAGTGTTTAATTAGTTTTTAAATGCAAATCATGTGATCTATGAGATGGATATATTTTGTGAAATAAAATTATGTGTGAAATTATGTTTACATGATAAAATTATGATTGGTATGTGTCGTATATGTTCGTAGAATTTTATTTGCATTTTTAGAGTAATAAAACTATTTTTAAAATGCATTTTTAATCTTTCGGAAATCAGATAAAGTCAGTTGAGTCATTTTAAATCACGAAATCTTTTACATTATCATCTTGGTGATATGATTTAGTTTTTAAAATTAGTGTGAGTATTTAATTGTGTGTTTTAGTATTTTAAAAGGATTTAAAAAGCTTTATTTCTTTTAAAGACACTTTATTTCGAAAATTCGTATAAAATTCATTTTTAATCCAAATATTATTTTAAAAATATGAAAATGTTCCTAATTTCATAAACTTTATTTTAAAAAATTTTAGAAAATATTTTCTCCCCATTTCCGATTTTATTTCGATTTAAAAGTAATTAAAAGATTAGATTTTTTAGAAAGTATTTAATAGATTTTCAGGATAGGTAAATGACTGTTTTGCCCCTAGCACTATAACATCAGCACCAGTTCATTTTCTTTTCCTTGTTCGCTGTTGAGTGCTCTCGGTACTGTCTCTTTCCTTTCTCTCTCTCTCGACTACTGCTCTCTCTCTCTTCGCATGCAAGACCTTTTCTTGCTTGTTTGTACGATTAAAACCGAGATTCTTGCTCCCCTTGTCCTCCTCTTTCTATCGATGCTTCGAGTGTATATATCTGTGTATGTATGTTGTTCGGCCGGTTGTGTTTCACCAAGTTTTGGCCGGAATTCGAGTTACCCAGTTCAATTATTATGATCTTATGTGATTATATGTGGCTTTAACTTTCTTAATCGGAGGAATTTCGTGGTTGGAGGCCCAATAAGGGTAACCCCGAAATTCCACCGCCACCGGTGATGAACTCCGGCGAACTGGTGGTGGCCAATGATGTTCTTGAGGCTTATAAATTGTTATAAACTCTGTTTGGTATGATTTTAAGCTTGCATGTATATATCGAGTATTTTTATGATGTGTTCTTGATAATTTTATTCGAATTTTGTGATTAATTCGAATGAATTGTTTCATTAGATTTTAAATATTTATTCGAACCTTGTACAAAAATATGTGATGTTGTTCGAATTTTTCCGAATTATGGCTGCATGTGTATCGTTTGATTTTTGTTAAATTTTTGAATGTATATGTATATTTATTTGAATACAAATAAATACAAATGTGAATAATTATGATTGATTCGTGATTAAATTGGAATTGTTATTGATAAATAGAGATTAAACAATGTAGAGTTGATTTATATGATTGGGATTGTAGGTGGATTTATGAATCCATCGGGTTGATTTTGAGTCGGTTGTATTCCGGCAGGGTAGTCTATTTTATAAAGGAGACGCTACCCAATTTTCGTGAGAATTATAAAGTGTAAAATGTGTAGTAGTATAAGATAACTATTTATAAGTCGAGTTGACTTTATATGCTAAGTGTTAAGTGACGTATCTGAGTTGCATGTTCTATGTGCTACGTGTTTAACTGATTATCTAGTTACGAGTCAACCTGATAAGTATGACATGTATGTACGATATATGTTAAGTAATAATGCGTTATAAGATTCGTTTGGGTAGATTAAGATTAGACGATTAAGAAAGTATAGTATTCTAAAGTAGTGACTATGGTTTATGTAGATAAGAAGGACGTAGGCCCTAGCGATAAAGGAAAAGCTAAGGTTGAGTATCAGTGACTGAGCTGTTAGCTGTTGCATTCTACCGGAGGCAAGTAACTCTGTCTTTTCTTGAAGTTTACATTCCTAAACTGATATATTCTGTTGATTCAAGCATGCCTATCTTATACCATGTTAATCATAAATCTTTCTTAACCTATCTATTCATGCAACCAGAATTCTGTCCACGACTGTTTCACAAACTATAAACCCTAAAACAACATAATTCTTTTTAATTGCTTCTTGACCATATATGTCAAACAGCTTGCTATAATTAAACCATATTGACTGACAGATAAACCAATGTTCTACTTGACCTATGTCCGTGACCAGTTTAACCTATATTGACCCTAAAATTATATAAACTCCTTTATGACCTAAATACTGATTCAAAAACTTAATTACCCATAATACTATACTTTAAACTTGAAATTTGATCAATTGCCTTGATGCCTTTGAGTCTCTATCTTCTTGATTCAGACTTGTATCCCTATTTCACTAATAGAGAACTTAGTCAAACCCTTTGACTTTTATCATTGCAAATCAAAATGGAATGTTTTCTTAAAATACTTTGAAGTCACTTAGACTGGGCTGATCTGTTATTGTTAACACTAAAACACGCAAGCGTACGTGGTCACAACTAATATAGATAGAAGTCAAGTTCGTTCCCAAAGAGATCTGGTTAGGTTTCAATTCAGTTCATGCACCTATGCAACAATGTATGATTATTATTCACTGCTAAGACAAATAACAAGATTAAGTTTTTATCAACTATAATTAACTAAGATACAAATTAACAAACTAAAAATTACTAACTACTTATATGCGAGAAAACATGGAATCCTAACTTCATCATCTACTTCACTTAGAGTTGATGCCTTTAATCAATGCATGTGATGGTTTTGATATCTGATCAGACAACACGGAACAAGTATACGCTACTTCTCAGTATACGAATACCAAACTAAAGATACATCTACAAAAGAGATAGAAGATGAATAGACACCAATCATGCTTAGACCCTATATCTCTATAGAATTTGAAAACATAACGGTTGAAGAACAAGTTATCCATATTGATCACATAGGGCAGCATAATATCTCTATTTATGCTACAAATCATGATGTTAAAACATCAACCTATCCTATGCTAGCATGGCAAGTTCTAAATCTCAAGATCCACTCTCGTTTCGCAAGAGATTAACAAATTAGATGTTCATGACGCATCTAAACACATGAAACACAACCATACGAGGATATCAAGAATTCATCACACATAAATCTTTAAAGCAATCAAACTACTAAGCTACATAGATAAATCCGTTAGAATCCCATGACAACGATTAGCTCATAATCGAACAGCTCGTCATCTTGGGATCTGATGAAACCATGATAATAAACAAAGTATGAATAATAATAATAATATTAATAAAACAAAGAGTTGAGAAAACAAATCTATGATACAAAAGATGAAGTAGATCTAGATCCGTTGCTTGTCACGAGCATTGAATCTTTCTCCCCTTTTCTCCCTTGCAAATCTAAGCTATGATATGTACAAGATATCTAATTGTCTAAATTCCCTCATTTACAAGGGGTTGGATGTGTTTATATAGGCACTCCAAGTCTTGCTCAGCAAGAAATTACATTCTATTACAATTAGAATTCGATTAAGGTACTAAAAACTGCCCAAAATATAATTAGAACTTGAAAAGGGCAAAACAGTAAATTCCTGCTCCCATCAGTCTGCTTGTCGCGCAACCTGCGCCCACCACATGTAACTTTCGCGCGTGAATCCTGTCCTAAGTTGTAGAAAATCTTCCAGGCTTCGCGTGAGCTGTAAGATCGCTGAAAACGGACTTCTAGAACTCCAGATATGGCCAAAACAGTGTAGACTGCGCAACCTTCCCGGAAAATCCGAATTTTAATCAATTAATCCTCCAAACACAATAGAAGCATCACCCATAATCGACATTCTTGTAAGTCTGCACAACTAAGCAAAACACATCAAAACTACAACAAACTTGAGTCCAAGTGAATCAATTTAAGCCGATATGGAATGCTCCAAGTGGATATAAATCCACTTATCAGTTATCAGAGAGTCGAAGGTACTTCGAAGTAAAGATTTTTGAAAGAATTTTGCAAATCCTAATGTTTTTAAAATTAGATTTTAATAAAATGTTAGGAACTCCGTCTAAATGGTTTCCACGGATTCCTGGCGATTGGAAAGACGGGGCGAACGGGTAATGCTGGTTCCGTTGGTTTGTGTATGCATTAGTGTAGTTCTGGTCTGTCCAGTTCGACACCTTTTTAGGCCAATGTGTTGCCTCTTGGGAACCCAAGCTATCCTAATGAGAGGATTAATGTCCAGAGGGACTCTGTGTTCGGTATGGGGACTTTATGGGCTGATCACCCGTATCGTCTGTTATGAAATAAAAACCTCCAATCAATTTTCTTAAAGTGATGATTACTTTTAATTTACTATGAAATGAAATTGGTTTACCGATTGAAATGTCAATTACTTTACACAGTTTTGAAATATCTATTGCTTTCCTGTTATCAGTTAATCTCCTGCCATATTCTTGTATCAAGAGCACTGTTACTGTTTTTCAGTTAATCATGCCATAACTTGAATTACTGTCATCATTTGAAATACCCTGTTATACTGCTTTCAGTTGAGATCTTTAGTTTCTTGCTGAGCGTAGCAACTTACCGTGGCCCTGAGTTGATTCGTTTTGAGATAGCTCCCGAGGTAGATGCAATAACAGCTCAGTGAGGAGATCTTTAGTTAGTTGTGAGGACTGGTATTTGAACTTTTGAGAACTTTGGTTTGTAATAATGTTATATAATAAATTCAGGATTGTAATAATGATTAGTTAGACGTTAGCTTGCTTGTTTCATACCATTACCTGTGACAGATCTTGGATAGTAAGGTTGGGGCCAGTCAGCATGTTATATTTATATTTTTTTAGGGTGTTTGCATCTAGACTTTGTCAATGACCCTCCGATCTAGGTCCCAGGTCGGGAGGGCGTTACAACAATAGTAGTTGACACAGACACAGAGTCTCTAGTGAAAACTAGTGAATCCTCTGTGTTTTTGATGATGTCATTAGGCAATGCCCCAGCATGCATTCCCTCACCATCTGAATTTGGGTCCTGGGTGGTGAGCAAAGTGTCTTGCACTAAGTCACTTGAGTCCATTGGCTCATCAAGGGTATGAAATTCTTGATGATCAATGCCTTCCTCCTCAATTACTTGAGTTGCAGGCTGCAAAGAAATTTCTGTTGTAGATTCTGGAAGAGAATTGTCTTTTGGAACAGATTTTGGCAACTCCCCCTAAGAAATAGGAGGAGTTTCAATTATGATGTGCTCTCCACTCAGTGTTGTGCCAGCCTTATCACTCCCAAGTGCTGACTCATTACAAGAAGGTGCATTGGGGAGAATGCTTGATTCTCTAGATGCACCCTTTTGAGAGAGTACATCTAGTGAGCTGTGTGCCCCTGATTTTACAACTTCAGCCATTTGTGTGACTGAAGAGGTGGTTTTCTTTGCTATCTTCTTCTTTGGCCTCTGTAAGGTTCAGCAACTATTTGTTTCCTCTTCTTCTCCTTTTTACTAACAACACCCTGTTGAGTGGATGATGCAGTTGGAACAGTGTTTAGTTGAGTGTGTGGTTGAGTGGATTGGTTAGCAGGCCCTGGGTTAGCTGTTTGTTCTACTAGCTTGGGCTTTGCTAACTCAGATTTTGAATCAAATATTGGCATGTTGTGGGGGTAAGACTCAAATAAACTCTTCGTATGAGGAGTTATTTCAAGTCTCACATCCACATCATTCCTAGTTTCCAAATTACCAAAAATGAGTTTGGTCATGGATTTAGGATAGCCTATTCTACTTTTATCTATTCCAGGCAATTCAATCAAATTATTGTCTACAAAATTGAGTGTAGATTGAATAAAGCGAGGAAAGAAAATTTCATTACCTCTCTTGGCTGCGTTCTTGCCAAGTCTCCCATACAGCTCTTCCATTATCAGATTCCCAACATCAATTTTCCTGTCATAGGCCAAGGAGAATGCTATCTGCTGTGCAGGTGCACTGATCTGATCAAAACTTGATTTCCTTGCAGTGAACACATGGAGTAAAGTATCAAACACAAAGCTCCATTCCTTCCTTAGATTCTTCCTGTTCAAAAGAACAATCTTGATTGTATCTGAGTATCTGATGAAGTCAAAGATCTCGATTAACTCATCGTCAGATACTAGAGGGTGATATGTTGCTTGATGGAGTCCCAGTGCTCGATTCATGTCCTCTGTAGTGATAGTGACTTCTTTGTCTTGAATCTTGCAGCAGACTATGTAGGAGGTAACAGCATTGTCAAGAGCAACAACATCCAAAGTAGCTGTCCTCCAAAACTGTTCCAGAATATTTAGATACAGAGTTCGATTGGTTGAGAGCGCATCTTTGATGTATGACTCAGACATCCATCGAACAAAGAAATTGTAATTTGCATTGGGTGCTTCCACATCACTTGTCATAGCAATGAAATTGGTATTTTTGGGTATGGTGAGTTGGGTATTTGCCACTGTTACAGAGTATGAGAGAAGAGAATAGAGATTAAGGAAGAAATTTAGCTTTTGTGATTACGGTTTTCAGAGGTTTAGAAAAATTGGATGCATGAGAAATCGAATGAAATGATTAGAATAGTTGTGGAATTATCGAATGAAATGAGTAGAATAGTTGTGGAATTGTATAAGTATGAAACACTTGAATTGTTGATTAGATATATGTTTTGTATCGACAAGTCAAGCATTCGAGAAATGTAAAACAACTATTCAATATGTCAAGAAAGGCTTATTCGATAACTCAAGCAAGTAGTAACCCACAGCTGGCAGTTTATCTAACATATAAATAATTCTAAATTAAATAAAAAAAATTTATGAGTGAATTAAAATTTTAGACAGAAATCCGAAAATAGTTGAAATTCAGCGAGAATTCAGCCTTTTCAAATGATTCGAGAACTCAAATACAGTATTCGAGAACTCAGGCATGTCTCTATTCGATATCTCCAAAAGACTGTATTCGAGAACTCGAGAGTGCTATAAAAAGACTTGTTAGAGAAGTCAAGCATTGACACGAAATGAATCATTAGATAAGTCTGACTTATCGAAATATTCTTTTCACTCATAAAATTCAATTTTCACTATCTTTTAAAATTCACCAGAAATATTCAATGAAGAATATTCTAACAAATTAAATAGTGATTTTCTTAAAATTTCATAGAAATTTCAAGCTCATAAAATATGATTTTTCAACATGTGCAACAGATTTGAAATATTTATAAATCATACTTCAGCCAACACTTACATCAAAAATATTGAGCATTTAGATAAAGTAAGTGTTTACTGCTGCAACAATTTAGTTGATATTTTCACTTAGCTAGATTCTGAAGAATTCAACATTCCAATCTCACTAACCAACCTTGTGAAGGTGGCTTCATCTAATGGCTTAGTGAATATATCGTCCAATTGTTTATCTGTGGGAACATAATGTAACTCAATGGTTCCATTAGTTGCATGTTCCCTGATAAAATGATATCTGATGTCAATGTGCTTTGTTCTAGAATGATTGACAGGATTTGTAACTATAGAGATTGTACTTGTGTGATCACACATGATAGGAATTCTTTCCAACACAAGTCCATAATCTCTAAGTTGATTTCTAATCCAAAGCACTTGAGCACAGCAACTTCCAGAAGCTATGTATTCAACTTCAGCTGTAGAAGTTGACACAGATTGTTGTTTCTTGCTATACCAAGAGACTAACCTTTGTCCAAGAAACTGGCAGCTACCTGAGGTGCTTTTCCTAACCACTCTGCATCCAGCATAATCAGCATCAGAATAACCAACCAGATTGAACCCTGTGTCACTAGGATACCATAAACCCAAGTTTGGAGTGCCCTTCAGATATCTGAAGATCCTTTTGATAGAAATCATATATGATTCCTTTGGATTTGATTGAAACCTTGCACACAGACATGTAGCAAACATGATGTCTGGCCTACTTGCAGTGAGATAGAGTAGAGAACCAACCATGCCTCTGTAGACTGAGATATCTACTTTCTTGCCCTTAGCATCTTCATCTAATTTAGTGGCAGTGGCCATGGGTATTTTTGCAGGTGAGCTATCTTCCAATTCAAACTTCTTCAATAGATCTTTGATGTACTTGGTTTGACTGATAAAGATACCATCCTTCCTTTGACTAACTTGCAATCCAAGAAAGAATGTAAACTCTCCCATCATGCTCATCTCATATCTGCTTTGCATGAGCTTAGAAAACTTTTCACACAGTTTCTCATTAGTAGAGCCAACTATGATATCATCCACATAGATTTGAACTAGGATAATATCATTACCATGCTTCTTGTAAAACAGTGTCTTGTCCAATGTGCCTCTAGTGAACTGATTTTCAAGAAGAAATTGTGATAGAGTGTCATACCATGCTCTTGGAGCCTGCTTAAGTCCATACAATGCCTTAATCAATCTGTAGACAAAGTTTGGGAAATGTGGATCCTCAAATCCAGGAGGTTGTTGCACATATACTTCTTCTTCCAACTCTCCATTCAGAACTGCACTCTTGACATCCATTTGATAGACTTTGAAGTTTGATTGTGCAGCAAATGCCAAGAAAATTATGATGGCCTCCAATCTAGCAACAGGGGCAAAGGTCACATCATAGTCAATGCCTTCCTGTTGAGAGTAACCTTTTGCAACCACCCTAGCCTTGTTCCTTACAACCACACCATTTTCATCCATCTTATTCTTCAGAACCCATTTTGTTCCAACAATGGTTCTATCCTTTGGTGCATGCACAAGCTCCCATACTTTGTTTCTTTCAAATTGATTTAGCTCCTCTTGCATAACAATAATCCAATCTGGATCCAACAGTGCATCATTAAGTTTCTTAGGTTCAACTTGAGATAGAAAACAACCAAAGAGACACTAATTTTGAGTTGCTCTCCTTGTTCTTACTCTTGCATTTGGATCTCCAATAATTTGCTCTGCAGTATGTGATCTATCCCATTTCCTTGAATGATCAGTTTGATTTCTCAACCTTGATGTTGCTTCATCATCCAAGTTGTGAACAAATTCATTTCCTCCCCCTGTGAAAGTGCTCTCATACATAGGTGTATCTTGGATGCTTGTATCTTCACTGATGATTGGCACAAACTCTTCTTTTACTTCATCATTCACTGGAGTTTGTTGAGCTGTAGCTTTAACTTCAATTTCAATCTCTTCATCAGAATCATCCATATTTTCAAACCTTAATGGATCTCTATCTTCATCATTGGCTTCTTCTAGACAGGAAGCTTGCTGTCATCAAATGTCACATCTGTGCTTTCCATAACTTTCTTTTGGCTAATGACATAAACTTTGTAAGCTGTTCTCTCCAATGAATAGCCAAGAAATATTCCTTCAAATGCCTTTGCATCAAATTTTCCAACATATTCTGAAGTATCCTTCAACACAAAACATTTGCTTCTAAAAGCAAGAATATGCTTAAGAGAGGTCTTCTTTCCAGTCATCAAATTTTAAGGTGTCTTCCCAGTATTTTTGTAGATGAGGGTTATGTTCTGGATATAGCATGTAGTGCTCACATCCTTAGCCCAAAAACATGTAGGCATCTTTGCATCAAGTAACATTGTTTTAGCAGCCTCAATCAGAGTTCTATTCTTTCTCTCAACGACTCCATTTTGTTGTGGAGTCCTTGGAGCTGAGAATTGTTGTGAAATGCCATTCTCTTTGCAGAATGCCTCAAGTATTGCATTTCTGAACTCTATTCCATTGTCACTTCTTAATGCAATCACACTTGCATTGTTGGCCTTTGCTTCTTTATCAACTTTCCTTATGTGCATAATGATTACTAGTGGAGCCTCATCTTTTGATGCTAGAAATTCCACCTATGTATACCTTGTAAAGTCATCAACCATTACCAAGGCATACTTCTTTCTTGCAAGTGACATAATGTTGACAGGCCCTAACAAATCCATATGAATTAGTTGCAGGGGCTTGGTTATTGATGTAACTATCTTTGACTTATGGCTTGACCTTTTCATTTTTCCCTTTTGACAAGCCTCACACACTCCTTCTTGATAGAACTCAAGTGTGGGCATGCCTCTCACTAACTCTCTTTTGACCAGAGAATTAATGGCTTTGAAGTTCAGGTGTGATAGCTTCTTATGCCACAGCCAGCAATCTTCATTTGATGCCTTTGAGTAAAAGCAACAAATTTTATCCTTGTTTGCAGAATCCATATTGGCTACAAACAAGCTTCCTTTTCTTACTCCAGATAGAGCAAGTTCACCAGTCTTCTCATGAGTGATCAACATTCATCCTTGTCAAAATCCACTTTGAAACCTCTATCAGTAAACTGACCAACACTCAGTAGATTATGCTTGAGTCCTCTAACCAGTGCTACATCGTCAATGATGACATTACCAACTTTCAGTTTGCCATATCCCAATGTGTTACCAATGCTGTCATCTCCAAAAGTAACCATAGGGCCAGCCTTTTCTTCATACTGTGATAGCAGGGTCATATCACCAGTCATGTGGTTTGAGCATCCACTGTCCAACACCCAAATGAATTTATTTTCTTTCACTTTGCCCTATAAACACAAATGTATTACTTCTTCTCTGGTACCCAAACAAGTTTGGGTCCACCTGGCTTAGAAACAGTTTTATCATAAACAGCATGCTTATCAATTTTCTTAGGACTATTCTTCTTGTCACAACTAGCAGTCTTAGAACTTGAGTTCTCAGACTTAGGTGATAGAGGTACCTTCCTAGCTTTAGGAGGACTTGAGGACTTTGCCCTTGTGTAGTGTGTGTGAGAATTGTGACTGATACAACTATCAATAAATTGTCTTATCAAATTGAAACAACTAGTCATAACATTCATGTTGCATGGCATACAGTCAAATTTATCTCAAAATGGAGAATCTCTATGTCTTAAAGGCATAGAGCAATCATAGAAAGGTTTAGGCACACTACCTATATGCTTCTTACAAGCATGAGTTAAATGATTAGTACTAACACAGTTTTGGCATGTTTTCCTAGGGGCATTAGGCACATAAGCATAATTGTTATCCTTGTTAATCCATAGTTTGCCATTTCTGTTTTGTTTCTTCTTAGCCACATTCTTCACAGATTCATTCTTTTTAGCTGATTCAAACTAAATAGATTTTTCAGTTCTAGGTCCATCTTCTATAGGCTTCTTGGTCTTCACTTTGACATTCTCATTCTCATTCTTAGAGGATGCTGGTTGTTCACTTGATTGTGTTTCACCCTTATCAACCAACATTTGCCTAGTGAGTAAGTCTTCCTCATCAATTTCAAGTGTTGATTGTTTAAAGATAGGTGTCTCAACTCTTTTCAAAACATGAGGCACTCTCTCATGAACAGCCTCATCATCTTCAATGATAGCATAGCCTTTCCTCTTTTTGAGAGTGTCATAGTCAAAACCAATAGCAGTCTTTGCACTTTCTTAATGTTTTTCATGATAGGACTGTAATAGACTGGAGGAGTTCTTAAAGGTCTTTAGTTTAAATTCATTTTCAGCTAATTCATCCCTAAGAGCTTTTTCAAGTTGGCTAGCACATGAAACCTTATTCTCTAGATATTCAATGTCTTTCTTAAGGTTCTCTACTTGCATGGAAGCTAGCTCTAATTCCTCATTTCTTTTGTTTAATACTTCATTCTTAGCAGACAATCTAATAATCTCTTCATTAGCAGCAGTCATACTAGTATGAATATTAAACATTTCAACAGATAGTTGTTCAATCATATCCTTGTATTCAGAAACAGACATGTCTATGGTTGTGAGAGATGGTACCTAAGGTTCAGATGGAGATGTTTCTTCCTTGGAATCAGCCATCAAGGCATAGTTGCAAAATTCTTGCTCCTCTCCATTACTATCAGTATCACCCCAGCACTTCCCTTCAGCTATGTAGGCCTTGCCTGGTGTTTGCTTCTTGAGAAGGGCCTCATATTTAGCATCAAGCTCTAGAAACTCTTTATCCTTCTTTCTAGGCTTCTTGCATTCACTAGCAAAATGCCCTAGGTCATTGCATCGATAGCATCTCACAGATGACCTATCCACATAGCCGGTTTTGAATTTATTCTTGTTTGACTTCACAGGTGCTTTACTCTTGTTGAATGAATGATTCTGAGGTCTAGGTTTGAAAGGTTGCTTTCTTTTGAATCTGATGTTAGGAAATTTTCTGGCCATGAAAGCATATAAGGTGTTTTCCATTCCATCTAGCTCCTCAAGAGTGTAGAACTCATCCTCTTCTTCTTCCTGTTCCTCAACAACAATCTCAGGCAGCTCCACTACTGGTTCTTCATCCACTATCTCTTCAATTCTCAGTTGGCTTGTAGAGGTTTCAAGTTCTTGAAGAGATTTATTCACAATCAAGGCACATGATGTGTTTATCATTTTACCTTGATTTGCTTGAATGGCCCTCTTCTGTAACAGTTCAAGCTCATGAGTCTTTAACACACCATAAAGCACATCATACGTGACTTTGTTCAAATCTCTTTCTCTTAGAGAAATGACCCTCTGCTCTAGGTGGTTTGGTGAAGAGATTAGAAACTTCATATTAAGCTCCTTGGTGCTGTAGACTTTTCCATTAATCTGTAACTCAGTAACCAACTTGTGAAATCTCTCAAACATGTCAGTGATGCTTTCTTTGGACTGTGCCATGAAAGCTTCATACTGTGTGACCAGTATCTATTTTCTGTTTTCTTTGACCTCCTCTGTCCCTTTACAGAGAACCTGAATATGATCCCACATCTCTTTAGCAGTAGTACAAGAGGCAATGTTTGCAAACATTGACATGTCCAGGGAATCTATGATCAACAGCATGCGATGACTATCCAGGGCAACCTTCTCCTTTTCTGTATCTGTCCATTTGGATGGATCTTTAGCCACGTATGATCTTGGAATGGTTACTGTTCCAACAGTCTTTTCAGCAATCTCCTGTTGTGGAACAAAGGGACCATTCTTGAGAATCTCAGGATATAGAGGGTTTGAGGCTTTGATGAAAAACAACATCTTTATTTTCCAGAGATTGAAATTTTCTTTGTCAAACTTAGGGACCTTCACCGTTCCTGTTGTCTTTGGTGTATTCATGATCTTTTTCTATTTTGATCAACAGCCTGCTCTGATACCACTTGTTGAGTATGGAATACACACAAGAGAATATAGAGGGGGGTGAATGTATTCTCAAACTTTTCTTCGAATATAAATTCTAAGAACGTTTGTTTTGAATTTGTTTTATGGTGATTGTGTAGCAAGGTATGTGTTGTGTGTTTAGCAGAGTATGAATACGGAAATAAGAAGCACAAAAACACAATACTCACTTTAATCTAATATTTTATTAGATCAAGATTTTGCTACAATCTGGGAATACAAATGTTAGTATTCTCAGCTTCGTTTTTCTCAAAGAGATGTTATCTATGAATGTCTGAAAAACTTCTTTTGTAGTTCTTAACTGCTGGAGAAGTGAGGTTGTTCACTTATAGAGCATGTGAACAACCTACTTATTACAAATGTAGTGACAGACAAAATTACTTTCTAATTTGTCTATCCCTATTTGAGTAAACATCCAAGCAAATTGTAATTTGACTTTCTTTAGCAGCTTGTCCCCTGTAACAAACTCTCTAAGCTCCTTGTAGACTTTCCAATAGCACTTTTCAGTATTGTGGTCCTGAAATTGTTTTGGCTTGCTGCAGGTTTCTGACTTGTACAATCTTCAGTATTTTGTCTCCAAGATTGCATTCGAAAAGTAACCAAGAGGCTGATTCGAGAACTAGAATTGACTTGATAGATAACTCTTGAGTTCTCAAATACTGTACAAGTGACATATCGAATCACTTCTCGAATTAGCCTTTTCTACAGGAATCCTTGACTTGTCGAATAGAGCTTTCAATTTCTGGAATCCTTGAGATGTCGAATAGCTTCTTAAGTCCTTGAGATATCGAATGTAGCTTTGACTTGTTGACTCTTTGAGAACTCGAATGATGCTTTGACTTGTTGACTCCTTGAGTTCTCGAATAGAGCTATAGACATGTCGAATCCTTGAGTTGTCCAATGATACTCTGACTAGTTAACTCCTTAAGATATTGAACAGTGTCTTTTGAGATATCGAATCCCTGACTTCTCGAATGCTAGACTTCTCGAATAGAACAAAGTACTTCTCGAATTAGTACTTAGGCAAATCTTCAATCTTCAAAATCCAACCGTGTTTATTTTTACAGCCTTGTTCACCAAGCTTGAGGCATGATATCTGGATCTTCTTTCAAGCATTATTTCATGACTTAATTTACAGTTTACACAGATAGAATTTTGTTGCCTATTGCATGTACTAAATACAAGTAGAAACTCTACAACTAGAGGTTCCCTCAGTTAAGAGGTCATGTAAGTAATGCAAAGCATTACAAACAATTAGGCTTATTATTAGATGTGTACAGGCATGTCTCTGTGACTAACAAAAAGGTTCAACAATAATTAAAAAGAATGATAGTAAGGTATAAGCATTTAAATAACAATTCATAAGCAAATCAAGAAATCCGAATGTCAATACAGGGTTCGAGTCAATTGAACAAAAGAAAGGGGTGTAGGCCCTAGCATCACGAATTGGAGGAACACTTTACGATAATTAAAAACAGGCTCACACCATTTAAAATTATGAAGGGAAGAAACGCTTGCAAGAAAGGATTCGAAAGAGGATATCTAAATAACAGAAACAGTTTCACATCACTTGAACGATAAGTGAGGGATAGTATACTTGCCTCAATACATGAATTTCCAATTCCAATATCTCGATTTTTTTACTCATTGTACATCAGTCTCTATTTCTCATTCGTTGGCCTTTACTCGGTCATACATTCGTCTTTCCTTTATCACTTATCAGCTTCTACACGAACACACTCGTCTACTCCATTGAATATCTCATTCCTCTGAGTTTCCACCCTTACATACACTGGCTCTAAATCGGCCTCTCACTGGTACCTATATAAGAGTAAAGTACTACTTCAGTACGCACATAATCGTAACCATCTATTTATGTTCTACCCAAAAGCCCTATAACTCTTTACCACTTAGCACATACACCACGTATCAATCATATTCTCAAAATAGAAACATGTAACCACATAAATCACATAACACTTAGCACGTATTACCGACTTATACTTATATCTTACATCACACATATAACACTTGAACACCCGTAATCTTTATCAAAATACTATAAGAATCATAAAGCCATTCTAAAATAATTGGACAGCACCTCCTTTGAAATATGACCTAACCTGTCAAAATACAACCGACCCCATAAGCAATTAAGCAATACTTTGCATCAATATTTACTCAATTTCACTAACAATTGTCGTAAATCATTCTAATATAAACTACTTAGGAACTTCTAATAATCCTCACACACTTAACACTTAACGGCCAAACTAGCAGTTAACCACACAATTGAATTCAAGTATCTGCTTTAAAATAATTTACCTTAATTAAATACGATCAATATAAATTAAAATAGATCAAGTAATTTAATTATTTACTTAAACACATTTAATGGAATTTAATCTAAATATTTTCATCTCAAAATAATTAAATAATAAATAAAATCATATTTTCGAGAATAAATCAATTAAATAAATAAATAACTAATTAATCAAAATTATTTTAGAATTTATAAAATAATTTTGAAAAGCGTTTTTGAATTTATAATAAATTTTAGAAAAGATTTTCAAATTTTTAATTACAAAAATTTTCAAAAACAGTTTTGAAAATTGTTGTATCAAAAAGTAAAACCAAACATCTACACTTCAAGAACAACTGCCGAAAATCCTTGAAACTTTACAGAATTAAACACGACTTCCAAGCAATAGTTATAGTTTGAAAACGAATTCACAGGACGATAATTTAAATTCAGGCACACAAGTAGTCACCAATCACCATATCCATGTAAACAAAATTTTACACTCATATACAACTTAATTTAATCACAACAAGCCCATACGAACAAGAGCCAGGCCAATTAACAGGAAAAAAAATCGGTAACAACTCAGAATCCGGCGGAGTAAAACCGGACTTCGACCAACCTTAAAACTCAGCCAAGATTCACATAACAGTATACATATAGTTCGTTAACAAACCAAGAACATAAATATAGCGTCTAATTTCACAATCTGCAACAAATAGATTGATTCACATAAATCAAACTATATAATCGAAAAATCCCAAAACCTTGACACCAGAACTCGCATAAACCCACACCATCATTCGGCTGTTCACACACACACCTTGCTGTATATACATACGCACAATCTTCTACTCACACACGCACACTGTACTTTGGTGATAGAAATAGGGGAAGGGAAAAAAATTAACAGGGGAGAGGGAGAGGTTAAACCAGAGTAACCATCATATACATATAAACACACAGTCGTGATCTAACCCAACTGTAACAGCAACAATCGACACCCACACACAGCTTCACAGTAACATATACACAGCATAAACTTGCCCAACAACTTACCCAAACCCCGATTTTCGAGAAATCATCTATACACTCACACCCTCAGCGCACACACATTGTTGGAATGAGAATGAAAAGAGGAGGGGAGGAGAGACTATAGAGAGAGAGAGAGAGAGAGAGAGAGAGAGAGAAAGATTGAGCGAGAGAAAGAGGGAGAGAGACTAGAGAGATAGTGAGTTCGAGAGAGGGAAAGAATTCTCCAGAGATTTCCATAGAGACCAAAAAGAAGTGTACTGAAGAAACCCAACAAGAGGACTGCGTGTTTTTAATAAAAAAAGGGTAAAATAAAATTGAAATTTCACTTTACTGAAAATTTAATTAAAAATAATAATAAATTCCTTTCAAAATTGAAATTAAAAAGAAAACTGGTGCAAAAATTAAACTTCTCATTTTTAAAATGAAGAGTACAAAATTATGAGTACACACATATTTCAAAAATATTTTTAGGATCAACAATGAATTAAATGTGAATTTTACAAGTTTTTGATTCTTTAAATGAAATAAAACTCTTAAAATCATTTTAAAATACTTAAACACCCAAATTAATTCTCCCAACAATTTTAAAAACCAAATAATATCATATAGATGATTACACAAAATATTGTGGGATTTTTAAATACCCCGATGACTTTATAAAAATTTCCGAAATCATTAATGCATAATTTGAATATATTTTAATCATTAAAAATTCAAATAAGAGTACACGGACCTACACGTCACACATACAACACCATATAAACATGTAAACATGATGTCACATTTTATTTAACCTTAAAAAAATTCAACACCATACATTCCACATTTAATATTAAATAATAATATTTATAATTATGAATTTTTCTAGGACGTTATAGTATATAAGATGATGATAGTATATTAAACTAAATTACAGTACCAAGATATGAATCAAAATAAATTACAGTACCAAGATCAAACGATTCGGTAATATACTTACGCTATTTGATACCATCATTTGGTGCATTAAAGGGAGTTATTCTAGACTTTGGCAACTGGAAAATAGTCTGGTGATGTGTCAAATTATACCTAACCGCAAGCGCATGGTGTCTATTGCTAGTACAGATGGCAAGCGAGTCGAATCCACAAGGAGACAGGTTCTACTAATTCCTTTTCAGTTATCGTTAATTGTTTCAAGGGTCAGACGAATATTGGAGAATATTAATTAACTAATTAAACAAGATTAACACTAATTAAACAGATGATAAACAAATTATTTAAAACCTAGGGCAATCAGGTCCACCATGCTTACACAATTGGCTCTTAAGCTAAAGCAATCAATGTGATCCTATAACTAGAGTATGTTAATCTCTTTCAAGCATTAACACTCTCGAAACATTCAACACAATTAACCACTTTTAGTAATTCAATCAATCAGGTAATTAGAGTCAAGTTAATCTCTTCCAAGCATTAACGCTCTCAGAAATCCAATGATGCTTCCGCACTCAAATTTAATTCTGCTAATCGTATGTGTGACTCTAGTAAGTAAATCTCTCGATCCATACCCCTATTTGCATATAATTAATCCATGATATCGGCCGATTACACAAATTAATGATTAAAACATATCAATCAGAATTAACCATAACCAATCAAGCCACTATGAAAATCATGCCAATATTAGTGCAAACATGGCTTCCCTTTAAGCCCTAGAAATAACTACTCGCTAATAATTAAATAAGTAAAACAACTAGTAAAACAAGAAAACATAATTAAACTAATAAGAACAAAGAAAAGATTAAGAGAACAAAACCTTCAAACTTCAATGTTGTCACCCAAAAGAAGAGTCATGGTGTATCTCTACATCTCCAACTAATAATAATAATCTACTCTAAACTATATTATCTGATCTAATATTACATCCTTAATAATGTGTCCCAAGATGTGTTTATATAGGCTCTAGATCTCTTGCCCAGCAATAAAATACCTTCCAATACGATTAGAATTCAATTTAGGTACCAAAAACTGCCCAAAATACAATTAGAACTTGAAAAGGGCAAAACAGTAAATTCTCTGCTCCCATCAGTCTGCTTGTCGCGCAATCTGCGCCCACCACACGCAGCCTGCGCGCGCGATCACTGTCCTAAGTTGTAGGAAATCTTCCATGCTTCGCGTGGACAGCTTACGGGCCTCAAACGGACTTATAGAACTCCAGATATGGCCAAAACAGTGTAGACTGCGCAACCAGTCCAATAATTCCGAAATTTCATCTATTTTATCTCCAAATTTGCTCTTTTTGCTTCAAATCCTTCCAAGTTATGAATTCCTTATTTCCTACAATAAAACAATCAAATCTATTAAATAAAAATCCAAATCAATGCAAAACACAATAAATATGTGAATAAAATCATCTAAAATATATATAAAAATATATTCTATCATCTGGTTGTTATTGACTACCGAATTTGATTTTAAGAGCCTCGAAATAGGACTTTGAAAAGTGGTTCCTATAAATCATGTGATTTAAATTTTTTAAGATTTCATATGTTCAAAATTAATTAATCTACAAAGGAATAAAAAGAAAGATTTAAACAATATAGTATGGTTCCATTAAAAATTCATAAAAAAAAAAACTTAATAAACTAATATTGTTTGAATGCCTCTGCGACGGAGTAACCTGAAAATTCTTTAAAGAACCTGAGACGGAGTGAAATTCTCTTTACTGATTAGAGTAAATAAGAGAAAAATTGATTACAGAATGAGATGGATATATAGGAGTGTAAGGCTTACGTTGAACAAATTGAGTCACACCACTTGGATGAGAAGCTAAAAAATTTGTAAACAAAGGTGGAAAGACAACGTTACACAGGGAACAACATATCAGACATTGTCCATGAACATACTAAACTTTGTATAATTAAACTGAGGATTCTATCAAAATCATTGTAGAAGTAGTAAGATTTAATCACAAAATCCAAAAAAACCTGATAAGTCAATATTGTTTAAACGCCTTTGCGACGGAGTAAACTGGTAATCATTGGAAAAACCTGCAAAAACTAAAATATCAAGATAAAAGATTAAGCATCGGAAAAACTACATGAGCGCATGACTTCTGAATTCGGAATACAATTGCGAATGAATGAGTACATGTGTTCATCTAACTTTGATAATAATTTAAATGTATTATGTAAATTACATAGGACCATACAAACCTACTAAATTACCTTTTGTAGAATTCAGTTGTGACGCAGTCTTGTTGGCACTTGAATCTTTTAAAATAGATTGTTCTTTGGAAACTAAACAATTACCAACACAGATCAACCGAAAATGTTGTATAATATATAGACAAATAGATTATCCGAAAGGATGAGGATAAGGTATGTTAGGCCGAATACACAATTATAATCAAGATTGTATAAGAGATTAACAATTAAACACACGTTTAAACAATTAAAAACTATTTGGAATTAATAACTCCTCTCTCAGTGATATAAAAAATCACAGAGAGCTGCTTAGGTTACAATAAATAATATTGCGTTACACGATCGATACCCTTCTAGGGTTAACCTAACTGTATTTATAAGATATACAGCTGCTATACAATCGATAATTGATACTCTTATAAATTAGCTATACAATTGATATCAATTACGATTGCTACACGTTTCCTTAGTCAACTCAATCTCTTTGACAGCTGTCCAACCTTCAAAGATATTGCTTCCATAATTATCTTCAATAATTCTTCAAACACTGTTGACCAGTAGACGCTGCCTCCAGACAGAGTTTAACAAACTCTGTCGAGCTTCCAACTATCAGCGTTTAACTAAACTCTGACTGCTTCCAGCTAAACTCTAATAATTCACTGTAACACTTAAACACTGATTAAATTTCACATCAATTATTTCTAACAAGGTATGAGTCTTACGTTGTAAAGATTGAGTAATACCGCTTGGATGAAGAGCTATTAAAATTTTAAAACAAATGGGCCAATTCAATGTTAAAAAGGGAAAACACATTAGACATTGATCAATACATACTAAATGTTGTATAAATAAGAGATAAATAGAAACATGAAGAGTTAAAACTGTTATGAATAGGTTGTATTGTGACTACAATATTGCCATTTGATCGTTGTACGATATGTCGACTTTCAAAATCTTTTCGTGAGTAAACACTTGGGCATTTGAACCTGTTGAAAAATAGAAAACAGTTTTATTATTGATCACAACCTATGGTGCTGGTCATTTTCGATAACACAATACAGACGTTCATTACCTGAAGCACTTAACGTGGAACTTTGTACATTTGGTTTCTGATTTTCGGTATTAACAATAGGAGTAAGTGAATTTTCTTGACTACATTTGAAGATCCTGGAATTCTTATAGGAGTTGAAATTAACATGACTTCCACAATTATCATTACCACATCCTGCTCATCGCTTGGAGACTATACATATAAACGTGAATCACATACAACAAATGTCAAAAACTTGGTTAAAAACTTGAGAAATAGAAGGTGTAACTATTACCATGTTTGGACGAAGAAGAAGGGGAGAATGGTGCAAGGGGAGTTCGTTTGCGACCTGTATTGTGGATTGTGTAGTCAACTGAAAAAACCTAAAAACAACACATACACCTAGGTATTCATCAACGATGAAATACATACCTGATTTGTCCATTGTCAAGACTGTTAACAGATGTAAAAAGCATTAAAATTTTTGGCTTTCATAAGAAGTATATGAATTCACAATGAAGTTTTGATACAATGTCTTTCTGTTCTGATTAGTAGTTTCCAAAGATGTGTCCACAAAATCAGGGTTTTAAATTTAAAATTAACAGATTAAAAGGAAACATGGAAGAATGAGGAGAAAAAAAATGAAGTTAACAAAGAATCAGTTATAACTGATGTATACAAAATTGAAGATTGATATGGATAAAACCCATATTTATGTGGGGTATCCATTTTAGGTGAAAAAACACTTGAAAAGAGATGGATACAACCCGTTTTTGTTTGGATGATCCAGTTGAGGGTACAAAGACCAAAAAGGATGTGTATGTATAAGGATAAAGAAAAAATAGGAAGGGTAGTTTACATAATTTGGAAATCCTAATGCTAGCACAAATTTAGAATATATTGATATTGATTTCGTTTACGCTATTTCCATGTATGTCAGTTTATGAAATTTTGCCTTTTGTTTTATTTAGATTTTTTTTTGTTTTGGATACCATAATCTATTCGTGATTGTGCTTTCTGTTTTAAATATTCTTAATTTTACAATTAGTCCGTCTTTAAATCTAGTAACTAATTACATGGCATTTAAATTATCATTTCACTCAATTATGATATTAATTAGCTTCAATACCCGTACAAGGCACGGGATTGCTCCAATTTATGATTAATATTTTTGTTTTTCTCGTTACGTATTGATGTTAATGTGAGATGATCCTATTGTGACGATAAACATCCTCTTAAGTATGCATAAAAAATTAGAAATATGTATCTAAAGAGGTCGTTATTTTGTGTCTCTATCTCTTGGTCATTGTTTCAAAAGTGTTATGCTTTTCTTGCGATTAGAGTTAGAGAAATACCTAACAATTGTAGTTTCAACATTTTTATAAGGTTTTTAGGATAATCATTTCATTATCTTTTGAAATGTTTTATTTGTATACAATTATAAATTATGGGATTATATAAATGTGAATTTTGACTTAATACTACTATTAAGTATTATTGAAGCTTCAATAATTCATTTAATGTATTTATAAAAAATGAATTCATAAAAATAATGTTCTTGTTATAGATGTTAAAGGTGGAGTTCTTACTTAAGTGATGAAATTTTAAAAGTTTTTAGATTTTGATTTCAGAAGGTGTCACGGCAAATTAAAGAACATGATAGTAAAATTTGAAACATTAAAATGTGGCATGTTACCCTATTGTATGTTATTTCATATCCGTTACTTACCTCGGGCCTCATATAATATAATTCACAGGCATCTATTAAGTATTTGAATCTTCCAAAAAGGCTCAGGACAAAGCGATCCGTTTGTCGCTTTAGAACGGTAGTTTGGGAATATTGTAAAATGCACTTTTCTAAGAAGGCAAGAAATAACAAAGAATTTGATCATTCGAAAATTAAAAGAGTACTAAGATTCATTTCTCATTCGGATATTATAAACTGTACAATTATATAATAGCTATAATACTTTTTACCCCACTTTCATTTTTGGTAAGTCATATTATATATTTGTTTTCAAAATGTGACTTAAATGTAGTGGTGGAGCCAGCCGTCAAGGCTAGTGGGAGCAAAAAAAAATTGCAAACTTAATAATATAAAGTACTGACTTGTCACTGTCTTTTGTATTTATAAAACTTATGCCTTTAACATTGCTCCTTTGAGCATTGGTCTTGCCGTCCTAGTAGATGGAAAGAAAACAATACTAAACAAAAAAATTCAAAGAGAAAAGCAGCATCTCTGGGGGCACGGGAGCGGCATTTATATTTTAATATTATCATTATGTGGATCCCACATACAATTTTTTTTTAAAAAAAAACTTATGGGGGCAAGTGCACCCAAAGGCTCCCATGTGCCTCCGCCTTTGCTTAATTGCAACCATTTCTTTCCTATTATTAGGATTTTGAGTTTTAAAAAACTAAATTTGCCTTGATTAGAGGTTGAAATATGTATATTTTTGAATTGATATATAAAATTGCCAAGTATATACAATTAATTTAAGACAAATGCATGTGTTGGACATGTTCTTTCAATACTAGTGCATGCGGACCGTTTTCACTTTTAAAACAATATGCTTATATCTTATTTTTGACTTGATCACCATTTTTGTGAAATTTATAAAGTTTATTTGAATCAAAGTATGTACTATAAGTGCTTTCATAAATTAATGAGGATTTTTTTCGCAATATTAATTATCCTTCAAAGATTTTATGTAAAATTCAAACTCTTTTTCCAAATTTTGCATGAAATAAAATACTACAAATTTTACTAAAATAAAGTAGGTAGGGAGTTTTTTGAATATATGTAAGTAATAATATGTAAAATTATAAATAAATATTGAACAAAAGACATATATGATTGATAGGTAAATAATATAGTACACTGGTGCATGTATCTAATGAAACATAAAAGTTAATCAAATATACATGTAGCTCAATGGTCATAGTGGTGAATTTGAATTCAAAAAACGGTGATTAATATGTCAAAGGTTCGATTCTCATCTATGTCATAATATTTTTTGACTTAAGTTGGTATTTAGGAACATTTTTGTAAAATTGAATGAAATAAACTGTGACATGTTATGGTATTAGATATATAATAGATAATAGATTTGTTACCATATTATTTTGATCTCTACTCATGCTATTTGTTCACTTCCTGTGCATTTTTAATTAACGCAAACTTTAGTTGTCTTTGTCAATTTGTTTTTTTCTTTTCCCCTTGTTAATTATTAAGATTTGTTTTTGTTGAATTTTCGTCACTTGCAATACTTTTTTAATATCCATGTAATGTGTCTTCAATTTTCAATCACTAGTTAATTGGACTATGCTTTCTAATTTGAACCCATTTCATTTCTCAGCTCATTTAGTTTTTATTTATTAATTTAGCTTATTGATTTCCTAGCCCAAAACTAGTGACTGGCCCATTTCTGGGTTTTGGCCCATTGAAGACCCAGTTGATTTCTAAATCCATGTTTTGTTTTAACGTATTGTATTTTCCTGCCATTACTTTCTTTACCTCATTTCTCTCCATTAACATTTCTGGGTAATAAAACATTACATTGTTTCTGTAATTAATTTTACATGCCGTATGTTCTGCTTTCCTCTTTAATTTTGATTTTCTCCTTCTTAATCTTTATCTATCATAAATTAGCGAGTAGTGTTAATTTTCCATTTTATGTTTTATTTCCTTTCTCTTATTAATTAATCAAATCAAAATTAATTACTCTAGTTCACCTAAATTAGAAATTAAGGTTGCGCAAAAATTACACAGTCCTTGTGGAACGAATCTTAAATATTAAAATGTTTATTTTTAGCACATCAAGTTTTTGGCGTCGCTGCCGGGGACCATAATTATTTTTCACGTCTTAATTTTTAAATTTTTAGATTAGTTTTACTTGTTTTGTTTTCGTTTTATTTTGTAGGAATTTGGAGACTCGGAAAGCTTTGGCGAGACATGGATAAAATTTGAGTAATTTTGGAAGCGTGCTTTGGTAACCCGTATCTTTCTTTTCTTCGTATTTTTCACTAGTTAATAAAAATCACAAAAAAATAAAAAATCAAAAAACTTAGTTAGTTAAATACATAATTGTTGCATCATGCATTTAACCACTTAGGAGCACAACATCTAGATTTAATTTTTTTGTTTATAATTTTTCGTACCTTATAAATTGTGGTGATTGCTAGAAGAATGAGGTACGTTAAATTTCTTCTGTTCTTTAGATTAGGACACGTAGTGTAGAGCATCCATAGTTGTTTATCGCTTTAATATATCTCGTTGTTGTTGCATCATTTTAATAAATCTTAAGGGCAAAATCCCGACACAAGATAAGGGAAGGGATTTCATCACTCTTTTCTTGGCCCACAACCACTTAATCCTTCATTTTGCATACCCAGGCCTTAATAAAATTAAATTAGACATGGCCCTAGTATTTTCGCGCTCAATTAGGAAGGTATCTAAAAAAGGGAGTAATCTTTAATTATTATGACTCTTTGGTGACTAGACAAGCGAAAGCTTACCTGATCAATTAGGATTTAGTGACTAGGCTGGTGTTTAGGCTCTTGGCAATGCTTGCACCTACCTGGCCGAATCGGTTTGAATAATTTTTGATTTACCAAATTTTTAGTGGTCCTTAAAGTTAGGAGCAAGGTCAAGTTTATTTTCTTAAGGAACCCTAGATCTAGAATTTTTCTTTTGATTTTACACCCTTTCTTTTGTTTGTTTAATTTATTGCACTTATTTGCTACTTGTTTACTTTCATGGTTTATGCGAACTACTTGGTTTGGGGATAATTTTGCTAGGCTAGTGAGATCATTTGAGATTTCTTCCTCTTCTGAATCCGAGTCTTTAATAAATTCTGAACCAATAATAATCATGGTCGTGTCTCTCAAAGGCCGTTGTTACCCCGGCCGTTCTGCTCAACCCTCGTGTATCACTCTTCATACCGTTAATGGTAATAATTTTGGGATCAAATCCCACCACATTAGCATGTTACCTAAGTTTATCGGGAGTGATGGTGAGGACCCTTATCTGTTTATTCATGAATTTGAGGAGGTTTGTGCATTGCAAAAACTCCAATAGTTTTCTGAGGACTCCATTAGGCTTAGAGTTATCAACTTAGCTTTGAAAGAAAATGCTAAGAAATGGTTGTATAGTCTCCCCGTTAATTCTATTTCCACGTGGGAGGGATTTATGGTAATTTTTCTAAGAAAATATTTTCCTAATGACAAGACTACAAGGATTACAAATGAGATAAATCAATTGCATCAAAAGGAAACTGAGTCTTTTTTGAAATATTTTGTTCATTTTAAAATTCTTTTATCACAATGCACCCACCATGGAATAGTAAAATGGAGACTTTGCAAATTTATTTACGAATCTTTAGATTGTCAAACAACTGCCTTATTAGAATCAATGTACCAAGGAAAATTCATGGATAAAGGTGAGGACCAAGGGTGGGAATTTTTCGAAGAGTTAGCCGAGAAGACTATGTTGTGGGAGTCCACTAGGGAACCAGATAAGTCAAATGAATTGTCTAGTTCATCTTCTAGGGTTTGCACTCAATTGGAAACAATATTGCAACCGATGCCAAGTTAGCCACCCTTACTAGGAGACTTGAAGCTTTAGAAACTCATAATGGCCCCTTACACATGTCTATGTACCCGAATCAAAAGATGCAAAACCTTCAAGATTTTCAACAAGTCAATGCCATGTTTCAACCAAACTGTTGTGGAACAAAACTAGTGTTTGTGTGTGATTAATGCTAGGGTTGTTAAGCTTCGAGCTTTAATGGTTGTTTCTGTGTTTTGAGACTGATCGGTCCTCACAGAGTGCCTACGTATCTCGTTATTGAGAATCAAGCCAAGATGTAGTTCTGAGAATAAGGGGTCAGGCCCTTTATATAGGCTGCGAGAGCCTTAGAATTATGGTAGGATTCGGAGACTTGGTGGGCAAGCCACCTCCTTGAAGAAGGTTCTAGACTCCTTCCTAGTAGGAATCAGTTTCCATGTTGAATTGGATGGCTTGGAGGCTAAGTCTAGCAGGAGTAGTATCCTTATTTGACTCTTATTTGCTAAGCTGTTTATTACCCTTAATATTAATTATGAAATTAATATTTAATTAGGGTTTTGGGCCTCGTAAATGGGCCCCACGTTTGGACCACATTTGGTCTAATTAATGCAACATTAAATGTGTCTTTTAAGGCTTATTTTTAGCCCATATCACAAACCAAAGGACTTTTGCTCATACTTACAATCCCGGTTGGAAGAATCATCCGAATTTCTCATGAAGTCAAGACCAAAATCACCAATCTCAACCTCCTTCTTTTCAAAAGCCCAATCAAAACTTGTATCCACCTTAAAATCACGATCTTGGTACCTTACTCAACAAAATAATCGACTAATCAAGAATAAAGTAACTATTTTCTCATTCCCACTACTTACATTTATGAATATATTTTTATTAATTTAAAATTATATTTATATATTATTTATTGATAATTTTAATTATTAATTTGATTTTTTCGATTGGGTTCCAACCTATATATATGAAATCGAACGATCAATTCCAATTTAAATTTTTTGAATTCAATTCAATTTTGTATAGTTCAAATTTAAAAAATTTTAAACAATTCCAATTTCTCATTTATTTTTTTAGTCAACCCTATATACGTATACCATCGATTCCTCGAATTGTCCCCCGTACCTTGCATTTCTTCGCACATTTCTACCATGACAAACGTTAATGCAACGAGCATGTTTGTCCGGTTTCTAACGGCAAATCCATATCCAAAGATTCAAATTTGAGCTAGATTATTTTAAATTCTTTTGTGATCTAAATGATGATTCAGTACTATTCATTGATCCAAATTTCGATCAGTTAGTTTAATATTAAAATAATGGTATTGTTTTTTTTTTAAACATGGGAACCCGCAGCCGCTACCCTTCGGGTGCGCTCTGGGTAAACCAATGGGCTCACGCAATAGCCTGCAAACCACGTGATCCAAGGCAAACCGCACAAGTGCGACAGGCTCTGCCCCAGGATGGCATAATCACATATCCGCCTCCCATGGGAGTCGAACCTGTGACCAAGAGGTGAGATGACCTCTCTTTAACCAACTGAGACAACCCTTGTGGGCGGTATTGTTATTTATATATTTGTAGTTTATTAAATTTAAAATTGATTTATAATTTTTTAATTATTTAATTAATAATAAATTGTAATTAATATTTAATAAAATTTACTTTTTAGAATAAAACTTATAACAACATGATGTAATTAATATGTTGATTAATAAAATGAATGTGTTGTTTGTTAATTAAGTATACAATTTTTTTTTGTTTACGTATATTAAAAAATATATTTTTAACTTAATTTATAAATAATTAATAATGATTTAACATTAAATATAAGAATAAAAAGTTTAATATAAATTTATGTAATATAGTATGTAATTAGTAATTTGGATCACGCTACTGAAGTTAATTAGAAATTTAATTGGATCAGAATTTGGATCAGTTGATGATCCAAATTTGGATTTTTAGATCACAACGGCCGCAGATGGCATAAGTTAGCGTGGTTTTCGAATTTTAAATAAAAATCGTGTAATAAATTAACAACTTGTAATTTTAAAATTTAAAAACAATTTAGAATTTAAAATGTATGATAACAACTTACTATTTTTTATAATTTATAGTCTTTATTAATAAATAAAATCTTTTTTAACATTGTTTTATTATCAAATTTGATTCCAATTTATTTTTATTATAATTCTTTTATTATAAATCTCTAAATTGCACAAATAACCTATCTATTAAAAACATGTATGTTGTGTGTTCTTGATTTTTCTAAAATAACTCAAACAAATAATAAATAAATAGCTTATTAATAAGTATAATATCATTGAGAAAAAGATCAAAATGCCTATTTTTCACAAGTGTTTGCCCAAAATACTGATTTTGAAAAAAAGTGCCCGAAATACCGACGGGATACGGAGAATCGTCCTCCGTGTTAGCAAGATGCGGAGCATCGTCCTCCGTATTACGTAGATACGGAGCTGCGTCTACCGTGTTATGCATGATACGGTGGACGGTGTTCCGTGTTAGGTGGGTGCGCAGCACTGTCACGGAACACGGTACAGCGTATCATGCATAACACGGAAGACGCAGCTCCGTATCATGCCCTATTACGGAAAATCGTGTTCCGCAACACACCCCCTATCACGGTACACGATCTACCGTGTCTCGTCGGTATTTTGGGCAAACAGCATTTATTTTTGAATATTTTGGGCCATCACCCAATATCATTTTATCGATACTTGGGTACCAAATTTGATTTCATTTCTAATCACATTAAATTCATATTTTCCACAATTATTGGAATTCTATTGTAATTACTAATTTTTTTTTAATATAATCTATTGAATTGGACAAAGAATTTTATCCTATTATTGATATAATCTTGGGGTTTTTTTTAGAAGTACCTAAGGTTAGAAACTTTTTGGCGAAAATATTATATTTTTAAAGTTATTTTGCAAAAATATCAAATTTAGAATTTTTTTTTTGCAAAATTACAGTTTGCAACTTTGCAACTGATATCAATCAAAATTAATCGCAAATGCAACTTTAAAAATTTAGTAATTAAAATCATTTTAAATTACACGATAGGTTGATCAACAATTTGCAATCAAATGCAACCAAAACTAATCCCAAATGCAACTTCAATTATTTTTTTTTAAAAATGTAAAAAAAAAAGTTACATTTGATTATTTTAGTTACAATTTGTATTTTTATAAATATTTTTCAAAAATAATATATTTCAAAAAAAATATAAGAAAAATAATATTTTCAATAATTTCTCTATAATCTTTCGGGATCGATTAAAGTTTTTTTTGAACAAAGGATTTAATTCGTTAATAAAAAGTCATACGGCATCTACAATAACAATCGAGTCGAATAAACCGTAAAAAGGTACAATTGCAGATTAGTCCAGTTTTCTTAGACCTCTTTTCTTAGACCTCTTGGAAATATCATCAACCGATTTGTTGAAATTTTGTTCAAATTTATATATGTACATGTATCCGCTTCGCCATATCTGGTTTGAGCTATCGACCATAAATGCAATCTTATAAAGACTTCTATCACTAAATCAAAACCTTGAAAACCCCGCAGATCTAACATTCCGGACATTAATTCACTGCAAAACATACCAAAAACATACAAAGCACTCACAAGGAGAGAATAAACAAAACCTAAATAAATTGGGAACAAACTCAACAAATTCAAAATAAACAAAAGCCTAACATAAGGTTCGATTTTATTGAAATCAGAAAAAGAAAGTTTAAAAGAATGGATGGAGGACCGAAGGAAAATTATAAAGGAGAAAATAGGTTTTAAACAGATAAGAAGGAGGCAGATCAAAAGAAAAGGAAGGAATGACGACTGTGAAGATGAAAGGGGTCGACTCTCAATAGAGAGCTTAGGATTTTATAAAGTTAAGTTTGACCGTCTTGTTCCACACTGGGACTAATTAAAGCTAAAAGCCCTCTCTCTTCCAGTCAAGGTCATTATATCTCATGTGATTCCGTTCAAGGTTACCCCATTTTTTTTGTTTAAAGCGAAAACTCGTTTCATTGATATAAAAGTCAAAAAATACAACCCAAATATAATAAAAGCTTATCATCTAACCGAAAGATATGCTTAACCAATCCATGGGTCGTACGACCAATAAGAAAGAGATTCCTCCGGAAGTTTAGATAATAAAAACCTTTATATCCACCAAACTAGGCCTCGTTAAAAAACCCCACATGAGCAAAACCCTTTGGGAAAAAAACTCAAGCGAGGAAAAAGAGTGTCCAACTAAAATAAGAGTGTTGACGGAGGAATTTGGTAATAACAAAATTCGAGGTACGTCGCCGGAATCAAGATCGATGACGATGGTTCTTTGCCAAAAAAGTTGCCGGAATGTGGTGGCTGTGATGAATTGGGGGCTGAGATTGAGAGGGTTTTTGGTGGTGGCTCGTAGCTCTTCGCTTCCATCCCCCTCAATCTGCCTACATACCTCTATATTTATAGAGGATAAAGCCCACGCAGTTCTTGGAGAGCAGGAAACCAAATTGAGCTTGGATTAACGGTCCAGCATCCGGAATGTTCTACTATGAGGCCTAACCACAAAGGCTCAAGGCTCATTCAAGATCTCAAGACTTCACAGATAAGGAAATTTCCCCCGTCGAGGACTAGTCCTATCCGCTATGTAAGAACCCCGATTTTTTGTAGGAATTAAAATTTTTATTATGAAATGGATGTGGATTCAAATACTTATATGTCATGAAGAATGCTATTGGTTGACAATCTAGATAAGAATTATCTATCTCCTAGGAAATTAAGATTTGATAATTCCAAAGGGGAAGGTTATTCTTATGTCATCCAAATCGATATCTGTTATCAGTCCAGTGGTTCCGTAAAAGGGTTAAGGAACGATCGAAAGAGAACCGGGACATCTATATAACCTAAAAGAATAAGTAAAGAATAAGTGGTGAAAAGTGATTTTGGTGGACGTAGGAATATTATTAGACGACGCTATATAGAAGTACCCGGAACAAAATTCTGTGTTCGTATTAGTGATCCAGGGGAAAAGAGTGTATGTAAAAGCTGTCAGATTCTAAAAAATGGCACTTTTATTTTCTCCGAGATTTCCCTGGACACTGAAAGACTTAAGGAATTATTGAAGGGATATAAGGAATATAGGTTCAAGAATTATTAAGAATAATGGAGTATAGTATTACAAATATTAAGAAGGTTTCCGGTAAAACCCTAACTAGAAATCCTTGAGATATTCCTCCGAACGATCAGTCAAATTGAGCAATAACCGGACAAAGAAACAAGCAGAGATCCAAGAGGTATGATGAGCTAGTGGAAGGTGACATAATCACTTTATGCAAGATAAGATCAAAGAAACCAAGCTAGATACAAAGCTAACTGGTAATCTTAGCAATCAAACCAAGTACTTAGCATTCTTTCTCATCCTACCACACCAAAATCAACACTTGTCCACCAAGATGCTGTATTCCATGACCTAGTACCTTTTATAAAGCAACTTTATGTTAGATATTTTCATAATAATGCAAGAGAGCAAGAAACCAAGGCAAAGAACACAAGACTCTCTCACTTGTATACCATTCGGCTATTTCCTTAATTCCAAATCCAAAGTCCAAGCTCCCACCATCATTTGATCTTGTAATTTTTAAGGTGAGTTCTATATTTCAATAATGTAATCTCCTAGAAATTTCAAGTCCAAACTCCTTTGTTTCCATTTTCAAATAAATCATTTACAAGGAGGGTGAATAGTGTTCTTCAAGAACTAACCTTGTTTTCTTTGATTCTTATGGTTGATCTAGCTACTCTAAGGCCACACAAGGACAGATCAAGGCTTGTTAGGCTCATATACATACCAATGAAGGTATAACACTCTTGAAACCCTAGCTCTTACTTTAAGTTTATGCATGTTCTTGATGGATTCAAGAGTAGTCATGATGTTAGTATGTTATAAGCATGATTACTAAGTGATTTAGTGATTTTGGTAACATGATTATTATGATGGTAAAGTAGATTTTCTTGGACAGATTTGGGATGAGAAATATGTGTATGAGTTGTATTGATGCCCGGTGTGGCTTGGTTGTGTTGTTATGATTTTTAGAACGTTCGATTTATAGCCGTCGTAATGCCGAATTTTTGTTAACACTTGGAAACCGAGTATGACAGTTAATATAATTTCCTGACCTTGGTAATATTATGACTGGTCTTTGTAGATCTCGAGCCATAGATCGTTTTGGCCCAAGAATCGAAACATTCCGACTTACGGTTTAGGAGTTATGGTCAAATTACTAAAATTGGTTCGGAACCGTAAGTAAAAGATCGTAACTTCAATTCGTAAAAAATGTTACTCAGTGGAGAATCTTGGTAAATAAATACTAGGGGTCATAAGGAAGGTGTGAGAGAAAACCACATGTCAAACGGATCATTTTCTGATTTTATAAAAATGTTTGAATCGAAGTTAAACGCGAACGAACCCCTAAAAACCCACTTGGCTATAACTTTGGTAAAACAGTTAGAAAACGGACGATAAAACTCGAGGTATAATCTTGGTTCGTAAATGACCTACTTTAGCACTTACACGGCTTAAGTATATTCCAAGTGTACGTGTAATGACGAGCCATAATGACGAACAAATGTCGGGTCAAAACGAGGTTAATAAGTGTACACAAAAGGGGTGCATAACTAGATAATTCAAAAACGTGTTTCGACTTAAGTGAAGTTTATACTTAGACTTTTAAAAGGTGTTAAGTGGTTAATCTCGAATGTTCTCATTGTTTATAGATCATCGAGCAGACCCAGGACACGCTATCTCTACCCACACCCGATTACCAGGCAAGTTTCCAATACCTTGGAACTGTTGTTGTGATAATATGTATATCTGTTGTTTCTGATACATATGCCATAGCATACATGCACTACACCATAGATTGCTTTAAGCAACACCCAAACTGTGTTACCATAGACCCCTGTTTGAAGTTGCCATAGGCCAAAATCGGGCTATGGTAACACTTCAGCCATGTTAGGTTCTCAGCAGTAACTACAGGTATCAAAGGTAACATCAAAAACAACCTATGGTAACACGGCAAATGCGGTTACTAAAGACCTCTACAGCAACACCTTAAACACTCTACAGCAACATAGTTTGTGTGTTACAATAGATGATACAAATTTGCATAATATTATAGGGCCCACACGTGGGGCCACACCTGGGATCCACATGCGGGGCCACACGTGGGATCCATATGTGGGGCCCACTTTTGGGCCTACTGTGGGGCCCACCTGCTAAATATGCAAGGCCTATTGTAACACCTAATATGACCTACTGCAATAAATTCAATATGATAAAAATAACAGCCTATTGCAACACACTTTGTACCTATTGTAACACCACAAGTGTAACAAAATAAAAATGTATTGCTTGAATATTGAATTTCCCTTTATACAAACCAACCACCAATTCATTAACAACATAAGAAGTCAAGTAGCCAACAACATCATCAAATCCACCAGCACTATAGAACATAAACTAAAACATACAAGTACTAAAAGAAGATATACTAGGTCAAACGTAACTATGCAATTTCTGTATTGCCTTCAAATCATTAGCGGAGTACTAGCATCTTCTTGAGTTGGCTTGCATTTTTGTATCATGGAGAGCTGAAGATGGCAGGAAGCTCTCACCATATCCTCTGCTAATGATTCTGCATCTTTTACAAGTAATTCAAACTCTTCAATGAACTTCTTAGTAGTCCTGGCCAGCGCATGTTCAAAAAACAATATTTTGAAACGATTAGCTACAATAAATAATATAAGAAAATTCAAGCTATCAATACTCTTACAAGTGTAGATTTGATTTCAAAAAGGAATGTAAAGCAAGTTCACCAACTTAAAAATACATATCTGAAGATAATAGTAGAGGAACGACATGCCTTGATAATTTTCTAGATAGGTGGTGAGCTTGCTATCTTTTTATCCAATTAACCGGAATAGAATTCTGGATCTTTGCTCTCTGCATAATATATGCAGCTCTTTGCCTCTTTGCCTGTATTTTATTCCACATGTAGGTAATATGTAAGGCTTGTAACCAGTCAAAGATTTTAAAAAATAAATAATAAGTTGTAACAATTAGATGTACAAGGAGAAAAAAGTATACTAATGCAATAGAACTTGTTAACTTTTCTTTCAAAAAAACATAGTTAATAGAGTTAATCGATAACTTTAAATAGATGACAAAGAAATAACTATATACCAGTTGATACAGTTTTGTAATAAAGTTCCGCTTCTCTTCCTTTGCAGTGGGCGCAGATTGTACTGTCTGAATTACTGACAAAGAACACAACAGGAATTAGTTCACAGCCTACTACATTTAATCTATAAGTTTCCAAAAAAAATATTAAAATAAGAGACAGGCACTCCATCTCAATCAGCAAGTATAGTAAAGAGATTTAGAGGGTACTTTTAGATCTATGTAGCACAGCGGTGAATAATGATTGGCAAGAAGCTGCAGTTTTTCTTCCTGGACGATTTCTCTGCAATTCAAAAAGAAGTTGTCAGGCAAAAAATGTATGAAAACACATAAAAACAAACCATTTTAATCTCTTCACAAATTAAGAATTTATTACAAGTTTCATCAAATTTTGTGTCGCTGTGGTTTAATCAGATGATCAGATCTCAGGTTTTTGCATGTTCGCTATGGGTTTGTTTGCAAGATTTATAATCTCTAGAATATCGAAACTAAATGTCGTAAAAATCAATAGCAAATTTCCTTGCAGTCTGGAATAATTTATTCCATGAAACACCCATAGCCTATGAACTGTATCAGTATCATTTGGACTCTATTATTGCATGTTATACAGAAGAATTTAACCTTGGTACCTTATAAGTTGGTCTTGTTTCATTTCTGGACCAGGATTATTAGTGCTCTGAACTCCAGGACTTGAAAATTTAACACCCTTGCTAGAAGTGTGCACATGAAGGGAAGAAAACTGAGAATAAGCCTTACTGATAGAGTGGTGCTTGTTCTCAATTGAAAGGGAGCTAGCTTCAGACTCCTCTTCACGAGCTATTGTACTTGGATGCCTAATAAGCACACTTCCATGCCCTATCTCAACAGAGACCATCGGAGTGTCACTGTCGAACAACAAATCTTCCTCAGCGGATCCAGACAAGTATGACTGTTGTTCATGTAAGATGATATGTAAATCTTTAGTAATAATCCAGACAAGTATGACTGGTGACTCTCATTAGTTCACCATAATAATCGCCCAAAACAAGGTTAAAGAGCTTCCCTTTTCTGAACATGACAATTACGGCCTACTAAGAGCTCATTATATTGTCCAGCAGAACACTTTGGGGATGTACAACAGAAACAACAGTAATCATTTACTGAGAAATCGAGTATGTAAAAAACAAATGGAAGTAATTAAATATGAGCAGCAGCAAATGGAAGCTTGCTCCCATTGTAATAGTACAGGTCCTTCAAGTTAACAAAAATACCTTGGGCAGTTTCAAGTCGCATGTACCTGCAGCAAGTAATTAAATATTAGTTAACCAATTGAAAGACTTGAATAACAAAATAGAGTTCCTAAATGACCTAATCACTGTGACTTAAAACCAACTCATTTATTGCAATAAAAAATCATTAACTCGTATATAGATGTCTCATAAGGCTCAATCCCAAGCTTACTTCCATCGAAAACTGTCTCGACAGTGTATCCACTCTCAAACTTCATCACAGGACGGCTAGTAATTGCTAAACACAAATAAATATAAAACCCCCAATTGCTCAACATTTCAAAAATATAGATACATACACAAAAAATGAAGACGAACAAAAGCAAATGAACAAAGGCCAAGCAACTAGAACAAAGCAAATGAACAAACTTGCCCAATATATCGAATTGAAGACGAACCGCAGAAGGACTCTGTCGAAGTGAGGATTGGATTAAAGAGGGGAGACAGAGCAAGAGATATATTTGGGTGAGATCTGTACTATCTATTCACTTAAGGGCTTTGACCCATTTGTTCACTTTACACTTTGGCGGGGGATTGAAAATTTTCCAAAAATTTCATTTCCCGGCTATAGCTAACTCATAAAATGGTAATATTATATAAAAATTATAAAAATTTATTCATAGTACATTGTAAAGAATGTTAATAGTAACATATCACTATAAATATTTTAATATAATTATTAATAATTTTACCACCTTATTATCAATATTATTCTAGAGCATATGTATGTAGTCAAAATTAAACTATTACTCTTTTCTATCGATTTATCATATCACAAATGTCTATTATTAGTAATTTTTAAAATGGTCATTTGTGATATATAATATTAATATAGATTTTTAATATAAAAAAAACTTTAAAAAAGTATTACGTTTTAAAATATTAATTTTTAAAATGGTCATTTGTGATGGAATATTACGTTTTAAAATGATTACTTCAACAATTTTGTTAAAATTAATTATTTTTAAAGTCCAATAATTATTAAATCATTAATTTTAAATATAATAAAAATTTTGTTCATGAATACTCTATGGTAACACAGCTCATGGTGTTACCCACTGTTACATCTTTCATAGCTATGGTAACATACTTTTGTGGATTTGGTAACACCACAATCACAAGGTTGCGATAGCTTAAAAATTTCATAGCTATGGTAACACCCAATATGGTAACACCCATGCCAAAAAGTTGTAATAGGCAATCTATGGCGTAGTGATGCCTATTATAAAATTATATTATGATACCTGTTCCCTGAATTGATATTGGCTTATAGACTAGATACGAATTATCAGTTATAAGCCGGATTGTTTTGGTAAGACCCTTAGCAAAGGGCATATGATATTCATTCTTAAATATAGACCGGGAGTCGGTATTTTGAGATATATAAAGAGTCGTGGAAACCCGGAGGGATTCCAACGGCAGATTATTATTTATTTTGAGGAATGTTATTATTAAACATTATTTATATTACCATAAAGTATCAATTACTTTGAAATCTTTCGAGGAATGTTACTCGAGTATTGTCTCAGTCGAGAGATATTAAATGAATGTTAGTTTCGAATATTCATTTAGAGTTGATTATTTAATGAATATTATTTTGATATTCATTGGAATTTTATTTATTAAATGAATATTACTTTCGAATATTCATTTAAGGTTTTATGTACTTGATGAATATTATTTTAAAATATTCATTGGAAGTTCTATTTACTTAAGGAAAATTATTTCGAATATTCCTTTAGAGTTTTGATTACTAAATGAATATTATTTGGATATTCATTTAGAAGATTATTTACTAAATGAATATTATTTTCAAATATTCATTTAAGGTTTGACTTATTTATTGAATATTATTTTAAATATTTATTGGAGTTTAATTATTTAATGAATATTATTTTGAATATTCATTTAAGGAGGGATTTATTTAGTAAATAATTCTATATATTCATTCGAGGATTACTTACGAGCAATATTATGATTTAATGATATTCCGTAATTATTATTGAGTTAATAAATATTCTTGGAATATTTATTTAATTCTTTTGAATTCTTTTTAAAATGATTTATATTATTCGGAGATTATCTTTCACCTCCAGATATTATGTAAAATATTTCGGAGTCTTTTTACGACTATTTTATCAAGGAAAGGTTCCCAACTCTTTATTTTTCATTTAAATATATCTTAAAAGGATTTAAATGCTCGCTCAAACTTCCATATTATAGGGGAACCTACTTGAGCAATGTTATTTATCTTGTTGACTTCCCGGTCATAAATCTTGTAAAACTATTCTTTTCACTCGCAACTTGGTTGCTGTTTATCAATTGAATCTTTGAATAACCTTCTCATCATTCGAGGGGTAAGATTATTAGAACAAGATGGTATCCTCTAACAAGCAGCAGCTTGGGAGATATGATGTTGAATTTTCCTTTCCAACTAGATACGACTACTTTGTGGAGTCTTATCAACAAGTATCATACTTGGGGAAAGGGGGACGAACTTTACGTTCAGAGTCGTGAACTTCTTTTCGAACTTGGAGTTGTGTAAGAGGCCGAGTAGCTCCGATCCATCCCTTTGGCCCAACCGTTGGCCGGGGAGATCTAACAGGGCGGTAGACAAGTAAATCCGTCAGTTCTTCCTTCTACCGGTAGTAAATCTAAATTGAGCTGTACAATCTATGACTGATCATCGTAAGGATTGGAACAGCGGGCGCGGTGAATACTCCAGCATTAGTTCATCATTCAAATTCTTTTATTTTCTACAACATTATCATTGTTGGCAGTATTGGAAAAGTATTCATAGTTGGAATTGCAATATTTTCCCTACAAGTTCCTCTTTTATGATAAATGATAATATCTTGCTTATCTTTGACATAGCAGATATTCCCACCTATAGATGCATTTTGAGTTACCTTGTAACTTCATCGTTTATGTTATACTGGCATCACTTCCGTAAATGCATGGCATATGGTTTGAAAGATACTTTTGAACTGTTATACATTATTGTTGGTGGGCTATTGCTCACCCTTGCTTTATTATTATATCACAACAACAGCTAGACCAGATGACTCGCACAAGGCGCACTCGACGCTGGCGAGGACGATGAGTGATAAATGCATAATTTTGCATATTTTTATTACCTATTTATTGCTTGAACTCGTATTTTAAAAAATTATTTTGTTGCATTTCAGGAAATTCGTAAATAAATAAAGAAATGACAAAATAAAGAAATAAAGAGCAAGGAAGGGAAAAAGAGGAAGAAAAAGGACCAAAAATGAAAGAAGGAAAAGAATTAGGAGCTTGGAGCAAAAGGAATATTTCAAGACAAGTGGAAGGTGGAGATCATCCCAACACATTACATAAGTGTATGGCCAAGATCAACTCTTCAAAACTTAAGGGGGAAGGAAACAAATAGATGGCTAGGATTTCACCACCACACAACCCAAATGTATGGTGGGGATTTACCCAACACCCCCCTTAACCCTAATTTCTATCCTATAAATACCCACTCACCCCCCTTGTATTGAGTAACTTAGATTTTAGGGTAGTTTTATTTTCTTGTATTTTGTTAGTTTTAAATCTTGTAAACACTTCTATTATAATTAATGCAATTTTTATTTTCTTTACTTCTTGTCTTGCTCTTTCGTTATTATTGCCTTGTTTCGTTATTTTCGTAAATCCCGTTGCTAACCACTTGGGGTTGAAAATAACGAAATTTAATTTCGTGTTCTTAGTTGTTAATTTTAATTTTGCCCCTTTAAAAATCCATTTCATTGTGGGCCATTTAAATTCAAAATCATCGTGTTAGTGTAAAATTTTAATTTCGTAGTTAACTTTATTTTATTTGCACTTTAATTTTCAAAATAAAAAAAACCCAAAAAAAATATTAGTTTAATTTAATTTTAGTACTTAATATTTTTTTTTAAAAAAAAATTAGTTTTAATTTCTGTCATTTACACGCCCAGTAATATTTTATTTGAGGGATTCGTAGTACTTGTTTTAATATCTGAGCACGGAACACTTGCTCTGTTTTTTGTAAACCTCGTAGTTGTATTCATCTTCTATCCTCAAGTCATCTCTCTCTTCTCTCTCTATCTCTCCCTATCTCTCTTTTTGTCAACCTCTCTCTCACAACAACCCATAGTCACAACCTGTTTTTGTTTTATATTTCAGCGTTTTAGTTTGAGAATCGAGATGCCGATTGTTCCCCTTGTTTTTTCTTCCATTTTTCTGATTTATTTCCTGCATTAAAACCATTGAATTGTTGAATTTGTTTTGGGTCATGTTGAGTTTAGAATAAAAAGCTGTCGAGCATTTCGTTTTATAGCTGTTTTATTTTGTTTGAGTTCGTTTCATTTAGTTGAGGTTTGCGAGACGGCTGCGCTAATCTGTACTGTGTTTGTTGTCACTGCTTTATTTTTAAACGCGTGGTGATTATTGTTGTCTGAGTCCAGTTCGGCGAAGGGTAGTGCTGATTCGAATTTTGCTGATGCTGAGTTAGCATTTTAATCTGTGCTTCTGAATTTATGTTAGTCGAGTTTTTGAGTTTTAATTCGAGCCGTTTGAATCTGCTTTTGCGAGGTTTTTGTTTTTAAAACTAGGGTCGCAAGATTATGGTTAAATGGTAGTGTCATTTTAGTTGTAGTGTCTAGTTGTAGTGTTTATGGTTAGAATGGTTTTGTTTGGTTTTGTTGAGTTTTCATTACTGTTCGTTGTTGAATTTTTGCTGTATTTCGAATATAATTTGCTGAGTTCTTGAACCCCTTGATTGAGTCATGTCAAGTTCTTAATTGTCGAGTCTTTGCTGTTATGTTGGTTTCGTTTCGCTACTGTTGTTCGTTCCCATTTAATAGGTTCTATGTCTGCGTCCCTGAGTTCCTTTTGTATTAGTTTGTCCAAGTTTGCGATGGCTGTCCAATTTTTAGAGTTTGGCAGAGTTCGTTGCTTTGTTTTCTGTGTATTATTGATTCCAATTCACCTGATCCTTCTGTTCGCTAGTTTCTTTTTCTGCAGTCAGCCTTGAGACGAATTCAACCGAGTAGTTATTATTCAGCTTTCTGTTTTGTTACAGTTTAAAATTAGAGTAAATTTATTTTACAATTTAAAAATAGATTTAAATTTTCTTTGAATAATTAATTAGTTTAATTACAACATTTTGAAAATCCAAATTTCAATTTCAACTTTCTAGAAATTTTTAGAATAATTTAGTATTTGTTCTTCTAATTTATTTATTTAATTTGTACAAAAATAGAATAATATTTTTAATTTGTTTCTAAAAAGTAATTTTAATTTTAGAATTTAGCTAGTAAAAGTAAAAATTTCCAAAAACCCAATTTTTGTTCTAACTCGAGTAAATTGAAAATCAAGGTTGCGAAAATATTAGTCCCTGAGGAACGAATCATTAAATATTTCAACGAAACGAATTGTGCGCTTGCAATTCAAATGTCTTATTATTTTTAGCACAATAATGAGACTACCAGAGCTGAAGAAGAAGCTATTGGTAGGATAGATTCATTCTTTCAGTACCAAGTATATGGTCTAGTATGACTTATGCAAATGGATGGCAAAGAGTATGTATTTATATGGTAATTCTTTTGGGTTGTAAGAACTCCAAATGTGATTAATAAATTTGATTGTTACTCTGATTTCATCTCTTGGACTATAACGGGTGTGTTTTATATTGTTGTGTTGGGTCATAAAGATGTAATTTATTTTATGTTGAAGTAAGTTCAAGTGTTGTGGATAGAAATGGAGACCGTAACGACCGGATCCCGGGCCCCGGATCTGGGGGTGTTACAGAAATGGTATCAGAGCGTACGTTATAAACCCCAGAGATGAGGCGACGTTAAAACAATAAATTCACTAAAATAATAAGAACTCTTGCCAAGTTCATAGTCGGACTACTTAATGTAGTGATGACCTATAAAACCCTTATGGGAACTCTTAAGTATCATGATAGTAACTTAGCTCGATATCGTATCGAAGAGTAAGGGGACAGACCTTGAGGCATATGAGCAGCAACGCGATGATGCTTTATATGCTAAAGATCAGCGGGTAAATTCGATAGAGTACCCTACTGGAGACCCGGAAGAGGTTCCAGCAGATAAGGAAAATCCTGTTAGGATAAGGAGCTTACCCTTGAGGAATGAGGGCTGTAGCCAGAAAGACTGTGATGATTAAGGTATAGTGCTAAAAAAAGTGAGCATAAAGAACTAAGCTATTAGTAAGAGAACTGAAGATTCATGTTGGATTTGTAGCCAGACTACTGGATGTAGTACCAGCAAGTAAGACGGATTAGAAGAATTACTTGAGATCTTATACGGGAATAGACGAGAATCCTTGGAGACTTTCATATTAACAAAGAAAGAGCTAGAGGGATGTATGATTATCAAAGACATCGATATAGGATGAGGAGCAGAGTCCCTAGAAATAGTTGAGAGGAGGCAGTAAGTGCCATATCATTTGATAAATGAATTAGTATGAATATTGTTAGTAATAATTTGCCATGAGAAGACAGATGTCATAGGTTATAATTTTTGGAACCAAATTGAGGTTAATGAGGTGGTTTTATTCAGGGAAATGTTCATTTTATGAATGAATCAGTTAGAAAGTAAAGACATTGGGAAGTGACAACTTGATTGGATAAAGTTATATAAGGAAGTAGTAAGCGAGACAATGATCTCAGAACCTACCGGAAGATAAGACCAGTGAGTCAAGATGAACTCGTAATGAGACTACTGTCAAAGACTGAGTATAGGGTAATTTCAACTCAGTGAAATGATGAACCAGAAATGTTAGATGCATGTGATTCAGAGGAACATTAAATTCTTTCTTTGAATGAATTATAGTAGTTACCTTAAGTTTACTCCGACGCGGAATTATAATGGATCAAGTAATACGATCAGCAGTTAAAGAGAAAAATGTGAGAAAATCTTCGTGGAGCTAAAAGATGAAATTGGTGACGACCCAGCGTTGGCGTTGCCTCATGGAAGAAGGAGACTTTGTGCTTCCAACGACGCTTCGCATAAAGGATTAGGATGTGTGCTTGCGCAGCACGACAAAGTACTTGCGGATGCATTCGGACAACACGGTTCACCAGATACGAGTGGCCTTAATTGTGCCAATTTTGTGGAACAACCGACTCCGATGGTAATGTTCCTTCTGAGACTAGTGGTTAGGTAGACTGACAATTGGTAATATTGAATATCAGGACGTATAGGTATCAGGACGTGGTGACAGGTTTCAGTTTGAAACTGTGGATTCCCTTCTAAGGGATGTATATAATTGGTTCCTCTCCAGTGGTTAAACTTCCAATCTGATGATGACGATTATTTCGTTAATTATGACTGCTTATTGTTCTACCTGCTTGAAGGTTCATAGGACTATTCTTCAGGTTTCGAAACTGGTCTCCTTAATGTTACCAGTAGGTGGATAGATTGACCAAAATTTCCCTGATTCTGGAAAGGACTTCAACGAATTTTGGCAAACCTTGTCTTTCTGATTATCAGAGAACGTCATGGAAGAGAGTAGAAACTGGGGCAAACCCCATGAATTGGGTAAGGTAGCCGCTATATGGGTTGGTGGACAGACCCCGATTATCGCGATTGATTGTAGAAATATAATGATGAAGTTGAGATTGGACGGAAACAGGAAATTTAAGTAAGAAACCAGCCGGACTGAGAAATTCCGGGATTGACTTAAATGAAAAGGCTGTTATGCCAGGAATGGTAAGCTTGTGTGGCACGTGGGATTGATAAGAATAGTTGAAAAGATAAAAGTAGAAGAAAGGTGACCGGAGACGGTGCCGAGTAGTCGATCAAGACTTATATGAAGTAAAGTTTTGGAAAGGTAGAAAGGTATCAAAGAAGAAGGCACTATGCCGGTAATTGCTAGAAAAGTAATGCTATTAGCCAACCTCTAACATCATATATTTTTATTTTAGTATGGCCAGTTGAGGCCAAGTCACAAAGGATTATCAAGTGACTAGACCAGCAATGAAAGGACAAAGCAGGGTTGCTTCTAAGTAAGCACCGACAACAAGGGCTTCTAATATAAAGGAAATATTAATGAGATCGTAGGAATCTTCTACTGAACCCTTTGCAACCCATGTTTTGATTGGGAATTTACTAGATTTTTTTTTGTATGGGGTCACTCGTACTAAAGTGATTCATGTGTATATGATTGTCCAAGATTATGAGTAAAAATGGAAGTATAGTGACTTGAGATGTATGATGTTAGGGTATAATGAATACCATGAACATATTATGACGGAGGAAAGTAAACAATGAAGGTATATGAAGAGAGTATAGAAATGGTCAGAGATTGATCAGTATGTTGTAGAAATTTTGCCTAAGGTAAGTACCTTTGAGAAGAACGATAAGCACTAAGAGATTCACGTTGAACTCGACCAATATCTTCCAGAACATCCTGGCTACCATTACCAAGTTCTGTAAGAGAGCAGATGGACATACGTTGTCTTTTGGAAGGTCAAATAGGCTGACAACTATCTGAAAGAAGAGGTTAGCATTAAGCCACCGATCGATTATCAAATGAGAATGATTGAAAAGAGACCTTTATTAAGGATACATGATCTGATTGCCAATTATAGGATGCAAGAATTCCTTGGCAGTTGAATTAAGGATAGGATATCCATAAATTAAGACAAACCCTGGGGAATGCAAAAGGGATGGCATTAACCCTAATAAAGACATGGTGAATTCAGATGATATGAGTTGGATTTGCTAAGGCAACAATGACCTGTAAGGATTATTAAATAGAGTTCTGGAAAGAACATAGATAGAATTATTAGAGTATTGATCAATGATGTTTTGATATACCCTGTACCTAGAAAATATAGGAGGAATGATGAGGACGACCTAAGAAACCTTATAAGGAAAAAGTTAACATCCTGAGTTTCAAAATAGAAGCTTGGTAGAGAATGTAAGACACGATAACAATAATGCTAGATGAGGCATGTATGAAACCATGATGAGGTATGAATGGAACGAAAGAAGGTTGAGATTATCCTATAACAAGAAAGAACTAAGGGAACAAATATCCTAGGTATGATTGAGAGTAACTTTGATAAAGTTCCCACGGGAAGGTGGAAGCAATGACTTTTGGAAAAAGACTGACAAATATTTTTTTTCTCCTTCAGCAGAGCTTAAGGGAGAATGCTTTCACCCAACAGTGATGGGAATGAGGTAGAAAAATTTGAGTTGGAATAGATCCAGAGAACATTGATTACAAGAAATTATTATTATCAGAAAAGGCCAATGAGGTGGCCGACACTCTAAGTATAGAGGAATAATTGCAAATGTGCATACCGAAGAAACAGAATGATATTTGGAAAGACCTTGAAGGACATAGCGGAGTGGAGGAATTTACATTCCTTCTGATGACTGTGCAAGAATCGATGGTAATAATAGTTTAAGTAAAGATTCGGTTCCTAATGGTGACTTAAGCATATTACATACCTTAGAAGGTCCCGTTTTGAGGCAAACCAGGACCATGATATAAAATTGACGAAGTAAACTGTTAAGTTTCCAGTCTTTTATGGAAGATGCATGAGTGACATCAACCTGACATAGCTGCGATGCTTGAAACTCTTCTGTAATTTTATCTACTTCATGTAATATCTACATCAAGTTCAGGAAGTATTCCTTATAAATAAGAAATAGTGATTAGTTAGTCTTCCTGGAGAATTTTGGATATGACGACTATGAAACCCGTCTGATTAACTATTTAAGCACTATGTAAACAGCAAACGATGGTAATTCAGCAATGGACTACATTAATATAGTGATAATTCTTCTAAGAAAGTAGATGACAACTCAATGATAAAGATAGTGCTGCTATTGATAAGCTAAATGGCATGTTAATGAATGACAAGCAAGTTTGTGTTAGTGTATTTCCACGCAAACAAGACAGAGAATACGAGGTTGGAGATTCATGATGCTAAATGTATTCCCATAGAAAGAATTGATGATACTTGGAGAGAAGGGCAGTTGAGCCCGAGATTTGTTGGGCCATCTGAGAGTTTAAAAGTGTTCAGAAGGTGGCATTCGAGCCAGCCTTACCCCCAAAACTTATAGCACAGTCATAATGGTTTTTCATGTGGCAAGGCTACGCCAGTAAAATGCAGATGCTCGATAGATGATAAGAGTACGAGCAAGTAGATATATGACCTGGTCTGACTTATTAAGAACAACCTGTGGAAAATCACGGATAGAAAAGATCAAGTGATGAGAAACAAGGTTGGCAGAAGTAGATTATATTGGATCTAAGTTAAAGGGATCGGCCAGATTCATTTCGGAGGGTTTAAATTGGAATAATGTGATGATTGTAGAGTAAATATGACGGGATACCAATAAGGAGGTGCCAAGTGCAAAAGATGTCTCAATAAAGAGATGAAGGTGGAAGTAAATAACAGAAGTAAATAAGAATCAGATAATAAGAAGGATGTGATTGATAAAGAAAAGGCTGGGAAAGCAACTATGGAATATGAATCAAGGAATGTTATGAATGGATTAATAAATGGGCTTTCTAATGAGTTCTCGAGATGACCACCTGATAGTGTTAGTATTATAGATATGAAAAAGCTAGTAACGTGACATGGAATGTCAGTAACAATGGTGTCAAGCGAGAAACTAAGATTTAACCCGAGAGGTTGAAATATTTTCCAAAAGTAAGTGTTGCTAAGGTTGAACCAGAGTATAGGTCCATAGAATAGTGGACAAAACAGAAAGATATGTTGACACGTGAGATTGCGATCAAATAGTATTGGATATAATTATGATTATTTTCTTCTTTGATGAACCTCTATAGTTCAGAGGTAAATTCTGAGTATGATATTTTACAATCATGAAAACTTTCTATAATCCTTTAGAATTCTTTTCTTTTCTTCTCTCTTATTCATCTTCTTTATGAATTGAGAAGAACAACCCTTTAAGGAGGGGAGGTACTGCTATGTGACTATCTGTCTGTGTGATAGAAGTCTAAGTGGAATACCATAACTTGTTTAATTGCTTGTCAAGTACTAAAGGCTGGCCCCCTTCTGTACTAACTATGCAATATAACAAATGTTCAATTGATCATGGTGATCTCTCAATAAATCTTTCCACTTCTCTATATTGATCGAGATTGCGAAGATTAAGGCGATTAGGAAATGCATAGTGCGAGTGGGGTTATCTCCGAATTCGCAGCGCGATAGTGATACCAAAGACATTGCGAATATAAATAGGGATAATAGTATAGGACTGAGTAAGAGCATAACCCGGATAATGTGTTGTACGAAAAGTAGCAAAGTTGATGGAAAAAGGATAAAGTACGTATTGTAGCACCAGTAGATGTGCTGAGAAAGGGTAGAACGCCTAAGAATTGGTCGGGAAGCTGAAAGGTGAAATGACAGACAAACGACTCTTGTTTCCTACCTGATTCCGGGATGGAATCCTTTTAAGGAGGGGAGACTGTAAGAACCCCAATTTTTGGTAGGAATTAAAACTTTTATTATGGAATGGATGTGGATTCAAATACTTATATGTCATGAAGAATGCTATTGGTTGACAATCTAGATAAGAATTATCTATCTCCTAGGAAATTAAGAATTGATAATTCCAAAGGGGAAGGTTATTCTTATGTCATCCAAATCGATATCTGTTATCAGTCCAGTGGTTCCGTAAAAGGGTTAAGGAATGATCGAAAGAGAACCGAGACATCTATATAACCTAAAAGAATAAGTAAAGAATAAGTGGTGAATAATGATTTTGGTGGACGTAGGAATATTATTAGATGACGCTATATAGAAGTACACGGAACGAAATTCTGAGTTCGTATTAGTGATCCAGGGGAAAAGGAGTGTGTGTAAAAGCTGTCAGATTCTGAAAAATGGCACTTTTATTTTCTCCGAGATTTCCCTGGACACTGAAAGACTTAAGGAATTATTGAAGGGATTTAAGGAATATATGTTCAAGAATTATTAAGAATAATGGAGTATAGTATTATAAATATTAAGAAGGTTTCCGGTAAAACCCTAACTAGAAATCCTTGAGATATTCCTCCGAACGATCAGTCAAATTGTGTAATAACCGGACAAAGAAACAAGCAGAGATCCAAGAGGTATGATGAGCTAGTGGAAGGTGACATAATCACTTTATGCAAGATAAGATCAAAGAAACCAAGCTAGTTACAAAGCTAACTAGTAATCTTAGCAATCAAACCAAGTACTTAGCATTTTTTCTCATCCTACCACACCAAAATCAACACTTGTCCACCAAGATGATGTATTCCATGACCTAGTACCTTTAATAAAGCAGCTTTATTTTAGATATTTTCATAATAATGCAAGAGAGCAAGAAACCAAGGCAAAGAACACAAGACTCTCTCACTTGTATACCATTCGGCTATTTCCTTAATTCCAAATCCAAAGTCCAAGCTCCCACCATCATTTGATCTTGTAATTTTTAAGGTGAGTTATATATTTCAAGAAAGTAATCTCCTAGAAATTTCAAGTCCAAACTCCTTTGTTTCCATTTTCAAATAAATCATTTACAAGGAGGGTGAATAGTGTTCTTCAAGAACTAACCTTGTTTTCTTTGATTCTTATGGTCGATCTAGCTACTCTAAGGCCACACAAGGATAGATCAAGGCTTGTTAGGCTCATATACATACCAAGGAAGGTATAACACTCTTGAAACCCTAGCTCTTACTTTAAGTTTATGCATGTTCTTGATGGATTCAAGAGTAGTCATGATATTAGTATGTTATAAGCATGATTAGTAAGTGATTTAGTGATTTTGGTAACATGATGATTATGATGGTAAAGTAGATGTTCTTGGACAGATTTGGGATGAGAAATATGTGTATGAGTTGTATTGATGCCCGGTGTGGCTTGGTTGTGTTGTTATGATTTTTAGAACGTTCGATTTATAGTCGTTGTAATGCCAAATTTTTGTTAACACTTAGAAACCGAGCATGAAAGTTAATATAATTTCCTGACCTTGGTAATATTATGACTTATCCTTGTATATCTCGAGCCATAGATCGTTTTGGCGCAAGAATAGAAACATTCCGACTTACGGTTTACGAGTTATGGTCAAATTACTAAAATTGGTTCGTAACCGTAAGTAAAAGTTCGTAACTTCAATTGAACCCTCGTAAAACATGTTACTCAGTGGAGAATCTTAATAAATAAATACTAAGGGTCATAAGGAAGGTGTGAGAGAAAACCACATGTCAAACAGATCGTTTTTCGATTTTATAAAAATGTTTGAATCGAAGTTAAACGCGAACGAACCCCTAAAAACCCGCTTGGTTATAACTTTGGTAAAACACTTAGAAAACGGACGATAAAACTCGAGGTATAATCTTGGTTCGTAAACGACCTACTTTAGCACTTACATGGCTTAAGTATATACCAAGTGTAAGTGTAAGGACGAGCCGTAATGACGAACAAATGTCGGGTCAAAACGAGGTTAATAAGAGTACACAAAAAGGGTGCATAACGAGATAATTCAAAAATGTGTTTCGACTTAAGTGAAGTTTATACTTAGACTTTTAAAAGGTGTTAAGTGGTTAATCTCGAATGTTCTGATTATTTATAGATCATCGAGCAGACCCAGGACACGCTATCTCTACCCACACCCGATTACCACGCAAGTTTCCAATACATTGGAACTGTTTTTGTGATAATATGTATATCTATTGTTTCTGATACATATGCCATAGCATGCATGCCTATTGTCAAATTATATTATGATACCTGTTCCCTGAATTGATATTGGCTTATAGACTAGATACGAATTATCAGTTATAAGCCGGATTGTTTTGGAATGACCCTTAGCGAAGGGCATATGATATTCATTCTTAAATATAGACCGGGAGTCGGTATTTTGAGATATATAAAGAGTCGTGGAAACCCGGAGGGATTCCAACGGCAGATTATTATTTATTTTGAGGAATGTTATTATTAAACATTATTTATATTTCCATAAAGTATCAATTACTTTGAAATATTTCGAGGAATGTTACTCGAATATTATCTCAGTCGAGAGATATTAAATGAATGTTAGTTTCGAATATTCATTTAGAGTTGATTATTTAATGAATATTATTTTGATATTCATTGGAATTTTATTTATTAAATGAATATTACTTTCGAATATTCATTTAAGGTTTTATGTACTTGATGAATATTATTTTAAAATATTCATTGGAAGTTCTATTTACTTAAGGAATATTATTTCGAATATTCCTTTAAAGTTTTGATTACTAAATGAATATTATTTGGATATTCATTTACAAGATTATTTACTAAATGAATATTATTTTCAAATATTCATTTAAGGTTTGACTTATTTATTGAATATTATTTTAAATATTTATTGGAGTTTAATTATTTAATGAATATTATTTTGAATATTCATTTAAGGAGGGATTTATTTAGTAAATAATTCTATATAGTCATTCGAGGATTACTTACGATCAATATTATGATTTAATGATATTCCGTAATTATTATTGAGTTAATAAATATTCTTGGACTATTTATTTAATTCTTTTAAATTCTTTTTAAAACGATTTATATTATTCAGAGATTATCTTTCACCTCCAGATATTATGTAAAATATTTCGGAGTCTTTTTACGACTATTTTTTCAAGGAAAGGTTCCTAACTCTTTATTTTTCATTTAAATCTATCTTAAAAGGATTTAAATGCTCGCTCAAACTTCCATATTATAGTGGAACCTACTTGAGCAATGTTATTTATCTTGTTGACTTCCCGGTCATAAATCTTGTAAAACTATTCTTTTCACTCGCAACTTGGTTGCTGTTTATCAATTGAATCTTTGAGTAACCTTCTCATCATTCGAGGGGTGAGATTATTGGAACAAGATGGTATCCTCTAACAAGCAGCAGCTTGGGAGATATGATGTTGAATTTTCCTTTCCAACTAGATACGACTACTTTGTGGAGTCTTATCAACAAGTATCATACTTGGGGAAAGGGGGATGAACTTTACGTTCAGAGTCGTGAACTTCTTTTCGAACTTGGAGTCGTGTAAGAGGCCGAGTAGCGCCGGTCCATCCCATTGGCCCAACCGTTGGCCGGGGAGATCTAACAGGGCGGTAGACAAGTAAATCCGTCAGTTCTTCCTTCTACCGGTAGTAAATCTAAATTGAGCTGTACAATCTGCGACTGATCATCGTAAGGATTGGAACAGCGGTCGCGGTGAATACTCCAGCATTAGTTCATCATTCAAATTCTTTTATTTTCTGCAACATTATCATTGTTGGCAGTATTGGAAAAGTATTCATAGTTGGAATTGCAATATTTTCCTTGCAAGTTCCTCTTTTATGATAAATGATAATATCTGGCTTATCTTTGACATAGCAGATATTCCCACCTATAGATGCATTTTGAGTTACCTTGTAACTTCATCGTTTATGTTATACTGGCATCATTTCCGTAAATGCATGGCATATGGTTTGAAAGATACTTTTGAACTGTTATACATTATTGTTGGTGGGCTATTGCTCACCCTTGCTTTATTATTATATCACAACAACAGCTAGACCAGATGACTCGCACAAGGCGCACTCGATGCTGGCGAGGACGATGAGGCTACCAGAGCTGAAGAAGAAGCTATTGGTAGGATAGATTCATTCTTTCAGTACCAAGTATATGGTCTAGTATGACTTATGCAAATGGATGACAAAGAATATGTATTTATATGGTGATTCTTTTGGGTTGTAAGAACTCCAAATGTGATTAATAAATTTGATTGTTACTCTGATTTCATCTCTGGGACTATAACGGGTGTGTTTTATATTGTTGTGTTGGGTCATAAAGATGTCATTTATTTTATGTTGAAGTAAGTTCAAGTATTGTGGATAGAAATGGAGACCGTAACGACCGGATCCCGGACCCCGGATCTGGGGGTGTTACACGCTACAAGCAATTTCTTGATTCCAAGGATGCAGGTATAGCCATGGTTTACTCAATGTGCAGACGCATCCCTGTCCCCCGAATGAGAAGCACCCACTAGATAGCAGGACAGGTGATCCAGAGCCTTTGGGTGCAAAGTGCAGGATTACCCCAAAGTTCCCAAATGAGAGCGCTCACATTGAATACAGGAACATAGCTCCAAAGCACACACCAAAGAGGTACCTATCTTTCCACCATAGAGGGCGCGCCCTCAGTGTATAAGAAGGGTCCCTAAATCTAGGCAAACCCCTGGAGGCCTTCTGCGACAGACATCCCCCTCCTAAGATACGACAGGAGGGAATTCTTCAACAGCTCTTGGAAAACCAGCTTTAGTAAAAATCTTCAACATAATTTTATCGCTAAGGGCGCGCCCTCCTTGTAGGGAAGGAGAGGGCGTGGCCTAATTTCTAACAAACATCCTTTTCGACTGCTTTTATGTCTCTCAGGGCGCGCCTTTCAAGTACGAGAGGTGAGAGCGCGTCCTCATTCTGTAAATCTTTATCAAAACCCGAATTTATCCTGAAAATCCCCAAATTGAACTCGTATCTGACCCGAATCAATTTTAGAATACTCGAACCAAATTTTTGGCATAACAACTACCCCCCAATTCCATGTAAAACCAAAGATGAAACATGGAATTTCAATCTTAAACAACACCAAAATTTTTGTAGCTTTCCTTCTCCAGGGCGCGTCCTCGTTCTTCTTATCTTCAAAATTCTATACGAAGGGTGCGTCCTTCAATCCTCCAGTCCAAAATTTTATCTCCTTGACAACTCTAGTTCTGATTTCTTGGTAGAGGAATAACACAAATGCACCACATCTCTAAGCTTACATGAGATAACTCGGCATAAGAAACAAGAGATATTATGCACAAGTGTAAACCTCTCATAGGGCTTGCACTAAAGCTATATATATATATATATATATTTACAGAGGGCGCGCCTTATGATATTAAGGCGTACGGATCCCTTCAGCTGTCATCCACATACACTTCCATGGTCTTTTCAAGTTCCCTCCGCATCAATCAAGCCAAAGGGCATTCCAATGTAGCAGTATAATCCTCTATCTGTGATGAAAGAAGTGTGCTCCTGATCAGGTGCATACATGGAAATCTGATTATAACCCTAATAAGCGTTCATGAAACTCAAGAGAACATGCCCTCCTGTTATATCTACCAACGTATCAATCTGAGGAAGAGGAATACTAGGGCAAGCCTTGTTCAAACCCGTGAAATCTATACAAGTCCTCCATTTCCCATTTAATGAAAATCGAGATAGCTAAGCACTTTGGTAGTAAGACTCTTTAATCAAGACAACGTTTAATAATCTATCGCCTTCTTCCTTCAATGCAATAGCTCTTTCCTCACTTATCGGACGTCGCTTCTACCTAATACCCTTTATGTCAGGATCTATATTCAAGTGATGATGCATGACCTTTGGGTCAGTGCCCACCATGACTCCAAGCAAAAACATCTGAATCCCTAACATCCGCCAAAACTAAGATTGTATCTTCTATTGAATCAGTCTTTTCCACTGATTGAGGCATTCTTGGATCAAAATCAAAACTTCGAGGGGTCTTCAATCATGGCACCATCCTTAGAGGGCACATCCTCATTAAGAGGGAAGTCTTCCTCGACAAGAACATTCGCCAAGCCTTCCAATAACATTCTTCTTCGCTCGATATGCTCACCTCTAACGCTAATTGATATAATATCATCAGGACTTTCTTCAAGCTCTTCTAGATATCATTCTTGAAAATCATCAGAAACGAGTATCTGAGGGTGCGCCCTCTTGGTGGACGCCTCCTCTGGGTGGACGCCTCCTTATCTTCTAGTTCTTGAACAAAATAATGAGCCTAAATTTCTCCCTTGATGTTAATGATTCCTTCAGAGCTTCTTTCAATGAGGGTGCGCCTTCCATCTCTTTGTCTCCTGAAACCTTCATTTCCTTCAACAAGGGGCGCCCTACTAGGGCATTGTGAACTGACTCCTGACCCAAAACCATGAATTCCATCATCTGAGTTATTGGGAGAGAACCTTTTCCAAGAGTTACGGTAACCTGATTGCACCCATCATTTTGACAGCTTCTATTAAAAACCATAAATTTATGCATTCTCTGCTACCATGTCTTTGTCCGGAAGGCACACCTTCTTGTAGGTATTGTAATACATAATATTCCCCGGACTTCCATTGCCCGAGTCTGAAGAACACATGCCTCATCTTCGGTACAAGTGATATCTGCACACTCCTCCTTGAACAATTTAGGTGGCCTTAACTCCATGCTATTCACATCGGTGAGAGGTATATCTTGCCTCTCAAGCATATCTCTCCAAAGCATTATTGCTATCACCCCCCAAGTGATGTCCTCCAAAGATAGTGTGTATCCTTTCTTCCTTGACAAATTTTTTCTCCTCAATTTTATCCCCATCACGGAGGGCGCGCCCCCCGTTCTTCTTCTCAGGATTCTCTTTATGCTTCTTGACTTCTCTGACAATCCAATTGGTCAATTATCCTTCCTTGATCAGATCTTCAATTTCATCCTTTAGCTGACGACATTCATGAGTATTGTGACTTGTCGACTCATAGTACTCAAAGTGCTTATTCTTATCCTTGGTTTTCCAGGCAGACAGAGGAGTGGGCTTCTTAAAAAGCCCTTTATTCTTGTTCACCTCAAAGATGTGTTCAATCGAAGCCGCCAACGGAGTGTAATTATTTGTCCTTCAATCATTAGAGTACGTATATGGGGTTCCCCATTCTCTTCCAACACTAGTTGCATTCACTTCGTTAGGGCCAATTTTGGTACGGTATACAGGACTTGTAATCTTCCCCTTAGCGTTCCACTATCTTAAAAGATTCAGCCTCTGCAAAAACATCAACCAACATAGCTGAATCCCTTTCTTGAAGACGCTTCCAGAAATCCGTCTCTACTTGCAAACCAGCTATCAAGAAACTCTTAAGTGTCTCATCGGTTGTTCCTCTAACCAAAGCGGATTCTGCATTGAATCTTTTGAAGTAAGATTGAAGACTTTCTCCTTCTTTCTACTTGATGTTGGCCAGAGTTGTAACGGGAGGAGCATACTTCACTGCTGCTTAGAACTTGGCTAAGAACAAAGTCCTCATCGTCTTTCAATAGGTAATCACTCCAGATCCAAGCTTTTGAAACCATTTCTAAGCATTCTCACTGAAAACGTAGATCATTGGTCATAGATCTATATCCTGTAGGGAGCTGTGCCTCTAACCTCTGTTGAAAATAGAGAAGGAGTTTCTGCCGTAACAGATATCCTTCCTCCATCCAAGTGAGAAAGAAGCATCTTCAAGTTGATTACATTAAAAATGCCCACACCTGGAATATTTTGAACATTTGGTGGCAAAGTTGTTTGAGTACCCCCCAAGTGTAAGAACCTAGGTTTTTGTAATATTTCTAAAATGATCATAAACGGTGATTGGTGGAGGTTATGTAAAGTTTTAAGATCATATTATATGAATGAAGAAGTATTATACTTTTATGGATAAAGTATCGTTGTACCAAGAAGAAAGGGAATGTAGAAACTGTCAAATTACGTAGATTTTCACTTTTATTAAATATTGGTATAAATATGGGATATTGAGGTTAAGAAAATCTTTAAGCTAAGTTAAATACCAAGGCAAGGAATTATGTAATTTATTAGAAGAATTTCAAAGGCAAATGTTCAAGAACGAGGAAAGAAATTTCTACGCGACGAAACGCTTTTACAAGAAAATCTCTAAACTTGCATATGGAATTAAATGGTAAGCATTGGTTGATTAATAGGTGAGTAATATACCTGAAATTTACCATGTAATAGCCATGCAAGGCAAGGAGCATTGGATGCTAATCAAATAAGTCAAGTAGTGATTATTTAAACCAAGCATTGTATACCACTTTTGGGACAAATTGCCAATTACCTTTCTTTGGCAAAATTACTTTGGAGATTACCTTGGGTAATTGATAAGTGCTGAAGTATGATTGATATACATCAATTATACATATCATTTTATCAATTACATAAGAAAAGATAGCAAAAGCTCTCCCCCTCCATTTTCTCTATTTTCGGCCAAAAACAGAGCAGCCACTTCAAACTGCCATAACTCCCTCATTTCTTAATGAAATTTTGTGTTCTATAACTTTTTGGAAAGGTATTGAGATGCTCTACAACTCCTCTTTAAAATCCTCGTCCAGAAAATCAAGGTAAGACCCTCGTTTTTCCAGTTCTTTCAAGAGTGGTAATGCTGACTACGAAAATTTTTAAACTTGGTTGTTTAGGTTTTGAAGATTAAAGGTTGTTAAAGCTATCTAAGGTGTTTTTAAGGAAAGTCAAGCTTGGTTAAGGTTGTTAAGACTCCAAGGAAAGTAAAACACTCACACCCACCTTAAAACTTTATGAGCTATAAGTTGATTTGAAAGGTTGATGCAAGTATGTACATGTTTAAGGGAATTGTGATGTTTTAAGCTTTATAAGTATGGGTAAAGTTTTGGATAGTGATAAATGGATGTTACCACTGGTCTTATAGATTCTTGATGATGTTTATATGATCTTGATGGTGTATGGTTGAATTAAGTGGTTAGATGGAGTTCATGGAATTTGGAAATGTTCGGTTTATAGTCGTTATAATGTCGAAATTTCATTAGATCATTTGAGCAGTTAATACCGAATTCAACAAATGTTTTCTTGGTAAGTTTTTGGCCATAAACCAGTAGGACTTGTTTTGTAGTTTGTTTTGACACCAAGATCATGTGATTACGATTTACGGTTTATGAGATATGCTCGTTTTATTGAAACCGGTTAAAACGGACGAATCGTTAAGATGGACTGACTTTACCAAGTCAAACGAGCCCTTTAAAAATGGTCTGTGATTATGAAATTTTTACAGGGGGTAACTTAGTCAGTTATTAAATCCCTGTAAAAATTTGAAGATAAAAGGCTTAAGTTTCGATTTTATAGAAATGTTTAAGTCAAGAATGCGCATGAGAAACCACTGCAGAAAGAAGCTATATTTAGAGCAATAATTGAGCTAGCAAAAAGATGTTCTTAATTATGAAATTTGGATGAAAAATCCTCTGGACAGTTAAGAAGAAGTGAGAAAAAGAATTTCATGAAAAAGTTTATTTTTCAATTTTATAGAATTTTTCGAATCATAGTTGCGCAAGTGAAAAACCCTTTTAGGGGACGAATTAAGACGAACTTTAGTTTCGTTGAAAATGACCTTTAACGAAAGTCGTTATGAGACCAATAATTATCCAAAAGTGGTTAAAGGATATCATGGACTTATAATAAGCCAAACGTGTAATAAGGATGTATCATTACGAAGTTGTGTCTTTACGTGAATAGTCGATTTGACGGGATCGTTTAACGAACTAACCAAACCGTATTGATTATTATAGATCATCACACTAGAGACAGGGCCCAGACTATTCCGACATTATCAGGCAAGTTTTTGAAACTTGTACTTCAGGTATTTTCAAACTGTTGTTGTTGTGGTATAACTGTTATGAACTGTTTTAAAATTATTTTTGCGAATCAGCATGAAATATATGGTTTATTTATGTTGATTTATAAACCTGTTTAGCAAGTACGTATGCATGAATACATATATACATGTATGCGATGATGTGTTAAAAGTTCCAAGTAGGGTATGATAACACCCTTTCTTAGTAGGGGAGTCGGAGATATTTCGTCCGGATAAGGACATAAAAACCCGGAAGTCTCCGGAGATGATATATTACTTATATTTAGTTTTAAAAATAATCCAATAAATATAAATTGGATATTTTCGGATTAAAAATTCCTTTGATGATATTAATAAATATTATTTGAATATTTATTAATAAGTTGAATATGATTTTCAATTGAGGATTGTGAGTAAATATTTATTTAATAAATATTATTTAAATATTTATTGAATATTCTAAGCTGATTATTTATTTAATAAATATTATTTGAATATTTATTAAATATTCCAGGATGATTTACAAATCATATTATTTATTTCAAAATTATTTAAAACTTTAAAAAATTATTTTAAATATTTTCTGATCGTCGAAAAAGTATTTAAAAATGGATCGGGTTCCCATTTCTTCACTGACTATAGCTTCATTCATCGAAAAGTATCGCTACCTCGCTCAAACTTGTCAAAACTCGGGAACCCAAGGTTTTGGGAGCTAGTATTATTTATTTTCTCCCTTCGCTACCAATAAGAAATGCACCCTACCTAGTAAGGAGGGGCTCAGGTTTGACTAAACACTCAAAAACTCCGACCAACTCCCAAATTATGTTTGATGATGCGATTCTTAGTAATCAAAATCCGTTGACTAAAGTCAACCCACACAGCAGAGTTACTTCCTCAATTACTCATGGAAGTAAAGTTGTAATGATTATCAAACCAGTTGTCAAGCTTTGTGCTTGGGGGAAACTGAATTAAATTCTGTTCCTACGATGCATAGAATTCTCTCAGGGATTGGAGGAAGAGGGGACATCGCCTTCGGGCGTAGTCCAAATATTAAGGCCCATATGCGGTCAGGATGCGACCCGATAAGGGAACGTCGTCCTTCTACTAGTAGAGAAGCAGAGGCACGATATATTGGCTGATCACCAGATATCGTGGAAGAGGCTCCAGCATAATCTCATTCTTCCAATTGGAATTGTACTCTAACACTGTAATGAAAGCCTAGATGCTCAATTACCGATAGTGTTAACAGAATGATGAATTATTCAAAGTACCTCATAAATTCTTCGTTATATTTCTGGATAAAGAATGAAAAATGTTTAATGATGGTACAATATCAGTATACAATATGGCATATGGTTTATGTTAACAAAAGTACTTTGAAAACTATTATTATATGGCTGAGCTGTATTGCTCACTCATGATTTTCTTTCATATATACCACCACACAACAACAGATACTCATGGCAAGAACAAGGCAGACCCTCCGCAAAAGCGTGCTAACCGGTCAGCAGTTTAGGAGACTGTTTATGAGGCAGGTACCAGGGCAGCACCCAGTAGCATTACCACAGGTGAGCAGACTAAGTTGGATAGGTTTACAGCTTAGGTTGGTTAGATTTATTTACAAGCATGACTTGTGTAAGTTTCTGAAAACCAAACCTCCTTTTGGACGCAAGTGCCACCTTAGATGGTAATTCCTTTTTAAGTTGAACTTTTGAGATTATGACAATTTGGGTTTGTAATAACTATTTCAAGATGGTTGTAATAACTTAGTAATATTTTAATTTCGTCTCTGAGCCTATAATCTGTAAATGTTGAGTGTGATTGAGGGATCACAACATACTAAAATGAAGATTAAGAATAATGAATATTAAAATGGGAATTAAGGATAGAGTGACAGCCTGGATCTCCGACCCCGGATCTAGGGGTGTTACACCAAGGGTGGAGGTTGAGCTATCGTTTGAGCATTTCCTGGAACTTCCGCATGAAGTTGTGTGAGAATTACCTCTTGAGTCTGAGTTTGTTCCTTTTGACCTTAAGCTTGTGGATTTTCTTCAATCTGTGGATTCCCCTGAGGTCGTGGATTCCCCTGAGAACCTCCTTGATGCTTTCCTTTAGAGGGAGGGCGCGCCCTCGACCTCACTTCACTACAAGTACTTGAAGGAATTTAAGTGATACGAGGAGATCTATCGCGCCATCTTTGTTCTGAAGTCGCCTCTCTCCTTGATACTTCTTCATCCTCCAATCTTCATGGTCTCGGCTACTTCTTCTTCCAGCATCACCTTGAGAAGGGGCTTGTTAATATCCAAGGGGCCTCGACCTGTGATCAGGGGGCGCGCACTGTGGATCACCATCTCGAGGAAGGGCTCGCTCATGTCCAAGGGGCCTCGACCTGTAACCAGGGGGGGCGCTGTGGATCACGGGGCCTCAATTCCCAGTGCTTCTCTTTCTTCTAATGCTCAAGGAGTACCATCCTTAGATCGTCGTCACTAAGCGTTCCTTCAAGCTTGCAAAGTCTCTCTTTATCACGTTGAGTCTCACTGAGGGCGCTCCCTAAGCGATGTGGGTGAGGGGGCGCCCTTTCCTGAACAGGTGGCATCCTACGATCACAATTATCTTCACTTGGATGTTCAATAATAGGATCAGAATAATCTAACCTTCAAGGAGTCACCAGTTGAAACCTCCTTTCCTGCACTTCTTCACCTCTTCGAGACCTTTCCTCAACTTGAAAAGCTTTCCCTGTTCGACGGTGATTCCATGGAATACTCCGAGATTTTTTCCTGCTTCCTTGCTCTTGTTCCATTGAATCCACTCTTGCCCCGAAGTTATTTATGGCAGTTCCCATATGATATAACTGCTCCATTAACTCCACGTTTCTGATAAGAACGGGCGGATGTCCGCCAGTAACCGGATTTCCACGGTGTTGTGGGGGATTAGGGATCTCTTCCAGAATATAAGCTTCGTGACGAGCTTGATTACCCCCAAGCTATCTTCAAAATCATAACCATTTTCTTCATGAGAACCTCCACCTTGATTGTAAGACATCTCCAAATTTGATCAAGATACTATCAAGTGGTTTGATGACTTTAGAGTTCGGGAGGCTACACCCATCAAATCTAAGAGAATTGCACAAGAGCTTCAAAAGGATGTGGTGATGGAGGGCGCATCCTCAAAAGAGGGAAGGCTTGCATACTTACAAGAAAAAGTTCCGCATCTCATCTTCTACCTGAGGGCGCGTCCTCCCTTGTATGAGAACTATTCAAACTCACCTTTCCGGGTGCGCCCTACAGGCATAATCTTGCATTCTCGAAAAAGTATACAATAATCTTGCAAATTTCACTGAACTAAGACTAGGGAAAGTATACAATAAAGTGTACATGGACTACCCCCCAAGACTAGAAGGTAATTAAGTTACCTTGTAGTCTAATATTCAGACATTACTCTACTTCAATCAACTTCTGGTAGAAAGAGTCCATTCTCCGGTCACGGGCTACTTCAAATCTAATCCCATGAAGGGGCATCTCAAAATGAGGCATCCTACAAATAACATCTCTCGAAGAGGCATCTCACTAGGAGGCATCCAATAAAGGGTATCTCACGAAGAGGCATCTCACAAGGAGGCATCCTATGAAAGGCATCTCACGAAGAGGCATCCCCGTGGGGGTATTCCGCTGCTCACACAAATTGTCCTGAAATACATGTATATGTAGGGCTAGAGAGGTGCATCAGTACTACCCCCCAGTATTAGAATATCATTCCTTAAAGAATCGTCTTTTAAAGTGGCATCCCAAGAGGGGAATTTTAAGGGAGAGTCGTTGGAGTTGCTGAGGGCGATTACAAAGTCTCTTCTAGTCCGGATGAATGTCATTCTTTTGTAGAGGGGCTCACTCATGACCTTGGGGCCTCAACCTGCCTATCAGGGGGCGCACTATAAGATTCATGGGGCTGTACATCGTTGCGATCATACTTGCAGACAAAGCCACAACATGAGGTTGATAAGTTAGGGCGCGCCCTGATGCCTATCATTCAGGTCATTGTAGATATGAGGGCGCGTCCTCTATAGCAAAGTATTGTTTCTTCATAGAGGGGCTCGCTCACGACCTTGGGGCCTCAACCTTATGATCAGGGGGCACACTCTATGGTTCGTGGGGCCGCAACTCAACAGTTTCTTTCCTTCTGGAGTCCAAGCAGTAAATTACCCTCGTAGATATTGGAGTCCACCTGAGCATTTGCATCTTTCCTTGAGGGCGCGCCCTAACCAAAAAGGTCTTCTGAGGGAGGGTTCCTTGAGGGCACGTCCTATGTTGGAGGATTTTCCTGAAGTCGTGAATTTCCTTGAAGCTGAGTCCTGATGTAGAGCATTTCCCTGGGGTTGAGGATTCTCACTCTATCTTCCACTAGCTGTACTATAAGAAATCAAGAAAATAGTCGTAGGGCCTCTCTCTCTCTAGAGGGCGCGCCCTTATCAACAGGTCAAGGACTATTCCTCGTTTGGTGATTAAGCCAAACAATGTCATTCTTACTTCTTTGGATTCATTATCCACCAACGAAATCTCAAAGCAGGGCTCTCTCGTGTCCAAGGGGCCTCGACCTGTAATCAGGGGGCGCGCGCTATGGATCACGACCTCGAGGAAGGGCTCGCTAATGTCCAAGGGGCCTCGACCTGTAATCAGGGGGCATGCGCTGTGGATCACGGGGCCTTGATTCCAAGTGTTCCCCCTTTTTTGTGGCCAGAAAAACCCATGTAGGCCTTCTCACCAGGCAAACCCCTGTAGGCCTTCTCACCAGGCAAACCCCTGGAGGCCTTCTCATCAGGTAAACCCCTATAACTTTATACATGCAATAAATATATAGAGCAAAATAATAAAGAGGTTGGATATTACCTTGAGGCGCACCCAGTCAGGGGAAGGCGCGCTTCTTAATAATCATCTGAGGCATGCTCTGCTTGAATTAGCAAAACTCACCATTTACATCTTTCTCTTCTATATCATCTTCCATGGGTGCGCCCTGTGGCGCGTCCTGGGCAGTGCGCCCCTGATAAGAAATGCTGCACCTTGCAAGAAAATCTTTGAGACTTCTATTGACATGACCTCCTTCTGAGCGTGCCCTGTCAGATGGAAACACCTTTCTGGAATATCTTTCACGCTGAGGGACTGTTCTCACAACTTGGAATGTTGCGCTCGACAACTCTTGTGATCTTTTCTGAAGTAGATGTTCAACCTGCAACAACTCAATCAACGGAAACCTTAAATATTACCTGAATGAGGCATCCTAGAGATATGGACGTGTTCAACCATCAAATTCTCCTAGAAGTTAGAAATCATCTGAGCCTCAACTACCACCCTCAGGGCGCGCCCTGAGAGTTCTTGGGGATTCCCCTTCACAATCTCCTCCTACAAAAGTTCGAGAAACAAGTAATGGAAATCACAATAAAACAAGTTAAGGGTTACCTTCCTTCAGGGTGCGTCCTGATGACGTAGTGTTATGTACGGGGGTTCTCGATGTTGTTCCAAAACCTGCACCACTTTCTCTCGACGCCAAGGACCAAGATAATTTTCATGGTTTTCATTTTCTTTTTAGACCAAATTCTAGCATCCTGATCTAGTACTTTTGTTATCACTTCAAGGCGCGTCCATCATAATATCTTCATGTCAACTTTATTCTGGAGGTTGGCTGATATACATCGTTTATTGTACTTAAATCGTTGACGATGATGCGCCATAAACATAGTACATCTCCATATTTTATTTCTTGCACATGACATTAAGATCCCATGCAATATTGACTTGGCCTCTTTTTTTATTTTGACGGACCCTGCTAATTGTTGAAGGCGCGTCCTCCATTCTTGAACTCTGTTGAATTTTATTTCATCACCAACACATATATGTATATATATGTACTGAGGATGGATATATATAAAACTGATCCTTTCATCCGCGGACTTCACCACCATATCTTTTCTCTGTCTAACCATGCACACATGCCGCATGCATGAGTGTAGGCTTTGATAAATCCTCCATTATTTTTTTAAATTTCTTCACATGAGCTTGTGGAGATCACTTGCATAAAGTAAAGTAAACCCACCACTTCATTTTCTCACTTTTGGCTTTTGATTACCACTCCTTTCTTCATTAACAGTTGTTGGTAATTATCTTTCAACCTTCTTCATACATAGGATGCACCCTCATTAATTTGGAGAGATACTTACTTCACTTATGTAGTCAGGTTCGCCGTACCACCATATTGTCCCTTTTAAAAGTCCATGATTCCTATATCAATTTTACAAAATATTAATCTTGAGGCCATATTATAGTGGTATTTTTCTTACATAAATAAAAATGAAATAATAATAATAGTAATATTCTATTTTAGATATAATGTAATATGCATTATCTTTCAAAATATGATTTTCAAAACCTTTAAAATATGCACTCTTTTCAAAATATTTTGGAATTGTTTAAAAATAAGAATTATACTTTATATATACTTTAAAAATAATATATGTAAATTATCTATTCAAAAATATGTATATAATAGTTATATAAAAATATTAAAAGCATTCCCCTTTTTTATAAAAGAGATTTTACCCAAAATATTTTAAATGCAAAAATGTAGAAATTTTGGTATCATAATTTTTTTAATGTATGACATGATTATCGATAAAATTATAAAATTAAAATAAAATAAAAAAGGGAGAGAGCTTATCTTTGATTTTATCGAATTGATCCAGAAGTTAAAGGTGTTGACTGTTGATGTCTCTTGTTTGGCCCTGATGCTATTGTGCGCATTTTAGTAGCCCAGCACAAGACCTACTTCATTAACTTCATCATCACAAGCATGTTCGTGTGCTTTGCTTCTTTATTTTTTATTTATTTTTTTAATTAACCTTTTGGCCATGTAAATCGATAGCTCCCGAGATATGATGTTGTTCCCTCGATCTCTTGTGTCGACCACGTAATCACATCTTCTCCAGTTTCGTATATTCTTAATTCTTCCTAGTAATAATCGACTTTTAAATTAAAACCCTCGTCACGATAATCATCTTTTCCTCCTAAGATTATGATCTTGATCAGGGCCCTCCTTCTAGCGCCAATTTGTTGACGGAGGAATTTCGTAACAACAAAATTCGAGGTACGTCGCCGGAAGCAAGATCTATGATGGTGGTTCTTTGCCAAAAAAGTCGCCGGAGTGTGGTGGCTGTGATGAATTGGGGGCTGAGATTGAGAGGGTTTTTGGTGGTGGCTCGTAGCTGTTCACTTCCATCCCCCTCAATCTGCCTACGTACCTCTATATTTATAGAGGATCAGGCCCACGTAGTTCTTGGAGAGTAAGAAACCCAATTGGGCTTGGATTAATGGTCCAAAATTCGGAATGTTCTACTATGAGGCCTAACCACAAAAGGCCCAAGGCTCATCCAAGATCTCAAGACTTCACAGATAAGGAAACTTCCCCCATCGAGGACTAGTCCTCCGCTACAAGCTATTTCTTAATTTCAAGGATGCAGGTATAGACATGGTTTACCCCAAGTGCAGAACGCATCCCTGTCCCCCGAATGAGAAGTACCCACCAGATAGCAGGACAGGTGATCCAGAGCAAAGTTCAGGATTACCCCAAAGTTCCCCAATGAGAGCGCACCCATTGAATACAGGAACAGAGCTCCAAAGCACACACTAAAGAGGTACCCATCTTTCCACCATAGAGGGCGCGCCCTCAGTGTATAAAAAGGGTTCCTAAATCCAGGCAAACCCCTGGAGGCCTTCTGCGATGGACATCCCCCTCCTGAGATACGACAGGAGGGAATTCTTCAACAGCTCTTGGAAAACCAGCTTTAGTAGAAATCTTCAACATAATTTTATCGTAAGGGCGCGCCCTCCTTGTAGGGAAAGAGAGGGCGCAACCTAATTTCTAACAAATATCCTTTTCGACTGATTTTATGTCTCTCAGAGAGCGCCCTTCACGTACGAGAGGTGAGGGTGCGTCCTCATTCTGTAATCTTATTCAAAACCCTAATTTATCCTGAAAATCCCCAAATTGAACCCATATCTGACCCGAATCCATCTTAGAATACCCGAACCGAATTTTGGGCATAACAAAGAGTACATCATGCCTAATTAAACAAAAGTCTAGATTCTTCTTGATTCTTCTGCTATAGCAATCCCATTCCTGACTTCAACTATCTTCTTTTCCATCCAAGCAAAATTGAAAGGTTACCAAAACCAGATACAAATCAAGAAAACTAAGTTAAAACAAAGACATAAGTTTGAGAAAAAACAAAAAGTATATAATATCATATTATTTAATAATAAATTCTGTATACGATGATAAGATATAAATAGAAAAATAACTATATATATAATCCAACCAAAGGGGGTCCCTTTGGTTACCCCGTTTTCGATCATAGAGTCTATGATTTTTTTTTATAATTATAAGTTTACAGTTTAATAATATACTTTTTACATTTGGAGTTTTGACTTTTATTTTATACAATGATGTCTATATAATGATTTAATTATATTATAAATAGATAAAATATAATATTTTTATAATTTAATTGGTAACACTAGTGCCTTCTAGAGTTAAGAATTTGAATATCAAAAATAAAAAAAATAACTATAACAAAAACAAGCCAACTTTTTAATAATATTATTAATATTTTAATATTAAATTTTAAAATCAATCAAAATATATACCTATATCACTATTTAATTATGTTTATTTAATTATTTATTATGTATACTATTTTATTAAATCCAAGATAAGGAAAATTTTGGTTTTCAGTAATTTTAGATCTTTTATTCGAAATTAAAAGATAAGAAAATAGGATAATTAATGACAAATTAATAATTAGCGATTGCCTATTCTAATTAAAACACATTATCTTTTAGCTGAAAATAATATCACACAATATCTTACAATCATTAATAAAATATATAAAAAAAACTCGTAAATTTATTAGAGACAAACATGAGTATAATTTTTGTATTTTGATTCAACTATAATAATCGTTAGATTTTTAGTAAACAGATATGAACCGTTATATCTAATGCTAAGAAATATTATATATTTAAATTACTCTACTAAAAACTAAAATTTCGAATTCCGTCGATAACATATTTAAATTAAAATTTAATAATATAAGTTTTAAATCATGTATGCCATTAATTAAATTTTTATTAAATTAAATTAAAATCAAAATAACTATTGAAAAAATTAATTATTTTTTTTGTAAACCAAATAGTATATAATAAAAATTTCAGGCTTAAGGAACTTAGTAGAAAACACCACTCCAACCGTGTGCTAGTGGTTTCTTAAAACACTAAGGTCTTCTAGCCATTCTCTACTTTTGGTGAACCACTAGTCATCCCTAATTTGATTTCCATCAATAAAAAATTCACTTCACTCTATTTTTCAATATGGGTTTCATGTGCCTGAGGATGACCTCAGGGTTCCATATGAGATTATTAAAACAATTTCAATACAAATTTAAGGGTATTAATGTAAATTAATGAAAAAAAGTTTTATAATTACAAAAATGCCCATGCTGGGCGCCTTCCTTTATATGCACATATTTGTTATAACCTTAGAAAAGATACCTGAGATTGTCCTCATGCCCAATTTTCTCTTTCAATATTTGTCCATATCTCATTCTTTAATTTGTTTCAAATTTATTATTATAATAATAAGGAATGAATATAGGGAATGTTATTCGAGTTGATGTACAAAATAAGGTTCCTAAATCACTAGGAACTGGTAGGCTAGGAATAGCCCAGGCCCAATTAGGCGCAACCTTGGGTCCAAAAAACTATAAGCAAGTCTAACTCATGAGAATAAGAGCAGCCCAGCCCAGGCTACTGGGCCCGGACCGGGGGCCACCACTACGTGGCATGGTCCCCTCCCCAGACTAGGGGACTGTTGGGTTCCGAGGCATAAAACGCAGCGGATAAACGTAAATAAAACAAAATTTTCGAAACCAAAACCAGGATCCATGTATAATTCCAGGCAGATTATGGAGATAACGAATCATACCTATTAAGATCTTGTTTCACGAACTCAACGGAGATCCTTGCTTGTAATCACCACACACAGTCCTTGCGTCAAGATCCGTGTCTCTAAGGTAATCCACACGAACGTCCGACCGTCCAACGATCCGAGGAGCCAGGTACTAGCCCGCGAAGAACAGCCTCTCTCTCTCTCTAGCCTCTCGAAGATGGAGCTGCTAAGGTTTTGTCAAAAACGATTTAATGACTCTTCACCCTAAAGTAATACATCATTATGTATTTATACGAGAGAAATAATGGGCTAAAATCAAAAAACCGAATTGGGCTTCCTTAAACCCAATTCTATTTCTATTCTGATTTTATTATTGGACTTCCTTAAATCCAATTCTGTTCTTACTTTATTAAATTCGAATTTGCTTAGATAATTAATTAGGACCAGTCCAATTAATTAAATAACCAATTCTCAATTTAATAATGATTTAATTTAAATTCTTAATTTAAACTAAAACTCCTTTTAAGACGTTCTAAGTGTGTGACAATAACCTTTTAATAGGTTATTATTACGTTGGCAATAATTTTAATATCTAATAAAATTATAAACAATGAGCGGTATCTAGTAATACATCATTGCTACCCAAGTAATAATAATAATCGGTGATTCAATTTAAACCTTTTGTGATTAATGTTTCTGTGTAATATAATCCCTTTAACCAAATATTATAGATTAAACTCGAGGCATGTGTTTAGTCATCCTCTTCAACATTTAATCCGGGTTTACTTGATCCATGAGTAGACTATTAAAACAAATCATTATTTGAGCACGGCCATGCATTTTATAGTCTCACTCAATCAAGAGGCCAATAATATCTCTCCTAATTCTAGGAGGGTTAAATCCTTTATCTATCATTCATATTTCTCATGATATACCCGATGTCCACTTTTATCATCACCCGGTCAAAGGTAACTTTTAATGTAGTCAAAGTATATTAATCCTCGTATAGAAATATAATGACTCAAGTCAAAGGACCATTACACCATTATCACTGTGAGTCTTTCTTATGATTTTATTAAACATGAAGAATCTCACTGTGGGTCTGTCCAGTACCATGTACCCCTACATGTACCTATGTTTTTGACTTTAGTATCTCCATACTTATAACCAATGAGATGTGGTTATCTGTCAAACAACATACTAGTCTATTTACGTATTATTATTGCCCTGTAATAATAATACTCGACTAGGGACCTTTAAGAATATGATATATTATATAATCTCAAGTTCAAGTCATGTACTTAAACTATACAATGTGTATCATGATTCTAAGGACATTTATTATGCTAACAAATATATCGCAGTAATTAAAGTCATAATAAATATGTTTAATGAATAATCAAATGACATAAGGGTTTATTAAAAGAAACAATGTATTGCCTCTAGGGCACCTACACTAACAATCTCCCACTTGCACTAGAGCCAATCACCCATGTATCTAATACACATGGAACTAGTGTGACCATCGTGCTTCTGTTGCGACAAGCCTTTGGTCAGTAGGTCTACAATGTTATCATTTGTGTGCACTTTACATATGTGTATGTTACCTCCGTTTAGACAAAACACAAAACCAGACTGTGATACAGTATCATCCCTGTCTGTTTGGAAACTTACATCGGTGTAACCTTTTACAACCAGTTTCTCCTCTCCTCCATACACCAAGAATGAATCTTTAGTCCTGTTCAGGTACTTTAGAACATTCTTGACTGTCGTCCTGTGACCTTCACCTGGATTAGACTGGTATCTGCTCGTCATGCTCAAAACATACGAAACATCTGGGCGAGTACATACCATTGCATACATGATAGATCCAATTACTGAGGCATATGGAACCTTACTCATGTGGTCCTTCTCATCCAATGATTTCGGACACTGGTCTTTAGAGATCGTTATCCCTTGAGACAGGGGGTCATATCCCCTTTTTGCATTTTGCATACCAAAATGATGCAAAACCTTATCAATGTATGTGCTCTGACTTAGACCGATCATCCTTCTAGATCTATCTCTATAGATCCTCATTCCTAGAATGTAGGTTGCCTCTCCTAAGTCTTTCATGGAGAAGTTGCTCCCTAACCAAGTCTTAACAGCCTTTAGAGAAGGTATGTCATTCCTCATTAGTAGTATATCATCAACATATAGTACTATGAATGCCACATGGCTCCCACTAACCTTCTTGTAAACACACGGTTCATCTTCATTTTGAACAAAGCCATACTCTTTGACTATTTCATCAAAACGAATATTCCATCTTCTAGTGGCTTGCTTCAATCCATAAATGGATCGACGTAATTTACAAATCTTGCCAACATTCCTTGGATCGACAAAACCTTCAGGTTGTGTCATGTACACATCCTCTTCAAGGCTTCCATTAAGGAAGGCTGTTTTGACATCCATTTTCCAGATTTCATAATCATGGAATGTTGCAATGGCAAGCAAAATCCTTATGGACTTGACCATAGCCACTGGTGAGAAAGTTTCATCATAGTCAATACCATGAATTTGTTTGAAACCTTTTGCAACCAGCCTTGCTTTATAGGTCTGAACATTTCCATCCATGTCAGTTTTCTTCTTGAAAACCCATTTGCACCCTACGGGTTTTACCCCTTCAGGTGGATCAACCAAAGTCCATACTTGGTTTTCGTACATGGAATCCATCTCGGATTTCATGGCTTCAAGCCATCTCTTAGAGTCTGGACTGTTCGTAGCATCTTGGTATGTGAGAGGCTCATCTTCATCTATAAGCATCAAATCACCACGTACATTGAGTCAAGAGAAATCCATATCTCTCTGGCTCATGGCGAATTCTACCAGTTCTACGAACAACCTGTGTTTGTTGAGCATTATCATTATCCAGCTCTTGTTCCACTTCAGGTTCATTGCTATTTTGTGGTTCTCAATCTTCATCGAGATCTATAGTTCTCTCACTGTTTCTTTTGGAAACAAAATCTCTTTCCATGAAGACAACATCTCGAGCAATAAACACTTTCTGCTCAGAAGGACTATAAAAATAATACGCCTTTGTTTCATTAGGGTATCCCACAAAATTGCACTCTTCGGATTTAGGTCCAAGCTTGTCAGATACTTGACGTTTCACAAACGCCTTGCATCCCCAAACTTTCATAAAGTTCATGCCTGACCGTTTCTCCTTCCATATTTCACATGGAGTCTTTTGAACCTTCTTAGTAGGAACACGGTTAAGTGTGAAAGCCGCTGTTTCTAGAGCATAACCCCAGAAACTTATTGGAAGATCTGCATGACTCATCATCGATCGCACAATATCCAACAAGGTGCGATTTCTCCTCTCTGAAACTCCATTCCATTGAGGTGTACCTGGCGGAGTAAGTTGTGATACAATACCACACTCTTTTAAATACTCTTTAAAATCGGTGCTTAAGTATTCACCCCCACGATCGGATCGTAAGATCTTAATACTTACACCTCCGCCAATTTGCTTCTCTACTTCAGCCTTGTATTCTTTGAATTTTTCAAAAGAATCGGATTTATTCTTCATAAGATATACATATCCATATCTACTGAAATCATCAGTAAATGTTATGAAGTAGTAGTAGCCTCCTCTAGCCATCACACGCATTGGGCCACATACATCACTATGTATTAGCTCCAGACGTTTAGTGGCCCTTTGACCCTTACCAGTGAAAGGGGCTTTAGTCATCTTACCAAGCAAACAAGATTCGCATTCTTTGTATGATTCAAAATCAAACTTATCCAAGTATCCATCCTTATGTAATTTGGATATGCGTTTCTCATTTATATGGCCTAGACGACAATGCCAGAGGTATGTTTGATTTGAGTCATTGACTTTAAGTCGTTTGTTTTCTATATTATAGACAGGATTATCTAAATCAAGAACATATAAACCATTAAACAAACGCGTAACACCATAGGTTAAATCATTCAAAGCAAAAGAGCAACTGTTGTTCTTTATTGTAAATGAAAAACCTTTCTTGTCCAAACAAGAAACAGAAATAATGTTTCTGCGAATCGCAGGCACGTAAAAACAGTCTTCTAGTTCTAGAACAAGCCCAGAGGGTAAAGATAAATAATAAGTGCCTACAGCTAAAGCAGCAACTTTTGCTCCATTGCCAACTCGTAGGTCCACTTCTCCCTTAGCCAAAGTCCTACTTCTCTGCAGTTCCTCCACATTTATACAAATCTGAGAAGCACATCCGGTATCCAATACCCAAGATGTAGAAATAGACAAATTGACTTCTATAACATAAATACCTGATCCAGAAATCTAAACACCCTTCATTTTCTTCAGATCCTCCAAATAAACAAGACAGTTTCTCTTCCAGTGACCAGTTTTCTTACAGTAGTGACATTCACCCTTAGCAACACCACCTTTAGGCTTTAAAGCCTGTTTGGGACCTGACTTTGGCTTGGGTGTAGAATCAGATCCAATCTTCTTCTTACCCTTCTACTTGCCTTTCCCCTTGGCCTTATCTTTATTTCCCACGATCAGTATGGGAGCAGGTTCAGCTGTATTCATGTTGGTTTCATATGTCCTCAACATAGCCAACAATTCAGTAGGTGTTTTGTCAAATTCATTCATATTTTAGTTCACAACAAACTGAGTAAATTTGCTGTTCAAAGAATTCATGATTAGGTCAATACCAGTTTCCGGACCAATCGGGAAACCCAAAGTAGCAAGGTACTCAATGTAACCAATCATCTTCAAAACATGTGGGCCAACTAATTCACTTGCCCCTTGTTTGCAATTAAAGAGTGACTTACTCGTGTTGAACCTTTCTTGACGAGTTTGGCTTGCAAACATGCTTTGCAAGTGCTCATTGATAGTATATGCATCCATATGCACATGCTGTCTTTGAAGCTCAGCACTCATAGTTGCCAACATGAGACATGCAACATCATTTGCATCATTCTCATCCCTTGTGCGGGCCGCTCGTTCCTCAACAGTAGCGTTCTCAGGAAGGGGACCTGGCGGAGGGATATCAATGACATGAAGCTTGCGCTCCTGCCTGAGGACAATCCTCAAATTCCTCTGCCAGTCTAGGAAGTTGTTTCCTCCTGTCAGTTTGTCCTTTTCAAGGACTGATTGTACGGATAGTGTGTTTGTGTTGTTTGCCATTAGTATCTACAATGATAAATGCACAAAATAAACATTAGATTGTCTTGGTTATAAATTATGTTCAAATGATTATGATATATTCATAATATATCTCCCACTATTTTTATCAAATTAATAGCCCTTACTATTAATTCGGAAAGCATATCCCATAAATCTTTCTAGTGAGCCAAGATCCATATTTCGTCATGTCCTAAGTCAACCACTGGTAGTCCTTAAAACATGATTATTTAGGTAGACAACAATTGTCAATTATATCATATAAAATTCTTGGATAGTTTGGTGAACAACGGTTGATCTTATCTATCTAATAGATTTTTAACCAAACTCTATGCTTCTAAGTTCATAATAGTTGAATATAACCGTTTATTTCCACCACATTATGACGACTCAGTTAAGTTAGACCCAATGATACAACGGCCGAATATAACCATTTTTATTCGTCGCATCTCACCACGATAGACAGGAGTCCCCTGCCACTGACAATCATTCCCCTTGTCGATCTAGGATTCGATGAGTGTTCATTCATTGGAAAGCATCTGATTAAGACTTAATATTTTGTTAAGGGGTTTAAAGAATTTATGACGATCATGATCACATCATAAAGAGATCCTCAATTTTCCTTGAACCAAATACTTCAAATTGACATCTTAGATTGTTCATTTCCCAGGTAGATGGAGGATCCCAATGGTCACACTTAATACCCATTAACCTTACGAATACGCATATCCGCTTTTGACAGAAAATCCCAATTTTAGATATCAAAAATCCATATTTAATTCCATGTTTTAAAATCCATATTTTATAAACACAAGAATCTCATGATCGTTTGTTAATTTTAAAATCTTGAATCGTTACAGATTTTATCTTGTTTAAGCAGGCATGGCATGGGTGATGTATCTAATACATTCATTCATACATGATTAATCTAATTAAAGCATGCATCTCTATGTATCTTACACATACATTCATACATCATATGTAAAGTAAGTGCAGTATGTAAACGTGATTGGTTATGGCATTTATCCTATATGATCCTCTCCAGCTAATGAAAGGATCAAGGTCAATCTATGGTGGAATAAACATAAATACAAATTACATGTCTTCATTCTTCTTGTCTTCTTGGTTGCTCCTTCTCTTGGACCATCCTTCAATCTTCATTTACATTACATTGAATAATTGAATACAATCTACACTAAAGTACTTACATGATAAAACTCGAGTTACATTCGAGGTTCAACAATTACAAGAATGAAGAAAACGACATGCAAGTCGTATTTATAAAACCAAAACCATTAATCTTAGGGTCTTAAGGCCATAACCATCACCATGCTCAAGTAACAATTAAATAATATGTCATATTATATAATCATGTTATACCATATCATATTTCAGATGATCCAATCAAAGAAATCATATACCGCAAAAATCAGAAAATCAGAATCAAATTCTGAAAACAATAAATCGTCTTTTTCATGCAATAAACGGCGTCAAACGCCTTACAGACGAGTCGCTGATAGCTATGCTATCAGTTTTGTTCAGACGCTCGTTTCCAGTCAGAAAACACATATCGTTTGCGAAAATCGGACACTGGACAGATTTCACCATAATTGCACAGCGTATACAGAAATCGTATCGTATACAATCCCCATATCAAGAAAAAACATTAATCATATATATATATATATATATATATATATATATATATATATCAGTATATATACAGATTATATAATCATATGATCATCTCAATCATCTTAAATCATAACAGAACCATATATATGCATCATAACATATTATAAACAGCATATATAAGAACATAAACATGGCAGATTCGCAAAACATGCATACTCGCATCATATACAGTTAACACGTAACCAAATCAACCCCTTATACACGTAGCTCTAATGCCATTGTTGGGTTCCGAGGCATAAAACGCAGCGGATAAACGTAAATAAAACAAAACTTTCGAAACCCAAACCAGGATCCATGTATAATTCCGGGCAGATTATGGAGATAACGAATCATACCTATTAAGATCTTGTTTCACGAACTCAACGGAGATCCTTGCTTGTAATCACCACACACAGTCCTTGCGTCAAGATCCGTGTCTCTAAGGTAATCCACACGAACGTCCGACCGTCCAACGATCCGATGAGCCAGGTACTAGCCCGCGAAGAACAGCCTCTCTCTCTCTAGCCTCTCGAAGATGGAGCTGCTAAGGTTTTGTCAAAAACGATTTAATGACTCTTCACCCTAAAGTAATACATCATTATGTATTTATATGAGAGAAATAATGGGCTAAAATCAAAAAACCGAATTGGGCTTCCTTAAACCCAATTCTATTTCTATTCTGATTTTATTATTGGACTTCCTTAAATCCAATTCTGTTCTTACTTTATTAAATTCGAATTTGCTTAGATAATTAATTAGGACCAGTCCAATTAATTAAATAACCAATTCTCAATTTAATAATGATTTAATTTAAATTCTTAATTTAAACTAAAACTCCTTTTAAGACGTTCTAAGTGTGTGACCCTATAGGTTATTATTACGTTGGAAATAATTTTAATATCTAATAAAATTATAAACAATGAGCGGTATCTAGTAATACATCATTGCTACCCAAGTAATAATAATAATCGGTGATTCAATTTAAACCTTTTGTGATTAATGTTTCTGTGTAATATAATCCCTTTAACCAAATATTATAGATTAAACTCGAGGCATGTGTTTAGTCATCCTCTTCAACATTTAATCCGGGTTTACTTGATCCATGAGTAGACTATTAAAACAAATCATTATTTGAGCACGACCAAGCATTTTATAGTCTCACTCAATCAAGAGGCCAATAATATCTCTCCTAATTCTAGGAGGGTTAAATCCTTTATCTATCATTCATATTTCTCATACTACTCATGATATACCCGATTTCCACTTTTATCATCACCTGGTCAAAGGTAACTTTTAATGTAGTCAAAGTATATTAATCCTCGTATAGAAATATAATGACTCAAGTCAAAGGACCATTACACCATTATCACTATGAGTCTTTCTTATGACTTTATTAAACATGAAGAATCTCACTGTGGGTCTGTCCAGTACCATGTACCCCTACATGTACCTATGTTTTTGACTTTAGTATCTCCATACTTATAACCAATGAGATGTGGTTATCTGTCAAACAACATACTAGTCTATTTACGTATTATTATTGCCCTGTAATAATAATACTCGACTAGGGACCTTTAAGAATATGATATATTATATAATCTCAAGTTCAAGTCATGTACTTAAACTATACAATGTGTATCATGATTCTAAGGACATTTATTATGCTAACAAATATATCGCAGTAATTAAAGTCATAATAAATACGTTTAATGAATAATCAAATGACATAAGGGTTTATTAAAAGAAACAATGTATTGCCTCTAGGGCACCTACACTAACAGGGACCCCAGACTGGTGACACTCAGCACACGTGGCACTCCAGCTCGGCCAACACTCCCACACCTGGCGCTGACCAACACTAAATGCCAATGATTGACATGTGTCAAATCATGCCTGCAACAGTATTAGCACACTCAATCAACGACCCCCACAAATTTGGACACGTGTCCCACATCCTGTGAATTCAGCGGGTTGTCCCCCAGATCCAAGGTCAGGAGCAGAGGTAACCTGCTGCTAAACCCTAGGCTTAGGGCTATAAATACCCCTAGAGAATGGGGTTTAGGGATTAGACATTATTACACACCAACACGCATTTATTGCTTTTATGATACTCGCTTGATTATTATCTTCCAAAGCCAACTCTTATTCTCATGCCGGAGGCACCTCGGGGACAAACCCCCCTCCGGTGTTGTTTTGTAGACACCCCACAACAGCTACACCACTTCCAAGGCAGGAGTTGGCGAGGAAGTACTCGATCAAGTTCCAGAGTTATCATTGGCGCTAGAAAGAGGGGCTGAACCTCCGAACCACCATTACCCCGAACTAAACTACCCAGTCGAGCAAAACCCAAAAAACCATAACCTCCCACATTAACCATGACTAGAGGAAGCAAATCCACTCAATGACAAACACTCAGCAATCCCAGAGAAGAACACCTCAACCCAATCCCGGAGCAGAACCCAACTACAAACACACCGGTCATTGAAAGAATTGGAATTGGGCCCAGGGATGCCCGGGTCACAATTGAAGTCAACGCTTACAAGTACATAGATGTCCCTCTTACTTCAATGCACATGGAAAACCTAACTCCGGAAGACCTAGCCGAAGCGATCTGAGCATATCGCAATCGCCCTCCACCAGTACCTGAGCCCGAACAAGCCAAAAATTTGGAGGGGTCAGGAAATTCACACCAGTCCCAAGGTTCAGTCTTTGACCGCCTCGGGGAAAAAGGCAAAGGAAACAAGAAGAAAACCTACAAAGCCCAAAGCCAAGCCAAAGATAATGAAGCCATCAAGCTCTAGAGACTAGAAGAGCTTCGGGAAAAGATCAGACAAGAAGAACAAGCTAAACTAGATCTCAGAATCAAAAGGCGCCTCCAGGAAGAGGAGGAGAGGATGAGAAAATCTGGATCGAAGAGAGCTCAGAGAGAGGTTAGCCCGGAAATTATCTCCGATGAAGACGAGCACAGAGATCTAGTACAAATTATCCATGAGCTCCAGAGAAAGGTAAACAATGACTCCGGATTTGAGGTCCAAGATACACTTACCCCTTTCAGCCAGAAGCCATCCCCAGGCAGAAGAACCTCAAGCATTATAATTTTGATTCCTTCGACGGGCTAGGAGAACCGGAGGAACACCTAAACTACTTTGAACAAATATCCCTGATATACTTTTACAATGATCTAACCAAGTGCAGGTTCTTCGCCTCCACCCTCAAGGGCGGAGCTCAGAGATGGTTCAGCCAGATTCCTTCCCGGAGCATACACAGTTAGAGGGAATTCAGGGAAGCCTTCCTCCGGAGATTCCGGGCCAACAAAACCCAAGAGTTCCACATGTGCCACCTTGAAATAGTCAGGCAATATGACAATGAGGCCCTTTCAGCCTATATGAAGCGGTTCCAAGAAGCCATAAACAAGGTCACGAACCTAGATGAAAGAGAGGCCTTGAGCATATTCCGAAGAGGCTTGGATCCGGATTACAATGAGCGGTATGTACTTGAGCTCATATAATTAGAAACCCCAGAGCCTGGCCTCGGCCTATGCAATGGCCAGTAAATTCATTAAGGAAACATATGTCTTGCACACAATGAGGATGACTAGATAGGGCACTTCCTCAAACTGAAACAGAGATGATCGCCACAAGAACGACTACCCGCCAGATAAGAAGTTCAAACCCACCAAGCAAAGTAACTACATCCCCAACTCTCAGCTAGCAATCCCGGATAAAGACTACTCCTCCAAGCCCAAACACGACACAAGGCCCCCTGGGCCGGGGAAAACTGAACCTAAGCCCGAGCCCAAGTGGACACCCCTGAACCGACCCCGAGCTGAAATACTGAAGGAGATCCGGGACAAACCCTTTTACCACCCGCCTAAGCCTATGATGGCAGCCCCGAATGATAGACCCAAGCACAAACACTGCGACTACCACGCAACCCACGGGCATCACATGGAGAACTGCCTATCTTTCAAATTCTTCATTGAAGACCAGATCAAAAAGGGGAACATGAACCAGTACCTGGCGCGGAGGACAACAGAGAGAGGTGAGGGGTCCGAGGCCCAAAAAACTAACAACGTGGTACACGTGGTATTGAGAGGTTCCAGCTCTCCCCCAAGAAGCCTGGACTCAGGGAATGAGCACTACACCAAATATGGGCTATTGCAATGCCAAAAAAGTGTCATATTAGACCCCAAATGTGTTACAATAGAAGTTTTTGCAACGTTTTTGCGAAAATTCAGCGTTGCATCTGCTGCCGTTGCAATAGACCCCTATAGCAACGTTTTACCTACGTATTGCAACATTTTTAAAGTATTACAATATCCCCTTTAGTGCAACACTTTAGTAACATTTAGTGACACTTTTATGATGTTGCAATAGACTATTGCAACACCATTTTGTAACATATTTTCGTTAAAAGTGTTGCACAGTCAATTTATTGCAACATTTTTACGTAACATTTTACCCCCTATTGTAATACTTTTTGTTTTTTTTAGCAACATTTATATGCAACAATTTTGTTTCTATTGTATTCCATTTTTATACTTATTGCAACATGTATTTGCAACACTTTTTATTAGTACAATTTGCAATATCCTGTTTGAAAAGTCAATAAACCAATACAAAATAGATATCAAACCAGAACCACATTTCCCATTCAACAAAATATACCATAAAGTCCAAACAGAGTCGGCTTATACCATAACATAGCAAATCACAGAATATATGTCGAAAGTACATAAATCCAAAGTCAAAACACATAGTCGACTTACACACCAATATCTAAATAAAACTTGGTCTTTACTAAGTACCAAGCTACCAAAAGTACGCACACATGCATATAAAATAAAAGTACTGATCATCAATCTTCATGATTTTCGTTCAGATCGTCCTCGTGATTGCCATCCTCGCTATCATCATCCTCTTGATCATTGTTGTCCTCACTTTCATCACCACTGCTAGCACATAATTCTTCAAGATCTAGGTGTTTGAAATTTGGATTGATTTCTCCCAGTCTGACTATTACCTTTGTCATTTTTTCAGACAAATTTCTGTCGACCATCTCCTACAGCTCAGACATGATTTCTTCCCTTATCGTCTTTTTCAAATCATTCACATCAGTAGGAGTACCAGAGCTAAGAAGTTTCTGTTGATGATCTTGCTTTGTTTTTCTACATTTGCCTGATCTACCCAAAAGCCAATTGGGACCATGTTTTGGTTTTTTAACTTGCTCACCACTGCCATCTTCAACATTTGGAGTCTACCAATAAACATGATTCATAAAAATAAAAACACATTAATACTGAAAAGGACTGAAATACATAATCTTTTTTTTTCCAAGTGAAATACATAATCTTTTAAAAATGAAAGGACTGAAATACTTAATTAATTGCATCATTACCTTGTATTGCCGGCCTGGCTTCCGTTTACGGGTTTTCGCATAAATATCATCTTTTGGAGCTAGTTCTTCAGGATCGATTTTCTTTTCGGTTTTCTGTGAAGAAAATGCAAGAAATGGGATAATGTAAGTGTGGATTTATAAACACATAGCAAAAGAAAATATGCAAGAAAATATGTAAGTGTGGACATACTATTTTCTCGCCAATTTGCGCAAAGCTTTTACGACCCGCTGTGTGTGTCTCTACAATCAACTTAAGATTTTCTGCATTTTTCTTAGCTTGCTCCTGACCATTCAGTAAAGTGCAAAGAACATAAAATCACTTCCAACAAATTTTCAAAATAAAATTGCAATAAGGTGAAGTTCTAGCTAACCGATCTTAATAAAAATGTATATACCTGAACTTCTGCATCCCCCCAGTATTTAAGCAGCACCTTGAATTCTTCGACTGGAATGACATTGGGCTTGTTTTTTAGCCTGTCTTCATCATTATAATATGGTTTATAATGATCGTTCTTAACCCAGCTTTTATGCTGCCTCCACGCAGCACCAATAGTCCGCAATGTGTATGTTCTTCCTTCCCCGGGAATCTCATATTTAGTCTAATTAAATTAGTTAAATTATTAGGTGCCATATACTATAAACTTGCAGGCTATAAGTATTCTACACATATGATTAAAGTCATAGACTCCATAGCTCCTCCTTTTGTATTAGGTGCCATATACTATAAACTTGCAGTCAATAATTAAAGTCATAGACTATATGATTTTGGTTTTACCTTCACAAAACTCCATAGCTCCTCCTTTTGTTGTTGAGGAAATCTATGCCAGTTTATGCAATCAAGTGGGACAGATTACCTACCCAATGTCCCCAAAAACTCCTTAAATTCAGATAAGACCTTGTCATCATCAGCCACGACCTGCAACTCGATGTTCAGCTTAATAATCTTCTTTTCATCAGCCCTCCTTGTGTACACAGCATTCATTAATGTAGGTCCTCTATGCTTCCTTTTTATTTCTGTACCTAAAATTAGTAAAAAAAAACTTAAGTACTAAACAAACACAATTTCCTCTTTAAGACAATATCAGTAAAAACCACAATTACCGGTTGGAATTTGTGTTTCCTCATGAGTTTGTGAATGAACTGTCTGACCACCATCACCCACTTGCATTTTTTCTTTCTGACGATCTTTCATTATCAAATAAGCCTCCATTGAACCAATTCCTTGATTGGTCCACTTTTTGGCTGGTGCCACTCTCTCAGGAAAGGTTGGTGTTATAACTTTAGGCAAGGGAGGGGGAGGTGGTAAAACAAGGGATGATGGTTCAGTTACGGGAGGGGTTGATTTCCGAGTTTCAGGATGGGGTGAGTATTCAGACTGCTAACAATTATTAACACAAATAAAATTAGTACAAACAGAGTTGATAAACAGTTATTAACACAAACAAAGTTAATATACCTCTACCTGCGAAGATGAAGGACCTACGGCCCTTGAACGTGTTATCGGTCTACGAACAGGATTGGTCACCTTCTTCACCTTTTTTTCTTTCAACTGAACAAAAGATTTCTTTCTCTTTTTTGGTCATATCAAAACTAGCTGCTCTAATTTCAACATGTTTATTATCATCACATTTGACAGGATGAAGAACTTTTTTAATCCCCATTTCTTCCAAATCTTGACGAGCACTAAGATGATCATTTGTCTTGCCCCCGATATTTAACAAAGTCCCCAAAATTTTATCGCAAATGTTCTTCTCAATATGCATAACATCAAGGTTATGCCTAACCATATTACTACTCCAATATGGTAGTTCGAAAAAGATGGACTTCTTCTTTCAAGGGCAATCCGATGAAGAACACCTCTGCTTCGTTTGTTGCTTCCCGAAGTCATTCTCATAGCCACGCAACAGGTTCTCAACCTCCTCTCCGGTTAACATTTCAGGAGCTCCTAGCATTTCCATATCTCCATTAAATCTCCGCCTATCAGACCTCCACTTGTGGTCAGGAGGAAGAAATTTTCTATGGTTTAAATAGACCACCTTCTTACTATGTTTCAGATATGTTGATGAGGTCTCGTAGTGGCATGACGGACAGGCCAGTTTACCTTCCGTGCCCCAACCCGATAAAAGTGCATATCCCGGAAAGTCACTTATCGTCCATAAGAGACTTGCGTGTAGCTTAAATGTTCTGTCTACCCTTGCATCATAAGTTTCTATCCCAACATCCCATAATTCTTTTAACTCCCCAATTAACGGTTGCATATAAACGTCGATTTCGTTACCAGGATAAACAGGGCCAGGGATTAAGGTTGAAAGAATTAGATTTTTTTGTTTCATGATTAACCAGGGGGGGAGGTTGTAATTTACTAGCATAACTGGCCAGGTGCTGTGAGAAATGTTCATTGTGCGATAGGGATTAAATCCGTCGGCAGCTAAACCTAACCTAACATTTCGCATTTCTGCCCCGAATTTCGGATATTTGGTATCCATCGACTTCCAATCCTGGCCATCAGCCGGATGCCTCAACTTGCCATCCTTCTTTCGTGCTAAAGCATGCCATGTCATTGAGTTAGAAAAATCAGAGGTCAAGAACATCCTTTGCAGCCTTGCCTTTAAAGGAAAATATCTCATTACTTTTGCTGCGATTTTAGGTACATTCGACAAATTTAAGTTCACATTAGACTTATTCTTATCTTCAACTTCTTTCCACCTTGATGCTCCACACCTTTTGCAAATTTCCAAGCTCTCATTTTCAGCCCAAAATAGCATGCAGTCATTTGGACATGCATGTATTTTTTGGTAATCAAGCCCCAATTCTTTAATCATACCCTTTGCCACATTAAAAGTTGATGGCAGATTTACATTGGGAAAAACCTCCTTTATTAACCCAAGTAAATCGCTAAATGCCGACTCGCTAAATCCATGAATGCACTTTAGTTGGTAAAGCCTAACTACGAAACTTAATCGAGTAAATTTTTTAGACTCGAGATATAAAGGTTGCCCACCATCCTTAACATGCCTATAAAAATTCCTAGCATCATCATTCAAGCCCTTTCTAACTCCATGTTCACTAGCATAATTACCAATTCCAAATGCATTTTTTACCATCGCCTCGAAGTCAGATCCTAAACCCAAACCTATATCAGTATCCATCTCATCTATCTCATCAGCAATCCTATCTATCTTAAGGATTGAGACCTCGTAACTCCATTCAGCATAATGGGGACAAGGACCGTTGCATACGAGATGCTCATTTATACCCTTGGCATCACTCCAGAAACGATTTCTACATGTTTTACAGGGGCACGTCAATTCTGTTCCTATAGCATATTTAGAAAATGCTTTGGTAACAAAATCTTCCACCCCCTTCCTATATTTATCACTGTACTTATGAAGCTCTATCCATTTCTCTCCTTCAACATCCATTTTCTACATAAATTATTTGAAAAAAGAACATAGCACATCAATAAGGAACACAACACCTCATTACAACATTAACTTGTTGTACTTAAAAAAATGAACGACCTTGTGATACTTAAATTTCACCAGTACATTAGAATTCAGAGACAGAGCACATGTTTGATAAAAAATAGGGCACATATTTCATATATATTTCAGAGACAAATATAAAAATTTACGACATTAACATTAGAAATTAAGGTATTAGGGCCAGGAGCTACAAAGGCCAGGAGCTACAGAAGTGAAATTAAGACAAAGTGAAATTGTAACATAAATGTTAAGACAACATTAATTTATGTAAGGAATACAAACACAAAAAATCAAAAAAAAAAATTAAGATAAGGTACAAGAACAGAGTACAACAGATAGAGTACAACAAACAACGTATATATAATACAGTGTAAAATTACAAATCCATTCATAAAAGGGCTTCAAAATTAACACAAAATCCATTCAAATTAAACACAAAAATCCTACTAATTAACACAAAATCTACAAATTAACACTTAATACCAGCTTTAATTCAACATATAATCGAAAAATTTCACATGCATACATATATATACATGTATAATACAATATAATCAGAGAATGATGGGTAATATACCTTTAATTGAAGATTTAATCGGTTATTTGCTCAAATCTTTGCTCAATCAGTGTTGGGGGTTTTGCTCAAATCTGGTACCAAATCGAAATTTACGGTGAGTGTTGGAGGTCCATTAGATGAATGAGTTAAAGAGAGATGGGTGAGACGAGCTGTAGAGATAGATGGGTGAGAGACGGAGAGAGTTGAGTTGCGGCGGAGAGGAGAGAGAGACGAGTGAGAGAGGTGAGGTCGTGTTTTCGGTAAGTAAAGTTTAATTATGTTTTGTGGGAATTTTGTTAATATTATTTAATTTTCAGCCGCCCAAATTTTAGTACCAATTTAGCCGCCCACTGAAATTTTCAGTTCCCCGCCTATAATTTTCGGTAAGTTTGACCAAAAGCGTTTTGTCTATTGTAACGCTTTTGTAAAGTATTGCAATTGTTCCAAAAGTTTCAAAAGGATCCTTCGGCTTGCAACACTTTCATAGTTTATATTACACTTTTCAAAATATTGCAATAGACTAGCAATTTTTCAGGATATAGCAACACTTTATGCAACACATATGTATATTGGGCTTGCAATAGCCCATATATGGTGTAGTGGAGGTTATAATGATAGAGTCTGCTCCCGAGCAAGTCATATCATTCAGCAATGCAGATTTTAAGGGGGTGGATCCCAACCACAATGAAGCCTTAGTCAACATATTATTTAAACATACCATGGATAGGATGTAGCTCGGGAGTGTCAAAATGAATGAGTGTAGGGAAGATCCACCGTACGGCTTTGGCTACAACCTAGTCCCTATCCAGGGAACCCTCTACCTGCCTGTCCAATTTGGCACCGCTCCGAAGCTGATTACCCATATGGTCAAATTCTATGTGATCAACAGTCCCTCTTCCTACAATGTAATCTTGGGGCGCGCAGCCCTAACCAATCTTCGGGCCGTAACCTCGTCCCCGCACCTCAAGTTCAAATTCCTAACAGCCTTCGGGTTCGGAGTGGTGAAGGGGGACACTGAGACAGCCAGCTGATGCTATGGTCAAGCTCTGGTTATGGCCGAAATAGACCCGGAAAATAAACGGAAAGCCTCATATTACCACAAAAACCAAAGCAGAAAGAAACACTGAAATCTAACCCACAGAAGCCCCGAAAAAGAGGTGCAGAACATTGAGCACCAAAGCCCTGAGCTAAGAAGCCAACACCCCCACGGCCTAGGAGTATCTAACCTCAAACTCCCAAGCCCGGGTCCAAAAATCATCATTGTTGAAAGACCAAGCCAAGGTCGAACCCGAAGTAGAGACCGAAACAATAGAGCTAATACCTGGGGATCCCGAAAGAAAGATCAAGATTGGGGCCAGGCTAGAAACCACTTTTAGAGAAGAACTCATCCACCTACTCTGAGAATATGTGGACGTATTCACCTGGAGCCCGGCGGATATGCCCGGGCTTCGGGAATCCATAGCAATGCACAGCCTAGATATTGACCCCAGGAGAAAATTGGTGAAATAGAAGAGAAGGAACTTTGCCCCGGAGAGGCAAAAGGCCATTGATGAGGTAGTGGAAAAGCTCCTCAAAGCAGACATAATTTGTGAAATCAAATACCCGGAGTGGCTGGCTAATGTGGTGCTTGTGAAGAAGCCCAGTGGAAAATGGAAGATGTGTGTTCATTACACAGACCTCAATGACGCCTGCCCCAAGGATCCATAGCCCCTACCCAGTATAGACCAACTCATAGATGCTACCTCGGGCCATGTGATGCTGAGATTCATGGATGCCTTCTCCGAGTACAATCAAATCAAGATGAACCCTGCAAGCATTGCCAAAACTGCCTTCATAACCCATAGGGCAGTATATGCTTACAAGTTCATGCCTTTTGGACTCCGAAATGCTGGCTCCACGTACTAGAGAGCCATGGTCGAAGTGTTTAAAAACCAGATAGGTCGGAATCTGGAATCATATGTTGATATTATATCCAAATCTAGGACTGTTGAGGAGCACGTCCCCGATCTGCGGGAGTGCTTTGAAAATCTGGGGAAGCATGAGATGAAGCTCAATCCGGACAAGTGTTGTTCAAAAAATTAATCGTTAAATTGCAAGCGAACAATCTCGTTTTAGTAAATTTAGATTCGTTCCGCAGAGACTATTTTATTTTCGCAGTCCTTAATTTTTAATTTAATCGAATTAGAACAAGTTTGATTTTTGAGAATTTGGATTTTTTATACTATTTAATTCCTAAAAGATAATTCTAAATTAATTTTAAAAGAAAATCTAATTTATTCTAATTTTAAACTAACTAATTTAAAAAAATATGAAAAGAGCAAAAATTAAACTATTCTAAAAAGTTTAAATTCGAAATCAAAACTAGATTTTATTTTAAAACTCAATTTTTTTTTTGGAAAAATTCTGCATGACTCGTTTGAAAATACGACTACCCATGATTAAAATTAACGAACCAAATTGCAACAACAATCAAGCGAACTAAACCGATTCATAATCCAACTCGTTTTTAAAACACAACTTGGCTGTTCAACTCAGCAAAAAAAAAATAACCAACTCGAAACAATAATCCAAACTCAGCTACCAAGAATCACAGCAACGTAAATGAAAAAAAAAAGAACCAGCGATAAACATTACAGACTCGACTTAACCAAACAAAACAAATAAAGAACTCAGAACAGTAAATCATGACGCAACAGAATTTGACTGCAGAACAAACCAAACGACTTAGACAAACCAAACGACTGCAGAACAAAATTCTAGCACTCACAAACAACTTAAATTCTGACTCACAAACAACACACAAATTCCGACTTAAAAACAACACTCAAAGTCTGACTTAACCAGAACTCAACTCAACAAACGCAGCAACTCACGGTGCAGACAGCAATTTGTTAAAATAGAAGAACAGTCCAATAACTCACGAAATGATTCCACACAACTCGGACAACAGCAACGAAACTATACGCAAAAAAAAATTAAACTCAGCATATATGAAACCATAACTGACACCAAAGAACTCAACTAACTCGATAAACAATTAACTCTCTTATTCATCAATTAACTCGGAACAACAACAAGCAAAACCACTATGAATTACAAACTCCCTTATTTCTTGTAAAAACAACAAAACAATAAAACTAACTAATCACAAACACCAAGCAAAACTAACTCTAAAGCGTTACAAACTCAGCAAATCGGACACGACTCGGAATTACAGGAACTCGGTGTAGAAAAGAGAAAGAGAATCGAAACAAGGGGGAAGGGGGTGGTGTGTAGGAATCGAAAAAAAAAATGAAGAAGCATGGTGTTTATAGTGAATAAGAGAGAGAGGGGATAAAAGGAGTTGTGTGTGTTTAAGAATCGGAGAAGAGAAAAAGAGAAAAAGAAAAGGGGAGATGTCGTGGTAAAGAGAGGAGAGGAAGGAGATGGGTTCAAGAAGAGGACAAGAAAAAAGAAGAAGAAAGCAATTGGGCTGGGTTTGAGTTTTGTGAGAAAAGGAGAAACATGGGAACCATAAAAAAAAACCTCGAATAAACAAATAAAATGGCTGGTAAATAAAATGCTGAAAATTAATAAAACTATAATTTTTTTTAAAAAAAATTTACACTAATACATAAAATAAGGAAACTAGATCTATAATATAAATTATAAAACCCACAATAAAATGGAAATTTAAAGGGGCAAAATTAAAATTAACAACTAAAAACAAGAAATTAAATTCGTTACTTTCAACCCATAGTGGTTAGCATTTCGCTACTTTGTCCACTAAACGGATTTGCGAAAATAACGAAGCAAGGCAAAATAAACGAGAGAACAAAACGGGAAATTAAAGGAAATGAAATTGCATTAAAATTGAAAAGAGTGTTTACAAGATTAAAATCGAATAAAATCGAATTAGCTGATGCCGGTGGGAAACAAGGAATGAATTTTCGAGAAGAGCTCAAGATGCCGTTGAAGCTCCAGCACCTTAGTGACCTTTGCAAGAAGACAAAAATATTCTTTCAAAGTAAAAGCATTGTAACCACTAGTGTTTTCCACAGACCAAAGTAAGGCTTCTTTATGTTGTTTAAGCAAATTAATTAATTGGATTTCTTGGTCCGGGTTTAAATCAGTATTGATAATAGCATAGAGAAGTTTGTCTTTTTGTAAGAAAATGTGATCGAATTTGGAGGGGTGTGTTATAAAATCAAGTGGAGGTGGCTCACCAACGGGAGTTGTAACAATGGTACTAGGGTTGACATGGTCAGTATTAGATTCAACTTCCCATTTAGAACAAATGTGATTTAAAGCCCCTAACAACTCATCGAAAGTAGGTGGTTCACCAACGGGATTTTTGACAACGGCTTCAACATTAACATCCTCGGGTGGAGTCTCCCATTTGGAACAAATGCCGTCCAACTCTCTCAACATCTCCTCCGAGGTCATATCTCTTAACGAATCAACATACTCTCGGTTAGACTCATGGTTGACTTTGAAATCCTCATTGAGAAGAGACGCAATCTCACTATCCTCAAGGTTTGACCAATTAACAATGTCATCAACAAGATTAACCGTTATTGTTTGCTCGTAAAGCTCATTGGGTTCTTTTCCGACATTAAATATGTTAAGGTTAATTGTCATATTACCAAAAGTGAGTTTCATCGAACCATCCCTACAATTAATCAAGGCATTGGATGTAGCAAGAAAAGGTCGTCCTAGAATGATTGGGATTTAGTTCTTATGATTCGTGACGGGTTGGGTCTCGAGGACAACAAAGTCAACTGGAAAGATGAATTCACCAACCTTAATTAGCACATCCTCAATTATTCCCTTAGGCATTTTGACAGAACGATCGGCTAATTGAATTGTCATGTTCATCTTTTGAAGTTCGCCTAAACCTAGGGCTTGATAGACAGAAAATGGAAGAAGATTCACACTCGCTCCTAAGTCAAGTAACGCCTTGTCTACAAAAGTATTGCCTATGACACATGAAATTGTAGGACAACCGGGGTCCTTATATTTCACGGGAATTTGGTTTGAAAGAATTGAACTAACATGAGAAGTCAAAAAGGCTTTCTTAGGGACATGAGTGGAACGTTTGTGAGAACATAAATCTTTTAGACACTTGACATAAGAGGGAATTTGTTGAATGGCATCTAAAAGAGGAATGTTGATCTCGACTTGTTTGAAAACTTTCAAAATCTTTTCTATCTGAGGCGATTGTTTGTTTGAAAGGAGTCTTTGCGGATAAGGAGCTTTAGGCTTAAAGACTCGTTCGCTAGACACATCAGGAATGGAATTGGAAAGTGGAACAACAATCGACGATTTGTTAGGTGAAGGTGGTGTTTGAGTCGATGAAGGTTCGCTAGATGATGATGATTTATGAGAAGATTTTAATGACTCGGGAGTGGATTTTGAAGATGAGGGTTCAAGCGGTGAAGGTGTGGGATTAGAATATTTGAAAGGCTCGGGATTAGGAAGATGGTTTGAAGGATTGAGTTTAGGGGTTGGTTCAACATTTGACTCGTCTTCTTCTTCGGGAAATTCGACTCCAACTTGATTATCAACTTTGTTTCCCGACCTTAGAGAAATGATAGCATTAACATTTTCGGGAGGTCTTTGGTTGAGAGGATATTTAGGGTTGACCTCAGTTTGACTCGGGAACTTGTTCTTCTCTCGCTCACACATGGCATTGGCTAATTGACTCACTTGAACCTCTAACTTAGATATGGCTTGAGTACCAGCATTCAAAAGTTGCCTATCTTGAGTCATGGTTTGCATGAAGGTTTGTTGAGATTGAGCCAAATTAGTTGTTGATTTCAAAATTGCATCAAGAGTCTTTTCTAAGGAATTAATTCTCTTATCCGACTCGTGAAAGTCGGGAGGGTGGGTACTTGATTCGGGGCTTTAATCGAGTTTGGATAAGGAACTTGATTTTGAATCGGGTACGAGTTTGGATTGGGCTTTTGACAACAAGGAGTTTGAAAAGAAGGTGGCGGAGATTGGTAGTTTTGGCCTTGGTTCCACGAGAAATTTGGGAGATTCCTCCAACCGGGATTATAAGTAGGTGCAACCGGATCATTCCTAGGGGTTGGTTGAAACACCGCATTAATTTGATCATATCCGGGAGAGTTCGAAAAACCTTGATTAAAATTAGAGCACATAGACACATTTGAGGGGGCGTTACTAGTTTCTAAGGCTTCGAGTCTTCTAGTAAGGGTGGCTAACTTGGCATCAGTAGCAATATTGTTTCCAATTAAATGCATACCCCTAGAAGAACTAGATGACTCGTTGGACTTGTGAGGTTCCCTAGTAGACTCCCACAACATAGTCTTCTCGGCTAATTCCTCGAAAAAGGCCCACCCCTCGTCCTCATTTTTATCCATGAATTTCCCTTGGCACATAGATTCCAACAACGAAGTTGTTGAACTATCTAGGGCCTCGTACACAAGCTTACAAAGCCTCCATTTTTCGATTCCATGGTGGGGACATTGAGATAGAAGATTTTTAAAACGGTCAAAACACGTCCAAAATGGTTCGTTGTGTTTTTGAGGAAATTGATTAATCTCATTCGTGAGTTTCGTAGTCTTGTGGCTTGGAAAGAATTTTTTAAGAAAGATGACTACGAAACCCTCCCAAGTGCAAATTGAATTGACGGGTAAACTATATAACCACTTTTTCGCATTATCTTTAAGGGCAAAGTTTATTAGTCTAAGCCGTATGGAGTCCTCGGAAAGTTGTTGGAGTTTTTGCAATGCGCAAACCTCCTCAAATTCATGAATAAAAAGATAGGGATCCTCACCATCACTCCCGGTAAACTTAGGTAACATGCTAATGAAATGAACTTTAATCTCGAAGTTATTACCATTAACCGGAGGAAGAGTGATACACGAGGGTTGGGCAAAACGGGTAGAATAGCAACGGTCCTTAAGAGACATGGCCATGGTTACTACTGGTTCGGAATTATATAAAGACTCGGAATCAGATGAGGAAGAAATCTCGAATGATCTTACTAGTCTAGCAGAATTATCCCTACGCCAAGTAGATCGCATAAACCACGAAGGGAACACGTAGCAAATAAGTGCGATAAAATAAACACACAAAAAGAAAGGGGTGAAAAATTAAAAGAAAAAAAATTCTAACCCTAGGGTTCCTTAATAAAATAACTAGACCTTGCTCCTAACTTTAAGGGCTACCAAAACTAGGTAAATCAATAATTATTCGAACCGGCTTGGCCAGGTAGGTGCAAGCATTGCCAAGAGGCTAAACACCAGCCTAGACACCAAAACCTTAATTGGCCAGGTCAGCTTTCGCTTTCCTAGACACCAAAAAGTCGGAATAATTAAAGATTACTTCGTTTCTTAAGCACCTTCCTAAATGAGCGTGAGATTCCTAGGGGCAAACGTCTAATTAATTTTATTAGAAGCTAGGTATGCAAAATGAGGGATTAAATTGTTTTTGGGCTAAGGAAAGAGTGATGAAATCCCTTCCCTTATCTTTTGAGAGGTTTTGCCCTTAAGATTTATTTACAAAATGATGCAGCTAACAAAGAGGTATAAAAAACTATAAACATTTATCGATGCTCTACACTACGTGTCCTAAATTAAAGAAAAGAAGAAAATTTAACGTACCTTGGGGTCCTCCAGGGATCACCACAATTATAGGTACGAAAAATTAAAAACAAGAAAATAAAAATCTAGATGATGTGCCCTAAGTGATTAAATGCATGATGCAACAATTATGTAATTACTAACTAATTTTTTTTTTTGGATTTTAAATTTTTAATTTTTTTGTGATTTTCGTGATTTTTTTTTATTTTCTAAATAAGAAAAAAAAAACGAAAGAGGAGAGAGATACGGTTTACCCAAGCAAAGCTTCCAAAATTCCAAGAAAATTCTTCCACTTTAATCCAAGTCACCCGAATTTTCCTCCAAATTCCTCGAAAAAATGCAAATAAGAAAAAGGGTGAGAAAAGAGCTAATCCGAAAAATTAAAAGCTAAGGTGCGAAAAATAATTAGTTCCCCGGCAGCGGCGCCAAAAACTTGTTCTAAAAATTAATCGTTAAATTGCAAGCGAACAATTTTGTTTTAGTAAATTTAGATTCGTTCCGCAGAGACCATTTTATTCTCGCAATCCTTAATTTTTAATTTAATCGAATTAGAACAAGTTTGATTTTTGAGAATTTGGATTTTTTATACTATTTAATTCCTAAAAGATAATTCTAAATAAATTTTAAAAGAAAATCTAATTTATTCTAATTTTAAACTAACTAATTTAAAAAAATATGAAAAGAGCAAAAATTAAACTATTCTAAAAAGTTTAAATTCGAAATCAAAACTAGATTTTATTTTAAAACTCAATTTTTTTTTGGAAAAATTCGGCATGACTCGTTTGAAAATACGACTACCCAAGATTAAAATTAACGAACCAAATTGCAACAATAATCAAGCGAACTAAACCGATTCATAATCCAACTCGTTTTTAAAACACAACTTGGCTGTTCAACTCAGCAAAAAAAAATAACCAACTCGAAACAATAATCTAAACTCAGCTACCAAGAATCACAGCAACGTAAAAGAAAAAAAAAGAACCAGTGATAAAAACTACAGACTCGACTTAACCAAACAAAACAAACAAAGAACTCAGAACAGTAAATCACGACGCAACAAAATTCGACTGCAGAACAAACCAAACGACTTAGACAAACCAAACGACTGCAGAACAAAATTCCAGCACTCACAAACAACTTAAATTCCGACTCACAAACAACACTGAAATTCCGACTTAAAAACAACACTCAAATTCCGACTTAACCAGAACTCAACTCAACAAACGCAGCAACTCACGGTGCAGACAGCAATTTGTTAAAATAGAAGAACAGTCCAATAACTCACGAAATGATTCCACACAACTCGAACAACATCAAAGAAACTATACGCAAAAAAAAAAAATTAAACTCAGCATATATGAAACCATAATTAACACCAAAGAACTCAACTAACTCGATAAACAATTAACTCTCTTATTCATCAATTAACTCGGAACAACAACAAGCAAAACCACTATGAATTACAAACTCTCTTATTTCTTGTAAAAACAACAAAACAATAAAACCGACTAATCACAAACACCAAGGAAAACCGACTCTAAAGCGTTACAAACTCAGAAATCGGACACGACTCGGAATTACAGGAACTCGGCGCAGAAAAGGGAAAGAGAATCGAAACAAGGGGGAAGGGGGTGGTGTGTAGGAATCGAAAAAAAAAAATGAAGAAGCATGGTGTTTGAAGTGAATAAGAGAGAGGGGAGAAAAAGAGTTGTGTGTGTTTAAGAATCGGAGCAGAGAAGAAGAGAAATAGAAAAGGGGAGATGTCGAGGTAAAGAGAGGAGAAGAGAAATAGAAAAGGGGAGATGTCGAGGTAAAGAGAGGAGAGGAAGGAGATGGGTTCAAGAAGAAGACAAGAAAAAAAGAAGAAGAAAGCAATTGGGCTGGGTTTGAGTTTTGTGCGAAAAGGAGAAACAGGGGAACCATAAAAAAAAACCTCGAATAAACAAATAAAATGCTGAAAATTAATAAAACTATATTTTTTAAAAAAAAATTTACACTAATACATAAAATAAGGAAAATAGATCTATAATATAAATTATAAAACCCACAATAAAATGGAAATTTAAAGGGGCAAAATTAAAATTAACAACTAAGAACAAGAAATTAAATTCGTTACTTTCAACCCATAGTGGTTATCATTTCGCTAGTTTGTCCACTAATCGGATTTACGAAAATAACGAAGCAAGGCAAAATAAACGAGAGAACAAGACGGGAAATTAAAGGAAATGAAATTGCATTAAAATTGAAAAGAGTGTTTACAAGATTTGAAACTTAAGAAAATACAAGAAATTAAAGCTACCCTAAAATCTAAGTTACTAAATACAAGAGGGGTGAGTGGGTATTTATAGGATAGGAATTAGGGTTAAGGGGGGTGTTGGGTAAATCCCCACCATACATTTGTGGTGTGTGGTGGTAAAATCCTAGCCATCTATTTGTTTCCTTCCCCCTTAAGCTTTGAAGAGTTGATCTTGGCCATACACTTATGTAGTGTGTTGGGATGATCTCCACCTTCTACTTGTCTTGAAATATTCCTTTTGCTCCAAGCTCCTAATTCTTTTCCTTCTTTCATTTTTGGTCCTTTTTCTTCCTCTTTTTTCCTTCCTTGCTCTTTATTTCTTTATTTTTCCATTTCTTTATTTATTTACGAATTTCCTGAAATGCAACAAAATAATTTATTAAAATACGAGTTCAAGCAATAAATTGGTAATAAGAATATGCAAAAATATGCACTTATCAACAAGTGTACCTTCGAAGTTGGGGCAGGGAAATTCTTGGGCTTCATGATCAGCCAGAGGGGCATTGAAGCCAATCCTGAAAAAATCCAATCCATACTAGATATGCAACCACCCTGGACTCAGAAGGACATTGAGAAGCTGGCCGGGTCCTTGGCAGCCCTAAGGAGGTTCATCTCCAAGCTCGCAGAGCGGTGCTTACTCTTCTTCAACCTCCTCAAAGGGGCCAACAATAAAAGGGAGATAGTATGGAACCCGGAATGCCAACAAGCCCTAGATACAATCGAGGAATATCTTTCCTCACCACCCTTGCTGACCAAGCCTGAGCCCGGGGAACCAATGGAAGTCAACAACCGGTATACTACATCAGCCAAGTCTTAAAAGACGCAAAAACTCGATACCCCAATCTGGAGAAATTTGCTTTCGCCCTGATCACCACCTCAAGAAAGCTTAGGCACTACTTCCAGTGGAGAGAGATTAAGGTAATAACAGACCAGCCCTTGAGAAGGATAATCCACAAGCCAGATGCATCTGGAAGATTGATAAACTGGGCCATTGAGCTCAGCCAATTCCACCTAACCTTTGTACCGCGGACAGCCATCAAGGCACAGGCTTTGGCAAACTTCATTGTGGAATGCTCTTTCCCCGAGCCCCAGAGCACTCCCATGGTAGTCGGATATGAGGCAACCTCGGACAAAAATACGGAGTCATGGACTCTTCACATAGATGGATCCTCAACGGTTGACAGATCCGGGGTAGGGTTGATCATGAAAAGCCCGGATGGATTCCGGATCAAGCAAGCAATCAACTTCAAATTTCAGGCAACCAACAACCAGATTAAAATTAGCCCGAACCTTGAAAACCCCGAACCTGGGCATATATAGTGATTCCCAAATCGTGGTGAGGCAGACAAAAGGAGAGTACATTGCCAAAGACCCCAAGCTAGCCCGATACCAAGCTCTGGTCAAAAGCTACCTCGCTACAATCTTGGAATATCAAATCAACCAAATTAACAGAGAAGAGAACTCCGAAACAGATGAAATCTCCAGGCTAGTTCAGAACTCAGCCGAGCTGGACAGCTCAGTGAAGAACTCGAGAAACCAGCAATTGATCAAGAAGAAGTTATGGAAATTGATGACAGTCCAAACTGGATGACCCCTTTCATCCTCTAGCTGGAGAAGGGGGAGCTGCCCGAAGATAAAAATGAAGCCAGAAGATTGAAAAACAAAGCAACCAAATACCTCTTCGAAGAAAAGTAACTTTACCGCCGAACTTTCTCCTCCCCGGTCCTGAAGTGTGTAGGCCCGGAGGAAGCGAATTACTGCTTACAAGAAGAGCACGAGGGAATTTATGGAGACCACATGTCCGCAAAAGCGCTGGCTTACAAGATTATAAGGCAAGGTTACTACTGGCCAACCATCCACTCAGATGCGGTAGAATTTGTCAAGAAGTGTAGAAACTGCCAGCTATTCAGCAATGTGCGAAGGCAAAGCCCGGTCCCACCCTCTTCAGTCCTATCTCAAATCCCCCTTACTGTATAGGGCATCGACATAGTGGGACCCTTTCCCCGGGCTAAAGGTGACCTGAGATATCTACTGGTAGGAATAGACTACATGACCAAATGGGCCGAGGCAAAAGCAATGAGGACTATAAACCAGCAGGATTGCATCAAATTCATGGACCACATCTTAATGCGGTTTGGACTACCCAGAGTCCTTGTCTTAGATAATGGACCCCAGTTCATTGGCCTCAAAGAAAGGGGGATAAAACACAAGAAATCATCAGTAGCCTATCCTCAGGGTAACGGGCAGGTCGAAGTGACAAATAGAATTTTGCTAAGGGGAATTGAGAAAAGGCTGCAGGAAAGCAAGAATAAATGGCCCGAAGAACTACCGAATGTGTTATGGGCCTACCGTACTAGCCCAAGGTCCGGAACAGGAGAAGCTCCATTCAAATTAGCATACAGAACCGAAGCCATGCTACCAATTGAGGTGGGTTCCCCCTCCCACAGAGCGATAAATTTTGATGAGATAGCAAATGAGGAAGGACTAAGAGCCAATTTAGAGCTTATTGATGAAGTCCGGAATAGAGCGGTGGAAAAGATGGAAACATACAAAGAGAAAATAAAGGAATACTTCGGCAAGAAGTCCAGAGTAAAGAACTTTCAGACCGGAGACCTAGTACTTCGCGACACAGAAGCCTCAGATCCCACCAACATGGGCAAACTCATGCCCAAATGGGAGGGTCCCTATAAAGTTATGTAAGTACTCCAGCCTAGGACATAAGCTCAGCAACATGGATGGGTCCGAGGTTCCCAACACATGGCATGGCCTGAAGCTCAGAAAGTACTATCAGTAGGCTCAAAGGAGTTAGCAGAAGCATGGTTGTTTTTTGTTTATAGTCAAGAGGCAAGATGAAAAGGTGTTTGTAATCATTCAAGTTATTAATGAAAAGGAGCTTGACTCCCCATCAAAACTTTCTTCTGTACTGTTCTTTTTCTTAAAACCCTGGGCCATAATAGTGAATACTTTGGTCTGGAGCTCAACAAAAAAGCAAAATTCCTACTTAGAGAGTTGGTTAACTTTCTAAGTATGGCTAAACCCCGGGCAATAGTAGTAAATACTTTGGCCCGGAGCTCAAAAAAAATGCAAAATTCCTACTTAGACAGTTGGTTAACTTTCTAAGTATGGCAAAACCCCGGGCCATAGTAGTAAACACTTTGGCCCAGAGCTCAACAAAAAAGCAAAATTCCTACTTAGAACGTTTGTTTGTTACCCTTCTAGGTAGGGCTAAACCCCGGGCCATTGCATTAAAAACACTGGCACGGAGATAAGCAACAAAAGAAACTCAAGCTTAACCCTACTCCCCCATCCAAGCTACCCGCATAAGGGAGTGGGAGGCAAGATCAGTTACACCTAGCTAAATTTATATTCAAAACTATTAAAGACAACAGAGAAACAACAACATACTCCGAAGTGCATCAAAGACGAAAATGCATAGTTGATAAAACAGGTCGGGCTGACCAACAGCCCGCAACACCTGTGTGTTGTAAGAATTCAAAAGATTACACAGGGTTTAAAATTACATCAAAAGATTAAAATTAGATTACACGGGCACAGCCCGGACCCTGGACGCATCCAGTCTGGATGCTTAAGCTTCAAGAGGAGGGGAGGAGCTCGGGGCCACGTAAGGAGTGGGTTCACCTTCGCCCCGGACCAGAGCATTCTCCGCTTCCATATATGCATTCATAAAACTATCCCAGGTGGCAGCTTCGGGATCAGTCATACACATCTTCTCAGCAACAATCCAACAGCGGTGGATTTTCCTGGCAGCAACAGTAGCTAGGTCTTGGTCATAAGCATCTGACTCACGGAACTCATCAAGGATTTGATCCTCGGGCTTCTTCACCTTTAGCTCATCCCGAAGTCGCTTCACCTCCTCCTTATAGTCCTTCAGCTTTGACCTAGCAGCATCCCGTTTGTCAGCAATCTGCCTTGCCTCGCCCTTGAGCTTCTCAATCTGGGCTTCATACGACTCCTTCAAAGTATCAACCTCCTACTTGAGAGAAGCTATCTCCTTCTCCTTTTCACTAGAAGGACGCTAAACCTCCCAGGCTTCACATATCTCTCTGCGGGCCATGGTCGCATAACCAGCCATCCAGACTCCCAACTGAAACAAAAAGAAGAGAAACAAGGTTAAAGCGATAGCGGGGTCTTTACCCATCTCTTCCCACTCCTTTTTGCTGGGAAGCTCAGATAAGAAGCGGATGAAATTCCTCTCCTCCGGGGATAAGGGAGCTGGTTCGTCCGGCCCGAACTCGGGCGTCTTCGTGCGCACACCCTTTGGGAATTCCTGCTCGACTCCACAGTTCGACTTCATGTCCCTGAACATTTCTATTTGGAGAGCAGTCCGGGGCTGAAGGGTTTCGAGGAAACAAACGCAGCTGAAAGCAATAATTAAAAATAATAAAATCGAAACCCTATCGCAGGATCCATGCAAAAACATGATATTTAATTCGGAGTTAGATGATTACCTTAAAGAAACTTTAAAAATTGATGAAAGATGGAGGTCCAAATCAATCACCACGCAGCCCTCTTCGAGATCTACCTTGCCAAAGTAGTCCACACGAACGCTTGATCGTCCAATGATCATCGGAACCGGTACCAGCCGAAGAACATGCCTATCTCCCTAGCCTCTCATACGTTTTTCTCTAAAAATGAATTGCAAAAGTGTAACCCTAAACAATACATCATAATGTATTTATAGGGAAGAGAGATTGGGCTAAACCCTAAATCGAATTGGGCTTCTCCAAACCCATTCTGATTTGGTTTTAATATTAAATTCGAATTCTATTTAATTATAATTAAGACCAGCTCAATTAATTAAATATCCAATTTCGAATTTAATAATTTAACTTAAATTCGTAATTTAAACTAAAACTCCTTTTAACGTTCTTATTGTGTAACCCTTTAGGATATTATTACGGTTGCAATAATTTTAATATCCAATAACAAAATTAAAAACAATGGGCGGCATCTAATAATACATCATTGCTACCCAAGTAGTAATAATAATAATTGGTGATCCAATTAAACCTTTCGTGATTAATGTTTCCATGTAATATAATCCCTTTAACTATATATTATAGATTAAACTCGAGGCATGTCATTAGTCATCCTCTTCAACGTTTAATCCGGATTTCCTTGATCAATGAGTAGACTATTAAAACAAATCAATATTTGAGCATGGCCATGCATTTTCATAGTCTCACTCAATCAAGAGGCCAATAATATCTCTCCTAATAATAGGAGGGTTAAATCCTATATCTATCATTCATATTTCTCATATGACTCATAATATACCCGATCTTCACTTTTATCATCACCTAGTCAAAGGTAACTTTTAATGTAGTCAAAGTATATTAATCCTCATATTGAAATATAATGATGTCAAGTCTAAGGATCATTACACCATTATCACTGTGAGTCTTTCTAATGACCTTATTAACATGTAGAATCTCACAACGGGTTAATCCAGTGCCATGTATAATATTACATGCACCTATGTTATTGACTTTAGTATCACTATACCTATGACCAATGAGATGTGGTCATCTGTCAATAAACATATTAATCTTTATGCATTATAGTTGTCCCTTAATAATAATGCTCGATTAGGGATATTTAGGAATATAAACACTATTCATATAATCTCATTTTTAAGTCACATACTTAAAGATATAGAATACATGTTCTATATTCCAAGGACATTTATTACTCTAACATTTATATCGCAGTAAATTAAGACATAATAAAATAATGTAGAATAATCCATAGAACATAATCATCAAATAACAAAATAGTCTTTCCTAGAAGCACAACTACATTGTCTCTAAAGCACTAACACTATCAATCTCCCACTTGCACTAGAGCCAATCACCCATGTATCTAATACCCATGGAACTAGTGTGACCTTCGTGCTTCTGCTGCGACAAAGCCTTAGTCAGTGGGTCCGCAACATTATCATTAGTATGCACTTTACATATATGCATATCTCCTCTCTCGTTTATCTCTCGAAGAAGGTGATATCTCCTAAGTATATGATTTGCCTTGGAATGAGACCTTGGTTCCTTAGCATGTGCAATGGCTCCATTGTTATCGCAATACAGATCAACTGGATCTGCGATCGATTGAACCACACCAAGTCCTTTAATAAACTTCCAAATCCAAACAGCCTCTTTGGCTGCTTCACTGGCAGCAATATACTTAACTTCCATTATAGAATCAGCTACTGCCTCTTGCTTTTTTCAAGCTTACAGCACCTCCATCTTGACAAAACACGAATCCAGACTGGGACACAGAATCGTCCCTATCTTTCTGGAAACTAGCATTATTGTAACCTCTTACAACCAGCTTCTCATCTCCTCCATATATCAAGAACGAATTTTTACTCCGTTTAAGTTATTTAAGAATATTCTTGATAGCTGTCCAGTGACCCTCACCTGGATTAGACTGGTATCTGCTCGTCATGCTAAAAGCATACGAGACATCAGGACGAGTACATATCATTGCATACATTACAGAACCAATTACCGAAGTATATGATACTTTACTCATACGGTCCTTATCATCTAATGATATAGGACAGTTTTCCTTTGAGATCGATATCCCATGAGACATTGGGACATATCCCCTCTTTACCTCTTGCATCACAAAACGATGCAACACCTTGTCAATGTATGTACTCTGAATTAAGCCGGTTAATCTTTTAGATCTATCTCTATAGATCCTGATCCCAAAGATATAGGCAGCATCGCCTAAGTCTTTCATCTAGAAATTTTTTCCCAACCAAGTCTTCACAGCCTGTAGAGAAGGAATGTCATTCCCTATTAGTAATACGTCATCTACATATAATACTAGGAATGCCACATGGCTCCCACTAACCTTTTTGTAAACACGCGGTTCATCCTCATTTTGTATGAAGCCAAACTCTTTGATTGTTTCATCAAAACGGATGTTCCATCTTCTAGAGGCCTGCTTTAATCCATAAATGGATCGTCGCAACTTACAAACCATTCTAGCAAACCTTGAATCGACAAAACCCTCAGGTTGTGTCATGTACCCATCCTTTTCTAAGCTCCCATTTAAGAAAGTGGTCTTGACATCCATTCGCCAGATTTCATAGTCATAATAAGTTGTTATCGCAATCAAAATCTTGATGGATTTGACCATAGCAACCGGTGAGAAAGTTTCATCATAATCAATACCATAAATTTTCTTAAAACCTTTCGCCACTAGTCTTGCTTTGTAGGTCTAAAAATTTCCATCCATGTCAGTTTTCTTCTTGAAAACCCACTTGTACTCTATGGGTTTTACCCCATCAGGTGGTGCAACCAAAGTCCATACTTGGTTTTCATACGTGGAATCCATCTAAGATTTTATGGCCTCCAGCCATCTCTCAGAATCTGAATTATTCATAGCATCCTTGTAGGTGAGAGGCTCATCATTATCTATAAGCATCACATCGCCACTTTGAGTCAGGAGAAATCCATAATATCTCTCCAGCTCATGGCGAATCCTACTGGATCTATGAATGACCTGTGTTTCTTGAGCAACATCGTTCCTAACATCTTGAGTCTCATTCTGCTCATGTTCCAACTCTGGTTCAACATTATCTTGTAGTTCTCGATCCTCATCGAGATCTATTGTCCTTCCACTATTTTTCTTAGAAAGCAATTCTCTCTCTAGAAATACAGCCGTTCGAGCAACAAACACTTTGTTCTCGGAAGGTTTATAGAAATAATACCCTTTAATTTCTAATGGGTATCATACAAAATTACATTTTTCTGATTTCGGTCCTAGCTTATCAAAGATCAAACGTTTCACAAACTTTTCACATCCCCAAACTTTCATAAATGACACGCTATTACGTTTCTCAGTCCATATCTCATATGGTGTCTTTTGAACCGATTTTGAAGGAACTCATTTTAGTGTTTTTGTAGCCGTCTCTAGGGCATAACCCCAGAAACTGATTGGAAGATCCGCATGACTCATCATCGACCGTACCATGTCCAACAAGGTACGATTTCTCCTTTCAGACACCCCATTCCATTGTGGTGTTCCAGGAGGAGTGAGTTGTGATACGATACCACACTCCTTTAGGAAATTCTTGAATTCCAAGTTTAAGTATTCTCCCCCACGATCAGATCGTAGAGTTTTAATACTTTCGTCTAATTGCTTTTCAACTTCAGCCTTATACTCTTTGAATTTTTCAAATGATTCAGATTTGTTCTTCAAAGAATACATATATCCGTATCTACTAAAATCATCAGTAAAGGTTATGAAATAATAAAAGCCACCTCTTGCCATCGTACATATTGGACTACATACATCACTATGTATCAATTCCAATCGTTGGTGGCCCTCTCACCTTGACCGGTAAAAGGAGCTTTAGTCATTTTGCCAATGAGACATGATTCGCATTCTTCATATGATTCAAAATCAAACTTATCCAAGTATTCATCCCTATGTAATTTGGAAATGCGATTCTCATTTATATGGCCTAAACGACAGTGCCAGAGGTATATGTGATTTGAGCCATTTGTCTTTAGACGTTTGTTATTTATATTATAGACAAGAGTATCAAGATTAAGAACATATAAACCATTAAACAAACGTGCAACCCCATAGGTAACATTATTGAATGAAAACGAACAACCATTGTTCTGAATCAAAAACGAAAAACCAATCTTGTCCAAACAAGAAACGAAAATAATGTTTCTGCAAATCGCAGGCACGTAATAATAGTTCTCAAGTTCTAAAATAAGCCCGATGGGCAACAATAAATAATAAGACCCTACAGCTAAGGCAGCAACCTTTGCTCCATTGCCAACACGTAGGTCGACTTCTCCTTCCACCAAAATCCTCCTCCTTCGAAGTTCTTCCACATTCATACAAATGTGGGAACCACATCCAGTATCCAATACCCATGATGTAGAAGGAGATAAATTGACTTCTGTAACATAAATACCTAAATCAGAAATCTGAACAACATTCAGTTTCTTTAGATCCTCCAAATAATTTTGACAGTTTCTCTTCCTTTCACCCTGTTTACACGCATACAAGGCCTTGCTTGTATCAAATCTCTCTTGACGAGCATGTCCTTCAAATATACATTTAAGGTGCTCGATCATCATATAAGAATAAAAATTTTCATGTTGTTTCTGCAGCTCAGGACTCATAGTCGCAAGCAGCAAACAGGTGACATCGGTGTCAACATCCAAATGCTTCTGATAAGCATTTCATTGAGCCTCCGTTGCACCTTCAGAGAGAGGTCCAGGGCGAGGAATATCTGTGACATAGAGCTTTCACTCTTGCCTAAGGACAATCCTCAAATTCCTTTAGCAATCTAGGAAGTTAGTTCCTATCAACTTGTCCTTCTCAAGGACTGATCATATAGAGAAGTTTACTTGAGTTGTTTGCCATTTCGAATTTCTACAATGTTAAAATGCATAAAATAATTAGTGTACGGATTTATTAAATTATGTTCAAGTGATTATTAATATATATTCAAAATATATATCTCCCACTATTTTTATCAAATTAATAGCCCTTACTATTAATTCGGAAAGAATATCCCATAAATCTTTCTAGTGAGCCAAGATCCATATTTCGTCATGTCCTAAGTCAACCACTGGTAGTCCTTAAAACATGATTATTTAGGTAGACAAAAGTTGTCAATTATATCATATATAATTCTTGGATAGTTTGGTGAACAACGATTGATCTTATCTATTTAATAGATTTTTAACCAAACTCTATGCTTCTAAGTTCATAATAGTTGAATATAACCGTTTATTTTCACCTTATTATGACAACTCAGTTAAGTTAGACCCAATGATACAACGACCGAATATAACCGTTTATATGCGTCGCATCTCACCACGATAGATAGGAGTCCCCTGCCACTGACAGCCCTTCCCCTTATCGATCTAGGATTCGATGAGTGTTCATTCATTGGAAAGCATCTGATTAAAACTTAATATTTTGTTAAAGGGTTTAGAAAATTTATAACGATCATGATCACATCATAAAGAGATCCTCAATTTTTCCTTGAACCAAATATTTCAAATTGACATCTTAAATTGTTCATTTCCCAGGTAGATGGAGGATCCCAATGGTCACACTTAATATCCATTAACCTTACGAATACGCATATCCGCTTTTGTCAGAAAATCCCAATTTTAGATATCAAAAATCCATATTTAATTCCTTGTTTTAAAAATCCGTATTTCATAAACACAAGAATCTCATGATCGTTTGTTAATTTTAAAATCTTGAATCGTTACAGATTTTATCTTGTTTAGCAGGCATGGCATGGGTGTCATATCTAATACATACATGATTAATGTAATTAAACATGCATCTTTATATCTACACATACATTGTATCACATACATTCATATATATGTAAAGTGCATAAATTAAACGTGTTTGATTATGGCCCATCCTATGTGATCTTTTCAAGCTAATGAAAAGATCAAGGTCAATTTATGGTGGTTAACAAAATACAATTTAAATACATGTCTTCTCCATTGCATCTTCATGGGGAATCGCCTCCTTGCTTCCTTGTTCTTCTACGTTGCCAAAGTAGTCCACACGAACGCTTGATCGTCCAACGATCACCGGAACTGGTACTAGCCGAAGAACATGCCTATCTCTCTAGCCTCTCATACGTTTTTCTCTAAAAACAAATTGCAAAAGTGTAACCCTAAACAATACATCATAATGTATTTATAGGGAAGAGAGATTGGGCTAAACCCTAAATCGAATTGGGCTTCTCCAAACCCATTCTGATTTGGTTTTAATATTAAATTCGAATTCTATTTAATTATAATTAAGACCAGCTCAATTAATTAAATATCCAATTTCGAATTTAATAATTTAACTTAAATTCGTAATTTAAATAAAAACTCCTTTTAACGTTCTTATTGTGTAACCCTTTAGGTTATTAATACGTTGGCAATAATTTTAATATCCAATAATAAAATTATAAACAATGAGCGGCATCTAGTAATACATCATTGCTACCCAAGTAATAATAATAATTGGTGATCCAATTAAACCTTTCGTGATTGATGTTTCCATGTAATATAATCCCTTTAACCATATATTATAGATTAAACTCGAGGTATGTCATTAGTCATTCTCTTCAACGTTTAATCCGGATTTCCTTGATCAATGAGTAGACTATTAAAACAAATCAATATTTGAGCATGGCCATGCATTTTCATAGTCTCACTCAATCAAGAGGCCAATAATATCTCTCCTAATAATAGGAGGGTTAAATCCTATATCTATCATTCATATTTCTCATACGACTCATAATATACCCGATCTTCACTTTTATCATCACCCGGTCAAATATAACTTTTAATGTAGTCAAAGTGTATTAATCCTCATATAGAAATATAATGATGTCAAGTCTAAGAATCATTACACCATTATCACTGTGAGTCTTTCTAATGACCTTATTAACATGTAGAATCTCACAACGGGTTAATCCAGTGCCATGTATAATATTACATGCACCTATGTTATTGACTTTAGTATCACTATACCTATGACCAATGAGATGTGGTCATCTGTCAATAAACATACTAATCTTTATGCATTATAATTGTCCCTTAATAATAATGCTCGATTAGGGATATTTAGGAATATAAACACTATTCATATAATCTCATTTTTAAGTCACATACTTAAAGATATAGAATACATGTTCTATATTCCATGGACATTTATTACTCTAACATTTATATCGCAGTAAATTAAGACATAATAAATTAATGTAGAATAATCCATAGAACATAATCATCAAATAACAAAATAGTCTTTCCTAGAAGCACAACTACATTGTCTCTAGGGAACTAACACTATCAGGGGCCACTTCCTCGGAATCAAGGGTGTCTTTTCGACACCATCAGCGTCAAGATCAACAAACGCCGGGTTCACCTCCCTGTTCTCACTTCCCCCCTCCTGATTTTCCTGAGACCCGATAGCTTCCCCGGGGGCCTTAGTGTTGTCCTGAAAAGATCCAATACCCCAGAGAGCAGCAGCAAGAGCTTGGTTGGTTTTCTTCACATTGATGAAATGCTCAAACTCCGGGTTGTAGTTAGGAAGACCTGAAAGGGCAAAATAAAGCACATTAGTCCGAGGCGAAGTAAACTAAAAACAAGAGTCGAAGGCCTTAGCACAAAGTAAAATACAACCCGAATTACATCATATCTCGAAGAGGTACTTGTGACTCATAAGATCATCCCTAGTCACCTGCCTCTTAAGGCCCTGACAGAAGGCATTAACCTGGTCTAATGCTGCATCCTGGAGGTCATAAACTTCAAAGTGCATGGCCAGAGGTGTCTCCTTGAAGGTTGGCGTAAACCGGATATCAACACCTCGGAGAAAAACGAACTCTCCATTCCACCCCTTCAGGGAGGGCAACATGCCAAGGGGCTTGGAGGCCGAAGAAGGGTACCCATAAGCCTTACCCTGGAACCTAAACTCGAACAGGGGCACATTGTTGGAACGGACCAATCGGAACAGATGGTGGAAAAGTTAAAAGTGGGCAACACCCCGGTGGCCTCACAACACCCCAGGAAAAAGTAGATCCACTTCACAGTATCCGGAGTGAGTTGGGTAATGGGGACCCCATACTCAAACAGGCACAATGACTTGACAAACTGGTGGTACCTAGGCCCGTACCCCGACCTCAGGTGCTTCAACCATACTCCGACCCAACCACCCTCCGGTCTATGGTAAATCTTCTCTCCGGGCTCGGGCCACCTCCACTCTACGTCCTCATCCAAGTGAAATGTGGCTTAGAAGATCTGGTCCCACTCAACTGGTTCCTCTATATACTTGGTCTTGAAGGGACCAACATCCATCCCGGAGCCAGGCCTGTAATGACCCGAATTTTCGGTAGAATTAAAACTTTTCTTATTATAAGAAGTGCATCAGTGAATAGTGATTTTGGCGGATGAATAGTGATTTTGAGGGCTAAGAAATTTTTCATGCCACCTATTTATGAGACGTAGTGTGGATGTTCCGAAGTCATATTAGTGACCTGCGAAGTAAATAAGTGTATGCAAAGACGATCGGAATTTAGAAATTCCAATTTCTATTTCGGTGTAATATTTATATTAGTATTATCAAGAAATGAGATATTAAATTTGAGGAATTGAGGATTTAATATTTTGGAATTTTATTATATTTGATTTGAGAATTTAGAACGAAAACTTCTGAGACAGTGAAACGAACGTTCTAGAAACTGCTGAGACTTTATAACGAGATTAAGCGATCAAGCGAACGAATCATGGGTTAAGGATATTTAATATTAGAAGTCCAAGGGAGGATATATTATGAGAGGGAAAGAAGATTGAAAATATAATCTTAGAGCAAAGAGAATGCAACTAGTTTGAGAACGCTTGAGAAACCGGGAGAGCAAATTCTGAAATAAAGAGAATATACCAAGTATGTTGGATTTAATATCTACTTGGGGATTAGAACCATCCTAACACATTAACATATGATGTGGGAAAGGATAAAATATATCCAAGAGATTGACAAAGGTGAAACCACAAGAACGATCACAGAATTCAATCGATTGATCAAACGACTAGAGAACTTTGAACGGAGTCCAAACAGAAGGCCCAAGGTCATAGGGAAGGCCCAATTTTCGGCCCAACCACAAGACAAGGAGCTTATTTGAAGAGATTTAAGAGTGGAAGTCCCTTGGTGCAATAAGAAAAGTGGAGTAAGGTGCTTGACTATCAACACTTGGACAATTAGGCTTCCAACAACACATTAAAACGGATGAGGCTTGGCTAAACAAAGGATAGATAATCATTACAAGTCATTATCCAAGAGAAAATAAACCAAAACAAAAAATTCTCCCAAACTGCCCAGCATGAACCATGCACAAAGAAAAATTCATATCTCCATATCCAGGGCTCTACAATTCACCAAATTTTAACTATAGCTTCTCCACTCCATGGGTAAGGTTCATTCAAAATTTCATGGCCAACAAAGGAGTGTAGCCTAGTCAAATACCTCCCCCAAGTTGAAGAAGCCAAACTGCCCTGTTCTTGACAGTTTCTGTCCAGCAAAAAAAGGGGGCTCAAAACCCTAGCTAGGTAGCTTCAAATCTGATGATCTAGGACTCAAAACAAAGCTTATGAAGAGGCCAAGATGTGGTAAACATTTGAGAGCCAAACTCTTATTTTTCGATTTGATATGAATTTTACAAAATTGATGATGAATAGTAATGAATAGTGTTTTAAGTAGTTTCCATGTTTTGTTCATGGCTTTTAGGCTTTGTTAAAGCTAACCAAGACCATACCAAGGGTGACAAGATCTGCTAGTGTTCCTAGAGTGCCAAGGAAGGTAAAACCCTAACCCACGCTTTGAGTTTATATGAGTTTTTAGTATAGTTTTGATGATATTTAGAGATAAGTGCATGTTAAGGAATTTTATGATTGTTCAATGTGAAAAAATGTTGGGTATTGGAGTTGAATGCTACCACTGCCCTTAGAAGAGTAAAATGAATATTGACTTTATGGATGTATGGTATGCCCGGTGTGGCTTGATTTGTTGTGATAAATTTGGAAATGTCCGAGTTATAGCCATCGTAATGCCCAAATTTCGTTAGACCTTAAAAATTCGTGCATAATAGTTGGGTTAAGTTTCTGACCTTGTTGATTATATGACATACCTTGTAGGTCTCGAGTCATAGATCGTTTTGGCATGAGAATCGAAGCAAATAGACTTACGGTTTAGGAGTTATGGTCGATTTAGTAAAAGTAGTTCGAAATTGCAAGTATGATTTCGTAATTGAAATTGAACCCCTTTAATGTGAATAATTCAGTGGCGAAAAACGAATCTTGGGAATTAAATGTTAGAGATTATAAGGAAGGTGTGAGAGAAAACCTCATGTCAAACGAATCGTTTTTCAATTTTATAAAAATGTTCGAACCTAAGTTAAGTGCGAAAAACCCCTTAAAAGAGCACTTGGTTATAACTTTCGAAGGTCACTTAGAAAACGATCAATAAACCTCGAGGTATAATCTCTGTTAGTAAGCGACCAACCTTAGAACTTATATGGCTTAAGTACCCACCAAGTGTAAGTAAAATGACATGCTTTAATAGCGAACCAATGTCGGGTCATAACGGTGTTAATAAGAGTTACACTAGAGAGTGTATAACGAGATAACTTGAAAACGTGTTTCGACCTAAGTTAAGTATATACTTAGCCTTTTTAAAAGCGTTAAGTAATTAATCTCGAATGCTTTGATTGTTTATAGATCACCGAGCAGACCCATGACACGCTACCCCTACTCGACTACCAGACAAGTTTCCAATACTTTGGAACTGTTGATGCGATAATATATATAATTGAATGTTATTATACATATGCCATAGCATGCATGCCTACTTTCAAATTTACATTGTAATACTTGTTCCCTGGTTGATATTGGCTTATAAGTTAGATACAAGATATACTAATTATAAGCCAGATATTGCTAAGACCCTTAGTGAAGGGCATATGATCTCATTTTTTAATAAAGACCGGGAGTCTGTATTTTGTAATATTGAGATAGTCATGGAAACCCGGAGGGATTCCAGTGACAGATTATTTGAGGGATGTTATTTATGAACATTATTTATATTTCCATAAGTATTAAGTACTTGAAAATTATTCGAGGAATGTTATTTGAATACTCATTCGAGATTATTTATTTAATGAATATTATTTTGAATATTCATTTAAGGATATTGATTTAGATGAATATTGTTTTGGAATATTCATTCGAGTTTATTTATTTAACAAATATTATTTTGAATATTCATTTGAGCTTTATCTCTTTAATGAATATTATCTCGAATATTCATTTAAGGTTGATTAAATTATCAAATATTATTTTGAATATTTATTCGAGGATTTATTTATTTAATGAATATTCTCATATGTTATTCGAAGATTACTTTGAGCAATATTTCATATTAAAAATATTCTTCAAATATTTATGAATTAATAAATATTCTTTGAACATTTATATAATTCTTTTAACTAGTTTTAAAATATATTATTTTATTCAAAAATTATCCTTGACCTTCAAATAATATGTAAATTATTTTTGAGTCTTATTATTATTATTTTTATCAAGGGAGGTTCCCGAAACTCCATTCTTCATTCGATTCTGTCTTCCAAATTTTAAGGGAACCTTACCTGAAGGCTGTTATTTATTTTGTTTGACTTCCCAGTCATAAATCTTTTAAAATTATTCCATGTACTCACAACTTGGTTGCTATTCATCGATTGAATCTTTTATTACTTCCTCATCATTCGAGGGGTAAGTGTGTTTGGACAAGTTTATATCCATTAACAAGCACCAGCTTGGGAAATATTGGTAAATCTTCTTTTTCAATTAGATTCGACTACCTTGTGGAGTCCTATCAACGAGTATTACACTTGAGGAAAGGAGGACGAACTTTACATTTCAGAGTCATGGATTTATTCAAATTAGGAGTCGTGTGTAAGAGGCCGAGTCGCGCGGTCCATCACAAGGCCCAACCGTTAGCCAGGGAGTTACTAAAAAGGGCGGTAGACAAGTAATCCGTCAATTCTTCCTTCTACGGGTAGTAAACTATATTGGGCTGTACCATCTCCGACTAATCATCGGGGAGTGGGATAGTTGGTGTTTGATAACTCCAGTATTAGTTCATCTCCCAAATTGGGAATTTCCTGCAACACGTATCGAAGAGACTTCTTTCAGGTTGACGGGCATCCCCCGCAACACGTATCGAAGAGACTTCTTTCAGGTTGGTAGGAGTTTGAAAAATGTTCAAAACTGGGATTGCAATATTTTCCTGTAATTCCCTTCTTTTATGACATATGATGATGTATTGATTTTACCTGGCACGTATATATTTCTACAGAATATATGTTTTGAGTTACCTTGTAACTTCATCCTTTACCTTATACTGGCACAATGTTCGTTAATGCATGGCATATGGTTTCAAAGATATTCTTGATACCGTTATATATTGCTGTTATTCAGTTATTTATTATTGTTGGTGGGATATTGCTCACCCTTGCTTTATTTATTATATCACAACAACAGCTAGGTTGAATGGCCCGCGTAAGGCGCACTCGGCGCAAGCAGGTGACCCCAGCCAGAGGACTACCCGCTGATATTATCGCTGCCATTGCTGAGGTAGATTGGCACCTTATGTTTCAGCCTTAATTATATGTATAATTAATGTAATCAACGGCAAAAACTTTAAACATACGTTATTATCCTTTTGGGTTGTAATAACTTTTACTTGTGGATCCTATAAGTAGAAGACTTATTTCAATTTCATCTCTGGGACTATAACTGTTTGTGTGTGTGTGATGTGATATTATTGCGGGGTCACAACATGTGTTTATTTATTTGGACTCAAGTCAAGTATTATTGATAGAATTAAGACCGTAACGACCAGGTCCTCAACCCCGGATCTGGGGGTGTTACAAGGCTTGTCCCCGAACTTAGAATCCAAGAAGGCCTTATCATATTCTATCATGAGCGCCACATCCTCATTTTGGGAGAACTCCATGCTGAGATCCCTAAAGAAATAGGCTTCGGGGATTCATGGGTCCCTTTTAACAAAATAATGCTGGGTGTAGCCCCAACTGCCATCCGGCTCGCTAAGACTAACCCCGGACCCATGTCCTTAGTAACGATCCTCGTAACTACTGGAAGGTTGTTTTTCTTCTTACCCATTATACACCACTACAATTCTATCAACTCAAATTCATAAACGGAAGAACTAGAGCTGCAGGAGCTACTGGGTTCAGACAAAGGAACTAAGACTTTCCTAGCCGTAACCCTCCTAACCATAAAACTGTACTACCCCGAGCTACCCAACAAAAAATAAAGCCTAAATTCAGCTTTCCTACTCCGAATAACAAGGTATGGAATGTAAAGCAATTCAAACAAAAAAACAAAGAAGAGACCGGATAAAGAAAACTTACAGAAGAAGCCGAAGAGCGAAGACCCAAAGAAAGTCTGGAGTGCCTGTAGCCCGGAGTAATGGTCCTTAGAGAAGCGTGAAAATGACAGCAAATTGAAAATCAAGTGAAGACGCAAATGGTGGGGACATCCACTATTTATAGGAAAAATGTGAGAGACCCAACAGCCACGACACGTGGCAGCCCCACACTGGCCAACGGTTCAAAAAATCAGAGAAAAGAAAAAGAAAAAGAAAAAACAAAATAGCTGGCACCAACTACCCAGGCTGATTTTTGGCAGAATTTTTCAAAAAAAAAGAAAAAAGAAAGAGAGAGATTCGAAATAGATTGGGCATATAAATATATACATATGAATATATATATATATATATATATATATATATGTACACACACCAAAGCAAGGAGAATACAACACTCCTAGCCCGGGGATGCGTACCCCAACACACACCCCAGGCCTGGGGGCAACCAAAAGCGAAAATTTCTCCAAAGGAAGCTTTGGACTTACAAAGAGGCCACAACACTCCGAGTCCCGGGGATGCGTACCCCAATACACACCCCGGGCCTAGGAGGCAACCAGAAGCGAAAATCTCTCTCCCAAGACAATGAAGCACAATTCTTCCTACTAGTCCCCCATCCGAAGAATCTGCATGAGGGAGTGGGGGCAAATGATATGCTAGAAATAGCCCAGGCCCAATTAGGCCCAACCTTGGGCCCAAAACTACAAGCAAGTCTAACTCATTAGAATAAGAGTAGCGCAGCCCAGGCTAGTGGGCCCGGATCGGGGGCCACCGCTACGTGGCATGATCCCCTCCCCAGAATAGGGGACCCCAGACTGGTGACACTTAGGACACGTGGCACTCCAGCTCAGTCAACGCTCCCACACCTGGCGCTTACCAACACTAAATGCCAATGATTGACATGTGTCAAATCATGCCTGCAACAGTATTAGCACACTCAAGTCAACGACCCCCAAAAGTTGGGACACGTGTCCCACATCCCGGGAATTCAGCGGGTTGTCCCACAGATCCAACGGTCAGGAGCAAATGTAACCTCCAATCCCACCTGTAATTATATTAGAAGATGTAGCTCCCAATGCCCCATCTACTGCACAAACTTAATCATATACATTTCTTCTTGTTGCCCAATAGTTTACACTAAGTGAGTGATAGTATGCCACGACATAAGCTTATCCATCACCTTTTTGATCATAGGATTGCATAGAGAGATTGAGCTCGGTGAGGGGCCAATTTCAGTGCATAAATACTTAATAGGCTCTTCCCCCACCTGACATCCTAATATGGATGCCCATCTTTGCATATCTTCTAAACTTTTGGAGTGACCAAAAATACTGCTTTTATGAAAATTAATTTGTAGTCCTGACATCGGTTGGAAGTATTGTAGAACTATTTTAACTCCTATCATTGATTAATCTTCATTACGGATGAAGAAGATCAATCATCAGCGTATTGAAGGTGCGGTAAAGGAGTGTTACAATTAGGCCGAAAGATCCCGTGAAAAATTATTTAGTTAAAAAATAATTGTAACATAAAATAAAATTTATGATATATAAAAAAAATTCGTGCATCTCACGAGTTATAAACTAATTACCTTATAAAAACATAAATATTAAAAATTTGGTAGTCGATCGATCATACGTTACTTAATTATTTTTTTGATAGTCGGCTTTTTTACTTAATGTTTGTTACTTGAAGAGATTAGTTTTCCTGAGGTTACCTCAACTAAATTTTCTTGATGTTAAAAAAAAATTCCCATTTAAATAGATGGGGGTATTATTGTAATTACAGAATATTATATACATCTACAAAAATACCATTATTATTTTATATTAAACATAATTGTATCTCAGGTAAGTTCCTGAAATAATTTCAGAAACTTTATTCTCTTACTTGAATCCAAAATTAAATTTAAACACATCTTTAGAGGCTGTTTCTTTAAATTATTTTAAAGGTCTTTTTTATTTAGCCTACTATATATAACAGACCTAACTTGGACCGTGTGACGCCCCCAAATCCACCCTGTCTGAGGACCCGGGTCGTCACACTGGCTCGATATCCTGCAACACACGTTAGCTATAATTATTACAACGGAGTATAGTAGTCCCACTCCGCAGATCCAAGGATCGGTCTCACACATTATTACAATACGAATTATTACATCTCAGAATAATATCTTACACAAGTTCACAACGTAGTAAAATAAAAGTTCCAGCTGTGTTTTTTAATCTCTGTCCGCATAGCCCTGAGCTTTCTCCTTCCCCTGGGATCTATGGCTGAACGATTTGCCTCTTTTCTTCTTGATAGCTGAATAAATGTTGTAAAGCAAGAATGAGCAACTATGGTGCTCAGCAAGTTCTCTCCTTGCTCGGTATATAGATATAATAAGATTTACCGAAATATAAACTCGAAATTTAAAGAACAGTCGGAAACCAAAAATCTGACATTGACACAAGACTCATCTCGATAAAAGAATACTCGAAAGAACTCATTTGGTATGTCCCTGATGACTCATGAGAAATGAATACACTGGTCCTCCAACCTCTCGATATCTCGGTGGGGCGATCAACTTTCCAACCGGGAGTACCGTCCTCCTATGACACCGCACTTCGCTCGATCACGGCTACAATACGATGTCAACGAAATACAATCTAAATATGTATGCTAGCATCATAATGGGTTATTAAGTCAACCCCGGCAACTATAGTGCCTAAAATATACTCGTGTCTGTATAACGGTGCACAAGTCTCTCTTTCTCTATCATGGGCCTCTTTCCCAAAATTGACTAGTAGAATACAGAATTCCCGAACATTTAATGAACAGATAATTTGAGATAAACTTTACAGGAAAATATTTATTGATCTGGCGGACTGCCAGTCTCCCTCAAATGTGCCATCAATCCGAACAATGGACTGATGTAAACTCTCAATAATTATATTTTTATTGGTTGACAAGAACAAAGTGCCAACCACTGACAAGAAAGGCAACTATCTCGAAATAATGAGAATAGTCTGGAAAATTAGATATAAAGGAGTCGTACTGAATAAGGAGTACAACTCGAATGATTATAAATAAATACACATAATTGATGATCGTTGAAATAGAAGGTCTTCACTTGATCAACGAGTAAACACTCTAACGAACCTATTATTTATTTGTTCGATTCGAAAGATGAACCAAATAAAAGATAATCAATAAGTGTCGTCGAATTTGTACGATAAATTCAACAGAAAGAAACGAATTTAACTATCTCGAATGATGAGATTAGTTCGACTGAATCAAATTAAAAGTCGTTTAGAAATAATGAAATTGACTCGATCATAACAAGGTCGCTTTATGCTTATAGGAGATATAATTCACTATCAAAATATATTAGCGGAAAAATATTCTTCAACGAGAAAATAACATAAATATTCAAATTTGTAACATAAAGAGCAATAAAATAAATCTCAAAACTGATAGCTCGACAACAAATATGAAATAGAATAATTCGAATAAAATACGGAATTTCTGAGATAAGGGTAGGAATGAACTTGCCTCTGTCTCGACGCTAAAATTACCGAATAAATAAAAGGCGTTACCTGCGAGCAAGATTCTCAAGTCTCAAAGAATTTCTATAATGATAATTACCAAAACAATTTTAATGATCATGTCATCCATAATCAAGTGCTTTTGAGAAATAAAACTGCGAGATATATTCCAACAATTTTATTCGGCTCTTCAAGTCATACTAACGAAATTTCCATAAAATTTAATCGACCTTAAGTGGAGGATCTAATCGTTTACCTAATAATTTTTAATAGTCCGTAATTTATGACATTTCTCTAATGAAAGTAAAATATTATGAGGGAAGTCTCACTCTATTTGTTCGTACGGGAAAATCTCATTTAGAAACTCTCTAATTATTCATAAATAAACGACACTAATTGATTTATTAAAAAACACATCTCGAATATAAAAGGGCTTTTATAAAATCCTCACTAATTATCTATAATTCTCAAATTATCTAAAATCCTTTAATTCAATTAAGTCTCTTTTAAGAAATCATCCCTATTTTATTCTTAAATTAGAAATAGTGCAAGAATTCATTTTTTTATTTAAATTAAATCCGTAACTATTATTTTTAGGAAAAATGTAATTCTATTAAAAACAATTCTATTTTAATTATCCTCACAAATTCCTAATTTCTTTCCCACTTTAATATTCACTAAATAAACCGATTTGTTTTTCTTTCTTTTAAAACCAATATAATAATCCTTATTTTATTAAATTAAACCATTTTATTTTCATTTTAATACTCCTATCATTTCAACCAATTGCAATAACAACCAAAATATTAACCAATCTCTTTTCTCCCATTCTTGAGGTCAACTTAATTTTATTATGACCTTTTATTAAAATAATTTCTACAATTTATGAAATTCCCAATCTCATTAATAATAAAGCCCCAATTAACATTATTATATATATATATATATATATATATATATAAACAATATAATATTCATCACCACCACCACCGTCGGGTGGCCACCGTCCGGACGTCGGCGGCTTCATCTCCGACCTTCATCTCTCTCCCTCTCTACTCGCACCCTCTCTCTCTCTCTCTCTCTCTCTCTCTCTCTCTCTCTCTCCCTCCTTCCTCTCTCCGTCCTCTTCCCTCTCTCGATGCCCGTAACTCTCCTTTTCTCCACCGTCACCATCTCTCCGCCTTCACTCTCTCTCTCTCTCTCTCTCGCTCTCTGCCCATCTCTCTCCATCGATCCCTTTCCCCTCTCTCTCTGCGCACTTCGACGAACACCCACCACTGCCGACCACCGTCGCCGTCGCGGTGGTGGCCTCCGATCAAACATGCAACACAAACACCCCCCTCAAAATTCAAGATTCCCAATTGTAATAAACACCCACATCATATCATTCAAGTCAATTGATTAAATTACAAACCCTAACTCAATTTAAAATAAATCCCTAATTTAACACAAGGGTTTCAAGCAAATACATAATCCAACACAAGTAACATGAATAAAAGAAAATTAAGTGTAAGAACCCAGATTTTGGATAGAATTAAAACTTTTATTATGTATGGATGTAATAGTGAATAGTGGGTACGACTATGATGTAACGAATGTTCTAATGAATGAATGGAATGGATTTGGATTCAAATATTTATATGTCATGAAGAATGCTATTGGTTGACAATCTAGATAAGAATTATCTATCTCGTAGGAAATTAAGATTTGATAATACCAAAGGGAAAGGTTATTCTCATGTCATCCAAATCGATATCTGGTATTAGTCTAGTGGTTCCGTAAAAGGGTTAAGGAACGTCCGAAAGAGAACAAGGGCATTTTCATAAATATAAGGAATAAAGAAAGAATAAATAATGAATAGTGTTTTTGGTGGAAATGAGAATATTATTAGATGACGCTATATAGAAGTACCCAGAACGGATTTCTGAGTTCGTATTAATGATCCAAGGGGAAAAAGAGTGTATGTAAAAGTTATCGGATTCTGAAAAATAGCACTTTTATTTTCCCCGAGATTTCCCTGGACACTGAAAGACTCAATGGATTATTAAAAAGATTTAAGGGATATAAATTCAAGAATTATAAAGGAGGATTAAAGATGTGAGCAAAAATATTAAGAAGGTTTCCGGTAAAAACCCTAACTAGAAACGATCGAGATATTTGTTCGAACGATCAGTGAAATTGAAAAATAACCTGACAAAAGAGCAATAAGGAGCCAACACTTGTCACAAGATAAAGCATCAAGATTAGGCTAGTGGATTATGATGTAATCACTTTAATCTAGATATTATCTTAAGGAATCATCCAATAATTCATTTCAACCAAGCAAAGAAAGCAACCAAAGCAAAAACTCTCCATTTTTCTTTTCTTAAAGAAACTCTCGACCAAGAGCTAGAACAAGGGGTTCCAACCATTGTTTGATCTCCAAACTTTTATGGTAAGTACTACATATCATAGCTTAGATCTCCTAGAAATCTTAGCTCCAAATTCATCTTTTACCATTTTCAAAAAAATCATCAAAGGTGATGATGAATAGTGATCTTCATGAACTAACATTGTTTTTTCTTGATTTCTTTGATGATTTAAGCTAGCTTAAAGTCACTCAAGGATCATACAAAGCTTAGTGAGGCTAGAACATACTCCAAGGAACGTCCGATTTATAGCCGTCGTAATGCCCAATTTTCGTTAACCCTAGAAAATCGTGTTTGACAGTAGCTTTAATTCACTGTCCAGTTTCATGTTCTGCCATAGCAAGATATATTATGTTATAAGCTTCGTTTTGATATAAAGATCATGTGAAACGGACTTACGGTTTAGGAATTATGGCTAATGTACTAAAAGTCGTTCGAAACCGGAAGTACAAGTTCGTCATTAAAATTGAACCCTCGTAAAATACGTAAGTCAGTGGCGAATCATGGTAATTAAATACTAGAGATAAAAAGGAAGGTGCGAGAGAAAACCACATGTCAAACGGATCATTTTCCGATTTTATAAAAATGTTCGAATCAAGGTTAATTACGAATGAACCACTTAGAGGATCACTTGGTTATAACTTCGGTTAATCACTTAGAAAACGGACGATAAAACTAGAGATATAATTTTGGTTCGTAGACGACCGACCTTAGAACTTACCCGGCTTAAGTATATGTCAAGTGTAAGTATAATGACATGTCTTAAGAACGAACAAAAGTCGGATCGTATCGGTAATAAAAAGAGTTATACAAAAGGGTGCATAACGAGATAACTCGAAAGCGTGTTTCGACTTAAGTAAATTTTATACTTAACCTTTTAAAAAGTGTTAAATAACTAATCTCGGATATTATGATTGTTTATAGATCACCGAGCTGACCCGGGACTCGCTACCACTACCTCGACCCACACCCGATTACCGGGCAAGTTTCAAATCCTTTTATAGGCTGTAATTGTGAATATATATATATATATATATGCTTTCTACTATACATATGCCATGTCATGTATGCCTACTTCCAAGTTATATTGATATACTTGTTCCTTGAATTATTGTTGGCTTATAAGCTAGATGGTGAATAATCAGTTATAAGCCAAATGTTGTTAAGTCCCTTAGAGAAGGGCATATATATATCGTATTCGTTGAATATAGCCCGGGAGTCAGTACTTCTTGATATATCGTAATTACCTTCGAGGGAAATATTTAAGTAAATATTACCATTATTTGGTTGACGAATATTATTTGAATATTCGTCCGAGATCATTTAATTAACGATCATTACCTCAAATAATTATTTGGACGTTATCTATTCAATGAATATTATTTTTCAATATTCATTTAAAGTCAATTCATTTATCGAATATTATTTCGAATATTCCTTTAAAGCTTGGATTACTAAATGAATGTTATTTCGATATTCATTTAGAATATTATTCATTAAATGAATATTACTTTTTGAATATCATTTAAGTTCCCATTAACTTAATGAATATTATTTTCAATATTCATCTGATGTTATATTTATTTATCGAATATTATATTTACTATTCCTTTCAAGTCTTATTAATGAAATGAATAATATTTTTAATATTCATTTAAATATTTAATTATTTAATAAATATTTTCTCTTTATTCCCTCGAGAATTATTCTGAGAAATACTTCGATTTAAATATTCGTTCATAGTTATAAGTCTTCTTTAACTATTTCTGATTCAATAAATATTATTTGAATATTTATCCGATACTCTGAAATGACTTAAAATATTATCTTCGACCTTCGATTTTTATAAAAATTACTTCGGAGCCGTATTATTATTAATATTATATCAAGAAAGGTTCTCAAAATTTCATTCTTCCTTCGAATCTATCTTCCAAATAATAAGGGAACCTTACTTGAGAAATGTTATTTATCTTGTTGACTTCTCAGTCATAAATCTTTTGAAACTATTCTTTTAACTCGCAACTTGGTTGCTGTTCATCTATCAAATCTTGTGTACCTTCACATCATTCGAGGGGTAGGAATGTTGGAACAAGTTAGTATCCTTTAACAAGCAGTAGCTTGGGAAATATTGGTGAATTTTCCTTTCCAACTAGATACGACTACTTTGTGGAGTCTTATCAACAAGTATTATACTTGGGGAAAGGGGGACGAACTTTATGTTTCAGAGTTATGGATGTTATACGAACTAAGAGCTGCGTAAGTGGCCGAGTGGCGCCGGTCCAGCAATGGCCCAACCGTTGGCCGAGGGGTTCCAGAGGGCGGTGGACAATTAAATCCGTCGGTGCTTCCTTCTACATGTAGAGAACAAGAGATGGGGAGCATAGCATGCGACTGATCATCGTAAATGTTATGTCTCCTGGTGCGTCAATGCTCCGGTATTAGTTCACCTTTCAAATGTTGGAAATTTTCTGCAGCACCATCAGTGTTGGCAGGTGAAAAAGTGATGGAATCTAGAATTGCAACATTTTCTGCAAGTTCCTCTTTTATGATAAATAATGCTATATTACTTATCTTTGGCATAGTAGATATTTCCACAGAAGTATATCTTTGAGTTACCTTGTAACTTCATCTTTTATATTATACTAGCATTATCTTCGTTAATGCATGGCATATGGCTTCAAAGTTATTTGAACTGTTGCATATATTTTCACTGTTCAGTCATACTATTGTTGGTGGGCTATTGCTCACCCTTGCTTATTTATTATGTCACAACAACAGTTAGGATAGATGGCTCGCGTAAGGCGCACTCGGCGCAAGCAGGTTACCCCAGCCAGAGGACTACCCGCTGATATCATCGCTGCCATTGCTGAGGTAGCATAGATAGGCAGCTTTTACTTTCCAGTTTAAGTATATGTATAACTAATGTTAATCAACGGCAAGAACTTTAAACTTATGTTGTTACTTTGTTTTTTTTTGGGATTGTAATAACTTTTATTCGTAAACCCTTTATGTAAGACTTATTTCAATTTCATCTCTGGGACTATAACTGTATGTGTGTGAGTGGATATTATTGTGGGGTCACAGCATGCTACTTATTTATTTTGGACTCAAGTCAAGTATTATGTATGGAATATGAGACAGTAATGACCCGATTCCCAACCCCGGATCTGGGGGTGTTACAGAGATGGTATCAGAGCGAGAGTTATATATCCCAAGAGATGATGCGACGTTATATAACAATAAATTCACTAACATAATAAGAACTCTTTCTAAGTTCACCTAAAACCCTTACGGGAACTTTTTAAGTATCATGATAGTAACATGGTTCGTCTTGTGTAGGCGAGCGACATGTCTGCCCAGGAGGCAGCTGCGAGACAGCATGATGAGGGCATGTTTCAGACAAGAGACCTGTATTATGAGCACTTGCCTGAAGAGGACACTGATGTTATTGAGTCTGAGGAGGAGGAACCTGAGGAGGTCCAGGTTGATGCTGATACTGATGTTATTGAGTCTGAGGAGGAGGAGGACCCGGAGGAGGTCCAGGCAGGGGAGGATACTGAGATAGTTGCTGAGGATGTTGATGAGGAGGATCCAGAGGAGACCCAGCTTATAGCTGATGTTAGGGTCATGGAGGAGGACACTAACATGTCCACTGAGCAGGTTATGGCTGCTGTTGTTGGACAAGCTGTAGATGAGGATGAGCCAATGGATGATGCTATAGGGAGTTCCGGACTTCGTGTGCCACCCCTCTCTGTTGAGAGAGCCCATTCACCACCACCACTACCTGTGAGCCCATTTTCCGATGAGTTTGAGGAGCTGACACCAGAGCCGCAGCAGGCAGAGGTCGCACCTCCAGCAGAGCCATCTACTCCACCCCACATCCCGGTAGAGGGGATCCCATTGGGCGTGCTCAACTATGTTGTGGCCAGACTTTCTACAGAGGTAGCCGTGGCTGAGGCCAGGTTGGCAGAGTCCCGCAGAGAGAGATGCTAGATTGAGGCACTAGGGTGGGAGACGTACCAGGGCTAGGGAGATGTATAGGGAGGTGACCCACATAGAGTTGAGGGCTCGAGTGAGGGTCCGACAGTTAACCAGTGATGGACTTGGTATGGTATCCAGTGCAGATGCAGAGGAGATATTTCGTATTGCTATGAGGAGGGTTCTAGCTTTGACCCGCCGTCGTGGCTGACTGCAGGGATAGTGATGTATTGGTATAGTTGTCTAGTCTTGTACGGACATAGTAGTGCCAATTTTTGGTAGGATAGTCTCAGTGTATTTAGTTTCCCTTATGCCGACTAGACAGATAGAGAGCATATTTCGCTTTTGACTAGTGTTATTCGGATGGTTGTACTTTTAAAATGGTCGATGCGACCCAGATGATGTACCTTTCAGTATCGTGTATATATTTGTTTCCCTTTCAGTCATTTCGATTTGGTTGTGACATGATCACGAGTTTATTTACATATTTGCTGAACGTACTACTTTCGATTAAAGTTGCCATGAAATATAGAAATGTGGGATCCTAAATCCAAATATGTATCAATTTTGCAAGGATAAATCATTTAAAGCGGGAAAATAAACCTAATGTGTAAATGTCTAAATTTTCAGTAAAATGCCTCCGAGAAGAATGGGCACTAGGGCTCACCCCCGTGAGTCTACCGACCAAGAAAGCCACAACCAACATAGAGAAAACCCTGAGTATGAGGAAGAGCAAGACGAAGATTATAATGAACAGGAAGACTCCCAGTACGGAGCAGAAGATGAATCTTTACACATGGAAAAGTTCGAAGAAGAAGTAGAAAGGGACGAAACGGAGGTTGAGCAGGAAGGAGAAAACCGAGAGAGGGAACCCATGGGGAAGTTTATGAACCTACTTAGGCAGAATTTGGACCGTTATCCCCAACCACCCCAGGGAAACAATACTTTAGTGGCCAATTCTTTCAGGGCCTTTAAGTCCCTTAAGCCCCCAGAGTTCCACGGATCGGCTGACCCCGTTGAGGCAAGAGCTTGGATCAAGGAAATGGAAAAGTCCTTCGAGATTCTGAGTATCGATGAGGCACAAAAGACTGTCTTTGCCATCTACCTTCTAAAGGGAGAGGCCAAGAAGAATATGGAAACTGATGCTATAGTAACCTGGGAGAGGTTCAAGCAATTGTTTTTAGAAAAGTATTTCCCAAGGTTCATGAAAACCCAGATGGAGCACAAGTTTCTGGAGCTAAAACAAAATAATATGACAGTGGCTGATTATGAAGCCAAGTTCACTGAGCTATCCCGGTTCGTACCGGAGTTTGTTGATACCGAGGAAAAGAAAGCAAGCCGATTCCAACAAGGGTTAAAACAGTGGATTAAAAACCGGGTCGCAGTTCTAGAGATTACAGATTATGCCACTCTAGTACAAAAGGCAACAATTGTCGAAGCATGAAGTGACCAGATGTTGAAGGAAAGAGAAAAAGGGGGAATGAAAAGGAAGTATGCAAGTATGGGTGGAGGTTCCACATGAGGGAAACCCCCGAGCAAGTTCAATCGAAGAGCAGTTTCCCTACCTGGGAGGAATGAAAGATTTAAACCCTCTGCGAGTGCAATTGTGAGCCAGGGTGGCCAGCAATCAAGAATGTCCCGTTCCCACCTCTCCCGACCCCCATTGCTAGCATGTGTGACTTGTGGGAAGAGACATTCTGGAGTGTGTAACCAGAAGCTGATAACCTGCTTTATGTGTGGACGAGTGGGCCACTATTCCAATAATTGTACTATGGTTACCCCTACTGCCAGCAAGGACACTGCATGTTTCCAGTGTGGACGTCAAGGCCACCTGAGGAAAGACTGCCCAATGAATAAGCCAGCAGCATCAGGGGCAAGCAAGGCTGCTTCCAATCGGCCACCAACTGCCAGAACCTTCAACATGATTGTGCAAGATGCCGTGAGGGACACGGACGTTATAGCAGGTACCTTTTCCCTCAACTAAGTTAACGCAAATGTCTTATTTGATTCTTGAGCAACTAAGTCTTTTATATCGAGGGATTTTGCGCGTAAATTGAAACTTAAGACCCAACCTCTAAGGGAGTCTTTACAAGTAGAGATAGCCAACCAGGAAGTCGTTTCGGTTAATCAGATTCACCCCGATTGCAAATTAGAAATAGGAGGATGATCTTTCTATGTTGATTTGATTCCTTTTAAGCTAGGGGAATTTGATGTTATATTGGGAATGGATTGGTTGTCTCGCAATAATGCTCAGATAGATTGTAAGGGAAAGAAAGTTAAGTTGAAAACCCCAGGGACGAAGGAAGTAGTGTTTAAAGGGATGCGACAGACCCAGACAATTCTAACCATGGCGCAGACCAAGAGATTACTACGAAAAGGAAACGAGGCTTATTTAGCCTATGTCATCGATACCCAGAAGGAAGAGCCTAAGATTCAAGACATCCCGGTAGTTAACGAGTTCGAAGATGTGTTTCCACAAGATCTTCCCGGATTACTGTCGGATAGAGTGATTGAGTTTGCTATTGAGTTAGCCCCGGGGACGGTGCCAGTTTCAAAGGCCCCGTACCGATTAGCCCCAGTAGAAATGAAAGAGCTAGCTAAGCAGTTACAAGAATTGTTGGATAAGGGTATGATTAGACCCAGTGCGTCACCGTGGGGGGCACCGGTGTTATTTGTTAAAAAAGAAGGATGAGAGTATGAGGTTATGCATCGACTACCGAGAGTTGAACAAGCTAACCATAAAGAATAAGTATCCACTACCCAGGATAGATGATTTGTTTGACCAGCTAAGAGGCGTTGAATACTTCTCTAAGATTGACCTGAGAACGGGATATCACCAACCGAAGATTAAAACCAAAGACCGCATTCCGTACCAGATATGGGCACTATGAGTTCTTGGTAATGTCATTTGGATTGACCAATGCCCCAGCAGCTTTCATGGACTTAATGAATACAGTGTTCAAAGAATATTTGGACAAATTCGTGATAGTCTTCGTTGATGATATTCTCATCTACTCAAAGACAGAGGCAGAACACGCTGAACATTTGAGGATAACTTTAGAAATACTCAGGAAGAAGCAGTTATATGCCAAATTCTCAAAGTGTGAGTTCTGGAAAAATGAAGTGCAATTCTTAGGGCATGTGATAAATAGAGAAGGAATGTTAGTTGACCCCTTAAAGATAGAGGCAGTTTCCAATTGGGAATGACCAACCACTCCAACCGAGGTAAGGAGTTTCATCGGACTGGCAGGATATTATAGGCGATTTGTTCAAGATTTTGCAAAGATCGCAGCCCCGTTAACTCGACTCACCCGTAAAACTGAAAAATTTGAATGGACTGAAAAATGCGAGAAGAGTTTCCAAGAGCTAAAGAAGAGGTTGGTAACGGCCCCAGTGTTGGCGTTGCCTGATGGAAAAGGAGATTTCGTAATTTACAGTGATGCTTCGCATAAAGGATTAGGGTGCGTGCTTATGCAGCACGGTAAGGTAATAGCATATGTTGGGTTCCGAGGCATAAAACGCAGCGGATAAACGTAAATAAAACAATATTTTCGAAACCCAAACCAGGATCCATGTATAATTCCGGGCAGATTATGGAGATAACGAATCATACCTATTAAGATCTTGTTTCACGAACTCAACGGAGATCCTTGCTTGTAATCACCACACACAGTCCTTGCCTCAAGATCCGTGTCTCTAAGGTAATCCACATGAACGTCCGACCGTCCAACGATCCGAGGAGCCAGGTACTAGCCCGCGAAGAACAGCCTCTCTCTCTCTCTCTAGCCTCTCGAAGATGGAGCTGCTAGGGTTTTGTCAAAAACGATTTAATGACTCTTAACCCTAAAGTAATACATCATTATGTATTTATACGAGAGAAATAATGGGCTAAAATAAAAAAACCGAATTGGGCTTCCTTAAACCCAATTCTATTTCTATTCTGATTTTATTATTGGACTTCCTTAAATCCAATTCTGTTCTTACTTTATTAAATTCGAATTTGCTTAGATAATTAATTAGGACCAGTCCAATTAATTAAATAGCGGTATCTAGTAATACAATGAGCGGTATCTAGTAATACATCATTGCTACCCAAGTAATAATAATCGGTGATTCAATTTAAACCTTTTGTGATTAATGTTTCTGTGTAATATAATCCCTTTAACCAAATATTATAGATTAAACTCGAGGCATGTGTTTAGTCATCCTCTTCAACATTTAATCCGTGTTTACTTGATCCATGAGTAGACTATTAAAACAAATCATTATTTGAGCACGGCCATGCATTTTATAGTCTCACTCAATCAAGAGGCCAATAATATCTCTCCTAATTCTAGAAGGGTTAAATCCTTTATCTATCATTCATATTTCTCATACTACTCATGATATACCCGATGTCCACTTTTATCATCACCCGGTCAAAGGTAACTTTTAATGTAGTCAAAGTATATTAATCCTCGTATAGAAATATAATGACTCAAGTCAAAGGACCATTACACCATTATCACTATGAGTCTTTCTTATGACTTTATTAAACATGAAGAATCTCACTGTGGGTCTGTCCAGTACCATGTACCCCTACATGTACCTATGTTTTTGACTTTAGTATCTCCATACTTATAACCAATGAGATGTGGTTATCTGTCAAACAACATACTAGTCTATTTACGTATTATTATAGCCCTGTAATAATAATACTCGACTATGGACCTTTAAGAATATGATATATTATATAATCTCAAGTTCAAGTCATGTACTTAAACTATACAATGTGTATCATGATTCTAAGGACATTTATTATGCTAACAAGTATATCGCAGTAATTAATGTCATAATAAATACGTTTAATGAATAATCAAATGACATAAGGGTTTATTAAAAGAAACAATGTATTGCCTCTAGGGCACCTACACTAACAATCTCCCACTTGCACTAGAGCCAATCACCCATGTATCTAATACCCATGGAACTAGTGTGACCATCGTGCTTCTGCTGCGACAAGCCTTTGGTCAGTAGGTCTGCAATGTTATCATTTGTATGCACTTTACATATGTGTATGTTACCTCCGTTTAGACAAAACACAAAACCAGACTGTGATACAGTATCATCCCTGTCTGTTTGGAAACTTGCATCGGTGTAACCTTTTACAACCAGTTTCTCCTCTCCTCCATACACCAAGAATAAATCTTTAGTCCTGTTCAGGTACTTTAGAACATTCTTGACTGTCGTCCAGTGACCTTCACCTGGATTAGACTGGTATCTGCTCATCATGCTGAAAGCATACGAAACATCTGGGCGAGTACATACCATTGCATACATGATAGATCCAATTGCTGAGGCATATGGAACCTTACTCATGTGGTCCTTCTCATCCAATGATTTCGGACACTGGTCTTTAGAGATCGTTATCCCTTGAGACACGGGGTCATATCCCCTTTTTTGCATTTTGCATACCAAAACGATGCAAAACCTTATCAATGTATGTGCTCTGACTTAGACCGATCATCCTTCTAGATCTATCTCTATAGATCCTCATTCCTAGAATGTAGGTTGCCTCTCCTAAGTCTTTCATGGAGAAGTTGCTCCCTAACCAAGTCTTAACAGCCTTTAGAGAAGGTATGTCATTCCTCATTAGTAGTATATCATCAACATATAGTACTATGAATGCCACATGGCTCCCACTAACCTTCTTGTAAACACACGGTTCATCTTTATTTTGAACAAAGCCATACTCTTTGACTATTTCATCAAAACGAATATTCCATCTTCTAGTGGCTTGCTTCAATCCATAAATGGATCGACGTAATTTACATATCTTTCCAACATTCCTTGGATCGACAAAACCTTCAGATTGTGTCATGTACACATCCTCTTCAAGGCTTCCATTAAGGAAGGCTGTTTTGACATCCATTTGCCAGATTTCATAATCATGGAATGCTGCAATGGCAAGCAAAATCCTTATGGACTTGACCATAGCCACTGGTGCGAAAGCTTTATCATAGTGAATACCATGAATTTGTTTGAAACCTTTTGCAACCAGCCTTGCTTTATAGGTCTGAACATTTCCATCCATGTCAGTTTTCTTCTTGAAAACCCATTTGCACCCTACGGGTTTTACCCCTTCAGGTGGATCAACCAAAGTCTATACTTGGTTTTCGTACATGGAATCCATCTCGGATTTCATGGCTTCAAGCCATCTCTTAGAGTCTGGACTGTTCGTAGCATCTTGGTATGTGAGAGGCTCATCTTCATCTATAAGCATCAAATCACCACGTACATTGAGTCAAGAGAAATCCATATCTCTCTGGCTCATGGCGAATTCTACCAGTTCTACGAACAACCTGTGTTTGTTGAGCATTATCATTATCCTGCTCTTGTTCCACTTCAGGTTCAATGCTATTTTGTGGTTCTCGATCTTCATCGAGATCTATAGTTCTCCCACTGTTTCTTTTGGAAACAAAATCTCTTTCCATGAAGACAGCATCTCGAGCAATAAACACTTTCTGCTCAGAAGGACTATAAAAATAATATGCCTTTGTTTCATTAGGGTATCCCACAAAATTGCACTCTTCGGATTTAGGTCCAAGCTTGTCAGATACTTGACGTTTCACAAACGCCTTGCATCCCCAAACTTTCATAAAGTTCATGCCTGACCGTTTCTCCTTCCATATTTCACATGGAGTCTTTTGAACCTTCTTAGTAGGAACACGGTTAAGTGTGAAAGCCGCTGTTTCTAGAGCATAACCCCAGAAACTTATTGGAAGATCTGCATGACTCATCATCGATCGCACCATGTCCAACAAGGTGCGATTTCTCCTCTCTGAAACTCCATTCCATTGAGGTGTACCTGGCGGAGTAAGTTGTGATACAATACCACACTCTTTTAAATACTCTTTAAAATCGGTGCTTAAGTATTCACCCCCACGATCGGATCGTAAGATCTTAATACTTACACCTCCGCCAATTTGCTTCTCTACTTTAGCCTTGTATTCTTTGAATTTTTCAAAAGAATTGGATTTATTCTTCATAAGATATACATATCCATATCTACTGAAATCATCAGTAAATGTTATGAAGTAGTAGTAGCCTCCTCTAGCCATCACACGCATTGGGCCACATACATCACTATGTATTAGCTCCAGACGTTCAGTGGCCCTTTGACCCTTACCAGTGAAAGGGGCTTTAGTCATCTTACCAAGCAAACAAGATTCGCATTCTTTGTATGACTCAAAATCAAACTTATCCAAGTATCCATCCTTATGTAATTTGGATATACGTTTCTCATTTATATGGCCTAGACGACAATGCCAGAGGTATGTTTGATTTGAGTCATTGACTTTAAGTCGTTTGTTTTCTATATTATAGACAGGATTATCTAAATCAAGAACATATAAACCATTAAACAAACGCGCAACACCATAGGTTAAATCATTCAAAGCAAAAGAGCAACTGTTGTTCTTTATTGTAAACGAAAAACCTTTCTTGTCCAAACAAGAAACAGAAATAATGTTTCTGCGAATCGCAGGCACGTAAAAACAGTCTTCTAGTTCTAGAACAAGCCCAGAGGGTAAAGATAAATAATAAGTGCCTACAGCTAAAGCAGCAACTTTTGCTCCATTGCCAACTCGTAGGTCCACTTCTCCCTTATCCAAAGTCCTACTTCTCTGCAGTTCCTCCACATTTATACAAATGTGAGAAGCACATCCGGTATCCAATACCCAAGATGTAGAAATAGACAAATTGACTTCTATAACATAAATACCTGATCCAGAAATCTAAACACCCTTCATTTTCTTCAGATCCTCCAAATAAATAGGACAGTTTCTCTTCCAGTGACCAGTTTTCTTACAGTAGTGACATTCACCCTTAGCAACACCACCTTTAGGCTTTAAAGCCTGTTTGGGACCTGACTTTGGCTTGGGTGTAGAATCAGATCCAATCTTCTTCTTACCCTTCTACTTGCCTTTCCCCTTGGCCTTACCTTTATTGCCCACCATCAGTATGGGAGCAGGTTCAGCTGTCTTCATGTTGGTTTCATATGTCCTCAACATAGCCAACAATTCAGTAGGTGTTTTGTCAAATTCATTCATATTGTAGTTCACAACAAACTGAGTAAATTTTCTGTTCAAAGAATTCATGATTAGGTCAATACCAGTTTCCAGACCAATCGGGAAACCCAAAGTAGCAAGGTACTCAATGTAACCAATCATCTTCAAAACATGTGGGTCAACTGGTTCACTTGCCCCTTGTTTGCAATTAAAGAGTGACTTACTCGTGTTGAACCTTTCTTGACGAGTTTGGCTTGCAAACATGCTTTGCAAGTGCTCATTGATAGTATATGCATCCATATGCACATGCTGTCTTTGAAGCTCAGCACTCATAGTTACCAACATGAGACATGCAACATCATTTGCATCATTCTCATCCCTTGTGCAGGCCGCTCGTTCCTCAACAGTAGCGTTCTCAGGAAGGGGACCTGGCGGAGGGATATCAATGACATGAAGCTTGCGCTCCTGCCTGAGGACAATCCTCAAATTCCTCTGCCAGTCTAGGAAGTTGTTTCCTCCTGTCAGTTTGTCCTTTTCAAGGACTGATTGTACGGATAGTGTGTTTGTGTTGTTTGCCATTAGTATCTACAATGATAAATGCACAAAATAAACATTAGATTGTCTTGGTTATAAATTATGTTCAAATGATTATGATATATTCATAATATATCTCCCACTATTTTTATCAAATTAATAGCCCTTACTATTAATTCGAAAAGCATATCCCATAAATCTTTCTAGTGAGCCAAGATCCATATTTCGTCGTGTCCTAAGTCAATCACTCGTAGTCCTTAAAACATGATTATTTAGGTAGACAACAGTTGTCAATTATATCATATATAATTCCTGGATAGTTTGGTGAACAACGATTGATCTTATCTATCTAATAGATTTTTAACCAAACTCTATGCTTCTAAGTTCATAATAATTGAATATAACCGTTTATTTTCACCTCATTATGACGAATCAGTTAAGTTAGACCCAATGATACAACGGCCGAATATAACCGTTTATATTCGTCGCATCTCACCACGATAGACAGGAGTCCCCTGCCACTGACAGTCATTCCCCTTGTCGATCTAGGATTCGATGAGTGTTCATTCATTGGAAAGCATCTAATTAAAACTTAATATTTTGTTAAGGGGTTTAAAGAATTTATGACGATCATGATCACATCATAAAGAGATCCTCAATTTTCCTTGAACCAAATACTTCAAATTGACATCTTAGATTGTTCATTTCCCAGGTAGATGGAGGATCCCAATGGTCACACTTAATACCCATTAACCTTACTAATACGTATATCCGCTTTTGACAGAAAATCCCAATTTTAGATATCAAAAATCCATATTTAATTCCATGTTTTAAAATCCATATTTTATAAACACAAGAATCTCATGATCGTTTGTTAATTTTAAAATCTTGAATCATTACAGATTTTATCTTGTTTAAGCAGGCATGGCATGGGTGATGTATCTAATACATTCATTCATACATGATTAATCTAATAAAAGCATGCATCTCTATGTATCCTACACATACATTCATACATCATATGTAAAGTAAGTGCAGTATGTAAACGTGATGGGTTATGGCCTTTATCCTATATGATCCTCTCAAGCTAATGAAAGAATCAAGGTCAATCTATGGTGGAATAAACATAAATACAAATTACATGTCTTCATTCTTCTTGTCTTCTTGGTTACTCCTTCTCTTGGACCATCCTTCAATCTTCAATTACATTACATTGAATAATTGAATACAATCTACACTAAAGTACTTACATGATAAAACTCGAGTTACATTCGAGGTTCAACAATTACAAGAATGAAGAAAACGACATGCAAGTCGTATTTATAAAACCAAAACCATTAATCTAAGGGTCTTAAGGCCATAACCATCACCATGCTCAAGTAACAATTAAATAATATGTCATATTATATAATCATGTTATACCATATCATATTTCAGATGATCCAATCAAAGAAATCATATACCGCAAAAATCAGAAAATCAGAATCAAATTCTGAAAACAATAAATCGTCTTTTTCATGCATTAAACGGCGTCAAACGCCTTACAGACGAGTCGATGATAGCTATGCTATCAGTTTTGTTCAGACGCTCGTTTCCAATCAGAAAACACATATCGTTTGCAAAAATCGGACACTGGACAGATTTCACCATAATTGCACAGCGTATACAGAAATCGTATCGTATACAATCCCCATATCAAGAACAAACATTAATCATATATATATATCAGTATATATACAGATTATATAATCATCATATGATCATCTCAATCATATTAAATCATAACAGAACCATATATATGCATCATAACATATTATAAACAGCATATATAAGAACATAAACATGGCAGATTCGCAAAACATGCATACTCGCATCATATACAGTAAACACGTAACCAAATCAACCCCTTATGCACGTAGCTCTGATGCCATTGTTGGGTTCCGAGGCATAAAACGCAGCGGATAAACGTAAATAAAACAAAATTTTCGAAACCCAAACCAGGATCCATGTATAATTCCGGGCAGATTATGGAGATAACGAATCATACCTATTAAGATCTTGTTTCACGAACTCAACGGAGATCCTTGCTTGTAATCACCACACACAGTCCTTGCGTCAAGATCCGTGTCTCTAATGTAATCCACACGAACGTCCGACCGTCCAACGATCCGAGGAGCCAGGTACTAGCCCGCGAAGAACAGCCTCTCTCTCTCTCTAGCCTCTCGAAGATGGAGCTGCTAGGGTTTTGTCAAAAACGATTTAATGACTCTTAACCCTAAAGTAATACATCATTATGTATTTATACGAGAGAAATAATGGGCTAAAATAAAAAAACCGAATTGGGCTTCCTTAAACCCAATTCTATTTCTATTCTGATTTTATTATTGGACTTCCTTAAATCCAATTCTGTTCTTACTTTATTAAATTCGAATTTGCTTAGATAATTAATTAGGACCAGTCCAATTAATTAAATAGCCAATTCTCAATTTAATAACGATTTAATTTAAATTCTTAATTTAAACTAAAACTCCTTTTAAGACGTTCTAAGTGTGTCACCCTATAGGTTATTATTACGTTGGCAATAATATCTAATAAAATTATAAACAATGAGCGGTATCTAGTAATACATCATTGCTACCCAAGTAATAATAATAATCGGTGATTCAATTTAAACCTTTTGTGATTAATGTTTCTGTGTAATATAATCCCTTTAACCAAATATTATAGATTAAACTCGAGGCATGTGTTTAGTCAACCTCTTCAACATTTAATCCGGGTTTACTTGATCCATGAGTAGACTATTAAAACAAATCATTATTTGAGCACGGCCATGCATTTTATAGTCTCACTCAATCAAGAGGCCAATAATATCTCTCCTAATTCTAGGAGGGTTAAATCCTTTATCTATCATTCATATTTCTCATACTACTCATGATATACCCGATGTCCACTTTTATCATCACCCGGTCAAAGGTAACTTTTAATGTAGTCAAAGTATATTAATCCTCGTATAGAAATATAATGACTCAAGTCAAAGGACCATTACACCATTATCACTATGAGTCTTTCTTATGACTTTATTAAACATGAAGAATCTCACTGTGGGTCTGTCCAGTACCATGTACCCCTACATGTACCTATGTTTTTGACTTTAGTATCTCCATACTTATAACCAATGAGATGTGGTTATCTGTCAAACAACATACTAGTCTATTTACGTATTATTATAGCCCTGTAATAATAATACTCGACTATGGACCTTTAAGAATATGATATATTATATAATCTCAAGTTCAAGTCATGTACTTAAACTATACAATGTGTATCATGATTCTAAGGACATTTATTATGCTAACAAATATATCGCAGTAATTAAAGTCATAATAAATACGTTTAATGAATAATCAAATGACAAAAGGGTTTATTAAAAGAAACAATGTATTGCCTCTAGGGCACCTACACTAACAGCATATGCGTCAAGGCAACTGAAGGATTATTAGATCTGATACCCCACCCATGATCTAGAATTAGCAGCAATAGTTTTTGCCCTAAAGATTTGGAGGCACTACTTGTATGGAGAGAAGTGCGAAATATATACTGACCATAAGAGCCTCAAGTACATTTTCACTCAGAAAGAACTGAACATACGACAGAGAAGATGGCTAGAGCTAATCAAGGATTATGATTGTGAGATTCGATATCATCTGGGTAAAGCCAATGTGGTGGCTGACGCCCTTAGTAGGAAAGAGAAACTCAAAATGATGACTTCAGAAAAAGAATTGATAAGAGATTTTGAGAAGTTAGAAATTGAGATTAAGATACCTGGAGAAGGCCAAGAGAAGTTGATGGAAATTCGAATCCAACCTCCATTGTTAGAAAAGATTAGACTATGTCAAGAATGGATAATGGGGGAAGAAGAAAACTCCACGGAAGAGATAATGATTAGAGAAGAAATTAAGTGTGAAAAGGATAAAGAAGGAATCATGAGGTACACATACAGGATATGGGTTCTAAACGTTCAGGAACTCAAGGATGAGATCTTATATGAAGCACACAACTCCAGATACTCAGTACATCCCGGTAGTACCAAGATGTATAGGGATTTGAAGGAGTACTATTGGTGGCCTAACATGAAAAAGGACGTTGCAGAGTGGGTAAGCAGATGCTTAACCTGCCAACGAGTGAAAGTAGAGCACCAGAGGCCCAGTGGACTTCTACACCCCTTAGAGATTCCCGAATGGAAATGGGAACATATAGCCATGGATTTCGTAGTAGGTTTACCAATGACCAAGACTAATCATGATGCCATATGGGTAATCGTAGATCGACTGACGAAGTCAGCTCACTTTCTCCCGATCAATGAGAGATACACTGTTGACAGAGTAGTGGATATCTACCTAAAGGAGATAGTGGCACGACATGGAGTCCCAGTCGCCATAGTATCTGATAGAGATCCCAGATTTAACTCCAGATTTTGGAGAAGCTTTCAAGAATGTGTAGGAACCAGGCTAAACATGAGTACAACCTATCACCCCCAGAGAGACGGGCAAAGTGAAAGGACCATCCAAACACTAGAAGATATGTTGAGATTCTGTGCTATAGATTTCAAAGAAAATTGGGATGATCACTTGCCATTGATTGAGTTCTCCTACAACAACAGCTTTCATTCTAGCATAGGGATGCTGCCTTACGAGGCCCTTTATGGAAGGAAATGCTGATCTCCCTTGTATTGGGATGAAGTTGGAGAGCGAAAGATGCTCGGACCCGAAGTGGTCCAACGAACTAAAGATGTAATAGATCTAATCAGAGGACGACTGGTAGCAGCCCAGGATCGACAAAAGAAATATGCCGACTTAGCTCGGAAAGGCAAAGAATACGAAGTGGGAGACCTAGTGTTCTTAAAGGTATCACCTTGGAAAGGCTTAATGAGGTTTGCGAAGAAAGGAAAGATGAGCCCTAGGTACATTGGACCATTAGAGATCCTAAGATGCATCGGGGAACTAGCTTATGAACTAGCATTGCCTCAGAATCTGCAACAAGTGCACAATGTGTTCCATGTTTCGATGTTGAGGAAATATAATCCGGATGCTAAGCATATTGTGGAGTATGAGCAAGTAGACATGCAACCGGACCTGACCTATGTAGAGCAGCCTGTGGAAATCATAGACCGAAAGGAACAAGTTCTCCGGAATAAGGTCATCAAATTAGTCAGAGTTCTGTGGCAGAACCACAATGTGGAAGAATCAACTTGGGAGCTAGAAAGCGCGATGCAAGAAAAGTACCCCTATTTATTTTCAAACTAATTCCGGGACGGAATCCTTTTAAGGAGGGGAGACTGTAAGAACCTAGATTTTTTATAGAATTAAAACTTTTATTATGTATGGATGTAATAGTGAATAGTGGGTACGATTATGATGTAACGAATGTTCTAATGAATGAATGGAATGGATTTGGATTCAAATATTTATATGTCATGAAGAATGCTATTGGTTGACAATCTAGATAAAAATTATCTATCTCCTAGGAAATTAAGATTTGATAATACCAAAGGGAAAGGTTATTCTCATGTCATGATAACTCGAATAACTTGTAGAAGGGGGGGGTTGAATACAAGTTATATAATCGTGTCTGATTTTTACTTTATTAGATGAACAAGAACAAACGAATGAATCAAATTTTGTTTGTATTAAATAAATCAAATACAAACTCTACCAAAGGTGTACAATACCTTTAGCAGCTGCTAACAATAAAAATCTCTCTCTCTATTTGTTTCAAACTCTCGAATACAAACTTTATACAGAGCTTCACACGATATGCACTCAGAAATCTACTCTTTTACAATGATATAGAGAGAGTATTTATAATGCTACCTATCAACTAATAACAGAAAGTAATGATTTATACATGACAATGTTCAGCCATCCAGTTGATAGTTTCCATCAATAGAAAAATTCTTTCCTCCATGATATCTTCTTTCTTGTTCTTCAAAACAACGATCCTGTTTTATAGCACTTGCCAGTTTCTGTAGCATCCATAATGACATCATCAGTAACACGACTGATATTAGGATTCCACCTTGCATCAGGATTTCGACATCCATCAGTATTTCACTTGACGTATCAGGATTTGATCTCAGTTCCTGACATGTAGTCCTTGATGCACTGCTGTTCCTGACTAAACTCTACAGATTACTGTCTAACGCATATATCCTATAAAAAGTGCTAAATCCTTTATAAGATCAGGATTTACAAGAAGTATAAGAAAAATTCTATTCTCAACATCACAACTTATGAATTATTCCTAACAATCTCCCCCTATTTATGCTTTAGAATCTGAAGCATAAATCTAAGTTGTAGATGTCAAAACATATGACAATTCAACTAGAATAGAATTTATGAATTTAGGATCATGAAGTTAAGTACCTCCTTCTTCTTCAGATGTAGACATAGTATTCAGTACTTAGAAGAAAGAATTCAACTATTTGATGCTTCCACTTCCTTGTTGAGATTCACCTCTGTCACTCTTAGTTCTTCCTTTATCTCTAGTCTGTTCATCTCCCCCAGTCTGTTGCCCCTGAATTATTTTTATCTCCCCCTTTTTGACATCAGCAACATTAATTTTGAGAGATTCAGTAATAGAAGAAATAAGATTCATCAGAACTGCTTGATTTTCCATAATAGTGACTTGGTTATCTTCAAGTGTTTGACGTCTCGATTGAATAGTAATTTGAGATTTCTGAATATTCTTTAGAATTCTAGAATTAACTTCAAAGTTGGAAGTACTTGTTGTATCTTCAGACTCAGATGCAGAAATAACCTTATCTTCAATCCTTGTAGAAGAAGTTGTCTGTGTAGCTTGCTCTACTAGAGTAGAATGATATTCAAGTAATAATACTTGAGTAGAAGTACAAACATCTTCATCTTTCTGATCTGGAGCTGAAGTATGATCATCCTGTCCTTCACCAGTATTCTGTGTATTAACATCTACAAATCCTGACTCCTCGTTAGATTGATCAGATACTGTTGATGTCTCAATTCTAGCTGATATTGGAAGTACATACAAAGGAATACTAGGATCATTAGGAATATCTTCTGGTACATGTGGAGTAAGAGATTGTCTTAGCTTTTTATCTCTTCTGTTGATGAGTCTTGCAAGCCTCTCTTTCTGTTTCTGAGCTTTAACTTCGGGCTTTGCATTGTGCTTAGCTAAGTCATTCTTCTCATACATCTTGATAAAGGAATAAGTACCAGCATCCATACCAAGATTTTCAGACCAAGATTCAGGAAAAACCTGACCCCAGAAATCAAAAAATGGTGGTTTCCTAACTTTCTCTCCCTCACTATGGAGTTGATCATCCATACCCTCATTCTCACTTTGACTATCTAAACTCAACACTCTTTCTACCTCTCCTTTTTCCTGGTCAGGAGCCAGCCTCTCTGTGTGTGGATCTATGTCCATCTTTTCAAGTGTATCACTCAAATTTGGATAAGTGCTTTCATGACCTACAGAAAATTAGGGGTTAGAAGAAGTTTTTATACCTGAACTCATATGGAGAGAGGGTTCCTCATATGGCATGGGGCTTGAGGTTTTCTCCAAGGAGTGAGCTGCTATAGTTTGTAAACCCTTACAAACATTTACTTTCTTTCCAGAGACTACAAGCTCCAGTATACCACTTTCAGGATCTACACTAGACTCTGATGTCTTCAGTAATACTTCATTAGACACCATAGCTAGTATGTCACCGTCTTTAAGTGTTGGTTACTAAGACACACCCTCAAGGTGGATAGACTCTAAAAGAACAATATTGGTTTGATCTTCAGAAAAATCAGTCAAAGTCATTCCTCCCATATCATAGGGTTTCTCACTTGCAATTTCAGTCATCACAGAAGACCTTCCAGCATCATCAATCACAGTTCCTGAGTCATCCAACCTCTGATTAGATGGTTCTTGTGTTGCAGTGACTGTGATCTGATTTATCCTAATATTCACCACTGGTGCAATAGTATCTTCTGTTGACTGCTTCCCTCTATCAACTACCTCCTCTTGTTCACCTTGAGCTGAAGCATCTTCAACAATGACATCCTTGTCAAATAAATATGCATGAAGTGATTGAAGTGCAACATGCTTAGGAAGTACAAATTTCATGTGCAATTCCTTTCTGACTGATACATAGAAGTACATCTTCATTATATCAAGTCTTTGATGCAACAGTCCATATTCTCCAGGAAATGAAAGTTCGGGAACTCTTTCAATCAGAAAATCTAAACAGGCCTGGAAAGCTTCACTTTTAAAGAAATAAGTTCCATAGCCAGTCTGTATGTCAATGTATTTTCCCATGAAGAATCAAGATCCAGATCTCTCTTGTCAGATACTGACGTGGATATAGCCTTATTTATAGAGACCTGCATAATGTTAGTTGGACTAGACACTGTGTGTGTAGGTGAACAATGAATCTTTCTCCTTGTTCTCCTAGTATAGTGAGCAACAGATTTATCTTGAGAAGACTCAAGAGTTGTAGACACAGAAGTGATCTTGGGATGAGATCCTTTTTCAATAGACACAGTCTTTTGAAAGACAGTATCCAGTAACTGTTTTCCCTTTTTAAGAACTACAGCCTTTTGGGAGACTGCAGCCTGGTTGTGACTATGTGTTCTATCTCTTTGTCCTAGCTTAGAAAGTTGAAATGCAGCCTTCAATTCTACTCTCTCAGCAAGAGATATATTATCATCATCTTCACTAGAACTACTACTATAAATAACAAATTTCCTCTTCTTTACAACTGATGTCTTTTGAGAAACACCAGAGGTTGGCTTCTTTGAAACAATAGGCTGTGGATCAAAATTTGGTTCTAGAATTGTTTCAGAGACTGTAATGTTTTTGGCTACTTGGGTAGACACAGGGGGGTTCTCCTCCAATTGAGATTCCCGAGTCATTTCACCACCAAAGAAAGAAGAATTATAGATAGTAGGAAGATGAGTTCTTAGAAGTACCTGTACATGATTTGGATAATGTAATGCAGGTATTTCATCTAGATTCTTTTCACTGTCCTTCTTTGTAATGTTAGAGAAAATTCTCTTTTGTTGTACATAAGAGGAAACACAATATTCTCTTCCAAATCTAGCTTCAACATCAGGAATGAAATGGTTAATAAACAGTTTCATGAATCTGTGATAATAAACCATATTCCTATCATGATCTCTCGACCCAAGTTTAATACACATCTGACTTAAGATAATGTGACAAAAATTAATTACTCTGTCATAAAGCAAGCCATATGCAATGTAAGATGTAACAGAAGTAATTTGTTGAAAAGAACTACATTTACCAGTAAAACATTTAGCAAGTTGGTCAAAGAAGAAAGACCATTCTTTCCTAAGAAAGGATCTATTTAACTGGCTCATATTATCTAGAGGTCCATTATACCCTAACTCAGATAACATAGTTCTAACATCATCATCAGATGGTACATTCTCAAAATTCGTACTAACAGGTAAATGAAGTACTGAATGAACAACATATTCAGTAATATCAAATGACTCTTGTCCTAAATGTAGAACAATCTTACCTGATTGAATCTGAGTAGAATCAATTACCTCAGCATTCTCCCAAGCTTGTGAAACAGCTACTTGATTAATCTGTGGAGATGCTGTCAAGGCATAACTTAATGGTCCTTTCGCCATAAAGTCCATAATTGGGTGAAAATCAATTGACACCCCTTCCTTGTTGGTGATAGCTGCAACATGATTGTTCATCATAAAATCAATGTCACCAAACTTGAAAGCTACTGATTTGGGTAGTCTTCTTTGAGTTGCCATTTTGATCTGAAAAGAACTTAAGAAAGCTTTGAAATTGATTAGTGATTTTGAAAACTCAAGAGTGTTTTTTGCTTTAGAAAATGAAATTAGAGAAAGCAATCACAAGATTAGTGTTTCAAAATAATTATATTTCAAAAATCCTTCAGACCCATTATCCCATGTTGACACGTAGGTTGACAGGTGTCAGTCCCTGACAAATGCAGTTACCCATGATTTTATTTTGAAAAATAAAATCCAAAATTGATTTCAAGTAAAATCTAGATATAAGTCAATACTGATCAGCTTCCTTGCCTGATGTGATCTTCTCACCAAGATAATCACAAGATTCAATGTGATTTCTGAATAGAAAGAATTACTAATCCTGATGTGAATACACTCGTATTCCTGATCAATATCATCCTGATTCCAGAGACTAAATGGAGTTTCCACGTGGCATTTTCTTTTACCTGTGAAAGAAATAAATAAAATCTGAACAAAATCAATTGGTTAGATACGTTCAACATTTCTTGAAAATATAAGAAATACAGTCACACATAATTATGACTGACTGCATTGATAACCCCCAAACGACTGTTCAGCTTCCCACGTCTTTCTATAAAAGAAACTAACGCCTTCTGCCATACTCCAAAACCTTTTCATTCTTTTCTCTTTACACCATGGCTTTCAACCCAAATCTTCATTTGAACCCTTGCTTTTGGTTCATTACCACTGAGAAGTTCTTTACTCTTGATGATCAGAAGCAAGTGAACTATCCTTAGAAGAAATGACTTTTCTCATCGAGTTAGATATGGTGGGTCTTAACCCAGATGATTTCCAAGAATCTCCTTTAAAACATCTACCAGTCGGACAAAATCCTCCTCTAATCTCTTAACGCCTTGAGGATGAAGAATTTGGCGAAGAGTCTAAGGTTGATCTTGATGGATATGCTATTCATTTTCTTCAATAAGCAAGAAGATGAGTCAGCTGCTCTCATTCAAGTCATCCTGAGATGAAGTCTAGAAGTAGATGAGGCATTTAAAATCCCTAACGCAGATCTTGAGATGCTCCTTGCCCAGTCTCTTAGACAAATGAAAGAAGCAGTATTCAAACGCCCCATTTTTAGACAAGAATAAGATTATCAGTAGTAGTTAGACAAAAAGAAGAATTGTATTTCATTTCCATGTATGTAATGCTTTTGATAAATGAAAATACAAGTTTTCTTATTATCTACTTGTCTATTGTTGTTTATTGAATGATCTGAATAATGACATAAATTATCAGTATGCATGTGGTAAAACTTGCTAACATAGACTTAACAAAACTCAGAATTGAACCACAGTATAGAATGATCTTCAGGATTTGAAATAGTAAGACACAAAAATTTCACAATCCTGATACTGACGATGTGACGCCCCTAGATCCGGGGTCAGGAATCCAGGTCATCATGATCCAATTTCGATTTTTAATAACATTAAATTGTTGACAGTTGAAATATAAATACTTGCTAATACTCACACAATAGACCCCACACTATAACATTACACACCAGTCATATGCTCAGAGAACAACATCCATAATAATAACAGTTTAAAGTTAAAAGAGTTATTACAACCCAAAATCTTATTTAAGTAGTGTTGCTGAATATTACTTCTAGAAGAAGCATTTCAACAACCAAAAGTTATTACACAAGCTTACACACTTAATTTACATATGCCTACTAATACCCATCCGTCCTACAAGAGCTACCTCAGGGATAGGCGCCAGCACTCTCTCAAAATCCCTTACCCTCTTACGGGGTGTAGTGCGAAGTATCGGCATCCGCCCTAGCTGTTATATAAATAAATAGCAAGAGTGAGCTATAATAGCTCAGCAAGATAATATTGTAAACCAGAAATCAAAGTTAAAACATATATATATATATATATATATATATATATATATATATATATATATTAATAAACAGAAAATCCACTATAATAATTAAGAAAAGAATTAATCATTACTTATTCAATACACCATCCATTTTTCCTTTATAAGAAAAAAAGTTATAAAATAGTATAATATCAGTTTCTCTTCTAATATAATATAATATTAATCCATCATTCCATACCAATTTTCCTTTCACCTTTCAGTATATCAGTCTGTAATCATTATCAATTCTTCCTTTAAAAGTTTTGGGGATATCCACTGTCGCCTGATACGTTAGGACGATGATCAGTCGCCTAATCGTACCTGCTCCTTGTTTACTACTAGTAGAAGGAATGACAATCATCCCAGGAGGAAGGTTCTCCACTACATCCTCCTTCGGCATCCGTTGGGCCGTAATAACATAATGAGGAAGGTTCTCCACTACTTCCTCATAAAATGATGGATGCCTGTGCTAAACACAGCCACTTACGCAAGTATGTTGTAATCCCCCTTTTTGTAAAATCATTATTCCATTTAAGAATTTCATTTCCATTTCCACCCTTATTCATACATATATCATTATACTTTAAATATAACTCCCTTTAAAGAAACCTGAGATTATTAACTCAAAAGACAGAAATATTCCAGATACTTTGATATAAGTTCAGAAATATCCTCCGTATTTAATGAAGTCAAATATGCTTTTAAATACATAACTATTCCATCTATTTTTAAAGTATTAAATGATAATCAAACAATATTTATTAAATCACAAATGTTTAAAGATTATAATCAATAGAATATTATAAACCATATAACCCTAGATAACAACTGATACCATTCTTTTTCATATCTCTTCAAACCATAAAGTATATTAGCTCTATCCATATTCATATCCATATCCATAATCCATATCCATATTCATATTAACTAATCTCAACAAACAGGGAATATCTCTGACCATATAATGATATAAGATTCATATATTATCTAGCAAAACCACTTTTCTTTAAACATAAACAGTTTATCAAAATAAGGATAAAAGAAATCTTGCCTCGATCTCTAATCCCAAGAGGAATGATCCGGTGTTCGTCTCGAGTATCTATAGAAACGAAAAGGACCACCATCAGAATATATTTCACTTAACTACATAACCCTTAAATATATATATAATAACACCCTTGACACATAATATAAGTTTAACATACTATTTATAGACCAAAAGTTCCAAGAACTCATCCATTATTAGACTCCATAAAAGTTTCAGTGTTTTACACCATTTCCTTATTAACCACACATGACTGTAAAAGTTCTCATAAATTTTCAATTTCGAATTTTGACACAAGGTCAGTGGGGTTTGACTCTATATTCACCCTACTATATTGTCTCAAAATTTCATAACTTTTAAAGATGTGTAAGTATGGTAATTATAGCCTCAAAATTGACACAATTGCATTTTCTCAGTTTCCGAACGACTTTCACTAAAACTCACTTTTCTCCTAAACCGTTCATTGGATTTTGACGTAATTTATATCAAAACGATCTATGAACCAAGCTCTATCCTCTCATGGTCAGTTAGTACTCTGGGCAGAAACCTAACCGTACAGGTATGGGTGTCAAAAACAGGGCATTATAACGGCTATATTTTTATACTTTCCATAATATAACTCCTCCAAATCCAACATCCAACACATATACCAAACCCTACACCATGTGGTCATCATACCAACCATGGTTACAAGTACTCACAAAACTTTCATGATCCATCAAAACACTTATAAACATTTATATAACCATGATTTTATATTTTGCACTAACTTATTCCAAAAACCAACCATAAACTCAAGATTCAAGCTAGGGTTTCAAGTAGTATACCTTTCTTGGAGTGTGTACAAGCCTAAATACACCTTGTATAACCTTTATATCACCTTAGTATAGCTTAGATCTTCCAAAAAAACCAAGAAAACTAAAGTTAGTTTCTAAGATTTACTATTCATCATCGATCTTGTAAAATTCATAACAAATCGAAAAATAAGAGTTTGGCTCTCAAATATTTACCACATCTTGACCTCTTCATAAGCTTTGATTTGAGATATAGATCACCAAAAACAAAGCTTCCTAGCTATGGTTTTGATTCCATTTTTCCCACTGGACGGAAGCTGTAAAGGACTAGGCAGGTTCGGTTCTTCAACTTGGGGAAGGGATTTGACTAGGCTACGCTACTTTGTTGGCCATGAAATTTTTAGATAACGATACTCATGGAGTGGAGAAGCTATGGTTAAAATTTGGTGATTTTATCATGGATAGAAATGGAGATATGAATTTTTCTTTGTGCTTGGTTCATGCTGGGCAGTTTGGGAGAGTTTTGTGTTTTGGTTTCTTTTCTCTTGGATAATGACTTGTAATGCTTATCTATCCTTTGTTTAGCCAAGCCTCATCCATTTTAATGTGTTGTTCGAAGCCTATTGGTCCAAGTGTTGATAGTCAAGCACCTTACTCCACTTTTATTTGCATGGAAGTCCTTAGCTTTTAGCATATTGTCTCCAAGTCCTTCCTTCCCTTTTCTTATTGCACCAAGGGGCTTCCACTCTTAAATATCTTCAAATAAGCTCCTTGTCTTGTGGTTGGGCCGAAAATTGGGCTTTCCCTACGACGTTGGGCCTTCTGTTTGGGCTTCGTTCAAAGTTCTCTAGTCGTTTGATCCATCGATTGAATTCTGTGATCGTTCCCGTGGTTTCTCCTTTGTAAATCTCTTGAATATATTTTATCCTTTCCCACATCATATATTAATGTGTTAGGGTGGTTCAAATCCCCAAGTAGATATCCTTGGTATATTCTCTTTATTTCAGAATTTGCTCTCCCGGTTTCTCAAGCGTTCTCAAACTAGTTGCATTCTCTTTGCTCTAGGATTATATTCTCAATCCTCTTTCCTTCTCATAATATATCCTCCCTTGGACTTCTAATATTTATTATCCTTAACCCATGATTCGTTCACTTGATCGCTTAATCTCGTTATAAAGTCTCAACGGTTTCTAGAACGTTCGTTTCACTGTCTCAGTAGTTTTCGTTCTAAATTCTCAAATCAAATATATTAAAATTCCAAAATATTAAATCCTCAATTCCTCAAATTTAATATCTCATTTCCAAGTGGTTCTAAATTGTTTAACAATCTAAATTCCTCTAGCATTCCCTTGACTTAATAATCCCCTGGTTTAACCTAATTTCACATGTTCCTCAAAGTATACACCCTTTTCATATTCCATACTCTTTAATATCCAATACAATAGTGCTCAATTGAAATCAAACATTTTAAAAATCTATACTCAGGAATTTCTGAAATCCGTCATCGTTTCGAGTCACTCATTTTCATAGTACGGCGCTAATATGGTTTCTGATTATTCATTTTCTGTTTCACTTATAGGGTACCTACATACCATTTCCCAAAATCCTCAAAATCACTATTCATTTAAGCATTGTAGCATTTCTAAAGTTAGGGTTATTACAGATGATACAATCCTGATGTCAATACTGATGACGTCAGCATCCTGATAGCAATCCTGATCCTGATGTTTATTAATAAGTCTATCATACTGAAATTTACCAAAGTAAGATGTTACAGCTAAAGCATTTAACAGTCAAGTATAGATCCTGACAAAGATATCAAGTCTATAAGCTGAAACAACATACCTTGCTACTTGTGCAGATGATAAAGATCTAAAACTTTAACATTCCTAACTCACTAACCAATCTAATGAATGTAGCCTCATCAAGTGGTTTGGTTAGAATATCTGCAAGCTGTTTGTCAGTAGGAACAAAATGAAGTTCCACAGTACCATTCTCAATATGTTTTCTAATAAAATGATACCTGACATCAATTTGCTTAGCCCTTGAGTGTTGAACTGGATTTTCTGCAATTTTGATAGCACTAGTATTATCACAAAATATAGGAATATTACTAAATGTCATACCATAATCCATCAACTAATTTCTTATCCAAAGGAGTTGAGCACAACAACTGCCTGCTGCAATGTATTCAGCTTCTGCAGTTGAGGTTGAAACTGATTGTTGCTTCTTGCTTGCCCAAGAAATCAATCTGTTTCCCAAGAATTGACATGTAGCTGTAGTGCTTTTCCTGTCTATTTTACACCCTGCATAATCAGAGTCTGAATAGCCAATTAGGGAGAAATCAGATTCTCTTGGATACCACAAACCAAGATTTGGACTTTCCTTGAGATATCTAAAAATTCTCTTCACAGCAATTAAATGAGATTCCTTAGGATCACTTTGGAATCTAGCAAATAAACAGGTAGAGAACATTATATTTGGTCTACTTGCAGTTAAATATAACAGTGAACCTATCATGCCTCTATAGCTAGTGTTATCAACACTCTTTCCCTTAGAATCAGAGTCTAGCTTAGTGTTTTGTTGCCATGGGTGTCTTTGCAATTACGCAATCTTGAAAGTCAAACCTTTTTAAAAGATCTTTGATATACTTTAACTGATTAATGAAAATACCAGTCTCAGTCTGTTTGACTTGCAAGCCTAAAAAGTAATTTAGTTCACCCATCATGCTCATCTGATACTTAGACTACATAAGCTTGCTAAACTTAGCACATAACTTTTCATTAGTAGAACCAAATATAATATCATCAACATACACTTGAACTAAAAGCAAATCACCTTTTATCTTTCTAAAGAATAGAGTTTTGTCAATTGTACCTCTTGTGAAGCCATTTTCAAGAAGAAATTTAGACAAAGTCTCATACCATGCTCTTGGTGCCTGCTTTAGTCCATAGAGTGCCTTGTCAATTTTGTAAACATGATTTGGAAACTTTGGATCAACAAAACCAGGTGGTTGTTCCACATACACTTCCTCATCAAGCTTGCCATTTAGAAAAGCACTCTTTACATCCATCTGGTATACCTTGAATTTTGAATGAGCTGCAAATGCAAGAAACATTCTGATTGCTTCAAATCTTGCTATAGGGGCAAAGGTTTTATCATAGTCAATTCCTTCTTCTTGAGAATAACCCTTGGCCACTACTCTTGCTTTGTTTCTTACAATCATACCAGATTCATCTAGCTTGTTCTTGAAAACCCATTTAGCACCAACAATAGTCTATCTTTAGGTCTTGGTTCCAGTTTCTAGACTTTGTTCCTCTCGAACTCATTCAATTCTTCTTGCATTGCTATTACCCAGTCAGGATCCTGTAAGACTTCTTCAACCTTCTTAGGTTCATCCTTTGAGAGAAAACAACTATACAGGCATTCATTTTGAATTAATTTTCTTCTTCGAACATCACTATTTGGATCACCAATTATCAAATCTTCAGTATGATCCCTTATCTATTTTATAACAGGTGGTAAATTGCTCCTGCTAGACTCTCCCCCTAAGTTAGTGGTATCTCTTGTAGAAGAACTTTCTCTGCCTTCAAAAGCTCCCCCTTGATCAGTAGAATCAGTAGATTCAATACTGCTGCTAGTTTCTGATCTTCCTTCATTAGACTCTGAAGGATCAGTTCCTGATGTAGTAGACTCTGAAAGACTAGTCTGATCCTGACCAGTACTGTGTTCTCCTTGATTGAATTGCTCCCCCTCAACAGTAACATTCCTTTGAGAAGCAATAGAGATTTCCTCTGGAGAACCTTCATCATCACTGGAGAGAATCTCAGAATACTTAAGATTTTCAAATTCCTGATTGTCATGGCTTTCATCAGTTTGCAAAATTCCAAACTTCTTATCATCAAATGCAACATGAATTGATTCCATAACAATGTGAGTTCTAAGATTGTATACTTTGAAGGCCTTTGATGCTGAATATCCTAGAAAGATTGCTTCATCCGATTTGGCTTCAAATTTTCCAAGTTGTTCTGGATGAACTTTCAGGACATAGCATTTGCATCCAAAGATGTGAAAGCATTTCACACTTGGCTTTTTTCCTTTGATCATCTCACAGGGAGCCTTTCCATGGCCATTTACCAAGGTACAATTTTGAGTGAAACATGCAGTGTTAATAGCTTCTGCCCCGGAAATAGGTTGGAAGCTTTGCATCTGCAAGCATGGTTCTTGCTGCCTCTATGAGAGTTCTGTTCTTTCTTTCTACTACACCATTCTGCTGAGGTGTTCCAGGTGCAGAAAATTGTTGAGTAATTCCATTGTCTGCACAATACTCCTCCATTGTAGAAATCTTGAATTCTGTGCCATTATCACTCCTAAGTGCTTTGACATTGCACTCAGAGCTATTATGAATATTCATGACAAGTTCAATGATTTGCTGAGGAGCTTCATCCTTTTTGTGTAGAAAGAATACCCATGCGAACCTTGTGTAATCATCCACTACAACTAGAACATATCTTTTCTTACTGATAGACATAATGTTTACTGGAGCAACACTACACCACAAATGGTCTTTGCCAACACCCAAAATAAGTGTTAAAAATGCTGAAAATTGTAACCATAAGATTTAAGGCAACACTTTGGTCAATTTTGAAGGTGTTGGGAATTTTCATGTGGGCTTAGAGGTTATGCCAACACATTTTGTCAAACCTATGGCAACATCAACATCATGTTACCTTAGGCACTTATGCCAACATTTCGTGCAAAATAGCAACACTATTTTCGGTGTTGGCTTAAAATCTATGGTAACACTATCTACTCAACACCAACACCCTTGCGATGTTGCCATATAACCTATTCCAACATCTTTATCCCTCTATAGCAACACCAGTTGATATAAATTTTCTGAAAATTTATATTTTAATTAATTTTTTGGATTTTGTTTTACTTGTGATATTCTTCAAATTTTCAAAATACAATAAAAAATTAACGCAAGTCAAGGTAAAGTAAAATATAATCTGAATAAATCACATTCATCAACTTTTATAAAACTAAAATATATCACTAATTCGTTACAAAAAATTACTAATTACACAAGTCAAATCATTATACAATTAAATCTACACTCCATTTCAAACGCTTGCGAATCTGTTGAGCAAAGGTCTCCACTACTGCAAGTCTACAAAGCTTACTTTGAGGAGCTAGCTCCTACTAGAATTGACTCGAGACTTTCACTCTCAGCACGCCAAGTAGTTTCTAATGAATTATCAGTTCCAACGCTTCCGGATTGTGCAGATGCTATAGAAACAGACTAACCAAATCAGTGCAACCTAAGGCATGTCTGAAGTACTGCATGGTCCCTGATTCAAAAATAGAGCCTGGGCAAAAAAATATCTTTAATAAGTACAAGCCAGCATAAAGTTTAAGCACAACAGAGACAAAGTAAGGTTGATTAGTATTAAATTAAGCACGAGTTGACTAGATCTTGAAGACTTCATTTTAATTTGTGCTTGCTTCTTGTCAACATCTCCTTCTATCTAGGAGTAGTGACTAAAATAGTGATGCCATTATACTACAACCGTGAAACAGATAAGAGGAATATACTTCTTGTGTACAGATAAATTTGGTACTAGTTGCTCGAGTTCAGTCAGTGACAACTCTTTTAAATAAATGCCAACATGAGCAATGCAAATACAAAGCGCGATTTGTAATTTTTACCTCGTGAAAATACAAAGCCCCCAAGCGCGAAATGTATGAGCAATGCAAATGCACCAAACGTGCAAGCAACAATAGTACTCCTACCCATAGCTGCAATACACCGAAACAGTGTGGAATAAATCTGGTCCACGAACACTAAAAGAATGTACTGCTTGAACAATCTGTAGTATGATAGATTTAATATTATTAACCTGGAAACATACAAGAGTTGCTTATGGAAGAATGAACATTAAACTTCATATTAAAATTTTACCTTCCTACATTTGGATCTAATATAATAACGTAATATGTTAAAAATACCCAGACAAAAGCTTCAATAAATGAAAGAGGGATCTTGACGATCCATGAAGGGAGTCTATATGACCATGGGGGATAAAAGAGAAGATCCCTTTGCTTATAATAGACAGGCAGCCTCGCAATTATCATAGACATTTCCGACAGTCCGTTAAACATAATCGTACGCACAGAAAAAAATAAGGCTCCCAAGTATATGTTTCCATCATCTAACGAATCTCTGTGCATCTCAGTTTTGAGGAATATGGTCATCGTAATAAAGGCTATGATGCAGAGCTAGATGAATAAATGAAAATGTTTTTATGGAGTAAAACAATTGATAACATTTGGCAAATGATGTAACGACACTTACTTGAGTTGATTTGAAGACGTAGACGAATGTGTTTTTTTCATGAGCAAAAATTCTCTTGAGGCACATGCCTTTAAAAGCTCCATCTTTCTAACACCATACTTATTTCTTGTCAAAGCTGCTGGGTGGCTTTTGATCTTGTCAAATGGAATTTTAACTTCATCTCTTATTCTTCGCCCCACATGGAATGCCTGGAAAGCTTCAGAAAAATCCTGGGCTGTAATGAACCTGTAAGGCTCATTTTTATGCAGCCAATATTGTTCCTGATCTTGTTTTGACGTCACCTACAAAACATATTAGGTTTCGTTGTATACGGCTCTCTGTACATGTTTATACAACTATGTCAAGTAGCTGTGATACAAAAAATAAGTATCCTATCAGGGCACTTGAAACCCATTGATTCAAAAAACTCAACAACAGACTCACGGGGACCTTGGTAAACTATGTAGCCATCAGATAGGACGATAATGTCATAAAATAGATCATATGTCTCAGGGGCTGGCTGCAAAAGAGAGATGAGTGTCGTTCCTTGTAGAATGTGGACAGCAAGATTCAGTGAATCAATGATCTGATATGTCGTTGAACTGTCCAAACCAGTTGATATCTCATCCATAAAAAATGCCTTTGATGGTCCAACCAGCATCTCACCTGTAATGTTGTACTTCAGCATGATCAGATATGCCCATACACATGTTAACTGAAAATATGGGGTTTTATGTACCTGTAGTAACACGCTTCTTTTGGCCCCCAGAAATGCCCCTCCTCATTTCACTTCCGACCACAGTATCTGCACAGGTTTCTAGTCCCAGAATCTACAGAACAAAAGAAAGAGTGGAAATGGTATTGGAACACAATTATACATATATATATATATATATATTTATAATGTTTCCTTTAAATTATAGCGACATAATCATAATGCCTTTATAACATAATCTGTGACCACGCTGGCTTCTTGCCCTTCCATTGCAGCAGCCTGAATCGCCGGAGATTGTGACGCCCCTAGATCCGGGGTCAAGGATCCAGGTCATCACGGTCCAATTTCCATTCAATATCAATATCTCTTTGGTCTTTTTTTTATATAAATATATCATTTAATATTTAAACAGTTGACCCCACACTAATACACACACACCAGTCATATGCTCAGAGAACAACATCCATTAATGATAGCAGTTAAAGATAAACTGTTGTTATAATCCCAGAATACCATCTATTATACCCATATATAAGTATATACTACCTTGAGAACAGGTGTCGATACTTTCTCATAAGGTAGACTTCCCCTTTACCCTCTTCCGGGTTGTACTGCGACATTTCGGCACCTGATCTAGCTGTTATAAAAATAAATAGCAAGGGTGAGCTATAATAGCTCAGCAAGATAATATTGTAAACCAGAAATCAAAATTTTAAACATATATAAATATATATATAACCGGAAACCAATTATAAACCTTACGAAAGAATAAAATTCTTATTAATAATACATCATCCACTTACTATTATAAGAAAAGAACTCTAGGATAATATAATATCAGTTTCTCTTCTTCAATAATATAACAATCAATATACCCTTTCAGTGTAATATTTCAAGATAATATGAATACTTGAACAAATCTCTCACTATCATCTTCTCATTTCTTTCTTATGTAACAATTATATAAATTAATATAAAATCAGTTTCTCTTCATCTGTAACAATAATTCCATCATTTCATATCATTATTCTGTTTTCAGTATAGAAATCTGAAAACCATTTTCAATTCTTTCTTTCAAGTTTTGGGGATATCTGCTAGCGCCAGATACGTAGGACGATGATCAGTCGCCTAACCGTACCTGCTCTCTGTTTACTACAAGTAGAAGGAATGAAGGCCTCCTGCTAACATCATCCCTGGAGGAAGGCCACCTGCTAACATCCTCCCGGAGGAAGGCCACCTGCTAACATCCTCCCTTGGCATCTTCGTGCCGAATAATATAATGAATGCTGGACTGTGTCGCACACAGCCCTGACCCAGCCTCTTACGCAAGTTTGTTGCTATTCCCCCTCTTTATAAAAATCATTATTCCATTTATCATCACCTTTAAAAATATATATGTCATAATACTTTGATTATGACTCATACATCTTCTCTATATTCAATGAACTCAAATACATTCTTTATAAAATATTCCCTCTATTTAAAAGTATTAAATAATAAATAATATTTATTAAATCACAAATATTTAAAGATTAAAATCAATAGAATATTATAAACCATATAACCCTAGATAACAACTGATACCATTCTCTTTCATTTCCCTTTTCCATAAAGCATATTCGCTCTATTCATAATCATATCCACGTTCATATTTCATAATCCATATTCATCTCTCTTAAATTCCCAAAATCAGGGAAATAAATTCTTAGTAATATAGCGACCATAAAATAACATATATATATATATTCCATGAAATCATTTTACTTTGAAGATAAATAGTTTTCCAAAGTAAAGGTAGAAGAAATCTTGCATCGATCTCTGTATCCCGAAGATATGGCTCGTGGCTCTTCCTGAGTTTCTATAAACATGAAAAAGGGTCATCGTTAGAATATATTCCACTTAACCAGCTACCCTCATATAGTAATACCCTTGTCACATAACCTATGTTTAACATAGCCTTTATGTACTAAAAGTTCCAAGAACTTATCCACTTTTAAACTCCATCAGAGTTTCAGTGTTTTTCACCATTTCCTTAACAATCACTCTCGACTGTAAAAATTCTTATAAATTATAAATTTCGAATTTTAATGCAAGGTCAGTGGGGTTGGACTCTCTGTTCACCCTAATAGGTTGTCCTAAAATTTCATAATTTTTAAAAATGTCTAAGTATGGTAATTATAGGCTCAAAGTTGGCAAAATTGCAATTTCCCGGTTTCCGAACGACTTTCACTAAAACCCACTTTTCTCCTAAACCGTTCATCAGATTTTGACGCACTTTATATCAAAACGATCTATGACTCAAGCTCTATCATCTCATGGTTAGTTGGTGTTCTAGACAGGAACCTACCGTACGCGTCTGAGGTTTCAAAAATAGGGCATTCTTTGGTTAAACGAAAATCGGGCATTATAACGGCTATATTTTCATACTTTTCAAAATATTACTCCTCCAAATCCATCATCCACCTTATACACCATCACCTACACCATGTGGTCATCTTACCAACCATGGTTACAAGCACCAAACACTTCTATATATCATCTCATCACTTATAAACACACATCTACTCATGATTTATACTTAAAACAAACTTAACCATTAAACTCATCATAATCCATCATAAACTCAAAGTAATACTAAGGGTTCTTGAATTTTATACCTTCCTTGGAGCTTGAACAACACTCAATAAGCCTTGGATAGTCCTTAAATAACCTTAAGGTAGCTTGGATCAACTAAATAAATCATAAAAACAAAGTTAGAAATTCGGATTCACTAGACACCTGTTGAAAGAATCGCAAAAACGAAGGCCTTACCTACGTTTTCTGGATGAGGCTTCTAAAGGAAAGTTGTAGAGCATCTTACCAGCTTTCCAAACATATAAAGAACACAAAATTCTATTGAGTAATGAAGGAGCTATGGCCATTTGAAAATCATCACAGAAACTGTCAAAGATTCTGGAAGCTCGGTTCTTCAACTTGGGGAGGCGATTTGACTAGGCTATACTCATTAGATTGTGGAGAGGTTGTGGTTCAAATTTGGTGATTTTATCATGGATAGAAATGGAGATATGATTTTTCCTCTCCTCCTTGCTCTTGCTGGGCAGTTTGAGAGGATGAAGTTTCTAGCTTGTTTCTTGATCCAATCTCATCCAATATTCATTGTAAGGATAATATCTAGCTTAGTCTTGATGATTCTAGAGTCTTGGAGATGTTTATGGAAGGTTATGGATTAATCCTCATGCGAAATGTCTAATTTACCCTTGCTTTATAAGTTAGTGGAAGATGATGTCACCTTAATGATCTAATAATCTCTTTTTGCTTTTCTTTTCCAAGTATAATGCTAGAAATCTTGGTAAATGATAATGTGGTATGTATCCTTGTTGTATTACTAATCTTGGTTGTTTTGTTTTCATACTCGTTTAATCACGTTTCGTTTCGAATACACCTCGTTACCTCAGTGGTTCTGAAATCGTTTAAAAATCCAAATTCCCTTGGCATTTCCTTGACTTAATAATCCATTGGTTTACCTTAAATTCACTAATTCCTCAATATATAAATCCTTTAATATTTCCATGCTTCTTAATATCCAATACAATAGTGCTCAATTAAAAACAAACATCTTAAAAATCCATACTCAGGAATTTCGAAAATCCGTCATCGTTTCGAGTCACTCATTTTCATAGTACAACACTAATCTGGTTTCTGATTGCTCATTTTCTGTATCAATTATAGGGTACCTACATACCATTTCCTTAAATCCTCGAAATTTACTATTCATTTAGGCACTGTAGCATTCTAAAAGTTAGGGTTATTACAGAGATGATAGAGGAAGTTAATGAAATGAGAAGTATATACGGCAGAAGATCAATAATGACCTCCTTGGCTGCCTACTGGATAATTTACAACTGGTGTATAATACCATGGTTAAATGTGTGCGGTAGCTTATTGAGTCTATCTTGTGTCTTAAAAGAGATTGGGCGACTGAGTAGAGCATCATGTACTCAGTAATAAATAACTTATGCAACTATATAAATTAAGGAGTTGTGCCTAGGGTGTGTGTGAACAATTGCTATCTTATGTACAAACTCCAGGTTTGATTTAATTATACAAAATTACAGCTATATATCTCAACAAGGAGAATCTAGGGTGCATTGTATTTTCTGAACATGACACTGAACTTGTAACAAATGCCAACTATGTAATGACAACAAGCGGCTACTAAAACGAAGAAATTGGAATTTCATTAGCTTTCACAATTTACAGAAATAAATTTGTTAACTAGAAAAATAATAACTATACAAAACATAGTTTGTGTAAAGTGACAAGACATGGTCTTTAATTAGTGCATTATAAATTTATAAGTTATAACATATACTATGAATTAATGAGGATACCGGAAAAGGACAATCACAAGCCTCTACGTTACTGTTCCCATTATGGACATCCGCGGAATGATGGGGAGCAATACCTAAGTTTAACTCTAGATTCTGGCTGCTTTCTGAATATAAGAAGTAAAGGAAAATTCATCATGGAATTATCTTAACAAAGATATTTAAATCTGTTTTACAGCTGAAAAACAGTCTTCGGTGTCATAATCAAGTCCCATCAGCTTTTTTATTGTGGATCGAGTTTGTATTTTACTCGGGTGTATGGTATGTTTAGCAATGTAGCCCGATGCTTGTTTGTTTGTCTCATGACTTTTTATATTAAATCTTTGGTTTCCTACTTAACATATGTATTATCTACAATGTTCAACTTGTATTAACAATCACAGCATACTATCCAATATCCAATTTTTCGACATTTGAAAAGAATTACTAGTTAGAAATACAATTTTTAACTACTTTGATTTTGGAAGGAAAAGTGTGCAGAATTTGTATGCTAGGAAAAGTGTGCAGAATTTGTATTTACCATTTTGGAAGGAAAAGTGTGCAGAATTTGTATGCTTCTTTCAGAGGCTTTCCTTGCTCTAAAGTTATCAATTCACCAAGCTGCTCCTTGTTGGCCATTATTAAATCATACCTTAAAACGTGCATATAAGATCATTAAGTGAATTGGACAAAAAATAGGAAGTAGCCAGACTGAGCAAAAAAGATGTGGAAACCAATATTTACATTCATTTGATAAGATTATTGATCATCTTGCATTTTGATACATATCGTCCCACACCAAATTCCAAAATTTCTGTGCTTTCCTTTCTTCTCTCTCTTCTTTATCATTACACACTTACACTAGCTCAATTACTACCAGTTTTATTCACCATATTTAAGTTACAGATAAGAATAATGATTATTTTTTTTAATTGAATTCTCATCCAAAAAAGGAAATAAAAGATCAAATCATCAGCATACTTAGTTTACTAGAGTTTTCTGGCCAACTGGAAATATAATTTACTTAAAAATGTAATTAAATGTTGACTTTCATACCACTTCCTCAGGCACTTGCTCCTTTCAGCAGCAGTAAACTTGCTCCAAGCTGCAAATAAATATCATTTGCCAAGAGATTGACAGTATGAATTTCAAAACAAAAGAGAATCGAAGTGATAATTGTCCTTTTGAAATGGAACAAAAATGAAAAAGAAGAATGATTGATAGTTTAAATGCCATATGGTAAACACACATTATGACCCGCCAATAAGATGATAAAAAATCTAGACTTGAGTGTATAAGAAAGAGAAACTGTCATCAACTGTGGGTAAATCAAAATCAGAACAATTACATATATATACAAAAAAATAGAAAGAAGATTAAAACATACACACAAACAATATATATAAATACATGTATGTGTACAGAGAGGGAGAGAGAGATAGAGAGAAATGAAGAATACCTAGAATCGAATCGAGATGAATAAAGATACTACTTCTAATCGTATTAAGATAATGGATTCAGTAAAAACCCCAAAAATTAGGGCACGAATCAATTGAGGTAATTAGAAACATACCATGCACGAATCAATTGAGAGAGAGAGAGAGATAGCCGAGATGAGTGGAGATGGACAGCGGAGATGAATACCGGAGATGGACACCGGAGAGATGAGAGGGAGAGAAGAGAGTGAGAGAGTGAGAGAGATGAGAGCCGAGAGAGAAGAGAGTGAGAGAGTGAGAGAGATGAGAGCCGAGAGAGATGAGAGGGAGCTGTGAGAGTGATATGAGATCTGTGAGCTTTTTTTGTTTTTGTTTTCTTTTGTTTTAGATGACAGCGGGCTTTTTAACTTAAGTGAAAATTTTAGCGGGCTTCTATTTTCAGTAATAGTGGCAAAATTTTTAACATTTTTTCAGGTGTTTAAGGCAACACCAATTCATGTGTTGGCTTTGAGGACTAAAATTGAATTTAAGGCAATATGAATGGCAACATCCGGTTATGATGTTGGCTTATATCAAATTTATTCAATTTTTAGCATCTAAGGCAACATTTAACGTGGCAACATCGATTTTCAGTGTTGGCAAAGACCATTTGTGGTGTAGTGCAAATAGATTAAGATGCAGCATATGAAATGGTTCAGTAATTGAGTTTTCTGTCTTGCTCTTGAAAGTGATTCTTCTTTGTTTTCCAAGCTGACAAGCATCACAAAGTCCATCTTGCACATAATTTTCCTGAGGTAGGCCTCTCACCAGATGGTGCTTAACAAGTTGATTAAGCTTCTTGAAATTGAGATGTGAGAGCTTCTTGTGCCAGTTCCAGCTTTCATCATTTGATGCCTTGCTGTAAAGACATCTGACATTTCCTTTAGATGTGCTACTCAAGCTGGCTTCATATATGTTACCTTGTCTCTGATCAGTCAGAACAATGTCTCCATTCTTCATATTCAAGATTTTGCATTCTTCACTGTCAAAGATTGATTGGTAACCCTTATCACCCAGTTGACTTATGCTTAAAAGTGTGTGTTTCAAGCCTTCAACCAGTGCTACATTTTCTATGATGACATTCCCCAAAATAATTGAGCCATATCCCAGAGTTTCTCCTTTGTTGCCATCACCAAAGGATATTACTGGGCCAGCTTTCCTCTCAAACTTTGTAAGCAGGGACTTCTTTCCAGTCATATAGAGCATCCACTGTCCAAGATAATTGAATGCTTCCTTCCAGTGCCATTAACAGAAGATGAAGAAGTTTTCTTTGGAGATCCAGGCTTGTCTGAAGCACTTTCCATCAATGCAATGTTGTCATAATCCAATTCATCTTCAGAATCACTGGAGTCTGCCCAATCCTTCTGTGTGACCATGAGTGCATTACCCTTCCTTGAATTCCTAGGCTTCTTGCACTCACTAGAAAAGTGTCCAAGCTCACTGCAGTTAAAGCACTTGATCTTGGCCTTATCAAGCTTGATAATTGTATTCTTGCCTTTGTCACTCTTCTTCTCCTCTTTCTTCTGAAAAGATCCTTTGCTAAATCTTCTCCTGTTGAATCTTCCTTTCTTGAAAGCTTTAGCAAACATAGCAAAGAGTTTTTGCATCTCTAATTCAGAATCATTATCTTCAGAGTATATATCTGCAGTCTCTGACTCAGAACTTTCTTTGCTGTTCTTCTTCCTCAAGCCTCTTTCAGTAGATTCAGACTTTTCTTCTGGAAGCTTCTTTGATTCAGATTGAGCAGTGAGTGCAACAATTTTCAACTTTCCTTCATTCCTGCTCTTTTTCTACTGTCTGTCAAGTTCATAATCTCTCAATTTTCCATAAACTACTTCTAATGATATTTCATCTAGATCATTAGCTTCCTCAATTGCAGATATCTTCTCATTGTAGAACTCAGGAAGAGCTTTCATGAACTTAGTATTCATATCCTCCAAGTCATAATATTTACCATGCATGGCCATCTCATTGATGAGTTTAGTAAACCTATCAAAGGTGTCAGTAAGTGACTCACCAGACTTGGATTCAAAGTACTCATACTGTTGTATGAGAAGTGTCCTCATATTCTTCCTGACAGGTTTTGTTACTTCACAGTGAACCTTTAGATTGTCCCATATCTCCTTAGCAGTTTCACAAGAGAGAACATAGTTAGTGAGAACAGAATCAAGACTGTTGAATAGTATGTTTCTTCTCACTTTAGCATCCTTAAGAACGTTCTCCTTTTCCTTATCTGTCCATTCAGATTTAGGCTTCTCTGCTGTATGTTCTGGAACAACTTTTCCTTCGATAGTTGCTTGAGGAACAAGCCTTGTTGGAACAAAAGGCCCATCTCTGATTCTGTCAAGATAATCAGGATCTGCTTCTTCCAGGTGATGCAACATCTTCACTTCCCATAGAGTATATTCGTTTCACTTGAGCATAGGGATCTTAGTATTACCATCCTTGTAACCAGACATGATTATAGATCTTTATGATTATTCGAAATCAACCTGCTCTGATAGCAATTGTTAACTCGAATAACTTGTAGAAGTGAGGGTTGAATACAAGTTATATAATCGTGTCTGATTTTTGCTTTATTAGATGAACAAGAACAAACGAATGAATCAAACTTTGTTTATATTAAACAAATCAAATACAAACTCTACCAAAGGTGTACAATACCTTTAGCAGCTGTTGACAATACAAATCTCTCTCACTGTTTGTTTCGAACTCTCGAATACAAACCTTATACAGAGCTTCACACGATATGCACTCAGAAATCTACTCTTTTACAATGATATAGAGAGAGTATTTATAATGCTACCTATCAACTAATAACAGAAAGTAATGATTCATAGATGACAATGTTCTGCCGTCCAGTTGATAGTTTCCATCAATAGAAAAATTCTTTCCTCCATGATATCTTCTTCCTTGTTCTTCAAAACAACGATCATGCTTTATAGCACTTACCAGTTTCTGTAGCATCCATAATGACATCATCAGTAACACGACTGATATCAGGATTCCACCTTGCAACAGGATTTCGACATCCATCAGTATTTGACTTGACGTATCAGGATTTGATCTCAGTTCCTGACATGTAGTCCTTGATGCACTGCTGTTCCTGACTAAACTCTACAGATTACTGTCTAACGCATATATCCTATAAAAAGTGCTAAATCCTTTATAAGATCAGGTTTTACAAGAAGCACAAGCAAAATTCTATTCTCAACATCACAACTTATGAATTATTCCTAACATGTCATCCAAATCGATATCTGGTATTAGTCCAGTAGTTCCGTAAAAGGGTTAAGGAACGCCCGAAAGAGAACAAGGACATTTTCATAAATATAAGGAATAAAGAGAGAATAAATAATGAATAGTGTTTTTGGTGGAAATGAGAATATTATTAGACGACGCTATATAGAAGTACCCGAAACGGATTTCTGAGTTCGTATTAATGATCCAAGGGGAAAAATAGTGTATGTAAAAGTTATCGGATTCTGAAAAATAGCACTTTTATTTTCCCCGAGATTTCCCTAGACACTGAAAGACTCAAGGGATTATTAAAAAGATTTAAGGGATTTAAATTCAAGAATTATAAAGGAGGATTAAAGATGTGAGCAAAAATATTAAGAAGGTTTCCGGTAAAACCCTAACTAGAAACGATTGAGATATTCGTTCGAACGATCAGTGAAATTGAGAAACGACCGGACAAAAGAGCAAGCAGAGAGCAAGATTCATGCATGTGCATGTGGATGGAGTAAGAGAAACCAAAGTATGTCACATGTAAGTCAACTATAAGCTAAGTGGTGTAAATGCATTTTTGCAAAAAGGATATGCATAATAAGGAGCCTACACTTGTCACAAGATAAAGCATCAGGATTAGGCTAGTGGATGATGATGTAATCACTTTAAGCTAGATATTTTATTAAGGCATCATCCAATAATTCATTTCAACCAAGCAAAGAAAGCAACCAAAACAAAAACTCTCCATTTTTCTTTTCTTAAAGAAACTCTCGGCCAAGAGCTAGAACAAGGGGTTCCAACCATTGTTTGATCTCCAAAATTTTATGGTAAGTACTACATATCATAGCTTAGATCTCCTAGAAATCTTAGCTCCAAATTCATCTTTTACCATTTTCAAAAAAATCATCAAAGGTGATGATGAATAGTGATCTTCATGAACTAAAATTGTTTTTTCTTGATTTCTTTGATGATCTAAGCTCGCTTAAGGCCACTCAAGGATCATACAAAGCTTAGTGAGGCTAGACAATACTCCAAAGAAGGTAGACCTCTTGAAACCCTAGCATTTGATTTGAGATGTATGTATGTTTTTGATGGGTTTAGCCTTGTATGATTATAGTGGTGATTATAAGCATGATTATGTAGTTAGTTATGTGATTTAAGAAGCATGATGATTTTGAGGTTAAGGTCAGTGGTTCTAGGGCTTGTTGAGATGAGAAACATGTTTATAAGTTGTATTGATGCCCGGTGTGGCTTGGTTTGATGATTACGACTTTTGGAACGTCCGATTTACAGCCGTCGTAATGCCCGATTTTCGTTAACCCTAGAAAATCGTGTTTGACAGTAGCTTTAAGTGACTGTCCAGTTTCATGTTCTGCCATGGGAAGATAGATTATGTTATAAGCTTCGTTTTGATATAAAGATCATGTGAAACAGACTTACGGTTTAGGAATTATGGCCGATTTACTAAAAGTTGTTCGAAACTGCAAGTACAAGTTCGTCATTAAAATTGAACACTCGTAAAATACGTAAGTCAGTGGTGAATCATGGTAATTAAATACTAGAGATAAAAAGGAAGGTGTGATAGAAAACCACATGTCAAACGGATCGTTTTCCGATTTTACAAAAATGTTCGAATCAAGGTTAATTACGAATGAACCACTTAGAGGATCACTTGGTTATAACTTCGGTTAATCACTTAGAAAACGGATGATAAAACTCGAGATATAATTTTGGTTCGTAGACGATCGACCTTAGAACTTAGCCGGCTTAAGTATATGTCAAGTGTAAGTATAATGACATGTCTTAAGAACGAACAAAAGTCGGATCGTATCGGTAATAAAAAGAGTTATACAAAAGGGTGCATAACGAGATAACTCGAAAGCGTGTTTCGACTTAAGTAAAGTTTATACTTAACCTTTTAAAAAGTGTTAAATAACTAATCTCGGATATTCTGATTGTTTATAGACCACCGAGCTGACCCGGGACACGTTACCACTACCTCGACCCACACCCGATTACCAGGCAAGTTTCAAATCCTTTTATAGGCTGTTGTTGTGAATATATATACATGCTTTCTGCTAGACATATGCAATGTCATGTATGCCTACTTCCAAGTTATATTGATATACTTGTTCCTTGAATTATTGTTGGCTTATAAGATAGATAGTGAATAATCAGTTATAAGCCAGATGTTGTTAAGTCCCTTAGAGAAGGGCATATATATATCGTATGCGTTGAATATAAATCGGGAGTCAGTACTTCTTGATATATCGTCATTACCTTCGAGGGAAATATTTAAGTAAATATTTCCATTATTTGGTTGACGAATATTATTTGAATATTCGTCCGAGAATATTTAATTAACGATCATTACCTCAAATAATTATTTGAACGTTATCTATTCAATGAATATTATTTTTCAATATTCATTTAAAGTCGATTCATTTATCGAATATTATTTCGAATATTCCTTTAAAGCTTGGATTATTAAATGAATATTATTTCGATATTCATTTAGAATATTATTCATTAAATGAATATTACTTTTTGAATATTCATTTAAGTTCCCATTTATTTAATGAATATTATTTTCAATATTCAAGTGATGTTATATTTATTTATCGAATATTATATTTACTATTCCTTTCAAGTCTTATTATTGAAATGAATATTATTTTGAATATTCATTTAAATATTTAATTATTTAATAAATATTTTCTCTTTATTCCCTCAAGAATTATTCTGAGAAATACTTCGATTTAAATATTCGTTCATAGTTATAAGTCTTCTTTAACTATTTATGATTCAATAAATATTATCTGAATATTTATCTGATACTCTGAAATGACCTCAAATATTATCTTCGACCTTTGATTATTATAAAAATTACTTCGGAGCCGTATTATTATTAATATTATATCAAGAAAGGTTCTCAAAATTTCATTCTTCCTTCGAATCTATCTTCCAAATAATAAGGGAACCTTACTTGAGAAATGTTATTTATCTTGTTGACTTCCCGGTCATAAATCTTTTGAAACTATTCTTTTAACTCGCAACTTGGTTGCTGTTCATCTATCAAATCTTGTGTACCTTCTCATCATTCGAGGGCTAGGAATGTTGGAACAAGTTAGCATCCATTAACAAGAAGTAGCTTGGGAAATATTGGTGAATTTTCCTTTCCAACTAGATACGACTACTTTGTGGAGTCTTATCAACAAGTATTATACTTGGGGAAAGGGGGATGAACTTTATGCTTCAGAGTTATGGATGTTATACGAACTAGGAGCTGCGTAAGTGGCCGACTGGCGCCGATCCAACAATGGCCCAACCGTTGGCCGAGGGGTTCTAGAGGGCGATGGACAAGTAAATCCGTCGGTGCTTCCTTCTACATGTAGAGAACAAGAGATGGGGAGCATAGCATGCGACTGATCATCGTAAATGTTATGGCTCCTGGTGCGTCAATGCTCCGGTATTAGTTCACCTTTCAAATGTTGGAAATTTTCTGCAGCACCATCGGTGTTGGCAGGTGAAAAAGTGATGGAATCTAGAATTGCAACATTTTCTGCAAGTTCCTCTTTTATGATAAATAATGATATATTACTTATCTTTGGCATAGCAGATATTTCCACAGAAGTATATCTTTGAGTTACCTTGTAACTTCATCTTTTATATTATACTAGCACTGTCTTCGTTAATGCATGGCATATGGCTTCAAAGATATTTGAACTGTTGCATATATTTTCACTGTTCAGTCATACTATTTTTGGTGGGCTATTGCTCACCCTTACTTATTTATTATGTCACAACAACAGCTAGGACAGATGGCTCGCGTAAGGCGCACTCGGCGCAAGCAGGTTACCCCAGCCAGAGGACTACCCGCTGATATCATCGCTTCCATTGCTGATGTAGTATAGATAGGCAGCTTTTGCTTTCCAGTTTAAGTATATGTATAACTAATGTTAATCAACAGCAAGAACTTTAAACTTATGTTGTTACTCTTTTTTTTTGGGATTGTAATAACTTTTATTCGTAAACCCTTTATGTAAGACTTATTTCAATTTCATCTCTAGGACTATAACTGTATGTGTGTGAGTGGATATTATTGTGGGGTCATAGCATGCTACTTATTTATTTTGGACTCAGGTCAAGTATTATGTATGGAATATGAGACCGTAACGACCCGATTCCCGACCCCGGATCTGGGGGTGTTACATTAAGGTCATAAACTCATACCCTTTATGAAAAATAAAGCTTTTAGAATTGATCTTAACACAACTTTCTCAACCGGCTACTCAAATTCGATATTGCATGTATGATCAGACAAGAATTTGGGATGTTATAAGCTTTTCAAATTTGTGTTTATGAGGGTTTTGTTTTTCTCTCTCTAAACTTTTCTCTCGATGTATATAATGAGGATAATGATCTTTTTTTTTTTTATCAAAATTTCCTTTAATAGATACTAACAATCACTTGGGCTCTTAATGGGCTAGGAAAGATAATTAAAAAAAAGAACCTCTTATGGAGGTGGGCTTACATATCCAATTAGCTAATTATTATTAAAGATATAATACACTTACTACTAATAAGGCCCATCTTGATTAATCGGGCTCACAACTCGACCCAATTTATAGAATAGGTGAAGAGCTCATTTATTTGTAAAGGTTAATATTCTACTCCTATAATATTTGTAAAATGCCTATATATATTTTCTAACTCCAACGAATAATATTCACTAGTATCTCGATAATAAATAATATCCTCACTTAACAATAATGATAATATTAAAATTGATAAAAAAAATAAATAATAAAAAAAATCGCCATAATAATAATAGTGACAATATTATTAATAATAAACCACAATTATTAGGAAGGTGGCGTTGCACTAATAAATATCTCTACGCATTTCTAAAATTAATAAAATCGAGTTTGCACAAAAAATTATTCGGAGAGGCTCGTCATTAAAATTTATAAATAAAAAGAATCACGGTTATTACAGTCTCCCCTCCTTAAAAGGATTCCATCCTCGGGATCAACATTATTAGCTAAACAACTCAGGGTATTTTGTTCGAATTTCATTTTCAAGTTCCCAAGTAGCTTCTTCGATTTGACGATTCCTCCAAATTACCTTCACTAGATTCACTTTCTTATTTCGCAGCTCATGCACTTTGTAGTCTACCACTTCCACGGGTTGTTCTGCGTAGGTTAGGTTAGCTTTGATGTCTATAGGTTCATACTATAATACGTGTCGGTGATCAGGATGGTAAGCTCTCAATATTGATACGTGGAATACATCGTGAATGTGCTGAAGATCTGGCGGTAAGGCTAATTGATATGACACGGATCCAACTTTCTTAATAATCTCAAATGGTCCGATATACCTAGGGCTCAGCTTCCTTTTCTTCCCGAATCTCATCACCCCTTTCCACGGGGAAATTTTTAGCAACACTTTATCTCTTATCTCAAATGACTTATCCTTTCTCTTTAGATCTGCATATTTTTGCTGACAGTCTTGAGCAGCAACTAATCTTTTTCGAATCTTTTCTACGGACTGTTTTGTCTGATGAACCATTTTCGGCCCTAGTATTCTTCTTTCATCGACTTCATCCCAACACAGTGGAGATCTACACTTCCTTCCATATAAAGCTTCATACGGGGCCATACCAGTACTGGAGTGATAACTATTATTGTATGCAAACTCAACTAACGGCCAATGATCATCCCAACTTCCCTTGAAATCCAAAGCGCAAGCTCGTAGCATATCTTCTATTGTTTGAATTGTCCTTTCACTCTGTCCATCTGTCTGCGGATGATAGGCTGAACTCAAATTTAGCTTGGTGCCAAGGCATTCCTGAAAACTCTTCCAGAATCTAGAAGTAAAATGGGCATCTTTGTCTGACACAATTGACACAGGCACTCCGTGACGAATTACCACTTCCTTCAAATACAAACTACAAGCCTTTCTACTGAATACCTTTCACTGATTGGAAGAAAATGTGATGACTTCGTGAGTCTATCAACTATGACCCATATGGCATCGTAATTCGCTCTGGTTCGAGGTAAACCTACTACAAAGTCCATTGTGATGTGCTCCCATTTCTACTCTGGAATCTCTAATTGTTGTAGTAATCCACTAGGTCGTTGATTTTCTGCTTTCACTTTTTGACAGGTCAAACACTTGCTTACCCATTCTGCAATCTCTCTTTTCATGTTAGGCCACCAATAATTCAGCTTGATATCTTGATACATTTTTGTGCTCCCTGGGTGTATAGAATATCTCGAGTTATGTGCCTCGCTCATGATTTCCTCTTTCAATTCTGTAACATTAGGAATCCAAATTCTCGAAGCAAATCGTTTAATTCCCTTGTCGTCTCTTGAACTCAAAAATTCTTCTCCTATCAATTCTGATGTTCTTTCTTCCATCACTTGTTCCTGACAACGGCGAATCTTTTCGAGTAACTCTGGTTGAAAATGAATGCTGTAAACTCTTTCATTGTTTTGGACTGGGACCTTGACTTCTAACTCCATTTTCTCAAATTCTCTGATCAATTCTTCTGAGGTTGTCAACAGGTTGAGTCTTTCCTTTATACTTAAAGCATCAACTACAACATTAACCTTTCCCGGGTGATAGTTTATCGTGCATTCATAATCCTTGATTAATTCCAACCATCTTCTCTATCTCATGTTCAATTCCTTCTGCGTGAATATGTAATTTAATCTTTTATGATATGTATAAATCTCGTATTTCTCTCCATACAAGTAATGTCTCCAAATCTTGAGTGCAAATAGAAAAGCAGCAAGTTCTAAATCGTGAGTAGGATAACGGGACTCATATTCCTTCAGTTGTCGGGAGGCATAAGCTATTACTTTCCCGTGTTGCATCAGTATGCATCCTAATCCCTGGTGGGAAGCATCGCTGAAAATCACGAAATCGCCTTCTTCGTCGGGTAAGGTTAAAACTGGGGCAGATGTTAGTCTCTTCTTCAATTCTTGAAAGATGTCTTCGCATTTGGAGGTCCATCAAACTTTTCACTCTTTCTGGTGAGTCGAGTCAGTGGCGTAGCTATCTTTGAGAAATCATTCACAAATCTGCGATAATAACCAGCCAGTCCAAGGAAACTTCTAACCTCTGTTGGAGTCTTGGGTCTCTCGCAATCTGCTACGGCTTCTATATTAGCGGGGTCTACCAAAATTCCTTCACCGCTCAAAATGTGCCCTAAAAATTGAACTTTCTCAGCCAGAATTTGAACTTCAAAAATTTTGCATACAACTTTTCCTTCTTTAAGGTTTCTAGAACCAGACGGAGGTGTTCAACATGCTCCTCAGGAGACTTCGAGTATATAAGAATGTCATCAATAAATACAATCACGAACTTATCCAGTTACTTCTTGAACACACGATTCATCAAATCCATAAAAGCAGCTGAAGCATTTGTCAGCCCAAACGACATAACTAAGAACTCATAATGTCCATACCGAGTTCTAAAGGCAGTTTTAGGAACATCCTCAGGCTTGATCTTCAGTTGATGATATCCGGATCTCAAATCAATCTTAAAAAAATGCGTAGCTCCCTTAAGTTGATCAAACAGATCATCGATCCGAGGCAAAGGGTACCTATTCTTGATAGTCATCTTGTTCAGTTCACGATAATCAATACATAATCGCATGGATCCGTCCTTCTTCTTCACGAACAAAACTGGAGCTCCCCACGGGGACACACTTGGTCTGATTACACCTTTATCAATTAACTATTGCAGCTGTGTTGCCAATTCTTTCATTTCCACTGGTTCCATCCTGTAAGGTGCTTTTGAGATGGGTGCGGTTCCTGGTTCTAGGTCAAATGTAAATTCTATATCTCGATTTGGTGGCAGTCTAGGCAACTCATTGAAAAAAACATCCTTAAACTGATTAACTACTGGAATCTTTTCGATTGTAGGGGCCTGTTTTTCATTATCTATCACATAACCCAGATAAGCTTGACATCCTTTCCGAAGTAATCTCTTAGCTTGAATTACCGACTGAAAATCCCTAGTCGGTTTCCGTCCACAAAATGGAAATCATATACCATTAAATCGTCTTAGGCTAACCTTCTTTCGACGACAATTTATTTGGGCATCGTAACGTGCTAACCAATCCATCCCTAGAATTACATCGAATTCCCCTAACTTAAAAGGAATGAGGTCTACGTCAAAATGTTGTCCCTGTATTTCTATAGAACAATTCGGACACAATCGGTTCACCGGAATGACTTCCTGATTAGCTACTTCTATGTTCAGAATTCCCTCTAAGGGCACAGACTCAAGATTCAACTTATTCATGAAGTTCTCAAAAATAAAAGATTTGGTGGCTCCGGAATCAACTAGAACACACGCATTCTCAGAATTTACTAGAAGTGTACCTGCGATCACATCGCTGTCGTCAATGGCATCTCTTACAATCATGTTGAAAGTTCGTGCTATCGGCTTGTTGGTGGGAGGTGCTGTGAGTCGAGGTACTGGATTCTTCTTTGAGGGCTGTCTGCAGTCTCAGGACACGTGACCTTTCTTTCCACAATTGAAATAGGTGACAGATTTATCCTAACAACGAGAAGCATAATGACCTTTCTGTCCAAAATTTTAATAATTCATGCTGGCTTGATGACAGGGTCCCGGGTGTTTCTTCCCACATGTCTTGCATTCTGGTAGAGGTGGTCTTCCTTGCATCATATTAACTGTTTGTGGAGGTTTGAACCTCTGATTGCTGCCTCTGGTGTCATGATTCCCAATCCTTCTAGTATCAGTGCTTCTATCCTCTCTCTTCACAAAAGGTTTCTTATCACTTCGATTATCAGATTTCTCACTACACCATAAAAGGCCTACGACAACATTTAGAGCCTGTGTTGCCATCAAATATGTTGGCTTTGCCATCATGTTTTTGGCTAAGACAACATCGTCAATTTTATGTTGCCTCTGGTAACAAAATTATGTTGCTATAAAATAAAAGTGTTTGCATGTTGCAGCAGGTATCAAATTGTGTTGCCATAATATTGCAATGAACAAAATTTTACATTTTCTACTAAAAATTAAAGTTTAACCTTTTTTCACATGAAAAATAATTTATTTGGATAAGAATAATCAAGATATTTTTATAAATATCAAGAATATTTTAGTAAAAGTGAATATTTCAATAAAAATGTTAAAACATTATAAGATGAACTAGCTTTATAGCCCGTGCAACGCACGGGCTTGCTAGTATAATCATGTTAATATGTTTTTATGTTACTTTATAATTAAATGGTGCTTGCAACATGTTAATACTTAGTATGTAAAATATATCTAAAATATTATCTAATTCATGATATATGTACAACTAAAATTAAGTAAATTTCAATGTGATAATCTTTTTGAACGAATGTTTAAATGATTGAATTTAGGTTTGTCAACGGGTCGGATTCAGGTCGGATCAACATAAATCCATATACAAATTCGTTAAGATTTTTCGGACTCGGATCGGATCGGATAAGTAGTCAGATATTTTTTAGGTCGATCCGTATCTGATCTGTTCAGATTTCGGGTTATCGAATCGGAGGTCCGATCTGTTCAACAAATTTTTTAAAAAAATATTTTTTCAATCTGTAAAATAATATTTTTGAAATTTTTTTGACGAGTTAAAAATTAAAATTATGACATGCTTTGATAAATCCAAATTTATATTCCAAAATAATATTATTTATATAAAATGTTATATTATATATATATATATATATATATATATATATATATATATATATATATATATATTATAGTATATTACATAAGTATATAAAATATATAATAAATATAATATTTTCGAATGGATCGATCATACAAAATCCATATTCGTTCGTTATTAGATCGGACCCTTATCGGATCAGAACATTAACAGATCAAATTGTTTGGGAACGATCATACCTGCTAATTTAGCTACAGATCGGATCGAATCGTGTTAGATATTCTATTTATTGACAGGCCTAACTGAGTTATGAGTATATAAGAATTTACATTAGTAGTGACTGCTTGATCATCCACAACCAACTTGTGCATTTTGACCTTGATTAAGAGATATGCGTAAGATATAATTAATACATAAATCACGGTATATATCTTTTTAATCCAAATAATTTCGTTTTACTCTAGAATAAAAAAAAATGTTTCATAACTATGTACTGTTTGAAATATCCTCAAAACTGATATCTAGCATAGTGGTAAAAAATCTCAATCTAAGTTAGAGGTAAGGGGCTTAATTTTCATTAAAAATAATTTTTTTTTATCATTAACATAATATAGAAGGGGTAATTTAGTAATTTCATGATAATTAAAATGTCTCATGATATATTAATGATGAGTTTTATAATATATTTAAAATTGATTTCTAGCATAGTGGTAAGTAATTTCCCTTCTAAGCTAGAGGTTAAGGATTTAATTCTTATTAGTAACAAATTTTTTTATCATTAATATAATATATGGGGCCCGGTTATCTCGCGGATAGGTGCTCTTGGAGGCGGCGTATCAGAGTGGTGGATTCCCTTCTAGGTTGTGGCTCTGTTGTCGAGAGCCTCAGAGTTGCCTTGTCTCGATTAGCGATTTTTTAGAAGTTCGGCTTCAGCGTGCTCACTTTTCGTTCTGAGTGTCTTCTGTTTTTCTGTGTTTTTCTTTTCTTTTGGTTTTTGGTTTTGCAGGTGCAGGGAGCTTGGCTCGGTGTCGTCATCAAGCTAGGAGTCCCATAATCCATCGCAGGTAGGTAAGTCCTATGTGGAGAACGCCATGGGCCTCAGGTATGTCATTGTCCATTTCCGTAGCATGTCCGTTGTATTTTACTACACTCTATGTATGTTGTGCACTCAGCCGAGGGTCTTCACGGAAACAGCCTCCCCGCTCTAAAAGTGGGGGTATGGTCTGCGTACATCCTACCCTCCCCAGACCCTGCTCTGAGCGGGATATACTGGGTATGTTTGGTTTGGTTTGGTTTGGTTATAATATATGGGGGTTGTATCGCAGTATATTAATAATGAGTTTTGAAAAATACACAAAACTCATGTCTAGCATAGTGGTATGGACTTTAACTTCAATGCTAGAGGTCAAGGGTTCAAATCTCATTAAAAACACTTTTTTTCTTTAATTTAATGTATTAGGGGTAATTTAGTAATTTTAAAATGAATAAATTGTCTCACAAATTGGCTTGTTGTGCTATTAATAATATAATAGATAATTTTATTTTTATAATCATTAAATATTATTATACAAAAATTTTTAAAATGATTTTTTTCTAAATATATTTTGATGTATCATTAAAATAAAAATATTTTCATATATGATAAAAAAAATATTTTAATATATTACTTCAAATTATGTAAAAAAGAAATCATTTAGTAAAAAGAAAAAAAGAATTGATATTTAATGAAAAATAAATTGTTTTTCTGAATAAATAAAAAATAAAAATGTAAAACAGGGGTTATGGGATTTAGCAAAAAAAAATCCGCCAAAAAAATTGGTGAGCGGCAAAAATACCGCCCAACCAATTTTAAACCGCCAAGTACATACACACAAACCCTCTCTTTACTAAGTTCACTTTTCATTTTCATTTCACACGAACACTCTCTCTGCTCTCTGGTCTCTTCTCTTTCCACCTCTTCTCTCTCCGCTCACACAGTTCACTTTCCGTACTCTCCTTTCTTTCTCTCCTCTCTTTCCTCTCTCACATTCTCTGTTATATTTACACTCTCATATTCTCTGGTCTCACATCTCTCAATTGGTTCAATTAGTTCAATTTGGGGCTTTAATTCACTAATTTGGGCTTTTTTTTTTCTTTCTCAGGATTAATTTCGAGTTAAGGGCTTGAAATGGTGGGTCAATTTGGGGCTTCAATTGGATTCAATTTGGGATTTTGAAATTAGGGTTTCAGTCATGTTCGATTTGGGGGTTCAACTTTAAGGTATTTCTATATTTGATATTTTCTGAGTACTAGCTTGTTTATATTTTGTGAGTACTTGTTTTTTGTGAATACTTGTTCGACTTTAAGGAAATTCTATTTTATACTTGTTTATGTTTTATTTTGTATGGCTATACCAGGAGAATGGTCTCCCATATTCCTCTGTTCTAAACATTGAATAAAGTACACCAAAAGCTAAAAGTTAACACCAACAAGTCTTGTTGTTTTAACTCCTATCCCCATTTACGATTTAACTTCATATGGAAAAAAATGTCTCTTAAAATTCGTTTTAACCAATTATAAAAATGTTTTAGAATCCTAAACCGTTTTCATAATTCGATATTTTTGATCTTGTAATTTAGTTAATAAATTATCAAAGATGTATAAATTACGAAAAACAAAGTAGTGTAACAACTTTTTCTACCAGCTGTATGCATGGAAAAAGCAGGTAAATTCTTGGTTGATTACATGTTATTTTTGTTGCAAAATATGGTATACATAATTACTTTTTCTAGGAAGATAAAAATGGCCACATTCAGGATGCATGTGCAGTTATAACTTGTTAGTTTTCTAAAACTATTTTTGTAGCAACGAAAGTTTGAAAAGTAATTGAATAAGGGAATTGATAGTAACATGTCCAACATTACAAGGCCAGGAGATTTATATGTAAATAGACACACAATTATTTTGGGGAGATGGATATTCTCCTTTTTTTTATGGTCACCGCAGCTGAGCATTGAACAATATATCGTGCACACAATAAATTTTACTTTATATCCCTCATCTGTGGTAATACCACTTTATTTATTTATAAATTGTGCATTTCCCCATAGCAAAAATGGAGGGCTTTCATACAAGGTGCAGTCACATGATGAGGAAGCTCTTGTTCGTGCGGCTGGCCAGCTGCATATGATTTTTGCCAAGAAGAATGCCAATATTCCTGGTATGCAATAATGTAAAAAATATTACGTTGAAATGTTTCTGTACATCAGTGTGTGAGTAGATCTAATTATTTTCTGTTGGTGAGACCCGAATGGTTGATAAGTGGATTTATACCCACTTGGATCGCTTCAATTCGGCTTAAATTGATTGTCTTGGACTCAAGTTTATTGTAGTTTTGATGTGTTTTTCTTAGTTGTGCAGATTTATAATAATGTCGATTATGGGTGATGCTTCTATCGTGTTTGAAGGATTAATTGATTAAAATTCGGATTTTCCGAAAAGGTTGCGCAGTCTACACTGTTTTAGCCATATCTGGAAGTCTATAAGTCCGTTTGAGGCCCGTAAGCTGTCTACGCGAAGCCTGGAAGATTTTCTACAACTTAGGATAGGATTCGTGCGCGCAAGTTGCATGTGGTGAGAGCAGATTGCACGACAAGCAGACTGATAGGAGCAGAGAATTTACTATTTTGCCCTTTTCAAGTTCTAATTGTATTTTGGGCAGTTTTTGGTACCTAAATCGAATTCTAATTGTAATAGAAGGCAATTTCTTGCTGGGCAAGACTTGGAGTGCCTATATAAACACATCCAACCCTTTGTAAATTAGATGATTAGGAATTAGACAATTAGATATCTTGTACATAATATAGCTTAGATCTACAAGGGAGAAAAGGAGAGAAGGATTCAACGCTCGTGACAAGCAACGGATCTAGATATACTTCATCTTTTGTGTTATCCTGGATTCTAGATTTGTTTTCTTAACTCTTCGTTTATTAATATAATTACTTCTTTTATTCATATCTTGTTTTATATCATGTTTTCATCAAATCCCATGACGATGAACGGTTCAATTATGAGCTAATCGTTGTCATGGGATTCTAACGGAGTTATCTATGTAGCTTAGTAGTTTGTATGCTTTAAAGAGTTATGTGTGGTGAATTCTTGATATCCTCGTATGGTTGTGTTTCATGTATTTAGATGCGTTGCGAACATCTAATTTGTTAATCTCTTGCTAAACGAGAGTGGATCTTGAGATTTAGAACTTGCCATGCTAGCATAGGATAGGTTGATGTTTTAACATCATGATTTGTGGCGTAAATAGAGATATTATGCTACCCTATGTGATCTAAGTGGATAACTTGTGCTTAAACCTTTATGTTTTCAAATTCTATAGAGATATAGGGTCTAAACATATTTGGTGTCTACCCATCTTCTATCTCTTTTGTGGATGCATGCGTAGTTTGGTATTAGTATACCGAGAGGTAGCTTTTACTTGTTTCGTGTTATCCGATCAGATATCAAAACTATCATATGCGGCTTAAATTGATTATCTTGGACTCAAGTTTATTGTAGTTTTGATGTGTTTTTCTTAGTTGTGCAAATTTATAAGAATGTCGATTATGGGTGATGCTTCTATCGTGTTTGGAGGATTAATTGATTAAAATTCGGAATTTCCGGGAAGGTTGCGCAGTCTACACTGTTTTGGCCATATCTGGAGTTCTATAAGTTCGTTTGAGGCCCGTAAGCTGTCTACGCAAAGCCTGGAAGATTTTCTACAACTTAAGACAGGATTCGTACACGCAAGTTGCGTGTGGTGAGAGCAGATTGCGCGACAACCAGACTGATGGGAGCAGAGAATTTACTGTTTTGCCCTTTTCAAGTTCTAATTGTATTTTGGGCAGTTTTTGGTACCTAAATCGAATTCTAATTGTAATAGAAGGCAATTTCTTGCTGGGCAAGACTTGGAGTGCCTATATAAACACAACCAACCCTTTATAAATTGGATAATTAGGAATTAGACAATTAGATATCTTGTACATAATATGGCTTAGATCTGCAAGGGAGAAAAGGAGAGAAGGATTCAACGCTCGTGACAAGCAACAGATCTAGATCTACTTCATCTTTTGTGTTATCCTGGATTCTAGATTTGTTTTCTTAACTCTTCGTTTATTAATATAATTACTTCTTTTATTCATATCTTGTTTTATATCATGTTTTCATCAAATCCCAAGACGATGAACGATTCAATTATGAGCTAATCGTTGTCATGGGATTCTAACGGAGTTATCTATGTAGCTTAGTAGTTTGTATGCTTTAAAGAGTTATGTGTGGTGAATTCTTGATATCCTCGTATGGTTATGTTTCATGTATTTAGATGTGTCGCGAACATCTAATTTGTTAATCTCTTGGTAAACGAAAGTGGATCTTGAGATTTAGAACTTGCCATGCTAGCATAGGATAGGTTGATGTTTTAACATCATGATTTGTGGCCTAAATAGAGATATTATGCTACCCTATGTGATCTAAGTGGATAACTTGTGCTTAAACCTTTATGTTTTCAAATTCTATAGAAATATAGGGTCTAAACATATTTGGTGTCTACCCATCTTCTATCTCTTTTGTGGATGCATGCGTAGTTTGGTATTAGTATACCGAGAGGTAGCTTTTACTTGTTTCGTGTTATCCGATCAGATATCAAAACTATCATATGTATTGATTAAAGGCATCGACTCTAAGTGAAGTAGATAATGAAGTTAGGATCCCATGTTTTTATTCTTATAAGTAATTCAGATTTAATTCTCATTAGTTAATTAGTTCTTATCTTGCATCTTAGCTTAATTTAGTTAATTAAAATCTCAATTTATTTATTGTCTTAGCAGTGAATTAAGATCATACATTGTTGAATAGGCATATTAGCTAAAAAGAACTTAACCAGATCTCAGTGGAACGAACTTAATTGTATTACTTGTGACCACGTACGCTTGCGTTATATTGTGTAAACAAGTTTTTGGCGCCGCTGCCGGGGATCATCGGTGTTTTATTTTTGGTTTATGTGCTTGTCAATAGTGGTCGTTAGAGTTCACTGACTCGGATTTTTTCTTAACTATCTTGTTTAGTTCGTTGCGTTCAGGTACTTGAGTTTTTGAAGATGGCATGCGAGGAGTTGCCATGGTGGGCATATTCGAGGACATCCATGCTTTATCAATGTGAGCGGTGTTTTGGCGTTCATGATCCCTCACAAAATTGTTACTACGAAGGAGTTGATTCATATGTCACTTATGAGGAACAACCATATTTTCAATACCATCCTCAACAGTACCAGCAAGATGTTCCAGATAGGTCATATTTCTTGGAAAGTGAAGAGTTTCAACATCAGCAACCTACTCCTACTTTTCAGTCAGATGAGGTTGATGTTATGGAGGAGATTAGGATGCTTGCAAAGAGTTATGAGGAGTCTACCAAATCTATGGGGACACTACTTGCTCAAATTTTGAGTGCCTTGGAACAAGAGAAACAACAATGCATATTAGAGGCAATTCCAGAAAATAACGGTGACTTGGAGCAAGGTGCTGCATGCTTAATCGATGAAAACAAATTCCAAGGTGAGGTGAGCGTTCACAAGCCATGTGAGGAACTTGATCAAGCTAGTGAGGTGGAAGATTTGGAAAGGGCACAAGTCGGGACGGACACTGATGAGCTACGCAAATTTCAAGAATTGGTATGTGCATTCCAAGAGGCTGATGATCATGGGACAGATGCAGGTCTTCTACTTGTCTCAAAGTGTGAAGATGGAGGTAGCGCATTAGAGCCAATGGAGGAAGTTCTTTTTGAGGAACCAAAGGCTTCAGCAACTTACATTTATCCTCCTCCATTATATTCAACCGAAGCCCGCCAGTGTGTGTTGTTCTAAAAATTAACAGATTTTGGGTCAACAGAAGAAGGCATTGGAACAGGACATATTTGTTATACGAATAGCCCAAGCGAGGAGAAGGGGCAGAAAGTGTGCCGCCGTGTTGATGATGAAGTCTCGCGAAGAAAGGACCATGCAAACTATTATCATCCTTAATGGAGGCTTGGAAGTAACGTCAAGCTATTGACGTTAAAGAAGCGCTTCGTGGGAGGCAACCCACGCATTAGTGTAGGAAAAAAAATGAGTGTAGGGAAAAAAAATGAGTGTAGAAAAAAAAAAGAGTGTTGTGGAAAAAAAAATGAGTGTTGAAAAAAAAAATTGAGTGTGTCTGAAAAAAATGTTAGAAACGCAGGCGCAGGCTGTGTTACAGGTGCGCAGACTGCGCGAGAGTTAGTAACGCAGGCGCAGCCTGCGTTACAGAGGCGCAACCTACGCGTAATGCAGTAACGCAGGCGCAGCCTGCGTTACACCCCCTTCCCAGTTTTTTTTCCCGAAAATCAGTGTTTTTGCCTACAAAATCAAACCCAAATTCAACCCTAACTCAAATTTCTTCCATCCCTAATTCCTATATTTATCCTACATCAAATCCTAACCTCTCTAAATCTCTCCTACACACTTAAATCTTTATTCATCTTATCCATCATCTTATATATATACCCACCTCTACATACAAATCCAATTCCTCTTCTACTTCTTTAAATCTCTAAAAATTCAATTCTAAAGAGGAATTAATTACAAGTTCACCTCTTTGATTCGTAATTGGTTTATCTTTTCTCTAATCTTATTTTTATTACGAATTTGTGTTCTTGTAAATTTGGGATTTTGTATTATTCTAGGAATTTGGGCTATTTTTGGTGTGATATTGCTTGGAGATTATTAGTGGAGCTTCTTGTGAGTTGGGTATTGCTACAGAAAGGGGATTTTTGCCGAACAAGTATGTTGAGTTGCGATGGGGAAGGATATGTGAAGCGCTTTGTAGGTATGTTTTCTGCTATCCCTCGTATTTACTTCCATTCAATGCGGACATTGAATATTTTAAGTTTGGGGGTGGTTTGAGGGATTAGTTGTTGTTGTATTATGTGTTCATATAGATATCATGCTTTGTATATTATTAGTAGTAATTCATGCATATATGTTCGTATTAATTACGTTTGTTTCATATAGGACATTCTATTTTTTTGTTTCGTATACCATGTGAGTTCATATTAGTTGCATTTCATGGCATGCATATTTCATGATCCCTTAAGACGAGCTAATTCTGATTGGTAGGTAGGTGTCTAATTGAGTGTGGTAATGATGAATAGAGGGTTGCCTTATAGTTTCTATGAAATTGAATTATGTGTTTCGGAAACAAAACTAATTACACAGTCTCATTGGGTGCTTTTGGGCTAGGTTAGGGTCATACATGTTTGGATGTTTTGAGATTTAATCACTTGTTTATATTTAGAATTTTCGTTATTCCCTTGATAGCGTAGGAACACTTAAGTCTAAGTTTGGGGGAAAACAGGGATTTCATGTTAAATTGTAAATAATTGTCAATAATGGCTAGGCGTCAAATGGCAAGTAGCCGGCTCATATTTATATGAGTAGTCTAGGGTTGGAATTGAGAATTCTCATTCCAGATTGCATAAAAAAAATAGAAAAAAAAGAAAAAAAAAGAGAAAAAAAAGAGAAAAAAAAAAAGAGTCAAAAGTGTCAATTGTTTATATGCAAAATTTAGCAGGGTGAGCACTTTAATACTCGAGCAATTAAGTTCGCGGGGACTTTGTGCCTAGTGACCTAAGGCTTTTATAGTCTGGGATCCACTAACCTAACGCTCGCTACATGGGTATTATTGTATAAGCCTTTCGGGGTCTCATCCATTGCACGGTTAAATAAGCATGATTGTATATATGTGTCGTAGTAATAAAGCATGAATTCTTGTCTACCTTGGATAAGGATGGAGGTGTTCCTAGGTTATGAAGTGCCTACAGTCTATTCTATTTATAAACCTGTGATTGTCTTGACGAAGAGCATGTATGATCTTTGACCTAGTTTTGGGAGTATTTCTGATGAGCATTGCACACACGCACGTTTCTGTTCATGTATTGTTAGTATACGGGAATTTAGTCGAGCTCTATTTGGATTTAGTTGCATTTTCTAAGATATTTGCTTGCTAGTTGGTTTTGGTTAGTTTGAAGGGGATCTTTGCATTTTTCATATTAGTTGCATTCATGCATTGCATTAGGTTAAATGGATTTTGTGGGTACATTCACTATAGGCCCTCACGAGACCTTAATCGTCCACTAGGGCTGCCTAGGGGTTTAAAGGGCTTGTTGCATATGCCAAATGCAACCGTGATCACCTACGGAAGTGGTACTAGTTAGTTAGTTAGTTGTAATTGTTTATGCTTGAGGACAAGCATCGGTTTAAGTTTGGGGGTGTGATAAGTGGATTTATATCCACTAGGATCACTTCAATTCGGCTTAAATTGATTGTCTTGGACTCAAGTTTATTGTAGTTTTGATGTGTTTTTCTTAGTTGTGCAGATTTATAATAACGTCGATTATGGGTGATGCTTCTATCGTGTTTGGAGGATTAATTGATTAAAATTCGGATTTTCCGAAAAGGTTGCGCAGTCTACACTGTTTTAGCCATATCTGGAGGTCTATAAGTCCGTTTAAGGCCCGTAAGCTGTCTACGCGATGCCTGGAAGATTTTCTACAACTTAGGACAGGATTCGTGCGCGCAAGTTGCATGTGGTGAGAGCAGATTGCGCGACAAGCAGACTAATAGGAGTAGAGAATTTACTGTTTTGCCCTTTTCAAGTTCTAATTGTATTTTGGGCAGTTTTTGGTACCTAAATCGAATTCTAATTGTAATAGAAGGCAATTTCTTGCTGGGCAAGACTTGGAGTGCCTATATAAAAACATCCAACCCTTTGTAAATTAGATAATTAGGAATTAGACAATTAAATATCTTGTACATAATATAGCTTAGATTTGCAAGGGAGAAAAGGAGAGAAGGATTCAACGCTCGTGACAAGCAACGGATCTAGATCTACTTCATCTTTTGTGTTATCCTGGATTCTAGATTTGTTTTCTTAACTCTTCGTTTATTAATATAATTACTTCTTTTATTCATATCTTGTTTTATATCATGTTTTCATCAAATCCCATGACGATGAACTATTCAATTATGAGCTAATCGTTGTCATGGGATTCTAACGGAGTTATCTATGTAGCTTAGTTGTTTGTATGCTTTAAAGAGTTATGTGTGGTGAATTCTTGATATCCTCGTATGGTTGTGTTTCATGTATTTAGATGCGTCGCGAACATCTAATTTGTTAATCTCTTGCTAAACGAGAGTGGATCTTGAGATTTAGAACTTGCCATGCTAGCATAGGATAGGTTGATGTTTTAACATCATGATTTGTGGCGTAAATAGAGATATTATGCTACCCTATGTGATCTAAGTGGATAACTTGTGCTTAAACCTTTATGTTTTCAAATTCTATAGAGATATAGGGTCTAAACATATTTGGTGTCTACCCATCTTCTATCTCTTTTGTGGATGCATGCGTAGTTTGGTATTAGTATACCGAGAGGTAGCTTTTACTTGTTTCGTGTTATCCGATCAGATATCAAAACTAGGGGTGAGCAAAAATTTCCAAAACCGTCCGAACCACCCGTTTCAAACCGTCCAAACCGAAATTTACGGTTTTATAACGGTTTGGTTTGGTTATGGTTTCATTTTTTTAAAAACCGAAAAATAATGGTTTGGTTTGGTTTTATATTTTATACCGACCGATATAACCGAATCGCAACCCGATAACCAAACCGCCCGTTATACCCAAACCACCCGAGTATATTATAATATATATATATATATATATATATAATATTATAGTAATATATTTATAACATTTAAATTTAAGTGACATTAGACATACTACAATACTACTGATACAAACTGGATTTAGAATTTAAATGATATATGGACCGGCCCATTATCAAACTTTCATATATGTGGGCTTTGTAGTGTACTATGTTCTAGTCTCTCTAATTTCTAACCCTAATTTCTAAACAATCGCTTCGCTCCCTCTTCACTTTCTCTCAAACACAGAACGGTTCTCCATTTCTACCTCTCAAGTCTCTCTCTAAGTCTCGATTACTCATATATTTTAGGTTTGATTTCTGATTTTTATGCTTGTTAGTTCTTCTTCTTCATTATATATTTGTTTATGTTTGATTTTATGGTAGGCTCTTTTAGCAACTATTTATTAGTTGAGCTCTTAATAATATTGAGTTGGTCAAATGAAGATTTATATACTTGCCATATTTGCTAGAGTATGAGCCTGTTTGTTTTCTTGACCCATCATTTTTGAAGGTTTTTCTTTGGCAAAGCATTTTCATAAACACCTGGTGGCTGTATATTTGTGATTTGTGATTTACTGTTTCTATGATTGTATATTTATTAGTTTGATTGTATATCAATTTCATTTGTTTAATAATACAGAGAATACAGGTATGTCGAGTCCACCGATTAATATTGTGGAACCTGAAAGTAGTGAAGTTCCCAAGACTGTACCTCCTGTCGCCACTGGAACAAATGCTGAAGGTCAAGCTCAACCACGATGTCCGCAACCTCGACCAACAAGAAAAAGAGGGCAAAGGTTAGATATTTGGAAAATTTTTACCATTGATCCAATTGATGATACGAAAGCTATTTGCAATTATTGTAAGAAGGTCTATGTTAGTGAAACAAAAAATGGAACTAGTAGCTTATGGAACCACGCAAACCAGTGCGTCAAGAATCCTAACAAAAAAACAAACAAAAATCAGTCTATGCTTACATTTCAAAATAAAAAGGAGGGAACAGGTGGCAGTGCCAGTGGCACCCTTAAGTCTCATACTTTTAATTATGAAAAATGTAGAAAAGCATTAGCAGAAATGGTAATAATCGATGAGTACCCTTTTCGAATGGTTGAAGGTCAAGGCTTTGTGAAATATACTAATTGCTTAGAGCCTAGGTTTGTCCTTCCATCTAGGTGGACTGTGGCGCGAGATTGCGTCGGAGTTTATAAGGAAGAAAAGAAAAAATTAAAACGTGAAATTAGAGGGAGGCGTATAAGTATGACCACAGATTGTTGGACTTCTAATCAGAAGATTAATTATATGTGTTTAACTGCCCATTGGATAGATGATGACTGGATACTACAAAAAAAAATTCTGAATTTTCGACAAGTTGTAAGTCATAAGGGTTCTGTACTAGGTAAAGTGATTGAGAAATGCTTGTTAGAGTGGGGAATTGATAACATATTGTCACTGACAGTTGATAATGCAACATCAAATAATGATCTTGTTAAGTACTTGGCAACCAAGACAAAAAAATGGAACTCTTGTATTGTTGAGAATGAGTATCTCCATGTTAGATGTGCTGCCCACATCCTAAATTTGGTTGTAAAAGATGGCTTAGAGGAAGAAATCGCATCTGTGGAAGCAATTAGGAGTGCTGTTAAGTATGTGCGTGCTTCGCCGGCTAGGTTGGATACATTTAAAAGGTGTGTTGAAATTGAAAAAATTAAATCTAAGTTTCTCCCCTCCATGGATATAGACACTAGGTGGAATTCCACCTATCTAATGTTGGAGAGTTCGATTGATTTCGAAAAAGCATTTGAGAGACTTGAAGAAGAGGATAAGGGATATAAGACTTATTTTGAAAAAAAAACCTAGAGGACCGCCTAAAAAAGATGACTGGGCAGCTGCTAGGATGTTTGTTCAGTTTTTAAAACTCTTTTATGATTGCACTGTCACCTTTTCAAGTTCATTGTCCATCACGTCTAACTTGTTCTTTAATGAAATGCTTCAAGTCCATGATATGATAAAATGGATGATCAGCTCAAGTAGTGATGTGACTTTGACGAATATGGCAAAAGAAATGAAAAACAAGTATGACAAGTATTGGGGAAATTATGATAATATTAATTACTTGTTATTTGTTTATGTTATTTTGGACCCAAGGTACAAAATGAAATATGTAGAATGGAACATAAAGAGGTTGTGTGATTATGAATTTGGAAAAAGTAGTTATATAACTAGTAGAGTGAGAGAAACACTCGACAAGTTATTTAGGTACTATGAATCCATTAATTCTCATCCCAGCACAAGTTTCATGGATAATAGAGGAGGTGTAGGGGAAAAAGAAACACCTTCTACTGGCATGGATATGTATGAGATATTGAAGTTGGAAAGGTCAAGGGCATATGAAGATGATATGATGGCAGAAGAATCACACAGCAACAAGTCAGAGTTGGAAATGTACTTCTTGGATAGATTTGATCTCCAAGTGAAGGAGCTGGATGTGCTTTTATGGTGGAAGGTTAATGCTGTCAAATATCCCATTCTTTCAAAAATGGCACGTGAGTTATTGGCTGTCCCGGTATCAACTGTTTCGTCAGAATCTGCATTCTCTACTGGTAGCAGGGTTGTAGACAATTTTCGGACTAGTTTACTCCCCAAAACAGTTGAGACATTAATTTGTTCTCAGAGTTGGTTGAAGACTCCAAAACAGCCTATTCAACTCCGTGAGATGCTTCTGGACTTGGAAAAATATGAAGAAATAGTGCAAGGTACATAGTTTTTGTAATATTTTTTACTTTCTGTCAGTACTTGTGTAATTGTTCTGTCATTTCTCGTAGATTGATCGTAAACTACTTTTTTCTTATTTCCTGTAAAACATTGTGCATTAGAATTTCTCGCATACGAGTAAGACAACTAAGTTACATAACTAACTGAAGCATTCTGTACATCTGTTGTTGTGGGTCTGTGATTCAGGATGTAACAGTATTGTTTGCTCGTTATAGGAGTACATATATGAATATATAATTCACATCTTAACAATTATTTAATGCACAAGTCATATATATGGTCAGTGGAGACTGTAACATGTTAAATACATATATGAGTCAACAGGATGTAAAAGAGCCATACATGTCAAGTACATCTTGTTAATGCAGTTCTTACACTTCAAGCAACGTTGATAAAGCCTGGGTAGATAATCATGATACTAACTGATTGTTTTTATTATAAGCTAACGTTTTCTCTGTGATTTCATGCATGTCAAGCAGTCCCAATGCCTACCTATATTTGGTCATGATGCTAAATCTTAAATATTTCTGTCATCCTGTGACTGTGAGTCATAATTTTAGCCAATATAACCCAAATGCAATATGCAGCAGAAATATATTACAGATTATCATTACTTTGTGATTATTAATTGTTTGATTATCATTTATTACAGATTTAGATGAGGCTGTGGAGGCTGGTGAAAAAGATGGTAGTTAACAAGTTGATGGAGATGGAACAATCTGTTAAAGAATGCAGATTCATGGCTGTGTACTTGTGCGATGGACTCATGCTATATTTGGTTGTAATTTGGTTTTTTATTTATGTTTTGTAATCAATAGTCAAGCAGTCAAGTTACTAAGGTATTTGGGCATAGTTGGGTTTGTAACAGACTAATAGCAACAGTCATTTTCTTGTGTATTTTTCTATCTTTTGTTAACATTGGTACAGTAATTCTAATCGATTTTTGTGGTAATTATTTGCAAGTGAATATAAACTTTATTTTAACGGTTTAAAACCGAAACCGCCCGAACCAACCCGTTATAATTTGGGTGGTTACGGTTATGTATTAACGGTTATGGTTATGGTTATGGTTTTGGAAAAACCGAAATATATGGTTTGGGTGGATTTGTCGTCCAAACCCGACCGTTTCACCCGATGCTCACCCCTAATCAAAACTATCATATGCAGCTTAAATTGATTGTCTTGGACTCAAGTTTATTGTAGTTTTGATGTGTTTTTCTTAGTTGTGCAGATTTATAAGAATGTCGATTATGGGTGATGCTTCTATCGTGTTTGGAGGATTAATTGATTAAAATTCGGATTTTCCGGGAAGGTTGCGCAGTCTACACTGTTTGGGCCATATCTGGAGTTCTATAAGTTCGTTTGAGGCCCGTAAGCTGTCTACGCGAAGCCTGGAAGATTTTCTACAACTTAGGATAGGATTCGTGAACGCAAGTTGCGTGTGCTGAGAGCAGATTGCGCGACAAGTAGACTGATGGGAGTAGAGAATTTACTGTTTTGCCCTTTTCAAGTTCTAATTGTATTTTGGGCAGTTTTTGGTATTTGTTTTCTTAACTCTTCGTTTATTAATATAATTACTTCTTTTATTCATATCTTGTTTTATATCATGTTTTCATCAAATCCCATGACGATGAACGGTTCAATTATGAGCTAATCGTTGTCATGGGATTCTAACGGAGTTATCTATGTAGCTTAGTAGTTTGTATGCTTTAAAGAGTTATGTGTGGTGAATTCTTGATATCCTCGTATGGTTGTGTTTCATGTATTTAGATGCGTCGCGAACATCTAATTTGTTAATCTCTTGCTAAACGAGAGTGGATCTTGAGATTTAGAACTTGCCATGCTAGCATAGGATAGGTTGATGTTTTAACATCATGATTTGTGGCGTAAATAGAGATATTATGCTACCCTATGTGATCTAAGTGGATAACTTGTGCTTAAACCTTTATGTTTTCAAATTCTATAGAGATATAGGGTCCAAACATATTTGGTGTCTACCCATCTTCTATATCTTTTGTGGATGCATGCGTAGTTTGGTATTAGTATACCGAGAGGTAGCTTTTACTTGTTTCGTGTTATCCGATCAGATATCAAAACTATCATATGCGGCTTAAATTGATTGTCTTGGACTCAAGTTTTTGTAGTTTTGATGTGTTTTTCTTAGTTGTGCAGATTTATAAGAATGTCGATTATGGGTGATGCTTCTATCGTGTTTGGAGGATTAATTGATTAAAATTCGGATTTTCCGGGAAGGTTGCGCAGTCTACACTGTTTGGGCCATATCTGGAGTTCTATAAGTTCGTTTGAGGCCCGTAAGCTGTCTACGCGAAGCCTGGAAGATTTTCTACAACTTAGGATACGATTCGTGAACGCAAGTTGCGTGTGGTGAGAGCAGATTGCGCGACAAGCAGACTGATGGGAGTAGAGAATTTACTGTTTTGCCCTTTTCAAGTTCTAATTGTATTTTGGGCAGTTTTTGGTATTTGTTTTCTTAACTCTTCGTTTATTAATATAATTACTTCTTTTATTCATATCTTGTTTTATATCATGTTTTCATCAAATCCCATGACGATGAACGGTTCAATTATGAGCTAATCGTTGTCATGGGATTCTAACGGAGTTATCTATGTAGCTTAGTAGTTTGTATGCTTTAAAGAGTTATGTGTGGTGAATTCTTGATATCCTCGTATGGTTGTGTTTCATGTATTTAGATGCGTCGCGAACATCTAATTTGTTAATCTCTTGCTAAACGAGTGTGGATCTTGAGATTTAGAACTTGCCATGCTAGCATAGGATAGGTTGATGTTTTAACATCATGATTTGTGGCGTAAATAGAGATATTATGCTACCCTATGTGATCTAAGTGGATAACTTGTGCTTAAACCTTTATGTTTTCAAATTCTATAGAGATATAGGGTCTAAACATATTTGGTGTCTACCAATCTTCTATCTCTTTTGTGGATGCATGCGTAGTTTGGTATTAGTATGCCGAGAGGTAGCTTTTACTTGTTTCGTGTTATCCGATCAGATATCAAAACTATCATATGCGGCTTAAATTGATTGTCTTGGACTCAAGTTTATTGTAGTTTTGATGTGTTTTTCTTAGTTGTGCAGATTTATAAGAATGTCGATTATGGGTGATGCTTCTATCGTGTTTGGAGGATTAATTGATTAAAATTCGGATTTTCCGGGATGGTTGCGCAGTCTACACTGTTTTGGCCATATCTGGAGTTCTATAAGTTCGTTTGAGGCCCGTAAGCTGTCTACGCGAAGCCTGGAAGATTTTCTACAACTTAGGACAGGATTCGTGCACGCAAGTTGCGTGTGGTGAGAGCAGACTGCGCGACAAGCAGACTGATGGGAGTAGAGAATTTACTGTTTTGCCCTTTTCAAGTTCTAATTGTATTTTGGGCAGTTTTGGTACCTAAATCGAATTCTAATTGTAATAGAAGGCAATTTCTTGCTGGGCAAGACTTGGAGTGCCTATATAAACATATCCAACCCTTTGTAAATTCGATAATTAGGAATTAGATAATTAGATATCTTGTACATAATATAGCTTAGATCTGCAAGGGAGAAAAGGAGAGAAGGATTCAACGCTCGTGACAAGCAACGGATCTAGATCTACTTCATCTTTTGTGTTATCCTGGATTCTAGATTTGTTTTCTTAACTCTTCGTTTATTAATATAATTACTTCTTTTATTCATATCTTGTTTTATATCATGTTTTCATCAAATCCCATGACAATGAACGGTTCAATTACGAGCTAATCGTTGTCATGGGATTCTAACGGAGTTATCTATGTAGCTTAGTAGTTTGTATGCTTTAAAGAGTTATGTGTGGTGAATTCTTGATATCCTCGTATGGTTGTGTTTCATGTATTTAGATGCGTCGCGAACATCTAATTTGTTAATCTCTTGCTAAACGAGAGTGGATCTTGAGATTTAGAACTTGCCATGCTAGCATAGGATAGTTTGATGTTTTAACATCATGATTTGTGGCGTTAATAGAGATATTATGCTACCCTATGTGATCTAAATGGATAACTTGTGCTTAAACCTTTATGTTTTCAAATTCTATAGAGATATAGGGTCTAAACATATTTGGTGTCTACCCATCTTCTATCTCTTTTGTGGATGCATGCGTAGTTTGGTATTAGTATACCGAGAGGTAGCTTTTACTTGTTTCGTGTTATCCGATCAGATATCAAAACTATCATATGCGGCTTAAGTTGATTGTCTTGGACTCAAGTTTATTGTAGTTTTGATGTGTTTTTCTTAGTTGTGCAGATTTATAAGAATGTCGATTATGGGTGATGCTTCTATCGTGTTTGGAGGTTTAATTGATTAAAATTCGGATTTTCCGGGAAGGTTGCGCAGTCTACACTGTTTTGGCCATATCTGGAGTTCTATAAGTTCGTTTGAGGCCCGTAAGCTATCTACGCGAAGCCTGGAAGATTTTCTACAACTTAGGACAGGATTCGTGCACGCAAGTTGCGTGTGGTGAGAGCAGACTGCGCGACAAGCAGACTGATGGGAGTAGAGAATTTACTGTTTTGCCCTTTTCAAGTTCTAATTGTATTTTGGGCTGTTTTGGTACCTAAATCGAATTCTAATTGTAATAGAAGACAATTTCTTGCTGGGCAAGACTTGGAGTGCCTATATAAAAATATCCAACCCTTTGTAAATTCGATAATTAGGAATTAGACAATTAGATATCTTGTACATAATATAGCTTAGATCTGCAAGGGAGAAAAGGAGAGAAGGATTCAACGCTCGTGACAAGCAACGGATCTAGATCTACTTCATCTTTTGTGTTATCCTGGATTCTAGATTTGTTTTCTTAACTCTTCGTTTATTAATATAATTACTTCTTTTATTCATATCTTGTTTTATATCATGTTTTCATCAAATCCCATGACAATGAACGGTTCAATTACGAGCTAATCGTTGTCATGGGATTCTAACGGAATTATCTATGTAGCTTAGTAGTTTGTATGCTTTAAAGAGTTATGTGTGGTGAATTCTTGATATCCTCGTATGGTTGTGTTTCATGTATTTAGATGCGTCGCGAACATCTAATTTGTTAATCTCTTGCTAAACGAGAGTGGATCTTGAGATTTAGAACTTGCCATGCTAGCATAGGATAGTTTGATGTTTTAACATCATGATTTGTGGCGTTAATAGAGATATTATGCTACCCTATGTGATCTAAATGGATAACTTGTGCTTAAACCTTTATGTTTTCAAATTCTATAGAGATATAGGGTCTAAACATATTTGGTGTCTACCCATCTTCTATCTCTTTTGTGGATGCATGCGTAGTTTGGTATTAGTATACCGAGAGGTAGCTTTTACTTGTTTCGTGTTATCCGATCAGATATCAAAACTATCATATGCGGCTTAAGTTGATTGTCTTGGACTCAAGTTTATTGTAGTTTTGATGTGTTTTTCTTAGTTGTGCAGATTTATAAGAATGTCGATTATGGGTGATGCTTCTATCGTGTTTGGAGGATTAATTGATTAAAATTCGGATTTTCCGGGAAGGTTGCGCAGTCTACACTGTTTTGGCCATATCTGGAGTTCTATAAGTTCGTTTGAGGCCCGTAAGCTGTCTACGCGAAGCCTGGAAGATTTTCTACAACGTAGGACAGGATTCATGTGCGCAAGTTGCGTGTGGTGAGAGTAGATTGCACGACAAGCAGACTGATGGGAGCAGAGAATTTACTGTTTTGCCCTTTTCAAGTTCTAATTTTATTTTGGGCAGTTTTTGGTACCTAAATCGAATTCTAATTGTAATAGAAGGCAATTTCTTGCTGGGCAAGACTTGGAGTGCCTATATAAACACATCCAACCCTTTGTAAATTAGATAATTAGGAATTAGACAATTAGATATCTTGTACATAATATAGCTTAAATCTGCAAGGGAGAAAAGGAGAGAAGGATTCAACGCTCGTGACAAGCAACGGATCTAGATCTACTTCATCTTTTGTGTTATCCTGGATTCTAGATTTGTTTTCTTAACTCTTCGTTTATTAATATAATTACTTCTTTTATTCATATCTTGTTTTATATCATGTTTTCATCAAATCCCATGACGATGAACGGTTCAATTATGAGTTAATCGTTGTCATGGGATTCTAACGGAGTTATCTATGTAGCTGAGTAGTTTGTATGCTTTAAAGAGTTATGTGTGGTGAATTCTTGATATCCTCGTATGGTTGTGTTTCATGTATTTAGATGCGTCGCGAACACCTAATTTGTTAATCTCTTGCTAAACGAGAGTGGATCTTGAGATTTAGAACTTGCCATGCTAGCATAGGATAGGTTGATGTTTTAACATCATGATTTGTGGCGTAAATAGAGATATTATGCTACCCTATGTGATCTAAGTGGATAACTTGTGCTTAAACCTTTATGTTTTCAAATTCTATAGAGATATAGGGTCTAAACATATTTGGTGTCTACCAATCTTCTATCTCTTTTGTGGATGCATGCGTAGTTTGGTATTAGTATGCCGAGAGGTATCTTTTACTTGTTTCGTGTTATCCGATCAGATATCAAAACTATCATATGCGGCTTAAATTGATTGTCTTGGACTCAAGTTTATTGTAGTTTTGATGTGTTTTTCTTAGTTGTGCAGATTTATAAGAATGTCGATTATGGGTGATGCTTCTATCGTGTTTGGAGGATTAATTGATTAAAATTCGGATTTTCCGGGATGGTTGCGCAGTCTACACTGTTTTGGCCATATCTGGAGTTCTATAAGTTCGTTTGAGGCCCGTAAGCTGTCTACGCGAAGCCTGGAAGATTTTCTACAACTTAGGACAGGATTCGTGCACGCAAGTTGCGTGTGGTGAGAGCAGACTGCGCGACAAGCAGACTGATGGGAGTAGAGAATTTACTGTTTTGCCCTTTTCAAGTTCTAATTGTATTTTGGGCAGTTTTGGTACCTAAATCGAATTCTAATTGTAATAGAAGGCAATTTCTTGCTGGGCAAGACTTGGAGTGCCTATATAAACATATCCAACCCTTTGTAAATTCGATAATTAGGAATTAGATAATTAGATATCTTGTACATAATATAGCTTAGATCTGCAAGGGAGAAAAGGAGAGAAGGATTCAACGCTCGTGACAAGCAACGGATCTAGATCTACTTCATCTTTTGTGTTATCCTGGATTCTAGATTTGTTTTCTTAACTCTTCGTTTATTAATATAATTACTTCTTTTATTCATATCTTGTTTTATATCATGTTTTCATCAAATCCCATGACAATGAACGGTTCAATTACGAGCTAATCGTTGTCATGGGATTCTAACGGAGTTATATATGTAGCTTAGTAGTTTGTATGCTTTAAAGAGTTATGTGTGGTGAATTCTTGATATCCTCGTATGGTTGTGTTTCATGTATTTAGATGCGTCGCGAACATCTAATTTGTTAATCTCTTGCTAAACGAGAGTGGATCTTGAGATTTAGAACTTGCCATGCTAGCATAGGATAGTTTGATGTTTTAACATCATGATTTGTGGCGTTAATAGAGATATTATGCTACCCTATGTGATCTAAATGGATAACTTGTGCTTAAACCTTTATGTTTTCAAATTCTATAGAGATATAGGGTCTAAACATATTTGGTGTCTACCCATCTTCTATCTCTTTTGTGGATGCATGCGTAGTTTGGTATTAGTATACCGAGAGGTAGCTTTTACTTGTTTCGTGTTATCCGATCAGATATCAAAACTATCATATGCGGCTTAAGTTGATTGTCTTGGACTCAAGTTTATTGTAGTTTTGATGTGTTTTTCTTAGTTGTGCAGATTTATAAGAATGTCGATTATGGGTGATGCTTCTATCGTGTTTGGAGGTTTAATTGATTAAAATTCGGATTTTCCGGGAAGGTTGCGCAGTCTACACTGTTTTGGCCATATCTGGAGTTCTATAAGTTCGTTTGAGGCCCGTAAGCTATCTACGCGAAGCCTGGAAGATTTTCTACAACTTAGGACAGGATTCGTGCACGCAAGTTGCGTGTGGTGAGAGCAGACTGCGCGACAAGCAGACTGATGGGAGTAGAGAATTTACTGTTTTGCCCTTTTCAAGTTCTAATTGTATTTTGGGCTGTTTTGGTACCTAAATCGAATTCTAATTGTAATAGAAGACAATTTCTTGCTGGGCAAGACTTGGAGTGCCTATATAAAAATATCCAACCCTTTGTAAATTCGATAATTAGGAATTAGACAATTAGATATCTTGTACATAATATAGCTTAGATCTGCAAGGGAGAAAAGGAGAGAAGGATTCAACGCTCGTGACAAGCAACGGATCTAGATCTACTTCATCTTTTGTGTTATCCTGGATTCTAGATTTGTTTTCTTAACTCTTCGTTTATTAATATAATTACTTCTTTTATTCATATCTTGTTTTATATCATGTTTTCATCAAATCCCATGACAATGAACGGTTCAATTACGAGCTAATCGTTGTCATGGGATTCTAACGGAGTTATCTATGTAGCTTAGTAGTTTGTATGCTTTAAAGAGTTATGTGTGGTGAATTCTTGATATCCTCGTATGGTTGTGTTTCATGTATTTAGATGCGTCGCGAACATCTAATTTGTTAATCTCTTGCTAAACGAGAGTGGATCTTGAGATTTAGAACTTGCCATGCTAGCATAGGATAGTTTGATGTTTTAACATCATGATTTGTGGCGTTAATAGAGATATTATGCTACCCTATGTGATCTAAATGGATAACTTGTGCTTAAACCTTTATGTTTTCAAATTCTATAGAGATATAGGGTCTAAACATATTTGGTGTCTACCCATCTTCTATCTCTTTTGTGGATGCATGCGTAGTTTGGTATTAGTATACCGAGAGGTAGCTTTTACTTGTTTCGTGTTATCCGATCAGATATCAAAACTATCATATGCGGCTTAAGTTGATTGTCTTGGACTCAAGTTTATTGTAGTTTTGATGTGTTTTTCTTAGTTGTGCAGATTTATAAGAATGTCGATTATGGGTGATGCTTCTATCGTGTTTGGAGGATTAATTGATTAAAATTCGGATTTTCCGGGAAGGTTGCGCAGTCTACACTGTTTTGGCCATATCTGGAGTTCTATAAGTTCGTTTGAGGCCCGTAAGCTGTCTACGCGAAGCCTGGAAGATTTTCTACAACGTAGGACAGGATTCATGTGCGCAAGTTGCGTGTGGTGAGAGTAGATTGCACGACAAGCAGACTGATGGGAGCAGAGAATTTACTGTTTTGCCCTTTTCAAGTTCTAATTTTATTTTGGGCAGTTTTTGGTACCTAAATCGAATTCTAATTGTAATAGAAGGCAATTTCTTGCTGGGCAAGACTTGGAGTGCCTATATAAACACATCCAACCCTTTGTAAATTAGATAATTAGGAATTAGACAATTAGATATCTTGTACATAATATAGCTTAAATCTGCAAGGGAGAAAAGGAGAGAAGGATTCAACGCTCGTGACAAGCAACGGATCTAGATCTACTTCATCTTTTGTGTTATCCTGGATTCTAGATTTGTTTTCTTAACTCTTCGTTTATTAATATAATTACTTCTTTTATTCATATCTTGTTTTATATCATGTTTTCATCAAATCCCATGACGATGAACGGTTCAATTATGAGTTAATCGTTGTCATGGGATTCTAACGGAGTTATCTATGTAGCTGAGTAGTTTGTATGCTTTAAAGAGTTATGTGTGGTGAATTCTTGATATCCTCGTATGGTTGTGTTTCATGTATTTAGATGCGTCGCGAACACCTAATTTGTTAATCTCTTGCTAAACGAGAGTGGATCTTGAGATTTAGAACTTGCCATGCTAGCATAGGATAGGTTGATGTTTTAACATCATGATTTGTGGAGTAAATAAAGATATTATGCTACCCTATGTGATCTAAGTGGATAACTTGTGCTTAAACTTTTATATTTTCAAATTCTATAGAGATATAGGGTGTAAACATATTTGGTGTCTACCCATCTTCTATCTCTTTTGTGGATGCATGCGTAGTTTGGTATTAGTATACCGAGAGGTAGCTTTTACTTGTTTCGTGTTATCCGATCAGATATCAAAACTATCATATGTATTGATTAAAGGCATCGACTCTAAGTGAAGTAGATAATGAAGTTAGGATCCCATGTTTTTATTCTTATAAGTAATTAGATTTAATTCTCATTAGTTAATTAGTTCTTATCTTTCATCTTAGCTTAATTTAGTTAATTAAAATCTCAATTTATTTATTGTCTTAGAAGTGAATTAAGATCATACTTTGTTGAATAGGCACATTAGCTGAAAAGAACTTAACCAGATCTTAGTGGAACGAACTTAATTGTATTACTTCTGACCACGTACGCTTGCGTGATATTGTGTAAACAATGGTCTCCTTGGGTTTTTTTACTGCAGAAATTAAATTCAATGCTTCCTTACTATGTTTCCAGTGAAGAGTGTCTGAGGTTTGCCAGAGATTAGAGACTGACCTAGAAATTCTTGGGGTTGATTTATTTTATCTGGTGGAATCAGGGGATATACCAGTGTCCAGAATTGATGATGTTATTGAAAGAATCCTGAGAGTCAAATTTGTTGCTGGACTATTTGAAAGAATTATATGTAATCCGGGGATGTAATGTTTTATTTGGGGTTAAGGATTATGAACTATTATAATTGTATTGATTTAGTTATTTTGGAAATGCATATATTCAAATTGTTTATTTTTGTTGTAAATAAAAAAGTGTTGCCATTAGATACTATAAAGTGTTGGTAAAAAGGATAATTAATGTTAAAAAAGGTGCCAAGAAATGTTGCAGTAGACAAAAATTATGTTGGCATAGCCATAAGTGGGCCCCACCTGTGGGTCCTAAAAAGTGGACCCCACTGGTAGGGCCCACTTTTTTTGCAAAATTTTTAACACAAAGGCAACATAATATCATGTTGCTAAAAACTGATAATATTGTTGCCATAGCTAGTCTACGCCAACATAAAATTGATGTTGCCAAAGATAAGTAGAATGTTGCCTTTGACCCCAAAGGCAATGGCCAAAATAGCAACACCAGCAAACTGTTGCCTTTGGGGTTTTTTGGGCCTAAGGCAACATATTTCGGGCCTACGGCAACATTTTTTTGGTGTTGCCGTAGGCCGTTTATAGTCTAGTGTCTTCACAAAATTACTTCCACTATTCTGAAACTTCCTCTTCTTTCCATCTCTATCCTTGGGGTACAACTCACTTCCACTTTCTACTATGGCCGCTTTCTGGACTAAGGTTGCATAATTGGTGATTTCGAACATAGCGACTCGATTCTTTATCCAGGGCTTCAATCTTTACTGAAAACGCTTGGCTCTCTTCTCCTCGGTGTTTACATGATAAGGTACGAACCTTGAGAGTTTTGTAAACTTAGCTTCATAGTCAGCAACAGTCATCGCCCCTTGCTTGAGTTCTAAAAACTTTATTTCCATCTGATTCTCCAAATACTTAGGAAAATACCTCTCTAGGAACAACTCTGTAAATCTGCTCCAATGTATAACCGCATTGCCCTCCATATCTCTCTTCACTTCCCACCAGTAGTTAGCTTCACCTTTTAACATATAAGTTGCGAACACTGTCTTCTTGTCTTCTTCTACTCCCACAATCTCAAAAGTCTTTTCTATCTCTCGTAACTAGATTCTCACCTCTATTGGATTAGTGGTACCTTTGAACTCAGGGGGATTCCAAGATTTGAATGACTTGAAGGTTACTGAAGCTTGGGTCAGTTGAACTGGAGGTGGATTTCCTCCTACTGGATGTCTGTTCTGTTGAGGTTGGGGATTCTGGGTGTGTTGACGAAGAAAGTCCAGAAGCATGTTCATGGAGTCATTATTATTCTGATTTGGATTTGGGGCAGGTCTTGGTTCTAGATTTGGAGCTGGGTTCTGGGGTGGAACATTTTCAACTTGATTTTCCTCGGGTTGAGGGTGTGGGTTTCTTGGGGGTCTTCCTCTTCTAGGTGGCATCTTTTTCTATTTAGAGTGAAAACAACAGGGTATGTTATATCACAGATAAAGAGTTATATGACATTATTGTTGGCACAGTTATAATATGCATTCATAATTATCTACTCGGTGAAAAATCGCTGGTATCCAAACATTTGTTATACTCATTGGTTTTTCTCAAAATCAAAACTCTTTTTCTTCCTCTTTTTTTTTAAAACTGGTTACTCTTTTTCCTTCTCATAAAAAGGTTTAAGGTACTCGAAAAAAAAACTATTTCAGGTTCAACAAGTGATTCTCAGGAAAAAGGTTTTAAGTTCTAAAACCCAATCGTCATTTTAAATTTTGGTTTTCGAAAACTCTCTCTCTTTTTTAAACCAATCGGTGATAACAATTCAGCAGTTTTGTATGACAATCAACAACAACTTAAATCTACAACAATAGGTAAAACAACAGTGCTACCAGCAAGATCACAATATGTAACACCCTCAGATCCGGGGTCCGGGATCCGGTCATTACGGTCTCCAATTCTGTCCACAATACTTGAACTTACTTCAACATACAATAAATTACATCTTTATGACCCAACACAATAATATAAAACACAACCGTTATAGTCCCAGAGATGAAATCAGAGTAACAATCAAATTTTATTAAACACATTATGAGTTCTTACAACCCAAAAGAGTTACAATATGAATACATACTTTTTGCCATCAATTTACATAAGTCATACTAGTCCATATATTTGGTACTGAAAGAATGAATCTATCCTACCAATAGATTTCTCTTCGGCTCTGGTAGTCTCATCGTCCTCGCCAGCATCGAGTGCGCCTTGTGCGAATCATCTGGTCTAGCTGTTGTTGTGATATAATAATAAAGCAAGGGTGAGCAATAGCCCACCAATAATAATATTTAACTGAACGATAATATATAACAGTTCAAAAGTATCTTTCAAACCATATGCCATGCATTTACGGAAATGATGCCAGAATAACATGAACGATGAAGTTACGAGGTAACTCAAAATGCATATATAGGTGGGAATATCTGCTATGTCAAAGATAAGCCAGATATTATCATTTATCATATAAAGAGGAACTTGCAAGGAAAATATTGCAATTCCAGTTATTAACATTTTTCGAAGTCCTACAACCTGAAAGAAGTCTCTTCGATACGTGTTGCGGAAGACACCTTCAACCTGAAAGAAGTCTCTTCGATACGTGTTGCAGGGAATTCCCAATTTGGGAGATGAACCAATACTGGAGTTATCACGCGCCAGCTGTCCCACTCCCTAATGATCAGTCGGGGATGGTACAGCCCAATATAGTTTACTACCGGTAGAAGGAAGAACTAACGGCTCCACTTGTCGATTGCCTTTAATAGTAACTCCCTGGCCAATGGTTAGGCCTTGTGATGGACCGCGAGACTCGGCCTCTTACACACGACTCCTAGTTCGAATAAATCCATAGCATTGAAACGTAGAGTTTGTCCTCCCTTCCCCAAGTGAATTACTTGTTGATAAGACTCCACAAAGTAGTCGTATCTAGTTGGAAAGGAAAATTCACCAACATTTCCCAAGCTTTTGCTTGTTAATGGATATCAACTTGTTCCAACAATCTTACCCCTCGAATGATGAGAAGGTACACACAGACTTAATGAGTCCATAGCAACCAAGTTGCGAGTGAAAAGGATAAATTATGACCGGGAAGTCAACAAGATAAATAACCTTTCTCAAGTAAGGTTCCCTTATAATTTAAGAGATAGATTCGAGTGAAGAATGGAATCTTGAGGACCTTTCTTAACATAATATTAATCGTATGACTCCGAAGAATTTTCAGAATGATCGAAGGTCGAAGATAATATTTGAAGAAGGATAAACAACATTAAAGTTGTTTCCAAGTATTGAATAAATATTTATAGAATATTTATTGAGTCGGAAGTATTTAATGAATGAAAGAATATTTTACATAATATTTGGAGGTGAAAGATAATCTCCAAATAATATAAATCATTTTTAAAAGAATTTAAAAGAATTAAATAAATATTCCAAGAATATTTATTAACTCAATAATAATTACGAAATATTATTAAATCATAATGTTGCTCGTAAGTAATTCTCGAATGAATATATAGAATTATTTACTAAATAAATCCCTCCTTAAATGAATATTCAAAATAATATTCATTAAGTAATTAAACTCCAATAATTATTTAAAATAATATTCAATAAATAAGTCAAACCTTAAATGAATATTTGAAAAATAATATTCATTTAATAAATAATCTTCTAAATGAATATCCAAATAATATTCATTTAGTAATCAAAACTTTTAAAGGAATAATCGAAATAATATTCCTTAAGTAAATAGAACTTCCAATGAATATTTTAAAATAATATTCATCAAGTACAAAAAACCTTAAATGAATATTCGAAAGTAATATTCATTTAATAAATAACATTCTAATGAATATTAAAATAATATTCATTAAATAATCAATTTTAAATGATTATTCGAAACTGACATTCATTTAATATCTCTCGACTGAGATAATACTCGAATAACATTCCTCGAAATATTTCCAAGTAATTGATACTTTATGGAATATAAATAACGTTTAACAATAACATTCCTCAGATAAATAATAATCTGTCGTTGGAATCCCTCCGGGTTTCCACGACTATCTATATCTCAAAATACCGACTCCCGGTCTATATTTAGAATGAATATCATATGCCCTTCGCTAAGGGTCTTACCAAAACAATCCGGCTTACAACTGATAATTCGTATCTAGTCTATAAGCCAATATCAATTCAGGGAACAGGTATCATAATATAATTTGACAATAGGCATGCATGCTATGGCATATGTAAAATTCCAATCACATATATATATTATCACAACAACAGGTTCAAAGTTTTGAACACTTACTTGGTAATTGGGTGTGGGTGGAGATAGCGTGTCCTGGGTCTGCTCGATGATCTATAAACAATCAGAACATTTGAGATTAACCACTTAACACATTTTAAAAGTCTAAGTATAACTTCACTTAAATCGAAACACGTTTTCAAATTATCTCGTTATACACCTTTTAGTGTAACTCTTTTTATTACTGATACGATCCGATATTTGTTCGTTATTACGATATGTCATCATACCCACACTCGGTATATCCTTAATTCGTATAAGTTCTAAAGTCGATCTATTACGAACCGAGATTATACCTCGAGTTTTATCGTTCATTTTCTAAGTGTTTTACCGAAGTTATAACCAAGCGGGTTTTTAGGGGTTCGTTCGCGTTTAACTTCGATTCCAACATTTTTATAAAATCGGAAAACGATCCGTTTGATATGTGGTTTTCTTTCATACCTTCCTTATGACCCATAGTATTTATTTACCAAGATTTGCCACTGAGTAACCTGCTTTACGAGGGTTCAATTGAAGTTACGAACTTTTACTTACGGTTCCGAACCAATTTTAGTAATTTGATCATAACTCCTAAACCGTAAGTCGGAATGTTTCGATTCTTTCGCCAAAACGATCTATGACTCGAGATCTACGAGGAAATCTCATGTTCATAACCAGTTAGGGTAATTAATCCTACTGTCAATTTTGGTTTCTAAAGGTTTAACGAAATTCGGGCATTACGACGGCTATAAATCACACGTTTCAAAAATCATCACATCGATACCAAGCCACATCGGGCATCCATACAACTCATATACATGATTATCAACTTAACAAGTCCAGAAGTTCATCACTTATTCATCATATGTATCATATTGCTTAATCACTAAATTACTAACAAACCATGCTTATAATCATCATCATAACCTTAAGTACACTAAACTATCAAGAACATGCTTAAATATTCAAACAAAAGCTAGGGTTTTGATGAGATATACCTTCCTTGGTGAGTGCTAGAGCCTTACTAAGCCTTGAATAATCCTTGTACAACCTTAACTAAGCTTGATCTAACAAGAAACATCAAGGATATAATTAAAGATTTTCGGAGCTTCTAAAACCCATCTGAAAGATCATGAAAAACGAAGACCTTACCGAGGTTTTCTGGACATGGCTTCTAAAGGAGAGTTGTAGAGCATCTAACCAGCTTTCCAACAAGCTAAAGAACACGAAATTTCATGGAGTAATGAAGGAGATATGTTCAGTTGAAAATCGTCCCAAAAACTTTCAAACAACCTGGACAGTTTGGTTCTTAAACTTGGGGAGGTGATTTCACTAGGCTACACTCATTAGATGGCCATGAGATTTTGAGCTAATTTTGACTATGGAGTGGAGGGGCTGTGGTATAATTTGGTGATTTTATCATGGATAGATATGGAGATATGAATTTTTTCTTCATCTATGGTTCTGCTGGACAGTTTGTAAGAAAAGAAAGAAATGGAGTTTGTTTGCTTGGTTTGTTCTTGTTTGGTCTCATCCAATGCATTATTGCTATGCCAAAATAATATCTTGTCCATAAAGCCACTTTATTAAAGGCATGAGGTCATTGCATGCATCACTTGAGCCATGTGTTGGTTTATCTTGTTTTGTAAGCTAAGCACTTGGTTAGCTCCTAATTGATCTAGTTCCTTTGGTAACTACTTGGTTACTTGATTCTATCCACTTGCACATACTTGCATCTCAGTTCTCTGCTTGTTTCTTTGTCCGTTTATTGCTCAATTCATTGATCGTTCGGAGGAATAACTCATTCGTTTCTAGTTAGGGTTTTACCGGAAACCGTCTTAATATTTATACTATCATCCTCCATTCTCTTTAATAATTCTTGAACCTATTTTCCTTAAATCCCTTCAATAATTCCTTAAGTCTTTCAGTGTCCAGGGAAATCTCGGGGAAAATAAAAGTGCTATTTTTCAGAATCCGACAGCTTTTACATACACTCTTTTTCCCCCTGGATCACTAATACGAATTCAGAATTTCGTTCCGGGTACTTTTATATAGCGTCGTCTAATAATATTCCTAAATCCACCAAAATCACTATTCATCCATTTTTCTTTACTCATCCTCTTAGGGTTGTACAATTGTCCCTGATCTCTTTCGATCGTTCCTTAACCTTTTTACGGACTCACTGGACCAATAACAGATATCGACTTGGATGACATAAGAATAATCTTCTCCTTTAGAATTACCAAATCTCAATTCCCTAGGAGATAGATAATTCTTATCTAAAGTGTCAACCAATAGTATTCTTCAAGACATAAAAACATTTGAATCCAAATCTATTCCTTTCATTCATTATCTCAATCGTTACATCGTAGTCGTAATCACTATTCACCAATACCTCAGTACATAATAAAAAGTTTTATTTATATCCAAAATTTGGGGTTCTTACACAATATATAATAATCAGGTACCATACTGGTACTGTCCATATCCTGATACTGAATACATCCATCATAATAATATAACCCGATAAGCTGAAAGTAAATACATCGTGAAAACTATCCAACCGACATACTTAATGCATACGTGGAGATAATCAGATCACTACCCAACAGACTGGGCATAAGTTCAACTATGTCTAGTCAAATACATAGATCAGCAGAATATGTGCACCCTAACCACATAAATATCTAACGCGACGCCATCCAAAAAAATGAGGGTCACCACTAACTATCATATACATATTAGCCAAAAGATGGGAATGCGCAAGCGTACATATATGTCATCCCATAAAACAAAAGTCTATGCTAAGTCAACAGTAGCATCAAGTCATCACTAGCTAAACATCTCGCCAACCCTTCTATGGAACTCTGCTATGATGTCTGATATCAGGGTTGCAACTCTACCCCGGTCAATCTGTCCGGTACTGGATGATGGCAAAACAGCAAGGTCAGTCTGCAGTCCAGTCACAACAGTAAGAGCAATCTGATGCATGATCTCCATGGGTACATCTCTAACTAGCAAACTCCCTCCATGGTGCACAACAAAAGGATCTGGAATAGACAACAGTCGGAGAATACCATCCCTAGTAGGAAAGATCCTCTCATAACTGGCCCATAACCATCGGTAATGCTGAAACATGGTATGGTGAAGTGCCATGGAACCATCTCTCCTGCCACACCAGCATACTCAGAAGGAACAGGAGGCATAACAGCAGAGGTAGCCACAGTAGTCGAAGCATGAGTAGAAACAGGTATAGTGGGCGCATGTGGAGCAGTATCACAAGCAGGAGTACCACCGATAAGTGCAAACATGTAGTCAGGTATAGTAGGGACTGTAGGAGTCGAAGCATATATTAGAACAGGGGCAGTACCCAGGTCTGAGAAAGATGTGACTCTAGTGGGGGTAGCAACCCTGGAAACTGGAGCAGCTAAACTGGGTATAATCTCGGTACGGATAGGTGAAAGCTGGCTCTCATCAATCGGATCAGAGGTAATAGGCTCTGGTGTCTCATAGCGGAACATCTCTGGTGTGAATAGATGTAAGAACCCAAATTTTTGGTAGAATTAAAACTTTTCTTATTATGATTAAGTGCATAAGTGAATAGTGATTACAACGAACAATGGTTTTAATGAATGGATATTTCTATTGATAATGATTCCAGTGCATATGTGTGATTTCTGAATAGTATGATTCAGTAGTTGACGACTTAGATAAGAATAATCTATCATCCAGGAAATGAGTTGGTATACACTATAGAGGATTTGAGAAATGAGGAAACCAAGTATGAACTAGGGAAGTACGGAAAGAATAAGTGTATGTAAATGAGGATAAAATTCAGAGAATCCAAACTTTATTTTATTCCAACTTTGAAAAAGGAGTCAGGAATATAGTAATTGGATTATAAATTGAGGATGTTAAATATTAGAAGTCCAAGGGAGGATATGTTATGAGAGGGAAATTGAATTGAGAATAAAATCCTAGAGTTAAAGGGATTGAGAACATTTGAGAAATCGCGAGGACATTTTCTGAGAACAAGAATAAAGGGAACAAACGAGGAACATTGGAGTTAATATTTTTTCAATGGATTTTGCCACACTAGAGTAATAAAATGCAACATATAAGTTGTAACATATTGATTTTATTAAAGACAAAGAGGGAATCCAATTAGTGCAAGATTTGAAACAAGAGGTGTTAAGGAGGAAAACAAACTAAAGGTGGAGGATCTACTTGCACTTTGTTAAGTAAAGATAAGGTAATCTAGATGGACAAATGAGAAGGTGACAACACATTAAAAGAGATGAGGATTAAGAAGAGTGTTGGATAAGTGTTATACATATCATTACAAGAGAAAAAGAAAGCAAACATCACCAACTATTCTTTACTCTCGGCCAAACAGACAGTAGCTGAGTAAAACGGCCATATCTCCCTCATTTCTCATTGGAATTTTGTGTTCTATAGCTTGTTGGAAAGGTATTGAGATACTCTACAACTCTTCTTCAGGAGCCTCGTCAAGAAAAGCACGTAAGGCCCTCGTTTTCACGGTTCTTTCAAGAGGGGAATAGTAACTCCGAAATTACTAAGTTGTTTTCTTGTTTTGTTCTTAAGGTTTAAGCTATATAAGGACTATCTAAGGCTTGTTAAGTGTTTATAAACACTTGATAGTGTTTCTACAGCTTCCAAGAAGGTAAACCCTTAACCCACCTTTGAGTTTTATATGAGATTTGATGGTGTTTATGAGTTGTATGCATGATTTAGAGCATGTATTTTATGTGGGTGTTAGGAACATGTAAAAATAATTTTTGTAGCTCCAAGACCTGTTGAGGCAGTGAGGAAGATGATGAATAGTGACCATGAGTGTTGGGTAGTGATTGAATGGTTATTTGGGTTGTTTGAAAATTGGATTATTCATTTTTAAGCCGTCGTAATGTTAAAATTTACTTAGGCCTTAAAAATAGAGCATGTTCGGGACATTAACTTTCTGTCAAGGTCGAGCACCTGCCATGAACTTGTAGATCTTGATTCATAGATCATTTTTGCGAAAGAATTGTAGCATTTTGATTTATGGTTTAGGTTATATGGTCAAAATCGTAAAAGTGGTTCGTAAACGCAAGTGTGAGTTCGTAACTTCAATTGAACCCCCTTCAAATGAGATATTCGGTTGCGAATCTTAGTAATTAAATACTAGAGGTCATAATGAAGATGTGAAAGAAAACCTCATGTCGAAAGGATTATTTTTCGATTTTATAAAAATGTTTGAATCAAAATTTAGTGCGAAGGAACCCCTTGGAGAGGCACTCGGTTATAACTTTGAAAACCACTTAGTAAAACGGGCGAACGAGACTCGATTTCTAAAACGAACTCTCGACATAAGTGTTTTTTGACTAACATGGACTTAGTGTGAGCCTAAATCGAGCTAGTAATGCCTTGGTTGTGTTTCGCTTACGTGTTTAAGCATTGAGTTATAAGTGGATTATCCAGGGGATTAATTTTATGGTTTCTTCGACTTGTCTAGATTATCCGACACTGTCACAAGCCCCTACCACTTCTCGAGAATCAGGCAAGTTTTCTAAACATATACGTTTGAAGTATTGTTGTATAATACTGCATTTGCCAGGTATATTGTTATATAGTTTTGCGATAATCTTATTTCATGTTGAAATAGAATTTGACTTTTGAATTATATACGAGCTTTGAGGTAAAGTATTTGTAAACCGGTGTATCTTGTAGCTCTAGAGATAAGAGCATATTTATTATTTCGACTCTAGACCGGGAGTCGATATTTTGAGATATAGAGATAGTCGTGGAAACCCGGAGGGATTCCAGCGGCAGAGTACTATTTCTTTTGAGGAATGTTATTTGAAGAATAATTTATTAAGGATTTATTTCTTAATAAATAATATTTAATTATTTATTAATATTCCAAAATTATTTAAAAATCATATTTATTCTTTAAAAACTTATTTAAGGGTTTAAAAATGATTTTAAATATTTTCTGACCTTTGGTATTATTATAAAATAATTGGAGACTTATAAAAGATGTTGAGATTCTGTTTATACTTCGCATAATAGAGATATTTACGGAAATGTTTTATTGAAGTACATTGTATCTTCACCTTTTGGATTATGTTGAAACTTTGTTCGTATTATGAAAGTGATATAAAGGTTCCCATGATTATTTTTTAAATAAACCCTAGTCATTAAAGGCTTCGATTTTCCTTCAAAACGTAGGGACTAAGGTTTTGAGAGTAAAAATAGTGGTTTCTCCCTTCGCTCATTACTCGAATGACTTCAAAACTCCGACTAATTCCCCCGTATGTTTTCAAAATGAGTTCAATGTCAAAGAAAATCTATTGACAAAAGGGTCAACCCACACATCTGTCTTACTTCCTCATATACTTCCGGAAGTAAAGATTTTAAAAAGGTTTCTTTCCGAATCTGGTTACAATGACTCTTGGGACTAGAGGGTGATGAAGGTGTAAGAGGCTTGCAGGTGGGCGATTCCATGCAGTTATACATATATCGAAGTGTAGGAGGCTTGCAGGTGGGCGAGTCCATCAAGATATATGTACAAGTGTAAGAGGCTTGCAGGTGGGCAAGTCCATCATAAGACCCGAATGCGGTCAGGGCCACGATCTCGAAAGGGGGATCGCTACCCGTCTACTAGTAGCAAAGTTTTGTACGATACAATGGTTGATCACCTTGTATTGGGGTACACTCCAGAATAGTCTCATTCTTCCAATTGGAATTGTACTGCAATACTATAATGAAAGCCTAGGTGCTCAATTACCGATAGTATTGATAGTGGTATGAACTTTCAAAGTTATTCAATGTTTCGAACAAAATCTTTCGAAAGAAATAAAGGAAAAGGTTTGAAAATGATGTTTCCTATACCTTGGATGGCATGAAATGTTTCGACGGAAGAGTCATGGTTGCAAATGTTTCAAGTATGTCAGTAAGTATAATTGCTACGGCAAGTGTGAGTTGCATATATCTTTCATATAAAGATAGTAATAGATATTTGAAGTACTATGATAGTACTGTTTTGAATATATTCCGATGAGGAAATAATTTCAGTATCAAGTTATTTTGACAACTATTGTCTTATACCCGTTTCATTCTAGGTTTGAGTTAAAGGCAGATTTATGCTATACTTTTATAACCTTGTTGAGCTTTCGCTCACTCTTGCTATTTTTTTTATATATTATATAGCAGCTAAGCAGGATGCCAAAGACACGTCACACACCCCGTAAGCGAGTGGTAAGTGCAAGGCTTTTCCCTGAGCAGTCTCTAGCAGTGATCTCGGAGGTAGTAAGGACTAGTCGGATCAGGCTGCAGCTCTGTTACTCACTTTATGTATAAGTATGAATTGTGTAAGAAGATCATGAGAACCAGAGGGTTAAGTTGTTAATGTGCCTTCACTTAGAGATTGCATCGAGATCAGATTCAACAAGACATTTGGGTATTGTTATAATAACATTTTATTCTGCAGATGTTTTAATGTGCCGTTTCTGAGACTCTAACCTCTGTGTGTGTGTGTGTGAGAGAGAGATGTATATTGTGGGGTCATGAGCAGGCGGATTGTGTACGTTGTGAGTAATACAGGTACAGCATGGAATAATGGTTTGTGACTACCCTAGATCCCAGACCCCGGGTCTGGGGGTGTTACAATAGTTGTGTGGTCTCGGTAGTCATAGTGGAAACTGGAGTCTGAACTAATTGTTCGGTCTCTGTCTGAGTCTCAGGTGAAGGAGTAACTAGATCAACCACTAGCAATGGGGAGTCAACCACCTCAACACTCTGATCAGGAGAATACACTAAGTCTATCACAGGTGGAGGAGTAGGTATGAATATCTGCACTGAAGAATCCTCCGAGTCCACATCAAAGAGCATATACTCCTCAGATGGGTCACTGTCTGACCCTGAGCTAGGATCTAGAGGTCCATGTGCGTAAGGTGTAGGAGATCTATCTCGGACTGAGCGAAAATCAATTGGTCCTGATGTAGACATCTACAAAAGTACAAATAGTCGACTAGATATACATATAAAAATATAAGGGTGTAAAGTACTAGTGAATAAATCTCAATATCGTATTATATCTCTAAACTCTAACGTCATGTTATATTCCTAGGCTCTCATGTTTTTCTAAAAATATAACTAACACTCTGATACCAACGCCGTGACGCCCCCAAATCCAGCCTATCCGGGGACCCGGGTCGTCACACTGGCTCGATATCCTGCAACACACGTTAGCTCATAATAAAACAAGATAATTATTACAACGGAGCATAATAGTCCCACTCCGCAGATCCAAGGATCGGTCTCACACATTATTACAATACGAATTATTACATCTCTGAATAATATCTTACACAAGTTCACAACGTAGTAAAATAAAAGTTCCAGCTGGGTTTTCTAATCTCTGTCCGCATAGTTCTGAGCTTTCTCCTTCCCCTGGGATCTCTAGCTGGACGATTCGCATCTTTCCTTCTTGACAGCTGGATAAATGTTGTAAAGCAAGAATGAGCAACTATGGTGCTCGGCAAGTTCTCTCCTTGCTCAGTATATGGATATAATAAGATTTACCAAAATATAAACTCGAAATTTAATGAACAGTCGGAAACCAATAATCTGACTTTGACACAAGACTCATCTCAATAACAGAATACTCGAAAGAACTCATTTGGTATGTCTCTGATGACTCATGAGAAATGAATACACTGGTCCTCCAACCTCTCGGTATCTCGGTGGGGCGATCAACTATCCAACCGGGAATACTATCCTCCTATGACATCGCACTTCGCCCGATCATGGCTACAATGCTATGTCAACGAAATATAATATAAATATGTATGCTAGCATCATAATGGGTTATTAAGTCAACCTCGACAACTATAGTGTATAATAGTGCACAAGTCTCTCTTTTTCTATCATGGGCCTCTTTCCCAAAATTGACCAGTAGAATACAGAATTCCCGAACATTTAATGAACAGATAATTTGAGATAAACTTTACAGGAAAATATTTATTGATCTGGCGGACTACCAGTCTCCCTCAAATGTGCCATCAATCCGAACAATGGACTGATGTAAACTCTCAATAATTATATTTTTATTGGTTGACACGAACAAAGTGCCAACCACTGACAAGAAAGGCAACTATCTCGAAATAATGAGAATAGTCTGGAAAATTAGATATAAAGGAGCTGTACTGAATAAGGAGTACCACTCGAATGATTATAAATAAATACACATAATTGATGATCGTTGAAATAGAAGGTCTTCACTTGATCAACGAGTAAACACTCTAACGAACCTATTATTTATTTGTTCGATTCGAAAGATGAACCAAATAAAAGATAATCAATAAGTGTCGTCGAATTTGTACCATAAATTCAACAGAAAGGAACGAATTTAACTATCTCGAATGATGAGATTAGTTCGACTAAATCAAATTAAAAGTCATTTAAAAATAATGAAATCGACTCGATCATAACAAGGTCGCTTTACGCTTATAGGAGATATAATTCAATATCAAAATATTTTAGCGGAAAAATATTCTTCAACGAGAAAATAACATAAATATTCAAATTTGTAACATAAAGAGCAATAAAATAAATCTCAAAACTGATAGCTCGACAATAAATATGAAATAGAATAATTCGAATAAAATACGGAATTTCCGAGATAAGGGTAGGAATGAACTTGCCTCTGTCTCGACGCTAAAAGTACCGAATAAAAACAAGGCGTTACCCGCGAGCAAGATTCTCAAGTCTCAAAGAATTTCTATAATGATAATTACCAAAACAATTTTAATAATCATGTCATCGATAATCAAGTGCTTTTGAGAAATAAAACTTCGAGATATATTCACACAATTTTATTCGGCTCTTCAAGTCATACTAACAAAATTTCCATAAAATTTAATCGACCTTAAGGGAGGCTCTAATTTTAATAGTCCGTAATTTATGACATTTCTCTAATGAAAGTAAAATATTACGAGGGAAGTCTCACTCTATTTGTTCGTACGGGAAAATCTCATTTAGAAAGTCTCTAATTATTCCTAAATAAACGACACTAATTGATTTATTAAAAAACACATCTCGAATATAAAAGGGTTTTTATAAAATCCTCACTAATTATCTGTAATTCTCAAATTATCTAAAATCCTCTAATTCAATTAAGTATCTTTTACGAAAGCATCCCTATTTTATTCTTAAATTAGAAATAGTGCAAGAATTCATTTTTTTATTTAAATTAAATCCATAACTATTATTTTTAGGAAAAATGTAATTCTATTAAAAACAATTCTATTTTAATTATCGTCACAAATTCCTAATTTCTTTCCCACTTTAATATTCACTAAATAAACCAATTTGTTTTTCTTTCTTTTTAAACCAATTTAATAATCCTTATTTTATTAAATTAAAACTTCATTTTAATACTCCTATCATTTCAACCAATTTCAATAACCAAAATATTAACCAATCTCTTTTCTCCCATTCTTGAGGTCAACTTAATTTTATTATGACCTTTTATTAAAATAATTTCTACAATTTATAAAATTCCCAGTCTCATTAACAATAAAGCCCCAATTAACATTATTATATATATATATAAAACAATATAATATTCATCACCACCACCACCGTCGGGTGGCCACCGTCCGAACGTCGTGGCGATGCCGGCGGCTCCACCTCCGACCTCCATCTCTCTCCCTCTCTACTCGCACCCTTTTCTCTCTCTCTCTCTCTCTCTCTCTCTCTCTCTCTCCCTCCCCCTTCCTCTCTCCGTCCTCTTCCCTCTCTCGCCGCCCGTAACTCTCCCTTTCTCCCCCGTCACCATCTCTCCGCCTTCACTCTCTCTCTCGCTCTCTGCCCATCTCTCTCCATAAATCCCTTTCCCCTCTCTCTCTGCGCACTCCGACGAACACCCACCACTGCCGACCACCGTCGCTGTTTATGAAAAATACCATTTATGAAAAATCAAGCTTTTAGAATTGATCTTAACACAACTTTCTCGAAACCCCTTATATATACATATCGATACGTAGAATTTTTAACCGGATACTCAAATTCGATATTGCATATATGATCAGACAAGAATTTGGGATGTTATAAGTTTTTCAAATTTGTGTTTGTGAGGGTTTTGTTTTTCTCTCTCTAAAATTTTCTCTAAGTGTATATAATGAGGATGATGATCTTTTTTTTTTGATCAAAATTTCCTTTAATAGATACTAACAATCACTTGGGCTCTTAATGGGCTAGGAAAGATAATTTAAAAAAAGAACCACTTATGGAGGTGGGCTTACATATCCAATTAGCTAATTATTATTAAAGATATAATACACTTACTACTAATAAGGCCCATCTTGATTAATTGGGCTCACAACTTGATCCAATTTATAGAATAGGTAAAGAGCTCATTTATTTGTAAAGGTTAATATTCTATTCCTATAATATTTGTAAAATGCCTATATATATTTTCTAGCTCCAACGAATAATATTCACTAGTATTTCGATAATAAATAATATCCTCACTTAATAATAATGATAATATTAAAACTGATAAAAAATAAAGAAATAAAAAAAGATCGCTATAATAATAATAGTGACAATAGTATTAATAATAAACCACAATTATTATGAAGGTAGCGTTGCACTAATAAATATCTCTACGCATTTCTAAAATTAATAAAATCAAGTTTGCACAAAATTTATTCGGAGAGGCTCGTCATTAAAATTTATAAATAAAAAGAATCACGATTATTACAGACCGAGTAAAGAACGTATTTATTTAATTTTATTTTAATGATTTGATTAATTTAAAACAAATAACAATTTAAATAAATATAAATATTTTAATTAAAACACATTTCAAGACCTGTTTACTAGCATATACATGCCTATCTATATATATACTAATAGCAGGAGACTTGAGCAGTGAGGTGGCAGCTTAAAATTTCTCTAAAGCTATGTTTCTATTATCTCATGTAGCAATTCCTATAAAGGTGGCGCCAACAAGAGTTTCATGATCAATCCCTCACTCTAACACTTTATTTTTTGCTTTTGTTTTTCTCTTAACATTGTTTTCGGTGGGACCAGTAAAACTATTAGTAAGAAATGTAGTTAACATTTATTTCTCATTAAGTACAAAATTTTGTTTTTAGTTTATTTGAAATATTAAACTTTATTTACAAAAAGCAGGTTAGCTTCAATTTTAATAAAATAAAACAGTAAAACACAATAATAAAATTAAAAGTGAGTGACAACTCTTTATTTGTAAGATCATTTATTTGTATTCTCTCTAACTCGACTTCTATAGTTGTGGCCCTCACACTTACCGGTCCCGTTTTTATAATTAGTTCTCATCTTTAATTTAGTTTTTAAAGAGGATTTGTAGAATTTTATTATCCAGCATTATAATTCTTTTAGTAACTAAATTGGAGCTGCAATATATGATTTTATATTTTAAGAAGTATATTTTTATTGTAATCAGTATTTGATATGAAAATAAATAAGAAATGCATATTTTCTTGAGAGTTCGTATGTAAATAACGTTAATATTCATTTTTTTATTATAAAATAATTACAACTTCCCCTATATAGACAACTTACCATACAATTATAAAATTTGAATATGATAATTATTAATTTGTATTTGTATTTATTTTTAGAAAAATATTTAAATAAATAACTAATTGATTCCATATAGATAAAAAAACTTCATAGAACTTACTATTAACTTATAATTATAAAAACAGAATTAGTAAAATGTTAAATGGGCAATTGGTAGGGGTAGGAAAAAGAAATAATTTGGCCCATTTTCTTTGTTGGTGTTTGTTTGATAAAAATTATCATTTTTTTTGAAGAATTTTGATATTGAATTTATCTAATATCCCTAATACTCTCGTACCCCCGTTCTCCATCCCCACTAGATTTTTCTTTTCCATTCCCTAATTTCCTTCCGTTTTCAATTACAATTTATATCTTAAGCATTAAAACATATATTTGCTCACCTCTGAGATTTATTAGAACAAATATTTATTTGCAATATATAAAAGTATAATTATTCGGAAAAAACATATAAAGTAGTAACAAGTAAATGGTATTTACAAATTCAAAAAAAATAAAAATTTAAAATTAATGAATTAAAAATTATTTTAGATAATTTTTTATTCCGTTTCTAGATGAAAACTGAACAGATATGAAAGGCATATGATGTAGCCTATTTGTATTTCGAGGATTCAACTCAACTTAAACAAGAATGTAATAGTAAATAGTATATGTACTGTCACAGGGATCTCAATTGCATAACTGTTAAAAGAAAGAAGACAAAGTCAATCTACCGTTTTGAGTTATACTACACTTGAAGAAGTTCATTCAGTTGATCAAGCATCAGTGGAGTAATCAAGACAGTGGGTTCTATTTATAGTGACAAGAGGTTCCTACAGTGGCAGAATACAGATTATAAAGGTTTGAAAATGAGTGAAGAAAAGGGAGACATGAACCACAGTTTTAAAGTCAATATATGAAGAACAGTCATTGCGGTTAGTCACTCATGAACCAGACCGTGCATCGAGTGTCAACATTAAACAGTGGTTGTTCGTCATTAACTTCAGTGGTTCAAGCTATCAAGACTGGTATGTGAAAGAATCATTGTGCAAGCAACAGAAGTGCTAAATTAATTAACCACAAGGATTTTACTATCAAGTGGACTGGCTGTGAGGAAAAAGATTTATCACAAAGAAATGCAAAGTGATATATTCTTAATGCTGAAACCTCGGTTAGAATTGTTGTATTTTTTGTTATGCAAAAAGAGTCCGGTTTCAGATCCTCAAGAGACCGTAGCTTACACCTGGACGGGTTGTGAAGAAATAGAATCACCACAAAGAAATGAAAAAGTGATATATTCTTAAAGCTGGAACCCCGGTTGGAATTGATATATTTTTTGTTAAGCAAAAGGAGTCCGGTTCCAGACCCTCAGGAGACCGCAGCTTGGAACGTAAGGATTTATTTATATTAATAAATATTTTATTTAATTAGAAAATTATATTTATAAATATCTAATAATATTAGATATTTCTTTTTATAATTTCTAAATTAAATTAAATATTTATTAATTAAAGATAATAAGCTGTGCGGGTTAAAAAGCATTTCAACGGAGCATCTCTTAATTAGTTAAAAGGTGGCCAGGTGATGAAATGAAAATGAATTAGATTGTTTGTTCAGGAAAGTTGTAAGTCATACCGAAAGTTATATCCAGCAAAAGAAAAAATATGATAATATAACTATCAAAGGATAGTTATACCGATTGTCATATTCAGTTCAAGAGAATAGTCATATCAAGATGTTGGATTGGAAAGTCATATTATCTCAACTGGATAGTCACATCTCATTCAAAGAGATAGTTATACCGAAAGTTATATTGGGATGGATTGTCATATCTAGTTCAACAGATTGTCATATCAAGTATTAAGGATAGTCATACCGAAAGTTATATTGGAAGAGACTGTCATATTACTTGTAGCGGATAGTCATACCGATAGTTATATTGAGTGTGAAAAACAAAAAGGAGGCAGGAGATCTTTTTGTTTAAAAGCAACAGGCGGCTCATTTGTTATTCACTTCTTCACTTCTCCTCAAAATAGACAGACCCGAGAGAGACAGAGAGACCAAGAGAGAAATGTTCTTGAGCTTCGAATAAATTCTTGTAAATTATTTCTGGATTGTATTGTTAAATCTGAACCACTAGAAATAGTTTACTTGTACTATTGGAACTATCTAGCGGATTAAGTTCCCTAGAACTTATCTCTCGAATTGCTTTTTAGCATTCGATCTTTTTATTACAAATATAGAAAAGTTCATGTCGAATTTTCTATAGAATTTGTAATAATTAGTTTGGTCATCAAACCTTGTAATTTGTACCCGTGTATTTAGACACACCCCATCAAGTTTAATATAATTTTATATTCAACTTGAAATATTGGTATTCGTTTATTCCGCATCAATTTGCTCTTGATTTAATATTTTAAGAAAAGAGCAAATTCAGTTAAACGACATAGTTTGTATTCAACCCCCCTTCTACAAACTATTTTGGACCTAATAATTGGTATCAGAGCTTTTTGATTGACGCACAAATCAAGATCCTTATTTTTGTGGTCCTCCAATTGGTTTTCGAGTTTGTTGACCCATACAGAAATTAAATCCGGTATTAGACCAAAAAGTCAACTCCTCTATTTTCGAATTCTTTAACCTTCAAAAATATTCATTTTTGAGATTTTTGATCTTTAAATAATTTGAACTTATATTCGAATTTTTTAATTCTTGAAATGATTAATTCTTGGAAATTTTGATTTTTAAACAACTTGAGTTTATTTTCAAATTGTTTAATTTTCAAAATTTTTAATTCTTGATAATTTCGAATTTTAATTAACTTGAATTTATTTTCGGATTCTTTAACTCTCGAAAATTTCATTTCTTGAGATTTTTTTTATTCTTAATTAATTTGACTCTAATTTCAAATTTTAATTAATTTGAACTTACTTTCAGATTTTTTATTTCTTAAAAATTTTCAAGTTCTTGAAGTTTTTGAATTTTAAATATTTTGAATTTATTCTAAGCCAATGGTTCTAAGAAGGTTGTTAGTTGAAGTTTCCTCCGAATTGTCAAAGATGATTTGAATCTTTTGAAGAAAATGCATTTTTCAATGAAATTATTTTCTACCTACTGAAGAAAAATTTGTAGAAGCTCTTCAAAGTTATATCCATAGAATTCACTGGTTTTTCAGAAGCAGGAATGGAAGAGGTTTTAGTGGATAGAATTTTTCTCGAAGATTTGAATTAACTCTATTGATTCTGTGATATACAACCACTCAGTGGATTGTTCCAATGTAACATCTACTACACTTAGTGGATTGTACCAAGAAATATCTTTCAAGGAATCAACAGAGATTTTAGAAAAATGGAATCAAGGAGGTTTGAGAATGAACTAGACAGTTAGACATCTCAGTCAGGAATTAATGATGGAACCTCAGAACATACATGAAGAGTTACTAATTTAGAAAGAGTACAAATGTTTAATCCAGGAATTAGGCCTATCTATTCCGAAGCAGAAACTCTTCAGGATACAGTTCAAGAGGTGGCTACAAGACTGAGTTGGTGGAAAGAACAAAACATGATAGTTGCAGTTATGAAAAGTTTTATGTGATAAGTAACTATCAAGCTGTGCAACATGGTACAGAATTCTGACAGACAAGGATGAATAGGGATTCATTAAATGAGATGAAATAGAAGCATTAGTGCAGAACTTATCTTGCTGAAGAAAAGAGTTGGGATGGATCAGATGATGATGAGAAGAGCATAATTAATATCTTGCCTTCATAGCAATCTCTGAAGATGATTCACCTCACATGTCTCAGGTATCAATTCTTCGAACTAGTGTAATATGTAATTCTCAGAAATTCAAAGCATGTTAAGATCTTAGTTTTTTAATTGTTATATCTTTGGTTAGAAGATCTTATTATGTGTAAGAATATTTGTTGAATTTAATTAATTGCAATAGTGAGTTAGAAGTGTTCCTTAGACAATATCTCTCAATTCTTAAATGATATATGTCAAGCATATATGACCTCTGCTTAAGCTAGTTTCCGGATCCCCAGTAGAACAAGATTTGCTTATTCATTCTGAATTGTTTGTTAAGGTTTAAAAAGTTTAAAAGATGGAATAATTACCTAGGGTGTCAGTAGAACATCAAGTCATTTGTAAAACTGACTTAGGTAATAGAGATTATATAATATAATATAACAATAGGAATGGATTAGATAGAATTAGTGATTAATTGTTAATTCTTCTATTCCATGCATGTTTAGAAAATTATTGAATATCTGTAAATCTACTTGCTACCTGTTACACAAGTGTACATAGGTTAAAGTAGATAGTACTGAATTTTCTAAAATGCATAACATGCCTAATTTGCATAATTCTTATCTGCAATGTTTTAATGCTGAATGTATGCAATGTATTCTTATTATCATGCCTGCTTATTTCAAATGTCATAAATGCATTTCCTAGTATTTGCATTGATCATAGAAAAAGCATGTTTAAGAATAACAATAAGGTACAGACTGTTAGTCATCCTTATGTTAGGAAGGAACCATTATTCTCCTTGCTCAGTGAATATTTTTTCAATGACATTAAAAAGGAGAAATGGTCAGTCAAAGATAAGAATGAGCATGTTAAGGTTAAAACTGTTGTTAACTCTAATAAAAGAGAAATCTCTAATCCATCTGGACCCAATTAAACAATTTGGGTACCAAGAACTTTTTATCCATTTGTGAATATAGGGCTTAACAGGTTAATCGATTATGCATTATTATTGATTTATTCAAAGCATATCATCGAAGAAAGAACCCTGCTATCAAATGTGAATGTGAATGTGAAGACAGGCCAAGTGGTTATCCCTTGGAGACAACAGCAAGGGTATGACCTAGGGTCAAGGCTATTCAATAGCTAAGGAATGTTGTCAGTAATAAAACATCTTTTATAAGATGAAGAGCCTACTGTTCGAGGATTAAGGAAAGAGAACTTATCTGTAGCTGACATGGAATCTCAGTCAAAGGTGAAGTCAACAAGGTCAAATCTAAAGCTTCATCAAACAAGAGTTTAGCTATGACATAAGGAGCTCTCTCACATGAATGTCATATCAAGAGATTCTTTCCTGGAAATCGAATCAGTAAAGGAGACTACCTCATCTGGAATTAAATTAAAATAAAATTATGAGGCATGTCATAAAGAGAAGTCAAAGAAGCATCACACAGAAGTTCTACATCAACTTAGTGATGATGACTGATGACTTCTCTCAAGAAACAAGTTGTTGTTCAGACAATCTGAAGACAAGACACCACTGATGGTGATTGATCACATCTAGAAGAGTGTCAAGAAGCAAAACTGACTATGACAACTTGGAGACCAGATTACAGGACCTATCAATTAGTGTTCTGGATGATTTCTGCACCTTCAAGAGTATTAATGCTGAAGCAGTCAATAGTTTGCTTCTGACATGATCGAACCCTGATCAGTAAGAAATATAGGAAGACCCCACAAGTATGTAGGAAATTGTTTTGCAATGATAAATGAAAGTGAGCATCCTAGTAATCAGCTAATGCTCAAGAGGTTAATTTCCTTGGTTACTCAGTGGAGTCAACAGCCTACAGGGTGATTGTTATTAATCAACAGAAGGTGATTGAAAGTCTTAGTGATGTTCAATAACCTCTAGGTCCCAGCTGTCAATGGTGATGGTGATTCAGATCCAAGCAATGTCAAACATGGAGAATCTTCATGTAAACCCAGCAGCAGCTTAGGGGGAGCAACAGAAAGATCAACTAGTCAACTCAACACCACACTGAAAGTCAAAGGATACTATGAGAACATGTCTGCCAAGATAAAGAATGTTGACTCAATTAATTCTTTGTCCTAGTTCTTAGTGTTTCTAATGGTGGAAGTAAAAGACTAGCAGAGCTTCAAGTACTAATGATTATTTCTTTAGTTTTCTTTTAGAAGAAACTAAGAAAGCTACAAAAGCTCTGAAAGATTCAGATTGAGTGATTGCAGTGCAAGATGATCTCAATCACTACAAAAGGCAGATTGAAGGGAAGCTGGTATCCAGACCAAACAACAAGGCTGTATTTGGTATAAGGATAACCAGAAGTTTAACTGGATGTCAAGGCATTGTTATGAGGGACAAGGCCAAACTGGGTGCAAGGTTACAAGCTAATAAGACAATATATCTGACAAGAAGCACCAGTGACAAGACTTTAGGATATCAGGCACCTGCTGCACATTCATGATTATAATGGACATCTTGATCTACTGAATCTGGATGCTAGAGGAATGTGAACAAGTGCACTCCTAGTTTGTGCGATAATGGACGATCTATACAGGTTAGTATGAAATGGTATCATCACTCAAGCAAGCATGGAAGACATGGTATGACACCTTAACTATAATTTAACATTTGGTATCAATCTTTAGCAGTTGGTATCTTTTAACAATTGGTGTCATATTTATACAACTCTCTACATCATTAGGCACAAATACAATTATATATATGTGCAATGATATGTTGATTATATTTTCTGTTGGTTTATTAACTAAAAATTGGTATCAAGACATTTGCTGTTTTGATATTGGTAAAGTTTCAATTCTTTTGAATTACTTCATGCAAGCCAATAGAAGAATCCTTTTAGGAGCTCAGGCAAGCCAAAAGAATAATTCTATTTGGAGCACAAGTAAGCCAAAAGAATGATGACAATAAAAGTAAGTCCAGGATCTTTTGTTTCTATTCTGAAGATTCTAGACCTGTCAAGACTACATGCCAACACACCACTATAGCTGGCTTTTGACCTATTAGTTTGGACCTAACAAGTTGGTAATAAAAAATCTTAAGATGGACCCAAATCCAAGGAAATGGTACCCTAGAGATATTTGACCCAATAAGTTTAGGATCTACTAATTAGGACCTAATCAGGCTATAGAGGAATCATCAGCTCATTATCTTATGCAATTGCCAATAGATCACTTACACACATATTATGTTCTCAATATGCAAATGTGCAAGGCCCCAAGTGGAACCTAGAGAATCTATTCTTGTAGTTATTACACTTGATTTTCAGATGTCTTAAGTTGGACCCAAATATACGGAGATGGTACCCTAGAGACATCAGTTCAGATCAAATGAGTTGTACGAAAGCAGGAGAACACAAGGAATCAAATTCATCTCCAACAACTCTGTGGAACACTCAAGGACTAAGCATCTTGCATAAGGTATCAATTATTTCGAGAGCATGTTTTTGATTAAGATTAACTTGCAGACATGTTTACTAAATCACTTGATGAAATTAATTTTTCAAGATTGGTTTGTAAACTTGGGATTTTATTAATGCTATATGATTTGTATATCCCATCTGTTAAGTAATTCTTAAGTAAGCTCACAAGTATTCAATTGTCCGTATTGAAAGGACTTGTGAACTTATTTACATCCAGACCTCACGCTGAGAATTATTTGTTGAATGATTGCCATGTGTATAATTGCAATATATTTTAGTGGTGATTATTTCAGGATAATAAAATACTTAAATGCTAAAATCTAACTCATAGAGATTTAGTATTTATTTATTTAATTATTTACTTTGATTAATATGAGTTATAGAATCTAAAGCAATTCAATTTAGTATTTGCTCTGTACCTCATATTTATTAAAATAAATAAACAACATAACTAATTTGGACCTAATCTGTATTGGTCTTCAATCAGTTATGAGATGTTAATTCTAGTGAACTTTAATATCCCATTTTCAGAAATTCACTATAATTAATATCATGGCTCTAACAATTGGTTGTATTGAAGTTTTGACTTATATCAGTTAATGATATTTAGTTAGAATTCTATTTACTAACTAATTGTGAGATATATTGGTATGTGTGAAATTACTTAGAACTCCTCTAAGTAATCATTGTTATATCTTTTACAATTCACTCATATTACTATGCATAGTATGAAAATTCTCTAAGTAGAACTATGGATATTGAAATATCTAAAGTGACCATTGTTCAGTTACTTGGAATAATTTTTATGCTTATTTACAAGCTTCTAATCACTTTGATAATAAATGTTATATACTATGGATCAAGGTGTATAGGACTTAGAATATCATTTCTAAGATTGCAGACAAGACAACTTTGGTAATCGAGTCTTATTTATAGAACCAAGGTTGTCTACCAGTAAACAGTTGTTAGGAGTTAACAATTGTTATTATCGAGGAGTTGCCTTGAAGTCATAAGTTTGAAATGTTATATCTTAAGAGCTTGTGTATTTCTTGTCAACTAGTTCCTCGTACTTATGAATATCAGTGAATGATGTTCTTAAGTAGTTAGATACTAATATTCATTCTGTCAATTGGTACTCAATGTAACAATTCAATCTTCACTAAATTGAATTTATCTTACAATAGATTGAATTTATCAAACAATTGGTATCATTGAATATTTAGTATTTAGCAGTGAATATTTATATCCTAGTTAAATTATGACGTGAAGCAATTCAATGGTTTATTTGCTCATAATTTAATTTTGGTAAAGTAATCATAAACACAATTATTTGCATTTTAAAGTATTTGATAAATACTAGCAGTTGGTATCAAATAATAAAATATTTGTTTACTGGCAATTGCTAGTTGTTCTGATACTTTATTGCAAACTAATTGTGATGTATATATTATCTGATGATATTGCTTAGGATTTATTCTGAGTAAATATGTCTTATCTATAAATCATTAGTGTTAGTATAAATTAAGGTGTTCAACTTTCTAAGTAAGTGAGACTTAAAATTACATTCGGTCTCCTATCATATTTTGAAGTGGTGAAAATTTTCAAACTTGAATTCTCTAATTCTGGTTATACACCACTTTATGTACATGATAGTTCTTAGAATATTTTTACATCCATCAGACGATTACTTAGTTTATGTTGTGCTAAGTAATGCAGCGCCAAGGGAGAGACATTGGTTATCTGTACTTATGTACTTGGTAATCTTTTTTACCTAAACTACATTCAGTGCTTGTATGAGTCTTTTCACTAACTTTTGTGTTAAAGTTCTCTATACATAATAAGCACTTAAAGAAAATCTTTCTTTCTAAATTACTGCGAAGTCAAGAGTTTGTGTCTTTTAAAAATAAAATGACCTAGTTTTCATTAAAAGACATTATAATACATTGTCTTATGCATAAATACATACTCTTGCACATTAACAGTTTTTAAAAGAAAACTCAAATCATTCAACATTTGTGATTGTTTATAATTGTAAAACTTTTTGAAATCATAAATGTACATCAATTCTCTTACAAGATATAATGCATATGTTTTCACACAATGTTATGATATGATGTAAATGCATTCTATCTCTATATTGCTCTATTGCTAGTGGAAGTTTTCTCACATTGTAAGTCCTGAGGTTGTAAACCCAACAACTTCTATCCCGGACTATAAATCCAAATCTAAACACATCCTAACTTACCCCTGAAGTGGAAGTAACCTATTAGACTAAAGGTCAATAAGGGAGTAAATGTACTTGTTACAGCAAATAAGGATGTGAGGGATAGTAAACCCACAACTCTACCTCTCAAGGAGAATAGTCTTATACAACTTGAGGTATCTGTAAGCTCGCCTGCATTCTTCCAAAAGGATGTAGAGCTGAAAAATGGCACTAAAACAGTCTCTGGATTTATTATCTTAAAATGATGAGTCTATTGAAATTCGCCTGTCAGCCAGGGTATCTGTTGGTAAGTCACTACTTCATACACAATTCTAAAATACTTTCTATGCACAAAGTGATTTTGCACACACTAAGGACGAATTGACGGAAACAACTAATAATTCGACCATTTTACGGTTAGGATTAAAAGTTGAAGGTTCCTCAAAGAACCAAGAGTCTTCACAGACCTCGAGAGAAGGTATTGATCTCAATGCAAAATTCAACAAGATTATTATCTAACTCCCCAGAGGGAACATCTCTGGATTCTGCGGGTATCGGGTCCGACATAGGTGCGGATCGGCAACTTGTTAACTATGATTCAGATCTACTTGATGAGTTTAACAAGGTGATGTCTTCATAGACATTAGATGGAAATGATTTTAATTCTAAGTTTTGATTTCATTGTTTACCTTCTCAGAATTCAAATCTGAAACCCACAAAAGGGAAAATTTTTATCAACTTGTAGATTATGACTCAGATTCGTCTGACGAGTCTAACGAGGATCGGGGATTTGTGAAACCCCATTGCACCACTAGTGACCTCTCTAGAAGGGGCTATGGTGAATTTTCCTTGCAGGTACACATGGATGTTGGAGCTATGAGAGATAAGAGTGATACACTAGTGAGCATGAGTGTAAACATTTAAGAGTTGAGAGATGAGATCACTCATTTTAAGTGATATGAGTGGAGAGATGAGCTAATCACTTATGAGGTACACGAAACAGAATCACACACTCACAGTGAGGAAGAAAGATAAACACCAAATCTCATTCCCTATTCCCAAACAAAGTTTACTTACAAGATTTGGGAGATACAAGGAAATTGTCGGAAGATTTGGTTGTCAGGATGATCAATAGTGAGGCCATTCTATAATATCTAAAGGGCAAAGTTGATCAGTCTACATACTTCTATTCTGGAAGTCTTCATGAAAATTCTTCAACACAAGCAAAGCTTCTTTTCTTTATTGCAACAGTCAATGTTAGATGTATGAATAATCTGTTGTACTAAAAGTAAGAGGTGAGTTATAATTGAAAATATGGTATCATCTAATTTACATTTGGATGTTTGCTATAATTGAATGCTTGGAGGATTACTCAACTAAGGGGGAGAGATATACTGAAGAAGATATACTCAAAGATTGCCTTACTAAGAGATACTCAACTAAGGGGGAGAGTATAAGCTTACCTTAGTGAGGGGGAGATTTTCTATCTAAGGGGGAGAGATATGAAAAAGGGATATACCTTAGAAAGGAAGAGTATTCACCGTTATAAGGAGGTAACATATCACCTTATCACCTTAGGTAGGGAGACATAAGGAAGGAGAGAAGTATGAAACGACAAAGAAGAATTCTTCAGTATGTGGTTGAAAAGTCATATTCTTAACCACTGAAGAATTTCCAAGTATCTGCTGTTAATGTTCAATGTTAGATGTAAAGGGTTATCAGGCAGATATGTCAAGAAATGAAGATGAGTAACTTAATGAAGATCTGAAAGGCATATGACACAGCCTATTCGTAGTTCGAGGACTCAACTCAACTTCATCTTAGATTGTAATAAGTAAATAGCTTTAACTTTCACAGGAATCTCAGAAGATACTATCTGTCAGAAGAAAAACCCTAAAGTCAATCTATAGTTTTGATGTTTTACACTGGAAGAAGCTCAGATTGCTGATCAAGCCTCAGTATAGCATCAAAGAAGTGGATTTATTTCTAAGACAGAGATTTCTAGAGTGACAGGTTCAGACAGAATACAGTGGAGTACAAGAAGGAGAAAGAGATGAGAAGAAAAATGAATCACATTTTTAATGTGAAAATTAAAGGACAGTCATTGAAGTTAGTCGTTCATGAACCAGACCGTGCATGGAAGACCAACAAAATATTCAGTGGTATTCCTTTATTCCTTTCAGTGATTCAGAAAAGAATTAAGACAATCCAAGGATATATAATTATTCTTCTTTAATTAATTTAAATTAAATAATCAATTTAATTAATAAATTAATTCATCAAAAATTAATTCATTAATTAAATTAATTATTAAATTAATTAAATCTGAATAATTATTATTTAAGTAAGTTTAAATTAAAATGATTATTTATTAATCAGTTTAATTTAAAACTGAAAAAAATGAACTAGCAAGACAATCTGTGATTGTCTTGCCGATTGTCTTGAAGAAGAAATCAGTAAAGCAAGACAATCTCAGATTGTCTTGCCGATTGTCTTGGTAATGATTAATTCTGAACAGCTTTAAAAAAAGAAGAATAAAAATTTGATTTGATTGTCTTGACGATTGTCTTGACAGTTCAAATCAGATTGTTTTGATAATGATCAAAAAGAAAAAGCTTCAGACAGAATGATAATTTTTGATAAAGCAAGACAAAGATCTCAGAATTTGATTGTCTTACCGATTGTCTTGGAAGAACCTGATTGTCTTGCCGATTGTATTGCCTATTGTCTTGGCAGTACAAAATTGATTGTCTTGGAAGAACAGATTGTATTACCTATTGTCTTGACAGTTATAATTGAAGATAAAGAGGCAGTAGACATTATATATGAAGACACAGACGACACAAATCAATCAGACAAGAATATTACATTCAACAAAGGCAATTTACTCTCTCTCATCAAGAACACAACCTGCAGGAGCAGAAAAATTCATAGAAAATCAAGTTCATCTTATTTTTAATATCTAATCCGATAGAACTTGTTTACTTGATACTCTTGTACTATTAGCGAGTTTTTACTCCTAATCTATATCTTGATTTTTATTAACAAATCTAGAAAAAATTCATGTCGAATTTTCTAATTTGTTTTTATTAACTAGATATAAATTTTGTACTGTATTTGTAACAAACCCCTCAAGTTAATATAATTTTATATTCAACTTGAATTTTGTTTCATTTAATTCCGCTCAAATTTGTCAAAATATAAATTAAATTATCCGGAAAAATTTCGAATAAACAGTACTGTTTGTATTCAACCCCCCCTTCTACAAACATATTGGACCTAACAATTGGTATCAGAGCCTATTGATTGATACACAAATCAAGATCCTAATTTTATTCCGTCAAAAATCTATCTCGAATTTTTAACTCACTTAAAAATTCATCATGTCGTCAAAAAGCATTGTTAAGATTCCCATGTTTAACAAGGACAATTATGCAATGTGGAAAAATAAAATGGAGTTGTTTCTTGATGTCGCAAATTCTAAATATTTGGGTGTTCTACAAAACGGACCTATAATTCCACACGAATATGTATCTGAATCTATTTTTGAAAGGAATTGTTGTAACACCTGCATCATCTTTTCCAAAGCATGCTGATTCTTTTACTCCTGCTGAAAAAGAGGACGCAGGACTAGATAAGAATTTGAGACTTATTCTAATAGATTCCCTGGATGCTATGATGTACAGTCATGTGATGAATTGTAAAACTGCAAAACACATGTGGGAAACTATTGAGACTATCAATGAAGGAACTAATGAAGTCAGGGAAAACAGACTTCAAATTTTAACCTCTGAGTATGAACACTTTAGAGCTGGCCCTAATGAAGGCATTCAGGAAGTGTTTGAAAGGTGTAACAAAATTATCAACAACTTGCAAGTTCATGGCAAGCAATATACATAGAAGGAAATTAATATGAAGTTTTTGTTGACGATGCCCACTCATCTTGAACATAGGATAACAGCCATCAGAGAATCAAGAGATTTGAATAAGATTGCTCTTGAAAGATTGTTTGGTGTTCTGAAAACCTATGAACTGGAACAAGTACAGCAGAGGGAGGTCTCTGGTAAAGGAAGAGTGCCAAGTTCATTTACAGCTCTTGTAGTTGAGGCACCTAAGGAAGTGGAAGCTAAGGTTGTTTTACCTTACAGCTCAGACAAGGAAAAGACTGAAGTAGAATTTGGTCAGACACCACCTACTCAGGATGGTGGAGACTTTTACTCATTGGAAGAGCTAGATCAACTGGAAGATGAATCACTGGCATTTATGGTAAGGCAATTTGGCAACTTTAGATTCAGAAGAAATCCAAAGTACAGGTTTAAGTCAAATAACAGATTCCAAAGAGGAGGCTCTTCTTCCTCTAGTAACAGGGGAGGATACAAAAATGGATCTGTTGACAGAAGCAAGATTCGTTGCTTCAACTGTAATGAATTAGGGCACTTTGCCACTGAATGTCAGAAACCCAAGCAAACTCAAAGAAGAGATTTTGCTGCTGAGAAGAAGAAACCTGGAAAAGCCTATGTTGCAGCTGGTAAGAGTTGGGATGACACGGACAACGAAGATGAAGAATATGGAAATCTTGCGTTGATTGAAAATGATGAAGCATCTGATGATCATAACAAACCGGTAATTGTTACTGACACTGAATTGATTCGTAGTCTATACAATTCATTAGGTAATGCACAAACTGGATATAATAGACTAGATCTGCTAAGCACTAAACTTGAAAATGAAGTGTCAGAATTGAAAAAGGTGCATATTAATCAAGATCAACAAAGAGATGAAATAACAATGCTTTATAAAAAGGAGAAAGCTATTCTAGAAGTTGTATGCAAACAAATGGCTAGAATTACTGAACTTGAAACACAGGTCAGGGCTTGTTATAATTCTGTTAAAGTTTCCAAAGAGTTTTTTAACAATCAAGTTGTAGAACGAACAACAGGTATAGGGTATGGTTACAATGAAGCTGTTGGATCATTGGGCATAAATTCCCCTAACCCTGTTAGTGCTAAAGAAAAGGGAATACCACATGTGCTCAAAAAAGTTAAAGAACCTCTATTTAAAAAATCTGATGCTGGACCACCAGATATTCTTTCTATGGTTATCCAAAAAGAAATGAGAAATGAGGATAGTGCAAATGGCACAGTCTTTGTTAAGGCTAAATCTGTTAAAAACGCTAATCCAAAGAATGTTTCATCCAAGAAAGATGTCACAGTCTTTGTTAAGGCTAAATCTGTTGAGGACACTAATCCAACGAATGTTTCATCCAAGAAAGATGTACCTATAGTGCCAGTCAAGGTTGTTGAAACAACTAGTTCTTCTAAGACTGGATTAGGTGGTAATAAGTTGAAGCAGAAAAATAACATGTCTAACATGAATACCATGCCTATCATTGATTCTAATCATAAGCATGTGGTGTTATCAATTGTATGTCTTGTGCTTTTAACTGTATGCGTGCTTATTTTAATGGTAGTTATGCATGTGATAAACAGACTGCTCCTCGACAACATATGAACAGGAACAATAATGTTCGATCAAAGACTGCTTTTCCTCCTCAAGTTAGGAGAGAGACATTTGTACCTAAGAATAAACAAAGGGTTACCAAGAATGTTTACCAGGTCAAATGTCCAGTCAATGACACAAGTGTTATTGCTGCTAGAGAAACATGGATACCCAAGATAAAACAAAAGATTTTCAAATCTGTTTATAAGGTTAAATGTTTATTGACTAAAGATGTTAAAATTAAAAATGTCGTTTTGCCTGATAAAGGTCAATACTTTAAATCCGCAGGACCCAATCAAATTTGGGTCCCGAAGAAGGTTTAATCCATTTGTCATTGCAGGTTATTGAACAGGTTGAACGAGTAACCTGGATCTTGGACAGTGGATGTTCAAGGCATATGACTGGAGACAGAACCCTGCTGACAAATGTGGTGGAGAAGGCCGGCCCAGTAGTTACTTTTGGAGATAACAGCAAAGGTAGAACTGATGGATATGGCAGACTTGAAGCAGGAAATGTTATCATTGAAGAAGTGTCCTTTGTAAAAGGACTTGAGCATAATTTGCTCAGCATCAGTCAATTCTGTGACAAGGGATTTGAAGTCTACTTTAACAAAAAGAATTGTCTGATTTCACACAAAAGAAGTGAACAACCATCTCTGACGGGAGTCAAAAAAGGAAACTTGTATGTAGCCAACATGAACACTAGAAGCACTGAAGAAATCAATTGCTTCTATTCTAAAGCATCCACAGATGAAAGCTGGCTATGGCACAAGAAACTTCCTCACCTGAATTTCAAAACAATGAATTATTTGGTTAAGAGGGAAATGGTGAGAGGTTTACCTCCTATGGAATTCACACAGGAAGGACTATGTGATGCCTGTCAAAAAGGCAAACTAAAAAGGGCAACTCACAGGAGCACTGATATATCTTCAATAACTGAACCCTTACAGTTACTTCACATGGATCTATTTGGTCCAGTGAATGTGATGTCTATGTCAAAGAAAAGATATGCTCTTGTGATTGTTGATGATTTTTCAAAGTACACATGGGTTTTGTTCCTGAATTCTAAAGATGAGACTCCACAACTGGTGATTGATCACATCAAGTTAATTGAGTTGGATTCCAAGTATCCAGTGAGGGCTATAAGGTTAGACAATGGAACTGAATTCAAGAATGCAGTTCTGAATGACTTTTGTACTGAAAAAGGTATAACCAGACAATACTCAGCTCCAAGAACTCCTCAGCAAAATGGGGTAGTTGAAAGAAAGAATAGAACCTTGATTGAAGTTGCACGTACTATGTTAAGTGAATCAAGGCTTCCATTGTATTTTTGGGCTGAAGTTGTCAACACTGCTTGCTATACTCAGAATCGAACTCTTATCAACAAAGACTTGATGAAAACACCCTATGAAGCCATGAATGAAAAGAAACCAACACTCAAATACTTTCATGTATTTGGAGCAAAATGCTTTGTACTTAAAGAAGGAGACGATCAAGGTGGAAAATTTGAAGCCAAAGCACATGAAGCAATTTTTATTGGTTATGAAAGAAGAGCTTATAAGGTGTATTTGATTGAACATCAGAAGATGATGGAAAGTGTCAATGTAACATTTGATGACACTAAACTCCCTAATATCCAAACTGAAGATTTATCTGAAAAGCTATCTTTTGAAGATATGACAGATTCAGATTCAGATGGTGATTGTCCACCTGATGTTTTTGCTGATGCTAATGACAACAATGTCAATGATGAACTCAATCAGAATAATGGTGGTGAAAATAATGATAATATTGAAAACTCCACTCATACTTCTGAACACTCATCTAATCATCCTGGCAACAACTCAGGGGGAGTTAGTGAAGGATCAACAAGTCATACTCAACAACACAATACAAATCAAGGGGAATCACCAAGAACTAATCTACCCAGACAAACTGTTTGGAATAGAACTCATCCTTTTGAGTTAATTATTGGTGATCCAGATCTTGGAGTAAACACTAGAAGAGCTTATCACAATCAATGCAATTATTCAGGGTTTCTATCTGAAATGGAACCTAAGAAAACTGAAGAAGCTCTTTCTGATCCTGATTGGGTGATTGCTATGCAAGATGAACTCAATCAATTCAAACAACAAGAAGTATGGAAGCTGGTACCCAGACCTTCAAATAGAACAGTGGTTGGCACTAGATGGGTATTCAGAAACAAACTTGATGAAGATGGCACAGTCACAAGAAATAAAGCAAGACTGGTAGCAAAGGGTTATTCACAAGCTGAAGGCATTGACTATGATGAAACCTATGCTCCAGTGGCAAGACTCGAGGCCATTAGAATATTCTTGGCATTCGCAGCATTCTCAAACTTTAATGTTTATCAAATGGATGTAAAGAGTGCTTTTCTAAATGGTAAGCTGGATGAAGAGGTCTATGTAGAACAGCCCCCTGGCTTTGAAGATCCAGATCTTTTGGACTATGTCTACTTCCTTTTCAAGGCTATCTATGGCCTCAAGCAAGCACCAAGAAAATGGTATGACACCCTTTCTGAATTTGTACTTGAAAATGGCTTTGTTAGAGGTGTCATAGACAAAACTCTCTTCACTAAGAAACATAAAAATGATACAATACTAGTCCAAGTCTATGTGGACGATATAATATTTGGGTCTACTAATGATCTTTTGTGCAAGAAATTTGCTAAGTTAATGCAGGGTGTAATAACCCGAATTTTGGGTAGAATTAAAACTTTTCTTATTGTGGTTAAAGAGCACTAATGAATGGTGGTTTCAAAGAACAATGATTGTAATGAATGGATATTGCTTTGGACAATGATCCTGATGCATTGGTATATTGTCAGAATAGAGTAATTCGATGGTTGAGGACCTAGATAAGAATAATCTACCATCCAGGAAGGAGCTAATGGATCCTTGAAGGGAAATGAGTACGTGCATAGTGTTTCCCGTACGTGCATAGTGTTTCCCATACGTGCATAGTATTTCCCGTACGTGCATAGTGTTTCCCGTACGTGCATAGTGTTTCCTGTACGTGCATAGTAATTTGGTGGATGAATAGTGATTTTGTAAGTTGGAAAACTTTTCACGCCACCCTATGTACGGGACGTGATATGGATGTTTCGAAGTCATATTAGTAATACGCGGAGGAAATAAGTGAATGCAGAGACGATCGGAATTCAGAAATTCCAAATTCTTTTTCGGTATAATATTTGACCAGACAGTGGATTATATATTATTATAATCCAAGAATTGAGATATTAACTTTGAGGATTTGATATTTTGGGATGTTATTATATTTGATTTAAGAATGAAGGTAGGAAACCATTGAGGCAGTGAAACAAGCGTTCTAGAAACCGCTAAAACGTTACAACGAGATTAAGCAATTAAGCGAACAAATCAGGGATTAAGGATCAAGATTGTGACAAGATTAAATATCCTATATGATCATCAAGAGAATTATATCAAGTGGATTAAATTATTTAATCAAGGATTAAATCAAAACAATTTAGGAGTTAAGTGATTTAAATCACTTAAATCAAACAAGAAACAAAACAAATATCTATCAAAACTTATCCAAGACTCTTGGCTCTTACCCCAATGCTATCAATCTCATCCTACCAGCTGATAATATCTAGTTATATGAGCAAAAAGTAGATGATCAAGTGGGAGAAAAGAGAGAAAAGCAAAAGAAAACATAGAACATACAAACTGTCCAGCAGAAACATAACACAAAGAAAAATTCATATCTCCACTTCTATCCATCCTTAAATCACCAAATTTTAATCATAGCTTCTCCACTCCATGGGCAAGATTCGTTCCAAATTTCATGGAAATCCAAGTAGTATAGCCTAGTCAAATCCATGCTTAAATTTGGAGGACCAAAACTGTCCAGGTTCTGATCAGAAGAAAGATGGGGCTCAAAAATCTAGCTCCCATGGTTGGATTCTTGTGTTCTATAGCTCAAAAGAAATCCCTTGAAGAGTAGAAGGTGTGATAAAAATTTTAGAACCAAACTCTTAGTTTTTGATTTTATATGATTTTTACAAGATTGACGATGAATAGTGGATCTTAGAAACTAACTTTGTTTTCATGATTTCTTTGGATGATCTAAGGTTTGATTAAGCTAGACAAGGACCATACCAAGCTTATTAAGGTTATATCATGCTCCAAGGAAGGTAGATCTCTTGAAACCCTAGCATTTGATTTGAGATTTATGAATGTTTTTGATGGATTTAGCTTGGTATGATTATAGTGATAATTATAAGCATGATTATGTAATTAGTTATATGATTTAAGATGCATGATGATTTTGATGCTAAGATCAGTAGCTTCTGGACTTGTGAGATGATTATTATGTGTATAAGTTGTATTGATGCCCGGTGTGGCTTGGGTTGTTGATTGCGATTTTTGGAACGTTCGTATTATAGCCGTTATAATGCCGAAATTTCGTTAATTATTGAAAACCGTGCATCACAGTAGGTCTAATGGCTGAAACTGGACAAGTATCTAACATGCCCTTGTAGATCTTGAGTCGTAGATCATTTTGGAAAAAGAATCGAATCAAACAGACTTACGGTTTAGGATTTATGACCGATTTACTAAAAGTAGTTCGAATCCGTAAACGAAAGTTCGTAACTGAAATTGAACCCTCGTAAAATATGTAAAGTCATGACGAATCTTGGTAAATAAATACTAGAGGTAAAAAGAAAGGTGTGAAAGAAAACCGTATGTCAAAAGCATCGTTTTTCGATTTATTAAAAATATTCGAGTCGAGGTTCAACGCGAACGAACCCCTAAAAGACGACTCTATTATAACTTCGGTAAAATACTTAGAAAACGGGTGATAAAACTCGGAGTATAATATTGGTTCGTAACGATCGACTTTAGAACTTGTATGACTTAAGTATGTCCCAAGTGTAAGTACAGTGACATGTCGTATTAACGAACGAATGTCGGGTCGGATCAATGATAAAAGGAATCCACAAAAAGGGGTATAACGAGATAACTCGAGAACGTGTTTTGATTTAAGTATAACTTAACTTTTAAGATGTTAAGTGATTAATCCCGAATGCCTTGGCTATTTATAGATCACCAAGCTGACCCGGGACCCGCTACCACCACCCCTTACCGTACTCGACTACCAGGCAAGTTTCAATTCCCTTCTTTTAGGCTGTTGTTGTGATTGAATATATACATATATATATATATATGTTTTCCGTTATACATATGCCATAGCATGCATGCCTACTTTCAAGTTATATCGTTATGCTTGTTCCCTGATTGTTTATTGGCTTATAAATTAGATAACTAACGTATCAATTATAACCCGGTTATTGTAAGACCCTCATAGAAGGGCGTATACATCTTATTCGTCAAATATAGACTGGGAGTCAATATTTCTTGATATATCGAGATTACCTCGGAGGAAAATATTTAAGTAAATATTTTCCATTATTTGGACGACGAATATTATTTGAATATTCGTTCGAGATTATTTATTTAACGATCCTTACTTCAAATAATTATTTGAACGTAACCATTCGACGAATAATATTTTTCAATATTCATTCAAAGTCGAATAGAATATCGATTATTATTTCGAATATTCTTCTAAAGATTGGACTACTAAATGAATATTATTTGAATATCCATTTAGACTATTATTTTATTAAATGAATATTACTTTTGAATATTCATTTAAGATATTAATTACTTGATGAATATTATTCTAATATTCATCTGAAGCTTGATTTATTTATCGAATATCATCTCGAATATTCCTTTAAAGTTTGGATTACTAAATGAATATTACTTGATATTCATTTAGAATATTATTCATTAAATGAATATTACTTTTTGAATATTCATTTAAATTCCTTATTAATTAATGAATATTATTTTGAATATTCATTTAAATATTTATTTATTCAATAAATATTCTCTTGATGTTTCTTCAAGGATTATTTGGAGAAATACTCTGATTAATGATATTCTTTCATATTCCTAAATATTCTTTAAATATTTTAATTCAATAAATATTCTCTGAATATTTATTCCATACTTAGAATAACCTCAATAAGGTTTATCTTCTTCGATTATTACGGAAAATATCTCGGAGTCATATTATTATTAATCTTATATCAAGAAAGGTTCTCAGACATCATTCTTCTTGAGTCTATCTCCCTAAAAATAAGGGAACCTTACTTGGAAAATGTTATTTATCTTGTCGACTTCCCGGTCATAAAGTATTCTCTTCACTCGCAACTCGGGTGCTATGGACTTATTAAGTCGTTGTTTACCTTCTCATCTTTCGAGGGGTAAGATTGTTGGAACAAGTTGATATTCGTTACCAAGCAATAGCTTGGAAGTTATTGGTGAATTTTCCTTTCCAACTAGATACGACTACTTTGTAGAGTCTTATCAACAAGTATTATACTTGGGGAAAGGGGGACGAACGTTACATTCAGAATCATGAATTCTATTTGAACTAGGAGTCGTGTAAGAGGCCGAGTAGCGTCGGTCCATCCCCTTTGGCCCAACCGTTGGCCGGGGAGAGCTAGTAAGGCGGTATACAAGTAAAGCCGTCAGTTCTTCCTTCTACCGGTAGTAAATCTAATTTGAGCTGTACGATCTCGACTGATCATCAAGATTGGAACAGCGGGCGCGGTGAATACTCCATCATTGGTTCATCATCCAAACTTAATTATTTCATGCAACATGATTACTGTTGGCAGAGCTGGAAAAGTGTTCATAACTGGAATTGCAATCTTTTCATGCAAGTTCCTCTTTTTAATGAAATGAGAATATCTCGCTTATTTTTGATGTAGCAGATATTTCTACAAACAAATCCTTTAAGTTACCTTGTAACTTCATCGTTCATATTATACTGGCATCATTTCCGTAAATGCATGGCATATGGTTTGAAAGATACTTTTGAACTGTTATATATTATCGTTCTGTTATATATTATTGTTGGTGGGCTATTGCTCACCCTTGCTTTATTATTATATCACAACAACAGCTAGACCAGATGACTCGCACAAGGCGCACTCGACGCGGACGAGGACGATGAGACTACCAGAGCTGAAGAAGAAGCTATTGGTAGGATATATTTATTCTTTCAGTACCAAGTATATGGTCTAGTATGACTTATGTAAATGGATGGCAAAGAGTATGTATTTATATTGAAATTCTTTTGGATTGTAAGAACTCATAATGTGATTAATAAAAATTTGATTGTTACTCTGATTTCATCTCTGGGACTATAACGGGTGTGTTTTACATTGTTGTGTTGGGTCATAGAGATGTAATTTATTTTATGTTAAGGAAAGTTCAAGTGTTGTGGATAGAATTGGAAACCGTAACGACCGGATCCCGGACCCCGGATCTGGGGGTGTTACAGAAGTGGTATCAGAGCGTACGTTATAAACCCCAGAGATGATGCGACGTTAAAACAATAAACTCACTAAGATAATAAGAACTCTTGCCAAGTTCATAGTCGGACTACTTCAAGTAGTATTGACATATAAAACCCTTATGGGAACTCTTAAGTATCATGATAGTAACTTAGCTCGTTCTCGTATCGACTAGTAATGCGACAGACCTTGAGGCGTACGAGCAGCAGCATGATGATGTTTTATTATATGCTAACGATCGGATTGTGAATTCGATAGAGTACCCTATTGAGGACTCGAAAGAGATTCCAGCAGAGGAGAATCCTATTGAGGATGAGGAGTTTACTCCAAGGAAATGAGGGCTGTAGCCAGAGGGATAGCGAGAGTTAAGATTATAGTGCTCAGAGAAGTGAGCACAAAGAACTGAGATATTATTAAGAGAATTGAAATTTTATGTTGGATTTATAGTTTATAGCCGGACTACGAGAGGTAGTACCAGCAATTAAGACAGATTAGAAGGATTACTTGAGGTCTTATATGGGGATAGATAAAGATCCTTAGAGACTTTTAGATTAATGAGAAAGGAGTTAGAATGATGCATGATTATCAAAGACGTCGATGTAGGACGGGGAGCACCCAGGAGCAGTTGAGATAGAGGCAACAAGTGCCATATTATCGGATAAATGGATTAGTGTGAATATTGTCAATGGTAAGTCGCCATGAGAAGGCGGATTTCATGGGTTATATTTTATGAAACCAAATTGAGATTGTTGATGTGGTTTTATTCAGCGAAATGTCCATATTATGAATGAACCAGCTTCGAAAGTAAAGATAGTGGAAAGTGATGGCCTGATTGGATAAAGTTATATAAAGTAGTAAGCGAGACGATGATCTCAGAAACTACCAGAGGAAAAGACCAGTGGGTCTATGATAAACTCGTAATATGACTACTATCAGGTACTAAGTATAAGTTTATTTTAACTCAGTAAAATGGTGAATCAGGAACGTTAGATGCATGTGATTCAGAAGAATATTAAATTCTTTCTTTTCCCCGAATAGATTATAGTAGTTACCTTAATTTTATTCTGACACTGAATCGAAAATGGATCAAGTAATGCGATTAGTGGTTAAGAAGTAATAGAGAATGTTTTAAGATGAAATTGGTAACGACCCGGCGTTGGTGTTGCCTAACGGGAGAAGGAAGACTTTATGATACACTATGATGCATCTCATACAGGTTTAGGTGGTGTGCTTATGCAGCACGGCAGAGTAATTGCGAATGCATTCGAACCACACGGTACACCAGACTAGGATGGCCGTAGTAGTGCCAATTTTTATGAAACGACTAACTCCGACGGTAGTGTTCCTTCTGAAACCTGTGGTTAGGAAGACTGACATTTGATATTATCGACAACTAAGATGTATATGTATCAGGAAGAGGTGGCATGTTTCAGTTTGAAACTTTTGATTTCCCTTCTATGGGATATATATATTTGGTTCCTTTCTAGTGGTTAAACTTCCAACTTTATGTCAATAATTCCGTTATTATAACTGCTTATGATTCTACCTGCTTGGATGCTCATAGAACTATTCTCTAGGTTTCGAAATTGATCTTCATAGTGTTACCGGTGGTTGGATAGATTGACCAAAATTTCCTTGATTCTGGAAAGAAATTCAACGAATTTTGGCAAACCTTGTCTTTCTGATTATCAGAGAACATCATGGAAGAGAGTAGAAACTGGGGCGAACCCCGTGAATTGGGTAAAGTAGCCGCTATATGGGTTGGTGGATAGACCCCGGTTATCGCGATTGATTGTAGAAATACAATGATAAAGTGAGATTGGACGAAAACAGGAAATGTAAGTAAGAAACCGACCGGACTGAGAAACTCCGGGATTGACTTAAGTGAAAATACTGTTATACCATGAATGGTAAGCTTGCGTGGCACGTGGGATTGATAAGAATAGTTGAAAAGATAAAAGAGGAGGAAAGGTGACCGGAGACGGTGCCGAGAAGTCGATTAAGACCTATATGGAGTAAAGTTTTGGAAAGGTAGAAAGGTATCAAAGTAGAAGGCACTATGCCAGCAATTGCTAGAAAAGTAATGCTAATTAGCCAACCCCAAAAACCATATATTTTTATTTTAGTGTGGTCAGTTGAGGCCAAGTCAGAAAGGATTATCGAGTGACTAGACCAGCAATGAAAGGACAAAGCAGGGTTGCTTCTAAGTAAGCGCCGACTGCAAGGGCTTTTGATATAAAGGAAATATTAATGAGATCGTAGGAATCTTCTACTGAACCCATTGCAACCCATGTTTGGATTGGGAATTTACTAGACTTTTTGGAATGGGGTCACCCGTACTAAAGTGATTCATGTGTATATGATTGCCCAAGATTACGAGTAAAAATGGAAGTATAATGACTTGAGATGTATGATGTTATGGTATTATAAATACCATGAATATATTATGACCAAGGGAAGTAAACAATGAAGGTTTATGAAGAGAGTATAGAAATGGTCATAGATGGATCAGTATGCTGTAGAAATTTTGTCTAAGGCAAGTACCTTTGAGAAAAACGATAAGTACTAAGAGATTCACGTTGAACTCGATCAATATCTTCCAGAACATCCTTGCTACCATTACCAAGTTCTGTAATAGAGCAGATAGACATACGTTGTCTTTTGGAAGGTCAAATAGGCTGACAACTATCTGAAAGAAGAGGTTAGCATTAAGCCACCGATCGATTATCAAATGAGAATGATTGAAAAGAGACCCTTATTAAGGATACATGATTTGATTGCCAAGTATAGGATGCAAGAATTCCTTGGCAGTTGAATTAAGGATAGGATATCCATAAATTAAGACAAACCCTAGGGAATGCACAAAGGATGGCATTAACCCTAATAACGACATTATGAACTCAGATGATATGAGTTGGACTTGCTAAGGCAACAATGACCGAAAATACAGGAGGAATGATGAGGATGACCTATGAAACCTTACAAGGAAAAAAAAAAGTAATATTCCGAACTTCAAAATGGAAGTTTGGTAAGGAATGTATGACATAGTAACAATAATGCCAGATGAGGCATGTATGAAACCCTGAGGAAGTATGGATTGAACCTATAAAGGTTGAGATTATCCTAAGATAAGGAAAGAACTAAGAAAAGAAGTATCCTAAGTAGGATTGGGAATAAACGTGAAAAAGTTCCCACGGGTAGGTGGAAGCAATGACTTATGGAAAAAGACTGATAAATATATTTTTCTTTCCATCAGCAGAGCTTAAGGGAGAATGCTTTCACCCAACAGTGATGGGAATGAGGTAGAAAAGTTTGAATTGGAATATATCCAGAGAACAAGGATTACCAGAAATTATTATTATCAAGAAAGGCCAATGAGGTGGCCGACAGTCTAAGTATAAAGGAATAATTACAAATGTTCATACCGAAGAAACAAAATGATATTTGGAAAGACCTTGAAGGTCATATCGGAGTGGAGGAAGTTACATTCCTTTTGATGATTGTGCAGGAATCGAAGGTAATAATAGTTTATGTAAAGATTCGATTTGTAATGGATTCTTAAGCATATTACGTACCTTAGAAGGTCCCGTTTTGAGGCAAACCAGGACCATGATACAAAATTGACGAAGTAAACCGTTAAGTTTCCAGTCTTTTATGGAAACTGCATGAATGATAGTTTCATCAACCTGACATAGCTGCGATGCTTGAAACTCTTCTGCAATTTTATCTACTTCATGTAATATCTACATCAAGTTCAGGAAGTGTTCCTTATGGATAAGGAATAGTGATTTCCAGAGAACCTACCCAGAGTACCACTCGATCGAGAGATTTGATTCTTTTTGAATTAGGGAGAAATTGATATTATAATAATGATGGATTAGTTGATACCCAATGGAGCCAAATTGATTATGAGGTAAATAATTCAAGGATAAAGACGGAGTTAGAGATTTTGGAATCTAGTTCAGACTAAAAGATTATGACGCCAGAGATATGAGGCTTGATTAGCTCATATGGTTGACCCCGAGGAAAGAGACACCAAGTATAATTATAATGATTTTGGGAGGTTGTACAAGGTTTTAATAAGCTACCAGATATCGATTTGGATGACATAATAATGAATATCGAGTGTTCAGAGCCTAGTGCTGCATCTCCCGTTAGCCCAGTAGGAATAAAAGAATTATCAACTCAGATGCGAGGATTGTTGATTAAGAGTGCGATGAGACTCAGTGTGCCACTGTGAGGAACCGGTGTGTTGTAAGAAAGAAATATGTTAGCACAAGATTGTGCATCGAACCTCGAGAGTTGAATGGGTCAACATTGAGTATAGGTACTGTTGTAGAAGATTGTCTGAGCAGCACAGGGACGCTGTGTATTTTCCAAACTTATTAGGAAATGGGACATCACCGGTTGGAAGTTAAAAAAAAAATCGAGGATATACCCAAGATTGTGAATCGCACTAGGTATAGACACTATGAAATTGTAAGTGATGTCATTTTGGGTTGACTATTGCACCCACAACTTTTTGGAATTTAATGAATTGGCTGTGAGTTATCTGAGATAGTTTTCGCCCTAAGTATATCGAAACATTGTATATATGAAGGAAAGGTGCGAAATCAAAAAGGATCAAACATGATCGACTTTCAGACCTATCAGATCTGAAAATATGTGTGCTTGTGTGTATATGAAGATTATGATTTGTGATAAAAGGATTAAGAGTCCTCGAACCAGACAACATTCCCCGCAAACAAATCCCCCCAAGAGATTCGCCTTTCTTTCAGAAAGGAGAAAATATGAGATAATAGAGAATGACTGAATGAACAAAGGAGGTAGATTGGCATTCTGTGAGATGATTAAAGAAGAGGCTGGAACACCGGGGGTGATAGTAGTTAACAATGAGATAGCGAGGCCAAAACAGTGATGGCCGACGAGCTCGTTGCTAGACATCAAGAGTTACTCGAATCGGTTGTTAGAATACTCGAACTAGTTTCAATACAGAGTACCCCGTCGACAATAGAGTTGACATTTATATAATGGAATTGGGAAATATCTAGAATTAATAGAGGATTCTGACAAGCAAGTTTTTGTTGATGTATTTCTGTGCAAACAAGATAGAGAATATAAGGTTCGAGATTTGTAATAAGAAAAGGTATCCTCGTGGAAGGAATTAACAAGATTAGAATGAAAGGAAGTTTAGCCCAAGATTCATTGGGCCATCTGAGAGTTTAAACGCGTCAGGAAGGTGGCCTATGAGCCAGCCTCACCCAAACCGGTAAAATGGTCATAACATGGTTCATGCGTATGTGCCTCATCAGTATACTATAGATGCCCGGCATATGACAGAGTACGAGCAGATAGATATACATAACCGAATCTGAACTACGAAGGACAACCTGTGGAAATTATGAATAGAAAAGAGCAAGCGCTAAGAGATAAGGTTGTCAAGCTAGTGAGAGATTTGAAGAAAATCAAGAAGTGGAAGAATCCACCTGAGAAATAGAAAGTGCAATGGGGTAGAAGTAACCCCAGTTATTCCTAAACTGATTCCGAGGACGGAATCCTTTTAAGGAGGGGAGACTGTAATAACCCGAATTTTGGGTAGAATTAAAACTTTTCTTATTGTGGTTAAAGAGCACTAATGAATGGTGGTTTCAAAGAACAATGATTGTAATGAATGGATATTGCTTTGGACAATGATCCTGATGCATTGGTATATTGTCAGAATAGAGTAATTCGATGGTTGAGGACCTAGATAAGAATAATCTACCATCCAGGAAGGAGCTAATGGATCCTTGAAGGGAAATGAGTACGTGCATAGTGTTTCCCATACGTGCATAGTGTTTCCCGTACGTGCATAGTGTTTCCCATACGTGCATAGTATTTCCCGTACATGCATAGTGTTTCCCGTACGTGCATAGTGTTTCCTGTACGTGCATAGTAATTTGGTGGATGAATAGTGATTTTGTAAGTTGGAAAACTTTTCACGCCACCCTATGTACGGGACGTGATATGGATGTTTCGAAGTCATATTAGTAATACGCGGAGGAAATAAGTGAATGCAGAGACGATCGGAATTCAGAAATTCCAAATTCTTTTTCGGTATAATATTTGACCAGACAGTGGATTATATATTATTATAATCCAAGAATTGAGATATTAACTTTGAGGATTTGATATTTTGGGATGTTATTATATTTGATTTAAGAATGAAGGTAGGAAACCACTGAGGCAGTGAAACAAGCGTTCTAGAAACCACTAAAACGTTACAACGAGATTAAGCAATTAAGCGAACAAATCAGGGATTAAGGATCAAGATTGTGACAAGATTAAATATCCTATATGATCATCAAGAGAATTATATCAAGTGGATTAAATTATTTAATCAAGGATTAAATCAAAACAATTTAGGAGTTAAGTGATTTAAATCACTTAAATCAAACAAGAAACAAAACAAATATCTATCAAAACTTATCCAAGACTCTTGGCTCTTACCCCAATGCTATCAATCTCATCCTACCAGCTGATAATATCTAGTTATATGAGCAAAAAGTAGATGATCAAGTGGGAGAAAAGAGAGAAAAGCAAAAGAAAACATAGAACATAAAAACTGTCCAGCAGAAACATAACACAAAGAAAAATTCATATCTTCACTTCTATCCATTTTTAAATCACCAAATTTTATTCATAGCTTCTCCAGTCCATGGGCAAGATTCGTTCCAAATTTCATGGAAATCCAAGTAGTATAGCCTAGTCAAATCCATGCTTAAAGTTGGAGGACCAAAACTGTCCAGGTTCTGATCAGAAGAAAGATGGGGCTCAAAACCCTAGCTCCCATGGTTGGATTCTTGTGTTCTATAGCTCAAAAGAAAGCCCTTGAAGAGTAGAAGGTGTGGTAAAAATTTTAGAACCAAACTCTTAGTTTTTGATTTTATATGATTTTTACAAGATTGACGATGAATAGTGGATCTTAGAAACTAACTTTGTTTTCATGATTTCTTTGGATGATCTAAGGTTTGATTAAGCTAGACAAGGACCATACCAAGCTTATTAAGGTTATATCATACTCCAAGGAAGGTAGATCTCTTGAAACCCTAGCATTTGATTTGAGATTTATGAATGTTTTTGATGGATTTAGCTTGGTATAATTATATTGATAATTATAAGCATGATTATGTAATTAGTTATATGATTTAAGATGCATGATGATTTTGATGCTAAGATCAGTAGCTTCTGGACTTGTGAGATGATTATTATGTGTATAAGTTGTATTGATGCCCGGTGTGGCTTGGGTTGTTGATTGCGATTTTTGGAACGTTCGTATTATAGCCGTTATAATGCCGAAATTTCGTTAATCATTGAAAACCATGCATCACAGTAGGTCTAGTGGCTGAAACTGGACAAGTATCTAACATGCCCTTGTAGATCTTGAGTCTTAGATCATTTTGGAAAAAGAATCGAATCAAACAGACTTAGGGTTTAGGATTTATGACCGATTTACTAAAAGTAGTTCGAATCCGTAAACGAAAGTTCGTAACTGAAATTGAACCCTCGTAAAATATGTAAAGTCATGACGAATCTTGGTAAATAAATACTAGAGGTAAAAAGAAAGGTGTGAAAGAAAACCGTATGTCAAAAGCATCGTTTTTCGATTTATTAAAAATATTCGAGTCGAGGTTAAACGCGAACGAACCCCTAAAAGACGACTCTATTATAACTTCGGTAAAACACTTAGAAAACGGAAGATAAAACTCGGAGTATAATATTGGTTCGTAACGATCGACTTTAGAACTTGTATGACTTAAGTATGTCCCAAGTGTAAGTACAGTGACATGTCGTATTAACGAACGAATGTCGGGTCAGATCAATGATAAAAGGAATCCACAAAAAGGGGTATAACGAGATAACTCGAGAACGTGTTTTGATTTAAGTATAACTTAACTTTTAAGATGTTAAGTGATTAATCCCGAATGCCTTGGCTATTTATAGATCACCAAGCTGACCCGGGACCCGCTACCACCACCCCTTACCGTACTCGACTACCAGGCAAGTTTCAATTCCCTTCTTTAGGCTGTTGTTGTGATTGAATATATATATATATATATATATATATATATATATATATATGTTTTCCGTTATACATATGCCATAGCATGCATGCCTACTTTCAAGTTATATCGTTATGCTTGTTCCCTGATTGTTTATTGGCTTATAAATTAGATAACTAACGTATCAATTATAAGCCGGTTATTGTAAGACCCTCATAGAAGGGCGTATACATCTTATTCGTCAAATATAGACCGGGAGTCAATATTTCTTGATATATCGAGATTATCTCGGAGGAAAATATTTAAGTAAATATTTTCCATTATTTGGACGACGAATATTATTTGAATATTCGTTCGAGATTATTTATTTAACGATCCTTACTTCAAATAATTATTTGAACGTAACCATTCGACGAATAATATTTTTCAATATTCATTCAAAGTCGAATAGAATATCGATTATTATTCCGAATATTCTTCTAAAGATTAGACTACTAAATGAATATTATTTGAATATCCATTTAGACTATTATTTTATTAAATGAATATTACTTTTGAATATTCATTTAAGATATTAATTACTTGATGATTATTATTCTAATATTCATCTGAAGCTTGATTTATTTATCGAATATCATCTCGAATATTCCTTTAAAGTTTGGATTACTAAATGAATATTACTTGATATTCATTTAGAATATTATTCATTAAATGAATATTACTTTTTGAATATTCATTTAAATTCCTTATTAATTAATGAATATTATTTTGAATATTCATTTAAATATTTATTTATTCAATAAATATTCTCTTGATGTTTCTTCAAGGATTATTTGGAGAAATACTCTGATTAATGATATTCTTTCATATTCCTAAATATTCTTTAAATATTTTAATTCAATAAATATTCTCTGAATATTTATTCCATACTTAGAATAACCTCAATAAGGTTTATCTTCTTCGATTATTACGGAAAATATCTCGGAGTCATATTATTATTAATCTTATATCAAGAAAGGTTCTTAGACATCATTCTTCTTGAGTCTATCTCCCTAAAAATAAGGGAACCTTACTTGGAAAATGTTATTTATCTTGTCGACTTCCCGGTCATAAAGTATTCTCTTCACTCGCAACTCGGGTGCTATGGACTTATTAAGTCGTTGTTTACCTTCTCATCTTTCGAGGGGTAAGATTGTTGGAACAAGTTGATATTCGTTACCAAGCAATAGCTTGGAAGTTATTGGTGAATTTTCCTTTCCAACTAGATACGACTACTTTGTAGAGTCTTATCAACAAGTATTATACTTGGGGGGGACGAACGTTACATTCAGAATCATGAATTCTATTTGAACTAGGAGTCGTGTAAGAGGCCGAGTAGCGCCGATCCATCCCCTTTGGCCCAACCGTTGGCCGGGGAGAGCTAGTAAGGCGGTATACAAGTAAAGCCGTCAGTTCTTCCTTCTACCGGTAGTAAATCTAATTTGAGCTGTACGATCTCGACTGATCATCAAGATTGGAACAGCGGGCGTGGTGAATACTCCATCATTGGTTCATCATCCAAACTTAATTATTTCTTGCAACATGATTACTGTTGGCAGAGCTGGAAAAGTGTTCATAACTGGAATTGCAATCTTTTCATGCAAGTTCCTCTTTTTAATGAAATGAGAATATCTCGCTTACTTTTGATGTAGCAGATATTTCTACAAACAAATACTTTAAGTTACCTTGTAACTTCATCGTTCATATTATACTGGCATCATTTCCGTAAATGCATGGCATATGGTTTGAAAGATACTTTTGAACTGTTATATATTATCGTTCAGTTATATATTATTGTTGGTGGGCTATTGCTCACCCTTGCTTTATTATTATATCACAACAACAGCTAGACCAGATGACTCGCACAAGGCGCACTCGACGCGGGCGAGGACGATGAGACTACCAGAGCTGAAGAAGAAGCTATTGGTAGGATATATTTATTCTTTCAGTACCAAGTATATGGTCTAGTATGACTTATGTAAATGGATGGCAAAGAGTATGTATTTATATTGAAATTCTTTTGGATTGTAAGAACTCATAATGTGATTAATAAAAATTTGATTGTTACTCTGATTTCATCTCTGGGACTATAACGGGTGTGTTTTACATTGTTGTGTTGGGTCAAAGAGATGTAATTTATTTTATGTTAAGGAAAGTTCAAGTGTTGTGGATTGAATTGGAAACCGTAACTGTAATAACCCTAACTTTAGAAAGGCTACAGTGCCCAAATGAATAGTGATCTTGAGGAATCCATGGAAATGGTGTGTAGGTACTCTATATTAGGGATGGAAAATGAGTAAACAGAAACCATATTAGTGTTGTACCTTAAAAATAAGTGACTCGAAATGACGATGGATTTTAGAAATTCCTGAATTTTGATTTTGAGGATTTTGAGCTCGAACGAACTTCTATATCTTGGATATTAAGGAGTATAGAAATACTAAAGGAATTATATATTGAGGAATTAGTGAATTTAAGTTAAACCAAGGGATTATTAAGTTAAGAGAATACCAAAGGAAATTGGATTTGTAAATGATTTCGAAAACCACTGAGATAATGAGGTATACTCGAAACGAACCACGATTAGACGAGTATGGAAACCAAGCAACCAAGATTAGTAATCTAACAAGGATGCATACCACATTATGATTATCCAAGATTATTAGCATAATACTTAGAAAATAAGGAAATGAGAAATATTAGATCATCCTAATGACATCACTAATGATCTCACTTTCCACTAACTAGTTTTAAGGGTAAATTAGTCAATTTCCAAGGAAAATATCAACCAAGGCTTCTAGGACAAGCTAGGATTTAACAAATATTAACATAATACAAATGAGATAAGATCAATTAGCAAAAGAAAATCTCTTCCTCTCCCCTTCATCAAGCTCCATTCGAATTTCATAAAAAAAAAGGAGAAAAGAAATTCCAAAACCCTAGCTCTCTTCAATAACAAATCAAGAGGAAAATCATGGATGATCTTGGAGGATAGAAAGAGTGATATACAAAGTTTTATAGCCATCCATCATCATTTAGTAAGGTAACAAAAATTGTGAAGTTGATGATGAATAGTAAATGAATAGTAAAATCTTAGTATTAACTTTGTTTTAATGGTTCCTTTAGTTGATTCAAGCTAATTCAAGGTGGTTTAAGGTGTACCCAAGGCTTGTTAAGTGTTATCAAAGCTTCAAGGAGGTATAATCATGCTTGCTCTTTTATATTTATGATGGATATTGTTTGGGTTAGTGATTAAGTAGTGTAATTGTTAAGATTATGATGATCCATGTGTTTGTAAGTGATTAAAGTTGAATATGAAAGTGTTTGGGATTGTAACCATGGCTGGTAATGAAGACCACATGGTGTAGGTGATGATTATTGAGTTTGATAATTGATTTGGAGGAGTTGGATTTATTGAAAGTACGAAATTATAGCCGTTATAATGCCCGATTTTCGTTAGGATATGATTTGCCCTGTTTTGGATCCCCTGAATCCGTACGGTACCCTACTGTCTAGGTTCCTAATTGACCATGAAATGATAGAGCTTAGTTCATAGATCGTTTTGATATAAGGTGCGTTAAAATCTGATGAACGGTTTAGGAGAAAAGTCAGTTTTAGTGAAAGACGTTCGAAAACCGAGAAACCGTAAATGTATCAAACTTGAGGTTACAATTACCATACTTTAACATTGTTAAAAGTCACGAAATTTTGGGATATGGTAGTAGTGTGGTCAAAGAACTATTTCCATTTGACTTTACATTAAAATTCGAAATTTAAAAATTATAAGAAATTCTGCAGTCGAGTGTGGTCGTTAAGGGAAATGGTGAAAACCCCTGAAACTTCGATTTAGGTTATAAATGGTTAAGTTCTTGAACCTTTGGGGTAATAGGAATACGTTAAACATATATTAAAGTTTCAAAGGTAATGTTATACAAGAGTGTAGTGAGTAAGAGATGTGGTTCTAACGACGGTCCTTTTGTGTTTATAGAAACTCCGGAAGAGGGACGAGCCATACCGTCAGGATATCGAAACCGAGGCAAGATTTCTTCTATCCCTACTTGTAAAACTACTTATCTTCACAAAGAAACTTGATTTCATGGAATATATATGTGATGCTAATATTACTATATGGTGAAGAAATTGTCTTCCTTGAGTATTGATATTGAAAAGAAGAGTATACGAAGATGTATATGAATATGACTATGAGTACGAAAATGTATATGAATATGGATATGAGTATGAGATGGATATGTATAGAGATGATTATGCATGAAGTGAACATGCCTTATGATTAAAAGTAAATAAAAGGATGGTATCAGTTGTTATCTAGGGTTATATGATTTATAATATTTTGCTAAAGATATTCTTTCCAAATATCAGTGGTTTAATATATAATAATTGATTATTATTTACTACTCTTAAAATAGATGAAATATTTTATGAATATAAAAGTATATTTGATTTCTGAATATGAAAGAGAGGTCTGAATCATAATCAAAGCATTATGATATATATATATATATATATATATTTTATAGAAGTAATGTGCGAGAATGGAAATGATATGAGAGAATGATATGTGGAAATGAAAGTGAGAAAATGGAAATGTGGAATGATATTTTGAAAAGAGAATAATGATGTGATAAAGAGGGGGATTGCAACAGACTTGCGTAAGTGGCTGTGTCAGGGCTGTGTGCGACACAGTCCAGCATTTATTATTTTTATTACGGCACGAAGATGCCAAGGGAGGATGTTAGCAGGTGGCCTTCCTCCAGGGATGATCTTCATTCCTTCTACCGGTAGTAAAAAGAGAGCAGGTACGATTAGGCGACTGATCATCGTTCTAACGTATCAGGCGACAGCAGATATCCCCAATGTTTTTGAAAAGAAAGTGTAGACAATGGTTTTCAGATTTCTATACTGATAACAGAATAATGATGTGAGATGATGGAATGATAGTTACAGATGAAGAAAAACTGATATTATATTATTTTAGATTTCTATACTGAAAACAGAATAATGATATGAGATGATGGTATTATGGTTGCAGATGAAGAAAAACTGATATTATATTAATTTAGATTTCTTTCTTATAATAGTGAGTGGATGATGTATTATTAAATAAGAGCTTTACTCTTCCTTAAGGATTTTAATTGTTTCCTGCTATTACATATGCATATACATATATGTATACTCGTTCACATTTTAAATTTTAGTTACAGTATGATCTTGCTGAGCTATTATAGCTCACTCTTGCTACTTATGTATATAGCAGCTAGGTCCCATGCCGATACTACGTACCACACCCCGCAAGAGGGTAAGGGAAAGGCGACCTTTTGAGCGAGTGCTGGCAACCATCCCCGAGGTAGTGACAAGCGAAGGGGCTTAGTATACTTATGTAAATTAAGTGTGTAAGTTGTAATAAACTTTAGTTGTTGAAGTGCTTCCTGTAGAAGCTTTGTTCAACAATGTACTTAGTAAATTCTGGGCTTGTAATAACTGTTAACTTTAAAACTTTTAAATATTGTGGTTGTTGTTCTATGAGCATATGACTGGTGTGTGTATGTATTATTGTGGGGTCAACTGCTTATTTATTTATGTATAAAAAAAAAGGACTACAGAGATATTGATATTGATCGGAAATTGGACCGTGATGACCTGGATCCTTGACCCCGGATCCCGGGGTGTCACAGATGGTATCAGAGCTAAGAGTCATAATGCTCAAGAACAAAAGTAATAATAATAAATATATCAGTTATAATATAAATTGTGAACTTCCATCAAGTTCAGGGGTGGTATATCGCAGGTAGTATTTACTTTAAGCATATATTATAATTTTATAGACTGTTACTAATAGAATTTTATGTTTTATTATAGGGAGCGGAGATGGGTGAGCCGAGTCAGGACCCCCAGTGGCTAGGGATGTCAGAGCAGGAGCTATTAGATCGTCAGCTGGCCGGGGTAGAGGTCCCCGAGTATGCAGTTGAGGACCTCAGGGAGAGACGCCGGGCGGCGGCTAGAGAGCGATTAGAGAGAGAGGAGGCAGAGGAGCAGAGACGGAGAGATGCTGTGACCCTAGTGCCATATATGGGTAGACCGTCTACAGGATCTGACGAGGCAGGTCCTTCCAGAGTGAGATCGGAGATCCCTGAGGAGGAGAGGCCACTGCGTAAGAGGCCTAGGTTGTCAGTTATACCTGAGGAGCCGATTGAGTGGAGGGATATTCAGATGGTTCCCACCCCTGTCCGACCCGTCCCAGTGCCGTCACCAGTTCCATCCCCTCTACCTAGTCCTGACCCTATAGATGATCCTTTTGAGCAGTTTACCCCTCCAGGGCATTTTGGTTTTTTTGAGGAGGAGGAGGATCCTTCAAAGGATGCTGAGACAGAGTCGGTTCCTCCATCCCCACCCTTTGCACCTCCACCACCTCCACCTGTAGATGCACCTCCCCTAGCTGTATCCCCTCAGGAGGCACCCCTACCGGCGGGTGACCCACTTTCAGCTACCTTATTGACCGAGTACTTTGCCCTTCAGGGACAGTTGGAGGAGTCCCGCAGGACTATAAACACCCTTCTACAGAGGTTAGAGAGAGGGAGAGGAGGGGTTATCCCGGATGGGATGTCTCTGGGGATGATCAGTATTGAGCTACGAGCATTAGGAGATATTAGGAGGTTGTTGGGTGATAGAGGAGACCCGGCATGGAGGGCCCAGATAGTTGATACGGTTACTACCATGGTAGTCCAGATCCGGGATGTTGTCAGGGCAGGGTTGTGAGCCGGGATAGTAGTTTCGTCACTAATCAGACTAGTCATCTTGTTGATGTCATTTTGGGGATTAGTTTAGTTGTTCACTGTTTTAATCCCAGTCTGATTAGAGGACTGCTAGTAGTACTTTTGGTGATATCGGATTAGTATGTACGGCTATGTTTTGGGTTTCGAACCTTGTATTAGATGATGTATATTATTAGCAGTAAAAGATGTTGTACCCAAATTGTAAAATATTTATGTACATTAATGAAGTTTGTGCATTTCTATCTAAATTTTTGCTCCATTTTTTTTTTATATAATAAATGTTGAGACTCAGAAATATTGATGTATAAAAGGTGATTGACTTAATGAAAAGGCTATCGTGTTAAGGGCGATACACTTACCTACTAAAGTTATGGTATAACTAGATGTAAATCGCGTGATAAAGATATTGTGATGTGCAAATGAGCTAATTAATGATATAATTGTGTATATAGAAATGATGTATATAGTAACCCAAATTCGGGTAATTAATAAGGACTATTGTTATGTACAGAACTATGCCGCCTAGACGTGATAGTAGAGCGAATGCAAGGGAAAATGAGAGAGACGAAAGAAGTCGAAATATAGAAGGTACTAGACTGAACGAAAATGCTTATAATGAAGAAAATCATGAAGAAGGAGAAGAGGAATCAACTGGCCAACAAAGGAATCCGGGAGGTGATCCCTTTGCCCAATTCATGGACTTATTAAGGCAGAATTTGGCTAATACACAGAATCCCCAACAACCACCTGTTCTCCCCAATCAGGCAGCTAATTCCTTTCGTGCCTTTAAGTCATTAAAGCCCCCAGAATTCGAGGGAACCACTAACCCAGTAGTAGCTAGGGCATGGCTAAAAGAAATGGAGAAAGCTTTCGAAATACTGAGGATAGAGGAAGATCAGAAAACAGTTTTTGCAGCCTATCTCTTAAAGGGAGAGGCAAGTTACTGGTGGGAAGCTAGGAAGAACCTGGAGGAAGCGGGAGTGATAACCTGGGAGCGTTTCACTAGGGTGTTCCTAGAAAAGTATTCTCCTAGGTATTTAGAAAACCAAATGGAATTAAAGTTTCTGGAGTTAAAACAGGATAACCTAACAGTAGCAGAGTATGAAAATAAATTTACAGAACTGTCGAGGTTTGTTCCCGAGTTTGTGCGTACTGAAGAACAACGTGCAAAAAGGTTTCAACAAGGGTTGAAACCCTGGTTACGAACGAGAGTGGCCCCATTTGAGTTGACTGATTATGCTGCAGTGGTTCAAAAGGCATCAATTATAGAGGCCGAGAGTGAGCAGGCTCAAATAGGTCGAGAGAATAAGAAAAGAAGATTTGAGGGCCCAAAAGGAGGTTCAAGTGAGGGAAGCTACTTTAACAAAGGAGGTAGAGGACAAAAATCTCAATTTGTGGGAAAGTCGGGGGGTAACAAGACTACTAGTGAGACGGTGAATCAGGGTGGAAAATCTTCAGGGACATTTCAGTCCAATCAATCACGACCACCATTACCAGATTGTGACACGTGTGGTAAGAAGCATATAGGAGTCTGTAGAGTGCTGGGAGTAACTTGTTTCAAGTGTGGACAAAAAGGACACTACCTTAACCAGTGCCCATCAACTGATGCAAACCCTAAAAGAGATGTTAAGTGTTACCAGTGTCGGAAATTAGGACACATTGCTAGAGATTGCCGTTCAGGTGGGTCATACGCGCCAGGACAGAGTGGGGCTGCTTCAAATAGGCCTACTGCTAGAGTGTACAACATGACCTTAGGGGAAGCGTTGACGAAACCAGATGCGGATACAGGTACTTGCTTTTCGATTTAAATTTTGTGTGTAAGTCTTTGGTTAAGGATCGACTTAATCAATTAATGGAATAAATAAGTTAATAATATAGATAAGGAAAATCAGTATCTGTTAAGGGCTAGGAAACGTTATGAAAAGAAAAGTAGGAGTGTTTTGGGAAAACACAAGCTCGTTGAGACGAACAGGAAATATATATTATAGGTAGTATTTTCTTACAATTGTTTTAAAGAATATTATTAGAGCTTATTTTCTGGAAAATTTTACAGAGAGGAGCTATAGAAATATTGAGGAATTAATATTTATGTCATGATAGAGATCAGAAGATGGTCAAACCATAAGTGAGATACACTACCATTCAGGAAAGGTCAATGTGGTGGCGGATATCTTCGTCAAAAGAGGAGGGAGAGACGAGATAATATGGAATGACTGGAAACAGAGGGAGATTTGTGAGGAAAAGACAGTAAAAGGACTGCTATTGATAAACTAAATGGCATGTTGATGAATGACAAGGAAGTTATGTTGGTGTATTTCTGCGCAAACAAGATAGAGATATTACAGAAGGAAAAGGATAAAGGAAATAGTGTGGAAGTTAGAAGGTGTGAATGAGAAAGATACTTATGGACATTTCCAACATGATTCCGGGACGGAATCCTTTTAAGGGGGGAAGACTGTAATAACCCTAACTTTAGAAAGGCTACAGTGCCCAAATGAATAGTGATCTTGAGGAATCCATGGAAATGGTGTGTAGGTACTCTATATTAGGGATGGAAAATGAGTAAACAGAAACCATATTAGTGTTGTACCTTAAAAATAAGTGACTCGAAATGACGATGGATTTTAGAAATTCCTGAATTTTGATTTTGAGGATTTTGAGCTCGAACGAACTTCTATATCTTGGATATTAAGGAGTATAGAAATACTAAAGGAATTATATATTGAGGAATTAGTGAATTTAAGTTAAACCAAGGGATTATTAAGTTAAGAGAATACCAAAGGAAATTGGATTTGTAAATGATTTCGAAAACCACTGAGATAATGAGGTATACTCGAAACGAACCACGATTAGACGAGTATGGAAACCAAGCAACCAAGATTAGTAATCTAACAAGGATGCATACCACATTATGATTATCCAAGATTATTAGCATAATACTTAGAAAATAAGGAAATGAGAAATATTAGATCATCCTAATGACATCACTAATGATCTCACTTTCCACTAACTAGTTTTAAGGGTAAATTAGTCAATTTCCAAGGAAAATATCAACCAAGGCTTCTAGGACAAGCTAGGATTTAACAAATATTAACATAATACAAATGAGATAAGATCAATTAGCAAAAGAAAATCTCTTCCTCTCCCCTTCATCAAGCTCCATTCGAATTTCATAAAAAAAAAGGAGAAAAGAAATTCCAAAACCCTAGCTCTCTTCAATAACAAATCAAGAGGAAAATCATGGATGATCTTGGAGGATAGAAAGAGTGATATACAAAGTTTTATAGCCATCCATCATCATTTAGTAAGGTAACAAAAATTGTGAAGTTGATGATGAATAGTAAATGAATAGTAAAATCTTAGTATTAACTTTGTTTTAATGGTTCCTTTAGTTGATTCAAGCTAATTCAAGGTGGTTTAAGGTGTACCCAAGGCTTGTTAAGTGTTATCAAAGCTTCAAGGAGGTATAATCATGCTTGCTCTTTTATATTTATGATGGATATTGTTTGGGTTAGTGATTAAGTAGTGTAATTGTTAAGATTATGATGATCCATGTGTTTGTAAGTGATTAAAGTTGAATATGAAAGTGTTTGGGATTGTAACCATGGCTGGTAATGAAGACCACATGGTGTAGGTGATGATTATTGAGTTTGATAATTGATTTGGAGGAGTTGGATTTATTGAAAGTACGAAATTATAGCCGTTATAATGCCCGATTTTCGTTAGGATATGATTTGCCCTGTTTTGGATCCCCTGAATCCGTACGGTACCCTACTGTCTAGGTTCCTAATTGACCATGAAATGATAGAGCTTAGTTCATAGATCGTTTTGATATAAGGTGCGTTAAAATCTGATGAACGGTTTAGGAGAAAAGTCAGTTTTAGTGAAAGACGTTCGAAAACCGAGAAACCGTAAATGTATCAAACTTGAGGTTACAATTACCATACTTTAACATTGTTAAAAGTCACGAAATTTTGGGATATGGTAGTAGTGTGGTCAAAGAACTATTTCCAGTTGACTTTACATTAAAATTCGAAATTTAAAAATTATAAGAAATTCTGCAGTCGAGTGTGGTCGTTAAGGGAAATGGTGAAAACCCCTGAAACTTCGATTTAGGTTATAAATGGTTAAGTTCTTGAACCTTTGGGGTAATAGGAATACGTTAAACATATATTAAAGTTTCAAAGGTAATGTTATACAAGAGTGTAGTGAGTAAGAGATGTGGTTCTAACGACGGTCCTTTTGTGTTTATAGAAACTCCGGAAGAGGGACGAGCCATACCGTCAGGATATCGAAACCGATGCAAGATTTCTTCTATCCCTACTTGTAAAACTACTTATCTTCACAAAGAAACTTGATTTCATGGAATATATATGTGATGCTAATATTACTATATGGTGAAGAAATTGTCTTCCTTGAGTATTGATATTGAAAAGAAGAGTATACGAAGATGTATATGAATATGACTATGAGTACGAAAATGTATATGAATATGGATATGAGTATGAGATGGATATGTATAGAGATGATTATGCATGAAGTGAACATGCCTTATGATTAAAAGTAAATAAAAGGATGGTATCAGTTGTTATCTAGGGTTATATGATTTATAATATTTTGCTAAAGATATTCTTTCCAAATATCAGTGGTTTAATAAATAATAACTGATTATTATTTACTACTCTTAAAATAGATGGAATATTTTATGAATATAAAAGTATATTTGATTTCTGAATATGAAAGAGAGGTCTGAATCATAATCAAAGCATTATGATATATATATATATATATATATATATATATATATATATATATTTTATAGAAGTAAAGTGCGAGAATGGAAATGATATGAGAGAATGATATGTGGAAATGAAAGTGAGAAAATGGAAATGTGGAATGATATTTTGAAAAGAGAATAATGATGTGATAAAGAGGGGGATTGCAACAGACTTGCGTAAGTGGCTGTGTCAGGGCTGTGTGCGACACAGTCCAGCATTTATTATTTTTATTACGGCACGAAGATGCCAAGGGAGGATGTTAGCAGGTGGCCTTCCTCCAGGGATGATCTTCATTCCTTCTACCGGTAGTAAAAAGAGAGCAGGTACGATTAGGCGACTGATCATCGTTCTAACGTATCAGGCGACAGCAGATATCCCCAATGTTTTTGAAAAGAAAGTGTAGACAATGGTTTTCAGATTTCTATACTGAAAACAGAATAATGATATGAGATGATGGAATGATAGTTACAGATGAAGAAAAACTGATATTATATTATTTTAGATTTCTATACTGAAAACAGAATAATGATATGAGATGATGGTATTATGGTTGCAGATGAAGAAAAACTGATATTATATTAATTTAGATTTCTTTCTTATAATAGTGAGTGGATGATGTATTATTAAATAAGAGCTTTACTCTTCCTTAAGGATTTTAATTGTTTCCTGCTATTACATATGCATATACATATATGTATACTCGTTCACATTTTAAATTTTAGTTACAGTATGATATTGCTGAGCTATTATAGCTCACTCTTGCTACTTATGTATATAGCAGCTAGGTCCCATGCCGATACTACGTACCACACCCCGCAAGAGGGTAAGGGAAAGGCGACCTTTTGAGCGAGTGCTGGCAACCATCCCCGAGGTAGTGACAAGCGAAGGGGCTTAGTATACTTATGTAAATTAAGTGTGTAAGTTGTAATAAACTTTAGTTGTTGAAGTGCTTCCTGTAGAAGCTTTGTTCAACAATGTACTTAGTAAATTCTGGGCTTGTAATAACTGTTAACTTTAAAACTTTTAAATATTGTGGTTGTTGTTCTATGAGCATATGACTGGTGTGTGTATGTATTAGTGTGGGGTCAACTGCTTATTTATTTATTTATAAAAAAAAAGGACTACAGAGATATTGATATTGATCGGAAATTGGACCGTGATGACCTGGATCCTTGACCCCGGATCCCGGGGTGTCACAGTAACGACCGGATCCTGGACCCCGGATCTGGGGGTGTTACACAGGGTAAATTTTAAATGAGCATGATGGGAGAACTGAAATTCTTTCTTGGATTGCAAATAAGTCAAAGGACAGATCGAACAGCAACAAGAAGAACCAGACAAATCAACGAATCGGGTTAACTGGACTGGGTTACTGTGTTCGAAACGGTGTGGTGGAGAAATGAATTGGGCAAGTGTTTGCAGTGCTGTAAGAATCGAATGAAAGAAGTTTTGCTTGTGAATTTACTACGAAAAGAAAGAGGAAAGGGGTGAGAGGTTTTTGCTCAATGAAAAAAATAATAATAATAATAACAAACAAACAAAACCGAGTAGTTGCTGGGTATTAGAAAAAAAAACAGGGGAATTCAAGTGTGGCTTCGAAATATCAAACTAAAGGGACAAGAAAACTGATTTTAAAAACTGAATTTTTTTTTTTACAATCTGCTGAAATTTAAATTCAAAACTAATATATTATTTTTTTTCCTTTGAAAATTAACTACGAAAATTATAAAATTAATTACGAAATTAAAAACAATTATTCTAAGGAAATTGGAATGAGAATTAAATGGCCCACAATAAAATGGAGATTTAAAGGGGCAAAATTAAGAATTAAAACTACGAACAAGAAAATAAATTTCGTTACTTTCAACCCCAAGTGGTTAGCAACGGGATTTACGAAAATAACGAAACAAGGCAACAATAACGAAAGAGCAAGACAAGAAGTAAAGAAAATAAAAATTGCATTAATTATAATAGAAGTGTTTACAAGATTTGAAACTAAGAGAAGAAATACAAGAAATTAAAACTACCCTCAAATCTAAGTTTTTAAATACAAGCGGGGTGAGGGGGTATTTATAGGATAGGAATTAGGGTTAAGGGGGGTGTTGGGTTAATCCCCACCATACATTTGTGGTGTGTGGTGGTGAAATCCTAGCCATCTATTTGTTTCCTTCCCCCTTAAGCTTTGAAGAGTTGATCTTGACCATACACTTCTCTTATGTGTTGGGATGATCTCCACCTTCCACTTGTCTTGAAATATTCCTTTTTCTCCAAGCTCCTAATTCTTTTCCTTCTTTAATTTCTGGTCCTTTTTCTTCCTCTTTTTCCCTTCCTTGCTCTTTATTTCTTTATTTTATCATTCCTTTATTTATTTACGAATTTCCTGAAATGTAACAAAATAAATTATTAAAATACGAGTTCAAGCAATAAATAGGTAATAAAACTATGCAAAAATATGCACTTATCAAATGCCCCCATACCTATCTTTTGCTCGTCCTCGAGTAAAAACAAAAAAGAAAATCTAGATAAAAAGTCCTATACTCCTTTTCGTAGGTGTGACGGTTGCATTTGGCATATGCAACAAGCCCTTTAAACCCCTAGGCAGCCCTAGTGGACGAGTGAGGTCTCGTGAGGGCCTATAGTGAATGTACCCACAAAATCCCTCTAGTTTGTATAAAAGATCACATGGCAATGCACACCACATATACATGTCCTCTCATGATACATCAACTTGAGAATCAAAATGAAGTTGCAAAGTCTTGGTGTGGAAAATGCAAGGATTCACATAGTCTACTTAAAGAACCATGCAAGAGTGATTATAAGTTCATGTCAAGTGCAAAAATTATTGGTAACCATGCTAAGTCTACAAGGGCACACCTCAGAGTCAAAACTTGAGATCTCTTATGCAAAAAACAAATAAGCAATACCTCACCTTTCACTCACAAAAGAATATTCACTCAAGAACAAGGGTAAGTGTATCACTCAATTCCAACAAAATCAAATGCATGCTTGACACTTGGTATCATTCCAACTTAAATCACAACACACATTAATAATGACAATCAAAAGGTCTTTATTATGGTTGTAATGGGGCTAGGGATAAGGTATGTCAAGAAAGGCCAAAATAAGGTGAAGTGTCAAAAATTAGTAGTCACCATGAATATCATGCACAACACCAAACTTCCTCCCCACACAATTTATTTTCATTTTTCAACAAACAGACTTGACTAGTCGAATGAAGGAGGATTACAAAAAAAACATAAGTATGCTCTCATATGAATATTTTTTTTCATTTTTTCATCAATTTTTTTTTCTTTTTTTTTCAATTTTTTTTTTCAATTTTTTTTTTTCAATTTTTTTTTCATTTTTTTTTCTTTATTCATTTTTATTTATGAGAGCTAAGATAAATGTAACAATAATCCTCACTTAGATTTAACTTGAACATCGACTAGCAAGGTAACAACAAATATTTCCTCGAGAGTTATGAACAATAGTAAACCCTATTTCACACACCTTATTGCTCCCTCAAGTTCCTACTAGCCTTTGACAAAATGGGATCAAGAATACGTAAGGCTAAACAAGAAAAAGGTCTTAGGCGAGTAATGTGGTGTGTCACCGAAAGAATAAGATTAAGCTCAAAGGGTTAACTAATTGATCACATAAGCATGGTGTGGATATTTTTGGAAATATAGGTTATTCCTAAATGCCTTTATCATTTTGTCATCAATCAATGTCATGCGTTTCAAGAAGGAACTCAAACAAGTGCTAGCGATGCAAATGACAAGTGGACACTCAAGCAAAAGAATATAAATGCAAAAGATGTGCATATAGGCTCAAAATCTCAATTGGTGTAGTAAAACATAATCAATCTCAAGTAAAGGTATCTTCAATGCACCTACTTGTACTCAAAGCATGAAGACCAAATCATCTTACACCTAATCATGCCCTTCTAATTTCATGCACAATTCAAATAAGTCTACTAGCTTCACCTTGCTAGTGTAAGTGTGTGAACAAGAACTTTAGCAAATCACTTCTCAAGCAAAAGCTAATGGATTATAAGATTATCATAGCATGCAAGGGTGCATCACGCAACTAGCAATCAATTAACAAGACTAGAATACGAAAAGAACTCTTTTGTGATTTTTTCATTCTTTAATTTTTTTGGATTTTCTGATTTTTATATTTACACTAAACCCCCCCCCCATACCTAAATCATGCATTATCCTCAATGTATGCAAATTCAAAAGAAAAGAGAAATGAGAAAGGATAAAGAAATGCAAAAGAAATGAAAAAGGAAAAAGTTGAGGAAATACCTGATAAGGGATGACGGAGACTGAAAAAATTTCTAAAAAACTATGAAAGAAATTAACTCACACACGCACACAATCCTCCCCCATACCTATCTTACATGAGGGGAGGCAAAAGAATAAAAACGAATTAGCCGATGCCGGTAGGAAATTCGGGTGCAACTTTGAGAAAATATCAAGAAATTTATGAAAATTTTTATTAGAACAGATTTTCTCAATCAACATTGAATCGTTTAACCCTAAAGAACAATTATCACTAATGTTCTCCCTAAACCAATTTAATGCTTCTTTATTTTGTTTAAGCAAATTAGAGATAATGAACGTTTGGTTAGAGTTAGAATCACTAGGAATGACATAAGACAAAGGTTCGTCTTTCCCTAAAGGCTGTTGATCAAATTCGGGATGATAAAGAGGTAAGGCAAATGCGGGTGGTGTACCCACGGGACTCTTAAGAACGGAAGTGTTAAGAACGGGCTCACTACTAACAACCTCGGGTGGGGTCAACCACTTGGAACAATTGTCATTCAAATCTCCTAATGACTTATCAAATGTAGGTGGTTCACCAACGGGAGTTTTAACAATCAGATTTTGGGCACAAGAGACCTCCACGGGTTTGGTTTCCCACTTAGAACAAATATCGTCTAATTCCCTCAACATTTCTTTCGAGGTCATATCCCTTAACAAATCAGCATACTCTCGATTAGACTTATAGTTGACTTTGAAATCCTCTTTGAGAAGAGACTCAATCTCACTATCCACAAAGCTAGACCATGTGACAAACTTGTTAACCACATTGACTCCAATTGGTTGCTCAAAAAGGTCGTTGGGTTCTTTTCCGACGTTGAAAATGTTAAGGTCAATGGTCATGTTACCAAAAGTGAGTTTCATCGAACCATTCCTACAATTAATCAAGGCATTAGATGTAGCAAGAAAAGGTCATCCTAGAATGATAGGAATTTAGTTCTTAGGATTTGTGACGGGTTGAGTCTCGAGGACAACAAAGTCAACCGGGAAGATAAAATCACCAATTTTAATCAAGACATCTTCAATTAATCCCTTGGGCATTTTTATAGAACGATCGGCAAGTTGAAGTGTCATATTGGTCTTTTTGAGCTCGCCTAAACCTAGGGGTTGATAAACGGAAAATGGAAGCAAGTTCACACTAGCGCCTAAGTCAAGTAAAGCCTTGTCCACGAAAGTATTACCTATGACACATGAAATAGTTGGACAACCGGGGTCCTTGTACTTCACGGGAATTTGGTTAGAAAGCATTGAGCTCACTTGGGATGTCAAGAAGGCTTTCTTAGGGAATTGGGTGGTTCGTTTATGAGTACACAACTCTTTAAGACATTTCGCATAGGAGGGAACTTGTTGAATCACGTCTAAAAGAGGAATGTTGATCTCGACTTGTTTGAAAACTTCCAAAATCTTTTCTACTTGAGGCGATTGTTTGTTTGAAAGGAGTCTTTGAGGATAAGGAGCTTTAGGTTTAAAGACTCGTTCGCTAGACACATCGGGAGTGGAATTGGAAAGTGGAACAACAAACGAAGACTTGTTAGGTGAAGGTGGTGTATGAGTAAATGAAGGCTCGCTAGGTGGTAATGATTTGAGAGGAGATTTTGATGACTCGGGAGTGGATTTTGAAGATGAGGGTTCAAGTTGAGAAAGTGTGGGACTAGATGATTCGAAAGTCTCGGAATTAGGAAGATGGTTTGAAGGATTGAGTTTAGGGTTTTGTTCAACATTTGACTCGTCTTCTTCGTCGGGGGACTCGACTCCAACTTGATTATCAACTTTGTTTCCCGACATTAAAGAAATGATAGCATTAACATTTTCAGGTGGTCTTTGGTTGAGAGGAAATTTAGGGTTGACCTCAGTTTGACTCGGGAACTTGTTCTTCTCTCGCTCACACATGGCGTTGGCTAATTGACTCACTTGAACCTCTAACTTAGATATGGCTTGAGTACTAGCATTCAAAAGTTGCCTATCTTGAGTCATGGTTTGCATGAAGGTTTGTTGAGATTGAGCCAAATTAGTTGTTGATTTCAAAAGCGCATCAAGAGTCTTTTCCAAAGAATTAATTCTCTTATCCGACTCGTGAAAGCCGGGAGGGTGGGCGGGTGCTTGATTCGGGGCTTGAATCGAGTTTGGATAAGGAATTTGATTTTGAATCGAGTACGAGTTTTGATTGGGCTTTTGAAAACAAGGAGTTTGAAAAGAAGGTGGCAGAGATTGGTAGTTTTGGATTTGGTTCCACGAGAAATTAGGGTGATTCCTCCAACCGGGATTATAAGTAGGTGCAACCGGATCATTCCTAGGGGTTGGTTGAAACACCGCATTAATTTGATCATAGCCAGGCGAGTTCGAAAAACCTTGATTAAAGTTAGAGCACATAGACATATTTGAGGGGGCGTTACTAGTTTCTAAGGCTTCGAGTCTTCTAGTAAGGGTGGCTAACTTGGCATCAGTAGCAATATTGTTCCCAATTGAATGCATACCCCTAGAAGAACTAGATGACTCGTTGGACTTGTGAGGTTCCCTAGTAGACTCCCACAACATAGTCTTCTCGGCTAATTCCTCGAAAAAGGCCCACCCCTCGTCCTCATCTTTCTCCATGAATTTTCCTTGGCACATAGATTCCAACAACGCGGTTGTTGGTCCATCTAATGCCTCATAAACGATCTTACAAAGCCTCCATTTTTCTATTCCGTGGTAGGGGCATTGTGATAGAAGATTTTTAAAACCATCAAAATATTTCCAAAAAGACTCATTTTCCTCTTGATGAAATTGATTTATTTCGTTTGTAATTCTCGTAGTCTTATGGTTTGGAAAATATTTTTTTAGAAAAATAAGCAAAAATCCCTCCCACGTAGAAATAGAATTAACGGGTAGACTATACAACCATTTTTTTGCATTTTCTTTTAAAGCGAAGTTGATAAGTCTTAGCCTAATGGAGTCCTCGGAAAGATGTTGGAGTTTTTGCAATGCGCAAACCTCCTCAAATTCATGAAGAAAGAGATACGGGTCCTCACCCTCACTCCCATTAAATTTAGGTAACATACTGATGTGGTGAGCTTTAATTTCGAAATTATTACCATTAATGGGAGGAAGGGTGATACACGAAGGTTGGGCGGAACGAGTAGGATAGCAACGGTCCCTAAGAGACATGGCCATTGATAAGTGGATTTTATATCCACTTATTATGCGCTATTTTGGCCTAGATTGGTGGTTTATCTTTAAGTATGTTGTGTCTTTTAATTCATTTTTGTTGTGTTTCAGCATTTGTTGTGCAGAACTCGCAACTTTAGGTATCTAGGCGATAAAAGGCTAAAAAACGGTGGATTTCTGTCTCAATTTTATCAAGTGGACTGGCTACGAGGAAAAAGAATTATCATAAAGAAATTCTGAGTGATATATTCTTAAATTTGGACCCCGGTTGGAATTGATATATTTTTCGTTTCGCAAAAGGAATCCAGTTTCAGATCCTCAAGAGGCCGTAATTTACAGCCATGTTTACTACGGGTTCGGAATAATCTAAAGACTCAGAATTAGACGATGAAGAAATCTCAAAAGATCTCACTAGTCTAGAAGAATTATCCCTAATCCACGTAGTTCGCATAAACCACAAAAGGAAACACGTACAAGTAAGTGCGAAAACTTAAACAAAAAAAAAAAAGAAAGGGTGTAAAATTAAAAGAAAAATTCTAAACCTAAGGTTCCCTAATAAAATAACTAGACATTGCTCCTAACCGTAACGCTACCAAAAACTAGGTAAATCAATAATTATTCGAACCGGCTTGGCCAGGTAGGTGCAAGCATTGCCAAGAGGCTAAACACCAGCCTAGACACCAAAACCTTAATTGGCCAGGTCAGCTTTCGCTTTCCTAGACACCAAAAAGTAGGAATAATTAAAGATTACTTCGTTTTTTAAGGACCTTCCTAATTGAGCGCGAAATTCCTAGGGGCAAACGTCTAATTAATTTTATTAAAGGCTAGGTATGCAAAATGAGGGATTAATGGTTTTCGGGCTAAGGAAAGAGTGATGAAATCCCTTCCCTTATCTTGTAGTGGTTTTGCCCTTAATGTTTATTTACAAAATGATGCAACAAACAATGATATATACAAAAATTATAAGCAAATATGGATGCTTACACTACGTGATTTAATCTAAAGAAAGAAAGAAATTTAACGTACCTTAGGGTCCTCCAGCGATCACCACAATTATAGGTACGAAAAATTTAAAAACAAAAAAAATAAAATCTAGCATGATGTGCACCTACGTGAGGAATGCATGATGCAACAATTATGTATTTACAACTAATTTTTTTGGATTTTTGATTTTTCAATTTTTTTTGATTTTTGAATTTTTTGAATTTTTTTTTTTTTTGTGTTTTTCTAAAAATAAAAAGGGCGAAAAGAGTGAGATACGGTTACCGAAGCAAGCTTTCCATAAATTCCAATTTTCCACGCTTCTTGAGAAGAGTTCCGAAACCTCACAATTTCCTAAAAAGAACGAAATAAAAATAAGCAAGAAATAAAACTAACTCGAAAAATTAAAAATTAAGGCGCGAAAAATAATTAGTCCCCGGCAGCGGCGCCAAAAACTTGTTGTGCTAAAAATAATTAAGACATTTGAATCGCAAGCGCACAATTCGTTTCGTTGTAAAATTTGTGATTCGTTCCTCGGAGACTAATATTTTCGCAAACCTTAACTTTCAACTTAATCGAATTAGAACAAATTTGATTTTTGAGAATTTGGTTTTAACCTAAATAATTGCTAAATGAAAATTTATTTTAATTAATTAAAACTGAATTATTCTAAATTATTCTAAAACTTATTTATTCTAGAATTATTCTACAAATTAAAAATTCTAAATTCAATTTAAATCTAAATTCTAAAATATTCTAAGATTTCTAAATTATTCTAAAAGTCCTAAATTATTTTAAAACTAAAATTACTCTAAATTTATTTTACCATTTCCCCTAAATTTCTAAAAATTCAAATTAAAACTAAATTTTAACTCTAAAACTTTTGGATCAAATTAAAATTGTAAGTACAGAAAAAAAAAATTGACATGACGGTGTACCTTTAATGAAATGGAAATTTGAGACATGAAAATTATGCCTCATCTTGAAACTCAAAGCTATGTACAAGTAAACAAGCAAATATTTGGCAAAAACATAAACTGTTATATATAAAAAATGATCATTTGGGTCGATAGCACCAGACACGGTAACAAATTAAAATAATCCCAAATGCTAAAATATGCATTAACGACCAAACACATAAAGTGCACCTCAACATGTCGCAGGTAAATGAAAACATATTTCACATACATCAAAAATTACATCTTAAGCAAAGAGTACTATAAACATGAGGATCCAATGCCACATCTACAATAATAAGAATTGTACTCTATCCCTGTCATTTACACAGACCAACACAAAGCCTTAGACAAATCGAACAGCAACAAGAAGAACCAGAAAAATCAACGAATCAGGTTAACTGGGCTGGGTTACTGGGTTCGAAACGGTGTGGTGGAAAAATGAATTGGGCAAGTGTTTGCAGTGCTGTAAGAATCGAATGAAAGAAGTTTTGCTTGTGAATTTACTACGAAAAGAAAGAGGAAAGGGGTGAGAGGTTTTTGCTCAATGAAAAAAAAATAATAATAACAAACAAACAAAACCGAGTAATTGCTGGGTATTAGAAAAAAAAACAAGGGAATTCAAGTGTGGCTTCGAAATATCAAAATAAAGGGACAAGAAAACTGATTTTAAAAACTGAATTTTTTTTTTTTTACAATCTACTGAAATTTAAATTCAAAACTAATATATTATTTTTTTTCCTTTGAAAATTAACTACGAAAATTATAAAATTAATTACGAAATTAAAAACAATTATTCTAAGGAAATTGGAATGAGAATTAAATGGCCCATAATAAAATGGAGATTTAAAGGGGCAAAATTAAGAATTAAAACTACGAACAAGAAAATAAATTTCGTTACTTTCAACCCCAAGTGGTTAGCAACGGGATTTACGAAAATAACGAAACAAGGCAACAATAACGAAAGAGCAAGACAAGAAGTAAAGAAAATAAAAATTGCATTAATTATAATAGAAGTGTTTACAAGATTTGAAACTAAGAAAAGAAATACAAGAAATTAAAACTACCCTCAAATCTGAGTTTTTAAATACAAGGGGGGTGAGGGGGTATTTATAGGATAGGAATTAGGGTTAAGGGGGGTGTTGGGTAAATCCCCACCATACATTTGTGGTGTGTGTTGGTGAAATCCTAGCCATCTATTTGTTTTCTTCCCCCTTAAGCTTTGAGGAGTTGATCTTGGCCATACACTTCTCTTATGTGTTGGGATGATCTCCACCTTCCACTTGTCTTGAAATATTCCTTTTGCTCCAAGCTCCTAATTCTTTTCCTCCTTTCATTTTTGGTCCTTTTTCTTCCTCTTTTTCCCTTCCTTGCTCTTTATTTCTTTATTTTGTCATTTCTTTATTTATTTACGAATTTCCTGAAATGTAACAAAATAAATTATTAAAATACGAGTTCAAGCAATAAATAGGTAATAAAACTATGCAAAATATGCACTTATCAATAGGTCAGACCAAGAGGTTGTAGAACCACAGCCTCTATCCCAGGTCTTAGAGCCAAACACTGTGTCTACTCAAATCTCTAAACCTAAATCCAGAACCAAACAGTTAGCTAAAAAGGCTGTTAGAAGAAGTAATAATGTGAGTGATCCCACAGCTCTGCCTCCGCCAAAGAAGAGAAGAAACCTACTACTTGAGGCATCTGTTAGCCCATCCATTTCCTCCCAAAAGGACTTGGACATTGAAATGGCCGATGAACTGTTACTAATTTCATCCTCTCAACATGATGAAATTATTGAAATTCGCCAAAGGGCCGTGGCACCTTGTACAGAGTCAAGCACACCTCTATTACTCACAATGGGGGAAAACATTACCTTAGAATCCGATGTAGTTAAGGACACTGAGCAAGGAGTGCACGATAGGATGGTTACTAAGACAGTGCCTACCATTGTTACGGTAGAAGAGCCTTCACAGGCTTCAGAGGGAAATCTTGACTCTCTGCCATTTATAATAGAGTCATCATCTCCCCTCCCAAGAGGAACATTCCTGGCTCCCTCAAGGGATTCTTCACTCGCAGATTTATCTGGAGAAAGTGAAGGGCAACTTGGTCATCCTATCACTGAAGAAATTCAGTTATCAAATCCAAATGAATTAATAGAGATGACTGAGGATTGGGAATTGCGAACTCCCATTGCACCACCACTGACCTCTCCAGAAGAGGCTAGGGTGATTTCTATTGCAGGTACAGCTTAAGGAAAGGAGCTAGTGTTGAGTGATGAGAGGACCACCTTAAATATGAGTGAAACACATGCACGAAAGGAGAGTGACATATCCTTGAGTGAACATCAGGTGAGCGCACACACTGACACAAACACTTTGTCTCTTATGGCTCAAATAAAAGATCTGCAAAAGAAATTGATGGAAACTGAGGCTGAAAAATAATTTTTCAAAGCACAAGTGGATGAACGGTCTTCTTCTTCCACCTCTGTCAACAATCAGCTCATGATTATTCGTGACGATGTTCAGAACATAAAGACCACACTCACTCCAACAATCAATACATTGATACAATCCAACTCTCAGGCATCTACAGAAAGGTCAGATATTCTAAATGCTATTGACAGACTCTCTAATAGGGTGGATGAACTTCAAGTGGAAATGCATGTAACTGCTCAATCATATTCAACAACCTTTGCGAAGCTTGAAGAAAAATATGATTATATGTTTGAAGGACTTGATCATCTATAAAACATTGTTAAACCTACTCATCATATCACACCAGAACAAAGACCATATTTTGAAGACTATGATGGTGATAATGAAGGGGATGATGATGAAAATAGAGAGCTTGACAGTCAAAGAAAGTCTGTAGAGGATTCCTCAACTAAGGGGGAGAAGACTGGAGGAGGAGAGAAGTCTGGAGGAGGAGAGAAGTCTGGAGGAGCAGGAGGAAGTAAGTCTGGAGGTCAGTCAACTCAGGGGAGGCATAAGGAGAAGTCTACAAAGGGAAAAGAAAAAGCTCATGATCAGGATGTATCAGATTTTGATTTCGATCTGAAGAATAGTAATTTTGAGGTACATCAATTAAATGACATTGAAGAAGATCTTTCAAACTGGCAATATGATCCTGAATTTGAGATGGAACTTCAAGAGGAGAAAGCTGATCGTCAGATGAGACAAGCTAAGCTTGAGAAGACCAGACAAGTAGTTGATAAAAGATTGAAGCTGAAGCAAGCTGAAAATGCAGAGAAACAAAAACTACATGCAATCAGTGTACAAGAAAGGAAAAGAGATATTCAGTTGAAGATTGGTCCAAAGTGGGAGAAATCAAGAGAAATTTTTGATTCTATTCAAAACACTGCTAATGATGATGAACGTTTTCTCCAACTACTTCAACAGTTTCAAGAGACCAATCCAAATTACTTGCAATATATGGATGCATTGATGCTAGAAATCTCGAGGATAGTAGCTGGGTTTGACAGATGTGCAGATCAGCTGATAATTCAGATTGACTCTCGTACAATGGGTTCTCTCTATGTGTCACTTCAAATCTTTCAACAGAGAAGCTTGATTGAACTGTGGATTATGTCTCTAAAGGTAAAAAGGTTTTCTGAACTGAATATTTTACTTCATGAAAGACTTTTGGAGTTTGCTCAAAGGAATAGTCCACAAGTTATTCAAACTACACATCATGTTAAGTTTCTAAAGGGTAATACACTACATTCTTGCTTTCTTGATTCTAAGTCGATGAAATTATATACTGCATCTCATCTGGTCTGGTTAGAACATATGCTGAGGACTACAGGATTCGAAGATAAAGAAAGTATCTTTGTTGCTGACATTATTCGATCATATGCTTTAACTTGCTTTGAAAAGAAATATTACATGCTTCGGAATCGGCTATGGGGCAACCTTGGACTTTTGCCTAAGAAACCTAAAGGCCTTGTGTCAGATTATGAACATGTACTTGACAAAGATTTGATCAAAACCTTGGATGATCAAGAACGATTTGACACAGAGAATATCAGAAGATTTCTAGAACAAGAAGATGAAGTTGAAGCTGGAGAGATAAGGGAGGAAGATACTTCTAAGTGAGGATCAGCTCTACATGTGATATCTTTAGGGCTTAGATAGGACAAGATAGAAAAATGTATTATATGATCAGTCTAGAGAATCATCTATCTTGTATTTATCTTTTATGTTTGAATCTGGACAATGTTAAATATAAATCAGAACCTTTCTTTTATTTACTTTGTATTTAAAGTTTTATCTTTTACTAAGTTAAGTTGAGTTAGTTGAGTAATCCTCTAGGTATTTGCTTGTTATTTTCTAACAAACAAATAGGGGGAGATTGAAAGGCATATGACACAGCCTATTCGTAGTTCGAGGACTCAACTCAACTTAATCTTAGATTGTAATAAGTAAATAGATTTAACTGTCACAGGAATCTCAGAAGATACTATCTGTCAGAAGAAAAACCCTAAAGTCAATCTATAGTTTTGATGTTTTACACTGGAAGAAGCTCAGATTGCTGATCAAGCCTCAGTATAGCATCAAAGAAGTGGATTTATTTCTAAGACAGAGATTTCTAGAGTGACAGGCTCAGACAGAATACAATGGAGTACAAGAAGGAGAAAGAGATGAGAAGAAAAATGAATCACATTTTTAATGTGAAAATTAAAGGACAGTCATTGAAGTTAGTCGTTCATGAACCAGACCGTGCATGGAACGTCAACAAAATATTCAGTGGTATTCCTTTATTACTTTCAGTGATTCAGAAAAGAATTAAGACAATCCAAGGATATATAATTATTCTTCTTTAATTAATTTAAATTAAATAGTCAATTTAATTAATAAATTAATTCATCAAAAATTAATTCATTAATTAAATTAATTATTAAATTAATTAAATCTGAATAATTATTATTTAAGTAAGTTTAAATTAAAATGATTATTTATTAATCAGTTTAATTTAAAACTGAAAAAAATGAACTAGCAAGACAATCTGTGATTGTCTTGCCGATTGTCTTGAAGAAGAAATCAGTAAAGCAAGACAATCTCAGATTGTCTTGCCGATTGTCTTGGTAATGATTAATTCTGAACAGCTTTAAAAAAAGAAGAATAAAAATCTGATTTTATTGTCTTGACGATTGTCTTGACAGTTCAAATCAGATTGTCTTGATAATGATCAAAAAGAAAAAGCTTCAAACAGAATGATAATTTTTGATAAAGCAAGACAAAGATCTCAGAATTTGATTGTCTTACCGATTGTCTTGGAAGAACCTGATTTTCTTGCCGATTGTATTGCCTATTGTCTTGGCAGTACAAAATTGATTGTCTTGGAAGAACAGATTGTATTTCCTATTGTCTTGACAGTTATAATTGAAGATAAAGAGGCAGTAGACATTATATATGAAGACACAGACGACACAAATCAATTAGACAAGAATATTACATTCAACAAAGGCAATTTACTCTCTCTCATCAAGAACACAACCTGCAGGAGCAGAAAAATTCATAGAAAATCAAGTTCATCTTATTTTTAATATCTTATCTGATAGAACTTGTTTACTTGATACTCTTGTACTATTAGCGAGTTTTTACTCCTAAGATCTTGATTTTTATTAACAAATCTAGAAAAAATTCATGTCGAATTTTCTAATTTGTTTTTATTAACTAGATATAAATTCTGTACTGTATTTGTAACAAACCCCTCAAGTTAATATAATTTTATATTCAACTTGAATTTTGTTTCATTTAATTCCGCTCAAATTTGTCAAAATATAAATTAAATTATCCGGACAAATTTCGATTAAACAGTACTGTTTGTATTCAACCCCACCTTCTACAAACATATTGGACCTAACAAGATCAGTTCATTGCCAGAGGAACAATCATCTATCATTTCATCTACTGAGATTCTGGAAATGTTATATCTAAACCAGAAATTTTTTTATGTATTATTTACTATAGTTCTTTAATGCTTTATCTTCTTCTTGTGTGTAGTTGAGTTATCCTCTAGGTATTTGCTTGTTATTGTCTAACAAACAAATAGGGGGAGATTGAAAGGCATATGATGTAGCCTATTTGTATTTCGAGGATTCAACTCAACTTAAACAAGAATGTAATAGTAAATAGTATATGTACTGTCATAGGGATCTCAATTGCATAACTGTCAAAAGAAAGAAGACAAAGTCAATCTACCATTTTGAGTTATACTACACTTGAAGAAGTTCATTCAGTTGATCAAGCATCAGTGGAGTAATCAAGACAGTGGGTTCATTTATAGTGACAAGAGGTTCCTACAGTGGCAGAATACAGATTATAAAGGTTTGAAAAGAGTGAAGAAAAGGGAGACATGAACCACTGTTTTAAAGTCAATATATGAAGAACAGTCATTGCGGTTAGTCACTCATGAACCAGACCGTGCATCGAGTGTCAACATTAAACAGTGGTTATTCGTCATTAACTTCAGTGGTTCAAGCTATCAAGACTGGTATGTGAAAGAATCATTGTGCAAGCAACAGAAGTGCTAAATTAATTAACCACAAGGATTTTACTATCAAGTGGACTGGCTGTGAGGAAAAAGATTTATCACAAAGAAATGCAAAGTGATATATTCTTAATGCTGAAACCCCGGTTAGAATTGTTGTATTTTTTGTTATGCAAAAAGAGTCCGGTTTCAGATCCTCAAGAGACCGTAGCTTACACCTGGACGGGTTGTGAAGAAATAGAATCACCACAAAGAAATGAAAAAGTGATATATTCTTAAAGCTGGAACCCCGGTTGGAATTGATATATTTTTTGTTAAGTAAAAGGAGTCCGGTTCCAGACCCTCAGGAGACCGCAGCTTGGAACGTAAGGATTTATTTATATTAATAAATATTTTATTTAATTAGGAAATTATATTTATAAATATCTAATAATATTAGATATTTCTTTTTATAATTTCTAAATTAAATTAATTATTTATTAATTAAAGATAATAAGCTGTGCGGGTTAAAAAGCATTTCAACGGAGCATCTCTTAATTAGTTAAAAGGTGGCCAGGTGATGAAATGAAAATGAATCAGATTGTTTGTTCAGGAAAGTTGTAAGTCATACCGAAAGTTATATCCAGCAAAAGAAAAAATATGATAATATAACTATCAAAGGATAGTTATACCGATTGTCATATTCAGTTCAAGAGAATAGTCATATCAAGATGCTGGATTGGACAGTCATATTATCTCAACTGGATAGTCATATCTCATTCAAAGAGATAGTTATACCGAAAGTTATATTGGGATGGATTGTCATATCTAGTTCAACAGACTGTCATATCAAGTATTAAGGATAGTCATACCGAAAGTTATATTAGAAGAGACTGTCATATTACTTGTAGCGGATAGTCATACCGATAGTTACATTGAGTGTTAAAAACAAAAAGGAGGCAGGAGATCTTTTTGTTTAAAAGCAACAGGCAGCTCATTTGTTATTCACTTCTTCACTTCTCCTCAAAATAGACAGACCCGAGAGAGACAGAGAGACCAAGAGAGAAATGTTCTTGAGCTTCAAATAAATTCTTGTAAATTATTTCTGGATTGTATTGTTAAATCTGAACCACTAGAAATAGTTTACTTGTACTATTGGAACTATCTAGCGGATTAAGTTCCCTAGAACTTATCTCTCGAATTGCTTTTTAGCATTCGATCTTTTTATTACAAATATAGAAAAGTTCATGTCGAATTTTCTATAGAATTTGTAATAATTAGTTTGGTGATCAAATCTTGTAATTTGTACCCGTGTATTTAGTCACACCCCATCAAGTTTAATATAATTTTATATTCAACTTGAAATATTGGTATTCGTTTATTCCGCATCAATTTGTTCTTGATGTAATATTTTAAGAAAAGAGCAAATTCGATTAAACGACATAGTTTGTGTTCAACCCCCCTTCTACAAACTATTTTGGACCTAACAAGATAGCAACACGAGATCATTCATTTATTTTCTCATCGTTTCTTTTTTTAAATCCCATTCGTTTCCCCAACGCAAAACAAACGCTCCCTAAAAATTTTTCCAACCTTTCAATTATCCTATTTATGTAATTACTAACTTGACATTTATTATAAATTTGGAATAAAGCATGAGGACATTATATCATATCAAATATTTATATAAGTATTTTTTGTACAACAAAATTTGTAAAAGACAATATTTAACTATTAAAAGTAAAAAATTAATAAAGTTGCGCGAAGCGCGGCTCTATTTAATAATAGGCGATTGGAGATACTTTCTCTCAGAAACTTCAATATATTTTTCTTGAATTTTCATATTTTTGATTTTTTTTATTAAAATATTTTCTTTGATTTAATAGCATTTTTGTTAGTCATTAATTGTACATGTTATATATATATATCAAATACACTTTATTTTATATTTAATATAAAATTTTAGAAATCTTTATTAGAACATTATAATTAATATATTACTATAAAATATTAATTATTGGTGAAACACTACACACGTGCATTTTCACTTGCTGTTGCTTTACAATTTGTGGTTGAGTTATGGAGAGGTGCGATGGTATGGCAGGATACAAGTGACTTACAACCAGTTAGTACTGTTTATTTTTTCTCTTTTGTAGTATATTTCACATAGGTTATAAATATACAAACACAAGTCTAGGGTCTTTTGAAAACCGCCTCTTCATTCTTTTGAGTGACGGTAAGGTTGCGTACATCATATCCCCCAGAGCCTGCGATCCACTACGCCATAGATGGCCTGTAGCAACGTTTTTTTTTGGTGTTGCAATGAAAAACGTTACAGTAGCTCTAAACTTTATGGCCTGCAGCAACGTTTGTTTTTTGTGTTGCTGTATACAAAACATGGTGTTGCCGTAGCTATAAGAAACGTAGCAAGTTGCAGCCCTTGTGAAGTGTTGCCGTTAATATGATTTAAACACAACCTTTTAAAAAAATTGAAATAAATAATTATAGTGAATTAAAATTAATTAATTTAAAAAACAAATAATTTAAATTTTCAAAGTTTGTTATTAGAGTCAACATTGGCATTTTTATAAAATATAAAAAAAAAATTGAAAGAAAAAAATATGACATCTTTTATAATTTGAAATAGACCAAATTATTAAAAAAAATGTAACAAATTTTTTTTTTGAATTTAATTTATAGAAAATGAATAAAGTTTGTGAAATAATGTTAAATTTGATATTAAAAAATTTGTATGCATTGTTGAACTAAAATATAACATTTTTATAAAATTAATATATCTTCTTATAAAATTAATTAAATTAAAGAAAATTTCATATAAAAAAATTAACAAAATAAAAAAATAAAAAAATTTGTGGATGCTGTGTTGAGTTGTGGGCTTGTGGCGCCGTCCGAAAAATTCTAATGTTAGAAGCGCGGCAATTTTACCGCTTGTTATAACAGACCCTCACTCACAAACACAAACAAAACACTCACTCACTCTCTAATTAGGGCTTCTAACAAAAACACCGCCCCTCACACTCACTCTCTACCGCTCACCACTCACGCTCACCACTCTCTACCGCCGCTGATTCAATCTGGGTTTCGATTTGGGATCGAATTGAATTGGGGATTTTCTCTGATTTGATTTAGAGTTTCGATTTGTTTGTTATATTAAAGTATGTCTGTTGTATCTCTCTCCCTCTCTTTCTATGTCTCTCCTTCTCTCTCCCTAAATCTGATTTGATTTAGGGTTTCGATTTGTTTGTTTCGATTTGATTTTCTCTGATTTGATTTAGGGTTTCGATTTGCTATTATAAGATGCATAATGAGTTTATCTGGTTCGTGTTTAAAACGAGTTGAATCATGAATGCGTATTTAGGATAGTTAATTTCAGCTTGGCTCAGTACAATCAAGCTGAACACAATCCAAGTCCTAACTTGATTATGATATGTAATATTTTTCTTAATTTTTTCTTGATATACCTAACTATTGGTTAATATTAATTTTTAGACTATCAGCTTTTATGTGCTACAACTATGAATTGAAGCAAGTAGATACACTATGCCGTCATTTGTGATGAGGATAATTCATTAATAAGATTATTTTTGTTATTGTGATTCTCAAAAATACAACTGAAGTGTAGTGTGAATACTAAAAGAGAAGTACAGGGACATGTATAATGAGAAAGTATCTCAATTCTGTATGTATAGCAGCTTGCAATGAATGGTACTTCCATAAAAAGTTTTACAACTTGAAATATTATTTTTTTGGCAGGAGCTATGAAAACATTGAACGCGAATCACTTCCTTTTGGAACAGGACTGGTGGCGCTGATCACTTCCTTGCTGCTTGCCATGATTGGGTATATATGTTTTCTATATGTCTTGATTTCGTGAATCTTCCCAAGTTCCTTAATTGTGTTGAATTACTTGTTGAGGTACCAAGACATAAAGATAAGTTTGGTAATTAAACTACATCTTACTAGTCAAATGCTGTAATTAGGAACATATACGAGACTTTCCATAAATTTAGAGATATAATGTACAACCATAAATGATAAGGGCACCCGAACATAAGATACGGAAGCATTAAGAAGGCAAATGAGATATGTTTATTACAGTTGCATAGTCAGTCAAGTTATAACTTCTCACTACTACATTCACCTTTTTTAAAGAATAACTATTTTTTGTTACAAAGTGAGCAATGTCCAGCATAATCTGCAAAGTGTGTGAAATGCTTTTTGCTGCATAGGTCATCTTATGTCTAACATTGTGGAAACTGCAGGCTTTTGTTGGAACCTCCATTGATTCAAAATTTTGGTTGGGAGTCTGTGTTCTACTTGTTTGGCCTTCTGGGAGGAGCCTGGTGAGTGGCTCTGGTTTATATATTTATGATCCTAGGCCTTAGAAGTTGAAGTTAAATATTGTTGTGAAGCATTCTCGTTTGTTCAATGTTTCTTAACAAATGTGTGCTAGTCGTTTCAAAGACATACATATTTGCTTAAGTTAGCTATTTTAATGTGCAATAGTTAAGAAACATTTAAATGTAATGGATAGAAGGTGTTATTCCTCAGATGTCCAGTCACTGTCTCCTGAATAGATTTGTTCATTTGGAACTAAAAATCTCATAAGAACATTTTATCAAGGCTAAGATTTAATATCTTTTTTGAACATTTTGAAGGATTTTTAGCTTCACTGTGTGGGATGTTGGTGGACAGGACAAGGTTATATTCTACCTTTTGTTTGTTTCCCTTGTAAATGTTGGTTATATAATGACTGGTCAGTCCACTACGGTTTAATACTCATTGCACCTATAATCTGCAAGCAATTATGCAAGCTTCCTCTGCTTACAAGCACTTGCTATTATACTTGGCACTTTGTAGCGTTCGTTAAAAAAGTTGGTTAGCTTAGAAGCATGACAGTTACCACTGAATGTCCTGTAGTATTCATGGCATATGCTCGCGCATTTGTTTAGGGCATGTAATGGAGGACTGGAGGTTATAGTTGGAAAATGAGTTTCATTTCGACTGTTCGGGGATAGTGACAACAACTTAAAATGGATATACAAAGAGCTTAATCCTAATTTCTGCCCTGCACCATTTCTCTTCCCGTCGTTTGCAATTAACCTATTATAGTTGATTACTCTCAGTATAGTTTACAGATTATCTCTATTTATAGCATACAGGTTCACTCTCAGTAGCCTCGATTTTTCTATATCATATCTAGCAATATTTCGCTTATTTCATATATCTTTTTATAGTTGATTTAAAACAACTATTGTTGCAGCCATGACAAAATGCAGTGAATTTCTTTTTTCAAGTAAAAAACTAGAAAAAAGCTTCAACTGATCAGGTCATGTGCATATTTTTGTTCACTGTCCAATCAATAGTAGTCATTTAGTTATTGCAATGAGAGTATTTGTCTGTCTACTAACTATATTACGTCATTATCTAATGTTGCAGGGGGACTATAAAGAATTTAAAGTATGCATGAAGTTTTTTAAATTTTTTTTGTTGTTTTTGTGATGGGGTTCCACTAAAAGTAACATATGTTTTCTTTTTTTTTGATGGCCTTGACTTGCTTCGATGGGAAGATCAGGAAATATGTAGACGTTAGCGAGGCCCCAAAGTCAGGGGGCAGTCTACCTTGGTAAGGAGAATATATATATATCAGTCTTTTCTTTGTTTCACTTTTTAGTGGCAGTAGATTTGGATAAATTGGACTGATCGAGTTGTACGTTTTCTATCTCTTTTATCAGGGGCTTATGATGAAGAAGTGTCTGCAACAAGATCTTATGACTTAGCAGCCATCAAGTACTGGGGAACATCAATACATGATTAGCATTTCCTGTTATTTTGTGTTCCTTTTATCATATAATTATTTTATGTTCTATCTTTTTTTTGAAAATGGTTTGTTTGGTATGTATTGTCTGATACTACGTATGTCTATTTAATTTAGTTGATGCGGTGTTCTTTACAAATTTGATTGCTATATGAATTTGTCTTAGGCTATTAGGTTATATTTGTTATATTGATCCCTTGTTTTTGCAGATGGAAAGAAGAGCAGTGTCCATGTGGCTACACCATATCCTTCAAAATAGGCTGGAAAGACTCTTGCAAATAAGCCAAACCAGCCGATTCCAAAGAGTGAAGGATTTCACCCTTGTTCATTACTTAACTTTTGTAAATCTATCACAAGTTTATTGTACTGGATTGTAATTTTTTTTTTTTGGGGCTTAAGGGTTATGAAGCCCATTAACTTGTATTGATGAATTTTGGTATTGGTGTAATAAAGCAGATTTTCAATTTTTAGGAAATGCATATATACAAATTGTTCCTCTTAAATTTTTATAATGAAAGTGCTATTGAATGTATTATACATTGTTGTCATCAATTGCTAAAAATATGTTTATGTGGGGCCTAATTGAAAACTCATGGGGGCACCTGTGGGACCCACATATGGGGCCCACAATTTACCAAATTTTAACATCTACTGCAACACTAGTTTAGTGTTGCTGTACATTACGTTTAGCGTTGCCATAGATGTTTCTGGTAACAAAAGTAGTAGCGTTGCCGTAGTGAACAAAAGCGTTGCCGTAGACCCCTACGGCAGCTGTGCCAAATGCAACGCTGAAAAAGCGTTGCCGTTTCGTTTTTTTGCTCTACAGCAACGTTTTTTTGGCTTGCTGCAACATTTTGAAAACGTTGTTGCAGCCCATCTATGGCGTAGTGATCGTAGGATATACTGGGTACGTTTGGTTTAGTTTATTAATTACCTATATAAATGTACAATTATTACAAGATAAAATGATAAAATATAATTATTTATATCGTCCATTTCTGTTCTTTATTCAAAATCACTACAATTTTTTTCGGCAAAAATAAATAAACGTTTAACTTTTCGATAAATTCGTAATCATTGATCAAGAGAATCATTATAAGATACGGAAGTATCAAATTTTTCAATTAACATCCACAATTTAAATACAAGTAATATTGTAGAATTTACTTTTACGCATGAACAAATTACACATAGTGTGTGACCAACTCGATTAAATTGAACCACCCCAACCCATTTCTTCACGGATTAAATGTATAAAAATTTTTACATTCGTTGTTCCATTATACTGTGTTGGAATAAATTAATATTCTAACTAAACACATTCTTATACTATTAATAATCAATTAATCATGCATGTATGTTAATTAGTTAAATTTAATATTTATTAATTTTTATTATAAAAATTATGTTGACATTGTAATTTGGTATGAAAAAAAGTAAAAGACCATTATGGAGTTAATAAAGTTGATTATATGTTAGAGGATCTTCATATTGTTTATATAATTATTTTTAAACGACTTAGTGTTTATTCTGATTACAATAATTTATAAATTCATTTTTATTTATTATTAAATTGCAAATAGAAAAGAATTACATGTATAAATTTATTATAAGATTTAATATAAGAGTATTAAAATATGTGAGTACCATTTTGAACATGTGTCCATGAATTTAAATTTAATATTACATAAAAAAAAGTTCTTATAAATGCTCAAAAACATTAATCAAATGAAGACATACGGGTGTCGGATCATTCCAAAAAATATGAAGCATTACTTAAAAATGCATTTGAATTCTGTTTTGTTTATCATACAACCAAATTTACCGACAAATCAAGTCAATTACACCTCTCCTCACATTTACTGCTCCTTTTCATCATACAATCAAATTTATTATCAAACTAAGCAATAACGTTCTTATAATACCATCGATAATTATAAAGAATCAAAAATGTTAATTTTACTTATCCAATGTCAAACTTTGCAAATGTTTATCAATATTGGATTTCAAAAGCATTTTTTATGCGACAAAATAGGTGTTGTCAATATCTTCGAAAATAATATTGTTAATACTTTAGAGTTTAACTGAAACATGTTTTATTATTGTTAATATCTTCGAAAATAGTATTGTGAATACTTAAGAGTTTTCTGCTAATTCTTTTCACAATATTTCTTAAATATTCAAATTTAATTGCATTGCACACAAGTTCCAATTTATCATTTCAACTTCTAAATAATAAAACTTAACGATAGTGCTGTTATGTATACGATTTTTAAAAATATTTTCGTGCCGCGCATAGCGCGGCTTTGTTATCTAGTTAATTTTAAAACCAATCTATTTGGGTCAATTTGTAGATCTATTTAATTTAAAACATGATTAAATTATTTTATATATTTTAAAAAATTATGGGCCAATTTATTTTAAATTTATTTGAATGATTTAATTAGTTTGAATAATCATTGTTATTATTTGAAACACATCTCTATGTCCTATTTATTTAAATTGGTTCACGAACTTATCTATTTTGAAATCTTTGCCTTTTTCAGAGGTTTTTTCATAAATACCCAAATCCATAAATTTTTTGAAAAAATAATTTACGAAATATCAATTTTTATAAAATATTTGCAAAAAAATGTTTTCCAACTAAATGCAATTGCTTGCAATCACGTATGCAATTGTATGCAATCTGGTGCGCAACCACATATGCAAATTCAACTAAAATCAAGTAAAGTCTACCAACGGGTTGCATTTGGTTGATTTGGTTGCACGTATTTTTGTAAATATTTTTATAAAAATTCGTATTTTTCAAATTATTTTTTATAAAAGTTTTTTTGCAAATTTTTTGAGAATATAGTAAAATCCTAAAAAAATAAGAAAAAAAAAAATAATAGTTTTGATAAATACCCTTCTTTATGTCAGTTTATGATTTAGCGAAATATAAAAATTAGTCGAGTAAGAGGCCGTTTGGCTAAGTTTAAAATTATTACTTATTACTTAAAGTTGCTTAAAGTAATAAGTGAAAAGTAAAAATTTTAAGTCAATATCTGTTTGACTAATTTTATATTATGAGTGACTTATTAATAATTAAAAATGTAAATATAAAAATAAATTTGATAAATTATCTATTTGAATGATGATATTAACTTTAATCAAATAAAATTCTCAAAACAAAATAAGTCATTCAAAAAAATATCTTCTACCAACTTTTGATTTTAAGCTATTTTTTTAACTTTAAATCAATTTCTAACTTATTACACAAACAAATATTTTTTGACTTTATGCTCGGCTTAAAGCCCATTGCCAAACAGGCTCTGTTGGGCTTTAATAGTACTTGAATTCAAAATAAAAAACCTAACAGTTTTACAAATCTAATCAAAATAAAATACGTAAAACAAATATAATATAGTGAATTATTGTTACTTAGAAATTAAATTTAAGTATAAACAATTGAAAAGGGAGTTTGGCAAAAATGAAAAGGGTAAATGCCAATTTTAACTTTTCTTATACAAAATTAACAAAAATAATCATTTTTAAAATTTTGGCAAATTTAGGGGTGATGGTGTAGCTCATGTGGTAAATGAGGACTATGCCTTGTCGAACCACTAAGGTTCGATTCTCCCCTACCGTGTATCCGAACAGATACTAAGATAATAGAATCGACAAAAAAATAAAAATTGGCAAATTTCAGCACATGATATCCAATTATCAATGAAGTATTCACTTTTATACGATAGTATTCTACCATATGGGATACCCAATTATCAATGTTGTATTACAGCATATGGAGTATCCTTTATTCAGTATTTGAAATACTCAATTATCAGTGAAGTATCTTATATAAATTGGGATAACCAACTGTTCTGGAGTATTCAAAATACAACATTTTCAGAATAGTTATTTTTCAGAATAGTTATTTTTGTTATTTTTATGAAAAAAATGGTTATTTTTATTATTTTTTTAAATGAAAACACATGCATGGTTGATTATAAAGTTTATTGGTGGGACCACACCAGAACATCACATGGTATCGCTAGCCATTCATTCAACACTAATCTGAATTGCTATTGTTATCACATTGGAAGGGATGGAGAAGCTTGTAGAGGTGTCAGAACAAGAAGTACGCATAGACTTCTCACTTGGTTGTAAATGCCGTGCCACTGTCCACTTAAGGTCTCTGAGTTCCACCACCTCTACAGCTTTCAAAATACAAACCTCTTCTCCCCATAAATTCCTAGTTAACCCACCCACTGGACTCATTCCTCCTTTATCTCATACCACCTTTCAAGTCATTCTCAAACCTCAATCCCAGCTTCCCTCCACTTTCCCTCGTTCTTCTCCTCCTGACAAGTTCCTCATCCGCACCGCACTCGCCCCACAACTCACCCCCGAGTCAACTCAGTCTCACCTCGTCAATGCCTGGTTCAACTCACTTCCCAACTCGTTCCTTACTCAGGATATTAAACTCAAAGTTGCCTTTGTGGGCCCTTTTCTCCTACGCCATGCTGTTATAACAGGAGACTGTGAGTCCGTCAAGAATATTTTAAAGCGGCAGAAAACGGTTTTGGCGAGTCGTGATGCTGAGTCACTCATCCGAGTTGCGGCTGAGTTGGATAACTCGGAGGAAATGGTTGAGTTGCTTACCCAGTCAGAATATAATATTTTAAAGTCCAATGAATGGACTGATTTACACGTGGCAGCGGCAAATAATCGGACGGACGAGATATCGAGTTTGATAAGAAGTAAGGAAGGTGGACCGTTGGATTGTAAAGATGAAGAGGGGAGAACGCCCTTGTATTTGGCAGCAAATGAAGGATTTGAAGAGTGTGTTAGGATGTTGGTGCGTGCAGGTGCTAATGTGGACGCTAGGACTAATGACGGTCGGACGCCTCTGTATAAAGCTGTCACTAATGCTGACCGTCGGATGATGGAGTTGCTTCTTCATATGGGTGCCGATCCAACCATTGCTCCTGTAGATCGTCCACGATCAGCTCTTGAACTTGCACGTGAAAGAGGACAGGTACGCCGGCCAAGTTTAATAATAGAGTAAATTATAGAGTTTTGACCGAACTTCGTACATATTTGCATTTTAGTGATTAAAGTTTAAAATTTGCAAAATATTGACTAGATATTGTTTTTATATTTTAAAAGTGTGATTAAGGGTCACAAATTTGAGAAAAAATAATTCAATAAAGTGGTTGTTATCCACATTTTTAAAACGCAAAATCAACTTATGGCCATCATATTGTAAATTTTAAATTAAACCTTCAAAATGTAAATGTGGATAAAGTTCAACTACAAAGAATGTCCAGAATGCCCATTTTTTTCTACCCACCGTCCAAAATTCCCAGATTCGGAAAGAGCGATCGAAATGCCCACGGGATACGCCGTTTCCAACGACGTATCCGAAAGTACTGTAGCACGTCAGAAATTCTTCTCTCCCAGCCTTCACTCTTGCTGGCGACTTTTGGGCGATTTTTGTCGCCTTGATCTCTCTCTCAGGCAACTCTCCACATAACCAAAGTACCACCACATGATCACAGACTCATCTTCTTCCTCCTCCTGTGATCAGTTTCTCTCCGTCGGCCCCGCAGGGGCGTGTACGAACCTCGATGGAAAAAATGAATCTGAAAGTTAGGTGAATTGGATGTTTCTAATCCAGTAAAATAAATATAATAAAATTGGTGTAAATGTGTATAGAATCGAATTGCGATTTTATTGGTATATAGAACGTAATGGGAAAGTTCATGATATGGATGAACGAAGAGAAAGAAAATTTGACGCTGGAATCGCCATTGTCGCGAGCTCTGGAAACGACGAAGCTGACGTCAGGTACGCAGGTTCAAAATGCGTATCACCTAAATACGCCTATTGCAGAAGCGCATGTGGGAGCATTTTCGTTAATGTCAGAGGCATCTCCATATGATACGTTGATGTCAAGGCGTGACACCACATACGCCCATGCCAGTAGCGTATGTGGTGGGCATTTAGGACGGTCCTTCCTGCATCTGGGCATTTCGGGTAAAAAGAGTTGAAATGTGGGTATTTAGGACACTCACTCAGCTACCACTTTGCAATTTACTCTAAATAATATGAATATAAAACGATTAATATTAGTGTTTAGATTATTATTTAAACTAGCTTATAGCCCGTGCAAAGCACTAGTTACTTTTAACTTTTTTTTTTTAATTTACTTATAGTTTAGTATATATGATATTATAAACATTACTTTTAATATGTTGGGAGAATTCAAATTTGAAACCTTTGTATATAAATAATTTTTAGTATTAAATCTAAATTAATATGCTGTTGGTGGAATCGAACCTTCAACCTTTTTATATTGTTGGCGGGATTTGAACCTTAGACTTCCAACTTTTAATATTGTTGTATCTAACGGTCATGATCTATTTGAGTTGAAGATCTAACGGTTGTAAATGGGGGATAACCAAAAATGAGGGTAACCAAACTACAAATTAGACCCCCTTTCGCGAAATCGGTTAAAATAAGAATGTTATTATAAAGCTGTAACATGAATTTTGCTCAGTAATCATATAGAACATAGCCTCTTGGATCTCTCAACTCTTGATATAGCGATATCATCCTCGTTCCCTTTACGACAAGTGTTCAAATTTTGTTAAATATAAGATGAGTGTGTTTAACTATAAAATAAAACATGCCATTAAGCATGTTTCATATATTTTAATGTCGTAAATAAGAATTTTTAATAAAAGATTTGATCATTTTCGGAATTGCTATATGTATTTTCATAATACGTTATTGATGGCTTAATTTATTTGTAGATAAATTGGATACATCGTGAACATGATTTATTTTATGAATATGATTTATTTTGATGATGCAGAAAGAAGTTGTAGAGCTACTTGAACGTGGGGAAGCAGTGTTAAATGCTTCAAGAAGTGGACATGTAAAACTCCTTGAACAATTACTAGAAACCGATGCTAAAGTCAATTACTCCGACCAATACGGATTGACTCCTCTCCATGTGGCTGCGATTAAAGGCCATAAGGATGTAGCAATGTTGCTGGTTGAGTTTGGATCAGAAATTAATTCTCAAGACGCCGATGGCCACACGCCATTGCATTTGGCGGTAGAGAGCTGCGACAAAGATATGGTGGAAGTGTTATTGAACAGGGGAGCTAATGTGGATGCCATGAGCAAGAAAGGTGCAACTCCTCTTTACATTTCTCAGCTGCTGAGATGTGACGATGTTACGAAACTTCTTTTGGCCTGTGGTGCTAATGCTAGCTTGATTCCTTTGTCGTGCTCTTCGTCTTCGTGGAACTCAACTACAATATACTCGTAACTTCATTTGTTGATTAAATTTTAGTTCATTCTGAGTTCTAATTACGTAAGGATGCAAAGTAAGTTTGTTAATCTTTATATTTCCTGACTTTAAGCGTGAGTAATGTTATGTATCATTAATTTTATGATTTATATAATATATATCTATGTACACACAATAAGAACTTAGTTGAAATTTCTTGATTGGTTTTTTTTTTGAATAAAAATTAATTCATTAATGATAAGTCATACGACATCTATAAACATAATCGAGTTGAACAAACGTAAACAAGAACAATAGCTGATTAATCCATTTTTAGGGATATAATCATGCGATTTGTTGAATATATTTACAAGTAACTTCTTCACCACATCCATCTGGAGATTTATATGTACTCGTTTTGTTGTGACCTCCATCTGGATCTAATACTGTTTGAGCTATCGACCATGGATGCGATTCCGTAAGAACTTTCATCTTTGAACCAAAATCATGAAAATCTTGCCGATCTATACCCTCGACCATAGAACACACCACAACTTAATCAAAACAAAAACCAAACTCTCACAAGGAGAGACTAACACAATCCAAATAAATTGGGAACTTATTGAAACCCAAATAAATTGGGAGATTATTGAATGAAAAACAAGATATGAAAGTAGAAAAAACGAAAAGGAATTGTGGCTTTCCAACGATGAAAATCGATGGAAGCCCTCTCAAAAAATTTTAATGGAGGCTAGGGTTAGAAGAGAGAGAGAAGAAATTTTTAATGGCAAATTTTCTTTGACTTTAATTTTGATTAATTGGTTTTATTTATATTAAAGCTAATGGATTTTTCTTTCTGTATGCACAAAAATTTCATTAAATTAAAATTAGCCAATTCATTAAAAAATAATTGCTGGAACGTATTCATGAACACACAGTAGAAAAACTCTTAATATTTTAATTTGTATTTAATCAATAGATTAGTTGAAAAGAACATACCAATTTTGATGTACATTAATTTTAAACTTTATCTCAAACTTACTTTATGTAATCAATAGAAACTGGACTGACAAGGTGACTTGTGAAATTAATCGATTTCTCCGTTCATGACTCAACCTATGTAATTGTTTTGCATCTGAGAAATTTTATTACCATCTCTCTTAACAAAGGATCCACAAACTCAAGCTTCACCCGTATTGCGGTTAAGTGTGACTTGTATAATTAAATTTCTTATTACCAAAATCCCAGATTATGTATTGCCAAATCCCACTAGTCTGATCAATATTTGAGCACTTGGTAAAAGACTTGTCCTGATCTCCTTGTACTAAAATGTTTTCTGAATTTGGATGAGAAGACTTGATCGACAGTCTCTTCTAGTTCCTCCTGAATTTTGTAATTTATGAGTAAGCTAAGGTTTAACAAATTCTAACTGCTCCACTTATATTTTTATATATATATATATATATATATATATATATATATATATATATATATATATATATATATATATATATATAGGCCATTGTTCCATAACAAACAATAAAAAATACCTTAGATCTAATAGATCCATTAGCCCCGTCAGGGGTACCCAATACAAAAAGTTGTTATATTTTTACCCTCTATCCATCCAGCAAAAAAAAAAAAAAAACTGTTCAGGATGACGTCACTGATGATGTCATCATGACGTCATCCTGAACAGTAACTTTTTTTTTTTGCTAGATGGATCGAGGGTAAAAAAATAACAACTTTTTGTATTGGGTGGCCCTGCCAGGACCATTAGATCTATTAGATTTAAGGTGTTATTTATTGTTTGTTATATAAGGTGTTTGTTATGGAGTGCAACTTATATATATATATATATATATGCCATTACTCCATACAGAACACCCTAATATAATAAACAATAAAGAGCACCTTAGATCTAATCGATCCAATGGCCCCGCCAGGGGCATCCAATACAAAAAGTTGTTATTTTTTTACCCTCTATCCATCCAGCAAAAAATTTAAAAAAAAAAAAAATACTGTTCATGATGACGTGCTGACGTCATCAGTGACGTCATCATGAACAGTAAATTTTTTTTAATTTTTTTTTATTATTTTTTTGTTGGATGGATAGAGGGTAAAAAAATAATAAATTTTTGTATTGGGTGTCATGACGGAACTCTTATATTAGATTAGATATGAGGTGTTCTTTATTGTTTGTTATATAAGGTGTTTGTTATGGAGTATATATATATATATATATATATATATATATATATATATATATATATATATATATATATATATATATATATATATATATATATATATATATATATATAGGGGTTCAATCCACAGCCAAGGGTGTATACAATTTTTACACAACCAACAAATCACAGCCATTTATTGTAGAAAGGAACGGAGGATATTAATCACTTCAGCAATGAATCATTGAGGAAGTCCCCTGAAGATAAAATGTCAGATTTACCCTTAGTACCTCCCGCAATAAAACATTGCTGAAGTCTTTATATTTTTTTACTAATTAATGATATTTTGATTTTCTCAACATTTTATATACTTATGCTTCCATAACTGTAGGGATTAGAAAAAGTGATCAGTTGATTACAGGACTTATAATATTATTTCAATTAATCAAATATCAAAAGTCCATAAAAGTTGCAATACTACACATTTTTTATTGAAATGTTTAAAAAGTAAACGACCAGCATACAATGATTACAATGAATTTATGGCTTCCTCAATGAAACATTGCTGCAATGGTGGCTTCCTCAATGAAATATTGCTGCAATGGCCCACCGGGCCACAACTATCATAATGGTGGACAGCCAAGCAACTGCTGGAATTTTATGGCTGCAATAGCCCACCGTGTTGGACTTTTATGGCTTCCTCAATGAAACATTGCTGCAATGGCCCACCGGGCCACCATCGGTGGATAGCCAACCAACAGCTTAAATTTTATATAAGTAGAGTTTTTTATGGCTTCCTCAATGAAACATTGCTGCAATGGTTATTTTTTTTATATATGTAATTTCTATATTTTTACAAATATTTCTCGACGATCCAAACGTACGGATGTCAAGATATATCTAATTAAATGATATTACCAAATTTTCAAAAAATAAAAAATTAATTTGGTTGGAGATCTTAATAGAACATTACTATATTGTCTAGTACTCGTAACTAGTGCTTCGTCCCAGACTATTGTTTCTATATTTTTAAAAATATTTCTCAACGATCCAACCGTACGGATGTCAAGATATATCTAATTAAATGATATTACCAAATTTTCAAAAAATAAAAAATTAATTTGGTTGGAGATCTTAATAGAACATTACTATATTGTCTACTCGTAACTAGTGCTTCGTCCCAGACTATTGTTTCTATATTTTTAAAAATATTTCTCAACGATCCAACCGTACGGATGTCAAGATATATCTAATTAAATGATATTACCAAATTTTCAAAAAATAAAAAATTAATTTGGTTGGAGATCTTAATAGAACATTACTATATTGTCTACTCGTAACTAGTGCTTCGTCCCAGACTATTGTTTCTATATTTTTAAAAATATTTCTCAACGATCCAACCGTACGGATGTCAAGAGATATCTAATTAAATGATATTACCAAATTTTAAAAAATTAAAAAATTAATTTTGTTGAAGATCTTAATAGAACATTACTATATTGTATAGTACTCGTAACTAGTGCTTCGTCCCAGACTATTGTTTCTATATTTTTAAAAATATTTCTCAACGATCCAACCGTACGGATGTCAAGATATATCTAATTAAATGATATTCCCAAATTTTAAAAAAATAAAAAATTAATTTGGTTGGAGATCTTAGTAGAACATTACTATATTGTCTGGTACTCGTAACTAGTGCTTCGTCCCAGACTATTGTTTCTATATTTTTAAAAATATTTCTCGACGAGATAAGGATCCTAATATACACACCAGGATACTTTTCCTTTTTAGAGATAATAAGTGCATTTTACTGATTAGCTAATTACTTACTTTTCTGAATTATTACAATGCAAAATATATGATAATTAAATATTTGAGAATAAATGATTAAATGCATTATTTTACATGTAAATAGTGTGATTTCGGAAAAAAAATAAATTTATATTTGATATAAAAAAGATTAATTTTTTTATATTTAAATCAGTCTAAAATGATAATTGTTTGTGTTTCGACAATAACAATTAGAAAATTTTTATTGTGATGCCTTGTTTAACGAAAGGAAAATGCTAAAAATCCCAATTTTTTTTAAATGCTAACGTGTCACATATATATTAATAAAAAATTAGAATTTGGTAAAAAATCAAATTTTCCATGTCATGATACATTATTTAATAAAAAATGGAGTGAGTGAGAGTATACGATTGATTGACAATGAAGTTTAGAAGAGTTTTTTCACATGTACATGTACCATCACCTAAAGCAATTGATTGTTCATAAAGATGGTGGCAGACGGTTTGTATATATGCACTTCATGTTTCTTTAGGGTCCAGTGGTAATAATCAAACTTATAAAGCTTGCCTTTGTGGGATTAAATTACGGTTGTTAGATTAGAAAAGGTTGTTTTCAAAAAAAAAAAAATTAGAAAAAATTGGGGCCTCAATTAATATAAATACTGTAGTAAATACTGTAGTAAATATGTTATTGATTTTTTTATTTGATTACTAATTAATAAATAAATATGCTTAATAAGAGAAATATTAATTATTGATTAAGGGTAGTTTTGCCATTAAATTTTAATATTGCTGCAGCAATGTTTCTTTGGAAAACTGAGCTGCAACAATGTTTCATTAAATGACCTGTAGCAATATTTCATTGAGGAAGCTTGGCTCCCATCCAAGCTTGGTTCCTGACCTGTTGCCATATATATATATATATATATATATATATATATATATATATATATATATATATATATATATATAAAAAAAAGCTGATGTTACATTAATACCGGAAAAATAGTGTGCATTCTAAATAACAACTCCCAACGAAAAATGATGGATGGTGAAATATTTATAAAGAAATCATTACGGGTAAAAAGCATCACTCTTGCTAAGCAGAAGTAGCTTGTAGTAATGAAAAATGATTTGCCAGCTTCAAAACATCTCTTAACTTAGAAGCCAAGTGACATGATAGCTTCAGTTACAAACTTTACAATATATTGTGCGTATCACCTCACTACCCTTGCCCACATCCATCCATTTTTGTAATAATAAGTCTTCTGAAATCGGGAAATCAGACTGTAAAGTATTTTGTAGCAATTAACCAGTTAATGGAGGATTACTATAATATTGAAAATATCGATTTCTATATATTTAATAATTAAAAACACATATATATATATATATATATATATATATATATATATATATATATATATATATATATATATATATATATAAGCATGTAGTACTTAGGATGATTTTCTGCAAATTTAAGAAACTTATCATTAAAAAAAAAAAATATTTTCGTCTTATCGTAATTCATTTAATATATTCCAAGCATGTTTATTTTATTGATATATTTCAACCTTTCATTTTAAATATTTTGAATGAAATAATTGAGTTATTTCAACACTAGTTATGTTGCACAAAAAATATTCAATACAATTAATTTATTCTCATCCTCTTTCTTTATGTATTTTTTATGTATTGTAATGTGTAATTTGAATAATTTATCATTAATTTAGATAAAGTTAATAATAAAATTGTATTAAGTGATAAGAGATTATCTCTTGTTAGTTCAGTTCTCATAAATAAAATAAAATAAGTTGTATTAGTTCAACATTTTATATGTTTACATAAGTCAAATAAAATATTTTATTTAAAGTCAATGGATTCAAGAATAATTTTCTCTACCTAACATAATAACTTGACGGACCAATGCAACATTTCTTTTAAACTCTCTCAACGGATTAATTATTCAACTACTATTGTCTAAACTAATACTAATGATAAAAAAACTCAATGTCTATTACTAGTTTGTTTGTTTGTTTTTTTTTTTTTTGAAAGTTTACTAGCTACTATATAATGTGTGGATGGATGCGTACAGAAATTACACAAATCATGAGATGAAGCCACTAAATTCTTCATCTTCAAGTTTACTCCTAAGAAAAAGTTCTCGCCTCTCTCCTTACCTCTTCTCTTTGCTAGCCTTCATTGTGGTCGTCACCATCCTCTACGGCGAAGATTTTCGTTGCATATTCTACCAGCTCGACTCGGGAACCAAACCGACCACACCCAGTAGTATTTCGAAAACAAGTACGAACAAAAGACTCCATATATTATAATGCACATAATAAATTTTGTATTGACTTATGTATAATGATGAGTAGGTAAAAATGAGAGTATATGGTAATGAAACCCTTGGGTTTTGTTTTGGTGGTAGAGAGGAACAGGGAGGCATTTGGCATAGGAAGAAGTGAAGAAGGATGTGACTTGTTCAAAGGAAGATGGGTGTGGGACGAGTCGAGTCGGCCGCTTTACGAAGAATCAGAATGTCCATACATACAGCCACAATTGACCTGCTTGGAACACGGCAGGCCGGACAGAAACTACCAGTACTGGCGATGGCAGCCCGATGACTGTTCTCTTGCAAGGTTCTTATTCTAATTTTCTCCATCATTTATCGCTTCATCCTATATATATTCATGCATGCTTTTGTCAATGTTATATATACGGTGGACTTGGTATCACAATTTACACATTCTTATCCTCGTAGTTACTGTATGATATTAACATTAAGCAGGCCTAATTAGTTGCTAGAATTTTTTAAAAAAATTCCAAAATTATTCCCAATTGAATTAAATATAAGGAAATCTTATGTATTCATATGAACTCCACTAACTAAAAGATGACACTAACTAAAAGATGATATTTGGCATTCAGAAACCATTTCTGGATCACTAGTATTGCTCTTAAATAAAATATACGCTTGTAGACTTCAATTAATCTTGACAAGAAAAAGGAGTTTAATTGAGCACCACTTTAGATAAATTCAGATTGTGGGACGTAATCAAGATTGCAAATTAATTGGTGCTAGATTAGTGTAAATATTATAATAACTAGTAGTAACGTTTTAATCAAATTTCATACTTTTCCCAAAATAATAAGTAAAATTTAATTTTTTTTTCTAAAGGTAAATTGGCGTAGTAGTTCTGATCCGTAATCCTTATTGAAAATGCTGCTCTAATATAATTTAAGTAATTTATATTATAGTTTTCGTTTTTGCATATTTACATCTGAGTTTTGGGGTTAAAACAAAGTGCTCGTTTGTTATACAATAGGAAGTAAAATTTTTTGTTTGGTTAGATGCAGGAACTTGTAGGGGATGTAGTATATATACACACCTATATATACAGATATACACATATGTCTATAACTATTTTTTAGGAGGGGAAGTGTAGATAACCTAGGTGGAGGTGGGTAAGTAACTTACCACATTTTATAGATATTTATACTTACCAAGTAATTTGTAATACTTCATACAACCAAATAACTCTATTTTTTCTCAATTCCAAGATATTTCAAAACCCATGTCAACCAAATAACCTCAAAGAAAAGGAGGATAAGGGCAGTTAGATCACAAGAATTGCAACACAACTTGTAATCAATCTTACAAATTACTCTGATTGATATACATATATAATTACAAGAATTATTCAATGGAAGCAAACTTGGGTGAGCATGACACACCTCAGGCTCATTCATATATCCCCTATACATTCCAAAATCATTAATATCTTGACAAAGAAAGCTTTTGTTAACATATATCCATCAGTATGAAATAAGAAGAATTTGACATGATGTCTCTCCCTATATTTCTTTTTCAGAATTATTATCTGGACCTCATATGTCTATGATCTATGAATACATAATTTAAAACTCAATGTATGATCATGGATTAATGCAAGCGAATGTAAAAATAAATTTTTACGTGATAACGGTGACTCACAAAATGAAGAGTTTTTGACTCGTATGATTGATATGAATTTAATAATTTTTAAAAACTTTCATAAAAACATTTTTGAGAAATGCTAGAATTTTCGAAATTATTTCTAAAATTGTTTCCGAAAACTGAGTTGTCATCATGTAATTAGTTATCATTTTAAAAATGATATGGATCTCTTGTATATTAATATGAATCTCAAAAATAAAAAACAATGTCGCTTGACATTTGGGAACATTTTAGAAATTTTTTTGAAATATGTAATATTACTCAATATTTTCTGGTTAGGTAATATTTTCATAATCTCATATTTGTTTGAAAAAATAAAAATATTCCAAAACGGGGTTGACGTTGATTATGTACAAACGTCATGGGGGAAGGTTATGTTAGCTCAACCACTAAATTTGGTTTACATCATTTTTTAATCCGTACTTAATAATTCCTACATAGCCAGCCCCACCCATCCAGTGGAGTCGTTTCAACTTTAACTTTCATTTTCTTATAGAAAAATGTCAAGAGTTCCTAACTAATTTCATAATTTTATAGTTTACAATTTTATTTTATTTTTAACAAATACACGTTAAAAGTGTTATGCCACAATTTGCAACGTCCATTATATTACAGTTTCAATGCCACATTAATGCTGGAAACACTTCGAGGGAAGAGAATGATGTTCGTTGGGGATTCTCTAAATCGGGGTCAATACGTATCCATGGTCTGTCTTGTCCATTCTCTCATACCTGAGCACTCCAAATCAATGAAAACCTCTGGTTCCCTTACTGTTTTCACGGCCAAGGTACTCAAACTGAAATCACTTAGGATTTCGAAAACATACATGACAAGTACTGTATTCCTGAAATTGTGTATGAAGTTTTAATGTTATAAAATAACAATACAATGTGCAGGATTACAATGCAACCATTGAATTTTATTGGGCACCATTCCTTCTGGAATCAAATTCGGATGATGCAATAATACATAGGGTATCTGATAGAGTTGTAAGAAAAGGTTCAATTAATAGGCATGGTCGACATTGGAAAGGAGTTGATATTATGGTGTTCAACACCTATCTTTGGTGGATGACTGGCCTTAATTTCAAAATTTTGTATGTCCTCGCTAAAAATCTACCACTTTCATCACATTTATTTCATAAGTTACATATTGACAATTATGCATCATACGACTGTAGGCAAGGTTCTTTCGATGACCAAGTTCAAGACATCGCAGAGGTATCAACAGAGGTTGCTTATAAAATGGGAATGAAGAGTATGTTGAGATGGGTGAATAGGAATATGGATCCTAATAAAACAAGAGTCTTTTTTACTAGCATGTCTCCTTCACATGCCAAGTAAGTATTGAATGTAGACTGTAGTATTATCTTGAGCTTTATCTGGGACTTGAATTTAATTGTACTGATGAAGACCATTTAACTTAATATCTGCAGAAGCATAGACTGGGGAGGTGATCCCAATGGCAATTGCTACAACGAAACAACAATGATCAAAGATCCAAATTATTGGGGATCCGATACTAGGAAATCCATAATGCAAGTAATTGATGAAGTATTCAGCAGAACAAAAGTTCCGATTACATTTCTGAACATCACACAGCTATCAAGTTATCGTAAAGATGCTCATACATCTATCTACAAGAAGCAATGGAGTCCATTAACTCCTGAACAGCTAGCCAACCCTGTAAGTTATGCAGATTGTGTGCATTGGTGCTTACCTGGCCTGCAAGATACTTGGAATGAACTTCTTTTTCATAAGCTTTTTTATCCTTAATCATTGCAAAATCTTCATGATTCAATGTAATTAATTAATTTAGATAAGATAGGCATTGCTTTATTCAAAATTTATTGTTTGAACTACACTCCAAAGCCCCGATAAACAACCATTGACTCGGCCAGTGGCCTATTTCATTATCATCATCATCAGCTCCATCATTCTTCTCTTGTTCAAATCATGATGATAGGGTCTCAATTACCTCCGCCTCTTCATCCTCAAACAATCGCAAAAAGTTTTTGGTTTTATCTTTTCTCTTAGTTCTTCGTTCTTAAGTACTTTCATATTTTAAAGAAACAAATGCATTTTGCATTCCTTTAATTTCGATCAACTAAATTTTTTACCCATACTTTGCAAAATGCACTATGCATCCCCTTACTTGTTTTGGCACGACAATTTGCATCCCTTTCGTCTATTTTGAAAAATGACAGGGGCAATTTAGGAAATTACAATATTAAATTACATTCTGACTCGTAAAAGTATGACACATTTTACACATACAACTTAAACTAAGAAATCTTACATTTTTGCCCCTCAACTATAAAAATTGTACATTATAATCTTTTTTAAAATATCTTCAAATAAAAAACAACAAAATAGGTAATTCTTTAAAAAATTGTGACGTAAATCCAGATTTTTTTAGAAATAAAACTAATAGTAGATTAAAAAAAAATCAAAAAACATTAAAATTTAATGAAGATAAGAATTGGAATTTGATTAAAATAATAGATCTTGCAAGAAACATGCACTCTTTAATAACCTAATATAAACATTCATTTCAAATTTTGAACAGATCCTTATTTAAGAGATTTTTTCCTCAAAAATGATATCTTTTTGGAATTTGTAAAGAAAAAATTTGTTGAAAACGAATAGATTTTTCCGAAACGATAAGGCTAATTGGAAACGAAATTATAATGAATCAGGAATTCGATAAAACATACTTAAATAAATTTGCAAACTAAAAACAAGTTCTTAATATCTTTTAATATTTTAAGAATTGTTCGAAATATAATATGAGTAAATACCATAACCGAAAGTTATGGGCAATTAAGAGGATTTTATAAATCATTAAAAATCATCGAAATCTGATATGAATTGAATTTACTATAAATTTTATAAGATTACTAATTTTTTTTAGAAAATTAATTCGAATTTTTTTTGTAATGTTCTTAAATGAAAATTTTTATTTGAAAAATTCATGCTCAAATTTCTATAAAATAATCCACGTCCTTCTTTTCTTATTTGAACATATTCTAAAAATATATAATAATATATGAAGAAATTTTAATGAAAGGATTAAATACTACATCTTTTATAGTTTAGAGTTTAGGGCAAAAATGAATAATTTGTTGTTTTAAGGGTTTATAGGTAAAATATGTCATACTTTAAAGGTCAAATTGCAATTCAGTATTGTTACTTCCTAAACTACCTCTGCTAATTTTAACGGTAACGATCAAAATAAACGAAAAGGGTGCAAATTGACGCGGAAAAACTTGTAAGGGGATGCATAGTGCAATTATGCAAAATTTAGGAGAAAAATGGAGTTGGCGAAAATCAAAGGGATGCGAAATGCATTTAACTCCATTTTAAATAATAAGATTCAAAGCGGGGGTGTTGTGCTAAAAATAAGTGTAGAAATGATTGCAAGTACACAATCTCATTTTAGTAAATTTAGATTCGTTCCGCAGAGACTATTTATTTTCGCAAACCTTAATAATTAATTTAATCGAATTAGAACAAGTGGTTTTGAAAAAAAAAATTTGATTTTAACTATTTATTTCCTAAAAGAAAAAAAATCTAATTTCAAACTAATTAAATAAAACTAACTTATTCTAAATTATTTAAAACTAAACTTAATTATTAAAAACTTTTTATTTACACAAGATTTTGGAAAAAATGATATGATATCTCCATAAATTTAACTAACCAAAAACAAATCCAAAGCATTTTTTTATCTACAAATCTCGTGTCAATTCAACAATAACTCAGCAAGAATCAGAATAAAAGAGCAGGATACAGAAATCTTTTACACAAAGAACAAAAAGATAAACCGATATCCAGTTCCTACGCAGATACGGGAAACTTGACTCTAAACTTACAATTCGGAAGTAATGGCAGCATGGTACAACTCGGAAGATTGCGAACTCAAACAAAAACGAAGTGACCACTCGACTATAACCACAACTCAATGGAAATCAGCATTCAACTCGCAAATACTTGACCAACAACAACTCGCAATCAACAGCATCACAATACATAACCAAGCAGACTCGACAACTATTAACAAAAAAACAGGACACACTAACTCGGCCTACAAAACAATACTCAGCTGCGAACGCAGTGAAACATTAACTTAGAAGCAGATTCGGCTAACCCAATTAAAAACTCGGCAACAGCAGAATGAACACCAGGAAAACGTATTCATCTTCTTTTCCACAGTAACGATTACTTAGCAAAACTCGAAACTCGAATTCCAAATAAACAACCAGAAATGAGACTTAGCTATGAACTCAGACACAAGACATAAAACGCATACACCGCAGACCTAATAACAGAACATAAACTCAGAAATTGGCGTCAAAACAGTGACCCGACCGAATAAACATAGCACATAAAACGAAACCAACGAAGATAGTACAATTCAAACCAACAGCTACTCGACCACAACAAACAGACAATCTACTTATAAACGCAGAGAGTGTAGACTAACAGACTCCATAATTAGACAGCAGCTCAAACAGTCTAATCCCAGAAAATCGAACAAACTAAGCACAATTGCAAATGAATTCAGCACAGAACTCGACAATGAACTCGAAAAAAAAAAAGAACTCGACGGAATCAGAAATCAAACAAATGAAAATAGAGAACAGATAACCCATAATTCAGCACGCACGCTAGTCGATTTAAAGAACGAACGAGGAACAGGGAATTTAAAAATCACTAAAACAGAGAATTAAAAAACAGAGGAATGAAGAAATAGTAGTACTGGGTTTGTTTTAGGGATCCATTAAAACAGGGGAGACAAGAAAAATAAGGCTTCGAATTTTTAGATTTAAAACAGGTAATGTAATTATTAAAAACTTGTATTTTTGGATTTTTGGATTTTTTTTCGAAAGTTAAAATAGGAAAACAAGGAAATTAAACTACGAATTTAAAATTTACACTAGGACGACGATTTAAAATTAAATGGCCCACGATAAAATTGAGATTTAAAGGGGCGTAATTAAAATTAGGAACTAAGAACACGAAATTAAATTTCGTTACTTTCAACCCCAAGTGGTTAGCAACGGGATTTAAGAAAATAACGAAACAAGGCAACAATAACGAAAGAGCAAGACAAGAAGTAAAGAAAATAAAAATTGCATTAATTATAATAGGAGTGTTTACAAGATTTAAAACTACAAAACAAGAAAATAAAACTACCCTAAAATCTAAGTTACAAAATACAAGGGGGGTGAGGGGGTATTTATAGGATAGGAATTAGGGTTAAGGGGGGTGTTGGGTAAATCCCCACCATACATTTGTGGTGTGTGGTGGTGAAATCCTAGCCATCTATTTGTTTCCTTCCCCCTTAAGCTTTGAAGAGTTGATCTTGGCCATACACTTATGTAGTGTGTTGGGATGATCTCCACCTTCCACATGTCCTCCAAGATTCCTTTTCCACCAAGCTCCTAATTCTTTTTCCTCTTTTCATGTAAGTCCTTTTTCTTCCTCTTTTTCCCTTCTTGCTCTTTATTTCTTTATTTTGCCATTTCTTTATTTATTTACGAATTTCCTGAAATGCAACAAAATAAATTATTAAAATACGAGTTCAAGCAATAAATAGGTAATAAAAATATGCAAAAATATGCACTTATCAAATGCCCCCATACCTATCTTTTGCTCGTCCTCGAGTAAAACAAAAAAAAAGAAAATCTAGATAAAAAGTCCTATACTCCTTTTCGTAGGTGTGACGGTTGCATTTGGCATATGCAACAAGCCCTTTAAACCCCTAGGCAGCCCTAGTGGACGAGTGAGGTCTCGTGAGGGCCTATAGTGAATGTACCCACAAAATCCATCTAGCTTGTATAAAAGATTACATGGCAATGCAACACCACACATACATGTCCTCTCATGATACATCAACTTAAGAATCAAAATTAATTTGCGAAGTCTTGGTGTGGAAAGTGCAAGGATTCACATAGTTTACTTAAAGAAGCATGCACGAGTGATTACAAGTTCATATCGAGTGCAAAAATTATTGGAAACCATGCTAAGTCTACAAGAGCACACCTTAGAATCAAAAATTGAGATCTAATATGCAAAAGAAACAAGCAGTACCTCACATTTCACTCACAAAAGATAATTCACTCAAGAACAAGGGTAAGTGTATCACTCAATTCCAACAAAATCGAAAGCATGCTTGACATTTGGTATCATTCTAACTTAAACACAACATACATCAATTATGACAATCAAAAGGTCTTTATTTGTGTTGTAATGGGGCTAGGGACAGGGTATGTCAAGAAAGGCCAAAACAAGGTGAAGTGTCAAAAGCTAGTAGTCACTATGGAAATCATGCACAACACCAAACTTCCCCCCCCCCCCCACACAATTATTTTTCTACTTTAATCAAAAAGACTTGACTAGTCGAATGAAGGAGAATTACAAAAACATAAGTATGCTCTAATAAATATATATATATATATATATATATATATATATATATATATATATATATATATATATATATATATATATATATGAGAGCTATAAGAAACCATAATCCTCCTTTAGATTTAACTTGAAAATCGAGTAACAAGGTAACCAACAAAACATATTTCCTCAAAAGTTATGAACAAAAGTAAACCCATTTCACACACCTTATTTCTCCCTCAAGTTCCTACTAGCCTTTGACAAATTAGGATCAAGTATACGTAAGGCTGTACAAGAAAAAGGTCTTAGGCGAGTAATGTGGTGTGTCACCGAAAGAATTTGATTAAGCTCAAAGGGGTAACTAATTAATCACATAAGAATGGTGTGGATATTTTGGAAATATGGGTTATTCCTAAATGCCTTTATCATCTTATCATCAATCAATGTCATGTATTTCAAGAAAGAACTCAAACAAGTGTTAGCAATGCAAATGACAAGGGGACACTCAAGCAAACGAATATAAATGCAAAAGATGTGCATATAGGCTCAAAACTCACTTGGTGTGATAGAACATAATCAATCTCAAGTAAAGGTATCCTCAATGCACCTACTTGTACTCAAAGCATGAGAACCAAATCATCTTACACCTAATCATGACCTTCTAATTTCTTGCACAAATCAAATAAGTCTACTAGTTTCACCTTTCTAGTAAGTGTGTGGACAAGAACTTAGCAAATCAATTCTCTTATCCGACTCATGAAAGCCGGGAGGGTGGGCGGGTGTTAAAAATAATTATTTAAAATTGATTGCAAGTAATTATTTAAAAACTCCCCGGTAGCGGCGCCAAAAACTTGATGTGCTAAAAATAATTATTTAAAATTGATTGCAAGTGCACAATCTCATTTTAGTCATTTTAGATTCGATCCACAGGGACTAATTTTATTCGCAAACATTAAATTTTAATTTAATCAAATTAGAACAAGCTTGATTTTTGAGAATTTGGATGTTATAATATTTAATTACCAAAAGAAATTTAAACTATTTTTAAAAGAGAATTAAATATAAATCTAAAACTAAATTATTCTAAAAATTCTAAATTCAAATTAAACTAGATTTTATTTACAGAATTTTAAAAAAAAATTTGGACATGAGGTTTTTGTAAATAGAACTAGCCAAAATCATTCAACAGAAAACTAATTCTCACAGAACAAATCAACTCAGCTCATACGACTCAGTACTCAAAATGCAAACTTAGTATAAGAGTAAATCGAACTCAAGAACCAAAACAGGACAATAAACAGAACTTAAAACAAACCCACAGCAACAACTCAACCAAGCAACAAACAATGAACTACAACTCATTTTGAAATACAAAATCTTAAAGTCTCAAATTCTAATACAAAATCTCATTTTGAATCATTCAGAATTATTTCATCTAGAGTACACGTCCAGATGATCCCTTTAGTTCATTCAGTGCTAATGACTGCGAGTCTGCGTAACCAAATTCACCAAGCTTTCTACTTTAATGGTTCACCAAAGTATAAACACAATTATCGAATACTAGTTTGAATGCCACAACTACACACTACAAATCAGCTATGCGTGAAAAATCAATCAATTTCACTGATTTGTAACATAACTCGTTTGCATATAACAGAAAAACACCAGCCAAAAAAAAAAATTTCAACAGCAAAGCAAGGGAATGGGTGAGAGAGAGAGAGAGAGAGAGAGAGAGAGAGAGAGAAAGAGAGACGGAGGAAAGGAGAAGGCTGTGATTGTGAGAACGAAAGAAGAGATGAAGGAGGTACAATCGGAGTAGAAGAAAAACAAAGGGAGGTAGGTTTTGTTAAGCTGCAAACAGGGGAGGAAACAGGGCAATGCTACGAATTAAACCAAAGAAAACAGAAAAAAAAAATACGAACAGAAATTTTTTTTGCAATATTTTTGTGAATTTTTTTTTATAAAAATTAAAAACGTTGACAAAGAAATTAACTATAAAATCGAAATTATGCTACACTAAAATGATGATTTAAAATTAAGTGCCCACAATAAAATGGAAGTTTAAAGGAGCAAAATTAAAATTAACAACTAAAAATTATAGCTAAGAACAAGAAATTAAAAATCGTTACTTTCAATCCATAGTGGTTAGCTTTCGCTACTTTGTCCACTACACGGATTTACGAAAATAACGAAAGAAAGGCTACGTAAACGAAAGAACAAGACAAGAAATTAAAGGAAATGAAATTGCATTAAAATTAAAAAGAGTGTTTACAAGATTTGAATCTAAAAAAATACAAGAAATTAAAGCTACCCTAAAATCTAAGTTACTAAATACAAGGGGGGTGAGGAGGTATTTATAGGATAGGAATTAGTGTTAAGGGGGTGTTGGGTAAATCCCCACCATACATTTGTGGTGTGTGGTGGTGAAATCCTAGCCATCTATTTGTTTCCTCCCCCCTTAAGCTTTGAAGAGTTGATCTTGACCATACACTTATGTACTGTGTTGGGATGATCTCCACCTTCCACATGTCCTCCAAGATTCCTTTTCCACCAAGCTCCTAATTCTTTTTCCTATTTTCATGTAAGTCCTTTTTCTTCCTCTTTTTCCCTTCCTTGCTCTTTATTTCTTTATTTGCCATTTCTTTATTTATTTACGAATTTCCTGAAATGCAACAAAATAAATTATTAAAATACGAGTTCAAGCAATAAATAGGTAATAAAAATATGCAAAAATATGCACTTATCAGGGAGAGATATACTTGTTTGGCTACCGCAATATAAGATAACTTATGGCTTATAAGCCTATTTTCAACTTATGAAGTATGTTTGTCTAGCCAACTTATTAACTCAACTTATAACTTATACTAGCTTATATCTCGTACAAAGCACGGTTACTTTTAATTTTTTATAATTTATTTATAATTTAGTACAATATTATAAATACTAATTTTAATATGTTATTGGAAGAATTTGAACCTTACATCTTTGTATATAATAGTTTTAAATATTAAATATAAATTAATATGTTGTTGGCGAGAATCGAACCATAGATTTCTGTATATAACAATGTTTAGTATTGTTGTATCTAACGGTCATGATCTGTTTGAGTTGAAGGTCTAACGATTGTGACACCCCCTTGTTGTACCTGTATTTCCTAATATATATATATATATATATATATATATATTATATCCACATGCTCATGACCCCACAATATAAACACACTCACACGGGTTAGAGTCTCAGAAACGACATAATTTACAAACATAAATCCTCAGAATATAAGTTATTACAATCCCAAATAAATTCTGAATGCTACTACTGATGGAACCTCTATGTGAAGGCACCTCAGCGACTTAATCGTCTGGTTCTGGTCATATACTTACACAAGTCATATTTATAAATAAAATGAACCAACAAAAGCTGCAGGCTGATCCTTCTGGTCTTTACTACCTCTGGGATCGCTGCCATGAGCTGCTCATGGAAACGTCTTGCGTTTCCCACTCGCTTGCGGGCTGTGTGCCGAATCCTTGGCATCCTTCTTAGCTGCTATATAATATATAAAACAATAGAAAGAGTGAGCAAAAGCTCAGCAAGATTATAAAGTATGGCATAACCTGCCTAAGAATGAAGTCTCAGTATGAATTTGTACCAGACAATTATTGTCAAAATATTTCATTTCTAAAATCTTTTCCTTTACCAGAAAATAAATAAACTTGTTATTATCCCAATAACTTAACAAAAAGAGTTTATCCCTTTCTGGAAAATATTTGAAAAATAGTACTACCCCAGTACTTTAATTATCATATATCATCTTCATATGGAAGATATTTTGAAAACTTGTCTCTACCGAAGCAGTTTATAAAATATGCATCCTTTATTGAAAACTCGAATACTTGCCCTTATAGGGACTGGATAGAATCTGGATGCAAAGACTCCCCCGGGGAAAAACAACATCAGCAGTTTTAGACACTACCGAACAGAATGAACAATGCTTCAAAGGTAAGAGAATAGACTTGAACTTGTGTCGGGAATTTCCTAGGCGCACCCCTGTTCGATGATCAGTCGATATGCATGGGGCTCACGTGATCAAAATTTCTACATGAAGAGGACAGTCCCAGTTTCCCAGTCTGCCCCGACCTCATCAGGGTCGTGGATGGACGATGCGCTACCTTCGTCGCTGACTCCGTTTCCCAGTTCTTGTCTCTGAATATATCTGCTGACTTTGGAACTGAAACAAATTCAATTTCCCCGGGTCCCTACCCGTTCGCAGATCTTACTTGTATCTTTTGGGTTACTTCCAAAATCAAATGGAAGCTAACCAAACTTCACGCTGGCCTTCGGCCGGAATCTTAAATTGAACAACGAATGGCTCATACGAAATCAAGATTGAATCTCATACTCTTTTAGCAAAACTGGAAACCTTTACTTAGAGGGCTATTATTTATGAATACCCTTGAAGCTATCAACGAAGAGGAATTAAGATCTCAACTTTAGAAGCTCTGGATTCCCAATTCTCGATGAATTTGAACATTTAGACGGCTCAAGTGAGTTAATAATACTCAAGAATAATTATTTGGGAACCCTTATAATTTTTAAAAATATTTCTGAAGGTTAGAAAATATTTAAAATAATTTTCAAAGACCTCAAATGATTCTTAAATAAGTAATATGATTTATTGATCAATTAAAGAGATTTAATAAATATTTATTAAACAAATCTCTAAAATAAAATAATGATTTAAAAAATGATCCTCCGAAAATAAAAGAAATATTCAAATAAAATTTCTCAAATCATTTCCAAGTATTTAATACTTTCTGGAAATGTAAATAATGTTTATTAAAAACATTCCTCAAATAAATATTACTCGGCAGCTGGGATCCCTCCGGGTTCCCACGGCTATCTCTATATCTCAAAATACCGACTCCCGGTCTAGAGTCGAAAACAACAAATATGCTCTTATCCCTAGAGCTACAAGGTATACCGGTTCATAACTACTTATCTCAAGCTAGTATATAAACCAACAATCAAACTCAATCTTAACACGATATAACATTTATCGCAAAACATAACTCGCATATATGGCAAAAGCAGTATTATCCAATAATACTTCAAAAGTATAAGTTTAGAAAACTTGCCTGATGCTCTGGTCATAGTAGGGGTCTATGACGATGTCCGATAATCTAAAAAAAGTCAAAAACATACGATTAATCCCCTAGACGATCCACTTATTAACAATGCTCGTATACTTAAACAAATCGTAATCAAAGCACTTAATAGTTTAATCTAGACTCGTAATAAGTCCATGTTACTCGGCAATTACTTAAGTCGTAGGTTTAGTTCGAAATCGGTCCTTGAATTCAAGTTATACTTAACCACTTATGACGTTGATTTCAAAGTCACGTTCCTAGGGGTTTTCACTTGCGCAACCTCGGCTTACGCGTTTTTATAAAATCGGAAAATAATCTTTTAGACTCGAAACCTTTGCACACACCTTGCTAACTGTCCTTAGCATTTATCACAAAATTTTAAATCTTAATTCGACATTTAAGGGTCTCGAATTCAGCCTCAAAGTCATTACATTTCTGCGACAAAGTCTCTCGAACCACTTTTACTAAAAACTTGCATAACTCTGAAACGTAAACTATTTTAATGCGATTCTTGCGGCCACATAAACTAGACAACCATATCTTTGTAACCATAGGCAGTGGTGATGCTAAAAATGATTTTATAGTCTCGGGTATTAACTGTTTTTATGGGTTAACGAAATTTGGCCATTACGACGGCTATAATTCGGACATTTCCATTTTGTCACAACATAACCAAGCCACACCGGGCATACCATACATCCACAACTTCAACAAACAACCTTTACATGTCTCTAAAGTCAGTGGTGTGGCTACAATCCAACACCCATCATTTTTCATATATTACAAAGTTACATAATCACTAAAACACTTGAAAATGAACTCTTATGCATGTAACATTAAAACAATCATCAAAACTCATATGAACTCAAAGGGTGGGTTAGGGTTTTACCTCCTTGGATGCTCTAGAAAGACTATCAAGTGTTTATAAACCTTAATCAAGCTTTAGAAGGTCCTTATAATGCTTAAACCTTAAGATCAAAATAAGAAAACAATGTAAGTTACTATTCACTACAATTTATCCTCCACTTTGAATGAATATTTGGCATAGCTATGAATATCCTTTGGAGCTAAGATTTTAACCATACCTATTTCTCTTTAGTAGCTTTAATTTAAGCCATGGATCACCAAAAACAAAGCTCCCTAGCTAGGGTTTTGATTTTGAATTTATGGGGAGGGCCGAATGGAATAAAATGGGGGGTGGTGGTGTTTTTCTCTCTTTTCTCTCTTTAATCTCTTGCCTTGACTAGTTGGTGTTGTGTTTGTGATATTTTGTGATGTATAAACAGCCATTAATCCCCCTCTAAACACTTGTCAAAGACTTGTGGTGATTTGGAAATGTAGTGACAGATGCATTGTTGGCAAGTTCTTGTTCTTACACCTTATTCTTCTATTTTCTTCTCTTTTCTTATTTTATTTTTCGACCAATTCCATGTAACAATAAACCTTTGCTCATGTAAGGTTTCTCATCTTGTTACGTATTTAATCCGTAATTTGTTTCGCGTTTGCTTGATCTCTTAATCTCGTTTTAAAGTTCTAGCGATTTCTAGAACGCTTATTATTCGAACTTAAAGATTTTCATTCTAAATTCTTAAATCATAATTAAAATAAAATCCTTGATTCCTTGATGAAATAATTCTCTTGTCTTGTTCGCATTGATATGCTCTTCCCTGCTCGATCAAATTTTCCATAAAAATAAAGTTTGGATTTTCTGAATTCCGATCGTATTTACATACACTTATTTGCTTCGTAGATTACTCGTATAACTTTGAAATATCCTGTCCCGGACATACGGTAACGTGAAAAATTTCTCGAGTCTCGAAATCACTATTCATCCATGCATTTCACTATTCATCCATGCAAAACACTATTCATTCATAAAATAAAAATATTCTCAAATACAAAATTTGGGTTATTACAGTCTCCCCTCCTTAAAAGGATTCCGTCCCGGAATCAGTCGGTGAATAATTGAGGGTACTTCTCGCGCATTGCGCTCTCTAGCTCCCAGGTTGACTCTTCAACATTCTGGTTCCTCCACAACACTCGAACAAGTTGAACACCCTTGTTCCTCAGCACTTGTTCTTTTCTATCCAGAATTTCCACAGGTTGTTCTACATAAGTCAGGTCCGGTTGTATGTCTACCTGCTCGTATTCTATCACATGTCGGGCATCTGCATTATATTGACGTAACATTGACACATGAAACACGTTATGAACATGCTGTAGGTTTGGGGGTAAGGCTAGCTCATGGGCTACCTTTCCAACACGCTTTAGAATCTCAAACGGTCCAATAAATCTCAGACTCAACTTGCCTTTCTTTCCAAATCTTATTAATCCCTTCCACGGGGATACGTTCAACATTACTGTGACATCCCATAATCCGGGGTACAAATTTGGGGCCACGAACCACAACTAATACAATACAAACCTGGATATAAGCATAATATAATAAAGGAAAACTCCTTAACCAAGATCGCTTACAGGTTATGGTATGAAACAAAACATTAAATTACATCTTGACAACTCAACCTCAGAATAATTTTTTTTATACAAATCACTAACCAACTAATTTCATCTGCTGAATCAGTTAACCAACCTCTGACCAGCTCACAACCACTACCCGACCAAGTCAACAACCTGTGTGCCATCTCTCGCTGCAGGAACATGACTACTCACTTGACCACATGGTCTACTCGACTCCTCTAATAACTTGAGAAAGAAATAACAACAATGTAAGAGTGAGCCAACAGTGCCCAGCAAGCATAAACAGCTAAGTCAATATCAAGAACAAAAAAAATACGTTCTGATCAACAAGAATAAACAGCATAGGCTTCAAAGGAATCAGGCTTTAAGCAATTCAAACTCAATGTATAGATTAGAATTGGATTTTTTTTATGTATTTAAAAAAAATAGCGGAGTTAGGTGGCTGATAAGTCCCGCACTAACCCCAGACAATGCAGACAGCAAAGTCCCTCTAAATGGATCCACGGCACACATTGGCCTCAATTATTCACGACCAGAATATGGTTCGACCTTACGGTCCAAAAACATTTTAATCACGACCACGATAGGGTCCGACCTTTCGATCAAAACATTTAATCACGACCACGATAGGTTCCGACCTTACGGTCAAAACATTCCAATTCTATCTCAAATTCACGAGGTGTCGGAACAATCGACAACCTTACCACAACAACTAACAGGAAAACTCACGTTCCAGAACAACAATTTATAATTAAGAATCATTGATGAAATATCAACATCAACTAGTATCAACAAGATCAACCCAACAACAAGGGTAAATAAAGAATAATAATATCAATAGGTGTCGAGGAGTTCGACACGATAAATGGGTGATAAATAAAGAACAATAATCTCAAAGGTATCGACAAGTTCGATACGAATAATTTGGGGTCATATCATCATTAGATTTATTAAAGAAAGAATTCACTTGAACAAGAAGTGAAAAAAAAATACTTTCCTGGTAAACCAGCTTAATCCGTCTAACTATCTGGCCGTCACACTCAACCACTGACTTCTATACGTCTCTCCACTCAGTTTTACAATCCTTATCTCAAATCAATACCTCTTACTGAACTTTTCTACTTTACACCCCTCGCAAACATACTGGATTCAAATAGAGCATTTAAACACTTAGTTCAACGATTAACCACTTTTACGACTCACTAACACGTAAATCACATAACACTTATTCATTTAAACTACACTAACAGACCATACTACTCACATTTCGCAGTTAATAAACTTCAGAAACATCTTCAATTAATACTCAATTCTTGTTTTAGAAGACTTAGAATATTTTTAAAACATTTTTAAATCATTTTCTAAGTTTATTGAACCTCAGATACATTTTTAAAACACCAATCAGGCTTTGTTTTCAAGCACAACTTTGACTCCAAATATTTTGAATGCTTGAAAATCATTTTCTAGATTTTTAGAAATTTTTCTATAATTTTAAAATCATTTTCTGCATTTTTAAACAATTTTCTAGTATTTTTAAATCATTTTAAAACAGAAAACAGATTAATTAAGAATTAAATAGCCATAATTAAATTAATTAAAATCAACTAATATTAATTAATAAAATTATTCAACAAATAATTACATTTGTCAAATAATTAAATTAATTAAATTAATATTTGAATTTAATTACGGTAATTAAAGTAACTAACTCTTAATCATTTTGAATTAAAAGTAATTGAATAAATGATTTTCAAAATTGCATAATCAAATAAATAAATAATCCAGAAAATCTCAAAATATAATTTCACTAATTATTTTCTGTATTTAAAAGTAATTATAAGATTTTTTATTTCCACTGTTCATCGTCACTTTCCCCCCCCCTAGCAATTTCCGACGGCCGGCGGGCCATATCCGGCAACACCCACGAGCTCCGACGAGCTCCTATATGCACACTAAACAACTACTAATCATTTGAACTCCCTTTAGGCAACATATTACAGCCAATATCATCAAGAAAGTCGATCAAAACGACCCCTTAACTGATATTCCGGCGACCCTCGAACATAATCCGGCCAACTTACCTTTTTACTGAATACTAACTCAAATCGCACGTTCTATACATCAAAACAAAGCTGGGAGCACAAGCAATCTCTGTATGGTTTCAGTTTTAACAAACAATTAGTGTAACGAACGAACAAATCCTTCAAAGTTTCGAAAATTTTCAAGAACTCGGTTGCTAGAGAATCGTGATCGTTTGATGCAAACAAATACATAAATCGAATGTAATTAACACGTAGAAGCTATAGGAATCATCATATTTCTCAACCAAACAATGAATCAAAATTGCCCAAATTCAAGAATTAAGAACCCTAAAACTCAAAAAATTAGAATAAAAATCGTATAAAAATCAAGAAGTTTACCGTTTGTTGATTTTGATGCCAGAATAAGATTCTAGGAATTAAGAGATTCGTTTTGACTATTCGAGCGTCGAAAACGGATATCGGCATCGCCTCCAATTATGCATTTGATCTACAAGAACTTTCAAGAACACTATAATTTGATAATTATGATTTTTTTAAAAAAAAATATTTTCTCTGATTTTTTTGATTGGCTGACAGGGAAGCTTCTGATTGGTTATGAAATATTGACATACAGATAAGGTTACGTAAATATATTTGATTCCCGGAATGCTTGGAACCCTAATTAACTTTAAATCGGTCTCGAAAGTACCGATTATATCAATTACGAGTCCGATACGAACGAAAAATATTTTTACAGAAAAATAACGAATCAGATACTGAAAATTTATAAGACTTATAAAATGGATGAAATACGAATTTGGAAAATTTTGAGATTTACCTAAAGAATATTGATACGGAAATGATTTTAAATCGAAGTCCTAGGGATTTTGAAAACGACTTTTAAAGGATAAAGATGAACTGAATTGCACGTTTTCCGAAAAATCTAAGATAATTATCCTGGAGTCCAATACAACCATTAAACACATATAGGGTCCTAAACGATTATTCCCGATCCCTTTTATTCATATATAACGATACCATCTTCTATTGGCGATTTAATTATCCGCCAAACCGAACCAAAATATTCATATAATTTCCAAATAAGATAAAATAAATTATACTAAAATATTTTCACCTTGACTCGTTAAACTGGAATAAAATAATTCAAAATATTTTTATTCCAATTTACGAAAAATAGTAATGATATGAATTTAATATTCTCGGTTCTTACAGTCTTCCCCCTAAATAGGATTCTATCCTCAGAATCAAGTCAGACAAACGGGCGGAGAGACTCCTCTGACATCACACTCTCAAGTTCCCAAAAGTCTCCCATCCTGGGACTCTTTCACCACATTCCTACTGACAGTACAGTACTAACTTACTTCTCCATACTCTATCTCTGAAATTTTACCAGTTTATATTCTATGACACAACGAAATCAAAACGATAATTCTTAAACATCACTGCGCGAAACACATTATAGATATGTTGCATATGAGGCGATAAATCTAACTCATAGGCAACCCTCCCAACTTTCTTCAAACCTCAAATAATCTCAACAAAATTTTGGTTCTTCTTCTTCACAATGTACATCTCGCTGGGCAAGTTAACGTCTTTCTTCTGTCGACTTTGAGCTTTCATCCACCTTTTCTGAACAAGTTCGATTACTTCCTTCGTCTCTGGCACTAACTCTGGTCCTAACAACTTCCGTTCACCAATCTTTTCCCCATATACCGGAGATCGACACTCTCGTCCGTATAGTGCATTATAAAGCGATAACCCAAAGTGGGCTTGAAAACTGTTATTATAGAAGAATTCCATTTAATGGCAACTGATCGTCTCAATCATCTTCAGTATTAAATGTATACACTCTAACGTGTCTTCGATGGTTTGAATCATTCTTTCGCTTTGATCGTCTGTTCGAGAATGACAAGTCATACTTGTCTCTAACTTATTGTCTAAACCTTTCTTGAATTTTTTTCTAAAATCTTGATTTGAACTCCGTGTCTCATATAAGTAATCATATTCCACTATAAACCTGAATCTTAACCTTATAAGTTTTGTTAATGCAAAACGCTTACTAATTGCAGACAATTGCCTGGTCCATAGAAAATCGGGCATGACCCATTCGTACGACGGACTATAACCTATGTAAATACTTTCAATACCGACCCAATCATTTATAACAACTTCTTTCTGTACTCCAACATTTCACAATCTCAATTCAATCATACACAATGCCAATATGAAAGCTGCCTTGACTTGCAGTAGATATAACGTCCTAGAAATTTCGAATTATTTATTTTATATAAATTATAAATTATATTATGTGAATATTGTTGGAAAGGTGGAATGTATGTGAAATTGTGTTTATGTGATTATATGATGATTTGGGTAAGTTGTGAAGGTCGGTGTATTCTTATTCGTATTTTAGAGGATTTAAATATATTTAAATCATGCATTTTTGATCCTCTGTCAATTTTATAAAATTATCAGAGGAATTAAAAATCATGAAATCTCTTGAAATATTATCCTTATATATTTATTGAGTTTTTAAAATCGTTGGGTGGATTATTTTGGGTGTTTGAATATTTTAAAATGATTTTAAGAGTTACGTTGCATTTAAAGGATCAAAACTTGCAAAATTCATATTTAATTCAATTTTTTTCCTAAAAATATTTTAAAAATATGTGTGTGTTCGTAATTTTATACTCTTTATTTTAAAAATGAAAAGTTTAATTTTCCCAATTTTATATTTAATTTTAATTTGTAAAATATGTTTATTAGTTTTGAAAGCGAATAAGTAGTGTTTTAATTGGGTCCAAAAATTATTGTTTGTAGTTAATAGAAGATAATTGGGCCAAGGCCAATTAGAGAGAGAAACAGACTCGGTAGAAAGAAAAAACGGGGAGAGAGAAGAGAGGAATTGGGGGAGAAAGAAAAGAGAAATTAGGGTTTGAGAGAAATCAATTGGGGGTTGGTATGTGAAGGAGAAGAAGAGAGGTGTGTATATATATATATATGTGTGTGTGTGTGTGTATATATGTATAGGCGTGTGTCTATGTGCGAGAGTGAGTGTGTATGTATGTGTATGGCGCGGGTTGGAGGAGGAAGAGGAACCACCGCGCGGTGGCGGTAGCCGGCAGTGGTGTGTTCGGCAGCCCAAGGGCGGAGGAAGGCGGAAGGAGCAGATGGTAGGCTGCGTGGGTGGTGTGTGCAGCGGTTAAGGGAGGGAGAGAGAGAGAGAGAGAGAGGGGGGGGGAGAGATGGTGGAGATGTTGGTGGTCACCGGAAAGGTATAATTGCGAAAGCTCGTATATTGTGTATAATTATCATATTTTAATTATTATTGTTGTAATTTAATTAGTTTTAAATTTGCGAGTTAGATGTGTTAATTTTCATAATTAGATTAAAGTTGTAAATTGTGGATATTGTTATGTTTCAGTGAATTAATATCGTTGGTGGTTAATTATTATTGTGGGGATTAATTGTAAATCCGATTATATGTTGTTGTGATTGTTAGTTGTAAATTATTATTGTTGTAAGTTGAGTTAGAATAGTTGTTGAATATCATAATTGTTAGTAATAAGTATGAATCGTTGTATAATGTGGGAGTCGTATAATGGTACTAGGTCGTAAATGTTTATGTGCTAAATGTTATAAGTCAAGTCATATTATTCGTTGAATGCTATACTTGTTAGATATTTGGAGTCGAGTATGTATTTATAATTGCTTAAGAAGTATATTTCGGTTTAAATGTTAAGCGATGATTTCTGAAAAGTACCACTGGCCCTAGAGGCTGTGTGGTTTGTTTTGATTTAGTTTTCAAATGTAATCTATAGTAAAGTTAAACTGTCAATTTATTTGCCTTACGTGTTGAACTGTCAATTTATGAGTTTAGTTGCCGCATGTCTGGGCGGGTACTTTTCTTTATTTGTTTACTTTTTGTTGCTGCCAATGAAGCAGCTTAATTTTCATATGATTTTTGAGTTAAATTTTTGAATTGAAAAACAGGGGGATAGTCCTATTTACGAATACTTCATGCCGAAATTTTCTAAAATTCCCCTGCAACTCTATTTAAAATCTATTTAATTTATTATTGGATGTCAATGATTTAAAGTATGTTATGATTATCGAGAGTCTAAGTGAATATGTAATATTTGACGTGAGAATTTGAGGTGTGATTTTGCTGTGAAGTGGTTGCCACTGGATAATATTCTAGAGTTAAGTGGCTATCTGTGTTAGATGTTTATTTAATCTAGTTGATTGTACTAAGACTATTTTATGAATATGATTGTATATGTCTATATATGATATGTGTGTAAGCGATATAGGACGCGCATGGGTAGAATAGAGCATACAATAAGGTTTTGCTTAGTTGGATACTGAAATAGTATTTGACCTTGTAAAGGTTTGAATAGGAGACCTGGCCAAGAACATTGTGCGAGTAAACGGAAAGAGGAACAGGAGGGCAAGTATCAAAGCCGACGGGTGTACTGATGGGGGAGATGGTGAGTTGTGAAGTAGAAATGGAAGTAGGGCCAAATGAAAAGGCTAGCAAGTAAATATTGTCGTGAAACTGAGTCATGGATCGATGTTAAGATCGAGAACTCCGTGAATCGAGGCAAGTGTTTTGCTCTTCACTTATCATTCAAGTGATTCAATTCCTTTGTTTTATAAAATGGATTGGTCAAGTATGTTTATGATGTGCTAGAAAGATGACAATTAAATTATCGCAAGCGCACGATCATCGTTTTAATATTTAAGATTCGATCCACAGGGAATAATTTTAATCACGATCCTTAATAATTAATTTAGGCGAACTAGAACAATTTTGGATTTTTGAGAATTTGGATTTATACTAATTAATTCCTAAAAGACAATTTAAAATTATTTTCAAAAGAAAATTTAATAATTATTTTATTTCTAAACTAAAAATTGAATTTTGCATTTTTACTATTTAAATTTGAATTGATTTTTTTTTATTTAAAAGAAAATTTATCTATTTTTATTTCCTTAAAGAAAACTTAAAATATTTTTAAACTAATTAATTAAAATTTGAAAAGAACTAAAATTAATCTGAAAGAAATTAAAAAAAAAATATAAGTAAGTCTCGAAACAAGATTTCTAACTAAATTATTTACAGGAATTTTTTTTTGAAATTGGGCGTATAAAACTTATAAAAACCAACACAAAGAAATTGACACAACGAAACCAAATCTTATGATTCAGTTAAATAATTCGCCAACTCCAAACTGAACAATTCAACACAGCAACCAAAATCATCCTAAACAGGACATTCAACCACACCAGTCGAACTCAACCTATCAACATTTTCGATAAAACACGCAAAAAACTGGAAAACAAGTGACAGACAAGCAGAAAACAATCGAATAAATAAGACACAACAGACTCATTATAAATTACATAACAGCAGATTACAAACCAACTAAATCAATCAAAACAATAGCATACGGTGAACAGATTTGGTATACGACGATCTGGCTACATAAAAAAAAACAAATAAAACGAAGAAAATCTCGACTGCACAACACCGTAAAACAAAACAGAACTCTTGCAATAACCAACATGAAAATTCAGACTAACGTGAACTCTACTATCTGTACTCGACTACCCGGACACTCTAAAACTTGGCAAACTTGGACAGAAAACAAGAAACCTAGTCGACTCAGTTACTATTGAACACTAACAAGACCAACAAAACTTAGACTCGCAGAAAAAACAATACTCGACAACAATTTACCAACAAAAATCCCTGAACAAACCGCAAACCAGACAACAACGAACGATTCTAACAAAACGAGACAAGCAAAACTCGACCCAAAAATCGCAGCAAAATTACTCCGAAATTCTAAAAAGACTTATCAAATTTGCAAGAAGACACAAAACGCAGCTCAGAACTCGGCAACGATATAAACACTACACCCATTTGATCAGAAACTGCGAATTAAACAAAACCAAATCGACTTAGTACAACTCAGACAAAACTCATTAACGAAGGAAAATTAAGAACCAAATGACTGGACTCAATCAATCAAGAATTCGAACTCGCGAACAGCAACGAAAATTATCAAACACAATATTATACTCTGTACAGAATAGAACTTAGTAATCTAACAATCTAACAAGAACTCAGCAACACCCTGTCGACTCATAACATGTATTCGGCTAGACTCAGCAATGTATACAAACATAACAACTCGAAATAGAAATTAAAATCGACTAGAAAGGGAAGGTGGGATCATTGATTCGAAAGAACAAAAGGAAAAAGGGGTTGCGTTTGTTTGAAGAAGAAGATATGGGGGTGCTTATTTTCGTGGGGGAGAGAAAAAAGGAGGGGTTTGAAACGAAAAGAGCAGGGGAATTGAGTGATAATTCTGAATTAAAACAAGAAGATTGTGTGGGTTTGTGTGGGTTTGTGTGTGATTAAATGAAGACGAAGAAGGAAATAAGGGGGCTGGGTTCGTGCTTTGAGAGAACAGGGGGTTCCAAAGGATACGAATTAAAGCTTTAAAACAAGTAAGAGTAATGCTAAAAATTAATAAAACTGCTTCGAATTAAACTAAAAAGGGCAGGAAAAATATGTATTAAAAATAAAAATATTTATAAGAGCTGCAAATAAATTTACAACTAGAATTTAGGAATGTACTAATAATATTAGTACTAAGAGATGGGTTCTAATCCTAATTCTAAGTTATTTTACAAGAGAGAAAAATAAATCTATTTATAGGAAATAGATTGAGATTTGTGGTTGGTGTGGATTAATCCCCACCATTCATTTTTGTTTGGTGGGATTAAATCACAGCCCTCCATTTTTATTTATTTTTTTTATTTTTAGTTTTTAAATAAAAATTCAGCTTTTGCACCAAACTCCCTCTTCTTTCCTTTTCTTCTATTTTGGTCCTTCTTCTTCTTCTTTTTCTCTTATTTGACCTTTATTTCTTTATATTGCGATTTCTTTAATTTTTCTTGAATTTCCTGAAATACAACAAAATAATTTATTAAAATACGAATTCAAACAATAAATAGGTAATAAAAATATGCAAAATTATGCACTTATCAAATGCCCCCATACCTATCTTTTGCTCGTCCTCGAGTAAAACAAAAAGAAAATCTAGATAAAAAGTCCTATACTCTTTTTCGTAGGTGTGACGGGTAATTTTAGGTTTACCAACCCGTTAAACCCATAGACGATCTCTACAGGAGGAGTGCTGTCTCCTAAGGGTTTACAGAAGATATACCCATAAAATCTTTGAGATAAGTCAGCAAGTATCCAACTTTCCTCTTTCAACCTAGCTTTCATTGGTGTCAACAAAACAATTTTGTAGGAAAATACATGCCTTAAAGATTATTTTAATAATAGCCAAGTTATAGGTTCCCACAATCCACTTGATTTGACTCTAAAAATTTACAAAAAATCCCAAGGTGTGTAGTGAATTTAAGGCCTATGATGGATAAAGTATATACGAACATTTTCTCTTTTTCAACCAGTATTGAACTGACCCAATCTCTATTAAAACAAGTATCTAGCCAAACTTCACGTTCTTAGTAGTTAGACCGACCGTGCAATGGTTGAGGTCCCAAAAGACTTTTGCATCAATACCCATTTAGCGAGTTTTAGGTCAACAATCCCAGATCACAAGGGACCTTAGGTTGCTAGGCACAAAGTCCCCTCGGACTTACTTACTCGGGTTATTAATGAGCCCAACCTAGCCGATTTCCCTACTAAGAATTTATTATTACAAAATTACACTAACACTCAACAATTACAAACATTTATTGACTTTTTATTTTTTTTTTTTCTTTCTTTTTTTTTTTTATTTTTTTTTTGACACTATAGGAACCAAATTTCGCAAAGGTTTGATTCGACATTGTTCTAATATGTGGGTTCTCTCTCAGGTATCGAATAACATTCCTATACAATTTTTCCATCACGAGTCTTGTGCAAATGTGTCGTCTTGGACTTTTAAGCAAAAATTTGTTCGACACAAGTTTTATGAGGAAAAACTTTACCTGACTACGTTCAAATTATCTAAAGGCATTATACATATACATATAATTTTTGAAAAATTGTCAACACCAACTAGTTCTAGAATTTAAAGAGTGGGAAGGACAACTAAGCTAAAATATCTCTATTTTTGGATTTTTAAAATTTTTCAATTTTTTTGAATTTTTCAATTTTATGTATTTACACTAAAACCCCCCCCCCCATACCTAAATCATGCATTGTCCTCAATGTATGCAAAATGAGGAGGAAATACCTGATAGGGGATGACGGAGAATGACAAACTGCTGAAAAACTACGAAAGAAAACAACTCACACATGCACACAATGTAACTCCCCCATACCTACATTCTACTATGGGAGGTACAAAACAAATATTTACTAACCAATACCTGCTCTCGGAAAAACTATTTTTGTTATGCAGCCAACATATTTCAGAAACTCACCCACAAAAATAGCATAGACCACTCGAACGATCCGATTAGGCGCAAGAATAAAACTCATATTCCTAACTTCATCCATAGACCACGAAGATGCTTCTTTTTGTTGTTTAAGCAAATTAATTACGAGAAGATGTTGGTCATGAATATCATGAGTTTCGATGAAAGATGGAGCACGAGTGGAAAATGAAGAAATAGAAACGGGTGGGGGTGGCTCTTCGAAAAATGTTTTACCAACAGAATTAGGATCACAAGAACTATCCTTATGTTGGGTTTCCCATTTGGAACAAATATTCATCATCTCTCCAAACATCTCTTCCGAGGTCAAATCCTTAAAAGATTCGTGAAGCTCTCGATTAGTCTCGTAATGCAATTGAAAATCTTGTTTAAGAAGAAACTCAATCTCATGATCGTCCAAATTTGACCTTGAAACAACCTCCTTAACTAGATCAGCTCCTATTGGTTGAGTATGAAGTTCTTCGAGTTTTTCGGGAAGAGGTTTGGAAGATGAAAGGAAAAGTTCACTAGAAGAAGATGATGGTTGTCTAGGTGAAGCCACAAACTCAGAATCATCGGGATTCTTTGTTTGACCTAGAGAATGAAAGATGTCAGCATTGGAATCTTCTTCGTGTAAATCACCACCGAAAGGAGTGTCAACTTGAACATTAGACCTAGGAGAAATGATATCATCGAAAGTATCGATAGGTCTTTGAGTGATAAGAAATTCAGGGTTGACCTCGGGTGGATTCAGAGTGGTTATCGTCTCACGCCCGCACATGGTGGCTAATTGATTCACTTGAAATTCTAACTTAGATAAGGTTTGAGCATTAGAGTTCAAAATTTGCCTATCAGAAGTTATGGTTTGCATGAAGTTTGCTTGAGAAATCAATAAAGCCTCGATACTCTTTTCTAAGGTGTCAAGTTTCCTACTCGAATCATGAAATTCGGGTGGGTGGGCGGTGGTTTGAATTGAACTCGAATAAGGAACTTGACTCGGAATTGGATAAGAGTTCAGTTCTTGAAAATGTGGAGGCGGAGTTTGATAGCTATGACCTTGGTTCCATGAGAGATCGGGATAATCTCTCCAACCGGAATTAGAAGACGATGTAAAATGGTCATTTCGAGAGGTTGGTTGAAACATGGTGTTGACATGTTGAAAATCGAGACTCGGAGAGTTGAAATTTGGTTGCCAAGACGTGTGTGAATGACCACTAAGGGTTTCTAAGGCTTCGAGTCGTCTAGTGAAAGCATCTAATTCAGAGTCGATTGCAATATCGTGTTCACTATAATGCAAATCACTAAAAGTACTATACGACTCGTTATATACACTAGGTTCCCTAGTTGACTCACTCCACATCGTATTATCTGCGTACTCCTCGTCAAAATCCCAACCTTGGTAATAACGCTCCCTAAATGCTACGGACATGGTAAAGAATGATCAAGGGTAAAACCTCGTAGCAAGTAAGTGCGAAAATGAAACACAGAAAATAAATGGTGAAAAATGAAAAGAAAAATCTAACCTAGGTTCCCTAAATAAAATAACTAGACATTGCTCATAACGCTAAGACACATTAAAAATTCCGTAAATTAAGAATTATTCAAACCGATTCGGCCAGATTAGAGCAGGCATTGCCAAGAGGCCAAACTCGTCACTTAGACACCAAATCTTAACAGCCAGGCGAACCTTAGACACTGAAGGTCGTGAATAAGTCTTAATTACGTTTATTTGAAGCAACAAACAACAAGATATATACAAAAAACGATAAACAATTATGGATGCTTACACTACGTGTTCTAAACTAACGAGAAGAAGAATTTAACGTACCTCGGTCCGCTAGCGATCACCACAATTCACTAGGTACGAAAAATTAAAAACAAGAAAATAAAAATCTAGATGATGTGCCTTAAGTGATGAATGCATGATGCAACAAATATGTATTTACAACTAATTTTTTTTTTTTTCCAATTTTAAATTTTTTTGTGATTTTTGATTTATTTTTTTTTTGATTTTTTTTTCTAAAAAATAAAAAGGATGAAAAGAGAAAAATACGGGTTACCGAAACATGCTTCCAAGAATTCCGATTTTTCCAAGCTCCGCGAAAAGATTCCCGAAATTTCACACTTTCCTGAAAAAAAACGAAATAAAAAATTAAAGCAAAAACTAATCCGAAAAATTAAATATTAAGGCGTGAAAAATAATTAATTCCCCGGCAGCGGCGCCAAAAACTTGATGTGCTAGAAAGATGACAATTAAATTATCGCAAGCGCACGATCATCGTTTTAATATTTAAGATTCGATCCACAGGGAATAATTTTAATCACGATCCTTAATAATTAATTTAGGCGAACTAGAACAATTTTGGATTTTTGAGAATTTGGATTTATACTAATTAATTCCTAAAAGACAATTTAAAATTATTTTCAAAAGAAAATTTAATAATTATTTTATTTCTAAACTAAAAATTGAATTTTGCATTTTTACTATTTAAATTTGAATTGATTTTTTTTATTTAAAAGAAAATTTATCTATTTTTATTTCCTTAAAGAAAACTTAAAATATTTTTAAACTAATTAATTAAAATTTGAAAAGAACTAAAATTAATCTGAAAGAAATTAAAAAATATATATATAAGTAAGTCTCGAAACAAGATTTCTAACTAAATTATTTACAGGAATTTTTTTTTTTAGAAATTGGGCGTATAAAACTTACAAAAACCAACACAAAGAAATTGACACAACGAAACCAAATCTTATGATTCAGTTAAATAATTCGCCAACTCCAAACTGAACAATTCAACACAGCAACCAAAATCATCCTAAACAGGACATTCAACCACACCAGTCGAACTCAACCTATCAACATTTTCGAAAAAACACGCAAAAAACTGGAAAACAAGTGACAGACAAGCAGAAAACAATCGAATAAATAAGACACAACGGACTCATTATAAATTACATAACAGCAGATTACAAACCAACTAAATCAATCAAAACAATAGCATACGGTGAACAGATTTGGTATACGACGATCTGGCTACATAAAAAAAAACAAATAAAACGAAGAAAATCTCGACTGCACAACACCGTAAAACAAAACAGAACTCTTGCAATAACCAACATGAAAATTCAGACTAACGTGAACTCTACTATCTGTACTCGACTACCCGGACACTCTAAAACTTGGCAAACTTGGACAGAAAACAAGAAACCTAGTCGACTCAGTTACTATTGAACATTAACAAGACCAACAAAACTTAGACTCGCAGAAAAAACAATACTCGACAACAATTTACCAACAAAAATCCCTGAACAAACCGCAAAGCAGACAACAACGAACGATTCTAACAAAACGAGACAAGCAAAACTCGACCCAAAAATCGCAGCAAAATTACTCCGAAATTCTAAAAAGACTTAGCAAATTTGCAAGAAGACACAAAATGCAGCTCAGAACTCGGCAACGATATAAACACTACACCCATTTGATCAGAAACTGCGAATTAAACAAAACCCAATCGACTTAGTTCAACTCAGACAAAACTCATTAACGAAGGAAAATTAAGAACCAAATGACTGGACTCAATCAATCAAGAATTCGAACTCGCGAATAGCAACGAAAATTATCAAACACAATATTATACTCTGTACAGAATAGAACTTAGCAATCTAACAATCTAACAAGAACTCAGCAACACCCTGTCGACTCATAACATGTATTCGGCTAGACTCAGCAATGTATACAAACATAACAACTCGAAATAGAAATTAAAATCGACTAGAAAGGGAAGGTGGGATCATTGATTCGAAAGAACAAAAGGAAAAGGGGTTGCGTTTGTTTGAAGGAGAAGATATGGGGGTGCTTATTTTCGTGGGGGAGAGAAAAAAGGAGGGGTTTGAAACGAAAAGAGCAGGGGAATTGAGTGATAATTCGGAATTAAAACAAGAAGATTGTGTGGGTTTGTGTGGGTTTGTGTGTGATTAAATGAAGACGAAGAAGGAAATAAGGGGGCTGGGTTCGTGCTTTGAGAGAACATGGGGTTCCAAAGGATACGAATTAAAGCTTTAAAACAAGTAAGAGTAATGCTAAAAATTAATAAAACTGCTTCGAATTAAACTAAAAAGGGCAGGAAAAATATGTATTAAAAATAAAAATATTTATAAGAGCTGCAAATAAATTTACAACTAGAATTTAGGAATGTACTAATAATATTAGTACTAAGAGATGGGTTCTAATCCTAATTCTAAGTTATTTTACAAGAGAGAAAAATGAATCTATTTATAGGAAATAGATTGAGATTTGTGGTTGGTGTGGATTAATCCCCACCATTCATTTTTGTTTGGTGGGATTAAATCACAGCCCTCCATTTTTATTTATTTTTTATTTTTATTTTCTTTTTAGTTTTTAAATAAAAATTCAGCTTTTGCACCAAACTCCCTCTTCTTTCCTTTTCTTCTATTTTGGTCCTTCTTCTTCTTCTTTTTCTCTTATTTGACCTTTATTTCTTTATTTTGCGATTTCTTCAATTTTTCTTGAATTTCCTGAAATACAACAAAATAATTTATTAAAATACTAATTCAAACAATAAATAGGTAATAAAAATATGCAAAATTATGCACTTATCAGTTTAGAAAGTGATGTACTTCATTAGTTAGCGTGAAATAAATTGTTTTTCCCACCCATAGTCCATACACCAAATTTTTCAAAGAACCTTACCAATAACTTTTTTTCCGCATATTATTTTATTCATGGAATGTTAAAGCCTCCTTAGTGGAAGGCCTTTCTTTTATTTTTTTTGAAAATGTTTAAGGGACTCTCTAAATGGAGAGAATCCAAGTTTTAAATCCCCATAAATACCTGTTAGTGAAATTTCTGATTTTTAACATAATTTCACCTGTGACTCCTTTCTTTTTAAAATGTTTTCTCCAAAGTGATTTGAAATTGATTATCCTAAAACTATCTTTTTTCAAATAATCGTTTAAGCTATTTAACTCGCTTCTGTCGAGTCAAACCTTACCATGTGTTGAAAGATTTTATTAATTCGTAGTGCTTAATCCTGTTCCTGCTATAATTTAGAATGTTAACTGTTGCAAATCCTGTTGTGATTATATCTTTTATCATTTCTCAAGTGACCTCTCTCTTTAGACAAGTTAATGATGTTATGCCCCTATTACCCATATCTATCTGGTTGTTTTCAAGATGTTGATCTTTATATCTCCCACCCCCGTTTGCTATCGAACTCATCCATATTTATTGAAGATCTCGAATATTCAGTTATCACCCAGTACTGTATCGAACTTGTCGATACTAGAGGTTATTGTTGTTTCCTCATTGACAATTAATCATAAGTTTTATTCTGGACGTGAGCTTCCAGTTGTTTGGCTAACAAGGGTTGTCGATTGTCCCGACACCCAATGCTTTTCAGATAGAATTGGAATGTTTTTAAAGGAAGTCCCTTCGGGGAGACCATATTATGGTCAACGGATGTCCCTTCGGGGAGACCATATTATGGTCAATGGATGTCCCTTCGGGGAGACCAGTTTAATGGTCAAAAGTTGAGTCCAATGTGTGCCGTGGATCCACTTGGAGGGACTTTGCTGTGTGCATTGTCCAGGGTTAGTGCGGGACTGATCAGCCGCCTAACTCCACTATTTTTTTAAATAAATAAAAATCCAATTCTAATCTATACATTGAGATCGAGATGTTTGATACTTGATTCCTTGAAAGTCTATCTCAATAACAAATTGATATCTAAAATCTTGTCAGTTCTCGTTGTTGGTGCACCTTATAATAATGGTGAAATGTTGGCTCCTCGTGGTAATAAAAATTTTTGACTTATCTGATTCTTTCACAGTATGAGATAATTCTCCTTGTTTATCGGAACTTATCGTCGTTATTGAAATTGTTATCACTATTTACACTTGCTGAGCATTGTTGGCTCACTCTTGCTTGTTGTTTGTTTTCTTCAGTTAATAGAGAAGAGTAGTGGACCTAGTAGTGGTCAGTTGGTATTGCTTCTTCGGCAGCGAGAGGAGGCATTCAAGATATGGATTTCGTTGGGTAGTGGATTGGAAATTGTCAAGGTTGGATGACTAGCTAGTCAAAGATTTCATTTAGTCATAAAGTTGTATAATATTTTTATTTTGAGAACGGTTTGTAATAATGTAATTTGATAGTTTGTTTTAAACCATAACATGTATGCGATCTTGGTTAAGGGGTTTTTTATTGTTTTCTTTTGTTAAAAAATGTTCATATCCAAGGTTGTAAGATGTTGATTGTGATTAATGGCCCCAAATCTGTACCCCGAATTATGGGATGCCACACTAGACATGTAAATAAATAAATCTGCCTCGACTTGCAGTAACCACGTAAATAAAATAAATCTGCCTCGACTTGCAGTAAACAGGTAAATAAATAAATCCATGATACCTTGATTCCAATCTGTCGACCAACCTCATATCATCTATTCTCGATCGCGTCCTTGAAATCAAATACTACAATCAAACACATATGTCATTAGATACACGTCAAACATGATTCGATTAACAACTCAATTCTCACTCTTATGAAAACATTTTGGTTTGTTAAAGCTTTTGAAATACAGCCTCGAATATTTTATTGGTTTAAAACAAATCAAAAATCATTTTTATCCACTCAAAATCTTTTTTTTTTGAAAATGCTTTTTATATCCATTTAAAAATATTTAAAATAATAAATTTTAAAAGAATAAATTTTTTGAAACCAAATACCTCTGAAAACGTTTTTTTCCTCGATATCTACAGTTTTGAAAACTAATAAACTTCATAACCTTGACTTTGACATAACCCACTACCATAACAAAATCTTGAAATAACTAGTTTGTAATATCAATTATTCCGGGGTCATAGCCCCCCCCCCCCCCGATACCAATCACAAAACGCTTTCACTCCAACAATATCCAACAAACTCTAACTTTAATTAATCATGAAATTTGACTTAAGATACGTCAATTCAATTACACGTCTTCAATAAATAACTCACGATCTTGGAAAATCATCTAAACTACACTCACTTCGCGTCCTCTGAAATCAACTTCCCGAAACATAACTCTACATACTTAACAAGTTCTAGAATTTTACTCTGCACATTATAACTCCAACGTTTATGATTGCTCAAATTAACTATAGAACTTACGACATCTATCCATCACTTGCATTTCGAGATATTACGAAATAAAGTACACATTCACACTTATCTTTCGGACTACTCAATTCCTCTTCCGTTAACTCTTTCACCTTTTGATTCGTTACCTCATTTCGGTGCCTCTTAATTCTTTGATAACTCATGTTGAAATGTAATGATGCATATCATCTTTGTTTGTAGAGCTAGGCATTCAAGCTTCCACTTCTAACGTCTTTTCTATCGAAGATTAAACATGACCTATTCGTAAAATGGACTATGCCCAGAACATAACGCCTCGAGTACGAACCCAATCATCCACAATTTTGAAACTAATGACCATGAAAATTATTACTATCAACTCTAACTCACGTATTGAACACTTCTGCTTGTGAATAGAAACGAATACCTTCTTAGGGCAATACACAGCCTCAAACTTTATACGAAACATCAGTAGGTTTCCTTACTCATTTAGTTAAAGGCTTTCGATAATCTACATAAATTCCTGATTAATTCTCACAAAACTTTCGACCTCTACTGGTATAATCTTCCTCTTCTTGAAATTTCTTAAATTATTTACAAATGATCTGCATGCTCTTCACCAATCTTCAAATGTCTTGAAAGGTAATCAGTAACCATAATTGAAATTTCATCCACATACTCCTTCTCTTGCAAAAATCCCTTTAATTAAATTGCTAGCTCCAGCATTTCCTTTAATGTCATCCGATATAGAATTCCTTGAAACTGATTCCCTGTTTGGAAATAAATAACAAACAAGATCTATCTCTTTGTCTTATGACAATCCTGATAATCCATCAAAATACACATTCAGAATCTATTAACCACCGAAATCTACTCCAGCTTAGTTGTCTTCTTACTGACATCTTCCTCTGTGCAAAACAACTTCAGAGCTTTAGTATAATAATCCCTTGGTTTGCATGATCGTTAAAACTTTTATTGTCTACTTCTACATCTCTTGAGAATCATAATCTTACTTCCTTGTCCTCACCATTTGCTCGTACTTTGTAGTTGGCCACTCAATCCAATCCTAAATCATCTTTAACTCTTTTCACTGCCATCACAATTTAATTCTTGATAACGTCATTCATAGTCATATTGAATTTCTAACTTTCTAGTGATTTATAGAAAACGGTTCTGTTACTCTCATCATAGGGTCCATTGAGACTAACTTGATACCCATTTTGGTAAAATATCTTATTTTCTCACACTTCTGGCACACCACTTTAACTTCTGACTCTGTCACTTGTTACCAAACTATTCTTTCCGATTACATCTACAACTCTCTGCATTTACCTCAACATAATCTCAATATGCTTTCTCTTAAAATCTCATCTTCCGACCATGGTGTCTCGTTAATCTCTTCTAATTCTCATCCTATAGGCATCTACTGTGCCCTTACTCTTCCGGCTCTAGACCTCCCAAATTCTACATTCTTCCTTTAAATGAATCACATGTCTTCTGAAAACTCCCTGACTCTCTATTTTCCTGTTCTTATCATTTTGTCCCATCTTGGGTAATTATATACTATTTTTAATAATCATAATCCTTTAAATTGGGCTCACATAAGTTGCTAATTCCAACACAATCATCTTATTTCTTATTCAAGCTTCAATTCCTCTTGATAACTCTTACAACCAAATCCGTCTTGCTTCGCTCTACTTTACTCAAGTTATCCCTCTTTGGTTCTAAAATCTTATACCCACAGTGGGTTTCAAAACATTCAAAATCTTACGATATTCCATTTTCTACCTCTAAAATTAAATAGGCGGCCAAAATAATCTTTCATTAACACTAACTATCTCATACCAAACATCTTCATCATCATTCTCTTTTCAACCTTTACCAAAATCCGCAATCTTATGCCCTTGTGACCGGCTCTTTATTTTACTCAATTCTCTACAATATCGAATCTTTGTACATGCGTTATCAATTCAATAAGTAATCCACTTTGTATGCTACCACTGTTCTAACACCACTTCTCAACTTGCTCAACCAATTCTTCGTCAACTTAATTGCAGTTTCAACCACTTAGGATGTCATCACATCCATCTTTTTAGCTTTTCCTCTATGGTAATTCTGAAATCATTAGGGTTTCGGGCAAAAGAATTTAATAGAAGGAATATGTATCAATTGTGAATATACACTGAGTTTAGTTTGATAAAGCTTTTTATAAAAGAATTTAACCGAGAGATCAATATGATCTTTGAACTATTATCAGGTTGTATTTGTCAATAGGTCAACCGCCCTAGTACAAAAAGATGGCCAATCTTTAGTACTTTCATGACAAACACAATCAGTGGCGTCCCACTAGACTTCTATCACAGAGATAAAATGTCCCTGAATCCCCTATATACATAGGTTGTTCATCTCAGTTTGAATAAAGAAGATCAAATATTCAGGGGAAATAGAAAGAGTTCAAGAGTCTCAAAATTTTGTATATAAAGTTGGATCAAGTATCCTCTGAAAAATAGGGAAATTTTTGGAAGAATACGACTGGTGTAAGTAAATCTGATTTACAAAGCTTATCATCAATTGAAGGACAATTGATCACCAAACGTGTGCATCAACTATCAATTAAACAAACGTTAAAGAAATTCCTAATTACTCATAATCTCACACTTTTCGACTAAGCACTAATGTACTTAGCTGCCAAAACTGGCCTAACAATAATGAGTTGAATAAATAAGAAGATCTCAATTTATTCTCGATTTTTAACCGTCACTTCGTAACAAATGCTTCAGCTACGATTTAAACCGGGAATTAATTCACAACAATTTATAGCAAGAATAAGAATTTTCCTAAACATTTGACAATTCCCTCAAACAATAAATTGAATGAGATCAATGACTAGGGGAACACAGGTACGCCCTAACTTTCAATCCATGCCAATAATCGCTTCCCACATCGTTTTTGTAACCTTCTCGTACTCGTTCTATAACGTTCACATCGTAACTAAGGTCGTAGAAAAGTTCAAGAAGATACGTGAAAATCTCGAGATAGTGTCCTCCAAACTGTTAGCTCCAACTGTCCAATTAGCTTATGCGGCTGTAGATCAATTTCCTCGCCCATAACCAAATCTTCGGACTAATCGTACACCTACTCGCGCGATAGATCGAAAAACTGTATAACGTCGCAACACTAGTCGGAATATCCTAAGGCGGACATATCCTAAATTGTTCTACCCCACATCTATCTTAGACACATAAACATAACAATCCTAATCTATTTCAGTGACTATAACCTGTAGCTCTGATACTAACTGTGACATCCCATAATCTGGGGTACAGTTTTGGGGCCACGGACCACAACTAATACAATACAAACCTGGATATAAGCAAAATATAATAAAAAAAAACCCCTTAACCAAGATCGCATACAGGTTATGGTATGAAACAAAATATTAAATTACATCTTGACAACTCAACCTCAGAATAAAATTTGTTATACAAATCACTAACCAACTAAGTTCATTTGCTGAATCAGTTAACCAACCTCTGACCAACTCACAACCACTACCCGACCAAGTCAACCTGGGTGCCATCTCTCGCTGCAGGAACATGAATACTCACTTGACCACATGGTCTACTCGACTCCTCTAATAACTGGAGAAAGAAATAACAACAATGCAGGAGTGATCCAACAGTGCTCAGCAAGCATAAACATCTAAGTCAATATCAAGAACATAAAAAATACGTTCTGATCAACAAGAAAAAATAACATAGGCTTCAAAGGAATCAGGCTTTAAGCAATTCAAACTCAATGTATAGATTAGAATTAGATTTTTTTTGTATTTAAAAAAATATAGCGGAGTTAGGCGGCTAATCAGTCCTGCACTAACCCCGGACAATGCACACAGTAAAGTCCCTCTAAATGGATCCACGGCACACATTGGCCTCAATTATTCATGACCACAATATGGTCCGACCTTACGGTCCAAAAACATTTTAATCACGACCACGATAGGGTCCGACCTTTCGGTCAAAACATTTAATCACGACCACGATAGGGTCTGACCTTACGGTCAAAACATTCCAAATCTATCTCAAACTCACGAGGTGTTGAAACAATCGACAACCTTACCACAACAACTAACTAGAAAACTCACGTTCCAGAACAACAATTTGTAATTAAGAATCACTGATGAAATATCAACATCAACCAGTATCAACAAGATCAACCCAACAACAAGGGTAAATAAAGAATAATAATATCAATAGGTGTCGACGAGTTCGACACGATAAAGGGGTGATAAATATAGAACAATAATCTCAAAGGCATCGACAAGTTCGATACGAATAATTTTGGGGTCATATCACATTAGATTTATTAAAGAAAGAATTCACTTGAACAAGAAGTGAAAGGAAATACTTGCTTGGTAAACCAGGTTAATACGTCTAACTATCTGGCCATCACACTCAACCACTGACTTCCATACGTCTCGTCCACTCAGTTTTACAATCCTTATCTCAAATCAATACCTCTTACTGACCTTTCCTACTTTACACCCCTCGCAAACATACTGGATTCAAATAAAGCATTTAAACACTTAGTTCAACGATTAACCACTTTTACGACTCACTAACACGTAAATCACATAACACTTAGACATTTAAACCACACCAACAGACCATACTACTCACATTTCGTAGTTAATAAACTTTAGAAACATCTTCAATTAATACTCAATTCTTGTTTTAGAACAAAACTAGACTTAGAATATTTTTAAAACATTTTTAAATCATTTTCTAAGTTTATTGAACCTCAGATACATTTTTAAAACAACAATCAGGCTTTGTTTTCAAGCACAACTTTGACTCCAAATATTTTGAATACTTGAAAATCATTTTCTAGATTTTTAGAAATTTTTCTAGAATTTTAAAATAATTTTCTGCATTTTTAAACAATTTTCTATTATTTTTAAATCATTTTAAAAACAGAAAACAGATTAATTAAGAATTAAATAACCATAATTAAATTAATTAAAATCAACTAATATTAATTAATAAAATTATTCAACAAATAATTACATTTGTCAAATAATTAAATTAATTAAATTAATATTTGAATTTAATTACGGTAATTAAAGTAACTAACTCTTAATCATTTTGAATTAAAAGTAATTGAATAAATGATTTTCAAAATTGCATAATCAAATAAATAAATAATCCAGAAATCTTAAAATATAATTTCACAAATTATTTTCTGAATTTAAAAGTAATTATAAGATTTGTTTTTTATCCACTGTTCATCGTCACTTTCCCCTCCCCCTTAGCAGTTTCCGACGGCCGGCGGGCCAAATCCGACAACACCCACGAGCTCCGACGAGCTCCTATCTGCACACTAAACAACTACTAATCGTTTGAACACCCTTTAGGCAACATATTACAGCCAATATCATCAAGAAAGTCGATCAAAACGACCCCTTAACTGACATTCCTGCGACCCTCGAACAAAATCTGGCCAACTTACGTTTTTACTGAATACTAACTCAAATCGCATGTTCTATACATCAAAATAAAGCTGGGAGCACAAGCAATCTCTGTATGGTTTCAGTTTTAACAAACAATTAGTGTAACGAACGAACGAATCGTTCAAAGTTTCGAAAATTTTCAAGAACTCGGTTGCTAAAGAATCGAGATCGTTTGATGCAAATAAATATATAAATCGAATGTAAATAACACGTAGAAGCTATAGGAATCATCAGATTTCTCAACCAAACAACGAATCAAAATCGCCTTCTTTTTTCTCCCTATTTTTTTACTGTTCTTAGTCTCTCCTCTCTTCACCTTCTTTCCCCCTCCGGCTCTCTCCGGCTTCTCCTCCAAACCGTTTTCACCGCCCCCGTTTTGTTTTTTCGATTCTCGATATTAACAACTCTAAATCCGCAGATTTGTTACTCCGTGCTCCGTTGCAGCACTCGACTTTTGTAACTCCTTCATTCCGTCTTGGATTATAATTCGCCGAGTGACTCTAGACGTTCTAACTTCATTCGATTCCGTTGGTATTTCAACGTTGTTATCTAGCACCATTTTCGCGATTCAATCTCACCATCTTCTAACCCCTCCCCGTATCTATCCAACCCGCACTACCGTCTTTCACCTCCATTAACCGTACCCCTCACCCAATCTTTTCTCTTTTAGCCCTGTTTCTGTTGTATTTTTTTTGGGCTTCTTCCCTCTCGTTGTCCCCCCCTCCTTTTATTAGTACACCCTTTTTTAATAATCCTGTCTCTTCTTTGTTCTGGTTTCAGTTCTGTCGTAGGTCGGTTCTCGTTTGTTTTTTTCCGGTTGCTTCTCGTTTGTATTCGTGTGTTTTTATTTTTACTCTTCTTTGTTGTTTGTTCTGTTTTATATTTTTTATTTGTTTGTTTTATTGTAATTCGTTTTGTTTTTGTTTTTATTACTTCTCGTTTGCTGTTTCCGGTAGGTCTTGTTGATGTTGCGTAATTTGCGTGTTGGGAGTTTGAATTTAGGTACCTTGACGGGCAAATTTTTGGAGCTAGTGGACGTGTTGAAGAAGCGTAGAGTGGATGTGGCGTGTATCCAAGAGACGAGGTGGAAGGGGGCGCGGTCTAGAGAAGCGAACGGGTATAAATTGTGGTATTCAGGTCTTGCCAGCTCGAGGAACGGAGTGGGTATTCTTTTGGCGGAAGACCTTAAGAACAACGTCGTGGAAGTGATTAGATGCAATGACAGGATCATGGCCGTCAAGGTGGTAGTGGGGGAGATTGTGGTGAATGTGGTGTGTGCGTACGCCCCGCAAGGCGGTTTGGGTGATTCTGAGAAGGAGGCTTTTTGGGTCTGTTTAGACGGGCTGGTAGGTAGTTTTCCTGCAGACCAATTTTTAGTGTTGGGTGGCGATTTCAACGGTCACATCGGCGAGAGGTCAGATGGTTTTCCCATGGCGCATGGGGGTTTTGGCTTCGGGTCCAGGAATGGCGGTGGGTCCGCCCTGTTGGAGTTTGCCATGGCCCAGGAGTTAGTAATTGTGAATTCTGTTTTTCAGAAGAGGGCTGAGCACCTCATCACCTTTAGTAGTGGGGGACGCAGCACTCAAATCGATTACGTACTTGTGCGCAGCCGGGACGTTAGAGCTTGCGTGGACTGCAAGGTGTTCAGGAGTGAGGCGTGCGCTTCCCAGCACCGGCTGTTGGCTATGGATCTTTCCATGGGGGGTCGAGTTGTGCGCAGAAAGAGAGAGTTTAGACCTAGAATCCTTTGGAAAGACTTGAAGGGCGAGAAGGCGGCGGAATTCAGGGAGGCTATGCTCAACGAAGGTTGTTTTGCGAGTGGAGGAGATGCTAACCTCAGGTGGTCCAACATGGCAAAGGCCATTCGGAGTGTGGGCGAGAAGGTGGTAGGGGTTTCCTCAGGTAGGTTCAGTGGTCTTAAGGAGTCGTGGTGGTGGAACGAGGAGGTTCAAAAGAAGGTTAAGGCTAAACTTGCGCTCTTTAAAGAGCTCTTAGCGATCTGCGCAGGGCCTGAGAGGATCCGGAAGCTGGAAGCGTACAAGGTGGCGAGACGAGAGGCAAAAAAGGCAGTGGCGAAAGCCAAAGAGGAGGCTTATGCAGGGCTGTACAAGCGCCTTGATACCAAGGAAGGAGCGAATGCCATCTTTAAGCTAGCTAAAGCTAGGGAGAGAGGGAGGCGCGACCTGGGTTCTGTTAAGTTTGTTAAAGATGATTCAGGCCAAGTGTTGTTGAATGAAGATGCTATTAAGGACAGGTGGAGTTCGTATTTCCATTATCTTTTCAATGAGGATAGGAGGAGTGGTGCCGGTGTAGATCAAGAGGTCTCCCTTTCGCTTGTGTCTTCCTTCGATCCCTGTGAGCGCATCAGCAAGGATGAAGTCAAGGGTGCCTTACTAAAGATGGCTAGAGGGAAGGCGGTTGGTCCGGATCTTATCCCAATCGAGGTTTGGCTTTGTCTTGGTGAGGTTGGCGTCCAATGGCTAGCAGATCTGTTCAATGTTCTTCTCTTGGGTGATAAGATGCTAGCTGAATGGAGGCGTAGTGTTGTGGTCCCTTTTTTCAAGAATAAAGGCGATGCTCAAAGTTGTAGTAACTACCGGGGTATTAAATTACTCAGTCATACTATGAAACTTTGGGAGAGAGTGGTTGATAGTCGGCTTAGAAGAGAAGTTGAAATCTCAGAGAATCAATTTGGATTTATGCCTGGGAGATCAACGATCGAGGCCATTCATCTCGTTAGACGCCTTATGGAGAAGTTCAGGGATCGTCGCAAAGACCTACATATGGTGTTCATTGATCTTGAGAAGGCCTATGATAGCATCCCCCGTGAAGCTATTTGGAAGAGCCTTCAGGAGAGGGGAGTGGCGTCGGCGTTCGTTAGGGTGATTCAAGACATGTACTCCCAAGCTAGTTCTTGCGTTCGGACCCCAGTGGGGGACTCCCGTTTCTTCCCGGTTGAGATGGGGCTTCATCAGGGGTCGGCCCTGAGTCCGTTTCTTTTCGCCCTTATCCTTGACGTCATGTCGCGGGGGATTCAAGATGCTGTCCCTTGGTGCATGCTATTCGCGGATGATATCGTGCTAGTGGCGGAATCGAGGAGGGAGGTGAACGACAAATTGGAGCTTTGGAGATCTACTTTGGAGTCCCAAGGGCTACGTATGAGTCGGTCTAAAACCGAGTATCTCTGGTGTAACTTCAGTGGTGAGGCCAACGTAGAAGGGGTGGAGGTTAGGATTGAAGAACAGACCGTCCCGCAGACGGACAAATTCAAGTATTTGGGTTCGATCATCCAGAAGGAAGGGGAGATTGAAGCCGATGTCTCGCATCGTATCAAGGCAGGATGGCTAAGGCGGAGGGCGGCGTCAGGGGTTATGTGCGATAAGAAAGTCCCTTTAAAGTTGAAAGGGAAATTCTATAGAGCGGCTATTCGTCCTGCGATACTGTATGGTTCTGAGTGCTGGGCGGAGAAGAAGGCTCTCGTAAGCAAGTTGGAAGGGGCTCAAATGAGGATGTTGCGGTGGTCTTGTGGGCGCACGATGATGGACAGAATCCCGAACTCGGTGTTTAGGAGCGAGCTGGAAGTGGCGCCGTTATCTGCGAAAGTTAGGGAAGGAAGGTTGAGATGGTTCGGCCACGTTCGAAGGCGGCTGGCGGAAGCCCCAGTTAGGAGGGTCGAGAGTCTGGCGGTTGTTGGGGCGAGGAGGAGAGGCAGGCCGAGGAGGACGTGGGAAGAGCAGCTCCGGATGGATTTGAAGGCCTTAGACTTAAATGAGACCATGCTCGCGGATAGGTGTTCCTGGAGGCGGCGTATCAAAGTGGTGGATTCCCTTTTAGGTTGTGGATCTGTTGTCGAGAGCCTCAGAGGTGCCTTGTCTCGGTTAGCGATTTTTTAGAAGCTCGGCTTTAGCGTTCTCACTCTTCGTTTTCAGTGTCTTCTGTTTTCTGGTTTTGCAGTTGTAGGGAGCTTGGCTCGGTGGTATCTCTGTGCGAGACTTTCCGTGTGGTTGGAGCGCTTCAAGCTAGGAGTAGCAAAAATCCTCGCAGACAGGTAGGCCCCATGTGGAGAACGCCATGGGTCTCAGGTATGTCATTGTACATTTCCATATCAGTCCCGTTGCTTTTACCACACTCTATGTTTGTTGTGCACTCAGCCGAGGGTCTTCACGGAAACAGCCTCCCCGCTCTAAAAGTGGGGGTATGGTCTGCGTACAACCTACCCTCCCCAGACCCTGCTCTGAGCGGGATATACTGGGTATGTTTGGTTTGGTTTGGTTTGGTTTTGACTATTCGAGCATCAAAAATGGATATCGGCATAGCCTCCAATTATGCATTTGATTGATCTACAAGAACTTTCGAGAACACTATAATTTGATAATTATGATTTTTTTTTTGAAAAAAATATTTTCTCTAATTTTTTTGATTGGCTGACAGGGAAGCTTCGGATTGGTTATGAAATATTGACCTTCAGATAAGGTTACGTAAATATATTTGATTCCCAGAATGCTCGGAATCCTAATTAACTTTTAATCTGTCTCGAAAGTACCGATTATATCAATTACGGGTCCGATACGAATGAAAAATATTTTTATAGAAAAATAACGAATCAAATACTGAAAATTTATAAGACTTATAAAATGGATGAAATATGAGTTTGGAAAATTTTGAGATTTATCTAACGAATATTGATACGAAAATGATTTTAAATCGAAGTCCCAGGGATTTTGAAAATGACTTTTAAAGGATAAAGATGAACTGAATTGCACGTTTTCCGAAAAATCAAAGATAATTATCCTGGAGTCCAATATAACCATTAAACACATATAGGGTCCTAAACGATCATTCCCGATCCCTTTTATTCGTATATAACGATACCATCTCCTATTGGCGATTTAATTATCCGCAAAACCGAACCAAAATATTCATATAATTTCCAAATAAGCTAAAATAAAACCTTGACTCGTCAAACTGGAATAAAATAATTTAAAATATTTTTATTCCAATTTAGGAAAAATAGTAATGATATGAATTTAATATTCTCGGTTCTCAATTACGACGTCTCCGATTTCATATTCTGTATCCTTGTGAGTTTGATCAGCATACTTTCTCTGTCTATCCTGGGCTGTCACTAGCCGTTTCTGAATAATCTCTATTGTTTCTCTGGTATGCTGGACTAACTCTGGCCCCAATATCTTTCTCTCGCCAACTTCTTCCCAACACAGGGGAGAGCGGCATCTCCTTCCATACAGGGCCTCGTAAGGGGGCATCCCTATACTCGCATGATAGCTATTGTTATAAACAAACTCAACTAACGGTAAGTGATCATCCCAATTTCCTTTAAAGTCTATTGCACAGACTCTCAACATATCCTCTAAGGTCTGAATGGTTCTTTCACTTTGTCCATCTGTCTGTGGATGATAAGCTGTGCTCATGCTCAATTTGGTTCCTACACACTCTTGAAAGCTCCTCCAAAACCTGGAGTTGAATCTTGGGTCCCTATCGGACACAATAGTCACGGGGACTCCATGTCGCACCACAATCTCTTTGATATAAATAACTGTTAATTTATCAACCGTGTATCTCTCGTTAATCGGAAGAAATTGGTTGACTTGGTCAATCGGTTAATAATTAACCAAATTGCATCATGGTTCCCTTTTGTTCTTGGTAATCCAACCACAAAATCCATCGCGATATGTTCCCACTTCCACTCGGGAATTTCTAAGGGTTGTAACAATCCACTGGGTCTCTGGTGCTATACTTTAACTCTTTGACACGTTAGGCATTTACTTACCCACTCAGCAACATCCTTTTTCATGTTAGGCCACCAATAGTATTCTCTCAGGTCTCTGTATATTTTGGTGCTACCTGTGTGAGTGGAATATCTCGAACTATGGGCCTCACGTAAAATCTCATCCTTTAGCTCTTGGACATTTGGAATCCATATTCTCGAGGCATATCTCATAATTCCATTTTTGTCTCTCTCACATTTAATCTCCTCTCCTGTCATAATCTTCTCTTGACATAACTTAATCTTTTCCAACAATGGCGGTTGGACACAAATTTCCATTAAGCCTTCCTGACCTTTACCTGACATCTTCACCTCAATTTCCAACTTCTCAAAATCCTTGATTAATTCATCTGACGTGGTTATCATCTTAAGTCTCTCTTTATGACTAAGGGCATTGGCCACCACATTGGCCTTCCCTGGGTGGTAATGAATCTCACAATCATAATTTTTTATCAACTCTAGCCATCTCCTATGTCTCATGTTTAACTCCTTCTGAGTAAATATATACTTTAGGCTCTTATGATCCCTATAGATCTCGTACTTTTCTCCGTATAAATAATGCCTCCAAATCTTTAATGCAAAAACTATCGCAGCTAACTCTAAATCATGGGTGGGGTATCTCGTCTCGTAATCCTATAACTGTCTGGATGCATACGCGATTACCCTACCGTGCTGCATAAGTACACAACCTAATCCCTTATGTGAAGCGTCACTATAGATTACAAAATCTCCTTTGTCATCTGGTAATTCCAACACTGGGGCTGACACTAACCTCTTTTTCAATTCCTGAAAACTTTCATCACACTTAGGAGTCCATTCAAATTTCTCGGTCTTTCTCGGGAGTCGGGTTAGAGGTGCTGCTATCTTAGCAAAATCCTGTACGAATCTTCTATAATAACCTACCAAGCCTATGAAACTCGTCACCTCTGTCGGTGTAGTTGGTCTTTCCCAATTAGAGACGGCTTCTATCTTAGCGGGATCCACTAAAACTCCCTGGCTACTAATCACATGTCCTAGAAACTGAACTTCCTTAAGCCAGAATTCACACCTTGAGATTTTGGCATACAACTTTTCTCTCCGCAGTGTTTCTAAAACAATTCTTAAATACTCGGCATGCTCTTCCTCCCTCTTTGAATAGACCAAGATATCATCAATAAATACAATCACAAACTTGTCTAAGTACTGCTTGAAAACTCGATTCATTAAATCCATAAAAGCTGCGGGTGCATTTGTTAGTCTAAACAACATCACTAAAAACTCATAGTGTCCGTACCTAGTGCGAAACGCTGTCTTAGGTATAACCTCGGGTTTAATCTTTAATTGGTGATATCCAGTTCTTAAGTCAATCTTGGAGAAATACTCAGCATCTTTCAGCTGGTCAAATAAATCATCAATCCTAGGCATAATTGGTTGACAACTTAAATGAGAATAATCGATCATCGAAGGAGTAAGATATGGTGATTCTAAAAGAGGAAGATGGTTCTCATGTCATCCAAATCATTATCTGTTATAAGTCCAGTGGTTCCGTAAAAGAGATAAGGAACGCTCGAAAGAAAACAATGACATTTTTCTAAATATAAGGAATAAAGAGAGAATAAGTGATGAATAGTATTTTTGGTGAAAATTGGAATATTATTAGACGACACTATATAGAAAGATTCAGAATGGATTTCTGAGTTCGTATTAATGATCTAGGGGCGAAATAAGTGTCTGTAAACGATATCAGATTCAGAGAAATAACACTTTTATTTTCGCCGAGATTTCCCTAAAAACTGAAAGATTTAATGATTTAATAAAAAAAGATTTGAGGACATATTCACAATCTATGGAATATATAAACGTAAGATTGTCTCGTCAGATTGCAGAAATTCAAAAATTATTTTTCCCTAAACGGACAAGATTGGACCGGAAATTGAGATGGACTAATTATTTATTCCAGAGAAATATTTCGAAGGCATATTCTCAATCTAGGATATATATAAACATAAGTAGGATTCGTCAGAATTCATAAAAGATACAATTGGAGAAAACAGATTTAACGATGTAGAAATGATCAAATGAATGATGGAAAATATCCCGGAATCCGAAAAATCTCAAATTTCAAAGAGAGCTTCATATTAGTTAGTGGTGACTAAGTGCATAATTAAAAAAGTTATTTAAGGAATAGAAATTAAGATTTTTTTTAAAGAAAGAGAAGGAAGGAGGACGAGACGCACGGTAGGTTACGGTATACGCTCGCACACGGAACAGAAACTCATTTCGCTTTATTACAACTACACCATAAGTAAATATCTCTCATTTCTCTCATCTTCCTCCCTCTATTTCTCTCCATGGCCGAAGGTCATTCTTGGCAAAGGAAATCATGGCTAGCCTTGTCCGTTTCTTGCGTTCTAGTACTCCAATCGAAGCCCTTTCCGAGCTGTACGCATCTACGGTAACCACTCTCTTCACCTCCAACCTTAGTTTGTTCATTTATCATGATTTATAGGCTGTGCTACAGTGTTTTTAATTTTGAAACTTTTTAGAAATTGAAATTGAAAGCATGGATGAGTAATTAAGTAAGTTCAAGTATTGTGGACAGAATTGGAGACCATAACGACCAGATCCTAGACCCCGGATCTGGGGGTGTTACAGATAAGACTCCACAAAGTAGTCGTATCTAATTGGAAAGGAAAATTCACCAATATTTCCCAAGCTGATGCTTGTTAATGGATATAAACTTGTTCCATCAATCTTACCCCTCGAGTGTTGAGGAGGTAACCAAAAAGACTCATATCGATGTTTGAAATGAATCAAGATGTGATTGAAAAGGTAGTTTTAACAAGTATATGACCGGGCAGTCAAAGAAATAACATCTCTCAAGCAAGGTTCCCTTATATTTCAGAAGATAGATTGGAATGAAGAATGGAGTTTTGAGAACCTTCCTTGATAAAAATAATAATAATACGACTCAGAGATAATTTACATAGTATTTGAATATCAAGGAAATTTTTGAATAAAATATCTCATTTTAGAACTAGTTGAAAGAATTAAATAAATATTCAGAGAATATTTATTAAACCAGAAATAGTTCAAGAATATTCTTTATATAAATATTGCTCATGATTAACTCTCGAATAAGTATACATAAAATATTCATTAAATAAATAATTCCTTGAATAAATATTCAAAATAATATCCAAGAAAATAATTAAAACCTTAAATGAATATCCAAGATAATATTCATTAAGTAAATAAGCTCAAATGAATATTCGAAAATAATATTCATCTAAATCAATAGCCTCAAATGAATATTCAAAATAATATTCATTAAATAAATAATCTCGAATGAGTATTCAAATAACATTCCTCGAATAATTTCCAAGTACTTAATACTTATGGAAATATAAATAATGTTCATAAATAACATCTCTCAAATAATCTGTCACTGGAATCCCTCCGGGTTTCCATGACTATCTCTATATTACAAAATACAGACTCCCGGTCTTTATTAAAAGAATGAGATCATATGCCCTTCACTAAGGGTTTTAGCAATATTCGGCTTATAATTAGTATATCTTGTATCTAACTTATAAGCCAACATCAATCAGGGAACAAGTATTACAATGTAAATTTGAAAGTAGGCATCCATGCTATGCCATATGTATAACAACATTCAGTTATATATATTATCACAACAACAGTTCCAAAGTATTGGAAATTTGCCTGGTAGTCGGGTAGGGGTAGCGCGTCTTGGGTCTGCTCGGTGATCTATAAACAATCAAAGCATTCGAGATTAATCACTTAACGCTTTTAAAAGACTAAGTATATAATTAACTTAAGCCGAAACACGTTTTCAAGTTATCTCGTTATAAACTCTCTAGTGTAACTCTTATTAACACCGTTATGACCCGATATTGGTTCGCTATTAAGGCATGTCATTACACTTACACTTGGTACGTACTTATGCCACAAAAGTGTTAAGGTCGGTCGTTTACTAAATGAGATTATATCTCGAGGTTTATTGATCGTTTTCTAAGTGATTTTCCAAAGTTATAACCACTCGTTCTTTTTAGGGGTTCATTCGCGCTTAACGTCGATTCGAACATTTTTATAAAATCGAAAAACGATCTGTTTGACATGAGGTTTTCTCCCACACCTTCCTTATGATTTCTAATATTTAATTATCATGATTCTCCACTGAATTAACAATATTATGGGGGTTCAATTTCAGTTACGAACTCGCATTTACGGTTTCAAACTACTTTTACTAATTTGACCATAATTCCTAAATCATAAGTCCGTTTGTTTCGATTCTTGTGCCAAAACAATCTATGACTCGAGATCTACAAGGACATGTCATAAACTCATTAAGGTCAGAGATTTATACCTACTGTCATGCACGGTTTTCTAGGGGTTAACGAAATTTCGGCATTACGACGGCTATAACTCGGACGTTTCCATTTTGTCATAACATAACCAAGCCACACCGGGCATACCATGATCAAACCAACAACTCATCAAGGCCTTAATCTTAACCTCTAGGTAAGTTTATATACATCAACAAAATCCAACAAAACTTTTCCAAATGATCATCCCAACAATACAGACATCAATACCAACCATAAGCCTTATAACTACTTAATCAAAACTTCAATCAAATAAACTCATAAACTCAATTCAAAACCTAGGGTTTGAGAAACTTTATACCATACTTGGAAGTTTGAGAGTACTAGCAAGAGCTTTTATAACCTTGGTCGCTCCTTAACTAGCTTGAATCATCCAAAGAAATCAAGAACAAGTATTTAGATCTTGAAGTTATTATTAGTCCGATTGAAAGAACTGTAAAAATGAGGCCCTTACCGTGCTTTTATGGATAAAACTTGTGAAGTAATAGTTGTAGATTATCTCAAGACCTTTCTAAAAAGCTATAGAACTCAAAATTTGAGCAAGAAACGAAGCAGATATCGCGGTTATAAGTTGACTATTACTGTTTGGCCGAGAGTTGCTAAAAGAGAGAGATGAAGTGGTTTGCTTGGTTTATCTTGCATTATTGTGTCTTTCTTTAATAATATCTTCATAAAGCTACTTTAATAAAGTGTTACATCATGGTGGTGACCTCATCCAAGTGCCACGTGTTGGTGTTATATGGTGAGGATGATGCAAGGTTGCTAACTATCTTGGTTAATTCCTAATGATGCTAGTTTCTTTGTAACTAACTTAGTTCTTTGCCTCCACCCACTTGCACATGCTCATCTCTTGGTCCTCTGCTTGTTTCTTTGCCCAGTTATTGTTCAATTTCATTGATCGTTCGGAGGAATATCTCAAGTATTTATTGTTAGGGTTTGACCGGAAACCTTCTTGATATTTATACTACAATTCTCAATCCTCCTTTATAATCCCTGAATTTAAATTCCTCAAATCTTTTTATTAAATCCTTAAATCCTTCAGTGTCCAGGGAAATCTCGGAGAAAATAAAAGTACTATTTTTCTGAATCTGATATCTTTTACATACACTTATTTTGTCCATAGATCATCAATACGAACTCAGAAATCCATTTCGAATACTCCTATATAGGGTCGTCTGATAATATTCCAAATTCCCTTAAAACACTATTCATTGCTTATTCTCTTTTTATTCCTTGTACTTAGAAAAATACTCTCGCGCTTTCTCGAGCGTTCCTTATCTCTTTCACGGAGTTACTGGATTCTTAATAGATATCGATTTGGATGACATGAGCTACCTCCTCTGTTTGTATACCATATCTTACTTTCTTGACGATAGATTATTCTTACCTAAGTTAACAACCCATTGCATTCTTCATGACATATAAATATTGGAATCCATATCCATTCCATTCATTAGAACAACTGTTACACTTATAATCCATTACATAATAAAAGTTTTAATTACAACCAAAAATCTGGGTTCTTACACATAGTGTGACACCCCCAAATCCGCCCTGTCCGGGGACCCGGGTCGTCACATCTGATCTCGTTGTCCTGCAGCACATGTTAGCTCGATAATACCAAAATATTTATTACAACAGAGCGGAGCAGTCCCACTCCACAGATCCAAGATCGGTCTCACACATTATTACAATACAATTTATTACATCTCTGAATGTTATCTTGCAGAAGTCTATAAGGTAAAGAGATAACATGATTCCAGCTGGATATTCTAGTCTTTGTCAGCACTGCCTTGAGCTTTCCCTTTTTCCTCTGGATCTCTGGTTGGACGTCTCGCAATTCTCCTTCGTGACAGCTGAACAAATGTTGTAAATCAAGAATGAGCAACTATGGTGCTCAGCAAGTTCTCTCCTTGCTCGGTATATGAATATAATAAGATTTACTAAAATAATTACTCGAAATTAAAAGAATAACTGGTTATCAGAAATCTGACACTTTGACTCAAGACTCATCTCGAAAACAGATACTCAAAAGACTCAATTGGTGAAACTCTGACGACTCATGATAATGAATAACTGGTCTTCCATCCTTTCGGTATTTCGGAGGGGCGATTAACTATCCGACCGGGAATACCTTCCTCCAATGACATCGCACTTCACCCGATCACGGCTACAATACGATATCAACGAATATAATGTATATGTATGAATGCTAGCACCATAGTGGGTGATTATATCAACCCAGGCATCATAGTGCCTAAAATATTCTCGTGTCCTTAAAACGGTACATGAGTCTCTCTTTCTCTATAATGGGCCTCTTTCCCAATATTGACCAGTAGAATACAGAATCCCCGAACATTTAATGAATTGATAATTGAGATAAACTTCACAGGAACATTTGATTGATCTGGCGGACAGCCAGTTTTACTCATTGTGCCACCAATCCGAACAATGGATTGATGTAACTTTCAATAAACATAATTTATTGGTTAACACGAACAAAGTGTCACCCACTGACAAAAAGGGGCAACTATCTCGAAATAATGAGAATAGTCTAAAAATGAAATATTATGAGTCGTACTAAACAAGTAGTACCACTCGAATGATTATAATACTCAAAATTGATGAATCGTTAAATAGAATGCTTTTCACTTGATCAACGAGTAAATACTCTAACGATCCTAATTTTTATAACTCCTATCGGTTGATTCGAACGATGAACCAACTCGAAGATAATCAATAAATTATTGTTGAATTTGTACAATAAATTCAACTGAAAAGAATGAATTTAACAATCTCGAACGAATGAGATTAGTTTCACTGAATCAAAATAATAGTCATCTCGAATCAAGGAGATCGACCTTCTAGCAACGGATTTGTTTCTACGCTTATAGGGAGTATAATTTGCAAGTAAACAAATTTTTAACAGTAACGTAATATTTAATGAGAAAAATAATGCTCAAAAGAATTTATTGCATCATATGGAGCAGTAGATAAATCTCATAATTGATAGCTCGAAAATAATTAAAGAATGAAATAATACGAATAGAAATACAAAAAACAAAGTTTCCGAGAGTTAGGGTAGGAATGAACTTGCCTCTGTCTCGACGTTAACGTTTACCAAATAAATAAAAGAGTGCTAACCGCGAGCAAACGCCTCAATTCTCGAAAAAGGAACCTCTATAATAATTCATCAAGGTAATTTTAGTACTCGGGTAAGAATTTAATCTCGAGTTGTCAAAATAACTCGATAATCATGCTCTTGACAATCAAGAAATTTTCGAACAAATAATTGGGAATAATCTCGTAAGTTTAAAATCTCGCTAATGCCTTATACACAACATAAATAAATTAAATAGAGGCTCTAGTTGATTTTCCTATTAAATTAATTATTCGGGTTTTAGGGTATCACAATGACCAAATAAGGTTAAACGTGGAAGTCTCGCTCTAGCTAATCGTAGGGGAGATTTTCTAAAAAAATGTCTCTAATTATTAATTACTTAAATCGTACTTCTAAATTAAACTGGTTCTCGCAAATTCACATCGAAAATAGAAGGCATTTATAAAATTCTCTTTAATTATCTAGAATTCTCAGTCTATCGAAAATATCTGATTCATTTAAATCCAATAATAGATTCACTATTTATTCTCAAATCATATAATTCAAGAATCCAATATTTAACTGAATTTAAATCCATGATTTATTGTTTCTCCTTTTAGCAAAATGTACTACTACCGAAACAATTCTATTTTATTAAATCTCGAAATTGCTAATTTCCTTTCCATTTTAATATTCCGCTAAATAAATCAACTAGTTTTTCTTACTCCTGGAATCGATTTAATAGCCCTTCGAATTTTATCACAATTTAGTTCTATTTTAGCACCAAAATATCCTAGTGTTACTCTCACAATAAAACAAGTCAAACATCCATTCTTTTATTAAATTTTAATTCATAATTATTGTTAAATTAATTAAATCAAGGCTCTATTATTCTATTTTTATTATAAACCATTTAATCACCTTACTTATTCAAAATTAAATTCTCATAAAATTTCTTATCTCTTTTTTTTTCTTTTCTGTTGTTACACTAAAATAAACCTCACAATTTACAAAACTCCCAATTTCGTTATTCCTCTTTTATCATCAAAAACACAATTTATTTAATTAATTTTTCATAAACAATAATTAATTACCACAAAAATAATCAAATTCATTATTATTTTATTACAAAACACAACACCACCACCGACCCCTACTGTGGTGGTCGCCGGCCGGACGCCGTGGCGGTGCCGGCGGCTTCCACCACCACCCCTGACTCTCTCTTTCTTCTCTCTCTCTCTTTCACCCTCTCTATCTCTCTCTCTCTCCCTCTCCCTCTCTCTCTCCCTCTCTCTCTCGCTCCGATCATCTCTCCCCCTTTTTCCTCCCGTATCTCTCTCCCCGTCTCCCTCTTTCTCCACCTCAATCTCTCAATCTCTCTTCTTCTCTCTCCCTCCTCCGCGTCTCCCTCTCTTTCAACCTCCATCTCTCTCCCTCTTCGTCTCTCCTCTCTTCCTTATCCGACATCACTCTCTCTCACGATCTCTTTCTCTCACCCTCCTCCATCTCTCCGTCCGCCTCTCTCTCGATCTCCGATCTCTCCACCCCACTGCCTCTCTCAATCTCCCTCCACTCTCCTCTCCTAATCTCCCTCAACCTCTCCTCGTCTCTCCTCTATTCCCATCTCTCTCTTCGACAACCACCCACCGCCGTCGATTAAACCAACCAACACCACCACCGCAGCGGTGGTGGTCGTCTCCTCCCCCCTTCCCCGACATGCAACCACAATCCCCCACAATTACATAAATCCCCAATTATATAATATACCAATTTCACTATAAATGGTCAAATAATTTATATGCTACACCCCAAACAAAAATCAAAACAAAACCCTAATTTAACAATAAAAAATCAATATTCACATAAAGATTTTAACATTTACAATAGGGAGAACATATGTAAATATTTGCAAAAGCCTTTTTAGAAAGGGTAATAGCTCATACCCTCTTGAAAATCGACTTTGAAAATTTAGATCAAAACTCAATTCTTTGAAACCACATATATATATGTGTCAAAATGAAGAGGCTTTAATTCTCTCTTCAAATCTACAAATGCATGTAAGATAGGGATGATATTCTCTCTTCAAATCTACAAATCTAAATCTACAAATATTAATAATAGTAATTAACGTAGTAACGATAATTATGCACTCAAATAATTAAGTGATCGTACACGTTATTAAAATTTATAACAATTACAATTTATCAAATGGTTCTAAGAGAGCTCGTCGATAAAAGAATATTAATAAATTTACGGTTATTACAGCCTCCCCCCTTAAAAGGATTCCATCCTTGGGATCAACATTATTGGTTAAACAACTTAGGGTATTTTCTACACATTTCATTCTCAAGCTCCCAATTAGCTTCCTCGATTTGACGGTTCCTCCAAATTACTTTTATTAAATTTATTCTCTTGTTTCGCAACTCATGCACTTTATTGTCCACAACTTTCACTGGTTGCTCTACGTAGGTCAGATCAGCTTTGACATCAATGGGTTCATACTCTAACACGTGTCGATGATCAGGATGATAAGCTCTCAATATTGATACGTGGAATACATTGTGAATATGCTGAAGATCTGGTGGTAAGGCTAATTGATATGACATGGCTCCAACCTTCTTAAGAATATCAAAGGGTTAATTATACCTAGGACTCAGTTTTCCTTTCTTCCCGAATCTCATCACTCCTTTCCACGAGGAAATTTTCAGCAATACTTTGTCTCCTATCTCAAATGATTTATCCTTTCTCTTCATATCGGCATACTTTCGCTGACGGTCTTGAGTAGCAAATAATCTTCTCTGAATCATCCCTATGGATTGCTTTGTCTGATGGACCATTTCTGGCCCTAGTAATCTTCCTTCACCGATTTCATCCCAACAAAGTGGAGATCTGCACTTTCGTCCATATAAAGCTTCATACGGGGCCATGCCGGTGCTGGAGTGATAACTGTTATTGTAAGCAAACTCTACTAACGGCAGATGATCGTCCCAACTTCCCTTGAAATCCAAGGCGCAGGCTCGCAGCATATCTTCTATCGTCTGAATTGTCCTTTCGCTCTGTCCGTCTGTCTGCGGATGATAGGCTGTGCTCAAATTTAACTTGGTGCCAAGGCATTCCTGAAAACTTTTCCCGAATCTAGAAGTAAAGCGGGCATCTCTATCTGATACAATTGACACGGGCACTCCATGACAAACTACCACTTCTTTCAAATACAAACCTACCAACTTTTCCACTGAATACCTTTCACTAATCGGTAGAAAATGCGCGAACTTCGTAAGTCTGTCAACTATAACCCAAATAGCATCGAAATTCGCTCTGGTTCGGTGTAAACCTACTACAAAATCCATGGTGATGTGCTCCCATTTCCACTCTGGAATTTCTAGTGATTGAAGTAATCCACTTGGTCGGTGATGTTCTGCTTTCACTCTCTGACACGTCAAACACTTGCTTACCCATTGTGAAATCTCTCTCTTCATGTTAGGCCACCAATAGTTTTGCTTGATGTCTTGATACATTTTCGTGCTTCCTGGGTGAATGGAATATCTCTAATTATGCGCTTCGCTCATGATTTCTTCTTTCAACTCTATAACATTAGGAACCCAAATTCTCGACACAAATCGCTTAATTCCCTTATCATCTCTAGGGCTCAAAAACTCTTCTCCGGTCAACTCTGATCTTCTTTCTTCCATTACTTGCTCCTGACAACGACAAATCTTTTCTAGCAACTCTGGTTGAAAATGAATGGTATAAACTATTTCATTGTTTTGGACTGGGTCCTTGACTTCTAACTTCATCTTCTCAAATTCTCTGACTAATTCCTCTGAGGTTGTCAACAGGTTGAGTCTTTCCTTTCTACTTAAAGCATCAGCTACAACATTAGTTTTTCCTGGGTGATAATTTATCGAGCAGTCGTAGTCTTTGATAAATTCCAACCATCTTCTCTGTCTCATGTTCAATTCCTTCTGCGTGAATATGTACTTTAAGCTCTTGTGATCCGTGAAGATCTCGAATTTCTCTCCATAAAGGTAGTGTCTCCAAATCTTGAGTGCAAATACAATAGCAGCAAGTTCCAAATCATGAGTAGGGTATCAGGATTCATATTCCTTCAGTTGCGGGAGGCATAAGCTATTACCTTCCCGTGCTGCATTAGTACGCATCCTAAACCCTTGTGAGAAGCATCGCTGAAAATCACGAAATCACCTTTTTCATCAAGTAAGGTCAGAACTGTGGCAGTAGTTAGTCGCTTTTTCAATTCTTGGAAGCTGTCTTCACATTTTGAGGTCCATTCGAACTTTTCACTCTTTCTCGTAAGTCGAGTCAGTGGCGTAGCTATCTTTGAGAAATCTTTTACGAATCTACGATAATAACCAACCTGCTAACCTGCTACGGCTTCTATCTTAGCGGGGTCCAAGGAAACTTCTAACCTCTGTTGGAATCTTGGGTCTCTCCCAACCTGCTACGGCTTCTATCTTAGCGGGGTCTACAGAAATTCCTTCGCCGCTCACAATATGTCCTAAAAATTGAACTTCTTTCAGCCAGAATTCGCATTTTGAAAACTTCACATACAACTTCTCCTTTCTCAAGGCTTCTAGAACTAGACGGAGGTGTTCTGCATGATCCTTAGGAGACTTCAAGTATATCAGAATGTCATCATTAAATACAATCACGAACTTATCCAAGTATCTCTTGAATACACGATTCATCAAATCCATGAAAGCAGCTGGAGCATTCGTCAATCCAAAAGACATCACTAAGAACTCGTAATGTCCATAGCGGGTCCTAAAGGCAGTATTAGGAATATCATCAGGCTTGATCTTCAGTTGGTGATAGCCGGATCTCAAATCAATCTTCGAGAAATGCATAGCTCCCTTAAGTTGGTCAAACAGATCATCAATCCGAGGCAGAGGATACCTGTTCTTAATAGTCATCTTGTTTAGCTCACGGTAATTGATACAAAGCCGCATGGATCCGTCCTTCTTTTTTACGAACAAAACTGGAGCTCCCCACGGGGATACACTAGGTCTGATTATACCTTTTTCAAGTAGCTCTTGCAGTTGTGTTGCCAATTCCTTCATTTCCACTGGTGCCATTCTGTAAGGCACTTTTGAGATAGGTGCGGTTCATGGTGCTAGATCAATTGTGAATTCTATCTATCGATCTGGTGGCATCCCAGGCAACTCATCAGGAAAGACATCTTTAAATTGATTGACTACAGGAATCTCTTCAATTGTAGGGGTCTTCTTCTCGGTATCTACCACATGAGCCAGATAGGCTTGACATCCTTGTCGGAGTAATCTCTTGGCTTGAATTATCGACAGAAAATCTTTAGTCGGCTTTCAGCCACGAAACGGGATTCTCATACCGTTAGGTCCACTTAAGCTCACCATCTTCAGACGACAATCTATTTGGGCATCGTAATGTACTAACCAATCCATTCCTAGGATTATGTCGAATTCCCCTAACCAAAAGGGAATGAGGTCTGCATCAAAACGTTGTCCCTGTAACTCTATAGAACAATTCGGGCACAATCGGCTCACTGGAATGACTTCCTGATTTGCTACTTCTATATTCAAAGTTCCCTCTAAGGGCACGGACTCAAGATTAAGCTTATTCATGAAGTTCTTAGAAATAAAAGATTTGTTAGCGCTAGAATCAACTAGAACACACGCATCCTCAGAATTTATTAGAAGTGTACCTGCTATCACATCGCTGTCATCAATGGCATCTCTCACTATCATGTTGAAGGTTTTTGCTATGGGCTTGTTGCTGGGAGGTGCTGGAAGTCGAGGCACTGGATTCTCCATTACAGGCTGTCGACAATCTCGGGACACGTGACCTTTCTTCCCACAGTTGAAGCAGGTGACAGATTTGTCCTTGCAACTTGAAGCATAATGACCCTTTTACCCACAGTTGTAACAGTTCACATTAGCTTGATGGCAGGGTCCAGGGTGTTTCCTCCCACATGTCTTGCATTCTGGCAATGGTGATCTTCCTTGCATCATATTCACGGTTTGCTGAGGTTTGGATCTCTGAATGCTTCCTCCTGTGTCATGGTTCCCAATCCTCCTATTATCTGAGCTTCTATTCTCCCTCTTCACAAACGGCCCCTTGTCACTACGATTATCAGATCTCTTCACAAAACTGCTTCCACCACTCTGAAATTTTCTTTTCTTACCATCTCTATCCTTCGGGTATAATTCACTTCCACTCTCAACTATTGCCGCTTTCTGAACTAAGGTTGCATAATTGGTGATCTCAAACACGGCAACTCTATTCTGAATCCAGGGTTTTAACCCTTGCTGAAAACGCTTGGCTCTCTTTTCTTCAGTATCTACGTGATAGGGCACAAACCTCGAGAGTTCTGTAAACTTGGCTTCGTAGTCTGCAACAGTCATCATCCCTTGCTTGAGTTCCAAAAACTTGATTTCCATTTGATTTTCCAAATACGTTGGAAAATACCTTTCTAGAAACAACGCTGTAAATCTAGCCCACGGTATAACTGCATTACCCTCCAAAGCTCTCTTCGCTTCCCACCAGTAATTAGCTTCACCCTTCAACATATAAGCTGCGAACTTGTCTTGTCTTTTTCTACTCCCACAATCTCAAAAGTCTTCTCTATCTCTCGTACCCAGATTCTAGCCTCCACTGGGTTAGTGGTGCCTTTAAACTCAGGTGGATTCAAAGATTTGAACGATTTAAAATTCACCGTAGTTTGGGTCAATTGAGCTGGAGGTGGATTTCCTCCTACTGGGTTTTGGTTTTGCTGAGGTTGAAGGTTCTGGGCATGTTGAAGAAGAAAATCCAGAAGTAGGTTCATCGGGTTATTATTCTGGTTCAGATTTTGAGCGGGTCCTGGTCCCGGGTTTGGAACTGGGTTCCGAGGTGGAACCTCATTGTCTTGATCCACTTCGGGTTGAGGACGAGGGTTTCTTGGGGGTCTTCCTCTTCTAGATGGCATCTTTTTCTATTAAGAGCGAAAATAATAAGGCAGTTTATATCACAGGTATGCAGTTATATGACACCATTACTGGCACAATTATGACAGGCATTCATAAATGTTTACTCTGGTCGAAATTTCTGGTTTCTCAAAATAAACCATACTCAAAATCATGATTTCTCTCTCTTGTCTCTTTGTAAAACAATTACACTTTTTCCTTATTATAAAAAAAATTTAAGGTACTCGTTAAAGAACTATTTCAGGTCTTACTGGCGATTCTTAGAAAAACTTTTAAGTTCTAAAACTCAATCGTCGTTTTAAAATCTTGGTTTTCGATTTTTTTTTTGAAAACTCATTTTAAGTCGTAGTATCTAAAAAGAGATTTACTATTTCGGGAGTATCATAAGAAATAATCTAACATGCTGTTCTAATATAACATAGTTCTATAACAGATAAAATAAGGTAACAGTACTACTACCAGATCATAATATATAATACAGGGTACCATACCGGTACAGTCTAGGTCACGGCACTGAATACATCCATCATAGTAAAAACCGAAAATCTGAGAGCAAATACATCAGGAGTATATCCTACCGACATACCGAATCCATATGTAAAGATACTAAGGATCACTACCCAACAGGTTGGGCATAAAGTCTATTAAATCTAGTCAAATACATCGATCATCATGATATGTGCACCCTAGTACAGAAAGATCTATCGCGACGCCATACAAAAAGTGGGTCACCACTAGCTATAATATACATGCTAACCAAAAGATGGGAATGCACAAGCGTACATATATGTCATCCCCTGAAACCAAAAAGACTATACTAAGTCAACAATAGCAGCATCAAGTCGAGTCAGCACGGGCGAAAATCTCACCCACTCTCCTATAGAACTCTGTAATGATGTCTGAGATCATGGTAGCAACTCTGGTCCGATCAATCTACCCGATACTGGATGATGGCAAGGCAGCAGGTCAGTCTGAAGTCCGGTCAAAACAGTCAGGACAATCTGATGCACAATCTCCATAGGTATGTCTCTCACTAACAAACTACCTCTATGATGCATAGTAATAGGATCTGGAACAGAAAAAAGTCGAAGAATACCATCCCTCGTAGCAAAGATCTCCTCATAGCGAGACCACAACCATCTGTAGTGCTGGAACAGGGTATGGTGAATATGCCATGGAACCATCTCTCCGGCCACAATAGGATGCTCAGAAGAAGCAGGTGGCATAGCATCAGTAGTAGCAGCCACAGGAGGCTGAGCGGGAGCAGGTGCAGATATGGTAGGTGCAGATGGAGCTGTATCACTAGCAGGAGTAACACTGATAAGCGGAAACATGAAGTCAGGTATAGTAGGGACTGTCGGAGTCGAAGCATACACCTGAACGGGAGCAACAAACAAGTCAGCAAAAGCTGATACTCTGGTAGGTATATCAACTCTGGACACTAGAGCAGCTGAACTAGGAAGAATCTCAGTACGGACAGGTGAAAGCTGGCCTTCATCAATCGACTGAGAAGTAATGGGCTCTAGGGTCTCATATCTGAACATCTCATGAGTATACAGGAGTGTCATCTTTGCAATCTCAATAGGATCTGGAATCTGAGCTGGCTGCTCAATCTCTGGGGTAGGAGTCTCTAGGTCAATCACTGGCGTAGGAGAATCAGCTACCTCTACAATCTGGTCAGGAGAATACACCAAGTCTATCACGTGTGGTGGAGAAGGTGTAAGAATCCTGATAGAAGAGTCCTCTGAATCGCTGTCCATGGGTACAATCTCCTCAAACGGGTCACTGTCTGAACCTAAGCTGGGATCTAGGGGTCCCTGAGGGTAAGGTGTAGGAGATCTGTCTCTGATCGAGCGAAAGTCATCAAGTCCTGAAGTAGACATCTACAAAAGTACAAGAAATACTGATCATAACAAGTTCTAATAGACTAGATACATATATGGGTATATATGGTGTAAAGCACTTAGTGCTAAAATCTCGCCATCGAATTATGTCTCCAAACTGTCACGTCGCGTTATAATTCTAGGCTCGTACGATTCCTAAAAATATAACTAACGCCCTGATACCAACGCTGTGACACCCCCAAATCCGCCCTGTCCGGGGACCGGGGTCGTCACATCTGATCTCGTTGTCCTGCAGCACACGTTAGCTCGATAATACTAAAATATTTATTACAACGGAGAGGAGCAGTCCCACTCCACAGATCCCAGATCGGTCTCACACATTATTACAATACGATTTATTACATCTCTGAATGTTATCTTGCACAAGTCTATAAGGTAAAGAGATAACATGATTCCAGCTGGATATTCTAGTCTTTTGTCAGCACTGCCTTGAGCTTTCCCTTTTGTCAGCACTGCCTCAGCAAGTTCTCTCCTTGCTCGGTAAATGAATATAATAAGACTTACCAAAATAATTACTCGAAATTAAAAGAATAACTGGTTATCAGAAATCTGACACTATGACTCAAGACTCATCTTGAAAACAGATACTCAAAAGACTCAATTGGTGAAACTCTGATGACTCATGATAATGAATAACTGGTCTTCCATCCTTTCGGTATTTCGGCGGGGCGATCAACTATCCGACCGGGAATACCGTCCTCCAATGACACCGCACTTCGCCCGATCACGGCTACAATACGATATCAACGAATATAATGTATATGTATGAATGCTAGCATCATAGTGGGTGATTATATCAACCCAGGCATCATAGTTCCTAAAATATTCTCGTGTCCTTAAAACGGTACACGAGTCTCTCTTTCTCTATAATGGGCCTCTTTCCCAATATTGACCAGTAGAATACAGAATCCCCGAACATTTAATGAACTGATAATTGAGATAAACTTCACAGGAACATTTGATTGATCTGGCGGACTGCCAGTTTTACTCATTGTGCCACCAATCCGAACAATGGATTGATTTAACTCTCAATAAACATAATTTATTGGTTAACACGAACAAAGTGTCACCCACTGACAAAAAGGGGCAACTATCTCAAAATAATGAGAATAGTCTAAAAATGAAATATTATGAGTCGTACTGAACAAGTAGTACCACTCGAATGATTATAATACTCAAAATTGATGAATCGTTAAATAGAATGCTTTTCACTTGATCAACGAGTAAATACTCTAACGATCCAAATTTTATAACTCCTTTCGGTTGATTCGAACGATGAACCAACTGGAAGATAATCAATAAATTATTGTTGAATTTGTACAATAAATTCAACTGAAAAGAATGAATTTAACTATCTCGAATGAATGAGATTAGTTTCACTGAATCAAAATAATAGTCGTCTCGAATCAAGGAGATTGACCTTATAGCAACGGATTTGTTTCTACGCTTATTGGGAGTATAATTTGCAAGTAAACAAATTTTTAAAAGTAACGTAATATTTAACGAGAAAAATAATGCTCAAAAGAATTTATTGCATCATATGGAGTAGTAGATAAATCTCATAATTGATAGCTCAAAAATAATTAAAGAATGAAATAATACGAACAGAAATACAAAGTTTCCGAGAGTTAGGGTAGGAATTAACTTGCCTTTGTCTCGATGTTAACGTTTACCAATTAAATAAAAGAGTGCTAACTGCGAGCAGACGTCTCAATTCTCGAAAAAGGAACCTCTATAATAATTCATCAAGGTAATTTTAGTACTCGGGTAAGAATTTAATCTCGAATTGTCAAAATAACTCGATAATCATGCTCTTGACAATCAAGAAATTTTCGAACAAATAATTGGGAATAATCTCGTAAGTTTAAAATCTCGCTAATGCCTTATTCACAACATAAATAAATTAAATAGAGGCTCTAGTTGATTTTCCTATTAAATTAATTACTCGGGTTTTAGGGTATCGCAATGACCAAAATAAGGTTAAACGTGGAAGTCTCGCTCTAGCTAATCGTAGGCGAGATTTTCTTAAAAAAGTCTCTAATTATTAATTATTTAAATCGTACTTCTAAATTAAACTGGTTCTCGCAAATTCACATCGCAAATAGAAGGCATTTATAAAATTCTCTTTAATTATCTAGAATTCTCAGTCTATCGAAAATATCTGATTCATTTAAGTCCAATAATATTCACTATTTATTCTCAAATCATATAATTCAAGAATCCAATATTTAACTGAATTTAAATCCATGATTTATTGTTTCTCCTTTTAGCAAAATGTACTACTACCGAAACAATTCTATTTTATTAAATCTCGAAATTGCTAATTTCCTTTCCATTTTAATATTCAGCTAAATAAATCAACTAGTTTTTCTTACTCCTGGAATCGATTTAATAGCCCTTCGAATTTTATCACAATTTTGTTCAATTTTAGCACCAAAATATCCTAGTGTTACTCTCACAACAAAACAAGTCAAACATCCATTCTTTATTAAATTTTAATTCATGATTATTGTTACACTAATTAAATCAAGGCTCTATTATTCTATTTTTATTATAAACCATTTAATCACCTTACTTATTCAAAATTAAATTCTCATAAAAGTTCTTATCTCTTTTTTTTTCTTTTCTGTTGTTACACTAAAATAAACCTCACAATTTACAAAACTACCAATTTCATTATTCCTCTTTTATCATTAAAAACACAATTTTTTTAATTAATTTTGCATAAAAACAATTAATTACCACAAAAATAATCAAATTCATTTTTTATTACAAAACACAACACCACCACCGACCACTACTGTGGTGGTCGCCGGCCGGACGCCGTGGCGGCGCCGGCGGCTTCCACCACCAACCCTGACACTCTCTTTCTTCTCTCTCTCTCTCACCCTCTCTCTCTCCCTCTCTCTCTCCCTCTCTCCCTCTCACTCTCTTCCTCTCTCTCTCTCTCGCTCCGATCATCTCTCCCCCTTCTCCTCCCGTATCTCTCTCCTTGTCTCCCTCTTTCTCCGCCTCAATCTCTCGTCTTCTCTCTCCCTCCTCCGCGTCTCCCTCTATTTCAACCTCCATCTCTCTCCCTCTTCGCCTCTCCTCACGTCCTTCTCCGACATCACTCTCTCTCGCGATCTCTTTCTCTCACCCTCCACCATCTCTCCGTCCGCCTATCTCTCGATCTCCGATCTCTCCACCCCACTGCCTCTCTCAATCTCCCTCTACTCTCCTCTCCTAATCTCCCACAACCTCTCCTCGTCTCTCCTTTATTCCCATCTCTCTCTTCGACAACCACCCACCGCCGCCGATTAAACCAACCAACACAACCACCGCAGCAGTGGTGGTCGTCTCCTCCCCCCTTCCCCGACATACAACCACAATACCCCACAATTACATAAATCCCCAATTATATAATATACCAATTTAACTATAAATGGTCAAATAATTGATATGCTACACCCCAAACAAAACTCAAAACAAAACCCTAATTTAACAATACAAAATCAATATTCAAATACAAATTTTACCATTTACAATAGGGAGAACATATGTAAATATTTGCAAAAGCCTTTTTAGAAAGGGTAGTACCTCATACCCTCTTGAAAATCAACTTTGAAAATTTTGATCAAAACTCAGTTCTTTGAAATCACCTATATATATATGTCAAAATGAAGAGGCTTTAATTCTCTCTTCAAATCTACAAATGCATGTAAGATCGGGATGATATTTGGAGGTGTATAGGCTATGCAAGGTAGAGGATTAATGGTGATATAGTGTGTGTGTGTGTGTGTGTGTGTGTGTGTGTGTTTTTAGCCGAGAGAAAATAAGAGATGATGATCTCTTCTCTTGATTCCTTACCATATATACTAATTTCTTTGCTAATTGGGTTACAAATGGGCTACTAAATGGTTGGGCTCTAATTAGGCAACCCACTTATCAATAAATTTCAATAGGCCATTTTATTCACTAATGATTTATTAAGATACAATTTAATAATAGTAATTAACGTAGTAACGATAATTATGCACTCAAATAATTAAGTGATCGTACACGTTATTAAAATTTATAACAATTAAAATTTATCAAATGGTTCTAAGAGAGCTCGTCGATAAAAGAATATTAATAAATTTATGGTTATTACACACAGTACCCTCCATCACATGCTCTCTGATGAAGTGATATCTGATGTCTATGTGCTTGGTCCTGGAATGTTGCACTGGGTTTTCAGATATAGCAATGGCACTAGTGTTGTCACAGAAAATTTGAATTTTATCAATTCTTAACCCATAGTCAAGAAGTTGATTTTTCATCCACAAAATTTGTGCACAACAGCTACCAGCTGCAATATACTCTTCTTCTGCAGTAGAAGTGGAAACTGAATTCTGCTTCTTGCTAAACCATGATACAATCTTATTCCCTAAGAATTGACAAGTGCCTGTGGTACTTTTTCTGTCAATTTTGCAACCTGCATAATCTGCATCTGAATAGCCAGTTAGATTAAAACCAGATGCTCTAGGGTACCAAATGCTAAGGTTTGGTGTCCGTTTGAGATATCTGAAAATCCTCTTAATAGCTATTAGCTGAGATTCCTTGGGATCAGCTTGGAATCTACCACATAAAGAGGTAGAGAGCATAATATCAGGTCTACTTGCTGTTAAATATAAAAGTGAGCCAACCATGCCCCTATAACTTGAGATGTCCACTTTCTTCTCCTTAGTATTCAACTCAAGTTTAGTGGCAGTGGCCGTGGGTGTTTCTGCAGAAGCACAATCTAGTAAGTTAAATGTTTTCAAAAGATCATAAACATACTTAGATTGGCTAATGAAAATACCATCACTAACTTGCTTTATGATAAGTGCATATTTTTGCATATTTTTATTACCTATTTATTGCTTGAACTCGTATTTTAATAAATTATTTTGTTGCATTTCAGGAAATTCGTAAATAAATAAAGAAATGACAAAATAAAGAAATAAAGAGCAAGGAAGGGAAAAAGAGGATGAAAAAGGACCAAAAATGAAAGAAGGAAAAGAATTAGGAGCTTGGAGCAAAAGGAATATTTCAAGACAAGTGGAAGGTGGAGATCATCCCAACACACTACATAAGTGTAAGGCCAAGATCAACTCTTCAAAGCTTAAGGGGGAAGGAAACAAATAGATGGCTAGGATTTCACCACCACACACCACAAATGTATGGTGGGGATTTACCCAACACCCCCCTTAACCCTAATTCCTATCCTATAAATACCCCCACACCCCCCTTGTATTTAAAAACTTAGATTTTAGGGTAGTTTTAATTTCTTGTATTTTCTTTAGTTTCAAATCTTGTAAACACTCTTTTTAATTTTAATGCAAGTTCATTTCCTTTAATTTATTGTCTTGCTCTTTCGTTATTGTTGCCTTGTTTCGTTATTTTCGTAAATCCAAGTAGTGGACAAAGTAGCGAAAAGCTAACCACTATGGGTTGAAAGTAACGAAATTTAATTTCTTGTTCGTAGTTTTTATATTAGTTTTAATTCATAATTTTGCCCCTTTAAATTTCTATTTTATTGTGGGCCATTTAATTTCAAATCATCGTCTTAGTGTAATTTCAATTTTGTAGTTAAATTTTATTTTCGTATTTAACTTATAAAAAAAAAGAAAAACCAAAAATGTTAGTTTTATAATTTTCCAGCATTTTTTAGTCTCCTGCTTCTTTATTCAAAAAAAGGACCCCTGTTCTTTTTCAATTTTTCAGAAATAAAAGAAACAAACCCAGTTTTATTCTCTTGCTTCTTTATTCCTTTTACAAACCCAAACCATTTACTCTCCTTTCCTCATCTTCATCCTTCTCCCTCTCAAATTATTATTCACAAACAGCTTCCTCTTTATCTTTCTCGTCCCTTCCCTTTTCGTTCAAATCCCACACGCTCAAAACTCAATCCCCTGTTTGTTTTCTTTCTCTTTTTGTGTCTATTTTCTTGTCGAAAAGTCTAAATTGCAGTCGGTTCGATTCATGGAAATTGCTGTCGAATAAATAAGCTCGAATTTGTACTGTGTTTTATGTCGTTGGTTTTCGTTTCGTTGAGTTTGTTTATAGTGTCTGTTACAGTCCACTGTTTTAATTTGCTTCCTTGTGTTTTATTAATTACGTCTTAGAGTTTTGTGACTTCAATTCAAATTAGAGCCACCGTGTCCTGTTATTCGTGTTGAGTTCTCCATTTGTTGGATGTCGGTTCTTACTCTTCGTATCCAATTCCCCATCCCCTTGTAACGAATTAAATATGTTTTTGATTCGCTGTCTGCATTGATTGGATAGCTAAGTTGAAGAATCGAGTTTTTGCTGTTCAGCTGTGTAATTAGAGTTGCTGTTGTTTTTCTAAATCCAGTTGCTTAAATCACGTTCCTTAAATTATGCTGTGTGTTTACTTCTTCATTGAGTTTCAAGTTTTTTATGTTTTGCTTTTATACAGCTTACGATTTCATGTCAGCTTATAACGAATTTCCTGTGTTCCCGGGTAGTGTCCGAGTTGACCGTGTTGTTTTCCGAGTTCTGAGTTTACTGAGTCTAGCTCGGTTTGTGCATGAGTTATTGTAAGGTTGTTCTGTGAGTTTGTATTGTTTGGTCGTTAGTTTTTTTTTGTAAATTGTTTTTGAGTCCCAGTCTTTCTATTGAGTCTGAATATTTACTGCGTTGTGCTGAAGGTTAATTTTTCTGTTGTTGGTTGGTTTGTGTGGCTAGTTCAATTTCCGAAAACATCATGACGAATTTTTATTAAAATTTTCTGTCCAAAAAAATCATTTTTAATGTTTTAAATAGTGATAATTCAAAATTTAGTTTTCTGTAAATAATTTCTTAAAATAAATTCTAGTTTAATTTTAATTTAGAATTGTTTAGAATATCTCTTAGATTAATTTAGTTTTAAAATAATTTAGACTTTTTAGATTAATTAGAGTAAATTAGAGTTTAAAATTAGGAATTAATAGTTAAAATCAAAATTTCCAAAAAATCCAAATCATTCTACTTCGATTAAATTAAAAATTAAGGATTGCGAAAATATTAGTCTCTGCGGAACGAATCATAAATTTTTACAACGAAACGAATTGTGCGCTTGCGATTCAAATTTAATTATTTCCTAGCACAACAAGTTTTTGGCGCCGCTGCCGGGGACTAATTATTTTTCGCGCCTTAATTTTTAATTTTTCGAGTTAGTTTTATTTCTTGTCTTATTTTTATTTCGTTCTTTTTAGGAAATTGTGAGATTTCGGAACTCTTCTCAAGAAGCGTGGAAAATTGGAATTTATGGAAAGCTTGCTTCGGTAACCGTATCTCACTCTTTTCGACCTTTTTATTTTTAGAAAAACACAAAAAAATTTAAAAAAATTCAAATTAGAGCCACCGTGTCCTGTTATTCGTGTTGAGTTCTCCATTTGTTGGATGTCGGTTCTTACTCTTCGTATCCAATTCCCCATCCCCTTGTAACGAATTAAATATGTTTTTGATTCGCTGTCTGCATTGACTGGATAGCTAAGTTGAAGAATCGAGTTTTTGCTGTTCAGCTGTGTAATTAGAGTTGCTGTTGTTTTTCTAAATCCAGTTGCTTAAATCACGTTCCTTAAATTATGCTGTGTGTTTACTTCTTCATTGAGTTTCAAGTTTTTTATGTTTTGCTTTTATACAGCTTACGATTTCATGTCAGCTTATAACGAATTTCCTGTGTTCCCGGGTAGTGTCCGAGTTGACCGTGTTGTTTTCCGAGTTCTGAGTTTACTGAGTCTAGCTCGGTTTGTGCATGAGTTATTGTAAGGTTGTTCTGTGAGTTTGTATTGTTTGGTCGTTAGTTTTTTTTTGTAAATTGTTTTTGAGTCTGAATATTTACTGCGTTGTGCTGAAGGTTAATTTTTCTGTTGTTGGTTGGTTTGTGTGGCTAGTTCAATTTCCGAAAACATCATGACGAATTTTTATTAAAATTTTCTGTCCAAAAAAATCATTTTTAATGTTTTAAATAGTGATAATTCAAAATTTAGTTTTCTGTAAATAATTTCTTAAAATAAATTCTAGTTTAATTTTAATTTAGAATTGTTTAGAATATCTCTTAGATTAATTTAGTTTTAAAATAATTTAGACTTTTTTGATTAATTAGAGTAAATTAGAGTTTAAAATTAGGAATTAATAGTTAAAATCAAAATTTCCAAAAAATCCAAATCGTTCTACTTCGATTAAATTAAAAATTAAGGATTGCGAAAATATTAGTCTGTGCGGAACGAATCATAAATTTTTACAACGAAACGAATTGTGCGCTTGCGATTCAAATTTAATTATTTCCTAGCACAACAAGTTTTTGGCGCCGCTGCCGGGGACTAATTATTTTTCGCGCCTTAATTTTTAATTTTTCGAGTTAGTTTTATTTCTTGTCTTATTTTTATTTCGTTCTTTTTAGGAAATTGTGAGATTTCGGAACTCTTCTCAAGAAGCGTGGAAAATTGGAATTTATGGAAAGCTTGCTTCGGTAACCGTATCTCACTCTTTTCGACCTTTTTATTTTTAGAAAAACACAAAAAAAATTAAAAAAAATTCAAAAATCACAAAAAATTGAAAAATCAAAAATCCAAAAAAATTAGTTGTAAATACATAATTTTGCATCATGCATTCATCACGTAGGTGCATATCATGCTAGATTTTATTTTTTTGTTTTTAAATTTTTCGTACCTATAATTGTGGTGATCGCTGGAGGACCCTAAGGTACGTTAAATTCTTCTTTTCTTTAGTTTAGAACACGTAGTTTAAAGCATCCATAAATGTTTATAGTTTTTTATATCTCGTTGTTTGTTGCATTAATTTGTAAATAAATCTTAAGGGCAAATCCTCTTGCAACATGGGGGAAGGGATTTAATCACTCTTTCCTTGGCCCACAACAATTAATTTTCAACATTTTGCATCCCCTAGCCTTTTAATAAAATTAATTAGACATTTGCCCCTAGGATTTCGCGCTCAATTAGAAAGGCGCCTAAAAATAAACATAATTAAGACTTATTCACGACCTTCAGTGTCTAAGGTTCGCCTGGCTGTTAAGATTCAGTGTCTAAGTGACGAGTTTGGCCTCTTGGCAATGCGTGCTCTAATCTGGCCGAATCGGTCTGAATAATTCTTAATTTACGGAATTTTTAGTGTGTCTTAACGTTTTGAGAAATGTCTAGTTATTTTATTTAGGGAACCTAGGTTAGATTTTTCTTTTGATTTTTCACCATTTATTTTGTGTGTTTCATTTTCGCACTTACGTGCTACGTGGTTTTATCCTTGATTAATCTTTACCATGTCCGTAGCATTTAGGGAGCGTTATTACCAAGGTTGGGATTTTGACGAAGAGTTAGCGGATAATACGATGTGGTGTGAGTCAACTAGGGAACCTAGTGTATATAACGAGTCGTCTAGTACTTTTAGTGATTTGCATTATAGTGAAAACGATATTGGAATCGACTCTGAATTAGATGCTCTTACTAGACGACTCGAAGCCTTAGAAACCCTTAGCGGCCCTTCACACACTTCTTGGGACCCAAATTTCAACTCTCCGAGTCTCGATTTTCAACATGGCCCCGACTCTCAACAAGTCAACGCCATGTTTCAACCAACCTCTCGAAATGACCACTTTACATCGTCTTCTAATTCCGGTTGGAGAGATTATCCCGACCTCTCATGGAACCAAGGTCATAGCTATCAAACTCCGCCTCCACATTTTCAAGAACCGAACTCTTATCCAATTCCGAGTCAAGTTCCTTATTCGAGTTCAATTCAAACACCCGCCCACCCACCCGGATTTCATGATTCGAGTAGAAAACTTGACACCTTAGAAAAGAGTATCGAGGCTTTATTGATTTCTTAAGCAAACTTCATGCGCACCATAACTTCTGATAGGCAAATTTTGAACTTTAATGTTCAAGCCTTATCTAAGTTAGAATTTCAAGTGAATCAATTAGCCATCATGTGCGAGCGTGAGACGATAACCACCCCGAATCCACCCGAGGTCAACCCTAAATTTCTTATCACTCAAAGACCTATCGATACTTTCGATGATATCATTTCTCCTAGGTCTAATGTTCAAGTTGACACTCCTTTCGGTGGTGATTCACACGAAGAAGATTCTAATGCTGACATCATTTTTTCTCTAGGTCAATCAAAGAATCCCGATGATTCTGAGTTTGTGGCTTCACCTAGACATCTATCATCTTCTTCTAGTGAACTTTTCCTTTCATCTTCCAAACCTCTTCCTGAAAAACCCAAAGAACTTCATACTCAACCAATAGGAGCTAATCTAGTTAAGGAGGTTGTTTCAAGGTCAAATTTGGACGATCATGAGATTGAGTCTCTTCTTAAAGAAGATTTTCAATTGTATTACGAGAGCTTCACGAATCTTTTAAGGATTTGACCTCGGAAGAGATGTTTGGAGAGATGAAGAATATTTGTTCCAAATGGGAAACCCAACATAAGGATAGTTCTTGTGATCCTAATTCTGTTGGTAAAACATTTTTCGAAGAGCCACCCCCACCCGTTTCTATTTCTTCATTTTCCACTCGTGCTCCATCTTTCATCGAAACTCATGATATTCATGACCAACATCTTATCGTAATTAATTTGCTTAAACAACAAAAAGAAGCATCCTCGTGGTCTATGGATGAAGTTATGAATATGATTTTTATTCTTGCGCCTAATCGGATCGTTCGAGTGGTCTATGCTATTTTCGTGGGTGAGTTTCTGAAATATGTTGGTTGTATAACAAAAATAGTTTTTCCGAGAGCAGGTATTGGTTAGTAAATATTTGTTTTCTACCTCCCATAGTAGAATGTAGGTATGGGGGAGGAGTTGTGTGTGTGAGTGTTTTCTTTCATAATTTCTAGTAGTTTTCAGTCTTTGTCATCCCTTATCAGGTATTTCCTCACCTTTCTTCTTTCTCATTTCTCTTTTCTTTTGCATTTGCATACATTGAGGACAATGCATGCTTTAGGTATGGGGGGGGGGTTTTAGTGTAAATAGTAAAAATTGAAAAATCCAAAAAAAAAATTAAAAAATGAAAAAATCACAAAAAGAGTTCTTTTCGTAATCTAGTCTTGTTAATTGATTGCTAGTTGCTTGATGCACCCTTGCATGCTTTGATAATCTTATGATCCATTAGCTTTTGTTTGAGAAGTGATTTGCTAAAGTTCTTGTTCACACACTTACACTAGCAAGGAAACTAGTAGACTTATTTGAATTGTGCACGAAATTAGAAGGGCATGATTAGGTGTAAGATGATTTGGTCTTCATGCTTTGAGTACAAGTAGGTGCATTAAGGATACCATTTCTTGAGATTGATTATGTTTTACTACACCAAGTGAGATTTTGAGCCTATATGCATATCTTTTGCATTTATATTCTTTTGCTTGAGTGTCCACTTGTCATTTGCATAGCTAGCACTTGTTTGGATTCCTTTTTGAAATACATGACATTAATTGATGATAAAATGATAAAGGCACTTAGGAATAACCTATATTTCCAAATTATCCACACCATTCTTATATGATCAATTAGTTAACCCTTTGAGCCTAATCAATTTCTTTCGGTGACACACCACATTACTCGCCTAAGACCTTTTTCTTGTTTAGCCTTACGTATTCTTGATCCCATTTTGTCAAAGGCTAATAGGAACTTGAGGGAGCAATAAGGTGTGTGAAATAGGGTTTACTATTGTTCATAACTTTCGAGGAAATATTTGTTGTTACCTTGCTAGTCGATGTTCAAGTTATATCTAAGTGAGGATTATTGTTACGTTTATCTTAGCTCTTATAAAAAAAAGAAAAAAAAAGAAAAAAAAAAATATATATATATATATATATATATATATACATGAGAGCATACTTATGTTTTTTTTGTAATCCTCATTCATTGCGACTATTCAAGGCTTTTTGTTGAAAATGAAAATAAATTGTGTGGGGAGGAAGTTTGGTGTTGTGCATGATATTCATGGTGACTACTAGCTTTTGACACTTCACCTTGCTTTAGCCTTTCTTGACATACCTTGTCCCTAGCCCCATTACAACCCTAATGAAGACCTTTTGATTGTCATTATTAATGTATATTGTGATTTAAGTTGGAATGATACCAAGTGTCAAGCATGCATTTGATTTTGTTGGAATTGAGTGATACACTTACCCTTGTTCTTGAGTGAATATTCTTTTGTGAGTGAAAGGTGAGGTATTGCTTATTTGTTTTTTGCATAAGAGATCTCAAGTTTTTACTCTGAGGTGTGCCCTTGTAGACTTAGCATGGTTACCAATAATTTTTGCACTTGACATGAACTTATAATCACTCTTGCATGGTTCTTTAAGTAGACTATGTGAATCCTTGCACTTTCCACACCAAGACTTTGCAACTTCATTTTGATTCTTAAGTTGATGTATCATGAGAGGACATGTATGTGTGGTGTGCATTGCCATGTAATCTTTTATACAAGCTAGATGGATTTTGTGGGTACATTCACTATAGGCCCTCACGAGACCTCACTCGTCCACTAGGGCTGCCTAGTGGTTTAAAGGGCTTGTTGCATATGCCAAATGCAACCGTCACACCTACGAAAAGGAATATAGGACTTTTTATCTAGATTTTATTTTTCTTTTTGTTTTACTCGAGGACGAGCAAAAGATAGGTATGGGGGCATTTGATAAGTGCATATTTTTGCATATTTTTATTACCTATTTATTGCTTGAACTCGTATTTTAATAAATTATTTTGTTGCATTTCAGGAAATTCGTAAATAAATAAAGAAATGAAAAAATAAAGAAATAAAGAGCAAGGAAGGGAAAAAGAGGAAGAAAAAGGACCAAAAAAGAAAGAAGGAAAAGAATTAGGAGCTTGGAGCAAAAGGAATATTTCAAGACAAGTGGAAGGTGGAGATCATCCCAACACACTACATAAATGTATGGCCAAGATCAACTCTTCAAAGCTTAAGGGGGAAGGAAACAAATAGATGGCTAGGATTTCACCACCACACACCACAAATGTATGGTGGGGATTTACCCAACACCCCCCTTAACCCTAATTCCTATCCTATAAATACCCCCTCACCCCCCTTGTATTTAAAAACTTAGATTTTAGGGTAGTTTTAATTTCATGTATTTTCTTTAGTTTCAAATCTTGTAAACACTCTTTTTAATTTTAATGCAAGTTCAGTTCTTTTAATTTATTGTCTTGCTCTTTCGTTATTGTTGCCTTGTTTCGTTATTTTCGTAAATCCAAGTAGTGGACAAAGTAGCGAAAAGCTAACCACTATGGGTTGAAAGTAACGAAATTTAATTTCTTGTTCGTAGTTTTTATATTAGTTTTAATTCGTAATTTTGCCCCTTTAAATTTCAATTTTATTGTGGGCCATTTAATTCCAAATCATCGTCTTAGTGTAATTTCAATTTTGTAGTTAAATTTTATTTTCGTATTTAACTTATAAAAAAAAGAAAAACCAAAAATGTTAGTTTTATAATTTTCCAGCATTTTTTAGTCTCCTACTTCTTTATTCAAAAAAAAGACCCCTGTTCTTTTTCAATTTTTCAGAAATAAAAGAAACAAACCCAGTTTTATTCTCTTGCTTCTTTATTCCTTTTACAAACCCAAACGATTTACTCTCCTTTCCTCATCTTCATCCTTCACCCTCTCAAATTATTATTCACAAACAGCTTCCTCTTTATCTTTCTCGTCCCTTCCCTTTTCGTTCAAATCCCACACGCTCAAAACTCAATCCCCTGTTTGTTTTCTTTCTTTTTTTGTGTCTATTTTCTTGTCGAAAAGTCTAAATTGCAGTCGGTTCGATTCATGGAAATTGCTGTCGAATAAATAAGCTCGAATTTTGTGCTGTGTTTTGTGTCGTTGGTTTTCGTTTCGTTGAGTTTGTTTATAGTGTCTGTTAGAGTCCACTGTTTTAATTTGCTTCCTTGTGTTTTATTAATTACGTCTTAGAGTTTTGTGACTTCAATTCAAATTAGAGCCACCGTGTCCTGTTATTCGTGTTGAGTTCTACGTTTGTTGGATGTCGATTCTTACTCTTCGTATCCAATTCCCCATCCCCTTGTAACGAGTTAAATATGTTTTTGATTCGCTATCTGCATTGACTGGATAGCTAAGTTGAAGAATCTAGTTTTTGCTGTTCAGCTGTGTAATTAGAGTTGCTATTGTTTTTCTAAATCCAGTTGCTTAAATCACGTTCCTTAAATATATTTAATTAGAGTTAAATATGTTTTTCTGTGAGTTGCTTTTTAATCTGTTGCTTGGAAATTATGTTGTGTGTTTACTTCTTCATTGAGTTTCAAGTTTTTTATGTTTTGCTTTTATACAGCATACGATTTCGTGTCAGCTTGTAACGAATTTCCTGTGTTCCCGGGTAGTGTCCGAGTTGACCGTGTTGTTTTCCGAGTTCTGAGTTTACTGAGTCTAGCTCGGTTTGTGCATAAGTTATTGTAAGGTTGTTCTGTGAGTTTGTATTGTTCGGTCGTTAGTTTTTTTTTTGGTAAATTGTTTTTGAGTCCCAGTCTTGCTATTGAGTCTGAATATTTACTGCGTTGTGCTGAAGGTTAATTTTTCTGTTGTTGGTTGGTTTGTGTGGCTAGTTCAATTTCCGAATACATCATGACGAATTTTTATTAAAATTTTATGTCCAAAAAAATCATTTTTAATGTTTTAAATAGTGATAATTCAAAATTTAGTTTTCTGTAAATAATTTCTTAAAATAAATTCTATTTTAATTTTAATTTAGAATTGTTTAGAATATCTCTTAGATTAATTTAGTTTTAAAATAATTTAGACTTTTTAGATTAATTAGAGTAAATTAGAGTTTAAAATTAGGAATTAATAGTTAAAATCAAAATTTCCAAAAAATCCAAATCGTTCTACTTCGATTAAATTAAAAATTAAGGATTGCGAAAATATTAGTCTCTGCGGAATGGTGATTGCCAATGGTGATTGCCGAGCCCGGTAATGACTCCGGTGAAGACTCGCAGGAGGAGAGTAGGGAAGAGGAGAGTGGCGAAGAGGAGTCTGGGGAGGAGTAGCTGGAGCTGGTTTGTGGCCTTGCATGGCCTTGTTAGCCGTATGTGGCTTTATATTTCTAGATTTCAATCAAGGTCCTTTGGGATCAAACTTTTATCTGTCTCGGTGATGTAACTTAACTGTTGGCCCTTCGGGGTCTTCATTTATGAATTTGTTTCCTCATTTGTTTGTTTACTTGTTTTCGGTACTTGGTCTTTCTAGGCTTACACTCAGCAGGTGCTTGGTATATAAACAAAATCGCAGAATCATTGAAGGAAAACAAACTTGCATTAATAATTCGAAATGGGTTGAACCCTTACATAACTTATTATTGACCTACTCGGGGCGTTAAGCCCTGGAATGGTTTCATCGAACCTTATTTCTACTTCTCCTAATAGATAGATAAAAAAGCAACTTCCTTGCAAGGGTAGCTTAAATATAATAAATCTTGAGGTTCAAGGCATGCCAAGTACGGGGTACCTCGTTCCCATCCAAGGTCTCCAACTTGTAGGATCCCCGTCCTAGCGTCTTCTTGACTCGATACGGCCCTTCCCAATTAGGGGCTAGCTTTCCTTTCTGACCAACTCCAGAGGCTTCTACCTTCCTTAGAACCAGGTCGCCTTGTCGAAAGAATCTTTCCTTAACTCTCTGGTTATAGTGAAAAGAGGCTCTCTTCTGATGTTCAGTATTTCTAGCATTGGCTTCATCTCTAACCTCGTCAATTAAGTCAAGGGCAAGTCTCATCCCTTCTTCATTAGTTTCTGGTTCATATGCCTCTATTCGAGGTGACGCTTGCATGATCTCTAAAGGCACAACTGCCTCAGCTCCATAAGCCATCTACCCAAGTGGTACGGTATGCCCATAGTATGGGCAACAACTCATCTACCCAAGTGTTCCTAGAGCGTTCGACCCTCTTTTTCAGTCCATCAAGGATAATTCGATTAGCTACCTCAGCTTGCCCATTAGCTTGTGGATGAGCCACTGAGGTAAAACGAAGCTCAATTGCATTCTCCTCACAATACTTCTTGAATTCTTCATTATTGAAGTGTGTCCCATTGTCTGTCACCAAAATTTGTGGGATTCCATACCTGCAAATTATGTTCTCCCAAAAGAACTGGGCAACTTGTTTGGTGGTTATCTTGGCTAGAGGTTTAGCCTCAATCCACTTAGTGAAGTAATCAATGGCCACTATTAAGAACTTCCTTTGTGCTGAAGCCATGGGAAAAGGACCAAGTATATCCATCCCCCACATCGCAAATGGAATAGGAGAGTTAATTGAAGTTAACATCTCAGGCGGTTGCCTTACAATTGGAGCATGTTTTTGACATCTCTCACATCTCTTGACATAGTCTTGTGCATCAGCCAACATCTCCGGCCAATAGAACCCTAAACGAGTGATCTTGTGAGCTAGGGCTCTGCCCCCCAAGTGTTGCCCACAGATCCCTTCATGAAATTCCTCCAATGCTTCTCTTGCCTCTTGAGGCCTCAAACACTTCAACTATGGGATGACGAATGACCTTTTGTACAGAATGCCCTCAATCAAGGCGTATCTCAATGCTCTTACTGAAAGTTTTCGTGCCTCCAAGGCATTGTCTGGGAGCCACCCGGTTTCAAGGTGAGCTTTGATAGGATCTATCCAAGAGCCCCCTATATCAATTGGTGCCACTAATTTCGAGTTAACGGTCGGGGCCTTCAAGACCTGGAAGTAGACACTCCCAGCATAATTTTCTATCTCAGAAGAAGTGAACTTAGACAGGGCATCGACCTTAATGTTTTCTTCTCTCGGAATGTGATCAACATAGCATTCCTCAAACTGAGTCATAACAGCCTTTACGACTCTCAGGTATTTCGCCATAGTTTCGTCCTTAGCTTCGAATTCACCATTTACTTGTGATACCACAAGCCTTGAATCTCCAAAAACTTTGAGATTCTTGACCCTCATGATTCTAGCCAAACCCAAACCAGCTATTAATGCCTCATACTCTGCTTCATTGTTGGTAGTAGGAAAATCTAACTTTAAAGCATACTCAACTGTGAACCCATCAGGGCTTTGCAAAACCAAACCTGCACCACTAGATTTTGTTTTTGATGCTCCATCAAAATAGAGCACCCAATATTCCTTCAGATCAGGTGTAAGTTCCTCTTCTTTTTTCTCTTTCCCAGGGGTAGTCACTATCTCTTGCCCCCCGACTTCTTGGTTGTTAATAATGCATTCAACCACGAAGTCAGCCAATGCCTGAGCCTTAATGGCTGTTCGAGGCTTATATGTGATATCAAACTCTCCTAACTCAATCGCCCACTTAATTAGCCTTCCACTGGCCTTAGGGCTATGCAATATATTTCTCATCTGCTGGTTTGTCAGAACTTGAATCTTATGTGCCTGGAAGTAAGGTCGCAACTTCCTCGAGGCAGTCACTAATGCCAAAGCAAACTTTTCTATGGGTGAGTAATTCAACTCAGCCCCAGGCAACACTTTGCTCACGTAGTAGATAGGTTTCTGGATTTTCTCCTCTTCCCGAATGAGGACAGCACTCAATGCTTGTTCAGATACCGCCAGGTATAGGTAAAGAGTCTCCCCAGGACTTGGTTTGGTCCACAACGGGGCTTCGGCCATGTATTTCTTCAGCTGTTCAAAGGCCTCTTGGCTCTCAGGAGTCCATACAAAATTTTTCACCTTTTTCAATGCTTGGAAGAAAGGCAAGCACTTGTCACCTGATTTGGAGATGAATCTCCCTAGGGCTGCCACTCGGCCCGTTAACTTCTGTACATCCCGTATAGAACGGGGTGGTTCCATGTCTAGAATCGCTTTGATCTTGTCAGGGTTGTCCTCTATGCCTCTTTTTGAAACCATCAGACCCAAAAATTTGCCTGATCCAACGCCAAAGGCACACTTGGCTGGATTCAACATCATTTTATGGTGCCTCAGCACTTCGAATGCCTCTCTGAGGTGCTTAATATGGTCTGCCTTGACCAAGCTCTTAACCAGCATATCATCAACATAGACCTCCATGGTTTTTCCAATCAGATGGGCGAATATCTTATTCACCAGTCGTTGATAGGTAGCTCCTGCATTCTTTAGACCAAAAGCCATAACAAGGTAGCAGAAAACACCAAAGTCAGTTATGAAGGATACCTTTGGGATGTCATCCTTGTGCATCTTAATCTGATTGTAGCCACTGAATCCATCCATGAAACTCAACATTTCGTGCCCAGCCGTGGCATCTATTAGTGTGTCAATCCATGGCAAAGAGAAGCAATCCTTAGGGCATGCGTCATTTAAGTCGGTGAAGTCTATACACATCCTCCACTTACCGTTGGCTTTCTTGACCATCACAGGGTTAGCCAACCATTCAGGGAACTGAATCTCCTCAATAAAACCAGCTTCCAAGAGTTTGTCCACCTCTTGCTTAATGGCCTCTTGCCTTTCTGGAGCAAAATTCCTCTTCTTCTGCTTTATGGTCTTTCGCTTGGGATCGACATTTAATTTATGAGTTATGAGTTGGGGATCAATCCCTGGCATATCAGCCGCTGTCCAAGCAAACACATCACTGTTTTCTTGTAAGAATGTTATCAATTTGCCCTTCAACGGTTCTTTTAGAGAAGCTCCTACATAAGTAACTTTTCCAGGGTCGCCCAACTCTAGAGGTATGGGAACCAAGTCCTCTGCTGGCCTTCCTCGGTGTTCATCATCACCAAGGACATCCATGTCTTCAATCGGGAGTACCTGCCCCCGGCTCCATCAGCTCTCAAAGTAGCCACATAGCAACTTCTGGCCATTTTCTGATCTCCTTTCTGTTCCCCAACACCACTCCTGGTTGGAAATTTGACCTTCATGTAATAGGTAGAGGCAACAGCCTTAAACGCATGAAGTTCGGTCCTCCCCAAGATTGCATTGTACGTTGAGGTAGCCTTAATCACCAGAAAATTCAGCATCTGAGTGGCTTCCTTAGGTTCTTGTCCGATTGTCACGGGTAACTGAATAGTCCCTTCAACCTTTGACTCGACTCCATTAAACCCGTATATCGGCATGTTGGTCGGGGTCAACTGAGAGTCAGTGTATCCCATCTCTACGAATGCGTCATGAAACAAAATATCAACAGAAGCTCCATTGTCTATCAAGACTCGCTTCACCTCCGAATTTCCAATAATAGGGGCTATGACCAACGGGTCGTCATGGGGGAATTTCACCCCTTCAAGGTCTGAATCATCAAACCCAATTGCTATTTCAGTCCTAGCACGTTTAGGGGCTTCTCCCACGATGTGCATCACTTCTCTGGCATATGCCTTTCGAGAGTTTCGAGTTGTTCCGGCCGCCGTTGGGCCTCCCCAAATCATTTTAATAACTGGCCCTCGGGGCTGTTGATTATGATCACAATCGCGATCGTTATCTCTTCTGTCATTGTCTCTTCTATCATAGTCCCTTCTTTGGGTTCCACGATCATCACCCTTTGTGAACTTGTTCAGCTTCCCTTTTCTGATCAAGAACTCAATTTCATCTTTCAACTGCCTACAATCATCTGTATCATGACCCACATCATGGTGGTACCTACAGTACTGCTCTTTATTTCTTTTTACGGGATCACCCCTAAGTGGCTTCGGCCATCGAAAGTCTTTATCCTTTTCAATATCTAACAAGATCTGACTCCTAGGAGCGTTCAGCCTTGCGTAATCAGAAAACCTCGGTCCCAAACCCTTCTTTGGTGGTGACTCAGAATCTTTGCTAGTCCGGGGATACTTGTCCCTAGCGTCGTACTCTTGCTCTTGCTTTCGTTTATTTGAGTCATTAGAACCCTTGCCATTGCCTCCTGCGGTTTCCTTCTTCATGCTGTCCTCAGCCTTGATATACTTGTCGGCCCTTCGTTGGAGCTCGGCCATGTTTTCAGGAGGATGTTTTGCCAAAGACCTTTTAAAGAAGAGATCAGTGGTTCCATGTTCCAGGGCTACCATGGCCACTTTATTTTCTAGATCAGTGATATTCAACGTCTCCTTGGTGAATCGCTTGAGGTAATCCCTCAAATTCTCGTTCTTCCCCTGCACCACATACATGAGGGATGCAGAACTTTTTTCATGAACTCTCCCACTAATGAACTTGCTGACAAAGGCGGTACTCAGCTCCTTAAAAGAGCCAATCGAGTTTGCAGGTAGGCGGCTATACCACCTTTGAGCCATGCCCGACAGGGTTTGAGGTAATGCCCTATACTTTAAGGCATCGCTCGCAGGCTGCAGTAGCAGTACGTTTGAGAATGTCCTAACATGGTTTGCGGGGTCGCCGGTTCCATCATAAGCCTTAATCGTCGACATCTTGAACTTCCTTGAGATGCGAGCATTCATTACCTCTTCAGTAAACGGAGGTGTGGGATCATCAGGATCCCCAAGTGGCATCAGATCCTTGGGGTTACTTCTGGGGGTCTCCACCCTTGTCGATTTTTCAATTGGGGCTTCGGCCCTTCGTTGTCTCCTTGAAGGCCTCTCCAGATTTATAATGGGAATCCTCCCTAGGGCTGGAGGAGGTCGAATCATACTTTGCCTTGCTTGCTCCCTAGCAATATCATCCTTCAACCTTTGGATCTCAGCCTCATGAGCCTTAATCCTTTCCTCAGCTGTCTGTGGAGGTCCATCATGGATTCTTTGGGACCTCCTTCGAGGTTCTCTACTAGCACGTCGCCTACTTGGGGCTTCTTCGCGATCATCATCGTCATCCTCAGATGTCGAATCATCAGTATAGGGGCCGGAGTAGTCATCGTACTCTCGATCTCGGATCTGTAAGGCATGACCGCTAGGTCCAGGTTCCCTTTGTCGAGGGGGATAATTAGGCAACCCATACATCGGGTTGGTATTCAAGGGGAGATCCGTAGTGTGGATCTGTATTCCCTGGGGTAGTGTTCGACCAACATTATCAAGAGGAGAAACCACCATCTGAAGAGGGTTAGTTTCTTGGTTTTGAGGGATAATCACAGGTAAAGTTCCCTCAACATGGGGAATCGTCCCTGAGGGTTGAGAGGCTAGAGGTTGAATGACCGTCCCTGTTGATAGGGGTAATTGTCCTTCTTCAGCGGTGATAAGCGGATCAGAGGTGGCAGGTGGAGCAGAGCTAAGGGTATGGCCTGAGTCGATGTTGTTCTTCGTGTTTGAACCATGGTTGATGTTGTCTTCCCACAGACGGCGCCAAATGTTGTGGAATAAAAACTAGGTTACGATTTGTAATTAATGCTAGGATGGTTGAGCTTCGAGATTTAATGGTTGTTTCCGTGTTACGAGACTGATCGGTCCTCACAGAGTGCCTACGTATCTTGTTATTGAGAATCAAGCCAAGACGTAGTTCTGAGATGAGGGGTAAGACCTTTTATATAGGCTGAGAAGCCCTAGAATTATGGTAGGAGTCAGAGACTTGGTGGACAAGTCTTCCTTGAGGAAGGTTCCAGATCTATTCCTTGTAGGAATCAGTTTCCATGTTGAAATATGTATCTTGGAGGCTAAGTCAAGCAGGAGTGATATCCTTGTTTGACTCTTATTGCTGAGCTGATTATTACCCTTGATATTAATTACGAAATTAATATTGTAAATAGGGTTTGGGCCCATCTAGTGGGTCCCACGTTTGGACCATTCTGGGTCTAATTAATGCCACATTAAATGTGTATTTAGGGCTTACTTTTAGCCCATATCAAATATATATACAGATTATATGATCATCATCAACATATCATATCCAATATGATCTAATAAGTTATAACTCAAAAACAATTTTCAGAAAATTCGAATTTAAATCAGAAAACCATAAATCGCTGTTTACAGGCAGTAAACTACGTCAAACAGCTTACAAATGCGAACCTGACTTTGTCAGTCTTGTTCAGTGGCCTGATTCCAGTCGAAAAACATATCTTATTTGTGAAAATCGGACACAGTACGCAAATTTCACTAAATTTGCATAGTTTTTCGGAAATCGTATCGTATACAATCTCCAAAAATTAGAACAAGCATGTATCATATACATTCAGCAATATATACAATCATCCCATGATTATACAATTCACTAATATATCATATGTTCAAAACATATACATACATATCTCGTAAAATCATAAAAACATGGCAAATCACATACATGCTTATATACACCAAAACTGTTAAACACATAACCGAATTAAAAGCATTTTGCAACCTGGCTTTGATACCATTAAAGGGTTTCGGGGCAACAAATGCAGCGGAAAACAATAATTAAAAAAATAAAATCGAAACCCAATCGCAATATCCATGCAAAACAAGACGTTTAATTCGTAGTTATGAACGTTTACCATAAAACGAAGCTTTAACAAATTGATGACAGATGGAGGTCCAAAGCAATCACCACACGATCACCGGAGCTGGTACTAGCCGAATAACCTGCCTCTCTCTCTAGCCTCTCACATGTTTTAGCGAATTGCAAAAGTGTGTCCCTAAACAATACATCATAATGTATTGTTTTAACAAATTGATGACAGATGGAGGTCTAAAGCAATCACCACGTAGCCCTCTTCGAGATCTACATTGCCAAAGTATTCCACACGAACGCTTGATCGTCCAACGATCACCGGAGCCGGTACTAGCCGAATAACCTACCCCTCTCTCTCTAGCCTCTCACACGTTTTAGCGGATTGCAAAAGTGTGTCCCTAAACAATACATCATAATGTATTTATAGGGAAGAGAGATGGGCTAAAACCCTAAATCGAATTGGGCTTCTCCAAACCCATTCTGATTTGGTTTTATTATTAAATTCGAATTCTCTTTAATAATTAATTAAGACCAACTCAATTAATTAATAACCAATTTCGAATTTAATGATTTAATTTAAATTCATAATTTAAATTAAAACTCCTTTTAAACGTTCTTATTGTGTAACCCTTTAGGTTATTATTACGTTGGCAATAATAATTTTAATATCCAATAATAAAATTATAAACAATGAGCGGCATCTAGTAATACATCATTGCTACCAAAGTAATAATAATAATTGGTGATCCAATTAAACCTTTTGTGATATAATGTTTCCGTGTAATATAATCCCTTTAACCAAATATTATAGATTAAACTCGAGGCATGTTATTAGTCATCCTCTTCAATGTTTAATCCGGGTTTCCTTGATCAATGAGTAGACTATTAAAACAAATCAATATTTGAGCCTGGCCATGCATTTTCATAGTCTCACTCAATCAAGAGGCCAATAATATCTATCCTAATAGTAGGAGGGTTAATCCTATATCTATCATTCATATTTCTTATATGACTCATAATATACCCGATGTCCACTTTTATCATCACACGGTCAAAGGTAACTTTTAATGTAGTCAAAGTATATTAATCCTCATATAGAAATATAATGATCTCAAGTCTAAGGATCATTACACCATTATCACTGTGAGTCTTTCTAATGACATTATCAACATGTAGACACTACGCCATAAACGCACATACGCAACCCCCAAATAAAGTTGCAAAAGACCTAAAAAGCGTTGCATAAGGTATTACACAACAGCAGAGCGGCATTGCCAATACCGGCGTTGCGTAAGACCCCTAATGCAACGCTTTTTCCAAGCTATTGCAACACCACGAAAGTATTGCATAAGAGGCCTTATGCAACACCAAAAGCAGGTAAAGGCAACACCAAATGGTGTTGCATAAGATATTCAGCCATTTCAGCAGCGGGGCTCACCATGGTGCCACGTCAGTAGTGGGGCCCACATGCCACATCAGCATTGGATCCCACAAGGTGCCACATCAGCAAGGTGCCACATCAGCAAGGTGCCACGTCAGCAAGATGCCACATCAGCAAGATGCCACATCAGCAGTGATGCCCACCTAGATGCCATGTCAATAGTGGGACCCACAAGGTGCCACATCACAACTGGGGGGGCCATGCCACGTCAGTAGTGGGTCCCACATGATGCCACGTCAACGATGGGTCCCACATGGTGCCACGTCAACAATGGGGACCACTATCTAATGCAACACTAGTTTGGTCTAATGCAACATCATATTTTTTTTTTGCAACATCAGAAGTATTTTTACCAACACTAAATATACCATAATGCAACATCATATATAGTCAAATGCAACACTTTTTAACAAAAAATTTAAAATGGCTGCTTTGTTTATACTTAAAACCATCATGTCCAAACCAAACCAACAATTTCAAAAGTCCTAAATAATGCAGCCAACAAAACTACTTAACAGTTTTAAAAAAATACCAAGTTCTACTACTAGCAAGTTAAAGCTACAAAAAAAAATACTAAGTGTAGCCGTCGTGAGTCATTGGAATACAATTTTCGTCTTAATCGCTTGTCCTAAATTTTTCAGCATGTTTGAGCCGCTTGTCCTATAGCTTTTACATGTCTGAGCAGCAGCTTCCACTAATTATTTCTGGCTGAACAGCAAAAAAAAGACCGAAAGAGGTAAACAACTTAGTTGTATTCTAAGAACAGGAATTTTTTATATAGGTCAGAATTCGGATAATTTAAAATACAATTGGTTGTGGATAGTGTGGAGAAGCATAATTACAACATAAGAAAACAAGCTATCTACCTAAGGTATTGAGTACCCAGGCATAAGGATGATAGACACATTCATCGGCTTGTAATTGTATGTCCCAACAAACATATTCTGTTGGCCCACAGATCTCCTGCACGATTTGTTTATGAATTTCTTCTTGTATGTTCATTTGTATCACCTATCAGCAAAGCCATGTGCATTTCACAGTCAGAAACAATAAAATCATTAAAAGATTTTGTGTAACACATAATTGGCATAATCACCAATTTGCTAACAGTTGTAAGAGTCAGGTCAGGCCACGAGTTAAAGGACCTTACCTTTCAAGTATGAGATCTAACAAACTGCAAGATTCATATAGAAAATGATAAAAAGATAGTACGAGGGCAAACAATATATGTGTAGTCGACCTCAGTAGAAGCCATGTGAGATCGAAATACAACTAGGAAATACAGCTGCATTCTTTTTATTTTTATTTTTAGGATACAATTATGTGACTTGTCAACAAGTAACTTTGACCTTGGTATTATATATTGTATCAACTGTAAAAACCATGTAAAACCACCAGGAAGTATTATCTCTACTTACGAAATTATATTTCACATGCATACCCAACTAAAAACAGCTTAACAACTAATAGAACAAAAACAGGTTACATAATTTCAAGCTTCCTCTTCATTAAACTCGAATTTTTTTTAGTTATCCTAAAACAGAAAAAATCCTACTCCGCGCTCTACAAAGATTCCCTACGATAAATTATTAAATAAAACCCAGTCTACATACATCCAAGTATCCAACAATGACAAAAACATACAAATAAAAAACATTTTCTCCGAAAAATAGAAGAGACATCAAAAACTCAAACTTTACACAAAAACCAGCACAAGAAATCAAAACCCACACTTTTACTTGTTTTCTGCATGCCACTACAAGAAACAGGGCCATTTCCGGCCACTTGTATTCAGACCGACTACAACTATTGCTACAACTGCTGTCTGCTGTCAACCTTATTAATTACTTATGCACACATGACATCTATTGTGAAATACATAAATAGATCTAGTTACCTGTTTCCTAGTGCATAATGCAGATTAATGATCATCTCATCTTCTTCATCAGTAAAGCTACCTTTCTTAATATCAGGACTAAGATAATTAATCCACCTTAATCAGTAGCTCTTCCCACACCTGTTTAAACCAGCTTGCTTTGGAAGTGCACATCACAAGAGGCCGAGATAGATATATCTGGAAAAAGACATCAGATGTTTTTATATTCTATAACTACAGTAAGAACAACTTGATGAAATTCAAGAACCAACATTCTCCTGATTTCAACTTATGAATTACAGTGTCTCAGGTTAAAATATCAAGATGCTTTAGGAAAACTTATCATCACTTGCAAAGTTATTTTGCAAGAAAGCCTTAGGTATGCAAAGAACAACTCACAATTTACAATGTGAAATTTATACCAAATAAATAAACAAACCAAGTGACCACCAAGAAGACAACCCTGTCACACACATGTTTTATCTAATAAAAAGAACTAAACGAAATTCACCTCATCATCACTATCTTTGTCTGAACCTTCACTGTCATCTGAATCTTCTTTCTTAGGATTCACAAGTGTCACCTTTGGCTTTGCAGAGGTACCTGGCTTGGTAGCAGCCTTGACTTTAGCAGGTACGGCTGCTTCGACATCAGCCACAGGTTTACCTGAAAGATATGAAAGAAATAACATGTATCACAAACATTTTTAACTTTCATCGTCTGACCTCTTACTAAAATCAACATTTAGAACAATGGATATGCAAGAGATTCATAGAAACAGGACTATTACCAGTTCAATTAAATTACCACAATTATTGTGTCGTTCCCAAACAGTTTGAACACTGCTTCTATACAGAAAGAAGCATCAGTTTCATATCGTGTGAAAATAGTTCTTTTATAACTGATCACCATCAAAATTGTAATAAACAGTTATGTTATAATTAAATTATTTTAACTGATGTATAATTAAATTCTTTTAAATTCTTTAGTATCAGTTAAGGAGGGGGGATGCATAAAGTATATTAGATTATGGCTCAGGAAACTACTTAAGTTTCTAACAAAAATCAGTTAAGATTAGTAGTAAATATAATAAAAACCGTCACTGAACTTGTGAAATACAAGTGAGCTACTAATATAAATTTTATAATCATTACATGCTTTATGTACACCATTGATGTGGATCTGCCAATTTAAAAGCTTGATCAATACATTATATAAATAGGCACATGCAGACATAAACCGATACACATGTTTCCATCAACCTTGTCAAAGTATTGTTAAACGTATCACAATATAGATCGCTTAAATTTTTTGTACAAACTCCAAAGTGTTGTGTTTTGACTGCATAGTTATAATTATTGTTCTTCTAGTGAATAAAAAATTAATTAATATTATTATTTAAATTTAGTAGGACCGTGTTCAAATCACCAATCACATTACTAAACTACAAAATATAGGTGCATCATTAGAAAAAGTATACATTACCTGCACGTCTCGGGTAATTCATCAGCACAAAGTGGTTAAGGAGGCATCATAGTGATAGCCAGTGTGTCCTTCCATGATTTAACACCTGGAAGAATCCCTATTGTTCTAATGCATGCTGCACTTGAGCAACTATTTGCTTACGCTGATCCGAATTTTCGATGCCCTGAAAATCTACTACTGGAACTTGTAGTTGGCTCCTGGAACAGTTCAACTCTTCAGAAAGCTCATCAGGTGGCCTGATAAATATTCCAAGAATGTTAAGTATTCCAGCATCAACAAGACCTTTGACACCTAGTTTAGTTTTATCAAATGCCTTCAACTCTTTTACTCAATCTAAATTTACAAAGTTCAACTAATGGTGTATATACCAATTATACCAGTACACTAGAACTAATCTTGGCCATGATTATTCCAACTCATACAAAGTTCCTTACCAGTATAACGTCCCATGAGCTTCACTACCCCAACACTGTTCAGCATTGATGGCTCGTTGAGCCTCCTCAATAGCAGTATCAAAACCAAATGACTTATCAATTACCTGAGCTAAAACGTCATAACATTACAGTTAGTATAAAGATGGTTGTTTTTGGACATATTTATGGGGACAGGGTCATATTAAAAAGATAATTTATAACAGGACATAAATCAAATCAGCCACAGATGCAATCTAATATGGTTAACTTGAGCATAATGCCTGAGTTTAACCATATCAAATTATATGAAAATTTTGATTTATGAAAAAAATTAACAGAAATGTGAAAAAGGGCATCTTAAATTTAACTACCCAACTCTTACTACATCAAGAATAAAAATTAGACATTTTTATAAGCATAGAGATGTATGTGCGAGAGTTGGACCGAATTTATATACATACATATATGTGTGTGTGGATGATGAATCCAATATATACCTAACAGATCGGTGATTCCAGAAACAGATAAAAGAAACATAAGTACCTTACATCATCAATTGTAAATCAAAACCCTAATCCAAACCCTAATGAAAGCCCTAAATCAATACCCAAAAATTATAAATCACCTAAAAATCATCAAATTGAAGAAAGAAATATCGCGATTGAAAACAAGTATGAAGTTGAAAAAGGGAAAGAGTGTAGAGAGAAGGAGAGAAAGCATAACTTAGAGAGGGTATGTGTTTGAAAAGGGAAAGAGTTGGATGTGCTGAAAAGTATTGAGTGGGCTGAGAATGAAAAATTGAGTCCACAGCGGGAAATTAGCCGCCCAGCAAGTTTCGTTTCATTGAAAATTATGTATTTTTGCTTCATTTTTTTGGGAAAAATTAGATCCAACTGTTTTGACATAATGTATATGCGAGTGCGTGTCATGTATGTTTTCAGTTTTTTTGGAACACCAATTTTAATGTTTTAATTTTAAATTTATAAAATTTTAGAAAAAATAAAATCAAATCAAAAAAATTTATGATTCATCATTCGGGACAAGATTAGTTAAAAGTGAAGTCCACTTTGACCGGTTTGACCGTTATAAAACCAAACCAAATATATCAAGAAAAGTTTTTTAAAAAAATACAAAATCACTAAAATCGTTATATCTTGACATCCGAACAATTGGAACATCGAAAAAATAATTTAAAAAAATAGATTCATCATTCGGGACAAGACTAGTTAAAAGGAAGGTCGACTTTGACCGATTTGACTGTATAAAACCAAACCAAACACATATAAAATTACCACATCACTAAAATCGTTATATCTTGACATCCGTACCATTGGAACGTCGAAAAAATAATTTAAAAAAATAGATTCATCATTCGGGATAAGACTAGTTAAAAGGAAGGTCGACTTTGACCGGTTTTACCTTTATAAAACCAAACCAAATAAATCTAGCAAATTTTTAAAAAATTACCACATCACTAAAACCGTTATATCTTGACACCCGTGCCATTCGAACGTCGAAAAAATAATTTTAAAAAATAGATTCATCATTCGGGACAAGACTAGCTAAAAGGAAGGTCGACTTTGATCGATTTTACCGTTATAAAACAAAACCACATAAATCTAGCAAATTTTTTAAAAAATTACCACATAACTAAAATCGTTATATCTTGACACCCGTGCCATTGGAACATCGAAAAAATAATTTAAAAAAAATAGATTCATCATTCGGGACAAGACTAGTTAAAAGGAAGGTCGACTTTGACCGGTTTGACCGTTATAAAACCAAACCAAATAAATCTAGCAAATTTTTTAAAAAATTACCACATCACTAAAATCGTATATCTTGACACCCGTGCGATTGGAATGTCGAAAAAATAATTTAAAAAATTAGATTCATTATTCGGGACAAGACTAGTTAAAAAAATATCTAATGCAACACTTCAAACAGCAAATACAACACTATTGTTATCTAATGCAACACTTATGCCACGTCAGCAAATGACACGTCAGCACACAGGTGGGTCCCACTTTTGCCACATCACCAATTTTGGGCCCCACAATTGCCACGTCAGCATTGGTGAGCCTCCTGCCACGTCACCCTTGTGGGTCCCACACATGCCACGTCAGCAGTGGTGGTTCCCACACCTGCCACGTTAGAATTTAATAAAATAAAAAAAATATCTAATGCAACACTTCAAACAGCAAATGCAACACTACTATTATCTAATGCAACACTTATGCCACGTCAGCAAATGACATGTCAGCAAATGTGGGTCCCACTTTTGCCACGTCGCCAGTTGTGGGCCCCACAATTGCTACGTCATCATTGGTGGGCCTCATGCCACGTCACCCTTGTGGGTCCCACACCTGCCACGTCAGAATTTAATAAAATTAAAAAAGATCTAATGCAACACTTCGAACAGCAAATGCAACACTACTGTTATCTAATGCAACGCTTATGCCACGTTAGCAAATGACACGTCAGCACATGTGGGTCCCACTTTTGCCATGTCATCAATTGTGGGCCCCACAATTGCTAGGTCAGCATTGGTGGGCCTCCTGCCATGTCACCCTTGTGGGTCCCACACCTGCCACGTCAGCAGTGGTGGGTCCCACACATGCCACGTCATAATTTAATAAAATAAAAAAATATCTAATGCAACACTTCAAATAGCAAATGCAACACTACTGTTATCTAATGCAACGCTTATGCCACGTCAGCAAATGACACGTCAGCACATGTGGGTCCCACTTCTGCCACGTCAGTAATTGTGGGCCCCACAATTGCCACATCAGCAAATGGCAAGTCAGCGCATGTGGGTCCCACTTCTGCCACGTCATCATTTATTAAAATAAAAAAATATCTAATGCAACACCAGCAGTTAGTGTTGCATGATGTGAAACACCGTGGGTAATATGCAACACTAGATTATATCTAATGCAACACCAGTTCAGCTCTGTTGCAAAAGACCCAAAATTTCTAGATAACGAAACGCTTTCGGTGCAACACTTTGTAAAAATGGTTGCGTATGCTCACTTATGGCGTAGTGAGAATCTCACCGTGGGTTAACCCAGTACCATGTAGAATATTACATGCACCTATGTTTTTGACTTTAGTATCACTATACCTATGACCAATGAGATGTGGTCATCCGTCAACAAACATACTAATCTTTATGCATTATAATTGTCCCATATTAATAATGCTCGATTAGGGATATTTAGGAATATAAACACTATTCATATAATCTCATATTTAAGTCACATACTTAAAGATATATAATACGTGTTCTATATTCCAAGGACATTTATTACTCTAAAATTTATATCGCAGTAAATTAAGACATAATAAATTAATGTAGAATAATCCATAAGACATAATCATCAAATAACAAAATAGTCTTTCCTAGAAGCATAATAACATTCTCTCTAGGGCACTAACATTATCACGAGACACTTAGAGTACACGAAACAAGTAACAACCAGCACGTAGTATAGATTCGTATAAAATTATGCAACAGCTTAAGTTAAAAAAATCAAAGATTCGTATAGATTTTTAGAGATTTATAGAGATTCGAAGAGATTCTTTGAGAAAAATTCTAATTTTATTTCTAAATTAAGTAGTAAACATTCGTATAGATTCGACGAGATTCGTGTAGATTCATGATTTTAAACACACAATAACTACCACCAAGCCCTCTTATCTCATTTCAGTTCTCTGTAAATTTCTGTCCAAGATCTCGCTTTCTCTACCAACTACCTCAAATCCTGTAAATACACTCTTCTGCTCGGTAATTATAGAATCTTATGAAGCTCATGTTTAGAAACTGCATCATTTATAAGTCTTATTTCGAGGCTGCCCAAGTAAGAACTCATTGTTGTTTAGTTTGACCTGCTGATTATTTCCTTATTTGTACATGCATGAATTCTTAATAATTTCATTTTTCCATATCTTTTCTTTTTTTAACAGTAATGACTGAGCCATCAGATGGTGTGACTGCAAAATTGTGTATTACACGATTATGGTACGATTAAGATTCATATAAATTCATAGAGATTTATAGAAATTTGAATAGATTCGTGTAGATTCGTATGGATTTGTATAAAATTATGCAACAATTTAAGTTAAAAATCTAAACCATGGAGAGCATGAATTGAAGAACATATTTGAACTTACCAGACCAGGTTACTTACTAGTTCTGTATAAATAAACCAAGTATGAAAGAGTTTGAGAAAATAAATTAAGGAGTATGTACCAGCATACTTTCCCATGAAGGCAAACATGGTTATGTTATTGCTGAGCAGAAACAGGACGAAAACATACAAACAAGAAGCTATCTCTAATATAGAGATTACATTAGAGAAAGATAAATGTTGGGAAAATATGCCAAGTTGATTCAGTTGCGAAAAATATCACCACGTGTCAAGAAGATTAGCCTATGGAAAGTTATCACTATGGAATAGAAGAATGAGTGATCATTCTCTGCTCCAACTGGCTCTTTTTGTCTCTCCTGATACATTTTGTGTGGAAAGCCTAGCCATTTTCCCATATCCATAATTTCTGCTACTCTGATCAAAATATCTCTTTATTCCTCAGCCATATGACACTTTATAATTTTTTCCACCTTGGCAAAAGGACCTTCCTTGGATATCATCAACTTTTTGCTATACTTTGAACAGTTTATATCTTTTAATTCAGTAAATCCCAACATCAATCTGGATTTCTAATATATAGTATCTTTTTATGTCCTAGATCTAACTCATCTCAATAATCTTACAAAAATTTCACAAATGTATACCCGTCACTTTGCTCTCTCTAAATCTACTATATCACAGATTATCACCGTAAACTTAATAGTTTCATTCATTGTTTATACATTTCTGTATCCAATCTACCTATTCTGTCTCACACTCAGCTTCTAATGCATCAAAGCTTTATTAAGAAAGATCACTTTCCGTAGTAGCCATGAGTAATCAGTGTTAACTTATTAGTTTCATTAACCAATCCTCTTAAGTTTCTTAGCTTTAATAACGAATATCATCCTTCCATAGTAGACACGACTACCGATATAACACAAACATGTAATTTGTCCTGTAACATATAAATAAACTCATTCTAAATAATATTCTATATTCCTATTCTCCATACCTAATCCAAAAACAAAGTAACTATCAATACCAGCATAAGAAAACACTAAATCACTTGACCGTAACAATAAACATATATCCGCAAGCAATAACTACCAATATTGTAACCTAATTAATAACCAAAACTAACCTAACCGAACAAACAAAATGAATTCTGACCTAATTATCACACACCAAAACTTATCAAAAACAAATCAACCTCGAAATCAAATAAAATATACATATATACATACGAACACATATATACATATGAATTTACAAAATTGAACACATATATACATACTACTAAAATAGGTTCGATGAACATAAAAATTAGGGAGAAATAAAGATTACTCCACATCATAATAACATTCAAAAACGAGAATCTGATGGATAGAGCTCGATTGATGAACATGAATGAAACGAAATGAAGAGCATAAGGCAAATTACAAGTTAATTATGTGTGTGCGTGTGACTTTTGAATCTCATCGAATCTCTAAAATACATACACAAACAATTTTTGTGAATCTCGTTAAATCTCATCGAATCTCCATCAAAAATCGATACAGATACTTATGAATCTATATAACATCATAGAGATACAAATTTTGACCTAATTTCGTCCCTAATGACGATGAAGAAATTAAATACGAATGACGATGAAACATACCCAATTGAAGAAACATTTCTGAAAATTTCAATTCAATTCACACGCCATTGTTGTAGCTTATTGTAGAAGCAGCTTTGGTATATGTAATGTATCCGTATCAGTCGAGATAGTTGTTAGTAGGCATTTAGGGCCACTTTTCTGTGAATGGGTATTTTGGGCCCAAAGATAATAGAATTAGGTAAATCAGACCTTCACCCGTGATATATTTATGATAACTATATATTTCAATATCAAAAAGTTAATTTAGATAAGGAAAAGGAGTAACAATGACGCCCCTTAGTTTTCTCTTTTATTTCATGCTTTCATCTCTTTCATATTTTCATTCTGCAAATCAGTTAACAAAAAAAAATCATGTAATTATTTGCGATTAAAAATAGATTTGTTAGTTCATAACAAAATTATATACAAAGAATGTAAAATACATAAAAAATTACATAAAACAAAATAATAGCACAAAGAATCGTATAAAATTTAAGAAATATTAATATCGACTATAATAACTGTTATGCCCGAATCTGGCATGATAGCTAAATTGATTTGATTTGACTAAATTAATGGTTCATAATCTATGATGGGCCTAGAAGATGCAGATTGGGTCATTAAAACCCACTACTACAATCAGCCCAGCATGCCTTTACGATAATATCTCTACTACAGGGCCACCTCGCTTATGATCTCCACCACGGGATCGCTTCCACGGGATCGCTTCATTCATCACATCTACAAGTTGAAATGAGATCACTCTCATTTGAAAAGCTCATAGCCAGACCCCTCGAGGTCGCATGAGTATCTATGCACTTGGGTCCGCTTCGCATGTCTAGACCCCCCGAGGTCGCATGCTAGGCATTTGCTACTTCTTTACTAGCTTTGCTTGAGAGGCCTCGTTTCTAGCCGTGCGAGACCATGGGTTTCCTTCTTTGGACCATGGATCATGGGTAGAATTGATGACTCATTATCACGTCAGCCCTAAACGAGTGGGCTTGGACTATAACTTATCTTCTAAAAACCCTAGCCCGTCTAGGTAACTTGTTCTCTAAGAACTACGTATGGCTTGATCCCTATAAATAGGGTACGTAGGCACCTTGATATGGATGAGAAACAGTTCACCCCTGAAAAACCTATCAAGTTCAGCCACACCTACACACATAAACCCTAATCCTTGTTCTTCTTTTATTAGCAAAATATCCGTATTTTGATCCGTCAATCCAGCAAACCTCCAAAACATTGTTATACCAAAATCTCCCTATAACATCTGGCGCTAGAAGGAAGGCAAGTCATTGAATTGGGAGAAGCGATGACTAAATCACACAAAAAGAAGAACGATGGAGAGACTCCTGGGTCGCATAAGGTTAACAGGTATGATCCACTGACGTGGGACCCCTCAGAGGACGAGATGTCCAAGGACAACTCTAAGACTGGGTACGAAAATGAGCAAACACCCCCTATCCAGAAGGTGGCGTTGACCAGCGAGGTTATGTATTTTATAAAAGGCCTCGGCCACCAAGTGACCGCTGTACAGGATACGATTTCAAAAGTGGAGAAGCGTTATAGCTCTAGAGGATCGAAGAGGAATGCCAGGACAGGTGATTGAACCTATCAGGGGGAAGGAAGCAAAGGCCCTGTCAAGAAACTTATTGATGATTTCGATGATGTTCTAACAGATCAAACGAACCCTGACTGGAATGAGGAGGAGTATTCGCTCGAGAAGAAAGGAGGATCGCGTGACAAGGTCACTTCATCTGAGGGGAGATCGGTTAGTGTTTTTGACCGTCTTGGAAAGAAGCTAACTGACCACGAACTCCGTCTCAAATTAGAAAAGATTGATGCACCTCGGAATTAAGAATCTAAGAATAAAAGCAAGGGCCCTCATCGACCATTGTCTCCTCATCGAGATCGTGAGAGCTCATATCGTCACGATGGTAGACCCCCCTCTCACAAAGAGCGTGAGCGGTCCTATCGTCGCGATGACAGACCCCCATCTCATTGAGATCGAGAATGATCCCAACACCATGAAGAGGATCGTAAAAAGAAGGATCGCAGGAATGACCAGGAGGAGTCTAGCGTCCCAAAAAAGACTCAGTCACACCATGGAAGTACTGGAGAGAAAAAGGAGGGGGACAAGGAGGCCAAAGTGGGAGACTATAAGCTGGAGGAGTTGAAAAGGGCCTTGGATGTAATGAATAATGAGAAAGGGATCTTTAGTAATATGGGCTCTTCTTCACCCTTTACCCACAAAATTCGAACTGCTCCACTTCCTGCGGTGTTTCAAGGGCATCACTAAGATATGACCTATAATGGAGATACCGATCCAGCTGAGTTTGTAATTTTATTCAACAATGAGATGGATGTATACCAGGTCTCGCAACTAGCGAGGTGTAGGTTGTTCGCAGCCTCGCTAAGGGGAAGTGCTCTGCAGTGGTTTTCGAAGCTAGGAGCACTGGTTATTATCGATTCCTAGGAACAATTTGTAGATATCTTTATCAAGCAGTTCCAATCTTCAATGCTCTATGCACCCCCTGTGTCTACATTGGCGAACATAAAACAAAAGGAATGAGAAACTCTTCATGACTATTTCAAGAGATTCAATGCTGAAGTGCCTCGCGTACGAGGTGCAAATGATAAGGCTGTGAAAAATTTCCTTATTGCTGGAGTGAGGGAAGGGAATGATTTCTGGAAGAAACTACAAGAGCAAACCCCTAGCACACTTTCTGAGTTGCATAGGGTCGCTGAGCCTTTCAAGCGCGTTGAGAAGTCACTTGCAGATTTAAAAAAGAAAAATGAAAGGAGTAGCAGTTGGAGTAGAAATAGGGGAGTGAAAAGGAAGGATTCCAGAAGCCCGAGGCGAAGAAGGGATCGAAGCCCAAGCCCAAAAAGAAGAGAACGCGATCCACCAAGGCGATCCCCTCCTCAAGCTCGCCCTACAAGGACTGAAGAAAAATTTGTCCCTCTGGTTGCCTCGATTGATCACATCTATGCTGTCAATGCGAACAAAGGAGTATTTAGGAAACCCATACAAATGGGTCCGAAAGGGACTTCAGAAACTAGTAAATATTGTGCCTTTCATGAACAAATAGGGCATGATACTATGGATTGTTGGCAGCTCAAGCAATAGATTGGTCAGTTAATTCGAGATGGAAAGTTGACTGAATGGGCAGTTCGCGAAGTGAAGAAACATAATGCGAAGTCAGGTCTCGGTTACAATGATGTTCTGTTAGGCCGAATACACAATTATAATCAAGATTGTATGAGAGATTAACAATAAAACACACGTTTAAACAATTATAAACTGTTTTGAATTAATAACTCCTCTCCCAGTGATGTAAAATATCACAGAGAGCTGCTTAGGTTACAATGAATAATGTTACACAATGATCGATACCCTTCTCGGGTTAACCTAATTGTATTTATAAGATATACAGCTGCTATACAATCGATAATTGATACTCCTATAAATTAGCTATACAATTGATATCAATTACGATTGCTACACGTCTCCTTAGTCAACTCAATCCCTTTGACAGCTATCCAATCTTCAAAGATATTGCTTCCATAATAATTCTTCAAACACTGTTGACCAGTAGACGCTGCCGCCAGACAGAGTTTAACAAACTCTGTCGAGCTTCCAACTGTCAGCGTTTAACTAAACTCTGACTGATTCCAGCTAAACTCTGATTTTTTACTGTAACACTTAAACACTGATTAATATTCACATCAATTATTTTTAACAATCTCCCCCAACTTGTTCATTAGCAAAAATGCACAAGTTTAACAATAATTGATGATGTCAAAACAAATAAACAAATACAGTGTTTAATATACAAACAGAGTTTAACTTTTACTTAACAAAATCTACATAAAACAAGAAAATTCTTATAGAGTTTTAATCCTTAATTTCCTCAACATCTGGTGTTGATCTGAGATAGTCTATAAGTAATCTTCTTTCTGCATTTTCAAGTTCTGTCTGCATAACTTCCTTGATCTCTTTCAGCTTAGGATCATCTTCACCAGTTTGGTAGATAGCAGACCTCAGATCATAGATTTTGTTTCTTCTCCTCTCATTCCCCAGTCTAATGAACTGTGCTTTCTCTGACTCTGAGTTAAAATCAAGAACTGTTATACCCAGGTCTGTCTTCAGTTTAGCACTATCCTTCTTCATCTCAACAATATTCCCATGATAATCTCTGTACTTTGGGACATATTGACTGTTGTATTTCATACCTCTAACTGCCAAATTATGCAGCATCTTCTTTTTTAGCACATTTGCAGCTTGTTGAGTCCTTTGATTTTTCACCTTGAAGAGATATAGAACATATTCTAATTCCTCCCATAGCTTCAAATCAAGATCATACTCACCAATTTTATACACAGTACCATCTTCCATGAAATACAATAGAAAATCTTTATTCAAACTTCTTTGATGAATCAACTGTACTGACTCCAGTCTGTCTAAACTCTCCTGAGTAACACCAAGACCTGGAACAACCAGTGATGAAGGATCTCGAGGACCAGTACTCATTTTGACTTCTCTATGAGAGCCCAATCCAGATTTATCTCGACCTTGCTTACCTATTAAAGCTCTACCATGTAGAAAATCAGTAGTATTACCTCCAGCCATCAGAGTTGGATCATGAAGTGTTGGTTTTCCAAAAACCATTTGCATCTGGGTAGATAAAGCTCTCTGTACAACTTGTGTAGCAATAGAGGTGTATTCACTTTCTTTGAAACTTCTCCTTCTTTAACAATGCCTTTCAGCTTTAACTTAGCTTCTGCTTCTGTTGGTTTCTTAGACGTTTGTAATCTTTGATCAGTACCAACATTTTCCTTGATAACAATACCTTTAAGAACAGGCCTAGGAGCTTTTTCTTTCATCTTAAATTTTCCAGACTTCAAAGCTTTCTGATGTTCTTCTTGTAGATTCTTTTCTTGAGCTTTAATGTCTTCAATAGTAACTCCTTCTTCATTTTCTTCAAGAAATAACTTAGCAGCCAGTTCTTTATCAGTCTGTGGATTTTCAGCAGTGAATAACAAACTCCTGGATTTTGAAGTACCCTGAGTATCAGTGTATATTCTATCAGACTTTGATTTGAAAGTCCTGCTAGATCTCAGACTTGGACTTTGATTTAGATCAGCTCTTAATCTCTTCCCTTTGTCCTTTGCTCCTGCTCCTCCATCTTCAGTATCATCCCTCTTAGTCAGAGTTTGAGATTGCCTGCATTTAGACTTAGCAACTCTCTCCCCCTTTTTGACATCATCAGGAATCAATATAGATGTAATTAGCTCCAAGAAGTTAGCAATAGAATCAATCTTTCCAGACAAGACAGTCTAATTCTGTTCAATTTGACCTAGCCTCGGGAACAGAGTTTCTTGAGCTTTGGAAATGGTTCTAAACTTTGTTTGATTATCCCTCGGCATGGTCATATCTCGAGCAACAACATCAGCTCTCAGTTCATTAATTTTCTTTTGAGACTCATCAAATCTTTCATTCAGAGTCTTGACTTGAACAATAGTTGCTTGCAGATTTGAGAGAATATCAGGATTTGAAATCTTGTTGGCAGATTGATGCACAAATTTAGCTGCTCTTTCAGTAGGAAAAATGCAATTTGACTTATACCAATCCCTTGAATGCTTGGCAAAATGTTCAGCTTCAATGTCATATTGATGTGAAAGTTGAGAAAAAAGTGTGTGCTTAGCATCAGTTTGTACTGGTATACTCTGAGAAGAGTTAGATTCTGCACTTCCTTCATCTTCAGCATCAACAGTTGCATCTTCAACTGGATCAATAGGCTCAGCAACATGTTCAACATTCTCTATAGTTTCATCAAGAACATTCTCTGCAGGTTGCTCTCTAGTTTCAACAGTCTTACCAATAGACTTTGCATCCATAAGAACTGTATCCATAGGCTCAGAAAGTACAGCCTTGGTTGATTTTTCAACTTCTTCACCTTTCTCAGAAACCTGGTGAGCATCAGAGAATAGCTCAGTGTGTGATGCTACTGTTTCATCAAGTACTACAGTAGGCTGATCAGCTGCACCAGTTTCTTCATAATTTGCAATGATAGGTGAGATAGGAACATTAATGGAATCAGAGAATGGTATGAATGTTTCAACAAAATCATCCATAGCAGCAAAACCATCTCTGTTTTCATCATCCATTTGTACATTTTCAGTTGTATGGACAGCTTCTTCTGCAGTATGTACCTCAACAATAGGTATTTCCTTAGAAATCTCCTCTGGAGCTTCAAAGTTCATCTCCTCATCAGACTCATCAAGAATCAATCTTCTCCTTTTAGCTTGAGGCACCTCATCAACTATCTCTTCTTCTTCAGTAGAATCATCTAGAATAGAAGCTGATGGAGGTCTGTTTGCTCTTTCCTTTCTAGCCCTTTTTGGCCATACAGACTCCTTCTGAGCTTTAACAGATTCCCTTTTAGCTTTAGTAGATCTATGCTGTGTATTCTCTGCTGTGTGTTTGGTTCTACCTCCACGTTTTGATTTGACCTTGGTAGGTGGTGATTGTTGTTCAGGTTGAGGTTGGGTTTGTGGTTGAGTTTCAGTGTTTAGGTTTTGAGGTTGAGTGTTTGCAGGTGGTTGTAGGGGTTCAGTGTTTACAGTTTCATGCTGTTATGGTTCAGGCTGTGGTTCTTGGGGTTGATGTAGGAAATTTTGTAGAGCAAGTGGCAAAATGAACTCAGGTACTTGCTCCTTGTTTGCATCCTTATTGGACAAATCAGAGAATATTCTCTTATTAACCTTAAAGGCTAGTATGGTGTCATCCTCAGTAATATCAACACCAGGTACACAAGTAGTGAATAACAATTGAAAAAATCTAGCAAAGTAGATAGTACTAGACTCTGACAATCTATCACATATATTCATTAAAACAAGTCTACCAAAATCGAAATTACTTCCATAGAGAAGAGAATACCCGATTTGAAGACTGTCAGTAGGAATAACATCCCAGTTTGTGACTTTCTTGCCAAAAGCCCTTGTGATGCAATCGAAGAAGAAACTCCACTCCTTCCTTAGCATTGGCCTTTTTACATTACCAAGTCTTGCTAGAGAGTCTGAACAACCAAGTTGCTGCAACATCTCTTTCAATTGATTCTCACCAGCAATACTGTATGAAGTGTGTGTATCAAAACCCATAGTTTCTCTAACTGTTGTAGGAGTAATCACAAACTTTGTCTCCTCATATGTGAAGATGATTGAAGGAGTCCCATTCTCTCCTCCATCAGCATAAGTAGAATTCTTGCAAAATGTAACAATCTGCGTGGTAGAAAGAGTTTGTGGTTCGACTAAAGCTGTACCAATCTCTGAATCCTGCAAAGAGTTTTGAATAAAATGAAACGCCTCTGGAACGTTTGCATTGTTCAATGGGGCTGCATAGTTATTAGGAACAAACAATAACCCTTGAGTAGTAAAAGCTTTGGTGGCCATTAGAATCGAAGTGAGAAGAAAATATCAGAGAAAAAGATATGTAGCAAAGGTGTTTGTGAAAATGCCCAAGTGAAATAACAAGTGACTGTAAGTGGGTTGTGTGCAAAGAAAATAACCGTGTATGTAAAAATGATTAGAGTTGCAATGAAAAAGTAAAACCCAATCGTTTTAAACATTAAAACACCCAACCAATTCCTTGTTTAATGTGTGAGTGGGACACATGGCATACATGCAATAAAAAGACTTTGCACGTTCAGTAATTGTGGCAATAATTACTGCTACTTTCTCTCTCCCATTACTGTTGTGCTAAAAATAATTAAGACATTTGAATCGCAAGCGCACAATTCGTTTCGTTGTAAAATTTAATGATTCGTTCCACAGGGACTAGAATTTTCGCAACTCCTTAATTTTTAATTTAATCGAACTAGAACAATTTTTTTTTTTTGGATTTTGGAAAAGTTGGGATTTTTACAAATTAAAATAAAAACTAAATAGAATTTTAAACTATTTTAAACTAATTTAAACTAAATTAATCTAATTTATTCTAAAATTCAAAATTATTCTAAATATTATTCTAAGATTATTCTACAAATTATGAATTAAAACTAGGATTTAATCTAAAACATTTAGCACAGACTTGCGAATTACAGATTCAAAACACTATACACTTAAAACAGATTCGACATCACTCAAAACAGTAAAATGATTACACGATACGCGCAGAATTCAGTAAACTCTATTGACAGAAACAGATTTTTCGAACTCAATTATGCCCATTACGCCAATTAACTCGATTGCAGCAACGACTAAAAATTCAACTCAGACTCAAAACAGATCGCACTCAACAAGGCTCTAAAATACTCAGCATTCGCGACTTAGTAAAAGTGACCCATTAACAGTACCAATCGAGATTCAAGAAACAGTATACAAACTCTGAATTCGGCAATACAAACAACTGTGAAAATTAATCTAAGATGACAACCACGCAGAAATCAGTTCAGCCAATTCAAAACAACCAACGACGGATCAACAAACTCACAATCTCAGAATAAACCATCGAATTAAAACCAGGGAAAACAAAAAGAAAACAATTCAAAACAAAACAACTCCAATGACAAAAACAAGAAAACAAGACACGCGACAAAGAAACCGGCAAGAACAAAACAGAAAAAAAAACGCACGACTCAGTGAAGTAAAAGAAAAGAAAGGGAAGGGAGTGATTCAAAATACGAAGAACACAACTACGAAGAAATGACCATTCGAAACAAACAACTTTAGACAAATAAGTAAATTAGCGATTTGAAAACACGACTGGGGAAGGGGTAATAGCTGTGGGTTATGGGTTTTTGTCGAATTGAAAAGGGGGAGAAAGGGAGGGAGGATTGAAAGGAATCGGGGAAAGATGAGGGAAAGGGAGAGGAAATTTTGTGTTTGAGGGAGGAAGACAAGTACAGAGATTGACCCGGGTTCGACTGAATTGACAAGAAGCAGGTGAGAAGTGTGATTTATTCGAACAAGAAGAAGATGCAAAAAGGAAATTTCTCTGCTTTGAATAAAAACTGCGTTTAAAAGTCTTCTACGTTTTAAAACTAAAAACTGGGAAGTGGTCTGCTTTGAATAAAAACAGAAATTTGAGAATAAAACTGCGAATCTAGAGAATTAAAAACAGGTAAAGAAATTAACAAGACTATTATTTTGGTGTTTTTTTTTATAAAAATTAAAAACGATAATAAAGAAATCTAACTACGAAATTAAATTTAACACTAAAACGATGATTTGGAATTAAACGGCCTACAATAAAATTAATTTTTAAAGGGGCAAACTAGGAATTAAAAATTAAAACGGTAATTTAAAATTTTGAACCCACAATAAAATTGAGATTTAAAGGGGCTCAAAATTAAAAATTATAACAAGGAGAAAGAAATTAAAGTTTCGTTACTTTCAACCCCAAGTGGTTAGCAACGGGATTTACGAAAATAACGAAACAAGGCAACAATAAAAGAGAGTGCAAGACAAGAAATTAAAGGAAATTAAAATTGCATTAAAATGAAAGAGAGTGTTTACAAAATTTGAAACTAAGAAATTACAAAAAAAAATAATTAAACTACCCTAAAATCGAAGTTACTCAATACAAGGGGGTGAAGGGGTATTTATAGGATAGGAATTAGGGTTAAGGGGGTGTTGGGTAAATCCCCACCATACATTTGCGTTGTGTGGTGGTGAAATCCTAGTCATCTATTTGTTTCCTTCCCCCTTATGCTTTGAAGAGTTGATCTTGGCCATACACTTTTCTAATGTGTTGGGATGATCTCCACCTTCCACTTGTCTTGAAATATTCCTTTTGCTCCAAGCTCCTAATTCTTTTCCTTCTTTCATTTTTGGTCCTTTTTCTTCCTCTTTTTCCCTTCCTTGCACTTTATTTATTTATTTTGTCATTTCTTTATTTATTTACGATTTACCTGAAATGCAACAAAATAAATTATTAAAACACGAGTTCAAGCAATAAATAGGTAAATAAAATATGCAAAAATATGCACTTATCAAATGCCCCCATACCTATCTTTTGCTCGTCCTCGAGGAAAATAAAAAACAAAATGAAAATCTAGATGCAAATCCTATAATCCTTTTCGTAGGTGTGACGGTTGCATTTGGCATATGCAACAATCCCTTTAAACCCCTAGGCAGCCCTAGTGGACGAGTGAGGTCTCGTGAGGGCCTATAGTGAATGTACCCACAAAATCCATCTAGTTTGTATAAAAGATCACATGGCAATGCAAGCCACACATACATGTCCTCTCATGATACATCAACTTAAGAATCAAAATGAAGTTGCAAAGTCTTGGTGTGGAAAGTGCAAGGATTCACATAGTCTACTTAAAGAACCAAGCAAGAGTGATTCTAAGTTCATGTCAAGTGCAAAAATTATTGGTAACCATGCTAAGTCTACAAGAGCACACCTCATAGTCAAAACTTGAGATCTCTTATGCAAAAAACAAATAAGCAATATCTCACCTTTCACTCACAAAAGAATATTCACTCAAGAACAAGGGTAAGTGTATCACTCAATTCCAACAAAATCAAATGCATGCTTGACACTTGGTATCATCCCAACTTAAATCACAACATACATTAATGATGACAATCAAAAGGTCTTTATTATGGTTGTAATGGGGGCTAGGGACAAGGTATGTCAAGAAAGGCCAAAATAAGGTGAAGTGTCAAAAGCTAGTAGTCACCATGAATATCATACACAACACCAAAGCTTCCCTCCCCACACAATTTTCAATTTTTAACAAAAAGCCTTGAATAGTCGCAATGAAGGAGGATTACAAAAAACATAAGTATGCTCTCATATGTATTTTTTTTTCTTCTTTTTTTTTCTTTTTTTTTTCTTAAAATTTTTTATGAGAGCTAAGATAAATGTAACAATAATCCTCACTTAGATTTAACTTGAACATCGACTATCAAGGTAACAACAAATATTTCCTCGAAAGTTATGAACAATAGTAAACCCTATTTCACACACCTTATTGCTCCCTCAAGTTCCTACTAGCCTTTGACAAAATGGGATCAAGAATACGTAAGGCTAAACAAGAAAAAGGTATTAGGTGAGTAATGTGGTGTGTCACCGAAAGAAAATGATTAGGCTCAAAGGGTTAACTAATTGATCATATAAGAATGGTGTGGATAATTTGGAAATATAGGTTATTCCTAAGTGCCTTTATCATTTTATCATCAATTAATGTCATGTATTTCAAGAAAGAATTCAAACAAGTGCTAGCAATGCAAATGACAAGTGGACACTCAAGCAAACGAATATAAATGCAAAAGATGTGCATATAGGCTCAAAACTCACTTGGTGTGGTAAAACATAATCAATCTCAAGTAAAGGTATCCTCAATGCACCTACTTGTACTCAAAGCATGAAGACCAAATCATCTTACACCTAATCATGCCCTTCTAATTTCATGCACAATTCAAATAAGTCTACTAGCTTCACCTTGCTAGTGTAAGTGTGTGAACAAGAACTTTAGCAAATCCCTTCTCAAACAAAAGCTAATGGATCATAAGATTATCATAGCATGTAAGGTGCATCAAGCAACTAGCAATCAATTAACAAGACTAGAATACGAAAAGAACTCTTTTTGATTTTTTTGATTTTTTAGTTTTTTTTATTTATTTTTCAATTTATACTATTTACACTGAAAACCCCCCCCCATACCTAAATCATGCATTGTCCTCAATGTATGCAAATGCAAAAGAAAAGAGAAATGAGAAAGGATAAAGAAATGCAAAAGAAATGAAAAAGGAAAAAGTTGAGGAAATACCTGATAAGGGATGATGGAGACTGAAAAAAAAAATTACTAGAAATTATGAAAGAAAACAACTCACACACACAACTCCTCCCCCATACCTACATTCTACTATGGGAGGTACAAAACAAATATTTACTAACCAATACCTGCTCTCGGAAAAACTATTTTTGTTATACAACCAACATGTTTTAGAAACTCACTCACGAAAATAGCATAGACCACTCGAACGATCCGATTAGGTGCAAGAATAAAACTCATATTCCTAACTTCATCCATAGACCACGAGGATGCTTCTTTTTGTTGTTTAAGCAAATTAATTACGATAAGATGTTGGTCATGAATATCATGAGTTTCGATGAAAGATGGAGCACGAGTGGAAAATGAAGAAATAGAAACCGGTGGGGGTGGCTCTTCGAAAAATGTTTTAACAACAGAATTAGGATCACAAGAACTATCCTTATGTTGGGTTTCCCATTTGGAACAAATATTCTTCATCTCTCCAAACATCTCTTCCGAGGTCAAATCCATAAAAGATTCGTGAAGCTCTCGATTGGTCTCGTAATGCAATTGAAAATCTTGTTTAAGAAGAGACTCAATCTCATGATCGTCCAAATTTGACCTTGAAACAACCTCCTTAACTAGATTAGCTCCTATTGGTTGAGTATGAATTTCTTTGGGTTTTTCAGGAAGAGGTTTGGAAGATGAAAGGAAAAGTTCACTAGAAGAAGATGATGGTTGTCTAGGTGAAGCCACAAACTCAGAATCATCAGGATTCTTCGTTTGACCTAGAGAAAGAATGATGTCAGCATTAGAATCTTCTTCGTGTGAATCACCATCCAAAGGAGTGTCAACTTGAACATTAGACCTAGGAGAAATGATATCATCGAAAGTATCGATAGATCTTTGAGTGATAAGAAATTTAGGGTTGACCTCGGGTAGATTCGGGGTGGTTATCGTCTCACGCTCGCACATGGTGGCTAATTTATTCACTTGAAATTCTAACTTAGATAAGGCTTGAACATTAGAGTTCAAAATTTGCCTATCAGAAGTTATGGTTTGCATGAAGTGTGCTTGAGAAATCAATAAAGCCTCAATACTCTTTTCTAAGGTGTCAAGTTTCCTACTCGAATTATGAAATCCGGGTGGGAGGGCGGGTGTTTGAATTGAACTCGAATAAGGAACTTGACTCGGAATTGGATAAGAGTTCGGTTCTTGAAAATGTGGAGGCGGAGTTTGATAGCTATGACCTTGGTTCCATGAGAGATCGGGATAATCTCTCCAACCGGAATTAGAAGACGATGTAAAGTGGTCATTTCGAGAGGTTGGTTGAAACATGGCGTTGACTTGTTGAGAGTCGGGACTATGTTGAAAATCGAGACTCGGAGAGTTGAAATTTGGGTCCCAAGATGTGTGAGAAGGGCCACTAAGGGTTTCTAAGGCTTCGAGTCGTCTAGTAAGAGCATCTAATTCAGAGTCGATTGCAATATCGTTTTTACTATAATGCAAATCACTAAAAGTACTCGACGACTCGTTATATACACTAGGTTCCCTAGTTGACTCACATCGTATTATCCGCTAACTCCTTGTCAAAATCCCAACCTTGGTAATAACGCTCCCTAAATGCTACGGACATGGTAAAGATTGATCAAGGATAAAACCACGTAGCACGTAAGTGCGAAAATGAAACACACAAAATAAATGGTGAAAAATCAAAAGAAAAATCTAACCTAGGTTCCCTAAATAAAATAACTAGACATTGCTCATAACGTTAAGACACAATAAAAATTCCGTAAATTAAGAATTATTCAGACCGATTCGGCCAGATTAGAGCAGGCATTGCCAAGAGGCCAAACTCGTCACTTAGACACCGAATCTTAACAGCCAGGCGAACCTTAGACACTAAAGGTCGTGAATAAGTCTTAATTACGTTTATTTTTAGGCACCTTTCTAATTGAGCGCGAAATCCTAGGGGCAAATGTCTAATTAATTTTATTAAAGGCTAGAGGAATGCAAAATGAGGAATTAATGGTTTTTGGGCTAAGGAAAGAGTGATGAAATCCCTTCCCTTATCTTGTAGTGGTTATGCACTTAAAGTTTATTTACAAAATGATGCAACAAACAATGATATATACAAAAATTATAAACAACTATGGATGCTTACTCTACGTGTTCTAATCTAAAGAAAAGAAGACTTTAACGTACCTTGGTCCGCCAGCGATCACCACAATTTAAGATACGAAAAATTAAAAAAACAAGAAAATAAAAATCTAGATGATGTGCACCTACGTGATGAATGCATGATGCAACAATTATGTATTTACAACTAATTTTTTTTGGATTTTTTATTTTTAAATTTTTTTGTGATTTTTTTGAATTTTTTTCATTTTTTTGTATTTTTCTAAAAAAAAAAAGGGCGAAAAGAGTGAGATACGGTTACCGAAGCTTGCTTTCCATAAATTCCAATTTTTCCACGCTTCGTTGAGAAGAGTTCCGAAATCTCAAGCTTTCCTAAAAAGAACGAAATAAAAAAAATAAGACAAGAAATAAAACTAACTCGAAAAATTAAAAATTAAGGCGCGAAAAATAATTAGTCCCCGGCAGCGGCGCCAAAAACTTGTTGTGCTAAAAAAAATTAAGACATTTGAATCGCAAGCGCACAATTCGTTTCGTTGTAAAATTTAATGATTCGTTCCACAGGGACTAGAATTTTCGCAACTCCTTAATTTTTAATTTAATCGAACTAGAACAATTTTTTTTTTGGATTTTGGAAAAGTTGGGATTTTTACAAATTAAAATAAAAACTAAATAGAATTTTAAACTATTTTAAACTAATTTAAACTAAATTAATCTAATTTATTCTAAAATTCAAAATTATTCTAAATATTATTCTAAGATTATTCTACAAATTCTGAATTAAAACTAGGATTTAATCTAAAACATTTAGCACAGACTTGCGAATTACAAATTCAAAACACTATACACTCAAAACAGATTCGACATCACTCAAAACAGTAAAATGATTACACGATACGCGCAGAATTCAGTAAACTCTATTGACAGAAACAGATTTTTCGAACTCAATTATGCCCATTACGCCAATTAACTCGATTGCAGCAACGACTAAAAATTCAACTCAGACTCAAAACAGATCACACTCAACAAGGCTCTAAAATACTCAGCATTCGCGACTTAGTAAAAGTGACCCATTAACAGTACCAATCGAGATTCAAGAAACAGTATACAAACTCTGAATTCGGCAATACAAACAACTGTGAAAATTAATCTAAGATGACAACCACGCAGAAATCAGTTCAGCCAATTCAAAACAACCAACGACGGATCAACAAACTCACAATCTCAGAATAAACCATCGAATTAAAACCAGGGAAAACAAAAAGAAAACAATTCAAAACAAAACAACTCTAATGACAAAAACAAGAAAACAAGACACACGACAAAGAAACCGGCAAGAACAAAACAGAAAAAAAAAACGCACGACTCAGTGAAGTAAAAGAAAAGAAAGGGAAGGGGGGTGATTCGAAATACGAAGAACACAACTACGAAGAAATGACCATTCGAAACAAACAACTTTAGACAAATAAGTAAATTAGCGATTTGAAAACACGACTGGGGAAGGGGTAATAGCTGTGGGTTATGGGTTTTTGTCGAATTGAAAAGGGGGAGAAAGGGAGGGAGGATTGAAAGGAATCGGGGAAAGATGATGGAAAGGGAGAGGAAATTTTGTGTTTGAGGGAGGAAGACAAGTACAGAGATTGACCCGGGTTCGACTGAATTGACAAGAAGCAGGTGAGAAGTGTGATTTATTCGAACAAGAAGAAGATGCAAAAAGGAAATTTCTCTGCTTTGAATAAAAACTGCGTTTAAAAGTCTTCTGCGTTTTAAAACCAAAAACTGGGAAGTGGTCTGCTTTGAATAAAAACAGAAATTTGAGAATAAAACTGCGAATCTAGAGAATTAAAAACAGGTAAAGAAATTAACAAGACTATTATTTTGGTGTTTTTTTTTATAAAAATTAAAAACGATAATAAAGAAATTTAACTACGAAATTAAATTTAACACTAAAACGATGATTTGGAATTAAACGACCCACAATAAAATTAATTTTAAAGGGGCAAACTAGGAATTAAAAATTAAAATGGTAATTTAAAATTTTGAACCCACAATAAAATTGAGATTTAAAGGGGCTCAAAATTAAAAATTATAACAAGGAGCAAGAAATTAAAGTTTCGTTACTTTCAACCCCAAGTGGTTAGCAACGGGATTTACGAAAATAACGAAACAAGGTAACAATAAAAGAGAGTGCAAGACAAGAAATTAAAGGAAATTAAAATTGCATTAAAATGAAAGAGAGTGTTTACAAAATTTGAAACTAAGAAAATACAAAAAAAAAAAAAAATTAAAACTACCCTAAAATCTAAGTTACTCAATACAAGGGGGGTGAAGGGGTATTTATAGGATAGGAATTAGGGTTAAGGGGGGTGTTGGGTAAATCCCCACCATACATTTGGGTTGTGTGGTGGTGAAATCCTAGCCATCTATTTGTTTCCTTCCCCCTTAAGCTTTGAAGAGTTGATCTTGGCCATACACTTTTCTAATGTGTTGGGATGATCTCCACCTTCCACTTGTCTTGAAATATTCCTTTTGCTCCAAGCTCCTAATTCTTTTCTTTCTTTCATTTCTGGTCCTTTTTCTTCCTCTTTTTCCCTTCCTTGCACTTTATTTATTTATTTAGTTTGTCACTTCTTTATTTATTTACGATTTACCTGAAATGAAACAAAATAAATTATTAAAACATGAGTTCAAGCAATAAATAGGTAAATAAAATATGCAAAAATATGCACTTATCAATTACCAACACACTTTAACACTCCTACACTCATTAACAGTTGTCAATAATTTATTTCATTTTTCAAAAACTCTTTTTACCCCAAGTATATAAATTATCTGAAGGAAAATATACCTCAGAGTATTAGACAAAATTCATCAGTGTTTGTCAATTCTCCAACTTCATTACCACAATCCTTTCAAAATTGCAAAGGTGTGAATATATGTGTGTGTGTAGCAGAGTTTACCAATTCAATTTTTAGAGCATCTAATTTTTCATAAAATCCATAAAGTAAATCATTAACCACTTAATGCACAAACTCTCATAGTAAACACTGAATGTATGATGAATGCTAAACTCTGTAGTAACGATTTATATACAGTAACATTTAATTAATTTATACCCCCCTTCTATTTTTTTTTGTTTCTCCAGTAATCAGAGGTTGGAACTAATCACCAAAAATCCTATAATTTTAGCCCTTATCATCTTTGATAAGTTCCTAGGTCTTCCTAGTCTTTGACTAGTCACCAAAAATTAGAGAATTTTAACCCTTACTATATACCATCAAGTTCCTGGGTCGTCCTAGAAACCAACATAATCTCAAAGGAGTTCTAACAGTCTATATACATTTGCTTTGGAGGTAGACTAATAACATAATCTAACTTAACAGTGTATAACTAACAGAGTTTAGAGCTCATCAACATCAGAAGTTATTCATGAGAGGCAATGCACACAGTATTTACAGACTCAGAGTTTAGGATAAATAAATAAAGAGATGCTATAAATATGAAACAGTATCATGCTGTGTTAATTTTCTGCACAGTCTAAGATTAGATCAAAAATAACATAGAAGAATTCATGATTATTTACTGAGAATCATGCTTCATACATATTTCTTCATCGGTGTTTGCATTCAGACAATAATAATATCAGAGTTTCTCAGATTTTATCCATCATGTCAACAGTGTATGACCTACAAAGCATGCTAACAGAGCTTAACAGTTAATGAACAGTGTTTGCATAGCAGAGTTTAACAACAGAGTTCACATAGTAGTTAACATACCACAGAATTATGAGTAACACATTACATAAGTAAAATTTTGAGTCTAACCAATATCTCTATTCAAAACCAGAGACCATTCCTAGTTCATTTACCAGCCTTATAAATACAGCTTCACTCAATGGCTTGGTGAAGATGTCTGCAAGCTGTTGTTCTGTAGACATAAAATGAAGCTCAATATTCCCTTCCTCTACATGTTCTCTGATAAAGTGATACCTTATGCTGATGTGCTTGGTCATTGAATGCTGTACTGGATTACCTGTCATAGCAATAGCACTCTGATTATCACAGTAAATAGGTATTTTACTATACCTCAATCCATAATCCAGCAATTGATTCTTCATCCACAGAATCTGTGCACAACAGCTACCAGCAGCAAAATACTCTGCTTCAGCTGTAGATGTAGAAATTGATTTCTGTTTCTTGCTGTACCAAGAAACAAGTCTGTCACCCAGAAATTGACAACTTCCACTGGTACTTTTTCTGTCTATCTTACAGCCTACAAAGTCTGCATTAGAGTAACCAAGTAGCTTAAAATCTGATTCTCTAGGATACCACAGACCTAAGGTTATGGTCCCGTTGAGATACTTAAAAATCCTCTTCATAGCTCTTAGATGTGGTTATCTGGGATCTGCCTGAAACCTTGCACATAAACAAGTTGCATACATGATATCAGGTTTGCTTGCTGTTAGATAAAGAAGAGATCCTATCATGCCTTTGTAGTTTGTCATATCTACTGGAGCTCCTGTGTCTTTGTCCAACTTTGTTGCTGTTGCCATGGGAGTTGATGCAGATGGGCAGTCAAGCATACCAAATTTCTTGAGAAGATTTCTGGTATATTTTGCTTGATTTATGAAAATCCCATCATATGTTTACTTCACCTGTAGGCCTAGAAAATAGCTAAGCTCTCCCATCATGCTCATTTGATACCTAGACTGCATGAGCTTGGCAAACTTTTTACAGAGTTTATCATTAGTAGACCCAAAAATTATGTCATCAACATATATCTGAACTAAAAGCAAGTCATCACCATAGTTAAAATAGAACAGTGTTTTATCAATTGCACCTCTGTTGAACCCACTTTCTAAAAGAAATTGAGCCAGAGTTTCATACCATGCTCTTGGTGACTGCTTAAGTCCATAGAGTGCCTTATCCAGCCTGTAGACATAGTCTGGATATTTTGGGTCCACAAAACCTGGTGGTTGTTCAACAAACACTTCTTCTTCAAGCTTCCCATTCAGAAAAGCACTTTTCACATCCATCTGAAATACCTTGAATTTCTTGTGAGAGGCATATGCTAGAAAAATTATTATTGCCTCCAATCTTGCAACTGGAACAAAAGTTTCATCATAATCTATTCCTTCCTGCTGTGAATAGCCTTTTGCCACAAGTCTAGCCTTGTTCCTTGTAACAACTCCCTCACTGTTAGTTTTGTTTCTGAAAACCCATCTAGTACCAACAACAGATCTATTCTTTGGTATAGGTACAAGGGTCCATACTTCATTTCTTTCGAATTCATTTAACTCCTCGTGCATTGCTGTTATCCAGTCAGCATCTTGAAGAGCTTCTTCTACCTTCTTTGGTTCATTCTTAGACAAGAATGCATGAAACAAACTTTCACTTGCTGTAGCACTTCTTATCCTTACTGTTGCATCTGGATCTCCAATAATTAAATCAGGTGTATGAGACTTTGTCCATTTCCTAGCAGAAGGTAAATGGCTTCTATCAGTATGTGATCCTCCCCCTTGATCCATGTTCTCCTGATTTTCTTGTTGTCTTTCTTCATTTTCTGAGGCTCCCCCTGAATTTGACTGCTCAGAGTTTGAACTGTCAGATTTTGAACTTTCAGAGTTTGAGTCATCAGAGTTTGATCCAGATTTTTCAGTTGACTCACTATCAGAATTTGAGTCATCATTTTGATCATGCTCCCCCTCAACTGGTTCTCCCCTTTGTTCTGCCTGTGAAGTTTCTTCAGTGTTTACCAGTAGAGATTCAGAGTATGCTTCAACAGAGTTTGTCAGATCAGTTTCATCAGAGTTTACTTCATCAGAGGTTAAGTCTTCATTTTCAAAGTGCAGTTGATCATGTTCATTTACATCTTCAAGACCAGTTATTTTCTTGTCATCAAATGACACATAAATTGACTCCATGATCACCTTGGTTCTCAGATTATAAACTCTGAATGCCTTAGTTGATAGCGGATAGCAAACAAAAATTCCTTCATCAGCTTTTAACTCAAATTTGGTCAACTGTTCAGGATGAGTTTTCAACACAAAGCATTTGCACCCAAAAATATGAAAATATTTCAGGTTTGGCTTCTTTTCCCTCACCATCTCATATGGTGTTTTTCCATGCTTGTTGATCAATGTGGCATTTTGAGTAAAACAGGCTGTTTGAACTGCTTCTACCCAGAAATAGGTTGGCAATTTTGCTTCATCAAGCATAGTTCTGGCAGCTTCTATCAAGGTTCTGTTCTTTCTCTCAACTACACCATTTTGCTGTGGTGTACCAGGTGTAGAAAACTCTTGCTTCACTCCTCTGTTCTTACAGAATTCTTCCATTGTTGCATTCCTGAATTCAGTTCCATTATCACTCCTGATTATTTTGACTCTGTGTTTTGATCCTTTGTCCATCAGCTTTACATGCTCCATCAGAGTTAATGCAGTTTCATCCTTCTTTGCTAGAAAATACACCCAAGTGTATCTGGTGTGTTCATCAACAATGACTAGAGCATATTTCTTTCTTCCAATTGACAAGACATTCACTGGTCCAAAGAGATCAACATGTAGAAGATGATAAGGATCAACAATTGAAGATTCAGACTTGCTCTTGAAAGATGACTTTCTTTGTTTGGCCTTTTGATAGGAATCACACAGGCCATCAACATTTAGTAACGACTTTGGAAGTCCTCTTACAAGATCCTTTCTTATCAACTCATTAATGTTGTTCAGATTCAGATGAGAGAGTTTTTTATGCCACTTCCAACTCTCTTCACTAGATATTCTTGTGGATAGGCACACAGCTTTTCCATCAGAGTTTGTTAACAACCTTGCTTCATAGATATTATTGCGCCTGTGTCCAACTAGAAAAACTTTCCATGTAGATTTACTGATAATTTCACAGTATTCAGGCTGAAAATCTACATGATATCCTATGTCACAGATTTGACTCACAGATAGCAGATCATGCTTGAGTCCTAGAACCAGAGCTACATTTGTGATAATGACACTTCCAAGATTGATATTGCCATATCCCAGAGTACGTCCTATGTTGCCATCTCCATAGGAAACTTTTGGGCCAACCTTCTCCACATACTCTGATAGCAGGGCTTTATTTCCAGTCATGTGTCCTGAACATCCACTGTCCGCGACTAGGGTACTCTCCCTGATGCCCTGCAATCACAAACAATCACTGAAGGTCAGATTTAAGGATCCAGACTTGCTTGGATCCTTTGGCTTTCTTAATTTTGTTAGCTTTAGCAGCGGAATTCACATTATCAGAGTTTAAGCTAACATTTTCAGAGTTTACACTTGCAGAATTAACCTTAACCCATTTCAAGTTGGGTTTAAGTTCATAGTAATTATGATAAATAGCATGATAATCCCTGCAAGTATAAATAGAATGCCAAGTACTTCCACAATGTTTGCATAAAGTCTGTGGTCTAGTTCTAACATAATCTTTCTTTACTTCAGACTTGGAAGGTAAAGAATTAATGTTTTTATTCTTCCTGCAGAAACTAGCAAGATGGTTAGTGCTACCACAGTTATGACATGTCTTTCTTGGAGCAAAAGTAGCAACCATTGGATAATTACCTTGAGTAATGCCTACTTTACCATTTCTATTCTTCCTAGACACTTTCTGTTTCTTAGCAGATTTTAACTCCTTAAGCTTATGCTTGAGTCGTTTATCTGTCATTGAACCAATATTAACCTGTTTAACACTAGTTTTTACTGGTTCTTTCTTAACAGGTTCTTTTTCAGCTTCAGACTTAGGTTCATTTATTCCATGAACAAATTTTTTAGATGGAATATGTGTTCTAATTTTTACTTTGTTTTGAAACCTAAGTTCATCTCCCTCACAGTAACCTAAACCAACTGTGTCTGACTGAAAAACCTCTTGAGTGTCTTTTCCAGAATGAGTCCAAGTTTTAATTATGTGATCTGCCTTCTCCAATTCAGATTCTAGTTGCTTATATTTTCCTAGCAAATCCTGTTCTAGATAAATAGCATCATCTCTTTCTTTCTGAACTTGTTGCATGTTTTCAAGTTTTTCTTCAACAATTTTATTTCTCAATTTAAGTTCAGAATTCTCAGATTTGATTCTCTCATTCTCTAAAGTCTGATCCCTATAACTGATATGCAAAGCCTTAAGATAGATTCTCAATTCAGTTATATCATCAGTATTATAAGCATAGGTAGTTAGAGGTACCTTGTTTTCAGAATCTTCAGATTCATTCTCAATAGAAGCCATGAGAGCATAGTTACATCCTCATCTGAGTCTGAAGTGTTTGCCCAGTCTCTGCCTTTTGTGAAGAGTGCTTTTTCAGTTTTACCCTTCTTGCACTCAGGAGCATAGTGACCCATCTCCTTACACTTGTAGCATTGAATCTCAGACTTGTCTTTCTTCCCAGACTTGACATCCCTTCTCTCAGACTTTCTGAAACTCTTTCTGTCAGAATTTGAATCTTTCTTAGAAAACCTTTTTCCCTTCTTGAAGTTCTTGAAACCCATCTTCTTGAAGGTCTTCACCATCAAAGTAGCCATTTGCATCATTTCTTCTTCATCATCCTCAGAGTCAGATGATTCATCAGTGTTTGAATCAACATCAGAGTTTGATGACTCACTTTCAGAATGTATGACTAAAGCTTTTCCCTTAGCTTTCTTCCTTGATGCTTCCTTCTTCAAGGGTTTTTCTTCAACCTTAAGAGCAACATACTTTCTCTTCTTGCTTGATCTCCTGTTTCTCTGCTCCAATTCCAATTCATGAGTTTTGAGCAGCCCATAAATTTCATTAATCTCAGTATCAGCAAGATCATAGTTATCTCTTATGGTGGTTGTCTTCACATCCCACTTTTCAGGTAAGGCAAGAAGAAATTTGAGATTTGAGTCTTCTAGATCATACTCTTTATTAACCAATGACAAATCATTGAGCAGTTTACAGAATCTATCAAATGTTTCTGTCATGGTTTCTTCATATTTAGCCTCAAAGTGCTCATACTCCTGTGTGAGTATGTTCCTTCTATTCTTCTTGATAGCAGCAGTTCCTTGACATCTAACCTCAAGAGCATCCCAGATTTCTTTGGAAGTAGTGCAGTTAATCACTTTATTAGACATAAAATTGTCTAAGGCACTATGAAGTAGATGCCTAACTTTTGCATCCTTAGCAATAGATGAAAGATCTTCAGGAGTCAGATCTTTCTTCTCCTTTGGAACTGTTTTAGCTTCTTGACCAGTAGTAGCAACAGATAGCTTTGTAGGTTTATGAGGACCTTCATAAATTCTGTCAAGATATTCTGGATCTATAGCCTCCAGAAACATGGTCATCTTCACCTTCCAGATTGAATACTCTACTGGCCTGAGAATAGGAACCTTGATTGTCTCATAACGACTCACAGTAGTAGGTTGAGCCTTCTCAGAACTTGAACCTGTTGGAGGAGGTATTTCTGCCATTGATTATAGCTGTGTGTGTGGATCTTAAACTGTATAGAGTAACAGATTGGCTCTGATACCAATTGTTAGACCGAATACACAATTATAATCAAGATTGTATGAGAGATTAACAATAAAACACACGTTTAAACAATTAAAAACTGTTTTGAATTAATAACTCCTCTCTCAGTGATGTAAAATATCACAGAGAGCTGCTTAGGTTACAATGAATAATGTTACACAATGATCGATACCCTTCTAGGGTTAACCTAACTGTATTTATAAGATATACAGCTTCTATACAATCGATAATTGATACTCCTATAAATTAGCTATACAATTGATATCAATTACGATTGCTACACGTCTCCTTAGTCAACTCAATCTCTTCGACAGCTATCCAATCTTCAAAGATATTGCTTCCATAATAATTCTTCACACACTGTTGACCAGTAGACGCTGCCTCCAGATAGAGTTTAACAAACTCTGTCGAGCTTCCAACTGTCAGCGTTTAACTAAACTCTGACTGCTTCCAGCTAAACTCTGATTTTTTACTGTAACACTTAAACACTGATTAATATTCACATCAATTATTTCTAACATGTTCCACCACCTAGACAAAATGAAGAGCCACACAAGGAAAGGGAAACGCGAGGCGGAAGCATTCATGTAATTATTGGAGGACCCCATATCGGGGGAGACAGCAATAAGTCCAGAGAGAGGTATGCTTGCGAAGCTAAGGAGCGACCGTTCATTAATATTCATCACCTGCAGGAGCGATCCCCGAAGCTCTTCAAGGGGAAAGATACTAACATTATGTTCACTGAGGAAGATGCGAAGTGGGTTCACAACCCCGACTCTGATGCATTGGTAGTTCGAGTTCGCATTGGATCTCAGAACACACTAGTACAAACTGGACCTATTGCGTCGGTCAAATACACCTATAGCGTCGGTTAAATGGCGTAGTATATGTCGGGGACGCTATAGGTGTAACCTATAGCATTGATCAAAAGAGCGCCGCTAAAAACTCTTTAGCGTCGGTTAAATGGCCATCGCAAAAAGCCTTTAAACCGACGCTTTTGGTAATGACAATAGCGTCGGTTCTTTGGACAGGCGACGCTTTTGCTATGCACAATAGCGTCGGTTGTGGGAAAATGCCGACGCTTTTGTGTTTGTCTATAGCGTCGTCTTATGTGATAAACGATGCCTAAAGTGCAGGGAAGCAATAAATTATTTTTTAATATTATTTCTTAAAAATAATCTATAGCATCGCCAAAGGTAACAACCGACGCTCTATTTTATATATACAGCGTCGTCTACCATTGTAACCGATGCCTAAAGTGTAGGAAAAAAATAAATAATTTTTTAATATTCTTTTTAGAATGATCTATAGCGTCGCCAGCCATAACATCCGACGCTCTTGTGTTGCATCTATAGCGTCGCCAGCTGTAACAACCGAGGCCTAAAGTTTAGGGGAAAAAACAATTTTTTTTATATTCTTTTTAACCTGTTTTAGTAATTAATATACAATTTTTAACCTGCTTCACTTTTTAAATACCAGCCACATCAACAAACATGAACTACCGCAGAAAATACAAATTATAACACAAATTTTAATTAAAATAAATTTAAATTAAAGAATTTATGCTAGTATACAAAAAAAAGTACATTAATGTTCAAAAATATTCACAGCAGAATTCTGTGTTGCTAAATCCGAAGTCTTGGATTTATGTCAAGTATGATCCAAAAGTACAAGAACATAGAGGAAACCAGCCACATAGGATCTATCTTTCCTCGATCAGCTCCATGTACTCGCGGCGAAGATAACCATTTCCAGCCCGTCTCCCTACAAGGTAACTACTTCCAGCCCGTCTCCCTGCAAAATAAATATAAACAAGATGCAGAACGAGACTGAATTCTATTCCACAGATATACCCCAAACTAATTTTATATCCATTCAAATTCCAATATATCCATTCAAATTTCAATAAGAACTAAAAATGAAATCTAAGCAATAAATAGATAAAATCCAAGGAAAAGGGTAAGACAAAAGAGGGACCACCAATACTATTTTTCTTATTCATAGATACATGTTACTACAAGTTTAACCAGAATCAGACAATAATATGTTCTAAATCTACTCACCCATAGAGAACTCGAAGACAACAACAACAGTCATAACCGCCCACATTCCAGATACGCCAAAACTATCAGAAAGAGCCTGGAAATAGTAGAAGAGTGAAACTATTGTGAGTGCTAGCCCTACTTTTATTGAATGAATCACTCTTCTTATATCATCAGTCGCAAGCTTAATTGTCAAATTAACAAATTCAGTGACCTTGTCCTTCATCTCATCTGATAGGCCCTTAATCCACATTAAACTTCTAGACATATAACCAATATTATTATCATTGTTACCAGTCCCCATCTCCATGGGACTCTGTATATTTATAAATATTCCTACTGTGTCGTCTGTACTAATGCACTTCCGATGGAAGATTTACTAATAGATTTATAGATAGAGAGAAGCGTTGGATAGTATCGAGATGGCATTATTAATCCTGTCTCACATTTATAGAGACATATGAAATTTCTTGTAACGGATATGTTTACGTACGATTTTCAGGTACAAAGATTGTTGGTGCAAAAATTAGAGGCTAAAATTGCAAGGAGACTAAGTGGAATATAACTTTGGATGAAGATATGTAATGGATATGTTTTTTCCATTTTTCATACAAAACAGCAGAAATCCAAGAATTCCTCTCAAGTACTGAAGATAAAAGTTACATCAACTATTCAAGTTGCAATACTTTTAACCGAATTTGTTCCATTTGCTGGAATCACATTTCTTTTTTTCTTCCTAAAATTTTCAAGTGTAAGCTTGACCTGTTACACACTTCTTGTAAATAGCTGTTGTGCACTCGACCCATTATTTGGCAATATAGTTCAACTACTTATAATTGTAAGCTAACTAGCAAAGAATTGCATACACACTTCAACCTTGATTAAATTATAATCGATAAATAATACACCTCTAAAATAATAATTTTACCTAATTGATAAGCAGGGACATTATTAGTACCTGATTATAGACATTCTCGGATAAAATATTTTGCCAGAGCTCTCGTATGTCAGTGATATCCTTTTTGGCATAGCGTCTTGAACCAAGAACCTTCAAAATATAGAAGATTACATATTTTTAGAAAATTTTTAGTCCGATATTTGTCAAACAATGCTAACTAGTTTTGTCTCTTACCACTTTCCAATTCATGTCCGTTTTTTTCGAGAATGCATGATTATGTCATGCATGTACTTCATAACAAAATAACCACACTCCGTACCTCCATGTTGTTGAGGACACTACGAAGAAGCCAACAATTTTTATTAAGTAAAAAAATAAATCAATGGACGAATTTAAATGTATAGTTCAAGTAGGTTATACCTGAACCTCGGTGTGGATAAAGAGAAATTCTTTTCTATTATTCTTCAATCCACCTTCCAATGTGTACAATTTAAATGCACTGTGAAATAAGTATACATCACAATTCACATCTGTAACAAAGGTGGACTACGTTAAATGTAAATTCATATTCAACTTACGTCTGCACAGGTGTCTTCAAGCGTATTTCCCTTTCTCTTTTCAACGAATCAAATATATAAATAATAGTTCCTTTGAGACTGAAAAGTAGCAATATCCAGTGGTTGCTACAATAATACACACATAATTAAAATATGCACATGTACATAGTATGTACAATTTAATTTTAATTTGTTCTTACTCTTGGATGTAAGGTGCTAGAATGAAATGCCTCTCTTTATTGGCAATCAAAGTTGTTGTTATGTAATCACATGCTTCCTGGCTACGTTCATAGTCACCCTTATTCGGTATTGCCAATCTAGATGGCAACACGAATGCAAATCTTTCTTCTTTCAACTCACTGCATAGTATCCCAAGATACCTACAAAAGTAACTTGTCACAATAAACACGTGTATATGTACAAAAGTTAATTGAGCAAAAAAGACTTGTCTTACTTGATAAAAATTTCCACAACGGGCTTGTTTAAACAACTCATTGTTAAAAATTCAAAAATATCAACAGGGGCAACATATATGGTTTGTTGTCCACTTTCTTTTAACTTGAATAACACATCTTTTTTAGCAGAGGTCCTCTTATTAACCAAGAAACGTAAAGATCCACAATGCTCAGTTAAATGTTTATCATCACCATCCCTTGCCAGTGGTGGTGTTTTATTGATGGAAGTCGCCGAACCTTTGCTTTCAAGTATTTTAGGCATCATACTACCCTTTTCTAGAGTGCTCTCCAAGGGGGGATCTTGATCAAACACGGCTAGCCACATGATATATATTTCAAATATATGAGAAAAAATAACTTCAACGTCAAAGAATATACCTGTCCCAACGACACAAGGTCCTTTGGCCATTGGACAAAACTACCGGCTACACTTCCTACCGTCTCAAGTTCGTCACATGGCACCGGAAGTCGAGTAAGCTGATATTCAGGTCCAACGTCATCAATTGATACTCTTATATTATGAGAAGGAATCGGATTATTATGAACCATATTATCACTCAGATTATTTGCCGGGAAAACAGTCCCCCTTGCCACGATAACTATTCCTTTATCCTGATCTACCACCCAAAGATGACATGGGGTCGAACTCTGCGTTATAAGTTAGAATTTTATGAGTATATAAAATTAGAATTAGTATATAAATCAGAATCAGTATATAACCTTGAGATTATCGAACATGAAAAGATTTGATACCTTGAGATTCGACAAAGGATCTTGTCGATCCACAGACTGGCAACTGCTTCGAACAGTTTGCGGGGCACCAATATCTTTCACAAAATTACCATCTGGAAATGACACACCCATCTGCTTCAAGTGACTGAAGATGTAGTTTCAAATTCATCATTTGGTTCATCTTGTCCTCGCACTCTTTCTGAACTTTCTTGGTAATTTCTTCCGTGCACTCTTTCTGAACTTTCTTGGTAACTTCTTGCGTGATTGTAGCCAACTGATCCGCCGATATCACCCCACTATGTTTGCTAACTGATCCAAATGCTTAACTTCCCCTAACCCCTCTAACACGCACTACGCCATAGATGGCTTTACACAACACTTTTGCAAGGTGTTGCCGTCTGAAAAAGTGATGCCGTAGCTATTTTCATCCTTACCTTTTACAACACCAAGTATTTGTGTTAGCTTAGATATGAAAAGTGTTGGCGTAGATGTTTTATAATATATTACACTATCATGTATTTATTTTTCTATTTTTATTTTATATTATAATGCTGACTGGGCAATGCTGACTGTACGTCGACGAGGCAGTGGGCCCCACACTATTGACTCGACTTTGCCAAAGTGGCGTGCTAAAGTGGTAGTGGGCCCTACCATGCTATCGTGGAAGGTGGGCCCCACCCATACTGACGTGCCATGTTGACGTGGTATGCTGACGTGGCAGGTGGGACCCACCCTACTAACGTGGCATGCTGACGTGACAGCTGATATGGTAGTGGGTCCCACCCCTTACTGACGTGGCAGCTGATGTGGTAGTGGGGCCCGCAAGACTAATTTTTTAATTTTTTTAAAAAAATTAAAAATCATTCACACAATAAATAACATTTTACATAAAAGTGATAAAAAAAATTTAAAAATGATTTATTTATTTTTTGGAATTTGAATTGGAGTGAATGGTATTTTTTGAAAGTAATATATTTTTTCAATAATTTTAAAATTGATAAATTTAAAACTTTTACGTTTTTTAATTAAGAAATTGTATATATATATATATATATATATATATATTAAAAATAATTTACAATAAATAACCATTCATATAAAGTAAAAAAATTATGAAATGAATTTATTTATTCTATCAAAAATATTAAATTAAATAAGAATGAAAATGATGATTATTTTGAATAATTTTAAATTAAAAATATTATTAAAAATTGTTTTCAAAAAAGAAATAATTACAAATGTTCCATAAAAAAAAGGAAAAAAGGAAAGCACGAATGTCGATGAAAGGCAAATGAAACCACTGTACCCCTCCCTTTTCTCCCCGCCCTTAGCCAAAATTTTCACTTTAATTCAATTTCCCCCTTTAACATATATTCCCCTCCCGCTCTGTCCTTTCCCCAAAATGAAAAATAATAAAAAAACAAAAACAAAAACAAAATATCAAAACAAAACATACATTCTCTCCCGTTTCTTCCCCAAAACACTCTCTCCCGTCTCTTCCCCTTTCAAACCCTAGAAGTTAATCGTTGCTCAAACCAAATCCTAGAATTTCATTCTGTTCAATTACACCTTCAATCTCGGATTACACCTTTCAATTTATTCATGTTGCACTTTTCTTTCTTTCTTTCTTTGTTTTATTGTTCGATTTACTCATTTGTTTTATTTTTCTTCAACAGCTTCAGTTCGAGTTTAAAGAGTTGGAGCTTGGAGCGTGGAGTTTGAGCTTAATTAGGTATTAGTCTCTCTCTCTCTCTCTCTCTCTCTCTCTCTCTCTCTCTCTCTCTCTCTCTCTCTCTCTCTCTCTCTCTCTCTCTCTCTGTCTCACTTTCCGATTCCATCCCCTGCTTGTCTCCAAGTGAAGTGCTGCTTTGTCTCTATGGCTTCCCTTTCTTACTTTGTTCTTAGCTACTTTATTTTTCTCAGTTGTCTGATCTAATTGTTGAAGAAATCTATACACGAAAACACTAAACATTTTTAATTTATGGCTTCTATTCTACAAGACACATTGTTCAGGATGTATTAATGTGCTATTTCCCATAGCACTAGGCAGTTCTCATTACAAAATATTTTGTCAGCTGCTTGGGTGGCTGGGTGCATGCAAAAAGGTTAAGGTAGAATTAATTACCAACAGGAATTTAGGTTTATTTGTTTACAATGTTTTGCTGGTGTATCAGTTTTTTCTTTTTCTTGTCTGCTAAAGTAGTTGCAATCATACATTGTTTACAATGCTTATGGTGTGGACTAAGCATCATGAAAGTTTCTATGCGCAATGTGTAAATGTTGGAGACTCTGCTTGTTTTGTAAAGTATGTGGCACAAGTACATATAACCGAGTTCTCACCTATTGTTGCTTTTGATTAGTTCATCGAGTGAGGAGGATGGAGATGAAGATCAAACTGATGATGAAGAGGAAAAGGCTGGGATAAAGATATACTTTTGTAGTCGAACACATTCACAGTTATCGCAGTTTGTCAAGGTGGTGAGGAAGACTGTGTTTGCTAGTACCTTGAAGGCTGTCAACTTGGGTTCTAGGAAGAATTTATGTATAAATGAATGTATGTGGATATCTTTCATTTTATTGGTGTTTATCCTCTCATGTTTATTGCGAACAAATTTAATGTATATTTAGGACTTATAGTGTCCCAATTTGGATCTTTATTTGGGGTAATCCTTTCAGAGGTGTTGAAGCTTGGGAATCCTGGTTAGATCAATGAGAGATTTTAGAACTTCAAAAGAACAAGAAAGGCAATGTTTCCAAAATGAAGGTACGAAAGATGCCTTTGCTTTATCATCTGATTTGAACAATATTACCACTCTTGGCGAATTAGAACATCCCTGAGTAAGATGGAACTGTTCAAACTGTTTTCTGGAGAAGTGCATACTGGACTTACTTTAAAACCAAAACTTAGAATTGTAGCAACACGAATGTTATTTAAACTATAAAGAATAACATATTTCACTGACTACCTTAAACAGTATGAATCATTTGTACAAAACCATGTTCTAATTGAATCCACTAGACTATTAAGTAAATATGTTTATATAAATTTAAAATTTTCAATGTTACACTTGACAAAAAAAAAAAAAAAAATTGTATAGCCAGGCATGGATTGTTATCCTCTCCTTATATTGAACAGATGTTTTTTGAATATTGTTTGGTTCCATGTGTACGTCTCCTCAATATTTAGTACCATGTAGACTTTTTCTATTTTTTTATTTTTAAATAATCAACATACCGACTCAGATAATTTTTTTCTCTTCAACCCTTCAGGAGATTTGAGGAGCAAAATGTGCATTTCTTTTGGTAATTTCTGCATTTTTAAGTTTGCAAACTAGATATAAATCAATTGTATGAAACACAAAATGAATTCTTACATGATAGGTAATTTTCTGCTTGTTACTTAATTCGAGTTATTGACATGTATTTATTTATTGAGGAGCATGTTCAATTTTTATATTACTGATACATAACATTATTGCAGAGGGAATGAAACACTCTAAATTCATCGGATACTTCTCTGCATATATCTATGGATGGGCGGAAACAACCATGGCCAAGTTAGATGGAGATGGAGCAGATTACTGAGCACCATTTTTTATGCATGTGAGCACCAAGGCCTTTTCAGCATCACCTGGAAGCTTTTAGTTAGATATCTAAGTTTTGATAATAGTATGATACTAGCTCTTAGTTAGATATTCAAGTTATGATCTAAGTTATTATTTGATGTTTATGATATTTAGGTACTAGCTAGTTATGGTATTTTGTGATGTTTATCATATGTACTGAATTATGTTGGTATGTTGGGGTTGAACTAAAAACAGGAGGTTGTAAGTACCATTGTACTGGAAAAACTTATGTATAAAATGCACATTTTTATTTTGCATTAAAAAGGTGTTGTAGTAGTTTTAATAGAATGTTGCAGTATTGTATGATAAATGTTGAAATAGACTAATAAAGTGTTGAAATAGCTATGACAAAGGTGTTGCAATAGCTATGAAAAAGTGTTGCCACCCACCTGTTAGTGGGTCCCGCCACGTGTCAGTGGGGGGTCCAGCCACGTGTCAATGGGTCCTGCCATGTGTCAATGGGTCCTGCCACGTGTCAGTGGCCATTTACACCAAATGTGTATCCTACGGCAAGAAATTTTATCATGTTGTTATAGGTGTAAAAGTGTTGCTAGTGACCCTACGCCAACATCGAAAAAGCTAACACCCGAAAAGTGTTGCCGTAGATATTTTTTAGGCTACGGCAACAGTTTTTGGGCCTTTGGCAACAGTTTTGAAGTGTTGTCGAAGGCCATCTATGGCGTAGTGACGTCGTCCATGCTCCTTACGACCCAGTGCACGCGACAGTAAGTCATCCTGACCTTCTGGAATCCACAAACCATCTACAACTTGCGACTGCAACTCTCCCTGTTCAGAATGTTCATTAATTAGATAGCGATAAAATGAATTTAAAGTTTTCTGGTGCAAACTCTTACACCAGCCTTAACTCTAAATAATTCTATTCACTAACAAATGGAAACACTGACAATCAAATTAAGCTAACATAACTAGACAAACTTAAGTGATCATCATTCCTTAACTCTAAATAAAAATTCAGTGAAACAAGAATTTATTGCAGATTAATGTATGCAAAGAAACAAATATCAGAAAACAAGACCAATAATCTGTTAAAAACATTGGAATTTAAAAGATGAAAAATCATTGATTTTACCATTTTTACAATCACTTTTTTAGTCTGTTCATTTGGGAAATAATAAACTCCGCCCTCCTTTTTTTGCTCGTGCTCTAATATAATCAAAACTACGTCCGGTACGATCACTCGATAAAAGTGATGGATCAACTGATTCACAAGATTCCAATGCAGTGAGGGGGTCATCAACATTTGAAGAGAGCAACTTTAAAATCTTTGTAGTCGAGCTCCCAAATTTCTTTAATCACCCCATAATATGACTTTTTAATATCCCGTGATGTGATGGAATTGCCTCTATCAAATTCTGTTAAAGAAGCTTCTACACATACCCCGCTATTTTGCACAGTGCTCTTGTCATCTTGACATTGTGTATAAAAAGTATACCCATTAACATCATATCCTTTGTAAGATGTCACTGGCATGTCGGGGCCATATGCCAACCATTTTAGTGTATTAGAAACGGTGGTAGGACTTTTCGAATATTGAGACATTACTCGATCTTTAAACTAATTAACAAACGAGCGATTGTGTTCATTTGTAACCCACTTGCCACTCTTAGAGTGTAAGAACCCCAAATTTTGGATATAATTAAAACTTTTTATTATGTACTGAGGTAATGGTGAATAGTGATTACGACTACGATGTAACGATTGAGATAAAGAATGAAAGGAATAAATTTGGATTCAAATGTTTATATGCCATGAAGAATACTATTGGTTGACACTTTAGATAAGAATTATCTATCTCCTAGGGAATTGAGATTTGATAATTCTAAAGGAGAAGATTATTCTTATGTCATCCAAATCGATATCTGTTATTGGTCCAGTGGGTCCGTAAAAAGGTTAAGGAACGATCGAAATAGATCAGGGACAATTGTACAACCCTAAGAGGATGAGTAAAGAAAAATGGATGAATAGTGATTTTGGTGGACATAGGAATATTATTAGACAACGCGATATATAAGTATCCGGAACAAAATTCTGAGTCCGTATTATTGATCCAGGGGGAAAGTAAATGTATGTAAAAGCTGTCGGATTCTGAAAAACCGCACTTTTATTTTTTCCGAGATTTCCCTGGACACTGAAAGGCTTAAGGAATTATTGAAAGGATTTAGGGAATATGGAGTCGAGATTTATTAAAGAGAATTGAAAATGACGGTGTAAATATTAAGACGGATTCCGGTAAAACCCTAACTAGAAACGATTGAGTTATTCCTCCGAACGATCAATGAATTGAGCAATAACCGGACAAAGGAACGAGTAGTGGATCAAGATACATGCATGTACTAATGGATAAACATCAAGCAACCAACTAGTTACAAGAGTAACAAACAAGATTAGAAAATAAACCAAGTACTTAGTCCCATCTCATCTCATTACCACAAAAATGCAACACATGTCTCTTGATTGCATCATGGATGACCTAGGCACTTTAATAAAGCTACTTTAGCAAGATATTATCCAAACACATCACTTTATGCTAGATGAGTGCAAGAGAAGCTAGCAAAACACAAACTCTCTCAAAACTGCCAGCAGAAACACTCTCCAAAAACAAATTAATATCTCCATTTATATCCCTGATAAAATCACCAAATTTTAACCACAACCTCTGAACTCCATGGGCAATATTCGCTCCAAATTTCATAGCAATCCAAGTAGTATAGCCTAGGCAAATCACCTCCTCAAGTTGAAGAAGCAACTGTCCAGATTCATGACAGTTTCTGTGACGATTTTCAAACGGCCATATCTCCTTCATTACTCAATGGAATTTGGTGTTCTTTAGCTTGTTGGAAAGCTGGTTAAATTCTCTACAACTCTCCGTTAGAAGCCTCATCCAGAAAACCTCGGTAAGGACCTCATTTTTCATGATCTTTCCACTGCATTATAGCAGATCTGAAAAACACTAATTATGTGCTTGATGATTCATGTTAGTTAAGCTTGGTTAAGGTGTTCTAAGGACTAGTAAAGGCTTAGTAAGGTCTCTACATCCTCCAAGGAAGGTATATCTCATCAAAACCCTAGCTTTTACTTTGAGTTTAATGATGTTCCTTGATGAGTTTTTAGATTAGTATGATTATGGTGATGATTAAAGCATGCTTAAGTAGTGATTTGTTGATATAAGAGGATAAAATAGTTTAGATGAACGGAAAGGCATTGCTTGGCCTGAGTTCATGGTTAAATAACATGTATATGTTGTTTGGAGTGGAAACTATGATTATTGGAAAGTTTGGAATTTTGGAAATCGTTAGTTATAGCCGTCGTAATGCCGAATTTTTGTTAACACTTAGAAACCAAGCATGGCAGTTAATATAACTTCCTGACCTTGGTGAGATTATGACTGGTCCTTGTAGATCTCGAGCCATAGATCATTTTGGCGTGAGAATCAAGACATTCTGACTTACGGTTTAGGAGTTATGGTCAAATTACTAAAATTGGTTCGAAACCGTAAGTAAAAGTTCGTAACTTCAATTGAACCCTCATAAAGCATGTTACTCAGTGGCGAACCTTGGTAAATAAATACTAGGGTCATAAGGAAGGTATGAAAGAAAACCACATGTCAAACGGATCGTTTTCCGATTTTATAAAAATGTTCGAATCAAGGTTAAACGCGAACGAACCCATAAAAACCCACTTGGTTATAACTTTGGTAAAACACTTAGAAAACGAACGATAAAACTCGAGGTTTAATCTCGGTTTGTAATCGATCGACTTTAGAACTTATACGACTTAAGTATATACCGAGTGTGGGTATGATGACATGTCGTAATAACGAACAAATGTCGGATCGTATCGGTGATAAAAAGAGTTACACTAAAAAGTGTATAACGGGATAATTCGAAAACGTGTTTCGACTTAAGTGAAGTTTATACTTAGACTCTTAAAAGGTGTTAAGTGGTTAATCTTGAATATTCTGATTGTTTATAGATCATCGAGCAGACCCAGGACACGCTATCTCCACCCACACCTGAGGACCAGGAAAGTTTCCAATACCTTGGAACTGTTGTTTTGATAATATGTATATCTGTTGTTTCTGATACATATGCCATAGCATGCATGCCTATTGTCAAATTATATTATGATACATGTTCCCTGAATTGATATTGGCTTATAGACTAGATACGAATTATTAGTTATAAGCCGGATTGTTTTGATAAGACCCTTAGCGAAGGGCATATGATATTCATTCTTAAATATAGACCGGGAGTCAGTATTTTAAGATATAGATAGTCGTGGAAACCCGGAGGGATTCCAATGACAGATTATTATTGATCTGAGGAATGTTATTATTAAACGTTATTTATATAAAGTATCAATTACTTGGAAATATTTCGAGGAATGTTATTCGAGTATTATCTCAGTCGAGAGGTATTAAATGAATGTTAGTTCGAATATTCACTTGGAGTTGATTATTTAATGAATATTATTTTGATATTCATTAGAATGTTATTTATTAAATGAATATTACTTTCGAATATTCATTTAAGGTTTTATGTACTTGATGAATATTATTTTAAAATATTCATTGGAAGTTCTATTTACTTAAGGAATATTATTTCGATTATTCCTTTAAAGTTTGATTACTAAATGAATATTATTTGGATATTCATTTAGAAGATTATTTATTAAATGAATATTACTTTCAAATATTCATTTAAGGTTTGACTTATTTATTGAATATTATTTTAAATATTTATTGGAGTTTAATTATTTAATGAATATTATTTCGAATATTCATTTAAGGAGGGATTTATTTAATAAATAATTCCATATATTCATTCGAGGATTACTTACGAGCAATATTATGATTTAATAATATTCCGTAATTATTATTGAGTTAATAAATATTCTTGGAATATTTATTTTATTCTTTTTAAAATGATTTATATTATTCGAAGATTATCTTCCCCCTCCAGATATTATGTAAAATATTTCGGAGCCTTGTTACGACTATTTTATCAAGGAAAGGTTCCCAACTCTTTTATTTTTCATTTAAATCTAGCTTAAAAAGGATTTAAATGCTCGCTCAAACTTCCATATTATAGGGGAACCTACTTGAGCAAGGTTATTTATCTTATTGACTTCCCGGTCATAATTTATCCTTTTCACTCGCAACTTGGTTGCTATGGACTCATTAAGTCTGTGTGTACCTTCTCATCAATCGAGGGGTAAGATTGTTGGAACAAGTTGATATCCATTAACAAGCAAAAGCTTGGGAAATGTTGGTGAATTTTCCTTTCCAACTAGATACGACTACTTTTTGGAGTCTTATCAACAAGTATTTCACTTGGGGAAGAGAGGACAAACTCTACGTTTCAATGCTGTGGATTTATTCGAACTAGGAGTCGTGTGTAAGAGGCCGAATCGCGCGGTCCATCACAAGGCCTAACCATTGGCCATGGAGTTACTATTAAAGGCAATCGACAAGTGGAGCCGTCAATTCTTCCTTCTACCGGTAGTAAACTATATTTGGCTGTACCATCCCCGACTGATCATCAGGGAGTGGGACAGCTGGCGCGTGATAACTCCAGTATTGGTTCATCTCCCAAATTGGGAATTCCCTGCAACACGTATCGAAGAGACTTCTTTCAGGTTGACGGTGTCTTCCGCAACACGTATCGAAGAGACTTCTTTCAGGTTGTAGGACTTCGAAAAATGTTAATAACTGGAATTGCAATATTTTCCTTGCAAGTTCCTCTTTATATGATAAATGATAATATCTTGCTTATTTTCGACATAACAGATATTCCCACATATATTTACATTTTGAGTTACCTTGTAACTTCATAGTTCATATTATACTGGCATCATTTCCGTAAATGCATGGCATATGGTTTGAAAGATACCTTTGAACTGTTAAATATTATCGTTCAGTTAAATATTATTGTTGGTGGGCTATTGCTCACCCTTTCTTTATTATTATATCACAACAACAGCTAGACCAGATGACTCGCACAAGGCGCACTCGACGCTGGCAAGGACGATGAGACTACCAGAGCCGAAGAGAAAGCTATTGGTAGGATAGATTCATTCTTTCAGTACTAAATATATGGACTAGTATGACTTATGTAAATGGATGGCAAAAAGTATGTATTCATATTGTAACTCTTTTGGGTTGTAAGAACTCATAATGTGTTTAATAAAATTTGGTTGTTACTCTGATTTCATCTCTGGGACTATAACGGGTGTGTTTTATATTGTTGTGTTGGGTCATGAAGATGTAATTTATTTTATGTTGAGGTAAGTTCAAGTATTGTGGACAGAATTGGAGACCGTAACGACCGGATCTCGGACCCCGGATCTGGGGGTGTTACATAGAGGGATGCATTTATCGAATCTGGCCTATGTGTTCTTGCAAGTAAGGATTAACTTCCGTCATGTGTTGCAATACAAATAGATGGGCTATTTTACATATTCCAGCACTAGGAGAGATCATTTTATGTCCCAATGTACCTTGACCTTCAAGTCTTCCTTCGTGACGAGATCTTGGAATTCCAACTGGATCGGCAGATGCTAAATAGTCTGTGCAAAATTCAATAGTCTCTTCAACCGAATACCCTTCAACTATGCTGGCTTCAGGTAGTCATCGATTTCTCACATATGCTTTTAAGATGCACAAAAATCTCTCAAAAGGATACATTTGCCGCACATATGAAGGACCACAAATTTTAATCTCTCTAACTAGGTGAATCACTAAATGCACCATAATGTCAAAGAATTGATGAAAAAAATACATTTCAAATTCATAAAGTGTCACAATAATATTAGCTTGTAATTTGTCCAGTGTCATGGGATCAATCACCTTACTGCATATAGCATTAAAGAAGAAACACAGTTTGGTGATAACCAATCTCACATGGTTTGGCAGTATGCCTCGAATTGCAACCGGAAGTAGATGTTGCATTAACACGTGACAATCATGTGACTTCATCCCTACCAGCTTCAAATCTTTCATTGAGACAATGTTTTTTGGGTTTAAGGAATATCCAGTTGGAACTTTCACACTAGATAAACATTCACAAAAGCTGATTTTCTTTTTTCTGGACAAAGTAAAACAAGCTGGAGGTAGATATGCACGTTTACCAGATTGTTGAGGTGCTAACTCTGCCCGTATACCCATCTCTTGCAAGTCTAATCTTACATTCATCCCATCCTTTCTCTTGCCCGGAATATTCAAAAGTGTCCCAATAATGCTTTCACAGACATTTTTTTCGATATGCATAAAATCAAGACAATGTCTAACTTGCAAGTGTTCCCAGTATTGAAGATCCCAAAATATAGATCTCTTCTTCCAAAGACTGTTCGAAGTTGGCTTTTTATACAACTTTCCAAGTACAACATTGATATTTTTAACTCTTTCAAAAACCTCCTTCCCGGTCAAAGGCAAACGAGCCACTCGAGTCTCGATAGTCCCATCGAAATCTCTTTTCCTCTTACGATAAGGGTGAAGAAATTTACGATGACCCATATATACATTTTTTTTGCAATTTTTTAAACGAAGGTCAATCGTAGCATCTTCACAAATCAGACAAGCTTTAGCTCCTTTGATAGTGTACCCTGAAAGGTTTCCATAGCCAGGATAATCGCTTATAATGCAAAAAATCAGGGCACGCAAAGTGAAATTTGTTTGGCTATATGCATCGTATATCCTCTCACATTGATTCCATAATATCAACAAATCTTCAATAAGTGGGTGAAGATAAACATCTATGTTATTGCCAGGTTCTTTGGGACCGGGAATTAACAATGTCAACATGACATACTTGCGCTTCATGCATAACCAAGGAGGCAAGTTAGAAATCGTTAGAAGAACCGGCCAAGTGCTGTGTGAAGAGCTGAGAGTGCGATACAGATTCATGCCATCCGTGCAAAGTCCAAGCCGCAGGTTTCTTACTTCTCCACCAAAATCTGGGAACTTTCTGTCAATGGTTCTCCACTGTGGAGAGTCAGCAGGGTGTCTGAGCATCCCATCTGATTTTCTCCCATCCACATGCCACCTCATAAGCTTTGCATCATTGATATTTGGAAAGAGACGTTTGAATCGTTCCATTATGGGTAAATACCGCAACACCTTGGCAGGAGGCCTTTTCTTGTCACCACTTGAAGAGTTATTTCCCACCCGCTTATACCTAGAGGCTCCGCATTTTGGACATGTGTGTAGATGTTCATACTCATTGCGAAACAACACACAATCGTATGGACAAGCATGTATCTTCTTTACATTCATACTCATGGGACACAATATCTTCTTTGCCTCGTAGGTGGAAGTTGGAAGCTCATTATTCAAAGGAAGTATGTCTGATACAAGTTTCAACAATTCTGTGAAACTCTTGTCACTCCACCCGCTCTTTACTTTGATCTTACACAACTTCAAGGTTGTTGATAACCTAGTAAACTGATCGTTGCAACCAGGATATAGAAGTTTTTAGAATCGTGGACCAAGTTCTCAAGAATATTCGGTTGGTGCATCAAAATTTCTTCAACATCTTGGATCATCTCATCAAGTCTATCATTTTCCTCGTCATCTTCTTCTTCTTTATTGGTAGGATTACCATCTCCACAGCTTTCATAATTCCCACTAAATGATTCTTCCTTTCGAGAGTGTATTCCCTCACCATGCCAGATCCACTTGGTATAATTATCCATGAAACCACGTCGACATAAATGTCCATGCACTGTATCCATATCAGAATACTTTTCAAAATTATAACAATCGCGACATGGACATGTCATCATTTCTTTTCCATGTTCGGTCCTCTTCAGATTTTTCTCCGTAAATTTAATAAAGTCATTAATATGGCTGATATACTCATGCGATGTCCGTGATATTTTATACATCCATGTAAGGCGGTCCATGTTATATATATCTATAGAATATATTGAAGTCAGTAGCTATTATGTTATTAGAGACTAGGCAGCATTTTAAAAATATACATGTTAATACGTAATGTTTGCTTATTTATAATTCAGGTCAGTAGCATCCATGTTTGCTTATTTACAAACTTCCATTTCATCATAACTGATCAACAAAATTACACAAACCAACTAACATAGACATTTAACAGATCCCCAGAAGCTAAAGATTCAAAATTTATAATTCAGGTGACTATAATTCAACCTCATTCATTATAAAGTTTGCAACTTTATGTACTAATTACCAATAATTATTCTATACAACAAGCACTAAAACAGTACCAATAAACAGTCAATTACGTAGTGGTAGCAAATTTAACAACCTTAAGAAACAGAACTTGATTGAAAGTACAGACAAACATTTTCAGACGCATACTTAAAATATGAATTACTAAAAACCAAGAGAAAAAGCGAAAATGTACATCTCAGTTCCTGAATAATAATGCTTTAATTTCTGACACATACTTAAGGTGTAAGAAAATATAATTATATTAAATTTAAAATTTGACATCAAGTAAAGATTATTTTTATAATAATAATCCATTTTTCTCTGAAATTCAATCACAAACAAGTAAGTCACAGAGAACATACAGATAACAAATTATGTTTTCAAATCGAAAACATACCAGAATAAATTTAACTCTTAACAACACTGTTTCAAATTAACTAAAATTTGAACAGAATAAATCAAAATTTGTGTGTCTCTGTGTGCTTGAGAGAGAGAGAGAGAGAGAGAGAGAGAGAGAGAGAGAGAGAGAGAGCATACCAGCAGAGAGAATGAGTAATGGTATTCCTCTGTCTTGGTCTTCTTTTCAATTCCCTTCTATTGTCCGTTTTCTTGCTTAGGCAGATGGTGGATATAAGATGTGTACTGGTAGAGGACAAGAAGCGTTATTACAAATCCTAAAGCTCTCAAGAACAAAGCACAATTGCTGAAGAACAAAGCAGAGAGAGAGAGAGAGAGAGAGCATACCAGCAGAGATGGAGATCGAGATGTACTCGTCTTCCTCTAATAACAATCTTTTGAACTAATGTACTCATCTCCCTCTATCCTTTTCAATTCCCTTCGTACTGGTAGAAAGTTAAGTTCTCAGGAACAAAGAAATTGGGAGATGGTGATGGAGATGGAGATTTGGAGATGGAGATTTGGAGATGAAGATGTGTACTGGTAAGAGAGAGTGAGAAATTAGGGCTCCAAAAACAAAGAGGCGAAATTAAGATAAAGGGGGGAAGCTCGAGCTAGTAATGAAAAGCAAAGACCAGGTTCAGTATTTACTCTGTAAGTATAATTTAATTAAAAAAAATAAAAGTGAAATTTTTTAATAAAAAATTATTATTTAATTCATTCGATTTATCCATATTTAGTCGATTAATTCCATTAATTATAAGAATACAGTATAATTACATGATACAAAAAATAACATTATTTATTTATTATATTCTAAAAATAAATAATTAATTAAGATTAACTACTAGATGGTAATAATAATCGATTCGATTTTGCTAAAATTGAGTCAAAAATTATTTTTTATAAATTATATAATTTATCTAATATAAAATATTGTAATTTTTGCCAAATATTAAGAAAATTGTTACATACCTATAGCGTCGCCGTTCTTAGGGGTGACACTCTAAGTCATACCTAAATCGTACCTATAGCGTCGGCGTTTTTAGGGGCGACGCTTTAAGTCACACCTACAGCGTACCTATAGCATCGACGTTTACTCGATGACGCTATAAGGTAAACCTAAAGCGTCGGTTACATAAGAATCGACGCTATAAGCTGCACCTATAGAGTCGGATACATAAAGACCGACTCTATAAGTTGCACCTATAGCGTTGGTTCTTCTTTAACCGACGCAAAAACACTTTTTAGCGTCGGCATTTTAAATGGCGACGCTATAAGCTGCACCTATAGCATCGGTTAATGTAAACAACCGACGCTATAAGTTCTTGTAGAAGCCGATAAGCGTCGGTTTTTACAAACAACCGACGCAACATGTTTAGTCGAGGCCTATAGCGTCGGTTAGAACAAACAACCGACGCTATAGGTGCGACGCTATAGGTCATTTTTGTACTAGTGACATCTACAGGGTTCTGGTGGATAATGGAAGTGCTGTGAATGTCCTAACGTACGAGGTCTACAAGAAGATGGGATATGTTGACAAGCACCTCATCCCCACGGTAGGACATCTTTATGGGTTCATTGGAGCCTCAGTTAGTGTAAAAGGCCTCATCAGGCTCCCAATCACTTTAGGGGACGAGCCTTGCATCACCGCGCAGGTCACGGATTTTATGGTGGTGGACCAGAAATCAGCCTATAATGCTATTATAGGAAGGCCTATTGTCAAAGAAATGTGGGTGGTCACCTCCATCCATCACCTCTCTATGAAATTTCCCACCCCGCAAGGAGTTGGGTGTTTTAGGGAAATTCAATATGAGTCCCGTGAATGTTACAACAAGGCTTTCAAGACATCTGAAAGAGGGAGTAAATCTGTGGTAGACACGATGGAATGCGAGGAGGATAACAGGATCCGTAAGTCGGCCTCGCAGCCCACAACCGAGTGCAATATAATATCTATTGAGGAACTGCCAGATGATTACTTCGACAACCTGGGCATCCAGGTAGAACCAGTGCCAGGGGCCATTATGATGGAGGCCTCACAGCCACTGTTTGTCCTTCAGGAAGGGGTAGTTGAAGAGGCTAGTGATGACGAGGAGAGCCCTGAACAAGCTGCAGTGCGAGCCCGAAAGGGGAAGTGGGTTCGTAAGGAAACTTTCATATTAACAGAACTACCAAATGGAATCACATAAGAAACAACTGTTGTTAAGGATTATGGACATGTGGGTGCAGCCCGAATGCCCGAGGATGCGATCGCTCCACCTCAAAATGAAAAAACTAATACCTTCAAGGCAGAGTCAAACCGGGTTCGCGAGTACGATCTAGACCTTGATCCTCGCATCCCAGAACATGTGGAGCGAGCTCGAGCAACGGAAGTGATGTGCCGAAAAATATGACAATTAAAATCGCAAGCGCACGATCATCGTTTTAATATTTAAGATTCGATCCACAGGGAATAATTTTATTTTGCGTTCCTTAACTTTTAATTTAGTCGAATTAGAACAAAAGGGTTTTCGAGAATTTTTCTAATTTTACTATTTAATTCCTAAAAGGAAATTTACAATATTTTTAAAGAAAGATTAAATTAATCTATTTTAAACTAAAAAATAGAATTTTGCATTTTTACTATTTAAATTTAAATTGATTTTTATTTATAAGAAAATTAATCTATTTTTCTATTTCTAAATTAACTTAATTAAAAGTGAAGAAAAATAAATCACTCTAAAAAGTTCTAAAATCGAATTAAAAGTGGGTTTTGAAAAAATTTTGATTTTATACTATTTAATTCTTAATCGAAAATTAAAACATTTTTTTTTGTTTTTAAAAGAAAATTAGTTTAGTAATCTATTTCTAAACTAACTAAATACAATGGAGAGATTAAAAACTAAATTATTCTAAAATGTAAAAACTCTATTTTAATAATTTTTATTTAATTTTTGGAAATTTTGACATGAATCTAACAATACGGAACCAGCACAAAAGCTAGACAGGTTTTGGACTCAGTAATAAAAACAAAAAACAGAAATTAACTCGATCAAAAATGAACAGTAATTAATAAACCCAGTTGAGACTCGCAGTACATAACCAAGCAGACTGGACAACTATTGACAGTAAAACTGTGCGCAGGAAAGTAGTAGACTCATACCGAACTTGCATTTTACAAACAAAGCAAAGCTATAACAACGATCAAAACTCAACTCTGTACATTAAAACTCAATGATTCGTAATTTCAAACTCAACAAAAACAAAATGAATTTACAAGACAAAATCTAGCAAAATTAATACAAACAAAATGGACAACAACGAAATCTAACAGCAAAAAATTTAGCAAAACAGTCGGCAACTCAGTTTAAACAAAGTAAACTTAAACAGAAAACTAAGTAAACTAAGTGAGTTTTAGTAAACTAAATGTACTCAGACTTGAAACCCAGTAAAAACGAACGCGCAGTTACAAACAAAAAACTCTGAACTTTGCAAAACAGGACTGCAGACTCGGTCTAAATCTATGAACTCAACAAACGGAAAACAGCTTGGACAAACACTTCAGTAATTCAAGACATCCAAAAAGACCAGCAACACCAGCAAACAAACTAATCTGACTCAAAACCAGTAAAACCAACACGCAGAATCGGTACGGAGACACGAACTCAGTAATCGAACAATAACTCGGAAAACGTGACTTAGCATAAAACAAATTCGGTAAAACAGCACCATAATTTGATAACAGTGATCAAAAACTCTGACACAAATCGAACTTGGAACTTCAACAAACTCAGCACATCAATTGGTAGATTAAAACAAGATTCAAAGACTCGTCAAAACGACAACTACAACTCGAACACATCAATTTAGAATTCAACAGCAAAACCCAGCAACGCTTACAACGAAACTCAGCAAGTCGACCACAGTAAACAGTCGACTATAAACATAAAATCAATCACTCAAACACAAATTGCAAAAACCCGAACCAAACACAAGAACATCGAACTCAGTAACTCAAAATCGAAGAATACAACAGAAAAAATTACGTTTAAAACAAAGGAAAAACAGGTTGTTCTGGGATGTGGCGTTTGTGGGGGGAGAGAGAGAGAGAGAGAGAGAGAGAGAGAGAGAGAGAGAGAGAGAGAGCGGGGGGAGGGAAGGAGGCTGCTGCGATTGTGTGGTTTTTACGAAGAAGAGAGAGAGAAAGGAATTGATTTGTGTTTATGTAGGATTTGCTGGGGGATTTGCTGGGAGAGAAAAGGAGGAGGGGCTGGGGGATTTGTTTGCTTAGACAGAGAAGAGAGAAGGAAAAAGAAGAACAGGGAAGGGGAAGAAGGGGAATTACGAAAACAGAAGAGGGAGATTGGGGAGGATTGTGATTGTTTGTTTGGAAAATAAGAGAAACAGGGAAGGAGGGTAGGAGATGGCCGTGGGAATTGTTCGAACAAAACATGAAAAATAAACAGGGGAATGGAACTGGGTCTAATTTTTTTTTGTTCGAATAATAAAACTGAAACAGGGGGATGAAATACTACAAATTAAAATAAATTATAGTAGAAAAATAATACGTAAATAAAAAAATTTTTACAAGAGCTACAAGGAAATTTACAACTATTAATTTAGGAATGTACTAAAACTAATACTAATTCTAATGGGTTCCTTTTACAAGAGAAAAATGAGGTATTTATAGGAAATAAATTGTGATTTTTTGGTTGGTGTGGATTAATCCCCACCATTCATTTTTGTTTGGTGTGGTTTAATCCTAGCCTTCCATTTTTCCTTGCACCACACCCCCTTCATTTTTCTTTTCTTCTATTTTGGTCCTTCTTCTTCTTCTTTTTCTCTTTCTTGACATTTATTTCTTTATTTTGCAATTTCTTCATTTTTTCTTGAATTTCCTGAAATACAACAAAATAATTTATTAAAATACGAATTCAAACAATAAATAGGTAATAAAAATATGCAAAAATATGCACTTATCAAATGCCCCCATACCTATCTTTTGCTCGTCCTCGAGTAAAATAAAAAGAAAAATGCAGAATGAAAAACCTATACTCACTGTCGTAGGAATCACGGGTAATTTTAGGTTTACCAACCCGTTAAACTCATAGACGATCTCTACAAGAGGAGTGTTGTCTCCTAAGGGTTTACAGAAGATATACCCATAAAATCTTTGAGATAATTCAGCAAGTATCCAACTTTGCTCTTTCAACCTAGCTTTCATTGGTGTCAACAAAACAATTTTGTAGGAAAATATATGCCTTAAAGATTATTCTAATAATAGCCGAGTTATAGGTTCCCACAATCCACTTGAGTAGACTCTAAAAGTTTACAAAAAATCCCAAGGTGTGTAGTGAATTTAAGGCCTATGATGGATAAAGTGCATACGAACCTTTTCTCTTTTTCAACAAATACTGAACTGACCCAATCTCTATTAAAACAAGTATCTAGCCAAACTTCACGTTCTTAGTAGTTAGACCGACCGTGCAATGGTTGAGGTCCCAAAAAACTTTTGCATCAATACCCATTTAGCGAGTTTTAGGTCAACAATCCTAGACCACAAAGGACCTTAGGTTGCTAGGCACAAAGTCCCCTCGGACTTACTTACTCGGGTTATCAATGAGCCCAACCTAGCCGATTTCCCTACTAAGAATTCATTATTACAAAATCACACTAGCACTATACAATTACAAACATTTATTGACTCTCTTTTTTTCTTTTTCCTCCTTTTTTTTAACTTTTTTTTCAATTTTTTTTTAGACACTATAGGAGCAAAATCTCGCAAAGGTTTGATTCGACATTATTCTAACATGTGGGTTCTCTCTCAGGTATCGAATAACATTCCTATACAATTTTTCCATCAAAGGTCTTGTGCAAATGTGTCGTCTTGGACTTTTAAGCAAAAAATTGTTCGACACAAGTTTCATGAGTGAATCCTTACTTGACTACTTTCAAATTATCTAAAGGCATTATACATATAATTTTTTTTAAAAACAGTTAACACCAACTAGATCTAAAGTTTAAAGAGTGGGAAGGACAACTAAGCTAAAATATCTCTATTTTTGGATTTTTAAAATTTTTCAATTTTTTTTGGATTTTTAAATTTTATGTATTTACACTAAAACCCTCCCCCATACCTAAATCATGCATTGTCCTCAATGAATAATTATATAAAAGAAAAGTAAGAAATACAAAGAAAAGTAAGAAATACTCCCCTAATGCATAAGCCTGAAGTGTCGAAACTTGGAGTGCCACTCCAAAAAGACCAAAAACCTGTTTCGTGGGAACTCCACGAATAAAATCAAGAGCATCAACATTTGTTTTAATCCTGCATAAAATTTCCAAACAAGCATTAGCAAATTTAGCTACTACATCAATGAATAAAGATTGATCAAGAAAATATGTAGTTTTGGAAAATTTTGTGATAAAGCAACGATAAAATTCGTAGCCTCGAAAACGTCGAACTCCCTTGACATAAGGTGGAGGCTCTGGTGGTGGTTTTTCTTCACTCATCACTTTCACATGAACCATTTGAACATCTTGGCTTATCGCATCTTTGATTAAGTAGACACTTCCATTTTCTCCCTCTTCCCGAGCTTCCTACTTAGGAGCCACTTTGTATTGATCATCAATCAAAATTTGAGAAAGATCATCTTGGAAAATTTTTTCTATCACATCAACCTTGTAACCAGTATTCTCAGACAGAGGATCCTTGTAAGTAGAGGCTAGATTGAGAGAAAATTTACCAATATTAAACCATTGATCCACATGCGCTATGTTTCGACTTGGGAGTGGTAGCTTAGGCACAAGTTCAGGAAGAGAAATAACAACCATCTCGGTATTGCTTTCTTTTGTTACCTCATCCTCACTTACATAGTCCGCAACAATAAATGCATCATTGATCTCATCCTCAATCACATTGTCCTCGGTAACAGCAACAAGAACATCTTCAATTGTAACATTAATGATAGTATCCTCCTCTTTTTTAGTTGGTACATCATCAATTTACATCGAGAAAGTATCATATTCCTGATCACTTGTAAGAATGATCGACTCCATTTCATCTTCTGGTGGTATAGATGGCGGCGGTGTAGAGTCAGGTTGCCATGCAGTAGAAGAGCTAGCCAATTCTGAAATTTTAGCTTCCATCATCTTGTTACGAGTGTTTTGCTCATTCATATTTAGCATGAACTCTTCTTGATCCTTTTGCATTTGAATTAGAATTTTCGTCACATCGTTCATTTTATCAAGTAGCACATCTTCATTGGTTTGATGAACCTGGAAATTTTGCGGTGGAGGATATTCATATTGTTGCCATGCTGATTGCTCAAATTGTTGTTGGTGATATTGCTCTTCATATTGTTGTTGCTCATGATATGCGAGATTCTGAAAATTGTTGTCTATGTACGAAAATTTTGGACCCGTCCAATCTTGATCATATGCATTAGAGTATGGATTGGGCTCGTATCTTCCTCGATAATCATTCACTTGCCTGGATTGAGCATCTTGAGAGTTGTAAATATTGTAAGAGCATTCATAACCAAAGTGACCGCAAATACCACAAACTTCACAATATGTATATGTTTCAGGGGCCACTGGTGGAGAACATAGGTGTGCGAAATTATCAAACTCACCCATTGTATCCCTATAAACATACAACAAAACCGAGAAGAAACAGTAAAACCGGTCTCAATAAAAATAAACTAGTCTTTGCTCCTAACTTTAAGGATCGCCAAAAATTCTGTAAATCTAGAATTATTCGGACCGATTTGGCCAGGTAGGTGCAAGCATTGCCAAGAGGCTAAACACCAGCCTAGACACCAAATCCTAATTGGCCAGGTAAGCTTTTGCTAGCCTAGACACCAAAGAGTCGGAATAATTAAAGATTACTTCATCTTTTAAGTACTTTACTAATTGAGCGCGAAATTCCTAGGGCCAACGTCTATTTAATTTTATTAAAGGCTAGGGTATGCAAAATGAAGAGAAGAAAATTTAACGTACCTTGGGGTCCTCCAGCGATCACCACAATTTATCGGGTACGAAAAAATTAAAACTAAAAATTAAAATCTAGCATGATGTGTTTCTAATTGGTGAATGCATGATGCAACAAATTTGTATTTACCACTAATTATTTTTTTTTTGATTTTATTTTCCACTTTTTTTGTGATTTTTGATTTTTTTGTGATTTTTTTTAAAATAAAAAGATGAAAAAGAGTGAAATACGGGTTACCGAAGCACGCTTCCAAAAATTCCAATTTTCCTCAACGGTGATTCCCGAAATTTCAACTTTCCTAAAAACAAAATGAGAAAAAAGTGAGACAAGTAAAACTAATCCGAAAAATTAAAAATTAAACAGCGAAAAATAATTACTCCCCGGCAGCGGCGCCAAAAACTTAATGTGCCGAAAAATATGACAATTAAAATCGCAAGCGCACGATCATCGTTTTAATATTTAAGATTCGATCCACAGGGAATAATTTTATTTCGCGTTCCTTAACTTTTAATTTAGTCGAATTAGAACAAAAGGGTTTTCGAAAATTTTTCTAATTTTACTATTTAATTCCTAAAAGGAAATTTACACTATTTTAAAGAAAGATTAAATTAATCTATTTTAAACTAAAAAACAGAATTTTGCATTTTTACTATTTAAATTTAAATTGATTTTTATTTATAAGAAAATTAATCTATTTTTCTATTTCTAAATTAACTTAATTAAAAGTGAAGAAAAATAAATCACTCTAAAAAGTTCTAAAATCGAATTAAAAGTGGGTTTTGAAAAAATTTTGATTTTATACTATTTAATTCTTAATCGAAAATTAAAACATTTTTTTTATTTTTAAAAGAAAATTAGTTTAGTAATCTATTTCTAAACTAACTAAATACAATGGAGAGATTAAAAACTAAATTATTCTAAAATGTAAAAACTCTAATTTTAATAATTTTTATTTAATTTTTGGAAATTTGGACATGAATCTAACAATACGGAACCAGCACAAAAGCTAGACAGGTTTTGGACTCAGTAATAAAAACAAAACACAGAAATTAACTCGATCAAAAATCAACAGTAATTAATAAACCCAGTTGAGACTCGCAGTACATAACCAAGCAGACTGGACAACTATTGACAGCAAAACTGTGCGCAGGAAAGTAGTAGACTCAGACCGAACTTGCATTTTACAAACAAAGCAAAGCTATAACAACGATCAAAACTCAACTCTGTACATTAAAACTCAATGATTCGTAATTTCAAACTCTACAAAAACAAAATGAATTTACAAGACAAAAGCTAGCAAAATTAATACAAACAAAATGGACAACAACTAAATCTAACAGCAAAAAATTTAGCAAAACAGTCGGTAACTCAGCTTAAACAAAGTAAACTTAAACAAAAAACTAATTAAACTAAGTGAGTTTTAGTAAACTAAATGTACTCAGACTTGAAACCCAGTAAAAACGAACGCGCAGTTACAAACAAAAAACTCTGGACTTTGCAAAACAGGACTGCAGACTCGGTCTAAAACTATGAACTCAACAAACGGAAAACAGCTTTGACAAACACTTCAGTAATTCAAGACATCCAAAAACGACCAGCAACACCAGCAAACAAACTAATCCGACTCAAAACCAGTAAAACCAACACGCAGAATCGGTACGGAGACACGAACTCAGTAATCGAACAACAACTCAGAAAACGTGACTTAGCATAAAACAAATTCGGTAAAACAGCACCATAATTTGATAACAGTGATCAAAAACTCTGACACAAATCGAACTTGGAACTTCAACAAACTCAGCACATCAATTTGTAGATTAAAACAATATTCAAAGACTCGTCAAAACGACAACTACAACTCGAACACATCAATTTAGAATTCAACAACAAGACCCAGCAATGCTTACAACGAAACTCAGCAAGTCGACCACAGTAAACAGTCGACTATAAACATAAAATCAATCTCTCAAACACAAATTGCAAAAACCCGAACCAACTCAGGAACATCGAACTCAGTAACTCGAAATCGAAGAATACAACATAAAAAATTACGTTTAAAGCAAAGGAAAAATAGGTTGTTCTGGGATGTGGCGTTTGTGGGGAGGGAGAGAGAGATAGAGAGAGAGAGAGAGAGAGAGAGAGAGAGAGAAGGGGGAGGGAAGGAGGCTGTTGCGATTGTGTGGTTTTTACGAAGAAGAGAGAGAGAAAGGAATTGATTTGTGTTTATGTAGGATTTGCAGAAGAGAGAAAAGGAGGAGGGGCTGGGGGATTTATTTGCTTAGACGGAGAAGAGAGAAGGAAAAAGAAGAACAGGGAAGGGAAAGAAGGGCAATTACGGAAACAGAAGAGGGAGATTAGGGAGGATTGTGATTGTTTGTTTAGAAAATAAGAGAAACAGGGAAGGAGGGTAGGAGATGGGCTTGGGAATTGTTCGAACAAAACAAGAAAAATAAACAGGGGTATGGAACTGGGTCTAATTTTATTTTGTTCGAATAATAAAACTGAAACAGAAGAGGGAAACAGGGAAGGAGGGGAATTATGGAAATAGAAGAGGGAGATTAGGGAGGATTGTGATTGTTTGTTTGGAAAATAAGAGAAACAGGGAAGGAGGGTAGGAGATGGGCTTGGGAATTGTTCGAACAAAACAAGAAAAATAAACAGGGGAATGGAACTGGGTCTATTTTTTTTTTGTTCGAATAATAAAACTGAAACAGGGGTATGAAATACTATAAATTAAAATAAATTATAGCAGAAAAATAATACGTAAATAAAGAAAATTTTACAAGAGCTACAAGGAAATTTACAACTATTAATTTAGGAATGTACTAAAACTAATACTAATTCTAATGGGTTCCTTTTACAAGAGAAAAATGAGGTATTTATAGGAAATAAATTGGTATTTTTGGGTTGGTGTGGATTAATCCCCACCATTCATTTTTGTTTGGTGTGGTTTAATCCTAGCCTTCCATTTTTCCTTGCACCACACCCCCTTCATTTTTCTTTTCTTCTATTTTTGTCCTTCTTCTTCTTCTTCTTTTTCTCTTTCTCGACATTTATTTCTTTATTTTGTAATTTCTTCATTTTTTCTTGAATTTCCTGAAATACAACAAAATAATTTATTAAAATATGAATTCAAACAATAAATATGTAATAAAAATATGCAAAAATATGCACTTATCAGGAAGATACTATCCCTATCCTTGTTGATGTGCAGGATCCTTCTAAGGTGTTAAAGATAGGGTCGCAACTCAATCCTGGTTTAAGGGAAAGGCTTGTCACTTTTCTGAAGGCCAACCTTGTTGTGTTCGCCTGGTCTCATGAAGATATGGTTAGGATCGATCCTAGTGTGATGTGTCATAGGTTGAACTTGGATCCAAACAAGAAAGGAGTCAGACAGAAAAGGTGACCTATAAGTGGAGAATGAGCCGAGGCTCTCAAAGAAGAAGTGGATAGACTCCTCAAGGTCGGGCCCGTTAGGGAATCATTCTACCCTGACTAGCTCGCGAATCCTGTCCTCGTTAAAAAGCCAAATGGAAAATGGAGAATGTTTGTAGACTTCACTGATCTTAACAAACATTGTCCTAAGGATAGTTTTCCTCTACCAAGGATCGATCAGTTAGTGGATGCAACAGCGGGGCACGCACTTCTTTCTTTCATGGATGCCTATTCTGGGTACAACCAAATACCCATGTATGGCCCTGATCAGGAACACACCTCGTTCATTACAGATAGAGGGCTTTACTGTTACATAGGGATGCTGATAAATGGATTTTATATCCATTTAGAGCATTCTAATTCGGCTTAAATTGATTGCTTTGGCCTCAAGTTTGTGGTAGTTTTGATGTGTTTTGTTTAATTGTGCAGGGTTAAAGAAATGTCAATTAAAGGTGTAGTTTCCGTCGTTATTTGGAATTGATTTATGATATGGAATGAAGAACGGAGGATAGGGTCAACTACCAAGAAGTATACAAGTCATTAAGGATGAAAGACGGAAGCTCATGCAAAAGGAACGGAAGAAAAAGCTTAAAAATCAAAGAAAAATCAATTTTCGCAGATCGGGACCAAGCCGGGAGCTTCAATTGGCGCCCCAGCCTTGTTTTATGCAGATTGAGGCCGTGCTCTCAGCCCAAACCGCGCTCCCGGCGCCGCAGTACGCTGGGAAAAATCACCCAGAATTTTTGATTCTTGTTTTGGCCATATCTTGAGTTCTAGAAGTCCGTTTGAGGCCCGTAAGCAGTCCACGCGAAGATAACGAGATTCTCTATCATTATAAGGTGGTCCAGAGGTCCAATTACGTTTGGAACGTTCCAGAAAATCTGAAGAAAAGACAGCTGCGAATTTTCCTTTAAAACAGAATCAATTTAGGAAACGTATCTTGCAGAAATTCTATTATAATTCTGTTTTTGTATTTTCTTGCTGGGGAAGACTTTTAGAGCCTATATAAACACATCCTACGATTTTAATTTAGTACACATCATTACATATCAATTACTTAGGTTTATTTGTATCTTTTCATACTTTGTTTTTATCATGGTTTCATCAGATCCCATGATGACGAGAGGTTCGATTATGAACTAATCGTTGCCATGGGATTCTAACGGATTTATTTATGGAGCTTTAGTATCTTGATTGCTTTAAATATCTGTGTGTGATGTATATTTGATATCCTTGTATGGTTGTGCTTAATTGTTAGATGCGTAGCTAACATCTAATTTGTTAATCTCTTGTGAAGTGAGATCTTGAGATTTAGAACTTGCCATGCTAGCATAGTGATAAGTGGATTTTATATCCACTATTTACCTTCCGTTTGGACTTTAATCGTTTGCAAGTTCTCAAGTTTCGTTGCCATTTGATACGTTTTTGTGTAAATTGTGTAGGTTGTGTCGTGAAGGTATTATGGTGCTAAAATGGTGATTTGGGTGGTGTGAAATGAATTTATAGATGTGTGAAGAAAAATGATTCGTAGTGCAAGAGTTGTGGATTGATTGTTGCCAAGTGGGAGAGCTAAAACAAATTAAAAGGAGTTGTCCAGGACACAAGAGGCGCAGCTGCGCTCTATAGGGCGCTGTTGCGCAGGTTGAAGAGGCGCAACTGCGCGAGGTTGAGGCGCAATGGCGCTATGTGTGTGTGCGTTTCCAGGAGAAGACAAGCGCAATGGCGCTCCAGGAAGGGCTGTTGCTCGAGTTGGTTTTTCAGAATATTTTCAGAATTTAAGTCGGGTCAATTTTGTTGGGCCTATTTAATTAGGGCTAGTACTTGGGACTTTATATGTATCATCTTAGACCTAAATAAAGGGATCTTTCAAATTAGTTAGAGTGTTATTCATTTTCTTTAGCATCTATCAACACTTTTCATCTAGATTTTCGTAGAACAAATTCAAGGGAGAATCTCCAAGCTAGTGACAAGCAAGGAGTGATCTTTGGAACTTTGTACTCTTCTACTTGGGGATTTATTTCTAAACCTTATTTCTCTTTTCTTTTATTATTGTTTGTTTTTGTTAGAATTATGTTATCAATTGAACCCATGATGACAATGAGGTCGATTATGGGCCAAGTCGTTATCATGGGGTTTTGATGGATTTTTCTATGGATTCTAGTAATTAAGTGTTCTTATGCCTTAGTGTGTGATGGATTGAATTGATTTCCTAGTATGATTATGCTTATTCATTATGGGTGAGTCGCGAACACCTGTAATTGTGTGTTTGATCCTGGTGAATGCGAAAGTGGATCTAGGGTTTAGAACAATTCATGCTAGCATAGGTTTTTGCATGTGAAGAACATGTATTAATTTGTGGTGTAATTCTAACCGTCTTGCATTGACTATGTGGTTTAATGGATGCTTGATTTTTAACCGGTGTGTGTTCAATTGCTATAGACATATAGGGACTACACATATTTGGTGACTACTTGACTTCTATCAATTGTGGATGATCAGTAGGATGGTATATGCACAACGAAAGTTGGTGTGTATCAGTTTAGTGCATCTAATCAGTAATCAACTCTGTCACATACTGGGTTAACGGGCATAAGATTCTAGTTGAAGTGGTTAATGAAATTGAAATCCCATGTTTGTTTATTATAAAGTAAAAGTTAAGTTATTTCCTCGTAATTTCCATAGTTGGCAATTAATCATTATTTAATTAAAACCAAATTTGTTATTGTCTTGGCAGTGAGTGTAAATCATAAGCTGGTGTATAAGTGAACAAAACGAACAATTTGAGTCTCTGTGGGAACGAATCCTATTTACCGTATATTACTTGTTGACCACGTTCTCTTACGTGAGTAAGTGCGAACAAGTTTTTGGCGCCGCTGCCGGGGACTCGGTTCATTGTTTGTTTAGTTTATGATCTTGTCATCAATTTGGATTAAATTTATTGACTCGGACATTTTTCTCACTCATTTACTTTTGGGTTTCTCAGGTACTATCTTGAGCGTGTATGCGTACTCGATCTCAAGTTCGTAAAGAGAATCTGGAAGAAAAGGAGCAAGAAGAGGTATTAGTGGAAGAAGTTGAAGAAGAGTTGGAAGTTACTGGAGAAATGGAAGATAACAAGGCGCTGAAGGAATACTCTCAGCCAAAGATTGATGATATTCAGTCGAGTATTGTGCGGCCGGCTATTGCTGCAAATAATTTTGAGATCAAGCCGAGCACGATTCAAATGGTCCAGAACTCAGTCCAGTTTGGGGGTTCACCTGTTGAGGATCCCAACATGCATATCAGAGATTTCATCGAGATTTGTGACACCTTCAAAACCAATGGAGTTTCTAAAGACGCTGTCAAGCTAAGGTTGTTCCCATTCTCTTTGAGAGACAAAGCAAAAAGCTGGTTGCATTCACTTCCAACAGGTTCCATCACTACATGGGAAGATCTGGCACAAAAGTTCTTGACTAAATTCTTTCCTATGGCAAAGACTGCTGCCATGAGGAATGCTCTTACACAATTTAGTCAGCATTCTGGTGAATCACTGTGTGAAGCTTGGGAGAGGTACAAGGAGATGCTTCGGAAATGTCCTCATCATGGGATGCCAAATTGGATGGTCATCAATAGCTTTTACAATGGGTTAAGTCATTCTCGAGCAATGCTTGATGCAGCATCTGGAGGAGCTCTGTGGGCCAAAAGCTATGAAGAGGCCTATGACTTGATTGAAATAATGGCTGCAAACGAGTATCAGAATCCGACACAGCGTATTCCACAAGGTAACGTTGCAGGTGTACTTGAAATGGATGCCACAACAGCTATAGCAGCTCAGCTACAGGCTCTAACCATGAAAGTGGATTCATTGGCTAAGGTGGGGGTTCATCAAGTCTCCATGGTTTGTGAATTGTGTGCGGGGGCTCATGACACTAATCAATGTGCAATTTCTAGTGAATCGGCACATTTTGTCAGCAATTATCAGAGGCCTTCACATCCTGCTCCTAATACATATCAACCCAACAATAGGAATCATCCTAACTTCAGTTGGAGCAACAATCAGAATGCTATGCAACAACCATCTCAGGGTCAGCAGTATGGTTCAAAGCAGTTCAACAATTCAGGTTATCAACAACCTTATGCCCAAAGGCCACCATACAATCCACCTGGATTTCATCAACAACAACCAGGAAGTCATGTGCAATCGAATGAGAAGTCAGAAATGGAAGAATTGCGAATGATGTACAAGAGTCAAGCAGCATCTCTGAAAACTCTTGAAAACCAAATGGGCCAACTGGCCAATGCTCTTTTGAACAGACCTCAAGGGCAATTACCTAGTGACACGGAAGCAAATCCGGGTAAAAAGGAGGTCAGGGAGCAGATTCATGCTGTTACGTTGCGTTCTGGAAAGGTTACAGACGATCTGGGGGTCAAAAAGCAGATTAACGAAGAACTTGAAAATGTTGTGAACAGTGTTTTGGGCGCGGGCGTGCCTGAGGGGTCTATCCGGTCTTCAAATTCGGCTCTTCCGGTCATTCAGAAGACATCAGGTGAGGAAGAAAAGGAGAAGTCAGCTGGGAAAACAAGTTCAGAAATTACGGAAGCTAGCAAAGAAGTTTATCCGCCTCCGCCATTTCCTAAAAGGCTTCAGAAACAGAAGTTTGATAAGCAATTCGCAAAGTTCTTGGAAGTGTTCAAAAAGTTGCACATAAATCTACCATTTGCTGAAGCACTTGAACAAATGCCAAGTTATGCCAAGTTCATGAAGGGCATACTTTCGAGGAAATTGAAACTCGAGGAGTTAGAGACCGTCGCTTTGACGGAGGAGTGCAGTGCTATCTTGCAACAAAAGTTGCCACCTAAGCTGAAGGATCCGGGGAGTTTTACCATACCGTGCATCATTGGGAATGTGTCTTTTGATAAGTGTTTGTGTGATTTAGGGGCAAGCATCAACCTCATTCCCTATTCGGTTTTCTCGCAACTTGATCTTCTGGAGCCTAAGCCTACCAACATGTCACTCCAGTTAGCTGATCGCTCAATTACCTACCCTCGAGGAATTGTAGAAGATGTTCTGGTAAAAGTGGACAAACTCATCTTTCCAGCGGATTTTGTTATACTTGATTTTGAAGAAGATAAGAAAATCCCTATCATTCTTGGGAGACCATTCTTGGCCACGGGTCAGACCCTGATCGACGTGCAAAAAGGGGAACTCACCATGAGGGTGAATGATCAAAATGTCACCTTCAATGTTTTCAAGGCTATGAAGTTTCCAACTGAAGAAGAGCAATGTTTGAAGATAGACTTGGTGGAGTCAGCAGTGCAATCAAAAATTGAGCATATGTTCTTGAAAGACACATTGGAAAAAGCACTGGTTAATGATTCTTTAGTGGAAGAAGATGAGATAGATGAGCAACTGCTACTTCTTGATGCTACTCCATGGCAAAGGAAATTCGAGAAACCAGTGGAATCTTTAGGTCTATCTGAATTGAAAGGGTCACATCAGCGATTGAAACCATCCATTGAAGAAGCTCCAACTCTAGAGCTCAAGCCACTACCTGATCACTTAAGGTATGCCTCTCTTGGTGAGTCATCTAATTTACCTGTGATTATTGCTGCTAACTTGTCAGATTCCGAAGAAGACAAGCTCTTGAGAGTTCTTAGGGAGTTCAAATCATCTATTGGATGGACCATAGCAGACATCAAGGGGATTAGTCCGGCTTACTGTCAACATAAAATTCCATTAGAAGAAGGGAGTAAACCAACAGTGGAAAATCAGAGACGTCTAAATCCAATCATGAAAGAAGTTGTGAAGAAAGAAATTATCAAGTGGTTGGATGCAGGGATTATCTATCCCATTTCTGATAGTTCATGGGTAAGCCCAGTTCAATGTGTGCCGAAGAAAGGTGGCATGACGGTAATCACCAATGAGAAGAATGAACTTATCTCCACTCGCACAGTCACTGGTTGGAGAATCTGTATGGACTACCGGAAATTGAACAAGGCCACTAGGAAGGATCATTTTCCTTTGCCCTTTATCGATCAGATGCTGGACAGACTTGCAGGTCAGGAGTACTATTGCCTATTGGATGGATATTCTGGGTATAACCAAATCTGTATTGCCCCTGAAGATCAGGAGAAGACGACGTTCACATGTCCATTCGGTACTTTTGCTTTTCGGCGAGTCTCTTTTGGGTTGTGTGGTGCACCTGCCACTTTTCAAAGGTGTATGATGGCTATCTTTTCAGACATGATTGGTAAGACCGTAGAAGTTTTCATGGATGACTTTTCTGTAATCGGTCTCTCTTTCGATGAATGTTTGAAAAATCTGGGTGCGGTTCTGAAAAAATGTGTGGAGACTAATCTAGTGCTTAACTGGGAGAAATGCCATTTCATGGTGCAGGAGGGAACCATCCTTGGGCACAAGGTGTCACGGAGAGGTCTAGAGGTGGATAGGGCAAAAATAGAGACAATTGAAAATCTTCCACCACCTAATTCAGTGAGAGGGATTCGCAGTTTCCTTGGTCACGCAGGTTTCTACAGGCGTTTTATCAAGGACTTCTCAAAAATCTCCAAACCGTTGTGTAAGCTCTTGGAAAAGGATGTTCCTTTTAAATTTGATGAAGAATGTTTGACCGCTTTCGAGACTCTGAAAAAGAAATTGGTTTCAGCACCAGTGATCATTGCTCCTGATTGGAGTGAACCTTTCGCTATGATGTGCGACGCTAGCGATTATGCCGTGGGGGCTGTTCTTGGTCAAAAGAAAGAGAAAGTGTTTCATGTGATCTATTATGCAAGCAAGACTCTTAATGAGGCTAAGTTGAACTACACTACTACTGAAAAGGAGCTGTTGGCCATAGTCTATGGTTTTGAAAAATTTCGTTCTTACTTGCTCGGTACAAAGGTAATGGTGTACACGGATCATGCTGCTATTAGATATCTGCTCTCTAAAAAGGACTCCAAACCTCGCTTAATTCGTTGGGTACTTCTGTTACAAGAATTTGATGTGGAGATAAAGGACAGGAAAGGGACAGAGAATCAAGTAGCTGACCATCTTTCTCGTCTGGAGGACTCTGGTAAATCTTCTCGAGACGGTACCATTATTAATGAATTCTTCCCGGATGAGCAATTGTTTAGGGTGAATGAAGAGGAGCCATGGTACGCAGACATTGTGAACTTTCTGGTTAGTCAAGTGATTCCATCCGAATTTTCTTATGCACAAAGGAAGAAGTTCTTGCATGAAGTTAAATGGTATCGTTGGGATGAACCATATCTGTTTAAACAGGGAGCTGATCAGATTCTTAGAAGATGTGTGCCGTATAGTGAAACAGAGGCTATTCTGAGGGATTATCACGCCACGACATATGGGGGCCACTATGGAGGTGAAAAGACTGCCACTCGGATTCTTCAAGCGGGGTTCTATTGGCCTTCTCTTTTAAGGATGCTCATCAGTACGTCTTAAGGTGTGATCATTGTCAGCGTGTTGGTAACATATCGAGGAGGGATGAGATGCCCCTTAATGTAATGTTGGAAGTGGAAATTTTTGATGTTTGGGGAATCGACTTCATGGGACCGTTTATCTCTTCATGCAACAATCAATATATCTTGCTAGCCGTTGATTACGTCTCTAAATGGGTTGAGGTCAAAGCACTTCCGACAAATGATGCTCAAGTCGTGCTTAATTTCCTTCAAAAGAACATCTTCACTAGATTTGGCACTCCTCGAGTCATTATCAGTGATGAAGGCACTCATTTTTGCAATCGCAAGTTCACTAATCTTATGGCCAGATACAATATCAATCATCGGGTAGCTACAGCATACCACCCTCAGACCAATGGCCAAGCTGAAGTGTCTAATCGGGAAATCAAGCGTATTCTAGAAAAGGTGGTGAGTCCTTCAAGAAAGGATTGGTCTCTGAAACTCGATGAAGCCGCCTGGGCTTATCGAACGACATATAAAACACCTTTGGGTATGTCGCCATATCAGCTTGTCTACGGGAAAGCTTGTCATTTGCCGGCGGAATTGGAGCACAAGGCTTATTGGGCTTTGAAGAAGCTAAATTTTGATCTTACAGCCGCGGGTGAGAAGAGAATGGTGCAACTCAATGAGATGGACGAGTTTCGCCTGCAAGCTTATGAGAACAATAAACTCTACAAAGAAAAAGTGAAGAGATGGCATGATCGTCGTTTAGTCAACAAGGTATTTGTTCCTGGCCAACCCGTGTTGTTATTTAATTCTCGCCTTCGTCTGTTTCCAGGAAAGCTTAAGTCGAGATGGTCAGGGCCCTTTGTTGTCAAAACCGTGTTTTCGCATGGAGCGGTTGAGATTTTTGAGAAATCACCTGATCAGTCATTCAAAGTCAATGGTCAGAGATTGAAACCGTACTTTGGTGAGGTATCGAATCGTGGGGCTGAAACCGCGGTTCCTATATAAAAAAAAAGGTATGGTAGGATATTAGTACTAGAGTAGTTGCATTTTCATATTAGTTGCATTCATGCATTGTATTGCATTGGATTTTGTGGGTACATTCGCTATAGGCCCTCACGAGACCTTACTCGTCCACTAGGGCTGCCTAGGGGTTTAAAGGGCTTGTTGCATATGCCAAATGCAATCGTGATCACCTACGGAAGTGGTACTAGTTGTTAGATAGTTTGTAATTGTTTATGCTTGAGGACAAGCATCGGTTTAAGTTTGGGGGTGTGATAAATGGATTTTATATCCATTTAGAGCATTCTAATTCGGCTTAATTTGATTGCTTTGGCCTCAAGTTTGTGGTAGTTTTGATGTGTTTTATTTAATTGTGCAGGGTTGAAGAAATGTCGATTAAAGGTGTAGTTTCCGTCGTTATTTGGAATTGATTTATGATATGGAATGAAGAATGGAGGCTAAGGTCAACTACCAAGAAGTATACAAGTCATTAAGGTTGAAAGACGGAAGCTCATGCAAAAGGAACGGAAGAAAAAGCTTAAAAATCGAAGAAAAATCAATTTTTGCAGATCGGGACCAAGCCGGGAGCCTCAATTGGCGCCCCAGCCTTGTTTTATGCAGATTGAGGCCGTGCTTGTATGGTTGTGCTTAATTGTTAGATGCGTAGCTAACATCTAATTTGTTAATCTCTTGTGAAGTGAAAGTGGATCTTGAGATTTAGAACTTGCCATGCTAGCATAGGTTCATGATTGTTTATCAACATGATTCGTAGTATGAGATGAAAATACTTATATTGCCCTGTGTGATATTTATGCATAACTTGCTCTTCAACCGTTATGTTTTCAAATTCTATAGACATATAGGGTCTAAGCATAGTTGGTGTCTATTCATCTTCTATCTCTTTTGTGGATGTATGTTTAGTTTGGTATACGTATGCTGACAGGTAGCATGTACTTATTTCGTGTTATCCGATCAGGTATCATAACCATTGCATATAGTGATTAAAGGCGTCAGATCTAAGCGAAGTATTTAATGAAGTTAGGATTCCATGTTACTCTTGTAAACGTAATTCGATTTCAATTCTCGTTAGTTAGTTAATTCTTAGTTGTTAATTTACTTCTTAGTTAATTTAGTTAATTAAACACAATTTGTTATTTGTCTTAGCAGTGAGTAATAACCATACATTGTTGCATAGGTACAATAACTGAATTAAAACCATAACCAGATCTCTGTGGGAACGAACTCAACTTTATTCTATATTACTTGTGACCGCGTACGCTTGCGTGAATTATTGTAAACAGATGCCTTTCGGCCTCCTTAATGCTCAAAGGCTGGTCAATATGATGTTTGAAAAGTAAATTGGAAAGACAATGGAGGTTTATGTGGATGACATGTTGGTAAAATCCAAGGAAGCTGGGGACCACATCGCTCACCTAGCTGAAATGTTCAATATCTTAAGAAAGTATAGGATGAAGCTCAACCCCCAAAAGTGTGTGTTTGTGGTCGAATCTGGAAAGTTCTTAGGGTTCATTGTCAACCATAGAGGAATCGAGGCGAACCCTGCAAAAATAAAGGCTTTGTGGGACATGCGATCCCCAAGAAGTGTAAAAGAAGTTCAGAGTTTAACCGGAAGAATCGCGGCTCTTAATCTGTTCGTTTCAAAGTCGTCAGACAAATGCCATGAGTTCTTCAAGGTAATTAAAAAAGTTGGTAAAAATTTTGAGTGGACCCCTCAGTGCGAGGAGGCCTTCCAAAAGATAAAGGAACACCTGGGCTCGCCACCCCTTCTCTCGAAGCCCCTTAATGGCAAGGTCCTCATTGTCTACCTCGCTGTGTCTGAGCATGCGATCAGTGCAGTATTGGTACGTGAGGAGGAGAAAATTCAATATCCAGTATATTACATTAGCAAAAGGATGTTAGATGCAGAAACTCGCTACACCAACATGGAGAAGCTCGCTTATTTTTTGATTTTGGCCTCGCGAAAGTTAAGGCCATATTTTCAGGCCCATAAGATTGAGGTTCGCACAGCCTACCCACTGACGCAAGTAATGCACAGGCCTGAATCCTCTGGGAGATTGCTAAAGTGGGCAGTAGAGCTTGGTCAATTTGACATTGAATTCAAGCCTCGTGGCCCTATAAAAGGGCAAGCACTTGCAAATTTTATTTTGGAGTTTCCTCCCCAATCTGAGGGAGATGACAGGGCTATCATAGCAACTCCAGAAATAATAGCTAGCGAGGCCAAAAAAGAAAATTCAGCCTCGTGGTGGGAGCTATACGTAGATGGGGCATAACAAGGAAGGAGCTGGGGCTGGCATCGAGCTGGTATCCCCAGAAGGTCGTAAGATAAAAAGTGTAGTACACTTTGCCTTTGAAGCCTCCAATAATGCAGCAGAATACGAAGCCCTCATTATTGGTCTCAAACTTGCATTGGAAATGAAGGTGGAAAACCTCAAAGCTTACAGCGATTCTATGCTAGTAACATATCAACTCTATTGTGGATGGCAAGCTAGAGGTGAGCAGATTGAGCTGTATCTGTGATGTGCACAAAGGTTGATTACAAAGGTTGATTAAAAATTTAATGAGGTCAAGGTGGTTCACATCAGAAGAGAAAAGAATCAAGAAACAGATGCGCTAGCAAAGTTGGGGTCACGCCATGAAGCCACCTTACTTGGAATTATCCCACTGGAAATTCAGGCAAAGCCTAGTGTACCGGAGGAGTTCATTATGGAAATAGCGACCCCAGGGTCGACTTGGATGACCCTGATATGGGAATATGTGAAAAATAGAGCACTGCCACAGGATAAAAAAGAAGCAAGAAAGATCAGATATCAGGCGGCTCGCTATGTCATCTATGATGAAGCCTTGTATCGAAGAGGGTTTAACACCCCGCTTTTGCGATGCGTAGATGGTGAAGAATGTAACTACATTCTGAGGGAGGTCCACGAGGGCATATGTGGAAATCACTCAGGCCGGGGGGTAGTTCGCTAGCACAAAAAGTTCTTCGTCAAGGCTACTATTGGCCTACCCTAAAGAAAGATGCATTTGAATTTGCAAGGAAGTGTGATAGCTGCCAAAGGATCGCCAATTTCAGTAACGCTCCAGTCGCCCACCTCACTTCGCTCACGAGCCCATGGCCCTTTGCTATGTGGGGTATTGATCTGATTGGGGAGCTCCCTAAGGCCAAATGAGGAGTTAAATATGCAGTCGTGGCTATAGACTACTTCACTAAGTGGGCCGAGGCCGAGCCACTCGCAACTATCACTGCCAAGAAGTTAAGAGACTTTGTATACAGGGCAATTATTTGTCGCTATGGGATCCCATATCAGCTAATATCAGATAATGGGAAGCAATTCGACAGCAAAGAGATGAAGGAATTCTGTGAGAATTTGGGAATCAAGAAGAGCTTTTCAGCTGTGAGTCACCCTCAGACCAATGGCCAAACTGAGGCCATCAATAAAATAATTAAGCATACATTGAAGGCTAAGCTAGAGGAAAGCAAGGGTAATTGGCCTGAAGAGTTACCAAGGGTTTTGTGGTCGTACAACACAACTCCAAGGTCGACCATAGGGGAAACCCCCTTTTCTCTTACTTATGGATGCGAGGCCATGATACCTGTCGAAGTAGGTTCGAGGTCGTTTAGAAGGGAACATTACGATCCCGAGGCAAACGAGGTTAATCACAGACTCTATCTGGACACGATTGAAGAAACAAGAAGCGAGGCTCAGCTTCGCCTCGCAGCTTATCAGCAAAGGACTGCGAGGTATTATAATGGAAAAGTCAAGGCACGATCTTTACGTGCGGGCGATCTAGTGCTTAGAAGGGTCATGCCTAACACAAAGGTGCCAGGTCATGGAGTCTTCGGTGCCAATTGGGAAGGACCCTACAAGATCTATGCTACTCTGTCAGAAGGAACCTACTATCTCACTGATATGAAGGACAAAGTTATTCCGCGAGCTTGGAATGTTGAACATTTGAGAAAATACTATCAATAACGGCCTCGCCCCTGGTAGTCTCTATCTACTACTACTTAACATGAATAAATTCATACAAATTACTGGGGGGGTAGTGATCATATAGTCACCTCTCCTTTATGATGTAATGATTTTTGGACCTCGTCCCTACTTGTCAACTTTTGGGCCTCGTCCCTATCTATCAAATTTTGGGCCTCGTCCCCTTTTACCAATACATGAGTTCGTTTGCTTTATGAATTACTTTTTATTTTGCATTCAAACTTCACTTGCTTGTCTATTAGCATTCATATTTTAAGGTTCAAAACCATCACAACGATGCGGGGATCGCACTTGAAACTATCTCAAAGTAGCAGCTCGCATCTTAAACTATCTACAACAATCAAAGGAATCTAAGTAAAGGAACACATATCTAAGCTGTTCAAGGCACTTCGCACTTGTGAGTACAACTTATGTCTCAACATATAAAAAGTAAAGAAAAGGTAAAGGTAATATCAAGATAGGGCCTAGCAACGGCGAAGCCAAATTACTTATGCAACACAAGATGGAAAGTCAAAATGATTCAGATTCATAGTTACAGGGTCACCATGCGATCCCCAATCAGTTCAAAAGTAACAAGAGTTAACAAAACAATATTACAAAGTACGAGGCATTCAAGGGGTGCCCGCATCCCCAATTCAAGAATTCAAAAGTTGACATAAAAGGTTCAAGGGATGTTATCATTGGGAGGGTTCTCGGTCTGATTAGCATTATCAGCCTCCTCTGCCAGTCTGGCCTCCTCAGCCAGCCACGCCTCCTCCTCCGCCTCTTTATCATCCTCATCTGTGATCTATTTCTTCAGAGTCTCAGCAAAGTCAGCATTTCCTGGTCCAAGTTGGTCCCAATCAAAACCAGGGATTGTTCGAATAAATCCATCCATGAAAGAGACCTGACCCTGGGCTAGGAATGTCTCTTCAGCAGTTGCCAGTTCAGCTTTGACAGCATCCAGGTCGCGTTTAAGCTTGGTGATCTCCACATCCTTCTTCTTAGCAGCTTCCTCACTCGATTTCTTCAAGTTTTGAAGGGATTTTTCAAAGTCATTTCTCTCCTTCCTGACATTTTTGAGATCAGTACGAAGCGAGGAAGTTTCATATGATAACCTCTTCTTGAAGGTTTCCTCTAAGGGTTGCTTATCTTCGACCTTTTGGAACTCAAGAACCTTAATCTTCTTGTCCTGATGGAAGAAGTGCTTTGTGTGCGTAGCTTGGTGATAAGTGGATTTTATATCCACTTATTATGCACTAAATGGACCTAGATTGGTGGTTTATCCTTAATTATGTTGTGTCTTTTAATTCGTTTTTGTTGTTTAATTATTTGTTGTGCAGAAATCGCAACTTTAGGTTTTGTGGCATTAAAAGGGCTAAAAACGGTGGATTTTTATCTCAGTTTTATCAAGTGGACTGGCTACGAGGAAAAAGAATTATCATAAAGGAATCCTGAATGATATATTCTTAAATCTAGAACCCCGGTTGGAATTGATATATTTTTCGTTTCGCAAAAGGAATCCAGTTTTAGATCCTCAAGAGGCCGTAATTTACACCTGAGCGAGCAAGGAGAAAATAGAATTATCACAAAAAGATGGAAAGTGATATATTCTTAAAAAGAAAGTCCCGGTTGGAATTGATATATTTTTCGTTAAGAAAAAGGAGTCCGGTTTTAGGCCCGCAATTTACCGCAACTTTGGACTTAAAAATTTATTTATATTAATAAATACTTTATTAAATTAGAAAATTATATTTATAAATATCTAATAATAATAGATATTTATTTTTATAAATTCGGAATTAAATTAAGTATTTATTAATTAAATATATTTTGTTATGCAAAGTTGAATAAAAAAACAAAAAAACAAAAAAAAAACAAAAAAACAAAAAAAAAACAAAAAAAGAGAAAAGGATGCGAATGCAGTGATTTGTAGCATGTAAAGTAATTCATAGTGGTGTGTGTTGTGTCCACAAAAAAAAAAGAAATCAAGTAGCCCAGGAGAAATCAAGTGCTGTGTGTGTTGCACCAATCAAGTGTTGTTAAAGAAATAGAATTAGAGAAAGAAAACAAAAATAATAATAAGAAAGCAAGTTGATCAAAACAGAAAGGAAGCTGTCGGCAGATTTAAAAACAAAATAATGGAATGGTATAAAGGTTTGTCTGCCAGAGTCATCTGTTCTTGCCAACTCTCCCACGCGCGCGTGGGAGACACGCGCTGGAGGCAGGCTGAAATCGCCGCGCGTGTGTTACACGCGCTTGGGCTGTGACTTGTTTTTCTTCTGCTGAGTGGACGAGCAGCATGGTGTGTTGTGGTGTTGAATGCTTTCGGCTGTAATATAATTTTTTTTTTCATTTCTTTTCATTTTTTTTATTTTCTTTTTATTTTTTTTTAATTTTGTGGTGTGCTAATTTTTCCTATAAATAGGCCTAGATCTTGAGCTTATTTCCACACAAAAAAATTTGGAGAGCTTCATTCTCTCTTGTAATTCTCTCTAGTTCTTGTAATATTAAGTTTGTTTTTATACACTTTAATTTTTGGCAAATTTAGTATAAGTGTTATTTTGGTTGAAGAAATTACGGGAATTATTTGGAAGTGCTCTTCTCTTTCGGTGGAAGCTATTTCGGTTTTATTTTCTAATTTCTTATTTTACAGGGAATTATCGGAGTGCTCGTTTCTTGCAAGTGGAAATTATTTCGGTTTTAGTTTCTAAACTCTTATAATTTTCATATTTAATTTATCGTAATTTTTAATTTAGTTTTATTATTATTGTTATTATTATTATTATTATTATTATTATTATTATTATTATTATTATTATTATTATTATTATTATTATTATTATTATTATTATGATTATTATGATTTCAATTAATCCCATGATGACGATTCGTTTAATTATGAACTAATCGCCGTCATGGGATTCTAATGGATTTATTTACGTAATTTAGTAATTCGATGCCTTAATAAATTGTGTTATGATAAAAATTTCCGATTGCCTAACGTGGTTGTGCTTAATTTATTAGATGCGTAGCTATCATCTAATTTATTAATTCTTAATGAATGCGAAAGTGGATTTGAGAATTTAGAATTTGCCATGTTAGCACAGGTTCGTAATTTTCATATATAATTACGATTAGTGGTAGGGTTTTGGATCACATCGCCCTGTGTAGCCAAAAATAAGGAATTTATTCGTAAACTAGTTATGTTTTCAAATCTTATAGACATATAGGGTCTAGACATAAATGGTGTCCACACAACTTCTATCTTTTTAAGTGGATGTTTGTATGGTTTGATATAAGTTAAGGCTGAAAGGCGCTTATATTAGTTTCGTGTTCCCGGCTAGCTTTCATAATTATCAGAATCACTTTAAATTAAGGCATCAATTCTAAATGAAATAAATAATGAAATTAGAATCCCATGTTTATCTCATATATAAAATCTTTATCATATTAATTTTTAGTCGTTATTTCATTAATTAATTGTGATTTGAACAAACCAACCATTTTGTTGTTCAGGCTTCTATAATTAACCGAACGTTGTTGAATAAACATATTTACTTAATACACCAAGTCTTCGTGGGAACGATCCTTATTTCCCTATATTGCTTTTGGACTGCGTATACTTGCGTAGAGAATATAGCGAGAACAAGTTTTTGGCGCCGCTGCCGGGGACTCGGTGTTATTTTGTTTATGTGTTTTACTACAATAAGAAGTTAATTTGTTTGACTTGAATATTTTATCTTACATTTTGAAGTGATTATTTGTGTTCAGATACTTGGATTTTTATGCTAACACGTGCTAAAGCATTAAAAGCCAAGCAAGTACTTAAACTAGCAAATACTCACAAGATGGACGGAGAAGCCGAAGTAGTTGCACCTGCAGCAGCAAGGGCTTTAATGGACTACTCACAACCGAAGATTGATGACATTCAGTCAAGTATCATTCGTCCAGCAATTGCGGCTCCTACATTTGAAATTAAATCCAGCACTATTCAGATGGTGCAGAATCAAGTACAGTACGGAGGAACTGCAACGGAAGATCCTAACTTACACATTAGGAACTTCATAGAAATATGCGACACATTTAGATTCAACAATGTGTCAGATGATGCTGTGAAGTTGAGACTCTTCCCGTTTTCCTTAAGAGACAAGGCCAAAAGTTGGTTACACTCTCTGCCACCGGGATCTATCACCACTTGGGCTGATCTAGCTCAAAAGTTTCTTAGCAAATTCTTCCCCATGGCAAAGACTGCAGCTATAAGGAATGCTATCACGCAATTTTCTCAACAGTCTGGTGAATCTTTATGTGAAGCGTGGGAAAGATACAAGGAAATGCTTCGACAATGCCCTCATCATGGCATGCCAAATTGGATGGTCATAAATTGCTTCTATAATGGACTAGGAATACAATCAAGGCCAATGGTAGATGCAGCTTCAGGGGGAGCATTATGGGCTAAAAGTTATGAGGAGGCCTACGATCTTATCGAGATGATGGCAGCTAATGAATATCAAAATCCAACTCAGAGGATGCCACAACAGAAGGTAGCAGGAATTCTTAATGTCGACAAGGCCACTTCCTTAGCAGCTCAGATAGAGGCTTTGAACTTGAAAATAGACTCTTTGACAGCACAAGGATTTCATCAAGTTGCTAGTGTTTGTGAGTTGTGTGCGGGCGCACATGAATCAAACCAATGTGCCATCTCAAACGAGTCGGTTCAATTCGTTAGCAATTTCCAAAGACAGCAGCAGCCAGCTCCAAATTCCTACCATCCGAACAACCGAAATCATCCAAATTTCAGTTGGAGCAATAATCAAGGAGGAGCGCAACAATCAAATCAGCCCTACCAACAATTTCAAAATCAGCAGTTTGGAGCTAGGCCATATAATCCATCTGGATTCCAGCAACAGCAGGGGCACCAATATCAGCAACAATATGCCCCACGACAATTTCAACCCCCAGGATTTCAACAACAATCCTATGGGAATTCTGGGCAATCATTTTCTAGTGAAAAGGCAGAATTGGAGGAGTTGAGGTTGGCGTCCAAAAGCCAAGCGGCTTCTATTAAAAATCTGGAAACTCAATTGGGACAACTCGCTAGTTTCATGATGAGCCGACCACAAGGAACACTCCCAAGTGATACTGAAGCTAATCCGGGGAGAAAGAACAACCAAGAGCACATTAAAGCCATCACTCTAAGATCGGGGAAAGTCATAGAAGGCATTGAATTGGAAAGAGCAAATAAAATTCTGCCTGATGATGAAACAGTGAACGTGGGAGATACCGAGGACAAGGGTTAGGCTCCAATTTCAAGCACGGAGGTAGAAGAAAGTGTACCACCTCCTAAACAATCAGTCCTTGCACAGAAAGAAGCAGAAGAGCATGTCTATCCACCTCCGCCATTTCCTCGACGTTTGCAAAAACAGAAACTGGACAAGCAGTTTGGCAAATTTCTTGAAGTCTTTAAGAAATTACATATCAACATTCCATTTGCTGAAGCCCTGGAACAAATGCCGAGTTATGCCAAGTTCATGAAGGGCATTCTATCGAGAAAAGTAAAACTTGAGGACTTAGAAACTGTTGCTTTGACAGAGGAGTGTAGTGCGGTATTGCAACAAAAGTTACCGCCTAAGCTAAAAGATCCTGGAAGTTTCACCATACCATGCACCATTGGGAATTTGTCTTTTGACAAATGTTTATGTGATTTAGGAGCAAGCATCAACCTCATGCCATACTCAGTTTTCTTACAACTTGGCCTTCCTGAGCCAAACCCGACGAACATGTCACTTCAATTAGCTGATCGCTCTATCACTTATCCTCGGGGAGTTGTTGAAGATGTCCTAGTGAAAGTAGACAAACTTATCTTCCCAGCTGATTTTGTCATACTTGATTTCGAAGAGGACAAGAAGATTCCGATCATTCTTGGTAGACCATTCTTGGCGACAGGACAAACATTGATTGACGTCCAAAAGGGGGAACTTACAATGAGGGTGCATGATCAAAATGTCACTTTCAACGTTTTTAAAGCCATGAAGTTTCCAACAGAAGAAGAACAGTGTCTGAAGGTAGACTTGATTGAGTCTTTGGTACAAGAAAAGTTGGATCACATGTTCATGAATGACACTTTGGAAAAGGCCCTTAGTGGAAGGTATTCATTAGATGAAGATGACATAGATGAACAATTGCAATATCTGGATGCTTTGCCGTGGCAAAGAAAATTTGAAAGACCAGTTGAATCATTGGATCTTCCAGAACTAAAAGGGCCGCATCAACAAATGAAACCATCTATCGAGGAAGCTCCAACTCTAGAGCTCAAACCACTTCCTAATCACTTAAAGTATGCTTCTCTTGGTGAATCATCTACCTTACCTGTGATTATATCTGCTAACCTTTCAGACTCTGAGGAAGACAAGCTTTTAAGAGTCCTGAGGGAATTCAAAACAGCCATTGGTTGGACCCTAGCGGATATCAAAGGCATCAGCCCAGCTTATTGTCAACATAAAATTCCATTGGAAGAAGGCAGTAAACCAACAGTGGAGCATCAAAGGCGGCTAAATCCTCTTATGAAGGAGGTAGTGAAGAAAGAAATTATCAAGTGGCTGGATGCAGGGATTATCTATCCCATTTCTGACAGTGCATGGGTGAGTCCAGTGCAATGTGTACCGAAGAAGGGAGGCATGACTGTGATTACCAATGAAAAGAATGAACTCATCTCTACTCGCACAGTCACCGGTTGGCGAATCTGCATGGACTACCGGAAGTTGAATAAAGCCACAAGGAATGATCATTTTCCCCTTCCTTTCATTGATCAGATGCTAGATAGACTAGCCGGCCATGATTATTACTGCCTTCTGGATGGTTATTCTGGATATAACCAAATCTGCATTGCTCCTGAGGATCAGGAGAAAACAACATTTACATGCCCGTTCGGCACTTTCGCCTTTCGGCGGGTTTCTTTTGGCTTGTGTGGAGCACCTGGTACTTTTCAAAGGTGCATGATGGCCATCTTCTCAGACATGATTGGCAAGACCGTAGAAGTCTTCATGGATGACTTCTCTGTATTCGGTCTATCTTTTGATGAATGCTTGCAAAATCTTGGCTCGGTGCTGAAAAGATGCGTGGAAACTAACCTAGTGCTCAATTGGGAGAAGTGCCACTTCATGGTACAAGAAGGAACTATTCTCGGGCACAAGGTGTCAAGGAAGGGTCTAGAAGTGGACAGAGCAAAGATAGAAGCTATCGAAAAGCTGCCTCCACCTAATTCAGTGCGAGGGATTCGCAGTTTCCTTGGGCACGCAGGTTTCTACAGGCGTTTCATCAAGGACTTCGCAAAAATCTCCAAACCTTTGTGTCAGCTGCTGGAAAAAGATATTCATTTCAAATTTAACGAAGAATGTCTCACAGCTTTCGAGACTCTAAAGAAGAAATTGATTTCAGCACCCGTGATCATTGCTCCAGATTGGAGTGAGCCTTTCGCTATGATGTGTGATGCTAGCGATTACGCAGTTGGGGCCGTTCTTGGCCAAAAGAAAAATAAAATGTTTCATGTCATCTATTATGCAAGCAAAACCCTCAGCGATGCTCAATTAAACTACACTACCACTGAGAAGGAGCTGTTAGCCATAGTTTATGGTTTTGAAAAATTCCGTTCATACTTGCTTGGCACGAAGGTGACTGTGTACACTGATCACGCGGCTATCAGATATCTGCTCTCTAAAAAGGACTCCAAACCTAGGTTGATTCGATGGATTCTTCTGCTGCAAGAATTCGATGTGGAGATCAAGGATAGAAAAGGGACAGAAAACCAAGTAGCCGACCATCTCTCACGATTGGAAGACCTTGGGAAGACATCCCAAGACAAAACCGTCATTAATGAATCCTTTCCTGATGAACAGTTGTTTGGGATACAAGAAGAAGAGCCTTGGTTTGCAGACATTGTGAACTTTCTGGTGAGTCGAGTGATTCCTCCTGAGCTCTCTTTTGCTCAAAGAAAGAAATTCTTGCATGAAGTCAAATGGTATCGTTGGGACGAACCATATCTGTTTAAACAAGGAGCCGATCAGGTGATTAGGAGATGTGTGCCATACAGTGAAACAGAGGCTATTCTAAGGGATTATCACGCTACGACATATGGTGGCCATTATGGAAGTGAAAAGACCGCAACTCGAATTCTTCAAGCGGGATTTATTGGCCATCCCTTTTTAAGGATGCCCATCAGTTTGTGCTGAAGTGTGATCGTTGTCAGCGTGTTGGTAACATATCTAGGAGGAATGAGATGCCCCTCAATATAATGCTAGAGGTGGAAATCTTCGATGTTTGGGGCATCGATTTCATGGGACCATTCATTTCCTCGTGTAACAACCAATACATCTTTCTAGCCGTTGATTATGTTTCCAAATGGGTGGAGGTCAAGGCACTTCCGACCAATAATGCCAATGTCGTGCTCAACTTCCTTCACAAGAACATCTTCACAAGATTCGGCACTCCTCGAGTAATCATAAGCGATGAAGGTACTCACTTTTGCAATCGCAAGTTTACTAATCTCATGGCAAGGTACAACATCAACCACCGGGTAGCTACGGCATACCACCCGCAAACCAATGGCCAAGCCGAGGTATCTAATCGCGAGATTAAGCGCATTCTGGAAAAAGTGGTGAACCCTTCGAGAAAGGATTGGTCTTTAAAACTCGATGAAGCCGCATGGGCTTATCGTACAGCATATAAAACACCCTTAGGCATGTCACCATATCAGCTTGTCTATGGGAAAGCTTGCCATTTACCGGCAGAATTGGAACACAAAGCTTATTGGGCTTTGAAGAAGCTAAATTTCGATCTTAAGGCCGCAGGTGAGAAAAGGATGGTGCAACTCAACGAGATGGACGAGTTTCGATTGCAGGCATATGAGAACAATAAGCTATATAAGGAGAAAGTGAAACGATGGCATGATCGTCGTCTTATTCAAAAGGTATTCGTTCCTGGTCAGTCGGTATTATTATATAACTCTCGTCTTCGATTGTTTCCAGGGAAGCTCAAATCGAGATGGTCAGGGCCATTTGTTGTCAAAACTGTGTTTCCACACGGAGCGGTGGAAATCTTTGAGAAATCACCCGATCAATCGTTCAAAGTGAATGGGCAGAGATTGAAACCCTATTTTGGTGACACGGTGAACCGTGAGGCTGATACCACCAAGTTGGCCACCACATGATTCTCAGTATAATCGTCAAGCTAGCGACAATAAACAAGCGCTTCATGGGAGGCAACCCATAGGTTTAGTGTTTTTATGTGTGGTTTGATTTTGTGTGATTTTGTTTAATATGTTGAGAGTGCAGGTCATTGACGAGTTACAGGAGCAGGCTTTGCAAAAGATAAACTTTTCTTTCGAGGTAGACTGGCCTCAGTTTGGAGCTCATGCAGCATTTCCACCTGATTCACCACCCGAGGAGGGTGACGATGCCAGTAGTTAAGGGAGTTCTCGTTTATCCTTTATCTATACCTTCAATGAGGACATTGAACATTTTAAGTTTGGGGGTGATTTAGGATATTTGATTAATTGAGTCATAGTATGCATATAGTTTCATATAGTTCATAATATACCATGCTAGTATAATTTCATATAATTCATAAAAAAAAAATTATTGCATAATCATGATTAGTTGCATATCATATTTTCCTTGATCCCGTAGCGCTTGGCGATTCCGTTTAGTAGTCAATGATGAATTTGAGTGTGATAATGATGGATAGAGGGCTGATTTAAATACTTATGAATTGACGTGCATGTTGCAGAAACACAATCTTACACAACTCATCGGTTACTTTTGGGCTAGGTTAAGGTCATTCTTGTTTGGTTGTTAAAATTTAATCACCTGATTATATTCAGAATTTTCCTTATTCCCTTGATGGCGTAGGAGCAGTAAATTCTAAGTTTGGGGGAAACCAGGGTTCATGCTAGCTTGTGTGTAGTTGTTAATAATGGATACGTGTCAATTGGCTAGTAGCCAGCTCATATTTATATGAGTAGTCTAGGGTTGGAATAGAGAATTCTCATTCCAGATTGCATTTGTAAAAAAAAAAAAAAACAAACAAACAAAAAACAAGAAGAAAAGAAAAAAAAGGGAAAAGATAAGAAAAGAAAAAAAAAGTGTTTATGAGAGTGTGAGTTTGCAGAATTGGCCAGGTTGAGCTCTTTAATACTCGAGCAATTAAGTACGAGGGGACTTTGTGCCTAGTGACCTAAGGCTTTTATAGTCTGGGATCCACTGACCTAACGTTCGCTACATGGGTATTATTGTATAAGCCTTTTGGGGTCTCATCCATTGCACGGTCAAATAAGCATGTGTGTTGTGTATAGTATTTGCATCATAATTGTTAATAAAACATGAATTCCTGTCTAACTCAAATGATGATGGAGGTATTTCTAGGTTATGAAGTGTCTAGCGTTCATTCTATTTATAAACTTGTGATTGTCTTGGCGAAGAATAAGTATGGTTTTGATTTAGTGCTAAGAGTAATTCTGATGAGTATTGCACGCACGCACGTTTCTGTACTTGTAAATGTTAATATGCGGGTATTTAGTCGATCTCTATTTGGAATTTTCACATTCTCTGAGACACTCTGCTAAATTGGTTTTTGCTTTGCCTATGGGATCCTTTAATCAGTTGCATTCATGCATTTAGAGATAATCGAGTCTGTTTTCGCTTGAGGACAAGCTTCAGTTTAAGTTTGGGGGTGTGATAAGTGGATTTTATATCCACTTATTATGCACTAAATGGACCTAGATTGGTGGTTTATCCTTAATTATGTTGTGTCTTTTAATTCGTTTTTGTTGTTTAATTATTTGTTGTGCAGAAATCGCAACTTTAGGTTTTGTGGCATTAAAAGGGCTAAAAACGGTGGATTTTTATCTCAGTTTTATCAAGTGGACTGGCTACGAGGAAAAAGAATTATCATAAAGGAATCCTGAATGATATATTCTTAAATCTAGAACCCCGGTTGGAATTGATATATTTTTCGTTTCGCAAAAGGAATCCAGTTTTAGATCCTCAAGAGGCCGTAATTTACACCTGAGCGAGCAAGGAGAAAATAGAATTATCACAAAAAGATGGAAAGTGATATATTCTTAAAAAGAAAGTCCCGGTTGGAATTGATATATTTTTCGTTAAGAAAAAGGAGTCCGGTTTTAGGCCCGCAATTTACCGCAACTTTGGACTTAAAAATTTATTTATATTAATAAATACTTTATTTAATTAGAAAATTATATTTATAAATATCTAATAATATTAGATATTTATTTTTATAAATTCGGAATTAAATTAAGTATTTATTAATTAAATATATTTTGTTATGCAAAGTTGAATAAAAAAAACAAAAAAACAAAAAAAAACAAAAAAACAAAAAAAAAACAAAAAAAGAGAAAAGGATGCGAATGCAGTGATTTGTAGCATGTAAAGTATTTCATAGTGGTGTGTGTTGTGTCCACAAAAAAAAAGAAATCAAGTAGCCCAGGAGAAATCAAGTGCTGTGTGTGTTGCACCAATCAAGTGTTGTTAAAGAAATAGAATTAGAGAAAGAAAACAAAAATAATAATAAGAAAACAAGTTGATCAAAACAGAAAGGAAGCTGTCGGCAGATTTAAAAACAAAATAATAGAATGGTATAAAGGCTTGTCTGCCAGAGTCATCTGTTCTTGCCAACTCTCCCACGCGCGCGTGGGAGACACGCGCTGGAGGCAGGCTGAAATCGCCGCGCGTGTGTTACACGCGCTTGGGCTGTGACTTGTTTTTCTTCTGCTGAGTGGACGAGCAGTATGGTGTGTTGTGGTGTTGAATGCTTTCGGCTGTAATATAATTTTTTTTTTTCATTTCTTTTCATTTTTTTTATTTTCTTTTTATTTTTTTTTAATTTTGTGGTGTGCTAATTTTTCCTATAAATAGGCCTAGATCTTGAGCTTATTTCCACACAAAAAAATTTGGAGAGCTTCATTCTCTCTTGTAATTCTTTCTAGTTCTTGTAATATTAAGTTTGTTTTTATACACTTTAATTTTTGGCAAATTTAGTATAAGTGTTATTTTGGTTGAAGAAATTACGGAAATTATTTGGAAGTGCTCTTCTCTTTCGGTGGAAGCTATTTCGGTTTTATTTTCTAATTTCTTATTTTACAGGGAATTATCGGAGTGCTCGTTTCTTGCAAGTGGAAATTATTTCGGTTTTAGTTTCTAAACTCTTATAATTTTCATATTTAATTTATCGTAATTTTTAATTTAGTTTTATTATTATTGTTATTATTATTATTATTATTATTATTATTATTATTATTATTATTATTGTTATTATTATTATTATTATTATTATTATTATTATTATGATTATTATGATTTCAATTAATCCCATGATGACGATTCGTTTAATTATGAACTAATCGCCGTCATGGGATTCTAATGGATTTATTTACGTAATTTAGTAATTCGATGCCTTAATAAATTGTGTTATGATAAAAATTTCCGATTGCCTAACGTGGTTGTGCTTAATTTATTAGATGCGTAGCTATCATCTAATTTATTAATTCTTAATGAATGCGAAAGTGGATTTGAGAATTTAGAATTTGCCATGTTAGCACAGGTTCGTAATTTTCATATATAATTACGATTAGTGGTAGGGTTTTGGATCACATCGCCCTGTGTAGCCAAAAATAAGGAATTTATTCGTAAACCAGTTATGTTTTCAAATCTTATAGACATATAGGGTCTATGCATAAATGGTGTCCACACAACTTCTATCTTTTTAAGTGGATGTTTGTATGGTTTGATATAAGTTAAGGCTGAAAGGCGCTTATATTAGTTTCGTGTTCCCGGCTAGCTTTCATAATTATCAGAATCACTTTAAATTAAGGCATCAATTCTAAATGAAATAAATAATGAAATTAGAATCCCATGTTTATCTCATATATAAAATCTTTATCATATTAATTTTTAGTCGTTATTTCATTAATTAATTGTGATTTGAACAAACCAACCATTTTGTTGTTCAGGCTTCTATAATTAACCGAACGTTGTTGAATAAACATATTTACTTAATACACCAAGTCTTTGTGGGAACGATCCTTATTTCCCTATATTGCTTTTGGACTGCGTATACTTGCGTAGAGAATATAGCGAGAACACTTGGCAGATGAAGGCTTCAGCAAGGCATTTTATGAGAGCGGTGGCATTCTCGTCAGGGGTTGCCTTCCACCAGACAGAGGTTTCAACCTCATCAGAGTATTTAGACCCCAATGTGGCGAAGAGATGTTGGGAAGCTGTAGCAGTAACGACCCCTGATGATGGTCGAGGGGGCCCATCCAATTTCCCATCTTTTCTTGCCCGTTTGAGAGGGGTTTGCTTGGAGGAATCTAAGACTTGATCCCCAGCGAGGCCGGTTTGAGGAGGAGGATCGTTGATGACTTTTTGCTGAGGAGCTGTTGTTTTTTGGGGAGGAGCTTTCAATGCAGATGTTGTTTTGGAGGCTACACCTTTCTTAGCACCTGACTGGAGAAAGGAAGGAACTTTGCCGTTGCGATTTGATATACCTGTATAAAAGTAAAAGACCGGTCAAAAATAGTTCCAATAATTTGGTGGATGACAATAAAATAAATGTGGAAATAAACGACTGGAGTTACGCATTTATAAAAGTAAGGAACTATGATGCAATGGATAGTAATTATGGGTTATATCACTATAAAATACCCTCATTGTTTATAATCTCAACGTGAGAGGACGAAGCCTCCTCTCATAATTTTTTTCCGTGAGGATCACTTCGCAGTTGAAGGCCCCGCTTCTGGAGAGGAGCCTACCCCCTCCTTGAGGAATCCACACTCAATTAGGTTCTCTAAGGACAGTAGAGTTCTAATATTCCTCTCTTCCTTGGTTGACTTCGTTAACACTTCATCAGCCCATTTCTTCTCTTCGCCTTTAAGAACTGTGCGAACCGGACCAACTGCGATGCCGAAAGGGTTATTAATTTTAAAGAATTTTAAGAAGATGAAGGAGTACAGTCCGGATAAATAACTCACCAAGGAGATAGTTGAAGCTTGTTTTGACTCTGGGGACCTCGTGTATGTATATGAAAGGTTCCTTCCATGAGCCGGCATTACTTATTCCCCCAGGAAGGAGGTTTTTCTTGTTGAACTCTGGCCATATAGAAAAATAAACATATCCAAAATCTTTGGCCTATTGTCTTTGCGTCCAGGGGTGGATATCCAAGCTTGTGATAGAGAATATAAAGAGCGATCATGGATCTATAGCCAATTATACTGATTTGGATGGGGGCCAGATAATATGTCTCGCAGACATCCCTTATGAAAGGGTGAAGGGGCGAGGAGACCCTTATCTTCATTAGGGGGACTGTTAGGACCATCTTTGGTACCCTGCCTCCATTGTCCTTATAGTTAAAGTGATAGCATCGCATCCCAGGCTTAGGGAGAATTATTTTGCCCACTGGCCTGAATCTCTCAACCCCCTCTGTGATAGTCTTCACATTCAAAGTTAAAGACAAGTCTCGGCATGCAAGGATGCGAGGCTCACCTGGCTTTACCTTCGAACCAGGCTCGATATCTTCAGGACGAGGCCCACCAACGTATATGATCCCCTCTAGCTCTGGTTGAGGGGTCGACATATAGGGTTCCGGCAATGCCTCGGGAACGTAGTCATAATCTTTAAAATTTACAATTCTTGACACCTCGTCAAGACCACCATCATCCGAGGACGGCTCCTCATAGCTAGTATCATCAAAATTAGCCTCGTTATCTGCACCTCCTTCGCGGTCATAATAGGCATCGCCCAACGAATCTATTGGAGAATCACTGATATGAGGTGAGATGGCTTGAGGGGTGATAAGTGCATATTTTTGCATAATTTTATTACCTATTTATTTCTTGAACTCGTATTTTAATAAATTATTTTGTTGCATTTCAGGAAATTCGTAAATAAATAATGAAATGGCAAAATAAATAAATAAAGAGCAAGGAAGGGAAAAAGAGGAAGAAAAAGGACCGAAAATGAAAGAAGGAAAAGAATTAGGAGCTTGGAGCAAAAGGAATATTTCAAGACAAGTGGAAGGTGGAGATCATCCCAACACATTACATAAGTGTATGACCAAGATCAACTCTTCAAAGCTTAAGGGGGAAGGAAACAAATAGATGGCTAGGATTTCACCACCACACACCACAAATGTATGGTGGGGATTTACCCAACACCCCCCTTAACCCTAATTCCTATCCTATAAATACCCTCTCACCCCCCCTTGTATTTAGTAACTTAGATTTTAGGGTAGTTTTAATTTCTTGTATTTCTTTTCTTAGTTTCAAATCTTGTAAACACTCTTTTTAATGCAATTTCATTTCCTTTAATTTCTTGTCTTGCTCTCTCGTTTATTTTACTTTCCTTTCGTTATTTTCGTAATTCCATTTAGTGGACAAAGTAGCGAAATGCTAACCACTATGGGTTGAAAGTAACGAAATTTAATTTCTTGTTCGTAGTTAATAATCGTAATTAAGCCCCTTTAAAAATCTCAATTTTATTGTGGGTTCCATAATTTTTAGTTGTAGATCTACTTTTTATGCTTTATTTGTTAGATAATTAAAAATAAAAAATCACAAAAATAATAGTTTTAATTTTTAGATCGTATTTTCTGTTCGTTTTAATTGTTAAATTCGTAACGATATATCCCCTCCCCTGTTTCTATTTTGTTAGTTAACTATTCCCATGTCTTCTTACTTTCTTCTTAGTTTCTTATCTTTTTTCTTCCTCACAGCACCTTCGATACACACACAAAAACTCTCCTGTTGCTTTGCTTCGAATTAATTCCCTTGTTCATACCCCTTTTCTTTTCTCTTTTCTTCCCCTTCCCCTCCCCTTTTTCTTCAATTAAAAAGCACCTCCTTCCCTCTCTCTCTCTCTCTCTCTCTCTCTCTCTCTCTCTCTCTCTCTCTCTCTCTCTCTCTCTCTCTCTCTCTCTCTTACTCTATTTCTCTCTTTGTCTTAGTTGAATAAACACCAAGCAACCGCCAGTTTCTTTCCCACCAGTCTGAGTTCATTTGTTTGGACTAAGTCGCGATTTAATTTCTTGTTTTTTTATCCGAGTATGAGCTTTTCTGCTGAGTCTGCGTTTTGATTAGTTCTCGTTTGTAGCTGTTTGTGTTGAATCAGTGGTTGAGTCAATTTTTTTTTTTGTTCTCGTTGAAATGTTGTCTTTAGATGCTTGATTGTAGTTGTTTAGTAATGTTGAGTTGCTGACTAAAATTCTGTAGTTGTTTAAGTCGTTGATTTGTTGTTTTCCCGAGTCATTGTGCTGCGTTCGATTCTGAGTCAAGTTCTGTGTTGATTGTATCGATTTGGGAGGAGAGTGGAGTCGATTATGAGATCCTGTTTTCTGCCTTTGTTGAGTTTGCATTTTATGCGTTTGTAGTTGAGTCTCCTGCGTGTTGTAGTTGCGTTTTGTTGAGATTATTAAATTTTCTAAGTCGTTAAGTTTACTGGGCATGTTGCTGTCGGATTATGGTCTGTTATTTCCTTTCTCTGATTACTGTTTACCGAGTTAAGTTTGTTTGTAGTTCGCTGAATTCGTTTGCCGAGTTACCGAGTCTATTTTTGGTTTATTCCATAGTAAGTTGCAGAGTCAAATTTGCTGTTTTTTTTCGAAATGGAGGCATCTGAGTCGACTTGGTCTTTCTCGTTTCTTTTTGATCGATTCTGGTTCTTTGGTTGAGTCACATTGCTGAGTTTTTTTTTTATCGTTTGTATTGATTAGAGCTAGGTCGAATAGTGTTGTGGCTGTGCTTATTTTGGTTTATAGTGTTTTCTGAGTTTAGTGTTTTGAGTTTGACCGAGTCACTTTTGAGTTTGTATATGTTGTGTTCTATGCTGCTGTCCTTTTCCGAGTTCTTTGTGGTGTTTGGTTTTTGCTGCGTTTGATTACATTTTTATTCCCTTTGGCTATCTAATTTTTTTTTTATAAGCTCCTTGTCGAACTTTTATTAAAAAAAATTCTGTAATTAAAATCAAGTTTTAATTCTAATAATTCAGTTTTTGTTGGGTTAAAAATAGATTAATTTCCTTTTAAACATAGTTTGATTTTTTTTTAAATAGTACAAATCCAATCAAATTCTCAAAAATCAAAATTGTTCTAATTCGAGTAAAATAAAAATTATGGTTTGCGAAAATAAATAGTCTCTGCGGAAACGAATCATAAATTTTACAACGAAACAAATTGTTCACTTGCAATTTTAAACGCTTAATTTTTAGAGCAACAAGTTTTTGGCGCCGCTGCCGGGGACTAATTATTTTTCGCGCCTTAATTTTTAATTTTTCGAGTTAGTTTTATTTCTTGTCTTATTTTTATTTCGTTCTTTTTAGGAAATTGTGAGATTTCGGAACTCTTCTCAAGAAGCATGGACGGGATCGTAGGGTGAAAGTAACAGTGTGTGATCGCAGGCATATGGGATCGCATCGCATAAAGTCAAGATTATATAATCATGCATATACAGTGAAGAACAATAAATTAATTATCAAGGAAGAATGAATACTTACTTTTTCTTGAAAGAGATTGAAGAAATCGGAAGAAATCGCAGGTGGCTTGTGATTGAACTTGCAAAATTCTGCTGGTTGATTCAGGAGCAAACCGACAGCACTTTGACAATGTGTTTGTAAAGATGAAAAAGGAAATGATAGTGACAGGAGTATATATAGTCATCAGGTGAGAGAAAGACATGGGACACGTGTAAAGATCTCAACCGTTGAATACGCATCTCGAGACACGACAGCTGTCAAACCCCTTCAAATTCTTGGGGTCGCGACGACTCCAACGGTCATATCTACATCCACACAAATCCTAGGCCTCGCGACGTGGTTCCAACAGGTTGGTTTTTGAGTCCACATCGCATCTTCAATGATAATATGGACTCGGGGGTAGTTGTTATGCCCGAATCTGGCATGATAGCTAAATTGATTTGATTGACTAAATTAATGGGTCATAATCTATGATGATCCTAGAAGATGCAGATTGGGTCATTAAAACCCACTACTAGAATCAGGCCAGCATGCCTTTGCGATAATATCTCTACTACAGGGCCACCTCGCTTATGATCTCCACCAAGGGATCGCTTCCACGGGATCGCTTCATTCATCACATCTACAAGTTGAAATGAGATCGCTCTCATTTGGAAGGCTCATAGCCAGACCCCTCGAGTTCGCATGAGTATCTATGCACTTGGGTCTGCTTCGCATGTCTAAACCCCCCGAGGTCGCATGCTAGGCCCTTGCTACTTCTTTACTAGCTTCGCTTGAGAGGCCTCGTTTCTAGCCGTGCGAGACCATGGGTTTCCTTCTTTGGACCATGGATCATGGGTAGAATTGATGACTCATTATCACGTCAGCCCTAAACGAGTGGGCTTGGACTATAACTTATCTTCTAAAAACCCTAGCCCGTCTAGGTAACTTGTTCTCTAAGAACTACGTATGGCTTGATCCCTATAAATAGGGTATGTAGGCACCTTGATATGGATGAGAAACAGTTCACCCCTGAAAACACCTATCAAGTTCAGCCACACCTACACACATAAACCCTAATCCTTGTTCTTTTTTTGTTAGCAAAATATCCATATTTTGTTCCGTCAATCTGGCAAACCTCCAAAACATTGTTATACCAAAATCTCCCTATAATAATAACAATCACTCGCATCAATCAATCACATAAGTTCATGTGAATTCATGCAAGGTATAAGAATGAGGAGACCGAAGAAGACCCTGATAAATGGTCTATTTTAAAATTAATAACGTTTTTATATAGGGCTGATTATTCTTATCGTGTTTGGTTTATATTTTCTACTTCTAATAAATTAAGAAAATTAATTTGAATTCTATTTCTCTATAAATTTGAATGTTTTTTCTAATTTTGAATACGTTAGATTAAATTTTATTATTAGTGTTTAAAATGTTAAACCTCTAAAAAAATTAGAAAAGTAAATTGGAACTCTTCTCCTCTATAAATACGAACACCCATACTACTTCCAATAAACTTTTAATTATATGTATTACCTATAAATTCAAACACTTATTTTACTTCTAATAAACTTTTAATTATATGTTTTCTATACTATATTATAATAAGCGAAAGGGGGTATAATTTGTAGTTTGGTTATCCTTTTTTTTGGTTATCCCTCTTTCACAATCGTTAAATCTTCGATTCAAATAAATCATGACCGTTAAATACAATAATACAAAAAGTTGTTATATAGAGAGGTCCAAGGTTCGATTCCCGCCAACAACATATTAATTAATATTTTACACTAAAAATTATTATATACAAAGACGTAAGGTTCAAATTCTCCAATGACATATTAAAATTAATATTTATAATATTATACTATACTATAAACAAATCATAAAAAATTAATAGTAATCCGTGCTTTGCACGGGTAATAAGCTAGTACCTATAAATTCGAATTCTTCTCCTCTATAATTTCGAACACATTTTCTACTTCTAATATACTAATGGTTATTTTTTTTTCTTAGTAGTTAAAATTCAAAAAATTAAAAAAAAAATAGAAAAGTAGATTGAGACGGTCTTAGAGTCGCCACCTAACCTTCCGCTTATCCTCCTTTATATATACTAGTTGATAAAGCCGCGCTTCGCGTCGACGTTACAATTTTTATTTTTAAAAAAATTCAATACATTTACTTATATTATAATATTAATATTAAATTTTAATAATTAAATAATCTTCTCTAATGAATCAATTTCTTGTTAAATATGATTCTTTCGATTGAGCCGCTATCTCGTTAAAACCGAAATCCCAACTTTTTAACATATATTATAAAGACTTATATAATATTTTTTATCCATAAAATCGAACCGTAAAAATAAAAAAATTTATGAATTCAGTATCAAATTCTAATAGCTAATACAATCTTTTCTAGCGAGCGGTCTTCCCGTTAAATATGTTTCGAGCCGCTCTTATTTGAAACCGAAATTCTAACTTCATTATATAAATAAAGTAAATTCCAATTTTTATATTCTTTAAACTTTCTAATATTTATGGAGTTTTAAAAGATGAAATACATCTTATATTTTCTGTATATTATAGATAAACTTGTATAAAAAGTTAAAATAAAGGATTTCTAGGAAAAAAGATGTATAGTTTTAAAAAATCGTATAAGACATCTCCACCGTCCTCGTATTCTACTTCCAATAAAACATTATATTTTATGTATTACTTATATATTTAAACACTTTTTATACGGTCTTATCTAATGAACCGCTTTCTTGTTAAACACGATTATTACTATTGATCCGCTCTCTCGTTAAGACCAAAAACCTAACTTTTACATATATTACTTGTATGATAATGTTTATCCATAAAAATTAAATCCTAAAAATAAAATAAAATTTATAACATCAATATGATATTTTAATAGCTAGTACAATCTTTTATAGTGAACCGTCTTCCCGTTAAACACGTTTCGAGCCGCTCTCGTTTGGGATCGAAATTCCAACTTCATTACATATTATTGATGATACTTATCTTACACAACAATTTTTTTCCTTATAATCAAAACTTAAAAAATAGAGTAAATTCCAATTTATACTTTCTCTAGACTTTCTAAAATTTTTGGAGTTTTAGAAAATGAAACACATCTTATTTTCTCTTTATAGTATAGATACTCCTGTATTTATTTAGGTTTCTTGCATGAGATTGTTCTTTTACTATGTTAACACATCAATTCTTTTCTTTTTAAATACGGTGACTTTTTTTATGACAATAGTATTAGATTTATGAATAAATTTTCCTAATATAAGTATAATTAACTTATATAAAAAATATATAATTTAAGAAGATCGTACTATCTATAAAATATTTAATTATATGTCTGCTCTATATATTGAAACACTTATTCTACTTCTAGTAGAACTTTTATTTATATTTTCTATAAATTCGAACTCTTATTCTCTATAAATTCGAACTCCTATTCTACTTCCAATAGAACTTTTAATCTTATAAATACATATTATACTTCCAATAGAACTTCTAATCATATGTCTTCCCTATAAATTCGAACTCTTCTCCTTTATAAATTCGAACACCTATTCTACTTTTACATGTTAATTGGTATTTTTATATTTATTAGTGTTTAAAATTCTAAAATTCTAGAAAATTAGAAAATTAGAAAAATAGAATGAGACGATCTTAGAGCGCCACCTAAACTCCCGCTATCCTCCTTTATATATATATTGATGTCAGCCTATTCTACTTCCAAATGTTTTTTAATTATATGACGTACAAATTTCTGTTCCACTTTCGATATAATTTTTAATTATATGTATTCTTTATAAATTTGAACTATTATCATTTATAAGTTCGAACACCTATAATACTTCCAATAGAACTTTTAATTATATGTCTTACTTTAAATTCAAGTTATTCTCGTTTATAAATTTGAACACCTATTCTATTTCCAATAAAACTTTTAATTATACATCTTCGCTATAAATTCGAAAACCTATTTACTTCTAATAAATATGTTGAAAGATAACGTTTTATTATTAGTATTTAAAATTCTAGAATTCTAAAAAAATAGAATAATATATTGAGACGATTTTAGAGGATAAATTTTACATAATTTTTCTTCTGTAGTCCCCCCGTCCCGCTAATATTGGCTACCATCCAAAATCTATGTATTTAGCGATCAATTTAAAATTACCATATTTAACCATAATTATTAACATATTTACGAAATCTTAACAAATTTGACACATAATGTGCTTTGTTAAGGAAATATGGACAATAGTTTTGGGACAAGAAAATATGAAATTGTGGCCAATATTAGCGGGATGGAGGGAGTATAATTTTAACAAATCATTATTGGAGATACTCTTAAAAGATTTTTTTTCTAATTTTTTGGTTCTTTTTTCACTGGTTCCAAAATTCTATTTCAAAAAAATTGAATACACTAAGTATACCTGCGTACCTAACAAAAAATAACCAAAGAACTTAAAATAAAAAGGCTGGCATATAAATCACAACAAAGCGAAACAATGATCTTATGCGCAAAGTATTCGCGAGTTCCATGACCTAAGTTGGGGCATTGAGATGAATTTGAAGATGTTTTGCTAGCTCATTTTCTTGCCTCACCTCATTTATCAGATCTTTTGTCACAAATTGTTGATTAGCCTGCTCCACGTTGACAATATATTTTCGAACCGTTCGACTTCTTCTTCTATGTTATTTTTTTATATATACATCTTTGTTATAAATTTGAACTCTTCTTTTTTATGAATATGAATAACTATTCCACTTCTAAATGTTAAACATATTTTTTTATTTATCAATATTTAAAATTAAAATCCTAAAATTCTAAAAAATTAGAAAAATAGAATAAGACGATCTTAGATGCGCCACATAACCTCCTCCATATCCTCCTTTATATATATAGAGTCTCCTTCTAGAGAGAATTTGTTATATAGAGAATTGGAGAGAACCATATATTTTTTCTGATTCTACAACAGAACCAGTTTTTTTTTAATTTTTTTCCCAAAAATATTTTTTCAAAAAAGAAAATAAATTTTGACATCGCCACGTCACTGCTGACGTGGCACTGCCACGTCAACTGCCACATCATCACTGCTAACGTGGCAGTGTCACGTCATCAGTGACGTCATCATTGATGATGTGACATTGCCACGTCAGCAGTGATGACGTGGCGGCTGACGTTATTGGTGCCACGTTAGCATTGGTTCTGTTACAAAATCAATTTTTTTTATAGAACCAAAAAAAAATTGTCTTTTTTTTTTTATAGAACCAAAAATTAAAACTTGATTCTACTATAGAATCATATAAAATTAGTAGTTCTCTCATATTCTCTATATAAGGAGGTCCTCTCTAGAATAATGGCCTATATATATATATATATATATATATATATATATATATATATATAGTGATGATTGGTCTTCTTATTACTTATAACTACTTTTTAGTTTAGACTTTTGAAAAACTCAATTCTAAAAAAATTTCTTTCTAAATAATAGTTTTTTCTTTTTATATGATAAAATCTTGATTTTCTATTTTTAAAAATATTAGATCTAACGGTTGAGATTATTTTGGTGGTGTCGAGTACCAAGGTTTTGGATAAAATAGTTCTTACACGAATTTTTTGATCCTTTTTTGTAAAATTACGATTTCGTAACAAAATATTAGTAAATGTAACAAAAATAATCTCTAACGCAACCAAAAGCAACTGCAATTTTTAGACAAAAAATAATTAAAAATGAGTTGCATTGTGTTATTTTTCATTGTAAACATTATTTAAAATTGTTTTTTTGTTTGAAACTATATTTTTCACAAATATTTTACCAAAATATTAAAGCAACAAATTAATTTATAAAAAATATTTTTAATTATATATTTTTAATCTAATAAAAAATACACTTTTATTGTTGAAAATAGTAATATGTATTCCTAAAACTTGAATTTTTGCTAACCAAGATCCTCGCCATCACCAAATCACCGATCCTTTAGAACCTTAAACTGAATTATGTGGAATGTCTACTGCAACACTAAGTTATTATAGCTTCTCAAGTTATTAGTTGGCTAGTTATGTCTAGTATTATTGATGGGGTATTTCGGCCAAATATCTTCAGCAATATGTTTTTAGTGGCTTTTTTCTTGTAATTGCATATTCAAGTCTTTTAATCTAATTTTCTTAAAAAAAAAGTTGGAAGTCTGGAACACAACAAAGCACAAAACATAACTAATGTTTCACATATCACATAGGATATAAATACGTTAATTTATACTATTTAAATCTGAAATCTTGTTTTTTTTCTTTGTCTTTATAAATAATATTATAAATATTAAATTTTAATATAATATAAAGATATAGCTATAATATATTATATTCGAAGTTAAAAATATTAGAGCCTCGAAAGAAAAAAGAAGTTAAAAGTATTAGAACTAAATACATTGTTGAGAAGTATCGAACCTTTGACCTTTGGTAGTACTATCTTATTATCTCTTTTACTCTTATTATATAATACTAGCTTATAACATGTGCAACGCATGACTCCTTTTTTAATATCTATAATTATATTAATTTTTTAAATATTTATATGTTATTAATTTACATATCAAATTGTTGAAATTGATATATGATAAGTGGATTTTACATCCACTTGAAGCGTTCCATTTCGACTTAAATTAATGTCTTGGTCTCAAGTTTGTTGTAGTTTTGATGTGTTTTTGTTTAACGGTGCAGGTTCGTAAATTGTCGTTTAAGGTTGGTGTATTCCGTCAATTTTGGAGTTGATTTGAGCATGGAAACGAAGAAAGGAAGCTTGCTTTGAGTTACCATAAAGATTCATGTTCATGGAATTGAAGACGGAAGTCTTTGCAAAAGGAACGGAAAGAAAATGAAGCGAAAACGAAGAAAACTGCAGAAAATTCAACCTGGCAGCAAGCTACACGCAGGCGGCGCGTGGGGGCATAGGCAGCACGTGCAGCAGAATTGCGGGCGCAGGCTGCGCGTGGTGCGCGCAGGCGGCACGCGTGGCGCTGGTGGAAAAGCTGTTGCTGCGGAAAAAATCAGTTTTCTACCCTATTTCGAATTAAAGATGTATTTTAAGACTATTCTTGTTGGACAAGACTTCTAGGGCCTATAAAAACACATTGTATCATTGTAATGAGAGATAACTTAGAATTGCAAGAGAGAAAAGCGGAGGAAGATTCAACGCTCGTTACAAGCAACGGATCTAGATCTACTTCATCTTTTGTATTCTTTTCTTAGGTTGATAATCTGGATTCTAGATTTGTTTTCTCAACTCTTTGTTCTATTAATATTACTACCTTCATTCAAACTTTGTTTAATATCAGGTTTTCTTTAATTCCCATGGTGACGAACGGTTTTATTATAAACTAATCGTTGTCATGGGATTCTAACGGATTTATTTATGGAGCTTCGTATCTTGATGCATTAAAGAGTTGTGTGTGATGAATTCGTGATATCCTCGTATGGTTACGCTTAATTGTTAGATGCGTAGCTAACATCTAATCTGTTAATCTCTTGTGAAGCGAGAGTGGATCTTGAGATTTAGAACTTGCCATCCTAGCATAGGATATGTTGATGTTTTACCATCATGATTTGTAGCATAATTAGAGATAACTATGCTGCCCTATGTGACCTTAATGGATAACTTGTTCTTCAACCATTATGTTTTCAAATTCTATAGAGATATAGGGTCTAAGCATAATTGGTGTCTATTCATCTTCTATCTCTTTTGTGGATGTATGTTTAGATTGGTATTCGTATACTGAGAAGTAGCGTATACTTGTTTCGTGTTATCCGATCAGATATCATAACCATTCTTCGAGACTTTGTGTTTTTAACAACAAAAAAACTCCCAAATCCTATTCTATCTCTTATTCTCTCAATCCCTAATTCCTATTTCTATTCTACATCAATATCATACCTCCCAAATCTCTCTTACACACTCAAATCTATATTTATTCTAGCCATTATATTATATATACACACACCTATACATACAAACCCAACTCCTCATCTACATCTCTACATCTCTAAAACTTAAAGTTTCAAGAAGAATTCAAGTTTGGGGGATTTTAATTGCAAGTACACCTCTCCGATTCGTAGTTGGTATATCTCTTCTTTAATCTTGTTTTATTACGAATTTGTGTTCTTGCACATTGGGGATTTTGTAGTAGTCTTGTTATTTGGGTATTTTTGTGTGAAATTGCTTGGTGATTATTGGTTGTGCTTATTATTGAGTTGGGTATTGATTGTTATGGCTCCTAAGCGTCGGAGAGGTAGTGCTATTAGTGAGAAATTTTCATCTTCTGGGGCGGAGGTTGAGTATGACCGATTGTTGTCGAGGCCGGTAGCTAAAGAACGGGGGTTTTTGCCTACTAATCATGATGAGTTGGTTGAGATGATTTGTGAGTTATGATGGGAAGGGTTATGTGAGGCGCCTTCTCCGGTTCCGTTGAATGTGTTTCGGGAGTTTTATGCAAATGCCAAAGATGATCAGAATGGGTTGTGTGTGGTTCGAGGTAGGCGGGTGGATTATAGGTCCGATGCTATTTGTCCGATTTTGGGATAGCCACCTAAGCCGAGGGGTGCTGAAGATTGGGTGCTGAAGACTAGGGAAGATGTGGACTTGGAGGCGGTTGTTCTTGAACTTTGCATTCCAGGTACAGTTTGGAACTATAAGTTGGGTACTACTGAGCCGCTTACTTTTCCAGCTTCTTCGATGAATAGGGTTGCACGAGCATGGTACCTGTTCATCTGTGCGAATATTATTCCTACTTCACATACGGGTGAAGTAACAGCTGACATAGCCATTATTCTTTGGGGGATTCTAAAGGGAAAGTACATTGATGTCGGCCATATTGTTCATCAGAATATTCTCAGGTTTTTGAAGTTTGGTTCACAGACGTCGATTCCACATGCTTCTATTGTAGCTGGTTTGTGTATGACTAGTGGTGTTAGCTGGAGTGAGGAAGAGGAGTTGCAGATGGCTGGTGCTCCCACTGATGACACGACTATTTACCAGATGGTGGAATGGCCCGACGGCATTCCACATCCTAGAGGGCTAGGTTACAGAGTTGCTGGTGCTGGTGGTCAGGGAGCGGGCGCTCCACCACGGGTTCCTAGAGCTTCGAGAGCAGGTAGTCTCAGGGTATGGTGGACATGACAGTATTGGATACACATTTCTGACGCCTGAATAGGCGTATTGATGCTATGCATGCTAGTAACCGTGAGTATGCTGAGGACATGACTGCAGCATTGAGTACGGCATTCCAGTCCACAGGTATCACAGTTCAATGGCTGGTTTTTGGAGCTCGTACACAATATCCACCACCTGATTCACCCGAGGAGGGTGATGATGCTGACGAGTAGGTATGTTTTCTGCTATCCCCTGTATTACCTTCCATTCAATGCAGACATTGAATATTTCAAGTTTGGGGGTGGTTTGGGGGATAAGTAGTGTATAGTAGTGTATGTTAGTTATTGTGTGGTATTATGTTCATATAGGAAATCATATTTCGCATGTTTAGTAGTAATTCATGCATTCATATATGTTTTGTTCATATTATTGCATGCTTGTTCGTATAGGACATTTAGTTATTTTTGTTTTGTTTTACCATCCTTTATAGTTGCATTTGCATAGCATGCATATTTCATGATCCCTTAGGATGAGCTAATTCTGATTGGTAGGTTGATGTCTTATTGAGTGTGGTAATGATGAATAGAGGGTTGATTTATAGTTCTGAAGAAATTGACTTGCATGATTCAGAAATAAAATCTTTTCAAAGTCTCATCGTTTGCTTTTGGGCTAGGTTGAGGTAATGCTTGTTTGGTTGCTTTGAGGTTAATCACTTGATTATATTTAGAATTTTCGTTATTCCCTTGATGGCGTAGGAGCACTTAAGTCTAAGTTTGGGGGAAACTAGGAATTTCATTCTAGTTGTAAATAATTGTCAATAATGGCTAGGCGTCAAATGGCTAGTAGCCGGCTCATATTTTATGAGTAGTCTAGGGTTGGAAATGAGAATTCTCATTCCAGATTGCATATATGAAAAAAAAGAGAAAAAAAAAGAGTCATGTAAATAGTTTAAATGCAAAATTAACCAGGGTGAGCTCTTTAATACTCGAGCAATTAAGTTCAATGGGGGCAATGTGCCTAGTGACCTAAAAGCCCTGTGAGGTTTGGGATCCGCCAACCTAACGCTCGCTACATGGGTATTATTGTATAAGCCTTTAGGGGTCTCATCCAATGCACGGTTAAATAAGCATGCATTGTTGTGTATAGTATTATGTATCGTAGTGTAGTAATAAAGCATGAATTCCTGTCTAACTTGAAAGAGGATGGAGGTGTTCCTAGGTTATGAAGTGTTTACAGTCTATTCTATTTATAAACTTGTGATTGTCTTGGCGAAAAATGGGTATGATTTTCGATCTAGTGTTAGGAGTATATCTGATGAGCATCGCACACACACACGTTTCTGTCATGTATTGTTAGAGTACGGGGACTTAGTCGAGCTCTATTTGGATTTAGTTGCATTCTTTGAGATATTTTCTTGCTAGTTGGTTTTGGTTAGTTCGAGGGGATCGTTGCATTTTCATTTTAGTTGCATTCTTGCATTGCATTGTTTAGTTAGATGGATTTTGTGAGTACATTCGCTGTAGGCCCTCACGAGACCTCACTCGTCCACTAGGGCTACCTAGGGGTTTAAAGGGCTTGTTGCATATGGCAAATGCAATCGTGATCACCTACGGAAGTGGTACTAATTAGTTGTATATAGTTATATTTGTGTATGCTTGAGGACAAGCATTGGTTTAAGTTTGGAGTTGTGATAAGTGGATTTTACATCCACTTGGAGCGTTCCATTTCGTCTTAAATTGATGTCTTGGTCTCAAGTTTGTTGTAGTTTTGATGTGTTTTTGTTTAATGGTGCAGGTTTGTGAATTGTAGTTTAAAGTTTGAGTATTCCATCAATTTTGGAGTTGATTTGAGCATGGAAACGAAGAAAGGAAGCTTGCTTTGAGTTACAATAAAGATTCATGTTCATGGAATTGAAGACGGAAGCCTTTGCAAAAAGAACGGGAAGAAACTGAAGTGAAAACGAAGAAAAACTGCAGAGAATTCAACCTGGCAGCAAGCTGCGTGCAGGCGGCGCGTGAGGGGCGCAGGCAGCGCATGCAGCAGAATTCTGGGTGCAGGCTGCGCGTGGTGCGTGCAAGCGGCGCGCGTGGCGCTGGTGGAAAAGCTGTTGCTGCGGAAAAAATCAGTTTTCTACCTTATTTCGAATTGAAGATGTATTTTAAGACTATTCTTGTTGGACAAGACTTCTAGGGCCTATAAAAACACATTGTATCATTGTAATGAGAGATAACTTAGAATTTCAAGAGAGAAAAGCGGAGGAAGATTCAACGTTCGTGACAAGCAACGGATCTAGATCTACTTCATCTTTTGTATTCTTTTCTTAGGGGATAATCTGGATTCTAGATTTGTTTTCTCAACTCTTTGTTCTTTTAATATTACTACCTTCATTCAAACTTTGTTTAATATCATGTTTTCATCAATTCCCATGGTGACGAACAGTTCAATTATGAACTAATCGTTGTCATGGGATTCTAACGGATTTATTTATGGAGCTTAGTATCTTGATGCATTAAAGAGTTGTGTGTGATAAATTCATGATATCCTCGTATGGTTATGCTTAATTGTTAGATGCGTAGCTAACATCTAATCTATTAATCTCTTGTGAAGCGAGAGTGGATCTTTAGATTTTGAACTTGCCATGCTAGCATAGGATAGGTTGATGTTTTAACATCATGATTTGTAGCGTAATTAGAGATAACTATGCTGCCCTATGTGATCTTAATGGATAACTTGTTCTTCAACCATTATGTTTTAAAATTCTATAGAGATATATGCTCTAAGCATAATTGGTGTCTATTCATCTTCTATCTCTTTTGTGGATGTATGTTTAGATTGGTATTCGTATACTGAGAAGTAGCGTATACTTGTTTCGTGTTATCCGATTAGATATCATAATCATTGCATATAGTGATTAAAGGCATCAGATCTAAGCAAAGTACTTAATGAAGTTAGGATCCCATGTCTATTCTCATATAAGTAAATTAGTTTTCAATCTCATTAGTTAATTAATTCTTAGTTTGATAATTGGCATCTTAGTTGAAATTAGATAATCAAAACCCTCAAATTGTTAGTTGTCTTAGCAGTGAATTAAAACCATACATTGCTGCATAGGTACATCTACTGAATTGAAACCTGAACCAGATCTTCGTGGAACGAACTTGATTTATATCTATATTACTTGTGACCACGTACACTTGCGTGATTTTGTGCTAACAATATATATGAGATTTTACACGTTTAATTTAATATTTGTGCTCTATCATGTATTATTAAAATTTGATTCGGACGATTTTATAACCCACATGAAATTAACAAAATAATCTTTAATTTAGTGATGGCTTAACAATTATTTTCCAATTAAAACAACGCAAAAATAAAAGAGAGAAGAAATTGACTATTTTTTACCATAAAAATTCTATTCGATTTATGAGATCTACTTATATTTCGTTTTGATTATCAAAATACCCTTCTTATTATTTGAAAAATAGTTCTACTAACAACCAAATATAGTATTAATAATAAGTATAAGAGTGATTTTATCCAAAACTTTGGTAGTCGATAGTCTAGTCTTCAGTACGACAAAATCAATAAGAACAGTTAGATCTTAAAATAAATAGATGAAAAACGTTGGATTTAGCATCAAAAATATTTTATATTTTAACATGTAAACTAAAAAATGTATTTATATTGAAATATGAAAAATTATGTCAATACTTTAAATCATATATAATTAGCTTTCTACATTGAATTGGATTATCAACGTAGGTAGGGGTGAGCAAAACCAGAATTTACGGTTTCGTAACGGTTCGGGTTGGTAACGATTTCGATTTTTTAAAAACCGAAAAATAATGGTTGGGTTCGGTTTGCCTTGTCAAACCGACCAATATAACCCATTCCCCCAGAATATATAATAATATATATAAATTATATTATATTATTATTTAAGAAATATAATTTAAATTAATAATTAATATATAATTATATAAAAAGAAAAAGATGTACTTACAACATGTGGTCTGCTCGTTTGCTAGTTTACTATCGAGTGTAACTATTGGTGCAACTTAACTACATGCCAAGTGTGTGTGTTTTATATTTTTTTGTTAATGTTTCAGGTCACTGGCCTGTTGAAAGTGGCGACAGGTTGAAGGCTTGTGCATTTCATATTCGATTTTTAATTTATTTTTAATTATGTAAGACTTTGAATGGTGATCTATGATTATATTTTATGAGACTTTGTAAGTTATTTTGCTGGTTCGTAAAACTTTGTAACTTAATTACCAGATTTTGATGATATTTTGTGATGTAAGTCCATTGATGCATTGTACATTTGTGTCGATTAATTTTCTGCAAGTTTAAATTTTTTAAGTGGTTTAAAACCCAACCCGTCCAAACCAAACCGCTATAATTTGGATGGTTTTATTTAGTAGTAATGGTAACGGTTATGGTAACGGATTGCTAAATTCCAAAACTATAAAATATGGGTTGGGTGGTTTAGTCATTTCAACCCAATCAACCCGACCATTGCTCACCTCTAAACGTAGGTCTTCTATACTGAATATGACTAATGTAAAAATTCGTAATTATATTTTCTTTTGAGATTCTGATTGTTTCCACTTTGATAATAATTATTAAATCATCACTAAATTAAAGATAAGTTTTTGAGCTTCACGTGGGTTGTAAAATTATCCAAATCTGATTTCTAGTCTCGAGATAGAGCCCAAATAATAAATATGAACTTTTTTTAATAATAATACATAAATAAAATTCAATTATATTATCCAAAACTTTGGTAGTCGCTAGTCTAGTAATCAGTACGATAAAATCAATAAGAACCGTTAGATCTTAAATAAATAGATGAAAAACGTTGGATGTAGCATCAAAAATATTTTATATTTTAACGTATAAACTAAAAGAGTATTTATATTGAAATATGAAAAAATGTATGTCAATACTTTAAATCATATGTAATTTTAATTTTCTTTTTAAAATTCAATTCTAATACAATCTTTTTTAATTACATCCTTTTTAGAGTATAATTTTCTTTTTGATATGATATAATCTTGATCGTCTATTTTTAAAATATTATTCGACGGTTGAGATTATTTTGGTAGTACAGTGACCAAAATTATGGATAATGTCCCTCTTATGCTTATTATATATAAGCATATAAGAAGGATATAATTATTGGCTAACATGTTTTTTTATATTATAAATTATTTTGTAAAAAAGTTATATATGTAACTAATAATAAGTTGTTTTTTGACTTTTTTGTTACATCTTATTATTACTTGATTTTTTTTCAAAATTAACGTAAATTATATGTACATATGAAGTACAGAAGACAAACATGACTTTCTGCTTTGAATCGAAACTATTTAGTAGGTAAAGTCAGGTTTGATTTGGATTGTTTCCCGAAAGCCAGGGATAGTAGTTTTCTGTAGAAGAGATGAGGGCTGCTTCGTGCTTTTGTACTTGGAATTTTTCAATGCTATCTTGTAAACTAAATTTTTGGCGTGTACTAATATCAAATTTAAAAGATGATTAATGAGTTTCCAATATTAAATTTAATAGAAGATTAATGAGTTTTGAAAAGTGAATTTTATCATATGTTTTATTAATATATTTAAAATTACAAATATTAAATTTAATTATGTTGTTAGTGAGAGTCGAACCTTGACCTATGATAGTATCGATGTTTTTAGAAGATTAGATAATCGTACAGAGTCAGTTTCATACCTTCAAAATTTAGGTTGGTTATTATGAATCCTAACAGTTTAATACTCATTCCATTTTACTTAGGACTCTTGTTGCCGTAGTATAATCTAAGCAGTCATTAATAGAACATAGTTTAGATATCATTAATTAAAATTTAGATTTAACGATCAATATTTATTTGATGGTAGTACTGACAATTAAATATCCACCTTATTCTTATTATATATAGGATATAAATTAATGTTGTTAATAAGAATCGATCCCTTGATCTATGGTAGTACACATTTATTATCCCTCTTACTCTTATTATATAATAGGATATAATAGGATATAATAGTATAGTTAAAGTAAAATATGTGGTTTACTTTTCGTAAAATAAATTTTATATAGATTTTAATTTATGTTCTCAATTTAGGAAGGTGTTAACAAACTTGTTGGGAAAGTGTTAACCGACCGACCAACCAACCAATTATACCCTATTTTGCTTATAATAGGATAGATTAGCTCGTTTGCTTATCATTAGAAAAATTATTGCTTAAGTTTTTTTTGTTTTTTCTCCTTCCATGACCATCTCTTTCCTATTTGTTCGCCTAGTTCATGACTTTATCCATTAAGTTTATTTTGTTTTTGTTTTGCCTTTTTATTTTTTTTTTGTTTGTCGATTTTGATTTATCTATACTATACTATTATAAGCGGAATAAGTTATATTTGGTTGGTAGTTTGGTACACTTTTTTGGTACACTCAATAGCAATCGTTGGATTTTGAGATAGATAAATGAGAACCGTTGGATGTAATGGTAAAAGAATATTCTTTTTATAATATATAAAATACTCTTATAGGTTCAAGGTTCGAATCCCGTCAACAACATATTATTACTCCCTCCGTCTAATATTTCTTTTCTCATTTGCTGAATGACACGGGTTTTAAGAGAGTGGATAATTAATATTGTTTTTTTATGGAGTAATGGGTATTGAATATTGTTTTTTAAGGAGTAGTGGGTATTGAATATTGGTTTTTTGGAGTAGTGGGTGGAGTAGTGGGTATTGAATATTATTTTTAAGGAGTAGTGGGTATTGAATATTATTTTTAAGGGGTTACACTGAAGCCAGGGGCATGTATCATTTTCTTGATTCTTGTTTCGGTGGTATCAAAAGGCTACTCTAGTAGACAGTAATGACACGCCGTTAGTTTAAAATTGTTGACCTGACGATTTCCGTGTTGACTTCTATGTGGATTAACATCTGTATCTGATGTGGACAAAAGGACCAGTGACTACAATACACATAAGCAACGGTTCTTTACATAACGGCTATATGTATATCTCAAAGATATATATATTAGGGTTCTTGAAAAAAATCTCAGAGTTCTTAATCATCTCTACATAATATCTCAATTCAACTTGCATAAGATCTAGGATAAACGTATCATAGAGAAGCCCTATGTCAGAAATCTCTAAATAATCGTCGGTTGGTGAATATGATAATGTGGTATGTCATTGTAACAAAAGAGTGTGCATTAGGACATCAAGGACAGCAAAAAATCCTGGAAGAAGATTTCTTACATGTGCCAAATCGAAGGTATGTATTCTTTATAGTTAGGTTATAATTATTGATAACGAGGTGTGAATGGAAGGTGTGAATGAATTTTTTTTGTTTGTGTAGGATCGTGGTGGCTGTGATTTTTTTATGTGGATGGATGAAGGAATGACTAGTCGTGGGAGGGATGGTTTTTGTGAATTTAAGCTGAACAAAAGCATAATGGAAGAAAAACTCGAAATTGCAGAAGAAAAGTTGAAAATTGCAGAAGAAAAATTGAGGATTGTAGAGGAAAAACTGAGGATTGCAGAGGAAAAATTGCGAAGGATAGCAGTGAAGAAGAAGAAAAAGACAGAGAAGCAACCAAATTGTATAAAAATATTTTATGTCGTGACTTTATTGGCCATGATTTTGTGGTGGTTGAAATACTGATAGGAAGTATTTAGTGTAGTTGCAGTGGTAGGTTTGATAATGAATGGGTTGGTTGTAGTAGATGGAGATGGTTGTAGTATTTATTCCAGATCTATGAAATGCTATCAGTTGAGATCTTTGTTATGTGCTTGTGATGATGTGAAAAATACCAAAAACAAGCAAAAGCAAAAGCAAAAGCAAAATAAATGGTTCCATATGTATCATTACCATACCAAAAGATCACCGTTCATACATTGCAGCAAAAGACCACCAAAAGACCACCCAAAAGACATTAGTAATGATACCAAGTTTGGGAACCATTAACTTAATAAAACAGTTATAGTAATTAATAAACTACTAATGCTTAATCCTCAAGCTGAAATGGATCATCTTCAGTATTGCTGAACTTGAATACTGAGCTTTGTTTACTGAGCCTTGTTACTCTTCTTTTTGGTGCACTGGTAGAACTGGTCTGCTGACTTCCCCTTTTCTTAGATGCATTAGTAGAGCTGTTTTGTTGCATTACAACGAAATGGTGGAGTTGAAGGTGGTGGTGTGGATCTGGTCCCATATAAGGTGGAACCCCAAGTGTTGGCATGAACACAGCTTGATGTCCCAAAGGGCCCCTAAACTTTTCCTGGAAGTTGACATAGTTCCTCCCAGTTTCTCCCCAATCCTCTGTTTGTCCTGGAACAAGAGGCTTTTTCTTCCTTGGTATTTTTTTTCAAAAAACCCATATGATCCACAGTTTTACCTTTCTCAGTTGTTGATGTTTGAGATGGGCATTTTGTCTTTGCTGCAATTTTTTCTTTTTCTGGAACCACTGCATTTGCCTCTTTTTCTGCCACCTCTACATTTTTCTCAATTTTTACCACCTTTGCATTTTGTTCACTGTCTGGCACCTCTACATCTTTATCATTTTTAGGCCTATTTGCCCCCTCTCCAAATAGATCATTCTCTGCAAATAGATCACATGCTCCAAACTTGTCACTATAATCATAGTGTTAATCTTCTGCAAAAAAATCATTGTCAGAGACATCTCCATCTTTGGCAATTTCTTTGCCTTTTTTTGATCCACCAACATCTTTTGTTGCATCTGATTGTTTTTCTGGAGCTTTTTCATTTCCATTTTCCTCAGTTGCTTTGCCTTTTTTCCTAACTTGTAGTTTTTGTCTCCTCAATTTCTTAGCACTTTTCTGCTTTGGAGTTGCTTTGTTTGAGCCACCCTCTACATTATTTGCTTTTTCCGGAGCATCACCTTGCTCAACCCTTCTTATTTCAGCTTCCTCATCATTTGGCTTTGTTGGACATTTTTTCTTGTTGTGGCCACTCTCCTTACACAAACTGCAATGCATCACCCTTTTATTACTATACCTTTGCAGCATTGGAACACCATTTGCTTGACTTGTTTGGGTCCTATTACCACCTTCCCAGTGTTCCCTTCTCCTCAATTTCTTTGGCCTTCCTCTGAGTTTCTTAGGAATGTCAGGTGGGAGCAACTCATCTGTTGAGAAAACATCCCAAAATTCCTCTCCCTTGATGGCCTCCACTGAATGGTTGTAAGTTGCTAGATACAAGGGTCTCTTGTAGTATTCTTAAAGGTAATCCACTGGATTGTGTCTCCTATCATGGATTGCTGCAATTGCATGTTCACAAGGTATTCCAGTGAGATCAAATACCCTGCAATCACAAGACCTTGCTTCTAAATCAACTCTCACTACCCTTGTCCCACTTTTAACCTACATATCATGTAAGTTGTCATATATTACAGTCCATATTTGTGCTTCTTTTAGACATCCTATAGGGGCATAAAAATAAACACTTACTGAAAATAGTTTCATTCCATCCCAAGATGATGTTCAGTGCCTTGATGCAGTGATAAGAACATCAAGTCTTTTTTTTAATCCTTGGATAAACTTAAAGGTCACTATTCCTCATCTCATCTCTCCTGATCCTCATCCTAGTCATTAGTTTGAAATGAAGTTCTTACAACATTGTGAGTACAGGCATGTACCTAAAACAAGTAAAGGATGTAAAAATCAAAATGGGAAGCAAAGACAGTAAAAACAAGTAAAGATCAAAATATAAGTGTGAACCTTTCATGTATGATCCAAGCATTAAAGGATTCAGACATATTGTTCTCGACATTGTCTGTCTTGGAATGGGTAGCAAAAAATGCCTTGGACCACACTTTAGCATCAAGATGCTTCAATTGCTCAGCAGCAGGTTTTGACAATCTCTCCAGCTGTGTCATTGCTTTAACATGTGCTGCAGGGTGTGTAGCACATGCAGCATTCCAAAAGGCCCTTCTCAACAGCAAAGATGCAAACCTGACAACATTAATATAGAAAGTTAGATGCATTAACAAATATTGCTAATAAACAGAGATGCATAACATATAGTACCTTTTTCTGAAATTGTATGCTCAACTTGTGGGAGCAATTCCTTAACTGTATTTTCAAGCCCCTTTTGCTGGTCACTAATGAGTATCAACCCTGCTCCAGCTCCAATATCAAGGTCATCTTTCAGAAAATCTATAAACCATCTCCAACTATCTGTGTTTTCACTCTCTACAAGTGCATAGGCAATGGGAAACATTATGTTGTTCCAATCCCTTCCAACTGCAGAGAGTAATTGGCCCCCACAGACAGTTTTAAGAAAGCAACCATCTAGCCCAAGCATTGGCCTACACCCAGCCTTCCGACCAGCCTTCAAATCAAAATAACACACATACACCCTTTTAAACTTGTTCTGATCAGTCTCACTAAGCCTAGTGGTGCTGATTTTGACTGTGTTTTGAGGGTTACTTCTAAGTATCTCATGAGCAAAGTCTCTCAACCTAGAGTATTGTTCTTTTAAAGAATCATATACACCCTCAAGAGCCAGCTTCCTTACCCTAATTATTTTGATTCTTGGAACTTCTATTTCCAACTCTTGTTTGATAGTCTCAGCCATTTCTTTTACTTTCCACTGAGGATTCTTCCTAAGCCTTTCTCCAAAGATTTCAGCTAGATACTTAACTGTTGCACGTTTATTATTATATGGCTTAGTGCACAAGTGCTCATTAATAAGTGTTTTAATAGTGCAGTTTTCACTATCTTTATCTTTGCTGCACCAAATGTAGAAGCTGCAATCAGAATCACACACAACTTGACACCTATTTTTATCATTAGTCACAAACTGTACAGGCCTCCTCTCATCAATACCATACTTCCTCACCCTATCCCTAAATTCTTCCATGTTTACAAATTTTTGCCCTACTTCCCACTTAATACTACCATCTGTTCCACATAACTTTTTGCCTCTCCTCTTTGGCTTTGGATTTGGAGGACCTACATACACTATCCTTGCATTCTTATCCTCACTAGAATTGCTCACAGACCTTAAAGATTCAGAATCATACTCAGACTCATCACTCATTACACCCTTGTTCATGTTGGACCATTCACTGTCCTTATTGTTTCCAACTTTTCATCAGTTTCAACTTGGTCTTTATCTAAGCTAAAACTCTCAGAAGACTCAGTAGCAGTGTAATCCTCATCATCACTAGCATCCCCATCAGAACTAAAATCTTTATCAGACCCCACACCCCCTGATTCCCATCATTACCCTCCAATTCATTATCAACTGCTTGCCTGGGAGTTTTTGGGACATCCAATTCATTATCAAGTGTAAAATGATCAATGTACAACTCAATCCTACTAAAGGGTTTATGTAGTGCAGTCACATCCCTAATAGTACTATCATCATACACAATCCCATACCCATCACTAAAATTCTATCCCTTACGTTTATAGCACACAAGACAATTCGAATCATACCCATACTTTTTAGCAAACTCTTCGAAGTCATGAAATGGAAACAAATCAGTATCAAAACGATGAATCTTTTCTATTCTACCACCAACGTATTTCATGTTTGGAGCAGATGTGAAATCACCATGGTGGTGAACATAGAGAGTAACATAAGGAGAAGACATACTTTAAATGCAACAAATAAACATATATAAGCATCATTATATGCATACAAGTTCGAAGACAAAACAAATTTTGAATAATATGATACAGTATACACATATCGAGTGAGAGATGAACTTTCGTGCCTTTGATTTTGTGTAAATCGTGTTGAGTTCAAAGTCATGTACACATCTAATGTTCAATTATGCTCCAGATTTTCTCAAATCCACAAAGAGAAAGACTCGATTGAACCCAATTGATGAAACCCTAATTTTTCGCCCAAATACTCTCTTCTCTCACCACGACTCGACAATAACCTATGAAGTCAATTTATCCCCACATTTGTTTTAAGTATACGTTTTTAATTGAGTCAGTAACCAAGTAGATTTCCACGTTAATATGTGTCAGACTCCACCTATGAAAACGTTAGTCCACGTAGAAGTCAACACGGATTCCGTTAGGTCAACAATTTTAAACTAACGGCGTGTCATTACTGTCTACTAGAGTAGTCCTTTTGATACCACCGAAACAAGAATCAAGAAAATGATACATGCCCCTGGCTTCGGTGTCCAATTTGATATTTAACCCTACTTTTAAGGAGCAGTTGGTGGAATAGTGGGTATGGAATATTATTTTCGAGGAGTAGTGGGTGGAGTAGTGGGTATTGAATATTATTTTTAAGGAGTAGTGGGTATTGAATATTATTTTTTATGGCCAAAAATAGTAATATGAAAAGTTAATTGAATTACCTTAAAAGGAAAGTAGGAAAAGAAATAAGGGACGAAGGGAGTATTAAACATTTATATCATCTTATAAACTACTCCTAAAAGTTCAAGGTTCGATTCCCCTCAACAACTTATTTTAGTTAAAAATTTATATTATCTATTTTCACCATATTGTTATTAAACATTTATATTACTCCCTCCGTCCCACTTATTATGTCCCATTTTGACTTTTCAAAATCAATTTCATCGAAATTTAACTGTAAATTATAATTTATTATTTTATATTTTTACAAATTTAAAAATCAATTTTAATAATACTTTACATAAATTTTCTAATGATTATTTTTTTTAATTTATATGTTAATCAGTATTTATTGATTATTATTCAAAGCATGATCAGTTTGACTTTGAAAAGTCAAAATAAAGGGCTCCAAGAATTTCAAGATTCAATTCTGTTGTGGAAAAAAAATAGGTTGTAGATTGCGGCTAGGGTTAGTGAACTTCGAGTTTTAATGGCTGCTTCCATGTTCGAGACTAAGCGTTCCTCGTAGAATGCCTACGTATCTCAATGAGAATCAAGCCAAAAAATGTAGTTCTGAGAATGAGGGGTCAGACCCTTATATAGACATCGGGAGCCTTAGAATCGTAGTAGGGTTAGGAGACTTGATAGACAAGCCACCTCCTTGAGGAAGGTTCTAGACTCCTGCCTTATAGGAGTCAGTTTCCATATTGAACTTGGTTCCTTGGAAGCTACTCATAAAAATATTGTATCCTTATTTGACTCTTATTTACAAGCTGTTAATTAGCCCTTTATATCAATTAAGAAATTAATATTTAATTATGGTTTTGGGCCTGATTAACGGGCTTCGTATTTGGACCAAACTAGGTTACAATTAATGTATCATTAATTGTGTATTTAGGGCTTATTTTTAGCCCAATCATTTGCCCCCCAACTTCTAGGAAAACGCTCAAGTTTTCGTAGAAGTTATAACTTTCCTTTATCGAGACTCGGGGTTCATTTTTATTCCCTAACCGGGGATTCAATACACTAGTGTTTCACGAATATCGTCTTGATGTAAAGTGTGGAGCGACCTACACGTTTACGACGATGTTCCTTATTCGAGGCTAAGCAATTATTTTTCAATAACTTTTGTTATTGAATTTTGCTCATTTATTTCAAGGAGTTATTTACAAAATTCCTCGTATTTTTCCATTATTCTCCTAATTTTTTAGGATTTTTCTAGTACCCACGGGTATTTTTTCTTTATTTTTGACTTATCAATCAAAAATATTAAATTGTGCTTCAAGCATAAAATAATTTAAAAACTATTTTTCTACTTTTCTGGAATTTTTGGAGTTTAATTTCCAATTTTTCACCATTTTGGAAAACAACGTAACAATTATTTCCCACTTTCCAGAATTTTTTGTGTACCAACAGGTATTTTATTTATTTTTGATAAATTACCAAAAATAAAATATTGGGCTCCCAGCTTTAGAAATAATTTTATAAATCATTTCTTAATATTCCAGAATTTTTATAGGTACTTTACTTATTTTTTCTTTTTTTAGAAATTAATCAAATAATTACCAAACTAAAAGCTTTTTAATTTAAATAAAGGAGATCACCTGCTGTTGTGTTGTTTCACTCTAGGTGTGGGTGATGACCGCCTAGGGGACTTCTTCCTTCCAACGCGCAGAAGAGGAGGCCTGGGAGGCGTGCCATATTTTTGCTTGTTTTGCCTTTTTCTTTTTGTAAAACAAAAGAGAAAAAAGGGATCTTTGTGTTGCTCCCAGCTTGGCGTGTCACTTAGCCGCCTAGAGGGCTTCCTACTTCCAAGGCCCATACGTGAGGTTTGGGTGGCGTGCTTGGCGTGCGTAAATTAATTTTTTTTTTCAACAAAAAGGCATCAGTTTTCTTTCACCCTGGGCGTGTGTGACGGCCGCCCAGTAGACCATCTTCTTTCCACGCGCATGTAACCTGCCTGCTAGGCGTGGCACAATTTCCTTTCATTTGTTTTTTTTGATAATCTTCACCAAAAAAATTAAATGACTGGGCCTCATATGTTAGGCATAATTTTTTAATTTTGGGCTCAAGCCTTTATTAAGGATTTTTGTAGATCCTTCCAGAATTCTTTAGAAACTTATAGAATTTTCCTTGAATTTTCAAATATTGTGGGCTTCCCGCCTTTTGATGGCCCAATGACCTTTTCCTAAGCCCAATTATCTGGTACAAGAGGTTTGTTTAGCTTTTTGACCTGCTAGCTTCTAGTATAAAAAGGGTGGAGTGTGATTTCATTTTAACACTTCACTCAAATCTTCTCAAAACTTCTCTCAAATTTTCTTACAAGATCTTTGCTAGGGTTCCACCGTGGGAGATTTCCGGCCATCTTTTCCGACCTAGTCTTTAAAGTTCCTGTTTGAGCATTCATCTTCTTCCTTTGTGTTTTCTGGATTCAAGCTTTCATCAATGGCGGATTCCGGCTCGTCCTAATCCCAGATATCTCAACCTATTGCTCCTCAGTCTAGGGCTAATCGAGGTAAGACATCTCTTATTCATGCTAGTGTTTACTCACTTAGAGATTTGCTTACTGAATTTGGGGAAGGATTTCCAAATATGCTCCATTTAGATGCTTATAAATATCCTTCCAAATATGAACAAAGCGATGCTGATACTTTAGCCGTGCTTTTAGGTATAAAAGGGCCTTATAGGGCCGTAGCTCCAGGGCCAAATGATCGAGCCTGCTACCCAAAGCCCGGGGCCATTAGAATCTATAGAGAAACCTTTTGCTCTGGTTTTAGGCTACCTCCTCCAGATTTTGTTTATCGCCTTCTTGCTGAAGCTAGGGTTTGCCCAACCCAACTTACACCAAATGCTTGGCGTTGTATATACGGTTATCTTGCCCAATGCAAAAAACACAACCTTCCGCCTAACGTCTCCGTTTTTCGTTATTTCTTCAAATTTGTTAATACTCCTAATAATACTGGCTGGGTGATAATCCAATTTAGAACACTAGCCCATAGTATAGTTATCTCCGATACTTCTCCCGACTCCCTCCCCAAATGGAAGATACAGTGGTTTTATGTCTTTATGGAGGGAGACAACTGAGACAATTATTTTTGCCCAAAATTTTGTAAGGCCGAGGACGGGGATATGAAGACCCTCAAGATAGGGGTTGAAGAGGATGCTGCATTCGCATTCTTATGGGTGATTGTTTGCATCATACCGCAAACTTAGTTTCTGAAGTCAATCTTCAGAAATATGGTTTCAATGACTTGAGCCCTGAGGGTATAGCTCCTTCCCTTGGTTTATTTTTTTGTTCGCTATGCTAACTCTAATCGTTCCATTTTCTTCTTGCAGCTCAGAATGTTCTCAGTTCTATTTTCAAGAAGCAAGAGGCTGCAGCGGCTAAGGGGGCTGCAGTCGAGGTCTCCAGAACTAGGAAGAAGAAGAATAGCGATGCTGAGGTTATTGTGCGAGTTCCTACCTTTTTGGCTGAGAAGCCCAAGGTTATTGATGAGGATCCCACCCCATACGTAGTGCAGTGGGGGTTACTTAACAAAGACACAGTTGTTGGAGATTGTAGAGCTGTAGCAGAGTGGTCAAAGAACGTGGTGACCTCTCGTGATAAGGGCTCACGTGGTGGAGTCTTCGGATGATCTCCAGATTGAGCTACTTGGTGCTCAAGCTCTTGCCTCGGTACGTCCTTCAACTTTCCTTTGTCCATTTTCTACTTATGTTTTGCTAGGGTATATCCCAATTATTGTTTTCCATGCTTTGTAGGCCAACACATATCTTCAGGCTACCTTACATAACTTGAAGGCAATGAGGGCCGAGAAGACGATCGTTGAGCGTGACCATGATAGATATTTTGAGGCCTCTACGGCCAACTTTGAGAGCTTTAGGACTGTGGAGCTGGAGATGGCCCAGGAGAAAGAGAAGACCCGTAAGTTAGAACTAGAGGTTGCAAGGGCTCGTGCGGATGTCTTAGCCGAGTACAAGGCATCTCAGGAGTTTGATGATCTCCTGAATGTTGAGTATGATGATAACTTCCCAGGGACCTTTAAAACCTGTTAGGAGCGAATCATCGAGGTGCTGGGGGGAAGATTGAGGGAGTTACTTTGGAGAAGTTCCCTGTTCCTCCTATTCCGGGCCTTGTCACGACTACTCAGGAAGGGGCTACAGAGACAGTTGCTGGTGGTGACTCTCAGCCATCACAGGATGCGGTTTCTTCTCCTCTTGAGTTAGATAGCTCCCCCAAGGAGAAGGATCCCCCTTTTGAGGATGCCATCCTTGGGGACTTAGATATTTAGATAGCCCTGCGCGACTTACTTTTGTTTTGTTATTCTAAACCTTTACCCTTCGGGGTTCGCGATGTAATCCTAACTTAACTATCTATATAGTTAGTTTCCTTTGTCTCCATATTCTTATCTTTTGATTATAGTTTGTTATGCTTTTGAGTTCTCTTAGTACTTGGCATCTTGGCTTGCACTAAACTTGTGCTTTGGTACTACATTCATCTTTCGTGCTTAAAACAACAAAACAAAAAGAGTAACTCAATTGAAAGCAAGAAACAAACTTTATTAATAAGCTGACAAAGAATGTCGATAAAATGGGTTCAACCCTTACATAGATACTCTACTTCTTACTCGGGGCGATAAGCCCTGGAATGGTTTCACCGAACATTATTTCTACTTCTCCTCATAAATATGAAGCTAAGTCCTGTTAGGATAGCTTAAATATAATAAACCTTCAGGTTCAAGGCATGTCAAGTATGGGGCACCTCGTCCTAGTGTCTTCCTGACTCGATACGGCCCTTCCCAATTAGGGGCTAGCTTTCCTTTCTGTTTGACGCCAGAGGCCTCTATCTTCCTTAAAACCAAGTCGCCTTGTCGAAAAAACCTCTCCTTAACCCTTTGGCATTTGCTTCATCCCTAACCTCATCAATCAGATCAATGGTTAGCCTCATGACTTCTTCATTAGTCTCTAGTTCATATGCTTCTACCCGAGGTGATGCATGCATAATCTCCAGGGGCACAACTGCCTCGGCTCCGTAAGCAAGTAAGAACGGGGTTGCTCCTGTAGTCACTTTGCAGGTAGTACGATATGCCCATAGTATAGGCAGCAATTCATCCACCCTAGTGTTTGTTTCTTGAGCGTTCGACCCTCTTCTTCAGTCCATCAAGGATAATCTGGTTTGATACCTCTGCCTATCCATTAGCTTGAGGATGAGCTACTGAAGTTAAGCGAAGCTCGATTGCATTCTCATCGCAATACTTCTTGAACTCTTCATTATTTAACTATCGCCCATTATCCGTCACAAGGATTCGTGGGATACCATATCTGCAGATTATGCTCTCCCAAAAGAACTGAGCAACTTGCTTGCTGGTTATCTTGGCTAAGGGCTTAGCTTCAATCCACTTGGTGAAGTAATCAATAGCCACTATCAGGAACTTCCTTTGTGCTGAGGCTACAGGGAAAGTGTTCGCACTAAATAACGCAAGCGTACGCGGTCACAAGTAATATAAGGTTAAGTTGAGTTCGTTCCCACAGAGACTGGTATATTTCAGATTATGCACTTATGCAACAATGTAAGATTATTATTCACTGCTAAGACAAATATCAAAGTTGTGGTTTGATTAACTAATCTAACTAACAAGCAATTTAACAATACTAAGAATTAATTAACTAACGTGATTAAAACTGAATTACTTTTGAGAGATAAAACAAGGGATTCTAACTTCATTAAATACTTCGTCTAGATTTGACGCCTTTAATCAATGTATGTGATGGTTATGATAACTGATCGGACAACACGGAACAAGTACACGCTACCTATCAATATACGTATACCAAACTACTCAACATTCATAAAAGAGATAGAAGCTAAGCCGACACCAATTATGTTTAGACCCTATATGTCTATAAGATTTGAAAACATAACGGTTTAAGAGCAAGTTATCCATTAAGATCACATAGGGCAGCGTAAGATGGTTAAAATTACACTACGAACCATGATGTCAAAACATTCATAAACCTATGCTAGCATGGCAAGTTCTAATCTCTATATCCACTGTCGCTTCATTAAAGATTAATAATTTAGATGTTAGCTACGCTTCTAAAAGCATTAAGTATAACCATACGAGGATATCAACAATTCAACACACACAAATCTTTAAAGCAATCAAACTACTAAACTCCGTAAATAAATCCGTTAGAATCCCATGACAATGATTAGTTCATAATCGAACGGCTCGTCATCATGGGATCTAATGATAACATGATAATAAACAAGGTCTGAATAAAAACAATAGTGCTAGAGTAATAAGGTTTAGAAAACAAATCCAAAAACGCGGATCCAAAATATCGCCTAATAGAAGAATACAAAAGATGAAGTAGATCTAGATCTCCGTTGATTATCACGATCTTCCGGGAATCCTTCTCTAACTCAACTCTCTTGTCTCTCTCTATGTACAAAACGTCCCTCTTATGATGGTAGCATGTGTATTTATAGCCCAGGCATCTTGGACGGAAAGAAAACATAAAAATCCAACTTAAACTTGAATCAAGAATTTCAGCAGCCCGAACCAGTGTGCCTGCGCAGCCATGGAGCGCGTTAGCTCTCTCCTAGACTGGAAATTTTACTACAAACATATTCGTCTTCTTCCAAGCTTTCCAACGACTGCTTACGGGCCTCAAACGGACTTGTAGAACTCCAGATAGGCCAAAACAGTGGAGACTGCGCAACCTACCCGAAAAATCCGAATTTTAATCAAATTAGCCTCCAACTCTTGCTATTTAAACTCCAAGCCCTCCTTTATTATATTTACTTGATACTTCTTTTCTTAACGTATCTCTGGCCTGCTTCTGACCTCCTGTTTGCGAGCTAAATTCCACTACAGTTATGTCATTAAACACCACCAATGCCTCCAACTATTAGTTCTGCAAAACTCAATGAAAACACATTAAACACACCACATACTTGAGGTCAAGTAATCAATTTAAGCCGATACGAAGCATTCCAAGTGGATATAAAATCGACTTATCACACCCCCAAACTTAAACCGATGCTTGTCCTCAAGCATAAACAGACTCAACACATACAAATGCAATGCATGAATGCAACTAAATGAAAATGCAAAGATCCCCTCGGATTAACCATAACCAATTCAGCAAGCAAATATCTCAAAGAATGCAATAACTCCAAATAGAGCTCGACTAAATCCCCGTATACTAACATTACATGAAAAGAAACGTGCATGTGTGCGACGCTCATCAGATATACTCCCAACACTAGATCAAAACCATACCTATTCTTCGCCAAGACAATCACAGGTTTATAAATAGAATGAACGCTAAACACTTCATAACTCAGAGACACCTCCATCATCATTTGAGTTAGACAAGGATTCATGCTTAATTACCAAACAAATAACGACACATAACACAACACACGTGCTTATTTGACCGTGCAATGGATAAGACCCCTGAAGGCTTATACAATAATATCCATGTAGCGAGCGTTAGGTTAGTGGATCCCAGACCGGAAAAGCCTTAGGTCACTAGGCACAAAGTCCCCTAGAACTTAATTACTCGAGTATTAAAGAGCTCACCCGTGGCCAATTCTGCACTTACACATTCACATAACTCTTTTCTTTTTTCATTTTTTTTCTTTTTTCTCTTTTTTCTGATTTTTTTCTTTTTTTTTTCACACACAACTAACTTGGAATGAGTGCGTTTCGCTCCATCTCATGGAGTTGCATCCAACAACTGAAATATCCCTTTCTTTCTTCGTTCTCAATGCCAAAAATCCCTCTTGAAGCTTTTTCCACGCAATCTGATTTTTTTAACTGTTCCATCTCCCTTTTCACAATCTTATCAACGACATCCACCTTGAAACACTCCACTGAATCTGACGGATATTTTGTTTCTTTGAACACTTTGAAAGTGACTTTCTGATCATGCACTCTCATGGTAAACTCTCCTTTTTTCACATCGATCAAAGTTCAACCCGTAGCTAGAAATGGTCTTCCCAAGATGATGGGAATCTTCTTATCCTCCTCAAAGTCTAGAATAACAAAATCAGCAGGGAAGATGAGCTTATCCACTTTAACCAAGACATCCTCCACTATACCTCTCGGATATGTGATCGACCGATCTACCAACTGCAAGGTCATATTAACCGGTTTCGGATCAGGCAACCCAAGTTACTTAAAAACAGACATCGGCATCAGATTAATACTAGCTCCCAAGTCAAATAAGCATTTTCTGAAAATTTGATTGCCAATAGTGCAAGATATGGTAAAACTTCTCGGATCTTTGAGTTTCGGAGGCAATTTTTGTTGCAGAACAGCGCTGCATTCTTCGGTCAAAGCAACTATCTTTAAGTCTTCCAATTTCAACTTCCTTGAAAGAATACCCTTCATGAACCGTGCATAACTAGGCATATTTTCAAGTGCCTCTGTAAAAGGTATATTAATCTGTAATTTTCTAAATACCTCAAGAAGTTTGCCTAACTGGTTATCAAGCTTCTTCTTCTGGAGTCTCTGAGGGTAAGGTGGAGGAGGGTAGATATATTCATCGTCCTTCTGCTGCTCTAAAACTGATTTTTTAGAAGACTTCTTGCTTTTTACTGCTCCACTGCTCATATCTGATTTTTCCAACTCAGCATCCGATTTCTCTTTCTCCGCATCATCACAAGGGTGCGAATCTGATTTTTGTAGCTCATCCTCTACAAGGGTGCACGGGGCCGCGGTCAATGGCATCTGCTACTTGCTCTGCTGATTATCTACTTCATTTACCATTCTTTCTGTGACTTTTCCAGACCTCCAAGTGATAGCTTTCGCTTGTTCATGGAAAACTTTCTTTCCTTGATTAGGCTCCGTGTCACTAGGAAGCACTCCCTCTAGCCTATTTATTTAGCAAACCAGTAGTAATTTGCCCAATCTAATTTTCCAAGGTCTTGAGCGAGGCAGCTTGACTTTTGAACATCAATCTCAACTCCTCTAGTTCTGATTTTTCAGAAGTGGAATGCCCAGAACCTGCACGTGAATGTTGTTGCTGAAACCCGGAGGTTGAGATTGCCTAGGGGTATACTGTTGTTGAAAATTCCGCCCTTGCTACTGCTGAAAAATCTGGTTCTGCTGCTACTGAAAATTCTGAGGATTGTAAGGCCTTGCTCCATATTGTTGACCTTGAATTGCTGATTTTGTTGCTGGGATGGTAGCATGTCACCCTAATAATTGCTCCAACTGTAATTCGGAGGATTTCTTTTGCTCGGATGATAGGTGGCTGGAGCTGGTTGCTGCGGTCTCTGAAAATTGCTCACAAACTGTACCGACTCACTAGATATGGCACACTGATTCATCTCATGTGCACCCGCACAAAGCTCACAAACACTTGCCACCTATTGAACTACATAGTTAGTCAATGAATCCACCTTCATAGTCAGAGCCTTTAACTGAGCTGCTATAGCTGTAGCTGTATCAACTTCCAGAATTCCTGTTACTTTGCCTTGTGGTAATCTCTGAGTTGGATTCTGATATTTATTAGCAGCCATCGTCTCAATTAGCTCATAATATTCCTCATAGCTCTTTGTCCATAAAGCTCCACCTAATGCTGCATCTAATAATGGTCTAGATTGTGCTCTCAGCCCATTATAGAAACCATTGATCACCATCCAGTCGGGCATTCCACGATGCGGACACTTCCTAAGCATCTCCTTGTAGCGCTCCCAAGCTTCACATAAAGGTTCTCTTGACTGCTGTGCAAATTGAGTAAGAGCGTTCCTAATTGCTGCTATTTTTGCCATGGGGAAGAATTTAGTGAAAAATTTCTGAGCAAGATCCTCCCATGTAGTAATAGAACCGGATGTGCATATTAGGATCTTCCGTTGGAGCACCCCCAAACTGAACTGAATTCTGTACTATTTGAATCGTGCTAGGCTTGATTTCAAAAGTATTAGCTGCAATGGCTGGTCTGACAATGCTAGACTGAATGTCATTGATTTTCGGCTGAGAATAGTCCTTCAAAGCCTTCGTTGCTGCTGCTGGTTCTCCCATATCTTTAGTTGCTGCAAGTTCTTCTTCTGCCAGTTTACGCGATTGAGAACGTGTTGACATACACACTCAAGTACCTGAAACACACAAACAAAGCAAACTAAGTAAGAAAAAATATCCGAGTTAGTGAACTTTAACGACCACTGATGACAAGCACATAAACTATAATAAACACCGAGTCCCCGGTAGTGGCGCCAAAAACTTGTTCGCACTAAATCACGCAAGCGTACGCGGTAATAAGTAATATAAGGTTAAGTTGAGTTCGTTCCCACAGAGACTGGTATATTTTAGATTATGCACTTATGCAACAATGTATGATTATTATTCACTGCTAAGACAAATATCAAAGTTGTGGTTTGATTAACTAATCTAACTAACAAGCAATTTAACAATACTAAGAATTAATTAACTAACGTGATTAAAACTGAATTACTTATGAGAGATAAAACATGGAATTCTAACTTCATTAAATAGTTCATCTAGATTTGATGCCTTTAATCAATGTATGTGATGGTTATGATAACTGATCGGACAACACGGAACAAGTACACGCTACCTGTCTGTAAACGTATACCAAACTACTCAACATCCACAAAAGAGATAGAAGCTGTGCAGACACCAATTATGTTTAGACCCTATATGTCTATAAGATTTGAAAACATAACGGTTTAAGAGCAAGTTATCCATTAAGATCACATAGGGCAGCGTAAGATGGTTAAAATTAGAATACGAATCATGATGTCAAAACATTCATAAACCTATGCTAGCATGACAAGTTCTAATCTCTATATCCATTGTCACTTCAATAAAGATTAATAATTTAGATGTTAGCTACGCATCTAAAAGCATTAAGTATAACCATACGAGGATATCAACAATTCATCACACACAAATCTTTAAAGCAATCAAACTAATAAACTCCATAAATAAATCCGTTAGAATCCCATGACAACGATTAGTTCATAATCGAACGGCTCGTCATCATGGGATCTAATGATAACATGATAATAAACATGGTTTGAATAAAAACAATAGTGCTAGAGTAATAAGGTTTAGAAAACAAATCCAAAAATGAGGATCCAAAGTATCGCCTAATAGAAGAATACAAAAGATGAAGTAGATCTAGATCTCCATTGATTGTCATGATCTTCGGGGAATCCTTCTCTAAATTGACTCTCTTGTCTCTCTCTGTGTACAAAAAGTCCCTCTTATGATGGTAGCATGTGTATTTATAGCCCAGGCATCTTGGACGGCAAGAAAACATAAAAATTCCAACTTAAACTTGAATCAGGAATTTCAGCAGCCCGAACCAGCGCGCCGGCGCAGCCATGGAGCGCTCCCGTGCCCTCCTAGACTGGAAATTTTGCTACAAATAGATTCGTCTTTTTCCGAGCTTTCCAACGACTGCTTACGAGGCTCAAACGGTCTTGTAGAACTTCAGATATGGCCAAAACAGTGGAGACTGCGCGACCTACCAGAAAAATCCGAATTTTAATCAAATTAGCCTCCAACTCTTGCTATTTATACTCCAAGCCCTCCTTTATTATATTTCCTTGATACTTTTTTTCTTAACGTATCTCTAGCCTACTTTTGACCTCCTGTTTGCGAGCTAAATTCCACCACAATTATGTCATTAAACACCACCAATGCCTCCAACTATTAGTTCTGCAAAACTCAATGAAAACACATTAAACACACCACATACTTGAGGTCAAGTAATCAATTTAAGCTGATATCACTACTTAAAAACTACAATATACATCAGTTTTTGGCCGATATCTTACATAACTTATAACATCAGTTCTTATAAGTAGAGCTATTGTGTTAGTGTATGATTGACATCGGTTTTTGTCACAATATCTATTGTTTTAGTGTATGATAGACATCAATTTTATAAATAGAACTGGTGTGTTCGTGTTTAATAGACATCAGTTTTTATAAATAGAATTGGTGTGTTAGTGTTTAATAGATATCATTATTTCTAGTTCTAGTTGATGTTTTAGTCTGTAATGGACATCAATTTGTTACAAATATAAGGTGTTAGAACTGCATTTTGACAATATTAATCTTTTTCCTATACATTATTTCCATCAATATTTGTGCACAACAATAACCAAACTAAAACAATACCAAGTCAGAACTAACCAAACACATATATTAACCAACATAAATATCAAGTATCAAGTATTCTTATATAACCAATCAAAGCCAAACTAAAAGCTAGCAACTAAACCCAAATATCAAGCATTCCCATCAGGAGCTGTTTCAAAGAATTCGAGATACATCGACGTCATGGTCTTCTTTTTCGGTTTTGTTGAGGGAGCAGAGTTTGCTTCTTATGAATAAGCCCCAACATCCACCGGATCAATGCTTGAAATGAGGGCCACATCCATCATGGCCTTTGGTTCAATATCTGTCCCAACGAAAAACTAGATTAATAGTTATGGTGTGTTTCAACAATTGTAAAGACCAAAGCATACTAACACACTTTGTCAACTAATAATTAAGAACAAAATATCATCATACGTACATTAGTGTGCTTAACAAGCTCACAAAATATCCAACGATCAAACCCAAGCATTCACTTAGAAAATCATAAACAAAAAAGTGCAGTCTGATACCTTTCAAATGTTTAAATGCATTGTTGATTCCCCAATCCATTATACCCAAAGCTTTTCCACTGACTGGTCCTGTCTGTTTTGGAAATAAAAGAAAAGAGAAACACTAATTTTAGTTTTAGAATTCCAGTAAAACATAAGGTGGAATATGAATTAGAATTAGCAATAGCAATTGTTTACTATTTATAAATAGACGTCTGATCTAGGCTGAAAATACAAAACTTGTGCTAAGATGTACCACAGGCTTGACTACTGCCCTGCTACTATTAGTAATAGATACATGAGCTTGTGCCACAATTAACTAACTGGTAGCAAAATTAATGATGTTACTAAAACAAAACAATTGTCAAACATATAAGAAAGAAAGCAGCTATAAACTATAAACGCATGAGAGCATTATGGTTACCTACCGAGTAGAGGTTTTCAGTACAACACATTTACCCTTCATTTGCGAGTCAAGATCGATATTTGCACCATCTTCCTCAGGGTTCATTTCCAAAATCTATAAGCAAGAATACAAGAGAGTGAGTGCCAAGTAGAATAGCCAGAACTGAACTGGGAACACTGCTTTCCACTTTTGGCACAAGTGTAGTCTCTACAAAATATCATCTTAATCAGACATCCACATAACATAGACAATGATATTCTATTTTCTACTCAGTAACTAGAAATGAACTTGTCTTCAATACCACAATATTAAACTTGTTCAGTAAAAACTAGATCAACTGTCTGAAGAAGTTCAAAAGTCTAGAAGGGAGAACAGTTTTGTCTTCTATTCACAGCCAATGGAAGTAAACAATTACTGATAAGTAGTCAACAACAAAAATTACCAACCATGTGAATCGGGTAGGCTTTTAAGATTCCCGTACACTGCAAAGTACACCTACATGTGAGATTAATACTTCTGTCACTTGAGCGAAATAAACAAGGAGCTTCAAAAAATAAGATTTCTACCAGTTTACTCGGTGTTTTGAAAAGAACTTAGTTACGTGCCTCCACACGAGTACTCTACTAGTGTAACTCAATTTTTTGTTTGGCTTATATCAAAGTGTTCAACTTATGTGCATCATTTGAATAGCTATTTAAATGTGATCGATCATCTATATACAGAATTACATATCGCGATGTAGCTTTCACATCACAGGCTTGTTGATCTGCACAATAAAATTTGATATTATCATCACGGAGACTCTAAACCAAGAGAAAGTCAATCTCAAAATGATATACAGAATCATTGACAGTAAATGTTCCTGATTCTACATTAACTGTATACACTTGTCTACGTAGCATATCAATTTATTATTACAAATGAAATAATAATAAGTAGTTATACCTAAATCTCACCAGACTTGATTTTGTCGAAGGTCCTCACATCGATAACAGGATACTTACCAGACTTCACTTTCAATGAAAAGGGACCTTCCTATGGCCTATGGATTCCATATTTCCTCAAGTCTCCATACTTTATCTTGCTAAGCAACATCATCAAGGAGTCTACTATGTAATAAGGAAAGTACTTGAAAAGAATTAGCCCCCAGTACACCATTCCTCTTGAAAAAACATGTGCCTAAATGCATCATCATATATAATTAATAAACACAATACAAAAGATCAACTTTAAATAAAAAATCAAAAGATAGGGATGACAAATGCTAATTAACCCCAAGTTAAAAAGAAGGTCAAATAAATTTAAAAAATTATGGTTTCGAGTTAATTAATCCCAATTAAAAATTACATCAAAATAGAGCTAATGGAACTTAGGGTTTGGATTTAAAACCCCCAATTTGTAATGAAATTGTAATATCTGGGAATTTCGTACTCTGTAATTATATTATATTATTATAAAAATATTTTAATCGACAAGTTGTTATGTGATTATATGGTTGTTGACGTGTTTTGTGAACATAATTGTTAGGTGTGTTAAGGTGAAATTATTTTGATTTTAAGAATACTTTTAAAGATATTAAGTATAATTTTTATTTGCGTGAATATTTGTTTAAAATGTTTGGAGCTAGTGAAAATAAAATATGTGCTTTAATTGGTGAGTCATTATATGATTAAATAAATATAGATGTGTTGATATGAATTTATATTAAATTTTACATACTTTTAAAAATGTGTAGAAATATGATTTTTAATTCGCTTAAACATTTTTGTAAAATTATTGGAGTTAGTAAAAAAATCATGAGATTTCTTGTTTTATTGTCTTTATGAATTTAGAGACTTTTTTAAAAAATAAAGGTTTGATTTAATTTCGAATTAAAGTATTTTATAATGATTTTTCTATTTATTATTCTTGTAAAATCCAAATCTTTTTATAAAACAATCTTAAAAATATTTTAAAAATATCTTGATAAAGAGAAAACTGTGTTTTAAATATTTATGTCCATCTTTTATTTTTAAAACCAAAGTATCTTGTAATTAGGATTTTGTAAGTCTTTTATTTATTAAAATTATATCATTGGAAATTGAATTAGTGTGTGTGTGTGTTGCATAAAACCAAACCCTTCCCCATTTTTTTTATGTCGGCAAACCCCCTCCCCCCCGTGTGTTTTCACCCGTCCCCTTCTCTCTCAAAATTTTCTAACCCTCCATTGAAGATTCAAACTTTTCAAGGTATTTCCTCCATTAAAATTCAAGTTCTTGGTAAGAAAAACAATCTACTCTCAATTCTCTACAACCCTATACCCATGAATCATATTTTTTCTTCAATTTTCGAACGAGGGTTTACATGCAAGGTTTGTTTTGGGTTTTTCGAGTGATTTACATGTGTTATGTGGATGCATGTTGGTGATTATAGGTTATTACATTGAGTTTCATGATGGGTATGAAATTTTATGAGTTTATAAGGTGTGATTAGTTGTGTATTGTTAATTGATGATTGTTAGTAGGTGTAATTTAAAAAGGGTTTGAGATTTTGATGATTATATGTTATGAAATTTGATGGGTAATAGTTATAATTTGATTTTTGTGTATGATAACATTAGTGGGTATTTGAAAGTAGAGGGTTAGTTCATTTAAATTGCATGTAAGTGATAGTTATGTGATTAATTGACTTGAAGTGTGTAAGTATTGTTGAGTTGTGGGTGATGATGTTGATGATGAGAGAGAGAGAGAGAGAGAGATAGAGATAGAGAGAGAGAGAGAGAGAGAGAGAGAGAGAGAGAGAGATAGGGAGAGAGATCGAGGGAGAGAGACCGAGAGAGAGATAGAGAGAGGCCGAGGGAGAGAGGCCGAGAGGGAGAGGGAGAGATGTCAAGAAGAAGGAGGAAGGAGAAGAGAGATTGAGGTAAAAATTAAATGTTTCTTAGGAGTTAAATTACTTAATGATTTGAATGCTAATTGGTTTAAGTTGTTACTTGAATTTAACTAAGTGTATAAAACAATGTATAAGCAAATTATCATAGGGATAGTAACTTGATTTCAAATTGCTTGGTTGTTGTTTATAAGTACTACAAGAAAATGGTGCTATGATTGGGAGTTAAATTCTTAACCATATGTGTACTACTTGAATTAATTGTTACTTGAAATCGTTCTTAGTAGAAAGGTATAGCTAATAGTACAATCATGATAACATGGACATGGGGTGATAAAATTGTTTACTTGTAATTTATTTGTTGATTATTGATTAAGGTAGTAGAGTGTAAATATAATGGTGATTGTTTGGACCGGTTGTATTCCGGTATGGTATGACGATTATACAAAAGAGATGCTCCTGAAATTTTTAAGAAATTATAAAGACGACTTCAAAACCTTATGGCACATCTCTAATGTTAATCGTGATATCATTAGAGTACTATACTATACTACATTATATGTTATATGGCTTTACGTGCTATGTGACTTATGTGATTACGTGTATATAAAGACATATGTATATAAGTATAACAGTGTCGTTGGGGCGATAGTATTATAAGTTGTCTTGTGGTATGTAAATAATGAGGGGGGAAAATAAGGTATTGATTATATTGTTATAGGTCCGAGTAGGAGACCAGGCAAGGAACCGATTGAAGAAGAAGCTAATTAAGTGCAATCTCGAGTATTAAGGCAAGTGTACTACCCTACCTTTATTGTTACCATATGATAAATGCTATGAGATATTGAATCGTTGTTTTGTTTCGAACTGATATCACGCTCTTTTGACCTTATTACCTTTGCGTACCTTGTGATTGATTATATAACCCTTGAACCTAATTTGACTTGTTAAACAATACCCAAAACCTTGAAACTAAATTGCTTAACTGAATTCATACTTATACCTTTTCACTCCAATTAAAATGACCATATTACTTAGAACCGATTCATACTTTCTTGAATTCTTGAACCGATCATATAAATGTCTTCTTGTACAATAAACTTCTTTTTACCTTGAGACATTTATTGATTCTTGATTTATCTTTCTTGACTTGACCAAATTATACTAAACAGAATCCCAACTCCCAAGAATCCAAATTGATTAACTTTCTTCACTTTGCCTTGACATTTATTTGAAATCTTAAATTCCTATTCTTGTTGATCAGAAATTGTTATGATATTGATATTATTGCTTCATTGAGACGAATTGAACTTGACACAATTTTTCATTTGACTCTAATGGAATTGGATGGAATTTTATTTTGACCGAGGCGCCGGTCCAAATTATTATGTTATCATTATAGGCCAATGTGTGCCTTGGATCCTCTTATATTTGAGAACACGTATTGGATATACGGGTTCGGAGCTCTGACGTAGGCTGATCACCCAGCTTTGCTCGTAGCGTCTTATCAGATATTCCAATTCCTATTCATCTTATTTGTTGTTGATTTAGTTGATAACTTTCAGTTGCAGATTATTATATCTTGCTCTACATTTGATTTAGTCTACCAGTTTTTACATTGTTGGATTATACACTTGTTGGGCATTTGGCTCAATTATTTTGTTTTCCTTCCAAACCTTACAGTGAAACTTGAAGATGGTAAGGACACTTGATACCGCTCGTAAGAATTGTGGTGGATCAGGACTAGCCTATAGAAGGCGTTTTATTCAGGTAGAAGGGAGTGACGACCTAAAGGCTTCAATATTAGTATAACTTAAAAATTTGGTCTGTAAGAACTTCAGTATTAGCAGTGTGTTGCTAAGTACTAGACTTTATCGTTTTTCAGTATTCTCGGTATTTCGTACTTTATGTTGGTTGGTATTATGGACCTTTGGATAATTGCGTATCGGTGGATGTCATCGATATTGTTGTCGTTTATTTCAGTTGTCATTTCCGTATTTTATTGTCGCGAGTAATTGTTTTGGATTTTCGATATCATACTTATGCTATATTTGAATTGTTAGAATATATTATGCTATGTTGCGGAAAGATGTATGCTTGTGGATATATAATGATTGTTTATTATTCAGAAAAATGCCTCCGAGAAGAAATACTAGGACCAATCAGAATAGAGATGATAATCAAGGAAATCAAGGAGATATAGATATGGCCCAACTTTTGGGACTTTTGCAACAACAGACGACCACTTTGGCCCAACAGCAGCAGCTACTCCAACAACAACATCAACAGTTACAACAGCAACAAGGACAGCAACCACTAGCCCAACCTACGGTAACTTTTAAATCTTTTCAGGCTGTGAAACCCCCAGATTTTCAAGGAACAAAAGATCCAGTTGAAGCCCATATATGGCTTAAGGAAATGGAGAAGGCCTTTGTACTGGTGAAGGTTAGTCATGAACGGAAGGTAGAGTATGCTAGCTATTTTCTCAAAGGTGAATCAAATTATTGGTGGGAGTCGGCTAAGGCCCTAGAAGCAACAGAAATAATTCCATGGGATAGATTTAAAAGGAGTTTTCTAGAAAAGTATTTTCATATGTTTATGCAGAATCAAATGGAGTTAAAGTTCTTTAATCTAAAGCAAGAAAATATGAGTATTGATGAGTACGAAAAGAAGTTTACAGAATTAGAAAGGTTTGTAGGGGATTATATAGATACAGATGAGAAGAGAGCGAAGAGGTTTCAACAGGGATTGAAGCCATGGTTAAGAAGTAGAGTTGCAGCTTTTGAGATAAACACATATGCAGAAGTAGTTCAGAAGGTGAAAGTGATCAGAATCAGAAGGAAAGAGGTAACTTGAAGAGGAAAGTCGAGGCGATAGAAAGGAATCAAGATCAGGGTAAGTCAATAAATCGAATAGAGCGAAGACCCGGATTTCAGAACCAAGGAAGAAATTTTAAAAGGAATGTGCCCAGAAATAGAAACCCGGAAACCCTTCCTCAAAATCCAAATCAACCAAGATTTCCCCGACCATCTATTCCAGAGTGCAAAATATGTTCTAAGAAACATACAGGAGTGTGTGCGAAAGCGGATATTGTTTGTTTCAAGTGTAACTCGAAGGGACATTATGCCAATGAATGCCGAAATTCCAAGTCGAACGTGATTTGTTACAAGTGTGGTAAAGTGGGACACATGGCCATAGAGTGCAGAACCCCTATTCCAAATAACAACTTGATGAGATTGACTACCTCTACTCCGTTGAATCCAATGGCAACTTCTTAGATTCCAACTCAGATCCTAAATCCCCCTATAATTCAGCAAGTTCCAGCACTTCAAGCTCCAGGTTATCAAGCTCCAGCATATCCAATTCATGCACGGACCTTCAATATGAATATGAATGACGCAGTGAAAAGCTCAGACGTGGTGGCAGGTACGCTTTTTGTGAATGCCACTAATGCAAAAGTGTTAATTGATTCGGGTGCCACTAGATCGTTTGTTTCTAAAGATTTTGTGAATAAATTGAAGTGTGATACTCGTATGTTAAAAGAATCTTTGAATATTGTGTTGGATAATCAGGATCATATCCCAGTAGATAAAGTATGTTCGCCATGTGCCATAGAGATTTCAGGACGTCTTTTTCCCGTCACCTTGATACCTTTTCAATTAGGAGAGATTGACATAATTTTAGGAATGGATTGTCTTACCGAGTATAATGCACAAATCGACTGTAAGAGTAAGAGAGTCACTGTGAGATCCCCCGAAGGCGATAGAGTTATTTTTAAGGGTCGTAGACAATCTAGTACATTGCTTACTATGATGCAAACCAAGAGATTGTTAAGAAAAGGATGTGAGGTTTATCTTGCTTATGTGATATACAAGAGTCATGAGGGAGTGAAATTAGAAGACATCCTAGTAAACGAATTTCCAGATGTTTTTCCCGAGGAATTACCCGGATTACCTCCAGATCGCCAGATCGAGTTCGCGATTGATTTAGCACCAGGGACAGAACCTATTTCCAAGGCTCCATACAGAATGGCACCATTTGAAATGAAGGAACTTGCTAATGAACTTCAGGATTTATTGAACAAAGGAGTTATAAGATGAAGTGTATCACCCTGGGGAGCGCCAGTATTGTTTGTAAAGAAGAAAGACTGATGTATGAGACTTTGTATTGATTATCGGGAGTTAAACAAACTGACCATCAAGAATAGATACCCGTTGCCGCGAATCGACGATTTGTTTGATCAGTTGAAAGGAGCTACCTATTTCTCGAAGATAGATCTAAGGTCAGGATATCATCAGTTAAAAATCAAGCCAGAGGATATACAGCAGACTGCATTTCGAACAAGGTATGGTCACAATGAATTTTTGGTTATGGCTTTCGGATTAACGAATGCGCCAGCAACATTTATGGATTTAATGAATCGAGTGTTTAAGAAGTATTTGGATAAGTTTGTTATAGTGTTCATAGACGATATTTTGATTTATTCAAAGACTGAAGAATAACATGCAGAACATTTAAGGATAGTATTGGAGATATTGAGAAAGGAGAAGTTATATGCTAAGTTTTCCAAATGTGAATTTTGGTTGAAGGAAGTCCAATTTTTGGGACATATTATAAGTAAAGAAGGAATTCGAGTTGACCCAGCAAAGATTGAAGCAGTTGTGAATTGGGAAAGACCAAGGACACCGACGGAAGTAAGAAGTTTTATGGGATTAGCAGGATATTATCGCAGATTTGTTAAGGATTTTTCTAAGATTGCGGTACCATTGACCAAGTTGACACGGAAAACTGAAAAGTTTGAATGGACTGAAAAGCGTGAAAATAATTTCCAAGAACTAAAGCAAAGATTGGTAACTGCTCCAGTGTTAGCATTACCAGATGATAAAGGAGAGTTTGTATTCTACAGTGATGCTTCTCATAAAGGTTTGGGATGTATATTGGTGCAGCATGGAAAGGTGATTGCGTACGCTTCAAGGCAACTGAAACCTCATGAACATAGATACCCTACCCATGACCTTGAATTAGCAGCAATTGTGTTTGCGTTGAAATTATGGAGACATTATTTGTACGGTGAGAAGTGTGAGATATTTACGGATCACAAGAGCCTAAAATATATTTTTACCCAGAAGGAACTCAACATGAGACAAAGAAGATGGTTGGAACTGATAAAGGATTATGATTGTACCATTAGCTATCACCCGAGGAAAGCGAATGTCGTAGCTGATGCGCTGAGCAGGAAGGAAAGGTTAAACGTGCTGACAATGACTCAAAAATTGTTTAGAGAATTCGAAAAGCTAGATATTGAGGTTTGTACGATGGAGATGCCAACAGAGCAAGTCTATACCATGACATTTCAACCAGCGTTACTGGACAAAATTCGGAAATGCCAAGAAGAAGTGATGAACCACAGACTGAATGAATTAACTGGAGAAGAAATTTGTACACAAAAAAATAACCAAGGTATTTTAAGATTTTCCTCAACAATATGGATCCCTGATGTGAAAGAGTTAAAAGAAGAATTGTTATATGATGCTCATAGTGGAAGCACAAAAATGTATCAAGAATTGAAGAAGAACTTTTGGTGGCCAGACATGAAGAGAGAAATTGCTGAGTGGGTAAGTCGTTGTTATACCTGCCAAAGAGTGAAAGCGGAACATCAAAGACCAAGTGGATTAATTCAACCATTGGAAATACCTGAATGGAAGTGGGAGCATATTGCGATGGACTTTGTAGTAGGTCTGCCAAGATCGAAGGCTAATCATGATGCTATTTGGGTTATAGTGGATCGATTGACGAAATCAGCTCATTTCTTACCGATTAATGAAAGATTCTCGCTAGAAAAGTTGGTGCATTTGTACTTAAAGGAAATTGTGACTCGACATGGAGTTCCCGTATCTATAGTATCTGACAGAGACCCCCGCTTTAACTCAAGATTTTGGAGACAATTTCAAGAATATCTCGGAACACAACTTAGAATGAGTACGGCTTATCACCCCCAAACAGATGGTCAGAGCGAAAGAACGATTCAGACAATTGAAGACATGCTTAGAGTTTGCGGAATAGATTTCAAGGGCAATTGGGACGAACATCTACCTTTGGTGGAATTTTCTTACAACAACAACTATCATGCTAGTATCGGAATGCCTCCATATGAAGCTCTCTATGGAAGGAAGTGTAGGTCTCCTATGTGTTGGGAAGAAGTTGGTGAACGAAAGATATTAGGACTAAAATTGATTCAGCAGACAAAAGAGACCGTGGAACTAATTCAGAAAAGGTTACGAGCTACACAAGACAGACAAAGAAAATATGCGGATCCAGCAAGAAAGAAAGTAGATTTTGAAGTCGGAGATCCAGTACTGCTAAAAGTTTCACCATGGAAAGGATTAACCAGATTCGGGAAGAAAGGAAAGTTAAATCCAAGATTTATAGGACCTTTCGAGATTTTTCGACGCGTGGGCAAAGTAGCATACGAATTGGATTTACCACCTCAGATGCAGCATATACATAATGTTTTTCATGTATCGATGCTTAAGAAGTTTCATCCTGACACTAAGTGTGTAATTGAATATGAACCAGTAGAAATTCAGCCAGATTTGTATTATATAGAGCGACCGATCCGAATAGAAGATCGTACAGAGAAAGTGCTTAGAAACAAATCAGTTGCTTTAGTAAAAGTTTTGTGGAGGAACCCAAGGGTTGAAGAGTCAACCTAGGAATTAGAAAGTGATATGTTAGAACAGTACCCTCATTTGTTTACATAGCTGATTCTGGGGACAGTACCCTTATTTGTTTACATAGCTGATTCTGGGGAAAGTAATATCTGGGAATTTCGTACTCTGTAAATATATTATATTATTATAAAAATATTTTAATTGACAAGTTGTTATGTGATTATATGATTGTTGACATGTTTTGTGAACATAATTGTTAGGTGTGTTAAGGTGAAATTATTTTGATTTTAAGAATACTTTTAAAGACATTAATATAATTTTTATTCGCGTGAATATTTGTTTAAAATGTTTGGAGCTAGTGAAAATAAAATATGTGCTTTAATTGGTGAGTCATTATATGATTAAATAAATTCTAGATGTATTGATATGAATTTATATTAAATTTTACATACTTTTAAAAATGTGTAGAAATATGATTTTTAATTTGCTTAAACATTTTTGTAAAATTATTGGAGTTAGTAAAAAAATCATGAGATTTTTTGTTTTATTGTCTTTATGAATTTAGAGACTTTTTAAAAAAATAAAGGTTTGATTTAATTTCGAATTAAATATTTTATAATGATTTTTCTATTTATTATTCTTGTAAAATCCAAATCTTTTTATAAAACAATCTTAAAAATATTTGAAAAATATCTTGATAAAGAGAAAATTGTGTTTTAAATATTTATGTCCATCTTTTATTTTTAAAACCAAAGTATCTTGTAATTAGGATTTTGTAAGTCTTTTATTTATTAAAATTATATCATTGGAAATTGAATTAGTGGGTGTGTGTTGCATAAAACCAAACCCTTCCCCATTTTTTTTTATTTCGGCAACCCCCCCCCCCCCCCCCGTGTGTTTTCACCCGTCCCCTTCTCTCTCAAAATTCTCTCTAACCCTCCATTGAAGATTCAAGCTTTTCAAGGTATTTTCTCCATTAAAATTCAAGTTCTTGGTAAGAAAAACAATCTACTCTCAATTCTCTACAACCCTATACCCATGAATCATATTTTTTCTTCAATTTTCGAACTAGGGTTTACATGCAAGGTTTGTTTTGGGTTTTTCGAGTGAATTACATGTGTTATGTGGATGCATGTTGGTGATTATAGGTTATTACATTGAGTTTCATGATGGGTATGAAATTTTATGAGTTTATAAGGTGTGATTAGTTGTGTATTGTTAATTGATGATTGTTAGTATGTGTAATTTAAAAAGGGTTTGAGATTTTGATGATTATATGTTATTAAATTTAATGGGTAATAGTTATAATTTGATTTTTGTGTATGATAACATTAGTGGGTATTTGAAATTAGAGGGTTAGTTGATTTAATTTGCATGTAAGTGATTTTTATGTGATTAATCGACTTGAAGTGTGTAAGTATTGTTGAGTTGTGGGTGATCATGTTGATGATGAGGGAGAAGCCGAGAGAGAGAGAGAGGGAGAGAGAGAGAGAGAGAGAGAGAGAGAGAGAGAGAGAGAGAGAGGGAGAGAGACCGAGGGAGAGAGACCGAGAGAGAGAGAGAGATAGAGAGAGGCCGAGGGAGAGAGACCGAGAGGGAGAGGGAGAGATGTCAAGAAGAAGGAGGAAGGAGAAGAGAGATTGAGGTAAAAATTAAATGTTTCTTAGGAGTTAAATTACTTAATGATTTGAATGCTAATTGGTTTAAGTTGTTACTTGAATTTAACTAAGTGTATAAAACAATGTATAAGCAAATTATCATAGGGATAGTAACTTGATTTCAAATTGCTTGGTTGTTGTTTATAAGTACTACAAGAAAATGGTGTTATGATTGGGAGTTAAATTCTTAACCATATGTGTACTACTTGAATTAATTGTTACTTGAAATCGTTCTTAGTAGAAAGGTATAGTTAATAGTACAATCATGATAACATGGACATGGGGTGATGAAATTTTTTACTTGTAATTTATTTGTTGATTATTGATTAAGGTAGTAGAGGGTAAATATAATGGTGATTGTTTGGACCGGTTGTATTCCGGTATGGTATGACGATTATACAAAGGAGATGCTGCCGAAATTTTTAGGAAATTATAAAGACGACTTTCAAAACCTTATGGCACATCTCTAATGTTAATCTATACTATACTATACTATACTACATTATATGTTATATGGCTTTACGTGCTATGTGACTTATGTGATTACGTGTATATAAAGACATATGTATATAAGTATAACAGTGTCGTTGGGGCGATAGTATTATAAGTTGTCTTGTGGTATGTAAACAATGAGGGGGAAAATAAGGTATTGATTATATTGTTATAGGTCCGAGTAGGAGACCAGGCAAGGAACCGATTGAAGAAGAAGCTAATTAAGTGCAATCTCGAGTATTAAGGCAAGTGTACTACCCTACCTTTATTGTTACGATATGATAAATGCTATGAGATATTGAATCGTTGTTTTCTTTCGAACTGATATCACGCTCTTTTGACCTTATTATCTTTGCGTACCTTGTGATTGATTATATAACCCTTGAACCTAATTTGACTTGTTAAACAATACCCAAAACCTTGAAACTAAATTGCTTAACTGAATTCATACTTATACCTTTTCACTCCAATTACAATGACCATATTACTTAGAACCAATTCATACTTTCTTGAATTCTTGAACCGATCATATAAATGTCTTCTTGTACAATAAACTTCTTTTTACCTTAAGACATTTATTGATTCTTGATTTATCTTTCTTGACTTGACCAAATTATACAAAACAGAATCCCAACTCCCAAGAATCCAAATTGATTAACTTTCTTCACTTTGCCTTGACATTTATTTGAAATCTTAAATTCCTATTCTTGTTGATCAGAAATTGTTATGATATTGATATTATTGCTTCATTGAGACGAATTGAACTTGACACAATTTTTCATTTGACTCTAATGGAATTGGATGGAATTTTATTTTGACCGAGATGCCGGTCCAAATTATTATGTTATCATTATAGGCCAATGTGTGCCTGGGATCCCCTTATATTTGAGAACACGTATTGGATATACGGGTTCGGAGCTCTGACGTGGGCTGATCACCCAGCTTTGCTCGTAGCGTCTTATCAGATATTCCAATTCCTATTCATTTTATTTGTTGTTGATTCAGTTGAAAACTTTCAGTTGCAGATTATTATATCTTGCTCTACATTTGATTTATTCTACCAGTGTTTACATTGTTGGATTATACACTTGCTGGGCATTTGGCTCAATTATTTTGTTTTCCTTCCTAACCTTACAGTGAAACTTGAAGATGGTAAGGACACTTGAGGCCGCTTGTAAGAATTGTGGTGGATCAGGACTAGCCTATAGAAGGCGTTTTATTTAGGTAGAAGGGAGTGGCGACCTAACGGCTTCAGTATTAGTATAACTTAAAATTTTGGTCTGTAAGAACTTTTGGGATTTAGATTTAATATGGTTTGTAATATTAACAATGTTGATAACTTGTAGTTATATTGTTCAAACTCTTACCTGTTGGCGGTCTTGGTGTAGGATTTGGTAATACTTAATTAATTAATATGCATGCTTTACCATTACTTAGTTAATTCTAGTTAAGGATTTGGGGTCGTCACAGAAATCGAAATAATAAAACTTGTATTACAAAATCAAGCTTACCCCTTACAAATCGAACTGATTCGAACGGATTTGAGTAGTGAGAGAGAGCGGCTTCGAGTGTTCTTGAGTGAGAAAGAGCAACTTCGAGTGTTCTTGAGTGAAAGAGAGCTGCAGCTTCAATTCTTCGAGTTCGATTCTTCTAGGGTTCTTGAGTGCTAAGAGAAAAAGTGAGACATCGTTGTTAAGTGAGAAAGAGAGGGTTCTTGAGTGTGTTGGTGAGACTCGAGAGAGAGAGTTTTTAGGGTTCTTCAGTGCGGTAGTAGAGAGTGAACGAGAGAGAGTTATTAAAGAGAGAGTTGTTAAAATGTTTTTGTTTAATTTGTTTAAATTGAATTGTTTTAGTTGACTGAAAAATGAGAGTGAAAATGGGGGAAGCAGAAACTGGATAAGTGGCGGGATCTAAAATTTTGGTATAAAGAGGGAAATTTTTATTGAAAGGGGGATCTAAAATTTTTGAAGGGGTCTTAAGGCATCGCTTCTATGATCCTGTGATATATTAAGTATACAAAGACCCCTATGTCCAATCTCCAAGTGAGTTTTGATAGGATCTATCCAACAGCCCCCTATGTCAATTGGTGCCACCAATTTCGAATTGATGGTTGGGGCCTTCAAGACCAGGTAGTAGACATTTCCTGCATAATTTTCTATCTTAGAAGATGCGAACTTTGACAAGGCATCAGCCTTAATGTTCTCCTCCCTCGGAATGTGCTCCACGTAGCACTCATCAAACTGAGTCATAACAGCTTTCATAACTCTCAAGTACTTTGCCATAGTTTCTTCCTTGGCTTCAAATTCACCATTCACTTGCGAGACTACCAGTCTTAAATTTCCACAAACTTTGAGGTTCTATACCCTCATTATTTTGGCCAAGCCCAATCTGGCTATCAAGGCTTCATACTCAGCTTCATTGTTGGTTGTTGGAAAGTCCAACTTTAGAGCATACTCGACTGTGAACCGATCGGGGCTTTGCAAGACTAAACCTACACCACGGATTCTATTTTTTGATGCTCCATCAATATAGAGCACCCAATACTCCTTCTGATCAGGTACAAGCTCTTTAACTTTATCTTCACTTCCAGGGGTGGGCACTATCTCCTGCCCCCCGACTTCTTGGTTGCCAATGGTACATTCAACCAAGAAGTCAGCCAATGCCTGAGCCTTGATGGCTGTTCGAGGCTTGTACGTGATGTCAAATTCTCCAAGTTCGATCGCCCACTTAGTCAGCCTTCCACTAGCCTTCGGGCTGTGTAATATGTTTCTTAACTGCAGGTCCGTCAGGACTTCAATCTTATGTTCCTGGAAGTATGGTCGTAGCTTGTTCGAGGCTGTTATCAATGCCAGGGCAAATTTGTCAATGGGAGAGTAATTCAACTCAGCTCCATGTAACACTTTGCTCACGTAGTAGATAGGTTTCTGAACCTTGTTGTCTTCTCGAATGAGGACGGTACTCAATGCTTGTTCTGATACCGGAAAGTACAGATAAAGAGTCTCTCCGGGACTAGGTTTAGCCAACAAAGGGGCTTCGGCCATGTACTTCTTCAGCTGCTCAAAGGCCTCCTGGCTTTCAGGTGTCCACTCAAAGTTCTTCACCTTCTTCAATGCTTGAAAGAAAGGCAAACACTTATCACTAGATTTGGAGATGAATCTCCCTAAAGCTGATACTCGGCCCTTCAACTTCTGCACATCTCTTATAGAGTATGGTGGCTCCATATCTAAGATTGGCTTAATCTTGTCTGGGTTGGCCTCTATGCCTCTTTTTGAAACCATCAGACCCAAAAAATTTTCAGATCCAACACCAAAGGCACACTTGGCTGGATTCAACATCATCTTGTGGTGCCTCAGCACTTCGAATGCCTCTCTGAGGTGCTTAATGTGGTCTGCCATAAATAGGCTCTTAACTAACATGTCATCAACATAGACCTCCATGGTTTATCCAATAAGATGGGCAAATATCTTATTCAGCAATCGTTGATAAGTAGCTCCTGCATTCTTTATCCCAAAAGCCATAACAAGATAATAGAAAATACCAAAGTCGGTTATGAAAGATACCTTTGGGATGTCATCCTTGTGCATCTTAATATGGTTGTAGCCACTGAACCCATCCATGAAGCTCAATATCTCATGCCCTGCTGTGGCATCTATCAGCGTGTCAATCCTTGGTAGAGGGAAACAATCCTTACACATGCATTATTCAAGTCAATGAAGTCTATACACATCCTCCACTTTCCATTCGCCTTCTTGACCATCACCAGGTTAGCCAATCATTCAGGGAACTGAACCTCCTCAATAAAACCAGCTTCCAAGAGCTTGTCCACTTCTTCCTTAAAGGACTCTTGCCTTTCAGGAGCGAAGTTCCTCTTCTTCTGTTTTATTGTCTTCCGCTTAGGATCGACATTCAACTTGTGAGTTATGAGTTGGGGATCAATCCCTGGCATGTCAGCTACCGTCCAAGTAAACACGCCACTGTTCTCCTGTAAGAATGTTATTCAATCTACCCTTCAAGGGTTCATTCGGAGAAGCTCCAATATATGTCACCTTTTCAGGATCTCCTAGCTCTAGAGGTATAGGGACCAGATCCTCTGCTGGCTTCCCTCAGTGTTCATCATCTCCATGGACATCCATGTCTTCAATCGGAAGGACCTGCCCCCCGACTCCATCAACCTTAGTGCAGCTACATAACAACTTCTTGTCATCTTCTGATCACCTTTTTGTTCTCCAACACCATTCCTGGTTGGGAACTTGACCTTCATGTGGTAAGTAGAGGCAACAGCCTTCAACGTATGAAGTCTAGTCCTTCCAAGGATATCGTTATATGTGGAGGCTACCTTGATTACTAGAAAGTTCAACATCTGAGTGGCCTCCTTTGGCTCATGTCCAATAGTCATGGGCAACTGAATAGTTCCTTCAACTTTGGATTCAACTCCATTAAATCCATAGATAGGCATGTTGGTGGGGGTTAACTGAGAATCATTATACCCCATCTTTACAAACACATCATGAAACAGAATATCGACAGAAGCTCCATTGTCTATCAAGGCTCGCTTCACCTCTGAATTTCCAATCACAGGAGTTATGAACAGCGGGTCTTCATGGGGGAACTTCACCCTTTCCAAGTTTGAATCATCAAAACCAATAGCTACCTCAGTCTTTGCACGCTTCGGGGGCTCTCCCACGATGTGCATCACTTCTCTGGCGTAAGCCTTTCGAGAGTTCTTTGTCGTACCAGCCTGTAACACCCTCAGATCCGGGGTCCGGGATCCGGTCGTTACGGTCTCCCACAATACTTGAACTTACTTCAATATACGATAAATTACATCTTTATGACCCAACACAACAATATAAAACACACCCGTTATAGTCCCAGAGATGAAATCAGAGTAACAATCAAATTTTATTAAACACATTATGAGTTCTTACAACCCAAAAGAGTTACAATATGAATACATACTCTTTGCCATCCATTTACATAAGTCATACTAGTCCATATATTTGGTACTGAAAGAATGAATCTATCCTACCAATAGCTTTCTCTTCGGCTCTGGTAGTCTCATCGTCCTCGCCAGCATCGAGTGCGCCTTGTACGAATCATCTATTCTAGCTGTTGTTGTGATATAATAATAAAGCAAGGGTGAGCAATAGCCCACCAACAATAATATTTAACTGAACGATAATACATAACAGTTCAAAAGTATCTTTCAAACCATATGCCATGCATTTACGGAAATGATGCCAGAATAACATGAACGATGAAGTTACAAGGTAACTCAAAATGCATATATAGGTGGGAATATCTGCTATGTCAAAGATAAGCCAGATATTATCATTTATCATATAACGAGGAACTTGCAAGAAAAATATTGCAATTCCAGTTATTAACATTTTTCGAAGTCCTACAACCTGAAAGAAGTCTCTTCGATACGTGTTGTGGAAGACACCGTCAACCTGAAAGAAGTCTCTTGGATACGTGTTGCAGGGAATTCCCAATTTGGGAGATGAACCAATACTGGAGTTATCACGCGCCAGCTGTGTAAGAACCCTAATTTTTGGTAATATTTTCTTTTATTTAATATCATGTGACATTGTCAATTTGGAACCTTTCCAGTCATCCCTGTTGATTAATAGAATTGATTGTCTGAGAAACTATGTTGTTACATTCACTATGTAAGATAAAAGGAAGATTGTGAAGGCAAGAGTTAGGGGTGTAAATGGGCCGAGCCGAACTCTAAAATGTTCATGTATAGTTTGTTAAGAAATTATCGAACTCGAACTCGAGCTCGAACTTGAATCGAGTCAAAAAATATGTTTGAGCTCGGTTCGTTAAGATAAAATGTTGTTCGCGAACCGTTCACAAACAGCTCACGAACATGTCTCGTGAGCTTACTCACGAACATTTGCTTTTGAACAACTCATTAAGCTTGTTCACGAGCTTGTTAATGAAATTATGCTCGCGAATAAATCTTAAATAATGCTCACGAACTTATGCTCACGAGCTCACTTACGAATAACTCATAAACTTGTTTTCTTATTTTTGTATACTAAAAACCTAACATTAAAAAAATTAAAAAGTCCAAAATTAAATAATTAAATTTATGTCTCAGCACTAAAAATAATAATAATAAATCATTAACCATAAAATTCTCATATCTCCTTACAATATCATTAGTCATACAAAATACTAATATTATTACATAAAATCTATAAAATATCAGTCATACAAAAGTATCGGCCTCCTTACATAAATTTACAATCTTATTTGTAAATTTTGGCATAGATTATATGTTTATAGTATTATCTCATCTCATTACATTTTATAAATTTAAAGTATTAAAAAAATATTATTATATTTGTATTGTTTAATTAACTTATTTTGGTCTTTATATTTCATATTTGCAAGTATCTCAAGTTATTATAGTTTCAAATTTTACACAATCATAAACATGTTTTAATATCTTTTTATATATTTAAGTAGTATAAATATACTTATACATCAGCAATATTTAATACTAAAATTTAGCACTTAAAATGATGTAATTTTTAATTTGATACTCATTTTGACAAATATATACTATTATACTACATATACTAAGTGTAAGATTTAGTTATTATTATTATTATTATTATTATTATTATTATTATTATTATTATTATTATTATTATTATTATTATTATTATTATTATTATTATTATTACTATAATATATTATATTATTACTATTATTATTTTTATTTATATTATTTATATTATTATTAATATAAAATAAACAATTATACTATCTAGCATAAAATATTAAATATTCTAATTAATGGTGTACAATTAATAAGAGTTTCGAGAGTATATTATAATAATCAAACACATAGGAGATTGTCTATCGAATTTGTTTATGAACAGCTAATGAACTCGAATACCGAGCATGTTAACGAGTTCAATTATGGAACTTATTCACGAATATGTTCATGAGCTATGTTCACGAGCCTGTTCACAAACACGTTAATCGATCTTGTTCGCGAGCTATCGAGTCGAACTTTACCGTGATTAAGTTCAGCTCGTTTATAAATCGATCCTTAAAATCATGTTCAAGATCGACTCGTTTGTGAATCGAACCGAACCCGAACAGAGCTTTTTTCGAACCGAACGCCGAACCGTTCGCGAGTGTATCAGTTCATTTACAGCCCTAGCAAGGGTCTTATTGTCAGTAAGATGTATAAAACTTGGGATTTGAGAATGATTAGAGTATTGAAAGATTTATTAAGGATTATGACGAGGAATTATGGATATTCGGGGGATTTACACAATTAAGTACTTAAGGAATTATAGGGGAAATCTCTACGCGACAAAATATTATTACGAGAGATTAATTAAGATACGATACGAATTAAAGATAAAATGACAAGCATTGGTGGAAGAATAATGATACAAGGAGTAGTATTGCATGCAAGTCCCATGCAACCAAGTGGTTAGAAATAAGCAAACTAGTTAACCAAATGGAAGGGGAATAGTAACTAGTTACCTTGCTTTTCAAAAAGAGGAGACAAGTAGTACATGTGACCGTACCTATGCTAGTACCTTGCCTATACATACACATTATGTATCACCCAACACCTTTTAACACAATTATTCACCAAACAAACAAGCACAAAAATCAAAAACACCAAAAGCTCTCCCCCCCCCTTGGAAGAGAGCTCTCGGCCAAGCACCAAAAAGGAAGAAGAAAATTCTTTCTCCCCCATTTCCCATCAATCATAAATCAAGACATAATTCCTAGGCCCTCACCATCATCTAAGCAAGGTATGTTAAGAGTTTCAAGCCATTTCATCCATCCAATTTCAAGATATTAATTATAATAGATATTGTGAATAGTAACCATTGTTGGTTTTTCTTTTAGATCTTGGATTGTAAGGGTTGTAGGAGACCATTCAAGGTGTTATTGAGTTTTGTAAGGCTTATCCAAGGCTCCTAGGTGCTCAAGAAGGTATAAAAATCACAAACCCTTTTGGCCATGTAGTGTTTATGATGTTTGGTAGTAGATCCATATATATATGTGTTAATCTTGGTTGTATAAGTAATGGATGACATGGATCTTGAGTTTTGATGTTGTGATTGTGATTTTTATGATTGTGGATAGTATATGTATCTCCATGAGTGTTATAAAGCATGAACTAAGTGAATTAGGTGTTGGTTGTGTTGTGGAATTGAGAAAATTGGTTGATCTAATTGAATACATGCTTGCTGAGTTTTCCAGGAACATTGACCGGCCTTGTAAAATGGTTTTGAACCCTCAAATCTTGTTCCCTGAGGTCCTACCATATATTTTTGGAAATATAATTGAATGTAGTTTCTGGAAATGTAAGGTTCATAACTAGGTGATGTATAGATTTTAAGTTATGGCCGGAGAAGTAAATTGTGTTTCTGGATTCCGGACTGCACTAAGTGACCCCCTTGTGAACCTTGTTTAAACCACTAAAAATATATGTGGAATCATGGAAAAATTTGAGAAGTTAGGGAATGCAGTGGTGAAGACCACCCAGAAAGAATTGGATTAAAATATGAATTTTTGAATTTTATAAAAATGCTAGAGTAAATTTCGCGCAAGGGAAAAAGACGTTAGTGGAGCATAATTCTAGGGGTAATGGTTATGATTCGAATGTGGTAACTAAATTAAGTCGAATAAGTGACGAGCGTAATCGAGCGATGACATGAACCTATAGTGGGGCTAGAGTGTCATAAGACGAGGTCATTAAGTTAATTTCGTACCCCCTAAAACCCCGTAATTAAAGAGATATTGTTAAGGTACTAACTAGCGGTTATTGCTTATGTATAGATCGTTCGACTCCGCACGCTCGACCACCCCAACCAAACCAAGGCAAGTTTACTTTTCAAAACTTATACATGTACAAGGACTTTCACTGTTGTGTTTGTAGTTTTCAACCGTATCAAATGCTATGTTTATCGAAGTATTGATGCAATTGAGATTGTATAAGTACATATATGCTTGTACCCCTTGAACTTAGATTGAAATGTTTTCTTCGGACAACGACTCTAGCAATAGAGGTCGTAGCGGTCCGTATATACTATTGACCGGGGAGCGGTACATTATTATATCGTATCTAGATTGCGAAAACCCGAAGGGTCATTCGGGGAGTATTGTATACTCAAGTAATTATGTTTATATCTTCGTAAATACTCGAAACCCTATCTTGGATTAAAAGTTTATTTTATCGAATAATTATTTTATTAATTATTAATATTAAATCTTAAAATATTATTTATTAATTATTGTTCATTGTTTCAAAGATGAAGTCAATCCAAGATACCTTTAATACTTTCAAACTCGAACTCTTTCGAACTCAAAACATTTTCGAAAACCCCCGGTCAGATTCTGCTTCTTGTATGATTTCAAGAATCATCGGTCGACATATGTCGGACCTCAATTACTCTGTTTTCAATCAAAATCAAGTTTTCAAAAGAAAAAGAAAAAGGGACTCTGGCAGGTGTGGGAACCGTTGACGAATGATTCCCGGGATGTGTAAGCGGCCGTGAGCCAGGCGGTCCATCAATTATTATTCCGGCCCAGGTGTTGCCGAAGGATGATTACGGATGTAGTTTTCATCGAGGGTGATTACGGATGTAGTTTTCACCCGGGGATAGTTACGGATGTAGTTTCTATCCTTCTACCGGTAGAGAACACCCGCGGATTATTGGACTTGGATGTGGCGATTGATCATCGTCAATCCTTGTCAGGTTTTGTGTTTTCTTTAAGTCCCATTCCTCCATTTTGGAAAAATGCTTTGACACTGCTTCTTAGCCTTTTGTACCAAGTTGCTGATAGTGTTCTATTTTGATGAGAAAGATGTTGACTCAATGCAGTATCTAGAACTGCAAGTTTATTTTGAAAACAAGGGCACATATTGTTGCACCTTCGGAATTTATCAACAATGACAAGTGATTTTATATCTGATTGATAAAAGTTTAAAAACTTCCAATCATATGAAATGTTATATTGCTTACCTTATACATATATTTCTTGCTGAGCTATAGTTGCTCACTCCTTCTTTTTTTCAAATTTTACAAACACAACAGCTAAGCGAAATGGCAAGACCCAGACAGACTGCTCGAAAGCAGGTGACTAGACCCGAGCCAGCAGTTGAGATTCCACCGGTTGGCCCCATTAGCCGGATTGGTTGGCAGATTTTGTTAGTTCGTTTTATTTAATAGTATGACCTGTGCAAGGCAGTGTATCGTAACAAACTTTCAAGCCGCCAACTTCGCTTCATATCGAAGTGTTGCTGGTAGCATAAATACTATTTAATTCGGTCTGTAATAACTCTGATACTTTTATTACTGCTCAATCAATGTTGTGACGTTTCTGAGGCTCTAACCTGTGTGTGTGTGTGCGGTGTGAGTTATTGTGGGGTCGATGGCTGTTTTATTTATATTATGTGCAAGAACAGGTATGTTATTAATGGAAAATGGACCGTGAGCGCCTAGATCTCCGACCCCGGATCTGGGGGCGTCACAAGCTGTCCCACTCCCTGATGATCAGTCGGGGATGGTACAGCCCAATATAGTTTACTACCGGTAGAAGGAAGAACTAACGGCTCCACTTGTCGATTGCCTTTAATAGTAACTCCCTGGCCAATGGTTAGGCCTTGTGATGGACCGCGCGACTCGGCCTCTTACACACGACTCCTAGTTCGAATAAATCCATAGCATTGAAACGTAGAGTTTGTCCTCCCTTCCCTAAGTGAAATACTTGTTGATAAGACTCCGCAAAGTAGTCGTATCTAGTTGGAAAGGAAAATTCACCAACATTTCCCAAGCTTTTGCTTGTTAATGGATATCAACTTGTTCCAACAATCTTACCCCTCGAATGATGAGAATGTACACACAGACTTAATGAGTCCATAGCAACCAAGTTGCGAGTGAAAAGGATAAATAATGACCGGGAAGTCAACAAGATAAATAACCTTTCTCAAGTAAGGTTCCCTTATAAATTAAGAGATAGATTCGAGTGAAGAATGGAATCTTGAGGACCTTTCTTAATATAATATTAATCGTATGACTCCGAAGAATTTTCAGAATGATCGAAGGTCGAAGATAATATTTGAAGAAGAATAAACAACATTGAAGTTGTTTCCAAGTATTGAATAAATATTTATAGAATATTTATTGAGTCGGAAGTATTTAACGAATGAAAGAATATTTTACATAATATCTGGAGGTGAAGATAATCTCCAAATAATATAAATCATTTTTAAAAGAATTTAAAAGAATTAAATAAATATTCCAAGAATATTATTAACTCAATAATAATTACGGAATATTATTAAATCATAATGTTGCTCGTAAGTAATCCTCGAATGAATATATAGAATTATTTACTAAATAAATCCCTCCTTAAATGAATATTCAAAATAATATTCATTAAGTAATTAAACTGCAACAATTATTTAAAATAATATTCAATAAATAAGTCAAACCTTAAATGAATATTTGGAAAATAATATTCATTTAATAAATAATCTACTAAATGAATATCCAAATAATATTCATTTAGTAATCAAAACTTTTAAAGGAATAATCGAAATAATATTTCTTAAGTAAATAGAACTTCCAATGAATATTTTAAAATGATATTCATCAAGTACAAAAAACCTTAAATGAATATTCGAAAGTAATATTCATTTAATAAATAACATTCTAATGAATATCAAAATAATATTCATTAAATAATAAACTTTAAATGAATATTCGAAACTAACATTCATTTAATATCTCTCGACTGAGATAATACTCGAATAACATTCCTCGAAATATTTCCAAGTAATTGATACTTTATGGAATATAAATAACGTTTAACAATAACACTCCTCAGATAAATAATAATCTGTCGTTGGAATCCCTCCGGGTTTCCACGACTATCTATATCTCAAAATACCGACTCCCGGTCTATATTTAGAATGAATATCATATGCCCTTCGCTAAGGGTCTTACCAAAACAATCCGGCTTATAACTGATAATTCGTATCTAGTCTATAAGCCAATATCAATTCAGGGAACAGGTATCATAATATAATTTGACAATAGGCATGCATGATATGGCATATATAAAATGGCAATCACATATATATATTATCACAACAACAGGTTCAAAGTTTTGAACACTTGCCTGGTAATTGGGTGTGGGTGGAGATAGCGTGTCCTGGGTCTGCTCGATGATCTATAAACAATCAGAACATTCGAGATTAACCACTTAACACGTTTTAAAAGTCTAAGTATAACTTCACTTAAATCGAAACACGTTTTCGAATTATCTCGTTATACACCTTTTAGTGTAACTCTTTTTATTACTGATACGATCCGATATTTGTTCGTTATTACGACATGTCATCATACCCACACTCGGTATATACTTAAGTCGTATAAGTTCTAAAGTCTATCGATTACGAACCGAGATTATACCTCGAGTTTTATCGTTCATTTTCTAAGTGTTTTACCAAAGTTATAACCAAGCGGGTTTTTAGGGGTTCGTTCGCGTTTAACTTCGATTCCAACATTTTTATAAAATCAGAAAACGATCCGTTTGATATGTGGTTTTCTTTCATACCTTCCTTATGACCCCTAAACCGTAAGTCGGAATATTTCGATTCTTTCGCCAAAACGATCTATGACTCGAGATCTATGAGGAAATGTCATGTTCATAACCATTTAGGGCAATTAATCCTACTGTCAATTTTGGTTTCTAAATGTTTAACGAAATTCGGGCATTACGACGGCTATAAAACACACGTTTCAAAAATCATCACATCGATACCAAGCCACACCGGGCATCCATACAACTCATATACATGATTATCAACTTAACAAGTCCAGAAGTTCATCACTTATTCATCATATGTATCATATTGCTTAATCACTAAATTACTAGCAAACCATGCTTATAATCATCATCATAACCTTAACTACACTAAACTATCAAGAACATGCTTAAATATTCAAAACAAAAGCTAGGTTTTTGATGAGATATACCTTCCTTGGTGAGTGCTAGAGCCTTACTAAGCCTTGAATAATACTTGTACAACCTTAACTAAGCTTGATCTAACAAGAAACATCAAGGATATAATTAAAGATTTTCGGAGCTTTTAAAACCCATCTGAAAGATCATGAAAAACGAAGACCTTACCGAGGTCTTCTGGACATGGCTTCTAAAGGAAAGTTGTAGAGCATCTAACCAGCTTTCCAACAAGCTAAAGAACATGAAATTTCATGGAGTAATGAAGGAGATATGTTCAGTTGAATATCGTCCCAGAAACTGTCGAACAACCTGGACAGTTTGGTTCTTAAACTTGGGGAGGTGATTTCACTAGGCTACACTCATTAGATAAATAATAATCTGTCGTTGGAATCCCTCCGGGTTTCCACGACTATCTATATCTCAAAATACCGACTCCCGGTCTATATTTAGAATAAATATCATATGCCCTTCGCTAAGGGTCTTACCAAAACAATCCGGCTTACAACTGATAATTCGTATCTAGTCTATAAGCCAATATCAATTCAAGGAACAGGTATCATAATATAATTTAACAATAGGCATGCATGATGTGGCATATATAAAATGGCAATCACATATATATTATCACAACAACAGGTTCAAAGTTTTGAACACTTGCCTGGTAATTGGGTGTGGGTGGAGATAACGTGTCCTGGGTCTGCTCGATGATCTATAAACAATCAGAACATTCGAGATTAACCACTTAACACGTTTTAAAAGTCTAAGTATAACTTCACTTAAATCGAAACACGTTTTCGAATTATCTCGTTATACACCTTTTAGTGTAACTCTTTTTATTACTGATACGATCCGATATTTGTTCGTTATTACGACATGTCATCATACCCACACTCGGTATATACTTAAGTCGTATAATTCTAAAGTCTATCGATTACGAACCGAGATTATACCTCGAGTTTTATCGTTCATTTTCTAAGTGTTTTACCAAAGTTATAACCAATCGGGTTTTTAGGGGTTCGTTCGCGTTTAACTTCGATTCCAACATTTTTATAAAATCGGAAAACGATCCGTTTGATATGTGGTTTTCTTTCATACCTTCCTTATGACCCCTAGTATTTATTTACCAAGATTTTCCACTAAGTAACATGCTTTACGAGGGTTCAATTGAAGTTACGAACTTTTACTTACGGTTCCGAACCAATTTTAGTAATTTGATCATAACTCCTAAACCGTAAGTCGGAAAGTTTCGATTCTTTCGCCAAAATGATCTATGACTCGAGATCTACGAGGAAATGTCATGTTCATAACCAGTTAGGGCAATTAATCCTACTGTCAATTTTGGTTTCTAAAGGTTTAACGAAATTCGGGCATTACGACGGCTATAAATCACACGTTTCAAAAATCATCACATCGATACCAAGCCACACCGGGCATCCATACAACTCATATACATGATTATCAACTTAACAAGTCCAGAAGTTCATCACTTATTCATCATATGTATCATATTGCTTAATCACTAAATTACTAGCAAACCATGCTTATAATCATCATCATAACCTTAACTACACTAAACTATCAAGAACATGCTTAAATATTCAAAACAAAAGCCAGGTTTTTAATGAGATATACCTTCCTTGGTGAGTGCTAGAGCCTTACTAAGCCTTGAATAATCCTTGTACAAGCTTAACTAAGCTTGATCTAACAAGAAACATCAAGGATATAATTAAAGATATTCGGAGCTTCTAAAACCCATCTGAAAGATCATGAAAAACGAAGACCTTACCGAGGTTTTCTGGACATGGCTTCTAAAGGAGAGTTGTAGAGCATCTAACCAGCTTTCCAACAAGCTAAAGAACACGAAATTTCATGGAGTAATGAAGGAGATATGTTCAGTTGAAAATCGTCCCAGAAACTGTCGAACAACCTGGACAGTTTGGTTCTTAAACTTGGGGAGGTGATTTCACTAGGCTACACTCATTAGATAAATAATAATCTGTCGTTGGAATCCCTCCGGGTTTCCACGACTATCTATATCTCAAAATACCGACTCCCGGTCTATATTTAGAATGAATATCATATGCCCTTCGCTAAGGGTCTTACCAAAACAATCCGGCTTACAACTGATAATTCGTATCTAGTCTATAAGCCAATATCAATTCAGGGAACAGGTATCATAATATAATTTGACAATAGGCATGCATGATATGGCATATATAAAATGGCAATCACACATATATATATATATATTATCACAACAATAGGTTCAAAGTTTTGAACACTTGCCTGGTAATTGGGTGTGGGTGGAGATAACGTGTCCTGGGTCTGCTCGATGATCTATAAACAATCAGAACATTCGAGATTAACCACTTAACACGTTTTAAAAGTCTAAGTATAACTTCACTTAAATCGAAACACGTTTTCGAATTATCTCGTTATACACCTTTTAGTGTAACTCTTTTTATTACTGATACGATCCGATATTTGTTCGTTATTACGACATGTCATCATACCCACACTCGGTATATACTTAAGTCGTATAAGTTCTAAAGTCTATCGATTACGAACCGAGATTATACCTCGAGTTTTATCGTTCATTTTCTAAGTGTTTTACCAAAGTTATAACCAATCGGGTTTTTAGGGGTTCGTTCGCGTTTAACTTCGATTCCAACATTTTTATAAAATCGAAAAACGATCCGTTTGATATGTGGTTTTCTTTCATACCTTCCTTATGACCCCTAGTATTTATTTACCAAGATTCGCCACTAAGTAACATGCTTTACGAGGGTTCAATTGAAGTTACGAACTTTTACTTACGGTTCCGAACCAATTTTATTAATTTGATCATAACTCCTAAACCGTAAGTCGGAAAGTTTCGATTCTTTTGCCAAAATGATCTATGACTCGAGATCTACGAGGAAATGTCATGTTCATAACCAGTTAGGGCAATTAATCCTACTGTCAATTTTGGTTTCTAAAGGTTTAACGAAATTCGGGCATTACGACGGCTATAAATCACACGTTTCAAAAATCATCACATCGATACCAAGCCACACCGGGCATCCATACAACTCATATACATGATTATCAACTTAACAAGTCCAGAAGTTCATCACTTATTCATCATATGTATCATATTGCTTAATCACTAAATTACTAGCAAACCATGCTTATAATCATCATCATAACCTTAACTACACTAAACTATCAAGAACATGCTTAAATATTCAAAACAAAAGCCAGGTTTTTGATGAGATATACCTTCCTTGGTGAGTGCTAGAGCCTTACTAAGCCTTGAATAATCCTTGTACAAGCTTAACTAAGCTTGATCTAACAAGAAACATCAAGGATATAATTAAAGATATTCGGAGCTTCTAAAACCCATCTGAAAGATCATGAAAAACGAAGACCTTACCGAGGTTTTCTGGACATGGCTTCTAAAGGAGAGTTGTAGAGCATCTAACCAGCTTTCCAACAAGCTAAAGAACACGAAATTTCATGGAGTAATGAAGGAGATATGTTCAGTTGAAAATCGTCCCAGAAACTGTCGAACAACCTGGACAGTTTGGTTCTTAAACTTGGGGAGGTGATTTCACTAGGCTACACTCATTAGATAAATAATAATCTGTCGTTGGAATTCCTCCGGGTTTCCACGACTATCTATATCTCAAAATACCGACTCCCGGTCTATATTTAGAATGAATATCATATGCCCTTCGCTAAGGGTCTTACCAAAACAATCCGGCTTACAACTGATAATTCGTATCTAGTCTATAAGCCAATATCAATTCAGGGAACAGGTATCATAATATAATTTGACAATAGGCATGCATGATATGGCATATATAAAATGGCAATCACATATATATATATATATATATTATCACAACAACAGGTTCAAAGTTTTGAACACTTGCCTGGTAATTGGGTGTGGGTGGAGATAACGTGTCCTGGGTCTGCTCGATGATCTATAAACAATCAGAACATTCGAGATTAACCACTTAACACGTTTTAAAAGTCTAAGTATAACTTCACTTAAATCGAAACACGTTTTCGAATTATCTCGTTATACACCTTTTAGTGTAACTCTTTTTATTACTGATACGATCCGATATTTGTTCGTTATTACGACATGTCATCATACCCACACTCGGTATATACTTAAGTCATATAAGTTCTAAAGTCTATCGATTACGAACCGAGATTATACCTCGAGTTTTATCGTTCATTTTCTAAGTGTTTTACCAAAGTTATAACCAATCGGGTTTTTAGGGGTTCGTTCGCGTTTAACTTCGATTCCAACATTTTTATAAAATCGGAAAACGATCCGTTTGATATGTGGTTTTCTTTCATACCTTCCTTATGACCCCTAGTATTTATTTACCAAGATTCGCCACTAAGTAACATGCTTTACGAGGGTTCAATTGAAGTTACGAACTTTTACTTACGGTTCCGAACCAATTTTAGTAATTTGATCATAACTCCTAAACCGTAAGTCGGAATGTTTCGATTCTTTCGCCAAAACGATCTATGACTCGAGATCTACGAGGAAATTTCATGTTCATAACCAGTTAGGGCAATTAATCCTACTTTCAATTTTGGTTTCTAAAGGTTTAACGAAATTCGGGCATTACGACGGCTATAAATCACACGTTTCAAAAATCATCACATCGATACCAAGCCACACCGGGCATCCATACAACTCATATACATGATTATCAACTTAACAGGTCCAGAAGTTCATCACTTATTCATCATATGTATCATATTGCTTAATCACTAAATTACTAGCAAACCATGCTTATAATCATCATCAAAACCTTAACTACACTAAACTATCAAGAACATGCTTAAATATTCAAAACAAAAGCTAGGTTTTTGATGAGATATACCTTCCTTGGTGAGCTAGAGCCTTACTAAGCCTTGAGTAATCCATGTACAAGCTTAACTAAGCTTGATCTAACAAGAAACATCAAGGATATAATTAAAGATTTTCGGAGCTTCTAAAACCCATCTGAAAGATCATGAAAAACGAAGACCTTACCGAGGTTTTCTGGACATGGCTTCTAAAGGAGAGTTGTAGAGCATCTTACCAGCTTTCCAACAAGCTAAAGAACACGAAATTTCATGGAGTAATGAATGAGATATTTTCAGTTGAAAATCGTCCCAGAAACTGTCGAACAACCTGGACAGTTTGGTTCTTAAACTTGGGGAGGTGATTTCACTAGGCTACACTCATTAGATGGCCATGAGATTTTGAGCGAATTTTTCCTATGGAATGGAGGGGCAGTGGTATAAATTTGGTGATTTTATCATGGATAGATATGGAGATATGAATTTTTTCTTCATCCATGGTTCTGCTGGACAGTTTGTAAGAAAAGAAAGAAATGGAGTTTGTTTGCTTGGTTTGTTCTTGTTTGGTCTCATCCAATGCATTATTGCTATTCCAAAATAATATCTTGTCCATAAAACCACTTTATTAAAGGCATGAGGTCATTGCATGCATCACTTGAGCCATGTGTTGGTTTATCTTGTTTTGTAAGCTAAGCACTTGGTTAGCTCCTAATTGATCTAGTTCCTTTGGTAACTACTTGGTTACTTGATTCTATCCACTTGCACATACTTGCATCTTGGTTCTCTACTTGTTTCTTTGTCCGTTTATTGCTCAATTCATTGATCGTTCGGAGGAATAACTCATTCGTTTCTAGTTAGGGTTTTACCGGAAACCGTCTTAATATTTATACTATCATCCTCCATTCTCTTTAATAATTCTTGAACCTATTTTCCTTAAATCCCTTCAATAATTCCTTAAGTCTTTCAATGTCCAGGGAAATCTCGGGGAAAATAAAAGTGCTATTTTTCAGAATCCGACAGCTTTTACATACACTCTTTTTCCCCTGGATCACTAATACGAACTCAGAATTTCGTTCCGGGTACTTCTATATAGCGTCGTCTAATAATATTCCTAAATCCACCAAAATCACTATTCATCCATTTTTCTTTACTCATCCTCTTAGGGTTGTACAATTGTCCCTGATCTCTTTCGATCGTTCCTTAACCTTTTTACGGACCCACTGGACCAATAACAGATATCGATTTGGATGACATAAGAATAATCTTCTCCTTTAGAATTATCAAATCTCAATTCCCTAGGAGATAGATAATTCCTATCTAAAGTGTCAACCAATAGTATTCTTCAAGACATAAAAACATTTTAATCCAAATCTATTCCTTTCATTCATTATCTCAATCGTTACATCGTAGTCGTAATCACTATTCACCATTACCTCAGTACATAATAAAAAGTTTTAATTATATCCAAAATTTGGGGTTCTTACAGTCTCCCCTTGTAAGAACCCAAATTTTCGGTAGAATTAAAACTTTTTATTAAGTACTGATAAAATGAGGAACAATGATTCCGATAACAAGGTCACTAGCTCTAATGAATGAATGGAATGGATATAGATTCAAATACTTATATGTCATGAAGAATGCTAATGGTTGACAACTTAGGTAAGAATAATCTATCTCCTAAGGGAATAAGATATGGAAATTCCAAGCAGGAGAATATTCTCATGTCATCCAGATCGATAACGATTAGTCCAGTGGTTCCGTGAAAGGATTAAGGAACGCCCGAGAAAGAACAAGGACATTGTCATAAATATAGGGAATAAAGGAAGAATAAAGAATGAATAGTGTTTTTGGCGGAAAAGAGAATATTATGAGACGACACTATATAGAAGTACCCGGAACGAGATTCTGAGTTCGTATTAGTGATCCAGGGGGAAAAAGTGTGTATGTAAAAGATGTCGGATTTTGAAAAATAGCACTTTTATTTTTCCCGAGATTTCCCTGGACACTGAAAGACTTAAAGAATTATTGAAGGGATTTAAGGAAAATAGGTGCAAGAATTATGAAAGAGAATTGAGAATGATGGTGTAACTATTATTACGATTTCCGGTAAAACCTAACTAGAAACGATTGAGTTATTCCTCCAAACGATCAATGAATTGAGCAATAAACGGACAAAGAATCAAGCAGGGGAGGCAAGATGCATGCATGTGATAGTAGAAAATATCTATTAACTAGGTAGTTACATAAGTAACTAACATACTTGGGATCAAACCATGTACTTGCACCACTTTATCATCCTACCACAAAAGCATGACATTTGTCCATCCAAAAACCTCATCCATGACATAACCACCTTTATTAAAGTCACTTTACACAAGATATTATCTAAATACATATCAATAATACACATTAGATGTGATTAAACCAAGAGAAAATCCAAGCAACTCCAAACTCTCCCACTTTTCATTCCATTCGACAATTTCCATAATTCAAGGATCAAAATCCTACTTCCAACCATCATTTGTTCTTGTAATTTTTAAGGTAAGTCCTATATTTCAAGAAAGTAATCTCCTCAAAATTTTAGCTTCAAATTCCTTAGTTTCCATTTTCAAAAAAATCATGAAATAGGAGGATGAATAGTAACCTTCTTGAATTAACTTTGTTTATATTGATTTCCATGGTGATCTAAGGTTTGTTAAGGCTAGGAAAGGCACATACAAGGCGTATTAAGGCTAGGACATATCCCAAGGAAGGTAATCCACTTGAAACCCTAGATCTTGTTTTGAGAATTATGCATGTTCTTGATGGATTTAAGCTTGGTGATGCTGTTAGTATGTTATAAGCATGATTAGTTAAGTGATTTAGTGATTTTGGTAACATGATGATTATAATGGTAAAGTAGATGTTCTTGGACAGATTTGGGATGAGAAATATGTGTATGAGTTGTATTGATGCCCGGTGTGGCTTGGTTGTGTTGTTACGATTTTTAGAACGTCCGATTTATAGCCGTCGTAATGCCGAATTTTTGTTAACACTTAGAAACCGAGCATGACAGTAAATATATTTTCCTGACCTTGATAATATTATGACTGGTCCTTGTAGTTCTCGAGCCATAGATCGTTTTGGTGCGAGAATCGAAACATTCCGACTTACGGTTTAGGAGTTATGATCAAAATACTAAAATTGGTTCTTAACCGTAAGTAAAAGTTCGTAACTTCAATTGAACCCTCGTAAAGCATGTTACTTAGTAGCGAATCTTGGTAAATAAATACTAGGGGTCATAAGGAAGGTATGAAAGAAAACCACATATCAAACGGATCGTTTTTCGATTTTATAAAAATGTTGGAATCAAAGTTAAACGCGAACGAACCCCCAAAAACTCGCTTGGTTATAACGTTGGTAAAACACTTAGAAAATGAACGATAAAACTCGAGGTATAATCTCGGTTCGTAATCGATCGACTTTAGAACTTATACGACTTAAGTATATACCGAGTGTGGGTATGATGACATGTCGTAATAGCAAACAAATGTCGGATCGTAGCGGTAATAAAAAGAGTTACACTAAAAGGTGTATAACGAGATAATTCGAAAACGTGTTTCGATATAATTGAAGTTTATACCTAGACTTTTAAAAGGTGTTAAGTGGTTAATCTCGAATGTTCTGATTATTTTTAGATCATCGAGCAGACCCAGGACACGCTATCTCCACCCACACCCGATTACCAGGCAAGTGTTCAAACCTTTGAACCTGTTGTTGTGATAATATATGTATATGATTTCTGTTTTACATATGCCATCGCATGCATGCCTGTTTCCAATTATATTGGATTATAGACTAGATACGAATTATCAGTTATAAGCCGGATTGTTTTGATAAGACCCTTAGTGAAGGGCATATGATATTCATTCTTAAATATAGACCGGGAGTCGGTATTTTGAGATATATAGATAGTCGTGGAAACCCGGAGGGATTCCAACGGCAGATTATTATTTATCTTGAGGAATGATATTATTAAACATTATTTATATTTCCATAAAGTATCAATTACTTGGAAATATTTCGAGGAATGTTATTCGAGTATTATCTCAGTCGAGAGATATTAAATGAAAGTTAGTTTTGAATATTCATTTAGAATTGATTATTTAATGAATATTATTTTGATATTCATTAGAATGTTATTTATTAAATGAATATTACTTTCGAATCTTCATTTAAGGTTTATGTACTTGATGAATATTATTTTAAAATATTCATTGGAAATTCTATTTACTTAAGGAATATTATTTCGATTATTCCTTTAGAGTTTTGATTACTAAATGAATATTATTTGGATATTTATTTAGAAGATTATTTATTAAATGGATATTATTTTTCAAATATTCATTTAATGTTTGACTATTTATTGAATAGTATTTAAATAATTATTGGAGTTTAATTACTTAATGAATATTATTTTGAATATTCATTTATGGAGGGATTTATTTAGTAAATAATTCTATATATTCATTCGAGGATTACTTACGAGCAACATTATGATTTAATAATATTCCGGTATTATTATTGAGTTAATAAATATTCTTGGAATATTTATTTAATTCTTTTAAATTCTTTTAAAAATGATTTATATTATTTAGAGATTATCTTTCACCTCCAGATATTATGTAAAATATTCTTTCATTCATTAAATACTTCCGACTCAATAAATATTCTATAAATATTTATTCAATACTTGGAAACAACTTCAATGTTGTTTATTCTTCTTCAAATATTATCTTCGACCTTCGATCATTCTAAAAATTCTTCGGAGTCATACGATTAATATTATATTAAGAAAGGTCCTCAAGATTCCATTCTTCACTTGAATCTATCTCTTAAATTATAAAGGAACCTTACTTGAGAAAGGTTATTTATCTTGTTGACTTTTCGGTCATAGTTTATCCTTTTCACTCGCAACTTGGTTGCTATGGACTCATTAAGTCTGTGTGTACCTTCTCATCATTCGAGGGGTAAGGTTGTTGGAACAAGTTGATATCCATTAACAAACAAAAGCTTGGGAAATGTTGGTGAATTTTCCTTTCCAACTAGATACGACTACTTTGTGGAGTCTTATCAACAAGTATTTCACTTGGGGAAGGGAGGACAAACTATACGTTTCAATGCTGTGGATTTATTCGAACTAGGAGTCGTGTGTAAGAGGCCGAGTCGTGCGGTCCATCACAAGGCCTAACCATTGGCCAGGGAGTTACTATTAAAGGCAATCGACAAGTGGAGCCGTTAGTTCTTCCTTCTACCAGTAGTAAACTATATTGGGCTGTACCATCCCCGACTGATCATCAGGGAGTGGGACAGCTGGCGCGTGATAACTCCAGTATTGGTTCATCTCCCAAATTGGGAATTCCCTGCAACACGTATCGAAGAGACTTCTTTCAGGTTGACGGTGTCTTCTGCAACACGTATCGAAGAGACTTCTTTCAGGTTGTAGGACTTCGAAAAATGTTAATAACTGGAATTGCAATATTTTCCTTGCAAGTTCCTCTTTATATGATAAATGATATTATCTTGCTTATTTTTACTTAGCAGATATTTCCACAAAATAAATACTTTAAGTTACCTTGTAACTTCATCGTTCATATTATACTGGCATCATTTCCGTAAATGCATGGCATATGGTTTGAAAGATACTTTTGAACTGTTATATATTATCGTTCAGTTAAATATTATTGTTGGTGGGCTATTGCTCACCCTTGCTTTATTATTATATCACAACAACAGCTAGACCAGATGACTGGCACAAGGCGTACTCGACGCTGGCGAGGACGATGAGACTACTAGAGCCGAAGAGAAAGCTATTGGTAGGATAGATTTATTCTTTCAGTACCAAGTATATGGTCTAGTATGAATTATGCAAATGGATGGCAAAGAGTATGTATTCATATTGAACTTCTTTTGGATTATAAGAACTCATATTGTGCTTAATAAAATTTGGTAGTTACCCTGATTTCATCTCTGGGACTATAACGGGTGTATTTTATATTGTTGTGTTGGGTCATAAAGATGTAATTTATTTTGAGTTGAAGTAAGTTCAAGTATTGTGAACAGTAATGGAGACCGTAATGACCGGATCCCGGACCCCGGATCCGGGGGTGTTACACCCCTCCTTAAAAAGATTCCATCCCGGAATCAGGTAGGAAGCAAAGAGTCGTTTGCCTGTCGTTCACTTTTTAGCTTCCCGGTCAATTCTTAGTCGTTCTACCCTTTCTCAGCACATCTTCTAGTGCTACAATCCATACTTTATCCTTTTTCCATCAACGTTGCTACTTTTCGTACAACACACTATCCGGGTTATACTATTACTCAGCCTTATCCTTATTGATACCTGCAGTAACATTGGTATCACTATCACCCTGCGAATTCGGAGGTAACCTCGCTCGTACTGTGCATTTCCTGATCGCTTTAATCTTCGCAATCTCGGTCAATATAGAGAAGTGGAAAGATTTATTGAGAGATCATTATGATCAATTGAATATTTGTTATATTGCATAGTTAGTACAAAAGGGGGCCAGCCTTTAGTACTTGACAAGCAATTAAACAAGTTTTGATATTCCACTTAGACTTCTATCACATAGACTGTAAGAACCCTAATTTTTGGTAATATTTTCTTTTATTTAATATCATGTGACATTGTCAATTTGGAACCTTTCTAGTCATCCCTGTTGATTAATAGAATTGATTGTCTGAGAAACTATGTTGTTACATTCACTATGTAAGATAAAAGGTAGATTGTGAAGGCAAGAGTCTTATTGTTAGTAAGATGTATAAAACTTAGGATTTGAGAATGATTAGAGTATTGAAAGATTTATTAAGGATTATGACGAGGAATTATGGATATTCGAGGGATTTACACAATTAAGTACTTAAGGTATTATAGGGGAAATCTCTACGCGACAAAATATTATTACGAGAGATTAATTAAGATACGATACGAATTAAAGATTAAATGACAAGCATTGGTGGAAGAATAATGATACAAGGAGTAGTATTGCATGCAAGTCCCATGTAACCAAGTGGTTAGAAATAAGCAAACTAGTTAACCAAATGGAAGGGGAATAGTAACTAGTTACCTTGCTTTTCAAAAAGAGGAGACAAGTAGTACATGTGACCATACCTATGCTAGTACCTTGCCTATACATACACATTATGTATCACCCAACACCTTTTAACACAATTATTCACCAAACAAACAAACACAAAAATCAAAAACACCAAAAGCTCTCCCCCCCCTTGGAAGAGAGCTCTCGGCCAAGCACCAAAAAGGAAGAAGAAAATTCTTCCTCCCCCATTTCCCATCACTCATAAATCAAGACATAATTCCTAGGCCCTCACCATCATCTAAGCAAGGTATGTTAAGAGTTTCAAGCCATTTCATCCATCCAATTTCAAGATATTAATTATAATAGATATTGTGAATAGTAACCATGGTTGGTTTTTCTTTTAGATCTTGGATTGTAAGAGTTGTAGGAGACCATTCAAGGTGTTATTGAGTTTTGTAAGGCTTATCCAAGGCTCCTAGGTGCTCAAGAAGGTATAAAAATCACAAACCCTTTTGGCCATGTAGTGTTTATGATGTTTGGTAGTAGATCCATGTATATATGTGTTAATCTTGGTTGTATAAGTAATGGATGACATGGATCTTGAGTTTTGATGTTGTGATTGTGATTTTTATGATTGTGGATAGTATATGTATCTCCATGAGTGTTATAAAGCATGAACTAAGTGAATTAGGTGTTGGTTGTGTTGTGGAATTGAGAAAATTGGTTGATCTAAGTGAATACATGCTTGCTGAGTTTTCCAGGAACATTGACCTGCCTTGTAACATGGTTTTGAACCCTCCAGTCTTGTCCCCTGAGGTCCTACCATATATTGTTGGAAATATAATTGAATGTAGTTTCTGGAAATGTAAGGTTCATAACTAGGTGATGTATAGATTTTAAGTTATGGCCGGAGAAGTAAATTGTGTTTCTTGATTCCGGACTGCACTAAGTGACCCCCTTGTGAACCTTGTTTAAACCCCTAAAAATATATGTGGGATCATGGAAAAATTTGAGAAGTTAGGGAATGCAGTGGTGAAGACCACCCAAAAAGAATTGGATTAAAATATGAATTTTTGAATTTTATAAAAATGCTAGAGTAAATTTCGCGAAAGGGAAAAAGTCGTTAGTGGAGCATAATTCTAGGGGTAATGGTTATGATTCGAATGTGGTAACTAAATTAAGTCGAATAAGTGACGAGCGTAATCGAGCGATGACATGAACCTATAGTGGGGCTAGAGTGTCATAAGACGAGGTCATTAAGTTAATTTCGTACCCCCTAAAACCCCGTAATTAAAGATATATTGTTAAGGTACTAACGAGCGGTTATTGCTTATGTATAGATCGTTCGACTCCGCACGCTCGACCACCCCAACCAAACCAAGGCAAGTTTACTTTTCAAAACTTATACATGTACAAGGACTTTCACTGTTTTGTTTTTAGTTTTCAACCGTATCAAATGCTATGTTTATCGAAGTATTGATGCAATTGAGATTGTATAAGTACATATATGCTTGTACCCCTTGAACTTAGATTGAAATGTTTTCTTCGGACAACGACTCTAGCAATAGAGGTCGTAGCGATCCATATATACTATTGACCGGGGAGCGGTACATTATTATATCGTATCTAGATTGCGAAAACCCGAAGGGTCATTCGGGGAGTATCGTATACTCAAGTAATTATGTTCATATCTTCGTAAATACTCGAAACCCTATCTTGGATTAAAAGTTTATTTTATCGAATAATTATTTTATTAATTATTAATATTAAATCTTAAAATATTATTTATTAATTATTGTTCATTGTTTCAAAGATGAAGTCAATCCAAGATACCTTTAATACTTTCAAACTCGAACTCTTTCGAACTCAAAACATTTTCGAAAACCCCCGGTCAGATTCTGCTTCTTGTATGATTTCAAGAATCATCGGTCGACATATGTCGGACCTCAATTACTCTGTTTTCAATCAAAATCAAGTTTTCAAAATAAAAAGAAAAAGGGACTCTGGCAGGTGTGGGAACCGTTGACGAACGATTCCCGGGATGTGTAAGCGGCCGTGAGCCAGGCGGTCCATCAATTATTATTCCGGCCCAGGTGTTGCCGAAGGATGATTACGGATGTAGTTTTCATCGAGGGTGATTACGGATGTAGTTTTCACCCGGGGATAGTTACGGATGTAGTTTCTATCCTTCTACCGGTAGAGAAGACCCGCGGATTATTGGACTTGGATGTGGCGACTGATCATCGTCAATCCTTGTCAGGTTTTGTGTTTTCTTTAAGTCCCATTCCTCCATTTTGGAAAAATGCTTTGACACTGCTTCTTGGGCTTTTGTGCCAAGTTGCTGATAGTGTTCTATTTTGATGAGAAAGATGTTGACTCAATGCAGTATCTAGAACTGCAAGTTTATTTTGAAAACAATGGCACATATTGTTGCACCTTCGGAATTTATCAACAATGACAAGTGATTTTATATCTGATTGATACAAACAAGTTTAATAACTGCCAATCATATGAAATGTTATATTGCTTACCTTATACATATATTTCTTGTTGAGCTATAGTTGCTCACTCTTGCTTGTTTTCAAATTTTACAAACACAACAGCTAAGCGAAATGGCAAGACCCAGACAGACTGCTCGAAAGCAGGTGACTAGACCCGAGCCAGCAGTTGAGATTCCACCGGTAGGCCCCATTAGCCGGATTGGTTGGCAGCTTTTGTTAGTTCGTTTTATTTATCAGTATGACCTGTGCAAGGCAGTGTATCGTAACAAACTTTCAAGCCGCCAACTTCGCTTCATATCGAAGTGTTGCTGGTAGCATAAATACTATTTAATTCGGTCTGTAATAACTCTGATACTTTTATTACTGCTTAATCAATGTTGTGACGTTTCTGAGGCTCTAACCTGTGTGTGTGTGTGTGTGCGGTGTGAGTTATTGTGGGGTCGATGGCTGTTTTATTTATATTATGTGTAAGAACAGGTATGTTATTAATGGAAAATGGACCGTGAGCGCCTAGATCTCCGACCCCGGATCTGGGGGCGTCACAGAAATGGTATCAGAGCGAGGTTACAGTTCTCAGAAATGATAGTAATTTAAGAAAGCAACCCTAATAATAATAACAATAATAATAATAACCCTAATAACAACCTTAATAATACTTAGAACTCTCATCGAGTTTGTAGTCGGGTTATCGGATATAGCCCTGACTTTAAGGCCCGTGAGGGAACTACTCCTTAAACCTTTCTTTATGGTTAGTGACCCACCTTATTTCCCTTGTGTAGATGGAGGAGATACCAGACCCTGAGGCTTTCGAGAGAGAGTATGATGAGGCACTGATGCGAGATACCGAGGATCCTGAGGAGGACATGGGTGCTGACTCTGAGCTCGGCCCCTGGATTAAGCTGATAGGAGATACTGATGATGAGGATCCCGTTGAGGAGCCCTTTGAGCCTGAGCTTGAGCCAGAGCCTGTTACCCCATCTCCTGTAGCTACTGATGAGGAGAGTGTGAGATCCGGTGAGGGTCGTGTTGTGTCACCCCCACCTTCTCCACAGACATCTATCCCTGTTACATCGGACGGTGACTCCGAGGATGATACTTCTGGCGAGGAGGAGCTCGACCCTACCCCTGCTACTGCTCCTGCTCCTGCTACTGCTGCTGCACCTGCTCCTGTTCCTGTCATACCACCTCCACCGATGGACCTACCCCCAGTGTCGGGTACTGAGCACGCTTACGTGGTACAGTTCCTGACCCGAGACTTACTTTATGCGGAGGCCTGACTTAACGAGGCGAGGCGGGCACTTGTGGAGGAGCGCGAGGCGCGCTTGAGGATGCAGGCTGAGATGAGGACCGCTGTTGCTAGGAGGACTAGGGCTCGACTCCATAGGATTGAGAGGAGGAGTCGCGAGAGGATTCTTGGATTAGGGATCCGCGGGGGCGGAGTGATCCAGGCTAGGGATGCTAGGCATGTTGTGCGTCGTGCATTTGCCCGAGTGAGGACCTTGCTCCGCCACGGTGCGGCCCCGTGATGTGTTACTGATAGCTCAGTCCCCTAGGTTCAGATGACATTAGTGTGTCGATTTTGCGGGATAGTTGACTTGTGCAGTGGTATCCTTTCTGACCAGTGGATGAGTAGACTGACCTACAAATATGTAGATGTGATTTCGGGTAGTATGTACGGATGTAGCCCTACTTTTGTGTAGCCCTGACTATTCAGATGATGTACTTGTATTTGTTCCACTTTTGCTAGACTTTGACATCGGAACTATGTATTTGGCTCTAACATCCAAACTTTGTGACAACCCTTGTACCGTACTTATTTAGTTTCAGTTTCCTTGATATTGTCTCAACTGCTTTATTTTCCGATGTCATGCTCTACTGTTTTGATATACAACTGTGATTATACAATTGCTATAAGCCACAAATACAACCATGCTGTTTCAAATTTACGATATGCGATTTCAAATTGTTCTCTACATTTTCCAAAAATGTTCCTACAATTTTTTTAAAATAAATTTTTCAAAAAAAAAAAACAAAAAAAAAATAATATTTTGAGGTTTCGAAATTTTGAAAACTCTTGCAAATGTTTTCGCATCCCATAGAGATTTTTCCCAAAAATGTTTTGACGTTTTATCTCCAGCATCGGGTTATTAAAACTTTTGCAACTTCCACCCTTATGAGAAGGAACTATATGTTCCTGACCCGTGCAAACGTTGTCAGGTAATTGGAAAACCCTAACCCATTTCTTGTTTTATTATCAGAATCATGCCACCCAGAAGAATGAACACTCGAGCTCACCCGATCAGTTCTGAGGGCCAGGGTAGCCACCAGAACCGTGAAGGGGAGAATGTCATCCTGAGTGAGAGTGAGGGCAACGATCATAACTTGTTTGATGACTCTGAGTATGAAGAAGAAGAAGCTGGTGATGACACCCGAGAGGCAGAACAACCTAGGGGAGGCCCTATGAAACAGTTCATGGAGTTACTTAGGCAGAACTTGGACCGTCCCCCAGTTCAGCAACCACCCCAAAATGCTAATGCAAATGCTTTCCGGAACTTCAAATCCCTGAAACCCCCAGAATTTAAAGGAACTGCCGATCCGGTCGAGGCAAGGGCCTGGCTGAAGGAAATGGAAAAATCTTTCGAGATACTAGGTGTCGCTGAGGAGCAGAAGACTGTTTTCGCCACTTACCTTCTGAAGGGTGAGGCGAACTATTGGTGGGAAGCTAAGAAGAATTTGGAAGGAAGAGGTGTGGTGACCTGGGAGAGGTTTAGCGAGCTGTTCTTGGAGAAGTACTTTCCTAGGTTCATGGAGACACAAATGGAGCTGAAGTTTTTGGAACTGAAGCAAGGTAACATGACGGTGGCCGAGTATGAGGCCAAATTTACTGAGCTGTCGAGGTTTGTGCCGGAATATGTGAACTCTGAGGCAAAGAGGGCCCGAAGATTTCAATTAGGGCTAAAACAATGGATTCAGAATCGTGTGGCAGTTCTTGAGCTGATAGACTATGCCACCCTGGTATAGAAAGCATCAATTGTTGAGGCTAGGAGTGAACAGATGCAGAAGGAGAGGGAAGGAAAGAAGAGGAAGTTTGATAGTCGAAAGGGAAACTCTGCGGGAGGGAGCTTTCTGAGCAAATTTAAGCGAGGAACGATGTCCCAACCCAGCGGGAACTTTGGAACCAAGAGAGCTGAAAGTTGGAGTGTGGGCCAGAGCGGCCGACCACAGGGATCGTCTTACTCTACCCCATCCCGAGCCCAACCCCCAGAATGTAAGAAATATGGAAGGAAACATGCGGGCGTGTGTAACCTGCAAGATGTGAAGTGCTTCAAGTGTGGGCTGACAGGACATTATGCTAACGCCTGTCGAGGAACTAGTAACAACACCAGTGCCGGAGGTAATTGCTTCAAGTGTGGGAAACCCGGGCACCGAATGAGGGAATGTATGTCCTCTGGGCCAGCTGCATCAAGAGTGAGTGGAACTGCTTCTAACAAGGCCCCTACTGCAAGAACTTTTAACATGACGGTGCAGGATGCCGTGAGGAACACGGATGTGATTGCAGGTACTCTACTACTCAACTCAGTTAAGGCAAATGTTTTATTTGATTCGGGAGCTACCAAGTCTTACATATCTCTAGATTTTGTATGTCAGTTAGGCCTTAAGACTGAACCATTGAAAGACGGACTGCAAATAGAGATAGTTAATCATGAAATTATTCCTGTTAGCCACGTATGTCCAGGATGTGACCTAGAAATAGAAGGGCGACACTTTCGGGTAGACTTAATACCTTTTAAACTAGGAGAGTTTGACGTAATAGTAGGAATGGATTGGTTAACAACCCACGGAGCCCAGATTGATTGTGTGAAGAAGAAAGTAAGTTTGAAACTGCCAGGGGACGAAGAAGTAGTGTTTAGTGGGAAACGGCAAAACCAAAAGTTCCTGACTATGATACAAGCTAAGAAGCTGTTACGTAAAGGATGAGAAGCCTATTTAGCCTATGTGAAGGATACCAAGAAAGAGGCACCAAACCTACAGGAAATCCCTGTCGTTAATGAGTTCGCGGACGTATTTCCGGATGATCTTCCAGGACTACCACCTGATAGAGACATCGAGTTCGCTATAGACTTAGTTCCGGGCACGGCCTCAATTTCGAAAGCCCCATATCGGTTAGCCCCAGTGGAGATGAAAGAGCTAGCCACTCAGTTACAAGAGTTGTTGGATAAAGGGATGATAAGACCTAGTGTGTCACCGTGGGGAGCCCCGGTGTTATTCGTGAAAAAGAAGGATGGTAGTGTGAGATTATGTATAGACTACAGGGAGTTGAACAAGGTGACTATAAAGAATAAGTATCCCTTGCCCAGGATAGATGACCTGTTTGATAAATTAAAGGACGCAGTTTATTTTTCCAAAATTGATTTGAGAACCGGGTATCACCAGTTAAAGATTAAGCCAGAAGATATACCAAAGATGGCCTTTCGCACCCGGTACGGACACTATGAGTTCCTAGTGATGTCATTTGGGTTAACGAATGCCCCTGCAGCTTTCATGGATTTAATGAATCGAGTCTTCAAGAAGTACTTGGACAAGTGTGTTATAGTCTTCATCGATGACATCCTGATTTATTCCAAGACGAAGGAGGAACATGCAGAGCACTTGAGGATTGTATTGGGAGCATTGAGAGAAGAAAAGTTGTACGCTAAGTTCTCGAAGTGCGAATTTTGGTTGAAGGAAGTTCACTTTTTAGGGCATGTGATTAGCGAACAAGGCATTCTAGTGGACCCAGCCAAAATAGAGGCTGTATCAAATTGGGAGAGACCAACCACTCCGACAGAGGTGAGAAGTTTTATAGGGTTGGCTGGCTACTATAGGAGATTTGTCCAAGACTTTGCAAAGATAGCAGCCCCTTTGACCCGACTAACTCGCAAGACCGAGAAGTTTGTGTGGACTGAAAAATGCGAAGAGAGCTTCCAAGAGTTGAAGAAGAGGTTAGTGACAGCACCAGTACTAGCCCTACCTGATGATAAGGGAGATTTTGTGATTTATAGCGACGCATCCCATAAAGGTTTAGGGTGTGTGCTTATGCAGCACGGTAAAGTGATCGCGTATGCATCCAGACAACTTAAGGAGTACGAGATGAGATACCCCACCCATGATTTGGAATTAGCAGCGATAGTTTTTGCTTTGAAGATTTGGAGACATTATCTTTACGGAGAAAAGTGTGAAATCTACACGGATCACAAGAGCTTAAAGTACATATTCACTCAGAAAGAGTTAAACATGAGGCAGAGGAAATGGTTAGAGCTAATCAAGGATTATGATTGTGAGATTCATTATCACCCAGGGAAGGCCAACGTAGTGGCCGATGCACTTAGCTGAAAGGATAAGCTTAAGATGATAACGTCAGTGGATGAATTGATCAAGGACCTCGAGAAACTGGAGATTGAGGTGAGGTTACCAGGAATTGGACAAGAGAGTCTAATGGAAATAAAAGTCCAACCACCGTTATTGGAAAAGATTAAGTTATGCCAGGAAAAGAAGATAGAAGAAGAAAAGAATTCGATGGAGAAAATTTTGACTGGCGAGGAAATTAAGTGTGAGAAGGACGGGAATGGAATTATGAGGTACGCATCTAGGATATGGATCCCGAACGTTCAGGAATTAAAAGATGAGATTTTGCAAGATGCTCATAGTTCGAGGTACTCAATTCACCCTGGAGGCACTAAGATGTATAGAGATCTGAGAGAATACTATTGGTGGCCAAATATGAAGAAGGACGTGGCAGAGTGGGTAAGTAAATGCTTGACATGTCCAAGAGTAAAGGCCGAACACCAGAGGCCCAGTGGATTGTTGCAACCCTTGGAGATACCCGAGTGGAAGTGGGAGCAAATTGCGATGGACTTTGTGGTCGGATTACCAAGGACCAAGACTAATCATGATGCCATTTGGGTAATTATCGATAGATTGACCAAGTCAGCACATTTTCTTCCAATCAACGAGAGATACACTATCGACAAGCTGGCAGATATTTACTTAAAGGAGATCGTGGTAAGGCATGGGGTTCCTGTGAGCATTGTATCAGATAGAGACCCAAGATTCAACTCCAGGTTCTGGAGAAGTTTTCAGGATTGTGTGGGGACCAAGTTAAACATGAGTACTGCATACCATCCCCAAACAGACGGACAGAGTGAGAGAACCATCCAGACCATCGAGGACATGTTGAGGGTATGTGCCATTGATTTTAAGGGAAGTTAGGATGACCACTTGCCGTTGATCGAATTTTCCTACAACAACAGTTACCATGCGAGTATAGGCATGCCCCCATATGAAGCTTTGTACGGACGAAGATGTCGGTCTCCCTTCTGTTGGGAAGAGGTAGGAGAGCGGAAGATTTTAGGGCCTGAACTGGTCCAACAGACAAGAGAAACTATCGAACTCATAAGAGGACGGCTGGTAGCGGCCCAAGACAGATAGAAGAAGTATGCGGACCAGACCCGCAAGGACAAAGAATATGAGGTAGGAGAGTTTGTGATGTTAAAAGTATCACCGTGGAAGGGATTGATGAGATTTGGTAAGAAAGGAAAACTAAGCCCGAGATTTATCGGACCTTTTGAGATCTTGAAACGAGTTGGAAAGTTAGCCTATGAATTGGCTTTACCTCCGAGCTTACAGCAAGTACATAATGTGTTCCATGTGTCTATGCTACGACCCTACCATACCGACTTCCGACATGTGATAGAACATGATCAAGTGGATCTGCAACCAGACTTAACATATGTAGAGCAACCCGTAGAAATCATGGATAGAAAAGAACAGGTGCTGAGGAACAAGGTTGTCAAACTAGTGAGAGTCTTGTGGAGGAATCAGAATGTCGAAGAATCAACATGGGAACTAGAGAGCGCGATGCGTGAAAAGCACCCCCAACTGTTTTCAACCTGATTCCGGGACGGAATCCTTTTAAGGAGGGTAGGCTGTAAGAACCCTAATTTTTGGTAATATTTTCTTTTATTTAATATCATGTGACATTGTCAATTTGGAACCTTTCTAGTCATCCCTGTTGATTAATAGAATTGATTGTCTGAGAAACTATGTTGTTACATTCACTATGTAAGATAAAAGGAAGATTGTGAAGGCAAGAGTCTTATTGTTAGTAAGATGTATAAAACTTGGGATTTGAGAATGATTAGAGTATTGAAAGATTTATTAAGGATTATGACGAGGAATTATGGATATTCGAGGGATTTACACAATTAAGTACTTAAGGAATTATAGGGGAAATCTCTACGCGACAAAATATTATTACGAGAGATTAATTAAGATACGATACGAATTAAAGATTAAATGACAAGCATTGGTGGAAGAATAATGATACAAGGAGTAGTATTGCATGCAAGTCTCATGCAACCAAGTGGTTAGAAATAAGCAAACTAGTTAACCAAATGGAAGGGGAATAGTAACTAGTTACCTTGCTTTTCAAAAAGAGGAGACAAGTAGTACATGTGACCATACCTATGCTAGTACCTTGCCTATACACACATTATGTATCACCCAACACCTTTTAACACAATTATTCACCAAACAAACAAACACAAAAATCAAAAACACCAAAAGCTCTCCCCCCCCTTGGAAGAGAGCTCTCGGCCAAGCACCAAAAAGGAAGAAGAAAATTCTTCCTCCCCCATTTCCCATCACTCATAAATCAAGACATAATTCCTAGGCCCTCACCATCATCTAAGCAAGGTATGTTAAGAGTTTCAAGCCATTTCATCCATCCAATTTCAAGATATTAATTATAATAGATATTGTGAATAGTAACCATGGTTGGTTTTTCTTTTAGATCTTGGATTGTAAGGGTTGTAGGAGACCATTCAAGGTGTTATTGAGTTTTGTAAGGCTTATCCAAGGCTCCTAGGTGCTCAACAAGGTATAAAAATCACAAACCCTTTTGGCCATGTAGTGTTTATGATGTTTGGTAGTAGATCCATGTATATATGTGTTAATCTTGGTTGTATAAGTAATGGATGACATGGATCTTGAGTTTTGATGTTGTGATTGTGATTTTTATGATTTTGGATAGTATATGTATCTCCATGAGTGTTATAAAGCATGAACTAAGTGAATTAGGTGTTGGTTGTGTTGTGGAATTGAGAAAATTGGTTGATCTATGTGAATACATGCTTGCTGAGTTTTCCAGGAACATTGACCTCCCTTGTAACATGGTTTTGAACCCTCAAATCTTGTCCCCTGAGGTCCTACCATATATTGTTGGAAAGATAATTGAATGTAGTTTCTGGAAATGTAAGGTTCATAACTAGGTGATGTATAGATTTTAAGTTATGGCCGGAGAAGTAAATTGTGTTTCTGGATTCCGGACTGCACTAAGTGACCCCCTTGTGAACCTTGTTTAAACCCCTAAAAATATATGTGGGATCATGGAAAAATCTGAGAAGTTAGGGAATGCAGTGGTGAAGACCACCCAAAAAGAATTGGATTAAAATATGAATTTTTGAATTTTATAAAAATGCTGGAGTAAATTTCGCGAAAGGGAAAAAGTCGTTAGTGGAGCATAATTCTAGGGGTAATGGTTATGATTCGAATGTGGTAACTAAATTAAGTCGAATAAGTGACGAGTGTAATCGAGCAATGACATGAACCTATAGTGGGGATAGAGTGTCATAAGACGAGGTCATTAAGTTAATTTCGTACCCCCTAAAACCCCGTAATTAAAGAGATATTGTTAAGGTACTAACGAGCGGTTATTGCTTATGTATAGATCGTTCGACTCCGCACGCTCGACCACCCCAACCAAACCAAGGCAAGTTTACTTTTCAAAACTTATACATGCACAAGGACTTTCACTGTTGTCTTTTTAGTTTTCAACCGTATCAAATGCTATGTTTATCGAAGTATTGATGCAATTGAGATTGTATAAGTACATATATGCTTGTACCCCTTGAACTTAGATTGAAATGTTTTCTTCGGACAACGACTCTAGCAATAGAGGTCGTAGCGGTCCGTATATACTATTGACCGGGGAGCGGTACATTATTATATCGTATCTAGATTGCGAAAACCCGAAGGGTCATTCGGGGAGTATCGTATACTCAAGTAATTATGTTCATATCTTCGTAAATACTCGAAACCCTATCTTGGATTAAAAGTTTATTTTATCGAATAATTATTTTATTAATTATTAATATTAAATCTTAAAATATTATTTATTAATTATTGTTCATTGTTTCAAAGATGAAGTCAATCCAAGATACCTTTAATACTTTCAAACTCGAACTCTTTCGAACTCAAAACATTTTCGAAAACCCCCGGTCAGATTCTGCTTCTTGTATGATTTCAAGAATCATCGGTCGACATATGTCGGACCTCAATTACTCTGTTTTCAATCAAAATCAAGTTTTCAAAAGAAAAAGAAAAAGGGACTCTGGCAGGTGTGGGAACCGTTGACGAACGATTCCCGGGATGTGTAAGCGGCCGTGAGCCAGGTGGTCCATCAATTATTATTCCGGCCCAGGTGTTGCCGAAGGATGATTACGGATGTAGTTTTCATCGAGGGTGATTACGGATGTAGGTTTCACCCGGGGATAGTTACGGATGTAGTTTCTATCCTTCTACCGGTAGAGAAGACCCGCGGATTATTGGACTTGGATGTGGCGACTGATCATCGTCAATCCTTGTCAGTTTTGTGTTTTCTTTAAGTCCCATTCCTCCATTTTGGAAAAATGCTTTGACACTGCTTCTTGGGCTTTTGTGCCAAGTTGCTGATAGTGTTCTATTTTGATGAGAAAGATGTTGACTCAATGCAGTATCTAGAACTGCAAGTTTATTTTGAAAACAAGGGCACATATTGTTGCACCTTCGGAATTTATCAACAATGACAAGTGATTTTATATCTGATTGATACAAACAAGTTTAATAACTACCAATCATATGAAATGTTATATTGCTTACCTTATACATATATTTCTTACTGAGCTATAGTTGCTCACTCTTGCTTGTTTTCAAATTTTACAAACACAACAGCTAAGCGAAATGGTAAGACCCAGACAGACTGCTCGAAAGCAGGTGACTAGACCCGAGCCAGCAGTTGAGATTCCACCGGTAGGCCCCATTAGCCAGATTGGTTGGTAGCTTTTGTTAGTTCGTTTTATTTATCAGTATGACATGTGCAAGGCAGTGTATCGTAACAAACTTTCAAGCCGCCAACTTCGCTTCAGATCGAAGTGTTGCTGGTAGCATAAATACTATTTAATTCGGTCTGTAATAACTCTGATACTTTTATTACTGCTTAATCAATGTTGTGACGTTTCTGAGGCTCTAACCTGTGTGTGTGTGCGGTGTGAGTTATTGTGGGGTCGATGGCTGTTTTATTTATATTATGTGCAAGAACAGGTATGTTATTAATGGAAAATGGACCGTGAGCGCCTAGATCTCCGACCCCGGATCTGGGGGCGTCACATAGACAGATAGTCACGTAGCAGTACCTCCCCTCCTTAAAGGGTTGTTCTTCTCAATTCATAAAGAAGATGAATAAGAGAGAAGAAAAGAAAAGAGTTCTAAAGGATTATAGAAGGTTTTCATGATTGTAAAATAACATACTCAGAATTTACCTCTGAACTATAGAGGTTCATCAAGGAAGAAATTAATCATAATTATATCCAATACCATTTGATCGCAATCTCTTGTGTCAACATATCTTGCTGCTTTGTCCACTATTCTATGGACCTATACTCTGGTTCAACCTTAGCAACGCTCACTCCAGAAAATTCCTTCAACCTTTTAGGTTAAATCTTAGGTTTCTCGCTTGACACCATTGTTACTGACATTCCATGTCACGCTACTAGCTTTTTCATATCTATAATATTAACACTATCAGGTTGTAATCCCGAGAATTCATCAGAAAACCCTTTTATTAATCCATTCATAACATTCCTTGCTTCATATTCCATAGTTGCTTTCCCAGTCTTTCCTTTATCAATCACATCCTTCTTATTATCTGATTCTTATTTACTTCTATTATTTACTTTCACCTTCATCTCTTTATTGAGATATCTTTTGCACTTGGTACCTCCTTATTGGTATCCCGTTACATTTACTCTATAATCATCACATTAATTCAATTTAAATTCTCCGAAATGAATCTGGCCGATCCCTTTAACTTAGATTCAATATAATCTACTTCTGCCAACCTTGTTTCTCATCACTTGCTATTTTCTATCCGTGATTTTCCACAGGTTGTTCTTCGTAAGTCAGACCAGGTCGTATATCTACCTGTTCGTACTCTTATCATCTATCGAGCATCTGCATTTACTGGCATAGCCTTGCCACATGAAACACGTTACGATCATGCTATAAGTTTTGGGGGTAGAGCTGGCTCGAATTCCACCATCCGAACACTTTTAAACTGTCAGATGGCCCAACAAATCTCGGGCTCAACTGCCCTTATTTCTTTCTACGGGAATACATTTAGCATCATGAATCGTCCACCTCATATTCTCTATCTTGTTTACGCAAAAGTGCACTAACACAACTTGCTTGTCATTCATCAACATGCCATTTAGCTTATCAATAACATCACTTTCTTTATCTTTAAGTTATCATTTACTTTCTTAGAAGAATCGCCATCGCTTGTTGTTTACGTAGTGCGTTAATAGCTAACCATACGGGTTTTAATCCTTTAGGGAGGCAAAGTAATCACTATTCCTTATCCATAAGGAACACTTCCTGAACTTGATGTAGATATTACATGAAGTAGATAAAATTGCAGAAGAGTTTCAAGCGTCGCAGCTATGTCAGGTTGATGAAACTATCACTTATGCAGCTTCCATAAAAGATTGGAAACTTAACGGTTTACTTCGTCAATTTTGTATCATGGTCCTGGTTTGCCTCAAAACGGGACCTTCTAAGGTACGTAATATGCTTAAGACTCCATCAGGAATCGAATCTTTACGTAAACTATTATTACCTTCGATTATTGCACAATCATCAAAAGGAAGGTAAATTCCTCCACTCCGATTTGACCTTCAAGGTCTTTCTAAATATTATTTTGTTTCTTCGGTATGAACATTTGTAATTATTCCTTTATACTTAGACTGTCGGCCACCTCATTGGCCTTTCCTGATAATAATAATTCCTAGTAATCCATATTTTCTGGATACATTCCAATTCAAATTTTTCTACCTCATTCCCATCACTGTTGGGTAAAAGCATTCTCCCTTAAGCTCTGCTGAAGGAGAAAAATATATCTATCAGTCTTTTTCCATAAGTCATTGCTTCCACCTACCCGTGGGAACTTTATCACGTTTATTCCCAATCCTACTTAGGATACTTCTTTTCTTAGTTCTTTCCTTATCTTAGGATAATCTCAACCTTTATAGGTTCAATCCATACTTCCTCAGGGTTTCATACATGCCTCATTTGGCATTATTGTTACTATGTCATACATTCCTTACCAAACTTCCATTTTGAAGTTCGGAATATTACCTTTTTCCTTGTAAGGTTTCTTAGGTCATCCTTATCATTCCTCCTGTATTTACTGGGTACAGGGTATATCAAAACGTCATTGATCAATACTTTAATAATTCTGTCTATGTTCTTTCCAAAACTCTTGTTAATAATCCTTACCAGTCATTGTTGCCTTAGCAAGTCCAACTCATATCATCTGAATTCATAATGTCGTTATTAGGGTTAATGTCATCCTTTGTGCATTCCCCAGGGTTTGTCTTAATTTATGGATATCCTATCCTTAATTCAACTGCCAAGGAATTCTTGCATCCTATAATTGGCAATCAGATCATGTATCCTTAATAAGGGTCTCTTTTCAATCATTCTCATTTGATAATTGATCGGTGGCTTAATGCTAACTTCTTTTTTCAGATAGTTGTCAGCCTATTTGACCTTCCAAAAGACAACGTATGTCTATCTGCTCTCTTACAGAACTAGGTAATAGTAGCAAGGATGTTCTGGAAGATATTGATCGAGTTCAACGTGAATCTCTTAGTACTTATCGTTCTTCGCAAAGGTACTTGCCTCATACAAAATTTCTACAGCATACTGATCAATCTCTGACCATTTCTATACTCTCTTCATAAACCTTCGTTTTTTACTTTCCTTAGTCATAATACATTCATGGTATTTATAATACCCTAACATCATACATCTTAAGTCATTATACTTCCATTTTTACTCGTAATCTTGGGCAATCATATACACATGAATCACTTCAGTACGGGTGACCCCATTCCAAAAAGTCTAGTAAATTCCCAATCCAAACATGAGTTGCAAAGGGTTCAGTAGAAGATTCCTACGATCTCATTAATATTTCCTTTATATCAGAAGCCCTTGCAGTCGGTGCTTACTTAGAAGCAACCCTACTTTGTCCTTTCATTGCTGGTCTAGTCACTTGATAATCCTTTGTGACTCGGCCTCAACTGACCACACTAAAATAAAAATATATGATTTTAGGGGTTGACTAATTAGCATTACTTTTCTAGCAATTGCTGGCATAGTGCCTTCTACTTTGATACCTTTCTACCTTTCCAAAACTTTACTTCATATAAGTCTTAATCAACTACTCGGCCCGTCTCCGGCCACCTTTCCTCTACTTTTATCTTTTCAACTATTCTTATCAATCCCGCATGCCACGCAAGCTTACCATTCCTGGCATAACAGCCTTTTCACTTAAGTCAATCCCGGAGTTTCTTAGTCCGGCTGGTTTCTTACTTACATTTCCTGTTTCCGTCCAATCTCACTTCATCATTTTATCTCTACCATCGATTGTAATACTCAGGGTCTGTCTACTAACCCCTATGACAGCAACCTTACCCAATCCACAGGGTTCGCTCCAGTTTCCATTCTTTTCAATGATGTTCTCTGATAATCAGAAGGACAAGGTTTGCCAAAATTCTCCTGATTTCTTTCTAGAATCAGGGAAATTTTGGTCAATCTATCCACCTACTGGTAACATTAAGGAGACCAGTTTCGAAACCTGAAGAATGGTTCTATGAACCTCCAAGCAGGTAGAACCATAAGCAGTCATAATTTACGAAATAATCGTCATTAGATTGGAAGTTTAACCACTGGAGAGGAACCAATTATATACATCCCTTAGAAGGGAATCAATAGTTTCAAACTGAGACCTGACACAATATCCTGATACCTATACGTCCTGACATTCAATATTACCAATGTCAGTGTACCTAACCACTAGTCTCAGAAGGAACATTACCGTCGGAGTTGGTTGTTCCACAAAAATTGGCACTACTAAGGCCATCCGAACCTGGTGAACCGTGCTGTCCGAATGCATCCGCAAGCACTTTGTCGTGCTGCGCAAGCACACATCCTAATCTTTTATGCGAAGCATCGTTGGAAGCACAAAGTCTCCCTTTTTCCATTAAACAATGCCAACTCTTGGTCTTTACCAATTTTATCTTTTAGCTCCAGGAAGATTTTCTCACATTTTTTTTTCTCTCTTCAACTAGTGATTGTATTACTTGATCCATTATAATTCTGCATCGGAGTAAACTTAAGGTAACTATAATAATCCATTCAAAGAAAAGAAAGAATTTAATATTCCTCTGAATCACATGCATCTAACGTTTCTGGTTCATCATTTCATTGAGTTAAATTAACCCTATACTTAATCTCTGACAATAGTCTCATTACGAGTTCATCTTGACTCACTGGTCTTATCTTCCGGTAGGTTCTGAGATCATTGTCTTGCTTACTACTTCCTTATATAACTTTATCCAATCATGCTGTCACTTCCCAATGTTTTCACTTTCTAACCGATTCATTCATAAAATGGACATTTTCCTGAATAAAACAACTTCAACAACCTCAATTTGGTTCCAAAAATTACAACCTATGACATCTGTCTTCTCATGGCGAATTATTACTAACAATATTCATACTAATTCTTTTATCAAATGATATGGCACTTACCGCCTCCTCTCAACTATTTCTAGGGACTCTGTTCCTCGTCCTATATCGCTGTCTTTGCTAATCATACATCCCTCTAGCTCTTTCTTCGTTAATATGAAAGTCTCTAAGGATTCTCATCTATTTCCGTATAAGATCTCGAGTAATTCTTCCAATCCATCTTACTTGCTAGTACTTCATCCAATAGTCCGGCTGCGAATCCAACATGAATCTTCAGTTCTCTTGCTAATAGCTCAGTTCGTTATGCTCACTTTTCTGAGCACCATATCTTAATCATCACAGCCTTTCTGGCTGCAGCCCTCATTCCTCGAGGGGTTTTTTTTTGTTTTATCTGCTGGAACCTCTTCCGGGTCTTCAGTAGGGTACTCTATTGAATTTACCCGCTGATCTTCAGCATGTAATAAAGCATCATCGCGCTGCTGCTCGTATGCCTCAAGGTCTGTCGCCTTACTCGTCGATACGATATCGAGCTAAGTTGCTATCATGATACTTAAGAGTTCCCATAAGGGTTTTATAGGTCATCACTACATTAAGTAGTCCGACTATGAACTTGGAAAGAGTTCTTATTATCTTAGTGAATTTATTGTTTTAACGTCGCCTCATCTCTAGGGTTTATAACGTACGCTCTGATACCACTTCTGTAACACCCCCAAATCCGGGGTCCGGGATCCGGTCGTTACGGTCTCCAATTCTGTCCACAATACTTGAACTTACTTCAACATACAATAAATTACATCTTTATGACCCAACACAACAATATAAAACACACCCGTTATAGTCCCAGAGATGAAATCAGAGTAACAATCAAATTTTATTAAACACATTATGAGTTCTTACAACCCAAAAGAGTTACAATATGAATACATACTCTTTGCCATCCATTTACATAAGTCATACTAGTCCATATATTTGGTACTGAAAGAATGAATCTATCATACCAATAGCTTTCTCTTCGGCTCTGGTAGTCTCATCGTCCTCGCCAGCATCGAGTGCGCCTTGTGCGAATCATCTGGTATAGCTGTTGTTATGATATAATAATAAAGCAAGGGTGAGCAATAGCCCACCAACAATAATATTTAACTGAACGATAATATATAACAGTTCAAAAGTATCTTTCAAACCATATGCCATGCATTTATGGAAATGATGCCAGAATAACATGAACGATGAAGTTACGAGGTAACTCAAAATGCATATATAGGTGGGAATATCTGCTATGTCAAAGATAAGCCAGATATTATCATTTATCATAAAAAGAGGAAATTGCAAGGCAAATATTGTAATTCCAGTTATTAACATTTTTCGAAGTCCTACAACCTGACAGAAGTCTCTTCGATACGTGTTGCGGAAGACACCGTCAACCTGAAAGAAGTCTCTTCGATACGTGTTGTAGGGAATTCCCAATTTGGGAGATGAACCAATACTGGAGTTATCACGCGCCAGCTGTCCCACTCCCTGATGATCAGTCGGGGATGGTACAGCCCAATATAGTTTACTACCGGTAGAAGGAAGAATTGACGGCTCCACTTGTCGATTGCCTTTAATAGTAACTCCCTGGCCAATGGTTAGGCCTTGTGATGGACCGCGCGACTAGGCCTCTTACACACGACTCCTAGTTCGAATAAATCCACAGCATTGAAACGTAGAGTTTGTCCTCCCTTCCCCAAGTGAAATACTTGTTGATAAGACTCCACAAAGTAGTCGTATCTAGTTGGAAAGGAAAATTCACCAACATTTCCCAAGCTTTTGCTAGTTAATGGATATCAACTTGTTTCAACAATCTTACCCCTCGAATGATGAGAAGGTACACACAGGCTTAATGAGTCCATAGCAACCAAGTTGCGAGTGAAAAGGATAAATTATGACCGGGAAGTCAACAAGATAAATAACCTTTCTCAAGTAAGGTTCCCTTATAATTTAAGAGATAGATTCGAGTGAAGAATGGAATTTTGAGGACCTTTCTTAATATAATATTAATCGTATGACTCCGAAGAATTTTCAGAATGATCGAAGGTCGAAGATAATATTTGAAGAAGAATAAACAACATTGAAGTTGTTTCCAAGTATTGAATAAATATTTATAGAATATTTATTGAGTCGGAAGTATTTAATGAATGAAAGAATATTTTACATAATATCTGGAGGTGAAGATAATCTCCAAATAATATAAATCATTTTTAAAAGAATTTAAAAGAATTAAATAAATATTCCAAGAATATTTATTAACTCAATAATAATTACGGAATATTATTAAATCATAATGTTGCTCGTAAGTAATCCTCGAATGAATATATAGAATTATTTACTAAATAAATCTCTCCTTAAATGAATATTCAAAATAATATTCATTAAGTAATTAAACTCCAATAATTATTTAAAATAATATTCAATAAATAAGTCAAACCTTAAATGAATATTTGAAAAATAATATTCATTTAATAAATAATCTTCTAAATGAATATCCAAATAATATTCATTTAGTAATCAAAACTTTTAAAGGAATAATCGAAATAATATTCCTTAAGTAAATAGAACTTCCAATGAATATTTTAAAATAATATTCATCAAGTACAAAAAAGTTTAAATGAATATTCGAAAGTAATATTCATTTTATAAATAACATTCTAATGAATATCAAAATAATATTCATTAAATAATCAACTTTAAATGAATATTCGAAACTAACATTCATTTAATATCTCTCGACTGAGATAATACTCGAATAACATTCCTCGAAATATTTCCAAGTAATTGATACTTTATGGAATATAAATAACGTTTAACAATAACATTCCTCAGATAAATAATAATCTGTCGTTGGAATCCCTCCGGGTTTCCACGACTATCTATATCTCAAAATACCGACTCCTGGTCTATATTTAGAATGAATATCATATGCCCTTCGCTAAGGGTCTTACCAAAACAATCCGGCTTATAACTGATAATTCGTATCTAGTCTATAAGCCAATATCAATTCAGGGAACAGGTATCATAATATAATTTGACAATAGGCATGCATGCTATGGCATATGTAAAATGGCAATCACATATATATATTATCACAACAACAGGTTCAAAGTTTTGAACACTTGCCTGGTAATTGGGTGTGGGTGGAGATAGCGTGTCCTGGGTCTGCTCGATGATCAATAAACAATCAGAACATTCGAGATTAACCACTTAACACATTTTAAAAGTCTAAGTATAACTTCACTTAAATCGAAACACGTTTTCGAATTATCTCGTTATACACCTTTTAGTGTAACTCTTTTTATTACTGGAACGATCCGATATTTGTTCGTTATTACGATATGTCATCATACCCACACTCGGTATATACTTAACTTGTATAAGTTCTAAAGTCGATCGATTACAAACCGAGATTATACCTCGAGTTTTATCGTTCGTTTTCTAAGTGTTTTACCAAAGTTATAACCAAGCGGGTTTTTAGGGGTTCGTTCGCGTTTAACTTCGATTCCAACATTTTTATAAAATCGGAAAACGATCCGTTTGATATGTGGTTTTCTTTCATACCTTCCTTATGACCCTAGTATTTATTTACCAAGATTCGCCACTGAGTAACATGCTTTACGAGGGTTCAATTGAAGTTACGAACTTTTACTTACGGTTCCGAACCAATTTTAGTAATTTGATCATAACTCCTAGACCTTAAGTCGGAATGTTTCGATTCTTTTGCCAAAACGATCTATGACTCGAGATCTACGAGGACATGTCATGTTCATAACCAGTTAGGGCAATTAATCCTACTGTCAATTTTGGTTTCTAAAGGTTTAACGAAATTCGGGCATTACGACGGCTATAAATCACACGTTTCAAAAATCATCACATCGATACCAAGCCACACCGGGCATCCATACAACACATATACATGATTATCAACTTAACAAGTCCAGAAGTTCATCACTTATTCATTATATGTATCATATTGCTTAATCACTAAATTACTAGCAAACCATGCTTATAATCATCATCATAACCATAACTACACTAAACTATGAAGAACATGCTTAAATATTCAAAACAAAAGCTAGGGTTTTGATGAGATATACCTTCCTTGGTGAGTGCTAGAGCTTTAATAAGCCTTGAATAATCCTTGTACAACCTTAACTAAGCTTGATCTAACAAGAAACATCAAGGATATAATTAAAGATTTTCTTCATCTATTGTTCTTCTAGACAATTTGTAAGAAAAGAAAGAAGTGAGTTTGTTTGCTTTGTTTGTTCTTGTTTGGTCTCATCCAATGCATTATTGCTATGCCAAAATAATATCTTGTCCATAAAGCCACTTTATTAAAGGCATGAGGTCATTGCATGCATCACTTGAGCCATGTGTTGGTTTATCTTGTTTTGTAAGCTAAGCACTTGGTTAGCTCCTAATTGATCTAGTTCCTTTGGTAACTACTTAGTTACTTGATTCTATCCACTTGCACATACTTGCATCTTGGTTCTCTGCTTGTTTTTTTGTCCGTTTATTGCTCAATTCATTGATCGTTCGGAGGAATAACTCATTCATTTCTAGTTAGGGTTTTACCGGAAACCGTCTTAATATTTATACTATCATCCTCCATTCTCTTTAATAATTCTTGAACCTATTTTCCTTAAATCCCTTCAATAATTCCTTAAGTCTTTCAGTGTCCAGGGAAATCTCGGGGAAAATAAAAGTGCTGTTTTTCAGAATCCGACAGCTTTTACATACACTCTTTTTCCCCCTGGATCACTAATACGAACTCAGAATTTCGTTCCGGGTACTTCTATATAGCGTCGTCTAATAATATTCCTAAATCCACCAAAATCACTATTCATCCATCTTTCTTTACTCATCCTCTTAGGGTTGTACAATTGTCCCTTATCTCTTTCGATCGTTCCTTAACCTTTTTACGGACCCACTAGACCAATAACAGATATCGATTTGGATGACATAAGAATAATCTTCTCCTTTAGAATTATCAAATCTCAATTACCTAGGAGATAGATAATTCTTATCTAAAGTGTCAACCAATAGTATTCTTCAAGACATAAAAACATTTGAATCCAAATCTATTCCTTTCATTCATTATCTCAATCGTTACATCGTAGTCGTAATCACTATTCACCATTACCTCAGTACATAATAAAAAGTTTTAATTATATAAAAAATTTGGGGTTCTTACACAGCCGCTATCGGGCCTCCCCAGATCATATTGATAACTGGCCCTCGGGGCTGTGCGTTGCGATCGCGATCATTATCCCTACGATCATTGTCCCTCCTGTCATAATCCCTTTTATGATTTCCACGATCATCACCTTTCGTGAACTTGTTTAACTTCCCTTTCCGGATCAAGAATTCAATCTCGTCTTTGAGTTGCCTACAATCATCAGTGTCATGTCCCACATCCTTGTAAAACCTACAGTACTGATCCTTATTTCTCTTTGCGGGATCACCCCTTAGTGGCTTAGGCCATCTGAAATCCTTATCCTTCTCGATATCAAACAAGATTTGACTCCTGGGAGCATTCAATCTTGAATACTCAGAAAATCTCGGTCCTAGACTCTTCTTAGGGGTAGAGTCAGAGTCCTTGCTAGTCCGGGGATACTTGACCCTAGCATCATACTCTTGGTCTTGTTTCCATTTCTTGGAGTTCCTGTCCCGTTTCCTCCTCGTACGGGGGAGGCCTTGGCGTTCCTCATGCTTTCTTCCGCTTTGATATACTTACTTGCCCTTTTTTGGAGCTCAGTCATGCTCTCAGGTGGATGCTTTTCCAATGACATCTGAAAGAAGGTATTTTTCGTTCCATTTTTCAAGGCTATATGCAGAGCTTTTTTCATGTGCTTTCCCACTAACAAATTGGTTAATAAAAGTCGTGCTCAATTCCCTGAAAGAGCCAATCGAGTTTGCAGGCAATCGGCTATACCATCTTTGAGCCATACCCGATAGGGTTTGGGGAAACGCCCTACACTTTAGAGCATCACTAGCGGGCTGCAGCAGCAGTGCATTCGAAAACGTTCTCACATGGTTTGCAGGATCGCTTATTCCATCATATTCCTTAATCGTTGGCATCTTAAACTTCCTAGAGACATGAGCATTCATCAACTCCTCAATAAACAGGGGTGTGGGATCATCAGGATCTCCAAGAGTCATCAAATCTTTGGGATCATCCCTAGGGACCTCTGCCCTTGTAGCTCCTCCTATTGGGGCATCCGCCCTTCTTTGTCTCCTTGAGGACCTCTCCAGATCGATAAAGGGAATCCCTTCTGAAGTTGGAGGAGGTCGATTCTGATTTTGTCTTGCTTGCTCTCTTGCCATATCGTCTTTCAGCTTTTGGATCTCAGCCTCATGAGCCTTGATTTTCTCAATGACTGTTAGAGGGGGTGCATCATGGATTCTTTGAGATCTCCTTCTCACAGGATCCTTGCTTGCATGTCCCCTCCTCGGGGCTTCATCATCCTCAGACGACGAATCATCAGTGTAGGGCCCGAAGTAATAATAATATCCTTGTTCAGGAGGGGCCAAGCCTCTGATCTAAGTGGGTTGATATGGTTTATGGATCTGCAAGGTGTGGCCGCTTGGTCCAAGATCCCTTCGATTCGGGGGATAGTTAGGCAACCCGTATGCCAGATTGGTGTTTGCAGGGAGCACGCTGGTGGAGATCTGAACTCTCGAGAGCGGTGGTTGACTGGACAGGGGAGAGACTACCATCTGAAGTTGATTAGTCTCCTGCCCTGGGTGGACGACTACTGGTAGAGTTCTCTCACCATGGGGAGTCATCCTTGTAGGTTGAGAAACTTGAGGTTGAGTGGTCGTCTCCGTTAATGGGGGTACGGACCCTGGTTCCGTGATGACGAGTGGGGCGGAGGTGACCACTGGTGGAACGAAGGTGACCGGGGCAGCCTCGATTGTTGTTCTTCGTGTGTTAACCATGGTTGATGTTGTTTCGCACAGACGGTGCCAAATGTTGTGGAACAAAAACTAGGTTGTAGATTGCGGCTAGGATTAGTGAGCTTCGAGCTTTAATGGCTGCTTCCACGTTTGTGACTAAGCGGTCCTTGCAGAATGCCTACGTATCTCAATGAGAATCAAGCCAAAAAACGTAGTTCTGAGAATGAGGGGTCAGGCCCTTATATAGGCATCGGGAGCCTTAGAATCGTAGTAGGGTTAGGAGACTTGATGGACAAGCCACCTCCTTGAGAAAGGTTCTAGACTCCTGCCTTGTAGGAGTCAGTTTCCATGTTAAAGTTGGTGCCTTGGAGGCTACTCATAAAGATATTGTATCCTTATTTGACTCTTATTTGCAAGCTGTTTTTTTTTTTTTTTGAATCAACTCTTATTTGCAAGCTGTTAATTAGCCCTTAATATCAATTACGAAATTAATATTTAATTAGGGTTTCGGGCCTCATTAACGGGCTTTGTATTTGGACCAAACTAGGTTACAATTAATGTATCATTAATTGTGTATTTAGGGTTTATTTTTAGCCCATATCAAATTCCCGTCGACAACATATTAAATTTAAAAAGTTAATTATCTATTTTCAATATACAAGCAAAACACTATCATTTAGAATTCTATCATTATAATATTTTATTATTTTCTATATTTATTTTCTTACTAATTAAAAAGCAAATATTAAAATTATGAATAATAAAATAAAAATATTAAATATTAAGATTAAAATATTTAAAATCTTCCGTGCATCGCACGAGTTACAAGCTAATATGAATTAAAATAAGTTCTAATATATATATCATGCCTCCATTTCGTTACTAAGTTTAAAAAAAGAAAAATGAACATATATTAATTATTTTGTTTCATTTCTAGCTAGCCCATTCTCATGTTAATTAGTTTATTTTGACACTATGTTAAGTTTAGCCCAATGTTTTTGTTTAATATTAACTAGGCCCTAAACAATTGGTAATCTATTTCTAGCCCACAATAATTAGCCGGTAGATTACTTGATCTTTTCACTCTTGCGTAATTTTCTTGTCCATGTACTGCCTACTTTGTTCTTGCATGTTTTTTCATCTAGCATTTTCATTACTTTTTAATTTTCTAATATTTTAATATTTATTAGTTGTTAACATTATCATGCCATGTTACTTGATGTACATAGATGCAATTTAACTTAATTAAATTTAAGTTGTGTTTGTGCGGTACTTCGTATTATTCTCGCGAATTTTATTTTGTCTTATTTGTTAAATTAGATTAATCAAAATCTTCTCAAAATTAACGGTTCTAGTTCGCCTAAATTAAAAATTAGAATTCGCGAAAAATATATAGTTTCTGTGGATCAAATCTTAAATATTAAAACGATGATCGTGCACTTGCGATATTTAAATGTTTATTTTTAGCACATCAGTGTCCACCATGACGCCGTTAAGTAACAGGCTTAAGGCCCATCCCTCTCGATGATTTGTCATCCAGTTCTCCTGATAACCCTTTGGTTAGCGGATCCGCGATATTATCCTTTGACGGTATAAAGTCAATAGTGACAATTCCGATTGACAGTAACTGTCTAATGGAACTATTTCATCGTCGTATGTCACGGGACTTTTCATTATACAATGTGCTCTGTGCTCTGCCAATAGTAGACTAACTGTCACAGTGCAGTCCTATTGCAGTCACAGGCTTTGGCCCTCTCGGATTATCCTCCAGAATTTGGTGTAAATATTCAGCCTCTTGTGAGCATTTATCTAATGCCACAAACTCAGCTTCCATTATGGACTAAGTTATCACCGTTTGTTTGGAGGATTTCCATGACACTGCTGCTCCAGCTAGTGTAAACACATATCCAATCGTAGTCTTCAGTGCCTTTTTTCTAGGAATCCAATTTGCATCAGTATAACTTTGTAGTAATTCAGGATAACTTTCATAATGCAATCCATAGTCTCGAGTTCCCCTTAAGTACCTTAGTACTCGTATGATCGCTTTTTAGTGATCAGCTCCCAGATTACTCGTAAACCTACTCTATTTATTGATTGAGTAGGCAATGTCTGGTCTGGTACAACTCATTATGTACATCAGACTTCCAATTATCCATGAGTATTCCAATTAGGAGACTCCTACACCTTTGTTCTTGGATAGATGAAAAGTCATATCCACAGGTGTTCTAGCTTTCTCAAAATCATCCTTCAGAAACTTCCCAAGGAGCTTGTCAACATAATGTGGTTGACTTAGTGTGAGACCCTTAGATGTTCTAGAAATTTGAATTCCCAGAATTACATGTGCTAGTCCCAAGTATTTCATGTCAAATCTTGATTTTAACAAGTCCTTTGTGTTGGTCCCTTTGGATCATAGTGATTTGTGTTTAACCCGTTTAATGATTACAAAGGGGGTTAGAAGATTTACCTTAATCGCTACGGCGCAAGCGATTCAAATCCACGATCTTCTATTGTATTCCCTTACTCCCTTGAACGAAGTGTGGCCTTCGATCCTCCAAGGTTTAGCCTCCAAGCTCTTGATGCCAATTGTTGGTCCCTTTGGATCATAGTGATTTGTGTTTAACCCGTTTAATGATTACAAAGGGGGTTAGAAGATTTACCTTATTCTTGGAGACATAATGAGTATTTATAGGCTACAATAGGGATCAAGGAGTAAATTGGGTCGGGCCTTCTAATGATAACTTGGGCCAAGCCCTTTATCATTAATATTATTTAATTCCACTAAATAATTAATATTGCACCACCCACCCAATTCCGGTAATTTATTTAATTAATTAAATCGTCTCCTTTATTATTTACTTATTAAATTCCCCATGTTTAAAATATCGCATGTCCATTAATTAAATAAATTACTGATAATTTATTTAATTAATATCTTTTATCCTTGATCATCCACTCAACCTTTTTTTAATTATGTTGGAATAAATCCACCTGCAGGGTTTCACATAATTAAATATTTTTGAGCTTTCAAGGGGACATCATTAACCCGAATATTATCAGGACATGGATTCCTTCAATAAATAATATCCACCATATATATTATTCCATCACCCAAAATATAATTATTTAATTCGCAAGAATTATTTCATATATAAATCAAAGCATGTAAATAATATACACGTGTCAATTACTATATCCGGATTAAGAACCTAAGCATTAATAATAACATAGAATCTTAGTTCACCTTCTTAATCAGTATAAGGGAACAATTATAAATTTGATCCTGTTCAATATACACAAAGTATACTAATATTATTTAATAGTCAATATAAACCAATCTAAATAATACTACAGCCATACCAGTGGATTGTCCAATACCACCTGTGCTGTGAACCTTATTATATTATATAATCCGTATTTAATAATCTAATATTCTGTATCCCATTTGATACTAGATTATCCACAATATATAATATTAGACAACATGTAAACATTTAAATGATTCTTCAACTAAATATTTTCGGTATACACCAACAATCTCCCACTTATACTCAAAATATTATATGAGTATATCAGTGTTTATTTAATCCACTATTACACAAAAAACTATGTGTCCATCCATCTGACTCCTATCGCTTCCACATGCCTGTCAAAAACCTTGTCTGGCAAGCTCTTTGTGAAAGGATCTGCCCGGTTGTCTTCTGATGATATGTGAGCCACAACTATATCTCCTCGCTTTACGATTCCTTGTATGAGATGATACTTACGTTCAATATGTTTAGCTGCTTTGTGATCCCGCGGTTCCTTCGAATTTGCCACAGCACCAGTGTTATCACAATACACTGTCAAACTCCTAGGCAAATTAGGTACCACATCCAAGTCCAAAAGAAAGTTCCTGAACCATACAGCCTCCTTTGCAGCCTCAGAGGCCGCCACGTACTCGGCTTCCATGGTGGAGTCTGCAATGCATTTCTGCTTTACACTCCTCCATATAACGGCTCCACCTCCCAAAGTAAAAAAATATCCCGAGGTTGATTTCCTCTTTTCCCTATCTGATTGGAAATCTGAATCAGTATATCCCAAAGGAAATAGATCTGAGGCCTTGTAAATTAACATATTGATATGGGCTGAAAATAAGCCCTAAAGACACATTTAATGTGGCATTAATTAGACCAAGAATGGTCCAAACATGGGGCCCACCAGATGGACCCAAATCCCCAATTATAATATTAATTTCGTAATTAATATTGGGGGAAATAAACAGCTCAGCAATAAGAGTTGGACAAGGATATTATCTCCATCAGACTTAGCCACCAAGGCATCCAATTCAATATGGAAACTAATTCCTACAAGGAATAGATCTAGAACCTTCCTCAAAGACTTGCCCACCAAGTCTCTGACTCTTACCATAATTCTAAGGCTTCTCAGCCTCTATAAAGGGCCAGGCCCCTCAACTTAGAACTACGTTTTTTTGGCTTGATCTTTGATATTAATCAAAGTACGTAGGCATCTTGTGAAGGCAGAGTCAGCCACGAGCACAAGAGCAGCCATTAAAGCACGAAGCTCACACACCTTGGCATTAAATACACAAACCCTAGCCGCAATACTCGTAACCTTTTTTTTATTCCACAACATTTGGCGCCGTCTGTGGGACGACAACATCAACCATTGTTCAAACACGAAGAACAACATCAACCGAGGCCGTACCCCTTAACTCTGCTCCACCAGCCACTTCTGATCCGCTTATCGTCACTGAGGAAGGACAAATACTCCCATCAACAGGGGCGGTCATTCAACCTCTGCCCACTTAGCCCCCAGGGACGACTCCCCATGTAGAGGGGACCCACCCAGTGATTGTCCATCAAAGCCAAGAAACTAACCCTCTCCAGATGGTGGTTTCTCCTCTTGGTAACGTTGATCGCACGTTACCCCCGGGGGTACAGATCCATACTACGGAACTCCCTTTGAATACCAACCCGATGTATGGGCTGCGTAATTACCCCCCCCCCCCCCCCCGACGAAGGGAACCTGGACCAAGCGGTCACGCCTTACAGATCCGGGATCGAGAATATGATGACTACTCTGGTCCCTATACTGATGATTCATCATCATCTGAGAATGATGATCGAGATGAAGCCCCGAGGAGGCGACGTGCTAGCAAAGAACCTCTAAGAATGACACGAAGAATCCATGATGGACTCCCCTTGACAACTGCTGAGAAAATCAAGGCTTATGAGGCTGAGATCTTAAAATTGAAGGACGATATTGCAAGAGAACAAGATAGATTGAATCAAACTCAGCCTCCTCCAACCGCAGAGAGGATTCCCATTATAAATTTGGAGAGGCCTTCAAGAAGGCAAAGGAGGGCTGATACCCGAACCGAAAAATCGACAAGGGTGGAGACCCCCAGAAGCAACCCCAAAGATCTAATGCCACTTGGGGACCCTGACGACCCCACACCTCCGTTTACTGAGGAGGTGATGAATGCCCGTATCTCAAGGAAATTTAAGATGCCGACTATTAAGGCCTATGATGGAACGAGCGATCCCGCAAACCATGTCAGGACATTCTCAAACGCACTACTGCTGTAGTCTGCTAGTGACGCCTTAAAGTGTAGGGCGTTTCCTCAAACTCTGTCAGGAATGGCTCAAAGATGGTATAGCCGCCTACCTGCAAACTCAATTGGCTCTTTTAAGGAGTTGAGCGTTGCCTTTATCAGCCAATTCATTAGTGGGAGAATTCATGAGAAAAGTTCTGCATCCCTTATGTATATGGTGCAGGGAAAGAATGAGAACTTGAGGGATTATCTCAAGCGATTCACCAAAGAGACGTTGAATATCACCGATCTGGAAAATAAGGTGGCCATGGTAGCCCTGGAACACGGAACCACTGACCTCTTCTTTAAAAGGTCCTTGGCAAAACACCCTCCTGAAAACATGGCCGAGCTCCAAAGAAGAGCCGATAAATATATCAAGGCTGAGGACAGCATGAAGAAGGAAACCACGGGAGGCAATGGCAAGGGTTCTAATGACTCAAAGAAACGAAAGCCAGAGCAAGAGTACGACGCTAGGGACAAGTATCCCCGGGCTGGCAAGGATTCCGAGTCATCACCAAAGAAGGGTTTTGGACCGAGGTTTTCTGATTACGCAAGGCTGAACGCTCCTAGGAGTCAAATTTTGTTAGATATTGAGAAGGATAAAGACTTCCGTTGGCCTAAGCCACTCAGGGGTGACCCTGAAAAGAGAAACAAAGATCTGTATTGTAGATTCCACAGAGATGTGGGACATGATACAGATGACTGCAGACAGTTAAAGGATGAAATTGAATTTTTAATCCGGAAGGGAAAGTTAAACAAGTTCACCAAGGGTGAAGATCGTGGAACCCAGAAGAGGGATTATGATAGAAGAGACAATGATAGGAGGGATAATGATCGTGATCGTAACCCACAGCCTCGAGGGCCAGTAATCAATATGATTTGGGGAGGACCAACAGCGGCCGGCACTACCCGAAACTCTCGAAAGGCCTATGCCAGAGAAGTGATGCACATCGTAGGAGAAGCCCCGAAGCGTGCTAAGACTGAGATAGTAGTTGGTTTTGATGATTCGGACCTTGAAGGGGTGAAATTCCCCCATGACGACCCGTTGGTCATAACTCCTGTAATTGGAAACTCAGAAGTGAAGCGGGTCCTAATAGACAATGGAGCTTTTGTTGATATCTTGTTTCATGACGCCTTTGTAAAAATGGGGTACACTGACTCTCAACTGACCCCGACTAACATGCCTATCTATGGGTTTAACGGAGTTGAGTCCAAGGTTGAAGAGACCATTCAGCTGCCCGTGACAATAGGGCAAGAACCTAAGGAAGCCACCCAGATGTTGAACTTTCTAGTAATTAAGGCTACCTCGACGTACAATGCAATCTTGGGGAGGACCGGACTTCATGCGTTTAAGGCTGTTGCCTCTACCTATCACATGAAGGTCAAATTTCCAACCAGGAATGGTGTTGGGGAACAGAATGGAGATCAGAAAATGGCCAGGAGTTGCTATGTGGCTGCTTTGAAAGCTGATGGAACCGGGGGGCAAGTACTCCCGATTGAAGACATGGATGTCCGTGCTGATGATGAACACCGAGGAAAGCCAACAGAGGACTTAATACCTATCCCTCTGGAGCTAGGTGACCTTGAGAAGGTGACATATATAGGAGCCTCTTTGAAAGAACCCCTGAAGGGCAAGTTGATAGCATTCTTACAAGAAAATAGTGATGTGTTTGCCTGGACAACAGCTGATATGCCAGGGATTGATCCCCAACTTATAACTCATAGATTGAATGTCGATCCTAATCGGAAGATAATACAGCAGAAGAAGAGGAATTTTGCTCCAGAAAGGCAAGAGGCCATTAAGCAAGAGGTGGACAAACTCTTGGAAGCTGGGTTTATTGAAGAGATTCAGTTTCCAGAATGGTTGGCTAACCCTGTGATGGTCAAGAAAGCCAACGGTAAGTGGAGGATGTGTATAGACTTCACCGACTTGAATGACGCATGCCCTAAGGATTGCTTCCCTTTACCAATGATAGACATGTTAATAGATGCCACAGCAGGACATGAGATGTTGAGCTTCATGGATGGGTTCAGCGGCTACAATCAAATTAAAATGCACAAGGATGACATCCCAAAGGTATCTTTCATAACTGACTTTGGTGTTTTCTGCTATCTTGTTATGGCGTTTGGTCTAAAGAATGCAGGAGCTACTTACCAACGATTGGTGAATAAGATATTTGCCCATCTGATTGGAAAAACCATGGAGGTCTATGTCGATGATATGCTGGTTAAAATCTTGGTCAAGGCGGACCATATTAAACACCTCAGAGAGGCATTCGAAGTGCTGAGGCACCACAAAATGATGTTGAATCCATCCAAGTGTGCCTTTGGCGTTGGATCAGGCAAATTTTTGGGTCTGATGGTTTCCAAGAGAGGCATAGAGGCCAACCCTGACAAAATCAAGGCGATCTTAGATATGGAACCCCCACGCTCTATAAGAGATGTGCAGAAGTTGACAGGCCGGGTAGCAAATGCTTGCCTTTCTTTCAAGCATTGAAGAAGGTGAAAAATTTTGAGTGGACATCTGAGAGCCAAGAGGCCTTTGAGCAACTAAAGAAGTACATGGTTGAAGCCCCGTTCTTGACCAAACCAAGCCCTGGGGAGACTCTTTGTCTATACCTGGAGGTATCTGAACAAGCCCTGAGTGCTGTCCTCATTCGGGAAGATGAGAAAGTCCAGAAACCTATCAACTATGTGAGCAAAGTGTTGGGGCTGAGTTGAATTATTCACCCATAGAAAAGTTTGCTTTGGCATTAGTAACTGCATCAAGGAAGTTGCGGCCTTACTTCCAGGCACATAAGATTCAAGTTCTGACAAACCAGCAGTTGAGAAACATATTGCATAGCCCTAAGGCTAGTGGAAGGCTAATCAAGTGGGCGATTGAGTTAGGAGAGTTTGATATCACATATAAGCCTCGGACAGCCATTAAGGCTCAGGCATTGGCTGACTTCGTGGTTGAATGCACTATTAACAACCAAGAAGTCGGGGGGCAAGAGATAGTGACTACCCCTGAGCAAGAGAAAGTTACATCTGATTTGAAGGAATATTGGGTGCTCTATTTTGATGGAGCATCAAAAACAAAATCTAGTGGTGCAGGTTTGGTTCTGCAAAGCCCCGATGGGTTCACAGTAGAGTATGCTTTAAAGTTGGATTTTCCTACTACTAACAATGAGGCGGAGTATGAAACATTAATAGCTGGTTTAGGTTTGGCTAGAATCATGAGGGTCAAAAATCTCAAAGTTTGTGGAGATTCAAGGCTTGTGGTATCACAAGTAAATGGTGAATTCGAAGCTAAGGACGAGACTATGGCGAAATACCTGAGAGTCGTAAAGGCTGTTATGGCTCAGTTTGAGGAGTGCTATGTTGAGCATATTCCGAGAGAAGAAAACATTAAGGCCGATGCCCTGTCTAAGTTCGCTTCTTCCGAGATAGAAAATTATGCTGGGAGTGTCTACTTTCAGGTCTTGAAGGCCCCAACAGTTAACTCAAAATTAGTGGTACCAATTGATATAGGGGGCTCTTGGATAGATCCTATCAAGGCACACCTTGAGACCGGGTGGCTCCCAGACAATGCCTTGGAGGCACGAAAACTTTCAGTAAGAGCATTGAGATACACTTTGATTGAGGGCATTCTGTACAAAAGGTCGTTCGTCATCCCATACTTGAAGTGTTTAAGGCCTCAAGAGGCAAGAGAAGCATTGGAGGAAGTTCATGAAGGGATCTGTGGGCAACACTTGGGGGGCAGAGCCTTAGCTCACAAGATCATTCGTTTAGGGTTCTATTGGCCGGAGATGTTGGCTGATGCATAGGACTATGTCAAGAGATGTGAGAGATGCCAGAAACATGCTCCGATTGTAAGGCAACCGCCTGAGATGTTAACTTCAATTAACTCTCCCATTCCGTTTGCGATGTGGGGGATGGATATACTTGGACCTTTTCCCATGGCTTCAGCACAAAGGAAATTCCTGATAGTGGCCATTGATTACTTCACTAAGTGGATTGAGGCTAAACCTCTGGCCAAAATAGCCACCAAACAAGTTTCCCAGTTCTTTTGGGAGAACATAATCTGCAGGTATGGAATCCCACGAATCCTCGTAACAGACAATGGGACACAGTTCAATAATGAAGAGTTCAAGAAGTATTGTGAAGAGAATGCGATTGAGCTCCGTTTCACCTCAGTGGCACATCCACAAGCCAATGGGAAAGCTGAGGTAGCTAATCGAATTATCCTTGATGGACTGAAAAAAAGGGTCGAACGCTCTAGGAACACTTGGGTAGATGAATTACTGCCCATACTTTGGGCATATCGTACCACTTGTAAGGTGACAACTGGAGCAACCCCATTTTTGTTGGCTTATGGAGCAGAGGCAGTTGTGCCTTTGGAGATCATGCAAGAATCACCTCGAGTCGAGGCATATGAGCCAGAAACTAATGAAGAAGGGATGAGACTTGCCCTTGACTTAATTGACAAGGTTAGAGATGAAGCTAATGCTAGGAATGCTGAATATCAGAAGAGAGCCTCTTTTCACTACAACCAGAGAGTTAAGGAAAGATGCTTTCGACAAGGCGACATGGTTCTAAGGAAGATTGAAGCCTCGGGAGTTGGCCAGAAAGGAAAGTTAGTACCAAACTGGGAAGGACCGTATCTAGTCAGAATGGTGTTAGGACGAGGATCCTACAAGTTAGAAACCTTGGATGGGGTTGAGGTGCCCCGAACTTGGCATGCTGTGAACCTCAAAGTTTATTATGTTTAAGTTCTTTTGACAAAGGCTTGGACTTTTATATATTTATTAGGAATAAGGTTCGAATGAAAGCATTATAGAGCATGTTTCTCCCAGTAGGAGATAGAGTATCTATGTAAGGGTTGAACCCATCTTATAGATGTCCTTTGACAGCATAATGGAATTTATTCTATTTTCTCTATGAGTTATTCCTCCTTGTTAAAATAAATACGAAAGACAAATGTTGAACTAGTTTGTGAGTTTAGTACCAGCCAGGGGGCCAAGTACTCGAAAAAATTCTAAAGTTTAACGAACTATGAGCAAAGGCAAGAAAAATGAACAATAGAAACTAACTGCATAAATAGTTAAGTTAAAAGTTACACAAATAAAGGCCCGAAGTCTATCAAGTCAAATGGCAGAAACCAAGAGTTTAGATAAACGAAAGATAAATAAATAAAGCTTAAGGGGCCTTAGGGGCCTCCTTAGCAGGAGAATCATCCTCAGAGCTAGTGTCTGTAGTGGATCCATCCTCAGCAGAATTAGCAGCACCAGACCGAACTAGAGGAAGCTTAGGATCCAAGGCTGAAGTGGTAGCGGTAGCATGCTCTTTGACCAAAGCATCACCCTCCCCGAATAACTCTTCGCTGGATCCAGGCTCGTTAACTAATAGCGGGGCAGGAAGATGAGGGCTCACGAAGTCTGAAGGCTGGAATAAGCCAGGATGGCTCCTCAGAACTGCCTCAATGGCCTTGTTCCAACCCTCAGAAAAATGGCCAGGAAATAACAGCTCATCATGCTGATCCATGAGGGACTTGTACTCATCAGAATCCAGATAGTCATCGATGATCTTCTCCCTGTCATCTTTCAAAGCTACCAACTCTGCCCGAGCACTGGCCAGCTCCTCATCCTTACCCTTGAGCTTCTCCTCTAGATGGTTGATAGTGAGGGTTTTCTTTTGGGATTCAGACTCATACCCCTTGGCCTTCTCCTTCCAAGCTTTGGCCTGGTAGAGAGAACTCTGGAAGTGAACGTTGGCCTGTTCACAGAAACAATAATTATGTTGGAATAAAGTAAGTCAGTACGAAATTTAAAGAATGCGAGGTTTGAGTCTTACCACAGCTAAGGCCTGAGAACCAAGTGCCTCTGATTCCCCGATGCCTCCATTGACAACCAAGTCCTTGTAGTCAGGAGGGGTAATCGAGTTAAGAGACCAATCCATGGCGTGCTTAGTCGAACCCACAAAGGAGTCCCTCTTCCTAAAGCCCCAGGATGGCCTAAAAACAGAAGATTGGACGTTCACCTGAGAGCACCCCTCCATGTCTGCTATATCACCAAATTTAAGGTCCACCTTTTGGACCTTATGGGCACGCAAGAAAGCAGGCTCAGTTCCTTTCTCTCGAGGATCAGCATTCCGCTTTGCCCGGGCCATCCTCGAGGTTTCGTTGTCGGGATCCGGGGAAGCTTCCAGAAGCATCCTAGCAACTGAAATGACATGAATGGAAACACAAATGAATAAGTCAAGTATGAAAATAAAGAAAAACAAAGGCAAGAAAGGAAGTTACCCCGTTCCGAAACTTGTGAGAGGCCTACAGCCCTCATAGATTCTTCATTTATGAGGCTTTGGCAGGTTATAGACATACCATCACCTCTGGTCAAAGTGTCAAAAGCAGCCTGATCCTCTGTGCTAAGGGTGATTCCCTTAGCATTTCCATCTGAAACCCTCGAAAAGGTTTTCCTAAAGAGGGTACCCCAATCACCACCCTCCCATTCGAGATAGGAAAATTCTTTCTTCCAACCAGGATTTTTGTCTGGTACTTATTTAATATTGAAGATAGGAGGGACCTTGGGGCGATGTTTGATATATACCCAGCCAGAATACGAAGCGGGGCTGTTGTAAACTTGGAAAATTTTGCGAAAAAGGGCAACAGATAAAGGAAGGTTTTTCCTTAGACACAAAACCATAAAACAAAGAATTGTTCTCCACGCATTTGGGGGCAATTGGCAAGGGTTACACTGAATGTTAGCTAAAAAGCGGGGGATAAATTCATGAAAAGGGAAACGGAGGCCCGCTACTAAACATTCCCTATAGATACACAAGGCATTGGGCCTCCAATGACAAGGCCTGTCACCTGGCCCAGCTGGAACGAGTTTATAAGGTTTTTTAATTTTATACAACTTGTTATAACTACCAATTTCATCTGTATCGTGATATGTATTACAGTAATCATACGCATCTAACTCGGCTAAAGAAGGATACTAATCTGCTCTTTCATTTAAAATATCTAAAAGAGAGGTGTAAGGAGATCGAATTTGGATGGTACCTTTAGAAGAGGCTGAGTTCATTTTCAGAAGGCGAGCTTGAGCTTTGTCTGCCATTGATGACAGCTTGAGGTCTTGAAAAACGAAGAAGATGACCGGAGACGAAGGCCGGAATTAGCCGAGAAAAACTCCGAACGGAATTTGAGAGAGAAACTTCTTAGCTAAAAGTTGAGAGCTCAAAGATGAAAATGTGAAGTGAAAAGTGAAAAGTGAGAGTGTGAAAAATGAACTCTGTTAGGTCCAATATGTTTGTAGAAGGGGGGGGTTGAATACAAAGAGCACTGTTTAATCGAAATTTGTCCGGATAATTTAATTTATATTTTGACAAATTTGAGCGGAATTAAATGAAACAAAATTCAAGTTGAATATAAAATTATATTAACTTGAGGGGTTTGTTACAAATACAGTACAGAATTTATATCTAGTTAATAAAAACAAATTAGAAAATTCGACATGAATTTTTCTAGATTTGTTAATAAAAATCAAGATATAGATTAGGAGTAAAAACTCGCTAATAGTACAAGAGTATCAAGTAAACCAGTTCTATCGGATCAGATATTAAAAATAAGATGAACTTGATTTTCTATGAATTTTTCTGCTTCTTGTGCTGTGTTCTTGATGAGAGAGAAGATAGCAATCTGCTTTGAATGTAATATTTTGATCTGTATGTTGTCTTCTGTCGTCTGTCTTCATTTATATCATTTACTGCCTCTTTATCTTCAAATATAACTGTCAAGACAATCGGCAATACAATTTATTCTTCCAAGACAACCAATTTTGTACTGCCAAGACAATAGGTAATACAATCGTCAAGACAATCAGGTTCTTCCAAGACAATCGGCAAGACAATCAAATTCTGAGATCTTTGTCTTGCTTTATCAAAAATTATCATTCTGTCTGAAGCTTTTTCTTTTTGATCATTATCAAGACAATCTGATTTGAACTGTCAAGACAATCAAATTAGATTTTTATTCTACTTTTTAAAAGCTTTTCAGAAATTATCATTACCAAGACAGTCGGCAAGACAATCAGAGATTGTCTAGCTTTACTGATTTCTTCTTCAAGACAATCGGCAAGACAATCTCTTATTGTCTTGCTATTCTGATTTAAGCCTCCAAGACAATCGGCAAGACAATCAGGGATTGTCTTGCTAGTTCATTTTTCAGATTAAATTAAATTGATTAACAAATAATCATTTTAATTTATCCTTACTTAAATAATTAATCAGATTTAATTAATCTAATAATTAATTTAATTAAAGAATTAATTCAGGATGAATTAATTAATTAATTAAATTGACTACTTGATTTAAATTAATTAAAGAAGAATAATTATATATCCTTGGATTGTCTTAATTCTTTTCAGAATCACTGAAAGTAATAAAGGAATACCACTGAATATTTTGTTGACGTTTCATGCACGGTCTGGTTCATGAACGACTAACTTCAATGACTGTCCTTTAATTTTCACATTAAAAATGTGATTCATTTTTCTTCTCATTTCTTTCTCCTTCTTGTACTTCACTGTATACTGTCTGAACCTGTCACTCTAGAAATCTCTATCTTACAAATAAATCAACTTCTTTGATGCTATACTGAGGCTTGATCAGCAATCTGAACTTCTTCCAGTGTAAAACATCAAAACTATAGATTGACTTTAGGGTTTTTCTTCTGACAGATAGTACCTCCTGAGATTCCTGTGACAGTTAAAGTTATTTACTTATTACAATCTAAGCTTAAGTTGAGTTGAGTCCTGGAACTACAAATAGGCTGTGTCATATGCCTTTCAATCTCCCCCTATTTGTTTGTTAGAAGATAAAAAGCAAATACCTAGAGGATTACTCAACTAACTCAACTTAACTTAGTAAAAGATAAAACTTTAAACACAAAGTAAATAAAAGAAAAGTTCTGGTTTTTATATTTAACATTTTCCAGATTCAAACATAAAAGATAAATACAAGATAGATGATCCTCTAGACTGATCATATAATACAATTTTCTATCTTGACCTATCTAAGCTCTAAAGATATCACATGTAGAGCTGATCTTCACTTTGAAGTTTCTTCATCCCTTATCTCTCCAGGTTCAACTTCATCTTCTTTCTCTAGAAATCTTCTGATATTCTCTATGTCAAATCGTTCTTGATCATCCAAGGTTTTGATCAAATCCTTGTCAAGTACACGTTCATAATCTGACAAAAGACCTTTAGGTTTCTTAGGCAAGATTCCAAGGTTACCTCATAACCGATTCCGAAGTATGTAATATTTCTTTTCAAAGCCAGTTAAAGCATATGATCGAATAATGTCAGCAACAAAGATACTTTCTTTATCTTCGAATCCTGTAGCAAGAGAAAGTTACATCTGATTTGAAGGAGTATTGGGTGCTCTATTTTGATGGAGCATCAAAAACAAAGTCCAGTGGTGCAGGTTTAGTTTTGCAAAGCCCCGATGGGTTCACAATTGAATATGCTTTGAAGTTGGACTTTCCAACAACCAACAATGAAGCTGAGTATGAAGCCTTGATAGCCGGTTTATGCTTGGCCAAAATCATGAGAGTCAAAAATCTCAAAGTTTGTGGAGATTCAAGATTGGTAGTCTCGCAAGTGAATGGTGAGTTTGAGGCCAAGGATGAAACTATGGCAAAATACCTCAGAGTCGTGAAAGCTGTTATGACTCAGTTTGAGGAGTGCTATGTGGAGCACAATCCTAGGGAAGAGAAAGTTAAGGCCGATGCCCTCTCTAAGTTCGCTTCTTCTGAGATAGAGAATTATGCAGGAAGTGTTTACTTCCAGGTCTTGAAGGCCCCGACCGTCAACTCTAAGTTGGTAGCACCGATCGATGTTGGAAGCTGTTGGATAGATCCTATTAAAGCTCACCTAGAAACTGGATGGCTCCCTGACAATGCCTTGGAAGCACGGAAGCTGTCAGTAAGAGCGTTGAGATATGCCTTGATTGAGGGCCTCCTTTACAAAAGATCGTTTGTCATCCCATATTTGAAGTGTTTAAGGTCCCAAGAGGCAAAGGAAGCATTGAAGGAAGTTCATGAAGGAATCTGTGGGCAACACTTGGGGGGCAGAGCCCTAACTCACAAGATTACCCGTCTGGGATTCTACTGGCCAGAGATGCTAGCTGATGCACAGGACTATGTCAAGAATTGTGAGAGATGCCAGAAGCATGCTCCAATTGTAAGGCAGCCGCCCGAAATGTTAACCTCAATCAATTCTCCTATTCCATTTGCAATGTGGGGGATGGATATCCTTGGTCCATTCCCAGTAGCCTCGGCACAAAGGAAGTTTCTGATAGTGGCTATTGACTATTTCACTAAGTGGATTGAGGCTAAACCCCTAGCCAAGATAACCACCAAACAAGTTGCCTAGTTCTTTTGGGAGAACATAATTTGTAGGTATGGAATCCCACGAATCCTTGTGACGGACAATGGGACGCAGTTTAACAATGAAGAGTTCAAGAAGTATTGTGAGGAAAATGCTATTGAGCTTCGCTTTACCTCAGTAGCTCATCCTCAGGCTAATGGGCAAGCCGAGGTAGCCAATCGTATAATCCTTGATGGACTGAAGAAAAGGGTCGAACGCTCAAGAAACACTTGGGTGGACGAGTTACTGCCTATACTTTGGGCATATCGTACCACTTGTAAAGTGACAACAGGAGCGACCCCATTCTTACTAGCTTATGGAGCTGAGGCAGTTGTGCCCCTGGAGATCATGCAGGCGTCACCTCGAGTTGAGGCATTTGAGCAAGAAACCAATGAGGAAGGCATGAGACTTGCACTAGACCTAATTGATGAGGTTAGGGATGAAGCAAACGCCCGGAACGCAGAACATCAGAAGAGAGCATCCTTCCACTACAATCGAAGGGTTAAAGAGAGATTCTTTCGACAAGGTGACTTGGTGCTAAGGAAAGTAGAAGCCTCGGGAGTTGGTCAGAAGGGAAAGCTAGCCCCGAATTGGGAAGGGCCGTATCGAGTCAAGAAGACGCTAGGGCGAGGGTCTTACAAACTGGAAACCTTGGACGGGGTTGAGGTGCCCCGGACTTGGCATGCATTGAACCTCAAGGTTTACTATGTTTAAGCTCTCCTGAAAAGGACTTAGCTTTTTGCCTATGTAATAGAAGTAGAAATAAGGTCGATGAAACCATTCCAAGTTTTTAAACTTGAGATATAGGAAGTAGAGTATCTATGTAAGGGTTGTGCCCGTTTATGCTACCTATGTAAGGGCTGTGCCCATTTCTCCATACTAATAAGACTATTCTACATTTTCGCATAAGTTATTAGCATTACTTATTGACATATATGCATAAAATGCTAGACTACACATGCAAACATGAATAAGTTGAGAAACATCAAGGACAATGGATTACGAATTAAAAAGTTATGCCCGAAGGCAGAATACATAAACGATTAACTTATCAAGATAAGTTAACAAAAGAACAGAGTCATGCCCGAAGGCAGAGTACATAAATAGATATATAAAAAGAGCAACTACTGAGCGTCTCCAGTGTGCTCATCCTCTTCATCTCCGCCAAGATGAGCAGAGGGCTCTAGCTCCGGAATCCTCTCATCATCCTCCTGGTCCTCCTCCTGGGTGTCCTGCACTGCCAAGGCCATAGGAGCATGAGGGCTAGGGAAGTCTGAAACGTTAAGGGTACCAGGAAATCTCTTAGTAACCTCAGCAAGTGCTCCGTCCCATCCCTGAGTAAACTGATAAGGGAATAGAGAGTCGTCATGCTTCTCCATGAAGCCCACATACTCCTGGGAGGCAAGGTAGTCATCAATCAGGTCGTCCTTGCCCTTCCTAAGAGTGACATTTTCGGCCTGAGACTCTAAAAGCTCTTTCTCCCTCCTCTCTAAAGTAGCTCTGACAGAGGCCAGTTCATCCTGAGAATTATCATACTTTGCCTTTTGAGTCTCATAGGATGAACGCCAAGTCTTAGCCTGGAATATGGCCCCCTGGAAGTTGGCATTAGCCTACAAAAGATAAAGTTAGAACCACGATTCAAATAGCAAACAAGTATATAAGAAAGAGGGAAGTAAGGAGCTTACAGCAGCAAAAGCCTGAGATCCAGCACTCTCGGCTCCTTCAAGAGTGGAGCCGGATACATAATCTTTGAAATCACTAGGAGCTATGGAATGATAGGACCAATCCATGGCATGCCTGCAATCTCCACCGATGGAGTCCTTCTTCCTAATACCCCAGTTGGGGCGCCAAGCGCTCTTGGAAGAGCCATCTACTTCTTCAATATCGACTACATGAGGCCTCAAGTAGGCATCCGTGACAGTTGGGGCTCGAGGATCATTCCCTGAACGAGCCCTCTTCATCCTAGCAGTGTCTCCATCTTCAGGCTCATTAGTCTTGTTGATGAAAGCTGCAGCTGCAATTACAAAATAAAAGACAAATAATGGGTATGAGACAATCATACTCAGGTAAAGGAATACAAAAAGAAAGGAAATTACCCTTCTTGGCCACTCGGGAAAGTCCCAAAGACTTAAGCTGGAACTCATTCAGGAGATCCCAAGCCATAGTAGTGTAATTATCTTTGATGAGCTCTTTGTAGGCCTGGGTCTCTTCCTCGTTGAGCTCAATATCATTGGCACTGCCATCTACGACCTTACCGAAGGTACTACGGAAAATGCTGCCCCAATCTCCACCTTCCCATATTAAATACATGAACTCCTTCTTCCATTTTGGGTTGGAGTCAGGAATAGATTGGGGGTGGAAGATTGGAGGAGTGGAAGTACGATGACTAATGTATACCCAACCCGGAGTAGATTCAGCAGAATTCTTAAATTGAAAAATCTTCCTAAAGAGAGCTACAGAAAGAGGGAAGTTGTTCTTGAGGCAGAGGACCATGAAACAATTGATCACCCTCCAAGAGTTGGGGGGAAGTTGGCAAGGATTAATTCCTACATCTGCTAAGAGCCTAGGAATAAACTCATGAAAGGGGAATCGAACTCCTGCAACAATGGCACCCCTATAAACACAAATTGCATTGGGGCGCCAATGGCAAGATCTATCCCCAGGGTCAGCTGGGACAAGTCTATAGGGTGGTTCTATTCTATACATCTTGTTATAATCAGTGATCTTTTCTATATCATGAAAGGTGTTACTATGATTAAAGGAATCAAGGTGTGACAAGGATGGAAAATCTTCTTTACGATTTAAAATCATATCCTGTAAACTCATGGAGGGAGAACGAATAATGATACCTCTTTTGGAGGCTCCTTGCATCTTCTGGAAACGAAGTGTAGCACGATCTTCAGCCATTTTTCTAAATCTTCAAAGAAAAGTTTTGATCTTCAAAGGAAATCTGCAAAGGATGAAGAAATTGTTAGAACAATCTTCAAATCTTCAAAGGAATTGAAGAACAAACCCAGAAAAAGGGTGATCTTCAAACTATAAAACTAGAAATTCTGGAAAATACCTTGAGTATTCTTCAAATCTTCAACAACAACTGGAAAATTTCTGGAAAATTGCCAGAAATCCTTGAGCAGTCTTCAAATCTTCAAAGGAAATTTCTTAAAGAACTTTGGAACTTTTGAGAGAGTTTTTTAGAAACTTTTGTGATGAAAGTGAAAATGAAAGCCTTGGCCTTTATATAGACGAAAATCTAGGGCATCTCAACCGGTTAGAGAGAATGCCAACCGGCTGTAACCTATTGGAAACCTTTGTGGGCCATCAACATAAATTGGACTCTAAAAGGCCCAACAAAGGCCCAAGTCCAGCTAAAGTAATTAAAAAGGATTAAGGCCTGTCACGGCCCAACCAAGATTGATAAACCTAATTAAGGTTTTGATTTAAGGCATTTTGACCCATAGTAAAGGCCCAACCAAAACTTAAAAAAGTGTTGTAGGCCCAAACGATTTGAAAACCTAGGTCCAGCCCATGAAAATTAAAAGACAGGGCCCGTTAAAATCCATAATAAGACTTGGAGTTACCAAAAGGAAGCACGAGGTCGTGACAATTGATCTCGTTTTTTAGTATAATTACGAGCTCGACAAGGCGACCTGGAGAATTCAATCTGAGGTCGTAAGCAACCTTGAAAATTGAGGTCGGAACAAAACAGATTTTAGGTCGCATAGATGAGATCGTTTTTGACTTATAAAAAGCAAAATGAAGCCACGACCTACCACTCAAATTGAGGTCGTTATAACGTGGCTTGAGATCGCAAATCTCAGGTCAAATTTGAACTGGGAAGTATGAAAAATCCCCACGACCTGGGGCTCATTTGAGGTCGTTCTTGTGTTGAGGTTGTACTATATCGAAGTCGTGAATTCCAGGTCGGAAATGAACTATAAATCAAGCTTGTAGCTCATGACCTGAGACCAACTTGAGGTCGTTTTTAGACTGGCCGAGGTCGTGGTGATGAGCTCGAAATTAGCCTAAAAATTGAGGTCGTTTTACACGACCTGGATGTTATTTTGAGCTCGAATTTAGTTTGGAATTTTGAGAAAAAATACCCGAAAGGTACAAAAAATTTGAGAAAAATAAAGCAATAAAAACCCCGAATCCCGATTGTGATCAATGTAACTTCTGGAAAATTCGATAGATTTTCTAAGTGATATGGGTCGAAAATACACTGATTTCTCCTCGAAATTTCCAGGTCGAAAATGACTTAGGAAACATGGAAAAATAATTTTACGCTCGAAGCACAAACTAATATTTTTAAACTAGTACCATTTGAGCACCGTTTAGCGCCGTTTAGTGCCGTTTAGTGCCGTTTAGCGCCGTTTAGTGCCGTTTATCGCCGTTTAGCGCCGTTTAGTGCCGTTTAGCGCCGTTTAATGCCGTTTAGCGTCGCTTAACATTGTTTTAGCGTCGTTTAAGGCTACTTAGTGTCGTTTAGCATCGTCTAACATTCGTCGTAAATGCGTCGGTCGCTCCACGCTTTACAAAAAAGACGATACTCGTGAAACACTAGTGTACAAAGATAAACCCTGACCCAAGTCTCGAAAAAGGCCGTTATAACTTCAAGGAAAGCCTGATCAGCTCTCCTAGAAGTTGGGGGGCAAATGATATGGGCTAAAAATAAGCCCTAAAGACACATTTAATGTTGCATTAATTAGACCTAGTATGGTCCAAACGTGGGGCCCACCGGGCGGCCCAAAAACCCTAATTAAATATTAATTTCGTAATTAATATTAGGGGTAATAACCAGCTCAGCAATAAGAGTCAAATAAGGATATAACTCTTGCCTGACTTAGCCTCCAAGGCACACACTCATACAAAGAAACAGACTCCTACCTTCTAGGAGTCTAGAACCTTCCTCTAGGCTGACTTACCCACCAAGTCACCTAACCCTAATACAACTCTAAAGGCTCCAGCAGCCTATATAAAGGGCCTGACCCCTCACCTTAGAACTACGTTTTATTGGCTTGATTCTCTAATTACAGAGATACGTAGGCATTCTGTGAGGATCGTTTAAGTCTCAAACACAGAAGCAGCCATTGAAGCACGAAGCTCACGAACCCTAGCATTAAATACACAAACCCTAGCCGCAATAATCGTAACCTAGTTTTTGTTCCACAACACCTGCCTGATACCATAGGGTTGTCATTCTTAAAAATTGTTTGTTGACCAACAGGAACAAGATGATTAAATAACAAAGTTAAAAATCTAGGATAATAACATAGAACTTTCTTACCCTCATCAAAATCCCTTCTGGCCTTAACAATCCTGCCAACAATAGTACTCCAAAGTAGGTTACCAATATTGATTCTACGGTTGTTAGCAACAGCATAACCAATAGTTTGTAACATAGAGGTGAGTAAGTGAAAGTTACCTCTGGCTGTATTAACAAATACCTTGGAGATCGTGTCGAAAAATGCATCCCATTGTTGAACCAGATTCCTTTTGCTCAGGTTGTTCATATCAACTACTCCATGATAATTAATATCACTGAAGAATTGATAGAGTTGTTCACTGGTTGGAAATGGATCAAAATTATCCACTAGAAGGCCCAATATAGTAGTAAGGGTTGATTCTGTCACGACGTGGTGTGTACCATCAAAATCAAAAGAGAATGAGGTCAAGTCTTCAGACACCACAGCTTCTGTGCAAATCAATCTCAGTGGTCCTATCTTAATTGGGGCTTCGATCGAAATGGCAGTTCGGATAATTGAATCGTCATTTAAAAACCGTATCAAAGGCCTAAATCGATCATAGGGACAATCGTTCGGATTAAAATAGCCAACCAAATTATGCTTCATTATCTCAAAATTATCAGCCATTTTTAAACACAAAAATACACTTCAATTTTAGGAAAATTAAAACAATTCGAAAATTTTCAGAATTATTAATTAATTAAAATTAATTAAAAATTCGAATTAATTCAAAGTTTTCAGAAAAATCCCAAAAATTTATATGATGATCCCCTAATCACTGAGAGTCTCAATCTATTTTTAGATTTCAAAGAAAAAATCTAGAACTCTCAAAACACTGAATACCCGATTGTAACTTTTGAAAAAACTGATTTTCAAAAACTTAACAAAATTAAAAAATAATCGGTTCAATAGATAGACAATCGAACGATCTATTCAAATCAGGTCTCAGATTTCAATTTTGTTGGAAAAATTTGAGCAGCCTTTCAGTTCAAGTTGTGTGTATGTATCGTGTATATATATCGAGTCTCTGTGTAAAAACACGAGAGAGAAAGATTGTATTGGCTGTGTTTGTGTTCTGTTTTTTTTTTAAGTACTAAACAACACTACAAGACAATCGGTTGATTGTCTTGCCGATTGTCTTGGTAATATAAATACTATCAAGACAATCGTCTATTTAATTAAATAAAAACAAAGAAAAACACACATTTTATTTTATTTTATTAAAATACTTAATAGACATTCCAAGACAATCAAGTGATTGTCTTGCCGATTGTCTTGGTAGTTCAAAACTATCAAGACAATCGTTTGTCTTGAGTAAAACAAAATAAAAACAAAACAAAAAATCTGAAAAATATTTTATTATTAACAAAATAACCTGCCAAGACAATTTGTGGATTGTCTTGGGGATTGTCTTGATATTATAAAGACAAACAAGACAATCTATTAATCTGCTAATATTATGCTAATAAAATACAAATTAATGAGCATAATTAATCCAATTAAAATACACTATATATTATTAAAAATACTATAAATAATTATTTTGCAGAAACATGGATTAATCTTTTTACGAGAACAAATATAAATAACAAAAGGACAAACACTACAAAACATTTAATAAAATATTAAATATATATATACAAAAACATTTATAACAAATTAATGAATCTGAATATTTTCTAATAAAGAACTTTCTAATAGAAATTTATTTAAGGAGAGAATATGATTCATTAAAATATCACAAATATTTCAAAACACAAGAAGTAATAAAGAAGTTATTATAAACATGTTGACAAAGATTTTTAGCAATTACAGGCAATAGAAAGTTGATAAAATAATTATACAAGTGATTAAAATTTAAAAATAATAACAAAATCACTTGCAAATTATTAAAGAATAAACCTCAGATATTAACCAGCTTAATTACTAGGACTATTTAACATACCCAATTCACCAACAATTTTGGTGAATGTGGATTCGTCAAGAGACTTAGTAAAAATATCTGCTGTTTGTTCTTCTGTGGGTACAAATAACAATTCCACAGTACCATCCATGACATGTTCTCTTATAAAATGATACCTGATGTCTATGTGCTTGGTCCTCGAATGCTGCACTGGATTGTTGGAGATTGCTATGGCACTTGTATTATCACACAAAATTGGAATTTTTGTTAATACAAAACCATAGTCTTTCAGCTGATTCCTAATCCACAAGATTTATGCACAACAGCTTCCAGCAGCTATGTATTCAGCTTCAGCTGTTGAGTTGGAAACTGTTTGTTGTTTCTTGCTGTACCAGGAAACTAGCCTGCCACCTAGGAATTGACAACTCCCAGAGGTGCTTTTTCTATCTACAACACTTCCTGCATAATCTGAATCTGTGTATCCAACAAGATTAAAACCAGATTCTTTAGGGTACCAGATACCTAGATTAGGTGTACCTTTAAGATATTTTAAGATTCGTTTTACAGCAATGAGATGAACATCTCTAGGATCCGCTTGGAACCTTGCACACAAGCATGTAGCATACATAATATCTGGTCTACTTGCAGTAAGGTAAAGTAATGAGCCTATCATACCTCTGTAACTTGTGACATCTACCTTGGCAGAATTTTCACAAACTCCAAACTTGACAGCTGTAGATGATGGTGTCTTAGCTGAAGATGAGTCCTCCATTTGATATTTCTTGAGGAGATCCTTGATATACTTGGATTGACAAATAAATATTCCATCTGTCCTTTGACTTATTTGCAATCCAAGAAAGAATTTCAGTTCTCCCATCATGCTCATTTCAAATTTACCCTGCATTAACTTAGCAAATTTCTTGCACAAAAGATCATTAGTAGACCCAAATATTATATCGTCCACATAGACTTGGACTAATATTGTATCATTTTTATGTTTCTTAGTAAAGAGAGTTTTGTCTATGACACCTCTAACAAAACCATTTTCAAGTAAAAATTCAGAAAGGGTGTCATACCATTTTCTTGGTGCTTGCTTGAGGCCATAGATAGCCTTGAAAAGGAAGTAGACATAGTCCAACAGATCTGGATCTTAAAAGCCAGGGGGCTGTTCTACATAGACCTCTTCATCCAGCTTACCATTTAGAAAAGCACTCTTTACATCCATTTGATAAACATTAAAGTTTGAGAATGCTGCGAATGCCAAAAATATTCTAATGGCCTCGAGTCTTGCCACTGGAGCATAGGTTTCATCATAGTCAATGCCTTCAGCTTGTGAATAACCCTTTGCTACCAGTCTTGCTTTATTCCTGGTGACTGTGCCATCTTCATCAAGTTTGTTTCTGAATACCCATCTAGTGCCAACCACTGTTCTATTTGAAGGTCTGGGTACCAGCTTCCATACTTCTTGTTGTTTGAATTGATTGAGTTCATCTTGCATAGCAATTACCCAATCAGGATCAGAAAGAGCTTCTTCAGTTTTCTTAGGTTCCATTTCAGATAGAAACCCTGAATAATTGCTTTGATTCTGATAAGCTCTTCTAGTCTTTACTCCAACATCTGGATCACCAATAATTAACTCAAAAGGATGAGTTCTATTCCAAACAGTTTGTCTGGGTAGATTAACTCTTGATGATTCCCCTTGATTTAAATTGTGTTGTTGAGTATGACTTGTTGATCCCTCACTAACTCCCCCTGAGTTGTTGCCAGGATGATTAGATGAGTGTTCAGAAGCATGAGTGGTGTTTTCAATATTATCATTATTATCACCACCATTATTCTGATTAAACTCATCATTGACATTATTGTCATTAGCATCAGCAAAAACATCAAGTGGACTATCATCATCTGAATCTAGATCTTTCATATCTTCAAATGATAGCTTTTCAGATGAATCTTCAGTTTGGATACTAGGGAGTTTAGTGTCATCAAATGTTACATTGACACTTTCCATCATCTTCTGATGTTCAATCAAATACACCTTATAAGCTCTTCTTTCCTAACCAACAAAAATTGCTTCATGTGCTTTGGCTTCAAATTTTCCACCTTGATCGTCTCCTTCTTTAAGTACAAAGCATTTAGCTCCAAATACATGGAAGTATTTGAGTGTTGGTTTCTTTTCATTCAAGGCTTCATAGGGTGTCTTCATCAAGTCTTTGTTGATAAGAGTTCGATTCTGAGTATAGCAAGCAGTGTTGACAGCTTCAGCCCAAAAATATAATGGAAGCCTTGATTCGCTTAACATAGTACGTGCAGCTTCAATCAAGGTTCTATTCTTTCTTTCAACTACCCCATTTTGCTGAGGAGTTCTTGGAGCTGAGAATTGTCTGGTTATTTCTTTTTAGTACAAAAGTCATTCAGTACTGCATTCTTGAATTCAGTTCCATTGTCTGACCTTATAGCCCTCACTGGATACTTGGAATCCAACTCAATTAACTTGATGTGATCAATCACCAGTTGTTGAGTCTCATCTTTAGAATTCAGGAACAAAACCCATGTGTACTTTGAAAAATCATCAACAATCACAAGAGCATATCTTTTCTTTGACATAGACATCACATTCACTGGAAGTAACTGTAAAGGTTCAGTTATTGAAGATATATCAGTGCTTTTGTGAGTTACCCTTTTTAGTTTGCCTTTTTGACAGGCATCACATAGTCCTTCTTGTGTGAATTCCATAGGGGGTAAACCTCTCACCAATTCTCTCTTAACCAGAGAGTTCATGGTCTTGAAATTTAGGTGAGAAAGTTTTTTGTGCCATAGCCAACTTTCATTTGTGGTTGCTTTAGAATAGAAGCAATTGATTTCTTCAGTGCTTCTAGTGTTCATGTTGGCTACATACAAGTTTCCTTTTCTGACTCCCGTCGGAGATGGTTGTTCATTTCTTTTGTGAGAAATCAGACAATTCATTTTGTTAAAGTGGACTTCAAATCCCTTGTCACAGAATTGACTGATGCTGAGCAAATTATGCTCAAGTCCTTTTACAAAGGACACTTCTTCAATGATAACATTTCCAGCTTCAAGTCTGCCATATCCATCAGTTCTACCTTTGCTGTTATCTCCAAAGGTAACTACTGGGTCGGCCTTCTCTACCACATTTGTCAGCAGGGTTCTGTCTCCAGTCATATGTCTTGAACATCCACTGTCCAAGATCCAGGTTACTCGATCAACCTGTTCAATACCCTGCAATGACAAATGAATTAAACCTTCTTCGGGACCCAAATTTGATTGGGTCCTGCGTATTTAAAGTATTGACCTTTATCAGGCAAAACAACATTTTTAATTTTAACATTTTTAGTCAATAAACATTTAACCTTATAAACAGATTTGAAAATCTTTTGTTTTATCTTGGGTATCCATGTTTCTCTAGCAGCAGTAACACTTGTGTCATTGACTGGACATTTGACCTGATAAACATTCTTGGTAACCTTTTGTTTAGTCTTAGGTGCAAATGTCTCTCTCCTAACTTGAGGAGGAAAAGCAGTCTTTGATCGAACATTATTGTTCCTGTTCATGTGCCGTCGAGGAGCATTCTATTTAACACATGCATAATTACCATTAAAATAAGCACGCATACTGTTAAAAGCACAAGACATACAATTGATAACACCACATGCTTTATGATTAGAATCAATGGTAGGCATGGTATTTTTCTGTTTCAACTTATTACTACCTAATCCAGTCTTAGAAGAACTAGCTGATTCAACAACTTTGACTGGCACTTTAGGTACATCTTTCTTAGATGAAACATTCGTTGTATTAGTGTCCTCAATTGATTTAGCCTTAACAAAGACTGTGACATTTTTCTTGGATGAAACATTCTTTGTATTAGTGTTCTTAACAGTTTTATCCTTAACAGAGTTATCCTTAACAAAGACTGTGCCATTTGCACTATCCTCATTTTTCATTTCTTCTTGGATAACCATAGAAAGAATATCTGGTGGGCCAGCATCAGATTTTTTTAAACAGAGGTTCTTTAACATTTTTGAGCACATGTGGTATTCCCCTTTCTTTAGCACTAACAGGGTTAGGGGAATTTATGCCCAATGAACCAACAACTTCATTGTAACCATACCCTATACCTGTTGTTCGTTCTACAATTTGATTGTTAAAGAACTCTTTGGAAACTTTAACTGAATTATAACAAGCCCTGACCTGTGTTTCAAGTTCAGTAATTCTAGCCATTTTTTTGCCTACAACTTCTAGAATAGCTTTTTCCTTTTTATTAAGCATTGTTATTTCATCTCTTTGTTGATCTTGATTAATATGCACCTTTTTCAATTCTGACACTTCATTACCAAGATTAGTGCTTAACAGATCTAGTCTTCTATATTCATTTTGTGCATTACCTACTGAATTACGAAGATTACGAATCAACTCAGTGTCAGTAAGAGTTACCGGTTTGTTATGATGATCAGATGCTTGATCATTTGCCATCAACGCAAGATTTCCATATTCCTCATCTTCGCTGTCCGTGTCATCCCAACTCTTACCAGCCGCAACATAGGCTTTTCCAGGTTTCTTCTTCACAGCAGCAAAATCTCTTCTTTGAGTTTGCTTGGGTTTCTGACATTCAGTGGCAAAGTGCCCTAATTCATTACAGTTGAAGCAACGAATCTTGCTTCTGTCAACAGATCCAGTTTTGTATCCTCCCCTGTTACTAGAGGAAGAAGAGCCTCCTCTTTCGAATCTGTTATTTGACTTAAACCTGTACTTTGGATTTCTTCTAAATCTGAAGTTGCCAAATTATCTTACCATCAATGCTAGGGATTCATCTTCCAGTTGATCTAACTCTTCCAATGAATAGAAATCTCCACCATCCTGAGTAGGTGGTGTTTGACCAGGTTCTACTTCAGTCTTTTCCTTGTCTGAGCTGTAAGGTAGAACAACCTTAGCTTCCACTTCCTTAGGTGCCTCAACTACAAGAGCTGTAGATGAACTTGGCACTCTTCCTTTACCAGAGACCTCCCTCTGCTGTACTTGTTCCAGTTCATAGGTTTTCAGAACACCAAACAATCTGTCAAGAGCAATCTTATTCAAATCTCTTGATTCTCTGATGGCTGTTATCCTATGTTCAAGATGAGTGGGCATTGTCAACAAAAACTTCATATTAATCTCCTTCTGTGTATATTGCTTTCCATTGACTTGCAAGTTGTTGATAATTTTGTTATACCCTTCAAACACTTCCTGAATGCCTTCATTAGGGCCAGCTCTAAAGTGTTCATACTCAGAAGTTAAAATCTGAAGTCTGTTTTCCCTGACTTCATCAGTTCCTTCATTGATAGTCTCAATAGTTTCCCACATGTGTTTTGCAGTTTTACAATTTATCACATGACTGTACATCACAGGATCCAGGGAATCTATTAAAATAAGTCTCAAATTCTTATCTAGTCCTGCGTCCTCTTTTTCAAAAGGAGTAAAAGAATCAGCATTCTTTGGAACATCTGATGCAGGTGTTACAACACTACTTCCAACAACAGATGCAGGTACATGTTCGAGTGGAATTATAGGTCCGTTCTTTAGAACACTCAGATATTTAGAATTTGCGACATCAAGAAACAACTCCATTTTATTTTTCCACATTGTATAATTGTCCTTGTTAAACATGGGAATTTTAACAATGCTTTTTGACGACATGATGAATTTTTAAGTGAGTTAAAAATTCGAGATAGATTTTTGGCGGAATAAAATTAGGATCTTGATTTGTATATCAATCAATAGGCTCTGATACCAATTGTTAGGTCCAATATGTTTGTAGAAGGGGGGGTTGAATACAAACAGTACTGTTTAATCGAAATTTGTCCGGATAATTTAATTTATATTTTGACAAATTTGAGCGGAATTAAATGAAACAAAATTCAAGTTGAATATAAAATTATATTAACTTGAGGGGTTTGTTACAAATACAGTACAAAATTTATATCTAGTTAATAAAAACAAATTAGAAAATTCGACATGAATTTTTCTAGATTTGTTAATAAAAATCAAGATATAGATTAGGAGTAAAAACTCGCTAATAGTACAAGAGTATCAAGTAAACCAGTTCTATCGGATCAGATATTAAAAATAAGATGAACTTGATTTTCTATGAATTTTTCTGCTTCTTGTGCTGTGTTCTTGATGAGAGAGAAGATAGCAATCTGCTTTGAATGTAATATTTTGATCTGTATGTTGTCTTATGTCGTCTGTCTTCATTTATATCATTTACTGCATCTTTATCTTCAAATATAACTGTCAAGACAATCGGCAATACAATTTATTCTTCCAAGACAACCAATTTTGTACTGCCAAGACAATAGGCAATACAATCGTCAAGACAATCAGGTTCTTCAATGACAATCGACAAGACAATCAAATTCTGAGATCTTTGACTTGCTTTATCAAAAATTATCATTCTGTCTGAAGCTTTTTCTTTTTGATCATTATCAAGACAATCTGATTTGAACTGTCAAGACAATCGTCAAGACAATCAAATCAGATTTTTATTCTACTTTTTAAAAGCTTTTCAGAAATTATCATTACCAAGACAGTCGGCAAGACAATCAGAGATTGTCTTGCTTTACTGATTTCTTCTTCAAGACAATCGGCAAGACAATCTCTTATTGTCTTGCTATTCTGATTTAAGCCTCCAAGACAATCGGCAAGACAATCAGGGATTGTCTTGCTAGTTCATTTTTCAGATTAAATTAAATTGATTAACAAATAATCATTTTAATTTAACCTTAATTAAATAATTAATCAGATTTAATTAATCTAATAATTAATTTAATTAAAGAAATAATTCAGGATGAATTAATTAATTAATTAAATTGACTACTTGATTTAAATTAATTAAAGAAGAATAATTATATATCCTTGGATTGTCTTAATTCTTTTCTGAATCACTGAAAGTAATAAAGGAATACCACTGAATATTTTGTTGACGTTTCATGCACGGTCTGGTTCATGAACGACTAACTTCAATGACTGTCCTTTAATTTTCACATTAAAAATGTGATTCATTTTTCTTCTCATTTCTTTCTCCTTCTTGTACTTCACTGTATACTGTCTGAACCTGTCACTCTAGAAATCTCTATCTTACAAATAAATCCACTTCTTTGATGCTATACTGAGGCTTGATCAGCAATCTGAACTTCTTCCAGTGTAAAACATCAAAACTATAGATTGACTTTAGGGTTTTTCTTCTGACAGATAGTACCTCCTGAGATTCCTGTGACAGTTAAAGTTATTTACTTATTACAATCTAAGCTTAAGTTGAGTTGAGTCCTCGAACTACAAATAGGCTGTGTCATATGCCTTTCAAACTCTCAACTCTCACTCTTATATAGGAGTGAGCAACCGGTTGAAATACTCTCAAACGGTCAGAAAACCTACAGTGACCGGTCAGAATTCCAAAATTGACCTACTAAAGGCCCATGAAACCGGCCCAAATTGAAGCCCAATTCTGGAACTTTCCTAGAAAAATATCTTGAAAAATATCTAAGATATTTTGAAGAAATGTTTAAGATATTTTGAAAAAATATCTAAGATATTTTGAAGAAATATCAGACTCAAACCCAAACAAAAGGTTCGGAATTTGAACAGGCCCATTATGGCCATAGGGTCAGGCCCAAAGAAAGAAGGTATTTTTATAAAAATACACACTTTAAACATGTAAAGCCTCGAAGTCCCAAAAGAAGAAAGGCCCATCAAGAAAAAGCCCGAAAATTTTGAGGAGTTTAATTCGACCAGAATCCTGGTCGAAATGACTAGGAATCTTGGTCGAAAAAGTGTTTGACAAGAGGAAATTTGGATGCTTAATTCGACCGGAATCCTGGTCGAAATGACGAGGAATCTTGGTCGAAAAAGTGTTCGACAAGAGGAAATTTGGACGCTTAATTCGACCAGAATCCTGGTCGAAAGGACTAGGAATCTTGGTCGAAAAAGTGTTCGACAAGAGAAAATTTGGATGCTTAATTCGACCAGAATCCTGGTCGAAACGATCAGGAATCCTGGTCGAAAAAGCTGTCGACCAAGAAAAGATTGAACGCTTAATTTGACCAGAATCCTGGTCGAAACGACTAGGAACCCTGGTCGAAAATGTGTTCGAGCAGAGAAGAATGGAATGCTTACTTCGACCAGAATCTTGGTCGAAACGACCAGGAATCCTGGTCAAAAATCCCTTCGATCAGGATTTGTTGAAACCTTTATTTCGACCAGAATTTTGGTCGAATTCCTGGTCGAAATTCCTGGTCGAAAAACTTCAGTTTTGTTCGAAAATTGCTCTGAAAAATTGATTTTTGGACATCGAATCTTCGTGGACATGGAATTTTTAAGAGAGAAATACCTGTGGGTACTATATAACTCTAAGATATATTTACGATACGAGAAGTACTATGGATGATTCCTTCATATTGAATAAGACAAAAATCCAGTAACAGAAGTTACTTGGAAATAATTGTTTAGCCTCGAATAAGGCAAATCGTCGTAAATGTGTAGGTCGCTCCACTCTTTACATTAAGACGATACTTGTGAAACACTAGTGTACAATTATGAACCCTGACCCAAGTCTCGGAAAAGACCATTAAAACTTCAAGGAAAACCTGATCAGTTTTCATAGAAGTTGGGGGGCAAATGATATGGGCTGAAAATAAGCCCTAAAGACACATTTAATGTGGCATTAATTAGACCAAGAATGGTCCAAACATGGGGCCCACCAGATGGACCCAAAACCCCAATTATAATATTAATTTTGTAATTAATATTGGGGGAAATAAACAGCTCAGCAATAAGAGTTGGACAAGGATATTATCTCCATCAGACTTAGCCACCAAGGCATCCAATTCAATATGGAAACTAATTCCTACAAGGAATAGATCTAGAACCTTCCTCAAAGACTTGCCCACCAAGTCTCTGACTCCTACCATAATTCTAAAGCTTCTCAGCCTATATAAAGGGCCAGGCCCCTCAACTTAGAACTACGTTTTTTTGGCTTGATCTTTGATATTCATCAAAGTACGTAGGCATCTTGTGAAGGCAGAGTCAGCCACGAGCACAAGAGCAGCCATTAAAGCACGAAGCTCACACACTTTGGCATTAAATACACAAACCCTAGCCGCAATACTCGTAACCTTGTTTTTATTCCACAACACATATACTCCTTAGTCCTTCTCAGGTACTTGAGTATAGTTTTTACTGCACTCCAATGTTCCTGACCAGGGTTCGATTGATATTTACTAACAATGCTTACAGCAAAGCAGATGTCAGGCCTCGTACATAACATAGCATACATTAAGCTTCCACGTGCCGAAGCATAAGGAACTGCTTTCATGCTCTCTATATCCTTAGGTGTCGAAGGACACTGCTCCTTGGATAGAGCCACTCCATGCTTAAAAGGTAGAAAACCTTTCTTAGAGTTCTGCATGTTAAAACGAGCTAATACTTCATCAATGTAGGCCTCTTGAGATAAAGCCAACGTCCTTTTCTTGCGATCCCTTATTACTTTGATCCCAAGGATGTATGCCGCTTCACCTAAGTCCTTCATTTCAAATTGTTTGAACAACCATGCCTTTACTAATGACAACATCTTAACATTGTTTCCAATGAGTAAAATGTCATCTACATATAGTACTAGAAAAACCACTGCATTACCCTCACTTCTCTTATACACACATGATTCGCTTGGACTTTGATCAAATCCATATGACTGGATTGCCTGATCAAAACGAATATTCCAGTCCCTGGAAGCTTGTTTTAGTCCATAAATAGACCTCTTAAGCTTACAAACAAGATGCTCTTGGCCTTCCTTAATGAATCCTTTTGGTTGTTGCATATAGATGGTTTCCTCAAGACTTCCATTAAGGAAAGCTGTCTTGACATCCATTTGCCAAATCTCATAATCGAGATGAGCTGCTATAGATAAAAGAATCCGGATCAACTTAAGCATAACAACCGGTGAAAAGGTTTCCTCATAATTGATCCCTTCTTTCTGAGTATACCCTTTCGCAACAAGTCGTGCTTTCCAGGCTTTCACCTTTTTTTTAGATCCTCTTTTCTTCTTGTAGATCCACATACATCCAACGAGTTTTACACCATTGGGTGGTTCCATGAGCTCCCAAACTTGATTGGAATACATAGATTCCATCTCAGATTCCATTGCCTTTTTCCATAGATCTGCATCTTTATCTAGAATTGCCTCTTCGTATGTCCTGGGATTCTCATTATGTTTACCAGAGACCAAGTCCGAGGACTCTCCCAAAAACACGAATCTATCTGGTTATTGAACAACCCTCCCACTACGACGAGGCACTGGTGCAGTATTAGTGTTAAGTTGTGCATTTTCTTATGGCTGTTCTACTTGTACTATTGGCACTTGGGGATTATCTGTCCCTCCTACTAGTTCCTCTAAAACGATACTACTTATGGGTTTATGATTCATAATATAGTCTTCCTCTAAGAATCTAGCATTGGTGCTAATAATGACATCTCGATCCATAGGACTATAAAATGAATAACCTTTCGTTCCCATGGGATAGCCTACAAACAGCCTTACTTCTCTACGAGATTCTAATTTGGTCGCGTTCTTGTTCAGCACATGTGCTAGACAACCCCAAATCCGAATATGTCTTAGACTTGGTTTGCTACCAGTCCACAATTCTATTGGAGTCTTGGGAACCGACTTAGAAGGTACCAAGTTCAGAAGGTAAGCTGCTATTTCTATAGCATATCCCCAGAATGACTTGGGTAAATCCGAATAACTCATCATTGATCTAACACTCTCTAAAAGAGTTCGATTCCTTCTCTCTGCTACACCATTCTGCTGAGGTGTGCCAGGTGCAGACAATTGGGATGTAATCCCATTTTCTGAGAAATATTCCCTAAATTCTCCAAGCAAGTATTCGCCACCACGATCTGATCGTAGTGACTTGATACATTTTCCAAGATGTCGCTTCTCCGCACTTGCTTTGTACTCCTTGAATTTTTTAAAGCACTCAGACTTACGGCGCAACAAATAAATGTACCCATATCTAGAATAATCGTCAATGAAAGTGACAAAATACTCATAACCTCCTCTTGCTTGGATACTCATAGGTCCATATAAATCAGTATGAACCAATTCTAACACTTGTTTGGCTCTATTCCCCTTTGCTTTAAAAGGCCTATTAGTCATCTTACCTTCCAAGCAGGATTCACAAACTGGAAATGGCTCCACTGCCAACGAGCCTAATGGCCCATCTACTACCAGTCTTTGAATCCTCCTCAAGTTAATATGACCTAATCCTAAGTGCCAAAGATATGTTTGGTTCAATTCAAAAGGCTTCATTCTTTTATTTGAGCTAGAAAGAATGTTATTAGTTTCCTTTTGTTGTAGCATTGGTTGGACAGGATTAATAATATATAAATTGTCTTGCAATGTACCAGAACATATAACTCGTTTATTCATCATAATAGAAGCATTATGATCCAAACAAACATTATAACCATCCATAGCAAGTTTACAAACCGAAATCAAATTCCTTCTAAACGAAGGTACATAAAGACAATTGTTCAAAACCAAAATCCTATCATCTCCAAAAGATAAAGTAATTATTCCAACTGCAACTACTGCTACTTTCGTAGCATCTCCCATGAACACATATATCTCGCCGTCTCTAAGCATTCTGGTTTGCTGGAACCCCTGCATAGTGTTATAAACATGGTCAGTGGCTCCTGTATCTACACAACAAGTGCTCGTAGATATAGCCGCTATATATGTTTCTGTAACTAGAGAAAGAGACATACCAGTATTGTTTGTCTTCTTAGGAAGAGGACAATCCTGTTTCCAGTGACCTGACTGCTTGCACCTGAAGCACTTGCCCTTAGGCTTTTTCACACCACCTTGAACTCCCACTGCATTAGCAACCTTTCCAGCTTTCTGTGTCTGACCCTTTTTCTTCTTCTTGCCTTTCGGCTTAGAGGAAAAAGCTTTCTCAGCCACATTCACTTGAACATTCTGCTTAAAGAGTCCTTCAGCTACCTGAAGTTCTGTCAGAAGTTCCGCGAGACTATACATCCTTTTGTTCATAGTGTAATTCAAGCGGAACTGCTCAAAACTTTTGGGCAGACTCATAAGGATGATATCGATCTGGGTTTCCCCATAAATATCAGCACCAAGGATCTCCATCTCATTCAGATGAGACATCATCCTGAGAACATGATCCCTTACAGGTGTTCCTTCAGCCATCTGAGTGATCATTAAAGCCTTCATTGCTACTTGCCTAGCAGCCCTATTCTGTTCTCCAAAAAGTTCCTTGAGATTAAAGAGCATATCTGAAGCTGTGGCCATAGCCTGATGCTGATGCTGCAAAACACCCGACATTGCTGCCAGAATGTAACATCGCGACATCTCATCAGCCTTAAACCACCACTTATAATACTCCTCACTTTCAGGAGCATCTTCAGCAGGCTGATCTGGCTTGGGTTCATAAGTACAAAATTTGTACTCCTCAGCAGTCAACACTATGTCCAAATTACGTTTCCATTCAATATAGTTTGGTCCAGAAAGTTTGTTATCCTTAAGTATGGTGAATAGTGGATTAAAGCCCATAATGATCTAATCCTGAGAATCATACATGTAACACATAATCAGAGAGTTGCACAAATCTTTAAACCTACTGGTTTCCTCTAACAATTAATTAAAATTAATGCACTAATATTTAAACACCATAAGTATCTGGTACGCCACGATGGGTGACATATATACCACTTAAATTCGTTTAAATATTACTTCGGTCCTATTACTAAATAATACGCCACGTAGGGTGGACTATATATTATTTTTCATAGCTAAGTGTATACCATTATTAAATCTTAAATTACTTAAACCGAATACATCCGTTTGATATATTAATGGATAATTCCCAGGTCTCGGAGGAGTCACAACGGCCTCGCTTAATACCCGATTCCTAGATAGAATTTTCCATAGTCAACATCAAAAGAGTATTCTATTTTCGTTACGAATTCTATGAAACTTGGTACATCACGTTAGGGTGATCTATATACCTTTCAATATTGGTAATTTAATTTAAGAATTTTGTTCTAGTAATTTCTACAATCTTCTAAAATATCGTAAATAGTACGCCACCTTAGGTGATCATATATACCATCTACATTATTTAAAAGGTTATATTACATACAAAATAATGGAGACCGTGGGATTTAATTCCTAATTAATTCCCTCACCCACTTAAAATTTTTATTTAAAAAAATGAGGAATTTTAAAATTAAATGGGACCTATGTCGTTACAATTATGTCTAGCATGCATTTGAAATACACACATAATTTAACAACATAAAACATTTAATTAAAGCAATAAATAAAAAATCTATGTCCATGTCGTCCTAATTATGTTATACATGCAATTAAAAATTACACACATAATTAACAACACACATAATAATTATTTAAAGCAATAATTAAAAAATAAATAGTGGAGTCAAAAATTAAAACAATAATTAAATCCACTATTATGGCCCCTTAAAATAAATTGCTGCAGCCCTTGTAGTCGAACTTGTAGTCGAATATTATTAGTTGCCACTTCGAACTTTGAATAAAACATTCATTCGAATTTCCTGCACGTGTTCACAGGACTTTGGTTTATCTGTTCAACTATCCATCGGCCATTCTTGTTATTGTCGCACGCGTCTGAACACTAAAGTGCATGTGCCGCGCGTGTTATCCACGCGCCTAAGGTGTCTATCACTTTTCTGCCAACAGCGCCAGCCACCAATTGTTTGGTCTCTTCAAGGTTTTGATTTCCGATCGCTCGTAATTATTTTCTCCGGTTTTGATTTCCGATCGCTCGTAATTGTTACAAAATACCCGGATTTTTACAAAATCCATCAAACAATTACATAAAAAATAGATCTAATACAAAACTAATTTTGTAAAATCTATTCTCACACGATCAACCCTCGTGTAAATTACAACCACGATAAACCACGTGGAAACCAATTGCATAAAAATTAACCACGATAAACCACGTGGGATCCAAACACATAATTAAAATATACATGGCCATAATAGTGGATGACAACCTGCAAAACAGAATATACAAGCCTACCACTATATACATGCATATATAATTACGACATGGACATCGTATCAAAAATCGCAGAACCATTGAACCTAGCTCTTGATGCCAATTGTTGGTCCCTTTGGATCATAGTGATTTGTGTTTAACCCGTTTAATGATTACAAAGGGGGTTAGAAGATTTACCTTATTCTTGGAGACATAATGAGTATTTATAGGATACAATAGGGATCAAGGAGTAAATTGGGTCGGGCCTTCTAATGATAACTTGGGCCAAGCCCTTTATCATTAATATTAATTAATTCCACTAAATAATTAATATTGCACCACCCACCCAATTCCGGTAATTTATTTAATTAATTAAATCGGCTCCTTTATTATTTGCTTATTAAATTCCCCATGTTTAAAATATCGCATGTCCATTAATTAAATAAATTACTGATAATTTATTTAATTAATATCTTTTATCCTTGATCATCCACTCAACCTTTATTTAATTATGTCGGAATAATTCCACCTGCAGGGTTTCACATAATTAAATCTTTTTTAGCTTTCAAGGGGACATCATTAACCCGAATATTATCTTGACATGGATTCCTTCAATAAATAATATCCACCATATATATTATTCCATCACCCAAAATATAATGATTTAATTCGCAAGAATTATTTCATATATAAATCAAAGCATGTAAATAATATACACGTGTCAATTACTATATCCGGATTAAGAACCTAAACATTAATAATAACATAGAATCTTAGTTCACCTTCTTAATAAGTATAAGGGAACAATTCTAAATTTGATCCTGTTCAGTATACACAAAGTATAATAGTATTATTTAATAGTCAATATAAATTAATCTAAATAATACTACAGCCATACTAGTGGATTGTCCAATACCACCCGTGCTGTGAACCTTATTATATTATGTAAACCGTATTTAATAATCTAATATTCTGTATCCCATTTGATACTAGATTATCCACAATATATAATATTAGACAACATGTAAACATTTAAAAGATTCTCAATTAAATCGGCTAGAAATAAATGTATATACTTCAAATAAATATTTTCAGTATACACCAACACTTTGTAGATTTGATCACTTTACCAATGCTACCGGCAATAAGTAGATCATCTACATACAACGTCATCATAATATTACCATTCTCATCGTCCTTGTAGTAGGCACAACTATCATATTCATTAATCTTGAAGCCATTGGCTAACATGACCTCATCAAAATTTTCATGCAACTTCATAGGCGCTTACTTCAAGCCATATAGTGATTTCACCAATCTACAAACTTTTCTTTCTTGTCCAAGGACAACAAACCCTTCAGGTTGTTCCATATAGATTTCCTCATCTATGTCTCCATTTAGAAAGACTATTTTCACATCCATTTAATGCACTGTTAATTTTCGCATTGCAGCGATAGCAAACATCATCCTTATGGACGTTATTCTCGATATTGAAGAATATGTGTCAAAGTATTCAAGGCCTTTTTGTTGCTTGTATCCCTTTATTACAAGTCTAGCCTTGTACTTGTCGATTGTACCATCAGGTTTCAATTTCTTCTTGAAAACCCACTTGCTACCTAGTGATTTGCATCCGGCTGGCAAATCCACTAACTCCCAATTATGATTCTATAAAATAGAATCAACTTCAGTTTTGATGGTCTCCTTCCACATAGGTCCATCAGGTGATGTTATCGCTTCCTTATACGTTCTTGAATCACATTCTTCTAGTAAATAGGTCATAAATTTTGACCCAAAGAATTTTCCCTTTCTTTTTCTTTTACTCCTTCTCACTACCCCCACATTTTTGTCTTCACTTTCATCATTCTCATTATCATCATCAACAGACTCATGAGTTCATTTAGACGTAGTTGGGCGTTCGATTCCGAGATTACAAGGAAATACCATCTCAAAGAATGAGGCATTCATTGACTTCATAAATATATTATTCTGAATATCAGGAATCTTTGAATCATATATTAGAAACCGTTATGCAGTACTATACAGTGGTTACCCGATAAAGATACAGTCCATAGTCCTTGGACCTATCTTCACCTTCTTTGGTGCTAGGATTAATACCTTTGCAAGGCACCCCCACACTTTTAAGTGTTGGTAACTTGGTTTCTTATTCTTCCACATGTCATAAGGACTTGCATCCTTGTTCTTGCGAATCATCATATTCAAAAGATGATTTGCACTTAAGATGGCTTTCCCCCACATCGACTACGGAAGTCCAGAGCTTAACAACATCACATTCACCATCTCTTTTAGTGTGCGATTCTTCTTCACAGCCACTCCATTTGACTGAGGGGAGTATGGTGCAGTAACCTCATGGATTATACCATGTTGTGAACAGAATTCACCAAATGGTTCAACATACTCACCCCCATGATCACTACGTATCGTCTTGATTTTCTCATTTTATTGTGTTTCAACTTCTTCCTTATAGATTTTAAATTTATCTATAGCTTCGTCTTTGCTTTTAAGCAAATATATATAACAATATATTGTACAATCATCAATGAATGTAATAAAATACTTGTTTCCTCCTCTCGTTGGAGCGAATTTCAAATCACATGTCACTATGTATTAGGTTTAGCACTTTGGTGTTTCTTTCCACACGTTTAAATGATGATCTTGTTAATTTGCCTCAGCACAAGTGTCACACTTATGTTTTGAATCAATATTCAATTTTGGCATGTAATCTTTTATACTTAGTCATCGTAAAGTATAGGGCTGTCAAAAAAATTCGAAAAATCTGATATTCATTCGAAATAAATAAGATATTATTCGTATTCGGATCCGACAATTTCGGATACGGATATGGATATAGGCACATCTGTATCGATAATATCCAAATCCAAAATTATACATATATATTATAAATTTTATATTTATATTTATATTTAGATTCATATAAATTATTATGTTCTTTATTCTTCAAATAATTTATTTATATGAGATAAATATAGATATAAGTTTATATAAATATCTGTTAGGTCCCGAAGTATCGTAGAAGAGGGGTTGAATACGATATTACCAAAAATGAAAAAATAATTCCGAGAATATATCTTTATTGATAATAAACTCGAAGGGGTGTTACAACTTCTAATCCAATGGATTAGTTCAAAACAGAACACTTCTAAGGATAGTTTAGGCACGAGGACCTTCTACCCGACACTTCCTGAAAGTGGGCTAAGCCGGCTTTCCTACTAGATGGACTGTCTAGCAGCTTACACAGAGAAGATATAAGAGAGAGAAGAGAGATTTGTGTGTTGAGGTGTGTTTTGAAATGAAATACAACAGGCTTATTTATAGGTTATAAAAAAATCACTATGCAACTAATATACGTAACTGATTACGTTTGATTTTATCAGTTCTGCGCTGCTGACTGCTCCTAGCATACTTTTCTTTTCAACCATCTGCCGAATTCTTCTTAATCAAACTTCATTTTTTGAATGGGCCCACATGTTTTTACCTACCTACTTTTACTTTTTGAAATGAATAGTAATTTTAGTTACTATTCGCATGAATAGTAATTTTGGTTACTATTCACATGAATAGTAATTTTGGATACTATTCACATGAATAGTAATTTCAAATACTATTCATTTTCCTCTTATTTTGACATCCTTAAATATTCAGCTTCCAACTAACTAGAGGATATCAACACTGCTCTAAACTAAATCATACCTCTTAACAGTTTTTCTGAGTTAGATACTTTGATTCTTTTGATTTGATTCTTTTGTGATGTGTTGACGTCTAGTGCAACTGGTCTGGTTCACAGACGACTAACATTCACTCATGGTCTTCATATCATGTCTTTAAGAACACTGCTAAGAATCGTGCAATCATAAAAAACTTTATCACTAGAATCTTTTGGCCCTTTAACTGAATCATCTGTACATCTTATTTTGTCACTCAGGCTTGATCAGTTTAATGAACTTCTTTCAGCGACTTGATCCTTGTTGATGCCTGTTCTTCAAATTTCACGATCCCTGTATAGAGTTAATATTATTTATCTTTTATCCTAGTTGAGTTATATATGTCCTCTATTACATATTACATTACATTATGCTTTACAATCTCCCTATATTTGATTGTTAGGGTTTGACAAGCAAATTCCTAGAGGATAACTCAACTGATACAAAAACAAAAATGAAGTACAAAGATAAATAATATTAAAGCGCATTCTGGATCATATATACATTTTCCAGATTTCTAAAATTTGAACAAATGCAAGATAAATTGTTCCTCTAGACTGAACATATCTTCAATTTTGCCTTGCTTTCTTTCCACTAATACTCCCACTAGCTTTTCCTTTCCCGAAATAAAGTTAATTCCGTGTCAACAACCTTTTCCTTGCCCTTACGCCTAGTTGATTTTTCTTGATCATCCAACTTCTCCCCCTTAGTTAGGTTATCCTCCAGAGTAGTAGGATGTGGAGTTGGTAAATTAGACGAAGATGGTTTTGCCAAGAAATTAATTGCATGACTGAATTGGGATGCCATGGAACTTAACTGAACCTGGAATGCATCATGTTGAATAAGTTGCAAATTTTTGATTTTTGCAATGGACTTACAGATATTTGACAACTCTTTCTCCATTGTTTGGACCCGTGTAAGGAGTCTGCTGTATTCCTTTCTGGTTACGGGTGCATGTGGTTGATTAGGTTGCTCACTCATACGTTCTGTAGGTGTTTCACTCAACACTCTATATTCACTCGGTTTAGTGGTTTGGGTTACACTTGCATGTTCTGTTCGTGTTTCTCTCCACTCTCCTCCAGAGCTTCCACCGATATGTGTACTTGCAAATGAAATCATCCTAGCCCCTTTTTCAGAGGTCACGGATGGTGCAATGAAAGTTCGTGAGCTTTCGTCCTCGCATGAAGTGAGTTACCGACCACTGGTAAAGAGTGGTAAATCTCAAAAGAGATCCAGAGATTTTCCCTCTCGGAGGTTAAACTTGAATCGATTAAATGGCACAAAACCCAAGTTTCCTTCGTACGTCTGTGAAGACACTTGGTTCATAAAAGAACCTCCTATCGATGGATCTTTTCATAAAATGGAAGATTCACCAGCAGTTATTGAGGTAGGTAATTCCACCTCGGATGCCTGTGAAGGCATTTGATCTTTAGAAAGATCATCAACCACTCTTATGTTCCGTGAAATGGAACTCAAGATAGTTGCTCCCGTCAATTCAGCCTTATTTACATTTTCACTCATTGGATAAGAAAGAATTGTTTCAATAATAGTTGTCGTTACCTCAGGTTCATTGGGTTTACTCCATTTAGAATGAGGTAGAGCGGCTGATGTAACTAACTCTATATGTGGTGTTGCTGAGGCACTACCTCCCTCAATAATGTGGATGACTGGTCGTTTAAGTGACAATTGAGGTGTAGGAGTTTGTTCTGTTTGTGTTTGTATTTGTAGAATGGGCTCTTCGACCTGTGTTAGAGTCGGTGGAATTTCCTGCTCTTGGTCGGGTAAGATGGCCACTAGGGGCTGTAGGAACTGTATTTCCTATGATACAATAGGGAATACAGAGGTTGGGATAGCAGGGATTGAAATATTACCTTGTCGTATACCTGCTCTCACTGGTCTTGGTAACAACGGAAGTGGGACAATCTTTAGATATTCAGTTAGGACTGTAGGCACATCCGTATAGTTCTTTTTCCTTATGTAATAAATTACATTCGTCTTTATGTAAGAACATTCCACCTTTCGACCATTTTCCGAGTGTACCCTGTCTTCATCATTCAAAAAATCATTTAATATTAGTTGTAGAAACCTTGGATATAGACATTTGACGTTTTGAGTCTGAACATCTCTTGTTCCCAAGTGTTTCATCTTTAAAATGATTTGACCAAGCACTATTTTTCCAAAATTAATCCTCAAATTATTGGCGACCGCATACCCTATTTTTTGAATAAATTCAGGTATCCGATTTAGATTCGTTCTATCTGAGGAAAAAACATGGCCAAGAATGTGAAAGAAGAAATTCCAGTACTGGGTTAGAAATGTTCTAGAGATATTACCAGTATTGAAATTGCCATCTTAGTACCTTATAAAACGAAAGAACATTTCAATCTGTTCAGGTGTAGGATCAGAAACGAGATTTTCCATAGGAAAATGAAGAATGTGATTAACATCTCGTTCAGTGACCCTAATTGACCTACCAAACAGTCGATATGTGATTGCACACCCGTCCTATCCAGAAGTGTTAACCGTACTGCAATATAGTTCACGTAATGCATCATGGTTAAGCTTCACTGGTGTAACTAAAGCATAGCGAATTAATGAATGTTCATTCAGAAATTGTGCCCAAGCCCGAAACTGCTCATCATAGATGGTTTCGATTTGCTGAATGAAAGTAGGATTAGCTTTAGCAATTAAAAAACTTCCCTGCAATGCCATTTTCAAAACTTTGAAGAAATTCAAAAACAAGGGTTAGTTTTTATAAAGGATGATGTATAAAGCAAGAATATGAAATCCGATATAAAAATCACCAGCTAGATTGAGAGATCTTTCCGATCGAAGCTCGAAATATTCAGCAATTGTGTGTATATGCTCTGTATATCTGAAAAATGATGATGCTAAACACAAACAAAAACTCATCATTTATAAGGTTTCAAGGTTCAGTGGGTTAGATGAAATAGTGACAGGTTTTGTTTAAAGAATTCAAACTCTCTACAATAAGTAGTAAATTGTCAACCATGTTAGGTAGCCACATTTCATGAATTCAACAATGGAGGCTAACATCTTATCACCGAAACCTGTTTATGAAGCCTCAAATTTCCCCTCGAAAGCCTACAATTCGTACCCCCCCTACTCGCCTGCATAGGAGATGGAGCAACACTTAGCCAACACAAGTGAACACTACTCATGTGTTGTACTATATAAACCAATGGAAACTCCTTTTCCATATCAATGTGGGACTTCAATTTCCAAAACAAAATTTCCACTCTTAAGGGATCATCTTTGAGCAATCATATCTCATTCATCCACTAACCATTTTCAGTGATTAAACATGCCTCAGAAAGCTCTCTCGGAGGAGAACATAATCCAAGCATCACCCGTTGCGCGCAAGCAACAAACGACTACTCAAAACTAGGCTTAAAATGACTTGTCAATGTGGGGCTAAAACCCACATTTTCCAACAAAACTTGGCCTTGAGCACATTTAATTCCTTCCCAATCAGAGCAGGCGCCGAAACCAGTGTCTTTCCAGCTCTTTAAGAAACTTTTAGATCGATCAAGTCATGTTTGAAGGCTTGGAGTGCTTGGTAATCTGCTTAGGTTACAATTATACCATCCCATGCATGGGTTGAAACTGGTTGAACTATGAATATGAGTAGCTCAAATAGTAATATGAAGTGGGCTAACTAATAAACTAGATTTGAAATGACTAATGGGTTTGAATCATTCATCTTTAAAATCACTGAAAACGAAGATGATGAAACTGGTGTGTGTAAAATTGTTTATTTTCTTCTTCTCCTACAACGGCTAGTTTCAGTGGATTTAGTTTTGGGCTTTATGTGTGCGTGTGACAAAGTACCTCGTAATCAGTGACTTGAGGGTGTGCAACTGTGTGTGTTTGTATGTTTATCACGTTGCCTGATGTCTAACTAATTATTCAGATGAAGCTACCTCTTATTGGTATTTTCTGATTATGTAAAATAAATTTATACTATTTGGGATTATATCTTCGTACGGGTGCTACGTTGCCTTTCTAAATTTTATATGGCGATTTATGAATTTCAATATTTATAAGTTTTTTTGATTTTATTAAAATATATAAATTAATCATATAACATTATCATTAAAGATTTAATAATATGTTATAAATTTTTATTTTATGTTACAATTATATTTTTTATATATTATCATTATTTTTTTAACTATTTTAATTTTAATTTAATATAAATTATATAAATTTAAATCAACAATCAACAAAGATATAGGGTTGGATCTGCCTATTGAAATAGAAGAAAACTTTGGTCTTGGTGAGGTAATTGATGTATCCCCTCCTCCTTCTCCTACTTTCCATGTTGATTTAGTTGAGCAGGAACCGGAAATGGAAATGCATGCAAATTATGCAAACTATGATGCTTTAGTGAACAATGTTGCTTTAATTGCTCATAATAACCAAGTTGCTATTTCTGATTATATTGTTGAATTTCCTGCTTCACCTCCTAAATGCACAAGCTGTACTAATACGAAACGTGATGCTCTCGTAATAATATGTAGTAAAGACAAATATAAAGTAACCTCTGAATCTCAAAGGAGAAACAAAACTCAAAACTCTGGATCTCGAAGAATGAGAAACAAAACTCAAAACTCTGAATCTCTGAATGGAAAAACAAAACTCAAACTCTGAGTTCATTCCTGAATTCGATTCTCAAAGTTACCGAATAGCCAAAAATTTATTATCAATATCGTCTCACCAAAAGATTACAAGATGAGAGTATATATATGCTAAATAAATAACCTTATTTTGGTTGGAATCTAAAAAGGAATTCATGAGTAGCTAGAAATCTATTATATATATAATAGGCCAACACAAGATAAAAATAGTGAGATTTTTTAATGTATTGTAATTACTAATTTGACCCTCTATTCTCAAAGTTTTGAAAAAATTGTAGTTGGTGGGGATTGAACTTAGGTCTCCAAGTTATTTAACAAATCTTTCTACCACTACACCACTCAATCACATATGTTTTAAATCATACACTTTATAGATGTATGTGTGTGTTGTGAGACTTTTTATGTAATATGATTACTAATTTATCCCTCTATTCTTAATTTTTTGAAAAAGTTATAGTTGGTGGAAATTGAACTTGGGTCTCCGAGTTAATTAACAAATCTTTTTACCACTACACCACTCAATCACATGTGTTTTAAATCATACACATAAAAGATGTATGTGTATGTTGTTTTAGTGAATTTTTTTCTAATATTTTAATATTGTGACATATTAATAATTTTTGTCATGTTGCGTTTACATTTATTGATTTAAACTATAACATATTAAATTAAAATATCAATTATTGATACATAATATATGGTTTGATAATATTATAAAATTGTAGTAACAATAATAATCAACATAATAATAATAATAATAATAATAATAATAATAATAATAATAATAATAATAATAATAATAATAATAATAATAATAATAATAATAATAATAAATTACTAAATAACTATTCCCTTAAACAACCTAAGTACTAATCTATACGTATTTTCAATAATACACATGACATCTCTGTGTATACCGCTTAAGCGGGGTAATATTTGGTTTTATATAAAGAAACAATATGAAATGCATAATGTATTTTTTATGGAAAATATTACATATAAGATCAAATCAATAATTAAAGTACTTTATTACTGATTTGAATACACCATTTACTCCCAAGTTCCTATTAATATATAAAAGTATTATTTTTAATGGTAATCGAACGTGGATCATCCAGTTTAATTGTGCATTTTCATACCATCAGACCACATATTCACATATATTTTAAATCATACACACAATATGTATGTGTGTGATATTGATGGAATATTATTAATTAAATATTACTGGATTTTAAATGAGTTTTGGACTCTTTAATGGTTATCATTTATCGATAAAAGAATTACATAAAATACACAATTGGATTATAAATTAATATTATAATTAATTTGATGGATATTATCTAACAATATATTAGAGTAAAAAATATTGAGGTGTTAACGTAAAATGAAATTTGTATATTACTAAATAAGATACAATAATTTATTAGTCAAACTATTTGGGTCGTAAAAATATTTGGCTTTAAAAAGACGAATTTTACAAATAACACATTACCTTTTATATACAAATTAGTTAATGTTCAATTTAAAATATGGCATTTTGTGGGAAAAGGATAATATATTATATATTATTTATGGAGGTAACTCAATGAAAGTCAGACAAAAACCGGAAGAGAAATAAAGGCAAAGAATTCTTAAAATGAAGAAATTAGAAGAAAGCAAATAAAAAAGTTAGAAATGTAGTTTTAAGAAGTAAAAGCGTAAGACCGGAGAAGCTTTTGAAGATTTACGAAGGTTTTTGATTGGAATCAAGACTGAAACTTACATTCTCAGAATGCAGCATCTTGAAGACTATTAAGTTTCTACCTTGAACACTACTCTTGGAGATCCAGCTAAATGGATGCATCATTTTTTAAAAAAGTTTAGGAATGTAGGTGCTTTGAAAAATCGTCTTAATTAATAATTAGACAACACCAATAAAATACTCAAATTATATTCTATGACCTATAATAAAATTAAAAAGTAACATGATTGCTATCAATACTACTCATATTAGTTTCCAAAGTACAAATTTGAACATATTTAAGTAAGTACACATTAACCACATAGACCAGTAACAAGATGAGCTTTATGAAAATCAATTACATGTTTCAAACGATACTGATCATGAATAGTTTAATTAAAAAATACAATTTAAGCTAGCGACCCGTGCCTCGCACGGGTTTTTATGCTAGTTTAGCTAATACCTGAACCCTACTTGGAAACCATTAAAATTCTGGTCTAACTTGAAAAATAAAATTCTAAGTGCTTAAAATAAGAAAAATCCTTTCAAGTGAATGGTAAAAACTTGAAAGCATATATCTACTTTGTCAATAAGATCCATTAATAGTTGGACTTATTATTAATAAAATAAATAATTAGAACTCGTTTAGCTAATAGCTATAATATATTTTCTGAATATTAGATATGAATAAAGTATATAAAAACTCTATTTTACTTCCACTTCTATTCCTCATCATTGGGTTCAGGTATTAGCTAAATAAGGTCCATAAACAATTGGACCTATTTTAATAAAATAAATAATTATAACTCATTTAACTAATACCTATAATACATTTTCTAATTACTAGATATGAATAAAGTATATAGAAACTCTATTTTACTTCCACTTCTATTCTTCATCATGTACATAATGCCTCTCCTGATGTGAACGTTAATATTAATATTAACATAAACATACATAAACATCACTGTTAATGTTAATGTTAATGTTAATGTTAATGTGGAGGTTGCAAATTATCCTAAAGTTTTTAAAGAGGTGTTTCCCTCATGATGAAAATGTAAATTACTATGAGGTGGCTAATGAGGCTTTTATGAAGGCTAATATGAAGGGGATAGCCAAAGTTCTATCTAACTATGCGTTCAATGATGATGGTCTATTGAGTAAGGAGGCTATTAAGTTCATTGATAGTGGATACCGTATATCAGTATCGAAATGCTTTGGTAAAACAGTGATTGATTTGGATGAAGAAATCTTTGATGGGGTTTATGCTAAGGATGTCTTGGATTGTGTTGTTCATGGTTCCTTGGACAAGCATCTAAACAGTGTCCCTCGTTATTGTTGTTATTTAGTGTATAGGGTTTATGTATATATTTTAGTGTGTGTGTTATGGAACAGAATAAAGAAACAAGAGGCTTAAATTTCTGTTATCTTATTGATCAATCTTTACCTCCTTTATATAATAGGAGAATACAAATCAAATACATGAATGTTAATGATAGATACAAAATCAGATACATCTCCTTGATTCTATGAACCATATTTAATGCACTCTTCAAACTTCTGGAGATTAGTTTATCCAACATATTCCTCCCTTAAACTAATTCCTTTCGATCCTTCATTCCCATCATCCTTTTGTAAGTATCTAGCAAAGTTTTGGACATTGGTTTAGTGAGCACATCTGCTACCTGGTCACGACTAGCAACATGACTTAAATTCGCATTCTTCTCCTTTACATGCTCCCGGATAAAATGAAAACGAACATCTATGTGTTTGCTCCTTTCATGATGTACTGGATTCTTGGCAAGCTCAATTGCAGACTTGTTATCAATGCAAATTTCAGTTGATCTCTGTTGTGGAATTCTCAATTCACTAAGTAACCTTCTTAACCAAATAGCATGACAAACACAGTGAGAGGCTGCCACATATTCTGCTTCACAGGTTGATAATGCCACTATCGGCTGCTTCTTAGAATACCATGTAAATGCAGTGTCTCCCATAAAAAACAAGTAACCAGATGTGCTTTTTCGTTCATCCACATCTCCACACCAATCACTATCAGAATATCCCAGCAATTTGTAGTCTTCAGTTCTGGAATAAAACAATCCTAATGACTTTGTTCCTTGAATATATCTCAAATTCTTTTTATTGCCTTCCAATGTGACTGTTTTGGAACCTCCATGAATCTACTTACAATCCCAACACTATAAGCAATGTCAGGTCTTGTGCAAGTAAGATACCTCAAGCTTCCAACCAAACTCTGATATAAATTTGCTTCTACTGACTTTCCTCCCTCAAATTTAGAGAGTTTGATGCCCAGTTCCATCGGAGTTGCTACTGGATTGCAGTGCTCCATCCTGAATTTCTTCAAAATATTGTTTGCATATGCTTCTTGAGAAATAAAAATGCCTGATTTTTCTTGCTTCACCTCAATGCCAAGAAAAAATCTCATCAAGCCCAAATCTGTCATCTCGAACTCTTAAGTCATCTCCTTCTTAAATTCCTTAATCATTTCTTCATTGTTGCCCATAAAAATAAGATCATCAACATAAAGTGCAACAAACAGTAATTTACCTTGTTTTTCTTTGACATAGAGAGCAGCCTCATATGGACATTGAACAAAACCATTCTTTTTGAAGTAGGCATCAATTCGAGTGTTCCAAGCTCGTGGCGCCTGTTTTAAACCATACAGTGCCTTGTATAATTTTAACACCATTCCTTCTTTCCCTGATTTTTCATATCCAGGTGGTTGGTTTACATACACCACTTCTTCGAGCAATCCATTTAAGAACGCAGACTTCACGTCCATCTGGTAAATAGGCCATTTGTTTTGAGCTGCTTGAGAGATTAACAGCCTTATTGTCTTCATCCTTGCTACAGGTGCGAAAACCTCATCATAGTCAATCCCAGCCTTCTGTCGATAGCCCTTTGCTACCAACCTTGCCTTATATCTTTCCACTTCTCCTTGAGCATTCAGTTTCTTCTTATAAACCCATTTAACATCGATGGGTTTACATCCTTCTGGAGGTTCTACCAGTTCCCAAGTTTTGTTCTTTTCAATAGCTTTGATTTCATCATCCATTGCAGCTTTCCACTTTTTGTCTTTCACTGCTTCTCCAAAATCTATGCTTTCTGCATCAGCTACTAAACATACTAAATGCACCTCACCATGTTCATATATATCTTGTAAACTTCGAGTTCTAGGATTCATAGGCTCATCCTCATCTGATTCTTCATTTTCAGCATCAGAGTTTGTTGCTGAAATCTTAGAAATCTGAATATTATCTTCTGTTTTTTCTTTTTCATGTGCTTTACTCCAACTCCATGCATCATCTTCTTGTATCTTTACATCTCGACTCACAACAACCTTCATAGCAACTGGATCAAGTAGTCTGTAGGCTTTTGTTTTCTCATCATAGCCAATAAAAATATATTTCTTGCTCTTATCATCCAACTTTGTTCTCCTTTGATCAGGAACATGTGAATATGCCACACTCCCAAAAACTTTCAAGTGTGAAACAGTAGGCTTCTTTCCACTCCATAATTCTTGAGGTGTTTCATCCCCCAAGTTTGAATGTGGGCATCGATTCTGAATATAAACAGCACACTGCACTGCTTCCGCCCAGAATTCTTTTGGTAATTCCTTGCTCTTTAACATTGATCGAACCATGTCTAAGATTGTTCGATTTTTCCGTTCAGCCACGCCATTCTGCTGTGGTGAATAGGGGGCTGTTAAGAACCTTCTAATGCCATGTTCTTCACAGTATTCCGTAAAAGCCTTTGATGTATATTCTCCTCCTCTATCAGAACGCAATCCCATGATTTGTATTCCTGCCTTCTTTTCAACCAACACTTTGAATTTCTTGAATACTTTTAATGCCTTAGATTTTTCATTTAAGAAATAGACCCATGTTCTTCGAGAATAATCATCAATGAAAGTGATGAAATACTTCTTGGAACCATATGATCCAGGTGTGATAGGACCATATATATCTGTATGCACCAATTCGAGAGGCTTTGAAGCACGATAAGTTGCCTTTTTCTGGAATGAACTCCTTGTTTGTTTTGCCAGCACACAATCTTCATAAAAACTGCCTGTATGATCCATGCTTGGTATTCCATGAACCATCCCTTTGTTTGCCAACTCCTTCAGACCACCATAGTGTAAGTGTCCAAGTCTTTTGTGCCATAGAGTTGCTTTATCCTCTGACTTTGCTTGTAAGCATTTCTCCTGTATGTTCTTCAGATTCAACTTGAACTTTCGATTTTGAGACATTTCAGTTTTAGCAATTGTCCTGCCATTTTTGTCCTTCAATATCATGACTTTGTCACCCATAAAGATTGAGTAACCTTTTTCGAGTAGCTGTCCAAGACTCAGAATATTATTCTTCATGTCAGGAACATAGTACACATCTTCAATTCTTCCTTGTTTGCCATCTTTTTTAGTAAAACATATTTCACCCTTTCCTTTCACTTCTATCTTCGATGAATCTCCGAATGACACAACTCCATTATTTATTTCCTTTAAATCAGTAAAGAGATGCTTGAGACCAGACATATGGTTGCTGGCCCCACTATCAAGATACCACAAAACTTCATCTTCATGAATCATACCTTTGCAGGCCATTAGTAGAACACCTTCATTTTGTTGCTCCTCCGTTTCGACTAGATTTGCATTTTCTGCAACCTTTTTGTTAAACCAGCAATCTTTGGCAAAATGTCCAAATTTTCCACAATTGTAACATTCTACAGATCTGTTTCCTCTTCCAGAATATAATCTTCCACCTCTGCCACGATCACGACCACGTCCTTGGCCACGCCAATTTTGTTGATTTGTTTGCACCTTCTCCTCAAATCTGTTGCTTACAGGACCACGTCCTCTGCCTCGAGTTAAATTCTGTCTTGCACGTCCACGTCCTCTTCCTCTATTGTATTGTGTATACAATACTTTATCTTTGTCTTCAACTGAGACATCAGTTTTCAATACTTGAGATTCTGTCTCCTCCTTCTTTAATAATCTTTCTGAATATGCTTGTAGAGATCCCATCAGTTGATCAACAGTCATGGTCTCTACATCATTTGACTCTTCAATAGTAATTCCAACAAGTTGCAGTTTTGTATTTAAAGATCTTAATATCTTCTCATTTACACGTGCATCTTCGATTTTTTCTCCATAATTCTTCATTTGATTCACAACAGAGGAAACCCTCGTGAAGTAATCCGGGACTGATTCCATATCTTTCATATGTAAAGACTCAAATTCACCACGTAAAGTTTGTAATCGTACCTTTTTTACTTTGTCAACACCTTTAAAATTGTTCTGCAAAATCTCCCAGGCCTCCTTTGCTTTTGTTGCAGATGCAACCTTCTCAAACATGCCTTCATCAAGGCCCATATGTATGATAGACAAAACTTGTTGATCTTGTTTTCGTAACTTGGCAAGAGCGTTTTTCTGACCTTGATTTAAAGCTCCTTCATTCTCTGGTTCATCGTATCCTTTGTCAATGATTTCCCATGCCTCCTGTGAACCAAGCAACGCTTTCATTCGTAGACACCAGTGGCCATAGTTTTCTTTGGTAAGTTTTGGAACAGCAAAAGAATTATTCATGTTTGTAAACTCTGATATGACCTAAACTCTGATCGTAAACTCTGATGGTTGTAAACTCTGATGGTTATTTTATATAAACTCTGACTGTAAACTCTGATTGTAGACTCGGGTTTGGTTAAGGCTCTGATACCAATCTGTTGTTATTTAGTGTATAGGGTTTATGTATATATTTTAGTGTGTGTGTTATGGAACAGAATAAAGAAACAAGAGGCTTAAATTTCTGTTATCTTATTGATCAATCTTTACCTCCTTTATATAATAGGAGAATACAAATCAAATACATGAATGTTAATGATAGATACAAAATCAGATACATCTCCTTGATTCTATGAACCATATTTAATGCACTCTTCAAACTTCTGGAGATTAGTTTATCCAACAGTTATGAGGCAAATGCCAAAGGAATCAAATTACTGTAACAGAATAGGAGGTAAATAATAAAAGGACTTCAGGTTAACATAACACAGATCTGATATTGATGATAGGGTCTAGTTGTGATTTAAGTTTTTTATGTCTAAGTAGCTGATTAAGTTTCATGTTTTGTAAGCATGGGTGTTATCTTAGTCGTTTGTAATTCAGAACTAAAGTCTCTGCCTTCCTATTTTAATATATCTCTCGTTTATCAAAATAAAATTAATTAATGACATGTGTGGTTACAAACTTATATTATAAATTTTAAAATTGAATATATTGAAGTAATTTAAATATGTAATATGATTTATCATTAGATCTGACGGTACTTATTAATTTATTAAAATTTACTGCAACTATTCGTTGTACGGTGAAATCGTGGAACCAAAATAAGAACAATTATATTCATGTTTCCTTATAATAAACGTAAAAGGATTTAAATATATTTTATTAATGATTAGAAGAAATAATGTGATATTTTTGCATATATATATTAATGATTATAAGGTTATGTTAAAATTAAAATGTAACATGTTTTATGTTTTAATTAGAAAAATATGTTAATGATGATTTGATACAATTATTGTTTTTAGATTTTTATAGAAGGTAAAATATTCAAGCAAAAGTAAATGTTAAATAAAAAAGGTAATTACTAATTATCATTAATTATATTATTTTATTATTTACTAATTATGATAAAAGACCGAAAATGATTGAAAACCAAAATCTTTAATATTTAGGCTTTAAAATAACCGTATAGATTTTTTGTAACGTCTTTTTTGGTCCATCATTTTATTAAATAATAAAATTAAAATTATCAATGACTAATCAATTTCATTTTCATGTAAAACATATTACCTTCTTTATGTTTCAATAACTAATCAATTTTTCATTATCTTTTATATTTTATCTAACTATAATTTCTTTAATTCTGAAAATACTATAGGCAATTCTATTTAATAAATAAAACAATAATATTATAATTGCTAACAGTTAATGAACTACTTTTTTTTTCAGCTAAACACGTTAACTATTCTAATTTTTTTTCCTAACTAAAACATGTTTTTTTCAATAATATTTTATCTAACTAAAATTTCTTCTTTCCTAAAATTTTGATGCGCAATTCTATTTAATAAAATGATATAATATTATAATAATTACTAATAAGTAATAACTAACATGTTACAACACTATTACGTTTTCAACTGAAAACATTTCAGCTACCTTTTCTAATTAAAACCTAATTTTTTTTAATAATAACACTGACATTTTTATTTAAATAAACATTAATTAATAATATTAAAATAATTAATAACTAATCGATTATCTTTCTCAAATAAAGCATATTATTTTTTCTATATTTTCTAATTAAAATATCTCATTTTTTAAAAATATCACGCGCAACATATCTATAATTATTATCAAAACATTTTACTTAAAATATTAAGCCTATAAAATTCATGTATTAAAAATTTCAATTCAAATTATAAAAAAAGCGTATAGTATTGAATAAATTATGTGCATCACACGAATTTTAAACTAGTATATATAAACGTACAATGTAGTGAATGATGTCGAGTGATTTTATTGAGATATATATTTATACCATTACAACAGTGGAATTCTATTTTATAAGTTCCATAAGAGAAATACTGATTCTACTATAAAATCACATAAATAATTCTTAATTTTTGTTCAAAAAAATATATAATTTGATTTTAATATAAAATATTAATCATATATAAACTACAAACGAGAAAATTTACACTTGAAGCTTGAACAAAAAATTTAATTTAAAATTTAATTCTAATATATAACTAAATCACATAAATTTAGTTATATTGCAGAATCATTTTGAACTATTATAAGCTATTTTCATCTATTTCTTTTAGAAAATGAGTGCAATTTTTCTTAGACTTAATTGTAGGAGGATGCTTCAAACTTTTTTTTTTGCACAAAAATGACCCAAATATAAAAATAGATAGTGTAGTGGCATTAGTATTTTTTTTAAAATAGATAAGTGTATTTAATTTATGAGTTAATTACAACATGATGGCTGAACAATGTTCTTTTTAACAAAAAAATGGCCCAAAAATAAAAATATACAATAGTTTTTATATTAATTTAGACGGAATGTATTCATCATCTTAAAAAAATATTTGGGCCATTTTAGTGAATAAAAATAGTTGAAGCCTTCCTGCAATTAAATCTTTTTCTTAACTCACTCATTTATGTATGATTATATTTGATAAATAACGATATGAAGAATTTGTGTATTTGATGTATTTATATAGTGGTAAAGGGTTATTTATAGAGCACTGTATGCTGAGATATGGAGTTTAGTGACTTTGATAATGAAAATTAGAAAAAGTGATGCATTAAAAATAATTGATTAATTTTATTAATTTTAGTTTTATTATTTTCTTAAATTAATTGTAAAAATCAATCGAAATCTAAATCGATAAATTTTTAACATTTTGGTTTAAATAATATAGTATAAGTATAAATTTATTTTCCTATTAATTGTATGTTCTAATTAAACTAAATTTTTATTTGAAAGGCATATATATGACTTAGCCTATTTGTATTTCAAGGTTTCTACTCAATTTAAACTAGATTGTAATAAGTAAATAATATATAAACTATAACGCCCTATAAAATATCGTATTTGTTGTTATTATTATTTAATTATTTAATATTAAATGTGGATGATAGGGTGTGAAATTTTTTTTAGATAAAATATACTCCCTCCGTCCCTCTAGGTAGTTTACATTGGGAATGGGCATGAAGACCAAGAAAATGTATAAAAAATGAGTAAAGTTAGATGAAAAGTGGGTAAAGTGGTGGGACCTATCAATATTTAATAATAGATTTGAGATTGTGGAGGAAAGTAGTGGGTGTAATAGTGTTTCTTATTATTAAATATGAGATAGTGGGGGAAAGTAGTGGGTGTAATAGTGGAAGAAACTTACTATTTATGGTATGTAAAGAAATGATAGGGACACCCCAAAATAGTAACCGTAAAGAAATGAGAGGGACGGAGGGAGTATGTGACATCATGTCTACATGTTTATATGGTGATGTGTATGTGAAATGTGAGTTCGTGTATTTTTATTTGAAGTTTTGTGATTAAAAATCTATTTAAATTATGGATTATTGATCTTTGAAATTTTTTATAAAACCATCGGAGTTATTAAAAATTATGAAATCTTTTGTGTTATTGGGCCTGTTTGGCTTAGCTTTTATTAAGGACTTATTGACTTATTTTCGGGTAAAAATTTTATATTTTGATAATTTTTTTAATATAAATATTTAATGTATGCTTGAGATTCAATAAGTTGCAAAAATAAGCTGGAAAATAAGTTGGAAAGTTAGAAATCTCTAACTTTGTCTTAAAATAAGTTGACTTATTCTGGAAAAAAGTTCTCCCAAACACCCCCATTATCTTTATGATATTATTTAGTTTTTAAAATTATTGGGGGTATTAATTTGGGTGTTATGGTATTTTAAAATGATTGTAAGAGTTTTGTGGCATTTAAAGGATCAAAACTTCTGAAATTCATATTTAATTCATTTTTAATCCTAAAAATATTTTAAAAATATGAGGATGTTTCTAATTCTGTATATTGTATTTTAGAAATAAAAAGTTAAATTTTCTGTGAATTTTTTTTAATATTTAAAAGCGATTTAAAAAGCTATTTAAATAGATTTTACATTCATTTTTATTTACTTTTGGAAGTGTGAAATGAGCCCATGTCTACTTTAACGAAAATACCCAGCAGCTTCTCGATTCTTGCTGCTTCTTCTGGGATGTTCTTGGCTTCCCTCTTACTCTCTCAATCTCTCTGCCCCTCTCTCTCTCTCTCGCTGATCTCTCACGTCCCTCTCTTATCTCTCTCACGAATCTCTCTCATTTCTCACTCCTTTCTTCTCCATTTAACTGTGAGAATGTGTGTGTGTGTGTGTGTGTGTGTATTTATACAGCGTGTGTGTGTATATACAGCGTGTGTGTGTATACAGTGTTCGTGGGTGTGCAGCGGCTGTGCCACCGTGCTTGTGTGAGGTCGTTGCTGAGCTATGCGTGGTCGAGTGTATGTTCGTTCGTATGTACGGTTTGGGTGTGTGTGTATGTAAGCCAATTGTGTGTGTGTGTAGTAGGCGAGTTGTGTGATTCTGATGAAACCCCCACCGTGAACTATCATTCCTCTCCTGAACAGTTCAATTCGACCCGGTACAACTGCTTTGGTGAGGCTCGGGTTTGTTTTTTTTCGCTACATGTGATGTGATGTTGTGTGTACAGTGAAACCAAAAAGGGGCTTTCGGATTCTGTAATATTGATTTCAATTGTGTCAATTATGATGATGCTTTATTGATTACTGCTTCGGTTTTTAACTCTAAATCGGTGGAATTTGCGGAAGGAAGTCCGAAAATGGGAACCTCCAAATTTTGTTGCCTCCGGTGATGAACTCCGGCCGACCAGGATCTCCTGGCAGCCGACCAGGATCTCCTGGCAGCCGACCAGGAGCACCTGGCAGCTGACCAGGACCCTTGTCGGCTGACTAGCTGCCCGGAAGAGGCTGCAGTTGTCCCGAATCTCCTCCGATTAGCACCGTTAGTGCCGATAGCACCGTTAGTGCCGATAAGCACCGATTAAGTGCCGATTAGCACCGTTAGTGCCGATAGCACCGTTAGTGCCGATAAGCACCGATTAAGTGCCGAATAGCACCGTCAGTGCCGATAAGTACCGATTCAGTACCGATTAGCACCGTTAGTGCCGATAGCACCGTTAGTGCCGATAAGCACCGATTAAGTGCCGATTAGCACCGTTAGTGCCGATAAGCACCGAATAAGTGCCGATAAGCACCGTTAGTGCCGTTAGCACCAGTATTGTCGTTAGCACCGACAGTGTCTTCTAGCACCGTTCAGTGTCGTTTAATGCCGGTTGGCGTCACTTAAACGTTGTTTAAGTGTCGTTTAAGGCTAGTTAGTACCGTTTAGTGCCGTTTTATGCCGTTCAACGTCGTTTAAACATTGTTTAAATGTCGTTAAGGCTGATTAGTGCCGATTAGCATCGAATTAACATTGTCGTAAACGCGTCGGTCGCTCCACGCTTTACATAAAGACAATACTCTTGAAACACTAGTGTATAAAGATGAACCCTGACCCGAGTCTTGGAAAGGACCGTTAAAACTTCAAGGAAAACCTGATCAGTTTTCCTAGAAGTTGGGGGGCAAATGATATGGGCTAAAAGTAAGCCTTAAAGACACATTTAATGTGGCATTAATTAGACCCAGAATGGTCCAAACGTGGGGCCCACCAGATGGGCCCAAACCCTCTTTATAATATTAATTTCGTAATTAATATTAAGGGTAATAAACAGCTCAGCAAATAAGAGTCAAACAAGGATTTACTCTTGCCTGACTTAGCCTCCAAGATACATATTTCAACATGGAAACTGATTCCTATAAGGAAGAGATCTAGAACCTTCCTCAAGGAAGACTTGTCCACCAAGTCTCTGACTCCTACCATAATTCTAGGGCTTCTCAGCCTATATAAAGGATCTAACCCCTCATCTCAGAACTACGTTTTTGGGCAGAGCTCAATACGTCACTTACATTTTTTGACACAGCTCCATACGTTACCCACCACGTTTTGGCTTAATCCTCGAATAAGGACATACAAGCCGCTGCGTCCTAGGTGAGCTCTCGCCGCCATAGCCTCGAGGGCACCATCACTTAGAACTACGTCCTGGCATGATTCTCAATAACGAGATACGTAGGCACTCTGTGAGGACCGATCAGTCTCGTAACACGGAAACAGCCATTAAAGCTCGAAGCTCAACCACCCTAGCATTAATTACAAATCGTAACCTAGTTTTTATTCCACAACAAGAGTGTTATTTGTTTTTTTTAAAAATCAAATATTTTATTGTTATATTCACAAATACACTACTTAAAATTACGAGCGCGTGTGTCCCACTCACCCATTATTGTGTCCCACTCACCCATTATTGTGTCCCACTCACACATTAATCTATGAACTGTTGAGTGTTTGAATACATAAACGATTGAGTTTTAATTTTTAATTACAACTCTAATTACTTTTCTGTACAAACGATTGAGTTTTACTTTCACCCACTCACTTTTACATCTCACAGTTCTCTCAGCTTTCACTTGCGCATTTTCACAAACACATTTTTCTTTGTGCTTTCTTGCCCATTTCTTGATTCAATGGCTTCTAAACCATTCACTGTTCTTGGTCTACGTTTTGTCCCTAACAATTATGCAGCCCCACTCAATCATGAACGTGTTCCAGAAGCATTTCATCTTATGCAGAATTTCTTGAGAGACTCAGAGATTGGACAAGCTCTGGTTGAACCTAGTACTCTCTCTACATCTCAAATTGCCACTTTTTGGCAAAACTCGGTCTATGTGGATGGAGGAGAGAATGGGACTCCAAACATCATTTTCACTCATGATGAACAAGAGTTTGTGATTACTCCACAAACTATCAGAGAAACGATGGGGTTTGATACACACACCTCTTATACTTACGTTGCTGAACCTCAATTTAGACAGATGCTACAAGAGATAGGCTACATGGATTCTCTTGACAAGCTTGGCAGTGTAAAGAGGCCTAATCTCAGAAAGGAATGGAATTTTTTCTTCGACTGCATTACGAGGACATTCCAGAAGAAGGTCACTAACTGGGATGCCATTCCAATGGACAGTCTACAAATCGGGTATTCTCTACTTTATGGCAGTAATTTTGATTTTGGTAGATATGTTCTGATGAATCTAGGTGATAAACTGTCAGAGTCTACTACAGTTTATTTTGCTCGATTTTGTCAAATGCTATTCACTGCTTGTGTATCTGGTTTAGAGATTGCTGAAACTGATGAAATTCAGCCTTTTAGAGTCAACAAGAGAATATTCTCTGATATGACCAATAAGGATACTGGTAAAGAGAACCTACCTGCTCTTGTTCTACCACTTGCTTTGCAGAATTTTCTTAACCAACCTCAAGACCAACCACAACCACAACCACAACCTGAACCACTAAACACTGATCATACTCAAACCCTAAACACTGAACCACCTACATCACCTACCCACACTGTACCTACTCAAAACACTCCATCACCAATCACAAACACTGCTTCAACCCAAAACCCTCAATCTCCAATCACAAAAAAATCTTCACACACTCCACAAATAAACTCTGAACCATCACAATCTCAATCACAACCACAGCCTAAAGCAAAAAGAGGTAGAGTAAAGCAATCAGCAGCAACTACTGAGAGACATGCAAGAACTAAGAAGTCAGTAGAGACACCCATCAAAGCAAAACAGACATCTCCTGGAGCTGTTTATGCTAGAAGAAAGATTCAAAGAGCAAAGAGACCTAAATCACCCTCTGTGGTGGCAGAATCCAGTAAAGAGGATTCAGATGAAGTGCCTCTAGCTAAGAGAAGAAAATTAGTAATCTCTGATTCTGATAATGAACATGTTGAAGTTCCAGAGGTGGTTTCACAGTAAACACCTACTGTTGAGGCTGAAAATGATAAAATGCCTGCAGAGGTTGAAATGCCTGCAGAGGTTGAAATGCCTGCAGAGGACAAAATGCCTACAGAAGAGGATACTAGAGATGGCTTTTCTCCAATGGATGATATTCTTGATTCATTCATGCCATTCTCTGATCCTATCTCATCTATTTTTGCTCAATCTGAAGCAGCTGGTGTAGCTGATCAACCTACAGTTGTCCTTTCTGAAACTGTAGCATCACATACAGAGTTACTCTCAGATGCTCACCAGACTATTGAAGGAGGAGATGAGGTTGATCAAGCAACCAAGGCTACTTCTCAGTCTATGCCTGTTGATGACAACAATGTAAACTCTGTTGCTGAGCCTGAGCAACATGGAGAAAGGCTTGACAAGACTGTAGAAGAAATTGCAGAAACTGTGGTTGACAATGCTCAGCACAGTGTTTCACTTGATGAAGAACATGCTAAAGCTGCAAGTGTTGAGCTTGAAGGTGAAAGCAGTGCAAACTCTGATTCTTTTCTGAGTGCACCAGTGCAAACAGATAATAAACATACTTCTTTCACTCAACCTTGTAAGTCTCATGAAATTGAGAAAGCACAACTTGCAAAATATGCTGCTGACTGGTACAAGGAGGATTGCATTTTTCCAAGACGGAGAGCAGCTAATTTTGTTAAGCAAACTGCTGATACTATCTCCAATCCAGAGATTCTTTCTTGCTTAAAAGCAACTGTAGTTCAAGTCAAAACTCTGGATAGTGGATTTAATGAAACTACAAAGGCAATCACTGACTTGAGGACTGAGATTGTAACTCGAGAAATGAAAATGGAAAGAGAGTCTAAAATCATGAATACAAAATTTTCTAAAGCTCAAGACAATCTCTTTGCCAGGCTGGGTAAAGTTGAAGAAAATCAGTCTGCTTTGTCTGTTAAAATAGATTCCATTGCAAACTCTTTGGAGTTGCTAACCTCCATTCTGATTCCTGATGATGTCAAAAAGGAGGAGAAAGTTGCAAAAACTTCTTGCAAACAACTTCAATCCTTTGAGAAGAAGCATGATGCTACAGATGGAGGTGGATCTGATAGAAACAAAAGAACAATTACAAGGTCTAAAGTAAACTCTGCTACAGTAAACTCTGTTAAAGCAAACACTGCTGAAGGTCCACAGAATGATACAGAGTTAGCTGCAAACATGTTTCTTGAAGAACATGGAAATGATGTCACTTTAGAAGATGTAAAGGCTGAAGAGCTAAGGCTTAAAGCTGAACATGAGAAAAAGCTTAAATCTGGAAAATTTAAGAAGAAAGATGAAAAGGCATCAAGACCTGTTGTTAAAGGCATTAAGATCAATGAAAATGTCAATGCTGATCAGAGATTGTCTCATTCAAGAAAGCCAACAGCAGATGGGGCTAGATTGAAGCTTAAAGAAAAAGTTGTTGAAGTTGATAAGAGTTCAAAGAAGTTAAAGCAAGTTACAACCTCTGTTTCTACACATGTTGTACAAACTACTCTTCCAATTCATGGCTTTGTGAGACCTACTATTCCTGAGAATACTGAGAAAGTTCAAGGAGGTGATATTTTTCAAAGCAGAGCAATGATTGCTAAGCAACCGCATGATTTGGCTGGTTTAGGATCACACAGAGAAAGAACTTTGAATATTACTCCTAGAGATCATTCATCACTGGCTGCTCCAGGCAAGGGTGTCCTTCAAGTTAATTTGGACAAGCTGGAATCAGTACAGTTGATTCATCAAAGAAGTCTAAATAAAGACTTTCTGCTGTATTTCATGGAGGATGGGACTGTTTATAAAGTTGGAGAGCATGATATTCAATTGAAAATGTATGAAGAACTGCAGTATGTTTTACATATTTTCAAAGTGAATAACAGTCGTACTTACCGAGCTGCAGAAGTGCTTAGATACCAGATGGAAAGATCAAAGATGATTTGTGGAATTAAAGGCAAGTCTGAATATGTACCAAAGTACTTAGATTGCAAAGGAAGAATGGTTGAAATGAAGAGAAACAGTGCTAAGCTGAGAACTGATTTGGGTATCACTGTGCTTGAATTCAATTCAGAATCAGAAAAGTCATACTTTGTCAGATTTGGAAATGAAATGAAGAAGAACAGCATCTATGATTTGAGATCAGCTATTTATCAGACAGATGGTACAGATTCTAAGCTTCGAGAGATCAAGCTACATATGGAAAGAGCACTGGAAGTTGCAGAAGAGAGATTGCTAACAGAGTATTTGAGAACAGCATGGGATGTTGAAAGGATTAAGTAATTTATGCTCTGTAAGTTTTTCATATTTTCTGTAATTTTGTTAAGTATTAGTTTAAACTCTGTTTAGTTGTTAAACACTGTATATGATTATTTGTTTTTGACATCGTCAATTATCTATTAACGTGTGCATTTTTGCTAATGAACAAGTTGGGGGAGATTGTTAGATATAATTGATGTAATGTTTCAGTGTTTAAGTGAAACAGTGAAATATCAGAGTTTAACTGGAAGGAAGTCAGAGTTTAGTAAAGTCTGACTGACGGAAGCTGGACAGAGTTTAGTAAAGTCTGTCTGGAAGCAGCGCGTACAGAGTCAACAGAAGATATTAGAGATCAATTGAAGATTGATATGGAAGCGAGATCTTTGGAGACTGGATAGCTATCAAAGAGATCGAGTTGACTTAGGAGACGTGTGACAATCTGTAATTGATATCATTGTATAGCTGATTATTAGGAATATCAATTAGAGATTGTATCGAAGCTGTATATTTTATAAATACAGTTAGGTTAACCCTAGAAGGGTATCGTGCATCGAACTATCTTTATTGTAACCTAGCAGCTCTTTGTGATAGTTTACATCATGGAGAGGGTTTTTAATATCAGAAGATTTAAAGTGCATAATCATCTTACTTGTTAAACTCTCATACGAATTTGATTATTAATTGTGTATTCGGCCTATCACATATATATATATATATATATATATTCTACTACAAACCACTCTTAAATACAAACTACAAACCATCATTAATTTCTACAAAAAAAATCACTAATATTTTAATTACAATGTATTAATTATATTTTAATATAATTATATATATATATATATATATATATATATATATATATATATATAGGCTCCTGGTCAAAGAGAAACCAAACTTAGAATAGAAACTAGAAACTACCACTAAATAAATTATATTTCATCTATTCTAAGGGCCCCGCGTGAGGCACCTTTACAAAAAATGTTCTAAATTAACTCACGAACGTCCAGCACATTGAACAGTGAATTTTATTTTTATTTTTTTTTACTAAATAGAGGGTAAATTATTATGCGTTTTTTGTATTGGGGTACCCCTCGTTTGGTCATTAGATTAACTTCAATATTTTATTTGAGTTTGGTTTCTAGTTTCTATTCTAATTTAGTTTCTATTAGAACAAGACCCTTTATATATATATATATATATATATATATATATATATATATATATATTTGTATCATACCTTCAATATTCAAATCAAAAGAATCAGAATGGAGATGAGGATGGAGACTTGATTCTTCTTGTTTTCTTCTCTTTAATCCCGATAATTTTGATTTTTGTACGAAATAGGCACAAAGACGCTTCACATTGAGATTCGAGTATCAGATTGTAATACGGATACGGATATGAAAATATGGATATCACTTATTTGATCTAAATTACATCCATATTTGGGCTAAAATATGGGACTTTAAACTAGTCCAAATCCATTTAAAATGTGTAATTTTTTATTGGACAAAATTTTAAAAAATGGTTTGATTTGGACTTGATATATGGTTTTGGGCCCATATTACCAGGTCTAATCAAAATGGATCCCAAGCATATAGTATTTCAAGTAATGCAACAGCCAGCATGCACGGCTGTACTCTATACAACTAGATTATAATCGGCTATATAGTAAACCATCTGCCTCCTTTTGAGAGTCGGCCGCCTTCACTCATCCTTCACCCACCCTTCACCGCCCCATCCTTCCATCAAACCCGCACCCATCCCACCCATCCTCTCATCCCGTTTCCTCCATTTCCGAATCTTTAATTTCTATATTTTAGTTTCTCAATAAAATCGAGATCCAATCCTTTTTGGGTGAGATCTTTTTGTCGTACCCATCCTTTTTGGGTTGTTGATTGTCCCCAATTTTTTAAGGTTGTTGATTTATCCCCAATTTTTGGGGTTTATGTTTTGGTTGTGTTTTCTATTTGCTGTCTTGTTTGGTGTGTTGGCTGCAGTTCAGAATTTGTTCCAGGTTTGGAGTGAAGATCAGGTTGGAGCGAGCTCTTGTCAGATAGAAGGTAATTGGCAACCACGAGAAGTTGAAGCCATTAGCCTTCGAGAAACCATTTCTTGGACAAAATCACTAAAGCACATTGATCAAGTGCTAGTAGTTCGATTATCGGTTTGCGAATCGTGTGGTTCTTTTGCTTGCAAATGCTGCACAAATTCTATGTCAGGCTATGAAGAGTGGCTATGGAGAGTGGTCTGTCACTCCTCCTACATTTAGAGCAAGTCAAATGCTAGATGCTAAATTGCTATTGCTATTGTTATAATATAGAACCAAAAAGTGAATTTTGGTGCTAAAATAAAACCCACTCTCCAAATTCAAATTTAACCAATTCTTTTAACTTTTACCTAACTCTTTTAACTTCGATTGAATATTCTCAACAAACTTATCTCATTCTAGTTAAATGATGATGTGGCATAGATGCATAAATGCATCATTGGTTTCAAATTTAGCACCAATGATGCATAATATAGCAATAGCACCAAGGATGCATCCAACTATAGCACCTCTTTGGAGATGAGTTTTTTAGCACTTGATGCTATAATATAGTAATAGCACCAATGATAGCATTGCATTGGACTGCTATTGTTGACGGAGGAATTTGGGAACAACAAAATTCGAGGTATGTCGCCGGAAACAAGATCTTAGACGGTGGTTTTTTCTCCGGAAAAAGTGGTGGCGTGTGGTGGCTGTAGATGATTGGTGGCTGAGATTGATAGGGTTAGTGGCGGCTATTCAGAGCTCTCAACTTCCAACCCCTCAATCGGCCTACGTACCCCTGTATTTATAGGGGATCAAGCCAGACGTAGTTCTTGGAGAACAAGAAACCCAAATGGGCTTGGATAACGGACCAGCTTCCGGAATGTTCTACTATGAGGCCTAACCACAAAGGCCCAAGGCTCATCCAAGATCTCAAGACTTCACGGATAAGGAAACTTCCCCCGTCGAGGACTAGTCCTATCCGTTACCAGCTATTTCTTGATTTCAAGGATGCAGGTATAGCCGTGGTTTACCCCAAGTGCAGAACGCATCCCTGTCCCCCGAATGAGAAGCACCCACCAGATAGCAGGACAGGTGATCCAGAGCTTTTGGGTGCAAAGTGCAGGATTACTCCAAAGTTCCCCAATGAGGGCGCGCCCATTGGCTACAGGAACAGAGCTCCCAAAGCACACACCAGAAAGTCCCCATCTTTCCACCTTAGGGCGCACGGATGCCTCCCTTAGCGTCTAAGAAGGGTCCTTATATCCAGGCAAACCCCTGGAGGCCTTCTGCGACGGACATCCCCCTCCTGAGATACGACAGGAGGGAATTTCTTCAAATTCTGGAATTCCAGCTTGAGTAGAATCCTCTTTCGAGTAGAATTCTAAGAAAGATTTCTTTAATGTCTTCTCAAAAAACCACATTGAATCAATTTTTCTCCATATTCTATATTTAGGGCGCGCCCTCTTTATTAAAAAAGAGAGGGCGCGGCCTGACTTTTACCATTTCTGATAAAACCCTAACCAAAACTAGAATTCCCCCAATTTAACACGTATTTGACCCGAATCCATCTCGAAAATATCCGAACCGAATTTTGGTTATAACAACTACCCCCCAATTCCATATGAAATCAGAGATAAAATATGGAATTTTCTTCAAAAACACAAAATTCTCACAATAGTTCATTAAGGCGCGCCTTGGAGAAGGGCGCATCCTCAGAATTCCAACCGGTTTACAGCTGTTACCCATTACATTTCCAAATCCCTTCAGAATTCCAACCGGTTTACAGCTGTTACCCATTACATTTCCAAATCCCTATAAATACTAGATCATCACTACCACTTTCACTTTCTTTTCACCATTATCTCTGCACTAAAACCACCACTGGCGATTTTCTTCCTCCTCGGCGAAAATCCGATCAAATCAATCATTTTCAGTACTTGCTTTCCACAAGACTTGATCGATAACTTTCAAGGTACGTTTCTATCCATTTACTTCAAGTGTTTAGCCTGTTTTTTGCTTATACTCGAGATCTTCATTTCATATTGTTCGTGTTCTTCATTTTAATTGTATGTATATACGTATATATAGTATATATATTGATTTGATCTACTATTCACCCAATTCAAAAGTTGTTAGCTGACTTTCGCATAAGATAACTACCTTGTGAACGCGCCTTATACTAAGGGCGCGGCCTCAAACCTTTTTAGATCTTTAGCCATAGACTTTAAGAGTGTAAACATGAAAATTTCCCTTTTTCCCTTTCTCTCTTTTTTTTTTTAGATGACATTTCACCATATCTTGGTCAGGACGCGCCTTTACATATTTATACCCATCTTTTTTCAGCTGGAGCACTCGGACACGTCCTCCCCGTTCCATCCATTTGAAGAATTTAACAGAAAATTAGGCACATATTCACCCCCATCCATTTCATTTCCTCCAGAGCACCCTACATTTCATCCCATACCTCCTGAAAACATACCGTACATTATGTCAGAACTTGACTCCATGTCCACCTCGTCTATTGACTCTCTCCACCATGTTTCCTTACGATCCACTCCTCAACCCATCACTGACGATTTATCGGAAAATACTGATATTGAACAAACTTCTCATAAAAACAAAACTATTTCTCCCACTGAGAACGATGTCAATGATGAAACCCACGATTCTTCTGAAGGCGCGCCCTCTTGTGAAAGCGCTTCTTCAACTGAAGAGAGCTTCAAAAACCCTTACTCTCCTCTTCCATCCCCAGTTCCATACGTACACCCCATAGTCATGAAAATTGAAATTGACCTTGATTGGAGCACCTACGAAGAAGAACTAACTGAAGCAGAGAAAAACATATTACGAAAAAACGCTGGGAAGGTTGATTGTGTCGGTATGTCAAGCACAGCTTCTGTAGAGGAAATTGAGTGGTGTATGAAGTATTACAACATGAATGGTATATGGGGACGCCCTCCTTCCATGATGCGGCCCCATATTTTTAACTATAATTCGGATTTCAAAATCCCTCGAATGGTTTTAACCCCCAAATTAATTACCCTAGGAGTGGGCGCGCCTTTACACCCATACTACCAAAGAATCATTGAATGGTATGATGTGGCACCCATCCAGTTATCTCCCAATAGTTATACCCTAGCCGCAGCACTTTTTATTCTCTATCATGATGCCCACCTTGGAATGCCAACCATGGAGGAATTTAGTTATTTCTTCAGTATCCGCAAATCTGGCAAAGGATATTTTTACTTTGTGGTAAACAAGAAACACAATAAAAAAGGATTTTCTGAGGGAAGAATCAGCAACGTCAAAAATTGGAAGGATCCCTTCTTCTATGTTTGGGATGTTATGAGAATTAAAACTTCTTTCAACTACAATCCAAGTAAGGACGCGTCCTTTCGTTTTTTTTTTTTTTTAGATGATGTTCTTTTAATAAAACCCTTTCCTTATATTCAGCTCGCAGAGTAGTTGATGAGCTTATGGGCGCGCCTTTACTACGTGCCCAAACTATTTTAAATCTTCCCCCTGGGAGTTTTGACACATCCGTCCTTGTCACTGAAGAAAACTTGAAAAGAGTTGGGATACTCTCAAAAGAAGTTGGATCAATCATCCCTTTCCAACGCTTTAGGAAGGGTATACCCATAAAATCCACAACAATTGATGACTCAGAAGGAACCCTTGATAATTACAATACTTCTTATACTGAGGGCGCGGCCCCAAGTGAGGGCGCGTCTATCAATGCTGGTAGATCTTTGTTAATTATAATTTTTATCCCTTGCAGTGTAATTACTCCATATTTGTTATATTACTCTCAATTGTTACTTTATATTTTCAGGAATGGCAGATCTTCCAAAGGGTTTTGGAATTGATGTAGACAACCCTATCGCAGTAAAGCCTGGGAAGGCGCGCCCTCCACGCAGAGATACAAAAAAAGTACCTCCTCCTAACAAGTCACCAAAACGGAAACCAACTGATGAAGGCAAAGAGGACGCGTCCTCAAAACGCCTGAAAATTACTGAGCTTACTGACCCAACTGTGCAGACATTTCTTGGGGCTGCATCTTCTAAATTCTTCTCCGAGGAAGAGGTTAAAGGCTGGTCTTCTCGGTCTGACGAACAAATTGAAAATGTTCTAATTTCTTCAGCCGCACAGCTTCACTTTCATGCTAATCATATCAAAGAATCAAATCAAAAAATGAGGGCGCGCCTTTCTCAGCTAGAAACCGAGAACAAAAACATGTCCAAGCAGTTGAAGGGAAAAGATGATCAATTCAAGAGAATGAGGTCCGCCAAAGACACTCAAATTGAAAAGCTGAACAATTCAATTAAGTCAATGACTGAGTCCATCGATAAGCTCACTAAGGCCAATTCCCTTCTTGAGGAAGATAAAAGCAATGGATGGGCCGTTGAGAAGAAAGCTTTACAAAAGTCATCTTTCTCTAGAGGCTTTCGCAATTATGCTTCCGGCTTTCTTGCTGTTGATCCAGAGTATGACTTCTCCAAATTTGGTCAAGAGACAGTTGATTGGATTGAAAAATTCAAAATTGATGAAGCAGATGAGATCAAAGCAAAGAGAATCTCTCTTGGCCTCGAGTTGCCTGAAGTAGATGAGGACGCGTCCCTTGATGGGACGCCTATTCTTGAAGATAAAATTCCTACTCCTATTGAGGAACAAGAGGGTCATCATAACTCTTCTCCCGCTGCAAATGCTGAAAACACCAAAAATATTGAAGGCACTGAAAACACTGATAAAGAACCTCCATCTAAGGACGCGTCCCCTGTTAAAGACGCGCCTTGAATATTATGTTTCAATCATTCTAAACTTTTGGGTATTATTTCAAATTTTCTGAGGTGCAGGCCCTCTGTAAAACCTTGCAAGTTGTAAACTTTTAATCTCCGCTTCCCTTGACGTTTAAACCTTTAATGCCTTTTAAACTTTACCATGCTTATTATCTTTCCATGCCTTTACTTTTCTTATTAAAATTTTTTCCAACAAGGGCGCGCCCTTAACAGAGGCACAACCGTTTCTTCATAATTTCTTTCAAGAAAATGTCTAACTTCGACAAAAAACATGAAAACTCTTCATACATGTTGAGGGCATACCCTAAGGCATTACCTTTTTTTTTTTACATTCCTTTTACTTGTCAATTATTGCTTGGATTTAAACAGAATTTGACAGGGCGCGCCCTAAGGCATAGAGCACGACCTCTTGTAATAAAAAGAATCTTCAAAAACTTGAAAGAATGTCTTGATAAACTTTATTAATCTTCAAATAAACTCAAATCTCAACAGAACAGGGGAAGGTATACATGAACTACCCCCCGAGCTAAGGAGAATAAACTTCGAAAAAGCGTAGAATAAAAACAGCAAGTCTCGACTAGAACTAAAGAAGGCGTACGTGTACTACCCCCCTAGACTAGGAGAAGATTTATTTATGCTAGTCTATAACTTAAATATAAGCCTTCATACAATAGGGGGTCAAAGCCGCACCCTACTGATAATACTTCCTCAGATGCTCTGCATTCCATGCCCTTGGGATTGTGTTGCCATCCAAGTCTTCTAGATGATAAGTCCCTTCCCAGATGATAGACTTGATCTTGTAAGGTCCTTCCCAGTTAGGACCAAAGACTCCATGCGCTGCTACCCTTGTATTTGGCATAACTTTCCGCAGAACTAGATCACCCACCTTAAAAGGTTGAGCCTTCACCTTCTTGTTATAATACCGTGCAGCCCTCTGCTGATAAGTTGCCAATCTCAACTGCGAATTAGCCCTCATTTCTTCTAGGAGATCAAGATTTAATCTTTGATTAACCATATTTGAGTCTTCATCATAAAAATCTCTTCGGAATGACCCTGCTCCAATCTCCACTGGCACCATTGCTTCACATCCATAAGACAATATGAAAGGAGATTCTCCAGTTGTGGTTCTTGGAGTCGTGTTATACGACCATAAGACCATGGGAAGTTCTTCAGGCCAATTCCCTTTGCTTTCTTCTAACTTCGTCTTCAAGGTGTGCTTGATTATTTTGTTGACAGCCTCTGTCTGCCCATTACTTTGAGGGTGATACACAGCTGCAAATTCCTTCTTTATCCCCAAATCATCACACAATTTTCTCAATTCCCTGCTGTCAAACTGCTTTCCATTATCCGACACAAGTTTATACGGAATTCCAAACCTGCACACAATAGAGTTGAAAACAAAATCTCGAATCTTTCTTGCTGTAATTGTGGCCAGGGGCATTGCCTCCGCCCACTTGGTAAAGTAATCCACAGCAACAACAGCATATTTCACTCCTCCTTTGGCTTTAGGGAGCTCTCCGATAAGATCTATTCCCCACATAGCAAATGGCCACGGACTCATCAAAGAAGTCAAAGTGGTAGCAGGGCTGGTAGAGTAATTGGCGAACCTCTGACACTTGTCACATGCCTTAACAAATTCGTAAGCATCCTTCTTCAAGGTAGGCCAATAATATCCTTGCCTTAACACCTTCATTGCCAACGAACCACCCCCCGAGTGATTGCCGCATATACCTTCATGAATTTCCCTAAGAATGTAATTGCACTCATCCCCATCTATGCACTTAAGAAGTGGTTGATTGAAACCCCTCTTATATAAAATCCCATCATACTCCACGAACCTAGCTGCTTGATACTGAAGCCGCCTGGCTTCCAACTTCTCACCGGGAAGTATCCCTTCTCGAATATATTTTTGAATGGGAGTCATCCAAGTAACACCGGGAATAGATTCCACTTCCATGACTTCAACCTCTGGAATGCTAGGAACTTCCTGTATTTGCAAAGGTACAGTCCCCAATAGCATAGCGTCTTTCTGTGACCCCAACTTGGCTAACACATCTGCACTACAGTTCTCATCTCGTGGAATACACTCAACCCGTACTTCTCGGAACTTTTTGATCAATCGTTGAGCGCACCTCATGTAAAGCTCTGTCCTTGGACCTCTACACTGAAATCCACCTTTTACTTGTCCGACCACCAGTTCTGAATCACTTAACACAATGAGATTCACTACCTTCATCTCCAAAGCCACCTTTAGCCCATTAATCAAGGCTTCATACTCTGCATCATTATTGGTCGCCTGAAATTTGAAGTGAATAGCACTCATGAGTTGATTCCCTTCGGGGGTAAGCAAGATTATTCCTGCTCCAGCCCCTCCATTGTTGACAGCTCCATCTACTTGTAACTTCCACCAAGGTTGAGGAACTTCTTCAAATGGGGTTGCCTTCTTAAGCAGAACTTCAGGCTCAATCAGTACAATTGATTTTTCTTCATTTTCCGACTCGAATTCAAGAATGAAATCAGCTAAAGCTTGACCCTTTATAGCTGTCCTTGGAGTATATTCCAAATCAAATTGTCCCAGCTCAACTGCCCATTTCAACATTCGACCAGAGGTTTCCGGCTTGTGGAGAATTCCTCTCAATGGATATGCCGTACGAACTTCAATCTTGTGAGCCTGAAAATAAGGACGAAGTTTCCTTGACGCCAAAACTAAGGCATAAACCAATTTTTCCATGCTAGTATATCTGGTTTCCGCATCGAGCAAACGCTTACTCACATAGTAAACCGGAGACTGATGATCAACTTCTTCTCTTACTAATACCGCACTGATAGAATGTTCTGAAACTGCCAAATATAAAATTAACGTTTCTCCTTCCACAGGTTTAGCTAAGAGAGGAGGATTTCCCAAATGCTCCTTTATTCTCTGAAAAGCTTCCTCACACTCAGATGTCCATGCAAAATCTTTGGCTGCCCCCTTTATCGCCTTGAAGAATTCTCTGCATTTATCCGACGATTTTGAAACGAAACGATTAAGGGCTGCTATCCTTCCTGTGAGACTCTGAACCTGCTTTACACTAGCCGGAGATTTCATATCAAGAAGTGCTTTTATTTTTGCCGGATTTGCCTCGATTCCACGGTGATTAACAATAAATCCTAGAAACTTCCCGGATTCTACTCCAAAGACGCATTTTTGAGGATTCAACTTCATCCTAAACTTCCTCAAAATCTCGAACATCTGTTCCAAATGCTTTACATGGTCTTCTGCTTTTAAGGATTTAACAAGCATATCATCCACGTATACCTCCATGGTTTTCCCTATAAAATCCTTAAACATCATGTTCACCAATCTTTGATAGGTTGCGCCAGCATTGATTAACCCGAAAGGCATTCCAATGTAACAATACAATCCTCGGTCTGTAATAAAGGAAGTGTGCTCCTGATCCGGCTCATACATAGGAATCTGGTTGTAACCAGAGTAGGCATCCATGAAACTTAAAAGAGCATGTCCTGCCGTGGCATCTACCAACTGATCAATCCTCGGGAGTGGAAAGCTATCCTTCGGGCATGCCTTGTTCAGATCAGTGAAATCCACACAAGTTCCCCATTTCCCATTGGGTTTTTTCACAAGAACCGGATTAGCCAACCAATCTGGATAATATGACTCCTTGATTAGCCCAACATCTAGAAGTCTATCCACCTCTTCTTTCAAGGCTACGGCTCTCTCTCCACTTACTGGCCGGCGTTTCTGGCGAATTCCCTTCTTGGTGGGATCTATATTCAGACGGTGACACATAACCTTCGGATCGATCCCAACCATATCAGCATGACTCCAAGCAAAAACATCCAGATTGTTTAAAAGGAAATTAGTGAGCATGCCTCTTAACTTGGAGTTCAACTGCGATCCAATCTTCAGAACCTTAGTTGGATCCCTCTCATCCACCAAAATAGAAATTGTATCCTCTGCAGGACCAGTCTTTTCCACCGGTTGCGGTGTCCTTGGGTCAAGGTCAAAATCAAAACTTCGAGGATCTTCAACCGGTGCTACGTCCTTGGAGGGCACGTCCTCTTTAAGAGGGAAGTCTTCCTCGACAAGGGTATGCACCAAACCTTCAAGCAACATTCGTCTCCCTTCAACCTGCTCACCCTGGAGATCAAACGAGATTACTTCCTCTGCATCTTCCTCTATTTCCTCCAAAATTCCTTCTTGAAGCTCATCAAGAACCGAGGTATCATCCTCAGGGCGCGCCCTGTATAGCGGTTCTTCCTCTTCAGGTTCCTGTACAAGATAATGGGCTTTCACCTCTTCTGGGACAACACTCATGACTCCGGAACCACCCTCACGCAGGGCGCGCCCTTCATCCCGCTGCCTTCTAAACCCTTTAATCGCCTTATGGTAGCAATCTCTGGAGTCGTGCTGAGAGCCCCGCACAGTTCCCACACCATTTGGCGTAGGAAATTTCATCGCGAGATGATAGATGGAGGTCACAACTTTCATTTCCTTCAACAGGGGTCGTCCTACTAGAGCATTATGTGAGGAATCCACATTCAAAATCATGAAATCCATCATTTGCGTCACAGAAAGGTTTCCTTCCCCAAGAGTTACCGGTAATTTGATAGCTCCCATAACTTTTACCGATTCTCCTGAGAAACCATAGATCCATCCGTTGTCTTGAACCATGTCTTTGTCTAAGAGTCCCAGCTTCTTATAAGTACTGTAATAGAGTATGTTCACCGAGCTTCCATTGTCCACGAAAACCCGATGGACATTCTTCGAACCAATCTGAATCGCTACTACCAGAGCGTCATTATGAGGATGATGTACCCATCTAGCTTCTTCTTCGGTGAAAGTTATGTCAGCACATTCCCCCTTGAACAATTTAGGTGGCCTCAATTCCAAGCTATTCACATTTGTGAGAGGTCGATACCTCGCTTCCCTGGAATATCTCTCCATAGCGTGATTGCTATCTCCCCCTAAATGGTGTCCTCCAAAGATGGTGTGAATACTCCCTTCTTTGACGAATTTCTTCTCTTCCGGCTTGCCATCTCCGTTGAGGGCGCGCCCTCCATCTCTCCTGTCGGGATTCTCCCTATGCTTCTTTACCTCCCTAACAATCCATTCCGTCAAGTATCCTTCCTTAATCAGATCCTCAATCTCTTCCCTGAGTTGACGACATTCATGAGTGTTATGCCCTGAGGATTCATGGAATTCACAATACTTTTTCTTATCCTTACTCTGCCAGGAGGTCAATGGTTCCGGCTTTCTGAAGAACCCTTTGTTCTTATTCACCTCAAAGATATGTTCAATAGAAGCTGCTAAAGGAGTATAGTTACCCGGCCTTTGATCGTAAGTATATGTATCAGGTGGACCCCAACTCCTTCCAGTTTCAGTTAGATTTATCCGGTTCGCACCAGTTGCTATACGACGAGTAGGACTGGGAGACCTATCCTTCCTTTTACCAATCTTTGCCTTAGAACCGTTCTGACTGTCAGTTTTTCGGTTGTCTGCCAAGGATTGTTCCACAATTTTGAAAGACTCAGCTTGTGCAAACACATCAGCCAACGTAGGTGGATCACGTCCTTGAAGATGTTTCCAGAAATCTGTTCCCACCGACAATCCAGCAATTAAGAAACTCTTAAGTGTCTCATCTGTCGCTCCTCTCACCATAGTGGATTCCGAGTTGAATCTCTTGAAATAGGATTGCAAACTCTCTCCCTCCCTTTGCTTGATGTTGGCCAAGGTCGTGACCGGAGGAGCATATTTTACCGCAGCCTGGAACTTAGTCAAAAACAAGTTCCTCATCCCCTGCCATGACGTAATTACCCCCGGACCAAGCTTCTGAAACCATTGCTGGGCACTCTCCCTGAAAGTTGCTGCCAATAATCGACACCTAGCCAGTTCCGTAACTTGATAGACATCCATCTCAATATCAAAACGTCCAAGGAATTCCACAGGGTCTGCATTCCCATGAAATCGCAAATCATTAGTCATTGATCTATACCCAGCAGGGAGCTGCGCCTCTCTAACCTCAGTTGAGAAGGGAGAAGATGTTGGAGCAGTTGCAGATATTCTTCCTCCATCTAGGTGAGCAAGGAGTTTCTTTAAGTCATCCACATTAAATGTTCCCACTCCAGGAATATTCTGGATATTTGGTTGTTCCACAGTCTGAGTACCCCCCGGGGGTGGAGGCAGCGGTGGAGCCGCCGTCTGAATACCTCCTTGAACTTCAACTTGTGGTTGAATCACATCCTCTTGAGTTTGAATTTGATGACCCTCGGGATTTCCATGAGGTTGTGGATTCCCTTGAGAACCTCTCTGATACTGTTCTCCCGAGCGAGAGCGCGTCCTCGACCTGGAATCACTGGAAGTACTGGAGGGGATTTGATGGATGCGAGGGGATCTCCCACCTGAGGGCGCGCCCTGATTACGGGGGTGCCTATTTCCCTGGTGCCAATCCATTCTTCTGTCACCGTTATCACGGTTTCTTCTTTCAGTATTATCACGATGAGGAGTTCGGTGGAATCCAAGGGGCCGCGACCTGTTTTGAACAGGGGGCACGCGCTGTGGATCATTATTTCGAGCAAGAGTTCTCTCATGTCCAAGGGGCCCCGACCTGTTGTCAGGGGGCACGCGCTGTGAATCATGACTCTGAGGAAGGGCTCGCTCATGTCCAAGGGGCCGCGACCTGTTATCAGGGGGCACGCGCTGTGAATCATGGGGCCTCGATTCCATATATTTGTCTTTTTTCTGAAGCTCGAGGAGCACCATCCTCAAATCATTGTCATCAAGCCTTATTCCGAGGCGTTCTTTCAAGCTGGCAAAATCTTTCCTTTCTTTAGCGATTTGCTCTTCATCCCTTCGAATCTCATGAGGAGTGCGCCCTGAACGGTGAGGATGAGGGCGCGCCCTCTCTTGAGGATTCACCAACCTGCGCTCAGAATTATTTTCACTAGGATATTCAATAATAGGATCAGAATACTCTAACCTTCGAGGAGTAACCAGCTGAAATCTCTTTTCATGACTTTCCTCCCCCCTTCGAGAATCTTCCACGGTCTGAGGGGATTTCCCTGATCGGTGATGATTTCGTGGGATACTCCGAGATTTTCTCCTTGATTCTTGCTCTTCCTCCACCGAACCCAATCTCGCTCCGAAACTATTTATGGCATCTTGCATAACATACAGCTGTTCCATTAATGCCGAATTACTGATGAGAACGGGCGGCTGTCCGCCGATGGCGGCCGGAGTTCCTTGATGTCGCGGAGGAGCAGCTATATTTTCCGGGACGTAAGCTTCATGACACGCTCGGTTATCTCCCAAGCTATCTTCAGAATCGTAACCATCTTCTCCTTGAGAACCTCTGCCATGATTGTGAGACATCTTTTCCTCCTAAGATGCAGATCTTGATTGGCTGCCCCTCCTTCTAGCGCCAATTTGTTGACGGAGGAATTTGGGAACAACAAAATTCGAGGTATGTCGCCGGAAACAAGATCTTAGACGGTGGTTTTTTCTCCGGAAAAAGTGGTGGCGTGTGGTGGCTGTAGATGATTGGTGGCTGAGATTGATAGGGTTAGTGGCGGCTATTCAGAGCTCTCAACTTCCAACCCCTCAATCGGCCTACGTACCCCTGTATTTATAGGGGATCAAGCCAGACGTAGTTCTTGGAGAACAAGAAACCCAAATGGGCTTGGATAACGGACCAGCTTCCGGAATGTTCTACTATGAGGCCTAACCACAAAGGCCCAAGGCTCATCCAAGATCTCAAGACTTCACGGATAAGGAAACTTCCCCCGTCGAGGACTAGTCCTATCCGTTACCAGCTATTTCTTGATTTCAAGGATGCAGGTATAGCCGTGGTTTACCCCAAGTGCAGAACGCATCCCTGTCCCCCGAATGAGAAGCACCCACCAGATAGCAGGACAGGTGATCCAGAGCTTTTGGGTGCAAAGTGCAGGATTACTCCAAAGTTCCCCAATGAGGGCGCGCCCATTGGCTACAGGAACAGAGCTCCCAAAGCACACACCAGAAAGTCCCCATCTTTCCACCTTAGGGCGCACGGATGCCTCCCTTAGCGTCTAAGAAGGGTCCTTATATCCAGGCAAACCCCTGGAGGCCTTCTGCGACGGACATCCCCCTCCTGAGATACGACAGGAGGGAATTTCTTCAAATTCTGGAATTCCAGCTTGAGTAGAATCCTCTTTCGAGTAGAATTCTAAGAAAGATTTCTTTAATGTCTTCTCAAAAAACCACATTGAATCAATTTTTCTCCATATTCTATATTTAGGGCGCGCCCTCTTTATTAAAAAAGAGAGGGCGCGGCCTGACTTTTACCATTTCTGATAAAACCCTAACCAAAACTAGAATTCCCCCAATTTAACACGTATTTGACCCGAATCCATCTCGAAAATATCCGAACCGAATTTTGGTTATAACAGCTATTATTAATCATATACTCGAAAGTGATAATTTCTAAGTAATGCAACTACGATTTGTTTAAAAAAAAAAAGATTATAATCGGCTATAAGCCTGTTTTCTAGTCTTGAAATTTGATCGTTTTAATGGTTGTAATTTGAATTAAACGAAAACCGAAATGTAAATTATTTCAAAAGCGTGCACAATTTCTTTGGTATATTCAAGATCTATTACTAATGTCAAACGTTCAAGCTGAAAGTCTTTATCAACATTCTATGTATTTGAAAGTGGTGTTTGCTTTATCTATCCTTTTAATGAAGACAGAAAAGTAAAATCAGAAGGTTTAACCCAAAAACAAGGAATTCATATATATACAGTACATTTTTAAACATTGGAACGTATCTCAAAAGTTTTTTTTTTTTTTTTGCTAATTAACGTATCTCAAAAGTTAAATGAAAGGAAAAAAGCAAGAGCAACTCGGTCATGCAGTTGGGATCTCAACTTAAATAGCTCACTCAAAAAATCTTTCTCAAAAGAACAATCTCATATAGTTCTGTCACTAAGGGGGTGTTTGGGGAACTTATTTTTCAGAATAAGTCAACTTATTTTAAGTTGCAAGTTAAGATTCCTAACTTTTCAACTTATTTTCCAACTTATTTTTGCAATTTATTGAATCTAAAACATACATTAAATACTTATATAAAAAAAATTATCATAACATAAAATTTTTACCCGAAAATAAGTCCATAAATCCTTATAATAAGTTAAGGCAAACGGCCACTAAATCTCCACATACATGGAGTCTTTGCATAATTGCAGTTCTTCTTTTCAAGCTCACACCAACTCTAATTTCGAACTTTCATCTTAAACAATGAAATAAAAAATTTAAACCGTAGAGTGTTGACTAATTTTTGATTTAAATGAAAATTCATTTACCCTTAGCCTGTCATTTGCTAAAGTCTATGACAATATTTACTATATTAGGATAAAGTCCGATTATTCAAAGTTGTTATAATATTTTTATCTTAATTAGGTGGTAGTCCTAGGTTATATAATTAGCAATTAAGTACTCCTACTCGTAAAAATATCAAAGAGAATAAACAATTAAGGATTACTACTAACATTCATGATCAAGGAGTGTTAGAACATACTAACTACAACATTATGGAGTTAGAAGATCCTAACTAAGATAGAATTAACCAGGTGTAATTCATGCATGGAAATGCAACTAGAAACAGGAAGCTACTTGAACTAGTCATTTCTCGAAATTTCATTTCCAATCAGAAAACAGAGTTTCCCAAATCTCAGTGAAAACTTCAATTATAACTCTGTGATGAGTTATTGAGTTGAGTGAAAGAAAACACTGCAACAAATTTTCGAGATCCTTGGACCCAAATATCTGTTTCTCCACTATCATCTCAACCATTGATGTCCTGAAATCAGTGTATGGATCACTCGAACGCTTAATAACTGCAAAACTATCTTTCAATTTTGCATCCACCGGTGAACAAATGTTCGTCAACTCGTTCTCATCATCAGATTCACCAGAGTGTTCTTTTGTTGTACTTTTCTCGGTAGCTGCCACATTGCTCTTATCTGCAGCTCTGAAAGACACCGAGGAGTCTGAAGACATTGATTTGGAGGAGAAAAATGTGGTCTCGTCATCAAATTTACTACTAGTAATTTCTTTTTCATCTTCACTACTACACCACCCATAATAATTGGTAGCTACTGAGCTAAAAAACGCATCGAACTTGTCGTTATTCTTTTGTCGAGTTTTTCTTGATTTACTCCTATGTCTTCTGGGTTTAGGTGCTCTAGGATTACAGTCGTTGAACATAGTGTTTACCGGAAGAGAGGGGAGGGAACCTTGGCTGGTCAGACCCTCGTGTCTGGCCTTAAAATGATCACCACCGTTTTGGCGATCGGAAATAGCCATAGCCCTTTTTGTTGTAATGAGATGTGTATTTTTGTTTTGGGTTGATTTGGGTTTGCAAAATGAAGGAAATGGCCGGGAAGGAGGCGGTGGTTTAGGGGAGAAGAGTTGGATGAGTTGGCGATGGTGGTGGCCATTTTCCGGGAAGAAAAAAGGCTGCTCCACGTCAGAGATGCTCTTTGAACGGCAAGAATCTAGGGATGAGCGAAACATGCGAGAGAATTTTAGCTTGAGTTTGTTTTCCATGACGATCGAGCCCACTGGAAGCTATTCTTTTTCAAGTGCAAGGGTGGCAATGTAATACAAGTATAATACACTACTATATGACATGGATAGGTGGAGTAATTTGAATAACGTACAAGCCTTTTTCTAATATTTTGAAATCGGTTGGATTTATTCGTCCATCTTTTTTTTCTTCTTTTTTTCGGGTTCTTGTCTTATATACTGTCCTCGCATGAAATTTTTTTTTTTTTTTTTTTTGCTAATTCGCATGAAATTTGTGTTAGGTTATTTATAAGTTTTCACATGCACAAGGGGCTGCTCATCTTTTAATTAATAATTCAAGATTTATGTTATGATTTAGACTTCTTGTGTTTTAATATATCTGGATCTCAATTTGTATAGGCTTGATCAGTACCGAACAAACTAATTAAATTGCGCATCTAATGCAATTTACAAAATGGTTATGATTATTACTATAATTTAATATCAAATTTAAAATGTATTTTTGATATTAAAATAGAATTTCAATTTCAATACTAGTTGCATTTTGCAACTAAATATTTCCAAATTTATCTACATTTTGTTGCTTTCTTTTAAATTTCATTTAAAATACATCATCATACATCTTATTTATAATTATTTGATGATGTGATTAGATGCATAAGTTTATCTTTAATTTCAATTTAATGAGAACATGCGATTACAATTTATTGTTTGTTCGACTTGATCAATGGCGTAGATGCCGTATGATTTTTTTTATTATTGAATTAACACCTTTATTCTTCAAAACGCATGCGTGCATATTTGCATCTAAATATAGAATTGCTTTAGAGTTGCATTTAGTTCTAAATTATAAAAATAGAATCAACTTTAGAATTGAATTCTGACTTGCTATTATGTTCTTGGTTTTATAGTTTAGGATTCACTCTAGGGTTTTTCTTTAATACATCACTTAGAGGTTTAGCCGAACCTCCGGCCATGAACAAGTTGCTTAATCAGGCATGAGTTTTCATTGTACTGAATGTAATATAATAGATACGACTGTAGAGGAGAGGGTGGGAAACAGATGGTCAGCTACTACATGTAAGGACGCACGACTGCACGAGGGTTGCATTTAAATTCAAACCGTGAAGAATCAAAGAATGTCAAACTTTTTTTCTTTTTGGTTTTGAACGCCAAGTTTAATAATTGATGGACTGAACAGTACAGTTGGATTCAGCCGTTGAACACGGAACCCTTTTACCAATAGGCAGGGGTCACATTCTCCTTTATTAAATACACACCAGTACTACAAGGGTAAAATATATTGGTTCCCGGTATATGACAAACGTATGTCATAAACCGGTTATACAACATACTATTTTTGTATTGTTGGATCAGTCATCCAACGGTTGAGATTTTTAAAAAAATTGACATCGTATCGTAGAAAGTTTCTGCGGTACGGAAAAATTACCAAAATGCCCCTATTTTTGGTGTGAAAATAGGGGGCATTTTGGTAATTTCTCCGTACAGCAGAAAGTTTCTGCGGTACGGTGAATAGTAGATTTTTGATGTGAAAACAGGGAGCATTTTGGTAATTTCTCCGTATCGTAGAAAGTTTCTGCGGTACGATGACGATTTTTTTTTAAACCACAGCCGTTGGATAGTTGAACCAACGGCACAGAAACAATATCTTATATAACATGTTCCTGGCATACCGGGAACCAAATATATTTGTATATGCATATTTTAATTTTTACCCTGCTCCAAGAGAATTTTAATCCGTCCAAAAGTAATTATGTATGTGAAATTCTTGAATTCTTTTATTCCAGAATCCAAAGTGATGTGCCATGATCAAACGTAATTTACGATATTGCCGTCTAGATTCTAGACCACATAACGCCAGTTTTGAAATGGAAAGTAGATAGATTTTACGACTAGATTTTTGCCGAATCCTCATTTATCGAACGTATTTTCTGCATTTCCTATACTGTAGATTTGTTTATTTCAAGTGTTACATGCATGGACAACAGCTAGCCTAAGATGTTACAAATTGCCCGAATTAATTGCAGTAGATCTCATAGTTTTATAGGTTCATGGTTAAGAGATTGGTTAGAGCATCTCCAAGAGTCTCTTAGCTCACTCCTAAATATATTATAAATAATTAAGCTCTTAGCAAGTTATTACTTTGATTTGTGTGTCAACTCCAACAATGCTCTCTATTATGGCTCTTTATTTTATATTTTATTCATATTTCAATTCCACTTGGACAAACAATCAATAAATGAGAGAGAAGAACCACTATTTTACTAATAAAATATTAAGTTAAGAGCTACTAGTTGCTCCTAAAATAGAGGAGAGAGAAGAAGCTTTTAACTTTTTAAAGAGCCTCTAAGGTTGTGTTTGGTTGGGGAGAATGGAATGGAACAGAATGGAATGAATAAAAATTAAAGGAACATAATGAATATGAAAGGTAAGATTTTTAAAAAAAATGAGTGGATGCAAATTTTGTATGATAGGATTTGGGAAGAAAATAGGTTGAGGTAGAATGGATCATTCCTTTTCAAATTGGTGTGTTTAAACTTTAGCTTAGGTGGTTAGGAATGTAATGATGTAAGGAATGAAATTTTTAAACATGTAACTATATTCTTATTCAAATTCCATTCCATTCCCTCCAATTTAATTCACCTCAACCAAACACAATGTAAGAGTCTCTTGGAGCTTGATTTTTATTTTCTCTCCTCATTTTTTATGTTAAGAGCTGCAATAGAAAGCCATTTGAAGATGCTCTTAGCGAAAATTGGAACCTCAAATTCATGTGTTGGTGTTTGGATTGACAATTTGATTGTTGAGAATAAAAACTTCATTTTCATTAGACGGGTAAATCATACCATTCAACTTCCTCCTTGGAATACCATATCATTCACATTTCCATTCCTATTAACCATCATTCTCATATTCTCATTCTCATTTCAAACCATCATTCTCATATACTCGTTCTCATTTCCGTTTCCATTCCCACTAACGATCCAAACGTCCATAACATGCGGCATAGACTTGATTAGCACAAAAGTAGATTAATTAAGGAATGAAATATTAACTTGTCTGCAACCCATGCATGAAACTACTATATCTGTGTCTTCACGGAAAGTGCTTGAAAGGTTCACCGTGAATAGACATGCCTTATTATATACAGAATTTACTAGCTGATTAGTAGTATGATGTAAACACCCAAAACCGTGAAAGTATATTAGACAAAATTTGAAAATAGAGTTAATTCCATTTTGCATCCCTTTAGTTTCGGCCAACTGCATTTTTTACCCATACTTTGCATAATTGTACTATACATTCCTTTACTAGTTTTGTCGCGACAGTTTGCACCCCTTCCGTCTATTTTGACCGTTTCCATTAAAATGGACAGGGGTACTTTCGGAAATATAAATGCAGAATTACATATTGATCCTTGAAGTATGACATATTTTACATATAAACCCCCATAAACAAAAAAATATACATTTTTGTCCCTCAACTATAAATATTGTATAATTTAACCATTTTCAATGTATCTTCAAATAACAAAATAGATAATTTTATAATTTTTTTGCAGTATATCCATATTTTTTTTAGAAATATTATTAATAGTAGATTGAAAATAGATGAAAAAAGTTAAAATTTGATGAAGAATTAGAATTTGATTAAGATAATTAGATCTTACAAAAATAATATGAGGAAATTCCTTAAACTTTCGAATTGAATTTATAAGATTACTAACTTTTAAAAATTTATTCAAATTTTTTTTTTTGTAAAATTTCTTGAACGAAAAATTTTATTTGATAAGTTCGGGATGTTATGCTGAAATTTCTATAAAATAATCTATGCTTTTCGTTTTTTATTTGAACATATTCTAAACATTCGAAAATTCAAAAATAATATAGGAATAAATTTTGGTAAAAGGATTAAATTATTCAATTTTTATAGTCCAGGAGCAAAAATGCTTGATTTTTTAGATTAAGGGTTCATATGTAAAATGTGTAATACTTCAAGGGTCAAAATGCACTTCAACATTATTAATTCCAAAATTACTCCTGTCATTTTTAACGTTAATGGCCAAAATAGACCGAAGGGATGCAAATTGTCTTGCCAAAATTAGTAAAGGGATTGCATAATGCAATTATGCAAAGTATGGGTAAAAAATGCAATTGGCCGAAACCAAAGGGATGCGAAATAGAATTAACTCTCGAAAAATAAGGAGAGTGGGACTCGTGTATAATATATCTATTCAGATTTCAGACTACACATATATTAGATAAGGCATCGACATTTTGAAAGTATGAAGACATAAAGCTCGTCCATAAGCAAATGTCTTGTTCCAACTAATCTAGTCGTTAAAAGACAAGTGCGCCTTGATTTTGGGACACCAAGAAATTGTATTTTTAATAAAGTTTTCATCCCAAGCACTAAAATGTATACAATGTCAAGGTGCTGCCTCTCTTTAAATAAAATAAAGGATCTTCAAGTCGTAGAAGGTTCCAAGAGCATAAAGACACAATGAAGAGCAAAGATGACACCTTTTTACTTCAATTCCCATTGCCCACGTACTATTTCCCAGCTTTTCAAATTTCAAGTTTGCTCAGCGACAAGCACCACCATTCCAATACAGGTGCAGTGCACTGTTGCTTCAAATATCATAACTTACATTCTTTTCCCACGTCAGAAAACAAGAAAGAAAAAAAAAATATGACAATGATTTTAAGGCTCCACTCATTTTTTTAGCTTTTTAGTTTGCATTTAGTTGAAGCCAAAATGGGTAAAATAATATACATTTCAAATTTATCATATCGTCTTGTTCTTGTCTGTAGAGTCCCGATCGCTTCTTTTGCAATTATTCCTGCATTTTGTGGCTAAAAGTTAAAATTCCATCAGAGCTCGACATTACAAAAAAATGGTAACGTCGCAATGAGATGTCAGAATCATGATGTTAACGTAAACCAAATGGATTATGTATATTTTTCAAAAAATTAGTTCAACAATCTCTTTTTAATCATTTAATTGCTTTCGGTCAAATGGATCAAACGTCTTTAAACTTTTTGAGATATATTCATCATGTATAGTTTGATGTATATATTTGTTGTGGAATAAAAATGAGCGTTTGTAGGGTTCGTGAGCTTCGTGTTTTAATGGTTGTGTCTGCGTTCGAGATTGATTGGTCCTCACAGAATGCCTACATATCTTGTTAGGCAGATTGGTAGGCAGCCTACCATACTATTTTTCTTGCCAAACTTCACCAATCCCCCTCCCCCCACCTACTACATATTTCCTACTATAAATACCCCCTCCCCTTCATTACTAAAACACACCAAATTCTCTCTTCTCTCTCTATATAGCTGCTAGATAGTCCGTCTAGTAGGAAAGCCAGTTTAGCCCGCTTTCAGGAAGTGTCGGGATAGAAGGTCCTCGTGCATAAACTATTTCTTAGGGTACTTGGGTCTGACTGCAGCCATCGGAGGTGGTCCCGCTGCAGGGGTCTTTCTATCAGGTTGTGTGGCACTGTCCGGGTTGGGAAAGGGAGAGAAGGAAAGGTTGTCGGGAAACAGTGATAGGGGGGGTTTTGAGATAAACACTTCAGTGAGTTGGGGATATACATAATAGGTATCGTAGGGCTGAATTTGTGTATAAAATTCAGGGGCCGGATACCCGGATATTGTAATATCTTTTATCTAGTGTGAAGTTGTTACTCTTGTGGATGTAGGCTGGGCCGAACCACGTTAAATCTCTTGTCTCTTTTACTGTATTGTTGGTTTGTTGCTTTATTACTATCACGTATATTTGTGGGATCTAAGCACACATATTTACCAAATCGCTTCCGCATTCGCAGGGAATCGGGCAGATTCCTAACAGTTGGCATCAGAGCTAGTTGTGTCTAAATTATTGGTGCCGAAGGAAAGTCGTTAAGAAAAGTGGTTGTCTAATAAGGCGCCGTTTTGACAGAAGTGCTCCCATTGTTTCTTACACTTACCTGGCCAATTGATTTAATTGTTTGGATTGGTTTGTGTGTACAAACGGAGATCATGACAAGTATTAGAGGATCCAATGTGACTCCATATGATGGTAAAGGAAGTTTTACTCTTTGGTAGAGAAGGGTAAAGGATATCCTAACCCAACAGAAGCTAGCAAGGGCTTTGAAGGGGAAGGAGGGAAAGCCAACAACGATGAGCGCTGAAGATTGGGAGGATGCTGAGTCGCAATGCATGAGTACCATCAGACTATGCATTGCAGATAATATTATCAATAATATTGTTGACGAAAGCACGCCGAAGGAATTATGGTCAAAGTTGGAGACATTGTATCTCGGGAAGAACTTGACTACAAAGTTAAATCTGAAGCGCGAGTTATACAAGCTGAAGATGGCAGCTCAAGGCAATGTTATTGAGCACATGAACGTGTTTAATGGTATTGTTGATCAACTTGAAAAGGTTGATGTAAAATTGGAGAAAGAAGATAAGGCCCTTATTCTTCTTACTTCGCTTCCGGAGTCATTCGATCATTTGGTCACAACCATTTTGTACGGAAAGGACACGTTAAAAATGGAGGAGGTTCAGTCAGCACTTTTGTCAAATGCTGGAAGGAAGAACCAGGATGGTGATAAGAACGGAATGACAGTTTTCGCTTTGCATAGTCAAAATAATAGAGGAAGGGGTGCTGTGAGAGGATCTACCAATAGCAGGGGTAAATCCAGATACAGTGAAAAGGGCATGCAGTGTTTTGGTTGCAAGGAGTGGGGTCATATTAGGTCGAATTGTCCGCTTAATAAGAAGGATCCAGATGCATCATTGGATGTGTTTACTCTCGATTGTGAAGATGTTTGCACTGTCTTCAATCGAGGTACTAGTTCTCCAGGAGAATGGATATTAGACTCAGGGTCATCTTACCATGTATGTTCTGAGAGGGGGCATTTTGACAAATTCCAAGATACAAAGAATGAAACAGTTTATTTGGTTGATGGATTTACTTGTGAGATCAAGGGGATTGGAATTGTGAAAATCAAAATGTTCGATGGAATAGTTCGCAGCTTGAATGGGGTAAGATATGTGCCTAAGCTGAAGAAGAATCTAATATCTATCGGTCGGTTAGCTTCAGAAGGCTACAGATGCTCTGTAGTAGGGGGAGCTATGAATATCAAAAGAGGCCATGTGGTTCGGATGAATGGGAGAGCTACGTGGGGGAATATATCGTCTGATTAGTACGTGGCCAGAACGTACTGGAACTTCAAAAATCTGGTTATCTCGTGCACGAGGGAAGAGTGACTTGAAGGATACTGCTGCGGTTGTATTGTCTTCCAGTCTAGACGATGGTGCAAAGACTGCTAGGATGGATGCTTGGTCGAAGGGTTTCCACGACATCAACGAGTAGTTGGTGTGTTGTAGCTGCATATGGGCATCGATCAACACAAATCAAGTGAGCAGTGAACCATGCAACAGATTGATTTGTTTGATATGCAATTGGGGAGTAAATGAAAGATCGATGGTCACACTTGTGTGTGTGATGGTCACACTTGCGTGTGTGATGGACTACATATAGGATTGGCCGACGTGAATCAAGTGAGTATGTGTGTATACAACAGATTGCTTCACATGTATGTAGTTGGACAAATAGAGGTCAATGGTACACTTGTGCGTATAGCAAGTGGGCATTCGAGAATGAATGTGCAAACTAGGATATAGTTTGGAGTCTTGGACTCGGGGGGAGTTTTGTCGTAGGGAATGATTTAGATCGAGGAAAAGTTGGAGTTATGCCAAACAGGGCGCATGTATGGACTGCAAGTGATTAACTATGAGTTTGGAAAGAGGGGGAGATTGTTAGGCAGATTGGTAGGCAGCCTACCATACTATTTTTCTTGCCAAACTTCACCAATCCCCCTCCCCCCACCTACTACATATTTCCTACTATAAATACCCCCTCCCCTTCATTACTAAAACACACCAAATTCTCTCTTCTCTCTCTGTATAACTACTAGATAGTCCGTCTAGTAGGAAAGCCGGTTTAGCCCGCTTTCAGGAAGTGTCGGGATAGAAGGTCCTCGTGCCTAAACTATTCCTTAGGGTACTTGGGCTGACTGGAGCCATCGGAGGTGGTCCCGATGCAGGGGTCTTTCTATCAGGTTGTGTGGCACTATCCGGGTTGGGAAAGGGAGAGAAGGAAAGGTTGTCGGGAAACAGTGATAGGGGGAGGTTTTGAGATAAACACTTCAGTGAGTTGGGGATATACATAATAGGTATCGTAGGGCTGAATTTGTGTATAAAATTCAGGGATCGAATACCCGGATATTGTAATCTCTTTTATCTAGTGTGAAGTTGTTACTCTTGTGGATGTAGGCTGGGCCGAACCACGTTAAATCTCTTGTCTCTTTTACTGTATTGTTGGTTTGTTGCTTTATTACTATCACGTATATTTGTGGGATCTAAGCACACATATTTACCAAATCGCTTCCGCATTCGCAGGGAATCGGGCAGATTCCTAACATATCTCAAGGTCGAGAATCAATCCAAAAACGTAGTTCTGAGAATGAGGGGTCAGGCCCTTATATAGGCTGAGAAGCCTTAGAATTATGGTAGGATTTGGAGACTTGTGTGCAGGCCACCGCCTTGACGAAGATTCTAGACTCCTTCCTTGTAGGAGTCTGTTTCCATATCGAATTGGATGCCTTGAGATGCTTAGTCTAGCAGGAGTAGTATCCTTATTTCACTCTTATTTGCTGAGCTTTTTATTACCCTTAATATTAATTACGAAATTAATATTTAATACAGGGTTTCGGCCTTGTTGGTGGGCCCCACGTTTGGACCATCTTGGGTTTAATTAATGTCACATTAATTGTGTCTTTAGGGCTTATTTTTAGCCCATATCATTTGTCCCCCAACTTCTAGGAAAACTGATCAGGTTTTCCTTGAAGTTTTAACTGCCTTTTTTGAGACTTGGGTCAGGGTTTATCGTTGTACACTAGTGTTTCACGAGTATCGTCTTTTGATGTAAAGCGTGGAGCGACCGACGCATTTACGACGATATTTTAAACGATGCTAAACGGCTCTAAACGACACTGAATGGTGCTAACTAGCCTTAAACGACGTTTAAGCAATGCTAAACGGCGTTAAATGGCATAAAACGGTGCTAAACGGTGCTTAACGGCATTAAACGATGCTTAATGGCACTGAAAGACACTGAACGGTGCTAACTAGCCTTAAACGACGTTTAAACAATGCTAAACGGCGTTAAATGGCACTAAATAGTGCTAAACGACGCTAAACGGCGTTAATTGACCTCGGGTTCAACTTCTGGTTCAACTTATTTTTCATATTCGAAACGAAGTCGGGACCGAATGTCGACATCGAAATGATGTCGGGACCCTCAACATCGTAACGAAGGCCGGTCGGCCGAAGCCTCCCGGGTGCTCTGGTCGGCTGGTCCTCGGTTGGCTGGTGCCTTTCGGGATTGCCTTCGTGATGACCTTGACTCCAGGACTTCAGTTTCCATCTTGAATACCAGTCTTTCATATTGATAGTAGAACATCAACGTCAACACTTGAATATCGAAACGAAGACCAACAATATGGTCATTCATGACTTTTGTTTAAGGTTCCCCTAATTTTCGATTAGCACTGCTAATCCCATACTTTGCATTAACTTCTTGATTAGGCTCCCCTAAACATAATCAGCTTCCAAAGCTCCTTTTGTCGTGCCTCCATAGCTCTGTTGTCATGCCTCCATAGATCTGTTGTTGTGCCTCCATAGCTCTGTTGTGATGCTTGTATCTTGTCTAACAGCATTTGAACACCCTATCTGAACACTTGTACATTGATAAACAAATATCCTTAGTTGATTGTTAAGAGTCTCAGACCTTCCATGAAGAAGCTTCAAACTGCTTTCAAGGGCTTCACGCTTGCCTGATTTTAAATAGAATTACTTCGAACCTTTCAACCACCATGTTGGAATGTTGATTTAGTGGCTCATTCTTGAGCTGTTCTTGAATATCTTGATCCAAGGTTGGCTCTGATAGCTTCGCTGGCCTTCAATGGCTTCAACTTAGTTCCTTAGTCCTTGATTTAGAACACAAGGCTAGGATTTTAAGTTTTCTTAACGTTATTAACCCACAATTCAAAGTTCACATTTGAATGTTCAAGGTTGATATTGGTGTTCTCGACCACCAACACGAGGTTTCAGGTCAATAGGAGGTGTCTGCTATGCCTTGAATGGTTTTGTGTACCTTGAATTCAAGCGACTTGTTTCTTAGTCCTCGTGGCCTTCCGGGCCTTAAATTATTTGCTGAATCCTTGGTTTTAAGGTTATTATCAACCCTTGATTCTCATTCTAAGATGTAAAAATGGTGAAGTCCCTTAGTTCTTGCCCCCTTGCTTCATATGGTGGAGGTCTTGCTTCTCGGCTGATTGTTCAGGAAATCCACTTGCTCCTTAGCACTTGACCTCAGGTCTGGTGTGCCTTGGTTGGTTTCCAACCCTTTATCTTGATTCTAGGTTTCCAACCTTCTTCTTATGCTCATAGAACCTTGATTAGGTTTTATTTTGACTGAAGACTCTTAATTCAAGGCCTTGAATTCAAGCGACAAGCTCGATTGGAGGTAGACAGCCTTATTGGCCATCAAGGCTTAAATTTTGAGTTAAGATTTGAGGTTCAAGCCTTCAATCCTTAGCCTTAGAATGTATTCTCCATGCTATTCTTTGTAGTAAGATTTTATTTTTGACGCTCCGTCAAAATAGAGCACCCACTATTCTTTCAGGGTCATGTTTTCATCTTCATTCTTGTTTTCTAGTCCTTTACCCTTTTGGGTTAATACCTCTTGCCCCCCGATTTTTTGGTTGTTAATGGCACGTTCAACCACGAAGTCAGCTAAGGCTTGGGCTTCGATGAATGTCCTTGGCTTATACTTGATATAAAATTCCCCTAACTCGATTGCCCACTTGATGAGCCTACCAATGGTTTTCGGGCCATGGAGTATGTTCCTCAAAGGCTGGTTGTTGTGCTAAAAGATAAGTAAATTTTGGAATCGCAAGCGCACAATTCGTTTCGTTGTAAAATTTGAGATTCGTTCCACAGGGACTAAATTATTCGCAATCCTTAATTTTTAATTTAAGCGAGTTAGAAATATTTTTGGGTTTTGAAAGTTTTCTAACAACTAAAGAAACGATTCTAATCTCATTTTTGAAAAAATAAATTAACTATCATCTAATGGATGCTAGAAATTAATTAAGGGAAAATGTGAAAATTTATTAAAAAAAGAAAGTAAAATTAAAAACCAATTTTATTCTAAAATTATTTTAAAACCCAATTTTTCTAAAAACTAAATTATTAAAAAAAAATTGTTCTAAAATTCTATTAAAAAAATCCTAAATTATTTTTAAACTAAATTACTCTAAATAATCCTAAGTTCAAATTAAAATCCAATTTTATTCTAATTTTTTTTTTGAAGACACAGCAACTCGAATAAAAAACAATTATTTTAACAATTACTTGAAAACAGACTCTGCAACTCGGGAAAACAGGACCTGGCTCGGACTGTATTACTACTCAAGCATTAAAACCAAACCAACGAGATAATCCCAGTTCGTGACAGCAGCAAAACATAACTTGAAAACAGATTAATAATGTAATTAAAACAGAGAACTTAGTAAATGTAGCACTTCGAATCAAAGCGAACTGAACCAAGGAGAATCAAACTCGTAAAATCAACCGTTCACACTTCAAACTTCAACCGAAATCAAACAAACCTCACAGCAAAATCAATGAACAAATCTAACAAACTCTAAACGGCAACTAACAAAACAAGTAGAACAGCACATCTAAACTCTAAAACTCTTAATAATTCGAATAAGCAAGCAATGAGTCGACAGTAATCAATACTCAGGACACCAAACTGCAATCAAAACTCAGAGAAAAATAGCTACCAACTCGACAAAAACAAGCACTGCGAATCTATCGAACAACACTCGACAAAACAGAAACCAGCCACATCTCGACATAAACTCAAACTAAAAACGCAGAAATGACTCAGTAGCAACTCGGTAATTCTACTAAACAGAAGCAATAACCATTCAATCCCTTCTAATAAATCAATAGCGATAGCAACCAATGAATCAAAACATGAACCAGAAGACTAGCAAATGCAGTAAAGAAGACTCGAACGACTCAACAAAAGTGACCACAATCGCTAATTCTGAATACATGAATTACAACAGAACTTCGCCGTAAATCTGAATCACAAACTCGACCACAACACAGCAATTCGCAACTATTAATCACAGCATAAAACGCAAGAAACAGAATCAAAATACAAATTAAACGAAACTAAACAAAATAAGAAACAAAGCAGGGGTTTTGGGGTTTTGCTCGTGTGTAGAGAGAAAGGGAAAGGTTGGGAGAGATATGGGTCGTGGTTCGTTGGGTTCGACTGAGGGGGAAGATAGGGGGATGGGAGATGGTTTTGGGGAGAGAGAAGAGAGGTAGGGAGAGAGGAGAGATTTGAGAGAGAGATAGGAGAGAAAGAGGGATATCGAGACTTCGTATGGGTTTTGTGCGAGATAGAGAGGAAAAAAGATTGGGAGATTGTGCGAGTTTGATACAGGGGAGATTACTGGCGTTCGAATTGAAAGAGTATGCAGGGGAGAGATAATTGTGAAAATCTACAAAACTGGAAATACCTGCTTCGAATTAATAGAACAAGTATTTAAAATGGAAAATGTGAGAAAATTAATTTTTTTTTGATTTTTTATATTTTTAAAACTAAACTTACAAATATAAAGTAAACTACGAAATTAAAATTACACTAAATGATGATTTGGAATTAAATGGCCCACAATAAAATTGAGATTTTTAAAGGGGCAAAATTACGAATTAAAACTAAGAGCAAGAAATTAAAATTTCGTTACTTTCAACCCATAGTGGTTAGCTTTTCGCTACTTTGTCCACTACTTGGATTTACGAAAATAACGAAAGGAAAGTAAAATAAACGAGAGAGCAAGACAAGAAGTAAAGAAAATAAAAATTGCATTAATTATAATAGGAGTGTTTACAAGATTTGAAACTAAGAAAAATACAAGAAATTAAATCTACCATAAAATCTAAGTTACTAAATACAAGGGGGGTGAGGGGGTATTTATAGGATAGGAATTAGGGTTAAGGGGGGTGTTGGGTAAATCTCCACCATACATTTGTGGTGTGTGGTGGTGAAATCCTAGCCATCTATTTGTTTCCTTCCCCCTTAAGCTTTGAAGAGTTGATCTTGGCCATACACTTATGTAATGTGTTGGGTTGATCTCCAACTTCCACTTGTCTTGAAATATTCCTTTTGCTCCAAGCTCCTAATTCTTTTCCTTCTTTCATTTTTGGTCCTTTTTCTTCCTCTTTTTCCCTTCCTTGCTCTTTATTTATTTATTTTTGCCAATTCTTTATTTATTTACGAATTTCCTGAAATGCAACAAAATAATTTATTAAAATACGAGTTCAAGCAATAAATAGGTAATAAAAATATGCAAAAATATGCACTTATCACTGGTCCACCAGGACTTCAATCTTATGTGCCTGAAAGTACGGTCGTAGCTTTCTCGAGGCTGTTACCAATACCAAGGCAAACTTCTTGATGGGAGAGTAATGCAATTCAGCTCCATGTTGCTCGCGTAGTAGATAGGTTTCTGAACTTTGTTCTCTTCTCGAATGAGGACGGCACTCAGTGTTTGTTCAGACACTGCCAAATATAGGTAAAGAGTCTCCCCGGGACTAAGTTTGGCCAACAACGGGGCTTCAGTCATGTATTTCTTTAATTGTTCAAAGGCCTCCTCGCTCTCGGAAGTCCACTCAAAGTTATTCATCTTCTTCAATGCTTGAAAGAAAGGTAAGCACTTATCACCAGATTCGGAGATAAATCTCCCTAAGGCTGCAACTTGGCATGTCAACTTCTATACGTCTCGTATAGAGTGGGGTGGTTCCATATCCAAAATCGCTTTGATCTTATCAGGGTTGGCCTCTATGTCTCTTTTTGAAACCATCAGACCCAAAAATTTTCTTGATCCAACGCCAAAAGCACACTTGGCTGGATTCAACATCATATTGTGGTGCCTCGGCACTTCGAATGCCTCTCTGAGGTGCTTAATGTGTTCTGCCGTAAACAGGCTTTTGACTAACATATCATCAACATAGAACAAAAGATAGTACCCCAAGCAGGAAGTGAACTTCAGAATAAGAATAAGGAGACCAAAAGGAGTAGTGGGTGCTCTATTTTGATGAAGCATCAAAAACAAAATCAAGTGGTGCAGGCCTAGTCTTGCAAAGCCCCGATGGGCTCAAATTATCCTAGTAGGACTTAGCTTCGTATTTATCTTGTAGAAGTAGAAATAAGGTTCGATGAAACCATCGTAGAGCATGTTGCTCCGAGTAGGACAGTAGTACTCTATGTAAGGTTTGAACCCATTTCAAGTTATTAATGCAAGTTTGTTTTCCATTCATTGATTATATGATTTTATTTATGTACCAAGCACCCGATGTGTATAAGTCAAAGATGACCAAGTACCGAAAATAAAAGAATATATGAATGAAAACACGCACATGCATAGAAAAGGTCCCGAAAGATCAACAGTTGGATTACAATACAATCAAAATTCAAGTCCATAAATGACCCTGGATACAAGATAAGATGAACAATTACCCCACATGTGGCCGCTTAAGCCATGCAAGGATAACAACAGACCTTGAATCTCAAACAAGGATCACGGAATCCAAGGGCATCCTTGATCAAGACCAGGGAGTCCAAGAAAACCAAGAAGGTCCGAAAAGTAACTTTGAAACTTATATTCATATCCCTGAGCAAGGCACGATGCCCTTGTTCCCATGAAGAGCTAAGCCAAAGTGCCTTTAACTCCCTCATCAAACTACTCCACCGTTGAAAAGGTTACATATATTGGAGCTTCTTTGAAGGAACCCTTGAAGGGCAGGTTGATAGTATTCTTACAGAGAACAGTGATGTGTTTGTTCAGACACCGCCAAATATAGGTAAAGAGTCTCCCCGGGACTAGGTTTGGCCAACAACGGGGCTTCAGTCATGTATTTCTTTAATTATTCAAAGGCCTCATGGCTCTCGGGAGTCCACTCAAAGTTATTCATCTTCTTCAACGCTTGAAAGAAAGGTAAGCACTTATCACCAGATTCGGAGATAAATCTCCTTAAGGCTGCAACTCGACATGTCAACTTCTATACGTCTCGTATAGAGCGGGGTGGTTCCATATCCAAAATCGCTTTGATCTTATCAGGGTTGGCCTCTATGTCTCTTTTTCAAACCATCAGACCCAAAAATTTTCTTGATCCAACGCCAAAAGCACACTTGGCTGGATTCAACATCATCTTGTGGTGCCTCACCACTTCGAATGCCTCTCTGAGGTGCTTAATGTGTTCTGCCGTAAACAGCCTTTTGACTAACATATCATCAACATAGACCTCCATGGTTTTTCCAATCAGATGGGAAAATATCTTATTCACCAATCTTTGGTAAGTAGCTCCTGCATTCTTTAGTCCAAAAGCCATGACAAGATAACAGAAAACACCAAAATCGGTTATGAAGGATACCTTAGGGATGTCATCCTTGTGCATCTAAATCTGGTTGTAACCACTGTACCCATCCATGGAGCTAAACATCTCATGCCCAGCTGTGGCATCTATCAATGTATCTATCCTTGGTGGAGGGAAACAATCCTTAGGACAAGCATCATTCAAATCAGTGAAGTCTATACACATCCTCCACTTTTCATTTGCCTTCTTGACCATCACAGGGTTAGCCAACCATTCGGGGAACTGAATCTCCTCAATGAACCCAGCTTCTAAGAGCTTGTCAACATCTTGCTTAATGGCCTCTTGCCTTTCAGGAGCAAAATTTCTCTTCTTATGCTTTATCGTCTTTCCTTTTGGATCGACATTCAACTTGTGAGTTATGAGTTGGGGATCAATCCCTGGCATGTCGGCCGCTGTCCAAGAAAACACATCATTGTTCTCTAGTATGAATGCTATCAACCTGCCCTTCAAGGGTTCCTTCAAAGAAGCTCCAATATATGTAACCTTTTCAACGGTGGAGTAGTTTGATAAGGGAGTTAAAGGCACTTTGGCTTAGCTCTTCATGGGAATAAGGGCATCGTGCCTTACTCATAGATATGAATACAAGTTTCAAAGTTACTTTTCGGACCTTCTTGGTTTTCTTGGACTCCTTGGTCTTAATCAAGGATGCCCTTGGATTCCGTGATCCTTGGTTGAGATTCAAGGTCTGTTGTTAGCCTTGCATGGCTTAAACGGCCACATGTGGTGTAATTGTTCATCTTATCTTGTATCCAGGGTCCTTTATGGACTTGAATTTTGATTGTATTGTAATCCAACTGTTGATCTTTCGGGTAGGACTGAAAAATGATCCGGGTTGATCCGGGTACCTCTTTGTTCAGATTTGGTTCACATTATTTTTGCATTGTCCAGATTTGGATCAGATCCGTATAAAATTTTACACTTAAGTGCCAGATTTGGATCGTATAATTATCCGGACCTACCCGGCTCGGTTAGATCCGGGATCAGTTTTTTACGGACTACCTGTGAGCCATATTGGCTCAGATCCGGGAAGAAAAATATGATCCATTTTATTAGCAAAAAGTAAGTCCATAAATTAAAAAAAAAAAAGAAGAAGAGTACAATGAACTGATACATGTGTTATTACTATTTAAGTCCTAGCAAAGGTCCACTATCTATAAATACATAAAAATTGTCTTCTTCAGGACCAACAAAAGCAGCTTGCATTTTCCTCCCAAACTTGTCATATTTAAATCTGCAATATTGTTTGGCACATTAATTTCCAGGAAATCAGTTTATATTTGTTCACTCCACCTCCATCTACAAATCACATGTGAATACTTGTAATTAGGACAACAAAAATACAGGAACATCAATATGTTTGAGAATTAAATAAATATAGATTATAATCTTAAAAAGGTAAAGAAATAAAATCAAGTAAATAACTTGATACCTTCGTTAGCTTCAATTCAGATAACCCCAAGAAGTGCAGCATGCATACGATTGCTTCAAAATGTACAATCGCAATTCACCTCACTAATATACATTGTTTCTCTAATAGCAATGAACCTGTGATTAGTACGATAACACAATACAATTAAAAACATTAGTATGTGAAAAAGAAATCTGAACAAGAATAAAATCTTTAAAATAAGGTTAAGAAACTTATCTTTTTTTCCAGGCTTGACCTTAGGTTTAGTCTGATCGTACCGCTTGCTCTGCAACATAACTCCGCGCTCATACATACAAGTTTTACTAATACAAAAATATACTAGTCTGCATATTGATTATGGAATGCAAATAGCAAATAAAATTACAACCAAGATTTAGTCCAACACCATCAAGTTCCAATTCAAAATAAAGGTTCCACAATCCATAAACAATAAAACCAAATATAAAAGTACTGAGTCTGACACCATAAAACACAATCAAAGTTCAAAATATAAAGTCTGAAATACGAAAATGAAATAGAAATTAAATAAAAGTAAACTTCTTCAAGTCTCCAGGCCTTCTTCCAATTTCTAACCTATACATAGATCAAATAATTAACCAGGATTAATATATTTGTTACGATTCAAGAAATTACTTCTTTAATTTTAAAAGAAAAACAGATAAACTTACAAGCTCCATTAAACCATGTATGCGAAATCAGATACTGAGTTTTACCATCATTGTCTCCACTGCTTCAACCTATTATAAGTTGTTAAATCAAATATATATATCACCAACTGTTCAAGAAAATATAATTTACTAAGCAATATTAGAAGTAACTGATATTATCCATGTTTCCATCAACCTCTAAAATGGGATACGATAGTACCTTTTGTGTAGTGCCAGAAATAGAAGCCAACCGTATGCTACATGCTTTCATGTGCCGAATCAAATGAATGGTAGAGTCGTCTTTACTGAGAGAGAGCTTTGCATGACAATATTTGCAATCAAGTTTCTTGGTCCCATCCTTAAGCGTCACTTCATCAAATTCTCCCCACACTTTGGATGTCTTTTTCTTTCGATTTCTAGAGCACTTTTCAGGAATGTCTTCATCCACTATTTCAATGTCAGTTTTGTCTTTCACAGTCTGGGAATCATCGGTATGAGGTTGATTTCCATTAGTAGGTATTTGGTCGCTTACATTTTCATTTTCAGTACCTTGCAAAATGAACAAATTTGGAAAAAAATTAAACACCAAATAAAACATAAAAGGGGATCTGTAATTTTGAAGTAAACTAAAATAAGCACAATAGAAAATTTACCATATATCTCGAGATCAATTGCATCATATTCTTCCATAATGAAAATTCAGATTTATAATTAATTGTGTTTAGAGGAGGATGAAGATATCTTGAATATGTTTGTGTATATATAAGTATAATTTGGAGATGCAATTCAACGTATGAATTGAATACTTGTGGAAACGAGGCGTCGAAGGCATTGATAATTTGTTGTAGATGAATATAGTCGATCTAAAATACATCTTGGTACATGCATCAACACTCAATAAGAATGAAGAACGAAGGGTCTGGAACTTAATATTGATATTATTGATGTATATCTGTATTTGTATTGGACTGGGTTTAACATTTTATCCTAAACATATTGGGCTGAATATATAATATGTAATGGGCTGAAAACACAAACGTATTGTAAAGAGTTATTGTTATATAATCCCTATACCGGGTTTTTACCGAATCCGGATATGAACCAAATTCGGGTAGGGTTCATATTATTAGAAAAATATGACCCCTAAAATGAGCGGGTATAGCTTTGTTCAGATTTGGGATCATATATTAACCGGGCTTAATTTTTCCGCTAGATTTGGATCATTTATAAAATGAATCTGAGATATTTATCGTATTTTCGAGCCGAATATAAACCGAGAGTCTGGATCAATTTTCAGCCCTACTTTCGGGACCTTTTCTATGTGTGTGCTTGTTTTTATTCATATATTATTTTATTTTCGGTACTTGGTCATCTTTGACTTACACACATCGGGTGCTTGGTACATAAATAAAATCACATAATCAATGAATGGAAAAACAAACTTGCATTAATAACTTGAAATGGGTTCAACCCTTACATAGAGTACTACTGTCCTACTCGGAGCAACATGCTCTGCGATGGTTTCATCGAACCTTATTTCTACTTCTTCAAGATAAATACGAAGCTAAGTCCTACTAGGATAATTTGAGCCCATCGGGGCTTTGCAAGACTAGGCCTGCACCACTTGATTTTGTTTTTGATGCTCCATCAAAATAGAGCACCCACTACTCCTTTTGGTCTCCTTATTCTTATTCTGAAGTTCACTTCCTGCTTGGGGTACTATCTCCTGCCCCCTGACTTCTTGGTTGCCAATGGTTCTTTCAACCACGAAGTCAGTTGACGCCTTAACCTTAATGGTTATCCGAGGTTTAAATGTGATGTCCTCTGTTGGCCTTTCTTGGTGCTCCTTATCACTGCGGACATCCATGTCTTCAATCGGAAGGACCTACCCCTCGACTCCATCAGGCCTTAATGCGGCTACGTAACAGCTCCTAGCCATTTTCTGGTCACCTTTTTGTTCTCCTACACCATTCCTGGTTGGAAACTTGATCTTCATGTGATAGGTTGAGGCCACAGCCTCAAAAGCGTGGAGTCCAATCCTCCCGAGGATGGCATTGTAAGTAGAAGATGCTTTGATAACCAAAAAGTTCAATATCTGAGTGGCCTCTATCGGCTTCTGTCCGATGGTGACGGGCAATTGAATAGTTCCCTCAACTTTAGATTCTACTCTATTAAACCCGTATATAGGCATGTTAGAGGGGGTCAATTGAGAGTCATTATACCCCATCTTTATAAATGCGTTATGAAACAAAATATCCACAGAAGCTCCATTATCTATCAAGACTCGCTTCACCTCTGAATTTCCAATCATGGGCGTTATGACCAGTGGGTCATCATGGGGGAACTTCACCCCTTCAAGGTCTGAATCATCAAATCCGATTGTCACCTCGGTTTTCGCACGTTTTGGTGTTTCTCCGACAATATGCATTATTTCTCTGGCATAAGCCTTTCGGGAATTCTTTGTTGTCCCGGCCGCAGTTGGGCCTCCTGAGATCATGTTGATTACTGGCCCTCGGGGCTGCAGGGTGCGATCTCGATCATCATCGCTCCTATCATACTCTCTTCTTTGATTACCACGATCTTCACCCTTTGTGAAGTGGCTCAGTTTCCCTCTACGGATCAAAAACTCGATCTCATCTTTGAGTTGCTTGCAATCATCAGTGTCATGCCGCACATCTCTGTGGAATCTGCAATACTAATTCTTGTTTCTCCTTGCGGGATCAACCCTGAGTGGCTTCGGCCATCGGAAATCCTTATCCTTCTCAATGTCCAACAAGATTCGACTCCTAGGAGGATTAAATCTTGCATACTCAGTGAACCTTGGTCCTTGGTTCTTCTTAGGGGCAAAGTCGGAGTCCTCGCTAGTTCGGGGATACTTGTCCCTAGCATCATACTCCTGCTCTTGCTTTCGCTTCCTAGAGTCTTTGTTATTACCTACTATGGCCTCTTTCTTCATGCTATCCTCATCTTTAATATACTTATCAGCCCTTCGTTGGAGCTCAGCCATGTTCTCAGGGGGATGCTTTGCCAACGACCTTTTAAAGAAGGGGTCAGTAGTTCCGTGCTCCAGGGCTACCGTGGCCACCTTATTGTCCAAGTCGGTGATATTTAGAGTCTCCTTGGTGAATCGCTTGAGGTAGTCTCTTAGATTTTCATTCTTTCCTTGTACCAGATACATAAGAGATGCAGAGCTTTTCTCATGAGTTCTTCCGCTAATGAATTGGCTGACAAAAGCGGCACTCAACTCCTTAAAGGAGCTAATCAAATTTGTAGGTAATCGGCTATACCATCTTTGAGCCATGCCCGACAGGGTTTGAGGAAACGCTCTACACTTTAGAGCATCACTTGCAGGCTGCAACAGCAGTGCGTTTGAGAATGTCCTGACGTGATTTGCTGGATCACCCATTCCATCATAAGCCTTAATTGTTGGCATCTTGAACTTGCTGGAAATACGATCATTCATCACCTCCTCAGTAAACGGGGGTGTGGGATCATCAGGATCTCCAAGAGGCATTAGATCTTTGGGGTTTCCCTTGGGGGTTTCCACCCTTATTGTTCTTCCAGTAGGGCATCGACCCTTCTTTGCCTCTTTGAAGACCTTTCCAAATCAATAAGGGGAATCCCTCCTGCGGTCGGAGGAGGTTGATTTTGATTTTGTCTCGCCTGCTCTCTTTCCATGTCGTCCTTCAGCTTTAAGATCTCGGCCTTATGAGCCCTTATCCTCTCAGCAGTTGACAAAGGGGGTCCATCATGGATAGTTTGTGTCCTCCTTCGAGGTTCTCTGCTAGCGCATCGCCTCCTCGGGGCTTCATCATGATCATCGTCCTTAGACGATGAGTCGTCAGTATAGGGGCTAGAGTAGTCATCATATTCCTGATCTCGGCCCAACCCCCTATTATAAGGAGGCTCTCGAATTAGCAAAGCATGACCGCTTGTTCCAACGCTTCGAGTAGCAGGAGGGTAGTTAGGCAGACCATACATCGGGTTGGTATTTGCGGGGAGATCCGTAGTATGGATCCATACCCCTGGGGGTAGCGTGCGATTAACGTTATCAAGAGGAGAAATCACCATCTGAAGAGGGTTAGCTTCTTGGCTTTGATGGACGTCCACCGGTAGAGTTCCCTCAACATGGGGAATCGTCCCTGGAGGTTGAGAGACTAGAGGTTGAATGATCGCCCCTGTTGATGGGGGTGATTGTCCTTTTTCAGTAGTGATAGGCGGATCAAAAGTGGCAGGTGGAGTAGAGCTAAGGGGTATGGCCTCAGTCGAGGTTGATGTTGTTCTTCGTGTTTGAACCATGGTTGATGTTGTTTTCCCACAGACGGCGCCAAATGTTGTTGAATAAAAATGAGTATTTTTATGTATTTAATGCTAGGGTTCGTGAGCTTCGTGCTTTAATGGATGTGTCTGCGTTCGAGACTGATCGGTCCTCACTGAGTACCTACATATCTCAAGGTCGAGAATCAAGCCAAAAACGTAGTTCTGAGAATTAGGGTTCAGGCCCTTATATAGGCTGAGAAGCCTTAGAATTATGGTAGGACTTGGTGGGCAAGCCACCGCCTTGAGGAAGGTTCTAGACTCCTTCCTTGTAGGAGTCTATTTCCATATCGAATTGGATGCCTTGGAGGCTAAATCTAGCAGGAGTAGTATCCTAATTTGACTCTTATTTGAAGAGCTATTTATTACCCTTAATATTAATTACGAAATTAATATTTAATAAAGGGTTTGGGCCTTATTGATGGGCCCCACGTTTGGACCATCTTGGATTTAATTAATGTCACATTAATTGTGTATTTAAGGCTTATTTTTAACCCATATCAACATTTTTATAAAATGTTTACGTATCAAACTATCAATCGAGCACCACAAGTTCACCGTACCCTCCACCGGATCAAATGACCTTTTCCATGAACTTTTTAGAACCACCCCAGGCTTGTTTAATTTGCTAAAACATAAATTGCCCCTTAAATTGAATGGTTCGCTACCATATAAAACATTTTACTAACCACAAACACCTTCAGCATCAAGCTGCTTACGTTTATCTCCCTCATGCGTCCAATGCTTGATATCAAATAATTAGTCAGATAAGGTGCGAGATGTTAGAGCTTTTTTAATTTACTCTCTATTTTCTTTTTGAAGAATTAATTTACTCTCTACTGATTTGGTATTTAATTAACAAACGACATTGAATTAATTTTTCATCCGAAATTCTATATATATTGAAATAATTTTGTAATTAGAAATATGAAAAATGATAAGATTTGAATTTATTTCAAATTTTTGTAGTTATTTTGTAATATTGCACACTAATTTCTTGAAACAAATATTTAATAATTTGATAAGATTACATAAAATTTGGATAAATATTCATATGATAATACTCACTTGAATACTTATAATTGCTAAATTATTAATTTAGTTTTTAACTGCGTGTAATAAAGTTTATCAAATTGAACATTTGAGTATAATATAAATAAATAGAGGCGCATGTAAAATTTGAGTTTGTTGTAATAAATTGATCGTATATATAAGACTATATTTTGAGACATATTACAAAATTTCTTAATATTGAGTAAAAGTCATCCTTATGGTTGTTTTAATCATTTTTTTTACACATATACATTTATACACTTTTAAACTCAACTGTTTAGTTTTAGCTTAATGTTTATTACACAATATTGAAGTTCAATTAAAAATTGGGGAAATTGAAATATTTTTTATATTATAATTTTGAATTATTTTTAACTCAATTTTAAATTTTTCTAAATATCTCAATCGATGTAAAATATGATAAAACGATCTTAATAACATGTGCATGTATATGAAATTTAAATCAATTTTTTGATTTTATCGTATATTGATTTAAATCTATATGTTGTGGAATAAAAATTAGGGTTGCTAAATTGCGGCTAGGGTTCGTGAGCATCGTGCTTTAATGGCTGCGCTGGCGTTTTCGTGACCTAATTTGGGTCCTCACAAGATGCCTACGTATCTCAGAGTTGAGAATCAAGCCAAGACGTAGTTCTGAGAATGAGGGGTTAGGCCCTTATATAGGCTGTGAGAGCTTATATAGGCTGTGAGAGCCCTAGAATTATGGTAGGATTTGGAGACTTGGTGGGCAAGCCACCGCCTTGAGGAAGGTTCTAGACTCCTTCCTTGTAGGAGTCTATTTCCATATCGAATTAGGTGCCTTGGGGGCAGCTTCTTATCCCAGGGCTATTCTAGAACGTTCCTTGATTCCAGAACGTTCCTGGTTTGTGGACCAGGCCCATGTTAGAAACAAGCTTATACCGGGCATCCCCGGTTTGGGCTATTCTTTGGGCTTAATCATTAATTACGAATTTAATGCCCAGCTAGGGTTTTAGGCCTTATTAATGAGCCAATAAATGTGGTATTAATTATATCTTTAGGGATTATTTTTCACGCATATCATCTGCCCCCCAACTTCTAGGAAAACTTGATTTCGTAGATGTTCAAGGTCACACCGGCCCTACCGGGGTATCGTCTTACAGTAAAGTGTGGAGCGACCTACACATTCATAACGACTAAAATTCTCTCCCAAGTTAATAATTAAGAGAGTTAAACGTTCCTTGGCCTCTCGAACCATTTTCTTAAGATTTTTGGGCCTTTCGGGAATAGGATTAATGCCGTTTTGAGCTCGTGGACACTAATCCAAGTGCAATTCATGCATAGGATCCTTTATCATAAACTTATTAGTGATTTATTACCCTCAACTTATTTAACTTGGGGGTAATATTAGGTGGTCATTGCTCATAAGCCTTAATTAAGACTAAATTTTGAGTAAAAGATGCTAATCTGGCCCTAATCGGGGCTAAACAACCCTAAGCGGGGCTATAAAGGCCTTAAGCAAGGCTAACCAACTCATCTTTGATGTATTCTTTAATAGGATATTCATTCATAACCTCAAGATAGGTTGATTTTAGAGTGGAAGTCCTTAAACGTCGCTAATCGAGGTTAATCACCCCCGAATTGCGATTAGTGAAATCCTAACCTCAAATTTTGAAGTCAAGTTAATCCAGTAGAGATTCTTACAACCTCCTGGTTGGAGAAAGAATCACGTGAATATTCTCATTTTTGAGTTGTCTAGACAAGAAATACGGTCCCCTAGACTAGGTGTTTCGAACACCCTCCTGGTTTTCAACACCCCTGGCATTCCAAAACTCAAATTTTGAAGTTGAGTTTATGTGATAGTGATTCTTATAATTTCCTGGTATGAAGAAGAATCACATGAAAACATGCATTTTTGAACGTTTTGGAGGCAGAACACCTCATTTTAAGCTGGTTTTCAAACCAGACCTTGTTTTCAAACAAGGTCATTTTTTCAACTTCTTAGAATCACTTGGGCACATACATAGGCTTGTAGAGGACCTTATAAGGTTCTTGAATCTCAAATTTGAGAACAAACGGAGCATTTTTGAGCGTTCTGGAGCCAAACGAAGTCGGTTAGGGGTCCTGGTGTTTGAAACACCTGGACCCATTTTTTCTCCCCTCTCTTCTAGTCGGTTACCCCTGGTCCACCATTTGGCCAAGGGTGCCTGGTCGGTTAGGCCCCTCCACAATTTTTTATTTTTTTTTGAATTTTGGTCAAAATTTGACCGTTTGACTTTGACTTTGACTTTTGACCTTGACTTTGACCAAAACCAAGTCTTGTCTTGAACTCCCCTCTTTGTTTCTAGAGTGGATTTTGCCACAGCTTGGTTGGTTTTGTGATTCTTGATCTCAAACAACCTACTTCTTAGTTTAAAGGACCTTTCGAGCCTTAACTTGTTCTTGAACTCTTGGCTTCAAATAACCTTGGATTCAACTATGGACTTTCGTTTTCAAGCACCCTTCCATCCTTACAATAGGGTGTTTCAAACAACCTTGGCCTTGCCTCCCTTATCAAAGAAGTCTTTGCTTCTTGGTCGTCTGCATAGAGAATTCCCTTGTTTTTCAACACCTGACTTCAAGTCTAGGATACTTTGGTTGGTTTTTTATCCTTGATTTTGTTTCCAACCTTCTTCTTATGTTCATAGAACCTTGCTTTGGTTTGAATTTTGTTGAAAAAGTATTGTACGCACAAAATCATCCGTAACTTTTGACTCGTTACTCTGATGAAGACCCACGTTATATCAAATCGAAGGTATTTCAGAGCTCTAGGTCCTGCAAATACGATTTATCCTATTTGCCTCACTTTTTGAGCCCAAAAAACGTCGTTTAATGCACTTTTGGAGCCAAAATAGTTTTTTCATGGGTATTTCTAGCATCCGTGCGTATGTTTGAGAGACCATCAGGGCTTTGACCCATTTGCTGAATCCTTGATTCGAGACCTTGAATTCAATCAACTAGTTTGAGTGGAGGCCTACAGCCTTGGTAGCCATCAAGGCTTAGATCAATGCATATCTCAATGCTCTCACTGATAGTTTCCGTGCCTCCAAGGCATTATCAGGGAGCCAACCAGTCTCAAGATGAGCTTTGATGGGGATCTATCCAGCAACTTCCAACGTCGATGGGCGCCAACAACTTGCGCTCTATAGTGGGGGTCTCCAAGACTTGATAGTAGACCCTTCTAGTGTAATTCTCGATTTCAGAAGAGGCAAATTTAGACAAGGCATCGGCCGTTATACAAGGAGGCATTCCTCGAACCATATCAACTGTGATTTTATAATCCTCTTGTATTTCATCATCGTTTCATCTTCGGCTTCAAAATCTCCATTCTCTTAGGCTATCACCAGCCTTGAGTCTCAACAGACTTTAAGATTCTTTGGCCCTCATGGCTAGAGCCAAGCCTAGTCCGGCTATTAAGGCTTCATACTCTACCTCGTTATTGGTAGTTGATGAATTCAACTTCAAGGCATATTCAATCGTGAGCCATCAATGGTCAGTAGAACTAAACGAGCTCCACTTGTTTTTGTTTTTGATGCCCCATCAAAATAGGTCACCCAATATTCCTTCTGAACTTCATCTTTCTCTCCCTCTTGGGGTGTCTTATCTTGCCCTTTCTAGGGTGTTGTGCCTTCATGCCCCCCGACTTCTTGGTTGTCAATGGTACATTCAACCACGAAGTCAGCAATTGCCTGTGGCTTAATTGCAATTTCGAGGATTGTACGCGATATTAAATTATCCGAGTTCTATTGCCCATCCAATCAATCTCCCACTAGCCTTCGGGTTGTGCATGATATTTCTCAATGGTTGGTCTGTCAAGACTTCGATTTTATGTGACTAAAAGTAAGGTTTTAATTTTCTTGAGGCCATGGTCATGGCTAAAGCAAACTTCTTTATAGCGCAGTAGTTCAATTCGGCTTCATGGAGCACCTTGCTAATATAGTAGATGGGTTTCTGAACCTTAGTTTCTTCTTTAATGAGCACAACGCTCAATGCTTGCTTAGATATTACCAAGTATAAATAAAGGGTCTCTCCGGGACTAGATTTGGCCAACAACTGGGCTTTAGCTGCTCAAAGGTCTCTTGGATTTCTATAGTCCACTCAAAATCCTTTACTCTCTTTGATGTTTGAAAGAAAGCCAAACACTTGTTTCCAGACTTGCAAATGAATCTCCCTAAGGCTGTAATTCTTCCAGTCAATTTCCGTACGCCCTTTATGGAACGTGGTGAATCCATATCTAGGATTACGTTGATCTTATCAGGGTTGGCTTCTGTGCCTCGTTTCGAAACCATCAGACCCAAAAATTTTCCAGATCCCACGCCAAAGGTACACTTGGCTGGATTCAACATCATCTTGTGGTGCCTTAGGACTTCAAATGCCTCTCTGAGGTTCTTAATATGGCCAGCCTTGATTAGGCTCTTGACTAACATGTCATCCACGTAGACCTCCATGGTCTTCCCGGTTAAGGGTGCAAAAATCTTGCTTATTAGCCTTTGGTAAGTGGCTCCTGCAGACTCCTCATCTTGGGTTGTCATCAACCTAGAGTTTTTGAAACAACCTTTCTCAGCTCGGTTGGCCGTCATGACTTCAATGTTTGTTTTGGTTCCTGGGGCTTCTCTGGCGGCCTCTCGGCTGGCATGTGCTCAGCCTTGGGGCTGTTCGAGTGTTGAACGTTGATGTTCGAATGTTGAATGTTGATGTTCAAAATCAATGGTTTTCAAACTCAAGGAAGTTCTTTAAACTCTAACCTTGAATTTTGGATTTTAATGAAAGAGAGCATATTAGACTGCCATCACATGGTTTCAAGCCAAGTTTTGGGTGTTTTAAACCACCAAAACGTCTATCAGAGCTGCCGGTCCAAGACCAGAAGGTTTCTGGTCGACTGAAGCCCCTCTAGAGCATTTGGTCGGCTCCTTAAGGTCGGCTGAAGGCCTTATTGGCTTCTGGTCGGCCCCATGAGGTCTTGAACCTTCCCTAGGAGGTTTTCAATCTCCATTTTAGGGTTGATATTCAAGTGTTCAACGCTGGTGTTCAGATGTTCAACGTTGGCAATCTGGATTGAGAATCCAAAACTTCATATTGGTTTTCAAGTTTTGACTTGAAATTTCAACCTTTGGATCTTGATTGGAGGTTCATGACCCCTTCAAGTTTGGCCTTCATACCTAATCTTGGCCTTCATGGCTAATATCTCGTGTTTTTCCACCTAGGATTCGAGGTTGATGTTCACATGTTCAACGTTGGTGTTCATATGTCGACTACCAAGTATTCACAACCTTTCTATTGGATTGATGTCAAACTAAAGTTCTCTAGGATCCCGTATTTGACTTCATGTCTTTCATGGCTTGTCTCAAACCTTTGTTCTGATTTCAGGGTTTTCAAACCTATCTTTGCTTCTAATTTTTCTTGATTCTAGGTCAAGGATCTAAGGTTGATTCCTCGATTTAGATTTCGAGAAATACAATCCCGCGGGCTTCTTTCCTTTTAAACTTCTGAGACGAAAACTTACTTGAACTTCTTAATCCTTGTTCAAGGATATTCTTATATCCCTTAATCTTAGGACTGGAATGCACTGTTCTCTGTTGGTCTTCATCCTTGGATTCTCAACCCAAGTGCTTAAAAATTGAATATTGAAGAGTAGCTAGTCCTTAGCCTCCATAGCCTTGCAGGGCTTTGATTGCCAGATGTGGCTTTTTAATCAGATTATCTTTTATCCAGGGTCCTCAAGGACTTAAACTCTTATTTGGTTGTATTGTAACCTAACTCTCGACCCTTCAGGGTTTTTATTTATGCATTTATTTGTTTCCATTCGTGTATTTTTTATTTTCAGTACTTGGTCATCTTTGACTTACACAATCAGGTGCTTGGCACATAAATAAAATCATAGTACGAAAAGCAAACTTGCATTAATAACTTGAAATGGGTTCAACCCTTACATAGAGTACTACTGTCCTACTCGGAAAAACATGCTCTGCAATGGTTTCATCGAACCTTATTTCTACTTCTACTAGATAAATATGAAGCTAAGTCCTACTAAGATAGTTTGAACCCATCGGGGATTTGCAAGACTAGGCCTGCATTGCTTGATTTTGTTTTTGATGCTCTATCAAAATAGAGCACCCACTACTCCTTCTGGTCTCCTTATTCTTGTTCTGAAGTTCACTTCCTTCTTAGGGTACTATCTCCTGCCCCCCGACTTCTTGGTTGCCAATGGTACATTCAACCACGAAGTCAGATGACGCCTTAGCCTTAATGGCTGTTCGAGGCTTATGTGTGATGGCCTCTGCTGGTCTTTTTTGGTGTTCCTTATCACTGCGAACATCCATGTTTTCAATCGGAAGGACCTGCCCCCCGACTCCATCGGGCCTTAACGTAGCTACATAGCAACTCCTAGCCATTTTCTGATCACCTTTCTGTTCTCCTACACCATTCCTGGTTGGAAACTTGATCTTCATGTGATAGGTTGAGGCCACAGCCTCAAAAGCGTGAAGTCTAGTCCTCCCAAGGATAGCATTGTAAGTAGAAGATGCTTTGATAACCAAAAAGTTCAGCATCTGCGTGGCCTCCCTTGGCTTCTGTTCCATCGTGATGGGCAACTGAATAGTTCCCTCAATTTTGGATTCTACTCCATTAAAACCATATATAGGCATGTTATTGGGGATCAACTGAGAATCATTGTACCCCATCTTCACAAACGCATCATGAAACAAAATGTCGACGGAAGCTCCATTGTCTATCAAGACTCGCTTCACCTCTGAGTTTCAAATCATAGGAGTTATGACCAGCGGGTCATTGTGGGGGAACTTCACCCCTTCAAGGTCTGAATCATCAAATTTGATTGTTACCTCGGTTCTTGCACGCTTTGGTGCCTCTCCGACAATATGCATCACCTCTCGGGCATAAGCCTTCCGAGAGTTCTTTGTTGTCCCGTCCGCGGTCGGGCCTCCTGAGATCATGTTGATTACTAGCCCTCGGGGTTGTGGTTTGCGATCTCGATCATCGTCACTCCTATCATACTCTCTTCTCTGATTACCACGATCTTCACCCTTGGTGAAGTGACTCAGTTTCCCTCTACGGATCAAGAACTCGATCTCATCTTTGAGTTGCTTACAAACATCAGTGTCATGCCCCACATCCTTGTGGAATCTGCAATACTGATTCTTGTTTCTCTTTGATGGATCACCCCTGAGTGGCTTCGGCCATCGAAAATCCTTATCCTTCTCAATATCCAATAAGATTTGACTCCTAGGAGTGTTCAATCTTGCATACTCAGCAAACCTCGATCCTAGAGCAGAGTCGGAGTCCTTGATAGTTCGGGGATACTTGTCCCTAGCATCATACTCTTGCTCTGTCTTTCGCTTCCTAGAGTTTCCGTTTCCACCACTTTCGGTAGAGACTCTATTTTCCTCATGCTTTCCTCAGCCTTTATGTATTTGCTTGCTCTTTTTTGGAGCTCAATCATGCTCTCAGGGGGATATTTTGCCAACGACATCTGAAAGAAGGTGTTCGTCATTCCATTCTCCAAGGCTATCATAGCTACTTTATTTTTCAGATCAGGGACATTCAAAGTCTCCTTGGTGAAGCGTTTGAGATAATCCCTTAGATTCTCATTCTTTCCTTGTTTCACTTGCATAAGATATGCAGAGCTTTTCTCATGGACTTTTCCACTAATGAATTGATTAATGAAATCCGTGCTCAATTCCTTGAAAGAGCCAATCGAGTTTGCGGGCAACCGGCTATACCATCGTTGAGCCATGCCTGCAAGGGTTTGAGGCAACGCCTTACACTTGAGAGCGTCGCTAACGGATTGCAACAACAGTGCATTTGAGAACGTCCTCACATGGTTTGAGGGATCACCCATTCCATCGTATGCCTTTATCGTAGGCATCTTAAACTTCCTGGAGACATGAGCATTCATCACCTCATTAGTGAATGGGGGTATGGGATCGTCAGGGTCTCCAAGTGGCATCAGGTCTTTGGGATCACCCCTGGGGGTTTCCACCCTCGTAGCTCCTCCGATTGGGGCATCAGCCCTTTTCCGTCTCCTAGAAGACCTTTCCAAATCAATGAAGGGAATCTCTCCTGAAGTTGGAGGAGGTCTATTCTGATTCTGCCTTGCTTGCTCTCTGGCCATATCGTCCTTCAGCTTTTGGATCTCGGCCTCATGAGCATTGATCTTTTCAGCAGCTGTTAAAGGGGGTCCATCAAGGATTCTTTGGGTCCTTCTCACAGGTTCTTTGCTTGCACGCCATTTAAGAACCCCAAATTTTGGATATAATTAAAACTTTTTATTATATACTGAGGTAATGGTGAATAGTGATTATGACTACGATGTAACGATTGAGATAATGAATGAATGGAATGGATATGGATTCAAATACTTATACGTCATGAAGAATGCTAATGGTTGACAACTTAGGTAAGAATAATCTATCTCCTAGGGGAATAAGATATGGCAATTCCAAGTAGGAGAATATTCTTATGTCATCCAGATCGATAACGATTAGTCCAGTGGTTCCGTGAAAAGGTTAAGGAACGCCCGAGAAAGAACAAAGAGACACTGTCATAAATATAGGGAATAAAGGAAGAATAAAGAATGAATAGTGTTTTTGGTGGAAGTGAGAATACTATGAGACGACACTATATAGAAGTATTCGGAACGGATTTCCGAGTTCGTATTAGTGATCCAGGGGAAAAGAAGTGTATGTAAAAGCTGTCGGATTCTGAAAAATCGCACTTTTATTTTCTCCGAGAGTTCCCTGGACACTGATAGACTTAAGGATTTAACGAAAGGATTTAAGGAATTTGAATTCGAAAGTTAGTAAGAAAGATGGAGAACGATAGCATTAATAATAAAAAAAATTCCGGTAAACCCTAATTAGAAATCCGTGAGATATTCCCACGAACGATCAATCGAAACGAGCAATAACCGGACAAAAGAAACAAGCAGAGGAAGCAAGAGTCATGCATAATCTACTAGAAAAGATCTAGCAACCACGTGGACTCAAGTAACTAGGATACTTAGCAAGGAAACTAGTACTTTGAAAGAAAACCACTTCGTTAGCTTATAACCATCCAAAACACAACACACGTCTCTTGGATTGCATCATGCATGACCACACCACCTTTAATAAAGCTACTTTAGCTAGATATTATCAAGATGAGGTGTATTATGCAAGAGAACCAAGCAACCAAAGATCAAACACTCCATTCTCTCCATTTTGTTCAAACTGCCCAGCAGAACACCCTCAAAGAAGAAAATTCATATCTGCATTTCTATCCATGATAAAATCACCAAATTTTTACCACAGTCTCTCCACTCCATGTGTAATATTCGCTCAAAATTTCATGGCCAACAAATTAGTATAGCCTAGTCAAATCCATGCTCAAAGTTGGGGAAACAAATCTGCCCAGTTTCTGTCCAACAGAAAAAGAGGGCTCAAAACCCTAGCTAGGAAGCTTCATATCTGATGATCTAGGACTCAAAACAAATCTTATGAAGAGCCCAAGATGTGGTAAAAATTTGAGAGCTAAATTCTTATTTTTTAATTTTCTATGATTTTTACAAGTTTAGGGTGAATAGTAACTTCCAAGAACTAATCTTTGATTTCTTGTTTTCTTTGGTAGATCCAAGCTTTTTTAAGAATATACAAGGACTAGAACAAGCTTAGTAAGGCTAGTACAAACGCGAACGAACACCTAAAAACGCGAACGAACACCTAAAAACCCGCTTGGTTATAACTTTGGTAAAACACTTAGAAAACGAACGATAAAACTCGAGGTATAATCTCGGTTCGTAATCGATCGACTTTAAAACTTATACGACTTAAGTATATACCGAGTGTGGGTATGATGACATGTCATAATAACGAACAAATGTCGGATTGTATCAGTAATAAAAAGAGTTACACTAAAAAGTGTATAACGGGATAATTCGAAAACGTGTCTCGACTTAAGTGAAGTTATACTTAAGACTTTTAAAACGTGTTAAGTGGTTAATCTCGAATGTTCTGATTGTTTATAGATCATCGAGCAGACCCAGGACACACTATCTTCACCCACACCCGATTACCTGGCAAGTGTTCAAAACTTTGAACCAGATGTTATGATAATATATATATGTGATTGCCAATTTACATATGCCATAGCATGCATGCCTATTGTCAAATTATATTATGATACCTGTTCCCTGAATTGATATTGGCTTATAGACTAGATACGAATTATCAGTTATAAGCCGGATTGTTTTGATAAGACCCTTAGCGAAGGGCATATGATATTCATTCTTAAATATAGACCGGGTGTCGGTATTTTGAGATATAGATAGTCGTGAAAACCCGGAGGGATTCCAACGACAGATGATTATTTATCTGAGGAATGTTATTGTTAAACGTTATTTATATTCCATAAAGTATCAATTACTTGGAAATATTTCGAGGAATGTTATTCGAGTATTATCTCTGTCGAGAGATATTAAATGAATGTTAGTTTCGAATATTCATTTAGAGTTGATTATTTAATGAATATTATTTTGATATTCATTAGAATGTTATTTATTAAATGAATATTACTTTCGAATATTCATTTAAGGTTTTATGTACTTAATGAATATTATTTTAAAATATTCATTGGAAGTTCTATTTACTTAAGGAATATTATTTCGATTATTCCTTTAAAGTTTTGATTACTAAATGAATATTATTTGGATATTCATTTAGAAGATTATTTATTAAATGAATATTATTTTCAAATATTCATTTAAGGATTGACCTATTTATTGAATATTATTTTAAACATTTATTGGAGTTTAATTATTTAATGAATATTATTTCGAATATTCATTTAAGGAGGGATTTATTTAGTAAATAATTCCATATATTCATTCGAGGATTACTTACGAGCTATATTACAATTTAATAATATTCCGTAATTATTATTGAGTTAATAAATATTCTTGGAATATTTATTTAAATCTTTTAAATTCTTTTTAAAAATGATTTATATTAGTCGGAGACTATCTGTCACCTCCAGATATTATGTAAAATATTTCGGAGTCTTTTTTCGACTATTTTATCAAGGAAAGGTTCCCAACTCTTTATTTTTCATTTAAATCTATCTTGAAAAGGATTTAAATGCTCGCTCAATCTTCCATGTTATAGGGGAACCTACTTGAGCAATGTTATTTATCTTGTAGGCTTCCCGGTCATAAATCTCATAATTTATCCTTTTCACTCGCAACTTGGTTGCTATGGACTCATTAAGTCTGTGTGCACCTTCTCATCATTCGAGGGGTAAGATTGTTGGAACAAGTTGATATCCATTAACAAGCAAAAGCTTGGGAAATGTTGGTGAATTTTCCTTTCCAACTAGATACGACTACTTTGTGGAGTCTTATCAACAAGTATTTCACTTGGGGAAGGGAGGACAAACTTTACGTTTCGATGCTATGGATTTATTCGAACTAGGAGTCGTGTGTAAGAGGCCGAGTCACGCGGTTCATCACAAGGCCTAACCATTGGCCAGGGAGTTACTATTAAAGCTAATCGATGAGTGGAGCCGTCAGTTCTTCCTTCTACCGGTAGTAAACTATATTGGGCTGTACCATCCCCGACTAATCATCAGGGAGTGGGACAGCTGGCGCGTGATAACTCCAGCATTGGTTCATCTCCCAAATTGGGAATTCCCTGCAACACGTATCGAAGAGACTTCTTTTAGGTTGACGGTGTCTTCCGCAACACGTATCGAAGAGACTTCTTTCAGGTTGTAGGACTTCGAAAAATGTTAATAACTGGAATTGCAATATTTTCCTTGCAAGTTCCTCTTTATATGATAAATGATAATATCTGGCTTATCTTTGACATAGCAGATATTCCCACCTATATATGTATTTTGAGTTACGTCTTAACTTCATCGTTTATGTTATTCTGGCATCATTTCCGTAAATGCATGGCATATGGTTTGAAAGATACTTTTGAACTGTTATATATTATCGTTCAGTTAAATATTATTGTTGGTGGGCTATTGCTCACCCTTGCTTTATTATTACATCACAACAACAGCTAGACCAGATGATTCGCACAAGGCGCACTCGATGCTGGCGAGGGCGATGAGACTACCGGAGCTGAAGAGAAAGCTATTGGTAGGATAGATTCATTCTTTCAGTACCAAATATATGGACTAGTATGACTTATGTAAATGGATGGCAAAGAGTATGTATTCATATTGTAACTCTTTTGGGTTGTAAGAACTCATAATGTGTTTAATAAAATTTGATTGTTACTCTGATTTCATCTCTGGGACTATAACGGGTGTGTTTTATATTGTTGTGTTGGGTCATAAAGATGTTACACGCCACCTCCTCGGGGCTTCATCGCGATCGTCATCCTCAGACTACGAATCATCAGTGTAAGGCCCAGAGTAATCGTAATCTCCTTGCTCAGGAGGGGATAAACCCCTAATGTAAGGTGGTTGATACGGCTCATGTATCTGTAGGGAATGACCACTTGGTCCAGGTTCCCTTTGATTTGAGGGATAGTTAGGCAACCCGTATGCCGGGTTGGTGCTTACGGGGAGTGTACTGGTGGAGATCTGAACTCCTGGAAGTGGTGGACGGCTAGTCAGAGGAGAGACCACCATATGAAGTTGGCAAGTCTCCTGCCCCGGGTGGATGACCACAGGTAGGGTTCTCTCAGCATGGGGGTTCGTTCCTATAGGTTGAGAAACTTGAGTTTGAGTGGTTGTCTCCATTGATGGGGGTACGTACCCTTGCTCCATAACAACAGGTGGAGCGGAGGTGACGGCTGGTGGAATAGAAGCAACGGGGGTGGCCTCGGTTGAGACCGATGTTGTTCCTCGTGTGTTAACCATGGTTGATGTTGTCCCACAGACGGCGCCAAATGTTGTCGAATAAAAATTAGGGTTGTTAAATTGCGGCTAGGGTTCGTGAGCTTCGTGCTTTAATGTCTGCGCTTGCGTTTTCGTGACCTAATTCGGGTCTTCACAAGATGCCTACGTATCTCAAAGTTGAGAATCAAGCCAAGACGTAGTTCTGAGAATGAGGGGTCAGGCCCTTATATAGGTTGTGAGAGCTCTAGAATTATGGTAGGATTTGGAGACTTGGTGGGCAAGCCACTGCCTTGAGGAAGGTTCTAGACTCCTTCCTTGTAGGAGTCTGTTTCCATATCGAATTAGGTGCCTTGGGGGCTACTTCTTATCCCAGGGGTATTCTAGAACGTTCCTTGATTCCAGAATGTTCCTGGTTTGTGGACCAGGCCCATGTTAGAAACAAGCTTATGCCGGGCGTTCCCGGGCTGTTCTTTGGGCTTAATCATTAATTAAGAATTTAATGCCCAACTAGGGTTTCAGGCCTTATTAATGAGCCAAAAAATGTGGTATTAATTATATCTTTAGGGATTATTTTTCACCCATATCACTATACTATATTATAATAGCTAAAGCATTAAAAGTTTTTGTACCTGTTTTTTAGTACCTATTTTTGGTACTTCATGTTTTTACTTAATACCCATACTTATACATTACTATATTTTCACCTAAATACCTTTACCTATATCTATCTATACTATTACATTAAACCCAAAATATTGAAAGATATAAAAAAATATAATTATAAATAATTAATCAATTTCTTTTTTTTTATGCAGAGCATGTTACCTTTTATGTTTTTTTAATAACTAATGAATTCTTTTTCAGGTAAAATTTCTATTTAATAAAATATTATAATTACTAATAACTTATTAAGTAACTTTTTCAGATAAAATGTATTATCTTTTCTATATTTTCTAATTAAAATCCTACTTTTTTCTGAAAATTTTAAGGGTTATATTATAACAGCTGAAACATTAAAAATTTTGGCACTTGTTTTTTGGTATTTCGTATTTTTACTTAATTACCCTTACTTATATATTAGTATCTTTTTACCTAAAAAACCTTACTTATATCTATCTATACTATTATATTAAAGCCAAAATATTGAAAATATAAAAAAAAATAATTACAAATAACTAATCGATTTCCTTTTTTATGTAAAGCATGTTACCTTTTATATTTGAAAGGATATCTTCGATATATTATTTATTTTTGGTATTTGTACGATTTAACATAAAATTTAACTACACTTAGTTATCCTCACCACTAGGTCATTTATTTAATTGATTCAGTCAAATGGTTAATTCTAGCAAAATTTATCTTCTTACTTATAAGAGATATTCCGTTATATTGAAAAATCAAATTATATATTTTTATGGAATATATCTCTACATCAAGACAATAAGATCGAAAAAGAAATATCGAGGTTCGATATTTTTTAGATCTTCATTGAAACATTGATAAGGCGACAAACTCGAACAAAGAATATTCGAGGTTTATTATTTTTTAGAGAACTCATGCTATATTTAATAAAAATTAATTTTTATTTCGAAAAATATTCTGTCTTTGCACTCAAAATATTCTCTCATCATAGAAAAGACTTTTAATCCTCAAGAATATTAATATTCATTGATAGAATATTAATACCGATTTTAATCTCGTGCCAGAAATATTTAAAGTAATTTTTCCCCTACCTCTTAAATTTATTATAATTTCGGAGAAAATTATTTTAATCACTCAAAAATATTTTCTACACTCTCAAAATATTTTATATTGGGAAATATATTCTAAGTATTTATTCTAGTAAAAACATTGGTCAAAAGATTTTTCTGTTTCAAGAATAGACCAATTATATTTTATTCAAAACCGAAACCTGATTTATTCATATTAAATCAAAATAAGATACTTGCACTTGGTAGAATGACTTGAAACTTTATATGAGTCACTTAAATGTTAATTTCTATGCATGGTAAAAGTTTCATAATTTTTCAAGAATTTTGGTCCGGGCACGAAAATTGAGATAGTTGGTCCACGTTTGACCAGGTTTGACCAAGTCAATATTGACCAAAATTGACCAAACTTTCCATATCTTCATTTTATAATATTTCCAAGTGCTACATATTTTTAGTTTTATTTATTGGATATTCTTGGGATTATCGGTTATTTAATTAACGATACGTGTTACGTATTTAATTATCAATCAGTACGAGTTTATTACAATATATTTGAGATATAAAGGAGCTGGGATCTTTTGTTGTCTTCTAGCACACCCACTTGCAAAGAAACACAAAACCACTACAACTAACACAAAACTACTTTCCACCTCATCAATCCACACCTTTTCAATCTCAACCACTCTTTTTTCCTTCAGTCCTCACCAATCCTTTCACTCAACTCCTCCTACAAATAAACTCCTTCCCACACCCATTTTACACAAGCTAAGGAGCCATAGAATTGCTGAGATTTTAGAAGTATAAGCTCTCTTCATCTATAGAAACACTCTATACACATACTTTTTCTCAAAAACCATATCTTTCTTATATATAGCTTAGTTCCTTCAACCAAGCTCTCTCCCACCAAGCAAGCTCCTCTACCACTACTTTCCAGTCTCCCGAAGGGCTGCCCAAGTTCGACAAACGAGCCAAAATCCGGCCGAAGCTCCGGCGAATTTTTTCGGCGAACTTTTCTGATCGTCTTCAAAAGTGGCAACATTTTAGCTTCATATTCGAGTCTTAACCGACCATATTTTCATACATATAAGAGCTTTACTTACATCTCTTCATCTTTATTAAGCTCTTATATCGGATCTCGAACCGGACCATAAAATCCGTACAAGGATTAATATTCCAACACCTCAGAAAAAGGTTATATTTGACGACGGTCAAATCAATACCCAAAGCTTGATTATTTTTCCTTCTATCACCTCTAGTGTTCCGGGGAAAAGAATCTAAAAAATTTATTAAACTTTAACGCACTTACTTTGGCCATTAATATTTTATTGTCTTGATATATATAACTGTGCTAACGCGTGAGTTGTTTCCCTTCTTTCACCTCTAGTGTTCAGGGAGAAATAAGTTATTAAGCTTCTATTATACATATTCTTGTCGTGTGGCATGTTTAAATTACTTGTTCGTGTCTGTTTAATTCAAACCTGTAATAGCGTGGCGAAAGCTGTTTATATATTTTTTGTACCTTTTTTTTTGGTCCTCACACTTGTGAGTGATTTTACTTTCTGCACTTTATATATTTTCCGCACTAGTTTAACGCATAATAGCGACCCTCGTTATTTTATAACGAGCTACTTTTATATACGTGTGAGTTATATTTGTGTGTGGTGTTTAATTGACCAAAACGTGTTAAAGTGCAAATTGTTAAAGTTATATTGTAACACACTCGTTTAAATATATACGAATAGTCTAAAAGAAGACTATATCGAACGAGGAGTTGTTTAACAAAAGATACTAGCCACAAAGTTTTTAAAAGGACTTGATATATACATTACTTTGAAAATAGACGTATTTTCAACAATGTTCTAAAAATCGCTAGGCGGGTCTAGGCGGTGAGCCTACCTTCTAGCGATTAATCGGCTATGCGGCAATTAATCGGAATGATTAATCGGAACTATTAAAATATTTTTTTATATATTTTATTTTTAATATTTAAAAATATATTTTATATAAGTAAAATATAAATATCTTCATTTTATTATTAAATATGATGAGTGAATTTACACTTTCATGTGTAAAGTATATTTTTTATTTTAAAAAATTTATATTTTTAAAGTTTTATTCTTAATTTGACTATTTTTTAAAAATTTGACCGATTAATCGCGCCTAATACCGCCTAGGGCCGATTAATCTCCGCCTAATCGATTATTCCCGCCTAACTAATTAAACCGACTAATACCACCTAAACCTGCCTAAGCCTGCCTACGCGCCGCCTAATCAAAGAAACGTCGAATGATCGATTTTTGCAGAATTTAGACATTTTCTGGCCGTTTATCGCCTAGGCGGCGATTAATAGGCCGCCTAGGCCTATTTTTAAAACACTGATTTTCAATAACGAAGTAATTTTAAGTATACTTCGACATTTACAAAAGTCGAACAAAAGTATACGATTATAAACCTTATAAGCCTACGAGCTAAAAGGAATTAATCAATATTTACAAACTCTGAGATACACTTAAATCTCATTAAAAGGAGTATTGTATTAAAAATATTCTTCGATTTACAAGACATATCGAACATAAGAATACATATAAAGTCGTAAGCAAATAAAGCTTATAAAACTTATCGTAATTCATATTCGTATAAGAATATTAAAGTCACTCTCGGTCTAGTTAAGACATACTAGTCCAAACTCATTTTTTTTATCACGGTTTTATTTCGTAGATATTGTTTTCTAAGTTTTGCAGTGAGATGAAGTTGAAGTGAGGTGATTCTCGTTCTAAGACCCAAGTCCTAGGCGTACTAACGGGGAGTTAGTAGCCTTCGCACCGTGAAGAAGAGGGAAGACCCAAGACCTTTCATCTAAGACCCAAGATCGGTAAAAGCTAAGGATTCAAAGACTACACCAAGGTTCTACACCAACTTTGAAGATGTAGCGGGGAGTTGTTGTCTAAGATATGTTATGTAGCTTTCACAACGACTTTGAGGGAGTAACGGGGAGTTACGTTCTAAGACAAGTCTTGTGGGTTTTTATATTTATTGTGAGATAGTGTCGTGGAGACACGTACTGATAAGTATTGAAAGGTATGGGGACATTTGATAAGTGCATATTTTTGCATATTTTTATTACCTATTTATTCCTTGAACTCGTATTTTAATAATTTATTTTGTTGCATTTCAGGAAATTCGTTAATAAATAAAGAAATGGCAAAATAAAGAAATAAAGAGCAAGGAAGGGAAAACGAGGAAGAAAAAGGACTTAAATGAAAAAAGGAAAAAGAATTAGGAGCTTGGAGGAAAAGGAATCTTTCAAGACACATGGAAGGTGGAGATCGTCCCAACACACTAAATAAGTGTATGGCCAAGATCCACTCAACAAAGCTTAAGGAGGAAGGAAACAATTGGATGGCTAGGATTTCTCCACCACATTAGAAGGTGTATGGTGGAGATTCACCCAACACACCCCTAAACCCTAATTCTTATCCTATAAATACCCCCTTACCCCCTTGTATTTAATCATAGATTTTAGGGTAGTTTTAGGATAGCATAATTTTCTTTCTTTTCTTGTTTTGTAGATCTAAATTTTGTAAACACTCCTTTTAAGTTTAAAGCAATTTCAAGTTTTCTTTATTTTCTTGTCTTGCTCTCTCATTTATGTTGACTCGCTTTCGTTCTTTTCGTAAATCCGTTTAGTGGACAAAGTAACGAAATGCTAACCACTTGGGGTTGAAAGTAACGATTTTTAATTTCTTGTTCTTAGTTGAAAATTGTAGTTGAGCCCCTTTAAATCTTCATTTTATTGTTGGGTTTATTGTTCAAGATTTAATTTTGAGTTGTGTTAAAATTAGTGTTTAAATTTCTAGATCTATTTTTAGTGCTAGCTTGTATCTTTTAATTTTCCGGCATCATTTACATTTTCCGGTGACTTTATTCCGGCACGAAATCAATTTGTGTCGGGGTTCGATCCGTTTTCTTTTCTTAGCAGTTTGTAGTTTGAATTTAATATATGTTCTTCACATTGTCATATTTCATGTCACCTGTTCTGTTTCTTTGTGCTTTCTTTTTCTTTTGTTTTTCTGCTGTCTACAATTCTGAGTCCCATTTTGCTGGCCCATTTATGGATTCCTGGCCAATTTTCATTTCTACCTTTTTTTTATGTGTGTCGCCACTGTTTAGATTGTTTAGCTTTTAAAATGTGTAGTTAATCTTTTTCATAATCTCATTTCCGTTTCTTTAACTGGTTTTGAATTTTGTTAGCTTAACTGTTCCCATTTTCAGCCTTGAATTCTATTTTTTATTTTATTGCCATTTATAGATATGAAGTTCCTGGTCCATTTATAAACCTAGCTCATTTTCTTATTAGTTTGCATGTTAGGCCCAACTTGGTTATAGTCCGTAGCCCATGTCACTGTTTTGTTTTTAGCCCAATAATCATTTCCTGGCCCAGCATCAATTAAAGCCCATTCCATTTTTAGTTCATTTACCTCTCTCATTTTAGTGGCCTTTTATCTATTTTTGTTTGCTTCCTTCTTTTGTTTATCTACTATGAGTTCAACCTGGTACTTATTTCACTGTAATGTATTTAATTTTGATAATTAGGTCAACTTTTTATTTATTAAAATCTTTTACGCTTCATTTTTTTATGCATGTTAAAATATACTTCTAAATTTGTTTCGTTAATTAGCTAGCCTAAATCTTGATTCCCGCAGCTTTATATTCCGTAACATTTAAATCTTATGTTATGCCATTACTTAGTTTTTTTTACTGTTTTAATTCGTAAAAATACAATCTCATCTCAAAATCACTTGTCCTAATCCGCCTAGATTAAAAATTAAGAATCGCGAAAATATTAGTATCTCTGGATCGGTATCTAAAATATTAAAATGACTGAATTGTGCGCTTGCAATTTTAAATGTTTATTCCTAGCACATCAAGTTTTTGGCGCCGCTGCCGGGGACTAATTATTTTTCGCGCCTTGATTTTTAATTTTTCGGATTAGTTTTACTTGTCTTATTTTTGTCTCGTTTTTTTACGAAAGTTGGAAATTTCGAGAATCTCCTCTCGAAGCTTTGAAAAAATGGGAATTTTTGGAAGCGTGCTTCGGTAACCCGTATTTCTCTCTGTTCACCTTTTTTTTTGCCAAGAAAGGAAACATTTCATTAAACTTTCAAATCATTCTTCAGTACAGAAATAAAATCCGAGTGGATATTTTCCCCTCGTCAACTACGACCAGCTGGAGAACTAGTATTCCTCGCTATAAACTGAGCAACCTTGTTCGCGGATCGTTTAACAAACCTTAAAGATACCTCCTTATCTTTTAACTCAACCAGCAAATTATACAATCCTCAGCCATTCTCCCCAAGTACGAAAGCTTAGTCGTAGAGCTCCTGATTGCTTGTACAGACACCAAACTGTCCGTTTCAACTACAAAACCCCTTCCCTGCTGTGCTTTAACCTAGCTTAATGCTTCCCTAATACCCATAATGTCTGCCATGACTGGATCAACTTTGCCCAACATGCATTTTGCTGTAGCATCGATTACTTCTCCCTTATGATTCCGTGCAACTAGCGAGAAACTATAACAGTTGGATTCCTCAAAGATTGCAGCATCAGTGTTTAGCTTAATCTTATCTAACGCTGGTAAAGTCCAATGCTCGTCACCATCGTCCTCTGTCATCAAACCCAGAAAACGATTAAAGGTTTTATCTTGAGCACTACTCCACTGATTAAGCATAGAATTAGCTGATGATATAATCTCTATAAAGTCTCCTCCCTTCTGGTTCCATACTAGCTCATTTCTGGCCTTCCACAATGCCCAGCAAACCATTACTTTCGATCGAACATCATTCCCTTTGTACATCTGCAGCACTGCATCCAACCACTCTGCAAAGTTATTGTGTGCATTTGATAACACATTCATGCCCACTTTATCCCAGCAAGATTTTCCAAGCGAACATGTAACCAAAGTATACATTATAGATTCTAGCTCGTCATTACAACTTGGACAGGTAATGTTAACATTGACATGTTTAGCTCTCAAACAATCCTTCGTTGGAAGACATCCCCTTGCAGCCCTCCATAAGAAATTCTTTACTTTTGGTGGAACTTTTAAATTCCACAGCTTTCTCCAAAAACCGGAGTTGTTACTTGACTGATTGTTCTCTGCCCCACTCTGTAAACTCAAATAAGCACTCTTCACCGAGTATTGACCCATTTTCTCAAACTTCCAGTACCATCCATCATTTTCGTGCTGCCTAATAGGAATCGATTCTATTAGTTGCACTTCTCTTTGATCAAACATGTCATTCAGGATATCCCTATCCCACCCCGTCTCTTCTAGACTAAACAGAGAAGCCACCATTTGATTTTTCAGACGTTCATTCTCAGAGTGAATAAAAGGATCATCGTTGCAAGGTAACCAGGGCTCTCCCAAAATATACACTGACCTCCCATTTCCAACAGATCGCACTGCACCTTTCTGAAGTAAATCCTGTGCTACAAGGACACTACGCCATATGTAGCTGGGATTGCATCCTACTTTGGCTGATAAAAACGATCCATTAGGATAATATCGTGCTTTGTAGAATCTTGCAACTAGACTTTCATGATGCACCATTAACCTCCATCCTTGCTTCCTAACCATGGCCACATTGAATTCAAAAATATTTCGAAAACCCATCCCCTTTCAGATTTTCTTTTATCCATTCTTTCCCAAATCAACCAGTGAATACCCCTATCTTTATCCGATCCATTCTTCCACCAATAACGGCACATAATTCTTTCCAAATCTCTGCATAATTCCTTAGGAAGCAGAAAAACTCCCATTGCATAAGTGGGAATTGATTGTGCTACCATTTTTATAAGGATCTCCTTCCCTCCCTTAGAAACACACTTTTTATCCCATCCTTCCACTCGACTTTGAAGCCTATCTTTCAGATATCCCAATATTACACTTTTCTTTTTTCCAATAAAATTTTGCAAGCCCAAATACGTACTGTTGTCATCAGCTTCTGGGAACTGTAATACATTACAGACATCTTGCTTTGTAACCTCAGAGATAATCCTGCTAAAGAAAACAGAAGACTTTTGTACGTTTACTTTTTGCCCCGAGGCTTTCTCGAAAACCCTCAACATATCCACCACATGAGCAGCATTCACCGTATTTGCTTGACAGAAGATGTAACTATCATCTGCAAAAAATAGATGTGATAAAATGGGAGCTCCTCTTGTAACTTTAACCCCCTGAAGAAAACCACGTCTCTCATAATCCTGAATTAATGCAGTAAAACCCTCCGTACAGATAAGAGAAAGATATGACGACAAGGGATCACCTTGTCTAATGCCACGTTCAGGAATTATAGAACCGAATTCTTTATCTGCATGAGAAATTCAATATCTGGAAGACATCACACACTCCACAAACAGATTGGTAATCTTGTCTTCAAAACCCAACTTCAACAGCATTGCTCTAAGAAAACCCCATTCAACTCGATCGTAGGCCTTACTCATATTGAGTTTCAGTGCCATCCAACCCTTCTTACCTTTATCCTTCCTCTTCATATAATGCATAATCTCGTACGTAATCATTATATTGTCGGTTATTAATCTCCCCGGTATAAAAGCGCTTTGAGTTTCCGAGATCACCTTGTCAATTACCTCCTTAAGTCTGTTGGCAAGTACCTTTGAGATGATCTTATACACTACATTACAGAGAGAAATTGGCCTTAAATCAGTCATGAGCATAGGGTAATTTTTCTTCGAAATTAACACAATATTAGTGTCCGTTAGATGCTCTTCAAACTTCCCCATTGTAAAGAATTGCCACACCATTCTGATTATATCCATGCCTACTATATCCCAGTACTTTTGATAGAACCCTGGGCTCATTCCATCCGGTCCAGGAGATTTCTCTGGATGCATATGAAATAGGGCTCTTTTAACCTCCTCGTCTGGCACAGGCCTGATTAACTCTTCATTTTGTTCCCTCGTGACTTTACTTTGAACACAATTTATAATTCCTTGCCATTCCGTCTCTGAAGCTTTAAAAAGAGTTGAAAAATAGTGAATCAAAGTCTCTTCCATGCCTAAACCCCACCCCACTTTCAAGCCATCATCGTTATGTAAATACATGATTTGATTATTTTTCCTCCTAGCCTTTGTTGAAGCATGAAAATACTTTGTATTCTGATCGCCCTCACTTAACCATAACTGTTTGCCCCTTTGCTTCCAGAAAATCTCTTGTTGCACATAGATCTCAGACAACCTTTTGCACTCTTCTTGATATCTTCTCACTGAAATCTCATCCCTTCTCTCCTTCAGCAATCTGATCATCCTCTTACACTGCTGAATACGATCTCTAAAACAGCCTGTGATCTCCTTACCCCAGCTCCATAGCAAATCGGAACATATACCAAGTTTTTCCTGCCAGGTTTTATCACGAGAATTTCTTCACGTATCCTGTACAATTTGACGGCACATAGGCTCACGTAACCATGCATTTTCAAACCTGAACTTCCTGTTATAATGAGCTTGTTTTGGAGTGTCGACTGGTTCTAGAAGTAACGGACAATGGTCAGACGTGGATACTTCCAAGTTCGTTAGCTTGGCTTCCTGAAAATGACTCATGAAACTCATACTAGCTATTGCTCTATCCAAGCGAATTTCCATCCACTTATCAGTGCCTCGACCACGTTCCCAAGTGTAAGGATACCCCAATAACTCCAAATCCACCAACTGGCAATCATCTAACACATCCCGGAAACCTTGTAACAGCCACGTCGGATAACGTCTGCCTCCTTTTTTATCCTCTTGTCTTAACACATTATTCATATCTCCTATTAGAACCCAAGGTAAATAATATGTTACATATAAAGAATGAATAAGTTGCCAAGTATCCCTTCTCTTTGCACGATTAGGCTCTCCATATACCCCTGTTAATCTGTAATTATGCCAACCTTGAACTGAGATATCTACGTCAATATGATTCTTACTAAGAGAATTTAGAGAAACTTCGTCCTTGTTCTTCCATAAGAAAGCAATTCCCCCACTATGTCCCTGAGCCTTCACTGCAATCATACCCTCAAAACCCAACAACCTTCTAATACTCTCCACCTTGTCTTTTTTACATAAAATTTCGCATAAAAATACGAAACTGGGCTTCTTCTGGAGAACAATCTCCTTAAGGAATTGAACGGCCCACGGGGTCCTAAGCCCATGGCAATTCCAACTTATAGTACTCATAATTCTAGGCGAGCTCCGTCTTCAGAACCCGCCTTCAGCACGTTTTTTGGAAGTAAACTCTCTTTTGGGCTTATGTCTGTACTATTTTCTTCCACCATTATTTCCTCCAAGTCCGAGTCCGTATGTAATTCAGTATTCAAGCCCATTTCGATATCGTTTCCCAGCCCACTACTATCGGTTCTACGCTTCTTATTTTCCACATCTGATATTCCTTTTTTATTAGCTGTCATTTGATTGGATAATTAAGAAAACTCTGTTTGTTTAGATATTCCAGCTATCGCGCCCTTTGCCACATTTTGAAAATTTGTTACACCCTTGCCATATCTTCTAGCACTAACTGAAAGGCATATGACTCAGCCTATTTGTAGTTAGAGGATCCTAATCAGCTTAAACCAAATTGTAATAAGTAAATATACATATGACCTGTCACAGGAATCTCAAGAAGTATTATCTGTCAGAAGAAAGAAGAAAAGTCAATCTATAGTTTTGATGTTATACACTGGAAGACGATTCAGTTATCTGATCAAGCCCCAGTATAGCATTGAAGTGAATGGATTCATTTAAACAGTGACAGAGATTTTTCGAGTGATAGTTTGAAGATCAGTTACAGTACAAGAGAATTGAGAGAAGAAACAAACCACAACCTAAAGTCAAAAGTGAAGAAGCATCGTTGAAGTTAGTCGTTCATGAACCAGACAGTACATCGAACGTCAACACAAATCAGTGGTAATTCTTAACTACCTTTAGTGGTTTGTAAGAATTAAATTAATTATTTATTGATTTAATTAAATTCATTTATAATTGATATAAATCATTTAGTTGATTTAATTACATGAATTAATTCTGGAAGAATTAATTTATTTATTTAAATTAATTATTGTATCAATTAAAAATGAATTAGTTAATCATTAATTAATTAAATGGATCAATATGACTTAAAGAAAGAAGATAGGATTAAGTCTTGGAGAAGGAAAATTCGGTATGACCTAATTTTAAGTCATACCGACAGAAGCTTTTCTGATTTAAGTCTTACCGACCTGATTTAAGTCTTACCGACCTCTGCCAGCTGTTGTAAGTCTTACCGAATTTCTGTTAAGTCATACCGACACATTTTATGTCTTAATGGAGGTTTGTGTAAGTCTTTATGAAGGAAAATCAAGTCTTGGTAGCAGTTTAAGTCATGCTGGAGCAGTTAAATATCCTACAGAAAGCCAGCAAGACCTGTTACTAATATAAAAGAACAGAACACAGCAGATTAAGTCATAACGGAGAAAACACAGCAGAAACATTTCATCAAGAACAGAATTCTCTCTCTCAAGAACACCAAAGCTTAAACAATTCCCAGAAATTCAAGTTCTTCATCTTTGTTATATTCTATCCGCTAGAACTTGTTTATTTGTGATTCTTGTACTACTAGCGAATTAAGTTTCCTAGTTCTTTTCTTGATTATTAGTAATTAAATTAGAAAAGTTCATGTCGAATTTTCTAATTAGTTATTAACATCTTGATAAGTTGTTATACTGATTTTGTAACACCACATCAAGTTAATATACAGTTATATTCAACTTGAAAAATTGTGTTAAATAATTCCGCACATAAATTTGTCTTTATCAAATTTAATTTAAAGGACAAATTTCGATAAAAAGGTAAAGATTGTATTCAACCCCCCCCTTCTACAATCTTATCGGACCTAACAATTGGTATCAAAGCTGATTGATTGATACACAAATCAAAGATCCCATTTTACTCGATTAAAAATCATCCTCGAATTTTTTAACTCTCTTAAAAAATTCATCATGTCTTCTAAAGTTGGAACTGTGAAAATTCCCATATATGACAAAAATAGTTATGATATGTGGAAGAATAAAATGTTAATGTTCCTCGAGGTTGCAAATCCTAAATATATGAAAGTCTTATCAGATGGACCTATAATACCTTTTGGAATAATTCCTGAAGTTGTTACTGATGGAAAAGTTATTTCCCCTGCAAGGTATGTACACAAAGACTCTTCTGAATACACTCTTGTTGAAAGAGAGGAAGCTGGACTTGACATTAATTTAAGACTGATCTTAATAGACTCTCTAGACTCTGTAATGTACAGTCATGTGATTAACTGCAAAACTGCAAAGCAAATGTGGGAAACCATTGAAACTGTGAATGAAGGAACAGAGGAAGTTAGGGAGAATCGACTAGAAATTCTGACATCTGAGTATGAACACTTTCGATAGCATACAATGAAAGTATTCAAGATGTGTTTGAAAGATATAACAAACTTGTCAACAATTTACAGATGCATGGCAAGTACTACACTCAGAAAGAGATCAACAGAAAATTTCTACTGTCAATGCCTGTTCATCTAGAACATAGAATTACAGCTATCAGAGAGTCTAGGAATCTAAGTGAAATTACTGTAGAAAGACTCTTTGGTGTTTTAAAAACCTATGAACTGGAACAATCTCAACAAAAGGAGATTTATGGAAAAGGAAGAGTTGATAATACTTCTACAGCTCGTATTGTTGAGAACAAACAGGAAGTGGAAGATAAGGTTATTCAACCTTGTAATGTTGATAGTGGTAAGCTTGAAGTTGAAGTTGGTCAAACGAATGCTAGTTCAGATGAAAGAGACTTCTATTCGTTAGAAGAGCTAGATCAGTTGGAAGATGAGTCCATGGCTTTGTTGGTAAGGAAATTCAGCAACTTCAGATTCAGGAAGAATCCCAAGTTCAGGTACAAATCTAACTATAACAGGTTCCAGAGAGGAGGTTCTTCATCCTCAAGTAACAGAGGAGGTTACAAAACTGGAATAGTTGAAAGAAGTAAAATTAGATGCTACAACTGTAATGAACTTGGACATTTCGCTACTGAATGTCAGAAGCCAAAAAAAAACCAAAGAAAAGACTTTGGATCTAAGAAGAAGAAGACAGGTAAAGCCTATGTGGCTGCTGGAAAGAGTTGGGATGATACAGACTCTGAAGATGAAGAGTATGGCAATCTTGCCCTGATGGCAAAATCTGATAACTCCAGTGGTACTTCATCTGAGGTATCATGTATTGACATTCAATATATCTATCAACTTAGTGATACACTAGGTAATGCTAATAGAGAGATTGAAAGGCTAAATTTGTTAAATACAGATCTTAGTAATCAATTATCAGAATTACACGATGTACAAAATTGCCATGATAAACAAAAATCAGAAATAAGAATTCTAAAAGAACTTGAGAGGTCTCTAGCGTTGATAGTGGTTCAACAACGTGAAACAATAGCTGAGCTAGAAAAAAGGGCTAGTGCTACTTCTAATTCATGTAAAGTGGCTAAAGAGTTGTTTAACCAACAAGTTATTAATCAAACCGTGGGTATTGGGTTTGATTATAATGAAGCTATTGGTCGAAAAAGCATTATTACCCCTAATCGTGTCAGTGCTGTAGATAGGGGTATACCATTAGTGCTTAAGGGTGTTAGTAACCCACTCTTTAAGACATCCATAGCAGAACCTTTGGATACTACATCTTTAATCATTAAGGAAGAGATGCGCATTGAGGATTTAGCTAATGGCGTAGTCTTAGAAAGTAATCAAGTTGTTAAAAATGATGAAGATAGAAAAACTGTGTTTAAGAAAGCAGAAAGAGTTGGTGAGTCTACTAGTTCCTTGAAAACTAGTAATAGAAGTAACAACATGAATAAATGCAACAACATATCTACCATGCATGCTATTCCTGTTATTGATACTGCTCATAAAAAGTGTGATGCTGTTAATTGCATGTCTTGTGCTTTTAATATAATGTCTGCTTACTTTAACGGTAATCATGCATGTGTTGATAAGAATGTTCCTAGACAGCATATGAGCAGAAATAAACATGTTAGATCCAGGACTGTAAAATCACCTAATTCTAAGATTAGGACTCCAAGTCCTTCTCAGGATATGGTGAAGACATGGTTACCCAAGCTGAAACCAAAACAAGTTAAAGCTGTTTACAGGGTTAAATGTCCAGTACCTAAAGAAAATGTTGTTAAAATACAAAGTGTTGCTTTACCTGATAAAGGTCAATTCTTTAAGTACTCCGGACCCAATCAAATTTGGGTTCCGAAGAAAGTCTAACCAATTTGTCATTGTAGGGTTTGAAACAGGTTGAACGAGTCATGTGGATTCTGGACAGTGGATGTTCAAGGCATATGACCGGAGATAGAGCCCTGCTGACAAATGTGGTGGAGAAGGCCGGCCCAGTCATTACCTTTGGAGATAACAGCAAAGGTAAAACTGATGGATATGGCAGATTATAAGCTGGAAATGTTATCGTTGAAGATGTCTCTTTTGTGAACGGCCTTGAGCACAATTTGCTCAGTATTAGTCAATTCTGTGATAATGGTTATGAAGTTCATTTCAACAAGAAGAATTGTCTAATATCCACAAGAGAAATGAAAGGCCACAGTTGACTGGAGTAAGAAAAGGAAACTTGTACATAGCCAATATGAACTCTGGAAGCACAGAAGAAATTAGATGTTTTTATTCAAAGGCATCCACTGATGAAAGTTGGTTATGGCACAAGAGACTTTCTCACCTAAACTTCAAAACAATGAATTCTCTAGTGAAAAGAGAGTTGGTGAGAGGTTTACCTTCGATTGAATTTACTCAGGAAGGTCTATGTGATGCTTGTCAAAAAGGGAAGTTAAAAAGGGCAACTCACAGGAGCACTAACATATCATCAATAACTGAACCATTACAACTTCTCCATATGGATTTGTTTGGTCCAGTTAGTGTGATGTCTATGTCAAGAAAAAGATATGCTCTAGTGATTGTTGATGATTTCTCAAAATTCACATGGGTACTATTTCTGAACTCAAAAGATGAAACTCCACAACTAGTAGTTGATCACATTAAGTTAATTGAGCTGGATTCTAATCGTTCAGTAAGAGCTATAAGGTCAGACAACGGAACTGAATTCAAGAATGCAGTTCTGAATGACTTTTGCACTGAAAAGGGTATAACTAGACAGTACTCGGCTCCCAGAACTCCTCAACAAAATGGGGTAGTTGAAAGAAAGAATAGAACCTTGATTGAAGCTGCACGTACTATGCTAAGTGAATCAAGGCTTCCATTGAGCTTTTGGGCTGAAGCTGTCAACACTGCATGCTATACCCAGAATCGAACACTTATCAATAAAGACTTAATGAAGACACCATATGAAGCTCTACATGACAAGAAACCAACTCTCAAGTACTTCCATGTATTTGGGACAAAATGCTTTGTGCTGAAAGAAGGAATGATCAAGGTGGTAAATTTGAAGAAAAAGCACATGAAGCAATATTTATTGGTTATACTAGAAGAGCCTACAAGATGTATCTTATTGATCAACAGAAAACCTTGGAAAGTGTCAATGTTACATTTGATGACACAAAACTCCCAAATATCCAAAATGAAGATCCATCTGAAAAGCTTAAGTTTGATGATATGTCAGACTCAGATTCAGATGATGACAATCAACCTGACGTTGTTGCTGATAATAATAATCCAAATGTTGGTGGTAATGATCAAGGTGATGCTGGTGAAAACAATGATAATTTTCAAGACACCACTGATACTCTTGAACCATCAACAAGTCAAACTGGCAACAACTCAGGGGGAGATAATGAAGGGTCAACAAGTCATACTCAACATCATACTGAAGAACAAGGCGAATCGTCAAGATCAATTCTTCCCAGACAAACTGTTTGGAATAGAGCTCATCCTTTTGAGCTGATTCTTGGTGATCCAGATGTTGGTGTGAAAATAAGAAGAGCTTATCAGAATCAATGTAACTATTCTGGGTTCCTGTCTGTCATGGAACCTAAGAAAGTAGAAGAAGCTCTATCTGATCCTGATTGGGTGATTGCTATGCAAGATGAACTCAATCAATTTAACAACTAGAAGTATGGAAGCTGGTACCCAGACCTAAAGATAGAAAAGTGGTGGACACAAGATGGGTATTCAGAAACAAACTAGATGAAGATGGCACTGTGATAAGAAACAAAGCAAGACTGGTAGCTAAAGGTTATTCTCAAGCTGAAGGCATGGATTATGACGAGACCTATGCTCCAGTGGCAAGACTTGAGGCCATCAGAATATTCTTGGCATATGCATCCTATTCAAGATTCAAAGTTTGTCAAATGGATGTCAAGAGTGCCTTTCTGAATGGTAAGATAGATGAAGAAGTGTATGTAGAACAGCCTCCTGGTTTTGAAGATCAAGATCATCTGGACTATGTCTACTTTCTTTACAAAGCTATCTATGGTCTTAAGCAAGCCCCAAGAAAATGGTATGACACTCTTTCTGAATTTCTATTAGAAAATGGTTTTATAAGAGGTGTCATAGACAAAACTCTCTTCACTAAAAGACATAAGAATGATATAATACTAGTCCAAGTCTATGTGGACGATATTATATTTGGGTCTACTAATGAGCTTCTGTGCAAGAAGTTTTCTAAGTTAATGCAGGGTAGGTTTGAAATGAGCATGATGGGAGAACTTAAATTCTTTCTTGGATTACAAATAAGTCAGAGACAAGATGGAATATTTATTTGTCAATCCAAGTACATTAAGGAGCTCCTCAAGAAATATCACATGGAGGAGTGCTCATCAGCAAAGACACCATCAACTATAGCTGTCAAAATTGGTTTATGTGAAAGTTCTGCCAAGGTAGATATCACAGTCTATAGAGGTATGATTGGCTCATTGCTTTACCTAACTGCTAGTAGACCAGATATAATGTTTGCCACATGCTTGTGTGCAAGGTTCCAATCGAACCCTAAAGAAATCCATCTCACTAATGTCAAAAGGATCTTAAGATATCTAAAGGGTACGCCTAATTTAGGCATCTGGTACCCTAATGAATCTGGTTTTACTTTAATTGGATATACAGATTCTGACTATGCAGGAAGTGTTGTAGACAGGAAAAGTACATCTGGGAGTTGTCAATACCTAGGTGGAAGATTGGTATCCTGGTTCAGTAAGAAACAGCAAACAGTTTCCAACTCTACAGCCGAAGCTGAATATATAGCTGCTGGAAGCTGTTGTGCTCAGATCTTATGGATAAGGAATCAATTAATGGACTATGGCATTGTATTGGAAAATATTCCTATTTTATGTGATAATACAAGTGCCATAGCAATCGCAAGCAATCATGTGCAGCACTCAAGGACAAAGCACATTGACATAAGGTATCATTTTATAAGAGAGCATGTAATGAATGGTACAGTGGAACTACTATTTATAGGCTCTGGAGATCAAACTGCAGATATTTTTACTAAGTCGCTTAATGAATCCTCATTCACTAGAATTGTTAGTGAATTGTGTATGTTAAACAGTCCTAGTAATTAATACTATTAATATCTGAAATTTGATCTTTAATAATTTTGCAAGTGATTATTCTGTGAATATTTTTTGTTTGAAATCACTTGTATAATTATTTTGCCATCTGATTTTCTTGCTTGTTTAATTATTTTTCACTTTGTTTATTCATATTATTTAATACTTCATACTTCTGTATTTTTAGAATATTTGTAGATATTAATTTCTATTTTATTAATTAATTTATCATATGTTTTGTAATGTTTGTCCTGTTAATATTGCTTTGTTTTCGTTAATAGGTTAGCATATGATATGTATAATTATTTTTATTATTTGTTTAATTTTATATAATATTTTTATTAGTTTTATAAGTTAATTGTATATTTTATAGTGTTTTTAATGTTTGTTTAAAGTAAATATGACTTAAAATTAGGAAAAACAATCAATATGACTTAAATTAAAATCGGTATGACTTAAAAAGGTTAAGTCTTACCGAGTTTTGTTTTAAATTTAAGTCATATTCGCTAGTCAGTATAAATTAAGTCTTAATCACCTGTATTTAATTAAGTCTTAATTACTTATTTGTTAAGTCTTATTAGGTAAGTTTTTTTTAGTTTTAAATTTAAGTCTTATTCTAATTCAAGTCTTAACTAGTTGTGTTTATATTAAGTCTTACTGAGTATTAATCTAATTTTAAGTCCTATTCGTCTTAAGTCTTATTCGTCTGTATGTAGTTTTAAGTCTTATTAGATAACTTTTTAAGTCTTATTCAGTTAGTTAGTATATAGATAGTAGCTACGTAATGTTAAGTCATATTTTCATATTAAGTCTCTCTCAAGTTAAGTCTTAGAGAACCAAAACTATACATACGATACACACACACACTAAGTCGAATTCATGCCCGATTTTCACTAGAATCTAACTGGAATCAAGCTATAAACTCGTTTAATCGATTCATTGTTCAATTCTCATCAGTTTAATTGCTTAAAATCGAGTTTTGGGTCGGTTTTTGAAGATTTTTATTTTCGAAAAATCGATTTCAAGATCTGTTTTTCAGGAAAACTGAGTTCGATTCTTGCAAAACTAAAAATATACGTGTGTTCGTGTGTGTAAGAGGATCATTGTGTGAATTTTTCAGAATTTTTGGAGAACTTTTAATTATTTCGAATTTTTAATTAATTATTAATTCGAAAAATTAATTTTTAAATTATAAATTTGTAAAATCTGAAATTTTCAAGGAAATTAAATCTTGATTAAAATGGCTGATCGATTTGAAATTATTAAACATAATTTAATCGGTTATTTTGATCCAGAAAAATGTTCAGTTGAACGTTTTCGACCGTGGATTCGGTTTTTAAATGAAAATTCACTGGTTCGCAATGCTTTGAGATTGGATGCTCCTCTGAAAATTGAACCTTTGCGAATCATGTGTACTACTGCTGTCATTTCTAATGATAACAGATCTTTTGTCTTCTCTGTAGGAGAGAATCAGTACACAGTGAATGAAAATACAATAAATACGGTCTTAAATTTTCCAACTGAAAATTTCGAAGAATTACCATCATATCAAGAATTGATAAATTTTTTAAATGGTGTATTCTATCAAGACAGTCCTGATCAAACTGTCTGGAATAAAAAGAACTTCGTTCAGGAATGGGATTATCTGTTTGACACATTAGGTAGAGTCTTTGCCAATACTACTAAAGGGAACTTCGGGGTATTACCATCCTTTTTGCAGCATATTGGATATGCAGTTGCACACAACCGAAGAATTAATATTGGCAGACTACTGTGTGTTCCGATGGTAAGAAGAATCATTAATGCAAAGAAGAATTTTGATAATGGACATAAAGTATCATGTTATTATCCAAGATTCTTGTCATTGATTTTTAATCATCTTGTGGAACTATAAAACCAAGCCCAATTCCTGAATGGAGAATCACTGGCGTCAGGTAAACCTACTACCAGATTGTTCACTGAGTACAGCAACAAGCCTAAATTCACAAACATACCTGTAGTTGTCACCCAATACATGTCAAACTATATACAACTACCTGTCATTGAACCTGTACCAGAACCTGAACAACCAGAACAAAACCCTGAACCACCAGTGGAAAACATACTTGTTGATAATGAAAATCAAGGCAATCAACAAGTTGAACCTGCTCAGCAAATTGTTCCTCAGCCAGCTGCACTTGCTGTTGAACATCCAGTGCAAGAAACTGCATCTGTCCCTGAACCTGAATCAGATCAACCCATCTTATCAGAGACTGTTGCGGAATCAGCTGACCAGGTATTGCCTTCTGTTCCTCAAACTACTACTTCTCAATCTATTTCTGGAACCCAAGTGGTTGGTAGGTCTGACCAAGGGGTTGTAGTACCACAACCTCTAACCAAGGTCGTAGAGCCAAACACTCAACCAACAAAACTCATATCTTTTCACTCCAGAAAGAAATTGCAAGTCAAAAGAAGTCGAATCAGTAGTGATAGTATGAGTGAACCCACAGCTCTGCCTCTAGAAAAGAAAAGTAGAACTCAAACTGAGGCAACTGTAAGCCCGTCTATATCCTCCCAACAGGATATGGAAGTTGATATGGCCGTTACACAGTTACTAGAATCATCTTCTCAACAGGATGATTCTATTGAAATTCGCCATAGGGCCGTGGCACCTTGTAGTGAGTCAAGCACACCTCCCCTATTACTCACAATGGGGGAAGACATACCTTTAGATGAGTCTCAGGACACACTGCAAGGAGAGCACGTAGAAAATGTGACAGTGCCTACCATAGTTACGGTAGAAGAGTCTTCACAGGCTTTAGAGGGAAATCTTGGTTCTCAGCCAACTTTAATAGAACCATCATCTCCCCTCCCAGGACAAACACTCCTGGCTCCCACAAGGGATTTTCCACTCGCAGTTTCGACTGGAGAAGGTGGAAGGCAACTTGATCAATCTACTACTGAAGCAATTCAGTCAACAATTTCAAATGTTCAATAGATTTGATTAAGGACAGGGATTTGCGAACTCCCATTGCACCACCACTGACCTTCCCAGAGGAGGCTAGGGTGATTTTACATGCAGGTACAAATATGGAAGCAGCTAAGGAATCTGAGAGGAGTGATGTGAGGAATACCATAAAATTGAGTGAAACACATGCACTTCAGGTGAGTGGATCTCAAAGTGAACATCAGGTGAGCGCACACACTGACACATACACTCTCTCATTATTAGAAAAGATAACTGCTTTAGAGAAAGAACTTGCAGTCAGCAAGGCTGAAACAGAAATCCTTAAAGCACAAGTGGGTGATCGATCTTCTTCATCCACCTCTGTCAACAGTCAGCTTGCTGTAATCAAGAAGGACATTAACTACTTAAAGACATCTTTCACCAAGAAGATAGAATCTCTCGAACTCTCTCATGAAAAGGCACTTGATGACTCTGGAGATATTACTGTTGCTCAAGACATGTTAATTTCTGAGATTTCCTTGAAAGTTGATAATCTACAGTCAGAGGTACAGCACAATCAGGAATCTACTGATTCTCGTCTGGACCAGATCGAAAAGCAAAATGCACACCAGGCTAAAGGGTTAAGACATTTGTTTAATCTTGTAAGTCAAAGTCGCAAACCTACGAATGAAGAAATTGAATTCTTTACAAGCAAGGATGGTGATGATGATGAACAAGATCCTGAAGCTGGGGCAACTGATAAATCTGTAGAGGATTCCTCAACTAAGGGGGAGAAATCAAAGGGGTCACAAGATAAAACTAAAGAAAGAGAGGGAGGAGAAGGAAAATCTGGTAAATCTGACCAAGGTGAAGATAAGAGGAAGAAAGTAGTTGAAGAAACTGAAGAAGAAATTCAAGATAAGAACACAGGTTATTATTACACGGGTGAACCGGATAACTTCGATGTTTTTGCTGATCTTGAAATCCCTGATCAAGGTGAAGAACTTCCTGAACCTGATCTTAGTCACTGGGAAGATGAAGGACCAGTGATATCTGAATTTGAAGCTCAACAAGCTGAGAAAGAATCTGAAGAATTATTTGCTCAAAGGGAAGCTAATTTGCAAATGAGAGAAGAAAAACTTCAAAAATCTTTACAGCAAATTGCACGAAATGAAGAACTTCAGAAAGCTGAACAGCAAGCATTACAACGACTACATGCTATAAATGTTGAGAAGAGAAAAACATATATCAGACTAAAGAGCGGTGACAAATGGGAACGTGCTCAAAGAGCAATTGATTCACCTCAGAGTTCTGATTATGAAGATCGTCGTCTTGGACAAATTCTCGAGGAATTCAAACTGGCAAATCCAATTCATGAAATGTATATAAAGGCCTTACAGGTAGAAGTCATCAGGATAACTACTGCATTTGAACCCAAATCTGATGAGCTGGTAATATTTGTAGATTGTCATAAAGTTGGAACTTTCAGAGTATCTATTCAGTTCTTTTATGACAGATCATTGACAGAGATTTGGGTACTTAGGCCTAAGGTAAGAACATCTTCTGAGCTAGGTGTGTTGTTACATGAAAAGTTCAAAGAATTTGCTGAAAGAGCTGGACCAGAAGTGATTAAGGAACCTCCACAAGTAAAATTTCTTAAGGGAGAGGTACTTCACTCAATCAATCTTCAGACAGATGAGTTATATGAACATCATGCAAAGCACTTGGTATATGCTGAATATGCTCTCAGAAATCATGGATTCTTGACTGAAGAAAAGGTAATAGCTGCAGATCACATTCGTTCCTATGCACAAACGAACATAAAAGATTACAAGAAATTTCAAGGTGAACTGAGAAAGAAGCTTGGAATTCCTTTAGTCTTACCTCAAGGATTGTCATCAAGAAGAGAGCGTCTTGTTGATTCTGATCTACACATGAAACTTCAAGTCACAGATGAGCCAGAAGAAGGAGAATTCAGAAGGGAAGACAACTGAAGAAAAGGAATTGCTCTACATGTTATATCTTTAGAGCCTAGATAAATCTTGATAGGAATTTATATCATATGATCAGTCTAGAGGATCATCTATCTTGTATTTATCTTTCATGTTTGAATCTGGCAAATGTTAAATATAAACCAGAACTTTTTTTCATATTTACTTAGTATTTAAAGTTTTATCTTTCATTTGGTTAAGTTGGATTAGTTGAGGTATCCTCTAGGAATTTGCTTGTTATTGTCTAACAAACAAATAGGGGGAGATTGAAAGGCATATGACTCAGCCTATTTGTAGTTAGAGGATCCTAATCAACTTAAACCAAATTGTAATAAGTAAATATACATATGAACTGTCACAGGAATCTCAAGAAGTATTATCTGTCAGAAGAAAGAAGAAAAGTCAATCTATAGTTTTGATGTTATACACTGGAAGACGATTCAGTTATCTGATCAAGCCCCAGTATAGCATTGAAGTGAATGGATTCATTTAAACAGTGACAGAGATTTTTCGAGTGATAGTTTGAAGATCAGTTACAGTACAAGAGAATTGAGAGAAGAAACAAACCACAACCTAAAGTCAAAAGTGAAGAAGCATCGTTGAAGTTAGTCGTTCATGAACCAGACAGTACATCGAACGTCAACACAAATCAGTGGTAATTCTTAACTACCTTTAGTGGTTTGTAAGAATTAAATTAATTATTTATTGATTTAATTAAATTCATTTATAATTGATATAAATCATTTAGTTGATTTAATTAAATGAATTAATTCTGGAAGAATTAATTTATTTATTTAAATTAATTATTGTATCAATTAAAAATGAATTAGTTAATCATTAATTAATTAAATGGATCAATATGACATAAAGAAAGAAGATTGGATTAAGTCTTGGAGAAGGAAAATTCGGTATGACCTAATTTTAAGTCATACCGACAGAAGCTTTTCTGATTTAAGTCTTACCGACCTGATTTAAGTCTTACCGACCTCTGCCAGCTGTTGTAAGTCTTACCGAATTTTTGTTAAGTCATACCGACACATTTTATGTCTTAATGGAGGTTTGTGTAAGTCTTTATGAAGGAAAATCAAGTCTTGGTAGCAGTTTAAGTCATGCTGGAGCAGTTAAATATCCTACAGAAAGCCAGCAAGACCTGTTACTAATATAAAAGAACAGAACACGGCAGATTAAGTCATAACTGAGAAAACACAGCAGAAACATTTCATCAAGAACAGAATTCTCTCTCTCAAGAACACCAAAGCTTAAACAATTCCCAGAAATTCAAGTTCTTCATCCTTGTTATATTCTATCCGATAGAACTTGTTTATTTGTGATTCTTGTACTACTAGCGAATTAAGTTTCCTAGTTCTTATCTTGATTATTATTAACTAAATTAGAAAAGTTCATGTCGAATTTTCTAATTAGTTATTAACATCTTGATAAGTTGTTATACTGATTTTGTAACACCACATCAAGTTAATATACAGTTATATTCAACTTGAAAATTGTGTTAAATAATTCCGCACATAAATTTGTCTTTATCAAATTTAGTTTAAAGGACAAATTTCGATAAAAAGGTAAAGATTGTATTCAACCCCCCTTCTACAATCTTATCGGACCTAACACTAACTTCCAGTCACCATCACTTCTGTTACAACCAATTTACGTTGACCTTCCCCTGAATTCGCTTCCTCCTTCCAGTCACCATTATCGTTTCCGGTACGCAACCATTTTGCACCGATTATCTTGTTCTGACACCTGAACGGAGCTCTCATCCATGCTCCATATGGTTTTACTATCTCATTCTCTGGGGTATCAAATAGACGGCCACAAAATTTCTCCGAATGCCCTAACAGACCACAGATGAAGCAGAACGTGGGCATATTTTCATACTTAAAGACAATCCATTGCCATTCATCTCCACTTTTTCTAATCTTCATTCTTCTCTTCAACGGTTTTGACAGATTGATCCTCACCCTTACCCTCATATACTCCTTCCAGCTTTCCTCAAAATTTTTAGTACAAGATTCAACATACGTTCCCACAAAATTTCCAACCTCCTTGATGATTCTTTCTGACATACACCTAATTGGTAATCGTGAATTTGCACCCACAAATCCGAAGAATCCAGTTGCATACATCTTGGATTGTTACCCTCCATTCTCTTAAGGATAATTGCCTTACGATTAAAAAACCAAGGACTTCCATCGATCACTCTGCAAACGTCCAACTCATGAAAGAATTGGAACAGAAATAAATTAACATCCAGCTCCTTGATATACACTCCTTTCCCTGGCCTCCATAACGTTGCAAACGTCTGCTGCATGGCTGGAAAATCAACGACCCCCTCTGTAATGAATTTGCCTACTAGACATAATCTTGGATTAAGCCCAGGAAACGAGTCATTCTCATTTGATTTCTCAGCATCATTCAACAATAACTCCCCATCTTCTTCATCCTTCAACGTAACATTGTTCATTGCTTCAATAATACTACTTGCAGATGCCATAGTATTGGTTTGTACGAAAGTAATTAAGAAAACTGTGACAATAAAATGAGATTTAGAGACGACAAGGACAAGGGACTAACTGACCATGCCAATAGGCAAGACTTTACGTCAACATTCTTTTCGCCTTTTTATTATTTTAGAAAATCACAAAAAAATCAAAAAAAATCACAAAAAATCACAAAAAAATTGAAAATTTAAAATCCAAAAAAATTGGTTCGAAATTACATAATTGTTGCATCATGCATTTAATCACCTAGGATCACATCATCTAGATTTTAATTTTCTTGTTTTTAATTTTTCGTACCTTATAAATTGTGGTGATCGCTGGAGGACCCCAAGGTACGTTAATTTCTTCTTTTCTTTAGATTAGGACACGTAGTTTAAAGCATCCATAAATGTTTATAGTTTTTTATATCTCGTTGTTTGTTGCATTCATTTGTAAATAAATTTTAAGGGCAAAACCACTCACAAGATAAAGGAAGGGATTTCATCACTCTTTCCTTGGCCCACAACAATTAATTCCTCATTTTACATACCCAAGCCTTAATAAAATTAAATTAGACATGGCCCCTAGGATTTTCTCGCTCAATTAGGAAAGTACCTAAAAAAAGGACGTAATATTTAATTATTCCGACTTTTTGGTGTCTAGGCAAGCGAAAGCTTACCTGGCCAATTAAGATTTGGTGTCTAGGCTGGTGTTTAGCCTCTTGGCAATGCTTGCACCTACCTGGCCAAATCGGTCCGAATAATTTTTTAATTATTCCGAATTTTTGGTGGTCCTTAAAGTTAGGAGCAAGGTCTATTTTATTTAAGGAACCCTAGATCTAGGATTTTTCTTTTGATTTTTCACCCTTTCTTTTGTTTGTTTAAATTTTTCGCACTTATTTGCTACGTGTTTCCTTTCGTGGTTTATGCGAACTACTTGGCTTAGGGATAATTCTGCTAGAATAGTAAGATCATTTGAGATTTCTTCCTCGTCTGATTCCGAGTCTTTAGAAAATTCCGAACCAATAGTAACCATGGCCAAGTCTCTTAAGGACCGTTGCTATCCCACCCATTCTGCCCAACCCTCGTGTATCACTCTTCCTCCCGTTAATGGTAATAATTTCGAGATTAAAGCTCACCACATTAGCATGTTACCTAAATTTACCGAGAGTGATGGTGAGGACCTGTATCTTTTTCTTCATGAATTCGAGGAAGTTTGTGCCTTATAAAAACTCCAACAATTAACCGAGGACTCAATTAGGCTTAAGCTCATTAATTTTGCTCTTAAAGAAAATGCTAAAAAAATGGTTATATAGCCTACCGGTTAATTCTATTTCCGCGTGGGAGGGATTTGTGGTAATTTTCTAAAAAAATATTTTCCTAAGCACAAGACTACATGGATTACAAACGAGATAAATCAATTTCATCAAAAGGAAAACGAGTCTTTTTGGAAATATTTTGACCGTTTTAAAAATCTTTTGTCACAATGCCCCCACCACGGAATAGAAAAATGGAGACTTTGTAAGATTGTCTACGAGGCCTTAGATAGTCCAACAACCGCTTTGTTAGAGTCTATGTGCCAAGGTAAATTCATGGAAAAAGATGAGGACGAAGGGTGGGCATTTTTCGAAGAATTAGCCGAGAAGACCATATTGTAGGAGTCTACTAGAGAACCTATTAAGTCGAACGAGTCGTCTAGTACATCCAGGGGTTTGCATTTTATTGGAAATTCGATTGCAACCGATGCCAAATTAGCTACTCTAACGAGAAGACTAGAAGCCCTAGAAATTAGTAATGCCCCCTCACAAGTGTCTTTGTGCTCTAATTATAATCAAGGTTTTCCAAACTTTTCCGGTTGTGATCAAGTCAATGTGGTGTTTCAACCAACCCCTAGGAATGATCCTTTTGCACCTACATACAATCCTGGTCGGAAGAATCACCCGAATTTCTCGTGGAACCAAGGCCAAAACTACTAATCTCCGCCACCTTCTTTTCAACCTCCTTGTTTTCAAAAGCCCAATCAAAACTCTTACCCAACTCCGAAGCAAGGTCCTTTTCCAAACCCGACTCAAAATCACATTCCTTATCCAACTCAAGCTCCCGCCCACCCTCCCGGCTTTCATGAGTCGGATAGAGAATTAATTCCTTGGAAAAGACTCTTGATGCACTTTTGAAATCAACAACTAATTTGGCTCAATCTCAACAAACCTTCATGCAAACCATGACTCAAGATAGGCAACTTTTGAATGCTAGTACTCAAGCCATATTTAAGTTAGAGGTTCAATTGAGTCAAATAGCCAACGCCATATGTGAGTGAGAGAAGAACAAGTTCCCGAGTCAACCCGAGGTCAACCCTAAATTTCCCCTCAATTAAAGACCTCCCGAAAATGTTAATGCTATCATTTCTTTAAGGTCGGGGAACCAAGTTGATAATCAAGTAGGAGTCGAGCCTTCCGAAGAAGAAGAAGAGTCAAATATTGAACCAAAACCTCAACTTGATCATCAAACCATATTCCAAATCCCGAGCCTCTCGAGTCATCTAGTCCCACACCTTCACCAGTTGAACATTCATCTTCAAAATCAACTCCCGAGTCATCAGAATCTTCTCTTAAATCATCATCATCGAGTGAACCTTCATCTTTTAGCAAATCACCTTCACCACCCATTCCCGATGTGTCTAGCGAACGTGTGTTTAAGCCTAAAGCTCCTTATCCTCAAATACTTCTTTCAAACAAACAATCGGCTCAAATGGATAAGATTTTCGAAGTCTTTAAGCAAGTTGAGATCAACATTCCTCTTTTAGATGCCATTCAACAAATTCCCTCTTATGCTAAGTGTTTAAAAAATTCGTGTTCTCACAAACGTTCCACTCACGTCCCTAAAAAAGCCTTTTTGACCTCTCATGTTAGTTCAATTCTTTCGAATCAAATTCCCGTGAAACATAAGGACTCTGGTTGTCCTACAATTTCATGGGTCATAGGCAATACTTTTGTGGACAAGGCGTTACTTGACTTAGGTGCTAGTGTGAATCTTCTTCCATTTTCGGTCTATCAAGCCCTAGGTTTAGGCGACCTTAAAAAGACGAACATGACACTTCAACTAGCTGATCATTCTGTCAGAATGCCTAAGGGAATAATTGAAGATGTCTTAATTAAGGTTGGTGATTTCTTTTTTTTGGTTGATTTTGTTGTCCTCGAGACTCAACCCGTCACGAATCCTAAGAACCGAATCCCGATCATTCTAGGGTGACCTTTTCTTGCTACATCCAATGCCTTGATTAATTATAGGGATGGTTTAATGAAACTTTCTTTTGGTAATATGACAATTAACCTTAACATCTTTAATGTCGGAAAAGAACCCAATGAGCTGTATGAACAAACAGTAAGGGATAATCTTGTTGATGACATTGTTAATTGGTCAAACCTTGAGGATAGTGAGATTGAGTCTCTTCTCAAAGAAGATTTCAAAGTCAACTATGCGTCTAATAAAAAGTATCATTAATCGTTAAGGGATATAACTTCAGAAGAGATGTTAAGAGAGTTAGACGACATTTGTTCTAAGTGGGAGACACCACCCGAGGATGTTCGTGTTTAGGCCGTTGTTAAAACTCCCGTTGGTGAACCACCTACATTTGATGAATTGTTAGGAGATTTGAATAAAATTTGTTCTAAGTGGGAGACCCCTCCCGGGGTTGTTAGTGTTGAGCCCATTGTTAAGAGTCCCGTGGGAACACCTCTCACATTTGACTCAACTTTGTATCATCCCGAGTTTGATCAACAGTCCTTAGGTCAAAATGGAACCTTATCTTATGTCATTTCTAGTGGTTCAACCCATGACCAAACTTTCATTATCTCTAATTTGCTTAGTCAAAATGAAGAAGCCTTAAGTTGGTTTAGGGAGACATTAGTGACACTTGTTCGATACGGTTGAATGATTCCATGTTGTTTGAGAAAATCTTTTCTAATCAAAATTTTCAAAAATGTGTTGATATTTTCTCAAAGCTTCATCCCAATTTTCCCACCGGCATCGGCTGATTCGGTTTATTCCTTTGCCTTCCCTCTTGAAATTTAGGTATGGGGGAGTATAAGTGTGCGTGAGTAGTGTTAATTAGTTTTTTTTCATTTTCGCTCCTCTCCGTCATCCCTTGTCAGGTATTATCTCCTCATTCTCCTTTACTCACTTCTCTTACATTTGCATACATTGAGGACAATGCATGATTTAGGTATGGGGGAAGTTTTTAGTGTAAATACTTATAATTGAAAAATCCAAAAAATTAAAAAATTCAAAAATCCAAAAATAGAGATATTTTAGCTTAGTTGTCCTTCCCACTCTTTAAATTTTAGAACTAGTTGGTGTTAACAATTTTTCAAAAATTATATGTATAATGCCTTTAGATGATTTGAACATAGTCAAGTAAGGTTTTACTCATGAAACTTGTGTCGAACAAATTTTTGCTTAAAAGTCCAAGACGGCACATTTGCACAAGACCTTTGATGGAAAGATTGTATAGGGATGTTATTCGATACCTGAGAGAGAACCCACATGTTAAAACAATGTCGAATCAAACCTTTGCGAATAAATTGTTCCTATAGTGTCTTACAAAAAAAGTCAATAAAATGTTTGTAGTTGTAGAGTGCTAATGGAAGGAATGGCTAGATTGGGCTCATTAGTACCCGAGCAATTAAGTCTGAGGGGACTTTGTGCCTAGCAACCTAAAGCCCTTTGTGGTTTGGGATTGCTGACCCAACGCTCGCTACATGGGTATTAGTGCAAAAGTCTTTTGGGACCTCAATTATTGCACGGTCAATTCAACCATTAGTGTTAATAAATTCTTAAGTTCTAATAAATTCTTAGTAGGGAAATCGGCTAGGTTGGGCTCATTGACAACCCGAGTAAGAAAATCCGAGGGGACTTTGTGCCTAGCAACCTAAGGTCCTTTGTGATCTGGGATTGTTGACCTAAAGCTCTCTAAATGGGTATCGATGCAAAAGTCTTTTGGGACCTCAACCATTGCACGGTCGGTCTAACTACTAAGAACGTGAAGTTTGGCTAGATACTTGTTTTGATAGAGATTGGGTCAGTTCAATACTGGATGAAAAAGAGAAAATGTTCGTATGCACTTTATCCATCAAAGGCTTTAAATTCATTACACACCTTGGGATTTTTTGTAAACTTTTTGAGTCTACTCATGTGGATTGTGGGAACCTATAACTTGGCTATTATTAGAATAATCTTTATGGCATATATTTCCTAAAAAATTATTTTGTTGACACCAATAAAAGCTAGATTGAAAGAGGAAAGTTGGATACTTGCTAATTTATCTCAAAGATTTTATGGGTATATCTTCTGTAAACCCTTTGGAGACAACACTCCTCTTATAGAGATCGTCTACGAGTTTAACGGGTTGGTAAACCTAAAATTACCCGTGACGCCTACGAAAAGGAGCATAGGACCTTCTCTTAGATATCTTTTTCTTTTTGTTTTACTCGAGGACGAGCAAAAGATAGGTATGGGGGCATTTGATAAGTGCATATTTTTATTACCTATTTATTGCTTGAACTCGTATTTTAATAATTTATTTTGTTGCATTTCAGGAAATTCGTTAATAAATAAAGAAATGGCAAAATAAAGAAATAAAGAGCAAGGAAGGGAAAAAGAGGAAGAAAAAGGACTTAAATGAAAAAAGGAAAAAGAATTAGGAGCTTGGAGGAAAAGGAATCTTTCAAGACACATGGAAGGTGGAGATCGTCCCAACACACTAAATAAGTGTATGGCCAAGATCCACTCAACAAAGCTTAAGGAGGAAGGAAACAATTGGATGGTTAGGATTTCTCCACCACATTAGAAGGTGTATGGTGGAGATTCACCCAACACACCCCTAAACCCTAATTCTTATCCTATAAATACCCCCTTACCCCCTTGTATTTAATCATAGATTTTAGGGTAGTTTTAGGATAGCATAATTTTCTTTCTTTTCTTGTTTTGTAGATCTAAATTTTGTAAACACTCCTTTTAAGTTTAAAGCAATTTCAAGTTTTCTTTATTTTCTTGTCTTGCTCTCTCATTTATGTTGACTCGCTTTCGTTCTTTTCGTAAATCCGTTTAGTGGACAAAGTAACGAAATGCTAACCACTTGGGGTTGAAAGTAACGATTTTTAATTTCTTGTTCTTAGTTGATAATTGTAGTTGAGCCCCTTTAAATCTTCATTTTATTGTTGGGTTTATTGTTCAAGATTTAATTTTGAGTTGTGTTAAAATTAGTGTTTAAATTTCTAGATCTATTTTTAGTGCTAGCTTGTATCTTTTAATTTTCCGGCATCATTTACATTTTCCGGTGACTTTATTCCGGCACGAAATCAATTTTTGTCGGGGTTCGATCCGTTTTCTTTTCTTAGCAGTTTGTAGTTTGAATTTAATATATTGTCTTCACATTGTCATATTTCATGTCACCTGTTCTGTTTCTTTGTGCTTTTTTTTTTGTTTTTCTACTCTGTCTACAATTCCGAGTCCCATTTTGCTGGCCCATTTATGGATTCCTGGCCAATTTTCATTTCTACATTTTTTTTATGTGTGTCGCCACTGTTTAGATTGCTTAGCTTTTAAAATGTGTTGTTAATCTTTTTCATAATCTCATTTCCGTTTCTTTAACTGGTTTTAAATTTTGTTAGCTTAACTGTTCCCATTTTCAGCCTTGAATTCTATTTTTTATTTTATTGCCTTTTATAGATATGAAGTTCCTGGTCCATTTATAAACCTAGCTCATTTTCTTATTAGTTTGCATGTTAGGCCCAACTTGGTTATAGTCCGTAGCCCATGTCACTGTTTTGTTTTTAGCCCAATAATCATTTCCTGGCCCAGCATCAATTAAAGCCCATTCCATTTTTAGTTCATTTACCTCTCTCATTTTAGTGGCCTTTTATCTATTTTTGTTTGCTTCCTTCTTTTGTTTATCTACTATGAGTTCAACCTGGTACTTATTTCACTTTAATGTATTTAATTTTGATAATTAGGTCAACTTTTTGTTTATTAAAATCTTTTACGCTTCTTTTTTTTTATGCATGTTAAAATCTACTTATAAATTTGTTTCGTTAATTAGCTAGCCTAAATCTTAATTCCCGCAGCTTTATATTCCGTAACATTTAAATCTTATGTTATGCCATTTAAACATTTAAATTAATTTATTTAGTTCTTTTTACTGTTTTAATTCGTAAAAACACAATCTCATCTCAAAATCACTTGTCCTAATCCGCCTAGATTAAAAATTAAGAATCGCGAAAATATTAGTCTATGTGGATCGATATCTAAAATATTAAAACGACTGAATTGTGCGCTTTCAATTTTAAATGTTTATTCCTAGCTCATCACGTACCACGACCAATATTTGTAAGGTTGTAAAGGCTTCTCCACCTATTAAAGGAGCGAGATTATTTTTAAGGGAAAACTCGAGTCCGGAGAGGAGCTCGGGGACTGGACGTAAGGGTGAGCGAATGTATTAGAGGTTGTGTCATCACGAACCAGGATAATATCTCATATGTGGTATTATCTTCCCTTATCTTTTATTTCCGCACTTATAAACTGCATAACAACTCGGTAAAATATTTAAAAAGGGATAAATATTTTTAAAATGCTATGATAATTTTTAAATTGGATATTAAGCTATTCAAACCCCCCTTCTAGCTTAAAATAGCCCTCTTACGGGACCTTACAATATTTTTTCAGTAACTAATCAATTTCCATTTTCAGATAAAACTTACATATTCTATCTAATAAAAAATTGTAATTTCTAATAACTTATCGATTATTTTTTTCAGATAAAATGTATTATCTTTTCTATATTTTCAAATTAAAATCCCATTTTTTTCTAATTATAATTAAATTTTATCATTTAAAAATTTTGAACCAACAGAATTCGTATATTGTAATTATCAATACAAATTAATAAAAAATTATATAATATTAATAAAATTCGTGCATTGCACAGGTTCTAAGCTAGTATATATTATCACTCAACCATTATATATTATATTAATAAATTTATTATATTATATAAAAATTCATATGTACCATACTTTATAGTCAAGTTAGTCTAATTGATTATTGCAAATAAATATTGCAGTTTTGTAAAGTTTCTTGATTCAAAAATTTATCTATTTTTTTATTTAATTTGAATGTTAATTATGTTATTTTTTATATATAACATAGATATTATTTTTAGAGTTCTCAATTTTTTAACATAATTTTAATTATTTTTCGTATGCGTTTAGACATTTATATTTTTAAACCGATCATATATTTAAATTGTTGAAATTCTAAATAGTTGATCAACCAAAACCCTCTAATATAATTCATATATTAAAATTTTATTTACTAAAAAATTACGGATGCAATTATTAATTATGTATTATTTGATAACTAAAATTTACATACCTTCTTTAAACCAAGTCTTACTTTTTATTTCAATAATTTAATATTTACATGGAGACACATGTAAATAATTCTTTTTTTTATTCAGTTACGTTATGTACCATCTAAAATTTTATTTTTATATCAATTATTTAAATGACAAAAGATAATCATAGAGTATGCTCAATCGATTAGAATAAATTTTTATAATTTTATCTATCTAATATTCTAGAAATAATATAAACCAAAATTTCATTTACTCAAAAATAAAATATAAGAGAATCAGACAAGAAGATCTAGTTTACTTTATAAGATTTTTAAACAAAACCCAAAATTAAGTATAATATAGTTTGATAGAAGAAGATCAGTGGTTCAATTACCAACATTAACATAATTTCAATATTTATTAGATAATTATTAAACGATGATATTTTTATAATTTTTGAAAATGTAGAAGTAAAATCGTAATTACACAACCATTTAAATGGTAATATTTACTCTTATGTTGAAGTTTAATAGTAGTAATAAATTAAATTTAGGTACATTTGCGAATATGAATTTAGTTCTGGTTTTTTTTTTTTGTTATTATGGGTTACGATTTGCTTAAATTTTAAGGGGTGTTGGTCCCAAATATCAAAATTTGAAAGCAAATGACCCTAAATGTCACAGCTCAAAAACTTGGCACCAAATATCACTCCATAACACAGTTGCGTGTAGCGTTTTGATTTTTTTTTCTTTTTTTTTAAAATAAGCTAATGCGTGTAGCGTTTTGGGGGCTGAAGAGAGATGAAACGCTACTTAATATAGCGTTAACTGCTTTTTTGTTTTTTTTTTTAAAACCAACTAGCAAAACGCTAGTTAAACTTTGGTTTTAAACTTCAAAACGCTAGTTAAACTTTGGTTATGGTGGAAACGCCACTTCATGTTTTTTTTTTTTTTTTGCTTTTTTATCTAAATATATACGATCGTTTTGAATATTTTTAAACCCAAAATGAAATTGTTGAACCCTAAAGGTTAACTGTTTAAACCCCGAGAGAATACCGATAATATTTAAAAATTTTAAATAAAAAATTGAATCCGGCGGCCTAATTTTTAAACGCCAACGCGTTTAAAAATCAGGATAAGTTAGGGTTTAGGGTTTAGGGCCCTAAACCCCAAACCCTAAACCCTAAGTTCGAATACGGTTTATTCGTCGTTCCGAATATTTCTAAAACCCAAAATGGAAACATTGAACCCCAAAAGTTAATTGGTGAACCCCTAAATTTAATTATTTTTTTTTAAATTTAAAAATTTTAATTAAAAAAATTGAATCCGGCGACCTGATTTTTAAACGCGTTACGGTTTATTCGTCGTTCCGAATATTTCTAAACCCAAAACGAAACTGTTGAACCCCAGAGGTTAATCGTTGAAACCCCGAGGGAATACAGCTAAAATTTAAAATTTTTAATTTTAATTTTACATTTTAAAAACTTTAATTGAATATATTTAAAACCGAAAATGGAAACATTGAACCCTAAAAGTTAATTATTGAACCCATAAGAAAATGGAAAAAAAAAAAAAAGTACAAAACGCCAAACTTTGTCGCGTCCCCCCCCCAAACATTCTACTAAGCAGCGTGTGCAACTGTGTTACTTGAGTAGAAGTGCGCACTTCTACTTAAAACCCCAAAACGCTACACGCAATTGTGTTTTGTAGCGATATTTGGGGCCAAGTTTTTCAGTTGTGATATTTAGGACCGTTTAACTTAAAATTATGATATTGGGTCTTTTTTCAATTTTAAGTAGGTTATTAACTAACACATATTCTTCTATTTCTATCCCGATGTATTTGCAAATGCTCGAGTCAATTTATAGTTTCAACTTTTTGTTTGCCAAACGATCGATCAATATTTATTGTTTATATATTGCGAGTTTGAGTAAAAATATTAATATATATAATGGCCTTTAGTTTTTAGTTAAATGGGTGATTTTTAGTTAAGTGAACTCAAACGGGTTGAATTCTTAGCTTTTTTATATTAATTTTAATTCAAGGTTAGGATTTAGGTGAGAACATTTTATATGTGATAATAGTGAGAATAATTTTTTTTATTGTACATTTTTTAAAAATGTGCAAAACAATTTTTTTTTAATAATTCAATGTCTGGACAAGATTTCACGTAACTCGATTAATCCGGAGGACTCCTACACTCGTACACTTTTTTAAAAAGTGCAAAATAATTTTTTTAATAATCCGGTGTCCGGGCAAGATTTCACGTACCTCGACTAATTCGGAGGAATCCTAGCACATTAATATTTAGTCGGAGGATTCCTAGCACATTAATATCCACCGATCATGATAGTACACTTACTTCGGTGCCTCCCAGTGAGATCGAATCTATGACTTTGGGGTGGTAAGTCCCTAAATCACGGTAGCAATCAACTAAGACACCCGGTAAAAGTGTAGAACAATTGTTCTACATATTTTTCACACTTTCATTATTGTATTATTATGTTGCAAAATAGAAATCTCACTATTATTATATTAATATGTGTGTTATATTAATATGTGTTCTAAGTAGAGCGTGACCATGTGATTCAAATCTTATCGATGACAAAATGTATGTTGAGTGTATGTTTTAATCATTAGGGAAAAAAAAAAAGAATTATGTCCGTTTAAGTTCGACAAATTTCTTGAATATGGTAAAGTAGTTTATTATAATAATATTATTTTAAAATTTTGTTAATATATAATAGAGAAAAATGGGCTTGTGAGGTTGTCTTCAGGGATTTCTCCTGAGGTCATGACACAAAAAACCTATAAAGTAAGTGGTCCCGAGGGGCATTTTTGTAAATATAAATTTTTTCTCATTAATTTATCTAAATATCCTTAAATTTATATTGAAAAGCTTTTAAGCTTGGTACCTCAGACACATGAATCCCTATATATATTATATATAGCACATAAAATAAACGTATTTATGTTAAATTAATTATTTATCTTTCACTTTGCTGCAAGCTCTCCATGAGGAAAGACCCAAAGGTGCTCAGATAATGAGAAATGTTTGGACTACGTAGACTATCAAGGACCCTGCCCAACCAAACGTTGACAAAAGAAAAAAAAAAGTAAATGCATTTTGTATACTTATATTTTACTTAAAATATTTTGATTCAAAATTGAATATTTAAAATATTAATATTAATATTTTATTATACTTTGTTGCATTCCATTAATTTGGATTCACTTCATTAGTAATTTAGGAAATAAAATGCACTTTATCTAAAATGCATTTTGTGTACTCACACTTTATTTTAAATTTTAAAATAAAATATTATAAGTGAATACACTTTATTCCCTAAATTATTAACGGAATTAACCCAAATTAATGAAATACAACAAAATATAATGAAATACAATTATTGATATTTCAAATTCTCGGTTTTAAATTAAAATATTACAAATAAGGTTTTGAATAAATGGTAAACAAAATGCACTTTACTAAAAAAAAAAAAAAATGGCCTGAGCTCAGCGGTGAAACCCCATGCACCGTACCAAGGCATCCTTGACCCCTCAGCCAAAAGGTGTTTAATGTATTTTGCATAAAATTCAATACTATGATCTCATTGTTTCTAATGCTGTTATTCCACTATACTAAAAGAGTTTGTTGACACCAACTTAGAGCCTCCTTTACGGCCATAGCTTCTGCAAATTCTGGTCTAACATTGCCTTGATACGCTTCTGATCTACCACAAAGTACCTCCCCCTTATCGTTCCGAGCTAGCATACCAATACCATAAGATGAACTCTCAGTAAATATCGCCGCATCAACCGTTACCTTGACTGCACCATTTTTCGGCCTAACCCAGACTTGAGCTCCATCACCATGTTCAATGAACTGATACAGAGCCTGTGTCGAAAATTTCTGGGCACCCTTCCATTCTGCAAGGTACTGCCTCATTGATGTCAAAATCCCATCTACTGAAGACTTCTTGTTATCCCAAACGAACTGGTTTCTAGCATGCCATATGGACCAACACAACGAAACTATCTCAGCATGTTCTTCCTTCTTTGATCTCTCGAAAAACGTCCCCAGCCAATTCCCAAAACTATTAGCATTCCCCTCCTGATACGTCCCATCCCTCCTACGCCAACAACTATTCGCCAAAGGGCATTCCACCATAGCATGTAATACAGTTTCCTCATCCCCATTACAGATAGGACACACAGTCGTAACAGGAACAAATTTGGCCTGCAGATTAGCTTTCGTGGGCAAACAATTCGAGAGAGCACGCCAGACCAAATTCAAAACCTTTGGTGGAGCTTTTATTCTCCATAAATCCCTCCATACGCTGCTATTATCCGAGACCCTCCACAACCCTTTCTTCGCTTGAATTAAACGATATGCACTCCTAACAGAATACTCCCCACTGTTCTCCTGACACCAGTACAGCGAATCCTCCTCATTCTCACCTCCAATTCTCGTGTTTAGAATGCATAGTTGATCTCTGGAATTAAATAAATCTGCCACAATTTCTTCATCCCATCTCCTTTCTCCGACCTCCATTAGAGCTGATACTGTGCTGTTCTCCAGTCCCTGCAGCTCCGACGTAATATAGGAATTATTATCATCGTGCAGCCAAGGTTGGTTCATTATTGCAACCGATTCTCCTGACCCCAGCTTCCACCTCACTCCATCTCTCACCACACCTTTTGCCTCCCAGACACTTCTCCAAATAAAGCTAGGATTGTTGCCCAACTCTGCGTCCAGAAAATGCACATTTGAGAAGTAGCGAGCCTTATAAACTCTACTAACCAGAGTCTTGGGTCTTGATATGAACCTCCATCCTTGCTTTCCTAATAACGCCAAGTTGAAATCATGAAAGTCTCTAAACCCTAGACCTCCCGTCGACTTATGTTTATTCATCCTGTCCCATGCCATCCAGTGTATTCCTGTTTTTGAGTTTGCACCTCCACTCCACCAGAATCTTGTTAGACTTCGCTCAAAGTCCTTAGTAATCTCCATAGGTAGCAGGAACACGCTCATAGCGTATGTCGGAAGAGCCTGTGCCACATTCTTAATCAAAACTTCCCTGCCAGCTTGCGAGACCCACCTATCTTTCCATGTTTGAACCCTATTTTTCACTCTATCTTTCAGGAAACCCAACACGCTTGACTTGTTACGTCCCACTAGACTTGGAAGCCCCAGATATGTACTGGTTTCATCTGCTTCATTCATTTGCAAGATTTGACAAATAGTACTTCTGCTTTCATTTGAGACATTCTTACTAAAGAAGACAGACGATTTTGATACATTCACTCGTTGTCCAGACGCCTCCTCATAGGTTTGTAGTAAATCAACCATTCCCATTGCTTCATTCTCACTTGCTCTACAGAATAGGTAACTGTCATCTGCAAAAAGCAGATGACTAATACTCGGGGCTTGGCGACTTATTTTTATACCATGAACCAGTCCTTGTCGTTCACATCTATTTATCAAGGCTGATAAACCCTCAGCACATAAAATAAACAAGTAGGGTGACAAGGGGTCACCTTGTCTAAGTCCACGGCTTGGAATAATTGGTCCCATCTCGCTAGCTCCATGCGTAACACAGTAAGAAACCGAAGTAACACACTGTAAGATCAAGTGTACCCACCAATCATGAAATCCAAGCTTGCTCAGAATCGCTCTCAAGTAGTCCCACTCAATTCTATCATAAGCTTTGCTCATGTCCATTTTTATAGCCATACTTCCTTCCCTGCCTCTCCGCTTTCGTTTCAAATAGTGTGTCATTTCATATGCAACCATGATGTTGTCAGTGATGAGCCTACCCGGGATAAATGGCAGGAGATATTGCTTGAGTCGGACTGTTTATCAGTAGTGCAGGCAGTAAGAAGCTCAGTTAAAATGATCTCGCCGTTTGGTCATATCATAAGGGAGTGTCGGGAGATGCTTTCGGAGTTAAACATAAAAGTGTTCTACATTAAACGATCGGCTAACGAGGCTGCTCATGTATTAGCAAGAGAGTCAAGTTCCTTTCCCGGTCGAGTGTTTGATGGGAGTTCTGTTCCTGTCAATTTAGTTTCTATCTTGTTGAATGATTTGCAAAATTAATAAAATCACATATTTCGTCAAAAAAAAAAAAAAAAAAAAAAAAAGAGTTTGACTAAAATGAATGTCCTTACTGCTAAACTAATGATAGCAAATTTTTGGTTTGATATATTATAAAATTACATTTAAATGAAGCAATTCTTGCCCTCAGATAAGACATGTCTATATAACATTTACAAGGCTCTGCATCAATTGCACTATAAACATGGACAAGTTGTAATAATCAATCACCTAGCACTACCAACATATTGAACAATTTCTGAACTGATATTTGAAAGCCAATTCACAGACGTGCCGAAAAAGAGCTCCCAAAACCAAAGATCAAGTGCAAGAAAAGAGGAAAATATCAAAAGTGCCAAAGTCTGGTAGCGGTTTAACGGCCATCCCAAAGCTTCTGCCATATTTGTCAAAAATGGGAGGGAACTACTTGTTACATTGCGGCTCATGATTGACCAAGCTGTTACCCACTGCACCCCTGAAGGAAAAAGATCAAACTCATTTCTTAACCGTCTACCCAAGTCTGGCATGTGCCCTCCCCCGTACAGTATGGCAATCTTATTGTGCCCTTCGTCAATTGCTCTTTGTAGCGCCTCTGTTGCAGCCCTGTTCCTCTCACCAATAATTACAGACTTCTCCTCTACGTCTGCTGTTGCCTGTGTGAACCTACAGATATAAAACCATTAGTCAACTAATGCATACTGCCACTGGTAAATCGCACACTTTACAATTACATCATTTTTTTTGTTTGTTTGTTTGTTACAGAGTCAACATTATAAAGTTAACAAGTCGGAAAATGCTAGGTACCCCGAATTGGTTTCCAAAAACTTTCCCGAATGCCAAGTGTATGAATTTATTGGTTATAATAATATGGACCCCCCTGCATTCACACCAACTACTCCAATAAAAATTTTCCATTATGCCATGTAATCGGTGCCACGTCATTCGGGAGCAATTTTTGGGTACCAATTCGGGGTACCTAGCATTACTCTAACAAGTCACAACACCATAATTAATTACTCTGGAATATACAAAGATGGAAACTAAAAAATAGTAGGGCAATGGGCCGACTCAGCATATCTTTCTACTCTTCATCCTTGTTTAAGAAGTTGTTAATAACATCAGAAAGTACATGCAAATTACAGTGAGGTCTCAAACGAACCTGTGTAATTTTTCATACATTAAAAAGCAAACTGAATAAAGAGAGAAGGTATGTTGTACAACTGCATCTGTACAAAAAACAAAAAAGTTCAATAGATCACAATTTTCCAGGTGAGATATCAAAAGTGTTTTAAATACCTAGATGGTTAACAAATTTGAAGTGATCATGATCATAAGAGAACACTGAAGCAAGAGTCATAAATCAAACCAATTGTAGGTATAGTATTACAGTAAAACATTCAGCAAACGAAAATTTTATTACCAGGACCACCACATAAAGCAAGTAAGAAAGCAAGAATTAGAAGTTTATAGACTTACTCGGATGTTAGCCTCTTGGCTAGAAAGACCTTCATTGCACCTCCAAAATCAAGCCTTGACAAGGCTTCTACTTCAGGATATTCTGTTGTCTGACTTCCAACATCAGCACAAAGGCCACCAATAATAAGAATGCCAACAAGTGGCATAGGCAGCACACGAGAAGCCCACAGAAGCTTGGATCTCCAAGGACCTAGCTCTTCAGGAATAGAAGCTGTTTGCACCAGTGCTTTGGTTGATCTAATAGTCATATCTCTTGCAAATGAAAAGATACTCTCGCCTTTTTCTTGCTGGAGATAGAATAAAATAACATACTATAATTTTCTTTCCACAAAATGTCTCGGACAAAATGTTTTTTCAGTAGAAGACCATATTTGAGTAAAATTTAAAGTCGATCTAATAAGATAAATTATAAAAGTAACTACAATTGTCTAGCACTACTGATCACAATCACTGTTTAATTTTTAGGTTGCATGCATAGCGCCGATTTATCAATTCATATATCATGAATTGATTGTCAAAACACAAAATTGGACCCATTTTTTGTGAAATAGATGAAATAACACAAATGCGTACATTATATAAGTTGCAGATAGAGCAGTGTTTATAATCACTAAAAACACAATAGGTCTACAATTGACCACCGGAAACAATGTGTGCTGAATGAAGTACTCCTTCACAAGTCAACACCCGAAAATATTCCTTCCCATTCAAACCACAATAATGATTAACATATAATTGCCTATATGAGCAGTAAAACTGTACGTATACTACTCAACATACTTCCAGGTTCTTTTGGTCTTAAACTTTATTTGCGAATTACATCATCAAAAGAGGGACTCTTGAGTAATACCTGAAGTAACTTGAAGGTTTCAAAATCAAGGTCAGCATGAAACCAATTGTCACCTTGGTAGTCAAGACAATCTAATTGGAAGTCAAGTGTTAGAAATCTAGCCATCTGCCGTTGAATGCATCCAAGTATATTAAATCCCGAAGAACGTGAACTCTTTAGCTTTTTCGTAGCAACAAGTTTTCTTCTGTTCTCTAAACTGTCCCTGCTAGTAACCATCTCATAGAGGACACAATCATAGGGCTCAAGTTCCTTCTGCAGGATATCAAAGTACCTACAAGCATCTTGACCAATTAAATTGCAGAGTAGTGTATCATTCAAACGATAACTATTAACAAATCAACATGATACTATGTGTCTTTTTATATCCCTATACATTGGTCACACAAACTATCTTACATTTTTCTATTTTCAAATTTTGCAATCAGTTAATAAGACATTTAAAATTACAATATGCAAGTTACTCAATGATGTACACATTTCATGCGGAATATTTTTTGCTTTGACTGCAAAATGGAATCTTGCCTAGCAAACTAAATGGCTTTAATTAGACTTACTAATATTTATATATAGGCAAAGGTTCAAATGGTATTTAATATCCTAGGAGATAAGGTGATCAGGTTAATGAAGGAAATGGAGCAAAGGGCAGAGGTAAACCATCCTAGGAGACACTTTTGTGAGAGACAATGATCAATGTATTCATGTAAATTATAGTGCTAAATTCATCTATGCACATTAACAAGGAAACAAGACATTAATAATATATGAAACAGATCATGCGATTACTCTATGTTTTCCACTTACTCCATATGACCTCATTGGTAATTAGTTATTGTGCTGCCCCCAGTTCCTTAAAAAGGATACGACAATACAAGTCATCTATTCGCGTCTTGCTACTGTTACATAGTAACATCAATATATTCATATATTCCATATGTAAATTAAGCCTAAAATCTAAGAATCTGTCTCATCACACCCATCTCTACAACTCGTAACTAAGAATTTTATAAGGCCCCGCAAGTAAATATGGATTTCACAGAGGAAGAGACAACGTCGCATTTTGAGATATTATTAGACTGGTAAGAGTTCAAATTGATAGATTAATGCTACTTATTTTCCCTTGAAATTGAGGACTTTCCTTTTAGAAGAACAACACAATTAAGAAATGGAGTTTCAATTTTAAGACAAGAAACACCGGCGTTAAAAACTTTTTTTGCTCACATGACAAGATAACCAATAATCTAAAATTCTAACTTAGTCTTTCATCTTCTCTAATGGTATTAAGTATTAACTCTGTATGATATCATTTGTTGCATCCGCTTCATTACTCTATTTAGCTAACAAGTTTCCCTATGTTGTAGAAAAAAATGAAACGTTAATAGTTGCATGCTTTGTAAATCCGGTTGTTCATAACCAATTACAAGTAAACACATCATATCTGTTATCCAGGTTTAGTAATCTCATATTTGTTTTGAGGGATAATATATGGGATTGGACTATTATCCTTCAAATATTCAAATCATATGTTTGTTTTAGATGGGATTATAGTCAGAGAATTATAATCATTTTAAAAATGACTTGTTAGAGAGGATTAAATAATACCTCCTTTAACCAAGTATTACAGAGGATTATAATCCTATCTCTTCATCAAAATAAACATGGGAAAATTATTTTAAGAGATTATAATCCCTTAAAATAATTTTCCCAAATAAGTTTCAAAAACAAACATGGAATTAAAAACGGATCAGTCTTATCCCATACTTAATCCCATGAAATAAACATCGCCCAAGTGTTTCGGACCAATTGTTGGATTGCTAATTTGTCACCATTGCACTGATGACTGAACTACCAGGAAGTTGGAGTCTATATTCAAGGCTGGTCCAAGCATCCCTCTGGATGAAAGAAAGTGGTAAGAGACGTCTTCTAATACAATGCACTATTTCTTAAAGACCTCAATTGCTGATCCAAGTTTTTATCCACCTAAGATCTATTTCCTAACCACAAAAGCTGTCAAGAATTTTGCAGTGACTGCTTCTCTGTAAACGGCAACCAAGGCAATTAAGCTAGCACATGAACAGCTTTCTAAAAAAAATGAATTAAGATTTAGCCTTTAGATTAAAAAGCAAATATAAATCAAAACACTTACATCAGTAGAATACAACCACACCCTTGGTTACTAAATTACTATCCATACAGCTCAACACAGTAACATAATAACATAATAAGTTTATTTCCCTCCTAAATATCTAATTAAGTAAAAGAGCTCTCGGAATTGCCATGTATGTCTACTATACATCACATAATACTTATCGAATATACAACACATATTTACAAAGAAACTTACTCCTTATCAGCAATGTGAATAGTAGATACTAAATCAACCTGCACAATCATTTCAACACAAATCAGCACCCCTATCCCAACAAAAAAAAGTCAAAAGTCATAATCAAAACCATAAACATCAGAAAGCCACAAAAACATACATACACAGAATCACTTGTTACCTGAAGAAAAGGCTGAAGAAGAGACCAAGGAAACTTTTTTCGATAACTAACAACAGCAGTCTGTAACTGAGAATTTCCAGACCCATTCTTGAACCTCATAAAATCTGCAATTGTATTGTTGTCCATGAACTGCTCAGCTTCAGACCCATCAGAGCTAATGGGCTGGTTAAAAAAAACAGCTTTAGGGGGCCCACTATAAGATTGAGGTGTATGAGTTCTAGGGTTTGGTCTATAAAATCTTGAAAAACCAAGAATTGAAAGTGAATTGGAGGAGAATGAATAAATTGAAGAAGAAGAAGAGGAAGAAGGGGGGTTAGGAAGGGAAGATGGGGTTGAAGAAATTATTGTGGAGATTGAACTTGCAACCATTATTATTATTATGATTATTATTATTATTATTATTATTATTATAAATTTAATTTTCTTTATGTGTGTGAAGATAGAAGGAAGAAATGGAGGATTTGAGAGTTCTGGTTTTGGTGGTTATGCTTGCTTTAGATTAATGAAAGGACTAGGCAGGGGAAGGTTGGTTCTTGATATTTCTCTCTTTTTTTTTTCTTTTATCTCCTGCCTTTTTGGAGCTTTCTTTCTTTACTGTTTGACAATCACCGTTTGTGTCGTTTTAAACTCCGTACTCAGTTGGTTAAAGAGAGGCCGTCTCACCTCTTGGTCACAGGTTCGACTCTATCATGGGAGGCGAATTTGTGATTATGCCATCCTGGGGCAGAGCCTGTCGCACTTGTGCGGTTTGCCTTGGATCACGTGGTTTGCAGGCTATTGCGTGAGTCCATGGGTTTACCCAGAGCGCACCCGAAGGGTAGCGGCTGCGGGTTCCCATGTTAAAAAAAAAAAAAAACTACGTACGAATATCTGCCGTTTTGAGAATCGACTCTCATAGTTAGGATTTTAGCGGTCATTTCTGTACCTTTCATACCTTCATCCTCCTTCTTGATTAAGTTTTTTAATAAAATTAAGATCTATTCCTTTTTTTGGATGAGATCTTGTTGAGTATCTTGTTATGAAGGTTATTAATTGTGTCCTTCTTTTTGGATGTTAACGTGTTATGTTTTGATGTATGGATTTCGGTAGTTTTTCTGAAAATGATTTATATGATATTTTGGGAAATCCGTAAGACTCACATGAAATCTGGGACGGTTGTGGATATCGTAAGAGCTCACCATTCGTAACAAAAAATTGTTCGTATTTTGGGGGCATTTGTTACTCCAATATCAGTTGATTTAACTGATAGTTCTGAACATTGGGTTACAGATGGTGCTTATGTGAAGGTCAATTGCGATGCTACTAGTTTCACAGCTGATGTAGGTTGTATTACTCGAGGTGTCATTGTAATACTTTTTAGATTAAAGCATTTGAATATTCTATGTATTAAACAATCTGAAAATAAAACGACTATTTATTTAGCTTGTTTTTTGTTTCACAATCAGGTTGTAGTTGGCAGTTCGGGAATTTGTCCCGACTGGGTTCCGAATGATAGATTGATCTTGATCAAAACTGATTGTCCTTGATAGCATGATTTGTACATGGACAAGGAGAAAGGTAAAAATTTTAGAAACAATATTAGGACGTACAACGCCATGTTTAATTTTTCTTCCATTGGTGGAAAAATAGATCATGGAATAAATAAAGGTAGATGACCTAAGGTTTTCAGAATGACTGGAATTAATCACCATAAAATGGGAAGCCTGTTACCAAATGATGGAGAGTTGCCTAAGTTTTGTCAATTGTATATTTATGATACAGAGAATGAGGTTGAGAATAGAATGAAGTCTATAAATGTAAAACATTCTACCAAAATAGATCCAGAAATTGTGGAAGGATTGATCAAGATGCTTGAACAAAATAATCACTTGGTTCAAAAATTTAGAATGGCCAGAGATCGTTTTAAGAATGATAATGTTATTGATTTGAAGATAGTTATGAAAATCTCAAGGTCTACCAGTGGTCGTGAAAATCATAATCTGCCTTTTGATGAAATTGCTGTAATAATGGTTGGTGATGATGATCCAAAATGTGAAGACCGAGATATTGTTATTTCGAGTAAGACTGATGGTTTACAACGCATTACTACTTTGCATTCATTGATGATGGCACTCCAGTATCCGATACTATTTCCGCATGGTGAAGACGGTTTTAGAAAGGGTTTAAAGTATTGTGTCAGTTCAGATGATCGCAAAAAGAAAAGAGAGAATGTTACCATGAAAGAGTATTATTCTCACACTTTTATGGTTAGATTGGACCAATGTATTTGCTCCAACATTAAAATAGTATGTTGATACATTGATTTCAATATATTTTCTCATCATGAATATGTTTGCTCCTAACAGGTCATACTCTTAGACTTGGTGGTAGACTATATCATCAGTTTACAGTGGATGCATTCTCTACTGTTGAACAATCCAGGTTATGGTATATTCGGGAAAATCAGAAGAAACTAAGAGCAGAATTGTACCGAAACCTGTGTGATATAGTTTATAGCAGTGATAATGTTGAAGCAGCAAATGTAGGACAAGGATACATATTACCATCTAGCTTTATTGATTCTGCTCGATATATTCCAAGATTCCCTTGCCGTCTGTCGGAAAATTGGATATCCAGACCTTTTCTTAACCATGACATGCAATCCCTACTGGGATGAGATTCTCCAGATGATGTCACTGCTTCCTCATTGCAAACCAGAGGATTGTCCAAATATAATTGCTCGTGTGTTCAAGCTAAAATTGGACCAGCTGTATGATGATATAAAGAATAAAAATAGGTTTGGAAAGTGCCTTTCAGGTATTATTCAATTTATAAATATTAATGTCATGTACATGTATAAGAATGAATATTGATTTACTCTGCTTTCTAATCATTTTCAACCTAAAACTGTAGTTATGTATGTTGTGGAATACCAGAAGAGAGGTTTGCCTCATGCTCATATGTTAATTTGGTTAGACCCTATTGCAAAATCTAAATTGAATAAAGATATTGACAGCTTTGTATCTGCTGAAATACCTGATGAAGTAGCCGATCCTAATGGATATGCTACTGTGAAACAATATATGATACATGGTCCTTGCGGTGTTCAACACAATTATTCACCATGTATGAAAGATAATAAATGTACAAGAGGTTTTCCGAAACAGTAAGCTTTAATAATGCTCAACTCTTACTTTAAATATGCCTGCTAATTTTCTTGGTGATCAATATACATGTTAATACATGTTGCTTTATAGGTATTGTGCAACTACAACGTTTGATCAATATGGATTTCCTGCTTATAGAAGGAGAAAAACAAACAACACTGTAGATGTCAGAAATGCTGTTTTGGATAACCAATGGGTAGTTCCTTACAACAGGGATTTGATAGTTCAGTATCAATGTCACATAAATCTTGAAGTTTGCAATCATGGCCACTGTATCAAATACCTGTTCAAGTATTGTTTGAAAGGTCCCGACCGTGCTACTGTTATGGTCCAGGGTTCGAGCAATTCTACTACAGAAAATAACAAGGCTAGGAATGAAATTAAAATGTATTTGGATGGCAGGTTAGGATCATTTGTAATCGTGATATTTTCATCTTATATATATGCAATTTATTTGACAAATCTTAATATATTTTTCACCTTTGCAGATATGTTTGTGGGGCTGAAGCTGCTCATAGGATGTTCGATTTTGATATACACCATCGTAGTATATCTGTTGAAAGGTTATCATTTCATTTGCCAAATGAAAAGTACGTTACTTTTAACAACAATGATAATCTGGCAAAGGTTTGTAGAAGAGCATCTTTTAAACAGAGCAAGCTAGAAGCTTTTTTTCAGCTTTGCAGAGAAAATCCTCAAGCAAGACAATACACCTATCAGGAAATTCCGGAACATTTTGCTTGGGATGCAGGGCAATCTGCATGGATGTATAGAAAAAAAGGTCAGAAGGTTGGTAGGTTGAATTCTTCCCATTATTCTTCTGGAGAGTTGTGGTACTTGCGTATGCTATTATGTCGAGTTAAAGGACCTAGATGCTTTAGAGACTTGCGGTATTTTGAAGGTAATACGTACGATACATTCCAGGAGACCTGTGCAGCAATGGGATTACTTAATGATGATAATGAATGGCATGATGCAATACAAGAAAATGTTGATACTGCTATGCCTTGCCAGCTACGCTCCCTCTTTGTTCATATAATTGTCAACTATCAGGTCAGCGACATACTCAGACTGTGGACATCTCACTGGAGGCCAATGTCTGATGATATATTAATGAAACGACGGAAATTGACAGGGAAAGATAAGCTATGCTTAAGTGATCAAGAATTAGAATATTACACCCTTGGAGGTAAAAATTCATCCATCTTCATATCATTTTTTATCAATATGAATATGAATATTACAACATTAAGTATATGTATTCAAATATTTTCCTACATTTTGCAGAGATTGAGCATTTATTAAATTCTATTGGTAGATCTCTAAGGAATTATCCAACTTTGCCAATGCCTCTAGCTAAATTCCTAGACAACTGCAAGAATAAACTGGTATTGGAAGAGACAAGTTATGATAAAAAAGAAATGGCAGAACAGCACCAACGCTTGGTTCAAAATTTAAATCTTGAACAGAAAAAGGTGTATGACGCTGTTATCGGAAAAGTTGAGAAGAATGATGGAGGATTCTATTTTGTCTACGGTAGTGGAGGTTGTGGAAAGACCTATCTCTGGAACACTATTATTACTAAGCTCAGATCTGAAAATAAAATTGTTCTCCCAGTTGCATCTTCTGGAATTGCAGCTACTCTATTACCTAGAGGTCGAACAGCACATTCAAGATTTAAAATACCTTTGAAATTGGATGACGAATCATCATGTTCCATTCCGCATAATTCAGATATAGCAGAGCTTATTAAGAAAACAAGTCTTATTATCTGGGACGAGGCGCCAATGCAGAATAAACTTGCATTTGAATGTTTGGATCGTACTCTTTGTGATATCATGAAATCTGTGAGTGCCGAACGATATGACAAACTTTTTGGTGGAATTACTGTATTACTTGGTGGGGATTTTAGAAAAATTTTGCCAGTTATCAGTAAAGGTTCTCGAGCGGATATAGTATCCGCCTCCATTTCAAGGTCTCATTTATGGTCTCAATGTCATCTATTTGTTCTTAAAGATAACATGAAATTACGTCGAGGTAATTCAGAGGATAATATACGACGGATTAAAGATTTTAGTAAGTGGGTTCTTGATGTTGGTGATGAAAAAATACCACATTTGGATAGTAGTTGTGTGGATGAATTTTCCAAATCTATAAGTATACCCAACCAATATTGCATACAATCTGATACATCTGACCTAAACCAGCTCATTGATGCTATCTTTCCTCAATTGCAACATCGATTCAATGAAGTCAGCTATTTACGTGAGCGAGATATTTTGACACCAACAAATAAAATTGTTGATCATGTTAACGATCTTATTCTTCAAAGAATAGATGGTGAGTCATTCACATATAATTCTGCTGATTCAGTTCAATGCTCTGTTGGTTGTCATGAGAACTTAACTTCTGCATTCCCTGTTGAGTATCTTAATTCTATCAAGGTTCCTGGAATGCCTCCTCACAAATTAATTTTGAAAGAGGGTGTTGTTGTAATGCTGTTGAGGAATCTTAATCAGATTGTTGGACTTTGTAATGGAACCCGGATGATTGTCAGAAAGTGTATGAAACATACCGTGATATGTGAAATCATTGGTGGAAGTCATGCTGGAGCAAAACATCTTTTTCCCAGGATTGAGCTCTGTCCATCTGATACAAATCTTCCGTTTGATTTAGTTCGATTGCAATTCCCACTTCAGGTATGTTTTGCCATGACAATCAATAAGGCACAAGGACAGTCTCTTGATCGTGTTGGAATTTATTTACCGGAACCAGTATTCTATCACGGACAATTGTATGTTACTGTGAGCCGTGTAACCTCTCCAAAAGGTCTTACATTCTTTATAGAAAGTAAGGAAGGAGTTACATGTAGTAGTACGAGTAACATTGTTTATGATGAAATTTTTTATGATTTGTTATCCAAATTATGACATTTAATGGCACATCTTTTATGTAACATTCCTATTAAATAAATGTTAATAGTCTTTAAAAAATTGAGTATTGGTGTAACTATCTAGGTTTTATCATAACCTTATTTACCTAATGAATAATGTACAGTGATTTAATTTTTAAAAGAAGACAAAGAAGACAAAGAATGTATAAGATCTCAACATTAAATGTTTGCCTGCTTGCCATTTTCAATTTATATATGTTCTGAAATTTGATACCCTGATTTGATGATATTACAAATCTCCTACAATTCTTCTGTCAGTTAATGAAACATAGCCATTAAATGATTTTCCATACTTTGTCACAAATGTCAATTCATTTGGAATGACATTCTGAAACATCTTGAAAAAGGTTTCTGGTATATCCTAAAAATAACACAAGAATCTTAGTTAATTCTAGCTAAACAGATTATGAGTGATTTAGAATGTCATCTTATATAGAAAATATTCAAGATATTAAAGTGCAAATAGTCACAACTTCCCTTTTGCAAAAAGAATTACCAATACCAAACATAAAATATCCACATAACAAATCAGAGACAAAGGTAACAAAATCTTTAAACTTCATAGTATATTCCAAAAGACAGCATCAACATTAAATCTGTCATAATTGTTAATTAATAATACTAGGGATTTTCATCCACTTCGGATGTCAAAGATTATCCCATCATGTTCCTCCTCAAATGTTAAAACTAATTTCTGGTTCTTTCGTAGTTTATTGTCACGAGTAAATTTGTTCCATCCTGCCGAAAACCTTGGTAAACAGTTGTTTTTAAATACTATTCCAACTTGCCAGTTTCCAGTAGGAGTTCTAAGGGAAACCTGTTCACCAGCTAGCCAATCTCTGTTTTGTGGTCTGATGTGTCTTGGTATGTGCTGAAACAAATTAAATTAGTGATCAATATAACAAACTTGCGTTAATCATCTTGAATAGACCACATGTAGGTTTTAATACTATACATACCACTCCATGAGATGTAAAATCCACATTTGATGATGCCATGCATGCAGTGAATGTATTATTCATGACATTAATTGGATTTTCAATTACTAAATTATCTTCCTCATTATCAGGATCTTGAGGTTGGTCTTGCACAAATAAACCAAAGTTAGATGTTTCTACATTATCGTGCTTTTCTTGGTCTAAATCCATACATGTTTTCATAAATTGCATTTAAAAATCAGTCCAACTATTTGCATAGAATTTATATTAGACAGCAACAATTAATAGCCAAATGTATTTAAGTATAAATGACTACCTATCCTTGCTCCATCATCAATCAAAATTCTCTCAATCTTTTTCTTATCAAATATGACAATATCAAATTTTCCAGCTCCACAATAGGTAAACAAAACCAGATATTTTCTCTCAAGATGTTTTAATTGAATTAGACCTAGCAGGCCAGACATCCTTTTCTCATTTGCCAAGTAACTACCATGGAATGTATCACCATTCTTCAATGTCAATGAAATTGCATTAGGAATCAACTCTCCAAATCGCGTATAAAACGAATCTGGCATGATCTAAAAAACCAAATATAAAACATGGTTATATAAACCAAAAATTACGCACTTAGTGATTTTCATTTGGCAAAAAAAATTGTTGTGAAATGGTATTAAATTGTTGTATAAAGCTTACCAACTCTCCAGATTCATAAACAGTACCAATAACAGAAACAAAAAATTTGAATCCAACACCACTGTTGTTTTCTGCATTTTTCCAACAAAAAGTAATTAGAAGAATCGCAATCTAATAACCAGATTATTATTGTTTTATAAGTATGTAAAATAACATACCTTGGCGCAACGGTCGCTCTATTGTAATGTTTCGTATTGGGGTGTACTCTACTTCTGAATAATCATCATTTAATATATGAACCAAGAACAGTCCTTCACCCTTACAACAGAACACAAGTATCGAACCAACATACTTTGTTATTTCTCTGAGAAATGTACAAATGTTATAGAAACATTTCTCAATCCTATAAAAACCAACGTGCATTTCACGGCCCGATAGTAACTGGATTGTAACATTCAGGGGAATGTTATCTCCGTGTTCCAAACTGACTTCTTCGGGAATTTTCTATTCCAATAAATTAAAGAGGAAATTAATTTTTAGTACTAGATATCGCACAGTTCTCAGTCTAATCCAAATGTAAAGCGTAAATTTCTTACCATCTTGCCTTTTTCCAAGTGTTCAAGCTTAAAAACTATGACAAAATCAGGAAAGATTGAGCTATTTACGAACATCTACAAATTATTATAAAAGAGTGTAAATCAAACAGATTCAAGTGCATCCAATCAAATCAAACAATTAAATATATATAAACTCATACCTTTTTTTGAACTTTCCCCGACATCCATTTGTTGCATCTGTTCAGCATCATTGTTGCTTTCTTCTTCAGATTCTATAAAGAAAATTTCAACATTACATATGCGAATGTTGTCAATGGAAAAACTATTCCTTCAATTTAACTATACCTGTGTCTGAGTTCCAGTTAACATTCCAAAACCATCCAGTGTTGACGGTACTTGAAATTCCATTACAACGACTTGCATAATCTATCTTTTTCCCGTCAATATCATAAATTATTCCATATATTATAGAGCTGTTATCAATAGTACGGATAATGGTCTCTTTTCCCTTCAACTTGAAGCGCTTTACCATTTGCTCAAGGTTTGAAATGTAACCACCCTTAGAATTATAAAATATGAAGCAACCTTCACCAGCAATTTTTAACCTTCGAATATTACTCAATTTCTCACCATAATAATCTTTTATCCTTTTTGGAACAACCTGATTAACATAACATTGTTAATATACAGAAGATGACATTCTTCGCAAATTGTAATTGCTTAGAATTCCACGTAATCCGATGTGGATACACACATGGAAAATTCACTAACCAACAAATGTTAATAAGTAATCCAAAAAATACATACCAACAAGCCATCATTTATTAAGATTTCTGATACAGCTTTGAAGAAAGATGTATTCCAATCTGCATTTCCTAAATCTCAAAAAACACATTACAAATTAAATATAAATATGAAGTTAAACCAATGCAAATGTTATTTTGTCAGAGCAAAATGTTTTGTACTAGCTGCACTTTCTTCAAATTCTTTATCCTTCCCTTTAAAAATGCAGACATTGAAAAATGCAGATGCATATGATGGATCCTTATAGAGCACAACAGTATCGCCAGGTTCGACCTCTGTCTCCTTAGCAAATTCATGCCATCCTTTAACAAAAAAACATCTTCCATCCATCCACTGAGTACCTATTTCCCATGCCTTTTCAACAAAGTTGAGATATATATTTGTACCAACCTCCCACTCTTTATACAAGTCTTCCATATCTGCACTTAAAATCTGTTTTCAATCATAACAACAACTTGGTCAAATATATATGGAATAAACCTTTAATAATATATGTTCACAACTCATAAAAATAGAACTTTTATATTGTCTAAACATCCAAAAACCAAAGCTAACCTGTTTATCAATATCAGCGTTGTGGATCATTAACTCAAAATATTGAACATAATTCTGACTAGCACTGAAGTTCCATAGTGCGCGTGCTTTGTCGTATGCCAATGACCAGCCATCAAGTTCATACTCCTCTTCTTTAAATGTAGATAGATGTACTACAGTAAGGAAGTCCTTTGGATTACATTTTAGATACTTTAACTCAATAGCTGATTCCTTGAAAATCTTAGTAACAAACAAATCATCTCCATAGTAATCAAACTGTACAAGATTGTACAATTTAATTTCATGGAAATGCATAAACTTTGCCAATCCACATAGTTTTTCTTTCTCTTCGTTGATTTCAGCTTTCCATGTAAAATTCATGCACTTTATCTTCACTTTTGACGATGTTGTTTCCCCAACTCATTAAAGAATGAGTTAGGAATCCTCTATTATAGAAAATAGAAAGCTCAAATTAATACATAATATTAACGCAAAATTATGATCTTAAAAATTTATACCAATAGAGTTCACACTTACTAATGAGACAGAACAATTTGCTTAATGTATAAATTATTAACTACAAAATGTTCCAAAAAAGCTCAAACTTACAAATGAGCCAAAAGATTTTCTATCATTATTAGCCGAGAGAAAACTTGAAAGCATCTGTCTTTTCCCTGTTACAATACGTTTTTATAATTAGAAATAATATGAATATGCATAACATACTGTGAAAGAGGCAAAATTACATACCTGCATACCCATCTTGGCTGGATTTCACTTTGGATTTGTCCTATATTTCACCAAAACACAGAAAATTACCACTGTAAGGGTTGTAAAATATATAATTAATATTAAAGTTGGCTACATAAGCTTATACATTGTAAACACAATATGTCTAAAATGTTGTCAACTACATTTGAACATTAGCCTACATAAACTAATCCGGATAAACATGATGACTACAGTAACAGATTCATATTTGTTAGGTCATTATATCTTCTTTTGTTAATTCACCTATCTTATCAAAATCATAGTAATTAGCAATAAGAGAATTAGAAATTTAACATCAATAACAGAATCCAGACCATTCCAATATAAAGCATTATATGAATTAATCATATATCATCTTATTTGAGCAATATATATATATATATATATATATATATATATATATATATATATATCAACAATCAACAATCATAGTAACATATTCATCAATCTGCCAACATATATATATGCATACCTTCATAGATGAGGACTCAGTTAGTTGATGCATTATATTCATTTAGTTCTTCTTTGAGAGCTCCAAGCTTGATTCGAGTATCATCCGAGAGAGAAGATTGGTGTTTCAATACCTATAATGATTCCTCTCAAATTGGTTTACTATATTTACGTATGTATATATTGTCAGCTTTACTATTATCCTAATTAATAGCTTTAAATGTCGTAGTGTATAGAAAAACTGTCAACCATTATCTCTAAAAGTCAAAGTCTATCTTTATTATTTAAATATAAAATAGTTTTTTTATAATTTAGATTTAAAGAGTAATTTTAAATTAATTCGAAATTAAATTTTAATACTTATAATATAAATAAATCTATAAGATAAAATTGAGCAAAATTATATTTTATTTAGCTATAATATTACCTTACACCATTAATACAGATACCATACCATTTATATAAATTTTTAAAAAATTATAATACCCAATAAATTTAATAAACCAAATTCAATACTCTCTCCATCCCAAACTAAGTGTTGTTTTCACTTTGTACAAATGTTTTAACATTTAAAAATTAAATTTACAAAAATTATATGTGGAAGTTACTTTTAATATACTGTCAAATATTTCCACAACGTGAAGGCTACATTTATTTGAGATGAAGTGAATATTAAAACTTTTGATGTTTCTATTAAAAATGTTTCTATTACTTTTATATTAAAATGTTTCTATTACTTAACGACAATATGATCTACATAATAAAGGATAATGATTTCTTCAACAATTACAATATAATAATGGTTTTTTAATAAATATTTTAATTGTATTAACAATTACAATATAGTAAAGTTTACAATTACAACAAATTGTAGGAAAATAATGTACAAATTAAAAATCTTAATACATATAAGTATATCTCATGGATTAAGAGTACTATGATATATAAACACATTTAGAGATTTTTATAATTTGGACTCTGTCTATCCAGCTCAATTGTTTATATTGGAAAAAGGTCGTGGAACTAATTTTAATGTTCCCAAATAGTATATTTTTATAATTTTTTTAATGTTTAAACTTTATTTAAGAAAAAATTTATTATAAAAATAAGTTATGTAACTATACTTTATATACACCTTACCTTAAAATGCGTGTTAAGTGATGTAAAAAACGTGTAAAGACATTATTATATTTCTAAATTAATATAAACTCACAATTGTTAAAAAGAAAATTTTAATTAGATACTTACGGATGGCTATTTTTCATTTTTTTATATAATTTTTTAATACATATACTATGTGACATGTTCTAAAATGGAATTTAAATCATTTTAATACATATACTTTATAACAAATTTCAAAAGGATACATACGTTTTTAAAATGTAATTTAAATCATTTTAATTTTTGGTCAATATTTTCATATTTTTTTATAAATATATAATTCACTAGCTCATTATATACACACAAAATATCCATTTTTCTCATCACAAAATAATATATATGTACACTATAAACAATTTAAATTACAATAATTTCCGTATATCTTTGAAGATTTGTTCCCTATGAAATATTTGGTACATAATGCTGACATCTCATGTAATCTAAGAAAAAATAAAATTATTTCCTTAATTAGTATAATGATGTACAAAGATTTACATATTTTATTGATTCTTTGCTGACCAACTTTAATTAGCGTCTTCGTAATTATTTGCAAAAATACGTATGAGTATTCGTCACTTAGACTATATTATTTATTAACATTAAAAATTTTATTGTAAATATTTTCATATTTTTTTTCATATATAAATCACTAGCTCATTATAAACATGCAAGATATGCATTTTTGCCTAATGCTGACATCTAATGTAATTATTTTGTCTAAGCTTACAAGTTACGAAATATACACTATAGACTATGTACACTATAACCAATATAAATTTCAATGATTCCCGTGTATCTTTGGAGATTTGTTACATAATGCTGACATCTCATGTAGTAATGATTTTGTACAAATTTACAAGTTAAATATATTTTTAGAATCTTTTATTAGATTCATGTATTCAATTTTAAGCTACATTTAAAAAAAAACAATTAGAAACATAGGACCCGAACAGTCGATCCATATATGCATGCACGGGATGGACTGAGAACAAGTAAGAATTAACTGCATCCTTTCACATTCTCGAAAGCTCAGACATAAAGCTTCATCTCAAACTTTGTTTGCGCCTCTGCTTAAGTTATCACATTTGTATTCAATCTTCGTTATACCAAAAAATAAACAAATGTACAACAAAAACCATGGATGCTAACAACTTTCAGAATTTACGAGCTGATGTTCTTTGCCAGATTTTCAACTTCATCATACTGGAAGACAATAATTTCTCAGGTTTTTGCAAGCTGCTGATCATCTGGGCAATAGGTCAATCAAGGCAAAGGATCAGGTTTGTGCTGGAGAGACTAAACTGGGATGCATTGTACCAGTTTCATATTGAGCCTATTGAGGTTGTTCGTGATCTTTTTAACGAGTTCATAAAATATGCTGTTAGGTATGATGTTAATCAAGAAAAATTTTTCAATTCAACTCAGAACCTGTTTTTGAGCCAAGATGTTCAGCACCATCTATCTGTTTTAGCTGATCTCTCAGGTACCCATTTCCCTTCAAGATTCACTTATGTTTTTTTTCAAAGCAATCTATAGAACATTTCATAGGAATGAAACCGCTGAGGAGATGAATACCTTGCTGAATGTTACTCATCTGAGGAGTCGGATAATCGAACAAATGACCTATCTTCAAGATATGTATTTTAACATGTTTGAGCTCGATTATCTTTTGCCTATTTTCAAATTTTGCCCAAATGCAAGGAATCCCCACCCCATGTATCAGAAAGATGGACTTCCTCTAGGAGATGAGCAATGGTTCTCCCTCTGTCCAAATACTGTTGAAGACAAGTACATTGATGACCATCATCCATTGGGAAAATCCATAACTATGGAGCACATGTGGGACACTCAGTGTATTCACTGCAAGGTTCAGATCATTCTCTTCAAAGTTCTCCTAGGTTCTGTTCAATCTTAAGCTGTTGTAAATTTAAGTAATTCTATTTTTAAACCTGATGTTTTGTAAAATAACCTTTGTTGTTGGTTTATGACTTTCTATGTTTGTGGAGATGGATTTATGATGTAATAAGAAATATGTGAAAGCATTACACAAGATGCTTATATTTACATGGACACGACCGAACTACAACATTAGAAGATGACATGATCCTGTCTTCGTTAAATTCAACCAAAGCAAATACTTAAACATAAATAGACTTTATCAATACTATCCAAACTGAACTATATGTTACGGACGAATTCCACAATTTGAACTATATATTACGGATGAAATCCACAAGTTGTCCACCCATTTGGAGTCTCTGCCCTTCCAGTTCCACAGACTTTGCTTTCCAATCATTTATCTTTTCAATCCATTCTGCTTGAAAAGTCTGAAAACCTGTTAACATTTCATCCAATCTTTCTGTCAATAGTTTTACATGGCTAACAATTGATGTATTTGTATCTTCCACAAATTTTCTTTCATTTTCTGTATATGCAGTGTTCTCTAGAACATTTTGCTGGGAAGATTCTCCGACACTTCCACGTCCGTTACCTTCCAACACCTCGATAATGTTCCTACATTTGGAAAACAGTAGTTGTATCATTATAATGAAATTCAAAATAGTCTAGCAATAACAATTTTTTGTACCCGTATTTTTCCTCTAAGCCAATGGTGCGAGCAAATAGCAAAGATTGTCTATCAAACATGCTTTTGAAAAACAATCCAAAATCTTCATTTGCTTCACGAATTTCTTCATTCAACTCTACCGATGTGATGTTAAGGTTGTTAAGGTCATTCACCAACATATTTTTGATGCTTGAGTATCTGTGCCTCTTTGATGATCTTGAACTCATTGTTGAAGAAAGAATGCTTAAAAAAGGAAATATATTAAATGTAATAGATTTGAAAAGGCAAGTCATATATTTATAGGACTTTTTGGACGGTTTTACAATATGTGGTGGTTTTAAAACTGTCTTACCACGTTCAAGATAACTTATAGGTTAGTTATCTTAAGCAGTTACAACATTCATTGCACGTTCAACCCTGGACTGCCTTTGGCATGAATCCATCTTATGCCTCATCAGTCTCTGTTTGGACTTGATCCTCTTACTTTACTATGAAAACATCTTAGAACTAAACAAACATGTAGCAAAGACAAGATCATGATTAAGCATGGATCGTATGTACAAAAACTGTATTACTACTGTTACAATGAATGGTTTTTATATTTAAACGAATAGAATTTTTCTACACGAATTTAAAATACGTAAATAGAAGTCTGTACTAATCATACGTTTTCTTGCTTTATTAACATCACTAAAAAACTATTCGCAAAGTTCCCTCATCATATAATATAATACAATTATATAAATAGACAATGACTTGCTAAATTTATAATGCATTATTGATTTATTGCATTTTGCACAATATTACATATAGTCATATTCATAATCTTGTCGTTTTATTTATTGCACGAAATTAAAAAGATGCTAATAGGAATTTTTGGTTCTGATATTTTAAATGGATTTATATGTACATAGCCAAATTTTCAAAATGCAATCAATCATGATCGTATTGTAACTGTGTCTTATATATCTGATTCTTTTTTTTTTAGCAACAAATTTTCCTAGGTGATAAGTATTAATCTTCCTTTTAAATATAAAGATCAGAACTGAAAAACTAATTGTGTGCTTCTTCCTTTGCCTCTCAAAGTGGTTGTCCCATGGGTTAATTCTAAAACTTATTTTGTCATGCAGCAACTCATATTCTAAGCACTACTCTGTTCGTAAATTACACCATGCTTCCATCCTTATGTACATCTTTCTTTCTTTTTACAGATGGAGACATGTTTGATCACCTTGAATCGCTGAACATTTCCAACGACCATAGTAGTATTAAGGTCTGAGTAACACGAATATGGCCAACAAGGAATTTGGAGGGACAAGTACTTGGAATGAATCTTATACTTCTCGATAATCAAGTAAGATTATGCAGTTTAAAATCTCTATAAATGATAAGGTAATATATATGCTTCTGACTTTATGATATGATATTTACATATTACAGAATTACCATTTGCAAGCATTAGTGCGACTTGATATTTGGAATGCCTTTGCCAATAATATCATGGTTGGAAATGTTTACGAAATATCCGAGTTTAATGTTAGATATGCATTTGGCCAATACAGAGCAGTTCATTCATCCATGTGTATCATTCTTACAAATAAAACCAGAGTTCATATGGTTGTTCCTGAAGATCTTTTCATACCATCACAAAAATTTGAATTAATCCAAGTGAGCCAAATCATTGATAATGCTGAAGATTACCATAAAGATCGTACTTATGCAATAGGTGATTTATCTCACATTATCTGCTTATATGTAATGTAAATGCAAGCAATTGTAACTTTTTAATCATATGGATTGCATATGAAACAGATGTCATTGGAGTTGTTGAAAATATCCAACCTGTTCAGATGAAGTACACAACACGAGGAATAAGTCCATTTATTAGATTCAGGCTTGGTGATGGAAGGTATAACACCCTCAGATTATTCCGTTTATAATATTATGTCAATGTTCATTGTTGTTAATAATCATGTGTCCTTATATGTCTTCAAAGCCAATCTTTACACGTTCACTTATGGGGAGAGATTACAGAGGAACTGAATCCAATTTTTGAAGAGGTTATTGAACGACCAGTTATAGTAATTCTAGCAGTTGTCAAGGTCCAGATTTCCATGGGTTAGTTCTTTATGTGATTCAGCGATGAGAAGTACAATCTTCTTTTTAATACATATATTTATTAGGTCTTTTATACATAGATTTTCCTTCACATTTATATTTGCTTTGCAGATACAATAACTATTACTAATGTTGCACCATCAAAGGTTTATATTAACCCAAATGAACTTGCTGTTTTCGGATTGCGCCATAGGTATAATAATGTTTCCATTTAATTAGTTTTAAAATTGTAGATACATATCAATTCCTATAGTGATTCCTTCCTATATGTGACAGGCTTGATACAGATGGTTATGAAGAGCCACCAAATCATCAATGATGTGATTCTACGAGTATATTTTTGAAGAAATAAAGTCACGCGCATCTTTGAGAATAATATGTTTTTATTTCATTCGTTGTCGATTAGACAATTTTATTTAATCGTAAAATTATAATTTCTACATCGCAATATGTTTCGAAATTAACCATAAATTTTCTTGACATTGTAAAAATAATATTTTAGTTTCCACGTCGCAATATTATATTGATAGTGAGTGTTGGATTATTAAAAATGGAAATAATCCTCATTTTTTTTCAAATAAAATAATGTCTTAATTCATGTAATAAGATCTGCAATTAAATTTTTAGAATTTCAACATCTATACATCTATACATGTTGTTGTATTTAAAAAAATTCTTGACAAGTTTTTTTTAAATCATTATTTATTTAGAGTATAGCTTTCGTTTACATAAATTATATCACAAAATTTCCTCTAAAATACTTTACAGTTTAAGGGAACGTTGTGACAGTTTGATTTTTATTTACGGAAATAATAATATTCTTCTTACAATTTTCTAGGTGAATACAAAATTATTGTAAACATGTTAAAATGATACACATCTTGAGACATCAATATTTGGTTAAAGTAAAAAATAATATTTCTTAAATTAACATTTTATTTTTATATAAATTTACAAAATGTTAACAATATATAACACATTATACTAAATAATATAGATTTACATTAAATTATAGGTTATTAAAAGGTTGTTATAGATATGAATGAACGTAATATTTCTTAATCAAGTTTGTTACAACTTTCCTTAAACATTGTTCAAAATTTTATTTACTTGAATAAAAGTAAATTTAATAGATTGATAATCCGATCCTTTAAGATTTGTTTATTAAGATCAACAAAACTTGCACGATCATCGTTGTTATACTGATGAAATATTCCTAGGTCATTATCTAATTCTATGTAATTATATGGACAATAATCTATGTATATATATTGGATATGCATAATAATGTAGAAAATTCATATCAATAACAATCCCACAAATGTAGGCTTAATTTAAGGGATTTGTATTCATATTGTACGATTAACATTAGTGGCACATCTTCTTGCGTATTTGCCTCACATTAAACATACCGAGGTCGTATATAAATGACTTATAAACCTAGACCTAATTACACACAAACTAACTTTGCTGGTTTACATCATCGTGAGTTACATCAAAAACTTATCAAGTTTTAATTATAATCTGTTTTATGTTTTTTATATTATACATCTTCGTTTTGCAGTTAAACATTATGAGCAACGTCAAGTTTGATAGCTTGGATTCACTAAATGACAGTAAGTATGACTGGATGATTAAGGTTAGGGTCATTCGTATTTGGGATAGCTACAGTTCAAAAGGAGATAAAGAGTTCAAAGGCCGTAACATGCTTTTGGTGGATGATAAGGTGATTATACAAAACCTTGATAAAGTGATAGCATTGTTCTATTTTCTGATATTCCAGTTGTTTACCTCTATGATAACAGCATGTCAGAATGCATGCTTTCATATGGCCAAGCTATATTGATACGTTGGATAAAACCTTTGAAGAAGGCAAGATATATTCTATAAGGAACTTCTCAGTCAAAACATATCGCAAAGAAACTCTTCGATGCACAAGATATGACAAACAAATTTGGCTATCTAATTATACCAAAGTTATGGTATTTCAAGATTCCGAGATGATTGACAGGATGATACGTAAGATGGAATTTGATTTCTTTGACATCGGTGACATCCGCGATATGAGTAACCAATCTTACAATAATTATCTGATTGGTATGGTAGAATAAATATGGTTATAATTTTGCATTCTTCCTGTTTCTTTGAAGCATATATCAACTTTGTAGTTTGATCATTTTTCGTAGATATCATTGGTGTGCTGAAAGATCAGGATATTCTTAGAAACAGAATATATCAAAAGGAGGTCGACCAGCGTTGCATCAGGTTTACTCTTACTGATGGAAGGTATTATCTCTGATGCATATCACTGTCAAGATTTTAATTACAACTGAATTGTTATGCGAGTAATTATTTATTTTGTTGCCTTTACATTTTATTTTATAGTGCATCTATCAAAGCATGTTTCTGGGACAAATTGGGAGAATCCTTCTTATCAGAAATACTGAAAATTACTGATATGCTAATAGTTGTTATTGTGGCTAGCTGCAGAGTTAATGAGTTCAAGGGTATTTCAATTAACTCTACTTCGTACTACGAATTGATGTTATAATTCTATCTTATTAATGTCTAATAATTCTGATAAAGTAGTATGCATTATTATTTGTGATTATAAAAATTAGACTCTAAGTTATTATTGCTTATAAGAGAGCCGTACATGTCCAATGTTGGAGCTACAAGGTTCTTCATAAACTACAATCATCGTAGTGTTTCAAAAATGAAAAGAAGGTATATTTATACGATTGTAGAGAATAAAACATAGTACATTCAAAATAGATCAACTTTTAATAATCAATTCATTCAATGCTTAGGTCCATTCTACCAGAATTCAACCTGGATCAACTAAATGTTCTAGCAGAACCAGAAAAATCAAGTATCTTCACCATTGCTGAACTGCGAACACTTGATGAGTTGTACATTCTGGTATTATTTGCGATCTCTTATGGCTGATTATGTGTGTCTCTTTTATGTGTCTCTCTATTATGCATTGGCTGAAATTTATTCTTTTATAACTAAATGTAGAATTTAGTTATGTGCCAAGTGACTGTTAGTTCAGTGAAAGAAACAAAAGACTGGAACTATGATGCTTGCAGCAGTTGTCAAAAGGAAATTTATATGATTGAAGGAACATTTAGATGTGAGGAATGTATAAGAAATTTTCCATTCCCTGAAAAGAGGTAATCAAACAGGTCTCTGTTACACAAATGTAAGTTGTATTATTATTATGTAAGATTATTCATCCATATATATGCTTGATTCTGTTAAAAAGGTTTAGGATATGTTTGATTGCTGGAGATTCTACTGGTGTAGCTGCATTTATCTTATATGATCGCGAGGTTGAAAATATAATTGGTAAAACTGTGTTTGATGTTCTAGCAGAGCAAGATAGGGTATGATCACTGCAAACATATTTTCATTTTGTCATTTAAATTTGCGTACATATTTTTAACTGTTTCATAAATAGTTTTATATATTTGAAATCCTGTTTTGATCTGCTGCACTAGGAAGGGAAAGATGTTGAGTTTCCAAGAAGCCTAAAGATTTTTGTAGGCAATGAATATACATTAACAATTCGTATGAATGAGGAAAATGTCAAGAAGAATTCTTACACGTACACAGTTGTTGATATATACAAGGGTTTTGAAATCATTGAACACAATAAACCAGATGATAGTGATTTCACTCTTGGTTGTAAGATTTCCCAGGTATATAAAAAAAACTTAAACATTCTTTTCAGATCATACTTTTTTGTCAATGTTGCAAGCATTGGATTTCATTTTTGTACTGACAAACATTTTGAATCACTTTGTACACAGTACTCATCAACATATTCCGTTCAGAATTCTGAATCCAAGACTCCAGATACTGAGAAATCTACATCAAATTATCTCAAGAGATTGAATGACAACACTGTCATTTCTATACCAGACCTGGATGATGTCTCTGACAATGCAGTTGATAAAGAAAATAAACCAAAACCTATCCCACTCAAGCAAATCAAAAAGGAAAAGGTAAGTCATGTGGTTAATCAGTTTTGCAACGTTCATAAACATAAACATGTTATAAAAATACATGACTTAAATCATACATGTTTCCTGTAAATATACAGGTCTAAAAAGGATTGCAGTTTCAAGAGATGTCTTCTTCATACAGCATAATTTTCAATTCCACTTTCTCAATAAAATTGTTTGTTTCGAACTTTAGTTTATTTCGGGTGATGCAATACCCTGATTTCATTTACAACATTTTTTAAGAAATTTAAACTTCTTGCTTTGGTGATGTTCAGTATTTGAATCAATCAATAATGAATGTTCTTGCTTTAGACAAGATCATTATTAGTGTCGCAGATCATAATTAAATTAGTTATGTTTTCCAGTAATACATATGCTCAAAATGCAGAGTAACTCATATATTGCAACTGAAGAATTACTTGGGATATTGTGTATCATACCATAATGTCATATGCTTTTCAATTGTGAGGCAACATGTCTACTTATGTACTTCTTTAACCACATCTACGTTTATGTCATATAACATTGTCATGTTTACACCCAGGTCCATTTGAGAAAAGCATTCAATACTGACATTACAAAATAGTTATGTTGTCCAACAACATTGCAAATGGATTAACATTTGCTATGTTGTTATTGGTTCTCAAAGTAATTGCAAATGTTGAGTTTCATAAACAACATCTTCCATTTGGTTGATTGTGCAGCTATGACTTTGAGTACATAAGTACATAAGTAATGTAAAACAGCATAACTACACCTTGATTATACCAATGCAATTATGTCAAATAGGTATATTACTACCAATAATCATGAGTTGCTATGTTTATAGGAAAAACAATTAATACAATTTTTTTGAAAAACAATTGTGTGGTCGAACTGACATGTTGATTATGCTTTCTAATCAAGTACAAATTATGCTATAAGACATTAATGCAAACTTTAGATATAGGAAAAAAATCATCAAAAAAGATGATTATTTTTTATGGACTAAGCCATTACTTAGTAAACAATCCTTATTTAGTGTTGTTACGTCTTAACACACTTTTCTACTATATCAATCCTAAATCCTTAAATTATGCTCTCTCTTCCCTAATCCTGTCCAACTAAATTTTATTTTTACAATACAACTTCGATAAATGAATATTCAAAAAACAAATTACTTAATTAAATGAGTAATTATTTTTTGTTTCCGACATAATAGAAACAATCTATTTTAAATCTCAATAAATGAATACTCTTGATTAATGAATAAAATTTTCCAGTCCCAACCAAATTAATTTATTGAGGTATAACTGTATTTTCTCATAATACAGTTATACCTCAATAATACATGTGCTTAGTATGGAGAGTTTCTCATAAATTGCAACTGATGAATTACGTTTTCATATCTTGCAACTGAAGAATTACGTTTTGTGAGGGAATATGTACACTTCTGCACTTCTTTTACCATATCTACGTTTATTTCATATAAACTGGTCATGTTTACACTCATTTGTCCATCTGAATACACATTTAATAATGATTAATAAGCCATTACTTATTAATTAAACCTTATTTAGTGTTGTTAAATACGTTTCGTGTCTTAATACAATTTTCTACTATATTAGTCCTAAATCCCTAAATTCTGCTTTGTCTTCCCTAATTCTGGCCAAATGAATTTTATTGTTAAAGTAGAACCTTGATAAATGAATATTCAATAAACAAATTACCTCATTAAATGAATATTTTTTCCGGTCTCGACATAATAGAGACAGTCCATTTTTGACCTCGATTAATGCATAAAATTTTCCAGTCCCGAGCATATTCATTTATCAAGGTTTAACTATATTTTTTAGTTCAACAATGGAGGTAAATCATTTGGAATTATCAATATTGTAAAGCTAATTATTTACAATATTAATGATATTATTTTATAAATTCTTATATAGTAAAGTTAATGCTATTATTTGTAATATATGTACACGTGCTAAGACCATCAATACGTTTATAATATATGTACAAGTTAAATAATGATTTTCGGCCACAACATCATTAATTGAAAACATCATTCAACATTTATTGCCTAACTGCTAAAGTTTTAAAAATAGTTAAATTCTTTAATATCTAAATCCAAAATATTGAGCAATGGAATGTAGGAAATAAACAATATCATTCATTGTTTGTAATAACCTTGCCTTGCTGAAAACATCTTAAGCCGAAAATCTCACACATATCCTTGGTCACGAAGCCAGAGTATAAGAAAGATTATTGTTTTCAAGAGTAAAAGATAAGTAAGAATTTGTAAAAAAAATTATAGTAGTTAAACTCTTACTTCAGTCTGATGCACATCTTCGTAGTCAATTTTTTGCTTTTATAATTTTTATAATTTGTACATAATTAGGATTATGACGTGTTATACATAGATTATTGTGTAAATTATATTTAAAGAATTTTATTTTATTACTACAAAGTATTCAAAATTACAATTGATTATATACCTACATCCCAAAGTACCAAACTCTCTCTTGCATGCAACTGTGTTCCACTTCGCACGATTCAACATCGATCAAGCTTGGAGGGTGTAAAAGACTTCAATCTCGGATCAATAGCTCTTTCAGAAATGGAGGTTTGTCCTAACACTGATCCACAGAGGACTTTTGATTCATCTATTAAAAATTATAATTACTTATTATTCATCTAATATACATGTTCTGCATCTAACATTCATGGTCTATAATTGATTTATAAATTGTATTATAGATATGTATATGTTTATGATTGAATCCATGTTTAACTATGATGCACGTTTAATCAGAAATTTGGTTTATATAATCGATGTTGAAGATTAAACTGCTTAATTGTTGATTAAGGTTAATTATATTTATAATCGAAAATTGAAGTTTCTGAATATGCTTTCTGACTTATGATTTAGGATTCTATGTAAACTATTGAGATAGTTCTAATCATCAAGAATTAGAAACATACAATTCTAATATCTGATTAAGTACTTTTTTATCCATGATGAATACGATATAGGCTTTTCCTTCATATTGTAAATGTTAGTCAAGAATAATATTAATTTAGTGTTGTTAATCGACCCTTATTTAGTGTTGTTAAAAACTAAACACGTCTTCATACAGGCCTGTATCCCTAAATCCTACTCTGTCTTTCCTAATCCTTGCCAAGTGAATGTTATTCTTATTCTTCTGTTTAACAATGGAGTAAATCATACTGAACTATCAATATTGTTCTATTCTATTGTTAGTATGTATGATTGTTAGGCACATTGTTGATATAGAAGTTAATTTTGGTACCCAATTTTTTAGTATGCTGACAATAGACCATACCTACAATTCTGTTGCATTGTTGTTAATCGACCCTTATTTAGTGTTGTTAAAAACTAAACACGTCTTCATACAGGCCTATATCCCTAAATCCTGCTATGTCTTCCCTAATCCTTGCTAAGTGAATGTTATTCTTGTTCTTCTGTTCAACAATGGAGTAAATCATATTGAACTATCAATATTGTTCTATTCTATTTTTACTATGTATGATTGTTATGCACATTGTTGATATAGAAGTTAATGTTGGTACCCAATTTTTTAGTGTTTGATTGTCCTCGGTTTTGGAGTGTTAGTTTGTCTTGGTATGTTTTGTTTTATAGTTTTGTTTCGTCGAAAAGTATTAAATTGTATCCGTAATATGAATGGCAGTGTTGATGGCAAATATCATACATGAGATGAATTTTATTACCAGTTTATTGTGAATTATACTCTATATTGTGTTTTAACATCTGATTTTGTATTTGATGTATAAGATATTAATAACTTACTTTAATGTCTTGGTCATTATCATGCTTCCATATTTTTCAAGACCCTCATTTGTATAAGTCGTATTCTAAGGATTTTTTGGCATGAATCATTATCAGGACCACAAACACCCAGCATTTATGGTTTGCCTGTTTCCCAGAGATCTCGCAAAGACTTCGATGGTAATAACCTAAATGTTATTCATGATTTGTATATAAAACAAATGTCTAGAATAATAAAATAGCACGCAATTAATGTACATACCTTCTTATTGATATAACACTCTTTGGTTCATGTAGAAATTGCCTTCCAGCTTTGGTAGAAAATGTGCAGAACATGTGCCACAGCATGTCACTCTGATCATTCATAGAAATGAATACCAATACAATGTTCTATTCCATAAGGATAGAAATAAGCTTAACAACTTAGCTATGTTTTATAATGATTTTCGAACTGATTCCGGTTTCCATGCATTGTTCTACTACAATGGTGCTGGGATATTTAATGTATTCATGCTTGATGATACTGGTATGGAAATAGATTATCCAGCAGCCAACAGGTTTCGCCTAGCTCCTGTTTATGCGGAAGGTATGTAACACACCATAGCCAACTGTTCATATTACATTACCTTATATTTAGGAAAATAGAAAAATGGATAACTAATGTTAACATATATTTATGTTATCACAGAAAATGGAATTGGGAAGAAATTTATTGTTCATACTGTCGAAAGGCATAGAGAATCAGCTGAGATCGTAAGTACTTAAGTTGCCAATGTAAAAGATTTATAATACTCCTACTCTTAATGGATTAGTCCGACATGATTGAAAAGTGAATTAGTAAATTATCCAGAGTAATGTATCTTATAAATTTTAACTTTCTTATGAATTGATTAGGATATTCCTCCAGTGTTTGTTGATCGGTTTCGACACATGCTGAAACAGAAAAATTATCTAACTTTGAAGAATGGAGAGAAATTTCAGATCACATTTTCAGCTACTAAGAAAAAGTTTGTTGGTATGCAAGTGATCCTCACGGCCAAGTACTGGAAAATCAGAGATACTCTTCTTTTAGAGCTCTTCGATAAGACAGAATTCTCTGTTACTATATTATCCAGGAAAGGAGTGGAAAAGACTCTTCCTCCTAGGGAGTTCATTACAGGTATGTTTTGAACTGTAATGTTTAAAATTTGATATATGAATTTGAGCTAATTCATGTAAGTGTCATTTTGGTGCAGGCAATGTCCTACCAACAGAAGAAGCGGATGACTTCCAGACAAGTTTTGAAGCTATTTTGATTAGCTCATATTTTGATATGAATTCTCACGGAGTGGTACTTACAATTTCTTTATATAGGCATCAATGTCAGCTGTTTATCAATATAAATTACTCTTCTCTTCAATTATTTCGCAATACATTCCACCTTGGATAACTCTTGAGAACCATGCATGGAAGTCAGTCAAGCATGTGTACCTGAAGATCAAACGAAGAAAGTGGAAGGTTGGAATCGTTTTTTCAGGTGGAAGACCAAGATTCTCAAAAGGCTGGGATAAGTTTGTAAAAGAGAACAAGTTTGTTATCAATGACAAACTACATTTTGTAATGCGGGAGGAGGACAATGTGCTTTCATTTGTTGTCCGTCGTTTATGATTTGAGCTATGTGTCAGATTTTTAAACAGAGTTTCCTTCATATTTTGGAGATATTATTAGTAGTACGTGGAATTTTTCTTTTATTAATTTCTAAGATGCTTAAATGGCCTTTCAGCAACATTTTTGTGTTGTTACTTATGATGTTTTTCTATATTATCCATAAATTATTTAGTCTTATGTGTTATAGGCATTTTAAAAATGTAAAAGTCAACAAAGCCTTAAATCTCATATCAAGATACTTGATAATTTTACAACCTACTTGACCAATTTTGATGTTAGTAATTAGAATTCTATAGCTTTCATCAGCTTTCTAATTCCAATTTTGCCAATCCCTACTTTCGACGTGATTGATTTCCTGGGTTAATTACAAATTCAATATTTATATTATTCTATCATTAAAATTTTATAACAAACAAGATTAATCGACGCCCGCTCGCAGAGCGCGGGCAAAAAAGACTAGTTTTAATTAACTACTTAATCATGTTTCGAACTTAAAATTTTAAAAATAAAATTTATATTTTAACAATTTTTTAATAGAATAAAGTTCCTGAGATTACCTCAGGAAATTTATCTAAGGTACCATTATGAAGTTACTATATTTTATGTTAAAAAATTATTCATTCTCCTTGTATATTATACATGCACAAATTTAAAGATTTACATCTAAATACATATGCCATGTGTCATGCTATTATTGGATGTAGGTTCTATTATCTTAGATAAGTTCCTGAGGTAATCTCAGAAACTTTATTCTCATTTTTAATGACTTTTTAGAATAACTGCAACAAAATTGTTTAGGTGCTTTATATATTTCGTCAAGCGTGATAAGCTCTTAATATTTACTAATATTTTATGTTAATTGATAAAATATGCTTATTGTCATGTAAAATACAGATGTGTAAGTGTACAAAATTGTAATTAAGTAGTAATATAGTAATAATATCAGATATTTTTTCTTAGGAATTGTCTATTTATAAAAATCGTAATTAAAATTTAAGAATTCAATTATAGAACACAATAATTGAGTTTGATTTCTCCAATTAAACTAATTACGCAATAACTAAATTAACTAAGTAATATTGTACTAGCAAAGAGAGTGACGAGAGTTTTAGATACGAGAAGTTATGTCAAGATAATTACTTCCCCCTAATATGTTTATGTCAGCAATAAAGCAGTGTAATACTATTGCAAAATCACAATCTGCTAACCAGAAATTCGTAGATCATAGGTTTCTATCGAAAGCACTATGATATAGATTCTGTAAATTAAACTAACATATGTCTATGCCAATTTTATATCAAGAATACGATTAAGCACTAATTTCACAAGGTTATGCAACGTAATGATATATGTCTATACAGTCACAAAATTAGTATAAATAGATATAATCATGCGCCATTCAAGTACTATGTCAGTTAACCATAACCCTCTTAGTATTATAATTTAACTCAACAATCTACTACCGTTGGCCAAACAATAACAAATATATATATATATCATGATATCCACTTGAATGAATAAACTGCAAATTGCATATAACACTTCTTATCAAAACACCAACAATCCCATACTAGGGCTCCATAAAAATCCTAACTCAATTTATTTAGTTCATAATCAACATAACTAAACAATCCCAAAATAACCAACACATGTTCAAAAGAAGAGATATAAAAAGATAAGAGAAAACAAAGCTAGTCGAATATCTTCAACGACTGAACTCCTTTTGTGAATGGCTTCTTCTCCTCCTCCCTTGTGCAACTATTTTTCTCTTTCGTCGCATCTTTCCTTCTAGATAATAGGTCTGATCACTCTAATAATATCTCTAATAAAAGTTTTTGATCATTTACTACAAATATAAGGAGATTTCCCAATCAGAATTGAATTCAAAGAAAGAAAATTCGTAGCTGACTTTTTGACTCTGATTCTGTGCTGATTCGGCTGGATACTGATATCAAGACTACTTCTGAAATAAGCCATTCCCATAAGCTTTTCGTGAGCTATTGAATCGTCTAAAATGGACTTTTGGAACTTTAGATATGGCCCAAACAGTATAGACTGCGCAGCTATTCAAAAATTTCGAAATTTCATCAAATTAATATCCAACTCTTTCTATTTAACCTCCAAGCCTTCCTATTATAACTCCTTCATACATACAATAAAAACATTAAAATTTATTAAATAAAAATTCAAATCAATACAAAATAACTTAAATATAGGGACAATATTGGGATTAAATGCACGCTTATCACTTATGTACTAGAATTTTGTCACATGAGATCTCCAATCATTTGAGATAATTATATAACTAATTAAATTATCCACATTTTATGTGATTTGAGTTACGCTATAATAGACACCTATTCTGATTTGTTGAAGATTAGGGAGAAAAAGGCGCATAATGGGGGCGTGTTTCTCCCTCATTGCAAGAAGTTCTATATTTTCTATATCTTTTTCATGAGTCTTGCCAAAAATCATTGCACAAACTTGAAGGTAAATCATCCATTAATAGCTCATATTCTTATTAGCTAATAATATAAGCAGATAATAATAGCATTTTCCTGCGTGTGATTTGTGAAGCAAATTCAATAACTTTTCAGTTTCAAAATTTTAAAAGGAAATTATCACTTAGTGGCAGGACATTAGCTTAGCATGACAGCATTATGTTGTATTATGGATGTGCTACATTTGAATATGCATGTCTTCCTGTCGCTACTTGTTCCAGCATGTGTATTTGATTTATATTTTGGCGGTAAAAAACTATGATACTTCTTACGACTTGTAAAATTACTCATTATCTTAAAAATGTAACAATGAAGAATCTGGGCAAACTTTATGGTTGCACACTTGTGAGATCCTGAGGAAAGTTTTTAATGCAGTGCTATTTAGTAAAGTGGATTTATGTGGTGGAAAAATTACATCTTTATGTAACATAGGTTATGCTTCTTTAGTTGTATTTAACTTTCACTACTATAGGAAAGCATGTCTTCTCCTGCCATAGAGATGAGTTACCTAAACAATGTTGATATTCTAGTAAGCGTGAAGCTGATATTCTAGTTTTTAAACAATGTTACAGAAATATGGAATAGAATGATATTTCGTAATTTTTGACTATATTCTGATCTTATTAATGCAGCTGATGAGGGTAAATTATTGAATCCATTTATTTGCAGCAACCGGTTCCTCTTTACAGCCTTATAACTCCTGATAGGCTGACACTCTTAACTGATAACAGGGTTCTTTTTTTTTTTGCTAAACTAATAACAGGGTTCTTGAACAACTTTAAGTCTACTACTGCTTAATTTCTGCTCTATAATTTCTTATCCTAAAAAATACTGCTCTATAATTTCTGTCCAACAAACAGAAATTCTGTAATAATTGCATCATCTAATTGAGTTTGATAATAATTTCATTTCCATTTACATACCTTATATTCGAATTCTGAAATTCTTGCAGGTGCATCCAGAAATGGATAAAACCGAGGCTGCGATGAATGAGCAGCAAGCTTTCTATGACATTTATAGGAAACAACACATCGGGGATCCATTAGAAGCTTGTGATTTTGCTTTCCTTCCCGCGTGCGTAGGATGTCATTGGATTTTGTTTATTGCGGACCTCCGAAATATGCATGTCATGATAGTTGATCCTCTCCGGGAGGAGAAGCGGGATGGCTTACGGAGGGCGTACACACATGAAATTTATGTGATGGGACATTATTTTTTAGAGTTATCTTATTAATCGATTTCTTCATATCCAAATATCTTGTTACTAATGATGATCTTTTGTAGGAACGATTCTTCCCGTGCATGTTTCATCACTTGGACAAGAGCAAATTCCCTGACAAATTTAAACCTATGAAGGTCAAGTTCATTGAACAGCGACCGAAGCAAACAAATGGATATGATTGTGGTGTGTACATTTGCCAATATATGGATGCTATACTTAATGGCATATCGTTACATGAGGCGGAATGGGGAGCCACACTTACTTCTATTACTTTTCGGTATCGCATAGCGTGGGAGCTTCTTAGTGGGGAAGCTCGGAAGATTTCTGAATATGGGAAGAAGCAGAGGAACAAGGGCCTTAGTTTATTTTATTCGTGTTTATTAGATTTAATTTTGGATTGTAATGATTAGATTTGATTTTGGACGGTAAATATGTAATTTTGGATTGTAAATTTGATTTTGTTTTGATTTTGTTTGGTTAGATAGTGTGGTTTTTTGACAGGTTTATTTGGATTCTAGACAGGTTTAGACAGTATTAAAAATAGACTGCACTTTGCAGTTTTTTCCAGAAAGGCCTGGGGCAATGTATCATTGCGCCTGGGCCAATGTATCATTGCCCCAGGTAAAACAGGAATTTTAGAAGCATTGCGTACTTCTACTAGTCCCATTTGATTTTTTTCCAAATATACCATTTTATTTTTTAAGACATCCAAATATTGCATTTTATTTTCTAAGACATCCAAATATTACATTTTTAAAAAAAAAAAATATTTTATTGAATATTTTAAGGAATTTTGATTTTTTTAAATATAAGAAAATATTTCATTTTTTTTAAAAAATTCACTTATTATAACATTTCAAGATTTTAGAAGGTGTAAAATTTTTTTTTTACCTAATTTTGGCACAAACTTTCAAAAATTAGTACAAACATGTAGTTTATGCAATTTAAAATCCCCTGTTTTACTCTGTTTTGGACTCTTTTTTGCTGGGGCAATGTATCATTGCCCCAGGTAAAACAGGAATTTTAGAAGCATTGCGTACTTCTACTAGTCCCATTTGATTTTATTCCAAATATACTATTTTATTTTTTAAGAAATCCAAATATTACATTTTACTTTTTAGGACATCCAAATATTACATTTTTAAAAAAAACATATTTTATTGAATATTTTAAGGAATTTTGATTTTTTTTAATTACAAGTAAATATTAATTTTTTTTTAAATTTCACTTATTATAACATTTTAAGATTTTAGAAGGTGTAAAAAATTTTTTTAACCTAATTTTGGCACAAACTTCCAAAAATTAGTACAAACATGCAGTTTATGCAGTTTAAAATCCCCTGTTTTACTCTATTTTACTCTGTTTTGGACTCTTTTTTGCTGGGGCAATGTATCATTGCGACTGGAGCAATGTATCATTGCCCCAGGTAAAACAGGAATTTTAGAAGCATTGCATACTTCTACTAGTCCCTCTATTTTTCCTCTGCTTTACATTCACTTTACTGTTTTTTTTTCATGATTCTAGTTATTTGCTTAATGTACTTTTACTAGTTGCTGACAAATAAAAATTAGAATAATTTGAATAGTACATAAATATTAAAAATTCGAATAGTACATAAATATTATAAATTCGAATAATACATAACACGTTCAATTGTTTTTTGGACAATTTCTTCTATCATGCATTGCTCCAACTTGTCCGCACTTTCGTGGCTTCGTATTTAAAGTCAAAGTTTCAATACCACTTTTATATCTTTCCGCTTTCTTTCTTCCCTTCGTTTTTGACATTGGTGGATCAAATATTGGATCATCTTGATAGTAATCATCTTGATAAAACGAATCATTCATCCTTTCCTTACGTTCTTCCGGGAAAGCATTTTTCACATGACATTTCTGTCTCTCAATCACATTCATCATGTAATTGAACCGTGGTACGGAACAACTACCAATAGCACCCAAACTTTGAAAGATTTGCACAATGCACTATACCTTGATCATTGTGATGCACCAACATTTGCAAGAACGGGAGGCGTATATGGTAGAGGTCCGGCAGTTTGGTTGCCTGTCATTGTCCACCTAGGCATGATGTAATTTTTTGGTATTTGGGTTTTTTGTTTTTTATCGAGGTAACGGATCATGTGTCTACATATCATCCCGGAATGTTCGAACTTTTTACAAGCACATTCAATCCTTTGGTCGAAATGAACCGCCAATTGATAACTTCTTATACGATTCTCCGATACGGTAGACTTCTCCACCAAATGCATTTTAAACAAGTAACATCCCAACCCTTTAGCTTTCTTCACGACATAAGATTGACTTTTTAAAAGCTCCTTTTGAAATTGTTTAAACATTTCCTTTGTGTAAACTTCGGATGCATGAATTTCCAAGGACGAGTGCAATACTAGTCTTCTTTCGGTTTCCCCGGTGTCGAAATCACATTTAACCTCCTTAAGATATTGTGTCTCCAAAGCCTTTTGTGAATTTTCGATGAATTCTTTAAAACCGGTAGATTCTTGCACATATTCATCAAATAAAGCATTCATAGACTCGCTCCTTGAGGTAGTGGTCATACCGGTGGAAAAATAATTTCTCGTGTAAGCACCGATCCATTGATCTCTAATAGCATACATTTGATTTAACCAAACATGATCCTCAAGTTGGTACTTCTCGACCAATTCCTCCCACTTACCTTCGATTTTCATTGGTGACAACGACTTATACACACATGCATTGAAATCCGATTTGAAATCCGAATAGTTGGTGTACAAATTAGACAACTTCTCGGGAAACTTACTACTTATATGCCATGTACAATATGTATACTTTGTATGTGGCATAATCTCAGCAATAGCATTACTCAAAGCGAGGTCTTGATCGGTGATAATTGTCACGGGCGGTTTGTTGTCAACGGCTTCCAACCACGTTTTCAACACCCACTTATAAGATGGCTCTTTTTCATCCCTTATGAGTGCAAATCCAAACAAAATATTTTGGTGGTGGTGATTTACCCCCGTAATGGGTATGAAAGGCATACAATACCTATTCGTCCGATAAGTCGAGTCGAACGTAACACATCACCAAAATTTTTGTATGCATTCATGGATCGAGGATCTACCCATACCAAACCCTTAACACGATTGTCTTCGTCCACATCCACTCGATAGAAAAATTTGCCAAAATTAGTTTCTTGTTCTAATTTGCGAAGCAAGACCGAACCACACTCCGCATCTCCTAAATCAAATACCCGGCGTCGAATGTCACGTATGACATTACGTACGTCTTGTGGGGAGAAACCAAGATTTTCAACACCGCCGCATGTCTCACTTAGATATTTCATCACTTTTGCCGTCTCGATCCCGGATTTGTTAAACAACTAAATAATTGATTTAGTGATTGGATCTATGTTTTGTGACCTTTGAAAAAATTGTACCTTATCCAGTGTCACCATAGCATGATTGTGTTTCAATTCGACCGAACTTATAATCCATTTATTTGTTTGCACTTTATGAACTACGCACATGCGGGCTTGACAATTTGTTCGTAGGATTACATCTCTAATACGTTTTCCTTTATCACGATCCATTGAATTTAATGGTTTTGTTCTTCCACCCTTCCGACAAATTAAAAACTGGGATGATGGATCCTTAGTTCATAAATGATTATGCGTATTCCTAATTATTATCTCAAATTCGACACTTCAACCATAATCCCTATAAAATTTTGTCGCCTCATCTAATGTGTCAAAAATCATACCAACACTTGGCACAACATCATTGATATTCGGAAATGTAAACCCACAATTTTCGTTTCCGATATTAATATCATCATTATAATCTTCACCATCATTTTCACCTTATTTTTACCTTTATTAACATAATTTGTTTCCCCATCATCATCATCATCATCATCATCATCATCATCATCATCTTCCACATTCATTTTTTCCTTACCCACATTATCTGTTGTGGAATAAAAACTAGGTTACTGGTATTGCGGCTAGGGTTGATGTATTTAATGCTAAGGTGTGTGAGCTTCGTGCTTTAATGGCTGCTCTTGTGTTCGTGGTTGACTCTACCTTCACAAGATGCCTACGTACTTTGATGGATATCAAAAATCAAGCCAAAAAACGTAATTCTGAGAATGAGGGGTCAGGCCCTTTATATAGGCTGAGAAGCCTTATAATTATGGTAGGATTCAGAGACTTGGTGGACAAGTCTTTGAGGAAGGTTCTAGATCTATTCCACATAGGAATCAGTTTCCATATTGAATTGGATGCCTTGGTGGATAAGTCTGAAGGGGATATTATCCTTATCCAACTCTTATTTGCTGAGCTGTTTATTACCCTTAATATTAATTACGAAATTAATATTATAAATAGGGTTTTGGGTCTATCTGGTGGGCCCCACGTTTGGACCATTCCGGGTCTAATTAATACCACATTAAAGATGTCTTTAAGGCTTACTTTTAGCCCATATCATTTGCCGCCCAACTTCTAGGAAAACTGATCAGGTTTTCCTTGAAGTTTTAACGGCCTTATTCGAGACTTGGGTCAGGGTTTATTGCTCTTACGCGAGTATTTTCAACAATATCATCTTAATGTAAAGCGTGGAGCGACCGACGCATTTACGACGATGTTGAACGAAACTAAACGGTGTTAAACGGCACTACACAGCGCTACCCAGCCTTAAACAACGCTTAAACAATGTTAAACGAAGTCGAACGGCATTTAAACGGCACTAATCGGCGCTAAACAGTGCTAATCGGCACTAATCCGTGCTTAAACGGCACTAATCTGTGCTAATCAGCAATAATCGGTGCTAACAGACACTAATTTCAAGCTCATATTTCACTTCTCTTGATTACCAAATCAAAAAAAAACAAAAACAAGAAAAAACGAAATTTTGCATACCCAACTCGAGCATCGCTGTCGGTCGGCCGGGCAAAAACCCGTACCGACCATCACTCCCGGTCGGCTAGAGGGTGTTGCAAGGGGCCGGTCGGCCGGAGCCCCGGTCGGCTGGTTTTTTTTTTTTTTTTGAAACAAAGGCAGAAAACCCGTATCGATGACCGAAGTCGGTCGGCTGGAGGGTTCCCCGTAGGGGCGGTCGGCTGAGGAGCCGGTCGGTTGGAACGAGCCCGTATCGAGAGTTGATTCCAGTCGGCTGGAGCATGTCTGGGAAGGCCGGTCGGCTGGTGACCCGGTCGGCTAAAAATTTTTTCCCTTTTTTTTTTTTTTTTTTTTTGCCGAACCCATACCAACCGTCGACGTCGGTCGGCTGGAGGGCTTCCCGGAGGGCCGGTCGGCCGAGACTTCGGTCAGCTACAAAATTTTTTGCTCCGTTTCTTTGTTACAGTGGTTGGCTCGATCTCTATCAGTGATTTTGATCTTCACATACCGACATCAACCATCGACATGGAACCGACTTGGTCACTATTAGTGATTTTCAATTTTTGCATACCGGCTTCGACCATCGATATGGAATCAATGTTTGGCCATTCATGGCTAGAGTTACTTACTTTCGCATACCGATATCGATCATCGATATGGAATCAATGTTGGCCATTCATGGCTAGAGTTACCTATTTTCGCATATCGATATCGATCATCGATATGGAATCAATGTTGGCCATTCATGGCTAAAGTTAATTACTTTCGCATACCGATATCGATCATCGATATGGAATCAATATTGGCCATTCATGGCTCTATTTGAGGTTTATATAATACCTTGATTCACATCACTAATCCGGTGCTTAGTATTAATCTTCCCATTAAACTTTTCTTAAGCATACTTAGCTTTCCCAGCTCATCTGAGTGCTCTGGTAGAATATTTTGCCGGCTATTCACTTAAATTCTTCGTTTCTCTCCCAAAATATCATAAGTTTTAACGACTCTTTCCATCCATAACAGATAGCTTTTGCTCCATTTTCGTATTTTAACGATACTTGACCTGTAAACGCGAATAGAGCTGTGTTTGAACCTGAGATTACAGGTCACCTTTTCCTTATAAAAGGAGGGGAGCATCCTTCATTTCTCTTCACTTCTTCACTTCTCAAACTTGCTTAAGTTCTAAAGCTCTTGAGTTCTCTAGTTTCCAAGCTTCCAAGTTCAAGCTTCAAGTTTCAAGATTCAAGGTTCAAGATGGCTGACAAGCAAGCTGCTGCCCCCCAACTCTCCATGGAGGAGGCTTTCAGAAAAAGGAGCATGGCACGAACAATGAAAGGTAAGCTAAAACTCATGCCCCCTAAATATATTGAACGTCGGTTTGAGTCTACGCTAGATTTGCTAAACACTATGGGAGAGTCATTCCCAAACAGCTCCAGCTTAGTTGCTTTTAAAAGCCCTTCTAAATTAAGAAAGAAGGATGTTGAGAAGATTAGAAACACTTATGGCTTTCCAAGCGCCATCAAAGTATGCCTTCCTAATCCAGGAGACAGAACCTGCAACTGGCATCCCGAAAGGATTTGCGTCACGAAAGGAGCATTGGAGGCGGGATTTAGGTTCCCCGTCCACCCATTTATCATCAGGTTCCTGGCAGAACTTCAAGTCCATCCTTGCCAACTTTACCCTAATTCTTGGAGGTTTCTGATCATTTTCTTGTTAAGATGCCATGAGTTGGAAATTCCTTGGAGTACAACCATGTTCAGAAGCATCTTCGCGGTCAAGAACTCTCCTGAGACTAAGCCGGGGTGGATCGGCTTTCAGCTTAGAAGCAAGCTTCCACATATAGTAAACTCTTTCTCCTTCCCTGACTCCCACCATTCCTGGGAGAGGGTCGATTCATCAACCGAGACTTCAGAAGAGGAAGGGGACGCGGCAAAGAGAGGGAAGCAGCTGATGGAGATGGAGGCCGAAGAAGCTGAGGCAGATGAGGAGAGCTCCGGGGAAGAAAGCTCCGAGGAAGAAGAGGGCGAGGAGGTGGTGGAGGAATCCGCCTAAGAGTGAGTGGCCTTGCACGGCCTTGTTGGCCGCTTGTGGCTTTATGTTTTTCTACTTTCAATCAAGGTCCTTCGGGACTTAACTTTTATTTGGTGATGTAATTTTGACCTTAGCCCCATGGGGGTGTTTATTTATGCACTTGTTTCATTTCCACTTGTGTATCTTTATTTTCGTTACTTGGTCATCTTTGACTTGCACTCATCAGGTGCTTGGCACATAAATAAAATTACACAATCACAAATGGAAAACAAACTTGCATTAATAACTTGAAGCGGGTTCAACCCTTACATAAATACTCTATCTCCTACTGGGAGCAACATGCTCTGCAATGGTTTCATGGAACCTTATTTCTAATTCTCCTAATAGATGGATAAAAGCCAACTCCTTACTAGGAAGGCTTACACATAATAAATCTTGAGGTTCACTGCATGCCAAGTTCGGGGTACCTCAACCCCATCTAACGTTTCCAGCTTGTATGATCCTCGTCCCAGCACCTTCTTGACTCGATACGGTCCTTCCCAGTTTGGGGCTAGCTTGCCTTTCTGGCCAACTCCTGAGGCTTCTATCTTCCTTAGAACCAAGTCACTTTGTCGAAAGAACCTCTCCTTAACCCTTTGGTTGTAGTGGAAAGATGCCTTCTTTTGATGCTCAGCATTCCTGGCATTTGCTTCATCCCTGACTTCATCAATTAGATCTAGGGCGAGCCTCATGCCTTCTTCATTGGTCTCTTGTTCATATGCCTCAACCCGAGGTGATGCATGCATGATCTCTAAGGGCACCACTGCCTCAGCTCCGTAAGCGAGTAAAAACGGGGTTGCTCCTGTTGTTACCTTACAAGTGGTGCGATATGCCCAGAGTATAGGCAATAGCTCATCCACCCAAGTGTTCCTTGAGCGTTCCACCCTTTTCTTTAGTCCATCAAGGATAATTCGATTGGCTACCTCGGCTTGTCCATTACCTTGTGGATGTGCTACTAAAGTAAAGCGAAGCTCAATAACGTTTTCTTCACAATATTTTTTGAACTCTTCATTGTTGAACTGGGTTCCATTATCCGTTACAAGGATTCGTGGAATTCCATATCTGCAGATGATGTTCTCCCAAAAGAACTGAGCAACTTGCTTGGTGGTTATCTTGGCTAGAGGTTTAGCCTCAATCCATTTAGTGAAATAGTCAATGGCCACTATCAAAAACTTCCTTTGGGCTGACGCCATAGGGAAAGGACCAAGTATGTCCATCCCCCACATGGCGAATGGTATGGGAGAGTTTACTGAGGTTAACATCTCAGGCGGCTGCCTTACAATGGGGGCGTGCTTTTGACATCGATCACACTTCTTGACATAACTTTGCGCATCTGCCAACATCTCAGGCCAATAGTATCCCAGACGAGTGATCTTGTGGGCTAGGGCTCTGCCCCCCCAAGTGTTGCCCACAGATTCCTTCGTGAACTTCTTCCAAGGTTTCTTTAGCCTCTTGGGGCCTTAAACACTTCAAGTACGGGATAACAAACGATCTCTTGTACAGGAGGCCTTCGATCAGGGCATATCTTGTTGCTCTTACTGACAGTTTTCGTGCCTCCAAGGCATTGTCAGGGAGCCATCCAGTCTCGAGGTGAGCTTTGATAGGATCAATCCAGCAACTTCCTACATCAATAGGTGCCACCAACTTGGAGTCGATAGTCGGGGCCTTCAAGACCTGGAAGTAGACACTCCCTGCATAATTCTCAATTTCAGAAGAAGCAAATTTAGACAAGGCATCAGCTTTAACGTTCTCTTCTCTCGGGATGTGTTCAACATAGCATTCCTCAAACAGAGTCATAACAGCTTTCACGACTCTCAGGTATTTTGCCATAGTCTCATCCTTGGCCTCAAATTCGCCATTCACTTGCGAAACTACCAGTCTTGAATCTCCACATACTTTGAGGTTCTTGGCCCTCATGACTCTAGCCAAGCCCAATCCGGCTATCAATGCTTCATACTCAGCCTCATTGTTGGTAGTAGGAAAATCCAACTTCAAAGCATACTCAACTGTGAACCCATCGGGGCTTTGCAGAATCAAACCTGCACCACTAGACTTTGTTTTTGATGCTCCATCAAAATAGAGCACCCAATATTCCTTCAGATCAGATACAAGTTCTTCATTTTTATCTCCACTTTTAGAGGTGGTTACTATCTCCTGCCCCCCGACTTCTTGGTTGCCAATGGTACATTCAACCACGAAGTCAGCCAATGCCTGAGCCTTAATGGCTGTCCGAGGCTTGTATGTGATATCAAATTCCCCTAACTCAACTGCCCACTTGATTAGCCTTCCACTGGCCTTAGGGCTATGCAATATGTTCCTCAATTGTTGGTCTGTCAAGACTTGAATTTTATGTGCCTGAAAATAAGGTCGCAACTTTCTCGAGGCTGTCAGCAGTGCCAAAGCGAATTTCTCTATGGTTGAGTAATTCAATTCAGCCCCGTGCAAAACCTTGCTCACATAATAAATCGGTTTCTGAATCTTTTTCTCTTCTCACACAAGAACAGCACTCAATGCTTGCTCAGATACCGCCAGGTATAGGTAGAGAGTCTCCCCGGGACTTGGTTTGGCCAACAACGGGGCTTCAGCCATGTACTTCTTCAGCTGCTCAAAGGCCTCTTGGCTTTCTGTAGTCCACTCAAAAGCTTTCACTTTCTTCAAGGCCTGAAAGAAAGGTAAGCACTTATCACCAGACTTGGAGATGAATCTCCCTAGGGCTGCAACTCGGCCAGTTAGCTTCTGCACATCTCGTATAGAGCGGGGTGGTTCCATGTCCAAAATTGCTTTGATCTTGTCAGGATTAGCCTCTATGCCTCTCTTCGAAACCTTCAACCCCAAGAATTTTCCTGATCCAACACCAAAAGCACACTTGGCTGGATTCAACATCATCTTGTGGTGCCTCAGCACTTCGAATGCCTCTCTGAGGTGCTTAATGTGATCTGCTTGGCAAAGGCTCTTGACCAACATGTCATCAACATAGACCTGCATGGTTTTTCCAATTAGATGGGTAAATATCTTATTTACCAATCGCTGGTAAGTTGCTCCTGCATTCTTTAGACCAAAAGCCATAACGAGATAACAAAAAACTCCAAAGTCGGTTATGAAAGATACCTTAGGGATGTCATCCTTGTGCATCTTAATTTGATTGTAGCCGCTGAACCCATCCATGAAGCTCAACATCTCATGTCCAGCTGTGGCATCTATCAACATGTCTATCCTTGGCAGGGGAAAACAATCCTTTGGACAGGCGTCATTCAGATCGGTAAAATCAATACACATCCTCCACTTTCCATTAGCCTTCTTGACCATCACAGGGTTAGCTAACCATTCGGGAAACTGAATCTCTTCAATGAAACCAGCTTCCAACAACTTATCAACCTCTTGCTTAATGGCCTCTTGCCTTTCAGGAGCAAAATTCCTCTTTTTCTGTTTTATCTTCTTCCGTTCAGGATCAACATTCAACCTATGAGTTATAAGTTGGGGGTCAATCCCCGGCATGTCAGCTGCTGTCCAAGCAAACACGTCGCTGTTCTCTTGCAAGAACGTTGTCAACTCGCTCTTCAGGGGTTCCTTTAGAGATGCTCAGCTCCTTGCCATTTTCTGGTCACCTTTCTGTTCTCCAACTCCATTCCGGGTTGGAAACTTAATCTTCATGTGATAGGTAGAGGCAACAGCCTTGAACGCATGAAGTCCAGTCCTTCCCAGGATTGCATTGTAGGTAGAGGATGCCTTAATCACCAGAAAATTCAACATCTGAGTAGCCTCCCTAGGTTCTTGCCCAATAGTCATAGGTAGCTGAATTGTTCCTTCAACCTTGGACTCAACTCCATTAAATCCATAAATCGGCATGTTGGACGGGGTCAGCTGAGAATCAGTATACCCCATCTTAATAAACGCATCATGAAACAAAATATCAACAGAAGCTCCATTGTCTATCAAGACTCGTTTCACTTTCGAGTTTCCAATCACAGGGGTTATGACCAACGGGTCATCATGGGGGAACTTCACCCCTTCAAGGTCAGAATCATCAAAACCAATTGCTATTTCGGTTCTAGCATGTTTCGGGGCTTCTCCCACGATGTGCATCACTTCTCTGGCATACGCCTTTCGAGAGTTTCGAGTTGTACCGGCCGCTGTCGGGCCTCCCCAGATCATGTTGATAACTGGCCCTCGGGGCTGTGTGTTACGATCACGATCATTATCCCTTCTATCATTGTTTCTCCTATTGTAATCCCCTCTTTGGGTTCCATGATCTCCACCCTTTGTGAAATTATTAAGTTTTCCTTTACGGATAAAGAATTCAATCTCGTCCTTCAACTGTCTACAATCATCCGTGTCATGTCCCACGTCTCGGTGGAACCTACAGTATTGATCCTTTTTTCTCTTTGCGGGGTCACCCCTGAGTGGCTTCGGCCATCGGAAGTCCTTATCCTTCTCGATCTCTAACAAGATTTGACTCCTAGGAGCATTCAACCTTGCATAGTCAGAAAATCTTGGTCCCGTACTCTTCTTTGATGATGACTCAGAGTCTTTGCTAGTTCGGGGATACTTGTCCCTAGCATCATACTCGTGGTCTTGCTTTCGTTTCTTAGAGTCGTTGTTTCCCTTGCCATTACCTCCCGCAGCTTCTTTCTTCATGCTATCTTCAGCCTTGATATACTTATCAGCCCTTCGCTGGAGCTCAGCCATGTTTTCGGGAGGATGCTTTGCCAATGACCTTTTAAAGAACTCGTCAGTGGTTCCGTGCTCCAGGGCTACCATGGCCACCTTATTCTCCAGATCAGTGATGTTCAACGTCTCCTTGGTGAACCTCTTAAGGTAGTCTCTCAGATTTTCATTCTTCCCTTGTACCACATACATAAGGGATGCAGAACTTTTCTCGTGAACTCTTCCGCTGATAAACTGACTAATGAAAGCAGCACTTAACTCCTTAAAGGAGCCAATCGAGTTTGCAGGCAACCGGCTATACCATCTTTGAGCCATACCAGACAGGGTTTAAGGGAACGCCCTACACTTTAAGGCATCGCTTGCGGGCTGTAGCAACAGTGCGTTCGAGAACGTCCTGACGTGGTTTGCGGGATCACCCGTTCCATCATAAGCTTTAATCGTTGGCATCTTGAACTTCTTTGAGATACGAGCGTTCATCACCTCCTCAGTAAACGGGGGTGTGGGATCATCAGGATCCCCAAGTGGCATCAGATCCTTGGGATTACTCTTGGGGGTTTCCACCCTAGTTGTTCTTCCAGTTGGGGCATCAGCCCTTTTCTGCCTTCTTGAAGGCCTCTCCAAATTTATAATTGGAATCCTCTCTGCAGTTGGGGGAGGCTGAGCTTGATTCAATCTATCTTGTTCTCTTGCAATATCATCCTTCAATTTCAAGATCTCTGCCTCATAAGCCTTGATTTTCTCAGCAGTTGTCAAGGGGAGTCCATCATGGATTCTTCGTGTCCTTCTTTGAGGTTCTTTGCTAGCACGTCGCCTCCTCGGGGGTTCATCTCGATCATCATCCTCAGATGATGCTGAATCATCAGTGTAGGGACCAGAGTAGTCATCATATTCTCGATCCCGGATCTGTAAGGCGTGACCGCTTGGTCCAGGTTCCCTTCGTCGAGGGGGGTAGTTAGGCAGCCCATACATAGGGTTGGTGTTCAAAGGGAGATCCGTAGTATGGATCTGTACCCCCGTGCGATCAACGTTACCAAGAGGAGAAACCACCATCTGGAGAGGGTTAGTTTCTTGGCTTTGATGAACAATCACAGAGTGGGTCCCCTCTACATGGGGAGTCGTCCCTGGGGGCTGAATGGGCAGAGGTTGAATGACCGCCCCTGTTGATGGGAGTATTTGTCCTTCCTAAGTGACGATGAGCGGATCAGAAGTGGCTGGTGAAGCAGAGTTTAGGGGCACGGCCTCGGTTGATGTTGTTCTTCGTGTTTGAACCATGGTTGATGTTGTTTCCCACAGACGGCGCCAAATGTTGTGGAATAAAAACTAGGTTACTGGTATTGTGGCTAGGGTTGATGTATTTAATGCTAAGGTGTGTGAGCTTCGTGCTTTAATGGCTGCTCTTGTGTTCGTGGTTGACTCTACCTTCACAAGATGCCTACGTACTTTGATGGATATCAAAGATCAAGCCAAAAAACGTAGTTCTGAGAATGAGGGGTCAGGCCCTTTATATAGGCTGAGAAGCCTTATAATTTTGGTAGGATTCAGAGACTTGGTGGACAAGTCTTTGAGGAAGGTTCTAGATCTATTCCACATAGGAATCAGTTTCCATATTGAATTGGATGCCTTGGTGGATAAGTCTAAAGGGGATATTATCCTTATCCAACTCTTATTTGCTGAGCTGTTTATTACCCTTAATATTAATTACGAAATTAATATTATAAATAGGGTTTTGGGTCTATCTGGTGGGCCCCACGTTTGGACCATTCCGGGTCTAATTAATACCACATTAAAGATGTCTTTAAGGCTTACTTTTAGCCCATATCATTATCATAGGCATCAACATCTATTATTTCATCACTAAATAATTTTCATAAAACCGGATTTTTTCTAACGGGCGTATCAACTTCATAATCATAATCATAATCATTATGCTCCTCACTAGATGAACTAAAATCTTTAAATAAAAATGTAGCCATAATATTAGAAAACTAACCTTTTTTGATAGTATTTGACCTCCAAATGATGAGCAAGATTGCACTTTGAAACCTTAAAAGAATGTTGGGAGAATTTTTAAAGATGTTAGGAGAATGGATTTTTTTTAAGGATGTTGGAAAAATGGGAGATTTTAAGGATGTTGGGAGAATGGGAGAATGTTGGGAGAATGGGTGATTTTAAGGATGTTGAAAAAATTTGATGTAGAAAGTGAAGTTTCGGCTGGGGATAAGTGGTCCTGGCTTGGAGCAATGTTTCATTGCACCAGGCGCAATGAAACATTGCCCCAGATGAATTAAATGCAGCCACCCACCACCACCCACCATATTTATTGCAAGTTATCTATGTTACTAGAGCAATGTTTCATTGCGCCTTGCGCAATGTTTCATTGCGCCAGAAATACCTGGGGCAATGTTTCATTGCGCCTGGAGCAATGAAACAATGCAACCTATTTTTTTTAACCAATAGAATGTATATTTATTAATTTAAAATTCAAAATATCATTAATACCGCATTATAAATACTTAATTTAGTTCACTCAACTTAATTTAGTTGTGATTTGAATAATTAGTTGTGATTTTAACCTTAATTTGAATAATTAGTTGTGATTTTTGTTTGAAATAAAAATGTATTTTGTATCTTTAACTTAAATAATCGTAAATTGATATGTACAAACTAGAGGTACCCACTCGTTGAAAAACATACGATAATACTAATGTAGATGATAGTTCATTCTTAAGAAGTTGAAATAATTACAAGTTAACATATTATTGAGACCTTATCATTTCAATTTGAGTTTTATTTTATGTTTTGTATCTTTAACTTAAATAATCGTAAATTGATATGTACAAACTAGAGGTACCCACTCATGAAAAACATACGATAAAAATAATGTAGATGATAGTTCATTCTTAAGAAGTTGAAATAATTATAAGTTAACATATTATTAAGACCTTATCAATTTAGTTAGAGTTTTATTTTGTATTTTGTATCTTTAACTTAAATAATCGTAAATTGATATGTACAAACTAGAGGTACCCACTCGTTGATAAACATACGATAATAGTAATATAGATGATAGTTCATTCTTAAGAAGTTGAAATAATTATAAGTTAACATATTATTGAGACCTTATCAATTCAGTTAGAATTTTATTTTATAAAGTCGCAAGTTAAAAATTATTTTAACCTTAAACTCAGTCAAATAACACTCTAATTGAATTAATAAGGTATTAATCATATTTTAACTTACATATTTCTTATTCGAATACAGAAATATAAGAATTATTAATAAATAATTTGAATTACTATACTTTATTTTTAAATAATTTAAACATATTTGTAATTTATTAATTAGTTGCGGTTACTAAGTGCTTGTTGGTTGCATATAGGAATTAACTTCCTTTGGGAACTATTAGTTACTTGGTATTTAAAATTCATAGGAAGTGAGAAAAATTGTTTGGTTGTTGATGTGGATTTTTAAATTCATAGGAATTTCAAATAATCAAGGGTGGGCTAGGTAAATAACTTCCCACATATCATGGGTATTCAAAGTTCCAAGGAAGTTACACTTCCCTTATTTTATTCAACCAAACAACTTTGCTAAATACCACTTCCCAGAAATTTGAAATACCTGGGTATTGAGAAGATAACCAAACGACCTCTAAGATTAGTTTTGAAATCATATTCAAAAACATTATAACATTAAGTTAAAATTATATTAAAATAAAAATTAAAATATACCTGCGGCATTGTAACATTGCGCCTGGCGCAATATAACATTACAATGCCGCAGGCATATTTTCCACCCAAACCTGACGCAATGTAACAATGCCCCAGGCGTAGTGTAACATTGCGCTTGGTGGATATCCCCGTGGTTCTGGATATATATATATATATATATATATATATATATATATATATATATATATATATATATATATATATATATATATATATATATATATAGGGTGTTGCTCAAAAGAGAACTCATTTTTTGAAGAAAACTAAGGTACTAATCCTAGCCATTGCATGTATTATAATCAACGGCCCCGCCAGGGGCACCCACACACTAATCAAATACACCCTCACACACACAATCTCACCTAATCCCCTCCGTTTTTAATTTGATTTTTCTCGTCAATCAGCCATATTTTTTTTAAATCTAATTTCACCACATATTTCTCCATCTCCCAACAATCAGTTTGCATACCATATGTGCTATATTTCGACGTAATTTAAATAAATTTTAATTTAGTTCTTTTAGTTCTCCTTTTAAGGGGTTCTCTCTCTCTCTCTCTCTCTATATATATATATATATATATATATATATATATATATATATATATATATATATATATATATATATATATATATATATATATATATATATATATATATATATATATATATATATATATATATATATATATATATATATATATATATATATATATATATATATATAATGAAAACCAAAATTTAAATAGAAACTAGAAACTAATCTTAATCCTTAATTCAATCTAATTTAATGATTCCGCAAGGGCACCACATACAAATTCAATACACCCTCGCATACACAATCCCACCTAATCCCCTCCGTTTTTAATTTGTTTTTTCTCGTCAATTGATGAGTTTTTCTCAAATATGACTTCACTGTATTTTTCCCCATCTCCCAACGATCAGTTTGCATAACATATCTGCTATATTTCGACGTGATTTAAATTTTTTTGTATTTAGATTTTAGTTTGTAGCCTAAGAATGGTTTATATTAGATTAAGAGCCTGTTTGGCTTGACTTTAAGCTAATTGCTTAAAGTCGTTTTTGACTTTAAGTTAAAAAAAGTATGTTTGTGTAATAAGCTAAAAAATGACTTAAAGTTAAAAAAACAGCTTAAAGTTAAAAGTTGGTAGGAGGTCATTTTTTGAACTACTTATTATACTTTTGAAATTTTATTTGATAAAAATCAATATAATCATTCACATGTTCAACTTAATAATTATAATTTTATTTTTGTAATTTTAATAACTCATAAGTTATACATAACATTAAATTACCCAAACGGATATTGACTTAAATTTTTTACTTTTCACTTGTAACTTTAAGCAACTTTAAGTGATAAGCAATAATTTTAAGCTAATCCAAATGGACTCTAAGACCCTATATAAAAAAAATGAATTTGAGAATAGTTATTGGAGATAATGTATATTCTTCTAACTTAATTAATTAAGAGATTATTTATTTATATTAGAGAAAAATTTAAAAGTTTGAAGGGGTTGCTCTTAAATCACTAACATTATCCTCTTATTGTTTATTTTTAAATAATGTTCCTTTTTTTTATTAGAATTTCAACTCTAATCTTTTATAATTAATTATAAGGATCATTATTTCTTTCTCTCTCATATATTGTACTATGAGATGTAATAATTTTCTTTTATGTTATATATAAAAATTAAATTAGAAGATCGGTGAACTTGTTTTTGAGTTTCTTTGAAAGGTTAAAATCCTTTTTTCACTTCTCAATTTTACACATCTCTTAATTTATTTTATCACTAAAACATTCATGCTTTCCAATTATTTCAATATGTACAAGTCATAGTGAATTTTAAAATATCAATAAAATATAGATTAGAAGGATAAAAAGTATTGTTGGAATTTACACGATAATTCATATAACTTTTTTAATATTTTAAAAAATAAGTTAGGAGTTTTTGAAAATGTTATAACAACATATTTATAATTAATTATGTTGCCCAACACAATTTATTTATCTTAGATTCTTGAAATCGGATATATTTTTTAAAAAGTTCTTACGTATATTTTTCCTTTGAAATAGTTAAAACTAATTTTTTAACCATTAATATATATTATATACACAATATTTTAAATTATTAAATAATCATTATATATATATATATATATATATATATATATATATTAGATGAATATATTGAAATTTATTAAAATATAGGAAACATGGGCTTATTCTAAAGGAGCAAATTTTTTGTTCAGCAAAAGCAAAAATATTAGTATGTTTTTATTCCATGTCATAAATTTGGGATAAATTTTTTTTTTTTTTGCCAGGGACAATTAAGTGTATTGAAATTTAAGTAGAAAATCGATATATGATAGATTTAGGGACCTGTTCGAAAACCGGGACATATTTAGGCTCTTCCCCTCTTCCTAGAATAATGGTCAACCAATTTGTCCATGTCAAGTTTTGCTAAAGGTGCTATGATTAATGAACCACTCTGGCTTTGCTATATAAAAAAAAAGAAAAAAAGAATTTTTTTTTTACCACATTATCATCGGTTGGATCAAATTATTAAAAAGTAGACATTATAACGACAACATGCAGTCTCAATCAGATCATGCAAATTGATGTATGATTTGTCTCAAAAAAATATACTACAAGAATCCGAATAAAAAGGGTGAGAAAATTTATACATGAATAGAACTATATATAAGCATCAAATATAAGCTTTGATGAAGCAGCAACTAGTTGGAAGGAAGGACGTTTGTTACTTGTACGTGTTTGTGTTTTGCGTTGAGTTCACGTCTGATGATAATTCTATCAGCAATACTTACATTGCCGTCAAGTATTGGAATTATGACAGCACACAACCTCTTTGTATACTTGTCCCGGAACATCCATACCTTTACACTATCGTTCTTACTTATCAATTTGTAATTCTCAGAAAACTGTTTCCACTGTCTTGTGAAAACATACATCTTAACTCCCCATACTTTAAACATCATATTCTCATACCTATTCCCATACGAATCATAAGCAGTCACATCTATTCCATCCCTCATATTCTCATTCCTCTTCAGCATTGGTACGAATTCTTTTAAAACGTAATCCTTTTTCAGAGCTAACCTAGCTTGGTTGTCCTTGACGTCGCTTCCTTCTAACTGTTTCGAAATAGCCTGGCTGCACTCTCCGATTCGATGGGTGACCGAAGGGACTGGTGGAAGCCATCTCCGTAGTTCTGTCCTCCGGCTTTCGTGAATTGCTTCGTTTCGTTCTTTTTCCATGTCTTGGGCTGTTTCTTGGTCTACTTCAACGTAAGTTAACGAACAAAGGATTAAAGCAGCCATGTAATCCTGTTTATCTTTTTCAAGTTCCATATTTCCTTTATTTTGTATAACTGCATGCAACAACAAAAATTTAACACTTTTTCAGTTCTCATTGAATTAATTCAACTGTAAACTTTTTTTATAAAAAATAAATAAAAAATACTGGTACTAATTTACCTGAAAAGCTGCAGTACTTTTCCTTAGGTTGAAACTCCATTCAACAACTGAGCAAAGAGACGGGGCGATTTTGTTTTGAATCTGTTCATAATCAAGGATATTTTCATCAATATATACTATACACGGTAATTAAATATAGTATGGAAAAGACTTCTTTTATCTTCGAGACTCTTTCCTGTCTTATAAACTGCAAATTATATACTACCTTTCAAAATACTACGGTAAATCTCTTAAAATATTACAGCAGATTAAGAATTTGATATACTTGTTTCAAAAAAAAAAAAAAAGAATTTGATATACTAAAATTTATAATTTAAACTCTAGAGCGCGACATACCCTACTAGCAAAGTCTTATTATTGAAAGTATCTGATATTTTCGCTCACTCTGCGAAAACAGACTTTAAAAATATGGACCGCGCACAGATTTTTAGCTTCCAGTCAATGGTAATTGCCTCATTGGATGTACATGTGTATATTAGTAGATGCGAAATAAGGGCAAGTAACTAATAAAAAAGAAAGAGAAAAATTAATAAAAGGCAAGTTACACCATGAAAGAATAAAAGTAATGGTTTAACATAGAGGTCATAGAGTTATTTATAATTTCAAATTCTTCATCTCTTTCTATATACAATAGAGCAATAGATGAATAATTTAGGGGTATTGAGCCAATTAACCCCTGTAAAATTACAATTATACTCTTACAAGGTATAAAATTTTTTATTATATAATAGAGCAACACATGCCTTAGAGCATCTCAAAGCTAACAATCAGCTATTTTTTTTCTTCTCCAACCATGCACAAGGCTAACAATTTGTTAGCTATAATAGTGACGTGGAAATATTTATCCTACAAACCATTGTGCTACATTGACTTTATTACTTTGAGTTAAAAAACCTTTTACATAAACCGGACCTCTCCATTATCTTATTATTATTATTATTTTAATTTTTGAGTAAAAATAATGGTGATTCGCATTATTTTAAAAATATTATATTTTAGGTTTCACAATATGGTATACATAGGGGTATTTTGAGCCAACAAACCCCTTGTGAAATTACGAGTTTTCCCTTATATATTACAAAATTACATTGATTTGCCACTCACTTATTTATTTGAAGGGAAAAAGTAAGTTATTTTCTATTTGTGGGGAATTGAACCCACAATCCCCTCCATATATTCTTCCTCCAAATCATTATGCTACATTATGTTTTTTTGTATGGAATAAAATTCTTTTTACATAAGTTCGATCTCTATATTATCCTGTTTTTACTATTATTTTAATTTATGAGTAAAAATAGTGATGACAAATATTAGTTTCAAAATTTGAAATTTTACTTTTCAAAATATGGTACGTAATTATATACACTAATTTCAAAATTTTATTCCACGCTCTTATTTTAAATGAGCTAGTTTATTTTTGTTGTAAATTGAATCATTAACCTCGTCCAAACAATTCATCCTTCCGATCATTGTACTACATATATTTTTGGTTTTTAGTTAATTTTTTTTTTTAGATAAATTCGACCTCATATTTATTCTATTTTTAGTGCTACTTTAATTTTTGAGCAAAAGATAATGGTGATTCACATTACTTTTAAAATATTGTATTTTATTTTACAAAATATGGTACGTGATTATATATACAACTAATTTAAAAATTTGATAATATCACGCAATGTAAATTGGTTTATTTTCAATTAATTAAACATTTCTTACATATAATATTAACTATAATATATCTTATATTTTTACATAACAATATATAATTAAAAGATGAGATCTTTAAAAATGTCAGATAGTATAAAAGTTAAAAAAAATAAACCTTATAGATAAGTTGAGAAAGACAAGCTTTTTTGAAAAAAAGATCATATAATATATAGTAATACAAAATATATGAATCAGTTCATATCATATGTACATCGATTAAAAGTCGTATAATTCACATAGAGAAATTTTGTTTGGAAAGAATATTAAAAAATTCAAAATAAATTGTAAAAAGGATTAAAAATACAGTCAAGTTAACAAATATTTAAGAAATTAGTATATTGCATTGCATGCACATACACAAAATATTATGCTCGATCAATCACATTATATATATGAGGTATTTAAAATTATTTTCCTAAAAAGATAAAATTTTAAATTATGCAATTAATTTTTTATATACTGATTGGACAACATCTTTATTGTGAAACATTACGTGGGTAAATAACAGGTTTCTTAAGTTGTCAAAATTTTAATTGGAATATGAATAAATGAGTTATTCGTGTAGGACTCATTTATTTTATGATTGTATTCTTAAATATACCTTGAAAGAGAAAGACATCAAAAGAACTTTATATTTCCCTCTTGACTAGATTTTTTATGAAAGAATGACAAAAAAATGAGGATAAAATGTTAAAAAATATCACTCCAAAAATTGATTTATAGTGATGAAAAAAACTAAGGTGAATTAAACAGAAAACCCCCCTTTATTATTTAAATTTTATGTTCTCTTACCCAAATTTATTATAATAACAAATTACTAGATGTTTTCTACTTGTGACATAAATTTGTACAAATTGATGTAAATGTGTTATTCCATATCCAACACATTTATATGCCACGAAATTTATTATTTGAGTGCTTATCTGAATAATTAAATCAAATTTTCTGTAAAACAAAATTGGGACATTATAACAAACATGTTTTAACGGAACTATACAATCATGTCAATATATATTCTTTAAATCGTAAAAATAAACAAGTTTACATCAACTTCTAGAAGATGATCGGTGCCTTGCACTGGTTATTACGCTAGTTATTAATAAATCTATATATTAGTTACAGAAGGTAACTCTATCCATTCCTCCTAAATCTTTACAATTTTTATTTTGAATGTCCCTCCTAATTCTTTACATCTTCAAATTATCCAAAAATAGTAAAGTTTTAATAATCAAATAAATCAAAAGTTTTATGTTATCTTTATTTCATATGTTTGAATGTATTTTCCATTTGAATTATGTATTGTCAATTTGAATTTAAGAAATGCAAGCATATCTGATTTAATTATTTTTTAGTATTTTATTAATATTAAATTAAGAATAAATAATAATTATATTCTATCATTAGTTAATTATATGTATAAATATCTCTATTCAAAATTTTATCTAAATAAATTAAATAAGCAAAACTGAAAAGTTATTATTTTATTATTAAAGTACATTTGGACCGATAAATAGTGTCGATCCAAATTTGGACCAACACTATTCATCAATCAAAATTTGGATGGAGATTTAGGTGGGTGTTGGGTGAATTTGGATTCAAATCATTCCGAATATGAACCTTTCGGCCACTATTGGAGATGGGCAACCTAAATATGAAGAACTGTGAAGTACGGAGGGAATATTATTTTCAATTAACTTTAGTAAATCAAATAAAATTTTGATGCATTTATCTGTTATAAATAAAATACTTAAATAACATAGTGTGATGTTATAAATTTAATAGTCTCTAAAATTATCACTTTTAATCACAATCCGTTATATCTAAACCACTGCAACAGCCATGGAACTACAATGAGCCTATTTTTTTTAGCTCGTTTATTGTTTATTAATCTGATTGCATTGTCAGTTGGGGTTTGTCCCGACTAGATTTGTTTTAATTTAATGGAATGAATTTACATTTTATCAAAAAAAAAAAATCAAATTAATGATAATCATTAAATTTAATACTAATTTCTTTGATACCAAGATCAAAATTCAAATCACACCAATAACATATCAAAATTGATATTTATATTATTAATTTTTAAAATATAGATAAAAGTAAAATTTCATTTCAAAAATTATGGAAAGAGTAAAAAAGAAAAAACGAATAATTCAAATTTAAATTATAAATTTTTAATAATAATTTATGTTTTACACGATATAAATTAATTTATTTTTAAACAATAATCATGTCACCCTGCACGTAAATAAGTTGCTTTCCCGTCCTAAAAACTTGCGACGTCACCTTTCATTCAATATACAAACAAATCACAAATAGAAGATAGGAATATAATATTTTGAGTCGTTCTCAGTATAGTTCATCAAATTTTATATATTGGTTTGCAAATTCAAGAATCATCTACAATATAGAATTTTTGATTAAAACTAGTTGATAAAGCCACGCTTCGCGGCGGCGTTATAATATTTTAAAAAAAATTCAATACATTTACGTTATATTATAATATTAATATTAAATTTTAATAATTAAATGATCTTCTCTAATGAATCAATTTCTTGTTAAATACGATTCTTTCGATTGAGCCGCTCTCTCGTTAAAATCGAAATCCCAACTTTTTAACATATATTATAAAGACTACATGAGATTGTTCTTTTACTCATTGTTCTTTTATTATGTTAACACATCAATTCTTTTCTTTTTAAATACGGTGAGTTTTTTCATGACAATAGTATTTGATTTATGAATAAATTTTCCTAATATAAATATAATTAACTTATATAAAAAATATATAATTTAAGAAGATCGCACTTTCTATAAAATATTTAATTATATGTCTGCTCTATATATTCAAACACCTATTCTAGTTCTAGTAAAACTTTTATTTATATATATTTTTTCTATAAATTCAAACTCTTATTCTCTATAAATTCGAACTCCTATTCTGGTTCCAATAGAACTTTTAATCGTATGCCTTATAAATACTTATTATACTTCCAATAGAACTTCTAATCACATGTCTTCCCTATAAATTCAAGTTCTTCTCCTTTATAAATTCGAACACCTATTCTACTTCTAATATGCTAATTGATATTTTCATATTTATTAGTGTTTAAAATTCTAGAAAATTAGAAAAATCGATTGAGACGATATTAGAGCGCCACCTAAACTCCCGCTATCCTCCTTTATATATATATATATATTTAAGACTTATATAATATTTTTTTATCCATAAAATCGAACCGTAAAAATAAAAAAAATTATGACTACAGTATCAAATTCTAATAGCTAATACAATCTTTTCTAGCGAACCGTCTTCCCGTTAAATAGGTTTCGAGCCGCTCTTATTTGAAACCGAAATTCCAATTTTTATATTCTTTAAACTTTCTAATATTATGGAGTTTTAAAAGATGAAAATACATCTTATATTTTCTGTATATGTTATAGATATACTTGTATAAAAAAGTTAAAAAAAAGGATTTTTAGGAAAAAAAATGTATAGTTTTAAAAAAAATTGTGTATAACGTCTCCACCGTCCTCATATTCTACTTCCAATAAAACATTTTATCTTATGTATTATATATTTAAACACTTTTATACGGTCTTATTTAATGAACCGCTTTTTTGTTAAACACGGTTATTACTATTGATCCGCTCTCTCGTTAAGACCAAAAACCTAACTTTTACATATATTACTTGTATGATAATGTTTATCCATAAAAATCAAATCCTAAAAATAAAATAAAATTTATAACATCAATATGGTATTTTAATAGCTAGTATAATCTTTTATAGTGAGCCGTCTTCCCGTTAAACATGTTTCGAGCCGCTCTGGTTTGAGATCGAAATTCCAACTTCATTACATATTATTGATGATACTTATCTTACACAACAATTTTTTTCCTTAAAATCAAAACCTAAAAAATAGAGTGAATTCCAATTTATACTTTCTCTAGACTTTCTAAAATTTTTGGAGTTTTAAAAAAATGAAAACACATCTTATTTTCTCTTTATATTATAGATACTCCTATATTTATTTATGATTCTTGCACGAGATTGTTCTTTTATTATGTTAACACATCAATTTTTTTCTTTTTAAATACGGTGAATTATGTTAACACATCAATTCTTTTTTTTTTTTTTAAATATGGTGATTTTTTTATGACAATAGTATTGGATTTATGAATAAATTTTCATAAATATAAGTATAATTAACTTATATAAAAAAATATATAATTTTAGAAGATGGTACTTTCTATAAAATATTTAATTATATTTTTCTCTATATATTCAAACACCTATTCTACTTCTAGTAGAACGTTTATTTATATATTTTTTCTATAAATTCGAACTATTATTCTCTATAAATTCGAACTTCTATTTTACTTCCAATAGAACTTTTAATCGTATGCCTTATAAATACTTATTATACTTACAATAGAACTTCTAATCATACGTCTTCCCTATAAATTCGAACTCTTCTCCTTTATAAATTCGAACACCTATTCTACTTCTAATATATTAATTGATATTTTTATATTTATTAGTGTTTAAAATTCTGAAATTCTAGAAAATTAGAAAAATAAATTGAAACGATCTTAGAACGCCACCTAAACTCCCGTTAACCTCCTTTATATATATACTGGTTGATAAAGCCGCGCTTCGCGGCGACGTTACAATCTTTTTTTAAAAAATTCAATAAATATTTACATTATATTATATTATCAATATTAAATTTTAATAGTTATATAATCTTTTCTAATGAACCGATTTCTTGCTAAACGCGATTCTTTCGATTAAGCCGTTTTTTTGTTAAAATCGAAATCCCAACTTTAACATATATTATAAAGATTTATAATAATTTTAATTCATAAATTTTCTGTATATCTTATATTTTCTGTATATTATAGATATTTTCTGTATTTATTTATAGCTTTCGCATGGGAATGTCTCTCTATTATATTAACACATCAATATTTTTTAAAATATGAAGACTTTTCTGTATGTGAATAATAGTGAATTTATGGATATATTTTTCTAAGGTAAGTATAATCAATAAAATATTCAAACACCTATTCTATTTCCAATAAAATATTTAATACCAATAAAATATTTAATTATATATTAAAATATTTAATAAAATACAAAAATATTTAATACTAGCGTCCTTGTATTCTACATACAATAAAATATTTAATTATATGTCTTTTCTATATATTCAAACACCTATTCTATTTCCAATAGAACTTTTAGTTATATGTTTTTTCAATAAATTCGAACTCTTATTCTCTATAAATTTCGAACTCTTATTCTACTTTTATTAGAACTTTTAATCATATGCCTTACAAATACCTATTCTACCTTCAATAGAACTTCTAATTATATGTCTTTGTTATAAATTCGAACTCTTCTCCTCCATAAATTCGAATACATATTCTACTTCTAATTTGTTAAAAGATATTTTATATTTAGTAGTGTTTAAAATCCAAAACTTCTAAAAAATTAAAAAAATAGATTGAGTCGACAAAGCCGCACACTCAAAACATTTTCGAAAATTACAACAATCAAATCTCAAGAAAAATAATATATAACATCAATTTAAACATAATTTAAATTTTTCTGTATAATCTGCTTTGTCATATTTTACTTTGTTGTTAGTCTAAATTATAAATAAAAGAACCGAATGTCGATTGTTCATTAATTAAATATATAATTGTTTTGTAAATGAAAATTTATGAATTTTAATATATATATGAGTGAAATTAAAAATTCATTACATATTTTATTACATAAACATAATTTAATAATATATATTATAATATATTTTCGGTTGATGAAATAAAACTGAAACCAAACCATTATTTCGGTTCTGTTTTTCAGTTTAGTTTCGGTTTCAATTTTTCGGTTTTTTTTTCACCCATACTAATTCTCTACCTCTCAATCTTTTAGGATTTTCGGATTCCACTATTTATCGCTACACCGATTAACTGCACTAATAATATAAAGTTAAATTGATTATTGGGAATCGGAAAATTAAAAGGAATTTTTTTTTTCAAAGGTTACAAAGTTATATATATATCAATTTTCGTTAGAAAAGAACATTACAAAATAATTGAAACAATTGGAAACTTTTGTTCTACATAAAAAACTTCTATTTTGAAATAAAAAACTAATTATAAAAAAAGTTTTGATATCACTTACATAGACAAAAATTCTTAAACATGTCTATCGAAAAGAAGAGAAAGATAAAAAGTAAAAATTTGGAAGAAGAAAAATTACGTTGATGATAAAATTAGTAAGTTAAGAGTCGAAAGTCAATTAACCGAAGAGTAGTATACAAATTTCACAAAAATATATATTATCCATACTGTAACTTGTGCAGGTTGTATCTTGAAAATCGGCCAACTTTTTTTAATAGAGTTGATCTAGGGTACCTGCAAAATATAAAACAAATATGTTAAGTTTGAATGTGAAAAGTAGAAAAGAAATCCCACGGCACACACAATCAAGATTGGTCAAAATATAAAATAATGAACATGCCAACACGGAAAGAAATAAAAGGATACGAAAAAAGTAAAAGATATGGAGAAAAGTGGCTAGAAGGCTTGGAAAAGTTATCAAGTTATTTATATAATTTTCAACCATATGCATTTGTTATAAACTCAAATTCCAATTCTCTATACATTAGAATTCCAATCTGACTTTCACGCTTTCTGTTTTTTAGTCAATTCTACTAAAATTCTAACAATTCTTACCTCCAACTCTTATGCAAATACAAATGCAAATTTATATGTTTTTTCTATAAATTTGAACTGTTATTTTCTATAAATTCGAACTCCTATTCTACTTCCTATAGAACTTTTAATCATATCGCTTATAAATATCTATTATAGTTCCAATAAAACTTCTATTTATATCACTTCCCTATAAATTCGAACTCTTCTCATCAATAAATTCGAACACCACCTATTCTACTTATAATATGTTAAAAGATATTTTTATATTTATTAGTATTTAAAATCTTAAAATTCTAAAAGATTAGAAAAATAGATTGAGACGATCTTAGAACGCCACCTATTCTACTTCCTATAGAACTTTTAATCATATCCCTTATAAATATCTATTCAAGTTCCAATAGAACTTCTAATTATATCACATCCCTATAAATTCGAACTCTTCTCATCTATAAATTCGAACACCGCCTATTCTACTTATAATATGTTAAAAGATATTTTTATATTTATTAGTGTTTAAAATCTTAAAATTCTAAAAAATTAGAAAAATAGATTGAGACGATCTTAGAACGCCACCTAAACTCCCGCGTATCCTCCTTTATATATATATATTGATATAGGCTTTGTTGTCAACTTCATTTGAATTTTGATATTTATACTATCAAAATTCCAAGATTCAAATTTCATTTCGAATTAAAAATATAATATTTCTTTGTTAATTATAAAATAATAAAAAAATCAAATTCGAAAATCATAATGAATAAATAAATTGTAATTAATCGCCTTCACGACGACTTTATAATGTGTTTCTAAATTTTTAAAAAATAAATGAATTATTTTTATAATTTAAAAGTAATTTATGAAATTAATGATTAAAATAGTGTATAAATAATATGAGTTGTCTTAATTCATAATATTATCTCCAATATTATTATATTCATCACTCACATTTTAAAATATATAAAATAAATATTATAATAATATTAAATTTTAACGGATAACACGTTTCTTAAAGTGAATGCTTTTTCCAATAAACCCATTAACTCTCCTAATGAATCATCTTGTTAAACATGTTTCTCTCAATGAGTTGCTTTCTCATTATTCCCAAATTTGATAGTTAACAAGCTTTCGCGAGTGAAACTAAACAAATTATATAATCTATTATTTATTTTACGATATTAAAAAGTTTAATTTAATTTTTTTTAAAATTAGTACAATTTTATTATCATATTATTTTATTGTTTTGTAAATTATTTGTAGGATATTAAAATGATAATTTAGAAGATAACTTAGATTTAATTTAAATTAAATTTTGATTTGAAAAGAAAATATAGTTAAAATTTGACTTGACTAGAAATTTGGAGAGAATATTTCGAAAGTAATTTGATTCAAAAGAAAACTGAAGAGAAAGTTTAGGAAAAAATTATTATGAAAACTTGACTTTTTCTAAGGAAAGTTTACGAAAATATAAAACATGGTAATTTGGTTTTAGTTGAAATTAAATAGAAAGTATAGGAGAATTTTGAGATGGTAATGTAATATTAGATGAAAGTTTAGGAGAATACTTGGTAATAAATATTTATTAATTCAAAATTTGGAAAAAATTAGAAAAATAGATTCAGACGATTTGAGAGTCGCCACCTTACCATCCCACGTCTTCTAATTTTTATATGAGAAAAAAATATTAATGAAATATTTATTTGATTAGAACTAGAAATATTGATAAAAGTAAAGGGTTAGTATAATTCACTAGTATAGAAATGGCTTTTAGGATCGGTCAAAAAAAGTCTTTAGCTGAAAGTGAGTCCTAGAAATACGTTTAATGACACATTGAATGAACCTGGGTCGGTCCAAACAATTATGAGGCCCAAAACCCTAATTATGATAATAATTTCGTAATTAGATAAATCAGCCAAAATAGGGCTCCGTTATCAAGTCCTATGGATACCCAAATTCTTTAAAGAGTGATCCCCAAGTCATACGAGTCCAATACGAATTAGCCTTCCTCATGGAAGGATCCAGAATCGGGCTTAGAGTGGGTATCTTGTCCACCAAGATACCAAACCCTACTCTAACTCTAAGGCATCGAATGCCTATATAAAGGACATGATCCTTCAACCTAGAACTACGTTTATTGGCTTGATTCTTGATATTTGCAACATACGTAGGCATCTTTTGAGGACCCGAGTTAAGTCACGAAACACTTGATCAGCCATTAAAGCTCGAAGCTCTCTTCAACCTTAGCATTCAATACGCAATTAGTACACCCTACTTTTTGATCCATAATATTTGGCACCGTCTGTGGGACGTGGATATCAACCATGGTTACCACCCGGAGAACACCAACACTTTCTGAAACCATTACCAGCACCACCATACCCCTGATTGGGGAACAGGTACCCCCAAGGACGGATTCCCAGACACTAACCACTCAACCTCAAGGAACCGAAATGCAAACTCATGGGTCGTTAGCCTTAGTGACGAATCCCACCACCCAAGGGACGAATCCCCTTCAGATGGTGGTCGCCCCTCTCGGAGGACAATCCGCTCCACCCATCGCTCAGATCTCTACGACCTTGATCCCTGCAAGCACGAACCCGATGTATGGGTTGCCCAATTATCCTCCATATCAGGCCAGACAAAGTGGTCATGCTCTTCAGATACATGAGCCGTACCACCCACCATACATCAGAGGTCTAGGACCCGACCAAGGCAACCATTACTGTGATTACTCCGGTCCTTACTCAGATGACTCATCCTCGGAGGATGAGGATAGGGATTTACCCCCAAGGAGGCGCCGTTCAAAGGATCCTATTGCACAAACTCGTCGAAGGACCCATGATGGACCTCCCCTAACAGCTGCTAAAAAAATTAGGGCCCATGAGGCTAAGATCCAAAAGCTGAAGGAAGACATAGACTAAGAGAGGCAGAGACAAAATCAGAATCGACCCCCACCTACATTGGGGGGAGAAATTCCTTTTGTTGATTTGGAAGCCCCTAGGAGAGAAAGAGGGATTGAGGTTCCAAGAACTGGGAACACAAGGGTCGAAATCCCCAGAGCTGATCCCAAAGATTTGATGCAGTTAGGAGATCCTGATGATCCAACTCCTCCCTTCACCGAGGAGGTGATGAATCCACACATATCTCGGAAGTTTAAGATCCCCACCATAAAAGCTTATGATGGAACGGGGGATCCCGTTAATCATGTAAGGACATTTTCTAATGCACTGCTGTTACAACCCGCCAGTGATGCTTTAAAGTGTAGGGCGTTTCCCCAAACCCTAGCAGGCATGGCGCAACGCTGGTACAGTCGCCTACCGCCTAACTCTATCGCCTCCTTTAAGGAGTTAAGAACCGCTTTTGTCAACCAGTTTATTGGTGGAAGGATTCATGAGAAAGATTCCGCATCCCTCATGATTGTGGTACAGGGAAAGAACGAGAGTCTTAGAGATTATCTCAAACGGTTTACCAAAGAGACGCTCAACATTACTAACCTAGAGAACAAAGTGGCCATGGTGGCATTGTAGAATGGAACTTCGAATGTTTATTTTAAGATGTCATTGGCCAAGCATCCCCTTGAGGACATGGTTGAGCTCCAACAAAGGGCGAGTAAGTACATCAAAGTTGAGGATAGCCTAAAGAAGGAGTCAGGGACGGGAAACACCGGGTATGGTGACAATTCCAAGAAGCGTAAACCAGAATAGGAATATGAGGGAGAAGATAAGTACCTGCGTACGAGCAGAGATTCTGATTCAGCTCCTAAAAAGGGAATTCCAGGGCAAAAATTTACGGATTATGCAAGTTTGAACGCCCCGAGGAGTCAAATCCTGATGGAAATAGAGAATGATAAAGATGTGAGATGGCCGAAGCCATTAAGGACTGATCCTGAGAAGAGAAACAAGAACCAGTATTGTCGATTCCACAAAGACGTAGGACATGACACTGACGATTATAGGTAATTGAAAGATGAGATTGAGTTCCTGATTCGAAGGGGAAGGCTGAATAAGTTCTGCAAAGATGGGAATCAAGCAAACCCAAGACGAGATTATGATAGGAAATATGAGGATCGTAACCGCAATCAGCAGCCCCGGGGGCCAGTGATCAACATGATCTTTGGTGGCCCGACAACGGCCGGGACAAGTAGAAATTCCAGAAAGGCGTATGCACGAGAGGTGATGCATATCGTAGGGGAAGCCCCAAAACGTGCAAAGACGGAAGTCTCAATTGGATTCGATGATTCGGACCTTGAAGGGGTGAAGTTTCCCCATGATGACCCACTGGTTATCTCACCTGTGATAGGCAACTCCCAAGTGAAGAGAGTCTTGATTGACAATGGAGCATCGGTGGACATTCTGTTTCATTATGCCTTCTTGAAGATGGGATATACTGAGTCTTAGTTGACACCGTCAAACATGCCCAAATATGGGTTCAACGGAGTGGAGTCGAAAGTTGAGGGGACAATTCAGCTACCCATGACTATAGGGCAGGAGCAACGGGAGGCTACTCTGATGTTAAATTTCTTGGTTATCAAAGCTACATCCACATACAATGCTATCCTAGGTAGGACGGGACTACATGCTTTTAAGGCGGTTGCCTCTACCTATCATTTAAATGTTAAGTTCCCAACCAGAAATGGAGTAGGAGAGGAGAAAGGGGATCAAAAGATGGCAAGGAGTTGTTATGTGGCCGCACTGAGGCCGGATGGAACCGGGGGCAGGTCCTCCCAATCGAGGATATGGATGTTCGAGAGAATGAAGAGCGAAGAGGAAAACCAGCAGAGGACTTGGTTCCCATACCTTTGGAGTTGGGAGATTCTGAGAAGGTTACTTACATCGGGGCATCTTTGAAAGACCCCTTGAAAAGCAAATTGATCACCTTCTTGCAAGAGAATAGTGATGTCTTGGCGTGGACAGCAGCTGACATGCTAGGGATAGATCCCCAATTGATAACACACAGCCTGAATGTGGATCCAAATCGGAAGATGGTGAAATAAAAGAAAAGAAATTTTGCACCTGAAGGGCAAGAAGCCATAAAACAGGAAGTTGACAAACTCCTAGAGGCAGGGTTCATTGAGGAAATCCAGTTCCCGGAACGGTTAAACAATCTTGTGATGGTCAAGAATGCTAATGGAAAGTGCAGGATGTGTATAGACTTCACTGATCTGAATGACGCATGCCCAAAGGACTGTTTTCCTTTGCCAAGGATCGATACGTTGATAGATGCCACGGCTGGGCACGAGATGTTAAGCTTCATGAATGGCTTTAGTGGCTATAATCAATTCAAGATGCATAAGGATGATATTCCTAAGGTATCGTTCATCACCGACTTCGGTGTGTATTGTTACCTGGTCATGGCTTTTGGACTGAAAAATGCAGGAGCTACCTATTAGAGGTTGGTAAATAAGATTTTCGCTCATCTCACTGGAAAGACTATGGAGGTTTATGTGGATGATATGCTGGTGAAAAGCCTATACAAGGCAGATCACATTGAACACCTACGCGAGGCATTTGAAGTGCTGAGACACCATAAGATGATGTTGAATCCGGCCAAGTGTGCTTTTTGTGTTGGGTCTGGAAAATTTTTGGGTCTCATGGTTTCAAAACGGGGAATTGAGGCCAACCCCGACAAAATCAAGGCTATTTTGGACATGGAACCACCACGTTCTATAAGGGATGTACAGAAGTTAACCGGGAGGATTGCTGCGTTAGGGAGGTTCATCTTCAAATCCGGGGACAAGTGTTTGCCGTTCTTTAAAACCTTGAAGAAGGTAAAAAAACTTTGAGTGGATAGAAGAAAGCCAAGAGGCCTTTGAGCAGTTGAAGAAGTATATGTCTGAGGCCCCGCTGTTGGCCAAGCTAAGTACGGGAGAAATCCTGTATCTTTACTTGGCAATTTCAGGTCAAGCTGTGAGTGCGGTGCTAGTAAAGGAGGAAAACAAGGTGCAAAGTTTTACACGGAGCAAAGTTGAACTACTCCACTATTGAGAAGTTTGCCTTAGCATTGGTAACTGCCTCTAGGAAACTAGGGCCCTATTTTCAGGCACATAAGATTAAGGTCCTTACAGGACAACCATTGAGGAATATTTTGCACAGCCCTAAAGCCAGTGGCAGGCTCATCAAGTGGGCAATTGAGTTGGGAGAATTTGATATTAAGTACAAGCCAAGAACAACCATCAAAGCTCAGGCACTTGCTGACTTCGTGGTCGAATGCACCATTGACAACCAAGAAATCGGGGGGCAGGGGATACCTCAGGAAGGTAAAAAGGAAGACAAGGAACCTATGATCGAAGAGAAGGAATTCTGGATGCTCTATTTTGATGGGGCATCAAAAACAAAAACAAGTGGTGCAGGTCTTGTCCTACAAAGTCCTGATGGATTCACGATTGAATACGCTTTGAAGTTAGACTTTCCAACAACCAATAATGAGGCAGAGTATGAAGCTTTGATAGCTGGGCTTGGTTTGGCAGGAGTACTGAGGGTCAAGAATCTTAAAGTTTGTGGAGATTCCAGGCTAGTTGTGGCCCAAGTCAATGGGGAATTTGAGGTAAAGGATGAAACCATGGCCAAGTACTTAAGGCTTGTGAAGGCAATAATGACTCAATTTGATGAGTGCTACATTGAGCACATTCCGAGGGAGGAAAACACCAAGGCTGATGCCTTATCCAAGTTTGCCTCCACTGAGATAGAGAATTATTCTGGAAGTGTCTACTTCCGAGTTCTGAGAACCCCTACCATCGATTAAAAGTTAGTCGCACCTATCGGGGTGAGGAAATGTTGGATAGATCCCATAAATGCATATCTCGAGACTGGTTGGCTCCCAACTAATGCCATGGGGGCACGAAAATTATCTGTGAGAGCATTGAGGTACGCTCTGATTGAAGGGATACTCTACAAAAAGTCTTTTGTGATTCCATATCTAAAGTGTTTAAGGCCCGAAGAAGCCAAATCAGCTATTGAGGAGGTCCATGAGGGAATTTATGGACAACACTTGGGGGGCAGGGCCCTAGCTCACAAGATAGTCAGGCTTGGATTCTATTGGCCTGAGATGATGGCTGATGCCAAAGAGTAGGTAAAAAAGTGTGATCGGTGTCAGAAACACGCACCAATGGTTAGGCAACCACCAGAGATGTTAACATCCGTTAACTCCCCCATTCTGTTTGCTATGTGGGGGATGAATATTCTTGGGTCTTTTCTTATGGCTACTGCTCAAAGGAAGTTTCTGGTGGTAGCTATTGATTATTTCACCAAGTGGATTGAGGCCAAACCCTTGGCTAAAATCACAACCAGGCAAGTTATGCAGTTCTTCTGGGAGAATGTCATGTGTAGGTACGGGATACCACGGATCCTAGTTACGGACAATGGGTTACAATTCAACAACAAAGAATTTAGAGATTATTGTGATGAAAATGGAATTGAGCTTCGATTCACCTCGGTTGTCCATCCTCAAGCCAATGGGCAAGTTGAGGTTGCTAATCGAATCATCCTTGATGGAATTAAGAAAAGGGTGGAACGTTCTAGGAACACTTGGGTGGATGAGCTGTTACCCATACTCTGGGTATATCGCACCACCTGCAAAGTGATGACTGGTGAAACCCCATTCATGTTAGCCTACGGGGCTGAAGTTGTGGTGCCCGTGGAAATCATGCATGCATCTCCACGGGTTGAAGCCTTTGAACCAGACACAAATAAAGAAGGAATGAGGTTAGCCCTCGACTTGATCGATGAGGTAAGGGACGAAGCCCATGCTAGGAATACTGAACATCAGAAGAAAGCTTCTTTCTACTATAACCTAATGGTGAAATAAAGGTTCTTTGGTCAGGGGGACCTGGTACTTAGAAAGATTGAAGCATCTGGAGTTGGATAGAAGGGAAAGCTATCCCTGAATTGGGAAGGCCCGTATCGGGTCAAGGAAACACTGGGACGTGGATCGTACAAGTTGGAGACGTTGGAAGGAAATGAGGTGCCTCGTACTTGGCACGCATCAAACCTCAAAGTCTATTATGTTTGATTATACTGCATAGGATATGGCTTATATCTAGTAGGAAAGTAGAAATAAGGTCGATGGGACCATTTCAGAGTTTTTCAAACTCCGAGTAGGAATTTAAAATATTTATGTAAGGGTTGGACCCAATTCAAGATTTTATTAATGCAAGTTGGTTTTCTTTCCTCTCTTGGTTGCTATTTTATGTCTATCATGTACCAAAAGCATATTTAAGTTGCTAGCTAAAGAAAGCCACAGTGCAACAGGCAAAATAACCAAGTAGAATGAAAAACCGAAAAGTGCATAATTAAACAAATAAACCCGAAGGCTATAAAAGTTAAGTTACATAACCAAGATATAAGCCAAAGTGCCATGCAGGGCCATGATAAAAGAACTAAGCATCAGCTTCAGAAGCAGACTTCTCCTCGTCTCCTCGAGTCTTTGAGACACCTGCAGAGTGAGATGGGGATGTATGAGTGGTATCTGAGGCTCTCCGAAGGGGAGAAACCTCTGGAGCAAGAATCCTATCGTCATCTCCCATATGCTCATCCCCACCTTCTTCCTCCTCGACAGGAGGAGGAGGGGGATGTGGGCTCGGAAAGTCCTCGAGGGAAAACAGTCAAGGGTGCTTCTTAAGCACCGCCTCCAGAGCCTCATCCCAGCCATCTGTAGCCTGGACTGGATAAAGAACCTCGTCATGTTTTTACATCAAGCTCTGAAAATCCACATAATCCATATACTCATCGATGAGCTCCTTCTTCTTGGCCCGCAAGTGCACCACCTCAGCCTGGGCAGCCTCCAACTCCTCTGCCTTCCCTTTCAATTTCTCCTCGACCTCACAGCATCGGTTCTTCTCATTTTGATACTTAGTCTCGAAGACTTAGCCTTGGTTCTCCAAGCCTTGGCCTGGTGAGTCATGCTCTGGAAATGGACGTTTGCCTACAAAAAGTATTAGTTTAACAAAACCACAATATCAAGATAACACTAAGAAAAGGGAAAATGATAAAAAGCAGCATACAGATGCCAAAGCCTGAGCTCCCAGGTGCTCAGCCTCGTCCATATTCCCTCCCGTCATAAAATCTCTATAGTCAATAGGAGTTATGGAGTTGAGGGACCAATCCATTGAGTGCTTAGTGGAACCAACCACAAAGTCCTGCTTCCTGAAGCCCCACAGAGTCCTATACACTGTTGATTGAACGTTGACCTGCACGGGACCATCTTCTTCATCCACAAGCGCCAAGTCTTGTTTCTGCGCTTTGTGGGGGTGCAGAAAAGATGGTTCTGTAGGCTTGCCCCTTGTATCAATGGCCCTCTTTGCCCTTTTCATTCGGGCGGTCTCCTCATCATCAGGCTCTGTTGCCTTCATTATCTTCATAGCCGCTATATAAAAGATTAAACAAAATACGTTAATACAAGAGAAACCGAAATAAAGAAAGAAGCAAGGGAGTTAGAAATTACCAAGATCAGAAACAGCAGAAAGGCCTACGGCCCTTAATGAATCCTCATTGATGAGGTCCCAATACAGAGTTTCCCCATTATCTATGATAAGCTCTTCGTAAGCAGCTTGTTCCTCCGTGTTGAGAACAATTTTGTTTGGGTTCCCATCAACAACCTTTCCAAAAGAACTTCGAAAAATGGTGCCCCAATCACCCCCTTTCCAAACCAAGTACATGAACTCCTCTTTCCACTTAGGGTTGTTGTCAACAACCGAGTGGCCATTGAATATGTGTGGTATCTTATGGCATTGTCTAATATAGACCCACCCAGGTTGAACAGAGGAACTATTATAGAACTGAAATATTTTCCTAAACAAAGGTACAGAAAGAGGAAAATTTTTCCTAAGGCATAAAACCATAAAACATAAAATGGATCGCCAGGCATTGGGAGGAAGTTGACATGGGCTGATTTGAACGTCAGCCAAAAGTCTGGGAATATACTCATGGAAAGGGAACCAAAGCCCAGCTACGAGGGCATCTCTAAAAACACAAAGCCCGTTGGGCCTCCAATGACAAGGCCTGTCACCAGGCCCAACCTTGAAAAGCCTATAGGGGGTTTTAATTTCATAAAGTTTATTATAGCTCTTAATCATATCTTCATCATGAAATTTGTTACAACAATTATAAGCATCTAAATCAGCTAGTGATGGATAATCATCTCCACGGAGGTTGATCATTTCAGTTAAACTCATATAGGAGGAACGAATTTCGATATCGTTACCTCTTTTTGAAGCTGAGTTCATCTTTGCAAGACGCTGTGCTGCTTTGTCCGCCATTGATCTTCAAGTGATGAATGCACCAACCCAGAAATCTTGAATGAAGGAGATGAATATTCAACAGAAACCCAGAAAATCTTTAAATGAACCCAGAAACTGGTGAAAGATACGCCGGAAATAATGAAATTGCTGAAGAAAACTACCGGGAATCGCCTTAACCAAATAGAAATGGTTGGAGGAATTTTGAGAGGAAATAGGAGTGTACTAGAGTGAAGTGAGAAATGAATCTCACTCCACTCTTTTATAGAAAATATTGTGACTGGCTAATAGCCGTTAAAATTCTATGTAACCGATTATAGCCGGTAAGGCCCATCGAGAGGCCCGTAGGCCCAAAGGAAAAATGTGTGTATTATACAAGTGAAAATTGAAGATAATGCGATTAAGGCCCAATGAGCCTAGTCCAAAAGGTTGTTAGCCCAAAATTATTCGATCAGAATCCTGATCGAAATGTCGACCAGGAAACTCGATCGAAATACCTTCGAGCAGGCTGTCAAAATAGCATTTATTCGACCAGAATCCTGATCGAAATGTCGACCAGGAATCTCGATCGAAATACCTTCGAGCAGGCTGTCAAAATAGCATTTATTCGACCAGGATCCTTATCGAAATGTCAACCAGGAATCCTCGTCGAATGGCTATCGATCAGAGTGTTAAAATGAAGTTTTGTCGACTAGGATCCTGATCGAAATGTCGACCAGGAATCCTCGTCGAATGGCTGTCGACCAGAGTGTTAAAATGAAGTTTTGTCGACTATGATCCTGATCGAAATGTCGACCAGGAATCCTCGTCGAATGGCTGTTGACCAGAGTGTTAAAATGAGGATTAGTCGACCAGGATCCTAATCAAAATGTCGATCAGGAATCCTCGTCGAAGTATATTCGACAAGACTGCAGAATTGAAGTTAAATCGACCAGGATCCTGGTCGAAAGTTTGATCAGGAATCCTGGTCGAAATGCCTTCGACCAGAATGCTAGAGTTGTGATTTTTCGACCAGGATCCTGGTCGAAAATTCGATCAGGAATCCTGGTCGAAATTTTCTGATGGATTTTGCTGATTTTCCTAAAAAATGGGATTTTTTGGAAAAATTTCAGAAGTTCTGCACAATTATGGTGTGATTAAAATGACGATAGTAGAAAATACTCGTGAGTATAAGAAAAATAAGGATATTGTCAAGAAGATGTATGACATTCAGACCAAGCAGGTTAAAACACTGATCAAACTTGTTGACATCCGTGCTAACAAGAAGAAGATTAAGAACGCTACTTATAGCATCCCTATAAAAAATTGATTAACCTCGAATAAGGCAATTCGTCGTAAATGTGTAGGTCGCTCCACACTTTGCATTCAAGACGATATCTGTGAAACACTAGTGTACATGAACCTTTTAACTTCAATGAAAATCTGATCAGTTTTCTTAGAAGTTGGGGGGCAAATGATATGGACTGAAAGTGAGCCCTAGAAATACATTTAATGACACATTGAATGAACCTGGGTTGGTCCAAAGTCAAAGCCCAATTATGAGGCTCAAAACCCTAATTATGATAATAATTTCGTAATTAGATAAATTAGCCAAAATAGGGCTCCGTTATCAAGTCCTATGGATACCCAAATTCTTTAAAGAGTGATCCCCAAGTCATATGAGTCCAATACGAATTAGCCTTCCTCATGGAAGGATCCAGAATCGGGCTTAGAATGGGTATCTTGTCCACCAAGATAACAAACCCTACTCTAACTCTAAGGCATCGAATGCCTATATAAAGGACCCGAGTTAAGTCATGAAACACTTGATCAGCCATTAAAGCTTGAAGCTCTCTTCAACCTTAGCATTCAATACGCAATAAGTACACCCTACTTTTTGATCCATAACAGCGTCAATTGTCATATGTAGGGGACACTATAGATATATTGAGGTATTTTGCATCGGCTGAAAATCAACACTAAAGGGCTAGTAACCGATGCATTAATTGATTTTAGCTTCGGTTTTTCGAAAATGCCGACACTATTGATTATCCCAACTACGTTGGTTTATCAAAATGCCGACATCTATTGCATATACTAACTACGCTATTTGTCAAAAGGTCGATGCCTACTGCATATATTAACTACGTCAGTTCGTCAAAACATCTATTATTTGTATTACTTACGTCACATATTGTATATTGAAGAATGATGCCTAACGTAATTTTTTTTAATTTTTTTTATTTATATAATTAACCTGCTCCACATACATATTAATGTAGCCATCATCATAACACAATCTGAATGGGAATTTGATTAAATTAAATTTAAAATATTACTCCTTCCGTCCCTTCCAATTATTTACACTTTGTGAGTCGACAGTCTTTTGGGAAGATTTTGAGACCGTCTTTCACTTGTAGGTTTTGGTGATTTGTCAAGTTCGAAAGTGAAAATTAAATTAGATTTAGGAATTTACTAGATAACATAGTAAATCATCCCTTAGTTTTATTTAATGTGACATAAACAAGTGACGAGTCAATTTGACAAAAACGTTTTCTTAACCAATCACTAATTTGAATAAGGAATGTCAATGAAATGATGTTTCCTAGTCTAAGTTATTTGTGATATATTTAAAGGCAAAGTCTAAATGGCACAAATATCGAAATATCCCGAACACTAATTTTTCGGACCAAAAATAAATGTTTTATTGAAAACAGTGTTCATTTCAAATGTTTTAATTCACAAATATGTTCGATATATTTCAAAGACTTATTTTCAAATTGCCGTGCTCAAAGACTTGCCGAAAGAATAAAAATAGATTTTATCCCAAAACCCTTAACAGTTTTCATTTAAATTGGATAAAACTATAAAAATATTCAACATAAATATTCCAAGGACTTCATAGTCATTATTATTTGAGGAATATTATATTTGAATATATTTCAAGTCAAAACTTTAGCCAAAGTATCGACAAGTTACGGTAAACGGCTAATGTATTTTATTTCGTCGCGTAAGGACATTTAAACAAAATATTTTTGAATAAAATACCTCCACATGTTATTTTGACTTGAAATTTTGGATATGTCACTAGAATAATTAAAAAAAAAATTAGGATTAATTTCATGATTTTAGCATGACTTTTTTCCGGGACTCCAAAAATTGATACGTAATTGATTTTTCGGTCGCTTAAAAGTCATAGATGGTCAACAAATTTCAAGGTAAAATTTTGACCATAATCCTCTAGGAATATTTCTAGAGGATTCCCCAAGTTTCATAATTTTTGAGTGATTTTTCGATTTATTTCATAATTATGGGTTGATCGCGTAGTTTCGGATTTTTCGGATAAACCGAGCTAATAGAAGCTACCTAGAAATTTTCTATATATTATTCCACACATGCTGATTGCTGAAGCTTTCTAGGAAGGTGCCAAAAAGCTACTTTATGCCAATGATTATTTAATTGATAGCTAGCCCATGTCTTATGCCCATTGGTCCATAAAACCCTACTTTTGCCTATAAATACCAAGCTAATCTCACTCATTTCTCTAAGCCTTCTTGTGCCAAAGAATTGTTGCTACTTTCTCTCTAGAAACCCAGCAAGTTCAAGTAGCCAAGGGCCTTCAAAAATATTTGGATAACAAAGCTTTGCTCCTTCATCTTTTAACTTCTTTTAAGCTTTGTTTTTGGTCCATTCCTTACATTTTATGCACCACTCGGCCACACTCTTTTTTGGCAGTCCTTTTGCACGTCTAAGGCAGTCCCTTTGTGCTTCATATTGTATACTTGAGTCACCAGTTTATCCTCGATTATATCTTTATTTGGTGCCCATTTGACCTTGTTTTAGTGGTGGTTTGGCTCTTGTTTTTGCTTATCTTGGCACATTCGGTAAACACACTTTAAGGCAGCCCCTTGGTCGATTTCTTGCAGCCTTGTAAGTGTTGTTTCTTGAGCATTTGAGTCACCTTTCTACTCTTCTTGATTATATCTTCTTTGGTGCTCAATTCGGCTCATTTTTGAGTGGTTTTAGGCTTGAAACTAGCTCGTATGTCTTGTAGTTCTCTCTTAATTAAAGAGGAACTTGAGCCTTTGTATAGTCAAGAGTCATAAGCTAGTAAGTGGGTTTGTGCAAGCTATATATTCGGCTACTAAGTATGTAAATCTTTTGAATATATACTTGTGCTTAAGTAGTCTTACAATTGTCACTTTACACACTTGTTCTTGAGTTAATTTGTTTAGTGTGTGTAGACAATTTGTAACCTACCAAGAGGAGGTTCTTTTAAGAACTTATTAAGTCCTGTTGAAGACCTTAGTAACTATTTGAGTTATACTTGGTTATAAGGCAAAGAAGTATCTTTTGATTCGTGCTTAACTTGCATAAACTAGTTTCTACCTTAAGTGGTTTAAGCTTAGTACATCTTAAATCAAAAGAGAGCTTCTTTTAGTGTGGGTTTGTCTAGTCCCTTGAAACTTAATTGTGCTTATTTCTTTAAGGACTTAACCAATACTACTTGAACTAGTTTCCTAACCGAAACTAAGTTCAAAAACCATTCAGCCTTTACTTGATTTATATTCGGCTGAAGGTTTCATTGCATAGTATATATTGTTGCATCCACGTTTAATTTATTGTCTTGCATTAGATGTGTGATAAGTCCCTTGTGTGACTTCTCCCGGCTACTTACGTGTTTATTTTTTCTCGCACTAGTATAATGCATAATAGCGGCCCTCATTTTATCCTATAGATAAGCAAGTTACATTTCCGTACGTGTGAGTTGTGTTTATGTGTTTGTGTGGTGTTTAATTTAATGCGTAATAGCATCCCTCACTTCGACGAGCTTTATATATTTATCTTCGGCCCTATATTGGCCTAGGCTATATTAAAGCCACTTACAAGTGTAAACACTTGTATTCTTCGAGTTTAGTTGCTTGTTTAATATTTTACGAAATATTTACAACTTGCTCTAACTCATTCTTGTGTTGTATAACACACTTTTAACCATCAATTAAAAGGGATTTAAGTCTTAGGACTTGTATTATATCCTTTGACCCAAGTCTTAGACACGCTAACGGGGAGTTGGGTGTCTTTGCACCGTGAGGAGGAGGAAAGACCCAAGATCTAAGACCTAAGATCCAAGATCGTTAAAGGGTGTAGATACGAAGTCTATGAAAAGGGTTTACTTACGTGGTTGTGAGGAGGTAACGGGGAGTTACGCTCCAAGATAAACTCGTAAGGGGTTTTCTTGCATAGCATTTGAGGAGGTAACGGGGAGTTACGCTCCAAGATAATCTTGCAAGGGTTGGCTATTGTATTTTGAGGACGTAACTGGGAGTTAGGCTCTAAGATAAATACATAGTGATTGTAAAGGCTTCTCCGCCTACTATAAGGAGTATTTTACTTATAGTGGAAGAAATCTCGAGTTCGGGAGGAGCTCGGGGACTGGAGTAGGGGTGTTCGAATCCGTTATGGGATTGCGGCATCGCGAACCAGGATAAATCGATCGTGTCATACTCTTCAACTTTCTCTCTTTTATTTTCCGCATTTTATATTGCTTATTTATAAGTAATTAATTTTAAAAGGAGAAAGAAATTTTTTAAACGCCAAGCTCTAATTTTTAAAAGGTAATAAGCTATTCAACCCCCTTTAGCTTATTTCACCCTCATTTGGGACCTATCACACTTTTCAAGGGGTGTCCTGCACGCATTATAATGATAGTTCCGTAACTTATTTTTAAAATTTTCTTTCGTTATATAAAAATATAATATTTAAATTTTTATACAAGAAAAGAAAATTTTAAAAATAAGTTATGGAACTATCCTTAATGCACCTTAAAATGCATGTCGGACATCTCTTGAAAAGTGTAAACAATTGGTGTTGGGATTTATAGCGCAACGGAAGCGTATAACGATTATACATCAATAAAAAACATAAAAGATGCAAACGATTCATGCATAAAATTGTGGGATCGATTTCTAACCTTTAAAAGCGATCCAAGGGAGACAAAGAGAGGTCCTAGCAGCTGCTCCTCAAGTGTGAAGCATTCCACAAGTATCTACCAAGAGATGATTGAAGGAGAGAGGAAGAGGGTGAGAGAGAATTAGGGTTGCCTACTTCTGAAACTTTCGTTAAAAAGGGTTGAGGCTAATAGGGCTTATAACAGTGTATTTATAGGCAAAAAACTCAGCTGAATTTTTCCTATAATTATTAACCCTATAAATTAATTAATCTCATTAATCAATTTATTAATAATTAAAACTCTTTTAATCATTAATTCTTTTTCTAAACTCTTTAGAAAACAATTCTCCCACTTGATTTAATTTCTTAAGGTAAATCCTTAACTAATAATATTAAGAATTCATCTTAATTAATTTATAATCAATTAAATCTTATTTAATCAATTACAAAATTGTTAATAAATTATTTTTTTCAAAAATAAATAATTACTAGTAATTATTAATTAATTCCTCCACCAATAAATCAGTCTCTTTTATTGTGTGACCCTGTAGGTTCAATATTAAGCCGGCAGTAGAAATAAATAATAATAAAATTATTTTATTATCATTTATATGAATTCTTCTAATTCATTAAATATAATTAATTAAATAATTAATCATATTTATTCCACATCGCGAGGGATACTTCTCAGCATAACGCGACTATCCGGATAGTATGAATTCACTGCTTAGAATACCTAGAACCTAGTCAGTGAACGCTTCACATACAATCAATTCCTTCTAACCTACAATGTCCCGATTAAATACAAGGCATAAATCTTGTGTCAAGCCTATCTAATTTAATCATATTATTTCCTATTCATTATGATTTGTTCATATTAATTCAAATTAGAAACCTCTTTCTAATTTCATTCACTCTGGCCAGAAATTCCTGAACTAGCATAAGTGGAATAACATAGGACATCCTTTTCCTTCACTGGAAGGGGCAGATCCTCTATTAATCAATCACTATCTTCGTGTACAAATTCCTATACCCAGACGTGTTGGGTTTCAACCCAATATGATGTTATGGGCTTGGGTGGTTTAAGATATATATTGGTAAGATAATAATTATATGTACAGACAATTATTATATATGGTATGTCTTGATCACTAAGTTGGGTAATTAGGTGCCCAGAATTGGAAGACTTGTATAACAAGTATGGTAAGACTTGTAGAACAAGTATGGTAAGTCTTGGTGGCTAAGTTTTGGATGACTATATATACATAGTCATATTGTATTTGTTTGATGTGAGAATACTTAAGAGATGTAGTCTCAGGTATTGTTTGGGAGATGCTTGAGCATTGTTGGCTCAAGTATCGGGTTGGGACACCGTTGAGGTGTTATTGTTTTAATGTATTATTGATTATTATTTGGATTAATAATACGAGTTGGGACGTGGGTGTTTTCACGTCAAATATTGTATGGTGTTCTTGTTTTGCTTTTACTTATTGTTGATATAAGTAGAAGTGATACTTGAATAGTGTTTGACCGTGCTTTGGTGGATCTTGTCAACTAATCGATTGGTGTGTGTGTGTGTGTATGTGTGTTCTGTATTGGTGATTGTGAATCTCGAATTGTGTATAATCCCCTAACCTAACAAGTGGTATCTAGAGCCAAGTTCGGGTTCCTGATGGATAAGGTTGAGGGAAAGTTCGAGGTTCAATTGTTATGGTAGAGCATGATGAAGGATTTGCCGATAAGGAGATTGCTGCTAAAGCGGGTAGAGATAAAGTTACTTGGGGTTTGGCGGTTGGCTTGCACCATGGATCAATCTTGTGTTCGAACTCGAGATGGAAGAAAATGGAAGAGGTCATCGCAATTGTTTCAATGTCTTGATCAACCAGGTGAACTATTTGGATGATATTAATGATTTTCTTCAAGAGACCGAAGGATTGTGAAATCAAGGATCGGGTGACTCAACATGTGGAAAAGCACCCTGGTGGTTGATGCACGTGATTTTGTAGATGGATAGATCGTTATTGTAACAGCCCCAGATCCGGTGTCAGGGATTCGGTCGTTACGGTCTCAATCCATAATACTTGAACTTGAACCAATATAAGTTAAATGATGACCTTGATCCAAAACAACAAACACACCCGTTATATTCCCAGAGATGAACTCAGAGTAATTATCAAATATTATTAAACACAAATTTGAGTTCTTACAACCCAAAGAAATTTCAATTTAACTATACATACTCTTTGCCATCCATTTACATAAGCCATACTAGTAAATACACCTGATATTTAAAAGCTACCAACTAGCCTACCAATAGCTTCTTCCTCAGCAATGGTAGCTTCATCATCCTCGTCAAGTTGCGAAACGTTCCTCATCCGCTCCCGAACTGATCAATTAGTCGGGTTCAGCTCGCCTATCTGTTGTTGTGATATATTTAAAACAAAGCAAGAGTGAGCAAAACAGCTCACCAAAATAGTTTGTATTTAATCCACAATATAGGTCAACATGTTTCTTGACATTCCAGAAAACCTTTTTCATGCATACTATGAGCAAAGTCTCATTATAAAATATAATGAAATTCCATAGACCTCAATATAGTATTTTCATAACCAAGAAATCTTTGTTAACTAAAATATAAATAAAGTTTCCAATACAACACCATAGGTATAATGAAGTTCAAGATACTTCAAGTAGTCTATTTCCTTCACAAATCGTTTGGAAACCTTGGTTATATAAGTATCAACCAATTTTCATTAATAGCAACTTATATAAAGAATTTACAGAATAAATCAGAGTCAAATCTTTTCATATCATCCCTGAGATCCTCTATTATATCAGCAAAATCAAAGTCTCAGTATATAATTCAAAAGATGAAGTTACAAGGTGATTCAAAATAACTTTTCCGTAACAATATCTGCTATGCAAAAGCATAAGCCCGATATCAACATATATAATAAAAGGGGAAATCGCAAAGTAGATATTGCAATGTCAGTTTTGAACACTTTTCAAACCTATACCAACCTGATCGGAAGTCTCTTCGATACGTGTTGCAGGAAATACCCCTCAACCTGATCGAAAGTCTCTTCGATACGTGTTGCAGGAAATATCGAAATTTGGATGATGAACTAATACTGGAGTATTCACCGTGCAAGTTGTCCCAACCTACGATGATCAGTCGCAGAGTGTACAACACGGATATGGTTTTACTACCGCTAAAAGGAAGAACTGACGGATTTACTTGTCTAACGCCTTCTAGTAACTCCTTGGCCAACGGTTGGGCCTTGGGATGGACCGGCGCAACTCGACCCCTTACACTACTCCTAGTTCGAATAGAATCCATGACTCTGAAACGTAAAGTTCGTCCTCCTTTCCCAAAGTATTGTACTTGTTGATAGGACTCCACAAAGTAGTCGTATCTAATTGGAAAGGAAAATTCACCAATATTTCCCAAGCTATTGCTTGTTAATGGATATCAACTTGTTCCATCAATCTTACTCCTCGAGTGTTGAGGAAGTAACAAAGACTCATTTTGATTTGTAGCAACTAAAGTTGCTAATGAAAATAATAATTCCTTCAAAAGTTTGTGACCAGACAGTCAACCATAATAAATAACAGTCCCTCAAGTGAGGTTCCCTATTTTTAGAAATTTGAGCGAGCATTTAAATCTCCTTAGAGGATAGATTTAAATGGAAAACAGAGTTTGGGAACCTCCCTTTTGATGAAATAATCTTAATAAGGATTCTTCATAATTATTGAAGATCAAAGTTGGATTTAAATAATATAAACCATTTTTTTAAAACCAATTTAAAGGTAATTAATATTTATTAAACAATATTTATTGAATCATAAATATTCAAATATTGTTTTTAGTCAAAATAAGTGCCCATAATTAACCCTCGAGAGAATATATAAAATAATATTCACTAAATAAACCCTTAAATGAATATTTCAAAATAATATTCATTAAATAAATAAACCTTTAAATGAATATTTAAAATAATATTCATTAAATAAATAATCCTTGAATGGATATTCAAAACAATATTCATTTAATGAATAATACTTATTCGATATTTTATCGGAAAATAATCTCAAGAAATATGGAAATACCGACTCCCGGTCTATATTAAAGAATATGAATCATACGCCCTACACTAAGGGTCTTTGCAAAACCCGGCTTATAACTAATATCTCGTATCTAGAGTATAAGCCAATAACCAAACATTTGCTCAAGTATCACAATATATAATCTCAAAAACAGTTATGCATGCTATGCATATACTTATCAAAACAGTTCGAAAACATACATGTATATATCGCGAGTATGTAATTCACATGCATCATATAACCATTTGAAAACATTTATACATGTATATCATCATTATATCGAGTCAAACATACATGCATTTCACTATGCAGTATACATACATATATATATATATATATATATATATATATATATATATATATAACAAAACATTTGATCACAACAACAGTAGTATAGGGTTCGAAAGCTTGCCTGGTACTCCTACTATGCTAGTGGTATGACTCGGGGTGGTCCAGCGATCTATACATAACCAGAACATACGAGGTTAACACTTGCAGTTTGAGAAGCTAGGTATATACTTTACTTATGTTAAACACGTTTATCTCGTTATACACATTCTAAAATAACTCCCATTGACACCGTTATAGTCCGACACTTGCTTGTTATCAAGGCATGCCATTATACTTTTCACTTGATAGGTACTTAGGTCGTATAAGTTTTATGGTCGATCATTTACTTGAGAAGATTATACTTCAATATTTATAGTCCGTTTTCTAAGTGGTTTTCAAAGTTATAACTAAATGTACCTCAAAGGGGTTCCTTCGCACTTAACCTTGATTCGAACATTTTTATAAAATCGAAAAATGATCCTTTTGACATGAGGTCTTCTCTCACGCCTTCCTTATGACCTCTAATATTTAAATATTAAAATTTACAACTGAATTACTCAGGTTAAGGGGGTTCAATTGAAGTTACGAACTCGCACTTACGTTTTCGAACAACTTTTACTAAATCGAGCATATCTCCTAAACCGTAAGTTCAATTGATTCGATTCTCATGCCAAAACGATCTATGACTGAAGACCAGTAAGGACAAGTCATATACTCATCAAGATCAGTGACCTAAGGCTATTGTCATGCATGGTTTTTAAGGGTTAAGGAAATTTCGGCATTACGACGGCTATAACTAGGATATTTCCAAAATTAAAACTTTCCAATAATCATAGTTTCCACTCCAAACCACACATACATGTTATTTAACATTGAACTAAGGCCAATCACTGCCTTTCCGTTCATATAATCCATCTAAACATATATCAAAACCCAATCATAACTCTAAGGTCTTATGCATGCATATAATCATCAAATCTTCATAAAAATTCAAGATCCATAAAAGGGTTTCAAGTGTTATACCTTCCTTGGAATGTATATATCCTTACTAAACCTTGTATAGTCCTTGTATAAGCTTAATCTAGCTTGGATCATCCAAAGAAATCAAGAAAACCAAAGTTAGTTCTTGAGGTTACTATTCACTCTCAACTTTGATGATTTTATTAACCATGCAAAACTTGAAATCTATGGCTCAAATTCATAGGATAACTTAGTCATGAATTATAGAACTCACTGAATTAATCTTGAGATTTTTGAATGGTGGGAAGTGGGATTTCTCCCCTTGAATTAGAGCACGGCCGAGAGCTCCTTCTTGGTAGTGTTCTTGGCTTATTTTCTTTTGTTTTGCTTTATTATGATCTAATACATGTAATATATGGATGCATCTTCTATTTTGTGTTGTTAGCAATCTATTGGACCAAGTGTCACCAATCTACTTGTCCAATTGTTGGCACCACATTCTGCATTCCCTTTTTGGTACAAATGCAACTACACCACTAAGCTTATAGTTTACTTTCATGCATGCTACTTTGGTTCCTCCTTCTTCCACCAATTAGATTCCCTTTTGTCTCGTTAATAAAATCAATACGTTACGACTTATATGTTGCATTCCATTGCTTCACTGTGGCACAATTCCATAAATCAATATTATATCCAACGTTCCTTATTTATTATCTCTTTAATTCTTGTACTTATAAAATGTTCTCGCGCTTTCTCGAGCGTTCTCAACCTCTTTTACGGAGTTACTTGACTTACACTAGATATCAATTTGGATGACATGAGCTACCAGATATCAATTTGGATGACATGAGAATAACTTCCTTTCTTAGGATGCCATAGCTTACTTCCTCGACGATAGATTATTCTTATCTAAATTGTCAACCAATTGCACTGTTCATGGCATATAAACACTGGAATCCATATCCGTTTAAATTAAGCATTCATTAAAACCATTGATACATTATGGTCACACCCACTACCCATTCATACACCATTACATATTAAAGTTTTAATTGTTACCAAAAATCTGGGTTCTTACAGTTATGGTGAAGAACGGTGGTTTGGAGTTCACTAAACGGGTTTTAGTGACACTCAATGTTTGGAAGAGCAAGGAGAAGTGCAAAGAAAAAGAAAACACAACTTCAATAATGAGAGTGCTTTTCTTTGAATGGTGTTTTCTTTAATCTGAGAGTGATGAGATCAGAGCTAGTCAAATTAGAAGCTGTGTTCGTGGCATGGAAATGAACATTATGGAAGTTAATAGATGCATCAGGTTTATTCCACTCAGTGTTCCATTCATATCTCCTGAGAGCAAGAATGTGTTCAGGAATTGCACCTGTATAAGCTCCCCTGGTCTCAGCCTTGCCATCTGTAGCTTTACTCTCTGCCATAAACTGATTGGAAGAACCATGAGCAGCACTAAGACTAGCATGAATAGCTTCTTTAAGATTGGTTGCATCAGGATCAATCTCATCATCATCATCATTTGAGCTATCATCATCAGCATCAGGAATAGTAGCAGTTTCATTATCATCAGGAAACATGACACCCTTTAATTTCAAATGTGCAGTAAATGCAGTTGGTGTATCCTGATGACCTGCATTTAGAACAGAACAAGATCCTAAATCTCTCTTTTCTTTTAAAATGATCTCATCATTTCTCACAACATCTCCTAAGTTACTTTCAGTAATAACTGCTACCTCACTATAAGTATGTAACTTCCCACTCTTGTCTACCTCTCTTTTTGCCAGTTCAGGAGACTGCCTCTCATCACTCTGTATTTTCAATAATTGTTCACTCTCATTCTCACTTGAAAGGTTCTGGCTCGACAAGTGCAAAGAAATAAGAGGTGGCTGAGAGAAGTTGTCTGAAGTGATACAGATAGAGGTATCCCTTATAACAGGTCTATCTATAATCATACTAGTAGTAAGTAAAGGAGTAGAAGTAGAAGTATTACCTGATGAAGTAGGATCCATGGGCCTTGATGAAAGTGGTTGAATTAGTAGTGGAACATCAGGATCAGGAACACTTGCATCAGTAGTGACAGCTGCATCAGGATTGTGGCTTGCATCAGTATTTGTTACCAATGGTTCTTGTGTAGCCTGAGGTTTTGAAGCTGCTTCAACCCTTTGGTTGAAGGTTCGTGTGTACTTCCCTCAAATGTAGTTTCTTCATAAACATCATCACATTCAGCAATGTGCTTCTGATGATCCGCCTTCTCTTTCAGAAATTGTGCAATGTCAATCTGAACCTCAAATCCCTTGAACAGTGTCAGGAAATTCCTGTGCTGTTGTAACCATGTGTAATATCTGGGAATTTCGTACCTTGTAATTATATTATATTAATATAAGAATATTTTAATTGACGAGTTGTTATGTGATAATATGGTTGTTGACATGTTTTGTGAACATAATTGTTAGGTGTGTTAAGGTGAAGTTATGGATTTTATGAATACTTTTAAAGATATTAAGTATAATTTTATTCGCTTAAATATTTGTTTAAAAAGTTGGAGCTAGTAAAAATAAAATATGTGGTTTAATTGGTGAGTCATTATATGATTAAATAAATTCTAGATGTATTGATATGAATTTATATTAAATTTTACATACTTTTAAAAAATGTGTAGAAATATGATTTTAATTCGCTTAAACATTTTTTGTAAAATTATTGGAGTTAGTAAAAATCATGAAATTTCTTGTTTTATTGTCTTTATGTATTTAGATACTTTTTAAAGATAAAGGTTTGATTTAATTTCGAATTAAAGTATTTTAAAATGGTTTTTCTATTTATTATTCTTGTAAAATCCATTTTTTTTTATATATTGATCTTAAAAATATTTTTAAAATACATTGAGGAAGAGAATTTTGTGATTTAATTATATATGTCAATATTTTATTTTTAAAATCCAATATGTGTGGTAATTAGATTTTTACAAGTCTTTATTTTATTAAAAGTGTGTTAGATTAATGTGTGATGTGTGTGTGTGTGACTATACAAAACCCACCCGTGACTATACAAAACCCACCCATCCCTTTTCTCTTCTTTTACATGACCAAGCCCCTGTCTTTCTCCCCGTGTCCGTGTCTCTCCCCTTCTCTCTCAAAATTCTCTCAAACTCCATTAAACCTCAAGCACCATCTCAAGGTAATTCTTCCAACAAATCTCAAGTGCTAGTTATGAAAATACTCCTCTTGTAATTCTCTACAACCTCATGCTCTTGGATTTCAAGTTTCTTCACTTTTTAAATTATGGTTTCTTGAAAATCAAGCATCAAGATAAGTTTTGTGGGTGATTATGATTGGGTATTACTCCGTGGTAGAGACCCACGAATTTCGGGCTCTCCGGAGAACCCAAAAACCTTCGGCCATGATCGAAAGTGAGCCAAGGGTTTGCATGCAAGGATCAATAGGAGGATTTTACATGATTATTATGCGTTATATGAGTGCATGTTAGTTTTTATGAGTTGTTAAGTTGAAATTTGTGATGGGTTTAAGTTTTTATGAGTTTACAAGATGTATATATATGTGGGTATTGATAATTGATGATATGTATATGTAAATTGATGGGTTAAGATTGAGAATGGTAGAAGTATAAGTACTTGTGTATGTATATACTTGTGAATTGTGATCTTAAATGTATGGTTTCTTGCTTGTCGGTTGTAGTATTATGGTGAATGTAAATTGAATTCAATCCTGAAAAATCTTATAAAAACTGTTCTATTTTGGGCAATAATTTTCATCTTGATTAAAGTCTATTTTGGAAAAAGTTTCTTCTGTGAATTTGTTCTATGTGGAGTGTAGTTTATCTACGAAAAAGAATTTCTGGATTTAGATTTGTGAGCTAAGAGTTATGGTCATTTTTGTATGTCATGCTCTGCTGATTTTGAAACTGCAAGTCTGTGCTCTTTCAAAAATCATAATTAATCCACTATTTGTCGAAACCCTGTGAATCCACTCTGTTAGAAAGATATAAGATTTCTCTACAACTTTTATTCTTTAAGTTTTGCGTAAATCAGCTATCTAATAATTGTTATTTTTGAATCTTTGTCGAGTGCTCCTGAATCTTCTTAAGTACCCTGTTTCTTGCAAAATTCATAAAACATGTTTCGTAAATGCATTGGTGTTGAATTTTAACAACTTGTGTAGATAATTTCAGAAGCTATTATTCTTGTTTACAATGTTTTTGTTTAAAATGTAGTTTGGTACATGATTTAGTAAGATTACTCTAGTGACTAGGTCGAATTCTACAAGAATAGTCTGTTTGTTTTCATGATTCTGAATTCATTATCTAATCATTTTTAATGAGGCTTATCATTTTGGAAAGATCTCAGAGAACTCTACAACTTTTGTGTTTTGACCTTTTCTGTTTGAGTCCATTTAGATATGGTAAAATATTATTCTTTCAAAACTGGTCAGGTTTATATTTCAAAACTTGGATTTTATATTAATTGTCCTTTTGGAAATTATGCAATATGATATTGAATTATGGAGTCGTGTGATTATATGGAGTTAAATGAATTGTGATTCATGCTTAGATAGATATTAAAATTAAATTAGGAAGTGTAATATATAAGTATAGATAATATATTTATTGATATAATATATGTTATGCGACTTTACGTGCTATGTGATCAATGTGGCTATGTGTATATAAGAATATGTGTATATAGTATGGTTATATCGTTGGGGCGTTAGTATTATTAAGTTGTCTAGTGGTATGTAAACAATGAGGGGAAAATAAGATATTGATTATATTGTTATAGGTCCGAGTAGGAGACCAGGCAAGGAGCCGATCGAAGAGGAAGCTAATTAAGTGCAATATCGTCTTTTAAGGCAAGTGTACTACCCTACCTTTATTATTACCATATGATAAATGCTATGAGATATTGAATCGTTGTTTTGTTTCGAACTGATATCACGCTCTTTTGACCTTATTACCGTTGTGTACCTTGGGATTGATTATATAACCCTTGAACCTAATTTGACTTGTTAACCAATACCAAAATTTCGAAACTCATTTGCTTAACTAAATTCGTAACTACATTCTTTCACTTCAATTACAATGACCATATTACTTAGAACCAATTCATACTATCTTGAATTCTTGAACCGATCATATAGATGTCTTCTTGTACAATAAACTTCTTTTACCTTGAGACATTTATTGATTCTTGATTTATCTTTCTTGACTTGACCAAATTATACTAAACAGAACCCCAACTCCCAAGAATCCAAATTGATTAACTTTCTTAACTTTGCCTTGACATTTATTTGAAATCTTAAATTCCTATTCTTGTTGATCAGAAATTGTTATGATATTGATATTATTGTTTCATTGAGATGAATTGAACTTGACACAATTTTTCATTTGACTCTAATGGAATTGGATGGAATTTTATTTTGACCGAGGCGCCGGTCCAAATTATTATGTTATCATTATAGGCTAATGTGTGCCTGGGATCCTCTTATATTTGAGAACACGTATTGGATATATGGGTTCGGAGCTCTGACGTGAGCTGATCACCCAGCTTTGCTCATAGCGTCTTATCAGATATTCCAATTCCTATTCATCTTATTTGTTGTTGATTCAGTTGATAACTTTCAGTTACAGATTATTATATCTTGCTTTACATTTGATTTATTCTACCAGTTTTTACATTGTTGGATTATACACTTGCTGGGCATTTGGCTCAATTATTTTGTTTTCCTTCCTAACCTTATAGTTAAACAAGAAGATGGTAAGGACACTTGAGACAGCTCGTAAGAATTGTGGTGGATCAGGACTAGCCTATAGAAGGCATTTTATTCAGGTAGAAGGGAGTGGCGACCTAATGGCTTCAGCATTAGTATAACTTAAAGAATTTGATCTGTGAGAACTTTTGGGGATTTAAAATTAATATGGTTTGTAATATTAATAATGTTGATAACTTGTAGTTATATTGTTTAAACTCTTACCTGTTGGCGGTTTTGGTGTAGGATTTGGTAATACTTAATTAATTAATATGCATGCTTTATCATTACCTAGTTAATTCTAGTTAAGGATTTGGGATCGTCGCACCATGCCTGCATCTTCACTTTGAGAAGATGGTTCTTGTGTGGTAGGAATGTTCATGTCTGCACCTTCCCTTTGAGAAAGTGGTTCTTATGGGACCATTCCTTCATCATTGCCTGCACCCACACTTTGAGTGGGTGGTTGTTGTGTGGCTGGATCTTCAATAGCTGCTGGACTCCTTTGAAATCCAGGTTCTTGTGGGCTAGATCCTTTCAGAGGTGATAAAAATCTCTTCTTCTTTTGTCTGGCAAAAACCTTTTCTGCAACAGGTCGTTTTCCTAGTAGAGGTGGTGGATGAACTCCCAATTTTGCAGTAGTATCATTGACCTTCTCCCATGATATGTCAATGTGTCTTGTGCCAGGAGTAGAAGGTGTTGGAGAGTCAAAAATAGTAACTACCTTCACAGGTGAGCTATTAGGAGTAGAGATGTCAGGATTTGCTGAAGCGTCAGGAATTGATGACCCATCAGGATTGACAGAGACATTAGGAGCAATCTCTGTATCATTAGTAAAAATCTGAGTGTCCAATGGAATATGATACCTACTCTTCTTGATTAACTTTCTTCTTTTCTTTGGCTTTTCAGAAATAGCCACAGCCTCAAGAGCAGTATCAGTAACTTCCCTTTTCTTGTAAATAGATGATATTGGCATAGCATCATCACTAGAATCAGAATCTGTTCTCTGTGAAAACTTTCTCTTCTCTCCAGTTTCTTTATACACTCCAGCTTTAATTAAAGAATCAGCAACCTCATTCACAACCTTCTCTACTACCAGGACCCCTTGTTCACCCCGTTGTACCATCGTTTTAGAGTGGGGTTTTGCTGAAAAATCCTTAGATCTTGATTGTCTTCCAAACACATCAGATCTAGCTGATTTCTTTGATTTTATAGCTGATACCTGTTGAGAGATACCAGAGGTGGTTGATTGTTATTTTGTGTGTTTGAGTTGTGTGCTTAGGTCAGAAACATGATGTGTTTGGTCCTATTCCATAGCACTTGTTGCTAGACCATAGTGAGTAGGCATTCTCTTTTGCAAGAGAAGCCTGACCTTATCAGGAATGAAGGCTTTGCCTTCAAAACCATTTACTTTTTTAGAATTTACCAAAGCCTTGAAATTATTATCAATAATTCTACAAATAGGCAGAATTATATCATTTTCAAACTTAGCATCAGGACAAAAGTACGAGAATATTAACTGAAAAAATCTAAGAAAACAAACATAGCCACATTTATCTGATCTCCTATCAATTTATGCTTTCAAAACAAAAGAACCATAGTCAAAGACAGTAAAGTGGATTAGATTATACCCAATCTTAAGTGATCCTGATGGAATTGCATCAAAATTAGACGTTTTATTCAGGAAACACCGACTGACGGTGTCAATGAAGAAATTCCATTCCCTTTTGAGCTTAGTTCTGAATAAGATTCCAAATTTCTTCACTTCTCCATTATAGCCCAGAGATTTCACTAACTCGAAAAGAGTTGAATCACTCACAGTAGCAGAAGGCTTTCCATTGAGTGGTGGCAGACAAAGAGCTTCTTCCACAACTCTGGGAGTAACATGGAAAGTATCCCCATTATACACAAAGGTCATTTGGGGCATTCCTGATGACGACCCCTTCCCAAACACAGACGTATTCCATACCTGCATAACAGACTTAAAGGAAACTTTGGCAGGTTGGGTTAGAGCATAATGCAATGGGCTTGAGGATAAAAAGTCCTGAATCATATGGAAATTGTTTTGCAGGTCCTGATGATCTAGTACTACAACGAAGTTATTAGTGGCGAAAGTAACTTCGTTAATGATGGTTTGTTTTTTCATGAATGATGAAACAACCATTGCAATAGAGAGATTTGGAAAATATGAGTTTTTGAAAAAATAGGGTTCGTGTGCACAAAGAGAGAATTATGAAAAACTGATGTTTTGAGAGTAATGGTAGATTTAGAAAATTGAATTGATTTTGTTTAGACAAACAAATTAAATCTCAAAAACAGGTGTCAGTAACTGATTTGTGCAAGCATAATTAGTGGACCAATTTATTTGGGTGAGTAGTAATAATTGCACGACTTTTTATGTGTATCTATATGTGTATATCTATGAGTGAGACACACGCGCACTAACAGTTGTCCACAAAATAATGAATCGTTTCTAATTACTTGAGAGAAATATCACAATTAATTTCATATAGCAATTATAGATTAATATCATAAAAATAATTAACTTTATTCAAATGTGATAAAACAATCACTACACCATAGATTGGATATAGCAACGTGTAAAATATGTTGCAATATGCCCTAAATTCATTGCAATAGGGTCTATGGCAACGATTATGAAAAAATCAGGCGTAATATGTTTAACACCATTGCAATATCTTGGAGGACATATGGCTTAATTTTTGTAACGTTAATTGTTGCAATACATGGACTCATGTAGCTCTAAGGCAACATATATATGCCCAATTGCAACGTATTTTGAATCAAATTCAATCAAATATTTTAAAGAATATGACATATATGGCAACATTTAAGTTACTATTGCAACGCTGAATAAAAAATCTGGCATGACCTTTAGATTTTATAAACATCCACCAATTTTAATTGGTATTTCATAACAACCAGCCAACCAAGCAGTTCAGTTCCAACATCAGTTCCAACATCAATAAACAAAATGACTAAGTTCAAGCAAAATAACTAAGTTCAAAAGACAATCTAACTTAGTAATACATAATTAATAGACCAATTTAGTGGCCAGTTAAACATTGCATAAATTGAGTCATCATGGTGCTAGCGCTTCCTCCTCTTCTTCTTCCTCTTCATCTGCATCAGTCTCATCTCCATCATCAACAGAAGTAGTAGCACACAGTTCTTTTGCATTGATATTGAGAGTTGGATTCTTCTCGGCCAATTTTGGAAGAATATTTTCCAATTTCTTGTTCATTTTATCCTCCATTTCTGCAGCTAACTCATCTCTTAGTTGTTTAAGTTGTGCAGAATTTTTGTTGTCAATTTTTGACATATCTTTATTTGTTTTCCTTGTTCTCCCACTCCTACCAACCAGCCAATTTGGTCCATGCGCTACAAAATTCAGTTCAGGTCCTTCCCCTAGTTCTTGCTGACCCTCATCCGAACCTTCACCCTGCCAATATTCCAAGTAATCCAGAATGTAGAATTAAAAAATGAGAATTCATGATATTTGATTTTTTTAACTATAATTTTGTAGTACAATAATTTGGAAAAAAAATCAACTAATGTGCTACCTCTGTATTATGACCCTTGTGGGTTTTAGGGTAAATTTGGCCTTTTCTGGGTGTTGTAATGCTTGCAATTTTCTTTTTCTAGCATTAAAAAATAGAGCGAGCTGGAAATAAATTATGTTAGCCATCAATTTTCATAAAAAATAGATAAATTGATTATGAAACAGAATTATTAATGTCCCTAATTAATGTTAGTCCTGGAGTATTGTAGAAGGGGGGGTGGAATGCAATACTGATAACTTCAAAACTTTATCTCAACAACAATAATAAAGATTGTAAACTATCAGTACAAGAATTGCAAACACAAGTAGTAACTCAAGATATTCTCACAAAATAAATGTTTTATTTATTTTGCAAAGTGTTGCTACAACCTTGAGAAAAAGTGTTTTTCTCAAGCTTCGGTTTCTTGAGTGATTACAGAAAGAATAAGAGATGAATCTCTATATAGACTAAACAGCTCTAACATCTCTGTCACATGGGTTGTGGAGCTGCTATCATTTTCAAGTGGCAGCTCCTTACAAATTGCACACCCATGTTACTTTCCAAAATTGCTATACAAACAGATTTAACAATATACATAAAGCAGTCTGGATACTTTCTAAATCAAGCTAACACAAATCTAGTAGATGTGGATTTGTCATACTCTTGAATTGACGAACCTTGTCTTATGATCTCTCAAGCTTCTGTCGTAGTCTTGCAGGTCTGCTACAATCTTTGACGAATTGCAAAAAATCTGTTTCTTGAACATCTAAACTATCACGGGTTTGATTGAGATAAATCCCCAATTCAAATATTCCATTGAGACAGTAACCTTTGACGCCAAGCCTGCTGTCATGATAATGTACTTTGGATGAAAGTATGAATCCCCGCCAATGTTGCTGTTAGGAGTTCCAGACTTGCTGTCAAAGTGTGAGAATGTTGCTGTCTTCATGCTTTCGCCAATGTTGCTGTCAGACTGGATATTCTGTCATGACTTGAAACATGTTGTATTCTTGTAACCTTACTGTCAGTTCAATAACAGTAACCTTATTCTTGCTGTCGAACTAATGTAATTCTCGAGGCTTGAACATTTGAATGAACTTCTTCCAAGATACATAATTATTAAATTACAGCAATTACTTTGGTCACAAGAACATACTCTTGCTATGACAGTATGTTCTACTTAGAAAAACTAAGTATAATAAAATCTAGTTAAGTTGCCTCTAAGCTATCACCCATAAATCCCAACAATTGCCATACCATTTCTTTACCGATCTGCGCAAAACTTGTACGACCAGCAGTGTGTGTATCAGCAACCTTTTTCCGATTTACTGTATTCTTTCCAGCCCTGGTCTGGACACTCTCATCACCCCAGTATTGTAGAAAAACCTTGAACTTTTCCAATGGAATTGTTTGAGGCCTGTGTTTTAACTTATCCTCATCAATGTCGTATTTGTTATAATATTCAGCTTTGAAACGACTCTTGTGAAGCCTCCATAACTCAGCCATAATCCTAAGTGACCAATCCTTACCTTCCTCGGGAATGATATACTTTGTCTATAATATAAGTAAAACAGAAAACTTAATTACTAATTGATAATGTACAAAAATAATCAGAAAATAGAGCAATAAATAACAAATTCAGAAAAAAAGAATACGTCATACAAGTGACCACATCTGCACATAAATTTATATTTAAGGTACCCCTGGACTTGCACCATAATTTAATTGAAAAAATGAATGCGGCATATAAGTGATCGTCATAAAAAAACCCAAAATTGAACAAGTACAATTTAAATTAAGAATGCGGGTTTTCACCTTGATAAATTCCCACCAACTATTTTTTCAATCATCAGGAACTACATGCCAACTGATATAGTCAAGTGGCACACATTGTCTTGCCAGTGCCCCTAAGAAACTACTATACTCAGATCTTATTTTGCTACTTTCAGACACTGGTTGAAGCTCATGATTCAAGGTAAGCACCGGTCTATCTTCTAGTTTTCTTGTGAAGACAACACTCATTTTCGTAGGTCTTCTATGCCGCGTACTTTTAGTTTTCTCTATGAGGAAGATAAACAAATACATAATTATAAATTTAACTTTATTACGTAATTCCGGTACATATGTTTAGAAAAAAATATACTTTTAGCAAGTACAACTGTATAATCAACATTACCATTACCATCTACTACTTCATCGTTACCATCTGCAGCTTCATCATTTTGGTCATTATACATATATGTTTCCTTTTGCTCATGTTGGGATATCCGCAATGATAAATATGCAGCCATTGTACCAATTCCATCATTATCTGCCCTTGTTAATTGTTTGAATTGTTAAAAATCAGTAGGTAATGGCGGGGGAGGTGGTAAATTCTCTTCAACCATGATCTTGCAATAAAATTGATTGGTATTTAAAATTATATAAGGAAAATTAACACTTAGAACGAAAAAAGCCAACAATCATAAAATGCAGAAAAATTCAAATATATTTATCGTACATGTGTACTCGCAGCATTTTTTACTGTTTGTGAACGGGTTGAACGAGTTGATGGTCCGATGGCAGCCTTGACTTTAGTGGTTATCTACGTAAACATCAAAAATAGCATAAGATGACTCAATATTCATGGAAAATAGCATAAATAATTATTTAGTAGCCTTTCAAAAAAAATTATCTAGCACCTTACTTGATTTCCTAGAAATGATTAAATATGTACCTTGGGGGCTTCGTCCTCTTCACTATTTGATAGGCTATCATGGCCCAGTTCATATTCCCTATCACAACTTTCCCATTCCTCTTCAAGTGTTTTTTTCTTAGTTTTAGGCTTTTCAAATAAATCATCTGCAACTTTCTTTAGTCCACTTTTCTCCAAGTACATTCTATTTTCTTCAGCTCTCCTCCTTCTTTCTTCAAAATCCACAACCTGAACATAAAATAGAACAGTAAATAACAAATTCAGAATAAAAGAATATGGCATATAAGTGACCACATATGCACATAAATTTATATTTAAGGTACCCTAGGACTTGCTTTTTTAGAGTTAGCATTTTCAGTCTCTGCATTTGCATTCTTTTTCTTAATAATTTTCTTAACACGTCTGTTATGTCCTTCAGCTCCTGCAGGTGGTCCTTCAGCTCTTGTAAGTGGAACTGGAGGCACTACCAACGGTGCAACTTCTGTACTCTGTCCATCATTAGCAAATTTCTTTTTTCTCTTTGTTCATGTTGAAGTCCTTGTGCTTTCACTTTTTTGTGTTTCAACTACAAATCTTTACATACAAAGAAAAAATGATAAGAACATATAACGATGTTCCTAATATAAATGAGGTTGCAAAAAAACAAGTAGGTAAGATTTACCTTCAGGAACTGGAGGCCCTGCCATAGCTGCAACTTCTACACTCTGTCCAGACATCTTAGTAACCAGTAGACTTCCATCATTAACCAATTTTTTCTTTTCTCTTTGCACTTGTTGAAGTCCTTGTACTGTCACAAACTTGCGTTTCAACTGCAAATCTTTACATAGAAAGAAAAAATGATAAGAACATATCCGATGATCCTAATATATATAAGCTACGCTGCAAAAAAATAATTAGGTAAGATATACCTTCAAAACAATTTGTCCTTGGTCTTATTATAACATGAGGTTGCAATTGCTCCACCGGCTCTATTGCTTTGTCAACAACAGTGTCAATGTAAAGATCTAAATACGCACCATCTGTTAAGCCTTGTACAAGTTCAATAACTTCAGCATCGTTACTAACTATTTTCCAGCCCCCTCCTTTTTTGACATAAACTCCTCCTATTTCAGTCTATCCAACATCATCCTTGACATAGTCCATAAGTGCTGTGAATGAGAACGTATCAGGATTTATCTCGGTAGGTATCTTTGTGTATGTGCCGCATAAGTACTTAGTTTTAAGAAACTGTCCCTTGTGGTAAAACCTGAGAAAAAAAATACTCTGCCATCTTGAAAATAAAATGGAACCATAAAAATTAGTTAATAAATGAAATATGCACAAGTACAATATGAAAAGGAAATTAAATATGCAATTACATCAAACTAAAAATATGCACAAGTAAATAAAGCACAAGTAAATATGTACAAGTACAGAGATTGTAACACATCAAAATCAAATAGAGCAAATCAAACAGATCTTAACTTAATACCAAATTTCAGTACATTACAAGAACAAAAAGGAGTTACTCTACAAGTAACATCACATATGGAAATACAACATTTTAAGTAATAGAAATTTAAGTGGCAGTTCATTCATAAAGTTCTTCCATTTCTTGCTCATCATCAGCAGAAAGTTGTCGCCTCGGCACATCATCTCTGTACCAACTAACATCTTCACCTGTGCGATTCTCCATTTCAAAGTTTATCGGCACATCATGCATAGTAGGGCCACTTACTTCTTCAAGTACATCATTTCCTTGTTCAACATCATTGTACTCCCTTGGCCTTTTTTTAACAACATAATATAATTTTTTTCCCCTACAATCTTTGTAAGAACCCAAATTTTCGGTAGAATTAAAACTTTTTATTAAGTATTGATAAAATGAGGAACAATGATTCCGACAACAAGGTCACCGGCTCTAATGAATGAATGGAATGGATATGGATTCAAATACTTATATGTCATGAAGAATGCTAATGGTTGACAACTTAGGTAAGAATAATCTATCTCCTAGGGGAATAAGATATGGCAATTCCAAGCAGGAGAATATTCTCATGTCATCCAGATCGATAACGATTAGTCTAGTGGTTCCGTGAAAGGGTTAAGGAACGCCCGAGAAAGAACAAGGACATTGTCATAAATATAGGGAATAAAGGAAGAATAAAGTATGAATAGTGTTTTTTGGTGGAAATGAGAATATTATGAGACGACACTATACAGAAGTATTCGGAACGGATTTCCGAGTTCGTATTAGTGATCCAGGGGGAAAATAAGTGTATGTAAAAGCTGTCGGATTTTGAAAAACCGCACTTTTATTTTCCCCGAGATTTCCCTGGACACTGAAAGACTTAAAGAATTATTGAAGGGATTTAAGGAATATAGGTTCAAGAATTATTAAAGAGAATGGAGGATGATAGTGTAATAATCCGAATTTTCAGGATTTATTATTTTGATGATTTAAGTATTTTATTTATTTTCCTATTAAGGAGGAAAAAGATTGTGGATATTTTGAGAGGTCAAATATATATGTTATTATGTTTTCGTGTTTATATGATGGTTTACGGGTGTTGGGTAAGCCCGTGTATTTTTATTTGTATTTTGAGGATTTAAATGTATTTAAATCATGCATTGTTGAGCTTCGGAAATTTTTATAAAATCATCGGAGCATTTAAAAATCATGAAATCTTTTGTAAAATTATCTTTATATATTTATTGAGTTTTTAAAATTTTTGGGTGGATTAATTTGGGAGATTAAGTATTTTAAAATGATTTTAAGACTTTTATTGTATTTAAAGGATCAAAACTTTGAAAATTCATATTTAATTCATTTTTGATCCGAAAAATATTTTGAAAATATGTGCGTGTTTGTAATTTTATGTTCTTTATTTTAAAAATGAAAAGTTTAATTTTCCGAATATTTTATTTGATTTCGATTTTAAAGAGTCGTTTAAGAGTATTAAATGGGACCGGTACGAAGAGTAGTAGAGATGTATGTTAATGGGCCAAGCCCATTTAGGAAAAAAAAACACAGTCCAGCAGTGAGAACTCTCGAGAGAAGTCGGGAAGGAAAAAAAAAAGAAAGATGAGAAGAGATTGGGAGTGAAATTGAGAGAGATTAAAGAGAAGAGATTGGGGGAAGAGAAATTAGAGCTTATATACACACATATATATATATAAGTGTGTGTGTGTGTGTGAATTGTGTGTGAGAGTGTGTGTGGGTTGCGCAGCAGGAGGAAGGGGCGACCCCACCGCGCGGCGGTGGTGGCCGGCGGTGGTGGTGGCCGGAGTCACATTGCAGGTGGGCAAGGAAGGCGAAGCAGCAGCTGGTGGCGTGTACTGTACAGTAGAGAGAGAGAGAGAGAGAGAGAGAGAGAGAGAGAGAGAGAGAGAGAGAGAGAGAGAGTCGCGGCAATTGGAAATTCGGAAGGTATAAACTCTTGTTTATATATATTTGTTATTTATCTCAATTTTCGATGTAATTATTAATTTTCGTAGTAATTAGTTTCGAATTATGTGAATTTTTATAATTAAATTAGAGTTAATTGTGATATAATTGATTATAATTGTGTAATTGTTATGGGATTGTCTTGTAGTTAATTTTTCAAGATTTTTGCAAAAGAAAGTTTGTTAAAATGTCAAATCTTCTTAGTTTTTCAAAAAAAATCAGATTGTATTACTTTTGATAGTTGACTTGGTTTGATGGTTTTGGTTATGTGGATTGTAAGTTTGATGGTGAGCTGCTGTCTTGTTTAATTTGTATAAAATTGAGTTTTTATCAGATGATGTTCATTCTTAAATCATTGGAAAGATATTTCAAATATCTACAAGTTTTGTGTTTTGAGTTTTCTGAGATTTCAAACCGAAATATGAGTTTTCTGCCTTGTAAAATTCGACCAGATTTGATCGGTCATTTCAAACTCTGTTTTCGAAAATTCGTAGTAAATTGATCGTATGTCCCAAATTTCTGAACCATACCATTCTGAAAAGCTCTTTTCAAAATCTACAATTCTTATTTACAGTCCATTTTCGAATTATGTGATCTTAGTACTCTAAACTTGGAAATACTAGAAAAATCCTGTTCTGACTCTGTTTTAACAGCTCACTATTTAATTGTTTTAGAATGCATTACTTATCCATTTTTAACGAGCCTTATCATTCTGGAAAGGGTCTCGAGATTTTCTTCAACTTTTGTGTTCTGTACTTTTTAAGTTAAGCTTGTCTTGATGGAGTAAATTGAGTTTCAAACAGAACTGATCATTTAGGTTTCAAGTGTGTCAATGGTAATGACATTTTATTTGGTTCTAATGAAAGTTATATATGCATACTTGATATTGTACGAGTCGAATACTTGAATTTGATTGTAAACATTGATTTAAGTGTATGATTTGCTAGTTATTATTGTCAAATATAATATGTTAAGAGTTTATTTGAGATTGTTGATTGTATGGTTTTAAAATGTTATTTATCAAAGATTAATTGTTAAATTCATTTTTCTTTATATGTTTATCTGCGAGGAGTTGTAATGAGATCACGGGTCTTAAATGTCAATATTTAATGACTTGTGTAATTCTCTGCAACTAGTTCCTCGGGCTTACGAATATCCATGATTTGCTATCACGAGTATAATTAATATACTTGAGTGGTGTGATCATCGATATAGCGTAAGTAATAGTTAGTGCTAGGGGTTGTTCCCTAGGGCTTACGAACATCAATGATTGATTGTCACGTGTATCATTAAAATACGTAAGAAATACGATCATTGGTGTAGCGTAAGTAGTAGTGTTAATATAAATCATTATGTGCTATGTGCCGCATGTCAGGGCGGATACTTTCTTATGTGTTTGTTTTATGTTGCTGCAAGTTGAGGCAGCTTTATTTTTTGCAAAAACAGGGTTGTATTGTGTTTGAGGGGCTGTGCCCATAGTCCGATAAACGAATACTTAATTTATTAAATCCCCTGCGATTAATTATATTTAATTTATTAAATTTCCGTGGTCTAGAGGCATGAAGTGGATGTTAACTGTTTATGTGTATATGTGTTAAGTGGTTGATTTGAGAATTAATTGTTGTCTCGAGGATTTATGTGCTAAGTTAAGTATTAAAAATGGTATTGAGGATCAATGATGCTTTGAGGATTAATTATATATTAAATTGGTTTAAGTCTATTAAATGGATATAAATGTGTTATGTGCATTAAGTGGTATTAGAATAGTTAACTATAGGGAAGACGCCTATAGTTTTTCTTTATGTGACTTGGTAGTAACTCTGAGTCGGGACTACTCAAGATACGAGGCTGGACTGACACGTACGCGTAACTATTGCAGTCGTTTAAGCGTGATCAGGTTGAAGCGGTGTATATCAAATAGAAGAGATCGGGACATCATGTGAGGTTCATGGAGATTGTTTGGGTGAAATGCTGGGAAAATGTTGCGTTTTTCTGCTTTATGCTAAGGACCAGAGGCAAGTTATTATGCATACTCTATCATTCAGAGTGTTTACATTTTGAAATATATATGATGTTTATGAATCCAATTTAAATTCATATTGCAAGTTTCTAAACTTGTACTTCTTTATCAAAATCAGATTTGAGTTGTTGGACTCTTTTGCTGTTATTAGTTACGTTATTATTCTGGAATGTGAATTTCCAGATTTGCTGATTTTTAGAGGTTGTCGATTGTTCCGACACCTGAGACGTTAGATATAGGATTGGACTGTTAGTTTTTTTTTTAAATGTGGACCGTAAGGGTCGGACCAGATTCGTGGTCAGAATTATTAAGGCCAATGTGTGCCGTGGATCCATTAAGGACATTGCTGTGTGCGTTTGCCCGGGGTTAGTGCGTGACTGATCAGCAGCCTAACCTAATTGTTTTATAAAAATTATATAATAGTCCAATTCTATTCTAGTCACTGCATTGATATTACTTGAACTTTGATTACCTTTGAGTTCTTCTTTCTAGTTATCATGGAAATGGATTTTTCATATCAGTTCTGCCATTGTTGCAATCATTTAATTATACGAATTTATACTTGCTGAGCAATTCTTTCGCTCATACTTGCTTGTTTTAAATATTAACCTTTCAGAGGAAGGTAGATAGATGAGGCTTACCTGCACAGCTTGGAAGAAGCAGGCAACATGACTTGTGAAGATGATTTGATCCAGAAATTTTATAGCGGGAGTAATTTGTATGTTTGTATATTGAAGTATTGTAAGTAATACTGAAAGTCATATGACGCAGCCTATTTGTAGTTCGAGGACTCAACTCAACTTAAGCTTAGATTGTAATAAGTAAATAACTTTAACTGTCACAGGAATCTCAGGAGGTACTATCTGTCAGAAGAAAAACCCTAAAGTCAATCTATAGTTTTGATGTTTTACACTGGAAGAAGCTCAGATTGCTGATCAAGCCTCAGTATAGCATCAAAGAAGTGGATTTATTTCTAAGACAGAGATTTCTAGAGTGACAGGTTCAGACAGAATACAGTGAAGTACAAGAAGGAGAAAGAAATGAGAAGAAAAATGAATCACATTTTTAATGTGAAAATTAAAGGACAGTCATTGAAGTTAGTCGTTCATGAACCAGACCGTGCATGGAACGTCAACAAAATATTCAGTGGTATTCCTTTATTACTTTCAGTGATTCAGAAAAGAATTAAGACAATTCAAAGATATATAATTATTCTTCTTTAATTAATTTAAATCAAGTAGTCAATTTAATTAATAAATTAATTCATCAAGAGTTAATTCATTAATTAAATTAATTATTAAATTAATTAAATCTGAATAATTATTATTTAAGTAAGTTTAAATTAAAAAGATTATTTATTAATCAGTTTAATTTAAAACTGAAAAAATGAACTAGCAAGACAATAAGAGATTGTCTTGCCGATTGTCTTGAAGAAGAAATCAGTGAAGCAAGGCAATCAGAGATTGTCTTGCCGATTGTCTTGGTGATGATTAATTCTGAAAAGCTTTAAAAAAGAAGAATAAAAATCTGATTTGATTGTCTTGACGATTGTCTTGACAGTTAAAATCAGATTGTCTTGATAATGATCAAAAAGAAAAAGCTTCAGACAGAATGATAATTTTTGATAAAGCAAGGCAAAGATCTCAGAATTTGATTGTCTTGCCGATTGTCTTGGAAGAACCTGATTGTCTTGCCGATTGTATTGCCTATTGTCTTGGCAGTACAAAATTGGTTGTCTTGGAAGAATAGATTGTATTGCCTATTGTCTTGACAGTTATATTTGAAGATAAAGAGGCAGTAAATACTATATATGAAGACACAGACGACACAAGACAGACAGACAAGAATATTACATTCAACAAAGGCAGTTTACTCCCTTATCTTTCATCAAGAACACAACCTGCAGGAGCAGAAAAATTCATAGAAAATCAAGTTCATCTTATTTTTAATATCTGATCCGATAGAACTTGTTTACTTGATACTCTTGTACTATTAGCGAGTTTTTACTCCTAATCTATATCTTGATTTTTATTAACAAATCTAGAAAAATTCATGTCGAATTTTCTAATTTGTTTTTATTAACTAGATATAAATTTTGTACTGTATTTGTAACAAACCCCTCAAGTTAATATAATTTTATATTCAACTTGAATTTTGTTTCATTTAATTCCGCTCAAATTTGTCAAAATATAAATTAAATTATCCGAACAAATTTCGATTAAACAGTACTGTTTATATTCAACCCCCCCTTCTACAAACATATTGGACCTAACAATTGGCATCAGAGCTTATTGATTGATATACAAATCATGATCCTAATTTTATTCCGCCAAAAATCTATCTCGAATTTTTAACCAACTTAAAAATTCATCATGTCGTCAAAAACCATTGTTAAGATTCCCATGTTTAACAAGGACAATTATACAATGTGGAAAAATAAAATGGAGTTGTTTCTTGATGTCGCAAATTCTAAATATTTGGGTGTTCTACAGAACGGACCTATAATTCCACTCGAACATATATCTGAATCTATTGTTGGAGGAATTGTTGTAACACCTGCATCATCTGTTCCAAAGCATGCTGATTCTTTTACTCCTGCTGAAAAAGAGGACGCAGGACTAGATAAGAATTTGAGACTTATTTTGGTAGATTCCCTGGATGCTGTGATGTACAGTCATGTGATGAATTGTAAAACTGCAAAACACATGTGGGAAACTATTGAGACTATCAATGAAATAACTGATGAAGTCAGGGAAAACAGACTTCAGATTTTAACCTCTGAGTATGGACACTTTAGAGCTGGCCCTAATGAAGGCATTCAGGAAGTGTTTGAAAGGTATAACAAAATTATCAAAAACTTGCAAATTAATGGTAAGCAATATACCCAGAAGGAGATTAATATGAACTTTTTGTTGACGATGCCCACTCATCTTGAACATAGGATAACAGCAATCAGATAATCAAGAGATTTGTATAAGATTGCTCTTGAAAGATTGTTTGGTGTTCTGAAAACCTATGAACTGGAACAAGTACAGCAGAGGGAGGTCTCTGGTAAAGGAAGAGTGCCAAGTTCATCTACAACTCTTGTAGTTGAGGCACCTAATGAAGTGGAAGCTAAGGTTGTTCTACCTTACAGCTCAGACAAGGAAAAGACTGAAGTAGAACTTGGTCAAACACCACCTACTCAGGATGGTGGAGACTTCTACTCATTGGAAGAGCTAGATCAACTGGAAGATGAATCGCTGGCATTGATGGTAAGGCAATTTGGCAACTTCAGATTCAGAAGAAATCCAAAGTACAGGCTTAAGTCAAATAACAGATTCCAAAGAGGATGCTCTTCTTCCTCTAGTAACAGGGGATGATACAAAACTGGATCTGTTGACAGAAGCAAGATTCGTTGCTTCAACTATAATGAATTAGGGCACTTTGCCACTGAATGTCAGAAACCCAAGCAAACTCAAAGAAGAGATTTTGCTGCTGAGAAGAAGAAACCTGGAAAAGCCTATGTAGCGGCTGGTAAGAGTTGGGATGACACGAACAGCGAAGATGAAGAATATGGAAATCTTGCATTGGTGGCAAATGATGAAGCATCTGATCATCATAACAAATCGGTAATTGTTACTGACCCTGAGTTGATTCGTAGTCTTTATAATTCCTTAGGTAATGCACAAGCTGAATATAGAAGACTAGATTTGTTAAGCACTAATCGTGGCAATGAAGTGTCAGAATTGAAAAAGGTGCATATTAATCAAGATCAACAAAGAAATGAAATAACAATGCTTTATAAAAAGGAGAAAGCTATTCTAGAAGTTGTAGGCAAACAAATGGCTAGAATTACTGAACTTGAAATACAGGTCAGGGCCTGTTATAATTCGGTTAAAGTTTCCAAAGAGTTCTTTAACAATCAAGTTGTAGAACGAACAACAGGTATAGGGTATGGTTACAATGAAGCTGTTGGATCATTGGGCATAAATTCCCCTAACCCTGTTAGTGCTAAAGAAAGGGGAATACCACATGTGCTCAAAAATGTTAAAGAACCTCTATTTAAAAATTCTGATGCTGGACCACCAGATATTCTTTCTATGGTTATCCAAGAAGAAATGAGAAATGAGGATAGTGCAAATGGCACAGTCTTTGTTAAGGATAAATACGTTAAGAACGCTAATCCAAAGAATGTTTCATCCAAGAAAGATGTCACAGTCTTTGTTAAGGCTAAATCTATTGAGGACATTAATCCAACGAATGTTTCATCCAAGAAAGATGTCACAGTCTTTGTTAAGGATAAATCTGTTGAGGACATTAATCCAACGAATGTTTCATACAAGAAAGATGTACCTAAAGTGCCAGTCAAGGTTGTTGAAACAACTAGTTCTTCTAAGACTTGATTAGGTAGTAATAAGTTGAAGCAGAAAAATAACATGTCTAACATGAATACCATGCCTATCATTGATTCTGATCATAAAGCATGTGGTGTTATCAATTGTATGTCTTGTGCTTTTAACAGTATGCGTGCTTATTTTAATGGTAGTTATGCATGTGTTAAACAGACTGCTCCTCGACAGCATATGAACAGGAACAATAATGTTCGATCAAAGACTGCTTTTCCTCCTCAAGTTAGGAGAGAGACATTTGTACCTAAGACTAAAGAAAGGCTTACCAAGAATGTTTACCAGGTCAAATGTCCAGTCAATGACACAAGTGTTATTGCTGCTAGAGAAACATGGATACCCAAGATAAAACAAAAGATTTTCAAATCTGTTTATAAGGTTAAATGTTTATTGACTAAAGATATTAAAATTAAAAATGTTGTTTTGCCTGATAAAGGTCAATACTTTAAATCCGCAGGACCCAATCAAATTTGGGTCCCGAAGAAGGTTTAATCCATTTGTCATTGCAGGGTATTGAACAGGTTGAACGAGTAACGTGGATCTTGGACAGTGGATGTTCAAGGCATATGACTGGAGACAGAACCCTGCTGACAAATGTGGTGGAGAAGGCCGGCCCAGTAGTTACCTTTGGAGATAACAGCAAAGGTAGAACTGATGGATATGGCAGACTTGAAGCTGGAAATGTTATCATTGAAGAAGTGTCCTTTGTAAAAGGACTTGAGCATAATTTGCTCAGCATCAGTCAATTCTGTGACAAGGGATTTGAAGTCTACTTTAACAAAAAGAATTGTCTGATTTCACACAAAAGAAGTGAACAACCATCTCTGACGGGAGTCAGAAAAGGAAACTTGTATGTAGCCAACATGAACACTAGAAGCACTCAAGAAATCAATTGCTTCTATTCTAAAGCATTCACAGATGAAAGCTGGCTATGGCACAAGAAACTTTCTCACCTGAATTTCAAAACAATGAATTATTTGGTTAAGAAGGAAATGGTGAGAGGTTTACCCCCTATGGAATTCACACAGGAAGGACTATGTGATGCCTGTCAAAAAGGCAAACTAAAAAGGGCAACTCACAAAACCACTGATATATCTTCAATAACTGATCCTTTACAGTTACTTCACATGGATCTATTTGGTCCAGTGAATGTGATGTCTATGTCAAAGAAAAGATATGCTCTTGTGATTGTTGATGATTTTTCAAAGTACACATGGGTTTTGTTCCTGAATTCTAAAGATGAGACTCCACAACTGGTGATTGATCACATCAAGTTAATTGAGTTGGATTCCATGTATCCAGTGAGGGCTATAAGGTCAGACAATGGAACTGAATTCAAGAATGCAGTTCTGAATGAATTTTGTACTGAAAAAGGAATAACCAGACAATACTCAGCTCCAAGAACTCCTCAGCAAAATGGGGTAGTTGAAAGAAAGAATAGAACCTTGATTGAAGCTGCACGTACTATGTTAAGTGAATCAAGGCTTCCATTATATTTTTGGGCTGAAGCTGTCAACACTGCTTGCTATACTCAGAATAGAACTCTTATCAACAAAGACTTGATGAAAACACCCTATGAAGCCTTGAATGAAAAGAAACCAACACTCAAATACTTTCATGTATTTGGAGCAAAATGCTTTGTACTTAAAGAAGGAGACGATCAAGGTGGAAAATTTGAAGCCAAAGCACATGAAGCAATTTTTCTTGGTTATGAAAGAAGAGCTTATAAGGTGTATTTGATTGAACATCATAAAATGATGGAAAGTGTCAATGTAACTTTTGATGACACTAAACTCCATAGTATCCAAACTGAAGATTCATCTGAAAAGCTATCTTTTGAAGATATGAAAGATCTAGATTCAGATGATGATAGTCCACCTGATATTTTTGCTGATGCTAATGACAACAATGTCAATGATGAGTTCAATCAGAATAATGGTGGTGATAATAATGATAATATTGAAAACACCACTCATACTTCTGAACACTCAGCTAATCATCCTGGCAACAACTCAGGGGGAGTTAGTGAAGGATCAAAAGTCATACTCAACAACACAATTCAAATCAAGGGGAATCATCAAGAATTAATCTACCCAGACAAACTGTTTGGAATAGAACTCATCCTTTTGAGTTAATTATTGGTGATCCAGATGTTGGAGTAAAGACTAGAAGAGCTTATCAGAATCAATGCAATTATTCAGGGTTTTTATCTGAAATGGAACCTAAGAAAACTGAAGAAGCTCTTTCTGATCCTGATTGGGTGATTGCTATGCAAGATGAACTCAATCAATTCAAACAACAAGAAGTATGGAAGCTGGTACCCAGACCTTCAAATAGAACAGTGGTTGGCACTAGATGGGTATTCAGAAACAAACTTGATGAAGATGGAACAGTCACAAGAAATAAAGCAAGACTGGTAGCAAAGGGTTATTCACAAGCTGAAGGCATTGACTATGATGAAACCTATGCTCCAGTGGCAAGACTCGAGGCCATTAGAATATTCTTGGCATTCGCAGCATTCTCAAACTTTAATGTTTATCAAATGGATGTAAAGAGTGCTTTTCTAAATGGTAAGCTGGATGAAGAGGTCTATGTAGAACAGCCCCTGGCTTTGAAGATCCAGATCTTTTGAACTATGTCTACTTCCTTTTCAAGGCTATCTATGGCCTCAAGCAAGCACCAAGAAAATGGTATGACACCCTTTCTGAATTTTTACTTGAAAATGGCTTTGTTAGAGGTGTCATAGACAAAACTCTCTTCACTAAGAAACATAAAAATGATACAATACTAGTCCAAGTCTATGTGGACGATATAATATTTGGGTCTACTAATGATCTTTTGTGCAAGAAATTTGCTAAGTTAATGCAGGGTAAATTTGAAATGAGCATGATGGGAGAACTGAAATTCTTTCTTGGATTGCAAATAAGTCAAAGGACAGATGGAATATTTATCTATCAATCCAAGTATATCAAAGAGCTCCTCAAGAAATATCAAATGGAGGACTCATCTTCAGCTAAGACACCATCATCTACAGGTGTCAAGTTTGGAGCTTGTGAAAATTCTGCCAAGGTAGATGTCACAAGTTACAGAGGTATGATAGGCTCATTACTTTACCTTACTACAAGTAGACCAGATATTATGTATGCTACATGCTTGTGTGCAAGGTTCCAAGCGGATCCTAGAGATGTTCATCTAATTGCTGTAAAACTAATCTTAAGATATCTTAAGGGTACACCTAATCTAGGTATCTGGTACCCTAAAGAATCTGGTTTTAATCTTGTTGGATACACAGATTCAGATTATGCAGGAAGTGTTGTAGATAGAAAAAGCACCTCTGGGAGTTGTCAATTCCTAGGTGGCAGGCTAGTTTCCTGGTACAGCAAGAAACAACAAACAGTTTCCAACTCAACAGCTGAAGCTGAATACATAGCTGCTGGAAGCTGTTGTGCACAAATCTTGTGGATTATGAATCAGCTGAAAGACTATGGTTTTGTATTAACAAAAATTCCAATTTTGTGTGATAATACAAGTGCCATAGACATCAGGTATCATTTTATAAGAGAGCATGTCATGAATGGTACTGTGGAATTGTTATTTGTACCCACAGAAGAACAAACAGCAGATATTTTTACTAAGTCTCTTGACGAATCCACATTCACCAAAATTGTTGGTGAATTGGGTATGTTAAACAGTCCTAGTAATTAAGCTGGTTAATATCTGAGGTTTATTCTTTTATAATTTGCAAGTGATTTTGTTATAATTTTTAAATTTTAATCACTTGCATAATTATTTTATCAACTTTTTATTGCTTGTGATTGCTAAAAATCTTTGTCAACATGTTAATAATAACTTCTTTATTACTTCTTGTGTTTTGGAGTATTTGTGATATTTTAATGAATCATATTCTCTCTTTAAATAATTTTCTATTAGAAAGTTATTTATTAGAAAATATTTAGATTCATTAATTTGTTATAAATGTTCTTGTAAATATATTTAATATTTTATTAAATGTTTTGTAGTGTTTGTCCTTTTGTTATTTATATTTGTTGTCGTAAAAAAATTTAATCCATGTGTTTGCTAAATATTTATTTATAGTAATTTTAATAATAAATAAGAGTGTATTTTAATTGGATTAATTATGCACATTAATTTGTATTTTATTAGTATAAAATTAGCAGATTAATCGATTGTCTTGTTTGTCATTATAATATCAAGACAATCGCCAAGACAATCCACAGATTGTCTTGGCAGGTTATTTTGTAAATAATAAAATATTTTTCAGTTTATTTGTTTTGTTTTATTTTGTTTTACTCAAGAGATGATTGTCTTGATAGTTTTTAAACTACCAAGACAATCGGCAAGACAATCACTTGATTGCCTTGGAGAATTCAGTATTTAAAAATATATATATATATATATATATATATATATATATATATATTTTATTTACGTTTTTTGTAATCTATCAGTATAGTAAACGATTGTCTTGATAGTTTTTGAACTACCAAGACAATCGGCAAGACAATCAACCGATTGTCTTGTAGTGTTAATTTGTACTTTAAAAAAAAACAGAAACACAACAGCACCAAGACAATTATCAGTTCTCTCTCTCGTGTATTTACACAGAGAACAGTCACATATATATACACGATACACACGACTTTTGCAACGAAACTCTGCTCAATTTTCTTCAACGAAACTGAAATCTGAGACCTGATTCAAGTAGATCGTTCAATTTCTTGTCTATTGAACCGAATATCAACGAATTTCATTAAGTTTTTGAAAAATCAATTTTTCAAAAATTCCAATCGGGTTTTCATTGTTTTGGTTGTTTTAGAATTTTTCTTTGAAATCTAAAAAGAGATTGAGACTCCTAGTGTTTAGAAGATCATCATACTAATTTTTGGAATTTTTCTGACAACTTTGAATTAATTCGAATTTTTAATTAATTTTAATTAATTAATAATTCTAAAAATTTTCAAATTGTTTTAACCTTCCCAAAATTGAAGTGTGTTTTTGTGTTAAAAAATGGCTGATAATTTTGAGATAATGAAGCATAATTTGGTTGGGTATTTTAATCCGAACGATTGTCCTTATGATCGATTTAAGCCTTGGATACGGTTTTTAAATGATGATTCAATTATCCGAACTGCTATTTCGATGGAAGCCCCAATTAAAATAGGACCACTGAGATTGATTTGCACAGAAGCTGTGGTGTCTGAAGATTTGACCTCATTCGCTTTTGACTTTGATGGAACACACCACGTTGTGACTGAATCAACCCTTACTACTGTATTGGGCCTCCCGGTGGATAATTTTGATCCATTTCCAACCAGTGAACAACTCTATCAATTCTTCAGTGATATTAACTATCGTGGAGTAATTGATATGAACAACTTGAGCAAGAAGAACCTAGTTCAACAATGGGATGCATTTTTCGACACGATCTCCAGGGTATTTCCTAATACAGCCAGAGGTAACTTTCATTTACTCACCTCTATGTTACAAACTATTGGTTATGCTGTTGCTAACAACCGTAGAATCAATATTGGTAATCTACTTTGGAATACTATTGTTTGTAGAATTGTTAAGGCCAGAAGGTATTCTGATGCGGGTAATAAAGTTTTATGTTATTATCCTAGATTCTTAACCTTGATATTTAATCATCTTGTTCCTGTTGGTCAACAAGCAATCTTTAGGAATGACAACCCTATGGTATCAGGCAGGCAAACCAAGAAAATATTCACTAGCCTAGACACACACAGAAAATTACCATATGTGCCAGTGTATGTTACACCATATTTGTCTACCTTCATAAATCTACCTGTCATTCCTCGACTTGTAAATGCACCTAAACCTGAAAATGTACCTGTCCCTGAACATCAACCTCAAATGGAACAATCCATTCCTTCAGGTACAGCTACTGCATCAACGGAGCAGGTATTGCCTTCTATCTCTCAAACTGTTTCTGGAGCCCAAGTGGCGGATAGGTCAGACCAAGAGGTTGTAGAACCACAACCTCTATCCCAGGTCTTAGAGCCAAACACTGTGTCTACTCAAATCTCTAAACCTAAATCCAGAACCAAACAGTTAGCTAAAAAGGCTGTTAGAAGAAGTGATAATTTGAGTGATCCCACAGCTCTGCCTCCACCAAAGAAGAGAAGAAACCTACTACTTGAGGCATCTGTTAGCCCATCCATTTCCTCCCAAAAGGACTTGGACATTGAAATGGCCGATGAACTGTTACTAATTTCATCCTCTCAACAGGATGAAATTATTGAAATTCGCCAAAGGGCCGTGGCACCATGTACAGAGTCAAGCACACCTCTATTACTCACAATGGGGGAAAACATTACCTTAGAATCTGATGTTGTTAAGGACACTGAGCAAGGAGTGCACGATAGGATTGTTACTGAGACAGTGCCTACCATTGTTACGGTAGAAGAGCCTTCACAGGCTTCAGAGGGAAATCTTGACTCTCTGCCAGTAATAATAGAGTCATCATCTCTCCTCCCAAGAGGAACATTCCTGGCTCCCTCAAGGGATTCTTCACTCGCAGATTTATCTGGAGAAAGTGAAGGGCAACTTGATCATCCTATCACTGAAGAAATTCAGTTATGAAATCCAAATGATTAATAGAGATGACTGAGGATTGGGAATTGCGAACTCCCATTGCACCACCACTGACCTCTCCAGAAGAGGCTAGGGTGATTTCTTTTGCAGGTACAGCTCAAGGAAAGGAGCTAGTGTTGAGTGATGTGAGGACCACCTTAAATATGAGTGAAACACATGCACGAAAGGAGACTGACACATCCTTGAGTGAACATCAGGTGAGCACACACACTGACAGAAACACTTTGTCTCTTATGGCTCAAATAAAAGATCTGCAAAAGAAATTGATGGAAACTGAGGCTGAAAAACAATTTTTCAAAGCACAAGTGGATGAACGGTCTTCTTCTTCCACCTCTGTCAACAATCAGCTCATGATTATTCGTGACGATGTTCAGAACATAAAGACTACACTTACTCCAGCAATCAATACATTGATACAATCCAACTCTCAGGCATCTACAGAAAGAACAGATATTCTAAATGCTATTGACAGACTCTCTAATAGGGTGGATGAACTTCAAGTGGAAATGCATGTAACTGCTCAATCATATTCAACAACCTTTGCGAAGCTTGAAGAAAAGTATGATTACATGTTTGAAGGACTTGATCATCTATACAACATTATTAAACCTACTCATCATATCACACCAGAACAAAGAGCATATTTTGAAGACTATGATGGTGATAATGAAGGGGATAATGATGAAAATAGAGAGCTTGACAGTCAAAGAAAGTCTGTAGAGGATTCCTCAACTAAGGGGGAGAAGTCTGGAGAAGGAGAGAAGTCTGGAGGAGCAGGAGGAGCAGGAGGAAGTAAGTCTGGAGGTCAAGGGAGGCATAAGGAGAAGTCTTCAAAGGGAAAAGAAAAAGCTGCTCATGATCAGGATGTATCAGATTTTGATTTCGATCTCAAGAATAGTAATTTTGAGGTACAACAATTGAATGATATTGAAGAAGATCTTTCAAACTGGCAAGATGATCCTGAATTTGAGAAGGAACTTAAAGAGGAGAAAGCTGATCGTCAGATGAGAAAAGATAAGCTTGAGAAGACCAGACAGGTAGTGGATAAAAGATCGAAGCTGAAGCAAGATGAAGATGCAGAGAAACAAAAGCTACATGCAATCAGTGTACAAGAAAGGAAAAGAGATATTCAGTTGAAGATTGGTCCAAAGTGGGAGAGAGCAAGAGAAATTTTTGATTCTATTCAAAACACTGCTAATGATGATGAACGTTTTCTCCAACTACTTCAACAGTTTCAAGAGACCAATCCAAATTACTTGCAATATATGGATGCATTGATGCTGGAAATCTCGAGGATAGTAGCTGGGTTTGACAGATGTGCAGATCAACTGATAATTCAGATTGACTCTCGTACAATGGGTTCTCTCTATGTGTCACTTCAAATCTTTCAACAGAGAAGCTTGATTGAACTGTGGATTATGTCCCTAAAGGTAAAAAGGTTTTCTGAACTGAATATTTTACTTCATGAAAGACTTTTGGAGTTTTCTCAAAGGAATAGTCCACAAGTTATTCAAACTCCACATCATGTTAAGTTTCTCAAGGGTAATACAATACATTCTTGCTTCCTTGATTTTAAGTCGACGAAATTATATACTGCATCTCATCTGGTCTGGTTAGAACATATGCTGAGAACTACAGGATTCGAAGATAAAGAAAGTATCTTTGTTGCTGACATTATTCGATCATATGCTTTAACTGGATTTGAAAAGAAATATTACATGCTTCGGAATCGGCTATGGGGCAACCTTGGAATTTTGCCTAAGAAACCTAAAGGCCTTGTGTCAGATTATGAACGTGTATTTGACAAGGATTTGATCAAAACCTTGGATTATCAAGAACGATTTGACACAGAGAATATCAGAAGATTTCTAGAACAAGAAGATGAAGTTGAACCTGGAGAAATAAGGGAGGAAGATACTTCAAAGTGAAGATCAACTCTACATGTGATATCTTTAGGGCTTAGATAGGACAAGATAGAAAATTGTATTATATGATCAGTCTAGAGGATCATCTATCTTGTATTTATCTTTTATGTTTGAATCTGGACAATGTTAAATATAAACCAGAACCTTTCTTTTATTTACTTTGTATTTAAAGTTTTATCTTTTACTAAGTTAAGTTGAGTTAGTTGAGTAATCCTCTAGGTATTTGCTTGTTATTTTCTAACAAACAAATAGGGGGAGATTGCAAGGCATATGACGCAGCCTATTTGTAGTTCGAGGACTCAACTCAACTTAGCTTAGATTGTAATAAGTAAATAACTTTAACTGTCACAGGAATCTCTGGAGGTACTATCTGTCAAAAGAAAAACCCTAAAGTCAATCTATAGTTTTGATGTTTTACACTGGAAGAAGCTCAGATTGCTGATCAAGCCTCAGTATAGCATCAAAGAAGTGGATTTATTTCTAAGACAGAGATTTCTAGAGTGACAGGTTCAGACAGAATACAGTGAAGTACAAGAAGGAGAAAGAAATGAGAAGAAAAATGAATCACATTTTTAATGTGAAAATTAAAGGACAGTCATTGAAGTTAGTCGCTCATGAACCAGACCGTGCATGGAACGTCAACAAAATATTCAGTGGTATTCCTTTATTACTTTCAGTGATTCAGAAAAGAATTAAGACAATTCAAGGATATATAATTATTCTTCTTTAATTAATTTAAATCAAGTAGTCAATTTAATTAATAAATTAATTCATCAAGAATTAATTCGTTAATTAAATTAATTATTAAATTAATTAAATCTGAATAATTATTATTTAAGTAAGTTTAAATTAAAAAGATTATTTATTAATCAGTTTAATTTAAAACTGAAAAAAATGAACTAGCAAGACAATAAGAGATTGTCTTGCCGATTGTCTTGAAGAAGAAATCAGTGAAGCAAGACAATCAGAGATTGTCTTGTCGATTGTCTTGGTGATGATTAATTCTGAACAGCTTTAAAAAAGAAGAATAAAAATCTGATTTGATTGTCTTGACGATTGTCTTGACAGTTCAAATCAGATTGTCTTGATAATGATCAAAAAGAAAAAGCTTCAGACAGAATGATAATTTTTGATAAAGCAAGATAAAAATCTCAGAATTTGATTGTCTTGCCGATTGTCTTGGAAGAACCTGATTGTCTTGCCGATTGTATTGCCTATTGTCTTGGCAGTACAAAATTGGTTGTCTTGGAAGAATAGATTGTATTGCCTATTGTCTTGACAGTTATATTTGAAGATAAAGAGGCAGTAAATATTATATATAAAGACACAGACGACACAAGACAGACAGACAAGAATATTACATTCAACAAAGGCAGTTTACTCCCTTCTCTTTCATCAAGAACACAACCTGCAGGAGCAGAAAAATTCATAGAAAATCAAGTTCATCTTATTTTTAATATCTGATCCGATAGAACTTGTTTACTTGATACTCTTGTACTATTAGCGAGTTTTTACTCCTAATCTATATCTTGATTTTTATTAACAAATCTAGAAAAATTCATGTCGAATTTTCTAATTTGTTTTTATTAACTAGATATAAATTTTGTACTGTATTTGTAACAAACCCCTCAAGTTAATATAATTTTATATTCAACTTGAATTTTGTTTCATTTAATTCCGCTCAAATTTGTCAAAATATAAATTAAATTATCCGGACAAATTTCGATTAAACAGTACTGTTTGTATTCAACCCCTCCTTCTACAAACATATTGGACCTAACAAATACTTTATATATATAATATTAGTTGCTAGTATACTTCTCATAGAAGATTATACTAGTATAAGTTGTAAGATAAGGCGATGTAATTAATTTGGATAAGGATAATGTAAATTTTGATTCTTGTTTCTAGTCTTATAGCTTAGAAGATGCTTGTGGTTGGAATTTCAATGATGTAATTCTTTTATTAAATGATTTCATATGGATTAAAATTGTTAAAAAAATTTAGTTGTTAAATGAAATAAGTGGATTAGTGTGATTAATCAAATGTGTGAAATTGGGGGTGTTACAGATAATATAAATATTAAGACGGATTCCGGTAAAACCCTAACTAGAAACGAATGAGTTATTCCTCCGAACGATCAAAGAATTGAGCAATAACCGGACAAAGAAACAAGCAGGAAATCAAGATACATGCATGTAGTGGTGGAAAATATCTAGCAAACCAAGTGATGACTCATGCAACTAGCATACCTAGAGATGAAACTAGCACTTAGCAAAACAACTACAAGTTAGCCTAGAATTAACCAAAGATCAACACTTGTCCAAGCAAATTACATCATCCATTACATCACCACTTTAATAAAGCTACTTTAACATCAAGATATTATCAAGGCAAGACCACTTTATGCATTCTTTCCAAAACAACCAAGCAAAGAACACCATTGTCTTTCCTTTTATTCCATTCGACTTTCTCTTTAATTCCAAAGGAGAAATCAAGCTTCCACTCCTTGTTTGATCTTGTAATTTTTAAGGTGAGTCCTATATTTCAAGAAAGTAATCTCCTCAAAATTTTAGCTTCAAACTCCTTTGTTTCCATTTTCAAAAAAATCAAGAAAGAGGAGGGTGAATAGTATTTTCATGAAAACTAATCTTTGATTTTCTTGTTTTCATGGTTGATTTAGCAAGCTTAAGGCAATCTAAGGACCATACAAGGCTTTGTGAGGCTAGTACACATTCTCAAGAAGGTATAATGCCCTTGAAACCCTAGATCTACTTTGAGTTTTATGCATGTTCTTGAGTGATCTAAGTTAGTTATGTTGTTAGTAGGTTATAAGCATGATTATAAGCATGATTATGAATGGGGTTTTGATAAATGTTAAAAATAGTTAGATGAACGAAAAGGCATTGCTTGGCCTCAGTTCATGGTTATAAATCATGTATATGTGTTGTTTGGAGTGGATACAATGATTATGGGAAGGTTTGGAATTGGTAAATATTCGATTCATAAGTCATCGTAATGCCGAATTTTCGATAACCTTTAAAAACCGTGCATCACAGTAGCTTGAACTCACTGTCCAGGGTTGTATTTTGCCATGATAAGATAGATAATGTGAAACGGACTTACGGTTTAGGAGTTATGGCCGATATACAAAAAGTAGTTCGAAACCGTAAACGAGAATTCATAACTGAAATTGAACTCTCGTAAAATACGTAAGTCAGTGGTGAATCTTGGTAATTAAATACTAGAGGTAGAGAGGAAGGTGTGAGAGAAAACCTCATGTCAAATGGATCGTTTTCCGATTTTATAAAAATGTTTGAATCAAGGTTAAACGCGAACGAACCCCTTAAAAGTATAACTTTGGTTATAACTTAGAAAACGAACGATAAAACTCGAGGTATAATCTCGGTTCGTAATCGATCGACTTTAGAACTTATATGACTTAAGTATATACCAAGTGTGGGTATGATGACATGTCTTAATAACGAACAAATGTCGGATCGTATCGGTGATAAAAAGTATTACACCAAAAGGGGTATAACGAGATAATTCGAAAACGTGTTTCGACTTAAGTGAAGTTTATACTTAGACTTTTAAAAGGTGTTAAGTGGTTAATCTCGAATGTTCTGATTATTTATAGATCATCGAGTAGACCCAGGACACGCTATCTCTACCCACACCCGATTACCAGGCAAGTTTCCAATACCTAGGAACTGTTGTAGTGATAATATGTATATCTGTTGTTTCTGATATATATGCCATAGCATGCATGCCTATTGTTAAATTATATTATGATACCTGTTCCCTGAATTGATATTGGCTTATAGACTAGATACGAATTATCAGTTATAAGCCGGATTGTTTTGGTAAGACCCTTAGCGAAGGGCAGATGACATTCATTCTTAAATATAGACCGGGAGTCGGTATTTTGAGATATATAGATAGTCGTGGAAACCCGGAGGGATTCCAACGGCAGATTATTAATTATTTTGAGGAATGTTATTATCAAACGTTATTTATATTTCCATAAAGTATCAATTACTTGGAAATCTTTCAAGGAATGTTATTCGAGTATTATCTCAGTCGAGAGATATTAAATGAATGTTAGTTTCGAAAATTCATTTAGAGTTGATTATTTAATGAATATTATTTTGATATTCATTGGAATTTTATTTATTAAATGAATATTACTTTCGAATATTCATTTAAGGTTTTATGTACTTGATGAATATTATTTTAAAATATTCATTGGAAGTTCTATTTACTTAAGGGATATTATTTCGAATATTCCTTTAAAGTTTTGATTACTAAATGAATACTATTTGGACATTCATTTAGAAGATTATTTATTAAATGAATATTATTTTCAAATATTCATTTAAGGTTTGACTTATTTATTGAATATTATTTTAAATATTTATTGGAGTTTGAATATTCATTTAAGGAGGGATTTATTTAGTAAATAATTCTATATATTCATTCGAGGATTACTTACGAGCAATATTATGATTTAATAATATTCCGTAATTGTTATTGAGTTAATAAATATTCTTGGAATATTTATTTAATTCTTTTAAATTCTTTTTAAAACGATTTATATTATTCGAAGATTATCTTTCACCTCCAGATATTATGTAAAATATTTCGGAGTCTTTTTACGACTATTTTATCAAGGAAAGGTTCCCAACTCCTTATTTTTCATTTAAATCTATCTTAAAAGGATTTAAATGCTCGCTCAAACTTCCATGTTATGGGGGAACCTACTTGAGCAATGTTATTTATCTTGTTGACTTCCCGGTCATAAATCTTGTAAAACTATTCTTTTTTACTCGCAACTTGGTTGTTGTATATCAATTGAATCTTTGAGTAACCTTCTCATCATTCGAGGGGTGAGATTATTGGAAAAAGATGGTATCCTCTAACAAGCAGCAGCTTGGGAGAAATGATGTTGAATTTTCCTTTCCAGCTAGATACGACTACTTTGTGGAGTCTTATCAACAAGTATTATACTTGGGGAAAGGGGGACGAACTTTGCGTTTAGAGTCTTGAATTTCTTTTCGAACTTGGAGTCGTGTAAGAGGCCGAGTAGCGCCGGTCAATCCCATTGGCCCAACCGTTGGTCGGGGAGATCTAAAAGGGCGGTAGACAAGTAACTCCGTCAGCTCTTCCTTCTACCGGTAGTAAATCTAAATTGAGCTCTACAATCTGTGACTGATCATCGTAAGGATAGGAAAAGCGGGCACGGTGAATACTCCAGCAATAGTTCATCATTCAAATTCATTTATTTTTCTGCAACATTATCATTGTTGGCAGTATTGGAAGATTATTTATAATTGGAATTGCAATATTTTCCTGCAAGTTCCTCTTTTATAAGCTAGGAGGGTTACCTGATATAAACTAATCGAGGTAACATGGTTAGTGAAAAGTTTAAATGAAGTAGTGCACCAGCCAGTAGTTACCAAAATAAGTTAATAATCATTCGTGCATCTCATTATCACCATTATGAGGGTAGCTCCATCTCTTCGTCTTCATAATACAAGACACCAACTAGTGCGTCTCTCAATCATCATCTTAAAGTTAATTATCGAGTTAGGGTTTCACAAATATATCTGTCATTTCCGTGCTTTATCTTGAAGACCAAGCTTCACATCATTCCGGGGACACCTGCTAAGTCCATAGGGTCCTACTTCATGCCTTCTGACATGAATCACAAGTGGCCAGTTCCCCCTGGGAACAGATCAAAGAGATCTCTCAGGGATCTCAGTACAGTCCATAGGTTCAGTGGCGGGTGTGTGTATGTGAACATATACCAAAAATATTGAGGTCTACCATACCTATATACGTAGTCCATGATAACGTCTCTATCAGAGGATCCCACTCTACCCACTGGTCTTTTCTTTTGGTAGACTCTGAGATCACTGTATCGCTCGTTGCAACCATATTCAACTTCTCTTGAGTCCCTTTGTTAATTCTACTTGTTTGTTCTCTAAGTTAAACTACCATGCTCTAGCGTCCGAATCATGCGTGGAATTATTTAGCACGCTCGTCTTATGATAACATTCTCGTATAACACATGTAAAATTCGCCATCAAGGGTAATGAAATCCACAACGACATAGTGACCAACTTTCAGGTAAACCCGTTACTTATCGAAAATCGGATCTTATAGCCAAAGTAAAAGACTTTCATTATTCCAAGTACTAAGTACCCTTAAATATGTAGGGAAGTCTAAACTTCTTGATTCTTAAAATGCCGCCTCCTAAACTGTGGAGGACTATGTGCCACAAAATTTATGCCAGCCTAGTCATCCGATTATATTGGCAATATCGCCTCTACCTCAGTTGCTCTTGAGATTTCGCTCTGCTTTCTACATTATTACTTATGATAGGTCATGTACGACTCTCAAAACTCTATTCATCATTCTGAAGGTCTCTAAGGATTCTATCGAGCCTAGTATAATACCTCCAGTAACACTCCTGCCCATTCTACTCACCGGTACCTCTTCCGGAATTCCAATAATAAGTTTACTACGATCTCGTATGTCATTCTCCTACTTAGGCTTAACTCTCAACACTCTCGTTTCTGAGTACTGTAACTTATTGCTCTGATACCATTTCTGTGACGCCCCCAAATCCGAGGTCAAAGATTCAGGTCGTCACGTCACCATCCAACCATATCATACCTGTATTAACTTTACGACTCAACAATACATCCATCCAGACCTTAATCTTACACACAAACAAGTTAGAGCCTCAGAAACGATAATCAAAAGTAACACTAAATATTACAATTCATCTGTACAATCCAGAGTCTTACGCACTTCCACTTATACAACTATACTTGAAGACAAGTCTTACTATTACAGTTGAAAATCTATCAAACTTACTCTGTAGTATTTATCTGGAACTAAATCATCTCCGGGGTAAATCTTCTACTCCTCTTCTGCTGGTGCGGAGTTAACCGACCAAATTCTTCTCTTTTTGAAAAGTTTTTATAAAGCAAGAATGAGCTACATAATGCTCAGCAAGTTCACCATTTTGAAAAATAATAATGTGGTTTATTTCGAAAACATTCCCAACTGTATGGGTATATATCTCAGATTTCAAAACATAATTGGACAATATATATGTCCGAGTTTGAATAAAGCATCTATACTCACTAAGGAGCTTTAAGAATAACACATGAACCCTTTATAAGGTTCCCATTTCAATATATCGCAAGTTTGAAAATATATACATATGAGTATATCATTTTCGGCAAAACACTCTACTATTAACATACTGTACAGGGAGTACATCTTTGCAAACCTTTTTCCTTCCATTAGCTTAGAAGGTTTCTCATTCAAAAACATTTCATTCTTTGAAATAATTGCAAGAGTGCACTAACACGTGCCAATCTTTATAGAAAATCTTGCAGTTCTAGATACTGCACGATGTCAATATTTTTCTTATCAAAAGCCACACTATCGGCAACTTGGCACTTAGGCCCAAGAAGCAGTGTTTGAGAATTTTTTTCCAAAGTGGAGGATGGGACTGGAAGAAAACATAAAAACCTGACAGGGATTGACGATGATCAGTCGCCACATCCAAGTCCAATAATCCGCGGGTCTTCTCTACCGGTAGAAGGATAGAAACTACATCCGTAACTATCCTCGGGTGAAAACTACATCCGTAATCACCCTCGATGAAAACTACATCCGTAATCATCCATCGGCAACACCTGGGCCGGAATAATAATTGATGGACCGCCTGGCTCACGGCCGCTTACACATCCCGGGAATCGTTCGTCAAAGATTCCCACACCTGCCAGAGTCCCCTTTTTCTTTTCTTTTCAAAAATCATTTTGATAGAAAATTCGAGTAGTTGAAGTTCGACCTCAGTCGACCGATAATTCTTGGAAAATGTACAAGAAGTAAAACCTGACCGGGGGTTTTCGAAAATGTTTTGAGTTCGAAAGAGTTCGAGTTTGAAAGTGCTAAAGGTATCTTGGATTAGCTTTGTCTTTAAAATAATGAACAATAATTAATAAATGATATTTTAAGATTTAATATTAATAATTAATAAAATAATTATTTAATTAAATAAGCTTTTAATCCAAGATAGGTATTTTTGAGTATTTACGAAGATATAAAAATAATTACTTGAGTATACGATACTCCCCGAATGACCCTTCGGGTTTTCGCAATTTAATTACGATACAATAATATACCGCTCCCCGGTCAATATCATATTTGGACCGCTACGACCTCTATTGCTAGAGTCGTTGTCCGAAGAAAACATTTTCATTCTAAGTTCAAGGGTGTACAAACACATATGTGCATATATCTAAAACTTCAACATAACCTCATAAAGCATAAGCATATAATACGTTTGAAAGCCACAAACAATACAGTGAAAATCCTTATATATAAGTTTTGAAAAGTAAACTTGCATAGGTAGAATCAGGAACATAATATCTTGAAAATAAATGCTTAGGGTTGGAGAACTTGCCTTGGGAAGGTTGGTGTGGTTGGGCTCGTGGAGTGGAGCGACAATCTATAAATATCCAATATTCGCTCGTTAGTATCTTAGCAACACCACTTAATCATAATGTTTTAAAGAATACAATGCCATCTTAGCGACTCCACCATTTGACCCACTAACCCTCCTATATGACCATGTCATCACATTATCACATTCTTTACCCATTCGACTCAAATCTATTCCTCAAACTCGAAACTCAAGTGAATACTCTTAAAACTACTTTAAACTAATCTCCTAAGTGGTTTTTCACTTGCGCGGATTTTACTTCAACATTTTTATAAAATTGAAAAATACATATTTTAATCCAATTCTTTTTGGGTAACCTTCCCCACTGCATTTACTAGCTTCTCTAATTTTTCCATGATCCTACATAAATTTTTAGGGGTTCAAACAAGGTTCACAAGGGGACCACTTAGTGCAGTCCGGAATCAAGAAACACATTTCACTTCTCAGGCCATAACTCAAAATCTATACATCACCTAGTCATGAACCTTATATTTATGGAAACTAAATTCAAATACCTTTCTAACAATGTATATTAGGACTTTAGGGGACAAGATTTTGGGGTTCAAAACCCTCTTACAAGACAGTTCAAGTTCCTGGAAAAATCTTTGCATGCTTATATCACTTAACCAACCAAGAATCTTACATCCACATCACAACCATCATCTAAACCACCAAGATCATACTTTACAACATACATGGAGTTACATATACTAACCACAAGCATAAAAATCACAACCACAATACTTAAACTCAAGATCTACATCATCCATCACTTATATGTCCAAGATTCACACTATTAATCATGGATCTAACATTAAACATCACCAATAATTCATGGCCAAGAGGGGTTAGAGTTTTATACCTTCTTGATGTTCTTACAATCTCAAACAAGCTTGGTTAACCTTGGGGAAGCCTTACTCTCTGCTCACCATCTTCAATCTCACCAAAGAAATCAAGAACATGGAAGTGGGTTTCCTGACTGGAAAAACACGCCCCAAAGATCAGCCAACACGAAGCCCTTGCACTCGTTTCCTGGTCGAGGCTCCTGAATGAAAGTTGTAGAGCGTCTCAACAGCTTTCTAACCATATAAAGAACAATAAATTTCATTGAGTAATGAAGTCTCTAGGCCCGTTTTAGTGAGCTCCTTTCCTGTTGGGCAGAATGGAGTATTTGGTGTTTGTTTTGTTTGATTAAAGTGATAAAGTGATCAATAATGCTTGATATTTTCACTTGGATGCATCTTATCTTCTTGCCTTGTGCTGTCATCTCCTCATTGGTTCATTTGGATTACCTTTATCCATCCATAATTGCAAGCAAGTCCCTTGCTTTATACATATTGTTTCCAAGTCCTTCCTTCCTTTTCTTATTTGCACCAAGGGGCTTCCCTTCTTGTATATTTACTAAATCAATATGTTACAACTTATATGTTGAACTTCATTGTAATAGTGTGGCCCAATACCTCAAACAATTGTTGTGTCCAATTTTCTTTGTATTTTCTCTTTATCTCAGAAAAAAATTCTCGCGGTTTCTCAATTGTTCTCATTTCCTTTAACTCTAGGATTTTATTCTTAACCCTCTTTCTTTCTCATAATATATCCTTCCTTGGACTCTTAATATACCATATCCTTAATCCATGCCTCGTTCGCTCAATCGCTTAATCTCATTGTAAAGTTTCAGCGGTTTCTAGAACGTTTGTTTCACTTCCTCAATGGTTTTCGTTCCAAATTCTCAAATCACTTATAATAAAATTCCAAAATATTAACTCTTCAATTCCTCAAATTAAATATCTCATTTCTTGATATTACTGATATATAATTTACTGCTCGGTCAAATATTACACGAAAATAGAATTTGGAATTTCTGAATTCCGATCGCATTTACATACACTTATTTACTCCGTATATTTCTAGTATAACTTCGGAATATCCACACTACGTCTCGTACATAGGTGGCATGAAAATTTTTCTTAATCCTCAAAATCACTATTCATCCACCAAATCACTATTCATTGATGCACTTCATCATAATAGGAAAAGTTTTAATTCTACCGAAATTTTGGGTTCTTACAGTCTCCCCTCCTTAAAAGGATTCCGTCCCGGAATCAGTTTAGGAATCACTGGGGTTACTCCTTCTTTGTTTCACTCTTTCAACTTCCAGGTAGATTCTTCCACATCTTGATTTTCTCACAATTCCTTATTAGTTTGAAAACCTTGTTCCTCAGCACTTGTTCTTCTCTATCCATGATTTCCACGGGTTGCTCCACATAGGTCAAGTCTGGTTGTAGGTCCACTTGGTCGTACTCTATCACATGCCAAAAGTCCGTATGGTAGGGTCGTAGCATAGACATATGAAACACATTATGAATTTGCTGCAAGCTTGGGGGCAAGGCTTACTCGTAGGCTAACTTCCCGATACGCCTCAAAATCTCAAAAGGTCCAATAAATCTCGTGCTTAGCTTCCCCTTTTTACCAAATCTCATCAATCCCTTCCACGGTGATACCTTTAACATCACCAACTCTCCTACCTCATACTCCTTTGATATCTCATAAAATTTGACCATTCGAAATAATGGGTTTCGTAAAAAAAACTAATGACTTTTACATTAACTCGTCTGTACCGTAAAGACGTAATATCAATTCGAAATCTTCATTTAATAATTCGTACATCTCGTGATCGCAAAGATTTCTCATCCACCCATAAAATTACTATTCGTCCAGGTTTCGAATATTCCCGAAAATTAGGGTTAATGCAGTCTCCTCTCCTTAAAAGGATTCTATCTTAAGAACCTAAGGATAATAGTTGTGGATACAATTCCAACTTTACCGTTCCCAACTCTCAGGTTGACAGTTCAACCCTTTTGTTCTCTTACCTTGATCTTACCAACACTTTAGTGTTGCTTCTCAACGCATGCTCTCCTCGACCTGTATTCCTTATCGGTTGTTTTATGAATGAAAATTTCTATCCCACTACTTATACGTTCCTCTTCTACCTTGTTCATAGTATCCGTGTTGAGTCCTTGTATCGTTGGGCCGTGAATACTTTGTGGTCGTGTTATGTAATCTGAGACAACGTCAATACGCACAGTATTCCTCATATTCCTTGGCTTGATCAGCACGCATGTGTTGCCTCTCGTCAGCCGTTACCACTTGCTATGGATACTGTATAGTCTTTGGTATATGTCGAACCAGTTCAGCTACTATATCCCTCGTTCATTGACTTCTTCGTAGCGCAAGAAAAGCGAAACTTCTTCTTTCACAGTACGCTTTACAAGAGACGTCCTTACGTTCGCAGGGTGATGATCGTGATAACAACATTCGTTTCATGGATAAGTTTTTTTTTTTTCTCGATTCCCCCGTGAAATCTAAGGCACGACACTAAATACAAATTCGATCGTCTGGATAATTCTTTTTCCATGTCCGTCAGCCACAGATCAAATTAGTACGTACGCTCAATCTATTTGTTAAATATGCTTGAAAGCACCTTCAATATTCGAAGTTTAACCTTAAGTCTTTATCTGACGTAATCGCTGCCGAAGTTTTATATTGCACCACCATCTCTTCCATATATAAATCGATAATCTTCTAAATGGAAAGTCTCTTGTAGGTAAATCACTTGGTCCAGCAATTATAAATCAACTAGGGCCATCTCTTGGCTCGGTCTTCGGCGACCTACTCATGAAATTCATTATAATTCTGTCCACGTTCAAGATTTTCTACAGGCGGAATTGATCCACTAGATCTCTATCATTTTGTTTTTGACATGTTGCGTTTGTACTTAATAGTTTGCCAATACCATCCTTCATATCCGTTTGCCAAACACTCTCTTAATTCTCTGTACATCTTTGTCCTTCCCCATAATTTAGTCATTTTCCTCTAACATTATTCTTTATTGTATATACTCTATTTTCTTGGTCAATACTGACTGAATTCCAATTTCGAATAATCCCTTCTATAGGTATCGGCCACCACACTGGCCTTTCCTGGGAAATAACAAATTTCTCCATTATACTCCCTGCTCCCTTTCGTCACCTTCTCTTTCTTATGTTTAGTCCTAATATGAAGATATACTTATGGCACTTGTGGAAAACTTTCACACTTTTCTCATAAAGTTAACGTCTCAGTTTTATGCGTGAACGCCATCATGACTAATCCCAGACTCACGGTTAGTATACCCTATCCCGTAACTTTTATGTTGTTTAGAAGTATAGGCTATCATCCCCTTTCTACTGCATCGGCATACCTCTTAAACTCTTGAAAGACGCATCATCGTGACTCTCAAAGTCCTCTTCTTATTATAAAGTATAGCTAACAACGAGGTTGTTACTAATCTCTCATATCATTCTTAAAACTTTATTTATTAACCCACAAGGGCTTCTGACTCACTAGTCAATCCACATGATACTACCAGAATTTATAATGTTTATATTAATGTGAAATGCCGACTTTGGTGCAGTACAGAGGTCGATCTTGAGTTGGTGAAACCTTCTCTTTAACCTTATCTTTGAAAAACAACTACGCGTTTTAACTGGTCAACAATTCCTACATTTCCGATAAGGGTTTCAGTTCTCGATGGTATAGGTAAGATGTCATACGCTCGTCCTCTTTCACAACTGGCGCCAATCAGCCTGAGGCCTGTATGCTGCTGCGATTCCCAATAAACTTGATTAGGTGGTAATCTCGAAGGATCATTGGCATATATCCATGCATCCATTTGTTATTAGGGGCCTGTTAAACTATATGTCTCTCTATGTGCATCAATCCCTTTAAGCTAAGTAAAGCTTCACATTCTTGCCACGATATTTCTTCCTTTCTCGTCCATCTCACTTCCATGTTAGTTTCCTCTAAGGATATGTCTTACATCGCAATCGGTTTGAATTTCTTGGATCAGGAAAAGGCTTGGTAACTCCAGAATTCATTACTATAACATCTTGACAACGGTTGGTAGGAGCGTACTCCCAACCACCTCATCATTTCTTATAACCTTCCTCACACTAATATTAAAAGTGCTTGTGGTATGCCCCGACATGTTATTCCTACTTTAAATAATTACTCGGCATAACGCTCTGGCTGCACAATTACAACATTTGGTTTTTTTTTTTGATCTCATATTGGTGTAACGGTTCATAATTGTACCTCCCGTTCACCTTAGAGTAATCACTTTGAAAGGAATGGTTTCAAAATAACAAGGTCCAATAGATAATTTCAATAAGAATTCCACATTGGATGTTCCAAGAATGCTGATGGTTCCAAATACTAGGAATCTCAATTTTCGGAGATGTAAGGATGGACAGAAAGAGTACAACAAGGTTTATTCCTTCATGTCCTGATAATTCTGTAATATGATATCATAGAGAATGTTGCACGAGGGCAATGATTGTTGGATACAAAAGTCAGAAAGACGGTCTTTATACATTTCTTACATCGGGTGGATACTTTTCCTCCTGAATAATAAGAGGAAATCTAAAGTCGCATTGATGAAGGTCAGCCAATAGAAAGCAATTCTACTCCATGACAATTAAAGAATGAAGTAGTTTGTTATTCAAGTAATCAATGGTTTCAAATGAATTCTCATTGTATGAATGAAAGAATAAAATATTCAAGTGATATAAGGTCTGATTCGAAGACGGATAGAATTCAAGTTGAGTGGGCGACCTCACTAGGTCTCAATCAAGTTATTCGTCAAAACTTTCATCATCATACTTTACCACATGCAAAATGCATTGAGGAATGAATTAAATTGGGAGTTGGACCAGTGAAACAATAACTAGTCCTTTTCAAGAAACACTAGCAACTAGCTAGACAAAATTTGCTAGTTCACCTGTTTGAGACATCACCACCAGCTAGGACAATTAGCTAGGTGTTCTTCATAACATTACAATTTTGAGTAGTTAGAACAATCAACTAGTCATTCATATTGACATATCAACTAGCCGGTTTCGATTGGCTAGAACGAAATCTCAACATAGTAGCCACTAAAGAAACTTTAGGCTACTCGGACCATGAATTGAAATAAGAGGTTAATAAATTTGAAAAAGGAAAATACAGAATTTGAAGGGAATGTTCTAGGTATCGGAACAATCGATAACCTCTCATCAAATATTACTTATCAGTGAAACGGTCCACCCAAGGGTGCCTCCGTACACATGCTTTATCAAATCCTAAAATAGAATTAAATTCGGAATACCAATATCAAAATGATATCCTTACTATGATTTCAATGTACGATGTACAATCTCATCTTGAATAGAAGAAAAGAATTCATGAAGGATGTCTGGGCATTAGATCATCCGTGTCCTCGGTAATTTGTTAAATATTTATGAGCTCAACTGAAGAGTGCAAGTATGAAAGAAGCAATCAAATATTGATATTCGTTAAGTAGTATTCGTCGATTAATTAAGGAAATATTTGTTGAACATTCCTTGGATAATTGAAAGAAAGTGTAAATAGTCCTGAGCAGAAATAATTATAAACTTCAAATAGAATGCTCGGGGATCAATTAAAATACTTTGGATGAGTCCCGGTTTAGAGAAAGTATATCACTGGTTGTTATTCCACAAGTTTGAAGTAGAAAGCTAGGAGGGTTACCTGATATAAACTAATCGAGGTAACATGGTTAGTGAAAAGTTTAAATGAAGTAGTGCACCAGCCGGTAGTTACCAAAATAAGTTAATAATCATTCGTGCATCTCATTATCACCATTATGAGGGTAGCTCCATCTCTTCGTCTTCGTAATACAAGACACCAACTAGTGCGTCTCTCAATCATCATCTTAAAGTCAATTATCGAGTTAGGGTTTCACAAATATATCTGTCATTTCCGTGCTTTATCTTGAAGACCAAGCTTCACATCATTCCGGGGACACCTGCTAAGTCCATAGGGTCCTACTTCATGCCTTCCGACATGAATCACAAGTGGCCAGTTCCCCCTGGGAACAGATCAAAGAGATCTCTCAAGGATCTCAATGCAGTCCATAGGTTCAGTGGCGGGTGTGTGTATGTGAACATATACCAAAAATATTGAAGTCTACCATACCTATATACGTAGTCCATGATAACGTCTCTGTCAGAGGATCCAACTCTACCCACTGGTCTTTTCTTTTGGTAGACTCTGAGATCACTGTATCGCTCGTTGCAACCATATTCAACTTCTCTTGAGTCCCTTTGTTAATTCTACTTGTTTGTTCTCTAAGTTAAACTACCATGCTCTAGCGTCCGAATCATGCGTGGAATTATCTAGCACGCTCGTCTTATGATAACATTCTCGTATAACACATGTAAAATTCGCCATCAAGGGTAATGAAATCCACAACGACATATTGACCAACTTTCAGGTAAACCCGTTACTTATCGAAAATCGGATCTTATAGCCAAAGTAAAAGACTTTCATTATTCCAAGTACTAAGTACCCTTAAATATGTAGGGAAGTCTAAACTTCTTGATTCTTAAAATGCCGCCTCCTAAACTGTGGAGGACTATGGGCCACAAAATTTATGCCAGCCTAGTCATCCGATTATATTGGCAATATCGCCTCTACCTCAGCTGCTCTTGAGATTTCGCTCTGCTTTCTACATTATTACTTATGATAGGTCATGTACGACTCTCAAACCTCTATTCATCATTCTGAAGGTCTCTAAGGATTCTATCGACCCTAGTATAATACCTCCAGTAACACTCCAGCCCATTCTACTCACCGGTACCTCTTCCGGAATTCCAATAATAAGTTTACTACGATCTCGTATGTCATTCTCCTACTTAGGCTTAACTCTCAACACTCTCGTTTCTGAGTACTGTAACTTATTGCTCTGATACCATTTCTGTGACGCCCCCAAATCCGAGGTCAAAGATTCAGGTCGTCACGTCACCATCCAACCATATCATACTTGTATTAACTTTACAACTCAACAATACATCCATCCAGACCTCAATCTTACACACAAACAAGTTAGAGCCTCAGAAACGATAATAAAAAGAAACACTAAATATTACAATTCATCTGTACAATCCAGAGTCTTACGCACTTCCACTTATACAACTATACTTTAAGACAAGTCTTACTATTACAGTTGAAAATCTATCAGACTTACTCTGTAGTATTTATCTGGAACTAAATCATCTCCGGGGTAAATCTTCTACTCCTCTTCTGCTGGTGCGGAGTTAACGACCAAATTCTTCTCTTTTTGAAAAGTTTTTATAAAGCAAGAATGAGCTACATAATGCTCAGCAAGTTAACCATTTTGAAAAATAATAATGTGGTTTATTTCGAAAACATTCCCAACTGTATGGGTATATATCTCAGATTTCAAAACATAATTGGACAATATATATGTCCGAGTTTGAATAAAACATCTATACTCACTAAGGAGCTTTAAGAATAACACATGAACCCTTTATAAAGTTCCCATTTCAATATATCGCAAGTTTGAAAATATATACATATGAGTATATCATTGTCGGCAAAACACTCTACTGTTAACATACTGTACAGGGAGTACATCTTTGCAAACCTTTTTCCTTCCATTAGCTTAGAAGGTTTCTCATTCAAAAACATTTCATTCTTTGAAATAATTCCAAGAGTGCACTAACACGTGCCAATCTTTATAGAAAATCTTGCAATTCTAGATACTGCACGATGTCAATATTTTTCTTATCAAAAGCCACACTATCGGCAACTTGGCACTTAGGCCCAAGAAGCAGTGTTTGAGAATTTTTTTCCAAAGTGGAGGATGGGACTGGAAGAAAACATAAAAACCTGACAGGGATTGACGATGATCAGTCGCCACATCCAAGTCCAATAATCCGCGGGTCTTCTCTACCGGTAGAAGGATAGAAACTACATCCGTAACTATCCTCGGGTGAAAACTACATCCGTAATCACCCTCGATGAAAACTACATCCGTAATCATCCTTCGGCAACACCTGGGCCGGAATAATAATTGATGGACCACCTGGCTCACGGCCGCTTACACATCCCGGGAATCGTTCGTCAACGATTCCCACACCTGCCAGAGTCCCCTTTTTCTTTTCTTTTCAAAAATCATTTTGATAGAAAATTCGAGTAGTTGAAGTTCGACCTCAGTCGACCGATAATTCTTGGAAAATGTACAAGAAGTAAAACCTGACCGGGGGTTTTCGAAAATGTTTTGAGTTCGAAAGAGTTCGAGTTTGAAAGTGCTAAACGTATCTTGGATTAGCTTTGTCTTTAAAATAATGAACAATAATTAATAAATGATATTTTAAGATTTAATATTAATAATTGGTAAAATAATTATTTAATTAAATAAGCTTTTAATCCAAGACAGGTATTTTTGAGTATTTACGAAGATATAAAAATAATTACTTGAGTATATGATACTCCCCGAATGACCCTTCGGGTTTTCGCAATTTAATTACGATACAATAATATACCGCTCCCCGGTCAATAGCATATTTGGACCGCTACGACCTCTATTGCTAGAGTCGTTGTCCGAAGAAAACATTTTCATTCTAAGTTCAAGGGTGTACAAACACATATGTGCATATATCTCAAACTTCAACATAACCTCATAAAGCATAAGCATATAATACGTTTGAAAGCCACAAACAATACAGTGAAAATCCTTATATATAAGTTTTGAAAAGTAAACTTGCATAGGTAGAATCAGGAACATAATATCTTGAAAATAAATGCTTAGGGTTGGAGAACTTGCCTTGGGAAGGTTGGTGTGGTTGGGCTCGTGGAGTGGAGCGACAATCTATAAATATCCAATATTCGCTCGTTAGTATCTTAGCAACACCACTTAATCATAATGTTTTAAAGAATACAAGGCCATCTTAGCGACTCCACCATTTGACCCACTAACCCTCCTATATGACCATGTCATCACATTATCATATTCTTTACCCATTCGACTCAAATCTATTCCTCAAACTCGAAACTGAAGTGAATACTCTTAAAACTACTTTAAACTAATCTCCTAAGTGGTTTTCACTCGCGCGGATTTTACTTCAACATTTTTATAAAATTGAAAAATACATATTTTAATCCAATTCTTTTTGGGTAACCTTCCCCACTACATTTACTAGGTTCTCTAATTTTTCCATGATCCTACATAAATTTTTAGGGGTTCAAACAAGGTTCACAAGGGGACCACTTAGTGCAGTCCGGAATCCAGAAACACATTTCACTTCTCAGGCCATAACTCAAAATCTATACATCACCTAGTCATGAACCTTATATTTCTGGAAACTACATTCAAATACCTTTCCAACAATATATATTAGGACTTCAGGGGACAAGATTTGGGGGTTCAAAACCCTCTTACAAGACAGTTCAATTTCCTGGAAAAATCTCAGCATGCTTATATCACTTAACCAACCAAGAATCTTACATCCACATCACAACCATCATCTAAACCACCAAGATCATACTTTAAAACATACATGGAGTTACATATACTAACCACAAGCATAAAAATCACAACGACAACACTTAAACTCAAGATCTACATCATCCATCACTTATATGTCCAAGATTCACAATAATAATCATGGATCTAACATTAAACATCACCAATAATTCATGGCCAAGAGGGGTTAGAGTTTTATACCTTCTTGATGTTCTTACAATCTCAAACAAGCTTGGTTAACCTTGGGGAAGCCTTACTCTCTGCTCACCATCTTCAATCTCACCAAAGAAATCAAGAACATGGAAGTGGGTTTCCTGACTTGAAAAACACGCCCCAAAGATCAGCCAACACGAAGACCTTTCACTCGTTTCCTGGTCGAGGCTCCTGAATGAAAGTTGTAGAGCGTCTCAACGGCTTTCTAACCATATAAAGAACAAAAAATTTCATTGAGTAATGAAGTCTCTAGGCCCATTTTAGTGAGTTCCTTTCCTGCTGGGCAGAATGGAGTATTTGGTGTTTGTTTTGTTTGATTAAAGTGATAAAGTGATCAATAATGCTTGATATTTTCACTTGGATGCATCTTATCTTCTTGCCATGTGCTGTCATCTCCTCATTGGTTCATTTGGATTACCTTTATCCATCCATAATTGCAAGCAAGTCCCTTGCTTTATACATATTGCTTCCAAGTCCTTCCTTCCTTTTCTTATTTGCACCAAGGGGCTTCCCTTCTTGTATATTTACTAAATCAATATGTTACAACTTATATGTTGCACTTCATTGTAATAGTGTGGCCCAATACCTCAAACAATTGTTGTGTCCAATTTTCTTTGTATTTTCTCTTTATCTCAGAAAAAAATTCTCGCGGTTTCTCAATTGTTCTAATTTCCTTTAACTCTAGGATTTTATTCTTAATCCTCTTTCTTTCTCATAATATATCCTTCCTTGGACTCTTAATATACCATATCCTTAATCCATGCCTCGTTCGCTCAATCGCTTAATCTCATTGTAAAGTTTCAGCGGTTTCTAGAACGTTTGTTTCGTTTCCTCAGTGGTTTTCGTTCCAAATTCTCAAATCACTTATAATAAAATTCCAAAATATTAACTCCTCAATTCCTCAAATTAAATATCTCATTTCTTGATATTACTGATATATAATTTACTGCTCGGTCAAATATTACACGAAAATAGAATTTGGAATTTCTGAATTCCGATCGCATTTACATACACTTATTTACTCCGTAGATTACTAGTATAACTTCGGAATATCCACACTACGTCTCGTACATAGGTGGCATGAAATTTTTTCTTAATCCTCAAAATCACTATTCATCCACCAAATCACTATTCATTGATGCACTTCATCATAATAGGAAAAGTTTTAATTCTACCGAAATTTTGGGTTCTTACAAGCATAAAGAACTGAGCTATTAACAAGAGAACTGAAGATTAATGTTGGATTCGTAGCCGGACTACTGGATGTAGTACCAGCAAGTAAGACGGATTGGAAGAATTACTTAAGATCTTATACGGGAATAGATGAGAATCCCTAGAGACTTTCATATTAACGAAGAAAGAGAGCTAGAGGGATGTATGATTATCAAAGACATCGATATAGGATGAGGAGAAGAGTCCCTAGGAATAGTTGAGAAGGAGGCAGTAAGTGCCATATCATTTGATAAATGAATTAGTATGAATATGGTCAGTAATAATTCGCCATGAGAAGGCAGATGTCATAGGTTGTAATTTATGGAACCAAATTGAGGTTAATGAGGTGGTTTTATTAAGGGAAATGTTCATTTTATGAATGAATCAGTTAGAAAGTAAAGACATTGTTAAGTGACAGCATGATTGGATAAAGTTATATAATGAAGTAGTAAGCAAGACAATGATCTCAGAACCTACCGGAAGATAAGACCAGTGAGTCAAGATGAACTCGTAATGAGACTACTATCAGAGACTGAGTATAGGGTTATTTCAACTCAGTGAAATGATGAACCAGAAATGTTAGATGCATGTGATGCAGAGGAATATTAAATTCCTTCTTTTCTTTGAATGGATTATAGTAAGTTACCTTAAGTTTACTCCGACGCGGAATTATAATGGATCAAGTAATACGATCAGCAGTTAAAGAGAAAAATGTGAGAAAATCTTCCTGGAGCTAAAAGATGAAATTGGTAATGACCAAGAGTTGGCATTGCTTAATGGAAAAAGGAGATGTTGCGCTTCCAACGACGCTTCGCATAAAGGATTAGGATGTGTGCTTGCGCAGCACGACAAAGTACTTGCAGATGCATCCGAACAGCACGGTTCACAAGGTTCGGATGGCCTTAGGAGTGCCAATTTTGTGGAACAACCAACTCCGACGGTAATGTTCCTTCTGAGATTAGTGGTTAGGTACACTGACATTTGGTAATATTGAATATCAGGACGTATAGGTATCAGGACGTTGTGACAGGTTTCAGTTTGAAACTTTTGATTCCCTTCTAAGGGAAGTATATAATTGGTTCCTCTCCAGTGGTTAAACTTCCAATCTGATGATGATTATTTCGTTAACTATGACTGCTTATGATTCTACCTGCTTGGAGGTTCATAGAATTATTCTTCAGGTTTCGAAACTGGTCTCCTTAATGTTACCAGTAGGTGGATAGATTGACCAAAATTTCCCTGATTCTGGAAAGGAATTCGGCGAATTTTGGCAAACCTTGTCTTTCTGATTATCAGAGAACATCATTGAAGAGAATGGAAACTGGAGCGAACCCTGTGAATTGGGTAAGGTTGCCGTCATATGGTTAGAAGACGGACCCTGAGTGTTACAATCGATGGTAGAGATAAAATGATGAAGTGCGATTGGACGGAAACAGGAAATGTAAGTAGGAAACCAGCCGGACTGATAAATTCCGGGATTGACTTAAATGAAGAGGTTGTTATGCTAGGAATGGTAAGCTTGTGTGGCATATGGGATTGATAATAATAGTTGAAAAGATAAAAGTAGAGGAAAGGTGACCGGAGACGGTGCCGAGTAGTCGATTAAGACTTATATGAAGTAAAGTTTTGGAAAGGTAGAAAGGTATCAAAGAAGAAGGCACTATGCCGGCAATTACTAGAAAATTAATGCTAATTAGCCAACCCCTAAAATCATATATTTTTATTTTAATGTGGCCAGTTGAGGCCAAGTCACAAAGGATTATCAAGTAACTAGACCAGCAATGAAGGGACAAAGCAGGGTTGCTTCTAAGTAAGCACCGACTGTAAGGGCTTCTGATATAAAAGAAAAATTAATGAGATCGTAGGAATCTTCTGCTGAACCCTTTGCAACCCATGTTTTGATTGAAAATTTACTAGATTTTTTTTTAGTATGGGGTCACCCGTACTAAAGTGATTCATGTGTATATGATTGTCCAAGATTACGAAAAAAATGGAAGTATAGTAACTTGAGATGTATGATTTTAGGGTATCATGAATACCATGAATATATTATGACAGATGAAAGTAAACAATGAAGGTATATGAAGAGAGTATAGAAATGGTCAGGGATTGATCAGTATGCTGTAGAAATTTTGCCTAAGGTAAGTACCTTTGAGAAGAACGATAAGCACTAAGAGATTCACATTGAACTCGACCAATATCTTCCAGAACATCCTTGCTACCATTACCAAGTTCTGTAAGAGAGCAGATAGACATACGTTGTCTTTTGAAAGGTCAAATAGGCTGACAACTATCTGAAAGAAGAGGTTAGCATTAAGCCACCGATCGATTATCAAATGAGAATGATTGAAAACAGACCCTTATTAAGAATACATGATTTGATTGCCAATTATAGGATGCAAGAATTCCTTGGCAGTTGAATTAAGGATAGGATATCCATAAATTAAGACAAACCCTGGGGAATGCACAAGGGATGGCATTAACCCTAATAAAGACATTGTGAATTCAGATGATATGAGTTGGATTTGCTAAGGCAACAATGACCTGTAAGGATTATTAAAAAGAGTTCTGGAAAGAACATAGATAAAATTCATAGAGCATTGATCAATGACGTTTTGATATACCCTATACCTATAAAATACAGGAGGAATGATGAGGACGACCTAAGAAACCTTACCAGGAAAAAGTTAACATTCTGAGTTTCAAAATAGAAGCTTGGTAGAGAATGTAAGACACGATAACAATAATGCCAGATGAGGCATGTACGAAACCATGATGAGGTATGGATGGAACCCAAGAAGGTTGAGATTATCCTGGAACAAGAAAGAACTAAGAGAACAAATATCCTAGGTATGATTGAGGGTAACTTTGATAAAGTTCCCACGGGAAGGTGGAAGCAATGACTTATGGAAACAAACTGATAGATGTATTTTCTCCTTCAGCAGAGCTTAAGGGAGGATGCTTTAACCCAACAGTGATGGGAATGAGGTAGAAAAATTTGAGTTGGAATGTATCCAGAGAACATGGATTACAAGAAATCACTATCATCAGGAAAGGACAATGAGGTGGCCGACAGTCTAAGTATAGAGGAATAATTACAAATGTTCATACCGAAGAAACAGAATGATATTTGGAAGGACCTTGAAGGTCATATCGGAGTGGAGGAATTTACATTCCTTCTGATGACTGTGCAAGAATTGACGGTAATAATAGTTTAAGTAAAGATTCGGTTCCTAATGGCGACTTAAGCAAACTACGGGTTAAATGGCATTTTGGTCACTCAACTGCCTATAAACTTTCAATTGGGTCATCTAACTGAAAAAGCTTTCAATTAGGTCACTAAACACATTAAAACTTTCAATTGAATCACTAAGCACATTAAAATTTTCATGATCGTTAAGTAATGTTGACTTTAGATGGGAGGCCGTCTATTTCTGCCACTTCAGCGCCTAATCACCTACCAGATCAGCTTGTTAACCCGTCCTAATCACCTGTTAGAAGAAGAGCAGAGGTGATGGGTGGACGGAGTTGCGAAAAGGAAGCGCGGTGGGTGGTGTTGAAAGAAGAGGAAGGGTGAAGGAAGGAGATGGAATGAAATGGAGAGGCTGCGACGCGAGGTGGGTTGGAAATTGAGTGAGAACGGGAGGTGGGTGGAGTAGCAGTGGTGAAGAAGAACAGTGGTGCAGGTTGTGGCTGAAAAGGAGTTTTGTTTGCCAACTGTACATGCCAATTGGATAAAATCAGCCATGTCAGCAAGCTGATTCAGCTTTCCGTCCATTTCTTAACGTCCGTTAAGGCCAGTGATTTGATTGAAAGTTTTTATGTGTTTAGTGACCTGAATGAAAGTTTTTTTAGTTGGATGACCCAATTGAAAGTTTATAGTCAGTTGAGTGACCAAAACACCATTTAACCCAGCAAACTACATACCTTAGAAGGTCCCGTTTTGAGGCAAACCAGGATCATGATACAAAATTGACGAAGTAAACCATTAAGTTTCCAGTCTTTTATGGAAGATGCATGAGTGATAGTTTCGTCAACCGGACATAGCTGCGATGCTTGAAGCTCTTCTGCAATTTTATCTACTTCATGTAATATCTACATCAAGTTCAGGAAGTGTTCCTTATGGATAAGGAATAGTGATTACTCTGTCTCCCTGAAGGATTTGAAACCCGTATGGTTAGCTATTAACGCAATACGTAAACAAAAAGCGATGGCGATTCTTCTAAGAAAGTAGATGACAATGTAAAGGTAAAGAAAGTGCTGCTATTGATAAGCTAAATGGCATGTTGATGAATGACAAGCAAGTTTGTGTTAGTGTACTTCTGCGCAAACAAGACAGAGAAAATGAGGTTGGTGATTCATGATGCTAAATGTATTCCCGTAGAAAGAATTAATGAGAATTAGAGAGTAGGGCAGTTGAGCCCGAGACTTATTTGGCCACCTGAGAGTCTAAAGGTGTTCGGAAGGTGGCATTCGAGCCAGCTCTACCCCCAAAACTTATAGCATGATCGTAACGTGTTTCATGTGGCAAGGCTACACCAGTAAAATGCAAATGCTCGATAGATGATAAGAGTACGAGCAGGTAGATATACGACCTGGTCTGACTTACGAGGAATAACCTGTGGAAAATCACTGGTAGAAAAGAACAAGTGATGAGAAACAAGTTTGGCAGAAGAAGATTATATTGGATCTAAGTTAAAGAAATCGGCCAGATTCTTTTCGGAGGGTTTAAATTGGGATAATGTGTTAATCATTGAGTAAAATGTGATGGGATGCCAATAAGGAGGTACCAAGCGCAAAAGATGTCTCAATAATGAGATGGAGGTGGAGGTAAATAACAGAAGTGAATAAGAATCAGACAATAAGACGGATGTGATTGATAAAGAAAAGATTAAAAAGTAATTATGGGGAATGTGAAGCAAGGAATGTTATGAATGGTTTAATAAATGGGCTTTCTAATGAGTTCTCGGGATGACAACCTGATAGTGTTAGTATTATAGATATGAAAAAGCTAGTAGCGTGACATGGAATGTCAGTAACAATGGTGTCAAGCGAGAAACTAAGATTTAACCTGAAAGGTTGAATGATTTTCCAAAAGTGAGTGTTGCTAAGGTTGAACCAGAATATAGGTCCATAGAATAATGGACAAAGAAGCAAGATATGTTGACACGTGAGATTGCGATCAAATAGTATTGGATATAATTATGTTTATTTTCTTCTTTGATGAACCTCTATAGTTCAGAGGTAAATTCTGAGTATGATATTTTACAATCATGAAAACTTTCTATAATCCTTTAGAATTCTTTCCTTTTCTTCTCTCTTATTCATCTTCTTTATGAATTAAGAAGAACAACCTTTTAAGGAGGGGAGGTACTGCTAGGTGACTAGCTATCTATGTGATAGAAGTCTAAGTGGAGTACCATAACTTGTTTAATTGCTTGTCAAGTAATAAAGGCTGGCCCCCTTCTGTACTAACTATGCAATATAACAAATGTTCATTGATCATAGTGATCTCGCAATAAATCTTTCCACTTCTCTATGTTGATCGAGATTGCGAAGATTAAAGCGATCAGGAAATGCACAGTGCGAGCGAAGTTACCTCCGGATTCGCAGTGTGATAGTGATACCAATGTTACTGCAGGTATCAATAAGGATAATAGTATAAGAATGAGTAAGCGCATAACCCGGATAATGTGTTGTACGAAAAGTAGCAAGTTGATGGGAAAATGATAAAGTACGTATAGTAGCACCAGTAGATGTGCTGAGAAAGGGGAGAACGACTAAGAATCGATCGGGAAGCTGAAAGGTGAAATGACAGATAAACGACTCTTGTTTTCTACCTGATTCCGGGATGGAATCCTTTTAAGGAGGGGAGATTGTAAGAACCCAAATTTTTGGTAGAATTAAAACTTTTTATTAAGTATTGATAAAATGAGGAACAATGATTCCGACAACAAGGTTACCAGCTCTAATGAATGAATGTAATGGATATGGATTCAAATACTTTTATGTCATGAAGAATGCTAATGGTTGACAACTTAGGTAAGAATAATCTATCTCCTAGGGGAATAAGATATGGCAATTCCAAGCAGGAGAATATTCTCATGTCGTCCAGATCGATAACGATTAGTCCAGTGGTTCCGTGAAAGGGTTAAGGAACGCCCGAGAAAGAACAAGGACATTGTCATAAATATAGGGAATAAACTAAGAATAAAGTATGAATAGTGTTTTTTGGTGGAAATGAGAATATTATGAGATGACACTATATAGAAGTATTCGGAACGGATTTCCGAGTTCGTATTAGTGACCTAGGGGGAAAATATGTGTATGTAAAAGCTGTCGGATTCTGAAAAACTGCACTTTTATTTTCCCCGAGAATTTCCTAGACACTGAAAGACTTAAAGAATTATTGAAGGGATTTAAGAAATATAGGTTCAAGAATTATTAAAGAGAATGGAGGATGATAGTATAAATATTAAGACGGATTCCGTTAAAACCCTAACTAGAAACGAATGAGTTATTCCCTCGAACGATCAAAGATTGAGCAATAACCGGACAAAGAAACAAGCAGGGAATCAAGATACATGCATGTAGTGGTGGAAAATATCTAGCAAACCAAGTGATGACTCATGCAACTAGAATACTTAGAGATGAAACTAGCACTTAGAAAAACAACTACAAGTTAGCCTAGAATTAACCAAAGATCAACACTTGTCCAAGCAAATTACATCATCCATTACATCACCACTTTAATAAAGCTACTTTAACATCAAGATATTATCAAGGCAAGACCACTTTATGCATTCTTTCCAAAACAACCAAGCAAAGAACACCATTGTCTTTCCTTTTATTCCATTCGACTTTCTCTTTAATTCCAAAGGAGAAATCAAACTTCCACTCCTTGTTTCATCTTGTAATTTTTAAGGTGATTCCTATATTTCAAGAAAGTAATCTCCTCAAAATTTCAGCTTCAAACTCCTTTGTTTCCATTTTCAAAAAAATCAAGAAAGAGGAGGGTGAATAGTATTTTCATGAAAACTAATCTTTGATTTTCTTGTTTTCATGGTTGATTTAGCAAGCTTAAAGCAATCTAAGGACCATACAAGGCTTTGTGAGGCTAGTACACATTCTCCAGAAGGTATAATGCCCTTGAAACCCTTGAATTACTTTGAGTTTTATGCATGTTCTTGAGTGATCTAAGTTAGTTATGTTGTTAGTAGGTTATAAGCATGATTATAAGCATGATTATGAATGGGGTTTTGATAAATGTTAAAAATTGTTAGATGAACGGAAAGGCATTGCTTGGCCTCAGTTCATGGTTATAAATCATGTATATGTGTTGTTTGGAGTGGATACAATGATTATGGGAAGGTTTGGAATTGGTAAATATTCGATTCATAAGTCGTCATAATGCCGAATTTTAGATAATCTTTAAAAACCGTGCATCACAGTAGCTTGAACTCACTGTCCAGGGTTGTATTTTGCAATGATAAGATAGATAATGTTCCAAGCTTCGTTTTTATATAAAGAACGTGTGAAACGGACTAACGGTTTAGGAGTTATGGCCGATATACTAAAAGTAGTTCGAAATCGTAAACGAGAATTCGAAACTGAAATTGAACCCTCGTAAATTACGTAAGTCAGTGGCGAATCTTGGTAATTAAATACTAGAGGTAAAAAGGAAGGTGTGAGAGAAAACCTCATGTCAAACGGATCATTTTCCGATTTTATAAAAATGTTTGAATCAAGGTTAAACGCGAACGAACCCCTTAAAAGTATAACTTTGGTTATAACTTAGAAAACGAACGATAAAACTCGAGGTATAATCTCGATTCGTAATCGATCGACTTTAGAACTTATACGACTTAAGTATATACCAAGTGTGGGTATGATGACATGTCTTAATAACGAACAAATGTCGGATCGTATCGGTGATAAAAAGAGTTACACCAAAAGGGGTATAACGAGATAATTCGAAAACGTGTTTCGACTTAAGTGAAGTTTATACTTAGATTTTTAAAAGGTGTTAAGTGGTTAATCTCGAATGTTCTGATTGTTTATAGATCATCGAGCAGACCCAGGACACGCTATCTCTACCCATACCCGATTACCAGGCAAGTTTCCAATACCTTGGAACTGTTGTTGTGATAATATGTATATCTGTTGTTTCTGATACATATGCTATAACATGCATGCCTATTGTCAAATTATATTATGATACCTGTTCCCTGAATTGATATTGGCTTATAGACTAGATACAAATTATCAGTTATAAGCCGGATTGTTTTGGTAAGACCCTTAGCGAAGGGCAGATGACATTCATTCTTAAATATAGACCGGGAGTCGGTATTTTGAGATATATAGATAGTCGTGGAAACCCGGAGGGATTCCAACGGCAGATTATTAATTATTTTGAGGAATGTTATTATCAAACGTTATTTATATTTCCATAAAGTATCAATTACTTGGAAATCTTTCGAGGAATGTTATTCGAGTATTATCTCAGTCGAGAGATATTAAATGAATGTTAGTTTCGAATATTCATTTAGAGTTGATTATTTAATGAATATTATTTTGATATTCACTGGAATTTTATTTATTAAATGAATATTACTTTCGAATATTCATTTAAGGTTTTATGTACTTGATGAATATTATTTTAAAATATTCATTGGAAGTTCAATTTACTTAAGGGGAATTATTTCGAATATTCCTTTAAAGTTTTGATTACTAAATGAATACTATTTAGACATTCATTTAGAAGATTATTTATTAAATGAATATTATTTTCAAATATTCATTTAAGGTTTGACTTATTTATTGAATATTATTTTAAATATTTATTGGAGTCTAATTATTTAATGTATATTATTTTGAATATTCATTTAAGGAGGGATTTATTTAGTAAATAATTCTATATATTCATTCGGGGATTACTTACGAGCAATATTATGATTTAATAATATTCCGTAATTATTATTGAGTTAATAAGTATTCTTTGAATATTTATTTAATTCTTTTAAATTCTTTTTAAAACGATTTATATTATTCGAAGATTATCTTTCACCTCCAGATATTATGTAAAATATTTCGGAGTCTTTTTACGACTATTTTATCAAGGAAAGGTTCTCAACTCCTTATTTTTCATTTAAATCTATCTTAAAGGAATTTAAATGCTCTCTCAAACTTTCATATTATGGGGGAACCTACTTGAGCAATGTTATTTATCTTGTTGACTTCCCGGTCATAAATCTTGTAAAACTATTCTTTTCACTCGCAACTTGGTTGCTGTTTATCAATTGAATCTTTGAGTAACCTTCTCATCATTCGAGGGGTGAGATTATTGGAACAAGATGGTATCCTCTAACAAGCAGCAGCTTGGGAGAAATGATGTTGAATTTTCCTTTCCAACTAGATACGACTACTTTGTGGAGTCTTATCAACTAGTATTATACTTGGGGAAAGGGGGATGAACTTTGCGTTAAGAGTCTTGAATTTCTTTTCGAACTTGGAGTCGTGTAAGAGGGCGAGTAGCGCCGGTCAATCCCATTGGCCCAACCGTTGGCCAGGGAGATCTAACAAGGCGGTAGACAAGTAAATCCGTCAGCTCTTCCTTCTACCGGTAGTAAATATAAATTGAGTTGTACAATCTGCGACTAATCATCGTAAGGATTGGAACAGCGGGCACGGTGAATACTCCAGCAATAGTTCATCATTCAAATTCATTTATTTTTCTGCAACATTATCATTGTTGGCAGTATTGGAAGATTATTTATAATTGGAATTGCAATATTTTCCTGCAAGTTCCTCTTTTATGATAAATGATAATATCTGGCATATCTTTGACATAGCAGATATTCCCACCTATATATGCATTTTGAGTTACCTTGTAACTTCATCGTTTATGTTATACTGGCATCATTTCCGTAAATGCATGGCATATGGTTTGAAAGATACTTTTGAACTGTTATATATTATCGTTCAGTTATACATTATTGTTGGTGGGCTATTGCTCACCCTTGATTTATTATTATATCACAACAACAGCTAGACCAGATGACTCGCACAAGGCACACTCGACGTTGGCGAGGATGAGACTACCAGAGCTAAAGAAGAGGCTATTGGTAGGATAGATTCATTCTTTCAGTACCAAGTATATGGTCTAGTATGAATTATGCAAATGGATGGCAAAGAGTATGTATTTATATGGTAATTCTTTTGGGTTGTAAGAACTCCAAATGTGATTAATAAAATTTGATTGTTACCCTGATTTCATCTCTGGGACTATAACGGGTATGTTTTATATTGTTGTGTTGGGTCATAAAGATGTAATTTATTTTATGTTGAAGTAAGTTCAAGTATTGTGGATAAAAATGGAAACCGTAATGACCGGATCCCGGACCCTGGATCTGGGGGTGTTACAATCTTGAATATAGAAAACTTGTTGCACTTGAGTAGCTAGAACATATGGATCCTCTTTATGATACACTCTATTAAAACTGACTCTTGTTAGCCCACAACAGTCTTTATCGTTTTGATACCAGCAGCACTTGAACAAAACTACGAACAATGCACCCCAATAATCAACTTCAATGATTTCTTCGATCGCTCCATAGTAAGTTACATCCCCAACTATTGGATTTTGATCTTTTGAACTTGCAAAACTGGTGGTCAGGCTGTCAAACAGACACCGCTATTTTGTGTCATGCACTTGGAATCTCTTTGCTTTGTATGGAATCTGAACTCATTTATTACATAACCGGTGTACTTCTTGGCTGCTCGTTGAGGCCCCCTTACAAGACTTAATAATTCTGATGAACATCCCTATCTTTTTCCACCTCCTCCTTTAACCAATTATGAAATTCTTTGGTATGTGTCCATTCTGTCTTGTACATCTTTGACTTTCCATGTTTTTCATAGAGACTACGAGGCTCCCTACATTTTTATTAAATGGAAAATATATCAATAGTGCTACATATTTGTACATAAACTACACTATATACTTCTACAAAAACTAGGAAAAAGAATGTACTCAATTAATTTCTCAATTTCCATGTTCCCACTGTTGAAGAATATGTATCGATGAGCATTAATCCATACTTTCTCTGCCAAATAAACAGCCTTTTCTGATTTGTTTCTCCTGGACCCAATGGGGTATCCCTGATTTGATTTGTCTTCATTGCTTCACCCCCCTCATCACTTAAAAATTGAGAACAAAAGGTCAAGCATTCTTCCACCATGTACCTTTCAGCTATAGACCCTTCTGGTTTGCTTCTTACGAACGTAGGACTTTAATTTACACAAAAAGTATTCAATTCCAAACATCCATCTGAGATGTACTCGTCCTCCCAATTAAACCTCTTTACATAAGTGAATCGGCAAGTGAACCATAATGTCAAAAAATGCCGGTGGAAATATTATCTCACATTGGCAAAGTGTTTCTATGATTTCTTCTTGCAACTTTGGAACATCCTCCAAATCTATCACTTTGCCACATAAGCCACGAAAAAATGAACCCAACCTAATCAAAGGTATTGCCACCTCTGGTTTTAAGGTTTTAATCACAGCAAATTGTAGTAAATATTGGAGAACGAAATGTGCGTCGTGACTTTTATACCTGAAGACTTTTTTTTCACTCATGTGCACACAACGACTGATATTTGATGCACATCCGTACGGTAATCTTGTATTCTTCAACACTGAGTAAAAGTTTTCTTTTTCTTTTTTGTCGTGTCAAAAGTAGCTGCCGAGATTTCATAGTGTTTGTCATTGACACATTTCACAGGATGAAGAACCTTACAGATGCCCATTTCTTGTAGATCGAAAAGAGCATTTAGATGATCTTCCATTTTACCACCAATGTTCAACAAGGTCCCTAATATTTTATCACATACATTTTTCTCTATATGCATGACATCTAGATTATGTCTAATTAAATGACCACTCCAATATGGCAATTCAAAGAAAATGGACTTCTTTTTCCAAGGGCAGTCTGAAGCCTTTTTGTTTTTTATTTGCTTCCCGAAATTATTCTTGTATCCGCGTAACAGTTCTTCAATGTTCGTTCCAGATAAGGGAGGTGGACAAAGATCATTTTCAACTTCACCATTAAATCTTCTCGTGTCAAACCTGTGTTTGTGATCGGGGGTGAGGAATTTTCTATTGTTCATGTAGCAAACTTTCCGACTACGCTTCAAATAGGTTGATGAGGTACAATAGTGACATTCTGGACAAGATAGTTTACCTTTTCTGCTATAACCCGATAAAACTGCATACCCGGGAAAATCACTTATGGTCCATAGGAGGCCCGCACGTAAGGTAAATGTATTGTCACAGAATTTATCGTAAGTTTCTATACCTACATACCAGAGTTCTTTCAACTCAGCAATTAGTGGCTGCAAATATACATCTATCTCATTACCGGGGTACACAGGTCTGGGGATTAGTGTTGAAAGAATCAGGTTTTCTGGTTTCATAATCTACCAAGGGAGTAGATTATAATTAACCAGAACAACTGGCCAAGTGCTATGATTTGCAGTCATTGATTGGTAAGGATTGAAGCCATCTGACGCTAAACCTAATCTAACATTTCGAGGTTCACAAGAAAAATTTGGATGTCTAGCATCCATTGACTTCCAAGCCTCGGCATCGGCTAGATGTCTTAACTTCCCATCTTTGTTTCGTCCTACTGCATGCCATGTCATGAGTTCAGAATATTCTTTACACAATAATAGGCGTTGGAGCCTTGGTTTCAATGGAAAGTATCTCATTACTTTTGCAGGGACTTTATACTTCATTTCTTGGAAGCTAGCATCCCTATTTTCATTATCTACAGATTTCCACCTTGACACTCCACATACTTTGCATTTATGTTCATCTATATTTTCAGCCCAATATAACATGCAGTCGTTCGGACAAGCATGTATCTTTTGGTCTTCAAGACCCAAATCCCTGATCATACTTTTGGCAGCGTTAAAACTTGGAGGCAGATTTACATCAGGAAAGGCCTCCTTTATCAACTCTAAAATACCACTAAAGGCAGACTCAGTAAAACCATGGGTGCACTTTAACAAGTGAAGTTTGACTATAAAACCTAACCGAGTAAATTCTTTAGACCCAGGATACAAAGGTTGTTTCCCTTCCTCAACAGTCTTAAAAAAATCATTTGCCATATCATTCATTCCATTTCTAACTCTACGTTCATCACGAATCATTTCATCAAAATCATCACCTAGACCAATACCCGCATCACATTCCATCTCATCTTCAGGTTTTCTAAACTTAGGGGTTGACACTTCGTATATCCAGTTAACAAATGATGGATAGGGAGCATCCCATACGAGATGATCATATATATATCTTCCCTAGAGTTCCAGAAACGATTACTACAATTTTTACAAGGGCATTTGAGTTCATTCCCTACTGCAAAATTATCGAATCCATTTCTACCAAAATCTGTTACCCCATTACAGTATACCTTTGTATACTTTGGAAGTGAAATCCAATTCATCTTTGCGAATTCACAAACCTATTATCTACACAAAGAAATAAAAAAAATACAGAGAAGATATAAAACATACACATTAACACATACATAAACATACATATTAAAACATATAAAACAGAGCTAATATGACAGAGCATAAAATCAACACAAAAAACAAAAAAAAAGAATAAATTTAAATTCAAACAGAAAAATAGAGCAACCCAAACAAAAATAATCAAAAATTTCTAAAAACAAGAAATTAAAATCAAATTAAAATTATAAAATAAAAATTTAAATCCAATTATACACATAGAGATAGAGTGTGAGAGAGAAAGATACACAAAGAGCTAGAGTGAGATAGAGATGGGCAGAGATATAACAAAACCCAATTAATCCCCAATTTTAACAAAAAAACATAAACCTAATTAAGCCCCAATTAATCGATGCCTACATAATCGATTAGAGAGATAACACGCCTTGTTCGATCTTGAGTGTCCGAGCTTGAATCTTCCAGCTTGAACCCTAATTCCCCTCTCTTTCCCCTTTTTCGCTCACAGCCTCTCAGTGTGTGTTTTTGTGTCTTAATATTTCTATCTTAGTGTGTGTTTTTGTGTCTTAATGTTTTTGTGTGAGTGGGTTTCTTTTTCTTTTTCTTATTTTAGTAATCCCGCTTGTTTTAGGAGCCCCAGCAAAATATTTCACATTATCCCGCCTCAGCCCGCCAATACTTTTTGGCCCAAAATTCTGGCTCTACAGCTACAGTTTCTAATATCGTTGTGACTGATAACAAGTTTTTCCTAAGGTAACACTTTCTGAATTCAATTGCAACGCTTTTCAAAATTGTTACAATATCTTTGAACTTGTAAAAACTTTTGTGGAAATAGCAACGTTTTTTGAGTTTTTTTTTTCATTGTTGGTTGCAAAATCCAATCTATGATGTAGTGAATGCTGACCTGTATATCAGGATTCAATGGTTGACCAATGTCTGGATTTGGACCAAGTCAAAGTTTGACTTTGATCAGGATCACTAGTACATACCTTCTCATCAGGATTCGATAACCATTAGGATGTGATGATCATCAGGAATTGCTCTTTGTTAACGTTCTCAGTAATTCTCACAGTTCACCATTCCAAGTTCATTCACCAACTTAATAAATGTGACTTCAGGAAGTGGCTTGGTGAATATATCAGCTAACTATTGATCAGTAAGAACAAAGTATAGCTCAATTGTCCCTTCCAGTACTTGTTCCCTTATGAAATGATATCTGATACTGATATGCTTAGTAAGAGATTGTTGACCTGGATTTCCTGTCATGGCAATAGCACTTTGTTTATCACAATAAATAGTTATTTTTGAATATGACAAACCATAGTCCATTAGCTAATTCCTCATCCACATTATCTGAGCACAACAGCTTCCTGTAGCAATGTACTCAGCTTTTACAGTTGATGTAGAGATAGACTTTTGCTTTTTACTGAATCAAGAAACTAGTCTACCTCCCAAAAATTGACAACTGCCTGAAGTACTTTTCCTGTCTATTTTGCAGCCTGAAAAATCAGCATCTGAGTATCCACACAAACTAAAATTAGAGTCTCTAGCATACCAAAGGCCAAGTGATGTGGTGCCTTTTAGGTATCTAAAAATTCTTTTAACTGCTATCATGTGTGGTTCTCTGGGATTTGCCTGAAATCTTGTACATACACAGGTTGCATACATGATATCTGGTCTACTAGCAGTTAAATACAATAACGAGCCAATCATGCCTCTGTAGTGAGTTACATCCACTTCAACACCTTGATCAGGATCAAGCTTAGTGGCTGTAACAATGGGAGTTGAAGCAGTAGCACCGTCTTGCATGTTAAACCTCTTTAGCAAATTCTTTGTATATTTTGACTGATTGATAAAGATGCCATCATCAGTCTGTTTAACTTACAAACCTAAGAAATAGCTCATTTCTCTCATCATGCTCATCTGATATATATACTGCATTAGCTTTGAAAACTTTTCACATAGCTTAGAATTAGTTGACCCAAAAATGATATCATCAACATAAATCTGAACTAACAGCAAATCCTTACCATGATTTAAATAAAACAATGTTTTACCAATTGTACCTCTTTTGAATCCACTTTCCAGTAAGAATTGAGCAAAAGTCTCATACCAGGCTCTTGGAGCTTGATTTAGTCCATAAAATGCTTTGTCCAATCTATAAACATGATTTGGATATTTTGGATCAATGAAACCAGAAGGTTGCTCAACATATACCTCATCTTCCATTTCTCCATTCAGAAAAGCACCTTCAACATCCATCTGGAAAACCTTGAATTTCATGTGAGCTGCATATGCCAGAAAAATCTGATGGCTTCTAGCCTTGCAACAGGAGCAAAAGTCTCATCATAATCTATCCCTTCCTATTGAGAATACCCCTTTGTAACTAGCCTTGCTTTGTTCCTTAGAATTGTGCCATCTGAATCTGTCCTGTTTTTGTACACCCACTTTGTACCAACAATTGACCTGTCCTTTAGCCTTGGTACAAGTTTCCAGACTTTATTTCTTTCAAATTCATTCAGTTCTTCTTGCATTGCTGTAACCCAATCAGCATCCTTGAGTGCATCTTCAACTTTCTTTGGCTCCTCCTTTGACAGAAAGTTATGATAAAGACATTCATTTTGATGCACTTCTGGTTTTAACACCTGCATCAGGATTTCCAATAATTAAGTCAGGAGTGTGATGTTTAGTCCATTTCCTTGCTGGTGGTAATTCATTTCTAGAATTGGATGCTCCCCCTGGATTGGAGTTATCTTTAAAAGAACTAGAATTATTAGAAGCTCCCACTAAGATAGTGCTATCTCTTCCTGCAGTGCTGTCAAGATTATCACATGAATCTTTTTCTGATGAATCTTCTCCTAATGGTTGAGTTGTATCAGTATTAATGGTATTTTGATGTTGCTTCCCTTCAACATTTGCATTAGTAGTATCATCATCATTAATTGGTACTTCATCAGGAATAGATGGATCGTCAGGATCTGATGGAGTATCAGTATCTGACACAGATTCATCAGGATTCTTGGTAGCTTCATTTGAAAAAGTCAAACTGTCATGTGAGTCCTCAGCTATTCCAGTTATCTTCTTATCATCAAAAGATACAATAATAGACTCCATGACTGTCTTTATTCTCAGATTGTAGACTTTAAAGGTGAAACTCCTAAGTTTTGATGATCACAAACAGTAAGCCATTTGGCTTATTAATAGATATAAAAACAGTATGCCATCTGTATATGTTCTAACTTGGTTTTGCAGGGTACTATAGCTTACTGATTGTATAATCAGTCTGCCACAAATAGCAAGCCAAAGTGTATACAAAGTCAGCTTACCATTTGTCTTCTTTAGACTCAAACAGCAGGCCAAATGCATGGACAATCAGCATACCAGTTTCACAAACAGCATGCTGACTGCATCTAATAGAATTAAAGAACCTTTCGGTTCTCCAAAGAGCATCAAGTAGAAATATTGTTAGAAACATGTAAGGGCCCTCTGAATTATATCTGAACATGCTAGTAATCATATCTCTCATATATTGGAAGAAAATATATTCTCTTGAATAAAATAAGGAAAGTAAGATCTACTTTATCTTATTTTAATAACCCCACTCAAAACAAACCACATGGTGGTGTTTTCCACATCATATCAAATATTCCTCTCCATGTTCTACACGCTCCATCTCTTCAATATTATCTTACATTCAATCATCATCTTCATCATTTTATCCTCAACAAATACACTACCAACGGCTTCAAGAAATTCTATACCGTTGGGGCCTTTTTATCTTAAGTTCAAAATATTCTTGTTTACCTATATAAGGGCTGGTCTTTCTCAGTTCTTATCATCCATTATTGAATATCCATACAAGTGCAGAAAATAAGAAGCCATACAAAACCAAAAAGCTTACATTGTAAATTCTTCAAACCCTATATACTCGCATATATATTCAGAGGGTTCATAGGTTGAGCTGTATTTATTCAAATCTTTGTATTGTTCAAATTGTATTGAATTGTTGCTGTACAAGGTTGGCTTAAGGTTTTGGGTGGGTCGAACTAGGCTAGAGAAGGATACTTTGGAAGTATTGCTTAGAGAGTTAGTTCAGCACAGGAAACAGCAACCCATTTGTAAGCAGCAGGGTGTAAGGGAGATATATTGTTGGATCTTGTTATCGATTTTATAGTTGATCAATAATATATTCTCTTACTGCACAAGTATTTAAATTTCTGCATATTTCATACTGCACTGCATTTTAGTTACAATCAGCTTGCCATTTGTAAACTGCGTTATCACAAACAGCAAGCTGTTTCTGGTAAAATTTCAAACAGGTCATAAATAACCATTGTTAGCCATAAAAACCTATTCACCCCCCTCTAGGTGTTGTTTTTCAATTGGTATCAGAGCTTGGTATACTAACATTTCTATAACAGGAAAGTATCAATCAAAATGGCTGAACATTATCTCGAAGCTAAATCTGATTATAGAGCTCCACTCCTCACTGGCTCAGAAAATTACAACTGGTGGAAATGTAGAATGGAAATATTCTTGTCCAAAAGGCCACTGGTATTAAGAGTTGTGCAGAAAGGAAACTTCGAATTTCTAGATGACAAAAACCAACCAAAAGATGTTGATGATCTCACTCCCGATGAGATTATCAAATGTGGTTATAATGGAGAAGCTAGAAATTCTCTAATGAATGCATTAGATCAAGCTGAGTATGACAAAGTTTCCTCTCTAAAGACAGTAAAGGAAATGTGGGATGCCTTGGAAACCTATCATGAAGGTTCGACAACTTTGAGAAAGGTGAAGCTTAGCAAATTAATGAATGATTTCGGAATCTTCAAGCTCAAAGACGATGAAACTATCAAAGAAGGCCAAGCAAGGTTCCAGGTCACTATAAACTCATTAAAGAGACTTGGAAAAAATATTCCACAAGATGAAATTAACATGAAAGTGTTAAGTGCTGTACCATTCATTTATGAAGCTAAGGTCACGGCTTTGGAATCATCCGCAACAATCGACACCATGGATCACCTAGCTGTATTTGCTGAGCTAGAACAGTTTGAAAGCAAGATAAATAAAAGTCAGGTTGAAGGTGGTCGGGCTCCTCTAGCCAAAATGAAGAATTTGGCTCTTCATTCTACAAACAGCAAGCCAGCCGAGTCTGCAAATAGCAAGCTGACAGAATCTGATGAAGAATCTGATGAAGAACCTGCACTCATTTCAAAGAAGATAAAGAGGCTGATTGAAAGGAAAAACAGAATGAAAAGAGATAGAGGAGGTTTCTCCAACAACAATAAAGCCAAGGAGCAAACTTGTTTCGAATGTGGCAAGCCTGGTCATTTTAAAAAGGATTGCTACAAGCTAAAGTCAAAACAGCATGCTATTTTCAAAGACGAGAAAATCAAAGGCTTTACTGACTTGGAGTGATGATGATTCAGACTCCAGTGATGACTCAAGTGAAGGTCAATTTAGCTCTTGTAAGCCTAAATGATGAAGAAAGCTCACAAGGATCCATAAAAGAAGAATTTGTGGATAGTGATTATTCGAATTCTGAAGATGATGCAAGTGAGGTAAACTCAATTAATTTTGATTTACCTTCCTCTCCTACTATGCTAGAAGAACTAACCATGCAGGTGCCAAGTAATATATCTATCATTGAGTTCATGGAATTGAAAAATAAGAAAAACGAGCTTGAAAAAAAGAATACTCATTTGAAGAAAATCATTTCTGATTTAATGGCCGAGAAGGCTCCTGAAATCAATCATGATAATCTTATTGCTGATTTAAAAGAGAAACTTGGTCAATTCGAAGGAGTTAACAAAGTAATTCTTTAAAGGAATGAAGTACTCATGAAAGAACTCAGAAATTTGAAGTCAGAGATTGAAGCTAGAAATGAATATATAAATCATTCAAGCACAAATAATCAAGTCAAGTCGAATCCTCAAAAACTGTTGAGAAGAGAATTCAACAAGCTGAACTTATCAAACAGCAAGCTGAACTGATCTCTCTTCTAGAAAAAGATGTCAAAGATCTCAAGAAAGGGATGGAAACCTTTGTTCAAGGAGAAGACAGCTTAAAGATAATAATGAAAAGGTCAAATGTCCCTTTAGTCAAAGAAGGAATTGGTATGAACTTAAACAAAAGGCATGTTGCGCTTAAATATGATGGAAGAAATGGCATACCTTACAACTATGCTATGCCCTGGAAGACATGCAACAAGTGTGGTGGTAAAGGCCATCTGGAAAGACATTGTGTGGTTCAAGTCAATCAAAAAGGGAAAATAGCTTACCAAAATGGACCAGTCAGGCGACAAACATCATATCATAATGCTCCTGATAGAAGACAAACAGCGTACCAAAAGACCAGCAGAAAGCAAAACCAGTCACCAAAAGTGGTCCAAATGTGGATCAAGAAAGCTAATTTAAATGTTTTATATACCATTGATGCTAACCAATCTGGACCCAAACCTATATGGGTGCCAAAACATTGAGTTGGTGTTTGTTTGTTTTGTAGATATGTCTTGCCGCCAAAGTAAAGTCAAATTGATGGATTTTGGATAGCGGATGCACTAGACATATGTGTGGAGACAAGTCTCAGTTCATAAGTCTCCAAATGAAGAAGGGTGGAAGAGTTACAATTGGTAATAGCAAGGCTCTTCGAATCCTTGGTATCGGTTCTATTGGTAATAGTAATATTTCGATTGATAAAGTTCAATATGTAAAAGGTCTTTCTTACAATTTGCTTAGTATCACTCAACTATTTGATGATGGTCATATTGTTCAATTTGGCATTCATAAAACTATTATTACTATTGGTACTAACAAAGTCCCCCTAGTTGCTAGAAGGGAAGGAAATATATATGTATTAGACTTTGAAATGCAGGAAACAGCGTGCTGTTTGGCTGCAATGGACAATGATCCTTATATTTGGCATAGAAGGTTGGGTCATGCACACATGGACTTGCTTAGCAAATTATCAAGAAAGAAACTGGTCAGAGGGCTAACCAAACTGAAGTATGCTAAAATTGAGGTCTGTTCAGCGTGCCAATTGGGCAAACAAATTAGAAGTACATACAAAGCAAAGAAAATGGTATCTATTTCTAAACCTTTAGAGCTTCTGCACTTGGATCTCTTTGGTCCAGAATCTTATAAGAGTATTGGAAATAAATAATATGGTTTAGTAATCGTAGATGATTATTGTAGATTTACTTGGGTATTGTTTCTTCGTACTAAAGATTGTGCTTTTAATGAGTTTGAGAAGCTAATCAAATTACTTGAGAACACGTTGAATACAAGACTTGTAGGTATAAGAAGTGGTAGAGGAGGTGAATTTATCAATAAGGACTTTATTGCATATTGTGAAGAAAGAGGAATCTCCCACGAATTTTCTGCTCCAAGGAAACCACAACAAAATGGAGTGGTAGAAAGGAAGAACAGGTCACTTCAAGAAACAGCAAGGACTCTATTGCAAGAGCAAGCTGCCTAGAAGTTTTTTGGCCGAAGCTGTTAATACAAAATGCTATGTGCTGAATTGAATTATAATCAGGCCTATTTTAGACAAAACTCCATATCAATTGTTAAGAAACAAGAAGCCAAATATCAGTTACTTCAAGATTTTTGGTTCTAAGTGTTTTGTGCTCAAGACAATTGGTAATGATGGTAAATTCGATGCTAAATCTTATGAAGCTATATTTCTTGGTTGTTCTTTAACAAGTAGCGCTTATAGAGTTTATAATGTTAATAAACATATTGTTGAAGAATCTATTGATGTTACTTTTCAAGAACCTAACAATGATCTACCAAGAGATGAGGAAGAATTTGCAAGTGAAAGTGAAAGTTTGCAACCTCAAGTTACTGGCAATCAGCAAGCTGGAAGTTCAAATCAGCAAGCTGAAGTTGAAGCTGAAACTGGAAATCACCAAGCCAAGAAGGATGCAGATTCTAACAATCAGCAAGCTGAAAGTTCAGGTCAGCAAGCTGAAGTGGAAGATGCAATTTCTAAAATAGCAAGAATGACTTTGGAAGGTCCTAGAGGTTTAAGGGCTTCTGAGAAATTACCTCTCTATGATGGAGAAGATCAGTTACCACCAGCAAAGATAAGAAAGACAACTCATGAAGAAATAGCTCAACATTCTTTACCAAGGTCAACAGGAATGGTCAAGAATCATCCCCCAGAGTTAGTCATTGGTGATATTACTGATGGAATTACAACAAGGAGAGGAAAAGCAAATTATTGTGCTCATGATGCCTTCCAAGCTCAAGAAGAACCCAAAAATATCAATGAAGCATTAGAAGATGAGAATTGGATCATGGCTATGCAAGAAGAATTAAATCAATTTGAAAGATATGATGTTTGGGAACTTGTCAAGCCACCAGAGGATGCTTCAATAATAGGAACAAAATGGGTGTTCAAAAACAAGATTGATGAATTTGGCACCATTACTCGAAATAAAGCAAGGCTTGTAGCTCAAGGCTATAACCAACAAGAAGGCATTGACTTTGATCAAACTTATTCTCCTGTTGCTCGTTTGGAATCAATAAGAATGCTTCTGGCCTATGCATGTTTCAAGAAAATCAATCTATATCAAATGGATGTGAAGAGTGCGTTCCTAAATGGCATGCTGGAAGAGGTAGTTTATGTCAAACAGCCTCCTGGATTCGAACATGATCAATATCCAAACTATACATTCAAGCTAAAGAAGGCTCTTTATGGTTTAAAGCAGGCCCCCAGAGCTTGGTACAAAAAACTTAGTAAGTATCTAATCCAAAATGGATTCATTCGAGGTAAAATCGATCCCACATTATTTATTAAGCAAAATGGTAAAAATATTCTTATTGTACAAATATATGTGGATGATATTATTTTTGGAGCTACTAATGAATCTATGTGTAAGTGGTTTTCTAAGTGTATGCATAGTGAGTTCGAAATGAGCATGATGGGTGAGCTCAATTATTTCTTGGGTATTCAAATCAAGCAATCTAAAGATGGAATTTTTGTGCACCAATCCAAGTATACAAAAAATCTGCTCAAAAGATTCGGTTATGAAGATGTTAAGCCAAAAGCAACTCCTATGATCCAAAACAGCAAGGCTGTTGATATCAAAAGGTATTGAGGTATGATTGGAAGATTACTATATTTGATTGCTTCTAGACCTGACATCATGTATAGTGTGTGTGTTTATGCAAGGTTTCAATCCAATCCTAAAGAGTCTCACTTAAATGCTATTAAAAGAATTTTTCGATATTTAAGTGGGACCATTACCCTTGGTTTGTTTTATCCTATCACAAATACTTTTGATCTTGTTGGGTATAGTGATGCAGATTATGCAGGTTGTCAAGTTGATAGAAAAAGTACTAGTAGTGTTTGTACATTTCTTGGACAAAACTTGGTTTCATGGCAATGCAAGAAACAAGCTTCTGTAGCTTTATCCACGGTCGAAGGGGAGTATCTAGCAGCTGGTAGCTGTTGCTCTCAACTTTTATGGATGACTCAAACACTAAGGGACTTTGATATAAAGTGTGGAAGGGTTCCAATAAACTGTGACAACACTAGCACTATTAATATTTCTAAAAATTTGGTGAATCACTCAAGAACGAAGCATATTGATGTTCGACACCATTTCTTGAGAGATAATGTTGTTAAAGGCAAGATAGAGTTGGTCTTTGTTCCAACTGAAGTTCAATTAGCTGATATATTCATAAAGCCCCTTGCTGAGGAAAGATTTTCAATCATTCGAATGCAACTTGGTATGTGCTCTATATAAATCAACGTGCTGAATGGTAGTTGCTGGACAGGTTAGCTTACCATTTGTTCTATTTGAATAGTACAATTGGTATACTGTTTGTTATTACATCTGGCTTACCATTTGTCTGAATCTAGATATTTTATGCCTATGCGTGATTTAAATTGATTTATTTGGATTTATAAGTCTATACTTATTCATGTTAACAATAATGTGCTAGATGATTATCTAGATATTTTAAATAACGTGTTAAATGATTTATAAGTCTATATGTGATTTAAATGATTATCTGATTATCTGTTTACATATTATGATATTTTCTATATTCATTCTAGATAAGTATTAATTGAATTTTTATTGTATTATTCCTAAAAATTCTCCCCTAAAAATTATCAAAACAAGAGACACGGGACTGTTCAGTTCATTTCCTAATACGCAACCACTCCATCTGAAAGAGGCGATTATGGTTTATCGAACGGAGATTAGGGTTTTCCAATTTCTTAATCCACCATGACTAGAAAGACTAAGGCACGAAAGGCACCTGCTTCATCGACTTCAAAGAAGGATTATACTGTCGATGTTTTGAATGAAAGCGGAGATGAGATCTCCCAAACTTCAGAATCGAAGAAGCTTAAGATGACCATGTCTCCATCATTCGTATCTCCTGATTGTGAATCTCACTAAAAAGAGATAGATTTAGGATCTCGAGCTATCATTCCTGGACAACCTCTCTCAAGTAAGCTCATTTCTTTACTTACTAAATGTGGAGTAATTAAGATGTTTCAAGATGTTGGTTTGGAGTCATTTTTCTTAGATATGCCTAAAGTTTACTATCCCGATTTGATTCGCGAATATTATGCAAATCTTAGAATTGATCAATTTAGGAGTGTCATATCTATGGTTAGGGGTAAGAAAATCCAATTGAATCCCCCTATTTTGAGTTCTATTTTAAAAATCGAAAAAGATAGTGATGTTGATGTCTTTACTACTCAAGGATCTGTGTCTGTGTTTGAGCTAAATGTTATTGATCAATTGAAACTGTTAATGGGTGATGTCAAACTCAAGGATGCAAACCCCCCTCCTACAACCTTAGTAACTCCCCTGGCTCATATATTTTTCAAACTAGCTAGGTCCCACATCTGTCCAAGGATAGGAAACAAATCAAATTTTACCTTCCAAGATGTTGTAGTAGTTGCCATGTTAATCTCTGGTAAACCTTTTGATGTATCATCTTTGATACTACAAAAAATGTTGGCTACTATGGAGAAAACCATGAGTGGGATACCCTATGGGTTATGGTTGACAAGGATATTTGAATGGTTCAAGGTTGATTTCACAGATGCTGTCAATGTTACCATTAAGGATGGAATAGATACTAAGTTTCTGAATCAGAATAATCTGCAAATCAAAGGTGGAATTCTTTCTAGGATTTCACTCTCTCCTCAAGAAGATCCTTCAACAACTGAACCTACAACTTTTGCAGAGCCTGTTTCTATGGCTCATAATCCGTTCTCTCAGTCTCTTTATGCAGACATTACCATAATATCCAGTGAGGTCACTTCTCTCCGTAGTGACACTCAAGCCATCAGGAATGACTTGCATTCTGTGAGAGCTGGATATCAAACAATCAAAAGTGCAATGAACACATTCATTACAGAGATGAAATCTGTCAAAGAATTGATGTTGAAAGCTGCCGGTATGTCATCCACAACTCATTCTGCTATAGAAGAAGAAATGGGGTTGAAAGGGTTGGCAAATGCAGCTGAGAAAGAAGTTGATACTGGTGCTACCACATCCAATGTCCCTCCTGCTGCTGTTCAAGACCCCAAAGCCTCTTAGTTTTTGATGAATTAAGGGGGAGAAAATTTGGAGAATAATTAATTTATGTTTGTGAAACTACTTGTGAAACTTCTTGTGTTTGTTTGTGGTATCTGTTGTGAACTTGTTGTTTAAGTGGTGGTCTGTCTGGATATTTGCTATTTATCTGAGTACCTGAACTTGTTTAAATTGATTATCTGTTTGCTAGTTGTATGGTTTTAAAGTTGTATGGTTTTAAAATTTTTAAACTTAATGATTCAGATGTCTATGATGAGTAGATTATTATTATTTTTATATCTGATAGTGAGATGCAGGGATTTAGGGGGCTTTATTAAAATTCTCCTAAATTAGTTGTAATCATCAAAAAGGGGGAGATTGAAACTCCTAAGTTTTGATGATCACAAACAGTAAGCCATTTGGCTTATTAATAGATATAAGAACAGCATGCCATCTATATATGTTCTAACTTGGTTTTGCAGGGTACCATAGCTTACTGATTGTATAATTAGTCTGCCACAAATAGTAAGCCAAAGTTGGAATACATTGACAATTGGCAAGACAGGTGTATACAAAGTCAGCTTACCATTTGTCTTCTTCAGACTCAAACAGCAAGCCAAATGCATGGACAATCAGCATACAAGTTTCACAAATAGCATGCTGACTACGTCTGACAGAATTAAAGAACCTTTCGGTTCTTCAAAGAGCATTAAGTGGAAATATTGTTAGAAACATGTAAGGGCCCTCTGAATTATATCTGAACATGCTAGTAATCATATCTCTCATATATTGGAAGACAATATATTCTCCTAAATAAAATTAGGAAAGTAAGATCTACTTTATCTTATTTTAATAACCCCACTCAAAACAAACCACATGGTGGTGTTTTCCTCATCATATCAAATATTCCTCTCCATGTTCTACACGCTCCATCTCTTCACTATTATCTGACATTCAAGCATCATCTTCATCATTTCATCCTCAACAAATACACTACCAACGGCTTCAAGAAATTCTATACCGTTGGAGCCTTTCTATCTTAAGTTCAAAATATTATGGTTTACCTATATAAGGGCTGGTCTTTCTCAGTTCTTATCATCCATTATTGAATATCCATACAAGTGCAGAAAACAAGAAGCCATACACAACCAAAAAGCTTACATTGCAAAATTTTTCAAAACCTTTCAAACCCTATATACTCGCATATATATATTCAGAGGGTTCATAGGTTGAGTTGTATTTATTCAAATCTTTGTATTATTCAAATTCTATTGAATTGATGCTGTACAAGGTTGGCTTAAGGTTTTGGGTGGGTCGAACTAGGCTAGAGAAGGATACTTGGGAAGTATTGCTTAGAGAGTTAGTTCAGCACAGGAAATAGCAAGCCATTTGTAAGCAGCAGGGTGTAAGGGAGATATATTGTTGGATCTTGTAATCAGTTTTATAGTTGATCAATAATATATTCTCTTACCAAGTTTGGTAAGGGACCAGGACATAGACCATAGGGGATTAAGGGTCGGACCTGGCTAAAAGATCTTATGTCATATTTAAATTTCTCCATATTTCATACTGCACTACATTTTAGTTACAATCAGCTTGCCATTTGTAAACTACGTTATCACAAACAGCAAGCTGTTTCTGGTAAAATTTCAAACAGGTCTTAAATAACCATTGTTAGCCATAAACACCTATTTACCCCCTCTAGGTGTTGTTTTTCAAAAGGCTCTTGAAGTTGGATAGCCAATAAAGATTCCCTCATCTGCTTTAGTTTCAAAATTTCCTTGCTGTTCAGGATGAGGTCTAAGAACAAAACACTTGCAACCAAACACATGTAGATGCTTCAGACTAGGCTTATTTTCTTTAATCATTTGATAGGGAGTTACACTATATCTGTTGATTAATGTGATGTTCTGAGTATAACATGCTGTGTTGACTGCTTCTGCCCAGAAATATGTAGGTAGTTTAGCCTCTTCCAACATAGTTCTACCAGCTTCGATGAGAGTTCTATTATTCCTTTCAACTACTCCATTTTGCTAGGGTGTGCCAAGAGTCGAGAATTGTTGAATAATTCCTTTATATTTGTAGAACTCTTCCATTACTGAATTCTTGAATTCAGTTTCATTATCACCCCTCAATATCTTGACTTTGTACTTTGTGCCAGTTTCAATGATTCTTACATGGTCCAACAGTATTTCAGCAGTTTCATCTTTTTTGTGAAGAAAATACACCAAAGTGAATCTAGTATATTCATCAACAATGACTAGAGTGTACCTTTTCTTACTGATGGACATTATGTTTACTGGTCCAAAAAAATCAAGATGAAGCATGTGATAAGGTTCATCAATTGAGGATTCAGTTTTACTCTTGAATGATATCCTTCTCTGTATAGCCTTCTAACAAGCATCACAGAGTCCATCAGGAGTATACAGTGCCTTTGGTAATCCTCTCACCAAATCTTTCTTAACCAATTCATTGATGTTGTTAAAGTTGAGATGAGAAAGCTTTTTATGCCATTTCCAATGTAAGAACCCAAAATTTCGGTAGAATTAAAACTTTTTATTAAGTATTGCTAAAATGAGGAACAATGATTCCGACAACAAGGTCACCAGCTCTAATGAATGAATGGAATGGTTATGGATTCAAATACTTATATGTCATGAAGAATGCTAATGGTTGACAACTTAGGTAAGAATAATCTATGTCCTAGGGGAATAAGATATGGCAATTCCAAGCAGGAGAATATTCTCATGTCATCCAGATCGATAACGATTAGTCCAGTGGTTCCGTGAAAGGGTTAAGGAACGCCCGAGAAAGAACAAGGACATTGTCATAAATATAAGGAATAAAGGAAAATAAATAATGAATAGTGTTTTTGGTGGAAGTAAGAATATTATGAGACGGCACTATACAGAAGTATTCGGAACGGATTTTCGAGTTCGTATTAGTGATCCAGGAGAAAATAAGTGTATGTAAAAACTGACGGATTCTGAAAAACTGCACTTTTATTTTCTTCGAGAGTTCCCTGGACATTGATAGACTTAAGGATTGAACGAAGGGATTTAAGGAATTTAAATTCGAAAGTTAGTAAGAAAGATGGAGAATGATAGTATTAATATTAAGAAGGTTTTCGGTAAAACCCTAACTAGAAACGAATGAGTTATTTCCTCGAACGATCAATGAATTGAGCAATAAACGGACACGGAATCAAGCATAGGAAGCAAGATACATGCATGTGCAAGTGATAAATATCTAGTAACTAGCAAGGAACTAGATCCATTAGAATGCAACCAAGTACTTAGCACACAAACCACTTGGTTAGCCTTAAACCACCAAAATATCAATACTTGTCTTGCCAAAATACATCATTGCATGCATCATCACTTTATTAAAGCCACTTTCACCAAGATATTATCCAAGGCCTTCACTTTATGCAATTATTTTCCAAGTGCCAAGCAAAAGAACACAAACACTCTCTTGACTACTTCCATTCGACTTTTCTTAATTTCCAAGGGGGAAATCCCACTTCCAACCATCATTTGATCTTGTAATTTTTAAGGTGAGTCCTATAATTCAAGAAACTAATCTCCTAGAAATTTCAAGTCCAAATTCCATGGTTTCCATTTTCAAAAAAATCAAGAAAGATGATGATGAATAGTGTTCTTCATGTATTAACTTTGTTTTCCTTGAATCTTTTGTTTGATCTAGCAAGCTTAAGCACTCCTAAGGACCATACAAGGCTTTATGTGGCTAGTACACATTCTCAAGAAGGTATAATGCCCTTGAAACCCTAGATCTACTTTGAGTTTTATGCATGTTCTTGAGTGATCTAAGTTAGTTATGTTGTTAGTAGGTTATAAGCATGATTATAAGCATGATTATGAATGGGGTTTTGATAAATGTTAAAAATATTTTGGAAACTATGATTATTGGAAAGTTTGGAATTTTGAAATATTCGATTTATAGCCGTAGTAATGCCCGATTTTCGATAACCTTAAAGAATTCGTGCATCACAGTAGGGTTAATTGTCTTAACTGGTTATGAATATGACATGTCCTCGTAGATCTCGAGTCATAGATCGTTTTGACAAAAGAATCGAAACATTCCGACTTACGGTTTAGGAGATATGGTCAAATTACTAAAATTGGTTCGAAACCGTAAGTAAAAGTTAGTAACTTCAATTGAACCCTCGTAAAACATGTTATTCAGTGGCGAATCTTGGTAAATAAATACTAGGGGTCATAAGAAAGGTGTGAGAGAAAACCACATGTCAAACGGATCGTTTTCCGATTTTATAAAAATGTTTGAATCAAGGTTAAACGCGAACGAACCCCTTAAAAGTATAACTTTGGTTATAACTTAGAAAACGAACGATAAAACTCGAGGTATAATCTCGATTCGTAATCGATCGACTTCAAAACTTATACGACTTAAGTATATTCCAAGTGTGGGTATGATGACATGTCTTTATAACGAACGAATGTCGGATCGTATTGGTGATAAAATGAGTTACACTAAAAGGTGTATAACGAGATAATTCGAAAACGTGTTTCGACTTAAGTGAAGTTTATACTTAGACTTTTAAAAGGTGTTAATTGGTTAATCTCGAATGTTCTAATTGTTTATAGATCATCGAGCAGACCCAGGACACGCTATCTCTACCCACACCCGATTACCAGGCAAGTTTCCAATACCTTGGAACTGTTGTTGTGATAATATGTATATCTGTTGTTTCTGATACATATGCCATATCATGCATGCCTATTGTCAAATTATATTATGATACCTGTTCCCTGAATTGATATTGGCTTATAGACTAGATACGAATTATCAGTTATAAGCTGGATTGTTTCGGTAAGACCCTTAGCAAAGGGCATATGATATTCACTCTTAAATATAGACCGGGAGTCGGTATTTTGAGATATAGATAGTCGTGGAAACCTAGAGGGATTCCAACGGCAGATTATTATTCATCTTGAGGAATGTTATTATTAAACATTATTTATATTTCCATAAAGTATCAATTACTTGGAAATCTTTCGAGGAATGTTATTCGAGTATTATCTCAGTCGAGAGATATTAAATGAATGTTAGTTTCGAATATTCATTTAGAGTTGATTATTTAATTAATATTATATTGATATTCATTAAAATTTTATTTATTAAATGAATATTACTTTCGAATATTCATTTAAGGCTTTATGTACTTGATGAATATTATTTTAAAATATTTATTGGAAGTTCTATTTACTTAAGGGATATTATTTCGAATATTCCTTTAAAGTTTTGATTACTAAATGTATATTATTTGGATATTCATTTAGAAGAATATTTATTAAATGAATATTATTTTCAAATATTCATTTAAAGTTTGACTTATTTATTGAATATTATTTTAAATAATTATTGGAGTTAATTATTTAATGAATATTATTTTGAATATTCATTTAAGGAGGGATTTATTTAGTGAATAATTCTATATATATTCATTCGAGGATTACTTACGAGCAATATTATGATTTAATAATATTCCGTAATTATTATTGAGTTAATAAATATTCTTGAAATATTTATTTAATTCTTTTAAATTCTTTTTAAAATGATTTATATTATTCGAAGATTATCTTTCACCTCCAGATATTATGTAAAATATTTCGGAGTCTTTATCAAGGAAAGGTTCCCAACTCTTTATTTTTCATTTAAATCTATCTTAAAAGGATTTAAATGCTCGCTCAAACTTCCATATTATAGGTGAACCTGCTTGAGCAATGTTATTTATCTTGTTGACTTCCTGATCATAAATCTTGTAAAACTATTCTTTCGCCACTTGGTTGCTGTTTATCAATTGAATCTTTGAGTAACCTTCTCATCATTTGAGGGTAAGATTTTTGGAACAAGATGGTATCCTCCAACAAGCAGCAGCTTGGGAGATATGCTGTTGAATTTTCCTTTCCAACTAGATACGACTACTTTATGGAGTCTTATCAACAAGTATCATACTTGGGGAAAGGGGGACGAACTTTACGTTCAGAGTCGTGAACTTCTTTTCGAACTTGGAGTCGTGTAAGAGGCCGAGTAGCACCGGTCCATCACATTGGCCCAACCGTTGGCCGGGGAGATCTAACAGGGCGGTAGACAAGTAAATCCGTCAGCTCTTCCTTCTACCGGTAGTAAATCTAAATTGAGCTTTACAATCTGCGACTGATCATCGGAAGGATTGGAACAGCGGGCGCGGTGAATACTCCAGCATTAGTTCATCATTCAAATTCATGTATTTTCTGCAACATTATCATTGTTGGCAGTATTGGAAAAGTATTCATAATTGGAATTGCAATATTTTTCCTGCAACTTCCTCTTTTATGATAAATGATAATATCTTGCTTATATTTGACATAGCAGATATTCCCACCTATATATGCATTTTGAGTTACCTCGTAACTTCATCGTTTATGTTATACTGGCATCATTTCCGAAAATGCATGGCATATGGTTTGAAAGATACTTTTGAACTGTTATATATTATCGTTCAGTTATACATTATTGTTGGTGGGCTATTGCTCACCCTTGCTTTATTATTATATGACAACAACAGCTAGACCAGATGACTCGCACAAGGCGCACTCGACGCTGGCGAGGACGATGAGACTTCCAGAGCCGAAGGGAAGCTATTGGTAGGATAGATTCGTTCTTTCAGTACCAAGTATATGGGCTGGTATGACTTATGAAAATGGATGGCAAAGAGTATGTATTCATATTGAAGTTCCTTTGGATTGTAAGAACTCATAATATGATTAATAAAATTTGATTGTTACTCTGATTTCATCTCTGGGACTATAACGGGTGTGTTTTATATTGTTGTGTGGGGTCATAAAGATGTAATTTATTTTATGTTGAAGTAAGTTCAAGTATTGTGGACAGATATGGAGACCGTAACGACCGGATCCCGGACCCCGGATCTAGGGGTGTTACAGAAATGGTATCAGAGCGTACGTTATAAACCCCTAGAGATGAGGCGACGTTAAAACAATAAATTCATTAAGATAATAAGAACTCTTTCCAAGTTCATAGTTGGACTACATAATGTATTGCTGACATATAAAACCCTTATGGGAACTCTTAAGTATCATGATAGTAACTTAGCTCGATATCGTATCAACGAGTAAGGCGACAGACCTTGAGGCATACGAGCAGCAATGCGATGATGATTTATATGCTGAAGATCAGCGGGTAAATTCGATGGAGTACCCTACTGGAGACCCGAAAGAGGTTCCAGCAGATAAAGATAGTCCTGTTAGGATAAGGAGCTTACCCTTGAGGAATGAGGGCCGCAGCCAGAAAGACTGTGATGATTAAGATATGGTGCTCAGAAAAGTGAGCATAAAGAACTGAGCTATTAGCAAGAGAACTGAAGATTCATGTTGGATTCGTAGCCGGACTACTGGATGTAGTACCAGCAAGTAAGACGGATTGGAAGAATTACTTGAGATCTTATACGGGAATAGATGAGAGTCCTTAGAGACTTTCATATTAACGAAGAAGGTGCTAGAGGGATGTATGATTATCAAAGACATCGATATAGAACGAGGAGCAGAGTCCCTAGGAATAGTTGAGAAGGAGGCAGTAAGTGCCATATCATTTGATAAATGAATTAGTATGAATATTGTCAGTAATAATTCGCCATGAGCAGGCAGATGTCATAGGTTGTAATTTATTGAACCAAATTGGGGTTAATGGGGTGGCTTTATTCAGGGAAATGTTCATTTCATGAATGAATCAGTTAGAAAGTAAAGACATTGGGAAGTGACAGCATGATTGGGTAAAGTTATATAAGAAAATAGTAAGCAAGACAATGATCTCAGAGCCTACCGGAAGATAAGACCAGTGAGTCAAGATGAACTCATAATGAGACTAGTGTCAGAGACTGAGTATATGGTTAATTCAACTCAGTTAAATGATGAACCAAAAACGTTAGATGCATGTGATTCAGAGGAATATTAAATTCTTCCTTTTCTTTGAATGGATTATAGTAGTTACCTTAAGTTTACTCCGATGCGGAATTATAATAGATCAAGTAATACGATCAGCAGTTAAAGAGAAAAATGGGAAAAAATCTTCCTGGAGCCAAAAGATGAAATTGGTAATGACCAAGAGTTGGCATTGATTAATGGAAAAAGGAGACTTTGTGCTTCCAACGACGCTTCGCATAAAGGATTAGGATGTATGCTTGCGCAGCGCGATAAAGTACTTGCGGATGCATTCGGACAGCACGGTTCACTAGGTTCAGATGGCCTTAGTAGTGCCAATTTTGTGGAACAACCAACTCCGACGGTAACTTTCCTCCTGAGACTAGTGGTTAGGTACACTGACATTTGGTAATATTGAATATCAGGACGTATAGGTATCAGGATGTTGTGTCAGGTTTCAGTTTGAAACCGTTGATTCCCTTCTAAGGGATGTATATAATTGGTTCCTCTCCAATGGTTAAACTTCCAACCTGATGATGATTATTTCATTAATTATGACTGCTTATGGTTCTACCTGCTTGGAGGTTCATAGAACTATTCTTCAGGTTTTGAAACTGGTCTCCTTAATGTTACCAGTAGGTGGATAGAGTGACCAAAATTTCCCTGATTCTGGAAAGAACTTCAACGAATTTTGGCAAACCTTGTCTTTCTGATTATCAGAGAATGTCATGGAAGAAAGTTGAAACTGGGGCGAACCCTGTGAATTGGGTAAGGTAGCCACTATATGGGTTGGGGGGACAGACCCCGATTGTCGCGATTGATTATAGAAATATAATGATGAAGTTGAGATTGGACGGAAACAGGAAATGTAAGTAAGAAACCAACCGGACTGAGAAACTCCGGGATTGACTTAAATGAAAAAGCTGTTATGCCAGGAATGGTAAGCTTGTGTGGCACGCGGGATTGATAAGAATAGGTGAAAAGATAAAAGTAGAGGAAAGGTGACCGGAGACGGTGCCGAGTAGTCGATTAAGACTTATATGAAGTAAAGTTTTGGAAAGGTAGAAAGGTATCAAAGAAGAAGGCACTATACCGGCAATTGCTAGAAAAGTAATGCTATTAGCCAACCCCTAAAATCATATATTTTTATTTTAGTGTGGCTACTTGAGGCCAAGTCACAAAGGATTATCAAGTGACTAGACCAGCAAGGAAAGGACAATGCAGGGTTGCTTCTAAGTAAGCACCGACTGCAAGGGCTTTTGATATAAAGGAAACATTAATGAGATCATAGGAATCTTCTACTGAACCCCTTTGCAACCCATGTTTTGATTGGGAATTCACTAGATTTTTTTTAGTATGGGGTCACCCGTACTAAAGTGATTCATGTGTATACGATTGTCCAAGATTACGAGTAAAAATAGAAGTATAGTGACTTGAGATGTATGATGTTAGGGTATTATAAATACCATGAATATATTATGACTAAGGAAAGCAAACAATGAAGGTTTATGAAGAGAGTATAGAAATGGTCAGAGATTGATCAATATGCTGTAGAAATTTTGTCTGAGACAAGTACCTTTGCGAAGAACGATAAATACTAAGAGATTCACGTTGAACTCGACCAACATCATCCAGAACATCCTTGCTACCATTACCAAGTTCTGTAAGAGAGCAGATAAACATACGTTGTCTTTTGGAAGGTCAAATATGCTGACAACTATCTGAAGGAAGAGGTTAGCATTAAGCTACCGATCGATTATCAAATAAGAATGATTGAAAGGAGACCCTTATTAAGGATACATGATTTGATTTCCAATTATAGGATGCAAGAATTCCTTGGCAGTTGAATTAAGGATAGGATATCCATAAATTAAGACAAACCCTGGGGAATGCACAAGGGGTGGCCTTAACGTTAATAAAGACATTTTGAACTCAGATGTTATGAGTTGGATTTGCTAAGGCAACAATGACCTGTAAGGATTATTAAAAAGAGTTCTGGAAAGAACATAGATAGAATTATTAGAGTATTGATCAATGACGTTTTGATATACCCTGTACCTAGAAAATAAAGGAAGAATGATGAGGACGACCTAAGAAACCTTACAAGGAAAAAGTTAATATTCTGAGTTTCAAACTAGAAGTTTGGCAGAGAATGTAAGACACAATAACAATAATGCCAGATGAGGCATGTATGAAACCATGATGAGGTATGGATGGAACCAAAGAAGGTTGAGATTATCCTAGAACAAGAAAGAACTAATAGAACAAATATCCTAGGTATGATTGAGGGTAACTTTGATAAAGTTCCCACGGGAAGGTGGAAGCAATGACTTATGGAAAAAGACTGATAGATATATTTTCCTCCTTCAGCAGAGCTTAAGGGAGGATGCTTTCACTCAACAGTGATGGGAATGAGGTAGAAAAATTTGAGTTGGAATGTATCCAGAGAACATGGATTACAACAAATTATTATTATCAGGAAAGGCCAATGAGGTGGCCAATAGTCTAAGTATAGAGGAATAATTACAAATGTTCATACCGAAGAGACAGAATGATATTTGGAAGGACCTTGAAGGTCATATCAGAGTGGAGGAATTTACATTCCTTCTGATGACTGTGCAAGAATCGACGGTAATAATAGTTTAAGTAAAGATTCGGTTCCTAATGGCGACTTAAGCATATTACATACCTTAGAAGGTCCCGTTTTGAGGCAAACCAGGACCATGATACAAAATTGACGAAGTAAACCGTTAAGTTTCCAGTCTTTTATGAAGCTGCATGAGTGACAGTTTCATCAATCGGACATAGCTGCGATGCTTGAAACTCTTCTGCAATTTTATCTACTTCATGTAATATCTACATCAAGTTCAGGAAGTGTTCCTTATGGATAAGGAATAGTGATTACTTTGTCTCCCTAAAGGATTTGAAACCCGTATGGCTAGATATTAGCGCACTACGTAAACAGCAAATGTGGGTGATTCACCTAAGGGCTACATTAATGTGGTGGCGATTCTTCTAAGAAATTAGATGACAACGCATTGATAAAAGATAGTGCTGCTATTGATAAGCTAAATGGCATGTTGATGAATGACAAGCAAGTTGATGTTAGTGTACTTCTACGCAAACAAGATAGAGAATATGAGGGTGATGATTCATGATGCTAAATGTATTCCCGTAGAAAGAATTAATGAGACTTATTGGGCCACCTGAGAGTTTAAAAGTGTTCGGAAGGTGTCATTCGAGCCAGCTCTACCCCCAAAACTTATAGCATGATCGTAACGTGTTTCATGTGATAAGGCTACGCCAGTAAAATGCAGATGCTCGATAGATGATAAGAGTACGAACAGGTAGATATACGACCTGGTCTGACTTACGAAGAACAACCTGTGGAAAATAACGGGCAGAAAAAAACAAGTGATGAGAAACAAGGTTGGCAGAAGTAGATTATATTTGATCTGACCGGCCAGATTCATTTCAGAAAGTTGAAATTGGAATAATCAGATGATTATAGAGTAAATGTGACGGGATACCGATAAGGAGGTACCAAGTGCAAAAGATGTCTCAATAAAGAGATGAAGGTGGAAGTAAATAACAGAAGTAAATAAGAATCAGATAATAAGAAGGATGTGATTGATAAAGAAAAGATGGGGAAGATAATTATGGAATGTGAAACAAGGAATGTTATGAATGGATTAATGAATGGGTTTTCTAACAAACCTTTGGGATGACCACCGGATAGTGTTATTGTTATGAATATAAAAGAACTAGTGACATGATATGGAATGTCAGCAATAATGATGTCAAGTGAGAAATCTAAGATTTAACCTGAAAGGTTGAAGGATTTCCAGAATGTGAGTATCGTTAAGATTGAACAAGAGTAATTGTCCATAGAATGGTGGATAGAGCAGCGAAGATATGTTGACACGAGAGGTTATGATAACATAGTATTTGATACATTTGCGATTATTTTTCTTCTTTGATAAACCTCTATAATTCAGAGGTAAATTCTAAGTATGATATTTTGCGATCATGAAAACTTTCTATAATTCTTTGAAATTCTGTTCTTTTCTTCTCCCTTGTTCATCTTCCTTTTGAATTGAGAAGAACCACCCTTTTAAGAGGGGAGGTACTGCTACGTGACTATCTGTCTATGTGATAGAAGTCTAAGTGGAGTACCATAACTTGTTTAATTGCTTGTCAAGTACTAACGGCTGGCCCCCTTCTGTACTAACTATGCAATATAACAAATGTTCATTGATCATAGTGATCTCTCAACAAATCTTTCCACTTCTCTATATTGATCGAGATTGCGAAGATTAAAGCGATCAGGAAATGCATAGTGCGATCGAGGTTACCTCCAAATTCGCAGTGTGATAGTAATACCAATGTTACTGCAGGTATCAATAAGGATAAGACTGAGTAAGAGCATAACCCGGATAATGTGTTGTACAAAAAGTAGCAAAGTTGATGGAAAAAGGATAAAGTACGTATTGTAGCACCAGTAGATGTGCGGAGAAAGGGCAGAACGACTAAGAATTGACCCGGAAGCTGAAAGGTGAAACGACAGATAAACGACTCTTGTTTTCTACCTGATTCCGGGACGGAATCCTTTTAAGGAGGAGAGACTGTAAGAACCCAAAATTTCGGTAGAATTAAAACTTTTTATTAAGTATTGATAAAATGAGGAACAATGATTCTAACAACAAGGTCACCAGCTCTAATGAATGAATGGAATGGTTATGGATTCAAATACTTATATGTCATGAAGAATGCTAATGGTTGACAACTTAGGTAAGAATAATCTACCTCCTAGGAGAATAAGATATGGCAATTCCAAGCAGGAGAATATTCTCATGTCATCCAGATCGATAACGATTAGTCCAGTGGTTCCGTGAAAGGGTTAAGGAACGCCCGAGAAAGAACAAGGACATTGTCATAAATATAGGGAATAAAGGAAGAGTAAAGAATTAATAGTGTTTTTGGTGGAAGTAAGAATATTATGAGACAACACTATATAGAAGTATTCGGAACGGATTTCCGAGTTCGTATTAGTGATCTAGGGGGAAAATAAGTGTATGTAAAAGTTGTCGGATTCTGAAAAACCGCACTTTTATTTTCTCCCAGAGTTCCCTGGACACTGATAGACTTAAGGATTGAACGAAGGGATTTAAGGAATTTAAATTCGAAAGTTAGTAAGAAAGATGGAGAATGATAGTATTAATATTAAGAAGGTTTTCGGTAAAACCCTAACTAGAAACGAATGAGTTATTTCCTCGAACGATCAATGAATTGAGCAATAAACGGACACAGAATCAAGCAGAGAAAGCAAGATACATGCATGTGCAAGTGATAAATATCTAGTAACTAGCAAGGAACTAGATCAATTAGAATGCAACCAAGTACTTAGCACACAAACCACTTGGTTAGCCTTAAACCACCAAAATATCAATACTTGTCTTGCCAAAATACATCATTGCATGCATCATCACTTTATTAAAGCCACTTTAACCAAGATATTATCCAAGGCCTTCACTTTATGCAATTATTTTCCAAGAGCCAAGCAAAAGAACACAAACACTCTCTTGACTACTTCCATTCGACTTTTCTTAATTTCCAAGGGGGAAATCCCACTTCCAACCATCATTTGATCTTGTAATTTTTAAGTTGAGTCCTATAATTCAGGAAACTAATCTCCTAGAAATTTCAAGTCCAAATTCCATGGTTTCCATTTTCAAAAAAATCAAGAAAGATGATGGTGAATAGTGTTCTTCATGTATTAACTTTGTTTTCCTTGAATCTTTTGTCTGATCTAGCAAGCTTAAGCACTCCTAAGGACCATACAAGACTTTGTGAGGCTAGTACACATTCTCAAGAAGGTATAATGCCCTTGAAACCCTAGATCTACTTTGAGTTTTATGCATTTTCTTGAGTGATCTAAGTTAGTTATGTTGTTAGTAGGTTATAAGCATGATTATAAGCATGATTATGAATGGGGTTTTGATAAATGTTAAAAATATTTAGATGAGCGGAAAGGCATTGCTTGGCCTCAGTTTATGGTTATAAATCATGTATATATGTTGTTTGGAGTGGAAACTATGATTATTGAAAAGTTTGGAATTTGGAAATATTCGATTTATAGCAGTCATAATACCCGATTTTCGATAACCTTAAAGAATTCATGCATCACAGTAGGGTTAATTGTCTTAACTGGTTATGAACATGACTTGTCCTCGTAGATCTCGAGTCATAGATCATTTTGGCGAAAGAATCGAAACATTCCGACTTACGGTTCGAAACCGTAGGTAAAAGTTCGTAACTTCAATTGAACCCTCGTAAAACATGTTATTCAGTGGAAAATCATGGTAAATAAATACTAGGGGTCATAAGGAAGGTGTGAGAGAAAACCACATGTCAAACGGATCGTTTTCCGATTTTATAAAAATGTTTGAATCAAGGTTAAACGCTAACGAACCCCTTAAAAGTATAACTTTGGTTATAACTTAGAAAACGAACGATAAAACTCGAGGTATAATCTCGGTTCGTAATCAATCGACTTTAGAACTTATATGACTCAAGTATATACCAAGTGTGGGTATGATGATATGTTTTAATAACGAACGAATGTCGGATCATATCGGTGATAAAAAGAGTTACACTAAAAGGTGTATAACGAGATAATTCGAAAACGTGTTTCGACTTAATTGAAGTTTATACTTAGACTTTTAAAAGGTGTTAAATGGTTAATCTCGAATGTTCTGATTGTTTATAGATCTTCGAGCAGACCCAGGACACGCTATCTCTACCCACACCCGATTACTAGGCAAGTTTCCAATACCTTGGAATTGTTGTTGTGATAATATGTATATCTGTTGTTTCTGATACATATGCCATAGCGTGCATGCCTATTGTCAAATTATATTATGATACCTGTTCCCTAAATTGATATTGGCTTATAGACTAGATACGAATTATCAGTTATAAGCCGGATTGTTTCGGTAAGACCCTTAGCAAAGGGCATATGATATTCACTCTTAAATATAGACCGGGAGTCGGTATTTTGAGATATAGATAGTCGTAGAAACCCGGAGGGATTCCAACGGCAGATTATTATTTATATTTCCATAAAGTATCAATTACTTGGAAATCTTTCGAGGAATGTTATTCGAGTATTATCTCAGTCGAGAGATATTAAATGAATGTTAGTTTCGAATATTCATTTAGAGTTGATTATTTAATGAATATTATATTGATATTCATTGGAATTTTATTTATTAAATGAATATTACTTTCGAATATTCATTTAAGGCTTTATGTACTTGATGAATATTATTTTAAAATATTCATTGGAAGTTCTATTTACTTAAGGGATATTATTTTGAATATTCCTTTAAAGTTTTGATTACTAAATGAATATTATTTGGATATTCATTTAGAAGATTATTTATTAAATGAATATTATTTTCAAATATTCATTTAAGGTTTGACTTATTTATTGAATATTATTTTAAATAATTATTGGAGTTAATTATTTAATGAATATTATTTTCAATATTCATTTAAGGAGGGATTTATTTAGCAAATAATTCTATATATATTCATTCGAGGATTACTTACGAGCAATATTATGATTTAATAATATTCCGTAATTATTATTGAGTTAATAAATAATCTTGGAATATTTGTTTAATTCTTTTAAATTCTTTTTAAAATGATTTATATTATTCGAAGATTATCTTTCACCTCCAGATATTATGTAAAATATTTCGGAGTCTTTTTACGACTATTTTATCAAGGAAAGGTTCCCAACTCTTTATTTTTCATTTAAATCTATCTTAAAAGGATTTAAATGCTCGCTCAACCTTCCATATTATAGGTGAACCTACTTGAGCAATGTTATTTATCTTGTTGACTTCCCGGTCATAAATCTTGTAAAACTATTCTTTCGCCACTTGGTTGTTGTTTATCAATTGAATCTTTGAGTAACCTTCTCATCATTCGAGGGGTAAGATTTTTGGAACAAGATGGTATCCTCTAACAAGCAGTAGCTTGGGAGATATGATGTTGAATTTTCCTTTCCAACTAGATACGACTACTTTGTGGAGTCTTATCAACAAGTATCATACTTGGGGAAAGGGGGACGAACTTTACGTTCAGAGTCGTGAACTTCTTTTCGAACTTGGAGTCGTGTAAGAGGCCGAGTAGCGCCGGTCCATCCCATTGGCCCAACCGTTGGCCGGGGAGATCTAACAGGGCGGTAGACAAGTAAATCCGTCAGCTCTTCCTTCTACCGGTAGTAAATCTAAATTGAGTTGTACAATCTGCGACTGATCATCGTAAGGATTGGAACAGCGGGCGCGGTGAATACTCCAGCATTACTTCATCATTCAAATTCATGTATTTTCTGCAACATTATCATTGTTGGCAGTATTGGAAAAGTATTCATAATTGGAATTGCAATATTTTTCCTGCAAGTTCCTCTTTTATGATAAATGATAATATCTTTCTTATCTTTGACATAGCAGATATTCCCACCTATATATGCATTTTGAGTTACCTCGTAACTTCATCGTTTATGTTATACTAGCATCGTTTCCGTAAATGCATGGCATATGGTTTGAAAGATACTTTTGAACTGTTATATATTATCGTTCAGTTATACATTATTGTTGGTGGGCTATTGCTCACCCTTGCTTTATTATTATATCACAGCAACAGCTAGACCAGATGACTCGCACAAGGCGCACTCGACGCTGGCGAGGACGATGAGACTACCAGAGCCGAAGAGAAGCTATTGGTAGGATAGATTCATTCTTTCAGTACCAAGTATATGTGCTGGTATGACTTATGAAAATGGATGGCAAAGAGTATGTGTTCATATTGAAATTCCTTTGGATTGTAAGAACTCATAATATGATTAATAAACTTTGATTGTTACTCTGACTTCATCTCTGGGACTATAACGGGTGTGTTTTATATTGTTGTGTTGGGTCATAAAGATGTAATTTATTTTATGTTGAAGTAAGTTTGTTAGGCCGAATACACAGTTATAATCAACTAAGTATGAGCGAATAACAATAAGTTCTTAAAGACTTTAAAAACTGTTTTGGAAGTAACTCCTCTCTCAGTGATGTAAAATATCACAGAGAGCTGCTTAGGTTACAATGAAATGATATTGCGTTACACGATACCCTTCTAGGATTAACCTAACTGTATTTATAAAGATATACAGCTACTTCCTCTTGTCAGCGTTTAGCAGACTCTGTCGAGCTTCCAACTGTCAGAGTTTAACTAAACTCTGACTGCTTCCAGTTTCAAGTTAAACTCTGATTTTACCTGTAAAACTTAAACACTGATATTAACCACTGATACCCAAGTCAGTCTTCAGTCGAGCACTATTCCTCTTCATTTCAACAAGATTTCCATGATAGTCTCTGTACTTAGGAACATACTCTTCTGTAATCTTTGAATCAGTAAGTACTTTGGCTTTCTTCATATGTTCTCTTATAAAATCAGCAATAAGTGCTGTTCTTCGATTCGTAACCCTGAATAAGTACAGAACATATTGAAGTTCTTCACACAGCTTCAGCTTGATGTCATCTTCATTCACCCTATACACTGTTCCATCCTCCATGAAGTACAGTAAAAAGTATATATCCAAACTCTTCTGATGAACCAGCTGAACTGACTCCAGTTTGTCTAGATTTTCTTGAATCATACCAGTTCCAGGAGAAATAAGTGATGAAGGATTTCTAGGACTGTTGTTTATTCTGACATCTTTGTGAGAACCCAAACCAGATGTGTTCTTACTAGGAGGCTTTCCTAAGCAAGCTTTGTCATGCTGAAGAGTACCAACTCCTTTCTTCTGAGCTTGAACAGGAATTGTAGGCTTGGAGAAAAATCTTTGCATTTGAGCAGACAATGGATTATTTTGAACAGGTAGGGGTTCACTCACAACATGTGTAGCAAGAGAGGTTGTATCTACCTTTTTCCCTTAGTCTTCTTGACCCATTATACCTTTAAGCTTCAGCTTGGCATTAAGTGATGATTTTCTTGTCAATTTTCCTTCTTCTTGACTACCAGCAAGATTTTCTTTAATCACTATCCCTTTTAGAACAGGCCTTGGGGCTTTAGCACTTTTCTTGGCCTTTCTAGATTTCATAGCTTTCAAATGCTCTTCTTGCAAGAGTAATTCTTCAGCATGAAAATCTTCTAAGGTAGTTCCCTCAGCATTCTCTTCCAAGAAAATCTTAGCAGCAAGCTCTTCATCAGTTTGTGGATTGTCAGAGAATAACAAATCCTTTTGCCTTAAAGTACTCTATACATTTGTATTCACTGCTGTACTTGATCTTGTAGATTTGCCAGCTTTCAGATTAACACCAGACTTTGATCTCAGCCTCCTCTCTGAATTAGTTCCTTCATCATCAAGATCATCTTTCTTTGACAGAGTTTGAGGCTACTGCTTACACTTGGATCGAACAACTCTCTCCCCCTTTTTGACATCATCAGGGATCAAGATTTAAGTAATTAACTCAAGAGAGTTGGCAATGGATTCGATCTTGTCAGCTAACAAAGTCTGATTTTCTTCAACTTTGCCCAATCTTTGAATCAGAGTCTCCTGAGACTTTGAGAAGGTTTGAAACAACTTGTTGTTGTCTCTCTGTAGACTCATCTCTCTATTTACAACTTCATTTCTCAGATCTACAATTGACTTCTGATTTTCATCAAATCTGTGATTCAAGGCCTTAACCTGAATCACTGTGCCTTGCAAGCATGTCAGAATGTCTGGATTTGAAATCTTCTTAGATTTATCATTGAGAAAAGTAGCTGCTCTTCCAGTAGGAAAGATGCAGTCTGCTTTGTACCACTCTGCAATTTGTTTTGCCAGATAATCATCTTCAATTTCTCTTGCAGAAGGTCCAGCAAAGTCTGGCTTCTCCCCTGTTTTCAGTCCATCAGTCTGAACTTCAACATTTTGAGCAGATCTAGCTTCTGCACTCACTTCTTCAGAAAGATTATTTTCAGAATCATCTGCATCTGCAACTGAGGCAGTTTCTTCATTAAGGTCAGGAATAGGTTCTTCTTGAGCAACTTGTTCTTCTTGATTAGCAGAGTTTACCATGACAATCTTTGAAGAGAGAAATTTGTGAGGCTGATCTATTTCCTCACCATGATCAGAGACTTGATGTAGAGAATAACTCTGTGTGAGATGCAACCTCTGTTTCTTCTAGCACCACAGTAGGTTGATCAGCAACACCAGTATCAGCAGAGTTTGCAGCCATGGGTGTTGGAATAGGATCTTCAAATTCAACAGAGAATGACATGAGATTTTCATCAAACTTTTCCATTGCATGTAACTCAGTTCTATCATCTGTTTTAATCTGAACCTCAGCAAGTACAGGTTCATCAATTATTAGTTCAGGTTCTGCTACAGTAGGTTCTAAGATAACCTCTGTCTCAACAGCAGGAGTCTCCTTAGAGATATCCTCTGGAGCTTCAATATTCATTTCTTCATCAGACTCATCATAATCAGTCTCCTCCTTTTAACTTGAGGCACTTCTGCTTTCTCTTCATCTGAAGTAGAATCATCTAAAGTAGATGAAGATGGAGGTCTGTTTGCTCTTGCCTTTCTAGCTCTTTTTGGCCTAACAGACTCCTTTTGAGCTTGAACAGATGCCCTTTTAGCTTTAGCTTGTCCATGCTGGGTACTTGCTGCTGTGTGTTTTCTGCTACTTCCATGTTTTGGTTTGGGTTGGATAATAGATGGTTGTTGTTCAGGTTGAGGTGAAGATTGAGGTTGAGTTTGTGAAGTAGTAGCAGCAGTGGATGGAATGGATGTAGATGTAGGTTTAGAGGTAGATTCAGGTGTGGGTTCTGATGTAGGTTCAAGTGCAGGTTCAGGTGCTTGTGCTTGTGGTTCCTGTGGTTGATTAAGAAAATTTTTGAGGGCAAGTGGGAAAATAAACTCTGGAACTTGATCCTTGTTTGCATCTTTGTTGGTCAAGTCAGAGAATATTCTCTTATGGACTTGGAAGGGTTGGATGACATCTTCATCATAAATTTCCACATTAGGCAAACAAGCAGAGTATAAACTTTGACAAAAACGTGAGAAATAGACAGTTGTATCAGCCTCTGCTAGTTTTTCACCTAGATTCATAAGAACTATTCTACCAAAATTGAAATTACTTCCATTGAGAAGAGAATACCCGATTTGAAGACTGTTAGTGGGAATGGCATCCCAGTTGGTGACTTTCTTTCCAAAAGCTCTTATGATACAGTCAAAGAAGAAACTCCATTCCTTCCTGAGCCCTGGTCTTTTTACACTACCAAGCTTGTCCAAAGAGCCAGAAAACCTCAGCTGCTGCAACATCTCCTTCAAGTCATTCTCACCAGCAACAGTGTATGAAGTGTGAGTGTCAAAACCCATAGTATCTCGAACAGTTGTTGGAGTGATTACAAACTCTTGGTCTTCATGAATAAACACAATGGATGGAGTCCCATTCTCTCCTCCATTATCGTAAGCAGAGTTTCGCCAGAAAGTAGATATTTGTGTGGCAGAGAGTTTTGTTGGTTGAACAAGAGCTTGACCTATTTCAGAATCCCTTAGAAAGTTCTGAATCAGATGAAACGGTTCTGGTGTGTTATCAGTGTTTAGTGGTGCTGCATAGTTGTTAGGAACAAACGATAATCCCTTAGAGTACTCAACAGAATCCAACAGTGTTTACCAATTCTCTAACTTTATTACTGTAATCCTTTCAAACACTGCACAGTTGTAAATATGAGTGTGTGTATAGCAGAGTTTACTAATTCAATATTTAGAGCATTTAATATTTTATAAAATCTATAAAATAAATCAGTAAACATTGTTTGCACAAACTCTCATAGTGAACTCTTAATATCTGATGAATGCTAAACTCTGTAGAAGATGAATAATATACAGTAACTCTGAATTTTCCTATACCCCCTTCAAAAAAAAATATATTCTATTTTTTTTTATTCTTTTCTTTTCTCCAGTAATCAGAGGTTGAAACTAGTCACCAAAAATCTAGTAATTTTAGTCCTTATCTTTTGATAAGTTCCTAGGTCTTCCTAGTCTTTGACTAGTCACCAAAAATTAAAGAATTTTAGACCTTACTTTTTACCAGTAAGTTCCTAGGTCGTCCTAGTTACAACATAATCTCAAAGGAGTTATAAATAGCCTATCTATATTTGCTATGGAGGTAGACTAATAACAGAAACTAACTTATCAGAATTTGAACTAACAGAGTTTATCTAACAGAGTTTAGAAGTCATCAACATCAAAAGTTAATCATGAGAGGTAATGCACCCACTGTTTACAGATTTAGAGTTTAGGATAGATAACCTAAGAGATGCATGGAACAGTATCATGATGTGTTAACTTTCTGCACAGTTTAAGATTAGATCACAGATAACTTAGAAGGATTCATGACTAATTACTGAGAATCATGCTTCATACATATTTCTTCATCGGTGTTTATGTTCAGACAGAAACAGAATTAGAGTCTTATCAGAGTTTAATCATTATTCCAACAGATTTTGACATACAGAGCATGTTAACAGTCATAGTAACACATGAAAAATTTCTAAGTACAAACATGAAATCACAGAAACATGAGCAACATATTTTTCAAGAAAATTTTGAAACTAACTATTATCTCTAATCAAAACTAGAGATCATTCCTAGTTCATTTACCAGCCTTGTAAATGTAGCTTCACTCAAAGGCTTGGTGAAGACATCTGCAAGCTGCTGTTCAGTAGACACAAAATGAAGCTCAATGTTACCTTCCTCTACATGCTCTCTGATAAAATGATACCTTATGCTAATGTGCTTGGTCATTGAATGCTCTACTGGATTACCTATCATAGCAATAGCACTTTGATTATCACAGAAAATAGGTATTTTGCTATACCTCAATCCATAATCCAGTAATTAATTCTTCATCCACATAATCTGTGCACAACAGCTACCAGCAGCAATATACTCTGCTTCAGCTGTAGATGTAGAGATTGATTTCTGTTTCTTGTTGTACCAAGAAACAAGTCTATCACCAAGAAATTGATAACTTCCACTGGTACTTTTTCTGTCTATCTTACAGCCTCCAAAGTCTGCATCAGAGTAACCAAGTAGCTTGAAGTCTGATTCTCTTGGATACCACAAACCTAAAGTTATGGTGCCCTTAAGATATTTGAAAATTCTCTTCACAGCTGTTAGATGTGGTTCTCTTGGATCTTCCTGAAATCTTGCACAAAGACATGTTGCATACATGATGTCAGGTCTGCTTTCTGTTAGATAAAGAAGAGACCCAATCATCCCTCTATAGCTTGTCATATCCACTGGTGAACCTGTGTCTTTGTCCAACTTTGTTGTTGTTGCCATGGGAGTTGTTGCAGATGAACAGTCAAGCATGCCAAATTTCTTGAGAAGATTTCTGGTATATTTTGATTGATTGATTAAGATTCCATCATCTGTTTGCTTCACCTGTAGGCCTAGAAAATAACTAAGCTCTCCCATCATGCTCATTTGATATCTGGACTGCATGAGCTTGGCAAACTTCTTACAGAGTTTATAATTAGTAGACCCAAAGATTATGTCATCTACATATATTTGAACTAATAACAGATCACTACCAAGTTTGAAGTAGAACAAGGTTTTATCAATTGTACCTCTGTTGAACCAACTTTCCAAAAGAAATTGAGCCAAGGTCTCATACCATGCTCTTGGTGCCTACTTAAGTCCATAGAGTGCCTTGTCAAGCCTGTAGACATAATCTGGATACTTGGGATATACAAATCCTGGTGGTTGTTCAACAAACACTTCTTCTTCAAGTTTTCCATTCAGAAAAGCACTTTTCACATCCATCTGAAAAACCTTGAATTTCTTGTGAGAAGCATATGCTAGAAAGATTCTTATTGCCTCCAACCTTGCAACTAGAGCAAAAGTTTCATCATAGTCTATGCCTTCTTGCTGTGAATAGCCTTTGGCCACAAGTCTGGCCTTGTTTCTCGTAACAACCCCATCACTGTCAGCTTTGTTTCTGAAAACCCATTGAGTACCAACAACAGATCTATTCTTTGGTCTTGGTACAAAGGTCCAGACCTTATTTCTTTGAAATTCATTCAACTCCTCCTGCATTGCTGTTATCTAGTCAGCATCTTGAAGAGCTTCTTCCACTTTCTTTGGTTCAGATTTGGACAGAAATGCATGAAACAGACATTCATTTGTTGTAGCACTCCTTGTCCTTACTGTTGCATCTGGATCTCCAATAATTAAATCAGGTGTAAGAGATTTTGCCCATTTCCTAGCATAAGATAAATGACTTCTGTCAACAGCTGATCCTCCCCCTTGATCAATGTTCTCCTGATCATCTTGTTGCCTTTCTTCATTCTCTGAGGCTCCCCCTAAATTTGGTCGCTCAGAGTTTAAGTTGTCAGATTTTCAACTATCAGAGTTTGAGTCATCAGAGATTGATCTAGATTTTTCAAGTGACTCACTTTCAGAATGTGAGTCATCAGAGATTTGTTCTGCATGCTCCCCCTCAACTGGTTCTCTCCTTTGTTCTGTCTATACGGTTTCTTCTGTGTGTACCAGTAGAGGTTCAGAGTTTGCACCAACAGAGTTTGTTGGACTGGTTTCATCAGAGTTTATTTCATCAGAGATTAGATCTTCATTTTCGAAGTGCAACTGATCATGTTTATCAACATCTTCAAGTCCAGTTATTTTCTTGTCATCAAATGACACATGAATTGATTCCATGATCACTTTAGTTCTCAGATTATAAACTCTGAATGCCTTAGTTGACAGTGGATAGCCAACAAAAATTCCTTCATCAGCTTTTAACTCAAATTTAGTCAACTGTTTAGGGTGAGTTTTCAACACAAAGCATTTGCACCCAAAAATATGAAAATATTTGAGGTTTGGCTTCTTTTCCCTCACCATCTCATATGGTGTTTTTCCATGCTTATTGATTAGTATGGCATTTTGAGTAAAACAGGGTGTTTGAACTGCTTCTGCCCAGATATAGGTTGGCAATTTTGCTTCATCAAGCATAGTTCTGGCAGCTTCTATGTAAGAACCCTAATTTTGGTAATATTTTCTTTTATATAATATCATATGACATTGTCAATTTGGAACCTTTTTAGTCATCCCTGTTGTTTAATGGAATTGATTGTCTGAGAAACTATGTTGTTACATTCACCATGTAAGATAAAGGGAAGATTGTTGAAGGCAAGAATCTTATTGTTAGTAAGATTTATAAAACTTGGGACTTGAGAGTTATTGGAGTATTAAAAGATTTATTAGGAATTATGAAGACGAGTTATGGATATTCGAGGAATTCACACAATTAAGTACTTAAGGAATTACAAGGGAAGTCTCTACGCGACAAAATATTATTACGAGAAATTAATTAAGATACGATGCGAATTAAAGATTAAGTGACAAGCATTGGTGGAAGAATAATGATACAAGGAATGATATTGCATGCAAGTCCCATGCAACTAAGTAGTTAGGAAAGCAAACTAGTAATACAAAGTTGACAAGAGGAATAGTAACTAGTTGGTACCTTTTCCAAGGAGACAAGAGGGTATGGTGGTCTAGACACTAGGCTTGTACCATGTGATACATATACACACATAATACATATCAACCACACTTTACACTTTAATCAACCAACACCAAAAGCAAAAACAAAAACACTCCCCCCCCCCAAGCTTCATTGCTCTCGGCCAAACACAAAAAAGGGGGAAGAAGAAATTCTTTCTTCCACTTCCCTTCACTCTTAATTCAAGGCAAAAATCCTAGGCACTCTACATCATATAACGAAGGTATACTATGAATTCCAACCCTTTTCATCCATTAGTTTTCAAGTTATAAATTGTTAAAGTTTTGATGAATAGTAACAATGTTGAGTCCTAATATATATTGTTGGAAAGATATTTGAATGTAGTTTCCAGAAATATAAGGTTCATGACTAGGTGATGTATAGATTTTGAGTTATGGCCTGAGAAGTGAAAAGTGTTTCTGGAATCCGAACTGCACTAAATGGTCCACTTGTGAACCCTGTTTAAACCCTTAAAAATTAATGTAGGATCATGGAAAAATTAGGGGAGCTAGTAAATACAGTGGTGAAGGCTACCCAAAAGAATTGGATTAAAATATGTATTTTCAATTTTATAAAAATGTTAGAGTAAAATTCGCGCAAGTGAAAAAGTCGTAAGTGGATTGTGATTTAAGGGGGAATGAATGCGCTTCGAATATGGTAACCAAATTAAGTCGAATAAGTGACGAGCGTAATCGAGTGATGACATGAACCTATTGTGGGGCTAGAGAGTCATAAGACGAAGTCATTAAGTTAATTTTGTACCCCCTAAAACCTCGCAATTAAAAGAGATATTGTTAAGGTACTAACGAACGGCTATTGATTATGTATAGATCATTCCATTCCGCAAGCTCGACCACCCCAACCTCACCAAGGCAAGTTTACTTTTCGAAACTTACATATATAAGGACTTTCACTGTTGTGTTTGTAGTTTTCAATCGTATCATATGTTTATGCTTATTGAAGAAATGATGAAATTTGAGATATATGCATATATATGCTTGTACCCCTTGAACTTAGAATGATATGTTTTCTTCGGAGAACGACTCTAGCAATAGAGGTCGTAGCGGTCCATATATACCATTGACCGGGGAGCGGTATATTATTATATCGTAATTAAATTGCGAAAACCCGAAGGGTCATTCGGGAAGTATCGTATACTTAAGTAATTATTTTTTTATATCATCATAAATACTCAAAAACACCTATCTTGGATTAAAAGCTTACTTAATTAAATAATTATTTTATTAATTATTAATATTAAATCTTAAAATATCATTTATTATTTATTGTTCATTATTTTAAAGACAAAGCTAATCCAAGATACCTTTAGCACTTTCAAACTCGAACACTTTCGAACTCAAAACATTTTCGAAAACCCCCGGTCAAGTTTTGCTTCTTGTACGATTTCAAGAATCATCGGTCGACTGATGTCGGACCTCAACTACTCAGTTTTCATTCAAAATCAAGTTTTAAAAGAAAAAGAAAAAGGGACTCTGGCAGGTGTGGGAACCGTTGACGAACGATTCCCAGGATGTGTAAGCGGCCGTAAGCCAGGCGGTCCATCAATTATTATTCCGGCCCAGGTGTTGCCGAAGGATGATTACGGATGTAGTTTTCATCGAGGGTGATTATGGATGTAGTTTTCACCCGGGGATAGATACGGATGTAGTTTCTATCCTTCTACAGGTAGAGAAGACCCGCGGATTATTGGACTTGGATGTGGCGACTGATCATCGTCAATCCCTGTCAGGTTTTATGTTTTCTTTAAGTCCCATTCCTCCACTTTGGAAAAATGCTCTGACACTGCTTCTTAGGCTTATGTTCCAAGTTGCCGATAGTGTTCTATTTTGATGAGAAAGATGTTGACTTCATGCAGTATCTAGAACTGCAAGTTTACTTTGAAAACAAGGGCACGTATTGGTGCACCTTTGGAATTTATCAATGATGACAAATGATTTTATAACTGAATGATATAAACGAGTTTAATAACTGCTAAAAACATGTAATGATATATTGCTGATCTTATTCATATATTTCTTGCTGAGCTATAGTCGCTCACTCTTGCTTGTTTTCAAATTTACAAACACAACAGTTAAGAGAAATGGCAAGACCCAGACAGACTGCCCGAAAGCAGGTGACTAGGCCCGAGGCAGCAGTTGAGATTCCACCGGTAGGCCCCATTAGCCGGATTGGTTGGCAACTTTTGTTAGTACGTTTTATTTATAAGTATGACCTGTGCAAAGCAGTGTACCGTAACAAACATTCAAGCCGCCAATGCCGCTTCATATCGAAGTGTTACTGGTAGCATAAATGCTATTTAATTCGGTCTGTAATAACTCTGAAACTTTTACTTTTGCTCAATCAAGTGTATGACGTTTCTGAGACTCTAACCTGTGTGTGTGTGTGTGCGGTGTGAGTTTTATTGTGGGGTCGATGGCTGTTTTACATATTATGTGCAAGAACAGGTATGTTATTAATGGAAAATGGACCGTGAGCGCCTAGATCTTCGACCCCGGATCTTGGGGCGTCACAGAAATGGTATCAAAGCGAGGTTACAGTTCTCAGAAACGATAGTAATTTAAGAAAGCAACCCTAATAATAATAACAATAATAATAACCCTAATAACAACCATAATAATACTTAGAACTCTCATCGAGTTTGCAGTCGGGTTATCGGATATAGCCCTGACTTTAAGGCCCGTGAGGGAACTACTCCTTAAACCTTTCTTTATGGTTAGTGACCCACCTTATTTCCCTTGTGTAGATGGAGGAGATACCAGACCCTGAGGCCTTTGAGAGAGAGCATGATAAGGCACTGATGCGAGATACCGAGGATCCTGAGGAGGATATGGGTGCTGACTCCGAGCTTGGCCCCTGGATTACGCTGATAGGAGACACTGATGATGAGGATCCCGTTGAGGAGCCCTTTGAGCCTGAGCCTGAGCCTGTTACCCCCTCTCCTGTAGCTACTGACGAGGAGAGTGTGAGATCCGGTGAGGGCCGTGTTGTGTCACCCCCACCTTCTCCGCAGTCATCGAGCCCTGTTTCATCGGACGGTGACTCCGAGGATGATACTTCTGGCGAGGAGAAACTTGACCCTACCCCTGCTCCTGCTCCTGCTACTGCTCCTGCTACTGCTACTGCACCTGCTCCTGTTCCAATCATACCACCCCCGCCGATGGACCTACCCCCAGTATCGGGCACTGAGCACGCCTACGTGGTGCAGTTCCTGACCCGAGACTTGCTTTCTGCAGAGGCCAGACTTAATGAGGCGAGGCGGGCACTAGTGGAGGAGCGCGAGGTGCGATTGAGGATTCAGGCTGAGATGAGGACTGCTGTTGCTAGAAGGACTAGGGCTCGACTCCATAGGATTGAGAGGAGGAGTCGCGAGAGGATTCATGGTTTAGGGATCCGCGGGGGCGGAGTGATTCAGGCTAGGGATGCTAGGCGTGTTGTGCATCGTGCATTTTCCCGAGTGAGGGCCTTGCTCCGTCGCGGTGCGGCCCCATGATGTGTTACGGATAGCTCAGTCCTCTAGGTTCAGATGACATTAGTGTGTCGATTTTGCGGGATAGTTGACTTGTGCAGTGGTATCCTTTCTGACCAGTGGATGAGTAGACTGACCTACAGATATATAGATGTGACTTCGGATGGCATGTACGGATGTAGCCCTACTTTTGTGTAGCCCTGACTATTCAGATGATGTACTTGTTATTGTTCCACTTTTGCTAGACTTTGACAGCGGAACTATGTATTAGGCTCTAACATCCAAACTTTGTGATAACCCTTATACCGTACTTATTTAGTTTCAGTTTCCTTGATATTGTCTCAACTGCCTTACTTTCCGATGCCATGCTTTACTGTTTCGATCTACAACTGTGAATATATACAATTGCTACAAGCCGCAAATGCAACCATGCTGTTTCAAATTTACGACATGCGATTTCAAATTGTTCTCTACAAATTCCCAAAATGTTCCTACAATTTTTAAAATAATTTTTTTTCAAAAAAATAAAAAAAAAATTTGAGGTTTCGAAATCTTGAAAACTCCTGCAAATGTTTTCGCATCCCATAGAGATTTTTCCCAAAAATGTTTTGACGTTTTATCTCCAGCATCGGGTTATTAAAACTTTTGCAACTTCCACCCTTATGAGGAGGAACGATACGTTCCTGACCCGTGTAAACGCTGTCAGGTAATTAGAAAACCCTAACCCATTTCTTGTTTCATTATCAGAATCATGCCACCCAGAAGAATGAACACTCGAGCTCACCCGGTCAGTTTTGAAGGCCAGGGTAGCCACCATGGGACCGGAGGCCACCAGAACCATGTAGGGGAGAATGTGAACCTGAGTGAGGATGAGGGCAACGATCATAACTTATTTGATGACTCTGAGTATGATGAAGAAGAAGCTGGTGATGACACCCGAGAGGTAGAACATCCAAGGGGAGGCCCTATGGAACACTTCATGGAGTTACTTAGGCAGAATTTGGACCGTCCCCCGGTTCAGCAACCACCCAACAATGCTAATGCAAATGCTTTCTGGAAATTCAAATCCCTGAAACCCCCAGAATTTAAAGGAACTGCAGATCCGGTTGAGGCAAGAGCCTGGCTGAAGGAAATGGAAAAATCTTTCGAGATACTAGGTGTCGCTGAGGGGCAGAAGACTATTTTCGCTACCTACCTCCTGAAGGGTGAGGCAAACTATTGGTGGGAAGCTAAGAGGAATTTGGAAGGAAGAGGTGTGGTGACCTGGGAGAGGTTTAGCGAGCTGTTCTTGGAAAAGTGCTTTCCTAGGTTCATGGAGACACAAATGGAGCTGAAGTTTTTGGAACTAAAGCAAGGTAACATGACGGTGGCCGAGTATGAGGCCAAATTTACTGAGTTGTCGAGGTTTGTGCCGGAATATGTGAACTCTGAGGCAAAGAGGGCCCGAAGGTTTCAATTGGGGCTAAAGCAATGGATTCAGAATCGTGTGGCGGTTCTTGAGCTGACAGACTATGCCACCCTGGTACAGAAAGCATCAGTTGTTGAGGCTGGGAGTGAACAGATGCAGAAGGAGAGGGAACGAAAGAAGAGGAAGTTTGATAGTCGGAAGGGAAATTCTGCGGGTGGGAGCTTTCCGAGCAAATTTAAGCGAGGGACGACGTCCCAACCCAGCGGAAACTTTGGAACCAAGAGAGCTGAAAGTTGGAGTGTGGGCCAGAGCGGCCGACCACAGGGATCGTCTTACTCTACCCCATCCCGAGCCCTACCCCCGGATTGCAATAAGTGTGGGAGGAAACATGCGGGCGTGTGTAACCTACAGGATGTGAAGTGCTTCAAGTGTGGGCTGACGGGACATTATGCTAACGCCTGTCGAGGAACTAATAACAACACCAGTGCCGGAGGTAATTGCTTCAAGTGTGGGAAACTAGGGCACCGAATGAGGGAATGTATGTCCTCTGGGCCAGCTGCATCGAGAGTGAGTGGAACTGCTTCTAACAAGGCCCCTACTGCGAGAACTTTTAACATGACGGTGCAAGATGTCGTGAGGAACACGGATGTGATCGCAGGTACTCTACTACTCAACTCAGTTAAGGCAAATGTTTTATTTGATTCGGGAGCTACCAAGTCTTTCATATCTCTAGATTTTGTATGTCAGTTAGGCCTTAAGACTGAACCATTGAAGGACAGACTGCAAGTAGAGATAGCTAATCATGAAATTATCCCTGTTAGCCAAGTATGTCCAGGTTGTGACCTAGAAATAGGAGGGCGACACTTTCGGGTAGATTTAATACCTTTTAAACTAGGAGAGTTTGACGTAATAGTAGGTATGGATTGGTTAACAACCCACGGAGCCCAGATTGATTGTGTAAAGAAGAAAGTAAGTTTGAGACTGCCAGGGGACGAGGAAGTAGTGTTTAGTGGAAGACGGCAAAACCAAAAGTTCCTGACTATGATTCAAGCTAAGAAGCTGTTACGTAAAGGATGCGAAGCCTATTTAGCCTATGTGAAGGATACCAAGAAGGAGGCACCAAACCTACAGGAAATCCCTGTCGTCAATGAGTTCGCGGACGTATTTCCGGATGATCTTCTAGGACTACCACCTGATAGAGACATCGAGTTCGCTATAGACTTAGTTCCGGGTACGGCCCCAATTTCGAAAGCCCCATATCGGCTAGCCCCAGTGGAGATGAAAGAGCTGGCCACTCGGTTACAAGAGTTGTTGGATAAAGGGATGATAAGACCTAGTGTGTCACCGTGGGGAGCCCCGGTGTTATTCGTGAAAAAGAAGGATGGTAGTATGAGATTATGTATAGACTACAGGGAGTTGAACAAGGTGACTATAAAGAATAAATATCCCTTGCCCAGGATAGATGACCTGTTTGATCAATTAAAGGACGCGGTTTATTTTTCTAAAATCGATTTGAGGACCGGGTACCACCAGTTAAGGATTAAGCCAGAAGATATACCAAAGACGGCCTTTTCACACCCGGTACGGACACTATGAGTTCCTAGTGATGTTATTTGGGTTAACGAATGCCCCTGCAGCTTTCATGGACTTAATGAATCGAGTCTTCAAGAAGTACTTGGACAAGTGTGTTATAGTCTTCATCGATGACATCTTGATTTATTCCACGACGAAGGAGGAACATGCAGAGCACTAGAGGATTGTATTGGGAGCATTGAGAGAAGAAAAGTTTTACGCTAAGTTCTCGAAGTGTGAATCTTGGTTGAAGGAAGTTCAGTTTTTAGGGCATGTGATTAGCGAACAAGGCATTCTAGTGGACCCAGCCAAAATAGAGGCTGTGTCAAATTGGGAGAGACCAACCACTCCGACAGAGGTGAGAAGTTTTATAGGGTTGGCTGGCTACTATAGGAGATTTGTCCAAGACTTTGCCAAGATAGCAGCCCCTTTGACCCGACTAACTCGCAAGACCGAGAAGTTTGTGTGGACTGAAAAATGCGAAGAGAGCTTCCAAGAGTTGAAAAAGAGGTTGGTGACAGCACCAGTACTAGCCCTACCTGATGATAAGGGAGATTTTGTGATTTATAGCGACGCATCCCATAAAGGTTTAGGGTGTGTGCTTATGCAGCACGGTAAAGTGATTGCATATGCGTCCAGACAACTTAAGGAGTACGAGATAAGATACCCCACCCATGATTTGGAATTAGCGGCGATAGTTTTCGCTTTGAAGATCTGGAGACATTATCTTTACGGAGAAAAGTGTGAAATCTACACGGATCACAAGAGCTTAAAGTACATATTCACTCAGAAAGAGTTAAACATGAGGCAGAGGAGATGGCTAGAGCTAATCAAAGATTATGATTGTGAGATTCATTATCACCCAGGGAAGGCCAACGTGGTGGCCGATGCACTTAGCCGAAAGGAGAAACCCAAGATGATAACGTCAGTGGACGAGTTGATCAAGGACCTTGAGAAACTGGAGATTGAAGTGAGGTTGCCAGGAATTGGACAAGAGAGTCTAATGGAAATAAGAGTCCAACCACCGCTATTGGAAAAGATTAAGTTATGCCAGGAAAAGAAGATAGAAGAAGAAAAGAATTCGATGGAGAAAATTTTGAATGGCGAGGAAATTAAGTGAGAAAAGGACGGGAATGGAATTATGAGGTACGCATCTAAGATATGGATCCCGAACGTTCAGGAATTAAAAGACGAGATTTTGCAAGAGGCTCATAGTTCAAGGTACTCAATTCACCCTGGAGGCACTAAGATGTATAGAGATCTGAGAGAATACTATTGGTGGCCAAATATGAAGAAGGACGTGGCAGAGTGGGTAAGTAAATGCTTGACATGTCAAAGAGTAAAGGCCGAACACCAGAGGCCCAGTGGATTGTTGCAACCCTTAGAGATACCCGAGTGGAAGTGGGAGCATATTGCGATGGACTTTGTGGTCGGACTACCAAGGACCAAGACTAATCATGACGCCATTTGGGTAATTATCGATAGATTGACCAAGTCAGCACATTTTCTTCCAATCAACGAGAAATACACTGTCGACAAGCTGGTGGATATTTACTTGAAGGAGATCGTGGTAAGGTATGGGGTTCCTGTGAGCATTGTATCAGATAGAGACCCAAGATTCAACTCCAGGTTCTGGAGGAGTTTTCAGGATTGTGTGGGGACCAAGTTGAACATGAGTACTGCATACCACCCCCAATCAGACGGACAGAGTGAGAGAACCATCCAGACCATAGAGGACATGTTGAGAGTATGTGCCATCGATTTTAAGGGAAGTTGGGATGACCACTTGCCGTTGATCGAATTTTCCTACAACAACAGTTACCATGCGAGTATAGGAATGCCCCCATATAAAGCTTTATACGGACGAAGATGTCGGTCTCCCTTGTGTTGGGAAGAGGTTGGAGAGCGGAAGATATTAGGGCCTGAACTGGTCCAACAGACAGAAGAAGTATGCGGACCAGACCCGCAAGGACAAAGAATATGAGGTAGGAGAGTTTGTGATGTTAAAGGTATCATCGTGGAAGGGATTGATGAGATTTGGTAAGAAGGGGAAGCTAAGCCCAAGATTTATTGGACCTTTTGAGATCTTGAGACGAATTGGAAAGTTAGCCTATGAATTGGCTTTACCCCCAAGCTTGCAGCAAGTACATAATGTGTTCCATGTGTCCATGCTAAGACCCTACCATACCGACTTCCGACACGTGATATAATATGACCAAGTGGATCTGCAGCCAGACTTAACATATGTGGAGCAGCCCGTAGAAATCATGGATAGAAAAGAACAGGTGCTGAGGAACAAGGTTGTCAAACTAGTGAGAGTTTTTGGAGGAACCACAATGTCGAAGAATCAACATGGGAACTAGAGAGCACGATGCGTGAAAAGCACCCCCAACTGTTTTCAACCTGATTCCGGGACGGAATCCTTTTAAGGAGGGGAGGCTGTAAAAACCCTAATTTTTGTAATATTCTCTTTTATATAATATCATATGACATTGTCAATTTGGAACCTTTTTAGTCATCCCTGTTGTTTAATGGAATTGATTGTCTGAGAAACTATGTTCTTACATTCACCATGTAAGATAAAGGGAAGATTGTTGAAGGCAAGAATCTTATTGTTAGTAAGATTTATAAAACTTGGGACTTGAGAGTTATTGAAGTATTAAAAGATTTATTAGGAATTATGACGAGGAGTTATGGATATTCGAGGAATTCACACAATTAAGTACTTAAGGAATTACAAGGGAAGTCTCTACGCGACAAAATATTATTACGAGAAATTAATTAAGATACGATGCGAATTAAAGATTACGTGACAAGCATTGGTGGAAGAATAATGATACAAGGAATGATATTGCATGCAAGTCTCATGCAACTAAGCAGTTAGGAAAGCAAACTAGTAATACAAAATTGACAAGAGGAATAGTAACTAGTTGGTGCCTTTTCCAAGGAGACAAGAGGGTATGGTGGTCTAGACACTAGGCTTGTACCATGTGATACATATACACACACATAATAAATATCAACCACACTTTACACTTTAATCAACCAACACCAAAAGCAAAAACAAAAACACTCTCCCCCCCCCAAGCTTCATTGCTCTCGGCCAAACACAAAAAAGGGGGAAGAAGAAATTCTTTCTTCCACTTCCCTTCACTCTTAATTCAAGGCAAAAATCCTAGGCACTCTACATCATATAAGGAAGGTATACTATGAATTCCAACCCTTTTCATCCATTAGTTTTCAAGTTATAAATTGTTAAAGTTTTGATGAATAGTAACAATGTTGATTTTTCATTTAGATCTTGAGTTGTAAGGATTGTAGGAGCTCATCCAAGGTGTTCTTGAGACTTGTAAGGCATACCCAAGGCTCCTAGATACTCAAGAAGGTATAAAAACCCTAACCCCTCTTGGCCATGTAGTATTTGTGATGTTTAATGTTAGATCCATGATTATTAGTGTGAATCTTGGACATATAAGTGATGGATGATGTAGATATTGAGTTTAAGTATTGTGGTTGTGATTTTTAAGCTTGTGGTTAGTGTATGTAACTCCATGTATGTTATAAAGTATGATCTTGGTGGTTTAGATGATGGTTGTGATGTGTATGTAAAATTCTTGGTTGGTTAAGTGTAAAAGCATGCTGAGTATTTTTTTCCAGGATCTTGTACTGTCTTGTAGGAGAGTTTTGAACCCCTATATCTTGTCCCCTGAAGTCCTAATATATATTGTTGGAAAGGTACTTGAATGTTGTTTCCATAAATATAAGGTTCATGAATAGGTGATGTATAGATTTTGAGTTATGGCCTGAGAAGTGAAAAGTGTTTCTGGAATCCGAACTGCACTAAATGGTCCACTTGTGAACCCTGTTTAAACCCTTAAAAATTTATGTAGGATCATGGAAAAATTAGGGGAGCTAGTAAATACAGTGGTGAAGGCTACCCAAATAGAATTGGATTAAAATATGTATTTTTCAATTTTATAAAAATATTAGAGTAAAATTCGCGCAAGTGAAAAAGTCGTAAGTGGAGTGTGATTTAAGGGGGAATGAATGCGCTTCGAATATGGTAACCAAATTAAGTCGAATAAGTGATGAGCGTAATCGAGTGATGACATGAACCTATAGTGGGGCTAGAGAGTCATAAGACGAAGTCATTAAGTTAATTTTGTACCCCCTAAAACCTCGCAATTAAAAGAGATATTGTTAAGGTACTAACGAATGGCTATTGATTATGTATAGATCATTCCACTCCGCAAGCTCGACCACCCCAACCTCACCAAGGCAAGTTTACTTTTCGAAACTTACATATATAAGGACTTTCACTGTTGTGTTTGTAGTTTTCAATCGTATCATATGTTTATGCTTATTGAAGAAATGATGAAATTTGAGATATATGCATATATATGCTTGTACCCCTTGAACTTAGAATGATATGTTTTCTTCGGACAACGACTCTAGCAATAGAGGTCGTAGCGGTCCATATATACCATTGACCGGGGAGCGGTATATTATTATATCGTAATTAAATTGCGAAAACCCGAAGGGTCATTCGGGAAGTATCGTATACTTAAGTAATTATTTTTTTATATCATCATAAATACTCAAAAATACCTATCTTGGATTAAAAGCTTACTTAATTAAATAATTATTTTATTAATTATTAATATTAAATCTTAAAATATCATTTATTATTTATTGTTCATTATTTTAAAGACAAAGCTAATCCAAGATACCTTTAGCACCTTCAAACTCGAACACTTTCGAACTCAAAACATTTTCGAAAACCCCCGGTCAGGTTTTGCTTCTTGTACGATTTCAAGAATCATCGGTCGACTGATGTCAGACCTCAACTACTCAGTTTTCATTCAAAATCAAGTTTTAAAAGAAAAAGAAAAAGGGACTCTGGCAGGTGTAGGAACCGTTGACGAACGATTCCCGGGATGTGTAAGCGGCCGTAAGCTAGGCGGTCCATCAATTATTATTCCGGCCCAGGTGTTGCCGAAGGATGATTACGGATGTAGTTTTCATCGAGGGTGATTACGGATGTAGTTTTCACCCGGGGATAGTTACGGATGTAGTTTCTATCCTTCTACCGGTAGAGAAGACCCGCGGATTATTGGACTTGGATGTGGCGACTGATCATCGTCAATCCCTGTCAGGTTTTATGTTTTCTTTAAGTCCCATTCCTCCACTTTGGAAAAATGCTCTGACACTGCTTCTTAGGCTTATGTTCCAAGTTGCCGATAGTGTTCTATTTTGATGAGAAAGATGTTGACTTCATGCAGTATCTAGAACTGCAAGTTTACTTTGAAAACAATGGCACGTATTGGTGCACCTTTGGAATTTATCAATGATGACAAATGATTTTATAACTGAATGATATAAACGAGTTTAATAACTGCTAAAAACATGTCATGATATATTGCTGATCTTATTCATATATTTCTTGCTGAGCTATAGTCGCTCACTCTTGCTTGTTTTCAAATTTACAAACACAACAGTTAAGAGAAATGGCAAGACCCAGACAGACTGCCCGAAAGCAGGTGACTAGGCCCGAGGCAGCAGTTGAGATTCCACCGGTAGGCCCCATTAGCCGGATTGGTTGGCAACTTTTGTTAGTACGTTTTATTTATAAGTATGACCTGTGCAAAGCAGTGTACCGTAACAAACATTCAAGCCGCCAACGCCGCTTCATATCGAAGTGTTGCTGGTAGCATAAATGCTATTTAATTCGGTCTGTAATAACTCTGAAACTTTTACTTTTGCTCAATCAAGTGTATGAAGTTTCTGAGACTCTAACCTTTGTGTGTATGTGTGTGTGCGGTGTGAGTTTTATTGTGGGGTCGATGGCTGTTTTACATATTATGTGCAAGAACAGGTATGTTATTAATGGAAAATGGACCGTGAGCGCCTAGATCTTCGACCCCGGATCTGGGGGCGTCACATTCTATCAAGGTTCTGTTCTTCCTCTCAACTACACCATTCTGCTGTGGAGTGCCAGGTGCAGAAAACTCTTGTTTGACTCCTCTGTTTTTGCAAAATTCTTCCATTGTTGCATTCCTGAATTCAGTTCCATTATCACTTCTGATTATCTTCACTTGATTCTTTGATCCTTTGTCCAGCAACATTATATACTCCATCAGAGTTAATGCAGTTTCATCCTTCTTTGCTAGAAAATACACCCAAGTGTATCTGGTATATTCGTCAACAATGACTAGAGCATATTTCTTTCTTCCAATTGACAAGACATTCATTGGTCCAAAAAGATCAACATGTAGAAGATGATAAGGATCAACAATTGAAGATTCAGACTTGCTCTTGAAAGATGACTTCCTTTGTTTTGCCTTTTGACAGGAATCACAGAGGCCTTCAACATTTAATAAGGACTTTGGAAGTCCTCTTACAAGATCCTTTCTTATCAACTCATTAATGTTGTTCAGATTAAGATGAGAGAGTTTCTTATGCCACTTCCAACTCTCTTCACTAGACATTCTTGTGGACAGGCACACAGCTTTTCCATCAGAGTTTGCCAATAACTTTGCTTCATAGATATTGTTGTGCCTGTGTCCAACTAGAACAACTTCTCCTGTAGAATTACTAATGATTTCACAATATTCAGGCTGAAAATCTACATGATATCCTCTGTCACAGATTTGACTCACAGGTAGCAGATCATGCTTGAGTCCTGGAACCAGAGCTACATTTGTGATGATGACACTTCCAAGATTGATATTGCCATATCCCAGAGTACGTCCTATGTTGCCATCTCCATAGGAAACTTTTGGGCCAGCCTTCTCCACATACTCTGATAGCAAGGCTTTATTTCCAGTCATGTGTCCTGAACATCCACTGTCCATGACTAGGGTACTCTCCCTGGTGCCCTGCAATCATAAACAATCACTGAATGTCAGATTTAAGGATCCAGACTTGCTTGGATCCTTTGGCTTTCTTAACTTTGTTAGCTTTTGTAGCAGAATTTTCATTAACAGAGTTTAAGCTAACATTTTCAGAGTTTACACCTGCAGAATTAACTTTAACCCATTTCAAATTAGGTTTCAGTTCATAGTAGTTGTGATAAACAACATGATAATTTCTGCAAGTATAAATTGAATGCCAAGTACTTCCACAGTGTTTGCACAACTAGGTTTGACATTATCCTTTTTAACTCCAGACTTGGAGGGTAAAGAATTAATGTCTTTGTTCTTCCTGCAGAAACTAGCAAGATGATTAGTACTACCACAGTTATGACATGTTTTTCTAGTTGCAAATGTAGCAAACATTGGCTTTTTTTCTGATGTAATGTCTACTTTACCATTTCTGTTCTTCCTAGGCATTTTCTGTTTCTTGACAGATTTTAACTCTTTAAGCTTATGCTTAAGTTGTTTATCTGTCATTGAACCAATATTAACCTGTTTTGCACAGGTTTTTACTGATTCACCTTTAACAACTTCTTTTTCATTCCCAGTTTTAGATTCACTTGTAGCAGAAACAAATTTTCTAGGTGGAAGATGTGTTCTAATTTTCACATGATTTTGAAATATAAGTTTATCTTCCTCACAGTAACCTAAACCAACAGTGTCTGATTGAAAAACCTCATGAGTGTCTTTTCCAGAATCAGTCCAAGTTTTAATTATATGATTAGCTTTTTCCAACTCAGATTCTAATTGCTTATACCTTCCAAGAAACTCATGTTCTAGATAGACAGCATCATCTCTCTCCTTTTGAACTTGCTGCATGTTAGCAAGTTTCTCTTCTACAACCTTATTTCTCTCTTTGAGTTCAGAATTCTCAGTTTTGATTCTCTTATTCTCTAAAGTCTAATCCCTATAACTGATATGTAAGGCCTTAAGATAAATTCTCAATTCAGATACATTATCAGTATTATAAGCATAGGTAGTCAGAGGTACCTTGTTTTCAGAATCTTCAGCTTCATCAACAGTAGTAGCCATGAGATCATAGTTCACATCCTCATCTGAGTTAGAGGTGTCTACCCAATCTCTGCCTTTAGTGAAAAGTGCCTTCTCAGTTTTACCCTTCTTGCACTCAAGAGCATAGTGGCCCATCTCCTTACACTTGTAGCATTGAATCTCAGACTTGTCTCTTTTCCCAGATTTGGTATCCTTTCTCTCAAATTTGCTGAAATTCTTCCTGTTAGACTTTGAATCATTCTTGGAGAATCTCTTTCCCTTCTTGCAGTTCTTGAATCCCATCTTCTTGAAGGTCTTTACCATCAAAGCAGCCATTTGCATCATTTCCTCATCATCTTCAGAATCAGATGATCCATCTGTGTTTGAGTCAACATCAGAGTTTGATGACTCACTTTCAGAATGAATGACCAAAGCTTTTCCTTTTGCTTTCTTCCTTGATGCTTCGTTCTTTGAGGGTAATTCTTCAACTCTTAGAGCAACAGACTTTGACTTCCTGCCTGATCTTCTGCTTCTCTGTTCCATTTCCAGTTCATGAGTCTTGAGCAACCCATAGATCTCATCAATAACAGTGTCAGCCAGATCATAGTTGTCTCTAATAGTGGTTGTCTTAACATCCCACTTTTCAGGTAGAGAAAGAAGAAACTTGAGATTTGAATCTTCTAGATCATATTCTTTATTAACCAGTGATAGATCATTGAGTAGCTTACAGAATCTGTCAAAGGTTTCTGTCATTGATTGTAGCATCCCAAAATCCGGGGTACAGATATGGGGCCACTAACTATAAACAATATTATACATCTCTGAATACAAACAACATTTAATAATGAAACCCCTTAACCAAGATCGCATACAGGTTATGGTATGAAACAACTATCGAATATCATTATTACAACCCAGTCTCAGAATAAAAGAATATTATACAATTTATATGAATGTAAAAAATCATTGTCTAACTAAATATCCAACCTTGACCATTCCCAATCCATTATTTGAAAAGTCCATAACTCGAACATCTCCTCTCGCTGTCTATAGAGTAATACCAACTGGCCACTATGTTCTCTGATTATCTCTAACCACTGGAGAAGTAAACAAAAGCAAGAGTGAGCCAACAATGCTCAGCAAGTGTAAATAGTGATAACAATTTCAATAACGATGACAATTCTGATAAACAAAAGAGTTTCATCTCATTCTATGAAGAATCAGTTATATCGACTTTTCGATTGCCACGAGGGCCAAATAATCCTCCCTTCATAAGGTGCATCAAGAACTAGAACTGACAAGAGTTCTGATATCGAAATATTATTAAAACAGACTTCCAAGGAGTCAAGAGCTAAACATCTCAATTTCAGAGTATAGATTAGAATTGGAATTTTTATTTATTTTAAAAAAAAACATTAAGGTTAGGCTGCTGATCAGTCACGCACTAACCCCGGACAAACGCACACAGCAATGTCCTTAATTGGATCTATGGCACACATTCGCCTTAACATCTGACCACGAATCTGGTCGTACCCCGAAGGGTTTAACGCCCCAAGGGCCACTTTTATAAAAAACATTTCCAATTCTAAATCATCCACACTAGGTGTCGGAATAATCGACAACCTTTGCCAACCAACAACTGGAAAACTCACGTTCCAGAACAACAATAACTCGTAATTAAGATTCAATAATGAAACCACAATATCTTCTAGCATCGACAAGTTCGATACAATGCAGGGTGATAAATGAATAATCAAAATATTCAACGGATATCGACAAGTTCGATAATGAATGGAACAGGGAATATAAAGAATGATAATTCAAATAGGTATCGACAAGATAGATATGAATATTGAGGAACATTGTCATTAACTTGATTAAAGAGTAAATCGACTTGGGCAATGATAAGAGATATAATTTGCAACCAGACTATCAACATATGAAATTCTACGCTAGAGCGAGAACATAGGCAAACACTACGCTTTTAATAAAATTTTCAACACATTGCAAGGCTTAACTGACATAAACGATTAATGTAGTTTGACGATTATTTGTAAAAATAATTCCGGGATAGTTAGTCGTAAATCAGTTTGAAGGAAACATTTTCATAAAGGGGTCCACTGGAGTAATTATGTGAAAAATCAAGAATTTTATTAACAGGTATTCGTGGAAATTTAAACTTGAATTCTCTCTATTTAGAACGTCTTTTAAACATTTTTGAAGAAAATAAAAGAAATAGTATTCAGTTGAGGAATCCAATGCCATAGCTTGAGTAAATTATTTAAGCGGGAAAAATTATATTTAAGGTTCTTTTAAAAACTTGGTATTCGAATTAGGGGTAGGAAAATAAACATTTCCATGCTAACTAGGAAGTATATCATTTTCTAAACACATTTGACCAAACTACATTATACGACAAAAGGAATGAATTGCATCACTTGAAAGATAAGTGAAGAGCAAACACTTGCCTCGATTCACGGAGTTCTCGACCTTAACATCGATCCATAACTCAGTTTCACGACATTCTTTACTTGCTAGCCTTTTATTTGGCCCTACTTCCATTTCTACTTCGTAACTCACTAACTTCCACGTCAATGCATCCGTCGGCTTTGATACTTGTCCTTCTATTCGTCTTTCTTTTTACCCGCACCGCTCTTGGCCATGCCTCCTATTCAAACCTTTACAAGGTCAGATACTATTTCAGTATTAACTCAAGCAAAACTTATCGTTTGCTCTATTCTACCCATGTGCGTCCTATAATGCTTACATATACAATACATATAGACATAATCATTCATATTCACATAATAGTCTCACTATAATCAACTAAGTCACATAAACACGTCACATAACCATTTCAAAACAACACAACCACTTAATATTTAAACTCACAATATATTCTTGAAATAATCCACTGATACATATACTTAACCCTTAGTAATCATAACACATCTTCAAGTATTGAATTTAAATAAGTTAAATAGGTTTTAAATACATTTGCAGGGGATTTTTAGAAAATTTCTGCATGAAGTATTCGTTTATCGGACTATGGGCACAGCCCCTCAAATACAATTCAACCCTGTTTTTGCAAAAATAAAGCTGCCTCAACTTACAGTAACATAAAAGTAAACAAGTAAGAAAAGTACCCGCCCAGACATGCGGCACCTAGCACATAATAATTTACATTACACTACTACTTACGCTACACCAATGATCGTATTTCTCACGAATTTTAATGATACACGTGACAACCAATCATTGATGCTCGTAAGCCCTAGGGAACAACCCCTAGCACTAACTATTACTTACGCTATATCAATGATCACATCACTCAAGTATATTAATTATACTCGTGATAGCTAATCATGGATATTCGTAAACCCGAGGAACTAGTTGAAGAGAATTACAAAAGTCCTTAAATATTGACATTTAGGACTTGCGATCTCATTGCAACTCCTCGCAGATAAACACATAACAACATGAAATAAATCTCACAATTAATCTTTGATATAAATCACATATGCTTCATTACCAAGTACTTGACTACTACTAAACGACAATCACTTATTCCCATATAGACCAACTCCAAGTAATTGACGATTATACATTCAACAAATACTAAGACTTGATTTATACCATTTAGGATTTAGCACATAAACATTTACAATTAGGCAAACCATGAACTCAACATATTATCCGACAACTCATAATTACCCACTAGCGACCATTAAGCTCGAATATTAACGAGACCACAAATAATTCCGACAATTACAATTAGCAATTAACAATTAATAATTAACAATTAGCATTTAGCAACTAACAATTATCCTCTTTCAAATTAAGTCACCAAAAATTAATATAATTATCTCGCAATTTATACCATCAATCATAATTAACAATTATCGACCTTCCGAATTAATTCACAAAATTACCACATCAACTCGCAATTTAAATCAAATTATATTACCACAATTAACTAATTAAATTACGGTAATTAAATACATAATTAAAATACAAAAATTATACCATTTTCGGTTTCGATAGAATCCACCGTAAAATCGATCCACCACCAAAGCATCTCCATCTCTCTCCCCTCTCTCTCTCTTTTTTTAAATCTCTGTTTCTTCACCTCCTGCTGCACCTTACACAGCCTCGCCACCACCACCGCCGGCTGCTGTACTCGCGACACTGCCACCGCGCCGGAATCCGCCACGCCGCCGACCTCCTTGGCCGCTGAAACTCCTTCCTCGCGCGACCTCCTCCCGTGCAGCACACATCATACACGAGTATATACACACACATACACGCGATGTATACACACACACACTTGATTAAAATCAAACCCCCCAAATCTCTCTTCTCTTTTCTTTCTTCTTCTCTCTTTTATTTCTCTCTTCCCCCAAACTCTAGAACTCTCCCGACTGATCTCTCGGTTGTGTTTGTGTTCCTCTTAATGGGCTTAGCCCAATACTCTTTATTACCACTTTATCCTCTTTTCGACACAAATTCATTCTAATAAGCGACTTAAATAAATCACAATTAAATAAAACTTCTAGAAAAATACGATTTCCATTTTTAAAATAAAGAATATAAAATTACGAGCACGCACATATTTTTGAAATATTTTTCGGATAAAAAATGAATTTTCAAAGTTTTGGTACTTTAAATACAATAAAATTCTTAAAATCATTTTAAAATACCACAACACCCAAATTAATCCATCCAACAATTTAAAAACTCAATAAATATATGAAGACAATATTACAAAACATTTCATGATTTTTAATAACTCCGATAATTTATAAAATTTTTAGAAGATCAATAATGCATGATTTAAATATTTTTAAATCCTCAAAAATAAAAATAAAAATACACCAATCTTCACAGCTTATCCAAATCATCAAATAATCACATAAACAGCATCTCACACACATTTCACCTTTACAACAATATTCACATAATATAATTTATAATTTATAATAAATAAATATTATTAAAAATTGAAATTTTCTAGGTCGTTATATCCTTCCCCCCTTAATAGGATTCTGTCCTCAGAATCAATCTTAAGGACACGAGTAACAATTCTCGATAAACATCTTACTTCCACTTCCCAGGTTGCACTTTCAACTCTATGATTCCATCACAACCTCTTATACTTTTATAAGCTCATTCCATGAGCCTTCAATTCCCGTAATAACCTTAAGCTTTGGTTTTCGAATCTCTAACGTTCATCACACGTGAACGAATAACTTTCCATGAAAATCAATATGTCTTTTTCGCATAATGAACTATACTCTGCGTCAAAACTATATTACCGCACCAACCCCTCGCAACAATACGATCGTGCAATTTGTCTCAATTTATAACGACCTATACTTGGTATAGTTTCCCACGCTTTACTTATAACCACACGATTTCAAATAGAATTTCGAGAAAAGAATCTCAAGAAATCCTCTGATCGCTTTCAATCCACTTTTCAAGTACTGGGTTAATCGAGAAGGGAATAATTAAAAAGTTTCTTTCTCACTTTAGTCCTAAAATTTTACCGAGTACCCAATCGGAAACTGTTAGGCCGAATACACAATTAATAATCAAATTCGTATGAGAGTTTAACAAGTAAGACGTTTATGCACTTAAAAACTTCTGGTATTAAGAACCCTCTTTGTGATGTAAACTATCACAAAGAGCTGCTAGGTTACAATAAAGATAGTTCGTTGCACAATACCCTTCTAGGGTTAACCTAACTGTATTTATAAAACATACAGCTTCGATACAATCTCTAATTGATATTCCTAATAATCAGCTATACAATGATATCAATTACAGATTGTCACACGTCTCCTAAGTCAACTCGATCTCTTTGATAGCTATCCAATCTTCAAAGATATCGCTTCCATAATAAATCTTCAATCACTGTTGACCAGTAGACGCTGCCTCCAGACAGAGTTTGACAAACTCTGTCGAGCTTCCATCTGTCAGAGTTTACACTAAACTCTGACCGCTTCCAGCTAAACTCTGATAATTCACTGTAACACTAAAACACTGATTAAAACACATCAATTATATTTAACAGAAACTTAACATCATTTTGTCCATTCTCAGCCGCATCCTTGCAATCGAATACTATGGCCAACACATACGTCCTTAGATGCACATCAAGCATAATTTAATTAACGACCCGATTCTCAATCTTATAAAATAGTCTGGGTTGCTCAATCTTTTGAAACATAGCCTCGAATATTTGTATCCTTTGGAAGCTATTATACCCGTCACCTTGACTGTAACTTCACTTTATACAAGAACAATTCCTGAGGTCACAACTCCACTTGATACCAATCATGAAACAATTCTTTAACAATTCTCGACAAGCTCCCGCTTTAACAACACGCATATACAACTTAATACGCATCATCGCTTATTAATATATCTTAAAACAAAATCTTCCTCAATTAAAACTTTGAGAAAAGGAACATCAAGAAATTCCCCGATCGTTCTTACTCCTCTTTCGCGTGCAATGTTACTTGAGAAGGGAATAATCGGAAACTTCTATCCATCCTTCATCTCATTGTTTCACTGAATACTTATCCTTGAAAATTAACCTTATATCATCTATTCCCAATTGCAATTTGAACGCGAACAACACGCTCAACTCTTATCGCATGGCATTTGCGCCAACCACCATTCGGTTTAATACTCAATTTCTACCTTCATACAACATCGGTTTGCTAAAACATTTAAAGAAAAGCCTCAAATATTTTGTTGATTTAAAACAATTTAAAAACAATTTGAACCAACTGAAAATCCCTTTTGAAAGATATTTTAGAAAATCATTTTAAGAGAAAACATTTAAAATAATAGGGTTTTAATCAAAAATCCTTTTGGAACCAAAATATTTTTGAAAATTTAAAAAAAAAAACAATTAGCGAACCATGACCTTGGCTTCGACCTAACTCCTTATGGTACAACATATTTAAAACTTGCTTACGACTTCACTGCCTTGCATCCTCAGAATTCCTTCCAAATCATAACTTTGCATACTTGGCGAGTCCTCGAATTTGACTCTTCCTATTACGACTCCAACGTTTAACATCACTTTCATTAACCACAGAATCATAACATTCGAAATTCACACTAGAACTCTTATGCAAAATTTTCTTCCTTTTCTTGTAAACTCCTACAATCACTCTCGATTGATTTGCATACGCTTCCTGAATCTTCGATCATCTTGTTATGTGATCTACAATCATATTAAATTTCATATTCTTAATAATCATAAAAGCAGTCTTGTCCCTCTTTTCAAACTTCGGCTAAAGTTAATGTAATACTATTTTCGGCAAATTCCCATCTTTCCAAGCTTGTAACTCATAGCTTTAATTTCTGACTTTGCTACTTATTACCACACTTCCCTTCTGGCTACAACCACAACTTCCCACATTACTCTTAATAAAATCTCTAGGGATTCTACTCCCGAAATCTTATCTCCTAATCATGGGATCTCGTTAATTTCTGCTAGTTCTCTTTTTATTGGCAACTACGGTGCCCTTTTCTCTTCTAAGTCCACATCTTCAGGATTCCACATTCTTTTCTTGACTAAATTTTATACGTCCACTATTTTATACGTCCATCTTGGTCAACTTTTCACCATCCTTGATAATCATGACTTTCTACACTGGCTTTCATCAGTTATTTACTTCACGTAATCACCTTACCCCTCATTCAGTTTTATTTCTTCTTGATTATTCTTATAAACCATTCCGTTTCACTTCATTCTGTTTTATTCAAGTTAGCATTCTTGATTCTGAAATCTTACGTCTAACGACTGATTTAAAACATTCCAAATCTTATGACATTCCGTTTACTACCTCTGCCATACAAAAGATGTTTACAAATAATCTTCCTTCAGCATTGTACAACTTATCCAATATCTCCATTTCCATTCTCTTTTCGCCCTTCAACAACATTTACAACCATGGGCTCTTATTTACTGTCCTTTTTCCTTTATTCAATTCTCATTAGCCTCATATCTTGTCCATGTCTTATCGGTCCAATAAATATTCCAACTTGACATGACATATCTGTCTTAATCACCAAATTCTTAAACTCGCATCACCACTTCTTCGTCAATGCAGTTGTAGTTTTAATCCTTCAAGACGTCGTCACATCTATCTTCGCATCTCTTTATCATTAAGAATTTTTTAAAAATATCAAATTTCTGACAAAGGAAGTCAATAAAATAAATGGGGCATCAAATACGAATATACACTGGGTTTATTTGATAAAACTTTTATAAAGGAATTTAACCGAGAGATCAATATGATCTTTTGAACTAGTTTCAGGTTGCATTTGTCACTTGGTTAACCACCATAGTACATAAGGATGTCCAGTCCTTAGTACTTCGTGACAAACACAATCAGTGGCGTCCCACTGGACTTCTATCACAAAGATAAAATGTCCCTGAATCCCATATCTGTATAGGTTGTTCATCTCAGCTGGAATAGAGAAAAATCAAGTATTCATGAAAATGGAAGGGATTCAAGAGTTTCAAAAATTTTCAGGTAAAGTCGGATCAATTATCCTTTGAAAGATATAGATATTTCTAAAAGAATGGAATTGAATTCGAATGAATCTGACATACCAAACTCATCATCGTTTGATGTATAAAAGACTTTTCAATAGATACTTCAGGGGTTGATCAAGAAAACATTCAAGAAATTCTTAATTATTCATAATCTCACTCTTGTCGACTAAGTACTAATATACTTAGCTGCCAAACCGGCCTGACCATAATGAGTTGAATAAATAAGAAGATCTCAATTCATTCTCGATTTTTGAACCGTCACTGTGCAACGAATGCCTCAGCAACGATACCAACCGGGAATTAACTTAGGACGATAATTCAAAGAAAGAATAAGAAATTTCTTAAGCAATGAATTTGAATGAATCGACGATTAAGGATACACAACTACGCTCAACTTCCAATTCTTGCTAATAATCACTTTCCACTTCGTGTTCACAACCTTCTCGTACCATCTCCGAAACGTTCACATCGAAACTAATATCGCAGAAAGTTCTAGACTCTACGCAAAAATCTCGAGATAACGTCCCTCGGACAGATAGCTCCAGCTGCCTACTTAGCTTATGCCGCTTTGGGTTCGCTATTTTGCTAATAGCCCAATCCTTGCACGATTCGAACTTCCACTCACGCGATATGCCGAAAGACCGATTAACGTCGCAACGCTCGCCGAAGTATCCTAACGCGATCCTTATCCTAAACCGTTCTACCCGACATCTATCTTATACACGTACCCTAATCCTCCTAATATATTTCAGTGACAAAAACCTGTAGCTCTGATACCAACTTGTAGCATCCCAAAATCCGGGGTACAGATATGGGGCCACTAACTATAAACAATATTATACATCTCTGAATACAAACAACATTTAATAATGAAACCCCTTAACCAAGATCGCATACAGGTTATGGTATGAAACAACTATCGAATATCATTATTACAACCCAGTCTCAGAATAAAAGAATATTATACAATTTATATGAATATACAAAAATCACTGTCTAACTAAATATCCAACCTTGACCATTCCTAATCCATTATTTGAAAAGTCCATAACTCGAACGTCTCCTCTCGTTGTCTATAGAGTAATACCAACCGGCCACTATGTTCTCTGATTATCTCTAACCACTGGAGAAGTAAACAAAAGCAAGAGTGAGCCAACAATGCTCAGCAAGTGTAAATAGTGATAACAATTTCAATAACGATGACAATTCTGATAAACAAAAGAGTTTCATCTCATTCTATGAAGAATCAGTTATATCGACTTTTTGATTGCCACGAGGGCCAAATAATCCTCCCTTCATAAGGTGCATCAAGAACTAGAACTGACAAGAGTTCTGATATCGAAATATTATTAAAACAGACTTCCAAGGAGTCAAGAGCTAAACATCTCAATTTCAGAGTATAAATTAGAACTGGAATTTTTATTTATTTTAAAAAAAAACATTAAGGTTACACTGCTGATCAGTCACGCACTAACCCCGGACAAACGCACACAGCAATGTCCTTAATTGGATCCATGGCACACATTGGCCTTAACATCTGACCACGAATCTGGTCGTACCCCGAAGGGTTTAACGCCCCAAGGGCCACTTTTGAAAAAAACATTTCCAATTCTAAATCATCCACACTAGGTGTCGGAATAATCGACAACCTTTGCCAACCAACAACTGGAAAACTCACGTTCCAGAACAACAATAACTCGTAATTAAGATTCAATAAGGAAACCACAATATCTTCTAGCATCGACAAGTTCGATACAATGCAGGGTGATAAATAAATAATCAAAATATTCAACGGATATCGACAAGTTCGATAATGAATGGAACAGGGAATATAAAGAATGATAATTCAAATAGGTATCGACAAGATAGATATGAATATTGAGGAACATTGTCATTAACTTGATTAAAGAGTAAATCGACTTGGGCAACGATAAGAGATATAATTTGCAACCAGACTATCAACATATGAAATTCTATGCTAGAGCGAGAACATAGGCAAACACTACGCTTTTAATAAAATTTTCAACACATTGCAAGGCTTAACTGACATAAACGATTAAAGTAGTTTGACGATATTTGTAAAAATAATTTCGGGATAGTTAGTCGCAAATCAGTTTGAAGGAAACATTTTCATAAAGGGGTCCATTGGAGTAATTATGTGAAAAATCAAGAATTTTATTAACAAGTATTCGTGGAAATTTAAACTTGGATTCTCTCTATTTAGAACGTCTTCTAAACATTTTTGAAGAAAATAAAAGAAATAGTATTCAGTTGAGGAATCCAATGCCATAGCTTGAGTAAATTATTTAAGCGGGAAAAATTATATTTAAGGTTCTTTTAAAAACTTGGTATTCGAATTAGGGGTAGGAAAATAAACATTTCCATGCTAACTGGGAAGTATATCATTTTCTAAACACATTTGACCAAACTACATTATACGACAAAAGGAATGAATTGCATCACTTGAAAGATAAGTGAAGAGCAAACACTTGCCTCGATTCACGGAGTTCTCGACCTTAACATCGATCCATAACTCAGTTTCACGACATTCTTTACTTGCTAGCCTTTTATTTGGCCCTACTTCCATTTCTACTTCGTAACTCACTAACTTCCACGTCAATGCATCCGTCGGCTTTGATACTTGTCCTTCTATTCGTCTTTCTTTTTACCCGCACCGCTCTTGGCCATGCCTCCTATTCAAACCTTTACAAGGTCAGATACTATTTCAGTATTAACTCAAGCAAAACTTATCGTTTGCTCTATTATACCCATGCGCGTCCTATAATGCTTACATATACAATACATGTGACGCCCCTAGATCCGAGGTCAAGGATCCAGGTCATCACGGTCCAATTTCCGATCAATATCAATATCTCTTGAGTCTTTTTTTTTATAACTTAATATTTATGCAATTGACCCCACATTAATACACACACACACCAGTCATATGCTCATAGAACAACATCCACAATATTAAAAGTTAACAGTTAACAGTTATTACAACCTAGAATTCTACTAAGTACATTGTTGAATAATACTTCTACAGGAAGCATTTCAACAACCAAAAGTTTATTACAAACTTACACATTTAATTTACATAAGTCGCCAGCACTCGCTCAAAAGGTCGCCTTTCCCTTACCCTCTTGCGGGGTGTAGTGCGTAGAACCGGCATGGGACCTAGCTGCTATATACATAAGTGGCAAGAGTAAGCTATAATAGCTCAGCAAGATAATATTGTAAACTAGAATTTAAAATGTGAACAGGTATACATATATATGCATATATAAGCAGAAACCAATTATAATCTTTAAGGAAGAATAAAGCTCTTATTTAATAATACATCATCCACTTACTATTATAAGAAAGAAATCTAAAATAATATAATATCAGTTTTTCTTCATCTGTAACCATAATTCCATCGTCTTATATCATTATTCTGTTTTCAGTATAGAAATCTGAAAATCATTTTCAACTCTTTCTTTCAAGTTTTGGGGATTTTCACTGTTGCCGAATACGTAAGGACGATGATCAGTCGCCCTCCGTACCCGTCCTTTTTACTACCGGTAGAAGGAGGAAGGCACACCACTACATCCCCCTGGAGGAAGGTACACCACTACATCCTCCTTCGGCAACTCTTGGGCCGAAATAAAATATTGATTGCTGGACTGTGCCGCACACAGCCTCCTACGCTTTTTATTGCTATCCCCCTTTTTGTTAAATCATTATTCCATTTATAAAATATCATTCCACATTTCCATTTTCTCGCTTTCATTTCCACACATCAGTTACTCATATCATTTCCATTCTCGCACATTACTTCTATAAAATATATATATATATATATATATAACATAATGCTTTGATTATGATCCAGACATCTCTTTCATATTCAAGAAATCAAACATACTTTTATATTCATAAAATATTCCGTCTATTTTAAGAGTAGTAAATAATAATCAAATAATATTTATTAAACCACTGATACTCAAAAAGAATATTTTTAATATAGTATTATAAACCATATAACCCTAGATAACAACTGATACCAATACCTTTCATATCTCTTTCACCATAGAGCATTTTCGCTCCATTCGTAATCATCTCTATATCCATATTTCATAAATCATATCCATCTCTCTTTAATTTCCCAAAATCAAGGAAATATATATACTTTGCAACATAGCAACAATAGCATCACATATATATATGTACTCCATGATATCATTTTTATTCCAAAGATAAATAATTTTCAAAGTAGGGATAGAAAGATCTTGCCTCGATCTCTGTAAGTCGGAAGTATAGCTCGTGGCTCTCCCGAAGTCTCTATAAACACGAAAAGGATCATTATCAGAATATATTCCACTTAATCACCTACGCTCATATAATAACACTCTTACAATATCCCATTACTATCTCAAAAGGTCTTGAGGACTTAACCATTCTTATTCCCGATTAAAGTTCTTAACGATTTACATTCTTTCCTCAACAACCACTCTCGACTGTAAAAATTCTCAGAAAATATAGATTCCGAATTTTAATGCAAGGCTAACTGTCAAGGGTCCTCTGACCACCCTACTACACTATCCCAAAATTTCATAATTTTTAAGAATGTCTAAGTATGTCAATTATAACCTCAAAGTTGACACAATTGCATTTTCTCGGTTTCTGAACCACTTTCACTAAAACTGACTTTTCTCCTAAACCGTTCATCAGATTTTAACGTACTTTATATCAAAACGATCTATGAACCAAGCTGTACCCTCTCATGATCAGTGGGTGCTCTGGACAGAAACCTACCGTACGAATATGGGGACCAAAAACAGGGTACCTATTTGGTTTAACGAAAATCGGGCATTATAACGGCTATATTTTCATACTTTCCAAAATTCAACTCCTCCAAATCCATCATCCACCTTATACACCATCACCTAAACCATGTTGTCATCTTACCAACAATGGTTACAAGCACATACTCCTTTCATTTTCAACTTTAATCACTTACAAACACATATATCATCATGAATAATCACTTATCATAACCTTAATCACTAAACTTTCTATAATCCATCCTATATTCAAAGTAATACTAAAGGGTCTTGAGATTTATACCTTCTTGAAGCTTTAACAACCCTTATCAAGCCTTGGGATATGCTTAATCAACCTTATACTAGCTTGGATCAACTAAAGAAACTATAAAAACGAAGTTAGTTTCTAAGGGTTACTATTCATCTTAACTTTTGTAAAAATCATAACAAATCGAAAAATAAGAGTTTGTCTCTCAAATTTTTACCACATCTTGGCCTCTGTATAAGCTTTGATTTGAGCTATAGATCACCAAAAACAAAGCTTCCTAGCTATGGTTTTGAGCTCCATCTTTCCGCTGGACAGAAACTGGACAGGTTTGGTTCTCCCACTTTGAGCATGGATTTGACTAGGCTATACTACTTGGATTACTATGAAATTTGGAGCGAATCATGCCCATGGAGTGGAGAGGTTGTGGTTAAAATTTGGTGATTTTATCATGGATAGAAATGGAGATATGAATTTTTCTTTGAGTTGTGTTCTTGTTTGGCAGATTGGAGAGCTTTGTGTTTATCTTGCTTCTTTCCCTTTACAAACGTTTTTCACCTTTTATCTATCATATATATCAGTTGTGTAGTCTTATAATAAAAGTCTTTGAAGTCCACCAATGACAAAGAGCCAATTGTTGATCATCTAAACACCTTACCATGAAAAATGCTACTTAGTACTCAAGTTTGACAAGTTTACTCCTCTTCCACTTTGGTTTTAATGTTTGCACCAATGGGATTCATTCCCTTACACTATAATATCACTTAATATCAGCTCCATACTTGGGTTGGGCCAAATTTGGGCTTTTGGTTTGGGTTTTGTACAAAGTTCTCTCATCATCTGATTCATCGAACGATTTCTGCGATCGTCTCAGTGGTTTTTCTCTTGTAAATCTCTTAAATATATTTTATCCTTTCCCACATCATATATTAATGTGTTAGGGTGATTCTAATCCTCAAGTAGGTATTAGATCCAATATCCTTGGTATATTCTCTTTTTCTCAGAAGTTGCTCTCCTGGTTATCTCTCGGGTTCTCAAGCATTCTCAAACTCGTTTAACAATCTAAATTCCCTTGGCATTTCTTGACTTGATCACTCCTTGGTTTAACCTAATTTCACTATTTCCTCAAGATATAAACCCTTTAACATTTCTATACTCCTTAATATCACATTCAATAGAGTCTCAATCGAAATCGAAAATCCTTAAAGTCCATATTCAGGAATTTCTGAAATCCATCGTCATTTCGAGTCAATTATTTTCATAGTACATCACTAATATGGTTTCCATTTATTCATTTTCTGTTTCAAGTATAGAGTACCTACATACCATTTCTCTAAATCCTCAAAATTTACTGTTCATGTGATCACTATAGCATTGCTAAAGTTAGGGTTATTACAGTCTTCCCCCCTTAAAAGGATTCCGTCCCGGAATCATGTTGAAAATGTCCATAGATACCTTTTTCATCCACACCTTCCAACTTCTATACCACTTTCTCTATCCTTTTTATAGAGTTCTTTGACTCTTAACAGATATTGATTTGGATGACACGAGAATAACTCACTTTCTAATATCACCATAGTTTACTTTCTCACAGATAGATTATTCTTATCTATATTATCAGTCCATTTACACCATTCATTGACTTAGTCGATCCCTAACCAAACATTTACACTTAAGAGGTTAAATTAGAGCGTACCTACAATTTCCTCCGGATACCTTATCCCAGATGTCTATTGTTCACTATACGCTCTTTACATCTTGCTGATCCACCTTAGTTCCTTCATGATATACTATCTATTCCACCTCTGAAATTTCCCTTAATTATTCTCATCAAAATCTTTACCTCAAGTTTTACTCATTCACACCTTTTGGATTAATCCTTTGAATAATTAACATCTTTAATCTCTCTCTGTTACTTAGGGTATTAGTCACAATATTGGCCTTCCCCCACTAATAGTTATTGCACCTCGAATCCTTCATTAATTATCCCCACTTCCTTTGTTTATCCTTATTCTGACTCTATCCTCAAAATATACCTTACTCACCATAGTAAATCCCAATTATGCCTTAAAATTCCTCATATTCTTTTCTCTTACTAATCATCAAATATACCCATTTCTTCTCATTCCTTCCTCTCTTATATTGAAACGCTTCTAGCTCCAATTATCTCTTATTGAAATTTCCCTTGGAATCTCAAGTTTCCTTGTATAATCACGTATACTATAAACATTTCTTCCATTCATTAATAAAATCTTCTATATTTGAAACAATTAATAGAATTTAAGAGACTTTGAATTGAAACGAACCCAGAAACAAGCAAGGGTCCCACAACAATTTATAAAATTAAAAGTTTTAAAGAACTTTTATTTGAAACAAAAGAATATTTGAGAAATCAATATGATGGAAGAACCCCTATATCACACAAGTGAGGGTGTCCCCTCCGACTTTCAATCACACAAACAGATCGTCCTTGTGTATACATATAGGATTGTTCCTCTTAATTGGAGTAAGAAATATAAAGAAAATATAAATCGCGATGATAAATACCATCTTCCGAAAATAATCTTAGAGGAATATTTTGGCTAAGATAGATACAATTTTGAAACGCATTTCAAGGGTACCAGAAAGTTTTAAAAAAATACTGGCCCTTAATGAATAATTACCCACCAGTGGAGGAAAATTTGAAACTCAATAATATAATTTAGCAGGGCTTTAGGAAATTTGAAAGTAGTTACTGTTAATAGCCTCTGCCCAATTGAAAATCCCAATAATGGAAGGTTTTCCTCAAATACCATTTATATCTTAGACTGCGTACTTTCCAAAATTTCTTAAACTTAGTACTCACCATTTATCCTTAACCTATCGTCTAGTATTCCCAATTATCGTCATTTACCTAGTCGTGACTTGGCTCAATACTTTCTGCCTTTATCCATGGTAGATCACAACCTTCTAATCGATATACTTACGTAATATTGATCGTCTTAGCTTAACACTGCTCCGGTATCAAGAACCCTTCAAACTATACTTTATATTTGTATATTCTAACATATCCCGTATACTCACGAGATTCTCTAACGTACACTTCCCGATACATCAAATATTCCCTTTCTCATATCAATTCCGTGTGCCACATAAGCTTAACACTTTTGGCATAATAGCCTTTTCATTTAAGTCAATCTCGGAATGTCTCAGTCTGTCTTGGTCCTTAAGGTATATCTTGGCTTTACCGACCAACCTCAATTTCACTCTTTCATTTCCACAAACAATCAGTGTCTATTCACCAATCTACTTACACCATTACCTCAAACTCCCTCATTTTCCCTTACATTTGCCCTAGTATTACACTTAGGCGGCATGATTCTGTACATAACAATATTCTCCATTATTTACCCAAATTTAGGGTACAATATACATTATTCCATATTCAATAATTAAATCACCGATTAATACATTTATGTATATATCCCTAGCCACTCACAAACATAACTCGACTCACCCATTTCCTCTCCCTATAATAAAACATAAACCTTTATTAGTAATAATCTATAAAATTATAATCACTACTTAAAATAAATGATACATTCGATAAACCACCCTTGAACTCGATGTGAGTTCACAATTTATATTATTACTGATATATTTATTATTATCACTTTTGCTCCTGAGCATTATGACTCTTAGCTCTGATACCATCTGTGATGCCCCTAGATCCGGGGTCAAGGATCCAGGTCATCACGGTCCAATTTCCGATCAATATCAATATCTCTTGAGTCTTTTTTTTATAACTTAATATTTATGTAATTGACCCCACATTAATACACATACACACCAGTCATATGCTCATAGAACAACATCCACAATATTAAAAGTTTAAAGTTAACAGTTATTACAACCTAGAATTCTACTAAGTACATTGTTGAATAATACTTCTACAGGAAGCATTTCAACAACCAAAAGTTTATTACAAATTTACACACTTAATTTACATAAGCCTACTAAGCCCCTTTCGTTTGTCACTACCTCGGGTATGGTCGCCAGCACACGCTCAAAAGGTCGCCTTTCCCTTACCCTCTTGCGGGGTGTAGTGCGTAGAATCGGCATGGGACCTAGCTGCTATATACATAAGTGGCAAGAGTGAGCTATAATAGCTCAGCAAGATAATATTGTAAACTAGAATTTAAAATGTGAACAGGTATACATATATATGCATATATAAGCAGAAACCAATTATAATATTTAAGGAAGAATAAAGCTCTTATTTAATAATACATCATCCACTTACTATTATAAGAAAGAAATCTAAAATAATACAATATCAGTTTTTCTTCATCTGTAACCATAATTCCATCATCTTATATCATTATTCTGTTTTCAGTATAGAAATCTGAAAATCATTTTCAACTCTTTCTTTCAAGTTTTGGGGATTTTCACTGTTGCCGAATACGTAAGGACGATGATCAGTCGCCCTCCGTACCCGTCCTTTTTACTACCGGTAGAAGGAGGAAGGTACACCACTACATCCCCCTGGAGGAAGGTACACCACTACATCCTCCTTCGGCAACTCTTGGGCCGAAATAAAATATTGATTGCTGGACTGTGCCGCATACAGCCTCCTACGCTTTTTGTTGCTATCCCCCTTTTTGTTAAATCATTATTCCATTTATAACATATCATTCCACATTTCCATTTTCTCGCTTTCATTTCCACACATCAGTTACTCATATCATTTCCATTCTCGCACATTACTTCTATAAAATATATATATATATATATATATAACGTAATGCTTTGATTATGATCCAGACATCTCTTTCATATTCAAGAAATCAAACATACTTTTATATTCATAAAATATTCCGTCTATTTTAAGAGTAGTAAATAATAATCAAATAATATTTATTAAACCACTGATACTCAAAAAGAATATTTTTAATATAGTATTATAAACCATATAACCCTAGATAACAACTGATACCATTCCCTTTCATATCTCTTTTACCATAGAGCATTTTCGCTCCATTCGTAATCATCTCTATATCCATATTTCATAAATCATATCCATCTCTCTTTAATTTCCCAAAATCAAGGAAATATATATACTTTGCAACATAGCAACAATAGCATCACATATATATATATATATATATATATATATATATATATATATATATATATATATACTCCATGATATCATTTTTATTCTAAAGATAAATAATTTTCAAAGTAGGGATAGAAAGATCTTGCCTCGATCTCTGTAAGTTGGAAGTATAGCTCGTGGCTCTCCCGAAGTCTCTATAAACACGAAAAGGATCATTATCAGAATATATTCCACTTAATCACCTACGCTAATATAATAACACTCTTACAATATCCCATTACTATCTCAAAAGGTCTTGAGGACTTAACCATTCTTATTCCCGATTAAAGTTCTTAACGATTTACATTCTTTCCTCAACAACCACTCTCGACTGTAAAAATTCTCAGAAAATATAGATTCCGAATTTTAATGCAAGGCTAACTTTCCAGGGTCCTCTGACCACCCTACTACACTATCCCAAAATTTCATAATTTTTAAGAATGTCTAAGTATGTCAATTATAACCTCAAAGTTGACACAATTGCATTTTCTCGGTTTCTGAACCACTTTCACTAAAACTGACTTTTCTCCTAAACCGTTCATCAGATTTTAACGTACTTTATATCAAAACGATCTATGAACCAAGCTCTACCCTCTCATGATCAGTGGGTGCTCTGGACAGAAACCTACCGTACGAATATGGGGACCAAAAACAGGGTACCTATTTGGTTTAACGAAAATCGGGCATTATAACGGCTATATTTTCATACTTTCCAAAATTCAACTCCTCCAAATCCATCATCCACCTTATACACCATCACCTACACCATGTTGTCATCTTACCAACCATGGTTACAAGCACATACTCCTTTCATATTCAACTTTAATCACTTACAAACACATATATCATCATGAATAATCACTTATCATAACCTTAATCACTAAACTTTCTATAATCCATCCTATATTCAAAGTAATACTAAAGGGTCTTGAGATTTATACCTTCTTGAAGCTTTAACAACCCTTATCAAGCCTTGGGATATGCTTAATCAACCTTATACTAGCTTGGATCAACTAAAGAAACCATAAAAACAAAGTTAGTTTCTAAGGGTTACTATTCATCATCACTTTTGTAAAAATCATAACAAATCGAAAAATAAGAGTTTGGCTCTCAAATTTTTACCACATCTTGGCCTCTGTATAAGCTTTGATTTGAGCTATAGATCACCAAAAACAAAGCTTCCTAGCTATGGTTTTGAGCTCCATCTTTCCGCTGGACAGAAACTGGACAGGTTTGGTTCTCCCACTTTGAGCATGGATTTGACTAGGCTATACTACTTGGATTGCTATGAAATTTGGAGCGAATCATGCCCATGGAGTGGAGAGGTTGTGGTTAAAATTTGGTGATTGTATCAGGGATAGAAATGGAGATATGAATTTTGCTTTGAGTTGTGTTCTTGTTGGGCAGATTGGAGAGCTTTGTGTTTATCTTGCTTCTTTCCCTTTACAAACGTTTTTCACCTTTTATCTATCATATATATCAGTTGTGTAGTCTTATAATAAATGTCTTTGAAGTCCACCAATGACAAAGAGCCAATTGTTGATCATCTAAACACCTTACCATGAAAAATGCTACTTAGTACTCAAGTTTGACAAGTTTACTCCTCTTCCACTTTGGTTTTAATGTTTGCACCAATGGGATTCCTTCCCTTACACTCTAATATCACTTAATATCAGCTCCATACTTGGGTTGGGCCGAATTTGGGCTTTTGGGTTGGGTTTTGTACAAAGTTCTCTCGTCATCTGATTCATCGAACGATTTCTGCGATCGTCTCAGTGGTTTTTCTATTGTAAATCTCTTAAATATATTTTATCCTTTCCCACATCATATATTAATGTGTTAGGGTGATTCTAATCCTCAAGTAGGTATTAGATCCAATATCCTTGGTATATTCTCTTTTTCTCAGAAGTTGCTCTCCTGGTTATTTCTCGGGTTCTCAAGCATTCTCAAACTTGTTTAACAATCTAAATTCCCTTGGCATTTCTTGACTTGATCACTCCTTGGTTTAACCTAATTTCACTATTTCCTCAAGATATAAACCCTTTAACATTTCTATACTCCTTAATATCACATTCAATAGAGTCTCAATCGAAATCGAAAATCCTTAAAGTCCATATTCAGGAATTTCTGAAATCCATCGTCATTTCGAGTCACTTATTTTCATAGTACATCACTAATATGGTTTCCATTTATTCATTTTCTGTTTCAAGTATAGAGTACCTACATACCATTTCTCTAAATCCTCAAAATTTACTGTTCATGTGATCACTGTAGCATTGCTAAAGTTAGGGTTATTACAATACATATAGACATAATCATTCATATTCACATAATAGTCTCACTATAATCAACTAAGTCACATAAACACGTCACATAACCATTTCAAAACAACACAACCACTTAATATTTAAACTCACAATATATTCTTGAAATAATCCACTGATACATATACTTAACCCTTAGTAATCATAACACATCTTCAAGTATTGAATTAAAATAAGTTAAATAGGTTTTAAATAGATTTGCAGGGGATTTTTAGAAAATTTCGGCATGAAGTATTCGTTTATCGGACTATGGGCACAGCCCCTCAAATACAATTCAACCCTATTTTTGCAAAAATAAAGCTGCCTCAACTTGCAGTAACATAAAAGTAAACAAGTAAGAAAAGTACCCGCCCAGACATGCGGCACCTGGCACATAATAATTTACATTACACTACTACTTACGCTACACCAATGATCGTATTTCTCACGCATTTTAATGATACACGTGACAACCAATCATTGATGTTCGTAAGCCCTAGGGAACAACCCCTAGCACTAACTATTACTTACGCTATATCAATGATCACATCACTCAAGTATATTAATTATACTCGTGATAGCTAATCATGGATATTCGTAAGCCCGAGGAACTAGTTGAAGAGAATTACACAAGTCCTTAAATATTGACATTTAGGACTTGCGATCTCATTGCAACTCCTCGCAGATAAACACATAACAACATGAAATAAATCTCACAATTAATCTTTGATATAAATCACATATGCTTCATTACCAAGTACTTGACTACTACTAAACGACAAACACTTATTCCCATATAGACCAACACCAAGTAATTGACGATTATACATTCAACAAATACTAAGACTAGATTTATTCCATTTAGGATTTAGCACATAAACATTTACCATTAGGCAAACCATGAACTCAACATATTATCCGACAACTCATAATTACCCACTAGCGACCATTAAGCTCGAATATTAACGAGACCACAAATAATTCCGACAATTACAATTAGCAATTAACAATTAATAATTAACAATTAGCATTTAGCAACTAACAATTATCCTCTTTCAAATTAAGTCACAAAAAATTAATACAATCATCTCGCACTTTATACAATCAATCATAATTAACAATTATCGACCCTCCGAATTAATTCACAAAATTACCACATCAACTCGCAATTTAAATCAAATTATATTACCACAATTAACTAATTAAATTACGGTAATTAAATACATAATTAAAATACAAAAATTATACCATTTTCGGTTTCGATACAATCCACCGGAAAATCGATCCACCACCAAAGCATCTCCATCTCTCTCCCCTCTATCTCTCTCTATCTCTTTTTTTTTAAATCTCTGTTTCTTCACCTCCTGCTGCGCCTTACACAGCCTCGCCACCACCACCGCCGGCTGCTGTACTCGCGACACTGCCACCGCGCCGGAATCCGCCACGCCGCCGGCCTCCTTGGCCGCTGAAACTCCTTCCTCGCGCGACCTCCTCCCGTGCAGCACACATCATACACGAGTATATACACACACATACACGCGATGTATACACACACACACACTTGATTAAAATCAAACCCCCCCAATCTCTCTTCTCTTTTCTTTCTTCTTCTCTCTTTTATTTCTCTCTTCCCCCATACTCTAGAACTCTCCCGACTGATCTCTCGGTTGTGTTTGTGTTCCTCTTAATGGGCTTAGCCCAATACTCTTTATTACCACTTTATCCTCTTTTTGGCCCAAATTCATTCTAATAAGCGACTTAAATAAATCACAATTAAATAAAACTTCTGGAAAAATACGATTTCCATTTTTAAAATAAAGAATATAAAATTACGAGCACGCACATATTTTCGAAATATTTTTCGGATAAAAGATGAATTAAAAATGAATTTTCAAAGTTTTGGTACTTTAAATACGATAAAATTCTTAAAATCATTTTCAAATACCACAACACCCAAATTAATACATCCAACAATTTAAAAACTCAATAAATATATTAAGACAATATTACAAAACATTTCATGATTTTTAATAACTCCAATAATTTATAAAATTTTTAGAAGATCATTAATGCATGATTTAAATATTTTTAAATCCTCAAAAATAAAAATAAAAATACACCAATCTTCACAGCTTATCCAAATCATAATCACATAAACAGCATCTCACAAACATTTCACCTTTACAACAATATTCACATAATATAATTTATAATAAATAAATATTATTAAAAATTGAAATTTTCTAGGTCGTTATATTGATTCTTCAGATCTAGCCTCAAAGTGTTCATACTCCTGTGTGAGTATGTTCCTTCTATTCTTCTTGATTGCAGCAGTTCCTTGACATCTAACCTCCAGGGCATCCCAGATCTCTTTTGTAGTTTTACAATTGATCACTTTGTTAGACATAACATTATCCAATGAACTATGAAGCAGATGTCTAACCTTTGCATCCTTAGCAATGGATGAAATGTCCTCAGGAGTCAAATCTTTCTTCTCCTTTGGAATAGATTTAGCTTCCTGTCCAGCAGTAACGACAGATAATTTTGTAGGCTTATGAGGGCCTTCATAAATTCTGTCAAGATATTCTGGATCTGTAGCCTCCAGAAACATAGCCATTTTCACCTTCCAGGTTGAGTATTCTGCTGGCCTGAGAATAGGAACCCTGGTTGTCTCATATCGGCTCACAGTTGTAGGTTGAGCCTTCTCAGCATTAGAGCCTGTTGTTGGAAGAGGAATTTCTGCCATTGATTATAGTTGTGTGTGTGTGTGGATCTTAAACTGTATTAAATTAACAGATTGGATCTGATACCAATTGTTAGGCCGAATACACAATTATAATCAACTAAGTATGAGCGAATAACAATAAGTTCTTAAAAGACTTTAAAAACTGTTTTGGAATTAACTCCTCTCTCAGTGATGTAAAATATCACAGAGAGCTGCTTAGGTTACAATGAAATGATATTGCGTTACATGATAACCTTCTAGGATTAACCTAACTATATTTATAAAGATATACAGCTACGTACAATCGATAATTGATTCTCCTATAAATCAGCTATACAAATATTATCAATTACGATTGCTACACGTCTTTCTGGTCAGCACGATTTCTTTGACAGCTATCCAATCTTCAAAGATATCGCTTCCATAATTATCTTCAATAATTCTGTTACTGACCAGCAAACGCTTCTCTTCAACAGAGTTTAGCTGCTTCCTCTTGTCAGCGTTTAGCAGACTCTGTCGAGCTTCCAACTGTCAGAGTTTAACTAAACTCTGACTGCTTCCGGTTTCAAGTTAAACTCTGTTTTTCCCTGTAAAACTTAAACACTGATATTAACCACATCAATTATATTTAACAAAGTTCAAGTATTTTGGACAGATATAGAGACCGTAACGACCGGATCCCGGACCCTGGATCTAGGGGTGTTACATCCAACTTTCATATACTGTAGCTTTACTGATGCGACATGTGGAGGAGCCATCAGTATTGGAGTAGATGTTGGCTTCATAAATGTTACCATGTCTTATTCCAGTTAATTCAACCTTCCCTGATGCCTTACTAACTACTTCAAAATGAGTCTCATAGAAGTTGACAAGATAACCTTTGTCTGTGATTTGACTAACACTCAGGAAATTGTGTTTGAGTTCTTTCACCAGAGCTACCTTTTCAATGATGACATTTCCAATGATTATATTGCCATATCCTAAAGTTTGTCCAATGTTGCCATCTCCATAAGACACAGTTGGACCAGCTTTTTCCTCAAATTCTAATAGCAAGGTTTTGTTTCCAGTCATGTGTACAGAACATCCACTATTCATGACTAACACATCTTTATTTTTACCCTGCAATCAGAAACACATAGAACTTAGTTAGAAGTTTTAAGAACCTACACTTGCTGGGTTCTGTTGGCATGTACTTTAACATTTTTAGCAGTAGAAGTCTTTTTGACAAAAACAGCCCTGTTAGGATTAGATCCATCAGGATTTGCCTTGTCAGTATCAAGATTAGTAAATACATGACATTCTTAACTTTACCAGAATTTGTACTTTTATTAAACTTGGATAAAGGATCATAAAAGTTATAGTACAAATTATGGTATTCTTCACATGGATAAATAGAATGCCATTTACTGTCACAATGAAAATAGGGATACTATGGTTTATAGAATACTGATCTATTCCTAATGTCAGACCTAGGAACTACAGTTGCCTTCTTTTTACTCTTCCTGCAATCAATAACAAGATGATTAGAGTTTCAACAGTTAAAACATGCTTTTCTAGGTGCATTTGGAATATACTTATAATTAGTCTCTTTATTTATTCCAACATTCCCATTCCTATTTCTTTTAGCAGAAGTTGCCCTTTTTCTATTTGTGATTTCACCAATTTTATCACTCAGTTGTTTCTTAGACAAAAAACCTACATTCTTAGTACTGGTGATTTTGACAGGTTTAGACTTAACTTCTGAATTTTGATGTGCAGAGGTAGATCCCTTTTCAGTACATGAGTCAGGATTCTTGTTATACACAAAATTAACAGGTTTAATATCGGATTTGGTTTTGTCTATAACATGTCTATAGGTCGTTATGTTCTCTGTCTCATTACAAACAACTTTCTATTTCATTTTACCATCTCTTTCTGACTTGTATCCTATACATTCCTTCAAGTTTTTATTAGTATTGATTTCATGGAATTTCCTTCCAGAATCTATCCAGGTTCTGAATTTCTCATTAGCATATTCAAGTTATTTTTCAAGAGCAGTACATTTAAATTCCATTTCTAGTTTCATGTGCATAGCCTTATCATATTCTTTCTGTAGATAGAAAGCTTCTAAGTGATCATTTCTTTTTCTCAGTTCTGACATTTCAGATAGAATCCTAGCATTTTTAAGAGATTGACTCCTAAAACTAACGTGCAAAGATTTCAGAAATGATCTCAACTCAGAAACACTATCAGTATAAAAATCAAAAACAGTTTCAGGTACTTTATTATCAGGAGCAGCAGTCTCATCAATATTGGCCATCAATGCATAGTTCACCTTTTCCTCTTCCGGTTCTGAGGAAGAGTCCATCCAATCCTTGCTTGAGTAGATGAGAGCTTTGGTTTTAGCCTTCTTGCATTCAGTTGCAAAATGACACATTCCATCACAGTTGTAGCATTTGACCTTTGATTTGTCATACTTGCTAGTTTTGTTGTCCTTCTTTTTGTATCAATCCTTGTCAGCATTGAAGGATCTCTTCTGAAAATTGCCTTGCCTCATAGCCTTTCTATACTTCATCTTTTTAAAACCTTTGACTATCATGGCAACCATTTCCATCATGTCTGAGTCAGTAGAGTCATCATCAGTATTAGTATCATGATTTGCATCAGTATCTGATGATGAGTCATCAGGATCTAACTTAACAACTTTATTCTTCCTCCTAGAGACATCCATAACTTTTTCCTTTGATTTTGCTTCAGCATTCAGAGCAACAGACTTTTCTTTAACATAATTTTAGTTTCTTCTCTGTTGAACTTCAAGATCATGGGTTCTCAATATTCCATAAACTTCATCAAGAGACACGGTGTCAAGATCATACTGATGTCTAATGATTGAGGTTTGAGTATCCCACTCTTCAGGTAAAGACCTTAGAAATTTGGTGTTGGAATCCTCAACATCATACTTTTTGCCAACCAAAGATAGATTGTTCAAAAGTGTCAGGAATCTATCATACATCAGTAAGACTTTCATCAGTTAATCAAACTATTCGTACTCTTGAATCAGTAGAGCACTTCTGTTCTTCTTGATAGATCCAGTACCTTGGCATTGAGTTTCCAAGGTATCCCAAATCTCTTTAGCAGATCTGCATGCTATCACCCTATTTGACATGACAGCTTCAAGACTATTATGCAAAATATTTTTTACCTTTGCATCTCTGAGTACTTCAGCCTTTTCCTCAGGAGTCCATTCACTCTTTACCTTCTGAACATAGTGCTCAGGAACAGTATCTATTAATGGGACTAGTTTCTTGAGGATGTAAGGTCCATCATAGATCCTATCAAGATAATCATGATCTGTAACTTCCAGATACATCAACATCTTTACCCTGCATATAGGGTACTCAGACTTTTTGAGGATGGGAATTTTAATACTCTCATACTTGCTTGTCGACATCTTAAGATCGTTTCTGACTTTAATAAATCAGTTTGCTCTTATACCAATTGTTCCCCAGTGATTTACAATTGTAGAAGGGGGGTTGAATACAATTGTATAAGATTTTTGACTTTAATAATAATATTAACACAAATATGAAGAAATAACAGTTTTATTAATTCTGATATAAAACTGTTATAAACTCTCTCAAGAAATTCTGATGTTCTTGAGAGCTACTAGGTTACAAGTATTCTCGTTTAAGTGATTACAATAATGTAAAACCTAAATTGTGTTTATATACATCATACAGCTGCTCTATCAATTACAAGAAGTCAAATCAATTAACTACTGTTTACAATACATATCCTAATTGATAGCTACGATCCTATAAAATAGGATATGATAAATCAATCTTCTTTGATCTCTGGACTAATGTAAATCTTCATGTAATCCTGATCAGCTTCCAATCCTGATGGCAATCCTGATACTGACTCTATTCTTGATGACGTTAGCATCAGTATCTGATCAGTAATATAACGACCTAGAATTTTTTGCGATTTTATAAGTGTTTATTTAATTATTAAAGGTGAAATTATGTGCTATGATTATTTTGTGAAGTCAAGATACATGTGAAATCATGTTTATATGACTATGTGATGATTGGTAAGTGTTATATGTGCTTGTGGAACTTTAATTGTATTTTTGGAGCATTAAAAGTATTTTAAATATGCATTCTTAATCTTCTGAGATTTTTATAAAATCATCGGAGACGTTTTAAATTATGAAATCTTTCGCATTATCATATTTATGATATAATTTAGTTTTAAAAATTGGTGAGAGTATTTAATTGTGTGCGTAAGTATTTTAAAATTATTTAAAAAGTTTTATTCCATTTAAAGATATTAAACTTGTAAAAATCATATAGAATTCATTTTTGATCCCAAAATTATTTTAAAAATATGGGGAGGTCTGTAATTTCATAAAATTTATTTTAAAATTTTAAAAATTATTTTTATCTTAATTTTGCAATTTATTTCGATTTTTAAATGATTAAAATCAGCTTTTAAAAAGAAAATAGATTTTCAGCATTTGGTAAATTACGAAAATGCCCCTGAGGCTATATATTACTCCATGTAAGAACCCAAAATTTCGGTAGAATTAAAACTTTTCCTATTATGATGAAGTGCATCAATGAATAGTGATTTGGTGGATGAATAGTGATTTTGAGAATTAAGAAAAAATTTCACGCCACCCAATGTACAAGACATGGTATGGATATTTCGAAGTCATATTAGTGATTCACGGAGCAAATAATTGTATGTAAAGACGATCGGAATTCACAAATTCCAATTTGTATTCTGGTGTAATATTTGACCGGGCAGTGAATTATATATTATTATATTCAAGAAATGAGATATTAATTTTGAGGAATTAAGGATTAAGTGACAACCATTGGTGGAGAAATAAAAATACAAGGAAGGATATTACCTGCAAGTATCATGTAACTAGATAATTAGGAGAGTAAACTAGAAAGCAAAAAGTAATTAGATGAATAGTGTGAAGAATGTGCACCATACTTTAGGGGACAAGGAGGTATGGCTTGAACCTAGGCTACTAGACTAGGGTGGAGACATGTGAATGATATACATATCAATACATATCAATAATACATCCCATAATTCAAACCACACATCAAACAAGAAAAAAAAAATTAACAAGCTTGTCCAATACTCCTTGCACAAAACCCAAGGTGATAATATCAGCCATACATCTCTAATAATATCTAGATATCACATTATTTTGTCACTTGACCTTTCAAGTAACCAAGAAGCAAGCAAAACAATTCATTTCTCTCCATTCTTTCCAAGCTGCTAGCAGAAACACTCTCAAGAAGAAAATTCATATCTCCATTTATATCCATGATAAAATCACCATATTTTAACCACAGCTCCCTCATACTATGAAGAACATTCGCTCAAAATTTCATGTCAAGATGATGAGTATAGCCTAGTCAAATCTCCTCCCAAAGTTGAAGAACCGAGCTTCCCAGAACCCTAGACAGCTTCTGTACTGATTTTCAAACGGCCATATCTCCTTCATTACTCAATGAAATTTGGTGTTCTTTAGCTTGTTGGAAATCTGTTAAGATGCTCTACAACTTTCCTTTAGAAGCCTCAATCAGAAAAGCTGGGTAAGGGCCTCGTTTTCCATGATCTTTCAGTCGGGTTCTAATAACTCCGAATTACTAACTTTGTTTTCTTCATTTCTTTTGATCATTCAAGCTTACCCAAGGCTATACAAGGATTATACAAGGTTTAGAAAGCTATTACACACATCAAGGAAGGTATAAAACTCTAACCACTCTTAGTCATGGATTGTTTATGGTTTCTAATGTTAGATCTAAGAGTTTTAGTGCATATCTTGGTTATAGGAGTTATGGATGATAAAAATCTTGAGTTTATATGTTGTTGATGTGATTTTAAAGCTTGTACTTAGTGTATATAACCCCATGTATGCTATAGAGACAAATCTTGGTGGTTTTGATGGTAGATGTGATGTATAAAGTGGGTTCTTGAATGTTTAAGAAAAGATGTGTGATGTGTTAAATCCTGGGAGTATGTACTGTCTTGTGAGAGGGTTTTGAACCCCTAAATCTTGTCACCCGAGGACCTAATTTATATGGTTGAAAAGATAATTGAATGTAGTTTCTAGAAATATAAGGTTCATACCCAGGAGATGTGTAGATGTTGAGTTATGGCCGGATTAGTGCAGTGTGGTTCTGGAATTCAGACTGCACTGTGTTGTCCACTTGTGAACTGAGTTAGGACCCCTTAAAATTATGCTAGTGTTATGAAAATTTGAGGGTAGTTAGATTATAAAGTTGTGAAGGCTGTCCGAAAGAATTGGAGTAAAATTTGTATTTTTCAATTTTATAAAAATGTTAAAGCGAAGTACGCGCGAGTGAAAAAATCACCTAGGAGGTTAGTTCAACGTAGTTTTAAGAGTACTCACTTGTGTTTCAAGTTTGAGGAATGGATTCGAGTCGAATGGGTAACGAATGTGATAAAGTGATGACATGGTCATATGGGAGGGTTAGTGGTCACAAATTGGAGTCGTTAAGTTGGTCTTACATCCTTTAAAACCTTACGATTAAGTAGTGTTGTTAAGGTACTAACGTACGAATATTGATTATGTATAGATCTTCGTTCCACGTCGCGAGCTCGACCACCCCACCCTAACCAAGGCAAGTTTACTTTTCAAAACTTATATATAAGGATTTTCACTGTTGTGTTTGTAGCTTTCAAACGTATTATATGCTTATGGTTTATGAGGTTTGTTGAAGTTTGAGATATATGCACATATATGTTTGTACACCCTTGAACTTAGAATGAAAATGTTTTCTTCGGACAACGACTCTAGCAATAGAGATCGTAGCGGTCCAAATATACTATTGACCGGGGAGCGGTATATTATTGTATCGTGATTAAATTGAGAAAACCCGAAGGGTCATTCGGGAAGTATCGTATAATTAAGTATTTATTATTTATACATTATTATAAATACTCAAAAATATCTATCTTGGATTAAAAGCTTATTTTAATTAAATAATTATTTTATTAATTGTTTATATTAAATCTCAAAATATCATTTATTAATTATTGTTCATTATTTTAAAGAGTAAACTAATCCAAGATACCTTCACCGTTTTCAAACTCGAACTCTTTTGAACCCAAAACATTTTCGAAAACCCCCGGTCAGGTTTTGCTTCTTATACACTTTTCAAGAATTATCGGTCGACTGAGGTCGAACTTCAACTACTCAAATTTTCTATCAAAATGATTTTTGACAAGAAAGAAAAAAAAGGGGACTCTGGCAGGTGTGAGAATCGTTGACGAACGATTCCCGGGATGTGTAAGCGGCCGTGAGCCAGGCGGTCCATCAATTATTATTCCGGCCCAGGTGTTGCCGAAGGATGATTACGGATGTAGTTTTCATCGAGGGTGATTACGGATGTAATTTTCACCCGAGGATAGTTACGGATGTAGTTTCTATCCTTCTACCGGTAGAGAAGACCCGCGGATTGTTGGACTTGGTTGTGGCGACTGATCATCGTCAATCCTTGTCAGGTTTTTATGTTTTCTTCTAGTCCCATCCTCCACTTTGGAAAAATACTCAAGCACTGCTTCTTGGGCCTAAGTGCCAAGTTGCCGATAGTGTGGTTTTTGATAAGAAAAACATTGACATCGTGCAGTATCTAGAACTGCAAGATTTTCTATAAAGATTGGCACGTGTTAGTGCATTCTTGCAATTATTTCCAAGAATGAAATGTTTTTGAATGAGAAACCTTCTAAGCTAATGGAAGGAAAGAGGTTTGCAATGATGTATTCCCTGTACAGTATGTTAACCGTAGAGTGTTTTGCCGAAAATGATATACTCATATGTATATATTTTCAAACTTGAGATGTATTGAAATGGGAACCTTATAAAGGGTTCATATGTTATTCTTAAAGCTCGTTAGTGAGTATAGATGTTTTATTCAAACTCGGACATATATATTGTCCAATTATGTTTTGAAATCTGAGATATATACCCATATAGTTGGGAATGTTTTCGAAATAAACCACATTATTATATTTCAAAATGGTGAACTTGCTGAGCATTATGTAGCTCATTCTTTCTTTATAAAAACTTTTCAGAAAAAGAAGAATTTGGCCGATTAAATCCGCACTAGCAGAAGAGGAGTAGAAGATTTACCCCGGAGATGATTTAGTTCCTGATAAATACTACAGAGTAAGTCTGATAGGTTTTCAACTGTAATAGTAAGACTTGTCTTCAAGTGTAGTTGTATAAGTGGAAGTGCGTAAGATTCTGGATTGTACAGATGAATTGTAATATTTAGTGTTACTTTTTATTATCGTTTCTGAGGCTCTAACTTGTTTGTGCGTAAGATTGAGGTCTGGATGGATGTATTGTTGAGTTGTAAAGTTAATACAGGTATGATATGGTTGGATGGTGATGTGACGACCTGAATCTTTGACCTCAGATTTGGGGGCGCCACAGAAATGGTATCAGAGCGATAAGTTACAGTACTCAGAAACGAGAGTGTTGAGAGTTAAGTCTAAGTAGGAGAATGACATAAGAGATCGTAGTAAACTTATTATTGGACTTCCGGAAGAGTTACCGGTGAGTAGAATGGACTGGAGTGTTTACTGGAGGTATTATACTAGGGTCGATAGAATCCTTAGAGACCTTCAGAATGATGAATAGAGGTTTGAGAGTTGTACATGACCTATCATAGGTAATGATATAGGAAGCAGAGCGAAATCTCAAGAGCAGCTGAGGTAGAGGCGATATTGCCAATATGATCGGATGACTAGGCTGGCATAAATTTTGTGGCCCATAGTCCTCCACAGTTTAGGAGGCGGCATTTTAAGAATCAAGAAGTTTAGACTTCCCTACATAATTAAGGGTACTTAGTACTTGGAATAATGAAAGTCTTTTACTTTGGTTATAAGATCCGATTTTATATAAGTAACGGGTTTACCTGAAAGTTGGTCACTATGTCGTTGTGGATTTCATTACCCTTGATGGCGAATTTTACATGTATTATACGAGAATGTTATCATAAGACGAGCGTGCTAGATAATTCCATGCATGATTCGGACGCTAGAGCATGGTAGTTCAACTTAGAGAACAAACAAGTAGAATTAACAAAGGGACTCAAGAGAAGTTGAATATGGTTGCAACGAGCGATACAGTGATCTCAGAGTCTACCAAAAGAAAAGACCAGTGGGTCTAGAGTGGGATCCTTTGATAGAGATGTTATCAGGGACTATGTATATATGTATTGTAGACCTCAATATTTTTGGTATATGTTCACATACACACACCCGCCACTGAACCTATGGACTGCACTGAGATCCCTGAGAGATCTCTTTGATCTGTTCCCAAGGGGAACCGGCCACTTGTGATTCATGTCGGAAGGCATGAAGTAGGGCCCCATGGACTTAGCAGGTGTCCCCGGAATGATGTGAAGCTTGGTCTTCAAGATAAAGCACGGAAATGACAAATATATTTGTGAAACCCCAACTCGATAAATGACTTTAAGATGATGATTGAGAGACGCACTAGTTGGTGTCTTGTATTACGAAGACGAAGAGATGGAGTTACCCTCATAATGGTGATAATGAGATGCACGAATGATTATTAACTTATTTTGGTAACTACCGGCAGGTGCACTACTTCATTTTAAACTGTTCACTAACCCTGTTACCTCGATTAGTTTATATCAGGTAACCCTTCTAGCTTTCTACTTCAAACTTGTGGAATAACAACCAGTGAGATACTTTCCCTAAAGCAGGACTTATCCGAAGTAATTTTATTTGATCCATGAAAATTCTATTCAAAAATTTATGATGATCTTGTTCGGCTCAGGCCTATTTACACTTTCTTTCAATTATCCAAGGAAGGTTCAACAAATATTTCCTTAATTAATCGATGAATATTACTTAACGAATAATGATATTTGATTGCTTCTTTCATACTTGCACTCTTCAGTTGAGCTCATAAATATTTAACAAATTACTGAGGACATGGATGATCTAATGTCCAGACATCCTTCATGAATTCTTTTCTTCAATTCAAGATGAGATTGTACATCGTACATTGAAATCATAGTAAGGATATCATTTTGATATTGGTATTCTGAATTTAATTCTATTGTAGGATCTGATAAAGCATGTGTACGGAGGCACCCTTGGGTGGACCGTTTCACTGGTAAGTAATATTTGATGAGAGGTTATCGATTGTTCCCATACCTAGAATATTCTCTTCAGATTTTATAGTTTTCTTTTTCAAACTTAATAACTTCTTATTTCCATTCGTTGTCCGAGTAGCCTAAAGTTTCTTCAGTGGCTACGATGTTGAAATTCCATTCTAGCCATTTGAAACTGGCTAGTCGATATGTCAATATGAATGACTAGTTGATTGTTCTAACTAGTCAAAATTGTAATGTTGTGAAGAACACCTAGCTAATTGTCCTAGCTAGTGGTGATGTCTCAAACAGGTGAACTAGCAAATTTTGTCTAGTAAGTGCTAGTGTTTCTTGAAAAGGACTAGTTATTGTTTCACTGGTCCAACTCCCAATTTAATTCATTCCGCAATGCATTTTGCATGTGGTAAAGTATGATGATGAAAGTTTTGACGAATAACTTGATTGAGACCTAGTGAGGTCGCCCACTCAACTTGAATTCTACCCATCTTCGTATCAGACTTTATGTCACTTGAATATTCTGTTCTTTCATTCATATAATGAAGATTCCTTTGAAATCATAGATTACTTGAATGATAAACTGCTTCATTTTTTTTATTTTCATAGAGTAGAATTGCTTTCGATTGATTGACCTTTATCAATGGGACTTTTAGATCCTCTATTTTTGAGGAAAAGTATTCACCAGATGTAAGAATGGTATAAAGACCGTCTTTATGACTTTTGTATCCAACAATCATTGCCCTCGTGCAACACTCTCTATGATATCACATTACAAAATTATCAGGACATGAAGGAATAAACCTTGTTGTATTCTTTCTGTCCATCCTTACATCTCCAAAAATCGAGACTCCTAGTATTTGGAACCATCAACATTCTTGGAACATCCAATATGGAATTCTTATTGAAATTATCTATTGGACCTTGTTATTTTGAAACCATTCCTTTCAAAAGTGATTACTCTAAGGTGAACAGGAGGTACAATTGTGAACCATTGCACCAATATGAGATCAAAAACCAAATGTTGTAATTGTGCAGCCAGAGCGTTATGCCGAGTAATTATTTAAAGTAGGAATAACATGTCGGGGCATACCACAAGGACCTTTAATATTAGTGTGAGGAAGGTTATAAGAAATGATGAGGTGGTTGGGAGTACGCTCCTACCAACCGTTGTCAGGATGTTATATTAATGAATTCTGGAGTTACCAAGCCTTTTCCTGATCCAAGAAATTCAAATCGATTGCGATGTAAGACATATCCTTGGAGGAAACTAACATGGAAGTGAGATGGACAAGAAAGGAAGAAATATCCTGGCAAGAATGTGAAGCTTTACTTAGCTTAAAGGGATTGATGCACACAGAGAGACTTAAAGATTAACAGGCCCCTAATAGCAAATGGATGCATGGATATATGCCAATGATCCTTCGAGATTACCACCTAATCAAGTTTATTGGGAATCGCAGCAGCATGCAGGCCTCAGACTGATTGGCGCCAGTTGTGAAATAGGACGAGCGTATGACATCTTACATATACCATCGAGAACCGATACTCCTAACCGGAGATGTAGGAATTGTTGACTAGTTAAAACGCGTAGTTGTTTTCAAGGATAAGGTTGAAAAGCGGGTTTCACCAACTCAAGATCGACCTCTGTACTGTGCCAAAGTTGGCATTTCACACTAATATAAACGTTATAAAATTATGGTAGTATCAGTTGAGTGTACTAACGAGTCGGAAGCCTTTATGGATTAATGAACAAAGTTTTGGAATGAAATGAGATATTAGCAACAACCTCGTTGTTAGGTATACTTGATGATAAAAAGAGGACTTTGAGGGTCACGATGATGCGTCTTTCGAGAGTTTAAGAGGTGTGCTGATGCAGTAGAAAAAGGATGATAGCCTATACTTCTAAACAACATAAAGGTTACGAGATAGGATATACTAACCGTGAGTCGGGGATTAGTCATGATAGCGTTCACGCATAAAACTGAGACGTTAACCTTATAGGAAAAGTGTGAAATTTTTTCCACAAGTGCCATAAGTATATCTTCATATTAGAACTAAAAATAAGAAAGAGAAGGTGATGAAAGGGAGCCGGGAGTATAATGGAGAAATTTGTTATTACCCAGGAAAGGCCAGTGTGGTGGCCGATACTTATAGAAGGGATTATTCAAAATTGGAATTCAGTCAGTATTGACCAAGAAAAAATAGAGTATATACAATAAAGAATAATGTTAGAGGAAAATGACTAAATTATGGGGAATGACAAAGATGTACAGAGAATTAAGAGAATGTTTGGCAAACGGATATGAAGAATGGTATTGGCAAACTATTAAGTACAAATGCAACATCTCAAAAACAAAATGATAGAGATCTAGTGGATCAATTCCGCCCGTAGAAAATCTTGAACGTGGACAGAATTATAATGAATTTCATAAGCAGGTTGCCGAAGACCGAGCCAAGAGATGGCCCTAGTTGATTCATAATTGTTGAACCAAGTGATTTACCTGCGAAAGACTTTCCATTTAGAAGATTATTGATTTATATACGGAAGAGATGGTGGTGCAATATAAAATTTCTGCAGCGATTACGTCAGATAAAGACTTAAAGTTAAACTTCGAATATTGAAGGTGCTTTCAAGTATATTTAACAAAGAGATTGAGCGTATGTACTAATTTGATCTGTGGCTGACGGACAGGGAAGAAGAATTATCCAGACGATCGAATTTATTTTTAGTGTCGTGCCTTAGGTTTCAAGGGGCAGTCGAGAATAAAAACTTATCCATGAAATGAATGTTGTTATCACGATCGTCACCATGCGAACGTAAGGATGTCTCTTGTAGAGCTTACTGCGAAAGAAGAAGTTTCGCTTTTCTTGCGTTACGAAGAAGTCAATGAACGAGGGACATAGTAGCTGAACTGGTTCGACGTATACCGAAGACTATACAGTATCCATACCAAGTGGAAACGGCTGACGGGAGGCAACACATGCATGCTAATCAAGCCAAGGAATATGAGGAATACCATGCGTATTGACATTCCCTCAGATTATAAAACATGACCGCAAAGTATTCACGGGCCAACGATACAATGACTCAACACGGATACTATGAACAAGGTAGTAGAGGAATGTATAAGTATTGGGATAGAAATTTTCATTCATAGAACAACCGATAAGGAATACAGGTCGAGGAGAGTATGCGTTGAGAAACAACATTAAAGCGTTGGTGAGACCCAGGTGAGAGAACAAAAGGGTTGAAGTGTCAACCTGAGAGTTGGAAAGGGTAAAGTTGGAATTGTATCCACAACTATTTTCCTTAGGTTCTTAAGATAGAATCCTTTTAAGGAGATGAGACTGCAATATCCCTAATTTTTGTGAATATTCGAAACCTGGATGAATAGTAATTTTATGGGTGGATAAGAAAATTTTGCAATCACGATATGTACGAATTATTAAATGAAGATTTCGAATTGATATTATGTCCTTACGGTACAGACGAGTGTATGTAAAAGTCATTAGTTTTTTTTACGAAACCCATTATTTTGAATGGTCAAAATTTATGAGATATCAAAGGAGTATGAGGTGGGAAACTTCGTGATGCTAAAGGTATCCCCTGGAAAGGATTGATGCGGTTTGTTAAGAAAGAGAAGTTAAGTCTGAGGTTTATTGGACCTTTTGAGATTTTTAGGCGTATTGAGAAATTAGCCTACGAGTTAGCCTTGCCCCAAGCTTGCAGCAAGTTCATAATGTGTTTCATATGTCTATGTTATGACCCTACCACACTGACTATCGGCATGTGATAGAGTACAACCAAGTGGACCTATGACCCGACTTGACCTATGTGGAGCAACCCGTAGAAATCATGGATAGAGAAGAACAAGTGCTGAGGAACAAGGTTTTCAAACTAATAAGGAATTGTGAGAAAATCAAGATGTGGAAGAATCCTCCTGGAAGTTGAAAGTGTGAAACAAAGAAGGAGTAACCCCAGTGATTCCTAAACTGATTCCGGGACGGAATCCTTTTAAGGAGGGGAGACTGTAAGAACCCAAAATTTCGGTAGAATTAAAACTTTTCCTATTATGATGAAGTGCATCAATGAATAGTGATTTGGTGGATGAATAGTGATTTTGAGGATTAAGAAAAATTTTCACGCCACCCTATGTACAAGACATGGTATGGATATTTCGAAGTCATATTAGTGATTCACGGAGCAAATAAGTGTATGTAAAGACGATCGGAATTCAGAAATTCCAATTTGTATTCTGGTGTAATATTTGACCGGGCAGTGAATTATATATTATTATATTCAAGAAATGAGATATTAATTTTGAGGAATTAAGGATTAAGTGACAACCATTGGTGGAGAAATAAAAATACAAGGAAGGATATTACATGCAAGTATCATGTAACTAGATAATTAGGAGAGTAAACTAGAAAGCAAAAAGTAACTAGATGAATAGTGTAAAGAATGTGCACCATACTTTAGGGGACAAGGAGGTATGGCTTGAACCTAGGCTACAAGACTAGGGTGGAGACATGTGAATGATATACATATCAATACATATCAATAATACATCCCATAATTCAAACCACACATCAAACAAGAAAAAAACAATTAGCAAGCTTGTCCAATACTCCTTGCACAAAACCCAAGGTGATAATATCAGCCATACATCTCTAATAATATCTAGATATCACATTATTTTGTCACTTGACCTTTCAAGTAACCAAGAAGCAAGCAAAACAATCCATTTCTCTCCATTCTTTCCAAGCTGCTAGCAGAAACACTCTCAAGAAGAAAATTCATATCTCCATTTATATCCATGATAAAATCACTATATTTTAACCACAGCTCCCTCATACTATGAAGAACATTCGCTCAAAATCTCATGTCAAGATGATGAGTATAGCCTAGTCAAATCTCCTCCCAAAGTTGAAGAACCGAGCTTCCCAGAACCCTAGACAGCTTCTGTACAGATTTTCAAACGGCCATATCTCTTTCATTACTCAATGAAATTTGGTGTTCTTTAGCTTGTTGGAAAGCTGTTAAGATGATCTACAACTTTCCTTTAGAAGCCTCAATCAATAAAGCTGGGTAAGGGCCTCGTTTTCCATGATCTTTCAGTCGGGTTCTAATAACTCCGAATTACTAACTTTGTTTTCTTCATTTGTTTTGATCATTCAAACTTACCCAAGGCTATACAAGGATTATACAAGGTTTAGAAAGCTATTACACACATCAAGGAAGGTATAAAACTCTAACCACTCTTAGTCATGGATTGTTTATGGTTTATAATGTTAGATCTAAGAGTTTTAGTGCATATCTTGGTTATAGGAGTTATGGATGATGAAAATCTTGAGGTTATATGTTGTTGATGTGATTTTAAAGCTTGTACTTAGTGTATATAACCCCATGTATGCTATAGAGACAAATCTTGGTGGTTTTGATGGTAGATGTAATGTATAAAGTGGGTTCTTGAATGTTTAAGAAAAGATGTGTACTGTGGTAAATCCTGGGAGTATGTACTATCTTGTGAGAGGGTTTTGAACCCCTAAATCTTGTCACCCGAGGACCTAATTTATATGGTTGGAAAGATAATTGAATGTAGTTTCTAGAAATATAAGGGTCATACCCAGGAGATGTGTAGATCTTGAGTTATGGCCGGATTAGTTCAGTGTGGTTCTGGAATTCAGACTGCACTGTGTTGTCCACTTGTGAACTGAGTTAGGACCCCTTAAAATTATGCTAGTGTTATGAAAATATGAGGGTAGTTAGATTATACAGTTGTGAAGGCTGTCCGAAAGAATTGGAGTAAAATTTGTATTTTTCAATTTTATAAAAATGTTAAGGCGAAGTGCGCGCGAGTGAAAAAATCACCTAGGAGGTTAGTTTAACGTAGTTTTAAGAGTACTCACTTGTGTTTCAAGTTTGAGGAATGGATTCGAGTCGAATGGCTAACGAATGTGATAAAGTGATGACATGGTCATATGGGAGGGTTAGTGGTCACAAATTGGAGTCGTTAAGTTGGTCTTACATCCTTTAAAACCTCACGATTAAGTAGTGTTGTTAAGGTACTAACGTACGAATATTGATTATGTATAGATCTTCGTTCCACGTCGCGAGCTCGACCACCCCACCCTAACCAAGGCAAGTTTAATTTTCAAAACTTATATATAAGGATTTTCACTGTTGTGTTTGCAGCTTTCAAACGTATTATATGCTTATGCTTTATGAGGTTATGTTGAAGTTTGAGATATATGCACATATATGTTTGTACACCCTTGAACTTAGAATGAAAATGTTTTCTTCGGACAACGACTCTAGCAATAGAGGTCGTAGAGGTCCAAATATACTATTGACCAGGGAGCGGTATATTATTGTATCGTGATTAAATTGCGAAAACCCGAAGGGTCATTCGGGAAGTATCGTATACTTAAGTATTTATTATTTTTACATTATTATAAATACTCAAAAATATCTATCTTGGATTAGAAGCTTATTTTAATTAAATAATTATTTTATTAATTGTTTATATTAAATCTAAAAATATCATTTATTAATTATTGTTCATTATTTTAAAGACAAAACTAATCCAAGATACCTTCACCGTTCTTAAACTCGAACCCTTTCGAACCCAAAACATTTTCGAAAACCCCCGGTCAGGTTTTGCTTCTTATACACTTTTCAAGAATTATCGGTCGACTGAGGTCGAACTTCAACTACTCGAATTTTCTATCAAAATGATTTTTGACAAGAAAGAAAAAAAAGGGACTCTGGCAGGTGTGGGAATCGTTGACGAACGATTCCCGGGATGTGTAAGCGGCCGTGAGCCAGGCGGTCCATCAATTATTATTCCGGCCCAGGTGTTGCCGAAGGATGATTACGGATGTAGTTTTCATCGAGGGTGATTACGGATGTAGTTTTCACCCGAGGATAGTTACGGATGTAGTTTCTATCCTTCTACCGGTAGAGAAGACCCGCGGATTGTTGGACTTGGTTGTGGCGACTGATCATCGTCAATCCTTGTCAGGTTTTTATGTTATCTTCCAGTCCCATCCTCCACTTTGGAAAAATACTCAAGCACTGCTTCTTGGGCCTAAGTGCCAAGTTGCCGATAGTGTGGTTTTTGATAAGAAAAACATTGACATCGTGCAGTATCTAGAACTGCAAGATTTTCTGTAAAGATTGGCACGTGTTAGTGCACTCTTGCAATTATTTCCAAGAATGAAATGTTTTTGAATGAGAAACCTTCTAAGCTAATGGAAGGAAAGAGGTTTGCAATGATGTATTCCCTGTACAGTATGTTAACCGTAGAGTGTTTTACCGAAAATGATATACTCATATGTATATATTTTCAAACTTGAGATATATTGAAATGGGAACCTTATAAAGGGTTCATATGTTATTCTTAAAGCTCCTTAGTGAGTATAGATGTTTTATTCAAACTCGGACATATATATTGTCCAATTATGTTTTGAAATCTGATATATATACCCATATAGTTGGGAATGTTTTCGAAATAAACCACATTATTATTTTTCAAAATGGTGAACTTGTTGAGCATTATGTAGCTCATTCTTGCTTTATAAAAACTTTTCAGAAAGAGAAGAATTTGGCCGATTAACTCCGCACTAGCAGAAGAGGAGTAGAAGATTTACCCTGGAGATGATTTAGTTCCTGATAAATACTACAGAGTAAGTCTGATAGGTTTTCAACTGTAATAGTAAGACTTGTCTTCAAGTGTAGTTGTATAAGTGGAAGTGCGTAAGATTCTGGATTGTACAGATGAATTGTAATATTTAGTGTTACTTTTGATTATCGTTTCTGAGGCTCTAACTTGTTTGTGCGTAAGATTGAGGTCTGGATGGATGTATTGTTGAGTTGTAAAGTTAATACAGGTATGATATGGTTGGATGGTGATGTGACAACCTGAATCTTTGACCTCAGATTTGGGGGCGCCACACTCCGCCACCTCATTTCTTCTCCCTGGTCATCTCTTTCCGCTGCTGTTAACTGTCTCCATCCTCCTTCCATTTCTTTTGATTTTCAAGTCCCAAATCATGTTTATATCACCATTTGAATTGTTTATATTATGTTCTTGTGATTAGTTCTTGTTATGGTGGAGTTTTTGTAAAATTATATGTAAGTATATGTATGTATATACTCGGATCATTGCATGTAAGGACTTGGGGCTGAGTTTTACTGAATTAAAGCTTGAAAACAGATTTTAGATGATTAAAATGAAGTCTTAGAGGAGTTTGGAGGCTGGTTGCGAGTTGTGGTCGAAACCCCACCGGCGACCATGGCATTTTCCGGTGAGGGCTGACAGGTGGTGGTGGGTTGTTGGTTCTAAAGTCTAGATAAATGATTTGGAGTATATATATGTGAACAAAACTGATTGCATGTAAGGGTTTTCGGTGTTTTTGATTTTTATTCGAAATAATATACATATATATATATATGAATGATATGAATTTTATGTTTGATTCTTGTTAATTGAGTATTGTTCTTGATGATTTCATGTTAGTTGTTTAACATGTTTAATGATTATTATTAAGGTACTAATTTGCATGTGGATTTATGTGAATTCTTAGTTAACTTTCGGATTGTTTATATTAGTAGTAAAACTGCTACTGTATACTAACTCATTCCGTGCCTATTTCAAATCTGATCTTAAATCTAATTATATATTTGGATTCCTTATGAAAAAATAGGTGGAATAGGCTCTTGAATCATGTCAAACGAATTTAAAATGAATGAGTTATGGTCGGTCAAAGTTGAACCATTAGGGTTGACTTCGGGAAAAGAAAGAATAGTATGATTTGGGTGATGTAAATTTGATTGTTATAACTTGTTAAGTGTACATGGTTGTTCTTGATAATAACTAGTTGATAATTAGTAAGACCATGATATGATTATATATTACTAGCTTAATTTAAAAGGTAAATAGAATTTATATGTGTAAGCAAATGGATATTTGTACGTTAAAGTTATATGATGATTTTTCTGACAACCATTTTTATGTTATAATTTCAGAGTTGAGTACTGTATTGTAAGTTGTAAGTATAAGTTGAAATTGAGATGTGATTGTTGGTTTGGTTGTGATTTGAGTCGGATATGTTCCGACGGGATAGTTCATTTTACAAAGGGGACTCTGCCCGATTTTTGTTAGATCATAAAGTGTATAGTATAAGGTTATAAGCTAATTATAATTCAAGGTGATATTATGTGCTAAGTGCTTAAGTGATTACTTGGTTATATGAAATTACTTGGTAAATATGTTTAGTATAGTCAATATGTATATATGTATTAAATGTTAACGCGTTATAGGAACCATTTGGGTAGAATAAAGTTAGACGATTGAGGATTATAGTATACTGAAATAGTACTTTACCTTATTGTAGGTGCAAGTAGGAAGCCGGTAAGAAGTCATTATGCGTGTAAATGGAATTTCAAGAACGAGGATATTTATCAGAGTTGAAAAGTATATTGATATCGAGACGGACAAATTTTGGAGGAAAGATCGACGTATAGTCGATTAGAAACCAACGTATAAAGAGGTAGAGACTGACGCAAAGTGAGTGACGATTCAATGTGTTGGAAACAGAACTACGTGTATTATGGCAAGTGTTTCTATTCCTCACTTATTGTTCAAGTGAAGTATATCTCGTTCTGTTAATTATCAAATATTCTTTCAAATCAGTTTGCAAGTAATCAGTACCTTGTTGTACCCTTCCATTGAGTTATCTTGTGAATTATCCTTAAATATACATTGATTTTTATGCACCCTATGACTACCCTTCTTTAGATTAACAGTGAACTTTGATTCTATAATCTGTTCCCTTATTTTAAGCTTAGACCTTTATTGTGCTTATCATCTTATACCCTATGAACTCAATCGGACTTTTAAGTCTTAAATACAATTTCTAAAACTTAAACGCCTGTCTTATATTTATTGATTGATAAACCTTACTCTAGTTATCAAATCATGTTTTATTAACTTAAGTATTACTTACTCATGTTTTCTTAATTTCTATCTTATTGAACAATGTTTTAGTAAACCAAGTTTACTGAACCTCTGTTTTAAAGAACCAGGTTTTAACGAACCATATTTTAAGGAATCAAATTTTTGCTGAACTTGACTTTCAATAAACCTTATTTCAACAAAACTTTGTTTTCAAAAAAAAGTTATATGCTACTAAACCCTGTTTTGAAGTTCATATTCAAACGAACCTTGATTTAGAAAGTAAGACTTATTTATTATGCCCTGTCTAACCATTGTTTCATAAATGCAAGACCTTTATCTCCATAAATTGATTGGTTGCCCTGCTTTAATGTTTTAAAACTATATATATTGCAATGTTGATCAAACCACTAACTTAAAGACTTGATTACCATTCTTGATATTAATTACTTTTTAAACTGAGTTAATTGCCCTAAAACTAGTCAGGATACATATCTTTGACCTTTGACTTAAATTTCATTCCTTGTACTCTGATCAAAGCCTTGATTCCTTTTAAGTCTATATCTTCTTGATTTAGACTTGTATTCATATTTCATTGATGTCAGAGAACTTATTCAAACCCTTTGGCTTTTATCATTGCAAATCAAACTGAGTTGTTTTCTTAAAATACTTTGAAGTTACTTAGACTTGAATGATTTGTTATCAGAGAGTCGAAGGTACTTCGAAGTAAAGGTTTTTGAAAAGATTAAGTATTAAAATGTTTATGAAGTTAAAAAGAGTTTTGCAAAGCTTAATGTTTTAAAATGAGATTTTTAATAAAAATGTTAGGAACTCCGTCTAAATGGTTTCCACGGATTCCTGACGATTGGAGAGACGGGGCGAACGGGTAATGCTGGCTCCGTCGGTTTGTGTATGTATTAGTGTAGTTCTGGTCTGTCCAGTTTGACACCTTTATAGGCCAATGTGTTGCCTCTTGGGAACCCAAGCTATCCTAATGAGAGGATTGATGTTCAGAGGGACTCTGTGTCCGGTATGGGGACTTTATGGGTTGATCACCCGTATTGTCTGTTATGAAATAAAACCCTCCAATCACTTTTAAAATGTTTTATTTATAAGACTGTGAAATGAATATGGTTTATTATTGGAAATGTCAATTGCCTTGCACATATTTTATTATCAACTTTTGCTTTGCCTTTCAGTTGATATCTTGTTGTTATCAAACGTCAGTATTATTCTATTGCTTCCGATTATATCATTCTGCCATCTTATTATTGTTGGAAGCCAGCTTTATGTTTGTTGTCAGTTTTCAGTTTATTAAGAAGTTGTTACTTCACTATTCACTTGCTGAGCATTGTTGGCTCACTCTTGTTTTAGTCATCTAACCTTTCAACTAGACTTAAGAATGGTCTACCTACGTCTTATAATTCGAGCGAGTGTGGCAAGGCGTTCTATTCAAGTTAGATTTCAGAATCAGCATGGATTCATATAGTATTGGACTGCGCTTCTGATAAAAAGGTATAGTAGTTATAATAGTTGTTGTAATTTAGATTCTTGTTTCATACTATAACCTGAGATCAATCCTTGTTGAGGGGTCGTCTGTATAATTAAGTTATACTTAATTGTATTGGTTGTGGCACCAAATCTGGACCCCGGATTTGGGGCGTCACAAGTAGTCTAGATCCTGACATCACTTGAATCAATAACTAATAGGACAGTACACATAAACCAAGAAGATTTATTTAATACAAGTAAATAAATGAGTAAAAAAATTAAATATGAAAAACAAGTAAGTTATATACTTGAACCTTAGCATGATGCCAAAGAAATTCTTTTCTATTACTCCTTGATCCACCTTAAGGTACATACAACTTAAATGCCTTATGAAAGAAGTATAAGTCATCATATTTCTTACTAAATTATGATATATACATTACACAATGTGAAATTTGAATTCATATTTAACTTACGTTCGTGCAGATGTTGTCAAGCGTATTTTCCTTTCTTGTTTCAACAGATCAAACATGTAGATAACACTTTCATAGAGCCAAAAAAGGGTCAACATTCAGTGATATCTACAATGATGTATATGTTGGATTATAATAGCATTACAATTACTAAAAGAAATTTATTTTGTTCTTACTCTTGGATGTAGAGTGTTTGGATAAAACACTTCTCTTTATTAGCAACCAAAAAATATGTCAAGTACTCAGTTGCTTCGTGTTGACGTTAATAGTCATGAATATGTGGTATTGCTAATCTAGATGGCAACATGAATGCAAACGTATCATCCTTGCGCAACGTGCTAACTTACCTACGAAAATTAATTATTAAAATAAAAATGTGTTTTGCTCTATTTTAAAGTAAATAAAAGGAAAAAAGACTTAGTTTTACTTTAGAAAGTTTCCAAAATTGGTATATTTAGCCCACTCATTTTCAAAAATTGATTGACATCATCATGTGCGATGTAAATCAGATCTTCTCCGTTTCCTTCAAACTTAAAGACCTCATCTTTTTTACTAGATGGCCTCTTAGTAAGCAAAAAAAGTGATGATCAGCAATGCTCACTTGAATTTATGTCATCACCAAGTACTGTAGGAGTTTTCTTCATAGGAGTCACTGAACATTTACTATACGTGGTATTTTGTACATCCACGTATGATGATCCTTCTTATATTTCTATAGAATAAATCGAAGAGAGGACAACATGTATGATGATCTTTCATTTTGGAAGTGTAATGAATAGACAACGATATGAGTATACTCGTCTAAATCAGGAGTATTTATCTGCAATAATTTCAACAATTTTGAAATAAGTTAACCGACATATCAATTTATCCATATACATGGACTAAAAGATATATGCCAATGCAGACAATCTTCCAATCCTGCTCAGCTTCACAATCCCGACGAGCCTTCAAATACTGAAGACCACCAATACGGATGACGTCACCTATCAGTTCCTGATCAGCTTCTCAGGATAGATCCTGACACCCATTGAATCGATATTTCCAACAGAGTTCGTATTTATTTATTCACGATCTATTCACTTCATCTCTTATTTGTTGTCTATTTCATTCCTCAAATCTTGGAATATACGCGATTTTTTAATAATAATAATAATAATAATAATAATAAAATAATAATAAAATTAATAAAATTAATAAAAATAATAATAATAATAATAATAATAATAGTAATAATAATAATAATAATAATAATAATAATAATAATAATAATAATAATAATAATAATTATTGAGTATGGAATACACACAAAAAAATACAGAGGGGGGTGAATGTATTTCAAACTTTTCTTTCGATTTGGCTTGACAACAGTTTGTTTGAAGGTTTGAATCTGATTTGATGTATGTGTAGCAAAGTGTGTGTTTGTGCTTAATAGAATATATAAGTGTGGAAATAAAACATAAGAACACAATCACTCACTTTAATCTAACGTTGTATTAGATAAAATTTTGCTACAATCTGTGAATACAAATATTATTATTCTCAGTTTCGTTTTTCTCTGAGAGATGTTATCTATGAAATTACAATGAAAAACATTTTCTGCTAAAGAAGTGAGGTTGTACACTTAAAGAACATGTGTACAACCTACTTACTACAAATGTAGTGACAGACATATACACTTTCTAACTTATCTATCCCTGTTTAGTATACGTCCAGGCAGCATGCAATTTGACTTTCTTTAACCTGCCCAGATCCACTATTTTAGCAGCTTGTCCCTTCTAACATCTCTCTAAGCTTCTTTGTAGACTTTCCATGTACACTTTACAGTTTTATTTTTGGAATTCTTGAGATGTCGAAAAGCTTCCTGAGTCCTTGAGATATCGAATGTAACTTTGACTTGTTGACTCTTAGAGAACTCGAGTGATGTTTTAAATTGTTGACTTCTTGAGTTCTCAAATAGAGTATTAGACATGTCGAATCCCTGAGCTATCGAATGAGGCTTTAACTTGTTGACTCCTTGAGATATCGAACGGTGTCTTATGCGATATCGAATCCCTGACTTCTCAAAACCTTGACTTCTCGAATAAACCAAAATACTTCTCGAATTAGTACTTAGACAAATCTTCAATCTTCAAATTCTAACTGTGTTTATTTCTGCAACCTTGTTCTCCAAGCTTGAGGCATGATCTCTGGATCTTCTTTCAAGCATTATTTCATGACTTAATTTATACAAGTACACAGCTAGGAATTTGGTGCCTATTACAAGTACTGAATCCAAGAATAAACTCTACAACTAGAGGGTTCCCCAGTTAAGGGGTCATGTAAGTAATGAAAAGCATTACAAACAATTAGGCTTGTTATTAGATGTATACAGGCATGCCTCTGTGACTAATAATAATAATAATAATAATAATAATAATAATAATAATAATAATAATAATAATAATAATAATAATAATAATAATAGAATTGCATTAGAATCAGATTTATCAGATTTACTAATGAAATTTGTTTTCTAATTAGAATAGAATAAGAAATGTATTTTAATTTTATTATGTGTCACATACTCCTAACTAGTATAGGCTAGTTATCACTCTTTATAGATATAAATATCACGTCTCCTGTAAAAAGTGTTAACCTAATATTGAGAAAAGGATAAAAGGAGCCAGCGGAGCAGTAGAAAAGCAGTGTACATGCCCTGATGCCCTGATCTTTTACAAAGACAAGTACTGAGTCCATTAATTTTTTCTATATATAATACGCCAACAAGGGAGAAATAATTGTGAGAATTTTTAATCTCATAAAAAGACAATTTTACCCTTACGAAGCTCGTGATTTGGTATCCGGTGTACCCCGAAAAACCCATATTTGCCTTTTGGCCACAGAGCGACTTCTGATAACTCTTCGACTGTTTTACTGAAACTGTCGCGCTGATCTGCTTCTCATTCTAATACTCAATATTTAGAGGGCTCATCATCATCTTGCTATGGGCACCAGTAACGGGGAAGGTAAGAATTCTTACCCTGTGCATACACACACACACACACATATATATATATATATATATATATATATATATATATATATATATATATATATATATATATATATATATATATATAAATACATATACATATATATATATATGCATATATACTAGGTCTCTCGAAATCTCTCCCTTCTAATTTTAATTTCATTCTGTCAATTATTGAATCTGATCCATGTTCCAGCAAATTGAATAATCTAAAAATGGTCCTGTATATTTATCACTTATGAGTTGAATTTGGTAGGTATTGTGAATTAGGGATGGTGATATTGATGCAATATATATCTGATTTAATTTTAGAAAGATAAGGAATAGTGGCTGATTTTCGTCAGGTATGCCACTTATTTTATATTATTGTGGGATTGAACTATATTTTATTCATCTATAATTTTATAGTGGATGATCTTGTGCATATTTAATGTAAGCTTCAAAGAATTGAAATAATCGTTGACGCATATCTTTCCTCTTTGCCTCGCGAGTTGAACTTGTATAGAATTTCATCATTTAATCATTTGATCATATAGCATGCATATAACTTATCAATCCATCAGATGAATTAGAATTGTGTGTATTAGTGTATTCGTTAATCAGGGACCTTTTTTTGACAACGTGCTTTTAGATTTCAAAAAATTGGCAATTGGCCTTCCTGTAGATCGTGAGCCGATCGTGTTGGTATGGTTCAGCATCTCAATTGAATGTCTCAGAGAGTGAAAGATGGAAACTTTGAGAGGTTTGGGAGGTTAGGAAAATGGGGTGTTTTGATTGCTGTGTTTGGGTATAGTGCGATTAAATGTCAAATGGTTTTGGCTGTCGAAGGGTTTGTGGTGACGAGTCGGATGCATTTGAAGGATAATTTATAACGCCTTAGAAAAATTTTGATATTTATAATTATTTATTTAATATTAAATGTGAATTATGTGACGTGATTATTGTTGAGGAGGTGAAATACGTATGATATCGTATTTGTGGTTTTATTTGATGATTTATATGTGTTGGATAAGTCTACATATTTTTATTTTTAATATGGGGATTAAATTCTATTTAAATCATGTGTTATTTATATTCTGAGAATTTTATAAAATTATCGGGATTACTATAAATAACGAAATCTTTTGCATTATTTATTTTATTAGTTTATTTGAGCTGTAAAAATATTAGATGGATTTATTTTGATCTTTAAGGATTATAAAATGATTTTATGAATTTATTTGTGTTTTACGAATTTAATCTTGTAAAATGCATATTTAATTCATTTTTAATCCTAAAAATATTTTAAAAATATGTGGGTGATTGTAATTTTATACTATTTATTTTAAAATTTTAAAATTTTATATTCCACCTATTTTTTTCAAGTTAATTTTGAATTTTTTTTAAAGTGATTTTACAAATTTTAGCGAAAAGAAATCATGAAAATGCTCCTTTTTAAATTTCCCCCCAAATTACTTATAACCTAAATCCCTAATCAGTTTTTACAAAACCAAAATATCAATCTCTCGAACTCTCCGGATCTCTCTCTCTCTCGATTTCTCTCAAAATTACTCCCCTCTCCCTCTTGTTTTTCTCTTTCGCCCAAAATCTCTCCAAATCTCTCTGTCACGCAATCTCTCTAGTCTCTCTTTCCCCTTTTCTGTTCAGCCCCGCTGCACTCCCCTTGCTGTGCGTATTTATATATATATATATATATATATATATGTATATATATATCAGGCAGTGTGTGTGCATGTCCAGCTGAGTATTTAACGGTGTGTGTTATAAATTGTTGGGTGTGTATACAGTTTCTTGGGTGTGTGTATAGGTTCCAATTCCCCTGTTTTTCCCTCTGCTTTCCCTGCTCTGTTTCACCTTGCAGCTGTGTGTTGTGTGCGTCGGTGTGGGTACGTGCATCAGTGATTGTGTGTGTGTAAACAGTGCTGCGTGTGTGTGTTTCAATTGGGTTATCTGTTGGTAAGGCTGTGTTTAATTCCTATTGTTCTAAAATAGTATTGTTCCGGTTACTCTTGGTTCCTGTTTTGTGCCAATCCAATACTCTGTTAAATGTGATTCTTGTTATTGATCTTATGATGTACAAAGACTTAACTGAATTTTCGATAAATGCTAAATGATTAAAGCCGAAGTCTTGTTGAATTAATTACTGATAATTGTATGATTATTCATATAATATTTATGTGCGGAGTTTCGAGTCGGAAGCCCAAATTAGGGTATCCCCGAAATTTTGCCCCATCGACAATTATTTAATTTGAGTCGGTGGAAATTGGCAATGATGATTTCCTGGGCCAAGTATTATTTCATCAATTATATAATATTTTTCAGTTCGAGTTTTAATTTACGAATTGTATATCCGGTTGATGTGAATTAATTAATTTAAGGATTATTCGGATTAGAGTAATATTAGTTTGAATTGTTAATTTATGGATAGTAGTGGATTTCTTTTGGAATGTGATAATTGTTGGTTGGTTGTGTCGGTTATGTTCCGACTGGCAGTCACCCGTATAAAGGGGATGCTGTCAAAATTTTCTAAAAATATTAATTTTATTTTCTCGAGCACATGTATTTAGGTATGTACTACTGGTATGGAGTGGTATTTGATGCATATTTTATTTATGTGATTTCCTGCTAAATGTTTATTGGTTATAATTATATGTATGTTAGTGGCCTATGGTTGATAATATATGAGTAGAGTAAGTTAATTTAGGGATTATCGCAAGGGTAGATTAAGGCTAGACGTTCGAAGATGAACGTCATTTTCTGAATAGAATTCTAAAGTAATGTTTTTATATATAGATTCGAAGGACGTAGATCTGATGGCCCGCACAAGGCACACTCAACGCAAATAGGTGACAGCCGTTAGAGGGTTACCCGCTGATATCATAGCTACCATTGCTGAGGAGGAAGCTATTGGTAGGCTAATTGTTAGCTCTTGAGTATCCGATGTAATGACTAGTATGACTTATGTAAATGGATGGCAAAGAGCATGTAATTTAAATTGTAATTCTTTTGGGTTGTAATAACTCAAACTTGTGATTAATAATAGGCTTAATGACCTTTTAGCCCTCAAAGTTTCCACCAAAATACCCATCAGCCCTCACTGTTTCAAAACGTTCCTTTTGACCCTCCAAGTATCCGTAAAGGTCCAATTAGCCCTTATATTGGTATAGGAAATGGTGAGTTTGGGTGATTGTTGGTTCGTTTTAATCGACACAACAACAATACAGCAAAATTCCGGCTAGAAACCGATTAAAACGAACCAAAAGTCACCCAAACTCACCATTTCCTATCCGGTATAAGGGCTAATTGGACCTTTACGGATACTTGGAGGGTCAAAAGGAACGTTTTGAAACAGTAAGGGCTGATGGGTATATTGGTGGAAACCTTGAGGGTTAAAAGGTCATTAAGCCTTAATAATATTTAATAGTTACTCTGATTTCATCTCTGGGACTATAACGGGTGTGTTTTATGTTGTTGTTTTGGGTCACAAGGTTGTAATTTATTTTATGTTGGTTTTGTGGATGGAAATTGAGTCCGTAATGACCGGATCCCCGACCCCGGATCTGGGGCTGTTACAGAAATGGTATCAGATCGAGAGTTATATATCCCAGAGATTAGGCGACGATATACCAATAAATTCACTAAGATAATAAGAACTCTTGCCAAGTTCACCTAAAACCCTTATGGGAATTCTTAAGTATCATAATAGTAACTTAGCTCGATATCATATCGACGAGCAAGATAACGGACCTTGAGGCTTACGAGCAGCAGCACGACGATGCTTTATTATATGCTGACGATCGGCTTGTAAATTCAATAGAGTACCCTACTGATAACCCAGAGAAGGTTCCAGCTAAGGAGGAGAATCCTGTTAAGGATAAGGAGTTTACCCTTGAGGAAATGAGGGCTACAGCCAAAGAGACTGTAAAAGTTAAGGTATAGTGCTCAGAGAAGTGAGCATCAAGAACTGAGATATTATTAAGAAAACTAAAGATGCATATTGGATTCAAAGCCGGACTACCAGATGTGGTACCAGCAAGTAAGACGGATTGGAAGAATTACTTGAGATCTTATATGAGGATAGATAAAAATCCTTAGAGACGTTCAGATTAATGAGAAAAGAGTTAGAGTGGTACATGATTATCAAAGACATCGATATAGGACGGGGAACAGAGTCTCCAGGTGTAGTTGAGATAAAGGCAACAAGTGCCATAGCATTTGATGGATGGATTAGTGTGAATATTGTCAATAGTAATTTGCCATGAGAAGGCAGATTTTATAGGTTATAACCTATAAAGTCACATTGAGATTGATGAGGTGGTTTGATTCAGGGAAATGTTCATTTTATGAATGGATCAGCTTAGAAAGTAAAGACATTGAGAAGAGATGGCATGATTGGATAAAGTTATGTGAGAAAGTAGTAAGCGAGACGATGATCTCAGAACCTACAAGAGGAAAGACCAGTGAGTCTATGATAACTCGTAATAAGACCATTGTCAGGGTCTAAGTATAGGTTTATTACAACTCAGTGAAATGATGAACCAGAAACATTAGATGCATGTGATTCAGAGGAATATTAAATTCTTTCTTTTCCTTGAATGGATTATAGTAGTACATTAAGTTTACTCTGACGCCGAATCATAAATGGATCAAGTAATACGATCAGTGGTTAAGAGGTAATGGAGAATGTTTTACGATGAAACCTGAAAGAGAAAGTGTATGCCAAGTTCTCGAAGAATGAATTCTGATAAGATAAAGTTTAGTTATTAGGACATGCGATCAATAGTGAGTAGTGTTGGTTGACCTCGCCGAGTTAAAGGCAGCTTCAATTGAGAAAGGCCAACCACACCGACTAAGGTGAGAAATTTCATAAGATTCACCAGGTACTACCAAAGAATTGTTCAGGACTTTACAAAGATTGTAGTCCCGTAACCCGACTTATTTGTAAGATTAAGAAGTTTGAAGGAACAGGAAAATGTGAGAAAATCTTCCTGGAGCTAAAGAGGAAATTGGAAGCGACCCAGTGTTGGCATTGCCTAATGGAAGAAGGAAGACTTGGTGACATATTATGATGCACCTCATATAGGTTTAGGTGGTGTGCTTATTTAACACGGCAGAGTAATTGCGGATGCATTCAGACAGCACGGTTCACCAGATTCGGATGGCCTTGATAGTGCTAATTTTGTGGAAAGACTAACTCCAACCTTATGTCAATCATTCCGTTATTATAACTGCTTATGATTCCACCTGCTTGGATGTTCATAGAACTGTTCTTTAGGTTTCAAAATTGATCTTCTTAGTATTACCAGTGGGTGATAGATTAACCAAAATTCTTCTGATTCTGGAAAGAAGTCCAAATTTTTTTGGCAAACCTTGTCTTTCTGATTATCAGAGAACGTCATTGAAGAGAGTAGAAACTGGAGTGAACCTTGTGGATTGGGTAAGGTATCCGCTATATGGGTTGGTGGACATACCCTGATTATTATAATTGATTGAAGATATAAAATGATTGGATGTTAAAAAGGGACATGTATTTAAGGACCAAAACGGACTGAGAAATTCTGGGATTGACTTAAATGAAAAGGCTATTATGCGAAAGGTGTTAAGCTTATGCAGCACGTGGGATTGATAATAGAATTTGAAAAGATAAAAAAAATAGAGGAAAGGTGACTAGAGGCGGTACCGAGAAGTCGATTGAGACTTATATGGAGTAAAATTTTGAAAAGATCAGAAGGTATCGAGGAAGAGGGATGAACGAAGAGTGGCAGTACTCAAGTGGAGTGACTATGCTACTCTGGTACCTGAGATTACTCTGTAAAGGAAAGCAGTGAACAAATACAAAAAGAAAAGGTTTAAGAGTACGCGGGAAAAGCATATTGATAAGCGTAACCTACCCTAGATAAGTTATCTTCGATATGGACGAAGGAGGCGCTATGCCGGCAATTGCTAGAAAAGTAATGCCATTAGCTAACCCTAAACTCACATACTGTAGCACGGCAATTTGGGGCCATATGGCAAAGAATTATAAAGTGACTAGACCAACAATGTAAGGACAAAGCGGGGTGCTTCTAACCAAGCGCCAACCGCGAGAACTTTGGATATAAAGTGAAGCGATTAAGGTGTATAGGATTGACCAGCTTATGAGCTAGAAAGAGAAGTAAAGTGAATTGAGATATATAACGATGGGATTTTACATCAATGGAGGTTTATGAAGAGTGTCAGAAATGGTGCTGTATGATGCATAAATGTTATCTGAAACAGAATATCCTCAAGAAGAGTAATAGGTATTAAGAGATTCAATTTGAACTCGACCAATATCTTCTAGAACATCCTTGCTACCTTTATCAAGTTCTGTAAACAGAGCAGATAGACATATGTTGTCATTTGGAAGGTCATGTAGACTGACGTCAATTTAAAAGAAAAAGGTTAGCATTAAGCAACCTATAGATTATCAAGATGAGAACGATTGAAAAGAGACCTTTATTAAGGATATGTGATCTGAGTGTTAAGTAAAAGATGTAAGTATTTCCTGAAAATAGAATTGAGGATAGAATATGTTGCCCAGTAATTAACAATTTTAGAAGGGGGGTTGATACAATTGTATAAGATTTTTGACTTAAACAGAAATGATAACACAAGTATGAATAAATAACAGCTTTATTAACTCTGATATAAAACTGTTACAAACTCTCTCAGGAAATCCTTATTTTCTTGAGAGCTGCTAGACTACAAGATAACTCGTGTAAGCGATTACAATTATGTAAAACCTAAACTGTGTTCATGTAATGTACACAGCTTCACTATCAATTACAAGATATTCTAAATCAATTACATACAACTCTGAATGCATATCTTGCATGATAGCTGCTTTCCTATAATTTAGGAACCGACATATCAATCTTCCTTGATCTCTGGACTGATGAAAATCTTCATGTAATCCTGATCAGCTCATAATCCTGATAACATCCTAATACTGACGTTGCATTACTGATGAGTAGTCCAGATCCGGACATCACTTGAATCAATATCTAACAATCTCCCCCAATTTGTACTTTGTGAAATAAAGCACAAATTCCTTGATTCAATGATGTCAAAAACTCAAAACAAAATATTATAAGTAATCCTCAGGCTTAGTGTCAGAAATTTTCACAAAGAAATTACTCATCTACAAGAAACTTGATAGTAATTCTTCTTCTTTACTTTCGAGAATTTGAATCAGTCTTTTCTTCAGATTCCTGAGTTCTTCATCTTCCTCATTAATCTGATAAATACCTGCCCTGAGATTTTGAATTGAGCTTTTTGGTAAATCTAAATCTCCCAACAGTAGATATGCAAGTTCTTTCCCACCAGGATTCAGAGATAATTGTTCTTGATAAAATATCACTTCTTTAACAGCTGAACCCCTTTGCATTTCAACTTCTTGTCCTACTATATTCAAGTACATGGGATTATAATTACCATCATACCTTGATCCTCCATCTAAATGTCTGCATCTGATAGTTCTGAGAATCATGGTACACCAGTTATTGTAAACATTAGCTTCCTTATCATGAATTCTTTTATTCTTGAGCAGATAAAGAACGTATTTCAGCTCTTTTGTTGATTTGGACAACACCTCTTGAATAGTCAGCTTCTTGACACTCTTGTCTTTCATGAAATACAACAACCTTTCTACCTTCTTAGAATCAACATTGCAAGCAACAATTGCAATAGCTTCAAGTTCCCAAAGATCATCAACTGTTAGTTCATCACCAATTCTTTTCAATAGAATATGCTGATCTGTTTGAGCTGTAAACACAAATTCTGATTCCCTAGAACCAATACCTCCTCTTGTGTTAGGTTCTAGTCCTTTCAACTCAGATTGCATTTTAGTCCATCTTGGTGAAAGTTTATCAGATCTAGAAACTTTATCTGCAGCACTTAGTGGAGGAATAAGAAGTTTTTCTTTAGCAACTTGTGGAGGTTCAGTTATCACACCACCAGATTGAAAAACAGCTGCTCCAGTGTAATTTATGTCATCAATCTTGTTCCACTTGTTTCCCTTCGTTTTGGAATGAGATTCATTAGTTTCTTCCTCCTTAGCTTGCTTTGTGATATCATACCACAACTTTTTGTCAGAACTGGAAACATTTCTCAAATACCTTTCACTTTCCCTGTCAGTAACAGTTCTTCTTTTTTCCCTGATAACCTTTGCTTCTTCAAGTTTTCTGAATCTTTCTTGATCAATCTTCAAGTTCATCTCATCAACTTCCAAATTATGAGATTCAATTACAACAACAAGAATCATCACTTCAAGATCTTTCAAGATTTCAACTTCATCAGAATCAGGAATTGTAGGTTGAGTAGTTCCAGCAGTAACATTCTGTACACTCACAATAGCTTTACTCTTCCTAGCTCTCAGTAGATTTTCTTCTTCAACTTCTTCAGATACATTGACAATATCTTCAGTTTCATTAAATATGTTGTCTGGAGCCATTTTAAGAAGTAGTGGAGTTTTCTTCCTTTTAATTTTCTGAGGATCTTCAGTTATCTCCTCAATTGTGATTCCACTAGACCTTGTCTGTCTTGTACTTGTCTGAACAAGCTTTCTTCCTCTACCTCTGCTTCTACCTCCTCTGCTTCTCCCTCTACTTATAGCAGGAGCTTCTTTCTGTTTAGCAATTTCCTCAAGAATCTTCTTTTGTTCTTTTAAGATATCTTGAGTACTCATGTCAGAATTCTCTGCAGAGATCAAAGCTAGTGCCTCCCTAGCATGATGTTGTTGAACTTTAATATCATTGTGATAAATAATTTCACTCTCACCTGACTTGGAAGTAATCTTCTTAAAGAGATGTGGAGTATCTTCTATCTCAATAATAAAAAAATCCTCATCTTCTTCAGGAATTGTTGAAAGTGATTGATTTTGACTAGGTAGTTGAGATTGTTCTTCTGTCAGAACTTGAGATTGCACCATTGTCCTTACTGTTCTCTTCCCAGATTTAGAAACATGAGTTGACTGCTTGGTTTGAGTTTGAGACAAACTTCACCTTATTACCAAAGCAGCATTAGAGGTTCCTGGTGCACGTGGCTGAGCACCACCATCATTTCCAGAAGTATCATCATCCTTTCTTACAACTGGATTAGGTGTGCATTTTGTTTTGACTACCTTCTCCCCCTTTTTGACATCAGAGGCATCATCAGTAGGATCAGTTAACAAGGATAAGATCAATTTTGAGAGAATCTTCAATATTAGTCATCCTTGAGGACAAAGTAACAACCTTATCTTCTAAGGTATCCATCCTTGTTCCGAAGGTAGTGCTTAAACGTTGAAGCTGTTTAGCAGTAGCAATATCATAATAATCCTTAACAAACCGAGCATGAAACTTTTCATTATCAATCTTGACAGGGTTAATTTTATCTTTCAAACCTTTTGCAGAATAGTAGTAGCCTTCAGATAAGCTTTGAGATTAGGATCAGAAAGCTTAGTAGCTATATGACTGGAGTGAAAAAGAGCATTATTGAAATTTATATCAGCAGTAGGCTGATTCCACTCGGTGTACCATTCAGATCTCCTTAGAGCTTGGATATGTTCAGGAATAAGATGGCTATAATCTCCTCTGATCTCAACTTGAGAAGCTGTAGATTTACCCACAGACTCCATAAACTTGCTGGATGATCCATCTAGTAGACTTGCTTTCATGACAGCATCAGCTGAGCTGCTTCAGGATCATTATTATCATCATCATCATCATCATCATCATCATCTGAGCTATTATTAGCCTCAGGAATTCTATCATCCACATTGTCTTTAGGATTCATAACTCCTTTCAATTTTAAATCAACAGCAGATGGTAATGTTGTATCCTAAAATCTTGCATTCAGATTAGAAACAATTCCTATATCTCTCTATTTTTCTAAAGTGATCTCATCACTTCTCACAACATCACCTAAGTTACTTTCAATAGTAACTGCTACCTTGCTAGAAGTTTGAAACTTTTTACTCTGTTCTACCTCTCCTTTTGCCAGTTCAGGAGACTGCCTCTCTTCACTCTTCTTTTTCTCTAATTGTTCACTCTCTTTCTCACAAGAAAGGTTCTGGCTCAACAAATTCAAAGAAATAAGAGGTGGTTGAGAGGAGTGGCCTGAATCATACAAATAGAGGTATCCCTTGTCTCAGGTCTATCTGTAATCATGCTATCAGTAGTAAAAGAAGTAGAGATAGAAGTGTTACCTGATGAAGTAGTAAGAGATTCCATTGGTCTTGAAGAAATTGGTTCAATGAGCAATGGAATATTTGGATCAGAAATATTTACATCAGGATTGACATCTGCAACTGTAGAATGACTTGCATCAGTATTTGCTACCAATGGTTCTTGTGGAGTCTGAGGTTGTGAAGCTGCTTCAACACTTTGAGTCAAAGGTTCTTGTGTGCTTCCCTCAAATGCAGTGTCCTTGAGAAGTTTATCACATTCAGCAATGTGCAAATCATGAGCAGCTTTATCTGCCAAACTTTGAGCTAAGTCAAATTCAATTTCAGAAATCCCTTGAGCATTATTATGAAACTTCTGTGCTGATGTGATTTTGCCTGCATCTTCACTTTGAGAAGATGGTTCTTGTGGGGCAGGAATGTTCTTGTCTTCTCCTTCCATTTGAGAAAGTGGTTCTTGTGGGACTATTCCTTCATAAATGTCTGCACCCACACTTTGAGTGAGTGGTTCTTGTGTGACTGGATCTTCAGTAGCTGTTGAACTCCTTTGAAGTTCAGGTTCTTGTGGGCTAGATCCTTTCAGAGGTGAAGTAATTCTCTGTTTCTTTTGTCTTTGAAAGACCCTTGCTTCAGCCTGTCTTTTCACTAGAAGTGGTGATGGTGCAAGACCAAGCTGAGCAGCAATAGCATTTGTTTCTTTCACAGACATCTCAATGATTCTTCTTTTTGGAGAAGCAGGTGCTGGAGAATCAGAAATCTCAACAGTCTTCATAGGTGAATTATCAGGAGTAGAGGTGTCAAGATTGACAGTTGTGTCAGGAACTGATGAATTGTCAGGATTGGTAGAGACTTCAGGAATGGTCTCTATATCATCATCAAGATTCTGTTTTTTCATAGGAATGAAAAATTTGCTCTTGTTGATTATCCTCCTTCTTTTCTTTGGCTTTTCAGAGACAACCAATTCTTCAGGAACAACAACAACAATTTCCTTTTTCTTCAACATAACTGATAATGATACCGTATCATCACCAGAATCAGAATAAGAATCCCCCTTCTGACAAAATTTCCTCTTCTCTCATGTTTCTTTATACACTCCTATTTCAATTAAAGATTCATCAACCTTAGAAACAGGTTTCTTCAAAACCAGGACCCCTTGTTCACCCCCTTGTGACTTCTTTTGAGTGAGGGTTGGAGTGGAGAAATCCTTTGATCCTGATTGCCTTCCAGACACATCAGATCAAGCTGATTTCTTAGATTTTACAACTGATGCTTTTTATGAGACACCAGAGGTGGTTGACTGTTTGGATGAGTGTTTGGGTTGTGTGCTTTGGTAAGAAGTAGAATGTGTGTTGTCCTGTCTCATAGCACCAGAAATAGGTCCAAGACCATCAGTAATTGATCCATAATGAGTAGGTTTTCTCTTTTTCAAAAGAAGCATGACCTCATTAGGAATAATAGCATTGCCTTCAAGATTGTTTACCTTATCACATTTTTCCAAATTTTTGATGTTATTCTTAGAAATTTTGAATATAGGCAACATTGTATCATTTTCAAACTCAACATTGGGGCATAAGTGAAAGAATATCAATTGAAAGAATCTAATAAAACAGACATAACCACATTTATCTGTTCTTCTAGAACTTAATGCTTTTAGAATGAATGACCCATAATCAAATAAAGTTTCATGGATTAGAGAATACCCAATGTGAACTGAAGCAGAAGGTAGTGCATCAAAGTTAGAAACTTTGTTCAAGAAGCATCTACTAATAGTGTCAAAGAAGAAATTCCATTCCTTCTTTAGCTTGGTTTTGAATAGACCTCCAAACTTCTTTGGTTGTCCATTGTAGCCTAAACTTGTAGCATATTCCAGAAGAGCATTATCAGAAATTTTTGCTGGAGACTTACCATTTAGAGATGGTAATTTGAGCGCTTTAACTACAACTTCTGGAGTTACATGATGTGTAACACCATTGTATTTAAATGTCAATTTTGGTTTTCTTGAAGGTTCACAGTTGCCATAGATAGCAGTATTCCAAACCTGCATAACACACTTGAAAGAGACTTTTGCAGGTTGGGTTAAAGCATAATTAATTGGACTTGTTGCCAAGAAATCTTGAATGATATGAAAATCGTTCGACAGTTCCTGATGATCAAGAACAGTAACATAATTGTTAGGAGCAAAACTGATACCATTGATAACAGCCTTATTGTTTACGAATGAAGAAGTGTCCATTATAGTTGTGACTGTGAGCGAAATTGAGATTTTTGAACAGTTAGGGTTGATATTCGCGCAGAGATGGAGAGAAAAGGCAATACTGATAGTTTTGAGAATATCGTGCAATTTAGAAAGCTAAATTAATTTTAGACAAGGCAAACAATTTCTCAAATACAGGTGTCAGTGTATGATTTGTGCAAACATGAGTAGTGGACTAATTGACATGAGAGAGTAGTGAAAACTGCACGCGACACATTTTACAATGTGTATCTATATGTTTCTGTGAGTGAAAAACACGCGCCCGTGTTTTTAATTAAGAAATACAACTGTGATAATGATGAGAAATATGGCAATGATTTTTATTAAAGAAATCAAATATCACAATCTAAAAATACTGTAACACCCCCAGATCCGGGGTCGGGGATCGGGTCGTTACTGTCTCATAATTTGTACATAATACTTGACTTGAGTCCAAAATCAATAAATAGCATGCTGTGACCCCACAATAATATCCACTCACACACACACACAGTTATAGTCCCAGAGATAAATTTGAAATAAGTCTTACATAAAGGGGTTTACGAATAAAAGTTATTACAAGCCAAAAGGATAACATCATAAGTTTAAAAGTTTTGCCGTTGATTACATTAATTATACATATAGTTAAGCAGGAAGCAAAAGCTGTCTATCTATGCTACCTCAGCAATGGCAGCTAGCATATCAGCGGGGAGTCCGGTGGGTCGGGTAACCCGCTTGCGCCGAGTGCGGCTGACGCGAGCCATCTGTCCTAGCTGTTGTTGTCACATAATAAATAAGCAAGGGTGAGCAATAGACCACCAACAACAATATAACTGAACAGTGATGACATATATACATATATAGATATATATATATATATATATATATATACACACAGCAGTTCAAACATCTTTGTAACCATATGCCATGCATTAACGAAGATAATACCAGTATAAGGTAAATGATGAAGTTACAAGTAACTCAAAACATATATATTCCAATTATGAATACTTTTCCAATACTGCCAACAATAATAATGTTGCAGAAAATAAATGAATCTGAATGATGAACTAATGCTGGAGTATTCACCGTGCCCGCTATTCCAATCCTTATGATGATCAGTCGCAGATTGTACAGCTCAATTTAGATTTACTACCGGTAGAAGGAAGAGCTGACCGATTTACTTGTCTACCGCCATGTTAGATCTCCCCGACCAACGGTTGGGCCAATGGAATGGACCGGCGCTACTCGGCCTCTTACACGACTCCAAGTTCGAAAAGAAGTTCATGACTCTGAATGCAAAGTTCGTCCCCTTTTCCCCAAGTATAATACTTGTTGATAAGACTCCACAAAGTAGTCGTATCTAGTTGGAAAGGAAAATTCAACACCATATCTCCCAAGCCGCTGCTTGTTAGAGGATACCATCTTGTTCCAATAATCTTACCCCTCGAATGATGAGAGGGTACACAGATGCAATAGATAGCAATTCTAGTTGCGAGTGAAAAAAATACTATTCGAAAGATTTATTACCGGGAAGTCAACAAGATAAATAACATTTTTCAAGTAAGGTTCTCTTATTATTTGGAAGATAGATTCGAAGGAAGAACGACATTTTGAGAACCTTTCTTGATATAATATTAATAATAATCCGACTCCAAAGGAATTTTATAATAATCGAAGGTCGACGATAATATTTGAAGTCATTTCAGAGTATTGGATAAATATTCAGAGAATATTTATTGCATTAGAAATAGTTACAGAAGACTTATAACTACGAACGAATATTTAAATCGAAGTATTTCTTAGAATACTTCTCGAATGAATAAGGAGAAAATATTTATTGAATAATTAAATATTTAAATGAATATTCAAACACTACTCATTCAAGTAATAAGACTTGAAAGGAATATTGAAATAATATTCGATAAATAAATAGAACATCAGATGAATATTTAAAATAATATTCATTTAGTAAATAGGAACTTAAATGAATATTCACAAAGTAATATTCATTTAATGAATAATATTCTAAATGAATATCAAAATAATATTCATTTAGTAATCCAAGATTTAAAGGATTATTCGAAATAATATTCGATAAATGAGTCTACTTTGAATGAATATTGAAAAATAATATTCATTGAATAGATAACGTTCAAATAAATATTTGAAGTAATGATCGTTAATTAAATAATCTCGGACGAATATTCAAAGTGATATTCGTCAACCAAATAATGGAAATTATTTGCTTAAATATTTCCCTCGAAAGTAATTACGATGTATCAAGAAGTACTGACTCCCGGTCTATATTCAACGAATACGATATATATGCCCTTCTCTAAGGGACTTGTCAACACCCGACTTATAACTGATTATTCAATATCTAGCTTATAAGCCATCAATAATTCAAGGAACAGGTATCACAATATATCTTGAAAGTAGGCATGCATGCTATGGCATATGTAACACAAAATCAAATCATATATATATTCACAACAACAGCCTTTAAAAAGGATTTAGAACTTGCCTGGTAATCGAGTACGAGTAGGGGTAGGGGTAGTGGTAGTGTGTCCCGGGTCAGCTCGGCGATCTATAAATAGTCAGAATATTCGAGATTAATCACTTAACACTTTTTTAAAAGGTTAAGTATCAACTTAAGTCGAAACATGTTTTCGAATTATCTCGTTATATACCTTTTAGTGTAACTCTTTTTATTACCGATACGATCCGACATTTGTTCATCATTAAGACATGTCATCATACTCACACTTAGTGTATACTTAAGTCGTATAAGTTCTAAAGTCGATCGATTACGAACCAATATTATACCTCGAGTTTTATCGCTCGTTTTCTAAGTTATAACCAAAGTTATACTTTTAAGGGGTTCGTTCGCGTTTAACCTTGATTCAAACATTTTTATAAAATCGAAACACGATCCGTTTTGTAACACCCCCAGATCCGGAGTCCGGGATCCGGTCGTTACGGTCTCCATTACTGTTCACAATACTTGAACTTACTTCAACACAAATAAATTACATCTTTATGACCCAACACAACAATATAAAACACACCTGTTATAGTCCCAGAGATGAAATCAGAGTAACTACCAAATTTTATTAAGCACAATATGAGTTCTTACAATCCAAAAGAAGTTCAATATGAATACATACTCTTTGCCATCCATTTGCATAAGTCATACTAGACCATATACTTGGTACTGAAAGAATAAATCTATCCTACCAATAGCTTTCTCTTCGGCTCTGGTAGTCTCATCGTCCTCGCCAGCGTCGAGTGCGCCTTGTGCGAGTCATCTGGTCTAGCTGTTGTTGTGATATAATAATAAAGCAAGGGTGAGCAATAGCCCACCAACAATAATATTTAACTGAACGATAATATATAACAGTTCAAAAGTATCTTTCAAACCATATGCCATGCATTTACGGAAATGATGCCAGTATAATATGAATGATGAAGTTACAAGGTAACTTAAAATGTAAATATATGTGGGAATATCTGCTATGTCAAAAATAAGCAAGATATTATCATCTATCATTTAAAGAGGAACTTGCAAGGAAAATATTGCAATTCCAGTTATTAACATTTTTCGAGGTCCTACAACCTGAAAGAAGTCTCTTCGATACGTGTTGCGGAAGACACCGTCAACCTGAAAGAAGTCTCTTCGATACGTGTTGCAGGGAATTCCCAATTTGGGAGATGAACCCATACTGGAGTTATCATGCGCCAGCTGTCCCACTCCCTGATGATCAGTCGGGGATGGTACAGCCCAATATAGTTTACTACCGGTAGAAGGAAGAACTGACGGCTCCACTTGTCGATTGCCTTTAATAGTAACTCCCTGGCCAATGGTTAGGCCTTGTGATGGACCGCGCGACTCGGCCTCTTACACACGACTCCTAGTTCGAATAAATCCATAGCATTGAAACGTAGAGTTTGTCCTCCGTTCCCCAAGTGAAATACTTGTTGATAAGACTCCACAAAGTAGTCGTATCTAGTTGGAAAGGAAAATTCACCAACATTTCCCAAGCTTTTGCTTATTAATGGATATCAACTTGTTCCAACAATCTTACCCCTCGAATGATTGAGAAGGTACATGTTAGCACAAAATCACGCAAGCGCACATGTTCACAAGTAATATAGAATGAAGTAGAGTTCGTTCCCACAGAGATTGTATAATTTAGTTCTTGTACCTAAGCATCAATGTATGATTATCGTTCAATGCTAAGACAATGGACAAATTGGTTTTGATTATCTAAAATTAACTAATAAGAATTAATTAACAACTAAATTAATTAACTAAGTGATTTCAAATTACTTATGAGATGGAAAACATGGGATCCTAACTTCAATACAAACTTCCTTTAGAGATCATGCCCTTTTATCAACACATGTGGTGGTTACGATTACTAATCGGACAAAACGAAATAAGTATACGTTACCTTTCAGTACACGCACACCAATCTACACAATATCCACAAAAGATAGAAATCATGCAGGCACCAATTATGCTTAGACCCTATATGTCTATAGAATTTGAAAACATAATGGTTGAAGATCAAGTATCCATAAGATTACATAAGGTAGTATGAGACGGTTAGAAACACACCACAAACATGAATAACATTCATGGACTTATGCTAGCATGGCAAGTTCTAAATCTAAAGATTCACTGTCGCTTCACTAAAGATTAACAAGATAGATGTTAGCTACGCATCTATATGAATTAAATACAACCATGCAAGGATATCGTAAATTCACCACACATATATCAAGTTAGGCAATCAACATCTAAGTTCCATAAGTACATCCATTAGGACCCCATGACGGCGATTAGTTCATAATCGAACCGTTCGTCATCATGGGGTTTGATGAAAACATGATAAAGATGAAGAGAATAATGATGAATAAATCAATGATAAAGATGAAGAGAATAATGATGAATAAATCAATGATAACAAAGTTATAGAACAAAGTCGAATAATGATCAAGCATCCAAAAGATACGCCTAGTAAGAATACAAGAAAACTATGTCTAGATCTTCTTGTTGTCACGATCCTCGCCTTGGCTTCTCAATCTCGTGCTAAAAAGTGTGTATGTAGTGTGAAGTAATCTGATCTCTGGTGTTGGTGTGTGTAAATCTGACCTCCCAGCATGTGTATTTATAGCTCAATATTGCCTCTTCTCCAAACAATTGCCATTCTTGAGTAGGAATTGAATTTGACAAATTCTATCTTTAAATATGATATAGATTGCAAATTCCCTTGTCAAATAAAGCTTCTGGACTATTCCCACCGTCCAAGATTATTTCCATGTCGATTAGGAGAAGAAAACGGCAACATTCCTCTTTAAAATCTGAAATTAAAAAGTTTCGGGCGGCCCAGTTTCACCATAGCGCGATCGCGCTGTTCTGTAGTGCAAATGTGGCGTGGTCGCGCTCTCCCAATTCTGCCAATTCCCTTAGCGCGGTCGCGCTCCCTTACAGTATAAACATAGCACGGTCGCGCTGTGCACATTCTGTTTCTGCAGACTTTCTGTTAGAGCCTATTTCTCCACGCACCGTTTTACACCACGACTGGCTTCTGTTCCAAAAGCAACAAAACACCATAACTCTCTGCAAAAACTTAATTCCTGCACAAACTCCACAAAACACATTAAACCACACAAATACTCGAGGATTAAGCGATCAATTCAAGCCAAAATAGAACGATCCAAATGGATAAAAATCCACTTATCACACCCCCAAACTTGAACCGATGCTTGTCCTCAAGCATAAACAGATATAAATATATACAACTAACTAGTACCACTTCCGTAGGTGATCACGGTTGCATTTGGCATATGCAACAAGCCCTTTAAACCCCTAGGCAGCCCTAGTGGACGAGTAAGGTCTCGTGAGGGCCTATAGTGAATGTACCCACAAAATCCAACTGACACAAACGACACAAACAATGCAATGCATGAATGCAACTAAATATGAATGCAAAGGATCCCCTCAAACTAACCAACACCACTTAGCAAGCAAATATCTCAATGAATGCAATCAATCCAAACAGAGCTCGACTAAATTCCGGTATACTAACAATACATGATCAGGACGTGCGTGTGTGCAATGCTCGACAGATATACTCCCAAACCGGATCAAAATCATACATATTCTTTTCCAAGACAATCACAGGTTTATAAATAGAATGAACGTTAAACTCAAGATCACTTCAGATACACCTCCATACTCCTCTAAAGTAGACAGAAATTCATGCTTTATTACGACTCAAACATAATATGTACACAACACACATGCTTATTTGATCGTGCAATGGATGAGACCCCTAAAGGCTTATACAATAATACCCATGTAGCGAGCGTTGGGTTAGTGGATCCCAGACTATAAAAAGCCTTAGGTCACTAGGCACAAAGTCCCCAAGAACTTAATTGCTCGAGTATTAAAGAGCTCACCCTGATCAATTCTGCATACTCACACTCTCACAACACTCTTTTTTTTTCTTTTTTTTTCCTTTTTTTTTCTATTTTTTCTTGTTTTTTTTCTTTTCTTTTTTCTTCTTTTTTTTTCACATGGAATCTGGAATGAGAATTCTCAATTCCAACCCTAGACTACTCATAAACATGAGCCGGCTACTAGCCATTTGACGCCTAGCCAACAAACACAAACACAAACACATTAGCATGAAATTCCTGTTTCCCCCAAACTTATATTTTGGTAAATTCCAACCCTAGACTACTCATAAACATGAGCCGGCTACTAGCCATTTGACGCCTAGCCAACAAACACAAACACAAACACAATAGCATGAAATTCCTGTTTCCCCCAAACTTATATTTTGGTGTTCCTTAATCATCAAGAGAATAAAGCAAATTCTATCGATAAACAAGTGATTAAATCCTAAATCCAAACAAGCATGACGCAACCTAGCCCAAGAGCAAACGACGAGACTGTGTAAAAATTTTGTTCATGAAACATGCATGTCAATTTCATCAAAATTTAAAATCAGCCCTCTGTTCATCCTTTTCACACCCAAATCAACATCTACCTACCTTATGGCATCAGCTTATTCTAAGGGATCATGAAAAATGCATGTAATGCAACTATATGAACTCACATACAAAACTCGACACACATGCAAACAGAATGCTCTATATGACAGGTATCATGCATGAAACTAAACTACACATACAAATATGATGCAATATGAATTCCTACATGCCAACAAATATATCACAACAATATATCACAACAACTACTAATTCCCAAATCCACCCCCAAACTTAAAATTTTCAATGCCCTCATTGAAAGTAAATAAGGGAAAAGTAGAAACATACCTACTGACCACCTGGACCACCCTCCTGAGGAGGAGAATCCGGTGGAGGATATACACCATGTGCTCCAAAAACAGGCCAATCCACCTGCACTCCACTGGTAGCAAAAGCAGTGCCCAGCGCCTGAGTCAACTCCTGTGCAAAACGGCTCTGAGAATCATACATAGCATCCATGCGACGCATCAGCCGTCTGTACTGAGAGGCAACAGGAATATCCTCGGGAACCTGAGGTGGCGGAATAGCACCAGCAATCTGGTAACCCAAACCCCTAGGATGTGGAACGCCGCCCGGCCACTCCACCATCCTCGCAATAGTCCCAGAATCAATAGCACCACTCGGCAACTGTATCGGCTCGTCCTCAGCCCATCTCACTCCAACCGCCATACACAAACTAGTAACCACAGAACCATATGGAATCCCCCCTGTAGTACTCGCTCGCAAAAACCTGAAGATATTTTGGCTAATCATATAACCAATGTCAATATAAAAACCATTCAGAATCGCCCACAGCAAAATACCCCTCTCCACATTAACCTCGTGCTGATGTGTGGTAGGCAACAAGTTAGCACAGATAAACAAATTCCATGCTCTAGCATACCTGTTCAACGCAGAAGTAGGGAAATGCAAGTGCTCATTACTCCCTGGCTTCATCTTCCACACAGTACCTGGCACACACAACCTAGTCACAATAGCATCCAAGTCTACCTCTGTCCTGGACTTAAAAGTCCAATCCTCAGCACCTGCAGGTCTGGCAGGCAAAGCAAGCAAACGGCTGATGGCAGGCGGTGTATAGTCAACTGTCAAACCCCTAACCACTGAATAACCATTCCGTTCAGCCTTCGCATTCGCATAGAACTCGCGAACAATAGACAACGGAATATCCATAGCCAACTAACAAATAGGCTCCCAACCTCGCGACTGAATCATCGCCACCAGATCTCCATCCATCGGACCAGCTAAAACATCCTATCCTTGATTACTGTCTTTGAAATCAACCTGTTATACTCCGCCCGGGCCTCCACGGAAACAAACTTTTCCCCGGGTCCCTCCGAACTAGAATCGGAATCAGATGAATGATGTCCACTAGAACCACCAGCAAAACGGGTCCTTTTCGGGGCCATTACACAATCTCCAACAAGCAGAAAATATACACAAATAGCAACCCACAGCAACCTAACAGCAATTATCCCAAAATACGCAAACTACAATTCGTAGTAACAAGAATAATCAAGAAATTACCCAAAACGAATCTGTAGGAGATGTAGCACTGCGTATTAAGCCTCCAATCGATGAATGAACACAAATTCCAAAGCTCCAAAGTATTGGTTTAGGGTTAAGTGTATATAGGTATATGTATGTATATGAGAGATGTGTGTATAAGAGAGATGATATAATGACTGAGTACAAACGAATTTGGGGAATTATAGAGTGATTAGGGCTGGTTTTGGGCTGAGATTAGGGTTTCCAAATTGAGATTTGGGCTGAAAAACTGCTCCGGAATTTACTTCTGCATCTCCAGAATCGAAGTAGCGCGGTCGCGCTCTGTTTGTACTGTCAGACAGCGCGGTCGCGCTGTCCCAATATTTTTATTTTTAAATGAAGAGTACAATATACAACAATGATACCAAAAATCACATGGGTTGCCTCCCACGAAGCGCTCGTTTAACGTCATTAGCTTGACTTGCTGCTCGGTCGTTACGTTTCTGCCAAATCCACGGAATCTGTTTCCCGAACCACTGGATCACCTGTAAAATAATGTTTCAACCGCTGACCATTTACCTTGAACGCCAAATCAGGTGACTTTTCAAAAATCTGAACGGCTCCATGCGGAAATACGGTTTTAACAGTGAACGGCCCTGACCACCTTGACTTAAGCTTCCCAGGAAAAAGCTTGAGGCGCGAATTAAACAACAAAACCAACTGACCAGGCACAAAGACCTTAGGAATCAACTTCTTATCATGCCACCTCTTCACCTTCTCCTTGTAAATCTTGTGGTTCTCGTAAGCCTGAGATCGAAACTCCTCTAACTCATTCAACTGCAATAACCGTTTCTCACCAGCTGCTCTAATATCAAGATTCAACTTCTTAATCGCCCAAAAATCTTTATGTTCCAACTCCACTGGTAGATGACATGCTTTTCCAAAAACTAACTGATACGGAGACATTCCCAAAGGTGTTTTGTAAGCTGTTCTATAGGCCCAAACAGCTTCATCTAACTTCAAGGACCAATCCTTCCTCGATGGATTCACCACCTTTTCTAGAATTCTCTTGATTTCACGATTAGAAACCTCCGCTTGACCGTTTGTTTGGGGATGATATGTTGTAGCAACACGATGTGTCACCCTATACTTCGCCAACAATGCAGTGAATTGACGATTACAAAAGTGAGTTCCCTCATCACTAATAATAGCTCGCGGAGTTCCAAAACGCGTAAAGACCTGTTTATGAAGAAAGTTCAGCACCACCTTAGCATCATTGGTTGGTAAGGCCTTCACCTCAACCCACTTAGAGACGTAGTCCACAGCTAGCAAGATGTACTGATTATTACAAGACGAAACAAAGGGTCCCATGAAATCAATACCCCATACATCAAAGATCTCTACCTCAAGGAGCATATTAAGAGGCATCTCATTCCTCCTAGAAATATTACCAACTTTCTGACAACGATCACACCTCAAAACAAACTGATGAGCATCCTTAAAAACTATAGGCCAAAAGAAACCTGCCTGAAGAACACGAGCTGCTGTCTTCTCTCCACCATAATGACCTCCATAAACAGTGGAATGGCAATCTCGCAACACACTTTCAGTCTCGCTATAAGGTATGCAACGTCGAATAATCTGATCAGCACCCTGTTTGAACAAATACGGCTCGTCCCATCGGTACCACTTCACATCATGTAAGAACTTCTTCCTTTGAGCATAAGATAAATCCGGAGGGATGATGTCACTGACAAGATAGTTCACAAAATCTGCAAACCATGGCTCTTCCACTTGTACCCCTAAAAGCTGCTCATCCGGAAAAGATTCATTAATCAGAGATTTAGCCTGTGAATTTTTACCATGGTCTTCCAACCTTGAAAGATGATCTGCCACCTGATTTTCAGTTCCTTTTCTGTCTTTAATCTCCACATCAAATTCCTGGAGCAATAAGACCCATCGAATCAACCTAGGCTTCGAATCCTTCTTTGTCATCAAGTATCTGATAGCCGCATGATCTGTGTAGACAATGACTTTCGTGCCAAGTAAATAGGCTCGAAACTTCTCAAATGCATAAACAACAGCCAAGAGCTCTTTTTCCGTGGTGGTGTAGTTCAACTGTGCGTCATTAAGGGTTTTACTAGCATAGTAAACCACATGAAATATTTTCTCCCTTCTCTGACCAAGAACAGCACCAACGGCATAGTCACTAGCATCACACATTAGCTCGAATGGCTCACTCCAATCTGGTGCAGTAATAACAGGTGTGGTAGTCAACTTCTTCTTCAAAAGCTCGAAAGCATCAAGACAAGCTTCATCAAAATTGAAAGGCACATCTTTCTCCAACAGATTGCACAAGAGTTTAGAGATCTTCGAAAAATCCTTTATGAACTGACGATAGAAACCCGCATGACCAAGAAAGCTGCGAATGCCTCTAACAGAGATAGGAGGAGGAAGCTTCTCAATAGTGTCAATTTTTGCTTTGTCCACCTCGAGTCCTTTGCTAGAAACCTTGTGCCCAAGAATGATTCCTTCTTGCACCATAAAGTGACATTTTTCCCAATTCAGCAACAGATTAGTCTCCACACATCTCTTCAAAACCAGACCAAGATTATGCAAGCACTCGTCATATGAAGAACCAAACACTGAGAAATCATCCATGAAAACTTCCACATTGAAACCAATCATGTCTAAAAAGATAGCCATCATACACCTCTGAAAAGTGGCTGGAGCGCCACACAGTCCGAACGAAACTCGTCTGAATGCGAAGGTGCCAAAGGGACATGTGAATGTAGTCTTCTCTTGATCCTCAGGTGCAATGCAAATCTGATTATATCCAGAATATCCATCAAGAAGACAATAGTACTCGTGGCCTGCCAACCTGTCTAACATCTGATCCACAAACGGAAGAGGAAAGTGGTCTTTTCTCGTGGCTTTGTTCAACTTGCGATAGTCCATGCAAACTCTCCACCCTGTAACGGTACGTGTAGGGATGAGCTCATTCTTCTCATTAGCAACAACTGTCATACCCCCTTTCTTCGACACACACTGCACTAGACTCACCCAAGAACTGTCTGAGATAGGGTAGATAATACCAGCATCAAGCCACTTCAAGATCTCCTTTTTCACCACTTCCTTCATAATAGGATTGAGACGACGCTGATGCTCCACAGTAGGCTTGCAATTCTCCTCTAGCAGAATTTTGTGCATGCAATACGAAGGACTGATTCCCTTGATATCTGCTATAGTCCATCCAATAGCTGTCTTAAACTGTCTCAATATCCTCAAGAGCGTCTCCTCTTCACTATCTGTCAAGTTAGCGGTAATGATAACAGGCAAAGTAGATGCTTCACCCAAAAAGGCATACCTCAAGTGCTCTGGTAGCTGTTTAAGCTCAAGTGTAGGAGCTTCCTCAATAGATGGTTTGAGATGACTTTGTGACTTTTTAATCTCCTCCAGCCCAAGTGACTCAACTGGCACTTCAAAACTCTTTCTCCACGGAATTGCCCTTAACTGCTGAATTTGCTCTTCTCTTTCTTCATCTTCAACTACAGAATCTCCTAGCAAAGCTCTCTCTAATGGATCAGCCAACAGTAACTGATCAAAGTTCAACTTCACTGACGACTCCACCAAGTCCACCTGACAACATTCCTCATCATCTGAAGGTAGCTTCATTGCATTGAAAACATTGAAGGTAACATCCTGATCTTGCACCCGCATAGTGAGCTCCCCCTTCTGAACATCAATCAAAGTACGGCCCGTAGCTAGAAAAGGCCGTCCTAAGATGATAGGAATCTTCTTATCTTCTTCAAAGTCAAGAATCACAAAATCTGCTGGAAAGATGAGTTTATCAACCTTGACCAAAACATCCTCAACGATACCCCTCGGGTATGTAATAGAACGATCAGCTAGCTGTAGAGAGATGTTGGTAGGTTTAGGATCTGGAAGACCAAGCTGCATGAAAACTGACAATGGCATGAGATTGATACTAGCACCCAAATCACACAAACACTTGCTGAAAGATAAATTCCCAATGGTGCACGGAATAGTGAAACTGCCTGGATCCTTTAGCTTCGGTGGTAACTTCTGCTGTAAAACGGCACTGCACTCTTCTGTTAATGCTACTGTATCCAATTCTTCAAGTTTCAACTTCTTTGAGAGAATACCCTTCATAAACCTTGCATAGCTCGGCATCTGCTCTAATGCTTCAGCAAAAGGGATATTGATTTGAAGCTTTTTGAATACCTCCAGAAAATTGCCAAACTGTCTGTCATTCTTCTGATTCTTCAATCTGCCAGGATATGGAGGAGGAGGAAAGATTTTCACATTCTCTGTAGACTGCTTTGGAGAAACTTCCTTAGCAGAATTTTTAGGATTCTCCACCTCACTAACCAACTGCTCAGCTACTCTGTCAGTCTGGACTTGTTCCTTATCTGCAGTAGGTGCCACATGTTGCTCTCGAACTTCTTCTTCTTCCTCAATGGCTGAATTCTGATTACCAATCACCTTACCCGATCTCAAAGTAACTGATTTGACATGCTCTTTGGTTTCCCTCTTGCCTGGATTGGCTTCAGTGTCACTCGGAAGAACTCCAGATGGTCTGTTCAACAAAGCACTAGCAAGCTGCCCGATCTGACTTTCCATGATCTTCATAGATGCCCCCCTGACTTTTTACTATCATCCTCAACTCCTCAAGTTCAGCTTTTTCATTAGAAGATTGACCAGCATTCCCCTGAGATTGTTGCTGGAAACCTGGAGGCTGAAACTGTTGTCTGGGCTGGTACTGCTGCTGAAATCCTTGATTGAATTGCCTAGCTCCGAATTGCTGTTGCTGCTGATTACCACCTTGATTGTTACTCCAGCTAAAATTTGGATGGTTGCGGTTATTCGGGTGATAGGTGGCTGGAACTGGCTGTTGTGGCTTCTGGAAGTTACTCACAAATTGTGTTGATTCAGAAGATATGGCACATTGAGTTGTATCATGTGCGCCCGCACACAACTCACAAACACTAGCTACCTGCTGAACTCCCATGTTAGCCAAAGAATCGACCTTCATTGACAAGGCCTTCAACTGAGCTGCAATGGCTGTAGCTGTATCAATTTCAAGAACACCTGCTACCTTTCCTTGAGATAATCTCCCTGTAGGATTCTGATATTCATTAGCAGCCTTCATCTCGATAAATTCATAAGCTTCTTCATAACTCTTGGCCCACAAAGCTCCACCTGATGCTGCATCTAGCATGGGTCTCGACTGTGCACCCAAATCATTATAAAAACAGTTGATTATCATCCAATCAGGCATCCCATGATGTGGACACTTCCTTAGCATCTCCTTATATCTCTCCCAAGCCTCGCATAGAGATTCTCCAGACTGCTGTGAAAACTGAGTGATAGCATTCCTGATAGCTGCTGTCTTCGCCATGGGAAAAAATTTGGTAAGAAATTTCTGTGCAAGATCTTCCCATGTAGTGATAGAACCTGCTGGTAAAGAGTGTAACCAACTCTTCGCCTTGTCCCTCAGAGAGAATGGAAATAGCCTTAACTTAACAGCATCCTCAGACACCCCGTTGGTTCTGAAGGTATCACAGATCTCTATGAAATCCCGAATATGCATGTTGGGATCTTCGGTAGGAGCACCCCCAAACTGAACTGAGTTCTGGACCATCTGTATAGTGCTAGGCTTGATCTCGAAGGTATTGGCTGCGATTGCTGGTCTGACAATACTCGATGCAATGTCATTGATCTTTGGCTGCGAGAAATCCTTAAGAGCCTTAGTTGCTGCTGCTGGTTCTCCCATATTCTACAACTTGAATCACTGGAGCTTCTGTTTCTGTTTCTTCTTTATTTTCCAACTTCTCCTTATTCGCTTGAGAACGCATTCGCATACACGCTCAAGTACCTGAAAACACAAAACAACACAAAAACTATTAGTAACCGATCCGAGTCAATGAACTTTAACGACCACTGATGTCAAGCACATAAACTATAACAAATCCCCGGCAGCGGCGCCAAAAACTTGTTAGCACAAAATCACGCAAGCGCACGTGTTCACAAGTAATATAGAATGAAGTAGAGTTCGTTCCCACAGAGATTGTATAATTTAGTTCTTGTACCTAAGCATCAATGTATGATTATCGTTCAATGCTAAGACAATGGACAAATTGGTTTTGATTATCTAAAATTAACTAATAAGAATTAATTAACAACTAAATTAATTAACTAAGTGATTTCAAATTACTTATGAGATGCAAAACATGGGATCCTAACTTCAATACAAACTTCCTTTAGAGATCATGCCCTTTTATCAACATATGTGGTGGTTACGATAACAAATCGGACAACACGAAATAAGTATACGTTACCTTTCAGTACACGCACACCAATCTACACAATATCCACAAAAGATAGAAATCATGCAGGCACCAATTATGCTTAGACCCTATATGTCTATAGAATTTGAAAACATAATGGTTGAAGATCAAGTATCCATAAGATTACATAAGGTAGTATGAGACGGTTAGAAACACACCACAAACATGAATAACATTCATGGACTTATGCTAGCATGGCAAGTTCTAAATCTAAAGATTCACTGTCGCTTCACTAAAGATTAACAAGATAGATGTTAGCTACGCATCTACATGAATTAAATACAACCATGCAAGGATATCGTAAATTCACCACACATATATCAAGTTAGGCAATCAACATCTAAGTTCCATAAGTACATCCATTAGGACCCCATGACGGCGATTAGTTCATAATCGAACCGTTCGTCATCATGGGGTTTGATGAAAACATGATAAAGATGAAGAGAATAATGATGAATAAATCAATGATAACAAAGTTATAGAACAAAGTCGAATAATGATCAAGCATCCAAAAGATACGCCTAGTAAGAATACAAGAAAACTATGTCTAGATCTTCTTGTTGTCACGATCCTCGCCTTGGGTTCTCAATCTCGTGCTAAAAAGTGTGTATGTAGTGTGAAGTAATCTGATCTCTGGTGTTGGTGTGTGTAAATCTGACCTCCCAGCATGTGTATTTATAGCTCAATATTGCCTCTTTTCCAAACAATTGCCATTCTTGAGTAGGAATTGAATTTGACAAATTCCATCTTTAAATATGATATAGATTGCAAATTCCCTTGTCAAATAAAGCTTCTGGACTATTCCCACCGTCCAAGATTATTTCCATGTCGATTAGGAGAAGAAAACGGCAACATTCCTCTTTAAAATCTGAAATTAAAAAGTTTCTTGCGGCCCAGTTTCACCATAGCGCGGTCGCGCTGTTCTGTAGTGCAAATGTGGTGCGGTCGCGCTCTCCCAATTCTGCCAATTCCCTTAGTGCGATCGCGCTCCCTTACAGTATAAACATAGCGCGATCGCGCTGTGCATATTCTGTTTCTGCAGACTTTCTGTTAGAGCCTATTTCTCCACGCACCGTTTTACACCACGACCGGCTTCTGTTCCAAAAGCAACAAAACACCATAACTCTCTGCAAAAACTTAATTCCTGCACAAACTCCACAAAACACATTAAACCACACAAATACTCGAGGATTAAGCGATCAATTCAAGCCAAAATAGAACGATCCAAATGGATAAAAATCCACTTATCAGTACACACAGACTTAATGAGTCCATAGCAACCAAGTTGCGAGTGAAAAGGATAAATTATGAGATTTATGACCGGGAAGTCTACAAGATAAATAACATTGCTCAAGTAGGTTCCCCTATAACTTGGAAGTTTGAGCGAGCATTTAAATCCTTTAAGATAGATTTAAATGAAAAATAAAGAGTTGGGAACCTTTCCTTGATAAGATAGTCGTAAAAAGACTCCGAAATATTTTACATAATAACTGGAGGTGAAATATAATCTCCGAATAATATAAATCATTTTAAAAAAAAGAATTTAAAAGAATTAAATAAATATTCCAAGAATATTCATTAACTCCATAATAATTACGGAAAATCATTAAATCATAATATTACTCGTAAGTAATCCTCGAATGAATAAATAGAATAATTTGATAAATAAAACCCTGCTTAAATGAATATTCAAAATAATATTCATTAAATAATTAAACTCCAATAAATATTTAAAATAATATTCAATAAATAAGTCAAACCTTAAATGAATATTTGAAAATAGTATTCATTTAATATTTAATCTTCTAAATGAATATCCAAATAACATTCATTTAATAAATAATCTTCTAAATGAATATCCAAATAATATTCATTTAGTAATTAATCTTCTAAATGAATATCCAAATAATATTCATTTAGTAATCAAAACTTTAAAGGAATAATCGAAATAATATTCCTTAAATAAATAGAACTTCCAATGAATATTTTAAAATAATATTCATCAAGTACATAAAACCTTAAATGAATATTCGAAAGTAATATTCATTTAATAAATAACATTCTAATGAATATCAAAATAATATTCATTAAATAATCAACTCTAAATGAATATTCGAAACTAACATTCATTTAATATCTCTCGACTGAGATAATACTCGAATAACATTCCTTGAAATATTTCCAAGTAATTGATACTTTATGGAATATAAATAACGTTTAACAATAACATTCCTCAGATAAATAATAATATGTCGTTGGAATCCCTCCGGGTTTCCACGACTATCTATATCTCAAAATACCGACTCCCAGTCTATATTTAGAATGAATATCATATGCCCTTCGCTAAGGGTCTTACCAAAACAATCCGGCTTATCACTGATAATTCGTATCTAGTCTATAAGCCAATATCAATTCAGGGAAGAAGTATCACAAAAACCAGAGTCACAATATAACTGGAAACAGGCATGCATGCGATGGCATATGTAAAACAGAAATAATATACATATATTATCACAACAACAGGTTCAAAGGTTTGAACACTTTCCTGGTAAACGGGTGTGGGTGGAGATAGCGTGTCCTGGGTCTGCTCGACGATCTATAAACAATCAGAACATTCGAGATTAACCACTTAACACCTTTTAAAAGTATAGGTATAACTTCACTTAAATCGAAACACGTTTTCGAATTATCTCGTTATACACCTTTTAGTGTAACTCTTTTTATTACTGATACGATCCGACATTTGTTCGTTATTATGACATGTCATCATACCCACACTCGGTATATACTTAAGTCATATAAATTCTAAATTCGATCGATTACGAACCGAGATTATACCTCGAGTTTTATCGTTCGTTTTCTAAGTGTTTTACCAAAGTTATAACCAAGCGGGTTTTTAGGGGTTCGTTCGCGTTTAACTTCGATTCAAACATTTTTATAAAATTGGAAAACGATCCGTTTGACATGTGGTTTTCTTTCATACCTTCCTTATGACCTCTAGTATTTATTTACCAAGATTCGCCACTGAGTAACATGCTTTACGAGGGTTCAATTGAACTTACGAACTTTTACTTACGGTTCCGAACCAATTTTAGTAATTTGACCGTAACTCCTAAACCGTAAGTCAGAATATTTCGATTCTTTCGCCAAAACGATCTATTGCTCGAGATCTACAATGGCATGTCATTTATTCATCAAGGCCAGAAACTCATCCTAACTGTTATGCACGGTTTTCTAGAGGTTAACGAAAATCGGGCATTACGACGGCTATAAATCGGACGTTTCCAAATTGTTACAACAATCACCAAGCCACACCGGGCATACATACATCTTATACACCTGATTCTCATCTCAACAAGTCCAGAAATATCATACTTCACCATCATATTCATTATATCTCTTAGATCAGTAAAGCTAATTACATAATCATGCTTATAATACACCATTTCATAACTAATCTTAAAATCACCCAATAATCATCAAAACTTAAACTAAGAGCTAGGGTTTCTTGAGATGATTACCTTCCTTGGAGTATGTACTAGCCTTACTAAGCTTGATCTAGTCCTTTTATAGCCTTAACAAAGCTTGGATCAACCAAAGAAAACAAGAAATCAAAGATTAGTTCTTGGAAGTTACTATTCACCCTAAACTTGTAAAAATCATAGAAAATTGAAAAATAAGAATTTAGCTCTCAAATTTTTACCACATCTTGGGATCTTCATAAGCTTTGTTTTGAGTCCTAGATCATCAGATATGAAGCTTCCTAGCTAGGGTTGTGAGCCCTCTTTTTCTGCTAGACAGAAACTGGGCAGATTTGTTTCCCCAACTTTGAGCATAGATTTGACTAGGCTATACTACTTTTTTGGCCATGAAATTTTGAGAGAATATTACCCATGGAGTGGAGAGGCTATGGTTAAAATTTGGTGATTTTATCATGGATAGAAATGGAGATATGAATTTTTCTTTCATAGTGGTTCTTGCTGGGCAGGTTTAAGAAAATGGAGAGAATGGAGTTGTCTTGCTTGTTTGCTTGCTAGTATCTTGCTCTCATCTTGTGTCTTTGAGATATTATCTCATAAAGTAGCTTTATTAAAGCTATGATGTCATGGATGATGAATTTTGATGGACATGTGTCTTGTTTTTGTGGTTGGATGAGAAAGGATGCTAAGTACTAGTTAATCTCTAATGGTTCTAGTTTGTAATGTAACTAAATTGCCTACTAGATATTTATCACTTGCACATGCATGTATCTTGCTTCCTCTGCTTGTTTCTTTGTCCGTTTATCACTCAATTCATTGATCGTTCGTGGGAATAACTCATTCATTTCTAGTTAGGGTTTTACCGGAAACCGTCTTAAGTCTTTCAGTGTCCAGGGAAATATCGGGGAAAATAAAAGTGCTATTTTTCAGAATCCGACAGCTTTTGCATACACTCTTTTTCCCCCTGGATCACTAATACGAACTCAGAATTTCGTTCCGGGTACTTCTATATAGCGTCATCTAATAATATTCCTAAATCCACCAAAATCACTATTCATCCATATTTCCTTACTCATCCTCTTAGGGTTGTACAATTGTCCCTGATCTCTTTCGATCGTTCCTTAACCTTTTTACGGACCCACTGGACCAATAACAGATATCGATCTGGATGACATAAGAATAATCTTCTCCTTTCGAATTATCAAATCTCAATTCCCTAGGAGATAGATAATTCTTATCTAAAGCGTCAACCAATAGTATTCTTCATGGCATATAAACATTTGAATTCAAATTTATTCCTTTCATTCATTATCTCAATCGTTACATCGTAGTCGTAATCATTATTCACCATTAGCTCAGTACATAATAAAAAGTTTTAATTATATCCAAAATTTGGGGTTCTTACACGTTTCACATGAGGTTTTCTCTCATACCTTCCTTTTTACCTCTAGTATTTAATTACCAAGATTCGCCACTGACTTACATATTTTACGAGGGTTCAATTTCAGTTACGAATTCTCGTTTACGGTTTCGAACTACTTTTAGTAAATCGGCCGTAAATTCTAAACCGTAAGTCCATTTCACCCGTTCTTTATATCAAAACGAAGCTTGGAAGATTATCTATCTTATCATGGCAAAATACAACACTGGAAAGTGAGTTCAAGCTACTGTGATGCACGGTTTTTAAAGATTAACGAAAATTCAGCATTACGACGGCTATGTTTACACGATTTCCAAAGTTTTCACATCACCATGAATCAATCAACCACTACACCCCATCCATTCTAACACATGATAACATCATGACTAGTCTAACAACATCTCATCTCAACCATCTCATGGATCATAATCCAAACAACAACCATAATCAACTAATAACATAGATCTAAGCATAACATAGCATACTAACACTAAATCACCCATAAAACTCATAAAACTCAAAATGGTACTAAGGGTTTTTGAGCTTGTTACCTTCCTTAGAGAGTGATGTATCCTTGCTAAGCCTTGATCTATCCTTAAGAGTGCCTAGGCTTGCTAGATCAACCATGAAAAACAAGAAAATTCAAAGTTAGTTCATAAGAAACACTATTCACCCTCACCTTTCTTGATTTTTTTGAAAATGGAAACAAAGGAATTTGGGCTTTGGGTTTTGGGTTCTTGAATTATGGAATAGCCGAATGGTATATGTTCTTGAGAGAGTTTGATATTTGCTTGGTTTGTTTTGTTCAATTATGCATAAAGTGGATGAGCCTTGGATAACATCTCATCTCTTTTTACTTTAATAAAGTGATGATGCACTAGATGATGTATTTTGCAAGACATGTGTTGTGTTTTGGATGGTTATAAGCTAACTAAGTGATTTGTTTCCTAAGTACTAGTTTCTTGCTAAGTATCCTAGTTACTTGAGTCCACTTGGTTGCTAGATCTTTTTTAGTAGCTTATGCATGACTCTTGCTTCCTCTTCTTGTTTCTTTTGTCCGGTTATTGCTCATTTCGATTGATCGTTCGTAGGAATATCTCACGGATTTCTAATTAGGGTTTACCAGAAATCTTATTAATATTAATACTATCATTCTCCATCTTTCTTACTAACTTTCGAATTTAAATTCCTTAAATCCCTTCGTTAAATCCTTAAGTCTATCAGTGTCCAGGGAATTCTCGGAGAAAATAAAAGTGCGGTTTTTCAGAATCCGACGGCTTTTACATACACTTATTTTCCCCCTGGATCACTAATACGAACTCGGAAATCCGTTCCGAATACTTCTATGTAGCGTCGTCTAATAATATTCTCATTTCTACCAAAACACTATTCACTCTTTATTCTTTCTTTTATTCCCCATGTTTATGACAATGTCCTTGTTCTTTCTCGGGCGTTCCTTAACCCTTTCACAGAACCACTGGACTAATCGTTATCGATCTGGATGACATGAGAATATTCTCCTGCTTGGAATTGCCATATCTTATTCCCCTAGGAGATAGATTATTCTTACCTAAGTTGTCAACCATTAGAATTCTTCAAGACATATAAATATTTAAATCGAATTCCATTCATTCATTCAAAAGATCAACTATTACATCGTAGTCGTAACCACTATTCATTCTTACATAATTATTTAATAAAAAGTTTTAATTCTACCCAAAATCTGGGTTCTTACAGTCTCCCCTTCTAAAAAAGGATTCCGTCCCAGAATCAGTTTGAAAACAAATGGGGGTACTTCTCTTGCGTTGTGCTTTCGAGCTCCCAGGTTGATTCTTCTACATTGTGGTTCTGCCACAAGACTCTGACTAGCTAAATGACCTTGTTTCGGAGCACTTGTTTTTTCCGGTCTATGATTTCCACAGGTTGCTCTACATAGGTCAAGTCTGGCTGCATGTCCACTTGCTCATACTCTACAATGTGCTTGGCATCCGGATTATACTTCCTCAGCATCGAAACATGGATCACATTATGCATCTACTATAGATCCGGGGGTAATGCCAGTTCATAAGCTAGTTCCCCAATCCGTCTTAAGATCTCGAATGGTCCAATGTATCTGGGACTCAGCTTTCCTTTCTTTCCAAATCTCATTAAACCTTTCCAAGGTGACATCTTTAAGAACACTAGGTCTCCCACTTCATATTTTTTCTTTGCCTTTCCGAGCTAAGTCGGCATATTTCTTTTGTCGATCCTGGGCTGCTACCAGCCGTCCTCTGATTAGATCTACTGCATCTTTAGTTCGTTGGACCACTTCGGGCCCGAGCATCTTTCGCTCCCCAACTTCATCCCAATACAAGGGAGATCGACATTTCCTTCCATAAAGGGCCTGATAAGGTGGCATTCCTATACTTGAATGAAAACTATTATTGTAGGAAAACTCAATCAATGGCAAGTGATCATCCCAATTTCCTTTAAAGTCTATAGCACAAGCTCTCAACATATCCTCTAGCGTTTGGATGGTCCTTTCACTTTGCCCATCTGTCTGGGGGTGGTAGGCTGTGCTCATGTTCAGCCGGGTTCCTACACATTCTTGAAAGCTTCTCCAAAACCTAGAGTTAAATCTAGGATCTCGATCAGATACTATTGCCACGGGGACTCCATGTCGCGCCACTATCTCATTTAAGTAGATATCCACTAGTCTGTCGACCGTGTACCTTTCATTGATCGGGAGAAAGTGAGTTGACTTCGTCAGTCGATCTACAATTACCCATATGGCATCATGATTAGCCTTGGTCCTTGGTAAACCTACTACGAAATCCATGGCTATGTGTTCCCATTTCCATTCTGGAATCTCTAAGGGGTGTAGAAGTCCGCTGGGCCTCTGGTGCTCTGCTTTCACTCGCTGGCAGGTCAAGCATCTGCTTACCCACTCTGCTACGTCCTTTTTCATATTGGGCCACCAGTAATACTCCTTCAAATCCCTATACATCTTGGTACTACCGGGGTGCACCGAGTATCTTGAGTTGTGTGCCTCGTATAAAATCTCATCCTTGAGTTCCTGAACATTTTGGATCCATATCCTGTACGTGTACTGTAAGAACCCAGATTTTGGGTGGAATTAAAACTTTTATGTATTTAATGATGTAAGAATGAATAGTGGATATGGCTACAATGTAATAATTAATATTTGGGAAAGAATGAATGGAATGCAACTTTATTATGTTATGTCTTGAAGAATGCTAAAGGGTGACAACATAGGTAAGAATAATCTATCTTCTAAGGGAATAAGATATGGCAACTTCAAGCAAGAGAATACTCTCATGTCATCCAGATCGATAACGATTAATCCAGTAGTTCCGTAAAAAGGTTAAGGAACGATCGAAAGAGAATACGGACAATTATACAACCCTAAGAGAACAAGCAAAGAATACAGAATGAATAGTGTTTTGGTGGGAGTATATAATAATATGAGACGACACTATATAGAAGTATTCGGAACGGATTTCCGAGTTCGTATTAGTGATCCAGGGGGAAAATAAGTGTATGTAAAAGCTGTCGGATTCTGAAAAACCGCACTTTTATTTTCTCCGAGAGTTCCCTGGACACTGATAGCCTTAAGTATTTAACGAATGGATTAAAGGAATATAAAATGGAAAGTTAGAATGAAAGATGGAGAATGAAAGTATTAATATTAAAGAGGATTCCCGGTAAACCCTAATTAGAAATCCGTGAAATATTCTCACGAACGATAAATCGAAACGGGTAATAACCGGACACAGAAACAAGCAGAGGAAGCAAGAGTCTTGTGCAAGCTACTAGTATAAATATCTAGTAACTAAACTAGAAGCAAGGAACTAGCAACTTAGAAGTAGAACCAAGTACTTAGCAAGTAACTACCTAGTTAAGCATTAACCACCACAAAACCAACACATGTCTTGCCATTTGAGCATCCAACACCTCACCACTTTATTAAAGCAACTTTTACAAGATATTATGTTGTAAGTGGATGAGAGTAAAGGAGATTAAAACACAAAAATCAAAGAAACCAAGCAATTCTCTCCCCCCCCCCCTTGAAAACAAAGCATTCGGCCCTTTCCATTAATTCCAAATCCAAACTCAACCTTCCCACCATTGTTTGTTCTTGAAATAATTAAGGTGAGTCTTACATTTCATAAAACTTATCTCCTCAAAATCTTAGCTTCAAACTCATCCATTTCCATTTTCAAATAAATCATTCAAGAGGAGCATGAATAGTGTTCTTCTTGAACTAACTTTGTTTTCTTGATTTTTCATGGTTGATATAGCAAGCATAATCACTCCTAAGGACCATACAAGGCTTAGTAAGGCTATGTCACTATCTAAGGAAGGTATAAAGCTCTTGAAACCCTAACCCTTGTTTGAGATTTAAGCATGTTTTTGATAGTTATAACTTAGTTATGGTTATGTTAAAGTTATAAGCATGATTATGTATGGATTTTGGATTAATAATGTAAATAGTTTAGATGAACGGAAAGGCATTGCTTGGCCTCAGTTCATGTATATAAGTCATGTATATGTTGTTTGGGTTGGATGCTATGTGTATGGGACGATTCGAAATTGTTAGATATTCGATTTACAGCCGTTATAATGCCCGATTTTACAATACCATGTTTTGTATGCCATTTTCCATGTCGAACCCCTACTGTCCAGAGACCTTATCTGCCATGATAGGATAGGTAATGCTCTAAGCTTCGTTTTGATATAAAGATCACATGAAACGGACTTAGGGTTTAGGATTTATGACCAAATTACTAAAAGTAGTTCGAATCCGTAAACGTAAGTTCGTAACTGAAATTGAACCCTCGTAAGCTATGTAACGTCATGGCGAATCTTGGTAAATAAATACTAGGGGTAAGAAGGAAGGTGTGAAAGAAAACCGTATGTCAAAAAGAGCATTTTTCGATTTATTAAAAATGTTCGAGTCAAGGTTAAACGCGAACGAACCCCTAAAGGACGACTCTTTTATAACTTTGGTAAAACACTTAGAAAACGGGCGATAAAACTCGGAGTATAATATTGGTTCGTAACGATCAACCTTAGAACTCATATGACTTAAGTATGTCCCAAGTATAAGTGCAGTGGCATGTCGTATTAACGAACGAATGTCGGGTCGAATCAGTGATAATAAGTAATCCACAAACAGAGATATAACGAGATAACTCGAGAACGTGTTTCGATTTAAGTATAACTTAACTTTTAATATGTTAAGTGATTAATCCCGAATGCCTTGGCTATTTATAGATCACCAGGCTGAACCGGGACCCGCTACCACTACCCCTTACCGTACTCGACTACCAGGCAAGTTTCAATTCCCTTCTTTTAGGCTGTTGTTGTGATTGAATAAATATATATATATATGATTGCTGATATACATATGCCATTGCATGCATGCCTACTTTCAAGTTGAATTGATATACTTGTTCCCTGAATGTTATTGTTGGCTTATAAGCTAGATAGTTATATATCAGTTATAAGCCGGTTATTGTAAGACCCTCATAGAAGGGCGTATACCTCTCATTAATCGAATATAGACCGGGAGTCAATATTCCTTGATATATCGAGATTACCTCGGAAGAAAATATTTAAGTAAATATTTTCTATTATTCAGGCGACGAATATTATTTGAATATTCATTCGAGATTATTTATTTAATGATCCTTATTTCAAATAATTATTTGAACGTAACTATTCAACGAATAATATTTCTCAATATTCATTCAGAGTCGAATTGATTATCGACTATTATTTCGAATATTCTTCTAAAGATGAGTCTATTAAATGAATATTATTTGGATATTCTTTTAGATTATTATTTTATTAAATAAATATTACTTTGGAATATTCATTTAAGATATTAAATACTTGATGAATATTATTTTAATATTCATCTGAAGCTTGATTTAATTATCGAATATTATCTCGAATAGTCCTTAAGGCTTGGATTACTAAATGAATATTACTTGATATTCATTTAGGATATTATTCATTAAATGAATATTACTTTTGAATATTCATTTAAATTCCTAATTAATTATGAATATTACCTTAAATATTCTTTTCAGGTCTTATTAATTAATGAATATTGTTTTGAATATTCATTTAAATATTTATTTATTCAATAAATATTCCCCTGATATTTCTTCAGGGATTATTTTGAGAAATACTCTGATTAAAGATATTCTTCACATTCCCAAATATTCTTTAAATATTTTAACTCATTAAATATTCTCTGAATATTTATTCCATACTTAGAATAATCTCGATAAGGTTTATCTTCTTCGATTATTACTGAAAATATTTCGAAGTCATATTATTATTAATCTTATATCAAGAAAGGTTCTCAGACATCATTCTTCTTTGAGTCTATCTCCTTAATAATAAGGGAACCTTACTTGGAAAATGTTATTTATCTTGTCGACTTCCCGGTCATAAAGTATTCCCTTCACCCGCAACTCGGGTGCTGTTGACTTATTAAGTCGTTGCTTACCTTCTCATCTTTCGAGGGGTAAGATTACTGGAACAAGTTGATATCCGTTACCAAGTAATAGCTTGGGAGATATGGGTAAATTTTCCTTTCCAACTAGATACGACTACTTTGTGGAGTCTTATCAACAAGTATTATACTTGGGGAAAGGGGGACGAACGTTATATTCAGAATCATGAACTCTATTTGAACTAGGAGTCGTGTAAGAGGCCGAGTAGCGCCGGTCCATCCCCTTGGCCCAACCGTTGGCCGGGGAGAGCTAGCATGGCGGTATACAAGTAAAGCCGTCAGTTCTTCCTTCTACCGGTAGTAAATCTAAATTGAGCTGTACGATCTCGACTGATCATCAAGATTGGAACAGCGGGCGCGGTGAATGCTCCATCATTGGTTCATCATCCAAATTCATTTATTTCCTGCAACATGATTACTGTTAGCAGAGTTGGAAAAGTGTCATAACTGGAATTGCAACCTTTTCTTGCAAGTTCCTCTTCTTAATAACAATAAGAATATCTCGCTTACTTTGATGTAGCAGATATTTCTTCAAACAAATACTTTCAGTTACCTTGTAACTTCATCGTTCATATTATACTGGCATCATTTCCGTAAATGCATGGCATATGGTTTAAAAGATAGCTTTGAACTGTGTTAATTATCGTTCAGTTATATATTTGTTGGTGGGCTTTCGCTCACCCTTGCTTTGTTTATATTATGTCACAACAACAGCTAGGACAGATGGCTCGCGTCAGGCGCACTCGGCGCAAGCAGGTTACCCGACCCACCGGACTACCCGCTGAGATGCTAGCCGCCATTGCTGAGGTAGAATAGTTAGACAGCTTTTGTTTCCTGTTTAACTATATGTATAATTAATGTAATCAACGGCAAAACTTTTAAACCTATGATGTTATCCTTTTGGGATTGTAATAACTTTTATTCGTAACCCTTTAATGTAAGACTTATTTCAATTTCATCTCTGGGACTATAACTGTTGTGTGTGTGAGTGGTAATTATTGTGGGGTCACAGCATGTGATTTATTTATTGTAGACTCAAGTCAAGTATTATGAATGGATGTAAGACCGTAACCACCAGATCCCTGACCCCGGATCTGGGGGTGTTACAGAGATGGTATCAGAGCGAGAGTTATATATCCCAAGAGATGATACGACGTTATATAATAATAAATTCAATAATATAATAAGAACCCTTGCCAGGTTCACCTAAAACCCTTACGGGAATTTTTAAGTATCATGATAGTAACATAGTTCGTCTTGTGTAGGCGAGCGACTTGTCGGCCCAGGAGGCAGCTGCGAGACAGCATGATGAGGACATGTTCCGGACTAGGGACCCATACTATGAGCACTTGCCTGAGGATGATACTGAGCCTGAGGAGGAGGACGCTGAGGAGGTCCAGGTTGAGGCTGATACTGATGTGATCGAGTCTGAGGAGGAGGACCCTGAGGAGGTCCAGGATGATGCTGACACAGATGTTGTTGAGACTGAGGGGGAGGAGGACCCGGAGGGGGTCCAGACAGGACAGGACGCTGAGTTAGTGGTTGAGGATGATGATTATTGGGTTATGACTGAGTTCAGGACTATGGGAGATGACACTGACATGACCACGGATCAGGTGGTGCCGGTGGATGAGGGTGTTGAGGGAGATATAGATGAGCCAGTAGTTGGTGCTGTAGGGAGTTCTGGACTTTTTGTGCCACTCCTCCCTGTTGAGAGAGCCCCTACCCCACCACCACTACCTGTGAGCCCCTACCCCGACGAGTTTGAGGAGCTTACCCCAGAGCCCCAGCAGACAGAGACTGCCGCTCCAGCTGAGCCATCCATCCCACCTCATGCCCCGATAGGAGGAGTCCCAGTATGTGTTCACAACTTGATTGTGAACGGGCTTTATAGAGAGTTGTCTGTGGCAGATGCCAGGTTGGCAGAGTCTAGGAGTGAGTTAGCAGCAGAGAGAGCCGCCCGGATGAGGGTGCAAGGCAGGAGGACTATCAGTGACAGAGTTGGGTATAGGGCTATGACCCGCATCGAGCTGAGGGCTCGGGTGAGGGTGCGACAGTTGCCTACTGATGGGCATGGTAGGGTAGACAGAGCAGCGGCTGAGGAGGTTTTCCGCATCGCCATGGGGAGGGTTCGGAGGATGTTTCGTCGTGACGGCTGATTTCAGATGTAGTGATGCAGTGGTCTAGTTGTCTAGTCATGTACGGACATAGTAGTGCCGGCTTTTGTAGGGATGGTTTTCTTGTACTTGTTTTCCCTTTTTGCAGACTAGACAGATAGACAGCATATTTCACTTTTGACTTGTTGTTGTTGTTAGGATGGTTGTACTTTAAACTATCGTTGTAACTCGGATGTTGTACCTTTTCGGTACCTGGTATATATTTGTTTCCATTTCAGTCATTACAATTTTGTTGGGATGTGATCACGAGTTTATTAGCATATGTATTACTTTTCGATTAAGTTGCCATGAGATATAAAACTGTGGGATTTTAAACCCAATCATGTAAAGAAATGTGCAAGGAAAAATCCTCTAAAACAGATCAGTGAACCTAATGTATAACTTTCCAAATTTTCAGTAAAATGCCTCCAAGACGAATGGGCACTAGGGCTAACCCCCGCGAATCTACTGACCAAGAAAGTCACAACCAACACGAGGAACACCGTGAAAGTAGTGAGGATCAAGATCAGGACTATAATGAGCAAGAAGATTCCCAGTATGGAGCAGAGGATGAACCCCTGTACTCTGAAGAATTTGAAAGGGAAATAGAGGGTGGAGAAACTGAAGTAGAACAGGAAGGGGAGAACCAGGGCGGAAACCCCATGGGCCAGTTTATGGATCTACTTAGGCAGAATTTGAACCAATACCCCCAACCACCACCAAGCAACAACACTTCAGTGGCAAATCCCTTTAGGGCCTTTAAGTCCCTTAAGCCCCCAGAGTTCCACGGATCGGCTGATCCCGTTGAGGCGAGGGCCTGGATCAAAGAAATGGAAAAGTCTTTTGAGATTCTGAGTATCAATGAGGCTCAGAAGACTGTTTTTGCTACTTACCTACTAAAGGGAGAGGCCAATTATTGGTGGGAAGCCAAGAAAAACATGGAGACTGATGCTGTCATAGCCTGGGAAAGGTTCAAACAATTATTCCTGGAGAAGTACTTCCCGAAGTTCATGAAGACCCAGATGGAACTTAAGTTCTTGGAACTGAAACAGAACAATATGTCAGTGGCTGACTATGAGGCTAAATTTACTGAGCTATCGAGATTTGTGCCAGAGTTTGTAGATACAGAAGAGAAGAAAGCTAACAGGTTTCAACAAGGGCTGAAACAGTGGATCCAGAATAGGGTGGCTGTTTTAGAGATTACAGATTATGCCACCTTGGTGCAGAAGGCAACCATTGTGGAGGCTGGTAGTGATCAGATGCAGAGAGAGAGAGAGAAAGGGGGGATAAAGAGAAAGCATGTTAGTATGGGCGGAAGATCCGCTGGAGGAAAACCCCCAACCAAGTTTAATCGAGGAGCGGTTTCCCTACCAGGGAGGAATGTAGGGTTTAAACCATCTGCTAGTGTAAGTGTGAGCCAGGGCGGCCATCAATCAGGAATGTCCCGTTCCAACCCTTCTCGACCTCTATTGCCATTGTGTGCTACTTGTGGGAAGAGGCACTCCGGGGTGTGCAACCTAAAGCAGATAAACTGTTATAAGTGTGGGCGAGCTGGGCATTATGCCACCTCTTGCACCACGGTCATCCCTAACAGCACGACCTGTTTCCAGTGTGGACAGCGAGGGCACATGAGGAAGGATTGCCCAAAGAACAAACCAGCAGCATCAGGAGCAAGCAAGGTTGCCTCAAATAGGCCACCAACTGCTAGGACTTTCAATATGTCAGTACAAGATGCCGTGAGGGACACAGATGTGATAGCAGGTACTTTTTCTCTCAATTCAGTCAGTGCAAATGTCTTATTTGATTCAGGAGCAACTAAGTCTTTTATATCTAGAGATTTTGCGCATAAGTTGAAACTTAAAACCCAGCAACTAAGAGATTCCTTACTAGTAGAAATAGCTAATCAGGAAATCGTACCGGTTAATCAAATTCACCCCGATGGTAAGCTAGAAATAGGAGGACGATCCTTCTATGTCGATTTAATTCCTTTTAAGCTAGGGGAATTCGATGTCATTTTGGGTATGGATTGGTTGTCTCGCAATGATGCGCAGATAGATTGTAAAGGGAAAAAGGTTAAGTTGAAAACCCCAGGGAAGAAAGAAATAGTGTTTAAGGGGATGCGACAGACCCAGAAAATTCTGACCATGGCGCAAACCAAGAGATTGTTACGAAAAGGGAACGAGGCTTATTTAGCCTACGTTATAGATACTCAGAAGGAAGTGCCAAGATTGCAAGACATTCTGGTAGTTAATGAGTTCGAGGACGTGTTCCCACAAGATCTTCCCGGACTACCACCTGATAGGGTAATTGAGTTTGCCATCGAATTAGCCCCGGGGACGGCGCCAGTTTCGAAGGCCCCGTACCGATTAGCCCCAGTGGAAATGAAGGAGCTAGCTGAACAATTACAGGAATTGTTGGATAAGGGCATGATAAGGCCCAGCGTGTCGCCTTGGGGCGCACCAGTGTTGTTTGTTAAGAAAAAGGATGGAAGTATGAGGTTATGCATCGATTACAGAGAATTGAACAAGCTAACCATAAAGAATAAGTATCCATTGCCCAGGATAGACGATTTGTTTGACCAAGTAAGAGGAGCTGAATACTTCTCTAAGATTGATTTGAGAACGGGATATCACCAACTGAAGATCAAACCTGAAGATATCCCGAAGACTGCATTCCGCACCAGATATGGACATTATGAGTTCTTAGTTATGTCATTTGGATTGACCAACGCCCCAGCAGCCTTCATGGACCTAATGAATAGAGTGTTCAAGGAATATTTGGACAAATTCGTGATAGTTTTCATTGATGATATCCTCATCTACTCAAGGACAGAGGCAGAACACGCTGAACATTTAAGGATAACCTTAGAAATACTCAGGAAAGAGCAGTTATATGCCAAGTTCTCCAAGTGTGAGTTTTGGAAAAATGAGGTACAATTCTTAGGGCACGTGATCAATAGAGAAGGAGTGTTGGTTGACCCCTCCAAAATAGAAGCAGTTTCAAACTGGGAACGGCCAACTACTCCAACCGAGGTGAGGAGTTTCATTGGACTTGCCGGATATTACAGGAGATTTGTCCAAGACTTTGCGAAACTCGCAGCTCCATTAACTCGACTTACCCGTAAAACCGAGAAATTTGAATGGACTGAGAAATGCGAGAAGAGTTTCCAAGAGTTAAAGAAGAGGCTGGTGACAGCCCCAGTGCTGGCATTACCTGATGGAAAAGGAGATTTCGTGATTTACAGTGATGCTTCGCATAAAGGACTGGGATGCGTGCTTATGCAGCACGGCAAGGTAATAGCATATGCATCTAGGCAATTGAAGGATTATGAAGTCAGATATCCCACGCATGATCTAGAACTAGCAGCCATAGTCTTCGCTTTAAAGATTTGGAGACACTACCTGTATGGGGAAAAATGCGAGATTTACACAGACCATAAGAGCCTCAAATACATTTTCACTCAGAAAGAGCTTAACATGCGCCAGAGGAGGTGGTTAGAGTTAATCAAGGATTACGACTGTGAAATTCGCTATCACCCGGGCAAAGCCAATGTGGTGGCTGACGCCCTTAGTCGGAAAGAGAAGCTCAAGATGATAACTTCAGAGAAAGAGCTAGTGAAGGATTTTGAGAAGTTGGAAATCGAGGTTAAGTTACCCGGAGAGGGCCAAGAGAAGTTGATGGAAATTAGAATCCAACCTCCATTGTTAGAAAAGATTAGACTGTGCCAGGAACGGATGATGGAGGAAGAAAAGAACTCCACAGAAGAGCTAATGACCGGGGAGGAAATTAAGTGCGAAAGAGACAAGGAAGGGATCATGAGGTACACATACAGGATATGGATCCCAAATGTTCAGGAACTCAAGGATGAGATTTTAAATGAGGCACACAACTCAAGATACTCAGTGCACCCCGGTAGCACTAAAATGTATAGGGATTTGAAGGATTATTACTGGTGGCCCAATATGAAAAAGGACGTAGCAGAGTGGGTAAGCAGATGCTTGACCTGCCAACGAGTGAAGGCAGAGCACCAGAAACCCAGCGGACTTCTACATCCCTTAGAGATTCCAGAATGGAAATGGGAACATATAGCCATGGATTTCGTAGTAGGTTTACCCAGGACCAAGGCTAATCATGACACCATATGGGTAATTATAGATCGACTGACGAAATCGGCTCACTTTCTCCCGATCAACGAAAGGTACACGGTCGATAGACTAGTGGACATCTACTTAAAAGAGATAGTGGCGCGACATGGAGTCCCAGTCGCAATAGTATCCGATCGAGATCCTAGATTTAACTCCAGGTTTTGGAGAAGTTTTCAAGAATGTGTAGGGACCCGGCTGAACATGAGCACAGCCTACCACCCCCAGACAGATGGGCAAAGTGAAAGGACCATCCAAACGCTAGAGGATATGTTGAGAGTCTGCGCGATAGACTTCAAAGGAAGTTGGGATGATCACTTGCCATTAGTTGAGTTCTCCTATAATAACAGTTATCATTCAAGCATTGGGATGCCACCTTATGAGGCCCTTTATGGAAGAAAATGTCGATCTCCCTTGTATTGGGATGAAGTTGGAGAGCGAAAGATGCTCGGGCCCGAAGTGGTCCAACGAACTAAAGATGCAGTAGATCTAATCAGAGGACGGTTGGTAGCAGCCCAGGATCGACAAAAGAAATATGCCGACTTAGCTCGGAAAGGCAAGGAATACGAGGTAGGGGACCTAGTGTTCTTGAAAGTGTCACCTTGGAAAGGTTTAATGAGATTTGGGAAGAAAGGAAAGCTGAGTCCCAGATACATTGGACCATTTGAGATCTTGAGACGGATTGGGGAACTAGCTTATGAACTCGCATTGCCCCCGAATCTACAGCAGGTGCACAATGTGTTCCATGTTTCGATGCTGAGGAAGTATAATCCGGATGCAAAGCATATTGTAGAGTATGAGCAAGTGGACATGCAACCAGACCTGACCTATGTGGAGCAACCTGTGGAAATCATAGACCGGAAAGAACAAGTGCTCCGAAACAAGGTCATACAGCTAGTCAGAGTTTTGTGGCAGAACCACAATGTAGAAGAATCCACCTGGGAACTTGAAAGCGCAATGCAAGAGAAGTACCCCCACTTGTTTTCAAACTGATTCCGGGACGGAATCCTTTTAAGGAGGGGAGACTGTAAGAACCCAGATTTTGGGTGGAATTAAAACTTTTATGTATTTAATGATGTAAGAATGAATAGTGGATATGGCTACAATGTAATAATTAATATTTGGGAAAGAATGAATGGAATGCGACTTTATTATGTTATGTCTTGAAGAATGCTAAAGGGTGACAACATAGGTAAGAATAATCTATCTTCTAAGGGAATAAGATATGGCAACTTCAAGCAAGAGAATACTCTCATGTCATCCAGATCGATAACGATTAATCCAGTAGTTCCGTAAAAAGGTTAAGGAACGATCGAAAGAGAATACGGACAATTATACAACCCTAAGAGAACAAGCAAAGAATACAGAATGAATAGTGTTTTGGTGGGAGTATATAATAATATGAGACGACACTATATAGAAGTATTCGGAACGGATTTCCGAGTTCGTATTAGTGATCCAGGGGGAAAATAAGTGTATGTAAAAGCTGTCGGATTCTGAAAAACCGCACTTTTATTTTCTCCGAGAGTTCCCTGGACACTGATAGCCTTAAGTATTTAACGAATGGATTAAAGGAATATAAAATGGAAAGTTAGAATGAAAGATGGAGAATGAAAGTATTAATATTAAAGAGGATTCCCGGTAAACCCTAATTAGAAATCCGTGAAATATTCTCACGAACGATAAATCGAAACGGGTAATAACCGGACACAGAAACAAGCAGAGGAAGCAAGAGTCTTGTGCAAGCTACTAGTATAAATATCTAGTAACTAAACTAGAAGCAAGGAACTAGCAACTTAGAAGTAGAACCAAGTACTTAGCAAGTAACTACCTAGTTAAGCATTAACCACCACAAAACCAACACATGTCTTGCCATTTGAGCATCCAACACCTCACCACTTTATTAAAGCAACTTTTACAAGATATTATGTTGTAAGTGGATGAGAGTAAAGGAGATTAAAACACAAAAATCAAAGAAACCAAGCAATTCTCTCCCCCCCCCCCTTGAAAACAAAGCATTCGGCCCTTTCCATTAATTCCAAATCCAAACTCAACCTTCCCACCATTGTTTGTTCTTGAAATAATTAAGGTGAGTCTTACATTTCATAAAACTTATCTCCTCAAAATCTTAGCTTCAAACTCATCCATTTCCATTTTCAAATAAATCATTCAAGAGGAGCATGAATAGTGTTCTTCTTGAACTAACTTTGTTTTCTTGATTTTTCATGGTTGATATAGCAAGCATAATCACTCCTAAGGACCATACAAGGCTTAGTAAGGCTATATCACTATCTAAGGAAGGTATAAAGCTCTTGAAACCCTAACCCTTGTTTGAGATTTAAGCATGTTTTTGATAGTTATAACTTAGTTATGGTTATGTTAAAGTTATAAGCATGATTATGTATGGATTTTGGATTAATAATGTAAATAGTTTAGATGAACGGAAAGGCATTGCTTGGCCTCAGTTCATGTATATAAGTCATGTATATGTTGTTTGGGTTGGATGCTATGTGTATGGGACGATTCGAAATTGTTAGATATTCGATTTACAGCCGTTATAATGCCCGATTTTACAATACCATGTTTTGTATGCCATTTTCCATGTCGAACCCCTACTGTCCAGAGACCTTATCTGCCATGATAGGATAGGTAATGCTCTAAGCTTCGTTTTGATATAAAGATCACATGAAACGGACTTACGGTTTAGGATTTATGACCAAATTACTAAAAGTAGTTCGAATCCGTAAACGAAAGTTCGTAACTGAAATTGAACACTCGTAAGCTATGTAACGTCATGGCGAATCTTGGTAAATAAATAATAGGGGTAAGAAGGAAGGTGTGAAAGAAAACCGTATGTCAAAAAAAGCATTTTTCGATTTATTAAAAATGTTCGAGTCAAGGTTAAACGCGAACGAACCCCTAAAGGACGACTCTTTTATAACTTTGGTAAAACACTTAGAAAACGGGCGATAAAACTCGGAGTATAATATTGGTTCGTAACGATCAACCTTAGAACTCATATGACTTAAGTATGTCCCAAGTATAAGTGCAGTGGCATGTCGTATTAACGAACGAATGTCGGGTCGAATCAGTGATAATAAGTAATCCACAAACAGAGATATAACGAGATAACTCGAGAACGTGTTTCGATTTAAGTATAACTTAACTTTTAATATGTTAAGTGATTAATCCCGAATGCCTTGGCTATTTATAGATCACCAGGCTGAACCGGGACCCGCTACCACTACCCCTTACCGTACTCGACTACCAGGCAAGTTTCAATTCCCTTCTTTTAGGCTGTTGTTGTGATTGAATAAATATATATATATATGATTGCTGATATACATATGCCATTGCATGCATGCCTACTTTCAAGTTGAATTGATATACTTGTTCCCTGAATGTTATTGTTGGCTTATAAGCTAGATAGTTATATATCAGTTATAAGCCGGTTATTGTAAGACCCTCATAGAAGGGCGTATACCTCTCATTAATCGAATATAGACCGGGAGTCAATATTCCTTGATATATCGAGATTACCTCGGAAGAAAATATTTAAGTAAATATTTTCTATTATTCAGGCGACGAATATTATTTGAATATTCATTCGAGATTATTTATTTAATGATCCTTATTTCAAATAATTATTTGAACGTAACTATTCAACGAATAATATTTCTCAATATTCATTCAGAGTCGAATTGATTATCGACTATTATTTCGAATATTCTTCTAAAGATGAGTCTATTAAATGAATATTATTTGGATATTCTTTTAGATTATTATTTTATTAAATAAATATTACTTTGGAATATTCATTTAAGATATTAAATACTTGATGAATATTATTTTAATATTCATCTGAAGCTTGATTTAATTATCGAATATTATCTCGAACAGTCCTTAAGGCTTGGATTACTAAAAGAATATTACTTGATATTCATTTAGGATATTATTCATTAAATGAATATTACTTTTGAATATTCATTTAAATTCCTAATTAATTATGAATATTACCTTAAATATTCTTTTCAGGTCTTATTAATTAATGAATATTGTTTTGAATATTCATTTAAATATTTATTTATTCAATAAATATTCCCCTGATATTTCTTCAGGGATTATTTTGAGAAATACTCTGATTAAAGATATTCTTCACATTCCTAAATATTCTTTAAATATTTTAACTCATTAAATATTCTCTGAATATTTATTCCATACTTAGAATAATCTCGATAAGGTTTATCTTCTTCGATTATTACTGAAAATATTTCGAAGTCATATTATTATTAATCTTATATCAAGAAAGGTTCTCAGACATCATTCTTCTTTGAGTCTATCTCCTTAATAATAAGGGAACCTTACTTGGAAAATGTTATTTATCTTGTCGACTTCCCGGTCATAAAGTATTCCCTTCACCCGCAACTCGGGTGCTGTTGACTTATTAAGTCGTTGCTTACCTTCTCATCTTTCGAGGGGTAAGATTACTGGAACAAGTTGATATCCGTTACCAAGTAATAGCTTGGGAGATATGGGTAAATTTTCCTTTCCAACTAGATACGACTACTTTGTGGAGTCTTATCAACAAGTATTATACTTGGGGAAAGGGGGACGAACGTTATATTCAGAATCATGAACTCTATTTGAACTAGGAGTCGTGTAAGAGGCCGAGTAGCGCCGGTCCATCCCCTTGGCCCAACCGTTGGCCGGGGAGAGCTAGCATGGCGGTATACAAGTAAAGCCGTCAGTTCTTCCTTCTACCGGTAGTAAATCTAAATTGAGCTGTACGATCTCGACTGATCATCAAGATTGGAACAGCGGGCGCGGTGAATACTCCATCATTGGTTCATCATCCAAATTCATTTATTTCCTGCAACATGATTACTGTTGGCAGAGTTGGAAAAGTGTCATAACTGGAATTGCAACCTTTTCTTGCAAGTTCCTCTTCTTAATAACAATAAGAATATCTCGCTTACTTTGATGTAGCAGATATTTCTTCAAACAAATACTTTCAGTTACCTTGTAACTTCATCGTTCATATTATACTGGCATCATTTTCGTAAATGCATGGCATATGGTTTAAAAGATAGCTTTGAACTGTGTTAATTATCGTTCAGTTATATATTTGTTGGTGGGCTTTCGCTCACCCTTGCTTTGTTTATATTATGTCACAACAACAGCTAGGACAGATGGCTCGCGTCAGGCGCACTCGGCGCAAGCAGGTTACCCGACCCACCGGACTACCCGCTGAGATGCTAGCCGCCATTGCTGAGGTAGCATAGTTAGACAGCTTTTGTTTCCTGTTTAACTATATGTATAATTAATGTAATCAACGGCAAAACTTTTAAACCTATGATGTTATCCTTTTGGGATTGTAATAACTTTTATTCGTAACCCTTTAATGTAAGACTTATTTCAATTTCATCTCTGGGACTATAACTGTTGTGTGTGTGAGTGGTAATTATTGTGGGGTCACAGCATGTGATTTATTTATTGTAGACTCAAGTCAAGTATTATGAATGGATGTAAGACCGTAACCACCAGATCCCTGACCCCGGATCTGGGGGTGTTACATGTACCTCATGATCCCTTCCTTGTCTCTTTCACACTTAATTTCTTCCCCGGTCATTATCTCTTCCGTGGAGTTCTCTTCTTCCTCCATTATCCGTTCTTGACATAGTCTAATCTTTTCTAACAATGGAGGTTAGATTCTAATTTCCAGCAACATTTCCTGGCCCCCTTCGGGTAGCTTAATCTCAATTTCCAACTTCTCAAAATCTTTCACTAACTCTTCCTCTGAAGTTATCATCTTGAGCTTCTCTTTCCTACTAAGGGCATCAGCCACCACATTGGCTTTGCCCGGGTGATAAAGAATCTCAAAATCGTAGTCCTTGATCATCTCCATCCATCTCCTCTGGCGCATGTTAAGCTCTTTCTGAGTGAAAATGTACTTGAGGCTCTTATGGTCAGTGTAAATCTCGCACTTTTCCCCATACAAGTAGTGTCTCCAAATCTTTAAAGCGAAGACTATGGCTGCTAGTTCTAGATCAGGCATGGGATATCTGACCTCATAATCCTTCAATTGCCTAGACGCATATGCTATTACCTTGCCGTACTGCATAAGCACGCATCCGAATCCTTTATGCGAAGCATCACTGTAAATCACGAAATCTCCTTTTCCATCAGGTAACGCCAACACTGGGGCCGTCACCAACCTCTTCTTTAGCTCTTGGAAACTCTTCTCGCATTTTTTAGTCCATTCAAATTTCTCAGTTTTACGGGTAAGTCGAGTTAACGGAGCTGCGATCTTCGCAAAATCTTGGACAAATCTTCTGTAATATCCGGCTAGTCCGATGAAACTCCTTACATCGGTTGGAGTAGTTGGCCGTTCCCAATTTGAAACTGCTTCTATCTTGGAGGGGTCAACCAACACTCCTTCTCTATTGATCACGTGCCCTAAAAATTGCACTTCATTTTTCCAGAACTCACACTTTGAGAATTTGGCATATAACTGCTTCTTCCTGAGTATTTCTAAAGTTATCCTTAAATGTTCAGCGTGTTCTGCCTCTGCCTCTGTCTTTGAGTAGATGAGAATATCATCAATGAAGACTATCACGAATTTGTCCAAATATTCGTTGAACACTCTATTCATTAAGTCCATGAAAGCTACTGGGGCATTGGTCAATCCAAATGACATTACCAAGAACTCATAATGTCCATATCTGGTACGGAATGCAGTCTTCGGGATATCTTCAGGTTTAATCTTCAGTTGGTGATATCCCGTTCTCAGGTCAATCTTAGAGAAGTATTCAGTGCCTCTTAGCTGGTCAAACAAATCATCTATCCTGGGTAGTGGATACTTATTCTTTATGGTTAGCTTGTTCAACTCTCTGTAGTCGATGCATAAACTCATACTCCCATCCTTTTTCTTAACGAACAACACTGGTGCACCCCAAGGTGACACACTGGGCCTTATCATACCCTTATCCAACAATTCCTGTAACTGTTTAGCTAGCTCTTTCATTTCTAATAGGGCTAATCGGTACGGGGCCTTCGAAACCGGCACCGTCCCCGGGGCTAACTCAATGGCAAACTCAATTACCCTATCAGGTGGTAGTCCGGGAAGATCCTGTGGGAACACGTCCTCGAACTCATTAACTACCGGAATGTCCTGCAATCTTGGTTCTTCCTTTTGAGTGTCTATAACGTAAGCTAAATAAGCCTCGTTAACTTTTCGTAGCAATCTCTTGGTTTGCGCCATGGTCAGAATTTTCTGGGTCTGTCGCATCCCCTTAAACACTATTTCTTTCTTCCCTGGGGTTTTCAACTTAACCTTTTTCCCTTTACAATCTATCTGCGCAATATTGCGAGACAACCAATCCATTCCCAAAATGACATCAAATTCCCCTAGCTTAAAATGAATTAAATCGACATAGAAGGATCGTCCTCCTGTTTCTAATTTACAATCGGGGTGAATTTGATTAACCGGTACGACTTTCTGATTAGCTATCTCTACTTGTAAGGAATCCCTTAGTTGCTGGGTTTTAAGTTTCAATTTATGCGTAAAATCTCTAGATATAAAAGGCTTAGTTGCTCCCGAATCAAATAAGACATTTGCACTGACTGAATTGAGAGAAAATGTACCTGCTATCACATTCGTGTCCCTCACGGCATCTTGTACTGACATATTAAAAGTCCTGGCAGTTGGGGGTCTATTGGAGGCAGCCTTGCTCGCCCTTGATGCCGCTGGTTTGTTCCTTGGGCAATCCTTCCTCATGTGCCCTTGCTGTCCGCACTGGAAACAAGTGGTGCTATTAGGGATGATCGTGGTGCAAGAGGTAGCATAGTGCCTAGCTCGCCCATACTTATAGCAGTTTATCTGCTTCAGGTTGCACACACCGGAATGCCTCTTCCCACAGGTAGCACATAATGGTAAGGGGGGTCTAGACTGATGGGAATGGGACACTCCTGCTTGCTGGCCGCCCTGGCTCACTGTTGCGCTCATAGATGGTTTAAACCCTTCCCTTCTCCCAGACAGGGAAATGGTTCCTCTGTTAAACTTGGTTGGGGGTTTCCCTCCAGTGGACCCTCCGCCCATACTGGCATACTTTCTCTTTATTCCCCCTTTTTCTCTTTCTCTCTGCATTTGATCACTTCCAGCTTCCACAATAGTTGCCTTCTGCACTAAGGTGGCATAATCCGTAATTTCTAAAACTGCCACTCTATTCTGGATCCACTGTTTCAACCCTTGTTGAAACCTGTTAGCTTTCTTTTCTTCGGTATCCACAAATCTCGACAGCTCAATAAACTTGGCCTCATAGGCAGCCACTGACATATTGTTCTGTTTTAGTTCTAAAAACTTAAGTTCCATTTGAGTTTTCATGAACTTCGGGAAGTACTTCTCCAGAAATAACTGTTTAAACCTTTCCCAGGTTATGATAACATCAGTCTCCATGTTCCTTTTTGCGTCCCACCAATAATTGGCCTCTCCCTTTAGTAGGTAAGTAGCAAAGCCAATCTTCTGGGCCTCATTGATACTCAGAATCTCGAAAGATTTTTCCATTTCCTTGATCCAGGCCCTCGCCTCAACGGGATCAGCCGATTCGTGGAACTTTGGGGGCTTAAGGGACTTAAAGGCCCTGAAGGAAATTACCACTGAAGTGTTGTTTCCTGGTGGTGGTTGGGGGTATTGGTTCAAATTCTGCCTAAGCAGATCCATAAACTGACCCATGGGGTCTCCGCCCTGGTTCTCCCCTTCCTGCTCCACTTCAGTTTCTGCCCCTTCTATCTCCTCCTCAAAGTCTTCAGAGTACATTGGTTCATCCTCTGCTCCATACTGGGAATCTTCTTGCTCATTATAGTCCTGATCTTGCTCTTCATTATATTCATGGTTTTCCTCATGTTGGTTGTGACTCTTTTGGTCAGTAGATTTACGGGGGCTAGCCCTAGTGCCCATTCGTCTTGGAGGCATTTTACTGAAAATTTGGACAATTATACATTAGGTTCACTTACATGTTTTAAAGGATTTCTCCTTGCATAATTCGTTACATGATTGGATTTAGGATCCCACAGTTCTATATCTCATGGAAACTTAATCGAAAGCAGTGCATGAGCTAATAAACTCGTGATTGCATCCCAACAAAATTGAAATAACCGAAAGGGAAACAAATATATACCAGGTACCGAAAAGGTACAACATTTGAGTTACAACGATAGTTTAAAGTACAACCATCCTAACAACGACAACAAGTCAAAAGTGAAATATGCTGTCTATCTGTCTAGTCTGCAAAAAGGGAAAATAAGTACAATGAAACCATCCCTACAAAAGCCGGCACTACTACGTCCGTACATGACTAGACAACTAGACTACTGCATCACTACATCTGAAATCAGCTGCCATGACGAAACATCATCCGAACCCTCCCCATGGCGATGCGAAAAATCTCGTCGGCGTCTGCTCTGACTACCATACCATGCCCATCAGTAGGTAACTGTCGCACCATCACCCGAGCCCTCAACTCGATGCGGGTCACAGCCCTATACCCAGCCCGATCACTGATCATCCTCCGGCCCTGCAACCTCATACGGGCGGCTCTCTCCGCTGCTAGCTCCCTCCTAGACTCTGCCAATTTGGCATCCACCACTGACAACTCTCTATAAAGCCCGTTCACAATGAAGTTGTGAACACATACTGGGACTCCCCCTATCGGAACATGGGGTGGGGTGGATGGCTCAGCTGGAGCTGCAGTCTCTGCCTGCTGGGGCTCTGGGGTAGGCTTCTCAAACTCATCGGAAAATGGGCTCACAGGTAGTGGTGGTGGGGTAGGGGCTCTCTCAACAGAGAGGGGTGGCACTCGTAGTCCGGAACTCCCTACAGCATCATCCACTGGCTCATCCTCATCTACAGCCTGTCCAACAACAGCAGCCATGTCCTGCTCAGTGGTCATGTCAGTGTCCTCCTCCATGGTCCTAATCTCAGATACAACCCAAAAATCCTCATCCTCAGCAACTAACTTAGTGTCCTGCCCTGTCTAGACCTCCTCCGGGTCCTCCACCCCCTCAGACTTAATAACATCAGTATCAGCATCAACCTGGACCTCCTCAGGGTCCTCCTCCTCAGACTCAATAGCATCAGTATCAACATCAGGCAAGTGCTCATAATACGAGTTTCTAGTCAGGAACATGTCCTCATCATGCTGTCTCGCAGCTGCCTCCTGGGCAGACAAGTCGCTCTCCTACACAAGACGAACTTGTTATTATCATGATACTTAAAAAGTTCCCATAAGGGTTTTAGGTGAACCTGGCAAGGGTTCTTATTATATTAGTGAATTTATTATTATATAACGTCGTATCATCTCTTGGGATATATAACTCTCGCTCTGATACAATCTTTGTAACACCCCCAGATCCGGGGTCGGGGATTGGGTCGTTACTGTCTCATAATTTGTACATAATACTTGACTTGAGTCCAAAATCAATAAATAGCATGTTGTGACCCCACAATAATATCAACTCACACACATAGTTATAGTCCCAGAGATGAAATTGAAATAAGTCTTACATAAAGGGGTTTACAAATAAAAGTTATTACAAGCCAAAAGGATAACATCATAAGTTTATAAGGTTTTCCATTGATTACATTAATTATACATATAGTTAAGCAGGAAGCAAAAGCTGTCTATCTATGCTACCTCAGCAATGGCAGCTAGCATATCAGCGGGGAGTCCGGTGGGTCGGGTAACCCGCTTGCGCCGAGTGCGCCTGACGCGAGCCATCTGTCCTAGCTGTTGTTGTGACATAATAAATAAGCAAGGGTGAGCAATAGCCCACCAACAACAATATAACTGAACAGTGATGACATATATATATATATGTATATATATATATGTATACAGCAATTCAAACATCTTTGTAACCATATGCCATGCATTAGCGAAGATAATACCAGTATAAGGTAAATGATGAAGTTACAAGTAACTCAAAACATATATATTCCAATTATGAATACTTTTCCAATACTGCCAACAATAATAATGTTGCAGAAAATAAATGAATCTGAATGATGAACTAATGCTGGAGTATTCACCGCGCCCGCTGTTCCAATCCTTACGATAATCAGTCGCAGATTGTACAACTCAATTTAGATTTACTACCGGTAGAAGGAAGAGCTGACGGATCTCCCGCCCTGTTAGATCTCCCCAGCCAACGGTTGGGCCAATGGGATGGACCGGCGCTACTCGGCCTCTTACACGACTCCAAGTTCGAAAAGAAGTTCTTGACTCTGAACGCAAAGTTCGTCCCCCTTTCCCCAAGTATAATACTTGTTGATAAGACTCCACAAAGTAGTCGTATCTAGTTGGAAAGGAAAATTCAACATCATATCTCCCAAGCCGCTGCTTGTTAGAGGATACCATCTTGTTCCAATAATCTTACCCCTCGAATGATGAGAGGGTACACAGATGCAATAGATAGCAATCCTAGTTGCGAGTGAAAAGAATACTATTCGAAAGATTTATGACCGGGAAGTCAACAAGAGAAATAACATTTTTCAAGTAAGGTTCTCTTATTATTTGGAAGATAGATTCGAAGGAAGAACGACATTTTGAGAACCTTTCTTGATATAATATTAATAATAATCCGACTCCAAAGGAATTTTATAATAATCGAAGGTCGACGATAATATTTGAAGTCATTTCAGAGTATTGGATAAATATTCAGAGAATATTTATTGCATCAGAAATAGTTACAGAAGGCTTATAACTACGAACGAATATTTAAATCGAAGTATTTCTTAGAATACTTCTCGAATGAATAAGGAGAAAATATTTATTAAATAATAAATATTTAAATGAATATTAAAAACAATACTCATTCAAGTAATAAGACTTGAAAGGAATATTGAAATAATATTCGATAAATAAATAGAACATCAGATGAATATTTAAAATTATATTCATTTAGTAAATAGGAACTTAAATGAATATTCACAAAGTAATATTCATTTAATGAATAATATTCTAAATGAATATCAAAATAATATTCAATTAAATCCAAGCTTTAAAGGAATATTCGAAATAATATTCGATAAATGAGTCGACTTTGAATGAATATTGAAAAATAATATTCATTGAATAGATAACGTTCAAATAAATATTTGAAGTAATGATCGTTAATTAAATAATCTCGGACGAATATTTAAAGTGATATTCGTCAACCAAATAATGGAAATTATTTGCTTAAATATTTCCCTCGAAAGTAATTACGATGTATCAAGAAGTACTGACTCCCGGTCTATATTCAACGAATATGATATATATGCCCTTCTCTAAGGGACTTGTCAACACCCGGCTTATAACTGATTATTCAATATCTAGCTTATAAGCCATCAATAATTCAAGGAATAGGTATCACAATATATCTTGAAAGTACGCATGCATGCTATGGCATATGTAACACAAAATCAAATCATATATATTCACAACAACAACCTTTAAAAAGGATTTAGAACTTGTCTGGTAATCGAGTACGAGTAGGGGTAGGGGTAGTGGTAGTGTGTCCCGGGTCAGCTCGGCAATCTATAAATAGTCAGAATATTCAAAATTAATCACTTAACACTTTTTTAAAAGGTTAAGTATCAACTTAAGTCGAAACATGTTTTCGAATTATCTCGTTATACACCTTTTAGTGTAACTCTTTTTATTACCGATACGATCCGACATTTGTTCGTCATTAAGACATGTCATCATACTCACAGTTAGTGTATATTTAAGTCGTATAAGTTCTAAAGTCGATCGATTACGAACCAAGATTATACCTCGAGTTTTATCGCTCGTTTTCTAAGTTATAACCAAAGTTATACTTTTAAGGGGTTTGTTCGCGTTTAACCTTGATTCAAACATTTTTAGAAAATCGAAACACGATCCGTTTCACATGAGGTTTTCTCTCACACCTTCCTTTTTACTTCTAGTATTTAATTACCAAGATTTTCCACTGACTTACGTATTTTACAAGGGTTCAATTTCAGTTACGAATTCTCGTTTACGGTTTCGAACTACTTTCAGTAAATCGGTCGTAAATTCTAAACCGTAAGTCCATTTCACCCGTTCTTTATATCAAAACGAATCTTGAAACATTATCTATCTTATCATGGCAAAATACAACACTGGACAGTGAGTTCAAGCTACTGTGATGCACGGTTTTTAAAGATTAACGAAAATTCGGCATTACAACGGCTATGTTTACACGATTTCCAAAGTTTTCACATCACCGTGAATCAATCAAGCACTACACCCCATCCATTCTAACACATGATAACATCATGACTAGTCTAACAACATCTCATCTCAACCATCTCATGGATCATAATCCAAACAACAACCATAATCAACTAATAACATAGATCTAAGCATAACATAGCATACTAACACTAAATCACCCATAAAACTCATAAAACTCAAAATGGTACTAAGGGTTTTTTAGCTTGTTACCTTCCTTAGAGAGTGATCTATCCTTTCTAAGCCTTGATCTATCCTTAATAGTGCCTAGGCTTGCTAGATCAACCATGAAAAACAAGAAAATTCAAAGTTAGTTCATAAGAAACACTATTCACCCTGACCTTTCTTGATTTTTTTGAAAATGGAAACAAAGGAATTTGGGCTTGAAATTTCTAGGAGATTAGTTTCTTGAATTATAGGACTCACCTTAAAAATTACAAGATCAAATGATGGATGGAAGTGGGTTTTGGGTTCCTGAATTATGGAATAGCCGAATATTATATGTTCTTGAGAGGGTTTGATATTTTCTTGGTTTGTTTTGTTCAATTATTGTAAGAACCCAAATTTTGGGTAGAATTAAACTTTTATTTATTTAATGATGTAAGAATGAATAGTGTTTTGATGGAAGTAAGAATATTATGAGACGACACTATATAGAAGTATTCGGAACGGATTTCCGAGTTCGTATTAGTGATCCAGGGGGAAAATAAGTGTATGTAAAAGCTGTCGGATTCTGAAAAACCGCACTTTTATTTTCTCCGAGAGTTTCCTGGACACTGATAGCCTTAAGTATTTAACGAATGGATTTAAGGAATATAAATTGGAAAGTTAGAATGAAAGATGGAGAATGATAGTATTAATATTAGGAAGATTCCCGGTAAACCCTAATTAGAAATCCGTGGAATATTCCTACGAACGATCAATCGAAACGAGCAATAACAGGACACAGAATCAAGCAGAGAAAGCAAGATACATGCATGAGCTAGTGATAAAGATCTAGTGACTAGCATGTAACTAGACCAATTAGAATGCAACTAGTACTTAGGAAACAAATCACTTGGTTAAGCCTTGAACCATCCAATCTTCAACACTTGTCCTCACAAATACCTCATTGCATGCATCATCACTTTATTAAAGCCACTTTAACCAATATATTATCCAAGGTCTTCACTTTATGCAATTATTTTCCAAGAGCCAAGCAAAGAACACCAACACTCTCTCCTTGTTTTTCATTTGGCTTTCTTAATTTCAAAAGGGGAAATCCCACTTCCAACCATCATTTGATCTTGTAATTTTTAAGGTGAGACCTATAATTCAAGAAACTAATATCCTAGAAATTTCAAGCTCAAATTCATTTGTTTCCATTTTCAAATAAATCATTCAAGAAGAGCATGAATAGTGTTTTTCAAGAACTAATCTTTGTTTTCATGTTTCTTTTGATTGATCTAGCTAGCTTAAGGTCACATAAGGATAGATCAAAGCTTGATAAGGCTATATCACTCTCTAAGGAAGGTAATAAGCTCAAAAACCCTTGGTATCATTTTGAGATTTTATGAGTTTTATGGACGATTTAGTGTTAGTATGCCATGTTATGCTTAGATCTATGTTATTAGTTGATTATGGTTGTTATTTGGATTGTGATCCATGAGATTGTTGAGATAAGATGTTGTTAGAATAGTCATGATGTTGTCATGTGTTAGAATGGATGGGGTGTAGTGCTTGAATGATTCACGGTGATGTGAAAACTTTGGAAAACGCGTAAACATAGCCGTTATAATGCCCGATTTTACAATATCATGTTTTGTATGCCATTTTTCACATCAAGACCCTACTGTCCAGAAACGTTTCTGCCATGTTAGGATAGCTTATGTTATAAGCTTCGTTTTGATATAAAGATCACGTGAAACGGACTTACGGTTTAGGAGTTACGGCCGGTTTACTAAAAGTATTTCGAAACCGTAACCGAGAATTCGTAACTAAAATTGAACCCTCGTAAAATATGTAAAGTCATGACGAATCTTGGTAAATAAATACTAGAGGTAAAAAGGAAGGTGTGAAAGAAAGCCGTATGTCAAAAGGATCATTTTTCGATTTATTAAAAATATTCGAATCGAGATTAAACGCGAACGAACCCCTAAAAGACGACTCATTTATAACTTCGTTAAAACACTTAGAAAACGAGCGATAAAACTCGGAGTATAATATTGGTTCGTAACGATCGACTTTCGGACTTATATGACTTAAGTATATGCTAAGTATAAGTACAGTGACATGTCGTATTAATGAACGAATGTCGGGTCAGATCGATGATAAAAGAAATCCACTAAAAGGGGTATAACGAGAAAACTCGAGAACGTGTTTCGATTTAAGTATAACTTAACCTTTAAAGTTTTAATTGATTAATCCCGAATGTCTTGGCTATTTATAGATCACCAAGCTGACCCGGGACCCGCTACCACTACCCCTTATCGTACTCGACTACCAGGCAAGTTTCAATTCCCTTCTTTTAGGCTGTTGTTGTGATTGAATATATATATGTATGTTTTCTGTTATAATATGCCATAGCATGCATGCCTACTTTCAAGTTATATCGTTATGCTTGTTCCCTGATTGTTATTGGCTTATAAATTAGATAGCTATCGTATCAATTATAAGCCGGTTATTGTAAGACCCTCAGAGAAGGGTGTATACATCTTATTCATCAAATATAGATCGGGAGTCAGTATTTCTTGACATATCGAGATTACCTCGAAAGAAAATATCTAAGTAAATATTTTCCATTATTCGGGCGACGAATATTATTTGAATATTCGTTTGAGATTATTTATTTAACGATCCTTACTTCAAATAATTATTTGAACGTAACTATTCGACGAATAATATTTTTTAATATTCGTTCAGAGTCGAATTATTTATCGATTATTATTTCGAATATTCTTCTAAAGGTTGGACTACTAAATGAATATTATTTGGATATTCATTTAGAATTTTATTCATTAAATAAATATTACTTTTGAATATTCATTTAAGATAGTAATTACCTGATGAATATTATTTTAATGTTCATCTGAAGCTTGATTTATTTATCGAGTCTTATCTCGAATATTCCTTTAAAGCTTGGATTACTAAATGAATATTACTTGATATTCATTTAGAATATTATTCATTAAATGAATATTATTTTTTCAATATTCATTTAAATTCCTAATTAATTATGAATATTATTCTGAATATTCATCCAGGGTTCTATTTAATCATCGAATATTATTTTAAATATTTTAAATATTCCTTTCAGGTCTTATTAATTTATGAATATTATTTTGAATATTCATTTGAATATTTAATTATGCAATAAATATTCTCTCGATATTTCTTCAAGTATTATTTGAGAAATACTCTGATTAAAGATATTCTTTCATATTCCGAAATATTCTGTAAAATATTTTAATTCAATAAATATTCTCTGAATATTTATTCCATACTTAGAATAACCTCGATAAGGTTTATCTTCTTCGATTATTACGGAAAATATTTCGGAGTCATATTATTATTAATCTTATATCAAGAAAGGTTCTCAGACATCATTCTTCTTTGAGTCTATCTCCCTAATAATAAGGGAACCTTACTTGGAAAATGTTAATTATCTTGTCGACTTCCCGGTCATAAAGTATTCTCTTCACTCGCAACTCGGGTGCTATTGACTTATTAAGTCGTTGGTTACCTTCTCATCTTTCGAGGGGTAAGATTGTTGGAACAAGTTGATATTCGTTACCAAGAAATAGCTTGGAAGTTATTGGTGAATTTTCCTTTCCAACTAGATACGACTACTTTGTAGAGTCTTATCAACAAGTATTATACTTGGGGAAAGGGGGACGAACGTTACATTCAGAATCATGAATTCTATTTGAACTAGGAGTCGTGTAAGAGGCCGAGTAGCGCCGGTCCATCCCCTTTGGCCCAACCGTTGGCCGGGGAGAGCTAGTAAGGCGGTAGACAAGTAAAGCCGTCTGTTCTTCCTTCTACCGGTAGTAAATCTAATTTGAGCTGTACGATCTCGACTGATCATCAAGATTGGAACAGCGGGCGCGGTGAATACTCCATCATTGGTTCATCATCTAAACTTATTTATTTCCGGCAACATGATTACTGTTGGCAGAGCTGGAAAAGTGTTCATAACTGGAATTGCAATCTTTTCATGCAAGTTCCTCTTTTGATGACAATGAGAATATCTCGCTTACTTTTGATGTAGCAGATATTTCTACAAACAAATACTTTGAGTTACCTGGTAACTTCATCCTTTATATTATACTGGCAATAACTTCATCAGTGCATGGCATATGATTTCAAAGGATATTTTGAACTGTTGTATATATGTATCACTGTTCAGTTATATTATTGTTGGTGGGCTTTCGCTCACCCTTGCTTTGTTCATATCATCACAACAACAGCTCGGACAGATGGCCCGCGTCAGGCGCACTCGGCGCAGGCAGGTTACCGCCGTTCGAGGACTACCCGCTGATGTCCTTGCTACCATTGCTGAGGTAGCATAGATAGGCAGCTTTTGTTTATCAGTCTATTTATATGTAACATTAACGTTAATCAACGGCAAAACCTTTAAACATATCATTTGGCTTGTAATAACTTTTATTCGTAAACTCTGATATTATGGACTTGTTTCAATTTCATCTCTGGGACTATAACTGTTGTGTGTGTGAGTGGATATTATTGTGGGGTCACAGCATGTGATTTATTTATTGTGGACTCAAGTCAAGTATTATGAATGGATGTAAGACCGTAACCACCAGATCCCTGACCCCGGATCTGGGGGTGTTACAAAAGTGGTATCAGAGCGTACGTTATACTTGTGAAGAGTTTGATGCCTTTGACTGGGAAAGGCAACTTGAAACTTTGTGGCTGTAGATGGATGCCAGTCTTGAATAGATCGAGATGGAGAGACCTGCAAAAGTGATCGACATCGATGCTGCTCTCCAAGCAACATTTGCATGGCTTTCCTCTAAGTCATCCTCATCCAACTCCATCAACCATTGTTAATGAATATTTCAGCAAAAATAACATTATCCCTTTCGACTTCCACCCAAACAAAGTGGCAAAGATAGGATCTGGGATAGCTGCTCTCAATGGTGTGGTTTGGACTTCACTTTTTCTTGTGCTGTTGAATAGATTAGTAGATAGAGAAAGCAAAATATGTAATATTTCCATGTAATCTCTTTCTTATTATTAATGAAAAGCTTTGTTTCTCAAATCTCATTTAATTTGTTCTGCATCTTTTATGTTGTTGAACTGTTCTTCCAAGAATTAAAACAAAGAAGTGAACATGAGAACTAATTAAAGTAATCACATTATCAACAAGTTCATTAACAAATAACCACAAATAAATCAGGAAAAAGAACAATAAAGAGTACTTAGATTCTGAAGGTTGTACTGATAATAGAGTCATCGCATCAGGATTCAATGTTTGACTAGAGTCAGGATTTGCTATGCATCAGGATTCGATGTTCATCAGTATTTGGTCTCCCTTTGTTCTCAGAAACTCTCATAGTTCACCATTCCTAATTCATTCACCAATTTTGTAAAAGTAGCTTCAGGAAGTGGCTTGGTGAATATATCAGCTTGCTGTTGATTGGTAGGAATAAAGTGTAACTCAATTGTCCCTTCCATTCTCTTATAAAATGATATATGATACTGATATGCTTAGTAAGAGAATGCTGTACTGGATTTCCTGTCATAGCAATAGCACTTTGGTTATCACAATAGATAGGTATTTTTGAATATGACAAACCATAGTCCATTAGCTGATTTCTCATCCACATTATCTGAGCACAACAGCTTCCAGCAGCAATGTACTCAGCTTCTGCAGTTGTGTAGAGATTTACTTTTGCTTTTTACTGAACCAAGAAACTAGTCTTCCTCCAAGAAATTGACAACTGCCTGAAGTACTTTTCCTGTCTATTTTGTAGCCTGCAAAATCAGCATCTGAGTATCCACATAAACTAAGATCAGACTCTCTAGCATACCAAAGGCCAAGAGACGGAGTGCCTTTCAAGTATCTGAAAATCCTTTTTACTGCAATGAGATGTGGTTCCCTAGGATTTGCCTGAAATCTTGCCCATAGACAGGTTGCATACATGATATCTGGTCTACTAGCAGTTAGATACAAAAGTGAGGCTATCATACCTCTGTAGTTAGTTACATCTACCTCAATACCTTGATCAGGATCAAGCTTAGTAGCTGTAGCTATGGGAGTTGAAGTAGTAGCACTTTCTTGGATGTTAAACTTTTTCAAAAGATTCTTTGTGTACTTTGACTGATTGATAAAAATCCCATCATCAGTCTGTTTAACTTGCAGACCTAAGAAATAGCTCATTTCCCCCATCATGCTCATTTGATATCTAGACTGCATTAGCTTTGAAAACTTCTCACACAATTTGGAGTTAGTTGACCCAAAAATGATATCATCAACATAAATTTGAACTAACAGCAAATCCTTATCACGATTCAAGTAAAACAAGGTTTTATCAATTTTACCTCTTTTGAATCCACTTTCCAGTAAGAATTGAGCCAATGTTTCATACCAGGCTCTTGGAGCTTGCTTTATGATAAGTGGATTTTTATCCACTTGGATCATTCTATTTTGGCTTGAATTGATCGCTTAATTCTCAAGTATTTGTGTGGTTTAATGTGTTTTGTGGAGATTGTGCAGGAATTATGTTTTGCAGATTGTTATGGTGTTTTTGTGGTCTAAGGAACAGAAGTGAGACGTGTTAGAACGGTGCGCGAAGAAAGCATTGCAAGGGAAGAAAATCTGCAGGAACAGTATTGGTATAGCGCGACCGCGCGGAAAATGAACTGCAGAAGAGCGCGACCGCGCCAAGGAAATTGAAGGAAATTGCCAGCTTTGGTATAGCGCGACCACGCGGGAAATGAACGGCAGGAGAGCGCGACCGCGCTGCAGGATTCCTGGCCGACAGAAAGCATTCTGATTCAGATTTTGATAAGGGAATTTGCCGTTTTCTTCTCCTATTCAACATGGAAATATTCTTGGACGGTGGGAATGATCTAGAATCAATATATGACATGGAAATTGCAATTTGTATCATAATCAAAGATGGAAACTTGTCAATTACGATTCCTACTCCAGAATGGTAATTACTTGGAGAAGAGGCAATATTGAGCTATAAATACACATGCTGGGAGGTCTAAAATCATATACCACAACACCGTACACCAGAGATCAGATTACTTCACACCACATACACACTTTTGAGCACGAAATCGAGAAGCCAAGGTGAGGATTATGACAACAAGAAGATCTATACATAGTTTTCTTGTATTCTTACTAGACGTATCTTTTGGATGCTTGTTCATTATTCAGACTTGTTCTCTAAACCTTGTTACTATTGATTTATACATCATTATTATCTTATTCTTTATCATGTTTTCATCAAACCCTATGATGACGAACAGTTCGATTATGAGCTAATCGTCGTCATGGGGTCCTAACTGATTTACTTATGGAATTTAGTTGTTGATTGTCTAACTGAAATATGTGTGGTGAATTTGTGATATCCTTGTATGGTCGTTCTTAATGCTTTTAGATGCGTAGCTAACATCTAAATTGAATTGTTAGTCTTTTGTGAAGCGACAGTGGATCTCTAGATTCAGAACTTGCCATGCTAGCATAAGTTTGTGAATTGTTTTCATTAATAGTGGTGTGATTTGAACTATCTCATACTACCTTGTGTAATCTTTGTGGATAACTTGTTCTTCAACCATTATGTTTTCAAATTCTGTAGACATAAAGGGTCTAAGCATAATTGGTGCCTACTTGATGTCTATCTCTTTTGTGGATTTTGAGTAGATTGGTGTGCGTTTACTGAAATGTAGCATATACTTGTATCGTGTTATCTGATTAGTTATCGTAACCACCATACATGTTAATCAAGGGCATGATCTCTAAAGGAAGTACTTAATGAAGTTAGGATCCCATGTGTTCTCTCGCGTAAGTAATTCGATTAGTTAGTTAATTTGTAGTTTGATAATTGGTATAATTAGTTAACTTAGATAATAAAAAAATCCATATTAATATTTGTCTTAGCAGTGAGTAATAACTAAACATTGGTGCATAAGAAATAGACTGAATTAAAACCAACTCAGATCCCTGTAGGAACGAACTCAACTTATATCTGTATTACTTGTGACCACGTGCGCTTGCGTGATTTTGTGCTAACAAGTTTTTGGTGCCACTGTCGGGTATCATCGGTGTTTTAATTTTAGTTTATGTGTTTTAATTTTAGTTTATGTGCTTGTCATCAGTGGTCGTTAGCATTCACTGACTCGGATTTCTTACTTAGTTTGTTTGTTTCGTGGTGTTTTAGGTACTTAAGTGTGTATGCGAACACGTTTGCAAACTCGTAAACTGGCAGAAGAAGAACTTGTAGAAGAAAATGAGATGGCAGATTTACCAGCAGCAGCTAAGGCTTTGAAGGATTATTCTCAGCCTAAGATCAATGACATTCAGTCTAGCATTGTCAGGCCAGCTATTGCAGCTAATACTTTCGAAATCAAGCTGGGCACTATTCAGATGCTATAGCATTCGGTTCAGTTTGGGGGTGCTCCTACGGAGGATCCTAACATGCATATTCGGGACTTTATCGAGATCTGTGATACTTTCAAGTTCAACGGTGTGTCGGATGATGCTATCAAGTTGAGACTTTTCCCATTCTCTCTAAGGGATAAGGCTAAGGGCTGGTTACACTCTCTACCAGCTAGTTCCATTACTACATGGGAGGATCTTGCTCAGAAGTTTCCTACTAAATTCTTCCCTATGGCGAAAACTGCAGCAATAAGGAACCAGCTAACTCAATTTCAGCAGCAATCTAGAGAATCTTTGTGTGAGGCTTGGGAACGATACAAGGAGATGCTTCGTAGGTGTCCTCATCATGGCATGCCTGACTGGATGATTATCAACGGTTTTTACAATGGGTTGGGAGCACAGTCTAGACCTATGCTAGATGCAGCATCTGGTGGAGCTCTATGGGCTAAGAGCTACGATGAAGCTTATGATCTTATTGAGACGATGGCTGCTAATGAATATTAGAATCCAACTCAGAGATTATCTCAAGGCAAGGTAGCAGGGATGTTTGAAGTGGATACAACCTCAGCAATTGCAGCTCAGTTGAAGGCTTTGACTATGAAGGTGGATTCTCTTGCAAATTATGGAGTTCAGCAGGTGGCTAGTGTTTGTGAGCTATGTGCGGGTGCATATGAGACGAATCAGTGTGCTATCTCTTCTGAATCAGCACAGTTCATGAGTAATTTCCAGAGACCTGCGGAACCAGTTCCATCTATTTATCATCCAAGCAACAGGAATCATCCCAATTTCAGCTAGAGCAACAATCAAGGTGCTCAACAACCTTATCAGCAACAGTTTCAGGGACAGCAAGCAAAGCCATTTAATCAGGGCTATCAACAGCCATATGCTCCAAGGCCACCATATCAACCTCCGGGATTTCAGCAGCAGCCCCAGGCAAGTGCGGGGCAATCGTCTAATGAAAAATCAGAGATAGATAAATTGAGGATGATGATTAAAAGCCTGTCAGTTTCTCAAAAGACCTTGGAAAACCAGATGGACAGCTTACAAGTGCTTTGCTTAGTAGGCCACAAGGAACTCTTCCTAGTGATATCGAGACTAATCCAGGCAGGAGGGATGGCAAAGAACAGGTGAAGGCTGTGACTTTGAGATCGGGAAAGGTTACAACAGATCCTAAATCAGCCGCTAAGGAAGATGAAGAAGTGTAGAATCAGCAAGTTGAAAAATCTGCAATGCCCGAGATTGAGAAATCTGACTTAGTAGCTAATGAGATAGATGGTGAAGTAGAGATGAGCAAGGAACCTGTTAAAGCTTCTCCGGAGCAGTCTACAAAGAATACTCAGATCTATCCTCTGCCTCCTCCATATCCTAGAAGACTTCAGAAGCAGAAGTTGGATAAGCAGTTCGCTAAGTTTCTTGAGGTGTTCAAGAAATTGCAGATTAACATTCCTTTTACGGAAGCTCTTGAACAGATGTCGAGCTATGCCAAGTTCATGAAGGGTATTCTCTCTCGTAAATTGAAGCTCGAGGAATATGAGACAGTAGCTTTAACGGAGGAGTGCAGTGCAGTTCTGCAGCAAAAATTACCTCCGAAACTTAAAGATCCGGGAAGTTTCACCATTCCATGCACTATTGGCAATCTATTTTTCAGCAAGTGCTTGTGTGACTTGGGAGCTAGCATAAATCTCATGCCCTTATCAGTCTTTATGCAACTTGGTCTACCGGAGCCAAAGCCAACCAACATCTCTTTGCAGTTGGCTGATCGTTCTATCACGTATCCAAGGGGCATAGTGGAGGATGTCTTGGTGAAAGTCGATAAACTCATCTTCCCGGCTAATTTTGTGATCTTGGATTTTGAAGAGGATAAGAAGATTCCCATAATCTTGGGAAGACCATTCTTGGCTACTGGTAGGACTTTGATTGATGTACAGAAAGGGGAAATCACTATGAGGGTGCAAGATCAGAATGTCACCTTCAATGTGTTCAATGCAATGAAGTTCCCAACTGATGAGAAGGAATGCTTTAAGGTGGATTTGGTTGAGGCTGTAGTCAAGAAGGAGATTAAGCACATGCTTTTAGCAGATCCTTTGGAAAGAGCTTTATTGGGGAAGTCTGAATTTGAAGATGAAGAGGGAACCAAGCAACTTCAGCAGTTGAATGCAGCTTCTTGGAAGAATAGGTTTGACATGCCAGTTGAGTCTCTTGGGCTAGAGGAGTTTAAAAAGTCACAAGTACGCCTTAAACCATCCATTGAGGAAGCTCCTACACTTGAACTCAAGCCCCTGCCGGATCACTTGAGGTATGCATTTTTAGGTGAACCATCTACTTTACCTGTTATTATTACTTCTAACCTTTCAGGTAGTGAGGAAGAAAAGCTCTTACGAATTCTGAGAGAATTCAAATTAGCCATTGGATGGAGCATAGTAGATATCAAAGGAATCAGTCCTTCTTATTGCATACACAAAATTTTGCTAGAGGAAGGAGCTAAGCCAACTGTCGAGCATCAGCGTCGTCTTAATCCTATCATGAAGGAGGTGGTGAAGAAGGAAATCTTGAAGTGGTTAGATGCAAGAATTATCTATCTTATCTCAGACAGTTCTTGGGTGAGCCCAGTACAGTGTGTGCCAAAGAAAGCTGGCATGACAGTTGTTGCTAATGAGAAGAACGAGCTCATTCCTACTCGGACAGTCACAGGGTGGAGAGTTTGTATGGACTATCGCAAGTTGAACAAGGTCACGAGAAAAGATCACTTCCCTCTTCCGTTTGTTGATCAGATGTTAGACAGGTTGGCAGGCCACAAGTACTATTGTCTTCTAGATGGCTATTCAGGGTACAATCAGATTTGCATTGGTCCGGAAGATCAGGAGAAGACTACTTTCACATGTCCTTTTGGCACCTTTTCTTTTCGTCGAGTTTCTTTCGGACTTTGTGGTGCTCCTGCCACTTTTCAGAGGTGTATGATGGCTATTTTCTCAGACATGATTGGCATTAATATGGAAGTCTTCATAGATGATTTCTCAATCTTTGGGAAGTCATATGACGAGTGTTTGCATAATCTGGGCTTGGTGTTGAAAAGATGTGTGGAAACCAATCTGGTTCTAAATTGGGAAAAATGTCACTTTATGGTGCGTGAAGGAATCATTCTTGGGCACAAGGTTTCTAGCAAAGGCCTTGAGGTGGATAAAGCTAAAATTGAGACTATTGAAAATCTTCCTCCGCCTATCTGAGTTAGAGGAATTCGCAGTTTTCTTGGGCATGCGGGGTTCTATCGACGTTTCATTAAAGATTTTTCTAAAATCTCTAAGCCTTTGTGCAATCTGTTGGAAAAGGATGTTCCCTTCAAATTTGATGAAGCTTGTCTTGCTTCTTTCGAGCTCTTGTAGAAAAAATTGACTACCGCACCAATCATTACTGCACCAAATTGGAGTGAGCCATTCGAGTTGATGTGTGATGCGAGCAACTTTGCTGTTGGCGCTGTTCTTGGTCAAAGGAAGGAGAAGATTTTTCATGTGGTTTACTATGCTAGCAAAACTCTTAATGAAGCTCAGTTGAACTACACCACTACAGAGAAGAAACTTTTGGCCGTTGTCTATGGTTTTGAGAAGTTTCGGGTCTACTTGCTTGGTATGAAAGTGATTGTCTACACGGACCATGCGGCTATCCGATATTTGATGTCGAAGAAGGATTCTAAGCCTAGGTTGATTCGATGGGTTCTATTACTTCAAGAGTTTGATTTGGAGATCAAGGACAGAAACGGTACTGAAAACCAGGTGGCGGATCATCTTTCGAGGTTAGAAGACCATGGTAAGGAGTCGCAAGCTAAATTTCTAATCAATGAATCTTTTCCCGATGAGCAGCTTTTTGCAGTACAAGAGGAGGAGCCATGGTTTACAGATTTTGTGAACTATCTTGTGAGTAATATTATCTCTCCAGACTTGTCGTATGCTCAAAGGAAGAAGTTTCTACATGATGTAAAGTGGTACCGTTGGGACGAGCCATATTTGTTCAAGCAAGGTGCTGATCAGATTATCAAGCGTTGTATTCCGTATAGTGAGACAGAAGGCGTGTTGAGAGATTGCCACTCCACTGTTTATGGAGGTCATTATGGTGGAGAAAAGACAGCAGCTCGTGTTCTTCAGGCAGGTTTCTTCTGGCCTACATTGTTTAAGGATGCTCACCGGTTCGTTTCGAATTGTGATCATTGTCAGCGAGTTGGTAATATCTCTAGAAGGAATGAGATGCCTCTTAACATGCTTCTTGAGGTGGAGATCTTTGATGTATGGAGTATTGATTTCATGGGTCCGTTTGTTTCTTCTTGTGCTAATCAGTAAACCTTGCTAGCTGTTGACTACGTGTCTAAATGGGTCGAGGTGAAAGATTTACCGACCAATGATGCTAAGGTGGTGCTGAACTTTCTTCACAAACAGATTTTCACGCGTTTTGGGACTCCACGTGCTATAATCAGTGACGAGGGGACTCACTTCTGTAATCGTCAATTCACTGCTATGGTGGCGAAGTATAATGTGACACATCGTGTTGTTACTGTATATCATCCCCAAACAAATGGTCAAGCGGAGGTTTCTAATCGTGAAATCAAGAGAATTCTCGAGAAGGTTGTGAATCCGTCAAGGAAGGATTGGCCTTTGAAGCTAGAGGAAGTTGTGTGGGCCTACAGAACCGCATACAAAACATCATTGGGTATGTCACCTTATCAGTTGGTGTTTGGAAAGGCTTGTCATCTTCCAGTTGAGCTAGAGCACAAGGCTTTTTGGGCATTAAAGAAGTTGAATCTAGATATTAGATCTGCTGGTGAGAAGCGGTTATTACAGTTGAATGAGCTAGAGGAGTTTCGTTCGCGGGCTTATGAGAACCACAAGATGTACAAGGAGAAAGTAAAGAGGTGGCACGATAGAAGATTGTTACATAAGGCGTTTGTGCCTGGTCAGTTGGTTTTGCTTTTCAATTCACGTCTAAAGCTTTTTCCTGGGAAGCTCAAGTCAAGGTGGTAAGGGCCGTTCACTGTTAAAACCGTATTTTCGCATGGAGCCGTTGAGATTTTTGAAAAGTCACCTGATCTGGCATTCAAGGTGAATGGTCAGCGATTGTAGCATTATTATGTTGGAGATCCTACGAATCGTGAGAAAATTTCCGTCGTTTTGATAGAACCGTAACATCCGAGGAGTTCGGTCAAGCTAGTGACGCTAAACGAGCGCTTCGTGGGAGGCAACCCATGTGATGTATATAAAAAAAAATCAGAAAAAAAGAGTGTGAAAAAAAATAATGAGTGATTGTGAGTGTGTGAGTATGCAGAATTGATCAGGGTGAGCTCTTTAATACTCGAGCAATTAAGTTCTAGGGGACTTTGTGCCTAGTGACCTAAGGCTTTTATAGTCTGGGATCCACTAACCCAACGCTCGCTACATGGGTATTATTGTATAAGCCTTTAGGGGTCTCATCCATTACACGATCAAATAAGCATGTGTGTTCTGTATATAGTGTCTGTGTTATAATAAAGCATGGATTTCTGTCTACCTTAGATGATGATAGAGGTGTGTCTTAAGTGATCTTGTGACTAACGTTCATTCTGATTATAAACCTGTGATTGTCTTGGTGAAAGATGGGTATGATTTTTGGTCTAGTGTAGGAGTATATCTGACGAGCATTGCACACACGCACGTTCTGATCATGTATTGTTAGTATATCAGAATTTAATCGAGCTCTGTTTGGATTGATTGCATTCGTTGAGATATTTGCCTGCTGAGTGGTATTGGTGACTTTGAGGGGATCTGTTGCATTCATATTAGTTGCATTCATGCATTGCATTAGTTAGATGGATTTTGTGGGTACATTCGCTATAGGCCCTCACGAGACCTTACTCGTCCACTAGGGCTGCCTAGGGGTTTAAAGGGCTTGTTGCATATGCCATATGCAACCGTGATCACCTACGGAAGTGGTACTAGCTAGTATAGATAGTTTTGGTTGTTTATGCTTGAGGACAAGCATCGGTTCAAGTTTTGGGGTGTGATAAGTGGATTTTTATCCACTTGGATCATTCTATTTTGGCTTGAATTGATCGCTTAATTCTCAAGTATTTATGTGGTTTAATGTGTTTTGTGGAGATTGTGCAGGAATTATGTTTTGCAGATTGTTATGGTGTTTTTTTGGTCTAAGGAACAGAAGTGAGACGTGTTAGAACGGTGCGCGAAGAAAGCATTGCAAGGGAAGAAAATCTGCAGGAACAGTATTGGTATAGCGCGACCGCGCGGAAAATGAACTGCAGGAGAGCGCGACCGCGCCAAGGAAATTGAAGGAAATTGCCAGCTTTGGTATAGCGCGACCGCACGGGAAATGAACTGCAGGAGAGCGCGACCGTGCTGCAAGATTCCTGGTCGACAGAAAGTATTCTGAGTTAGATTTTGATAAGGGAATTTGCCGTTTTCTTCTCCTATTCAACATGGAAATATTCTTGGACGGTGGGAATGATCTAGAATCATTATATGACATGGAAAATTTCAATTTGTATCATAATCAAAGATGGAAACTTGTCAATTATGATTCCTACTCAAGAATGGCAATTACTTGGAGAAGAGGCAATATTGAGCTATAAATACACATGCTGGGAGGTCTAAAATCATATACCACAACACCATACACCAGAGATCAGATTACTTCACATCACATACACACTTTTGAGCACGAGATCGAGAAGCCAAGGCGAGGATTGTGACAACAAGAAGATCTATACATAGTTTTCTTGTATTCTTACTAGGCGTATCTTTTGGATGCTTGTTCATTATTCGGATTTGTTCTCTAAACCTTGTTACTATTGATTTATTCATCATTATTATCTTATTCTTTATCATGTTTTCATCAAACCCTATGATGACGAACGGTTCGATTATGAGCTAATTGCCGTCATGGGGTCCTAACTAATTTACTTATGGAATTTAGTTGTTGATTGTCTAACTGAAATATGTGTGGTGAATTTGCAATATCCTTGTATGGTCGTTCTTAATGCTTTTAGATGCGTAGCTAACATCTAAATTGAATTGTTAATCTTTTGTGAAGCGACAGTGGATCTCTAGATTCAGAACTTGCCATACTAGCATAAGTTTGTGAATTGTTTTCATAAATAGTGGTGTGATTTGAACTATCTCATACTACCTTGTGTAATCTTTGTGGATAACTTGTTCTTCAACCGTTATGTTTTCAAATTCTATAGACATATAGGGTCTAAGCATAATTGGTGCCTACTTGATATCTATCTCTTTTGTGGATTTTGAGTAGATTGGTGTGCGTTTACTGAAAGGTAGCGTATACTTGTTTCGTGTTATCTGATTAGTTATCGTAACCACCATACATGTTGATCAAGGGCATGATCTCTAAAGGAAGTACTTAATGAAGTTAGGATCCCATGTTTTTATTCTTATAAGTAACTGGATTTAGTTAAGTAAAAAAAAAAAAGTTAGGTAGCGCGACCGCTCCAGGTAACAGTACAAAAGCAGCGCGACCGCGCTAGGCGAATTCTGGCAGACAGACAGAAAACCCGGCAGATTCAGTTTTAAAGCCCAAGATTCAATTTTAATCCCGATTTTTTATACCCTAATCGACAAAAACACCTTTAAATCAATTACAACTCCTCCTAATTATTTCATATCCCCCTCATACTCACCCTACATCTCTCACATCTCTCCTATACATACACACTTACCTATATATATATATATACACCTTAATCCACCATTGGAGCTTTAAGGAATTGATTTTCATCACTTGGAGCTTGATTACGCAGTGCTACCTCTCTTACTGATTCGATTGGGTAATCTCTTCACTATTCTTTGTTATTTTGAATTGTGGTGTTGCGTATTTGTGGGATTTTGGTCAGAATTGTTGTGGGTGTGGTTGTTGTGAATTTCCTGGTTATTTGTGATTGATTAATGGCACCGAAAAGAGGTCGTTTTGCTGGTAGTTCGTGTCATCAGTCGGTATCTGATTCTGATTCGGATATGGAGGCCCATGTTGAGAAATTTACTTCGCCTGAGGCTAGGGCTGAATATAACAGGTTGATGAGAAAGTCATTGCATAAGGACCGATTGTTTACATATCGCCCATGTCGGTATTCAGTGGTTCGAGGGATGATGGTGGATTATACACCTCAGGCTATTCGTCGGTTGTTTACATTGCCTGAGAGATCAGATACGGTTCAGGATTGGACCTTCAAGAATAGGACTGCAGTTGATTTGGAGGCTATTGTGGCAGGTGTATGTGTTCCAGTTACAGTGTGGACGATGAAGGCAGGGACTAATGAGCATTTGCATTTCACTACTTCCGCTATGAACAAGTATGCTCGGGCATGGAATTTATTCATCTATGCTAATCTTTTGCCATCTACACATCAGCATGAGTGACTCTTGACAGAGCCATTCTGCTGTGGGCCATTTTGAATGGGCATTACATAGACATTGGGTATTTGATTTGTAACACCCCCAGATCCGGGGTCCGGGATCCGGTCGTTACGGTCTCAATTCTGTCCACAACACTTGAACTTACCTCAACATAAAATAAGTTACATCTTCATGACCCAACACAACAATATAAAACACACCCGTTATAGTCCCAGAGATAAAATCAGAGTAACAACCAAATTTTAATAAACACATTATGAGTTCTTACAACCCAAAAGAGTTACAATATGAATACATACTCTTTGCCATCCATTTACATAAGTCATACTAGTCCATATATTTGGTACTGAAAGAATGAATCTATCCTACCAATAGCTTTCTCTTCGGCTCTGGTAGTCTCCTCGTCCTCTCCAGCGTCGAGTGCGCCTTGTGCGAGTCATCTGGTCTAGCTGTTGTTGTGATATAATAATAAAGCAAGGGTGAGCAATAGCCCACCAACAATAATATATAATTGAACGATAATATATAACAGTTCAAAAGTATCTTTCAAACCATATGCCATGCATTTACGGAAATGATGCTAGTATAATATGAATGATGAAGTTACAAGTTAACTCAAAATACATATATGTGGGAATATCTGCTGTAAGAACCCCAAATTTTGGATATAATTAAAACTTTTTATTAAGTAATGATAAAATGAAGAACAATGATTCCGACAACAAGGTCACCAGCTCTAATGAATGGTGGTTTCAAAGAACAATGATTGTAATGAATGGATATTGCTTGGGACAATGAGCCTGATGCATTGGTATATTGTCAGAATAGAGTAATTCGATGGTTGAGGACCTAGATAAGAATAATCTACCATCCAGGAAGGGGCTAATGGATCCTTGAAGGGAAATGAGTACGTGCATAGTATTTCCCGTACGTGCATAGTGTTTCCTGTACGTGCATAGTAATTTGGTGGATGAATAGTGATTTTGTAAGTTGGAAAACTTTTCATGCCACCCTATGTACGGGACGTGATATGGATGTTTCGAAGTCATATTAGTAATACGCGGAGGAAATAAGTGAATGCAGAGACGATCGGAATTCAGAAATTCCAAATTCTTTTTCGGTATAATATTTGACCGGACAGTGGATTAAATATTATTATAATCCAAGAATTGAGATATTAACTTTGAGGATTTGATATTTTGGGATGTTATTATATTTGATTTAAGAATGAAGGTAGGAAACCACTGAGGAGTGGTTATGGCTACAATGTAATAATTGATATTTGGAAAGAATGAATGGAATTCGACTTTATTATTTCTATGTCTTGAAGAATGCTAAAGGGTAACAACATAGGTAAGAATAATCTATCTTCTAAGGGAATAAGATATGGCACTTTCAAGCAGGAGAATATTCTCATGTCATCCAGATCGGTAACGATTAATCCAGTAGTTCCGTAAAAAGGATAAGGAACGATCGAAAGAGAATACGGACAATTGTACCACCCTAAGAGAACAAGTAAAGAATACAGAATGAATAGTGTTTTGGTGGGAGTATATAATAATATGAGACGACACTATATAGAAGAATTCGGGACGGATTTCCGAGTTCGTATTAGTGATCCAGGGGAAAATAAGTGTATGTAAAAGCTGTCGGATTCTGAAAACCGCACTTTTATTTTCTCCGAGAGTTCCCTGGACACTGATAGCCTTAAGTATTTAACGAATGGATTTAAGGAATATAAATTGGAAAGTTAGAATGAAAGATGGAGAATGAAAGTATTGATATTAAAAAGGATTCCCGGTAAACCCTAATTAGAAATCCGTGAAATATTCCTACGAACGATCAATCGAAACGGGCAATAACCGGACACAGAAACAAGCAGAGGAAGCAAGAGTCTTGTGTAAGCTACTAGAATAAATATCTAGCAACCAAGTGGCTTAAAGTAACTAGCATACTTGGAGATGGAAGTAGTACTTAGATATCAAACCAATACTTAGCATGAAAACCATTCAAAATGCAACACATGTCTCTTGATTGCATCATGGATGACCTAGGCACTTTAATAAAGCTACTTTAGCAAGATATTATCCAAGGCAACACAATAATACAAGGAAAAGATCAAGAACAAGCAAGCAACTCTCTCCCCCTCCAAAACATTCCATTATACTTCCTCCCTAAATTCCAAATCCAAAGTCCAAGCTTCCACCATTGTTTGATCTCCAAATTTTTATGGAAAGTCCTATAATTCATAAAAGTGATACCCTAGAAATCTTGGCTTCAAACTCCATGTTTTCCATTTTCAAATAAATCATCCAAGCCTAGGGTGAATAGTGATTTTAAGAAACTAACTTTGATTTCTTGTTTTGTTTGGATGATCCAAGCTTTGTTAAGGTAATCTAAGGACTAGACAAGGCTTACCAAGTGTTATTCACTCTCCAAGGAAGGTAACAAGCTCCAAAAACCCTTGGTACCATTTTGAGATTTTATGAGTTTTATGGATGATTTAGTGTTAGTATGCTATGTTATGCTTAGATCTATGTTATTAGTTGATTATGGTTGTTGTTTGGATTGTGATCCATGAGATGGTTGAGATGAGTTGTTGATAGACTAGTCATGATGATTATCATGCGTTTGTGTGGTTGGATTGATCTTTGTTAGATCGAGATAAAGTGTAAAAACTTTGGAAAACGCGTAAACATAGCCGTTATAATGCCCGATTTTATAATATCATGTTTTGTATGCCATTTTTCACATCAAGACCCTACTGACCAGAAACTTTTCTGCCATTTTAGGATAGCTTATGTTATAAGCTTCGTTTTGATATAAAGATCACGTGAAACGGACTTACGGTTTAGGAGTTACGGCCGGTTTACTAAAAGTATTTCGAAACCGTAACCGAGAATTCGTAACTGAATTTGAACCCTCGTAAAATATGTAAAGTCATGGCGAATCTTGGTAAATAAATACTAGAGGTAAAAAGGAAGGTGTGAAAGAAAACCGTATGTCAAAAGGATCATTTTTCGATTTATTAAAAATGTTCGAGTCGAGGTTAAACGCGAACGAACCCCTAAAAGACGACTCTTTTATAACTTCGGTAAAACACTTAGAAAACGGGCGATAAAACTCGGAGTATGGTATTGGTTCGTAATGATCAACTTTAGAACTCATATGACTTAAGTATGTCCCAAGTATAAGTACAATGACATGTCGTATTAACGAACGAATGCCGGGTCGGATCAGTGATAAAAGTAATCCACTAAAAGGGGTATAACGAGATAACTCGAGAACGTGTTTCGAATTAAGTATAACTTAACTTTTAATATGTTAAGTGATTAATCCCGAATGCCTTGGCTATTTATAGATCACCAAGCTGAACCGGGACCCGCTACCACTACCCCTTACCGTACTCGACTACCAGGCAAGTTTCAATTCCCTTCTTTTAGGCTGTTGTTGTGATTGAATAAATATATATATATGATTGCTGATATACATATGCCATTGCATGCATGCCTACTTTCAAGTTGAATTGATATACTTGTTCCCTGAATGATATTGTTGGCTTATAAGCTAGATAGTTATATATCAGTTATAAGCCGGTTATTGTAAGACCCTCATAGAAGGGCGTATACATCTTATTAATCAAAAATAGACCGGGAGTCAATATTCCTTGATATATCGAGATTACCTCGGAGGGAAATATTTAAGTAAATATTTTCTATTATTTGGGCGACGAATATTATTTGAATATTCGTTCGAGACTAATTATTTTAACGATCCTTACTTCAAATAATTATTTGAACGTAACTATTCAACGAATAATATTTCTCAATATTCATTCAGAGTCGAATTGATTATCGACTATTATTTCGAATATTCTTCTAAAGATGAGACTATTAAATGAATATTATTTGGATATTCTTTTAGAATATTATTTTATTAAATAAATATTACTTTTGAATATTCATTTAAGATATTAAATACTTGATGGATATTATTTTAATATTCATCTGAAGCTTGATTTAATTATCGAATATTATCTCGAATATTCCTTAAGGCTTGGATTACTAAATGAATATTACTTGATATTCATTTAGGATATTATTCATTAAATGAATATTACTTTTGAATATTCATTTAAATTCCTAATTAATTATGAATATTACCTTAAATATTCTTTTCAGGTCTTATTAATTAATGAATATTGTTTTGAATATTCATTTAAATATTTATTTATTCAATAAATATTCTCCTGATATTTCTTCAGGGATTATTTTTAGAAATACTCTGATTAAAGATATTCTTTCATATTCCCAAATATTCTTTAAATATTTTAACTCATTAAATACTCTCTGAATATTTATTCCATACTTAGAATAATCTCGATAAGGTTTATCTTCTTCGATTATTACAGAAAATATCTCGGAGTCATATTATTATTAATCTTATATCAAGAAAGGTTCTCAGACATCATTCTTCGTTGAGTCTATCTCCTTAATAATAAGGGAACCTTACTTGGAAAATGTTATTTATCTTGTCGACTTCCCGGTCATAAAGTATTCCCTTCACCCGCAACTCGGGTGCTGTTGACTTATTAAGTCGTTGCTTACCTTCTCATCTTTCGAGGGGTAAGATTACTGGAACAAGTTGATATCCGTTACCAAGTAATAGCTTGGGAGTTATTGGTAAATTTTCCTTTCCAAACAAGATACGACTACTTTGTGGAGTCTTATCAACAAGTATTATACTTGGGGAAAGGGGGACGAACGTTACATTCAGAATCATGAATTCTATTTGAACTAGGAGTCGTGTAAGAGGCCGAGTAGCGCCGGTCCATCCCCTTTGGCCCAACCGTTGGCCGGGGAGAGCTAGTAAGGCGGTATACAAGTAAAGCCGTCAGTTCTTCCTTCTACCGGTAGTAAATCTAAATTGAGCTGTACGATCTCGACTGATCATCAAGATTGGAACAGCGGGCGCGGTGAATACTCCATCATTGGTTCATCATCCAAATTTATTTATTTCCTGCAACATGATTACTGTTGGCAGAGTTGGAAAATGGTCATAACTGGAATTGCAACCTTTTCTTGCAAGTTCCTCTTCTTAATAACAATAAGAATATCTCGCTTACTTTGATGTAGCAGATATTTCTACAAACAAATACTTCAAGTTACCTTGTAACTTCATCGTTCATAGTATACTGGCATCATTTCCGTAAATGCATGGCATATGGTTTGAAAGATACTTTTGAACTGTTATACCTTATCATTCAGTTATATATTATTGTTGGTGGGCTATTGCTCACCCTTGCTTTATTATTATATCACAACAACAGCTAGACCAGATGACTCGCACAAGGCGCACTCGACGCGGGCGAGGACGATGAGACTACCAGAGCTGAAGAAGAAGCTATTGGTAGGGTATATTTATTCTTTCAGTACCAAGAATATGGTCTAGTATGACTTATGTAAATGGATGGCAAAGAGTATGTATTTATATTGAAATTCTTTTGGATTGTAAGAACTCATAATGTGATTAATAAAAATTTGATTGTTACTCTGATTTCATCTCTGGGACTATAACGGGTGTGTTTTATATTGTTGTGTTGGGTTATAGAGACGTAATTTATTTTATGTTAGGGAAAGTTCAATTGTTGTGGACAGAATTGGAAACTGTAACCACCGGATCCCGGACCCCGGATCTGGGGGTGTTATAGAAGTGGTATCAGAGCGTACGTTATAAACCCCAGAGATGAGGTGACGTTAAAACAATAAATTCAAAAAGATAATAAGAACTCTTGCCAAGTTCATAGTCGGACTACTTAATGTAGTGATGACATATAAAACCCTTATGGGAACTCGTAAGTATAATGATAGTAACTTAGCTCGATATCGTATCGACGAGTAAGGCGACTGACCTTGAGGCATACGAGCAACAGCGCGATGATGCTTTATATGCTGAAGATCAGCGGGTAATTCGATGGAGTACCCTACTGGAGACCCGGAAGAGGTTCCAGCAGATAAGGAAAATCCTGTTAGGATAAGGAGCTTACCCATGGGTAATGAGGGTCGCAGCCAGAATGACTGTGATGATTAAGATATGGTGCTCAGAAAAGTGAGTATAAAGAACCGAAATATTATTAAGAGATCTGAAGATGCATGTTGAATTCATAGCCGGACTACCAGATGTAGTACCAGCAAGAAGGAAGGATTGGAAGAATTACTTGAGATCTTATACGGAAATAGATGAGAATCCTTAGAGATTTTCATCTTAACAAAGAAAGAGCTAGAGGGATGTATGATTATCAAAGACATCGATTTAGGGCGAGGAGCAGAGTCCCTAGGAATAGTTGAGAAGGAGGCAGTAAGTGCCATATCATTTGATAAATGAATTAGTATGAATATGGTCAGTAATAATTCGCCATGAGAAGGCAGGTGTCGTAGGTTGTAAATTATGGAACCAAATTGAGGTTAATAAGGTGGTTTTATTAAGGAAAATGTTCATTTTATGAATGAATCATTTAGAAAGTAAAGACATTGGGAAGTGATACCATGATTGGGTAAAGTTATATAAGGAAGTAGTAAGCAAGACAATGATCTCAGAACCTACCGGAAGATAAGACCAGTGAGTCAAGATGAACTCGTAATGAGAATACTGCCAGAGACTGAGTATAGAGTTAATTCAACTCAGTTAAATGATGAACCAGAAACGTTAGATGCATGTGATTCAGAGGAATATTAAATTCCTTCTTCTCTTTGAATGGATTATAGTAGTTACCTTAAGTTTACTCCGACACGGAATTATAATAGATCAAGTAATACGATCAGCAGTTAAAGAGAAAAATGTGAGAAAATCTTCCTGGAGCTAAAAGGTGAAATTGGTAATCACCAAGAGCTGGCATTGCTTAATGGAAAAAGGAGACTTTGTGCTTCCAATGACGCTTCGCATAAAGGGTTAGGTAGACCGACATTTGGTAGCATTGAATATCAGGACGTTGTGACAGGTTTCAGTTTGAAACTGTTGATTCCCTTCTAAGGGATGGATATAATTGATTCCTCTCCAGTGGGTAAACTTCCAATCTGATGATGATTATTTCGTTAACTATGACTGCTTATGATTCCACCTGCTTGGAGGTTCATAGAACTATTCTTCAGGTTTCGAAACTGGTCTCCTTAATGTTACCAGTAGGTGGGTAGATTGATCAAAATTTCCCTGAGTCTGGAAAGGAATTCGGTGAATTTTGGCAACCCTTGTCTTTCTGATTATCAGAGAATGTCATGGAAGAGAGTAGAAACTGGAGCAAACCCTGTGATTTGGGGAAGGATGCTGTAATATGGGTTAGTAAACGGACCCTGAGCATTACAATCGACGGTAGTGATAAAATGATGAAGTGAGATTGGACGAAAACAGGAAATGTAAGTAAGAAATTAGCCGGACGGAGAAACTCCGGGATTGACTTAAGTGAAAAGGCTGTTATGCCAGGAATGGTAAGCTTGCGTGGCACGCGGTATTGATAAGAATAGTTGACGCTGAGTAGCCGATTAAGACTTATATGAAGTAAAGTTTTGGAAAGATAGAAAGGTATCAAAGAAGAAGGCACTATGCCGGCAATTGCTAGAAAAGTAATGCTAATTAGCCAACCCTTAAAATCATATATTTTTATTTTAGTGTGGCCAGTTGAGGCCAAGTCACAACGGACTATAAAGTGACTAGACCAGCAATGAAAAGACAAAGCAGGGTTGCTTATAAGTAAGCACCGACTGCAAGGGCTTCTAATATAAAGGAAATAGTAATGAGATCGTAGGAATCTTCTACTAAACCCTTTGCAACCCATGTTTTGATGGGGAATTTACTAGACCTTTTTGGGATGGGGTAACCCGTGCTAAAGTGACTCATGTGTATATGGTTGTCCAAGATTACGAGAAAAATGGAAGTATATGTATGATGTTAGGGTATCATGAATACCATGAACATATTACGACTAAGGGAAGTAAACAACGAAGGTTTATGAAGAGAGTATGGAAATGGTCAGAGATGGATCAGTATGCTGTAGAAATTTTGTCTAAGGCAAGTACATTTGAGAAGAACGATAAGTACTAAGAGATTCACGTTGAACTCGACCAATGTCTTCCAAAACATCCTTGCTACCATTACCAAGTTCTGTAAGAGAGCAGATAGGCATACGTTGCCTTTTGGAAGGCCAAATAGGCTGACAACTATCTGAAAGAAGAGGGTGGCATTAAGCCACCGATCGATTATCAAATGAGAATGATTGAATAGTGACCTTTATTAAGGGTACATGATCTGATTGCCAATTATAAGATGCAAGAATTCCTTGGCAGTTGAATTAAGGATAGGATATCCATAAATTAAGACAAACCTTGGGGAATGCACAAGGGGTGGCATTAACCCTAATAACGACATTATGACTTCAGATAATATGAGTTGGACTTGCTAAAGCAACAATGACCGGTAAGGATTATTAAAAAGAGTTCTGGAAAGAACATAGATAGAATTATTAGAGTATTGATCAATGACATTTTGATATACCCTGTACCCAGAAAATACAGGAGGAAGGATGAGGATGACCTATGAAACCTTACAAGGAAAAGGGTAATATTCCGAACTTCAAAATGGAAGTTTGGTAAGGAATGTATGACATAGTAACAATAATGCCAGATGAGGCATGTATGAAACCTAAGGAAGTATGGATTGAACCTATAAAGGTTGAGATTTTCCTAAGATAAGGAAAGAACTAAGAAAAGAAGTATCCTAAGTAGGATTGGGAATAAACGTGATAAAGTTCCCACGGGTAGGTGGAAGCAATGACTTATGGAGAAAGACTGATAAATATACTTTTCTCCATCAGTAGAGCTTAAGGGAGAATGCTTTCACCCAACAATGATGGTAATGAGGTAGAAATGTTTGAATTGGAATATATCCAGAGAACAAGGATTACCAGAAATTATTATTATCAGGAAAGGCCAATGAGGTGGCCGACAGTCTTATTATAAAGGAATAATTTTAAATGTTCATACCGAAGAAACAAAATGATATTTGGAAAGACCTTGAAGGTCATATTGGAGTGGAGGAAGTTACATTCCTTTTGATGATTGTGCAAGAATCGAAGGTAATAATAGTTTAAGTAAAGATTCGATTCCCGATATTGTCTTAAGCAAACTACACACCTTAGAAGGTCCCGTTTTGAGGCAAACCAGGACCATGATACAATATTGACGAAGTAAACCATTAAGTTCCAGTATTTTATGGGAGATGCATGAGTGATGGTTTCATCAACCGGACCTAGCTGCGATGCTTGAAACTCTTCTGCAATTTTATCTACTTCATGTAATATCTACATCAAGTTCAAGAAGTGTTCCTTATGGATAAGGAATAGTGATTACTTTGTCTCCCTAAAGGATTGAAACCCGTAGGGTTAGCTATTAATGCACTACGTAAACAACAAGCGATGGTGATTCTTCTAAGAAAATAGATGACAATGTAAAGATAAAGAAAGTGCTGCCATTGATTAACTAAATGGCATGTTGATGAATGACAAACAAGTTTATGTTAGTGTACTTCTGCGCAAACAAGATAGAGAATATGAGGTTTATGATTCATGATGTTAAAGATATTCCCATGGAAAGAATTAATGAGACTTGGAGGGAAGGGCGGTTGAGCCCGAGACTTATTGGGCCATCTGAGAGTTTAAAGTGTTCGGACGGCGGTATTCAAGCCAGCCTTACCCCCAAAACTTATAGCACGGTCATAACGGGTTTTCATGTGGCCAGGCTACGCCAGTAAAATGCAGATGTTCGACAGATGATAAGAGTGCGAGCAGGTAGGTGTGCGACCTGGTCTGACTTACGAAAGACAATCTGTGGAAAACCACGGATAGAAAAGAACAAGTGATGAGAAACAAGGTTGGCAGAAGTAGATTATATGAATCTAAGTTAAAGGAATCGGGCCAGATTCATTTCGGAAAGTTTAAATTGAAATAACGTGATGATTATAGAGTAAATGTGACGGGATACCAATAAAGAGGTGCCAAGTGCAAAAGATGTCTCAATAAAGAGATGAAGGTGGAAGTAAATAACAGAAGTAAATAAGAATCAGATAATAAGAAGGATGTGATTGATAAAGAAAGGACGGGGAAAGCAACTACGAAATAGGAAGCAAGGAATGTTAAGAATGGATTAATAAATGGGTTTTCCGATGAATTCTCGGGATGACAACCTGATAGTGTTAATATTATAGATATGAAAAAGCTAGTAGCGTGACATGGAATGTCAGTAACAATGGTGTCAAGCGAGAAACTAAGATTTAACCTGAAAGGGTCAAAGATTTTCCAAAAGTAAGTTGCTAAGGTGGAACCAGGGTACAGGTCCAGAGAATAATGGACAAAGCAGCAAGATATGTTGATACGTGAGATTGCGATCAAATAGTATTGGATATAATTATGATTAATTTCTTCTTTGATAAACCTCTATAGTTCAGAGGTAAATTCTGAGTATGATATTCTACAACCATGAAAGCTTTCTATAATCCTTTAGAACTCTTTTCTCTTCTTCTCTCTTATTCATCTTCTTTATGAATTGAGAAGAACAACCCTTTTAGGAGGGGAGGTACTGCTACGTGACTATCTGTCTATGTGATAGAAGTCTAAGTGGAATGCCATGACTTGTTTAATTGCTTGTCAAGTACTAAAGGTTGGCCCCCTTCTGTACTAACTATGCAATATAACAAATGTTCAATTGATCATAGTGATCTCTCAATAAATCTTTCCACTTCTCTATATTGATCGAGGTTGCGAAGATTAAAGCGATCAGGAAATGCACAGTACGAGCGAGGTTACCTCCGAATCGTGGGGTGATAGTGATACCAATGTTACTGCAGGTATCAATAAGGATAAGACTGAGTAAGAGTATAACCCGGATAGTGAGTTGTACGAAAAGTAGCAACGTTGATGGAAAACGGATAAAGTATGGATTGTAGCACTAGAAGATGTGCTGAGGAAGGGTAGAACGACTAAGAATTGACCGGGAAGCTAAAAAGGGAACGACAGGCAAACGACTCTTTGCTTCCTACCTGATTCCGGGACGGAATCCTTTTAAGGAGGGGAGACTGTAAGAACCCCAAATTTTGGATATAATTAAAACTTTTTATTAAGTAATGATAAAATGAAGAACAATGATTCCGACAACAAGGTCACCAGCTCTAATGAATGGTGGTTTCAAAGAACAATGATTGTAATGAATGGATATTGCTTGGGACAATGATCCTGATGCATTGGTATATTGTCAGAATAGAGTAATTCGATGGTTGAGGACCTAGATAAGAATAATCTACCATCCAGGAAGGGGCTAATGGATCCTTGAAGGGAAATGAGTACGTGCATAGTATTTCCCGTACGTGCATAGTGTTTCCCGTACGTGCATAGTAATTTGGTGGATGAATAGTGATTTTGTAAGTTGGAAAACTTTTCACGCCACCCTATGTACGGGACGTGATATGGATGTTTCGAAGTCATATTAGTAATACGCGGAGGAAATAAGTGAATGCAGAGACGATCGGAATTCAGAAATTCCAAATTCTTTTTCGGTATAATATTTGACCGGACAGTGGATTAAATATTATTATAATCCAAGAATTGAGATATTAACTTTGAGGATTTGATATTTTGGGATGTTATTATATTTGATTTAAGAATGAAGGTAGGAAACCACTGAGGAGTGGTTATGGCTACAATGTAATAATTGATATTTGGAAAGAATGAATGGAATTCGACTTTATTATTTCTATGTCTTGAAGAATGCTAAAGGGTAACAACATAGGTAAGAATAATCTATCTTCTAAGGGAATAAGATATGGCACTTTCAAGCAGGAGAATATTCTCATGTCATCCAGATCGGTAACGATTAATCCAGTAGTTCCGTAAAAAGGATAAGGAACGATCGAAAGAGAATACGGACAATTGTACCACCCTAAGAGAACAAGTAAAGAATACAGAATGAATAGTGTTTTGGTGGGAGTATATAATAATATGAGACGACACTATATAGAAGAATTCGGGACGGATTTTCGAGTTCGTATTAGTGATCCAGGGGGAAAATAAGTGTATGTAAAAGCTGTCGGATTCTGAAAACCGCACTTTTATTTTCTCCGAGAGTTCCCTGGACACTGATAGCCTTAAGTATTTAACGAATGGATTTAAGGAATATAAATTGGAAAGTTAGAATGAAAGATGGATAATGAAAGTATTGATATTAAAAAGGATTCCCGGTAAACCCTAATTAGAAATCCGTGAAATATTCCTACGAACGATCAATCGAAACGGGCAATAACCGGACACAGAAACAAGCAGAGGAAGCAAGAGTCTTGTGTAAGCTACTAGAATAAATATCTAGCAACCAAGTGGCTTAAAGTAACTAGCATACTTGGAGATGGAAGTAGTACTTAGATATCAAACCAATACTTAGCATGAAAACCATTCAAAATGCAACACATGTCTCTTGATTGCATCATGGATGACCTAGGCACTTTAATAAAGCTACTTTAGCAAGATATTATCCAAGGCAACACAATAATACAAGGAAAAGATCAAGAACAAGCAAGCAACTCTCTCCCCCTCCAAAACATTCCATTATACTTCCTCCCTAAATTCCAAATCCAAAGTCCAAGCTTCCACCATTGTTTGATCTCCAAATTTTTATGGAAAGTCCTATAATTCATAAAAGTGATACCCTAGAAATCTTGGCTTCAAACTCCATGTTTTCCATTTTCAAATAAATCATCCAAGCCTAGGGTGAATAGTGATTTTAAGAAACTAACTTTGATTTCTTCTTTTGTTTGGATGATCCAAGCTTTGTTAAGGTAATCTAAGGACTAGACAAGGCTTACCAAGTGTTATTCACTCTCCAAGGAAGGTAACAAGCTCCAAAAACCCTTGGTACCATTTTGAGATTTTATGAGTTTTATGGATGATTTAGTGTTAGTATGCTATGTTATGCTTAGATCTATGTTATTAGTTGATTATGGTTGTTGTTTGGATTGTGATCCATGAGATGGTTGAGATGAGTTGTTGATAGACTAGTCATGATGATTATCATGCGTTTGTGTGGTTGGATTGATCTTTGTTAGATCGAGATAAAGTGTAAAAACTTTGGAAAACGCGTAAACATAGCCGTTATAATGCCCGATTTTATAATATCATGTTTTGTATGCCATTTTTCACATCAAGACCCTACTGACCAGAAACTTTTCTGCCATTTTAGGATAGCTTATGTTATAAGCTTCGTTTTGATATAAAGATCACGTGAAACGGACTTACGGTTTAGGAGTTACGGCCGGTTTACTAAAAGTATTTCGAAACCGTAACCGAGAATTCGTAACTGAATTTGAACCCTCGTAAAATATGTAAAGTCATGGCGAATCTTGGTAAATAAATACTAGAGGTAAAAAGGAAGGTGTGAAAGAAAACCGTATGTCAAAAGGATCATTTTTCGATTTATTAAAAATGTTCGAGTCGAGGTTAAACGCGAACGAACCCCTAAAAGACGACTCTTTTATAACTTCGGTAAAACACTTAGAAAACGGGCGATAAAACTCGGAGTATAGTATTGGTTCATAATGATCAACTTTAGAACTCATATGACTTAAGTATGTCCCAAGTATAAGTACAATGACATGTCGTATTAACGAACGAATGCCGGGTCGGATCAGTGATAAAAGTAATCCACTAAAATGGGTATAACGAGATAACTCGAGAACGTGTTTCGAATTAAGTATAACTTAACTTTTAATATGTTAAGTGATTAATCCCGAATGCCTTGGCTATTTATAGATCACCAAGCTGAACCGGGACCCGCTACCACTACCCCTTACCGTACTCGACTACCAGGCAAGTTTCAATTCCCTTCTTTTAGGCTGTTGTTGTGATTGAATAAATATATATATATGATTGCTGATATACATATGTCATTGCATGCATGCCTACTTTCAAGTTGAATTGATATACTTGTTCCCTGAATGATATTGTTGGCTTATAAGCAAGATAGTTATATATCAGTTATAAGCCGGTTATTGTAAGACCCTCATAGAAGGGCGTATACATCTTATTAATCAAAAATAGACCGGGAGTCAATATTCCTTGATATATCGAGATTACCTCGGAGGGAAATATTTAAGTAAATATTTTCTATTATTTGGGCGACGAATATTATTTGAATATTCGTTCGAGACTAATTATTTTAACGATCCTTACTTCAAATAATTATTTGAACGTAACTATTCAACGAATAATATTTCTCAATATTCATTCAGAGTCGAATTGATTATCGACTATTATTTCGAATATTCTTCTAAAGATGAGACTATTAAATGAATATTATTTGGATATTCTTTTAGAATATTATTTTATTAAATAAATATTACTTTTGAATATTCATTTAAGATATTAAATACTTGATGGATATTATTTTAATATTCATCTGAAGCTTGATTTAATTATCGAATATTATCTCGAATATTCCTTAAGGCTTGGATTACTAAATGAATATTACTTGATATTCATTTAGGATATTATTCATTAAATGAATATTACTTTTGAATATTCATTTAAATTCCTAATTAATTATGAATATTACCTTAAATATTCTTTTCAGGTCTTATTAATTAATGAATATTGTTTTGAATATTCATTTAAATATTTATTTATTCAATAAATATTCTCCTGATATTTCTTCAGGGATTATTTTGAGAAATACTCTGATTAAAGATATTCTTTCATATTCCCAAATATTCTTTAAATATTTTAACTCAATAAATATTCTCTGAATATTTATTCCATACTTAGAATAATCTCGATAAGGTTTATCTTCTTCGATTATTACAGAAAATATCTCGGAGTCATATTATTATTAATCTTATATCAAGAAAGGTTCTCAGACATCATTCTTCGTTGAGTCTATCTCCTTAATAATAAGGGAACCTTACTTGGAAAATGTTATTTATCTTGTCGACTTCCCGGTCATAAAGTATTCCCTTCACCCGCAACTCGGGTGCTGTTGACTTATTAAGTCGTTGCTTACCTTCTCATCTTTCGAGGGGTAAGATTACTGGAACAAGTTGATATCCGTTACCAAGTAATAGCTTGGGAGTTATTGGTAAATTTTCCTTTCCAAACAAGATACGACTACTTTGTGGAGTCTTATCAACAAGTATTATACTTGGGGAAAGGGGGACGAACGTTACATTCAGAATCATGAATTCTATTTGAACTAGGAGTCGTGTAAGAGGCCGAGTAGCGCCGGTCCATCCCCTTTGGCCCAACCGTTGGCTGGGGAGAGCTAGTAAGGCGGTATACAAGTAAAGCCGTCAGTTCTTCCTTCTACCGGTAGTAAATCTAAATTGAGTTGTACGATCTCGACTGATCATCAAGATTGGAACAGCGGGCGCGGTGAATACTCCATCATTGGTTCATCATCCAAATTTATTTATTTCCTGCAACATGATTACTGTTGGCAGAGTTGGAAAATGGTCATAACTGGAATTGCAACCTTTTCTTGCAAGTTCCTCTTCTTAATAACAATAAGAATATCTCGCTTACTTTGATGTAGCAGATATTTCTACAAACAAATACTTCAAGTTACCTTGTAACTTCATCGTTCATATTATACTGGCATCATTTCCGTAAATGCATGGCATATGGTTTGAAAGATACTTTTGAACTGTTATACCTTATCATTCAGTTATATATTATTGTTGGTGGGCTATTGCTCACCCTTGCTTTATTATTATATCACAACAACAGCTAGACCAGATGACTCGCACAAGGCGCACTCGACGCGGGCGAGGACGATGAGACTACCAGAGCTGAAGAAGAAGCTATTGGTAGGGTATATTTATTCTTTCAGTACCAAGAATATGGTCTAGTATGCCTTATGTAAATGGATGGCAAAGAGTATGTATTTATATTGAAATTCTTTTGGATTGTAAGAACTCATAATGTGACTAATAAAAATTTGATTGTTACTCTGATTTCATCTCTGGGACTATAACGGGTGTGTTTTATATTGTTGTGTTGGGTTATAGAGACGTAATTTATTTTATGTTAGGGAAAGTTCAATTGTTGTGGACAGAATTGGAAACTGTAACCACCGGATCCCGGACCCCGGATCTGGGGGTGTTACATCTGCTATGTCGAAAATAAGCTAGATATTACCATTTATCATAAAAGAGGAACTTGCAGGAAAATATTGCAATTCCAATTATAAATAATCTTCCCATATTGCCAACAATGATAATGTTGCAGAAAATAAAAGAATTTGAATGATGAACTTATGCTGGAGTATTCACCGCGCCCACTGCCAATCTTACGATGATCAGTCGCAGATTGTACAGCTCAATTTAGATTTACTACCGGTAGAAGGAAGAACTGACGGCTTTACTTGTCTACCGCCCTACTAGCTCTGCCCGGCCAACGGTTAGGCCAAAGGGGATGGACCGGCGCTACTCGGCCTCTTACACGACTCCAAGTTCGAAAAGAAATTCATGACTGTAACACCCCCAGATCCGGGGTCAGGGATCGGGTCGTTACGGTCTCAACTCATACACAATACTAGACTTGAGTCCAAAATCAATACGTAGCATGCTATGACCCCACAATAATATCCACTCACACACACACAGTTATAGTCCCAGAGATGAAATTGAAATAAGTCTTACATAAAAGGGTTTACGAATAAAAGTTATTACAATCCCAAAAGGGTAATATCATAAGTTTAAAAGTTTTGCCGTGGATTACATTAATTATACATATAGTTAAACAGGAAACAAAAGTTGTCTAACTATGCTACCTCAGCAATGGCGGCTAGCATCTCAGCGGGGAGTCCGGTGGGTCGGGTAACCCGCTTGCGCCGAGTGCGCCTGACGCGAGCCATCTGTCCTAGCTGTTGTTGTGACATGATAAATAAGCAAGGGTGAGCAATAGCCCACCAATAATAATATAACAGGACAGTGATAGTATATAACAGTTCGAAATATCATGATTTCCATATGCCATGCATTAACGAATATAATGCCAGTAATATATAAAGGATGAATTTACAAGGTAACTTAAAGTATTTATTTTGTGGAAATATCTGCTAAGTCAAAATAAGCAAGATATCATTATTTATCATATTAAGAGGAACTTGCAAGGAAAATATTGCAGTTCCAGTTATTAACATTTTTCGAAGTTCTACAACCTGAAAGAAGTCTCTTCGATACGTGTTGCGGAAGACGCCGTCAACCTGAAAGAAGTCTCTTCGATACTTGTTGCAGTGAATTCCCAATTTGGGAGATGAACAAATATTGGAGTAATCACGCGCCAGCTGTTCCACTCCCTGATGATCAGTCGGGGATGGTACAACCCAATATAGTTTACTACCGGTAGAAGGAAGAACTGACGGTTCTACTTGTAGATTCCCTTTAATAGTACCTCCCTGGCCAATTATTAGGCCTTGCGATGGACCGCGCGACTCGGCCTCTTACACACGACTCCTAGTTCAAGTAAATCCACAGCATTGAAACGTATAGTTTATCTTCCCTTCCCCAAGTGAAATACTTATTGACAAGACTCCACAAAGTAGTCGTATCTAGTTGGAATGGAAAATTCACTAACATTTCCCAAGCACTTGCTTGTTAATGGATATCAACTTGTTCCAACGATCTTACCCCTCGAATGATGAGAATGTACACACAGACTTAATGAGTCCGTAGCAACCAAGTTGCGAGTGAAAAGGATAAACTATAATCGGGAAGTCAACAAGGTAAAGAACCTTCCTCAAGTAAGGTTCCCTTATAATTCCAGAGATAGATTTGATTGAAGAATGGAATATAGAGGACCTTTCTTAATATAATATTAATCGTATGACTCCGAAAAATTTTCAGAATGATCGAAGGTCGAAGACAATATTTGAAGAATAATAAACAACATTGAAGTTGTTTCTAAGTATTGAATAATTATTTATAGAATATTTATTGAGTCGGAAGTATTTAATGAATGAAAGAATATTATTAATCAGAGTATTTCTCAAAATAATCCTTGAAGGAATATTAAGAAAATATTTATTGAATAAATAATTACTTAAATGAATATTAAAATAATATTCATTTAATAAATAATTTTGAAAGGACTGTTTGGAATAATATTCGTTAAATAATTAAGACTTCAAATTAATATTCAAAAATAGTATTCATATAATAATTAATAATTTAAATGAATATCCAAGTGATATTCATTTAATAATTAAACCTTAAAGGAATATTCAAGAATAATATTCCCTTAATACATGATGTTCTAAATGAATGTCCGAATGATATTTATTTAATAATCGAAGGTTTTATAGAAATATTTGAAATAATATTCGATAAATGGTTCGTCTTTGAATGAATATTGAAAAATAATATTCATTGAATAGATAACGTTCAAATAAATATTTGAAGTAATGATCGTTAATTAAATAATCTCGGACGAATATTCAAATAATATTCGTCAACCAAACAATGGAAATTATTTACTTAAATATTTCTCTCGAAAGTAATTACGATATATCAAGAAGTACTAACTCCCGGTCTATATTCAACAAATAGGATTCATATGCCCTTCTCTAAGGGTCTTAACAACATCTGGCTTATAATCGATATATTATCTGTCTACTTATAAGCCAAAGAACAATCATGGAACAAGTATATCAATATGACTTGAAAGTAGGCATGCATGCTATGGCATATGTATAACAGAAAGCATATATTATTACAACAACAGCGTAAAAAGGGAAAGTTGAAACTTTCCTGGTAATTGAGCACGGGTAGGGGTACTGGTAGGGTATCCCGGGTAAGCTCGACGATCTATAAATAGTCAAGAGATTCGAGGTTAATCGCTTAACACTTTTTAAAAAGGTTAAGTATTAACTTAAGTCGAAACATGTTTTCAAATTATCTCGTTATACCCCTTTTTAGTGTAACTCTTTTTATTACCGACACGATTCGACATTTGTTCATCATTAAGACATGTCATCGTACTCACACTTAGTGTATACTTAAGTCGTATAAGTTTTAAATTCGATCGATTACGAACCAAGATTATATCTCGAGTTTTATCGCTCGTTTTCTAAGTTATAACCAAAGTTATAGTTTTAAGGGGTTCGCTCGCGTTTAACCTAGATTCAAACATTTTTATAAAATCGAAAAATGATCCGATTCACATGAGGTTTTCTCTCACACCTTCCTTTTTACCTCTAGTATTTAATTACCAAGATTCCCCACTGACTTACGTATTTTACGAGGGTTCAATTTTAATTACGAATTCTCGGTTACGGATTCGAACTACTTTTAGTAAATCGGTCATAAATCCTAAACCGTAAGTCTGTTTGATTCGATTCTTTTTCCAAAATGATCTACGACTCATGATCTACAAGGGCATGTTAGATAACTATCCAGTTTTGGCCATTAGACCTACTGTGATGCACGGTTTTCAATGATTAACGAAATTTCAGCATTATAACGGGTATAATACGAACGTTCCAAAAATCACAATCAACAACCCAAGCCACACCGGGCATCAATACAACTTATACACATAATAATCATCTCAACAAGTCCAGAATCTACTGATCTTAGCATCAAAATCATCATGCTTCTTAAATCCCTAAATCATTAACTAAACATGCTTATAACATGAACATAATCATAACTAAGCTAGATCCATCAAGAACATGCTTAAAACTCAAAGTAGATCTAGGGTTTTCAAGTCTTATACCTTCCTTGGAGTATGTACTAGCCTCACAAAGCTTGGTATGGTCCTTGGATAGCCTTAACTTAGCTAGGATCAACCATGAAAACAAGAAAAACAAAGATTAGTTCTTGAAAACACTATTCATCATCATCTTTGATGATTTATTTGAAAATGGTAAAAGATGAATTTAAGGCCAAGATTTCTAGGAGATCTAACCTATGATATATAGTACTTACCCTAAAAATTTGAAGATCAAACAATGGTGGGAACCCCATTTTTTGAGCTCTTGGCCGAGAGTTTGCAAGAAAGAGAAGAAAATGGAGTGTTTTGGTTCCTTGCTTGGTTTATGATCAATAATGCTAGATATTATTTAGGATGCATCTTATCTTTGATAAAGTAGCTTTATAAAAGGTGTGAGGTCATGTTCCACTCACTTGGATGGTGTGTAAAGCAAGTTGGATGCATCCTTTTTCCAAGTATATTGTTAATTCCTCATGGTGCTAGTTACTTATATAACTAATTGTTTACTATATATTTTCCCTTGCCCATGCATGTATCTTGATTCCCTCTGCTTGCTCTTTGTCCGGTTATTTCTCAATTTGATTGATCGTTCGAACGAATATCTCAATCGTTTTTAGTTAGGGTTTTACCGGAAACCTTCTTGACATTTATACTACCATTCTCCATCATTCTTAATAATTCTCGAATCCATTTTCCTTAAATCCTATTAATAATCTCTTAGGTCTTTCGGTGTCCAGGGAAATCTCAGGGAAAATGAAAGTGCTATTTTTCAGAATCCGATAACTTTTACATACACTCTTTTTCCCCTTGGATCATTAATACGAACTCAGAAATCCGTTCCGGGTACTTCTATATAGCGTCGTCTAATAATATTCTCATTTCCACTAAAAACACTATTCATTATTTATTCTCTCTTTATTCCTTATATTTATGAAAATGTCCTTGTTCTCTTTCGGTCGTTCCTTAACCCTTTTACGGAACCACTGGACTAATCGTTATCGTTCTGGATGACATGAGAGTATTCATCTGCTTGGAGTTGCCATATCTTATTTCTCTAGGAGATAGATTATTCTTACCTAAGTTGTCAACCATTAGCATTCTTCAAGACATAGAAATAAAAAAGTCGAATTCCATTCATTCTTTCAAAATATCAACTATTACATCGTAGCCGTAACCACTATTCGTTCTTACATCATTAAATAAATAAAAGTTTTAATTCTACCCAAAATCTGGGTTCTTACAATGACTCTGAACGCAAAGTTCGTCCCCCTTTCCCCAAGTATAATACTTGTTGATAAGACTCCACAAAGTAGTAGTATATAGTTGGAAAGGAAAATTCAACATCTTATCTCCCAAGCTGCTGCTTGTTAGAGGATACCATCTTGTTCCAATAATCTTACCCCTCGAATGATGAGAAGGTTATTCAAAGATTCAGTTGATAAACAGCAACCGAGTTGCGAGTGAAAAGAATAGTTTTACAAGATTTATGACCGGGAAGTCAACAAGATAAATAACATTGCTCAAGTAGGTTCCCCTATAATATGGAAGTTTGAGCGAGCATCTAAATCCTTTTAATATAGATTTAAATGAAAAATAAGAGTTGGGAACCTTTCCTTGATAAAATAGTCGTACAAAGACTCCGAAATATTTTACATAATATCTGGAGGTGACAGATAATCTCCAACTAATATAAATCATTTTAAAAAAATTTAAAAGAATTAAATAAATATTCCAAGAATATTTATTAACTCAATAATAATTACGGAATATTATTAAATCATAATATTGCTCGTAAGTAATCCTCGAATGAATATATGGAATTATTTACTAAATAAATCCCTCCTTAAATGAATATTCGAAATAATATTCATTAAATTATTAAACTCCAATAAATATTTAAAATAATATTCAATAAATAGGTCAAACCTTAAATGAATATTTGAAAATAAGATTCATTTAATGAATAATCTTCTAAGTGAATTTCCAAATAATATTCATTTAGTAATCAAAACTTTAAAGGAATAATCGAAATAACATTCCTTAAGTAAATAGAACTTACAATGAATATTTTAAAATAATATTCATCAAGTATATAAAACCTTAAATGAATATTCGAAAGTAATATTCATTTAATAAATAACATTCTAATGAATCTCAAAATAATATTCATTAAAAGAAACTGTAAGAACCCAAAATTTTGGGTAGAATTAAAATTTTTTTATTTATTTAATGATGTAAGAATGAATAGTGGCTACGGCTACAATGTAATAGTTGATGTTTTAAAAGAATGAATGGAATTCGACTTTATTATTTCTATGTCTTGAAGAATGATAAAGGGTGACAACATAGGTAAGAATAATCTATCTCCTAAGGGAATAAGATATGGCAATTCCAAGCAGGAGAATATTCTAATGTCATCCAGATCGATAGCAATTAATCCAGTGGTTCCGTAAAAAGGTTAAGGAACGATCGAAAGAGAATACGGACAATTGTACAACCCTAGATGAATAAGTAAAGAATAAGGATGAATAGTGATTTGGTGTAATTGAGAATATTATTAGACGACGCTATATAGAAGTACCCGGAACGAAATTCTGAGTTCGTATTATTGACACGGAGGGAAAAAGAGTGTATGTAAAAGCTGTCGGATTCTGAAAAACCGCACTTTTATTTTCTCCGAGAGTTCCCTGGACACCGATAGCCTTAAGTATTTAACGAATGGATTTAAGGAATATAAATTGGAAAGTTAGAAAGAAAGATGGAGAATGATAGTATTAATATTAGGAAGATTCCCGGTAAAACCCTAACTAGAAACGATTGAGTTATTCCCTCGAACGATTAGCGAATTAAGCAATAAACGAACAAAGAAACAAGCAGAGGAAGCAAGAGTCATGTACAAGCTACTAGAATAAATATCTAGCAACCAAGTGGGCTAAGTAACTAGCATGTTAGGGTTTGAACTAGTAGTTGGACAAATCAAACTCCTAGTTAGCAAGAATCCATCCAAGTGCTACACATGCCTTCCAATCTCACCATTCATTCCAAAAGCACTTTAATAAAGTAAAAAAAGATGAGATATTATCTAAACTCATCTCACTTTATGAATTATTATCCAAATAAGCTAAGCAACCAAGCCAAACCCCCCCCCCCTTTCAAGAACACCATTCGGCCCTTCCATTAATTCCAAAACCAAAATCCACCTTCCCACCGTTGTTTGTTCTTGAAATAATTACGGTGAGTCTCAAATTTCATAAAACTTATCTCCTCAAAATCTTAGCTCCAAATTCCTTTGTTTGCATTTTCAAAAAAATCTAGAAAGAGGAGCATGAATAGTGTTTCTTATGAACTAACTTGTTTTTTTCTTGTTTTCATGGATGATATAGCAAGTTTAAGCACACCTAAGGACCATACAAGGCTTAGTAAGGCTATATCACACTCCAAGGAAGGTATAATACTTGAAAACCCTTGGTGTTATTTTAAGAGCTTATGAGATTTATGGATGATTTAGTGATTAGTATGTTATTATAAGTTTAGATCCATGTTAGTAGTTGTTATGATTATGATTTGGTTTATGAACCATGTAATGGTTAAGATGAGTTGTTGATAGACTAGTCATGATGATTATCATGTGTTTGTGTGGTTGGATTGATCTTTGTTAGATCGAGATAAAGTGTAAAAACTTTGGAAAACGCGTAAGCATAGCCGTTATAATGCACGATTTTACAATATCATGTTTTGTATGCCATTTTTCACATCAAGACCCTACTGTCCAGAAACTTTTCTGCCATGTTAGGATAGCTTATGTTATAAGCTTCGTTTTGATATAAAGATCACGTGAAACGGACTTACGGTTTAGGAGTTACGATAAAATTCATAAAAGTGGTTCGGAGCCGTATACAAGTATTCGTACTTAAAATTGAACCCCGATAAAATACGTAAAGTCAGGACGAATCTTGGTAAATAAATACTAGAGGTAAAAAGGAAGGCGTGAGAGAAAACTGTATGTCAAAAGGATCGTTTTTCGATTTATTAAAAATATTCGAATCGAGATTAAACGCGAACGAACCCCTAAAAGACGACTCGTTTATAACTTCGTTAAAACACTTAGAAAACGAGCGATAAAACTCGGAGTATAATATTGGTTCGTAACAATCGACTTTCGGACGTATATGACTTAAGTATATGCCAAGTATAAGTACAGTGACATGTCGTATTAACGAACGAATGTCGGGTCGGATCGATGATAAAAGAAATCCACAAAAGGGGTATAACGAGATAACTCGAGAACGTGTTTCGATTTAAGTATAACTTACCTTTAAAGTTTTAAGTGATTAATCCCGAATGTCTTGGCTATTTATAGATCACCAAGCTGACCCGGGACCCGCTACCACTACCCCTTATCGTACTCGACTACCAGGCAAGTTTCAATTCCCTTCTTTTAGGCTGTTGTTGTGATTGAATATATATATGTTTTCCGTTATACATATGCCATAGCATGCATGCCTACTTTCCAGTTATATCGTTATGCTTGTTCCCTGATTGTTTATTGGCTTATAAATTAGATAGCTAACGTATCAATTATAAGCCGGTTATTGTAAGACCCTCATAGAAGGGCGTATACATCTTATTCATCAAATATAGACCGGGAGTCAATATTTCTTGATATATCGAGATTACCTCGGAGGAAAATATTTAAGTAAATATTTTCCATTATTCGGGCGACGAATATTATTTGAATATTCGTTCGAGATTATTTATTTAACGATCCTTACTTCAAATAATTATTTGAACGTAACTATTCGACGAATAATATTTTTAATATTCATTCAGAGTCGAATTATTTATCGATTATTATTTCGAATATTCTTCTAAAGGTTGGACTACTAAATGAATATTATTTGGATATTCATTTAGAATATTATTCATTAAATGAATGTTACTTTTGAATATTCATTTAAGATAGTAATTACCTGACGAATATTATTTTAATGTTCATCTGAAGCTTGATTTATTTATCGAGTCTTATCCCGAATATTCCTTTAAAGCTTGGATTACTAAATGAATATTACTTGATATTCATTTAGAATATTATTCATTAAATGAATATTACTTTTTCAATATTCATTTAAATTCCTAATTAATTATGAATATTATTTTCAATATTCATCCAGGGTTCTATTTAATCATCGAATATTATTTTAAATATTTTAAATATTCCTTTCAGGTCTTATTAATTAATGAATATTATTTTGAATATTCATTTGAATATTTAATTATGCAATAAATATTTTCTCGATATTTCTTCAAGGATTATTTGAGAAATACTCTGATTAAAGATATTCTTTCATATTCCTAAATATTCTGTAAAATATTTTAATTCAATAAATATTCTCTGAATATTTATTCCATACTTAGAATAACCTCGATAAGGTTTATCTTCTTCGATTATTACGGAAAATATTTCGGAGTCATATTATTATTAATCATATATCAAGAAAGGTTCTCAGACATCATTATTTTTTGAGTCTATCTCCCTAATAATAAGGGAACCTTACGTGGAAAAAGTTAATTATCTTGTCGACTTCCCGGTCATAAAGTATTCTCTTCACTCGCAACTCGGGTGCTATTGACTTATTAAGTCGTTGTTCACCTTCTCATCTTTCGAGGGGTAAGATTGTTGGAACAAGTTGATATTCGTTACCAAGCAATAGCTTGGAAGTGATTGGTGAATTTTCCTTTCCAACTAGATACGACTACTTTGTAGAGTCTTATCAACAAGTATTATACTTGGGGAAAGGGGGACGAACGTTACATTCAGAATCACGAATTCTATTTGAACTAGGAGTCGTGTAAGAGGCCGAGTAGCGCCGGTCCATCCCATTTGGCCCAACCGTTGGCCGGGGAGAGCTAGTAAGGCGGTAGACAAGTAAAGCCGTCAGTTCTTCCTTCTACCGGTAGTAAATCTAATTTGAGCTGTACGATCTCGACTAATCATCAAGATTGGAACAGCGGGCGCGGTGAATACTCCATCATTGGTTCATCATCCAAACTTATTTATTTCCTGCAACATGATTACTGTTGGCAGAGCTGGAAAAGTGTTCATAACTGGAATTGCAATCTTTTCATGCAAGTTCCTCTTTTATTGACAATGAGAATATCTCGCTTACTTTTGATGTAGCAGATATTTCTACAAACAAATACTTTGAGTTACCTGGTAACTTCATCCTTTATATTATACTGGCAATAACTTCATCAATGCATGGCATATGATTTCAAAGGATATTTTGAACTGTTGTATATATGTATCACGGTTCAGTTATATTATTGTTGGTGGGCTTTCGCTCACCCTTGCTTTGTTCATATTATCACAACAACAGCTAGGACAGATGGCCCGCGTCAGGCGCACTCGGCGCAAGCAGGTTACCGCCGTTCAAGGACTTCCTGCTGATGTCCTTGCTGCCATTGCTGAGGTAGCATAGATAGGCAGCTTTTGTTTAACAGTTTATTTATATGTAACATTAACGTTAATCAACGGCAAAACCTTTAAACATATCATTCGGCTTGTAATAACTTTTATTCGTAAACTCTGATATTATGGACTTATTTCAATTTCATCTCTGGGACTATAACTGTTGTGTGTGTGAGTGGATATTATTGTGGGGTCACGGCATGGGATTTATTTATTGTGGACTCAAGTCAAGTATTATGAATGGATGTAAGACCGTAACCACCAGATCCCTGACCCCCGGATCTGGGGGCGTTACAGAAGTGGTATCAGAGCGAGAGTTATATATCCCAAGAGATGATACGAAGTTATATAATAATAAATTCAATAATATAATAAGAACTCTTGCCAAGTTCATAGTCGGACTACTTAATGTAGTGATGACCTATAAAACCCTTATGGGAACTATTAAGTATCATGATAGTAACTTAGCTCGATATCGCATCGACAAGTAAGGCAACAGACCTTGAGGCATATGAGCAGCAGCGCAATGATGCCTTATTATATGCTGAAGATCAGTGGGTAAATTCAATAGAGTACCCTACTGGAGACCCGGAAGAGGTTCCAGCAAATAAGGAAAATCTTGTTAGGATAAGGAGCTTACCCTCGAGGAATGAGGGTTGTAGCCAGAAAGACTGAGATGATTAAGGTATAGTGCTCAGAAAAGTGGGCATAAAGAACTAAGGTATTAGCAAGAGAACTGAAGATTCATGTTGGATTCGTGGCTGGACTACTGAAGGTAGTACCAGCAAGTAAGACGGATTGGAAGAATTACTTGAGATCTTATACGGGAATAGATGAGAATCATTAGAGACTTTCATATTAACGAAAAGAGTGCTAGAAGGATGTATGATTATCAAAGGCATCGATATAAGGCGAGGAGCAGAGTCCCTAGGAATAGTTGAGAAGAGGCAGTAAGTGCCATATCATTTGATAAATGAATAAGTATGAATATTGTCAGTAATAATTCGCCATGAGAAGGCAGATGTCATAGGTTGTAATTTATGGAACCAAATTGAGGTTGATGAAGTTGTTTTATTCAGGAAAATGTCCATTTTATGAATGAATCAGTTAGAAAGTGATAGCATGATTGGATAAAGTTATATAAGGAAGTAGTAAGCAAGAGAATGATCTCAGAACCTACCGGAAGATAAGACCAGTGAGTCAAGATGAACTCGTAATGAGACTATTGTCAGAGACTAAGTATAGGGTTAATTTAACTCAGTGAAATGATGAACCAGAAATGTTAGATGCATGTGACTCAGAGGAATATTAATTTCTTTCTTTTCTTTGAATGGATTATAGTAGTTACCTTAAGTTTACTCCGATGCGGAATTATAACGGATCAAGTAATACGATCAGCAGTTAAAGAGAAAAATGTGAGAAAATCTTCCTGGAGCTAAAAGATGAAATTGGTAATGACCAAGAGTTGGCATTGTTTAATGGAAAAAGGGAGACTTTGTGCTTCCAACGACGCTTCGCATAAAAGATTAGGATGTGTGCTTGCGCAGCACGACAAGGTACTTGCGGATGCATTCGGACAGCATGGTTCACCAGGTTCGGATGGCCTTAGTAGTGCCAATTTTTGTGGAACAACCAACTCCGACGGTAATGTTCCTTCTGAGACTGGTAGTCAGTAGACTGATATTTGGTAATATTGAATATCAGGATGTATAGGTATCAGGACGTTGTGACAAGTTTCAGTTTAAAACTGTTAATTCCCTTCTAAGGGATGTAGATAATTGGTTCCTCTCCAGGGGTTAAATTTCCAACCCGAAGACGATTATTTCGTTAATTATGACTGCTTACGGTTCTACCTACTAGGAGGTTCATAGAACTATTCTTCAGGTTTCGAAACTGGTCTCCTTAGTGTTACCAGTCGATGGATAGATTGACCAAAATTTCCCTAATTCTGGGAAGAACTTCAACGAATTTTGGCAAACCTTGTCTTTCTGATTATCAGAGAACATCATGGAAGAGAGTAGAAACTGGGGCAAACCCCGTGAATTGGGTAAGGTAGCCGCTGCATGGGTTGGTGGACAGACCCCGGTTATCGCGATTGATTGTAGAAATACAATGATGAAGTGAAATTGGACGAAAACAGGAAATGTAAGTAAGAAACCAGCCGGACTGAGAAACGTCGGGATTGACTTAAGTGAAAAGGCTGTTATGCCAGGAATGGTAAGCTTGCGTGGCACGTGGGAGTGATAAGAACAGTTGAAAAGATAAAAATAGAGGAAAGATGACCGGAGACGACGCTGAGTAGCCGATTAAGACTTATATGAAGTAAAGTTTTAGAAAGATAGAAAGGTATCAAAGAAGGCACTATGCCGGCAATTTCTAGAAAAGTAATTCTATTAGCCAACCCCTAAAATCATATTTATATTTTTTTGTGGCCAGTTGAGGCCAAGTCACAAAGGATTATCAAGTGACTAGACCAGCCATGAAAGGACAAAGCAGGGTTGCTTCTAAGAAAGCACCGACTGCTAGGCCTTCTGAGATAAAGGAAACATTAATGAGATCGTAGGAATCTTCTGCTGAACAGCCCATGTTTTGATTGGGAATTCACTAGACCTTTTTGGGATGGGGTCACCCGTACTAAAGTGACTCATGTGTATATGGTTGTCCAAGATTACGAGTAAAATGGAAGTATAGTGACTTGAGATGTATGATGTTAGGGTATCGTGAATACCATGAATATATTATGACGGAGGAAAGTAAACAATGAAGGTATATGAAGAGAGTATAGAAATGGTCAGAAATTGAACAGTATGCTGTAGGAATTTTCTCTGAGGCAAGTACCTTTGCGAAGAACGATAAGCACTAGGAAATTCATGTTGAACTCGACCAATATCTTTCAGAACATCCTTGCTACCATTAACAAGTCTGTAAGAGAGCAGATAGACATACGTTGTCTTTTGGAAGGTCAAATAGGTTGACCACTATCTGAAAGAAGAAATTAGCAGTAAGCTACCGATCGATTATCAAATAAGAATGATTGAAAAGAGACCCTTATTAAGGATACATGATTTGATTGCCAATTATAGGATGCAGGAATTCCTTGGCAGTTGAATTAAGGATAAGATATCCATAAAGTAAGGCAAACCCTGGGGAATGCACAACGGATGGCACTAACCCTAATAAAGACATTGTGAATTCAGATGATATGAGTTGGATTTGCTAAGGCAACAATGACCTGTAAAGATTATTAAAAAGAGTTCTGGAAAGAACAGAGATATAATTATTAGAGTATTGTTCAATGACGTTTTGATATACCCTGTACCTAGAAAATACATGAGGAATGATGAGGACGACCTAAGAAACCTTACAAGGAAAAGTTAATATTCTGAGTTTCCAACTAGAAGTTTGGAAGAGAATGTAAGACACAATAACAATATACCAGATGATGCATGTATGAAACCCTGAGGGAGTATGGATTGAACCTATAAAGGTTGAGATTATCCTAAGATAAGGAAAGAACTAGGAAAAGAAGTATCCTAAGTAGGATTGGGAATAAACGTGATAAAGTTCCCACGGGTAGGTGGAAGCAATGACTTATGGAAAAAGACTGATAGATATATTTTTTCTCCTTCAGCAGAGCTTAAGGAAGAATGCTTTCACCCAACAGTGATGAGAATTGAAATGTATCCAGAGAACATGGATTACAAGGAATTATTATTATCAGGAAAGGCCAATGAGGTGGCCGACAGTCTAAGTATAAAGGAATAATTACAAATGTTCATACCGAAGAAACAAAATGATATTTGGAAAGACCTTGAAGGTCATATCGGAGTGGAGAAATTTACATTCCTTTTGATGATTGTTCAAGAATCGAAGGTAATAATAGTTTAAGTAAAGATTCGATTCCTGATGGAGTCTTAAGCATATTACGTACCTTAGAAGGTCCCGTTTTGAGGCAAACCAGGACCATGATACAAAATTGACGAAGTAAACCGTTAAGTTTCCAGTCTTTTATGGAAGCTGCATGAGTGATAGTTTCATCAACCGGACCTAGCTGCGATGCTTGAAACTCTTCTGCAATTTTATCTACTTCATGTAATATCTACATTAAGTTCAGGAAGTGTTTCTTAGGGATAAGGAATAGTGATTACTTTGTCTCCCAAAAGGATTTGTAACCCGTAAGGTTAGCTATTAACGCATTACGTAAACAACAATCGATGGTGATTCTTCTAAGAAAGTAGATGACAACGTAAAGATAAAGAAAGTGCTGCTATTGATAAGCTAAATGGCATGTTTATGAATGACAAGCAAGTTTGTGTTAGTGTACTTCTGCGCAAACAAGATAGAGAATATGAGGTTGATGATTCATGATGCTAAATGTATTCCCGTGAAAAGAATTAATGAGACTTAGAGAGAAGGGCAGTTGAGCCCGAGACTTATTAGGCCACCTGAGAGTTTAAAAGTGTTCGGAAGGTGGCATTCGAGCCAATTTTACCCCCAAAGCTTATAGCATGGTAGTAACGTGTTTCATGTGGCAAAGCTACACCAGTAAAATGCAGAGGCTCAACAGATGATAAGAGTGCGAGCAGGTAGGTGTACGACCTGGTCTGACTTATGAAAGACAACCTGTGAAAAACCGCGGGTAGAAAAGAATAAGTGATGAGAAACAAGTTGACAGAAGTAGATTATATTGGATCTAAGCTAAAGAAATCGGCCAGATTCATTTCGGAGGTTTTAAATTTGAAATATTGTAATGATTATAGAGTAAATGTGATGGGATACCAATAAGGAGGTGCCAAGTGCAAAAGATGTCTCAATAAAGAGATGAAGGTGGAAGTAAATAACAGAAGTAAATAAGAATCAGATAATAAGAAGGAAGTGATTGATAAAGAAAAGACGGGGAAAGCAACTACGAAATAGGAAGCAAGGAATGTTAGGAATGGATTAATAAATGGGTTTTCCGATGAATTCTCGGGATGACAACCTGATAGTGTTAATATTATAGATACGAAAAAGCTAGTAGCGTGAAATGGAATGTCAGTAACAATGGTGTCAAGCGAGAAACTAAGATTTAACCTGAAAGGTTCAAAGATTTTCCAAAAGTAAGTGTTGCTAAGGTGGAACCAGGGTACAGGTCCAGAGAATAGTGGACAAAGCAACAAGATATGTTGACACGTAAGGTTACGATCAAGTAGTATTGGATATAATTATGATTAATTTCTTTCTTAATGAACCTCTATAGTTCAGAGGTAAATTCTGAGTATGATATTTTACAATCATGAAAACTTTCTATAATCCTTTAGAATTCTTTTCTTTTCTTCTATCTTATTCATCTTCTTTATGAATTGAGAAGAACAACCCTTTAAGGAGGGGAGGTACTGCTACGTGACTATCTGTCTATGTGATAGAAGTCTAAGTGGAATACCATAACTTGTTTAATTGCTTGTCAAGTACTAAAGGCTGGCCCCCTTCTGTACTAGCTATACAATATAACAAATGTTCAATTGATCATAGTGATCTCTCAATAAATCTTTCCACTTCTCTATATTGATCGAGATTGCAAAGATTAAAGCGACAGGAAATGCACAGTGTGAGTGAGGTTACCTCCAAATTCGCAGTGGGATAGTGATACCAATGTTACTGCAGATACCAATAAGGAAAATAGTATATGACTGGGTAAAAGCATAACCTGAATAGTGTATTGTACGAAAAGTGGCAGAGATTAATGAAAAAGGATAAAAGGATGTATTGTAGCACTAGTAAGATGTGCTGAAAAAGGATTGGGATTGATTAAGGATTGACTGGGAAACTGGAAAGTGAAATAACCAACGAGTACTCAATTGTCTTCTACCTGATTCCGGGACGGAATCCCTTTAAGGAGGGGAGACTGTAAGAACCCAAAATTTTGGGTAGAATTAAAAAAAATTTATTTATTTAATGATGTAAGAATGAATAGTGGCTACGGCTACAATGTAATAGTTGATGTTTCAAAAGAATGAATGGAATTCGACTTTATTATTTCTATGTCTTGAAGAATGATAAAGGGTGACAACATAGGTAAGAATAATCTATCTCCTAAGGGAATAATATATGGCAATTCCAAGCAGGAGAATATTCTCATGTCATCCAGATCGATAGCAATTAATCCAGTGGTTCCGTAAAAAGGTTAAGGAACGATCGAAAGAGAATACGGACAATTGTACAACCCTAGATGAATAAGTAAAGAATAAGGATGAATAGTGATTTGGTGTAATTGAGAATATTATTAGACGACGCTATATAGAAGTACCCGGAACGAAATTCTGAGTTCGTATTATTGATCCGGAGGGAAAAAGAGTGTATGTAAAAGCTGTCGAATTCTGAAAAACCGCACTTTTATTTTCTCCGAGAGTTCCCTGGACACCGATAGCCTTAAGTATTTAACGAATGGATTTAAGGAATATAAATTGGAAAGTTAGAAAGAAAGATGGAGAATGATAGTATTAATATTAGGAAGATTCCCGGTAAAACCCTAACTAGAAACGATTGAGTTATTCCCTCGAACGATTAGCGAATTAAGCAATAAACGAACAAAGAAACAAGCAGAGGAAGCAAGAGTCATGTACAAGCTACTAGAATAAATATCTAGCAACCAAGTGGGCTAAGTAACTAGCATGTTAGGGTTTGAACTAGTAGTTGGACAAATCAAACTCCTAGTTAGCAAGAATCCATCCAAGTGCTACACATGCCTTCCAATCTCACCATTAATTCCAAAAGCACTTTAATAAAGTAAAACAAGATGAGATATTATCTAAACTCATCTCACTTTATGAATTATTATCCAAATAAGCCAAGCAACCAAGCCAAAACCCCCCCCCTTTCAAGAACACCATTCGGCCCTTCCATTAATTCCAAAACCAAAATCCACCTTCCCACCATTGTTTGTTCTTGAAATAATTTTGCTGAGTCTCATATTTCATAAAACTTATCTCCTCAAAATCTTAGCTCTAAATTCCTTTGTTTGCATTTTCAAAAAAATCAAGAAAGAGGAGCATGAATAGTGTTTCTTATGAACTAACTTGTTTTTTTCTTGTTTTCATGGATGATATAGCAAGCTTAAGCACACCTAAGGACCATACAAGGTTTAGTAAGGCTATATCACACTCCAAGGAAGGTATAATACTTGAAAACCCTTGGTGTTATTTTAAGATCTTATGAGATTTATGGATGATTTAGTGATTAGTATGTTATTATAAGTTTAGATCCAAGTTAGTAGTTGTTATGATTATGATTTGGTTTATGAACCATGTAATGGTTAAGATGAGTTGTTGATAGACTAGTCATGATGATTATCATGTGTTTGTGTGGTTGGATTGATCTTTGTTAGATCGAGATAAAGTGTAAAAACTTTGGAAAACGCGTAAACATAGCCGTTATAATGCCCGATTTTACAATATCATGTTTTGTATGCCATTTTTCACATCAAGACCCTACTGTCCAGAAACTTTTCTGCCATGTTAGGATAGCTTATGTTATAAGCTTCGTTTTGATATAAAGATCACGTGAAACGGACTTACGGTTTAGGAGTTACGATAAAATTCATAAAAGTGGTTCGGAGCCGTATACAAGTATTCGTACTTAAAATTGAACCCCGATAAAATACGTAAAGTCAGAACGAATCTTGGTAAATAAATACTAGAGGTAAAAAGGAAGGTGTGAGAGAAAACCGTATGTCAAAAGGATCGTTTTTCGATTTATTAAAAATATTCGAATCGAGATTAAACGCGAACGAACCCCTAAAAGATGACTCGTTTATAACTTCGTTAAAACACTTAGAAAACGAGCGATAAAACTCGGAGTATAATATTGGTTCGTAACAATCGACTTTCGGACGTATATGACTTAAGTATATGCCAAGTATAAGTACAGTGACATGTCGTATTAACGAACGAATGTCGGGTCGGATCGATGATAAAAGAAATCCACAAAAGGGGTATAACGAGATAACTCGAGAACGTGTTTCGATTTAAGTATAACTTACCTTTAAAGTTTTAAGTGATTAATCCCGAATGTCTTGGCTATTTATAGATCACCAAGCTGACCCGGGACCCGCTACCACTACCCCTTATCTTACTCGACTACCAGGCAAGTTTCAATTCCCTTCTTTTAGGCTGTTGTTGTGATTGAATATATATATGTTTTCCGTTATACATATGCCATAGCATGCATGCCTACTTTCCAGTTATATCGTTATGCTTGATCCCTGATTGTTTATTGGCTTATAAATTAGATAGCTAACGTATCAATTATAAGCCGGTTATTGTAAGACCCTCATAGAAGGGCGTATACATCTTATTCATCAAATATAGACCGGGAGTCAATATTTCTTGATATATCGAGATTACCTCGGAGGAAAATATTTAAGTAAATATTTTCCATTATTCGGGCGACGAATATTATTTGAATATTCGTTCGAGATTATTTATTTAACGATCCATACTTCAAATAATTATTTGAACGTAACTATTCGACGAATAATATTTTTAATATTCATTCAAAGTCGAATTATTTATCGATTATTATTTCGAATATTCTTCTAAAGGTTGGACTACTAAATGAATATTATTTGGATATTCATTTAGAATATTATTCATTAAATGAATATTACTTTTGAATATTCATTTAAGATAGTAATTACCTGACGAATATTATTTTAATATTCATCTGAAGCTTGATTTATTTATCGAGTCTTATCCCGAATATTCCTTTAAAGCTTGGATTACTAAATGAATATTACTTGATATTCATTTAGAATATTATTCATTAAATAAATATTACTTTTTCAATATTCATTTAAATTCCTAATTAATTATGAATATTATTTTGAATATTCATCCAGGGTTCTATTTAATCATCGAATATTATTTTAAATATTTTAAATATTCCTTTCAGATCTTATTAATTAATGAATATTATTTTGAATATTCATTTGAATATGCAATAAATATTCTCTCGATATTTCTTCAAGGATTATTTGAGAAATACTCTGATTAAAGATATTCTTTCATATTCCTAAATATTCTGTAAAATATTTTAATTCAATAAATATTCTCTGAATATTTATTCCATACTTAGAATAACCTCGATAAGGTTTATCTTCTTCGATTATTACGGAAAATATTTCGGAGTCATATTATTATTAATCATATATCAAGAAAGGTTCTCAGACATCATTCTTCTTTGAGTCTATCTCCCTAATAATAAGGGAACCTTACGTGGAAAAAGTTAATTATCTTGTCGACTTTCCGGTCATAAAGTATTCTCTTCACTCGCAACTCGGCAACTCGGGTGCTATTGACTTATTAAGTCGTTGTTTACCTTCTCATCTTTCGAGGGGTAAGATTGTTGGAACAAGTTGATATTCGTTACCAAGCAATAGCTTGGAAGTGATTGGTGAATTTTCCTTTCCAACTAGATACGACTACTTTGTAGAGTCTTATCAACAAGTATTATACTTGGGGAAAGGGGGACGAACGTTACATTCAGAATCACGAATTCTATTTGAACTAGGAGTCGTGTAAGAGGCCGAGTAGTGCCGGTCCATCTCCTTTGGCCCAACCATTGGCCGGGGAGAGCTAGTAAGGCGGTAGACAAGTAAAGCCGTCAGTTCTTCCTTCTACCGGTAGTAAATCTAATTTGAGCTGTACGATCTCGACTGATCATCAAGATTGGAACAGCAGGCGCGGTGAATACTCCATCTTTGGTTCATCATCCAAACTTATTTATTTCCTGCAACATGATTACTGTTGGCTGAGCTGGAAAAGTGTTCATAACTGGAATTGCAATCTTTTCATGCAAGTTCCTCTTTTAATGACAATGAGAATATCTCGCTTACTTTTGATGTAGCAGATATTTCTACAAACAAATACTTTGAGTTACCTGGTAACTTCATCCTTTATATTATACTGGCAATAACTTCATCAATGCATGGCATATGATTTCAAAGGATATTTTGAACTGTTGTATATATGTATCACTGTTCAGTTATATTATTGTTGGTGGGCTTTCGCTCACCCTTGCTTTGTTCATATTATCACAACAACAGCTAGGATAGATGGCCCGCGTCAGGCGCACTCGGCGCAAGCAGGTTACCGCCGTTCGAGGACTACCCGCTGATGTCCTTGCTGCCATTGCTGAGGTAGCATAGATAGGCAGCTTTTGTTTAACAGTTTATTTATATGTAACATTAACGTTAATCAACGGCAAAACCTTTAAACATATCATTCGGCTTGTAATAACTTTTATTCGTAAACTCTGATATTATGGACTTATTTCAATTTCATCTCTGGGACTATAACTATTATTTGTGTGAGTGGATATTATTGTGGGGTCACGGCATGGGATTTATTTATTGTGGACTCAAGTCAAGTATTATGAATGGATGTAAGACCGTAACCACCAGATCCCTGACCCCGGATGTAACACCCCCAGATCCGGGGTCAGGGATCTGGTCGTTACGGTCTCAATTTCTATCCACAAAACCATCATAAATTAAATTACAACCTTGTGACCCAATAATAACAACAACACACCCGTTATAGTCCCAGAGATGAAATCAGAGTAACCAAATTTTATTAATCACAAAATTGAGTTCTTACAAACCAAAGAATTACAATAAGAAATCTACACACTCTTTGCCTTCCATTTGCATATGTCATACATATAATATAAGTCTGATGAACTTAAAAGCTGGCAGTCTAGACTATTGGTTGCTCCTACCTCAGCAATGCCAACATGACATCAGTGGGCAACCCTATGACTGCTGTCCCTGGTTGCACCGAGTACTCCTTGTGCTGGCCATCAGATCTAGCTGTTGTTGTGATATAATAATAAAGCAAGGGTGAGCAATAGCCCACCAAACAGAATATAACTGAACAGTGATAATATATAACAGTTCACAATATCTTTGAAACCATATGCCATGCATTTACGGAAATGATGCCAGTATAACTTGAAAGATGAAGTTACAAGGTAACTCAAAATATATTCAATGGAAATATCTGCTAAAGATGCGCAAGATATTATCATTTATAACAAAAAAGGAACTTGCAGGAAGAACATTGCAATTCCAGTTATGAACGCTTTTTCCAACTCTGCCAACAATAAACATGTTGCAGAAAATAATAAATTTGAATGATGAACTAATGCTGGAGTATTCACCGCGCCCGCTGTTCCAATCTCGATGATCAGTCAAAATCGTACAGCTCAAATTAGATTTACTACCGGTAGAAGGAAGAGTTGACGGATTTACTTGTCAACTGCCCTGTTAGATCTCCCCGGCCAACGGTTGGGCCAAATGGGATGGACCGGCGCGACTCGGCCTCTTACACAACTCCTAGTTCAAATAGAATCCATGATCCTGGACGTTAAGTCCTTCCCCCTTTCCCCAAGTATAACACTTGTTGATAAGACTCCACGAAGTAGTCGTATCTAGTTGGAAAGGAGAATTCACCAAATATCTTCCCAAGCTATTGCTTGTTAACGGATATCAACTTGTTCCAATAATCTTACCCCTCGAATAATGAGAAGGTAACACAACGATTCAATTGATAACCACTCAACCAAGTTGAGAGTGAAAGGAATAGTTTCAAAAGATTTATGACCGGGAAGTCACAAGATAAATAACATTTCTCAAGTAAGGTTCCCTTATAATATGAATGGTATATCTGAATGAAGAATGGAATTTTGAGAACCTTTCTTGATATAAATATTAATGATAATATGACTCTGAAATAATTTACATAATAACCGAAGGTCGAAGACAATATTTGAAGTTATTTCAAAGTATTGATAAATATTCAGAGAATATTTATTGAATCAGAAATGGTTACAGGATACTTATAACTATGAACAAATATTTAGATCGAAGTATTTCTCAGAATAATTCTTGAATGAATATGGAGAAAATATTTATCGAATAAATAAATATTTAAATGAATATTCAAAATAATATTCATTTAATCAATAAGACTTGAAAGAAATATTTGAACTAATATTAGTTAGGCAAATAGAACTTTAGATGAATATTTAAAATAATATTCATCAATAAATATGAACTTAAATGAATATTCAAAAAGCAATATTCATTTAATGAATAATATTTTAAATGAATATCAAAATAATATTCGTTTAGTAATCCAAGTTTTAAAGGAATATTCGAAATAATATTCGATAAATGAATCGACTTTAAATGAATGTTGAAAAATAATATTCATTGAATAGATAACATTCAAATAATTATTTGAAGTAATGATCGTTAAATAAATAATCTCGGGCGAATATTCAAAATAATATTCGTCAACCAAATAATAAATATTTTCCCTCGAAAGTAATTACGATATAACAAGAAGTACTGACTCCCGGTCTATATTCAACGAATAAGAATCGAATGCCCTTCTTTAAGGGTCTTAGCAATATCCGGCTTATAACTGATATATAACTATCTAGCTTATAAGCCAACAATAACATTCAGGGAACAAGTATATCAATTCAACTTGAAAGTAGGCATGCATGCAATGGCATATGTATATCAGCAATCATATATATAATATTATCACAACAACAGTTCCAAAGTATTGGAAACTTGCCTGGTAATCCTGTAGGGGTAGTGTGCCTCGGGTCGATCCGGTGATCTATCAATTGTCACAATATCCGAGGTTAATCACTTAATATTTCGAAAGGCTAAGTATAAACTTAACTTAAGTCGACGCACGTTTTCGAATTATCTTGTTATACACCCTTTAGTGTAACTCTTTTTACTATCGACACGATCCGATACTTGTTCGTTATTACGGCATGCCATGACACTTACACTAGGTAGGTACTTATGCCACAAAAGTGCTAAGGTCGGTCGTTTACGAATCAAGATTATACCTTGAGTTTATCGCCCGTTTTCTGAGTGATTTATGAAAGTTATCACCAAGTGTACTTTTAAGGGGTTCGTTCGCGTTTAACCTTGATTCGAACATTTTTATAAAATCGAAAAATGATTCGATCGACATGTGGTTTTCACTCACACCTTCCTTTTTATCTCTATTATTTAATTACCAAGATTTGCCACCGAATTACCCGTCTTACGAGGGTTCAATTTCCATTACGAACTTTCGATTATGGTTACGAACCACTTTTATGAATTCAGGCATATCTCTTAAACCGTAAGTCAGAATGCCTCAATTCTTGCGCCAAAACGATCTATGGCTCGAGAACTATAAGGACATGTTAATTAAGTAACAAGGTCAGACATTTAACCCTACTGTCAATTTTGGTTTCTAAAGGTTTAACGAAATTCGGGCATTACGACGGCTATAAATCAAACGTTTCAAAAATCATCACATCGATACCAAGCCACACCGGGCATACCATTCATTATTCATAAAAAACTCATCTCCTAATTCAAGGCTACTGATTATATATCAAGTCCATCATACCTCTTTAAATCACAAAAATCAATTACTTAATCATGCTTAAAACATCACCAAAATCATACTAAACTAACAATCATCAAGAACAAGCATATACTTAAAATCAAGCCTAGGGTTTCAAGAGTGTTATACCTTCCTTGGGGTGTATGTGAGTCTAAAAATCCTTGATCTAGTCCTTAGAACACCTTAATATGGCTTAGATCATCAAAAGAAAACAAGAACTCAAAGTTAGTTTCTTGGATTTACTATTCATCATTAATCTTGTAAAATTCATAATAATTCGAAAAATGAGAGTTTGATGCTCAAATTTTTACCACATCTTGGCCTCTTCACAGGCTTTGTTTTGAGTCCTAGTTCATCAAATTTGAAGCTTCCTAGCTAGGGTTTTGAGCCCCCTTTTTCCGTTGGTCAGAAACTGTCCAGAACAGGCAGGTTGGTTTCTTCAACTTGGGGAGGCAATTTGACTAGGCTATACTCATTATATTGCCATGAAATTTGGAACGAACCTTGACCATGGAGTGGAGAAGCTATGGTTAAAATTTGGTGATTTTAGAATGGATAGAAATGGAGATATTAATTTTTTTCTTGAGAGTGTTTCTGCTGGGCAGTTTTGAAGAAATGGAGAGAATGGAGTTTGCTTTGGCTTCTCTTGCACTAATCTAGCATAAAGTGATTTATTATGATAATATCTTGGCATAAAGTAGCTTTAATAAAGGTGGTATGTCATGCATGATGTATTTGGATGGACAAATGTCTTGATCTTGTGGTAGGATGATGAAATGAAGTTAAGTACTTGGTTTGATTCTAATATTGCTAGTTCCTCTTGTAACTAACTTGGTTACTTGATATTATCCACTTGCTCATGCATGCATCTTGATCCTTGCTTGTTTCTTTGTCCGGTTATTGCTCAATTTGATTGATCGTTCGAAGGAATATCTCAAGGATTTCTAGTTAGGGTTTTACCGGAAACCTCCTTAATATTTATACTACCATTCTCATTCCTCCTTCATAATCTTTGAATTTAAATTCCTTAAATCCTCTTAATAAATTATTAAGTCTTTCGGTGTCCAGGGAAATCTCGGAGAAAATAAAAGTGCTGTTTTTCGGAATCCGACAGCTTTTACATACACTTATTTTCCCCCTTGATCACTAATACGAACTCAGAAATCCGTTCTGAATACTTCTATATAGCGTCGTCTAATAATATTATCATTTTAACCAAAACACTATTCATTCTTTATTCCATCTTTATTCCTTACCTTTTTAAAAATGTCCTTGTTCTCCTTCGGGCGTTCCTTAACCCTTTCACGGAACCACTGGACTACTAACTGATATTGATTTGGATGACATGAGAATATTTCGTCTACTTGGAATTTTCATATCTTATCTTTCTAGGAGATAGATTATTCTAATCTAGGTTGTCAACCCGTTGCATTCTTCCTAACATATAACCTTGGAATCTATATCCATGCAACACTCATTCATTAGAACTATTACTACCTTGGAGTCGGAATCATTGTTCCTTCTTTTCTCAAAACTTAATAAAAAGCTTTAATTCTACCGAAAATTTGGGTTCTTACACCGGATCTGGGGGAGTTACAGAAACAACTTTAAATGAATATTCGAAACTAACAATCATTTAATATCTCTCGACTGAGATAATACTCGAATAACATTCCTCGAAATATTTCCAAGTAATTGATACTTTATGGAAATATAAATAACGTTTAATAATAACATTCCTCAAGATCAATAATAATCTGCCGTTGGAATCCCTCCGGGCTTCCACGACTATCTGTATCTCAAAATACCGACTCCCGGTCTATATTTAAGAATGAATATCATATGCCCTTCGCTAAGGGTCTTATCAAAACATCCCGGCTTATAACTGATAATTCGTATCTAGTCTATAAGCCAATAGTAATACAGGGAACAGGTATCATAATATAATTTGACAATAGGCATGCATGCTATGGCATATGTAAAATGGCAATCACATATATATATTATCACAACAAAAGGTTCAAAGTTTTGAACACTTGCCTGGTAATCGGGTGTGGGTGGAGATAGCGTGTCCTGGGTCTGCTCGATGATCTATAAACAATCAGAACATTCGAGATTAACCACTTAACACCTTTTAAGAGTCTAAGTATAACTTCACTTAAATCGAAACACGTTTTCGAATTATCCCGTTATACACCTTTTAGTGTAACTCAATATATTACTGATATGATCCGACATTTGTTCTAAATTCGATCGATTACGAACCGAGATTATACCTCGAGTTTTATCGTTCGTTTTCTAAGTGTTTTACCAAAGTTATAACCAAGCGGGTTTTTAGGGGTTCGTTCGCGTTTAACTTCGATTCAAACATTTTTATAAAATCGGAAAATGATCCGTTTGACATGTGGTTTTCTCTCATACCTTCCTTATGACCCCTAGTATTTATTTACCAAGATTCGCCACTGAGTAACATGCTTTACGAGGGTTCAATTGAAGTTACGAAATTTTACTTACGGGTTCGAACCAATTTTAGTAATTTAACCATAACTCCTAAACCGTACGTCGGAATGTTTCGATTCTTGCGCGAAAACGATCTATGGCTCGAGGTCTACAAGGGCATGTAATTTATTCATCAAGAACATAAATTCATCCTAACTGTTATGCATGGTTTTCTAGAGGTTAACGAAAATCGGGCATTACGACGGCTATAAATCGGACGTTTCCAAATTGTTACAACAATCACCAAGCCACACCGAGCATACATACATCTTATACACATGATTCTCATCTCAACAAGTCCAGAAATACCATACTTCACCATCATATTCATTATATCTCTTAGATCAATAAAGGTAATTACATAATCATGCTTATAATACACCATTTCATAACTAATCTCAAAATCATCCAATAATCATCAAAACTTAAACTAAGAGCTAGGGTTTCTTGAGATGATTACCTTCCTTGGAGTATTTACTAGCCTTACTAAGCTTGATCTAGTCCTTGTATAGCCTTAACAAAGCTTGGATCAACCAAAGAAAACAAGAAATCAAAGATTAGTTCTTGGAAGTTACTATTCACCCTAAACTTGTAAAAATCATAGAAAATTGAAAAATAAGAATTTAGCTCTCAAATTTTTACCACATCTTGGGCTCTTCATAAGCTTTTCTTTGAGTCCTAGATCATCAGATATGAAGCTTCCTAGCTATGGTCTTGAGCCCTCTTTTTCTGCTGGACAGAAACTGGGCAGATTTGTTTCCCCAACTTTGAGCATGGATTTGACTAGGCTATACTACTTTGTTGGCCATGAAATTTTGAGCGAATATTACCCATGGAGTGGAGAGGCTATGGTTAAAATTTGGTGATTTTATCATGGATAGAAATGGAGATATGAATTTTTCTTTCATGGTGATTCTTGCTGGGCAGGTTTAAGAAAATGGAGAGAATGGAGTTGTCTTGCTTGATATCTTTGAAAAATAATGCATAAAGTGATGTCTTGAATAATATCTCATCTTATGTTCACTTTATTAAAGTGATGATGCATGGAGTGATGTATTTGTCAAGACAAGTGTTGAGTTTTGGATGGTTACAAGCTAACTAAGTGGTTGGTTTTCTAAGTACTAGTTTCTTGCTAAGTATCCTAGTTGCATGAGTCATCACTTGGTTTGCTAGATATTTTCCACCACTACATGCATGTATCTTGATTCCCTGCTTCTTTCTTTGTCCGGTTATTGCTCGTTTCGATTGATCGTTCGGAGGAATATTTCACGGATTTCTAATTAGGGTTTACCGGGAATCTTCTTAATATTAATACTATCATTCTTCATCTTTCTTACTAACTTTCGAATTTATATTCCTTAAATCCCTTCGTTAAATTCTTAAGAATATCAGTGTCCAGGGAACTCTCCGAGAAAATAAAAGGGCGGTTTTTCAGAATCCGACAACTTTTACATACACTTATTTTCCCCCTGGATCACTAATACGAACTCGGAAATCCGTTCCGAATACTTCTATACAGTGTCGTCTCATAATATTCTCATTTCCACCAAAAACACTATTCATTCTTTTTTTCTTTACTCATCCTCTTAGGGTTGTACAATTGTCCCTGAGCTCTTTCGATCGTTCCTTAACCTTTTTACGGACCCACTAGACCAATAACAGATATCGATTTGGATGACATAATAACAATCTTCTCCTTTAGAATTATCAAATCCCAATTCCCTAGGAGATAGATAATTCTTATCTAAAGTGTCAACCTATAGTATTCTTCATGGCATATAAGCATTTGAATCCAAATCTATTCCTTTCATTCATTATCTCAATCGTTACATCGTAGTCCTGATCACTATTCACCAATACCTTAGTACATAATAAAAAGTTTTAATTATATCCAAAATTTGGGGTTCTTACAGTCTCCCCTCCTTAAAAGGATTTGTTAGATATTGATTCAAGTGATGATCAGGATCTGGACTACTGATCAGATACTGATGCTGACGTCATCGGTAATTCACCGTCAGGATTGGGTTATCATCAGGATTGGACTGATCAGGATTTCATGAGGATATACATCAGTCCAGGAATCTAGGAAGATTGACATGGCGGTTCCTGATTTATAGGAATGCAGCTATCATTCAAGATATGTACTAAGAAACGTATGTAATTGATTTAATATATCTTGTAATTGATAGTGTATCTGTGTACTGTATATAAACACAGTTTAGGTTTTACTTAAAAGTAATCACTTACACGAATTATCTTGTAACCTAGCAGCTCTCAAGAACATAAGAATTTCTTGAGAGAGTTTGTAACAGTTTTATATCAGAGTTAATAAAGCTGTTATTTATTCATACTTGTGTTATTATTTCTGTTTAAGTCAAAAATCTTATACAATTGTATTCAACCCCCTTCTACAATTGTTAATTACTGGGCAACAATTGGTATCAGAGCAAACTGATTAACTACAATCAGAAACGATCTTAATATGTCGACAAGCAAGTATGAAAGTATTAAAATCCCTGTTCTCAAAAAGGCTGAATACCCTACATGGAGGGTAAAGATGTTGATGTATCTGGAGGCAACTGATCCTAACTATCTCGATCGAATATATGATGGACCATATATCCCTAAGGGACTGGTTGCTAGAACAGATACTATACCTGAGCACTATGTTCAGAAGACAAAGGCTGAATGGACTCCTGAGGAAAAGGTTGAAGTACTCAGAGATGCAAAGGTGAAGAACATTCTTCATAATAGCCTTGATGCTGTCATGTCAAATAGAGTGATAGCATGTAAAACTGCTAAGGAGATCTGGGAAACTTTGGAGACTCAATGCCAGGGTACTGAATCTATCAAAAGGAATAGAAGGGCTCTGTTTATTCAATAGTACGAGCAGTTTGATGTAAAATTTGATGAAAGCCTCACTGATCTGTATGATAGATTTCTGACACAATTGAATAATCTATCTCTAGTGGGTAAAGAGTATGAACCAGAAGACTCGAATACCAAGTTTCTTAGAGCTTTGCCTGAGGAGTGGGATACTCAAACCTCTATCATCAGGCATCAGTATGATCTTAATGCTATATCTCTTGATGAAGTCTATGGGATGCTAAGAACCCATGATCTTGAGGTTCAACAAAGGAAGAATAAAAAGACCAACAAAGCAAAGGCTGTTGCTTTGAATGCTGAATCAAAATCAAAAGGAAAAAGCGTGAAGGTTTCAAGAAGGAGAAATAGAGTTGTTGAGTCCAATACTGATGACTCATCATCAGGTCCTGATGCAAATCCTGATACTGATACTGATGATGACTCTACTGATTCTGATATGATAGAAATGGTTGCTATGATAGTCAAGGGTTTCAAGAAGATGAAGTTCAGAAAGGCTAGAAGATAAGGCAACTTTCAGAAGAAACCTGTCAATACTGACAAGAACAGGTACAAGAAGAATGAAAGCAAAGGCAGCAAGTTTGACAAGTCAAAAGTCAAATGCTACAACTGTGATGGAATGGGTCACTTTGCAACTGAATGCAAAAAGGCCAAAACTAAAGCTCTTATCTCATCTAGCAAGGATTGGATGGACTCTTCCTCAGACTCTGAAGAGGAAAAAGTGAACTATGCATTAATGGCAAATGTGGATGAGATTGTTGCTCCAGAAAATAAGGTACCTGAAGTTGTTTTTGATTTTGATACTGATAATGTCTCTGAGTTAAAATCTTTCTTAAGGTCTCTGCATATTAGCTTTAAAAGTCAATCTCTTAAAGATGCTAGAATAATATCTGAGATGTGAGAATTAACTAAAAGAAATGATCATCTAGAAGCTGAGTTACTCTTCATGGAAGAAGTACAAAATGAATGTGATAAGGCTAAGCACATGAAGCTAGAAATGGAGTTTAAATGTACTGCACTCTGGAAAGAAAACACACGATCTTATCACAGATAAGAACTGGAAAGAGGGTCTAGGTTGTAAACCAGAGGACAAAAAGAAGAATAAAAGTAAAGTTGTTACTGCTGAAACAACTAAATCAGGCAGAGTTGTTGTGAATGAGTCAACAAATCCAAAAACCTATAGACATATAATGGACAGAACAAAGACCAAATTAAAACCTATTAAGTATGTGTATCCAAAAAATCCCAACACTACTTTAGAAAAGGGATCTAGTTCTACACAAAATTCTAAGTCTAAATCTGTCAAAAATATAGGTCTTTTGTCTAAGAAACAACTCAGAGACAGAATCTGTGAAGCGACAGAAAGAGAGAAAACCACTACTGCTAAGAGGAACAGAAATGGTAAAATTGGAATAAACAAAGAGAATAATTATAAGTATATTCCAAATGCACCAAGGAAAACATGCTTTAATTGTGGTAACTCTAATCATCTTGCTATTGATTGCAGGAGGAGTAAAAAGCAGGCTACTGTAGTTCCTAAGTCTGACATTAGGAATAGATCAGTATTTTATAAACCACAGAATCCTTGTTTTCACCGTGGTAGTAAATGGCATTCTATCTATACATGTGAAGAATACCATAGTTTGTACTACAATTATCCCTTGCCAAAATTTAATAGAAGTGCAAATTCTGGTAGAACAAAGAGTCTGAATACTAAGCATGCATCTGTTAATTCTGATAATGACAAAGCAAATTCTGATGGATTTAAATCTGACAGAACTGCTTTTGTTAAAAATACTTCTGCTGCTAATAATGTTAAATTGCATGCAAAAAGAACCCAACAAGTGTGGGTTCTTAAAAATTCTAACTGAGCTCTTTGTGTTTCTGATTGCAGGGTAAAAAGAAAAATGTGTTAGTCATGGATAGTGGATGCTCTGTGCACATGACTGGAGACAAAACCTTACTATCAGAATTTGAGGAGAAAGCTGGCCCAACAGTGTCTTATGGAGATGGAAACATTGGACAAACTTTGGGATATGGCAATATAATAATTGGAAATGTCATTGAAAAAGTAGCTCTGGTGATAGGACTCAAACACAATCTGCTTAGTGTTAGTCAAATCACAGACAGAGGTTATCATGTCGACTTCAATGATACTCACTTTGAAGTGATCAGTAAAACATCTGGAAGGATTGTATTAACTGGTCAAAGATGTGGTAACATTTATGAAGCCAATGTCTACACCAATACTGATGGTCCCTCGACATGTCTCATCAGTAAAGCAACAGTAGATGAAAGTTGGAATTGGCACAAGAAGCTTTCTCATCTCAACTTCAATAACATCAATGAGTTGGTTAAGAAAGATTTGGTAAGAGGATTACCAAAGGCGTTATATACTCCTGATGGACTCTGTGATGCTGTTAGAAGGCTAAACAGAGAAGGACATCATTCAAGAGTAAATCTGAATCCTCGATTGATGAACCATGTCATATGCTACATCTTGACTTGTTTGGACCAGTCAACATTATGTCCATCAGTAAGAAAAGGTATGCTCTAGTCATTGTTGATGAATATACTAGATTTACCTGGGTGTATTTTCTGCACAGAAAAGATGAAACTGCTGAAATACTTTTGGACCATGTAAGACTCATTGAAACTGGCACAAAGTACAAAGTCAAGATTCTAAGAAGTGATAATGGAACTGAATTGAAGAATTCAGTAATGGAAGAGTTCTGCAAATACAAAGGAATAGTTCAACAATTCTCTGCTCTTGGCACACCCCACCAAAATGGAGTAGTTGAAAGGAAGAACATAACTCTTATTGAAGCTGGCAGAACAATGTTGGAGGAAGCTAAACTACCTACATATTTCTGGGTAGAAGCAGTCAACACAGCATGCTACACACAGAACATTACTCTAATCAACATACATGGTATCACTCCTTATCAAATGATTAAAGAGAAAAAGCCGAGTCTGAAACATTTGCATGTGTTTGGTTCCAAGTGCTTTGTTCTTAAACCTCATCCTGAACAGCTAGGAAAATTTGAAACTAAAGCTGATGAGGGCATTTTTATTGGCTATCCAACTTCAAGAGCCTTTAAAGTATATAACCTAAGAACAAGGACAGTCATGGAGTCTATCAATGTTTCTTTTGATGATAAAAAGATAACAGGAATTGCTAAAGACTCACATGACAGTTTGATCTTTGCAAATGAAGCTACCAAGAATTCTGATGAAGTAATGTCAGATACTGATACTCCATCAGATACTGATTATCGACCAATGCCTGATGAAACACCAGTTACTGATGATGATTCAAATAATACAAATGTTGAGGGGGAGCAACAGCAAAATACCATCAGTACTGAAACAACTCAAACATCAGGAGGAGAATCATCAGAAACAGATTCAGTGATAATCCTGACAGCACTTCAGAAGGAGATAACACTATCTCAAGGGGAGCTTCTAATAATTCTAGTTCTTTTGAAGATAACACCAATCAAGGGGGAGCATCCAACTCAAGAAATGATTTACCATCATCAAGGAAATGGACCAAAGGTCATACTCCTGATTTAATTATTGGGAATCCTGATGCAGGTGTTAAAACTAGAAGTGCAACACAAAATGAATGCCTCTATAATAATTTTCTGTCAAAGGAGGAGCCTAAGAAAGTTGAAGATGCACTCAAGGATGCTGATTGGGTTACAGCAATGCAAGAAGAACTGAATGAATTTGAAAGAAATGAAGTCTGGAAACTAGTACCAAGACCAAAAGGTAGATCAATTGTTGGTACAAAGTGGGTGTTCAGAAACAAGACTGATTAAGATGGCACTATTGTGAGGAATAAAGAAAGACTAGTTGCAAAGGGATACTCTCAACAGGAAGGAATAGACTATGATGAGAATTTTGCTCCTGTTGCAAGGCTAGAGGCCATCAGAATATTTCTGGCATATGCAGCTCATAAGCAATTCAAAGTTTTCCAGATGGATGTTATAAGTGCTTTTCTGAATGGAGAATTGGAAGAGGAGGTATATGTTGAACAACCTCCTGGTTTCATTGATCCCAAATATCCAGATCATGTCTATAGATTGGATAAAGCACTTTATGGACTAAAGCAAGCTCCAAGAGCCTGGTATGAAACTCTGGCTCAATTCTTACTGGAAAGTGGTTTCAAAAGAGGTACAATTGATAAAACCTTGTTTTATTTGAATCATGGGAAGGACTTGCTGTTTGTTTAGATTTATGTTGATGATATCATTTTTGGGTCAACTAACCCCAAATTGTGTGAGAAGTTTTCAAAGCTAATGCAGTCTAGATATCAAATGAGCATGATGGGAGAAATGAACTATTTCTTAGGTCTGCAAGTTAAACAGACTGATGATGGAATTTTTATCAATCAATCAAAGTACACAAAGAATCTTTTGAAGAAGTTTAATATGCAAGACAGTGCTACTGCTACAACTCCCATAGCTACAGCTACAAAGCTTGATCCTGATCAAGGTATTAAGGTTGATGTAACTAACTACAGAGGTATGATTGGATCACTTTTGTATCTAACAGCTAGCAGACCAGATATCATGTATGCAACCTGTCTATGTGCAAGATTTCAGGCAAACCCCAAAGAACCACATCTGATTGCTGTTAAAAGGATTTTCAGATACTTGAAAGGCACTCCGTCACTTGGCCTTTGGTATGCTAGAGAGTCTGACTTTAATCTATGTGGTTACTCAGATGCTGATTTTGCAGGATGCAAAATAGACAGGAAAAGTACTTCAGGCAGTTGTCAGTTTCTTGGTGGAAGACTAGTTTCTTGGTTTAGTAAAAAGCAAAAGTTAATATCCACATCAACTGCAGAAGCTGAGTACATAGCTGGAGGAAGTTGTTGTGCTCAGATCATATGGATGAGGAATCAGCTAATGGACTATGGTTTGTCATATTCAAAAATACCTATTTATTGTGATAATCAAAGTGCTATTGCTATGATAGGAAATCCAGTTCAACATTCTCTTACTAAACATATCAGTATCAGATATCATTTCATAAGAGAGAAAGGAATGGAAGGGACAATCGAACTCCACTTTGTTCCTACTGATCGACAGCTAGCTGATATATTCACCAAGCCACTACCTGAAGCTACTTTTACAAAATTGGTGAATGAATTGGGAATGGTAAACTATGAGAGTTTCTGAGAACAAGGGGAGACCAAATACTGATGAGTGTCAGATCCTGATGCATGTCGAATACTGACGAAGAGTCAATCCTGACGTTAGTCAAACATCAGATCTTGATGCAATGGTTTGGTTATCAGTATAATATGTATACTTCAAGTAATCCCTAATTGTTCTGTTCCTGTTTTAACTGTGGTTATTGTTGATGAATTTGTTACTTACATGATTACTTTAATTAGTTTTCATTTTCTTTGATTTAATTCTTTGAAGAACAATTCATAAACATAAAAAAAAAGTTTCAGAACACATTGAATAAGATTAGAGAAATAGGATTCTTCATAAGAAAGAGATTACATGCAAGTATTACATCTTTTTTGTTCTCTCTATCTACTAATCTATTCAACAGGAAAATGAAAAGTGAAGTCCAAACCACTCCATTGTTAGCAGCTATCCCAGATCCCATCTTTGCCACTTTGTTTTGGTGGAAGTTGAAGGGATAAGGTTATTTTTGCTGACATATTCATTAACAATGGTTGGTGGTGTTGGATGAGGATGCCTTAGAGGAAATCCATGTTAATGTTGCTTGAAGAGCAGCATCGATGTCGATCACTCTTGCAGGCCTTTCTCTCTCGATTTATTCAAGACTGGTATCCATCTACAGCCACAAAGTTTCAAGATGCCTTTCCCAGTCAAAGGCATCAAACTCTTCACGAGTATAACTAAAGATATCTCTATTCTCTACGAGATGGAGATTCTTTTCCTTGATGGTAAGTTTTGACATTGTCTAACTGTAACACCCTCACTTACCAATATTAAGATTATAAACTCTTATACTCAATTAAACATTAATATAGAAGAAATTTTAGAAATTTCGGCATGATGTAATCATAAACCGAACTAACCACCTGCTCAAACAACTAAGTAGAACTAAAACAGTCCACTTGCATAAGTTATACTAAACCATAAGGAAATAAAACCATGCCAACCCAGACCGCTCACAGGTCACTGTATGAAACAACTACCAATAGCTATTACAACCCAGAACTGAATCAAATAATATACAACCCATTAAATATGATGATCTGACTACTAATACAGACATAATATGAACAAAGATATATGCTCACTACCCATCCAACCACCTCGACTCTCTGGCTGCCTCTATGGCTGCCCCAACCAGACGGGCCACTCCTCCTAGACATCTCCGAGCTTAGCTGAGGAAACAGAATTAGCAAGCAAGTGAGCCAAAATGCTCAGCAAGTATATATATATATAATTAAAAACGTCAACAACTGAAATGTCTGCAAGATTGTCAAGAATTAACAATCAACAATATATAAGCTCAACTGAAAGTTCATCTTTTGTCTGAATCATAAAATAGAAAAGGATTGGACTATCATGCATTTTATAGATAAAAACAATTATAAGGTTAGGCTGCTGATCAGTCACGCACTAACCCCGGACAAACGCACACAGCAATGTCCTTAATGGATCCACGACACACATTGGCCTTAATAATTTCTGACCACGAATCTGGTCCAACCCTTACGGTCCACATTTTTAAAAAAAACTAACAGTCCAATCCTATAACTAGACATCAGGTGTCGGAACAATCGACCACCTCAACTGTCAAATATCCTGGACACTTTTGTTCCAGGTCAACATCTCAAGTCTCGCAAAATGTAATAAGGTCGGGTAAATTCTGATCTAAATATCGACAAGTTCAATATGTATTTATATACAAAGGGTAAGGATGCAAATCAATCTGCTAAAAGAATCAACGAAATCAATATAATCGATTTGGGGTGTAACAATTAAGTATTCAGAATTAAGGGGAATTAATGGAACAAATATAGCAAGAATAAGTCGAATAAGCTTCTGAATCAGGTTATAATAATCATAACTCATGTGAAAGATAAGTGAAGTAATTTACTTGCCTTAACCAGAAAATCACAGAATCCGAAGGGTCTTTACGTCCTCAGCTTTAGCCTTCCCTTTATCCACGGGATCTACACACAATATAACACTATTTTAGAATCCTGCTCCACATTCGCTAATCAATGTAAACATTCCACCTAATCTACCCCTGCGAATAGTCTCCTAATTTATGTTTATTTAATCATATAATATCATTATATAAGTCACAGACAAAAGTATTTAATCAAATAGTCACGTTAACACATACCACATAGATTTTAAAATATGAGGCCCGACTCACAACTCGTGTAAATTGTATAATTATACATACTCATTTCAAGAAATAAATTAAGATTTTTTAGAAAAAAAATTTGACGGCATCCCCTTTATACGGGGAACTGCCAGTCGGGATACAGCCGACTCAACCAATCACCATAATTAGTATCCAACCAATATTATTTACAACTATTACCAGAATGCATCTCATCATTTATACCAAATCCATTTTAAAACAATTAATTACTAACTTAAATCAATTCATATAAATAACCTCATTAATACAACTTACAGTTCAATATAACGAAAGAGTAATACATAATTTAGGAAATGAAATCTTGGCTCAGAATAATCATCATTGCCGCATACTATCGACTCAATATTTAATATCACCGTCGATAGGGCAAAATTTCGAGGGTACCCTAATTTGGGTTTCCGACTCGAAATTCCGCTCGAAAATATCATGGAATTAATTACAATTTCAGTAAATAATCCAATAAAATTTTGACTGTAATCATCATTTAATCTCCAAATGAATTCAATTCTGCAATTGCAACATTACCAATCCGTAATAAAACCGATTTAATAGTCACAAAAGAGATCGAACTACCCAGGAGTTAACATTGGTAAATTCAGTCAGCAAAAATTCATAGCCAGGCAATATTTCGAGCAATATACCAAGCCACAATAATCGAATCAACAACCATAAAGAATATATATATATATATATACAAAATTGATATCGAAATAAGCCGTCACAGAGAACAACATAATCGAGGAGGTCGAACAAGTCGACCCACCCCTCCACATTCCAACATTACCAAACTCAAAACCTTAGATTACAAACTAGTAATCCAGCCATATACCATTAAACACACGCACTGTAAGAACCCCAAATTTTGGATATAATTAAAACTTTTTATTAAGTACTGATAAAATGAGGAACAATGATTCCGACAACAAGGTCCCCAGCTCTAATGAATGAATGGAATGGATATGGATTCAAATACTTATATGTCATGAAGAATGCTAAAGGGTGACAACATAGGTAAGAATAATCTATCTCCTAAGGGAATAAGATATGACAATTCCAAGCAGGAGAATATTCTCATGTCATCCAGATAGATAGCGATTAATCCAGTGGTTCCGTAAAAAGGTTAAGGAACGATCGAAAGAGAATACGGACAATTGTACAACCCTAGATGAATAAGTAAAGAATAAGGATGAATAGTGATTTTGGTGTAATTGAGAATATTATTAGACGACGCTATATAGAAGTATTCAGAACGGATTTCTGAGTTCGTATTCATGATCCAGGGGCGAAATAAGTGTATGTAAACGACATCGGATTCAGAAAAATAGCACTTTTATTTTCTCCGAGATTTTCCTGAACACTGTAAGACTTGAGGATTTATTTAAGGGATTTAAGGAATTTAAATTCGAGAAGTATTAAGAAAAATGGAGAATGTTATTATAATTATTAAGAAGGTTTCCGGTAAAACCCTAAGTACGAATCTTTGAGATATTCCTCCGAACGATCAATCAAATTGAGCAATAACCGGGCAAAGAATCAAGCAGAGAGCCAAGGGATAGTCATGTGCAAGAGGATAAGGTCAAGTAGACAAGATATTTTCAATGCTAACTAGTACCATTAGAGATCAAACCAACTAGTTAGCTTAAAACACCTCATCTCACCACAAAATACTAACACATGTCCAAGGTGATGCAAGGGATGAGCAAATCACTTTATTAAAGTGCCTTTATGCTAGATATTATCCTAAAACATCAATAATGCAAGAGAACCAAGCAAGCCAACCACCCTTTTCTCTCTTTTCTCTCCCATTTCCAGCAGTTTACATTTTCCAAGGCAGGGGTCTTGGCAATTTTTTTTCACCTAGTTCTACTCATCTAAAAATCATGAAAAAATTCACGGAGCTTCTACACATGGAGATGAAGTTGTGGATTTAATTTCATAATTTTTGAAGATCGTTTGGATGGGTAAATAAATTCGAGAAGCCACCCTGTTTTTCCCCTTGAAAGAGCCACTTCGAATTTTTGCTTAATTCAAGAAGCAAAATCAAGCTTCCAACCATTGTTTGACCTCCAAATTTTTATGGTGAGTTCTATATTTCATAAAAATGATCTCCTAGAAATCTTAGCTTCAATCTCCACTTTTTCCATTTTCAAATAAATCATTGAAGATGAGGGTGAATAGTGATTTCTAGAAACTAACTTTGATCTCTTGATTTGTTTGGATGATCTAAGCTTGGTTAAGGTTATACAAGGACTATGCAAGGTTTTATAAGGCTAGTACACTCTCCAAGGAAGGTATAACCCTTGAAACCCTTGGTTGAATCTTAAGTTTCAAGCATGTTCTTGGTGGGTTTTAGCTTAGATATGATTATGATGTTATGTTAAGCATTTAAGCATGATTATGTAGTTGATTAAGTTAGTTTAAGAGATATGATGATCATATTGGTAAAGTGATACGTTGTTGGACTTGTTGAGATGAATAACATGTTTCGACTTAAGTTAATACTTAACCTTTTGAAAAATGTTAAGTGATTAATCTCGAATTTCTTGACTATTATAGATCGCCGAGCTGACTCGGGACACCCTACAACTAACCCCACCCGTGCTCAATTACCAGGCAAGTGTTCAAACCTTTGAACCTGTTGTTGTGATAATATATGTATATGATTTCTGTTTTACATATGCCATCGCATGCATGCCTGTTTCCAATTATATTGTGACTCTGGTTTTTGTGATACTTGTTCCCTGAATTGATATTGGCTTATAGACTAGATACAATTTATCAGTAATAAGCCGGATTGTTTTGGTAAGACCCTTAGCGAAGGGCATATGATATTCATTCTAAATATAGACCGGGAGTCGGTATTTTAAGTTATAGATAGTCGTGGAAACCCGGAGGGATTCCAACGACAGATTATTATTTATCAGAGGAAGGTTATTGTTAAACGTTATTATATTCCATAAAGTATCAATTACTTGGAAATATTTCGAGGAATGTTATTCGAGTATTATCTTAGTCGAGAGATAATAAATGAATGTTAATTTTGAATATTCATTTAGAGTTGATATTTAATGAATATTATTTTGATATTCTTTAGAATGTTATTTATTAAATGAATATTACTTTTGAATATTCATTTAAGGTTTTATGTACTTAATGAATATTATTTTAAAATATTCATTGGAAGTTCTATTTACTTAAGGAATATTATTTCGATTATTCCTTTAAAGTTTTGATTACTAAATGAATATTATTTGGATATTCATTTAGAAGATTATTTATTAAATGAATGCTATTTGGATATTCATTTAAAAGAGTAAATATTAAATGAACATTATTTTCAAATATTCATTTAAGGTTTGACTTATTTATTGAATACTATTTTAAATATTTATTGGAGCTTAATTATTTAATGAATATTATTTCGAATATTCATTTAAGGAGGGATTTATTTATTAAATAATTCCATATATTCATTCGAGGATTACTTACGAGCAATATTATGAGTTAATAATATTCCATAATTATTATTGAGTAAATAAATATTCTTGGAATATTTATTTAATTCTTTTAAAATTCTTTTTAAAATAATTTATATTATTCGGAGATTACCTTCCACCTCCAGATATTATGTAAAATATTTCGGAGTCTTTTTACGACTATTTTATCAAGGAAAGGTTCCCAACTCTTTCTTTTTCATTTAAATCTATCTTAAAAGGATTTAAATGCTCGCTCAAACTTCCATATTATAGGGGAACCTACTTGAGCAATGTTATTTATCTTGTTGACTTCCCGGTCATAATTTATCCTCTTCACTCGCAACTTGGTTGCTATGGACTCATTAAGTCTGTGTTTACCTTCTCATCTTTCGAGGGGTAAGATTGTTGGAACAAGTTGATGTTCGTTACCAAGCAATAGCTTGGAAGTTATTGGTGAATTTTCCTTTCCAACTAGATACGACTACTTTGTAGAGTCTTATCAACAAGTATTATACTTGGGGAAAGGGGGACGAACGTTACATTCAGAATCATGAATTCTATTGGAACTAGGAGTCGTGTAAGAGGCCGAGTAGCGCCGGTCCATCCCCTTTGGCCCAACCGTTGGCCTGGGAGAGCTAGTAAGGCGGTAGACAAGTAAAGCCGTCAGTTCTTCCTTCTACCGGTAGTAAATCTAATTTGAGCTGTACGATCTTGACTGATCATCAAGATTGGAACAGCGGGCGCGGTGAATACTCCATCATTGGTTCATCATCCAAACTTATTTATTTCCTGCAACATGATTACTGTTGGCAGAGCTGGAAAAGTGTTCGTAACTGGAATTGCAATATTTTCCTTACAAGTTCCTCTTTATAATATCTTGCTTATTTTCGACAAAGCAGATATTCCCTCATATATTTACATTTTGAGTTACCTGGTAACTTCATCGTTCATATTATACTGGCATCAATTCCGTGAATGCATGGCATATGGTTTGAAAGATACTTTTGAACTGTTATATATTATCGTTCAGTTAAATATTATTGTTGGTGGGCTATTGCTCACCCTTGCTTTATTATTATATCACAACAACAGCTAGACCAGATGACTCGCACAAGGCGCACTCGATGCTGGCGAGGACGATGAGACTACCAGAGCCGAAGAGAAAGCTATTGGTAGGATAGATTTATTCTTTCAGTACCAAGTATATAGTCTAGTATGACTAATATAAATGGATGCCAAAGAGTATGTATTTATATTAAAATTCTCTTGGGTTGTAAGAACTCATAATGTGTTTAATAAAATTTGGTTGTTACTCTGATTTCATCTCTGGGACTATAACGGGTGTGTTTTATGTTATTGTTTTGGGTCACAAGGTTGTAATTTAATATTTATGTTGAACTGTGGATGGGAATTGAGACGGTAACGACCAGATCCCTGACCCCGGATTTAGGGGTGTTACAGAAGTGGTATCAGAGCGTACGTTATAAACCCCAGAGATGAGGCGACGTTAAAACAATAAATTCACTAAGATAACAAGAACTCTTGCCAAGTTCATAGTCGGACTACTTAATGTAGTGATGACCTATAAAACTCTTATGGGAACTATTAAGTATCATGATAGTAACTTAGCTCGATATCCCATCGACAAGTAAGGCAACAGACCTTGAGGCATACGAGCAGCAGCGCGATGATGCTTTATTATATGTTGAAGATCAGCGGGTAAATTCAATAGAGTACCCTACTGGAGACCCGGAAGAGGTTCCAGCCGATAAGGAAAATCTTGTTAGGTTAAGGAGCTTACCCTCGAGGAATGAGGGCTGTAGCCAGAAAGACTGAGATGATTAAGGTATAGAGCTCAGAAAAGTGGGCATAAAGAACTAAGCTATTAGCAAGAGAACTGAAGATTCATGTTGGATTCGTGGCTGGACTACTGGAGGTAGTACCAGCAAGTAAGACGGATTGGAAGAATTACTTGAGATCTTATACGGGAATAGATGAGAATCATTAGAGACTTTCATATTAACGAAAAGAGTGCTAGAAGGATGTATGATTATCATAGGCATCGATATAAGGCGAGGAGCAGAGTCCCTAGGAATAGTTGAGAAGAGGCAGTAAGTGCCATATCATTTGATAAATGAATAAGTATGAATATTGTCAGTAATAATTCGCCATGAGAAGGCAGATGTCATAGGTTGTAATTTATGGAACCAAATTGAGGTTGATGAAGTTGTTTTATTCAAGAAAATGTCCATTTTATGAATGAATCAGTTAGAAAGTGAAAACATTGGGAAGTGACAGCATGATTGGATAAAGTTATATAAGGAAGTAGTAAGCAAGACAATGATCTCAGAACCTACCGGAAGATAAGACCAGTGAGTCAAGACGAACTCGTAATGAGACTATTGTCAGAGACTAAGTATAGGGTTAATTTAACTCAGTGAAATGATGAACCAGAAACGTTAGATGCATGTGACTTAGAGGAATATTAAATTCTTTCTTTTCTTTGAATGAATTATAGTAGTTACCTTAAGTTTACTCTGACGCGGAATTATAACGGATCAAGTAATACGATCAGTAGTTAAAGAGAAAAATGTGAGAAAATCTTCCTGGAGCTAAAAGATGAAATTGGTAATGACCAAGAGTTGGCATTGTTTAATGGAAAAAGGGAGACTTTTTGCTTCCAATGACGCTTCGCATAAAAGATTAGGATGTGTGCTTGCGCAGCACGACAAAGTACTTGCGGATGCATTCGGACATCATGGTTCACCAGGTTCGGATGGCCTTAGTAGTGCCAATTTTTGTGGAACAACCAACTCCGACGGTAATGTTCCTTCTGAGACTGGTAGTCAGGTAGACTGACATTTGGTAATATTGAATATCAGGACGTATAGGTATCAGGACGTTGTGACAAGTTTCAGTTTAAAACTGTTAATTCCCTTCTAAGGGATGTATATAATTGGTTCCTCTCCAGGGGTTAAATTTCCAACCCGATGACGATTATTTCGTTAATTATGACTGATTACGGTTCTGCCTACTAGGAGGTTCATAGAACTATTCTTCAGGTTTCGAAACTGGTCTCCTTAGTGTTACTAGTCGATGGATAGATTGACCAAAATTTCCCTAATTCTGGGAAGAACTTCAACGAATTTTGGCAAACCTTGTCTTTCTGATTACCAGAGAACATCATGGAAGAGAGTAGAAACTGGGGCAAACCCCGTGAATTGGGTAAGGTAGCCGCTACATGGGTTGGTGGACAGACCCCGGTTATCGCGATTGATTGTAGAAATACAATGATGAAGTGAGATTGGACGAAAACAGGAAATGTAAGTAAGAAACCAGCCGGACTGAGAAACTCCGAGATTGACTTAAGTGAAAAGGCTGTTATGCCAGGAATGGTAAGCTTGCGTGGCACGTGGTAGTGATAAGAATAGTTGAAAAGATAAAAATAGAGGAAAGGTGACCAGAGACGGTGCCGAGAAGTCGATTAAGACTTATATGGAGTAAAGTTTTGGAAAGGTAGAAAGGTATCAAAGTAGAAGGCACTATGCCAGCAATTGCTAGAAAAGTAATGCTAAATTAGCCAACCCCTAAAATCATATATAATTTTAGTGTGGCCAGTTGAGGGCAAGTCACAAATGATTATCAAGTGACTTGACCAGCAATGAAAGAACAAAGCAGGGTTGCTTCTAAGAAAGCACCGACTGCAAGGCCTTCTGATATAAAGGAAACATTAATGAGATCGTAGGAATCTTCTGCTGAACAGCCTATGTTTTGATTGGGAATTCACTAGACCTTTTTGGGATGGGGTCACCCGTACTAAAGTGACTCATGTGTATATGGTTGTCCAAGATTACGAGTAAAATGGAAGTATAGTGACTTGAGATGTATGATGTTAGGGTATCGTGAATACCATGAATATATTATGACGGAGGAAAGTAAACAATTAAGGTATATGAAGAGAGTATAGAAATGGTCAGAAATTGAACAGTATGCGGTAGGAACTTTCTCTGAGGCAAGTACCTTTGCGAAGAACGATAAGCACTAGGAAATTCACGTTGAACTCGACCAATATCTTTCAGAACATCCTTGCTACCATTAGCAAGTTCTGTAAGAGAGCAGATAGACCTACGTTGTCTTTTGGAAGGTCAAATAGGTTGACCACTATTTGAAAGAAGAAAATAGCAGTAAGCTACCAATCGATTATCAAATAAGAATGATTGAAAAGAGACCCTTATTAAGGATACATGATTTGATTGCCAATTATAGGATGCAGGAATTCCTTGGCAGTTGAATTAAGGATAAGATATCCATAAAGTAAGGCAAACCCTGGGGAATGCACAAGGGATGGCACTAACCCTAATAAAGACATTGTGAATTCAGATGATATGAGTTGGATTTGCTAAGGCAACAATGACCTGTACAGATTATTAAAAAGAGTTCTGGAAAGAATAGAGATAGAATTATTAGGGTATTGATCAAAGACGTTTTGATATACCCTGTACCTAGAAAATACAGGAGGAATGATGAGGACGACCTAAGAAACCTTACAAGGAAAAGCTAATATTCTGAGTTTCCAACTAGAAGTTTGGAAGAGAATGTAAGACACAATAACAATATACCAGATGATGCATGTATGAAACCTTGAGGGAGTATGGATTGAACCTATAAAGGTTGAGATTATCCTAAGATAAGGAAAGAACTAAGAAAAGAAGTATCCTAAGTAGGATTGGGAATAAACGTGATAAAGTTCCCACGGGTAGTTGGAAGGAATGACTTATGGAAAAAGACTGATAGATATATTTTTTCTCCTTCAGCAGAGCTTAAGGGAGAATGCTTTCACCCAACAGTGATGAGAATGAGGTAAAAAAAAAAATTGAATTGAAATGTATCCGGAGAACAAGGATTACCAAAAATTACTATTATTAGGAAAGGCCAATGAGGTGGCCGATAGTCTAAGTATAAAGGAATAATTACAAATGTTCATACCGAAGAAACATAATAATATTTGGAAGGACCTTGAAGGTCATATCGGAATGGAGGAATTTACATTCCTTCTGATGATTGTGCAAGAATCGACGGTAACAGTAGTTTAAGTAAAGATTCGATTCCTGATGGGTCTTAAGCATATTACATACCTTAGAAGGTCCCGTTTTGAGGCAAACCAGGACCATGATACAAAAAAAAAATTGACGAAGTAAACCATTAAGTTTCCAGTCTTTTATGGAAGATGCATGAGTGATAGTTTCATCAACCTGACTTAGCTGCGATGCTTGAAACTCTTCTGCAATTCTATCTACTTCATGTAATATCTACATCAAGTTCAGGAAGTGTTCCTTATGGATAAGGAATAGTGATTACTTTGTCTCCCTAAAGGATTGAAACCCGTACGGTTAGCTATTAAGGCACTACGTAAGCAACAAGCGATGGTGATTCTTCTAAGAAAGTAGATGACAACGTAAAGATAAAGAAAGTGCTGCTATTGATAAGCTAAATGGCATGTTGATGAATGACAAGCAAGTTTGTGTTAGTGTACTTCTGCGCAAACAAGATAGAGAATATGAGGTTGATGACTCATGATGCTAAATGTATTCCCGTGGAAAAAAAAAATTAATGAGACTTAGAGAGAAGGGCAGTTGAGCCCGAGACTTATTAGGCCACCTGAGGGTTTAAAGTGTTCGGAAGGTGGCATTCGAGCCAGTTTTACCCCCAAAGCTTATAGCATGGTAGTAACGTGTTTCTTGTGGCAAAGCTACACCAGTAAAATGCAGATGCTCAACAGATGATAAGAGTGCGAGCAGGTAGGTGTACGACCTGGTCTGACTTACGAAAGACAACCTGTGAAAAACCGCGGGTAGAAAAGAATAAGTGATGAGAAACAAGTTGATAGAAGTAGATTATATTGGATCTAAGCTAAAGAAATCGGCCAGATTCATTTCGGAGGTTTTAAATGTGATGATTATAGAGTAAATTTGACGGGATACCAATAAGGAGGTGCCAAGTGCAAAAGATTCCTCAATAAAGAGATGAAGGTGGAAGTAAATAACAGAGGTAAATAAATATCAGATAATAAGAAGGATGTGATTGATAAAGAAAAGACTGGGAAAGCAACTATGGAATGTGAAGTAAGGAATGTTATGAATGGATTAATAAATGGGTTTCTGATGAATTATCGGGATGACAACCTGATAGTGTTAATATAATAGATATGAAAAGCTAGTAGCGCGACATGGAATGTCAGTAACAATGATGTCTAGCGAGAAACCTAAGATTTAACCTGAGAGGTTGAAAGATTTTTCCAAAAGTGTTGCTAAGGTTGAACCAGAGTATAGGTCCATAGAATAATGGACAAAACAGCAAGATATGTTGACACGTGAAATTGCGATCAAATGGTATTGGATATAATCATGATTATTTTCTTCTTTGATGAACCTCTATAGTTCAGAGGTAAATTCTGAGTATGATATTTTACAAAAAAAAAAATTCTATAATCCTTTAGAATTCTTTTCTTTTCTTCTCTCTTATTCATCTTCTTTATGAATTGAGAAGAACAACCCTTTAAGGAGGGGAGGTACTGCTACGTGACTATCTGTCTATGTGATAGAAGTCTAAGTGGAATACCATAACTTGTTTAATTGCTTGTCAAGTACTAAAGGCTGGCCCCCTTCTGTACTAACTATGCAATATAACAAATGTTCAATTGATCATAGTGATCTCTCAATAAATCTTTCCACTTCTCTATATTGATCGAGATTACGAAGATTAAGGCGATCAGGAAATGCATAGTGCGAGTGAGGTTATCTTCGAATTCGCAATGCGATAGTAATACCGAAGTCACTGTAGATACCAATAAGGGTGATATTATATGAATGAGTAAGAGCAGAACCAGGATAGTGTGATGTGCAAAAGTAGAAAAGTTGATAAAAAGGAAAAAGAGAGTACTGTAGCACTACGGAGATGTGCTGTAAACGGGTTGAAATGATTAAGGATCAACCGAGGACTGGAAAGCTAGATGACAAACAAGAACCCGATTGTTTCCTACCTGATTCCGGGACGGAATCCTTTTAAGGAGGAGAGACTGTAAGAACCCCAAATTTTGGATATAATTAAAACTTTTTATTAAGTACTGATAAAATGAGGAACAATGATTCCGACAACAAGGTCACCAGCTCTAATGAATGAATGGAATGGATATGGATTCAAATACTTATATGTCATGAAGAATGCTAAAGGGTGACAACATAGGTAAGAATAATCTATCTCCTAAGGGAATAAGATATGGCAATTCCAAGCAGGAGAATATTCTCATGTCATCCAGATAGATAGCGATTAATCCAGTGGTTCCGTAAAAAGGTTAAGGAACGATCGAAAGAGAATACGGACAATTGTACAACCCTAGATGAATAAGTAAAGAATAAGGATGAATAGTGATTTTGGTGTAATTGAGAATATTATTAGACGACGCTATATAGAAGTATTCAGAACGGATTTCTGAGTTCGTATTCATGATCTAGGGGCGAAATAAGTGTATGTAAACGACATCGGATTCAGAAAAATAGCACTTTTATTTTCTCCGAGATTTTCCTGGACACTGTAAGACTTGAGGATTTATTTAAGGGATTTAAGGAATTTAAATTCGAGAAGTATTAAGAAAAATGGAGAATGTTATTATAATTATTAAGAAGGTTTCCGGTAAAACCCTAAGTAGGAATCTTTGAGATATTCCTCCGAACGATCAATCAAATTGAGAAATAACCGGGCAAAGAATCAAGCAGAGAGCCAAGGGATAGTCATGTGCAAGAGGATAAGGTCAAGTAGACAAGATATTTTCAATGCTAACTAGTACCATTAGAGATCAAACCAACTAGTTAGCTTAAAACACCTCATCTCACCACAAAATACTAACACATGTCCAAGGTGATGCAAGGGATGAGCAAATCACTTTATTAAAGTGCCTTTATGCTAGATATTATCCTAAAACATCAATAATGCAAGAGAACCAAGCAAGCCAACCACCCTTTTCTCTCTTTTCTCTCCCATTTCCAGCAGTTTACATTTTCCAGGGCAGGGGTCTTGGCAATTTTTTTTCACCTAGTTCTACTCATCTAAAAATCATGAAAAAATTCACGGAGCTTCTACACATGGAGATGAAGTTGTGGATTTAATTTCATAATTTTTGAAGATCGTTTGGATGGGTAAATAAATTCGAGAAGCCACCCTGTTTTTCCCCTTGAAAGAGCCACTTCGAATTTTTGCTTAATTCAAGAAGCAAAATCAAGCTTCCAACCATTGTTTGACCTCCAAATTTTTATGGTGAGTTCTATATTTCATAAAAATGATCTCCTAGAAATCTTAGCTTCAATCTCCACTTTTTCCATTTTCAAATAAATCATTGAAGATGAGGGTGAATAGTGATTTCTAGAAACTAACTTTGATCTCTTGATTTGTTTGGATGATCTAAGCTTGGTTAAGGTTATACAAGGACTATGCAAGGTTTTATAAGGCTAGTACACTCTCCAAGGAAGGTATAACCCTTGAAACCCTTGGTTGAATCTTAAGTTTCAAGCATGTTCTTGGTGGGTTTTAGCTTAGATATGATTATGATGTTATGTTAAGCATTTAAGCATGATTATGTAGTTGATTAAGTTAGTTTAAGAGATATGATGATCATATTGGTAAAGTGATACGTTGTTGGACTTGTTGAGATGAATAACATGTTTCGACTTAAGTTAATACTTAACCTTTTGAAAAATGTTAAGTGATTAATCTCGAATTTCTTGACTATTATAGATCGCCGAGCTGACTCGGGACACCCTACAACTAACCCCACCCGTGCTCAATTACCAGGCAAGTGTTCAAACCTTTGAACCTGTTGTTGTGATAATATATGTATATGATTTCTGTTTTACATATGCCATCGCATGCATGCCTGTTTCCAATTATATTGTGACTCTGGTTTTTGTGATACTTGTTCCCTGAATTGATATTGGCTTATAGACTAGATACAATTTATCAGTAATAAGCCGGATTGTTTTGGTAAGACCCTTAGCGAAGGGCATATGATATTCATTCTAAATATAGACCGGGAGTCGGTATTTTAAGTTATAGATAGTCGTGGAAACCCGGAGGGATTCCAACGACAGATTATTATTTATCAGAGGAAGGTTATTGTTAAACGTTATTATATTCCATAAAGTATCAATTACTTGGAAATATTTCGAGGAATGTTATTCGAGTATTATCTTAGTCGAGAGATAATAAATGAATGTTAATTTTGAATATTCATTTAGAGTTGATATTTAATGAATATTATTTTGATATTCTTTAGAATGTTATTTATTAAATGAATATTACTTTTGAATATTCATTTAAGGTTTTATGTACTTAATGAATATTATTTTAAAATATTCATTGGAAGTTCTATTTACTTAAGGAATATTATTTCGATTATTCCTTTAAAGTTTTGATTACTAAATGAATATTATTTGGATATTCATTTAGAAGATTATTTATTAAATGAATGCTATTTGGATATTCATTTAAAAGAGTAAATATTAAATGAACATTATTTTCAAATATTCATTTAAGGTTTGACTTATTTATTGAATACTATTTTAAATATTTATTGGAGCTTAATTATTTAATGAATATTATTCCGAATATTCATTTAAGGAGGGATTTATTTATTAAATAATTCCATATATTCATTCGAGGATTACTTACGAGCAATATTATGAGTTAATAATATTCCATAATTATTATTGAGTAAATAAATGTTCTTGGAATATTTATTTAATTCTTTTAAAATTCTTTTTAAAATAATTTATATTATTCGGAGATTACCTTCCACCTCCAGATATTATGTAAAATATTTCGGAGTCTTTTTACGACTATTTTATCAAGGAAAGGTTCCCAACTCTTTCTTTTTCATTTAAATCTATCTTAAAAGGATTTAAATGCTCGCTCAAACTTCCATATTATAGGGGAACCTACTTGAGCAATGTTATTTATCTTGTTGACTTCCCGGTCATAATTTATCCTCTTCACTCGCAACTTGGTTGCTATGGACTCATTAAGTCTGTGTTTACCTTCTCATCTTTCGAGGGGTAAGATTGTTGGAACAAGTTGATGTTCGTTACCAAGCAATAGCTTGGAAGTTATTGGTGAATTTTCCTTTCCAACTAGATACGACTACTTTGTAGAGTCTTATCAACAAGTATTATACTTGGGGAAAGGGGGACGAACGTTACATTCAGAATCATGAATTCTATTGGAACTAGGAGTCGTGTAAGAGGCCGAGTAGCGCCGGTCCATCCCCTTTGGCCCAACCGTTGGCCTGGGAGAGCTAGTAAGGCGGTAGACAAGTAAAGCCGTCAGTTCTTCCTTCTACCGGTAGTAAATCTAATTTGAGCTGTACGATCTTGACTGATCATCAAGATTGGAACAGCGGGCGCGGTGAATACTCCATCATTGGTTCATCATCCAAACTTATTTATTTCCTGCAACATGATTACTGTTGGCAGAGCTGGAAAAGTGTTCGTAACTGGAATTGCAATATTTTCCTTACAAGTTCCTCTTTATAATATCTTGCTTATTTTCGACAAAGCAGATATTCCCTCATATATTTACATTTTGAGTTACCTGGTAACTTCATCGTTCATATTATACTGGCATCATTTCCGTGAATGCATGGCATATGGTTTGAAAGATACTTTTGAACTGTTATATATTATCGTTCAGTTAAATATTATTGTTGGTGGGCTATTGCTCACCCTTGCTTTATTATTATATCACAACAACAGCTAGACCAGATGACTCGCACAAGGCGCACTCGATGCTGGCGAGGACGATGAGACTACCAGAGCCGAAGAGAAAGCTATTGGTAGGATAGATTTATTCTTTCAGTACCAAGTATATAGTCTAGTATGACTAATATAAATGGATGCCAAAGAGTATGTATTTATATTAAAATTCTCTTGGGTTGTAAGAACTCATAATTTGTTTAATAAAATTTGGTTGTTACTCTGATTTCATCTCTGGGACTATAACGGGTGTGTTTTATGTTATTGTTTTGGGTCACAAGGTTGTAATTTAATATTTATGTTGAACTGTGGATGGGAATTGAGACGGTAACGACCAGATCCCTGACCCCGGATTTAGGGGTGTTACACGCACACACACTACACTGCAACACATACACCACAACAGTTCACAACATCCACACACACAATCACAGCTTGGGTAAAGAGGGGAAATGGTGCGAACAGGGAAAAACAAACAGGGGAGGGAGTTGCTAAGCATCACCCACGCACACAGTGTCAATATACACCGCAACACACGCCACAACCCACTCTGATCTACCACTCCACAACACGACTACAACACGCCCAAATTAGCACCGCAGAACAGAGAGAGAGAGCAGGGCTTTACCCGACAAACCAATAGGAAGAACGAACCGAGAGAGATTTCAAACAACAAAAAAAAGAAATGGAAGTAATTGAGAGAGATGGGAAAGATACGTGAGGGAGAGATCGAGTATGATAGAGAGAAATCGAGAGACTTCTACGACCCAAGCAATGAACCGAGTGAAATAGGGATAATCTGGTGAATTAGGGATTAGACTAAAATGATTTGGGGTATTAAAGCAATCTCACAAAATTTCTTTTAAGTGGATTTTAGAAAAATCAATTCTTTTCTAAAAAAAATATAACAATTAAACAGAAAATGGGTGGAATAATAAATTTTAAAAATTGAAAAATAAAAATGTAAAATTACGATCACCCACATATTTTTAAAATATTTTTAGGATAAAAAACAAATTAAATATGGATTTTACAAGATCAATCCATAAAATGAAGCAATAATTCATAAAATTCATTTTAATATCATTAAACCCAAAATAATTCACCAAATATTTTTAAAAGGCCTATAAACTAATAAAATCAATAATGAAAAAGATTTTAGGATTTCTGCTAATTCCGAGGATTTTATAAAATTCACAGAAGGTAAATATAACGCAATTAAATAGGAAATAAATCCCAAAAATATAATTAAAATAGTCGGGCTTACATAACACGTATAAAACACCAACCAGGCCTCCAAATATTATTCCACAGATACATCACCTCCTTAACAAATTTATACACCACATAATTCATATTTAATAATAAAATAAATAACTTTTAGTAGTTAAAATATTCTGAAATTTCTAAGGCGTTATACTAACGGTGTGTTGAGTGAAGGGTTTTTGATTTTTAGGAAGGAATGAAGGATTAAAGGGATAGTGGACAAGTCTCTAGGTGTTAAATAGAGATGGGTGAGTAACGAAGTACTAAAACGCTTCGTATTCTGGTTTTAAATGGTTTCAGGTATTTGAAGAGAGTGTTATTTAATTTTTTTTAATCAAATATTTTATTGTTATATTTACAAATGCACTTCTTAAAAATATGAGCGCGTGTATTTTACTCACTGATACATATAGATACACAACGTGTCATATACGGTTAGCACCACTCTCTCACGTCGCACATATCGATTACTGACACCTGTTTTTGAGAAATTATTAGTTGTCTAAAATCAATTTAGTTCACTAAACTGATCATTATTCTCAAAACTATCAGTATTGTTCTTTTCTCCGCGCGAACATAAACCCTAATTGCTAAAAATTTCAATCTCTCTTTGTCACATCAAAAATGGAGAATTTATCATTTATAAACAATAAGATTGTTATCAATGGTGTCACTTTTGCTCCCAACAATTATGTTGTTGTTCTTGACCTTCAGGAACTATCGAATGATTTTCACATCATTCCGGATTTCTTGGCGTCTAGTCCGATTCATTATGCTTTAACGGCACCCGCCAAAGTCTCTTTCAAGTGTGTGATGCAGGTTTGGAAGACCGCTATCTTTGGTGTTCTTGAACCTTCAGGAAGGCCTAACCTGACCTTTACACACAATGGAGTCACACATCATGTTACTCCAGAAGTAGTTGTTGAAGCTCTGCACTTACCTTCTCTAAATGGTAAGACTCCAGCAATAATTTCTGATGCTTCTTTGTTGGAATTTGCTACGAGTCTTAGTTACAATGGAAAACCAAGAAAGTTTGGAGAGTTATATAGAACTAAGCTAAAGAAGGAATGGAATTTCTTCTTTGATACCATCAGTAGGTGCTTCTTGAACAAAGTCTCTAACTTTGACGCACTACCGACTGTTTCAGTTAACATTGGGTACTCTCTAATCCATGATACTGTATTTGATTATGGGTCTTTCATTCTGAGAGCATTAAATGCTAGGAAAACAGATAAATGTGGTTATGTATGTTTTATTAGATTTTTTCAATTAATATTCTCTCACTTATGTCCCAATGTTGAATTTGAAAATGATACAGTATTGCCTATTTGTAAGATTTCAGAAAACAATATCAAATCTTTGGTTAAATCAGATAAGGCTAATGGTTTTGAGGGAAATCCATATATTCCTAAGGGGGTCTGGCTTCTCTTGAAAAAGAGATTGCCTGAACTTTATGGCCCATCCACAAGTGCTATGGGACAGGACCAAACACATCCTGTTCCTGACACAAGCACACATCATAAATAGTTACCTAAACAGTCAACCACCTCTGGTGTCTCTCAAAAGACATCAGTTGTAAAAGAAAAGAAATCAGCTAGATCTGATGTGTCTGGCAGACAATCAGGATCAAAGGATTTCTCCACTTCAACCCTCACTAAAAAGAAGTTACATGGAGGTAAACAAGAAGTTCAGATTGATGAATCTTTGATTAAGGCTGGAGCATCTAAAGAAACAGGTGAAAAGAGGAAGTTTTTGCAACAGGTCTCTGATTCTGATAGTGATGATGACAAGACCATCTCTATAATTATGAAGAAAAAGGAAATTGTTGCTCCTGATATTGCTGAATTGGTTAAGCCAATAAAGGAAAAGAAGAGAAGAAGAATAATCAACAAGAGTCAGTATTATATTCCTGAAGATATGCAGAATCTCAATGATGATATTGAATTTGATGAATCATCAGTTCCCGATACAACTGTGCTTCCAGATATCTCTACTCCTGATACATCACCTGTAAAGACTGTTGAGATTACTGATTCTCCAGCACCTACATCTCCTAAGAGAAGAATAATTGAGATGTCTGTGGATGAAGTAAATGCTATTGCTGCTCAGCTTGGTCATAAACTAAAACCTCTTCAGATAAAGAGACAAGCTGAAGCAAAGGTTTTTAGTAGACTGAAGAAACTGAGGATCACTTCACCTCTGAAAGGATCAAGCCCACAAGAACCTGAACTTGAAAGGAGTTCAGAGGCTATTTAAGATCCAGTCCCACAAGAACCACTCACTCAAAGTGTGGGTGCAGACATTTCTGAAGGAATGGTACCAAAAGAACCACTTTCTCAAAGGGAAGGTGAAGACAAGAACATTCCTGCTCCACAAGAACCATCTTCTCAAAGTGAAGATGCAGGCAAGCTCACATCAGCACAGGAGATTACTAACACTGCATTTGAGGGAAGCACACAAGAGCCTTTGAATCAAAGTGTTAAAGCAGCTTCACAACCTCAGACTACACAAGAACCATTGGTAGCAAATACTGATGCAAGTCATTCTCCAGTTACAGATGTCAATCCTGATGAAAGTATTTCTGATCCAAATATTCCACTACTCATTGAACCACTTTCTTCAAGACCAATGGACTTTATCTCAACTTCATCAAGTAACACTTCTATCTCTGCTTCTCTTACTGATAGTATGATTACAGATAGACCTGAGACAAGGGATACCTCTATTTGTATGACTTCAGTCCACTCTTCTCAGCCACCTCTTATTTCTTTGAATTTGTTGAGCCAGAACCTTTCTTATGAGAAAGAGAGTGAACATTTAGAGAAAAAGAAGAGTGAAGAGCGGCAGTCTCCTGAACTGGCAAAAGGAGAGGTAGAAAAGATTGAGAAGTTTCAAATTTCTAGTGAGGTAGCAGTTACTATTGAAAGTAACTTAGGTAATGTTGTGAGAAGTGATGAGATAACTTTAGAAAAATAGAGAGATTGAGGAATTGTTTCTACTCTGAATGCAGATTTTCAGGATACAACAGTACCATCTGCTATTCATTTAAAAATGAAAGGAGTTATGAATCCTGAAGATAATGTGGATAATAAAATTTCTGAGGCTAATTATAGCTTAGATGATGATAATGATGATGATGATGATGCTGATAATGATTCTGAAGCGGCTCAGCTTAATGCTGTCATGAAAGCAAGTCAAGGATCTACTTATGGATCATCCAGTCAATTTATGGAGTCTATGGGTAAATCTACAGTTGCTCAAGTTGAGATCATAGGATATTACAGCAATCTTCTTCCTGAACATATTCAAGCTGCCAGAAGATCTGAATGGTATACGGAGTGGAATCAGTCTTCTGCTGATATAAATTTCAATAATGCACTTTTTCACTCAGGTCATATCGCTACTAAGATTTTTGATCCTAATCTCAAAGCTCATCTGAAGACAACAACTATTCTGGCAAAAGGGCTGAAGGATGAAATTAATTCTATCAAGCATGATAATGAAAAATTTCATGCTCGGTTTGTTAAGGATTATTCTGAAATTGCCACTGCTAAACAGCTTCAACGTTTAAGCACTGCCTTCACCACAAGGATGGATACCTTGGAAGATAAGGTTGTCACTATGTCCTCAAGGATGACAAATATTGAAGATTCTCTACAACTTATATTATCCTTACTGACTGATCCTGATGATGGCAAAAAGGGGGAGAAGGTAGTCAAAACAAAATGCACACCTGATCTAGTTGTAAGAAAGGATGATGATACTTCTGGAAATGATGGTGGTGCTCAGTCATATGAACCAGGAACCTCTGATGCTGCTTTGGTAACAAGGAGAAGTCAGTCACAAACTCAAACCAAGCGGTCAACTCATGTTTCTGAATCTGGGAAGAAAATAGTAAGAACAATGGTGCAATCTCAAATCCTGATAGAAGAACAATTTTTGTCATAGGTCAAAGTCAAAGGCAAACACTTCCCATAATTCTTGAAGGTGATGAAGATTTGCTAATTACTGATGTAGAAGATGCTCCACATCTATTTGAGAAGATTACTACTAGGACAGGTGATAGTGAAATTGTATATCATACTAGTGCTAAGGTTCATCAGTATCATGCTGAGAAGGCACTTGCTTTAACTTCTGAAGAAAATCCAAATATGACTACTGATGAGATCTTAGAAGAACAAAACAGGATTCTTGAGGAGATTGCTAGACAAAAAGAAGCTCTTGCTGCAAGAAGAGGAAGAGGCAGAGGAGATAGAAGAAGAGGAAGAGGAAGAAAGTCTATTCAAACAAGTTCAAGACAGACAAGGTCTAGTGGAATAATGATTGAGGAGATACCTGAAGATTCTAAGAGAGTAAAGAAGAAGAAATCTCCGTCACTTCTTACATTGACTCCAGATAACAAATTTAATGTACCTGAAGAAGCTGCTGATGAAAGATCACAGTTAGCTAGAAGAGGTAAAGTTACTGTGAGGACTACTCAATCTGCTGTTCCTGATTCTGATGAAGCTGAAACCTTAAAAGAACTTGAGGTTATGATTCTTGCTGATGTAGTTGAAATTCACAATCTGGAAGTTGATGAACAAGAAAAGGAGGCCAGAAAAAGAGGTTGAAGTTGATGAACAAGATAAGGTTGTCTCATTAGCCTGAGGTTGAAGAAACCAGAAAGTACTTGGAAGATCTGGCTGCTTTAAACAAATTATTGTGTTATGATCGAAATAGACTTGTTCCAGAACATCAACAGAATAATACACCAGTAATAGGAAAGAATAGCAAGAAATGGAAGAACAGAGTAAGAAACTATAGAGAACCAGTTGTTTTCAAATCTGTTGGATTAATTACTGGACCTTCACTGATTGAGTCTGATGAATCTTCATTGATTGCTAAAGCTGAATCTGTTGAATCTGCTGAATCTCTGCCACTGTGGACGAGTATGCAATCTGGTTTAAAGGGTTTAGAACTTGGAACAAGAGGAGGTATTGGATTTCATAATGCAGAAGTTGTTTTTATATCTCAAACAGATCAACATTTTCTTGTTAAAAGGATTGGTGATGAACTAACTGTTGATGATCTTTGGGAACTAGAATCTGTTGCTATTGTTGCTTGCAATGTGGACTCAAAGAAGATAGAGAAATTGTTGTATTTCATGAAAGACAAAAGTGTCAAGAAGCTGTCTATTCATGAGGTGTTGTGCAAATCGACAAAAGAGCTAAAATATGTTCTCTATTTGGTTGAAAATAGACAAATTCCTGATAAAGAAGCCAGTGTTTACTGATAAGTGCATAATTTTGCATATTTTTATTACCTATTTATTGTTTGAATTCGTATTTTAATAAATTATTTTGTTGTATTTCAGGAAATTCAAGAAAAATTGAAGAAATTGCAAAATAAAGAAATAAAGGTCAAAGAAGAGAAAAAGAAGAAGAAGAAGGACCAAAATAGAAGAAAAGGAAAGAAGAGGGAGTTTGGTGCAAAAGCTGAATTTTTATTTAAAAACTAAAAAGAAAAAAAAAATAAATGGAGGGCTAGGATTTAATCCCACCAAACAAAAATGAATGGTGGGGATTAATCCACACCAACCACAAATCTCAATCTATTTCCTATAAATAGATTCATTTTTCTCTTGTAAAAAACACATTAGAATTAGATTAGAATTAGGTTAGATTAGTTTTAGAATTAGTTCTCCTTCCAAATTAAAAGTTGTAAACATTTATTTTTAATAATTAGTTAATATTTTCTGCTATACTCAGTTTAATTCATAGCATAGGTTGTTTCAATTATTAATATTAGTACTGTTTCATTTTTTTTTTCTTTCACAAGCTAAATCTCTCCTGCATTCTCCTTAATCCCCCCGTTCATCTCCCCTGTATCTTTGTCACAATTCGTAGCCTATTCACAGAACACCATTCCTTCTTTGATTTCCTACACTCACCTATCCCTCACCTCTCTTCATCTGTCTCGTGAATCTCCCCATCTCCTCATCCTTCTTTCGCCACAAACCCATCTTTCCCATGTTCATTTCCCTTTCTAAGAAACCCACGAACCTCACCTCCACCCCTGTTTTTAGTTTATTCAGAGTGTTGGATTGTGCTTATAGTCGAGTACTAAGTTTGTTTTATTAAGGAGTTTCTTTTCCTGAGGTTTTAGTCGAGTTTTTATTTCTGAATTTTCGTTCGTATCTGTTCGTTATTGAATCGAAGATTATGTCGAGTTCATTAAGCTGCGAGTTTCATATTTTTGTCGCTGTTTTGTTCGAGTTTTAGTTTTGTTGCTCTGCTTTCGGATCGCTGGTTTACTAGTGTCGTTGATTTGTGTTCTGTTATATACTGAGTTTAGTATTGATGCTGGAATACAATGGTCCATTGTTGTTTTAATTCGAGTTGGATGTTCGTTTTGGTCGAGCAGTGTTTAGTAGTTTAGTTTGTTCTCTGCAAGAGTAGCCTGAGTCCGAGCTGGTATCTTTGATTCCTGGAATTACTGTTTTATTTGTTTTGTGTGTTCTTAAGTCAGTGCTGGTTGGCTGAGCGGTGATAGTTTGTTCATTGACTGTTGGCTAAGGTTCATATGAAGGTTGATAGTTCTTGGTTTGATTGTTGGAATGCTTTACGAGTTCAGCTTCCGAGTCCTGGTGTTTTCATGTTTTGCTTATTAAGTCGAGTCGTTTCGTAATTTCCTTGTGGCGATGTTCATTGGTCTGAGTTCGGTCGAAATCTTTGCTGCTAGTTCGAGCTGTTTGCGAGTTCGAGTTCTTGTCGCGAGTTATTGCTCATTTTTGTTGTTATTGTGAATCGCTTAGTCGTGTTTTGCTGTTTGGAGTTTCATGTTCCTATTCTTGTACTGAGTTGTTGCTGAGTTCCGTTGAAATTGGTTTGGTTGATTTGGTCTTGTCTGTGTAGTTCAGCTTACGAGTATTGTTGTCGAGTGTGTTGTGTTGATGAGTATTTGGGTGTATTGTGTTAGTCTGCATTTTCTGTGATTTCCTGGTTCTTCGACTTTGAGTTACAATCGAGTTGCTTAGTTTTAAAAATTTTCTGTAAATAAATTTTTAAATCAAAAAGAAAAAAAATGTTTTAGAATAAAATTCAGTTTTGATTCGAAGTTAGAAATTTTTTTTTTGAATAATGTAGTTCTTTTCATTAATTAGCTTAAAAAAATTAGATATTAAATAGTAAAATTCAAATTCTCGAAAACCCAAATTGTTCTAGTTCGATTAAATTAAAAATTAAGGTTTGCGGATAATATTAGTCCTTGTGGATCGAATCATAAATATTAAAATGATGATCGTGCGCTTGCGATTTTAATTGTCATGTTTTCGGCACATCAAGTTTTTGGCGCCGCTGCCGGGGAACTAATTATTTTTCACGCCTTAATATTTAATTTTTCTGATTAGTTTTTGCTTTAATTTTTTTTATTTCGTTTTTTTTTTCAGGAAAGTGTGAAATTTCGGGACTCTTATCTCGGAGCGTGAAAAAATTGGAATTTCTGGAAGCGTGCTTCGGTAACCCGTATTTTTCTCTTTTCATCCTTCTTATTTTTAGAAAATCACAAAAAAATTAAAAAAATCAAAAATCACAAAAAAATTGAAAAATCAAAAAAATTATTTGTAAATACATACTTTTTGCATCATGCATTTAATCACTTAGGGCACATCATTTAGATTTTTATTTTCTTGTTTTTAATTTTTCGTATCTTATAATTGTGGTGATCGCTGGAGGACCCAAAGGTACGTTAAATTTTTTTTTTTAGATTAGGACACGTAGTGTAGAGCATCCATAATTGTTTATCGTTTTTTTTTGTTTGTTGCATCAAATAAACGTAATTAAGACTTATTCACGACCTTCAGTGTCTAAGGTTCGCCTGGCTGTTAAGATTTGGTGTCTAAGTGACGAGTTTGGCCTCTTGGCAATGCCTGCTCTAATCTGGCCGAATCGGTCTGAATAATTCTTAATTTACGGATTTTTTTTAGTGTGTCTTAACGTTATGTGAGCAATGTCTAGTTATTTTATTTAGGGAACCTAGGTTAGATTTTTCTTTTGTTTTTTTTCACCATTTATTTTGTGTGTTGCATTTTCGCACTTACTTGCTACGTGGTTTTATTATTGATCAGTCTTTACCATGTACGTAGCATTTAGGGATCGTTATTACCAAGGTTGGGATTTTGACGAGGAGTTAGCGGATAATACGATGTGGTATGAGTCAACTAGGGAACCTAGTGTATATAATGCGTCGTCTACTTTTAGTGATCTGCATTATAGTGAAAACGATATTGCAATCAACTCTGAATTAGATGCTTTCACTAGACGACTCGAAGCCTTAGAAACCCTTAGTGGTCAATCACACACGTCTTGGCACCCAAATTTCAACTCTCCGAGTCTCGATTTTCAACACAGCCCCGACTCTTATCAAGTCAACGCCATGTTTCAACCAACCTCTCGAAATGACCATTTTACATCGTCTTCTAACTCCGGTTGGAGAGATTATCCCGATCTCTCATGGAAGCAAGGTCATAACTATCAAACTCCGCCTCCACATTTTCAAGAACCGAACTCTTATCCAATTCCGAGTCAAGTTCCTTATTCAAGTTCAATTCAAGCAACCGCCCACCCACCCGGATTTCATGATTCGAGTGGGAAACTTGACACCTTAGAAAAGAGTATCGAGGCTTTATTGATTTCTCAAGCAGACTTCATGCAAACCGTGACCCAAGATAGGCAAATTTTGAACTCTAATGCTCAAGCCTTATCTAAGTTAGAATTTCAAATGAATCAATTAGCCACCATGTGTGAGTGTGAGACGATAACCACCCCGAAACCACCCGAGGTCAACCCTGAATTTCTTATCACTCAAAGACCTATCGATACTTTCGATGACATCATTTCTCATAGGTCTAATGTTCAAGTTGACACTCCTTTCGGTGGTGATTCACACGAAGAAGATTCTAATGCTGACATCATTCTTTCTCTAGGTCAAACGAAGAATCCCGATGATTCTGAGTTTGTGGCTTCACCTAGACAACCATCATCTTCTAGTGAACTTTTCCTTTCATCTTCCAAACCTCTTCCCGAAAAACTCGAAGAACTTCATACTCAACCAATAGGAGCTGATCTAGTTAAGGAGGTTGTTTCAAGGTCAAATTTGGACGATCATGAGATTGAGTCTCTTCTTAAACAAGATTTTCAATTGCATTACGAGACCAATCGAGAGCTTCACGAATCTTTTAAGGATTTGACCTCAGAAGAGATGTTCGGAGAGATGATGAATATTTGTTCCAAATGGGAAACCCAACATAAGGATAGTTCTTGTGATCCTAATTCTGTTGGTAAAACATTTTTCGAAGAACCACCCCCACCCGTTTCTATTTCTTCATTTTCCACTCGTGCTCCATCTTTCATCGAAACTCATGATATTCATGACCAACATCTTCTCGTAATTAATTTGCTTAAACAACAAAAAGAAGCATCTTCGTGGTCTATGGATGAAGTTAGGAATATGAGTTTTATTCTTGCGCCTAATCGGATCGTTCGAGTGGTCTATGCTATTTTTGTGGGTGAGTTTCTGAAATATGTTGGTTGTATAACAAAAATAGTTTTTCCGAGAGCAGGTATTGGTTAGTAAATATTTGTTTTGTACCTCCCATAGTAGAAGTTGGTATGGGGGAGTTTCATTGTGTGCGTGTGTGAGTTGTTTTCTTTCGTAGTTTTTCAGCACTTTGTCATTCTCCATCATCCCTTATCAGGTATTTCCTCTTCTCTATTTTATTCTCGTTCATTTTGCATACATTGAGGACAATGCATGATTTAGGTATGGGGGAGGGTTTTAGTGTAAATACATAAAATTGAAAAATCCAAAAAAAATTGAAAAATTTTAAAAATTCAAAAATAGAGTTACTTTAGCTTAGTTGTCCTTCCCACTCTTTAAATTCTAGAACTAGTTGGTGTTGACTATTTTTCGAAAATTATATGTATAATGCCTTTAGATAATATGAACGTAGTCAGGTAAGGTTTTCCTCATGAAACTTGTGTCGAACAAATTTTTGCTTAAAAGACCAAGACGGCACATTTGCACAAGACTTTTGATGGAAAAATTGTATAGGAATGTTATTCGATACCTGAGAGAGAACCCACATGTTAGAACAATGTGGAATCAAACCTTTGCGAAATTTGGTTCCTATAGTGTCAAAAAAAAATCAAAAAAAAAAAATCAAAAAAAAAAAGAGAAAGGAAAGAAAAAGAGTCAATAAATGTTTGTAAATGTTGAGTGCTAGTGTAATTTTGTAATAATAAATTCTTAGTAGGGAAATCGGCTAGGTTGGGCTCATTAATAACCCGAGTAAGTAAGTCCGAGGGGACTTTGTGCCTAGCAACCTAAGGTCCCTTGTGATCTAGGATTGTTGACCTAAAACTCGCTAAATGGGTATTGATGCAAAAGTCTTTTGGGACCTCAACCATTGCACAGTCGGTCTAACTACTAAGAACGTGAAGTTTGGCTAGAACCTTGTTTTGATAGAGATTGGGTCAGTTCAATATTGGTTGAAAAAGAGAAAATGTTCGTATGCAGTTAATCCATCAAAGGCCTTAAATTCACTACACACCTTGGAATTTTTGTAAATTTTTAGAGTCTAATCAAGTGGATTGTGGGAACCTATAACGTGGCTATTATTAGAATGATCTTTAAGGCATATATTTTCCTACAAAATTGTTTTGTTGACACCAATGAAAGCTAGATTAAAAGAGAAAAGTTGGATACTTGCTGATTATCTCAAAGATTTTATGGGTATATCTTCTGTAAACCCTTAGGAGACAACACTCCTCCTGTAGAGATCGTCTATAGGTTTAACGGGTTGGTAAACCTAAAATTACCCGTCACACCTACGAAAAGGAGTATAGGACTTTTTATCTAGATTTTCTTTTTGTTTTACTCGAGGACGAGCAAAAGATAGGTATGGGGGCATTTGATAAGTGCATAATTTTGCATATTTTTATTACCTATTTTTTGTTTGAATTCGTATTTTAATAAATTATTTTGTTGTATTTCATGAAATTCAAGAAAAATTGAAGAAATTGCAAAATAAAGAAATAAAGGTCAAAGAAGAGAAAAAGAAGAAGAAGAAGGACCAAAATAGAAGAAAAGGATAGAAGAGGGAGTTTGGTGCAAAAGCTGAATTTTTATTTAAAAACTAAAAAGAAAAAAAAATAAATGGAGGGCTAGGATTTAATCCCACCAAACAAAAATGAATGGTGGGGATTAATCCACACCAACCACAAATCTCAATCTATTTCCTATAAATAGATTCATTTTTCTCTTGTAAAAAACACATTAGAATTAGATTAGAATTAGGTTAGATTAGTTTTAGAATTAGTTCTCCTTCCAAATTAAAAGTTGTAAACATTTATTTTTAATAATTAGTTAATATTTTCTGTTATACTCAGTTTAATTCATAGCATAGGTTGTTTCAGTTATTAATATTAGTATTGTTTCATTTTTTTTCTTTCACAAGCTAAATCTCTCCTGCATTCTCCTTAATCCCCCCGTTCATCTCCCCTGTATCTTTGTCACAATTCGTAGCCTATTCACAGAACACCATTCCTTCTTTGATTTCCTACACTCACCTATCCCTCACCTCTCTTCATCTATCTCGCGAATCTCCCCATCTCCTCATCCTTCTTTCGCCACAAACCCATCTCTCCCATGTTCATTTCCCTTTCTAAGAAACCCACGAACCTCACCTCCACCCCTGTTTTTAGTTTATTCAGAGTGTTGGATTGTGCTTATAGTCGAGTACTAAGTTTGTTTTATTAAGGAGTTTCTTTTCCTGAGGTTTTAGTCGAGTTTTTATTTCTGAATTTTCGTTCGTATCTGTTCGTTATTGAATCGAAGAGTATGTCGAGTTCATTAAGCTGCGAGTTTCATATTTTTGTCGCTGTTTTGTTCGAGTTTTAGTTTTGTTGCTCTGCTTTCGGATCGCTGGTTTACTAGTGTCGTTGATTTGTGTTCTGTTATATACTGAGTTTAGTATTGATGCTGGAATACAATGGTCCATTGTTGTTTTAATTCGAGTTGGATGTTCGTTTTGGTCGAGCAGTGTTTAGTAGTTTAGTTTGTTCTCTGCAAGAGTAGCCTGAGTCCGAGCTGGTATCTTTGATTCCTGGAATTACTGTTTTATTTGTTTTGTGTGTTCTTAAGTCAGTGCTGGTTGGCTGAGCAGTGATAGTTTGTTCATTGACTGTTGGCTGAGGTTCATATGAAGGTTGTTAGTTCTTGGTTTGATTGTTGGAATGCTTTACGAGTTCAGCTTCCGAGTCCTGGTGTTTTCAAGTTTTGCTTATTAAGTCGAGTCGTTTCGTAATTTCCTTGTGGCGATGTTCATTGGTCTGAGTTCGGTCGAAATCTTTGCTGCTAGTTCGAGCTGTTTGCGAGTTCGAGTTCTTGTCGCGAGTTATTGCTCATTTTTGTTGTTATTGTGAATCGCTTAGTCGTGTTTTGCTGTTTGGAGTTTCATGTTCCTATTCTTGTACTGAGTTGTTGCTGAGTTCCGTTGAAATTGGTTTGGTTGATTTGGTCTTGTCTGTGTAGTTCAGCTTACGAGTATTGTTGTCGAGTGTGTTGTGTTGATGAGTATTTGGGTGTATTGTGTTAGTCTGCATTTTCTGTGATTTCCTGGTTCTTCGACTTTGAGTTACAATCGAGTTGCTTAGTTTTAAAATTTTTCTGTAAATAAATTTTTAAATCAAAAAGAAAAAAAATGTTTTATAATAAAATTCAGTTTTGATTCGAAGTTAGAATTTTTTTTTTTTGAATAATGTAGTTCTTTTCATTAATTAGCTTAAAAAAATTAGATATTAAATAGTAAAATTCAAATTCTCGAAAACCCAAATTGTTCTAGTTCGATTAAATTAAAAATTAAGGTTTGCGGATAATATTAGTCCCTGTGGATCGAATCATAAATATTAAAACGATGATCGTGCGCTTGCGATTTTAATTGTCATGTTTTCGGTACATCATTTACAATAACTGGTGTACCATGATTTTCAGAACAATCAAGTCCAGATATTTAGAAGGAGGATCAAGGTATGATGGTAATTACACTCCCATGTACTTGAATACAGAAGGACAAGAAGTTGAAATGCAAAGGGGTTCAGCTAATAAAGAAGTGATATTTTCTTAAGAACAAGTATCTCTGAATCCTGGTGGAAGAGATCTTGCATATTTACTGTTGGGAGAGTTAGATTTGCCAAGAAGCTCAATTCAGAATCTCAGAGCTGGAATCTATCAGATTGGTAAAGGAGATGAAGAACTCAGAAATCTGAAGAAAAGGTTAATTCAAATTCTCAGTGATAAAGAAGAAGAGTTATTATCAAATTTCTTGCAAATGAGTAATTTCTTTGTGAGAATTTCTGACACTAAGCCTGAGGATTTCTTGTAATATTTTGTTTTGAGTTTTTGACATCACTGAATCAAGGAATTTGTGATTTATTTCACAAAGTACAAATTGGGCGAGATTGTTAGATATTGATTCAAGTGATGATCAGGATCTGGACTACTGATCAGATACTGATGCTGACATCATCAGTAATTCACCGTCAGGATTGGGTTATCATCAGGATTGGAAGCTGATCAGGATATCATGAGGATATACATCAGTCCAAGAATCTAGGAAGATTGACATGTCGGTTCCTGATTTATAGGAATGCGGCTATCATTCAAGATATGTACTAAGAAACGTATGTAATTGATTTGATATATCTTGTAATTAATAGTGTATCTTTGTACTGTATATAAACACAGTTTAGGTTTTACTTAAAAGTAATCGCTTACATGAATCATCTTGTAATCTAGCAGCTCTCAAGAACATAAGAATTTCTTGAGAGAGTTTGTAACAGTTTTATATCAGAGTTAATAAAGCTGTTATTTATTCATACTTGTGTTATTATTTCTGTTTAAGTCAAAAATTTATTATACAATTGTATTCAACCCCCCTTCTACAATTGTTAATTATTGGGCAACCGGATTCCGTCCCGGAATGAGGTAGGAAGCAAAGAGTCGATTGTCTGTCGTTTCACCTTTCAGCTTCCGGGTCAATTCTTAGTCGTTCTACCCTTTCTCAGCATATCTACTGGTGCTACAATACGTACTTTATTCTTTTTCCATCAACTTTGCTACTTTTTGTACAACAAATTATTCGGGTTATGCTCTTACTCAGTCTTATCCTTATTGTTCTTATTGATATCCGCAGTGGCTTTGGTATCACTATCGTGCTGCGAATTCGGAGATAACCTCGCTCGCACTCTGCATTTCCTGATCACTTTAATCTTCGCAATCTCGATTAATATAGAGAAGTGGAAAGATTTATTGAGAGATCACTATGATCAATTGAACATTTGTTATATTGCGTAGTTAGTACAGAAGGGGGCCAGCCTTTAGTACTTGACAAGCAATTAAACAACTTATGGTATTCCACTTAGACTTCTATCACATAGATAGATAGTCACGTAGCAGTACCTCCCCTCCTTAAAGGGTTGTTCTTCTCAATTCATAAAGAAGATGAATAAGAGAGAAGAAAAGAAAAGAATTCTAAAGGAATATAGAAAGTTTTCATGATTGTAAAATATCATACTCAGAATTTACCTCTGAACTATAGAGGTTCATCAAAGAAGAAAATAATCATGATTATATCCAATACCATTTGATCGCAATTTCACGTGTCAACATATCTTGCTGCTTTGTCCATTATTCTATGGACCTATACTCTAGTTCAACCTTAGCAACACTTTTGGAAAATCTTTCAACCTCTCAGGTTAAATCTTAGGTTTCTCGCTTGACATCATTGTTACTGACATTCCATGTCACGCTACTAGCTTTTTCATATCTATAATATTAACACTATCAGGTTGTCATCCCGAGAATTCATCAGAAAACCCATTTATTAATCCATTCATAACATTCCTTGCTTCACATTCCATAGTTGCTTTCCCAGTCTTTTCTTTATCAATCACATCCTTCTTATTATCTGATTCTTATTTACTTCTGTTATTTACTTCCACCTTCATCTCTTTATTGAGACATCTTTTGTACTTGGCACCTCCTTATTGGTATCCCGTCACATTTACTCTATAATCAACACATTATTCCAATTTAAAACCTCCGAAATGAATCTGGCCGATTTCTTTAGCTTAGATCCAATATAATCTACTTCTGTCAACTTGTTTCTCATCACTTATTCTTTTCTACCCGCGGTTTTCCACAGGTTCTCTTTCGTAAGTCAGACCAGGTCGTACACCTACCTGCTCGCACTCTTATCATCTGTTGAGCATTTGCATTTTACTGGTGTAGCTTTGCCACATGAAACACGTTACTACCATGCTATAAGCTTTGGGGGTAAAACTGGCTCGAATGCCACCTTCCGAACACTTTTAAACTCTCAGGTGGCCTAATAAGTCTCGGGCTCAACTGCCCTTCTCTCTAAGTCTCATTAATTCTTTCGACGGGAATACATTTAGCATCATGAATCATCAACCTCATATTCTCTATCTTGTTTGTGCAGAAGTACACTAACACAAACTTGCTTGTCATTCATCAACATGCCATTTAGCTTATCAATAGCAGCACTTTCTTTATCTTTACGTTGTCATCTACTTTCTTAGAAGAATCACCATCGCTTGTTGCTTACGTAGTGCGTTAATAGCTAACCATACGGGTTTCAATCCTTGAGGGAGACAAAGTAATCACTATTCCTTATCCATAAGGAACACTTCATGAACTTGATGTAGATATTACATGAAGTAGATAAAATTGCAGAAGAGTTTCAAGCATCGCAGCTAAGTCAGGTTGATGAAACTATCACTCATGCATCTTCCATAAAAGACTGGAAACTTAATGGTTTACTTCATCAATTTTGTAACATGGTCCTGGTTTGCCTCAAAACGGGACCTTCTAAGGTATGTAATATGCTTAAGACCCATCAGGAATCGAATCTTTACTTAAACTACTATTACCGTCGATTCTTGCACAATCATCAGAAGGAATGTAAATTCCTCCACTCTGATATGACCTTCAAGGTCCTTCCAAATATCATTCTGTTTCTTCGGTATGAACATTTGTAATTATTCCTCTATACTTAGACTGTCGGCCAGCTCATTGACCTTTCCTGATAATAATAATTTCTGGTAATCCTTGTTCTCTGGATACATTCCAATTCAAATTTTTCTACCTCATTCTCATCACTGTTGGGTGAAAGCATTCTCCCTTAATGCTCTGCTGAAGGAGAAAAATATAACTATCAGTCTTTTTCCATAAGTCATTGCTTCCACCTTCCCGTGGGAATTTTATCAAAGTTATGTTTTCTTAGTTCTTTCTTGTTCTAGGATAATCTCAACCTTCTTTGGTTCCATCCATACCTCATCATGGTTTCATACATGCCTCATCTGGTGTTACTGTGTCTTACATTCTCTTCCAAACTTCTAGTTGGAAACTCAGATAATTAACTTTTTCCTTGTAAGGTTTCTTAGGTCATCCTCATCATTCCTCCTGTATTTTCTGGGTACAGGGTATATCAAAACGTCATTGATCAATACTCTAATAATTCTATCTATGTTCTTTCCAGAACTCTTTTTAATAATCCTTACCGGTCATTGTTGCCTTAGCAAGTCCAACTCATATCATCTGAATTCATAATGTCGTTATTAGGGTTAATGCCATCCCTTGTGCATTCCCCAGGGTTTGTCTTAATTTATGGATATCCTATCCTTAATTCAACTGCCAAGGAATTCTTGCATCCTATACTTGGCAATCAAATCATGTATCCTTAATAAGGTCTCTTTTCAATCATTCTCATTTGATAATCGATCGGTGGCTTAATGCTAACCTCTTCTTTCAGATAGTTGTCAGCCTATTTGACCTTCCAAAAGACAACGTATGTCTATCTGCTTTCTTACAGAACTTGTTAATGGTAGCAAGGATGTTCTGGAAGATATTGGTCGAGTTCAACGTGAATCTCTTAGTGCTTATCGTTCTTCGCAAAGGTACTTGCCTCAGACAAAATTCCTACAGCATACTGTTCAATTTCTGACCATTTCTATACTCTCTTCATATACCTTCATTGTTTACTTTCCTCCGTCATAATATATTCATGGTATTCATGATACCCTAACATCATACATCTCAAGTCACTATACTTCCATTTTACTCGTAATCTTGGACAACCATATACACATGAGTCACTTTAGTACGGGTGACCCCATCCCAAAAAGGTCTAGTGAATTCCCAATCAAAACATGGGTTATTCAGCAGAAGATTCCTACGATCTCATTAATGTTTCCTTTGTATCAGAAGCCCTTGCAGTCGGTGCTTACTTAGAAGCAACCCTGCTTTGTCCTTTCATTGCTGGTCTAGTCACTTGATAATCCTTTGTGACTTGGCCTCAACTGGCCACACTAAAATAAAATATATGATTTTAGGGGTTGGCTAATTAGCATTACTTTTCTATCAATTTCCGGCATAGTGCCTTCTACTTTGATACCTTTCTACCTTTCCAAAACTTTACTTTATATAAGTCTTAATCGACTATTCGGCACCGTCTCTGGTCACCTTTCCTCTACTTTTATCTTTTCAACTATTCTTATCAATCCCACGTGCCACGCAAGCTTACCATTCCTGGCATAACAGCCTTTTCACTTAAGTCAATCCCGGAGTTTCTCAGTCCGGCTGGTTTTTTACTTACATTTCCTATTTTCGTCCAATCTCACTTCATCATTGTATTTCTACAATCAATCGCGATAACCGGGGTCTGTCCACCAACCCATATAGCGGCTACTTTACCCAATTCACGGGGTTTGCCCCACTTTCTACTCTCTTCCATGATGCTCTCCGATAATCCGAAAGACAAGGTTTGCCAAAATTCGTTGAAGTTCTTCCCAGAATTATAGAAATTTTGGTCAATCTATCCATCTACTGGTAACATTAAGGAGACCAGTTTCGAAACCTGAAGAATAGTTCTATGAACCTCCAATGTAAGAACCCAAAATTTCGGTAGAATTAAAACTTTTCCTATTATGATGAAGTGCATCAATGAATAGTGATTTGGTGGATGAATAGTGATTTTGAGGATTAAGAAAATTTTTCATGCCACCTATGTACGAGACGTGGTGTGGATATTCCGAAGTTATACTAGTAATCTACGGAGTAAATAAGTGTATGTAAATGCGATCGGAATTCAGAAATTCCAAATTCTATTTTCGTGTAATATTTGATCTAGCAGTGAATTATATATCAGTAATATTAAGAAATGAGATATTTAATTTGAGGAATTGAGGAGTTAATATTTTGGAATTTTATTATAATTGATTTGAGAATTTGGAACGAAAACCACTGAGAAAGTGAAACAAACGTTCTAGAAACCGCTGAAACTTTACAATGAGATTAAGCGATTGAGCGAACGAACCATGGATTAAGGATATGGTATATTAAGAGTCCAAGGAAGGATATATTATGAGAAAGAAAGATGATTGAGAATAAACTCCTAGAATTGAGAAATAGAGAATGCTTGAGAAATCGGGAGAACGTTTTCTGAGATAAAGAGAAATAAACAAGGGATGTTGGAATTAATATTCATTCGAGGTATTGTGCCATATTAGAGCAATAATATGCAAAGTATAAGTTGTAACGTATTAATTTTATTCACGAGACAACAAAGAAATCAAATTGGTGGGAAAGAAAACAAAGCCAAGGGACTTAAGTGCAAGAAACAAGAGATAAGGACTTAGGTGCAAAAGGAGGAAGGACTTGGTTGCATTTTAAGTGGATAAGAATCCAAGGGAGCCAATGGGAGTGTGACACCTAGCAAGGATAAGGATGCATCCAAAATATCTAGATATATTACATGTGTAAGCATTATTGGAGATAAAGAACAAAAAGCAAAAACCAAGAAACTCCATTTTCTCTCCATTCTGCCCAGCAGAATGTCCTCTCAGTAAAACGGGCCTAGAGCCTTCATTACTCAATGGAATTTCGTGTTCTTTATATGGTTAGAAATCTGTGAAGATGCTCTACAACTCTCATTTAGAAGCCTCGATCAGAAAAGCTCGGTAAGGGCCTCGTTTTCCATGATCTTTCAGTCGGGTTCTAATAACTCCGAATTACTAACTTTGTTTTCTTCATTTCTTTTGATCATCCAAGCTTACCCAAGGGTATACAAAGATTATACACGGTTTAGAAAGCTATTACACACATCAAGGAAGGTATAAAACTCTATCCACTCTTAGTCATGGATTTTTTATAGTTTATAATGTTAGATCTAAGAGTTTTAGTGCATATTTTGGTAGTATGAGTTGTAGATGATGAAATCTTGAAGTTATGTGCTTGTTATGATGGTTGTAAGGCTTGTACTTAGAGTATGTAACCCCATGAATGCTATAGAGACAAGTCTTGGTGGTTTTGATGGTAGATGTGATGTATAAAGTGAGTTCTTGAATGTTTGAGAAAACATTAGTGCTGTGTAAATTTCTGGGAGCATGTACTGTCTTGTGAAAGGGTTTTGAACCCCCAAATCTTGTCACCCGAGGACCTAATTTATATGGTTGGAAAGATAATTGAATGTAGTTTCTGGGAATATAAGGTTCATACCCAGGAGATGTGTAGGTCTTGAGTTATGGCCAGATTAGTGCAGTGTGGTTCTGGAATTCGGACTGCACTGTGTTGTCCGCTTGTGAACTGAGTTAGGACCCCTTAAAATTATACTAGTATTATGAAAATTTGAGGGTAGTCAGATTATACAGTTGTGAAGGCCGTCCAAAAAGAATTGGAGTAAAATTTGTATCTTTCAATTTTATAAAAATGTTAAAGCGAAGTGCGCGCGAGTGAAAAATCACCTAGGAGGTTAGTTTAACGTAGTTTTAAGAGTACTCACTTGTGTTTCAAGTTTTAGGGATGGATTCGAGTCGAATGGGTAATGAATGTGATAAAGTGATGACATGGTCATATAGGAGGGTTAGTTGTCACAAATTGGGGTCGTTAAGTTGGTCTAACATCTTTTAAAACCATACGATTAAGTAGTGTTGTTAAGGTACTAACGTACGAATATTGATTATGTATAGATCTTCGTTCCACGTCGCAAGCTCGACCACCCCAACCTAACCAAGGCAAGTTTACTTTTCAAAACTTATATATAAGGATTTTCACTGTTGTGTTTGTAGCTTCCAAACGTATTATATGCTTATGCTTTTCGAGATTATGTTGAAGTTTGAGATTTATGCATATGTGTTGTACACCCTTGAACTTAGAATGAAAGTGTTTCCTTCGGACAATGACTCTAGCAATATAGGTCGTAGCGGTCCAAATATAATGTTGACCGGGGAGTGGTATATTATTATATCGTGATTAAATTGCGAAAACCCGAAGAGTCATTCGGGAAGTATCGTATACTTAAGTATTTATTATTTTTACGTTGTTAAAAATACTCAAAAATATCTATCTTGGATTAAAATCTTATTTTAATTAAATAATTATTTTATTAATTGTTATATTAAATCACAAAATATCATTTATTAATTATTGTTCATTATTTTAAAGACAAAACTATTCCAAGATACCTTTAGCGTTTTCAAACTCGAACTCTTTCGAACCCAAAACACTTTCGAAAACCCCCGGTCAGGTTTTGCTTCTTATACACATTTCAAGAATTATCGGTCGACTGAGGTCGAACTTCAACTACTCGAATTTTCTATCAAAATGATTTTTGACAAGAAAGGAAAAAAAAAGGGACTCTGGCAGGTGTGGGAATCGTTGACGAATGATTCCCGGGATGTGTAAGCGGCCGTGAGCCAGGCGGTCCATCAATTATTCCGGCCCAGGTGTTGCCGAAGGATGATTACGGATGTAGTTTTCATCGAGGGTGATTACGGATGTAGTTTTCACCCGAGGATAGTTACGGATGTAGTTTCTATCCTTCTACCGGTAGAGAAGACCCTTGGATTGTTGGACTTGGTTGTGGCGACTGATCATCGTCAATCCTTGTCAGGTTTTTATGTTTTCTTCCAGTCCCATCCTCCACTTTGGAAAAATACTCAAACACTGCTTCTTGGGCCTAAGTGCCAAGTTGCCGATAGTGTGGTTTTTGATAAGAAAAATATTGACATCGTGCAGTATCTAGAACTACAAGATTTTCTATAAAGATTGGCACGTGTTAGTGCACTCTTGCAATTATTTCAAAGAATGAAATGTTTTTGAATGAGAAACCTTCTAAGCTAATGGAAGGAAAGAGGTTTGCAATGATGTATTCCCTGTACAGTATGTTAACCGTAGAGTGTTTTGCCGAAAATGATATACTCATATGTATATATTTTCAAACTTGAGATATATTGAAATGGGAACCTTATAAAGGGTTCATATGTTATTCTTAAAGCTCCTTAGTGAGTATAAATGTTTTATTCAAACTCGGACATATATATTGTCCAATTATGTTTTGAAATCTGAGATATATACCCATATAGTTGGAAATGTTTTCGAAATAAACCACATTATTATTTTTCAAAATGGTGAACTTGCTGAGCATTATGTAGCTCATTCTTGCTTTATAAAAACTTTTCAGAAAGAGAGGAATTTGGCCGATTAACTCCGCACCAGCAGAAGAGGAGTAGAAGATTTACCCCGGAGATGATTTAGTTCCTGATAAATACTACAGAGTAAGTCTGATAGGTTTTCAACTGTAATAGTAAGACTTGTCTTCAAGTGTAGTTGTATAAGTGGAAGTGCGTAAGATTCTGGATTGTACAGATGAATTGTAATATTTAGTGTTACTTTTGATTATCGTTTCTGAGGCTCTAACTTGTTTGTGCGTAAGATTGAGGTCTGGATGGATGTATTGTTGAGTTGTAAAGTTAATACAGGTATGATATGGTTGGATGGTGATGTGATGACCTGAATCTTTGACCTCGGATTTGGGGGTGCCACAGAAATGGTATCAGAGCGATAAGTTACAGTACTCAGAAACGAGAGTCTTGAGAGTTAAGTCTAAGTAGGAGAATGACATAAGAGATCGTAGTAAACTTATTATTGGACTTTCGGAAGAGGTACCGGTGAGTAGAATGGACTGGAGTGTTTACTGGAGGTATTATACTAGGGTCGATAGAATCCTTAGAGACCTTCAGAATGATGAATAGAGGTTTGAGAGTCGTACATGACCTATCATAGGTAATGATATAGGAAGCAGAGCGAAATCTCAAGAGCAGCTGAGGTAGAGGCGATATTGCCAACATGATCGGATGACTAGGCTGGCATAAATTTTGTGGCCCATAGTCCTTCACAGTTTAGGAGTCGGCATTTTAAGAATCAAGAAGTTTAGACTTCCCAAATAATTAAGGGTACTTAGTACTTGGAATAATGAAAGTCTTTTACTTTGGCTATAAGATCCGATTTTCGATAAGTAACGGGTTTACCTGAAAGGTGCTTACTATGCCATTGTGGATTTCATTACCCTTGATGGTGAATTTTACATGTGTTATACGAGAATGTTATCTTAAGACGAGCGTGCTAGATAATTCTACGCATGATTCGGACGCTAGAGCATGGTAGTTCAACTTAGAGAACAAACAAGTAAAATTAACAAAGGGACTCATGAGAAGTTGAATATGGTTGCAACGAGCGATACAGTGATCTCAGAGTCTACCAAAAGAAAAGACCAGTGGGTCTAGAGTGGGATCCTTTGATAGAGATGTTATCAGGGACTACGTATACATGTATTGTAGACCTTAATATTTTTGGTATATGTTCACATACACATACCCGCCACTGAACCTATGCACTGAACTGAGATCCCTGAGAGATCTCTTTGATCTGTTCCCAGGGGGAACTGGCCACTTATGATTCATGTCGGAAGGCATGAAGTAGGACCCTATGGACTTAGCAGGTGTCCCCGGATGATGTGAAGCTTGGTCTTCAAGATAAAGCACGGAAATGACAGATATATTTATGAAACCCCAACTCGATAAATGACTTTAAGATGATGATTGAGAGACGCACTAGTTGGTGTCTTGTATTACGAAGATGAAGAGATGGAGTTACCCTCATAATGGTGATAATGAGATGCACGAATGATTATTAACTTATTTTGGTAACTACCGGCAGGTGCACTACTTCATTTTAAACTGTTCACTAACCCTATAACCTCGATTAGTTTATATCAGGTAACCCTTCTAGCTTTCTACTTCAAACTTGTGGAATAACAACCAGTGAGATACTTTCCCTAAAGCAGGACTTATCCGAAGTAATTTTATTTGATCCATGAACATTCTATTCAAAAATTTATGATGATATTATTCGGCTCAGGCCTATTTACACTTTCTCTCAATTATCCAAGGAATGTTCAACAAATATCTCCTTAATTAATCGACGAATATTACTTAACGAATATTGATATTTGATTGCTTCTTTCATACTTGCACTCTTCAGTTGAGGTCATAAATATTTAACAAATTACTGAGGACATGGATGATCTAATGTCTAAACATCCCTCATGAATTCCTTTCTTCTATTCAAGATGAGATTGTACATCGTACATTGAAATCATAGTAAGGATATCATTTTGTGTTAGGCCGAATACACAATTAATAATCAACTTTGTATGAGAGATTAATAAGTAAAAGCGTTTATGCACTTAAAAAAAAACTTCTTGTATTTCAAACCCTCTTCGTGATGTAAAATATCACAAAGAGCTGCTAGGTTACAATAATGATAATTCGTTATCGATACCCTTCTAGGGTTAACCTATCTGTATTTATATACCATACAGCTACGATACAATCTCTAATTGATATTCCTAATAATCAGCTATACAATGATATCAATTACAGATTGTCACACGTCTCCTATGTTAACTCGATCTCTTTGATAGCTATCCAATCTTCAAAGATATCGCTTCCATAATTAACCTTCAATCACTGTTGAACAGTAGACGTGCGCTTCCTTCAGACAAAGTTTAACAAACTCTATCAAGCTTCCAACTGTCAGAGTTTACGCAAACTCTGACTGCTTCCAGCTAAACTCTGATAACTCCCTATAACAATTAAACACTGATCAAAACACATCAATTATATTTAACAATCTCCCCCAACTTGTTCATTAGCAAAAATGTACAAGTTAATGACAGTAATTGATGATGTCAAAACAAATAGACAAATATAGTGTTTATACAAATTCAGAGTTTAAGCTTCTACTTAATAAAAACTAAAGAGAATAAGAAAATTCTTACAGAACTTAATCTCTTATAATTTCAAGATCTGGCATGGTTCTGAGATAATCAGTCAGCAATCTTCTTTCTGCATTTTCAAGTTCAAACTTCATTGCTTCTTTGATTTCTCTGAGATGAGGATCACTTTCATCTGTCTGGTAGATAGCAGCCCTAAGATCATAAATCTTGTTCCTTCTCATTTCATTACCCAGTCTGATAAATCTAACTTTTTCTGCCTGTGTATTGAAGTCAAGTACTGTGATTCCCAAATCAGTTTTTAACTTTGCAGTACCTTTCTTCATTTCAATGAGATTGCCTTTGTAATCCCTGTACTTAGGAATATATCTGCTATTGTATTTCTGTCCTCTGATTGCCAGATTCTGAGTCATTTTCTGTCTGAGCACATTAGCAACTAACTGCGTCCTTCAACTATTCACCTTGAGAAGATACAGAACATACTCTAGTTCTTCCCAACATTTCAAGCCAATATCATCCTCACCAACTTTGAATACTGTCCCATCAGCCATGAAGTACAAAAGAAAATCCTTGTCTAAACTCTTCTGATGAACTAACTGCACTGATTCCAGTCTGTCCAAACTCTCTTGAGGAACACCACGACCTGGAACAGCCAGTGAAGAAGGATCTCTAGGACCAGTATATTGCCTTTTGTCTCTATGTGAACCTAGTCCACCCTTATTATTTCCAACCTTGCCAGACAAAGCTTTTCCATCAGAAACATTCATTGAGACTCCAGATAACACATTTGGATCAGAAATTGTTCCTTTTCCAAAAACAGATTTCAACTGTGAAGAGTGTAAAGGTGTGATCATTGGTTGAGATGCAACAGAAGTTGTAACTTTCTTCTGTGAACTTTCACCTTCAATGCCTTTTAGCTTGAGTTTAGCCTCTGCTGCAATTGCTTCCTTTGAGAACCGAGAACTTTGACTAACATCAGTCCTCTCTCTGATCACAACACCTTTAACAACAGGTCTAGGAGCTTTTCCTCTTTGTACCTTATCAGACTTTAAAGCTTTAAGATGTTCTTCTTGTAAACTCTTTTCCTCAGCTTCAATGTCCTCAATCGTTACTCCTTCCTCATTCTCTTCAATGAACAGCTTAGCAGCCAATTCTTCATCAGTTTGTGGATTTGAAGATAACAGTAAACTCTTGGTCCTTGAAGTTCCTTGAGTATCAGTATTTCTCCCAACATACTGTGATTTTGATGACTTGCTAGTTCTCAGATTTTGAATCTCTTCAGCCTTTTTCTTCCCTTTGTTACTTGCCCCTCCATCTCCAGCACTATCCCTTCTGACAACTCTCTCCCCCTTTTTGACATCATCAGGCATAAGGATAGAAGTAATTAACTCCAGAGAGGTAGCAATAGAATCAATTTTAGCAGATAAGTCAGACTGGTTCTCTTCAACTTTAGTCAGCCTGGCACAGAGATTGTCTTGAGTTTTAGAGAATTTTGTAGTCACTAGGTTCGATTCTCTTTCCATCTTCATCTCTCTAGCTACAACCTCATTTCGCAAAGCAGTGATTGCCAAATTAGTATCATCAAATCGTCTATCCAGAGTTTTAACTTGAACTATAGTTGCTTTCAGGCAAGAAAGAATCTCTGGATTGGAGATAGTATCAGCACTTTGCTTAACAAACTTAGCTGCTCGTTCTGGTGGAAAAATACAATCTTCTTTGTGCCATTCAGCAGCATTCTTGGCAAATTGTGCTCTCTCAACTTCATGAGAAGTACAAGGTTGAGGAAAAGGTGTATGTTTATTGTCAGTTTGTACTGGTGCACTCAGAGAAGCATCAGAGTTTGCACTACTGTCACCTTCAGCTGCAACACTTGTAGCGTTAACTGGTTCATCTTCAGCCATAGATTTAGCAATTTCTTCTGTAGGCTTGTCAAGATTTTCTCCATGTTGCTCAGGCTCAGCAACAGACATTGACTGAGAAGTTACTTTGGTTCCCTGATCAATTTCTTCACCTTCTTCAACAGTTTGGTGAGCATCAGATATTAACTCAGTATGAGATGCCACAGCTTCAGAAAGAACAGCCGTAGGTTGATCAGCTACACCAATATCAGAGATAGGATCAGAGAATGGCATAAATGAATCAGGAATGTCATTCATTGGAGAAACACCATTTCTTGCATCCTCTTCTGCAGGCATTTTATCCTCTGCAGGCATTACATCTGTCTCAACCTCAACAGGAGGTGTTTGCTGTGAAACAACCTCTGGAGCTTCAATATCTTCATCCACAGAATCAGAGAATATCACTTTTCTTCGTTTTGCTAGAGGTAAATTGTCTGAATCCTCGTCACTAGATGGTGGAGTTTGTTCTACCACTGAGAGTGATTTAGGTATGTTTGCCCGAGCTTTCATTCTCTTCCCCCTTCTAGTGTAAACAGCTTCAGGAGATTTCCGTTTTGATTTTCTTTTTGTCTCTTCTGCCTGCTTTAGACTTACACGTCGTTTAGTAATTGCCTTCTTAACTCTTTGTAATCTAGACTGTGATGCTGGTTGAGATTGTGACGAATCAGAGTTTGTGTGTGAAGTGGGTGAAGGTTGCTTTGTAGGTGCTGACTGAGCAGATGACTCAGTGTTTGGTTCTGGTTGAGGTTCAGGGTGTGGTTCAGGTTGTTGTTGTTGTTGTTGTTGTTTAGGTTCATTTTGTTGTGGTTCTTGTTGATCTTGTTGTGGTTCAGGTTCATTTTGTTGTTGTGGTTCAGGTTGTTGTGGTTCTTGTGGTTGATTGAGAAAATTTCGTAGAGCAAGAGGCATGACAAAAGCAGGGAGATTTGCCTTACCAACATCCTTGTTAGTCATATCAGAGAATATTCGTTTATTGACTCTAAAAGGATCAATTTCATCAGTTTCATCAATTTCAAGACCAGGTACACATGCATTGAACAACATTTGACAGAAACGAGCATAATAAACAGTAGTAGATTCTGACAATTTATCACCTAAGCTCATCAGAACATGTCGACCAAAATCAAAATTAGTACCATAGAGCAGAGAATACCCGATTTGGAGACTGTCTATAGGAATGGCATCCCAGTTTGTGACTTTCTTCTGGAACGTCCTTGTTATGCAATCAAAGAAGAAGTTCCATTCCTTTTTGAGATTTGGTCTCTTTATGCCGCCAATCTTGTCAAGAGATTCCATGTAACCAATCTCACGTAGCATCTCTCTCAGATAAGTTTCATTAACCAGAGTATAAGAAGTATGTGTCTCAAACCCCATTGTATCTCGTACAGTCTGTGGAGTAATCACATAATCTTGGTCTTCGTAAGTGAAGATAATGGTAGGAGTTCCACTTTCTCCTCCATCCTCATAAACTGAATTCTGCCAGAATGAAGCAATTTGAGACGCAGAAAGAGTAGCAGGTCCAATCAGAGCCTGTCCAATCTCTGAATCCCTCAAGAAGTTCTGCATGAGATGAAACGATTCTGGAACGCGTTGATGATAGAGTGGAGCTTCATAGTTATTAGGAACAAACCGTAAGCCAAGAGCAGTGAATGCTTTAGATGCCATTGAGGTAAGAATTTCCAAGAGATATGTATGTAGAAAGGTGTTTGCGTGAGTGCCCAAGAGAAAAAATAAGAAAACTGTGAGATGTAAGAATAAGGCAAAATCGTTTGGACACAAAAGTGATTAAGGTAATGAAAAACTCAATCTCTTATGTAACAAACACTCAATCAGTTTCTTGATTAATGTGTAGTGGGACACGATAATAGGTAAGTGGGACACATTAAAGAGCGAGTGGGTCACGTGCGCCTATTTTTAAGAAGAGTATATTAAAGAATTAAAACATTAAAATATTTGATTTAAACAAAAATCAAATAATACTCTTTTTAAAAATATCTTGACCCAAGTAAGACTAGAATTTGAACCGTTTACCTGTTGCCTTTAATAACCAGAATACGAAGCGATTAAGAACTTCGTTCTTACCCATCTCTATTTAAGGCCTAGAGACTTGCTCAGATTATTTCATTAAATCTTTAACCTTTCAGGCTCCCCTGTAAAATCATAAACCCTTCAAACCAAATACCCTTGAAAAACAATGGCCAACCTTACCATCAAAGAGAAAAACCTTCATCTTGTCGAGAATATGGACATCTTCAGCTATACGCGTGAAGAATTTGAAGCGTTTGAGTGGGAAAGGCAGCTTGAGACGCTGTGGCTGCAAATGGATGCTGGTCTGAAAGAGCTCGAGAGAGAGAAACCTGCAAGGGTGATCGACATCGATGCTGCCCTCCAAGCAACATTGGCATGGCTCTCCTCGAAGGCATCCTCATCCACCACCACCAACCATTGTTAATGAATATGTCAGCAAAAATAACCTTATCCCTTCAACTTCCACCCAAACAAAGTGGCAAAGATGGGATCTGGGAATTTTTGCTAACAATGGAGTGGTGTGGACGGACCTTTTACTTTCCTGTTGAATAGATTAGCAGATAGAGAGAACAAAAAGATGTAATATTTGCTTGTAATCTCTTTCATATTATCAATGAAATTTTTGTTTCTCTAATCATATTCATTGTGTTCTGCAACTGTTATTTATGCTATATGAACTGTTCTTTAAGAAAATAAATCAAGAAGAGAATATGAAAACTAATTAAAGTAATCATATAAAGAACACATTCATCAACTATCCACTGATTAACAGTTGTAAAAAACCCTACTTACTCCAAGACTTTCAAATCGTCCAAGTGAAAATTTACCTTAGAGTACAAATCACGAATCAACAGAGTTTGTCAATTCTCCAACTTTATCACCGAAACCCTTTCATAAATTGCACAGTTGTGAATATTTGTGTGTGTGAAGCAGAGTTTACTAAGTCAATTTTTAGAGCATCTAATTTTTCATAAAATCCATAAAGTAAATCAATAAACACTGAATGCACAAACTGTCATAGTAAACACTGACTGTATGATGAAAGCTAAACTCTGAAGTAATCGAACTTTATACAGTATTTTTTATTTTATACCCCCTTTATATACATTTTTTTATTTTCATCATTTTTTTTTTAATTTTCATTTTTTTTCATTTTTTTTTATTTTTCATTCCAGTAATCAGAGGTTAGAACCAGTCACCAAAAATTCAAAAATTTTAGCCCTTATCATTTTGATAAGTTCCTGGGTCATCCTAGTATTTAACTAGTCACCAAAAATCAGAGAATTTTAGCACATATTATATACCAATAGGTTCCTGGGTCATCCTAGTGTCCAACATAATCTCAAAGGAGTATAGCAACCTATATACATTTTCTTTGGGGTATTGCAGTAAGCATTTTATTTTATCAGAGTATAACTAACAGAGTTTAGAGTTCATCAACATCAGTAGTTTTTCATGAAAGGTAATGCACACAGTATTTATAGACTCAGAGTTTAGGACAAAATAAACTAAGAGATGCTATAAATATGAGCCAGTATCATGCTGTGTTAACTTTCTGCACAATCTAAGATTAGATCACAATAACTCAGAAAGATTCATGATTAATTGCTGAGAATCATGCTTCATACATATTTCTTCATTGGTGTTTTCATTCAGACAAAAATCAACTCAGAGTTCACAGAGTTTATCAAACTTATTAACAGTGTATGACATACAGACATACTGACAGAGTTTAACAGAGTATGCATAACGGAGTTTAATCAACAGAGTTCACTTAGCATTTAACCAAACAGAAAATATGATTAATACATCACATAAGTAAAGTTTGAATCTAACCAACATTTCTAGTCAGAACCAGAGACCATTCCTAGTTCATTGACCAGTCTTGTAAATGTAGCTTCACTCAATGGTTTAGTGAAGATATATGCAAGCTGTTGTTCTGTAGATACAAAATGTAGTTCAATATTTCCTTCTTCCACGTGTTCTCTGATGAAGTGGTACCTTATGCTGATGTGCTTGGTCATTGAATGCTGTACTGGATTACCTGTCATAGCAATAGCACTTTGATTATCACAGTAAATAGGGATATTACTGTACCTCAATCCATAATCCAGCAATTGATTCTTCATCCATAAGATCTGTGCACAACAGCTACCAGCTGCAATATACTCTGCTTCAGCTGTAGATGTGGAGATTGATTTCTGTTTCTTGCTGTACCAGGAAACAAGTCTGTCACCAAGAAATTGACAACTTCCACTAGTGCTCTTTCTGTCTACCTTGCAGCCTGCAAAGTCTGCATCAGAATACCCAAGTAGCTTAAAATCTGATTCTCTGGGGTACCACAGACCTAATGATATGGTGCCCTTGAGATACTTGAAGATTCTTTTCACAGCTGTCAGATGTGGCTCTCTAGGATCTGCCTGAAACCTTGCACAAAGACAGGTTGCATACATGATGTCAGGCCTACTAGCTGTCAAGTATAGAAGAGATCCTATCATGCCCCTGTAGTTTGTCATATCCACTGAAACTCCTGTGTCTTTGTCCAGTTTAGTTGCTGTTGCCATGGGAGTTGATGCAGATGAACAGTCAAGCATACCAAATTTCTTGAGAAGATTTCTGGTGTATTTTTCTTGATTAACGAAAATTCCATCTTCTGTTTGTTTCACCTGTAGGCCTAGAAAGTAACTAAGCTCTCCCATCATGCTCATTTGATATCTAGACTGCATGAGCTTGGCAAACTTCTTACAGAGTTTATCATTAGTAGACCCAAAGATGATGTCATCAACATAAATTTGAATTAAAAGGAGGTCACTTCCTTGATTGAAATAAAACAGAGTTTTGTCAATTTTTCCTCTGTTGAATCCACTTTCTAGAAGAAACTGAGCAAGTGTCTCATACCATGCTCTTGGTGCCTGCTTAAGTCCATATAGTGCCTTATCTAGCCTGTAGACATAATCTGGATATTTGGGGTCCACAAATCCTGGTGGTTGTTCAACAAACACTTCTTCTTCAAGCTTTCCATTCAGAAAAGCACTTTTCACATCCATCTGGAACACTTTGAATTTCTTGTGAGAGGCATATGCTAGAAAAATTCTTATTGCCTCCAATCTTGCTACTGGAGCAAATGTTTCATCATAATCTATTCGTTCCTGCTGTGAATAACCTTTTGCTACCAGTCTAGCCTTGTTCCTCGTGATAACACCTTTACTATCAGTCTTGTTTCTGAAAACCCATTTAGTACCAACAATAGATCTGTTCTTTGGCCTTGGTACAAGGGTCCAAACTTCATTTCTTTCAAATTCATTTAACTCTTCATGCATTGCTGTTATCCAGTCTGCATCTTGAAGAGCTTCTTCCACTTTCTTTGGTTCATTTTTAGACAAGAATGCATGAAACAGACATTCACTTGCAGTAGCACTTCTTGTCTTTACTTTTGCATCTGGATCACCAATTATCAAATCAGGTGTATGTGATTTAGTCCATTTCCTAGCAGAAGGCAAATGACATCTATCAGCATGTGATCCTCCCCCTTGATCCATGCTCTCCTGATTTTGTTGTGATCTATCTTCGTTTTCTGAGACTCCCCCTGAACTTGACTGCCCAGAGTCAGAATTTGAATTTTCAGAGTTTGAAGCATCAGAGTTTGATCCAGATTTTTCAGTTGACTCAGTATCAGAGTTTGAGTCTTCATTTTGATCATGCTCCCCCTCAACTGGTTCTCCCCTTTGTTGTGACTGAGAAGTTTCTTCAGAATTTACCAGTAGATGTTCAAAGTTTGTTTCAACAGAGTCTGTCAGAATTGTTTCATCAGAGTTTCCTTCATCAGAGTTTAAAACTTCATTTTCAAAGTTCAGTTGATCATATTCATCTTTGTCTTCAAGTCCAGTTATCTTCTTATCATCAAAAGAAACATGTATAGATTCCATGATCACTTTAGTTCTCAGATTGTAAACTCTGAATGCCTTTGTTGACAGTGGATAGCCAACAAAAATTCCTTCATCTGCCTTTAGCTCAAACTTGGTCAACTGTTCTGGATGAGTCTTCAAAACAAAACATTTGCACCCGAAAATATGAAAGTATTTCAGGTTAGGCTTCTTTTTCTTCACCATCTCATATGGTGTCTTTCCATGCTTATTGATCAGTGTTGCATTTTGAGTAAAACAAGCAGTTTGAACAGCTTCTGCCCAGAAATAAGTTGGCAATTTTGCTTCATCAAGCATAGTTCTGGCAGCTTCAATTAAGGTTCTATTTTTCCTTTCAACTACACCATTTTGTTGTGGTGTACCAGGTGCTGAAAATTCTTGTTTCACTCCATTATCCTTGCAGAATTCTTCCATTGTTGCATTTCTGAACTCTGTTCCATTATCACTTCTGATGATTCTGACTTTGTTGCTTGATCCTTTGTCCAGAAGCTTCACATGCTCCATCAGAGTTAATGCAGTTTCATCCTTCTTTGCTAGAAAATACACCGAGGTGAATCTAGTGTATTCATCAACAATGACTAAAGCATATTTCTTCCTTGCAATAGACATAACATTTACTGGACCAAAAAGATCAACATGCAGAAGATGATAGGGATCAGTGATAGAAAATTCTGTCTTGCTCTTGAAAGATGACTTCCTTTGTTTAGCCTTCTGACATGAGTCACATAGGCCATCAACATTTAACAGGGTCTTTGGGAGTCCTCTTACAAGATCCTTTCTGATCAATTCATTGATGTTGTTCAAGTTCAAATGTGAGAGTTTCTTGTGCCACTTCCAACTCTCTTCACTAGACATTCTTGTAGACAGGCAAACAGCTTTTCCAACAGAGTCTATCAAAAGCTTGATTTCATAAATGTTGTTTTGCCTGTGACCAACTAGAACAACCTTTCCTGTAGATTTGCTGATAACTTCACAATATTCAGGTTGGAAATCTACATGATATCCCTTGTCACAGATTTGACTCACAGATAGCAAGTCATGCTTGAGTCCTGGGACATGAGCTACATTATTGATGATGACATTTCCAAGATTGATATTGCCATATCCCAATGTTCTTCCTATATTGCCATCACCATAGGAAACTTTTGGGCCAGCCTTCTCCTCATATTCTGATAGCAGGGCTTTATTTCCAGTCATGTGTCCTGAACATCCACTGTCCACGACTAGGGTTGCCTCCCTGTTACCCTGCAATCAAAAACAATTACTGAGGATTAGTTTTAAGGATCCAGACTTGCTTGGATCCTTTGGCATTCTTAACTTTGTTAGCTTTTGCAGCGGAATTAACATTATCAGAGTTTGAGCTAACATTATCAGTGTTTACACTTGCAGTATCAACTTTAACCCATTTCAGATTGGGTTTCAGTTCATAGTAATTATGATAGATAGCATGATATTCTCTGCAAGTATAGATGGAATGCCAAGTGCTTCCACAGTGTGTGCATAGAGTCTGTGGCTTAGTTCTAGCAAAATCCTTCTTTACCTCAGACTTTGTAGGTAAAGAATTTATATTTTTATTTTTCTTGCAAAAATTTGCAAGATGCTTAGTACTACCACAGTTATGACATGTCTTTCTTGGAGCATAACTAGCAAGCATTGGTTTATTTCCTGAAGTAATGCCTACTTTTCCATTTCGGTTCTTGTTTGACACTTTCTTTTTCTCAACAGATTTTAACTCCTTCAGTTTATGTTTGAGTTGTTTATCTGTCATTGAACCAATATTAACCTGTTTAACACTAGTTTTTACTGGTTTTCTTTGGACAGCTTCTTTTTCATTCTCAGACAAAAATTTACTGGTTCCATGAACAAATTTAGTTCTGACTTTAACTTGATTTTGAAATCTAAGTTCATTTCCCTCATTATAACCTAGACCAACAGTGTCTGTTTGAAAAATCTGTTGAGTGTCCTTTCCAGAATTAGTCCAAGTCCTGATTTTCTTATTTGCTTCCTCCAACTCAGATTGTAGTTGTTTATATTTCTAAAGCAAATCCTGTTCTATAGAAACAGCATCATCTCTCTCTTTCTGAACTTGTTGCATGTTTTCAAGTTTCTCTTCAACAAGTTTATTTCTTTCTTTAAGTTCAAAATTTTCAGCTTTTATCCTCTCATTTTCTAAAGTCTGATCCCTATAACTTATATGCAATGACTTAAGAAAAATTCTTAATTGAGCAATGTCATCAATATTATAAGCATAGGTAGTTAGAGGTACCTGATTTTCAGAGGATTCCGATTCAGTAGTAGCCATGAGAGCATAGTTCACTTCTTCATCAGAATCTGAAGTATCTGCCCAATCTCTGCCTTTAGTGTAGAGTACCTTTCCAGTTTTACCCTTCTTGCACTCAGGAGCATAGTGGCCCATCTCCTTACACTTGTAGCATTGAATTTCAGACTTATCCTTCTTTCCTTTAGAATCTCTCTTATCAGACTTTCTGTAGCTTTTCCTGTCTTCATTTGAATCCCTAGAAAACCTTTTTCCTTTCTTGAAATTCTTGAAGCCCATTTTCTTGAAAGTCTTCACCATCAACACAGCCATTTTTCTCATTTCTTCTTCATCATCCTCAGAGTCAGATGATTCAGAAGAGTTTGAATCATAATCAGAGTTTGGTGAATCACTTTCTGAATGTATGACCAAAGCTTTTCCCTTCATTTTCCTTCTTGTTGCCTCTTTCTTCTGAGGCTTCTCTTCAACATTAAGAGCAACAGACTTTCCTTTTCTGCTTGATCTCCTGTTTCTCTGCTCCATTTCCAATTCATGAGTTTTGAGCAGTCCATAGATTTCATCAATCTCTGTTTCAGCAAGATCATAGTTGTCTCTAATAGTGGTTGTTTTCACATCCCACTTTTCAGGTAGAGAAAGAAGAAACATGAGATTCGAGTCTTCTAGATCATACTCTTTGTTGACCAATGACAGATCATTAATCAGTTTACAGAATCTATCAAATGTCTCTGTCATGGTCTCTTCAGGTTTAGCCTCAAAATGCTCATACTCTTGTGTGAGTATGTTTCTCCTATTCTTCTTAATAGCTGCAGTTCCTTGACACCTCACTTCAAGAGCATCCCATATCTCTTTTGCAGTGGTGCAGTTAATGACTTTGTTAGACATAACATTGTCTAAGGCACTATGCAGTAAATGCCTAACTTTTGCATCCTTAGCAATTGATGATAGATCTTCAGGAGTCATGTCCTTCTTTTCCTTTGGAACCATTTTTGTTGCTTCACCAGCAACTGCAACAGATAGCTTTGTAGGATTGTGAGGGCCTTCATAAATCCTGTCAAGATATTCTGGATCTGTAGCCTCCACAAACATAGTCATCTTGACCTTCCACATAGCATACTCTAATGGCCTCAGAATAGGAACCCTGATTGGTTCATAACGACTCACAGTAGTAGGAGCCTTTTCAGAAACAGTAGGTGTTGGTGGAGGAATTTCTGACATGATTATTGTTGTGTTTGGATCTTAACCTGTAATAAAGTAACAGATTGGCTTTGATACCACTTGTTAGGCCGAATACACAATTAATAATCAACTTTGTATGAGAGATTAATAAGTAAAAGCGTTTATGCACTTAAAAAAAACTTCTTGTATTTCAAACCCTCTTCGTGATGTAAAATATCACAAAGAGCTGCTAGGTTACAATAATGATAATTCGTTATCGATACCCTTCTAGGGTTAACCTATCTGTATTTATATACCATACAGCTACGATACAATCTCTAATTGATATTCCTAATAATCAGCTATACAATGATATCAATTACAGATTGTCACACGTCTCCTATGTTAACTCGATCTCTTTGATAGCTATCCAATCTTCAAAGATATCTCTTCCATAATTAACCTTCAATCACTGTTGAACAGTAGACGTGCGCTTCCTTCAGACAAAGTTTAACAAACTCTGTCAAGCTTCCAACTGTCAGAGTTTACGCAAACTCTGACTGCTTCCAGCTAAACTCTGATAACTCCCTGTAACACTTAAACACTGATCAAAACACATCAATTATATTTAACATTTTGATATTGGTATTCTGAATTTAATTCTATTGTAGGATCTGATAAAGCATGTGTACGGAGGTACCCTTGGGTGGACCGTTTCACTGGTAAGTAATATTTGATGAGAGGTTATCGATTGTTCCGATACCTAGAACATTCTCTTCAGATTTTATAGTTTTCTTTTTCAAACTTAATAACTTCTTATCTCCATTCGTTGTCCGAGTAGCCTAAAGTTTCTTCAGTGGCTACGATGTTGAAATTCCGTTCTAGCCAATTGAAACTGGCTAGTCGATATGTCAATATGACTGACTAGTTGATTGCTCTAACTAGTCAAAATTGTAATGTTGTGAAGAACACCTAGCTAATTGTCCTAGCTAGTGGTGATGTCTCAAACAGGTGAACTAGCAAATTTTGTCTAGCTAGTTGCTAGTGTTTCTTGAAAAGGACTAGTTATTGTTTCACTGGTCCAACTCCCAATTTAATTCATTCCGAAATGCATTTTGCATGTGGTAAAGTATGATGATGAAAGTTTTGACGAATAACTTGATTGAGACCTAGTGAGGTCGCCCACTCAACTTGAATTCTACCCATCTTCGTATCAGACTTTATGTCAATTGAATATTCTGTTCTTTCATTCATATAATGAAGATTCATTTGAAACCATAGATTACTTGAATGATAAACTGCTTCATTTTTTTTATTGTCATAGAGTAGAATTGCTTTCGATCGATTGACCTTTATCAATGGGACTTTTTAGATCCTCTATTTTTTGAGGAAAAGTATTCACCAGATGTAAGAATGGTATAAAGACCATCTTTATGACTTTTGTATCCAACAATCATTGCCCTCGTGCAACACTCTCTATGATATCACATTACAAAATTATCAGGACATGAAGGAATAAACCTTGTTGTATTCTTTCTGTCCATCCTTACATCTCCAAAAATCGAGACACCTAGTATTTGGAACCATCAACATTCTTGGAACATCCAATGTGCAATTCTTATTGAAATTATCTATTGGACCTTGTTATTTTGAAACCATTCCTTTCAAAAGTGATTACTCTAAGGTGAACATGAGGTAAAATTGTGAACCGTTGCACCAATATAAGATAAAAAACCAAATGTTGTAATTGTGCAGCCAGAGCGTTATGCCGAGTAATTATTTAAAGTAGGAATAACATGTCGGGGCATACCACAAGGACCTTTAATATTAGTGTGAGGAAGGTTATAAGAAATGATGAGGTGGTTGGGAGTACGCTCCTACCAACGTTGTCAGGATGTTATATTAATGAATTCTGGAATTACCAAGCCTTTTCCTGATCCAAGAAATGCAAATCGATTGCGATGTAAGACATATCCTTAGAGGAAACTAACATGGAAGTGAGATGGACAAGAAAGGAAGAAATATCGTGGCAAGAATGTGAAGCTTTACTTAGCTTAAAGGGATTGATGCACATAGAGAGACATAAAGTTTAAAAGGCCCCTAATAGCAAATGGATGCATGGATATATCCCAATGATCCTTCGAGATTACCACCTAATCAAGTTTATTGGGAATCGCAGCAGCATGCAGGCCTCAGACTGATTGGCGCCAGTTGTGAAAGAGGACGAGCGTATGACATCTTACATATACCATCGAGAATCAATACCCCTAACTGGAGATGTGAGAATTGTTGACAAGTTAAAACGCGTAGTTGTTTTTCAAAGATAAGGTTGAAAAGCGGGTTTCACCAACTCAGATCAACCTCTGTACTGTGCCAAAGTTAGCATTTCACACTAATATAAATGTTATAAAATTATGGTAGTATCGTTTGAGTGGACTTATGAGTCAAAAGCCTTTATGGATTAATGAACAAAGTTTTGGAATAAAATGAGATATTAGCAACAACCTCGTTGTTAGCTATACTTAATGATAAAAAGAGGACTTTGAGAGTCACGATGATGCATCTTTCAAGAGTTTAAGTGGTGTGCCGATGCAGTAGAAAGGGGATGATAGCCTATACTTCTAGACAACATAAAGGTTACGGGATAGGATATACTAACCGTGAGTCGGGGATTTGTCATGATAGCGTTCAAGCATAAAACTGAAACGTTAACCTTATGAGAAAAGTGTGAAATTTTTCCACAAGTGCCATAAGTATATCTTCACATTAGAACTAAACATGAGAAAGAGAAGGTGACGAAAGGGATCAGGGAGTATAATGGGGAAATTTGTTATTACCCAGGAAAGGCAAGTGTGGTGGTCGATACCTATAGAAGGGATTATTCGAAATTGGAATTCAGTCAGTATTGACTAAGAAAATAGAGCATATACAATAAAGAATAATGTTGGAGGAAAATGACTAAATTATGGGGAAGAACAAAGATGTATAGAGAATTAAGAGAATGTTTGGCAAACGGAAATGAAGAATGGTATTGGCAAACTATTAAGTACAAACGCGACATGTCAAAAGCAGAATGATAGAGATCTAGTGGATAGAATTATAATGAATTTCATAAGTAGGTCGCCAAAGACCGAGCCAAGAGATGGCCCTAGTTGATTTATAATTGTTGGACCAAGTAATTTACCTACGAGAGACTTTCCATTTAAAAGTATCGATTTATATACGGAAGAGATGATGGTGCAATATAAAACTTCTGCAGCGATTACGTCAGATAGAGACTTAAGGTTAAACTTCGAATATTGAAGGTGCTTTCAAGTATATTTAACAAAGAGATTGAGCGTATGTACTAATTTGATCTGTGGCTGACGGACAGGGAAGAAGAATTATCCAGACGATCGAATTTATATTTAGTGTCGTGCCTTAGATTTCATGGGGCAGTCGAGAATAAAAACTTATCAATGAAATGAATGTTGTTATCACGATCGTCACTATGCGAACGTAAGGACGTCTCTTGTAAAGCGTACTGCGAAAGAAGAAGTTTCGCTTTTCTTGCGTTATGAAGAAGTCAATGAACGAGGGACATAGTAGCTTAATTGGTTCGACGTATACCGAAGACTATACAGTATCTATAGCAAGTGGTAATGGCTGACGGGAGGCAACACATGCGTGCTAATCAAGCCAAGGAATATGAGGAATACCATGCGTATTGACGTTGTCTCAGATTATAAAACACGACCACAAAGTATTCACGGGCCAACGATACAAGGACTCAACACGGATACTATGAACAAGGTAGTAGAGGAATGTATAAGTATTGGGATAGAAATTTTCATTCATAGAACAACCGATAAGGAATACAGGTCGAGGAGAGTATGTGTTGAGAAACAACATTAAAGCGTTGGTGAGACCAAGGTGAGAGAACAAAAGGGTTGAAGTGTCAACCTGAGAGTTGGAAAGGGTAAAGTTGGAATTGTATCCACAACTATTTTCCTTAGGTTCTTAAGATAGAATCCTTTTAAGGAGATGAGACTGCAATAGCCCTAATTTTCATGAATATTCGAAACCCGGATGAATAGTAATTTTATGGGTGGATGAGAAAATTTTGCAATCACGATATGTACGAATTATTAAATGAAGATTTCGAATTGATATTACGTCTTTACGGTATAGACGAGTGTATGTAAAAGTCATTAGTTTTTTTTTTTTTACGAAACCCATTATTTCGAATGGTCAAATTTTATGAGATATCAAAGGAGTATGAGGTGGGAGACTTCGTGATGCTAAAGGTATCCCCTGGAAAGGATTGATGCGGTTTGTTAAGAAAGAGAAGCTAAGTTTGAGGTTTAATGGACCTTTTGAGATTTTGAGGCGTATTGGGAAGTTAGCCTACGAGTTAGCCTCACCCCAAGCTTGCAGCAAATTCATAATGTGTTTCATGTGTCTATGTTACGACCCTACCACACCGACTATCGGCATGTGATAGAGTACAACCAAGTGGACCTATGACCCGACTTGACCTATGTGGAGCAACCCGTGGAAATCATGGATAGAGAAGAACAAGTGCTGAGGAACAAGGTTTTCAAACTAATAAAGAATTGTGAGAAAATCAAGATGTGGAAGAATCCACCTGGCAGTTGAAAGAGTGAAACAAAGAAGGAGTAACACCAGTGATTCCTAAACTGATTCCGGGACGGAATCCTTTTAAGGAGGGGAGACTGTAAGAACCCAAAATTTCGGTAGAATTAAAACTTTTCCTATTATGATGAAGTGCATCAATGAATAGTGATTTGGTGGATGAATAGTGATTTTAAGGATTAAGAAAATTTTTAATGCCACCTATGTACGAGACATGGTGTGGATATTCCGAAGTTATACTAGTAATCTACGGAGTAAATAAGTGTATGTAAATGCGATCGGAATTCAGAAATTCCAAATTCTATTTTCGTGTAATATTTGATCGAGCAGTGAATTATATATCAGTAATATCAAGAAATGAGATGTTTAATTTGAGGAATTGAGGAGTTAATATTTTGGAATTTTATTATAATTGATTTGAGAATTTGGAACGAAAACCACTGAGGAAGTGAAACAAACGTTCTAGAAACCGCTGAAACTTTACAATGAGATTAAGCGATTGAACGAACGAAGCATGGATTAAGGATATGGTATATTAAGAGTCCAAGGAAGGATATATTATGAGAAAGAAAGAGGATTGAGAGTAAACTCCTAGAATTGAGAAATAGAGAATGCTTGAGAAATCGGGAGAACGTTTTCTGAGATAAAGAGAAATAAACAAGGGATGTTGGAATTAATATTCATTCGAGGTATTGTGCCATATTAGAGCAATAATATGCAAAGTATAAGTTGTAACGTATTAATTTTATTCACGAGACAACAAGGAAATCAAATTGGTGGGAAAGAAAACAAAGCCAAGGGACTTAAGTGCAAGAAACAAGAGATAAGGACTTAGGTGGAAAAGGAGGAAGGACTTGGTTGCATTTTAAGTGGATAAAAATCCAAGGGAGCCAATGGGAGTGTGACACCTAGCAAGGATAAGGATGCATCCAAAATATCTAGATATATTACATGTGTAAGCATCATTGGAGATAAAGAACAAAAAGCAAAAACCAAGAAACTCCATTTTCTCTCCATTCTGCCCAGCAGAATGTCCTCTCAGTAAAACGGGCCTAGAGCCTTCATTACTCAATGGAATTTCGTGTTCTTTATATGGTTAGAAAGCTGTGAAGATGCTCTACAAGTCTCATTTAGAAGCCTCGATCAGAAAAGCTAGGTAAGGGCCTCGTTTTCCATGATCTTTCAGTCGGGTTCTAATAACTCCGAATTACTAACTTTGTTTTCTTCATTTCTTTTGATCATCCAAGCTTACCCAAGGGTATACAAAGATTATACAAGGTTTAGAAAGCTATTAAACACATCAAGGAAGGTATAAAACTCTAACCACTCTTAGTCATGGATTGTTTATGGTTTATAATGTTAGATCTAAGAGTTTTAGTGCATATTTTGGTAGTATGAGTTGTAGATGATGAAATCTTGAAGTTATGTGCTTGTTATGATGGTTTTAAGGCTTGTACTTAGATTATGTAACCCCATGAATGCTATAGAGACAAGTCTTGGTGGTTTTGATGGTAGATGTGATGTATAAAGTGAGTTCTTGAATGTTTGAGAAAAGATTAGTGCTGTGTAAATTTCTGGGAGCATGTACTGTCTTGTGAGAGGGTTTTGAACCCCCAAATCTAGTCACCCGAGGACCTAATTTATATGGTTGGAAAGATAATTGAATGTAGTTTCTGGAAATATAAGGTTCATACCCAGGAGATGTGTAGGTCTTGAGTTATGGCCAGATTAGTGCAGTGTGGTTCTGGAATTCGGACTGCACTGTGTTGTCCACTTGTGAACTGAGTTAGGACCCCTTAAAATTATGCTAGTGTTATGAAAATTTGAGGGTAGTCATATTATACCGTTGTGAAGGCCGTCCAAAAAGAATTGGGGTAAAATTTGTATCTTTCAATTTTATAAAAATGTTAAAGCGAAGTGCGCACGAGTGAAAAATCACCTAGGAGGTTAGTTTAACGTAGTTTTAAGAGTACTCACTTGTGTTTCAAGTTTGAGGGATGGATTCGAGTCGAATGGGTAATGAATGTGATAAAGTGATGACATGGTCATATAGGAGGGTTAGTTGTCACAAATTGGAGTCGTTAAGTTGGTCTAACATCCTTTAAAACCTTACGATTAAGTAGTGTTGTTAAGGTACTAACGTACGAATATTGATTATGTATAGATCTTCGTTCCACGTCGCAAGCTCAACCACCCCACCCTAACCAAGGCAAGTTTACTTTTCAAAACTTATATATAAGGATTTTCACTGTTGTGTTTGTAACTTCCAAACGTATTATATGCTTATGCTTTACGAGATTATGTTGAAGTTTGAGATTTATGCATATGTGTTGTACACCCTTGAACTTAGAATGAAAGTGTTTCCTTCGGACAACGACTCTAGCAATAGGGGTCGTAGCGGTCCAAATATACTATTGACCGGGGAGCGGTATATTATTATATCGTGATTAAATTGGAAAACCCGAAGAGTCATTCGGGAAGTATCGTATACTTAAGTATTTATTATTTTTACGTTGTTAAAAATACTCAAAAATATCTATCTTGGATTAAAATCTTATATTAATTAGATAATTATTTTATTAATTGTTATATTAAATCAAAAAAATATCATTTATTAATTATTGTTCATTATTTTAAAGACAAAACTAATCCAAGATACCTTTAGCATTTTCAAACTCGAACTCTTTCGAACCCAAAACACTTTCGAAAACCCCCGGTCAGGTTTTGCTTCTTGTACACTTTTCAAGAATTATCGGTCGACTGAGGTCGAACTTCAACTACTCGAATTTTCTATCAAAATGATTTTTGACAAGAAAGGAAAAATAAGGGGACTCTGGCAGGTGTGGGAATCGTTGACGAATGATTCCCGGGATGTGTAAGCGGCCGTGAGCCAGGCGGTCCATCAATTATTCCGGCCCAGGTGTTGCCGAAGGATGATTAAGGATGTAGTTTTCATCGAGGGTGATTAAGGATGTAGTTTTCACCCGAGGGTAGTTACGGATGTAGTTTCTATCCTTCTACTAGTAGAGAAGACCCTTGGATTGTTGGACTTGGTTGTGGCGACTGATCATCATCAATCCTTGTCAGGTTTTATATTTTCTTCCAGTCCCATCCTTCACTTTGGAAAAATACTCAAACACTGCTTCTTGGGCCTAAGTGCAAAGTTGCCGATAGTGTGGTTTTTGATAAGAAAAATATTGACATCGTGCAGTATCTAGAACTGCAAGATTTTCTATAAAGATTGGCACGTGTTAGTGCACTCTTGCAATTATTTCAAAGAATAAAATGTTTTTGAATGAGAAACCTTCTAAGCTAATGGAAGGAAAGAGGTTTTCAATGATGTATTCCCTGTACAGTATGTTAACCGTAGAGTGTTTTGCCGAAAATGATATACTCATATGTATATATTTTCAAACTTGAGATATATTGAAATGGGAACCTTATAAAGGGTTCATATGTTATTCTTAAAGCTCCTTAGTGAGTATAGATGTTTTATTCAAACTCGGACATATATATTGTCCAATTATGTTTTGAAATCTGAGATATATACCCATATAGTTGGGAATGTTTTCGAAATAAACCACATTATTATTTTTCAAAATGGTGAACTTGCTGAGCATTATGTAGCTCATTCTTGCTTTATAAAAACTTTTCAGAAAGAGAGGAATTTGGCCGATTAACTCCGCACGAGCAGAAGAGGAGTAGAAGATTTACCCCGGAGATGATTTAGTTCCTGATAAATACTACAGAGTAAGTCTGATAGGTTTTCAACTGTAATAGTAAGACTTGTCTTCAAGTGTAGTTGTATAAGTGGAAGTGCGTAAGATTCTGGATTGTACAGATGAATTGTAATATTTAGTATTAGTTTTGATTATCGTTTCGGAGGCTCTAACTTGTTTGTGCGTATGATTGAGGTTTGGATGGATGTATTGTTGAGTTGTAAAGTTAATACAGGTATGATATGGTTGGATGGTGATGTGACGACCTGAATCTTTGACCTCGGATTTGGGGGCGCCACATCCAAGCAGGTAGAACCATAAGCAGTCCTAATTTAGGAAATAATAGTCATCAGATTGGAAGTTTAACCACTAGAGAGGAATCAATTTTATACATCCCTTAGAAGGGAATCAACAGTTTCAAACTAAAACTTGTCACAACGTCCTGATACCTATACGTTCTGAGATTCAATATTACCAAATGTCAGTCTACCTGACCACTAATCTCAGAAGGAACATTACCGTCGGAGTTGGTTGTTCCACAAAATTGGCACTACTAGGGCCATTTGAACCTGGTGAACCGTGCTGTCCGAATGCCTCCGCAAGTACTTTATCGTGCTAAGCAAGCACACATCCTAATCATTTATGTGAAGCATCGTTGGAAGCACAAAGTCTCCTTTTTCCATTAAGCAATGCCAACTCTTGGTCATTACCCATTTCATCTTTTAGTTCCAGGAAGATTTTCTCACATTTTTCTCTTTAACTGCTGATCGTACTACTTGATCCATTATAACTCCGCATCGGAGTAAACTTAAGGTAACTACTATAATCCATTCAAAGAAAGAATTTAATATTCCTCTGAATCACATGCATCTAACATTTCTGGTTCATCATTTTACTGAGTTGAAATTAACCCTATACTCAGTCTCTGGCAGTAGTCTCATTACGAGTTCATCTTGACTCGCTGGTCTTATCTTCCGGTAGGTTCTAAGATCATTGTCTTGCTTACTACTTCCTTCTCAACTATTCCTAGGGACTCTGCTCCTCGCCCTAAATCGATGTCTTTGATAATCATACATCCCTCTAGCTCTTTCTTCGTTAATATGGAAGTCTCTATGGATTCTCGTTTATTCCCGTATAAGATCTCAAGTGATCCTTTCAATCCGTCTTACTTGATGGTACTACCTCCAGTAGTCCGGCTACGAATCCAACATGAATCTTCAGTTCTCTTGCTAATAACTCAGTTCTTTATGCTCCCTTTTCTGAGCACTATACTTTAATCATCACAGTCTTTGTAACACCCCCAGATCCGGGGTCCGGGATCCGGTCGTTACGGTCTCCAATTCTGTCCACAATACTTGAACTTACTTCTACTCAAAATAAATTACATCTTTATGACCCAACACAACAATATAAGACACACCCGTTATAGTCCCAGAGATGAAATCAGAGTAACAACCAAATTTTATTAAACACATTATGAGTTCTTACAACCCAAAAGAGTTACAATATGAATACCTGCTCTTTGCCATCCATTTACATAAGTCGTACTAGACCCTATACTTGGTATTGAAAGAATAAATCTATCCTACCAATAGCTTTCTCTTCGGCTCTGGTAGTCTCATCGTCCTCGCCAGCGTCAAGTGCGCCTTGTGCGAGTCATCTGGTCTAGTTGTTGTTGTGATATAATAATAAAGCAAGGGTGAGCAATAGCCCACCAACAATAATATTTAAGTGAACGATAATATATAACAGTTCAAAAAGTATCTTTCAAACCATATGCCATGCATTTACGGAAATGATGCCAGAATAACATGAACGATGAAGTTACGAGGTAACCCAAAATGCATATATAGGTGGGAATATCTGCTATGTCAAAGATAAGCTAGATATTATCATTTATCATATAAAGAGGAACTTGCAAGGAAAATATTGCAATTCCAATTATTAACATTTTTCGAAGTCCTACAACCTGAAAGAAGTCTCTTCGATACGTGTTGCGGAAGACACCGTCAACCTGAAAGAATTCTCTTTGATACGTGTTGCAGGGAATTCCCAATTTGGGAGATGAACCAATACTGGAGTTATCACGCGCCAGCTGTCCCACTCCCTGATGATCAGTCGGGGATGGTACAACTCAATATAGTTTACTACCGGTAGAAAGAAGAACTGACGGCTCCACTTGTCGATTGCCTTTAATAGTAACTCCCTGGCCAATGGTTAGTCCTTGTGATGGACCGCGCGACTCGGCCTCTTACACACGACTCCTAGTTCGAATAAATCCATAGTATTGAAATGTAGAGTTTGTCCTCCCTTCCCCAAGTAAGAGTTTGTCCTCCCTTCCCCAAGTGAAATACTTGTTGATAAGACTCCACAAAGTAGTCGTATCTAGTTGGAAAGGAAAATTCACCAATATTTCCCAAGCTTTTGCTTGTTAATGGATATCAATTTGTTCCAACAATCTTACCCTTCGAATGATGAGAAGGTACACACAGACTTAATGAGTCCATAGCAACCAAGTTGCGAGTGAAAAAGATAAATTATGACCGGGAAGTCAACAAGATAAATAACCTTTCTCAAGTAGGTTCCCCTATAATATGGAAGTTTGAGCGAGCATTTAAATCCTTTTAAGATAGATTTAAATGAAAAATAAAGAGTTGGGAACCTTTCCTTGATAAAATAGTCGTAAAAAGACTCCGAAATATTTTACATAATATTTGGAGGTGAAAGATAATCTCCAAATAATATAAATTATTTTAAAAAGAATTTAAAAGAATTAAATAAATATTCCAAGAATATTTATTAACTCAATAATAATTACAGAATATTATTAAATCATAATATTGCTCGTAAGTAATCCTCGAATGAATATATAGAATTATTTACTAAATAAATCACTCCTTAAATGAATATTCAAAATAATATTCATTAATATTTAGACTCCAATAAGTATTTTAAATAATATTCAATAAATGAGTCAAACTTTAAATGAATATCTGAAAATAATATTCCTTTAATAAATAATCTTCTAAATGAATATGAAAATAATATTCATTTAGTAATCAAAACTTTAAAGGAATATTCGAAATAATATCCCTTAAGTAATTAGAACTTCCAATGAATATTTTAAAATAATAATCATTAAGTACATAAACCTTAAATGAATATTTGAAAGTAATATTCATTTAATAAATAACATTCTAATGAATATCAAAATAATATTCATTAAATAATCAACTCTAAATGAATATTCGAAACTAACATTCGTTTAATATCTCTCGACCGAGATAATACTCGAATAACATTCCTCGAAAAATTTCCAAATAATTGATACTTTATGGAAATATAAATAACATTTAATAATAACATTCCTCAGATAAATAATAATCTGTCGTTGGAATCCCTTCGGGTTTCTACGACTATCTATATCTCAAAATACCGACTACCGGTCCATATTTAAGAATGAATATCATATGCCCTTCGCTAAGGGTCTTACCAAAACAATCCGGCTTATAACTGATAATTTGTATCTAGTCTATAAGCCAATGGCAATTCAGGGAGCAGGTATCATAATATAATTTGACAATAGGCATGCATGTTATGGCATATGTAAGATGGCATTCACATATATATATATATATATATATATTATCATAACAACAGGTTCAAAGTTTTGAACACTTGCCTGGTAATCGGGTGTGGGTGGAGATAGCGTGTCCTGAGTCTGCTCGATGATCTAAAAAGAATCAGAACATTCGAGATTAACCACTTATCACGTTTTAAAAGTCTATGTATAAACTTCACTTAAATCGAAACACGTTTTCCATTCATCTCGTTATACACCTTTTAGTGTAACTCTTTTTATTACTGATACGATCCGACATTTGTTCGTTATTACGACATGTCATCATACCCACACTCGGTATATACTTAAGTCGTATAAGTTCTAAAGTCGATCGATTACGAACCGAGATTAAACCTCGGGTTTTATCGTTCGTTTTCTAAGTGTTTTACCAAAGTTATAACCAAGCGGATTTTTAGGGGTTCGTTCGCGTTTAACTTCGATTCCAACATTTTTATAAAATCGGAAAACGATCTGTTCGATATGTGGTTTTCTTTCATACCTTCCTTATGACTCCTAGTATTTATTTACCAAGATTCGCCACTGAGTAACATGCTCACGAGGGTTCAATATTGAAGTTACGAACTTTTACTTACGGTTCCGAACCAATTTTAGTAATTTGATCATAACTCCTAAACCGCAAGTCGGAATGTTTCTTGGGATATGTCCTAGCCTTAATAAGCCTTGTATGTGCCTTTCCTAGCCTTAACAAACTTTTGATCATCATGGAAATCAAGATAAACAAAGTTAATTCAAGAAGGTTACTATTCATCCTCCTCTTTCATGATTTTTTTGAAAATGGAAACTAAGGAATTTAAAGCTAAAATTTTGAGAAGATTACTTTCTTGAAATATATGACTTACCTTAAAAATTACAAGAACAAATGATGGGGGGAGCTTGGACTTTGGATTTGGAATTAAGAGCAAGGTCGAATGGATGAACAAGGGGGGGAGAGTTTTGCTTGGCTTCATGGAAAATAATTGCATAAAGTGATCTTGCCTTGCTAGTATCTTGATGTTAAAGTAGCTTTATTAAAGTGGTGATGTCATGGATGATGAACTTTGAGAGACATGTGTCTTGTTTTTATGGTTGGATGAGAAAAGGATGCTAAGTACTAGTTAATCTCTAATGGTTCTAGTTTGTAATGTAACTAGATTGGTTACTAGATATTTATCACTTGCACATGCATGTATCTTGCTTCCTCTTCTTGTTTCTTTGTCCGTTTATTGCTCAATTCATTGATCATTCGGAGGAATAACTCATTCGTTACTAGTTAGGGTTTTACCGGAAATCGTAATAATATTTACACCATCATTCTCAATTCTCTTTCATAATTCTTGAACCTATTTTCCTTAAATCCCTTCAATAATTCTTTAAGTCTTTCAGTGTCCAGGGAAATCTTGGGGAAAATAAAAGTGCTGTTTTTCAGAATCCGACAGCTTTTACATACACTCTTTTTCCCCCTGGATCACTAATACGAACTCAGAATCTCGTTCCTGGTACTTCTATATAGTGTCGTCTCATAATATTCTCTTTTCCACCAAAACACTATTCATTCTTTATTCTTTACTTATTCTCTTAGGGTTGTACAATTATCCCTGATCTCTTTCGATCGTTCCTTAACCTTTTTACGGAACCACTGGACTAATAACAGATATCGATTTGGATGACATAAGAATAATCTTCTTCTTTAGAATTATCCAATCTTAATTCCCTAGGAGATAGATAATTCTTATCTAAAGTGTCAACCAATAGTATTCTTCATGGCATATAAACATTTGAATCCAAATCTATTCCTTTCATTCATTATCTCAATCGTTACATCGTAGTCGTAATCACTATTCACCATTACCTAAGTACATAATAAAAAGTTTTAATTATATCCAAAATTTGGGGTTCTTACAGTCTTTCTGGCTGCAGCCCTCATTCCTCAAGGGTAAGCTCCTTATCCTAACAGGATTTTTCCTTATCTGCTGGAACCTCTTCCGGGTCTCCAGTATGGTACTCCATCGAATTACCCGCTGATCTTCAGCATATAAAGCATCATCGCGCTGCTGCTCGTATGCCTCAAGGTTTGTTGCCTTACTCGTCGATACAATATCGAGCTAAGTTACTATCATGATACTTAAGAGTTCCCATAAGGGTTTTATATGTCATCACTACATTAATTAGTCCGACTATGAACTTGGAAAGAGTTCTTATTATCTTAGTGAATTTATTGTTTTAACGTCGCCTCATCTCTGGGGTTTATAACGTACGCTCTGATACCATTTCTGTAACACCCCCAGATCCGGGGTCCGGGATCCGGTCGTTACGGTCTCCAATTCTGTCCACAGCACTTGAACTTACCTCAACATAAAATAAGTTACATCTTTATGACCCAACATAACAATATGAAACACACCCGTTATAGTCCCAGAGATAAAATCAGAGTAACAACCAAATTTTATTAAACACATTATGAGTTCTTACAACCCAAAAGAGTTACAATATGAATACATACTCTTTGCCATCCATTTACATAAGTCATACTAGTCCATATATTTGGTACTGAAAGAATGAATTTATCCTACCAATAGCTTTCTCTTCGGCTCTGGTAGTCTCATCATCCTCTCCAGCGTCGAGTGTGCCTTGTGTGAGTCATCTGGTCTAGCTGTTGTTGTGATATAATAATAATGCAAGGGTGAGCAATAGCCCACCAACAATAATATATAACTGAACGATAATATATAACAGTTCAAAAGTATCTTTCAAACCATATGCCATGCATTTACAGAAATGATGCTGGTATAATATGAACGATGAAGTTACAAGGTAACTCAAAATGCATATATGTGGGAATATCTGCTATGTCGAAAATAAGATAGATATTACCATTTATCATAAAAGAGGAACTTGCAGGAAAATATTGCAATTCACATTATAAATAATCTTCCAATACTGCCAACAATGATAATGTTGAAGAAAATAAAAGAATTTGAATGATGAACTTATGCTGGAGTATTCACCGCGCCCACTGCCAATCTTACGATGATCAGTCACAGATTGTACAGCTCAATTTAGATTTACTACCGGTAGAAGGAAGAACTGACGGCTTTACTTGTCTACCGCCCTACTAGCTCTCCCCGGCCAACGGTTGGGCCAAAGGGGATGGACCGGCGCTACTCGACCTCTTACACGACTCCAAGTTCGAAAAGAAATTCATGACTCTGAATGCAAAGTTCGTCCCCCTTTCCCCAAGTATAATACTTGTTGATAAGACTCCACAAAGTAGTCGTATCTACTTGGAAAGGAAAATTCAACATCTTATCTCCCAAGCTGCTGCTTGTTAGAGGATACCATGTTGTTCCAATAATCTTACCCCTCGAATGATGAGAAGGTTATTCAAAGATTCAATTGATAAACAACAACCGAGTTGCGAATGAAAAGAATAATTTTACAAGATTTATGACCTGGAAGTCAACAAGATAAATAACATTGTTCAAGTAGGTTCCCCTATAATATGGGAGTTTGAGCAAGCATTTAAATCCTTTTAATATAGATTTAAATGAAAAATAAAGAGTTGGGAACCTTTCCTTGATAAAATAGTCGTACAAAGACTCCGAAATATTTTACATAATATTTGGAGGTGACAGATAATCTCTGACTAATATAAATCATTTTAAAAAGAATTTAAAAGAATTAAATAAATATTCCAATAATATTTATTAACTCAATAATAATTACAGAATATTATTAAATCATAATATTGCTCGTAAATAATCCTCGAATGAATATATGGAATTATTTACTAAATAAATCCACCTTAAATGAATATTCAAAATAATATTCATTAAATTATTAAACTCCAATAAATATTTAAAATAATATCCAATAAATAGGTCAAACCTTAAATGAATATTTGAAAATAATATTCATTTAATAAATAATCTTCTAAATGAATATCCAAAAAATATTCATTTAGTAATCAAAACTTTAAAGGAATAATCGAAATAACATTCCTTAAGTAAATAGAACTTCCAATGAATATTTTAAAATAATATTCATCAAGTATATAAAACCTTAAATGAATATTCGAAAGTAATATTCATTTAATAAATAACATTTTAATGAATATCAAAATAATATTCATTAAAAAAAACAACTTTAAATGAATATTCGAAACTAACATTCATTTAATATCTCTCGACTGAGATAATACTCGAATAACATTCCTCAAAATATTTCCAAGTAATTGATACTTTATGGAAATATAAATAACGTTTAATAATAACATTCCTCAAAATCAATAATAATTTGCCGTTGGAATCCCTCCGGGTTTCCACGACTATCTGTATCTCAAAATACCAACTTCCGGTCTATATTTAAGAATGAATATCATATGCCGTTCGCTAAGGGTCTTATCAAAATAATCCGGCTTATAACTGATAATTCGTATCTAGTCTATAAGCCAATAGTAATACAGGGAACAAGTATCATAATATAATTTGACAATAGGCATGCATGCTATGGCATATGTAAAATGGAAATCACATATATATATTATCACAACAACAGGTTCAAAGTTTTGAACACTTGCCTGGTAATCGGGTGTGGGTGGAGATAGCTTGTCCTGGGTCTGCTCGATGATCTATAAACAATCAGAACATTCAAGATTAACCACTTAACACCTTTTAAGAGTCTAAGTATAACTTCACTTGAATCGAAACACGTTTTCGAATTATCCCGTTATACACCTTTTAGTGTAACTCTTTATATTACTGATACGATCCGACATTTTTTCGTTATTACGACATGTCATCATACCCACACTCGGTATATACTTAAGTCGTATAAGTTCTAAAGTCGATCGATTACGAACCGAGATTATACCTCGAGTTTTATCGTTCGTTTTCTAAGTTATAACCAAAGTTATACTTTTAAGGGGTTCGTTCGCGTTTAACGTCGATTCAAACATTTTTATAAAATCGGGAAACGATCCGTTTGACATGTGGTTTTCTCTCATACCTTCCTTATGACCCCTAGTATTTATTTACCAAGATTTGCCACTGAGTAACATGCTTTACGAGGGTTCAATTGAAGTTATGAACTTTTACTTACGGGTTCGAACCAATTTTAGTAATTTGACCATAACTCCCAAACCGTAAGTCGGAATGTTTCGATTCTTGCGCCAAAACGATCTATGGCTCGAGATCTACAAGGGAATGTCATTTATTCATCAAGGCCAGAAATTCATCCTAACTGTTATGCATGGTTTTCTAGAGGTTAACGAAAATCGGACGTTTCCAAATTGTTACAACAATCACCAAGCCACACCGGGCATACATACATCTTATACACATGATTCTCATCTCAACAAGTCCAGAAATATCATACTTCACTATCATATTCATTATATCTCTTAGATCAATAAAGCTAATTACATAATCATGCTTATAATACACCATTTCATAACTAATCTCAAAATCATCCAATAATCATCAAACTTAAACTAAGAGCTTGGGTTTCTTGAGATGATTACCTTCCTTGGAGTTTGTACTAGCCTTACTAAGCTTGATCTAGTCCTTGTATATCCTTAACAAAGCTTGGATCAACCAAAGAAAACAAGAAATCAAAGATTAGTTCTTGGAAGTTACTATTCACCCTAAAATTGTAAAACTCATAGAAAATTGAAAAATAAGAATTTAGCTCTCAAATTTTTACCACATCTTGGGCTCTTCATAAGCTTTGTTTTGAGTCCTAGATCATCAGATATGAAGCTTCCTAACTATGGTTTTGAGCCCTCTTTTTCTGCTGGACAGAAACTGGGCAGATTTGTTTCCCCAACTTTGAGCATGGATTTGACTAGGCTATACTACTTTGTTGGCCATGAAATTTTGAGCGAATATTACCCATGGATTTGAGAGGCTATGGTTAAAATTTGGTGATTTTATCATGGATAGAAATGGAGATATGAATTTATCTTTTATAGTGGTTCTTGCTGGACAGGTTTAAGAAAATGGAGAGAATGGAGTTGTCTTGCTTGATGTCTTTGAAAAATAATGCATAAAGTGATGTCTTGAATAATATCTCATCTTATGTTCACTTTATTAAAGTGATGATGCATGGAGTGATGTATTTGGGAAGACAAGTGTTGAGTTTTGGATGGTTACAAGCTAACTAAGTGGTTGGTTTTCTAAGTACTAGTTTCTTGCTAAGTATCCTAGTTGCATGAGTCATCACTTGGTTTGCTAGATATTTTCCACCACTACATGCATGTATCTTGATTCCCAACTTGTTTCTTTGTCCGGTTATTGCTCATTTCGATTGATCGTTCGGAGGAATATTTCACGGATTTCTAATTAGGGTTCACGGGGAATCTTCTTAATATTAATACTATCATTCTCCATCTTTCTTACTAACTTTCGAATTTATATTCCTTAAATCCTTTCGTTAAATTCTTAAGTCTATCAGTGTCCAGGGAACTCTTGGAGAAAACCCTGAATACTTCTATATAGTGTCGTCTCATAATATTCTCATTTCCACCAAAAACACTATTCATTCTTTTTTTCTTTACTCATCCTCTTAGGGTTGTACAATTGTCCCTGATCTCTTTCGATTGTTCCTTAACCTTTTTACGGGCCCACTAGAACAATAACAGATATCGATTTGGATGACATAAGAACAATCTTCTCCTTTACAATTATCAAATCTCAATTCCCTAGGAGATAGATAATTCTTATCTAAAGTGTCAACCAATAGTATTCTTCATGGCATATAAACATTTGAATCCAAATCTATTCCTTTCACTCATTATCTCAGTCGTTACATCGTAGTCCTGATCACTATTCACCAATACCTTAGTACATAATAAAAAGTTTTAGTTATATCCAAAATTTGTTCCACATCCTAGGGATTTAGGTTATGTGATTGCTGCTGGTGGAGGTGATGCACCGCCTCATGTGCCTGTGCCTGAGGATGTTCCTACTGCTTCTCAGTATAGACGGTTGATACGTCGAATGGATGTGATGTATGAGGGTCATAGCCGTTTTGCACAGGAGCTGACTCAGACGCTTGGGACTACTTTTGCTTCTAGTGGAGTGAAGGTGACTTGGCCGGTTTTTGGTGCGCACAATGTGTACCCACCACCGGATTCTCCTCCTCAGGAGGGTGGTCCTGGTGGTCCGTAGGTATGTGTTTCTACTATCCTCTTATTTACTTTCAATGAGGGCATTGAAAATTTTAAGTTTGGGGGTGGATTTGAGGGTTAGTATTTGTATATGTGAGCATGTAGAATTCATATAGCATCATATCTGCATGTTTAGTATTAGTATCATGCATGATATATGTCATATAGAGCATTCTGTTGCATGTTTGTCTCATATTGTATGAGATTTCATATAGTTGCATTGCATGCATATTCATGATCCCTTATTATGAGCTAGTGCGGTTAGGTAGGTCGATGTTGATTTGGGTGTGAAAAGGATGAATAGAGGGCTGATTTTATATTCTGATGAAATTGACAAGCGTGTTTCATGAACAAAATTTTTACACAGTCTCGTCGTTTGCTTTTGGGCTAGGTTGAGGTCATACTTGTTCGAATCTAGGATTTAATCACTTGATTATGGTTAGAATTTGCTTTATTCTCTTGATGATTTGGGAGCACTGATATATAAGTTTGGGGGAAACCAGGGTTGATGCTAGTTTGTATTTATTTGTTATTAGCTAGGTGTCAATTGGCTAGTAGCCAGCTCATTTTTATGAGTAGTCTAGGGTTGGAATTGAGAATTCTCATTCCAGATTGCATTTAAAAAAAATCAGAAAAAAAGAGTGTGAAAAAAAAAATGAGTGATTGTGAGTGTGTGAGTATGCAGAATTGATCAGGGTGAGCTCTTTAATACTCGAGCAATTAAGTTCTAGGGGACTTTGTGCCTAGTGACCTAAGGCTTTTATAGTCTGGGATCCACTAACCCAATGCTCGCTACATGGGTATTATTGTATAAGCCTTTAGGGGTCTCATCCATTACACGGTCAAATAAGCATGTGTGTTGTGTATATAGTGTCTGTGTTATAATAAAGCATGGATTTCTGTCTACCTTAGATGATGATAGAGGTGTGTCTTAAGTGATCTTGTGACTAACGTTCATTCTGATTATAAACCTGTGATTGTCTTGGTGAAAGATGGGTATGATTTTTGGTCTAGTGTAGGAGTATATCTGACGAGCATTGCACACACGCACGTTCTGATCATGTATTGTTAGTATATCAGAATTTAATCGAGCTCTGTTTGGATTGATTGCATTCGTTGAGATATTTTCCTGCTGAGTGGTATTGGTGAGTTTGAGGGGATCTGTTGCATTCATATTAGTTACATTCATGCATTGCATTAGTTAGATGGATTTTGTAGGTACATTCGATATAGGCCCTCACGAGACCTTACTCGTCCACTAGGGCTGCCTAGGGGTTTAAAGGGCTTGTTGCATATGCCAAATGCAACCGTGATCACCAACGGAAGTGGTAATAGCTAGTATAGATAGTTTTGGTTGTTTATGCTTGAGGACAAGCATCGGTTCAAGTTTGGGGGTGTGATAAGTGGATTTTTATCTACTTGGATCATTCTATTTTGGCTTTAATTGATCGCTTAATTCTCAAGTATTTGTGTGGTTTAATGTGTTTTGTGGAGATTGTACAGGAATTATGTTTTGCAGATTGTTATGGCGTTTTTGTGGTCTAAGGAACAGAAGTGAGACGTGTGAGAACGGTGCGCGAAGAAAGCATTGCAAGGGAAGAAAATCTACAGGAACAATATTGGTATAGTGCGACCGCGCGGAAAATGAACTGCAGGAGAGCGCGACCGCGCCAAGGAAATTGAAGGAAATTGCCAGCTTTGGTATAGCGCGACCGCGCGGGAAATGAACTACAGGAGAGCGCGACCGCGCTGCAGGATTCCTGGCCGACAGAAAGTATTCTGATTCAGATTTTGATAAGGGAATTTGCCGCTTTCTTGTCCTATTGAACATGGAAATATTCTTGGACGGTGGGAATGATCTAGAATCATTATATGACATGGAAAATTGCAATTTGTATCATAATCAAAGATGGAAACTTGTCAATTACGATTCCTACTCAAGAATGGCAATTACTTGGAGAAGAGGCAATATTGAGCTATAAATACACATGCTGGGAGGTCTAAAATCATATACCACAACACCGTACACCAGAGATCAGATTACTTCACATCACATACACACTTTTGAGCACGAGATCGAGAAGCCAAGGCGAGGATTGTGACAACAAGAAGATCTATACATAGTTTTCTTGTATTCTTACTAGGCGTATCTTTTGGATGCTTGTTCATTACTCGGATTTGTTCTCTAAACCTTGTTACTATTGATTTATTCATCATTATTATCTTATTCTTTATCATGTTTTCATCAAACCCCATGATGACGAACGGTTCGATTATAAGCTAATCGCCGTCATGGGGTCCTAACTGATTTACTTATGAAATTTAGTTGTTGATTGTCTAACTGAAATATGTGTGGTAAATTTGCGATATCCTTGTATGGTCGTTCTTAATGCTTTTAGATGCGTAGCTAACATCTAAATTGAATTGTTAATCTTTTGTGAAGCGACAGTGGATCTCTAGATTCAGAACTTGCCATGCTAGCATAAGTTTGTGAATTGTTTTCATAAATAGTGGTGTGATTTGAACTATCTCATACTACCTTGTGTAATCTTTGAGGATAACTTGTTCTTCAACCGTTATGTTTTCAAATTCTATAGATATATCGGGTCTAAGCATAATTGGTTCCTACTTGATGTCTATCTCTTTTGTGGATTTTGAGTAGATTGGTGTGCGTTTACTGAAAGGTAGCGTATACTTGTTTCGTGTTATCTGATTAGTTATTGTAACCACCATACATGTTGATCAAGGGCATGATCTCTAAAGGAAGTACTTAATGAAGTTAGGATCCCATGTGTTCTCTCGCATAAGTAATTCAATTAGTTAATTAATTTGTAGTTTGATAATTGGTATAATTAGTTAACTTAGATAATAAAAAAATCCATATTAATATTTGTCTTAGCAGTGAGTAATAACTAAAAATTGGTGCATAGGAAATAGACTGAATTAAAACCAACTCAGATCCCTGTAGGAACGAACTCAACTTATATCTGTATTACTTGTGACCACGTGTGCTTGCGTGATTTTGTGCTAACACTTTAGTCTATAAAGTTCTTTATCCAGTCTATAGACATAGTCTGGATATTTAGGATCAATGAATCCAGGAGGTTGTTCAACATATACCTCCTCTTTCAATTCTCCATTTAGAAAAGCACTTTTCGCATCCATCTGGAAAACCTTGAATTTCTTGTGGGCTGCATATGCCAGAAAAATTCTGATGGCTTCTAGCCTTGCAACTGGAGCAAAAGTCTCATCATAGTCTATTCCTTCCTGTTGAGAATACCCCTTTTCAACTAGTGTTGCTTTATTCCTTACAATTGTGCCATCTGAATCTGTCTTATTTCTGAACACCCATCTTGTGCCCACAATTGACCTACCCTTTGGCCTTGGTACTAGTTTCCAGACTTCATTTCTTTCAAATTCATTTAGTTCTTCTTGCATAGCTGTAATCCAATCAGAACTCTTTCATTACTGAATTCTTGAATTCAGTTCCATTATCACTTCTTAGAATCTTGACTTTGTACTTTGTGCCAGTTTCAATGAGTCTCACATGATCCAAAAGTATCTCAGCTGTTTCATCTTTTCTGTGCAGAAAATACACCCAGGTAAATCTAGTATGTAACACCCTCACTATCCCATAATAATAATATACACATTTTACAATAAAATAAATATTTTTACAGAAGAATTTTAGAAAATTTTGGCATGATGTATTCATAAATAGGACTAACCACCTGTCCAAATCAACCAAACCAAACCAACTATAACCAAACCTGCTCACGGGCATAATAATAGCAAAATTTATAAAGAAACATAAACTCTGACTAGCCAAGACCGCTCACAGGTCACAGTATGAAAGAACTACTAATTAACTATTACAACCCAAGTTCTGAATAAAATAATATACAACTCAATAAATTAATTAATCTGTCTAACCGATACAGAAATGATAAGAAATAAGGTTATAAGCTGTCTACTCATCCCACCACCTCAACTCTCTGACTGCCCCTATGGCTGCCCCAACCTGACGGTCCACTCCTCCTAGACATCTTCGTGTTTAGCTGAAGAAACAGGATTAGCAAGTAAGTGAGCTAAGAATGCTCAGCAAATATATAATTTATAAACATAACTGAATTAAAACAGCAGGTCTATCAAGAACTAGTAATCAACAATTCAAATGCTCAAAAGCTGAAAGGATATATTATTTTATCTGAATCATTAAATAGAAGAGGATTGGACTATCTTGCATTTTATATCTAAAAACAATCATAAGGTTAGGCTGCTGATCAGTCACGCACTAACCCCGGACAAACGCACACAGCAATGTCCTTTAATGGATCCATGGCACACATTGGCCTTAATAATTTCTGACCACGAATCTGGTCCGACCTTCACGGTCCACATTTAAAAAAAACAACAGTCCAATCCTATACTGAACATCAGGTGTCGGAACAATCGACCACCTCAAACTACCAAACACCCTGGACACTCACGTTCCAGGTCAACATCTCAATCTCACAAAGAGATAAGGTCGGGTAATTTCTGACTTAGATATTGACAAGTTCGATATAGAAAAAGGGGTATTGATTTAGGATACGTTACTAAAAGTATTAATGATCTCGACATTATTGATCTGAGGTATAACAATCGAATATTCGAATTTATTGGAAATTAACAGAACAATTATATCAATGATAAATCAAATGAACATAAGGATCAAGTTATGATAATCATAATTCACTTGAAAGATAAGTGAAGTGGTTTACTTGCCTTAATCAGGAAATCACAGAATTCGTAGAGTCCCTACGTCCTCGGCTTTAGCTTTCCCTTTATCCTTGGGATCTACACATTCAATATAACACTATTTTAGAATTCTATTTGACATTCGCTAATCACTATTAAAATTTAACTTAATCTACCCCCGCGAGTAATCTCCTAATTTTCATTTATTTAATCATATACTAACATTATATAAGCCACTGATAAAATATTTAATCATAATTGGCACATTATCACGTAATCAACCAGTTTTAAAATATGAAGCCCGACTCATAATTTATGCAAGTTGTATAATTATACATACATATTTTCAAGAAATAGTTTAAGATTTTTAGAAAAATTTTGACGGCATCCCCTTTATACGGGTGACTGCCAGTCGGGATACAGCCGACACAACCAACACAATCATCATTTGTAATACAACCACAATCCAATAATCCATCTCGATCATATTACTAAACAATTATATAAATTCAGAATTTAAAACAAGAAATTAAAAATTATAACGTAATTATAAAAATTTAAATTTTGGCTCAGAAGTATCATCATCGCTAATTACCATCGACTCAATTTATTTCTAATATCATTGTTGAAGGGGCAAAGTCCCGGAGGTACCCATTTTTCGGGTTTCCAATCACGAAACTCTACACAAAATAATTTACGGACAATTAACAAATTTTTCTCTCACAGAAATAATCGAACCAATTTGCAATCTCACTGAAATAGGCCAAACAGATTTTAGACCGTAAAAATTAGCAGTGCAAATCAACAAGCACATAGCCGAAATATGGCAACATCACATAGGCAGTGACCAAATTAAACTCAGAATCCAGCATATACACATACAACACTACACTAGCAGCCACACGTCTCACACACACAAACACACACACACACACACACTCACCCACTGATAACATGTATTTTATATACATTTTGTCTTTTATTCTTCTGCATTTTTGTTAGTTTCGAATGTTGTTTTAATAATATTTGTTATGTTTTTCATCTTTCAGTGCCTCGTGCTTAATTGTTGAAAAGATGGATTATTTTGGGCTTGAAAGCGAAGATTATTCAAGAGGGAAGTTAGAAGATGAAAGCTCGCGATGTCGGGAGGTGTTTAATGTATTATCTTGAAGATTTTATCTCGTACGGGCAGCTGTACGGCCGTTCAACAGGCCGTTCAAAGGAGCAGAATTTTCGTACGGGCAGCTGTACGGCCGTACAGCAGGCCGTACGGAGCTGCTGAGTATTAAATGAACATATCATAACATAACCTACCTCTTATCATCATAAAAACCTAACCTTATCTTGTAGTCTTATCTTGTAAATATAATTAGAGTAGGAGGAAGAACATTGGTTACTTGTAATCTAGCATTGATTATGAGTAACTAACTTCATTTATTTGGCTCAAGGAAGGATTTCTTGTACAAAACCAATTTCAATTTAAGTAAGATCTATTTCACTCTATCTTGAATTCTTGAGTTGTATTGTTTATGATTTTGCTTGGAGAATTGTAAGTTGCTTCAATTTGCTCTTCTGGTAATATCAATTGCTAATTGTTTGTGCTAATCCGTAATTGTTAGTACATTCATTATAGTAGCACAAGTTTAGTGTACCTAAATTCTCAAGATTCAAGTGCAAATACCTAGGTTGAGCTTCTCATCCTTGGGTTTGTCTTAACCTCTCTTTGATTGATTCCTTGATTTGGTTAAATTGGTAGTGCTTCACTATTGGTTGCTAGTATCAAGAGAGCTAATTTATGTGCTTCACTAAATTAGTGTTTATAATAGAAGAGAAATAAGTGATTGTGTGCTTCACCAATTATCTTGGTTAGGTAGAGTTGGATATATCTTGCTTGTTGGGTTGAAGTGCTTGAGTTTCCATAATCCTTGGGTCAAATGCCTCTTATCTTGTTAATTTACTCATTGTGTTGTTGTGTTAGCAAATTTGGATTTTAGCCATTAACTTAGTTGTATTTTTGTAGCAATTTAGTTATCGTAGGCAAGGTGTTTGTTAAAACACCTTAACCAAATCAAAACCCCCTATTTTCCACATTCTAGATTGTAAGAGATAATCTACTCGAAATCAATATTGAGAGTCCTTCCCTGTGAACGAACTTACGAAAAATACTACCTTCAAATTGGCGCCGCTGCCGGGGAAGACAACAATATTAATTTTGAGTTAATTGTTTCTTATATTTTAGATTTTATCTTTGTATATAGTTTTTTTTTCTTTCTTTGTTTTTTTTTGTTATTGGTGTGTCTTCATGTTTATTGGATATAGACATGAACTAACTCTTTCAGGAGACGATGGATAGTTATTTTGGTTGGAATAACGCTCAAGATTTCACCTATGATCAAGAACGATATCAAGATTTTAATTCTTTTCAGAATTTTAATGCGTATCAGGTGAATTCTTTATATTCTACAAACTCATGCTATGATCCTTACCCTCCTAGCATCGATTATTCATATGCTTGTGAAAATCAATGTTATGATCCGCAATATAATTCCCAAGACCATCAAGGGTCTTCTTCATCTACATTGTCATCACTTGAAGAAATGATGAAGCAAATGGCGGCAAATAACCTCCAATTTCAAAACATCACTTTTCAAAGTATATCCAACTTGGAAAAGAGCACTTCTCAAATGGAAAAGAACATTTCTCAAAGCATATCCAACTTGGAAAAGCAAATGAGTCAACTAGCCGAATCCGTGAGTCGATTAGAGGAGGTCAATTCTCCTACTGATCATGATTCTTGTTTTGTAATTGATGAAAATGCTGTGCATGATGAATTTGCTTGTTTAGTTGACGATTGCCCTAAGCTTAATAATGATGAATTGGATGCAGTTGAGCATCTACCAAATTTAGAAAATACTTTTGTGCTTAATGAATTGGTAGATGAGGTAAAATTTGATGAATGTCCAATTGAAATTGAGAAGGAATTTGAGCTTAAGATTGATGAGATTGAAATTTTTGCTTGGGTATATAAGGATCCAATTTGGGAACAATTTTTGAGTCGTAGTTATAATGATTATTCTGACAATTTTTCTAACTACTTTTCTTTTTCAAAGTCTCTTGAAGATGTGAAGATCATAAAAATATTTTTATATTTTTATGGATCAAAGGTATATTTGCACACCTTGTTCTTATTATTGATTCGTAGGTATGTGCATTTATTTGCTTTTTCACCTCATTAGTTAGAATAGTTGTATAAATAAGTCGAGCCAACGACAATAAACAAAGCGCTTTTGGGAGGCAACCCAAGGTACGCATGTATTTGTATATTTTTTATGTGTGTGTTAGATTTCATGCATTTATGTAGGGTGTTATTCATATTGTGGATTTGAGGATTGATCTAAATATTAGTGAGTGGGGATCCCATTTTTCATCTATTTTAATTCTAAGAAAATAACCCAAAAAAAAAAAAAAATTATTATGTATTTTTGTGGTGTGATTAATGAATTTTATAATAGATTTTCAAAAAAAAAATTGTAATAATAATGCCCCGCTCAATAATATTTAGTATCGTTAATTCTCATTTTTATGATTTTATATTTATTTTCCACTTGTGCCTTGATGTGTTTGTTTCATGTTTTCAGGAATTAATATTTTATTCAAGCATTCAAGGATTTGGGTGAATTTTTTTTAAAAAAAAAAGAAAAAAAAAATAGTTTTTGTGAAATTTTGGGGCTGTACGGGCTGTCGTACGGGATGCAAGCCGTGCAACAAACCGTGCAGCAGCCCGTACATTTTTCTTTCGCTTCTGTCAAGATGGTAGTGCAAAATGAGTGGAATTTTTAGCACTCCACCCACTTGTTGTACAGGCTGTGCAACTTTGTCTAAAAAAAATTTGCAATCACAGTTCATTCTCCTCTTCTCCGCACCTCACCATTCTATCCCACGCCTTCTCCCTCTTTCCCGTGCTACGCCACAACCGACCTCCCTTCCGTTCCGCGCATTCATTCCCACCAGTTCAACCCCTCCCCTGTCCAACGCACCAGCCCCCCTTCTCTTCGCAATTCCAGCCTAACCGTTTTCTCCTCCACCGTGACCTCTTTCTCTCCGTTCTCGCCATTACCTCCACCCACCCCATTTTCTTCTTCCTTCTATCCCACCTTCTTCATTCTCCAATTCCCCAATCCCTCCTACCACAACACAACCACCTCCTATTTCACCACCTGTCACCCACTTTCCGCAACAACAAGTTGCTCATCCACTCCAATCACCCAACCCACCCCACCAGCCCCCCGTACGTCACTTCTGACCACTCCACCACATCGCCTTCCCCCCCTCCCCTTTCATATCCCTCGACTTCACACAACCAACCCCCCTCCCCTATTTTTAATATTTTTTTTACTTTTGTTTTTTTTAGTTTTTTTTAATTCTATTTTGATTTTATTTATTTTTAATTCTATTTCATCTTGATTTTGTTTTAATTTTAATTTTATTAATATTTTAGTTTTAAATTTTGATTTTATTTTAGTTTTAGTTTTAAATTAGATTTTTGATTTTATTATTAATTACATAATTATTTTATTTTTATTTTTTTATTTTTGTTTTAAATTTTATTTTTCATTTTAATTTTAATTCATTTTAAAATTTTATTTTTGATTTATTATTATTATTATTATTATTATTATTATTATTATTATTTTATTTTTATTTTTTTTGCTAAGCTTTTTAATTTTATTATTAAATACTTAGTTATTTTATTTTATTTTATTTTAGTTTTAAAATTTGATTTATTATTAATTTGTTAGTTTATTATTATTATTATTATTATTATATTTTTTTTATTTTTTATTTTATTTTTATTTCATTTCATTTTATTTTATTTCATTTTATTTTTTTTAAAAAAAAAAACCAAAAAACAAAATTTAATTCTTTTTCTTTTTGAATTTAGTTTTAAATTTTGTAAAACTAGGTAATTATTTTATTTTATTTTAGTTTTAAATTTGATTTTTAATTTTATTATTATTTCGGTTTTAAATTTGATTTGATTTTTATTTTATTTTATTATTAATAGGTTAGTTATTTTATTTTATTATATTTTCTTTTCTTTTTATTTTTTATTTAAAAAAAACAAAAACATATATATTACTTATTTATAAATCCTTAATTAGTTTTTTTTAGTGGCTTTGTAGGGTGTGGATTTGGCTTGTTGGTTATTTTCGTTGGGATGATTGTGATTGGTGGCATTAATCCAATTCTCGGCTTGCAATTTCGGAGTTGGATTTGGGCAAATATGATGGTGCTCCCAATCCTCGTTGCTTATTTTTAGGGGAGTTTCCTTTCACTTTTGTTTCTACTTCATTTTTTTTTATTTATTTGTCATGCATGAGGACATGCCATGTTTTAAGTGGGGGAAGGATTGTTCATTTTGATGTCCGTCTTGTTGTCCATTTTGTTTGCATTTGGGAAATAAGTTTAGTCATGAGTATGTTTACTTGTTTTTAAAATTTAAGACATTGTGAGCTTGCAGCCTTGTTTTCTCCTATTTCGTGCCGAGCATTGCCAATTTGATGTGAATCTATAAGTTTGATGCACCTTATTGCACACACACACACTTTTAAAGGGCATGAAAAGTCTAGCTTGTTTGTAATTAAATTGTGAGCATGACGATTATCTCTTAGCATGCATGGAATCAAATCGAGAAGATGTTATTACAACTTAAACCTTGTGAGGCCTTGAACGATGATTCTTTTGCTTGTGTGTTGCTCCCTCTTTATGTATGTTTGTTGCTCTAGGGCTTGCATTAAACCTTTATTCATGGATGCACCATAATAAGGAAATTCTTTTTAGGATAACCTTTTTGACCTTTTTAGCTTGTGAACCATGAAAATAATCCCTAGTTACCCATTTGAAGCTTATATCCATATTTTTCTTCGTCACTTTTTCCTTTTATACATGAGTCATAGCCAAATACTTCACTCTCGACCTAGTCGAGCTAGTTGAGTCTTGGAAAGAATTGATTGATGAGCATGTGAATTTGGAGAAGTTGTGAAAAGGAAGGATTCTAATTATTGTAAGTGGGAACTAGTTTGATGTGTATATCTAGATGTGGTTCAAAGTTCTTTGTAGTATTTATTTATGTTATGCATCCCCTTTGCTAAAAAAAAATAATAATAATAAAGGGGATGTAAAAAAAAAAGAAAAAAAAAGGAAAAAAAAAGAAAAAAAAGGGAAAAAGAAAAAGAAAAAGCAATAAATCTTTGTACATTATTTTGATTCAAATTTCTTGGTAAATGTGGTTGTGCTTTGTAATTGTAAATGAGTGGAGACATTCTTTAGTTTGAGAATTTGGTGGATGAAGCGAGCAAGCGTCATTTTGACTCAACTAGCGAGACTTTTACACCTTCCTTTAACTTAAATTTTCACACCTTCACCCAAGCCTCATTACAACCCATTTTATGAATTCCTTGTTTTTGGTGCAATCCGGAATTTAGGTGAACATGCAAGGTCAAGTAGAGCGCATGCATTTAGACTTGGAGTTGAGTGAAATCTCTAGCCCATACTTGTGTGATACATAATTGAGAGATGTGAGATTTTTCACCATACGATTTCATCTTCTTAATGCGAAGCCGTGTATGCTTTGTGATAATCTTGTCTAGTGTTCACGATTGAAGTGCATTCATTCTATCTTTAATGTCTTTGTTACATCTTGCACAAGGTGTGTTATCTTGATTCTTGAATTGGTTGTTAGCTCGTTTTAGTGGATGACAAGGTGAATAGCTCTATATGTTTGATTTTAGTTACAAGTAGACGGCTCGGACATGTGAGTGTAGTAGTTAGCTTAATTAGTAGGTATTGTTAGTTTTTTTTTTATTGGTGATTTTTGTGATTTTGTGGGTACATCATCTATAAACCCTCACGAGACCTCACTCGTCCACTAGGGCTACCTAGGGGTTCCAAGGGCTTGTTGCATATGCCAAATGCAACCGTGATCACCTACGGAAGTGGTACTAGTTAGAAGTATATGGTGTTGTTAATATTAGTTTGCTCGGGACTAGCAAAGTTCAAGTGGGGGAAGATTTGATAACATGTATTTTATATACATTTTGTCTTTTATTCTTCTGCATTTTTGTTAGTTTCGAATGTTGTTTTAATAATATTTGTTATGTTTTTCATCTTTCAGTGCCTCGTGCTTAATTGTTGAAAAGATGGATTATTTTGGGCTTGAAAGCGAAGATTATTCAAGAGGGAAGTTAGAAGATGAAAGCTCGCGATGTCGGGAGGTGTTTAATGTATTATCTTGAAGATTTTATCTCGTACGGGCAGCTGTACGGCCGTTCAACAGGCCGTTCAAAGGAGCAGAATTTTCGTACGGGCAGCTGTACGGCCGTACAGCAGGCCGTACGGAGCTGCTGAGTATTAAATGAACATATCATAACATAACCTACCTCTTATCATCATAAAAACCTAACCTTATCTTGTAGTCTTATCTTGTAAATATAATTAGAGTAGGAGGAAGAACATTGGTTACTTGTAATCTAGCATTGATTATGAGTAACTAACTTCATTTATTTGGCTCAAGGAAGGATTTCTTGTACAAAACCAATTTCAATTTAAGTAAGATCTATTTCACTCTATCTTGAATTCTTGAGTTGTATTGTTTATGATTTTGCTTGGAGAATTGTAAGTTGCTTCAATTTGCTCTTCTGGTAATATCAATTGCTAATTGTTTGTGCTAATCCGTAATTGTTAGTACATTCATTATAGTAGCACAAGTTTAGTGTACCTAAATTCTCAAGATTCAAGTGCAAATACCTAGGTTGAGCTTCTCATCCTTGGGTTTGTCTTAACCTCTCTTTGATTGATTCCTTGATTTGGTTAAATTAGTAGTGCTTCACTATTGGTTGCTAGTATCAAGAGAGCTAATTTATGTGCTTCACTAAATTAGTGTTTATAATAGAAGAGAAATAAGTGATTGTGTGCTTCACCAATTATCTTGGTTAGGTAGAGTTGGATATATCTTGCTTGTTGGGTTGAAGTGCTTGAGTTTCCATAATCCTTGGGTCAAATGCCTCTTATCTTGTTAATTTACTCATTGTGTTGTTGTGTTAGCAAATTTGGATTTTAGCCATTAACTTAGTTGTATTTTTGTAGCAATTTAGTTATCGTAGGCAAGGTGTTTGTTAAAACACCTTAACCAAATCAAAACCCCCTATTTTCCACATTCTAGATTGTAAGAGATAATCTACTCGAAATCAATATTGAGAGTCCTTCCCTGTGAACGAACTTACGAAAAATACTACCTTCACCCACACACACGAATTACAGCAGTAACAACGAACAGGGAGGGGGACGAGGTAAGTAATACAACCCACAATACACAGCAACACGCACATACATGGCCACACACTATATACGCACACCAGTGGCTTCACACACACACACACACCTGTGATTTCACACACACTCACACTCAAATACGCACACACAGAGCCGTGGAAGTCACCCACACCGATGATACCGAACCCACATCACAGCACACACCCACAACAGAGGACGGAAATGGCAAAAACGATCGGAGGAGGGGAAAATAAGCGATCTTTACCAGCTTAAAACTGAACAAAACCAGCTCAAAGGCGCTGGGAAATTAGAGGGAGAGGGGAATTTTGAGAGGAACCGTGAGAGAAGACTAGAGTGTTCGAGAGAGATTGATGTTTTCTGTTTGTTTTGGAAAGTCTAATTAGGGATTTAAGAAACAATGATATGGGGAAATGAAAAATAGATTTTCTTTAGGATTTTACTTACTAAAAAAATTATTAAAATAAACCTTAAAATCATAATTAAATACAAAAATGGGTGGAATATTAAAATTTAAAATTTAAAATGAAGAATGTAAAATTACGATCACCCACATATTTTTAAAATATTTTTAGGATTAAAAACGAATTAAATATGGATTTTACAAGATTAAATCCATAGAATGGAAAAATTATTCATAAAATCATTTTAAAATCCTTGAAACCCAAAAATAATTCACCAAATATTTTTAAAAGTCATATAAACTAATAAAGTTAATACTGCAAAAGATTTCAGGATTACTGCTAATCCCGAGGATTTTATAAAATTCACAGAAGGTAGATATAACACAATTAAATAGGAATAAATTCCCAAAAATATAATTTAAAATCCCCAGGTTTACACATCTCATACAAATCATCAACTAGGCCCACAAATATTATTCCACACATACTTTACCTCCTCAACAAAATTTATACGCCACATAATTCACATTTAATATTAAATAATAATTATTATTACTAAAAATTTCTAAGGCGTTATACCCTTCCCCCCTTAAAAGGATTCTGTCCCCAGAATCTCACCTAAGTGAATAAATGAGGATAGCTCTCGAGCATGTCGCTTTCAAGCTCCCAAGTTGATTCTTCCACTCTGGGGTTTCTCCACAAAACTTTTACTATAGGTATCGTCTTATTTCGTAGGACTTTCTCTTTACGATCTAATATCTTGATGGGTTGTTCCACATAGGATAAATCTAACTGGATCTCTATCGGCTCATATTCGATGACATGTTTAGAATTCGGATGGTATTTCTTAATCATAGATACATGAAACACGTTGTGAATATGTTGCATATGAGGCGGTGAGGCTAATTCGTAGGCAACTTTTCCAACCTTCTTCAAAACCTCAAAAGGCCCGATAAATCTTGGACTTAATTTTCCTTTCTTACCAAATCTTACTAACCCCTTCCACGGAGATACTTTCAACAAAACTTGTTCTCCTTCTTCGAACTCCATATTCTTTCTGGCCAAATCAGCGTACTTCTTCTGTCGGTTCTAAGCTGTCACTAACCGTTTCTGAATAAGTTGAATTACTTCCTTGGTTTGCTATACTAACTCTGGTCCGAGTATCTTTCGCTCGCCAACTTCTACCCAGTATACTGGAGATCGACACTTCCGTCCATATAATGCTTCATACGGTGGCATACCGATGCTAGCATGAAAAGTGTTGTTGTATGAAAATTCCACTAATGGCAAGTGTTCATCCCAACTTCCTGCGAAATCCAGTGCACAAACTCGGAGCATGTCTTCAATTGTTTGAATCGTTCTTTCACTCTGACCGTCAGTCTGAGGATGATAAGCAGTACTCATTTTAATTCAGTGCCCAAACATTCTTGAAAACTTCTCCAGAATCTCGAATTAAATCTTGGATCTCGATCTTAGACTATTGATACTGGAACTCCATGTCGCCCCACAATCTCTTTTATGTATAGATGAAGCAATTTGTCTAATGAAAACCTCTCATTTATCGGAAGGAAGTGTGCAGATTTCGTTAATCGATCAACAATTACCCAGATAGCATCATGATTAGCTCTAGTCCTTGGCAAACCTACCACAAAATCCATCGCAATATGTTCCCATTTCCACTCGGGAATTTCTAATGGTTGTAACATCCCACTTGGTCTCTGATGTTCAGCTTTTACTTTCTGACAGGTCAGACACTTACTTACCCATTCGGCAATATCTCTCTTCATATCCGGCCACCAGAAGTTTCTTTTCAAGTCTCGATACATCTTCGTACTTCTAGGATGAATCGAATATTTCGAACTATGGGCTTCCTGTAGAATTTCATTCTTCAACTCTGTCACATTCGGTATCCAAATGCTTGAAGAAAATCTCAATATTCCATTGTCATCTACTTGAGTGCATATTTCCTCACCTGTTAACTTGTTAACATCTCCTTTCATGACTTCCTCCTGGCCTCTGCGAATCTTCTCTAACAACTCGGGCTGAAACGTCATAGTGTAACCCTTATCTGTACTGCTTGTAGGCACGCAGACTTCTATCTCTAATTTCTCAAATTCTCTATATAACTCCTTAGGTAGTGTAAAAATGTTAATTTTCTACTTTCTACTTAGAGCATCCGCCACCACATTCGCTTTCCCGGGGTGATAGTTAATTGTACAATCATAATCCTTGAGCAATTCTAACCATCTCCTCTGCCTCATGTTTAAGTCTTTTTGGGTGAAAATATACTTTAAACTCTTATGGTCCGTGTAAATTTCACAATTTTCCCCATACAAATAATGTCTCCAAATTTTCAAGGCGAAAATAATCGCGGCCAATTCTAAGTCATGAGTAGGATATTTCTGCTCGTGAGGTTTCAATTGTCTCGAAGCGTAAGCAATTACTTTACCGTGCTGCATCAGTACACATCCTAAACCTTTGTGAGATGCATCACTGTAGATCACAAAATTTCCTTTTTCGTCTGGAAGTGTCAATACAGGTGCAGTCACCAATCTCTTCTTCAATTCTTGAAAACTTTCTTCACACCTCTCATTCCACACAAACTTTTCATTCTTCCTTGTCAACTTTGTTAGTGGGGTGGCTATCTTCGCAAAGTCTTGAACAAATCTTCAATAATATCCCGCCAATCCTAAGAAACTTCGAACTTCTGTAGGTGTTTTAGGTCTCTCCCAATTCATCACAGCTTCAATCTTAGCACGATCCACTTTAATCCCTTCACTGCTGATGACATGCCCTAAAAACTGCACCTCTTTCAACCAAAACTCACACTTAGAAAACTTTGCATAAAATTTCTCTTTTCTCAATGTTTCTAGAGCTATTCTCAAATGCCCTGCATGTTCTTCTTCGATCCTTGAGTATATCAAAATATCATCTATAAACACAATCACAAACATATCCAGATATTTCTTAAAGACCCTATTCATTAAATCCATGAACGCTGCCGGTGCATTGGTTAACCCAAACGCCATTACTAAAAATTCATAATGCCCATACCTAGTCCGAAACGCGGTATTTGGAACGTCTTGGCAAAGGGTACTTATTCTTAATGGTCAACTTATTTAGTTTCCGATAATTGATACACAATCTCATACTTCCATCCTTCTTCTTTACAAATAATACCGGAGCTCCCCACGACGAAACACTAGGTCTAATAATACCTTTCTCCAAAAGATCTTGCAACTGAGCTGCCAATTCTTTCATCTCTACAGGTGCCATACGATATGGAGCTTTCGACACGGGTTCGGTTCCTGGCGCTAAGTCTATGGTAAATTCTATTTCCCTATCTGGAGGTAACCCAGGGAGTTCATCTGGAAAGACATCGGGAAATTCGCTTACCACTGGTATTTCTTCTATCTTAGGTATTTCCTGTCTAGTGTCCACAACATAAGCCATGTAGCCTTCACATCCCTGCCTCAATAATCTCTTTGTTTGCATGATGGTTAAAAATCTTCTGGTTTGTTTCTGACCTCTAAAGGTAACTTCTACATTATCGGAGGGTTTAAGTATCACCTTTTTGTTCTTACAGTCAATTTGTACATTATTCTCTGTTAACCAATCCATTCCTAGAATGACATCAAATTCACCTAACTGGAAGGGTATCAAATTAGCGTAAAAGCAATGCCCTGAGATATCGATCTTACAACGAGGACATACTTGAGTAACTGGAATTCGTTCTGAATTAGATATTTCTATAACTATAGCCTCACGTAACTTGCATATCTCACAATTTAACCTTTGAACAAATTCTTTAGATACAAAGGATTTCGTAGCCCCGGAATCAATTAATACTTTAGCTTGAACAGAATTTACAGGGAGTGTACCTGCTACCACATCAGAATCCTTAATAGCTTCATTCAAAGTCATATTGAAGGTCCTCGCCACTGGTCTGACATTTGCTGTTGGGGGTGCCTCAATCGCTTGAAACATTGGGTTAGCCAGAACCGGAGGTTTCACCATAGGTACTTTACAGTCTCTCATTACATGCCCTGGTTTCCCACAACGGTGGCATATAATTCCTACCTTACACTCTCGAGCATAGTGACCTTTCTGATTACACTTGTAGCACGTCACCTCCAACTTTGCACACACTCCTGGATGCCTCTTTCCAAAAGTCTTGCACTCTGCCAAGGGTGGCCTAACCAGTTTCTGTTGATTTGAATCTTGAGGTCTATTTCCTTGCCCTCCATTCCTCGATCCCGGTTTCTTAGAATTCCCATTCTTTCCTGACTGAAATCCTGGCATTTTATTGGGCACACTCTGAGAGTTGCCTTGCACTTGTCGTCCTTCCATTGATCCAGCTTTTCTTTTCTTTCCCTCTTTTTCCTTAAAGTACAATTCACTTTCTCCTTCTGCTATCATGGCCTTCTGCACCACTGTTAGGACCAAACTCAACACGCAAGTGCACGTGATCTCAAGTAATACAGATAGCAAATAAGATTCGTTCCTACAGGGACTCGTTGTATTGTCTAGTTAATTCACTCACCGATGTATGATTATGACTCGATGCTAAGACAGATTAGCAATTGGATTTTTGTTTTTCACTAGAATTATTCTAAGATTTTTAACTAATTATCAACTACTTGAACTGAGAATTATGTCGGATTACTTATGCAAATAAAACATGGGATTTTAACTTCATTATACATTCCATCTATAGTCTCCAATTCTCTAGCTTTTTCATGTGATTTATTAATACCTGATCGAACACACAAAATTGATATAAGCCAACCTTCGTTGCACAGATACCATCCTAAATAATATCCACAATAAAGATAGAAATCACTTAGTCTCCCAACTATGCTTAATCCCTATATGTGTATAAAGATTGAAACATAATGGTTGAAGTACAAGCATTCAATTGATCACATAGTCGTCATAAAACGGTTAGAGTTACGACACTAATTATGAATGATATTCTCACGCATAAACCTATGCTAGCATGGCAAGTTCTAAACCCTTATATCCACTTTCGCTTCAATAAAAATTAACACACAATTACAGGAGTTAGCTACTCTCCTATAACGAATTAAATCAACCATGATAGGATATCACATCAATCACCCTATAGGCATCGAGAAGATTTAACAAATAGATTTCATGAATAAATCCGCTAAAACCCCATGACAACGAATTAGTTCATAATCAAACTAATTGTCACCATGGGTTCCAATGTAAACATGATAGAAGAAAACGAATAATAATTGAAATAAATATCAAGGGTTCTAAAGAATACACCCGAACCAAGCATCCACAACTAGAAAAATACAAGAATAAATTAAAATCTATCCTCTTCCTCCTTCTTCGTGCTTCAAAAACTTCATAGATAAATACGTGGTCTCTCCCTACCTATTCTAGGGTTTTTTCTTCCTTTATATAGGCCTCCAGGTGCAAGTAGTTCGTAAGGAATTTTATTTTTTACTTCATCTCGAAAAATCAGCAAATCAGGAATTTTCGTCAGACCAAACGGTGCTGCCGCGCCACTTCTGTGTATGAAAGCGGCGCTGCCGCGCCACATCTATGCTGATTCCCCCTAGCGCTGCCGCGCCATCCACAAGCTCTAACACGGCGCTGCCGCGCCGTGCCTTCTGTCCAGCACATTGAATTTTTCCCTTTTCTTTGTTATAACTCCGATTTGTGCTCCGATTGCTCCGCTTCTTTCCTTTAACACCTGTGATTGATATTCCTGCACAATACCCTTAAAAGAGATCAAAAATACCACAACTCGAGTACAAGCATTCGTTTTAAGCCAAATGGAAACGTTTTAAGTGAATAAAATATCCACTCATCACACCCCCAAACATAAACCGATGCTTGTCCTCAAGCATAAACAGACAAATTATTTACAACTAACTATTACCACTTCCGTAGGTGATCACGGTTGCATTTGGAATATGCAACAAGCCTTTTAAACCCCTAGGAAACCCTAGTGGACGAGTAAGGTCTTGTGAGGGCCTATAGAGAATGTACCCACAAAATCCGATCTATAATGCAACTAACAATGTAACTAACTATATGTATGCAACTACATGAAAAATGCAAGGATCCCCTTTAAACTCACCAAAACCAACTAACAAGCAAATATCTCAAAGAATGCAACAAATCCAAATAGAGCTCGACTAAGTCCCAGTATACTAACAATACATGAACAGAAACGTGCGTGTGTGCGATGCTCATTAGAAATACTCCCAAAACTAGGTCAAAATCATACATGCTTTCAGTCAGGACAATCACAGGTTTATAACTAGAATAGACTGTAGACACTTCGTAACCTAGGAACACCTCCACCCTTATCCAAGGTAGACAGAAACTCATGCTTTATTACTATGACACATAATACTATATACAACACGCATGCTTATTTAACCGTGCAATGAATGAGACCCCAAAAGGCTTATACAATAATACCCATGTAGCGAGTGTTGGGTCAGTGGATCCCAGACTATAAAAGCCTTAGGTCACTAGGACTAAGTCCCCTCAGACTTAATTACTCGAGTATTAAAGAGCTCACTCTGGTTAATTTTGCATTTAACAATTAGACTTTTGACTCTTTTTTTTTCTTTTTTTTCTGATTTTTTTCCTTTCTTTTCTTTATATGCAATCTGGAATGAGCCTTTCTCATTTCCAACCCTAGACTACTCATATAAATATGAGCCGACTACTAGCCATTTGACACCTAGCCATTATTAACAATTATTTACGACTAGCATGAAATCCCTGGTTTTCCCCAAACTTAGACTTTAGTGCTCCTACGCCATCAAGGGAATAACGAAAATTCTAAATATAATCAAGCGATTAAATCTCTAAACATCCAACAAGCATGACCCTAACCTAGCCCAAAAGCACCCAATGAGTCTGTGTAAAAGTTTTGTTTCTGAAACACGCAAGTCAATTTCATAGGCACTATAATTCAACCCTCTACTCATCATCACCACACTCAACTAGACACCTACCTACCAGTCAGAATTAGCAAGTTCTAAGGGATCATGAAAATGCATGCCATGCTCATGCAACTATATGAACATAAATATCACAATAACAGAATGTCCTATATGGCATACATCAAAAAAAAAAAACAAAATGCTCTAACTAACATTCTCATAACTAACATACAAATATGCTCCTAACATGCACACACCTATTATACAAATGGACCTTGTATCCCCACCCCCAACTTAAAATTTTCAATGCCCCCATTGAAGGTAAGAATAAAAAGTGTGCAAGGCATACCTACTCGTCGCCCGAGCCACTCCCATCGGGAGTGTCCAGTGGCGGATAGACAGCGCCAGCTCCTGCTCCAAAGGACGGAAAAGTCACGTCCACTCCACTCGCACGAAAAGCCGTGCTCAAAGCCTGTGCAAACTGACTAAAATCTGCTGCAAAACATGCCTGCATATCGTGCACCGCATTGATACGCCTCGTCAAATGCCTATACTGTCGCTGACTAATAAAAGAACCTCCTCCCTGAGGCAACTCCTGCTGCTGCTCCTGCTGCTGCTCTACTACATAACCAAGACCCCACCAATCCGGCTCACCTCCATCCCACTCAGCCAGCCTCCGTATACTCTGATGATCCAGCGCTTCCTATGGCTGCTGCACAACCTCCTCTGCTGACCAACGAGCACCACAATCCCTAGCCAACCTAGCAATGGCCGAACCATAAGGCATCGCCGCAGTGGTACTACCTTGCATAAAACGCATAATCCCCTGATGGATCAAATTGCCCACATCCACAAATTCTCTGCTGCATATAGCATACAACAGGATAGCCCTCTCAACTGTCACCTCATTCTAATGCCTAGTAGGGATAAGGTTGGCACAAATGAACAAGTGCCAAGTACGCCCATATTTATTCAGAGCCGTCGACAAGAATGAGGTGGGCTCAGTAGTGCTTCTCCTCAAACGCCACTCTGTACCTGGAACACACAACCGCTGAATAATCAACTGAAGATCCATAACATCGCGAGTCTTCCCCGACCAATCCTCTTGACCCCTCCTAGGAGCCGGAAGCCCAAGAACACGACGAATAGCACGCGACTGATAATCCACACGAAACCCACGAACCTGGCTAATCCCATTCCTTTCCACACTAGCGTTCGCATAGAACTCGCGAACCACAGTCATCGGAACAGGTTCCGGAACCTCACAAATTTGCTCCCAACCTCTATCCAGAATATTCATCAACATGTGCCCATCCGATGCAGTAGGCAAAAGACCCCTCTCATGGGCAATAGGATGCCCCAACAATCGATTATACTCCTCACGAGCCCCATTATTAAAAAATTGAGGTCCACCATTGCCTCCCTCAGAATCAGATGAAGATGAAGAACGAGGGTTCCTCCCACCAGCCCCACTACCACCAGCACCCTCACTACCACCACCAACAACCCTTTGTCGCTTGGATGCCATTGAATTGATTGGAAGAAGTGTTTAGAGTGTTTAAGAATTTTGAGATTTGTAAGTCGTGTATGTATAGGTAGGATTGTGTAAGGGTAGGTATATATAGGAGAATTTAGGGTTAGTGGGTGTGAGTAGTGGGCTTGGGTAGTGGGTCAACTAATAACAAAAACTACTTTTGTGTTTTCAAATTTTCTGAATTTTTTTTTTCTCAGGCAGCGCCAGAAATACGCTTGGAAACGGCGCTACCGCGCCGTGGCTACTGTTGCAAATATTTTATTTTAATTTTTTTTTTCAAATACAATCCAAGTGGGTTGCCTCCCACGAAGCGCTCTTTTTACGTCATTACCTTGACGTAGCTCCATTTCCTTACGTTGCGCAAATTAGAACCGCGGTCTCAACTTCGCGATTCAACTTCTCTCCAAAATATGGCTTTAAACGCTGACCATTGACCTTGAACGACTGATCCGGTAACTTGTCGAAAATCTCCACTGCCCCATGCTGAAAAACTGTTTTGACTGTGAATGGATCTGACCAACGAGACTTCAACTTTCCAGGAAATAACCGAAGTCGAGAGTTGTACAACAACACCAATTGCCCGGGCTCAAACGACTTAAGAACCAACCGACGATCATGCCACCTTTTTACTTTCTCTTTGTATAGCTTGTTGTTCTCATAAGCTTGCAATCGAAACTCGTCCATTTCATTCAACTGAACCATACGCTTCTCACCTGCTGCTGTAAGATCAAAATTCAGCTTCTTCAACGCCCAATAAGCCTTGTGTTCTAACTCAGCTGGAAGATGGCATGCTTTCCCATACACTAGCTGAAATGGTGACATTCCCAAAGGTGTTTTATAGGCTGTCCGATAAGTCCACACCGCTTCATCAAGCTTCAACGCCCAATCCTTCCTAGAAGGACTAACTACCTTCTTAAGAATCCGTTTAATTTCATGATTAGACACTTCGGCTTGCCCATTGGTTTGAGGATGATAAGTTGTAGAAACTCGATGATTGATGTTGTAGCGTGCCATAAGAGATGTAAACTTTTGATTTCAAAAGTGCGTACCTTCATCACTGATGATCACCCGTGGAGTGCCAAACCGAGTAAAAATATTCTTTTGAAGAAAATTGAGTACCACCTTAGCATCATTCGTTGGAAGTGCTTTTACCTCCACCCACTTAGACACATAATCCACGGCTACAAGAATATACTGATTACCACATGACGGAATGAACGGTCCCATGAAGTCGATTCCCCACACGTCAAAGATCTCTACCTCCAACATGACATTAAGAGGCATCTCGTCCCTACGAGAAATATTACCAACTCGTTGACATCGATCACATCTCAACACAAACTGATGAGCATCCTTGAATAGAGTCGGCCAATAGAAACCTGCTTGAAGAATACGTGTGGCTGTCTTATCACCCGCATAGTGGCCTCCATAAGCTGTAGCATGAAAATCACTAAGAATAGCCTCGGTCTCACTGTAAGGAACACACCGTCTAATAATCTGATCAGCTCCTTGCTTGAACAAAAACGGTTCATCCCAAATATACTGCTTGACATCGTGCAAGAATTTCTTCCTTTGAGCTTAAGAGAGTTCAGGTGGAATGATGTTGCTTACTAGATAATTCACAATGTCGGCAAACCATGGTTCATCATCTTGCACTCTGAATAGTTGCTCATCAGGAAAAAACTCATTAATAACCGTGTTGTCCTTAGGTGACTTTCCATGATCTTCCAATCTAGAGAGATGGTCAGCTACCTGATTCTCCGTCCCCTTTCTATCCTTGATTTCCACATCAAATTCTTGCAATAGAAGAACCCAACGAATCAACCTTGGCTTAGCATCTTTCTTTGCAAGGAGGTAGCGAATAGCAGCATGATCCGTATAAACTGTCACCTTAGTACCAAGCAGATAAGAGCGAAACTTTTCAAACCCATAGACAATAGCAAGTAGTTCCTTCTCAGTGGTGGTGTAATTCAACTGAGCATCATTGAGAGTTTTGCTTGCATAGTAAATAACATGGAACATTTTTTCTTTCCTTTGGCCTAGAACGGCCCCAAGTGCATAATCACTAGCATCGCACATCAAACCAAATGGTTGGCTCCAATTAGGAGCTGTAATAACTGGAGCAAAAATTAGTTTCTTCTTCAAGATCTCGAACGCATGTAAACAAGCCTCATCAAAATTGAATGGCACATCTTTTTCCAAGAGATTGCAAAGCGGCTTAGAAATTTTTGAGAAATCCTTTATGAAGCGCCTGTAGAACCCTGCATGACCAAGAAAGCTGCGAATACCCTTGACTGAGATAGGGGCAGGAAGATTCTCAATAGTCTCCACCCTTGCCTTGTCAACTTCCAAACCCTTACTCGAAACCTTGTGTCCCAGAATGACACCTTCTTGTACCATGAAGTGGCACTTTTCCCAATTAAGAACAAGATCTGTCTCCACACAACGTTTTAAAACCAAACTCAAGTTTTCCAAGCACTCAACAAAAGAATCCCCAAAGACTGAGAAATCATCCATGAATACTTCCACATTAATTCCAATCATGTCAGAGAAAATGGCCATCATACACCTCTGAAAAGTAGCTGGTGCACCACACAACCCAAAAGAAACACTTCTGAATGCAAATGTACCAAATGGACAAGTGAATGTAGTCTTCTCCTGATCCTCGGGTGCTATACAAATCTGATTGTAACCAGAATACCCATCAAGCAAACAATAGTACTGACGTCCAGCCAATCTGTCAAGCATCTGATCAATGAACGGGAGTGGAAAATGATCTTTCCGAGTGGCCTTGTTCAACTTTCGATAATCCATGCAAATTCTCCAACCAGCAATTGTTCGCGTAGGAATGAGCTCGTTCTTCTCATTAGTAACCACTGTCATGCCTCCTTTCTTAGGCACACATTGCACCGGACTCACCCAAGAGCTATCAGAAATCGGATAGATAATGCCCGCGTCAAGCCATTTAAGAATTTCCTTCTTCACAACTTCTTTCATAACAGGATTCAGTCTCCTTTGATTATCGACTGTAGGTTTAGCTCCCTCTTCCAAAGGAATTTTGTGCATGCAATAAGAAGGACTAATACCCTTGATGTCTGCTATAGTCCACCCAATGGCTGATTTGAATTCCCTTAAGATTCTCAATAGTTTTTCCTCTTTTATGCCTGAAAGCTTAGATGATATAATAATAGGTAAGGTAAAAGAATCACCAAGATAGGCATACCTTAGATGTTCAGGCAATGGCTTAAGTTCCAAGGTAGGTGCTTCCTCGATGGATGGTTTAAGTCTAACATGAGACTTCTTCAATTCTGACAACCCCAATGATTCAAATGGAATCCCAAACTTCTTCCATGGAGATGCATTAAGATATTGCAAGTGTTCTTTATCCTCTTCGTTCTCAACCTCCAAGTCATTAGCAAGAACTCTTTCCAACACATCAGCTTTTATCAAGCGTTGAGTCGCAGAGTTAACCACCTTGTCGACCATATCAATTTTGAGACACTCTTCATCGTCAGTTGGAAGCTTCATTGCGTTGAAAACATTAAAAGTGACGTTTTGATCGTGCACCCTCATAGTGAGTTCTCCCTTTTGGACATCAATAAGAGTTCGGCCCGTAGCCAAGAATGGTCGTCCCAAGATAATAGGAATCTTCTTGTCTTCCTCGAAGTCAAGAATAACAAAGTCGGCTGGAAAGATAAGCTTGTCGACCTTCACCAAAACATCCTCAACTATCCCTCGAGGATAAGTAACTGAACGGTCCGCAAGTTGTAGAGTCATGGTAGTTGGCTTTGGTTCTGGAAGACCAAGTTGCATGAAAACTGATAAGGGCATGAGATTAATACTTGCACCCAAATCACACAAGCATTTGCTGAATGAGAGATCTCCAATAGTACATGGAATGGTAAAGCTCCCGGGGTCCTTCAACTTAGGCGGCAACTTTTGTTGCAAGATGGCACTACATTCCTCCGTCAAGGCAACGGTCTCTAGCTCCTTAAGTTTCAATTTCTTCGAGAGTATGCCCTTCATAAACTTCGCATAGCTCGGCATTTGCTCAAGAGCCTCCGCAAATGGTATGTTAATCTGAAGCTTCTTGAAGACATCCAAGAACTTAGCAAATTGCTTGTCGAACTTTTGCCTTTGAATTCGTTTTGGGAATGGAGGAGGTGGAGACACCTTATCTTCTACTTCTTTCTGAGAATTATCATTCTTACCAGTTATAGGAGTCGAGGAAGTAGCATTAGGTAGCAATTTAGGACCAGATTCGACCCCAGCATCAAAATCATATTTTTTTCTCCAGAAGCTGCGGCGCTGCCGCGCCAGTATTATACTGGGAAGCGGCGCTGCCGCGCCGTGCAGACTGTTCCAATTTTTCCGTTTTTTCCTCGGTTGATTTTTCTTCGTTCTGACCTTGTAGAATTCTTCCTGATCGTAATGTTACTGCCTGGACCTGTTCCTTGTGATCTTTCTTGCCTGGGTTTATCTCTGTGTCACTCGGAAGCGTTCCTGGTTGACGGTTCAACAATGCATTGGCAAGTTGGCCAATTTGATTCTCTAAAGTTTTCAATGACACCGCCTGACTCTTGTACATCATTCGAAGCTCTTCCAATTCAGATTTCTTAGACTGATTCAATGAATTCCCTTGAGATGATTGAAATCCCGGTGGATTGAATGGTTGCCTTGGAGCATAAGGTGGTGGTTGAAAGTTCTGATTATATGGCCTCGCATTGAACTGCTGATTTTGTTTTTGCTGGACACCACCCTGATTGTTGCTCCAACTGAAATTAGGATGATTTCGATTGTTGGGATGATAAACATTAGGCACTGGTTGCTAATCTCTTTGAAAATTACTAACAAATTGTGCGGATTCAGATGAGATAGTACACAGACTCGTGTCATGAGCCCCTGCACACAATTCACACACCATAGCAACCTGGTTAGTCCCATGATTAGAAAGGGAATCTACCTTCATTGTCAACGCCTTGAGTTGAGCAGCAATAGCAGTAGCTGCATCCAAGTCAAGAACTCCAGCCACTTTAGCTGGTGGCAAGCGTTGAGTAGGATTCTGAAACTCATTGGCCGCCATCATTTCAATAAGATTATAGGCATCCTCATAGCTTTTTGCCCATAGCGCACCTCCAGAAGCTGCATCTAACATAGGCCTGGACTGAGCTCCCAACCCGTTATAGAAATTGCTGATTATCATCCAATCCGGCATCCCATGATGAGGACAACGTGCCAATATCTCCTTGTACCTTTCCCAAGCTTCCCCCAAAGATTCCTGAGGTTGCTGAGCAAACTGAGAAATAGAATTCCGATAAGCTGCTGTCTTCGCCATGGAGAAATACTTCGTCAAGAACTTTTGAGCACAGTCTGCCCATGTTTTAAAAGAGCCTGATGGCATAGAATGTAACCAACTCTTGGCTTTATCCCTAAGAGAGAAAGGAAATAGTCTCAATCTGATTGCGTCATCTGTAACTCCGTTGAATTTGAAGGTGTCACAGATCTCAAGGAAGTCCCTAATATGAGCATTGGGATCTTCAGCAGGACTACCCCCAAACTGTACTGTATTCTGAATCATCTGAATGATGTTTGGCTTAAGCTCGAAATTATTAGCCCCAATAGCTGGGCGAACAATACTGGTATGAATATCCTCCACTTTTGGCTGAGAGAATTCACTCAAAGCCTTCGCTGGTTGTGCTTGATCTGCCATTTCTTCTATTGATTCAAGATCGTCTTCTAAACCGATGTTCTCAAAGTCAAGTTTTCTCCTTGCTAGTTCTTCTCTACGTGCTAGAGCTCGTGTACGCATACACTCTCAAAAAGTACCTGAAATTCACCAACAAGAAATTTGGTGAGAAACGTCCTAGTCACCGAACTTTAATGACCACTGATGGCAAATACTGAAACTAAACAAACAAAACCGCGTCCCCAACAGCGGCGCAAAAAACTTGTTAGGACCAAACTCAACACGCAAGTGCACGTGATCTCAAGTAATACAGATAGCAAATAAGATTCGCTCCTACAGGGACTCGTTGTATTGTCTAGTTAATTCACTCACCGATGTATGATTATGACTCGATGCTAAGACAGATTAGAAATTGGATTTTTGTTTTTCACTACAAATATTCTAAGATTTTTAACTAATTATCAACTACTTGAACTGAGAATTATGTCGGATTACTTATGCAAATAAAACATGGGATTTTACCTTCATTATACAATCCAACTATAGTCTCCAATTCTCTAGCCTTTTCATGTGATTTATTAATACCTGATCGAACACACAAAATTGATATAAGCCAACCTTCGTTGCACAGATACCATCCTAAATAATATCCACAATAAAGATAGAAATCACTTAGTCTCCCAACTATGCTTAATCCCTATATGTCTATAAAGATTGAAACATTATGGTTGAAGTACAAGCATTCAATTGATCACATAGTTGTCATAAAACGGTTAGAGTTACGACACTAATTATGAAAGATATTCTCACGCATAAACCTATGCTAGCATGGCAAGTTCTAAACCCTTATATCCACTTTCGCTTCAATAAAAATTAACACACAATTACAGGAGTTAGCTACTCTCCTATAACGAATTAAATCAACCATGATAGGATATCACATCAATCACCCTATAGGCATCGAGAAGATTTAACAAATAGATTTCATGAATAAATCCGCTAAACCCCATGACAACGAATTAGTTCATAATCAAACTAATTGTCACCATGGGTTCCAATGTAAACATGATAGAAGAAAACGAATAATAACTGAAATAAATATCAAGGGTTCTAAAGAATATACCCGAACCAAGCATCCACAACTAGAAAAATACAAGAATAAATTAAAATCTATCCTCTTCCTCCTTCTTCGTGCTTCAAAAACTTCGTAGATAAATACGTGGTCTCTCCCTCCCTATTCTAGGGTTTTTTCTTCCTTTATATAGGCCTCCAGGTGCAAGTAGTTCGTAAGGAATTTTATTTTTTACTTCATCTCGAAAAATCAGCAAATCAGGAATTTTCGTCACACCAAACGGCGCTGCCGCGCCACTTCTGTGTATGAAAACGGCGCTGCCGCGCCACATCTATGCTGATTCCCCCCAGCGCTGCCGCGCCATCCACAAGCTCTAACACGGCGCTGCCGCGCAGTGCCTTCTGTCCAGCACATTGAATTTTTCCCTTTTCTTCGTTATAACTCCGATTTGTGCTCCGATTGCTCCGCTTCATTCCTTTAACACCTGTGATTGATATTCCTGCACAATACCCTTAAAAGAGATCAAAAATACCACAACTCGAGTACAAGCATTCGTTTTAAGCCAAATGGAAACGTTTTAAGTGAATAAAATATCCACTCATCAACCACTGCTGCATAAGTATCCAGTTCCAAAACTGCTAGCTTACTACGAATCCATGGTTTCAACCCTTGTTGAAACCTCTTTGCCTTCTTCCTTTCCGTGTCTACATATGTCGGGACAAACCGTGCTAACTCGGTGAACTTAGCTTCATACTCCAATACAGTCATACTGCCCTACTTCAATTCTATAAACTTCATCTCCATCTAATCTTTCATATAGTCTGGGAAATACTTTTCTAAGAACAACTTTGTAAACTTTGCCCAAGGAATTACTTCTGTAGCTTCTAGAGCCTTCATTGACTCCCACCAATACATAGCCTCATTTTTCAGAAAATAACTCACATATTCGGTTTGCTTATTTGCTGGAACCCCTACTAACTCGATAGCTTTCTCCATCTCCTTTAACCATGATCTCGCTTCTATGGGATCTGCTGCCCCTTTGAACTCTGGAGGTTTAAATGCCTGAAAAGACTTAAAGGTGACTACCGGAGGCACGGGTTGTTGCTGTTGCTGCTGCTACTGATGCTGTTGCTGTTGCTGCTGTTGCTGCTGTTGCTGAGCCAACAGCTGCTGTTGTAATTGTTGCTGTTGCTGTGCTAGAGTAGCAGTTTGCTGAACAAGGGTCTGCAATATTTGAGCCAAAGCAGGGTCTATTTGACCTACAGGAGGTGGGTTGGCTTGTTCGTCCTGATTGGGGGTTCGAGTATTTTGTTTCTTCTTTCTTGGTGGCATATTTCTGAAATCAATGGACAATCATTAGGTTCAGATTCAAGAATCAATAAATCAAAAGAATATAATTTAAGCAAACAGTGAATATACTATTGAAATATAATTCAAGGTTCCCAGCCATTAATCGGGTCAACAATTGGTTTACAAGGTATAACAGGATGCAAAAATCAGAGTTATACAAGGTATTCATGAATATCTGGTAAATGCATTAACGGAACAGTAAACATAATGCTGAAATCAAATACGGTATTGAAGGTAAATGCAGTACTAGAAAAAGAAGCAGTGCTGAAAATAAATTCAATGCTGAAAGGTAAATATGATGCTTAGAATAAATGACAATATGAAAGGAATTTAACGCAGTTTTGTAGAAAGGGATCATCATATATATCTGGTACAAGCGTAAAAACAACACTTCGATAAAGGTACAACATAACAATAAAAGAGGAAACTGCTAGCATCTAATCACAGTACAACAGATATCTACAATAAAACTGGTTGCACTGCAAACCCTGCTGTACTACTGCTACCATACTATGCATCTATGTACCATGCGTCAGGATAGATCACTACGCTACGACATACAAAATCCCACCTACAGCTCCACTAACCAACTGATCCTCGTCTACTGATCTGGTTCGAGAATGTCATCTAGCTCACTCATCACAGATGCCAACGTCACATAGAGTGCAATGGCTGAAAACCCATGGTACGAAATTGGCTAAGTAAACCGTTAAGTTTCCAGTCTTCTACTGAGGATTTATGATTAATAATTTCATCAACCTGTCATAGCTGCGATGCTTGAAACTCTTCTGCACTTTTATCCGCTTCATGTAATATCTACAGCAAGTTCAGGAAGTATTCCTTATGGATAAGGAATAGTGATTATTTTATCTTCCTAGAGGATTTTGATCTGTCAATTATGAAAACCGTATGATTAGCTAGTAAAGCACTATGTAAACGACAAACGATGGTGATTTAACAATGGACTACATTAATGTAGTGGTGATTCTTCTGAGAAATTAGATGATAACGACTATGGAAATGTCGGAATGAAAAATAGAAATAGATTGTATTGGATCCAAGTTAGAGAAATTGTCAAGGTTTATTTAGGATGGTTTAATTTCGGAAAGACATGAGATTTAAGATAAATAAATGATGATGCTATGATGGTTCATAAAAGAGGTTATAGTCTAAATAGAAACAAGATGACCGATGAAGGAGAGAAAGTTTGAGGAACAATCAGGGAGTTAGATATGCGGACTCCTAAGAAACCCCAGCAATGAAGCTAGAAAAGTATAAAATTGTCATAGGTGAATGTTGTTGGTCACAACGGAAAGTTGGAATTGAAAGAGTAAATGACATACAGATTAACTCCCTTTATGTTGGGAGACTTCGACGCAATTTGGAATAGATTGATTAAGTACTAAGAAGACTCATGGAACGAGGAAATGAGAATTTATATGGTTGAACAAAGGGAAGTTTGACCCTAAAAATATGATGCTTATTGAGTACATGTGATGGGATACCAATAGGGAAATACCATGTACAAAGGACATCCCAATAAGGAGATGACGGTGGAGATAAATAACGGAAGTAAAGAAAAATCAGATAATAAGAAGGATGTGATTGATAAAGAAAAGATTGGAAACGTAATTATGGAATAGGAAGAAAGGAATGTTATGAATAGATTGACGAATGGGCTTTCTAACGAATTCTCGGGATGACAACCTGATAGTGTTAGTATTATAAATAAGAAAGAGCTAGTAGCACGGCGTGGAATATCAGTAACAATGATGTCAAGCGAGAAATCTAGGATTTAACCTGAAAGGTTGAAAGATTTTCCAAAAATGAATGTTGCTAAGATTGAACAGAATATAGGTCCATAGAATGATGGACAGAGCAGCGAGGATATGTTGACACGTGAGATTACAATAAAGTAGTATTTAATACGATTATGATTATTTTATTCTCTAATGAACCTCTATAATTCAGAGGTAAATTCTAAGTATGATATCTTGCAATCATGAAAACTTCTATGATTCTTTGAAATTCTTTTCTTTTCTTCTCCCTTATTCATCTTCTTTTTTTTAATTGAGAAGAACAACCCTTTAAGGAGGGGAGGTACTGCTACGTGACTATCTGTCTGTGTGATAGAAGTCTAAGTGGAAAACCATAACTTGTTTAATTGCTTGTCAAGTACTAAAGGCTGGCCCCCTTCTGTACTAACTATGCAATATAACAAATGTTCATTGATCATAGTGATCTCTCAATAAATCTTTCCACTTCTCTATATTGATCGAGATTTCAAAGATTACAGCGATCAGGAAATGCATAGTGCGAGTGAGGTTATCTCCGAATTCGTAGCGCGATAGTGATACCAAAGTCACTGTAGATACCAATAAGGATAATATTATATGACTGAGTAAGAGCATAACACGAATAGTGTGTTGTACGAAAAGTAGCAAAGTTGATGGAAAAAGGATAAAGTGTGTATTATAGCACCAGTCGATATGCTGAGAAAGGATTGGAATGCTTAAGGCTCAACCGGGGAACTGGGAAGCGAAATGACAAAAAAGTACCCAATTGTTTCCTACCTAATTCCGGGACGGAATTTTTTTAAGGAGGGGAGACTGTAAGAACCCAGATTTTTGGTAAGCATTAAAACTTTTATTACGTATTGGAGTATGAATGAATAATGGTTACGACTGCAGTGTATTAGTGGTGGAAAGAATGAATGTTGAATGGATTTGGATTCAAATGTTTATATGCCATGAACAATGCAATTGGTTGACAACTTAGATAAGAATAATCTATCTCCTGGAAAGTAGGATATGGTAAATTCCAAAGAGGAAGGTTATTCTCATGTCATCCAAATCGATATCTGTTATAAGTCCAGTGGTTCCGGAAAAGGGTTAAGGAATGCTCGGGAAAGCGCGAGTACATTTTTCTAATTATAAGAATTAAAGAGAAAATAAGCAATGATTAGTATTTTGGTGGAAATTGGAATATTATCAGACGACGCTATATAAGAGTATTCGGAACGGATTTCAGAGTTCGTATTAATGACCGATAGGCAATAAAGTGTATGTAAACGATATCAGATTCTGTAACACCCCCAGATCCGGGGTCAGGGATCGGGTCGTTACGGTCTCATAACTCATACATAATACTTGACTTGAGTCCAAAATCAATAAGTAGCATGCTATGACCCCACAATAATATCCACTCACACACACACAGTTATAATCCCAGAGATGAAATTGAAATAAGTCTTACATAAAAAGGTTTACGAATAAAAGTTATTACAATCCAAAAGGATAACATCATAAGTTTAAAAGTTTTTCCGTTGATTACAGTAATTATACATATAGTTAAACAGGAAACAAAAGCTGTCTAACTATGCTACCTCAGCAATGGCGGCTAGCATCTCAGCGGGGAGTCCGGTGGGTCGGGTAACCCGCTTGCGCCGAGTGCGCCTGACGCGAGCCATCTGTCCTAGCTGTTGTTGTGACATGATAAATAAGCAAGGGTGAGCAATAGCCCACCAATAAATATATAACAGGACAGTGATAGTATATAACAGTTCGAAATATCATTATTTCCATATGCCATGCATTAACGAAGTTAGTGCCTGTATAATATAAAGGATGAAGTTACAGGGTAACTTAAAGTGTTTATTTTGTGGAAATATCTGCTAAGTCAAAATAAGCAAGATATTATCATTTATCATATAAGGAGGAACTTGCAAGGAAAATATTGCAATTCCAGTTATTAACATTTTTCGAAGTCCTACAACCTGAAAGAAGTCTCTTCGATACGTGTTGCGGAAGACACCGTCAACCTGAAAGAAGTCTCTTTGATACATGTTGCAGGGAATTCCCAATTTGAGAGATGAACCAATTCTGGAGTTATCACGCGCCAGCTGTCCCACTCCCTGATGATCAGTCGGGGATGGTACAACCCAATATAGTTTACTACCGGTAGAAGGAAGAACTGACGGCTCCACTTGTCGATTGCCTTTAATAGTAACTCCCTGGCCAATGGTTAGGCCTTGTGATGGACCGCGCGACTCGGCCTCTTACACACAACTCCTAGTTCGAATAAATCCACAGCATTGAAACGTAGAGTTTGTCCTCCCTTCCCCAAGTGAAATACTTGTTGATAAGACTCCACAAAGTAGTCGTATCTAGTTGGAAAGGAAAATTCACCCACATTTCCCAAGCTTTTGCTTGTTAATGGATATCAACTTGTTCCAACAATCTTACCCCTCGAATGATGAGAAGGTACACACAGACTTAATGAGTCCATAGCAACCAAGTTGCGAGAGAAAAGGATAAATTATGACCGGGAAGTCAACAAGATAAATAACCTTTCTCAAGAAAGGTTCCCTTAGAATTTAAGAGATAGATTCGAGTGAAGAATGAAATCTTGAGGACCTTTCTTAATATAATATTAATCGTGTGACTCCGAAGAATTTTCAGAATGATCGAAGGTCGAAGATAATATTTTAAGAAGAATAAACAACATTGAAGTTGTTTCCAAGTATTAAATAAATATTTATAGAATATTTATTGAGTCGGAAGTATTTAATGAATGAAAGAATATCTTTAATCAGAGTAGTTCTCAAAATAATCCTTAGTAAAGAGAAAATATTTATTAATTAATTAAATATTTAAATGAATATTCAAAATAATATTCATTTAATTAATAAGACTTGAAAGGAATATTAATATAATATACGATAAATAAATATGACATCATATGAATATTTAAAATAATATTCATTAAGTAGTTGGGAACTTAAATGAATATTCAAAAAGTAATATTCATTTAATGATTAATATTCTAAATGAATATTGAAATAATATTCATTTAGTAATCCAAGCTTTAAAGGAATATTCGAAATAATATTCGATAAATGAATCGACTTTAAATGAAAATTGAAAAATAATATTCATTGAATAGATAACGTTCAAATAATTATTAGAAGTAACGTTCGATAACTAATTAGTTTCAGACGAATACTAAATTAATTATTCGTCGACCAAAGAATGGAAAATATTTACTTAAATATTTTCCTCCGAAAGTAATCTCGATATATCAAGAAATACTGACTCCCGGTCTATATTCAACAAATAGGATTCATATGCCCTTCTCTAAGGGTCTTAACAACATCCGGCTTATAATCGATATATTATCTATCTACTTATAAGCCAAAGAACAATCAGGGAACAAGTATATCAATATGACTTGAAAGTAGGCATGCATGCTATGGCATATGTATAACAGAAAGCATATATATTCACAACAACAGCCTAAAAAAGGGAAGTTGAAACTTGCTTGGTTATCGAGTACGAGTAGGGGTAGTGGTGGGGTATCCCGGGTCAGCTCGGCGATCTATAAATAGTCAAGAGATTCGAGGTTAATCGCTTAACACTTTTAAAAAGGTTAAGTATTAACTTAAGTCGAAACATGTTTTCGAATTATCTCGTTATACCCCTTTTTAGTGTAACTCTTTTTATTACTGATACGATTCGACATTTGTTCGTCCTTAAGACATGTCATCGTACTCACACTTAGTGTATACTTAAGTCGTATAAGTTCTAAATTCGATCTATTACGAACCAAAATTATATATTTCGAGTTTTTATCGCTCGTTTTCTAAGTTATAATCAAAGTTATACTTTTAAGGGGTTCGTTCGCGTTTAACCTAGATTCAAACATTTTTATAAAATCGAAAAAAGATCCGATTCACATGAGGTTTTCTCTTACACCTTCATTTTTACCTCTAGTATTTAATTACCAAGATTTGCCACTGACTTACGTATTTTACGAGGGTTCAATTTCAGTTACGAATTCTCGTTTACGGTTTCGAACTACTTTTAGTAAACTAGCCGTAACTCCTAAACCGTAAGTCCGTTTCACACGTTCTTTATATCAAAACGAAGCTTGGAACATTATCTATCCTATCATGGCAGATTACAAAGCTAGGCAGTGAGTTACATCTACTGTCCAAGTCGGTTTTATTAAGGTTAACGAAATTTTGGCATTACGACGGCTATAAATCGAATATCTATCAATTTCAAACCTTCCCGTAAACATGGTATCCACTCCAAACAACATATACATGATTTATACCTATGAACTGAGGCCAAGCAATGCCTTTCCGTTCTTCTAACTATTTTTAACATTTATCCAAAACTCAATCATAATCATGCTTAAACCTTAACATAACCATAACTAAGCTATATCTATCATAAACATGCTTAAATCTCAAACAAGGGTTAGGGTTTCAAGGGCTTTATACCTTCTTGAGAATGTGTACTAGCCTCACAAAGCCTTGTATGGTCCTTAGGAGTGCTTAAGCTTGCTAGAACAATCAAAAGATACATGAAAACAAAGATTAGTTCTTGAAAAACACTATTCACCCTCCTACTAATTGATTTTTTTGAAAATGGTAAAAGAGGAGATTGAAGCTACAATTTCTAGGGTATTACTTTTATGAAATATAGGACTTACCCTAAAAGTTTCAAGATCAAGAAATGGTGGAAAGCTTGGTTTTGGATTTTGAATTGATGAAGGAGCCGAATGGCTTTGTTTGAGAGAGAATGGTGGGTTGCTTTGTTTCTCTTGCTTTAGTCTCATCCAAAATGAATTATTGTGGTGTTAGAATAATATCTTTGGTAATAAAGTAGCTTTATTAAAGGTAGGATGTCATGGGTGATGTATTATGCATGGATAAGTGTTGGTTGTTTTGGTTGGATGAGATGATAAAGCTAAGTACTTAGTTTTGATCTCTAAGTATGCTAGTTACTTTGAGCCACTTGGTTGCTAGATATTTTACCTTAGTAGCACATGCATGAATCTAGCCTCCCTGCTTGTTTCTTTTGTCCGGTAATTGCTCGTTTCGATTGATTGTTCGTAGGAATATTTCACGGATTTCTAATTAGGGTTTACCGGGAATATTCTTAATATTACTACTATCATTCTCCATCTTTCTTTCTATCTTTCCAATTTATATTCCTTAAATCCATTCGTTAAATCTTTAAGGCTATCAATGTCCAGGAAACTTTTGGAGAAAATAAAAGTGCGGTTTTTCAGAATCCGACAGCTTTTACATACACTTATTTTCCCCCTGGATCACTAATACGAACTCGGAAATCCGTTCCGAATACTTCTATATAGTGTCGTCTCATATTATTCTTACTTCCACCAAAAACACTATTCATTCTTTATTCTTTACTTATTCTCTTAGGGTTGTACAATTGTCCGTTTTCTCTTTCGATCGTTCCTTAACCTTTTTACGGAACCACTAGATTAATCGTTATCGATCTGGATGACATGAGAATATTCTCCTGCTTGGAATTGCCATATCTTATTCTCCTAGGAGATAGATTATTCTTACCTATGTTGTCAACCATTAGTATTCTTCAAGACATATAAACAATAAAGTCGAATTCCATTCATTTCTTCAAAATATCAACTATTACATCGTAGCCGTAACCACTATTCCTTCTTACATCATTAAATAAATAAAAGTTTTAATTCTACCCAAAATCTGGGTTCTTACAGATTCAGAAATATAGCACTTTTATATTCTCCTAGATTTTCCTAGACACTGAAGGATTTAAGGATTTAATATAGAGATTTGAGGAATTTAAATTCAAGAATTATAAAGGAGGATTAAAGATGTTAGCAAAAATATTAAGAAGGTTTCATGTAAAACCCTAACGAGAAATACTTGAGATATTCCTCCGAACTATCAATGAAATTGAGAAATAATCGGACAAAGAAACAAGCAGAAATCCAAGATGCATGCATGTGCAAGAAGATAAGATCAAGGAACTAAGTATTTACTAAGGTAACTAGCATTCTTAGCAAACAAACCAAGTACTTAGCATTCATCTCATCATCTTACTACTAAAACACAACACATGTCCAAGAGATGATCCAAGGGATGACCCAAGCACTTTATTAAAGTAGCTTTATGAGATAATATCTCAATAATACACCTTAGGCAAAGGATGAGATCAAAACAAAGCAAGCAACACCATTCTCCCCTCTGAAGAACACCATTCGGCCCAAGCATAATTCAAGAAGACAAATCTAACTTCCAACCATTATTTGATCTCCAAATTTTTATGGTGAGATACTAAATTTTATATTAGAGATATCCTATGAATCTTAGCTTCAAACTCCACTTCTTTCATTTTCAAATAAATCATCAAAGATTGTTAACTCGAATAACTTGTAGAAGGGGGGGTTGAATACAAGGTATATAATCGTGTCTGATTTTTGCTTGATTAGATGAACAACAACAAACGAATAAATCAAACTTTGTTTGTATTAAATAAATCAAATACAAACTCTACCAAAGGTGTACAATACCTTTAGCAGCTGCTGACAATACAAATCTCTCTCTCTCTCTCTCTCTCTCTCTCTCTTTGTTTGTTTCAAACTCTCGAATACAAACCTTATACAGAGCTTCACACGATATGCATTCTACAATTCTCAATTCGCTCTTTTTACAATAATATTGAGAGAGTATTTATAATGCTACCTATCAACTAATAACAGAATTATAATCTATCTATGACAATGTTCTACCGTCCAGTTGATAGTTTCCATCAATAAAGAATTTTTTCCTTCACGATATCTTTTTGCTTGTTCTCCAAAACAAAGATCCTGTTTTATAGCACTTGCCAGTTTCTGTAGCATCCACAATGACATCATCAGTAACATGACTGATATCAGGATTTCCCATTGCATCAGGATCTGATCATCCCATCAGTATTTGATCAGGATCTGACTTGCTATATCAGGATCTGCTCTTAGTTCCTAAAATGTAGTCTTTGACGCACTGTTCCTGACTAACCTCTACAGATTACTGTCTAACACATATATCCTATAAAAAGTGCTAAATCCTTTATAAGATCAGGATATACAAGAAGTATTAGCAAATTCTATTGTCAACATCACAACTTATGAATTATTCCTAACAATCTCCCCCTATTTATGCTTTAGAATCTGAAGCATAAATCTAAGTTGTAGATGTCAAAACATATAACAATACAACCAGAATAGAATTTATGAATTTAAGATCATGAAGTTAAGTACCTCCTTCTTCAGATGTAGACATGTATCTAGTACTTAGAAGAAAGAATTCAACTATTTGATGCTTCTTTTCCTTTACCACTTCCATGATGAAATTTACCAACTCTGTCACCCTTAGTTCTGCTCCCAGTCTGTTTATCTCCCCCAATCTGTTGTTGTTGTTTCTAAATTGTCTTTATCTCTACCTTTTTGACATCAGCAACATTAATACCAAGAGATTCAGTAACAGAACATATGAGATTCATCAGAACTGTTTGATTGTCCATAATAGTGACTTGGTTATCTTCAAGAATTTGAAGTCTCGATTGAATATCACTTTGAGATTTCTGAATGTCCTTAAGAAGTTCAGAATTTACTTCAATGTTGGAAGTGCTTGTTGTATCTTCAGATTCAGATGCAGAAAGAACCTTATCTTCAAGTCTTGTAGAAGAAGTTGCCTGTATAGAATGATATTCAAGTAATAATACTTGAGTAGAAGTACAAACATCTTCATCTTTCTGATCTGGAGCTGAAGTATGATCATCTTGTCCTTCACCAGTATTCTGTGTACTAACATCTACAAATCCTGACTCCTCCTTAGATTGATCAGATACTGTTGATGTCTCAATTCTAGCTGATATTGGAAGTACATACAAAGGAATACTAGGATCATTAGGAATATCTTCTAGTACTGGTTGAGTAGAAGTTTGTCTTAGCCTTTCACCTCTTCTGTTGATGATTCCTGCAAGCCTTTTGATAAATGGATTTTATATCCATTTAGAGCATTCTAAATCGGCTTAAATTGATTGCTTTGGCCTCAAGTTTGTGGTATTTTTGAAGTGTTTTGTTTAATTGTGCAGGGTTGAAGAAATGCCGATTAAAGGTGTAGTTTCCGTCGTTTTTGGAGTTGATTTATGATATGGAATGAAGAATGGAGGCTAATGTCAACTACCAAGAAGTATACAAGTCAAGAAGGATTAAAGACGGAAGCTCATGCAAAAGGAACAAGAAGAAAAGGCTGAAAAATGAAGAAACAGTGCAGTCTGCACCAGATTTGAGCAGTCTGCACCAGATTTTGAGTTTTTATGCAGATTGCGGCCGTGCAGACTGCCCAATTCGCGCAGGGTGCGCCAAGACGTGCTGGGAAAAATCAGCCAGAATTTCTGATTCTTGTTTTGGCCATATCTTGAGTTCTAGAAGTCAGTTTTCAGCGATCTTACAGTCCACGCGAAGCTAACGAGATTCTCTATCATTCTAAAGTGGTCCAGATGTCAAAACACGACTGGAACGGTCCAGAAATACTGAAGAAAAGTCAGCTACGAATTTTCCTTCAAAACAGAATCAGTTTAGGAAACGTATTTCGCAGAATTCTATTTTCACAAGGAAATTGTTATAATTCTTACTTCAAATCAGTATGGTAATTGTCCTGAATGGCTAGAACATTCTAGAATCAGTCTTGAGCATGGAATTTGCAAATCCTATCCCGTTTAAAGACGGAAATTGCCAAACTCTTATTCCAACTCTAAAACGGCAATTGCTTGATGGAGAGGCAAATTGAGGCTATAAATACACATCTTGGGGGACAGAAAAAATGGACGATTAGATATCAATTACTTAGGATTATTTGTATCTTTATATACTTTGTTTTTATCATGGTTTCATCAGATCCCATGATGACGAGAGGATCAATTATGAACTAATCGTTGTCATGGGATTCTAACGGATTTATCTATGTAGCTTAGTAGTTTGATTGCTTTAAAGATTTGTGTGTAGTGAATTCTTGATATCCTCGTATGGTTGTGATTCATGTGTTTAGATGCGTCATGAACATCTAATTTGTTAATCTCTTGTGAAGCGAGAGTGGATCTTGAGATTTCGAACTTGCCATGCTAGCATAGGATAGGTTGATGTTTTAACATCATGATTTGTGGCGTAAATAGAGATATTATGCTGCCCTATGTGATCTTAATAGACAACTTGTTCTTCAACCGTTATGTTTTCAAATCTTATAGAGATATAGGGTCTAAACATAATTGGTGTCTATTCATCTTCTATCTCTTTTGTGGATGTATGATTAGTTTGGTGTTTGTATACCGAGAGGTAGCTTATACTTGTTCCGTGTTGTCTGATCAGATATCATAACCATCACATGCATTGATTAAAGGCATCAACTCTAAGCGAAGTAGTTAATGAAGTTAGGATCCCATGTTTTCTCTTGCAGACGTAATTAGATTTCAATTCTTGTTAGTTTATTAATTCTTAGTTTTATTAATTTGTTTCTTAGTTAATTAAAATCTTGTTATTTGTCTTAGCAGTGCATAATAACCATACATTGTTGCATAGGTACAAAACTGAATTAAAACCATAACCAGATCTCTGTGGGAACGAACTCAACTTTATTCTATATTACTTGTAACCACGTACGCTTGCGTGATTTAGTGCAAACACCTTTCTTTCTGTTTCTGAGCTTTAACTTCTGGCTTTGCATTGTGATGTGCTAATTCATTCTCCTCAAACATCTTGATAAAAGAATAAGTACCAACATCCATACCAAGATTTTCAGACCAAGATTCAGGAAAAACCTGATCCCAGAAATCAAACGATGGTGGTTTCCTAATTTTCTCCCCCTCACTATGGAGTTGATCATCCATACCTTCATTCTCACTTTGACTATCGAAAGCCAACACTCTTTCTACCTCTCCTTTTGCCTGGTCAGGAGCCAGCCTCTCTATGTATGGATCTATGTCCATCTTTTCAAGTGTATCACTCAAATTTGGATAAGTGATCTCATGACCTACAGAAAAATTGGGGTTAGAAGAAGTTTTTATACCTGAACTCACATGGAGAGAGGGTTCCTCATATGGCATGGGGTTTGAGGTTTTCTCCAAGGAGTGAGCTACTATAGTGTCTGAACCCTTACAAACATCTACTTTCTTTCCAGAGACTACAGGTCCAGTATACCACTTTCAGGTTTTACACTAGACTCTGATGTCTTCAGTAATACTTCATTAGACACCATAGCTAGTATGTCACCGTCTTTAAGTGTTAGTTACTGAGACACACCCTCAAGGTGGATAGACTCTGAAAGAACAATATTGGTTTGATCTTCAGAAAAATCAATCAAAGTCATTCCTCCCATATCATAGGGTTTCTCACTTGCAATTTCAGTCATCACAGAAGACCTTTCAACATCATCAATCACAGTTCCTGGGTCATCCAACCTCTGACTAGATGGTTCTTGTGTTGCAATGACTGTGATATGATCTATTCTACTATTCACCAATGGTGCAATAGTATCTTCTGTTGACTGCTTCCCTCTATCAACTACCTCCTCTTGTTCACCTTGAGCTGAAGCATCTTCAACAATGACATCCTTGTCAAATAGATATGCATGAAGTGATTGAAGTGCAACATGCTTAGGAAGTCCAAATTTCTTGTGCAATTCCCTTCTGACTGAAACATAGAAGTACATCTTCATTAAATCAAGTCTTTGATGTATCAGTCCATATTCTTCAGGAAATGAAAGTTTAGGAACTCTTTCAGTTAGAAAATCTAGAATAGGCCTGGAAAGCTTCACTTTTAGAGAAATAAGTTCCATAGCCAGTCTATATGTTAATGTAGTTTCCCATGAAGAATCAAGATCCAGATCTCTCTCGTCAGATACTGACGTGGATATAGCCTTATTTGTAGAGACCTGCATAATGTTAGTTGGACTAGACACTGTGTGTGTAGGTGACAAATGAATCTTTCTCCTTGTTCTCCTAGTATAGTGAGCAACAGATTTGTCTTGAGAAGACTCAAGAGGTGTAGACACAGAAGTGATGTTGGGATAAGATCCTTTTTCAATAGACACAGTCTTTTGAGAGATAGTATCCAATAGCTGTTTTCCCTTTTTAAGAACTACAGCCTTTTGGGAGACTGCAGCCTGGCTGTGAGTAGGTGTTCCATTTTTTTGTCCTAGCTTAGAAAGTTGAATTGCAGCCTTCAATTCTGCTCTCTCAGCAAGAGATATATTATCATCATCTTCACTAGAACTACTACTTGAAATGACAAATCTTCTCTTCCTTACAACTGATGTCTTTTGAGAAACACCAGAGGTTGGCTTCTTTGAAACAATAGGCTATGGATCAAAATTTGGTTCTAGACTTGTTTCAGAGACTGTAATGTTTTTGGCTACTTGGGTAGACACAGGAGGGTTCTCCTCCAATTGAGATTCCTGAGTCATTTCACCACCAAAGAAAGAAGGATTACAGATAGTAGGAAGATGAGTTCTTAGAAGTACCTGAACATGATTTGGATAGTGTAATGCAGGTATTTCATCTAGATTCTTTTCACTGTCCTTCTTTGTAATGTCAGAGAAAATTCTCTTTTGCTGTACATAGGAAGAAACATAATATTTTCTACCAAATCTAGCTTCAACATCTGGAATGAAATGGTTAATAAACAGTTGCATGAATCTATGATAATAAACCATATTCCTGTCATGATCTCTTGACCCAAGTTTAATACACATCTGACTTAAGATAATGTTACCAAAATTAATTACTCTGTTATAAAGCAAGCTATATGCAATATGTGATGTAACAGCAGTAATTTGTTGAAAAGAACTACATTTACCAGTAAAACATTTAGCAAGTTGGTCAAAGAAGAAAGACCATTCTTTCCTAAGAAAGGATCTATTTAACTGGCTCATGTTATCTAGAGGTCCATTATAACGTAATGCAGATAATATAGTTCTAATATCATCATCAGATGGTACATTCTCAAAATTCGTACTAACAGGTAAGTGAAGTACTAAATGAACAACAGATTCAGTAATATCAAATGAGTCTTGTCCTAAGTGTAGAACAATCTTACCTGATTGACACTGATTAGAATCAATTACCTCAGCATTGACACTGAAACAGCTACTTGATTAATTTGTGGAGATGTTGTCAAGGCATAACTTAATGATCCTTCCGCCATAAAGTCCATAATTGGGTGAAAATTAGTTGGCACCCCTTCCTTGTTGGTGATAGCTGCAACATGATTGTTCATCATAAAATCAAAGTCACCAAACTTGAAAGCTAGTGATTTAGGTAGTCTTCTTTGAGTTGCCATTTTGATCTGAAGAGAACTTAAGAAATCTTTGAAATTGATTAGTGATTTTGAGAACTCGGGAGTGTTTTTGCTTTAGAGAATGAAATTAGAGAAAGTAATTACACGATTAGAGTATCAAAATAATTATATTTCAAAAATCCTTCAGACCCATTATCCCACGTTGACACGTAGGTTGACAGGTGTCAGCCCCTGAAAAATACAGTTACCCACGACTTTTGGAAAATAAAATCCAAAATTAATTTCAAGTAAATTAAATCAAGGTAAAGTCAAGATAAAAGTCAATACTGATCAGCTTCCTTTTCCTGATGTGATCTTCTCATCAAGATAATCACATGATTCAATGTAATTTCTGTATAGAAAGAATTACTAATCCTGATGTGAAAACACTTGTATTCCTGATCAATATCATCCTGATTCCAGAGACTAAATGAAGTTTCCACGTGGCATTTTCTTTTTCCTGTAAAAGAAATAAATAAAATCTGAACAAAATCAATTGGTTAAATTCGTTCAATATTTCTTGAAAATACAAGAAATACAGTCACATAATTATGACTGACTGCATTGATATCCCTCAAACGACTGTTCAGCTTCTCACGTCTTTCTATAAAAGAAACCGACGTCTTATGCCATTCTCCAAAACCTTTTTTTTTATTCTTTTCTCTTTTCATCATGGCTTTCAACCTAAATCTTCATATGAACCCTAGCTTTTGGTTCATTACCACTAAGAAGTTCTTTACTCTTGATGATCAGGAGCAAGTAAACTATCACTTAGAAGAGATGACTTTTCTCATCGAGTCAGATATGATTCGTCTTAACCCAGATGGTTTCCACAAATCTCCTCTAAAACATCTACCAGTTGGATACAATCCTCCTCTAATCTCTTCACACCTTGAGGATGAAGAATTTGGTGAAGAGTCTGAGGTTGATCTTGATGGAGATGCTATTCATCTTCTTCAATAAGCATGAAGATGAGTCAGATGCTTTCATTCAAGTCGCCCCAGACAAGGAATCCAATCTTGAGATGCTCCTTGTCCTGAAGTCGATCGTTGAGGATTGAAGCAGTGGCAACTTTAGATAAGAATAGAATTATCAGTAGTAGTTAGACAAAAAGAAGAATTGTATTTCATTTCCATGTATGTAATACTTTTGATTAATGAAAATACAAGTTTTCTTATTATCTACTTATCTATTGTTGTTTAATGACTAACCTGAATAATGATGTAAATTATCAGTATGCATGTGATAAAACTTGCTAACATAGACTTTAACAAAACTCAGAATTGAACCACTGAATAACATGAACTTCAGAATTTGAAACAGTAAGTCACACAAATTTCACAATCCTGATACTGAAGATACAATCCTGATGTCAATACTGATCACGTCAGCATACTGATAGCAATCCTGATGCTGATGTTTTATTAATAAGTCTATCATACTGAAATTTATCAAGATAAAATGTTACAACTGGATTTTCTGCAATTTTGATAGCACTAGTATTATCACAAAACATAGGAATATTACTAATTGTCATATCATAATCCATCAACTGATTTCTTATCCAAAGGAGTTGAGCACAACAACTGCCTGCTGCAATGTATTCAGCTTCTGCAGTTGAGGTTGAAACTGATTGCTGCTTCTTGCTTGCCCAAGAAATCAATCTATTTCCCAAGAATTGACATATACCTGTAGTGCTTTTCCTATCTATTTTACACCCTGCATAATCAGAGTCTGAATAGCCAATTAGGGAGAAATCAGATTCTCTTGGATACCACAAACCAAGATTTGGAGTTCCCTTGAGATATCTAAAAATTCTCTTCACAGCAATTAAATAATATTCCTTAGGATCACTTTGGAATCTAGCACATAAACAGGTAGAGAACATTATATCTGGTCTACTTGTAGTTAGATATAACAGTGAACCTATCATGCCTCTATAGCTAGTGTTATCAACACTCTTTCCCTTAGGATCAGAGTCTAGCTTAGTGGCTGTTGCCATGGGTGTCTTTGCAATTGCACAATTTTGAAAGTCAACCCTTTTTAAAAGATCTTTGATATACTTTGACTGATTAATGAAAATACCAGTCTCAGTCTGTTTGACCTGCAAGCCTAAAAAGTAATTTAGTTCACCCATCATGCTCATCTGATACTTGGACTGCATAAGCTTGCTAAACTTAGCACATAACTTTTCATTAGTAGAACCAAATATAATATCATCAACATAAATTTGAACTAAAATCAAATCACTTTTTATCTTTCTAAAGAACAGAGTTTTGTCAATTGTACCTCTTGTGAAGCCATTTTCAAGAAGAAATTTAGACAAAGTCTCATACCATGCTCTTGGTACCTGCTTAAATCTATAGAGTGCTTTGTCAAGTTTGTAGACATGATTTGGAAACTTTGGATCAACAAAACCAGGTGGTTGTTCCACATACACTTCCTCATCAAGCTTGCCATTTAGAAAAGCACTCTTTACATCCATCTGATATACCTTGAATTTTGAATGAGCTGCAAATGTAAGAAACATTCTGATTGCTTCCAATCTTGCTACAGGTGCAAAGGTTTCATCATAGTCAATTCCTTCTTCCTGAGAATAACCCTTGGCCACCAGTCTTGCTTTGTTTCTTACAATCATACCAGATTCATCTAGCTTGTTTCTGAAAACCCATTTAGCACCAACAATAGATCTATCTTTAGGTCTTGGTACCAGTTTCCAGACTTTGTTCCTCTCAAACTCATTCAATTCTTCCTGCATTGCTATTACCCAATCAGGATCCAGTAAGGCTTCTTAAACCATCTTAGGTTCATTCTTTGAGAGAAAACAACTTTACAAGCATTCATTTTGAATTGATCTTCTAGTTTGAACACCACTATTTGGATCACCAATTATCAAATCCTCAGTATGATCCCTTGTCCATTTTCTAACAGGTGGTAGATTGCTCCTGCTAGACTCTCCCCCTAAGTTAGTGGTATTTCTTGTAGAAGAGTGTTCATTTCCTTCAAAAGCTCCCCCTTGATCAGTAGAATCAGTGGATTCAATACTGCTGCTAGTTTCTGATCTTCCTTCATTAGACTCTGAAGGATCAGTTCCTGATGAAGTAGACTCTGAAAGACTAGTCTGATCCTGACCAGTACTGTGTTCTCCTTGATTGAATTGCTCCCCCTCAACAGTAGCATTCCTTTGAGAATCAATAGAGATTTCCTTTGAAGAAACTTCATCATCACTGGAGAGAATCTCAGAATACTTAAGATTTTCAAATTCCAGATTGTCATGGCTTTCATCAGTTTGTAAAATTCCAAACTTCTTATCATCAAATGCAACATGAATTGATTCCATAACAATGTGAGTTCTGAGATTGTATACTTTGAAGGCCTTTGATGCTGAATATCCTAGAAAGATTGCTTCATCCGATTTGGCTTCAAATTTTCCAAGTTGTTCTGGATGAACTTTCAGGACATAGCATTTACATCCAAAGATGTGAAATTATTTCACACATGGTTTCTTTCCTTTGATCATCTCATAGGGAGTCTTACCATGAGAATTTACCAAGGTACAGTTTTGAGTGAAACATGCAGTGTTGATAGCTTCTGCCCAGAAATAGGTTGGAAGCTTTGCATCTGCAAGCATGGTTCTTGCTGCCTCTATGAGAGTTCTGTTCTTTCTTTCTACTACACCATTCTGCTGAGGTGTTCCAGGTGTAGAAAACTGTTGAGTAATTCCTTTGTCTGCACAATACTCCTCCATTGTAGAATTCTTAAATTCTGTACCATTGTCACTTCTGAGCACTTTGACCTTGTACTCAGAGTTATTTTGAATATTCTTGACAAGTTCAATGATTTGCTGAGGAGCTTCATCCTTGTTGTGTAGAAAGAATACCCATGTGAACCTTGTGTAATCATCCACTATAACTAAAGCATATCTTTTCTTGCTGATAGACATAATGTTTACTGGACCAAATAAATCAAGATGCACCATGTGAAATGGTTCAGTAATTGAATTTTCTGTCTTGCTCTTGAAAGTGGTTCTTCTTTGTTTTCCAAGCTGACAAGCATCACAAAGTCCATCTTGCACATAATTTGCCTGAGGTAGGCCTCTCACCAGATGGTGCTTAACAAGTTGATTAAGCTTCTTGAAATTGAGATGTGAGAGCTTCTTTTGCCAGTTCCAGCTTTCATCATTTGATGCCTTGTTGTAAAGACATCTGATAGTTCCTTTAGATGTGTCACTCAAGCTAGCTTCATATATGTTACCATGTCTCTGACCAGTCAGAACAATGTCTCCATTCTTCATATTCAAGATTTTGCATCCTTTACTGTCAAAGATTGATTGGTAACCCTTATCACCCAGTTGACTTATGCTTAAAAGTGTGTGTTTCAAGCCTTCAACCAGTGCTACGTTTTCTATGATGACATTCCCCAAAATAATTGAGCCATATCCCAGAGTTTCTCCTTTGTTGCCATCTCCAAAGGATATTACTGGGCCAGCTTTCCTCTCAAACTTTGTAAGCAGGGACTTCTTTCCAGTCATATGTCCAGAGCATCCACTATCCAAGATAATTGAATGCTTCTTTCCAGTGCCCTGCAAACAAAAAGTAGCTAGTTAGAATTTTTTAGGACCCAACTTTGATTGGATCCTTTCTTACTAACTTTTGAACCAACAGGCTTTGAAGATTTTGCTTTTGATTTACCTGTTGCAGAGTCAACCTTAGACTCTGATTTCACAAACTGTTTATGACTAGGAGTTTCAGATTTCAGAGAATAATAGTCATAATACAGTTCATGATATTCCTTACACATATAAATGGAATGAAGTAAACTACCACAATGATAACAGGGTTCTTGTGACTGGTATTGAATTCTCCGAGTCTTGGGGAATCTGGACTTAGTTTTCCAAGAAGGTTTTTTATTGCAGTCTAGGGCCAAATGATTATGATTTCCACGTTTATAGCATTTCTTCCTAGGTGCATCAGGTACATTCCTTTAATTATTCTCTTTGTTAATACCTTCTTTTCCATTCCTATTTCTTCCGATCTTGCTAGACTCTGAAATACTTTCTAGTCTCTGTTTAAACTGAGACTTAGACAGAAAACCTATGTTGACATTCTTAGGTTTTTCTAACACTCTTTCATCTGAATTGCTATTGTTAATTCTTTTGTGCACAACTGGGGTACCTTTAGAATCAACAAATTTAACATGTTTACGTTCAGAAACTATCTTCTTACCTTCAGACTTAGATGTGCTAGCTTCAATTTTACTATTATCATTGACAATAGCTACAGTATCTTCTTTCCTAGCCTTATCAAAACATAAACCATTAACTTTACCAAGAATTTGATTTTCAATGATTTCTTGAGTCTTTTTACCAGAATTGTTAATGGTTTTAATCACATCTCTCTCTTCCTCTAGTTCTTTTCTGACATAGTCATAAGCCTCAAGAATAACACCATAATCATGCTTAGCTTTATCAGAACTTAACCTATATTCTTCCATTTGAATTAACTCAGATTCAAGATAATTATTTCTACTAACTAATTCATCATTCTTAGCCTTAAGTTCATCTTTTTCACTAGCAAAAATTTTGAAATTAGTCATAAGATTCTTAAACTCAACATGAATAGATCTAATATCATCAGAATCTAAGATATCAAATTAATCAAAAGAGTGAAGTGATACCTTAACAGAAGATGAAGAAGCTTTCTTTGGAGATCCAGGCTTGTCTGAAGCACTTGCCATCAATGCAATGTTTTCATAATCCAATTCATCTTCAGAATCACTGAAGTCTGCCCAATCCTTCTATGTGACCATGAGTGCATTACCCTTCCCTGAATTCCTAGGCTTCTTGCACTCACTAGCAAAGTGTCCAAGCTCACTGTAGTTAAATCACTTGATCTTGGCTTTATCAAGCTTGATAATTGTACTCTTGCCTTTGTCACTCTTCTTCTCCTATTTCTTCTGAAAAGATCTCTTGCTAAATCTTCTTCTATTGAATCTTCCTTTCTTGAAAGCTTTAGCAAACATAGCAAAGAGTTCTTGCATCTCTGATTCAGAATCATTATATTCAGAGTCTATATCCGTAGTCTCTAACTCAGAACTTTCTTTGCTCTTCTTCTTCCTCAAGTCTCTTTCAGTAGATTCAGACTTTTCTTCCGGAAGCTTCTTTGATTCAGATTGAGCAGTGAGTGCAACAGTTTTCATCTTTCCTTCACTCCTGCTTTTTTTCTGCTGCCTGTCAAGTTCATAAGCTCTCAATTTTCCATAAACTGCTTCTAATGATATTTCATCCAGATCATTAGCTTCCTCAATTGCAGATATCTTCTCATTGTAGAAATCAGGAAGAGCTTTCATGAACTTAGTATTCATATCCTCCAAGTCATAATATTTACCATGCATGGCCATCTCATTGATTAGTTTAGTAAACCTATCATAGGTGTCAGTAAGTGACTCACCAGACTTGGATTCAAAGTACTCATACTATTGTATGAGAAGTGTCCTCATATTCTTCCTGACAGGTTTTGTTCCTTCACAGTAAACCTTTAAATTGTCCCATATCTCCTTAGAAGTTTTACAAGAGAGAACATAGTTAATGAGAATAGAATCAAGATTATTGAATAGCATGTTTCTCACTTTAGCATCCTTAAGACCATTCTCCTTTTCCTTATCTGTCCATTCAGATTTAGGCTTCTCTGCTGTATGTTCTGGAACAACTTTTCCTTCGACAGTTGCTTGAGGAACAAGCCTTGTTGGAACAAAAGGCCCATCTCTGATTCTGTCAAAATAATCAGGATCTGTTGCTTCCAGGTGATGCAACATCTTCACTTCCCATAAAGTATATTCGTTTCTCTTGAGCATAGGGATTTTAGTATTACCATCCTTGTAACCAGACATGATTGCAGATCTTTGTGATTATTCGAAATTAACCTGCTCTGATACCAATTATTAACTCGAATAACTTGTAGAAGGGGGGGTTGAATACAAGTTATATAATCATGTCTGATTTTTGCTTGATTAGATGAACAAGAACAAACGAATGAATCAAACTTTGTTTGTATTAAATAAATCAAATACAAACTCTACCAAAGGTGTACAATACCTTTAGCAACTGCTGACAATACAAATCTCTCTCTCTATTTGTTTATTTCGAACTCTCGAATACAAACCTTATACAGAGCTTCACACGATATGCACTCTACAATTCTCAATTCGCTCTTTTTACAATAATATTGAGAGAGTATTTATAATGCTACCTATCAACTAATAACAAAATTATAATCTATCTATGACAATGTTCTGCCGTCCAGTTGATAGTTTCCATCAATAGAGAATTCGTTTCCTTCACGATATATTCTTGCTTGTTATCCAAAACAAAGATCCTGTTTTATAGCACTTGCCAGTTTCTGTAGCATCCATAATGACATCATCAGTAACATGACTGATATCAGGATTTCCCATTGCATCAGGATCTGATCATCCCATCAGTATTTGATCAGGATCTGACTTGCTGTATCAGGATCTGCTCTTAGTTCCCAAAATGTAGTCTTTGACGCACTGTTCCTGACTAACCTCTACAGATTATTGTCTAACACATATATCCTATAAAAAGTGCTAAATCCTTTATAAGATCAGGATATACAAGAAGTATTAGCAAATTCTATTCTCAACATCACAACTTATGAATTATTCCTAACAATGATGATGATGAATATTGATTTCTAGAAACTAACTTTGATTCCTTGATTTCTTTGGATGATCTAAGCTATATTAAAGATATACAAGGACTAGATCAAGTTAAGTAAGGCCTTTTACATACTCCAAGGAAGGTATACCACTTGAAACCCTAGATCTTACTTTGAGTTATATGCATGTTCTTGATGGTTTTAGATTAGTTATGATTATGGTGTAGTTATAAGCATGATTATGTAATTAGTTTGGTGGATCTAAGTAATATGTGATTATGATAGTGAAGTGAGATGTTCTTGGACTTATAAGATGAGTACTATGTGTATAAAATGTTTGATATGCCCGGTGTGGCTTGGTTGTGATGAAACAAATTTTGAAATGTATCGATTTATAGCCGTCGAAATGCCAAAATTTCGTTAAACCTTGAAAACCATGCATCACAGTAGGTCTAACTGTCGAATCTGGTTAATTATATGACATACCCTTGTAGATCTCGAGTCATAGATCGCTTTGGCGTGAGAATCGAAGTAAACGGACTTACGGTTTATGAGTTATGGTCAAAATCGTAAAAGTGGATCGAAACCATTAGTGCGAGTTCGTAATCGAAATTGAACCCCTGTAAAATATGTAATTCAGTTGCGAATCTTGATAATTAAATATTAAAAATCGTAAGGAAGGTGTGGGAGAAAACTCATGTCAAACGGATCGTTTTTCGATTTTATAAAAATGTTCAAATCAAGGTTAAGTGCAAATGAACCCCTAAAAAGGACACTTGGTTATAACTTTGGAAAACCACTTAGATGACGGTCAATAAATCTCGAGGTATAATCTCTTTTATTAAGCGACCGACCTTAGAACTTATATGGCTTAAGTACCCACCTAGTGTAAGTAAAATGACATGCCTTGATAACGAGCAAGTGTCGGATCATAAAGGTGATAAAAAGAGTACACTAGAGTGTACATAACGAGATAACTCGAAAACGTGTTTTAGCCTAAGTAAAGTATATATACTTAACCTTTCAAAGCGTTAAGTGACTAATCTCGAATATTTGATTATTTATAGATCACTGGACTGACCCAGGGCACACTATCCCTGCCAGATTACCAGGCAAGTTTCCAATACTTTGGAACTGTTGTTGTGATAATATATATGATTGATTGTTGTTATACATATGTCATAGCATGCATGCCTGCTTCCCAGTTATATTGTGATACTTGTTCCCTGATTCATGTTGGCTTATAATTTAGATGCGAGATATACTAGTTATAAGCCAGATATTGTTAAGACCCTTAGTTAAGGGCATATGATTTTCGTTCCTTAAATATAGACCGGGAGTCGATATTTTATAATATAGAGATAATCGTGGAAACTCGGAGGGATTCCAGTGACAAATTATTTGAGAAATGTTATTTATAAACATTATTTATATTTCCATAAGTATTAATTACTTGGAAATTATTCGAGGAATGTTATTTGAGTATAATCTCAGTCGAGAAATACTATTTGAATATTATGTTTGAATATTCATTTAAGACTTGATTTATTTAATGAATATTCATTTGAGGTTATTAATTTAGATGAATATTATTTTGGAATATTTATTTGAGTTATTTATTTAATGAATATTATTTTGAATATTCATTTGAGCTTTATTTCTTTAATGAATATTATCTTGAATATTCATTTAAGGTTGATTAAATTATCGGATATTATTTTGAATATTTATTCGAGGAATTATTTATTTCGTGAATATTTTATATATTCATTCGAGGGTTACTATGAGCAATATTTTATAATTAACAATATTCTTTAAATATTTATGAGGTAATAAATATTCTTTTAACTAGTTTTAAAAATATATTATTTTATTCAAGAATTATCCTTGACCTTCAAATACTATGTAACTTATTTCTGAGTCTTATTATTATTATTATTTTTATCAAGGAAGGTTCTCAAAAACTCCCTTCTTCATTCGAATCTATTTTCCAACTTCTAAGGGAACTGTGACGCCCCCAAATCCACTATTTGTAGACTTAGGTCGCCACGCATCATCATCACCTGCCATATATAAAATACAATACATTTCATAATAAACATAAAGTTTTATCATAACGATAGTGGTCCCATTCCACAAGTCCAAACATCGACATGTCTCTGAATTATTACAACGTATTACTAGTACACATGATATCACTAAACTTGTTGAAACATATGCTAACAGTCTTTGATATGGTCATCGCCTCTGAGGTAGACACTCTAGTATAGCTCGGTGCCTTAGTGCATTTCCTCCTTCCCCTTGGCCTTGCAACGAGAGGTTTCGCCTTTTTCCGTCTTCACTGAAAAATATTATTAACAACAAGAATGAGCAACTATATGCCCAGCAAGTCCTCTGACTCGCTCTCTCACTAACAATGGAATTGAAAAGAAAAACAACTCTATCTATGAAGGGAACTCGTATGCAAGCAAAGTGCCCTGATAATACTTACTGATAGGCCCAAACAACTTATCTCTAAATAATAGAAGTTAGAGTTTAAAAGCTTGAGATACTGGTCTTCCACCTTTACGATACCCCACAGCGCGATCAACCGCTATGTCGCAAGTACCGCACACCCATGATACCCCATAGTACGATCACTACTATGTCTCAAGTACCACTCTGTCATTTTGCTAGCAAAAAGGTGGTTGAAAATTCAACCTGGCAACTTTTGTGCCAAAGCGTTAATATTTTTCTATCGATACCACGACTTCATTCCTCGTGTTGATCGGAAAGAAAACCCATGGGCCACTCCCATGTTGACCAGTAGAGGTACAGGATTATTTCTCCGAATATAATTGATTGATTTGGAATCTTATTCGATTCTGGCCGATCGCCAGTCTATACTTTGTACGATACAGACCTGAACAATAGGCCGTTACGATATTTTCAAGAGAAACTAATTTATTATATTGACACGAACAATATGTCAATTCAAGACAATAAAGTAACAACCTTGAACGAGAAAGGATCATTGATCAGAATAAATCTGGTGGAGTCGTCTTGAAATAATAAGAACGACTCGATTCAGAAAGAAAACTTCCAAATACGCTAGAATAGGTATTTTAGAGGAAATTCTGATGATATACTATTCTTCTATTCATTATTCTGAATGTATCTATTTTGATTCGAACTGTTGAGTATTGAACACCCAAAAAGAATACAGAGGGGGGTGAATGGATTCTTGAACTTTTCTTGTTCTTGAATCTGGTTTATGTACGTAGAAAGATATGTGTTATGTGTGTGCAGAAATATAGGTGCGGAAAATGAACAACACAAGACACAATATCACTTTAATCTAATATTTTATTAGATAAAGATTTGCTACAACCTGTGAATACAAATGGTAGTATTCTCAGCTTCGTTTTTCTCAGAGAGATGTATAACTTGAATTTGTATGTGAAAAACTTAACTACGAATACAGCCTACTTACTACAAATAAGGTAGCTAAACAAATTTACATTCTAGTGTGTCTATCCTTTTTGAGTAAGCATCCAAACGGTTACAGATTTGACTTCTTGAGGTTCTGTTCAGATCCACTTCTTTAGCTCTTTATCTCTTGTACATCTTTCTAAGCTTCCTTGTAGGCTTTCCAAAGTACTTTACAGTTTGTGGTCCATAAAGTGCTTTGGCTTGTTGCAGGTTTCTGACTTGTACAATTTCTCCAGTATTTTGTCTCCAAGATTGTATTCGAGAAGTAACTTAGTGGTTGATTCGAGAACTAGAATTGACTTGATGGATAACTCTGAGTTCTCGAATACTTTATAATTGACATATCGAATCACTTCTCGAATAGCTCTTTTCTTCAGGAATCCTTGAGTTGTCGAATAGAACATTTAACTTATCGTATCCCTGAGATATCGAATAACTTTCTGAGACTTTGAGATATCGAATGAACCTTGACTTGTTAACTCCTAGAGAACTAGAATGATGTTTTGACTTGTTGACTTTCTGAGTTCTCGAATAGAGTAGTAGACATATCGAATATCTGAGATATCGAATAGTGCTTTCAGAGATATCGAATAATGTCTTTTGAGATATCGAATCCCTGACTTCTCGAAGGCTAGACTTCTCGAATATAACAAACATACTTCTCGAAATGGTACTTAGGCAAATTCTTCATTTCTTCAAATCCCAACTGTGATTATTTGAAAGTCTCTATCTCTAAGCTTGAGGTATGATCCTTGGATCTTCTTCCAAGCATTATTCCTTGACTTTTAAGTACAGTCTCACAATTACAATTTGATGCCTATTACAAGTACTAAACAAATGAAAACTCTACAACTAGAGGTTCCCTCAGTTAAGAGGTCATGTAGGTAATGCATAGCATTACACATACTTAGGCTTGTTATTATATGAGTACAGGCATGTCTCTGTGACTAACAATCTCCCCCAAATTGTGAGTAAGACCCTTAGTCACAATTTCATGTCTGATAACAAGCCTAACATACATAAAGATAGAAATTTGATAGTACATGTATGAAATTTGATTAAGAACATGAATAGAACTACAAGGTGAGTAATCTTACACAATCTGGTGAAATACTAGCCATTTTCATTTGATTCCTTCTCCATAGCTCTGGCTTGTAGATCATCATATGTATTCTGTTTTCCTTCTTTTTCCTTCCTTACATTCTCATCCATAGCTCTTATGATTTCTGCCATAGCATCCAATTCTTCAAGTAGAATAGAGTTCTTGAAATCTTCAAGTACTGGTTTCAGAATGTTGGCAGGATAGTGACTGAGTAGGTTCATTCTTATATTGACATGATCTCCATTTCTCCTCCTATACTTCACCATATAGGGATTGAGTTGAACTCTATATATTCCCTTAGCCCTTAGCTTTTCTGCTTCAACTTCCAGTCTATCAATTTCCTTCTCCCTTTCTAGCCATTTCTCAAGGCACTCTTTTCCAATTTTCTCTGCATGATCTCCTTTCATCTTTACAAAATCAGCTAACTCCAGCTTTCATACCCTTTCCACTTTGTCATTAGCATCCAACAGTGCAATAATTCTTTCTATGTCATACAACTTGCCCCAATTTTGACACTGCCCTTGTTTGAATTTCATCTCCCTTTCATCAGTATATTTGATCTAAAGACAACTATTCACAATGGCAACATAGTAGATTATTTGAGCTCTAAGGAATTGCAGTTGGTCTTCAACAAAGTCTTCATCTAGTGGTTGGAGTTTCAGTCCTAGATAGATAGTTAGGGCCCTTGACTTGGGTAACTTCACTCTTCTTGCAGCATGCTTGAATTTAACCTTTTTCACTCCAATGCTTGGCAGAAACCTATGACCTTTGCTTGTAGACAACTGTAGTATACCATTAGAAGTTTGCTTTTGGAAACATACAAATAGTTTCTTGATTTGTATCTTCTTCTCTTCTTGAGGTGGCAAAGCAGTTGCAGAGGCTATGGGTGTAGATTTTGGTAGGTCACTACTAACTGTATTCACCCTAGACGTAGAGTCTTGTGTTATGGTGAGATTACAGTTAGCAATGCCTAAGGCTTGTTGTTTTCCACTTTTCCTCTCATAGACTTTGCCTTGGTCATCATCACCTTTCTTGTCTTTGCTATCCTTCTTCTTCTCTTGCTTCATCCCCCTTATCACTCCTGTGATGTCTTCTCCTCCCATCACTCTTGTCTTCATCTTTATCATCCTTATTCCTCCTTCCTTTAGCCATCTCTGGGACAGAGCCAGTTGCTATGAAAGATCTGAGAATATTCAATGCTTCCAACTCTTCAGCCGTTCTTATCCCATTCTTCTTTTGCAGTTGTTCAATGATGTCAATTATAAGTCTGTGATTTTTGGTAGTGAGGTCCTTTGGAATGACAAGTTGATTGACATCTTCTATCTTTGTACCAGACTGATAGAGAATGGTTCTTGCATTAATGCACACTTCAGGCAATCTAGCTTGTTGACCATTCCTAAGTTCAGAGTACAGACTCTTGCGTTCTCCCCTTTCTGCTCAATTAGTTCTAAGATAGCATCAATCTCAGTGAATTTTAGGACTTTCAAGGTGTCATAAGGTAGATGCCATATTTTGCCATTGGTCACCATCATAATTTCCTTGAGAAAGATTTGATTTAGCTTTCTTGGAATCACTGTTAGATATTTGATTTGATCTTTGAGTGTTAAATATAATTGATATGATTAATATCAGTGTTTAAGTTTTACAGGGAAAAATAGAGTTTAACTTGAAACAGGAAGCAGTCAGAGTTTAGTTAAACTCAGACAGTTGGAAGCCGAACAGAGTTTACTATACCCTGACAGTGGAAGCTTGATAGAGTTTGGCTAAACTCTATCTGGAGGAAGCGCGTCTCCAGTCAACGGTGATTAAAGATTAATTGAAGATAATTATGGAAGCAATATCTTTACAGATTGGATAGCTGTCAAAGAGATTGAGTTGACTAAGGAGACGTGTTGCAATCGTAATTGATAACAATTGTATAGCTAATTTATAGGTGAATCAATTATCGATTGTATGAAGCTGTATATCTTATAAATCGTAATTGATAACAATTGTAATACAATATCTTTCATTGTAACCTAAGCAGCTCTCTGTGATATTTTACATCACTGAGAGAGAAGTTAATTTCAAACAGTTTTTAAAGCTTTTAAAGAACTTATTGTTATTCTCTCATACTTAGTTGATTATAAGTGTGTATTCGGCCTAACAATTGGTATCAGAGCTTAATCTGTTAATTTAATACAGTTTAAGATCCACACACACACACAACTATAATCAATGGCAGAAATTCCTTCTCCAACATCAGGCTCTAGTGCTGAGAAGGCTCAACCTGCAACTGTGAGTCGATATGAAACAATTAGGGTTCCTATTCTTAAGCCAGCTGAATACTCAACCTGGAAGGTGAAAATGGCTATGTTTCTGGAGGCTACAGATCCAGAATATCTTGACAGAATTTATGAAGGCCCTCATAAGCCCACAAAATTATCTGTTGTTGCTGCTGGACAGGAAGCTAAATCAATTCCAAAGGAGAAGAAAGATTTGACTCCTGAGGACATTTCATCCATTGGAAAGGATGCAAAGGTTAGACATCTGTTTCATAGTTCATTAGATAATGTTATGTCTAACAAAGTGATCAATTGTAAAACTGCAAAAGAGATTTGGGATGCTCTAGAGGTTAGATGTCAGGGAACTGCTGCAATCAAGAAGAATAGAAGGAACATACTCACACAGGAGTATGAACACTTTGAGGCTAAATCTGAAGAATCAATGACAGAAACCTTTGACAGATTCTGTAAGCTACTCAATGATCTGTCACTGGTTAATAAAGAATATGATCTAGAAGATTCAAATCTCAAGTTTCTTCTTTCTCTACCTGAAAAGTGGGATGTTAAGACAACCACTATTAGAGACAACTATGATCTGGCTGATACTGATATTGATGAGATCTATGGGTTGCTCAAGACTCATGAACTAGAAATGGAACAGAGAAGCAGAAGATCAGGCAGAAAGTCAAAATCTGTTGCTCTAAGAGTTGAAGAAAGACCCTCAAAGAAGGAAGCATCAAGGAAGAAGGCAAAAGGAAAAGCTTTGGTCATTCATTCTGAAAGTGAGTCATCAAACTTTGATGTTGACTCAAATACAGGTGGATCATCTGATTCTGAAGATGATGAGGAAATGATGCAAATGGCAGCCTTGATGGTAAAGACTTTCAAGAAGATGGGATTCAAGAACTTCAAGAAAGGAAAGAGATTCTCCAAGAATGATTCAAAGTTTGACAGGAAGAATTTCAGCAAATCTGAGAGAAAGGATACCAAATCTGGGAAAAGAGACAAGTCTAAGATTCAATGCTACAAGTGTAAGGAGATGGGTCATTATGCTCCTGAGTGCAAGAAGGGTAAAACTGAGAAGGAACTCTTCACTAAAGGGAGAGATTGGGCAGACACCTCTGACTCAGATGAGGATGTGAACTATGCTCTCATGGCTACTACTGTTGATGAAGCTTAAGATTCTAAAAACAAGGTACCTCTAACTACCTATGCTTATAATACTGATGATATAACTGAATTAAGAATATATCTTAAGGCTTTGCATATCAGTTATAGGGATCAGACTTTAGAGAATGAGAGAATCAAAACTGAAAATTCTGAACTTAAAGAGAGAAATATGGTTGTAGAAGAGAAACTTGCTAACATGCAGCAAGTTCAAGAGGAGAGAGATGATGCTGTCTATCTTGAACAAGAGTTGTTAAGTAAATATAAACAACTAGAATCTGAATTGGAAAAGGCAAATCATATTATTAAAACTTGGACTCACTCTGGAAAAGACACTCAAGAAGTTTTTCAATCTGACACTGTAGGTCTAGGTTACTCTGAGGAAGATGAACTTAGGTTTCAGAATACAGTCAAGATTAGACCACTTCTTCCACCTAAGAAGTTTGGAACATTTGTTAATGGAATAAGTGAACCTAGGTTTGAAGGTGGAAAAGAAGTTGTTAAGAAAGAACCAGTAAAAATTAGTGTTAAACAGGTTAATATTGGTTTAATATCAGATAAACAACTTAAGCATAAGCTTAAGGAGTTAAAATCTGTTAAGAAATAGAAAGTGTCTAGAAAGAATAGAAATGGTAAAGTAGGAATTACTCAAGGCAATTATCCAATGCTTACTACTTTAGCTCCAAGAAAGACATGTCATAACTGTGGTAGCACTAACCACCTTGCTAGTTTTTGCAGGAAGAACAAAGACATTAATTCTTTACCTTCCAAGTCTGAAGTAAAGAAATATAATGTTAGAACTAGGCCACGGACTTTATGCAAACACTGTGGAAGCACTTGGCATTCTATTTATACTTGCAGAAATTATCATGCTATTTATCATAATTACTATGAACTGAAACCTACTCTGAAATGGTTAGAGTTAATTCTGCAAGTGTAAACTCTGATAAAGTTAGCTTAAACTCTGACAGTGTAAATTCCGCTGCTAAAGCTAACAAAATTAAGAAAGCCAAAGGATCCAAGCAAGTCTGGATCCTTAAATCTAATCCTCAATAATTGTTTGTGATTGCAGGGCATCAGGGAAAGTATCCTAGTCGTGGACAGTGGATGTTCAGGACACATGACTGGAAATAAAGCCCTGCTATCAGAGTATGTGGAAAAGGCTGGCCCAAAAGTTTTCTATGGAGATGGCATCATAGGACATACTTTGGGATATGGCAATATTAATCTTAGAAGTGTCATCATCATAAATGTAGCTCTGGTTCCAGGACTCAAGCATGATCTGCTATCTGTGAGTCAAATCTGTGACAGAGGTTTTCATGTAGATTTTCAACCTGAATACTGTGAGGTTATCAGCAAAACCACAGGGAAAGTTGTTTTAGTTGGACAAAGGCGCAACAATATCTATGAAGCAAGCTTGTTGACAAACTCTGATGGAAAAACTATGTGCCTGTCAACAAGAATGTCCAATGAAGAGAGTTGGAAGTGGCATAAGAAACTCTCTCATTTGAATCTGAACAACATCAATGAGCTGATAAGAAAGGATCTTGTTAGAGGACTTCCAAAGTCTTTGTTAAATGTTGATGGTCTGTGTGATTCATGTCAAAAGGCCAAACAGAGGAAGACCTCTTTCAAGAGCAAGTCTGAATCTTCAATTGTTGATCCATATCATCTGTTACATGTTGATCTTTTGGACCAGTAAATGTCTTGTCAATTGGAAGGAAGAAATATGCTCTAGTCATTGTTGATGAATATACCAGATACACTTGGGTGTATTTTCTAGCAAAGAAGGATGAAACTGCATTAACTCTGATGGAGCATGTAAAGCTACTGGACAAGGGATCAAAACACAAAGTCAAAATAATCAGAAGTGATAATGGAACTGAATTCAGAAATGCAACAATGGAAGAATTCTTCAAGAATAGAGGGTTGAAGCAAGAGTTTTCTGCACCTGGTACACCACAGCAAAATGGTGTAGTTGAGAGGAAGAACAGAACCTTGATAGAAGCTGCCAGAACTATGCTTGATGAAGCAAAATTGCCAACTTATTTCTGGGCAGAAGAAGTTCAAACTGCCTGTTTTACTCAAAATGCCACACTGATCAACAAGCATGGAAAAACACCATATGAGATGGTGAGGGAAAAGAAACCAAACCTGAAATATTTTCATATTTTTACGTGCAAATGCTTTGTGTTGAAAAATCATCCTGAACAGTTGACCAAATTTGGGTTGAAAGCAGATGAAGGAATTTTTGTTGGCTATCCAGTGTCAACCAAGGCATTCAGAGTTTATAATCTAAGAACAAGGGTGATTATGGAATCTATTCTTGTGTCATTTGATGACAAGAAAATCACTTGACTTGAAGATGTTGATGAACATGATCAGTTGCATTTCGAAAATGAAGATCTAATCTCTGATGAAATAAACTCTGATGACACTAATCCAACAAACTCTGTTGATGCAAACTCTGAACCTCTACTGGTACACACAGAAGAAATAGTACAGTCAGAACAAAGAGGAGAACCAGTTGAGGGGGAGCATGATCATAATGATGACTCAAATTCTGATAGTGAGTCAACTGAAAATTCTGGATCAAACTCAAACTCTGATGACTCAAACTCTGAAATTCCAAATTCTGATAGTGAGTCAACTGAAAATTCTGGATCAAACTCAAACTCTGATGACTCAAACTCTGAAATTCCAAATTCTGACAGTTCAAACTCTGAGCGATCAAATTCAGGGGGAGCCTCAGAGAATGAAGAAAGGCATCAAGATAATCAGGAGAACATTGATCAAGGGGGAGGATCAACTGTTGACAGAAGTCATTTACCTACAGCTATGAAATGGACAAAATCACATACACTTGATTTAATAATTGGAGATCCAGATGCAAAAGTTAGGACAAGAAGTGCTACAACAAATGAATGTCTGTTTCATGCATTTCTATCCAAATCTGAACCAAAGAAAGTGGAAGAAGCTCTTCAAGATGCTGACTGGATAACAGCAATGCAGGAGGAGTTAAATGAATTTGAGAGAAATGAAGTATGGACCCTTGTACCTAGACCAAAGAATAGAAAAATTGTTGGTACTAGATGGGTTTTTAGAAACAAAACTGACAGTGATGGGGTTGTCACAAGAAACAAGGCCAGACTTGTGGCCAAAGGCTATTCACAGCAAGAAGGCATAGACTATGATTAAACTTTTGCTCCAGTTGCAAGGTTGGAGGCAATAAGAATCTTTCTAGCATATGCTTCTCGCAAGAAATTCAAGGTTTTTCAGATGGATGTGAAAAGTGCTTTTCTGAATGGAAAACTTGAAGAAGTGTTTGTTGAACAACCACCAGGATTGTAGATCCCAAGTATCAAGATTATGTCTACAGGCTTGACAAGGCACTCTATGGACTTAAACAGGCACCAAGAGCATGGTATGAAACTCTGGCTCAATTTCTTTTAGAAAGTGGGTTCAACAGAGGTACAATTGATAAAACCTTGTTCTATTTCAATCTTGGTAGTGATCTGTTACTAGTTCAAATATATGTAGATGACATAATCTTTGGATCTACTAATGATAAACTCTGTAAGAAGTTTGCCAAGCTCATGCAGTCCAGGTATCAAATGAGCATGATGGGAGAGCTCAGTTATTTTCTAGGGCTACAGGTGAAGCAAACAGATGATGGAATTTTTATCAATCAAGCAAAATATACCAGAAATCTTCTCAAGAAATTTGGCATGCTTGACTGCTCATCTGCAACAACTCCCATGGCAACAGCAACAAAGTTGGATAGAGACACAGGTTCACCAGTGGATATGACAAACTATAGAGGAATGATTGGGTCTCTTCTTTATCTAACAGCTAGCAGACCTGACATCATGTATGTAACATGTTTTTGTGCAAGATTTCAGGCAGATCCAAGAGAACCACATCTAACAGCTGTGAAGAGAATTTTCAAATATCTTAAGGGAACCATAACTTTAGGTTTGTGGTATCCAAGAGAATCAGACTTCAAGCTTCTTGGTTACTCTGATGCAGACTTTGCAGGCTGTAAGATAGACAGAAAAAGTACTAGTGGAAGTTGTCAATTTCTTGGTGATAGACTTGATTCTTGGTACAGCAAGAAACAGAAATCAATCTCTACATCTACAGCTGAAGCAGAGTATATTGCTGCTGGTAGCTGTTGTGCACAGATTCTGTGGATGAAGAATCAATTACTGGATTATGGATTGAGGTACAGTAAAATACCTATTTACTGTGATAATCAAAGTGCTATTGCTATGACAGGTAATCCAGTACTGTTGGGACAATCAGATCTTGGCACTGCAATTTTTGATACAATAAATTAACGAGTACGAATAGAAAAGTCACCTTGTTAATGGTTGATTCCACGCTCTTCTATTGTATTCCCAAATTCCCTTGAGCGAAGTGTGGCCTTCGTCTTCTCAAGTTCACCTCTCTTCTTGCTCCTGGGTGGCTACAAAATTTTTTCGACCAACCCTAGCAAGAAGAGAATAGGAATATATATAGGGCTACAATAGGGATCATGGACAATTAGGTTGGGCCTTCTAATTACATCTTGGGCATAGCCCAATGTAATTAAATATTAATTCAATCCACTAAAGAATTAATATTTGCACTACCTTTCCCAATACCGTAATTTAATTAATTAATTCGGTTCCAATATTATTTGCTTATTAAATTGCCCATGTTTAAAATATCGCATGTCCATTAATTAAATAAATTACTGATAATTCATTTAATTAATATCTTTTATCCTTCATCATCCACTCAACCTTTATTTAATTATGCAGGAATAAATCCACCTGCAGGGTTTCACATAATTAAACCTTTTTTTAACTTTCAAGGGGACATCATTAACCCGAATATTATCAGGACATGGATTCCTTCAATAAATAATATCCACCATATATATTATTCCATCACCCAAAATATAATGAAATAAATCAAAAGAATTATTTCATATATAAATCAAAGCATGTAAATAATATACACGTGTCAATTACTATATCTGGATTAAGAACCTAAGCATTAATAATAACATAGAATCTTAGTTCACCTTCTTAATCAGTATAAGGGAACAATTCTAAATTTGATCCTGTTCAATATACACAAAGTATACTAGTATTATTGATTAGTCAATATAAACTAATCTAAATAATACTACAGCCATTCCAATGGATTGTCTAACACCACCTGTGCTGTGAACCATATTATATTATATAAACCGTATTTAATAATCTAATATTCTGTATCCCATTTGATACTAGATTATTCACAATATATAATATTTAGACAACATGTAAACATTTAAATGATTCTCAATAAAATAGGCCAGAAATAAATGTATATACTTCAAATAAATATTTTCAGTATACACCAACAATATCCCACTTATACTCAAAATATTCTATGAGTATATCAGTGTTTATTTAATCCACTATTACACAAAAAAAAACTATGTGTCTATCCATCTGACTCCTATCGCTTCCACATGCCTGTCAAAAACTTTGGCTGGCAAGCTCTTTGTGAAAGGATCTGCCCAGTTGTCTTCTGATGATATGTGAGACACAACTATATCTCCTCGCTTTACGATTTCTCGTATGAGATGATACTTACGTTCAATATGTTTAGCTGCTTTGTGATCTCGCGGTTCCTTCGAATTTGCCACAGCACCAGTGTTATCACAATACACTGTCAAGCTCCTAGGCAAATTAGGTACCACATCCATGTCCAAAAGAAAGTTCCTGAACCATACAGCGTCCTTTGCAGCCTCAGAGGCCGCCACGTACTCGGCTTCCATGGTAGAGTCTGCAATGCATTTCTGCTTTACACTCCTCCATATAATGGCTCCACCTCCCAAAGTAAAAACATATCCCGAGGTTGATTTCCTCTTATCTGTAAGAACCCTAATTTTTGGTAATATTTCCTTTTATTTAATATCTTGTGACATTGTCATTATGGAACCTTTCTAGTCATCCCTGTTGATTATTAGAATTGATTGTCTGAGAAACTGCGTTGTTGCATTTATCATGTAATATAAAAAGGAAGATTGTGAAGGCAGAAGTCTTATTGTTAGTAATATTTATAAAACTTGGGATTTGAGAATGGTTAGAGTATTAAAGGATTTATTAAGAATTGTGACGAGGAATTATGGACATTCGAGGAATTTACACAATAAGTACTTAAGGAATTATAGGGGAAATCTCTACGCGACAAAATATTATTACGAGAGATTAATTAAGATACGATACGAATTAAAGATTAAATAATAAGCATTGGTGGAAGAATAATAATGCAAGGAGTAGTATTGCATGCAATCCCATGCAACCAAGTGGTTAGTAACCAAGTAAACTAGTTAGCCATTTGAAGATGAATAGTATCTAGTTGGTTGCTTTTTCAAAAGGGGGAACACATAGTACATGAGGCCATACCTTGCTAGTACTACCTATGCTTACATGATATGTATCACCCAACCTAACTACATCAATTATTCACCCAACATAACACTCAAAACCAAAAACACAAACTCCTTCTCCCCCCCCCCTTGTAGTGCTCTCGGCCAAAGCAAGAAAAAGAGAGAAGAAAAAATTCTTCTCCCCCTCTTCCATCACTCATAATTCACACCATAAATCCTAGGTCATCTACATCATCTAGACAAGGTATGTTAGCAATTTCAAGCCATTTCATCCACCCCATTTCAAGTTATAAATTGTTCAAGCTTGGGTGAATAGTAATCATGTTTGTTTTTCCTTTAGATCTTGCATTGTAAGTGTTGTAGGAGACCATCTAAGGTGTTGTTGAGTTGTGTAAAGCTTACCCAAGGCCTCTAGGTGCTCAAGAAGGTATAAAAATCTCAAACCCTCTTGGTTATGTATTATTTATAAAGTATGGTAGTAGATCCATGTGTTTGAGAACTAATCTTGGTTGTATATGTATTGGATAGCATGGATCTTGAGTTTTGATGTTGAGATTGTGACTTTTATGACTATGGATAATATATATATCTCCATGAGTGTTATGAACCATGATCTAAGTGTATTAAGTGTTGATTATGTTATGGAAGTATGAAAAATGGTTGATCTAAGTAGTTTGAGCTTGCTGAGTTTTGTCCAGGAACTTTGACCTGTATTGTAGCACGATTTGGAACCCCCAAATGATGTCCCCTGATGTCCTACCATATATTGTTGGAAAGATAATTGAATATAGTTTCTAGAAATGTAAGGTTCACGGCTAGGTGATGTATAGATTTTAAGTTATGGCCGGAGGAGTGAATTGTGTTTCTGGACTATGGACTGCACTAAGTGACCCCCTTGTGGACCTTGTTTAAACCCCTAAAAATATATGTGGGATCATGAAAAAAATTGAGAATGTAGGGAATGCAGTGGTGAAGACCACCCAAAAGGAATTGGATTAAAATATGAGTTTTTGGATTTTATAAAAATGATAGAGTAAAATTCGCGCAATGGAAAAAGGTCGATTAGTGGAACATGATTCTAGGGTTATTGGTTATGATTCGAACGTGGTAATTAAATTAAGTCGAGTAAGTGACGAGCGTAATCGAGTGATGACATGAAATTATAGTGGGGCTAAAGAGTCATAAGACGAAGTCGTTAAGTTAATTTCGTACCCCCCCTAAACCCCGTAATTAAAGAGGTATTGATTAAGGTACTAACGAACGATTATTGCTTATGCATAGATCGTTCGAATCCGCACGCTCGACCACCCCAACCAAACCAAGGTAAGTTTACTTTTCAAAACTTATCCATATACAAGGACTTTTACTGTTGTGTTTGTAGTTTTCAAATTATATCAAATGCTATGTTTATCGAAGTATTGATGCAATTGAGATTGAACAAGTACATGTATGCTTTTACCCCTTGAACTTAGATTGAAATGTTTTCTTCGGACAACGACTCTAGCAATAGAGGTCGTAGCGGTCCGTATATACTATTGACCGGGGAGCGGTATATTATTATATCGTATCTAGATTGCGAAAACCCGAAGGGTCATTCGGGTGGTATCGTATACTCAAATAACTATTGTTATATCTTCGTAAATACTCGAAACCCTATCTTGGATTAAAAGTTTATTTTATCGAATAATTATTTTATTAATTATTAATATTAAATCTTAAAATACTATTTATTAATCATTGTTCATTATTTAAAGACAAAGTTAATCCAAGATACATTTAATACTTTCAAACTCGAACTCTTTCGAACTCAAAACATTTTCGAAAACCCCCGGTCAGGTTCTGCTTCTTGTATGATTTCAAGAATCATCGGTCGACTGATGTCGGACCTCAATTACTCTGTTTTCAATCAAAATCAAGTTTTCAAAAGAAAAAGAAAAAGGGACTCTGGCAGGTGTGGGAACCGTTGACGAACGATTCCCGGGATGTGTAAGCGGCCGTGAGCCAGGCGGTCCATCACTTATTATTCCGGCCCAGGTGTTGCCGAAGGATGATTACGGATGTAGTTTTCATCGAGGGTGATTACGGATGTAGTTTTCACCCGAGGGATAGTTACGGATGTAGTTTCTATCCTTCTACCGGTAGAAAAGACCCGCGGATTATTGGACTTGGATGTGGCGACTGATCATCGTCAATCCCTGTCAGGTTTTTATGTTTTCTTCCAGTCCCATCCTCCACTTTGGAAAAATACTCAAACACTACTTCTTGGGCCTAAGTGCCAAGTTGCAGATAGTGTGGTTTTGATGAGAAAATATTGACATCGTGCAGTATCTAGAACTGCAAGATTTTTTTATAAAGATTGGCACGTGTTAGTGCACTCTTGCAATTGTTTCAAAGAATGAAATGTTTTTGTATGAGAAACCTTCTAAGCTAATGGAAGGAAAGAGGTTTGCAATGATGTATTCCTTGTACAGTATGTTAATCGTAGAGTGTTTTGCCGAAAATGATATACTCATATGTATATATTTTCAAACTTGAGATATATTGAAATGGGAACCTTATAAAGGGTTCATATGTTATTCTTAAAGCTCCTTAGTGAGTATAGATGTTTTATTCAAACTCGGACATATACATTGTCCAATTATGTTTTGAAACCTGAGATATATACCCATATAGTTGGGAATGTTTTCGAAATAAACCCCATTATTATTCTACAAAATGGTGAACTTGCTGAGCATTATGTAGCTCATTCTTGCTTTATAAAAACTTTTCAGAAAGAGAAGAATTTGGTCGGTTAACTCCGCAACAGCAGAAGAGGAGTAGAAGATTTACCCCGGAGATGATTTAGTTTCTGATAAATACAACAGAGTAAGTCTGATAGGTTTTCAACTGTAATAGTAAGACTTGTCTTCAAGTATAGTTGTATAAGTGGAATTGCGTAAGACTCTGATTTGTACAAATGAATTGTAATATTTAGCGGCACTTTTGATTATCGTTTCTGAGACTCTAACTTGCTTGTGTGTAAGATTGAGGTCTGAATGGATGTATTGTTGAGTTGTAAAGTTAATACAGGTATGATATGGTTGGAGGGTGACGTGACGACCTGAATTTCTGACCTCAGATTTGGGGGTGTTACAGTAATGGTATCAGAGCGATAAGTTACAGTACTCAGAAACGAGAGTGTTGAGAGTTAAGTCTAAGTAGGAGAATGACATACGAGATCGTAGTAAACTTATGATTGGACTACCGGAAGAGGTACCGTTAAGTAGAATGGACTGGAGTGTTACTGAAGGTATTATACTAGGGTCGATAGAATCCCTAGAGACCTTCAGAATGATGAATAGAGGTTTGAGAGTCGTACCTGACCTATCATAGGTAATGATATAGGAAGCAGAGCGAAATCTTGAGAGCAGCTGAGGTAGAGGCGATATTGCCAATATGATCGGATGACTAGGCTGGCATAAATTTTGTGGCCCATATTCCTCCACAGTTTAAGAGGCGGCATTTTAAGAATCAAGAAGTTTGGACTTCCCTACATAATTAAGGGTACTTAGTACTTGGATTAATGAAAGTCTTTTACTTTGGCTATAAGATCCGATTTTCGATAAGTAACGGGTTTACCTGAAGGTTGGTCACTATGTCGTTGTGGATTCCATTACCCTTGATGGCAAATTTTACATGTGTTATACGAGAATGTTATCATAAGACGAGCGTGCTAGATAATTCCACGCATGATTCGGACGCTAGAACATGGTAGTTCAACTTAGAGGACAAACAAGTAGGATTAACAAAGGGACTCAAGAGAAGTTGAATATGGTTGCAACGAGCGATACAGTGATCTCAGAGTCCACCAAAAGAAAAGACCAGCGGGTCTAGAGTGGGATCCTTTGATAGAGATGTTATCAGGGACTACGTATATATGTATTGTAGACCTCAATATTTTTGGTATATGTTCACATACATACACCCGCCACTGAACCTATGGACTGCACTGAGATCCCTGAGAGATCTCTTTGATCTGTTCCCAGGGGGAACTGGCCACTTGTGATTCATGTCAGAAGGCATGAAGTAGGACCCTATGGACTTAGCAGGTGTCCCCGGAATGATGTGAAGCTTGGTCTTCAAGATAAAGCACGGAAATGACAGATATATTTGTGAAACCCTAACTCGGTAAATGACTTTAAGATGATGATTGATAGACGCACTAGTTGGTGTCTTGTGTTACGAAGACGAAGAGATGGAATTACCCTCATAATGGTGATAATGGAATGCACGAATAGTTATTAACTTATTTCGGTAACTACCGGCTGGTGCACTACTTCATTTTAAACTGTTCACTAACCATGTTACCTCGATTAGTTATCTCAGGTAACCCTCCTAGCTTCTACTTCAAACTTGTGGAATAACAACCAACGATATACTTTCTCGAAACCGGGACTCATCCAAAGTATCTTAACTGATCCCCGAGAATTCTATCTGAAGTTTATAATTATTTCTGCTCAGGACTATTTACACTTTCTTTCAATTATCCAAGGAAGGTTCAACAAATATTTCCTAAATTAATCGACGAATACGACTTAACGGATGTCGATATTTGATTGCTTCTTTCATGCTTGCACTCTTCAGTAAAGCTCATAAATATTCAACAAATTACTGAGGACATGGATGATCTAATGTCTAGACGTCCCTCGTGAATTCATTTCTTCTATTCAAGATGAGATTGTACATCGTACATTGAAATCATAGTAAGGATATCATTTTGATATTGGTATTCCGAATTTAATTCTATTGTCGGATCTGATAAAGCATGTGTACGGAGGCACCCTTGGGTGGACCGTTTCACTAATAAGTAATATTTGATGATAGGTTATCGATTATTCCGATACCTAGAACATTCTCTTCAGATTTTATAGTTTTCTTTTTTTAAACTTAATAGCTTCTTATTTTCATTCGTTGTCCTTGAAGCCTAAAGTTTCTTCAGTGGCTACGATGTTGAAATTCCGTTCTATCCAATTGAAACTGGCTAGTCGTTATGTCAATATGAATGACTAGTTGATCGTTCCAACTACTCAAAATTGTAATGTTGTGAAGAACACCTAGCTAATTGCCCTAGCTGGCGGTGATGTCTCAAACAGGTGAACTAGCAAATTTTGTCTAGATAGTCGCTAGTGTTTCTTGAAAAGGACTAGTTATTGTTTCACTGGTCCAACTCCCAATTTAATTCATTCCGCAATGCATTTTGCATGTGGTAAAGCATGATGATGAAAGTTGGACGAATAACTTGATTGAGACCTAGTGAGGTCGCCCACTCGACTTGAATTCTTACCCATCTTCGTATCAGACTTTATATCACTTGAATATTTTATTCTTTCATTTCATAAAATGAGAATTCATTTGAAACCATTGATTACTTGAGTGACAAACTACTTCATTCTTTAATTGTCATGGAGTAGAATTGATTTCTATTGGCTGACCTTCATCAATGCGACTTTAGATTTTCTCTTATTATTCAGGAGGAAAAGTATCCACCCGATGTAAGAATTGTATAAAGACCGTCTTTATGACTTTTGTACCCAACAATCATTGCCCTTGTGCAACATTCTCTATGGTGTCATATTACAGAATTATCAGGACGGGAAGGAATAAACCTTGTTGTATTCTTTCTGTCCATCCTTACATCTCCAAAAATCGAGACTCCTAGTATTTGGAACCACCAACATTCTTGGAACATCCAATGTGGAATTCTTAATGAGATTATCTATTGGACCTTGTTATTTTGAAACCATTCCTTTCAAAGTGATTACTCTAAGGTAAACGGGAGGTACAAATGTGAACCGTTACACCAATATGAGATAAAAAACCAAATGTTGTAATTGTGCAGCCAGAGCATTATGCCGAGTAATTATTGAAGTAGAGATAACATGTCAGGGCATACCACAAGACCTTTAATATTGGTGTGGGGAAAGTTATAAGAAATGATGAGGTGGTAGGGAGCACGCTCCTACCAACCGTTGTCAGGATGTTATATTAATGAATTCTGGAGTTACCAAGCCTTTTCCTGATCCAAGAACTGCAAATCGATTGCGATGTAAAACATATCCTTAGAGGAAACTATCTGGGAGTGAGATGGACAAGAAAGGAAGAAATATCGTGGCAAGAATGTGAAGCTTCGTTTAGCTTAAAGGGATTGATGCACATAGAGAGACATAAAGTTTAACAGACCCCTAATAGCAAATGGATGCGTGGATATATGACAATGATCCTTCGAGATTACCACCTAATCAAGTTTATTGGGAATCACAGTAGCATGCAGGCCTCAGGCTGATTGGCGCCAGTTGTGAAGGAGGACGAGCGTATGACATCTTACATATACCATCGAGAACTGATACCCTTATCGGAAATGGAGGAATTGTTGACTAGTTAAAATGAGTAGTTGTTTTTCAAAGATAAGGTTGAAGACAAGGTTTTACCAACTCAAGATCGACCTATGTACGGTGCCAAAGTTGGCATTTCACACTAATATAAACGTTATAAAATTGTGGTAGTATCGTTTGAATAGACTAATGAGTCAGAAGCCTTTATGGATTAATGAACAAAGTTTTGGGATGAAATGAGATATTAGCAATAACCTCGTTGTTAGCTATACTTGATGGTAAAAAGAGGACTTTGAGAGTCACGATGATGCGTCTTTCGAGAGTTTGAGAGGTGTGCTAATGCAGTAGAAAAAGGATGATAGCCTATACTTCTAAAACAACATAAAGGTTATGAGATAGCACTAACCGTGAGTCTGGGATTAGTCAAGATGGCGTTCACGCATAAAACTGAGACGTTAACCTTATGAGAAAAATGTGAAAATTTCTCCACAAGTGCCATAAGTATATCTTCATATTAGAACTAAACATAAGAAAGAGAAGGTGACGAAAGGGAGCAGGGAGTATAATGGAGAAATTTGTTATTTCCCAGGAAAGGCCAGTGTGGTGGCCGATACCTATAGAGGGGATTATTCAAAATTGGAATTCAGTCAGTATTGACCAAGAAAATAGAGTATATGCAATAAAGAATAACGTTAGAGGAAAATGATTAAATTATGGGGAAGGACAAAGATGTACAGAGAATTAAGAGAATGTTTGGCAAACGGATATGAAGAATGGTATTGGCAAACTATTAAGTGCAAACGCGACATGCCAAAAGCAGAATGATAGAGATCTAGTGGATTAATTCCGCCTGTAGAAAATCTTGAATGTGGACAGAATTATAATGAACTTCATGAGTAGGTCGCCGAAGACCGAGCCAAGAGATGGCCCTAGTTGATTTATAATTGTTGGACCAAGTGACTTACATACGAGAGACTTTCCATTTAGAAGATCATCGATTTATATACGGAAGAGATGGTGGTGCAATATAAAACTTCTGCAGCGATTACGTCGGATAAAGACTTAAGGTTAAACTTCGAATATTGAAGGTGCTTTCAAGTATATCTAACAAAGAGATTGAGCGTATGTACTAATTTGATCTGTGGCTGACGGACAGGGAAGAAGAATTGTCCAGACGATCGAATTTATATTTAGTGTCGTGCCTTCGGCTTCACGGGGCAGTCGAGAATAAAAACTTATCCATGAAATGAATGTTGTTATCACGATCATCACCATGCGAACGTAAGGACGTCTCCTTTAGAGCGTACTGCGAAAGAAGAAGTTTCGCTTCTCTTGCGTTACGAAGAAGTCAATGAACGAGGGATATAGTAGCTGAACTGGTTCGACGTATACCAAAGACTATCCAATATCCATAGCAAGTGGTAACGACTGACGGGAGGCAACACATGCGTGCTAATCAAGCCAAGGAAAATGAGGAATACCGTGCGTATTAACGTTGTCTCAGATTATAGAAACGACCACAAAGTATCCACGGCCAACGATGCAAGGACTCAACACGGATACTATGAACAAGGTAGCAGAGGAACGTATAAGTAGGGGGATAGAAATTTTCAATCATAGAACAACCGATAAGGAATACAGGTCGAGGAGAGTATGCGTTGAGGAACAAAATTAAGGCGTTGGTGAGACCAAGGGAGAGAACAATAGGGTTGAAGTGTCAACCTGAGAGTTAGAAAAGGTAAGGTTGGGATTGTATCCACAACTATTATCCTTAGGTTCTTAAGAAAGAACCCTTTTAAAGAGAGGAGACTGCATTAACCCTAACTCTCGGGGATATTCGAAACCTGGACGAATAGTAATTTTATGGGTGGATGAGAAATTTTTGCAATCACGATATGTACGAATTATTAAATGAAGATTTCGAATGGATATTACGTCTTTACGGTACAGATGAGTGTATGTAAAAGTCATTAGTTTTTTTTTTTTTTTTTTTTACGAAACCCATTATTTCGAATGGTCAAATTTTATGGGGTACCTAAGGAGATCATGGTAAGGCATGGGGTTCCTGTGAGCATTGTATCTGGTAGAGACCCAAGATTCAACTTCAGGTTCTGGAGAAGTTTTCAGGATTGTGTGGGGACCAAGTTAAACATGAGTACTGCACACCATCCCCAAACAGACGGACAGAGTGAGAGAACCATCCAGACCATCGAGGACATGTTGAGAGTATGTGCCATAGATTTTAAGGGAAGTTGGGATGACCACTTGCCGTTGATCGAATTTTCCTACAACAACAGTTACCATGCGAGTATAGGCATGCCCCCCTATGAAGCTTTATACGGACGAAGATGTCGGTCTCCCTTGTGTTGGGAAGAGGTTGGAGAGCGGAAGATTTTAGGACCTGAACTGGTCCAACGGACAAGAGAGACAATCGAGCTCATAAGAGGACGGCTGGTAGCGGCCCAAGACAGACAGAAGAAGTATGCGGACCAGACCCGCAAGGACAAAGAATATGAGGTAGGAGAGTTTGTGATGTTGAAGGTATCACCGTGGAAAGGATTGATGAGATTTGGTAAGAAAGGGAAACTAAGCCCAAGATTTATTGGACCTTTTGAGATCTTGAGACGAGTTGGAAAGTTAGCCTATGAATTGGCTTTACCCCCGAGCTTACAGCAAGTACATAATGTGTTCCATGTGTCCATGCTACGACCATACCATACCGACTTCCGACATGTGATAGAACATGATCAAGTGGATCTGTAACCAGACTTAACATATGTCGAGCAACCCGTAGAAATCATGGATAGAAAAGAACAGGTGCTGAGGAACAAGGTTGTCAAATTAGTGAGAGTTTTGTGGAGGAATCAGAATGTCGAAGAATCAACAGGGGAACTAGACAGCGCGATGCGTGAAAAGCACCCCCAACTGTTTTCAACCTGATTCCGGGACGGAATCCTTTTGAGGAGGGGAGGTTGTAAGAACCCTAATTTTTGGTAATATTTCCTTTTATTTAATATCTTGTGACATTGTCATTATGGAACCTTTCTAGTCATCCCTGTTGATTAATAGAATTGATTGTCTGAGAAACTGCGTTGTTGCATTTATCATGTAATATAAAAAGGAAGATTGTGAAGGCAGGAGTCTTATTGTTAGTAATATTTATAAAACTTGGGATTTGAGAATGGTTAGAGTATTAAAGGATTTATTAAGAATTGTGACGAGGAATTATGGACATTCGAGGAATTTACACAATAAGTACTTAAGGAATTATAGGGGAAATCTCTACGCGACAAAATATTATTACGAGAGATTAATTAAGATACGATACGAATTAAAGATTAAATAATAAGCATTGGTGGAAGAATAATAATGCAAAGAGTAGTATTGCATGCAAGCCCATCCAACCAAGTGGTTAGTAACCAAGTAAACTAGTTAGCCTTTGGAAGATGAATAGTATCTAGTTGGTTGCTTTTTCAAAAGGGGGAACACATAGTACATGAGGCCATACCTTGCTAGTACTACCTATGCTTACATGATATGTATCACCCAACCTAACTACATCAATTATTCACCCAACATAACACTCAAAACCAAAAACACAAACTCCTTCCCCCCCCCTTGTAGTGCTCTCGGCCAAAGCAAGAAAAAGAGAGAAGAAAAAATTCTTCTCCCCCTCTTCCATCACTCATAATTCACACCATAAATCCTAGGTCATCTACATCATCTAGACAAGGTATGTTAGCAATTTCAATCCATTTCATCCACCCCATTTCAAGTTATAAATTGTTCAAGCTTGGGTGAATAGTAATCATGTTTGTTTTTCCTTTAGATCTTGCATTGTAAGTGTTGTAGGAGACCATCTAAGGTGTTGTTGAGTTGTGTAAAGCTTACCCAAGGCCTCTAGGTGCTCAAGAAGGTATAAAAATTTCAAACCCTCTTGGTTATGTATTATTTATAAAGTATGGTAGTAGATCCATGTGTTTGAGAACTAATCTTGGTTGTATATGTATTGGATAACATGGATCTTGAGTTTTGATGTTGAGATTGTGACTTTTATGACTATGGATAATATATATATCTCCATGAGTGTTATGAACCATGATCTAAGTGTATTAAGTGTTGATTATGTTATGGAAGTATGAAAAATGGTTGATCTAAGTAGTTTGAGCTTGCTGAGTTTTGTCCAGGAACTTTGACCTGTATTGTAGCACGATTTTGAACCCCCAAATGATGTCCCCTGATGTCCTACCATATATTGTTGGAAAGATAATTGAATGTAGTTTCTGGAAATGTAAGGTTCATGGCTAGGGGATGTATAGATTTTAAGTTATGGCCGGAGGAGTGAATTGTGTTTCTGGACTATGGACTGCACTAAGTGACCCCCTTGTGGACCTTGTTTAAACCCCTAAAAATATATATGGGATCATGAAAAAAATTGAGAATGTAGGGAATGCAGTGGTGAAGACCACCCAAAAGGAATTGGATTAAAATATGAGTTTTTGGATTTTATAAAAATGCTAGAGTAAAATTCGCGCAATGGAAAAAGGTCGATTAGTGGAACATGATTCTAGGGTTATTGGTTATGATTCAAACGTGGTAATTAAATTAAGTCGAGTAAGTGACGAGCGTAATCGAGTGAAGACATGAACCTATAGTGGGGCTAAAGAGTCATAAGACAAAGTCGTTAAGTTAATTTCGTACCCCCCTAAACCCCGTAATTAAAGAGGTATTGATTAAGGTACTAACGAACGATTATTGCTTATGTATAGATCGTTCGAATCCGCACGCTCGACCACCCCAACCAAACCAAGGCAAGTTTACTTTTTAAAACTTATCCATATACAAGGACTTTTACTGTTGTGTTTGTAGTTTTCAAATTATATCAAATGCTATGTTTATCGAAGTATTGATGCAATTGAGATTGAACAAGTACATGTATGCTTTTACCCCTTGAACTTAGATTGAAATGTTTTCTTCGGACAACGACTCTAGCAATAGAGGTCGTAGCGGTCCGTATATACTATTGACCGGGGAGCGGTATATTATTATATCGTATCTAGATTGCGAAAACCCGAAGGGTCATTCGGGTGGTATCATATACTCAAATAACTATTGTTATATCTTCGTAAATACTCGAAACCCTATCTTGGATTAAAAGTTTATTTTATCGAATAATTATTTTATTAATTATTAATATTAAATCTTAAAATACTATTTATTAATCATTGTTCATTATTTAAAGACAAAGTTAATCCAAGATACATTTAATACTTTCAAACTCGAACTCTTTCGAACTCAAAACATTTTCGAAAACCCCCGGTTAGGTTCTACTTCTTGTATGATTTCAAGAATCATCGGTCGACTGATGTCGGACCTCAATTACTCTATTTTCAATCAAAATCAAGTTTTCAAAAGAAAAAGAAAAAGGGACTCTGGCAGGTGTGGGAACCGTTGACGAACGATTCCCGGGATGTGTAAGCGGCCGTGAGCCAGGCGGTCCATCACTTATTATTCCGGCCCAGGTGTTGCCGAAGGATGATTACGGATGTAGTTTTCATCGAGGGTGATTACGGATGTAGTTTTCACCCGAGGGATAGTTACGGATGTAGTTTATATCCTTCTACCGGTAGAAAAGACCCGCGGATTATTGGACTTGGATGTGGCGACTGATCATCGTCAATCCCTGTCAGGTTTTTATGTTTTCTTCCAGTCCCATCCTCCACTTTGGAAAAATACTCAAACACTACTTCTTGGGCCTAAGTGCCAAGTTGCAGATAGTGTGGTTTTGATGAGAAAATATTGACATCGTGCAGTATCTAGAACTGCAAGATTTTTCTATAAAGATTGGCACGTGTTAGTGCACTCTTGCAATTGTTTCAAAGAATGAAATGTTTTTGTATGAGAAACCTTCTAAGCTAATGGAAGGAAAGAGGTTTGCAATGATGTATTCCTTGTACAGTATGTTAATCGTAGAGTGTTTTGCCGAAAATGATATACTCATATGTATATATTTTCAAACTTGAGATATATTGAAATGGGAACCTTATAAAGGGTTCATATGTTATTCTTAAAGCTCCTTAGTGAGTATAGATGTTTTATTCAAACTCGGACATATACATTGTCCAATTATGTTTTGAAACCTAAGATATATACCCATATAGTTGGGAATGTTTTCGAAATAAACCCCATTATTATTCTACAAAATAGTGAACTTGCTGAGCATTATGTAGCTCATTCTTGCTTTATAAAAACTTTTCAGAAAGAGAAGAATTTGGTCGATTAACTCCGCAACAGCAGAAGAGGAGTAGAAGATTTACCCCGGAGATGATTTAGTTTATGATAAATACTACAGAGTAAGTCTGATAGGTTTTCAACTGTAATAGTAAGACTTGTCTTCAAGTATAGTTGTATAAGTGGAATTGCGTAAGACTCTGATTTGTACAAATGAATTGTAATATTTAGCGGCACTTTTGATTATCGTTTCTGAGACTCTAACTTGCTTGTGTGTAAGATTGAGTTCTGAATGGATGTATTGTTGAGTTGTAAAGTTAATACAGGTATGATATGGTTGGAGGGTGACGTGACGACCTGAATCTCTGACCTCAGATTTGGGGGCGTTACAGTAATGGTATCAGAGCGATAAGTTACAGTACTCATAAACGAGAGTGTTGAGAGTTAAGTCTAAGTAGGAGAATGACATACGAGATCGTAGTAAACTTATGATTGGACTACCGGAAGAGGTACCGTTAAGTAGAATGGACTGGAGTGTTACTGAAGGTATTATACTAGGGTCGATAGAATCCCTAGAGACCTTCAGAATGATGAATAGAGGTTTGAGAGTCGTACCTGACCTATCATAGGTAATGATATAGGAAGCAGAGCGAAATCTTGAGAGCAGCTGAGGTAGAGGCGATATTGCCAATATGATCGGATGACTAGGCTGGCATAAATTTTGTGGCCCATATTCCTCCACAGTTTAAGAGGCGGCATTTTAAGAATCAAGAAGTTTGGACTTCCCTACATAATTAAGGGTACTTAGTACTTGGATTAATGAAAGTCTTTTACTTTGGCTATAAGATCCGATTTTCGATAAGTAACGGGTTTACCTGAAGGTTGGTCACTATGTCGTTGTGGATTCCATTACCCTTGATGGCGAATTTTACATGTGTTATACGAGAATGTTATCATAAGACGAGCGTGCTAGATAATTCCACGCATGATTCGGACGCTAGAACATGGTAGTTCAACTTAGAGGACAAACAAGTAGGATTAACAAAGGGACTCAAGAGAAGTTGAATATGGTTGCAACGAGCGATACAGTGATCTCAGAGTCCACCAAAAGAAAAGACCAGCGGGTCTAGAGTGGGATCCTTTGATAGAGATGTTATCAGGGACTACGTATATATGTATTGTAGACATTAATATTTTTGGTATATGTTCACATACACACACCCGCCACTGAACCTATGGACTGCACTGAGATCCCTGAGAGATCTCTTTGATCTGTTCCCAGGGGGAACTGGCCACTTGTGATTCATGTCGGAAGGCATGAAGTAGGACCCTATGGACTTAGCAGGTGTCCCCGGAATGATGTGAAGCTTGGTCTTCAAGATAAAGCACGGAAATGACAGATATATTTGTGAAACCCTAACTAGGTAAATGACTTTAAGATGATGATTGAGAGACGCACTAGTTGGTGTCTTGTGTTACGAAGACGAAGAGATGGAATTACCCTCATAATGGTGATAATGGAATGCACGAATAGTTATTAACTTATTTCGGTAACTACCGGCTGGTGCACTACTTCATTTTAAACTGTTCACTAACCATGTTACCTCGATTAGTTATCTCAGGTAACCCTCCTAGCTTCTACTTCAAACTTGTGGAATAACAACCAGCGATATACTTTCTCGAAACCGGGACTCATCCAAAGTATCTTAACTGATCCCCGAGCATTCTATCTGAAGTTTATAATTATTTCTGCTCAGGACTATTTACACTTTCTTTCAATTATCCAAGGAAGGTTCAACAAATATTTCCTAAATTAATCGACGAATACGACTTAACGGATGTCGATATTTGATTGCTTCTTTCATGCTTGCACTCTTCAGTTAAGCTCATAAATATTCAACAAATTACTGAGGACATGGATGATCTAATGTCTAGACGTCCCTCGTGAATTCATTTCTTCTATTCAAGATGAGATTGTACATCGTACATTGAAATCATAGTAAGGATATCATTTTGATATTGGTATTCCGAATTTAATTCTATTGTCGGATCTGATAAAGCATGTGTACGGAGGCACCCTTGGGTGGACCGTTTCACTAATAAGTAATATTTGATGAGAGGTTATCGATTATTCCGATACCTAGAACATTCTCTTCAGATTTTATAGTTTTCTTTTTTTAAACTTAATAGCTTCTTATTTTCATTCGTTGTCCTTGAAGCCTAAAGCTTCTTCAGTGGCTACGATGTTGAAATTCCGTTCTATCCAATTGAAACTGGCTAGTCGTTATGTCAATATGAATGACTAGTTGATCGTTCCAACTACTCAAAATTGTAATGTTGTGAAGAACACCTAGCTAATTGCCCTAGCTGGTGGTGATGTCTCAAACAGGTGAACTAGCAAATTTTGTCTAGATAGTCGCTAGTGTTTCTTGAAAAGGACTAGTTATTGTTTCACTGGTCCAACTCCCAATTTAATTCATTCCGCAATGCATTTTGCATGTGGTAAAGCATGATGATGAAAGTTGGACGAATAACTTGATTGAGACCTAGTGAGGTCGCCCACTCGACTTGAATTCTTACCCATCTTCGTATCAGACTTTATATCACTTGAATATTTTATTCTTTCATTTCATAAAATGAGAATTCATTTGAAACCATTGATTACTTGAGTGAAAAACTACTTCATTCTTTAATTGTCATGGAGTAGAATTGATTTCTATTGGCTGACCTTCATCAATGCGACTTTAGATTTTCTCTTATTATTCAGGAGGAAAAGTATCCACCCGATGTAAGAATTGTATAAAGACCGTCTTTATTACTTTTGTACCCAACAATCATTGCCCTTGTGCAACATTCTCTATGGTGTCATATTACAGAATTATCAGGACGGGAAGGAATAAACCTTGTTGTATTCTTTCTGTCCATCCTTACATCTCCAAAAATCGAGACTCTTAGTATTTGGAACCACCAACATTCTTGGAACATCCAATGTGGAATTCTTATTGAGATTATCTATTGGACCTTGTTATTTTGAAACCATTCCTTCAAAGTGATTACTCTAAGGTAAACGGGAGGTACAAATGTGAACCGTTACACCAATATGAGATAAAAAACCAAATGTTGTAATTGTGCAGCCAGAGCATTATGCCGAGTAATTATTGAAGTAGAGATAACATGTCAGGGCATACCACAAGACCTTTAATATTGGTGTGGGGAAAGTTATAAGAAATGATGAGGTGGTAGGGAGCACGCTCCTACCAACCGTTGTCAGGATGTTATATTAATGAATTCTGGAGTTACCAAGCCTTTTCCTGATCCAAGAACTGCAAATCGATTGCGATGTAAAACATATCCTTAGAGGAAACTACCTGGGAGTGAGATGGACAAGAAAGGAAGAAATATCGTGGCAAGAATGTGAAGCTTCGTTTAGCTTAAAGGGATTGATGCACATAGAGAGACATAAAGTTTAACAGACCCCTAATAGCAAATGGATGCGTGGATATATGACAATGATCCTTCGAGATTACCACCTAATCAAGTTTATTGGGAATCGCAGTAGCATGCAGGCCTCAGGCTGATTGGAGCCAGTTGTGAAGGAGGACGAGCGTATGACATCTTACATATACCATCGAGAACTGATACCCTTATCGGAAATGGAGGAATTGTTGACTAGTTAAAATGAGTAGTTGTTTTTCAAAGATAAGGTTGAAGACAAGGTTTTACCAACTCAAGATCGACCTATGTACGGTGCCAAAGTTGGCATTTCACACTAATATAAACGTTATAAAATTGTGGTAGTATCGTTTGAATAGACTAATGAGTCAGAAGCCTTTATGGATTAATGAACAAAGTTTTGGGATGAAATGAGATATTAGCAATAACCTCGTTGTTAGCTATACTTGATGGTAAAAAGAGGACTTTGAGAGTCACGATGATGCGTCTTTCGAGAGTTTGAGAGGTGTGCTAATGCAGTAGAAAAAGGATGATAGCCTATACTTCTAAAACAACATAAAGGTTATGAGATAGCACTAACCGTGAGTCTGGGATTAGTCAAGATGGCGTTCACGCATAAAACTGAGACGTTAACCTTATGAGAAAAATGTGAAAATTTCTCCACAAGTGCCATAAGTATATCTTCATATTAGAACTAAACATAAGAAAGAGAAGGTGACGAAAGGGAGCAGGGAGTATAATGGAGAAATTTGTTATTTCCCAGGAAAGGCCAGTGTGGTGGCCGATACCTATAGAGGGGATTATTCAAAATTGGAATTCAGTCAGTATTGACCAAGAAAATAGAGTATATGCAATAAAGAATAACGTTAGAGGAAAATGATTAAATTATGGGGAAGGACAAAGATGTACAGAGAATTAAGAGAATGTTTGGCAAACGGATATGAAGAATGGTATTGGCAAACTATTAAGTGCAAACGCGACATGCCAAAAGCAGAATGATAGAGATCTTGTGGATTAATTCCGCTTGTAGAAAATCTTGAACGTGGACAGAATTATAATGAACTTCATGAGTAGGTCGCCGAAGACCGAGCCAAGAGATGGCCCTAGTTGATTTATAATTGTTGGACCAAGTGACTTACATACGAGAGACTTTCCATTTAGAAGATCATCGATTTATATACGGAAGAGATGGTGGTGCAATATAAAACTTCTGCAGCGATTACGTCGGATAAAGACTTAAGGTTAAACTTCGAATATTGAAGGTGCTTTCAAGTATATCTAACAAAGAGATTGAGCGTATGTACTAATTTGATCTGTGGCTGACGGACAGGGAAGAAGAATTGTCCAGACGATCGAATTTATATTTAGTGTCGTGCCTTCGGCTTCACGGGGCAGTCGAGAATAAAAACTTATCCATGAAATGAATGTTGTTATCACGATCATCACCATGCGAACGTAAGGACGTCTCCTGTAGAGCGTACTGCGAAAGAAGAAGTTTCGCTTCTCTTGCGTTACGAAGAAGTCAATGAACGAGGGATATAGTAGCTGAACTGGTTCGACGTATACCGAAGACTATCCAATATCCATAGCAAGTGGTAACGACTGACGGGAGGCAACACATGCGTGCTAATCAAGCCAAGGAAAATGAGGAATACCGTGCGTATTAACGTTGTCTCAGATTATAGAAACGACCACAAAGTATCCACGGCCAACGATGCAAGGGCTCAACACGGATACTATGAACAAGGTAGCAGAGGAACGTATAAGTAGGGGGATAGAAATTTTCAATCATAGAACAACCGATAAGGAATACAGGTCGAGGAGAGTATGCGTTGATGAACAAAATTAAGGCGTTGGTGAGACCAAGGGAGAGAACAATAGGGTTGAAGTGTCAACCTGAGAGTTAGAAAAGGTAAGGTTGGGATTGTATCCACAACTATTATCCTTAGGTTCTTAAGAAAGAACCCTTTTAAGGAGAGGAGACTGCATTAACCCTAACTCTCGGGGATATTCGAAACCTGGACGAATAGTAATTTTATGGGTGGATGAGAAATTTTTGCAATCACGATATGTACGAATTATTAAATGAAGATTTCGAATGGATATTACGTCTTTACGGTACAGACGAGTGTATGTAAAAGTCATTAGTTTTTTTTTTTTTTTTTTATGAAACCCATTATTTCGAATGGTCAAATTTTATGGGGTACCTAAGGAGATCATGGTAAGGCATGGGGTTCCTGTGAGCATTGTATCTGGTAGAGACCCAAGATTCAACTTCAGGTTCTGGAGAAGTTTTCAGGATTGTGTGGGGACCAAGTTAAACATGAGTACTGCACACCATCCCCAAACAGACGGACAGAGTGAGAGAACCATCCAGACCATCGAGGACATGTTGAGAGTATGTGCCATAGATTTTAAGGGAAGTTGGGATGACCACTTGCCGTTGATCGAATTTTCCTACAACAACAGTTACCATGCGAGTATAGGCATGCCCCCCTATGAAGCTTTATACGGATGAAGATGTCGGTCTCCCTTGTGTTGGGAAGAGGTTAGAGAGCGGAAGATTTTAGGACCTGAACTGGTCCAACGGACAAGAGAGACTATCGAGCTCATAAGAGGACGGCTGGTAGCGGCCCAAGACAGACAGAAGAAGTATGCGGACCAGACCCGCAAGGACAAAGAATATGAGGTAGGAGAGTTTGTGATGTTGAAGGTATCACCGTGGAAAGGATTGATGAGATTTGGTAAGAAAGGGAAACTAAGCCCAAGATTTATTGGACCTTTTGAGATCTTGAGACGAGTTGGAAAGTTAGCCTACGAATTGGCTTTACCCCCGAGCTTACAGCAAGTACATAATGTGTTCCATGTGTCCATGCTACGACCATACCATACCGACTTCCGACATGTGATAGAACATGATCAAGTGGATCTGCAACCAGACTTAACATATGTCGAGCAACCCGTAGAAATCATGGATAGAAAAGAACAGGTGCTGAGGAACAAGGTTGTCAAATTAGTGAGAGTTTTGTGGAGGAATCAGAATGTCGAAGAATCAACAGGGGAACTAGACAGCGCGATGCGTGAAAAGCACCCCCAACTGTTTTCAACCTAATTCCGGGACGGAATCCTTTTAAGGAGGGGAGGCTGTAAGAACCCTAATTTTTGGTAATATTTCCTTTTATTTAATATCTTGTGACATTGTCATTATGGAACCTTTCTAGTCATCCCTGTTGATTAATAGAATTGATTGTCTGAGAAACTACGTTGTTGCATTTATCATGTAATATAAAAAGGAAGATTGTGAAGGCAGGAGTCTTATTGTTAGTAATATTTATAAAACTTGGGATTTGAGAATGGTTAGAGTATTATAGGATTTATTAAGAATTGTGACGAGGAATTATGGACATTCGAGGAATTTACACAATAAGTACTTAAGGAATTATAGGGGAAATCTCTACGCGACAAAATATTATTACAAGAGATTAATTAAGATACGATACGAATTAAAGATTAAATAATAAGCATTGGTGGAAGAATAATAATGCAAGGAGTAGTATTGCATGCAAGCCCATGCAACCAAGTGGTTAGTAACCAAGTAAACTAGTTAGCCATTGGAAGATGAATAGTATCTAGTTGGTTGCTTTTTCAAAAGGGGGAACACATAGTACATGAGGCCATACCTTGCTAGTACTACCTATGCTTACATGATATGTATCACCCAACCTAACTACATCAATTATTCACCCAACATAACACTCAAAACCAAAAACACAAACTCCTTCTCCCCCCTTGTAGTGCTCTCGGCCAAAGCAAGAAAAAGAGAGAAGAAAAAATTCTTCTCCCCCTCTTCCATCACTCATAATTCACACCATAAATCCTAGGTCATCTACATCATCTAGACAAGGTATGTTAGCAATTTCAAGCCATTTCATCCAATCCATTTCAAGTTATAAATTGTTCAAGCTTTGGTGAATAGTAATCATGTTTGTTTTTCCTATAGATCTGGCATTGTAAGTGTTGTAGGAGACCATCTAAGGTGTTGTTGAGTTGTGTAAAGCTTACCCAAGGCCTCTAGGTGCTCAAGAAGGTATAAAAATCTCAAACCCTCTTGGTTATGTATTATTTATAAAGTATGGTAGTAGATCCATGTGTTTGAGATATAATCTTGGTTGTATATGTATTGGATAGCATGGATCTTGAGTTTTGATGTTGAGATTGTGACTTTTATGACTATGGATAATATATATATCTCCATGAGTGTTATGAACCATGATCTAAGTGTATTAAGTGTTGATTATGTTATGGAAGTATGAAAAATGGTTGATCTAAGTAGTTTGAGCTTGCTGAGCTTTGACCTGTATTGTAGCACGATTTTGAACCCCCAAATGATGTCCCCTGATGTCCTACCATATATTGTTGGAAAGATAATTGAATTTAGTTTCTGGAAATGTAAGGTTCATGGCTAGGTGATGTATAGATTTTAAGTTATGGCCGGAGGAGTGAATTGTGTTTCTGGACTATGGACTGCACTAAGTGACCCCCTTGTGGACCTTGTTTAAACCCCTAAAAATATATGTGGGATCATGAAAAAAATTGAGAATGTAGGGAATGCAGTGGTGAAGACCACCCAAAAAGAATTGGATGAAAATATGAGTTTTTGGATTTTATAAAAATGCTAGAGTAAAATTCGTGCAATGGAAAAAGGTCGATTAGTGGAACATGATTCTAGGGTTATTGGTTATGATTCGAACGTGGTAATTAAATTAAGTCGAGTAAGTGACGAGCGTAATCGAGTGATGACATGAACCTATAGTGGGGCTAAAGAGTCATAAGACGAAGTCGTTAAGTTAATTTCGTACCCCCCCTAAACCCCGTAATTAAAGAGGTATTGATTAAGGTACTAACGAACGATTATTTCTTATGTATAGATTGTTCGAATCCGCACGCTCGACCACCCCAACCAAACCAAGGCAAGTTTACTTTTCAAAACTTATCCATATACAAGGACTTTTACTGTTGTGTTTGTAGTTTTCAAATTATATCAAATGCTATGTTTATCGAAGCATTGATGCAATTGATATTGAACAAGTACATGTACGCTTTTACCCCTTGAACTTAGATTGAAATGTTTTCTTCGGACAACGACTCTAGCAATAGAGGTCGTAGCGGTCCGTATATACTATTGACTGGGGAGCGGTATATTATTATATCGTATCTAGATTGCGAAAACCCGAAGGGTCATTCGGGTGGTATCGTATACTCAAATAACTATTGTTATATCTTCGTAAATACTCGAAACCCTATCTTGGATTAAAAGTTTATTTTATCGAATAATTATTTTATTAATTATTAATATTAAATCTTAAAATACTATTTATTAATCATTGTTCATTATTTAAAGACAAAGGTAATCCAAGATACATTTAATACTTTCAAACTCGAACTCTTTCGAACTCAAAACATTTTCGAAAACCCCCGGTCAGGTTCTGCTTCTTGTATGATTTCAAGAATCATCGGTCGACTGATGTCGGACCTCAATTACTCTGTTTTCAATCAAAATCAAGTTTTCAAAAGAAAAAGGAAAAGGGACTCTAGCAGGTGTGGGAACCGTTGACGAACGATTCCCGGGATGTGTAAGCGGCCGTGAGCCAGGCGGTCCATCACCTATTATTCCGGCCCAGGTGTTGCCGAAGGATGATTACGGATGTAGCTTTCATCGAGGGTGATTACGGATGTAGTTTTCACCCGAGGGATAGTTACGGATGTAGTTTCTATCCTTCTACCGGTAGAAAAGACCCACGGATTATTGGACTTGGATGTGGCGACTGATCATCGTCAATCCCTGTCAGGTTTTTATGTTTTCTTCCAGTCCCATCCTCCACTTTGGAAAAATACTCAAACACTACTTCTTGGGCCTAAGTGCCAAGTTGCAGATAGTGTGGTTTTGATGAGAAAATATTGACATCGTGCAGTATCTAGAACTGCAAGATTTTTCTATAAAGATTGGCACGTGTTAGTGCACTCTTGCAATATTTTCAAAGAATGAAATGTTTTTGTATGAGAAACCTTCTAAGCTAATGGAAGGAAAGAGGTTTGCAATGATGTATTCCTTGTACAGTATGTTAATCGTAGATTGTTTTGCCGAAAATGATATACTCATATGTATATATTTTCAAACTTGAGATATATTGAAATGGGAACCTTATAAAGGGTTCACATGTTATTCTTAAATCTCCTTAGTGAGTATAGATGTTTTATTCAAACTCGGACATATACATTGTCCAATTATGTTTTGAAACCTGAGATATATACCCATATAGTTGGGAATGTTTTCGAAATAAACCCCATTATTATTCTACAAAATGGTGAACTTGCTAAGCATTATGTAGATCATTCTTGCTTTATAAAAACTTTTCAGAAAGAGAAGAATTTGGTCGGTTAACTCCGCAACAGCAGAAGAGGAGTAGAAGATTTACCCCGGAGATGATTTAGTTTATGATAAATACTACAGAGTAAGTCTGATAGGTTTTCAACTGTAATAGTAAGACTTGTCTTCAAGTATAGTTGTATAAGTGGAATTGCGTAAGACTCTGATTTGTACAAATGAATTGTAATATTTAGCGGCACTTTTGATTATCATTTCTGAGACTCTAACTTGCTTGTGTGTAAGATTGAGGTCTGAATGGATGTATTGTTGAGTTGTAAAGTTAATACAGGTATGATATGGTTGGAGGGTGACGTGACGACCTGAATCTCTGACCTCAGATTTGGGGGCGTTACATTATCCCTATCTGATTGAAAATCTGAATCAGTATATCCCAATGGAAATAGATCTGAGGACTTGTAAATTAACATATACTCCTTAGTCCTTCTCAGGTACTTGAGTATAGTTTTTACTGCACTCCAATGTTCCTGACCTGGGTTCGACTGATATCTACTAACCATGCCTATAGCAAAGCAGATGCCAGGCCTCGTACATAACATAGCATACATTAAGCTTCCACATGCCAAAGCATAAGGAACTGCTTTCATGCTCTCTATATCCTTAGGTGTCGAAGGACACTGCTCCTTGGATAGAGCCACTCCATGCTTAAAAGGTAGAAAACCTTTCTTAGAGTTCTTCATGTTAAAACGAGCTAATACTTCATCAATGTAGGGCTCTTGAGATAAAGCCAACATCCTTTTCTTGCGATCCCTTATTACTTTGATCCCAAGGATGTATGCCGCTTCACCTAAGTCCTTCATTTCAAATTGTTTGAACAACCATGCCTTTACTGATGACAACATCTTAACATTGTTTCCAATGAGTAAAATGTCATCTACATACAGTACTAGAAAAACCACTGCATTACCCTCACTTCTCATATACACACATGATTCGCTTGGACTTTGATCAAATTCATATGACTGGACTGCCTGATCAAAACGAATAATCCAGTCCCTAGAAGCTTGTTTTAGTCCATAAATAGACCTCTTAAGCTTACAAACAAGATGCTCTTGGCCTTCCTTAATGAATCCTTTTGGTTGTTGCATATAGATGGTTTCCTCAAGACTTCCATTAAGGAAAGCTGTCTTGACATCCATTTGCCAAATCTCATAATCGAGATGAGCTGCTATAGATAAAAGAATCCGGATCGACTTAAGCATAACAACCGGCGAAAAGGTTTCCTCATAATCGATCCCTTCTTTCTGAGTATACCCTTTCGCAACAAGTCGTGCTTTCCAGGCTTTCACCTTTTTGTCAGATCCTCTTTTCTTCTTGTAGATCCACATACATCCAATGGGTTTTACACCTTTGGGTGGTTCCACGAGCTCCCAAACTTGATTAGAATACATAGATTCCATCTCAGATTCCATTGCCTTTTGCCAAAGATCTGCATCTTTATCTAGAATTGCTTCTTCGTATGTCCAGGGATCCTCATCATGTTCACCAGAGACCAAGTCCGAGGACTCTCCCAAAAACATGAATCTATCAGGTTGTTGAACAACCCTCCCACTACGACGAAGCACCGGTGTGGTATTAGTGACAGGTTGTGCATTTTCTTGTGGTTGATCTACTTGTACTATTGGCACTTGGGGATTATCTGTCCCTCCCACTAGTTCCTCTAAAACGATACTACTCATGGGTTTGTGGTTCATTATATAGTCTTCTTCTAAGAATCTAGCATTGGTGCTAACAATGATATCTCGATCCCTAGGACTATAAAATGAATAACCTTTCGTTCCCATGGGATAGCCTACAAACAGCCTTACTTCTGTACGAGATTCTAACTTGGTCGCGTTCTTGTTCAGCACATGTGCTAGACAACCCCAAATCCGAATATGTCTTAGACTTGGTTTGCTACCAGTCCAAAATTCTATTGGAGTCTTGGGAACCAACTTAAAAGGTACCAAGTTTAGAAGGTAAGCCGCTGTTTCTATAGCATATCCCCAGAATGATGGGTAAATCCGAATAACTCATCATCGATCTAACACTCTCTAAAAGAGTCCGATTCCTTCTCTCTGCTACACCATTCTGCTGTGGTGTGTCAGGTGCAGACAACTGGGATGCAATCCCATTTTCTGATAAATATTCCCTAAATTCTCCAAGCAAGTATTCGCCACCATGATCTGATCGTAGTGACTTGATACATTTTCCAAGATGTCGCTTCTCCGCACTTGCTTTGTACTCTTTGAATTTTTCAAAGCACTCAGACTTACGGCGCAACAAATAAATGTACCTATATCTAGAATAATCGTCAATAAAAGTGACAAAATACTCATAACCTCCTCTTGCTTGGATACTCATAGGTCCACATAAATCAGTATGAACCAATTCTAACACTTCTTTGGCTCTATTGCCCTTTGCTTTAAAATGCCTATTAGTCATTTTACCTTCCAAGCAGGATTCACAAACTGGAAATGGCTCCACTGCCAACGAGCCTAATGGCCCATCTACTACCAGTCTTTGAATCCTCCTCAAGTTAATATGACCTAATCTTAAGTGCCAAAGATATGTTTGGTTCAATTCAGAAGGTTTCTTTCTTTTATTTGAGCTAGAAATAATGTTATTAGTTTCCTTTTGTTGCAGCATTGGTTGGACAGGATTAATAATATATAAATTGTCTTGCAATGTACCAGAACATATAACTCGTTTATTCATCATAATAGAAACATTACGATCCAAACAAACATAATAACCATCCATGGCAAGTTTAGAAACAGAAATTAAATTCCTTCTAAACGAAGGTACATAAAGACAATTGTTCAAAACCAAAATCCTATCATCGCCAAAAGATAATGTAATTATTCCAACTGCAACTACTGCTACTTTTGTAGCATCTCCCATGAACACATATATCTCGCCATCTCTAAGCATTCTAGATTGCTGGAACCCCTGCATAGAGTTACAAACATGGTCAGTGGCTCCTGTATCTACACACCAAGTGCTCGTAGATATAGCCGCTATATATGTTTCTGTAACTAGAGAAAGAGACATACCAGTATTGTTTATCTTCTTAGGAAGAGGACAATCCTGTTTCCAGTGACCTGACTGCTTGCACCTGAAGCACTTGCCCTTAGGTTTTTTCACAGCACCTTGAACTCCCACTGCATTAGCAACCTTTCCAGCTTTCTGTGTCTGAACATTTTTCTTCTTCTTGCCTTTCGGCTTAGAGGAAGAAGCTTTCTCAGCCACATTCACTTGAACATTCTGCTTAAAGAGTCCTTCAGCTGCCTGAAGTTCTGTCAGAAGTTCCGCGAGACTATACATCCTTTTGTTCATGGTGTAATTCAAGCGGAACTGCTCAAAACTTTTGGGCAGACTCATAAGGATGATATCGATCTGGGTTTCCCCATCAATATCAGCACCAAGGATTTCCATCTCATTCAGATGAGACATCATCCTGAGAACATGATCCCTTACAGGTGTTCTTTCAGCCATCTGAGTGTTCATTAAAGCCTTCATTGCTACTTGCCTAGCAGCCCTATTCTGTTCTCCAAAAAGTTCCTTAAGATTAAAGAGCATATCTGAAGCAGTGGGCATAGCCTGATGTTGATGCTGCAAAACACCCGACATTGCTGCCAGAATGTAACATCGCGACATCTCATCAGCCTTAACCCACCGCTTATAATACTCCTTCTCACTTTCAAGAGCATCTTCAGCAGGCTGATCTGGCTTGGTTTCATAAGTACAAAATTTGTACTCCTCAGCAGCCAACACTATGTCCAAATTACGTTTCCATTCAATATAGTTCGGTCCAGTAAGTTTGTTATCCTTAAGTATGGTGAATAGTGGATTAAAGCCCATAATGATCTAATCCTGAGAATCATACATGTAACACATAATCAGATAGTTGCATAAATCTTAAATCCTATTGGTTTCCTCTAACAATTAATTCAAAATTAATGCACTAATATTTAAACACCATAAGTATCTGGTACGCCACGATGGGTGACATATATACCACTTAAATTCGTGTAAATATTACTTCGGTCCTATTACTAAATAATACGCCACGTTAGAGTGGACTATATATTATTTTTCATAGCTAAGTGTATACCATTATCAAATCTTAAATTACTTAAACCAAATACATCCGTTTGATATATTAATGGATAATTCCCAGGTCTCGGAGGAGTCACATCGGCCTCGCTTAATACCCAATTCCTAGACAGAATTCTCCACAGTCAACATTAAAAGAGTATTCAATTTTCGTAACGAATTCTATGAAACTTGGTACGTCACGTTAGGGTGATCTATATACCTTTCAATATTCGTAATTTAATTTAAGAACTTTGTTCTAGTAATTTCTACAACCTTTCAAAATACCGTAAATAGTACGCCACGTTAGGTGATCATATATACCATCTACATTATTTAAAAGATTATATTACATACAAAATAATGGAGACCGTGGGATTTAATTCCTAATTAATTCCCTCACCCACTTAGAATTTTTATTTAAAAATTGAGGAATTTTATCTAGCATGCATCGCCTTATGTTATTTAATTGCAGTCCACATGTATCAAAATACACAAAACACATAACATAACAGCATGCTATTCATGATTAATGCATAATAAATAAATACTATGTCCATGTCGTCCTAATTATGTTAAACATTCAATTAAAAATTAATTACACACATAATTAACAACACACATAACATAATTAATTAAATCAATAATCAAAATCAGTGGAAAAAAATTAAAATAAAATTTTCCACTATTATGGCCCCTTGAAAAAAATTTACAGCCCTTTATTCTACCAAAAAAAAAATATTTTCTGCCATCCAGACATTGTTGCGCATGTAAACCCTGCGTTACACACCAGTATAACGCTGTTGCGCATGTTCAGCCTGCGTTACCGCCCTCCAGTGTCTGTTCCAGGGCTGTAACGCATGACGCACATGCGTTATAGCCTCTAGGGCCTATAACGCAGGTAGCTCCTGCGTTATCCTGCTTTAACAGAATTTTTGCACGCCTCTCCTCTGTCGCCAGACTTCTGTCGTCTTCAACTTTCTGTTCGAACTTAATTCAAAAACAAATCGAACCAGCAGCCCATAACAACTACGCAGCGGACAATTTTTTTTCTCCGTTTTGATTTCCGATCGCACGTAATTGTTACAAAATACCCGGATCTTAATAAATTCCAACAAACAATTACAAAAAAATAGATCTAATACAAAACTAATTTGTAAAATCTATTCTAACACGATCAACCCTCGTGTTTTACAACCACGATAAACCACGTGGAAACCAAACAAAAATTAACCACGATTAAACCACGTGGGATCCAAACACATAATAAAATATACATGGCCATAATAGTGGATAACAACATGCAAAAAAGAATTATACAAGCCTACCACTATATACATGCATATATAATTACGACATGGACATCGTATCAAAAATCGCAGAACCATTGAACCTAGCTCTTGATGCCAATTGTTGGGACAATCAGATCTTGGCACTGCGATTTTTGATACAATAAATTAACGAGTACGAATAGAAAAGTCACCTTGTTAACGGTTGATTCCATGCTCTTCTATTGTATTCCCAAATTCCCTTGAGCGAAGTGTGGCCTTCGTCTTCTCAAGTTCACCTCTCTTCTTGCTCCTGGGTGGCTACAAAATTTTTTCGACCAACCCTAGCAAGAAGAGAATAGGAATATATATAGGGCTACAATAGGGATCATGGACAATTAGGTTGGGCCTTCTAATTACATCTTGGGCATTGCCCAATGTAATTAAATATTAATTCAATCCAATAAAGAATTAATATTTGCACTACCTTTCCCAATACCGTAATTTAATTAATTAATTCGGTTCCAATATTATTTGCTTATTAAATTGCCCATGTTTAAAATATCGCATGTCCATTAATTAAATAAATTACTGATAATTCATTTAATTAATATCTTTTATCCTTGATCATCCACTCAACCTTTATTTAATTATGCAGGAATAAATCCACCTGCAGGGTTTCACATAATTAAACCTTTTTTTAACTTTCAAGGGGACATCATTAACCCGAATATTATCAGGACATGGATTCCTTCAATAAATAATATCCACCATATATATTATTCCATCACCCAAAATATAATGAAATAAATCAAAAGAATTATTTCATATATAAATCAAAGCATGTAAATAATATACACGTGTCAATTACTATATCTGGATTAAGAACCTAAGCATTAATAATAACATAGAATCTTAGTTCACCTTCTTAATCAGTATAAGGGAACAATTCTAAATTTGATCCTGTTCAATATACACAAAGTATACTAGTATTATTTATTAGTCAATATAAACTAATCTAAATAATACTACAGCCATTCCAATGGATTGTCTAACACCACCTATGCTGTGAACCATATTATATTATATAAACCGTATTTAATAATCTAATATTCTGTATCCCATTTGATACTAGATTATTCACAATATATAATATTTAGACAACATGTAAACATTTAAATGATTCTCAATAAAATAGGCCAGAAATAAATATATATACTTCAAATAAATATTTTCAGTATACACCAACGAGTACAGCATTCAATGACCAAGCACATCAGCATAAGATATCATTTTATCAGAGAACATGTAGAGGAAGGGAATATTGAGCTTCATTTTGTGTCTACAGAACAACAGCTTGCAGATATCTTCACCAAGCCATTGAGTGAAGCTGTATTTACAAGGCTGGTAAATGAACTAGGAATGGTCTCTAGCTTTTACTAGAGATATTGGTTAGACTCAAAACTCTACTTATGTACTGTGTTGCTCATATTTCAGTGGTATGTTAAATTCTGTTATGCAAACTCTGCTCAATGACTGTTAAACTCTGTTAGCATGCTCTTTAAGTCATACACTGTTGTCTGTTGAATAAACTCTGAGAAACTCTGATAATGTTTCTTTCTGAACATAAACACCGATGAAGATACATGTATGAAACATTATTCTCAGTAATTAGTCATGAATCCTTCTAAGTTATCTGTGATCTAATCTTAAACTGTGCAGTTAACACAGCATGATACTGTTCTATATTTATAGCATCTCTTAGTTTATTTATTCTAAACTCTGAGTCTGTAAATGCTGTGTGCATTGCCTCTCATGAATAATTTCTGATGTTGATGAGCTCTAAACTCTATTAGTTTTACACTGTTAAATTAGATTCTGTTATTAGAATAACCCCAAAGCGTGTATATATAGACTGTTAGAACTCCTTTGAGATCATGTTTGTAACTAGGACGACCCAGGAACTTACTGGTATATAGTAAGGGCTAAAATTCTCTAATTTTTGGTGACTAGTCGAAAACTAGGAAGATCCAAGAACTTATCAAATTGATAAGGGCTAAAATTATAGGATTTTTGGTGACTAGTTCCAACCTCTGATTACTGGAGAAAACCAAAAAAAATAAAAAAATTTGGGGGTTATAGATTAATTAAATATTACTGTATATAAATCGTTTACTACAGAGTTTAGCATTCATCATACATTCAGTGTTTACTATGAGAGTTTGTGCATCCAGTGTTTACTGATTTACTTCATGGATTTTATGAAATACTAGATGCTCTAAATTACTGATTTAGTAAACACTGCTCTACACACACTTATATTCACAACTGTGCAGTGTTTGAAAGTATAACAGTAATTAAGTTGGAGAATTGATAAACACTGTTGGATTTTGTTGAGTACTCTAAGGTAATATTTTATTTCAGACAAAGCATATACTTGGAGTACACAAAGAGTTTTTGAAATTTGCGTGGAATACGTGCCAGTTGTTTAATGGTGTCAGACAGTTAAAGCTTATTGGTAATAGGAGAGAGAACAGCAGTAATAATAGGCATTATTACTGCGCGTGTAAATAACTGTTCCACTGCTTACGTGACACGTGTCCCACTCACACACTTAACAAGAAATTGGTTGCGTGTTTAATGTCTAAAACGATTGGGTTTTAATTTTTGATTACAGATCTAATCAAACTCATTTCATCATTCACTTTTTCACTTTTACACCCACGAACACACAACATTTCACACAATTTCTCTGTTACTTTCACTTAAGCATTTTCACAAACACTTTTCCACACACTCTCTTTTCTAAAAATCTGTTCTAATGGCAACCAAGAATTTTGTGGCTCAGGGATTATCTTTTGTTACTAACAACTATGCCGCAATTCTAAACACTGATAAAGCCCCAGAATCATTTCATTTGATTCAGAACTTCTTAAGAGATTCTGAAATTGGTCAAGCTCTTGTTCAACCAGAAAAACTCTCTGCCACGCAAATTGATAAGTGCATAATTTTGCATATTTTTATTACCTATTTATTGCTTGGAATCGTATTTTAATAAATTATTTTGTTGCATTTCAGGAAATTTCGAGAAAAATGAAGAAATGGCAAAATAAAGAAATAAAGGTCAAAGAAGAGAAAAAAGAAGAAGAAGAAGGACCAAAATAGAAGAAAAGGAAAGAAGAGGGAGTTTGGTGCAAAAACTGAATTTTTATTTAAAAACTAAAAAGAAAAAAAGAATAAATAAAAAAAATAAATAAACATGAAGGGCTAGGATTTAATCCCACCAAACAAATGAATGGTGAGGATTAATCCACACCAACCACAATCTCAATCTATTTCCTATAAATAGATTCATTTTTCTCTCTTGTAAAATCACTTAGAATTAGGAGTAGGATTAGAACACCTCCAAAATTTATAGTGTAATTTTTATTTGCAGACTTGTAAGAAATTTTAATTTTCGGTTCATATTTTTCCTTCATTTATTTCCAGCATTTAGTTGTTAATTCGAAGTTTCATTATTTCTTCCCTGTTTTCTTAATTTAATTAAACCATCTCTCTTGTTTTATTCGAATAAACATAAGCATAAACCCAGCTTGTTTTTTTTTTTCATTTTCACCTCTTCTCCTCAACACCCAGCCTCCCCTGTTAAACAAACCAACGCCATATCCCTCTCTTTTTCTTTGTTTTTCTCGGCTTCATTCCAAAACTCTCTTCCTTCCCTCTTTCTTTATTCCCCTCATTCTTCCCTCTCCCCCTAATCTCTTTCGCGTCACACCCTTCCCCCAATCCCCTAATGATTTCGATGAGTTGCAGTTTCCGAGTTTTGTGTTCTGATTAGAGTATTTGTTGATTAATTGGTGTTTGAATGTTTAGTTTCAAGGTCACTGTTTTAGTGAATCGATTTCTTGATTTGGATAGTTCGCGATTTGTCCAAGTAGTCGTGAGAGTTGCCGAGAATTGGTTAGACTCGGTTTGTGTTACTAGGCTTTTGTAGATTCGAGTTTGAGTTATGAATTGCCTACTTACATATTTTTGATCCGTTGTTGTGTTACAAAGTTCTGTTGATTTCCGTTTTGTGATGTTTGTAGTGTTGAGTCTTTGTCGAGATTTGTTGTGGGAGTAATGATTGCGGGTTGTGTCGCTAAGTTTGTGATAGTTTAATTATGCTAAATCTGCCGAATTCTGGTTTGTAAAAGTCTGTTTTTGTTTTGTCAAGTCCGCGAGTTGGTTTCCTGAGCTGTGGAGTCGAGCATTTTGGCTTTCTTATGAACTTAATGTTGCCCGCTATTGTCTAATTCGATTCTTTGATGTTGAGTTTATTTTTTTTTCTGTTTTCGAGTGGTTTACGTTGTTGATTCAATTTTGTAGTTCTGTGATCTGTGTTAGTTCCGTTGCAGCTCAGAGCGAAAATGGGTCATTGTGTCTGGTTCGATCGAATTCAAGTTCTGGAAATAGAATGCTATTGTTTCGATTAATGTCTGAGTTTTTCGTGTGTTCGTACTACTTGTTTTCTTACTGAGTTTTTGTACAAGTCAGCCGAGTCGTGGTTTATTGCTGTTTCCTGTGTCGTTTTTAGTTTTGGTTTCCTGGGGCTAGTTCAACTTACAAATACTTAGTTGTTCCAAAAAGTTTCTGTTAATAAATTTTCTGTTTGAAAAAAATAATAATAATAATAATAATAATAAATAAAATAAAATAGAGTTTTAATATAAAATCTAGTTTTAATTGAAACTTAGAATAAATTAGTTTTTTTTTTTCTCATTTTTAATTAGTAGTTTAAAATTAGAATAAATCAAATTTTCTTTTAAAAATTATTTTAATTTTTCTTTTAGGAAATAATTATTTAAAACCAAAATTCCCAAAATCCACTTGTTCTAATTCGCCTAAATTAGAAATAAAGGTTTGCGAAGATAATAATTCCCTGTGGATTGAATCTTAAATACTAAAACGATGATCGTGCGCTTGCGATTTTAATTGTAACATTTCCGCTACATCAAGTTTTTGGCGCCGCTGCCGGGGAATTAATTATTTTTCGCACCTTAATTTTTAATTTTTCGGATTAGTTTTCTTTCGCTTGCCTTATTTTTATTTCATTTTTTTTAGGAAAGTTTGGAATGTCAGGAATCTTCTCACGGAGCTCGGAACAAATTGGAATTTCTGGAAGCGTGCTTCGGTAACCCGTATCTCATTCTTTTCATTTTTTTTATTATTTTTAGAAAATCACAAAAAAATTGAAAATTCAAAAATCACAAAAAAAATTGAAAATTTAAAATCAAAAAAAAAAATTATTATTTGTAAATACATACTTGTGCATCATGCATTTAATCACTTAGGGCACATCATCTAGATTTTTTATATTTTTTGTTTTTAATTTTTCGTATCTTATAATTGTGGTGATCGCTGGAGAACCCAAAGGTACGTTAAATTCTTCTTTTCTTTAGTTTAGAACACGTAGTATAGAGCATCCATAATTGTTTATCGTTTTTGTATATATCTTGTTTGTTGCATCAAATAAACGTAATTAAGACTTATTCACGACCTTCAGTGTCTAAGGTTCGCCTGGCTGTTAAGATTTGGTGTCTAAGTGACGAGTTTGGCCTCTTGGCAATGCCTGCTCTAATCTGGCCGAATCGGTCTGAATAATTCTTAATTTACGAAATTTTTAGTGTGTCATAGGTTAGATTTTTCTTTTGATTTTTCACCATTTATTTTGTGTGTTGCATTTTCGCACTTTCTTGCTACGTGGTTTTATCATTGATCAATCTTTACCATGTACGTAGCATTCAGGGATCGTTATTACCAAGGTTGGGATTTTGACGAGGAGTTAACGGATAATACGATGTGGTATGAGTCAACTAGGGAACCCAGTGTATATAACGCGTCGTCTACTTTTAGTGATCTGCATTATAGTGAAAACGATATTGAAATCGACTCTGAATTAGATGCTTTCACTAGACGACTGGAAGCCTTAGAAACCCTTAGTGGTCATTCACACACGTCTTGGCACCCAAATTTCAACTCTCCGAGTCTCGATTTTCAACACGGCCCCGACTCTTATCAAGTCAACGCCATGTTTCGCCCAACCTCTCGAAATGACCATTTTACATCGTCTTCTAATTCCGGTTGGAGAGATTATCCCGATCTCTCATGGAACCAAAGTCATAACTATCAAACTCCGCCTCCACATTTTCAAGAACCGAACTCTTATCCAATCCCGAGTCAACTTGACACCTTAGAAAAGAGTATCGAGGCTTTATTGATTTCTCAAGCAGACTTCATGCAAACCATAACTTCTGATAGGCAAATTTTGAACTCTAATGCTCAAACCTTATCTAAGTTAGAATTTCAAATGAATCAATTAGCCACCATGTGTGAGTGTGAGACGATAACCACCCCGAATCCACCCGAGGTCAACCCTGAATTTCTTATCACTCAAAGACCTATCGATACTTTCGATGATATCATTTCTCCTAGGTCTAATGTTCAAGTTGACACTCCTTTCGGTGGTGATTTATACGAAGAAGATTCTGATACTGACATCTTTCATTCTCTAGGTGAAACAAAGAATCCCGATGATTCTGAGTTTGTGGCTTCACCTAGACAACCATCATCTTCTTCTAGTGAACTTTTCATTTCATCTTCCAAACCTCTTCCCGAAAAACCCAAAGAACTTCATACTCAACCAATAGGAGCTGATCTAGTTAAGGAGGTTGTTTCAAGGTCAAATTTGGACGATCATGAGATTGAGTCTCTTCTTAAACAAGATTTTCAATTGCATTACGAGACCAATCGAGAGCTTCACGAATCTTTTAAAGATTTGACCTCGGAAGAAATGTTTGGAGAGATGATCAATATTTGTTCCAAATGGGAAACCCAACATAAGGATAGTTCTTGTGATCCTAATTCTGTTGGTAAAACATTTTTCGAAGAGCCACCCCCACCCGTTTCTATTTCTTCATTTTCCACTCGTGCTCCATCTTTCATCGAAACTCATGATATTCATGACCAACATCTTATCGTAATTAATTTGCTTAAACAACAAAAAGAAGCATCTTCGTGGTCTATGGATGAAGTTAGGAATATGAGTTTTATTCTTGTGCATAATCTGATCAATCGAGTGGTCTATGCTATTTGTGTGGGTGAGTTTCTGAATTATGTTGGTTGTATAACGAAAATAGTTTTTCCGAGATCAGGTATTGGTTAGTGAATATTTGTTTTGTACCTCCCATAGTAGAATGTAGGTATGGGGGAGTGCCAGTGTGTGTGTTTCTCTTGTATTTGTTGTGTGCGTGAGTTGTTTTCATTCGTGATTTTTAGAAGTTTTCAGTCTCCGTCATCCCTTATCAGGTATTATCTCCTCTTTCTCTTCGTTTCTCTTGCATTTTGCATACATTGAGGACAATGCATGATTTAGGTATGGGGGAGGGTTTTAGTATAAATACATAAAATTGAAAAATCCAAAAAAATTGAAAATTTTTAAAAATCCAAAAATAGAGATATTTTAGCTTAGTTGTCCTTCCCACTCTTTAAATTCTAGAACTAGTTGGTGTTGACTATTTTTCGAAAATTATATGTATAATGCCTTTAGATAATTTGAACGTAGTCAGGTAAGGTTTTTCCTCATGAAACTTGTGTCGAACAAATTTTTGCTTAAAAGACCAAGACGACACATTTGCACAAGACTTTTGATGGAAAAATTGTATAGGAATGTTATTCGATACCTGAGAGAGAACCCACATGTTAGAACAATGTCGAATCAAACCTTTGAGAGATTTTGCTCCTATAGTGTCAAAAAAAAAAAAGAGAAAAAAAAAAAGAAAAGAAAAAGAGTCAATAAATGTTTGTAATTGTCGAGTGCTAGTGTAATTTTGTAATAATAAATTCTTAGTAGGAAAATCGGCTAGGTTGGGCTCATTAATAACCCGAGTAAGTAAGTCCGAGGGGACTTTGTGCCTAGCAACCTAAGGTCCCTTGTGATCTGGGATTGTTGACCTAAAACTCGCTAAATGGGTATTGATGCAAAAGTCTTTTGGGACCTCAGCCATTGCACAGTCGGTCTAACTGCTAAGAACGTGAAGTTTGGCTAGATACTTGTTTTGATAGAGAATGGGCCAGTTCAATATTGGTTGAAAAAGAGAAAATGTTCGTATGCACTTTATCCATCAAGGGCCTTAAATTCACTACACACCTTGGGATTTTTTGCAAATTTTTAGTCTAATCATGTGGATTGTGGGAACCTATAACTTGGCTATTATTAGAATGATCTTTAAGGCATATATTTTCCTACAAAATTGTTTTGTTGACACCAATGAAAGCTAGATTGAAAGAGGAAAGTTGGATACTTGCTGACTTATCTCAAAGATTTTATGGGTATATCTTCTGTAAACCCTTAGGAGACAACACTCCTCTTGTAGAGATCGTCTATGAGTTTAACGGGTTGGTAAACCTAAAATTACCCGTGATTCCTACGACAGTGAGTATAGGTTTTTAATTCTGCATTTTTCTTTTTGTTTTACTCGAGGACGAGCAAAATATAGGTATGGGGGCATTTGATAAGTGCATATTTTTGCATATTTTTATTACCTATTTATTGTTTGAATTCGTATTTTAATAAATTATTTTGCTGTATTTCAGGAAATTCAAGAAAAATTGAAGAAATTGCAAAATAAAGAAATAAAGGTCAAAGAAGAGAAAAAGAAGAAGAAGAAGGACCAAAATAGAAGAAAAGGAAAGATGAGGGGGTGTGGTGCAAAGGAAAATTGGACGGCTAGGATTAAACCACACCAAACAACAATGAATGGTGGGGATTAATCCACACCTACCCAAAAATCCCACATAATTTCCTATAAATACCATTCATTTTCTCTTGTAAAAAAACAACTTAGAATTAGGTTAGTTTTAGGACACTCCTAAATTATTAGTTGCAAATTTTCTTTGTACCTCTTGTAAACATTTTAAATTTTCAGTTCATATTTTTTTCCTTGCATTTATTTCGTTTAATTCGAAGTATACGTTTCGTTAGAACTAGCAGAATACAAAACAAGCCCAGCTCTGTTTAATTGTATTAAAATCCAAAGCTTTCTCTCACCCCCCTTTCCATTTCGTTCTGCAAACACAAATCCCCTGTTCCCTCCCCTCCAGCCCCTCACCTTCCTTTCCTCCTTCCTCCCCCTAGTTCGTTTTTCAGCCTATTAGATCTTTACCCTTTACAACAACCCAATAAACATTTTCTCTGATTCTACATACACAGACCTCTTCACTCTCCTTTCATTTTTCTTCTCTGCAAACCAATCTACCACCCTTCCCTGTCCTTCGTTATATTCACACTGCACACACGAAAATCCCCTTTTCTTCTCTTTTCATTTTAAATTTGTCCATTGTTTTTAATTCGAGAACGAATCCTCATGGGTCTATTGTTCGCTAGTTGTTTGTTGAGGTCGTGTTCTTGATGAAAGTTAATATCGATTTGTTGCTGTTTTTTTTGAATGGTCTTGTGGCTGAGTTTGATACACTACTGTTTGTTTATCGACCGAGTTCGCTGTGTTTCAATTTGTAATCGATTGTTGGTTTGTTCGTTAGTACCGAGTAGCTGCGTGTATAGTCGAGTTATGGAGTACAATTATGAGTTCAATCGAGTCGCTAATGGCTGCGTGTTTGTTTTGATTGTTTGAATGATAGTTTACAATTCGATGAGTTCCGTTTTCTTGTTTGAAAACTTAGTATGTTGCGAGTTTTCACAGTATGAATTAGCGAGTTGGGTAGTTGCCGAGTTTTAGTTGAAAATTCTGCCAAGTTTCGTTGTAGTCTCAGTCCAATGTATTGTTCATGATTTTCGCGTTTGTTTGCACTGCTGGGTTCCTTGTTATGGATTGTTAGAATTCACTGTCTTGTTTGTTTTGTTCACTAAGTTGGATGAGTGTGGCTGTGTAATGGAGTCCTTTGAATGAGTCCGTGCTGCGTTTTTCTTTTTAATTCTGAGATGCAAAGTCTTGTTTCCTTATTATACTGAGATGTTGGTTTGGAGTAATATAATTTCTGAGTCGATTTGAAGAGTCTTGAGAGTTATCATTCAGCAGTTTGAGTCTCAATGTTGCAGTTTATGTGCCTGAGTGCGCAGTCTTTGTTTTGTTGAGTTAACCGAGTTCCTGTTTGTTGTAGTTTTTGTAGTCGAATCCTAAATTTTCGTTCTTTTCACTTTTAATTAATTAGATTAAAATAGAATAAGGTAAATTTTCTTTTAAAAAATTAGTTTTAGGAATTTAATAATAAAATCAAAAATTTTCAACTCCTAAGTTTTAAGTTGATTTTAGAATTTTTAGATTGATTTATTTTTCTTCACTTTTAATTAAATTAATTTAGAAATAGAAAAAAAATAGTTTAATCTTCTTTTAAATAAAAATCAATTTCGATTTAAATAGTAAAATTTCAAAAATTCCGTTTTTAGTTTATAAATAGAATAATTATTAAATTTTCTTTTGAAAATAGTTTAAATTTTCTTTTAGGATAATAGTAAAAATCCAAAAACCCAAATTGTTCTAGTTCGCCTAAATTAGAAATTAAGGATCGCGAAATAAATATTATTCCCTGTGGATCGAATCTTAAATACTAAAACGATGATCGTGCGCTTGCGATTTTAATTGTATCATTTCCGCCACATCACAAATCTCTACTTTCTGGAGAAACTCTGTTTATGATGATGGTGGAGAGAATGGGACTCCATCTATTGTGTTTACTCATGAAGATCAAGAGTTTGTAATCACTCCTGCAACTGTTAGAGATGTTTTGGATTTTGATACTCACACCTCAAACTCTGTGGCTGGTGAGAATCAATTGAAAGAAATGTTACAGCAACTGCGATTTTCTGCTCCTTTGGATAAGCTTGGGAATGTTAAAAGGCCAGAGCTCAGGAAGGAGTGGAGCTTTTTCTTTGACTGCATCACTCGAGCATTTGGAAAGAAAGTCACCAACTGGGATGCAATTCCTGGTGAAAGTCTTCAAATCGGGTATTCTCTTCTTAATGGGAGTAACTTTGATTTTTGTCGTTTAGTTCTTATGAATTTAGGTGAAAAACTAGCAGAGTCTAATACAACTGTTTATTTCTCACGTTTTTGTCAATGTTTATTCTCTGCTTGTTTGCCTAATATGGTAATTTCTGATGAGGATGTTATACAACCCTTTCAATGCCATAAGAGAATGTTTTCTGATTTGACAAATAAGGATGCTAATAAGGAGCAAGTTCCAGAGTTTATCTATCCACTTGCCCTCAGAAACTTTCTCAACAAACCACAAGCACCACAATCTGAACCAATCCTTGAACCTCCACAGTCACCTCCTCAACCCACAAACAATGAACCTCCTCAACCCATAAACACTGCACCAATCTCAAAACCTACATCTTCACCGACCATTGCTACTACTTCACAACCTCAATCTTCATCACAACCTCAACCTCACCCACAATCCAACCCAAGGAAACCAAAGAAAAGCAGGGCTATAAGGCCACCCAGAAAGCACAGGGTTGCTGAAGCTTCTAAACCAAAGAGGGCTAGAAAGGAAAGGGCTAACAAACCTAAATCTCCTTCTATACTAGATGATTCTATCTCAGAAGAAGAGAGAACAGAAGTGAATCCTCTAGTTAAGAGAAGGAGACTAATTCTTGAAGAATCTGATGAGGATTGAATTTTGAAGCTCCAGAGGATATTTCTAAGGAAATACCTGCTGTTGAGAGAGGCAGAGATGGTAATGCTGATGCTACAATGGATGAAATTCTTGAGCCATTGTTCCCATTCTCTGAGAACATGGACATTCCAATCTCTTCACCTGCTATTTTCTCTGAAGAAACTGATGCAGTAAATCAAACCACTGTGGTACATGAAGAAACAGTGGCTTCTCACACTGAGTTAATCTCTGATGCTCATCAATCTGTTGAACAGGGTGAGGAAATTGATCAACCACCCATTGAGACAATCTCTGAGCCTATTGTACAACCTGCAGAGGATGTTGTAGAGCCTGTTGCAGAGAATGTTGAACCTACTGCAGACACTGTTGATGAGTCTCTTCCAATTCCTGAATCAACTGACAATGTTGAAGCTGAAATTGAAGTTAAAACTGAAGGGAGTACTGAGTCAAGCTCTTCTCAGAGTTTACCAGTACAGACTGATGCTAAAGTTAAAGATTTTGCTGGCCCTTCAAATCAAGCAGATGCTGAAGAAGAACACTTTGCACAATTTTCAGCTGATTGGTACAAAGAAACTTGTATCTTTCCTGTTGCAAGAGCAGCTGAATTTGTCAAGAGAACATCCAGAACAATCACAAATCCAGAGATTCTATCTTGTCTCAAGGCTACTGTTGTCCAAGTAAAGACTCTCAATTCTAGATTTGATCATTGTCAAAAGGCCATTTCTGATGTTCGAGGTGAAGTTGTTAGAGGAGATGATATGCTTAAACTTGATAGCAAGAACAAATTTCAATTTCTTTCCCAGAATCAAGAAACTTTGTCTCACAGGCTGAGCAAAGTTGAAGAAAATCAAAATGCCATGTCTTTAAAGATTGATTCTGTTGCTTCCTCTCTGGAGTTAATCACATCTATTCTCATGCCTGATGATGTCAAAAAGGGGGAGAGAGTTGCTAAAGACAAATGCAAGCAATCTCAAACTCTGATCAGAAAGGATAATGCTGGAGATGGAAGAGCAAGTAATAAAAGCAGGGGCAAAGCTGAAGAACTTTAAACTCTAAAATCTAGCAAGTCTTCTAAATCACAGTTTGCTGGGATAAACACTGATACTCAAGGTACTTCAAAGACCAAGAGTTTTGTATTATCTTCTAATCCACAGACTGATAAGGAGTTGGCTGCTAAGTTATTTATTGAAGAAAATGAAGAAGGAGCTACTATTGAAGATATTAAAGCTGAAGAAAAGAGTTTACAAGAACAACATCTCAAAGCTTTAAAGTCTGGAAAGTTTAAGAAGAAAGAAAAAGCTCCTAGGCCTGTTCTTAAAGGCATTGTGATCAAGGAAAATGTTGATGCTGATCAAAAATCACATTTATCTAAGAAATCAACAGAAGCTGAAACTAAACTCAAGTTGAAAGGCATTGCTATGGAAGGAGAAGTTTCAAAGAAGAAAGATACAACCTCTGTTTCTACACAAGTTGTACAGAAGAAAGAAAACACAACCTCTGTTGCTACACAATTTGTGTCTAGATCTCTATCTTCTCAGTTGAAATCAGTTTTTAGTAAAGGAACACTTCATGATCCAAATCTAGTATCTGGAGCTCCTATGGATTTTTCTGATGGAAGAGCCTTGTCTGGTAAGATTGGAAATAATAAGGCTGGTCTAGGCTCACACAGAGATAGAAGGCAACATACTGGTCCTAGAGATCCTTCTTCACTGGCTGTTCCAGGTCGTGGTGTCACTTAAGAGAGTTTGGACAGACTGGAATCAGTACAGTTAGTTCATCAAAAGAGTTTAAAGAAAGATTTTCTCTTATACTTTATGGCTGATGGGACAGTATTTAAAATTGGTGAGAATGATATTGGCTTGAAATATTGGGAAGAACTAGAACATGTTCTGTATCTTTTCAAGGTGAATAGTCGAAGGACTCAATCAGTTGCAAATGTGCTCAGATAGAAAATGCTCCAAAATCTAGCAATTAGAGGAATGAAGTGCAACAGTAGATATGTTCCTAAGTACAGAGACTGGAATGGAAATCTCATTGAAATGAAGAAGGGTACTACAAAGCTGAAGACGGATCTGGGAATCACAGTACTTGACTTCAATTCACAGTCAGAGGAAGTAAAATATATCAGACTGGGAAATGAGATGAGGAGGAACAAAATCTATGATCTAAGATCTGCTATTTATCAAACTGATGAGAGTGATCCTCAGCTGAGAGAGATCAAGGAAGCTATGAAGAATGAACTTGAGAATGCAGAGAGAAGATTGCTTATAGATTATCTCAGAACAACACCAGTTCTTGAGGAGATTAGAGATTAAAGTCTGTAAGAATTTTCTTGTTTTCTGTAGATTTTTGTTAAGTCAAGTTTAAACTCTGCTTATATGAATAAACACTGTGTTTGTATGAAATTGTTTTGACATCATCAATTATTGTTAACTTGTGCATTTTTACTAATGAACAAGTTGGGGGAGACTGTTAAATATAATTGATATGATTAATATCAGTGTTTAAGTTTTACAGGGAAAAACAAAGTTTAACTTGAAACAGGAAGCAGTCAGAGTTTAGTTAAACTCTGACAGTTGGAAGCTGAACAGAGTTTACTATACGCTGACAGTGGAAGCTTGACAGAGTTTGGTCAAACTCTGTCTGGAGGAAGCGCGTCTCCAGTCAACGGTGATTAAGGATTAATTGAAGATAATTATGGAAGCAATATCTTTACAGATTGGATAGCTGTCAAAGAGATTGAGTTGACTAAGGAGACGTGTTGCAATCGTAATTGATAACAATTGTATAGCTAATTTATAGTTGAATCAATTATCGATTGTATGAAGCTGTATATCTTATAAATACAGTTAGGTTAACCCTAGACGGGTATCGATCGTGAAATACAATATCTTTCATTGTAACTTAAGCAGCTCTCTGTGATATTTTACATCACTGAGAGAGAAGTTAATTTCAAACAGTTTTTAAAGCTTTTAAAGAACTTATTGTTATTCTCTCATACTTAGTTGATTATAAGTGTGTATTCGGCCTAACATTGAGGCTCCTTCTGTACAGCAGTGTATCTTCTCCAACCTTTGCCTTTGAGGCTTGCAGAAACTTCAAGAATGCAGCATCATGATAAATCTCTGAATTTGCTACTTCTATCAGTTTGGCCTCTGTAACCACATTAACTTCAACTGGATCATCTTCATTTCTGGAGGCTTGTGTTTGATCAATTGGCATTGAACCTGCCACCACTGTAGTAGTGACAGTTTGATTTTGGCCACTTGGAGTAGTGATGTGCATAGGTGGTAGAGTAACAACTGGCAGAAAAGATGGAGGCTCATCAGTTTTAGCTTTCCCTTTGCCTTAAAGATGAGTTGTAGTTTTTGAACCTTGACCACCCTCAGTGATGACAATACCTTTCTCCTTAGGTTTCTCCCCCTTAGGTTTTGAGTTCCTTAATGTCCTCTTCTCCCCCTAGGCTTCTTGTCAGGCACAGAGGCTTTGGTAGGGGCCTTTGGGTTGGAAGAGGTGGGATTGATAGATTCATCAGGCAGAGGGAGTCCCATGTGCTTCATCATAGCAGACAACATCAATTGTTGGTGAAGAAGAACCTCAGCTGTGGTGGTGGCTTGAGTGTCCAACTTTTCAGTAAGAGTTGCAACTGTGTCTATAAGATGAGCATTTGACTGTTTGAGAGAGGTCACTTCTTTCTCCAGAGCATCCACCTTGTTGAATAACTCAGTAGATTTAAAACCAGACAGTGATTATTCCTTGAGCCTCAATACCTCAAATTTGGTCATTTCATGAACAGGGACTTCAATCACCAGATTATCTCCATATTGATTTAAAAAAAAGAGTCCTCAGCATGGCATTGGCATCAGTTGTCTGACCAGATAGATTTTGAAATTGAGTTGCTAGATTACTGACAGTTCCATGAATCAAAGCCAAGCCATTGTCCATCTTGGTGCAGGTAGATTTGTATTCTTGTATAGTCTTGAGAACAGGATCTAGAGTGGGAAATTTGGTAGCAAATTCTCTCTTGATTGTACTTACTTCCTTGGCTGTTGCATCACATACTTTATTGACTTCTGTTTTAACTCCCTTCCCAAGATAGTGAGCAGCCTTGAGGAATCCCTTATAAGAATCATTTATAGCCTCATACACTTCACCAGGAGTCAGAGATTTGGCATTAGAGCCCAGTGAAGTGATGTATTCCTCTCTTAGGTATTGAAGAGCTTCATTGAGAGTAATGTCATATTTTCCTTGCAGCCAGGCATCTACATTGCCATCTCTCTCAGATTCATCTGCTATTTTCTCCTTTTGCATCTCCACATCATCTCTGTGACACAGCAGAATGGCTTCATAGTCTGGATTTGATATGAGTAGTTGACACAAGCACAGAGTCTCTAGTGAAAACTAGTGAATCCTCTGTGTTTGTGATGGTGTCATTAGGATATACCCCAACTTGCATTCCCTCACCATCTAAATGTGGTTCCTGGGTGGTGAGCAAAGTGTCATGCACTAAGTCACTTGAATCCATTGGCTCACCAAGAAAAGAGAATTCTTGGTGATCAATGCCTTACTCCTCAATTGCTTGAGTTGCAGGCTCCAAAGAAATTTCAGTGATAGATTCTGGAAGAGAAGTGTCTTGTAGATTTTATTTTGGCAACTCCCCCTGAGAAATAGAGGGAGTTTCAAGTGTGATGTGCTCACTACTCAGTGTTGTGCCAGCCTTATCACTCCCAGGTGCTGACTCATTACAAGTAGATGCATTGGGGAGGATGCTTGATTCTATAGATGCACCCTATTCAGAGGATACATCTAGTGAGCTGTTTGCCCCTGATTTTACAACTTCAGCCGTTTGTGTGACTGGAGAGGTGGTTTGTGATTTGTTCTTCTTTGGTCTCTGTAAGGGTGACTCAGGTTCCTCGCTTTCTAGTCCTAATTCTACAGCCAATGCTGCTTCTGTCAAGATATTCAAGGGTTCAGATTCAATCTGTTTTCTCTTCTTCTTCTTCTTCTTCTTCTTCTCCTTTTTACTAACACCACCCTGTTGAGAGGATGATGCAGGTGGCTCTGTGTTTGGTACAGTGTTTGGTTGAGGGGGTTGGTTAGCAAGCCCTGAGTTAGCATTTTGTTCTACTTGCTTGGGCTATACTAACTCATATTTGGAGGCAAATATTGGCATATTGTGGGGGTAAGACTCAAATAACCCTTGCGTATGAGGAGTTATTTCAAGTCTCACATCCACATCATTCTTAGTCTCCAAGTTACCAAAAATGAGTTTGGTCATGGATTTCGGATAGCCTATTCTATTTCTATCTATCCCAGGCAATTCAATCAATTTATTATCTACAAAATTAAGAGCAGATTGAATAAAATGAGTAGATGATATAAGAGGTTACTGCATTTTCGAGAGCAACAACTTCCACAGTGGCTGTCCTCCAAAACTGTTCTAGAAGATCTAGGAACAGAGTTGGGTTGGCTGAGAGTAAATCCTTGATGTATGACTCAGACATCCATCGAACGAAGCACTTAAAATTAGGATTGGGTGCTTCCACATCACTAGTAATAGCAATGAAGTTGGTGTGGGTAGGAATTGTGAGTTGGGTATTTGACATTGTTACACAGAGAGAGAGAGAGAAGAGAATGAAGTTCGAAGAAGAAATTTATCTTTTTGAGATTAGGTTTTTCAGGGGTTTTGGAACTTTAGATGCTTGAGAAATTGAATGAAATGAATCAAATAGATGTAGAAATGTATAAGTATGAAGTACTTGAATTATCGATTATATATATGTTTTGTATCGACAACTCAGGCATTCGAGAAGTGGAAATCAACTATTCGATAAGTCAAGAAAGGCTTAATCGATATCTCAAGCAGTTTGTAACTCACAGCTTGCAGTTATCTAACTTAGAAATAATTCTAAATTAAATAAAATATGTTTTATGAGTGATTTAAAAATTCTGAATAAAAATCCAAAAACGGTTAAGATTCAGTGAAAATTCAGCCTTTTCAAATGATTCGACAACTCAAATGTTCTATTCGAGAACTCAGTCATTAGAGAACTCAAATGTCCTATTCGAGAAGTCAAGCAAGTCTCTGTTCGATTTCTCCAAAATGCACTATTCGAGAACTCAAGAGTGTTCCAAATAGACTTGTTAGAGAAGTCGACCATAGACATGAAAGTCATTAGAGAAGTCTGACTTATCGAGCTATACTTTCCAGTCATAAAATTTAATTTTCACTATCTTTTCAAAATTCACCAGAATTATTCAATGAAGAATATTCTAACAAATTAAATAGTGATAATCTTAAAATTTCATAGAAATTTCAAGCTAATTCGAATATGATTTTCAACATATGCAGCAAATCTGAAATATTTATAAATCATATTCCAGCCAACACTTACTTCAAAAATATTGAGCATTTAGATAAAGTAAGTGTTTACTGCTGCAACAATCTAGTTAATATTTTCATTTAGCCAGATTCTGAAGAATTCAGCATTCCAATCTCACTAACGAACCTTGTGAAGGTGGCTTCATCCAATGGCTTAGTGAATATATCAGCTAATTGTTTATATGTGGAGACATAATGCAACTCAATAGTTCCATTAGTTGCATGCTCCCTAATAAAATGATATCTGATGTCAATGTGCTTTGTCATAGAATGATTGACAGGATTGGCAACTATAGAGATTGCACTTGTGTTGTCACACATGATTGGAATTCTTTCCAACACAAGTCCATAATCTCTAAGCTGATTTCTAATCCAAAGCACTTGAGCACAGCAACTTCCAGGAGTTGTGTATTCAGCCTTAGCTGTGGAAGTTGACACAGATTGTTGTTTCTTGATGTACCAAGAGACTAACCTTTGTCCAAGAAACTGGTAGCTACCTGAGGTGCTTTTCCTATCCACTCTGCATCCAGCATAATCAGCATCAGAATAACAAACTAGATTGAACCCTGCGTCCTAAGGATACCATAAACCCAAGTTTGGAGTGCCCTTTAGATATCTAAAAATCCTTTTTATAGCAATCAAATGTGACTCTTTTGGATTTGATTGAAACCTTGCACACAGACATGTAGCAAACATGATGTCTGGTCTACTTACAGTGAGATAGAGTAGGGAACCAACCATGCCTCTGTAGACTGAGATATCTACTCTCTTGCCTTTGACATCTTCATCCAATTTGGTGGCAGTGGCCATGGGTGTCTTTGCAGGTGAGCAGTCTTCTAAGTCAAACTTCTTCAATAAATCCTTGATGTACTTGGTTTGACTGATGAAGATACCATCCTTCCTCTGACTAACTTGCAATCCAAAAAAGAATGTTAACTCTCCCATCACACTCATCTCATATATGCTTTGCATGAGCTTAGAGAATTTCTCACACAGCTTCTCATTTGTAGAGCCAAATATGATATCATCCACAGAGATCTGAACTAGGATAATATCATTACCATGCTTCTTGTAAAACAGTGTCTTGTCCAATGTGCCTCTAGTGAATTGATTTTCAAGAAGAAACTGTGACAATGTGTCAAACCATGCCCTTGGAGCCTGCTTAATTCCATATAGTGCCTTAAGCAATCTGTAGACAAATTCTGGGAAATGTGGATCCTCAAAGCCAGGTGGCTGTTGCACATAAACTTCTTCTTCCAACTCTCCATACAAAAATGCACTCTTGACATCCATCTGAGAGACTTTAAAGTTTGAATGAGCAGCAAATGCCAAGAAGATTTTGATGGCTTCCAATCTAGCAACATGGGCAAATGTCTCATCATAGTCAATGCCTTCCTGTTGAGAGTATCCTTTTGCAACCAACCTTGCTTTGTTTCTTACTATTACACCATCTTCATCCATCTTATTCTTCAGAACCCATTTTGTTCCAATAATGGTTCTGTTCTTTGCTGCAGGGACAAGTTCCCATACTTTGTTTCTTTCAAATTGATTCAGCTCCTCTTGCATAGCAATAATCCAATCTGGATCCAACAGTGCATCATCAAGTTTCTTATGCTCAATTTGAGATAAAAAGCAACCATAGAGACACTCATTTTGAGTTGCTCTCCTAGTTCTCACTCCTGCATTTGGATCTCCAATAATTTGCTTTGCAGTGTGTGATCTATCCCATTTCCTTGAATGCTCAGTTTAATTTCTCAACCTTGATGTTGCTTCATCATCCAAGTCATGATCATTTTCATTTCCTCCCCTTGTGAAGTTGCCACTATTCACAAGTGTGTCTTGGATGCTTGTCTCTCCATTGTTGATTGGCACAAATTCTTCTCTTGCTTCATCATTCACTTGCGTTTGTTGAACTACAGTTTCAACTTCAGTTTCAATCTCTTCATCAGAATCATTTAGATTTTCAAACTTTAAACGATCTCTATCTTTATCATTGGCTTCTTCTAATCCATGTAATTTGTTGTCATTAAATGTCACATCTGTGCTTTCCATAACTTTCTTTTGACTGATGACATAAACTTTGTATGCAATTCTCTCCATAGAATAGCCAAGAAAAATTCCTTCAAATGCCTTTGCATCAAACTTTCCAACATATTCTGAATTATCCTTCAACACAAAGCATTTGCTTCTAAAAGTATGAACATACTTTAGAATAGGCTTCTTTCCAGTCATCAAATTGTAAGGTGTCTTTCCAGTGTTTTTGTTGATGAGAGTTCTGTTCTGGATATAGCATGCAGTGCTCATAGCCTCAGCCCAAAAACATGTAGACATCTTTGCATCAAGCAACATTGTTTTAGCAGCCTCAATTAGAGTTCTATTCTTTCTCTCAACTACTCCATTTTGTTGTGGAGTCCTTGGAGCTGAGAGTTGTTGTGAAATGCCATTCTCTTTGTAAAATGCTTCAAGTAAGGCATTTCTGAACTCTGTTCCATTATCACTTCTCAATACAATCACACTTGCATTGTTGGCCTTTGCTTCCTTATCAATTTTCTTTATGTGCTCAATGATCACTTGTGGAGCCTCATCCTTTGATGCTAGAAATTCCACCCATGTATACCTTGTGTAGTCATCAACCATCACCAGGGCATACTTCTTTCTTGAGAGTGACATAATATTGACAGGCCCAAACAAATCCATATGAATTAATTGCAGGGGCTTGGTGATTGATGTCACTGTCTTTGACTTGTGGCTTGACCTTTTCATTTTTCCCTTTTGACAAGCCTCACACACTCCTTCTTGACAGAATTCAAGTGTGGCATGCCTCTTACTAACTCTCTTTTGACCAGAGAATTAATGGCCTTGAAGTTCAAGTGTGATAGCTTCTTGTGCCACAGCCAACAATCTTCATTTGATGCTTCTGAGTAGAAGCAACAAACTTTGTCCTTGCTTGCAGAGTCCATATTGGCTACAAACAGGCTTCCTTTCCTCACTCCAAATAGAGCAAAGTCACCAGTCTTCTTGTGGGTGATCAAACATTCATCCTTGTCAAAGTTTACTTTGAATCCTCTGTCAGTAAACTGACCAACACTTAGCAGATTATGCTTGAGTCCCTTGACTAGTGAACATCTTCAATGATGACATTACCAACTTTTAACTTGCCATATTCCGATGTGTTACCCATGTTGTCATCTCCAAAAGCAACCATTGGGCCAGCCTTCTCCTCATACTGTGATAGTAGGGCCATATCACCAGTCATATGATTTGAGCATCCACTGTCCAAAATCCACATGACTTTATTTTCTTGTTCTTTGACCTGCATACACAAAGGTATTACTTCTCTTTTGGTACCCAAACAAGTATGGGTCCACTTGGCTTAGAAACAGATTTATCAAAAACAGCATTCTTATTAGTTTTCTTAGGACTAGTCTTCTTGTCACTGTTAGAAGTCTTAGAAACTGAGGTCTCAGATTTGGTGACAGAGGTACCTTCCTAGCTCTAGGATGACTTGAAGACTCTGGCCTTGTGTAGTGTGTGTGAATGTTGTGACTGATGCAACCATCCATGAATTGTCTTCTAAAATTAAAACAGCTAGTCATAACATTCATATTGCATGGCATACAGTCAAGTTTATCACAAAAAGCTGAATCTCTATGTCTTAAAGGCACAGAGCAATCATAGAATGGTTTAGCTACACTACCAGTTGGTTTCTTGCATGCATGAGTTAAGTGATTAGTGCTAAAACAGTTTTGACAAACTCTCCTAGGGGTATTTGGCACATAAGCATAATTGTTATTCTTGTTTATCCCTAGTTTGCCATTCTTGTTATGTTTCTTATTAACCACTTTCTTCTTAGATTCATTTTTCCCAGCTGAAACAAACTTCACAACCTTCTCAGGTCTAGGTCTACCTCCTACTGGCTCCTTGGCTTTTGGCCTGACACTCTCACCCTTAGAGGATGCTGGTTGTTCAGTAGACTATGCCTCATCCTCATCATTCAACATTTTTTTAATGAGTAAGGCATCCTCATCAATCTCAAATGTTGGTTCATTAAAAATTGGAGACTCAGTCTTTTTCAAAATGTGAGGTACTTCCTTCTGAACAAATATGTCATCTTCAATGATAGCATAGCCTTTCCTCTATTTAAGAGTGTCATAGTCAAGTCCAAAGGCAGCCTTGGGTTTAGCTTGGTTTCTCACATGGTAGGACTGCAATAGACTAGATGAGTTCTTAAAAGATTTTAGTTTGAATTCATTTTCAGCTAGCTCATCCCTAAGAGCCTTCTCAACCTGACTAGCACATAGAACCTTATTCTGCAGATATTTAACTTCTTTCTTAAGGTTATCTACTTGCATAGTAGTTAGCTCAAGTTTCTCATTCTTCCTGTTTAACAATTCATTTCTAGCAGACAGTTTAACAATCTCTTCATTAGCAGCCGTCATACTAGTGTGAATATTAAACATTTCAATAGACAGTTGTTCAACCATGCATTTATATTCTGAAACAGACATATCTATGGTAGTGAGAGATGGTACCTGAGAGTCAGATGGAGATTGTTCATCCTTGGAATCAGCCATCAAGGCATAGTTGCAGAATACTTGCTCTTCTCCATCATTATCAGAGTCAACCCAACACTTCCCTTCAGCTATATAGGCCTTGCCTTGTGTTTGCTTTCTCAGAAGGGCCTCATACTTAGTTTCAAGCTCTAGAAACTCCATATCCTTCTTTTTAGGCTTCTTGCATTCACTGGCAAAATGTCCTAGGTCATTGCATTTATAACACCTTACAGATGACCTATCCACATGGCTAGTTTTGAATTTATTCTTGTTTGCTTTCACAGGTGTCTTGCTCTTGTTGAATGAATGGTTTTAGGGTCTAGGTTTGAAGGGTTGGTTTCTCTTGAATCTGATGTTTGGAAATTTTCTGGCCATGAAAGCATATGAAGTGTTTTCCATGCCATCTAGCTCTTTAAGAGTATAGAACTCTTCTTCTTCCTTCTCCTCAACAGGTTCAGTCACTTCACCTTCATTTTCTTCATCATCTACTATCTCCTCTATCCTCAGCTGAGTTGTAGATGCTTCTAGGTCTTGAACAGATTTGCTGACAATCAAGGCACATGATGTGTTTATCATTCTACCTTGGTTGGCTTGGATAGCCCTCTTCTGAAGCAACTCAAGCTCATGAGTCTTTAAAACCCCATAGAGCACATCATATGTGACTTTGTTCAAATCCCTTTCTCTTAGAGAAATGGCCCTTTGCTCTAGATGGTTTGGTGAGGACAATAGAAACTTCATGTTCAACTCCTTGGTGCTGTAAATCTTCCCATTAATCTATAGCTCAGTCAGTAGCTTGTGAAACCTTTCAAACATGTCAGTAATGCTTTCCTTGGTCTGAGCCATGAAAGCTTCATACTGTGTGACCAGTATCTGTTTCTTGTTTTCTCTAACCTCCTCTGTTCCTTCACATAACACCTCAATATGATCCCACATCTCCTTTGCTGTTTTGCAAGAGGCTATGTTAGCAAACATTGACAGTTCCATAGAATCTATGATTAATAACATGAGATGACTGTCAAAAGCAACCATCTCCTTTTCTGTCTCTGTCCATTTGGATGGTTCTTTAGCCACATAGGATCTTGGAATGGTTACAGTTCCAACAGTCTTTTCAGGAATCTCCTGTTGTAGAACAAAGGGACCATTCTTGAGTATATCAGGATATAGAGGGTTAGCACCTTTAATGAACAACATCATTTTAATCTTCCAGAGGTTGTAATTCTCTTTGTCGAACTTAGGAACCTTCACTGTTCCTGTAGTCTTTGGTGTATTCATGATCTTTTTCTGTTTTTAAATAAACAGCCTGCTCTGATACCAATTTTTGAGAATTGAACACACAAAAGAATACAGAGGGGGGGGGGTGAATGGATTCTTGAACTTTTCTTGTTCTTGAATCTGGTTGATGTACGTAGCAAGATATGTGTGTGCAGAAATATAGGTGCGGAAAATGAACAACACAAGACACAATATCACTTTAATCTAATATTTTATTAGATAAAGATTTGCTACAACCTGTGAATACAAATGGTAGTATTCTCAGCTTCGTTTTTCTCAGAGAGATGTATATCTTGAATATGTATGTGAAAAACTTAACTGCTAGAGAAGTGAGACTGTATTCTTATAGAACATGAATACAGCCTACTTACTACAAATAAGGTAGCTAAACAAATTTACTTTCTAGTGTGTCTATCCTTTTTGAGTAAGCATCCAAACGGCTACAGATTTTACTTATTGAGGTTTTGTTCAGATCCACTTCTTTAGCTCTTTGTCTCTTGTACATCTCTCTAAGCTTCCTTGTAAGCTTTCCAAAGTACTTTACAGTTTGTGGTCCATAAAGTGCTTTGGCTTGTTGCAGGTTTTTGACTTGTACAATTTCTCCAGTATTTTGTCTCCAAGATTGTATTCGAGAAGTAACTTAGTGGTTGATTCGAGAACTAGAATTGACTTGATAGATAACTCTGAGTTCTTGAATACTGTATAATTGACATATCGAATCACTTCTCGAATAGCTCTTTTCTTCAGGAATCCTTGAGTTGTCGAATAGAACATTTAACTTATCGTATCCCTGAGATATCGAATAGCTTTCTGAGTCTTTGATATATCGAATGAACCTTGACTTGTTGACTCCTAGAGAACTTGAATGATGCTTTGACTTGTTGACTTTCTGAGTTCTCAAATAGAGTAGTAGACATATCGAATCTCTGAGATATCGAATGAGATATCGAACAGTGCTTTCAGAGATATCGAATAATATCTTTTGAGATATCGAATCCCTGACTTCTCGAAGGCTAGACTTCTCAAATATAACAAACATACTTCTCAAAATGGTACTTAGGCAAATTCTTCATTTGTTCAAATCCCAACTGTGATTATTTAAAAGTCTCTATCTCCAAGCTTGAGGCATGATCCTTGGATCTTCTTCCAAGCATTATTCCTTGACTTTTAAGTACAGTCTCACAGTTACAATTTAATGCCTATTACAAGTACTAAACAAATAGAAACTCTACAACTAGAGGTTCCCTCAGTTAAGAGGTCATGTAGGTAATGCATAGCATTACACATACTTAGGCTTGTTATTATGTGTTATTATATGAGTACAGGCATGTCTCTGTGACTAACACGAACAATGAATCAAATTTGATAATTTAACAAAATTTATCAGATCTGAACAATAGATTCGATTGAAGTCAATAAAATCTAAACTACCTCGATATATGAGCGTAGTTATAACTGAAATAATCTTTAAGGGTCATCTCGAACAAATAAGAAGCCCTAGATTTTAATCTAAGTACGTTCTATGAATTTATCAAAATTTTGGGAAAATCTCCATAATTTTTTTCTAAATCAATATGATGATAAACAGGATATTTTATAACGAACTGGCAATTCAGAACATATTTTAACAGAATAATATCTTAGCATTTCTCGAAATATTTCAAAAGGAGTGAGGGTCAGAAGGAACTTGCTCCGATCTCGGAGTGTAGTAAATGCAGATAAAATTTATACTCTACCCGTGAACTTGGCTTCTATCTACGGCTCGAGACTTATGCTCTAAAAATGGAAACCAGAAATACGTGAGCGATTCGTCGAAATAAAATATTTCTAAACCGATAATATAATATTTAAATACTAAAATATTTCTTGAAAATCTCTTGTAACACCCCCAGATCCGGGGTCAGGGATCTGGTGGTTACGATCTTACATCCATTCATAATACTTGACTTGAGTCCACAATAAATAAATCACATGCTGTGACCCCACAATAATATCCACTCACACACACAACAGTTATAGTCCCAGAGATGAAATTGAAATAAGTCTTACTTTAAAGGGTTACGAATAAACGTTATTACAATCCCAAAAGGATAACATCATAAGTTTAACAGTTTTGCCGTTGATTACATTAATTATACATATAGTTAAACAGGAAACAAAAGCTGTCTAACTAAGCTACCTCAGCAATGGCGGCTAGCATCTCAGCGGGGAGTCCGGTGGGTCGGGTAACCCGCTTGCGCCGAGTGCGCCTAACGCGAGCCATCTGTCCTAGCTATTGTTGTGACATAATATGAACAAAGCAAGGGTGAGCAGAAGCCCAAAAACAATAATATAACTAAACAGTGATGCATATATACAGTAGTTCAAAATATCCTTTGAAATCATATGCCATGCATTAATGAAGTTATTGCCAGTATAATATAAAGGATGAAGTTACAAGGTAACTCAAAGTATTTGTTTTGTGGAAATATCTGCTATATCAAAAGTAAGCGAGATATTCTCATTTTCATTAAAAGAGGAACTTGCATGAAAGGATTGCAATTCCCGCTATGAACACTTCTCCAGCTCTGCCAACAGTAATCATGTTGCAGGAAAAAAATAATTTTGGATGATGAACTAATGATGGAGTATTCACCGCGCCCGCTGTTCCAATCTTGATGATCAGTCGAGATTGTACAGCTCAAATTGGATTTACTACCGGTAGAAGGAAGAACTGACGGCTTTAATTGTCTACCGCCTTACTAGCTCTCCCCGGCCAACGGTTGGGCCAAAGGGGATAGACCGGCGCTACTCGGCCTTTTACACGACTCCTAGTTCAAATAGAATTCATGATTCTGAATGTAACGTCCGTCCCCCTTTCCCCAAGTATAATACTTGTTGATAAGACTCTACAAAGTAGTCGTATCTAGTTGGAAGGGAAAATTCACCAATAACTTCCAAGCTATTGCTTGGTAACGAATATCAACTTGTTCCAACAATCTTACCCCTCGAAAGATGAGAAGGTAAACAACGACTTAATAAGTCAATAGCACCCGAGTTGCGAGTGAAGAGAATACTTTATGACCGGGAAGTCGACAAGATAAATAACATTTTCCAAGTAAAGTTCCCTTATTATTATAGGAAGATAGACTCAAAGAAGAATGATGTCTGAGAACTTTCTTGATATAAGATTAATAATAGTATGACTCCGAAATATTTTTCGTAATAATCGAAGAAGATATACCTTATTGAGGTTATTCTAAGTATGGAATAAATATTCAGAGAATATTTATTGAATTAAAAAAACTTAAAGAATATTTAGGAATATGAAAGAATATCTTTAATCGGAGTATTTTTCAAAATAATCCCTGAAGAAATATCAGGAGAATATTTATTGAATAAATAAATATTTAAATGAATATTCAAAATAATATTCATTAATTAATAAGACCTGCAAGGAATATTTAAGATAATATTCATAATTAATTAGGAATTTAAATGAATATTCAAAAAGTAATATTCATTTAATGAATAATATTCTAAATGAATATCAAGTCATTTTCATTTAGTAACCCCAGCCTTAAAGGAATATTCGAGATAATATTCGATAAATAATTCAAGCTTCAGATGAATATTAAAATAATATTCATCAAGTAATTAATATCTTAAATGAATATTCAAAAGTAATATTTATTTAATAAAATAATATTCTAAATGAATATCCAAATAATACTCATCTAGTAGTCTCATCTTTAGAAGAATATTCGAAATAATAATCGATAATCAATTCGACTCTGAATGAATATTGAAAAATATTATTCGTCGAATGGTTACGTTCAAATAATTATTTGAAGTAAGGATCGTTAAATAAATAATCTCGAACGAATATTAAAATAACATTCGTCGCCCAAATAATGGAAAATATTTACTTAAATATTTTCCTCCGAGGTAATCTCGATATATCAAGAAATATTGACTCCCGGTCTATATTTGATGAATAAGATGTATATGCCCTTCTATGAGGGTCTTACAATAACCGGCTTATAATTGATACATTAGCTATCTAATTTATAAGTCAATAAACAATCAGGGAACAAGCATAACGTTATAACTTGAAAGTAGGCATGCATGCTATGGCATATGTATATCAGAAAACATATATATATATATATATATATATATATTCAATCACAACAACAGCCTAAAAGAAGAGAATTGAAACTTGCCTGGTAGTCGAGTACGGTAAGGGGTAGTGGTAGCGGGTCCCGGGTCAGCTTGGGGATCTATAAATAGCCAAGGCATTCGGGATTAATCACTTAACATCTTAAAAGTTAAGTTATACTTAAATCGAAACACGTTCTCGAGTTATTTCGTTATACCCCTTTTAGTGGATTCCTTTTTATCATTGATCCGACCAGACATTCGTTCGTTAATACGACATGTCACTGTACTTATACTTGGGACATACTTAAGTCATACAAGTTCTAAGGTCGATCATTACGAACCAATATTATACTCCGAGTTTTATCGCCCGTTTTCTAAGTGTTTTACCGAAGTTATAATAGAGTCGTCTTTTAGGGGTTCGTTCGCGTTTAACCTCGACTCGAATATTTTTAATAAATCGAAAAACGATCCTTTTGACATACGGTTTTCTTTCACACCTTCCTTTTTACCTCTAGTATTTATTTACCAAGATTCGTCATGACTTTACATATTTTACGAGGGTTCAATTTCAGTTACGAACTTTCGTTTACGGATTCGAACTACTTTTAGTAAATCAGCCATAAATGCTAAACCGTAAGTCTGTTTGATTCGATTCTTTTTCCAAAATGATCTACGACTCAAGATCTACAAGGGCATGTTGGATACTTGTCCAGTTTTTGCCATTAGACCTACTGTGATGCACGGATTGGCATTATAACGGCTATAATATGAACGTTCCAAAAATCACAATCAACAACCCAAGCCACACCGGGCATCTAAACAACTTATACACATAATAAGCTTCTTAACAAGTCCAGAAGCTACTGATCTTAGCATCAAAATCATCATGTTAATCAAATCACTAAATCAAGTCCAGAAGCTACATGAACATAATCATAACTAAGCTAGATCCATCAAGAACATGCTTAAAACTCAAAGTAGATCTAGGGTTTTCAAGTCTTATACCTTCCTTGTAGTATGTACTAGCCTCAAAAAGCTTGTTATTGCCCTTGGATAGCTTTAACTTAGCTAGGATCAACCATGAAAAAAAGAAAACAAAGATTAGTTCTTGAAAACACTATTCATCATCACCTTTGATGATTTATATGAAAATGGTAAAAGATGAATTTGAAGCTGAAATTTCTAGGGGATCTAAGCTATGATATGAAGTACTTACCCTAAAAATTTGAAGATCAAACAATGGCGGTAACCCCTCTTTTTAGCTCCTTGGCCGAGAGTTTGAAGAACAAAAAAGAATGGAGAGTGTTTGTTTGGTTTCTTACTTTTCTTTGTTCAATCTTGCATAAAGTGACTTTTTGAGAGATAATATCTCATCTTGGTGTGTTAGTGGGGTGTGATGTCATGGATGATGAGTTTTGGAGGACAAGTGTTGTGTTTTGCATGGTTAAAAACTAACCAAGTGTTTTGATTTCTAAGTACTAGTTATGTTCCAATTAATCTAGTTACTCTTGCCCACTTGGTTACTAGATATTTATTCTAGTAGCTTGCACAAGACTCTTGCTTCCTCTGCTTGTTTCTGTGTCCGGTTATTGCCCGTTTCGATTGATCGTTCGTAGGAATATTTCATGGATTTCTAATTAGGGTTTACCGGGAATCTTTCTAATATAAATACTATCATTCTCCATCTTTCTTTCTAACTTTCCAATTTATATTCCTTAAATTCATTCGTTAAATACTTAGGGCTATCAGTGTCCAGGGAACTCTCGGAGAAAATAAAAGTGCGGTTTTTCAGAATCCGACAGCTTTTGTAACGCCCCCAAATCTGAGGTCAAAGATTCAGGTCGTCACATCACCATCCAACCATATCATACCTGTATTAATTGCACAACTCCACAATACATCCTTCCAGACCTCAATCTTAAGCACAAACAAGTTAGAGCCTCAGAAACGATAATGAAAGGCATATGACTCAGCCTAGTTGTAGTTAGAGGATTCTAATCAACTTAAACCAAATTGTAATAAGTAAATATACATATGAACTGTCACAGGAATCTCAAGAAGTATTATCTGTCAGAAGAAAGAAGAAAAGTCAATCTATAGTTTTGATGTTATACACTGGAAGACGATTCAGTTATCTGATCAAACCCCAGTATAGCATTGAAGTGAATGGATTCATTTGAACAGTGACAGAGATTTTTCGAGTGATAGTTTGAAGGTCAGTTACAGTACAAGAGAATTGAGAGAAGAAACAAACCACAACCTAAAGTCAAAAGTGAAGAAGCATCGTTGAAGTTAGTCGTTCATGAACCAGACAGTACATCGAACGTCAACACAAATCAGTGGTAATTCTTTACTACCTTTAGTGGTTTGTAAGAATTAAATTAATTATTTATTGATTTAATTAAATTCATTTATAATTGATTTAAATCATTTAGTTGATTTAATTAAATGAATTAATTCTAAAAGAATTAATGTATTTATTTAAATTAATTATTGTATCAATTAAATATGAATTAGTTAATCATTAATTAATTAAATGGATCAATATGACTTAAAGAAAGAAAAATGATTTATGTCTTGGAGAAGAAAATTCGGTATGACTTAATTTTAAGTCTTACCGACAGGAGCTTTTCAGGATTAAGTCTTACCGACCTGGATTAAGTCTTACCGACCTCTGCCAGCTGTTGTAAGTCTTACCGAATTTCTGTTAAGTCATACCGACACATTTTATGTCTTAATGGAGGTTTGTGTAAGTCTTTATGAAGGAAAATCAAGTGTTGGTAGCAGTATAAGTCATGCTGGAGCAGTTAAATATCCTACAGAAAGCCAGCAAGACCTGTTACTAATATAAAAGAATAGAACACAGCAGATTAAGTCATAACGGAAAAAACACAGCAGAAACATCAAATCCAGAACAGAATTCTCTCTCTCAAGAACACCAAGAACACCAAAGCTTAAACAATTCCCAGAAATTCAAGTTCTTCATCTTTGTTATATTCTATCCGCTAGAACTTGTTTATTTGTGATTCTTGTACTACTAGCGAATTAAGTTTCCTAGTTCTTATCTTGATTATTATTAACTAAATTAGAAAAGTTCATGTCGAATTTTCTAATTAGTTATTAACATCTTGATAAGTTGTTATACTGATTTTGTAACACCACATCAAGTTAATATACAGTTATATTCAACTTGAAAAATTGTGTTAAATAATTCCGCACATAAATTTGTCTTTATCAAATTTAATTTAAAGGACAAATTTCGATAAAAAGGTAAAGATTGTATTCAACCCCCCTTCTACAATCTTATCGGACCTAACAATTGGTATCAAAGCCGATTGATTGATACACAAATCAAAGATCCCATTCTACTCAATTAAAAATCATCCCCGAATTTTTTAACTCTCTTAGAAAATTCATCATGTCTTCTAAAGTTGGAACTGTGAAAATTCCCATATATAACAAAAATAGTTATGATATGTGGAAGAACAAAATGTTAATGTTCCTCGAGGTTGCAAATCATAAATACATGAAAGTCTTATCAGAAGGACCTATAATACCTTTTGGAATAATTCCTGAAGTTGTTACTGATGGAAAAGTTATTTCCCCTGCAAGGTATGTACACAAAGGCTCTTCTGAATACACTCTTGTTGAAAGAGAGGAAGCTGGACTTGACATTAATTTAAGACTGATCTTAATAGACTCTCTAGACTCTGTAATGTACAGTCATGTGATTAACTGCAAAACTGCAAAGCAAATGTGGGAAACCATTGAAACTGTGAATGAAGGAACAGAGGAAGTTTGGGAGAATCGACTAGAAATTCTGACATCTGAGTATGAACACTTTCGATCAGCATACAATGAAAGTATTCAAGATGTGTTTGAAAGATATAACAAACTTGTCAACAATTTACAGATGCATGGCAAGTACTACACTCAGAAAGAGATCAATAGAAAATTTCTACTGTCAATGCCTGTTCATCTAGAACATAGAATTACAGCTATCAGAGAGTCGAGGAATCTAAGTGAAATTACTGTAGAAAGACTCTTTGGTGTTTTAAAAACCTATGAACTGGAACAATCTCAACAAAAGGAGATTTATGAAAAAGGAAGAGTTGCTAATACTTCTACAGCTCTTATTGTTGAGAACAAACAGGAAGTGGAAGATAAGGTTATTCAACCTTGTAATGTTGACAGTGGTAAGCTTGAAGTTGAAGTTGGTCAAACGAATGCTAGTCCAGATGAAGGAGACTTCTATTCTTTAGAAGAGCTAGATCAGTTGGAAGATGAGTCCATGGCTTTGTTGGTAAGGAAATTCAGCAACTTCAGATTCAGGAAGAATACCAAGTTCAGGTACAAATCTAACTATAACAGGTTCCAGAGAGGAGGTTCTTCATCCTCAAGTAACAGAGGAGGTTACAAAACTGGAACAGTTGAAAGAAGTAAAATTAGATGCTACAACTGTAATGAACTTGGACATTTCGCTACTGAATGTCAGAAACCAAAACAAAACCAAAGAAAAGACTTTGGATCTGAGAAGAAGAAGACAGGTAAAGCCTATGTGGCTGCTGGAAAGAGTTGGGATGATACAGACTCTGAAGATGAAGAGTATGGCAATCTTGCCCTGATGGCAAAATCTGATAACTCCAGTGGTACTTCATCTGAGGTATCATGTACTGACAGTCAATATATCTATCAACTTAGTGATACACTAGGTAATGCAAATAGAGAGATTGAAAGGCTAAATTTGTTAAATACAGATCTTAGTAATCAATTATCAGAATTACACGATGTACAAAATTGCCATGATAAACAAAAATCAGAAATAAGAATTCTAAAAGAACTTGAGAGGTCTCTAGCGTTGATAGTGGTTCAACAACGTGAAACAATAGCTGAGCTAGGAATAAGGGCTAGTGCTACTTCTAATTCATGTAAAGTGGCTAAAGAGTTGTTTAACCAACAAGTTATTAATCAAACCGTGGGTATTGGGTTTGACTATAATGAAGCTAGTGGTCGAAAAAGCATTATTACCCCTAATCGTGTCAGTGCTGTAGATAGGGGTATACCATTAGTGCTTAAGGGTGTTAGTAACCCACTCTTTAAGACATCCATAGCAGAACCTTTGGATACAACATCTTTAATCATTAAGGAAGAGATGCGCATTGAGGATTTAGCTAATGGCGTAGTCTTAGAAAGTAATCAAGTTGTTAAAAACGATGAAGATAGAAAGACTGTGTTTAAGAAAGCAGAAAGAGTTGGTGAGTCTACTAGTTCCTTGAAAACTAGTAGTAGAAGTAACAACATGAATAAATGCAACAACATATCTACCATGCATACTATTCCTGTTATTGATACTGCTCATAAAAAGTGTGATGCTGTTAATTGCATGTCTTGTGCTTTTAATATAATGTCTGCTTACTTTAACGGTAATCATGCATGTGTTGATAAGAATGTTCCTAGACAGCATATGAGCAGAAATAAACATGTTAGATCCAGGACTTTAAAATCACCTAATTCTAAGATTAGGACTCAAAGTCCTTCTCAGGATATGGTGAAGACATGGTTACCCAAGCTGAAACCAAAACAAGTTAAAGCTGTTTACAGGGTTAAATGTCCAGTACCTAAAGAAAATGTTGTTAAAATAAAAAGTGTTGCTTTACCTGATAAAGGTCAATTCTTTAAGTACTCCGGACCCAATCAAATTTGGGTTCCGAAGAATGTCTAACCAATTTGTCATTGCAGGGTTTGAAACAGGTTGAACGAGTCATGTGGATTCTGGACAGTGGATGTTCAAGGCATATGACCGGAGATAGAGCCCTGCTGACAAATGTGGTGGAGAAGGCTGGCCCAGTCGTTACCTTTGGAGATAACAGCAAAGGTAAAACTGATGGATATGGCAGATTAGAAGCTGGAAATGTTATCGTTGAAGATGTCTCTTTTGTGAACGGCCTTGAGCACAATTTGCTCAGTATTAGTCAATTCTGTGACAAAGGTTATGAAGTTCATTTCAACAAGAAGAATTGTCTAATATCACACAAGAGAAATGAAAGGCCACAGTTGACTGGAGTAAGAAAAGGAAACTTGTACATAGCCAATATGAACTCTGGAAGCATAGAAGAAATTAGATGTTTTTATTCAAAGGCATCCACTGATGAAAGTTGGTTATGGCACAAGAAACTTTCTCATCTAATCTTCAAAACAATGAATTCTCTAGTGAAAAGAGAGTTGGTGAGAGGTTTACCTTCGATTGAATTTACTCAGGACTATGTGATGCTTGTCAAAAAGGGAAGTTAAAAAGGGCAACTCACAGGAGCACTAACATATCATCAATAACTGAACCATTACAACTTCTCCATATGGATTTGTTTGGTCCAGTTAGTGTGATGTCTATGTCAAGAAAAAGATATGCTCTAGTGATTGTTGATGATTTCTCAAAATTCACATGGGTACTATTTCTGAACTCAAAAGATGAAACTCCACAACTGGTAGTTGATCGCATTAAGTTAATTGAGCTGGATTCTAATCGTCCAGTTAGAGCTATAAGGTCAGACAACGGAACTTAGTTCAAGAATGCAGTTCTGAATGACTTTTGCACTGAAAAGGGTATAACTAGACAGTACTCGGCTCCTAGAACTCCTCAACAAAATGGGGTAGTTGAAAGAAAGAATAGAACCTTGATTGAAGCTGCACGTACAATGCTAAGTGAATCAAGGCTTGCATTGAGCTTTTGGGCTGAAGCTGTCAACACTGCATGCTATACCCAGAATCGAACACTTATCAATAAAGACTTAATGAAGACACCATATGAAGCTCTATATGACAAGAAACCAACTCTCAAGTACTTCCATGTATTTGGGACAAAATGCTTTGTGCTGAAAGAAGGAGATGATCAAGGTGGTAAATTTGAAGAAAAAGCACATGAAGCAATATTTATTGGTTACACTAGAAGAGCCTACAAGGTGTATCTTATTGATCAACAGAAAACCTTGGAAAGTGTCAATGTTACATTTGATGACACAAAACTCCCAAATATCCAAAATGAAGATCCATCTGAAAAGCTTAAGTTTGATGATATGTCAGACTCAGATTCAGATGATGACAATCAACCTGACGTTGCTGCTGATAATAATAATCCAAATGTTGGTAGTAATGATCAAGGTGAGGCTGGTGAAAACAATGATAATTTTCAAGACACCACTGATACTCTTGAACCATCAAAAAGTCAAACTGGCAACAACTCAGGGGGAGATAATGAAGGGTGAACAAGTCATACTCAACATCATACTGAAGAACAAGGCGAATCATCAAGATCAATTCTTCCCAGACAAACTGTTTGGAATAGAGCTCATCCTTTTGAGCTGATTCTTGGTGATCCAGATGTTGGTGTGAAAACAAGAAGAGCTTATCAGAATCAATGTAACTATTCTGGGTTCCTGTCTGTCATGGAACCTAAGAAAGTAGAAGAAGCTCTATCTGATCCTGATTGGGTGATTGCTATGCAAGATGAACTCAATCAATTTAAGCAACTAGAAGTATGGAAGCTGGTACCCAGACCTAAAGATAGAAAAGTGGTGGACACAAGATGGGTATTCAGAAACAAACTAGATGAAGATGGCACTGTGATAAGAAACAAAGCAAGGCTGGTAGCTAAAGGTTATTCTCAAGCTGAAGGCATTGATTATGACGAGACCTATGCTCCAGTGGCAAGACTTGAGGCCATCAGAATATTCTTGGCATTTGCATCCTATTCAAGACTCAAAGTTTATCAAATGGATGTCAAGAGTGCCTTTCTGAATGGTAAGCTAGATGAAGAAGTGTATGTAGAACAGCCCCCTGGTTTTGAAGATCAAGATCATCTGGACTATGTCTACTTTCTTTACAAAGCTATCTATGGTCTTAAGCAAGCCCCAAGAAAATGGTATGACACTCTCTCTGAATTTCTATTAGAAAATGGTTTTATAAGAGGTGTCATAGACAAAACGCTCTTCACTAAAAGACATTAGAATGATATAATACTAGTCCAAGTCTATGTGGACGATATTATATTTGGGTCTACTAATGAGCTTCTGTGCAAGAAGTTTTCTAAGTTAATGCAGGGTAGGTTTGAAATGAGCATGATGGGAGAACTGAAATTCTTTCTTGGATTACAAATAAGTCAGAGACAAGATGGAATATTTATTTGTCAATCCAAGTACATTAAGGAGCTCCTCAAGAAATATCACATGGAGGAGTGCTCATCAGCAAAGACACCATCAACTATAGCTGTCAAAATTGGTTTATGTGAAAGTTCTGCCAAGGTAGATATCACAGGCTATAGAGGTATGATTGGCTCATTGCTTTATCTAACTGCTAGTAGACCAGATATAATGTTTGCCACATGCTTGTGTGCAAGGTTCCAAGCGAACCCTAAAGAAATCCATCTCACTGCTGTCAAAAGAATCTTAAGATATCTAAAGGGTACGCCTAATTTAGGCATCTGGTACCCTAATGAAACTGGTTTTACGTTAATTGGATATTCAGATTCTGACTATGCAGGAAGTGTTGTAGACAGGAAAAGTACATCTGGAAGTTGTCAATACCTAGGTGGAAGATTGGTATCCTAGTTCAGTAAGAAACAGCAAACAGTTTCCAACTCTACAGCCGAAGCTGAATATATAGCTGCTGGAAGCTGTTATGCTCAGATCTTATGGATAAGGAATCAATTAATGGACTATGGCATTGTATTGGAAAATATTCCTATTTTATGTGATAATACAAGTGCCATAGCAATCGCAAGCAATCCTGTGCAGCACTCAAGGACAAAGCACATTGACATAAGGTATCATTTTATAAGAGAGCATGTAATGAATGGTACAGTGGAACTACTATTTGTAGGCTCTGGAGATCAAACTGCAGATATTTTTACTAAGTCGCTTAATGAATCCTCATTCACTAGAATTGTTAGTGAATTGGGTATGTTAAACAGTCCTAGTAATTAATTCTGTTAATATCTGAAATTTGATCTTTAATAATTTTGCAAGTGATTATTCTGTGAATATTTGTTGTTTGAAATCACTTGTATAATTATTTTACCATCTGATTTTCTTGTTTGTTTAGTTATTTTTCACTCTGTTTATTTATATTATTTAATACTTCATACTTCTGTATTTTTAGAATATTTGTAGATATTAATTTCTATTTTATTAATTAATTTATCATATGTTTTGTAATGTTTGTCCTGTTAATATTGCTTTGTTTTCGTTAATAGGTTAGCATATGGTATGTATAATTATTTTTATTATTTGTTTAATTTTATATAATATTTTTATTATTTTTATAAGTTAATTGTATATTTTATAGTGTTTTTAATGTTTGTTTAAAGTAAATATGACTTAAAATTAGGAAAAACAATCAATATGACTTAAATTAAAATCAGTATGACTTAAACAGGTTAAGTCTTACCGAGTTTTGTTTTAGATTTAAGTCATATTCGCTAGTCAGTATAAATTAAGTCTTAATCACCTGTATTTAATTAAGTCTTAATTACTTATTTGTTAAGTCTTATTAGTTAAGTCTTTTTAGTTTTAAATTTAAGTCTTATTCCAATTCAAGTCTTAACTAGTTGTGTTTATATTAAGTCTTACTGAGTATTAATCTAATTTTAAGTCCTATTCGTCTTAAGTCTTATTCGTCTGTATGTAGTTTTAAGTCTTATTAGATAACTTTTTAAGTCTTATTCGGTTAGTTAGTATATAGATAGAAGCTAAGTAATGTTAAATCATATTTTCATTTTAAGTTATACTCTCAAGTTAAGTCTTAGAGTACCAAGTAGATACACACATATATACACGCATATACACGATCGTTCATGCCCATTTTTCGTCTCAAATCTTGCTGTTAATCACGAATTAATCACATAACTCAACTCCTGGTCTGATAATCTACGTTTTGAGTACTTGGAATCGTGTTTTGGTTCGATTTTGAAGAAGTTTTGTTCGAAAAAATCGAAAATTCGATTTGATTTTCCGATTAATTGGTTTTGATATTTGCAAAACTAAAAATATACGTGTGTTCGTGTGTGTAAGGAGATTATTGAGTGAAATTTTCAGAATTTTTGAAGAACTTTTAATTATTTCAAATTTTTAATTTATTATTAATTCGAAAAAATTAATTTTTAAATCATTATTTTGTAAAATCTGAAATTTTCAAAGAAATTAAATCTTGATTAAAATGGCTGATCGATTTGAAATTATTAAACATAATTTAATCGGTTATTTTGATCCAGAAAAATGTTCAGTTGAACGTTTTCGACCGTGGATTCGATTTTTAAATGAAAATTCACTGGTTCGCAATGCTTTGAGATTGGATGCTCCATTAAAGATTGAACCTTTGCGAATCATGTGTACTACTGCTGTCGTTTCTAATGATAACAGATCATTTGTCTTCTCTGTAGGAGACAATCAGTACACAGTGAATGAAAATACAATAAATACGGTCTTAAATTTTCCAACTGATAATTTCGAAGAATTACCATCAGATCAAGAATTGATAAATTTTTTGAATGGTGTATTCTATCAAGACAGTCCTGATCAAACTGTCTGGAATAAAAAGAACTTCGTTCAGGAATGGGATTATCTGTTTGACACATTAGGTAGAGTCTTTGCCAATTCTACTAAAGGGAACTTCGGGGTATTACCATCTTTCTTGCAGCATATTGGATATGCAGTTGCACACAACCGAAGAATTAATATTGGCAGACTACTGTGTGTTCCGATGGTTAGAAGAATCATTAATGCAAAGAAGAATTTTGATAATGGACATAAAGTATCATGTTATTATCCAAGATTCTTGTCATTGATTTTTAATCATCTTGTGGAACTAGAAAACCAAGCCCAATTCCTGAATGGAGAATCACTGGCGTCAGGTAAACCTACCACCAGATTGTTCACTGAGTACAGCAACAAGCCTAAATTCACAAACATACCTGTAGTTGTCACCCAATACATGTCAAACTATATACAACTACCTGTCATTGAACCTGTACCAGAACCTGAACAACCAGAACAAAACCCTGAACCACCAGTGGAAAACATACTTGTTGATAATGAAAATCAAGGCAATCAACAAGTTGAACCTGCTCAGCAAATTGTTCCTCAGCCAGCTGCACTTGCTGTTGAACATCCAGTGCAAGAAACTGCATCTGTCCCTGAACCTGAATCAGATCAACCCATCTTATCAGAGACTGTTGCGGAATCAGCTGACCAGGTATTGCCTTCTGTTCCTCAAACTACTACTTCTCAATCTATTTCTGGAACCCAAGTTGTTGGTAGGTCTGACCAAGGGGTTGTAGTACCACAACCTCTAACCAAGGTCGTAGAGCCAAACACTCAACCAACAAAACTCATATCTTTTCACTCCAGAAAGAAATTGCAAGTCAAAAGAAGTCGAATCAGTAGTGGTAGTATGAGTGAACCCACAGCTCTGCCTCTAGAAAAGAAAAGTAGAACTCAAACTGAGGCAACTGTAAGCCCGTCTGTATCCTCCCAACAGGATATGGAAGTTGATATGGCCGTTACACAGTTACTAGAATCATCTTCTCAACAGGATGATTCTATTGAAATTCGCCATAGGGCCGTGGCACCTTGTAGTGAGTCAAGCACACCTCCCCTATTACTCACAATGGGGGAAGACATACCTTTAGATGAGTCTCAGGACACACTACAAGGAGAGCACGTAGAAAATGTGACAGTGCCTACCATAGTTACGGTAGAAGAGTCTTCACAGGCTTTAGAGGGAAATCTTGGTTCTCAGCCAACTTTAATAGAACCATCATCTCCCCTCCCAGGACAAACACTCCTGGCTCCCACAAGGGATTTTCCACTCGCAGTTTCGACTGGAGAAGGTGGAAGGCAACTTGATCAATCTACTACTGAAGCAATTCAGTCAACAATTTCAAATGTTCAAGTAGATTTGATTAAGGACAGGGATTTGCGAACTCCCATTGCACCACCACTGACCTTCCCAGAGGAGGCAAGGGTGATTTTACATGCAGGTACAAATCTGAAAGCAGCTAAGGAATCTGAGAGGAGTGATGTGAGGAATACCATAAAATTGAGTGAAACACATGCACTTCAGGTGAGTGGATCTCAAAGTGAACATCAGGTGAGCGCACACACTGACACATACACTCTCTCATTATTAGAAAAGATAACTGCTTTAGAGAAAGAACTTGCAGTCACCAAGGCTGAAACAGAAATCCTTAAAGCACAAGTGGGTGAGCGATCTTCTTCATCCACCTCTGTCAACAGTCAGCTTGCTGTAATCAAGAAGGAAATTAACTACTTAAAGACATCTTTCACCAAGAAGATAGAATCTCTCGAACTCTCTCATGAAAAGGCACTTGATGACTCTGGAGATATTACTGTTGCTCAAGACATGTTAATTTCTGAGATTTCCTTGAAAGTTGATAATCTACAGTCAGAGGTACAGCACAATCAGGAATCTACTGATTCTCGTCTGGACCAGATCGAAAAGCAAAATGCACACCAGGCTAAAGGGTTAAGACATTTGTTTAATCTTGTAAGTCAAAGTCGCAAACCTACGAATGAAGAAATTGAATTCTTTACAAGCAAGGATGGTGATGATGATGAACAAGATCCTGAAGCTGGGGCAACTGATAAATCTGTAGAGGATTCCTCAACTAAGGGGGAGAAATCAAAGGGGTCACAAACTAAAGAAAGTGAGGGAGGAGAAGGAAAATATGGTAAATCTGACCAAGGTGAAGATAAGAGGAAGAAAGTAGTTGAAGAAACTGAAGAAGAAATTCAAGACAAGAACACAGGTTATTATTACACGGGTGAACCGGATAACTTCGATGTTTTTGCTGATCTTGAATTCCCTGATCAAGGTGAAGAACTTCCTGAACCTGATCTTAGTCACTGGGAAGATGAAGGACCAGTGATATCTGAATTTGAAGCTCAACAAGCTGAGAAAGAATCTGAAGAATTATTTGCTCAAAGGGAAGCTAATTTGCAAATGAGAGAAGAAAAACTTCAAAAATCTTTAGAGCAAATTGCACGAAATGAAGAACTTCAGAAAGCTGAACAGCAAGCATTACAACGACTACATGCTATAAATGTTGAGAAGAGAAAAACATATATCAGACTAAAGAGCGGTGACAAATGGGAACGTGCTCAAAGAGCAATTGATTCACCTCAGAGTTCTGATTATGAAGATCGTCGTCTAGGACAAATTCTCGAAGAATTCAAACTGGTAAATCCAATTCATGAAATGTATATAAAGGCCTTACAGGTAGAAGTCATCAGGATAACTACTGCATTTGAACCCAAATCTGATGAGCTGGTAATATTTGTAGATTGTCATAAAGTTGGAACTTTCAGAGTATCTATTCAGTTCTTTTATGACAGATCATTGACAGAGATTTGGGTACTTAGGCCTAAGGTAAGAACATCTTCTGAGCTAGGTGTATTGTTACATGAAAAGTTCAAAGAATTTGCTGAAAGAGCTGGACCAGAAGTGATTAAGGAACCTCCACAAGTAAAATTTCTTAAGGGAGAGGTACTTCACTCAATCAATCTTCAGACAGATGAGCTATACGAACATCATGCAAAGCACTTGGTATATGCTGAATATGCTCTCAGAAATCATGGATTCTTGATTGAAGAAAAGGTAATAGCTGCAGATCACATTCGTTCCTATGCACAAACGAACATAAAAGATTACAAGAAATTTCAAGGTGAACTGAGAAAGAAGCTTGGAATTCCTTTAGTCTTACCTCAAGGATTGTCATCAAGAAGAGAACGTCTTGTTGATTCTGATCTACACATGAAACTTCAAGTCACGGATGAGCCAGAAGAAGGAGAATTCAGAAGGGAAGACAACTGAAGAAAAGGAATTGCTCTACATGTAATATCGTTAGAGCATAGATAAATCTTGATAGGAATTTATATCATATGATCAGTCTAGAGGATCATCTATCTTGTATTTATCTTTCATGTTTGAATCTGGCAAATGTTAAATATAAACCAGAACTTTTTTTCATATTTACTTAGTATTTAAAGTTTTATCTTTCATTTGGTTAAGTTGGATTAGTTGAGGTATCCTCTAGGAATTTGCTTGTTATTGTCTAACAAACAAATAGGGGGAGATTGAAAGGCATATGACTCAGCCTAGTTGTAGTTAGAGGATTCTAATCAACTTAAACCAAATTGTAATAAGTAAATATACATATGAACTGTCACAGGAATCTCAAGAAGTATTATCTGTCAGAAGAAAGAAGAAAAGTCAATCTATAGTTTTGATGTTATACACTGGAAGACGATTCAGTTATCTGATCAAGCCCCAGTATAGCATTGAAGTGAATGGATTCATTTGAACAGTGACAGAGATTTTTCGAGTGATAGTTTGAAGGTCAGTTACAGTACAAGAGAATTGAGAGAAGAAACAAACCACAACCTAAAGTCAAAAGTGAAGAAGCATCGTTGAAGTTAGTCGTTCATGAACCAGACAGTACATCGAACGTCAACACAAATCAGTGGTAATTCTTTACTACCTTTAGTGGTTTGTAAGAATTAAATTAATTATTTATTGATTTAATTAAATTCATTTATAATTGATTTAAATCATTTAGTTGATTTAATTAAATGAATTAATTCTAGAAGAATTAATTTATTTATTTAAATTAATTATTGTATCAATTAAATATGAATTAGTTAATCATTAATTAATTAAATGGATCAATATGACTTAAAGAAAGAAAAATGATTTATGTCTTGGAGAAGAAAATTCGGTATGACTTAATTTTAAGTCTTACCGACAGGAGCTTTTCAGGATTAAGTCTTACCGACCTGGATTAAGTCTTACCGACCTCTGCCAGCTATTGTAAGTCTTACCGAATTTCTGTTAAGTCATACCGACACATTTTATGTCTTAATGGAGGTTTGTGTAAGTCTTTATGAAGGAAAATCAAGTCTTGGTAGCAGTTTAAGTCATGCTGGAGCAGTTAAATATCCTACAGAAAGCCAGCAAGACCTGTTACTAATATAAAAGAACAGAACACAGCAGATTAAGTCATAACGGAAAAAACACAGCAGAAACATCAAATCCAGAACAGAATTCTCTCTCTCAAGAACACCAAGAACACCAAAGCTTAAACAATTCCCAGAAATTCAAGTTCTTCATCTTTGTTATATTCTATCCGCTAGAACTTGTTTATTTGTGATTCTTGTACTACTAGCGAATTAAGTTTCCTAGTTCTTATCTTGATTATTATTAACTAAATTAGAAAAGTTCATGTCGAATTTTCTAATTAGTTATTAACATCTTGATAAGTTGTTATACTGATTTTGTAACACCACATCAAGTTAATATACAGTTATATTCAACTTGAAAAATTGTGTTAAATAATTCCGCACATAAATTTGTCTTTATCAAATTTAATTTAAAGGACAAATTTCGATAAAAAGGTAAAGATTGTATTCAACCCCCCCTTCTACAATCTTATCGGACCTAACAGATAATCAAAAGTGCCACTAAATATTACAATTCATTTGTACAAATCAGAGTCTTACGCAATTCCATTTATACAACTATACTTGAAGACAAGTCGTACTATTACAGTTGAAAACCTATCAGACTACTCTGTAGTATTTATCAGGAACTAAATCATCTCCGGGGTAAATCTTCTACTCCTCTTCTGCTGGTGCGGAGTTAATCGGCCAAATTCTTCCCTTTCTGAAAAGTTTTTATAAAGCAAGAATGAGCTACATAATGCTCAGCAAGTTCACAATTTTGTAAAATAATAATGTGGTTTATTTCGAAAACATTCCCAACTATATGGGTATATATCTCATATTTCAAAACATAATTGGACAATGTATATGTCCGAGTTTGAATAAAACATCTATACTCACTAAGGAGCTTTAAGAATAACATATGAACCCTTTATAAGGTTCCCATTTCAATATATCTCAAGTTTGAAAATATATACATATGAGTATATCATTTTCGGCAAAACACCCTACGATTAACATACTGTACAGGGAATACATCATTGCAAACCTCTTTCCTTCCAATAGCTTAGAAGGTTTCTCATACAAAAACATTTCATTCTTTGAAACAATTGCAAGAGTGCACTAACACGTGCCAATCTTTATAGAAAATCTTGCAGTTCTAGATACTGCACGATGTCAATATTTTCTCATCAAAAACCACACTATCAGCAACTTGGCACTTAGGCCCAAGAAGCAGTGTTTGAGTATTTTTCCAAAGTGGAGGATGGGACTGGAAGAAAACATAAAAAAACCTGACAAGGATTGACGATGATCAGTCGCCACATCCAAGTCCAATAATCCGCGGGTCTTCTCTACCGGTAGAAGGATAGAAACTACATCCGTAACTATCCCTGGGTGAAAACTACATCGATAATCACCCTCGATGAAAACTACATCCGTAATCATCCTTCGGCAACACCTGGGCCGGAATAATAATTGATGGACCGCCTGGCTCACGGCCGCTTACACATCCCGGGAATCGTTCGTCAACGGTTCCCACACCTGCCAGAGTCCCTTTTTCTTTTTCTTTTGAAAACTTGATTTTGATTGAAAACAGAGTAATTGAGGTCCGACATCAGTCGACCGATGATTCTTGAAATCATACAAGAAACAGAACCTGACCGGGGGTTTTCGAAAATGTTTTGAGTTCGAAAGAGTTCGAGTTTGAAAGTACTAAATGTATCTTGGATTGACTTCATCTTTAAAATAATGAACAATAATTAATAAATAATATTTTTAAGATTTAATACTAATAATTAATAAAATGATTATTCGATAAAATAAACTTTTAATCCAAGATAGGCTTTCGAGTATTTACGAAGATATGAAAATAATTACTTGAGTATACGATACTCCCCGAATGACCCTTCGGGTTTTCGCAATCTAGTTACGATATAATAATATACCGCTCCCCGGTCAATAGTATATACGGACCACTACGACCTCTATTGCTAGAGTCGTTGTCCGAGGAAAACATTTCAATCTAAGTTCAAGGGGTACAAACATATATGTACTTATACAATCTCAATTGCATCAATACTTCGATAAACATAACATTCGATATGATTGAAAACTACAAACACAACAGTGAAAGTCCTTGTATATGTATAAGTTTTGAAAAGTAAACTTGCCTTGGTTTGGTTGGGGTGGTCGAGCGTGCGGAGTGGAACGATCTATACATAAGCAATAACCGCTCGTTAGTACCTTAACAATATCTCTTTAATTGCGGGGTTTTAGGGGGTACGAAATTAACTTAACGACTTCGTCTTATGACACTCTAGCCCCACTATAGGTTCATGTCACCACTCGATTACGCTCGTCACTTATTCGACTTAATTTAGTTACCACATTCGAATCATAACCATTACCCCTAGAATTATACTCCACTTAACGACTTTTTCCCTTGCGCGAATTTTACTCTAGCATTTTTATAAAATTGAAAAATTCATATTTTAATTCAATTCTTTTTGGGTAGCTTTCACCACTGCATTTCCTAGTTTCTCAAATTTTTCCATGATCCCACATAAATTTTTAGGGGTTTAAAGAAGGTTCACAAGGGGGTCACTAAGTGCAGTCCGGAATCCAGAAACACATTTTACTCCTCCGGCCATAACTTAAAATCTATACATCACCTAGTCATGAACCTTACATTTCCAGAAACTACATTCAAATATCTTTCCAAAAATATATGGTAGGACCTCAGGGGACAAGAGTTGGGGGTTCAAAACCATGTTACAAGACAGGTCAAGTTTCTGGGAAAATTCAGCATGTATGTTTCACTTATATCAACCAATATTCTTACTTCCATAACACAACCAACATCTAATTCACTTAGTTCATGCTTTATAACATTCATGGAGATACATATACTAACCACAATCATAAAAATCACAATCACAACACTAAAACTCAAGATCCATATCATCCACCACTTGAACATCCAAGATTAACACAAAAATACATGGATCTATCACCAAACATCATAAACACTACATGGCCAAAAAGGGTTTATGATTTTTATACCTTCTTGAGTACCTAGGAGCCTTGGGTAAGCCTTACAAAACTCAAGAACACCTTGAATGATCTCCTACAACCCTTATAATCCAAGATCTATAAGAAAAACTCAACATGGTTACTATTCACAATATCTTCAACAATTAATATCTTGAAATTGAATGGATGAAAGGACTTGAAATTCTTAGTATACCTTTCTTAGATGATGGAGATAGCCTAGGAATTATGCCTTGATTTATGAGTGAGGAGAAATGGGAGAAAGAAAAATGTTTTCTTCCTTGTATGGTCTTGGCCGAGAGCTTTTTCAAGAGGGGGGGTGATGTTTGTGTTTTTGATTTTTGTGTGGGTGAATAATTGTAAAGTAGTTGTTGGGTGATACATATTGGTGTATGTATAAACATGGTAAAACCTAGGTATGGTCTCCTTGTACCCTTGTCCCCTCGGAAAAAGAAATGTAACTAGATACTATTCCTCTTGCCATTTGGTTCAACTTGTTTGCTTTCCTAACTACTTGGTTGCATGGGACTTGCATGCAATACTAATCCTTGTATCATTATTCTTCCACCAATGCTTGTCACTTAAACTTCAATTCGTATCGTATCTTAATTAATCTCTTGTAATAATATTTTGTCGCGTAGAGATTTCCCCTATAATTCCTTAAGTACTTAATTGTGTAATTTCCTCGAATATCCATAATTCCTCGTCATAATCCTTAATAAATCTTTTAATACTCTAATCATTCTCAAATCCCAAGTTTTATAAATCTTACTAAGAATAAGACTCTTGCCCTCAACAATCTTCTCTTTATCTTACATAGTGAATGTAACAACATAGTTTCTCAGACAATCAATTCCATTAAACAACAGGGATGACTAGAAAGGTTCCAAATTGACAATGTCACATGATATTAAATAAAAGGAAATATTACCAAAAATTAGGGTTCTTACAGCCTCCCCTCCTTAAAAGGATTCCATCCCGAAATCAGGTTGAAAACAGTTGGGGGTGCTTTTCGCGCTCTCTAGTTCCCATGTTGATTCTTCGACATTCTGGTTCCTCCACAAAACTCTTACTAGTTTGACAACCTTGTTCCTCAGCACCTGTTCTTTTCTATCCATGATTTCTACGGGTTGCTCCACATATGTTAAGTCTGGTTGCAGATCCACTTGATCATATTCTATCACGTGTCGGAAGTCGGTATGGTAGGGTCGTAGCATGGACACATGGAACACATTATGTACTTGCTGCCAACTCGGGGGTAAAGCCAATTCATAGGCTAACTTTCCAACTCGTTTCAAGATCTCAAAAGGTCCAATAAATCTTGGGCTTAGCTTCCCCTTCTTACCAAATCTCATCAATCCCTTCGAAGGTGATACCTTCAACATCACAAACTCTCCTACCTCATATTCCTTGTCTTTGTGGGTCTGGTCCGCATACTTCTTCTATTTGTCTTGGGCCGCTACCAGCCGTCCTCTTATGAGCTCGATAGTTTCTCTTGTCTGTTGGACCAGTTCAGGCCCTAAAATCTTCCGCTCTTCAACTTCTTCCCAACACAAGGGAGACCGACATCTTCGTCCGTATAAAGCTTCATATGGGGCATTCCTATACTCGCATGGTAACTGTTGTTGTAGGAAAATTTGATCAACGGCAAGTGGTCATCCCAACTTCCCTTAAAATCGATGGCACATACTCTCAACATGTCCTCTATGGTCTGGATAGTTCTCTCGCTCTGTCCGTCTGATTGGGGGTGGTATGCAGTACTCATGTTTAACTTGGTCCCCACACAATCCTGAAAACTCCTCCAGAACCTGGAGTTGAACCTTGGGTCTCTCCCAGATACAATGCTCACAGGAACCCCATGCCTTACCACGATCTCCTTAGATATCTCATAAAATTTGACCATTCGAAATAATGGGTTTCGTAAAAAAGCTAATGACTTTTACATACACTCGTCTGTACCGTAAAGACTTAATATCAATTAGAAATCTTCATTTAATAATTCGTACATATCGTGATTGCAAAAATTTCTCATCCACCCATAAAATTACTATTCGTCCAGGTTTCGAATATTCCCGAAAGTTAGGGTTAATGCAGTCTCCTCTCCTTAAAAGGATTCTATCTTAAGAACCTAAGGATAATAGTTGTGGATACAATTCCAACCTTACCTTTTCCAACTCTCAGGTTGACACTTCAACCCTATTGTTCTCTCCCTTGGTCATGTTGTCCCTCAACGCATACTGTCCTCGCCTGTATTCCTTATCGGTTGTTCTATGATTGAAAATTTCTATCCCACTACTTATATGTTCCTCTTCTATCTTGTTCATAGTATCCGTGTTGAGTCCTTGTATCGTTGGCCGTGGATACTTTGTGGTCGTGTTTTATAATCTGAGACAACGTCAATACGCACGGTATTCCTCCTATTTCTTCGCTTGATTAGCAGGCATGTGTTGCCTCCCGTCAGCCGTTACCACTTGCTATGGATACTGTGTAGTCTTCGGTATACGTCGAACCAGTTCAGCTACTATGTCCCTCGTTCATTGACTTCTGCGTAACGCAAGAAAAGCGAAAGTTCTTCTTTCGCAGTACGCTCTACAGGAGACGTCCTTACGTTCGCATAGTGATGATCGTGATAACAACATTCATTTCATGGATAAGTTTTTTATTCTCGACTGCCCCGTGAAACCTAAGGCACGACACTAAATATAATTTCGATCGTCTAGACAATTCTTCTTCCCTGTCCGTCAACCACAGATCAAATTAGTACATACGCTCAATCTCTTTGTTAAATATACCCGAAAGCACCTTCAATATTCGAAGTTTAACCTTAAGTCTTTATCTGACGTGATCATTGCAGAAGTTTCATATTGCACCACCATCTCTCCCGTATAATATTGGATAATCTTCTCAATGGAAAGTCTCTCGTAGGTAAATCACTTGGTCCAACAATTATAACTCAACTAGGGCCATCTCTTGGCTCGGTCTTTGGCGACCTACTTATGATATTCACTATAATTCTGTCCACGTTCAATATTTTCTACAGGCGGAATTAATCCACTAGATCTCTATCATTCTGCTTTTGACATGTCTCGTTAGTACTTAATAGTTTGCCAATACCATTCTTCATTTCAGTTTACCAAACATTCCCTTAATTCTCTATACATCTTTGTCCTTCCCCATAATTTATTTATTTTCCTCTAACATTATTCTTTATTGTATATACTCTATTTTCTTGGTCAATACTGACTGAATTCCAATTTCGAATAATACCTTCTATAGGTATCGGCCACCACACTGGCCTTCCCTAGGTAATAACAAATTTCTCCATTATACACCCTGCTCCCTCTCGTCACCTTCTCTTTCTTATGTTTAGTTCTAATATGAAGATACATTTATGGCACTTGTGGAGAAATTTTCACACTTTTCTCATAAGGTTAACGTCTCAGTTTTATGCGTGAACGCCATCATGACTAATCCCAGACTCACGGTTAGTGCTATCTCGTAACCTTTATGTTGTTTAGAAGTATAGGATATCATCCTTTTTCTACTGCATCAGCACACCTCTTAAACTCTCGAAAGACGCATCATCGTGACTCTCAAAGTCCTCTTTTTATCATCAAGTATAGCTAACAACGAGGTTGTTGCTAATATCTCATTTCATCCCAAAACTTTGTTCATTAATCCATAAAGGCTTCTGACTCATTAGGCCATTCAAACGATACTACCACAATTTTATAACGTTTATATTAGTGTGAAATGCCAACTTTTGCACAGTACAGAGGTCGATCTTGAGTTGGTAAAACCTTCTCTTCAACCTTATCTTTGAAAAACAACTACTCATTTTAACTAGTCAACAATTCCTCCATTTCCGATAAGGGTATCAGTTCTCGATGGTATATGTAAGATGTCATACGCTCGTCCTCCTTCACAACTGGCGCCAATCAGCCTGAGGCCTGCATGCTACTGCGATTCCCAATAAACTTGATTAGGTGGTAGTCTCGAAGGATCATTGACATATATCCCTGCATCCATTTGCTATTAGGGGCCTGTTAAACTTTATGTCTCTCTGTGTGCATCAATCCCTTTAAGCTAAGTAAAGCTTCACATTCTTGCCACGATATTTCTTCCTTTCTTGTCCATCTCACTTTCATGTTAGTTTCCTCTAAGGATATGTTTTACATCGCAATCGATTTGCATTTCCTGGATCAGGAAAAGGATTGGTAACTCCAGAATTCATTAATATAACATCCTGACAACGGTTGGTAGGAGCGTATTCCCAACCACCACATCATTTGTTATAACTTTCCTCACACTAATATTAAAGGTCGTGTGGTATGCCTCGATATGTTATTTCTACTTTAATAATTACTCGGCACAACGCTCTGGCTGCACAATTACAACATTTGATTTTTGATCTCATATTGGTGTAACGGTTCATAATTGTACCTCCCATTCACCTTAGAGTAATCACTTTGAAAGGAATGGTTTCAAAATAACAAGGTCCAATAGATAATTTCAATAAGAATTCCACATTGGATGTTCCAAGAATGTTGATGGTTCCAAATACTGGGAGTCTCGATTTTTTTTTTGAGATGTAAGGATGGACAGAAAGAATACGACAAGGTTTATTCCTTCCCGTCCTGATAATTCTGTAATATGATACCATAAAGAATGTTCCACAAGGGCAATGGTTGTTGGATACAAAAGTCATAAAGACGGTCTTTGTACAATTCTTACATCGGGCGGATACTTTTCCTCCTGAATAATAAGAGGAAATCTAAAGTCGCATTGATGAAGGTCAGCCAATAGAAAGCAAATCTACTCCATGACAATTAAAGAATGAAGTAGTTTATCATTCAGGTAATCAGTGGTTTCAAATGAATTCTCATTGTGTGAATGAAAGAATAAGATATTCAAGTGATATAGAGTCTGATACGAAGATGGGTAGAATTCGAGTTGAGTGGGCGACCTCATTAGATCTCAATCAAGTTATTCGTCAAAACTTTCATCATCATACTTTACCACATGCAAAATGCATTGCAGAATGAATTAAATTGGGAGTTGGACCAGTGAAACAATAACTAGTCCTTTTCAAGAAACACTAGCAACTAGCTAGACAAAATTTGCTAGTTCACCTGTTTGAGACATCACCACCAGCTAGGACAATTAGCTAGGTGTTCTTCACAACATTACAATTTTGAGTAGTTAGAACAATCAACTAGTCATTCGTATTGACATAACGACTAGCCAGTTTCAATTGGATAGAACGGAATTTCAACATCGTAGCCATTGAAGAAACTTTAGGCTTCTCGGACAACGAATGAAAATAAGAAGTTATTAAGTTTGAAAAAGAAAACTATAAAATCTGAAGAGAATGTTCTAGGTATCGGAACAATCGATAACCTCTCATCAAATATTACTTATCCGTGAAACGGTCCACCCAAGGGTGCCTCCGTACATATGCTTTATCAGATCCAACAATAGAATTAAATTCGGAATACCAATATCAAGATGATATCTTTACTATGATTTCAATGTACGGTGTACAGTCTCATCTTGAATAGAAGAAAAGAATTCATGAGGGATGTCTGGACATTAGATCATCCCTGTCCTCAGTAATTTGTTGAATATTTATGAGCTCAACTGAAGAATGCAAGTATGAAAGAAGCAATCAAATATCGATATTCGTTAAGTAGTATTCGTCGATTAATTAAGGAAATATTTGTGGAACATTCCTTGGATAATTGAAAGAGAGTGTAAATAGTCCTGAGCAGAAATAATTATAAACTTCAAATAGAATGCTCGGGGCTCAATTAAGATACTTTGGATGAGTCCCGGTTTAGAGAAAGTATATCACTTGTTGTTATTCCATAAGTTTGAAGTAGAAATCTAGGAGGGTTACCTGATATAAGCTAATCGAGGTAACATGGTTAGTGAACAGTTTAAAATGAAGTAGTACACCAGCCGGTAGTTATCAAAATAAGTTAATAATCATTCGTGCATCTCATTATCACCACTATGAGGGTAACTCCATCTCTTCGTCTTCGTAATACAAGACACCAACTAGTGCGTCTCTCAATCATCATCTTAAAGTCATTTATCGAGTTAGGGTTTCACCAATATATCTGTCATTTCCGTGCTTTATCTTGAAGACCAAGCTTCACATCATTCCGGGGACACCTGCTAAGTCTATAGGGTCCTACTTCATGCCTTCCGACATGAATCACAAGTGGCCAGTTCCCCCTGGGAACAGATCAAAGAGATCTCTCAGGGATCTCAGTGCAGTCCATAGGTTCAGTGGCGGGTGTGTGTATGTGAACATATACCAAAATATTGGGGTCTACAATACATATATACGTAGTCCCTGCTAACATCTCTATCAAAGGATCCCATTCTAGGCCCGCTGGTCTTCTCTTTCGGTAGACTCTGAGATCACTGTATCGCTCGTTGCAACCATATTCAACTTCTCTTGAGTCCCTTTGTTAATCCTACTTGTTTGTTCTCTAAGTTGAACTACCATGTTCTAGCGTCCGAATCATGCGTGGAATTATCTAGCACGCTCGTCTTATGATAACATTCTCGTATAACACGTGTATAATTCGCCATCAAGGGTAATGGAATCCACAACGACATAGTGACCAACCTTCAGGTAAACCCGTTACTTATCGAAAATCGGATCTTATAGCCAAAGTAAAAGACTTTCATTAATCCAAGTACTAAGTACCCTTAATTATGTAGGGAAGTCCAAACTTCTTGATTCTTAAAATGCCGCCTCCTAAACTGTGGAGGAATATGGGCCACAAAATTTATGCCAGCCTAGTCATCCGATCATATTGGCAATATCGCCTCTACCTCAACTGCTCTCGAGATTTCGCTCCCAAATCTGAGGTCAAAGATTCAGGTCGTCACATCACCATCCAACCATATCATACCTGTATTAACTGCACAACTCCACAATACATCCTTCCAGACCTCAATCTTAAGCACAAACAAGTTAGAGCCTCAGAAACGATAATCAAAAGTGCCACTAAATATTACAATTCATTTGTACAAATCAGAGTCTTACGCAATTCCATTTATACAACTATACTTGAAGACAAGTCTTACTATTACAGTTGAAAACCTATCAGACTACTCTGTAGTATTTATCAGGAACTAAATCATCTCCAGGGTAAATCTTCTACTCCTCTTTTGCTGGTGCGGAGTTAATCGGCCAAATTCTTCTCTTTCTGAAAAGTTTTGAGCTACATAATGCTCAGCAAGTTCACCATTTTGTAAAATAATAATGTGGTTTATTTCGAAAACATTCCCAACTATATGGGTATATATCTCATATTTCAAAACATAATTGGACAATGTATATGTCCGAGTTTGAATAAAACATCTATACTCACTAAGGAGCTTTAAGAATAACATATGAACCCTTTATAAGGTTCCCATTTCAATATATCTCAAGTTTGAAAATATATACATATGAGTATATCATTTTCGACAAAACACCCTACGATTAACATACTGTACAGGGAATACATCATTGCAAACCTCTTTCCTTCCAATAGCTTAGAAGGTTTCTCATACAAAAACATTTCATTCTTTGAAACAATTGCAAGAGTGCACTAACACGTGCCAATATTTATAGAAAATCTTGCAGTTCTAGATACTGCACGATGTTAATATTTTCTCATCAAAAACCACACTATCAGCAACTTGGCACTTAGGCCCAAGAAGCAGTGTTTGAGTATTTTTCCAAAGTGGAGGATGGGACTGGAAGAAAACATAAAAAAACCTGACAAGGATTGACGATGATAAGTCGCCACATCCAAGTCCAATAATCCGCGGGTCTTCTCTACCGGTAGAAGGATAGAAACTACATCCGTAACTATCCCCGGGTGAAAACTACATCCGTAATCACCCTCGATGAAAACTACATCCGTAATCATCCTTCGGCAACACCTGGGCCGGAATAATAATTGATGGACCGCCTGGCTCACGGCCGCTTACACATCCCGGGAATCGTTCGTCAACGGTTCCCACACCTGCCAGAGTCCCTTTTTCTTTTTTTTTGAAAACTTGATTTTGATTGAAAACAGAGTAATTGAGGTCCGACATCAGTCGACCGATGATTCTTGAAATCATACAAGAAACAGAACCTGACCGGGGGTTTTCGAAAATGTTTTAAGTTCGAAAGAGTTCGAGTTTGAAAGTACTAAATGTATCTTGGATTGACTTCATCTTTAAAATAATGAACAATAATTAATAAATAATATTTTTAAGATTTAAAACTAATAATTAATAAAATGATTATTCGATAAAATAAACTTTTAATCCAAGATAGGGTTTCGAGTATTTACGAAGATATGAAAATAATTACTTGAGTATACGATACTCCCTGAATGACCCTTCGGGTTTTCGTAATCTAGTTACGATATAATAATATACCGCTCCCCGGTCAATAGTATATATGGACCACTACGACCTCTATTGCTAGAGTCGTTGTCCGAGGAAAACATTTCAATCTAAGTTCAAGGGGTACAAACATATATGTACTTATACAATCTCAATTGCATCAATACTTCGATAAACATAACATTCGATATGATTGAAAACTACAAACACAACAGTGAAAGTCCTTGTATATGTATAAGTTTTGAAAAGTAAACTTGCCTTGGTTTGGTTGGGGTGGTCGAGCGTGCGGAGTGGAACGATCTATACATAAGCAATAACCGCTCGTTAGTACCTTAACAATATCTCTTTAATTGCGGGGTTTTAGGGGGTACGAAATTAACTTAACGACTTCGTCTTATGACACTCTAGCCCCACTATAGGTTCATGTCACCACTCGATTACGCTCGTCACTTATTCGACTTAATTTAGTTACCACATTAGAATCATAATTATTACCCCTAGAATTATACTCCACTTAACGACTTTTTCCCTTGCGCGAATTTTACTCTAGCATTTTTATAAAATTGAAAAATTCATATTTTAATTCAATTATTTTTGGGTAGCCTTCACCACTGCATTTCCTAGTTTCTCAAATTTTTCCATGATCCCACATAAATTTTTAGGGGTTTAAACAAGGTTCACAAGGGGGTCACTTAGTGCAGTCCGGAATCCAGAAACACATTTTACTCCTCCGGCCATGACTTAAAATCTATACATCACCTAGTCATGAACCTTACATTTCCAGAAACTAAATTCAAATATCTTTCCAACAATATATGGTAGGACCTCAGGGGACCAGATGTGGGGGTTCAAAACCATGTTACAAGACAGGTCAAGTTTCTGGGAAAATTCAGCATGTATGTTTCACTTAGATCAACCAATATTCTTACTTCCATAACACAACCAACATCTAATTCACTTAGTTCATGCTTTATAACATTCATGGAGATACATATACTAACCACAATCATAAAAATCACAATCACAACACTAAAACTCAAGATCCATATGATCCACCACTTGAACATCCAAGATTAACACAAAAATACATGGATCTATCACCAAACATCATAAACACTACATGGCCAAAAAAAGTTTATGATTTTTATACCTTCTTGAGTACCTAGGAGCCTTGGGTAAGCCTTACAAAACTCAAGAACACCTTTAATGATCTCCTACAACCCTTATAATCCAAGATCTATAAGAAAAACTCAACATGGTTACTATTCAAAATATCTTCAACAATTAATATCTTGAAATTGAATGGATGAAAGGACTTGAAATTCTTAGTATACCTTTCTTAGATCATGGAGATAGCCTAGGAATTATGCCTTGATTTATGAGTGAGGAGAAATGGGAGAAAGAAAAATGTTTTCTTCCTTGTATGGTCTTGGCCGAGAGCTTTTTCAAGAGGGGGGGTGATGTTTGTGTTTTTGATTTTTGTGTGGGTGAATAATTGTAAAGTAGTAGTTGGGTGATACATATTGGTGTATGTATAAACATGGTACAACCTAGATATGGTCTCCTTGTACCCTTGTCCCCTCCATGGAAAAAGAAATGTAACTAGTTACTATTCCTCTTGCCATTTGGTTCAACTAGTTTGCTTTCCTAACTACTTGGTTGCATGGGACTTGCATGCAATACTACTCCTTGTATCATTATTATTCCACCAATACTTGTCACTTAAACTTCAATTCGTATCGTATCTTAATTAATCTCTCGTAATAATATTTTGTCGCGTAGAGATTTCCCCTATAATTCCTTAAGTACTTAATTGTGTAATTTCCTCGAATATCCATAATTCCTCGTCATAATCCTTAATAAATCTTTTAATACTCTAATCATTCTCAAATCCCAAGTTTTATAAATCTTACTAAAAATAAGACTCTTGCCCTCAACAATCTTCTCTTTATCTTACATAGTGAATGCAACAACATAGTTTCTCAGACAATCAATTCCATTAAACAACAGGGATGACTAGAAAGGTTCCAAATTGACAATGTCACATGATATTAAATAAAAGGAAATATTACCAAAAATTAGGGTTCTTACAGCTTTTACAGACAGTTATTTTCCCCCTGGATCACTAATACAAACTCGGAAATCCGTTCCGAATACTTCTATATAGCGTCGTCTGATATTATTCTTACTTCCATCAAATCACTATTCATTCTTTATTCTTTATTTATTCTCTTAGGGTTGTACAATTGTCTGTATTCTCTTTCGATCGTTCCTTCACCTTTTTACGGAACCACTGGACTAATCGTTATCGATCTGGATGACATGAGAGTATTCATCTGCTTGGAGTTGCCATATCTTATTCCTCTAGGAGATAGATTATTCTTATCTAAGTTATCAACCATTAGCATTCTTCAAGACATAGAAATAATAAAGTCGAATTCCATTCATTCTTTCAAAATATTAACTATTACATCGTAGCCGTAACCACTATTCGTTCTTACATCATTAAATAAATAAAAGTTTTAATTCTACCCAAAATCTGGGTTCTTACAGTCTCCCCTCCTTAAAAGGATTCCGTCCCGGAATCAGTTTGAAAACAAGTGGGGGTACTTCTCTTGCATTGCGCTTTCAAGTTCCCAGGTTGATTCTTCTGCATTGTGGTTCTGCCACAAAACTCTGACTAGCTGAATAACCTTGTTTCGGAGCACTTGTTCCTTCCGGTCTATGATTTCCACAGGTTGCTCTACATAGGTCAAGTCTGGTTGCATGTCCACTTGCTCATACTCCACTATATGCTTAGCATCCGGATTGTACTTCCTCAGCATCGAAACATGGAACACATTGTGCACTTGCTGTAGATTCGGGAGCAAGGCCAGCTTGTAATCTAGTTCCCCAATCCGTCTCAAGATCTCAAATGGTCCAATGTATCTGGGACTAAGCTTTCCTTTCTTCCCAAATCTCATTAAACCTTTCCAAGGTGACACTTTCAAGAACACTAGGTCCCCTACTTCGTATTCTTTGCCTTTCCGAGCTAAGTCGGCATATTTCTTTTTTCGATCCTGGGCTGCTACCAACCGTCCTCTGATTAGATCTACTGCATCTTTAGTTCGTTGGACCACTTCGGGCCCGAGCATCTTTCGCTCTCCAACTTCATCCCAATACAAGGGAGATCGACATTTTCTTCCATAAAGGGCCTCATAAGGTGGCATCCCAATGCTTGAATGATAACTGTTGTTGTAGGAGAACTCAATCAATGGCAAGTGATCATCCCAATTTCCTTTGAAGTCTATCGCGCAGACTCTCAACATATCCTCTAGCGTTTGGATGCTCCTTTCACTTTGCCCATCTGTCTGGGAGTGGTAGGCTGTGCTCATGTTCAGCCGGGTCCCTACACGTTCTTGAAAACTTCTCCAAAACCTGGAGTTAAATCTAGGATCTCGATCGGATACTATTGCGACTGGGACTCCATGTCGCGCCACTATCTCTTTTAAGTAGATGTCCACAGCCGGGTACCTTTCGTTGATCGGGAGAAAGTGAGCTGACTTCGTCAGTCGATCTATAATTACCCATATGGCGTCATGATTAGCCTTGGTCCTTGGTAGACCTACTACGAAATCCATGGTTATGTGTTCCCATTTCCATTCTGGAATCTCTAAGGGATGTAGAAGTCCGCTGGGCTTCTGGTGCTCCGCTTTCACTCGTTGGCAGGTCAAGCATCTACTTACCCACTCTGCTACGTCCTTTTTCATATTGGGCCACCAGTAATACTCCTTCAAATCCCTATACATCTTGGTGCTACCGGGGTGCACCGAGTATCTTGAGTTGTGTGCCTCGTTTAAAATCTCATCCTTGAGTTCCTGAACGTTTGGGATCCATATCCTGTACGTGTACCTCATGATCCCTTCCTTGTCTCTTTCACATTTAATTTCCTCCCCGGTCATTATCTCTTCCGTGGAGTTCTCTTCTTCCTCCATTATCCGCTCTTGGCACAGTCTAATTTTTTCTAACAATGGAGGTTGGATTCTAATTTCCATCAACTTTTCTTGGCCCTCTTCGGGTAGCTTAATCTCAATTTCCAACTTCTCAAAATCTTTCACTAACTCTTCCTCTGAAGTTATCATCTTGAGCTTCTCTTTCCTACTAAGGGCGTCAGCCACCACATTGGCTTTACCCGGGTGGTAACGGATGTCACAATCATAATCCTTGATTAACTCTAACCATATCCTCTGGCGCATGTTAAGCTCTTTCTGAGTGAAAATGTACTTGAGGCTCTTATGGTCAGTGTAAATCTCGCACTTTTCCCCATACAAGTAGTGTCTCCAAATCTTTAAAGCGAAGACTATGGCTGCTAGTTCTAGATCATGCGTGGGATATCTGACCTCATAATCCTTCAATTGCCTAGACGCATACGCTATTACCTTGCCGTGCTGCATAAGCACGCATCCCAGTCCTTTATGCGAAGCATCACTGTAAATCACGAAATCTCCTTTTCCATCAGGTAATGCCAGCACTGGGGCTGTCACCAACCTCTTCTTTAACTCTTGGAAACTCTTCTCGCATTTTTCCGTCCATTCAAATTTCTCAGTTTTACGGGTAAGGCGAGTTAATGGAGCTGCGATTTTCGCAAAATCTTGGACAAATCTCCTGTAATACCCGGCCAGCCCGATGAAACTCCTCACCTCGGTTGGAGTAGTTGGCCGTTCCCAGTTTGAAACTGCTTCTATCTTGGAGGGGTCAACCAACACTCCCTCTCTATTGATCACGTGCCCTAAGAACTGTACTTCATTTTTCCAAAACTCACACTTGGAGAACTTGGCATATAACTGCTCCTTCCTGAGTATTTCTAAGATTATCCTTAAATGTTCAGCGTGTTCTACCTCTGTCTTTGAGTAGATGAGAATATCGTCAATGAAGACTATCACGAATTTGTCCAAATATTCCTTGAACACTCTATTCATTAGGTCCATGAAGGCTGCTGGGGCGTTGGTCAATCCAAATGACATTACCAAGAACTCATAATGTCCATATCTGGTACGGAATGCAGTCTTCGGGATATCTTCAGGTTTGATCTTCAGTTGGTGATATCCCGTTCTCAGATCAATCTTAGAGAAATATTCAGCGCCTCTTAGCTGGTCAAACAAATCGTCTATCCTGGGCAATGGATACTTATTCTTTATGGTTAGCTTGTTCAACTCTCTGTAGTCGATGCATAACCTCATACTCCCATCCTTTTTCTTAACAAACAACACTGGTGTGCCCCAAGGCGACACACTGGGCCTTATCATGCCCTTATCTAACAATTCCTGTAATTGTTTAGCTAGCTCGTTCATTTCTACTAGGGCTAATCGGTACGGGGCCTTCGAAACCGGCACCGTCCCCGAGGCTAACTCGATGGCAAACTCAATTACCCTATCAGGTGGTAGTCCGGGAAGATCTTGTGGGAAAACGTCCTCGAACTCATTAACTACCGGAATGTCTTGCAATCTTGGCGCTTCCTTCTGAGTGTCTATAACGTAAGCTAAATAAGCCTCGTTCCCTTTTCGTAACAATCTCTTGGTTTGCGCCATGGTCAGAATTTTCTGGGTCTCTCGCATCCCCTTAAATACTATTTCTTTCTTCCCTGGGGTTTTCAACTTAACCTTTTTCCCTTTACAATCTATCTGCGCATTATTGCGAGCCAACCAATCCATACCCAAAATGACATCGAATTCCCCTAGCTTAAAAGGAATTAAATCAACATAGAAGGATCGTCCTCCTATTTCTAGCTTACAATTGGGGTGAATTTGATTAACCGGTACGATTTCCTGATTAGCTATTTCTACTTGTAAGGAATCTCTGAGTTGCTGGGTTTTAAGTTTCAATTTATGCGTAAAATCTCTAGATATAAAAGACTTAGTAGCTCGTGAATCAAATAAGACATTTGCACTGACTGAATTGAGAGAAAATGTACCTGCTATCACATCCGTGTCCCTCACGGCATCTTGTATTGACATATTAAAAGTCCTAACAGTTGGTGGCCTATTTGAGGTAACCTTGCTTGCCCCTGATGCTGCTGGTTTGCTCCTTGGGCAATCCTTCCTCATGTGTCCTCGCTGTCCGCACTGGAAACAGGTTGTGCTGTTAGGGATGACCGTGGTGCAAGAGGTAGCATAGTGCCCAGCTCGCCCACACTTATAACAGTTTATCTGCTTCAGGTTGCACACCACGGAATGCCTCTTCCCACAAGTAGCACACAATGGTAATGGAGGTCGAGAAGGGTTGGAACGGGACATTCCTGATTGATGGCTGCCCTGGCTCACACTTACACTCGCAGATGGTTTAAACCCTACGTTCCTCCCAGGCAGGGAAACCGCTCCTCGATTAAACTTGGTTGGGGGTTTTCCTCCAGCGGATCCTCCGCCCATACTAACATGCTTTCTCTTTATCCCCCCTTTCTCTATCTCTCTCTGCATCTAATCACTACCAGCTTCCACAATGGTTGTTCTGCTTCAGTTCCAAAAACTTAAGTTCCATCTGGGTTTTCGTGAACTTCGGAAAGTACTTCTCCAGGAATAATTGTTTGAACCTTTCCCAGGCTACGACAGCATCAGTCTCCATGTTCTTCTTGGCTTCCCACCAATAATTGGCCTCTCCCTTTAGTAGGTAAGTAGCTAAAACAGTCTTCTGGGCCTCATTGATACTTAGAATCTCGAAGGATTATTCCATTTCCTTGATCCAGGCCCTCGCCTCAACGGGATCAGCCGATCCGCGAAACTCTGGGGGCTTAAGGGACTTAAAGGCCCTAAAGGAATTTGCCACTGAAGTGTTGTTGCCTGGCGGTGGTTGGGGGTATTGGTTTAAATTCTGCCTAAGTAGATCCATAAACTGGCCCATGGGGTTTCCACCCTGGTTCACCGCTTCCTGTTCTACTTCAGTTTCTCCACCCTCTATTTCCCCCTCAAATTCTTCAGAGTACAGGGGTTCATCCTCTGCTCCATACTGGGAATCTTCTTGCTCATTATAGTCCTGATCTTGTTCTTCACTACTTTCATGGTTTTCCTCGTGTTGGTTGTGACTCTCTTGGTCAGTAGATTCTCGGGGGTTAGCCCTAGTGCCCATTCGTCCTGGAGGCATTTTACTGAAAATTTGGAAAATTTTACATTAGGTTCACTTACCTGTTTTAAAGGATTTTTCCTTGCATAATTCCTTACATGATTGGGTTTAAGATCCCACAGTTTTATATCTCATGGCAACTTGATCGAAAAATAGTACATATGCTAATAAACTCGTGATCACATCCCAACAAAATTGAAATAACTGAAAGGGAAACAAATATATACCAGGTACCGAAAAGGTATAACATCCGAGTTACAATGATAGTTTAAAGTACAACCATCCTAACAACAACAAGTCCAAAGTGAAATACGCTGTCTATCTGTCTAGTCTGCAAAAAGGGAAAAAATAAGTACAATAAAACCATCCCTACAAAAGCCGACACTACTACGTCCGTACTTGACTAGACAACTAGACTACTGCATCACTACATTTGAAATCAGCCACCACGATGAAACATCATCCGGACCCTCCCTATAGCGATGCGGAAAATCTCCTCGGCATCTGCTCTGTCTACCATACCATGACCATCAGTAGGCAACTGTCGCACCCTCATCCGAGCCCTCAGCTCGATGCGGGTCACAGCCCTATACCCAACCCTGTCACTGATAGTCCTCCGGCCCTGCAACCTCATCCGGGCAGCTCTCTCCGCTGCTAGCTCCCTCCTAGACTCTGCCAACCTGGCATCCGCCACTGACAGCTCTCTATAAAGCCCGTTCACAATCAAGTTATGAACATATACGGGGACTCCTCCTATCGGGACATGAGGTGGGGTGGATGGCTCAGCTGGAGTGGCAGTCTCTGTCTGCTGGGGCTCTGGGGTAAGCTCCTCGAACTCATCAGGAAATGGGCTCACAGGTAGTGGTGGTGGGGTAGGGGCTCTCTCAACAGAGATGGGTGGCACTCGTAGTCCGGAACTCCCTACTGCATCCTCCACTGGCTCAACCTCATCTGCAGCCTGTCCAACAACAGCAGCCATGACCTGCTCAGTGGTCATATCAGTATCCTCCTCCATAGTCCTAATCTCAGATACAACCCAATAATCCTCATCCTCAGCAACTAACTCAGCATCCTGTCCTGTCTGGATCTCCTCCGGGTCCTCCTCCCCCTAAGTCTCGACAACATCTGTGTCAGCATCAACCTGAACCTCCTCAGGGTCCTCCTCCTCAGACTCGATCACATCAGTATCAGTATCAACCTGGACCTCCTCAGCGTCCTCCTCGGGCAAGTGCTCATAGTACGGGTCCCTAGTCCGGAACATGTCCTCATCATGCTGTCTCGCAGCTGCCTCCTGGGTCGACATGTCGCTCGCCTACACAAGACGAACTATGTTACTATCATGATACTTAAAAGTTCCCGTAAGGGTTTTAGGTGAACCTGGCAAGGGTTCTTATTATATTATTGAATTTATTATTATATAACGTCGTATCATCTCTTGGGATATATAACTCTCGCTTTGATACCATTTCTGTAACACCCCCAGATCCGGGGTCAGGGATCTGGTGGTTACGGTCTTACATCCATTCATAATACTTGACTTGAGTCCACAATAAATAAATCACATGCTGTGACCCCACAATAATATCCACTCACACACACAACAGTTATAGTCCCAGAGATGAAATTGAAATAAGTCTTACTTTAAAGGGTTACGAATGAACGTTATTACAATCCCAAAAGGATAACATCATAAGTTTAACAGTTTTGCCGTTGATTACATTAATTATACATATAGTTAAACAGGAAACAAAAGCTGTCTAACTAAGCTACCTCAGCAATGGCGGCTAGCATCTCAGCGGGGAGTCCGGTGGGTCGGGTAACCCGCTTGCGCCGAGTGCGCCTGACGCGAGCCATCCGTCCTAGCTGTTGTTGTGACATAATATGAACAAAGCAAGGGTGAGCAGAAGCCCACCAACAATAATATAACTGAACAGTGATGCATATATACAGTAGTTCAAAATATCCTTTGAAATCATATGCCATGTATTAATGAAGTTATTGCCAGTATAATATAAAGGATGAAGTTACAAGGTAACTCAAAGTATTTGTTTTGTGGAAATATCTGATATATCAAAAGTAAGCGAGATATTCTCATTTTCATTAAAAGAGGAACTTGCATGAAAGGATTGCAATTCCCGCTATGAACACTTCTCCAGCTCTGCCAACAATAATCATGTTGCAGGAAATAAATAATTTTGGATGATGAACTAATGATGGAGTATTCACCGTGCCTGCTGTTCCAATCTTGATGATCAGTCGAGATTGTACAGCTCAAATTGGATTTACTACCGGTAGAAGGAAGAACTGACGGCTTTACTTGTCTACCGCCTTACTAGCTCTCCCCGGCCAACGGTTGGGCCAAAGGGGATGGACCGGCGCTACTCGGCCTCTTACACGACTCCTAGTTCAAATAGAATTCATGATTCTGAATGTAACGTTCGTCCCCCTTTCCCAAAGTATAATACTTGTTGATAAGACTCTACAAAGTAGTCGTATCTAGTTGGAAAGGAAAATTCACCAATAACTTCCAAGCTATTGCTTGGTAACGAATATCAACTTGTTCAAACAATCTTACCCCTCGAAAGATGAGAAGGTAAACAACGACTTAATAAGTCAATAGCACCCGAGTTGCGAGTGAAGAGAATACTTTATGACCGGGAAGTCGACAAGATAAATAACATTTCCAAGTAAAGTTCCCTTATTATTAGGAAGATAGACTCAAAGAAGAATGATGTCTGAGAACCTTTCTTGATATAAGATTAATAATAGTATGACTCCGAAATATTTTTCGTAATAATCGAAGAAGATATACCTTATTGAGGTTATTCTAAGTATGGAATAAATATTCAGAGAATATTTATTGAATTAAAAATACTTAAAGAATATTTAGGAATATGAAAGAATATCTTTAATCGGAGTATTTTTCAAAATAATCCCTGAAGAAATATCAGGAGAATATTTATTGAATAAATAAATATTTAAATGAATATTCAAAATAATATTCATTAATTAATAAGACCTGCAAGGAATATTTAAGATAATATTCATAATTAATTAGGAATTTAAATGAATATTCAAAAATTAATATTCATTTAATGAATAATATTCTAAATGAATATCAAGTCATATTCATTTAGTAACCCCAGCCTTAAAGGAATATTCGAGATAATATTCGATAAATAATTCAAGCTTCAGATGAATATTAAAATAATATTCATCAAGTAATTAATATCTTAAATGAATATTCAAAAGTAATATTTATTTAATAAAATAATATTCTAAATGAATATCCAAATAATACTCATCTAGTAGTCTCATCTTTAGAAGAATATTCGAAATAATAATCGATAATCAATTCGACTCTGAATGAATATTGAAAAATATTATTCGTCGAATGGTTAGGTTCAAATAATTATTTGAAGTAAGGATCGTTAAATAAATAATCTCGAACGAATATTCAAATAACTTTCGTCGCCCAAATAATGGAAAATATTTACTTAAATATTTTCCTCCGAGGTAATCTCGATATATCAAGAAATATTGACTCCCGGTCTATATTTGATGAATAAGATGTATATGCCCTTCTATGAGGGTCTTACAATAACCGGCTTATAATTGATACATTAGCTATCTAATTTATAAGCCAATAAATAATCAGGGAACAAGCATAACGTTATAACTTGAAAGTAGGCATGCATGCTATGGCATATGTATATCAGAAAACATATATATATATATATATATATATATATACATATATATATATATATATTCAATCACAACAACAGCCTAAAAGAAGGGAATTGAAACTTGCCTGGTAGTCGAGTACGGTAAGGGGTAGTGGTAAAGGGTCCCGGGTCAGATTTGGGATCTATAAATAGCCAAGGCATTCGGGATTAATCACTTAACATCTTAAAAGTTAAGTTATACTTAAATCGAAACACGTTCTCGTGTTATTTCGTTATACCCCTTTTAGTGGATTCCTTTTTATCATTGATCCGACCCGACATTCGTTCGTTAATACGATATGTCACTGTACTTATACTTGGGACATACTTAAGTCATACAAGTTCTAAGGTCGATCATTACGAACCAATATTATACTCCGAGTTTTATCGCCCGTTTTCTAAGTGTTTTACCGAAGTTATAATAGAGTCGTTTTTTAGGGGTTCGTTCGCGTTTAACCTCGACTCGAATATTTTTAATAAATCGAAAAACGATCCTTTTGACATACAGTTTTCTTTCACACCTTCCTTTTTACCTCTAGTATTTATTTACCAAGATTCGTCATACTTTACATATTTTACGAGGTTTCAATTTCAGTTACGAACTTTCGTTTACGGATTCGAACTACTTTTAGTAAATCGCTCATAAATCCTAAACCGTAAGTCTGTTTGATTCGATTCTTTTTCCAAAATGATCTACGACTCAAGATCTACAAGGGCATGTTGGATACTTGTCCAGTTTCGGCCATTAGACCTACTGTGATGCACGGTTTTCAATGATTAACGAAATTTCGGCATTATAACGGCTATAATACGAACGTTCCAAAAATCACAATCAACAACCCAAGCCACACCGGGCATCTAAACAACTTATACACATAATAAGCTTCTCAACAAGTCCAGAAGCTACTGATCTTAGCATCAAAATCATCATGTTAATAACATCACTAAATCAATAACTAAGCATGCTTATAACATGAACATAATCATAACTTAACTAGATCCATCAAGAACATGCTTAAAACTCAAAGTAGATCTAGGGTTTTCAAGTCTTATACCTTCCTTGTAGTATGTACTAGCATCACAAAGCTTGGTATTGCCCTTGGATAGCTTTAACTTAGCTAGGATCAACCATGAAAACAAGAAAACAAAGATTAGTTCTTGAAAACACTATTCATCATCACCTTTGATGATTTATTTGAAAATGGTAAAAGATGAATTTGAAGCCGAAATTTCTAAGGGATCTAAGCTATGATATGAAGTACTTACCCTAAAACTTTGAAGATCAAACAATGGTGGTAACCCCTCTTTTTAGCTCCTTGGCCGAGAGTTTGAAGAACAAAAAAGAATGGAGAGTGTTTGCTTGGTTTCTTGCTTTTCTTTGTTCAATCTTGCATAAAGTGACTTTTTGAGAGATAATATCTCATCTTGGTGTGTTAGTGGGGTGTGATGTCATGGATGATGAGTTTTGGAGGACAAGTGTTGTGTTTTGCATGGTTAAAAACTAACCAAGTGTTTTGATTTCTAAGTACTAGTTATGTTCCAATTAATCTAGTTACTCTTGCCCACTTGGTTACTAGATATTTATTCTAGTAGCTTGCACAAGACTCTTGCTTCCTCTGCTTGTTTCTGTGTCCGGTTATTGCCCGTTTCGATTGATCGTTCGTAGGAATATTTCACGGATTTCTAATTAGGGTTTACCGGGAATCTTTCTAATATAAATACTATCATTCTCCATCTTTCTTTCTAACTTTCCAATTTATATTCCTTAAATCCATTCGTTAAATACTTAGGGCTATCAGTGTCCAGGGAACTCTCGGAAAAAATAAAAGTGCGGTTTTTCAGAATCCGACAGCTTTTACATACACTTATTTTCCCTCTGGATCACTAATACGAACTCGGAAATCCGTTCTGAATACTTCTATATAGCGTCGTCTGATATTATTCTTACTTCCACCAAATCACTATTCATTCTTTATTCTTTATTTATTCTCTTAGGGTTGTACAATTGTCCGTATTCTCTTTCGATCGTTCCTTCACCTTTTTACGGAACCACTGGACTAATCGTTATCGATCTGGATGACATGAGAGTATTCATCTGCTTGGAGTTGCCATATCTTATTCCTCTAGGAGATAGATTATTCTTATCTAAGTTGTCAACCATTAGCATTCTTCAAGACATAGAAATAATAAATTCGAATTCCATTCATTCTTTCAAAATATTAACTATTACATCGTAGCCGTAACCACTATTCGTTTTTACATCATTAAATAAATAAAAGTTTTAATTCTACCCAAAATCTGGGTTCTTACATCTCTAAAATAAGTAACGGAAAATAATTCCCGGATAATAACTCTTCTTCGAACTCAGGGATCTAATCTAGAAAATATGTACTATTTTAATATCCGTAAATCCCGCTTAAAATGAAAATAGGGTTTCCGAATATAACGGCAATAATCTGATTCGATCTAGTTAATCAAAATAGTCCGGAAATGCTAAATATCAGTCTTCTAAAATAAAACCATATTCAACTATATTTATTCATAATTATTCCCCCTTTTTTTTATCAACGAATCATTATATCTCTAAATTACGTCCAAATAATCATTAAATATTTCTATTTAACTAATTTATCAATTACACCATTTTTATTAAACTATTTATTACCATCCATTTTTAAATAATATTCCAAATTTAGAATATTCCAAATTAAATCAATTGAACCCCTTTTATATATACATATATATATATATGTGTGTATATATATATATATATATATCCCGATTAAAACATTCAACCATCAATTTTATACACTATAGCAGCGGCGCGTGGGGCCCACCGGCCACCACCACCACCGTGCCTCCCCCTCCCCTACACTTTCTCTCTCCCGTACTTCTCTCTCTCTCGCCATTCTCTCTCCCTCTCCTTCCGTTCTCTTCCCCCTCTCTTTCTCTTCCGTTCTCTCTCCCTCTCCCTCCGTTCTCTCTCTCTCTCTCTCTCTCTCTCTCTCTCTCTCTCTCTCTCTCTCCCTCTCTCTCTCTCTCTCTCTCTCTCTCTCCGTCATCTCTCCCTCCTCTGCTCTCTCTCTCCCGTCCATCTGCCATCCTCCGTAATCTTTTAACCACCACCACCACCACCAATCGGTGGTGGTTGCTTCGTCCAAACCAACCACCGTCCCTCCCTTCTCCGACAACACTATAACCTCCCCCTTTTAACTCTGATTCAAGCCACCAATCACCCCTCCACTCCGCTACCAAACGCCAATCACCACCACAACAACCCACATCGGACACAACCAACCTAAATCTCTAACTATGAATCGAATTTACACCCACCAGATTCAAAAGAAACAAGATCGGAAACAAAACAAAAAAAATTAATAGAAAGACAACTACCTGAGGCTATATGTGGTCGGGTTTTGTTTAATTAAAGGAGACAATATGGGACATTAACAGGAAAGGGTGTAATAACCCGGATTTTTAGAAAATGATTTTATTATTATTTTTAAAATATTAATGTTTTTCGTAAAATGAGGTGGAATTTTTTTTTTTTATTATTCAAGTTTTTTTTTCGATTAAGTGGAACCGGATCCCTTTTAAAAATTTTTTTTTTACTGATCGAGTGTATATCTCGAGTCGATAGTTTATTTGGGCCAAGGGTTTAATTTTCAAAGTGTGGAATTATTCAGTAAAGATTTTGTTATAAATTACTGAATAATTTGGAGATTTTAAAATCTGTGGTAAATGATTACTCCCTCCGTCCCTCTCATTTCTTTACAGTTTCTATTTTGGGACGTCCCTCTCATTTCTTTACATACCATAAATAGTAACTTTTAACAATAAAATACATTATTACATCCATTACTTCACTCCAATTTTTCAACACTTTACACTATTACACCCACTACTTCACTTATTTTAACGATAAAATTACTATTACACCCACTACTTCACTTATTTTAACAATAAAATCACTATTACACCCACTACTTCACTTATTTTAATCATAATCCTTGGTCTTCGTAAAAAACGCAACGTAAAGAACCACGAGGGACGGAGGGAGTATTTTAGTTATTTGAGGATTTATAGAAATTACTCGATTAATATATAATAATCGAGAATTCGAGGTTTTACTAAAACAAAAATGTTTGTGGTATTTTAAGAAGCCCCGTAATTATTATTTATAGAGTTGCATTTACAAATTATTAATAATTTGTGAAATGCATATCAATTCAGGAAAATTAGATTTAATTCTAATTCTTTCTCCACAAATCTTAAATAACATTCTAGTATTTAATTATGCTAAATTTTAAATTTTACTAATCAAATTCTTTTAGTTTTAAAAATATTATTTTAAGGATATATTAGTTTTTATACGAATAAGTAGTGTTTTAATTGGGTCCGAGAGGTATTGTAGTAGTGAATAAAAGGGTATTGGGCCAAAGCCCAATATAATAAAAAAAAACACACACACGTTGAAATAGATACGGGGAGAGAAAAAGAGGATTTTGGGGAAAAGAGAAGAAAGAAATTAGGGTTTGGGGGATAAATTGAATTGGGGGTTTTTAGATTATTGAATCAATTAGTGTTATATATATGTATATGTGTTATATAAGTGTGTGTATATGTGTGTGCAGCAAGGGGTCGAGATTGTGCAGCGAAGGGGGAAGGGAAAGCAGGTCGCGGGGGAAGAAGGAAGAGGGGCCGGCGGCGCCGCCGTGTGGGTGGTCGGAGGTGGCTGCTACGCGGTGGTGGGGTGCGAGGGAAGGCAGTAGTGATGGCAGGGTGTGGCGCGAGTTGCAGCAGTAAGGCAGGATGGGGCAGAGAGAGAGAGAGAGAGAGATTATTAATTGTCGTAATTAGATCAATATTGTAAATTATGAATATTGTTTCATTTCCGTGATTTAATTCGGAGAGCATAATTGTTAATTATTATTATGGGATTTATTGCGAGTCTGATAATATGTTCGGGATAGTAATTATTAATTGTTAATTGCTAATTGTTATTGACGTATATAATGTGTTAAGAGTTTATTTGAGTTGCTAAGTGATAAATGTTTATGTGTTAAATGATATAAGTCGAGTCGTAATATTTTTTGAATGTCATACTTGTTGATTACTGGGTGTTGGATTATATGTGGTTAAATGTTTTTTGGTCATGTATATGGGTTTAAATTAGGGAAGTCAAATTATAAATATTGGTGGATGTCGAAGTTGTCGGAGTAATGTATGGTCGTTAAAGTTTATGTTTCTGTATAAGGGATGTTGTTAAAGTATGGTCCACTTTGAAATAGTTTTGATCGAAATTGAGGGGTTGTGACCCCGGGATAGTCCAACTTACAAAAAGGCTATGTCGAAAAGTTTTCTTATAATAAGGCTACATTTACTGGTTGTATAGTTTTCAAATGTGGTTTCTAGCAAGGATAAACTGTTAGTTTATTTTTCTTACATGTTGAGGTGCCGCATGTCTGGGCGGATATTTTTCCTACTTGTTTACTTTCTTACGTGTTTAGGTGCCGCATGTCTGGGTGGGTACTTTTCTTCCTTGTTTACTTTATGTGTTGTTGCAATTGAGGCAGCTTGATTTTCCTTGGTTTGTTGAATTGAAAAACAGGGGAATAGTCCTATTTACGAATACTTCATGCCAAAATTTTCTAAAAATCTCCTGCATTTTAATTTATTTAACTTATTTAATTTCAATGGTCTAAAGGCATGCTTTGGGTGCTAACTATTTATGTATATATGTGTCAAGGGATTTGTTTCGAGGATAAATTGTCTCTTGCGGATTAATTGTTTATTTATGTGCTAATTCGAGGACTAAGTGCGTTTTGAGGATTATATGTTAAATGAGTTTCGACAAGAGAGTGTCAATAGTATTATGGTCAAAAGTGTTAAGTGGAGTTTGATTAAGTGTTATAATTGTGTAGTGCTATAATGTGTTTAGCACCGGGAGATATCTACTGTAAAAGGGGACTCTTTCCGTGTCGTTTGCTTTTATTAAATGTGTTATGTGCACTAAGTGATATTAGAGTAATCAACTATAGGGAGGACACCTATAGCTGGACTTTATGTGACCTAGTGGTAATTCTAAGTTGTGTCTACTTGAGATACGAGGTTGGACTAACACGTACTCGTAACCATTTCAGTACCATTAGGGCGTAATCAAGTTGGAGTGACGTGCATCAAAAAGGAAAGATCGAGGCGTCGTATAAAGAAAGGTACATTACCTCCATGGAATTGCTTGGACGAGGTGCGAAGGATTTATTCGCGGTTTTCTGTTCTCTGCTAAGGACCAGAGGCAAGTTTAATTATACATACTCTATCGTTCAGAGTATATATATTTTGAAATATATGAAGTATACAGATTAAGTTTCAATCCATGATCGCAAGTTTCCAGTCCTGTGTTTTATTTTCAAAATCATTATATTCTTGGCCTTACTATCGATATTAAATCTTGATCGTGCAATCATCAACCCCATGACTTATAATACTGTCGATGGGCGGTAATATTTTTATGATTATACCTCTTGATGTATATGGTATATATTTATAAACTTTTCGTACTGTGGAAGTGGACTATATATTATGGGGTATGTGTTTATGGATCGGAATAAGAAAGGCTCTAAGGGTAGAGCATGTGTTGAGTTTTCGAACTTAGCCTGCGTGTCGGGGTTATTTTGTAATGTATATTTTTGAAAACCCGGACAAAGTTTTTAAAAAGAATTTTGCAATAATTAACCTAAAGGCAACATCACCAATAAACCAGTGTTTATTTAATTAGTAGATACTTCTGGAAGCATTTACTGATTAAATAAACCTTATTCGTCTAATTAAATTTATTTCATTAGATGAATATTATTTTCAAAACGTTTTCTTAAAATTGCTTTGTTCCGGAGAAATAACAAAGGTAATTTAGTGCAATGATCCTATCTAGTTAATTACTTATCGGAGATAGTTTATTTCCAACTACGGATTAAAGACAGTCCAATGGTTATAAATTGGATATGTTCGGATAAAATATCTGGAATGTTGTTGATAAGCGTTATTTGATTGGTTATTTTATTCAATGAATATTAATTATAATATTCATTTAAAAAGGGATTATTGAATAGTTATTATTTAATAAATATTATTTGAATATTTATTAAATATTCTAAGTGTTTTAAGGGTTATTAAATGATGTTTAAAGGTTGTTTAAGGAATTTCATAGTTGTTTAAAATATTATATTTTGATTCTATCTAGGCAAGATCTCTTAAAATCTTTACTTTGATATATTTTAAGGTTTATGGAAAAGATGGTTTTACTACATATATGTGGTTCAATGAGTAATATATTGCTAGGGACATGTTTCCCTGATACTTGCTATTACTCGATATGGTTATGGATAGTGCAAGATAAATTACGGATAAGAAGGGGTCATGTTATATATATATATATATATATATATATATATATATATATATATATATATATATATATATATATAAAGAATATTTTCTTTGAATTGTTTTAAAGAATATTAAAGTGCTGCACATGATTTTAAAAGTCAAGGGTTTCTTTAATATGAAAGACTTTCTAGTGGAACTCTTTTAAAACAGATTCTTTGCCGAAATCTTAAATCTTAAGTTTATTCAGAATTTATAAAAGGGTAAGATGAAAATGGAATTGAAAAGGGGTATCCATCAGAATAAAATGGAATGACAAATTATTTTCAATGGGGATTCTGACAATTCGCGTAAGAGGTTGTGTTCGGCACAGTCCAACATTCAACATTCTATTTCGGCCCACGTGTTGCCGAGGGAGGATTGTGGAGAACTTTCCTCCAGGGGGATGCAGTGGGAAACCTTCCTCCTTCTACTAGTAGTAAACAGGGACAGGTACGGTTAGGGCGACTGATCATCGATCTGACGTACTTGGCTAAGGGAATATCCCCAAAAAAATTTTTTAAGAAATTGCTGGCAATCATATTACAATGACATCTTGAAAAGAGGGAAACGGCATGGAATAATGGAACATACTTCATGTTTAGAAGAGAAACTGATATTATATGAAGATAAATGGAAAAGTGATTTCTCAATAAATGACAAGTAAGTTTATGTTGGTGTATTTCTGTGCAAACAAGATATATCTACTTATGGTAATATTTTATTTAATTACCTTCTAACTCCATCTTTTATATTATATTGGAATATTGTCCGTTTTATGGATATCGAACGTTTTCGGGATTGTTAAAAATTAATTGTAAGAACCCCAAATTTTGGATATAATTAAAACTTTTTATTATGTACTGAGGTAATGGTGAATAGTGATTACAACTACGATGTAACGATTGAGATAATGAATGAAAGGAATAGATTTGGATTCAAATGTTTATATGCCATGAAGAATACTATTGGTTGACACTTTAGATAAGAATTATCTATCTCCTAGGGAATTGAGATTTGATAATTCTAAAGGAAAAGATTATTCTTATGTCATCCAAATCGATATCTGTTATTGGTCCAGTGGGTCCGTAAAAAGGTTAAGGAACGATCGAAAGAGATCGGGGACAATTGTACAACCCTAAGAGGGTGAGTAAAGAAAAATGGATGAATAGTGATTTTGGGTAGACATAGGAATATTATTAGACGACGCGATATATAAGTATCCGGAACGAAATTCTGAGTTCGTATTAGTGATCCAGGGGGAAAAAGAGTGTATATAAAAGCTGTCGGATTCTGAAAAATAGCACTTTTATTTTCACCAAGATTTTCCTGGACACTGAAAGACTTAAAGAATTATTGAAGGGATTTAAGGAATATAGGTTCAAGAATTATTAAAGAGAATTGAAAATGATGGTGTAATTATTATTACGGTTTTCGGTAAAACCTAACTAGAAACGATTGAGTTATTCGCGATCAATGAATTGAGTAATAACCGGACAAAGAAACTAGCAGAGGAACAAGATGCATGCATGTGCAAGAGGATAAGGTCAAGTAACCAAGCTAGTTACAATGCTAACTAGTGGTATTAGAAACAAACCAAGTACTTAGCATGTTTTCATCATCCAACCACAAAATCCTAACACTTGTCCACTTGATTGCATCATGGATGACCTAGGCACTTTAATAAAGCCACTTTATGCTAGATATTATCCATATCCATCACAATAATTCACATTAGCCAAGGATTAGATCAAGAGCAAGCCAAACAACCCCATTTCTCTCATTTTCTCTAAACTGCCCAGCATAAACACCATTCAAAGAAAAATTCATATCTCCACTTCTATCCATGATCAAATCACCAAATTTTAACCATAGCTTCTCCAGTCCATGAGCAAGGTTCGATCATAATTTCATGGCAATCCAAGTAGTCTAGCCTAGTCAAATCCATTCCCCAAGTTGAAGAAGCCAACCTGCCTGTTCTTGGCAGTTTCTGTCCAGCGGGAAAAGTGGGATCAAAACCCTAGCTAGGAAGCTTCAAATCTGATGATCTAGGACTCAAAACAAAGATTATAAAGAGGCCAAGATGTGGTAAAAATTTTAGAGCCAAACTCTTATTTTTCAATTTGTTATGAAATTTACAAGATGATGATGAATAGTGATTTCTAGAAACTAACTTTGATTTCTTTGATTCTTTGGTTGATCTAAGGTGTGTTAAGGCTAGACAAGGACCATACCAGGCTTTATAAGGCTATTACAAACTCCAAGGAAGGTAGACCTCTTGAAACCCTAGATCTTGTTTTGAGAATTATGCATGTTCTTGATGGATTTAAGCTTGGTGATGATGTTAGTATGTTATAAGCATGATTAGTTAAGTGATTTAGTGATTTTGGTAACATGATGATTATAATGGTAAAGTAGATGTTCTTGGACAGATTTGGGATGAGAAATATTTGTATGAGTTGTATTGATGCCCGGTGTGGCTTGGTTGTGTTGCTATGATTTTTAGAACCTTCGATTTATAGCCGTCGTAATGCCGAATTTTTGTTATCACTTAGAAACCAAGAATTGCAGTAGATATAACTTCCTGACCTTGGTAATATTATGACCGGTCCTAGTAGATCTCGAGCCATAGATCGTTTTGGCGCAAGAATCGAAACATTCCGACTTACGGTTTAGGAGTTATGGTCAAATTACTAAAATTGGTTCGGAACCGTAAGTAAAAGTTCGTAACTTCAATTGAACCCTCGTAAAGCATGTTGATCAGTGGCGAATCTTGGTTAATAAATACTAGAGGTAATAAGGAAGGTATGAGAGAAAACCACATGTGAAACAGATCATTTTCCGATTTTATAAAAATGTGTGAATCGACGTTAAACGCGAACGAACCCCTAAAAACCCTCCTGGTTATAACTTTGGTAAAACACTTAGAAAACGAACGATAAAACTCGAGGTTTAATCTCGGTTCGTAATCAATCAACTTTAGAACTTATTCGACTTAAGTATATACCGAGTGTGGGTATGATGACATGTCGTAATAACGAACAAATGTCGGATCGTATCGGTAATAAAAAGAGTTACACTAAAAAGTGTATAACGGGATAGTTCGAAAACGTGTTTCGACTTAAGTAAAGTTTATACTTAGACTCTTAAAAGGTGTTAAGTGGTTAATCTCGAATGTTCTGATTGTTTATAGATCATCGAGCAGACCCAGGACACGCTATCTCCACACACACCCGATTACCAGGCAAGTGTTCAAAACTTTGAACCTGTTGTTGTGATAATATATATATGTGATTGCCATTTTACATATGCCATAGCATGCATGCCTATAGTCAAATTATATTATGATACCTGTTCCCTGAATTGATATTGACTTATAGACTAGATACGAATTATCAGTGATAAGCCGGATTGTAAGAATCCCAAATTTTGGATATAATTAAAACTTTTTATTATGTACTGAGGTAATGGTGAATAGTGATTACGACTACGATGTAACGATTGAGATAATGAATGAAAGGAATAAATTTGGATTCAAATGTTTATATGCCATGAAGAATACTATTGGTTGACACTTTAGATAAGAATTATCTATCTCCTAGGGAATTGAGATTTGATAATTCTAAAGGAGAAGATTATTCTTATGTCATCCAAATCGATATCTGTTATTGGTCCAGTGGGTCCGTAAAAAGGTTAAGGAACGATCGAAAGAGATCAGGGACAATTGTACAATCCTAAGAGGATGAGTAAAGAAAAGTGGATGAATAGTGATTTTGGTGGACATAGGAATATTATTAGATGACGCGATATATAAGTATCCGGAACAAAATTTCGAGTCCGTATTATTGATCCAGGGGGAAAATAAGTGTATGTAAAAGCTGTCGGATTCTGAAAAATCGCACTTTTATTTTCCCCGAGATTTCCCTGGACACTGAAAGGCTTAAGGAATTATTGAAAGGATTTAAGGAATATGGAGTCGAGATTTGTTAAAGAGAATTGAAAATGACGGTGTAAATATTAAGACGAATTCCGGTAAAACCCTAACTAGAAACGAATGAGTTATTTCTCCGAACGATCAATGAATTGAGCAATAACCGGACAAAGGAACGAGTAGTGGATCAAGATACATGCATGTACTAATGGATAAACATCAAGCAACCAACTAGTTACAAGAGTAACTAACAAGATTAGAAAATCAACTAAGTACTTAGTCCCATCTCATCTCATTACCACAAAAATGCAACACATGTCTCTTGATTGCATCATGGATGACCTAGGCACTTTAATAAAGCTACTTTAGCAATATATTATCCAAACACATAACTTTATGCTAGATGAGTGCAAGAGAAGCTAGCAAAACACAAACTCTCTCAAAATTGCCAGCAGAAACACTCTCCAAAAACAAATTAATATCTCCATTTCTATCCATGATAAAATCACCAAATTTTAACCACAACCTCTTCACTCCATGGGCAATATTCACTCCAAATTTCATAGCACTCCAAGTAGTATAGCCTAGGCAAATCACCCCCCCAAATTGAAGAAGCAAACTGTCCAGATTCATGACAGTTTCTGTGACGATTTTCAAACGGCCATATCTCCTTCATTACTCAATGTAATTTGGTGTTCTTTAGCTTTTTGGAAAGCTGATTAAATTATCTACAACTCTCCTTTAGAAGCCTCATCCAGAAAACCTCGGGAAGGACCTCGTTTTTCATGATCTTTTCACTGCGTTACAGCAGATCCGAAAAACACTAATTATGTGCTTAATGATTCTTGTTAGTTAAGCTTGGTTAAGGTGTTATAAGGACTAGTAAAGGCTTAGTAAGGTCTCTAAATCCTCCAAGGAAGGTATATCTCATCAAAACCCTAGCTTTTACTTTGAGTTTAATGATGTTCTTGATGAGTTTTTAGATTAGTATGATTATGGTGATGATTAAAGCATGCTTATGTAGTGATTTGTTGATATAAGAGGATAAAATAGTTTAGATGAATGGAAAGGCATTGCTTGGCCTTAGTTCATGGTTAAATAACATGTATATGTTGTTTGGAGTGGAAACTATGATTATTGGAAAGTTTGGAATTTTGGAAATCGTTAGTTATAGCCGTCGTAATGCCGAATTTTTGTTAACACTTAGAAACCAAGCATGGCAGTTCATATAATTTCCTGACCTTGGTGAGATTATGACTGTTCCTTGTAGATCTCGAGCCATAGATCGTTTTGGCACAAGAATCGAAACATTCCGACTTACGGTTTAGAAGATATGGTCAAATTACTAAAATTGGTTCGAAACCGTAAGTAAAAGTTCGTAACTTCAATTGAACCCTCGTCAAGCATGATTATCAGTGGCGAATCTTGGTAAATAAATACTAGAGGTCATAAGGAAGGTATGAAAGAAAACCACATATCAAACGGATCATTTTCCGATTTTATAAAAATGTTTGAATCGAAGTTAAACGCGAACGAACCCCTAAAAACCCGCTTGATTATAACTTTGGTAAAACACTTAGAAAACGAACGATAAAACTCGAGGTTTAATCTCGGTTCGTAATCGATCGACGTTAGAACTTATACGACTTAAGTATATACCGAGTGTGGGTATGATGACATGTCGTAATAACGAACAAATGTCGGATCGTATCGGTGATAAAAAGAGTTACACTAAAAAGTGTATAACGGGATAATTTGAAAACGTATTTCGACTTAAGTGAAGTTTATACTTAGACTCTTAAAAGGTGTTAAGTGGTTAATCTTGAATGTTTTGATTGTTTATAGATCATCGAGCAGACCCAGGATACGCTATCTCCACCCACACCTGAGTACCAGGCAAGTTTCCAATACCTTGGAACTGTTGTTGTGATAATATGTATATCTGTTGTTTCTGATACATATGCCATAGCATGCATGCCTATTGTCAAATTATATTATGATACCTGTTCCCTGAATTGATATTGGCTTATAGACTAGATACGAATTATTAGTTATAAGCCGGATTGTTTTGGTAAGACCCTTAGCGAAGGGCATATGATATTCATTCTTAAATATAGACCGGGAGTCGGTATTTTGAGATATAGATAGTCGTGGAAACCCGGAGGGATTCCAACGACAGATTATTATTTATCTGAGGAATGTTATTATTAAACGTTATTTATATTTCCATAAAGTATCAATTACTTGGAAATCTTTCGAGGAATGTTATTCGAGTATTATCTCAGTCGAGAGATATTAAATGAATGTTAGTTTCGAATATTCATTTAGAGTTGATTATTTAATGAATATTATTTTGATAATCATTAGAATGTTATTTATTAAATGAATATTACTTTCGAATATTCATTTAAGGTTTATGTATTTAATGAATATTATTTTAAAATATTCATTGGAAGTTCTAATTACTTAAGGGATATTATTTCGAATATTCCTTTAAAGTTTTGATTACTAAATGAATATTATTTGGATATTCATTTAGAAGATTATTTATTAAATGAATATTATTTTCAAATATTCATTTAAAGTTTGACTCATTTATTGAATATTATTTTAAATACTTATTGGAGTCTAATTATTAACGAATATTATTTTGAATATTCATTTAAGGAGTGATTTGTTTAGTAAATAATTCTATATATGCATTCGAGGATTACTTACGAGCAATATTATGATTTAATAATATTCCGTAATTATTATTGAGTTAATAAATATTATTGGAAAATTTATTTAATTCTTTTAAATTCTTTTTAAAATGATTTATATTATTTGGAGATTATCTTTCACCTCCAAATATTATGTAAACTATTTAGGAATCTTTTTACGACTATTTTATCAAGGAAATGTTCCCAACTCTTTTTATTTTTCATTTAAATCTATCTTAAAAGGATTTAAATGCTCGCTCAAACTTTCATATTATAGGGGAACCTACTTGAGCAAGGTTATTTATCTTGTTGACTTCCCGGTCATAATTTATCCTTTTCACTCGCAACTTGGTTGCTATGGACTCATTAAGTCTGTGTGTACCTTCTCATCATTCGAGGGGTAAGATTGTTGGAACAAGTTGATATCCATTAACAAGCAAAAGCTTGGGAAATGTTGGTGAATTTTCCTTTCCAACTAGATACGACTACTTTGTGGAGTCTTATCAACATGTGTTTCACTTGGGGAAGGGAGGATAAACTCTACGTTTCAATGCTGTAGATTTATTCGAACTAGGAGTCGTGTGTAAGAGGCCGAGTCGCGCGGTCCATCACAAGGCCTAACCATTGGCCAGGGAGTTACTATTAAAGGCAATCGACAAGTGGGGCCGTCAGTTCTTCCTTCTACAGGTAGTAAACTATGTTGGGCTGTACCATCCCCGACTGATCATCAGGGAGTGGGACAGCTGGCGCGTGATAACTCTAGTATTGGTTCATCTCCCAAATTGGGAATTCCCTGCAACACGTATCGAAGAGACTTCTTTCAGGTTGACAGTGTCTTCCGCAACACGTATCGAAGAGACTTCTTTCAGGTTGTAGGACTTCGAAAAATGTTAATAACTGGAATTGCAATATTTTCCTTGCAAGTTCCTCTTTATATGATAAATGATAATATCCTGTTTATTTTGACTTAGCAGATATTACCACAAAATAAATACTTTAAGTTACCCTGTAACTTCATCCTTTATATTATATTGGCACTAACTTCGTTAATGCATGGCATATGGAAATAATGATATTTCGAACTGTTATATATTATCATTCAGTTATATATTATTGTTGGTGGGCTATTGCTCACCCTTGCTTCATTATTATATCACAACAACAGCTAGACCAGATGACTCGCACAAGGCGCACTCGACGCTGGCGAGGACGATGAGACTACCAGAGCCGAAGAGAAAGCTATTGGTAGGATAGATTTATTCTTTCAGTACCAAGTACATGGTCTAGTATGACTTATGATAATGGATGGCAAAGAGTATGTATTCATATTGAAATTCTTTTGGATTGTAAGAACTCATAATGTGTTTAATAAAATTTGGTTGTTACTCTGATTTCATCTCTGGAACTATAACAGGTGAGTTTTATATTGTTGTGTTGGGTCATAAAGATGTAATTTATTGTATGTTGAAGTAAGTTCAAGTACTGTGGACAGAATTAGAGACCGTAACGACCGGATCCCCGACCCCGGATCTGGGGGTGTTACATTAATTATAGGTTATACTTCATAATGGTTTAAAAACTTTGTCTTGCTGATCTATTATAGCTCACTCTTTACTATGACTCTTTTACTATCAGTTACTACCGAGTTTTGAACTTGACAAGTAGTTAAAGTACTTATACCCTGTTCAAAATATTGAACTGTAGGGTGTTTTGACGAAAAGGATAAATGTATATATATGTACCTTCAGACTTAGGATATATTGAAAGGGAACCTTATAAAAGGATCAGTTTGTGTATGATATAGAGCAACTGACATAGCAGTATATTGAACTGCCTATTCTGAAAGGTTTTCTAAAAGAGCAAAAGTATAGTGTATACTATTTTGCTAAGGTATGAGGGTTATCCTTGTTATTATGAGCTTAATAAATTCAGTTGATGTTATTTTTAAACGTTATACTTCCCCTATTGAAATTTTTTGGTTATAAATGTTTCAAGAATGATATTAAGTATCAGTTGAATGTTGGAAGCCCCATGCATACGATGGGATATTTTGTTAAACTCTAGTAATAACTTTCTGAGCAATTCTTTCGCTCATACTTGCTTGTTTTAAATATTAACCTTTCAGAGGAAGGTAAACAGATGAGGCTTACCTGCACAGCTCAGAAGAAGAAGGCAGCATGCCCTTGTGAAGATGATATGATCCAGAAGTTCTATAGCTGGAGTAAGTTATATGTATATATATTGATGTGTATTGTAAATACTACTTTATGTAGAATAGTATTAGATGGTGGTATACTTCTCATAGAAGATTATACTAGTATAAGATTGTAAGATACGTTGATGTAATTAAATGGATATAATGAGAAATGTAAGGACTTGATTCTTGTTTCTAGCCCTATAACCTAAAAGATGCTTGGTGGTTAGGGTCTCAAATGTTGTAATTCAATTATTAAATGACTACAAGTGGTTCAATGTTATTAAACAAGTGATTTGATATTGAGGTTTTCCACGTGACGACCAAATCTTTGACCGCGGATTTGGGGGCGTTACAAAGGGGAGTTAGAGATTTTTTTTTGTTTGGTGAGAAAGTGATGTATCCCTTTTTCTTATCCTCTCTGATCCAATCTTATTAGCCAGATTACTCTCTAGACATTATTTAACTACTATGTGGTTATCTCCTAACCACACAACAAAACACGCTAATCTATTAACACTTAATCATCCCATTTCTCCCATGCTGGCCAGTTAAAACGAGACCCTAATTTTGCTTTCTAAAATAAATTTTGGGCTTTAAATTAATATAAATCAAAATTAAAATCCTATTCTCATACATTTCCTAATTTATTAAATACAAAATAAATATAAAATTATATAATATAATATAATATGTACATATATATATAAAATTCTAAAATTTACGGCACTAATTTAAAATAAATAATTCAAATACTACTGTATCATTCTTAAATAAAATTTATATACTGAGTAGAAAAATTTATTCTAAAATTTGCGGTTATTACAGTCTCCCCCCTTATAGGATTTCGTCCTCGGAATCAAAATTACGCACTAAACAATTCAGGATATTTATTCCGCATTTCGCTTTCTAATTCCCACGTGGCTTCCTCGATTTGGTGATTTCTCCAAAGTACCTCTACCAAACTCACTTTCTTAGTTCTTAACTCTTGCACTTTGTGGTCTAGGATCTGTATTGGCTTTTCCTCGAATGTCAAATCGGGACGAATTTCCACTGATTCATAGGTTATAACATGTCTGAAATCAGAATGATACTCTCTTAATACAGAAACATGGAACACATCATGGATATGTTGAAGGTCTGGAGGTAGGGCCAACTGATAATCTAGTGGTCCTATCTTCTTGAGAATCTCCAAAGGTCCTATATATCTGGGACTCAATTTGCCTTTCTTCCCGAATCTCATTACTCCCTTCCAAGGTGAAACTTTCAGCATCACTTTCTCTCCAAATTCAAATGCTTTGTCTTTTCTCTTTTGATTTGCGTATTTTCTTTGTCGATCTTGAGCTGCAACTAACCTTTTTCGAATAACTTCTGTTGCCTGCTTGGTTTGTTGAAGTAGTTCTGGTCCTAGTATCTTTCTTTCTCCTACTTCATCCCAGTATAGAGGTGATCTACACTTTCTTCCGTAAAATGCTTCATATGGTGCCATACCTATGCTGGACTGGTAACTATTGTTGTAAGCAAACTCAACCAGGGGCAAATGATCATCCCAACTTCCTTTAAAATCCAGTGCACAGGCTCTTAACATATCCTCAACTGTTTGAATTGTCCTTTCACTTTGTCCATCAGTTTGTGGATGATATGCAGTGCTCAAATTTAACTTCCTGCCAAGACATTCCTGAAAACTTTTCCAAAATCTAGAAGTAAAACGGGCATCTCTATCAGATACAATTGAAACAGGCACTCCATGACGAATCACAATTTCCTTTAGGCATATGTTCACCAATCTTTCAACGGAGTGCTCATCACTAATTGGTAGAAAATGCGTAGATTTAGTGAGTCGGTCAATAATGACCCAAATTGCATCATGGCTAGCTCTAGTTCAGGGCAATTCTATGACAAAATCCATGGTAATATGCTCCCATTTCCACTCGGGTATCTCTAAGGGTTGTAGAAGTCCACTTGGTCGTTGATGTTCTGCCTTCACTTTCTGACAGGATAAACATTTACTTACCCAGTCTGCAATTTCTTTTTTCATGTTAGGCCACCAATAGTTTTGCTTGATGTCCTGGTACATCTTCGTGCTTCCGGGATGAATAGAGTACTTCGAGCTATGTGCTTCGCTCAAAATCTCTTCCTTTAGTTCTGCAACATTTGGTATCCAAATTCTAGAGGCAAATCTTTTAATTCCCTTAACATCCTTTGGACTTTGAAATTCTTCTCCTGTTAACTGATCCCTCTCTTCTTCCATCATTTTCTCTTGACATCGACGAATCTTTTTGATCAACTCTGGTTGTAAGGAGATTTCATATACTCTCTCATTGGCTTGGACAGGAATCTTAATCTCCAAATTGAATCTCTCAATTTCTTTGATCAATTCCTTTGGTGTTACTACCAGGTGAAGTCTCTCTTTTCTACTTAATGCGTCTGCTACCACATTGGCCTTCCCTAGATGGTAATTAATCGAACAGTCATAGTCCTTGATCAATTGTAGCCATCGTCTCTGCCTCATATTCAATTCTTTCTGGGTGAAGATATATTTTAGACTTTTATTATCCGTGTAAATCTCACACTTTTCCCCATATAAATAGTGTCTCCCAATCTTCAGTGCAAAAACAATCGTAGCTAATTCGAGATCGTGAGTTGGGTATATTACCTCATAATCTTTTAACTGTCGGGAAGCATAAGCAATTACTTTTCCATGTTGCATCAATACGCATCCTAAACCCTTATGGGAAGCATCATTATAGATTACAAAATTTCCCGTATCGTCTGGTAATGTCAAAACAGGGGCAGATGTTAATCGTCTCTTAAGTTCTTGAAAACTTTGTTTGCACTTGGGAGTCCATTCAAACTTCTCATTCTTTCTGGTGAGCTTGGTCAATGGTGTAGCTATATTTGAAAAATCCTTTATAAATCTACAATAATATCCTGCTAGTCCAAGAAAGCTTCTGACCTCTGTTGGAGTCTTCGGCCTTTCCCAATTTGCAACTGCCTCCACTTTCGCGGGGTCAACAGAAATTCCTTCACTGCTCACAATATGTCCTAAGAATTGCACTTTACTTAGCCAAAACTCGCACTCAGAGAATTTAGCATATAGCCTTTCATTACGTAAAGTTTCCAATACTAAACAAAGATGATCTGCGTGTTCTTCTTGGTTTTTAGAGTAAATCAAGATGTCATCAATAAACACGATCACGAACTTGTCCAAATACTTCTTCAATACGTGATTCATCAAATCCATAAAAGCAACTAGAGCATTTGTCAATCCAAATGGCATCACTAGAAACTCATAATGCCCATAGCGAGTTCTAAAGGTAGTCTTTGACACATCTTCAGGTTTAATCTTCAACTGGTGATAACCCGATCTCAGATCAATCTTTGAAAAATAAGCTGCGCCTTTCAGTTGATCAAACAAATCGTCAATTCGTGGTAAAGGATATTTATTCTTGATTGTCATTTTGTTTAACTCTCGGTAGTCTATGCACAACCTCATAGATCCGTCTTTCTTCTTTACAAATAGCACTGGAGCTCCCCAAGGGGATACACTTGGTCGAATTATGCCTTTATCTAATAGTTCTTGCAGTTGTGTGGCCAACTCCTTCATCTCAACTGGAGCCATTCGGTATGGTACTTTGGAAATCGGTGCAGTTTCTGGGGCGAGATCGATAGTGAATTCTATTTCTCGATCAGGAGGCAATCCAGGTAATTCTTCACGAAAAACATCCTTAAATTGATTCACTACAGGAATTTTGTCAATAGCAGGGGCTTGCTTCCCGTTGTAAACCACATGAGCTAAGTAGGCTTGACATCCTTGCCTTAGTAGTCTCTTCGCTTGGATCATAGTCAGAAAATTACGGGTAGGTTTTCTTCCGCGAAATTGTATTCTTTTGCCATTTGATCCCTTTAAACTAACCCACTTACGTCGACAATTGATTTGAGCATCGTAACGTGCTAACCAATCCATTCCAAGAATTATATCAAACTCCCCTAAATTAAAAGAAAGAATATCTGCTTCAAAGCGTTGTCCTTGAATTTCGATTCAACAATTGGGACATATCTGATCTACAGGAACTTTTTCCTGATTTGCTACTTCTATAATCAAGGTCTCCCCTAATGGTACGGACTGAATATCAAGTTTGTTCATAAAATTCTCCGATATGAAAGATCTTGTCGCTCCCGAGTCAATCAAAACACATGCATCTATAGAATTTACTAAAAGCGTACCTGCAATTACATCGTTGTCAGCAATAGCATCCTTCACCATCATATTGAAAGTACGTGTAGTTGGCTTGTTGCTAGGAGGTGCCATGAGTCTAGGTACAGTTGTCTCCTTTGGTGGTGACTTGCAATCTCGTGAAATATGTCCTTTCTTTCCGCATTTGAAACAAGTAGTTGTCTTCTCCTTCTCCTTACAGTTCGAAGAATAATGCCCTTTCTGTCCATAATTGTATCAAACAATGTTGGAAAGATTACAAGGTCCTGGGTACTTCTTCCTACACGTACTGCATTCGGGTAATGGTGGCCTTCCTTGAATCAGATTGGCTGTCTGAGATGGTCTGAATTTCTGGTTGTTTCCCCTAGTGTCTTGATTCCCAATTCTCTTTATGTCATTGCTTCTGTCCTCCCACTTCACAAATGGTTTCTTTCCACTCCGAGCGTCAGGCTTCCTCTCAAAACTAGTTCCAAGATTATGAAACTTCCTCTTCTTCACATCCTTGTCCTTTAAGTACAACTAAGTTCCACTTTTGACAATAGATGCTTTCTGAACCAAAGTAGCATAGTTGGTGATTTCTAGTACCGCAACTCGATTCTAGATCCATGGCTTCAGCCCTAGTTGGAAACGTTTAGCTTTATTTTCGTAAGTATCCACATGGTACGGCACAAACCTAGAGAGTTCAGAAAACTTGGCTTCATATTCAGCTACAGACCTACAGTCATATTTCCTTGTTTAAGTTCCAGAAATTTGATCTCCATCTGATTTTCCAAGTATTTAGGAAAATATTTCTCTAAAAACAGCTGTGTGAACCTAGTCCACGGTATGACTACGTTTCCTTCCATTGCTCTCTTTGATTCCCACCAATAATTCGCTTTACCTTTTAACATGTCGGCTGCAAAATTGGTTTTCTTCTCTTCTTCTACTCCTACAATCTCAAAGGTCTTTTCCATCTCTCGTAACCAGATTCTTGCCTCAACAGGATCAGTGGTACCTTTAAACTCAGGGGGATTTAATGATTTGAAAGATTTAAAGGTAACTGTATTTTTAGCTGGTGGTGTAGGGGTTGAGCATTACAGACTTGAGGTATTTCTTGTCTAGGTGGATGATTCTGTGTATATTGTTTCAGGAATTCCACGAGTAAACCCATAGGCTCATTAGGATTCGGATTTGGTTGTACTGCGGGAGTTGGCTCAGGTTCTGGTTCGGGTTCTGGTTGAGGATTGGGATCAACATCATGGAGATCCTCTGCTGGGGGTACTTTTTGGTTCTTGCGGGGTCTACCTCTTTTAAGCATCTTTTTCTATTAAGATTGAAAACACAGAGCTTGGTTAAACAGGGTAACATACATACATATATATATATATATATATATATAGCAGAATATCAATGCTGGTAACGTAAATCCTCAAGGTCATATGTTGAATTCCGAAAATGCTGAAAATATATCTCAAATATCGTGGTTTAAAGAAATGCTTTAGTCGTTTTACAAAACGTTTCAGATTTTTCTTTTACTAAACAGAAGTGCTACTAACAAAGTATAACAATAATAATAAAATCTAAAACAGATAAAAGTGCAAAGATATTGATATCATCATATATAATCAAAATGGTACCATAAGGCACATTCAGTGACTATATCTGATATAAGCTAGCCAGCTAATACATAAGTCAAAACTACTCAATCTACTGAGTGCTGGTCTACCACTATCAGACTAGATACATGCTAAAATACATAAGCACCCTATACAGAAAGATCTATCCCTGACGCCAACAAAACTCGGGTCGCTAACAACTAACATATACGTAACCAAAAGATAGGGATAGGCAAGTCCATATATATGCCATCCCTCCAAAACGCCAAAATTCTAGGCTATGACATCAGCAATGGTCTCAGCGACCAAACATCTCACCAACGCGTCTATGGAACTCCGCGATGGCTCTAGTAGTCAAATCAGCACAACACTACGGTCAACAGCTCCTGTACTGGAAGATGGTAAGGCTGTGATATCAGTCTGCAATCCGATCAGGATAGAGATAGAGATCTGATGTACAATCTCCATAGGAACATCCCTCATAAGTAAGCCGCCTCCTCCATAAACTGTAGCAGGGTCAACTGACAGTAGTCGGAGTATAGCATCTCTAGTAGCAAAAACCTCCTCATAGCACATCCATACCCAACGAAACTACTGAAAAAGATGATCATGTATAACCCAGGGTACTGGCTCTCGATCCGCTATCTGCTGCATAGGCATACCAACTGACTACACTGGGAAAGGTGGAGCAGATGAAATCATCACTACTGGAGCAGGAATATGAATAGCGGGTGCAAGAGGAGCAGTGTCACATGCCGGTGCACTACTAACCGGTGGAATAGTGATATCTGGTACTGTAGGAACTGTAGGTGTCTCCACATAGATAGGTGCTGATGGAATGAGTAAATCCGTAAAAGTAGATACCACAATAGGAGCACCCGGTCCTGGAACAGTAAAACTCCCACTGAGTGGAGCAGTGGAACAAACTGGTGAAAGCTGACTGTCATCCATTGGCTCAGATATATCAATCCCCGGAACCTCATGTCTATATAGGTCTGGTGTGGGTACAGGTGTGGTAGATGCAGCAATATAAATAGGAACGACTTGATCACCCTCAGAAAGTGTAGAAGAGTCTGGTATCACAATGATCTGATCTGGCGAGTCTAACAAGTCAATGATCTGCGGAGATGGCGAGGGAAGAATCTGAATAGAAGAATCATCCGACTCCTCTGACGGGTCGCTCTCCGAAGAAGAATCCAAGGGTCCTACCGAATATGGGGTAGGTGACCTATCTCTAACGGATCGATGACCGGAGGGAACTGGCGAACCTGACGATGACATCTACAAATGACAAAAACTCTATCACAATAGGGTCCAACTCAAAATATAGTATACATATACACATAACATATAACTGACAGCCCGTTAGGGTTTTTACTCTACAATTATGGAGCTATAGCTCAAAATAATCTTATAAATCGATGTTTATACCTTTCGTCTCTCGCTCCGTCATATCCCTAGGATCTCTCGCTTCCCTAAGAATATAACTAACGCTCTGATACCAAGTTGTGACGCCCCCAAATCCACTATTTGTAGACTTAGGTCACCACGCATCATCATCACCTGCCTTATATAAAATACAATACATTTCATAATAAACATAAAGTTTTATCATAACGACAGTGGTCCCATTCCACAAGTCCAAACATCGACATGTCTCTGAATTATTACAACGTATTACTAGTACACATGATATCACTAAACATGTTGAAACATATGCTAACGGTCTTTGATATGGACGTAGCCTCTGAGGTAGACACTCTAGTATAGCTCGGTGCCTTAGTGCATTTCCTCCTTCCCCTTGACCTTGCAACGAGAGGTTTCGCCTTTTTCCGTCTTCACTGAAAAATATTATTAACAACAAGAATGAGCAACTATATGCCCAGCAAGTCCTCTGACTCGCTCTCTCACTAACAATGGAATTGAAAAGGAAAACAACTCTATCTACGAAGGGAACTCGTATGCAAGCAAAGTGCCCTGATAATACTTACTGATAGGCCCAAACAACTTATCTCTGAATAACAGAAGTTAGAGTTTAAAAGCTTGAGATACTGGTCTTCCGCCTTTACGATACCCCACAGCGCGATCAACCGCTCTGTCGCAAGTACCGCACACCCGTGATACCCCATAGTACGATCACTACTATGTCTAAAGTACCACTATGTCATTTTGCTAGCAAAAAGGTGGTTGAAAAGTCAACCTGGCAACTTTTGTGCCAAAGCGTTAATATTTTTCTTTCGATACCACGAGTTCATTCCTCGTGTTGATCTGGAAGAAAACCCATGGGCCACTCCCATGTTGACCAGTAGAGGTACATGATTATTTCTCCGAATATAATTGATTGATTTGGAATCTTATTCGATTCTGGCCGATCGCCAGTCTATACTTTGTACGATACAGACCTGAACAATAGGCCGTTACGATATTTTCAAGAGAAACTAATTTATTATATTGACACGAACAATATGTCAATTCAAGACAATAAAGTAACAACCTTGAACAAGAAAGGTTCGTTGATCAGAATAAATCTGGTGGAGTCATCTTGAAATAATAAGAACGACTCGATTCAGAAAGAAAACTTCCAAATACGCTAGAATAGGTATTTTAGAGGCAATTCTGATGATATACTATTTTTCTATTCATTATTCTGAATGTGTTTATTTTGATTCGAACAATGAATCAAATTTGATAATTTAACAAAATTTATCGGATCTGAACTATAGATTCGATTGAAGTCAATAAAATCTAAACTACCTCGATATATGAGCATAGTTATAACTGAAATAATCTTTAAGGGTCATCTCGAACAAATAAGAGGCCCTAGATTTCAATCTAAGTACGTTCTATGAATTTATCAAAATTTTGGGAAAATCTCCATAATTTTTTTCTAAATCAATATGATGATAAACAAGATATTTTATAACGAACTGGCAATTCAGAACATACTTTAACAGAATAATATCTCAGCATTTCTCGAAATATTTCAAAAGGAGTGAGGGTCAGAAGGGACTTGCCTCGATCTCGGAGTGCAGTAAATGCAGATAAAATTTATATGTTACCCGTGAACTTGGCATCGATCTACGGCTCGGGACTTATGCTCTAAAAATGGCAACCAGAAATACGTGAGCGATTCGTCAAAATAAAATATTTCTGAACCGATAATATAATATTTAAATACTAAAATATTTCCTGAAAATCTCTTAAATAAGTAACGAAAAATAATTCCCGGATAATAACTCTTCTTCGAACTCTGGTATCTAATCTAGAAAATATGTACTATTTTAATATCCGTAAATCCCGCTTAAAACGAAAATAGGGTTTCCGAATATAACGGCAATAATCTATTTTTTAATCTCGTACATAATTAAATATTATTCCGATTTTAGCCTCTAAAATAATCTGATTCGATCCGGTTAATCAAAATAGTCCGGAAATGCTAAATATTAGTCTTCTAAAATAAATCCATATTCAACTATATTTATTCATAATTATTCCCCCCTTTTTTTATCAACGAATCATTATATCTCCAAATTACATCCAAATAATCACTAAATATTTCTATTTAACTAATTAATCAATTACACCATTTTTATTAAACTATTTATTACCATCCATTTCTAAATAATATTCCAAATTTAGAATATTCCAAATTAAATCAAGTGAACCCCTCATATATATATATATATATATATATATATATATATATATATATATATATATATATATATCCCGATTAAAACATTCAACCATCAATTTATACACTGTAGCAGCGGCGCGTGGGGCCCACCTGCCACCACCACCGCCATGCCTCCCTCTCCCCTACACTTTCTCTCTCCCGTACTTCTCTCTCTCTCTCTCGCCATTCTCTCTCCCTCTCCCTCCGTTCTCTTCCCCTCTCTTTCTCTTCCGTTCTCTCTCCCTCTCCCTCCGTTCTCTCTCTCTCTCTCCATCATCTCTCCCTCCTCTGCTCTCTCTCCCGTCCATCTGCCGTCCTCCGTAATCTTTTAACCACCACCACCAATCGGTGGTGATTGCTTCGCCCAAACCAACCACCGTCCCTCCCTTCTCCGACAACACTACAACCTCCCCCTTTTAACTCCGATTCAAGCCACCAATCACCCCTCCACTCCGCTACCAAACGCCGATCACCACCACAACAACCCACATCGGACACAACCAACCTAAATCTCTAAGTACGAATCGAATTTAAACCCACCAAATTCAAAAGAAACAAGATCGGAAACAAAACAAAAAAAATTAACAGAAAGACAACTACCTGAGGCTATATGTGGTGGGTTTTGTTTAATTAAAGGAGACATTATGGGACTTTAACAGGAAAGGAGAGTTAGAGATTTTTTTGTTTGTGAGAAAGTGATGTATCCCTTTTTATTATCCTCTCTGATCCAATCTTATTAGCCAGATTACTCTCTAGACATTATTTAATTACTACGTGGTTATCTCCTAACCACACAACAAAATACGCTAATCTATTAACACTTAATCATCCTATTTCTCCCATGCTGGCCAGTTAAAACGAGACCCTAATTTTGCTTTCTAAAATAAATTTTGGGCTTTAAATTAATATAAATCAAAATTAAAATCCTATTCTCATACATTTCCTAATTTAGTAAATACCAAATAAATATAAATAAATATAAAATGATATAATATAATATAATATGTACATATATATATATATATATATATATATATATATATATATATATATATATATATATATATATATATATATATAATTCTGAAATTTACGGCACTCGTACTAATTTAAAATAAATAATTCAAATACTATTGTATCGTTCTTAAACAAAATTTAAATACTGAGTAGAAAAATTTATTCGAAAATTCGCAGTTATTACAGGAACCTTACTTGAGAACTGTTATTTAATTGTTTGACTTCCCGGTCATATATCTTTTAAAACTATTCCTTTCACTCGCAACTTGGTTGCTTTTCATCAAGACGAGTCTTTGTGTTACATCCTCATCGTTCGAGGGGTAAGATTGTTGGAACAAGTCGATATCCATTAACAAGCAACTGCTTGGGAAATATTGGTGAATTTTCCTTTCCAACTAGATACGACTACTTTGTGGAGTCCTATCAACAAGTATTACACTTGGGGAAAGGGGGACGAGTTTTACGTTTCAGAGTCATGGATTTACTCGAACTAGGAGTATTTGTGTAAGAGGCTGTGGGACAGTCCATCATTGAAACTTTTTGTAAGAGGCTGTGGGACAGTCCATCATTGTAAACTGGTAGAAGAGGATGTGGGACAGTCCATCCTTGAAATAGGGTCCGAGTGGCGCCGGCCCCGACTAAGCCCAAAGATGGCTAGGGAGATCCGGCGTATGGTGGTGTCCATATGTTCTTCCTTCTACATGTAGAGAAACAAATTTTGAGGTACACGACCTGCGATTGATCATCGTAAGGTAGTGTCATCTGGCGCGACATACTCCAGCATTGGTTCATCATCCAAATCTATTTATTTTCCGCAACATGAAGTATCACTCATGTTGACAGGGTTTGAAACTGTTCAGAACTAAAAGTACTCTGAGTTACCTGGTAACTTCATCGTTTATATTATACTGGCACTATGTTCGTTAATGCATGGCATATGGTTTCAAAATACTTTTGAACTGTTATATATATTATTGTTCAGTTATATATTACTTTTGGTGGGCTATTTCTCACCCTTGCTTTATTTATTATATCACAACAACAGCTAAATCTGATGGCCCGCACAAGGCACACTCAACGCAATCAGGTGAAAGCCGTCAGAGGGTTACTCGCTGATATCATAGCTACCATTGCTGAGGAGGAAGCTATTAGTAGGCTAATTGTTAGCTCTTGAGTATCCGATGTAATGACTAGTATGACTTATGTAAATGGATGGCAAAGAGCATGCAAGTTAAATTGTAATTCTTTTGGGTTGTAATAACTCAAACTTGTTATTAATAATATTTAATAGTTACTCTGATTTCATCACTGGGACTATAACGGGTGTGTTTTATGTTGTTGTTTTGGGTCACAAGGTTGTGATTTAGTTTATGTTGGTTTTGTGGTTGGAAATTGAGTCCGTAATGACCGGATCCCCGACCCCGGATCTGGGGCTATTACACAATCTGTGTAGAAACTAAGCCATAAACTGGGCTTCCGGTACCCTTTGGCAGCTGTTTGCACTAATACACGCAAGCGTACGTGGTCACAACTAATATAGATTTAAGTCAAGTTCGTTCCCACAGAGATCTGGTTTAGGTTTCAATTCAGTTAATACACTTATGCAACAATGTATGGTTTTTATTCACTGCTAAGACAATTAACAAGATTGAGTTTTGAATAACTAAATTTAACTAAAAAGCAAATTAACAAACTAAGAATTAATTAACTAATGCGAATTGGAATCAAATTACTTATGCAAGAGAAAACATGGGATCCTAACTTCATTAAATACTTCGCTTAGATCTGACGCCTTTAATCAATGCATGTGATGATTATGATATCTGATCAAACAACACGAAACAAGTATAAGCTACCTCTCAGTATACGAATACCAAACTACTCATACATCCACAAAAGAGATAGAAGATGGGTAGACACAAATTATGTTTAGACCCTATATGTCTATAGAATTTGAAAACATAACGGTTGAAGAACAAGTTATCCATAAAGATGACACAGGGCAGCGTAAGATAGTTCAAATTACACTACGAATCATGTTGGTAAACAATCATGAACCTATGCTAGCATGACAAGTTCTAAATCTCAAGATCCACCGTCGCTTCACAAGAGATTAAAAGATTAGATGTTAGCTACGCATCTAACAATTAAACATAACCATACGAGGATATCAATTATACATCACACATAGATTCTTAAAGTAATCAAACTACTAAACTCCATAAATAAATTCGTTAGAATCCCATGACAACGATTAGTTCATAATCGAACCACTCATCATCATGGGATCTGATGAAACCATGGTAATAAACAAGGTATTAAAGATTACAAATAAACTAGAGTAATGAGTTAAGAAAACAAATTCCAAAAACATCCAAGAGTTCGCCTAATAGAAGAAAATGAAAAGTAGATCTAGATCTTCGTTGCTTATCACGAGCGTAGGAATCCTTCTCCAACTCTGAATTTCTGTCTCTCAGCTCTCTCTCTGTTTATTCTAAGTTATCCTCCATATTACAATGATAGGACATGTTTAAATAGGCCCTGGAAATCTTTTCCAGCAGAAAAGTCCTAAAATATAACTTAAAATCGGAACAGGAAAGAAATTCAGGATTTTTCAAGGGAGTGCAGCGCGGCCAGCGCTGCTAGCGCTACTGGGCACTATTCAAGTGCTGCCAGCGCTTCCTATAGCGCAGCCTACCCCACAGATTCTGCCAATTTCTGAATTTTACTCTATTTTCTTCGTTTTTGCTCCGTTTTCTCCCGTTCCTTTTGCGTTAACTCCCGTTTTCAATTCTCTTAGCTTATAATCATCATGGTAGCATATGTAAAGCTTCCATTCTTCATTCCAAGCTCAATTCCAATTCCGAAATCGACGGAAATTAGCAACCCTAACCGACATTTTACAAACCTGCACAACTAGACAAAAACACATCAAAACTACAATAAACTTGAGACCAAGACACCAATATAAGCCGATATGGAACGCTCCAAGTGGATATAAAATCCACTTATCACACCCCCAAACTTAAACCGATGTTTGTCCTCAAGCATAAACAAATCTATGCTATACTATTATAAGCGAAACAGGGTATAATTGGTTGGTCAGTCGTCGGTTAACACCTTCCCAAAAAGTTTGCTAACACCTTCCAAAAATGAAAAAAAAATTAAAATACATATAAAATTTTATTTTACATAAAATAAACCACATATTTAACCTAATAACAAACTCTTTTAATTACACTCCAATTAATATTCAATTACATACTCTTTTAGTTATATTTGAGTTAAAATTCTTCAACACCCAACTTTTTTAGACTCTATACTATACTATTATAAGCGAAACAAGGTATAATTGGTTGGTCAGTCGGTCGGTTAACACCTTCCAAAAAAGTTTGCTAACACCTTACAAAAATGAAAAAATAAATTAAAATACATATAAAATTTTGTTTTACAAAAAATAAACCACATATTTTACTTAATAATAAACTCTTTTAATTACACTCTAATTAGTATTCAGTTACATGCACTTTTATTTATATTTGATTTAAAATTCTTCACCCACACCCAACTTTTTGAGACTCTTTCATGCAATTACTTGGAAACCAAATATTTTCAAAATCAATTTAAATAATTTTAATATCACATATTTATTAACAAATTTATAAAAAAATTGGTTGGTTAAAGCTTTCCAAAAAAATTGTTAACACATTTCTAAAAATAATAAGTTAAAAAAATTATATTAAAAATATTAGTTTATTTATTATAAACGAGAAAATTATCAATCTATCTATACTATCTATAATATATACTATTATAAGCGAAACAAGGTATAATTGGTCGGTCGGTCGTTTAACACCTTCCCAAAAAGTTTGTTAACACCTTTCAAAAATGAAAAAATAAATTAAAATACCTATAAAATTTTATTTTACAAAAAATAAACCACATATCTATATTATACTATTATAAGCGAAACAAGGTATAATTGGTTAGTCAGTCGGTCGGTTAACACCTTCCCAAAAAGTTTGCTAACACCTTCCAAAAATGAAAAAATAAATTAAAATACATATAAAATTTTATTTTACAAAAAATAAACCACATATCTATACTATACTATTATAAGCGAAACAGGTATAATTGGTTGGTCAGTCGGTCGGTTAACACCTTCCCAAAAAGTTTGCTAACACCTTCCAAAAATGAAAAAATAAATTAAAATACATATAAATTTTATTTTACAAAAAATAAACCACATATTTAACCTAATAACAAACTCTTTTAATTACACTCCAATTAATATTCAATTACATACTCTTTTAGTTATATTTGTGTTAAAATTCTTCAGCACCCAACTTTTTTAAACTCTTTTAATTACTTGGAAACCAAATATTTTCAAAATCAATTTAAATAATTTTAATATCACATATTTATTAACAAATTTGCAACAAATTATAAGTCAAAAAAACTATATAATAAACAGTTAAAATTTCACACAATTACAAATTAATACTAAATTCTATTTTGAACAAATATTACATTATGGATTATTATGGAATCATAATTTGAAGGTATAATTGATTGGCTGGTTGGTCGATTAACACCATCCTAAAAAGTTTGCTAACACCTTCCAAAAATGAAAAAATAAATTAAAATGCAAATGAAATTTTATTTTACAAAACATAAACCACATATTTAACTTAATAACAAACACTTTTAATTATACTCCAATTATTATTCAATTACATACTCTTTTAGTTATACTAGCTTAAACCCTGTGCAATGAACGGATTTTTTTTACTATTATATTATTTTTTCAATAATTGGAATGAATTTTTTATGATATGAATTTTGTAAATTACATTTTTAAATAATAAGATTTTAAAATAATTATATATATATATATATATATACATATATTGGCCATATTGTTTTTTAAAAAAGGAAAAATTAGTTAAAAAATATTGATAAGATGATACGTTTTAGTTTAAAAAAGGTAATCAGTCAATTATTAATTATTATGGTATTATTTTATTGAATAAAAATTATCTGTGATACCATTGGAAAATGATAGGTTTTAGTAAGAGAAAATATAAAAGGTAACATGTTTTAGTTGAAAATGTAATTTGTTAGTTATTAGTAATCATAGTAATATTATTTTATTTCATTAAATATAATTGCCCGTAATATTTGTAGAATATAAAAGTTTACATGTTTACCTAAAAATGAAATTAATCAGTTATTAAAAAATAGAAAAGATAACATGTTTTTACCAATAATAAATATTTAAGTAAGGATACTTAAGTAAGAAAAGAAAGTTTGAAAATGAGATATTTTAGTTTGAAAATGAGATATTTTATTTAGAAAAAATAGAAAATATATTACGTTTTAGCTGAAAAAGGTAATCAAATAGTTATTAGTAATTATAATTTTTGAGATTATGTCTTAGGTAAGTTTCCGGGATACACAAATTTTATATGCAAATATGGGGTGGACATTTTTGTAAAATCAGGATTCGTTTAAAATTTTACAATATTAATAATTAGCCATACTGGCCCAGTAAGTTTTAAAGGTTAATTTTTAAAGTATCTCAGGAAACTTTCCTGAGGTTAATGGTCCTTTTTCTCATAATTTTATTAGTTAATTTTGTTAAATAGAATGACGCGTGATATTTTTGGAAAAGATAGGTTATAGTCAGAGAAGTTAGAAAAGATAATGTGTTTTATTTGAAAAGTAATTTGTTAGTTATTAGGAATTATAATATCGTTATTTTATTTTGTAAAATAGAACTACATGTTTTTACCAATAATTAATATTTAAGTAAAATATAAAAGTTTATTCATTAATTAGAATGGTCATATTTTTGGAAAGAAGATATTTTAGTTAGAAAAGCTAATAGTTGAAAAAGGTAATTGGTTAGTTATTATTTAGGAGAAGTGTTGGAAAGAGCTGCGTATAATATTTTGAAAAAATATTTTGTTTTGTTTTTTTATAATTAAGTAAAATCATTAAGGATAATAAAGTAAAACAACATGTTTTTACTAATAATAAATATTTGAGTAAAGATAATTAAGTATAAAAATAAGTTTGAAAATGATATATTTTAGTTAAAAAATATAAAAAAATATATTATCTTTTAGCTGGAAAATTTAATCAGTTAGTTATTAGTAATTATAATATTATTATTTTATTTCATTAATTAGAACGATCATTTTTTTTTGAAAGAAGAGATTTAATATGAAAAATTAGAAAATGTAATAGCTCAAAAAGGTAATTGTTTAGTTTTAATTTAGTAGAAGTGTTGAGAGATGCGTGTAATATTTTGTGAAAAAATTGTGTTTATTTTTAATAATTAAGGATAATAATGTATAATAATTAAATAAGGTAAGTACCGTACCGTGCCAAAAAACAGGTACCAAAACTTTTAATATTTCGTCTTTTATAATATAGTATATTGTCTGAGTTAAAATTCTTCACCTACACCCAACTTTTTTAGACTCTTTTAATTACTTGGAAACCAAATATTTTCAAAATCAATTTAAATAATTTTAATATCACATATTTATTAACAAATTTACAACAAATTATAAATCAACGAAGTGAAAACAAACTAAAACCATGTAATAAACAATAAAATTTTTACATAATTACAAATTAATATTAAATTCTAACTTAAACAAATATTACATTATGGATTATTACGGAATCATAATTTGAATATGATAATATCAACAAAAATTTGAATGTAAATATATAAGATACTTTCATTTATATTTATATTATTATGACAAAATATAGTCATAATTCGAACAATATATCATATAATTAAACGATTATTATTCAATATTATATATTATGCCAATATTATGTTAAGTAATATATATGAGATAAATAATTATTAAAATATAAATAAAAAGTTATTTAAATTTAAGAAAGCCGTGCATCGCACGGGTTATAGGCTAGTATAACTATATACAACTAACTAGTACCACTTCCGTAGGTGATCACGGTTGCATTTGACATATGCAACAAGCCCTTTAAACCCCTAGGTAGCCCTAGTAGACGAGTGAGGTCTCGTGAGGGCCTATATCGAATGTACTCACAAAATCCATCTAACTAATCAATGCAATGCAAGAATGCAACTAATACGAAATTACAATGATCCCCCTTTAACTAACCAAAACCAACTAGCAAGCAAATATCTCAAAGATTGCAACCAAATCCAAATAGAGCTCGACTAAGTCCCCGTATACTAACAATGCATGAATAGGAACGTGCGTGTGTGCGATGCTCATCAGATATACTCCTAACACTAGATCAAAAATCATACCCATTCTTCGCCAAGACAATCACAAGTTTATAAATAGAATATACGGTAAACACTTCATAACCTAAAGACACCTCCATCCTCATCTGAGTTAGCCAAAAATTCATGCTTTATTACTAAACAACAACTACGACACATAATATAACAAGCATGCTTATTTAACCGTGCAATGGATGAGACCCCAAAAGGCTTATACAATAATACCCATGTAGCGAGCGTTAGGTTAGTGGATCCCAGACTATAAAAGCTTTAGGTCACTAGGCACAAAGTCCCCGCGAACTTAATTGCTCGAGTATTAAAGAGCTCACGCTGCTTAATTCTGCATTTAACAATTTAAACATAACATACATTTTTTTCTTTTTTTCTTGATTTTTTTTTTCCTTCTTATATGCAATCTGGAATGAGAATTCTCATCCAACCCTAGACTACTCATAAAAATATGAGCCGGCTACTAGCCATTTGACGCCTAGCCATTATTGACAAATATTAACAATTAGCATGACATCCCTGGTTTCCCCCAAACTTAGACTTTAGTGCTCCTACGCCATCAGGGGAATAACAAAAATTCTAAATATAAAAAAGTGATTAATTCTAAAACAACAAAACAAGCATGACCTCAACCTAGCCCAAAAGCAAACGATGAGACTGTGTAAAGATTTTGTGTCTGAAACATGCAAGTCAATTCCTAGGAACTATAAAGCAACCCTCTATTCATCATTACCACACTCAAATAGAGATCGACCTACCAATCTGAATTAGCTCATCCTAAGGGATCATGAAATATGCATGCTATGCAACTAAAATGGACTCTCATGACAAAACAAACAAAAATAACAGAATGCCCTATATGAAACAAAACATGCAATAATACGAACAAAACAAGAATGAATTACACTACGTATGCAAAATATGATATCTATATGAACACAATGACACAACTAACACTACTTATCCCCCAAATCACCCCCAAACTTAAAATATTCAATGTCCCCATTGAAGGTAATACAAGGGGTAGCAGACATACCTAATCATCGGCAGGATCACCCTCCTCGGGTGGTACATCTGGTGGTGGATAAAGAGAATGAGCTCCAAAAACTAGCCAAAGAAAACTCGTACCTTGAATCCCCTAAACTTGAATTAGAGAGTCCTTGAAAGCTTGAATGGGGTGAAAGTTTTTTTTTTAACAACGAAAAATTACCGAAACAAGTGGGTTGCCTCCCACGAAGTGCTATCGTTGACATCATTTAGCCGGACGTTGCTTCCTCACTTCATGGCGGTTTCAAGAGAATAATAGGATCGCCCTCATTAGAAAGACCATTCACACACATGCTGACATCTCGTTTACTTACTCTCAACACAACTTTTCTTTCACTCTTGATCTTGATTTCTCCACCCGTCGACTTCTTCGTCTTCTTTTTCTTTCTCACACCTCTAATGTGTTTATCCCTCTCAGTCAAATGAACAAAACACTCTTCTACCTCATCATCAACTATCCACCTTCTTAACATATTATCATGACCCTCTTCAAAAATCACTAACTCATCATTCAAAAGGACATACCTCAAATGCGATGGAAGTTATCCGAGATTTACATTCGAGAGATCTTGTATGGAAGATTTAACAGCATCAATTTCCTCCAGCATCTTAACTCACTCAGAATTCTCCGAAAAATTTGGAACACTAGGCACTGCATCCAATTTCAAATCACCTTTTTCTTCTTGGAAAGACAATTCAAGGGATTCCACAGAAAAGCACACTTCTGGATCATCTGAAATCTTCGTGGGAGCAAACACATTAAAGGTGGCCTTATCATCTTGCACCCGCATATAGTTAACTCCCCTTTCTGCACATCAATCAAAGTTCGGCTGGTAGCTAGGAATGGCCTTCCCAAGATGATAGGAATCTTCTTATCTTCCTCAAAGTCTAGAATGAAAAAATTAGCAGGAAAGATAAACTCGTCCACCTTTACCAAGACATCCTCCACTATACCTCTAGAATATGTGATCGACCGATCAGCCATCTGTAAGGAGATGTTTGTAGGTTTTGGATCCGGTAGACCAAGTTTCATGAAGATAGACAGTGGCACTAGATTGGTACTAGCTCCCAAGTCATACAAACACTTGTCGAAAGATAAGTTGCAAATAGTGCACAGGATGGTGAAACTTCCCGGATCTTTAAGTTTAGGAGGCAACTTTTGCTACAGAACAGCACTGCACTCTTCCATCAAAGCAACGGTCTCTAATTCATCAAGCTTCAACTTCCTTGATAAAATCCCCTTCATGCACTAATACACGCAAGCGTACGTGGTCACAAGTAATATAGATTTAAATCAAGTTTGTTCCCACAGAGATCTGGTTTAGGTTTCAATTCAGTTAATGCACTTATGCAACAATGTATGGTTTTTATTCACTGCTAAGACAATTAACAAGATTGAGTTTTGAATAACTAAATTTAACTAAAAAGAAAATTAACAAACTAAGAATTAATTAACTAATGCGAATTGAAATCAAATTACTTATACAAGAGAAAACATGGGATCCTAACTTCATTAAATACTTCGCTTAGATCTGACGCCTTTAATCAATGCATTTGATGATTATGATATCTGATCAGATAACACGAAACAAGTATAGGCTACCTCTCAGTATACGAATACCAAACTACTCATACATCCACAAAAGAGATAGAAGATGGGTAGACACCAATTATGTTAAGACCCTATATGTCTATAGAATTTGAAAACATAACGGTTGAAGAACAAGTTATCCATAAAGATCACACAGGGCAGCGTAAGATAGTTCAAATTACACTACGAATCATGTTGGTAAACAATCATGAACCTATGCTAGCATGGCAAGTTCTAAATCTCAAGAGATTTAGATGTTAGCTACGCATCTAACAATTAAACAATTAAACACAACCATACGAGGATATCAATTATACATCACACACAGATTCTTAAAGCAATCAAACTACTAAACTCCGTAAATAAATAGAATCCCGTCACAACGATTAGTTCATAATCGAACCGCTCGTCATCATGGGATCTGATGAAACCATGGTAATAAACAAGGTATTAAAGATTACAAATAAACTAGAGTAATGAGTTAAGAAAACAAATTCCAAAAACATCCAAGAGTTCGCCTAATAGAAGAAAATGAAAAGTAGATCTAGATCTCCGTTGCTTGTCACGAGCGTAGGAATCCTTCTCCAACTCTGAATCTCTGTCTCTCAGCTCTCTCTCTCTCTCTCTCTGTTTATTCTAAGTTATCCTCCACATTACAATGATAGGACGTGTTTAAATAGGCCCTGGAAATCTTTTCCAGCAAGAAAACTCCTAAAATACAACTTAAAATCAGAACAGGAAAGAAATTCAGGATTTTTCCATGGAGTGCAGCGCGGCCAGCGCTACTTGGCACTATTCAAGGGCTGCCAGCGCTTCCTGTAGCGCATCCTGCCCCACAGATTCTGTCAATTTCTGAATTTTACTCTATTTTCTTTGTTTTTTCTCCGTTTTCTCCCGTTCCTTTTGCGTTAACTCCCGTCTTCAATTCTCTTAGCTTATAATCATCATGGTAGCATAAGTAAAGCTTCCATTCTTCACTCCAACCTCAATTCCAATTCCAAAATCGATGAAAATCAGCAACCCTAACCGACATTTTACAAACCTGCACAACTAGACAAAAACACATCAAAACTACAACAAACTTGGGGCCAAGACACCAATTTAAGCCGATATGGAACGTTCCAAGTGGATATAAAATCCACTTATCAGCAGCTCCCAAGGGGTTACCGCGCGGGAAGTGATAAGGGTATACGGAACCGGGGGGACCCCTAAGATAATTACTATGGGTAGTCCCTAGTTAACAGTTATCAGTATGTGGTTCCCGGATCGGGCTTTCCAGAATGGTTAACCAGGCAGCCTACCGAGAGGAATGGCAAAGAGGGGTTACCGGATAACAGTCATGGCATCCCCGGGAACCTGACAAACCCGCTGTAATGATAAGGATGACCTTTTATATCTTAGAAGCCTGTCTATATCACTTAAAAACACTTCTAAACATATATACATTAAGTTATTAGAGGATACATGTCATATATACTTGATTAAATCATACAAAATCATGATAAATACAAGGGATAATCATCCTACACTCCTAAAACAGCATGCTAACATGAAAATATACATCATACACGATTTATATCAGAAATAACAGTCATTATCCCACTGGAGAGAGGATAACTCATCATAAACAATCGATCATATCATTTCAAGAACTACATACGGGCTTGATCTCCTATAAATAGGAGTATGTAGGCTGTTTACGGGATCTCTTAGGCACTTTGACACCTTGAGTAACATAGAGCACGTATACTCTTATGTGACACATCATTAGGGTTCTTGACAGGCCAACATCCGGTCCTTGAGCCCTAATTCCCATTAATCCAGTCCGATCCTCCGAGGAACCACCTCCCGTGTTCTTCGAAAACCCATAGCTGTGAGCCTTTCTGGGCAGCTATCTATAGATCTCCAGCTGCGAGCCTTTCCGGGCAGTTGGGCGATTCCGTATTCATTGGCGCTATTCCAGCAACGGCCTCCTAATTTGTTGTGACAAATTCTTCCCACAACAATTGGCACCCGAATGAGGGGCCTCAAAAATTGTCGTTTGGAGGAGATATGGCGAGTAACAATTCCGATAGCGATAAGACACCGTCTCAGGATGGAAAAGAAGACAATGGTGATGTTAGTAACAAGGATATTCTGGACCATGTGGTCGCTATGTCTCCAAGAATTGACCATTTGGAGAAGAATTCTGAGAGAATGAAAAGGTGGCGTAAAAAGTAAAAGTCGAGGGCCAAAAAAATTTGACTCCAACAAAGCTAGATTTTGAATCTGAAAAAGATGATGAGGATAATACTGATTATGTCCCATCTGATGAAGAAGAAGCAGGAGAGTCTGAGGCTGAAAAGTATGAGGGTGACCAATCTGATGACATGGAAGCCCAGAGTTCCGAAGGCTCACCCACTAGAAGCCTAAGTGTTTTTGACAGAATTGGCAAAAGGCTGACCAATAAGGACCTTCCCATAAGCTGGTAAATACTGGAAGTAGAAATCGAAGAGATGGCAATGGGTGTTCCCACATTCAGGGTTCCCGGGAGTACAGGGAGAGGTCCCACTCGGTACCCCCAAAGAATGACTCTAGAAGGTCTAGATCTGATGGCAGAAGGAGTCAGAGACAAAGTGGCCACACCTCTGGGCATAGGAGCATAAAATCCCACTCTACCAAAGTCTCTTCCGAGGGGGGTACCGACCAAGATTCCAGCTCTCATCAGAGTTTGGTTCCCAGGAAGAGTAAGACAGCTTACGAGGATGATGATTCTGGAAGTGATATGTTTTCAGATGGTGAGAATGGACAGTTCAAAATGTCTGATTGGAAGAAAGCTCTGGAGAAAATCAAGGAGGAGAAAAAGTTCAAATCCGAAGTCATTTCCGGTTCACCATTCTCTGCAAAGGTGAAGAAAGCGCCTTTGCCAAGGTTTTTTAAGATGAATACAGATTTGAAGTTTAATGGTAACTCCGATCCTGTTGAGTACCTGAGCCGTTTTAATACAGAGATGGATGTGTACCAAGTGGAAGACTTGGCTAGGTGCAGGTTACTAGCCTCCACTCTGAGTGGGAATGCCCACCAATGGTTTAAAAGGTTGGCTGAAGGATCCATTAAATCCTGGAGAAAGATAGAAGACCGCTTTATCTCTCAATTTAGGGCTACCGTGGCTTATGCCCCACCGGTTAACACTTTGGCTAATATCAAGCAAGAGGAACGTGAGACTTTAAGGTAGTATTTCAAAAGGTTTAATAAACAAGTGCCTAAGGTGAAGAAGGCTTCTGATGAAACCCTGAAGAATTTCCTGATAGCCGGGGTTAGGCTAGGAACCGAATTTTGGAAGGAGTTGCAAACTGAGGAGCCCAGAACCAACAGGCGGAACGCCCCAAAGTGATTGAGGAGTCAATGGCAAAGTTATCCAAAGATTCCAATTCTAGTGGTTGGAACAGAAATAAGAGGAATCGTTCCTAAAGCCTTAAAAACCGGTATTCCAATAAGAGGGCTTCCGGGAGTGGAACCGCCGGTGTGGGAGCCCCTCGTTATGATGACAAGACTGCCCCTATTGTTGTCAATACAACCAAGGACAGAGTTTCTATCAAGGACAGGATTACTCCAAGGTTGAATTTTTAAAAATATTCAGAATACACTCCTTTGACTGTCCCCATCGGCCATATTCTTGAAGTGAATGAGAAAAGTGGACAGTTCCATAGGCCTTACCGGGCAGGCCCTCCAGGGAGCAAGGGAAGTATTGTGATTTCCATGAGGCAAATGGCCATGAGACTGTCAATTGCAGGCACTTGAAAGATCAAATTGAAGAATTGATCAGAAACGGATACCTGGCCGAATTTGTGGCTCAAGAAGCTAAGAAGTATAAGGAAGGGAGAGACAATAAAGATAAAGTGTAACACCCCAAGATCCGGGGTCAGGGATCCGGTCGTTACGGTCTCAATTTCCATCCACAAAACCAATCATAACTTAAATTACAACCTTGTGACCCAAAACAACAACATAACACACCCGTTATAGTCCCAGAGATGAAATCAGAGTAACTGCCAAATTTTATTAATCACAAGCTTGAGTTCTTACAACCCAAAGAATTTCAATTTAATAACTACATATTCTTTACCATCCATTTACATGTCATAAAAATACATTAATACCCGAAAGCTAACATCTAGCCTACCAATAGCTTCTTACTCAGCAGTGGCAGCTATGATCTTACTCAGGAGTGGCAGCTATGATCTCAGCGGTTAATCCTCTGACGGCTATCACTTGCTCGCACCGATCGCACCTTGTGCGGGCCATCAGATCTAGCTATTGTTGTGATATAAATAAACAAAGCAAGGGTGAGCAATAGCCCACCAAAAGAATGTAACTAAACAGTGATAATATATAACAGTTTAAAAGTATCTTTGAAACCATATGCCATGCATTTACCAAGATGATGCCAGTGTAATATAAACGATGAAGTTACAAGGTAACTCAAAACATATCTTTCGCAGGAATATCTGCTATGAAAAGATAAGAGCTAGATATTATCACATTTCACAAAAAGGAAATTGCAGGAAAAATATGCAATTCTAGTTTTGAACAATTTTCAACCCTGCCAACACTGATAATGTTGCAAAAAATTTCTAACTCTGAGAAAATGAACTAATCCTGGAGCATTGACGCGCCAGAAGACATAACATTTACAATGATCAGTCGCATGTTTCCCCACTTTTGTTCTCTATATGTAGAAAGAAGCACCGACGGATTTACTTGTCTACCGCCCTCTGGAACCCCCGGCCAACGGTTGGGCCATTGCTGGACCGGTGCCACTCGGCCACTTACGCGGCTCCTAGTTCGAGTAACATCCATAACTCTGAAACGTAAAGTTCGTCCCCCTTTACCCAAGTATAATACTTGTTGATAAGACTCCACAAAGTAGTCGTATCTAGTTGGAAAGGAAAATTCACCAATATTTCCCAAGCTGTTGCTTGTTAATGGATACCAACTTGTTCCAACAATCTTACCTCTCGAATGATGAGAAGGTATACAAAGATTCAATAAGCAAATAGCAACCAAGTTGCGAGTGAAAAGAATAATTTCGAAGGATTTATCACCGGGAAGCCAACAAGATAAATAACATTTCTCAAGTAGGATTCCCGTATAATTTGAAAGATAGATTTGAATGAAGAATAGGATTTTTGAGAACCTTCCTTGATAAAATAATATTATTAATAAGACTCATGGATAATTTACATAGTATCTGAAGACCAAGGAAATTTTTGAATAAAATAACTTAGTTTAGAAATAGTTGAAAGAATTAAATAAATATTCAAAGAATATTTATTAAAGCATAAATAGTTCCAAAATATTCTTAATATAAAATATTTCTCATGAATAACACTCGAATAAATAATTCCTCGAATAAATATTCAAGTTAATGTCCAAGAAAATAATTAAAACCCTAAATGAATATTCAAGATAATATTCATTAAGCAATTAAGCTCAAGTGAATATTTGAAAATAATATTCATTAAATAAATAAACTCAAATGAATATTCAAATTAATATTCATTTAAATAAACCAAATCCTTAAACGAATATTTAAAATAATATTCATTAAATGAATAAAACTCAAATGAATATTTAATATTCAATTAATAAACTCAAATGAATATTCAAATTAATATTCATTTAAATAAATAAAGCTCAAGTGAATATTTAAAGTAATATTCATTAAATAAATCAAACCTTAAATGAATATTCGAAAATAATATTCATTTAATAAATAATATTCTAAATGAATATCGAAATAATATTCAATAAATAAACTCTCAACGAATATTAAGATAATATTCGTTTAATATTTCTCGACTGAGAATATGTTCAAATAACATTCTTCGAGATAAAATAATCCGTCGCTGGAATCCCTCCGGGTTTCCACGACTATTTCTATATCAAATACCGACTCCCGGTCTATAATAAAGGAATAAGATCGTACGCCCTTCACTAAGGGTCTTAGCAAAACAATCCGGCTTATAACTGATAATTCATATCTAATTTATAAGCCAATATCAATTCGTGAAACAAGTATTGCAATAGACTTGAAAGTAGGCATGCATGCTATGACATATGTATCAAAAACAACAGATATATATATTATAACAACAACAGTTCCAAGGTATTGAAAACTTGCCTGGTAATCCTGTAGGGGTAGTATGCCTCGGGTCAATCCGGTGATCTATAAATAGTCAAAATATCCGAGGTTAATCACTTAATACTTAGAAAGGCTAAGTATGCACTTTACTTATGCTAAAACACGTTTTCAAGCTATCTCGATATTCACCCTCTAGTGTAACTCTTATTAACACCGTTATAATCCGACACTTGGTCATTATTTAAGGCATGTCATTGCACTTACTCTGGGTAGGCACTTAAGTCATATAAGTCCTAGTGCCGGTCGTTTACTCGAAAAGATTATACCTCGAGTTTTATTATCCGTTTTCTAAACGATTTACCAAAGTTATAACCAAGTGTACTTTTAAGGGTTTCATTCGCACTTAACCTCGATTCGAACATTTTTATAAAATCGAAAAACGATCCGTTTGACATGAGGTTTTCTCTCACACCTTCCTTATGATCTCTAATATTTAATTACCAAGATTCGTCACTGAATTACATATTTTATAAGGGTTAAATTTCAGTTACGAACTCGCATTTACGGTTTCGAACCACTTTTACGATTTTGAGCATAACTCCTAAACCGTAAGTCCAAATGCTTCGATTCTCACGCCAAAACGATCTATGACTCGAGATCTACAAGGGTAGGTCATATAGTCATTATAGCTACTGTGATGCATGGTTTTCAAGGTCTAATGAAATTCGGGCATTACAACGGCTATATATCGGACGTTTCCAAATTTATCACAACAAACCAAGGCACAGCGGGCATACCATACATCCATAACATCAACCAACATTCATTTTACACTTCTTAGGGCAGTGGTAACATTTAACTCCAATACCCAACCCTTTTACACAGTGAACAATTATAAAATTCCTTAACATGCACTTATCTCTACATATCATCAAAACTATACTAAAAACTCATATGAACTAAAAGGGTGGGTTCGGGTTTTACCTTCCTTGATGCTCTAATAATACTAACAAAGCTTGATGATCCTCCTATAAGCCATAGATAGTCCTTAGGAAGCTAAATCTTGATCATTAAAACAAGGAAACAAGTTAGTAATTTCGATGTTACTATTCACCTCTTTAAAGAACCGGAAGAACGAAGGCCTTACACTGCTTTTATGCCTAAGACTTCTGAAGGAGAGTTGTAGAGAATCTTAATACCTTTCCAACAAGTTAAAGAACACCAAATTTCAATGAGAAATGAAGGAGATATGGCTATTTGAAAATCATTACAGAAACTATCAAGAATCTGGACTGTTCGGCTTCTTCACTTGGGGAGGAGATTTGACTAGGCTATACTCATTAGATTGCCATGAAATTTTGAACGAATGTTGCCCATGGAGTGGAGAAGCTATGGTTAAAATTTGGTGATTTTAGAAGCTCTAGATCGGGAGATATGAATTTTTTTTTAGCTTGGCTTTGCTGGGCAGTTTTGAAGAAATGGAGAGAATGGAGTTTTGCTTGCTTTTCACTTGTTCTCATCTTGAATTATTGCTATGTCTTGGATAATATCTTGTGTAAAGTCACTTTAATAAAGTGATTAGTTCATGGATGATGCAAATCAAGTGGACAAGTGTTGGCTTTTGTGCTAAGATGATGAGATTATGCTAACTAGTTGGTTTGATTCTAATTCTTCTAGTTAGCTTTATAACTAGCTTTGGTTACTTGCTTTTATCCACTTGCACATGCTTGTATCTTGGCTTCCAGCTTGTTCTTTGTCCGGTTATCGCTCAACTTCATTGATCGTTCGGAGGAATATCTCAAGGATCTCTAGTTAGGGTTTTACCGGAAACCTCCTTAATAATAATACTTCCATTCTCATTCCTCCTTTATAATTCTTGAATTTAAATTCCTTAAATCCTCTTAATAAATCCTTAAGTCTTTCAGTGTCCAGGGAATTCTCAGAGAAAATAAAAGTGCTCTTTTTCTGAATCCGATATCGTTTACGTACTCTTATCTCGCCCCTGGATCATGAATATGAACTCAGAAATCCATTCTGAGTACTTTTATATAGCGTCGTCTAATAATATTCTTATTTCCACCAAAAACACTATTCACACTTTATTCTCTTTTTATTCCTTATATTTATAAAAATGTTCTTCTCCTTTTTCGAGCGTTCCTTAACTCTTTCACGGAACCACTAGACTAATAACAGATATCGATTTGGATGACATGAGAATATTTCCTCTGTTAGGAATTCTCATAACTTATCTCCCTAGGAGATAGATTATTCTAATCTAATTGTCAACCCATTGCATTCTTCATGACATATAAACATTGGAATCTATATCCATTCAATACTCATTCATTAGAACTGTTAATACCTTGTAGTCGAAATCACTGTTCATTCTTTCATCAGTACCTAATAAAAAAAAGTTTTTTTTTTACCAAAAATCGGGGTTCTTACAGTCTCCCCTCCTTAAAAGGATTCCATCCCGGAATCAGGTAGAAGACAATTGGGTACTTTTCGGTTATTTCACTTTCCAGTTCTCCGGTCGATCCTTAAGCATTCCAATCCTTTTTCAGCACATCTTACTAGTGCTACAATACATCCTTTATCCTTTTTCATTAATCTTTGCTACTTTTCGTACATCACACTATTCGGGTTATGCTCTTACCCAGTCATATACTATTTCCTTTATTGGTATCTGCAATGACTTTCTTATCGCTATCGCGCTGCGAATTCGGAGATATCCTCACTCATACTATACTTTCCATGATTGATTTTATCTTTGCAATCATAATTGATATAAAGAAGTGGAAGAATTTATTGTGAGATCACTATGATCAATGAACACTTGTCATTTTGCGTAGTTAGTACAGAAGGGGGCCAGCCTTTACTATTTGACAAGCAATTAAACAATTAATGGTATTCTACTTAGACTTCTATCACACAGATAGATAGTCACGTGACAGTACCTCTCCTCCTTAAAAGGGTTGTTGTTCTCAATTCAAAAAGAAGATGAATAAGAGAGAAGAAATGAAAAGAATTTCAAAGAATTATAGAAAATTTTCATGATTGCGAAATATCATACTTTTAATTTTCCTCTAAACTCTAGAGGTTCATCAAAGAAGAAAAAAATAATCGTAATCGCATCAAATACTACGTTATCGCAATCTCATGTGTCAACATGTCCTCGCTGCTCTGTCCATCATTCTATGGACATATACTCTTGTTCAATCTTAGTAACACTCCCTTTTTTTGGAAGTCCTTCAACCTGTTCAGGTTAACTCTTAGATTCCTCGCTTGACAATATCGTTACTGACATTCCATATTTCGTTACTAGCTCTTTCATATTCATAATAATAACACTATCGGTCTATCATCCCGAGAGTTCGTTAGAAGCCCATCCATAACATTCCTTGCTTCTCATTTCATAATTACCTTCCCCAATCTTTTCTTTATCAATCACATCCTTCTGATTATCTGATTCCCATTCACTTCTGTTATTTAACTCCACTGTCATCTCATTATCGAGACACCCATCACCATCATATTTTTGGGATTAAACTTTCCTCTGTTCAACCATCTAGATCTTCACTTTCTCGATCCATGAGTCTTCTTATTGCTCAACCGATCTATTCCAAATTTCCTCGAATTTTTCAAACTTAACAGGAGTTAATCTTTATGTTATTTATGACTTCAATTTCAGCTTTCCGTTGTGACCAATACTTACAACGTCAATTTCATACTTTTCTTACCTCATTGTTGGGGTTTCTCAGGAGTTCGCATATCTACTCCCTTATTGATCCTCAACTCTATATTCATTTCTATCGATCACTTGGTTTCTATTTCTACTATAATCACTCTATGAACCATCGTAGCCTAATCATTCATTTCAAATATCACGTCATTCCTAAAATTAAACCATCCGAAATAAACCTGGACGATTTCTCTAGCTTAGCTCCAATATAATCTATTTCTATTTTCCATTCCGACATCCACCGTCTTTATTTCCTAATTTCTTAGAAAATCACCACTACATTAATGTAGTCCATTGCTGAATCACCATAGTTTGTCGTTTACGTAGCGCTTTAATAGCTAATCCTACGGTTTCCATAATTGTCAGATCAAAATCCTCTAGGAGGACAAAATAGTCACTATTCCCAAAATAATCCGTAGGGAATACTTCCTGAACTCGACGTAGATAATACATGAAGCAAATTAAATCGCAGAAAAGCTTCCAGAATCGCAGCTGGAATAGGCTGGTGAGATTATTAATCATATGTCTCCAATAGAAGACTGGAAGCTTAGCGGTTTACTTAATCGCTTTCCGAACCTTGTTAATTCTTTTCACAAGGATATTTTTCAGCATCACGAATCTCCCACCTCATATTCTCTATCTTGATTGCACAGAAATACACCAACATAAACTTGCTTGTCATTCATCATCATGCCAATTGGCTTATCAATATCAGTACCATCTCTGTTTCTTGCTATCTACTACCAACCCCTTCCTGGTCCAGTCCTTTCTTTTATTGCTTTTCCAAAAAGCCAATTCTGCCTCCTGTATTCAATCATCCCTTATTACCTAACCTCTCCTCTCTCTTTCTAAAAGAAGGCGAGTCTCTTGGGGAATTAGGTCGGGCCTGTCGTAAAGCCTCCTAATGTCGATAATGCGCTTCAGACAATATCAGGAATCGAATGTTTACTTAAACTATCCTCATAATAAATTCTCGCACAATCATCAAAGGGAACGTAAATTTCTCTTCCCACACTATGACCTTCAAGGTCCTTTTCATTATCATTCTGTTTCCTTGGTATGAGAATTTTTAATTACTCTTCTATCTTAAAGTGTCGGCCACCTCAATGCCCTTTCCTGATAACAATAATTTCTTGTAGTCGGTGTTTTCTGGATCTATTCCAACTCAGGGTGAAAGCATTCTCCCTTAGACTCTGTTGAATGAGAGAAAACATATATCAATCTTTTTCCATAAGTCATTGCTTCCACCTTTTGTGCAAGCTCTATAACGGTTACTCCCAATCATACCTAGGGTATTTCTTTTCTTAATCCTTTCTTGTTTTAGGATAATCTCAACCTTCATTGGTTCAATCCGTGCCTCCTCATGGTTTCGTACACGCCTCATCTGGCATTATTATTCATATACATTCCTTACCAAACTTCCATTTCGAAGTTCAAAACATTACCTTTTTCCTTATAAGGTTTCTTAGGTCCTCCTCATCATTCCTCCTGTATTTTCGGGGTACAGGTACACCAAAATATAATTAATCATTCCTATAACAATTCTGTCGATGTATTTTCTAAAACTCTTTTCAATAAATCCTTGAAGGTTATAGTTGCCTTAGTCAATCTAACTTACATCCTCTGAATTTACAAAGTCTTTATTAGGGGTAATGCTACCTTTGTGCATCCCCAGGGTTTATCGTAATTTATGGATATTCTATCCTCAATTCTATTTTCAAGGAATACTTACATCCTGTAATTGGCAATCAAATCATATATCCTTAATAAGGGTCTCTTTCAATCGTTCTCATCCTGATAATCTATAGGTAGCTTAATGCTAACCTTTCTTTCTAACGGATGCCAGTCCACATGACCTTCCAAAAGACAACATATGTCTATCTCTCTTTCTTACAGAACTTGGTAAATGTAGCAAGGATGTTCTGGAAGATATTGGTCGTGTTCAACATAAATCTCTTAGTACCTATTGCTTTTATCGAAGATATTAGTTTCAGACAAAATTTCTATATCATACTGACCAATACACTTAGATTGATCATCTGTCTCAGTCGTAACATATCCATTGTACTTATAATACCCCAATACTATGTGTCTCAAATCACCATACTTCTATTCTTACTCGGAATCGGGTCAATCATATAAGCATGCATCACTTCACTTTATATCCAAAAGCTTCCGCGGTCGGCGCTTGGTTAAAAGCAACCCCGCTTTGTCCTGACATTGCTGGTTTAGTCACTTTGATAATCCTTTATGACATGGGCCCAAATGGCCGCGCTACAGCACGTGAGTTTAGGGTTAGCTAATGGTATTACTTTTCTAGCAATTGCCGGCCTAGTGCCTCCTTCGTCCATAGCGAAGATAATTCATCTGGAATAGGTCACGCTTATCAATACGCTTCTTCCTACGTACTCTTAAACTCCTTCTGATCTTTTTAACTACTCTTATCAATTCCACGTGCCGCGTAAGCTTAACACTTCTGGCATAACGGCCTTTTCATTTAAGTCAATCCCGGAATTTCTCAGTCCGGCTTGTTTCTTAATTACATTTCTCTTTTTCCGTCGAATCTCAACTTCATAATTTTATCTCTACATTCAACTGTAATAATCGGGGCCTGTCTACCAACCCATATAGCGGCTACCTTACCCACTCCACAGGGTTCGCTCCGGTTTCCACTCTCTTCAATGACGTCTTCTGATAATCAGAAAGACAAGGTTTGCCAAAGTTTGTTGAAGTTCTTTCTAGAATCAGGGAAATTTTGGTCAGTGTACCTAATCACTAGTCTCAGAAGGAACGCTACCGTCGGAGTTAGTCGTTCCACCAAAATTGGCACTACCAAGGCCATCCTAGTCTGGTGTACCGTGCTATCCGAACGCATCCGCAATTACTTAAATACGTATACTTAATCATCCTAACTTGTTTCAGTGACCATAACCTGTCGCTCTGATACCAACCTGTAACGCCCCGACTTCCCAATACTGAAAATATACTTTTATAATAAAATAGACTTTGATACATGGGAATTTTAGAAAATTTCGGCATGAAGTATTCGTAAATAGGACTATCCACCTATTTTTCAAACCCAAAACAAATTCCAATTTAACAAATACAAATAAAACTTAATACACCAACGATTCCTCACCGAGGATCGATTCCAGGTTATGGTATGAAACAAGAATCTAATCGATACAAATTATTACAACTTCTATCTCTGCTCTAATACAAATTACTATACCATCTAATTCATAGCTCAATCTCAATATGTGCTTACCCACTCTAGCTCCAAAATCTATCCTGTGTAGAATGCCTCATCGCTCTTATTCGCAGGGATAAATGTAGTAGATCATCCTTAAACCTAACTGCAAAGGGTTAGGTAAAACAAAGCAAGAATGAGCCAAAGAATGCTCAGCAAGTAAATAATATAGTGAAACAACGATATTACGATAATTCATTGATGAACAATATCAATGAATATTCTATCTCAAAAGATCAATCAATTTCCATCATAGAGTAAAAATTTTCCATTTACTACAAACCATCACTGCCTCAGATAAAACTTTGAGAAAAAGAATATCAAGAATTCCCCCAATCATTCTTACTTCGCTTTCAACGTACAATGTTCCTCACGAAGGGAATAACTAGGGAACTTCTATCCATCCTTAATCTCATTGTTTTACTGAATTTCCAATTTTGATCGAGATAGAACACAACTAACTCGGGTATCCACAATTTTCGAAACTAATGACCATTTACCTTGAAACATATTTTTCTTATCAAAACATTCCTTTCTTTAAAACCCTTTTATCTTTGAAACATACTTTTCGTAAAAGCTTTTAAAAACCTTTAAGATGATTTTTATTATTCTCCTTATCATGGACAATACGGGTGATCAGCCACGTAAAGTCCTCATTCGTTTGAAATTGGGTTCCCAATTAGGCAACACATTGGCCTTTAATGCTGGACTAGGGGAACCACCCCTAGCCTCTTACGCTAAATAAAAAGTGCTGGACTAGGACCACTCGTGAAGGGAATAACTGGGGAAGTTCTATCCATCCTTAATCTCATTGTTTTACTGAATTTCCAATTTTGATCAAGATAGAACAAAACTAACTCGGGTATCCACCATTTTCGAAACTAATGACCATTTACCTTGAAACATATTTATCTTATCAAAATATTCCTTTCTTTAAAACCCTTTTATCTTTGAAAAATAGTTTTCGTAAAACCTTTTAAAAACCTTTAAGTTGATTTTTATTATTCTCCTGATCACGGACAATACGGGTGATCAGCCACGTAAAGTCCCCATTCCTTTGAAATTGGGTTCCCAATTAGGCAACACATTGGCCTTTAATGCTAGACTAGGGGAACCACCCCTAGCCTCTTACGCTAAATAAAAAGTGTTGGACTAGGACCACCCTAGCCTCTTACGCTTTTCCAATTTCTAAAAAAAATTATTATTATTAATAATTTAAAACATTTCACTTTTAAGTCCTTTATACTCACTGATAACAGATCAGCCCAGTATAAGGAATTTTTAAAAAAAAACATCTTTAATTAATAGTCCATTTTAATGAGCAACAATAAAAGATTTAGAGTCAGGGAAGCAATTGACACAAGAAATCATAAACAATAAAGCAACAAGATTAAGCTGAACATGACATGGCTCAACAAGATTAAGTCATACTCAGCAACGTATCATATATCAACAAGGGAACGTTAATAAATCAAGGAACGAAGAAATTGTTAAAACTGTAGAAATTTAACAGCATTTTATAAGGAATTCATAGAATAAAGGAATTCGAAGTTCAAAAGAAGATTTTATGTTACTGCATTGGTTATAAATCAATGAAAAGTCATTAGTCAATAAAGAACAAAACAAGTGTTGGGGTTCTAGAATTTAATTCAAGGATTATGAAATTTGGTTTCATTGGTATGATTTAAAGTAATAGCATAAGGAAAAGGTTATGATAAAGTAGCGAATATATTATAGGTCGAGAATTATGGTTCAACAGGAAATAGGGTAAATAACACGGTACATGAGTTTAAATAATGATTCATAAGGATAAGCAAGGTACAGGTGTTTCAACAATAATTCATAAAGAATAAACAATAAGGTATAAAGGGGTCCAACAGTAATTAAAAAGGAATAGCAATAGGGTAATAAAGTTTTAATACAAGGTTCGAGTCACTTAAACAAAAGAAAGGGATACAAACCCTAGCAACATGACTTAGAAGAAGAACTTTAAATTAATAAAAGCAGGTTCACATCATTCAAGATAAGTATGAAGGGAATAAACGCTTGCAAGAAAGGATTCAAAAGAGCATATAACTAATACAGGAGGATTTCACTTCACTTGAACAATAAGTGAGGGATAGTATACTTGCCTCAATACATAGGGTTTCCATTTCCAATACTTTAACTCCTTGTCACTTTACATCCGTCTCTAATTGACCTTTCTTCGATCTCACATCCATTTTTCCTTTATCACTTGTCAGTCCCGTTAATTATCTCATCCCTCTACATTCCACCTACGTATGCACTGGCTCTTAGCTAGCCTCCAATTCGTACCTATATACAGGTAAAGTACTACTTCAGTACGCTTATAACCTTAATCGTCTGACTCCATACTACCCAAACGTGTCCTATTACACTTTATAACATAACACATATAGCTCATACAGATCGTATTCTCGAAATAGTAACATATAATCAAAAATCATATAAGCACTTAGCACGTAATCATAATAATATACCATTATGCTAGTTATCACATATATCATATTTATTTACAGATACTCGTTATCAATTTGCTATACATATTACCAAATAATTCTAATAAAATTCGGACAATACCTCCTTTAAAATATCGTCTAACCTGTCTGAAAACAACCGAACCAATCAACAATCACATTATTCTTCGCTACAATATAATTCACAATTAACTTTAACCATTTTAATGTACCTCTATTGTACACTACTGGCAATCCATAAATAACATTTAAATAAACACTCATACAATGAATTCTGACATACAACTTATTCTTTAATCCACTGTCAAACCAACTCAAAGCATAATTTATAGTCATCATTTAAATACTAGATAATAACATAATTATAATTATTCGCTCAATATGAAAATATTATTTTTAGAAAGTTTATATTTTAGAAAATTCGGGCAGCATCCCCTTTGCACGGGTAGCCTACCAGTCGGATACAGCCGACACAAAACCAACAATCACAATCACATTTTTCTGTACATTATACCAATATCTATTACACCTTTGCAATTCGAACTAATAACACAATTTCAATCCACATCGATAATTTACATTTAACCATACCGATATACAATAGTAAAATTTATCAGAAAATAATATATTATATAATTTAATTATGACTCAGAGTAATCATCATCGTCCACCGTCGACTCGTCGAGGCTCATCGTCGACGGCGGCAAAGTCCGGAGGTACCGGAGATTCGGGTTTGCATCAACGGACTCCACCAATACAAATTCACAATCGATATCCCATAATTTATTATCATCTAAATAAATCAATTTGATTCATATTTCGATAAAATTCAAGAAATCCTTTTCGGATTCACCTCAAACACAGTACGCACGAATAGGCAGCACATACAACACGATGACACCAGCAGTAGCAATTGATCACTAACAGAATTTTACACAGCCACACGCAGCCCAAACACACACACACAGAGTCATATACACACACATGCACTCTGTTCTTAACGCACACACACAGTCACAATTCAACACACCAACACACACATATCCATACCGAAACACACATTCTCACTCAGAATAGTTGCAGGGGAACTCCCAATCGACTCCACAGCACACACCATAGTCGCGCGCGACATAGAGACAATAGGGGAGAGGGAAGAAATGAATAGGGGAGGGATTTAAAATGAGAGATTGAGAGAGTTTTTAACGAGAGAAGAAGAGATTTATAAAAAAAAGACGAGAGATTACACGGGAGAGAGAACTCGAGATATTGGGAGAGAGAGGGAAGAGATTGTTTTAGAATGATCGAGACAGAGCCACACGAACCCAACTGAGTTTATCAATTAGGGATTTAAGGAATTTAGGGGAAAAACAAGGAACCCTCATTTTTGATTAAAAACTAATAAAAATTCTGTTTGTAAAATAGAAAATAATTAAGTAACATTTATGAAAAATCTAAAATAAATTTTTAAAATATAGAAAATGAAATTATCTATCTCCCCATATTTTTAAAATATTTTTAGGATCAATAACGAATTAATTATGAAATTTACAAGTTTTGATCCTTTAAATGCAACATAACTCTTAAAATCATTTTAAAATGCTTAAGCACCCAAAATAATTCTCCCAATAATTTTAAAAACTAAATAATTACACAAAGATAATATTACAAAAGATTTCATGATTTCTATCAACTCCAATGATTTTATAAAAATTTTCAAAAATCAATAATGAATAAGTTAAATAGATTTTAATCATAAAAATTTAAATAAAATTACACGGATTAGCACGTCACACATACATCACCATATAAACATGTAAACATGATATCACATATATTTTATCTAAAAAAAAAATTCACACCATATATAATCCACATTTAATATTAAATAATTAAATAATAATAATAACAAATACGATATTTTCTAGGGCGTTATATCCTTCCCCCTTAATAGGATTCTGCCCTCAGAATCGTCCGTAAGAAAACATATGACAGTATTCTCAAACATTTATATTTCCAATTCCCAGTAATTTCCTTCATTCTAGAATTCCTTTATATCAATTCACATATCGATAGGCTCATCCTGTAGGCCTTCGAATTTCTAATATAAACTTAATCCTTTGGTTTGCATGTCTCGTTAATTCTAGATACTGATCACTCTCACGTGACGATCCTTTTCTACCAATAATCGGATATGACCTATTTGTATAATGGACTATGTCCTGCCTACAACGCCTCAAGTACTAACCCAATCATCCACAATAATTCGCATATATATGTAAAATCTAAAACAAAATCTGTCTCGACTGGAAATACACAATAACTAAATAAGTCTTTAAATAAAATCCACGCAACTAAAACAATTGACACAACTTCCACTCTCCTACTCATAACTCAGATTGCCTCAGATAAAACTTTGAGAAAAAGAATATCAAGAAATCTCCTAATCATTCTTACTCCCCTTTCAACGTACAATGTTACTCGAGGAGGGAATAATTAGGAAACTTCTATCTATTCTTAATCCCATTGTTTTATTGAGGCACCATTTACTTCGATCTTTTGATCCTAAATCTTTGCTCCTGATTTCATTCCTGGTATTAATAATTAACTGACTTTATAATCCTGTCTGGTGATAATCCTGATAATTCATTAAGTTACATATCCTAGAAATCCTAAACACTGAAATATGCTTCACTCTAATTGTCTCCTTACTAGTGTCTCCCATCTGTATACGCTGACCTTAAAATCTTACCGTAATTACCTCTTAATCCGTGTGATTATTAAAACTCCTTTACCTACTTCCGGCTTCAAAACATAACTTACATATCTCTTACAAAATTCTAATTTCACCTTCTTATCCTCATACTTTGTCTGTACTTAGTAGTTAACTAAACAGTCCAGTCCTAACTCACACTTAATTCTTTTAACTGCTATCCCATCCAGATCCCAATATCGTCATTCATAGTCATATTGAACTTCTAGTTCCTAATCATACCACTTCTCGCCCTATTGTTTCATCCGCTTACATTATATAGTTCCATTCTTATTCTCGTACAATTGCCATGCTTCTTCTCGAATTCTTACCTTCTGACTATGGAGCTCTTCCGGTTCTTAATACCTCATATCCTGTAAATAGTTACCTTGTCTCGTTATCCTGGTTTTAAAATCTTCTAGATCCTACATTCTTTTATAGCCAAATCTCACATTACCTGTTAACACAATTCCTGTAAATTTCCTGGTTCCCTATCGTCCTTTTCTTACCATTGTTCCACTTGGGTCAATTCACTCTTACTCTTAATAGACATGATCCTTTGCAGTACTTTCAGAAAAGCTGTTAACTCCAATATAAATATTTTACACCTTATCCAAAGCTCCATTTCCTATTGACCTTTCCTAGAAACAAACTGTCTAGCTTTACTCTATTTCACTCAAGTTATCCCATTCCGGTTCTAGATTCCATATCTGATAATTGATGTCAAATCATTTAAAATCTTTAAATATTCCTGTTTCCATATCCATAGTGAAATATGCAATAAATAAATGTTCTTCAATAATCTTTCTTTAACATAACTATCACATACCAACTATATCCAATTCCACTTTACTTTTGACCTTAACCAAATTATCACTTCGTGTCCTTGTCATCTGCTCCTTAACCATACTCAATTTTTTTGTATTATCAAATCTTGTACATGTGTTGTCAATCCAGTATGTAATCTAATTTGATATTCCATCTCTGCTTTATCCTCAATTCTCAAACCTACTCCAATATTCATTCGACGTAAATGTAGCTTACACCACTCAAAATTTCATCATCTCCATCTTTACTGCTCTCAAGCATTGATAACTTTTAGAAATCACAAGGGTTCATAATAAAAGAAATCAATGAGATAGACATGTGGTAACATGTATGAATATAATATGAGTTTTGTTTGATAAGAATTTTATAAGAGAATTTAACTGAGAGATCAATCTGATCATTGAACTAATTTCAGGTTGCATTTGTCACTTAGGTCAACCGCCATAGCACAAGAAGGGGGCCAGCCTTCTGTACTTTCATGACAAACACAATCAGTGGCGTCCCACCAGACTTATAACGATCTAGAATATTTCGCGATTTTATAAGTGTTTATTTAGTCGTTAAATGAAAAACTATGTGAATTATATGATGAATATATTTTTTTGGAGTTAAGATATGTGTGAAAATTATGTTTATATGATTATGTGATGATTGGTATGTGTCATAGATGTTCGTGGAATTTTTTTATTTTTAGAGCATTAAAATTATTTTTAAAATGCATTTTTAATCTTCCAAAAATCTTATAAAATCATTGGAGTTGTTTCAAATCATGAAATCTTTTGCATTATCATATTTGTGATATAATTTAGTTTTAAAAACTAGTGGAAGTATTTAATTGTGTGTTTTGGTATTTCAAAATGATTTAAAAAGGTTATAAAATTCATTTTTGACTCAAAAATTATTTTAAAAATATGGGGAGGTTTGTAATTTCATAAACTTCATTTTAGAATTTTAAAAATTATTTTTCTCCTAATTTCCTGATTTATTTCGATATTTAAAGGATTAAAATCAGCTTTTGAAAGAAAATAGATTTTCATCAATTGTTAAGATTACGAAATTGCCCCTGACTTTATAAATATCAGCACCAGCAGCTGCTCTTTCTTTTTCTTGCTCTGTACACCCGTTTGTCTCTCTCCCTCTCTCTCTCTCTCTCTCTCTCTCTCTCTCTCTCTCAAATCAAACCTCTCTATTCTTCTCTCCTTGCTTCGGTGATGCCTTAAATTCAGTCTAAACTCATTTATTACATAATCGGACTCTATTCATGTTCCTAAATTCATATCTTTGTTGCTTACGGATTGCATGTCATTTCTTATGATGAAAATTCAAAACCCACTTCGATTTTTGCTTTAATTCGAGTTAATTGCTGCGATTCTTGCTTGAAATCAATACCCATGGTTACTGGTATAGGTTTTTATGCTAAAATCATGTGGGTGTTTCGTTATGTGTGTTCGTTACTATATATGTATATATATAGTTGTGTGTATGTATAGATGTACAAGTTGCCATGCAAGGTTAGATATCGATTTATTGGATGATTAAATGATGTTATGATGCTAGTTATGATTTAAAATTGAGTTCTTATACAATTTTTGAGTTGTTCTTCAATTCCAGTCAAAACCCTGGCCGTCAGTGGTGGATTCTGACGAGGTTATGGTGATCAGTGGTGGTCCTATGTTGTTGTAGCATGTACGGATGATTTGCTGTGATGTTAAACTGATTGAACTTGATTGCATGTAATGTTTTGTAAGTTAGTTTCCAGAATTTTGAGTAGTAAAAACCTGCTACTGTTAAACAGTTCGTTTAGTAATTATTTGAAATTGGTTGGTGAAACTAAGTATATATTTGGATTCCTTGCTGAAAAATAGGTGGAATAGGCTCTTGAATCATGTCAATCGGATTTAAAACGATTGAGTTATGGTCGGTCAAAGTTGGGTTATTACAGTTGACTTCAGGATTTTGATCCCTGATCTTTGAAAAATCATAGTTAATCGAGTACTTGTTCAAAATTTATGAGCCTTACCATTCTGGAAAGGCCTCGGAAAGATCTACAACTTTTATGTTTTAAGATTTTCTGTTTAGATCCATTTAGGTACTGTTAATTGGTAATCTTTCCTACTGACAGGATTTGAACTATAAGTCTAATAGCTACTTTGTGTGTTAACACTTGGCATATGGTATGTGTATTAGTATAAGGTGGAGTGAAGATTGGTTATATGATTTGTTATGGTTATATTGAAGCCACTGAGTGCTTGAATGCTTATTTGAGTCGGTTGTATTCCGACGGGCTAGTCCACTTTACAAAGGAGATTCTACCCGTTTTCTGATAGAATTATATTCTTAAATTGTATAATAATATAAGAGAAACTACTTGTAAAATGAGTTGACACTATCTGTTAATTGTATAAGTGATCTGCATGATTAATGTTTCTACGTGTTATGTGCCTTTATGATTACCTGGTTATACTAAGTTGTGTTATAAATATAACAAGTACGTGTTATATGTGTTAAGTGATAAAGCGTTATAGGATTCGTTGGGTAGAATAGAGTTAAATGAATAAGGATAAAAGTATACTGAAGTAGTACTTTACCTTTATATAGGTACCAGTAGAAGCCGGTGAGAGCCGATACGTGCGTAATTGGAATGTTAGAAGTGAAATGTTATCAAAGTTAACAAGCGTATTGATTCACAAATTATGGAGAAAAGATAGATGTATAGTCGATTAGAGATCAACGTATAAAGAAGTAGAGACTGACGTATAGTGAGTAATGAATCAATGTGTTGGAATCAAGACTAGGTATACTGAGGCAAGTGTTTCTATTCCTCACTTATTGTTTAAGTGAAGTATATATGCCTCTGTTAATTATCAAATGTTCTTTCAAATCAGTTTGCAAGTAATCAGTACCTTGTTGTACCCTTTTATTGAGTTATCCTGTGAATTATCTTTCAACATACATTGCTTGCTATGCACCCTATCATTACCTTTCTTTAGATTGACAGTGAATCTTGATTCTATAACATGTCCCCTACTTTAGACTAACACCTTCATTGTGTCTATCATCTTACATCCTATGAACCCAATCGGACTTTCAAATTTAATACAATTTCTAAAACTTAACACATATTTTACAAGTTATTGATTGATAACTTTCTTTCAGTGACTGAACCATGTTTTATTAACTCCATCATTACTTACTCATGTTTTCTTAACTTCTATTCTATCGAACATTGTTTGAAAGAACCAAGTTTTACTGAACCTCTATATTAAAAGAACTAGGTTTTAACGAACTATGTTTTAAGGAATCGTATTTTTACCGAAATTAACTTTCAATGAACCTCATTTCAACAAGACCTTGTTTTAAGAAGCTATATGCTACTAAACCATATTTTGAAATTCGTATTCAAACGAACCCTGATTTAGAAAAGTGAAACTTATTTATTATACCTATCTAACAATTATTATCTTGATGCAAGACCATCATCTTTATAAACTAATTTATTATCCTGTTTTAATGTTTTAAAAAACTTGACTGCCACCATTATTGATCTTGAATCCTATAATTTGATCAATGGTCCTTAAACTAGTCATGATTTATATATTTGACCTTTGACTTGAATTTACCTCCTTGATTCCCTGATCAAAGCCTTGATTTCATTTAAGTCTATATCTTATTGATCCAGACTTGTACCTCTATGCCTTGATGTTAGAAAAACCTAGTCAAACCCTTTGACTTTTATCTTTGCAAATCAAAATGAGTTGTTTTCTTAAAATACTTTGAAGTTACATAGACTTGGCTGATTTGTTATCAGAGAGTCGAAGGTACTTCGAAGTAAAGGTTTTCTAAAAGATTAATTATTTAAAATGTTTTATGAAGTTAAAAAGAGTTTTGCAAAGCTTAATGTTTTAAAATGAGATTTTTAATAAAAATGTTAGGAACTCTGTCTAATTGGTTTCCACGAATTCCTGACGATTGGAGAGACGGGGCGAATGGGTAATGCTGGTTCCGTCATTTTATGTATGTATTAGTGTAGTTCTAGTCTGTCCAGTTCGACACCTTTATAGGCCAATGTGTTGCCTCTTGGGAACCCAAGCTATCCTAATGAGAGGAATTGATGTCCCGAGGGACTTTGTGTCCGGTATGGGGACTTTATGGGCTGATCACCCGTATTGTCTGTTATGAAGTAAAAACTTCCAATCAGTTTTCCTAAAGTGATGACTACTTTTAATTTACTATGAAATGAAATTGGTTTAACTCTTGAAATGTCAATTGCTTTACACAGATTTTGAGATATCTACTGCTGCTTTATTTATCAACTTTTGCCCTGTCAATATCAAATGCCCGTATTGCTTTTACTGTTTCCAGCAGATCTATTTCTATGTTGTTATCAGTTGATCCCCTATCATATTCAGGTGTCAGTATCATTTATGTTTTGAAGAAAGAAAAGTTTAATCCTCTAATGGAAGTTGAATTACTCTCTTCAATTAAATTGATCATTGATATCGTTCATCAATGAATTATAAAGATATTATTGTTTCACTTTATTAAAAGCTTGCTGAGCATTGTTGGCTCATTCTTGCTTTATTTTCCCTTCCCTTTCAGTTAGGGTTACGGATTGACTATCTACGAATGACAATTCGAATTGAGAGCGATGAGGTGATCTCTAAAGAATAGATTACAGAGTCAGCATGGACCGTGCTTCAGATAAGAAGGAATAATAGTTATAATAGTTGTAATTTAGATTCTTGTTTCATACCATAACCTGAGATCGATCCTCGTTGAGGGGTCGTCTGTATGATTAAGTTATACTTAATTGTATTGGTTGTGGCACCAAATCCTGACCCCGGATTTGGGGCGTCATAGGTTGGTATAAGAGCAACAGGTTATGGTCACTGAAACAAGTTAGGACAATTAGGAATAACTATTTAAGTTAGACGTAAGGTAGAACGATTTAAGATGAGGTTCGTTTTAGGATTTTAAGATGAGTGTTGCGATTTTATTTAATATTTCGACATATCACACGAGTAAGAGTTCGATTCATCCGAAGGACCGGCTATGGACGAGGCAACTAATTTGGAGCTATAAGTTGGAAGACGTCACCTGGAGTCTCTCATATACTTTCTAGAATTCTTCTGTGACTTTAGCTACATTGCGGATGTTATAGAGAAAATACGAGAAGAACTATAAGCATGATGCGAACACGAATACCGATATTTGTTTGGAGTAAGGGCGTAACTATTCCCTATTAGCCATTGCTCTCATTTAATTTATTGTCTGAGAGAATTGTTTTAAAAAAGAATCGATTCTTATTATCATTCTGAATTGTGGTAACTAATTCACCGTTTATATTGTCGTTGAAGCATTTGTTGCACAGTGATGATTAAAAATCGAGAATGAATTAAGATCTTCTTAATTATTCAACTTATTATTGTCAGGTCGGTTTTGGCAACTAAGTGTATTAGCGCTTAGCCGATAAGAGTGAGATTATGAGTAATTATGAATTTCTTAAATGTTTGTTTAATCAATATTTGATGCATCCGTGTAATGATCAATTATACTTTAATTTTTGAGGAACTTTTTATATCAAATATACTTAAACACAATCCTATTCTTTCCGAAATATCCCTATATTTCAGAGGATACTCGATCCCACTTTATATACGAAAATTTTGTGATTCTTGAACTCTTTTCATTTTTTTCCCTGTATATTTAATTCTCCTTATTCAAACTGGGATGAACAACCCTATATATAGGGGATTCAGGGACATCCTATCTTTGTGATAGAAGTCTGGTGGGACGCCACTAATTGTATTTGTCATGAAAGTGCTAAAGGCTGGCCACCTTTTTGTACTAGGGCGGTTGACCTAATTGACAAATGCAACCTGATAAAAGTTCAATGATCATATTGATCTCACGGTTAAATTCTTTTATGAAAATTCTTTTACAAAACTAAACTCAACCTATATTCCTACCTGTTGATACCTACTCATTTTATTGATTCATTCTGCTAGAAACCTTTATGATTCCTAAAGTTGTCAGTGATTTGAAAGTAACAAAGGTAGATAGGATGACATCCTAAGTGGTCAAGGTTACATAAATGTCAATGGAGAATTGGTTGAGCAAGTTTGAGAGGATGATATATTACAATAGGGATTGAGCATTAAGTCAGGTTGCTTATTAGATTGACGATAAATATACAAGATTTAATATTATTGAAAATAGAATAAAGATAAGGAGCAAGTAACAAGGGTATCAGAGTATTATTTTATGAAGGTCAAGAGTTGAGTGATGGTAGAGATATTTGGAATGTGATAGTTGTGTCGATAAAGGATTATTTATGAACACCGGTTATTACATGTTTTACTTTGGATATAGTAGATGGAATATCACAAGATTTGGGATGTTTTGAGACGAGCTGTTGGATATAAATTCTAGAATCAAAACATGATAACTTGAGGGAAGCAGAGCAAAGTTAGACAGTTTGTTTCTAAGAAATTTCAATAGGAAGTGAAGTTTTGGATAAAGAATAAAGTGACTGGATTGGAGTTAACAATTTATGTGAGTATAGTTTAAAGAGTCGTGATTATTGGTAATAAAGGAGATTTGACTAAGATGGAAAAAGATGGTAAGATAAAGGAGGCAGAGAATCAAGAAATTTTCAGAATCGCTTTGACAGAAGACATGAAGTTGAGTTAAAAAGGAATGTAGGAGTTGGAAGAGTTAAAACCGGAATAATAAGGCAAGATAGCCACCCACAGGATATGAATTAGCAGAGAATAACAAGACCTCCATTGTCAAAAGAAAGAAGTTCAAGAGGAAGCATGCTGAAATTTTTACCAAGTTAAATATCGAGGGTTGCAAGTCTAATTGGAGAGAAAGTTACATCATGAGTGTTAGAATTAGAAGTTTAGAGTTGTGAGCCATAAAGTACGGGAAAAAAAATAGGACATTTGGTCAAGGATTGTATCATACATGTCTCAACAAATACTATGATAAGAGCAGCGAGGAGTAATAAAACTATTACACATATCAATTACTTGGAAGTTAGAAAATTCTGACATGATTAGGGAAGAGACTATTAAGAATAAGGACTGATTATGATGCACAGATTGGATGTAGAAAGAAGAAAGTGAGATCAAGAATTGAGAATGACAAGGAAGTTTTATTTCAAAGATAAAAGCAAGATAAAAAATTTGACATTCATGAAATCAAGACGGTTACTCGACAAGGCTGCAGAGATGAAGGAGTTAATTATGTAATTACAAGATCTTTTGGATAAAGGAGTTATAAGGCCTAAGTGTGTCCCCGTGGGGAGCACCAGTGTTGTTTGTTAAGAAGAAGGATGGAAGCATGAGATTATGTATTGATTTTAGAGAGTTTAACATGTTAAGAACAAGTATCCACTACCAAGGATAGATGATTTATTTGATCAACTCAAAGGAGCTGCTTACTTTTCTTAGATTGATTTGAGATCTGGATACCATCAGTTGGAGATTAAGCCCGAGGATATTCCGAAGACTGTTTTTCGCACGAGATATGGACATTACGAATTTCTAATTGATGGCTTTTGGATTGATAAATGCGCGTTCAAAAAGTATTTGGATAAGTTTGTAATTGTATTTATTGATGACATCTTAATATATTCAAGAACCCCCGAAGAGCATGACGAACATCTGAGGATCGCATTAGAAACCTTAAGAAAGGAAATATTATATGCAATTTTTTTTCTAAGTGAGAATTTTGGTTGCAAGAAGTTCAATTCTTAGGTCATGTGATTAGTAAAGAAGGCATTAAAGTAAATCTTGAGAAGATTGAAGATGTAGTGAATTGAAGTAGACCCAGAACCCCTACTGAAGTAAGAAGTTTTCTAGGATTGGTTGCACATTATCGGAGATTTGTACAAGATTTCTCGAAGATAGCTACACCACTGACTAAATTGACTCGGAAGGATGAGAAGTTTATTTGGAGTGATAAATGTGAAAAGAGTTTTCAAGAATTGAAGAAGAGATTGGTTTCAGCCCTAGTATTAGTATTACCAGATGATCAAGGAAATTTTGTCATCTACAGTGATGCCTCGCATAAAGGATAATGATGTGTTTTGAGGCGACATGGAAACTTTATTGCGTACGCCTCGAGAAAACTTAAACCGCAAAAGCAAAAGTATCCGACACCTGATTTGGAGTTAACTGTAACTATGTTCGCGTCGAAAATTTGGAGACATTATCTATATGGAAAGAAGTGTGAGATTTTCACCGATCATATAAGTTTGAAGGATATACTCACCCAAAAGGAGCTTAGTATGAGGCAAATAAGATGGTTAGAATTGATCAAGGATTATGATTGCATGATAAGTTATCACCACGGAAAAGCGAATGTAGTGGCTGATGCGTTAAGTAGGAAAAAGGTATTGAATACGATGTCTATGCCAAAGGAGTTATTACAAGAATTTGAAAAGTTAAGTTTAGAAGTTTATGATTCAACGGATGCGGATGAATTTTTTTTATATATTGACTTTTTAACTAGGGTTGTTAGAGAAGATTCGGAGATGTCAAGAGAAAGTTATGAATTATGAGATGAATACGTTGGCTGGTGAGGAGATTTGTACCCAGAAGGACGAATAAGGTATTTTAAGATTTTCCAAGAAAATATGGATTCCTAATGTTCTAGAGTTAAAGAGTAAAATTTTAAGCGAAGCTCATAGTTTAAGATATTCGATTCACCCCGGAAGCACGAAGATATATAGGGATTTAAAGGAGACCTTTTGGTGGCCTGATATGAAACGAGATTTTGCCAAGTGGGTAAGTAAATGTTACACCTATCAAAGAGAGTCAAAGCAGAACATCAGAAACCGAATGGATTGCTATAGCCGTTGGATATCCCTGAGTGGAAGTGGGAACAATTTGCCATGGATTTTATAGTAGGATTGGTAAAGATTAGAGCTAATCACGATGCGATCTGAGTATTATCAATCGACTGACGAAGTTCGCACATTTTCTATCGGTTAATGAAAGATTCTCGTTGGATAAATTAGCACATTTGTATTTGAAGGAAATAGTGTCAAGACATGGAGTACCTGTTTCGATAGTATCTGATCGAGATCCACGATTTAATTTAAGATTTTGGCGACAATTTCAAGAGTACCCAGGAACTCAACTTAAAATGAGTATAGCTTACCATCGATCGACTGATGGACAAAGTGAAAGGATTATTCAAACCATAGAGGATATGCTTAGAGCATGTGCATTGGATTTTAAGGGAAGTTGGGACGAACATTTGCCACTGGTTGAGTTTTCATATAACAACAGTTATCACGCGAGTATAGGAATGCCACCGTATGAAGATTTGTATGGAAGAAAGTGTAGATCATCCATGTACTGGGAAGATATTGATGAAAGAAAGATGTTAGGACCAGAGTTGCTCCAACAGAAATTAGTTACTGCTCAAGATCGACAGAGGAAATATACGGATCAAGCTAAGAAATATATGAGTTTCAAAGTGGGAGACCAAGTGTTGTTAAAAATGTCATCTTGGAAAGGAGTTACAAGATTTGGTAAGAAAGGGAAGCTGAGTCCCAGGTATGTTGGATTGTTTGAAAAAGGTGAAAAGGGTGCCTACGAAATTAGCCCTACCTCCGCACATGTATCACATTCATAATGTTTTCCACGTATCTACGCTCAAGAAGTATAATCCAGATGCGAGTCACGTAATTAAGTATGAACTTATTGAGATTCAGTTAGACTTATCTTACGCGAAACAACCGATAGAAATTCAAGATAGGACAGATAGGAAGCTCAGGAATAAGACTGTTAGTTTGGTTAAGGTATTGAGGAGGAATCCTAAAGTTGAAGAGTCAACTTAGGAGCGTGAGAGCGAGATGCTCGCAAAGTATTCTCATTTGTTTACTTAGGTGAGATTCTGGGGACCGAATCCTTTTAAGGGGGGAAGGCTATACCTATAACGATCTAGAATATTTCGCGATTTTATAAGTGTTTATTTAGTCGCTAAATGAAAAACTATGTTAATTATATGATGAATATATTTTTGTGGAGTTAAGATATGTGTGAAAATTATGTTTATATGATTATGTGATGATTGGTATGTGTCATAGATGTTCGTGGAATTTTATTTATATTTTTAGAGCATTAAAAGTATTTTTAAAATACATTTTTAATCTTCCAAAAATTTTATAAAATCATTGGAGTTGTTTCAAATCATGAAATCTTTTTCATTATCATATTTGTGATATATTTTAGTTTTTAAAACTAGTGGAAGTATTTAATTGTGTGTTTTGGTATTTTAAAATGATTTAAAAAGCTTTATTTCTTTTAAAGGTTCTTTATTTCAAAAATTCGTATAAAATTCATTTTTGACTCAAAAATTATTTTAAAAATATGGGGAGGTTTGTAATTTCATAAACATCATTTTGCAATTTTAAAAAAAAATTCTCCTATTTTCCTGATTTATTTCGATGTTTAAAGAATTAAAATCAGCTTTTGAAAGAAAATAGATTTTCATCAATTGTTAAGATTACGAAACTGCCCCTGGCTTTATAAATATCAGCACCAGCAGCTGCTCTTTCTTTTTCTTGCTCTGTACACCCGTTTGTCTCTCTCCCTCTCTCTCTCTCTCTCTCTCTCTCAAATCAAACCTCTCTGTTCTTCTCTCCTTGCTTCGGTGATGCCTTAAATTCAGTCTAAACTCATTTATCACATAATCGGACTCTATTCATGTTCCTAAATTCATATCTTTGTTGCTTACGGCTTGCATGTCATTTCTTATGATGAAAATTCAAAACCCACTTCGGTTTTTGCTTTAATTCGAGTTATTTACTGCGATTCTTGCTTGAAATCAATACCCATGGTTACTGGTATATGTTTTTATGCTCAAATCATGTGGGTGTTTCGTTATGTGTGTTCGTTAGTATATATGTATATATATGGTTGTGTGTATGTATAGATGTACAATTTGACATGCAAGGTTAGATATCTATTTATTTGATGATTAAATGATGTTATGATGCTAGTTATGATTTAAAATTGAGTTCTTATACAATTTTTGAGTTGTTCTTCAATTCCGGTCAAAACCCTTGCCATCAGTGGCGGATTCCGACGAGGTTATGGTGCTCAGTAGTGGTCCTATGTTGTTGTAGCATGTACGGATGATTTGCTGTGATGTTAACTGATTGAACTTGATTGCATGTAGTGTTTTGTAAGTTAGTTTCCAGAATTTTGAGTAGTAAAAACCTGCTACTGTTAAACAGTTCGTTTAGTAATCATTTGAAATTGGTTGGTAAAACTAAGTATATATTTGGATTCCTTGCGGAAAAATAGGTGGAATAGTCTCTTGAATCATGTCAATCGGATTTAAAACGATTGAGTTATGATCGGTCAAAGTTGGGTTATTACAGTTGACTTCGGGATTTTGATCCCTGAACTTTGAAAAATCATAGTTAATCGAGTACTTGTTCAAAATTTATGAGCCTTACCATTCTGGAAAGGTCTCTGATAGAATTATATTCTTAAATTGTATAATAATATAAGAGAAACTACTTGTAAAATGAGTTGACACTATCTGTTAAGTGTATAAGTGATCTGCATGATTAATGTTTTTACGTGTTATGTGCCTTTATGATTACCTGGTTATACTAAGTTGTGTTATAAATATAACAAGTACGTGTTATATGTGTTAAGTGATAAAGCGTTATAGGATTCGTTGGGTAGAATAGAGTTAAATGATTAAGGATAAAAGTATACTGAAGTAGTACTTTACCTTTATATAGGTACCAGTAGAGGCCGGTGAGAGCCGATACGTGCGTAATTGGAATCTTAGAAGTGAAATGTTATCAAAGTTAACAAGCGTATTGATTCACAAATTATGGAGGAAAGATAGATGTATAGTCGATTAGAGATCAACGTACAAAGAAGTAGAGATTGACGTATAGTGAGTAATGAATCAATGTGTTGGAATCAAGACTACGTATACTGAGGCAAGTGTTTCTATTCCTCACTTATTGTTCAAGTGAAGTATATATGCCTCTGTTAATTATCAAATGTTCTTTCAAATTAGTTTGCAAGTAATCAGTACCTTGTTGTACCCTTCTATTGAGTTATCCTGTGAATTATCTTTCAACATACATTGCTTGCTATGCACCCTATCATTACCTTTCTTTAGATTGACAGTGAATCTTGATTCTATAACCTGTCCCCTACTTTAGACTAAGACCTTCATTGTGTTTATCATCTTATATCCTATGAACCCAATCGGACTTTCAAATCTTAAATACAATTTCTAAAACTTAACACATATTTTACAAGTTATTGATTGATAACTTTCTTTCAGTGACTGAACCATGTTTTATTAACTCCATCATTACTTACTCATGTTTTCTTAACTTCTATTCTACCGAACATTGTTTTAAAGAACCAAGTTTTACTGAACCTCTATTTTAAAAGAACCAGGTTTTAACGAACTATGTTTTAAGGAATCATATTTTTACTGAAATTAACTTTCAACGAACCTCATTTAAACAAGACCTTGTTTTAAGAAGCTATATGCTACTAAACCCTGTTTTGAAATTCGTATTCAAACGAACCCTGATTTAGAAAAGTGAGACTTATTTATTATGCCTATCTAACAATTATTATCTTGATGCAAGACCATCATCTTTATAAACTGATTTATTATCCTGTTTTAATGTTTTAAAAAACTTGACTGCCATCATTATCGATCTTGAATCCTATAATTTGATCAATGGTCCTTAAACTAGTCATGATTTATATCTTTGACTTTTGACTTGAATTTACCTCCTTGATTCCCTGATCAAAGCCTTGATTTCATTTGAGTCTATATCTTACTGATCCAGACTTGTACCTCTATGCCATGATGTTAGAAAAACCTAGTCAAACCCTTTGACTTTTATCTTTGCAAATCAAAATGAGTTGTTTTCTTAAAATACTTTGAAGTTACTTAGAATGGGCTAATTTGTTATCAGAGAGTCGAAGGTACTTCGAAGTAAAGGTTTTCGAAAAGATTAAGCATTTAAAATGTTTTATGAAGTTAAAAAGAGTTTTGCAAAGCTTAATGTTTTAAAATGAGATTTTTAATAAAAATGTTAGGAACTCCGTCTAAATGGTTTCCATGGATTCCTGACGATTGGAGAGACGGGGCGAACGGGTAATGCTGGTTCCGTCGTTTTATGTATGTATTAGTGTAGTTCTGGTCTGCCCAATTCGACACCTTTATAGGCCTATGTGTTGCCTCTTGGGAACCCAAGCTATACTAATGAAGGGAATTGATGTCCAGAGGGACTTTGTGTTCGGTATGGGGACTTTATGGGCTGATCAAACGTATTGTCTGTTATGAAGTAAAAACCTCCAATCAGTTTTCCTAAAGTGATGACTACTTTTAATTTACTATGAAATGAAATTGGTTTACCGCTTGAAATGTCAATTGGTTTACACAGATTTTGAGATATCTACTACCGCTTTATTTATCAACTTATGCCCTGTCATTATCAAATGCCAGTATTGCTTTTATTGTTTCCAGCAGACTTATTTCTGTCTTGTTATCAGTTGATCCCCTGTCATATTCAGGTGTCAGTATCATTTATGTTTTGAAGAAGGAAAAGTTTAATCCTCTAATGGAAGTTGAATTACTCTCTTCAATTAAATTGATCATTGATATTGTTCATCAATGAATTATAGAGATATTATTGTTTCACTTTATTAATAGCTTGCTGAGCATTGTTGGCTCATTCTTGCTTTATTTTCCCTTCCCTTTCAGTTAGGGTTACGGATTGACTATCCACAAATGACAATTCGAATTGAGAGCGATGAGGTGATCTCTAAAGAATAGATTAAAGAGTCAACATGGACCGCGCTTCAGATAAGAAGGTATAATAGTTATAATAGTTGTAATTTAGATTCTTGTTTCATACTATAACCTGAGATCGATCCTCATTGAGGGGTCGTCTGTATGATTAAGTTATACTTAATTGTATTAGTTGTGGCACCAAATCCTGACACCGAATTTAGGGGCGTCACAAGACTTCTATCACATAGATAAGATGTCCCTGAATCCCCTATATACATAGGGTTGTTCATCCCAGTCAGAATAAATAAGGGTAAGTATTCAAAGAGAAACAAAAAGAATTCAAAAGTTTCAAAAAGTTTATAGCTATACAATGTTGAATAAGGAATAGCAATTATTCGGGGGAAATTAGAAAGAATTCAAGGGTCTCAATAATTTATATGCATCATGTTGAATCAAGTGATCCCCTGAGAAATAGAGGTATCTTTGAAAAATAGAAATGTGTTTAAATGAATTTGAAAACATTCGTCATCAATTGAAATATAGTTGATTATCAAAGGTGATAGGGTATTATCAAGATAAGAAGAAACAGAAAGAAAGGTTAAATCTTATTAATAAATAAATTAAATAAAATCAACTACTAGTACTGAATAACTATGTCCTTACTCCATCACATGCCAGAAATCACATTTCGCATCTTGTTTACCGTCCTTTCGCACTTTCTATATCGTTCACGAGGTAACTAAAGTCGCAAAAGAAATTCTAGAACATACACGAGGGTCTACACGTAGCATCCTCCAAGCTGGTAACTCCGGTCGTCTATTTAACATAGGCGGCACCGAATCAACTGCCTCGTCTAAAGTCGTACCTTTGAATGAATCGAATTCTGGCTCGCGCGATATGTCGAAATACTAACTAACGTCGTAACCGTTGTCATAATAACCTAAGGCCAATCTTATCCTAAATCGTTCTATCTAACGTCCTACTTAAATACGTATACTTAATCATCCTAACTTGTTTCAGTGACCATAACCTGTCGCTCTGATACCAACCTGTAATGCCCCGACTTCCCAATACTGAAAATATACTTTTATAATAAAATAGACTTTGATACATGGGAATTTTAGAAAATTTCGGCATGAAGTATTCGTAAATAGGACTATCCACCTGTTTTTCAAACCCAAAACAAATTCCAATTTAACAAATACAAATAAAACTTAATACACCAACGATTTCTCACCGAGGATCGATTCCAGGTTATGGTATGAAACAAGAATCTAATCGATACAAATTATTACAACTTCTATCTCTGCTCTAATACAAATTACTATACCATCTAATTCGTAGCTCAATCCCAATCTGTGCTTACCCACTCCAGCTCCGAAATCTATCCTGTGTAGAATGCCTCTTCGCTCTTATTCGCAGGGATAAATGTAGTAGATCATCCTTAAACCTAACTGCAAAGGCTTAGGTAAAACAAAGCAAGAATGAGCCAAAGAACGCTCAGCAAGTAAATAATATAGTGAAACAACGATATTACGATAATTCATTGATGAACAATATCAATGAATATTCTATCTCAAAAGATCAATCAATTTCCATCATAGAGTAAAAAATTTCCATTTACTACAAACCATCACAGCCTCAGATAAAGCTTTGAGAAAAAGAATATCAAGAATTCCCCCAATCATTCTTACTCCACTTTCAACGTACAATGTTACTCGCGAAGGGAATAACTGGGGAACTTCTATCCATCCTTAATCTCATTGTTTTACTGCATTTCCAATTTTGATCAAGATAGAATACAACTAACTCGGGTATCCACAATTTTCGAAACTAATGACCATTTACCTTGAAACATATTTATCTTATCAAAACATTCCTTTCTTTAAAACCCATTTATCTTTGAAACATAATTTTCGTAAAACCTTTTAAAAACCTTTAAGTTGATTTTTATTATTCTCATGATCACGGACAATACGGGTGATCAGCCACGTAAAGTCCCCATTCCTTTGAAATTGGGTTCCCAATTAGGCAACACATTGGCCTTTAATGCTGGACTAGGGGAACCACCCCTAGCCTCTTACGCTAAATAAAAAGTGCTGGACTAGGACCACCCTAGCCTCTTACGCTTTTCCAATTTATAAAAAAATATTATTATTAATAATTTAAAACATTTCACTTTTAAGTCCTTTATACTCACCGATAACAGATCAGCCCAGTCCATTTTATTGAGCAACAATAAAAGATTTAGAGTCAGGGAAGCAATTGACACAAGAAATCATAAACAATAAAGCAACAAGATTAAGCTGAACATGACATGGTTCAACAAGATTAAGTCATACTCAGCAACGTATCATATATCAATAAGGAACGTTAATAAATCAAGGAACGAAGCAATTGTTAAAACTGTAGAAATTTAACAGCAATTTATAAGGAATTCATAGAATAAAGGAATTCGAAGTTCAAAAGAAGATTTTATGTTACTGCATTGGTTATAAATCAATGAAAAGTCGTTAGTCAATAAAGAACAAAACAAGTGTTGGGGTTCTAGAATTTAATTCAAGGATTATGAAATTTGGTTTCATTGGTATGATTTAAAGTAATAGCATAAGGAAAAGGTTAAGATAAAGCAGGGAATAGATTATAGGTCGAGAATTATGGTTCAACGGGAAATAGGGTAAATAACACGGTACATGAGTTTAAATAATGATTCATAAGGATAATCAAGGTACAGGTGTGTCAGCAATAATTTATAAAGAATAAACAATAAGGTATAAAGGGGTCCAACAATAATTAAAAAGGAATAGCAATAGGGTAATAAAGTTTTAATACAAGGTTCGAGTCACTTAAACAAAAGAAAGGGATGCAAACCCTAGCAACATGACTTAGAAGAACAACTTTAAATTAATAAAGGCAGGTTCACATCATTCAAGATAAGTATGAAGGGAATAAACACTTGCAAGAAAGGATTAAAAAGAACATATAACTAATACAGGAGGATTTCATTTCACTTGAACAATAAGTGAGGGATAGTATACTTGCCTCAATACATAGGGTTTCCATTTCCAATACTTTAACTCCTTGTCACTTTACATCCGTCTCTAATTAACCTTTCTTCGATCACACATCCATTTTTCCTTTATCACTTGTCAGTCCCGTTAATTATCTCCGCCCTCTACATTCCATCTACATATGCACTGGCTCTTAGCTATCCTCCTATTCGTACCTATATACAGATAAAGTACTACTTCAGTACGCTTATAACCTTAATCGTCTGACTCCATACTACCCAAACGTGTCCTATTACATTTTATAACATAACACATATAGCTCATACAGATCATATTCTCGAAATAGTAACATATAATCACAAAATCATATAAGCACTTAGCACGTAATCATAATAATATACCATTATGCTAGTTATCACATATATCATATCTATTTACAAATACTCGTTATCAATTTGCTATACATATTACCAAATAATTCTAATAAAATTCGGACAATACCTCCTTTAAAATATCGTCTAACCTGTCTGAAAACAACCGAACCAATCAACAATCACACTATTCTTCGCTACAATATAATTCACAATTAACTCTAACCATTTTAATGTACCTCTATTGTACACCACTGGCAATCCATAAATAACATTTAAATAAACACTCATACAATGAATTCTGACATACAATTTATTCTTTAATCCACTGTCACACCAACTCAAAGCATAATTTATAATCATCATTTAAATACTAGATGTTAGATATTGATTCAAGTGATGATCAGGATCTGGACTACTGATCAGATACTGATGCTGATGTCATCAGTAATGCACCGTCAGGATTGGGTTATCATCAGGATTGAAAGCTGATCAGGATTTCATGAGGATATACATCAGTCCAGGAATCTAGGAAGATTGACATGTCGGTTCCTGATTTATTGGAACGTAGCTATCATTCAAGATATGTACTAAGAAACGTATGTAATTAATTTGATATATCTTGTAATTGATAGTGTAGCTGTGTACTGTATATAAACACAGTTTAGGTTTTACTTAATTGGAATCGCTTACACGAATTATCTTGTAACCTAGCAACTCTGAAGAACATAAGAATTTCTTGAAAGAGTTTGTAACAGTTTTATATCAGAATTAATAAAGCTGTTATTTATTCATACTGGTGTTATTATTTCTGTTTAAGTCGAAAATCTTATACAATTGTATTCAACCCCCCTTCTACAATTGTTAATTACTGGGCAACAATTGGTATCAGAGCAAACTGGATAATTACAATCAGAAACGATCTTAATATGTCGACAAGCAAGTATGAAAGTATTAAAATCCCTGTTCTTAAAAAGGCTGAATACCTCACATGGAGGGTAAAGATGTTGATGTATCTGGAAGCAACTGATCCTAACTATCTCGATCGAATATATGATGGACCATATATCCCTAAGAGACTGGTTGCTAGAACAGATACTATACCTGAGCACTATGTTTAGAAGACAAAGGCTGAATGGACTCTTGAGGAAAAGGCTGAAGTACCTAGAGATGCAAAGGTGAAGAACATTCTTCATAATAGCCTTGATGCTGTCATGTCAAATAGAGTGATAGCATGTAAAACTGCTAATGAGATCTGGGAAACTTTGGAGACTCAATGCCAGGGTACTGAATCTATCTAAAAGAACAGAAGGGCTCTGTTGATTCAAGAGTACGAGCAGTTTGATGCAAAATCTGATGAGAGCCTCACTGATCTGTATGATAGATTTCTGACACTATTGAATAATCTATCTCTAGTGGGTAAAGAGTATGAACCAGAAGACTCGAATACCAAGTTTCTTAGAGCTTTGCCTGAGGAATGGGATACTCAAACCTCTATCATTAGGCATCAGTATGATCTTAATGTTGTATCTCTTGATGAAGTCTATGGGATGCTAAGAACCCATGATCTTGAGGTTCAACAAAGGAAGAATAAGAAGACCAACAAAGCAAAGGCTATTGCTTTGAATGCTGAATCAAAATCAAAAGGAAAAAGCGTCGAGGTTTCAAGAAGGAGAAGTGGAGTCGTTGAGTCCAATACTGATGACTAATTATCAGATCCTGATGTAAATCCTGATACTGATACTGATGATGACTCTACTGATTCTGATATGATGGAAATGGTTGCTATGATAGTCAAGGGTTTCAAGAAGATGAAGTTCAGAAAGGCAAGAAGACAAGGCAACTTTCAGAAGAAACCTGTCAATACTGACAAGAACAGGTACAAGAAGAATGAAAGCAAAAGTAGCAAGTTTGACAAGTCAAAAGTCAAATGCTACAACTGTGATGGAATGGGTCACTTTACAACTTAATGCAAAAAGGCAAAAACCAAAGCTCTTATCTCATCTAGCAAGGATTGGATGGACTCTTCCTCAGACTCTGAAGAGGAAAAAGTGAACTATGCATTAATGGTAAATGTGGATGAGATTGCTGAAAATAAGGTACCTGAAGTTGTTTTTGATTTTGATACTGATAATGTCTCTGAGTTAAGATCTTTCTTAAAGTCTCTGCATATTAGCTTTAAAAGTCAATCTCTTGAAAATGCTAGAATAATATCTGAGATGTCAGAATTGACTAAAAGAAATGATCATCTAGAAGCTGAGTTACTCTTCATGGAAGAAGTACAAAATGAATGTGATAAGGCTAAGCACATGAAGCTAGAAATGGAGTTTAAATGTACTGCACTTGAAAAGGAACTTAATGAAGCTAATGAGAAACTCAGAACCTGGACACACTCTGGAAAGAAAACACACGATCTTATCACAGATAAGAGCTGGAAAGAGGGTCTAGGTTATAAACCAGAGGACAAAGAGAAGAATAAAGGTAAAGTTGTTACTGCTGAAACAACAAAATCAGGAAGAGTAGTTGTGAATGAGTCAACAAATCCAAAAACCTATAGACATGTAATAGACAGAACAAAAACCAAATTAAAACCTGTTAAGTATGTGTATCCAGAAAATCCCAACTCTACTTTAGAAAAGGGATCTACTTCTACACAAAATTCTAAGTCTAAATCTGTCAAAAATATAGGTCTTTTGTCTAAGAAACAACTTAGAGACAGAATCTGTGAAGCGACAGATAGAGAGAAAACCACTACTGCTAAGAGGAACAGGAATGGTAAAATTGGAATAAACAAAGAGAATAATTATAAGTATATTCCAAATGCACCAAGGAAAACATGCTTTAATTGTGGTAACTCTAATCATCTTCCTATTGATTGCAGGAGGAGTAGAAAGAAGGCTGCTATAGTTCCTAAGTCTGACATTAGGAATAGATCAGTATTTTATAAACCACAGAATCCTTGTTTTCACTATGGCAGTAAATGGCATTCTATCTATACATGTGTAGAATACCATAGTTTGTACTACAATTATTATGATCCTTTGCCAAAATTTAATAAAAGTGCAAATTCTGGTAGAACAAAGAGTCTGAATACTAAGCATGCATCTGTTAATTCTGATAATGACAAAGCAAATTCTGATGGATTTAAATCTGACAGAACTGCTTTTGTTAAAAAGACTTCTGCTGCTAATAGTGTTAAATTGCATGAAAAAAGAACCCAACAAGTGTGGGTTCTTAAAAATTCTAACTGAGCTCTTTGTGTTTCTGATTGCAGGGTAAAAAGAAAAATATGTTAGTCATGGATAGTGGATGCTCTGTGCACATGATTGGAAACAAAACATTGCTATCAGAATTTGAGGAGAAAGCTGGCCCAACAGTGTCTTATGGAGATGGCAACATTGGACAAACTTTGGGATATGGCAATATAATCATTGGAAATGTCATCGTTGAAAAAGTAGCTCTGGTAAAAGGACTCAAACACAATCTGCTCAGTGTTAGTCAAATCACAGACAGAGGTTATCATGTCAACTTTAATGATACTCACTTTAAAGTGATTAGTAAAACATCTGGAAGGAGTGTCTTGACTGGTCAAAGACGTGGTAACATCTATGAAGCCAATGTCTACACCAATACTGATGGTCCCTCAACATGTCTCATCAGTAAAGCAACAGTAGATGAAAGTTGGAATTGGCACAAGAATCTTTCTCATCTCAACTTCAACAACATCAATGAGTTGGTTAAGAAAGATTTGGTGAGAGGATTACCAAAGGCATTGTATACTCCTGATGGACTCTGTGATGCTTGTCAGAATGCTAAACAGAGAAAGACATCATTGAAGAGTAAATCTGAATCCTCGATTGATGAACCATATCATATGCTACATCTTGACTTGTTTGGACCAGTCAACATTATGTCCATCAGTAAGAAAAGGTATACTCTAGTCATTGTTGATGAATATACTAGATTTACCTGGGTGTATTTTCTGCACAGAAAAGGTGAAACTGCAGAGATACTTTTGGACCATGTAAGACTCATTGAAACTGGCATAAAGTACAAAGTCAATATTCTAAGAAGTGATAATGGAACTGAATTCAAGAATTCAGTAATGGAAGAGTTCTACAAATACAAAGGAATTCAACAATTCTCTGCTCCTAGCACACCCCAACAAAATGGAGTAGTTGAAAGGAAGAACAGAACTCTTATTGAAGCTGGCAGAACAATGTTAGAGGAAGCTAAACTACCTACATATTTCTGGGCAGAAGCAGTCAACACAGCATGCTACACTCAGAACATTACTCTAATCAAAAGACATGGTGTCACTCCTTATCAAATGATTAAAGAGAAGAAGCCAAGTCTGAAACATTTGCATGTGTTTGGTTGCAAGTGCTTTGTTCTTAGACCTCATCCTGAACAGCTAGGAAAATTTGAAACTAAAGCTGATGAGGGCATTTTTATTGGTTATCCAACTTCAAGAGCCTTTAAAGTATATAACCTAAGAACAAGGACAATCATGGAGTCTATCAATGTTTCTTTTGATGATAAGAAGATAACAGGAATTGCTGAAGACTCACATGACAGTTTGATCTTTGCAAATGAAGCTACCAAGAATTTTGATAAAGTAATGTCAAATACTGATACTCCATCAGATCCTGATGATCGACCAATGCCAGATGAAACACCAGTTACTGATGATGATTCAAATAATGCAAATGTTGAGGGGGAGCAATAGCAAAATACCATCAGTACTGATACAACTCAAACATCAGGAGGAGAATCATTAGAAACAGATTCAAGTGATAATCCTGACAGCACTTCAGGAGGAGATAGCACTATCTCAGGGGGAACTTCTAATAATTCTAGTTCTTTTGAAGATAACACCAATCAAGGGGGAGCATCCAACTCAAGAAATGATTTACCATCAGCAAGGAAATGGACCAAAAACCATACTCTTGATTTAATTATTGGGAATCCTGATGCAGGTGTTAAAACCAGAAGTGCAACTCAAAATGAATGCCTCTATAATAATTTTCTGTCAAAGGAGGAGCCTAAGAAAGTTGAAGATGCACTCAAGGATGCTGATTGGGTTACATCAATACAAGAAGAACTGAATGAATTTGAAAGAAATGAAGTCTGGAAACTAGTACCAAGACCAAAAGGTAGATCAATTGTTGGTACAAAGTGGGTGTTCAGAAATAAGACAGATTCAGATGGCACTATTGTGAGGAATAAAGCAAGACTAGTTGCAAAGGGGTACTCTCAACAGGAAGGAATAGACTATGATGAGACTTTTGCTCCTGTTGCAAGGCTAGAAGCCATTAGAATTTTTCTGGCATATGCAGCTCATAAGCAATTCAAAGTTTTCCAGATGGATGTTAAAATTGCTTTTCTGAATGGAGAATTGGAAGAGGAGGTATATGTTGAACAACCTCCTGGTTTCATTGATCCTAAATATCCAGATCATGTCTATAGATTGGATAAAGCACTTTATGGACTAAAGCAAGCTCCAAGAGCCTGGTATGAAACTCTGGCTCAATTCTTACTGGAAAGTGGTTTCAAAAGAGGTACAATTGATAAAACCTTGTTTTATTTGAATCATGGGAAGGACTTGCTATTAGTTCAGATTTATGTTGATGATATCATTTTTGGGTCAACTAAACCCAAATTGTGTGAGAAGTTTTCAAAGCTAATGCAGTCTAGATATCAAATGAGCATGATGGGAGAAATGAGCTATTTCTTAGGTCTGCAAGTTAAACAGATTGACGATGGAATTTTTATCAATCAATCAAAATACACAAAGAATCTATTGAAGAAGTTTAATATACAAGACAGTGCTACTGCTACAACTCCCATAGCTACAGCTACAAAGCTTGATCCTGATCAAGGTATTGAGGTAGATGTAACTAACTACAGAGGTATGATTGGCTCACTTTTATATCTAACAGCTAGTAGACCAGATATCATGTATGCAACCTGTCTATGTGCAAGGTTTCAGGCAAACCCCAAAGAAACACATCTCATTGCTGTTAAAAGGATTTTCAGATACTTGAAAGGCACTCCATCACTTGGCCTTTGGTATGCTAGAGAGTCTGACTTTAATCTATGTGGTTACTCAGATGCTGATTTTGCAGGATGTAAAATAGACAGGAAAAGTACTTCAGGCAGTTGTCAGTTTCTTGGAGGAAGACTAGTTTCTTGGTTTATTAAAAAGCAAAAGTCTATATCCACATCAACTGCAGAAGCTGAGTACATAGCTGCAGGAAGCTGTTGTGCTCAGATCATGTGGATGAGGAATCAGCTAATGGACTATGGTTTGTCATATTCAAAAATACCTATTTATTGTGATAATCAAAGTGCTATTGCTATGACAGGAAATCCAGTTCAGCATTCTCTTACTAAGCATATCAGTATCAGATATCATTTCATAAGAGAACAAGTACTGGAAGGGACAATCGAACTCCACTTTGTTCCTACTGATCGACAGCTAGCTGATATATTCACCAAGCCACTACCTGAAGCTACTTTTACAAAATTGGTGAATGAATTGGGAATGGTAAACTATGAAAGTTTCTGAGAACAAGGGGAGAGCAAATACTGATGAGTGTCAGATCCTGATGCATGTCGAATACTGACGAAAAGTCTATCCTGACGTTAGTCAAACATCAGATCCTGATGCAATGGTTTGGTTATCAGTACAATATGTATACTTCAAGTAATCCCTAATTGTTCTGTTCCTGATTTAACTGTGGTTATTGTTGATGAATTTGTTACTTACATGATTACTTTAATTAGTTTTCATTTTCACTTCTTTGATTTAATTCTTTGAAGAACAGTTCATAAACATAAAAAATTACAGAACACATTGAATAAGATTAGAGAAATAGGATTCTTCATTAATAATAATAAAGAGATTACATGCAAATATTACATCTTTTTTGTTCTCTCTATCTACTAATCTATCAACAGGAAAATAAAAAGTGAAGTCCAAACCACTCCATTGTTAGCAGCCATCCCAGATCCCATCTTTGCCACTTTGTTTGGGTGGAAGTTGAACGGATAAGGTTATTTTTGCTGACATATTCATTAACAATGGTTGGTGGTGTTGGATGAGAATGTCTTAGAGGAAAGCCATGTTAATGTTGCTTGAAGAGCAGCATCGATGTCAATCACTCTTGCAGGCCTTTCTCTCTCGATTTCTTCAAGACAGGCATCCATCTGTAGCCACAAAGTTTGAAGCTGCCTTTCCCAGTCAAAGGCATCAAACTTTTCACGAGTATAACTGAAGATATCTCTATTATCTAAGAGATGGAGATTCTTTTCTTTGACGGTAAGTTTTGACATTGTTTAAAGGTGTGTTGTGTGAAGGATTTTTAATTTTCAGGAGAAAATGAAGGATTGAAGGGATAGTGGACAAGTCTCTAAGTGTTACATAGAGATGGGTAAGTAACAAAGTGAAGAAACGCTTCGTATTCTGGTTGTTAATGGTTCCAGGTATTTTAAGAGAGTGTTATTTGATTTTTTAATTAAATATTTTATTGTTATATTCATAAATGCACTTCTTAAAAATACGAGCGCGTGTATTTTACTCACTGATACATATAGATACACAACGTGTCATACACGGTTAACACCACTCTCTCATGATGCACAAATCAATTACTGACACCTGTTTTTGAGAAATTATTATTTGTCTAAAATCAATTTAGTGCACTAAACTGATTCATTATTTTCAAAACTATCAGTATTGTCCTTTTTTCTCTACGCGAACATAAACCCTAATTGCTCAAATTTTCAATCTCTCTTTGTCACACCAATAATGGAGAATTCATCATTTGTAAACAATAAGGTTGTTATCAATGGTGTCACTTTTGCTCCCAACAATTATGTTTCTGTTCTTGACCATCAGGAACTATCGAATGATTTTTATATCATTCAGGATTTCTTGGCGTCTAGTCCGATTCATTATGCTTTAACGGCACCCGCCAAAGTCTCTTTCAAGTGTGTGATGCAGGTTTGGAAGACCGCTGTCTTTGGTGTACTTGAACCTTCAGGAAGGCCTAACCTGACCTTTACACACAATGGAGTTACACATCATGTTATTCCAGAAGTAGTTGTTGAAGCTCTACAATTACCTTCTCTAAATGGTAAGACTCCTGCAACAATTTCTGATGCTTCTTTGTTGGAGTTTGCTACGAGTCTTGGTTACAATGGAGAACCAAGAAAGTTTGGAGAGTTATAAAGAACTAAACTAAAGAAGGAATGGAATTTCTTCTTTGATACCATCAGTAGATGCTTCTTGAACAAAGTCTCTAACTTTGATGCACTACCGACTGCTTTAGTTCACATTGGGTACTCTCTAATCCATGATATTGTATTTGATTATGGGTCTTTCATTCTGAGAGCATTAAATGCTAGGAAAACAGATAAATGTGGTTATGTTTGTTTTATTAGATTTTTTCAATTAATATTCTCTCATTTATGTCCCAATGTTGAATTTGAAAATGATACAGTATTGCCTATCTTTAAGATTTCTGATAACAATATCAAATCCTTAGTTAAATCAGATAAGGCAAATGGTTTTAATGGAAATCCTTATATTCCTAATTGGGTCATCATAAACAGTTACCTAAACAGTGAACCACCTCTAGTGTCTCTCAAAAGACATCAGTTGTAAAAGAAAAGAAGTCAGCTAGATCTGATGTGTTTGGCAGACAATCAGGATCAAAGGATTTCTCCACTTCAACCCTCGCTAAAAAGAAGTCACAAGGAGGTAAACAAGAAGTTCAGATTGATGAATCTTTGATTAAGGCTGGATCATCTAAAGAAACAGGTGAAAAGAGGAAGTTTTTGCAACAGGTCTCTGATTCTGATAGTGATGATGACAAGACCATCTCTATAATCATGAAGAAAAAGGAAATTTCTGCTCCTGTTACTGCTGAATTGGTTAAGCCAATAAAGCAAAAGAAAAGAAGAAGAATAATCAACAAGAGTCAGTATTATATTCCTGAAGATATGCAGAATCTTAATGATGATATTGATCTAGATGAATCATCAGTTCCTGGTACAATTGTTCTTCCAGATATCTCTACTCCTGATACATCACCTGTAAACACTGTTGAGATTACTGATTCTCCAGCACCTACATCTCCTAAGAGAAGAATAATTGAGATGTCCGTGGATGAAGTAAATGCTATTGCTGCTCAGCTTGGTCATAAACCAACACCTCTTCAGATAAAGAGACAAGCTGAAGCAAAGGTTTTTAGTAGACAGAAGAAACAGAGGCTAACTTCACCTCTGAAAGGATCAAGCCCACAAGAACCTGAACTTCAAAGGAGTTCAGAAGCTATTGAAGATCCAGTCCCACAAGAACCACCCACTCAAAGTGTGGGTGCAGACATTTCTGAAGGAATGGTCCCACAAGAACCACTTTCTCGAAGGGAAGGTGAAGACAAGAACATTCTTGCCCCACAAGAACCATCTTCTCAAAGTGAAGATGCAGGCAAGCTCACATCAGCACAAGAGATTTCTAACACTGCACTTGAGGGAAGCACACAAGAACCTTTGACTCAAAGTGTTAAAACAGCTTCACAACCTCAGACTACACAAGAACCATTGGTAGCAAATACTGATGCAAGTCATTCTCCAGTTGTAGATGTCAATCCTGATGAAAGTATTTCTGAACCACTTTCTTCAAGACCAATGGAATCTATCTCAACTTCATCAGGTAACACTTCTATCTCTGCTTCTTTTACTGATAGTATGATTACAGATAGACCTGAGACAAAGGATACCTCTATTTGTATGACTTCAGTCCACTCCTCTCAGCCACCTCTTATTTCTTTGAATTTGTTGAGCCAGAACCTTTCTTGTGAGAAAGAGAGTGAACATTTAGAGAAAAAGAAGAGTGAAGAGAGGCAGTCTCCTGAACTGGCAAAAGGAGAGGTAGAACAGAGTGAGAAGTTTCAAACTTCTAGTGAGGTAGCAGTTACTATTGAAAGTAACTTAGGTAATGTTGTGAGAAGTGATGAGATCACTTTAGAAAAATAGAGAGATTTAGGAATTGTTTCTACTCTGAATGCAGGTTTTCAGGATACAACAGTACCATCTGCTGTTGATTTAAAAATGAAATGAGTTATGAATCCTGAAGACAATGAGGATGATAGAATTCCTGAGGCTAAAGATAGCTCAGATGATGATGATGGTGATGATGATGATGCTGATAATGATCCTGAAGGAACTCATCTTAATGCTGTCATGAAAGCAAGTCTAGGATCTACTTATGGATCATCCATTATGTTTATGGAGTCTATGGGTAAATCTACAACTGCTCAAGTTGAGATCATAGGAGATTACAACAATCTTCTTCCTGAACATATTCAAGTTGCCAGAAGATCTGAATGGTATACTGAGTGGAATCAGCCTTCTGCTGATATAAATTTCAATAATGCACTTTTTCACTCAAGTCATATAGCTACTAAGATTTCTGATCCTAATCTCAAAGCTCATTTGAAGACAACAACTATTCTGGCAAAAGGGCTGAAAGATGAAATTAATTCTGTCAAGCGTGATAATGAAAAATTTCATGCTCGATTTGTTAAGGATTATTCTGAAATTGCCACTGCTAAACAGCTTCAACGTTTAAGCACCGCCTTCACCACAAGGATGGATACCTTGGAAGTTAGGTTGTCACTATTTCCTCAAGGATGACAAATATTGAAGATTCTCTACAACTTATCTTATCCTTCTTGACTGATCCTGATGATACTACTGATGTCAAAAAGGGGGAGAAGGTAGTCAAAACAAAATGCACCTGATCTAGTTGTAAGAAAGGATGATGATACTTCTGGAAATGATGGTGGTGCTCAGTCATATGAACCAGGAACCTCTGATGCTGCTTTGGTAACAAGGAGAAGTCAGTCACAAACTCAAACCAAGCGATCAAATCATGTTTCTGAATCTGGGAAAAGAACAGTAAGAACAATGGTGCAATCTCAAATCCTGACAGAAGAACAATTTTTGTCACCTGGTCAAAGTCATAGGCAAACACTTCCCACAATTCTTGAAGGTTATGAAGATTTGCTAATTACTGATGTAGAAGATGCTCCACATCTATTTAAGAAGATTACTACTGGGACAGGTGATAGTGAAATTGTATATCACACTAGTGCTAAGGTTCATCAGTATCATGCTGAGAAGGCACTTGCTTTAACTTCTGAAGAAAATCCAAATATAACTACTGATGAGATCTTAGAAGAACAAAACAGGATTCTTGAGGAGATTGCTAGACAAAAAGAAGCTCCTGCTGCAAGAAGAGGAAGAGGCAGAGGAAATAGAAACAGAGGAAGAAGAAGGAAATCAGTTTAGACAAGTACAAGATAGACAAGATCTAGTGGAACCAAAATAGAAGAAGTTACTGAGAACATAAAGAAGAAAGCTCCACTATTTCTTGAGAACACTCCATCATCTAATGTATTTGCTGAATCTGTTACAGTTGAAGAAGAAACTCCTTTGGTTAGAAGGAAGAAAGTTGTTGAAGAAGCTAAGGATAACATTGCTGGAATAACTCAAATTGTTGCTTCTGACTCTGAATCTATTAAGGATGCAACAGATGAGTACGTGAGAAGAATTTTTGAGTCTGATAAACAATTGTGGTATGACATCAACAAACTGCCTAAGGAAGAAATTCCTGATGAACTATAGCTCAATAAGAAAGGAGGCAAGTGGAAGGATGTTGATAAAATGAAGTACACTGGACCAGCTACTTTTCGGTCTGGTGGAATAGTCTTACCACTTTCGGTTACTCCTGGACTTCAGAAAGCTAAAGTTTCCAAGTCTGACAAATCACCACCAATGTGGATTAGGATGCAATCTGATCTATTAGGATTGGAACCTTGCACTCGAGGAGGTATTGGTTCTAGGGATGCAGAGTTTATGTCTTTACCTCAAACAGATCAACATTTTCTTGTTAAAAGATTTGGTGATGAACTAACTGTTGATAATCTTTGGGAATTAGAATCTGTTGTAATTGTTGCTTGCAATGTTGATTCTAAGAAGGTAGAAAAGTTGTTGTATTTCATGAAAGACAAGAATGTCAAGAAGCTGTCTATTCATGAGGTGTTGTGCAAATCAACAAAAGAGCTAAAATATGTTCTCTATTTGCTTGAAAATAGACAAATCCCTGATAAAGAAGCCAGTGTTTACAATAACTGGTGTACCATGATTTTCAGAACAATCAAGTTCAGATATTTAGAAGGAGGATCAAGGTATGATGGTAATTACACTCCCATGTACTTGAATACAGAAGGACAAGAAGTTGAAATGCAAAGGGATTCAGCTGTTAAAGAAGTGATATTTTATCAAGAACAATTATCTCTGAATCCTGGTGGAAGAGAACTTGCATATTCACTATTGGGAGAGTTAGATTTACCAAGAAGCTCAATTCAGAATCTCAGAGCTGGAATGTATCAGATTGGTAAAGGAGATGAAGAACTTGGAAATCTGAAGAAAAGACTAATTCAAATTCTCGGTGATAAAGAAGAAGAGTTATTATCAAGTTTCTTGGAGTTGAGTAATTCCTTTGTGAGAATTTCTGAGACTAAGCCTGAGGATTTCTTGTAATATTTTGTTTTGAGTTTTTGACATCACTGAATCAAGGAATTTGTGCTTTATTTCACAAAGTACAAATTGGGGGAGATTGTTAGATATTGATTCAAGTGATGATCAGGATCTGGACTACTGATCAGATACTGATACTGACGTCATCAGTAATGCACCGTCAGGATTGGGTTATCATCAGGATTAGAAGCTGATCAGGATTTTATGAGGATATACATCAGTCTAGGAATCTAGGAAGATTGACATGTCGGTTCCTGATTTATAGGAACGCAGCTATCATTCAAGATATGTACTAAGAAACGTATGTAATTGATTTGATATATCTTGTAATTGATAGTGTAGCTGTGTACTGTATATAAACACAGTTTAGGTTTTACTTAATTGGAATCGCTTACACGAATTATCTTGTAACCTAGCAGCTCTCAAGAACATAAGAATTTCTTGAAAGAGTTTGTAACAGTTTTATATCAGAATTAATAAAGCTGTTATTTATTCATACTTGTGTTATTATTTCTATTTAAGTCGAAAATCTAATACAATTGTATTCAACTCCCCTTCTACAATTGTTAATTACTGGCCAACACTAGATAATAACATAATTATAATTATTCGCTAAATATGAAAATACTATTTTTAGAAAGTTTATATTTTAGAAAATTCGGGCAGCATCCCCTTTGCACGGGTAGCCTACCAGTCGGACACAGCCGACACAAAACCAACAATCACAATCACATTTTTCTGTACATTATACCAATATCTATTACACCTTTGCAATTCGAACTAATTACACAATTTCAATCCACATCGATAATTTACATTTAACCATACCATATACAATAGTAAAATTTATCCGAAAATAATATATTATATAATTAAATTATGACTCAGAGAAATTATCATCGTCCACCGTCGACTCGACGAGGCTCATCGTCGATGGCGGAAAAGTCCGGAGGTACCCGAGATTCGGGTTTCCATCAACGGACTCCGCCAATACAAATTCACAATCGATATCCCATAATTTATTATTATCTAAATAAATCAATTTGATTCATATTTCGTTAAAATTCAAGAAATCCTTTTCGGATTCACCTCAAACACAGTACACACGAATATGTAGCACATACAACACGATGACACCAGCAGTAGCAATTGATACAGTAAACAAGATGGCTAGAATAACTTTGGAAGGTCCTAGAGGTTCTAGATCAACTCAAAAGCAACCTCTCTATGATGGAGAAGATTTTGCACCATCGGCAAAGATGAGGAAAACATCACATGAAGAAATTGATCAACATTCTCTACCAAAGGCTATAAGGACAGTAAGGAACCATCCTTCAGAACTTGTTATTGGTGATATCTCAGATGGAATCACAACAAGAAGAGGAAAGGCAAACTTTTGTGCTTATGCTGCCTTTCTAGCTCAAGAAGAACCCAAAAATGTCAAGGAAGCATTAGAAGATGAAAATTGGATCATGGTCATGCAAGAAGAACTCAACCAATTCGAGAGGTGTGATGTTTGGGAACTTGTAAAGCCACCAGAAGATGCTTCTATCATAGGAACCAGATGGGTGTTCAAGAATAAAGTTGATGAGTTTGGAACTGTAACTCGAAACAAGGCAAGGTTTGTGGCTAAAGGCTATAATCAACAAGAAGGAATTGATTTTGATCAAACATATGCTCCTGCTGCTCGTTTAGAATCAATCAGAATGCTTCTTGCTTATGCATGCTACAAGAAATTTAAGTTATATCAAATGGACGTAAAGAGTGCCTTCCTAAAAGGCGTGCTGAATGAGGAAGTCTATGTCAAACAGCCTCCTGGATTTGAACATGAGAAGTTTCATGACTATGTTTACAAGCTCAAGAAGGCATTATATGGTTTAAGGCAGGCCCCTAGAGCCTGGTATAAAAGGCTTAGTAAATTTCTTCTCAAAAATGGATTCATTTGAGGTAACATCGATCCTACATTATTTACAAAACAAAATGGTAAAGATATTCTTGTTGTACAAATATATGTGGATGATATTATATTCGGATCTACTAATGAATCTTTGTGTGAGTGGTTTTCTAAGTGCATGCACAATGAATTTGACATGAGCATGATGGGGGAACTCAATTATTTCTTGGGTCTCCAAATCAAGCAAACCAATGATTGTATTTTTATGCATCAATCCAAGTACACAAAGAATCTGCTTAAAAGATTTGGTTATGAGGATGTAAAAGCAAAAACAACTCCTATGACTCAAAACAGCAAGCTGATTGTAGACGAGAATGGTAAGGATGTGGATGTCAAAAGGTATAGAGGTATGCTTGGAAGTTTACTATAATTAACTACCTCAGGACCTAATATCATGTATAGTGTCTGTGTTTGTGCAAGGTTTCAATCAAACCCTAAAAAGTCTCACTTAAATGCGGTTAAAAGAATATTTTGATACTTAAGTGGTACTATCAATCTTGGTTTGTTCTATCCTATCACAAATATTTTTGATCTTGTTGGGTATAGTGATGCAGATTATGCAGGGTCTCAAACTGATAGAAAGAGTACAAGTGGTGTTTGTACATTCCTTGGACAAAGCTTGGTTACATGGCAATGCAAAAAGCAAGCTTCTTGTTGCTTTATCCACCGCCGAAGGAGAGTATCTAGCAGCTGGTAGCTGTTGCTCTCTGATTTTATGGATGATTCAAACACTAAGGGACTTTAACATCAAGTTTGGAAAGATTCCAATCTATTGTGACAACATGAGCGCTATCAATATCTCAAAGAATCCTGTGAATCACTCAAGAACGAAGCATATTGACGTTCGTCATCATTTCTTGAGAGATAATACTGCAAAAGGAAAGATTAATTTGGTATTTGTCTCAACTGAAGTTCACCTAGCAGATATCTTCACAAAGCCATTGGCTGAAGAAAGATTTTCAGCCATTCGAAGAGAGCTTGGCATGTGTACTGTGTAGTCAGCAAGCTGACAAGCACGGAATGGGTAACGTTGGCTTACCGTTTGTATCTGAACTGTTTATATGCCATTACCATGATTTGATTTTTTATTTCTCTATGCTTATTCCAGACCTGGACTAATGTTTCTTTTTGATGGATTAAGGGGGAGAAATTTAGGAGAACTTATTTGCTTGTTGGTCGAGATATTCGATTTGGCTATGATTAATTATGCTTGTTTATCTTATTCTTGATGGAAGGTAAATAGGTGAGATATGAGTTTGTTTTATATCAAATTTTCTATTATGCAGGGATTTAGGGGGAGTAACTTTATTCTCCTAAATATTGTGTAATCATTAAAAAGGGGTAGATTGATACTCCTATGGTTTTGATGATCACATTCAGCAAGCTGATTGCTTGTAGTTTGATATAAAACATCATGTTATTTCTATGTTGTACTAACTTGGTTTTGCAGGGAAAAACAGCCTACTAATTGTTTAATCAGAATATACAAACAGCAAGCCATTTGGTGCTACAACAGAGACAGTCTGGCAAGCCAGTTGCACACAGTCACTTCACAAACAGCAAGCCATTTCATACTGTCCAGAATCCTGAAGATAAAGATCAAGTTCGATTTATTGGATTTATTTCAGGAAACTCAATTAGACACATTGTAAGGATTCTTTATGATATAATACGTACATAATATATTATGGAGCTCAAATCTTTTATCAAAACCGATTTTATATCAATTTCCTAAATTGTAGGAGTTTGCCATTTTTAAAAGATTTCTTTCTTCAAAATCTCCTATACGCGTTTTATATCTATACAAACAGAAGGTTTATGTTTTCTTCGATTCATCTCTTCCAAACCCTCTGTCAAACGGTCACAGGAACGTTGCAAAATCTCTCTAACCAATTGAACGTTAGAAATTGATTTCTCGACGTTTGAAATTTATTGATTGATTTTAGAACGTTGGTTGTGAAGCTTTATAAACCTTGTTCTTGTGTTCATTCATACGAATCAATTCAGAAAATATTCAAGCACACAAAGAACACAAACAACTCAGTTTTTCATTTCTATATCCTTTCAATTCTCTCGAGCTCTTAATATATTACATACGTGCTATTCTTAGAGAGTTCATAGTTTGAGTTGTATTCATTCTTGATTGTATTGTTCGATTTGTATTCATTAGTTGTTGGACAGATTGGCTAGGGGACTAGGGTTTGGTGATCATTGCTAGAGAAGTATACTTGGAAAGTATAACTTAGAGGGCAAGTTCAGAAACAGGAGTTCAGCAAGCCATTTGTCAACAGCTGGGTTAAAAGGGAGATATATTATTGTATCTTGTAATTGGTTTATTTCGTTGATCAATAATATATTCTCTTACCAAGTTAGTAAGGGACCAGGACGTAGACCATAGGGGATTAGGGGTCGAACCTGGCTAAAAGTTTCTTGTGTTCTTTACTTTTCTGCACCTACTGTTTCTGTTCTTTACTTTACTTACTGCTTGTGCATTCAGCTTACCATTTACATTCAGCGTACCATTTGTGTTTGCATAAATTGAAATCAGTAAGCTGTTTCTGGTAATTATTAAAATTGGACTTAGGTGAACATAGTTAGCCATTTACACTTATTCACCCCCTCTAGGTGTGCATTTTCATTTTACACATTGAACAATTATAAAATTCCTTAACATGCACTAATCTCTACATATCATCAAAACTATACTAAAAACTTATATGAACTAAAAGGGTGGGCTCGGTTTAAACTTTCCTTGATGCTCTAATAATACTAACAAAGCTTGATGATCCTCCTATAAGCCTTAGATAGTCCCTAGGAAGCTAAATCTTGATCATCAAAACAAGGAAACAAGTTAGTGATTTTGAAGTTACTATTCACCTCTTTACAGAACCGGAAGAACGAAGGCCTTACACTACTTTTCTGGCTAAGAATTATGAAGGAGAGTTGTAGAGAATCTTAATACCTTTCCAAAAAGCTAAAGAACACCAAATTTTATTGAGAAATGAAGGAGATATGGCCGTTTGAAAATCGTTACAAAAACTGTCAAGAATCTGGATAGTTCGGCTTCTTCAATTGGGGAGGAGATTTGACTAGGATATACTCATTAGATTGCCATGAAATTTTGTACGAATTTTGCCCATGGAGTGGAGAATCTATGGTTAAAATTTGATGATTTTAGAAGCTCTAGATCGGGAGATATGAATTTTTCTTTGAAATTGGCTTTGCTGGGCAGTTTTGAAGAAATGGAGAGAATGGAGTTTTGCTTGCTTTTCACTTGTTCTCATCTTGAATTATTGCTAGGTCTTGGATAATATCTTGTGTAAAGTCACTTTAATAAAGTGATTAGGTCATGGATGATGCAAATCAAGTGGACAAGTGTTGCCTTTTGTGCTAAGATGATGAGATTATGTTAACTAGTTGGTTTGATTCTAATTCTACTAGTTAGCTTTATAACTAGCTTGGTTACTTGCTTTTATCCACTTGCATATGCTTGTATGTGGCGCCCCCAAATCCGAGGTCAAAGATTCAGGTCATCACATCACCATCCAACCATATCATAGCTGTATTAACTTTACAACTCAACAATACATCCATCCAGACCTCAATCTTACGCACAAACAAGTTAGAGCCTCAGAAACGATAATCAAAAGTAACACTAAATATTACTTTTATAAAGCAAGAATGAGCTACAGAATGCTCAGCAAGTTCACCATTTTGAAAAATAATAATGGGGTTTATTTCGAAAACATTCCCAACTGTATGAGTATATATCTCGGATTTCAAAACATAATTGGACAATATATATGTCCGAGTTTGAATAAACATTTATACTCACTAAGGAGCTTTAAGAATAACATATGGACCCTTTATAAGGTTCCCATTTCAATCTATCTCAAGTTTGAAAATATATATACATATGAGTATATCATTTTCGGCAAAACACTCTACGGTTAACGTACTGTACAGGGAATACATCATTGCAAACCTCTTTCCTTCCATTAGCTTAGAAGGTTTCTCATTCAAAACATTTCATTCTTTGAAATAATTGCAAGAGTGCACTAACACGTGCCAATCTTTATAGAAAATCTTGCAGTTCTAGATACTGCACGATGTCAATATTTTTCTTATCAAAAACCACACTATCGGCAACTTGGCACTTAGGCCCAAGAAGCAGTGTTTGAGTATTTTTCCAGAGTGGAGGATGGGACTTTAAGAAAACATAAAACCTGACAGGGATTGACGATGATCAGTCGCCACAACCAAGTCCAATAATCCGCGGGTCTTCTCTACCGGTAGAAGGATAGAAACTACATCTGTAACTATCCTCGGGTGAAAACTACATCCGTAATCACCCTCGATGAAAACTACATCCGTAATCATCCTTCGGCAACACCTGGGCCGGAATAATAATTGATGAACCGCCTGGCTCACGGCCACTTACACATCCCGGGAATCGTTCGTCAACGATTCCCACACCTGCCAGAGTCCCTTTTTTTTTCTTGTCAAAAATCATTTTGATAGAAAATTCGAGTAGTTGAAGTTCGACCTCAGTCGACCGATAATTCTTGAAAAGTGTACAAGAAGCAAAACCTGACCGGGGGTTTTCGAAAATGTTTTGGGTTCGAAAGAGTTCGAGTTTGAAAACGCTAAAGGTATCTTGGATTAGTTTAGTCTTTAAAATAATGAACAACAATTAATAAATGATATTTTAAGATTTAATATAAATCATTAATAAAATAATTATTTAATTAGATAAGCTTTTAATCCAAGATAGATATTTTTGAGTATTTATAATAATATAAAAATAATAAATACTTAAGTATACGATACTTCCCGAATGACCCTTCGGGTTTTCGCAACTTAATCACGATATAATAATATACCGCTCCCCGGTCAATAGTATATTTGGACCGCTACGACCTCTATTGCTAGAGTCGTTGTCCGAAGGAAACACTTTCATTCTAAGTTCAAGGGTGTACAACACATATGCATAAATCTCAAACTTCAACATAATCTCGTAAAGCATAAGCATATAATACATTTGGAAGCTACAAACACAACAGTGAAAATCCTTATATATATAAGTTTTGAAAAGTAAACTTGCCTTGGTTAGGGTGGCGTGGTCGAGCTCGCGACGTGGAACGAAGATCTATACATAACCAATAGTCGTTCGTTAGTACCTTAACAATACCTTTTAATTACAAGGTTTTAGAGGACACAAAACTAACTTAATGACTTCGTCCTATGACTCTCTAGCCCCACTATAGGTTCGTGCCATCACTCGATTATGCTCGTCACTTGTTCGACTTAATTTGGTTACCATATTCGAAGCGTATTAATTCCCCCTTAAAATCATACTCCACTAACTCCTCTTACGACTTTTTCACTTGCGTGAACTTTACTCTAACATTTTTATAAAATTGAAAAATACATATTTTAATCCAAATCTTTTTGGGTAGCCTTCACCACTGCAATCACTAGCTCTCCTAATTTTTCCATGACCCTACATAAATTTTTAGGGGTTTAAAGATGGCTCACAAGTGGACCATTTAGTGCAATTCGGATTCCAGAACCACTCTTCACTTCTCAGGTCATAACTCAAAATCTACACATCACCTAGTCATGAACCTTATATTTCTGGAAACTACATTCAAATACCTTTCTAACCATATGAATTAGGACCTCAGGAGACACGATCTAGGGGTTCAAAACCCTCCTACAAGACAGTACAAGTTCCCAGAAAATTTACACAGCTTGCTTTCTTACTTAACCATTCAAGAATTCTTTGTATACATCACAACAATCATCTAAACCACCAAGATCATACTCTATAGCACACATGGAGTTATATACACTAACTACAAGCTTAAAAATCACATCAACAACATTTAAACTCAAGATCTTCATCATCCATAACTTTTATAACCAAGATTCATACCATAGTCCATGGATCTAACCTTAAACACCATAAATAATTCATGGCTAAGAGGGGTTAGAGTTTTATACCTTCTTGAGTATCTAGGAACCTTGGGTAAGCTTTACAAGCCTCAAGAACACCTTGGATGAGTCCCTACAATCCTTATAACTCAAGATCTAAAAGAAAACTAAGCATGGTTACTATTCATCCCAAACTTCAACAATTAATATCTCAAAATTGGATGGTTAAAAGGGTTTGAAATTCATAGCATACCTTCTTTATAGAGTGTAGAGGACCTAGGAATTTTGTCTTGAATTGTAAGTGATGGGAAGTTGAAGAAAAAAAATTTCTTCTTCTTCCTTAACTTGCTTGGCCGAGAGCTTCTTGACAAAGGGGGGGGAGGGGTTGTTTTGTATTGTGTTGGTTGGATAATGACTTGTATTATTGTAATATGTATTGTTATGTATATGTATTGTATCACATGTTGACACCCGAGGTAATAGACTAGCCACACCATACCTCTTTGTCTCCTAGAATAATGCACTAACTAGTTACTATTCATTGGGTGCCTTTTTGCTTTTCTAGTTTGCTTTTCTAACAATCTAGTTGCATGGGACTTGCATGTAATATCCTTCCTTGTATTATTATTCCTCCACCAATGCTTGTCACTTAATCTTTAATTCATATCGTATCTTAATTAACTCCTCGTAATAATATTTTGTTGCGTAGAGATTTCCCTTGTAATTCCTTAAGTACTTAATTGTGTAAATTCCTTGAATATTCATACTCCTTGTCATAATCCCTTAAAAATCTTTTAATACTCTAATAACTCTCAAATCCCAAGTTTTATAAATCTTACTAGCAATAAGACTCTTGCCTTCAGCAATCTTCCCTTTTTCTTACATAGTGAATGTAACAACATAATTTCTCAGATAATCAATGCCATTAAACAACATGGGTGACTCAAAAGGTTCCAAATTCACAATGTCATAAGATATTTTAAAAAGAAAATATTACAAAAATTAGGGTTCTTACAGCCTCCCCTCCTTAAAAGGATTCCGTCCCGGAATCAGGTTGAAAATAGCTGGGGGTACTTTTCACGCATCGTTCTCTCTAGTTCCCATGTTGATTCTTCGACATTCTGGTTCCTCCACAAAACTCTCACTAGTTTGACAACCTTGTTCCTCAGCATCTGTTCTTTTCTATCCATGATCTCCACTAGTTTCTCCACATAAGTCAAATCTGGCTGTAGGTCTATCTGGTCGTATTCTATCACATGCCGAAAGTCCGTGTGGTAGGGTCGTAGCATGGACACATGAAACACATTATGCACTTGCTGCAAGCTCGGGGGCAAGGCTAGTTCATAGGCTAACTTTCCCACACGCCTCAAAATCTCAAAAGGTCCTATAAACCTCGGACTTAGCTTCCCTCTCTTTCCAAATCTCATCAATCCTTTCCAGGGGATACCTTTAGCATCACGAAGTCTCCCACCTCATACTCCTTTGATATCTCATAAAATTTGACCATTCGAAATAATGGGTTTCGTAAAAAAAAACTAATGACTTTTACATACACTCGTCTATACCGTAAAGACGTAATATCAATTCAAAATCTTCATTTAATAATTCGTACATATCGTGATTGCAAAAATTTCTCATCCACCCATAAAATTACTATTCGTCCAGGTTTCGAATATTCACGAAAATTAGGGTTAATGCCGTCTCCTCTCCTTAAAAGGATTCTATCTTAAGAACCTAAGGATAATAGTTGTGGATACCATTCCAACCTTACCCTTTCCAACTCTCAGGTTGGCACTTCAACCCTTTTTGTTCTCTCACCTTGGTCTCACCAACGCTTTAATGTTGTTTCTCAACGCATACTCTCCTCGACCTGTATTCCTTATCGGTTGTTCTATGAATGAAAATTTCTATCCCACTACTTATACGTTCCTCCTCTACCTTGTTCATAGTATCCATGTTGAGTCCTTGTATCGTTGGCCCGTGAATACTTTGCGGTCGTGTTTTATAATCTGAAACAACGTCAATACGCACGGTATTCCTCATATTCCTTGGCTTGATTAGCACGCATGTGTTGCCTCCCGTCAGCCGTTACCACTTGCTATGGATACTGTATAGTCTTCGGTATACGTCGAACCAGTTCAGCTACTATATCCCTCGTTCATTGACTTCTTCGTAACGCAAGAAAAGCAAAACTTCTTCTTTCGTAGTACGCTTTACAAGAGACGTCCTTACGTTCGCATGGTGACGATCGTGATAACAACATTCATTTCATGGATAAGTTTTTATTCTCGACTGCCCCGTGAAATCTAAGGCACGACACTAAATATAAATTCGATCGTCTGGATAATTCTTCTTCCCTGTCCGTCAGCCACAGATCAAATTAGTACATACGCCCAATCTCTTTGTTACATATACTTGAAAGCACCTTCAATATTCGAAGTTTAACTTTAAGTCTTTATCTGACGTAATCGCTGCAGAAGTTTTATATTGCACCACCATCTCTTCCGTATATAAATCGATAATCTTCTAAATGGAAAGTCTCTCCCAGGTAAATCACTTGGTTCAACAATTATGAATCAACTAGGGCCATCTCTTGGCTCGGTCTTCGGCGACCTGCTTATGAAATTCATTATAATTCTGACCACGTTCAAGAGTTTCTACAGGCGGAATTAATCCACTAGATCTCTATCATTCTACTTTTGACATGTCACGTTTGTACTTAATAGTTTACCAATACCATTCTTCATATCCGTTTGCCAAACATTCTCTTAATTCTCTACACATCTTTTTCCTTCCCCATAATTTAGTCACTTTCCTCTAACATTATTCTTTATTGTATATACTCTATTTTCTTGGTCAATACTGACTGAATTCCAATTTTGAATAATCCCTTCTATAGGTATCAGCCACCACACTGGCCTTTCCTGGGAAATAACAAATTTCTCTATTATACTCCCTGCTCCCTTTCGTCACCTTCTCTTTCTTATGTTTAGTTCTAATATGAAGATATACTTATGGCACTTGCGGAAAACTTTCACACTTTTCTCATAAAGTTAACGTCTCAGTTTTATGCGTGAACGCCATCATGACTAATCCCAGACTCTCGGTTAGTATATCCTATCCCGTAACCTTTATGTTGTTTAGAAGTATAGGCTATCATCCCCTTTCTGCTGCATCAGCACACCTCTTAAACTCTTGAAAGACACATCATCGTGACTCTCAAAGTCCTCTTTTTATCATCAAGTATAGCTAACAACGAGGTTGTTGCTAATATCTCATTTCATTCTAAAACATTGTTCATTAATCCATAAAGGCTTCTGACTCATTAGTCCACTCAAATGATACTACCATAATTTTATAATGTTTGAAATGCCAACTTTGGCACAGTACAGAGGTCGATCTTGAGATGGTGAAACCCGCTTTTCAACCTTATCTTTGAAAAACAACTACGCGTTTTAACTGGTCAACAATTCCTACATCTCCAGTTAGGGGTATCGATTCTCGATGGTATATGTAAGATGTCATACGCTCGTCCTCTTTCACAATTGGCGCCAATCAGTCTGAGGCCTGCATGCTGCTGCGATTCCCAATAAACTTGATTAGGTGGTAATCTCGAAGGATCATTGGGATATATCCATGCATCCATTTGCTATTAGGGGCCTTTTAAACTTTATGTCTCTCTATGTGCATCAATCCCTTTAAGCTAAGTAAAGCTTCACATTCTTGCCACGATATTTCTTCATTTCTTGTCCATCTCACTTCCATGTTAGTTTCCTCTAAGGATATGCTTTACATCGTAATCGATTTGCATTTCTTGGATCAGGATAAGGCTTGGTAACTCCAGAATTCATTAATATAACATCCTGACAACGGTTGGTAGGAGCGTACTCCCAACCACCTCATCATTTCTTATAACCTTCCTCACACTAATATTAAAGGTCCTTGTGGTATGCCCCGACATGTTATTCCTACTTTAAATAATTACTCAGCATAACGCTCTGGCTGCACAATTACAACATTTGGTTTTTTTTTTTTTTATCTCATATTGGTGCAACGGTTCACAATTGTACCTCCTGTTCACCTTAGAGTAATCACTTTTGAAAGGAATGGTTTCAAAATAACAAGGTCCAATAGATAATTTCAATAAGAATTCCACATTGGATGTTCTAAGAATGTTGATGGTTCCAAATACTAGGAGTCTCGATTTTTGGAGATGTAAGGATGGACAGAAAGAATACAACAAGGTTTATTCCTTCATGTCCTGATAATTTTGTAATGTGATATCACAGAGAGTGTTGCACGAGGGCAATGATTGTTGGATACAAAAGTCATAAAGATGATCTTTATACCATTCTTACATCTGGTGAATACTTTTCCTCAAAAATAGAGGATCTAAAAGTCCCATTGATAAAGGTCAATCGATCGAAAGCAATTCTACTCTATGACAATAAAAAAAATGAAGCAGTTTATCATTCAAGTAATCTATGGTTTCAAATGAATCTTCATTATATGAATGAAAGAACAGAATATTCAAGTGACATAAAGTCTGATACGAAGATGGGTAGAATTCAAGTTGAGTGGGAGACCTCACTAGGTCTCAATCAAGTTATTCGTCAAAACTTTCATCATCATACTTTACCACATGCAAAATGCATTGCGGAATGAATTAAATTGGGAGTTGGACCAGTGAAACAATAACTAGTCCTTTTCAAGAAACACTAGCAACTAGCTAGACAAAATTTGCTAGTTCACCTGTTTGAGACATCACCACTAGCTAGGACAATTAGCTAGGTGTTCTTCACAACATTACAATTTTGACTAGTTAGAACAATCAACTAGTCATTCATATTGACATATCGACTAGCCAGTTTCAATTGGCTAGAACGGAATTTCAACATCGTAGCAACTGAAGAAACTTTAGGCTACTCGGACAACGAATGGAAATAAGAAGTTATTAAGTTTGAAAAAGAAAACTATAAAATCTGAAGAGAATGTTTTAGGTATCGGAACAATCGATAACCTCTCATCAAATATTACTTACCAGTGAAACGGTCCACCCAAGGGTGCCTCCGTACACATGCTTTATCAGATCCTACAATAGAATTAAATTCAGAATACCAATATCAAAATGATATCCTTACTATGATTTCAATGTACAATGTACAATCTCATCTTGAATAGAAGAAAAGAATTCATGAAGGATGTCTGGACATTAGATCATCCATGTCCTCATTAATTTGTTAAATATTTATGAGCTCAACTGAAGAGTGCAAGTATGAAAGAATCAATCAAATATCAATATTCGTTAAGTAATATTCATCGATTAATTAAGGAAATATTTGTTGAACCTTCCTTGGATAATTGAAAGAAAGTGTAAATAGGCCTGAGCCGAACAAGATCATCATAAATTTTTGAATAGAATGTTCATGGATCAAATAAAATTACTTCGGATAAGTCCTGCTTTAGGGAAAGTATCTCACTGGTTGTTATTCCACAAATTTGAAGTAGAAAGCTAGAAGGGTTACCTGATATAAACTAATCGAGGTAACAGGGTTAGTGAACAGTTTAAAATGAAGTAGTGCACCTGCCGGTAGTTAACAAAATAAGTTAATGATCATTCGTGCATCTCATTATCACCATTATGAGGGTAACTCCATCTCTTCGTCTTCGTAATACAAGACACCAACTAGTGCGTCTCTCAATCATCATCTTAAAGTCATTTATCGAGTTGGGGTTTCACAAATATATCTGTCATTTCCGTGCTTTATCTTGAAGACCAAGCTTCACATCATTCCGGGGACACCTGCTAAGTCCATAGGGTCCTACTTCATGCCTTCCGACATGAATCACAAGTGGCCAGTTCTCCCTCGGAATAGATCAAAGAGATCTCTCAGGGATCTCAGTGCAGTCCATAGGTTCAGTGGCGGGTGTGTGTACGTGAACATATACCAAAAATATTGAGGTCTACATTACATATATACGTAGTCCCTGATAACATCTCTATCAAAGGATCCCACTCTAGACCCGCTGGTCTTTTCTTTTGGTAGACTCTGAGATCACTGTATCGCTCGTTGCAACCATATTCAACTTCTCTTGAGTCCCTTTGTTAATTCTACTTGTTTGTTCAATAAGTTGAACTATCATGCTCTAGCGTCCGAATCATGCATGGAATTATCTAGCACGCTCGTCTCATGATAACATTCTCGTATAACACATGTAAAATTCGCCATCAAGGGTAATGAAATCCACAACGACATATTGACTAACTTTCAGGTAAACCCGTTACTTATCGAAAATCGGATCTTATAGCCAAAGTAAAAGACTTTCATTATTCCAAGTACTAAGTACCCTTAATTATGTAGGGAAGTCTAAACTTCTTGATTATTAAAATGCCGCCTCCTAAACTATGGAGGACTATGGGCCAAAAAATTTATGCCAGCCTAGTCATCCAATGATATTGGCAATATCGCCTCTACCTCAGCTGCTCTTGAGATTTCGCTCTGCTTCCTATATCATTACCTGTGATAGGTCATGTACGACTCTCAAACCTCTATTCATCATTCTGAAGGTCTCTAAGGATTCTATCGACCCTAGTATAATACCTCCAGTAAACACTCAAGTCCATCCTACTCACCGGTACCTCTTCCGGAAGTCCAATAATAAGTTTACTACGATCTCTTATGTCATTCTCCTACTTAGACTTAACTCTCAACACTCTCGTTTCTGAGTACTGTAACTTATCGCTCTGATACCATTTCTGTGGCGCCCCCAAATCTGAGGTCAAAGATTCAGGTCGTCACATCACCATCCAACCATATCATACCTGTATTAACTTTACAACTCAACAATACATCCATCCAGACCTCAATCTTACGCACAAACAAGTTAGAGCCTCAGAAACGATAATCAAAAGTAACACTAAATATTACAATTCATCTGTACAATCCAGAATCTTACGCACTTCCACTTATACAACTACACTTGAAGACAAGTCTTACTATTACAGTTGAAAACCTATCAGACTTACTCTGTAGTATTTATCAGGAACTAAATCATCTCCGGGGTAAATCTTCTACTCCTCTCCTGCTGGTGCGGAGTTAACCGGCCAAATTCTTCTCTTTCTGAAAAGTTTTTATAAAGCAAGAATGAGTTACATAATGCTCAGCAAGTTCACCATTTTGAAAAATAATAATGGGGTTTATTTAGAAAACATTCCCAACTGTATGAGTATATATCTCGGATTTCAAAACATAATTGGACAGTATATATGTCCGAGTTTGAATAAACATTTATACTCACTAAGGAGCTTTAAGAATAACATATGGACCCTTTATAAGGTTCCCATTTCAATCTATCTCAAGTTTGAAAATATATATACATATGAGTATATCATTTTCGGCAAAACACTCTACGGTTAACGTACTGTACAGGGAATACATCATTGCAAACCTCTTTCCTTCCATTAGCTTAGAAGGTTTCTCATTCAAAACATTTCATTCTTTGAAATAATTGCAAGAGTGCACTAACACGTGCCAATCTTTATAGAAAATCTTGCAGTTCTAGATACTGCACGATGTCAATATTTTTCTTATCAAAAACCACACTATCGGCAACTTGGCACTTAGGCCCAAGAAGCAGTGTTTAAGTATTTTTCCAGAGTGGAGGATGGGACTTGAAGAAAACATAAAACCTGACAGCGATTGATGATGATCAGTCACCACATCCAAGTCCAATAATCCGCGGGTCTTCTCTACCGGTAGAATGATAGAAACTACATCCGTAACTATCCTCGGGTGAAAACTACATCCGTAATCACCCTCGATGAAAACTACATCCGTAGTCATTCTTCGGCAACACCTGGGCCGGAATAATAATTGATGGACCGCCTGGCTCACGGCCACTTACACATCCCGGGAATCGTTCGTCAACGATTCCCACACCTGCCAGAGTCCCTTTTTTTTTCTTGTCAAAAATCATTTTGATAGAAAATTCGAGTAGTTGAAGTTCGACCTCAGTCGACCGATAATTCTTGAAAAGTGTACAAGAAGCAAAGCCTGACCGGGGGTTTTCGAAAATGTTTTGGGTTCGAAAGAGTTCGAGTTTGAAAACGCTAAAGGTATCTTGGATTAGTTTTGTCTTTAAAATAATGAACAACAATTAATAACTGATATTTTAAGATTTAATATAAATCATTAATAAAATAATTATTTAATTAGATAAGCTTTTAATCCAAGATAGATATTTTTGAGTATTTATAATAATATAAAAATAATAAATACTTAAGTATACGATACTTCCCGAATGACCCTTCGGGTTTTCGCAACTTAATCACGATATAATAATATACCGCTCCCCGGTCAATAGTATATTTGGACCGCTACGACCTCTATTGCTAGAGTCGTTGTCCGAAGGAAACACTTTCATTCTAAGTTCAAGGGTGTACAACACATATGCATAAATCTCAAACTTCAACATAATCTCGTAAAGTATAAGCATATAATACATTTGGAAGCTACAAACACAACAGTGAAAATCCTTATATATATAAGTTTTGAAAAGCAAACTTGCCTTGGTTAGGGTGTGGTGGTCGAGTCGCGACGTGGAACGAAGCTCTATACATAACCAATAGTGGTTCGTTAGTACCTTAACAATACCTTTTAATTACAAGGTTTTAGAGGACACAAAACTAACTTAATGACTTCGTCCTATGACTCTCTAGCCCCACTATAGGTTCGTGCCATCACTCGATTATGCTCGTCAATTGTTCGACTTAATTTGGTTACCATATTCGAAGCGTATTAATTCCCCCTTAAAATCATACTCCACTAACTCCTCTTACGATTTTTTCACTTTCGCGAACTTTACTCTAACATTTTTATAAAATTGAAAAATACATATTTTAATCCAAATCTTTTTGGGTAGCCTTCACCACTGCAATTACTAGCTCTCCTAAATTTTCCATGACCCTACATAAATTTTAGGGGTTTAAAGAGGGCTCACAAGTGGACCATTTAGTGCAGTTCGGATTCCAGAACCACTCTTCACTTCACAGGTCATAACTCAAAATCTACACATCACCTAGTCATGAACATTATATTTCTGGAAACTAAATTCAAATACCTTTCTAACCATATGCATTAGGACCTCAGGAGACAAGATCTAGGGGTTCAAAACCCTCCTACAAGACAGTACAAGTTCCCAGAAAATTTACAAACTTGCTTTCTTACTTAACCGTTCAAGAATTCTTTGTATACATCACAACCATCATCTAAACCACCAAGATCATACTCTATAGCACACATGGAGTTATATACACTAACTAAAAGCTTAAAAATCACATCAACAACATTTAAACTCAAGATCTTCATCATCCATAACTTTTATAACCAAGATTCATACCATAGTCCATGGATCTAACCTTATACACCATAAATAATTCATGGCTAAGAGGGGTTAGAGTTTTATACCTTCTTGAGTATCTAGGAACCTTGGGTAAGCTTTACAAGCCTCAAGAACACCTTGGATGAGTCCCTACAATCCTTATAACTCAAGATCTAAAAGAAAACTAATCATGGTTACTATTTATCCCAAACTTCAACAATTAATATCTCAAAATTGGATGGTTAAAATGGTTTGAAATTCATAGCATACCTTCTTTATAGAGTGTAGAGGACCTAGGAATTTTGTCTTGAATTGTAAGTGATGGGAAGTTGAAGAAAAAAAATTTCTTCTTCCTTAACTAGCTTGGCCGAGAGCTTCTTGACAAAGGGGGGGGGGGAGGAGTTGTTTTGTATTGTGTTGGTTGGATAATGACTTGTATTATTGTAATATGTATTGTTATGTATATGTATTGTATCACATGTTGACACCCTAGGTAGTAGACTAGCCACACCATACCTCTTTGTCTCCTAGAATAATGCACTAACTAGTTACTATTCATTGGGTGCCTTTTTGCTTTTCTAGTTTGCTTTTCTAACAATCTAGTTGCATGGGACTTGCATGTAATATCCTTCCTTGTATTATTATTCCTCCACCAATGCTTGTCACTTAATCTTTAATTCATATCGTATCTTAATTAACTCCTCGTAATAATATTTTGTCGCGTAGAGATTTCCCTTGTAATTCCTTAAGTACTTAATTGTGTAAATTCCTCGAATATCCATACTCCTTGTCATAATCCCTTAAAAATCTTTTAATACTATAATAACTCTCAAATCCCAAGTTTTATAAATCTTACTAGCAATAAGACTCTTGCCTTCAGCAATCTTCCCTTTTTCTTACATAGTGAATGTAACAACATAATTTCTCAGATAATCAATTCCATTAAACAACATGGGTGACTCAAAAGGTTCCAAATTCACAATGTCATAAGATATTTTAAAAATAATATTACAAAAATTAGGGTTTTTACATTGTATCTTGGCTTCCTGCTTGTTCTTTGTTCGGTTATCGCTCAAATTCATTGATCGTTCAGAGGAATATCTCAAGGATCTCTAGTTAGGGTTTTACCGGAAACCTCCTTATTAATAATACTTCCATTCTTATTCCTCCTTTATAATTCTTGAATTTAAATTCCTTAAATCCTATTAATAAATCCTTAAGTCTTTCAGTGTCCAGGGAAATCTCGGAGAAAATAAAAGTGCTATTTTTCTGAATCCGATATCGTTTACATACACTTATCTCGCCCCTAGATCATGAATACGAACTCAGAAATCCGTTCCGAGTACTTTTATATAGCGTCGTCTAATAATATTCTTATTTCCACTAAAAACACTATTCACACTTTATTCTCTTTTTATTCCTTATATTTATAAAAATGTCCTTGTCCTCTTTCGAGCGTTCCTTAACTCCTTCACGAAACCACTGGACTAATAACAGATATCGATTTGGATGACATGAGAATATTTCCTCTGTTAGGAATTCCCATAACTTATCTCCCTAGGAGATAGATTATTCTAATCTAAGTTGTCAACCCATTGCATTCTTCATGACATATAAACATTGGAATCTATATCCATTCAATAATCATTAATTAGAACTGTTAATACCTTGTAGTCGAAATCACTATTCATTCTTTCATCAGTACCTAATAAAAAAAAGTTTTCTTGTTTTTTTTTTACAAAAAATCTGGGTTCTTACATAAATCCTCGGGAAACCAGGAGAGGACTACCCGAGCTCCTAGCATCCATACCATATTTGGTGGCCCTTACTTGGGGGGTGCCAGCCGGAATTCCAGAGATAGGTACGCCCGGGAGGCCTGGGGGAAGCCTCTAACAAACGTTTTCCACCTTGCAGAAAGACCCCCTAAGCTGTTCAAAGGGAAAAACGGTGATATTTTCTTTACCGAGGAGGATGCCAAGTGGGTTCACCACCCTCATAATGATGCTTTGGGGTAACCGTGAGTATTGGTGGAATGAATGTACATAGAGTGCTGGTTGATAATGGAAGCTCAATGAATATCTTGGCATATACTACATTCCCGAAATTAGGGTTTCTGGATAAAGAGTTACTGCCTACCAATAATGAGCTATATGGGTTTACCGGTAACCCTGTCCAAATCAAGGTAAAGATCAAGTTGCCGTTGACGTTGGGTGTGGATCCCTGCAAGGCCACCCAAATGGCTGAATTCATGGTGGTAGATGAAGACATCTCTCATAATGCAATTCTTGGGAGACCGGTACTGAAGGACATGAGGGTGGTAACATCAATATATCACTTTTTAATGAAGTTCCCTACCCCAAATGGCATCGGGTGTGTGAAAGGATGTCAACATGAATCAAGGGAATGCTATAATAAAGCTGTGCAGGCTACCGAGAAGGCGGATAAATCTGTACAAGTTGAAGAAAAGGCTGATGGGGAAGCCCTAATGAGAAGCCATGGGCTAGAGCCACAGAAGTTTGAAAAGGTATCATGCAATGCCATCATGATAGTGGAGCTACCAGAGGAACCTACTGAAGAGGTTCCAGTTTTTCGGGGGGTAGTACCACCACAGAGTTTGTAATTGGAAGCTGCCGAAAAAGATGAAGAAATTCAAAACATTCCAATGGAAGGCACAGTAGATGATGCCTCAGAAGGTGATCTAGATGATGTAATGCTAGAAAATGGAAACCAGAGAGTGGTGAAAGGGCTCCCGATTGAAATCAATATTGTTCCCAGGATGCCAGGTACCCTGGAAAAGGCAGGGGCTACCGAGGATACTATTCCCATACTGGTGGATGCTGAAGATCCTAGTAAAGTCCTGAAAATTGGGCAACAGCTAGATGAAAAGACAAGAGAAAGGTTGACCACTTTCCTTAAAGGAAACCTAGATGTGTTTGCATGGTGTCATTCAGACATGGTGGGGATTGACCCAAAGATCATGTGTCACCACTTAAATATTGACCCTGAGAGAAGGGGTATCCGACAGAAAAGAAGGCCCGTTAGTGGTGAAAGGGCTACTGCCCTCCGGGAAGAGGTAGACAGGTTATTGAAGGCTTATTTGATTAAAGAATCTTTCTACCCAACATGGCTGGTAAACCCGGTACTGGTCCAGAAGCCCAATGGGAAATGGAGGACATGTGTTGACTTTACTGATCTGAATAAAGCTTGTCCTAAGGATAGCTTCCCGCTACCCAGAATTGATCAACTAGTGGATGCTACGGCAGGCCATGCTTTGTTGAGTTTCATGGATGCCTATTCTGGCTATAACCAGATACCGATGTATGAGCCGGACCAGGAGCATACCGGTTTCACAACTGATAGAGGATTGTACTGTTATGTGGGGATGCCGTTTAGGCTGCTGAATGCCGAGGCTACCTACCAAAGGTTGGTAAACATGATGTTTAAAGAACAGATTGGTAAAACTGTGGAAGTCTATGTTGATGATATGTTGGTTAAATCAAAGTTGGTAGCTGACCATGTGTTGCACCTATCTGAGATGTTCGATATTCTAATAAAGTACCGGATGAAACTGAACGCTCAAAAATGTGTTTTCGGTGTGGAATCCGGAAAATTTCTTGGATTCATTGTCAATCATAGGGGAATCGATGCAAACCCTACCAAGGGCTTATCGTAAGGGTGGCAGCCCTTAACAAATTTGTATCTCGGCCTTCCGACAAATGCAAAGAGTTCTTTAAGGCTATCAAGAAGGGTCAAAACTTTGAATGGACCATGGAATGTGAGGAAGCCTTCAAAAAGCTAACACTACGCCATAGATGGGCATATGTAACGCCTCTCTGATGTTACAATAGGCCCGAAAAATGTTACATTAGATCTATTGTAACACCAGGAGGCGTTACGTTTACGAGCATTACAATAGATACCCTAATGTAACGCTTTTCTTCTCTATTGTAACAGTAGCAAAAGTATTACAATAGGCACCTATTGTAATACCAGGGGCCCAATTGTAACACATTTTGAGTGTTACAATAGCTCGGTTCAATTTTTTCAGACGTGGCACCATGTGCATACGTGGCATTACGTGGCACCACGTGGCCACGTGGCAACACATGTGGCGCCACGTGGCACACTCTGTACACGTCACCAGCCTCTATTGTAACACTATACTGGGCAATTGTAACACATATTAAGTGTTACATTTGACTTGGTAAATATTTTATAGGGGGCCCACATACCCTATTGTAACACCATTTTTATCTGTTGTAACATTATTTTCTATTTATTGTAACACTATATATTAACAAATGTAACACTACAATAAGCAAACGTAACGGTAAATTTTTGAAATTTTGAAATGTAGGCTCTGCATTAATAATATTCCCAGCCAACACAACAAGATCCACTACATTAATTCCAAACTACATAATAAACCAAAAGCCATCTCCATACTACTCCAACCAAACCTCCAAACTACGCCAACAAACTCCAAAACAATTCAATCCCAAATAATGTATGATAAACCAAATAACATAAGCGCACAAAAGTAATAATGTATGATAAACCACAAATTTGATAACAGAACTAAGAAGTGGCGCCCCCTGGAGTTTGTGTGATTGGAGTGCCAGTCTCGTCTTGATCACTTGAGAAGGTTGCACAAAAGTCTCCAATATCAAACTTGAGAGTAGGATTCGCCTCTCCTAATTTCTTCAAGTACCAAGTCATGTTCTCCTGGACCTTTCTGTTCACTTTGGCCTCCATTTGGCTCTCCAATTCTCGAGTTATCTTTGCAGTCAACTCATCAACGGAAGGTTGAGTAATAGCAGGAGCATTTTCTAGGGCAAGCACTGAGCCTTTCCTTCCCACCAACCAGTCTGGTCCATGTTTGCCACCGGGAAGCACCGCATCTGCATCACCTCCTTCTTTCAGCACCTTATCAATGGTTTCCTATAAGTGAAATTTACACAATTGAGTTAACATGTAATTGTATATCATACTAGTGCTACAATGAGACAAACCAGGCGATTATTATTCGTATCTCCTCTAATTCATTTCAATGTCAAAACATGGCAAAAACCAAAAGACAATGTGATTTCCTTATTCTGTTTTCTTTGTTCTCATAAATTCATTTCACTCATTACATTGTACGATGCTTATGCAGTATGCTCACAGGACGTGTGTTCAACAATGGTGCAATGAAAAAGGAGATATAAGTTGTGAGATCTGTCATCAGGTAGGCTTGTGTGGGAGAAACTATGCCAATTTTTGTTCTTGCATCCGGATAGATTTATTAGTGGATCTAGTAAAAACATTAAGTTGTACTCTAACTCTCTAAGCATCACTCCTCTTGTTCCAAAAAGTCCTATAGGCAATTCAGTGGCATGATCTATTACTTTTTCCAGAAGAGAAACATCAAATACACTACTGCATCAAATCCACTACTGCATTCAAACACACTACTGCATTTAAGTACTTCTTTTAACCAATCACTCGAATATGGGATAAACCAAAGCCGTTTGCATAAAATAAATAATGACTAAAAGCACTTACAATTGTTTTGTTGATTGCAGCCCTATTAGTCTTGTACTTGCGCCCTTTTTTGTGTTTACGACTTTTCAAGTAGATTCTAGATCGTGACGGGGAGGCCAGATTTTGGTCCTTTTGTTTCTAGCAATACAAGATTGTCAAGAGAATCAACATGGTCTAGCACAACTAAAATGAAATTGAACAAGTAATTATGCACAATTAAAATGATGTCATACCAGTTTCTCCTTAACTTCAGCAATAGTTTTACGACCAAGAGTGTGGGGGTCAGCATATGAGTTCCGACGAGCCGCATTTTCCATGGCAAGTGACTATAATAAAAAGTATTCAACGGAAATTGTAATTTGGTGCAAAATAAATATAGGCAAATAAATGCAAATACTCGGTCAGTAATATGCTAACCTGCACTCCTTCATCTGCCCAGTACTTCAACAAAACCTTAAAATCCTCAAGTGGAATATCACGTGGCCTGTTTTCAATCCTTTTCTCGTCACTGTCATACTCTGTATAATGATCCTTCTTGACACGGGACTTGTGCACTCTCCAAAGAGTATTAAGTGTCTTATTTATATATTTTTCCCCGTGTGCAGGAATATCATACCTATCCTATAATATGTCAAACATATTGATGCATTATTTCAGTGCATCATGGATATATTTTTTTCCCATATATTAATATAAACTAAGATAAAGGGATTACCAAAGTATATTCCAACATTTTCTTCTTCAATTCTTGTGGAACAACATGTCAGTTAACATGAGTTAGAGACACGTGTTGCTTAACTAGCGTCCCTAGAAAATTGCTTAGCTCAGCTCTGACCTTCCTGTCTCCAATCGGTTGACCCTTTTTACTCAATGTAATGACAGGCTTTTCAGTTGGACTCCTCCCATGAACTTTTAACATTTTTGTCCGTCCTCTAAGTTTTTTAGGACCTGGCCACATATAAAAAACATAATGGGAAAGTGAGTGTATTATTATACTAATTATTTCTAATAATCTATTACATTTTTCACCTTTTATCTATGCGTACATATTTATTACCTTTTTCAACTGTTTCAAGGGCATTGTGTAAACTCGACTCACCAACATCCTCTATCCTTGGATCAGCTTCTATATTTTGCTTCTGACGTTCCCGCAGTGCTATATAAGCCGTAGCTGAACCACTTGCAATATTACCACATTGTTTTAACAATTTACTACACGTCAGCTTTAAAATTTTTGGAGCAGATGCAGTCTCCGTGTTCATAGTAGTGGTAGCATTGGCTCGGGAACGAGTTCTGGGGCCAGCTGGTATCTTTTTCATTTCCTTGATATAATCAGACTATAATTAGAAACCACTTTGATGAATGTCAAGTAAATAATCAGTTCTATATTACCTTCGATGAATCATCACTTTCGTGCTCACTTTCCAAGACATATTCATCATCAGAAACCACTTTGTCTTCTCCTTTCTGTTTCTGTACTGTAGGTGGATTTGGATCAGTCCCATACTTTCCCAACCCAAGTTCATCAAACTTTGCCTTGTTTTCTTGCACACGTTTGATTCTATCCAGCTCATATTTATTCACTGCTTGCGACGAGTGCTTTGGTAACTACAAGACATTATACCATCATTTTGTTATCTGAATGGAGTAGTAAAAAAACAGAACAATTTTTATATAACTGTGAGAAATAATATGCTCTATATGCAACTTGCATTTGTTAGGCGTGGAGATTTTATCAATATGATGCCATGTACTTTGAGGGGTGGTCCATGAAAATTAACACATAAGTAGCATTGCTTTTGATAAAGATACGTGTATAGAGCTAGAACTAATAATGCAGGTGTTAAGATGGTACCTCTGCATCTGGTAAACTCAACTTCCTTCTCGCTGTTCCTTTTGAATTAACAACTGCTTCTTCAGGTTCTAGAGTCTCCACAGCTGGCATATTACACTTTCGTGGTGTTAAAATCCTCTTAGGCAGCTCAGGTAAATTCTGATTGACCTTATTCTTCTTTTTCTGTTTTTGTTGTTCCTGTTGGAGCTGATGTGCAGTCACAAATTTACGCTTCACTTGTTCTTTAGTTGAGCCTGTTAAGGAAGCGGTTGAAAATGGTTAGAATCATATGGGTAGTAAAACATATACCATATACATGTCTTTTCCAAAGCACTAGAATGCACTATTATATATAGCATTTATACCTTGAATTATGTTCTTCCTCGGTCGTATAATTACGTGCGGCTGCATATGATCTGCGGGCTCCACTTCAGGGTCAACAACAGTGTCAACATACAAATCAACATCATCTTGGTTTCCAAGTCCATTAATTATATCAAACAGTTCTTTATCCCTTCACAAAAGTTTCCAACCACCGACAGCTTTGGTATACACTCCTCCAATTTCTGATAATTTAAGGTAGTCCTTGACATATTCCATAACCACTTGATATCATCTAAGTGAATGATATCATTTAAGTGAATGACCTTACTCCATAGACCTTACTAAGGAAAGCGCTAAATTTGATATCATCTAAGTGAATGACCTTACTCCATAGACCTCTAAGGAAAGCGCTAAATTTGATCAACGGTTTTGCAACCTCAGCTTTTAAAGATTTCTTCACAGCGAATTGTAACAAGTAATGGAGTATAAAATGCGCGTCATGACTCTTATACCCCGTTACCTGCCTCTCGTTTGTGTTCACATAAAGACCGATATTAGAAGCACATCCGTAAGGAAGTTTCACATTCTTCAATACCTTGCAAAAGAGGTCTTTCTCCTTATTTGTCAGGTCGAAGATTGCTGCGGTAATTTCAAGTTTTTTCCCATCAGCAGATTTCACCGGATGAAGGGACTTTCGAATCCCCATTTCTTGTAAATCCAACCGAGCAGCTAAATGATCTTTTGACTTTCCACCAATATTAAGTAAAGTACTTAATATTGAATCGCATATGTTTTTTTCTATATGCATAACATCGAGGTTATGTCGAAGTTGATTATGCTTCCAGTACGGCAAATCAAAAAAAATCGACTTCTTCTTAAATGGGGTGTTATCGTCACGCTTTCTCTTTTTGTTGATCTTTTCCCCAAACTGGTTTTTAAACCCAACCAACAATTCATCAATATCAGTTCCCGTTAATGGTTCCGGACCCTGCCTCAATTCAATTTGCCCATTGAATTTTTTCTTGTCAAACCTCCATTTGTGTGAAGGATTAAGAAACCTTCTATGATGCATATAGCACATTTTCCTGCTATGTTTCAAGTATTCTGAACAGGTCTCATAATGACACACCGGGAACGCTAATTTACCCTTTGTACTCCAACCCGACATCATGGCGTATCCTGGAAAATCATTTATAGTCCACAGCACCGCTGCCCGTAAATTAAAATTCTGATCAGTCATGGCATCATATGTCTCGACACCGGAATCCCATAGTTCTCTCAACTCGGCAATTAATGCCTGCATGTATACGTCTATACTGTTCGAAGGAGAATCTGGACCAGATATTAACGTTGAAAGAATAAAATTTTCTTGTTTCATGCTAAGCCAAGGTGGGAGATTATAGTTTACTAGTAGAATTGGCCATGTACTATGACTAGCTTTTGTACGATATGGACAGAATCCATCAGCAGCTGCACCTAGTCTTATGTTTCGAATTTCCGACGAAAAATCAGGATAGTTAGCATCCATTGTCTTCCATGCTTCCGCGTCTCCTGGATGCCTTAATTTCCCATCTTTTATCCGTTCGGTTGCATGCCATGTCATGAGCTTCGAAAATTCTTTGCACATGAACATCCTTTGCAACCTTGGTATTAAAGGGAAGTATCTCATCACATTTGCTGGAACCTTGCTAATCAACTTCTCTGGATCATTAACAACAGCAGACCCTTTCTTCTCTTGTAAATTCCACCTTGAAACCCCACAATGATCACAGACTTGTTTATCTTTATTTGTGCCCCAATACAACATGCAACTATTAGGACATGCATGTATTTTCTGATAATCAAGACCTAATTCTTTGATGATGTTCTTTGCAGCATTGAAGGATAAAGGCACATTGGCTTCCGAAAATGCATCTTTTATAAGTACTAGTAAATCTCCAAAGGCCGACTCAGTAATTCCATGAATACACTTTAAATGATAAAGTCTAATCATAAAACTCAACCGAGAAAAATTTGTGCAGCCCGGATATAATGGTTGTTTTCCCTCTTCGACAAGGCGATAAAACTTTCTAGCAGATGGATTTGGTCCTTGTTCTACATTCTGAAACCTTCTACCCGTGCAGTCAAACATCTCTTGTAAATTATCTCCGAAAGCAGTCCTAGTGTCATAATCCTTGAAATCGGCACTATTTTTTACTTGGACTTGTAAAACCTTACAAATCCAATGGACACATAACAAAGAAGGCCCTCTGCATATGAGATGATCATATATTACATCTCGAAGTTGCCAATTGCGATCATTACAATCTTTGCAGGGGCACTTCATTTCATCCCCTACTGAATAAAGGGGAAATGCGTTTTCCATAAACGATTTTATCCCCTTTATATACTCTGTACTATATCTTGGAAGTCCTATCCAGTTACCATCACTATCTGGATAGTCGCTATCAGGTTCCATATCTAAAACCTAGGTCCTCTGAAGATTGCACCTATAAAGTATAAACCCCAAAGTAATTAAATCTACATATCGGTTCAATATACGTAGTAAAATATTAACTAGTTTGAGACCATACCATATTAATATTAACTATCAAACCAGATGGTAGCCGAACCAAATGGCCACGACACCCTATAAATTTATTATTCCTATAGGCTACAGATCAAATAATTAAGTAGTAATTAAGTAGTAATTAAGTAGTAATCTATACCGTCTGTTTAGCACTTAAGTAGTAATTAACAAAAGAGATCACCAGTCAGATAAACTTATAACTAATAATTACTTCGTGTAAATATGATTTTAAACAATCACTTAGAAAAAAAAACCACGTTATTCACATTACGAAAGCACCAAAATGGATTTCAGAGTGTTACTTGTTCTCATTGTTCCCATAAGTCTTTTCATACAGAAATCAAAGTATAACCAACAAACAGTCCTAATCACTTATATTAACTCGTCCAGTTCAAATGGATTGGTTCAGTCGTTATCAAACAAGCCCTTAATCATAATTTTATTAACATTAGTCACATACAACAACATAAACATTTTTTTACCAATCAAATTACAAGAATACCATTCAATCCATGCATGTCTAATATAGCATTTCCAGAACCTATAAGAATTAGGCAAAGTTTTAACAATGGACTTACTCAGTGCATTCGTTTAGAGCAGTAAGAAGCTTTGTAAGTGTCTGACTGGTGATCTCGAAACCCTAATTGCAAGATTCCCCCAATTTCCCCAATTTCGAAACCCTAATTGCAAACAGCTCCACAGATCCTGAGAGAGAGAGAGACAAATACCTGTTAGATCAATGTTGATTAGATTCAGAGAGAGAGCGGGGGGAGAGACTGAGAGGGGGAGAGAGAGAGAGAGAGAGAGAGAGAGAGAGAGAGAGAGAGAGGGAGGGAGGGAGGGAGGGAGGGAGGGAGGGAGAGAGCGGGGGAGGGAGTGAGAGAGGAAGAGAGGGGGAAGAAAGAGCGAGAGACAGAGAGTGATAGATAGAGAGAGACCAGAGACGACGGCCACCGATTTGGATAAGTGGGTTTGAGAGGGTAAGAGCGGGGTTATGGTTTTCGTTTTGGGGGAGCGGGGTTATGGTTTTCGTTTTGGGGGGAAACAAAAATGTACTCCACGCTGGCAGGCAGTTCTAATGTATTATTAGTTTTTAATTTATTTTTTAATCATTTTTTATAATTTTTAAAAAGTCATACAAAATATATGTTATATATTTATATATAAATTTTAGTGATAAAAATATTCTAAATTTTTTACTATATTAATTCTTATATTTTAGTGAGAGAAACCATCTAAATATATTATATTATTTTCATAACATATTTATTTTATTTAGTACTTATTATTATTATATGAATTTCTAAAATTAATATTTAATCCAAATAAGGAGTTCGTTAATTTAAAATCAAAGAGGGTTTTCATTTTCCGGAAATTGGGTTAAAGAGTAATAGATTTTTTAATTAAAAGTTATTAAAAAAAATAAAATATTAGTATTAAAAATTTTAAAAAAATAGTAAAATTCAAAAACTAGTATTACCTATTGTAACACCACGGTGTGGTGTTACATTTCACGTAACACCGTAATTTCAGAGTAACACTAGATATATGGCTAATGTAACACCAATCGAGCGGTGTTACAATAGGTATGAACTTTACTAGCTATTGTAACACGATTTGTGTAACGCTTACAAAAAAGCAATATAGTAGCCCACTTATGGCGTAGTATAAAGGAACAGTTGGGAAGCCCACCACTGCTCTCCAAACCCCTGCAAGGTGAGGTACTCATTCTATATCTAGCTGTTTCTGAATATTCTATAAGTGCTGTATTGATCCGGGAGGAAGAGCAAGTACAGTACCTGGTTTATTATGTGAGCAAAAGGATATTGGATGCGGAACCCTGGTATCCCAGCATGGAAAAGCTAGCATATGCTCTAATATTGGCTTCCAGGAAGCTAAGGCCCTACTTTTAGGCCCTCAAAATTGAAGTTAGAACGTCTTTCCCGCTAAAGCAGGTGATGTACAAGCCGGAAGCCACAAACTGCAATCAAGGGCCAAGCACTGGTTGACTTCTTACTGGATTTTCCCCAAGATTTTGAGGTTACCGGAGAAGAATGTATACCGGTACCCCCGGCTACCGAAGGGGATGCCGAAGGCCCCCACTTATGGTGGAATTTGTATGTTGATGGAGCAGTAAATAACAATAGGGGAGGTGCTGGAATAGAGTTGGTAAGCCCAGAGGGACACCGCATGCAGAGTGCCATACACTTCGATTTTAGGGCTACCAACAATGATGCTAAATATGAGGCTTTGATTGCTGGGCTGAAATTAGCTTTGGAAATGAAGGTGGAATACTTGAATGTTTTTAGTGATTCCATGTTGATTGTGTGGCAAATAAAAGAGAGCTTCCAGAGTAGAGGTCCCCGTACTGAACTCTACATGAGGCATGCCCAAGAACTCAATAGTAAATTCAAATTACTGAATCTGATTCAGATCCCAAGGGTGGAAAATGCTAGTGCTGATGCCCTTGCCAAGTTGGGATCCCAGAAAGAAGCTGTTCTGTTAGGAGTGATACCCCTCGAAGTTCAACTCAAGCCAAGTATCCATCGAGAGGAGGTTATGGCGATAGAATTTTCTATGGAAAGCCAATGGACAACCCCAATACGTGAGTAAATCACCAAGTGGGTGCTTCCGAAAGATAAAGATGAAGTCCGGAAACTCAAATACAAGGCTGCCCGTTATGTGATCTATAATGGCATCCAATACAAAAGGGGTTTTAACCAACCTCTACTTAAATGCATATCTGGAAATGAATGTGAATACATCCTAAGGGAAATTCATGAAGGCATCTGTGGCAATCACTCGGGGGGTACCTCCCTAGCCCATAAGGTGCTTCGACAAGGCTACTACTGGCCTACAATGAAAGCTGATGCTTATGACTTTGCTAAAGTTTGTGATCAGTGGCAAAGGTTTGATAACTTCAATAGCAACCCGGCTGTGGAGCTAAGGCCCATTGGAAGCCCCTGGCCCTTTACCAAATGGGCTGAGGAGGAACCCCTGGCTACCGTCACCGCTTGCAAGCTGAAAGAATTTGTTAAGAGAGCCATTATATGTAGGTACGGGGTACCATACAAGCTAATTTCAGACAATGGAAAACAATTTGATAGTAAGGAAATGAGGAGTCCATGTGAAGACTTGGGAATAAAGAAGGATTTTTCAGCCGTTTGCCACCCCCAGAGCAATGGGCAGCCGGAGGCTGTGAACAAAATCATCAAGCACACTCTGAAAGCCAAGTTGGAAGACGAAAAGGGAAGCTGGGCAGACGGAGGCTGTGAACAAAATTATAGTCTTACAACACCACTCTCAGGTCCACTACCGGAGAGTCTCCCTTTGTTCTAGCCTATGGCTGTGAGGCTATGGTTCCTGTGGATGTAGGGACGGGATCCTACAGAAGGGATAAGTTTAATCAAGAGGAAAATGAGATAAATCAGAGGTTAGCCCTGGATATGGTGGAAGAAACATGGGCTACCGCCCAGCTGAAACTCGTGGCTTACCAACAGAAAACCCACAAATACTATAATAACAAGGTACGCCCTTGACCTCTCAAGGTTGGTGACCTAGTGCTGAGAAGAATGATGCCCAATATGCGGGTTCCCGGGCACGGAACCTTTGGAGCAAATTGGGAAGGGCCTTAAAAAATAAAGTCCATTTTTTGGGAATATAACGCCCTAGAAAATTTCGTATTTTTAATTATTTATTTAATATTAAATATGAATTGTATATGTGAATATTGTTGAGAAGGTCAGTTATATGTGATATCGTGTTTACCCGTGTAATTTTATTTGTATTTTTGGAGATTAAAATTTATTTAAATCATGCATTATTGATCTTCTGAGAATTTTATAAAATCATCGGAGTATTTAAAAATTTCGAAATCTTTTGTGTTATCCTATATATAATATTATTTAGTTTTCAAAATTATTGGGTGAATTATTTTGGTTGTTTCAGAATTTTAAAATGATTTTAAGAGTTTTATTTTATTTAAAGTGTTAAAACTTGTAAAATTCATATTTAGTTCGTTATTGATCCTAAAAATATTTTAAAAATACTGGGATGTTTATAATTTCATAAACTTTATTTTAAAATTTTAAAATTTAATTTTCACTTGTTTTTCTTTCGTTTAATTTCGATTTTATGAAAGATTTAAATTGTTTAATTGTAGATTTTTCAGAATAGATAGAATATGAAATTTCCCCTGTGTTTATTTAGACCCCAGCCACCAGTTTTTTTTTCCCCAATTCTCCTGGGTTATCTCGAAGCTTCATATCACTCTTTCTCTCACAATCCTCTCTTTAGCTCTCATCTCTCTCCCAACCCAATCTCTCTCGTTTTTTTTTCAATCACTAAAATCTCTCTCGACCCTTGTTAGTGTCTCTCCGTCCCCTCTTCTATCCCGCAACTATGTGTATATATATATAGTCGGGCATGTGTATATGTGGCTGAGATTGATAGTATTTTTACAAATTTAAACTACTTTCCCCTCTATTATCCGGCGGCTGCTTGTGGTTATGTGTGTTTTGTGTGTGTCGAGTTGAGCTTGTGGATGAGTATGAACGGTGTGGAGCGAATTGGGGTGTTGGGTATGGGGGTTTCCGATTGCTGTTCAACTGGGTTGCCATGTAGCTGTGTGAGTATGTCGATTTGGGTGTATGTATGGTATGTTGCAGCGTGCGTGAGTGTAAGTCATTGTGTGTGCGTGTGTTTCTGCCGAGCTGGGTGTGGTTAATTTGAAGCCGTGGTGATTTTAATTGCAAAAGAAGTCGAACCATTCCCCTCTCCCCTGTTATGTCATCAATGTGGTCGTGTGTAGCTGCGTGTGTTTGAAATTCAGTGTGTGTGTGTGTGTGTGTGGGCGCGCGTTTGGATATTGGGTGTGTGTATATGGTCAAAGGTGATACAAGATTGGGGCTTTTGTTATGAATTCTTGCCTTGTTGCTAGTGGTGTGTGGTGATGCTATATGTTGAAAAATTCGAACAACTCACTTCGGGTCTTGCTGATTCTCGAGTTATGCAGTTGGGTTTCCTTTGTTTCGTTAATATGTTGTTATCAAACGTTAAATTGCATTGTTAGTATGTATTCGTGTAATAGTGTCAAGATTGTGTGTATTAGTATGATTTGATGATTTGGGAATGGTATGTAGTTGATGAAATAATGTGCAAATTACGTATAGAATGGTTTTACATGTTAAATGTTAGTTCATTTGGTCTCGGGCATAAATTTTCGAATATTATGTAATTTGGATTTTTGATAATTAATCTTGAATTATTTAAATTGTCAGCAAGTTGTCAGCGTTAATTAGCATGTTTATAAATTGGTTAAGTGATTATTATAATTGTTAAATTATCATTAAATATATTATAGTGATTCGGAGTACTAAAGTGAAATGTACGTGTATATTAAATGTTAAACGCTTGGGGTGTCAGAAGTTGTAAAGATTATATAGTAGTATAAAGGGTGATGGCTGTGAATTGTGTGCAAGTAAAGGATTGTTCGATGCATGATTTAGGTCGGTTGTATTCCGACAGGTTAGACGATATTTTAAAGGAAGTGTTGTCCACTTTTCTTTAATATTATTTTCTAAATTTTATAGTAATTAAACAAGAACTATTTGTGAACCAATGTGCTATATGTGTTATAAAGTATAAGTGTAAGTTAATAATAAGTGCTAAGTGCCTACGTGGTTTATATGCTTATACTATACTTTTTAAGAATATGATTGTTAAGTGCCAATACGTGCTATGTGAATTATTTGGTTTAGCTAATTATACTAGAAGTATTTTATATGTGTAATATATATATATATATTATACATGTTATTATGATTATACGAACTAGGGAACGTTGGGTAGTTTAGAAGTAACAGTGAGATTTTGGTTGGCTTTGTACTGAAGTAGTACTCTTTACCTTGGTATAGGTACGAGTAGGAGGCCCGGCTAGGAGCCAGTGTACATAAGGATGGAATTTTGAGAAACGAGATAATTAACGGGTTGCTGAATATAAAAGCAGAGTGACTGACAAAGTATAGAGGAAAGAGGGAGGTTTGATCGAGTAGAGGCCAGCGAATAAGAAGTAGAGACTGATGTAAAGTGAGTAAAGGATTGAGATGTTGGAATTGGAAACTTCATGTATTAAGGCAAGTGTTTTTCCCACTTCTTGTTCAAGTGGAATTATTGTTTAATTATGTTATTCTGATATCATCTCTATTTCTTGCCGATACCTGTTAAAGTCATTGTTTCTCTATTGTATCACCCCAAATTGTTGTGTCGACTTTGTTGACCCTTATAGTTATTGTTGTTTCTTCAGTTATACTCTAAATCCTTATGTCAATCTCGTCGACAATTGTCTTATCGTATTTCTTCAATTATATTCCTTATTTCATTTCAAATAGCTTCCTTCTTTAATTAATACACAAAGGTCTATACTCAAAGTATTTTATACCTATTTAATTCTCTTTAATTAATATTCAAGCCTAAATACCTCAAATTATTTTACAAATATTCTTTTCCTTTATTAATATTTTAATACTTGATATTTTAAAGGATTTCTCAATAATATACCATTTTATATGTCTTCAAAGGAATTTAAAAGAAAATTTTTTTTATCAGAGGAAATTAAATATTTGAACATTCGACCCGACTCTTTAAGAAAAATCCCTAGAGATAAATTATGATTTTTCCTCAATAAATATTCTTCGAGAACGGTTGGTTTCAAAATATTGTACAACTAATTATTCTGAAATTATTACCGTTATGAACTACCTTAAACTAATTCGAGGTTTATATTGTCGTTGAAGCATGTGTTGCTCAATGATGATTAAAGCCGAGAATGATTTGAGATCTTCTTATTATTCAACTCATTATTGTCAGGCCGGTTTGGCAGCTAAAGCCTATCAGTGCTTAGCCGACGAGAGTGAGATTTTGGGTAATTAAGAATTTCTTGAATATTTGTTTTTAGCTATTTAAATCTATTATGTGGTTTCAAACTATATAATGAAACTCTACCATTTTGGTAATATTGGACAAAATAAATTTTAAAATCAATTGCGGTAACTCAAATCTTCCTATGAACTTCAGATTTCTTCATTCCTTGATTTTTTTTATAAATGGCTGTTCAATTTTGAGCATCTTATCAATTGCTTTATTCTTTAATTAATTATGTTCCCTTGTTGATATATGATTATGTTATGTTGAACCATACCATGTTTAGTAAATCTTATTGCCTTGTTGTTTATAACTCTTTATATCAAACGCTTCTCAGACCCTTTATCTTTTATTTGCTGCTTATTTAAATGGCGTAATTATTTAAAGATATTTTTAAATTTCCTTATACTGGGCTGATCTGTTATCAGTGAGTATAAAGGACTTAAAAATGAAATGTTTAAATTATTAATAAACAGTTATAAATTGGAAAAGCGTAAGAGGCTAGGGTGGTCCTAGTCCAGCACTTTTATTTAGCGTAAGAGGCTAGGGTGGTCCTAGTCCAGCATTAAGGGCCAATGTGTTGCCTAATTGGGAACCCAATTTCAAAGGAAGTGGGACTTTACGTGGCTGATCACCCGTATTGTCCGTAATCAGAATAATAATACAAACAACTTAAATGTTTTAAAAAGGTTTTAAGAAAAGCATGTTTGAATGATGAAATGGTTTTAAAGAAAAGAATGTTTTGATAAGATATATATATATATGTTTCAAGATAAATGCTCATTAGTTTCGAAATTGTGGATATCAGAGTTAGTCGTTTCCTATCTTGATTAAAATTTGGAAACTCAATAAAACCATGAGATTAAGGATGGATAGAAGTTTCCCAGTTATTCCCTTCACGAGTAACATTGTACGTTGAAAGTGGAGTAAGAATAATTGGGGGATTTCTTGATATTCTTTTTCTCAAAGTTTTATCTAAGACAGTGATGGTTTGTAGTAAATGGAAAAGTTTTACCTTATGATTTAAATTGAATGACCTCTTGAGATAGGGTATTCATTGATATTGTTCATCAATGAATTATTGAGATATTGTTGTTTCATTATATTATTAACTTGCTGAGCATTGTTGGCTCACTCTTGCTTTATTTTTCCCTAACCTTTCAGTTAGGATTATGGGTGGACGTCTACATCTTATAAATCATATGAGAGCAATGAGGCAGCCTATACAGGATAGATCTCGAAGTCAGAGCGGGTAAGCACGGATTGGAACTAAGCTTTAGATTAGACGGTATATTGATTCTATTCAGAGCAGTGATAGAAGTTGGAAATAATTTGTATTAATTAAATTCTTGTTTCATACCATAGCCTGGAACCGATCCTCGGTGAGGAGTCGTCGGTGTATTAAGTTTTAATTGTATTTGTTAAATTTGAATTTTGGTTTGGGTTGAAACACAGGTGGATAGTCCGATTTACGAATACTTCATGCCGAAATTTTCTAAAATTCCCCTGTATCAAATTCTATTTTATTATTAAAAGTATATTTTCAGTATTGGGAAGTCGGGGCGTTACAGGTTGGTATCAGAGCGACAGGTTATGGTCACTGAAACAAGTTATGATGATTAGGGTGCGTATTTAGGTTAGACGTTAGATAGAACGATTTAGGATTAGATTCGCATTAGGATATTAGGACGACTGTTGCGACATTATTTGGTATTTCGACATATCGCGCGAGCAAAAAAATTCGATTCATCCGGAGACTCATTTTAGGACGAGGAAGATAATTCCGAACAACATATACTAAATAGACGACCAGAGCTATCAGCTTGGAAGACCCTACGTGCAGACCTTTGCGGACCTTCTAGTGTTTCTTTTGCGACTTTAGTTACCCCGCGAGCGATATAGAAAGTGTGAAAGGATTGTGAACAAGATGCAAAATGTGATTTCTGGCATGTGATAGAGTAAGGACATTGCTATTCATTGCTAGCCGTTGATTTCAGTTAATTTATTGATTAAGGAGATTTAACCTTTCTTTCTGTTTCTTCTTATCTTGATAACACCTCATCACCTTTGATAATCAACTATATTTCAATTGATGATGAATTTTTTTTCAGATTCATTTAAACACATTCCTTTTTTTCAGAGATACCTCTATTTTCCATGGGATCACTTAATTCAACATGATGCATATAAATTACTGAGATCTTTGAATTCTTTCTATATTCCACGAATATTGTTATTCTTTATTCAACGTTATACATGTAAACCCTTGAAACTTTTGAACTCTTTTATTTCATCTGAACACTTAACCTTCTTTATTCAGACTGGGATGAACAACCCTATGTATATAGGGGACTCAGGGACATCTTATCTATGTGATAGAAGTCTGGTGGGACGCCACTGATTGTGTTTGTCATTAAAGTACAGAAGGCTGGCCCCCTTCTTGTGCTATGGTGGTTGACCTAAGTGACAAATGCAACCTGAAATTAGTTCAATGATCATATTGATCTCTCAGTTAAATTCTTTTATAAAATTCTTATCAAACCAAAACTCACCTTATATTTATACCTGATAACACCTGTCCATTGTATTGATTTCTTTTGTTATAAACCCTTATGATTCCAAAAGCTATCAGTGATTGAATGCGGTAAAGATGGAGATGATGAAATTCTGAGGGATGTAAGCTACATTACGTCAAATGAAAATTGGATGAGTAGGTTGAGAATTGAGGTTAAAGCAGAGATTGAATATCAAGTTAGATTACGCAGTGGATTGACAACACACGTACAAGATTCGATAATATGGAGAACTGAGTATGGTTAAGGAGCAGATGACAAGGACATGAGAGGAAGGTACAAGCTTTGCAATTGGAAGAACTATAATTTTCAGGATATGACGAGAGGATCGAAGTGAATGTCGTGACGATGAAGCACTAGTAATGAATCGGGAAAGGTCTAAGATGCCAGCAGAGATCTAAACTTTGAGGGACCAGACAGGAATTAACAAAGGTTGTCAAGATTTTACCAAGATAGCTACAGTAGTGGACAAGCCTACTAATCAGGAAACAAAGGGATAAAAGTGGACAAAGCTTTCAGGAGTCAAGGAAGAGATTGAAAACCGTCCCAGTGTTAGTGCAACCGAATGAACAAGGAAAGAATGAAAATATCCTAGGAATAGTTTGAATTGCTAATAAGATATATATGTTTTAGAGTAAATGGTGCCTCAGTAAAACAATGAGATTAAGGATAGATAGAAGTTTCCTAATTATTCCCTCCTTGAGTAACATTGTACGTAGAAAGGGGAGTAAGAATGATTAGGGGATTTCTTGATATTCTTTTTCTCAGAGTTTTATCTGGGGCAATTTGAATTTTTGAGTAGGAGCGTGGAAGTTGTATCAATTGTTTTAGTCTCGTGGATTTTATTTTAAAGATTTAATTATTTACCTATTTACTGCAAGTCAAGGTAGATTTCTTCGCTTTTATGTTTGCTGCAAGCCGAGGCAGGTTTCGTTTAGTACTATATATATGCAAATTATTATGGATGATTGGATCAGTACTTGAGGCGTTGTGTACAGGGCAAAGTCCATTATACGAATGGGTCATGTCCGATTTTCGGTAGAAAAGACCATCACGTATGATTGATAAGCGTCTAGATTTAACGATACTTAAAGACGAAAGGTTTAAGTTTATGTTGAAATTTACGGGCTAACATGACGAGCCTAGCGAGATATGCATTGATATAAAGGAATTCTAGAATAAAAGAAATGACTTAGAAATTGGAAGGGAAATGTTTGAGAATACCGTCATACGTTTTCTTAAGATTGATTCTGAGGACAGAATCCTATTAAGGGGGGAAGGATATAACGCCCTAGAAAATTTCGTATTTTTAATTATTTATTTAATATTAAATATGAATTGTATATGTGAATATTGTTGAGAAGGTCAGTTATATGTGATATCGTGTTTACCCGTGTAATTTTATTTGTATTTTTGGAGATTAAAATTTATTTAAATCATGCATTATTGATCTTCTGAGAATTTTATAAAATCATCGGAGTATTTAAAAATTTCGAAATCTTTTGTGTTATCCTATATATAATATTATTTAGTTTTCAAAATTATTGGGTGAATTATTTTAGTTGTTTCAGAATTTTAAAATGATTTTAAGAGTTTTATTTTATTTAAAGTGTTAAAACTTGTAAAATTCATATTTAGTTCGTTATTGATCCTAAAAATATTTTAAAAATACTGGGATGTTTATAATTTCATAAACTTTATTTTAAAATTTTAAAATTTAATTTTCACTTGTTTTTCTTTCGTTTAATTTCGATTTTATGAAAGATTTAAATTGTTTAATTGTAGATTTTTCAGAATAGATAGAATATGAAATTTCCCCTGTGTTTATTTAGACCCCAGCCACCAGTTTTTTTTCCCCAATTCTCCTGGGTTATCTCGAAGCTTCATATCACTCTTTCTCTCACAATCCTCTCTTTAGCTCTCATCTCTCTCCCAACCCAATCTCTCTCGTTTTTTTTTCAATCACTAAAATCTCTCTCGACCCTTGTTAGTGTCTCTCCGTCCCCTCTTCTATCCCGCAACTATGTGTATATATATATAGTCGGGCATGTGTATATGTGGCTGAGATTGATAGTATTTTTACAAATTTAAACTACTTTCCCCTCTATTATCCGGCGGCTGCTTGTGGTTATGTGTGTTTTGTGTGTGTCGAGTTGAGCTTGTGGATGAGTATGAACGGTGTGGAGCGAATTGGGGTGTTGGGTATGGGGGTTTCCGATTGCTGTTCAACTGGGTTGCCATGTAGCTGTGTGAGTATGTCGATTTGGGTGTATGTATGGTATGTTGCAGCGTGCGTGAGTGTAAGTCATTGTGTGTGCGTGTGTTTCTGCCGAGCTGGGTGTGGTTAATTTGAAGCCGTGGTGATTTTAATTGCAAAAGAAGTCGAACCATTCCCCTCTCCCCTGTTATGTCATCAATGTGGTCGTGTGTAGCTGCGTGTGTTTGAAATTCAGTGTGTGTTTGTGTGTGTGTGGGCGCGCGTTTGGATATTGGGTGTGTGTATATGGTCAAAGGTGATACAAGATTGGGGCTTTTGTTATGAATTCTTGCCTTGTTGCCAGTGGTGTGTGGTGATGCTATATGTTGAAAAATTCGAACAACTCACTTCGGGTCATGCTGATTCTCGAGTTATGCAGTTGGGTTTCCTTTGTTTCGTTAATATGTTGTTATCAAACGTTAAATTGCATTGTTAGTATGTATTCGTGTAATAGTGTCAAGATTGTGTGTATTAGTATGATTTGATGATTTGGGAATGGTATGTAGTTGATGAAATAATGTGCAAATTACGTATAGAATGGTTTTACATGTTAAATGTTAGTTCATTTGGTCTCGGGCATAAATTTTCGAATATTATGTAATTTGGATTTTTGATAATTAATCTTGAATTATTTAAATTGTCAGCAAGTTGTCAGCGTTAATTAGCATGTTTATAAATTGGTTAAGTGATTATTATAATTGTTAAATTATCATTAAATATATTATAGTGATTCGGAGTACTAAAGTGAAATGTACGTGTATATTAAATGTTAAACGCTTGGGGTGTCAGAAGTTGTAAAGATTATATAGTAGTATAAAGGGTGATGGCTGTGAATTGTGTGCAAGTAAAGGATTGTTCGATGCATGATTTAGGTCGGTTGTATTCCGACAGGTTAGACGATATTTTAAAGGAAGTGTTGTCCACTTTTCTTTAATATTATTTTCTAAATTTTATAGTAATTAAACAAGAACTATTTGTGAACCAATGTGCTATATGTGTTATAAAGTATAAGTGTAAGTTAATAATAAGTGCTAAGTGCCTACGTGGTTTATATGCTTATACTATACTTTTTAAGAATATGATTGTTAAGTGCCAATACGTGCTATGTGAATTATTTGGTTTAGCTAATTATACTAGAAGTATTTTATATGTGTAATATATATATATATATATTATACATGTTATTATGATTATACGAACTAGGGAACGTTGGGTAGTTTAGAAGTAACAGTGAGATTTTGGTTGGCTTTGTACTGAAGTAGTACTCTTTACCTTGGTATAGGTACGAGTAGGAGGCCCGGCTAGGAGCCAGTGTACATAAGGATGGAATTTTGAGAAACGAGATAATTAACGGGTTGCTGAATATAAAAGCAGAGTGACTGACAAAGTATAGAGGAAAGAGGGAGGTTTGATCGAGTAGAGGCCAGCGAATAAGAAGTAGAGACTGATGTAAAGTGAGTAAAGGATTGAGATGTTGGAATTGGAAACTTCATGTATTAAGGCAAGTGTTTTTCCCACTTCTTGTTCAAGTGGAATTATTGTTTAATTATGTTATTCTGATATCATCTCTATTTCATGCCGATACCTGTTAAAGTCATTGTTTCTCTATTGTATCACCCCAAATTGTTGTGTCGACTTTGTTGACCCTTATAGTTATTGTTGTTTCTTCAGTTATACTCTAAATCCTTATGTCAATCTCGTCGACAATTGTCTTATCGTATTTCTTCAATTATATTCCTTATTTCATTTCAAATAGCTTCCTTCTTTAATTAATACACAAAGGTCTATACTCAAAGTATTTTATACCTATTTAATTCTCTTTAATTAATATTCAAGCCTAAATACCTCAAATTATTTTACAAATATTCTTTTCCTTTATTAATATTTTAATACTTGATATTTTAAAGGATTTCTCAATAATATACCATTTTATATGTCTTCAAAGGAATTTAAAAGAAAATTTTTTTTATCAGAGGAAATTAAATATTTGAACATTCGACCCGACTCTTTAAGAAAAATCCCTAGAGATAAATTATGATTTTTCCTCAATAAATATTCTTCGAGAACGGTTGATTTCAAAATATTGTACAACTAATTATTCTGAAATTATTACCGTTATGAACTACCTTAAACTAATTCGAGGTTTATATTGTCGTTGAAGCATGTGTTGCTCAATGATGATTAAAGCCGAGAATGATTTGAGATCTTCTTATTATTCAACTCATTATTGTCAGGCCGGTTTGGCAGCTAAAGCCTATCAGTGCTTAGCCGACGAGAGTGAGATTTTGGGTAATTAAGAATTTCTTGAATATTTGTTTTTAGCTATTTAAATCTATTATGTGGTTTCAAACTATATAATGAAACTCTACCATTTTGGTAATATTGGACAAAATAAATTTTAAAATCAATTGCGGTAACTCAAATCTTCCTATGAACTTCAGATTTCTTCATTCCTTGATTTTTTTTATAAATGGCTGTTCAATTTTGAGCATCTTATCAATTGCTTTATTCTTTAATTAATTATGTTCCCTTGTTGATATATGATTATGTTATGTTGAACCATACCATGTTTAGTAAATCTTATTGCCTTGTTGTTTATAACTCTTTATATCAAACGCTTCTCAGACCCTTTATCTTTTATTTGCTGCTTATTTAAATGGCGTAATTATTTAAAGATATTTTTAAATTTCCTTATACTGGGCTGATCTGTTATCAGTGAGTATAAAGGACTTAAAAATGAAATGTTTAAATTATTAATAAACAGTTATAAATTGGAAAAGCGTAAGAGGCTAGGGTGGTCCTAGTCCAGCACTTTTATTTAGCGTAAGAGGCTAGGGTGGTCCTAGTCCAGCATTAAGGGCCAATGTGTTGCCTAATTGGGAACCCAATTTCAAAGGAAGTGGGACTTTACGTGGCTGATCACCCGTATTGTCCGTAATCAGAATAATAATACAAACAACTTAAATGTTTTAAAAAGGTTTTAAGAAAAGCATGTTTGAATGATGAAATGGTTTTAAAGAAAAGAATGTTTTGATAAGATATATATATATATGTTTCAAGATAAATGCTCATTAGTTTCGAAATTGTGGATATCAGAGTTAGTCGTTTCCTATCTTGATTAAAATTTGGAAACTCAATAAAACCATGAGATTAAGGATGGATAGAAGTTTCCCAGTTATTCCCTTCACGAGTAACATTGTACGTTGAAAGTGGAGTAAGAATAATTGGGGGATTTCTTGATATTCTTTTTCTCAAAGTTTTATCTAAGACAGTGATGGTTTGTAGTAAATGGAAAAGTTTTACCTTATGATTTAAATTGAATGACCTCTTGAGATAGGGTATTCATTGATATTGTTCATCAATGAATTATTGAGATATTGTTGTTTCATTATATTATTAACTTGCTGAGCATTGTTGGCTCACTCTTGCTTTATTTTTCCCTAACCTTTCAGTTAGGATTATGGGTGGACGTCTACATCTTATAAATCATATGAGAGCAATGAGGCAGCCTATACAGGATAGATCTCGAAGTCAGAGCGGGTAAGCACGGATTGGAACTAAGCTTTAGATTAGATGGTATATTGATTGTATTCAGAGCAGTGATAGAAGTTGGAAATAATTTGTATTAATTAAATTCTTGTTTCATACCATAGCCTGGAACCGATCCTCGGTGAGGAGTCGTCGGTGTATTAAGTTTTAATTGTATTTGTTAAATTTGAATTTTGGTTTGGGTTGAAACACAGGTGGATAGTCCGATTTACGAATACTTCATGCCGAAATTTTCTAAAATTCCCCTGTATCAAATTCTATTTTATTATTAAAAGTATATTTTCAGTATTGGGAAGTCGGGGCGTTACAGGGAAGGCACCTACCACCTTGAAGACATGAATGGGAACACTATTCCTCATGCTTGGAATGCCGAGCACCTCAAGAAGTATTATCAGTAAGATTCTTTTCAAGCAAATGTAGGCCTCTTTCAGGCTTAGGATGAATAAAGGCAACCTATTAGTTATTGTTGTGTCATTTCCCTTTCAGTTCTTAAGATTTCATGATTATCAGTAGAAGCCCGGGGGGTAGTGGATGCACACCCTGTCTGGATTAAATTTCATATAATCGTACTCTTTCAATTTTCAGTAATGTAGAAGCTGATTGTTTCCTTTTACATTTACCACTTATAAATATTTGAGAAGAGAAAGATATGGAAGACCTACAAGCATAGTTCTACATGGTAGCTAGGCTACCATCCAGAACTAGGGGGGTAGTAGTGAACACACCTCTTACCTTAATAGGTTGAAATTATCAGAATTTTAAACTTTTAGTCATGTGTGGAACATACTGGCTCACATGGCTTCGATAATCATTTGGGCTTGTGTGGAACCTTGCTCGGCACACATGGATCCCTTCATGATTCTTTTTTTGGCTTGTGTGGAACCCTGATCGGCACACCTGGATCCCTTTATTATCAGACATGTGTGGAACCTTGACTGGCTCACATGGCTTACTTGATTATTAGGGTATGTATGGAACCCTAATCGGCATGCATGAATCCCTTCATTATTAGGGCAGGTGTGGAACCCTGATCGGCACATCTGGATCCCTTTATTATAAGACATGTGTGGAACCTTGACTGGCTCACATGGCTTACCTGATTATTTGGGCATGTATGGAACCCTGATCGGCATGCATGGATCCCTTCAATATTAGGGCAGGTGTGGAATCCTGATTGGCACACCTGGATCCCTTTATTATCTGACATGTGTGGAATCTTCACTGGCTCACATGGCTTACTTGATTATTTGGGCATGTATGGAATCTTGATCGGCATGCATGGATCCCTTCATTGTTAGGGAAGGTGTTGAACCCTGATTGGCACACCTGTATCCCTTTATTATCAGACATGTGTGGAACCTTGACCAGCTCACATGGCTTACCTGATTATATGGGCATGTATGGAACCCTGATCGGCATGCATGGATCCTTTTATTATTACGGCAGGTGTGGAACCCTGATCAGCACACCTGGATCCCTTTATTATCAGACATGTGTGGAACCTTCACTGGCTCCTCACATGGCTTACTTCATTATTTGGGCATGTATGGAACCCTGATCGGCATGCATGGATCCCTTCATTATTAGGGCAGGTGTGGAACCCTGATCGACACACCTGGATCCCTTTATTATCAGACATGTGTGGAACCTTGACTGGCTCACATGGCGTATTTGATTATTTGGGCATGTATGGAACCCTGATCGACATGCATGGATCCCTTCATTATTAGGGAAGGTGTGGAACTCTGATCGGCACACCTGGATCCCTTTATTATCAGACATGTGTAGAACCTTCACTGGCTCACATGGCATACTTGATTATTTGGGCATGTATGGAACCCTGATCGGCATGCATGGATCCCTTCATTACTAGGCAGGTGTGGAACCCTGATCGGCACACCTGGATCCCTTTATTATCAGACATGTGTGGAACCTTGACTGGCTCACATAACTTACTTGATTATTTGGGCATGTATGAAACCTTGATCGGCATGCATGGATCCCTTCATTATTAGGGCAAGTGTGGAATCCTGATTGGCACACCTGGATCCCTTTATTATCAGACATGTGTGGAACCTTGACTGGCACACATGGCTTACCTGATTATTTGGGCATGTATGGAACCCTGATCGGTATGCATGGATCCCTTCATTATTAGGCCAGGTGTGGAACCTTGATCGACACACCTGGATCCCTCTCCCATTAAGCATGTGTGGAACCCTGATTGGCACACATGGTTTCCTTGATCATTGATCATATATGGAACCCTAATTGGCATACGTAGATCCTTTAATTATTAACCTACGGGGTTTCGAGAAATGGCTCGTATGGTTTTCCAACTATTTAACTAATGCAGCCTTGCAGGAATGGCTTACATGGCATTATCACATTTGATTTATTAAATGACTAGGGCTCCCGCAACAAAGGCTTCCAGGTTGAGTCTCCGGCACCCAGGCTACCAGGAATGGGTTACCGCCAGTAGGCTGTGGGCTTCCAGGTACTATAGGGTTACCAAACGGTACCCCCACACCCGAGGTGGTGACCACACAGACTAAGGTACGAGTAGTTTAATGTTTTGTTGGCCACCTATCCAGGTACGTGCTGCCATAACTACTCAAGTACACTTCCATATTGCATTACCGTTTAAATGTTCAATTCTTGATTCGTGATTTATCAATGATATCTTTAATCAATGTAAATATGGCATATGTCCTCTAAGTGTTATTGTAGGCTTACCTTAGGATTGGTCAAGAAAGCTATGTTACTTGTTAGATTTAGATAATTGTGATTATTCTAAATTAGAGCATTAATATTCTACTTGATGAGTATAGTGCCCATAGCTAGGTCACAAGGCATGAGAGAAGCCCCATCATAGGTACGAGTATCTAAATTACAGTTATTGTAGCCTACTCATAATGATTAGGCACAAACATTTAAACCTACTCATGGGGACATATACATCATGAGCGGTAAGGCTTAACACATCTAAAAGTAAGACTTAACAGTCGAACTTACAGTAAAACATAGAAGTAATTAAACTATTGTACGATTAAGCACGAGTGAAATGAGTTCTAAACAAACCAAGGCCTATGGCCACAAACAGTCAAAGGATGAAGGATTAAAAGTTACATCCATAGAGCGTTATAGGAGCCCACCCCCTTCATTCAAAATCATAAGTTCTTAAACCAAAATAAATAATAGTTCGGAAGCAAAATGCATAGTCCAATTAAACAGGATAATAATCAAAAGCCCGGGCAGGATGAAAGATCATGGAGTTGGTGTCTTGACGGCATCCATCTTGACGGTATCCCCCTCGACGGATTCCACCATTTCGGTATCCTTATCCGGAGTTTCCTAAACCGTGCCAACGGGAGTCGAGATATCAACACTTGAAGTAGCAGGAGCGAAATCAGCCGGGTCTTGAGAGCAGCGGTAGCCTGTGGAGTCTTCTCAATCACCTCCTCGGAAGTGAGAGTCTTCTTCTTTGCCTTGGTGGCAGCCTCGACCTCAAATCTTTTAACCTGGTCAACCGCATCTGCCCCCAAGAGTGACCAATCAAAGTTTGGCACCCTCGACCAAGTGGTGCGTAACTGGTCCTTCCCACCATTGGAGTAGCCACTCAAATATTTTTCTTTCTTGCAGACAGGCATGACTTCCTTGTACTTTTTAACCGCATCAGTCAGACCATCCACTTGCAACTGGAGTTCCTTAATCTTCAGAGCATGAGCCGCCTCCATATCCACCTTCTCGCGATCATGCATATTGACAAACTTCTCTTTCTCCTTCAATAGAGCAGTTTCACTAGTTTTCAATCTTTTGTTCTCCCCATTCAACCTTTTAGTTTCATATTCCTCAGCCTTAAGGGTATTCCTCACATCCCTGAGTTCATCCCGCAATCTCGCGGCACCCCTAGTGGCTGCCACTATATTCCCCCCTATCCGCAGCTGGTGGAAATAACTCTGGGCAGTACCAAGCAACATTTCATGGACGGCATCTGTGGGTCTAACCCTTGACCATTCGGATATAGTCTCGATGGGGATCTGACCACCTAACACCTTATAAAAGTTCTGCACATCTTGAGAGAAGCCTGAGGTGGGTGCCATCTTGGATTCAGACTAAAGTCATTTTGAGTGGCGAGTTCCAGGAGTCAGGGGTGCCGCTGGTAGGGGTCGATAGTTTTCTCTTATCCGCCAAGGAGGGATCCCCCTTGCTTGCACTAGAGGTTACCCCATGCGTAATCGGGGGGGGGCGTTGAGAATGCTTTTTAATGGGTCAAAGTCCTCATCGCCAAAGAGATCCTCGTACCTGGATGATGGTTGAATGAAAGTGGGAACTTTGCCTGCCATACCTGGAGAACAACAAGGAGATACATGTGAGATCAATAATCCGCAAGAAATTATATAAGGGTTATAATACATGAGTGCTAACAATCAATCATGAAAGCAAATCTAATGGTTAGAATATACATTTAAATAAAGACACACAGGGACAATTACACGAACTGGACGTGGTTGGGCTAGGTGTATGGTACCCCAACTCAGGAAATTGCTCCGGAACCCCCAAGTTCTGGAGATACATTACCCTTTCATGGATTTCCTCATCAGAGTCAGGAGGAGGGTCCCATTTGGGCTGCGCGAAACCCAGCCGCACCAGGACCTCGGTGGTCAACAAGTTGTCCCCATCACCGAGCTTGCCAGCCAACTTAGTAACCTTCTTGACTCTTTTCTCCTCCACCCCTGACAGTAGTGATGGCTTTGGAAACCGTAAAAGAAATTATAATATGCAAAATTACCTAGTGGCTGGAAGAAGAGAACGAGTTCATGAGTTACTAAGAAATCGGATACTTACTGAGAGACAAGTTGAAGTCTTTCCTGATATTCTCGCAATCGTAACAATATAGAAACATCTCCAGCCAATCATACATCCCTCTCTTATTACCCTTAACACACTGACCACGCCTATTGTTCCTTGAGGTGAGGTAGTATATACCGGCCTTCCTTCCGACCTCCTTGAGCTGATAGAAATATCCTAACTCCCGCGCAGACATAGGGATAGAAAAGTATTGGTCATAGAGGGTGTACATGCATGCAGCCACTCGGAAAGAGTTGGGAGTTAGCTGGTGAGGAGCCAGGTCATAATATTCAAGAACTTCATGAAAGAAAGGATGCATAGGAAGAGAGAATCCGAGCTTGAAGAAACTTGTGGATAAAATAACATTGGGGATGGCCTTCTCGGGCAGCAAACTGTCAAACCTATGACACCTCTCCCCCTCACTCGGGATAACCAGCAAACATCCTGGGTTACAAGAATTCAACAATCTCTCTAATCTATCAACGTTCGTTAAAGAGTCCATGTTCTCACAAGCAGGAGTAACCATTTCCTTAATCTTCACTTCAACCTCCTCGGCACCCCCAAAATCACTATTATTGAAGAACGGTTGCTCTCCTTCATTCCAATAATCACCTACAGTATCCTCCTCTCCCTTAGTATTGGAACTAAGATTAATCATATCCACATTACGGTCATCTAGGGTTAAGGAACCAGCCTCCAAAGGAGGGTTTGGATACCGTTTAACAATTTGAGCTGCCAGGGGTCAATCACCTCCACGCGGGAACGTGTACGAGAACTCACCGAAGGTTTCAATTGAGACGAGGGTCCAGGAAGAAAAAGGTCGTTAATATGAGTAGACCCATAGTCGGACGGTTCCCCTGATATTGGTGAAAGGTTATCAGGGAATCGGGACGAGCCTCCTGATCCAGACGATGAAGACATCTGCAACCAAGAAAGGAAGCGAGTCAACCAAAAAAGAAAACTAGAACATAGAAATCTAAAGCAAGGACGTCTAAGGCAGGAATAATCGGATAGCAGACCCCGATTGGGGAGTCAATCAAGCCCCAGGAAGAGATAAAGTGTAGAACTGGTGGCATTCTAGGTAAGTGGATCTTGAACAACGACCAAGTTAGTGGTAAGCCGAGGAAGAACAAGGGCTAGCCTTACAAGCTTACCGGTAGGGGTCTCTAAGGTTTAGATATTGCAAACCGATAAAAAGAGGAAAGAGAAAGGGGCTACGGCTTGGTCAAAAAGGCAGAGTCGAAATCCAAAATAATTGGTTGGAGACACACATCAAACAGATTATAGGTATTGTTAGAATGGATTACAGAAACAACTAAGACACCTACCGTTTGAACTTACCAACGGGTATACGGGGAATAGAGGCCACGATAATTTTCCCCCACTAAAAAACATACACATACTAGCAACCGACCGGATAGATTTAATCACTTAATAAAGCAGCAAATTAGATAATCTAACAACAGCTAATGAACAGTCGATTACCTTTTGTTATAACACACGCAAAATAAAAACGGATTTAAAGCATCGATGATTCAAATACTTGTATTTATACGCATGCGAACACATATATATAAACAAGGGAACGTAAAGCATCACATAGGTTCATGATTTAAATGCAAGGATTAGTACGGCCAGAAGCATACTTTAGGTTTAGGGGAAACAGAAGTCCTTTTAGCTTCACCGGAGGATAAAGCCGTAAGCTTTGTATGCCTTTGCCTTTGTGCGAGGATAAAGAAGAGAGAAGGTTTGATAAGAATTACAAAGAAAATGAAAGGATTGGTTGGTGTATTTATGCAAGGATAAGTGTATAGCAATGTGCTTATCTTAAATGTACATACACGAAAAAAGAGGCCAGGGGGAAGGCGTGTCAGCCTGGGGGAGTGAGCCTCTATTCCTACCATATCCCAAATGGTAGTGGAAGTGTTTCACTCCATTTCTTCTAATTTCTCTCTATTATTCAATAAAGTCTCATTAGAAATAAAAAAAATATTGAAACTGGTAACAAGAAAGCCAAAAGTTTTAGACCCATTCATGATCAAAATATGGGATTCTCATCAAGGTACTCAACTGATTATGCCTGTGCGAAAATAGGTTCCCCTTGCACACCGTACTACAGGGAACTAGGGGGGTAGTTGTTGTGACCGAAATTTAGTATGGATCATATCCAGGTCCGTCATGGGTATAGGACCCAATCTGTGTAGAAAATAAGCCATAAATTGGGCTTCCGGTACCCTTTGGCAGCTCCCAAGGGGTTATCGCGCGGGAAGTAATAAGGGTATACGGAACCTGGGGGACCCCTAAGATAACCACTATGGGTAGTCCCTAGTTAACAGTTATCAGTATGTGGTTCCCGGATCGGGCTTGCCAGAATGGTTAACCAGGCAGCCTACCGAGAGGAATGTCAAAGAGGGGTTACCGGATAAAAGTCTTGGCATCCCTGGGAACCTGACAGACCCCCTGTAATGATAAGGATGACCTCCTATATCTTAGGAGCATGTCTATATCACTTAAAAACACTTCTAAACAGATATACATTCAGTTATTAGAGGATATATGTCATATATACTTGATTAAATCATACAAAATCATGATAAATACAAGGGATAATCATCCTACACTCCTAAAACAGCTCGGTAACCTAAAAATATACATCATACACGATATATATCAGAAATAATAGTCATTATCCCATTGGAGAGAGGATAACTCATCATAAACAATCGATCATATTATTTCAAGAACTACATACGGGCTTGATCTCCTATAAATAGGAGTATGTAGGCAGTTTACGGGATCTCTTAGACACATACTCTTGTATGACACATCGTTATTAGGGTTCTTTGCAAGCCAACATTCGGTCCTTGAGCTCTAATTCCCGTGAATCCAGTCCGATCCTCCGAGGAACCACCTCCCGTGTTCTTCGGAAACCCCTAGCTGTGAGCCTTTCCGGGCAGCTAGCCATAGATCTCCAGTTGCGAGCCTTTCCGGGCAGTTGGGCGATTCCGTATTCATTGGTGCTATTCCAGCAACGGCCTCCTAATTTGTTATGACAAATTCCTCCCACAAACAATATACATGTTTATCTAAGGGTTTTATATGACTGGAGATAAGCATCTCCAACAGTGGTGGTTAAAATAACATAAAATAATGATTATGTAAAATTTGTTGAATCGGTAAGGTATTGTGTTTCAATGAGATTGATTATATATAATGGGTTGGCTATAATTTAAAAATAATATGTTATTGTTATTTCAAATTTTTATAAATAAAATGTATTATGATTAACATGGTAGTAACAGATGATGTGTTATTTTACTATAGGTATATACATATTCGACAAATATAAACAATATAATCATTTTGGCTAAAATTATAGATAAGCGAAATGTATCATTGAAATGAATAATATTTTATAAATATTCTACTTTTAATTAAGATTTTATACCAATTGAAGATGCTCTTAGAGCATCTGCAACGGTGCTTGTTAAAAATGATTGGCTAAATTATATAAAATACTGATAATGTAAAATTTGTCGAACCTCTAAGATATTGTGCTCCGATGGGATTGGCTATATTGATTGGCTGTATTTTAAAAATGGTATGTTATTATTATTTCAAGTTATTATAAATAGAATATATTATTTTAATATGTTAATAGATAATGTTTAATCTTGTTATAGGTCTTTAGAGGTTGGTAAGATATAGCCAATATGAAATGATTGGCTACATTTTTTGCTAAGGAAAATGGTCCATTGGAGTGCCCATTTTTTTTTTCATATTATCCATATTTTCTATTTATTGCATGCCACCTAGACTTTTTATTAAGGGTGTTTTACCGTTGAAGATGCTCTTAGAGCATCTTGTTTACACTAATACACGCAAGCGTACGCGGTCACAAGTAATATAGAATAAAGTTGAGTTCGTTCCCACAGAGACTGATTTTGGTTTTGTTTAATAAAATAATGCACCTATACACCAATGTATGATTATACTTCACTGCTTAGACAAATAACAAATTGGGGTTTTGTTTAACTAATTAACTACTATGCAAATTAACAATATTACGAATTAACTAATTTCTAGAATTGAATATCGAATTACTTATATGCAAGAAAACATGGGATCCTAACTTCATTAATTACTTTGTCGAGATCTGACACTTTTAATCACTGCAGGCAACGTTTTTGATATCTGATCGGATAACACGAAATAAGTACACGCTACCTGTCAGTATACGTATACTAAACTACCCATACATCCATAAAAGAGATAGAAGATGAATAGACACCAATTATGCTTAGACCCTATATGTCTATAGAATTTGAAAACATAACGGTTGAGGAGAAAGTTATCCAATTTGATCACATAGGGTAATATAAGTATTTTCATCTTATACTACAAATTACGATGTTAAAACATGCATAATCCTATGCTAGCATAGCAAGTTCTAAACCTCAAGATCCACTTTCACTTCACAAGAGATTAACAGATTAGATGTTCGTGACGCATCTAACAATTAAGCATAACCATACGAGGATATCAGATATACGTCACACACAGATCTTTAAGCATCAAGATACTAAACTACATAATTAAATCCGTTAGAATTCCATGACAACGATTAGTTCATAATTGAACTGCTCGTCACCATGGGAATTGATGAAAACATGATGATAAACAAGATATGAAAGAATGTTGTAATAATATTAAAAGAATAAAGTTAAGAAAACAAATCTAGAATTTAGAATAATGCCTAAGAAAGAATAAAAAAGATGTAGTAGATCTAGATCCGTTGCTTGTCACGAGCTTGAATCTTTCTCCACTTTCACCGTTACAATTCTACGTCACGATTACAATATTACGATGTGTTTAAATAGGCTTAAGAAGCCTTGCTACATAAGAAACTACCTTACAAAACTAATAGAATTTGACTTGGTACAGGAAACTGCCAAAAATACGCTTACAACTCGAATTAAGACAAAACAGTCAAAATTAAACAAATCTGACCGCACAGGGGCGCAGCCTGCGCAGCTAGGGTGCAGCCTGTGCAGTCCATTTCTATCAAAGGGCGCAGTCTATGCACCTAGGGCGCAGTCTGCCCACTTGCTTTCTGGAAATTTTCTGTTTTCTGCTGTTTTGCTTCGTTTCGGTTCGTTTTGACTCCAAACGCTTCCGTTCTTTTTGCGTTAGCTTCCTTCTTCAATTCTCTATCTAAAGGATCACTATGGTGGTCTTCAACAAGACTCCATTCTTCACTCGAAAGCTCCAATGCAATTCCAAAAATTGACGGAAACGTAAGCCCTAATCGACAAACTTGCAATCCTGCACACTTAAGCAAAATACATCAAAACTACAACAAACTTGAGTCCAAGACAATCAATTTAAGCCGATATGGAACGTTTCAAGTGGATATAAAATCCACTTATCACATCTCCAACGGTATTGGTTACGTTCTAAATTTCAAAAAAGTAATAGTTGGCTAAAATTTATTGAATCTATAAGGTGTTTTTGATATGGGCTAAAAATAAGCCCTAAAGACACATTTAATGTAGCATTAATTAGACCCAATATGGTCCAAGCATGGGGCCCACCAGATATGGTCCAAAACCCTATTTATGATATTAATTTCGTAATTAATATCAAGGGTAATAAACAGCTCATCAATTAAGAGTCAAATAAGGATATTACTCCTTCCTGACTTAGCCTCCAAGGCACATACTTCGACATGGAAACTGATTCCTATAAGGAAGGAGTCTAGAACCTTCCTTAGGGCGGTGACTTGCCCACCAAGTCACCTAATTCTACTTCGATTTTAGGGCTTCTCAGCCTATATAAAGGGCCCGACCCCTCATTCTCATAACTACGTCTTGGATTGATTCTCAATAACGAGATACGTAGGCACTCTGTGAGGACCGATCAGTCTCGAACACGAAAACAGCCATTAAAGCTTGAAGCTTACCAACCCCTTAGCATTAAATACCCACAAACCCTAGCCGCAATTCGATAACCCGATTTTTATTCCACAACATTTGGCACCGTCTATGGGACACAACATCAACCATGGTTCAAACATGAAGAACAACATCAACCTCGACTGAGGCCATACCCCTTAGCTATGCTCCACCTGCCACCTCTAATCTGCTTATCACTACTGAAGAAGGACAATTACCCCCATCAACAGGGGCGATCATTCAACCCCTAGCCTCTCAACCCCCAGGGACGATTCCCCATGTTGAGGGAACTCTACCCGTGGTTGTCCATCAAAACCAAGAAGATAACCCTCTTCAGATGGTGGTTTCTCCTCTTCGTAATGTTGATCGTACGCTACCCCCGGGGATACAGATCCACACTACGGATCTCCCCTTGAATACCAACCCGATGTATGGGCTGCCTAATTATCCCCCTCGACAAAGGGAACCTGGACCAAGCGGTCATGCCTTACAGATCCGAGATTGAGAGTCCGATGACTACTTCGGCCCCTATACAGATGATTCGACATTTGAGGATGATGATCGCGATGAAGCCCCAAGGAGGCGACGTGCTAGTAGAGAACCTCGAAAAAGGGCCCAAACAATCCATGATGGACCTCCAAAAACGGCTGAGGAAAGAATTAAGGCTCATGAGGTGGAGATCCAAAGGTTGAAGGATGATGTTGCTAGGGAGCATGCAAGGCAAAGTCTGATTCGACCTCCTCCAATTACAGGGAGGATTCCAATTATAAATCTAGAGATGCCTTCAAGGAGACAGAGAAGGGCCGATGCCCCAACTAAAAAATCAACAAGGGTGGAGACCCCCAGAAGCAACCCCAAGGATCTGATGCCACTTGGGGATCCTGATAATCCCACACCTCCATTTACTGAGGAGGTGATGAATGCCCGCATCTCAAAGAAGTTCAAGATGCCGACAATTAAGGCTTATGATGGAATGGGCGACCCCGCAAACCATGTCAGGACATTCTCAAACGCACTGCTGCTGCAGCCTGCGAGTGACGCCTTAAAGTGTAGGGCGTTCCCTCAAACCCTGTCGGGCATGGCTCAAAGGTGGTATAGCCGCCTACCTGCAAACTCGATCGGCTCTTTTAAGGAGTTGAGCGCTGCCTTTGTCAGCCAGTTCATTAGGGCGAGAGTTCATGAAAAAAGTTCTACATCCCTCATGTATGTGGTGCAGGGGTAGAATGAGAATTTGAGGGATTATCTCAAGTGATTCACCAAGGAGACGTTGAATATCACTGATCTGGAAAATAAGGTGGCCATGGTAGCCCTGGAACACGGAACCACTGATCTATTCTTTATGGCAAAACATCCTCCTGAAAACATGGCCGAGCTCCAACGAAGGGCCGACAAGTATATCAAGGCGGAGGATAGCATGAAGAAGGAAGCCGCATGAGGCAATGGCAAGGGTTCCAATGATTCAAAGAAACGAAATCAAGAGCACGACGCTAGGGACAAGTCTCCCCGGACTAGCAAGGACTCTGAGTCACCACTAAAGAAGGGTTTGGGATCGAGATTTTCTGATTATGCAAGGCTGAATGCTCCTAGGAGTCAGATCTTGTTAGATATTGAGAAGGATAAAGACTTTCAATAGCTGAAGCCACTTAGGGGTGATCCCGCAAAGAGAAACAAGGAGCAGTACTGTAGGTACCACCGTGATGTGGGGCATGATATAGATGATTGTAGGCAGTTGAAGGATGAGATTGAGTTCTTGATCCGAAAAGGAAAGCTGAGCAGGTTCACGAAGGGTAATGATCGTGGAACCCAAAGAAGGGACTATGACAGAAGAGACAATGAAAGAAGGGATAACAATCGTGATCGTGATCGTAATCCACAGCCCAGAGGGCCAGTTATTAACATGATTTGGGGAGGCCCGACAGCGGCCGGTACGACTCGAAACTCTTGAAAGGCGTATGCCAGAGAAGTGATGCACATCGTGGGAGAAGCCCCGAAACGTGCTAGGACTGAAATAGGCATTGGATTTGATGATTCAGACCTCAAAGGGGTGAAGTTCCCCCATGACGACCCATTGGTCATAACCCCTGTGATTGAAAACTCGGAGGTGAAGCGAGTCTTGATAGACAATGGAGCTTCTGTTGATATTTTGTTCCATGACGCGTTTGTAAAGATGGGGTACACCGATTCTCAATTGACCCCGACCAACATGCCAATCTACGGATTTAATGGAGTTGAGTCCAAGGTTGAAGGAACTATTCAGTTACCCATGACAATTGGACAAGAACCTAAGGAGGCTACTCAGATGCTGAATTTCCTTGTGATCAAGGAATCCTCGACTTATAACGCGATCATGGGAAGGACTGGACTTCATGCATTCAAGGCTGTTGCCTCCACATATCACACGAAGATTAAGTTTCCGACCAGGAATGGTGTTGGAGAACAAAAGGGTGATCAGAAGATGGCAAGAAGTTGTTATGTGTCAGCATTAAGAGCTGATGGAATCGGGGGGCAGGTACTTCTGATTGAAGACATGGATGTCCGTGGTGATGATGAACACCGAGGGAAGCCAGCAGAGGACTTAGTTCCTATTCCTCTAGAGTTGGGCGACCTTGAGAAAGTAACTTATACAGGAGCTTCTTTGAAGGAACCCCTGAAGGGAAAGTTGATAGCAATCTTGCAAGAGAATAGCGATGTGTTTGCTTGGACAGCAGCTGATATGCCAGGGATTGATCCCCAACTCATAACTCACAAGTTGAATGTTGATCCTGAACGGAAGACAATAAAACAGAAGAAAAGGGATTTTGCTCCTGAAAGGCAAGAGGCCATTAAGCAAGAAGGTGACAAGCTCTTAGAGGCTGGGTTTATTGAAGAGATTCAGTTCCCCGAATGGTTGGCTAACCCTGTGATGGTCAAGAAGGCAAATGGGAAGTGGATGATGTGTATAGACTTCACTGATTTGAATGATGCATACCCGAAGGATTGTTTTCCCCTGCCAAGGATAGACATGTTGATAGATGCCACAGCTGGACATGAGATGTTGAGCTTCATGGACGGATTCAGCTGCTACAATCAGATTAAAATGCACAAGGATGACATCCCAAAGGTATCTTTCATAACTAACTTTGGTGTTTTCTGCTATCTTGTTATGGCTTTTGGTCTAAAGAATGCAGACGCTACTTATCAACGATTAATGAATAAGATATTCGCTCATCTGATTGGAAAAACCATGGAGGTCTATGTTGATTACATGTTAGTCAAGAGCCTATTCAAGGCAGACCACATTAAGCACCTCAGAGAGGCATTCGAAGTGCTGAGGCACCACAAGATGATGTTGAATCCATCCAAGTGTGCTTTTGGTGTTGGATCTGGAAAATTTTTGGGTTTAATGGTTTCAAAGAGAGGCATAGAAGCCAACCCTGACAAGATCAAGGCAATTTTAGATATGGAACCACCGCGCTCTATAAGAGATGTGCAGAAGTTGACGGGCCGAGTAGCAGCTTTAGGAAGATTCATCTCCAAGTCTGGTGATAAATGCTTTCCTTTCTTTCAAGCATTGAAGAAGGTGAAAAATTTTGAGTGGACACCTGAAAGCCAAGAGGCCTTTGAACAACTGAAGAAGTACATGGCTGAAGCCCTGTTGCTGGCCAAACCTAGTCCCGGAGAGACTCTTTATCTATACCTGGCAGTATCTGAGCAAGCATTGAGGCTGTTCTCATTCGAGAAGAGAAAAAGGTCCAGAAACCTATCTATTATGTGAGCAAGGTGTTGCACGGGGCTGAGTTGAATTACTCTCCCATTGAGAAGTTTGCCTTGGCATTGATAACAGCCTCGAGGAAGCTACGACCGTACTTCCAGGCACATAAGATTAAAGTCCTGACAGACAAACAGTTGAGTAACATATTGCATAGCCCGAAGGCTAGTGGAAGGCTAATCAAGTGGGCGATTGAACTTGGAGAATTTGACATCACGTATAAACCTCGAATAGCCATTAAGGCTCAGGCATTGGCTGACTTCGTGGTTGAATGCACCATTAACAACCAAGAAGTCGAGGGGGAGGAGATGGTAACTACCTCTGGGAAAGAGGATAAAGATGAGGAGCTTGTGCCTGATCTGAAGGAGTATTGGGTGCTCTATTTTGATGGAGCATCAAAAACAAAATGTAGTGGTGCAGGTGTGGTTTTACAAAGCTCCGATGGGTTCATGGTGGAGTACGCTTTGAAGTTGGACTTCCCAACGACCAACAATGAAGTTGAATATGAAGCTTTGTTAGTTGGGTTAGCCCTAGCTAGAATCATGAGGGTCAAGGATCTCAAAGTTTGTGGGGATTCAAGACTATCGCAAGTAAATGGTGAATTTGAAGCCAAGGATGAAACTATGGCAAAATATTTGAGAGTTGCGAAAGTTGTTATGACTTAGTTTGATGAGTGCTATGTGGAGCACATTCCGAGAGAAGAGAACGTTAAGGCCGATGCCCTGTCTAAGTTCGCTTCTTCGGAAATAGAGAATCATGCGGGAAGTGTTTACTTCCAGGTCTTAAAGGCCCTAACCATCAACTCGAAATTGGTGGCACCGATGGATGTAGGAGGTTGTTGGATAGATCCTATCAAAGCCCACATGGAGACCGGATGGCTCCCTGATAATGCCCTGGAGGCACGGAAGCTGTTGGTAAGAGCATTGAGATATGCCTTGATTGAAGGTGTCCTTTACAAAAGGTCTTTTGTCATCCCATACTTGAAGTGTTTAAGGCCCCATGAGGCAAGGGAAGCTTTGGAAGAAGTTTATGAAGGTATCTGTGGGCAGCACTTGAGGGCAGAGCCCTAGCTCACAAAATAACTCGTTTGGGATTCTACTGGCCAGAGATGTTGGCCGATGCACAGAGCTATGTCAAGTGGTGCGATAGGTGCCAGAAGCACGCTCCGATTGTAAGGCAGCCGCCTGAGATGTTAACGTCAGTTAGCTCCATTATTCCATTCGCAATGTGGGGAATGGATATACTTGGTCCTTTCCCCGTAGCTTCAGCACAAAGGAAGTTTCTGATAGTTGCCATCAACTACTTCACTAAGTGGATTGAGGCTAAGCCTTTGGCCAAAATAACCACCAAGCAAGTTTCTCAGTTCTTTTGGGAGAACATCATTTGCAGATATGGGATTGTTTGCACTAAATCACGCAAGCGTACGTGGTCACAAGTAATATAGATATAAGTCAAGTTCGTTCCCACAGAGATCTGGTTATGGTTCTATTTAGTAAATATGCCTATGCAACAATGTATGGTTTTAATCCACTGCTAAGACAAATAACAATTGAGGTTTTTAATTATCTAAATTAAACTAAGCTGCAAATTATTAACTAAGAATTACTTAACTAATGAGAATTAAAATCTAATTACTTACGCAATATGAACCATGGAATCCTAACTTCAATACAAACTTCCTTTAGAGATCATGCCCTTTTATCAATACATGTGGTGATTAAGATAACTAATCGGACAACACGAAATAAGTATACGTTACCTTTCAGTACACGCACACCAATCTACACAATATCCACATAAGATAGAAATCATGCAGGCACCAATTATGCTTAGACCCTCTATGTCTATAGAATTTGAAAACATAATGGTTGAAGATCAAGTGTCCATAAGATTACATAAGGTAGTATGTGACGGTTAGAAACACACCACAAACATGAATAACATTCATGGACTTATGCTAGCATGGCAAGTTCTAAATCTAAAGATCCACTATCGCTTCACTAAAGATTAACAAGATAGATGTTAGCTACGCATCTATATGAATTAAATACAACCCTGCAAGGATATCACAAATTCACCACACATATATCAAGTTAAGCAATCAACATCTAAATTCCATAAGTAAATCCGTTAGAATCCCATGACAACGATTAGTTCATAATCGAACCTCTCGTCATCATGGGATCTGATGAAACCATGATAAAAACAAAGTATGAAAAGATACAAATAAAACTAAGTAATTGATATGTAATGGTTCTCTCCTAATGATACAAATTACAAGGGTTGGATGTGTTTATATAGGCTCTAGAAGTCTTGCCCACCAAGCAATTGCCGTTTCAGAGTTGGAATAGAAGATTGACAATTTCCGTTCTTGAATGAGAATAGAATTGCAAATTCCATCTAAACAGTCTTCAGGGAGCCCTTCCAAGTGACACGGGAGACCTAGAGGCAGAGCATGAGGACAAGAACATGCCTATCAATCTTGACGGGCCATTCTTAGCCACGGGTGAGACCTTGATCGATGTTCAGAAAGGAGAGTCTGAGGGCGAAGATGAGAAAGAAGCAGAACAGGAAGCTGATAAGGAAGAAAGGTCAGAAAATGCAGTTCTGAATATTCAGCCGCAACCACATTTCACCCCCAAACTTAAACCGATGCTTGTCCTCAAGCATAAACAATTACAACTAACTAATTAGTACCACTTCCGTAGGTGATCACGGTTGCATTTGGCATATGCAACAAGCCCTTTAAACCCCTAGGCAGCCCTAGTGGACGAGTAAGGTCTCGTGAGGGCCTATAGCGAATGTACCCACAAAATCCATCTAACTAAACAATGCAAAAACAATGCAATGCATGAATGCAACTAATATGAAAATGCAACGATCCCCTTTAAACTAACCAAAACCAACTAGCAAGCAAATACCTCAAAGAATGCAACTAAATCCAAATAGAGCTCGACTAAGTCCCCGTATACTAACAATACATGAACAGAAACGTGCGTGTGTGCGATGCTCATCAGAAATACTCCCAACACTAGGTCAAAGATCATACATATTCTTCGCCAAGACAATCACAGGTTTATAAATAGAATAGACTGTAGACACTTCATAACCTAGGAACACCTCCATCCTTATTCAAGGTAGACAGAAATTCATGCTTTATTACTAACTACTACGACACATATATACAAGCATGCTTATTTAACCGTGCAATGAATGAGACCCCTAAAGGCTTATACAATAATACCCATGTAGCGAGTGTTAGGTCAGCAATCCCAAACCACAAGGGCTTTAGGTTACTAGGACTAAGTCCCCTCAGACTTAATTACTCGAGTATTAAAGAGCTCACTCGTGGCCAATTATGCAACTACACATTCACACAACTTTTTTTTCCTTTTTTTTTCCTTTTTTTTTTCTCTTTTCTCTTTTTTTTTTATGTATGCAATCTGGAATGAGAATTCTCAATTCCAACCCTAGACTACTCATAAAAATATGAGCCGGCTACTAGCCATTTGACATCTAGCCATTATTGACAAATATTTACAACTAGCATGAAATTCCTATTTTCCCCCAAACTTAGACTTTAGTGATCCTACGCCATCAAGGGAATAACGAAAATTCTAAATATAAACAAGTGATTAAATCTCAAAACATCCAAACAAGCATGACCCTAACCTAGCCCCAAAGCACCCAATGAGACTGTGTAATTAGTTTTGTTTCCGAAACACATAAGTCAATTTCATAGAAACTATAAGTCAACCCTCTATTCATCATTACCACACTCAATTAGACACCTACCTACCAATCAGAATTATCTCGTTCTAAGGGATCATGGAAAATGCATACCATGAAAATGCAACTAAAATGAACTCACATGATATACGAACAAAAATAACAGAATGTCCTACATGAAACAGACGTAAATAATACGAACATATATGAATGAATTACTACTAAGCATGCAAAACATGATATCTAAATGAACGCAATGACACAAACAACTACCACATACTACTTATCCCCAAACCACCCCCAAACTTAAAATATTCAATGTCCTCATTGAATGGAAGGTAATATAAGGAAAAGTAGAAAAACATACCTACTTGTCGGAATATGCAAAACAAGATGAAACACAAATGCGTGGGTTGCCTCCCACGAAGCGCTTGTTTAGAGTCAATTAGCTTGACTACGCCATGCTTCCATTAAGGATGATAATAATTGGCCTGGTCTTCTCTTCGTGAGACTTCATCATCATCACGGCGACACACTTTCTGCCCCTTCTCCTCGCTTGGCCTATTCGTATAACAACTATGTCCAATTCCAATGCCTTCATCTGTTGACCCAAAATCTGTCAATTTGTAGAACAACATACCTTCGCGGGCTTCGCTTGAATATAATGGAGGAGGGTAAATGTAAGTTGCTGAAGCCTTTGGTTCCTCAAAGAGAACTTCCTCCATTGGCTCTAATGCGCTACCTCCATCTTTGAATTCTGAGACAAGTAGAAGATCTGCATCTTTCCCAAGTTCTTCAGCCTCTTGGTACGCACATACCAATTCTTGAAATTTGTGTAGCTCATCAGTGTCTGTCCCAAATAGTGCCCTTTCCAAATCATCCACCATCCTAACATGATCAAATTCCTCACATGGTTTGTGAACGCTCACCTCACCTTGGAATTTGTCTTCTTCAATAATGCATGTAGTACCTTGCTCCAATTCACCATTATTTTCTGGAATTGCCTCTGGTATGAATTGCTGATTCTCTTGTTCCAAGGCACTCCTAACTTGAGCTACTATTGTTTCCAAAGATTTGATAGACGCCTCGTTACTCTTTACACGCATCCTAATCTCCTCCAGAGTCTCTTGTTCCAATGATCTCACAGCTTGAGCAACTAGTGTCTCCAAAGAATTGATAGACTCCTCGTTACTCTTTATAAGCATCCTAAGCTCCTCCATAGTAACAACCTTATCTGACTGAAAAGTAGGAGTAGGTTGCGGATGTTGAAACTCTTCACTTCCAAAGAAATATGACATATCTGGAACATCTTGCTGGTACTGTTGAGGATGGTATTGAAAATATGGTTGTTCCTCATAAGTGACATATGGATCAACTTCTTCGTAGTAACAATATTGTGAGGGATCATGAATGCCCAAACACCGCTCACATTGCTGAGGCATGGATGTCCTTGAATATGCCCACCATGGCAACTCCTCGCATGCCATCTTCAAACACTCAAGTACCTGAAATTCACCAACTACAAAATAGGTAAGAAAAACAAATCCGAGTCAGTGAACTCTAACGACCACTATTGACAAGCACATAAACCAAAAATAAAACACCGATGATCCCCGGCAGCGGCGCCAAAAACTTGTTTGCACTAAATCACGCAAGCGTACGTGGTCACAAGTAATATAGATATAAGTCAAGTTCGTTCCCACAGAGATCTGGTTATGGTTCTATTTAGTAAATATGCCTATGCAACAATGTATGGTTTTAATCCACTGCTAAGACAAATAACAATTGAGGTTTTTAATTATCTAAATTAAACTAAGCTGCAAATTATTAACTAAGAATTACTTAACTAATGAGAATTAAAATCTAATTACTTACGCAATATGAACCATGGAATCCTAACTTCAATACAAACTTCCTTTAGAGATCATGCCCTTTTATCAATACATGTGGTGATTAAGATAACTAATCGGACAACACGAAATAAGTATACGTTACCTTTCAGTACACGCACACCAATCTACACAATATCCACATAAGATAGAAATCATGCAGGCACCAATTATGCTTAGACCCTCTATGTCTATAGAATTTGAAAACATAATGGTTGAAGATCAAGTGTCCATAAGATTACATAAGGTAGTATGAGACGGTTAGAAACACACCACAAACATGAATAACATTCATGGACTTATGCTAGCATGGCAAGTTCTAAATCTAAAGATCCACTATCGCTTCACTAAAGATTAACAAGATAGATGTTAGCTACGCATCTATATGAATTAAATACAACCCTGCAAGGATATCACAAATTCACCACACATATATCAAGTTAAGCAATCAACATCTAAATTCCATAAGTAAATCCGTTAGAATCCCATGACAACGATTAGTTCATAATCGAACCTCTCGTCATCATGGGATCTGATGAAACCATGATAAAAATAAAGTATGAAAAGATACAAATAAAACTAAGTAATTGATATGTAATGGTTCTCTCCTAATGATACAAATTACAAGGGTTGGATGTGTTTATATAGGCTCTAGAAGTCTTGCCCACCAAGCAATTGCCGTTTCAGAGTTGGAATAGAAGATTGACAATTTCCGTTCTTGAATGAGAATAGAATTGCAAATTCCATGTATAGATCTGATTCTGGAATGTTCTAGCCACCCAGAGAAATTACCATACTTATTAGAAGTAGGAATTATAGCACTTTCCTTGTCAAAGTTGAATTTCTGCAGTTCGGCACATAATACGTTTCCTAAACTGATTCGGTTTTGAAGGAAAATTCGTAGCTGCCTTTTCTTAAATATTTCTGGAACGTTCCAATCATAGTTGGACCTCTGGGCCACCTTAGAATGATAGAGAATCTCGTTATCTTCGCGTGGACTGCTTACGGGCCTCAAACGAACTTCTAGAACTCAAGATATGGCCAAAACAGTAATTTTCAAGATTTTCCGCGCGCAACCTGCGCCCAGCAGTCTGTTTGTCGCGCAGCCTGCGCCAACCACGCGCAACCTGCCCGTGCAACACCTGTCCCTTATTGTAGAAAATCTCCCAAGCTTCGCGTGGGCAGTAAGATCGCTGAAAACGGACTTCTAGAACTCCAGATATGTCCAAAACAGTGTAGACTGCGCAACCGTCTCAGAAATCCGAATTTCAATCAATTAATTCTCCAAAAACGATAGAAGCATCCACCTTAATCAACATTCTCGTAAATCTGCACAACTAAGCAAAACACATCAAAATTACAACAAACTTGAGCCCAAGACAATCAATTTAAGCCGATATGGAACGCTCCAAGTGGATATAAATCCACTTATCAGGGATCCCTCGAGTCCTTGTGACGGATAATGGGACATAGTTTAACAATGAAGAGTTTAAGAAGTACTACGAGGAAAATGCCATTGAGCTTCGTTTTACTTCAGTAGCACACCCGCAAGCAAATAGACAGGCAGAGGTCACCAATCGAATCATCCTTGATGGACTGAAGAAGAGGGTCGAATGTTCTAGGAACACTTGGCTGGACGAGCTACTGCCTATACTATGGGCGTATCGCACCATTTGTAAAGTGACAACTGGAGCAACCCCGTTTTGTTGGCTTACGGAGCTGAGGCAAGTGTACCCCTTGAGATTATGCATGCATCACCTCGAGTTGAAGCATATGAACCAGAAGTTAATGAAGAAGGCATGAGACTTGCCCTTGACCTAATTGATGAGGTTAGGGATGAAGCAAATGCCAGGAATGCAGAGCATCAGAAGAGAGCGTCTTTCTACTACAATTTAAGGTTAAGGAGAGGTTCTTTCGACAAGGCAACTTGGTTCTAAGGAAAATAGAAGCTTCTGGAGTTGGACAGAAAGTAAAGCTAGCCCCTAACTAGGAAGGGCCGTATCGAGTCAAGAAGACACTAGGACGAGGATCCTACAAGTTGGAGACATTAGATGGGAACAAAGTGCCACGCACTTGGCATGCTTTGAACCTGAAGATTTATTATGTTTGAGTTATCCTTGTGAGGATTCAGCTTTCTATTTATTTATTAGGAGAAGTAGAAATAAGGTTCGATGAAACCATTCCAGGGCCTAGTGCCCCGAGTAGGACAATAGTATTACATATGTAAGGGTTGAACCTACTTCGAATTATTAATGCAAGTTTGTTTTCCAATCTATGTTTTTTATTATGTACCAAGCACCTGTTGAGTGTAAGTTTCGAAAAACCAAGTACCGAAAATAATTGAACATATGAATGAGGAAAGCAAATGCATAAATAAAGTGCCCCGAAGGGCTAAGGTTTAAATTACAGACCATGAATAAAAGTTAAGTCCCGAAGGACCTTGATTGAAAACTGAAAAGATAAAGCCACATATGGCTGTAAAGGCCATGCAAAGCCCTTGATCAAAGACATCTACTCCTCGGAGGACTCCTCTACCACTTCTTGATCTCCTCCCTCCTCCTCTTCGTCTTCCTCTTCTTCATCTCCCTCCTCTTCGGAGCCCTCATCATCATCATCTTCGGCTTCTGTCTCCACAGGCTATGCCACTCCCGTCTTCACCACGTCCCCTTCTTCGTCTGAAGTCTCAGTCGAGGAGTTGGGTCTAGTCCAAAGTTGTTTGCCAGGAAAAGATTGCCTCACGGTCGCCTCCCTCTCCGACATGGCCTTTTTCCCAGCTGAACGGGAAGAGGTCGAACCGGAGCTAACAACATTGGCCGCCTTCCTAAAGCCAGAACCAGAAGGGCGGCGACTACCCCTGGAGCCCAATGCATGATCCCCGTGATTTCCGCCAGCAGCAGCCCAGTTAGGGCAAAGGAAGTCTACTGGATTCACCACCGAAGGATTCTTGTGGCTAACAATGCCAACAGCTTTGTTCCATCCAACTGACATGTTAAAGGGCCGTATCTCATCATCATGATCATCTATAAACTTGGTAAAAGCTTCCGACTTATGGTAGGCATCAATCACCTTGTCAGCATCGGACGATTTCTTCTTGGCAAGTGAGTGAAGTTTCTTTTGATAAGACAGACTACTTGCCTTAGCTCGAACAACCCTGGAGTTTAGGTCTTGAACTTGTTCTTTGAACCGTGCTTGCTCGTTCAGCAGTTCCGCGTTGTTATCCCTATAGGCTCGGCCTTGACAGGTGGCGGATTGAAGATAAGCATTTGCCTGCAATAAAGAAATTGGTAAGGTACTTAACAAAAAATTGGGCAAACAAGAACATCGAATGCCTAATTTGGTACCTGATAAAGACCCTGAGCTCCAAGGCGCTCAGATTCATCAATCTTATCCCCCGCAGTAACTGTCAGGAGATCAGGAGCAGTGATAGAGAGCCTGGACCAGGCCAAGGCTAAGGTAGAACTTCCCAAGATAGAGTCCTGCTCACAAATACCCCAATCCGGAGTGAAGGGGACTCTAGCACCTTCAGCGGCATTCCGGGACCTCTTCCTCCCTTGGGAACATCTGTAACACCCCCAGATCCGGGGTCAGGGATCTTGTGATTACGGTCTTACATCCATTCATAATACTTGACTTGAGTCCACAATAAATAAATCACATGCTGTGACCCCACAAATAATACCACTCACACACACAACAGTTATAGTCCCAGAGATGAAATTGAAATAAGTCTTACATTAAAGGGTTACGAATAAAAGTCATTACAATCCCAAAAGGATAACATCATAGGTTTAAAAGTTTTGCCGTTGATTACATTAATTATACATATAGTTAAACAGGAAACAAAAGCTGTCTAACTATGCTACCTCAGCAATGGCGGCTAGCATCTCAGCGGGTAGTCCGGTGGGTCGGGTAACCTGCTTGCGCCGAGTGCGCCTGACGCGAGCCATCTGCCCTAGCTGTTGTTGTGACATAATATAAACAAAGCAAGGGTGAGCGAAAGCCCACCAACAAATATATAACTGAACGATAATTTAAAACAGTTCCAAAGCTATCTTTTAAACCACATGCCATGCATTTACGGAAATGATGCCAGTATAATATGAACGATGAAGTTACAAGGTAACTTAAAGTATTTGTTTGAAGAAATATCTGCTACATCAAAGTAAGCGAGATATTATTATCGTTATTAAGAAGAGGAACTTGCAAGAAAGGGTTGCAATTCCAGTTATGACTCTTTTCCAACTCTGCCAACAGTAATCATGTTGCAGGAAATAAATGAATTTGGATGATGAACCAATGATGGAGTATTCACCGCGCCCGCTGTTCCAATCTTGATGATCAGTCGAGATCGTACAGCTCAATTTAGATTTACTACCGGTAGAAGGAAGAACTGACGGCTTTACTTGTATACCGCCATGCTAGCTCTCCCCGGCCAACGGTTGGGCCAAGGGGATGGACCGGCGCTACTCGGCCTCTTACACGACTCCTAGTTCAAATAGAGTTCATGATTCTGAATATAACGTTCGTCCCCCTTTCCCCAAGTATAATACTTGTTGATAAGACTCCACAAAGTAGTCGTATCTAGTTGGAAAGGAAAATTTACCAATAACTCCCAAGCTATTACTTGGTAACGGATATCAACTTGTTCCCGTAATCTTACCCCTCGAAAGATGAGAAGGTAAACAACGACTTAATAAGTCAACAGCACCCGAGTTGCGGGTGAAGGGAATACTTTATGACCGGGAAGTCAACAAGATAAATAACATTTTTCCAAGTAAGGTTCCCTTATTATTAAGAAGATAGACTCAAAGATGAATGATGTCTGGGAACCTTTCTTGATATAAGATTAATAATAACATGACTTCGAAATATTTCTGTAATAATCGAAGAAGATTAACCTTATCGAGATTATTCTAAGTATGGAATAAATATTCAGAGAATATTTATTGAGTTAAAATATTGAAAGAATAGTTGGGAATATGGAAGAATATTTTTAATCAGAGTATTTCTCAAAATAATCCCTGAAGAAATATCAGGAGAATATTTATTGAATAAATAAATATTTAAATGAATATTCAAAACAATATTCATTTATTAATAAGACCTGAAAAGAATATTTAAGGTAATATTCATGATTAATTAGGAATTTAAAGGAATATTCAAAAGTAATATTCATTTAATGAATAATATCCTAAATGAATATCAAGTAATATTCATTTAGTAATCCAAGCCTTAAGGAATATTCGAAATAATATTCGATAATTAAATCAAGCTTCAGATGAATATTAAAATAATATTCATCAAGTATTTAATATCTTAAATGAATATTCAAAAGTAATATTGATTTAATAAAATAATAATCTAAAAGAATATCCAAAATAATATTCATTTAATAGTCTCATCTTTAGAAGAATATTCGAAATAATAGTCGATAATCAATTCGACTCTGAATGAATATTGAGAAATATTATTCGTTGAATAGTTACGTTCAAATAATTATTTGAAGTAAGGATCGTTAAAATAATTAGTCTCGAACGAATATTCAAATAATATTCGTCGCCCAAATAATAGAAAATATTTACTTAAATATTTTCTTCCGAGGTAATCTCGATATATCATGGAATATTGACTCCCGGTCTATTTTTGATTAATAAGATATATACGCCCTTCTATGAGGGTCTTACAATAACCGGCTTATAACTGATATATAACTATCTAGCTTATAAGCCAACAATAACATTTAGGGAACAAGTATATCAATTCAACTTGAAAGTAGGCATGCATGCAATGGCATATGTATATCAGCAATCATATATATATATTTATTCAATCACAACAACAGCCTAAAAGAAGGGAATTGAAACTTGCCTGGTAGTCGAGTACGGTAAGGGGTAGTGGTAGCGGGTCCCGGTTCAGCCTGGTGATCTATAAATAGCCAAGGCATTCGGGATTAATCACTTAACATATTAAAAGTTAAGTTATACTTAAATCGAAACACGTTCTCGAGTTATCTCGTTATACCCCTATTAGTGGATTACTTATTATCACTGATCCGACCCGACATTCGTTCGTTAATACGACATGTCACTGCACTTATACTTGGGACATACTTGAGTCATACGAGTTCTAAGGTTGATCGTTACGATCCAATATTATACTCCGAGTTTTATCGCCCTTTTCTAAGTGTTTTACCAAAGTTACAAAAGAGTCGTCTTTTAGGGGTTCGTTCGCGTTTAACCTTTACTCGAACATTTTTAATAAATCGAAAAATGCTCTTTTTGACATACGGTTTTCTTTCACACCTTCCTTCTTACCCCTAGTATTTATTTACCAAGATTCGCCATGACGTTACATAGCTTACGAGGGTTCAATTTCAGTTACGAACTTTCGTTTACGGATTCGAACTACTTTTAGTAATTCGGTCATAAATCCTAAACCGTAAGTCCGTTTCACGTGATCTTTATATCAAAACAAAGCTTAGAACATTACCTATCCTATCATGGCAGATAAGGTCTCTGGACAGTAGGGGTTTGACATGGAAAATGGCATACAAAACATGGTATTGTAAAATCGGGCATTATAACGGCTGTAAATCGAATATCTATCAATTTCGAATCTTCCCTTACACATAGCATCCAACCCAAACAACATATACATGACTTATATACATGAACTGAGGCCAAGCAATGCCTTTCCGTTCATCTAAACTATTTTTAACATTTATCAAAACTACATCATATACATGCTTATAATCATGCTAATATCACATCTTATACTAAAACCGATCAAGAGCATGCAAAATCTCAAGGTAAAGCCTAGGGTTTAAAGTTGTTATACCTTCCTTGGAGTATGATCTAGCCTCACTATGCTTGGTATGATCCTTAGAAGTGCTTAAGCTTGCTAAATCAACCAAAGAAATCAAGGAAAAACAAGATTAGTTCATGAAAACACTATTCACCCTCCTCTTTCATGATTTTTTTGAAAATGGAAACAAAGGTGTTTGAAGCTAAAATTTTGAGGAGATTACTTTTATGAAATATAGAACTCACCATAAAAATTGGAAGATCAACCAAGGGTTGGAAGTGGGATTTTGATCTTGGAATTTCCAAGGGGCCGAATGAAGAGAAATGGAGAGGAAAGGAGTTTGCTTTGCTTGGTTGATTTTCAATAATGCATAAAGTGATGTTTCTAAGATAATATCTCATCTAAAAGCTACTTTAATAAAGTGATGAGGTAATGGATGATGAAAATGGAAGGATAAGTATTGGTTTCTTGGTTGGATTTGTATGAAATGGCTAAGTACTTGGTGGATCCTCCAAGGATACTAGTTTGTTTATGTACTACTTAGTTACTAGATATTTCCACTAGCTCATGTATGTATCTTGGTCCTTTGCTTGTTTCCTTGCCCGGTTATTGCTCAATTCATTGATCGTTCGTAGGAATATTCCACGGATTTCTAGTTAGGGTTTACCGGGAATCCTCTTTAATATTAATACTTTCATTCTCCATCTTTCATTCTAACTTTCCATTATATATTCCTTTAATCCATTCGTTAAATACTTAAGGCTATCAGTGTCCAGGGAACTCTCGGAGAAAATAAAAGTGCGGTTTTTCAGAATCCGACAGCTTTTACATACACTTTTTTTTTCCCTGGATCACTAATACGAACTCAGAAATCCGTTCCGAATACCGGGTATATCATTATTATAATAATATTCCAAATTCCACCAAAATCACTATTCATCACTTATTTTTATTTAATTCCTCTAATTAGGAAAATGAACCTGGTTCACTCTCGAGTGCTTCTTAACCTTTTTACGGAACCGCTGGACTTATAATAGATATTGATTTGGATGACATAAGAATAATCTTACTTGAAGTAATATACTTATCTTCTTAGGAGATAGATCATTCTTATCTATGCCGTCAACCAAAAGTATTCTGCATGACATATAAGTAATTGAATTCAAATCCGTTCCATTTATTTAATAGATCTTCGTTACATCGCAGTCATAACCACTATTCATTCTTACATCATTAAATACATAAAAGTTTTAATCCCACCCAAAATCTGGGTTCTTACAGTCTCCCCTCCTTAAAAGGATTCCGTCCCGGAATCAGTTTGAAAACAAGTGGGGGTACTTTTCTTGCATTGCGCTTTCAAGTTCCCAGGTGGATTCTTCTACATTGTGGTTCTGCCACAAAACTCTGACTAGCTGAATGACCTTGTTTCGGAGCACTTGTTCTTTTCGGTCTATGATTTCCACGGGTTGCTCCACATAGGTCAGGTCTGGTTGCATGTCCACTTGCTCATACTCTACAATATGCTTAGCATCCGGATTATACTTCCTCAGCATCGAAACATGGAACACATTGTGCACCTGCTGTAGATTCGGGGGCAATGCGAGTTCATAAGCTAGTTCCCCAATTCGTCTCCAGATCTCAAATGGTCCAATGTATCTGGGACTCAGCTTTCCTTTCTTCCCAAATCTCATTAAACCTTTCCAAGGTGACACTTTCAAGAACACTAGGTCCCCTACCTCGTATTCCTTGCCTTTCCGAGCTAAGTCGGCATATTTCTTTTGTCGATCCTGGGCTGCTACCAACCGTCCTCTGATTAGATCTACTGCATCTTTAGTTCGTTGGACCACTTCGGGCCCGAGCATCTTCCGCTCTCCAACTTCATCCCAATACAAGGGAGATCGACATTTTCTTCCATAAAGGGCCTCATAAGGTGGCATCCCAATGCTTGAATGATAACTGTTATTATAGGAGAACTCAACCAATGGCAAGTGATCATCCCAACTCCCCTTGAAGTCTATCGCGCAGACTCTCAACATATCCTCTAGCGTTTGGATGGTCCTTTCACTTTGCCCATCTGTCTGGGGGTGGTAGGCTGTGCTCATGTTCAGCCGGGTCCCTACACATTCTTGAAAACTTCTCCAAAACCTGGAGTTAAATCTAGGATCTCGATCGGATACTATTGCGACTGGGACTCCATGTCGCGCCACTATCTCTTTTAAGTAGATGTCCACTAGTCTATCGACCGTGTACCTTTCGTTGATCGGGAGAAAGTGAGCCGATTTCGTCAGTCGATCTACAATTACCCATACGGTGTCATGATTAGCCTTGGTCCTGGGTAAACCTACTACGAAATCCATGGCTATATGTTCCCATTTCCATTCTGGAATCTCTAAGGGATGTAGAAGTCCGTTGGGTCTCTGGTGCTCTGCCTTCACTCGTTGGCAGGTCAAGCATCTGCTTACCCACTCTGCTACGTCCTTTTTCATATTGGGCCACCAGTAATACTCCTTCAAATCCCTATACATTTTAGTGCTACCGGGGTGCACTGAGTATCTTGAGTTGTGTGCCTCATTTAAAATCTCATCCTTGAGCTCCTGAACATTTGGGATCCATATCCTGTACGTGTACCTCATGATCCCTTCCTTGTCTTTTTCGCACTTAATTTCCTCCCCGGTCATTAGCTCTTCTGTGGAGTTCTTTTCTTCCTCCATCATCCGTTCCTGGCACAGTCTAATCTTTTCTAGCAATGGAGGTTGGATTCTAATTTCCATCAACTTTTCTTGGCCCTCTTCAGGTAACTTAACCTCGATTTCCAACTTCTCAAAATCCTTCACTAGCTCTTTCTCTGAAGTTATCATCTTGAGCTTCTCTTTCCGACTAAGGGCGTCAGCCACCACATTGGCTTTACCCGGGTGATATCGAATTTCACAGTCGTAATCCTTGATTAACTCTAACCACCTCCTCTGGCGCATGTTAAGCTCTTTCTGAGTAAAAATGTATTTGAGGCTCTTATGGTCTGTGTAAATCTCGCATTTTTCCCCATACAGGTAGTGTCTCCAAATCTTTAAAGCGAAGACTATGGCTGCTAGTTCTAGATCATGCGTGGGATATCTGACTTCATAATCCTTCAATTGCCTAGACGCATATGCTATTACCTTGCCGTGCTGCATAAGCACGCATCCCAGTCCTTTATGCGAAGCATCACTGTAAATCACGAAATCTCCTTTTCCATCAGGTAATGCCAGCACTGGGGCTGTCACCAGCCTCTTCTTTAACTCTTGGAAACTCTTCTCGCATTTCTCAGTCCATTCAAATTTCTCGGTTTACGGGTAAGTCGAGTTAATGGAGCTGCGAGTTTCGCAAAGTCTTGGACAAATCTCCTGTAATATCTGGCCAGTCCAATGAAACTCCTCACCTCGGTTGGAGTAGTTGGCCGTTCCCAGTTTGAAACTGCTTCTATCTTGGAGGGGTCAACCAACACTCCTTCTCTATTGATCACGTGCCCTAAGAATTGTACCTCATTTTTCCAAAACTCACACTTGGAGAACTTGGCATATAACTGCTCTTTCCTGAGTATTTCTAAGGTTATCCTTAAATGTTCAGCGTGTCCTGCCTCTGTCTTTGAGTAGATGAGAATATCATCAATGAAAACTATCACGAATTTGTCCAAATATTCCTTGAACACCCTATTCATTAGGTCCATGAAGGCTGCTGGGGCGTTGGTCAATCCAAACGACATAACTAAGAACTCATAATGTCCATATCTGGTGCGGAATGCAGTCTTCGGGATATCTTCAGGTTTGATCTTCAGTTGGTGATATCCCGTTCTCAAATCAATCTTAGAGAAGTATTCAGCTCCTCTTAGCTGGTCAAACAAATCGTCTATCCTGGGCAATGGATACTTATTCTTTATGGTTAGCTTGTTCAATTCTCTGTAGTCGATGCATAACCTCATACTTCCATCCTTTTTCTTAACAAACAACACTGGTGCGCCCCAAGGCGACACACTGGGCCTTATCATGCCCTTATCCAACAATTCCTGTAATTGTTTAGCTAGCTCCTTCATTTCTATTGGGGCTAGTCGGTACGGGGCCTTCGAAACTGGCGCCGTCCCCGGGGCTAATTCGATGGCAAACTCAATTACCCTATCAGGTGGTAGTCCAGGAAGATCTTGTGGGAACACGTCCTCGAACTCATTAACTACCAGAATGTCCTGCAATCTTGGCACTTCCTTCTGAGTATCTATAACGTAGGCTAAATAAGCCTCGTTCCCTTTTCGTAACAATCTCTTGGTTTGTGCCATGGTCAGAATTTTCTGGGTCTGTCGCATCCCTTTAAACACTATTTCTTTCTTCCCTGGGGTTTTCAACTTAACCTTTTTCCCTTTGCAATCTATCTGCGCATCATTGCGAGACAACCAATCCATACCCAAAATGACATCGAATTCCCCTAGCTTAAAAGGAATTAAATCGACATAGAAGGATCGTCCTCCTATTTCTAGCTTACAATCGGGGTGAATTTGATTAACCGGTACGATTTCCTGATTAGCTATTTCTACTTGTAAGGAATCTCTTAGTTGCTGGGTTTTAAGTTTCAAGTTATGCGCAAAATCTCTAGATATAAAAGACTTAGTTGCTCCTGAATCAAATAAGACATTTGCACTGACTGAATTAAGAGAAAAAGTACCTGCTATCACATCTGTGTCCCTCACGGCATCTTGTACTGACATATTGAAAGTCCTAGCAGTTGGTGGCCTATTTGAGGCAACCTTGCTTGCTCCTGATGCTGCTGGTTTGCTCTTTGGGCAATCCTTCCTCATGTGCCCTCGCTGTCCACACTGGAAACAGGTTGTGCTGTTAGGGATGACCGTGGTGCAAGCGGTAGCATAATGCCCAGCTCGCCCACACTTATAACAGTTTATCTGCTTCAGGTTGCACACCCCGGAGTGCCTCTTCCCACAAGTAGCACACAACGGCAATGGAGGTCGAGAAGGGTTGGAACGGGACATTCCTGATTGGTGGCCGCCCTGGCTCACACTCACACTCGCAGATGGTTTAAACCCTACACTCCTCCCTGGTAGGGAAACCGCTCCTCGATTAAACTTGGTTGGGGGTTTTCCTCCAGCGGATCTTCCCCCCATACTAACATGCTTTCTCTTTATCCCCTCTTTCTCTCTCTCTCTCTGCATCTGATCACTACCAGCCTCCACAATGGTTGCCTTCTGCACCAAGGTGGCATAATCTGTAATCTCTAAAACAACCACCCTATTCTGGATCCACTGTTTCAGCCCTTGTTGAAACCTGTTAGCTTTCTTCTCTTCTGTGTCTACAAACTCTGGCACAAATCTTGGTAGCTCAGTAAATTTAGCCTCATAGTCAGCCACTGACATATTGTTCTGTTTCAGTTCCAAGAACTTAAGTTCCATCTGGGTTTTCATGAACTTCGGGAAGTACTTCTCCAGGAATAATTGTTTGAACCTTTCCCAGGCTATGACAGCATCAGTCTCCATGTTTTTCTTGGCTTCCCACCAATAATTGGCCTCTCCCTTTAGTAGGTAAGTAGCAAAAACAGTCTTCTGAGCCTCATTGATACTCAGAATCTCAAAAGACTTTTCCATTTCTTTGATCCAGGCCCTCGCCTCAACGGGATCAGCCGATCCGTGGAACTCTGGGGGCTTAAGGGACTTAAAGGCCCTAAAGGAATTTGCCACTGAAGTGTTGTTGCTTGGTGGTGGTTGGGGGTATTGGTTCAAATTCTGCCTAAGTAGATCCATAAACTGGCCCATGGGGTTTCCGCCCTGGTTCTCCCCTTCCTGTTCTACTTCCGTTTCTCCACCCTCTATTTCCCTTTCAAATTCTTCAGAGTACAGGGGTTCATCCTCTGCTCCATACTGGGAATCTTCTTGCTCATTATAGTCCTGATCTTGTTCCTCACTACTTTCACGGTTTTCCTCGTATTGGTTGTGACTTTCTTGGTCAGTAGATTCGCGGGGGTTAGCCCTAGTGCCCATTCGTCTTGGAGGCATTTTACTGAAAATTTGGAAAGTTATACATTAGGTTCACTGATCTGTTTTAGAGGATTTTTCCTTGCACATTTCTTTACATGATTGGGTTTAAAATCCCACAGTTTTATATCTCATGGCAACTTAATCGAAAAGTAATACATATGCTAATAAACTCATGATCACATCCCAACAGAATTGTAATGACTGAAATGGAAACAAATATATACCAGGTACCGAAAAGGTACAACATCCGAGTTACAACGATAGTTTAAAGTACAACCATCCTAACAACAACAACAAGTCAAAAGTGAAATATGCTGTCTATCTGTCTAGTCTGCAAAAAGGGAAAACAAGTACAAGAAAACCATCCCTACAAAAGCCGGCACTACTATGTCCGTACATGACTAGACAACTAGACCACTGCATCACTACATCTGAAATTAGCCGTCACGACGAAACATCCTCCGAACCCTCCCCATGGCGATGCGGAAAACCTCCTCAGCCGCTGCTCTGTCTACCCTACCATGCCCATCAGTAGGCAACTGTCGCACCCTCACCCGAGCCCTCAGCTCGATGCGGGTCACAGCCCTATACCCAACTCTGTCACTGATAGTCCTCCTGCCCTGCACCCTCATCCGGGCGGCTCTCTCTGCTGCTAACTCACTCCTAGACTCTGCCAACCTGGCATCTGCCACAGACAACTCTCTATAAAGCCCGTTCACAATCAAGTTGTGAACACATACTGGGACTCCTCCTATCGGGGCATGAGGTGGGGTGGATGGCTCAGCTGGAGCGGCAGTCTCTGTCTGCTGGGGCTCTGGGGTAAGCTCCTCAAACTCGTCGGGGTAGGGGCTCACAGGTAGTGGTGGTGGGGTAGGGGCTCTCTCAACAGGGAGGAGTGGCACAAAAAGTCTAGAACTCCCTACAGCACCAACTACTGGCTCATCTATATCTCCCTCAACACCCTCATCCACCGGCACCACCTGATCCGTGGTCATGTCAGTGTCATCTCCCATAGTCCTGAACTCAGTCATAACCCAATAGTCATCATCCTCAACCACTAACTCAGCGTCCTGTCCTGTCTGGACCCCCTCCGGGTCCTCCTCCCCCTCAGTCTCAACAACATCTGTGTCAGCATCATCCTGGACCTCCTCAGGGTCCTCCTCCTCAGACTCGATCACATCAGTATCAGCCTCAACCTGGACCTCCTCAGCGTCCTCCTCCTCAGGCTCAGTATCATCCTCAGGCAAGTGCTCATAGTATGGGTCCCTAGTCCGGAACATGTCCTCATCATGCTGTCTCGCAGCTGCCTCCTGGGCCGACAAGTCGCTCGCCTACACAAGACGAACTATGTTACTATCATGATACTTAAAAAGTTCCCGTAAGGGTTTTAGGTGAACCTGGCAAGGGTTCTTATTATATTATTGAATTTATTATTATATAACGTCGTATCATCTCTTGGAATATATAACTCTCGCTCTGATACCATCTCTGTAACACCCCCAGATCCGGGGTCAGGGATCTGGTGATTACGGTCTTACATCCATTCATAATACTTGACTTGAGTCCACAATAAATAAATCACATGCTGTGACCCCACAAATAATACCACTCACACACACAACAGTTATAGTCCCAGAGATGAAATTGAAATAAGTCTTACATTAAAGGGTTACGAATAAAAGTCATTACAATCCCAAAAGGATAACATCATAGGTTTAAAAGTTTTGCCGTTGATTACATTAATTATACATATAGTTAAACAGGAAACAAAAGCTGTCTAACTATGCTACCTCAGCAATGGCGGCTAGCATCTCAGCGGGTAGTCCGGTGGGTCGGGTAACCTGCTTGCGCCGAGTGCGCCTGACGCGAGCCATCTGCCCTAGCTGTTGTTGTGACATAATATAAACAAAGCAAGGGTGAGCGAAAGCCCACCAACAAATATATAACTGAACGATAATTTAAAACAGTTCCAAAGCTATCTTTTAAACCATATGCCATGCATTTACGGAAATGATGCCAGTATAATATGAACGATGAAGTTACAAGGTAACTTAAAGTATTTGTTTGAAGAAATATCTGCTACATCAAAGTAAGCGAGATATTATTATCGTTATTAAGAAGAGGAACTTGCAAGAAAGGGTTGCAATTCCAGTTATGACTCTTTTCCAACTCTGCCAACAGTAATCATGTTGCAGGAAATAAATGAATTTGGATGATGAACCAATGATGGAGTATTCACCGCGCCCGCTGTACCAATCTTGATGATCAGTCGAGATCGTACAGCTCAATTTAGATTTACTACCGGTAGAAGGAAGAACTGACGGCTTTACTTGTATACCGCCATGCTAGCTCTCCCCGGCCAACGGTTGGGCCAAGGGGATGGACCGGCGCTACTCGGCCTCTTACACGACTCCTAGTTCAAATAGAGTTCATGATTCTGAATATAACGTTCGTCCCCCTTTCCCCAAGTATAATACTTGTTGATAAGACTCCACAAAGTAGTCGTATCTAGTTGGAAAGGAAAATTTACCAATAACTCCCAAGCTATTACTTGGTAACGGATATCAACTTGTTCCCGTAATCTTACCCCTCGAAAGATGAGAAGGTAAACAACGACTTAATAAGTCAACAGCACCCGAGTTGCGGGTGAAGGGAATACTTTATGACCGGGAAGTCAACAAGATAAATAACATTTTTCCAAGTAAGGTTCCCTTATTATTAAGAAGATAGACTCAAAGATGAATGATGTCTGGGAACCTTTCTTGATATAAGATTAATAATAACATGACTTCGAAATATTTCTGTAATAATCGAAGAAGATTAACCTTATCGAGATTATTCTAAGTATGGAATAAATATTCAGAGAATATTTATTGAGTTAAAATATTGAAAGAATAGTTGGGAATATGGAAGAATATTTTTAATCAGAGTATTTCTCAAAATAATCCCTGAAGAAATATCAGGAGAATATTTATTGAATAAATAAATATTTAAATGAATATTCAAAACAATATTCATTTATTAATAAGACCTGAAAAGAATATTTAAGGTAATATTCATGATTAATTAGGAATTTAAAGGAATATTCAAAAGTAATATTCATTTAATGAATAATATCCTAAATGAATATCAAGTAATATTCATTTAGTAATCCAAGCCTTAAGGAATATTCGAAATAATATTCGATAATTAAATCAAGCTTCAGATGAATATTAAAATAATATTCATCAAGTATTTAATATCTTAAATGAATATTCAAAAGTAATATTGATTTAATAAAATAATAATCTAAAAGAATATCCAAAATAATATTCATTTAATAGTCTCATCTTTAGAAGAATATTCGAAATAATAGTCGATAATCAATTCGACTCTGAATGAATATTGAGAAATATTATTCGTTGAATAGTTACGTTCAAATAATTATTTGAAGTAAGGATCGTTAAAATAATTAGTCTCGAACGAATATTCAAATAATATTCGTCGCCCAATTAATAGAAAATATTTACTTAAATATTTTCTTCCGAGGTAATCTCGATATATCATGGAATATTGACTCCCGGTCTATTTTTGATTAATAAGATATATACGCCCTTCTATGAGGGTCTTACAATAACCGGCTTATAACTGATATATAACTATCTAGCTTATAAGCCAACAATAACATTTAGGGAACAAGTATATCAATTCAACTTGAAAGTAGGCATGCATGCAATGGCATATGTATATCAGCAATCATATATATATATTTATTCAATCACAACAACAGCCTAAAAGAAGGGAATTGAAACTTGCCTGGTAGTCGAGTACGGTAAGGGGTAGTGGTAGCGGGTCCCGGTTCAGCCTGGTGATCTATAAATAGCCAAGGCATTCGGGATTAATCACTTAACATATTAAAAGTTAAGTTATACTTAAATCGAAACACGTTCTCGAGTTATCTCGTTATACCCCTATTAGTGGATTACTTATTATCACTGATCCGACCCGACATTCGTTCGTTAATACGACATGTCACTGCACTTATACTTGGGACATACTTGAGTCATACGAGTTCTAAGGTTGATCGTTACGATCCAATATTATACTCCGAGTTTTATCGCCCTTTTCTAAGTGTTTTACCAAAGTTACAAAAGAGTCGTCTTTTAGGGGTTCGTTCGCGTTTAACCTTTACTCGAACATTTTTAATAAATCGAAAAATGCTCTTTTTGACATACGGTTTTCTTTCACACCTTCCTTCTTACCCCTAGTATTTATTTACCAAGATTCGCCATGACGTTACATAGCTTACGAGGGTTCAATTTCAGTTACGAACTTTCGTTTACGGATTCGAACTACTTTTAGTAATTTGGTCATAAATCCTAAACCGTAAGTCCGTTTCACGTGATCTTTATATCAAAACAAAGCTTAGAACATTACCTATCCTATCATGGCAGATAAGGTCTCTGGACAGTAGGGGTTTGACATGGAAAATGGCATACAAAACATGGTATTGTAAAATCGGGCATTATAACGGCTGTAAATCGAATATCTATCAATTTCGAATCTTCCCTTACACATAGCATCCAACCCAAACAACATATACATGACTTATATACATGAACTGAGGCCAAGCAATGCCTTTCCGTTCATCTAAACTATTTTTAACATTTATCAAAACTACATCATATACATGCTTATAATCATGCTAATATCACATCTTATACTAAAACCCATCAAGAGCATGCAAAATCTCAAGGTAAAGCCTAGGGTTTAAAGTTGTTATACCTTCCTTGGAGTATGATCTAGCCTCACTATGCTTGGTATGATCCTTAGAAGTGCTTAAGCTTGCTAAATCAACCAAAGAAATCAAGGAAAAACAAGATTAGTTCATGAAAACACTATTCACCCTCCTCTTTCATGATTTTTTTGAAAATGGAAACAAAGGTGTTTGAAGCTAAAATTTTGAGGAGATTACTTTTATGAAATATAGAACTCACCATAAAAATTGGAAGATCAACCAAGGGTTGGAAGTGGGATTTTGATCTTGGAATTTCCAAGGGGCCGAATGAAGAGAAATGGAGAGGAAAGGAGTTTGCTTTGCTTGGTTGATTTTCAATAATGCATAAAGTGATGTTTCTAAGATAATATCTCATCTAAAAGCTACTTTAATAAAGTGATGAGGTAATGGATGATGAAAATGGAAGGATAAGTATTGGTTTCTTGGTTGGATTTGTATGAAATGGCTAAGTACTTGGTGGATCCTCCAAGGATACTAGTTTGTTTATGTACTACTTAGTTACTAGATATTTCCACTAGCTCATGTATGTATCTTGGTCCTTTGCTTGTTTCCTTGCCCGGTTATTGCTCAATTCATTGATCGTTCGTAGGAATATTCCACGGATTTCTAGTTAGGGTTTACCGGGAATCCTCTTTAATATTAATACTTTCATTCTCCATCTTTCATTCTAACTTTCCATTATATATTCCTTTAATCCATTCGTTAAATACTTAAGGCTATCAGTGTCCAGGGAACTCTCGGAGAAAATAAAAGTGCGGTTTTTCAGAATCCGACAGCTTTTACATACACTTTTTTTTCCCTGGATCACTAATACGAACTCAGAAATCCGTTCCGAATACCGGGTATATCATTATTATAATAATATTCCAAATTCCACCAAAATCACTATTCATCACTTATTTTTATTTAATTCCTCTAATTAGGAAAATGAACCTGGTTCACTCTCGAGTGCTTCTTAACCTTTTTACGGAACCGCTGGACTTATAATAGATATTGATTTGGATGACATAAGAATAATCTTACTTGAAGTAATATACTTATCTTCTTAGGAGATAGATCATTCTTATCTATGCCGTCAACCAAAAGTATTCTGCATGACATATAAGTAATTGAATTCAAATCCGTTCCATTTATTTAATAGATCTTCGTTACATCGCAGTCATAACCACTATTCATTCTTACATCATTAAATACATAAAAGTTTTAATCCCACCCAAAATCTGGGTTCTTACAACATCCCTCCAAGAACGTAGGAACCTTTCGACCAGTAGGATTCAATTGCTCTTCCGCTTTCTTTATCATTCTTCTAGTAACATTTGGCTGATTCTCAGGATGATTGTCCAACTCCTCAGCAGCTAAAACAAAAAAAAGAAGGAGATATCGGAATAAGAACAAGCATAGTTCATGATAAAGCAACGAAGAAAAATTACCCTCAAAAGAAAGAATGCTTAAGCCGGCTTCGATAAGTTTCTTCTCTGTTAAAATAGTTTTGTAATGGGTGCGACCATCATCAGCAAGCAATCTATCTCTGTCTAGCAATTCTTGATGGTTGAGATCACACACGAAGTTCTAACTATCCTCCACATATCCAAACCTCTTAACGAAAAACTGACCCCAGTCACCGCCTTGCCATTCAAAAACAACAAACTCTCTATCCCAGAAATGATGGGAGCTAGGAAAAGAGAAAGAGTTTACTATATGAGGAAGATTACTTCGAAGTTGGAAGTTAATCCGTTCTGGCTTAGAATCAGAAGAGTTTTTCACTGAGAATATGCTCCTAAACATTGTCGTGCTCAAAGGGATCTCCAATTCCCGGCATCTCAACATGAAAATAATGAGGAACCTCCATGAATTGGGGTACAGCTGGCAAGGATGAACTTGGAGCTCCGCTAAGAACCTGATAATGAATGGATGGACGGGGAACCTCAACCCCGCTTCTAAGGCACCTTTGTAAATGCAGATCCTTTCGGGATGCCAATTGCAAGTTCTATCTCCAAGGCTTGGAAGGCAAACTTTAATCACACTTGGAAAACCGTACGTGCTTTCAATCATCTCTACATCCTTTCTTTTTAACTTGCAAGGGCTATGAAAGGCATCTAAATCTGAACTATTGGGAAACGACTATCCCATAGTGTTTAACAAATCTAATATAGACTCGAATCGACGCTCAATATATTTAGGAGGCATGAGTTTTAGTCTACCTTTCATGGTTCTTGCCATGCTCCTCTTCCTGAAGGCTTCCTCCATGGAGATTTGGGGGGCAAATGCATGCTTGTCGGCCATATTGAACTCGAAGCTTGAACTCGAAGCTTGAACTTGAAAGCTTGAAAACTAGAGAGCTAAAGATCTTGAAGACTTAAGAAAAGTTTGAGAAATGAAGAAGTGAAGAAAAATGAAGGATACTCCCCTCCTTTTATAAGAAAAAGATGACTTGCTACCTCAGGTTGAAATACAGTTCGGATTGCGTTTACATGTCAAGTATCGGTTATATATGAAAAAGGAACAAAAACTATCTGATATGGATGAAAAAAAATCGTTGTAACTCGTGAAATTCTGAAAAAGAAACGGAGAATTTAAATGAATATCCGGACAAGTGCAGTCAGTTGGATTTCGAAAACTAAGCACGCTTAAGAAGGCTCAATCAGGAAATTAGTCCTAAATGCGGGATAAGTGATGCTAATCGGGGTTTAAGTAAAACCTTATGTAAAAGTCATGAATGGCCAAGTTGATTTGAAAGTCGATGTTTGAATATTGATGTCGAGGTTTAATATCGATGATCAAGGTCGATACTCAAGGTTGAAAATCAAGTTTGCTGACCAGAAACCGGCCGAACAAGGCAAGAAAACACCCCAGCCGACCGATAACAGGCCGGCCGAGGCACCTCCGGAAGCCCTAGCCGACCGAAGATCGACCGACCGAGGCATACGGGATACCCTGGCCGACCACAATGCAGCCGACTGAGGCACCCAAGGCGCTACGGCCGACTGAAGAGTGGCCGACTGGCTCCTGGCCGACCGGTTTATCGGGAACCTCTCAGCCGATCGACGCTGATCGTCGAGTTGGAGTTTTGCTTCGATCGACTAAAAAAAAAAAAAATTGGCTGACCGGGTCTCGGCCGACCGGCTCACCGGGGACGTCTCGGCCGACCGACGTCGATCGTCAGCACGTGTTTTCGAAATTTTTAGCCGACTGATATTGATGTTCAGTACCGGTTCTAGAGCTGATATTTGACTATAAACTTGACGAACCAAACGTAAAAATCAGTGACCAAATTTTAGAAATTCGAGCCAAAACGATAAATTCTGATATTTGACTTTAAGCTGATATTCGACCCCAGCCAGGGGCTCTGCCCCTTGGACCCCTCCAGGGGCTGCCGCCCCTTTGACCCCGCCCGGGGGCTGCCGCCCCTTGGACCCCGCCCGGGGGCTGCCGCCCCCGGACCCCCGCTAACACCGTTTAGTGCCGATTAGCACCGTTTAGCGTCGATTAGTGCCGTTTAGTGCCATTATGTGCCGTTTAATGTCGTTTAACATCGTTTAAACGTTTAGTGTCGTTTAACACTGTTTAGTGTCGTTTCATATCGTCGTAAATGCGTCGGTCACTCCACGCTTTACATCAAGACGGTATTCGTGAAAATGCTAATGTATAACAGTAAACCCTGACCCGAGTCTCGTAAAAGGCCGTTAAAACTTCAAGGAAAACCTGATCAGTTTTCCTAGAAGTTGGGAGGCAAATGATATGGGCTAAAAATAATCCCTAAAGACACATTCGATGTGGCATTAATTAGATCCAATATGGTCCAAGCGTGGGGCCCACCAGATAAGGTCCAAAACCATATTTATGATACTAATTTCGTAATTAATATCAAGGGTAATAAACAGCTCATCAATTAAGAGTCAAATAAGGATATTACTCCTTCCTGACTTAGCCTCCAAGGCACATACTTCGACATGGAAACTGATTCCTATAAGGAAGGAGTCTAGAACCTTCCTCAAGGCGGTGACTTGCCCACCAAGTCACCTAATTCTACTACGATTCTAGGGCTTCTCAGCCTATATAAAGGGCCTGACCCCTCATTCTCAGAACTACGTCTTGGCTTGATTCTCAATAACGAGATATGTAGGCACTCTGTGAGGACCGATCAGTCTCGAACACGGAAACAGCCATTAAAGCTTGAAGCTCACAAACCCCTTAGCATTAAATACACACAAACCCTATCCGCAATTCGATAACCCAATTTTTATTCCACAACAGTTTTGCTCCAATGGGGATTGGTTATAATGGTTGGTTATATTTCAGAAAAGGTATTAATATTATTATTAATTTATTTTGTCAAATTATGGGCAGAAAACGGGCGGGAAATGACATGGCATTTACTACAGATCTGTAGAGCTTCAACAAATACGACCAATATTGAAAAAATATAGAGAATTGGCTAAAATTTTAGATAAGGGAAATGCCCCATTGAAGTGATGAATTTTTAACATATTATGTATAATTTTCAATTTTAATAAGTTATTTAAAATTTTAGCTAAGAGGTTTGCCCCATTGGAGATTCGGTTAGAGCATCCCTAATACATCCCTTAGGTATAATTTTTTTGCTAAAGATTCTCTTAAAGCATCCTTAAAACACCCCTTAGCTATAATTTTTAAGTGACAGTTAAATAGAGAACACGTTTAAATGTCATCTCACGTATAAAATTCCATTAACAGTTGTATGTGAGAGACTATGACTAGCATGTGAAAAAATATTTCAGGGCGAAATGTAATTGGTATGGTTGTTCTCATTATCTGAAATCATGAAATTAATTTTACATTACTAGTCATAATAATTATTTAAAGAAAATTTATTTAAATATTTTAATTTGTAATCATGTATTTATTTATTATTTAAACATTAATCATTACAATTCATTTTTAATTACTTTACCTTTAACTTATTGAATAATAAACATGATTCACATATTTTATATAATTTATTAATTACAAAATAACTATATATAATAGTTATGTAAATAGTATTGATATAAGGTTCCAAAGCAAGTTCATAATACTAATTGCTATTATATAAAAAGAAAAATATCTCTAGCAAAAGGCATTTTATTGATGATAATTATTATCTTATATGTATTTTTAAATTCAAGTTCTTTTATTGTATTAAAATGCGAAAAATATCTTTTAAATAATGTATGAAATAGTAAAAAAAATTTATGCTCACCAAAGACTTTTGTCTTTTTTTGAGATGTCCAAGAGAAAAGGAACGAGGGGAAAAATAGACGAAGAATCTCTTTGGGGCAGATATCTCACAGCGCTCATTAAACAAAAACAAAAAAAGAGACCACCAAAAGTATGACAACACCAGGAAATAGCTTTTGTCCTTTTGGGCTAGGCCTAACCGCCACCAGGACATTTCAAACCTTAGCGAGGCTTAATTTTCCGTGGCTTACTGCCCTCCCTAAGGAGGCTGCCATTGAGTCTATCGTGAATGTAGCAGACGACATCCTGATAGAGGGTATCGCTCAGAAACACGAAGTTCTTTGCAACACAACGGGAGTCCCCTTACCAGTGGCCAGTGGGGCAGGCCATGATTGATGTAATGGTACACGTAGGTCTTGGCCGATTTATTTTGTAGAAAAAAAACTCCAAAGAAGGATGTTTTGGTTATTTTACTATTTTTTTTTATTTTTTTAAAACCAAAGTTTTAAAAATTTTTATATTCACCTATTATTTTTAAATAATTGATTTGTTATGAATTTTGGTTCAAGTACCAAGGATGTTTGGTTTACATGTTAAAATCTTAAATTTGGATTGTTTTTATATCAAATAGGTGCTCAACGTTACTTTAGATCGGATGGAAGTACTAGCTCAACATTATTATTGCACGTATATATTGTTGAGTATTGAATACGACGAAAGAATATAGGGGGGTTGAATGGATTCTTGAACTTTTCTTTGTTCTTGAATCAGTGTAGCACAATATGTGTTTGTGTGTGTAGAGTTGTAAATGCGGATTAAGAACAACACAAGACACAATATCACTTTAATCTAAAATTTTATTAGATAAAGATTTTGCTACAATCTGTGAATACAAATGTTAGTATTCTCAGCTTCGTTTTTCTCAGAGAGATGTTTTCTTTTGTGTATGAAAAACTTAACTTCTAAGGAAGTGAGGCTGTATCCTTATAGAGCATGAATACAACCTACTTACTACAAATAAGGTAGCTAAACAATTTTACTTTCTAGTGTGTCTATCCTTTTTGAGTAAGCATGCAAATGGCTACAGGTTTGACTTTGAAAAGCTCTGTTCAGATCCACTTCTTTAACTCTTTATCTCTTGTACATCTCTCTAAGCTTCTTTGTAGGCTTTTCCAAAGTACATTACAGATTGTGGTCCATAAAGTGCTTTAGCTTGTTGCAGGTTTCTGACTTGTACAATTCTTCAGTATTTTGTCTCCAAGATTGTATTCGAGAAGTAACTCTGTTGGTGATTCGAGAACTAGAATTGACTTGATCGATAACTCTGAGTTCTCGAATACTGTTAAACTGTCATATCGAATGACTTCTCGAATAAGTCTTTTCTTCAGGAATCCTTGAGATATCGAATAGAGCATTTTACTTATCGAATCAATGAGATATCGAATAGCTTCTTTAGTCCTTGAGATATCGAATAGAGCATTGACTTGTTGACTCTTAGAGAACTCGAATGATGCTTTGACTTGTTGACTCCATGAGTTTTCGAATAGAGTATTTAAACATGTCGAATCTCTGAGTTCTCGAATAATGCTTTGACTAGTTGACCTTAGAGATATTGAACAGTGTCTTTTGAGATATCGAATCCCTGACTTCTCGAATGCTAGACTTCTCGAATAGACAAATGTACTTCTCGAATTGGTACTTAGGCAAATTCTTCATTTCTTCAAATCCCAACTGTGATTATTTGACAGTCTTTATCTCCTTGCTTGAGGATTGAAGCTTGGAAGTTCTTTCAAGCATTATTCTTGACTTTATAAGTACAGTTACACAACTAGGATTTGATGCCTATTACAAGTACAAAACAAATAGAAACTCTACAACTAGAGGTTCCCTCAGTTAAGAGGTCATGTAGGTAACGCATAGCATTACACATACTTATGGTTGTTATTATATGAGTACAGGCATGTCTCTGTGACTAAAAATCTCCCCCAAATTGTGAGTAAGACCCTTTGTCACAATTTCATGCCTGATAACAAGCCTATCGTACATAAAGATAAAACTTTGAAAAGTACAGGTATGTAGATTTGAAATAAGAACATGAATAGAAATACAAGTGTGTAATCTTACAGACTATGATGAGATGCTAGCCTTTATCATTCGATTCCATCTCCATTTGTCTGGCTAGTAGGTCATCATATGCCTTTTGTTTCCTTTCTTTCTCCTTCCTTGCATTCTCATCCATAGCTCTTATAATTTCTGCCATTGCATCCAATTCTTCAAGCAAGAAAGAGTTTTTGAAATCTTCAAGTACTGGTTTCAGAATGTTGGCAGGATAGTGACTGAGTAGGTTCATTCTTATAATGACATTATCTCCATTTCTTCTCCTATACTTACCATATAGGGATTGAATTGAACTCTACACAATCCTTTAGCCCTTAACACTTCTGCTTCAGCTTCCAGTTTATCAATTTCTTTTTCCCTTTTCATCCACTTCTCAAGGCACCCCTTTCTTATCAGCTCTTCATGATCTCTCTTCATCTTCACAAAGTCAATCAATTCCAGCTTCCATACTCTTTCAACTTCATCATTTGCATCCAACATGGCAATAATCCTTTCTATGTCATATAACTTGCCCCAATTTTGACACTGCCCTTGTTTAAACTTCTTCTATTTTCCATCAGTATACTTGATCTCAAGGAAGTCATCAATGATTGAAACATGATAGATTCTTTGAGCTCTAAGGTTTTCCAGTTGGTCTTCATTGTAGTCTTCATCTATTGGTTGGAGTTTTAGGCCTGGATAGATTGTTAGGGTTCTTGATTTGGAAAGCTTTGGTTTTCTTGATGCTTGTTTGAATTTGATCCTTTTAGTGTGGTTGCCTGGCAGTAGTATGTGACCTTTGCTGGTAGACCATTGTAGTATTCCATTAGCAGTTTGCTTTTTGAAACATACAGATGGTTTCTTGACTTGAATCTTCTTCTCTTCTTGAGGTGGTAAAACAGTTGCAAAAGCCATGGAATTAGATTTTGGTAGGTCATTACTAACAGCAGTCACCCTAGATTTAGAGTCTTGTGTTGTGGTGATATTACTGCTAGTAATGCCTAAGGCTTGCTGTTTTCCATTTTTCCTCTCATAGAATCTGCCTTGGTCATCATCTCCTTTCTTATCTTTGCTGTTCTTCTTCTTCTTATCCTCATCATCCTTATCACTCCTGTGATGTTTTCCCTTCCCATCACTCTTGTCCTCATCTTGGTCATCCTTATTCCTCCTTGGCTTGGCCATTTCTGGAATTACACACCAGTTGCAATGAATGATCTTAGGATTTGTAGTGCTTCTATCTCCTCAGCTGTCCTCATCCCCTTTTTCTTTTGCAGTAGATCAATGATTGCAATAATGAGTCTGTGATTTCGAGAAGTGAGATCATTGGGAATGACCACTTGTTTAATCTCTTCAATTCTGGTGCCAGACTGATAGATGATTATCCATGGCTTCTTAATCACTTCTGGCAGCCTTGAAGGTTGGCCATTCCTCAAGTCATCATACAGACTCTCACTGTTTTCATTTACATTCCTATTCTCTATGAGCTCAATCAACACATCCATCTATGAGTGTTTTAAGGCTTGTAGAGTTTTGTAGGTTAGATGCCAGATTCTGGATTTTGCTACCATCATTACTTCCTTGAGCCATGAGCTATCAACTTTTCTAGGTATCACAGTGAAGTAATCGATCTGATCCTTCAAGCTCCTTAGGTACAATTAAGTGTCACCAGCCTGTTCTCTTGAGACTTTCAGAAACTCCAAGAATGCATCATCATGATAATCATTAGAGTTTGCAATTTCTTGTAGCTTGGCTTCAGTAACCACCTTTACTTCTACAGGCTTGGCACTTTCAGGTTTGAGGGATGGAGGTTTATCAGATGGCATACTCCCTGCAACCACTGTGGTGGTGGTGATGGATTGCTTCTGGCCACTGGGAGTAGTGATGTGCACCGTTGGTAGAGTGATAACTAGCAGTGACGATAGAGGATCATCAACTTTGCCTTTCCCTTTTCCTGGAACATGGGTTATAGATTTTGAACTCCTTTGATGACCACCCTCATTTATTGTAATACCTTTCTCCTTGGGTTTCTTCTTTCTAGACTTCTCTTCTTTTGACTCCTCCTTAGGCTTTTAGTCCCTTAGGTTTCTCTTCTCCCCCTTAGGCTTGGTGTCAGGCACTGAGGCTTTAGTAGGGGCCCTTGGGTTGGAAGAGGTGAGATTGGCAGATTCATCTGGAAGAGGGAGACCCATATGCTTCATCATTGCAGACAACATAGATTGTTGAAAATGGGAGACCCATTTTCATACATCTTGTTTTTCAGAACCCATTTTGTTCCAACAATGGTTCTGTTCTGTGGTGCAGGTACAAGTTCCTATACTTTGTTTCTTTCAAATTGATTCAGCTCCTCTTGCATAGCAATAATCCAATCTGGATCCAACAGTGCATCATCAAGTTTCTTAGGCTCAATCTGAGATAGAAAGCAACCACAGAGACATTCATTTTGAGTTGTTCTCCTAGTTCTCACTCCTGCATTTGGATCTCCAATAATTTGCTCTGCAGCGTGTGACCTATCCCATTTCCTTGAGTGCTCAGTTTCTGTAACACCCCCAGATCCGGGGTCCGGGATCCGGTGGTTACGGTTTCCAATTCTGTCCACAACAATTGAACTTTCCTTAACATAAAATAAATTACGTCTCTATAACTCAACACAACAATATAAAACACACCCGTTATAGTCCCAGAGATGAAATCAGAGTAACAATCAAATTTTTATTAATCACATTATGAGTTCTTACAATCCAAAAGGATTTCAATATAAATACATACTCTTTGCCATCCATTTACATAAGTTATACTGGACCATATTCTTGGTACTGAAAGAATAAATATACCCTACCAATAGCTTCTTCTTCAGCTCTGGTAGTCTCATCGTCCTCGCCCGCGTCGAGTGCGCCTTGTGCGAGTCATCTGGTCTAGCTGTTGTTGTGATATAATAATAAAGCAAGGGTGAGCAATAGCCCACCAACAATAATATATAACTGAACGATAATGTATAACAGTTCAAAAGTATCTTTCAAACCATATGCCATGCATTTACGGAAATGATGCCAGTATAATATGAACGATGAAGTTACAAGGTAACTAAAAATGTAAATATATGAGGGAATATCTGCTATGTCGAAAATAAGCAAGATATTATAAAGAGGAACTTGCAAGGAAAATATTGCAATTCCAGTTACAAACACTTTTCCAGCTCTGCCAACAGTAATCATGTTGCAGGAAATAAATAAGTTTGGATGATGAACCAATGATGGAGTATTCACCGCGCCCGCTGTTCCAATCTTGATGATCAGTCGAGATCGTACAGCTCAATTTAGATTTACTACCGGTAGAAGGAAGAACTGACGGCTTTACTTGTATACCGCCTTACTAGCTCTCCCCGGCCAACGGTTGGGCCAAAGGGGATGGACCGGCGCTACTCGGCCTCTTACACGACTCCTAGTTCAAATAGAATTCATGATTCTGAATGTAACGTTCGTCCCCCTTTCCCCAAGTATAATACTTGTTGATAAGACTCCACAAAGTAGTCGTATCTAGTTGGAAAGGAAAATTTATCAATAACTCCCAAGCTATTACTTGGTAACGGATATCAACTTGTTCCAGTAATCTTACCCCTCGAAAGATGAGAAGGTAAGCAACGACTTAATAAGTCAACAGCACCCGAGTTGCGAGTGAAGGGAATACTTTATGACCGGGAAGTCGACAAGATAAATAACATTTTCCAAGTAAGGTTCCCTTATTATTAGAGAGGTAGACTCAAAGAAGAATGATGTCTGAGAACCTTTCTTGATATAAGATTAATAATAATATGACTCCGAAATATTTTTCGTAATAATCGAAAAAGATAAACCTTATCAAAGTTATTCTAAGTATGGAATAAATATTCAGAGAATATTTATTGAATTAAAATATTTTACAGAATATTTAGGAATATGAAAGAATATCTTTAATCAGAGTATCTCTCAAATAATTCTTGAAGAAATATCGAGAGAATATTTATTGCATAATTAAATATTCAAATGAATATTCAAAATAATATTCATTAATTAATAAGACCTGAAAGGAATATTTAAAATATTTAAAATAATATTCGATGATTAAGTAGAACCCTGGATGAATATTCAAAATAATATTCATAATTAATTAGGAATTTAAATGAATATTGATAAAGTAATATTCATTTACTGGATAATATTCTAAATGAATATCAAGTAATGTTCATTTAGTAATCCAAGCTTTAAAGGAATATTCGAGATAAGACTCGATAAATAAATCAAGTTTCAGATGAACATTAAAATAATATTCGACAGGTAATTACTATCTTAAATGAATACTCCAAAAGTAATATTCATTTAATCAATAATATTGTAAATGAATATCCAAATAATATTCATTTAGTAGTCAACCTTTAGAAGAATATTCGAAATAATAATCGATAATTAATTCGACTCTGAATGAATATTGAGAAATATTATTCGTTGAATAGTTGCGTTCAAATAATTATTTGAAGTAAGGATCGTTAAAATAATTAGTCTCGAACGAATATTCAAATAATATTCGTCGCCCAAATAATAGAAAATATTTACTTAAATATTTTCCTCCGAGGTAATCTCGATATATCAAGGAATATTGACTCCCGGTCTATTTTTGATTAATAAGATGTATACGCCCTTCTATGAGGGTCTTACAATAACCGGCTTATAACTGATATATAACTATCTAGCTTATAAGCCAACAATAACATTCAGGGAACAAGTATATCAATTCAACTTGAAAGTAGGCATGCATGCAATGGCATATGTATATCAGCAATCATATATATATATTTATTCAATCACAACAACAGCCTTAAAGAAGGGAATCGAAACTTGCCTGGTAGTCGAGTACGGTAAGGGGTAGTAGTAGCGGGTCCCGGTTCAGCTTGGTGATCTATAAATAGCCAAGGCATTCGGGATTAATCACTTAACATATTAAAAGTTAAGTTATACTTAAATCGAAATACGTTCTCGAGTTATCTCGTTATACCCCCTTTAGTGGATTACTTATTATCACTGATCCGACCCGACATTCGTTCGTTAATACGACATGTCACTGCATTTATACTTGGGACATACTTAAGTCATATGAGTTCTAAGGTTGATCGTTACGAACCAATATTATACTCCGAGTTTTATCGCCCGTTTTCTAAGTGTTTTACCGAAGTTATAAAAGAGTCGTCTTTTAGGGGTTCGTTCGCGTTTAACCTCGACTCGAACATTTTTAATAAATCGAAAAATGATCCTTTTGACATACGGTTTTCTTTCACGCCTTCCTTTTTACCTGTAGTATTTATTTACCAAGATTCGCCATGACGTTACATAGTTTACGAGGGTTCAATTACAGTTACGAACTTTCGTTTACGGATTCGAACTACTTTTAGTAATTTGGTCATAAATCCTAAACCGCAAGTCCGTTTCACGTGATCTTTATATCAAAACGAAGCTTAGAACATTACCTATCCTATCATGGTAGATAAGGTCTCTGGACAGTAGGGGTTCGACATGGAAAATGGCATACAAAACATGGTATTGTAAAATCGGGCATTATAATGGCTGTAAATCGAATATCTACCAATTTCGAATCTTCCCCTAAACATAGTATCCAACCCAAACATCATATACATGACTTATACACATGAACTGAGGCCAAGCAATGCCTTTCCGTTCATTTAGCTATTTACATCATTAATCCAAAATCCATACATAATCATGCTTATAATCTTAACATAACCATAACTAAGTTATAACTATCATAAACATGCTTAAATCTCAAACAAGGGTTAGGGTTTCAAGAGCTTTATACCTTCCTTAGATAGTGATATAGCCTTACTAAGCCTTGTATGGTCCTTAGGAGTGCTTAAGCTTGCTAGAACAATCAAAAGATTCAAAGAAAACAAGGTTAATACATGAAGAACACTATTCATCATCATCTTTAGTGATTTTTTTGAAAATGGAAACAAAGGAATTTGGGCTTGAAATTTCTAGGAGATTAGTTTCTTGAATTATAGGACTCACCTTAAAAATTACAAGATCAAATGATGGTTGGAAGTTAGATTTTGGTCTTGAATTTAGAGCATAGGTCGAATGGATGTAATGGAGAGAGAGGTTTGATATTTTTTTGTTCTTTCCTTGGTTAATGTGATAATAATGCATCAAGTGGATGAGGTTTAGATAATATCTCATCTAAAAGCCACTTTAATAAAGTGATGATGTATAGGATGATGAAAATGGATGGACAAGTGTTGAGATTTTGATGGTTCTCATGTAACTAGTGGTTTGATTTTTGCTAAGTGCTATTTAATCTCCAAACATGCTAGTTACTTATGTAACTAAGTAGTTACTAGATATTTCTTCTAGTAGCTTGCACAAGACTCTTGCTTCCTCTGCTTGTTTCTGTGTCCGGTTATTGCCCGTTTCGATTGATCGTTCGTAGGAATATTTCACGGATTTCTAATTAGGGTTTACCGGGAATCTTTCTAATATTAATACTATCATTCTCCATCTTTTTTCTAACTTTCCAATTTATATTCCTTAAATCCATTCGTTAAATACTTAGGGCTATCAGTGTCCAGGGAACTCTCGGAGAAAATAAAAGTGCGGTTTTTCAGAATCCGACAGCTTTTACATACACTCTTTTTCCCTCCGGATCACTAATACGAACTCGGAAATCCGTTCCGAATACTTCTATATAGTGTCGTCTCATATTATTATATACTCCCACCAAAACACTATTCATTCTGCATTCTTTACTTGTTCTCTTAGGGTTGTATAATTGTCCGTATTCTCTTTCGATCGTTCCTTATCCTTTTTACGGAACTACTGGATTAATCGTTACCGATCTGGATGACATGAGAATATTCTCCTGCTTGAAATTGCCATATCTTATTCCCTTAGAAGATAGATTATTCTTACCTATGTTGTTACCCTTTAGCATTCTTCAAGACATAGAAATAATAAAGTCGAATTCCATTCATTCTTTCCAAATATCAATTATTACATTGTAGCCATAACCACTCCTCAGTGGTTTCCTACCTTCATTCTTAAATCAATATAATAACATCCCAAAATATCAAATCCTCAAAGTTACCATCTCAATTCTTGGATTATAATAATATTTAATCCACTGCCCGGTCAAATATTATACCGAAAAGAATTTGGAATTTCTGAATTCCGATCGTCTCTGCATTCACTTATTTCCTCCGCGTATCACTAATATGGCTTCGAAACATCCATATCACGTCCCGTACATAGGGTGGCGTGAAAAGTTTTCCAACTTACAAAATCACTATTCATCCACCAAATTACTATGCATGTACAGGAAACACTATGCACGTACGAGAAACACTATGCACGTACGGAAATACTATGCACGTACGAAAAATACTATGCACGTACTCATTTCCCTTCAAGGATCCATTAGCTCCTTCCTGGATGGTAGATTATTCTTATCTAGGTCCTCAACCATCGAATTACTCTATTCTGACAATATACCAATGCATCAGGATCATTGTCCAAAGCAATATCCATTCATTACAATCATTGTTCTTTGAAACCACCATTCATTAGAGCTGGTGACCTTGTTGTCGGAATCATTGTTCCTCCTTTTATCATTACTTAATAAAAAGTTTTAATTATATCCAAAATTTGGGGTTCTTACAGTCTCCCCTCCTTAAAAGGATTCCGTCCCGGAATCAGGTAGGAAGCAAAGAGTCGTTTGCCTGTCGTTCCCTTTTTAGCTTCCCGGTCAATTCTTAGTCGTTCTACCCTTCCTCAGCACATCTTCTAGTGCTACAATCCATACTGTATCCTTTTTTTTTTCCATCAACGTTGCTACTTTTCGTATAACTCACTATCCGGGTTATACTCTTACTCAGTCTTATCCTTATTGATATCTGCAGTAACATTGGTATCACTATCACCCTACGAATTCGGAGGTAACCTCGCTCGTACTGTGCATTCCTGATCGCTTTAATCTTCGCAATCTCGATCAATATAGAGAAGTGGAAAGATTTATTGAGAGATCACTATGATCAATTGAACATTTGTTATATTGCATAGTTAGTACAGAAGGGGGCCAGCCTTTAGTACTTGACAAGCAATTAAACAAGTCATGGCATTCCACTTAGACGTCTATCACATAGACAGATAGTCACGTAGCAGTACCCCCGTCCTAAAAGGGTTGTTCTTCTCAATTCATAAAGAAGATGACTAAGAGAGAAGAAGAGAAAAGAGTTCTAAAGGATTATAGAAAGCTTTCATGATTGTAGAATATCTTACTCAGAATTTACCTCTGAACTATAGAGGTTTATCAAAGAAGAAATTAATCATAATTATATCCAATACTATTTGATCGCAATCTCACGTGTCAACATATCTTGCTGCTTTGTCCATTATTCTATGGACAAATACTCTTGTTCAATCTTAGCGATACTCACATTCGGGAAATCCTTCAACCTTTCAGGTTAAATCTTAGATTTCTCACTTGACATCATTATTACTGACATCCCATATCATGTTACTAGCTTTTTCATAACTATAATATTGACACTATCAGGTTGTCATCCTGAGAATTCATTAGAAAACCCATTCATAACATTCCTTGCTTCTCATCCCATAGTTGCTTCCCCAGCCTTTTCTTTATCAATCACATCCTTCTTATTAGCTGATTCTTACTCATTTCTATTATTTACTTTCACCTTCACCTCTTTATTGAGATACCTTTTTGCACTTGGTACCTCCTTATCGGCATTCCGTCTCATTTATTCTATAATCATCACGTTATTTCAATTTAAACTTTCCGAAATGAATCTGGCCCGATCCCTTTAACTTAGATTCATATAATCTACTTCTGCCAACCTTGTTTCTCATCACTTGTTCTTTTCTATCCGTGGTTTTCCACAGGTTGTCTTTCGTAAGTCAGACCAGGTCGTATATCTACCGGCTCATGCTCTTATCATCTATCGAGCATCTGCAGTTTACTGGCGTAGCCTGGCCACATGAAAACCCGTTATGACCTATAAGTTTTGGGGGTAAGGCTGGCTCGAATACCGCCGTCCGAACACTTTTAAACTCTCAGGTGGCCCAACAAGTCTCGGGCTCAACCGCCCTTCCCTCCAAGTCTCATTAATTCTTTCTACGGGAATACGTTTAGCATCAAGAATTATCAACCTCATATTCTCTATCTTGTTTGTGCAGAAGTACACTAACACAAACTTGCTTGTCATTCATCAACATGCCATTTAGCTTATCAATAGCAGCACTTTCTTTATCTTTACGTTGTCATCTACTTTCTTAGAAGAATCACCATCGCTTGTTGTTTACGTAGTGCATTAATAGCTAACCCTACGGGTTTCAAATCCCTTAGGGAGACAAAGTAATCATTATTCCTTATCCATAAGGAACACTTCCTGAACTTGATGTAGATATAACATGAAGCAGATAGAATTGCCGAAGAGTTTCAAGCATCGCAGCTAGGTCCGGTTGATGAAACTATCACTTATTCATCTTCCATAAAAGACTGGAAACTTAACGGTTTACTTCATCAATTTTGTACCATGGTCCTGGTTTGCCTCAAAACGGGACCTTCTAAGGTACGTAATATGCTTAAGACTCCATCAGGAATCGAATCTTTACTTAAACTATTATTACTGTCAATTCTTGCACAGTCATCAGAAGGAATGTAAATTCCTCCATTCCGATATGACCTTCAAGGTCCTTCCAAATATCATCCTGTTTCTTCGGTATGAACATTTGTAATTATTCCTTTATACTTAGATTGTCGGCCACCTCATTGGCCTTTCTTGATGGTAATGATTTCTTGTAACCCATGTTTTCTGGGTACATGGTATATCAAAATGTCATTGATCAATACTCTAATAATTCTACCTATGTTCTTTCCAGAACTCTTTTTAATAATCCTTACCGGTCATTGTTGCCTTAGCAAGTCCAACCCATATCATCTGAAGTCATAATGTCGTTATTAGGGTTAATGCCACCTCTTGTGCATTCCCTAGGGTTTGTCTTAATTTATGGATATCCTATCCTTAATTCAACTGCCAAGGAATTCTTGCATCTTATAATTGGCAATCAGATCATGTATCCTTAATAAAGGTCTCTTTTCAATCATTCTCATTTGATAATCGATCGGTGGTTTAATGCAACCCTCTTCTTTCAGATAGTTGTCAGCCTATTTGGCCTTCCAAAAAGGCAACGTATGCCTATCTCTTCTCTTACCGAACTTGTTAATGGTAGCAAGGATGTTCTGGAAGATATTGGTCGAGTTCAACGTGAATCTCTTAGTGCTTATCGTTCTTCGCAAAGGTACTTTCCTCAGACAAAATTCCTACAGCATACTGTTCAATTTCTGACCTTTTCTATACCCTCTTCATATACCTTCATTGTTTACTTTCCTCCGTCATAATATATTCATGGTATTCATGATACCCTAACATCATACATCTCAAGTCACTATACTTCCATTTTACTCGAAATCTTGGACAACCATATACACATGAGTCACTTCAGTACGGGTGACCCCATCCCAAAAAGGTCTAGTGAATTCCCAATCAAAATATGGGTTGTTCGGCAGAAGATTCAAACGATCTCATTAATGTTTCTTTTATATCAGAAGCCCTTGCAGTCGGTGCTTTCTTAGGAGCAACCCTGCTTTGCCTTTTCATGGCTGGTCTAGTCACTTTATAGTCCGTTGTGACTTGGCCTCAACTGGCCACACATAAAAATATATGATTTTAGGGGTTGGCTAATAGCATTACTTTTCTAGCAATTGCCGGCATAGTGCCTTCTTCTTTGATACCTTTCTACCTTTCCAAAACTTTACTCCATATGAGTCTTAATCGACTACTCGACACCGTCTCCGGTAACCTTTCCTCCACTTTTATCTTTTCAACTATTCTTATCAATCCCGCGTGCCACGCAAGCTTACCATTCCTGGCATAACAGCCTTTTCACTTAAGTCAATCCCGGAGTTTCTCCGTCCGACTAGTTTCTTACTTACATTTCCTGTTTTCGTCCAATCTCACTTCATCATTTTATCACTACCGTCGATTGTAATGCTCAGGGTCCGTTTACTAGCCCATTTTACAGCATCCTTACCCAAATCACAGGGTTTGCTCCAGTTTCTACTCTCTTCCATGACATTCTCTGATAATCAGAAAGACAAGGTTTGCCAGAATTCACCGAATTCCTTTCCAGACTCAGGGAAATTTTGATCAATCTACCCACCTACTGGTAACATTAAGGAGACCAGTTTCGAAACCTGAAGAATAGTTCTATGAACCTCCAAGCAGGTGGAATCATAAGCAGTCATAGTTAACGAAATAATCATCATCAGATTGGAAGTTTACCCACTGGAGAGGAATCAATTATATTCATCCCTTAGAAGGGAATCAACCGTTTCAAACTGAAACCTGTCACAATATCCTGATACCTATACGTCCTGATATTCAATACTACCAAATGTCGGTCTACCTAACCCTTTATGCGAAGCGTCGTTGGAAGCACAAAGTCTCCTTTTTCCATTAAGCAATGCCAGCTCTTGGTCATTACCAATTTCACCTTTTAGCTCCAGGAAGATTTTCTCATATTTTTCTCTTTAACTACTGATCGTATTACTTGATCTATTATAATTCCGCATCGGAATAAACTTAAGGCACTACTATAATCCATTCAAAGAGAAGAAGGAATTTAATATTCCTCTGAATCACATGCATCTAACGTTTCTGGTTCATCATTTAACTGAGCTGAATTAACTCTATACTCAGTCTCTGGCAGTAGTCTCATTACGAGTTCATCTTGACTCACTGGTCTTATCTTCCGGTAAGTTCTGAGATCATTGTCTTGCTTACTACTTCCTTATATAATTTTACCCAATCATGCTGTCACTTCCCAATGTCTTTACTTTCTACTGATTCATTCATGAACATTTCCCTGAATAAAACCACCTCATTAACCTCACTTTGGTTTCGTAAATTATAACCTATGACATCTGCCTTCTCGTGGCAAATTATTACTGACAATATTCATACTGATTCATTTATCAAATGATATGGCACTTACTGCCTCATTCTCAATTATTCCTAGGGACTCTGCTCCTCGTCCTATATCGCTGTCTTTGATAGTCATACATCCCTCTAGCTCTTTCTTTGTTAAGATGAAAATCTCTAAGGATTCTCATCTAGTTCCGTATAAGATCTCAAGTAATTCTTCCAATCCTTCTTTCTTGCTGGTACTACATCTGGTAGTCCGGCTATGAATTCAACATGCATCTTCAGATCTCTCAATAATATCTCGGTTCTTTATACTCACTTTTCTGAGCACCATATCTTAATCATCACAGTCATTCTAACTGCGACCCTCATTACCCAAGGGTAAGCTCCTTATCCTAACAGGATTTTCCTTATCTGCTGGAACCTCTTCCGGGTCTCCAGTAGGGTACTCCATCGAATTACCCGCTGATCTTTAGCATATAAAGCATCATCGCGCTGTTGCTCGTATGCCTCAAGGTCAGTCGCCTTACTCGTCGATACGATATCGAGCTAAGTTACTATCATTATACTTACGAGTTCCCATAAGGGTTTTTATATGTCATCACTACATTAAGTAGTCCGACTATGAACTTGGCAAGAGTTCTTATTATCTTATTGAATTTATTGTTTTAACGTCACCTCATCTCTGGGGTTTATAACGTACGCTCTGATACCACTTCTGTAACACCCCCAGATCCGGGGTCCGGGATCCGGTGGTTACGGTTTCCAATTCTGTCCACAACAATTGAACTTTCCTTAACATAAAATAAATTACGTCTCTATAACTCAACACAACAATATAAAACACACCCGTTATAGTCCCAGAGATGAAATCAGAGTAACAATCAAATTTTTATTAATCACATTATGAGTTCTTACAATCCAAAAGGATTTCAATATAAATACATACTCTTTGCCATCCATTTACATAAGTTATACTGGACCATATTCTTGGTACTGAAAGAATAAATATACCCTACCAATAGCTTCTTCTTCAGCTCTGGTAGTCTCATCGTCCTCGCCCGCGTCGAGTGCGCCTTGTGCGAGTCATCTGGTCTAGCTGTTGTTGTGATATAATAATAAAGCAAGGGTGAGCAATAGCCCACCAACAATAATATATAACTGAACGATAATGTATAACAGTTCAAAAGTATCTTTCAAACCATATGCCATGCATTTACGGAAATGATGCCAGTATAATATGAACGATGAAGTTACAAGGTAACTAAAAATGTAAATATATGAGGGAATATCTGCTATGTCGAAAATAAGCAAGATATTATAAAGAGGAACTTGCAAGGAAAATATTGCAATTCCAGTTACGAACACTTTTCCAGCTCTGCCAACAGTAATCATGTTGCAGGAAATAAATAAGTTTGGATGATGAACCAATGATGGAGTATTCACCGCGCCCGCTGTTCCAATCTTGATGATCAGTCGAGATCGTACAGCTCAATTTAGATTTACTACCGGTAGAAGGAAGAACTGACGGCTTTACTTGTATACCGCCTTACTAGCTCTCCCCGGCCAACGGTTGGGCCAAAGGGGATGGACCGGCGCTACTCGGCCTCTTACACGACTCCTAGTTCAAATAGAATTCATGATTCTGAATGTAACGTTCGTCCCCCTTTCCCCAAGTATAATACTTGTTGATAAGACTCCACAAAGTAGTCGTATCTAGTTGGAAAGGAAAATTTATCAATAACTCCCAAGCTATTACTTGGTAACGGATATCAACTTGTTCCAGTAATCTTACCCCTCGAAAGATGAGAAGGTAAGCAACGACTTAATAAGTCAACAGCACCCGAGTTGCGAGTGAAGGGAATACTTTATGACCGGGAAGTCGACAAGATAAATAACATTTTCCAAGTAAGGTTCCCTTATTATTAGAGAGGTAGACTCAAAGAAGAATGATGTCTGAGAACCTTTCTTGATATAAGATTAATAATAATATGACTCCGAAATATTTTTCGTAATAATCGAAAAAGATAAACCTTATCAAAGTTATTCTAAGTATGGAATAAATATTCAGAGAATATTTATTGAATTAAAATATTTTACAGAATATTTAGGAATATGAAAGAATATCTTTAATCAGAGTATCTCTCAAATAATTCTTGAAGAAATATCGAGAGAATATTTATTGCATAATTAAATATTCAAATGAATATTCAAAATAATATTCATTAATTAATAAGACCTGAAAGGAATATTTAAAATATTTAAAATAATATTCGATGATTAAGTAGAACCCTGGATGAATATTCAAAATAATATTCATAATTAATTAGGAATTTAAATGAATATTGATAAAGTAATATTCATTTACTGGATAATATTCTAAATGAATATCAAGTAATGTTCATTTAGTAATCCAAGCTTTAAAGGAATATTCGAGATAAGACTCGATAAATAAATCAAGTTTCAGATGAACATTAAAATAATATTCGACAGGTAATTACTATCTTAAATGAATACTCCAAAAGTAATATTCATTTAATCAATAATATTCTAAATGAATATCCAAATAATATTCATTTAGTAGTCAACCTTTAGAAGAATATTCGAAATAATAATCGATAATTAATTCGACTCTGAATGAATATTGAGAAATATTATTCGTTGAATAGTTGCGTTCAAATAATTATTTGAAGTAAGGATCGTTAAAATAATTAGTCTCGAACGAATATTCAAATAATATTCGTCGCCCAAATAATAGAAAATATTTACTTAAATATTTTCCTCCGAGGTAATCTCGATATATCAAGGAATATTGACTCCCGGTCTATTTTTGATTAATAAGATGTATACGCCCTTCTATGAGGGTCTTACAATAACCGGCTTATAACTGATATATAACTATCTAGCTTATAAGCCAACAATAACATTCAGGGAACAAGTATATCAATTCAACTTGAAAGTAGGCATGCATGCAATGGCATATGTATATCAGCAATCATATATATATATTTATTCAATCACAACAACAGCCTTAAAGAAGGGAATCGAAACTTGCCTGGTAGTCGAGTACGGTAAGGGGTAGTAGTAGCGGGTCCCGGTTCAGCTTGGTGATCTATAAATAGCCAAGGCATTCGGGATTAATCACTTAACATATTAAAAGTTAAGTTATACTTAAATCGAAATACGTTCTCGAGTTATCTCGTTATACCCCCTTTAGTGGATTACTTATTATCACTGATCCGACCCGACATTCGTTCGTTAATACGACATGTCACTGCATTTATACTTGGGACATACTTAAGTCATATGAGTTCTAAGGTTGATCGTTACGAACCAATATTATACTCCGAGTTTTATCGCCCGTTTTCTAAGTGTTTTACCGAAGTTATAAAAGAGTCGTCTTTTAGGGGTTCGTTCGCGTTTAACCTCGACTCGAACATTTTTAATAAATCGAAAAATGATCCTTTTGACATACGGTTTTCTTTCACGCCTTCCTTTTTACCTGTAGTATTTATTTACCAAGATTCGCCATGACGTTACATAGTTTACGAGGGTTCAATTACAGTTACGAACTTTCTTTTACGGATTCGAACTACTTTTAGTAATTTGGTCATAAATCCTAAACTGCAAGTCCGTTTCACGTGATCTTTATATCAAAACGAAGCTTAGAACATTACCTATGCTATCATGGTAGATAAGGTCTCTGGACAGTAGGGGTTCGACATGGAAAATGGCATACAAAACATGGTATTGTAAAATCGGGCATTATAACGGCTGTAAATCGAATATCTACCAATTTCGAATCTTCCCCTAAACATAGTATCCAACCCAAACATCATATACATGACTTATACACATGAACTGAGGCCAAGCAATGCCTTTCCGTTCATCTAGCTATTTACATCATTGATCCAAAATCCATACATAATCATGCTTATAATCTTAACATAACCATAACTAAGTTATAACTATCATAAACATGCTTAAATCTCAAACAAGGGTTAGGGTTTCAAGAGCTTTATACCTTCCTTAGATAGTGATATAGCCTTACTAAGCCTTGTATGGTCCTTAGGAGTGCTTAAGCTTGCTAGAACAATCAAAAGATTCAAAGAAAACAAGGTTAATACATGAAGAACACTATTCATCATCATCTTTAGTGATTTTTTTGAAAATGGAAACAAAGGAATTTGGGCTTGAAATTTCTAGGAGATTAGTTTCTTGAATTATAGGACTCACCTTAAAAATTACAAGATCAAATGATGGTTGGAAGTTGGATTTTGGTCTTGAATTTAGAGCATAGGTCGAATGGATGTAATGGAGAGAGAGGTTTGATATTTTTTTGTTCTTTGCTTGGTTAATGTGATAATAATGCATCAAGTGGATGAGGTTTAGATAATATCTCATCTAAAAGCCACTTTAATAAAGTGATGATGTATAGGATGATGAAAATGGATGGACAAGTGTTGAGATTTTGATGGTTCTCATGTAACTAGTGGTTTGATTTTTGCTAAGTGCTATTTAATCTCCAAACATGCTAGTTACTTATGTAACTAAGTAGTTACTAGATATTTCTTCTAGTAGCTTGCACAAGACTCTTGCTTCCTCTGCTTGTTTCTGTGTCCGGTTATTGCCCGTTTCGATTGATCGTTCGTAGGAATATTTCACGGATTTCTAATTAGGGTTTACCGGGAATCTTTCTAATATTAATACTATCATTCTCCATCTTTCTTTCTAACTTTCCAATTTATATTCCTTAAATCCATTCGTTAAATACTTAGGGCTATCAGTGTCCAGGGAACTCTCGGAGAAAATAAAAGTGCGGTTTTTCAGAATCCGACAGCTTTTACATACACTCTTTTTCCCTCCGGATCACTAATACGAACTCGGAAATCCGTTCCGAATACTTCTATATAGTGTCGTCTCATATTATTATATACTCCCACCAAAACACTATTCATTCTGCATTCTTTACTTGTTCTCTTAGGGTTGTATAATTGTCCGTATTCTCTTTCGATCGTTCCTTATCCTTTTTACGGAACTACTGGATTAATCGTTACCGATCTGGATGACATGAGAATATTCTCCTGCTTGAAATTGCCATATCTTATTCCCTTAGAAGATAGATTATTCTTACCTATGTTGTTACCCTTTAGCATTCTTCAAGACATAGAAATAATAAAGTCGAATTCCATTCATTCTTTCCAAATATCAATTATTACATTGTAGCCATAACCACTCCTCAGTGGTTTCCTACCTTCATTCTTAAATCAATATAATAACATCCCAAAATATCAAATCCTCAAAGTTACTATCTCAATTCTTGGATTATAATAATATTTAATCCACTGCCCGGTCAAATATTATACCGAAAAGAATTTGGAATTTCTGAATTCCGATCGTCTCTGCATTCACTTATTTCCTCCGCGTATCACTAATATGGCTTCGAAACATCCATATCACGTCCCGTACATAGGGTGGCGTGAAAAGTTTTCCAACTTACAAAATCACTATTCATCCACCAAATTACTATGCATGTACAGGAAACACTATGCACGTACGAGAAACACTATGCACGTACGGAAAATACTATGCACGTACGGAAAATACTATGCACGTACTCATTTCCCTTCAAGGATCCATTAGCTCCTTCCTGGATGGTAGATTATTCTTATCTAGGTCCTCAACCATCGAATTACTCTATTCTAACAATATACCAATGCATCAGGATCATTGTCCAAAGCAATATCCATTCATTACAATCATTGTTCTTTGAAACCACCATTCATTAGAGCTGGTGACCTTGTTGTCGGAATCATTGTTCCTCCTTTTATCATTACTTAATAAAAAGTTTTAATTATATTCAAAATTTGGGGTTCTTACAGTTTGATTTCTCAACCTTGATGTTGCTTCATCATTCAAGACATGATCATTTTCATTTCCTCGCCCTGTGAAGTTGCTACTACTCACAGGTATGTCTTGGATGCTATTATCTTCACTGTTGGTTGGATTAGATTTTTCTCTTGCTTCATGATTCACTTGAGTTTGTTGAACTAGAGTTTCAACTTCAATTTCAATCTCTTCATCAGAATCATCTAGATTATCAACCCTTAATGGATCTCTATCTCCATCATTGGCTTCTTTTAATCCAGGTAGTTTGCTGTCATCAACTGTCACATCTGTGCTTTCCATAACTTTCTGTTGACTGATGACATAGACTTTGTATGCAATTCTCTCCATAGAATAGCCAAGAAAGATTCTTTCAAATGCCTTTGCATCAAACTTCCCAACATATTCTGAATTGTCTTTCAACAAAAAGCATTTGCTTCCAAAAGTATGAACATACTTGTTATTCCCAGATTACACACTTGTATAATTGTAGAAGGGGGGGTTGAATACAATTCTTGATATTTATAAATTTCTGATAAGAACTTCAGAAACTTATGAAGAGATAATTGCAATGTAAGATTTAAACACAAACACATATAAAATCAGGTGGTTAATATGCACCACCTGAAGCTTTTATTTGAAGAAAAATCTGTGATACAAAATGTACACAGCTGCCGTTTTACAACTCTTTGCTTCTAAAGATATTCAAGAAACCCTAAGCAAATATGTCTGTTTTCTTAACTTACAAAGAGTTGCTACACTTGGTTATATATCCCAAGTTTTACAAGTACTACTGGAATAAGATAATACTAATCTAATTCTAGTTGACTTGCTACTACACTCCAAATACACATGTAGCCGAAAGGTTGTCCTTGTGTTCAGACATGTCTCCTGCACCTTTCTTGTATTCATAGTGTAAATGGAATGCTTCTTTCTTCTGTGTTTCCAAAGTATGGCTGCCATACTGCTTTTTGTATCTACTTTCAACTCATGTGATCTGTCAGTCAAACATGTCCTTATCAACTGCTAATCTCCAGCTAATCATAGAAATCAGTGTCAATGATTATCCGTTGATGATGTACACTGACATCCGTTGATGATGTATAGAGCAGTATCCGTTGATATTGGGACTTGAGCTGTATCCGTTGATAGAGTGGATTTGAGTTGTATCCGTTGATAGAGTTTAGTCTTCATCCGTTGATACACTTTCACTTAGACAGAATTACATAGCATAGCTTATTTACAATTGGCTACCCTATTCTGCCTATCCGTTGATAGTCAACATGACTGTGGATAAAAACACTATCAACTGATAACATAGAGATACTGCAGTGTGCTACAAAACCTCATCCGTTGATGAGCTACCTGTCAACGGATAGAGTTATAAACCCTCATCCGTTGACAGCTACAAAACCTTAAACAATTTGATTGATTGTGAAGTTATCATCAAGTACAACATATTCCTAACAATCTCCCCCAATTTATACTTGATGGCAATAAAGCATAAATTCAGGACCTTGATGATAACAAAACATTCCTAAAGATATATAAAGAACAATACATAAATTGTATTAAGCTACAATAATTAAAAACTGAAAGTTTGAGAAATTTACAGAGAAGTGCTCCTCTAGACTGAGCAGATTAGGACTGTTTCTTTCCTCTTGTTGGCATCACCCTTGATTTTCCTTCCTTGGCAGAGTTAGACTCAATCTGTATTTGGAGTTGCCTATAGAAGGCATCTTCTTCATCTACCTTTGGATTTAGCTTCTGTTGTAGCCATCTCAGGTATTGAGAACTAGCCTTTGGTAGTTGGTCTTCTAACCTGAAGAATCTCCTGTTACCATCTTCATCCCTGAACTCCATCATCCAGAAAGGTTGGAGGTGGATTTTCTGTCCATTGTATGGGATCTTCATTTTCCTTGGTAGACTTGATGGTGAGTTCCAATCCCTCCTTATTTGTTCTATTTTGTCCAGTATCTCCCCTTTTGCTATCTTGGAGAACCCTGTATATCTCTTGATTGCAGAGAATACTTTGGTTAAGGTATGATAATTTTCTCCAAGAACCCTTTGTAGTGGCCATGTCCTTTCCGTTCCTCCCTTGTATACAAAGACCAATCTTTCAGGCAAATGTTTATATTTGTCAATTCCTCTTACTTCTGACAATTCATCCAGATAAAGATTCATGTCAGAGTATTCTTCAATATCTGCCTGATAGATAAAATCATCCTTGTTTTCCAAGATTGGCTGCCTGACAATTGCAGGTACCCTAGCAACTTGAATTGGTTCCTTTGAAGGTTGCTTCCTTGGTTTCCTTTTCTTCTGTGTAGGCTTCTGTTGAGGCTTCAGCAAGAATGAAGGAACCTCAATGGAGTCAAGATTCATTGGTTCCTCTTTAGGTACTATAGGCTCACCATGGAAATTTACATCTGGGTTGAATACTTTCACATCAATAGGTTGTGATGAACCAACTGTCTCTTTGTTTTCAGTTTCTGGAGAGACAGGCCTCCTTGCATGTGATTTTAATCTCTTGGATTTGGGGACTGATTTCCCTTTCTTTTTGAATTTGGGGACTTCCTCAGGTTCCCTCAATTCATCCTCTACCTCATCCAATAATTCTTGAGCCAGCCTTGCTTGCTTCTCATCTGAGTTTTCATATAGATATTCAGTGCTTGGTTGAGATTCTCTTAGCAGCCTTGAAGTCTCTTCTCTCTTGGCTTCAACAAATATAGGATGGCTGTTGGATATGTTTAGAACTTTTCCATTCCTTATGATTACAGCCATCCATTCTCTTACACAACTGTTAGTCTTCTCCTTGAATTCCTTGATTGCCTTGCCCATCAACTTCTCTTCATCATCCTTGGGAAATGGAAAGTCCAGTTGTAACTTGTTCTTCCCATTTGCTTTTGGTGGTGAGAAGGGTCTTGATTTGATGTAGGGTTCAAATTCCTTAACATGAGAAGGCTCAACATCAAAGAATGTAGGAGCCACAATTGCTGGAGTGAGCACCTTCAGAATTGTTGTAGATATTGTTGGAGCTGAGGTTTGGCTAGAGAACAGATTTGATGCAATAGATTGATTGATCAATCTTTCTGTCCTCATTATCCTTTCATAGTTTTCTTCTTTCATCTTTTGGAGAGCTTCAATTTTGGCTAGCTTTTCTTCTTCTGTCAAGTTTGAAAGATCAAACTCTTCAGATAGAGGTTTGGATTTGCTGGGGGAAGCTGTGACAATGAATTCTTGTGGATTGACCACTATGGTAGGCTGCTGCTCCCCCTCACTTGCTGCTTCCCTTCTTTCAGAAATTAAGATTTGACTTGTAGTTGCCACAGCCTCTTCCACTTTCTCCCCCTTTTTGTTAGCATCAAGGGTTTGACTAGAAGTTGGGGCTGCAACTAACCTTTCTAGCAGTTGGGTTTGCAGTTTCTGATGTTGAAGAAATTGCTCCATCTGGGATTCCATCTTTTCCACTCTTGAAGTGAGAAGTTGCACAGATTTAGCCAGGTTGTCTTCTTTGAGAAACCTTTGTTGCAACACCCTCTGAGTGGCTGTAGGAGCTAGTTGCTCTAGCTTGGAATCCACAGAGATCTTCACATCCTTGATTTCTTGTTTGACCTCCTCTAAATTGGATCTCTGAATCACCATTTGCATCTTTTGTAACTTTAGGGAGTCAATTGCCTGTTGAAGAACAACCTTTCTCTGTGGATCTGCTTCTGGGTGCTCAGCCAGGGCAGATTTATATTGCCTTATGATTTCCATATCAAGTTGATGATAGGTGTAGTTTTGAGCAAATGCAAAATCATGAATACTGCTACCACCTTCATCTTCAGAGCTCTGGCTGTCTTCATCTTCAGAATTGTCAAATTCATCACTCTCAGCAGTGGTTGGCAGAGCTGCTATAGATTCCTTAGCTCTAAGTAGAGATTGTGAGGTGTGCACTAGGTGCATTGCCTCCTCTGCTTCCACATTGCCCTGTTGTGCCATAATTTGATAGGCAGGAACAGGGTGAGTAAAGGTTTCAGCATCCAAAGAAATGGAGTCAATCATGGACTGATATTCTCTTTGAAATTCCATTTCCTTGGATGCATCATTAACCCCCATTGACTCACTAGCAATGGCTGCTTCTTCCATCCTTATCTCTCCTGTAGTCCCTTCTCTCCCCTCATCTCTCTTTTCTTGCATCAAGGGCTCCCCTTGGCTCACACCTCTCACACCCTCACCTTCACCTACTAAGGTGGTACTCTCAAACTCTCCTTTTGCCTGACCGGAAGAAATGGCCAGCCTCTCATTATTTATCTCTCCTTTTGCCTGCTCACAAGGCAGCCTCTCACTCCCTTCCCTCAAACCTAAAAGTGTTTCAACTACTGAGAACTCCTCTACACTTGACACTGGAATGTCAGATATAGCAGTGGTAGAGTGAGTTATCAACGGATAAGGAATATCCGTTGATGAAGTAGTTATGGCTGTCAACGGATGGCTAGATAGAGGCGCATCCGTTGATGGAGAAACACTTGTCAACGGATGAAGGATATCCGTTGAGGATGGAATAATTATATCCGTTGAAGAGAAAACCAACACTGAATCTGTGGAGATTGATTTTAAGTTCGAGGCCACAGTCTGTGTTGAGAATTCTGGAAGGGAAGATTGATGGTCCAACAAATCATCTAAGAGATGATGACCACCAATTATAGAGTGGGGCTTCTCCAAGAATCTTAAAGATGGAGAATCAGGAATTGATGTAGATATCATATCCACATCCAGAGAAGGAGTTGGTGATGGTGGATTGTAATGTGTATCGATTTGAAGATTAAGATCAAGGGGCTGTGACTCCACATTTATTGAAGCCACATCAAACTGAGTTTGAGAAGGTACAGTTTCCTGTACAGTGTGTGCACCCTGTGATTCCCCTGTGGTTTTAGATTTCACTCTTCTTCCATAGGTTTTTGAGATTGGGCTATATGTGTCCCTAACCCTCTTGTGCAGTGTTCCTTGTGGGGAACTTGATTCAGTAGTCACACTCTTTTGGGAGAGTGTAACTAGAATTTGGCCTGTAGTTACATTAGCAGTCTTTTGAGAGACTGAAATGGTGGTTGCACTCATCTCTCCTTCCTTATCCTTAGGGCTTCTTTGATGTTCACCCTGTCCCTCACCACTCACTACCACCTTTACACTCCCCTCAAGAGGTTTGGTAGTTTTTACAACAGGTGTCTTTTGAGAGACACTTGAGGTTTGCCTTTTAGAATGTGGTTTTGGAACTTTGGGTTTGGTCACTTTGGTAGGAGCCTGTTTGGTCACAACTACAGACTCCATTGTGACACTAGAAGGCAAAGAAATTTGGGGGTTGGAGATAGGGGTTTCAGAGTTAGAGATAGTTACCTGAACAATTGGTAGATATACCAACTGTACTCCTGCATTGAGGTTCATTCGAATCAGGTCACTTAAGACTCTCTTCTCCTGAACAAAACATTGGAACTTGCTATCCGGGTTAGCAATGGATAGCTTATTCTCAGACACATGCAGTGCTAAGGGCATTAAAAATCTAGCAAAGTAGATATTCTTGCTCCTAGTTTCCTTTTTACCCAACTTTGCAGCTATCTCATACATAACTAATGTGCCAAAATTATAGAATTTATCATTTAAAAGCATACACATCATTGTTAGCATGGACTGGGTAACAGCATCAAAATTACTAATTTTTCCTGAAAAAGTTTTAATGAAGGCATCACAAAAGTAGCTCCATTCTTTAACCATTCCTTTTCTAGCAATTTTCCCTAAGTTTTCAGTACTAAGGGCATAATTAATAGAATTAAGCATGGCAACAATTTCAGCATCAGTAGGTACTTTCAGACAGTTATTCTCAGGCAATTTTAAACAAGCAGTTATTACATCAGAATTAACCACATAGTTTTTACCCTTTAAAGAAAAAGCAATTGTACCGTCTGTGCCATTGTACTCAGCAGATGTCCACATTTCTTCAATTACCTCGTGGATTAAGGGAGTGGTAGCCGTCATAGCATATGACAGTTTGCATTTCTTCACGAAACTCATCAAAGTGTGGTAAGCTTCTGGAGCATTCACTGTGTCAACAAAGGCCGCGAAATTGTTCTTCTCATAGGTAAACCCAGTGGAGGACATCATCTTAACAATAGGCGCCATTGAAGTGATTGAACTTTGGTTACAGAGAGTTTTAGGGAAGAAGATGCAGTTAACTTTTGATATGCTTGAAAATAAATAAAAGTGAGTTGTGAGAGTACAAGTTCGCCTTTTATATTTTTCAAGAATTAAAAATGAAATAATTAAAAGTAATTACTCCATTGGTCAAAAGTAACTGTCAGATAATAAATAAAAAGAGAATAAGTACAGCCATGATTAGATATACACGGTTACCAACGGTTAAAAAAAATGTATATCAACGGATATAGAATGAACGGTTGAGATATAGTTTATCCGTTGATGACGTGGATAGCCTGTTACCCGTTGACATGCAAAAATCTAGTAATGTGTTTATACTATCAACGGATAAAAGGATATCCGTTGATAAGCTAATTTTGCCTTAGGCAAAATTTCTGCAGAAAATTTTTCTGAAAGTTTTAACTTTCAAGTAAATCAAAACACATTCCCAGCTTCAATGCATTGAAATCAAATATCACTAGAAATTATGACAAGTTAAGCATACCTAGCTCACCTACCAATCTTGTGAATGTGGATTCATCAAGAGGCTTGGTGAAGATATCTGCAAGCTGCATTTCACTTGGCACAAAGTGCATTTCTACTGTACCATTCATCACATGTTCTCTAATGAAGTGGTATTTGATGTCAATGTGCTTGGTTCTCGAATGTTGCACTGGATTTCCTGTGATGGCAATAGCACTTCTGTTGTCACAGAAAATTGGAATCTTCTCAACTTTTAGACCATAGTCAATGAGTTGGTTTCTCATCCATAGAATCTGTGCACAACAGCTTCCATCCGCAATGTACTCAGCTTCAGCTGTAGAAGTGGAGACTGAGTTTTGTTTCTTACTGAACCATGACACAAGCCTGTTTCCTAGAAATTGACAGGAACCTGTAGTACTTTTCCTATCAACTCTGCAACCTGCATAATCTGCATCTGAATAGCCAGTTAGATCAAAACCAGATTCTCTTGGGTACCAAATGCCAAGGTTTGGTGTTCCCTTGAGATACCTGAAAATTCTTTTAATAGCTATTAAGTGAGACTCTCTAGGATCAGCTTGAAATCTAGCACAAAGACAAGTAGAAAACATTATATCAGGTCTACTAGCTGTTAGGTATAAAAGTGAACCTACCATGCCTCTATAACTTGAGATGTCCACAGACTTTTCCTTAGTATTCAACTCAAGCTTAGTTGCAGTGGCCATAGGTGTTTTAGCAGATGTACAATCCATTAAGTCAAATTTCTTTAAGAGATCATAAATATATTTTGTTTGACTTATGAAAATGCCCTCATTAACTTGCTTTACTTGTAGGCCAAGAAAGTAAGTTAATTCACCCATCATACTCATTTCATACCTACTTTACATAAGTTTGGCAAACTTTTTGCAAAGCTTCTCATCTGTAGACCCAAAAATAATATCATCTATATAGATTTGAACAAGTATTGAAGAGCCATTAATATCCCTATGAAATAAGGTTTTATCTACTGTACCTCTAGTGAAGTGGTTCTCCAAAAGAAATTGAGATAAAGTGTCATACCAGGCTCTTGGTGCTTGCTTCAAACCATAAAGTGCTTTCATGAGAAGATATACATATTCTGGAAATTCTGGATCCTCAAAACCAGGAGGTTGATGGACAAAGACCTCTTCTTCCAGTTCCCCATTTAGAAAGGCACTTTTGACATCCATCTGATAGACTTTGAAATTGGCATGTGCTGCATAGGCTAGAAAGATTCTTATTGCCTCAAGTCTTGCTACTGGAGCAAAAGTTTCATCAAAATCTATTCCTTCTTCTTGAGAATAGCCCTTTGCCACTAATCTAGCTTTATTCCTCACAATTATGCCATTTTCATCTGTCTTATTCTTGAGAACCCATTTAGTACCTATGACACTTCTATCATCAGGTTTGGGCACAAGTTTCCATACTTTATTCCTTTCAAATTGGTTTAGCTCTTCTTGCATTGCTAACACCCAATCTGGATCTAGAAGGGCATCTTCCACTTTCTTAGGTTCCTCTTGAGATAGGAAGCTACTGTATAGACATTCCGCTTGAGTGGCCCTTCTAGTTTGGACTCTTGAATTTGATTCACCAATGATTAACTCAAATGGATGATTTCTAGTCCATTTTCTTGCAGGTGGAAGATTTGATCTTGATGAGGTTGCTTCATTTCCATGATCATGTTGATTTAGCATTGAACTTTGACCATGAGAAACTCCCCCTGAGTTTGTTGTCCTTGCTGAGTTATGAAGTTGACTGTCAATGGATGCATCATTTTGCCTGTCGACGGATGCTTGAGAATTTCTGTCAACGGATGCATCTCTAATAGTGTCAACGGATGTTGCAGAATGACTGTCAACGGATGCTTCATTTTCAGTGTAAGCATCACTTCTAGTTGGTATAACAGCTCTAGGTGGATCTCTGTGGTCATGATCTTCATTCTCCTCATCATCATCATAGTACATTCTTCCTTCACCTTCATTCTCAAATTCCAACTTTTCATGGTAGCCTTCATCATTTAGGCCTAGAATCTTTTGATCATCAAACACAACATGTACAGATTCCATAACAATGTTGGTTCTTAGATTGTAGACCTTGTAGGCTTTCCCTGCTGCATATCCAACGAAAATAGCTTCATCTGCCTTTGCTTCAAATTTGCCTAAATTATCTCCATGATTCCTTAGCACAAAACACTTACATCCAAAGACATGTAGAAAAGCTAAAGTTGGTTTCTTGTTGGTTAACAACTGATAAGGAGTCATTCCTCTAGCTTGATTGACCAAGGAAATATTCTGAGTAAAGCATGCAGTGTTGACAGCTTCAGCCCAGAAATATGTTGGTAATCTTGATTCACTTAACATTGTTCTAGCTGCTTCAATGAGAGTTCTGTTTTTCCTTTCAACAACCCCATTTTGTTGAGGTGTTCTGGCAGCAGAAAACTCATGGACAATTCCATTCTCTTCACAGAAAATCTTCATTGTGGAATTCTTGAATTCAGTACCATTGTCACTCCTGATCCTTTGTACTTTGTCTTCAGAACCATTGTTTAGCATTCTGAGGTGATTGATAATGATTTCACTTGCACAATCCTTGGAGTGCAGGAAGAAAGTCCATGAGAACTTAGAAAAATCATCTACAATCACCAGACAGTATTTCTTCTTTGAAATAGACATGACATTTACTGGACCAAATAAATCCATATGCAGCAATTGAAGAGGCTTAACAATGGATGACTCTGTCTTGCTTTTGAAAGATGATTTCTTTTGTTTCCCTAATTGGCAGGCATCACATAGCCCATCTTTGACAAACTCCAAATGAGGGATTCCTCTAGCAAGATCCTTTCTTACCAAATCATTCATAACTTTAAAATTCAAATGTGACAGCTTCTTATGCCATAGCCAACTCTCATCCTTACTTGCTTTGCTGAAGAGACAAGTAATGGACTCTAAGCATGCTGAATTGAAGTCAGCTATGTAAACATTTCCTTTTCTAAAGCCTGTCAATACCACATTGTTGTCTTCCTTGGCAGAAACAACACAGGCTTCTTTTGTGAACTTTACTTCATAGTCTTTGTCACAAATCTGACTGATACTCAGCAAATTGTGCTTTAAACCTTTAACTAAAGCCACTTCTTCAATGATGACATTGTCTTTTGAAATCAGGCCATATCCCTTAGTATATCCTTTGCTGTCATCTCCAAAGGTAATTCTAGGGCCAGCTCCTTCCTCGAACTCTGTGAGCAGGGTTGAATCTCCTGTCATGTGCCTAGAACATCCACTGTCTAGGTACCATAGATTCCTTCTGTTTCCCTGCACACATTTCAAAAACAAATCAAGTTGATTTTGGTACCCAAGCTTCCTTGGGTCCTTTCTTGTTAGCCTTTGACTTTGCACTCTTAGCATTCTTCATCTTAGGTGTAGATGCTTGAGTAATGGGGTTTGACAAATGCTCATTTGCATGAATATTGGATGCATGCATGTGTGGAAAATTGGCATACATATTATTCATGTTAGGTAGGTTCCATGACATTTGTGGCACATTCATAGATTGAAAGTATGGATTAGACACATATGGCATGTTCACATATGGATTTGAAAAACTAGCATTTTGATACAAACCAGGCATAACAGGCATTGCAGGCATACATGGCATTGGTTGAGGTACATGAACAGGAGCCTTGTTAACAATCTTGCAATTAGAAGATAAATGATTGACACTATTACAATTACTACAAGTTTTCCTAGGAGCAAACTTGTCAGGAGAGTAATTGTTTTTCTTGTTGATGCCTATCTTACCATTTCAGTTCTTTTTCTTTTTGCCCTCAATTTCTACCTTATCATTGTCTGATTTACCAACAGCCTTTTTGTTGTGTAAATCACCTGTCTTAGCCTTCCCACTGGATTTGGTTTTGCTGCACTCACCACTAACAAAATTCTTGTTTACTGGACCATACTTGATGTCCAGTTTCCTAAGTTCCTTCTTACTAACAGACTTTTTGTTAGTCGACGGATACCTCTCATCCGTTGACGGTTCATCTGTCAACGGATGATCACTATCCGTTGATTCACAAATAGTCTCTAGATCCTCAAGGCCAGGTTCTAGCTCCTTTTTCCTTTGAGTCCAGGTATCCTTCACAAATGATTCTATTCCCTGAACTTCTATTATGTTTTGAGAAATATTCCTACAACTTTGAAATTTAGCAATTATCCCTTGTTCTTTTTCAAGCTGGTCTTTTAAAATCAGTTCTCTTTTTAACACAGCTTCAAGTTCACTTTTAGCATTATTGCAATCAACTCTCATTTTCTCAAATTCTAGAAATTGAGATTCTAGAGCAGCATTTCTATCACTTAAAAACAGATTAGACTCTTTAATTCTATTGTTCTCTTTAGTAAGTGATTTAAGAGTAACACTTAAGTGATATAGTTCAGTAGACATTTCATCTATAACACTATTGCATTCCTCTTTAGTGAGCTCAGAGAGATTAGTAGAAAATACCTGATTGCTAGCTGAACTTGCTTCCTGCTCTCCAGAATCAGCCATTAAAGCAAGATTGACTAACTCAGCATCATCATCAGAATGATTGTCATCAACAGCCCAGTCATACTCTTGGGTCAAGAATGCCTTTCCTTTCTGCCTGAGAAGATCAAAATATTTCTTCTTATAGTCAACAACCTCGGTTGGCTTTCCCTTGTTCTCAGATCTAGGTTTCCTGCATTCACTTATCATATGACCAGCAATCCCACAATTGTAGCATTTAATTTTGGATTTATCCACATAGTTGTTTGTGGAAAAATCCTTGTTAAATGGCTTGGCCATCCCAGAGTTTCTCTTGAATTTCAGCTTAGAGAATCTCCTAGATAGAAAAGCTAAGTGCTCATCTATCTCATCCAATTCATCCTGCTGAAGGGCATTCAATTCCTCAGACACCTTTTCCTTGCTCCTGCTTGATTCTGCTCTACCTTTACAAACCTCCCTGTTTGGTGTAGAACTAGCAGTTTCTGTCCTTTCCTCCTTTTGCTCCAAATTGGCAACGAGTGCAACTGACCCACTTTTCTTTTGAGACTTCTCAATCTCTTCATCCTGCTCCATTTCCAGCTCATAGGTCTTTAAAGTTCCATAGAGCCTTTCAAGAGTAAATGTCTTGTACTCTTGAGTGTTTCTTAGAGAAACAGTCATTTGCTTCCATTCCTTGGGCAGTGATCTCAGAAATTTGAGATTAGAGTCTTTAACTTGATAGACTCTTCCATACAGTTTCAAACCATTTAGTAGCTTTTGAAATCTACTAAATGTATCATTCAATGTTTCTCCACTCTTAAAGTGAAAATGTTCATACTGTTGGATTAGTAGTTGCATCTTGTTTTCCCTTACCTGTTCTGTTCCTTCACACAGGGTTTGAACAATGTCCCATACTTCCTTGGCGGTAGTGCAGTTAATAACATTGTCAACCATGTCTGTTTCTAGACCATTGAACAGAATATTCATGGCCTTTTTGTCTTTGTGGACTTCTGCAATATCTTCAAGACTCCACTCAGAAACAGGTTTGGGGATGAAAGTGTCAGGCACATCATCAGCCAGGCCAACTCTTGTTGCCGTCTTCATTGGAACGTGAGGACCCTTGTCAATGCAATCCACAAAACCCTCATCAATAGACGAGAGATGTAGACGCATTTTTACTTTCCAGTGAAAGTAATTTTCTCTATCAAGAACTGGAATCTTCACTCCATAATCCTTCTTAGACATGTTGGAAGTGTGTTGATCTTTAAACTTCAAATATGTTAGAAGCTTGCTCTGATACCAATTGTTATTCCCAGATTACACACTTGTATAATTGTAGAAGGGGGGGTTGAATACAATTCTTGATATTTATAAATTTCTGATAAGAACTTCAGAAACTTATGAAGAGATAATTGCAATGTAAGATTTAAACACAAACACATATAAAATCAGGTGGTTAATATGCACCACCTGAAGCTTTTATTTGAAGAAAACTCTGTGATACAAAATGTACACAGCTGCCGTTTTACAACTCTTTGCTTCTAAAGATATTCAAGAAACCCTAAGCAAATATGTCTGTTTTCTTAACTTACAAAGAGTTGCTACACTTGGTTATATATCCCAAGTTTTACAAGTACTACTGGAATAAGATAATACTAATCTAATTCTAGTTGACTTGCTACTACACTCCAAATACACATGTAGCCGAAAGGTTGTCCTTGTGTTCAGACATGTCTCCTGCACCTTTCTTGTATTCATAGTGTAAATGGAATGCTTCTTTCTTCTGTGTTTCCAAAGTATGGCTGCCATACTGCTTTTTGTATCTACTTTCAACTCATGTGATCTGTCAGTCAAACATGTCCTTATCAACTGCTAATCTCCAGCTAATCATAGAAATCAGAGTCAATGATTATCCGTTAATGATGTACACTGACATCCGTTGATGATGTATAGAGCAGTATCCGTTGATATTGGGACTTGAGCTGTATCCGTTGATAGAGTGGATTTGAGTTGTATCCGTTGATAGAGTTTAGTCTTCATCCGTTGATACACTTTCACTTAGACAGAATTACATAGCATAGCTTATTTACAATTGGCTACCCTATTCTGCCTATCCGTTGATAGTCAACATGACTGTGGATAAAAACACTATCAACTGATAACATAGAGATACTGCAGTGTGCTACAAAACCTCATCCGTTGATGAGCTACCTGTCAACGGATAGAGTTATAAACCCTCATCTGTTGACAGCTACAAAACCTTAAACAATTTGATTGATTGTGAAGTTATCATCAAGTACAACATATTCCTAACAATACTTTAGAGTAGGCTTCTTTCCAGTCATCAAGTTGTAAGGTGTCTTTCCAGTTTTTTTGTTGATGAGGGTTCTGTTTTGGATGTAGCATGCAGTGCTCACAGCCTCAGCCCAAAAACATGTAGGCATCTTTGCATCAAGCAACATTGTTCTTGCAGCCTCAATTAGAGTTCTGTTCTTTCTCTCAACTACTCCATTTTGTTGTGGAGTCCTTGGAGCTGAGAACTGTTAAGAAATGCCATTCTCTTTGCAAAATGCTTCAAGTAAGGCATTTCTGAACTCTGTTCCATTATCACTTCTCAATGCAATCACACTTGCATTGTTGGCTTTTGCTTCCTTATCAACTTTCTTTATGTGGTCAATGATTACTTGTGGAGCCTCATCCTTTGATGCTAGAAATTCCACCCATGTATACCTTGTGTAGTCATCAACCATCACTAGAGCATACTTCTTTCTTGAGAGTGACATAATATTGACAGGCCCAAATAAATCCATATGAATTAATTGCAGGGGCTTGGTGATTGATGTCACTGTCTTTTACTTATGGCTTGACCTTTTCATCTTTCCTTTTTGACAGGCCTCACACACTCCTTCTTGATAGAATTCAAGTGTGGGCATGCCTCTCACTAACTCTCTTTTGACTAGAGAATTAATGGCCTTGAAGTTCAGGTGTGATAACTTCTTGTGCCACAGCCAACAATCTTCATTTGATGCTTTTGAGTAGAAGTAACAAACTTTATCCTTGTTTGCAGAGTCCATATTGGTTACAAACAGGCTTCCTTTTCTTACTCCAGATAAAGCAAAATCACCAGTCTTCTTATGGGTGATCAAACATTCATCTTTGTCAAAATTTACCTTGAATCCTCTATCAGTAAACTGACCAACACTTAGCAGATTATGCTTGAGACCCTTGACTAGTGCTACATCTTCAATGATGACATTACCAACTTTTAACTTGCCATATCCCAATGTGTTACCCATGCTGTCATCTCCAAAAGCAACCATTGGGCCAACCTTCTCCTCATATTGTGATAGCAGGGCCATATCACCAGTCATGTGATTTGAGCATCCACTGTCCAAAATCCATATGACCTTCTTTTCACTTTCTTTGCCCTGCAAACACAAAGGTATTACTTCTTCTTTGGTACCCAAACAAGTTTGGGTCCATTTGGCTTAGAAATAGTTTTATCATAAACAACATGCTTATCAATTTTCTTGGTGTTAGTCTTCTTGTCACTGTTAGAAGTCTTAGAACCTGAGATTTCAGACTTAGGTGACAGAGGTACCTTCCTAGCTTTAGGAGAACTTGAAGAGTTTGACCTTGTGTAGTGTGTGTGAGAGTTGTGACTGATACAACCATCAATGAATGAAAATGTTAGTATTCTCAGCTTCGTTTTTCTCAGAGAGATGTTTTCTTTTATGTATGAAAAACTTAACTTCTAAGGAAGTGAGGTTGTATCCTTATAGAGCATGACTACAACCTACTTACTACAAATAAGGTAGCTAAACAATTTTACTTTCTAGTGTGTCTATCCTTTTTGAGTAAGCATCCAAACGGCTACAGGTTTGACTTTGCAAAGCTCTGTTTAGATCCACTTCTTTAGCTCTTTGTCTCTTGTACATCTCTCCAAGCTTCTTTGTAGGCTTTTCCAAAGTACATTACAGATTGTGGTCCATAAAGTGCTTTAGCTTGTTGCAGGTTTCTGACTTGTACAATTCTTCAGTATTTTGTCTCCAAGATTGTATTCGAGAAGTAACTCTGTTGGTGATTCGAGAACTAGAATTGACTTGATCGATAACTCTGAGTTCTCGAATACTGTTACACTGTCATATCGAATGACTTCTCGAATAAATCTTTTCTTCAGGAATCCTTGAGATATTGAATAGAGCATTTTACTTATCGAATCCCTGAGATATCGAATAGCTTCTTTAGTCCTTGAGATATCGAATAGAGCATTGACTTGTTGACTCTTAGAGAACTCGAATGATGCTTTGACTTATTGACTCCATGAGTTCTCGAATAGAGTATTTAGACATTTCGAATCTCTGAGTTCTCGAATAAGGCTTTGAGTAGTTGACCTTTGGAGATATCGAACAGTGTCTTTTGAGATATCGAATCCCTGACTTCTTGAACGCTAGACTTCTCGAATAGACAAATGTACTTCTCGAATTGGTAATTAGGCAAATTCTTCATTTCTTCAAATCCCAACTGTGATTATTTGACAGTCTTTATCTCCTTGCTTGAGGCATGAACCTTGGAACTTCTTTCAAGCATTATTCTTGACTTTATAAGTACAGTTACACAACTAGGATTTGATGCCTATTACAAGTACAAAACAAATAGAAACTCTACAACTAGAGGTTCCCTCAGTTAATAGGTCATGTAGGTAATGCATAGCATTACACATACTTAGGGTTGTTATTATATGAGTACAGGCATGTCTCTGTGACTAAAAATCTCCCCCAAATTGTGAGTAAGACCCTTTGTCACAATTTCATGCCTGATAACAAGCCTAAGGTACATAAAGATAAAACTTTGAAAAGTACAGGTATGTAGATTTGAAATAAGAACATGAATAGAAATACAAGTGTGTAATCTTACAGACTATGATGAGATGCTAGCCTTTATCATTCGATTCCATCTCCATTTGTCTGGCTAGTAGGTCATCATATGCCTTTTGTTTCCTTTCTTTCTCCTTCCTTGCATTCTCATCCATAGCTCTTATAATTTCTGCCATTGCATCCAATTCTTCAAGCAAGATAGAGTTTTTGAAATCTTCAAGTACGGGTTTCAGAATGTTGGCAGGATAGTGACTGAGTAGGTTCATTCTTATATTGACATTATCTCCATTTCTTCTCCTATACTTACCATATAGGGATTGAATTGAACTCTACACAATCCCTTAGCCCTTAACACTTCTACTTCAGCTTCCAGTTTATCAATTTCTTTTTCCCTTTTCATCCACTTCTCAAGGCACCCCTTTCTTATCAGCTCTTCATGATCTCTCTTCATCTTCACAAAGTCAATCAATTCCAGCTTCCATACTCTTTCAACTTTATCATTTGCATCCAACATGGCAATAATCCTTTCTATGACATATAACTTGCCCCAATTTTGACACTGTCCTTGTTTAAACTTCTTCTGTTTTCCATCAGTATACTTGATCTCAAGGGAGTCATTAATGATTGAAACATGATAGATTCTTTGAGCTCTAACGTATTCCAGTTGGTCTTCATTGTAGTCTTTATCTAGTGGTTGGAGTTTTAGGCCTGGATAGATTGTTAGTGTTCTTGATTTGGAAAGCTTTGGTTTTCTTGCTGCTTGTTTGAATTTGATCCTTTTAGTGTGGTTGCCTGGCAGTAGTATGTGACCTTTGCTGGTAGACCACTGTAGTATTCCATTAGCAGTTTTCTTTCTGAAACATACAGATGGTTTCTTGACTTGAATCTTCTTCTCTTCTTGAGGTGGTAAAACAGTTGCAGAAGCCATGGAGTTAGATTTTGGTAGGTCATTACTAACAACATTCACCCTAGACTTAGAGTCTTGTGTTGTGGTGAGATTACTGAGGCTTGTTGTTTTCCATTTTTCCTCTCATAGACTCTGCCTTGGTCATCATCTCCTTTCTTATCTTTTCTGTTCTTCTTCTTATCCTCATCATCCTTATCACTCCTGTGATGTTTTCCCTTCCCATCACTCTTGTCCTCATCTTTGTCATCCTTATTCCTCCTTGGCTTGGCCATTTCTGGAATTACACCAGTTGCAATGAATGATCTTAGGATTTGTAGTGCTTCTATCTCCTCAGCTGTCCTCATCCCCTTTTTCTTTTGCAGTTGATCAATGATGGCAATAATGTGATTTTGAGAAGTGAGATCATTGGGAATGACCACTTGTTTAATCTCTTCAATTCTGGTGCCAGAATGATAGATGATTGTCCATGGCTTCTTAATCACTTCTGGCAGCCTTGAAGGTTGGCCATTCCTCAAGTCATCATACAGACTCTTATTGTTTTCAGTTACATTCATATTCTCTATGAGCTCAATCAGCACATCTATCTATGAGTGTTTTAAGGCTTGTAGAGTTTTGTAGGTTAGATGCCAGATTCAGGATTTTGCTACCATCATTACTTCCTTGAGCCATGAGCTATCAACTTTTCTAGGTATCACAGTGAAGTAATCGATCTAATCCTTCAAGCTCCTTAGGTACAATTGAGTGTCACCAGCCTGTTCCTTTGAGACTTTCAGAAACTCCAAGAATGCATCATCATGATAACATTAGCATTTGAAATTTCTTGTAGCTTGGCCTCGGTAACCACCTTTACTTCTACAGGCTTAGCACTTTCAGGTTTGGAGGATGGAGGTTTATCAGATGGCATACTCCCTGCAACCACTGTGGTGGTGATGGATTGCTTCTGGTCACTGGGAGTAGTGATGTGCACCGTTGGTAGAGTGACAACTGGCAGTGAGGATGGAGGATCATCAACTTTACCTTTCCCTTTTCCTGGAACATGGGTTATAGATTTTGAACTCCTTTGATGACCACCCTCATTTATTGTAATACCTTTCTCCTTGGGTTTCTTCTTTCTAAACTTCTCTTCTTTTGACTCCTCCTTAGGCTTTGAGTCCCTTAGGTTTCTCTTCTCCCCCTTAGGCTTGGTGTCAGGCACTGAGGCTTTGGTAGGGGCCCTTGGGTTGGAAGAGGTGAGATTGGCAGATTCATCTGGAAGAGGGAGACCCATATGCTTCATCATTGCAGACAACATAGATTGTTGATGCAGAAGAACATCAGCTGTGGTGGAGGCTTGAGTGTTCAACTGCTCAGTGAGAGTGGCAACTTGTTCTGTCAGATGAGCATTGGACTATTTGAGAGATACCACCGCTTGTTCAAGAGTTTCCACCTTTGTAAACAACTTAGTGGCTTTAAAACCTGATAGTGATTGATCTTTCAGTCTCTCCACTTCAAACTTGGTCATCTCATGCATAGGGACTTCAGTCACCAGCCTATCTCCATATTGATTTTTAAATAGAGTCCCCAGCATGGCATTTGCATCAGTTGTCTGATCAGATAAGATTTGAAATTTATGCCCCAGACCCGTGACAGCATCTTTTAGTATAGCTAGACCATTATCCATCTTGGTGCAGGTGGAGTTGCATACTTTGATGTCTTTGAGAACACTGTCCAACTGAGGAAACCTTGCATCAAAGGCCCTCTTTATCTCCCCCACAGACTTGTCTGTTGCATCACTTACCTTGTTGACTTCTGATTTGACACATTTGCCAAGGTAGTGTGTAGCCTTGAGGAATCCTTTGTAGGATTCATTGATGGCTTCATACACTTCACCAGGAGTTAGGGATTTAGCATTTGAACCCAGTGAGGTGATGTATTCCTCTCTTAGATACTGAAGAGCTTCATTGAGAGTGAGATCAAATTTTCCTTGCATCCATGCATCTACATTGCCATCTCTCTCAGTATCAGCCACAATTTTCTCCTTCTGCATCTCTACATCATCTCCGTGGCATAGAAGGATAGCCTCATTGTGACACCCCTAGATCCGGGGTCAAGGATCCAGGTCATCACGGTCCAATTTCCGATCAATATCCATATCTCTTGAGTCTTTTTTTTTAAACTTAATACTTATGCAATTGACCCCACACTAATACACACACACCAGTCATATGCTCATAGAACGACATCCACAATATTAAAAGTTTAGAGTTAAACAGTTATTACAAACCCAGAACCTTACTAAGTACATTGTTGAATAGTACTTCTACAGGAAGCATTTCAACAACCAAAAGTTTATTACAAACTTACACACTTAGTTTACATAAGTCTGCTAAGCCCCTTTCGCTTGTCACTACCTCGGGGATGGTCGCCAGCACTCGCTCAAAAGATCGCCTTTCCCTTACCCTCTTGCGGGGTGTAGTGCGCAGAATCGGCATGGGACCTAGCTGCTATATACATAAGTGGCAAGAGTGAGCTATAATAGCTCAGCAAGATAATATTGTAAACTGGAATTTTAAATGTGAACAGGTATACATATATATACATATATAAGTAGAAACCAATTATAATCCTTAAGGAAGAATAAAGCTCTTATTTAATAATACATCATCCACTTACTATTATAAGAAAGAAATCTAAAATAATATAATATCAGTTTTTCTTCATCTGTAACCATAATTCCATCATCTCATATCATTATTCTGTTTTCAGTATAGAAATTTGAAAACCATTGTCAACACTTTCTTTTCAAAAACATTGGGGATATCTGCTGTCGCCTGATACGTTAGGACGATGATCAGTCGCCTAATCGTACCTGCTCTCTTTTTACTACCGGTAGAAGGAATGAAGATCATCCCTGGAGGAAGGCCACCTGCTAACATCCTCCCTTGGCATCTTCGTGCCGTAATAAAAATAATAAATGCTGGACTGTGTCGCACACAGCCCTGACACAGCCACTTACGGAAGTCTGTTGCAATCCCCCCTTTTTCTTTCAATCAGTATTCCATTTATACCAATACCATTCCACATTTTTTTCCTTTCAATTTCCATTTCCATTTCCATTTATCATCTCCTTTAAAAATACATATGTCATAATACATTGATTATGACTCAGACATCTTCTCTGTGTTTACTGGAATCCAGTACACCCTTATAAAATATTCCATCTATTTTCAAAAGTATAAAATAAAAAAAATCAAATAATATTTATTAAATCACAATTGCTTAGAAAGAATATTTTTAACATAACGTTATAAATTATATAACCCTAGATAACAACTGATACCATTCTTCATATAACTCTAGATAACAACTGATACCATTCTTCATATAACTCTAGATAACAACTGATACCATTCTCTTTCATATCTCTTTTACCATAGAGCATATTCGCTCCATTCGAAATCATCTCTATATCCATATTTCATAAATCATATCCATCTCTCTTTAATTTCCCAAAATCAAAGAAATAATTCTTAGCAATATAGCAAACATAGAAAAACATATATATTCAATGAAATCATTTACTTTGAAAATAAAATAGTTTTCCAAGGTAAGGATAGAAGAAATCTTGCCTCGATCTCTGTATCCTGGAAGTATGGCTCGTGGCTCTCCCGAAGTTTCTATAAACACAAAAAAGACCGTCGTTAGAATACTACATCCCTTTCTCACTTCACCTTTATATAACTACACCCTTAATGCTTACTATGTGAATAACATGCTATTATAACCCAAGTGTTCCAAGAACCTAATCATTTTAGGTTAAATCAAGGTTTTCTATGTTTGTTCACCATTTCCCTTAACCACCACACTTGACTATAAAAATTCTCAGAAAATAAAGATTTTGAATTTTACTACAAGGTCAACTGGTAATGACTCTTTGACTACCTTACTACAATATCCCAAAATTTTATAATTTTTAAAAGTGTTTAAGTATGGTAGTTATAGCCTCAAAGTTGGTACAACTACGTTTTCTCGACTATCGAACGTCTTTCACTAAAACTGACTTTTCTCCTAAACCGTTCATCAGATTTTAACGCACTTTATATCAAAACGATCTATGAACTATGCTCTATCTCATCATGGTCACTTGGGGGTCTGGACACTAAGGTACCGTACGGGTATAGTGTCCAAAAACAGGGAAGTTTCTGATTCTAACGAAAATCGGACATTATAACGGCTATATTTTCATACTTTCCAAAATCCAACTCCTCCAAATCTATCATCCATCTTATACACCATCACCTACACCATGTGGTCATCTTACCAACCATGGTTACAAGCACATACTCCTTCCATATTCAACTTTAATCACTTACAAACACATATATCATCATGAATAATCACTTATCATAACCTTAATCACTAAACTTTCTAAAATCCATCCTATATTCAAAGTAATACTAAAGGGTCTTGAGATTTATACCTTCTTGAAGCTTTAAAAACCCTTATCAAGCCTTGGGATATGCTTAATCAACCTTATACTAGCTTGGATCAACTAAAGAAACCATAAAAACAAAGTTAGTTTCTAAGGGTTACTTTTCATCATCACTTTTGTAAAAATCATAACAAATCGAAAAATAAGAGTTTGGCTCTCAAATTTTTACCACATCTTGGTCTCTGTATAAGCTTTGATTTGAGCTATAGATCACCAAAAACAAAGCTTCCTAGCTATGGTTTTGAGCTCCATCTTTCCGCTGGACAGAAACTGGACAGGTTTGGTTCTCCCACTTTGAGCATGGATTTGACTAGGCTATACTACTTGGATTGCTATGAAATTTGGAGCGAATCATGCCCATGGAGTGGAGAGGTTGTGGTTAAAATTTGGTGATTTTATCATGGATAGAAATGGAGATATGAATTTTTCTTTGAGTGGTGTTCTTGTTTGGCAGATTGGAGAGCTTTGTGTTTATCTTGCTTCTTTCCCTTTACAAACGTTTTTCACCTTTTATCTATCATATATATCAGTTGTGTAGTCTTATAATAAAAGTCTTTGAAGTCCACCAATGACAAAGAGCCAATTGTTGATCATCTAAACACCTTACCATGAAAAATGCTACTTAGTACTCAAGTTTGACAAGTTTACTCCTCTTCCACTTTGGTTTTAATGTTTCCACCAATGGGATTCCTTCCCTTACACTCTAATATCACTTAATATCAGCTCCATACTTGGGTTGGGCCGAATTTGGGCTTTTGGTTTGGGTTTTGTACAAAGTTCTCTCGTCATCTGATTCATCGAACGATTTCTGCGATCGTCTCAGTGGTTTTTCTCTTGTAAATCTCTTAAATATATTTTATCCTTTCCCACACCATATATTAATGTGTTAGGGTGATTCTAATCCTCAAGTAGGTATTAGATCCAATATCCTTGGTATATTCTCTTTTTCTCAGAAGTTGCTCTCCTGGTTATCTCTCGGGTTCTCAAGCATTCTCAAACTCGTTTAACAATCTAAATTCCCTTGGAATTTCTTGACTTGATCACTCCTTGGTTTAACCAAATTTCACTATTTCCTCAAGATATAAACCCTTTAACATTTCTATACTCCTTAATATCACATTCAATAGAGTCTCAATCGAAATCGAAAATCCTTAAAGTCCATATTCAGGAATTTCTGAAATCCATCGTCATTTCTTTTGGGACAATCAGATCTTGGCACTGCGATTTTTGATACAATAAATTAACGAGTACGAATAGAAAAGTCACCTTGTTAATGGTTGATCCCACGCTCTTCTATTGTATTCCCAAATTCCCTTGAGCGAAGTGTGGCCTTCGTCTTCTCAAGTTCACCTCTCCTCTTGCTCCCGGGTGGCTACCAAATTTTTCGACCAACCTTAGCAAGAAGAGAATAGGAATATATATAGGGCTACAATACGGATCATGGACAATTAGGTTGGGCCTTATAATTACATCTTGGGCATAGCCCAATGTAATTAAATATTAATTCAATCCACTAAAGAATTAATATTTCCACTACCTTTCCTAATACCGTAATTTAATTAATTAATTCGGTTCCAATATTATTTGCTTATTAAATTCTCCATGTTTAAAATATCGCATGTCCATTAATTAAATAAATTACTGATAATTCATTTAATTAATATCTTTTATCCTTGATCATCCACTCAACCTTTATTTAATTATGCCGGAATAAATCCACCTGCAGGGTTTCACATAATTATATCTTTTTGAGCTTTCAAGGGGACATCATTAACCCGAATATTATCAGGACATGGATTCCTTCAATAAATAATATTCACCATATATATTATTTCATCACCCAAAATATAATGAAATAAATCAAAAGAATTATTTCATATATAAATCAAAGCATGTAAATAATATACACGTGTCAATTACTATATCTGGATTAAGAACCTAAGCATTAATAATAACATAGAATCTTAGTTCACCTTCTTAATCAGTATAAGGGAACAATTCTAAATTTGATCTTGTTCAATATACATAAAGTATACTAGTATTATTTAATAGTCAATATAAACTATTCTAAATAATACTACAGCCATACCAGTGGATTGTCCAATACCACCTGCGCTGTGAACCTTATTATATTATATAAACCGTATTTAACAATCTAATATTCTGTATCCCATTTGATACTAGATTGTCCACAATATATAATATTAGACAGCACGTAAACATTTAAATGATTCTCAATAAAACTGGGCGAGAAATAAATGTATATACTTTAAATAAATATTTTCAGTATACACCAACAATTTCGAGTCAATTATTTTCATAGTACATCACTAATATGGTTTCCATTTATTCATTTTCTGTTTCAAGTATAGAGTACCTACATACCATTTCTCTAAATCTTCAAAATTTACTGTTCATGTGATCACTGTAGCATTGCTAAAGTTAGGGTTATTACACTCATAGTCTGGGTTTGGAAGATTTGAAGTGAGAAGGTGTAACACCCCCAGATCCAGGGTCCGGGATCCAGTCGTTACGGTCTCCAATTCTGTCCACAATACTTGAACTTACCTCAACATAAGATAATTTACATTTTATGACCCAACACAACAATATAAAACACCCCCGTTATAGTCCCAGAGATGAAATCAGAGTAACAATCAAATTTTAATAAACACATTATGAGTTCTTACAACCCAAAAGAGTTACAATATGAATACATACTCTTTGCCATCCATTTACATAAGTCATACTAGTCCACATATTTGGTACTGAAAGAACGAATCTATCCTACCAATAGCTTTCTCTTCGGCTCTGGTAGTCTCATCGTCCTCGCCAGCATCGAGTGCGCCTTGTGCGAATCATCTGGTCTAGCTGTTGTTGTGATATAATAATAAAGCAAGGGTGAGCAATAGCCCACCAACAATAATATTTAACTGAACGATAATATATCACAGTTCAAAAGTATCTTTCAAACCATATGCCATGCATTTACGGAAATGATGCCAGTATAATATGAACGATGAAGTTACAAGGTAACTTAAATTATTTATTTGATGGAAATATCTGTTAAGTCAAAATAAGCAAGATATTATCATTTATCATAAAAAGAGGAACTTGCAAGGAAAATATTGCAATTCCAGTTATTAACATTTTTCGAAGTCCTACAACCTGAAAGAAGTCTCTTCGATACGTGTTGCGGAAGACACCGTCAACCTGAAAGAAGTCTCTTCGATATGTGTTGCAGGGAATTCCCAATTTGGGAGATGAACCAATACTGGAGTTATCATGCGCCAGCTGTCCCACTCCCTGATGATCAGTCGGGGATGGTACAGCCCAATATAGTTTACTACCGGTAGAAGGAAGAACTGATGGCTCCACTTGTCAATTGCCTTTAATAGTAACTCCCTGGCCAATGGTTAGGCCTTGTGATGGACCGCGCGACTCGGCCTCTTACACACGACTCCTAGTTCGAATAAATCCACAGCATTGAAACGTAGAGTTTGTCCTCCCTTCCCCAAGTGAAATACTTGTTGATAAGACTCCACAAAGTAGTCGTATCTAGTTGGAAAGGAAAATTCACCAACATTTCCCAAGCTTTTGCTTGTTAATGGTTATCAACTTGTTCTAACAATCTTACCCCTCGAATGATGAGAAGGTACACACAGACTTAATGAGTCCATAGCAACCAAGTTGCGAGTGAAAAGGATAAACTATGACCGGGAAGTCAACAAGATAAATAACCTTTCTCAAGTAAGGTTCCCTTATAATTTAAGAGATAGATTCGAGTGAAAATGGAATCTTGAGGACCTTTCTTAATATAATATTAATCGTATGACTCCGAAGAATTTTCAGAATGATCGAAAGTCGAAGATAATATTTGAAGAAGAATAAACAACATTGAAGTTGTTTCCAAGTATTGAATAAATATTTATAGAATATTTATTGAGTCGGAAGTATTTAATGAATGAAAGAATATTTTACATAATATCTAGAGGTAAAAGATAATCTCCAAATAATATAAATCATTTTTAAAAGAATTTAAAAGAATTAAATAAATATTCCAAGAATATTTATTAACTCAATAATAATTACGGAATATTATTAAATCATAATGTTGCTCGTAAGTAATCCTCGAATGAATATATAGAATTATTTACTAAATAAATCCCTCCTTAAATGAATATTCAAAATAATATTCATTAAGTAATTAAACTCCAATAATTATTTAAAATACTATTCAATAAATAGTCAAACCTTAAATGAATATTTGAAAAATAATATTCATTTAATAAATAATCTTCTAAATGAATATCCAAATAATATTCATTTAGTAATCAAAACTCTAAAGGAATAATCGAAATAATATTCCTTAAGTAAATAGAATTTCCAATGAATATTTTAAAATAATATTCATCAAGTACATAAACCTTAAATGAAGATTCGAAAGTAATATTCATTTAATAAATAACATTCTAATGAATATCAAAATAATATTCATTAAATAATCAATTCTAAATGAATATTCGAAACTAACATTCATTTAATACCTCTCGACTGAGATAATACTCGAATAACATTTCTTAAAATATTTCCAAGTAATTGATACTTTATGGAAATATAAATAACGTTTAATAATAACATTCCTCAATATCAAAAATAATCCGCCGTTGGAATCCCTCCGGGTTTCCACGACTATCTGTATCTCAAAATACCGACTCCCGGTCTATATTTAAGAATGAATATCATATGCCCTTCGCTAAGTGTCTTACCAAAACAATCCGGCTTATAACTGATAATTCGTATCTAGTCTATAAGCCAATGGAAATTCAGGGAACAGGTATCATAATATAATTTGACAATAGGCATGCATGCTATGGCATATGTAAGATGGAAATCACATATATATATTATCACAACAACAGGTTCAAAGTTTTGAACACTTGCCTGGTAATCGGGTGTGGGTAGAGATAGCGTGTCCTGGGTCTGCTCGATGATCTAAAAACAATCAGAACATTCGAGATTAACCACTTAACACGTTTTAAAAGTCTAGGTATAAACATCACTTAAATCGAAACACGTTTTCGAATTATCTCGTTATACACCTTTTAGTGTAACTCTTTTTATTACAAGAGTTCAATTGAAGTTACATGCCACTGAGTAACATGCTTTACAAGAGTTCAATTGAAGTTACAAACTTGTACTTACGGTTCCTAACCAATTTTAGTAATTTGACCATAACTCCTAAACCGTAAGTCGGAATGTTTCGATTCTTTCGCCAAAACGATCTATGGCTCGAGATCTACAAGGACCAATCATAATATTATCAAGGTCAGGAACCTACATTAACTGCCATGCTTGGTTTTTAAGTGTTAACAAAAATTCATCAATACGACGGCTATAAATCGGACGTTCTAAAAATCGTAACAACATAACCAAGCCACACCGGGCATCAACGCAATTTATAAACATGATTCTCATATCCACAAGTCCTAGAACCACTGATCTTAACCTCAAAACCATCAAGGACTTGAATCATGATTAAATAACTACTAAGAACAACTACATGATCATGTAAACACGCTTATACTAACATCATCACCAAATCTCATCCAAAACTCCATTAAAACTCAAAACAAAAACTTGGGTTCTTGAAGTTTATACCTTCGTTGGAGTGTGTATGCACTTAATAAGCCTTGTATAGTCATTGTATATCCTTAACCAAGCTTAGATCATCCAAGAAATCAAGAAAAACAAAGTTAGTTTCTTGAAAGTTACTATTCACCTTAAACGTGTAAAAATCATAGAAAATCGAAAAATAAGAGTTTGGCTCTCAAATTTTTACCACATATTGGCCTATTCATAATATTTGTTTTGAGTCCTAGTTCGTCAAATTTGAGGCTTCCTAGCTAGGGTTTTGAGCCCCCTTTTTCCGCTGGACAGAAACTGTCAAGAACAGGGCAGTTTGGTTTCTTCAACTTGGAGAGGAGATTTGACTAGGCTATACTCATTAGATTGCCATAAAATTTTGAGAGAATATTGACCATAGAGTGAAGAGGCTGTGGTCAAAATTTGGTGATTTTATCATGGATAGAAATGGAGATATGAATTTTCTTCTTTTAGAGTGTTCTGCTGGGCAGTTTGAACAAAATGGAGAGAATGGAGTTTTTGATCCTTGATTGCTTGGTTCTCTTGCATAATACACCACATCTTGATAATATCTAGCTAAATTACCTTTATTAAAGTGATCATGTCATGCCTTGCATCATTTTATGGACAAGTGTTGGTGTTTTAGTAGTAAGATGATAAGATCAAGCTAACTAATTGGTTTGATTCTAATTGTTCTAGTTACCTTGGTAACTACTTGATTACTTGGCCTTATCCAATTGCACATGCTTGTATCTTGGCTCCCTACTTGTTTCTTTGTCCGGTTATTGCTCAATTCATTGATCGTTCGGAGGAATAACTCATTCGTTTCTAGTTAGGGTTTTACCGGAAACCGTCTTAATATTTATACTATCATCCTCCATTCTCTTTAATAATTCTTGAACCTATTTTCCTTAAATCCTTTCAATAATTCCTTAAGTCTTTCAGTGTCCAGGGAAATCTCGGGGAAAATAAAAGTGCTATTTTTCAGAATCCGACAGCTTTTACATACACTCTTTTTCCCCCTGGATCAATAATATGAACTCAGAATTTCATTCCGGGTACTTCTATATAGCATCATCTAATAATATTCCTACGTCCACCAAAATCACTATTCATCCTTTTTCTTTACTTATTCTCTTAGGGTTGTACAATTGTCCCTGATCACTTTCGATCGTTCCTTAACCTTTTTACGGAACCACTGGACCAATAACAGATATCGATTTGGATGACATAAGAATAATCTTCTTCTTTAGAATTATCAAATATTAATTCCCTAGGAGATAGATAATTCTTATCTAAAGTGTCAACCAATAGTATTCTTCATGGCATATAAACATTTGAATCCAAATCTATTCCTTTCATTCATTATCACAATCGTTACATCGTAGTCGTAATCACTATTCACCATTGCCTCAATACATAATAAAAAGTTTTAATTATATCCAAAATTTGGGTTCTTACAGTCTCCCCTCCTTAAAAGGATTCCGTCCCGGAATCAGGTAGGAAGCAAAGAGTCGTTTGCCTGTCGTTCACTTTTTAGCTTCCCGGTCAATTCTTAGTCGTTCTACCCTTTCTCAACACATCTTCTAATGCTACAATCCATACTTTATCCTTTTTCCATCAACGTTGCTACTTTTCGTACAACACACTATCCGGGTTATACTCTTACTCAGTCTTATCCTTATTGATACCTGCAGTAACGTTGGTATCACTATCACCCTGCGAATTCGGAGGTAACCTCGCTCGTACTGTGCATTTCCTGATCGCTTTAATCTTCGCAATCTCGATCAATATAGAGAAGTGGAAAGATTTATTGAGAGATCACTATGATCAATTGAACATTTGTTATATTGCATAGTTAGTACAGAAGGGGGCCAACCTTTAGTACTTGACAAGCAATTAAACAATTTATGGTATTCCACTTAGACTTCTATCACATAGACAGATAGTCACGTAGCAGTACCTCCCCTCCATAAAGGGTTGTTCTTCTCAATTCATAAAGAAGATGAATAAAAGAAAAGAAAAGAAAAGAATTCTAAAGGATTATAGAAAGTTTTCATGATTGTAAAATATCATACTCAGAATTTACCTCTGAACTATAGAGGTTCATTAAGGAAGAAATTAATCATAATTATATCCAATACTATTTGATCGTAACCTCACGTGTCAACATATCTTGCTGCTTTGTCCACTGTTCTCTGGACCTGTACTCTGGTTCAACCTTAGCAACACTTACTTTTGGAAAATCTTTGAACCTCTCAGGTTAAATCTTAGTTTCTCGCTTGACACCATTGTTACTGACATTCCATGTCACGCTACTAGCTTTTTCATATCTATAATATTAACACTATCAGGTTGTCATCCCGAGAATTTATCAAAAAACCCTTTTATTAATCCGTTCATAACATTCCTTGCTTCATATTCCATAGTTGCTTTCCCAGTCTTTTCTTTATCAATCACATCCTTCTTATTATCTGATTCTTATTTACTTCTGTTATTTACTTTCACCTTCATCTCTTTATTGAGATATCTTTTGCACTTGGTACCTCCTTATTGGTATTCCGTTACATTTACTCTATAATCATCACATTATTCCAATTTAAATTCTCTGAAATGAATCTGGCTGATCCCTTTAACTTAGATTCAATATAATCTACTTCTATCAACTTGTTTCTCATCACTTATTCTTTTCTACCCGCGGTTTTCCACAGGTTGTCTTTCGTAAGTCAGACCAGGTCGTACATCTACATGCTCGCACTCTTATCATCTGTTGAGCATCTGCGTTTTACTGGTGTAGCTTTGCCACATGAAACACGTTACTACCATGCTATAAGCTTTGGGGTAAAACTGGCTCGAATGCCACCTTCCGAACACTTTTAAACTCTCAGATGGCCCAATAAGTCTCGGGCTCAAATGCCCTTCCCTCCAAGTCTCATTAATTCTTTCTACGGGAATACATTTAGTATCATGAATCATCAACCTCATATTCACTATCTTGTTTGTGCAGAAGTACACTAACACAAACTTGCTTGTCATTCATCAACATGCCATTTAGCTTATCAATAGCAGCACTTTCTTTATCTTTACGTTGTCATCTACTTTCTTAGAAAAATCGCCATCGCTTGTTGTTTACATAGTACGTTAATAGCTAACCATACAGGTTTCAATCCTTTAGGGAGACAAAGTAATCATTATTCCTTATCCATAAGGAACACTTCATGAACTTGATGTAGATATTACATGTAGTAGATAAAATTGCAGAAGAGTTTCAAGCATCGTAGCTATGTCAAGTTGATGAAACTATCACTCATGCATCTTCCATAAAAGACTGGAAACTTAATGGTTTACTTCTTCAATTTTGTATCATGGTCTTGGGTTGCCTTAAAACGGGATCTTCTAAAGTATGTAATATGCTTAAGACGCCATCAGGAACCGAATCTTTACTTGAACTATTATTACCGTCGATTCTTGCACAATCATCAGAAGGAATGTAAATTCCTCCACTCCAATATGACCTTCAAGGTCCCTCCAAATATCATTCTGTTTCTTCGGTATGAACATTTGTAATTATTCCTTTATACTTAGACTGTCGGCCACCTCATTGGCCTTCCCTGATAATAATAATTCCTTGTAATCCATGTTTTCTGGATACATTCCAATTCAAATTTTTCTACCTCATTCCCATCACTGTTGGGTGAAAGCATTCTCCCTTAAGTTCTGCTGAAGGAGAAAAATATATCTATCAGTCTTTTTCCATAAGTCATTGCTTCCACCTACCCGTGGGAACTTTATCACGTTTATTCCCAATCCTACTTAGGATACTTCTTTTCTTAGTTCTTTCTTTTTCTAGGATAATCTCAACCTTCTTTGGTTCAATCCATACCTCATCATGGTTTCATATAGGCCTCATCTGGCATTATTGCTATTGTGTCTTACATTCTCTACCAAACTTCTAGTTTGAAATTCAGAATATTAACTTTTTCCTTGTAAGGTTTCTTAGGTCGTCCTCATCATTCCTCCTGTATTTTCTAGGTACAGGGTATATCAGAACGTCATTGATTAATACTCTAATAATTCTATCTATGTTCTTTCCAGAACTCTTTTTAATAATCCTTAATAAGGGTCTCTTTTCAACTATTCTCATTTGATAATCGATTGGTAACTTAATGCCACCCTCTTCTTTCAGATAGTTGTCAGCCTATTTGGCCTTCCAAAAGGCAACGTATGCCTATCGGCTCTCTTACAGAACTTGGTAATGGTAGTAAGGATGTTTTGGAAGATATTGGTCGAGTTCAACGTGAATCTCTTAGTACTTATCGTTCTTCTCAAAGGTACTTGCCTTAGACAAAATTTCTACAGCATACTGATCAATCTCTGACCATTTCTATCCTCTCTTCATGAACCTTCATTGTTTACTTTCCTCCGTCATAATATATTCATGGTATTCATGATACCCTAACATCATACATCTCAAGTCATTATACTTCCATTTTTACCTGTAATCTTGGACAATCGTATACACATGAATCACTTTAGTACGGGTGACCCCATTCCAAAAAGTCTAGTGAATTCCCAATCCAAACATGGGTTACAAAGGGTTCAGTAGAATATTCCTACGATCTCATTAATATTTCCTTTATATCAGAAGCCCTTGCAGTCAGTGCTTACTTAGAAGCAACCCTGCTTTGTCCTTTCATTGCTAGTCTAGTCACTTGAGAATCCATTGTGACTTGGCCTCAACTGACCACACTAAAATAAAAATATATGATTTTAGGGGTTGGCTAATTAGCATTACTTTTCTAGCAATTGTCGGCATAGTGTCTTCTTCTTTGATACCTTTCTACCTTTCCAAAACTTTACTTCATTTAAGTCTTAATCGACTACTCGGCCTATCTCCGGCCACCTTTCCTCTACTTTTATCTTTTCAACTATTCTTATCAATCCCGCGTGCCACGCAAGCTTACCATTCCTGGCATAACAGCCTTTTCACTTAAGTCAATCCCGGAGTTTCTTAGTTCGGCTGGTTTCTTACTTACATTTCCTGTTTCCGTCCAATCTCACTTAATCCTTTTATCTCTACCATCGATTGTAATACTCAGGGTCCGTCTACTAACCAATATGACAGCAACCTTACCCAATCCACAGCGTTCGCTCCAGTTTCCATTCTTTTCAATGATGTTCTCGGATAATCAGAAAGACAAGGTTTGCCAAAATTCTTCGAATTTCTTTCCAGAATCAGGGAAATTTTGGTCAATCTATCCACCTACTGGTAACATTAAGGAGACTAGTTTCAAAACCTGAAGAATAGTTCTATGAACCTCCAAGCAGGTAGAACCATAAGCAGTCATAATTAATGAAATAATCGTCATCAGATTGGAAGTTTGACCTCTGGAAAGGAACCAATTATATTCATTTCTTAGAAGGGAATCAACAGTTTCAAACTGAAACCTGTCACAATGTCCTGATATTCAATATTACCAAATGTCATTCTACCTAACCACTAGTCTCGGAAGGAACATTACCGTCGGAGTTGGTTGTTCCACAAAATTGGCACTACTAAGGCCATCCGAACCTGGTGAACCGTGCTGTCCGAACACATCCGCAAGTACTTTGTCGTGCTGTGCAAGCATACATCTTAATCCTTTATGCGAAGCATCGTTGGAAGCACAAAGCCTCCTTTTTTCATTAAGCAATGCCAGCTCTTGGTCATTACCAATTTCATCTTTTAGCTCCAGGAAGATTTTCTCACATTTTTCTCTTTAACTACTGATCGTATTACTTGATCCATTATAATTCCGCATTAGAGTAAACTTAAGGTAACTACTATAATCCATTCAAAGAAAAGAAGGAATTTAATATTCCTCTGAATCACATGCATCTAACGTTTCTGGTTCATCATTTCACTGAGTTGAAATAACCTTATACTTAGTCTCTGATAGTAGCCTCATTACGAGTTCATCTTGACTCACTGGTCTCATCTTCTGGTAGGGTCTGAGATTATTGTCTTGCTTACTACTTCCTTATATAACTTTATCCAATCATGCTGTCACTCCCCAATGCCTTTACTTTCTAATTGATTCATTCATAAAATGAACATTTTCCTTAATAAAACCACCTTATTAACCTCCATTTGGTTTCATAAATTATAGCCTATGACATCTGCCTTTTTATGGCGAATTATTACTGACAATATTCATACTAATTCATTTATCAAATGATGTGGCACTTACTGCCTCCTTCTCAACTATCCCTAGGGACTCTGCTCCCCGCCCTAAATCGATGTCTTTGATAATCATACATTCCTCTAGCTCTTTCTTTGTTAATATGAAAGTTTCTAAAGATTCTCATCTATTCCCGTATAAGATCTCAAGTGATCTTTTCAATCCGTCTTACTTGCTGCTACTACATCCAGTAGTCCGGCTACGAATTCAACATGAATCTTCAGTTCTCTTGCTAATAGCTCAGTTCTTTTTGCTAACTTTTCTGAGCACCATACCTTAATCATCACAGTCTTTCTGGTTGCGGCCCTCATTCCTCAAGGGTAAGCTCCTTATCCTAACAGGACTGTCCTTATCTGCTGGAACCTCTTCCGGGTCTCCAGTAGGGTACTCTATCGAATTACCCGCTGATCTTCAGCATATAAAGCATCATCGCGCTGCTGCTCGTATGCCTCAAGGTTTGTCGCCTTACTCGTCGATACGATATCGAGCTAAGTTACTATCATGATACTTAAGAGTTCCCATAAGGGTTTTATATGTCATCACTACATTAAGCAGTCTGACTATGAACTTGGCAAGAGTTCTTATTATCTTAGTGAATTTATTATTTTAACGTCGCCTCATCTCTGGGGTTTATAACGTACGCTCTGATACCATTTCTATAACACCCCCAGATCCGGGATCCGGTCGTTACGGTCTCCAATTCTGTCCACAATACTTGAACTTACCTCAACATAAGATAATTTACATCTTTATGACCCAACACAACAATATAAAACACCCCCGTTATAGTCCCAGAGATGAAATTAGAGTAACAATCAAATTTTATTAAACACATTATGAGTTCTTACAACCCAAAAGAGTTACAATATGAATACATACTCTTTGTCATCCATTTACATAAGTCATACTAGTCCATATATTTGGTACTGAAAGAATGAATCTATCCTACCAATAGCTTCTCTTCGGCTCTGGTAGTCTCATCGTCCTCGCCAGCATCGAGTGCGCCTTATGCGAATCATCTGGTCTAGCTGTTGTTGTGATATAATAATAAAGCAAGGGTGAGCAATAGCCCACCAACAATAATATTTAACTGAACGATAATATATCACAGTTCAAAAGTATCTTTCAAACCATATGCCATGCATTTACGGAAATGATGCCAGTATAATATGAACGATGAAGTTACAAGGTAACTTAAAGTATTTATTTGGTGGAAATATCTGCTAAGTCAAAATAAGCAAGATATTATCATTTATCATATAAAGAGGAACTTGCAAGGAAAATATTGCAATTCCAGTTATTAACATTTTTCGAAGTCCTACAACCTGAAAGAAGTCTCTTCGATACGTGTTGCGGAAGACACCGTCAACCTGAAAGAAGTCTCTTCAATACGTGTTGCAGGGAATTCCCAATTTGGGAGATGAACCAATACTGGAATTATCACGCGCCAGCTGTCCCACTCCCAGATGATCAGTCGGGGATGGTACAGCCCAATATAGTTTACTACCGGTAGAAGGAAGAACTGACGGCTCCACTTGTCGATTGCCTTTCATAGTAACTCCCTGGCCAATGGTTAGGTCATGTGATGGACCGCGCGACTCGACCTCTTACACACGACTCCTAGTTTGAATAAATCCACAGCATTGAAACGTAGAGTTTGCCCTCCCTTCCCCAAGTGAAATACTTGTTGATAAGACTCCACAAAGTAGTCGTATCTAGTTGGAAAGGAAAATTCAGCAACATTTCCCAAGCTTTTGCTTGTTAGTGGATATCAACTTGTTCCAACAATCTTACCTCTCGAATGATGAGAAGGTACACACAGACTTAATGAGTCCATAGCAACCAAGTTTCGAGTGAAAAGGATAAACTATGACAGGGAAGTCAACAAGATAAATAACCTTTCTCAAGTAAGGTTCCCTTTTAATTTAAGAGATAGATTCGAGTGAAGAATGGAATCTTGAGGACCTTTCTTAATATAATATTAATCGTATGACTCCGAAGAATTTTCAGAATGATCGAAGGTCGAAGATAATATTTGAAGAAGAATAAACAACATTGAAGTTGTTTCCAAGTATTGAATAAATATTTATAGAATATTTATTGAGTCGGAAGTATTTAATGAATGAAAGAATATTTTACATAATATCTGGAGGTAAAAGATAATCTCCAAATAATATAAATCATTTTTAAAAGAATTTAAAAGAATTAAATAAATATTCCAAGAATATTTATTAACTCAATAATAATTACGGAATATTATTAAATCATAATGTTGCTCGTAAGTAATCCTCGAATGAATATATAGAATTATTTACTAAATAAATCCCTCCTTAAATGAATATTCAAACTAATATTCATTAAGTAATTAAACTCCAATAATTATTTAAAATACTATTCAATAAATAGTCAAACCTTAAATGAATATTTGAAAAATAATATTCATTTAATAAATAATCTTCTAAATGAATATCCAAATAATATTCATTTAGTAATCAAAACTCTAAAGGAATAATCGAAATAATATTTCTTAAGTAAATAGAATTTCCAATGAATATTTTAAAATAATATTCATCAAGTACATAAACCTTAAATGAAGATTCGAAAGTAATATTCATTTAATAAATAACATTCTAATGAATATCAAAATAATATTCATTAAATAATCAATTCTAAATGAATATTCGAAACTAACATTCATTTAATATCTCTCGACTGAGATAATACTCGAATAACATTTCTCAAAATATTTCCAAGTAATTGATACTTTATGGAAATATAAATAACGTTTAATAATAACATTCCTCAATATCAAAAATAATCTGCCGTTGGAATCCCTCCGGGTTTCCACGACTATCTGTTTCTCAAAATACCGACTCCCGGTCTATATTTAAGAATGAATATCATATGCCCTTCGCTAAGAGTCTTACCAAAACAATCCGGCTTATAACTGATAATTCGTATCTAGTCTATAAGCCAATGGCAATTTAGGGAACAGGTATCATAATATAATTTGACAATAGGCATGCATGCTACGGCATATGTAAGATGGCAATCACATATATATATTATCACAACAACAGGTTCAAAGTTTTGAACACTTGCCTGGTAATCGGGTGTGGGTAGAGATAGCGTGTCCTGGGTCTGCTCGATGATCTAAAAACAATCAGAACATTCGAGATTAACCACTTAACACGTTTTAAAAGTCTAGGTATAAACATCACTTAAATCGAAACACGTTTTCGAATTATCTCGTTATACACCTTTTAGTGTAACTCTTTTTATTACTGATACGATCTGACATTTGTTCGTTATTACAACATGTCGTCATACCCACACTTGGTATATACTTAAGTCGTATAATTTCTAAAGTCGATCGATTATGAACCGAGATTATACCTCGAGTTTTATCGTTCGTTTTCTAAGTGTTTTACCAAAGTTATAACCAAGCGGGTTTTTAGGGGTTCGTTCGCGTTTAACTTCGATTCAAACATTTTTATAAAATCGGAAAACGATCCGTTTGATATGTGATTTTCTTTCATACCTCCCTTATGTCCATAGTATTTATTTTCCAAGATTCGCCACTGAGTAACATTCTTTACAAGGGTTCAATTGAAGTTACAAACTTGTACTTACGGTTCCGAACCAATTTTAGTAATTTGACCATAACTCCTAAACCGTAAGTCGGAATGTTTCGATTCTTTCGCCAAAATGATCTATGGCTCGAGATCTACAAGGACCAGTCATAATATTATCAAGGTCAGGAACCTACATTAACTGCCATGCTTGGTTTTTAAGTGTTAACAAAAATTCGGCATTACGACGGCTATAAATCGGACGTTCTAAAAATCGTAACAACACAACCAAGCCACACCGGGCATCAACGCAATTTATAAACATGATTCTCATATCCACAAGTCCTAGAACCACTGATCTTAACCTCAAAATCATCAAGGACTTGAATCATGATTAAATAACTACTAAGAACAACTACATGATCATGTAAACATGCTTATACTAACATCATCACCAAATCTCATCCAAAACTCCATTAAAACTCAAAACAAAAACTTGGGTTCTTGAAGTTTATACCTTCCTTGGAGTGTGTATGCACTTAGTAATCCTTTTATATCTTTAACCAAGCTTAGATCATCCAAGAAATCAAGAAAAACAAAGTTAATTTCTTGAAAGTTACTATTCACCCTAAACTTGTAAAAATCATAGAAAATCGAAAAATAAGAGTTTGGCTCTCAAATTTTTACCACATCTTGGCCTCTTCATAAGATTTGTTTTGAGTCCTAGTTCATCAAATTTTAAGCTTCCTAGCTAGGGTTTTGAGCCCCCTTTTTCCGCTAGACAGAAACTGTCAAGAACAGGGCAGTTTGGTTTCTTCAATTTGGGGAGGATATTTGACTAGGCTATACTCATTAGATTGCCATGACATTTTGAGAAAATATTGCCCATGGAGTGGAGAGGCTGTGTTCAAAATTTGGTGATTTTATCATGGATAGAAATGGAGATATGAATTTTCTTCTTTGAGGGTGTTCTGCTGGGCAGTTTGAACAAAATGGAGAGAATGGAGTTTTTGATCTTTGATTGCTTGGTTCTCTTGCATAATACACCTCATCTTGATAATATCTAGCTAAAGTAGCTTTATTAAAGTGATCATGTCATGCCTTGCATCATTTTATGGACAAGTGTTGGTGTTTTAGTAGTAAGATGATAAGATCAAGCTAACTAATTGGTTTGATTCTAATTGTTCTAGTTACCTTGGTAACTGCTTGATTACTTGGCCTTATCCACTTGCACATGCTTGTATCTTGGCTCCCTACTTGTTTCTTTGTCCGGTTATTGCTCAATTCATTGATCGTTCGGAGGAATAACTTATTCGTTTCTAGTTAGGGTTTTACCGGAAACCGTCTTAATATTTATACTATCATCCTCCATTCTCTTTAATAATTCTTGAACCTATTTTCCTTAAATCCCTTCAATAATTCCTTAAGTCTTTCAGTGTCCAGGGAAATCTCGAGGAAAATAAAAGTGCTATTTTTCAGAATCCGACAGCTTTTACATACACTCTTTTTCCCCCTGGATCAATAATATGAACTCAGAATTTCATTCTGGGTACTTCTATATAGCGTCGTCTAATAATATTCCTACGTCCACCAAAATCACTATTCATCCTTTTTCTTTACTTATTCTCTTAGGGTTGTACAATTGTCCCTGATCTCTTTCAATCGTTCCTTAACCTTTTTACGGAACCACTGGACCAATAACCGATATCGATTTGGATGACATAAGAATAATCTTCTTCTTTAGAAGTATCAAATCTTAATTCCCTAGGAGATAGATAATTCTTATCTAAAGTGTCAACCAATAGTATTCTTCATGGCATATAAATATTTGAATCCAAATCTATTCCTTTCAATCATTACCTCAAGCGTTACATCGTAGTCGTAATCACTATTCACCATTGCCTCAATACATAATAAAAAGTTTTAATTATATCCAAAATTTGGGTTCTTACAGAAGGTGTTGAGCAATCTTTGTGAACTCGGGAATCTGATCCACAGCTAAGCTTTGAAGTGCTTCAACCGTCAATTGTGGTGGAACAGATCCTGATCCTGAAGCACTGCCATGTTGCACAGGCTTCAGCCATTGTGACATAAAGTCAGAGCTAGAGCTAGGCAAACTATACTCCTCAGTTACAGATGCAACTTCTGTAACCGGATGGAATGACTCTACTACTGGTGTCTCCACAGAAGTGGGATGAGTTACACCAATAGTTGATACAGGCACAGAGTCTCTATTGAAAACTAGTGAATCCTTTGTGTTTTTGATGGTGTCATTAGGATATGCCCCAGCTCGCATTCCCTCACCATCTAAATGCAGTTCCTGGGTGGTGAGCAAAGTGTCATGCACTATGTCACTTGAGTCCATTGGCTCACCAAGAGAAGAAAATGCTTGGTGATCAATGCCTTGCTCCTCAATTGCTTGAGTTGCAGGCTCCAAAAAAATTTTAGTGTGAGATTCTGGAAGAGAACTGTCTTTTAGATTTGATTTTGGCAACTCCCCCTGAGAAATAGAGGGAGTTTCAATATTGATGTGCTCTCCACTCAGTGTTGTGTCAGCCTTATCACTCCCAGGTGCTGACTTATTACAAGAAGGTGCATTGGGGAGGATGCTTGATTCTATAGATGCACCCTGTTGAGAGGATGCATCTAGTGAACTGTGTGCCCCTGATTTTACAACTTCAGCCATTTGTGTGACTGAAGAGGTGGTTTTAGATTTCTTCTTCTTCTTCTTTGGCCTTAGTAAGGGTGACTCGGGTTCCTCACATTCTAAACCTAATTCTACAGCCAAGGCTGCTTCAGTTAAGATTTTTAGAGGTTCAAAAGCAACCTATTTTCTCTTCTTCTCCTTTTTACTGACACCACCCTGTTGAGAGGATGATGCAGGTGGCTCTGTGTTTGGTAAAGTGTCTGGCTGAGAGGGTTGGTTAGCAGGCCCTGGGTTAGCATTTTGCTCTACTTGCTTGGGCCTAGCTAACTCTGATTTTGAGGCAGATATTGGCATGTTGTGGGGGTAAGTCCTAAATAAACTCTCTATATGGGGAGTTATTTTGAGTCTTACATCCACGTCATTCCTAGTCTCCAAGTTACCAAAAATGAGTTTGGTCATGGATTTCGGATAGCCCATTCTATTTTTGTCTAACCCAGGCAATTCAATCAATTTATCATCTATGAAATTAAGTACATATTGAATAAAGCGAGGGAAGAAAATTTCATTACCTCTCTTGGCTGAGTTCTTACCAAGTCTCCCATACAATTCTTGCATTATAATCAGTCCAACATCAATCTTTCTCCCATATGCTAGAGCATAGCCAATTTGTTGAACAGGTGTGCTTACTTGGTCAAAACTAGACTTCCTTGCTGTGAAGACTTGAAGAAGAGTGGCAAAAACATAGCTCCATTCTTTTCTCAAGTACTTCCTATTCAAATTTCCAACTTGATTCTATCTGAGTAGTTGATAAAATCAAATAAGTCCTCCAATTCAGCATTAGTGGCTAGTGGGTCATACACTCCTTGTTGTAGGCCCAGTGCTCGATTCATATCTTTAGTGGTGAAAGTGATGTCCTTATCCTGAATTTGCAGTAGATTACATATGAAGTTATTGCATTTTCTAGGGCCACAACCTCCACAATAGCAGTTCTCCAAAATTGTTCTAGTAGGTCTAGATACAGAGTTGGGTTGGCTGAGAGTGCATCCTTGATGTATGATTAAGACATCCATCGAACGAAGCACTTAAAGTTTTCATTGGGTGCTTCAACATTATTGGTTATTGCTATGAAATTGGTGTGGGTAGGAATTGTGAGTTGGGTATTTGCTATTGTTACACAGAGAGATGAGAGAAGAGAACGAAGGTTGAAGAAGAAATTTAGCTTTTGAAGTTAGGGTTTTCAGAGGTTTTGGAACTTTAGCTGCCTGAGAAATCGAATGAAATGATTTGAACAATTGTGGAATTGTATATATGTGAGTGACTTGAGTTGTCGATTAGATATATGTTTTGTATCGACAAGTCAGTCATTCGAGAAGTATAAAACAACTATTCGATAAGTCAAGAAAGGCTTATTCGATATCTCAAGCAGTTTGTAACTCACAGCTGGCAGTTATCTAACTTACAACATAATTCTAAATTAAATAAAATATGTTTTTATGAGTGATTTAAAATTCTGAATAAAAATTCAAAATCGATTAAGATTTAGCGAAAATTCAGCCTTTTTAAATGATTCGATAACTCAAATGTTCTATTCGAGAACTCAGTCATTAGAGAACTCAAATGTTCTATTCGAGAACTCAAATGTCCTATTCGAGAATTCAAGCAGGTCTCTGTTCGATTTCTCCAAAATGCACTATTCGAGAACTCAAGAGTGTTCCAAATAGACTTGTTAGAGAAGTCGACCATAGACATGAAAGTCATTCGAGAAGTCTGACTTATCGAACTATACTTTTCACTCATAAAAATTAATTTTCACTATCTTTTCAAAATTTACCAGAATTATTCAAATGAAGAATATTCTAACAAATTAAATAATGATAGTCTTAAAATTTCATAGAAATTTCAAGCTAATTCAAATATGATTTTCAACATATGCAACAGATTTGAAATATTTAAAAATCATATTTCAGCCAACACTTACTTCAAAAATATTGAGAATTTAGATAAAGTAAGTGTTTACTGCTGCAACAATCTAGTTGATATTTTCACTTAGCCAGATTCTGAAGAATTCAGCATTTCAATCTCACTAACCAACCTTGTGAAGGTGGCTTCATCCAGTGGCTTAGTGAATATATCAGCTAACTATTTATCTGTAGGAACATAATGCAACTCAATGGTTCCATTATTTGCATGTTCCCTAATGAAATGATATCTGATGTCAATGTGCTTTGTCTTAGAATGATTTACAGGATTGGCAACTATAGAGATTGCACTTGTGTTGTCACACATGATTGGAATTCTTTCCAACACAAGTCCATAATCTCTAAGCTGATTTCTAATCCAAAGCACTTGAGCACAACAACTTCCAGCAGCTATGTATTCAGCCTCAGCTGTGGAAGTTGACACAGATTGTTGTTTCTTGCTGTACAAAGAGACTAACCTTTGTCAAAGAAACTGGCAGCTACCTGAGGTGCTTTTCCTATCCACTCTACATCCAGCATAATCAGCATCAGAATAACCAACCAGATTGAACCCTGTGTCCTTAAGATACCATAAACCCAAGTTTGTAGTGCCCTTAAGATATCTGAAGATCCTTTTTATAGCAATCAAATGTGACTCTTTTGGATTTGATTGAAATCTTGCACACGGACATGTAGCAAACATGATGTCTAGCCTACTCGCAGTGAGATAGAGTAAAGAACCAACCATGCCTCTATAGACTGAGATATCTACTCTCTTGCCTTTAGCATCTTCATCCAATTTAGTGGCAGTGGCCGTGGGTGTCTTTGCAGGTGAGCAATCTTCTAAGTCAAACTTCTTCAATAAATCCTTGATGTACTTGGTTTGACTGATAAAGATACCATCCTTCCTCTGACTAACTTGCAACCCAAGAAAGAATGTCAGCTCTCCCATCATACTCATCTCATATCTGCTCTGCATGAGCTTAGAGAATTTCTCACACAGCTTCTCATTCGTAGAGCCAAATATGATATCATCCACATAGATCTGAACTAGGATAATATCATCACCATGCTTCTTGTAAAATAGTGTTTTGTCCAATATGCCTCTAGTGAATTGATTTTCCAGAAGAAATTGTGATAAAATATCATACCTTGCCCTTGGAGCCTGCTTAAGTCCATATAATGCCTTAAGCAATCTGTAGACAAACTCTGGGAAATGTGGATCCTCAAAGCCAGGTGGTTGTTGCACATAAACTTCTTCTTCCAACTCTCCATTCAGAAATGCACTCTTGACATCCATTTGATAGACTTTAAATTTCAATGAGCAGCAAATGCCAAGAATATTCTGATGGCTTCCAATCTAGCAACAGGGGCAAATGTCTCATCATAATCAATGCCTTCCTATAGAGAGTATCCTTTTGCAACCAACATTGCTTTATTTCTAATGACCACACCATTTTCATCCATCTTGTTTTTCAGAACCCATTTTGTTCCAACAATGGTTCTGTTCTGTTGTGCAGGTACAAGTTCCCATACTTTGTTTCTTTCAAATTGATTCAGCTCCTCTTGCATAGCAATAATCCAATCTGGATCCAACAGTGCATCATCAAGTTTCTTAGGCTCAATCTGAGATAGAAAACAACCATAGAGACATTCATTTTGAGTTGCTCTCCTAGTTCTCACTCCTGCATTTGGATCTCCAATAATTTGCTCTGCAGTGTGTGACCTATCCCATTTCCTTGAGTGCTCAGTTTGATTTCTCAACCTTGATGTTGCTTCATCATTCAAGACATGATCATTTTCATCATTCAAGACATTTTCATTACCTTGAGTTGCTCCTCTTAATGTTCGAGCAAAACCCATCAGGTAACTTCATGTAAAGCAAGGATGAGCAGACAATCTTTTTTTCTTTATGCAATAAGTTCCAAGATATCATCAGTAACTTCTCTTTTTTCGGGAGATTTTGGCCTCAGCTCCATTTTTATTCCAATATCAGCCATATCAAGACGGACAAATTCTCTATCTTTTGTCTTCCCGGGAATATTTAGCAAGGTATCGGTTAAAGCTTCACATATATTTTTCTCGATATGCATCACATCGAGGACATGTCGAACCGGCAAGAACTTCCAATACTCAAGCTGGAAAAATATAGACAACTTTTTCCAAATTGGTCGAGGTTCCCCTTTCTTCCATTTAGGTTGGTGTTGTGTTTTACCATAAACATGGTCTCTGAGTGGTTGTAACATTTCAAACACCTCTTCCCCAGTTAAAGGAATATGAGCTGACAACTTCTCCACGGTGTTATCAAAGGATGATTTTTGCCTTCTATATAGGGATGGTCACGGGCCAACCACCTACGATGCCTCATAACCACTGTCTTTTTGGAATTAGGCAACCTGGTAGCTTTTGTTTGATCAATGCAAACAACACAAGCATTATACCCTTTAACGATATTACCAGACAAGTTGCCTAAGGCTGAATAGTCAGTAACTGTCCACAACAAAATTCCACTAAGTATGAATGACTCTTTCTTATATGCGTCGTAGACTTGTTTCCCATGCCATAACTTTTGTAGATCTTCTATAAGTGGCTGAAGGAACATATCAATATCATTTTCGGGCTGATTTGGTCCGGATATCAACAAACTTAACATAATATACTTTCTATTCATACAAAGCCATGGTGGTAGGTTGTAAATCGATAGCAAAACAGGCCAACATGAGTGGTCAGTCCCTGGTCCTTGGAAAGAGTTGAATCCATCGAAGGATATTGCTAACTGAAGGTTCCTAGTCTCTGAATTAAACTCAGGCCACCTTTCATCGGCATCCTTCCATGTCTTTGAGTCAGCAGGATATCTAATTTTACCATCTTTTTGTCGCTCAGTGTCATGCCAAGTCATATCCTTTGCAATCTGAGGTGTATTGAACAAATTTCTCAACCTTGGTATTAACGGAAAATACCATAGAACCTTAGCAGGGTCCCCTTCTAGTTCTTCTCATTTCTTGTTGAACTTCGATCTAGAGACCCAGCATATTTGGCAAATTGTATCATCTTCATCCCTCTCACCACGATATAAGAGACAATCATTTGGACACACGTGTATTTTTTCGTAATCCATGCCTAAAGCACATAAACTCTTCTTGGCTTCATCGAAGGAAGAAGGCATTTTGTTGCCTTCCGGAAGCATTGACGCAACCAAGACAAGGACATCAGATAAGCATTTATCATAAATACCATGCTTTGCTTTTAAATTATACAACTTGACTAAAGCACTCAGACTAGTATAACTCTCACATCTAGGATAAAAGGGTTCATTTTCACCTTGAACATGGTTGATAAATTCAGAGGAATCTAATGAAATATCCTCATCATCGACACTAGACTGCCCCATTCTTGTTCGATCAACTGATGATTCTGAGGTGCCATCTTCACCAACCCCAACACTCTCTACTGAATTTTACTCTCTATGCCATATCCAGCACGTATATGTTGGATCAATACCATGTTGAAAAAGATGATCTCTAATAGTCCGAGTATTCTACGATTTACTATGAGCGCATCTTAAGCATGGACAACTAATTTTATTCTCATTAAATCCATTCTCAAATGCAAACATGAACAACTCTTCCACTCCTAATTGAAATTCTCTTGAGCGTCTATCAGCAGTCAACCAAGATTTATCCATTTTCTACTCAAATAAAGCTATACCAGTACAATAATACCAGTACAATTTTAAACAAAGCTGAAACGAGATGAAGAAAAGAGGCGGATCTGAAGATCTATATATATATATCCATTACCTGAATAAGAAGAGCTGCAATGAGAAGAGATTCAGACAAAGAGAATCCAGTGTTTATGTAAAGAGATGGAAAGAGATTAATTGAATTAATGAGAGGCGGCTGACAAAGAGAATAATGAGAATGAGAAATTCACACAAAGATACATTTCAATTATGAGAAAAAGGACCCTGAGATTAATCTCAGGCAACTTTTGTGAGATACTCTTTAAAATTTGTTGGGCCCGCAGGGCTAATTAATAAAATTTTAAACAAATTTTGATTTTACAAAAATACCCATCCATATTTACATATAAAATTAAGTTATCTCAGGGAACTTACTTGAGATATATCTTAGGCTCCCTACTCTCTTCAATTATTATTATTCAAACTAACTTATTGCCGGCTAGTACTCAAACTAATTTCAAACTTAGATTATAACAAAATAAAAAAAATCAAATTTTCCAGATCGTTAGATTAATAACAATTCAATCTACACCGTTGTTTTTTAATTAATATTATTTCATTTCCCCCACATAATTTTCTCTATATTATCGCCTAAATTATTTAATGCACTATTTGGACAACGGTTTACAAAATTAATAGTTGTGTGAACGTTGTCACACATGTCCTCTAACATAACAATTTTTAACAAAACAATGTATCCATATACTTTAAAAAAATGTAACCATATACGAAATAAAATACTCTTGTATTCCTTTTACAAGCTAGGTTATATCGTAACCATATACTATATATTTAATCTTTGGTTTCGAACTATATTAACAAATTGTAAATACATAATATTTTGGACTTGTTAATTCTGACAAATTTATAAGGAGGCACGAAATCATAGGCAAAAGCAACATGAGACATTTAATGTTTAGGGTTAGGGTTTAGGTTTAGGGTTTAGGGTTTAGGGTTTAAAGCTAGGGTTTAGGGTTTAGCTGGTGTTAAGGCTAGCTGTAAACGAACCGAACCAAATCGAGCCCTTTAACCGAATAGAAATGAGCCGATCTTGAGCTTGTTCACGAACACCTCAATTCGTTTACAAGTCTAGCTAGCTGGTGTCTTTCTCAATCGAGCTTGTTCACCAATAGCTTGTTCACGATCGAGCTTAATTAATGTTCAATCTGTATGGTTTTACGAAAATCGTATATAAAAGGTTGGGACTTGTGTACTTAAAAATATGACATCATGAAGATGTTATCATAGTCAAAAGCGAAATGCGCCATTTTATTCGATTTACATCATGAATTTTGAAGTTAAAAGTTAGACAACGGTGTCCGAAAATAACACTTGTATGAATAATGTAAAACAAGTGTTTTACTAATAAAGTGTTGTCTTGGAACATATGTGAAGGTTTCATTCTAATTTCCTCATTTTTATCAAAATTTATTATAACAAATTAAAAAAATTAAAAACAATTATTTTTCAAAAAAATTCAGATCAGTAGATTGACAACAATTTAATCTACACCGTTGATTTTTCAACAAATAACACCAAAATAATATAAGTATAATTTAAATAACTAATCTATAATAACACCAAAATAACATTCTTATTAATTAAAAAAAATTATCTCAAATAATTCTAATCGTTAGATTAGATTTGAGTTGAATCTGAACCATTCATTTTTATTCCCCCCCTTCCCAAATATTTCATTTTTATTCCCCCCCCCCCTTATTCCCCCCTTCCCAAACAAACACTCCCCGGTTTTTATTTCCCCAAACTTCAAACTCCATTATATACAATCTAACTACAAACTCTCGAAACTCCAAACTCTCCAAACTCCAAAGTCTCGAAACTCCAAACTCTCCAAACTCCAAACTCTTACCAAAATCTCCAATGTAAGCACTTGTCTGAACAATAGAAATTTCTACATGTTTTAGGGTTATCATCTACATGAGCTTTTGGGGGGTTTTTGATTTAGGGTTGTTCTTTGCTTGGGTTTTTATTTCTTGAACTCATCAGTTGTTTATTTTTGTTATATAGTTGTTGATTTGGGGGTTTATCATTTGTTTCGATTTGGGTTTTTACGAAACCCTCTTTTGGGTATTTGTTATTCTTGAGTACATATATGTGTAAATGTGTAATTATTGACATTTTTAATCTTAAGCAGATTATGGCGCCTTCTAAGAAAAAGATCAAATCTTTCGAGGCAGCAATTGGAAGAAAAACTCGATCATTCAACACAGTTCAAAATGCACTGAAAGTGGTGAGGTCTAGAAGACAATCGAGGTCATTGAACATACACTACTAGAAAAACGTCAATAGACATCGATTTTTAACCTATGTCTAGCCATTTTTGAACCGATGTCTAGGTGGGTGTAGAGAAAGGTCCAGCCCTTTTACATCGGTTTATAACCGATGTCAAATACTATCTGGCACATCGTTTTCTAGCAACCAACTGATGTTACATAGTATCTGGAACATTGGTTACTGGCAACTAACCGATATGTATCTTATATATTAACATCAGTTCAAGGAAAGAAATGATGTTAAACATAGTAACAAACATCAGTTCTTTAAACTTTTCGTTGTATGTAGCATCCTTCAACAATAGTTTATGTTTATGAAACAATGACTTAAGCTCCCTTAGACATCAATCATAAACTGATGTCAAAAGCATGAACAATGTGACGTTATTATGTTTAAATTACATCAGTTTGTTTTGTGCTAACGATGTTGCTGTGTGTAAATTACATCAGTTTCATTTGTACAAATGATGTTTCTACTTATTATAAACATTGGTTTCATTGAATTTATCTGATGTATTATTGTTATAACAATGCTAGCCAAAACAGTAGCATATCCATTCTCACAAACCAAATTAAGAAAGAAATTCTCACATAAATCAAAAAACCAAACTTTGTATATTAATGTAACAAAGACATTCATCACAATTGTTCAAAACAAGTCCATATATTCTAAAACTAAGAGAACACTCAACGAGGAACAAAAACTAAGTCACAAACCAAAACTAGAATGGCACCAATAACGTATAGTCCGCCAAAATTAGATGCATAACAACAACGAAGTTTGAGATCGAGCGAACGATCTTTTTCCACGAGCTGCATAACATCTTGTTCCACGTGCTGCATAATGGTATGTGCAAACAGTTGGATTTCTTGATGCTTTAGTACTAGCACGGAATTCATTAGAAAATTCACGGGCCTATAAAAGATCAAGAATAAACACTAAAAAACCTGAGAACGCTACACAAATTGCACTTCAAATTTCTAAGTTTCAGCTAAATAAATTTTCTCATTACAGTAAATGTCAAGATATTAGCAGGTTCTCTAGCTACAAATTATGCCACTTAAATTTTATAGTATGAATTATCGCAACTGAAACATTATAGTTCTAACTGAATTGTAAACTATGAAACTATCAGGCAAAAATAACTTCAGTTTATATTCTGGGTTCTGCTTTGCTATGTACACATTAGCAATTGGCAATAGCCGCAATACTGATGAACAAATTTATCCTATCACAATAGATCAAAGAAGGTCAAAATTAAGTGGCCTAATAACGCTAATGCTAGAATTTCAAAAGACTGTAATGTATGATTCCAAATATGCCAACCTGAATTAATTATAAGTTTGTAGTCCAACAAACTATTTGAGATAGTCAGTCTATAGGTTACAGGTGACATATATGCTATCATATTTAATTTCCTTCAAGTAAGGATTCAATATTAACACAGACAAGAGAAGAAATTGTATATATACCTTGAACTCCAACAAGTTCTAACGTGCAATCTTGTCAGAACAATTAATTTGGACAGTACCAATTACTTGTGAGCAATCACCTAATACATGAGGCGGATACTTCAAAAATTCGTAGGGGAAAATATCAACTAATAAGCATCTAAACTAAATTAACTGAACATAGATAAACTATAAAGATATCTACAAACTATTAAGATACCTACATCATCTAGTAGTAGTCCAGGTTGTAAAAGTGTATAACATGCGGAAGAAATTGGAGATAGCACCAAGAGACAAACATAAAGATAAAATTTATATACATTTTTAATCATGTACACATAAGAAAAAACAGGTCAATATCTGAATTGTCAATCAGGCCAAGCATATATTTTTTTCAGAAAGAATTAGAAGCGTAGAAGTTAAAGGCACCGGAGATACCCAATATTTACCATTTGTCCCTACAGATGACTCCAGAAATTCTTCCATAAGATCATTAAATTTTTGTGTAGAGGAACGTGAATACCCTTCTCTCACCGAACTACTTAAACAAGGAAAAAGTTATGAGCTCAATGATGCATCTCCACCTAAACAAATAACAAACACAATATAAAATTGGAAAAAAGATTTCGATGCAGTCTCACTATTAGATACTTAAGATCATAGACACTTACACGACAACTGTGATTTGTAAAGATGTAATTTCCAGCCAGGCTTCAGTTTGTATTTTCCTTGCGCAAACCCATCTGCCTCTAGTTGGAAAAGGAAATCATCACTTGCAAATTAAGGGAGCTACAATAAGCCTTTCTTAGTGGGCCAAGGCAGTTCTTGTCTAGGCACTGCAATTTTGCAGATATAATGACAGAAAATAGTAGATTTATTATCATTACTATCGTATATGCTTATCAAACCTGACCTACAGGTGTTGCAAAAGGCGATCATATGTTCTGCAAAGATAACAATAATTTCAACAGAACAAGAGAAACTTATGGTAATTTTGTCATTTACATTAGAAGATATATGTTCAATTCTATTAAAAAAATTAATTTTAAAATTTAATTAGTTATAAATTATATTCCAATTTCGTGAATAGATATTTACAATTTTGACTCACACTGTGCCATCCCATCCATCATTGGAACTTAAACACACCAATTTAATTTCAAATATAATGCCCCTTCAGTTTTGCTCACTTTTTTTTTATTTCAATCCTAGCTCATTCATATTCTTCCCCAACCAAAAGGAGCACTAGATTGAGGATATAAATGTAAAGTTCTGCCCAGGGAAAGTTCCAAATAGCTATTATAGATATAAAAATATAGCTATGTTTGCCAATATTCCTAAAGGCTTACCGCGTCATATAAGCAAATCTTGGTTGATAAAATTTTTCACATTAAGCATTACGTCTTAATGTAAAAATAATATTCCTACAGAAATTGGAAGAGAGGTATTTGACTTTTTAGGTACTTACTAGATCCACCAAATATTACTTCAACCATGATTGGACCCAATTCTTGTATAACTATTAATCAACAGTCAAATTTAATCAACGGTCATTAACAAAGAAAAACAACATAAATACCTGAGAGAAGTAACTTCTATTTACGAGCAGCAGCTAGAGAACCATGTGACTTAATCAAAATGCCAAGTGAACCTACAATGAAGCTAACTAATTTCAAGACTTGATTGTTATTTGAAAACACTAATTTACAATTGCCAAATTATAATTTCTGGACCCCAACTTCTGAGGATCAAGCTTTGAAGTAATTTCTGGACCTCAACTTCCAAATTGCTGAAGAGGAAAAACTTGGAATCCAGGTAATGAAGCTCATTCCCTGCAAGACAAAATGAGAGTTGTGTGACTATACTGAAAAAAGGAGAGCAACTTTGGCTGATATGGATATCAATATACTCTAGCATATGGACAACAGAAGGGCATCAACCACTGGTACCTCATTCTGTAATTTAAATCTATTCAATCATATATATTTATATATGCTTAGAGAACTACTTGAATTCTAAATTGGAAGTGAGAGGAATAACTTTAAGATAAACTATACAACTGCTAGTAAAATTAAACCTTTCATGATAATCAGACCCAGTTACCAGATCAGTTACTAAGATTATAAGCATCTGCATCTTTGTTAGCAAAAAAAAGCAAAATGGAAGTGAGCTTACACTTCTCGTACATCAATCAACTGAACCGCATCAATGAAACTCGGATCTTGAATTTTCACATGTAGCTCATCAGGTTGAATGTCTTTCAGAACATGTTCTTCCCTGTATATAAAAAAACTGATAAGAACCCCAATGTACATCGCCTATAACAACAACACGGAAAACAGATAAACAATCTAATTATTTGTATTCTAAAAGCACACTTTTTCAAGATAAATTTAAGAAACTACCTCTCTGATAGAACTTGTACTAAATGCCAGCCAAATTTAGTCTTGCACCTCACAACTTTGTTTAAAGGTGCACCGAATGAAGCCTCCTCAAACTCTGCAACCTAAAACATCATAATATATCCACCGATCATATAAGAGCATTATTCAGGATGTGAATATGCTATTTATCTGAATTGTTGAAAATCAATGAATGTAAATATATCATTTATCTGAGTTATTGATCATAATATCTTTGAACAGGTTGCCCGCATAATCAACACATTTAGTCAGGCATATATATGATTTGACAATATGCTTCTTCTAAGTTTATGGTGATGCATGTTACTATCCTAAATTACCATTTCTGTAAAACTTTGGCCATTGAATAAATCCCATAAACTGACTTGGTGTAAAAGCAGGGGTTGACTAAGTCATACCGTCTCTGTCAAAGAAAAGAAAGAAAGTTAATCCAGTTACGCCAGTAGAAAACAGTCAGGGAATAAAATTGTTGAAATGTGGTTTTGTCACGATGCACAGAATTGTGAAACGCAAGATAAATAAGGAAAAGCTTTTAGTGTTGTTTAATAAAAAGGGAGAGCCGTATGATGATGCTGCAAAAGAGATGCAGTCGTATATCGGAGTTTTATCAAGGACAAAAGCCCCGATTTGGCATGATACTTGGAAGCAAGTTTCTGAGGATACGAAGAACAAAATATGGGAATGTGTGCAGGTAAAATTCAATCCTCCACTTAATTATTTTACAAACATTGGGTTCTCTTCTTTGAATATGCAATTCTAAATTTAATTTTGTTTCTTATGTATGTAGATGGCTTTCGTTGTACCCCCAACAACAAGGAAATTGATAAGGAATTATGCATGTACAAAGTGGAGGGAGTTTAAATCTCGGCTCACGAAACACTATGTTCTTCCATTCCGGGACGAACCAGAAAAGCTCAGGCTCCAGCTGAGTATACATTCATTGAAAAGTCGGGCTGGGATATATTTGTTGCTGGTCGTTTGGGAATCGAATTTATGGTTACTGAAAGGCATATGACTCAGCCTATTTGTAGTTAGAGGATCCTAATCAACTTAAACCAAATTGTAATAAGTAAATATACATATGAACTGTCACAGGAATCTCAAGAAGTATTATCTGTCAGAAGAAAGAAGAAAAGTCAATCTATAGTTTTGATGTCGTACACTGGAAGACGATTCAGTTATCTGATCAAGCCCCAGTATAGCATTGAAGTGAATGGATTCATTGGAACAGTGACAGAGATTTTTCGAGTGATAGTTTGAATGTCAGTTACAGTACAAGAGAATTGAGAGAAGAAACAAACCACAACCTAAAGTCTAAAGTGAAGAAGCATCATTGAAGTTAGTCGTTCATGAACCAGACAGTACATCGAACGTCAACACAAGTCAGTGGTAATTCTTTATTACCTTCAGTGGTTTGTAAGAATTAGATTAATTATTTATTGATTTAATTAAATTCATTTATAATTGATATAAATCATTTAGTTGATTTAATTAAATGAATTAATTCTAGAAGAATTAATTTATTTATTAAATTAATTATTGTATCAATTAAATATGAATTAGTTAATCATTAATTAATTAAATAGATCAATATGACTTGAAGAAAGAAGGTTGAATTATGTCTTGGAGAAGAAAAATTCGGTATGACCTAAATTAAGTCATACCGACAGTATTCAGGATTATGTCTTACCGAGCCATTCAAGATTATGTCTTACCGACCTGATTAAGTCATACCGACTTCCTGCCAGCTGTTTTAAGTCTTACCGAATTTTTATTAAGTCATACCGACCAGGTTTATGTCTTAATGGAGGTTTGTGTAAGTCTTAATGAAGAAAAACTAAGTCTTGGAAGCAGTTTAAGTCATGCTGGAGCAGTTAAATATCCTACAGAAAGCTAGCAAGACTTGTGACTGATACAAAAGAACAGAACACAGCAGATTAAGTCATAACCAAGAAACAGAGCAGAAAATATCAAATTCAGCAGAACAGAATTCTCTCTCAAGAACACCAAGAACACCAAAGCTTAAACAATTCCCAGAAATTCAAGTTCTTCATCTTTGTAATATTATATCCGCTAGAACTTGTCTATTTGTGATTCTTGTACTACTAGCGAATTAAGTTTCCTAGTTCTTATCTTGATTATTATTAACTAAATTAGAAAAGTTCATGTCGAATTTTCTAATTAGTTATTAACATCTTGATAAGTTGTTAAACTGATTTTGTAACACCACATCAAGTTAATATACAGTTATATTCAACTTGAAAAATTGTGTTAAATAATTCCGCACAAATTTGTCTTTGCTAAAATATTATCTAACGGACAAATTTCGATAAAAAGGTAAAGATTGTATTCAACCCCCCCTTCTACAATCTTATCGGACCAAACAATTGGTATCAGAGCCGATTGATTGATACACAAATCAAAGATCCCATTTTACTCGATTAAAAATCATCCCCGAATTTTTTAACTTTTTTAACTCTCTTAAAAAATTCATCATGTCTTCTAAAGTTGGAACTATGAAAATTCCCAAATATGACAAAAACAGTTATGATATGTAGAAGAACAAAATGTTAATGTTCCTCGAGGTTGCAAATCTTAAATACATGAAAGTCTTATCAGAAGGACCAATAATACCTTTTGGATTAATTCCTGAAGTTGTCACTGATGGAAAAGTTGTTGCCCCTACAAGGTTTGTACACAAAGATTCTTCTGAATACATTCTTGTTGAAAGAGAGGAAGCTGGACTTGACATTAATTTAAGACTGATCTTAATAGATTCTCTAGATTCTGTAATGTACAGTCATGTGATAAACTGCAAGACTGCAAAGCAAATATGGGAAACCATTGAAACTGTGAATGAAGGAACAGAGGAAGTTAGGGAGAATCGACTAGAAATTCTGACATCTGAGTATGAACACTTTTGATCAGCATCCAATGAAAGTATCAAGATGTGTTTGAAAGATATAACAAACTTGTCAACAATTTACAAATGCATGGCAAGTACTACACTCAGAAAGAGATCAACAGAAAATTTCTACTGTCAATGCCTGTTCATCTAGAACATAGGATTACAGCTATCAGAGAGTCGAGGAATCTAAGTGAAATTACTGTAGAAAGACTCTTTGGTGTTTTAAAAACCTATGAACTGGAACAATCTCAACAAAAGGAGATTTATGGAAAAGGAAGAGTTGCTAATACTTCTACAGCTCTTATTGTTGAGAACAAACAGGAAGTGGAAGATAAGGTTATTCAATCTTGTAGTGTTGACAGTGGCAAGCTTGAAGTTGAAGTTGGTCAAACGAATGCTAGTCCAGATGAAGGAGACTTCTATTCGTTAGAAGAGCTAGATCAGTTGGAAGATGAGTCCATGGCCTTGTTGGTAAGGAAATTCAGTAACTTCAGATTCAGGAAGAATCCCAAGTTCAGGTACAAATCTAACTATAACAGGTTCCAAAGAGGAGGTTCTTCATCCTCAAGTAACAGAGGAGGTTACAAAACTGGAACGGTTGAAAGAAGTAAAATTAGATGCTACAACTGTAATGAACTTGGACATTTCGCTACTGAATGTCAGAAGCCAAAACAAAACCAAAGAAAAGACTTTGGATCTGAGAAGAAGAAGACAGGTAAAGCCTATGTGGCTGCTGGAAAGAGCTGGGATGATACAGACTCTGAAGAAGAAGAGTATGGCAATCTTGCCCTGATGGCAAAATCTGATAACTCCAGTGGTACTTCATCTGAGGTATCATGTACTGAAAGTCAATATATTTATCAACTTAGTGATTCACTAGGTTGTGCTAATAGAGAGATTGAAAGGATCAATTTGTTAAATACAGATCTTAGTAATCAATTATCAGAATTACACGATGTACAAAATTGCCATGATAAACAAAAATCAGAAATAAGAATTCTAAAAGAACTTGAGAGGTCTCTAGCGTTGATAGTGGTTCAACAACGTGAAACAATAGCTGAGCTAGAAATAAGGGTTAGTGCTACTTCTAATTCATGTAAAGTGGCTAAACAGTTGTTTAACCAACAAGCTATTAATCAAACCGTAGGAATTGGGTTTGATTATAATGAAGCTATTGGACGAAAAAGCATTATTACCCCTAATCGTGTCAGTGCTGTAGAAAGGGGTATACCAATAGTGCTTAAGGGTGTTAGTAACCCACTCTTTAAGACATCCCTAGCAGAACCTTTGGATACAACATCTTTAATCATTAAGGAAGAGATGCGCATTGAGGATTTAGCTAATGGTGTAGTCTTAGAAAGTAATCAAGTTGTTAAAAATGATGAAGATAGAAAGTCTGTGTTTAAGAAAACAGAAAGAGTTGGTGAGTCTACTAGTTCCTTGAAAACTAGTAGTAGAAGTAACAACACGAATAAATGCAACAACATATCTACCATGCATGCTATTCCTGTTATTGATACTACTCATAAGAAATGCAATGCTGTTAATTGCATGTCTTGTGCTTTTAATATAATGTCTGCTTACTTTAACGGTAATCATGCACGTGTTGATAAGAATGTTCCTAGACAGCATATGAGCAGAAATAAACATGTTAGATCCAAGACTGTAACACCACCTCATTCTAAGACTAGGACTCCAAGTCCTTCTCAGAATATGGTGAAGACATGGTTACCCAAGCTGAAACCAAAACAAGTTAAAGCTGTTTACAGGGTTAAATGTCTAGTACCTGAAGAAAATGTTGTTAAAATAAAAAGTGTTGCTTTGCCTGATAAAGGCCAATTCTTTAAGTATTCCGGACCCAATCAAATTTGGGTTCCGAAGAAAGTCTAACCAATTTGTCATTGCAGGGTTTAAAACAGGTTGATCGAGTCATGTGGATTCTGGACAGTGGATGTTCAAGACATATGATCGGAGATAGAGCCCTGCTGACAAATGTGGTGGAGAAGGCCGGCCCAGTCATTACCTTTGGAGATAACAGCAAAGGTAAAACTGATGGATATGGCAGATTAGAAGCTGGAAATGTTATCGTTGAAGATGTCTCTTTTGTGAACGGCCTTGAGCACAATTTGCTCAGTATTAGTCAATTCTGTGACAAAGGTTATGAAGTTCATTTCAACAAGAAGAATTGTCTAATATAACACAAGAGAAATGAAAGGCCGCAGTTGACTGGAGTAAGAAAAGGAAACTTGTACATAGCCAATATGAACTCTGGAAGCACAGAAGAAATTAGATGTTTTTATTCAAAGGCATCCACTGATGAAAGTTGGTTATGGCACAAGAAACTTTCTCACCTAAACTTCAAAACAATGAATTCTCTAGTTAAAAGAGAGTTGGTGAGAGGTTTACCTTCGATTGAATTTACTCAGGAAGGTCTATGTGATGCTTGTCAAAAAGGAAAGTTAAAAAGGGCAACTCACAGGAGCATTAACACATCATCAATAACTGAACCATTACAACTTCTCCATATGGATCTGTTTGGTCCACTTAGTGTGATGTCCATGTCAAGAAAAAGATATGCTTTAGTGATTGTTGATGATTTTTCAAAATTCACATGGGTACTATTTCTGAACTCAAAAGATGAAACTCCACAACTGGTAGTTGATCACATTAAGTTAATTGAGCTGGACTCTAATCGTCCAGTAAGAGCTATAAGGTCAGACAACGGAACTGAATTCAAGAATGCAGTTCTGAATGACTTTTGCACTGAAAAGGGTATAACTAGACAGTACTCGGCTCCAAGAACTCCTCAGCAAAATGGGGTAGTTGAAAGAAAGAATAGAACCTTGATTGAAGCTGCACGTACTATGCTAAGTGAATCAAGGCTTCCTTTGAGCTTTTGGGCTGAAGCTGTCAACACTGCATGCTATACCCAGAATCGAACACTTATCAATAAAGACTTAATGAAAACACCATATGAAGCTCTACATGACAAGAAACCAACTCTCAAGTACTTCCATGTATTTGGGACAAAATGCTTTGTGCTGAAATAAGGAGATGATCAAGGTAGTAAATTTGAAGAAAAAGCACATGAAGCAATATTTATTGGTTATACTACAAGAGCCTACAAGGTGTATCTTATTGATCAACAGAAAACTATGGAAAGTGTCAATGTTACATTTGATGACACAAAACTCCCAAGTATCCAAAATGAAGATCCATCTGAAAAGCTTAAGTTTGATGATATGTCAGACTCAGATTCAGATGATGACAATCAACCTGACGTTGTTGCTGATAATAATAAACCAAATGTTGGTGGTAATGATCAAGGTGATGCTGGTGAAAATAATGATAATTTTCAAGACACCATTGATACTCTTGAACCATCAACAAGTCAAACTGGCAACAACTCAGGGGGAGATAATGAAGGATCAACAAGTCATACTCAACATCATACTGAAGATCAAGGCGAATCATCAAGATCAATTCTTCCCAGACAAACTGTTTGGAATAGAGCTCATCCTTTTGAGCTGATTCTTGGTGATCCAGATGTTGGTGTGAAAACAAGAAGAGCTTATCAGAATCAATGTAACTATTCCGGGTTCTTGTCTGTCATGGAACCTAAGAAAGTAGAAGAAGCTCTATCTGATCCTGATTGGGTGATTGTTATGCAAGATGAACTCAATCAATTTAAGCAACTAGAAGTATGGAAGCTGGTACCCAGACCTAAAGATAGAAAAGTGGTGGACACAAGATGGGTATTCAGAAACAAACTAGATGAAGATGGCACTGTGATAAGAAACAAAGCAAGACTGGTAGCTAAAGGTTATTCTCAAGCTGAAGGCATTGATTATGACGAGACCTATGCTCAAGTGGCAAGACCTGAGGCCATCAGAATATTCTTGGCATTTGCATCCTATTCAAGATTCAAAGTTTATCAAATGGATGTCAAGAGTGCCTTTCTGAATGGTAAGCTAGATGAAGAAGTGTATGTAGAACAGCCCCCTGGTTTTGAAGATCAAGATCATCTGGACTATGTCTACTTTCTTTACAAAGCTATCTATGGTCTTAAGCAAGCCCCAAGAAAATGGTATGACACTCTCTCTGAATTTCTATTAGAAAATGGTTTTATAAGAGGTGTCATAGACAAAACGCTCTTCACTAAAAGACATAAGAATGATATAATACTAGTCCAAGTCTATGTGGACGATATTATATTTGGGTCTAGTAATGAGCTTCTATGCAAGAAGTTTTCTAAGTTAATGCAGGGTAGGTTTGAAATGAGCATGATGGGAGAACTGAAATTCTTTCTTGGATTACAAATAAGTCAGAGACAAGATGGAATATTTATTTGTCAATCCAAGTACATCAAGGAGCTCCTCAAGAAATATCACATGGAGGAGTGCTCATCAGCAAAGACACCATCAACTATAGCTGTCAAAATTGGTTTATGTGAAAGTTCTGCCAAGGTAGATATCACAGGCTATAGAGGTATGATTGGCTCATTGCTTTACCTAACTGCTAGTAGACCAGATATAATGTTTGCCACATGCTTGTGTGCAAGGTTCCAAGCGAACCCTAAAGAAATCCATCTCACTGATGTCAAAAGAATCTTAAGATATCTAAAGGGTACGCCTAATTTAGGCATCTGGTACCCTAATGAATCTGGTTTTACTTTAATTGGATATACAGATTCTGACTATGCAGGAAGTGTTGTAGATAGGAAAAGTACATCTGGGAGTTGTCAATACCTAGGTGGAAGATTGGTATCCTGGTTCAGTAAGAAACAGCAAACATTTTCCAACTCTACAGCCGAAGCTGAATATATAGCTGCTGGAAGCTGTTGTGCTCAGATCTTATGGATTAGGAATCAATTAATGGACTATGGCATTGTATTGGAAAATATTCCTATTTTATGTGATAATACAAGTGCCATAGCAATCGCCAGCAATCCTGTGCAGCACTCAAGGACAAAGCACATTGACATAAGGTATCATTTTATAAGAGAGCATGTAATGAATGGTACAGTGCAACTACTATTTGTAGGCTCTGGAGATCAAACTGCAGATATTTTTACTAAGTCGCTTAATGAATCCTCATTCACTAAAATTGTTAGTGAATTGGGTATGTTAAACAGTCCTAGTAATTAATACTGTTAATATCTGAAATTTGATCTTTAATAATTTTGCAAGTGATTATTCTGTGAATATTTGTTGTTTGAAATTACTTGTATAATTATTTTACCATCTGATTTTCTTGCTTGTTTAGTTATTTTTCACTCTGTTTATTCATATTATTTGATACTTCATATTTCTGTATTTTTAGAATATTTGTAGATATTTATTTCTATTTTAATAATTAATTTATCATATGTTTTGTAATGTTTGTCCTGTTAATATTGCTTTGTTTTCGTTAATAGGATAGCATATGGTATTTATAATTATTTTTATTATTTGTTTAATTTTCTATAATATTTTTATTATTTTTATAAGTTAATTGTATATTTTATTGTGTTTTTAATGTTTGTTTAAAGTAAATATGACTTAAAATTAGGAAAAACTATCAATATGACTTAACTTAAAATCGGTATGACTTAAACAGGTTAAGTCTTACCGAGTTTTTGTTAGATTAATTCATATTCTCGAGTTTGTTAACATTAGGTCTTATTCGAGTTTTTAAATTAAGTCTTATCAGTTAAGTCTTATTAGATTTATTAAAATTAGGTCTATGTCTGTAATTTAAATTAAGTCTTATTCGGTTATTAAGTGTAACACCCCCAGATCCGGGGTCAGGGATCTGGTGGTTACGGTCTTACATCCATTCATAATACTTGACTTGAGTCCACAATAAATAAATCACATGCTGTGACCCCACAATAATATCCACTCATACACACAACAGTTATAGTCTCAGAGATGAAATTGAAATAAGTCCATAATATCAGAGTTTACGAATAAAAGTTATTACAAGCCATATGATATGTTTAAAGGTTTTGCCGTTGATTAACGTTAATGTTACATATAAATAGACTGATAAACAAAAGCTGCCTATCTATGCTACCTCAGCAATGGCAGCAAGGACATCAGCGGGTAGTCCTCGAACGGCGGTAACCTGCTTGCGCCGAGTGCGCCTGACGCGGGCCATCTGTCCTAGCTGTTGTTGTGATAATATGAACAAAGCAAGGGTGAACGAAAGCCCACCAACAATAATATAACTGAACAGTGATACATATATACAACATTTCAAAATATCCTTTGAAATCATATGCCATGCATTGATGAAGTTATTGCCAGTATAATATAAAGGATGAAGTTACCAGGTAACTCAAAGTATTTGTTTGTAGAAATATCTGCTACATCAAAAGTAAGCGAGATATTCTCATTGTCATTAAAAGAGGAACTTGCATGAAAAGATTGCAATTCCAGTTATGAACACTTTTCCGGCTCTGCCAACAGTAATCATGTTGCAGGAAATAAATAAGTTTGGATGATGAACCAATGATGGAATATTCACCGCGCCCGCTGTTCCAATCTTGATGATCAGTCAAGATCGTACAACTCAAATTAGATTTACTACCGGTAGAAGGAAGAACTGACGGCTTTACTTGTCTACCGCCTTACTAGCTCTCCCCGGCCAACGGTTGGGCCAAAGGGGATGGACCGGCGCTACTCGGCCTCTTACACGACTCCTAGTTCAAATAGAATTCATGATTCTGAATGTAACGTTCGTCCCCCTTTCCCCAAGTATAATACTTATTGATAAGACTCCACAAAGTAGTCGTATCTAGTTGGAAAGGAAAATGCACCAATAACTTCCAAGCTATTGCTTGGTAGCGAATATCAACTTGTTCCAACCATCTTACCCCTCGAAAGATGAGAAGGTAAACAACGACTTAATAAGTCAATAGCACCCGAGTTGCGAGTGAAGAGAATGCTTTATGACCGGGAAGTCGACAAGATAAATATCATTTTCCAAGTAAGGTTCCCTTATTATTAGGGAGATAGACTCAAAGAAGAATGATATCTGAGAACCTTTCTTGATATAAGATTAATAATAATATGACTCCGAAATATTTTCCGTAATAATCGAAGAAGATAAACCTTATTGAGGTTATTCTAAGTAGGGAATAAATATTCAGAGAATATTTACTGAACTAAAAATATTTAAAGAATATTTAGGAATATGAAAGAATATCTTTAATCAGAGTATTTCTCAAAATAATCCTTGAAGAAATATCAGGAGAATATTTATTGAATAAATAAATATTTAAATTAATATTCAAAATAATATTCATTAATTAATAAGACCTGAAAGGAATATTTAAGATAATATTCATAATTAATTAGGAATTTAAATGAATATTCAAAAAGTAATATTCATTTAATGAATAATATTCTAAATGAATATCCAGTAGTATTCATTTAGTAATCCAAGCTTTAAAGGAATATTCGAGATAATATTCGATAAATAAATCAAGCTTCAGATGAATATTAGAATAATATTCATCAAGTAATTAATATCTTAAATTATTATTCAAAAGTAATATTCATTTAATAAAATAATATTCTAAATGGATATTCAAATAATATTCATTTAGTAGTCCAATCTTTAGAAGAATATTCGGAATAATAATCGCTAATCTATTCGACTCTGAATGAATATTGAAAAATATTATTCGTCGAATGGTTACGTTCAAATAATTATTTGAAGTAAGCATCGTTAAATAAATAATCTCGAACGAATATTCAAATAATATTCGTCGCCCAAATAATGGAAAATATTTACTTAAATATTTTCCTCCGAGGTAATCTCGATATATCAAGAAATATTGACTCCCGGTCTATATTTGATGAATAAGATGTATACGCCCTTCTATGAGGGTCTTACAATAACCGGCTTATAATTGATACGTTAGCTATCTAATTTATAAGCCAATAAACAATCAGGGAATAAGCATAACGATATGACTGGAAAGTAGGCATGCATGCTATGGCATATGTATAAATAGCCAAGGCATTCGGGATTAATCACTTAACATCTCAAAAGTTAAGTTATACTTAAATCGAAACACGTTCTCGAGTTATCTCGTTATACCCCTTTTAGTGGATTCCTTTCATCATCGATCCGACCCGACATTCGTTCGTTAATACGACATGTCACTGTACTTACACTTGGGATATACTTAAGTCATACAAGTTCTAAAGTCGATCGTTACGAATCAATATTATACTCCGAGTTTTATCGCCCGTTTTCTAAGTGTTTTACCGAAGTTATAATCAAGCGGGTTTTTTCGGGGTTCGTTCGCGTTTAACTTCGATTCTAACATTTTTATAAAATCGGAAAACGATCCGTTTGACATGTGGTTTTCTCTCATACCTTCCTTATGACCTCTAGTATTTATTTACAAAGATTAGCAACCGAATTACTCATGTTAAGGGGGTTCAATTGCAGTTACGAATTCGTACTTACGGTTTCGAACTACTTTTAGTAAATCGGCCGTAAATCCTAAACCGTAAGTCCGTTTGATCCGATTCTTTTTCCAAAATGATCTACGACTCGAGATCTACAAGGGTATGTTATGTACTTAACCAGATCAGTGAATTATAGCTACTTCTATGCATGAGTTTCAAGGTGTAACGAAATTCCGGCATTATAACGGCTATAAATCGAGCGTTCCAAAAATTATAACATCAAAACCAAGCCACACCGGGCATAATACACATCTTATATACATGATTCTCATCCAAATCTGTCCAAGATCATATCACTTCATCCTTATAATCATCATATGTTTCAACCACTACAAGATCATGCTAATCAAGCTTATAACCATGCTAATATCATAACTATACTAAAACTCATCAAGATCATGCATATACTTAAAGTAAAACCTAGGGTTTCAAGAGAGTTATACCTTCCTTGGTGTGTCTAAGTGTCTAACAAGCCTTGATCTAGTCCTTGGATCACCTTAATATAGCTTAGAGCAACAAAGAAAACCAAGAAAACAAAGTTAGTTTCTAAGGGTTACTATTCATCATCACTTTTGTAAAAATCATAGAAAATACAAAAATAAGAGTTTGTCTCTCAAATTTTTACCACATCTTGGCCTCTTCATAAGCTTTGTTTTGAGTCCTAGATCATCAGATTTGAAGCTTCCTAGCTAGGGTTTTGAGCCCCCTTTCTCCTCTGGACAGAAACTGTCAAGCACAGATCAGTTTGGTTTCTTCAACTTTGGGGAGGGATTTAACTAGGCTATACTACTTGGATTGCCATGAAATTTTGAACGAACCTTGCCCATGGAGTAGAGAAGCTATGGTTCAAATTTGGTGATTTTATCATGGATAGAAATGGAGATATGAATTTTCTTCTTGAGAGTGTTCCTGCTGGGCAGTTTAGAGAAAATGGAGAGAGATGGAGTTTGGCTTGCTTCTCTTGCACTAATCTAGCATAAAGTGATTTCTTTGGATAATATCTATGGTAAAGTAGCTTTATTAAAGCTATTATGTCATGCATGATGTATTTTGAGGGGGCATGTGTCTTAATCTTGTGGTTGGATGATGAAAGGAGCTAAGTACTTAGTTTAAGTCTATAATTGTTCTAGTTACTCATGTAACTACTTGGTTACTTGATCATATCCACTTGTACATGCATCAACTTGATCATCTGCTTGTTCCTTTGTCCGGTTATTACTCAATTCACTGATCGTTCGAAGGAATATCTTGAAGATTTCTAGTTAGGGTTTTCCCGGAAACCGTCTCGATATTTATACTATCATTATTAATTTTCTTTAATAATTCTCGAATCCAAATTCCATAAATCTTTCCAATAACTCTTTAAGTCCTTCAGTGTCCAGGGAAATCTCGGGGAAAATAAAAGTGTTGTTTTTCAGAATCCGACAGCTTTTACATACACTCTTTTTCCCCCTGGATCACTAATACGAACTCAGAATTTCGTTCCGGGTACCTCTATATAGCGTCGTCTAATAATATTCCTAAATCCACCAAAATCACTATTCATCCATTTTTCTTTACTCATCCTCTTAGGGTTGTGCAATTGTACCTGATCTCTTTCGATCATTCCTTAACCTTTTTACGGAACCACTGGATTAATCGCTATCGATCTGGATGACATGAGAATATTCTCCTGCTTGGAATTGCCATATCTTATTCCCTTAGGAGATAGATTATTCTTACCTATGTTGTCACCCTTTAGCATTCTTCAAGACATAGAAATAATAAAGTCGAATTCCATTCATTCTTTTAAAACATCAACTATTACATTGTAGCCGTAGCCACTATTCATTCTTACATCATTAAATAAATAAAATTTTTAATTCTACCCAAAATTTGGGTTCTTACATTAAGTCTTGTACATATAATCTTCTTTTGCCAACCTTGTTTCTCATCACTTGTTCTTTTCTACCCGTGGTTTTCCACAGGTTGTTCTTCGTAAGTCAGACCAGGTCGTATATCTACTTGCTCGTACTCTTATCATCTATCGAGTATCTGCATTTTACTGGCGTAGCCTTGCCACATGAAAACCCGTTATGACCGGGCTACAAGTTTTGGGGGTAAAACTGGCTCGAATGCCACCTTCCGAACACTTCTAAACTCTCAGGTGGCCTAATAAGTCTCGGCTCAACTGCCCTTCTCTCTAAGTCTCATTAATTCTTTCCACGGGAATACATTTAGCATCATGAATCATCAACCTCATATTCTCTATCTTGTTTGTGCAGAAGTACACTAACAAAAACTTGCTTGTCATTCATCAACATGCCACTTAGCTCATTGATAAGATATATTTTTATATACATTTTAGATAATTTTATTCCCATATTTAATTGCATTTTGCATTGATTTGGATATTTATTTAATTAATTTTGATGTTTTATTGTAGGAAGACAAGAATTTCTAAATTGGAAGAATTTGGGCTTAAAGAGCTATTTTGGAGCTAAAGTTGGAAGAAATTCGGAAAAATAAAGAAATACCAAAATAAAGAAATAAAGTGCAAAGAAGAAATAAAAGAAGGAGGAAAAAGAATTAGAAATTTGGAGCAAATTGGAATATTTCAAACACACCCCAAAGCCAGTCATTATTTCAAAAGTCACATGCAGTGAATTACGGAGCAGACTTTGAAGAAGAGCAGCAGACTTTGAAGAAGTGCAGTCGTCCTTTGAAAACAAAAGCAGTCTTTGAAAATAAAACAGCCAACTTTGAAAAGCAACCAGAAAAGAAATCTATAAAAGGACTTGGCATTTTGTTCATTGAGGGCAGACAGCATACTCCAACTTAGAGATAGAAAAAGCACTCTAAAACACTTTACACTTTACATATTTTCCATCTCATATCTTTTCCATCCGGCTACTGCAAGAGCTAGGATTAGGGGCTTGGTTTTCTTCTCTTTTATGTACAATTTGGCTTGATTCTCCATTCTATTGTAAATTTGAGGTACTCCTAAATTTTATCTTGTTTATTAATATAAGTTTTGTATGTCTTGTTTAAATATTTTTGTCGTTTCTATTAATAGCATGTGTGAGTAGTTTATTTCTAGGGTATAAGGGGAAGCCATGTTTACACCATGATAGTGCTTTAATTTTATTAGTTGTTTAACGGATATAAAATAATTCTAATCGATATGTTATAAAATCTAATTTGTGTTATCGGCCGGTATCATTAATTAATTATTTGCGAATAGGAATAATAGATCGAGAGATTTTATTCACTAGAGGCATACATACGATTAGCGGAATTGAATTTTAGTGCGAGAGCATAATTGGATTTCCGAGAGCGTTAATGCTTGAGAGAGATTAACACATGCTCTAATTATTTAAATCCGTTAAATTACTACATCCATATAATTTGTTTCGGTGTAAACATGGTGAACCCGGTCGCCCTAGACTTTTAGTTAATCGACTTTAAAACACATTTATTTACGTTATTTAGTTATACAAAATTCTCAATAATTGTTTTTAATAATTTGTGATAATTAAATTAAAATTGATAAAACCTGTCTCCCTGCGAACGAACACAAAAATATACTACATCAAAATTGGCGCCGCTGCCGGGGAGACAAAAAAATTATCGATTTTAAACTAATCCTTTCTTATAGTTTAGATTTTATTTTGTTCAGTGTAATAAAAAAAAAAATTAAAATAACAAAAATATTTTAGTTTTATTAAAATTTCAGTATTTGTTTTCTGTGTTGTTAGTATTAATTCGAAGCTTTGTTTCGTTGCCCCATCTGTTTTATTTCCTCTTGTTTGATACAAACCCAGTTCCTTACTCCCCTCCCCTGTTTTCGTTACAAGAACATACACCAAACCCATTCACTTCTTCCCTCTTTCAACCGACACACAATTCCCAGCCTACTCCCTCTTCCATTCACCACACCCATCAAACACCCATCCCCTCACCACTCCCTCCACCAGCCGCTGCAACCCATCTCCGACCAGCCACCATCACTCCGCCATTCAGTCACACCCACCTCGCTCTCACCATACTTCCTTCACTCTCCTTTTCCTTGCTATTCGCACAAACACACAACCACACAAACACTCTCCCCTGTCCTTTTACCATTCCATCGAAACCATCCTTCCCCCTCTTTCTCGTTTTTGCAAAGTCAAGATTGTTCTACAGTTGCTGTTTTGCTCGTTGTTTTTGTTCCGTTTAAGTTCGCGCCTGAGTTTAATTACTCTGAGTTCGAATCCTGTGACTATGAGTCAACTGGGTCTTGTTTTCATTTTAATTTGCGTATGTTTGTGCTGAGTTGTTGTGGTTCAAATGTTGTTCTTTACTGAGTTTGCAATTCGAGTTGGATCGAGTTTTCAGCCCGAGTTTTCCATGTTTGTATAAATCGTTGGTTTCTGAGTTCGCGATTTGGAGTTCTTGTGCTGCTGAGTTTTCTCGATGATTTCGTTGTTAGAGTTTTGAGATACTGTCTTTGAAATTTTGTTCCGTTTTAGATTGTTGAATGTTGCGAGTTTTGTGTTTAGTGTTTCTATCTATGGACTACTAGTTGCCAAGTGTATGGCTAAGAATAAGTGATAGGTCACAAGGTTGTTATGTAACTGCATCTTTATATTACCCAACACCCTTGATTGGTGACTTAGGGTATTAACAATATTCCTTGTTTTACATTATTGGAATATAGTTTCTCTCATTTAATTCTAAAAAAAAAACAACAAATAAAAAAAAAATACACATTTTATATTTTGTTTAAATTGTTTTCATTATCTCATTGGAACTTTAGTTCCAATTGAGACCGATTTTACTGTTTTTCTTGTTTTTGTTGTTGATGCACAGGTATACAGAAGACGAAATTATAACTCCTGATTCTACTCAGGGTCTTGATTCCGGAGAACCTCTGCAACAATACATCGACAAACAGAGAAATAAAACGCAGCGAAAGATCCATTTCTCAGATATAAAAATGGCCAACCTTCCTTTTAAATCTTTGAAGAACTATTCGCAGCCTTCTCCGAGTGGGCTACCGGTTGGTCTCGCTATGCCAGCTATTCAAGCAGCAAACTTTGAGATCAAACCAGTGTTGCTCAGTATGATCCAACATAATCAGTTTGCTGGTCTTCCATCCGAAGACCCTACACTTCATTTGCAAATGTTTCAACAGCTCTGTTATACCATTAAACATCAGGGAGTCACTCCAGACCAGTTGAAAGTCATGTTGTTCGGTTTCTCTCTTCGTGACAAAGCTCAAAAATGGTTGAATGATATTGACTTGACCGAGTGGGATGAGATTGCTCAGGCTTTCTTAACTGAGTTCTTCCCTCCTAACAGAACCGACGATTTGATCGACAAGATGATGGGTTTTAAGCAAGATTATGGCGAATCTCTTCGGGATGCTTGGGACAGATTCAAGGATTATCAACGTGCATGCCCTCACCATGGTCTTGAGAAGTGGTTTCTACTTTAACGCTTCTACAATGGTCTTGATCCTGAAACAAAAGGTACAGTTGATAACGCTGCAGGTGGCGTGTTTTTAGACAAAGGAGTTGATGATGCACATGCTTTTCTTTCAAATTTGGCTGCCAATCACTTCAGTAACCCGAGAGCAGCCAAGAAAGGGGGTAAACTCGAAGTGGATGCATATTCTCTATTATCATCTCAACTCGCTGCATTGACTCAGGAGATCCACTCATTGAAGACATCTCAGCCCTCTACTCCACCTATGAGTATCAATGCATTGTCATCCGTGGCTCCTATGAATCATCCTGTTTGTGAAGTCTGTGGCATCCAAGGCCACTTTGGTAACGATTGCCAATACAATGCTCAAAATTCACAAAATTTTCAGATGGAGCAAGCAAATGTTTTCCAACAGAGGCAACAGTACAATCCGTATTCCAACACTTACAATCCTGGTTGGAAAGATCATCCGAACTTCTCATATAGGAACAATAACGCTCAGAATTCAAATGTTCCTAATCAGCAGCAGCAATATCAGCAGTCGTATCAGCCTCCTCTACAGCAGCAGTATAGGCCCCCGCAAGGACCTATGAATCCCCCCGGATTTCAAAAGCCCTATCAGAATTATGCTCCTCAAGCCAATCAAGCTGCACATGCTGATAATCAAGGTGATATGATGAAGATATTGTTGCAAATGCAAAAGAATATGGAGGATACCAATAGGAAGATGAACCAGATGGAGATTCATAATAAGATGCTAGAAACTCAGATTGCTCAAATGGCTAGTTCTTCGTCTACAAGGCAACAAGGCTCTCTACCAGCACAACCAACTCAGCCAAAGGAAAATGTGAATGCCATTACTCTTAGGAGTGGTCATACATATGATGCTCCTCCAATGCCTACTGACGATGTTCCTACTAAGAAAGGAAAAGAGAATTCTGAGGAAGCCAAGGTAGAGAAAGTTGTTGAAGACACAAACGAAGGTGAAACTGAGGAAAGCAAGGAAAAGGACAAAGAAAAGACTGCAGCCACCCCTCCACCATTTGTGCCAAAGCTCCCATTCCCTAGCAGGATGAACAGAACTAAGGTGGACCGGCAGTTTGGTAAGTTCATGACACTTGTCAAGAACCTTGAGGTAACAGTTCCTTTCACTGATTTAATTTCTCAAGTTCCATCATATGCAAAGTTTCTCAAGGATATTCTCACTAAGAAAAGGTCCTTTGGTGAGGTAGAGACAGTAGCTTTTACTGAGGAGTGTAGTACTGTTTTACAGAATAAGTCTCCACCTAAGCTTAAAGATCCTGGTAGTTTTTCGATCCCGTGTCATTTAGGTGCATTGTTTGTTGATAAAGCTTTATGTGATTTAGGCGCTAGCGTCTCAGTCATGCCTCTCTCGATTTTTCAAAAATTAAACATGGGAGAATTAAAATGTACACAGATGACTTTGCAAATGGCAGACCGTTCGATAAAATATCCTCTTGGAATTTTAGAGGATGTGCCTGTTAGGGTTGGAAAATTCTATATTCCTGTAGACTTTGTAGTTCTAGATATGGAAGAGGATAGCCAAATACCTATTATTTTAGGTAGACCATTTCTCTGTACTGCAGGTGCTGTAATTGATGTTAAAAGTGGGACTCTCACATTGAGCGTTGGTGATGATAAAATTACTTTTACTCTAACCTCTGCTATTAAATCCCCTTTTGCTTGAGAATATTTGCTGCAGGATTGATGTTATAGATGAAATTGTCCAAGATGAGACGCCTCGGATTCTATTGAATGATGCATTGGAAGCAGTGCTCATGCTTGAAGCATACGAAGGAGAAGGACATACTGAAGTCGATTCATTGATTCTTGAGTTGGATGGTGTAGCTGATCCGAATTGTGAGGTAACCAACACTGTCACTTCTTGTGGTCAACCTCAGGTAAAAAAGTTAGAGTTAAAGCCTTTGCCATTTAATCTTAAATATGTGTTTCTTGATGATGAAAAGACTTGTCCTGTGATTGTTAGCTCTAGTCTTGATGATAACCAGATTTTTAAGCTTCTTACTGTTTTGCGTGTGCATAGAAAAGCTATTGGGTATAGTATTGATGATCTTACAGGAATTAGCCCAGACTTTTGCATGCATAGAATTCACTTAGATGATGACCATAAGCCTTGCATACAGGGACAACGTCGCTTGAACCCTAACATGCAAGAGGTTGTTAAAAAAGAAGTTTTGAAGTTGTTAGATGCGGGCATCATTTACCCGATTTCCGATTCTAAATGGGTAAGCCCAGTTCAGGTAGTTCCTAAGAAAAGAGGAACAACAGTAATTAAGAATGATAAAAATGAATTAATTCCCACTAGAATTGTCACCGATTGGCGAATGTGCATTGATTACCGTAAGTTAAACACTGCTACTAGAAAAGATCATTACCCTCTCCCATTTATTGATCAGATGCTTGAAAGACTTGCTAAGCATAAGTACTTTTGCTATTTTGATGGATATTCAGGGTTCTTTCAGATCCCTATACATCCTGATGACCAAGAAAAGACTACATTTACTTGCCCATATGGTACTTTTGCATATCGTAGAGTGCCTTTTGGATTGTGCAATGCCCCTGCTACTTTTCAGCGTTGCATGACTGCCATATTTTCTGATTTCATAGAGTCTATCATGGAAGTATTTATGGATGATTTCAGTGTTTATGGGTCTGATTTTGATGTATGTCTGCATAATCTTTCTAAAGTGCTTAAACGTTGTGAAGAGGTGAATTTGGTTTTGAATTGGGAAAAGTGCCACTTCATGGTAAATGAAGGAGTGGTACTTGGTCACTTGATTTCTGAACGTGGCATCCAGGTTGACAAAGCAAAAATTGAGGTGATTGAGAAGCTTCCTCCTCCTGTTAATGTCAAGGGAGTGAGGAGTTTCCTTGGTCATGCGGGTTTTTATCGTCGTTTTATAAAAGATTTTTCAAAAATTGCAAAACCCCTCACTCAATTGTTGCTTAAGGATGCCACCTTTGTGTTTACTGACGCTTGTTTGGAGTCTTTTAACAGGATCAAGGAAGCTTTGATTAGTGCACCAATCATACAACCTCCAGATTGGAGCCTTCCATTCGAAATCATGTGTGATGCAAGTGATTATGCTGTGGGAGCCGTTCTCGGTCAAAGGAAAGACAAGGTATTGCATGCCATCTACTATGCAAGTAAAACCTTGGATGAAGCTCAGGTCAATTATGCTACTACCGAGAAGGAGCTTCTAGCTGTGGTCTACGCTCTTGACAAATTCTGAGCCTATCTCATTGGCTCCAAAGTCATTGTTCACACTGATCATTCAGCACTGAAATATCTGTTGGCCAAGAAAGAAGCAAAACCAAGGCTTATTCGTTGGATTCTGTTACTCCAGGAATTTGACTTGGAAATCAAAGACAAGAAGGGTGCTGAAAACGTGGTTGCAGATCATCTTTCACGACTGCGTTTCATATCAGATGTTGCATCTAATACTCCTATTGACGACTCTTTTCCTGATGATCATTTATTTGCTGTTGCCACTAAAACTCCATGGTATGCAAACTTTGCAAATTTTTGTGTGAGTGGCTCTAATCCTCCAGACTTGACCTATCAACAACGAAAGCGATTCCATCATGATGCTAAACAATATTTTTGGGATGACCCTTTCTTGTATCGAAAGTGTGCTGATGGGATCTTTCGTAAATGTGTCCCTGAGTTTGAAGTTAATGACATTCTCAAGCATTGTCATTCTCTTGCATGTGGAGGGCACCATGGTACTTCTAAAACTGCTGCTAAGGTACTTCAATCCGGATTCTTCTGGCCTTCTCTATTTAAGGATGCTCGTGCTTTCTGTTTGGCGTGTGATGCATGTCAAAGAACGGGTAATATTTCTAATCGCAATGAGATGCCTCAGACCGGTATTCTTGAGGTCGAGATATTTGATGTATGGGGTATTGATTTTATGGGACCGTTCCCAACTTCTTGTGGGATGAAATACATCTTAGTTGCAGTTGATTATGTTTCCAAATGGGTTGAAGCGATTGGATCGCGCACCAATGATTCTAAGGTTGTTTTGAATCTCTTTAAGAAAATCATCTTCCCGCGCTTTGGAGTTCCAAGAACCGTGATAAGTGATGGTGGTTCTCATTTTCACCACCGACAATTTGAAACTTTGTTGAAGAAGTATGGTGTCACTCACAAGGTTGGTCTTGCTTATCATCCTCAAACAAGTGGCCAAGTGGAGGTTTCAAATCGTCAAATTAAAAGCATTCTAGAGAAGGTGGTTGAAAAATCTAGAAGAGATTGGTACTTGAAGCTAGATGATGCTTTGTGGGCTTATCGGACAGCATATAAGACCCCTATTGGAACTACCCCATATCGGTTAGTATACGGCAAGGCATGTCACTTGCCAGTTGAGTTGGAACATCGTGCTTTTTGGGCTATAAAAGAAATAAACATGGATTTAAATGCTGCGGGACAAGCAAGACTTCTTCAATTAAATGAATTAGATGAGCTTCGATTTGATGCTTATGATAATTCCCGGATTTACAAAGAGAGAACGAAGAAAATGCATGATAAGATGATCCAGCGAAGAGATTTTGAAGTTGGTGACAAGGTTTTGTTATTTAACTCAAGGCTTCGACACTTTCCTGGGAAACTCAAATCTAGATGGTCCGGACCTTTCACTGTAACTGGAGTTAAATTTCATGGTGCTATTGAAATCATGGGGCAAGATGGAGAAAAATTTAAGGTAAACGGTCAACGCCTTAAATTATATGTGGACGGCGCATTTGTTGGAAAAATGGAGACGATTCGGCTCGACAATCTCTCCATGGAACCTTGATTCGAAGGCAGAAGTCAAGCTAATGACGGTAAAAGAGCGCTTATTGGGAGGCAACCCAATGGTTTGGGCGAGCTATTAGGGGAGTTTTTCTATCTTTTCTTATTTTTTTTTATTTATTATGTAATTTTTAGGATTTCTTGTTTTCCTCTTTTATATAATTGTTCATCGAGAACTCATCCCCACTGAATTGATTTAGAAGAGGACCATGCAAATATTTTTGTTGATTGAAAAAAAAAGAGCATTGTGTGGCTCGAGGAGGACTTTGAAGACAAAAGCGAGAGTAGGGCTGGAGCTAAATGAAGAAAATAAAGCGGCAAGCTAGTACATAGCTTGTACTATATCACACCTAACCCGCTAATCTTTCTTTATAAATCAATGAGTTTTTGTCTGTGTTAAAATCATCATTTCAGCTATACAGATATACAGAGCATATACTGAAAATTTCAACCTCCTCGGGAAAAGATCTCATCATCTAGCTGTCTTGAAAATGGCATTGCAGGGAAGCTTCTGGATTGCTAGAGTTAATCCTACTTCCATCCAGGAAATCAACACCATCCGGGATGAGCAGTTTCAGGCTTGGGCACAATTTCTGAATGAGCATTCAATAGTTCGCTATGCTTTAGTTAAACCGGTGCCACTTAACCATGATGCCTTGCGTGAGTTATATTGCAGTGCGGTCGACACTTTTAGAGTGGACGAAAGTGCAATCACATTTCAACTGCTTGGTAGGTCGATTAGGGTCACCGAACGAGATGTTAATCGAATTCTTCATTTTCCTATGGAAAATCTCGTTGCTGATCCTACACCCGGCCAGATTGAAAGGTTCTTTCGTCTCATAAGGTACCAAGATAGCAATTTCAGTACTGGTAATCTCTCTAGAACATATCTAACCCAGTACTGGAATTTCTTCTTCCACATTCTTAACCATGTTTTTTCCTCAGCTAGAACAAATCTAGATAGAATACCTGAGTTTATTCAAAAAATAGGGTATGCGGTTGCCAATAATTTGAGGATTAATTTTGGTAAGATAGTGCTTGGTCAAATCATTTTTAAGATGAAGCACTTAGGAACAAGGGATGCCCGGACTCAAAGGGTCGAATGTTTATATCCAAGATTTCTGCAGTTAATATTAAATGATTTTTTGAGTGATGCAGACAGGATATGCTTGCACAATGGTCAAGATTTGGAATGCTCTTCCATGAAGAAGAATGTAATTAACTACATAAGCAATAAGAGCTATACAGATGTGCCTACAGTCCTAACTGAATATCTAAAGACTGTCCCACTTCCATTGTTACCAAGACCAGTAAGATCAGCACCACATATGGAGTTTGCTACATCAGCCGATCTACCTCCTGCTAAACGGAGTAAACTTAGCGAACCCGAGACATTCAAGGGAAACTTGGGTCTTATGCCGTTTAATCCATTCAAGTTTAACCTCCCGGAGAGAAAATCCCTGGATCTCTTTCCAGATTTATCACTCTTTTCCAGTGGTCAGCAACTTGCTTCACGAGAGGTTGGAAGCTCCCGAACTTTCATTGCACCATCTGACAAAGGGGCTAGCATGATTTCATTTGCAGATACGCATCTCGGTGAAAGTTTTGGACAAAAGTTGAGAGAAACACGAGCAAAGCATGAGAGTGGGCAACCTGCTCAACCACATGCACCTGTAACCAGAGCAGGATTCAACGGACTCCTTGCACGGGTCCAAACACTGGAGAACGAGTTGCCGCATATCCGTGAGTGCATTGCAGAAATCAAAAATCTGCAACTTGTTCAAAATGATGCATTCCAGGCTCAATTAAGCTCCATGGCAGCCCAGTTTAGTCATGCAATTAATTCCTTGATGAAAACAGCTTCTTCTAATTTCCCAACTCCACATCCAACTATTCTGGAGGATAACCCAACTGAGGGGGAGAAGGTGAATGAGCAAGAAGCTAAAAGGCGTAAAAAAGGCAAGGAAAAGGTTGCTGACACGAATTTAAATTTATTTTTGGGAAGGAAAAGCTAAGGGGAGTATTCGTGCTATGTGGAAAGAATTACGCAAGGAAAGCTTGAAGATATGTTCAGTCTAGAGGAACAATTATCTTGCTTATTTTGAGGGGAGTTTTCGTTCACTTTTGTTCATATCTCATTTTTTATTTGCATACATTGAGGACAATGCATGAGATAAGTGTGGGGATGTTCTCATTAGGGTTTTTAGTGTAAATACATAAAACTGAAAATACCAAAAAAATTAGAAAATTAGAAAATTATTTGCCTCGTCTCATAGTGTGTTAACAAATTTAGGTACACATCTTGTGAGCTTATTTTGCATGATTATTTGACATGTCATATCTCTGAAAGTTATTTGTTACTTGATGATTCCTTGTACGTACTTGCGAAAATTTTAAAACTTGAGATACATCATTGTCAATTTTAGTGAGTACTGAAGCATGCTTTCACGTTGTGAGATCTTGAGCCTAATTTGTGATTGGTACATCTTATATCGATCGAATTTTATTGTTGTGTGTTTTTCATCATTTGGCATGTTACTCTAGAACTTGCTTTAAACCATTTTGAGATTACATGATATCTGTATGCATGAAAATGATAAAGGCACTAGGATTAACCACGTTTATCCAAACACTACCAGTGAATTATATCCTTAGTGAACCCCTTTGAGCTTTTTATCCGTTATTTTTGTATCACCAATCTAAATTCTTGAACCTACTTTTTTATTCTTCTCTTGATTTACTAGTAGAGCATTCTGATTCATTTGGAGGTTGGTGAGTGCATAGTGTGGGGATTTCTTTGTTAAATTGTGAAAAATTTGGTGGGAATCAAAAAGAAAAAAATATATATATAAAAAATAATAATAATAATGGTCAAAAAAAAAATAATAATAATAAATAAATAAATAAAAAAGGATCAAGTAGAGTTGTGTTCATTGGTTTGTGCAATATGAAAGTGAAAAAGTACATGGTAATATGTGCTTGGGGTTTAATGCTTGTGAGAGTTTGCTCAGCTGTTACATGATCAAAATTTCATGTTAAGTGCTTTAATTAGAAATGAACATTGTGCTCTATTAGTTTGTCAAGACAGCCACTTGTTAGCCTTTTTCTTGATTCCCTACCCTTCACCTTAGCCACGTTACAACCCTTAACAAAGACCTTTTGATTTGTGCATGCATGTATTCAAGGTAGTGGAGATTTGGTGGACAACCAAGCATATGGTAGCACGTGACTTAATTGATTGAACTTGAGCGAATACACTTCACCTATACACTTGTGTGATTTGAGAGTTATGTGAGATTTTCTATCCCTAGCATGTTACTCACTGAATGCGAAATTGATATCTATTTCATGATCTTTTTGTCTATCTAGACTGTGTATTTACTTGGATAGTCTTGTGCATATGATGTGTAAGTGAACAGACTTTCAGTATTGTGCAATTGAGGTTTACTAGTGTGGAGTACTACGATAGGTTTCATATTTGAGACTTGGCAGAAAAAATGAATTTTGTGGGTAAATTCACTATAAACCCTCACGAGACAACACTCGTCCTACTAGGGCTGCCTAGGGGTTTAACGGCTTGTTGCATATGCTCAATGCAATCGTGTCATCTACGAAAGTGATATTAGGATTTAGTTTTTATTTCGCTTATTTGCCCGAGGACGTGCAAATGCTTAGTGTGGGGATGTTTGATAAGATATATTTTTATATACATTTTAGATAATTTTATTCCCATATTTAATTGCATTTAGCATTGATTTGGATATTTATTTAATTAATTTTGATGTTTTATTGTAGGAAGACAAGAATTTCTAAATTGGAAGAATTTGGGCTTAAAGAGCTATTTTGGAGCTAAAGTTGGAAGAAATTCGGAAAAATAAAGAAATACCAAAATAAAGAAATAAAGTGCAAAGAAGAAATAAAAGAAGGAGGAAAAAGAATTAGAAATGTGGAGCAAATTGGAATATTTCAAACACACCCCAAAGCCAGTCATTATTTCAAAAGTCACATGCAGTGAATTACGGAGCAGACTTTGAAGAAGAGCAGCAGACTTTGAAGAAATGCAGTCGTCCTTTGAAAACAAAAGCAGTCTTTGAAAATAAAACAGCCAACTTTGAAAAGCAACCAGAAAAGCAATCTATAAAAGGACTTGGCATTTTGTTCATTGAGGCCAGACAGCATACTCCAACTTAGAGATAGAAAAAGCACTCTAAAACACTTTACACTTTACATATTTTCCATCTCATATCTTTTCCATCCCGCTACTGCAAGAGCTAGGATTAGGGGCTTGGTTTTCTTCTCTTTTATGTACAATTTGGCTTGATTCTCCATTCTATTGTAAATTTGAGGTACTCCTAAATTTTATCTTGTTTATTAATATAAGTTTTGTATGTCTTGTTTAAATATTTTTGTCGTTTCTATTAATAGCATGTGTGAGTAGTTTATTTCTAGGGTATAAGGGGAAGCCATGTTTACACCATGATAGTGCTTTAATTTTATTAGTTGTTTAACGGATATAAAATAATTCTAATCGATATGTTATAAAATCTAATTTATGTTATCGGCCGGTATCATTAATTAATTATTTGCGAATAGGAATAATAGATCGAGAGATTTTATTCACTAGAGGCATACATACGATTAGCGGAATTGAATTTTAGTGCGAGAGCATAATTGGATTTCCGAGAGCGTTAATGCTTGAGAGAGATTAACACAAGCTCTAATTATTTAAATCCGTTAAATTACTACATCCATATAATTTGTTTCGGTTAAACATGGTGAACCCGGTCGCCCTAGACTTTTAGTTAATCGACTTTAAAACACATTTATTTACGTTATTTAGTTATACAAAATTCTCAATAATTGTTTTTAATAATTTGTGATAATTAAACTAAAATTGATAAAACCTGTCTCCCTGCGAACGAACACAAAAATATACTACATCACTCATTAATAGCAGCACTTTCTTTATCTTTACGTTGTCATCTACTTTCTTAGAAGAATCGCCATCGCTTGTTATTTACATAGTGCGTTAATAGCTAACCATACGGGTTTTAATCCTTTAGGGAGACAAACTAATCACTATTCCTTATCCATAAGGAACACTTCCTAAACTTGATGTAGATATTACATGAAGTAGATAAAATTGCAGAAGATTTTCAAGCATCGCAGCTAGGTCCGATTGATGAAACTATCACTCATGCAGCTTCCATAAAAGACTGGAAACTTAATGGTTTACTTCGTCAATTTTGTATCATGGTCCTGGTTTGCCTCAAAACGGGACCTTCTAAGGTACGTAATATGCTTAAGACTCCATCAGGAATCGAATCTTTACTTAAACTATTATTACCTTCGATTCTTGCACAATCATCAAAAGGAATGTAAATTTCTCCACTCCGATATGACCTTCAAGGTCTTTCCAAATATCATTTTGTTTCTTCGGTATGAACATTTGTAATTATTCCTTTATACTTAGACTGTCGGCCACCTCATTGGCCTTTCCTGATAATAATAATTCCTTGTAATCCATGTTTTCTGGATACATTCCAACTCAAATTTTTCTACCTCATTCCCATCACTGTTGGGTGAAAGCATTCTCCCTTAAGCTCTGCTGAAGGAGAAAAATATATCTATCAGTCTTTTTTTCCCATAAGTCATTGCTTCCACCTACCCGTGGGAACTTTATCACGTTTATTCCCACTCCTACTTAGGATACTTCTTTTCTTAGTTCTTTCCTTATCTTAGGATAATCTCAACCTTTATAGGTTCAATCCATACTTCCTCAGGGTTTCATACATGCATCATCTGGTATATTGCTACTGTGTCTTACATTCTCTTCCAAACTTCTAGTTGGAAACTCAGAATATTAACTTTTCCTTGTAAGGTTTCTTAGGTCATCCTCATCATTCCTTCTGTATTTTCTAGGTACAGGGTAAATCAAAACGTCATTGATCAATACTCTATTAATTCTATCTATGTTCTTTCCAGAACTCTTTTTAATAATCCTTACCGGTCATTGTTGCCTTAGCAAGTCCAACTCATATCATCTGAATTCATAATGTCGTTATTAGGGTTAATGCCATCCCTTGTGCATTCCCCAGGGTTTGTCTTAATTTATGGATATCCTATCTTTAATTCAACTGCCAAGGAATTCTTGCGTCCTGTACTTGGCAATCAAATCATGTATCCTTAATAAGGGTCTCTTCTCAATCATTCTCATTTGATAATCGATCGGTGGCTTAATGCTAACCTCTTCTTTCAAATAGTTGTTAGCCTATTTGACCTTCCAAAAGACAACGTATGTCTATCTGCTCTCTTACAAAACTTGGTACTGGTAGAAAGGATGTTCTGGAAGATATTGGTCTAGTCTTGTTCAACGTGAATCTCTTAGTCATAATATATTCATGGTATTCATGATACACTAACATCATACATCTCAAGTCATTGTACTTCCATTTTTTTTTTCGTAATCTTAGACGATCATATACACATGAATCACTTTAGTACGGGTGACCCCATTCCAAAAGTCTAGTAAATTCCCAATCCAAACATGGTTTGCAAAGGATTCAGTAGAAGATTCCTACAATCTCATTAATATTTCCGTCATATCAGAAGCCCTTGCAGTCGGTGCTTACTTAGAAGCAACCCTGCTTTGTCCTTTCATTGCTGGTCTAGTCACTTGATAGTCCTTTGTGACTTGGCCTCAACTGGCCACACTAAAATAAAAATATATGATTTTAGGGGTTGGCTAATAGCATTACTTTTCTAGCAATTGCTGGCATAGTTCCTTCTTCTTTGATACCTTTCTACCTTTCCAAAACTTTACTTCATATAAGTCTTAATCGGCTACTCAGCGCCGTCTCCGGTCACCTTTCCTCTATTTTTATCTTTTCAACCATTCTTATCACTCCCACGTGCCACGCAAGCTTACCATTCCTGGCATAACAGCCTTTTCACTGAAGTCAATCCCGGAGTTTCTCAATCCGGCTGGTTTCTTACTTACATTTCCTGTTTTCATCCAATCTCACTTCATCATTGTATTTCTACAATCAATCGCGATAACCAGGGTCTGTCCACCAACCCATATAGCTTTACCCAATTCACGGGGTTCACCCCAGTTTCTACTATCTTCCATGATGTTCTCTGATAATCAGAAAGACAAGGTTTGCCAAAATTCGTTGAAATTCTTCCCAGAATTAGGGAAATTTTGGTCAATCTATCCATCTACTGGTAATATTAAGGAGACCGATTTCGAAACCAGAAGAATAGTTTAATGAACCTCCAAGCAGGTAGAACCGTAGGCAGTCATAATTAATGAAATAATCGTCATCAGGTTGGAAGTTTAACCCCTGGAGAGGAACCAATTATATATATATCCCTTAGAAGGGAATCAACAGTTTTAAACTGAAACTTGTCGCAACGTCCTGATACCTATACGTCCTGATACCTATACGTCCTGATATTCAATATTACCAAATGTCAGTCTACCTGACTACTAGTCTCAGAAGGAACATTACCGTCGGAGTTGGTTGTCCCACAAAATTGGCACTACTAAGGCCATCCGATCTGGTGGACCATGTTGTTCGAATGCATTCGCAAGTACTTTGTCGTGCTGCGCAAGCACACATCATAATCCTTTATCCGAAGCGTCGTTGGAAGCACAAAGTCTCATTTTTCCATTAAGCAATGCCAACTCTTGGTCATTACCAATTTCATCTTTTAGCTCCAGGAAGATTTTCTCACATTTTTCTCTTTAACTACTGATCGTATTACTTGATCCATTATAATTCCGCGTCGGAGTAAACTTAAGGTAACTACTATAATCCATTCAACGAAAAGAAAGAATTTAATATTTCTCTGAATCACATGCATCTAACGTTTCTGGTTCATCATTTAACTGTGTTGCGATAATTCTATACTCAGTCTCTGACAATAGTCTCATTACGAGTTCATCTTGACTCACTGGTCTTATCTTCCGGTAGGTTCTGAGATCATTGTCTTGCTTACTACTTCCCTATATAACTTTATCCAATCATGCTGTCACTTCCCAATGTTTTCACTTTCTAACTGATTCATTCATAAAATGGACATTTTCCTGAGTAAAACAACTTCATCAACCTCAATTTGGTTCTATAAATTACAACCTATGACATCTGCCTTCTCATGGCGAATTATTACTGACAATATTCATACTAATTCATTTGTCAAATGATATGGCACTTACTGCCTCCTTCTCAACTATTTCTAGGGACTCTGCTCCTCGCCCTAAATCGATGTCTTTGATAATCATACATCCCTCTAGCTCTTTCTTCGTTAATATGAAAGTCTCTGAGGATTCTCGTCTATTCCCGTATAAGATCTCAAGTAATTCTTCCAATCCGTCTTACTCGCTGGTACTACATCCAGTAGTCCGGCTACGAATCCAACATGAATCTTTGGTTCTCTTGCTAATAGCTCAGCTCTTTATGCTCACTTTTCTGAGCATTATACCTTAATCATCTCAGTCTTTCTGGATGTTGCCCTCATTCCTCGAGGGTAAGCTCCTTATCCTAACAGGATTTTCCTTATCTGCTGGAACCTCTTCCGGGTATCCAGTAGGGTACTCCATCGAATTTACCCGCTGATCTTCAGCACATAAAGCATCATCGCGCTGCTGCTCTTATGCCTCAAGGTCTGTCGCCTTATTCGTCGATACGATATCGAGCTAAGTTACTATCATGATACTTAAAAGTTCCCATAAGGGTTTTATACGTCATCACTACCTTAAGTAGTCCGACTATGAACTTGGCAAGAGTTCTTATTATCTTAGTGAATTTATTATTTTAACGTCACCTCATCTTTGGGGTTTATAACGTACGCTCTGATACCACTTCTGTAACACCCCCAGATCCGGGGTCAGGGATCTGGTGGTTACGGTCTTACATCCATTCATAATACTTGACTTGAGTCCACAATAAATAAATCACATGCTGTGACCCCACAATAATATCCACTCATACACACAACAGTTATAGTCCCAGAGATGAAATTGAAATAAGTCCATAATATCAGAGTTTACGAATAAAAGTTATTACAAGCCAAATGATATGTTTAAAGGTTTTGCCGTTGATTAACGTTAATGTTACATATAAATATACTGATAAACAAAAGCTGCCTATCTATGCTACCTCAGCAATGGCAGCAAGGACATCAGCGGGTAGTCCTCGAACGGCGGTAACCTGCTTGCGCCGAGTGCGCCTGACGCGGGCCATCTGTCCTAGCTGTTGTTGTGATAATATGAACAAAGCAAGGGTGAACAAAAGCCCACCAACAATAATATAACTGAACAGTGATACATATATACAACAGTTCAAAATATCCTTTGAAATCATATGCCATGCATTGATGAAGTTATTGCCAGTATAATATAAAGGATGAAGTTACCAGATAACTCAAAGTATTTGTTTGTAGAAATATCTGCTACATCAAAAGTAAGCGAGATATTCTCATTGTCATTAAAAGAGGAACTTGCATGAAAAGATTGCAATTCCAGTTATGAACACTTTTCCGGCTCTGCCAACAGTAATCATGTTGCAGGAAATAAATAAGTTTGGATGATGAATCAATGATGGAGTATTCACCGCGCCCGCTGTTCTAATCTTGATGATCAGTCAAGATCGTACAACTCAAATTAGATTTACTACCGGTAGAAGGAAGAACTGACGGCTTTACTTGTCTACCGCCTTACTAGCTCTCCCCGGCCAACGGTTGGGCCAAAGGGGATGGACCGGCGCTACTCGGCCTCTTACACGACTCCTAGTTCAAATAGAATTCATGATTCTGAATGTAACGTTCGTCCCCCTTTCCCCAAGTATAATACTTATTGATAAGACTCCACAAAGTAGTCGTATCTAGTTGGAAAGGAAAATGCACCAATAACTTCCAAGCTATTGCTTGGTAGCGAATATCAACTTGTTCCAACCATCTTACCCCTCGAAAGATGAGAAGGTAAACAACGACTTAATAAGTCAATAGCACCTGAGTTGCGAGTGAAGAGAATGCTTTATGACCGGGAAGTCGACAAGATAAATATCATTTTCCAAGTAAGGTTCCCTTATTATTAGGGAGATAGACTCAAAGAAGAATGATGTCTGAGAACCTTTCTTGATATAAGATTAATAATAATATGACTCCGAAATATTTTCCGTAATAATCGAAGAAGATAAACCTTATTGAGGTTATTCTAAGTAGGGAATAAATATTCAGAGAATATTTACTGAATTAAAAATATTTAAAGAATATTTAGGAATATGAAAGAATATCTTTAATCAGAGTATTTCTCAAAATAATCCTTGAAGAAATATCAGGAGAATATTTATTGAATAAATAAATAATTAAATGAATATTCAAAATAATATTCATTAATTAATAAGACCTGAAAGGAATATTTAAGATAATATTCATAATTAATTAGGAATTTAAATGAATATTCAAAAAGTAATATTCATTTAATGAATAATATTCTAAATGAATATCAAGTAATATTCATTTAGTAATCCAAGCTTTAAAGGAATATTCGAGATAATATTCGATAAATAAATCAAGCTTCAGATGAATATTAGAATAATATTCATCAAGTAATTAATATTTAAATTATTATTCAAAAGTAATATTCATTTAATAAAATAATATTCTAAATGGATATTCAAATAATATTCATTTAGTAGTCCAATCTTTAGAAGAATATTCGGAATAATAATCGCTAACCTATTCGACTCTGAATGAATATTGAAAAATATTATTCGTCGAATGGTTACGTTCAAATAATTATTTGAAGTAAGCATCGTTAAATAAATAATCTCGAACGAATATTCAAATAATATTCGTCGCCCAAATAATGGAAAATATTTACTTAAATATTTTCCTCCGAGGTAATCTCGATATATCAAGAAATATTGACTCCCGGTCTATATTTGATGAATAAGATGTATACGCCCTTCTATGAGGGTCTTACAATAACCGGCTTATAATTGATACGTTAGCTATCTAATTTATAAGCCAATAAACAATCAGGGAATAAGCATAACGATATGACTGGAAAGTAGGCATGCATGCTATGGCATATGTATAAATAGCCAAGGCATTCGGGATTAATCACTTAACATCTCAAAAGTTAAGTTATACCTAAATCGAAACACGTTCTCGAGTTATCTCGTTATACCCCTTTTAGTGGATTCCTTTCATCATCGATCCGACCCGACATTCGTTCGTTAATACGACATGTCACTGTACTTACACTTGGGATATACTTAAGTCATACAAGTTCTAAAGTCGATCGTTACGAATCAATATTATACTCCGAGTTTTATCGCCCGTTTTCTAAGTGTTTTACCGAAGTTATAATCAAGCGGGTTTTTTCGGGGTTCGTTCGCGTTTAACTTCGATTCCAACATTTTTATAAAATCGGAAAACGATCCGTTTGACATGTGGTTTTCTCTCATACTTTCCTTATGACCTCTAGTATTTATTTACCAAGATTAGCAACCGAATTACTCATGTTAAGGGGGTTCAATTGCAGTTACGAATTCGTACTTATGGTTTCGAACTACTTTTAGTAAATCGGCCGTAAATCCTAAACCGTAAGTCCGTTTGATCCGATTCTTTTTCCAAAATGATCTACGACTCGAGATCTACAAGGGTATGTTATGTACTTAACCAGATCAATGAATTATAGCTACTGCTATGCATGAGTTTCAAGGAATAACGAAATTCCGGCATTATAACGGCTATAAATCGAGCGTTCCAAAAATTATAACATCAAAACCAAGCCACACCGGGCATAATACACATCTTATATACATGATTCTCATCCAAATCTGTCCAAGATCATATCACTTCATCCTTATAATCATCATATGTTTCAACCACTACAAGATCATGCTAATCAAGCTTATAACCATGCTAATATCATAACTATACTAAAACTCATCAAGATCATGCATATACTTAAAGTAAAACCTAGGGTTTCAAGAGAGTTATACCTTCCTTGGTGTGTCTAAGAGTCTAACAAGCCTTGATCTAGTCCTTGGATCACCTTAATATAGCTTAGAGCAACAAAGAAAACCAAGAAAACAAAGTTAGTTTCTAAGGGTTACTATTCATCATCACTTTTGTAAAAATCATAGAAAATACAAAAATAAGAGTTTGTCTCTCAAATTTTTACCACATCTTGGCCTCTTCATAAGCTTTGTTTTGAGTCCTAGATCATCAGATTTGAAGCTTCCTAGCTAGGGTTTTGAGCCCCCTTTCTCCTCTGGACAGAAACTATCAAGCACAGATCAGTTTGGTTTCTTCAACTTTGGGGAGGGATTTAACTAGGCTATACTACTTGGATTGCCATGAAATTTTGAACGAACCTTGCCCATGGAGTAGAGAAGCTATGGTTCAAATTTGGTGATTTTATCATGGATAGAAATGGAGATATGAATTTTCTTCTTGAGAGTGTTCCTGCTGGGCAGTTTAGAGAAAATGGAGAGAGATGGAGTTTGGCTTGCTTCTCTTGCACTAATCTAGCATAAAGTGATTTCTTTGGATAATATCTATGGTAAAGTAGCTTTATTAAAGCTATTATGTCATGCATGATGTATTTTGAGGGGGCATGTGTCTTAATCTTGTGGTTGGATGATGAAAGGAGCTAAGTACTTAGTTTAAGTCTATAATTGTTCTAGTTACTCATGTAACTACTTGGTTACTTGATCATATCCACTTGTACATGCATCAACTTGATCATCTGCTTGTTCTTTTGTCCGATTATTACTCAATTCACTGATCGTTCGAAGGAATATCTTGAAGATTTCTAGTTAGGGTTTTCCCGGAAACCGTCTCGATATTTATACTATCATTATTAATTTTCTTTAATAATTCTCGAATCCAAATTCCATAAATCGTTCCAATAACTCTTTAAGTCCTTCAGTGTCCAGGGAAATCTCGGGGAAAATGAAAGTGCTATTTTTCAGAATCCGACAGCTTTTACATACACTCTTTTTCCCCTGGATCACTAATACGAACTCAGAATTTCGTTCCGGGTACCTCTATATAGCGTCGTCTAATAATATTCCTAAATCCACCAAAATCACTATTCATCCATTTTTCTTTACTCATCCTCTTAGGGTTGTACAATTGTCCCTGATCTCTTTCGATCATTCCTTAACCTTTTTACGGAACCACTGGATTAATCGCTATCGATCTGGATGACATGAGAATAATCTCCTGCTTGGAATTGCCATATCTTATTCCCTTAGGAGATAGATTATTCTTACCTATGTTGTCACCCTTTAGCATTCTTCAAGACATAGAAATAATAAAGTCGAATTCCATTCATTCTTTTAAAACATCAACTATTACATTGTAGCCGTAGCCACTATTCATTCTTACATCATTAAATAAATAAAATTTTTAATTCTACCCAAAATTTGGGTTCTTACATTAAGTCTTGTACATATAGGTCTTAATAGAATTAAGTCTTAATTACCAGTATATAATTAAGTCTTATTCTAATATTATTAAGTCTTATTCAGCGTTTTAAGACATGTAAAGTTTAAGTCTTATTTTTAATTTTAAGTCTTAATCAGTTAGTGTATATATAGTAGTTAGTAGTTTTTAGTCATGTTAGTTTAAGTCTTTCTCTCAAGTTAAGTCTTAGAGAACTATAGTGATACATACGTATACACACGCATACACACGCATACACACACGAAACTCTGTCAAATTTTCGACTGAAATCACAACCAATCATCAATTTGAGAACATTAACTGATTACCCATCTGATTCTCGTCATTTTGTTGGTTTAAAATCAAGATTTGGTTCAGTTTTAAGGAAATTACGATATTGAAAATCGAAAATTCGATCTGTTTTTCAGATCATTTGGCTTCGATTTTGCAAAAACTAAAAATATACATGTGTTTGTGTGTATACAAGGATCATTGTGTGAATTTTTCAGAATTTTTGGAGAAAAGTTAATTATTTCGAATTTTTAATTAATTATTAATTCGAAAAATTAATTTTTAAATCATAATTTTGTAAAATCTGAAATTTTCAAAGAAATTAAATCTTGATTAAAATGGCTGATCGATTTGAAATTATTAAACATAATTTAATCGGTTATTTTGATCCAGAAAAATGTTCAGTTGAACGTTTTCGGCCGTGGATTCGATTTTTAAATGAAAATTCACAGGTTCGCACTGCTTTGAGCTTGGATGCTCCATTGAAAATTGAACCTTTGCGAATCATGTGTACTACTGCTGTCATTTCTAATGATAACAGATCATTTGTCTTCTCTGTAGGAGACAATCAGTACACAGTGAATGAAAATACAATAAATACGGTCTTAAATTTTCCAATTGACAATTTCGAAGAGTTACCATCAGATCAAGAATTGATAAATTTTTTGAATGGTGTATTCTATCAAGACAGTCCTGATCAAACTGTCTGGAATAAAAAGAACTTTGTTCAGGAATGGGACTATCTGTTTGACACATTAGCTAGAGTCTTTGCCAATACTACTAAAGGGAACTTCGGGGTATTACCATCCTTCTTGCAGCATATTGGATATGCAGTTGCACAAAACCGAAGAATTAATATTAGTAGACTACTGTGTGTTCCTATGGTTAGAAGAATCATTAATGCAAAGAGGAATTTTGATAATGGACAAAAAGTATCATGCTATTATCCAAGATCCCTGTCATTGATTTTTAATCATCTAGTGGAACTAGAAAACCAAGCCCAATTCCTGAATGGAGAATCACTGGCGTCAGGTAAACCTACTACCAGATTGTTCACTGAGTACAGCAACAAGCCTAAATTCACAAACATACCTGTAGTTGTCACCCAATACATGTCAAACTTTATACAACTACCTGTTATTGAACCTGTACCACAACCTGAACAACCTGAACAACCTGAACAACCTGAACAAAACCCTGAACCACCAGTGGAAAACATACTTGTTGATAATGAAGTTCAAGGCAATCAACAAGTTGAACCTGCTCAGCAAATTGTTCCTCAGCCACCTGCACTTGCTGTTGAACATCCAGTGGAAGAAACTGCATCTGTTCCTGAACCTGAATTAAATCAACCTATCTTATCAGAGACTATCGCAGAATCAGCTGACCAGGTATTGTCTTTTGTTCCTCAAACTATTTCTACTTCTCAATCTATTTCTGGAACCCAAGTGGTTGATAGGCCTGACCAAGGGATTGTAAGACCGCAATCTCTAACCCCGGTCATAGAGCCAAACACTGAATCAACATCACTTAAAACCTTTCACTCCAGAAAGAAAATTCCATTTCAAAGATCAAAGAAAAGAAGAAATATAATGAGTGAACCCACAGCTCTGCCTCTATAAAAGAAAAGTAGAACTGATTCAGAGGCAACTGTAAGCCCATCCGTATCTTCTCAACAAGATATGGACGTTGATATGGCCATGCAACAGTTACTAGGATCATCCTCTCAACAGGATGATACTATTGAAATTCGCCATAAGGCCATGGCATCCTGTAATGTGTCAAGCACAACCCCTTTGTTATTACTAACAATGGGAGAACAAATAGATTATGATGCAAATAGGGACACATTGACAGGAGAACACATAGAGTCTGAAACAGTGCCTACCATAGTTACGGTAGAAGAGTCTTCACAGACTTCTGAGGGAAATCTTGGTTCCCTACCAACTTTAATGGAACCATCATCTCCCCTCCTAGGAGAAACATTCCTAGATCCCTCAAGGGAGTTTCCACTCACAGTTTCGACTGAAGAAAGTGGAAGGCAACTTGATCAATCTACTACTGAAGCAATTCAGATTACAAATCAAAATGTACAAGTGGAATTGATTAAGGACAGGGATTTGCGAACTCCCATTGCACCACCACTGACCTTCCCAGAGGAGGCTAGGGTGATTTTAACTGCAGGTACAAATCTGGAAGCAGCTCAGGAAACTGAGAGGAGTGATGTGAGGAATACCATAAAATTGAGTGAAACACATGCACTTCAGGTGAGTGGATCTCAAAGTGAACGTCAGGTGAGCGCACACACTGACACATACACTCTCTCACTATTAGAAAAGATAGCTGCTTTAGAGAAAGAACTTGCAGTCAGCAAGGCTGAAACAGAATTCCTTAGAGCACAAGTGGGAGAGCGATCTTCTTCATCCACCTCTGTCAACAGTCAGCTTACTGGAATCAAGAAGGAGATAAACTACTTAAAGACATCTTTCACCAAGAAGATAGATTCTCTCGAACTCTCTCATGAAAAGGCACTTGATGACTCTGGAGATATTACTGTTGCTCAAGACATGTTAATTTCTGAGATTTCCATGAAAGTTGACACTCTACAGTCAGAGGTACAGCACAATCAGAAATCTACTGATTCTCGTCTGGACCCGATTGAAAAGCAAAATGCACACCAGGCTAAAGGGTTAAGACATCTGTTTAATCTTGTAAGTCAAACTCGCAAACCTACAAATGAAGAAATTGAATTCTTTACAAGTAAGGGTGGTGATGATGATGAACAAGATCCTGAAGCTGGGGCAAATGATAAATCTGTAGAGGATTCCTCAACTAAGGGGGAGAAATCAAAGGGGTCACAAGATAAAACTAAAGAAAGAGAGGGAGTGGGAAAATCTGGAAAATCTGACCAAAGTGAAGATAGGAGAGATAAGAGGAAGAAAGAAGTTGAAGAAACTGAAGAAGAAATTCAAGACAAGAACACAGGTTATTATTACACGGGTGAACTGGATAACTTCGATATTTTTGCTGATCTTGAATTCCCTGATCAAGGTGAAGAACTTCCTGAACCTGATCTTAGTCACTAGGAAGATGAAGGACCAGTGACATCTGAATATGAAGCTCAACAAGCAGAGAAAGAATCTGAAGAATTATTTGCTCAGAGGGAAGCTAATTTGCTATTGAGAGAAGAAAAGCTTCAAAAGTCATTAGAGCAAATTGCACGAAATGAAGAACTTCAGAAAGCTGAACAGCAAGCATTACAACGATTACATGCTATAAATGTTGAGAAGAGAAAGACATATATCAGACTAAAGAGCGGTGACAAATGGGAACGTGCTCAATAAGCAATTGATTCACCTCAGAGTTCTGATTATGAAGATCGTTGTCTTGGAGAAATTCTCGAGGAATTCAAACTGGCAAATCCAATTGATGATATGTATATAAAGGCTTTAAAGGTAGAAGTCATCAGGATAACTACTGCATTTGAACCCAAATCTGATGAGCTGGTAATATTTGTGGATTGTCATAAAGTTGGAACTTTCAGAGTATCTATTCAGTTCTTTTATGACAGAACGCTGACAGAGATTTGGGTACTTAGGCCTAAGGTGAGAACATCTTCTGAGCTAGGTGTGTTATTACATGAGAAGTTCAAAGAATTTGCTGAAAGAGCTGGACCAGAAGTGATTAAGGATCCTCCACAAGTAAAATTTCTTAAGGGAGAGGTACTTCATTCAATCAATCTTCAGACAGATGAGTTATATGAACATCATGCAAAACACTTGGTATATACTGAATATGCTCTCAGAAATCATGGATTCTTGACTGAAGAAAAGGTAATAGCTGCAGATCACATTCGATCCTATGCACAAACGAATATAAAAAGATTACAAGAAATTTCAAGGTGAACTGAGAAAGAAGCTTGGAATTCCTTTAGTCTTACCTCAAGGATTGTCATCAAGAAGAGAGCGTCTTGTTGATTCTGATTTACACATGAAACTTCAAGTCACAGATGAGCCAGAAGAAGGAGAATTCAGAAGGGAAGACAACTGAAGAAAAAGAATTGCTCTACATGTCATATCTTTAGAGCTTAGATAAATCTTGATAGGAATTTGTATCATATGATCAGTCTAGAGGATCATCTATCTTGTATTTATTTTTCATGTTTCAATCTGGCAAATGTTAAATATAAACCAGAACTTTTTTCATATTTACTTAGTATTTAAAGTTTTATCTTTCATTTGGTTAAGTTGGATTAGTTGAGGTATCCTCTAGGAATTTGCTTGTTATTGTCTAACAAACAAATTGGGGGAGATTGAAAGGCATATGACTCAGCCTATTTGTAGTTAGAGGATCCTAATCAACTTAAACCAAATTGTAATAAGTAAATATACATATGAACTGTCACAGGAATCTCAAGAAGTATTATCTGTCAGAAGAAAGAAGAAAAGTCAATCTATAGTTTTGATGTCATACACTGGAAGACGATTCAGTTATCTGATCAATCCCCAGTATAGCATTGAAGTGAATGGATTCATTGGAACAGTGACAGAGATTTTTCGAGTGATAGTTTGAATGTCAGTTACAGTACAAGAGAATTGAGAGAAGAAACAAACCACAACCTAAAGTCAAAAGTGAAGAAGCATCATTGAAGTTAGTCGTTCATGAACCAGACAGTATATCGAACGTCAACAAAAGTCAGTGGTAATTCTTTATTACCTTCAGTGGTTTGTAAGAATTAGATTAATTATTTATTGATTTAATTAAATTCATTTATAATTGATATAAATCATTTAGTTGATTTAATTAAATGAATTAATTCTAGAAGAATTAATTTATTTATTAAATTAATTATTGTATCAATTAAATATGAATTAGTTAATCATTAATTAATTAAATAGATCAATATGACTTAAAGAAAGAAGGTTGAATTATGTCTTGGAGAAGAAAAATTCGGTATGACCTAAATTAAGTCATACCGACAGTATTCAGGATTATGTCTTACCGAGCCATTCAAGATTATGTCTTACCGACATGATTAAGTCATACCGACTTCCTGCCAGCTGTTTTAAGTCTTACCGAATTTTTATTAAGTCATACCGACCAGGTTTATGTCTTAATGGAGGTTTGTGTAAGTCTTAATGAAGAAAAAATAAGTCTTGGAAGCAGTTTAAGTCATGCTGGAGCAGTTAAATATCCTACAGAAAGCTAGCAAGACTTATGACTGATACAAAAGAACAGAACACAGCAGATTAAGTCATAACCAAGAAACAGAGCAGAAAATATCAAATTCAGCAGAACAGAATTCTCTTTCAAGAACACCAAGAACACCAAAGCTTAAACAATTCCCAGAAATTCAAGTTCTTCATCTTTGTAATATTCTATCCGCTAGAACTTGTCTATTTGTGATTCTTGTACTACTAGCGAATTAAGTTTCCTAGTTCTTATCTTGATTATTATTAACTAAATTAGAAAAGTTCATGTCGAATTTTCTAATTAGTTATTAACATCTTGATAAGTTGTTATACTGATTTTGTAACACCACATCAAGTTAATATACAGTTATATTCAACTTGAAAAATTATGTTAAATAATTCCGCACAAATTTGTCTTTGCTAAAATATTATCTAACGGACAAATTTCGATAAAAAGGTAAAGATTGTATTCAACCCCCCTTCTACAATCTTATCGGACCTAACAGTTACTTTATCAGTTTAGAAAATTAATTCGTAGAAAAATTATTTATTTTGATGTTTTAACCTCGTTGGTGCTTTTTTCATCAAAAAATTCATGAAGATAAGGTGAAAAGAGGCAAGATGAATTAGTATCCTCATCGTTTGTCTCGAAAAGGTTATTCCAACATGGAAATTGAATGGGTTAGTGATAAAGAAACATCCTACTTAATCTTTTATGACTTTGTATCTTCAATATGAATCCTATACATGTACATGCAGTTGGAAGATCATCCGGAAGAAGATATAGATCGATCAGATTCTTGGGTCCGTGCAAGGAAGGATAAAGAAGGGAATTATTTAAATGACAAAGTTAAAGATAAAGCTGAGGAAATAGTAAGTTATTGATTTATATTTCAATTGAAAATATACATCATAGTTATTTGATTTATAACAACTCCTAATTTGTGTTTATTTTTTAGGAGAAGCTTAAGAAGCTAGTTGGAGCAGGGGAATTGGCAAAAGAAGGTGTGAAAGATGTGTTAACAATGGCGCTTAGTAAACCTGAGCATGGACGAAGAGTACGTGGTCAGGGGGCCCACGTGAAGCAGTCTGTCTATTTTGATCTCCAAGACAAAAAAGAACAAGGACCATTGATGAAAGAATACGCGAGGGGATTAAAAGATTTATTGCGGAGGAGTCTCCAAAAATTATTAAAGAGAGAGACGCCTTATGGGCTTCTGAAATTGAAAAGATCAGAGCAGAATTTAAAATGGCAAACAGTGTACTACGTCCAAGGGGTAGTCCAAACATTGATTCCCAACAAGGAAGCTGCTCAGATACAAAGATTGCGTCTCATTTGGCGAATGAGACTGATGCGAATGAAAATATGAAGAAGAGGTTGAATGTTGATGAAGCTATTAAAGGAACTTCAAATGTGGCTGATGATGAGAATGATGGTGGGTGGGATTTTAGGGTCAATGTTGTTATCAAGGATGATGAAGAACCCATGGATGACAATGTGGAGGCTGTAGTTAAGGTTGACGATGAGAAGGGTGGTGTTGAACAATGGCAGGGAGTTGACAATGTGGATTGTCAATTGGCAACCGGAACACTACCAACATTGTAGCACATGGAAAGATTACTAAAGTATCGGTTGTTGAAGGGTGTGTGCCGACTCTTCATGGAATACGGCTTGTGGAAGAAAATGCAAGAGTGACTATCACTCATTCAATTCAAGGTGATGCCAAGATCCAAATCCCGGTAGGAGATGAAATTGTTACTGTGCAAGAAGTAGTAGGTTCTTTTATAGCTTGGCCGAGAAATCTGATAGTGATGGGGAACAGAAGCAGTACCCCGTTATTGTCTAGTCCAAAGGTAAAAGATTTTTGCAATGATAGTTTGCTATTAATTTATGTATTTGTTATGTTTTTACTATGTTGACGTGCTTTTGTTTTCTATTTTTAGAGAATGAAAGAACGTGCCAACAGGAAAAAGAGGAAGAAGTATGTAGTAGAAGAGGTCGAGGAGGAGGAGCTTCATGTTGAGATGGGTGTGAATTTTTCAGCGTCTTTGAAACGTTTGTGGACATGGGCAAAGTCTGTCTTAGCCGATAACAGGACAGTTTGTTTTCAGTCAAGTGAAGAAGCCTTTTCTGTCACAAAGAAACATGTGATTTATTTGCAAGATATACATTCCTTGTGCGCTGGATGTGAAATGTCTGGATCTATCATCACCATTTTTATTCAGTAAGTTTCCAAGTACAGAAGCTTTTTTTTTTTTGTTATTTGTCTCCTATTTGCCAACTATTGCTTGAATTTGTATGCAGCTTCTTGTATGAAAATGTGAAAAAGAATAAAATGAGTGATATGGTAGCTTTCGTGGATCCCAACATGGTTGGTACCATTGGATGTGGCAATGCAAGGGAGAGGTCGCGTGCGCTTGCTATCCGATTTATGAATGCTAAGGAAGGGCAATACTTCCTTATTTCTAATAATGATGTGTAAGCTCTTCTCACTTTTTATGAGTAAATTGAATAATGTGATTTTTAATCTAGTATTTGACTGTATAATTTAAATTTCTAAATATCGCATCTGTTCATGCTTTCATAGGAATCACTTGGTCATTGACCGTTGTTGTTCCGACGACAGAGATAGTCTACCACATGGACCCTCTTAAACGTTGCATTGCTAGTGGGGAATGGGTAGAGGTTGTTGACAAGTGAGCCAATTTTCTAAATTTCTTATATTTAGTCTTTACTTAGTAAAATTTATGGAAAATGTATTTTTCATGATTTATACTGTTTAGTTATAGTTCCATAAAGATGTACAAGGAGAGCCTGAAGAAGGTTGCAAGAAGAAAATTATATGGGACAATATGGCGGTAATAATTGATTTTGTAATTTCCGGTTAAAAAAAGTAAAATGTGTAATTAATTTCAGATATTATATTTTCAGGGAGTTTCTTTGCAGACTGGGGTCAGGGACTGTGGCCTCTTTGTCATGAGATACATGAAGGAAATCTTTTTTGACAAGGAGCTTGACTTCGTAGCCAAGGTGAGATTTTCATTGGCAATGGTTTTTGTTAAACAACTTTGTGCTGCTACCACATTTGCCTTATAAAAATCTATTTGTTTTCAGTGGATCCGTAAAACAAGAACACAAACAGCACAAATCGTTGTGTTAAGTCCTTAAGAACAACGTGATTTAAAAACTAAACCCTTGTACCAAATGTAATAAAACAATGCTTGTAGAGCTTCATACAACATCTTTTTCAGGCAGACACCGTTGTTAATTTGCTTTGGCACAACACCAATAAAATAACAAACCGTTTTTCAAACCCACTACAACAGAAGCAAGTCAAACATGACTTTTCAACCGTTGTCTGTCAGCCGTTGTCTTTTGAGCCGCCGTCTTTGATACTATCACACACCAGTATCTCACCATTGTATAGATATTAGCAGTACAACGGTTTATAAACAGTTGTGTCAATTTTTTAATGGGAGAATTCCGTTTTGTCAAGTATTTCATATAATGGTTTTATTGCCCGTTGTACTGATAACATCTATATACCGGTGGAATACTGGTGTGTGACAGTACCAAAGACGGCGGCTTAATAGTCAATGAAAAATTTGACTTACAACAACGTTTGAAAAGTGGTGTCTGATTGGATTTCTGGTGTAGGAGAGGCCTTTGTATTCCTTGACTTAAAATAGATGGATTACAATGATATAAACCCAACACACTTTGCGCAAGAAAAAAAAAGTGTAACTTGGCACGGCTTCTTTCCCTCGCAAAAAGCTACTTAACGAAGGAGTCGTTAGTCAAGTAACTGAAGTTACTTCCGTAAGGTTGAGGCAAAAGCTAACATGAGTTGCCACAAATCAAAACTCTCTACGTGTCATTCCAAACAAGGCAGATGAGGTTTGCCTTAACGTGTGGTCATCACATTCTACTCTCTTGTACACTTTGGACCTCTTTTTATTAACAAATCATTCCATAGGCTTCAATCTATAGTATATATACATACATAATATCCTAGATATTTTACCCAAAAAGTGTAGTATCTACTATACTAAACAATCTATATCCCCCACAAAAATTGGAGCCAAGATTCTTCGTTTATTTATTACGTTTCTTTCTCTCACTTTCCTGTACTTTATACAATCCAAACATGGCTACAATGTCTAAACTTCACATTTCACCGTTAGATTACCACCACCGTGCAGTCCGACCACAGCAGCTCCGTCGGCAAGTGGCCATGTGGGACCCGATACCATTAATGGGTCGTCGGAATTTTATGTTGCAAGTGCAGAAATGTAAGTCTTGTCAGAAGAGGAAAGTGAAGTAGGTCATGATGAGAAAGAAATGGCAAGTAGGCCAGTTTTAAAGAAAGGGAAAAGAATCAAGTCTGAGAGAGGTGTATATAAGCTTCAAGGGTCTCTTAAATCTACAATGTCAAGACTTTCTAATTTGCATACGGATGAAAAGTTTGTGGAGGATTCGGGGGACAATTTATCATCTGTAAGCTCATCTCTCCAATTCCCTTCCTTCCCTTTTGACACATTATATTATATCCTATTATATAATAAGTGAAGAATGATAATAAACGATAGATCAAGTTTCGATTCCTAAAAACAATATATATTTTATAAATTAAATTTAAAGTCATTAATACAAAGTTTAATTAATAAGCGCACTGAGTTTACACTTTTGATTTGTTTATGTCTGGGCCTAAAAATCTTCTAATCATATTCTGTATATGCTTGCTTTTATGAATAAATACGTGTATGGTTGTTAGTTAATTATATCTTATTATATAATAAAATTAAGATGAATTATATCCTTATATAATAAGCATAAGAGAAATTTTATCCATAATTTTGGTCCCATAATTTTGGTCATTATACCGTCAACATAATTTTAACCGTTGAATTTAATATAAATTTAAAAATACACGATCAAGATTATATCATATTAAAAAGAAAATTATAATCTAAAAATGATATAATTAAAAAAATGTTGTAATAGAAATAAATTTTAAAAAGAAAATTTTAATCTGAAAATGATATAATTAAAAAAGTTGTATTAAAATTGAATTTTATTTGTTTTTTATTAATATTAAAAAAAGTTCATATTTACTAATTAGACTCTATATCGAGCTCTAAAAATCAGATTTGGAGGATTTTATAACCCACACGAAGCTCATAAAATTATCTTTAACTTAGTGATGATTTAAAAATCATTATCCAAAAGGAAACACTCAGAATCTCAAGATAAAATATAATTACGAATTTTACATTAATCCTATTTAGTGTAGACCTACATTGATAATCTTATTCAATATCAAAAACCCAATTATATAAGATTTAAATCATTGACATTCACTTTTTCGTATTTCAATCTATCGACTACCATAGTTTTGGACAAAAACCCTTTTACACTTTGTTATTAAAATTGTATTTGGTTGTTAGTACAACTATATTCAAATAATAAGAAGGTTATTTTGATAATCAAAACGAAATATAAGTAGATTTCTTAAATTGAATAGAATTTTCAACATAAAAAAACGTCAATTAATCTTATCTCTTTTGTTTCTTGGTAGTTTTAATTGCAAAATAATTATTAAACCATCACTAAATTAAAGATTATTTTGCTAATTTCACGTGGGCTATAAAATCGTCTAAATCAAGTAATTTTAAGAATCAAATTAAAACATATAGTAAATTGAACGTGTAAAATCTTATATATATCAGTTTTTTAACAACAATTTGATACGTAAACTAATAACAAATAAATATTTAAAAAAATTATAGATATTCGAAAAGCAACCGTGCCTTGCACGAGTTATTATAAGCTAGTTGCCTTATTAGTGCTAGGATAAGAGTTTGTGCTTGTGTTTATAAATGTGTCAATTTCGAGTTTAACAAAATTTACTAGCTTTTGATCTTGGACAAAATCACTAAAGCACATTGATCAAGTGCTAGTAGTTTGATTATCGGTCTGCGAATCGTGTGGTTCTTTTGCTTGCAAATGCTGCACAAATTCTATGTCAGGCTATGGAGAGTGGTCTGTCACTCCTCCTGCATTTATTAATCATGTACTCGAAAGTGATAATTTCTAAGTAATGCAAGTACGATTTGTTTCCAAAAAAAAAAAAAAAAATCCAAGTTTTAAAAGAAAACAAAATCTTATAGACGGGTCATTTTGGCCAATATTCGGGTTGATGAAGCAAATGTTGCGTCTTTGTTTGTTCTGTCTTTGTAACCGTGTGACTTATGTTGATAATCGATTCTCGTTCTTGGTCTTGTTAAACATTTTCACAGCTAGTTAGTGCTGTATGAATTGAGAGGAAATTAATTAGCTAATTGATATATTTACTTGGAACATTGGCAGATAGCTCTCCATGTTGGCAGATATATTGTGACCATGATGAGCACTGGAGTAATACTATTAACTGGATTCCAGTTGTCTGGTACCTATTATCACTTTTTACACAGGAGTTCATATTTTAGTATTGTTATTTACTTAGAATTAACATTATGATTTTTAAATTATGGAAAGAATCGTTTTCATTTTCAAATTTTGTCTAGGTGGAGACGGTCAAATGAATGATTTGATATGGTATAGCTGGCTTGGCGGGATTATTATAGGAACTATGATAGGTTCCAACATGGTTTTAGATGAAGTCAGTCGGGCAGGTCCACGCAACGTTGTCATAACCGGAAGGTATACACTCACATGGATATAGCAAGATATAGAAAGTTTTGCATAGCCTGGCCATCACTAAAAAATAAAAATTATTTTGCCAGCTCTGTAGCTGCAGTTATCCACATAGGCTTCCAAAGTATATATTGGCCTATGCAAATTTGAAAATTTCAACTTAAAATTGCAATTAGTGTACAACATATGGTTTTTCTTAAATTAAAAAAAAAAAGAGCTGGAAGCTGTTTAGCCCGACAACTTAAATTGTGCATTCATCAAAGATTTGTGCATAGATGCTGTTTGTGTTAGAGCAATGATGATTTCAGTTTCTGTTATTAATCAGATTTCATTCTTTTCTCTCAACAGTACAAGAGGACTAGGGAAAGCTCTAGCACGTGAATTTCTACTTTCTGGAGATCGCGTAGTTGTGGCATCTCGTAGGTGGTGTTCTTAACTATAGAACATAAATCTTATCCATAAATTATCGGTTTTTCCACCAAGATTTTTTTCCCCATAAATTATTTCGTCGGTATACCGTCTTGTTTATGCATGTTTTTCTATCAAAGCAGTCTTGAATCTGTGGAAAAGACCATCAAAGAGCTTGAAGACAGTCTAAAAGAATGCTTGGAAACTGCAGATGACTTTTCCCGGAGTAGTTTAGAGTATGCAGAAGTCGTAGGTGTGGCATGTGATGTTAGCGATCCTAAAGACGTAAAAAAGTTGGCAGACTTTGCTGTCAACGAATTTGGTTCTATCGATATTTGGGTAAGTTTATGAATTAGTACTTTTTCTAGTACATGTAACTAACTAGTTATTTTTCTACTCAAGCTATCAGCAATAATCTCGTGTTTGGTTTGGATGAATGCAACTGGAGGGAATGAAAAAAAAATTAAAATATATATTATGGGTAAATGTTCAAAATATTCATTCCTTCCTTTCCTCCATTTCGTTCCCAAGAAGTCAAGAACCTAAACTAAAAATCTAAACCCCCAACTTGGAAGGAATGCTCCATTCTCTACCATACCCATTTTCTACCGAGATCTCATCATAGAAAATTTGCACACCGCTTAATTTTTTTCGAATCTTCCCTCCAACCTCCATTTGTTTCCCTTTATTTAATTCATTCTATTCCAATTTCCCCATCCAAACACAACACAAAGCATTTATTTAGATATTTCCACAAAATGATTATCTTAAAGTTGTAATGATTTTCATTGGGGAGGATATCAACTGTGACTTCATATTTAGGGCCTGTTTGGCTTTTCATTTCCTACCCAACTTATGGCTTATAAGGCCATAAGTCCTTATGGGGGGTGTTTGCCAAAATAAGTTTTAGCTAAACTTATGACTTATAAGTTCATAAGTTGAATGTTAGGAATTCTTAACTTTCAACTTATAACTTATAACCTATTCTCGATATACGTAATATATAATATCCTTCAAATATTCAAAACCATATATCTCTCGATCCATTCATTAGAAAATTGATATGTATATATCAAATTTCCATATTCATCGAGATCTATCCATTGATATCCATTGATATCCATTGTTATATATAAAAAAACAAGTATTTTGAAAATTATAAAAAAAAGTTAACTTATAAGTTCTGATTTACCCAAACACTCTACTGATTATAAGTTCTGATTTACCAAACACTCTAATCTCTACTCTACTTATCACTTATATGAGATAAGTGCTTATAAGTCATAAGCTACTCATTTTAAGATACCCCAAACATACACTTATATTAGCTGACCAGGTGATTGATTTCAAATTTCTGCCTTGAAGAGTGTATATTCTGTTTTAACTGCTTATGTCTCATTTGACGAAAAATATCATACGTACTGAACTATGGTAGGCTTCTGTAAAAAGGATTGTTGCATAAAATTTTTATCGATTACCTGATTCGATTTTCTTCTTTATGGTAATCCTTCTACAGATTAACAATGCTGGAACAAATAAGGGTTTCAGACCTTTGCTGCTTTTTAGTGATGAAGATATTCAACAGGTTTGTAAATGATCTTTTCATTTTCATTGCATTTATCTTATTTATATTGCATATCCAGCTTTGATCTTTCAAAAGTATATGTCTAAGCTTGAAATTATCTGCAAAGTGCTAATCCTATTGAATAGATGGCAGAGGCAGGTCAGACATTATGTTGACCCGTATATCGATTTTATCTTTTCTCATAAAAGTTCTTTTAATTTTATCTTCTTTTCCAGGAAAACTAGCAGAAACATAGAAATAATATATAAGATTTTAAATGTTTCGTTTCTTATAATTTTTAAATCTAATATTTTGTCATCGATAGACGATAGCTTACTCAATGCAAAACAATCTTTAGTTTAGAGAACACGTGCCGAATGCACCATATATTTGCAAGAAATACAATCTTCGAGTTTAAAGTCTCCCATTGTCTCTGGTCTGGCTACTTATTAGTATGTTTTCATTATTTGGATAGATCGTTTCGACAAACTTGGTTGGATCTATAATTTGCACTCGTGAAGCTATGCGTGTAATGGGTGACCAGCATAAGGGAGGTCACATATTTAACATGGATGGTGCTGGTTCTGGGGGATCTAGCACTCCTTTAACAGCTGTGTAAGCCTCTTTGACACTTTAGACCTTTTTTCTTTTAAAGTGACATATCTTTCCTTGGGCATAGGCTGGGAGTTCCTTTGTATTCTTGGTACAGGAGTGTGTGTGCCTTTTGAGCTTTTATGCTTATTACTTGTGCTGACATTGTTTAATCTGCTTTCGCCTGTAGTTACGGGTCAACAAAGTGTGGTCTTAGGCAGCTTCAATCATCCTTGTTGAAGGAAAGCAAAAAATCAAAACTTGGAGTGCGTACAGCCTCTCCAGGCATGGTTCTAAGAGACTTGCTTTTAAGGTACACTTTGAAACTCATATTTCCGTGTTATGCACTTAATTAAATCAAAAACTTGTGGATTCAAATTTATTTATACTGCACATATCCTGACGTGATTTCTACCAAGTCAGTTCATGGCTTCATGCTTAAATTTTCTCATCAAACATCATGTGCTCTTATGATGTGATTCTTTTTTTTTTCATTATGGTATTAGTCCTCTTATAACTGATCAACAAGATAACAAGTTGAGGAGTGATTTTCGTGATCTGTATCCAGCGGTTCCACTGTCCAAAACAAGCAAATGTTTAACATCATCTGTGAGCTTCCGGAGACAGTTGCAAGAACTTTGGTTCCACGGATGCGAGTTGTAAAGGGAAGTGGAAAGGCTATCAATTACTTAACCCCTCCCAGGATTTTACTTGCCTTGGTGACTGCATGGCTACGTCGAGGTCGCTGGTTTGATGACGAGGTAATTTCTTACTCGCCAATTACACTTTAAGCAGATAGCAGTAATTTTTCCAATGAAGCAGATGCAAGAAAGTCTTTTCTCCTATCTTTCAGGGAAGAGCAGTATATGCATCCGAAACGGATAGACTACGGAACTGGGTTGAAAGCCGGACTCGATTATCAGTTACAGATGCCATGGAATCATACACTGAGGACACTTGGGTTTCAGTTTTCTCGCTTTCCGTAGTTTGTGCTTTTATTATCCTATCTAGTACCCTAAACTCTTAACCAAACCGACACGTAGGAAACTATTAGAGCTACAAAACAAATGAAGAAAACTAAAATTTGCTCCCCAAAATGTATCCGAAATGCAATGCAAAGCGACCCCGAAGGCAAGCAACCTACAATGCACCCTTGCATCTTAAATATAAGCCCCCCTCTGCCTACTGCATAAATTTAAGTTCATAACTAATCAGCAGGTCAGGCAATGATCTGTCTACTTACATGGAGCTACGGTGGGCTCTCTATGCTCATAATGCATAAGAGGACCTGGAGTTTCGGATATTCTTTGTTTGTGAATGAAATGTCCATTATTAAAATTTGAATTTGAATTTGAATTTGAATTGCTTGTAAATCATGTAATGGTTCAAGGTTCAACATGACTTTACAATAAAATCTGGTGTATGTCTATTATGTAAATGAATCGAAAGTGCCCCTTCATTAATTATTCGTCTATTCTTTATACCGTGATTTCAAAAGCGTCTCTTTTCCTCCTATTGGGTATTTCTTCTGTTACGCAATGTTAAGCTGCGCGTGGAAGCAACTCTGCTGAACAAGGATGTACTGTCTGTATGAATATATTGACCTTTGTATTGGTCGTGTACATAAAGAGCTCAATCTCATTCAATTATGATTTTTTTAATTCCTACTAAAAACGTATTTTATCAATTATTGTTAACCAGATTTTTGAAAACAACTATCTACACAAATATCGTGAAAATGAGTCATAATTGGACATTATTATTGATTTTCAAAAGATTAAAGTTTTCGAAAAAAGAAAAAGTATACAAATGTAAAAAAGTAGGAGTAATTGAAATAAGAAATAATAAATTTCATTCATTCATTCTTGAATTAAAAAAATTATACAATAAAATTAATATTAGTAACATGCTCACTAGTTAAAAGTATAGTATATAAATAGTTGGATTTTAAAAATTATAATTTAACTAGTAAAAGTGTATTTATAATATTAAGTATTTTTTATCAAAATGTTAAGTATATTTTTGTCAAAAATATTAAGTATTTTTTTAATTAAATTTTTTAGGAGTAAAATTTTTGGAAATGAAACATGTGATATTTTATGGATAGAGAGTTGTTCAGCGATAATGTTATTAGGGGAGAGCACGGATCGGATCGGATCGGATCGGATCGGATCGGATTTATGGTAAAATCGAAACCGAAACCGAAATTCTTCGGATTTTAAAATCTAAAATCGAAATCGCAACCGAAATCGACGGTGTGTGTATTGTGTATTCACTGTATTGTCAATTTTGTGTAAGTGTCAGCGTCTGTGTTGTGTTGTAGCCAGTAGGTGTAAACTGTAAACAAGTAATAGATAGATATTAGGTCTTAATTTAACTAGGCTGCTGCCTACTAGCCCAAATTGTAAAGACAGAGCCCAACCCATTTCTAATTTTTAACAATTATATTTCAAAAAATATGTGTATTTATTAATTACATATATATATATATATATATATAATTTATTTATTTATTTATTTTAATTGGATCGGTTTAAGGTTTTTTTGGATCGGTTCCAACAAGAAATCGAAATCGCATAATCGGATTCGGATTGGGTTTTTAATTTTTTGGTTTCGGTTTCGGCTCGGTTTTATACGGTTCGGTTTTTAACGGTTTCGATTTCGGTTTCAGATTTTTTTGATTTTTTGCTCAGCCATAAATGTTATACATTCAAGGTCTTGGATGGATGGATCCAATTTCTCTGATATCAAATATATGTTAAACAAATATTAATGAATATCATAGAACTTAATCAAAAATATTTATAAAAAAAGTTAGTATGTTTTTATATCAAAAAATGTCATATTTTTTTATTGTCCAATTGTCTTGCATAATTGAAAGTTGTGTCTTGTTCATGTGACAAGGACGAAGGGTATTTGATTTAGTGTATTGAAAATACTTTCTCAGATCTCATAATCCAATGAATACAGCGAAAGAGAGTATGGAAGAATTGTATTCCAGGCTTACATTAGAAGAGGAGGAGGATGGAGGGATTATAATTGCAGAACGGGAAGTCAAACCAACACGAAACACATCTGTCTTGGTGGGTCATTTTCTTACGGAGAAAAATATAAAATTTAATGCAATAAAGAATGTATTGGCCACGTTATGGAGACCAAGAGAAGGAACGGAGATCCATGATATTGATGGACAGAGATACTTGTTTGTCTTCAATCATGTACTTGACATAAAGAAAGTGTTGGATGGAGGGCCATAAACTTTCGAGCGGAACCTGTTAGTTTACCAAAAATTCAAGGAGAACGAAGATCCACATCTTGTTAATTGGATAAAATGGATATTTGGGTTCAAGTCTATGATCTCCCGAAGGGTCTGTTCTATGAGAATATATTTGTGAATATAGGGAATTTTGTAGGAACGTTTGTAAGCTCAGACCCTGCAAATATAATGGTGGCTGGAAGATGTATGCACGTATCCGAGTAATCATGGATATAACAAACCACTGCGGCGAAGAAGGAAGATTGAAAGAGAGGGTGGAGAATGGAGTTAGATTAATTTTAAGTATGAACATCTGAGCACATTTTGTTTTGTATGTGGTATGTTGGGACACCTAGAACGAGATTGTGGAATCGTCTATGCAAACCCAGAGAAGGAGATTGCTAGAGCATATGGCGTGTGGTTAAGAAACGGAGCACGTTGGTTAAAAAACGGAGTTGATGAAGCTACAACATGGGTTACAGATACGTCAAAATCATACAAGTCAGCTACCGATGATGGCAAGGATAAGGCGGAGGCACGATTCATGGAAGTGGATGGAACAATAACCGAAATTTAAGGAAAGGATAGGGGATTCGGTTTAGGCAACGTGATCAATCAGGTAACAACTCTGCAAATCAAGGGGAGGATATCTCGAGGCGAAAAGATTTTGAACCTGGAACAGTTGTAATGGATCCTAAAAGGGCGTATGGATAAGGAAAATATTCTGGTGATTAACGGAGAATTCTACGTGGGCCTATTTTAAATGAGTCTACTAGCTTGGAACTGTCGTGGGCTGGGTAAATCACGTACAGTTCAATTTTTAAAGGAGATTGTCCAACAAATAAAACCTTGTTTTATTTTCTTATCTGAAACGTTAATAAATAAAAATAAAGTAGAGGCAATTTGTAGAGTTCTGAATTTTGCAGGCTGTTGGGTAGTTGAGGCTCAAGGCCATAGTGGAGGTTTTGCACTTTTATGGGAAGACGAGGGAGGATGTATAATCAGGGACGCTAGTCAGCATTTTATAGACTTAGAAGTAGATAATGCACAAGTAGGACGATGGAGATGCACATGACTCTATGCGTACCCGGAAATAGAAAGACGATGTCAATTGTGGGGAATAATTCGGTATTTGGCGAGTAATTCTGAGCTACCATGGTGCATTATAGGTAATTTTAATGACATAATGTTTGCTGACAAAAAAGGAGGAAGAAAGGACTATCCACGTAGCAATTTGACTGGGTTTAGTGAAACAATTTTTTATTGTGATTTGATAGATTTGGGATTCATTGGGGCAAAATACATGGAAAAAATCTAGAGGGAAGGACACCTGGATACAGGAACGGTTAGATCGTAGTCTGGAAAATCAAGATTGGTGCAATCTTTTCCTGGCAGCAGAGGTAAGGGTGTTATAGGTAGCTACATCAGATCACCTTCCATTACATTTGCAGCTGAATAAGCAAGTTTATGTGCCAAGAGGTAGGAGGTTTAAGTTTGAAAATATATGGATCAAAGAAAATGAATGTTTTAACTTGATAACAAATAGCTGGGAACACACTAAAGGGAAGGATATTCTAGACAAAATTAGCTATTGTTGCTTTCGTTTTGAGGAATGGGGAGGAGGTGTCAGTCAAGAGTTTAAACGTGAATTACAGGAGTTTCGATAGAAGCTCCGAAAACTCAGATCTCATCGAGATATAAGTGGAGTTCAAATGTATAATGAGGTGATATGGAAGTATTTGAATTTATTGAAGAAGAAAGAGTTATACTGGAAACAGCGTGCTAAACAATTCTGGTTGCAAGAGGGCGATTAGAACACTCAGTTTTTTCATAGATACGCTTAAACTTGACGGGAAAATAACAGCATTCAACGTATTAAGGACGAAAATGGAGAATAGAAGGAAAAGCCAGAAGAAATTCAAGGAGTGATCACGAACTATTTCTCAAAATTATTTGCAACCTTGACACAGGATGGTAGTCTGTCAAGTCGAGATAAAGTAAATCAGGTCTCTACAATAGATAACGAAGAGTTGATAGCTGAGGTAACAGATATTGAAGTAAAGGAAGTTGTGTTCTCAATGCATCCAGAAAAATCGCCGGGGCCGGATGGTCTAAATCCAGCCTTCTTTCAGTCTTATTGGGGTATACTAGGGGGTGATGTGATTAAAGTGTGTCAAAAATTTATGAGTACATGAGAACTTTCAAGTGAGATAAATCGTACAGTAGTGTGCTTAATTCCGAAGGTGAAATTGTCAACATCAATGACAGTGTCACGCCCTATCTCGCTATGTAATGTTTAATTTCGAATTGGTTCAAAAACTTCACGGATGGTAGAACCAGCCTTTGTCAAAGGCAGGAAAGGTGACACTATTGAAAACAACATCCCAAGTTGTTCCGAACTTTTGGATGAATACGTTCTTAATACGTGCAGAGGTGTGTGAAAGTACTGAGAAAAAGATGAATGCATTTTGGTGGGGCAATGATAAATCAAATAAAGGAATCAAGTGGATGTCGTGGGAGAGACTTTGTACTGTTAAGGAGGATGGGGGGTTGGGCTTCAAAAGTTTAAGGAGCTCCAATATAGCGATGTTGGCAAAACAGGCATGGAGGCTTATCAGTAATTCAAACTCATTAGTAATAAGTCTCATGCGTGCTCGATATTTCCCAAATTCAGATTTTCTAAATGCTGAGTTTGGTGCAAATCCGAGTTATGTGTGGAGAAGCATTCTTGAATCAAAAGATGTGGTTAAGCAGGGATGTAGACAGAGAATTGGGGATGGTCAGAGTACATGAGTATGACATGTACCATGGCTACGTTGCGGAGAGAATGGAAATCTTACAACAGTCATGCTTGAGGAATTGAAGAATATAACAGTGCATAGTTTATTGGCCGAAAATCAGAAGGAGTGGGATGATGAAATTCTTCGTGACATTTGTAATGATAGGGATGGAGGACTATAAAACAAGTCGCTATCCCAAGAAGAAGTACAATGGACTTGTGGGTTTGGTTATTTGATGACAAATGTGAGTTTACTGTGAGAAGTTGAGCAAATTTTTAAAAACAGCTATTTATGTTACAAATACCGTGAAAATGAATCATAATTGGACATTATCATTGATTTTCAAAAGATTAATGCACCGCTTCAGAGTTTCGAAAAGAGAAAAAGTATACAAATGTGAAAAAAGTAGGACTAATTGAAATAAGGAATAATAAATTTCATTCATTGTTCTCGAATTAAAAAAATTATATAACAAAATTAATATTATTAACATGCTCACTAGTTCAAAGTAAAGTATTTAAATAGTTGGATTTTAAAAATTATAATTTAAATAGTAAAAATATATTTATAATATTAAGAATTTTTTTGTCAAAAATATTAAGTATTTTTTTTGTCAAAAATATTAAGTATTTTTCTAATTAACTTTTTTAGGAATAAAATTTTTGGAAATGAAACATGTGATATTTTATGGATAGAGAGTTGTTCACCGATTGTTATACATTCAAGGTCTTGGATGGATGGATCCAGTTTCTCCGATATCAAATATATGTTAAACAAATATTAATGAGTATCATAGAACTTAATCAAAAATATTTATATGATATTTTCATTCTCTTTCCTTTTTAGTTAATTATACTTTAATTTTCTTTCAATTTAAAAAAATAAAAGATATGAATTAAAAATTTATTAATTTGCATTCGTTTTTCGATTACTTTCCATTTCTTAAAGCTAGGGTTGTCAATTTACATTTGTACGCTGCTTTTACCTTTTAATCAAGTTGATGTTTTTGCTTTTTCCTACCAAACTAGCATGATTTACGGACACATTTAGGCATTTGATTTTTAATAAGGAAAAAAGTTTTCTTGATTTTTTGTCAAGTTGTGCAACCAGAAATTACTTAAAAAAGGGAAAACCTGAGTAAATTTATTTATACTTTGGCATAATCTGCAAGGAGAGACACTAATTTTGGTATTCAAGATGGTTGATAATCTTAAGAATTTCTTAACAGCACTTGTGGTTCCTCTTCCCTCCATAACATTCTACCTCTATTTTCTCCATAACTACAAACACAATGATACTAGTATCTTGAATTGGGTGTACAATTGTCACCCTCTCTTGTTAGCCAACTTACTTTTCTTCCTCAATGTTAATCTTCTTTTCTGGCTCATTGCTCTTGTTCAATCCAGCCATTGGGTAAGCTAAGCTCGCTCTTTATTTTTTAATCTTGGACTTTTATGGAAATGCTAAACTGGGATTTTGTTTTTATTACAGATGATAGATTTGTATTGGACTGTGATACCAGTTTTGTTACTACATTACTATGCAACTCATCCTCTGGCTCAGTTTAACACTTTGAGATCATGGGTTGTGATTTTCTTGACTTGGGTTTGGAGTTTGAGGCTCACGCACAGCTATTTACGTCGAGAGAACTGGCAATGGGGAGCTAGAGAAGACTGGAGATTCTCCGATATGCGCACACAATATGGTCGTAGCTGGTGGTGGATTTCATTCTTTTCTGTCTATGTTAGCCAGCAGGTTCTTTCCTATGTATAATGTGTTTGATTAAATGCTTTAATCAACCTTTATTTTAGATTTTGTTAATGGAAATTATAACTACATTCTAGTTTAAACTACATTTGTGGCAGTATTACTTTTAGCACCTTCTATCTTTGTTTGTTTTGATTCATTCATTCTAGTTTAATACATTGCACCTTATTCTTGTTTTATTTAGTTTTTCTTATCTACTTCTTTTTTTAATCAATTTATAGATTTTTTTAAAGGATTAATATAATTTACTTTGTACTCGTGCTGGTACGCTGATGTTATATTATAAACTGATAGAGTGATGGACCCTGAATCTGTGTGGCCTAATTGATCCTATTCACTGCATAATTTGTGAAGTATGGCAAAATCTAACTCTTTTCTAGCACTTAACACAGTTGCTTATGCTGCCTTTTACATATATGAGTCATATACTTGCAAATAAATCAAATAAAAGATCCAAACTTTGACAGTGCTAAGATTCTTATGCCAATTGAGGCTATATTGGTCAAAAAGGGTCAATACTCGATGGAGACATAGTAACAGATAACTTTCTAGTTTATGAGTTTAAATGAAGTGAGGGTTCTCAGTGTTTACAAACTGCTCCATTTTAGGCTGAAAAGGTTGTTTAGCAAAACTTTCCATCACATTACATATGCTTTTAAGATTATAATGCCGCCAATGTTTAAATTGGGGTTATATGTTAGTGAAAATGTAAAGGGTAATGTTGGTTTTCATTTTTTGTAGGTATTCCTAATTGGAATCTGCCTGCCACTCTATGTAGTCCACTCAGTTAATCGTCCATGCAATATCTGGGATTTTCTCGCCATTATCATCTGCTTGCTAGGTGTTGTCATTGCCTACATCGCTGACACACAACTTTACACCTTTGTGACCACAAATAACAAGCTGAAAGAGCTTGGCAAGCCTACTGTACCCAATCTTGACAAGGGTCTTTGGCGTTACTCGCGTCACCCCAATTATTTCGGAGAGCAATTATGGTGGTGGGCACTCGGCATCTTTGCATGGAACCTTGGCCAGAGCTGGACTCTTGTTGGGGCACTTGTCAATAGTATGTGCTTGGCTTATGTCACTGTCTTGGTTGAGAAAAGAATGCTAAAACAAGAATCTAGGGCTGAAGCATACAGGCAGTACCAGAAGACTACTTCAGTGTGGATACCTTGGTTTAAGTCACATCCACAAGGCAAAAAGAACGCTTAGTTCAAGTAATATTTGCTGCCGAATAGACTAATTGTTATTGGATGTACCAAAGAATTACTGGGTTCATCTACTTTTCTTTGCTTCTGAAAGAAAGATTTTGTTCAGTGTTTTCAAATTTGGCATGTTTATTATGTGTGAATGATTGTGTGTTGTATTCAACGAGCTTGTTTCCCTAATAAATTTGACTCAAACCTTATCTGATAATTTTGCACTGCTTGTAAACATAGACGGAGCTACAGAAGGGCTCCCCTGGGCTTAAGCCCAGGGTGATTTTGGAAAAAAAAATCATTGGTTATGTTTATATTGAATTTTTAGAGCCCAAGTATGTATCAAGCCCATCAGAAAATTTTAGTTGTTATGTATATATATTGATTTTTTAGAGCCCAAGTATGTATGGAACCCATTAGAAAAAATTATTAGTTATGTATATATTGATTTTTTAGAGCCCAAGCATGTATCAAATCCATGAGAATACTTGTCAAGTCCACCCAATGTTCAAATCCTGGTTCCGTCCCTGCTTGTAAACTGTAGGGGTGAGCAAAATAAAATCGAAAAATCGAAATCGAGCTGAAAATCCGAAAAACCGTACCGAAAAAAATCGTAACCGACAAAAACCAAAAAAACCGTAACCGAACCGAACCGACGGACGGCTTGGTAACGGTTACGGTTTTATCCCAATAACCGAACCGAAAAATCGAACCGAAAATATATTATTTTAATAATTTTTAATTATATATTATACACTTATGTAAAATATAAGATTTTATAGTAAGACTTATACAATTTAGATCCATTATACTAAATAAAAATATATATTACATATTTATACTAAATATATTTAATTGACTCGACAGGGTATGAATGTATAAAAATAATTTCAAATGCTAATGTATACACTGCTAATTACTTAAGTTCACCGTGTAAGTGCTAGTAATGTCCTAATGGACAAGTGCCTTAAAATGGTATAAGTTCAGAATCCCTTGGTTTTTTTAACCAATGACCATGTCAACCATCCAGGATAAATTGACTAGATTTTTAGATTACAAAATATCAAAGGCCCAACTAATGAATAATGATTCATAGAGTACAAAAATCTCATAAATTTAGAGTCAACTAAAAATGTTGGGTTTCAAACAAGTTGGAGTAATGTTCTTCAATGCTACGGTGAAGAAAAGTTAAACTGCACAATTAAATTTCCAGGTTGGAGTACTGAAGTTTCATTTCCAGGTTTATCAATTAAATTTTAAACTCTTTTGTTATTAAAAATATTATCGTAAATGTTAAGATGACATTTATAAATTTTTATTAGCATGATATTAAGTATTTAAAATAAAAAATAGAAAAAACCGAAACCGACAAACGGTTAGCTGAACCGAAAAAAACGTTCTGAATGGTTCGGTTACAATTGATAGCTAAAAACCGAAGCGAACCGACATGTACGGTTTGGTAACGGTTTCTGATAAAAACCGAGCCGAACCGACCCGTGCATGTATGCGGAAAAATTTACATATTTATGTAATGGAATCTGGTAGAGACTTTTCGTAACAGACATCGTTTTACAAAATTTTAATCATTTATGTAACGAGGTCTGCTCTTTATGCCAATCCTTGTACAGATAAAGAATGCTGGAAAAATGAATGTCTCAGGCCTTTGCTGCTTTTCAGTGAGGAAGATATTCATAAGGTTTGTTGATCTACTCAATTTCATCGCATTTATCGTCTTATATCAACATGTTTAGGTTCCATCTACTAAATATGTATATATATAAGCTTTAAAATAGATGCAAATTGCTAAATCTATCAAATATTCCTCAACTAATAGTAATATATCTGACACATATAAAATAGATATTACTAAATGCTTTCTATATAAGCTTAAGTTATTATATACTGAATGTACCTAATTTATACAAGAAAGAAGAACACAAAAGTCTATGCTATTAATTACAAAGATGGAGAAAAGTCTGATAGCCGAAAGTAGATGTGCATAATGTCAAAGTAGATGTGCATAATGTCAAGGTGAATGGCAGAAAGTCAAGCTGTATGTTCTAACACGCCCCCGCAAGATGGAGGTTCCGTCGGAAATGCCAATTGTTACGAAAGGATTGGAATGGAAGACGGGCTAGGGGCTTTGTTACAATGTCAGCAGTTTTATCTTTTGTGCTTGTATGATGAACTCGGAGGAGGTTCTGTTGTACTTGTTCGCGTACAAAATGATAGTCGAGAGCTATGTGCTTCATCCGGGAATGGAATATTGGATTTGCAGCGAGGTAAGTAGCACCGGTATTGTCACAAAACAGCCGGGGAACAGTGGGTGATTTGCAGCGAGCCATGTGCTTCATCCATATGATTTCAGCAGAAGCATTGGCGATCGCCTTGTATTCGGCTTCCGTCGATGAGCGAGACACAGATTTTTGACGTATTGACCTCCAAGAAATGATATTGGAACCAAGATAAATAGCATATCCAGTAGTTGAACGACCAATTTCATGGCAGCCTCCCCAATCAGAATCTCTGAAAGCTGTTATGAGTAAAGGCTGGCCACATTTTAAGAAGAGGCCATGATGAATGGTTTGCTTGATATATCTGAGGACTCATTTTAGAGCTTGAAGGTGGCGTTGGCTTGGCAGATGCATGAATTGAGAGAGGCGATTTACAGCAAATGCGATGTCCGGTCTTGTAATGGTAAGATATTGTAAGGCTCCAACAATTTGTTTATAAATTGTTGCATCAGTAGAGGGTGATTCATCATGAAGTGTTAATGGTTTGGACGGGCTGAGGGGCGTATATATTGGTTTTGCTGTAGCCATGTTGTGTTTTACAAGGATATCAGTGATATATTGACGTTGGCTCAAGAACAGTCCTTCAGTTGTATGTATGACTTCAACTCCTAAAAAATTGTTCAATGTGCCCAGGTCTTTGAGAGAGAAATGTGTGTTGAGGTTTTGGACAAAAGTAGATATACAACTTGTATTGTTTCCAGTGACAATGATGTCATCTACGTATACTAAGAAGTACATGAGATGGTCACCCTTGGAATATATGAACAGTGAGGAGTTAGAGATTGAGTTGATAAAGCCATACTGGAGAAGATATTGTTTCAGTTCTTGGTGCCACACACGAGAAGCCTATCGTAACCCGTATATGGATTTCCTTAACTTGCAGATATAATGTGGGTATTGAGGGTCGATGAATCCGGCAGGTTATGACATAAAGACATCTTCCTGCAACATCCCGTGTAGGAATGCGTTGTTGATGTCTAGTTGACGCAACACCCAGCCTTGTGAGAGAGCAATACTGAGGATTACACGAACTGTAACTGGTTTTGTGACGGGGGCAAAAGTATCTACAAACTCGATGCCGGGTCGTTGGTGAAACCCTTTTGCCACAAGACGGGCTTTGTAACGTGCAATGCTGCCATCGAAGTGTCGCTTGAGGTGAAAAATCCATTTGCAACCAATGACATTTTGGTTTGTTTTCGGGACCAGCTCCCAGGTTCTGTTGTGAACTAAGGCAGTGAATTCTTCGGACATGGCCGTACGCCATGATGGGTCTTTGAGAGCTTGTGAGGCACATGATGGTTCCACAGAGGTAGGAAGAGGATGTTTGGTAATATGGTTGATGAATGCAAGGCCGTAGTATTTGGGATTTGGTTTATGTGTGTGTGTGGCTCGTGGTGGTGGCTGATTATCAGGGATTGTTGGAGTGGTTTGAGTAGTGTTTGGAGACTGTGAAGGTGCATTGGGTGTGATGGGGGAGGCAGCAATATATTAGCGTGGTGAGGGAGAGGTTGATGGTGTACGCTGAGGAGGTGGTATGGGTGATGTTGGTGTGTGTTGTGGCTGGTATACGTGAGTGTGGAGATGAGATAGTGGGGGAGGAGGTGCTGTAATGGGAGGTATTGGTGGGTGATCGTGGGGGGATGAAAAGGTGGAGGGAATCATTAGGGAAGAGGGAGCAGACTTGTGATCTCGTACCTGCAAGGGGAAGTCAGTTTCTACAAACAATACATGTCTGAATATATATAGTTTGTTTGACTTTGTATCTACGCAACGATAAGCTGATTGGGTAGTGGAGTATCCTAGGATGATGCATGGGATTGAGCAAGGATGAATTTTGGATTCTGCATAAGGTCGATGCCAGGGGTAACATAAACACCCAAATGTCTTGAGACGTAAATAATTTGGAGGTTTTTTGTATAACACCTGATACGGAGACTAGTGTGAGAGAATTGGTGTTGGCAGTCGATTAATGAGATACACGGCTGTCTAAAATGCATAATTCCAATATAAAAGAGGTAATGATGCATAATGTAATAAGGTCAGCCCCATTTCGGTAATATGACGGTATTTACGTTCTACAGTGCCATTGTGTTCAGGGGTATGGGGTGGTGTGGTGAAATGTGAGATGCCGTGTTATTCCAGAAAGTGTTTCAATGCAATATATTCACCTCCATTGTCAGAGTAAAGAGAGATTAGAGGTAATTGGAAATATTTCTCAACAATAGATTTGAATTTGGGAAATAAAATTACAACATCAGATTTCTTATGCATAGGCTATAGCCAGGTGTATTTGGAGAAGTGATCGACAAAATGACATAATAACGAAATTTAGCAATGGAAGGTTCACAAGGTCCCCATACATCAACGTAAACTAATTGTAAAGGAGCAGTACTAACTAAGGAATTGGTCCCAAATGAAAGTTTGTGACTTTTGTTGCAAAGACAAGCATTGCAAGAGATTTTTGTAGTGAAAGGAGTAGATAAATTATGCGACCGAAGAGCATGATTGAGGATTCTGAGTGATGGGTGACCAAGACGATTATGCCATGTGATGAGCGAGGATGGGGCTGCGACATTGACCTGTGGAAATGGAGATGGTGCATGATAGATATCATTTGAATTCTTTCCTCGGAGCTGCGGCGCCCCCGTGGGAAGATCCTTGATCAAGAAATGAGAAGGAAAAAATTCAACAGATGTTTGATTAGTCTTGCAAAAGTTAGCAACAGAAATTAGACTTCAGTTTACTTGAGGAGAACACAAGACATTAGTAAGATGAAAGTTATGGGAGGGATATTTTAAGTGGGAGTTTCTTGTGTGGGTTATAGGCAAACCTGAACCGTTGCCTAAAATTATTTCTTCTGGGCCGCCATAATCAGAATAAGAAGAGAGGTTGGAGACATCAGCAGTGACATGGTGTAATGCGCCAGTGTCGAAGAGCCAAGGTGTAGAGGTTGATCTTGTTGTAGCAGTGTAGTTTGCTACTGGCGAAATGTTGTGCTCCTGAAGAAAGCGAGTCAGTTGGCGACAGTCTTTGGTGGTGTGGTTTGGGCGATTGCAGAAGTGACAGAAGGTCTTGGTTGTGGCAGAGTGGTTATAGGAGTGATTGTTAGGAGTGACAAATTGTCTTGGCCGAGGTCCCCAACGACCTGAGTTAGTTGGGGAAGGTGGGCGAAGTCGACCTGACCTGTTGTTGGAAGGTCTGTTGCTGCATGGTGGCCATGCAGATTGTGTGTAATTTGCGGTCGGAATGGACAAAGATGGTGTGTCAGTAGTTGTAGGTTGCATTTTGTCTTTTTGTAACTGATTTTCAAAGTCGATAAGTCTATCAAAAAGCTCATTGAAGGGAATGGGTGTGTCGCGAAGGCGGAGAGCAACAGTAACATCTTTGTACTCAAGCCCAAGTTGAGTGATAACCCTGATGAAGAGATCTTCATCTGAGGCTGGGCTTTCTGCAAGTGAAAGTGCATCAACCAGTGAGCGCGTATCTTTCATGTATTCGGTGATGGAGCGGTTGTTCCTGGGATTTTGCATCAGGTTGGCTTTGAGGGAAAGCACTCGGGTGCGAGATTTGCTAGCATACATGTTTTTAAGACGGTCCCATGCTTCTTGGGAGGTCGAAATCGTGGAAATAGACGGCTGAATCATCTCAATGCAGCTACCTATCATTGCATTGAGGATGAAATGATTTTGTCTCTGCCAGAAGTAGTACTCTGGATTTTCCGTTTTGTCGGCGACAGTCTTTGGTGGTGTTTTAAGAGCTCTATGTCATGATCTTGTCTCTGCCAGAAGTAGTACTCTGGATTTTCCATTTTATCAGCAGCAGTCTTTGGTGGTGTTTTAAGAGCTCCATTGACATACCAGTCAAGTTATAGCCAAACAGGGTTGTTTCTAGTTGTTTTCTCCAAACTGGAAAGTTGGCGTCTATGAGTTTGGTTGGTAAATGTGAGGAAGCACTGAGCGGGATTATTTCTTTATTGAGTTTCTTCACTAATACAGGAGATGTGAGATCAGAGGGTGAAGCCATTATGATGGAAAAGATTTGTGGGTTTGGATCGATTTGCTTGTTTAGAGCGGTGGACGCTCTGATACCATATAAAATACTTGATATTACTAAATGCTTTCTGTATAAGCTTAAGCTATACATGTAAAACAACACCTAGAGGGGGGTGAATAGGTGTTTATGGCTAACAATGCTTATTTATGACCTGTTTTGAAATTTACCGAAAACAGCTTGCTGTTTGTGATTATGCAGTTTACAAATGGCAAGCTGATTGAAACTAAAATGCAGTGCAGTAAGTAATATGCAGAAAATTAAATGTGATACAAGATCTTTTAGCCAGGTTCAACCCCTAATCCCCTATGGTCTACGTCCTGGTCCCTTACCAAACTTGGCAAGAGAATATATTATTGATCAACTATAAAACCGATTACAAGATCCAACAATATATCTCCCTTACACCCTGCTGCTTACAAATGGCTTGCTGTTTCCTGTGCTGAACTAACTCTCTAAGCAATACTTCCCAAGTATCCTTCTCTAGCCTAGTTCGACCCACCCAAAACCTTAGCCAACCTTGTACAGCAACAATTTAATACAACTTGAACAATACAATGATTTGAATAAATACAACTTAACCTATGAACCCTCTGAATATATGTATATGCGTGTATATAAGAGTATGAGAGGTTTGGAATGATTTTGCAATATAAGCTTTGAAGTTGTGTGTATAATCTTGTTTTTGTACTTTGATGAATAATAAGAACTGAGAATGAGCAGCTCTTAAATAGGTAAACAAGAACAATTAAAAACTATTTTGAAAGGCTCCAACGGATATAAAATGTATAGCCGTTTTTAATGATTTCCATTTAAACGAAAATGGAGTTTCAAGAAAGTGGAAGGAGCTTATTTCGGTTGAGAGAAAAAGAAGATGGAGCGTGCGTGATGAAGAAGAATATTTGATATGATGAGGAAGACAAGCCCATGTGGTTGTCTTGAGTGGAGGTTATTAAAATAAGGAAAAAGTAGAATATTACTTTCCTTATTAAAAGCAAAGAATATATTGTCCCCCAATATATTTGAAATGTGTGCTGGCGTGATAGAAAACAATTCAGAGGGTCCTTACAATATTCCTAACCATGTTTCCACTAAATGCTCCTTGAAAACTCAACGGTTCTTTATTTCTGTCAGACACAATCAGCTTGCTGTTTGTAGACAGAATCAGCTTGCTCTTTGTTCTGGCGAGCTCATATCATCATGATGTTTTGGTTATGATAGGATGAACATATAGATGACTTTAAACCTTTGCCCTTCCATATCATCAACCACGTTACTGAATGTATGCAATTGGATTGCCAACTGTCACTGTTGAAGCACCAAATGGCTTGCTGTTTGTATATTCTGATTAAACAATCAGTAGGATATTTTTCCCTGTAAAACCAACCTAGCACAATACACTGCACAGCCAAGTTAGCACAATACAGAAATAACATGATGTTTTATATCAAACTACAAGCAACAGCTTGCTTTTTGTGTATTAACTGTGTGCAACTTGCTTGCCAAACTTTCACTATATTCCAACTTTGGCTTGCTGTTTGTGACAAATTGATTATACAATCAGTAAGCTAACTTTCCCTGCAAAACCAAGTTAGTACATTACCGAAATAACATAGCAAGTTCATGTCAACTTGCTGTTTTGTTCTGCCAAGTCCGTATCAGCTTGCTGTTTTGGTTCTGGCGAGTTCATGTCAGCTTGCTGTTTTGGTTCTGGTGAGCTGAACAGATAGATGGCTTTATACCTTTGCATTTCCATATCACCAACCAAGTTACCTAAGAGTATACTTATACATAGCAAACACATATATATATGCAAATGATATATCAAGTGATTCAATCATATAATTGTAAGCTAGTTATAGTGAACCTAGTACAAGATAAGCAATCAGCTTGCTGTATATAACATCAAAACACACTAGGGTAACAATCTCCCCCTTTTTGATGATTATATACCAATATGTGATTGAGCTAAAAGCTCCCCCTTAATCATTGATCAATACTTCCTGCAAAACAAGATTAGATAAATACACATGAAGTATTACAATGCACCATTTGTATTCATCATCAAAACATCACGCCAACAATCTCCCCCTTTTTGATGATGACATACTTGAATACATCGGAGAGACTATGTTACTCCCCCTAAAACAATGCTCCCCCTTTTTGATGATTACCAACATATATTTTTAGGAGTACATACTCCCCCTCAACACATGCATCCTTGATTTAACATCATGATATTCAATTAAACACATAAGGATTTATATGAAATAAAATCCCAAACACATAACCTCCTTAAGAGTTAACCTCCTAAAATCTCTCCCCCTAAATCATTAAAAAGGGTAATCACGTAGCATATTCAATATTAGCATGGATTATGATGTACCACATAATGCACGAGTACACATTTACTCAATAAATTGCATGCGAAAGAATTAACAATATGTATGCATGCACACGTAAATAATAACTTGCATGCAAGTGAATTACACTTAAAATTCATTATTGGCATCTATAGAGGAATAACAAATTAATTTAGCATGAAAATAAAAAAAATAAGCTAAAGTACCAAACTTTTGCACTTAGCTTGCTGTTTCTGGGGACCTTTTGTTACACAAAAACTCAACGTTTTGGCACCCATACTTGCTTGATTCCTGCATGGTTAGTTGCTAGCACATAGATCAGATTTCTTTACCCATTTTTGTACCACCTTTGGTGCTGAAATCTTTGTTCTTTGTGTGCTGCCAAAATCATTATGGTAAGCTATTTTCTTCCAGGTTCCATACCGTTAAGCTGTTTGGCTTCCGCTTCTGTACTGGCAAGTTGTTTTGCATCTATTTTTATTCTGGTAAGCTGTTTTCCCAGAAAACTTGTTGATATCACCTTGAACTCTCCCATTTACATGTTGAGGGAGTTTGAATCGGCAATGTCTTTCCAAATGACCTTTGCCTCCACATTTCTTGCATGTTGAATAAGGCATAACATATTGATAAGGCTTGTCATTCTTGCCTTTGTACTTGTGTGGAGCTTTATTTCGGTTGGCTTGATGATATCCATGTCCTTGCTGGTCAAGAGTAAATCTTTTTTGCCCATCAACGCTTTGAGTGTGTCTTCTCCTTGAACAAATTGAGCTAAATCCATTTTCAATGATTCGATTTGTTCTTCTAGGACTTTGATATTGTCTCCATGTTGAGAGTATGCCCTTGACGTAGATTCTCTACCATTGAACGTCTCATAGAATGCATCTTTTGTTTTTAACTTTGTTTGATGCACATCTTTGTTGGTTCGAAAACTAACTGCGCAAGTGTACGCGGTCACAAGTAATATAATAAATTCGATCCCACGAAGACTTGGTGTTTGTTCAGAAATAATGTTTAAGCAACGACGTATGATTAAACAACAAACTGCTTGAATAAATATAAAATGGGGATTTTGTTTGTATTTTTCTAATTGATTAATTAAATTAATAATAATTAATTCAAACTATTTAATTTAATTAAATGAGAATTTATATGTGAGAAAAACATGGGATTCTAATTTCATTATTTATTTCATTTAGAATTGATGCCTTAATTTCAAAGTAATTTTGATAATTTACGAAAGCTAGTCGGGAACACGAAACTAACATAAGCGCCTTTAAGCCTTAACTCATATCAAACCATACGAACATTCACTTAAAAAGATAGAAGTTGCGTGGACACCTTTTATGCTTAGACCCTATATGTCTATAAGATTTGAAAACATAATTGGTTTACGAATAAATTCCTTTATTATGACTACATAGGGTTATGTGATCCAAAATCCTACCACTTATCGTAAATGTACATGACAATTACGAACCTATGCTAACATGGCAAATTCTAAATTCCTAAATCCACTTTCGCATTCATTAGGAATTAATAATTTAGACGTTAGCTACGCATCTAATAAATTAAGCGCAACCACATTAGGCAATCTGAATTTTTATCATAATACAAATTATTAAGGCATCGAATTACTAAATTACGTAAATAAATCCATTAGAATCCCATGACGGCGATTAGTTCATAATCGAACGAATCGTCATCATTGGATTAAATGAAAACATAATAATAATAATAATAATAATAATAATAATAATAATAATAATAATAATAATAATAATAATAATAATAATAATAATAATAATAACTAAATTAAAAATTGCGATAAATTAAATATGAAAATTACGAGAGTTAGAAAGAAGAACCGAAATAGCTTCCAATGAATGAAAAGAGCACTCCGAATAATCCCCGTAATTTCTTCAACCGAAATAACAATTATACTAAATTTGCAAAAATTAAAGTGTATAAAAACAAAACTTAAAATTACAAAGAAGCTAGAGAGAATACAAGAGAGAAATGTTTTTCTCCAAAATTGGTGTGTGTTTTTGAGCTTGAGAACTCACCTATTTATAGCAAAAAATTAGCACACCAATTAATAAAATAAAATTAAAAAGAATTAAAAAGAATTACAAAAAAAATAAAATAACACAAATAGCACAGTAATTCAATTATTCAGCCGAAAGCAATACAACAACTCAATTCCACTACTGCAAGAGCCTGACAGAATTTGCCCAGTCGCAGGGGGGCGCGTACATGCCACGCTCCTGGTGTTAGCAGTCTTCTTCTGGCGCGTGTCTCCCACGCGCGCGTGGGAGAGTAGCAACAGTCTAGCAGTCGGCCGACAATCACAAATGACTACTTCTTTTTTCAGTTTTAGTCTTTTTCTTTCTTTTTCTTTTTGTTACTCAACTTGTACTGGGTGGCGACTTCATATCAACAAACCTGGCCTAATACTTTTTGTTCCGCATAAATGCTTTTTTTTTTTCGCACAACTTATAATCTTTAATTAATAAATATTTAATTTAATTCAGAAATTATAAAAATAAATATCTAATATTATTAGACATATATAAATATAATTCTCTAATTAAATAAAAAAAATTTTTTAATATAAATAAATCGTTAAGTTCTAAGCTGCGGTCTATTGAGGATTTGAAACCAGACTCCTTTCGCTTAACGAAAAATGTAACAATTCCAACCGGGGTTTCAGCGTTAAGAATATATCATTCAAAATTTCTTTATGATAATTCTTTTTCCTCGTAGCCAGTCCACTTGATAAAATTGAGACAGAAATCCACCGTTTTTAGCCTTTTATCGCCACAATACCTAAAGTTGCGAGTTCTGCACAACAAAAACTTAATTAACAAAAAATGAATTAAAAGACACAACATACTTAAGGAAAAACCACCAATCTAGGTCCAATTAGCGGAAAATAAGTGGATATAAAATCCACTTATCACACCCCCAAACTTAAACTGATGCTTGTCCTCAAGCGAAAACAGACTCGACTACCTCTAAATGCATGAATGCAACTGATGCAAAGATCCCATAGGCAAAGCAATAACCAATTTAGCAGAGTGACTCAGAGAATGTGAAAATTCCAAATAGAGATCGACTAAATACCAGCATATTAACAATTACAAGTACAGAAACGTACGTGTGTGCAATGCCCATCAGAAATACTCTTAGAACTAGATCAAAACCATACTTATTCTTCGCCAAGACGATCACAAGTTTATAAATAGAATGAACGCTAGACACTTCATAACCTAGAAACACCTCCATCAACATTTGAGTTAGACATGAATTCATGATTTATTATTAACAACTATGACGCATAATATTATACACAACACACATGCTTATTTGACCGTGCAATGGATGAGACTCCAAAAGGCTTATACAATAATACCCATGTAGCGAGCGTTAGGTTAGTGGATCCCAGACCGGAAAAGTCTTAGGTCACTAGGCTTGAGTCCCCTAGAACTTAATTGCTCGAGTATTAAAGAGCTCACCCTGGCCAACTCTGCATACTCACACTCTCATAAATACTCTTTTTTTTTGGTTTTCTTCTTGCTTTTTTTATATTTATTTAATTTTTTTTAAATGCAATCTGGAATGAGATTTCTCATCCAACCCTAGACTACTCATAAAAATATGAGCCGGCTACTAGCCATTTGACGCCTAGCCATTATTAACAACAATACACAACTAGCATGAAATTCCTGGTTTCCCCCAAACTTATATTTAGTGATCCTATGCTATGAAGGGAATAAAGAAAATTCCAAATATAATCAGGTGATTAAATTTCAAACAACCAAACAAGCATGACCTTAACCTAGCCTAAAATCAAACTAATGAGTTGTGTAATGATTGTGTTTCTGCAGCATGCACGTTAATTCAAAAGTATTTAAATCAGCCCCCTATCCATCATTATCACACTCAAATTCCTCATTGACTACTAAACGGAAACCACCAAGCGCTACGGGATCAAGAAAAAAGATATGATATGCAACTAATCATGAATATGCAATTTTTTTTTTGGCAAAATATGAATTATATGAGATTAAGCTAGCATGGTATATTATGAACTACATTACTGATAATGACTCGATTAATCAATTATCCTAAATCACCCCCAAACTTAAAATATTCAATGTCCTCATTGAAGGTATAGATAAAGGATGAAAGAGAACTCCCCTAACTATCGGCATTGTCGCTCTCTTCGGGCGGTGAATCAGGTGGTGGAAATGAGCATGAGCTCCAAATTGAGGATAGTCTACCTTGTAAGAAGCAATTTCCTGCAACTCGCCAATGACCTGTAAACTTGACATAATACTGAACAAAATCACACAAAATCAAACCCACACATAAAAACACCAAACCTATGGGTTGCCTCCCATGAAGCGCTTGTTTATTGTCGCTAGCTTGACGATTCTGCTGCTTGATCACGTTGAGGCAAGAATAGCGGTGACTTCCTCACGGTTCACCGTACCACCGAAGTAATGTTTCAATCGCTGTCCATTCACTTTAAACGGATTATCAGGGAACCTGTCATAGATCTCGACGGCGCCGTGCGGAAAAACATTTTTTACTGTGAATGGACCCGACCATCTTGACTTGAGCTTTCCCGGGAAAAGTTTGAGTCTAGAGTTATACAAAAGGACTGATTGACCTGGTTTAAATGATTTATGTACCAGCTTCCTATCATGCCATCGCTTCACTTTTTTCTTGTACATTTTTGAATTCTCGTATGCCTGTGAACGGAATTCCTCAAGTTCATTCAATTGCAGCATTCGCTTTTCACCTGAAGCTTTCATGTCAAAGTTTAATTTCTTTAAGACCCAGTAGGCCTTGTGCTCTAGCTCAGCTGGAAGATGACAAGCCTTTCCATAAACCAACTGAAATGGCGACATTCCCAATGGAGTCTTGTATGCCGTCCTGTATGCCCACGCAGCTTCTTCTAATTTCAACGACCAATCTTTCCTGGATGTATTAACCACTTTTTCTAGGATCCTCTTGATTTCCCGATTGGAAACTTTTGCTTGCCCATTTGTTTGGGGATGATAGGCAGTAGCAACACGATGGTTTACACGATATTTGGCCATGAGAGCGGTGAACTGCCGATTACAGAAATGAGATCCTTCATCGCTGATGATTGCTCGTGGTGTTCCAAAGCGTGTGAAAATATTCTTGTGCAGAAAGTTTATCACCACTTTAGCATCGTTTGTAGGTAGAGCTTTGACTTCTACCCATTTGGACACATAATCCACCGCTAGCAGAATGTACTGGTTGTTGCACGATGAGACAAATGGTCCCATGAAGTCTATTCCCCAGACATCAAAGATTTCAACTTCCAGAATCATGTTGAGGGGCATCTCATTCCTTTTGGAAATATTTCCCACTCGTTGGCACCTATCACATTTCAGCACAAAGTGATGCGCATCTTTGAACAATGTTGGCCAGAAGAAACCTGCTTGCAGTACTCTGGCAGCTGTCTTCTCTCCACCATAGTGACCCCCATACGTGGTAGAATGACAATCTTGCAGAACACCCTCAGTCTCACTATATGGAATACATCTCCTGATTATCTGATCTGCTCCCTGTCTAAATAAGAATGGTTCATCCCAACGATACCACTTCACGTCATGCAGAAATTTCTTCCTCTGAGCATAAGAGAATCATGAGGGAATGACATTACTCACCAGATAGTTCACAATATCAACAAACCATGGTTCTTCCTCTTGCACCTCAAAAAGCTGCTCATCTGGAAAAGATTCGTTGATTAAAGTTTTATCCCTTGAATCCTTACCGTGGTCTTCCAAACGAGATAGATGATCGGCTACCTGATTTTCTGTCCCCTTCCTGTCTTTTATTTCAAGCTCAAACTCTTGCAGAAGAAGAATCCAACTAATCAATCGTGGCTTTGAATCCTTCTTTGAAAACAGATATCTAATGGCTGAATGATCAGTGTAGACTGTCACCTTTGTCCCAAGCAAATAGGACCTGAATTTCTCAAAACCATAGACAACTGCCAAAAGCTCTTTCTCCGTAGTGGTGTAATTTAGCTGTGCATCGCTGAGTGTTTTACTAGCATAGTAAACCACATGAAAAATATTCTTCTTTCGCTGACCAAGCACAGCTCCCACAACAAAATCACTAGCGTCGTACATCATCTCGAAAGGTTCACCCCAATCAGGTGCTGTGATAACAGGCGCTGTTGCCAACTTCTTTTTCAATAGCTCAAAAGTAGCTAAACAATCTTGATCAAACCGGAAGGGAACATCCTTCTCCAACAAACTGCATAAAGGCTTAGAGATTTTGGAGAAATCTTGAATGAACCGCCGATAGAAACCTGCATGACCAAGAAAACTTCGGATTCCCTTGACTGAGATTGGTGGAGGAAGATTTTCAATAGTCTCCACTTTCGCCTTATCCACTTCGAGCCCCTTACTGGATACCTTGTGCCCAAGAATGATTCCTTCTTGCACCATGAAGTGACATTTCTCCCAATTGAGCACCAGATTAGTCTCAACACATCTTTTCAGCACTAGACTCAAGTTGTGCAAGCACTCATCGTACGAAGTTCCAAAAACTGAAAAGTCATCCATGAAAACTTCCACATTTATTCCAATCATGTCAGAGAATATGTCCATCATGCATCTCTGAAAGGTCGCAGGTGCACCACAGAGCCCGAAAGAAACTCGACGAAAAGCAAAAGTGCCAAAAGGACAAGTGAATGTGGTCTTCTCCTGATCTTCTGGGGCGATACAAATCTGATTGTAGCCTGAATAACCATCGAGAAGGCAGTAATACTTATGACCAGCCAACCTATCCAGCATTTGATCGATGAATGGAAGAGGAAAATGATCTTTTCTGGTGGCCTTGTTCAACTTACGATAGTCCATACATATTCTCCATCCTGTGACTGTCCGAGTAGGGATGAGCTCATTCTTCTCATTGGCTATAACTGTCATGCCTCCTTTCTTGGGCACACACTGAACTGGACTCACCCAAGAACTGTCTGAAATAGGATAGATGATACCAGCATCCAACCACTTAAGAATCTCTTTCTTCACCACCTCTTTCATAATAGGATTAAGTCTTCGCTGATGCTCAACAGTAGGTTTACTTCCTTCCTCTAGCAGAATTTTGTGCATGGAAAACGAAGGGCTGATTCACTTGATATCTGCTATGGTCCATCCAATGGCTGATTTGAATTCTCTCATAATTCGCAGAAGCTTATCTTCCTCACTCCCTGACAGATTAGAAGCAATAATAACAGGTAATGTAGATGCATCACCCAGAAACGCATACCGCAAGTGGTCCGGCAATGGTTTGAGTTCAAGTACAGGAACTTCTTCAATAGATGGCTTTAGACGCTCCTGGGAATTTTTTAGTTCTGCTAATCCAAGAGACTCAAATGGTATATCAAATCTTCTCTTCCAAGGAGCTGAATTTAATTGCTGAAGTTGTTCTGCTCCTTCTTCATCTTCCACCTCAGAATCTCCTATCAAGGCTCTCTCCAAGGGGTCTGTTACTAACATCTGCTCAAGCTCCGTTCTAACTGTAGATTCGACCAAGTCAACTTTGAAACACTCCTCTTCAGATGGAAGCTTCATTGCTTTGAACACATTAAAAGTGATGTTTTGGTCTTGCACCCTCATTGTGAGTTCACCTTTCTGGACATCAATCAACGTCCGACCTGTAGCTAAGAATGGTCTTCCTAAGATAATGGGAATCTTCTTATCCTCCTCGAAATCTAGAATAACAAAGTCAGCTGGGAAGATGAGCTTATCCACTTTCACCAAAACATCCTCCACATGCCTCTAGGATATGTGATTGATCGATCAGCCAACTGTAAAGAGATGTTGGTAGGCTTCGGATCCGGCAGGCCAAGTTGCATGAAAACCGACAATGGCATCAAATTGATGCTAGCTCCCAAGTCACACAAGCACTTTTCAAAAGATAGATTACCAATAGTGCATGGAATAGTGAAGCTACCATGATCCTTTAGCTTCAGAGGCAATTTCTGTTACAGAACAGCACTGCATTCTTCCGTCAATGCCACGGTTTCCAGATCCTCGAGTTTGAGCTTCCGAGATAGAATACCCTTCATGAACTTTGCATAGCTCAGAATCTGCTCAAGAGCTTCAGCAAAAGGTATGTTGATTTGCAACTTCTTGAACACCTCAAGGAATTTGGCAAACTGCTTGTCTAACTTCTGCTTCTGGAGTCTTCTGGGATACGGCGGAGGTGGGTAAATTTGATTGCTCATTGTATTCAGTTTAAGAGTAGATTTTTCAGTAGAACTTTTACTCTTCTCCGCATCATCGACCAATAGGTCAGCTGCCTCATCAGATTTTTCAACTTCTGGTACTGTAGGTTCTTCAGCTTGCTGTTCATGACTTTCCTCTGCAACTGCTGAATTCTGATTGCTTGTAACCTTTCCAGATCTCAAAGTGACTGCTTTCACCTGTTCTTTAACATCCCTCTTTCCTGGATTGGCCTCAGTGTCACTAGGAAGCGTTCCTTGTGGCCTATTCAACAAAGCATTAGCAATCTGACCAATCTGGTTTTCTAATGTCTTGATGGAAATTGCTTGGCTTTTGCACATCATCCTCAACTCTTTCAATTCAGATTTTTCAGAAGAAGATTGCCCAACACCTCCATGAGACTGTTGTTGAAATCCCGGAGGTTGAAATTGTTGCCTTGGAGCAAAATGCTGCTGAAAACCGGAAGGATTGTATGGCTTCGATCCGTATTGTTGACCCTGAAACTGCTGGTACGGCTGTTGTGGTTGTTGAATACCACCTTGATTGTTGCTCCAGCTGAAATTAGGATGGTTTCTGTTATTAGGATGATATGTGGCTAGAGCTGGTTGCTATGATCTCTGAAAGTTGCTCACAAACTGCACTGATTCACTAGATATGGCACATTGATTTGTATCATGTGCACCTGCACAAAGCTCACAAACACTTGCCACTTGTTGAACTCCATAGTTAGTCAATGAGTCCACCTTCATAGTCAATGCCTTTAACTGAGCTGCTATAGCTGTAGCTGTATCAACTTCCAGAATTCCTGCTATTTTGCCGTGTGATAGTCTCTGGGTTGGATTTTGATATTCATTTGCCGCCATCATCTCAATAAGCTCATAAGCTTCATCATAGCTCTTAGCCCACAGAGCTCCGCCTGATGCTGCATCCAACATTGTTCTTGACTGTGCTCCTAACCCATTGTAGACACCATTAATAACCATCCAATCAGGCATCCCATGATGAGGACACTTTCGAAGCATCTCATTATAACGTTCCCAAGCCTCACACAAAGATTCACCAGATTGTTGTGCAAATTGAGTTAACGCGTTCCTTATTGCTGCAGTTTTAGCCATGTGGAAGAACTTTGTAAGAAACTTCTGAGCAAGATCCTCCCAAGTAGTGATGGAACCGGCTGGTAGAGAATGTAACCAGCCCTTTGCCTTATCCCTTAAAGAGAATGGGAAAACCCTCAATTTGATAGCCTCATCCGACACACCATTGAACTTGAAAGTATCACAAATCTCGATAAAGTCCCTGATGTGCGTATTAGGATCCTCCGTTGAAGCTCCCCCAAACTGAACTGAGTTCTGCACCATCTGAATTGTGCTTGGCTTGATTTCAAAAGAATTAGATGCAATGGCAGGCCTGACAATACTAGATTGAATGTCATTGATCTTTGATTGAGAATAGTCCTTCAAAGCCTTAGTAGCTGCTGCTACTCTGTCCCCCATTGTTGCTTCTCCTGTTACTTCAAGCTCTTTTGTTGCTTCAAGCTCTTCTTCTTCCAACTTAGCTCTCAAAGTTTGAGAACGTGTTCGCATAAACAACTTAAGATCCTTATACTGGCAGAGCAAGAAAACACGTCGTGAGAAAAACAACTATCCAAGTCAGTTAAGTTTAACCTTTGTTGATGTTAAACACAAATTCTGAAAATAACACCGAAGTCCCCGGCAGCGGTGCCAAAAACTTGTTGGTTCGAAAACTAACTGCGTAAGTGTACGCAGTCACAAGTAATATAATAAATTCGATCCCACGAAGACTTGGTGTTTGTTCAGAAATAATGTTTAAGCAACGACGTATGATTAAACAACAAACTGCTTGAATAAATATAAAATGGGGATTTTGTTTGTATTTTTCTAATTGATTAATTAAATTAATAATAATTAATTCAAACTAATTAATTTAATTAAATGAGAATTTATATGTGAGAAAAACATGGGATTCTAATTTCATTATTTATTTCATTTAGAATTGATGCCTTAATTTCAAAGTAATTTTGATAATTTACGAAAGCTAGTCGGGAACACTAAACTAACATAAGCGCCTTTCAGCCTTAACTCATATCAAACCATACGAACATCCACTTAAAAAGATAGAAGTCGCGTGGACACCTTTTATGCTTAGACCCTATATGTCTATAAGATTTGAAAACATAATTGGTTTACGAATAAATTCCTTTATTATGACTACATAGGGTGATGTGCATATTAGGTTGCGTACGCAACCTCATATGCAACCTAATATGCAACCAAAAACTGAAAACTGACTTCCATTTTTCAGTTGTCATTTTCGACCAGTTTTTTGATATATATATATATATATATATTTCAAAAAACTGGTCAAAAATGACAACTGAAAACTCACACGGCTGGCGCCGCCCTGAAGTTACAAATGAGGTTGCAAAGTTGCAACCCATATTTTTCAACAAAGAATTTTAAAGAAAGGTATTTTTATAGAAGGTGGTATTTTTTTTTAAAAAAATAAAAGTTAAAAACAAAGACGGTAGTTTATTTAAAAAACTGAAAGTATACATTTGAAACCCCATTTTAAAGATAGTAAAAATGTAAAAGAAAGTTAAAAACATATATATTTTTGTAAATATTCCAAAAGGGAATTTAATTTGGAATGAAAAGATGAGGTAATCAGTTAATAATTAGTATTATGATATTATTATTTTATTTTTATTAAATAGAAACGTTTGTGATACAATTTGAAAAATAGATGTTTTAGTAAAATAAAATAAAAAAGGTAACATGTTTTGGCTGGAAAAGGTAGTCGTTCATGATATAATTGGAAAAAGAGAGATTTTAGTTAGAGAAAAGAGAAAAGGTAACGTGGCTGAAAAGGGTAATTGATTAGTTAATAATAATTACAATATAATTACGTTATTTGATTAAACAAAATTGCTTGTAGTGTTTTTACAAAAGGAGAAATTTTAGTTCGATAGAATGTAAAAGATATTGTATTTTACCTAAAAAAGGAAATTATTTTGTTTTTGAAAAATTGAAAAGGAAATATGTTTAACCTGAAAAAGGAATTTGATTAATAAAGGAGAAATTTTAGTTAGATAAAATATATAAGATATTATATTTTACCAGAAAAAGAAAATTATTTAGTTATTGAAAAATAGAAAAGATAATATGTTTAACCTGAAAAAAGAAATTAATTAGTTAGTAGGATGAGTAAGGATAAATAAGTAAAATCAATAGGTACCGTACCGACCGACCGATCGACCAAACTTTTAATATTTCGGCTTTTATATAATAGTATAGATTGAATAGGGAATACAAAATTATACACAATATAAATTATTTCAATTCGTCGTTTAACCTAATTTTATAGATAATTTTAGTTTATATTGAAATAATAATTATAATGCTCAATAAAAGTTTGCTAAACTTTTACATAAATAAAATAATGTATTCATTAATTAATAAAGATGCTATTAAATGCATGAAAAATAATTTAATAAATTTAAAAAAAAAAGATTCATGAAAAATAGCTCACAAGTAATATTTATAATATCTCGGTGAATAAAGTTTTTATAAAATTATTAATTTTTTCCATTTCGACGTTACAAAAGTATTTACATGAAAAAGTAACTTTAAGAGAATTTAATTAAATATTTTATGAAATTACTCCCTCATTTTTATAGGAAGCAAGCAGCACGTACTTTTAAGTCTTAATCTACTCAATATTTTGTAATATTTTTTTAAATAAAATATTTAAAATTATATAATTCGAAAAATATTGGAAAAAATATTAGTGTTGTGGAATAAAATCTAGGTTATTGAATTGCGATTAGGGTTTATGTGTATTTAATGCAAAGGGTTCGTGAGCTTCGTGCTTTAATGACTGTTTTTGCGTTCGAGGCTAGTCGATCCTCATAGAATGCCTACGTATCTCAATGTTGAGAATCAAGCCAAAAACGTAGTTTTGAGATTGAAAGGTCAGGCCCTTATATAGGCTTTGGGAGCCTTAGAATCGTAGTAGGGTTAGGAGACTTGATGGACAAACCACCTCCTTGAGGAAGGTTCTAGACTCCTGCCTTGTAGGAGTTAGTTTCCATGTCGAATTAGGTGCTTGGAGGCTACTTCTTGTCCCTTGATTCTAGAACGTTCCTTGTTAACAGATCATGCTCATGTTAGAAACAAGCTTATACTAGGCATCCCCGGTTTGGGCTGTTTCTTGGGCTTAATCATTAATTACGAATTTAATGCCCAACTAGGATTTCGGGCCTTATTAATGAGCCAATAAATGTAACATTAATTATGTATTTAGGGATTATTTTTCACCCTTATCATTTGCCCCCCAACTTCTGGGAAAACTTGATTTCGTAGAAGTTTAAAGTCACGTCGGCCCTGCTAGGGTATCGTCTTACAGTAAAGTGTGGAGCGACCTACACATTCACAATTACTAAAATTCTATCCCAAGTTAATACTTAATAAAGTTAAACGTTCCTTGGCCTCTCGAACCTTTTCCTTAGAATTTCTGGGCCTTTCGGGAATATATTGGATTAATGTCGTTTCGAGCTCGTAGACACTAATCCCAGTGCAATTCGTGCATAGGATCCTTTATCATAAATTAATTAGTGATTTATTACACTCAACTTACCTTAGTTGAGGTTAATATCAGGTGGTCGTTGCTCGTTAGCCTTAATTAAGGGTAATTTTTAAGCAGATGTAACACCCCCAGATCCGGGGTCGGGGATCGGGTCGTTACGGTCTCATAACTCATACATAATACTTGACTTGAGTCCAAAATCAATAAGTAGCATACTATGACCCCACAATAATATCCACTCACACACACACAGTTATAGTCCCAGAGATGAAATTGAAATAAGTCTTACATAAAAGGGTTTGCGAATAAAAGTTATTACAATCCAAAAGGATAACATCATAAGTTTAAAAGTTGTGCCGTTGATTACATTAATTATACGTATAGTTAAACAGGAAACAAAAGCTGTCTAACAATGCTACCTCAGCAATGGCGGCTAGCATCTCAGCGGGGAGTCCGGTGGGTCGGGTAACCCGCTTGCGCCGAGTGCGCTTGACGCGAGCCATCTGTCCTAGCTGTTGTTGTGACATGATAAATAAGCAAGGGTGAGCAATAGCCCACCAATAATAATATAACAGGACAGTGATAGTATATAACAATTCGAAGTATCATTATTTCCATATGCCATGCATTAACGAAGTTAGTGCCAGTATATTATAAAGGATGAAGTTATAAGGTAACTTAAAGTGTTTATTTTGTGGAAATATCTGCTAAGTCAAAATAAGCAAGATATCATCATTTATCATATTAAGAGGAACTTGCAAGGAAAATATTGCAATTCCAGTTATTAACCATTTTCGAAGTTTTACAACCTGAAAGAAGTCTCTTCGATACGTGTTGCGGAAGACACCGTCAACCTGAAAGAAGTCTCTTCGATACATGTTGCAGGGAATTCCCAATTTGGGAGATGAACCAATACTGGAGTTATCACGTGCCAGCTGTCCCACTCCCTGATGATCAGTCGGGGATGGTACAACCCAATATAGTTTACTACCCGTAGAAGGAAGAACTGTCAGCTCCACTTGTCGATTGCCTTTAATAGTACTCCCTGGCCAATAGTTAGGCCTTGTGATGGACCGCGTGACTCGGCCTCTTACACACGACTCCTAGTTCGAATAAATCCACAGCATTGAAACGTAGAGTTTGTCCTCCCTTCCCCAAGTGAAATACTTGTTGATAAGACTCCACAAAGTAGTCGTATCTAGTTGAAAGGAAAATTCACCAACATTTCCCAAGCTTTTGCTTGTTAATGGATATCAACTTGTTCCAACAATCTTACCCCTCGAATGATGAGAAGGTACACACAGACTTAATGAGTCCATAGCAACCAAGTTGCGAGTGAAAAGGATAAATTATGACTGGGAAGTCAACAAGATAAATAACCTTTCTCAGTAAGGTTCCCTTATAATTTAAGAGATAGATTCGAGTGAAGAATGGAATCTTGAGGACCTTTCTTAATATAATGTTAATCGTATGACTCCGAAGAATTTTCAGAATGATCGAAGGTCGAAGATAATATTTGAAGAAGAATAAACAACATTGAAGTTGTTTCCAAGTATTGAATAAATATTTATAGAATATTTATTGAGTCGGAAGTATTTAATGAATGAAAGAATATTTTTAATCAGAGTATTTCTCAAAATAATCCATGAAGGAATATGAAGAAAATATTTATTGAATAGATAATTACTTAAATGAATATTAAATTAATATTCATTTAATAAATAATTTTGAAAGGAATGTTTGGAATAATATTCGTTAAGTAAATAAGACTTCAAATTATTATTCAAAAATAATATTCATTTAATATTTAATGATTTAAATGAATATCCAAGTGATATTCATTTAATAAATCAAACCTTAAATGAATATTCGAGAATAATATTCACTTAATACATGATGTTCTAAATGAATGTCCGAATGATATTTATTTAATAATCGAAGATTTTATAGAAATATTTGAAATAATATTCGATAGATGAATCGACTTTGAATGAATATTGAAAAATAATATTCATTGAATAGATAACGTTCAAATAATTATTTGAAGTAATTATCGTTAACTAAATAATCTCGGACGAATATTCAACTAATATTCGTCAACCAAATAATGGAAATTATTTACTTAAATACTTCCCTCGAAAGTAATTACGATATATCAAGAAGTACTGACTCCCGGTCTCTATTCAACAAATAGGATTCATATGCCCTTCTCTAAGGGTCTTAACAACACCCGGCTTATAATCGATATATTATCTATCTACTTATGAGACAAAGAACAATCAAGGAACAAGTATATCAATATGACTTGAAAGTAGGCATGCATGCTATGGCATATGTGTAACAGAAAGCATATATATTCACAACAACAGCCTAAAAAGGGAGAGTTGAAACTTGCCTGACAATTGAGTACGAGTAGGGGTAGTGGTAGGGTATCCCGGGTCAGCTCGGCGATCTATAAATAGCCAAGAGATTCGAGGTTAATCGCTTAACACTTTTAAAAAGGTTAAGTATTAACTTAAGTCAAAACATGTTTCCGAATTATCTCGTTATACCCTTTTTTAGTGTAATTCTTTTTATTACCGATACGATTCGACATTTGTTCGTCATTAAGACCTGTCATCATACTCACACTTAGTGTATACTTAAGTCGTATAAGTTCTAAATTCGATCGATTACGAACCAAGATTATATCTCGAGTTTTATCGCTTGTTTTCTAAGTTATAACCAAAGTTATACTTTTAAGGGGTTCGTTCGCGTTTAACCTAGATTCAAACATTTTTATAAAATCGAAAAACGATCCAATTCATATGAGGTTTCCTCTCACACCTTCCTTTTTACCTCTAGTATTTAATTACCAAGATTCCCCACTGACTTACATATTTTACGAGGGTTCAATTTTAGTTACGAATTCTCGTTTACGGTTTCGAACTACTTTTAGTAAACCGGCCGTAACTCCTAAACCGTAAGTCCGTTTCACACGTTCTTTATATCAAAACGAAGCTTGGAACATTATCTATCCTATCATGGCAGATTACAAAGCTAGGCAGTAGCTACATCTATTGTCGAAGTCATTTTTCTTAAGGTTAACGAAATTTCGGCATTACGACGGCTATAAATCGAATATCTACCAATTTCAAATCTTCCCATAAACATGGTATCCATTCCAAACAACATATACATGATTTATACACATGAACTGAGGCCAAGCAATGCCTTTCCCTTCATCTAACTATTTTTAACATTTATCCAAGATCCATACATAATCATGCTTATAATCATGCTTTAATCTTAACATAACCATAACTAACTTATATAACTCAAGAACATACATAAAACTCAAAGTGGATCTAGGGTTTCAAGCACTTTATACCTTCTTGAGAGTGTTTACTAGCCTCACTAAGCTTTCACTACACCATATATGGCCTACCGTAACCCCTACAGAAAAAGTGTTACCCCAATATGTTACATTAGCTATACTACTTACAACCTGAGGTAACATTGCGTTTTTTATGTTACCTTAGCCTAAAATATGATGTTACAGTAGCTAGAAAGTGTTGAAGCATGTAACATAAATATGTACATGTTACATTAGAGTTGGCCATGACAACTCTTTTCATCTAATTTAATTTTTTTTTAAATTTTTTTAAATAAATTTAGTTTTTAAAATTTGTTAACTTTTTTGTAAAATGAGTTGGAATATTATTTTATTTTTTAAAGTCGAATTTTTTTCAAAAAATAATTTTTTTCCGAAATTGTAATATTTTTTTAGAAATTGTAATTTTTTCAATTTTTTTAAAATCCTGCTCAGAATTTTTTTTTTTGTAAAGTAATGTATTTTTCAATAATTTTAAATTTAACAAATTTAAAACTTTTACGTTTTACCTGAAAAAAAATGAATATTTAAAATTTTACTTGAAAAAAGAATGAATATTTCAAATCAAAATTTATACGTGAGTTAATAATTTTTTTAAAATTACATTTACCTTTAAATTAAATTTGTCTATAAAAAGCTAGAATTTTCCAAATACATGAGTTAATATTTTTAAATATTAAAAATATTTATTTATTATTTTTTCAGATTCAATGTATTTGTTAATTTTTAAATGAAAAATCCTAAAAACATCAAAATTAATAAATATATTTATAATAACATTGAAAGGCACACAGATCGGTGAAATTTATAAGCGGCAAAAACTAGCGCCCAGACTAAAAATTTCAATCTTAATACTCTTAACAAAAACTCAGCTCTCCCTCTTTCCCTCTCTCTCGGCTCTCTCTCTCTCGTACAACTCTCCCCTCTCTCTCCTAAAACTGTCTTCCTCAATTCCTTCTAATTTTCTTCCTGTTAGTACGTATTTGGGTTCATTTTAGGGCTTCTCAGTTGATTGGGGCTTCGGTATGAGCTTAAACTTCTTCAAATTGGGGCTTTTTCAGATTATGGCTTTTTTAAATTAGGGGTTTTTCATTTTGAGTTCAATCAATTCGATTTATTCACTAATTAGGTTTAAACTTCAACTAATTGGTCTCTATTTTTGATTTCAAGGATTCTTCTATTGGGGCTTTGGATTTGGGGCTTTGGATTTCAAGGATTCTGTGTACGTTTGATTTGGTTCGGTGTTCTGTTTTCGTTCGAAATTTTAATATTATTGTTTTCTTGTGACTATATTGTTTTAGGGTACGAGTATTTAGTGGTTCGGGCTGCAACTACAGATTCTGTGGCTTCCAAGAAATCACAAACTAATGAATCTGATGAATCTTCTTCGAATTGGAAGGTTAAAATGCTTTATGATGGAGACTGCCCTCTTTGTATGCGTGAGGTCTGCCTACATATATATATGTATATTTTTTTTTGTTTAAGTTATTACTTGTTTAATTTTACGGAATGCCCTTCTTCGTTGATCCGCCCTTCTTCGTTAATCCGTGGAGGCACGGGTGTGTGTGCGTATTTAAATTTTTAAGTTTCGAGAGTGTTGGTTTGTTTTTTTTAATGTGTTGTAATTGGCAGGTGAACATGCTTCAGGAGAGAAATAAAAGTTATCAATCTATCAAGTTTGTTGATATTAGTTCCGAGGATTACTCTGCTCAAGATAATCAAGGCCTTGACTACGAAACTGTATGTTCATTGTGAAACTTCATTTCTTTTAATCTACAGTGGTTCATTTCCAATTTAAGACATTATTATAATCTATAGTAAGTATGCATGTTACAGTTTTAATCTCACACAGGCACCAGAACGATCAAGTGTGGTTTCTAAAATTCGAAACCAAAACCGAACTTAAAACCTTGGCTCTGCTCGGTTACCAAATGCGCGGTTCAGTTTTAAATGATGCGCTTTTGATTTCAAACTGATTACCTATATAGAACTAAATGTATATTTTTTTATTCGCATTCAGGGGTATGAAGACACATTGTGAATATTAGTTGCATTGAAGGGCCTTATTATGTTTTGGTCATGAGTTGACATATACTTATACTTTTGTGTATATTCAGATCATGTCCTTTTCATGAATGAAACAAAAGTGTTATACTCATGATACAACTGTCAGTTTTTTTCCCAGCTGCATTTCTCAGTATGCATGTAACACACATTTCGATTCAAAATAAAAAGAATGATTTGAATATTGTTTTATTATATGAATATATAAAACATTCAATTTATGAACTAGTAATGTCATTAGTCGTGTTTACAATAAATATCATTAGCTCGTAATTTCAATATATCATATACATTGAATTGGTGTAGTTCGGTTCAAAACCGTACGAATTGATTGAGGTTTCAAAATTTAGAAACCATAACCGAACCATTAAGCAATTGTGCGTTTTGTGGTTTGGTATTGGTTTGATGGTTGTACATGCATTAGTTACAGTCCAGGTGGGGAGACCTTGTCTCTTGGTTATGCTCTCACTCACTATTTCACATGTTTAGGCTATGGGAAGGATTCATGCAATACTGCACGATGGAACAATAGTCAAGGATGTTGAGGTATCTCTCACTCTCTTTGACATTGTAGTTTTTACTCTATTCCACAAGCAGAATCTCAATTTTGTTGTTCTTAGTTGAGTACTTGAGTTTTTACCCAGGTATGTTATATATTTTCTTATGTATTAGATTTTTAATTATGTGTGAACGGGAAGTGGCAATTCGAACTTGTGTACTTTGGAAATTGGCCATGATGGTGGTGGTTTTGGGGGCGGGGGGACTTGTCACCGGCCTATTAACAAATCCTCATTAGTTGAGTTTGTTGATTGCCAGAGGCTTCATGTTTCACCATTTTTTCCTTAATTATCCGGTGTATATGGACAATCTATTAATTTTTGGTATTCTGAAATAAATATGACAATCTATTAATCTATTTGCCAGAGGCACTATTGTTAAAATTTGTGTGTCAGAAATTTTAACAGAACACCTTTTGCCCTGCCCATTATCAGGTAAACCTGGTGAAGAGAAAGCCTCTCATTCCAAGCCAAAAACAACTTCTCATTTTCGTCGCTTGCTTGAGGAATCAGGAAAGGAAGGTTACTGTGCTGCAAAGGTAAGTGCTTTATTATTCAGTTACTGCATGTCCATCTATTTCATAGATAAACTTCCAATGTGGAACATTGGAAATGTTTGTGCCATGACGTTATTGTTTCTCATTTTAAATTTTTGCCCTTTTCCTGTCTACAAGGTAAAGTTCCGTTGTTGCCGCTCGAAGGTCTACATATGGTAAAACTTGGTATGGTCGTACGGTATTCTTCTGTTTGGTTTTAATTTTTTAAAACTAATCCTTCTTTTATAAGTTTGAATATCTTTTGTAAGTTTGTAAGTTGATTATGCACGATGAGTTTGGGAAATTAAATTGTCATTAGTACTTGTCAAGTGTATAAATATGCAAAACTAATTGTAGGTAGTTGAGCTGTCCCTTTGGCAACAATTGTGTTGGAAATTCATGACAACTTGTCACAATATGATTACAGCCTTGCTGGATAATTATTTTTTATTTTTCAAATTCTGAAGTAAGGTACACATCTGTATGAATATACTGATGCATACATTCCGAATCAAAGCAATGACAGAAATACTGCCCCTTATCTATCAAATTTCTCTAAGTTGTATATTCATTTGTTTTCCAGAGCGTTTGTGCACTCTTGCACATCAACAAGATATTTGAAGTAAGCACATCTGAAACTCTCTGCGAGCAAGTGAGTTTGTTAGAGTTGGACATACTTGAGAAGGTACCTTGTTATAGGTTTAATTGCAATACCTACAGAGTTGCATATTTTGGGAGTTTCTTAATGCCTTGTGAAAATACAAGTGTAATGGGACTCTTTAAGTTTATGACAGGTGGGTTCTTCCATATCTGGGGATCTGGCATATGTCTATGAATTGGTTAGTTTTCCTTCTATCTATCATATATCTTTAGGTGGCACAGGACTGATTTTTTAGATGAAAGCACAAGAAAGACTTACCAATTCTATGTGATGAGAAATGCAAAAAACGATTTCCTGGGACTTGCAGTTACAACCTTCACTTGGTTTTGTCCTCCATCATATTAACTATTGACTCTTATCTTTTTCGATTTGCTGGACGAGATTCCTCAGTCCCGTGCCTACTGAAATTCATGCTGCAGTAGTTTGTTGGTCATTGTTACCAGTACTTTGGCATATTATTGAATAGCATGTGATTCAAACTTGCGTATGAAATCTTTACCTTATCATTGATCTTATAATTAGAATGCAGGTTGTACTAGAAATTGTGAACAGTTTATAATGCAAATATAGATATCACTATTGTGAACATAATCTGCTCATGAGCTTTTGAATTCTTAAAATTTAAAGTACTAACAGAATCCTAAATGCAGATCGGTTTCGTGACCTTTTTCTTGAGTTCGGTCATGGACAATCTAACCACCACCATCATCATGGTTTCCTTACTGAGGAAACTTGTACCTTCGTCAGAATACAGGAAGTATGTACAGAGCTCCTTTTCTTTCAATAATCCTATTTTTTGTTTAAGACAATCTTCAATGTTATGATCCAAGATCAAATGTACAATGCATTTGGTAAATTTATTTGTTAAAACTGTATTTCTTGTGTTAGTTCACTGAAAACATAATTCAAGAAATACTGTCCATCAGCTTTGTCAAATCTTATTATCTCTAGGATTTTTGCTATATTAAAGATTTACTAACGCCTGTCAAATTGGTTTGACAGGCTTCTAGGTGCTGTTGTGGTGATAGCAGCCAACGTAGGTGGTGCTTCGACTCCTATTGGCGATGTTACGACTGCAATGCTCTGGATACACGGTCAAATTTCCACATTACAGACCATGAAGGTCTTCTTTCCCTATAATATACTTGTATCAAAATATCTAGTTAACGGATATGTAGGGAAACTAAGTTCGTCATATTTAAGGCTTCCATAAGTTGCAAAGATTATTTCTTCCTGCACTGTTGCACACACTCCAGTAGACATTCTCTCTATTAGTTTCTTATTAGGAGACTTTTGTTTCACAGTAATGTTCACAGTAGTGATATCTATATACTTTTGTGTGCGCAGTTGATGTGAAGAAGCTTGGTACGAGTATTATAGTGAGAAATGCAAAGATTGACATGTTCAAAGAAACCATGAGGCTTGCAGTTGACAAATAGGGAGGTCACCGAACCTGTGAAGTTTGAAGTCATGAAGGATAACAATCTTTCTCTGATTGAGTATGAGCTGATGACTGTTCCTGTTCTAAATTGAATACTTGTACCAGGGTGGAGAAATGAAGTTGGACTTTTGATTTTATTGTCAATGAGATCGAGCAAAGCATCATCCGAGCTCATGAAGCTGGACTTGGACAAGGAAAGGAAAGACAGAACCCTGGAGGAAATGGCTCAAGAAGCAGCAGAATACAAAAAACTTTTGGTGTAAAACTTGGTCTGTACTTTTTAATTGTAGAATTGGTCATATGTACTTCGTGTTGTATGTTAAATTAGTTTGTTTTGTTTGGATGTTGAATCAGAATTGATTAGTTTGTTTGGATGTTGAGATGGATCTCTTTGTGGTCCATTGTGGTTGAATGGTATTTTGGGATTGTATACTTTTAAAAAGGTGATGTTCATTTTTTTTTGGGTAAAGTGTTACATTAGCCTGTTTTAGTGTTACATTAGTCTGTTTTAGTGTTACATTAGCCTGTTACAATATTCTAGTTAAAAAATAGGGTCCACGGGTGGGGCTCACATGCTGGACCTACAGGTGGGGCCCACATGTTGGGGCTACAGGTGGGGCCCACATGTTGGACCTACAGGTGGGGCCCACATTTTGGACCTACAGGTGGGGCCAACATGTTGGACCTATAGGTGGGTCCCACTTTTTTAAAAAACTGAAGCACCCTAAGGTAACTGAATATCTATGTTACAATATGCTATTTTTATGTTACAACAGACCTCTATGGTAACCGAAAAGGCCATGTTACCCTAGGAGTGAAATATGTTAGCTTAGGTACCCTAGGGTAACATCGAAATATGTAACATGTAATTTATGTTACCCTAGCCCAAAAATGGGTCTATTGTAACATTTTACCACCCTACTGTAACAGAATTTTTGGGTTACAGCACGCTGTTTATGGCATAGTGTTTGTATGATCCTTAGGAGTGATTAAGTTTGCTAGATCAACCAAGAAAAACAAGAAAATTCAAGGTTAGTCATAAGAAACACTATTCACCCTCACCTTTCTTGATTTTTTTGAAAATGGTAAAAGAGGAGATTGAAGCTACAATTTCTAGGGTATTACTTTTATGAAATATAGGACTTACCCTAAAAGTTTCAAGATCAAACAAGGAGTGGAAGATGGATTTTGGATTTGGAATTTCCAAAGGGGCCGAATGGAGTGAAATGGTGGAGAATGGAGTATTTGCTTGGTTGCTTGTGTTTGTTCTCATCTAAAATGAATTATTGTAATGTTTTTAGATAATATCTAGCATAAAGTGGCTTTTAATAAAGTGATTTGGTCATTGAATACGTCACTTAATGGACAAGTGTTGATAAATTGTGGTAGGATGAGAGATTAGTCTTAACCAAGTGGTTTGATCTCTAAATATGCTAGTTACTTGTATAACTAACTAGTTACTAGATATTATCACTTGCACATGCATGTATCTTGCTTTCTCTGATTGATTCTGTGTCCAGTTATTGCTCGTTTCGATTGATCGTTCGTAGGAATATTCCACGGATTTCTAGTTAAGGTTTACCGGGAATCTTCCTAATATTAATGCTATCATTCTCCATCTTTCTTTCTATCCTTCCAATTTATATTCCTTAAATCCATTCATTAAATCCTTAAGTCTGTCGGTGACCAGGGAACTTTCGGAGAAAATAAAAGTGCGGTTTTTCAGAATCCGACAGCTTTTACATACACTTATTTTCCCCCTGGATCACTAATACGAACTCGAAAATCCATTCCGAATACTTCTATATAGTGTCGTCTCATATTATTCTTACTTCCACTAAAAACACTATTCATTCATTATTCTTTACTTATTCTCTTAGGGTTGTACAATTGTCCGTATTCTCTTTCGATCGTTCCTTAACCTTTTTACGGAACCACTGGATTAATCGTTATCGATCTGGATGACATGAGAATATTCTCCTGCCTGGAATTGCCATATCTTATTCCCTTAGGAGATAGATTATTCTTACCTATGTTGTCAACCATTAGCATTCTTCAAGACATATAAACAATAAAGTCGAATTCCATTCATTCTTTCAAATATCAACTACTACATCGTAGCCGTAACCACTATTCATTCTTACATCATTAAATAAATACAAGTTTTAATTCTACCCAAAATCTGGGTTCTTAAAGTCTCCCCTCCTTAAAAGGATTCCGTCCCGGAATAAGTTTGAAAACAATTGGGGGTACTTCTCTTGCATTGCGCTTTCAAGTTCCCAGGTTGATTCTTCTACATTGTGGTTCTGCCACAAAACTCTGACTAGCTGAATGACCTTGTTTCGGAGCACTTGTTCTTTCCGGTCTATGATTTCCACATGTTGATCTACATAGGTCAAGTCTGGTTGCATGTCCACTTGCTCATACTCTACAATGTGCTTGGCATCCGGGTTATACTTCCTCAGCATCGAAACATGGAACACATTGTGCACCTGCTGTAGATTTGAGGGCAATGCCAGTTCATAAGCTAGTTCCCCAATCCGTCTTAAGATCTCAAATGGTCCAATATATCTGGGACTCAGCTTTCCTTTCTTTCCAAATCTCATTAAACCTTTCCAAGGTGACAGTTTCAAGAACACTAGGTCCCCTACTTCGTATTCTTTGCCTTTCCGAGCTAAGTCGGCATATTTCTTTTGTCGATCCTGGGCTGCTACCAACCGTCCTCTGATTAGATCTACTGCATCTTTAGTTCATTGGACCACTTCGGGCCCGAGCATCTTTCGCTCTCCAACTTCATCCCAATACAAGGGAGATCGACATTTCCTTCCATAGAGGGCCTCATAAGGTGGCATTCCTATACTTGAATGGAAACTCTTATTGTAAGAAAACTCGATCAATGGCAAGTGATCATCCCAATTTCCTTTAAAGTCTATAGCACAGACTCTTAACATGTCCTCTAGCGTTTGGATGGTCCTTTCACTTAGCCCATCTGTCTGGGGGTGGTAGGCTGTGCTCATGTTCAGCCGGGTCCCTACACATTCTTGAAAACTTCTCCAAAACCTGGAGTTAAATCTAGGATCTCGATCGGATACTACTGCGACTGGGACTCCATGTCGTGTCACTATCTCTTTTAAGTAGATATCCACTAGTCTGTCGACCGTGTACCTTTCGTTGATCGGGAGAAAGTGAGCTGACTTCGTCAGTCGATCTACAATTACCCATATGGCGTCATGATTAGCCTTAGTCCTTGGTAAACCTACTACGAAATCCATGGCTATGTGTTCCCATTTCCATTCTGGAATCTCTAAGGGGTGTAGAAGTCCGCTGGGCTTCTGGTGCTCTGCTTTCACTCGCTGGCAGGTCAAACATCTGCTTACTCATTCTGCTACTTCCTTTTTCATATTGGGCCACCAGTAATACTCCTTCAAATCCCTATACATTTTGGTGCTACCGGGGTGCACCGAGTATCTTGAGTTGTGTGCCTCGTTTAAAATCTCATCCTTGAGTTCCTGAACGTTTGGGATCCATATCCTGTACATGTACCTCATGATCCCTTCCTTGTCTCTTTCACACTTAATTTCCTCCCCGGTCATTATCTCTTCTGTGGAGTTCTCTTCTTCCTCCATTATCCGTTTGGCACAGTCTAATCTTTTCTAATAATGGAGGTTGGATTCTAATTTCCATCAACTTTTCTTGGCCCTCTTCGGGTAACTTAATCTCGATTTCTAACTTCTCAAAATCTTTTACTAACTCTTCCTCTGAAGTTATCATCTTGAGCTTCTCTTTCCCACTAAGGGCATCAGCCACCACATTGGTTTTTGCCCGGGTGATAACGAATTTCACAATCGTAATCCTTGATTAACTCAAACCATCTCCTCTGACGCATGTTAAGCTCTTTCTGAGTGAAAATGTACTTGAGGCTCTTATGGTCGGTGTAAATCTTGCACTTTTCCCCATACAAGTAGTGTCTCCAAATCTTTAGAGCGAAGACTATGGCTGCTAGTTCTAGATCATGTGGGGGATATCTGACCTCATAATCCTTCAATTTCCTAGACGCATATGCTATTACCTTGCCGTGCTGCATAAGCACGCATCCCAATCCTTTATGCGAAGCATCACTGTAAATCACAAAATCTCCTTTTCCATCAGGTAATGCCAGCACTGGGGCTGTCACCAACCTCTTCTTTAACTCTTGGAAACTCTTCTCGCATTTTTCAGTCCATTCAAATTTCTCAATTTTACGGGTAAGGCGAGTTAATGGAGCTGCGATTTTCACAAAATCTTAGACAAATCTTCTGTAATATCCAGCTAGTCCGATGAAACTCCTCACCTCGGTTGGAGTAGTTGGCCGTTCCCAAGTTTGAAACTGCTTCTATCTTGGAGGGGTCAACCAACACTCCTTCTCTATTGATCACGTGCCCTAAGAATTGTACTTCATTTTTCTAAAACTCACACTTGGAGAACTTAGCATATAACTGCTCTTTCCTGAGTATTCCTAAAGTTATCCTTAAATGTTCAGCGTGTTCTGCCTCTGTCTTTGAGTAGATGAGAATATCATCAATGAAGACTATCACGAATTTGTCCAAATATTCCTTGAACACTCTATTCATTAGGTCCATGAAAGCTGCTGGGGCGTTGGTCAATCCAAATGACATTACCAAGAACTCATAATGTCCATATCTAGTACGGAATGCAGTCTTCGGGATATCTTCAGGTTTAATCTTCAGTTGGTGATATCCCGTTCTCAGGTCAATCTTAGAGAAGTATTCAGCGCCTCTTAGTTGGTCAAACAAATCGTCTATCCTGGGTAGTGGATACTTATTCTTTATGGTTAGCTTGTTCAACTCTCTGTAATCGATGCATAACCTCATACTCCCATCCTTTTTCTTAATGAACAACACTGGTGCACCCCAAGGTGACACACTGGGCCTTATCATGCCCTTATCCAACAATTCCTGTAACTGTTTAGCTAGCTCTTTCATTTCTACTGGGGCTAATCGGTACGGGGCCTTCAAAACCGGCGCCGTCCCCGGGGCTAACTCGATGGCAAACTCAATTACCCTATCAGGTGGTAGTCCGGGAAGATCTTGTGGGAACATAGCCTCGAACTCATTAACTACCGGAATGTCTTGCAATCTTGGCGCTTCCTTCTGAGTGTCTATAACGTAAGCTAAATAAGGCTCGTTCCCTTTTCATAACAATCTCTTGGTTTGTGCCATGGTCAGAATTTTCTGGGTCTGTCGCATCCCCTTAAACACTATTTCTCTCTTCCTTGGGGTTTTCAACTTAACCTTTTTCCCTTTACAATCTATCTGCGCATTATTGCGAGACAACCAATCCATACCCAAAATGACATCGAATTCCCCTAGCTTGAAAGGAATTAAATCGACATAGAAGGATCGTCCTCTTATTTCTAGTTTACAATCGGGGTGAATTTGATTAACCGGTACGATTTCCTGATTAGCTATCTCTACTTGTAAGGAATCTCTTAGTTGCTGGGTTTTAAGTTTCAATTTATGCCAAAATCTCTAGATATAAAAGACTTAGTTGCTCCTGAATCAAATAAGACATTTGCACTAACTGAATTGAGAGAAAATGTACCTGTTATCACATCCGCATCCCTCACGGCATCTTGTACTGACATATTAAAAGTCCTAGCAGTTGGTGGCCTATTTGAGGCAGCCCTGCTTGCCCCTGATGCTGCTGGTTTGTTCCTTGGGCAGTCCTTTCTCATGTGCCCTAGCTGTCCGCATTGGAAACAAGTGGTGCTTTTGTTGGTACTTGGGACAACCGCAGTGCAGGTGTTAGAGTAGTGGCCTACTCGTCCACACTTATAACAGGTTGGCTGCTTCTGGTTGCACACTCCGGGATGTCTTTTCCCACACGTTGCACATGCTGGCAAGGAAGGTCTAGACTGATGGGAACGGGACACTCCTGTATGCTGGCCACCCTGGCTCACACTCATGCTCACAGGTGGTTTGAATCCCATACCCCTGCTTGGTAGAGAGACTGCTCCTCGATTAAACTTGTTCGGAGGCTTTCCTCCTGCGGACCCTCCGCCCATACTGACTTGTTTTCTCTTTAATCCCCCCTTCCCTTTCTCTCTCTGCATCTGATCGCTTCCAGCTTCCACAATGGTGGCCTTTTGCACCAAGGTGGCATAATCTGTAATTTCTAAAACAGCCACTCTATTCTGGATCCACTGTTTCAGCCCTTATTGAAACCTGTTAGCTTTCTTTTCTTCGGTATCCACAAATTCTGGCACAAATCTTGACAGCTCAGTAAATTTGGCCTCATAGTCAGCCACTGACATATTGTTCTATTTCAATTCCAAAAACTTAAGTTCCATCTGAGTTTTCATGAGCTTCGGGAAGTACTTCTCCAGGAATAATTTCTTAAACCTTTCCCAGGTTACGACATCATCAGTCTCCATGTTCTTTTTGGCTTCCCACCAAAAATTGGCCTCTTCCTTTAGTAGGTAAGTAGCAAAAATAGTCTTCTGAGCCTTATTGATACTCAGAATTCCGAAAGATTTTTCCATTTCCTTGATCCAGGCCCTCGCCTCAACGGGATCTGCCGATCCGTGGAACTCTGGGGGCTTAAGGGACTTAAAGGCCCTAAAGGAATTTGCCACTGAAGTGTTGTTTCCTGGTGGTGGTTGAGGGTATTGGTTAAAATTCTGCCTAAGTAGATCCATAAACTGGCCCATGGGGTCTCCGCCCTGGTTCTCCCCTTCTTGCTCCACTTCAGTTTCTCCACCCTCTATTTCCCCCTCAAAGTCTTCAGAGTACATGGGTTCATCCTCTGCTCCATACTGGGAATCTTCTTGCTCATTATAGTCCTAATCTTGTTCTTCACTATTTTCATGGTTTTCCTCATGTTGGTTGTGACTCTCTTGGTCAGTAGATTCACGGGGGCTAGCCCTAGTGCCCATTCGTCTTGGAGGCATTTTACTGAAAATTTGGAAAATTTTACATTAGGTTCACTTACCTGTTTTAATGGATTTTTCCTTGCATAATTCGTTACATGATTGGATTTAGGATCTCACAGTTTTATATCTCATGGCAACTTAATCGAAAACAGTACATATGCTAATAAAATCGTGATCACATCCCAACAAAATTGAAATAACTAAAAGGGAAACAAATATATACCAGGTACCGAAAAGGTACAACATCCGAGTTACAACGATAGTTTAAAGTACAACCATCCTAACAACAACACCAAGTCAAAAGTAAAATACGCTGTCTATCTGTCTAGTCTGCAAAAAGGGAAAATAAGTACAATGTAACCATCCCTACAAAAGCCGGCACTACTACGTCCGTACATGACTAGACAACTAGACTACTGCATCACTACATCTGAAATCAGCCGCCACGACGAAACATTATCCGAACCCTCCCCATGACGATGCGGAAAATCTCCTCGGCATCTGCTCTATCTACCATACCATGCCCATCAGTAGGCAACTGTCGCACCCTCATCCGAGCCCTTAGCTCGATGCGGGTCACAGCCCTATACCCAACCCTATCACTGATAGTCCTCCGGCCCTCCAACCTCATCCGGGCGGCTCTCTCTGGTGCTAGCTCCCTCCTAGACTCTGCCAACCTAGCATCCGCCACTGACAACTCTCTATAAATCCCGTTCATAATCAAGTTGTGAACACATACTGGGACTCCTCCTATCGAGACATGAGGTGGGGTGGATGGCTCAGCTGGAGCTGCAGTCTCTGTCTGCTGGGGCTCTGGGGTAAGCTCCTTAAACTCATCGGGGAATGGGCTCACAGGTAGTGGTGGTGGGGTAGGGGCTCTCTCAACAGAGAGGGGTGGCACTCGTAGTCCGGAACTCCCTACTGCATCATCCACTGGCTCATCCTCATCTACAGCCTGTCCAACAACAGTAGCCATGACCTGCTCAGTGGTCATATCAGTATCCTCCTCCATGGTCCTAATCTCAGATACAACCCAATAATCCTCATCCTCATCAACTAACTCAGTGTCCTGTCCTGTCTGGATCCCCTCCGGGTCCTCCTCCCCCTCAATCTCAACAACATCTGTATCAGCATCAACCTGGACCTCCTCAGGGTCCTCCTCCTCAGACTCAATCACATCAGTATCAGCATCAACCTGGACCTCCTCAGGGTCCTCCTCCTCAGGCTCAGTATCCTCATCAGGCAAGTGCTCATAATACGGGTCCCTAGTCCGGAACATGTCCTCATCATGCTGTCTCGCAGCTGCCTCCTGGGCCGACATGTCGCTCGCCTACACAAGACGAACTATGTTACTACCATGATACTTAAAAAGTTCCCGTAAGGGTTTTAGGTGAACCTGGCAAGGGTTCTTATTATATTATTGAATTTATTATTATATAACGTCGTATCATCTCTTGGGATATATAACTCTCGCTCTGATACCATCTCTGTAACACCCCCAGATCCGGGGTCAGGGATCGGGTCGTTACGGTCTCATAATTCATACATAATACTTGACTTGAGTCCAAAATCAATAAGTAGCATGCTATGACCCCACAATAATATCCACTCACACACACACAGTTATAGTACCAGAGATGAAATTGAAATAAGTCTTACATAAAAGGGTTTGCGAATAAAAGTTTTTACAATCCAAAAGGATAACATCATAAGTTTAAAAGTTTTGCCGTTGATTACATTAATTATACATATAGTTAAACAGGAAACAAAACCTGTCTAACAATGCTACCTCAGCAATGGCGGCTAGCATCTCAGCGGGGAGTCCGGTGGGTCGGGTAACCCGCTTGCGTCGAGTGCGCCTGACGCGAGCCATCTGTCCTAGCTATTGTTGTGACATGATAAATAAGCTAGGGTGAGCAATAGCCCAACAATAATAATATAACAGGACAGTGATAGTATATAACAGTTCGAAGTATCATTATTTCCATATGCCATGCATTAACGAAGTTAGTGCCAGTATAATATAAAGGATGAAGTTACAAGGTAACTTAAAGTGTTTATTTTGTGGAAATATCTGCTAAGTCAAAATAAGCAAGATATCATCATTTATCATATTAAAAGGAACTTGCAAGGAAAATATTGCAATTCCAGTTATTAACCTTTTTCTAAGTTCTACAACCTGAAAGAAGTCTCTTCGATACGTGTTGCGGAAGACACCGTCAACCTGAAAGAAGTCTCTTCGATACATGTTGCAGGGAATTCCCAATTTGGGAGATGAACCAATACTGGAGTTATCACGGGCCAGCTGTCCCACTCCCTGATGATCAATCGGGGATGGTACAACCCAATATAGTTTACTACCGGTAGAAGGAAGAACTGTCGGCTCCACTTGTCGATTGCCTTTAATAGTACTCCCTGGCCAATAATTAGGCCTTGTGATGGACCACGCGACTCGGCCTCTTACACACGACTCCTAGTTCGAATAAATCCACAGCATTGAAACGTAGAGTTTGTCCTCCCTTCCCCAAGTGAAATACTTGTTGATAAGACTCCACAAAGTAGTCGTATCTAGTTGGAAAGGAAAATTCACCAACATTTCCCAAGCTTTTGCTTGTTAATGGATATCAACTTGTTCCCACAATCTTACCCCTCGAATGATGAGAAGGTACACACAGACTTAATGAGTCCATAGCAACCAAGTTGCGAGTGAAAAGGATAAATTATGACCGGGAAGTCAACAAGATAAATAACCTTTCTCAGTAAGGTTCCCTTATAATTTAAGAGATGGATTCGAGTGAAGAATGGAATCTTGAGGACCTTTCTTAATATAATGTTAATCGTATGACTCCGAAGAATTTTCAGAATGATCGAAGGTCGAAGATAATATTTGAAGAAGAATAAACAACATTGAAGTTGTTTCCAAGTATTGAATAAATATTTATAGAATATTTATTGAGTCGGAAGTATTTAATGAATGAAAGAATATTTTTAATCAGATTATTTCTCAAAATAATCCATGAAGGAATATGAAGAAAATATTTATTGAATAGATAATTACTTAAATGAATATTAAAATAATATTCATTTAATAAATAATTTTGAAAGGAATGTTTGGAATAATATTCGTTAAGTAAATAAGACTTCAAATTATTATTCAAAAATAATATTCATTTAATAATTAATGATTTAAATGAATATCCAAGTGATATTCATTTAATAAATCAAACCTTAAATGAATATTCGAGAATAATATTCACTTAATACATGATGTTCTAAATGAATGTCCGAATGATATTTATTTAATAATCGAAGATTTTACAGAAATATTTGAAATAATATTCGATAGATGAATCGACTTTGAATGAATATTGATAAATAATATTCATTGAATATATAACGTTCAAATAATTATTTGAAGTAATTATCGTTAATCAAATAATCTCGGACGAATATTCAACTAATATTCGTCAACCAAATAATGGAAATTATTTACTTAAATACTTCCTTCGAAAGTAATTACGATATATCAAGAAGTACTGACTCCCGGTCTATATTCAACAAATAGGATTCATATGCCCTTCTCTAATGGTCTTAACAACATCCGGCTTATAATCGATATATTATCTATCTACTTATAAACCAAAGAACAATCAAGGAACAAGTATATCAATATGACTTGAAAGTAGGCATGCATGCTATGGCATATGTATAACAGAAAGCATATATATTCACAACAACTGCCTAAAAAGGGAGAGTTGAAACTTGCCTGGCAATTGAGTACGAGTAGGGGTAGTGGTAGGGTATCCCGGGTCAGCTCGGCGATCTATAAATAGCCAAGAGATTCGAGGTTAATCGCTTAACACTTTTAAAAAGGTTAAGTATTAACTTAAGTCGAAACATGTTTCCGAATTATCTCGTTATACCCCCTTTTAGTGTAACTCTTTTTATTACCGATACGATTCGACATTTGTTCGTCATTAAGACCTGTCATCATACTCACACTTAGTGTATACTTAAGTCGTATAAGTTCTAAATTTGATCGATTACGAACCAAGATTATATCTCGAGTTTTATCGTTTGTTTTCTAAGTTATAACCAAAGTTATACTTTTAAGGGGTTCGTTCCCGTTTTACCTAGATTCAAACATTTTTATAAAATCGAAAAATGATCCAATTCACATGAGGTTTCCTCCCACACCTTTCTTTTTACCTCTAGTATTTAATTACCAAGATTTTCCACTGACTTACGTATTTTACGAGGGTTCAATTTTAGTTACGAATTCTCGTTTATGGTTTCGAACTACTTTTAGTAAATCGGCCGTAACTCCTAAACCGTATGTCCGTTTCACACATTCTTTATATCAAAACGAAGCTTGGAACATTATCTATCCTATCATGGCAGATTATAAATCTAGGCAGTGAGTTACATCTACTGTTCAAGTCGTGTTTCTTAAGGTTAACGAAATTTCGGCATTACGACGGCTATAAATCGAATATCTACCAATTTCAAATCTTCCCATAAACATGGTATCCATTCCAAACAACATATACATGATTTAGACACATGAACTGAGGCCAAGCAATGCCTTTCCATTCATATAACTATTTTTAACATTTATCCAAGATCCATACATAATCATGCTTATAATCATGCTTTAATCTTAACATAACCATAACTAACTTATATAACTCAAGAACATACATAAAACTCAAAGTGGATCTAGGGTTTCAAGGACTTTATACCTTCTTGAGAGTGTTTACTAGCCTCACTAAGCTTTGTATGATCCTTAGGAGTGATTAAGCTTGCTAGATCAACCAAGAAAAACAAGAAAATTCAAGGTTAGTCATAAGAAACACTATTCACCCTCACCTTTCTTGATTTTTTTGAAAATGGTAAAAGAGGAGATTGAAGCTAAAATTTATAGGGTATTACTTTTATGAAATATAGGACTTACCCTAAAAGTTTCAAGATCAAACAAGGAGTGGAAGATGGATTTTGGATTTGGAATTTCAAAAGGGGCCGAATGGAGTGAAATGGTGGAGAATGGAATATTTGCTTGGTTGCTTGTGTTTGTTCTCATCTAAAATGAATTATTGTAATGTTTATAGATAATATCTAGCATAAAGTGGCTTCTGATAAAGTGATTTGGTCATTGCATACATCACTTAATGGACAAGTGTTGATAAATTGTGGTAGGATGAGAGATTAGTCTTAACCAAGTGGTTTGATCTCTAAATATGCTAGTTACTTGTGTAACTAACTAGTAACTAGATATTATCACTTGCACATGCATGTATCTTGCTTTCTCTGCTTGATTCTGTGTCCGGTTATTGCTCGTTTGGATTGATCGTTCGTAGGAATATTCCACGGATTTCTAGTTAGGGTTTACCGGGAATCTTCCTAATATTAATTCTATCATTCTCCATCTTTCTTTCTATCTTTCCAATTTATATTCCTCAAATCCATTCGTTAAATCCTTAAGTCTGTCGGTGTCCAGGGAACTCTCAAAGAAAATAAAAGTGCGGTTTTTCAGAATCCGACAGCTTTTACATACACTTATTTTCCCCTTGGATCACTAATACGAACTCGGAAATCCGTTCCGAATACTTCTATATAGTGTCGTCTCATATTATTCTTACTTCCACCAAAAGCACTATTCATTCATTATTCTTTACTTATTCTCTTAGGGTTGTACAATTGTCCGTATTCTCTTTCGATCGTTCCTTAACCTTTTTACGAAACCACTGGATTAATCGTTATCGATCTGGATGACATGAGAATATTCTCCTGCTTGGAATTGCCATATCTTATTCCCTTAGGAGATAGATTATTCTTACCTATGTTGTCAACCATTAGCATTCTTCAAGATATATAAACAATAAAGTCGAATTCCATTCATTCTTTCAAATATCAACTATTACATCGTAGCCGTAACCACTATTCATTCTTACATCATTAAATAAATACAATTTTTAATTCTACCCAAAATCTGGGTTCTTACAGTAGAAGACGCTAATTCTGCCCTAATCGGGGTTAAACGGGGCTATAAAGGCCTTAGTCAAGGCTAACTAACTCGTCCTTGATGTAATTATTACTAGGCTGTGCATTCTTAATCTTAAGATAGGTTAATTTTCGAGGGGAAGTCCTTAAACGTCGCTAATCGAGGTTAATCACCCCCTAACTGCGATTAGTGAAATCCTAACAGCAAATTTTGAAGTCAAGTTAATCCAGTAGAGATTCTTATATTCTCCTGGTTGGAGAAAGAATCACGTGAATATACCCATCTTTGAGTTGTCTAGACAAGAAATACGGTCCCCTGGACCTGGTTTTCAAACCAGACCTGGTTTTTCAACACTCTTCCTGGTTTTTCAACAACCCCTGACACCCCTAACCTCAATTTTTGAAGTTGAGCTTACACGATAGGGATTCTTATAATCTCCTGGTATGAAGAAGAATCACATGAAAACATGCATTTTTGAACGTTTTGGAGGCGAAATACCACCTTTTAAGCTGGTTTTCAAACCACACCTTGTTTTCAAACAAGGTTTTTTCAAAACTTCAAAGGCAACTAGGGCATCTACATAGGCTTGTAGAGGACCTTATAAGATCCTTGAATCTCAAATTTGAAATTAATCCAAGCATTTTTGAACGTTCTGGAGCCAAACGAAATCAGCTAGGGGTCCAGGTGTTTGAAACACCTGGACCCATTTTTTCTCCACAAGCTTTTGCTCGGCCACGCCTGGTCGGCCATTTGGTCATGGGCACCTGGTCGGCCACCTTTGGTCGGCTGGGTCCCTCCCAATTTTTTTTGCCAAAATTTGACCATTTGACTTGAATTTTGACTTTGACTTTTGAGCTTGACTTTGACCAAAACCAAATCTTGTCTTTGGCTTCCCTCTTTGTTTCTAGAGTGGATTTTCCATACCTTGGTTGGTTTTGTGATCCTTGATCTCAAACAACCTGCTTCTTAGTTTTCGTGACCTTCTAGGCCTTAACTTGTTCTTGAATCCTTGGTTTCAAGCAACCTTGGATTCAACCATGGCCTCTGGTTTTGAAACCTTCTATTCTCATACTAGGATGTACAATTTGTGATGAATTTCTTTTGTTCTTGCCCCCTTGTTTCAAACAGAGGAGGTCTTACTTCTTAGTTGCTTATTCAGGAATTTCCCTTACTTTTCAACACTTGACTTCAAGTCTAAGATACTCTGGTTGGTTGTTGATCCTTGATTTTGACTCAAGGACTCTAACTCTCCTACCTTGTTTGTAGAACCTTACCTTGTTTTGAATTTAGCCAATGGTTCCTGATTTTCAGGCCATGAATTCAAACAACCAGCCTGATTTGAGGTAACAGCCTTATTGGCCATCAAGGCTTGTATTTTGTGTAGATATCTAAAATTCAAAGGTCCAGCTCTATATTTTAGAATATATCTTCCAAAATCTATTGAAGTATTAGCTTTTTAGCTAATCTCTCAGTTTAGTGCCTTAACCATGGGTTTTTGGCTTAATCCTCAGTTTAGGCTTAATAAGCATGAGTTAGCATAACCTCTTACTGCTCCTGTGTTAAATATAATTGATGTGTTTTAATCAGTGTTTAAGTGTTACAGTGAATTATCAGAGTTTAGCTGGAAGCAGTCAGAGTTTAGTGTAAACTCTGACAGATGGAAGCTCGACAGAGTTTGTCAAACTCTGTCTGGAGGAAGCGTCTACTGGTCAACATTGATTGAAGATTTATTATGGAAGCGATATCTTTGAAGATTGGATAGCTATCAAAGAGATCGAGTTGACATAGGAGACGTGTGATAATCTGTAATTGATATCATTGTATAGCTGATTATTAGGAATATCAATTAGAGATTGTATCGTAGCTGTATGTTATATAAATACAGTTAGGTTAACCCTAGAAGGGAATCGTACAACGAATTATCTTTATTGTAACCTAGCAGCTCTTTGTGATATTTTACATCACGAAGAGGGTTCGTAATACAAGAAGTTTTTAAGTGCATAAACGCTTTTACTTGTTAAACTCTCATATAAAGTTGATTATTAATTGTGTATTCGGCCTAACAAGTGGTATCAGAGCCAATCTGTTACTTTATTACAGGTTAAGATCCAAACACAAAAATAATCATGGCAGCAATCCCTCCACCAACACCTGCTGTTTCTGAAAAGGCTCCTACTACTGTGAGTCGTTATGAACCAATCAGGGTTCCTATTCTGAGGCCATTAGAGTATGCTATGTGGAAGGTCAAGATGACTATGTTTCTGGAGGCTACAGATCCAGAATATCTTGACAGGATTTATGAAGGCCCTCACAATCCTACAAAGCTGTCTGTTGCAGTTGCTGGTGAAGAAGCAAAAATGGTTCCAAAGGAAAAGAAGGACATGACTCCTGAAGATCTATCATCAATTGCTAAGGATGCAAAAGTTAGGCATTTACTGCATAGTGCTTTAGACAATGTTATGTCTAACAAAGTCATTAACTGCACCACTGCAAAAGAGATATGGGATGCTCTTGAAGTCAGGTGTCAAGGAACTGCGGCTATTAAGAAGAATAGGAGAAACATACTCACACAAGAGTATGAGCATTTTGAGGCTAAACCTGAAGAGACCATGACAGAAACATTTGATAGATTCTGTAAACTGATTAATGATCTGTCATTGGTCAACAAAGAGTATGATCTAGAAGACTCGAATCTCAAGTTTCTTCTTTCTCTACCTGAAAAGTGGGATGTGAAAACAACCACTATTAGAGACAACTATGATCTTGCTGAAACAGAGATTGATGAAATCTATGGACTGCTCAAAACTCATGAATTGGAAATAGAGCAGAGAAACAGGAGATCAAGCAGGAAAGGAAAGTCTGTTGCTCTTAATGTTGAATAGAAGCCTAAGAAGAAAGAGGCAACAAGAAGGAAAATGAAGGGAAAAGCTTTGGTCATACATTCAGAAAGTGAATCACCAAACTCTGATTATGATTCAAACTCTTCTGAATCATCTGACTCTGAGGATGATGAAGAAGAAATGAGGAAAATGGCTGTGTTGATGGTGAAGACTGTCAAGAAAATGGGCTTCAAGAATTTCAAGAAAGGAAAAAGGTTTTCTAGGGATTCAAATGAAGACAGGAAAAGCTAAAGGAAGTCTGATAAGAGAGATTCTAAAGGGAAGAAGGATAAGTCAGAAATTCAATGCTACAAGTGTAAGGAGATGGGTCACTATGCTCCTGAGTGCAAGAAGGGTAAAACTGGAAAGGTACTCTACACTAAAGGCAGAGATTGGGAAGATACTTCAGATTCTGATGAAGAAGTGAACTATGCTCTCATGGCTACTACTGAATCAGAATCCTCTGAAAATCAGGTACCTCTAACTACCTATGCTTATAATATTGATGACATTGCTCAATTAAGAATTTATCTTAAGTCATTGCATATAAGTTATAGGGATCAGACTTTAGAAAATGAGAGGATAAAAGCTGAAAATTCTGAACTTAAGGTAAGAAATAAAATTGTTGAAGAAAAACTTGAAAACATGCAACAAGTTCAGAAAGAGAGAGATGATGCTGTTTGCAAAGAACAGAATTTGCTTCAGAAGTATAAACAACTAGAGTCAGAGTTGGAGGAAGCAAATAATAAAATTAGGACTTGGACTAATTCTGGAAAGGACACTCAACAGATTTTTCAAACAGACACTGTTGGTCTAGGTTATAATGAGGGAGATGAACTTAGATTTCAAAATCAAGTTAAAATCAGAACTCATTTTGTTCATGGAACCAGTAAATTTTTGTCTGAAAATGAAAAAGAAGCTGTCAAAAGTAAACCAGTAAAAACTAGTGTTAAACAGGTTAATATTGGTTCAATGACAGATAAACAACTCAAACATAAACTGAAGGAGTTAAAATCTGTTGAGAAACAGAAAGTGTCAAACAAGAACAGAAATGGAAAAGTAGGCATCACTTCAGGAAATAAACCAATGCTTGCTAGTTATGCTCCAAGAAAGACATGTCATAACTGTGGTAGTACTAGGCATCTTGCAAATTTCTACAAGAAAAATAAAAATATAAATTCTTTACCTACAAAGTCTGAGGTAAAGAAGGATTTTGCTAGAACTAAGCCACAGACTTTATGCACACACTGTGGAAGCACCTGGCATTCCATTTATACTTGCAGAGAATATCATGCTATCTATCATAATTACTATGAACTGAAACCCAATCTGAAATGGGTTAAAGTTGATACTGCAAGTGTAAACACTGATACTGTTAGCTCAAACTCTGATAATGTTAATTCCGCTGCAAAAGCTAACAAAGTTAAGAATGCCAAAGGATCCAAGCAAGTCTGGATCCTTAAAACTAATCCTCCGTAATTGTTTGTGATTGCAGGGTAACAGGGAGGCAACCCTAGTCGTGGACAGTGGATGTTCAGGACACATGACTGGAAATAAAGCCCTGCTATCAGAATATGAGGAGAAGGCTGGCCCAAAAGTTTCCTATGGTGATGGCAATGTAGGAAGAACATTGGGATATGGCAATATTAATCTTGGAAATGTCATCATCAACAATGTAGCTCATGTCCCAGGACTCAAGCATGACTTGTTATCTGTGAGTCAAATCTGTGACAAGGGATATCATGTAGATTTTCAACCCGAATATTGTGAAGTTATCAGCAAATCTACAGGAAAGGTTGTTCTAGTTGGTCACAGGCAAAACAACATTTATGAAATCAAGCTTTTGATAGACTCTGTTGGAAAAGCTGTTTGCCTGTCAACAAGAATGTCTAGTGAAGAGAGTTGGAAGTGGCACAAGAAACTCTCACATTTGAACTTGAACAACATCAATGAATTGATCAGAAAGGATCTTGTAAGAGGACTCCCAAAGGCTTTGTTAAATGTTGATGGCCTGTGTGACTCATGTCAGAAGGCTAAACAAAGGAAGTCATCTTTCAAGAGCAAGACAGAATTTTCTATCACTGATCCCTATCATCTTCTGCATGTTGATCTCTTTGGTCCAGTAAATGTTATGTCTATTGCAAGGAAGAAATATGCTTTAGTCATTGTTGATGAATACACTAGATTCACTTGGGTGTATTTTCTAGCAAAGAAGGATGAAACTACATTAACTCTGATGGAGCATGTGAAGCTTCTGGACAAAGGATCAAGCAACAAAGTCAGAATCATCAGAAGTGATAATGGAACTGAGTTCAGAAATGCAACAATGGAAGAATTCTGCAAGGACAATGGAGTGAAACAAGAATTTTCAGCACCTGGTACACCACAACAAAATGGTGTAGTTGAAAGGAAAAATACAACCTTAATTGAAGCTGCCAGAACTATGCTTGATGAAGCAAAATTGCCAACTTATTTCTGGGCAGAAGCTGTTCAAACTGCTTGTTTTACTCAAAATGCAACACCGATCAATAAGCATGGAAAGACACCATATGAGATGGTGAAGAAAAAGAAGCCTAACCTGAAATACTTTCATATTTTCGGGTGCAAATGTTTTGTTTTGAAGACTCATCCAGAACAGTTGACCAAGTTTGAGCTAAAGGAAGATGAAGGAATTTTTGTTGGTTATCCACTGTCAACAAAGGCATTCAGAGTTTACAATCTGAGAACTAAAGTGATCATGGAATCTATACATGTTTCTTTTGATGATAAGAAGATAACTGGACTTGAAGACAAAGATGAATATGATCAACTGAACTTTGAAAATGAAGATTTAAACTCTGATGAAGGAAACTCTGATGAAACAATTCTGACAGACTCTGTTGAAACAAACTCTGAACCTCTACTGGTAAACACTGGAGAAACTTCTCAGTCACAACAAAGGGGAGAACCAGTTGAGGGGGAGCATGATCAAGATGAAGACTCAAACACTGATACTGAGTCAACTGAAAAATCTGGATCAAACTCTGATGCTTCAAACTCTGAAAATTCAAATTCTGACTCTGGGCAGTCAAGTTCAGGGGGAGTCTCAGAAAACGAAGATAGATCACAACAAAATCAGGAGAGCATGGATCAAGGGGGAGGATCACATGCTGATAGAAGTCATTTACCTTCTGCTAGGAAATGGACTAAATCACATACACCTGATTTGCTAATTGGTGATCCAGATGCAAAAGTAAAGACAAGAAGTGCTACTGCAAGTGAATGTCTGTTTCATGCATTCTTGTCTAAAAATGAACCAAAGAAAGTGGAAGAAGCTCTTCAAGATGCAGACTGGATAACAGCAATGCAGGAAGAGTTGAATGAATTTGAAAGGAATGAAGTTTGGACTCTTGTACCAAGGCCAAAGAACAGATCTATTGTTGGTACTAAATGGGTTTTCAGAAACAAAACTAACAGTGAAGGTGTCATCACAAGGAACAAGGCTAGACTGGTAGCAAAAGGCTATTCACAGCAGGAAGGAATAGACTATGATGAAACATTTGCTCCAGTTGCAAGATTGGAGGCAATCAGAATTTTTCTAGCATATGCCTCTCACAAGAAATTCAAAGTGTTCCAGATGGATGTGAAAAGTGCTTTTCTGAATGGAAAGCTTGAAGAAGAAGTGTTTGTTGAACAACCACCAGGATTTGTGGACCCCAAATATCCAAATTATGTCTACAGGCTAGATAAGGCACTATATGGACTTAAGCAGGCACCACGAGCATGGTATGAGTCACTTGCTCAGTTTCTTCTAGAAAGTGGATTCAACAGAGGAACAATTGACAAAACTCTGTTTTATTTCAATCAAGGAAGTGACCTCCTTTTAGTTCAAATTTATGTTGATGACATTATCTTTGGGTCTACTAATGATAAACTCTGTAAAAAGTTTGCCAAGCTCATGCAGTCCAGATATCAAATGAGCATGATGGGAGAGCTTAGTTACTTTCTAGGTCTACAGGTGAAACAAACAGATGATGGTATTTTCATTAATCAAGAAAAATATACCAGAAATCTCCTCAAGAAATTTGGTATGCTTGACTGTTCATCTGCATCAACTCCCATGGCAACAGCAACTAAATTGGACAAAGACACAGGAGTTTCAGTGGATATGACAAACTACAGGGGTATGATAGGATCTCTTCTATACTTGACAGCTAGTAGGCCTGACATCATGTATGCAACCTGTCTTTGTGCAAGGTTTCAGGCAGATCCTAGAGAGCCACATCTGACAGCTGTGAAAAGAATCTTCAAGTATCTCAAGGGCACCATATCATTAGGTCTGTGGTACCCCAGAGAATCAGATTTCAAGCTACTTGGGTATTCTGATGCAGACTTTGCAGGCTGCAAGGTAGACAGAAAGAGCACTAGTGGAAGTTGTCAATTTCTTGGTGACAGACTTGTTTCCTGGTACAGTAAGAAACAGAAATCAATCTCCACATCTACAGCAGAAGCAGAGTATATTGCAGCTGGTAGCTGTTGTGCACAGATCTTATGGATGAAGAATCAATTGCTGGATTATGGATTGAGGTACAGTAATATCCCTATTTACTGTGATAATCAAAGTGCTATTGCTATGACAGGTAATCCAGTACAATATTCAATGACCAAGCACAACAGCATAAGGTACCACTTCATCAGAGAACATGTGGAAGAAGGAAATATTGAACTACATTTTGTATCTACAGAACAACAGCTTGCAGATATCTTCACTAAACCATTGAGTGAAGCTACATTTACAAGACTGGTCAATGAACTAGGAATGGTCTCTGGTTCTGACTAGGAATGTTGGTTAGATTCAAACTTTACTTATGTGGTGTATTACTCATATTTCCTGTTCGGTTAAATGCTAAGTGAACTCTGTTGACTAAACTCTGTTGTACATACTCTGTTAAACTCTGTCAGCATGCCTATATGTAATTCACTGTTAATAAGTTTGATAAACTCTGTGAACTCTGAGTTGATTTTTGTCTGAATGAAAACACCAATGAAGAAATATGTATGGAGCATGATTCTCAGCAATTAATAATGAATCTTTCTGAGTTATTGTGATCTAATCTTAGATTGTGCAGAAAGTTAACACAGCATGATACTGGCTCATATTTATAGCATCTCTTAGTTTATTTTGTCCTAAACTCTGAGTCTATAAATACTGTGTGCATTACTTTACAAGAAAAACTACTGATGTTGATGAACTCTAAACTCTGTTAGCTATACTCTGAAAGAATAAAAAGCTTACAGCAATACCCCAAAGAAAATGTATATAGGTTGTTATACTCCTTTGAGATTATGTTGGATACTAGGATGACCCAGGAACCTATTGGTATATAATATGTGCTAAAATTCTCTGATTTTTGGTGACTAGTTAAATACTAGGATGACCCAGGAACTTATCAAAATGATAAGGGCTAAAATTTTTGAATTTTTGGTGACTGGTTCCAACCTCTGATTACTGGAATGAAAAATAAAAATATATATATAAAGAAAAAAAAGGGGTATAAAATAAAGGTTACTGTATATAGTTTGATTACTTCAGAGTTTAGCTTTCATCATACAATCAGTGTTTACTGTGACAGTTTGTGCATCCAGTGTTTATTGACTTACTTTATGGATTTTATAAAAAAATTAGATGCTCTAAAAATTGATTTAGTAAACTCTGCTTCACACACACATATTCACAACTGTGCAATTTATGAAAGGGTTTCGGAGATAAAGTTGGAGAATTGACAAACGCTGTTGATTCATGATTTGTACTCTAAGGTAAATTTTCACTTGGACAATTTGAAAATCTTGGAGTAAATAGGGATTTTGACAACTGTTAATCAGTGGATTGTTGATGAATGTGTTCTTTATATGATTACTTTAATTAGTTTTCATATTCTCTTCTTGATTTATTTTCTTAAAGAACAGTTCATAAAACATAAATAAAAGTTGCAGAACACAATGAATAAGATTAGAGAAACATAATTTTTCATTGATAATAAGAAAGAGATTACAAGCAAACATTACATCTTTTTGTTCTCTCCATCTGCTAATCTATTCAACAGAAAATAAAAGGTCAGTCCAAACCACTCCATTGTTAGCAAAAAATTCCCAGATCCCATCTTTGCCACTTTATTTGGGTGGAAGTTGAAGGGATAAGGTTATTTTTGCTGACATATTCATTAACAATGGTTGGTGGTGTTGGATGAGGATGCCTTCGAGGAGAGCCATGCCAATGTTGCTTGGAGGGCAGCAACGATGTCGATCACCCTTGCAGGTTTCTCTCTCTCGATCTCTTCCAGACCGGCATCCATTTGCAACCACAGCGTCTCAAGCTGCCTTTCCCACTCAAACGCTTCAAATTCTTCATGCGTATAGCTGAAGATGTCCCTATTCTCGACAAGATGAAGGTTCTTTTCTTTGATGGTAAGGTTGGCCATTGTTATTCAGAGTGTTTTGTTTGAAGGGTTTGTGATTTTACAGGGGAGACTGAAAGGTTAAAGGTTTAATGAACTAATCTGAGCAAGTCTCTAGGCCTTAAATAGAGATGGGTAAGAACGAAGTTCTTAAACGCTTCGTATTCTGGTTATTAAAGGCAATAGGTAAACGCTTCAAATTCTGGTTTTACTTGGGTCCAGATATTTTAAGAGAGTATTATTTGATTTTTGTTTTAATCAAATATTTTAATGTTTTAATTTTTCAAATACTCTTCTTAAAAATAAGCGCACGTGACCCACTCGCCCATTAATGTGTCCCACTTACTCATTATCGTGTTACACTACACATTAATCTAGGAACTGATTGAGTGTTTGTTACATAAGAGATTGGGTTTTTAATTACTCTAATTACTTTTGTGTCCAAACGGTTGTGTTTTATTCTTACATCTCACAGTTCTCTTATTTTTCACTTGGGCATTCACGCAAACACCTTTTCTACATACATTTCTCTTGGAAATTCTTGCAAATTTCTTCACTCAATGGCTTCTAAAGCATTCACTGCTCTTGGTTTACGGTTTGTTCCCAACAACTATGAAGCTCCACTCTATCATCAACGCGTACCAGAATCGTTTCATCTAATGCAGAACTTCTTGAGGGATTCAGAGATTGGACAGGCTCTGGTTGGACCTGCTACTCTCTCTGCGTCTCAAATTGCTACATTTTGGCAGAATTCAGTTTATGTGGATGGAGGGGAGAATGGGACTCCTAACATCATCTTCACGTATGAAGAACAAGATTATGTGATTACTCCACAGACTGTAAGAGATACAATGGGGTTTGAAACACATACTTCTTATACTCTGGTTAATGAAACTTATTTGAGAGAGATGCTACAAGAGATAGGTTACATGGAATCTCTTGACAAGCTTGGCGGTATAAAGAGACCAAATCTCAGAAAGGAATGGAACTTTTTCTTTGATTGCATCACAAGGACGTTCCAGAAGAAAGTCACCAACTGGGATGCCATTCCAATAGACAGTCTCCAAATCGGGTATTCTCTACTCTATGGTACTAATTTTGATTTTGGTCGATATGTTCTGATGAACTTAGGTGATAAACTGTCAGAATCTACTACTGTGTATTATGCTCGTTTTTGTCAAATGTTGTTCAATGCTTGTGTACCTGGTCTCGAAATTGATGATACTGATGAAATTGATCCTTTTAGAGTCAATAAGAGAATATTCTCTGATATGACTAACAAGGATGTTGGTAAAGCAAATCTCCCTGCTTTTGTCATGCCACTTGCTCTGCAAAATTTTCTCAATCAACCACAAGAACCACAACAACCTGAACCACAACCACAACAACAACCTGAACCACAACAACAACAACAACCTGAACCACAACCACAACCACAACCACAACAACAACATGAACCACATTCTGAACCTGAGCCTGAACCGTTAAACATTGATCGTACTCAAAAACCAAACACTGAATCACCTGCTCACTCAGCACCTACAAAACAACCTTCACCCACTCCACAAACAAACTCTGAATCGTCACAGTCAGCACAAAGAGTTAAGAAGGCAGTTACTGAACGACATGCAAGTGTTAAGCAGGCGAAAGAGACACAAAGAAAATCAAAGCAGACATCTCCTGACGCTGTTTATACTAGAAGAGTGAAAAGAATAAAACAACTGGCAAACATACCTAAGTCACTCTCAGTGGTAGAACAAACTTCACCATTTAGTGAAGAGGATTCAGATAATGTACCTCTAGCAAAGCGAAGAAAACTGGTATTCTCTGATTCTGTGGATGAAGATATTGAAGCTCCAGAGGTAGTTTCACAGCAAACACCTCCTGTTGAAGTTGAGAAAGATGCAATACCTGCAGAGGTTGAAATACCTGCAGAGGATGAAGTGCCTGCAGAGGACAAAATGCCTGCAGAAGAGGATGCTAGAGATGGCCTCTCTCCAATAAATGATATTCTTGATTCATTTATGCCATTCTCTGATCCTATCTCTGATATTGGTGTAGCTGATCAACCTACGGTTGTTCTTTCTGAAGCTGTGGCATCCCATACTGAGTTAATATCTGATGCTCACCAAACTGTTGAAGGAGGAGAAGAAATTGATCAGGCAACCAAGGTCACTTCTCAGTCTATGTCTGTTGCTGAGCCTGAGCAACATGGAGAAAATCTTGACAAGCCTACAGAAGAAATTTCAAAAATTATGGCTGAAGATGAACCTGCTAAAGCTATAAGTGTTGAAACTGAAGGTGAAAGTAGTGCAAACTCTGATGCTTCTCTGAGTGCACCAGTACAAACAGAAAATAAACATACACCTTTCACTCAACCTTGTACTTCTCATGAAGTTGAGAGAGCACAATTTGCAAAGAATGCTGCTGAATGGTACAAAGAGGATTGTATTTTTCCACGAGGAAGAGCAGCTGATTTTGTTAAGAAAAATGCTGATACTATCTCCAATCCAGAGATTCTTTCTTGCTTGAAAGCAACTGTAGTTCAAGTCAAAACTCTGGATAGAAGATTTGATGATAGTACAATGGTAATCACTGCTTTGCGAAATGAGGTTGTAGCTAGAGATATGAAAATGAAAAGAGATTCAAAACTAGTGACTACAAAATTCTCTAAAGCTCAAGACAATCTCTTTGCCAGGCTGAGTAAAGTTGAAGAGAATCAGTCTGACTTATCTGCTAAAATTGATTCTATTGCTACTTCCCTGGAGTTAATTACAACTATTCTTATGCCTGATGATGTCAAAAAGGGGGAGAGAGTTGTCAGAAGGGATAGTGCTGGAGATAGAGGGGCAAGTAGTAAAGGAAAGAACAAGGCTGAAGAGGTTCAAACTCTGAGAACTAGCAAGTCATCTAAATCACAGTCTGTTGGGAGAAATACTGATACTCAAGGTACTTCAAAGACCAAGAGTTTGCTGTTACCTTCTAATCCACAAACTGATGTAGAATTGGCTGCTAAGTTGTTTATTGAAGAGAATGAGGAGGGAGTTACGATTGAGGACATTGAAGCTGAAGAAAAGAGTTTACAAGAAGAACATCTTAAAGTTTTAAAGTCTGGTAAGGTACAAAGAGGAAAAGCACCTAGACCTGTTGTTAAAGGTGTTGTGATCAGAGAAAGGGCTGATGTTAGTCAAAGATCTCGGTTTTCAAAGGAAGAAATTGCAGCAGAGGCTAACCTCAAGCTAAAAGGCATTGAAGGAGAAAGTTCACAGAAGAAAGTTACAACTTTTGTTGTATCACAAGAAATGATCACACCTTTACACTCTTCTCAGTTAAAATCGGTTTTTGGGAAAGGAACAATTCATGATCCAAATGTATTATCTGGAGTTTCTATGAATGTTTCTGATGGAAAAGCTTTGTCTGGAAAAGTTGGTAATAATAAGGGTGGACTAGGTTCACACAGAGACAAAAGGCAATATACTGGTCCTAGAGATCTTTCTTCACTGGCTGTTCTAGGTCGTGGTGTTCCTCAAGAGAGTTTGGACAGACTGGAATCAGTACAGTTAGTTCATCAGAAGAGTTTAAACAAGGATTTTCTTTTGTACTTCATGGCTGATGGGACAGTATTTAAAGTTGGTGAGGATGATATTGGCTTGAAATGTTGGGAAGAACTAGAGTATGTTCTATATCTTCTCAAGGTGAATAGTCGAAGGACTCAATCAGTTGCTAATGTGCTCAGACAGAGAATGACTCAGAATCTGACAATCAGAGGAGAGAAATATAATAGCAGATATGTTCCTAAGTACAGGGATTACAAAGGAAATCTCATTGAAATGAAGAAAGGTACTGCAAAGTTAAAGACTGATTTGGGAATCACAGTACTTGATTTCAATTCATAGTCAGAAAAAGTCAGATTTATCAGACTGGGAAATGAGATGAGAAGGAACAAAATTTATGATCTTAGAGCTGCTATCTACCAGACAGATGAAAGTGATCCTCAGCTCAGAGAAATTAAAGAAGCTATGAAGATTGAGCTTGAAAATGCAGAAAGAAGATTGCTGATAGATTATCTCAGAGCTATGCCAGATCTTTAAATGATAAGAGATTAAGGTCTGTAAGGATTTTCTTATTCTCTATAGTTTTTATTAAGTAGAAGCTTAAACTCTGAATTTGTATAAACACTGTATTTGTCTATTTGTTTTGACATCATCAATTATTGTCATTAACTTGTGCATTTTTGCTAATGAACAAGTTGGGGGAGATTGTTAAATATAATTGATGTGTTTTAATCAGTGTTTAAGTGTTACAGTGAATTATCAGAGTTTAGCTGGAAGCAGTCAGAGTTTAGTGTAAACTCTGACAGATGGAAGCTCGACAGAGTTTGTCAAACTCTGTCTGGAGGAAGCGTCTACTGGTCAACAGTGATTGAAGATTTATTATGGAAGCGATATCTTTGAAGATTGGATAGCTATCAAAGAGATCGAGTTGACATAGGAGACGTGTGACAATCTGTAATTGATATCATTGTATAGCTGATTATTAGGAATATCAATTAGAGATTGTATCGTAGCTGTATGTTATATAAATACAGTTAGGTTAACCCTAGAAGGGAATCATACAACGAATTATCTTTATTGTAACCTAGCAGCTCTTTGTGATATTTTACATCACGAAGAGGGTTCGTAATACAAGAAGTTTTTAAGTGCATAAACGCTTTTACTTGTTAAACTCTCATATAAAGTTGATTATTAATTGTGTATTCGGCCTAACATCCTGCTTGCATTTCTATTAGTTTCTTTCATTTATTATTACGAATTAGATCATTTATTCAACTTAGTTTCGAGTTTATCAGGCCTTTTCTTGTTATTTTCGGCTATTTGACCTGTAAACGTGGGTCATTTGGAAAAATGACCTGCTATGAAGGGTCACCCTTTTCCTTATAAAAGAGTGAGGGTGGAAGTCATTTCTTCACACTTCTTTCTTCTTTCAAAGAAAATTTCTCTTGAGAGAGCTCTCAAGCTTCAAGTGCTTTTTCGATTTCAAGCAAGAAGTTCAATGGCAAGTGAAGGTGGTAACAGCACCATGATTCCTTCCAAGGGGCTCCTTCGACTGTTCAACAAGAGGACCAAGGACAACAATAAGAAAGTTAAGAAGGTCTTTCCCCTCGTTATCAGTTATCTTTACCCGAGCTCTTAAACGAGCCCGGGGACATGTTTCCAAACAACGCCGAATTCGACTCTTTCATGTTGCCTAGCACCTTAGATTTGGAAGACCTTAAAAAGCTATTTAAACATGCTCCTAGTTTGAAAATTAGGGTTCCAACACCTGGTGATAGAACATGCAATTGGCATCCCGAGAATTTATTCGTGCACAAAAATGCCATCGAATCCGGCCTTAGGTTTCCAGTTCACCCCTGGATTGTTAGGTTGCTAGTCGAGGTCAAAGTTAGCCCCAACCAACTATACCCAAACACCTGGAAATTTATTTTCATTTTTATGGTTGAATGTCTCAAGGGAGGCATCCCCCTTAGCATCCAATTATTTAGGCACTTGTTTGCTTTCAAGAACAGTCATGTTACTAGGAAGGGATGGGTGATCATTCAACACCGTACAAAAACCAGATTGATTTTTAATGCTGCCTCAGTTCCTGATTCTTATCATGACTGGAAGCATGAATTCCTTATCCTTCGGTGGAAAGGGGGAAATTGGGGTGAATTCTTCAGATCTGAGTTCAATCACGTGATTTATGAAAGTGTTAGTGAGCTTCAACTTACGAGGGAGGAGATAACTCATCGTGATTGGCTCATTTCAACCTTCAAAGATGCCCCCTTAAGGGTAATTCTTACTTCAACTTCTTTATTTTTAACACACTTGTTCTTATTCCAACATTTCTTCTTTGTTTGTTTTTGTAGTTGCTGAGGAGATTGATAGTCAACCAAGCCATGCTCCTCAAATCACCAAGAGGATGATCAAGAAAGCTGAAAAGGAGGTCGCTCTTGATGATGTGCCTGCCCCAGACTTCCTCCAGCATTGTTCAAAGGCTGGAAAGAGAGTTAGGTGTTCTGATGGAAGCATTAAGACAACATTTATGCCTGAATGGGGAATCTGTGAGCAAGACTTTATCAGGAAAATTCAGGGAATCTGTGAACGCCCACTTTCAGAATGCTGTTCAACTTGGAAACTCGTAGAAGACTAAGGAGAGGAATGCCCTCAAGGCCTCTGAGAAACACAAGAAGGAGTCTGAAGAGTGGGAGGCCAAGTATTTCTCCTCAGAAAATCAACTCTCCTCCCTTAAGGGGAAGTATCTAGCTATGGAGAATAGAGCTCAAACGAATGAGGATTCTATTATATAGAACTACTTGGGCTCAGACGCATTCCTTGCTTTTATTGATTGGTACGATAAAGAAGTTCAATCTCATAGCATGACTATTGGTTGAGAGAAGGCTATGAGTGCGATTAGCCTATCCTTCTTTTTACCCAAGTCCCTGGAAAGTGAATGAGACGGATGATTTTGTCGAAGATGGAGGCATGACCTCTCAAGGAAACAAATGTGCTTCTGGTTCAGGGACTAAGGCCACTTCCCAGCGTTCAGGATCTAGCTCTGGGCGACAACCTTCCAGATCCTATGGGAAGGGCCAAAGTGGCAACTCAGATTACCCCTTAGCCGGACAGATTCGCCAACCCAAGTCAGTGAGTGCAAGTGGTTCGTCATCTGCGACTACCAAGAGTGAGGAAGAGGGTGAAGAGGAGTCGTCTAGTGGAGAAGAACCTTCTGTTCGGGTTGATCCTCCCCAAATCAAGAAACGTCTAGTAAAGAAGGCTTCTGTCAAGAAGTGATTTTCGTTTGAGCCTTGCATGGCCTCTACTAGCCTCATGTGGTTTTTTTATTAAGTTTTTATTATATCTCGACTTTAGTTGTGGTCCTTCGTGGACTTGTACTTTTATTTGGTGTGTTGTAATCGTGATTTGAACCCTACCCCTTAGAGGTGTTTTATTTACGTACTTTTTTCCTTAATTCGTATGTTCTTTTATTTACGGTACTTGGCCATCTTAGACTTACACCCATTAGGTGCTTGGTACATAACTAAAATCACAGAATCATAGAATGAAAAAGAAGTTTGCATTAATAATTTGAAATGGGCTCAGCCCTTACATAGAATACTATGTCCTACTAGGAGCAACATGCTCTGCAATGGTTTCATCGAACCTTATTTCTACTTCTACTAGATAGATAAAATCTAGGTCCTTACTCAGACAGCTGAAACATAATAAACCTTGAGATTCAAGGCATGCCAAGTATGAGGCACCTCGTTTCCGTCCAAGGTTTCTAGCTTGTAGGATCCCCTTCCCAACGTCTTGCTGACCCTATATGGACCTTCCTAGTTCGGGGCTAACTTCCCTCTCTGTCCAACCCCAGATGCTTCTATCTTCCTCAGAACCAAGTCGCCTTATTTAAATAACCTTTCCTTAACCCTCTGTTTGTAATGAAAGGATTCTCCCTTTTGATGCTCCTCATTGTGGGCGTTTACTTCATCTCTGACCTCATCAATTAAATCAAGGGCAAGCCTCATGCCTTCCTCATTGGTTTTTTGTTCATATCCTTCCACCCTTGGAGACACATGAGAAATTTCCAAGGGCACAACTGCTTCTGCTCCATAAGCTAGCAAGAATGGGGTAGCTCCAGTTGTCCTTTTGTAGGTGGTACGATATGCCCAAAGTATAGGCAGTAATTCGTCCACCCAGGAGTTTCTTGAGCATTCGACCCTCTTCTTCAGTCCATCAAGGATAATCCGGTTTGCTACCTCAGCTTGTCCATTAGCCTGAGGATGAGCTACCGAGGTGAAGCGAAGCTCGATGGCATTCTCCTCGCAATACTTCTTGAACTCCTCATTGTTGTACTAGCACCCATTATCCATCACAAGGATTCGTGGGATACCATATCTGCATATAATTATACTCTCCCAAAAGAACTGGGCAACTTGTTTGGTGGTTATCTTGGCTAAGGGCTTAGCCTCAATCCACTTGGTGAAGTAATCGATGGCCACTTTCAGGAACTTCCTTTGTGCTGAAGCTATAAGGAAAGGACCAAGTATGTCCATCCCCCACATGGCAAATGGGATAGGAGATTTAATCGATGTTAACATCTCTGGTGGATGCCTTACAACCGGAGCGTATTTTTGGCACCTGTCACACTTCTTGACGTAATTTTGCGCATTGGCCAACATCTCTGGCCAATAGAATCCCAAGCGGGTGATCATATGAGCTATGGCTCTGCCCCCCAAGTGCTGCCCACAGGTCCCTTCATGAACTTCTTTTAGCGCTTCTTCTGCCTCTTGGGGCCTCAAGCACTTCAAGTATGGGATAACAAAAGACCTCTCATAAAGGATGCCTTCAACCAAGGCATATCTCAGCGCTCTCACTGACAGTTTCCGTGCCTCCAACGCATTGTCAGGGAGCCATCCGGTTTCCACGTGAGCTTTGATAGGATCTATCCAATAGCTCCCTACGTCGATAGGTGCCACCAACTTTGAATTGATGGTTGGGGCCTTCAGGACCTGGAAGTAAACAATCCCTGCATGAATCTCTATCTCAGAAGAGGCGAACTTTGATAGGGCATCGACCTTAACGTTATCCTCCCTCGGAATGTGCTCCACATAGCACTCATCAAACTGAGTCATAACAGCTTTCACAACCCTCAAGTACTTTGCCATAGTTTCATCGTTGGCTTCAAACTCACCATTCACTTGCGAGACTACCAGTCTTGAATCTCTATGGACTTTGAGGTTCTTGACCCTCAATATTCTGGCCAAGGCTAATCCGGCTATCAAGGCTTCATATTCGGCTTCGTTGTTGGTTGTTGGAAAATTCAACTACAAAGCATACTCCACTAAAAACCTATCGTGGCTTTGCAAGACTAAGACTGCACCACTAGATTTTGTTTTTGATGCTCCATCAAAATAGAGCACCAAATACTCCTTCTGATCAGGTACAAGCTCCTCATCTTTATTCTCAGCTTCCTAGTTGGGTACTATCTCCTGCCCCCCAACTTCTTGGTTGTCGATGGTATATTCAACCATGAAATTAGCCAACGCCTGAGCCTTAATGGTTTTTCGAGGCTTGTACGTGATATCAAACTCCCCGAGTTCGATCGCCCACTTAATTAGCCTTCCACTGGCCTTCGGGCTATATAATTTGTTCCTCAGCTGCTGGTCCATCAGGACTTCAATCTTATGTGCCTGGAAGTACGGTCATAGCTCCCTTGAGGCTGTTACCGGTGCCAAAGCAAACTTTTCAATGGGAGAGTAATTCAACTCAACTCCATGCAACACCTTGCCCACGTAGTAGATAGGCTTCCGAACCTTGTTTTCCTCTCGAATGAGAATGGCACTCAGTGCTTATTCGGATTCCACCAGATGCAGATATAGGGTCTCTCCGAGACTAGGTTTGGCCAACAATGGGGCTTCAGCCATGTACTTTTTCAACTGTTCAAAGGCCTCTTGGATTTCTGAAGTCCACTCAAAAATTTTCATCTTCTTCAAAGCCTGAAAGAAAGGCAAACACTTGTCGGCAAACTTTGAGATGAATCTCCCCAAGGCAGCCACTCTACCAGTTAACTTCTGCACATCCCTTACAGAACGGGGTGGCTCCATTTCTAAAATTGCCATGATCTTATCCGAGTTGGCTTCAATGCCTCGTTTTGAATCCATCAGACCCAAAAACTTTCCTTATCCAACGCCAAAAGCACACTTGGCTGGATTCAACATCATCTTATGGTGCCTCAGCACTTCAAACGCCTCTCTGAGATGCTCAATATGGTCTTCTATAAATAGGCTTTTGACCAACATATCATCAACATAGACCTCCATGGTTTTCCCAATCAGATGGGTGAATATTTTATTTACCAGTCGTTGATAAGTAGCTCCTGCATTCTTTAGTCCAAAAGCCATGACAAGATAACAGAAAACACCAAAGTCAGTTATGAAGGATACCTTTGGGATGTCATCCTTGTGAATCTTAATCTGGTTGTAGCCACTGAAACCATCCATGAAGCTCAACATTTCGTGCCCAGCTGTGGCATGTATTAATGTGTCAATTCTTGGTAGAAAGAAACAATCCTTAGGACACGCGTCATTTAAATTGGTGAAATCTATGCACATCCTCCACTTTCCGTTGGCCTTCTTGAAAATCGCAGGGTTAGCCAACCATTCAGGGAACTGAATCTCCTCAATGAAACCAGCTTCCAAGAGCTTGTCCACCTCTTGCTTAATGGCCTCTTACCTTTCAGGAGCAAAATTCCTCTTCTTCTACTTTATTTTCTTCCGCTTGGGATCGACATTCAACTTGTGAGTTATGAGTTGGGGGTCAATCCCTGGCATATCAGCAGTTGTCCAAGCAAACACATCCCTGTTCCCTTGTAGGAACTCTATCAATTTGCCCTTCAAGGGTTCTTTCAAAGAAGCTCCAACATACGTAACCTTTTCTGGGTCTCCCAGCTCCAGAGGTATAGGAACCAAATCCTCTGCTGGCTTCCATTGGTGTTTATCATCACCACGGACATCCATGTCTTCAATCGGGAGGACCTACCTCCCCGACTCCATCAGCTCTTAATACAGCCACATAACAACTTCTGGCCATCTTCTGAACACCCTTCTGTTCTCCAACACCGTTTCTGGTTGGAAACTTGACTTTCATATGATAGCTGGAGGTAACAGCCTTAAACTCGTGGAGTCTAGTCCTTCTTAGGATCGCATTATATGTGGAAGTTGCCTTGATTACCAGAAAATTCAACATCTTAGTAGCCTCCTTGGGCTCTTGTCCAATTGTTACTGGCAACTGGATAGTCCCTTCAACATTGGATTCGACTCCGTTGAACCCATATATAGGCATGTTTGGGGTCAATTGAGAGTCATTGTACCCCATCTTCACAAACACATCATGAAACAGAATATCAATTGAAGCCCCATTGTCTATCAATACTCGCTTCACCTCCGAATTTCTAATTACAGGAGTTATGACCAACGGGTCGTCATGGGGGAACTTCACCCCTTCCAAGTCCGAATCATTGAAACCAACCACTACTTCAGTCATTACAAGTTTCAGGGCCTCTCCCACGATGTGCATTACCTCTCTGGAATATGCCTTTTCGGATCTTCTCTGATATCGTTATCCCTTCTATCATATTATCTTCTCTGATTTCCACGATCTTCACCTTTCGTGAACTTGCTTAACTTCCCTTTTCGGATCAAGAATTCAATCTCGTCCTTGAGTTGCCTACAATCATCAGTGTCATGTCCCACTTCCTTGTGGAACCTATAGTACTGATCCTTGTTTCTCTTTGTGGGATCACCCATGAGTGGCTTCGGCCATCGGAAATCTTTGTCTTTCTCAATATCCATCAGGATCTATAAAGCATAATGTAATGTAATATGTAATAGAGGACATATATAACTCAACTAGGATAAAAGATAAATTAACTCTATACAGGGATCGTGAAATTTGAAGAACAGGCATCAACAAGGATCAAGTCGCTGAAAGAAGTTCATTAACATGATCAAGCCTCAGTGACAGAATAAGATGTACAAATGATTCAGTTGAAGGGCCAAAAATTCCATGTATTTATTAGTTGAAGATATTGCTGCAGGCTAATCAATTGGAATGTAACGAAGGTGTGAAGATCAAGATCAGTGCTAGTCACTTGTGAACCAGACCAGTGCACTAAGTGTCAGCACATGCGAGAAGCATCAACACATTAATTCACAGAAAGAATTGCCAAAGACTATTGACGATCAAGGACATATGTAAGAACCCAGATTTCGGCTAGAATTAAAACTTTTATTTATTTAATGATGTAAGAATGAATAGTGGTTACGGCTACCATGTAATAGTTGAAATTTTGAAGAAATGAATGGAATTCGATTATACTATTTCTATGTCTTGAAGAATGTTAATGGTTAACAACTTAGGTAAGAATAATCTATCTCCTAGGGGAATAAGATATGGCAATTCCAAGTAGGAGAATATTCTCATGTCATCCAGATCGATAACGATTAATCCAGTGGTTCCGTAAAAAGGTTAAGGAACGATCGAAAGAGAATACGGACAATTGTACAACCCTAAGAGAATAAGTAAAGAATAATGAATGAATAGTGTTTTTGGTGGAAGTAAGAATAATATGAGACGACACTATATAGAAGTATTCGGAACGGATTTCCGAGTTCGTATTAGTGATCCAGGGGGAAAATAAGTGTATGTAAAAGCTGTCGTATTCTGAAAAACCGCACTTTTATTTTCACCAAGAGTTCCCTGGACACCGACAGACTTAAGGATTTAACGAATGGATTTAAGGAATATAAATTGGAAAGATAGAAAGAAAGATGGAGAATAATAGTATTAATATTAAGAGGATTCCCGGTAAACCCTAACTAGAAATCCGTGGGATATTCCTACGAACGATCAATCGAAACGAGCAATAATCAGACATAGAATCAAGCAGAGAAATCAAGATACATGCATGTGCAAGTGATAATATCTAGCAACCAAGTGGCTCCAAGTAACTAGCACACTTAGGAAAGGAAGTAGTACTTAGAAATCTAACCATTACTTAGCTCTCCACCATTTAAAACATGACACATGCTTTGCCAAAAACCTCATCCATTACATCACACTCCACTAACACAACCAAGATGAGATATTATCTACCAAAAGTCACTTTATGCATAATTGAGCAACAAATCAAGAAAACAAGCAAACTCTCTCCATTCCTTTCTTTCTTCATCCATTCGGCCTTTTGGCTAATTCCAAGACCAAAGATCAACTTCCAACCATCATTTGATCTTGTAATTTTTAAGGTGAGTCCTATATTTCACAAAACTAATCTCCTAGAAATTTCAAGCTCAAATTCCTTTGTTTCCATTTTCAAAAAAATCAAACAAGAGGAGGGTGAATAGTGTTCTTACGAACTAACCTTTGATTTTTATGTTTCTTTTGATTGATCTAGCTAGCTTAAGGTCACATAAGGATAGATCAAGGCTTGATAAGGCTATATCACTCTCTAATGAAGGTAACAAGCTTAAAAACCCTTGGTATCATTTTGAGATTTTATGAGTTTTATGGATGATTTAGTGTTAGTATGCCATGTAATGCTTAGATCTATGTTATTAGTTGATTATGGTTGTTATTTGGATTGTGATCCATGACGTGGTTGTGATAAGATGTTGTTAGAATAGTCATGATGTTGTCATGTGTTATAATGGATGGGGTGTAGTGCTTGGGTGATTCGCGGTGATGTGAAGACTTTGGAAATCGTGTAAACATAGCCGTCGTAATGCCAAATTTTTGTTAATCTTTAAAAACCGAGCATCACATTAGGTTGAACTCACTGTCCAGCCTTGTATTTTGCCATGATAAGATATATAATGTTCCAAGCTTCGTTTTGATATAAAGAACATGTGAAACGGACTTACGGTTTAGAATTTACGGCCGATTTACTAAAAGTATTTCGAAACCGTAAACGAGAATTCGTAACTGAAATTGAACCTTCGTAAAATACGTAAGTCAGTGGCGAATCTTGGTAATTAAATACTAGAGGTAAATGGGAAGGTGTGAGAGAAAACCTCAAGTGAATCGGATCGTTTTTCGATTTTATAAAAATGTTTGAATCTAGGTTAAACGCGAACGAACCCCTTAAAAGTATAACTTTGGTTATAACTTAGAAAACGAGCGATAAAACTCGAGATATTATCTTGGTTCGTAATCGATCAAATTTAGAACTTATACGACTTAAGTATACACTAAGTGTGAGTATGATGACAGGTCTTAATGACGAACAAATGTCGAATCGTATCGGTAATAAAAAGAGTTACACTAAAAAGGGGTATAACGAGATAATTCGGAAACATGTTTCGACTTAAGTTAATACTTAACCTTTTTAAAAGTGTTAAGCGATTAACCTCGAATCTCTTGGCTATTTATAGATCGCCGAGCTGACCCGGGATACCCTACCACTACCCCTACTCGTACTCAATTGCCAGGCAAGTTTCAACTCTCCCTTTTTAGGCAGTTGTTGTGAATATATATGCTTTCTGTTATACATATGCCATAGCATGCATGCCTACTTTCAAGTCATATTGATATACTTGTTCCTTGATTGTTCTTTGGTTTATAAGTAGATAGATAATATATCGATTATAAGCCGGATGTTGTTAAGACCATTAAGGAAGGGCATATGAATCCTATTTGTTGAATATAGACCGGGAGTCAGTACTTCTTGATATATCGTAATTACTTTCGAGGGAAGTATTTAAGTAAATAATTTCCATTATTTGGTTGACGAATATTAGTTGAATATTCGTCCGAGATTATTTAATTAACGATAATTACTTCAAATAATTATTTGAACGTTATATATTCAATGAATATTATTTATCAATATTCATTCAAAGTCGATTCATCTATCGAATATTATTTCAAATATTTCTGTAAAATCTTCGATTATTAAATAAATATCATTCGGACATTCATTTAGAACATCATGTATTAAGTGAATATTATTCTCGAATATTCATTTAAGGTTTGATTTATTAAATGAATATCACTTGGATATTCATTTAAATCATTAATTATTAAATGAATATTATTTTTGAATAATAATTTGAAGTTTTTTTACTTAACGAATATTATTCCAAACATTCCTTTCAAAATTATTTATTAAATGAATATTATTTTAATATTCATTTAAGTAATTATCTATTCAATAAAAATTGTCTTAATACTCCTTCAAGGATTATTTTGAGAAATACTCTGATTAAAAATATTCTTTCATTAAATACTTCCGACTCAATAAATATTCTATAAATATTTATTCAATACTTGGAAGCAACTTCAAGGTTGTTTATTTTCTTCAAATATTATTTTCGACCTTCGATCATTCTGAAAATTCTTCGGAGTCATACGATTAAAATTATATTAAGAAAGGTCCTCTAGATTCCATTCTTCACTCAAATCTATCTCTTAAATTATAAGGGAACCTTACTTAAGAAAGGTTCTTTATTTTGTTGACCTCCCGGTCATAGTTTATCCTTTTCACGCGCAACTTTGTTGCTACGGACTCATTAAGTCTGTGTGTACCTTCTCATCATTCGAGGGGTAAGATCGTTGGAACAAGTTGATATTTATTACAAGCAAGAGCTTGGGAAATGTTATTGAATTTTCCTTTCAAACTAGATACGACTACTTTGTGGAGTCTTGTCAACAAGTATTTCACTTGGGGAAGGGAGGATAAACTATACATTTCAATGCTGTGGATTTACTCGAACTAGGAGTCGTGTGTAAGAGGCCGAGTCGCGCGGTCCATCACAAGGCCTAAATCATTGGCCAGGGAGTTACTATTAAAGGCCATTGACAAGTGGAGCCGTCAGTTCTTCCTTCTACCGGTAGTAAACTATATTGGGCTGTACCATCCCCGACTGATCATCAGGGAGTGGGACAGCTGGTGCGTGATAACTCCAGTATTGGTTCATCTCCCAAATTGGGAATTCCCTGCAACACGTATCGAAGATACTTCTTTCAGGTTGACGGTGTCTTCCGCAACACGTATCGAAGAGACTTCTTTCAGGTTGTAGAACTTCGAAAAATGTTAATAACTGGAACGACAATATTTTCCTTGCAAGATCCTCTTAATATAATAAATAATGATATCTTGCTTATTTTGACTTAGCAGATATTTCCACAAAATAAACACTTTAAGTTACCTTGTAACTTCATCCTTTATATTATACTAGCACTATATTCGTTAATGCATGGCATATGGAAATCATGATATTTCGAACTGTTATATACTATCACTGTCCTGTTATATTATTGTTGGTGGGCTATTGCTCACTCTTGCTTATTCATTATGTCACAACAACAGCTGGGACAGATGGCTCGCGTCAGGCGCACTCGGCGCAAGCGGGTTACCCGACCTACCGGACTCCCCGCTAAGATGCTAGCCGCCCTTGCTGAGGTAGCATAGTTAGACAGCTTTTGTTTCCTGTTTAACTATATGTATAATTAATGTAATCAATGGCAAAACTTTTAAACTTATGATGTTATCCTTTTGGATTGTAATAACTTTTATTCGTAAACCCTTTTATGTAAGACTTATTTCAATTTCATCTCTGGGACTATAACTGTGTGTGTGTGAGTGGATATTATTGTGGGGTCATAGCATGCTACTTATTGATTTTGGACTCAAGTCAAGTATTATGTATGAGTTATAAGACCGCAACGACCCAATCCCGGACCCCGGATCTGTGGGTGTTACAGAGATGGTATCAGAGCGAGAGTTATATATCCCAAGAGATGAGACGACGTTATATAATAATAAATTCACTAATATAATAAGAACCCTTGCCAGGTTCACCTAAAACCCTTACGGGAACTTTTTAAGTATCATGATAGTAACATAGTTCGTCTTGTGTAGGCGAGCGACATATCGGTCCAGGAGGCAGCTGCGAGACATCATGATGAGGACATGTTCCGGACTAGGGACCCGTATTATGAGCACTTGCCTGAAGAGGATACTGAGCCTGAGGAGGAGGACCCTGAGGAGGTCCAGGTTGATGCTGATACTGATGTGATTGAGTCTGAGGAGGAGGACCCTGAGGAGGTCCAGGTTGATGCTAATACAGATGTTGTGGAGACTGAGGGGGAGGAGGACCCGGAGGGGATCCAGAAAGGACAGGACGCAGAGTTAGTTGCTGAGGATGAGGATTATTGGGTTGTATCTGAGATTAGAACCATGGAGGAGGATACTGATATGACCACTGAGCAGGTCATGACTGCTGTTGTTGGACAGGCTGTAGATGAGGATGAGCCAGTGGATGATGCAGTAGGGAGCTCTGGACTACGAGTGCCACCCCTCCTGTGGAGAGAGCCCCTACCCCACCACCACTACCTGTGAGCCCATTCCCCGATGAGTTTGAGGAGCTTACCCCGGAGCCCCAGCAGACCGAGACTGCAGCTCCAACTGAGCCATCCACCCCACCTCAAGTCCCGATAGGAGGAGTCCCAGTATGTGTTCACAACTTGATTGTGAACGGGCTTTATAGAGAGTTGTCAGTGGCGGATGCCAGGTTGGCAGAGTGTAGGAGGGAGCTAGCAGCGGAGAGAGCCGCCCGGATGAGGTTGCAGGGCCGGAGGACTATCAGTGACAGGGTTGGGTATAAGGCTGTGACCCGCATCGAGCTGAGGGCTCGGATGAGGGTGCGACAGTTGCCTACTGATGGGCATGGTATGGTAGACAGAGCAGATGCCGAGGAGATTTTCCGCATCGCCATGGGGAGGGTCCGGATGATGTTTCATCGTGGCGGCTGATTTCTGATGTAGTGATGCAGTAGTCTAGTTGTTTAGTCATGTACGGACTTAGTAGTGCTGGCTTTTATAGGGATGGTTTTATTGTACTTATTTTCCATTTTTGCAGACTAGACAGATAGACAGCGTATTTCACTTTTGACTTGTTGTTGTTGTTAGGATGGCTGTACTTTAAACTATCGTTATAACTCGAATGTTGTACTTTTCGGTACCTGGTATATATTTGTTTCCCTTTCAGTTATTTCAATTTTGTTGGGATGTGATCACGAGTTTATTAGCATATGTACTGTTTTCGATTAAGTTGCCATGAGATATAAAATTGTGGGATACCAAATCCAATCATGTAACGAATTATGCAAGGCAAAATCCTTTAAAACAGGTAAGTGAACCTAATGTAAAATTTTCCAAATTTTCAGTAAAATGCCTCCAAGATGAATGGGCACTGGGGCTAACCCCCGTGAATCTACTGACCAAGAGAGTCACAACCAACATGAGGAAAACCATGAGAGTAGTGAAGAACAAGATCAGGACTATAATGAGCAAGAAGATTCCCAGTATGGAGCAGAGGATGAACCCATGTACTCTGAAGACTTTGAGGGGGAAATAGAGGGTGGAGAAACTGAAGTGGAGCAGGAAGGGGAGAACCAGGGCGGAGACCCCATGGGCCAGTTTATGGATTTACTTAGGCAGAATTTGAACCAATACCCTCAACCACCACCAGGAAACAACACTTTAGTGGCAAATTCCTTTAGGGCCTTTAAGTCCCTTAAGCCCCAAGAGTTCCACGGATCGGCTGATCCCGTTGAGGTGAGGGCCTGGATCAAGGAAATGGAAAAATCTTTCGAGATTCTGAGTATCAGTGAGGCTCAGAAGACTGTTTTTGCTATTTACCTACTAAAGGGAGAGGCCAATTATTGGTGGGAAGCCAAGAAGAACATGGAGACTGATGCTGTCGTAGCCTGGGAAAGGTTCAAACAATTATTCCTGGAGAAGTACTTCCCGAAGTTCATGAAAACTCAGATGGAACTTAAGTTTTTGGAACTGAAACAGAACAATATGTCAGTGGCTGACTATGAGGCCAAATTTACTGAGCTGTCGAGATTTGTGCCAGAATTTGTGGATACCGAAGAAAAGAAAGCTAACAGGTTTCAACAAGGGCTGAAACAGTAGATCCAGAATAGAGTGGCAGTTTTAGAGATTACGGATTATGCTACCTTGGTGTAAAAGGCCACCATTATGGAAGCTGGAAGCGATCAGATGTAGAGAGAGAAAGAGAAGGGGGATTAAAGAGAAAACATGTCAGTATGGGCGGAGGGTGCGTAGGAGGAAAGCCCCCGAACAAGTTTAATCGAGGAGCAGTCTCTCTACCTAACAGGGGTATGGGATTCAAACCACCTGTGAGCATGAGTGTGAGCCAGGGCGGCCAGCATACAGGAGTGTCCCGTTCCCATCAGTCTAGACCTCCCTTGCCAGCTTGTGCAAAGTGTGGAAAAAGACATTCCGGAGTGTGCAACCAGAAGCAGCCAACCTGTTATAAGTGTGGACTAGTGGGCCACTACTCTAACACCTGCACTGCGGTTGTCCCTAGTACCAACAAAAGCACCACTTGTCTCCAGTGCGGACAGCTAGGGCACATGAGGAAGGACTGCCCAAGGAACAAACCTACAGCATCAGGGGCAAGCAGGGCTGCCTCAAATAGGCCACCAACTGCTAGGACTTTTAATATGTCAGTACAAGATGCCGTGAGGGACACGGATGTGATAGCAGGTACATTTTCTCTCAATTCAGTCAGTGCAAATGTCTTATTTGATTCAGGAGCAACTAAGTCTTTTATATCTAGAGATTTTGCGCATAAATTGAAACTTAAAACCCAGCAACTAAGAGATTCCTTACAAGTAGAAATAGCTAATCAGGAAATCGTACCGGTTAATCAAATTCACCCCGATTGTAAGCTAGAAATAGGAGGACGATCCTTCTATGTCGATTTAATTCCTTTTAAGCTAGGGGAATTCGATGTCATTTTGGGTATGGATTGGTTGTCTCGCAATAATGCGCAGATATATTGTAAAGGGAAAAAGGTTAAGTTGAAAACCCCAGGGAAGAAAGAAATAGTGTTTAAGGGGATGCGACAGACCCAGAAAATTCTGACCATGGCGCAAACCAAAAGATTGTTACGAAAAGGGAACGAGGCTTATTTAGCTTACGTTATAGACACTCAGAAGGAAGCGCCAAGATTGCAAGACATTCCGGTAGTTAATGAGTTCGAGGACGTGTTCCCACAAGATCTTCCCGGACTACCACCTGATAGGGTAATTGAGTTTGCCATCGAGTTAGCCCCGGGGACGGCGCCGGTTTCGAAGGCCCCGTACCGATTAGCCCCAGTAGAAATGAAGGAGCTAGCTAAACAGTTACAGGAATTGTTGGATAAGGGCATGATAAGGCCCAGTGTGTCGCCTTGGGGCGCACCAGTGTTGTTCGTTAAGAAAAGGGATGGGAGTATGAGGTTATGCATCGACTACCGAGAGTTGAACAAGCTAACCATAAAGAATAAGTATCCATTTCCCAGGATAGACAATTTGTTTGACCAGCTAAGAGGCGCTGAATACTTCTCTAAGATCGACCTGAGAACGGGATATCACCAACTGAAGATCAAACCGGAAGATGTCCCGAAGACTGCATTCCGTACCAGATATGGACATTATGAATTCTTGGTAATGTCATTTGGATTGACCAACGCCCCAGCAGCCTTCATGGACCTAATGAATAGAGTGTTCAAGGAATATTTGGACAAATTCGTGATAGTCTTCATTGATGATATTCTCATCTACTCAAAGACAGAGGCAGAACACGCTGAACATTTAAGGATAACCAAAGAAATACTAAGGAAGGAGCAGTTATATGCCAAGTTCTCCAAGTGTGAGTTTTGGAAAAATGAAGTACAATTCTTAGGGCACGTGATCAATAGAGAAGGAGTGTTGGTTGACCCCTCCAAGATAGAAGCAATTTCAAACTAGGAACGGCCAACTACTCCAACCGAGGTGAGGAGTTTCATCGGACTGGCCGGATATTACAGAAGATTTGTCCAAGACTTTGCGAAAATCGCAGCTCCATTAACTCAACTTACCCGTAAAATCGAGAAATTTGAATGGACTGAAAAATGTGAGAAGAGTTTCCAAGAGTTAAAGAAGAGGTTGGTGACAGCACCAGTGCTGGCTTTACCGGATGGAAAAGGAGATTTCGTGATTTACAGTGATGCTTCGCATATAGGATTGGGATGCGTGCTTATGCAGCACGACAAGGTAATAGCATATGCATCTAGGCAATTGAAGGATTATGAGGTCAGATATCCCACGCATGATCTAGAACTAGCAGCCATAGTCTTCGCTCTAAAGATTTGGAGACAGTACTTGTATGGGGAAAGGTGCAAGATTTACACTGACCATAAGAGCCTCAAGTACATTTTCACTCAGAAAGAGCTTAACATGCGCCAGAGGAGATGGTTAGAGTTAATCAAGGATTACGACTGTGAAATTCGTTATCACCCGGGCAAAGCCAATGTGGTGGCTGATGCCCTTAGTAGGAAAGAGAAGCTCAAGATGATAACTTCAGAGGAGGAGTTAGTAAAAGACTTTGAGAAGTTGGAAATTGAGGTTAAGTTACCAGGAGAGGGCCAAGAAAAGTTGATGGAAATTAGAATCCAACCTCCATTGTTAGAAAAGATTAGACGGTGCCAAAAACGAATGATGGAGGAAGAAGAGAACTCCACAGAAGAGATAATGACTGGGGAAGAAATTAAGTGTGAAAGAGACAAGGAAGGGATCATGAGGTACACGTACAGGATATGGATCCCAAACGTTCAGGAACTCAAGGATGAGATTTTAAACGAGGCACACAACTCAAGATACTCGGTGCACCCCGGTAGCACCAAAATGTATAGGGATTTGAAGGAGTATTACTGGTGGCCCAATATGAAAAAGGACGTAGCAGAGTGGGTAAGCAGATGCTTGACCTGCCAACGAGTGAAAGCAGAGCACCAGAAGACCAGCGGACTTCTACACCCCTTGGAGATTCCAGAATGGAAATGGGAACACATAGCCATGGATTTTGTAGTAGGTTTACCAAGGACCAAGGCTAATCATGACGCCATATGGGTAATTGCAGATCGATTGACGAAGTCAGCTCACTTCCTCCCGATCAACGAAAGGTACACGGTCGACAGACTAGTGGATATCTACTTAAAAGAGATAATGGTGCGACATGGAGTCCCAGTTGCAATAGTATCCGATTGAGATCCTAGATTTAACTCCAAGTTTTGGAGAAGTGTTCAAGAATGTGTAGGGACCCGACTGAACATGAGCACAGCCTACCACCCCCAGACAGATGGGCAAAGTGAAAGGACCATCCAAACGCTAGAGGATATGTTGAGAGTCTGCGCGATAGACTTCAAAGGAAATTAGGATGATCACTTGCCATTGATTGAGTTTTCCTACAATAACAGTTTTCATTCAAGTATAGGAATGCCACCTTATGAGGCCCTTTATGGAAGGAAATGTCGATCTCCCTTGTATTGGGATGAAGTTGGAGAACGAAAGATGCTCGGGCCCGAAGTGGTCCAACGAACTAAAGATGCAGTAGATCTAATCAGAGGACGGTTGGTAGCAGCCCAGGATCGACAATAGAAATATGCCGACTTAGCTCGGAAAGGCAAAGAATACGAAGTAGGGGACCTAGTGTTCTTGAAAGTGTCACCTTGGAAAGGTTTAATGAGATTTGGGAAGAAAGGAAAGCTGAGTCCCAGATACATAGGACTATTTGAGATCTTGAGATGGATTGGGGAACTAGCTTATGAGCTGGCATTGCCCCCGAATCTACAGCAGGTGCACATTGTGTTCCATGTTTCGATGCTGAGGAAGTATAATACGGATGCCAAGCATATTGTAGAGTATGAGCAAGTGGACATGCAACCAGACTTGATCTATGTAGAGCAACCTGTGGAAATCATAGACCGGAAAGAACAAGTGCTCGGAAACAAGGTCATTCAGCTAGTCAGAGTTTTGTGGCAGAACCACAATGTAGAAGAATCAACCTGGGAGCCTGAAAGGCAATGCAAGAGAAGTACCCCCACTTGTTTTCAAACTGATTCCGGGACGGAATCCTTTTAAGGAGGGGAGACTGTAAGAACCCAGATTTTGGGTAGAATTAAAACTTTTATTTATTTAATGATGTAAGAATGAATAGTGGTTACGGCTACCATGTAATAGTTGATATTTTGAAGAAATGAACGGAATTCGATTTTACTATTCCTATGTCTTGAAGAATGTTAATGGTTGACAACTTAGGCAAGAATAATCTATCTCCTAGGAGAATAAGATATGGCAATTCCAAGCAGGAGAATATTCTCATGTCATCCAGATCGATAACGATTAATCCAGTGGTTCCGTAAAAAGGTTAAGGAACGACGAAAGAGAATACGGACAATTGTACAACCCTAAGAGAATAAGTAAAGAATAAAGAATGAATAGTGTTTTTGGTGGAAGTAAGAATAATATGAGATGACACTATATAGAAGTATTCGGAACGGATTTCCGAGTTCGTATTAGTGATCTAGGGGGAAAATAAGTGTATGTAAAAACTCTCGGATTCTGAAAAACCGCACTTTTATTTTCTCCGAGAGTTCCCTGGACACTGACAGACTTAAGGATTTAACGAATGGATTTAAGGAATATAAATTGGAATGATAGAAAGAAAGATGGAGAATAATAGTATTAATATTAAGAGGATTCCCGGTAAACCCTAACTAGAAATCCGTGGGATATTCCTACGAACGATCAATCGAAACCAGCAATAACCGGACATAGAATCAAGCAGAGAAAGCAAGATACATGCATGTGCAAGTGATAATATCTAGCAACCAAGTGGCTCCAAGTAACTAGCACACTTAGGAAAGGAAGTAGTACTTAGAAATCTAACCATTACTTAGCTCTCCACCATTTAAAACATGACACATGCTTTGCCAAATACCTCATCCATTACATCACACTCCACTAACACAACCAAGATGAGATATTATCTACCAAAAGTCACTTTATGCATAATTGAGCAAAACAAATCAAGAAAACAAGCAAACTCTCTCCATTCCTTTCTTTCTTCATCCATTCGGCCTTTTGGCTAATTCCAAGACTAAAGTTCAACTTCCAACCATCATTTGATCTTGTAATTTTTAAGGTGAGTCCTATATTTCACAAAACTAATCTCCTAGAAATTTCAAGCTCAAATTCCTTTTTTTCCATTTTCAAAAAAATCAAACAAGAGGAGGGTGAATAGTGTTCTTATGAACTAACCTTTGATTTTTATGTTTCTTTTGATTGATCTAGCTAGCTTAAGGTCACATAAGGATAGATCAAGGCTTGATAAGGCTATATCACTCTCTAAGGAAGGTAACAAGCTCAAAAATCCTTGGTATCATTTTGAGATTTTATGAGTTCTATGGATGATTTATTGTTAGTATGCCATGTAATGCTTAGATCTATGTTATTAGTTGATTATGGTTGTTATTTGGATTGCGATCCATGACGTGATTAAGATAAGATGTTGTTAGAATAGTCATGATGTTGTCATGTGTTAGAATGGATGGGGTGTAGTGCTTGAATGATTCACGGTGATGTGAAAACTTTGGAAATCGTGTAAACATAGCCGTCGTAATGCCGAATTTTCGTTAATCTTTAAAAACTGAGCATCACAGTAGGTTGAACTCACTGTCCAGCCTTGTATTTTGCCATGATAAGATAGATAATGTTCCAAGCTTCGTTTTGATATAAAGAACATGTGAAACGGACGTACGGTTTAAAATTTACGGCCGATTTACTAAAAGTAGTTCGAAACCGTAAACGAGAATTCGTAACTGAAATTGAACCCTCGTAAAATACGTAAGTCAGTGGCGAATCTTGGTTATAACGCCTTAGAAATTTTTGTAATATTTATAATTATTTATTTATTATTAAATGTGAATTATGTGACGTGATTTTTTTTAGGAGGTAAAATATGTGTGATGTCGTATTGTGGGTTTATTTGATGATTTATATGTGTCGGATAAGTCTACGTATTTTTACTTTATTTTTGGTGATTAAATCCTATTTAATTCATATGTTATTTATCTTTTGGAAATTTTATAAAATCATCAAAATTAGTATAAATCACGAAATCTTTTGCATTATTAGCTTTATTAGTTTATTTGAGTTTTAAAAATATTAGATGGATTTATTTTGATTTTTAGAGATTTTAAAATGATTTTATGAATTGATTTTTTTGTTTTATTGATTTAATCTTGTAAAATTCATATTTAATTCGTTTTTTATTCTAAAAATATTTTAAAAATATGGGGAGATAGATAATTTCATTCTCTACGTTTTAAAAATGAAATTTAGATTTTTCTCAATTATTACCCATTCATTTTCCATTTTACCAAGTAATTTTAAATTGTTTTAGTTAAGAATTTTTATTAGTAAATTTCAAAATACCCATTCCTTTTAATCCCTAATTAACAGATATTTCTTCCCCATTTCATTTCATTCGAGTTTCTGGGAGAACTCTCGCGAATTCTCTAAATCTCTCACGGGCTCTCTATTCAATTCTCTCTCAATCACTTCGCTCTCTCCCTCTCGGTTCTGTTCGGCTTCTCTACCGGGTAAAGCCTATCCCTCCCCTCCTCTGTCCTTCCTCTACACCACCGAGTATCTCAGTTTTCTTCACGGTTTCAATTCTAGGTGTTCTGCAATCAGTTTACTGCTTTGCGTGTAAGTATGATGGTCGCAAGTGTGTGTTGCTGTGTGGGTTCGTGTGTGTGAGTACAGTGTCATGGGTGTGTGCGTGAGTGTGTTGCAGCTTCTCTATTTTTCCTGCGGTGTGTGGTTGGGATTGTCGGGGCCTGTATGTGGGCTGAGTTGCTTGTTTCTTCCCCCTCCCCTGTTATTGATATCGATGTGCTGTGCTGTTATTGTGTATATGTATGTAATTAAATTTCGAATTTAGTGATTATATGAAGGTTTTATTTCGTTAATTAGAAATTAATTGCTTGAGTTCTTGGTATATGATTATATATATCTCTCTTGGATTTTTATTTCAAATATATGATTGTTTGAGGATTCTGAAAATTCGAATTTATTTGTATAAGGATGAATTATTCGGATTATGATGAATTATGTGATTTTAGAAATTGTTTAAATATGATTTGGTAATTTTCTTCGAAAATGAATTAAATTGTTATTTGTCGATAGGTATAATTTATTCGTATTAAGTGAAATTGTTATTGGTACATAGAGATTATAATTAGAAATCCTTTGGGCTTGTAGGTGGATTTGTAATCCATCGGATGTATTTGATTATGATTTGAGTCGGTTGAACTCCGACGGGATAGTCCATTTTATAAAGGAAACTCTGCCCGATTTTTGTTAGAATTATAGGTCATAAAATTTATAGTATAAGATTATAAGTTGTTTTTAAAGTTAAGCTGGTATTATGTATTAAATGCTTAAGTGGCTTATATGATTTCATGTCATAGATGCTATATGTTTAGTTGCTTATCTAATAATGGTAAGTTGTTTGATAAGTATGTATGCTGTAAGTTATATATATATATATATATATATTTAGTTATTTATGTTAGTGGTCATGGGTTAACGCAAGGGTAGATTAAGGGTAAATGTTCAAAGACGAACGTCGAGTATTTTATAGAATTCTGAAGTAGTGTTTTTATATGTGTAGATTCGAAGAGCGTAGACTTAAGGGATAAAGGAAAGGCAAAGGCTGAGAGTTTTTGAGCTAAGTGACTAGCGTGGAAATATTTGGTTAAGGCAAGTAACTCGAATCTGGTGTCCAATTTCAGATCTCTTCAATTATACATAAACTGTTGCTTAAATTTTGATAACTTACTGTTGTTCCTTTCAAGTTAATTATTGAATCTCTTGTATTATACTGTTAAACCATACTAACTACTGCTTGATCCTTTATACCTTTGTGTTTACCCTTATAGATTGCTGTTTAAACTATTGCACTTCCCTACTTATTTTAACTCTTGTTGAACTGAAAACCTTATTGTATGACATGCCTTTTGTGCTAGCTTAAACCTTATGTCATATTTATTTCCTTAATCCACACTAGCTTATCTATGCCTTGTAACTCTTAAATTAAACCTTAAATCCCTAATCCTTGTTTATTTTCAATTAATTAGTAATCCTTGTTGTTTATATTCCTACTTTTCCCGAGCCATAACATATTTGGTACCACCTTGTATTACCCCTCTAAATTGACAACAGCTTGATCAACCCTTATTGTTAAATACGTGTGAATGACACTTGAACTCTACCTTGTGAGCCTTATGCATTTAAATCGAATTGTTTATTTGACCTTAGCCAATTGTCCTTCAAGTAAACAGAGAATAATCCCCTTTATAAAAAAAAATCCATTTTATCTAACTAAATCCAATAATTTATTATAAAAGTATACTTATAGTATTGGGAAGTTGGGGCGTTACATTGGTAATTAAATACTAGAGGTAAAAAGTAAGGTGTGAGAGAAAACCTCATGTGAATCGGATCATTTTTCGATTTTATAAAAATGTTTGAATCTAGGTTAAACGCGAACGAATCCCTTAAAAGTATAACTTTGGTTATAACTTAGAAAACGAGCGATAAAACTCGAGATATAATCTTGGTTCGTAATCGATCAAATTTAGAACTTATACGACTTAAGTATACACTAAGTGTGAATACGATGACATGTCTTAATGACGAACAAATGTCGAATCGTATCGGTAATAAAAAGAGTTACACTAAAAAGGGGTATCACGAGATAATTCGAAAACATGTTTCGACTTAAGTTAATACTTAACCTTTTTAAAAGTTTTAAGCAATTAACCTCGAATCTCTTGACTATTTATAGATCGCCGAGCTGACACGGGATACCCTACCAGTACCCCTACTCGTACTCAATTACCAGGCAAGTTTCAACTTTCCCTTTTTAGGCTGTTGTTGTGAATATATATGCTTTCTGTTATACATATGCCATAGCATGCATGCCTACTTTCAAGTCATATTGATATACTTGTTCCCTGATTGTTCTTTGGCTTATAAGTAGATAAATAACATATCGATTATAAGCCGGATGTCGTTAAGACCCTTAGAGAAGGGCACATGAATCCTATTTATTGATTATAGACCGGGAGTCAGTACTTCTTGATATATCGTAATTATTTTCGAGGGAATATTTAAGTAAATAATTTCCATTATTTGGTTGACGAATATTATTTGAATATTCGTCCGAGATTATTTAATTAACGATCATTACTTCAAATATTTATTTGAACGTTATCTATTCAATGAATATTATTTTTCAATATTCATTCAAAGACGAACCATTTTCATTCAAAGACGAACCATTTATCGAATATTATTTCAAATATTTCTATAAAACCTTCGATTATTAAATAAATATCATTCGGACATTCATTTAGAACATCAGGTATTAAGGGAATATTATTCTTGAATATTCCTTTAAGGTTTAATTTATTAAATGAATATCACTTAGATATTCATTTAAATTATTAATTATTATATGAATACTATTTTTGAATATTAATTCGAAGTCTCATTTATTAAACGAATATTATTCCAAACAGTTCTTTAAAACTTATTTATTTAATGAATATTATTTTAAAATTCATTTAAGTAATTATTTATTCAATAAATATTGTCTTAATATTCCTTCAAGGATTATTTTGAGAAATACTCTGATTAAAAATATTCTTTCATTAAATACTTCCTTCTCAATAAATATTCTATAAATATTTATTCAATACTTGGAAGCAACTTCAAGGTTGTTTATTTTCTTCAAATATTATTTTCGACCTTCGATCATTCTGAAAATTCTTCGGAGTCATACGATAAAAATTATATTAAGAAAGGTCCTCTAGATTCCATTCTTCACTCAAATCTATCTCTTAAATTATAAGGGAACCTTACTTGAGAAAGGTTCTTTATCTTGTTGACTTCCTGGTCATAGTTTATCCTTTTCACTCGCAACTTGGTTGATACGGACTCTTTAAGTCCGTGTGTACCGTCTCATCATTCGAGGGGTAAGATCGTTGGAACAAGTTGATATCCATTAACAAGCAAGAGCTTGGGAAATGTTAGTGAATTTTCCTTTTCAACTAGATACGACTATTTTGTGGAGTCTTGTCAACAAGTATTTTACTTGGGGAAGGGAGGATAAACTATACGTTTCAATGCTGTGGATTTACTCGAACTAGGAGTCGTGTGTAAGAGGCCGAGTCGCGCGGTCCATCACAAGGCCTAAATCATTAGCCAGGGAGTTACTATTAAAGGCCATTGACAAGTGGAGCCGTCAGTTTTTCCTTCTATCGGTAGCTGTACCATCCCCGACTGATCATCAGGGAGTGGGAAAGCTGGCGCGTAATAACTCCAGTATTGGTTCATCTCCCAAATTGGGAATTCCCTGCAACATGTATCGAAGATACTTCTTTCAGGTTGACGGTGTCTTCCGCAACACGTATCGAAGAGACTTCTTTCAGGTTGTAGAACTTCGAAAAATGTTAATAATTGGAACGACAATATTTTCCTTGCAAGATCCTCTTAATATGATAAATAATGATATCTTGCTTATTTTGACTTAGCAGATATTTCCACAAAATAAATACTTTAAGTTACCTTGTAACTTCATCCTTTATATTATACTGGCACTATATTCGTTAATGCATGGCATATGGAAATCATGATATTTCGAACTGTTATATACTATCACTGTCCTGTTATATTATTGTTGGTGGGCTATTGCTCACCCTTTCTTATTCATTATGTCACAACAACAGCTAGGACAGATGGCTCGCGTCAGGCGCACTCGGCGCAAGCGGGTTACCCGACCCACCGGACTCCCCGCTGAGATGCTAGCCGCCCTTGCTGAGGTAGCATAGTTAGACAGCTTTTGTTTCCTGTTTAACTATATGTATAATTAATGTAATCAACGGCAAAACTTTTAAACTTATGATGTTATCCTTTTGGATTTTAATAACTTTTATTCGTAAACCCTTTTATGTAAGACTTATTTCAATTTCATCTCTTGGATTATAACTGTGTGTGTCTGAGTGGATATTATTGTGGGATCATAGCATGCTACTTATTGATTTTGGACTCAAGTCAAGTATTATGTATGAGTTATGAGACCGTAACGACCCGATCCCGGATCTGGGGGTGTTACAACAGACATAATATCTCGAACAGAAGAGAGAAGCCAAAAAAATAGTAATACTATGCAAGATTACTATGTGCGGTTACTATGCACAGTTACTATGCAAGATTACTATGCACAGTTACTATGCGTGGTTACTATGCACGGTTACTATACAAGATTACTATGCACAGTTACTATGCACGGTTACTATGCAGGTACTGTGCAAATAGTGATACTGTGCAAATAGTGGTTACTGTGCAAATGGCGGTTACTGTGCAAATGGCGGTTACTGTGCAAATGGCGGTTATGACTGGTGGGGCCCAAGGGGTTGTTGGAATAGTACAACGTAGTGCAGCATAGTAACTTTCTATAGTCTATAAATAGGCCTGCTGTATTTCATTTCAAAATACACCTCAACACACAACTCTCTCTTCTCTCTCTTATATCTTCTCTGTGTAAGCTGCTAGACAGCCCATCTAGTAGGAAAGTCGGCTTAGCCCGCTTTCAGGAAGTGTCGGGTAGAAGGTCCTCGTGCCTAAACTATCCTTAGGAGTGTTCTGGTTTTGAAGCTAATCCATTTGATTAGAAGTTGTAACACCCCTTCGAGTTTATTATCAATAAAGATATATTCTCGAAATTATTTTTTTTGGTAGTATCGTATTCAACCCCCCTTCTACGATACTTCGGGACCTAACAATTGGTATAAAATCAAACTTCTAGCATACAAGAAGTCTAAAGATCAAAACCATGGGAAGGAAGGATACAGGTGTAAAGATTCCAATGCTTGACAAAGATAATTACTTTCACTGGAAAGTAAAAATGCACCTTCATCTCTCAGTCATCGATGAAGGCTATGTAGATTGCATAGAGAAAGGACCTCATGTTCCAATGAAGGCCAACTCTAGGATTAGTCAAGATGCTGGCACGGTAGCTGCTGGAAGGCCTATTCCAAAGAATCAAGCTGAGTACACAGATGAGGACTTGGTGGAGATTCACAAAAATAGGAAGACCATAAACATTTTATTCAATGAAATCGATCAAGATATGTTTGATAATGTCATTAACTGCACCACTGCTAAGCAAGTGTGGGACATTATCCAAACCATCTGTGAAGGAACTGAGCAGGTCAGAGAGAACAAGATGCAACTCCTAGTATGAACACTTCCACCATAATTCTGGTGAAAATTTAACAGATATGTTCAGTAGATTTCAGAAACTACTGAATGGCCTGAAGTTGTATGGGAGAACATATGAAGTCAAAGACTCCAACTTAAAATTTCTGAGATCTCTTCCTAAGGAATGGAAACCAGTTACAGTCTCATTGAGAAACTCCCAAGACTACAAAAGTTTTACACTTGAGAGACTGTATGGCATCCTAAAAACATATGAGCTTGAAATATAGCAAGATGAGGAAGTAGAAAAGAGCCAGAAGAAGAGTTGAGCTATAGCCTTGGCCAACAATCCAACAATCCAAGGTGGTGGAAGAATGAAGAGTGTGGAAGCCACACCCAGTCAAAGAACTTGTGAAGGTGGAGCTGCAACTAGCAAAGATAAAATCAAGATGATTGAAGAACATGATGCATTAAGTGAGGATGAAGCTGAAGATCTAGATGAGTATTTGGCATTTCTGTCACAGAGATTTTCAAAGCTAAGATTCAAGAAGAATCCAGCAGGAGCCGGGCAATTCAAGAAAAGCTATCAACCGAACAAGGATGTGGTTGAAAGATCAAATATCAAATGCTATAGCTATGGAATTGCTGGTCACTTTGCCAACGAATGCAGAAATACCAAAGCTGAGAAAGAGAAGAAACAGTTCGAGACTGTTGATTACAAAAAGAAATACTCTTCTCAAGCAAAAGGAAAGAGCATTTGTATCTAGAGATGATGATTGGGCAGCTGGAGGAGACTCAGATGCAGAAGAGGAGTTTGTCAATCTTGCACTCATGGCAAACGAAACTGATGAAGAGGCTAGTTCAGTAAGCAACCAGGTATACTCTACAAACCTAACTGAACTTTCCAAATATGAATGTGATAATGTTGTTAATGAAATGTCTAATGAATTGTATAACATGCATGTCACATTAAAATCGATTAACAAGGAGAACAAAAAGATTTAAGATCTTAATGCTAAGATAAGTGATAGGAATACTCTGTTAGAGACTCAACTAATTGATTTTGAAATAATGAAAAGAGATTTCCAGGATCCTAAGAATGAGTTACTTGAGGCTCTGAAAAGAGAAGAGTGTTTAATAAAACAGTTAAAAGAGGAACAAGACTTAATTGCTAAGTGGAAGGGATCAAAGGCTAAAACTGAAGAAATTTATAATATACAAGGAGTTGATTCTTTTCATAAATTAGTAGAAGTAAACTTAGGAGTTGATGGGGAGACTACTTCAGACAGTGACTCAATAGATGTGGTATGTCCATTGAAGTTGGAACCTGTCAACAAAGCAACCTTGATTAAACTAAATAACCAATATGGACCTGTCAGCAAAAACTTTGTAGTTGGAGAGTGCAGCAAAACCAAATCTGTTGAACAAGGAAACATAGGCCATTTATCCATCAAGAAATTGAAGGATAAATTAGAAAAGATAGAACCAAAGGCTAAGGCTAAAAAGAGGAATAGAAATGGCAAAGTAGGAATTAGCAAACACAACAATTACACACCTGATAAGTATGCTCCTACGAAAGAATGTGTAAAATGTGGTAGTGTTAATCATTTGTCTATCAACTGTAAAGCTGTTAAAGATGCTTCTGTGCCTAGTATGCCTATATCTGTGCCTACGCCTGCTATGCATGTTACACCTAACATGTTTGTCCAACCTGCTCATGCATCTAGTCAGTATGCTAACATGCCATTCATGCATAATCCATATTACAATACTTTTTACATGCCTCAGTTGCCATGGATGATGAATAACATGTTTGCACAGACTATGCCAAATTATACATCTAGTTTTAATGCATGTGAGCAAGTGAAACAACCTATTTTTCAAAAACCTACACCAAGAGTTAAGGTTGATTTAACTCAATCAGAACCCCTGGTTAGTAAGGGCTTGAAAAGTAAGAAAAAGGCTAACAAGGAAGGACCCAAGAAAACTTGGGTATCAAAATCAACTTGATTTTGTTTTGATATGTGCAGGGAAATAGAAAGAATCTTTGGTATCTGGACAGTCATTGTTCTAGGCATATGACTGGAGATTCTACCCTGCTCACTAAGCTTGAGGAGAGAGCTGGCCGTAGCATTACCTTTGGAGACAACAACAAAGGATATACTAGAGGATATGGCTTGATTTCACAAGGGAATGTTGTCATTGAAGAAGCAGCACTGGTTGATGGACTTAAGAATAACTTGCTAAGTGTCACTCAACTGTGTGATAAAGGTCAGAATGTCTGGTTCACATCTGAAGCTTGTGTCATTTTCAAGAAAAGTGACAACAAGGTAGTGTTCACAGGAGATAGAAGAGGAAATGTGTACATTGCTGACTTCAATTCAACAAATGCAAACATGACTACATGTCTTCTCAGCAAGGCAAGTGTAGATGAAGGTTGGTTTTGGCAAAAAAGACTTTCACACTTGAGTTTTAAAGCAATGAATGAGTTGGTAAAGAAGGATTTGGTTAGAGGTATTCCAAAATTGGATTACTCCAAGGATGGATTGTGTGATGCATGCTAGAAAGGGAAGCAGAAGTAGGCCTCTTTCAAATCAAAGTCAATGTCATCAATTGATCAACCCTTGCAACTACTTCACATGGATCTCTTTGGACCAGTCAATGTGTTGTCAATCTCAAAGAAGAAATACTGTCTTGTGATTATTGATGATTTCTCAAAATTCTCTTCGATATTCTTTCTGCACTCTAAGGATGAGGCAGGTAAAGTCATTATAAATCACATCAAGATAGTCAACAACAATCCTCTACTCAAAGTAAGGAGAATTAGAAGTGACAATGGAACTGAGTTCAAGAATTCTGTAATAAGAGAGTTTTGTGAAGAAGAAGGAATTATCCAAGAATTCTCTACACCAAGAACTCCTCAACAAAATGGTGTAGTGGAAAGAAAGAACAGAACTCTAATTGAAGCTGCAAGAACAATGCTTGAAGAGTCTAAGCTACCAACATACTTCTGGGCAGAAGCTATAAACACTGCATGCTACACTCTGAATATTTCTTTGGTCAATCAAGAAAAAGGCATGACACCTTATCAAATTTTCAAAGGCAAGAAACCAACAATCAACTTTCTGCATGTCTTTGGATGCAAATGCTTTGTACTGAAAAATCATGGTGAGCATCTTGGAAAATTTGATTCAAAGGCAGATGAATCTATCTTTGTTGGATACTCAGCTGGAAAATCCTACCGAATCTACAACCTAAGACTAAACATTGTAATGGAGTCCATACATGTTGTCTTTGATGACAAGAAAATATCTGGTCTAGTAGATGAAGGTTTTCATGAGTCTCTCTCATTTGAGAATGAGAGAAGTGGTGAAGAAAGTGAAGATGATGATGAAGAATGGAGATCAAATGGTGTGAGAAACAGACATGGATCATCAGTTGAAGTGCTGAATGAACCACCTGTTGAAGAGCAACTTACACCATCAGTTAGAAATCAATTTGAAGCATCTGTAGAAAATCAAAGAGAAGCATCTGTTGATGAATCTGCAAGAACTCCATCAATCTCGAGGGCCATACACTCAGGGGGAGTTTCTCACAGTCAAAACTCAACAACAAGTCACAATGATCAATATAGAGAAAATGAAGCCACTTCATCAAGGTCAAACTTACCACCACAAAGAAAATGGACCAGGGATCATCCATTTGAGCTTATCATTGGAGATCCTAATGAAAAGGTCTAAACTAGAAGAGCAACTCAAGAAGAATGCTTGTATAGCAGTTTTCTATCCAAAGAGGAACCTAAGAGAGTTGAAGATGCTCTTCTGGATTCAGACTGGGTTTTAGCAATGCAAGAAGAGCTAAACCTATTTGAAAGAAATGAAGTATGAAAACTTGTACCCAAACCTAAAGACAAATCAGTGATTGGCACTAAGTGGGTATTCAAGAACAAGATGGATGAGAATGGCATAGTCACAAGGAATAAAGCTAGATTAGTGGCTAAAGGCTACTATCAAGAGGAAGGAATTGACTTTGAAGAAACCTTTGCACCAGTGGCAAGGTTAGAAGCAATAAGGATCTTCCTGGCCTATGCAGCGCATGCCAATTTCAAAGTATATCTAATGGATGTCAAGAGTGCATTTCTGAATGGTATTCTGGAGGAGGAGGTGTATGTTAGTCAACCGCCCGGTTTTGAAGATCCAGACTTTCCAGAATATGTATTCTTTCTACTCAAAGCACTCTATGGCCTGAAGTAAGCACCTAGAGCCTGGTATGACACACTCTCACAGTTCCTTATAGAGAATCACTTCATTCGAGGTACTGTTGATAAAACTCTCTTTTATAGAAATGTCAATGGCTCTATGATACTTGTCCAAATTTATGTAGATGATATAATATTTGGGTCTACAGATGATAAACTTTGCAAGAGGTTTGCCAAACTCATGCAAAATAGATATGAAATGAGTATGATGGGTGAATTAACTTATTTTCTTGGTTTACAAGTTAAACAAGTGAATGAGGGAATTTTGATAAGTCAAACAAAATACATTTATGATCTCCTAAAAAGGTTTGATTTAGCAGATTGCTCTCTTCTGCAAAAATACCCATGGCCACTGCCACTAAGCTTGAACTGAATACTAGGGAAAAGAAGGTGGACATGAAAAGCTATAGGGGCATGGTTGGATCTCTTTTATACTTAACAACTAGTAGACCTGATATTTTGTTTGCTACATGTTTATGTGCCAGATTTCAAGCTGATCCTAGGGAATCTCACTTAGTAGCTATTAAAAGGATTTTCAGATATCTCAAGGGAACACCAAACCTTGGCATTTGGTACCCTAGAGATTCTGTTTTTGATCTAATTGGTTACTCAGATGCAGATTATGCAGGTTGCAAAATGGATAGAAAAAGTACCACAGGAACCTATCAATTCTTGGGAAACAAGCTGGTCTCATGGTTTAGCAAGAAGCAGAACTCAGTATCTACCTCAACTGCAGAGGCTGAACACATAGCAGCTGGGAGTTGTTGTGCACAGATTCTATGGATGAGAAATCAACTACTTGACTATGGAGTTAAAGTTGAAAAGATCCCAATTTTCTGTGACAACACTAGTGCAATTGCAATATCACATAATCCAGTGCAGCATTCTAGAACCAAGCACATAGACGTCAGATACCATTTCATCAGGGAGCATGTGATGGAAGGCACTGTGGAACTGCATTTAGTTCCTAGTGAAAAATAGTTGGCAGACATTTTTACTAAAGCTTTGGATGAAACAACCTTTTCAAGGTTAGTAAGTGAGCTTGGTATGTTAAATTTTTTATGAACTTTTAAAATGTCTGTTCAATTAGTTGCAGCCAGTGAATTTCATTCTCTGGATTTTGTTTGTTCTATTTGCTTATCTGCATGATTATTCTAGAGATATCATTGTAGCATAATTAAATAAATATTTTTTTGACATATATCAATTAATGATATTTTGTTAATTTTATGTCTATTTAATTGTGGGTTTATCTGATTATTGTGGATTAATTCTTCATTTACTGCGTGATTATTTTTAAATCCATAATAATTAGAAGTATTAAATATGTGTATAGGCTGATAGATTTCGGTGATAAGATGTCTTTCGGCTGATAGGTTTCGGTGATAAGATGTTAGCCTCCATTGTTGATTCATGAAATGTGGCTACCTAACATGGTGGCTACCTAACATGGTTGACAATTTACTACTTGTTGTGGAGAGTTTGAATTCTTTAAAAATAACATGTCATTATCTCACCTAACCCAATAAACCTTGAAACCTTATAAATGATGAGTTTTTGTTTGTGTTTAACATCATCATTTTTCAGATATACAGAGCATATACACATAATTGCTGAATATTTCGAGCTTTGATCGGAAAGATCTCTCAATCTAGCTGGTGGTTTTTAGATCAGATTTCGTATTCTTGCTTTATACATCATCCTTTATAAAAACTAACTCTTGTTTTTGAATTTCCTCAAAGTTTTGAAAATGGCATTGCAGGGAAGTTTTTTAATTGCTAAAGTTAATCCTATTTCCATTCAGCAAATCGAAACCATTCTGGATGAGCAATTTCGGGCTTGGACACAATTTTTGAATGAACATTCATTAATTCGCTATGCTTTAGTTACACCAGTGCAGCTTAACCATGATGCATTGCGTGAACTATATTGCAGTGCGGTTAACACTTCTGGACTGGACGGGTGTGCAATCACATATCGACTGTTTGGTAGGTTGATTAGGGTCACTGAACGAGATGTTAATCGAATTTTTCATTTTCTTATGGAAAATCTTGTTTCTGATCCTACACCTGAACATATTGAAATGTTCTTTCGTTTTATAAGGTACCAAGATGGCAATTTCAATACTGGTAATCTTTCTAACCCAGTACTGGAATTTCTTCTTTCACACTCTTAACCATGTTTTTTCCTCAGATAGAACAAATCAAGATCGAATACCTGAATTTATTCAAAAAATAGGGTATGCGGTCGCCAATAATTTGAGGATTAATTTTGGAAAAATAGTGCTTGGTCAAATCATTTTAAAGATGAAACACTTGGGAAGAAGAGATGTTCGGACTCAAAATGTCAAATGTCTATATCCAAGGTTTCTACAGCTAATATTAAATGATTTTTTGAATGATGAAGACAGGGTACGCTTGGAAAATAGTCAAAAGGTGGATTGTTCTTACATGAAGACGAATGTAATTAATTACATAAGCAAAAAGAACTATACGGATGTGCCTACAGTCCTAACTGAATATCTAAAGATTGTCCCACTTCCGTTGTTACCAAGACCAATGAGAGCAGGTATACGACAAGGTAATATTTCAATCCCTGCTATTCCAACCTCTGTATTCCCTGTTGTGTCACAGGAAATACAGTTTCTACAGCCCCTAGTAGCTATCTTACCCGACCAAGAGCAGGAATCCCACCGACTCTAACACAGGTGGAAGAGCCCATTCTACAAATGCAAACACAAACACAACAAACTTCTACACCTCAAGTGTCACTTAAACGACCAGCCATCAACACTTTTGAGGTAGATAGTGCCTCAGCAGCACCATATAAGGAGTTAGTTACATCAGCAACTCTACCTCATTCTAAAAGAAGTAAACCAAATGAACCTAAGGTAACTGCAACTGTTATTGAAACAATTCTTCCTTGTCAAATGAGTGAAAATGTAAATAAGGTTGAATTGACGGGAGCAACTATCTTGAGTTCCATTTCACGGAACATAAAAGTGGTTGATGATCTTTCTAAAGATCAAATGCCTTCACAGGCATCCGAGGTGGAATTACCTACCTCAATAACTGCTGGTGAATCTTCCATTTTACGGAAAGATCCATCGGTAGGTGGTTCATTTTTGAACCAAGTGTCTTCACAGACATACGAGGGAAACTTGGGTTTTGTGCCATTTAATCGATTCAAGTTTAACCTCCCAGAGGGAAAATCTCTGGATCTCTTTCGAGATTTACCACTCTTTACCAGTGGTCGGCAACTCGCTTCATGCGAGGACGAAAGCTCACGAACTTTCATTGCACCATCTGTGACATCTAAAAAAGGGGCTAGGATGATTTCATTTGTAGGTACACATATCGGTGGAAGCTCTGGAGGAGAGTTGAGGGAAACACGAACAGAACATGTAAGTGTAACCCAAACCACTAAACCGAGTGAATATAGAGTGTTGAGTGAAACACCTTCAGAACGTACGAGTGAGCAACCTACTCAACCACATGCACCTGTAACCAGAAAGAAATACAGCAGACTCCTTACAAGGGTCCAAACAATGGAGAAAGAGTTGCCAAATATCTGTAAGTCCATTGCAGAAATCAAAAATTTGGAACTTATTCAACATGATGTATTCCAGGTTTAATTGAATACCATGGCAACCCAGTTAAATGTTGCAATCAACTCCTTGGTAAAGCCATCTTCGTCTAATTTACAAACTCCACATCCTACTACTCAAGAGGATAACCCAACTGAGGGGGAGAAGGTGGATGACCAAGAAAAATCTACTAGGCGTAAGGGCAAGGAAAAGGTTGTTGACACGAAATTAACTTTATTTTGGAAAAGGAAAAGCTAATGGGAGTATTAGTGCTATGTGGAAAGAAAGCAAATGCAAACTTGAAGATTTATTCAGTCTAAAGGAACAATTGTCTTGCACTTGGTTAATTTTAGAAATCTGGAAAATGTATATATATGATCCAGAATGCACCTTAATATTATTTATCTTTGAAATTTATTTTTTTGTTATTGTATCAGTTGAGTTATCGTCTAGGAATTTGCTTGTCAAACCCTGACAATCAAATAGGGGGAGATTGTAAAGCATAATGTAATGTAATATGTAATAGAGGACATATATAACTCAACTAGGATAAACGATAAATAATATTAACTCTATACAGGGATCGTGAAATTTGAAGAACAGGCATCAACAAGGATCAAGTCGCTGAAAGAAGTTCATTAACATGATCAAGCCTCAGTGACAGAATAAGATGTGCAAATGATTCAGTTGAAGGGCCAAAAGATTCCATGTATTTATTATTTGAAGATATAGTTGCAGGCTAATCGATTGCAATGTAACAAAGGTGTGAAGATCAAGATCAGTGCTATTCACTTGTGAACCAGACTAGTGCACTAAGTGTCAGCACATACGAAAAGGATCAACACATTAATTCACAGAAAGAATTGCCAAAGCCTATTGACGATCAAGGATAGATATAATATCTCAAACAGAAGAGAGAAGCCAAGAAAATAGTAATACTATGCAAGATTACTATGCACAGTTACTATGCAAGATTACTATGCACGGCTACTATGCAAGATTACTATGCATGGTTACTATGCATGGTTACTATGTAGGTACTGTGCAAATAGTGATACTGTACAAATAGTGGTTACTGTGCAAATAGTGGTTATTGTGCAAATGGCGGTTACTGTGCAAATGGCGGTTACTGTGCAAATGGTGGTTACTGTGCAAATGGCGGTTACGGCTGGTGGGGCCCAAGGGGTTGTTGGAATAGTATAGCATAGTGCAGCATAGTAACTTTCTATAATCTATATATAGGCCTGCTGTATTTCATTTCAAAATACACCTCAACACACAACTCTCCCTTCTCTCTCTTATATCTTCTCTGTGTAAGCTGCTAGACAGTCCATCTAGTAGGAAAGCCGGCTTAGCCCACTTTCAGGAAGTGTCGGGTAGAAGGTCCTCGTGCCTAAACTATCCTTAGGAGTGTTCTGGTTTTGAAGCTAATCCATTGGATTAGAAGTTGTAACACCCCTTCGAGTTTATTATCAATAAAGATATATTCTCAGAATTATTTTTTTTGGGTAGTATCGTATTCAACCGCCCATTTTACGATACTTCGGGACCTAACAGGATCTGACTCCTAGGAGCATTCAACCTCGCGTATTCAGAAAACCTTGGTCCCAAATTCTTCTTAGGGGTAGAGTCGGAGTCCTTGCTAGTTCGGGAATACTTATCCCTAGCATCGTACACCTGTTCTTGCTTTCGCTTCTTGGAGTTTCCGTTTCCTCCACCCATAGTGGGGGCTTCTATTTTCCTCATGCTTTCTTCAGTTTTTATGTACTTGCTTTCTCTCCTTTGGAGCTCGGTCATGCTCTCGGTGGGTGCTTTGCTATTGACATCTGAAAAAAGGTGTTCGTTGTTCCATTCTCCAAGGCTATCATAGCTACCTTATTTCCCAGATCAGGGACATTCAAAATCTCCTTGGTGAAGCACTTGAGATAATCCCTTAGGTTCTCATTCTTTCCTTGTTTCACTTGCATGAGATATGCAAAGCTTTTTTTATGGACTTTTCCACTAACAAATTGGTTAATGAAAGCCGTTCTCAATTCCTTGAAAGAGCCAATCAAGTTTGCAGGCAACCGGTACCATCATTGAGCCGTGCCTGCAAGGGTTTGAGGGAACGCCCTACACTTGAGAGCGTCACATGGTTTGAGGGATCGCCTTTTTCATCGTATGCTTTTATTGTAGGCATCTTAAACTTCCTGGAGACATGAGCATTCATAACCTCCTTAGTGAATGGGGGTGTGGGATTGTCAAGGTCTCCAAGTGGCATCAGGTCCTTGGGATCACCCCTTGGGGTTTCCACCCTCGTAGCTCCTCCGGTTGGGGCATCAGCCCTTGTCTGTCTCCTTAAAGACCTCTCCAAATCAATGAAGGGAATCTCTCTTGAATTTGGAGGAGATCGATTTTGATTTTGCCTTGCTTGCTTTCTATCTATGTCGCCCTTCAACTGTTGGATCTCGGCCTCATGAGCCCTGATTCTCTCAGTAACTGTTAGAGGGGGTCCATCATGGATTCTTTGAGTCCTTCTCACAGGCTCCTTGCTTGCACGTCGCATCCTCGAAGCTTCATCACGGTCATCATCCTTAGATGATGAATCATCAGTGTAAGGCCTGGAGTAATCATAATATCCTTGCTCAGGAGGGGCCAAACCCCTAATGTAAGGTGGTTGATACGTCTCATGTATCTGCAGGGCATGACCGCTTGGTCTAGGATCCCTTTGATTTGGGGGACAGTTAGGCAACCCGTATGCCAGTTTGGTGTTTACGAGGAGCGTAGTGGTGGAGATCTGAACTCTTGGAAGTGGTGGATGGCTAGTCAGAGGAGAGACCCCCATCTGAAGTTGGCTAGTGTCCTGTCCCGGGTGGACGACCACTGGTAGGGTTCTCTCAACATGGGGAGTCGTCCTTGTAGGTTGAGAGACTTGAGTTTGAGTGATCACCCTTGTTGATGGGGGTACGTGCCCTTGCTTCGTAACAATGGGTGGAGCGGAGGTGATGGCTGGTGGAACAAAAGTAATGGGGGCGGCCTCGGTTGAGACCGGTGTTATTCTTCATGTATTAACCATGGTTGATGTTGTTGTCCCACAGATGGTGCCAAATGTTGTGGAATAAAATCTAGGTTATTGAATTACGGCTAGGTTTTATGTGTATTTAATGCAAAGGGTTCGTGAGCTTCGTGCTTTAATGGCTATTTCTGCGTTCAAGACTAGTCGGTCCTCACAGAATGCCTACGTATCTCAATGTTGAGAATCAAGCCAAAAACGTGGTTATGAGATTGAGGGGACAGGCCCTGATATAGGCTTTGAGAGCCTTAGAATCGTAGTAGGGTTAGGAGACTTGATGGACAAGCAACCTCCTTGAGGAAGGTTCTAGACTCCTGCCTTGTAGGAGTTAGTTTCCATGTCGAATTAGGTGCCTTAGAGGCTACTTCTTGTCCCTTGATTCTAGAATTTTCCTTGTTAACAGATCAGGCCCATGTTAGAAACAATTTTATACCCCGATTTGGGCTGTTTCTTGGGCTTAATCATTAATTACGAATTTAATGCCCAACTAGGGTTTCGGGCCTTATTAATGAGCCAATAAATGTAATATTAATTATGTCTTTAGGGATTATTTTTCACCCATATCAATTAGTTAATTCTTTTTACTAAATTCTTCAATTGCTATAAATTTTAATTATGCATCTTCGTAAAGTTGTGACTTTTAATTTGTGAGTGCGCTAAAAATAATTTAAAAAACAATGTCATAGCTTATGATCGACTTCAGAATCCCCTAACCGACTCTTTTTCAGAAAGGCTATAAAATGGAGAATAACTAATTTTTTTTTTTGAGAGCATATGATCCGCCCCCTCAACTTCATTCACCTGCTTTTATTAAATAAATAATTGAACAAATGAGACCTCACTTAAAATGAGAAGCGAAACTGAATCATAGCCTCACATTTCTATTAATACATTAAATCCTAACCACACAAATTATATATAAATCTAAAGTATATTCCCCCTCTTTCTTCCAAACTCTATTTCTATCTCTCTCACCTTCATTCATTGCAATCAATCTTCTTCTCCCTAGTTGTTATCATGTTGTCGGCACTAATTACTTGTTATCACTTGTTATCTTTGTTCCAATTTGTCATCATTACTCCAATCTGTTATTGTTACTTTAATTGATTCAACCATCACCAATCGATTCAGCCACTGAAGATACACATCACAAGACGTAAGGCATACTTCACACTCATAACTCCTCAAATTTGATGTTTGTTCTTTAGTGAAAGTTATGACCGTGAAAATGGATATGATGGCAATAGAGAGAGAGGAAGATGGTAATTATGGGGGAGTAGATGAAGGTGACGAAGGTCAGGAACAGTCGTAAGAATTTGGGTGCCCTAGGCGAACTTTTAAAATGATGCCCCTTATATTGTAAAATGACTTTTGTATAATCAAAATGGACATTACAATATAAGTACTTAAACTATTCTTATTCACTAAAATAAACAGCAATAACAACAAATATCAAGTCAATAACAAAAATGATAAATTATAGCAATAAGATAATATAAAAACAAGTAATACCTCTCTCCAAAAATCCTTCAGCTTGTGTTTGCTAGAGTACTAACTACCAGGACTTGGTTTTTGTTTCTGTAAATATAGATGTACTAACCACGACGATCCTAAAATAAAACCTGAACCTTGATACTTTTCACTTGATAGCCCGAATGATCTAGTCTACTAATATTTACTATTTATTGATTTGCTATTTCTAATTGTTGAAATTATTGACAAAGGATGTGAATGATAAAGCGGTAAAAGTTTAAATCTTGTTTTGAAGAATAGCTATATAGAGAGATCCGGGAGATGAAAAGTATTGGCAACAAGTTTAATTATAGTTGGGTTAAATGACTTAAACATAACTGAACTGAGTCATAACTTGCAATTGGATTATCAAACTCAAAAAATTTGCATTTAAATAATTAGACAGATAAAAACTTGCATCTATGTCACTCAACACAAACAAAATTGCGCTACCGCTAATTTCTATTGACTTTAAACGAAAGTCCGTTAGTTTTTGACATGTAGGCTCCACCTTAGCTCTGAATCAGCTTCCACGTAAGCAAATAACTTAAAAATTAAACCCATCTAAATTGAAAATAAACCGATCAGACCCGAAATACAAATCTAGCTCGAACACCCATTTTCTTCATTCATCGTCTACACACATGTCATTAATTTATCGATAGTGTCTCAGCACAACTTCACCTCAATGATCTACTTCAATTAATGAACTAACTTATGGTGTTCGAAAATCATATATTAACTTACCAAAAATACTATATATATATATATATATATATATATATCTGTGTGTTATAACCAAATTTCTGCCAAGCCCTGCTTCGATCGGACCTGCAAGAGAAGAATGCGAGGGTGGTGTCCCCCGATTCACCTCCGGTGTGAGAATAAGTTAAACTGGTTTGGTAAGGTAAGATTGAACGTAGAGTGTTTGTGTGTAAAGTTGTGATTGAATGAATTGAATTACCCAAACCTCATTGTTCTTAATCTGTTCTCCCTTCGATCGTGGGTGACTAACCGGAAAGTGGAACGAGTGGGAGGACATGTCCCACGTTCTGAGATGGGCCTCCTTCGGTACCCTGGTGTTGGGCCTTCAGTCTGGTCCAACAAAGAGATGGGCCTCCAACATGTCCCTGGGCTTCGTTCGGAGTTTTATCCTCCGGACGGAGACCAAAGCTCCATGCCCATCTTCGGAGTTACCCTCCAAAATCCCACCTTCGGATAAGGATGCTGGTGAGTAGTGATAAGACGTCACATGGGAAGACGTGTCGTTTTAAAGCTGACAACTGTCCAGTCTCGATATCCGTGCCTCTATCAAGGCCGTTGAATTAGAACCGCCTCTTGTCCAAACTTCTTTACCCTCTATATAATAGCCAAAACCCTTTCACTTTCGTCCTTTACGCACACAAAACCTCTCCAAACTTTCTTCCTTCACTTGCCATTTCCAGGCACGACTGATACTCTCGGAGCAAAGATCTTCATCAACTCCTCCATTTAATCTTCTTCGACTTGAACAAGTAAGTTCTCGGTGCTTTTCTTTTACTTTTTTGTAACCTTAATCTCTTTGCATTGTAGTAGATATAAATGTGTGTATGTGCGTATGTATATGTGGGTGAAAAAGAACTTTTGGCTATATATGTTTTCTGGGTGGCACATATTTGTGTTTGTACTACAAAAAAGGATTATTTACTGCTCTTGTATGTTAGATTTAGGCTTCTTGCAACCTTTTCTTTGGATTTTGGGACTGACTGGGATTTTCTGGGAATGAACATCCTTCGGGATCTTCAAGCCATATGAACACTCTTCGGGCAGTCTCTGTCCTCGCTTCCCCTATGATTTCTGTGGTGGTTAACCCTAGCTCTAGGATGTCCCGACCGATGTTAGCCCACTGTACTCGGCCTTTTCCCTTTTTCTTCCTTTTTTCTTTGTCAAATTTGGAGTACAAGGCTAACTGTCTCTCCATTTTCGAATGCAGGGGCATGGATCGGTCGACCGGTGATGTTGGTCCTGCAGTGTCTCCTTTTAGCGACCTCATCGCTTATCCTGCAGCTCTTTGGTCTAAGTTGACCGAAGACAAGCTTGAAGCAATTCAATAACAAGTACCAAATCCCGCGTGGTTTGTGGTTCGTATTCCCGACCGATTGTAAAGATCACATTTACCACAATCTGCCCATTCCCGAAGACTGCAAGGGTCCTGCTACGGGAATCTATGAAGTGGCCTTCAAGTGTGGTTTTCGGGTGCCTATGCTGCCATTACTAAAACGGCTGCTGAAGAATATGGGTATCACTCTCGGTCAGTTGGACCCCAATAGCTTTATCCATCTCAATGTCTTTCAAGCCCGTTGCTTGGCCTTGGAGATTAGGCCGAGGACGTCCTTGTTCTAGCACCACTATGATTTCCGACGGAACCCAAAGAGCCACGATTTCTATACCATCACCAGAAGGACCAACCGAGCGGATTGGGCTCAAACCAATTCAAACAATAAGGCCTAACGGGGGCGAATGAGAACAATTACGGACTCCTCTGGGAGTTTGAAATGGACAAGGTTCCACTCACCACCAGTCGGTCCAGCAGTTGGATTTTTGCCCTTTGGGGTAATGGTAACGATGTTCTTTCGGTTTTTACAGCTTTCCACATATAATTTAAATTCTCTCAATCTTTTTTTTATATGTTTGTTCTGCTTCGGTATCGTTATCTGTTTTTGACTTGTTCTGCTTCTTGTGTAGTGTCTTCCCGCCAAGAGATAGTGGAACGCTGCAGGAAGAAGGCTGAAGCTAAGAAAGCACGGGCCTCTGCTCAGCCTGCCCTTTCTACTGAAGAAACTTGGGAGGTCTTCGAACAGTCTCACCCCTTACCTCTTCGAGAATAGGAGCAACCACTTATGTCTCCCTCGGCTGATGATCTCAGGCGGAAGAGGAACTGCACCGAAGACGGGGTCATCAAAACCTATGTCCCTCAATGGGGAGTGCTGACGACCGACAAAGTGGTTGTTCGGACCCCGGAGTTTGCCTGTGACACCCCCAGACCCGGGGTCAGGGATCTAGGGTAGTCACGATCTATTTATTCCTTGCTGTACCTATATTACTCACAATATACACAATCCACCTGCTCATGACCCCACAATATATATACACACTCACACAGGTTAGAGTCTCAGAAACGATACACTTACAATACACATCCTCAAACATAAAGTTATTACAACCCAAATGTTTTACGGAATACAGCTTTACATAAATCAAGTTTATAGATAAGACGGGCTAACAAAAGTTGCAGACTGATCCAAATGGTCTTCACTACCTCGGGAATTACTGCCATAAATTGCTCACGAAAATGCCTTACGTTTCCCGCTCACTCGCGGACTGTGCTGTATCCTTGGTATCTCGCTTAGCTGCTATATAATATATAAACAATAGCAAGAGTGAGCGAAAACTCAGCAAGATAAATAAAGTATGGCATAATCTACCTTAGAATGAAATCCAGTATAAAGTTGGTATAAGACAAGAATTGTCAAAATATTTCAATAATGAAACCATTCCCTTACCAAAGGATAAATATACTGGTTATTAACTCAATAACTCAACAATTGGAATTTATCTCTTTATCGGAAGATATTCAAAAACAGTACTACCTTAGTACTTCAATTATCAAATATTATCTTTTATGAAAGATATAAGAAACTAACATCTACCGAAGCAATTTATAAAACATGCATCCTTTACTGAAAACTCGAATATTCACCCTTAACGGGATAGGATAGAAGCTGGATGCAAGGACTCCCCTCAGTGGAAAACCAAATCAGCAGTTTTAGATATTAAAATAACAGCACTCGTGCTTTGCATTTATTGAAACACTATCGGTAACTTAGCGCTTGGGCTTTCATTACAGTGTTCAATCAATTCCAAAATGGAAGGAATGGGGACTTACTTATAATATACTAATTCTAGACGTGAATCGACGTTGATCAATCGCCGCTTCTAGGTCCACCGCGGGTCTTCTCTACTAGTAGAAGGGCAAAACTCCATCCATAATTACCCTCAGGTAAAAGCTCCATCCGCAATTACCATGGGTAAAGCTCCATCCGCAATTACCCTAGATGAAAGCTCCACCCGCAATCATCTTGAATGAAAGCTCCATCCGCAATCATCCTGGCACAAGTTGGGCCAAATAATAATAATTGATGGACTGCCTCTCTTATTCAAAGCCTGGTATCGTTCTTCGACGGTCCTGCACTGCCCGAGTCCCCTGGGTAAACGTCCGTTCGCAGATCTTACTAGTATGGTTTGGTTACTCCCGGAATCAAATGGAAACTAACCGATAATTACTCATTGGCCTTTAGCCGAAGTCTCAATTTGAGCGACGAATAGTCCTCAAGAATTCAAGATATAATCTCATACCCTTTGAATGAAATTGGAATCCCTTATAGTAGGGTTATAAAGCTCATAATACACCTTCAGGTGTCAACGAAAGAAAGTAATAACGACTTTCGAAACTCTGGATTCCCAGCCCTCGATAGATTTGAAAGCGTTTAGATGGCTCAAGTGAGCTGACAATAACTAGGAATAATTATTTGGGAATCCTCATAATTTTTTAAAATATTTTTGAAGGTCAGAGAATATTTAAAATAATTTTTGAAGACCTCGAATGATTTTAAAATAAATTAAAATGATTTTCAAATCATTTAAAGGGATTTAATAAATATTCAAATAATATTTATTAAATAAATCTCAAAAATAAAATAATGATTTGAAATAATTCTCTGAAAATAAAAGAATTATTCGAATAATATTTCTCGAATTGTTTCCAAGTAATTAATACTTTATGAATATATGAATAATGTTTATGAAAGAAAAACATTATTCGGAATCCCTTGGGTTTCCCTGACAACCACGAATTACTGACTCCCGGTCTAGAGTCGAAACAATAAGTATGCTCTTACCTCTAGAGCTACAAGGTAAACCGGTTTATAACTACTTATCTCGAAGCTAGTATATAAACCAAGAATCAAAACTTAATTGAACACGATAGAACAATTATCGCAAAAACAGTATAATACTATATATGGCAAAAGCAGTATTATACAATAATACTTCAAAAGTATAGGTTTAGAAAACTTTCCTGGTGCACTGGTCGTAGTAGGGGCTCGTGACGTTTTCCGATAATCTAAACAAAATCAAGAACGCACGATTAATCCCCTAGATGATCCACTTATAACTCATTACTCGTATACTTAAGCGATTCACAAACAAGGCACTATTGGCTCATTCTAGACTCGTACTAAGTCCATATTAATCGTCAAATACTTAAGTCCATATTAATCGTCAAATACTTAAGTCATAAGTCAAGTTATATATAAACACTTATAAGTTTGGTTTCTAAGTCGTGTTCTTAGGAGTTTTCACTTGCGCAACCTCGGCTTACGCATTTTTATAAACTTGAAAAATAATCTTTTTAACTCGAAACCTTCGCACATATCTTGCTAACTGTCCTTAGCATTTTATCACCAAATTTCACATTTTAAAACGGCTCTTAAGGGTCTCGAACATAGCATCATATCTTTACCATAAACTCTTTCACATAAAATCTTTCGAACCACTTTCACTAAAAATAGCATAACTCTTAAACCGTAAACTCTTTTAGTGCGATTCTTGCGGAAAAATAAACTAGGCAACCATATCTTTACAACCATAGGCAGTGGTAAGTCCAGAAACTATATTAAGGTCTCGGGTAAAACTGTTTTTACGAGGCTAACAAAATTTCGTCATTACGACGGCTATAAATCGAACATTTCCATTTTACGATCACTCCAAACCAACCATCAAAGCAACCCACACATCCTCAACATCAACATACATCCATTATAAACTTCTAAAGTCAGTGGTGAGGCTCAAATCCATCACCCATCATTTTACAAATTTTAATCAACCAAACAATCATAAAACTCCTTAACATGAACTTATCTTTATATAACCACAAAACCACATCAAAAACTCATATGAACTCAAAGGTGGGTTAGGGTTTTTACTTTCTTGGAAGCTCTAGCAACACTATTAAGTGTTTATAAACACTTAACAAGCCTTAGATAGTCCTTAAATAGCTTAAACCTTATGAACAAAACAAGAAAAACAATGTAAGTTACTATTCACTACTATTAATCCTCCACTTTGTAAAATCTATAATAAATCGAAAACTTAGAGATTGGTTCTCAATTTTTTACCACACCTTATACTCTTCCAGGGTTTTCTTTTGAGTCCTAGCTCATCACCAGAGGATGCTTGAAGCTCGACTTATTGGCTTTCTAAGGTGAGTAGTCGAAACTGGGAAAGGGTGGACAGTTTCGGTTCTTCATCTTGGAGGAGGGATTTGACTAGGCTATACTCCTTTGTTAGCCATGAAACTTTGAACGTATGTTCTACATATAATGCGGAAGCTATGGTTCAAATTTGGTGATTTATGAATGGGTAGAAGTGGAGTTATGAATTTTTCTTTCACAGTTGCTCATGCTGGGCAGTTTGGAGAGAAATGGAAGGGGGAGAGTTTTTGTTTTATTTTTGCTTGGATGTGACTTAATCTTGCTAGATATTTCCTTGTGCAAGCTGGTCCTTAGCTTCTCTTGAGCTCCTCCACACATGTGTCAAGAATTAAGAGAGTTTAGGTGTTTTTGTTGCTTGGTTTTTAGATGAACACATCACTCTTGCACTATTCTTAAACCACTAGGTAATCTAGCTTGGTTTCACACTAATTCTCTTAAAATGTTGCACTTAAAAATCTTTCATGGTATTTAATCTTGTCACGTGTTCAATCCATAATCCATAATTCGTTCTCTTAATCATTTAATCTCAATATAAAGTTCTACCGATTTCTAGAACGTTCGTTATACTAACTCAGGTATTTTCGTTCTAAATCCTTAAATCATAATTAATAAAATATAAAATCCTTGAATCCTTGATTTAAATAATTCACTTGTCTTGATCGCATTGATATTCTCTTCACTGCTTGGTCAAATATTCCATGAAAATAAAGTTTGGAATTTCTAAATTTCGATCGCGTTTACATACCTTATTTACATCGTAGATTACGAATATAACTTCGAAATATCCATTCCTATCCCGTACATAGGGTGACATGAAAAATTTCTTAATCCTCAAAAACCACTATTCATCCATAATTTCACTATTCATCCATGCAAATCACTATTCATCCCTTAAATGAAAATTTATTCAAGTATAGAAATTTGGGTTATGACACTGCCCGTGAGGTCGGGCCTGATCTGTACTGAGGCTTGATTCTTCTGGACGTCAGCCTAACTATGAGAAAGTTGAACATGGTGTGGGTTTGGGGGCAAGGCTAGCTCATGGCCTACCTTCCCGTCGCACTTTAGAATCTCAAACGGCCCAATGAATCTAGGGCTCAACTTTCCTTTCTTTCCAATTCTCATTATTCTCTTCCACGGGGATACTTTCAATATCACGAAATCTCCAACTTCGTATTATCTGGATTTGTGGGCTTGATCCGCATACTTTCTCTGTCTGTCTTGGGCTATCGCTAGCTACTTTTGAATTAGCTCTATCGTCTCTCTGGTTCGTTGGACTAGTTCTGGCCCCAACATCTTTCTCTCGCCACTTTCTTCCAGCTTAAGGGAGAGCGGCATCTCCTTCCATACAGGGTCTCGTAAGGGGCATCCCTATTCTTATGTGGTAACTATTGTTATAAGCAACTCGATCAATTGTACCATATCCTCAATTCGTGTCTCATAATTTTGTTTCCATCTCTTTCACATTTAATCTCTTCTCCCGTCATTATTTCCTCAGAGGAATTCTTTTCCTCCTCCATTTCTTCTCCTGACATAACTTAATCTTTTCCAACAACGGTGGTTGGATGCAAATTTCCATTAGGCCTTCCTGGCCTCCTCTTGTCACTTTCACCTCAATTTTCATCCTCTCAAAATCCTTGATTAGCTCATCTGATGTGGTTATCATCTTAAGTCTCTCTTTACGACTAAGGGCATCGGCCACCACATTGGCCTTCCCTGGGTGGTAGTGTATCTCACAGTCATAATCCTTTATCAACTCTAGCCATTTTCTCTATCTCACATTTAGCTCTTTCTAGGTGAATATATATACATATATATATATATAGAGTTGCACTCCATAGCAAACACCTTATATAACAAACAATAAAGAACACCTCATATCTAATATAATTTAAGAGTTCCGTCATAGCACCCAATACAAAAAGTTGTTATTTTTTTACCCTCTAGCAAACCAGCAAAAAAAATTGAAAATTTACTGTTCATTGATGACATCATCAGTGACGTCATCAATGAACAGTAATTTTCAATTTTTTTTTTGCAGACTTGATAGAGGGTAAGAAAATAACAACTTTTTGTATTGGGTGCCCCTGGCGGGGCCAAAGGATCTAATAGATCTAAGGTGTTCTTTGTTGTTTGTTATATAAGAGTGTTCTGTATGGAGCAAAGGCCTATATATATATATATATATATATATATATATCAAGCTCCTATGATCAATATAGATCTTGCACTTTTCTCGGTATGAATAATGCCTCCAATTTTTTTTTAGGGCGTAACTATTGCTACTAGCTCTAAATCATGGGTGGGGTACCTTGTCTCGAAATCCGTTAACTATCGGGTTGCATACGCAATTATCCTACCGTGCTACATAAACACACAACCTAAACCTTTATGGGAAGCGTCACTATATATCACAAAGTCTCTTTTATCCTCTGGTAAGGTCAACACATGGGCTGATACCCACCTCTTTTTCACTTCCTGAAAACTATCCTCACATTTAAGGGTCCACTCAAACTTCTCAATTTTTCTAGTAAGTCGTGTTAATGGTGCTGCTATCTCAGCAAAATCATGTACGAATTTCCTATAATAGCCTGCCAAACTTATAAGACTCATCACCTGTGTCGGTGTCGTTGGTCTCTCCCAATTTGAGACAACTTTTAACCTGACGGGATCCACTAGAACTCCTTGTTACTAATCTCTGGTACTTAAAGATTGAACTTCCTTAATCCAGAATTCTCGCTTCAAGAATTTGGCATACAACTTCTCCTTTCACAATATTTCCAATACTATCCTTAACTCAGCATGTTCTTCTTTTGTCTTTGAATAGATCAAGATGTCATCAATAAATACAATAAAAAATTTATCTAAATACTGCTTGAATACTCGATTCATTAAATCCATAAAAGCTGCGGTGCATTCGTCAACCCAAATGACATTACTAACAAATTATAGTGTCCATACCTAACCTGAAACGCAGTCTTAAGTGTAGCCTCGGGTTTAATCTTTAACTGGTGATATCCAGTTCTCAAGTCAATCTTAGAGAAATACACAGAATCTTTTAGCTGGTCAAAAAAATCATCTATCCTAGGTAATAGATACCTATTCTTAATAGCAAGCTTGTTCAACTCTCAATAGTCGATACACAATCTCATACTGCCATTTTTCTTTCTCACAAACAGCACCAGGGCTCCCCCACGGTGATACACTGGGTCTTATCACATCCTTATTCAACAACTCTTGTAACTGAGTCACCAACACTTTCATCCCTATTGGGGTTAATTGACAGTAAATTCTATCACTCGGTCCGGTGGTAATCCGGGTAGATTTTCTGGAAATACATTCTCAAATTCTCTAACCACGGGCATTTCATGCAGGCTAGGTGCTTCTCTCTTGGTATCAACCATATAAGCTAGGTAAGCCTCACATCCCTTTTGTAATAATTCATTTGCTCGTATTATCGTAAGAAATTTCGTGGTTCGGTTCTATACTTAAAGGACCACTCCCCTCCTCCGGGCAATCAAAATTTTACTCCCTACATGTATCATTGTCTCCTGAACCAACGTACATAGTCATTCACTTTTTTATATCTCGCCATTCAGAATTCTCATCGTACGGAACAAATCTCGACCATTTTTCAGAACTTCGATTCATAATATGTTGTACTTCTCTGCTTTCCGTATTGTTCTAGATTTCAACACTATATTTTTTCTTCCAAATACTAAAGAACATACTTGCATGGAACAAGGAATATCTTGAACAAAAGAAAGTTCGTAGAAAGAACTTTACAAGAAATCTCGTTGAGTGGGCGACCTCATTAGGCCTCAATCAAAGTTCTCTTTGGAATTTTATAACCGTACTCTACCACATATAAACTGCGTTGTGTATTCACTGAATAAATTTAATTGGAATTCGAACTAGTGGAATAATAACTAGTCCTTCTCAAGAAACATTAGTGGCTAGTTAACGAAATTGGTTAGCACTGTTTGATAGGGCACAACAACCAGCTAAGACAATCAGCTAGATTTAAAACATTTGACTAGTCAGATTAATTTACTAGTCATCTGTTATGGAATAAAAACTAGGTTACAATTTGTATTTAATGCTAGGGTTGAAGAGCTTCGAGCTTTAATAGCTGTTTCCGTGTTCGAGACTAATCGGTCCTCACTGAGTGCCTACGTATCTCGTTATTAAGAATCAAGCCAAGACGTAGTTCTGAGAATGAGGGGTCAGGCCCTTATATAGGCTGAGAACCCTTAGAATCGTAGCAGGGTTAGGTGACTTCGTGGGCAAATCACCGCCTTAAGGAAGGTTCTAGACTCCTGCTTTGTAGGAGTCTGTTTCCATGTTGAATTTGGTGCCTTGGAGGCCACTCATAAAGATATTGTATCCTTATTTGACTCTTACTTGCAAGCTGTTAATCACCCTTTATATTAATTACGAAATTAATATTTAATTAGGGTGTTGGGCCTCGTTACTGGGCTCCGTATTTGGACCAAGCTAGTTCTAATTAATGCAACATTAATTGCGTCATTAGGGCTTACTTTCATCCCATATCATTTTCCCCCCAACTTCTAGGAAAACCGATAAGGGTTTCATTGAAGTTATAAATGTCTTTTTTCGAGATTCGGGGTCCATTTTGTACACTAGTGTTTCACGAGTATCGTCTTGTTTGTAAAATGTGGTGCGACCTACACATTTACGACGATTTTGTCACACATAAAATTACAAATATTTTTCTTGCATTTTTCTTGTACCCATGGGTATTTTTTACTATTTTGGATCGTTTTCCAAAAGTGTCTAACGGTGCTTTCAAGCATAAAATAATTTAAAAATTATTTATCTACTATTTGAGATTTTCTGGAAATTAAAATCCAATTTTCCCTATTTTCCATAATTAGCAGCTTATTTTCAGAATTCTTAAGGATTTAATTCCTTACATAATTCCAGAAAAATGGCTTGTCGATTGTAACTGTGCCTGTAATAACCCTAATTTTTACGAATATTTGAAACTTGGATGAATATTGATTTTATGGGTAAATGAAAAATATTTACAACCCCGCTATGTACGAATTATTAAATGGAGATTTCGAATTAATATTACGGCTTTACGATGCAAATAAGTGTATGTAAAAGTCGTTAGTTTTCGACGAAACCCATTATTTCAAATGGTCATATTTTACAAGATACTAAGGAATACGAAGATTACATTATGAAAAGGAGAATTGTGGATTTAGAATTCCACCATTTAAATGAATTACAAGTGTTTGCAATGGTAAGGAATTTCGGTAAAAAGAATTGTATCGCTGAATGTTTCGGATATTAATCGAAATTACGAAAACAATTACGTGACAAGTGTTAAGTTGGCAAATGAGTATCCCATGCAAGCTAAGTGCCATGCAAACTAGATACATAGGAATCCAACCAACCTAGGTAGATACTAACTAGAATAGTGCAAGGGACAAGTTCCATATTTCATGGAAAAGTAGCCAAGATTGTCAATGACTCTAGCAAATCTATAAAGCTTGCCATAGCCTAGCCTTTGACAAAAATAAACCAGCTGCATACCTTGATAAAAACCACACAAACAAATAAATCTTATCACTTTAACATTTACCAAAAGATAGCAAAAAGTTCTCCCCCTCCATTTTCTCTATTTTCGGCCAAAACAGCAGTAGCCACTTCAAACAGCCATAACTCCTTCATTTCTCACTCAAATTTTGTGTTCTATGGCTTGTTGGAAAGGTATTGAGATGCTCTACAACTCTTCTTCAGGAGCCGCGTCCAGAAAAGCGTGGTAACACTACACCATAGATTGCATATCGCAACCAGTTTTTAAAAATTTGAACAAAAACCGTTGCCATTAATTGACATTTTCAAATAAGTTCACAAAAATTAGAATGTATTGTAGTGCTTTTAAAAATCGTAACAACTGAAATGAAAAATTGCTAAACTACTATACTATTGCAATGGACTTCAAAAACCGTTACTACAGACCATGAATTTGGGGCCAAAAGTGTTGGCGGGCTCTCAAAAACAAGCGGGCTCCTAAAAATGAAAGAACGGCCTTTCAAAACTTTACCCACGATTAAAAAGAAAAACTAAAGAAATAAAAATTAATAGTAAAGAAAATAGAAAAACAAACCCAGACGAACACTTGCAAAGAAGTATCAACAACTAAATGGAGGACTCAATCGAAGAGAAGAAAAACAGCCATAAATCCCAATCAAGGATCAGAGATTCAGTCAACTGAAACTAAGCTCAAAAACTCTTAGGTATGTTCAAATCGATCTTGTATATGTTCGTTTTGGGTTCAAATCAGTTTTTACTTTCAATTTATGTTACCGTATATGTCTCAATTAGGGTTTTAATTCATATTTTGGGTTAAATTATGGGCTTGATTTGTATATCTTTCTATATATATATTAATACAATCTTTGTGAATGTTTCATTATGCTCTATGTTCACTATATTTCTTTTTTTGTGCACTATATTTTGATAGAGGGACATGTCCCATATCATATTTTGTGTTTTTTTAATAAATTGTTTAGGGTTAATACTATGTGTGTTCTGTTCATTTATGTTTAGTTAAGGTTTATAAAACTACATTTCTTGTGTTCTTGTTTATATTTATGCTTAATTTAGGGTTTGTAGGGAACAGAGCATGGGTTGTTCATATTCAGGAAAACATTATTGTATTGTAATAGCACTTCATTGTATACCTAAACTTGTGCGTAAACCAGAGCAATTTTATTAAATCCTGGAAAAAGAATCAGTCTTGCAATTCAAAGCTTAAAAAATTATTGTTTCTTGGGTCCAACACTAGCTGAAATAAAATGTGACTAAGGAGAATGTGTTAAATTACACAATTCAGGTATACACTATTTAATTTCTGTGTTGTATGATGTGATTATTAGAGCCGTGAAAACATCTATGTGTAGCATAAGTATAATGTGAATGTTGTACCAGCTTTGTGAAAGCATTCTAAGCTCAATGGGAGAATTAGCAATCGACTGCAAAACACTTTATGCATATGTATTCATTATTGCTTTAGCTAGTAAGAATGCTAAGTTCTTTTTCTTTTCAGTTGTTGGTTTTTAGATAAAATAAATTAATTACACTGATGTTGGACTCACTTTTCGGATTTAGACAGAATAGGATTAGCTAGATTCGTCGGATTATAGATAGGGAAACAGAGTTAAGTGATTAACTCCATCTTATGATTTGCCTCAGTTTATGTTATGCACTACGTCATATAGGTTGTCGTAAAAGTTGCAGAAGGAAAAAGGCCAGGAAAAAAGGGAATTGTTTCTGCAAGACGTCGGTTTGGCTTTAAGACTCTTCGACAGCTGAGAGGCTACCGAAGGTCTCTCTTTTCTTTCTATATATTTTGTTTATTTCTGCTTTTCTTGGAAAAAAAATTTAGATTTCTATTTTAGCTGTGTTTTGTTTTTATTTTGTATTTTTCGTAAAATATTGTTTTTTTGCATGTGAGAAAGAAAATAACACATTTTGATTGCATAAGTTCATTCCTGGGAATTAGACAAATTCATATATATTTTGAATTATTTTGTTTATAGAAATCCATGTTATATATATTTTTTATCTCATCTTTAGTGTTAATAGCTTTAAATTTTAGTGAACAAATTCATTAACTTTGTCGATTGTTGATCGTGTCATGTGGTTATCGATACATTTAGATCGTTTAATTCCATTCAACACTAGTTAGATTGTTGTTTATTTCAAGTTCTTCACTTGTTTTCTTGTAGCACTTCTCAGACGTCAAGGGGTAAATGTTAAGGGACTTGTAAAAGAAGGACCTGTTGAGGAAGAAGCTCAAATACAGCAACATTTTGATTGAACCGGGAACTTGCAGGTAGGTACGGGCACTGACTGCTCATTATTATATTTGGCACAAAAGAATGAACTTGTAAATCATTTTTATGACTGCCACTTGCCAGGACTATCCCTCGTTTACAGAATGAAAATTGTCATATGTTTCTATAAATAAACCTGGGTGACGTACAAGATAATGATTAAACTTGATGTGCAACTTAAGACACACTTACGTTTATATATAAATATTATAGTTTGTGATCAATGTGTATTAATATGTCCTTATGTTGTGCCTCCAGTAAAACTCTATCATTTAGTCGAAGTCACAATCAACACATCACTAAGGCCGATGAGCATAGCCAGGGCATTTATGTTCTAGAGTTAATTTATAATTGGATCTTTCATATTTAGTTTTTGCAGGATTTTTTAGGCTAAATTTAAATTGGACGAAAGTATTTCAATGATCACAACTATTTATTATGCTTGAGCCGAGTGTGATTCCATTTTCCTTTTTGAGATGTTGTAGTTTATGTCTTTTTTATCTCTACTTTGTCTGGTACAGAGAATTGCTTATTCATCCACCAGAGGACATTACCTGGTTATGGCGCATGTTGCAGGGCTAAGAGTGGTGTTTAAAAATCATATGATCAGCTGGGGCATCATGGTGATGTGCAAAAAAATGTGGGACATTTAAGTTGTGATTAGGATGTACATGAAGCAACAATAAAGAAAATTTTAAGACGCGTGCAACTTTTTCATTTATTTTGCATTTAGACGTTAGACGTTTAACGATATTTATAATGATGTAATCGAGAGAGTCTTGGTATTACTTTTAGATTGGTCGTATTTATGTACCAAAGTACTGATTGGAAGTATTTGTCATGTAATAAATTATTTTGGTGGACTTGTAATTAAAACAAACTAGTCATGCTTGACTATTTTTAGAAAAGCATTGTTATTGCCTATAAAAATGTTGCCATTTATTGTCATTTTTGTTATTAAAAGCATTGCTATTGAATAAGAATTGTTGCCAATTTTGATTTAATCTGTTACCATAACCCACATATTGCAATGCTTAACAAAAAGTTACTTAAAAAATAGCATTGCAATAGGCTATTGCAATGACTCATTAGTGTTGCCATAAAAACAAAATCATTGCAATAAATGCTTTTTGCAATGATTTTAGGTGTTGCCATATGGTACTAAAATCGTTGCTACATAGACATATAGTAACCAGACCAAAGTTGACGGCAGATTTTGGCAAAATCATTGTAGTAGACTCTATTGCAATGATTTTAGGCCCTAATGCAACAGTTTTAAGTGGTTGTTATATGCAGTCTATGGTGTAGTGTAAGGCCCTCATTTTTCCAGTTCTTTCAGGAGGGGGATAGTAACTTCGAAAATTACTAAGTGTGTTCTTGATGTTTCTTGTCAATTTAAGGTTTGTTAAGGATAGATCAAGATTCTCCAAGGTTGCTACACCACTCTTAAGTGTTTTAAGGATTCAATAAAGGTATAACCCTCACCCATACTTTGATTTATGTTGATATATAAGTTGGGATTCAAGCATATGTTGATTTATGGAGTTTGGAGTACATATAATTGGATTTTTATAGTTGTTTGTTATGGGTTGATGTTGATGATGAGTTCTTGAAGATTATGAACTGATTATGATGTTAAAATTGTTGGTTGTTGATTGGTTGTGTTGGTTAATGGATTTAACATAGTTAAATTCGGGAATCGTTACGATTATAGCCGTCGTAATACCCGTTTGATTTTGGGGCTGTTTTAAACAAGATTTTCAAACTGTAAAAATCATATTTTGAATGTCATTTAACTAACATTGTAGAGCTTGTTTTGTAGTTTGTATTCATATAAAGATCGTCTCGAGGTGATTTACGGTTTAAGGGATACGCCCGTTTTAGTAAAGACGATTCGAAAACCAAACTGCTATGAAGTACCAACTTGTAAAATATATTCGGACCCCTTAACAATACTTAAAACTCATAAAATTTGTATGGTATGAAGTTTGGTCAGTGAGGAAGATAATCCAAAAAGAATCGTACAACAAGGTTAATTTTTCGGTTTTATACAAATGTCGGAACCAAAGTTGCGCGATGACACTAGTCACTGTAAAGCTTCTGCATAGTTCAGTAAAATCCAAATTATTTGTCTTCTGTCCAGAACCGAATTCTTGCTTAATTACAAAGTAGACATTCTCTAGATCGTACACGCGAAAACAGTACGTTATTTGAGTAAACGTTTAAGGAGTTATGAGCGTTTTAGTGAAACTAGCACAAATAGTACCACTCCGTAGTTGACCAAGTTTCTAAAATGCGTTTCGCCTATCTACACTCGTGTTTCCAAAGCGAAGCAATTTTTATAAATACTGAAAAACACTCAAGAAGCTCCTTGAGGTGGTTTCGTAATTAATGATGGGATTTTCAATTTATTAAAAATATTGGAATGCGAGTCGTGTAATAGTGACTTCCCAAAAAGTCAACTCTAGGAGCACCATTTTGACAAGCCATTTTGGCTAAGATAAAAGGACAATTACAAGTTAGTTAAAACATGAAAGTTGTTAAGGAACATCATGATTACTTACTGGAGTAAAGAATTGGATTAAGGGTCATTAATAAGATAGTGTAACGAAATGGTTAAAATGGACCCGAGGAGGCGAAATGCCGAACAAAAGTAAGTGTAAATAAAAAATAACTAAGCACTCGTAAAGACAAAAGATGTAGCAATCACGTAGTCGGTCAATGGAGTTGAGTGTACTTACCAGTGGTATATGTAGCTATTCGATTAAGAAGGCTAACCGAGATTTGATATCTGTTTCTAGAACTATCTGGGACAAGTGGAGCCTAAGGGGATGTACTTTGGATTCCAGACAAGTTTTCCAACCATAAGCTTTTGTTTATGAAATATTATATTTTGATCTTGCCTATGCAAGTTTTCTAAAATCGAGCTTTAAGTACTTTTAAATACTGTTGTTGTTATGATATGAAATCATGAACTGTTTTACATATTATGCGAGCAAGGTTTACGAATGCATGTATGATTTTCCCTAAGTACTTGTGAAGCTAAACTAAGTTTATATACATATATATACATATATATATATATACATGAGTATGAATCCAGTGGTATATATGTATATATTGTTATATTCGAGGCTCGAGTGGAGCGTAAGTACTTTTGGATACGAATCGGAAATCAGAGATATTTTTTGTAAAAAACCAGGTAACCCCGAAGACAGTTATTTTCTATGATCGAAAAGATTCCGATGAACATCAGGATTAAATTGCTTTGAATTATTTAATAAATATTATTTGAGTATTTATTAATTAAATGAATAGTAATCTCAGTATTCATTTCAAGTTAATTTATTTAATTATTTGATTAATGTTTAATTATTTTATTATTTAATAATTATTTAATGATTAGTAAGTATTATTTAAAAATGATTTAAATATCCTAAATATTATTTAAAATTTATTTGGCCTATTTAAAAATTTATTATGGCCTTTAAAAATTATTTTAAATATTTTCTGGCATTCGAAAAAATATTTAAAAATAGCAGAGGTTCTCAAATATTATTTATAATTATATATACCTCATAAACATCAGCCCAACGACTTGCGAACTCATCAAAACTTGGGAGCCCAGCGTTTTGGGAGCAATTAAAAATGTTTTCTCCCTTCGCTACAAACTAAAGCGTAATCAGTGCATTAGCCCTACCTCAAAAAGGAGGGTTAGGTTTTAAAAATATCTCTAAGAAAACTCCGAATAACTCCCAAGCAAAGTTTGAAAAGAATTCCCTGAGTAAAGAAAATCAGTTGACGAAGATCAACTCGTGAGATGAACTTACTTCCTCATTTTCTTCCGGAAGTAAAGGTTTAAAAAGGTTTCGTTCCAAAGTTGGTTTAAAACGACTCCGGGGACTGGAGGGTGTTAAGGTATAAGTGGCTTGCAGGTAGGCAGGTCCATCCAGATACACATATATCGAAGTGTAAGAGGCCCGCAGGTAGGCGAGTCCATCAAGATATATGTACAAGTGTAAGAGGCTTGCAGGTAGGCAAGTCCATCATAAGACCCGAATGCGGTCAGGGCCACGACCTCCATAGTAGGTTCGTCTCTCGTCTACTAGTAGCGAAGTTTTGTATGATACAATGGCTGATCACCATGTGTCGGGTTGTACTCCGGAATAGTCCCATTCTTCCAATTGGAATTGTACTGCAATATTGTACGAAAGCCCAGGTGCTGGGTTACCGATAATATTGATAGTGGTTGAATAATGTATTCCTTGTTCAGAATATTGAACTGTAGGGTGTTTTGACGAAACTGATATACGTATATGTATATATTTTCAAACTTGAGAAATATTGAATTGGAACCTTATAAATGGTTCAGTTTGCGTATGATGAAAAGCAATTATCATAGCAGTATCTTGAACTGGTATTTTGAAAAGCTTTCTAAAGGATTAGCAAAACTATAGCGTATACTATTTTACTATGATATGGATATTATTATTTTTATTATGAACTTAATTTGTTCATATGATATCATTTTCTTAGAACTTCATACTGAATACGAGTATTTATTCAAAACTCGGACATGTATATTGTCGAGTTATATATTAATAACATGAAATATATGCTCATAGATTTGGAAATCGATTTCGAGACAAATTATATTATTTCTCAAAACGGAAAACTTGCTGAGCATTATGTAGCTCATTCTTGCTTTATAAAACCTTTCAGAAAGAGAAGAACTGGGTTGTGACAGCCCCAAATCCGGGGTCAATAATCCGGGCCATCACGGACCAATTTCCATTCAATATCAATATCTCTTGGGTCTTTTTTTTTATAACAATTAATACTTATGCAATTGACCCCGCAATAATACACACACACACCAATCATATGCTCAGAGAACAACATTCACCATAATAAAAGTTTAGAGTTAAACAGTTATTACAAACCAGGATCACACTTAACTACATTGCTGAATAATACTTCGACATGAAGCATTTCAACAATTAAAAGTTTATTACATGCTTATACACTTAATTATACATAAGGCTACCAAGGCCCGTCTGCCTCTACGCTACCTCAGGAATCGGTGCCAACGTGATCTCGAAAGGTCGTCTTCCCCCTACCCTCTTGCGGGGTGTTCTGCGAAGTATCGGCATACCTAGCTGTAGTATAGATAAGTAGCAAGAGTGAGCTATAATAGCTCAGCAAGATAATATTGTAAACTAGAATTTAAAATGTGACCAGGTATACATATATATGCATATGTAAGCGGTAACCAATTATAAACTTTAAGGAAGAATAAAACTCTTATTTAATAATACATCATCCACTTACTATTATAAGAAAGACATCTAGGATAATATAGTATCAGTTTCTCTTCTTAAATAATATAACAATCAATATACTCTTTCAATGTAATATTTCAAGATAATATGAATACTTGAATAAATCTCTCACTATCATCATCTCATTTCCTTCTTATGCAACAATTATATAAATTAATATAAAATCAGTTTCTCTTCATCTAAAACAATAATTCCATCGTTTCATATCATTTTCCCTTTCCAGTATACCAATCTGACTTTATCGTCGATTCTTTATTCAAAAATTTTGGGGGTTTTCACTGTTGCCGAATACGTGAGGCACGATGATCAGTCGTCCTCCGTACCCGTCCCTTTTTACTACCGGTAGAAGGAATGAAGGCCACCTGCTAACATCATCCCTGGAGGAAGGCCACCTGCTAACATCCTCCGTTGGCAACTTCGTGCCGAATCATATAATGAATGCTAGACTATGTCGCACACAGCCCTGACACAGCCTCTTATGCAAGTTTGTTGCTAATCCCCCTTTTTATAAAATCCTTATTCCATTTATCAACACCATTTCACACCTCCATTCCCGTATATCATTTCCATTTCCATTTATTATTACTCATATCATTTCCATTCTCGCAAATTATTTCTATAAATTATATATATAACATAACACTTTGATTATGATTCAGATATCTCTTTTCTATTCAAGAAATCAAATATGCTTTTATATTCAAAAAATATTCCGTCTATTTAAGAGTAGTAAATAATAACCAAATAATATTCATCAAACCACTAATACTCAAAAAGAATATTTATAATATAGCATTATAAACCATATAACCCTAGATAACAACTGATACCATTCTCTTTCATATCTCTTTTACCCTAGAGCATATTCGCTCCATTCGTAATCCTCTCTATATTCATTTTTCAGAAATCATATCCATCTCTCTTTAATTTCCCAAAATCAGGGGAATATATTCTTTGCAATATAGCAACAAAAGCATCACATATATATATATATATATATATATATATATTCCATGATATCATTATTATTCCGAAGATAAATAATTTTCAAAGTAAGGATAGAAGAATCTTGCCTCGATCTCGGTAAGTCGGAAGTATAGCTCGTGGCTCTCCCGAAGTTTCTTCTTGAAGCTTTAACAACCCTTAACAAGCCTTGGGATATGCTTAATCAACCTTATACTAGCTTGGATCAACACATCTTGGCCTCTGTATCAGCTTTGATTTGAGCTATAGATCACCAAAAACAAAGCTTCCTAGCTATGGTTTTGAGCTCCATCTTTCCGCTTGACAGAAACTGGACAGATTGGGTTCTCCAACTTTGAGCATGGATTTGACTAGGCTATACTACTTTGTTGGCCATGAAATTTTGTACGAATCTTCCCCATAGAGTGAAGAAGTTATGGTTAAAATTTGGTGATTTTATCATGGATAGAAATGGAGATATGAATTTGTCTTTGTGCTTGGTTCTTGCTTGGCAGATTTTGGGAGAATGAGAGAAATGGTGTTTTTCTTGGTGGTGGTGGTGATGCTTTTGTTTTCTCTCTTGAATAATACATGTATCTATCTCTTTATTCATCCTCATCTTCTCTTGGTGTATTGTCATCTCCTTATTGGTTCATTTAGATGGTCTTTATCCATCCATAATTGCAAGATAGTCCTTAGCTTAATGGTTATTGCATCCAAGTCCTTCCTTTCATTTTATTATTGCACCAAGGGGTTTCTACTCTTAAATATCTTCACATACACTCCTTGTCTTGTGGTTGGGCCAATAATTGGGCCTTTACCAAGCTCTTAGGGCTTTTTGATTGGGCTTTATGCAAAGTTCTTTAGTCGTTTGACTCACCGATTGAATTCTGTGATCGTCCCAGTGGTTTATCTATTTTTGTAAATCTCTTGGATATATAATACTCTCCCACATTATATCTTAATGTGTTAGGGTGGTTCTAAACCTCAAATAGATATTGAATCCAATATCCTTTGTATATTCTCTTTATCTCAGAAATTGCTCTCCCGGTTTCTCAAGCGTTCTCTAACTCGCTCACTAACTCGTTTACATTCTCTTTACTCTAGGATTATATTCTAAATCCTCTTTCTCTCATAATATATCCTCCCTTGGACTTCTAATATTTAATATCCTTAACTCATGATTCATTTGCTTGATCGCTAATCTCGTTATAAAGTCTCAGTAGTTTTGGAATCATTTAACAATCCAATTTCCTCCAGCATTTCCTTAACTTAATAATTCCTTGGTTTAATCTAATTTTAATATTTCCTCAAGATATAAATCCTTTAATATTTCTATACTCCTTCATATCACATTCCATAGAGTCTCAATTGAAATAAAAAAATCCTTAAAATCCATACTCAGGAATTTCTTAAATCCATTATCATTTTGAGTCACTCATTTTCATAGTACAACATTAATATGGTTCCTGATTATTCATTTTCCATTTCAAATCTAGGTTACTTACATACCCTTTCCCTAAATCCTCAAAATGAATATTCATTTAGGCACTGTAGCATTGCAAAAGTTAGGGTTATTACAGTCTTCCCCCTTAAAGGGATTCCGTCCCGGAATCACGTTGAAAATATCGATGAATACCTTTCCCACATGACACCTTCTAACTTCTACACTACTTCCTTTATCCTTTTTGCTCTTTCATAACATCCCTATCTTGTTTGCGCAAAAATACACCAACATAAACTTGCTTGTCATTCATCAACATGCCATTTAGCTTATCAATAGCAGTACGTTCACTATCTTTTCCTTACCAACCTCCTCCTGTATTCCGTCATTCTATATTATCTCATCTCTAATATCTCATTTAACTAAGGGTATCGGCCACCACATTTGCCTTCCCTAAATGGTAGTGTATCTCACTATCGTTTAACTATGTTTTGATCTCTATCATGACATAAAATATTAATACTCCAACATTTGTATATATCACCTCTGTAAAATTTTCCAGAAAATAAGTTATAATAATATTTCTTGAAACAATTGTAAGAAAATATCAATTATAATATATATTTCCTGTTCGTACTTACACGAGCAGTTACTCTTCCTTTATCCTTGAACAATGTTCTCGCTCCTTCCCTTAATCTCCTTTTTATAGAGTTCTCTGACTCTTAACAGGTATTGATCTGGATGACACGAGAATAACTCACTTTCTTATATCACCATAGTTTACTTTCTCACAGATAGATTATTCTTATTTATATTATCAGCCCATTTATACCATTCATTGACTTAGTCGATCCCTAACCAAACATTTACACTTAAGAGGTTAAACTAGAGCGTACTTGCAATCTCCTCCGGATACCTTATCCCATATGTCTATTGTTCACTATACACTCTTTACATCTTGCTGATCCACCTTAGTTCTTTCATGATATACTATCTACTCCACCTCTGTAATTTCCCTTTATTATTCTCATCAAAATCTTTACCTCAAGTTTTACTCATTCACACCTTTTCGATTAATCCTTTGAATAATTAACATCTTTAATCTCTCTCTGCTACTTAGGATATTAGTCACAATATTGACCTTCCCCCACTAATAGTTATTGCACCTCGAATCCTTCATTAATTATCCCCACTTCCTTTGTTTATCCTTATTCTGACTCTATCCGCAAAATACACCTTACTTTCAATAATAAATCTCAATTACGCCTTAAAATTACTTATATTCTTTTCTCTTACTAATCATCAAATATACCCATCTTTTTTCACGAATTTCCTTCCTATCTTATATTGAAATGCTTCTAGCTCTAATTATCTCTTATTGAAATTTCCCTTGGAACCTCAAGTTTCCTTTTATTATCACGTATACTATAAACATTGCTTCCATTTATTAATGAAATCTCCTATATTCGAAACAATTAATAAAATTTAAGAGACTTTGAATTGAAACGAACCCAGAAACAAGCAAGGGTCATACAACAATTTATAAAATTAAAAGTTTTAAATAACTTTTATTCGAAACAAAAGAATATTTGAGAAATCAATATGTTGGAAGAACCCCTATCTCACACAAGTGAGGGCGTCCCCTCCGACTTTCAATCACACAGACAGATCGTCCTTGTGTATACATATAGGATTGTTCCTCTTAATTGGAGTAAGAAATATAAAGAAAATATAAATCGCGATGATAAATACCATCTTCCGAAAATAATCTTAGAGGAATATTTTGGCTAAGATAGATACAATTTTGAAACACATTTCAAGGGTACCAGAAAGTTTTAAAAAAATATGGGCCCTTAATGAATAATTACCCACCAGTGGAGGAAAATTTGAAACTCAATAATATAATTTAGCAGGGCTTTAGGAAATTTGAAAGTAGTTACTGTTAATAGCCTCTGCCCAATTGAAAATCCCAATAATGGAAGGTTTTCCTCAAATACCATTTATATCTTAGACTGCGTACTTTCCAAAATTTCTTAAACTTAGTACTCACCATTTATCCTTAACCTATCGTCTAGTATTCCCAATTATCGTCATTTACCTAGTCGTGACTTGGCTCAATACTTCCTGCTTTTATCCATAGTAGATCACAACCTTTTAATCGATATACTTACGTAATATTGATCGTCTTAGCCTAACACTGCTCCGGTATCAAGAACCCTTCAAACTATACTTTATATTTGTATATTCTAACATATCCCGTATACTCACGAGATTCTCTAACGTACACTTCCCGATACATCAAGTATTCCCTTTCTCATATCAATCCCGTGTGGTACATAAACTTAACACTTTTGGCATAATACCCTTTTCATTTGAGTCAATCTCGGAATGTCTCAGTCTGTCTTAGTCCTTAAGGTATATCTTGGCTTTACCGACCAACCTCAGTTTCACCCTTTCATCTCCACAAACAATCAGTGTCTATTCACCAATCTACTTACACTATTACCTCAAACTCCCTCATTTTCCCTTACATTTGCCCTAGTATTACATTTAGGTGGCATAATTCTGGACATAACAATATTCTCCATTATTTACCCAAATTTTGGGTACAATATACATTATTCCATATTCAATAATTATATCACCGATTAATACATTTATATATATATATATATATATATATATATATATATATATATATATATATATATATATATATATATATATATATATATATCCCTAGCCACTCACAAACATAACTCGACTCACCCATTTCCTCTCCCTATAATAAAACATAAACCTTTATTAGTAATAATCTATAAAATTATAATCACTACTTAATATAAATGCTACATTCGATATACAACCCTTGAACTCGATGTGAGTTCAAAATTTATATTATTACTGATATATATTTATTATTATCACTCTTGTTCCTGAGCAATATGACTCTAAGCTCTGATACCATCTGTGACAGCCCCAAATCCGGGGTCAATAATCCGGGCCATCACGGACCAATTTCCATTCAATATCAATATCTCTTGGGTCTTTTTTTTATAACAATTAATACTTATGCAATTGACCCCGCAATAATACACACACACCAGTCATATGCTCAGAGAACAACATTCACCATAATAAAAGTTTAGAGTTAAACAGTTATTACAAACCAGGGTCACACTTAACTACATTGCTGAATAATACTTCGACATGAAGCATTTCAACAATTAAAAGTTTATTACATGCTTACACACTTAATTATACATAAGGCTACCAAGGCTCGTCTGCCTCTACGCTACCTCAGGAATCGGTGCCAACGTGATCTCGAAAGGTCGTCTTCCCCCTACTCTCTTGCGGGGTGTTCTGCGGAGTATCGGCATACCTAGCTGTAGTATAGATAAGTAGCAAGAGTGAGCTATAATAGCTCAGCAAGATAATATTGTAAACTAGAATTTAAAATGTGACCAGGTATACATATATATGCATATGTAAGCGGTAACCAATTATAAACTTTAAGGAAGAATAAAGCTCTTATTTAATAATACATCATCCACTTACTATTATAAGAAAGACATCTAGGATAATATAGTATCAGTTTCTCTTCTTAAATAATATAACAATCAATACACTCTTTCAATGTAATATTTCAAGATAATATGAATACTTGAATAAATCTCTCACTATCATCATCTCATTTCCTTCTTATGCAACAATTATATAAATTAATATAAAATCAGTTTCTCTTCATCTATAACAATAATTCCATCGTTTCATATCATTTTCCCTTTCCAGCATACCAATCTGACTTTATCGTCGATTCTTTGTTCAAAAATTTTGGGGGTTTTCACTGTTGCCGAATACGTGAGGCACGATGATCAGTCGTCCTCCGTACCCGTCCCTTTTTACTACCGGTAGAAGGAATGAAGGCCACCTGCTAACATCATCCCTGGAGGAAGGCCACCTGCTAACATCCTCCGTTGGCATCTTCGTGCCGAATCATATAATGAATGCTAGACTATGTCGCACACAGCCCTGACACAGCCTCTTACGCAAGTTTGTTGCTAATCCCCCTTTTTATAAAATCCTTATTCCATTTATCAACACCATTTCACATTTCCATTCCCGTATATCATTTCCATTTCCATTTATTATTACTCATATCATTTCCATTCTCGCACATTATTTCTATAAATTATATATATAACATAACACTTTGATTATGATTCAGATATCTCTTTTCTATTCAAGAAATCAAATATGCTTTTATATTCATAAAATATTCCGTCTATTTAAGAGTAGTAAATAATAACCAAATAATATTCATCAAACCACTAATACTCAAAAAGAATATTTATAATATAGCATTATAAACCATATAACCCTAGATAACAACTGATACCATTTTCTTTCATATCTCTTTTACCCTAGAGCATATTCGCTCCATTCGTAATCCTCTCTATATTCATTTTTCAGAAATCATATCCATCTCTCTTTAATTTCCCAAAATCAGGGGAATATATTCTTTGCAATATAGCAACAAAAGCATCACATATACATATATATATTCCATGATATCATTTTTATTCCGAAGATAAATAATTTTCAAAGTAAGGATAGAAGAATCTTGCCTCGATCTCGGTAAGTCGGAAGTATAGCTCGTGGCTCTCCCGAAGTTTCTTCTTGAAGCTTTAACAACCCTTAACAAGCCTTGGGATATGCTTAATCAACCTTATACTAGCTTGGATCAACACATCTTGGCCTCTGTATCAGCTTTGATTTGAGCTATAGATCACCAAAAACAAAGCTTCCTAGCTATGGTTTTGAGCTCCATCTTTCCGCTGGACAGAAACTGGACAGATTGGGTTCTCCAACTTTGAGCATGGATTTGACTAGGCTATACTACTTTGTTGGCCATGAAATTTTGTACGAATCTTCCCCATATAGTGAAGAAGTTATGGTTAAAATTTGGTGATTTTATCGTGGATAGAAATGGAGATATGAATTTGTCTTTGTGCTTGGTTCTTGCTTGGCAGATTTTTGGAGAATGAGAGAAATGGTGTTTTTCTTGGTGGTGGTGGTGATGCTTTTGTTTTCTCTCTTGAATAATACATGTATCTATCTCTTTATTCATCCTCATCTTCTCTTGGTGTGTTGTCATCTCCTTATTGGTTCATTTAGATGGTCTTTATCCATCCATAATTGCAAGATAGTCCTTAGCTTAATGGTTATTGCATCCAAGTCCTTCCTTTCATTTTATTATTGCACCAAGGGGTTTCTACTCTTAAATATCTTCACATACACTCCTTGTCTTGTGGTTGGGCCAAGAATTGGGCCTTTACCAAGCTCCTAGGGCTTTTTGATTGGGCTTTATGCAAAGTTCTTTAGTCGTTTGACTCACCGATTGAATTCTGTGATCGTCCCAGTGGTTTATCTATTTTTGTAAATCTCTTGGATATATAATACTCTCCCACATTATATCTTAATGTGTTAGGGTGGTTCTAAACCTCAAATAGATATTAAATCCAATATCCTTTGTATATTCTCTTTATCTCAGAAATTGCTCTCTTGGTTTCTCAAGCGTTCTCTAACTCGCTCACTAACTCGTTTACATTCTCTTTACTCTAGGATTATATTCTAAATCCTCTTTCTCTCATAATATATCCTCCCTTGGACTTCTAATATTTAATATCCTTAACTCATGATTCATTTGCTTGATCGCTAATCTCGTTATAAAGTCTCAGTAGTTTTGGAATCATTTAACAATCCAATTTCCTCCAGCATTTCCTTAACTTAATAATTCCTTGGTTTAATCTAATTTTAATATTTCCTCAAGATATAAATCCTTTAGTATTTCTATACTCCTTCATATCACATTCCATAGAGTCTCAATTGAAATAAAAAAATCCTTAAAATCCATACTCAGGAATTTCTGAAATCCATTATCATTTTGAGTCACTCATTTTCATAGTACAACATTAATATGGTTCCTGATTATTCATTTTCCATTTCAAATCTAGGTTACTTACATACCCTTTCCCTAAATCCTCAAAATGACTATTCATTTAGGCACTGTAGCATTGCAACAGTTAGGGTTATTACATGGGTCGATTAGCTCCGTACCAGCAGAAGGGAAATAGAGGAGTTACCCCTGGAATGATTCAGTTCCGGATAAATACTGCAAAGTAAGTCTGATAGGTTTCACCTGTCATTAGCAAGACTTTTCTTCAGGTGTAGTTGTATAAGTAAAGTTGTGTAAGATTCTGGATTGTATAGATGAATTGTAACATTCAGTGTTACTCTGATTATCGTTTCTGTGGCTCTAACTTGTAAGTTTGATAGATTGAGGTCTGGAGTGGTGTATTGTTGAGTTGTAAAGCTAATACAAGTATGATATGGATCGATGGTGAAGTGATGACCTGAATCCCTGACCTCGGATTTGGGGGCGTTACAGAAATTGTATCAGAGCAATAAGTTATAGTACTCAGAAACGAGAGTGTTGAGAGTTAAGTCCAAGTAGGAGAATGACATAAGAGATCATAGTAAGTTTACTATTGGATTGCCGAAAGAGGTACCGGTGAGTGGAATTGATTGGAATGTTTACTTGAGGTATTATACTAGGATCGATATAATCCTTAGAGACCTTCAAAATGATGAGTAGAGAGTTGGGAGTCGTACCTGACTTATCTGATGTAATGATATAGAAAGCAGACTGAAACCTCAAGAGTAGTTGAGGAAGAAGTAATATTGCCAATATGATTGGATGACTTGGCTGGCATAAATTTTATTACCCATAGTCCTTCACAGTTTAGCCATAAGGTGGCGGCATTTTAAGAATCGAGAAGTTTAGACTTCCTTACATAATTAAGGGTACTAGTACTTGAATAATGAAAGGCCTTTATTGTGGCTATAAGACTTGATTTTCGACAAGTAACGGTTTTACCGAAAAAAGTGGTTACTATACTATTATGGATTTCATTACCCTCGATGGAGAATTTTACATATGTTATATGAGAACGTAATCGTAAGACTAGCATGCTAGACGACATCAAGCACGATTCGTAGGGACGTGATGGTTAAACTCGAAGAAAAAACATGGGGAATTAATGATATAACTCCAGTGAAGTTAGATATGGTCGTAACGAGCGATGCGGCAATCTCAGGATCCACTAGAAGAGAGACAAGTGAGTCTAGAGCGGAATCCTTTGATAGAGAATTTATCAAAGACTACGTATATATACTTGTAGATCTCTATATTGTTGGTAACGTATGTTCACGTGCACACACCCGCCACTAAACCTATGGACTGCATTGAGATCCTTGAGAGATCTCTTTGATATGTTCCCAGGGGAAACTGGCCACTTGTGATTCATATCGGAGGCATGGAGTAGGACCCTATGGACTTAGTAGGTGTCCCTGGAATGATGTGAAGCATGGTCTTCAAGATAAAGAACGGAAATAATAGATATAATTGCGAAACCCTAACTCGATGAGTGACTTTAAGATGATGATTGAGAGACACACTAGTGGATATCTTGTATTATGAAGACGAAGAGTTGGAGTTATCCTAGTAATGGTGATAAGGAGATGTAGGAATAGTCATCAACTTACTTTGGTAATTACTAGCTGGTGCACTACTTCATTTAATTTATGCGTGAACCAGGTTATCTCGATTAGTATATCAGGTAACCCTTCTAGCTTTCTACCTCGAACTTGTGGAATAACAACTAGTGATATACTTTTTCTAAACCAGGATTTATCAAAAATAATTTATTTGATCCATGAGCATTATATTCGAAGTTTATGACTATCTTGTTCTGCCCAGGCCAATTTACACTTTCTTTCAATTACCCAAGGAATTTTCAACAAACATTTCCCTCAATAATCGACGAATATTCCTTAATGAATGTTGATGTTCTGTAACGCCCCAAAATTCCCTATAGAAATCCAGGTCGTCACATTTCTTGCGGAATATTCAATCACCTGCTCACAATAAAATTTACAACAATATTCGTAATAAACTCCACAATTACTCCACGGGTTATAGTCTTAGAACAAGTACTCCATAATCCAAAAGATTTTACATCTCAAATTCACTTCCCAGAATCTCCTAAATACTATTACAACTCCAAAGTACTAGATAATAAAACATTTTACAAACATCTTCCCAGCTTGTACCCTCCTCAGATAATATAAGGCCAACACGCTGAATCAGTCATCTTTCCTCTTCCCTTTATCACGGTTTGCCGTACTAGTGCTAGCCCCGGATGCCGTTGTTTAGTAATATATAAATAGCAAGAATGAGTGAAAGAATGCCCAGCAAGTATATACCAGATTAAATAACAACAACTCGTTCAAAAAAAAATGTTTTTACCCCTTTTATAAAAACTTCTTCACTAATATAAATATATATAATTTTGAAAGAATTCAACTCGGAAGTTTTATCAGTCTTGAAACACTACTCATATGAAGGAATAAATATATCTCAACAACTTGTCAAAGTACTACTCGAATATAATTCAATAACTTCTCGGAACTACTCAATTTGATTTAGACTTCTTCTCGAAACGCCTTCTCAAGTAATGGATGATCAGTCCATTGTCACATCTCATTTTCTATCGATATAAAGGATGGTCGACGTCTTGAACCACCCTAAATACTTCTCAGAAGGATGAGCCGAATTGCTAGGACCACCACCCTAAATACTTCTCAATTTGGGCTGGTGCGTTACTCCGGTCACTTTTTGCCATCTCTAGTCCAGAATATAAGGTGTAGGAATTATCGATCACCTTCAACAAGAAATCGCTTAGGTGTCATGGTAAAATAAAAGATTACTCCAATATCGTTCAGAAACAATGAACGATAAACACCTCCAATAATTGGTTTTCCTCTCGAATGAGTAAAGGAAATATTTATGATGAACTATTCTGATCATGGGTTCGAAATGAGATGACCCATGTTAGTATTCTCAACATACTCTATATATATAACCCAACTCTTATATATCAAATCATATATAGTATGAAGATATTACTTAATATATCTCTATCACCTCCTCTGCGAGTACGAATGAAATAACTCGCTAAACATCCCAACAATATGGACCAACTCATTAAATAAATTTGAACAACTCGTGTAATAATATATCTGGATAACAGCTCAACAATAATATACATGCATGTAAATTGCATGAATGAAATCCGGTATAAACAACTAGATAGGATAGTTACGTTTATGTTTTGAAAATTGACTTAGCATACTTATGCATTTAAAATACATAAATACTCTAAACAATAGAGTATGTACTAGTAAACTTACCTGGTACTCCGGATGTAGCACGGCTCGTAGCGGGATCCGACAATCTAACAAAGTCAAGAAAACACGCGATTAATCCTCTACACGATCCACTTATAACTCAATAATCAGACACTTAGCCAGTCACAAACAAGGCACTAAGGTGTCCCTCTTGACTTGTACTATGTCTTTGTTAATCGAAAACGTGTTTCGACTTAAGTGAAGTTTATACTTAAACTTTTAAAAGGTGTTAAGTGGTTAATCTCGAATGTTCTAATTGTTTATAGATCATCGAGCAGACCCAGGACACGCTATCTCTACCCACACCCGATTACCAGGCAAGTTTCCAATACCTTGGAACTGTTGTTGTGATAATATGTATATCTGTTGTTTCTGATACATATGCCATAGCATGCATGCCTATTATCAAATTATATTATGATACATGTTCCCTGAATTGATATTGGCTTATAGACTAGATACGAATTATCAGTTATAAGCCAGATTGTTTCGGTAAGACCCTTAGCGAAGGGCATATGATATTCATTCTTAAGTATAGACCGGAAGTGGGTGTTTTGAGATATAGATAGTCGTGGAAACCCGGAGGGATTCCAACGGCAGATTATTATTTATTTTGAGGAATGTTATTATTTAACGTTATTTATATTTCCATAAAGTATCAACTACTTGGAAATCTTTCGAGGAATGTTATTCGAGTATTATCTCAGCCGAGAGATATTAAATGAATGTTAGTTTCGAATATTCATTTAGAGTTGATTATTTAATGAATATTATTTTGATATTCATTGGAATTTTATTTATTAAATGAATATTACTTTCGAATATTCATTTAAGGTTTTATGTACTTGATGAATATTATTTTAAAATATTCATTGGAAGTTTTATTTACTTAAGGGATGTTATTTCGAATATTCCTTTAAAGTTTTGATTACTAAATGAATATTATTTGGATATTCATTTAGAAGATTATTTATTAAATGAATATTCATTTAAGGTTTGACTTATTTATTGAATATTATTTTAACTAATTATTGGAGTTTAATTATTTAATGAATATTATTTTGAATATTCATTTAAGGAAGGATTTATTTAGTAAATAATTCTATATATTCATTCGAGGATTACTTACGAGCAATATTATGATTTAATAATATTCCGTAATTTTTATTGAGTTAATAAATATTCTTGGAATATTTATTTAATTCTTTTAAATTCTTTTTAAAATGATTTATATTATTCGAAGATTATCTTTCACCTCCAGATATTATGTAAATATTTCGGAGTCTTTTTACGACTATTTTATCAAGAAAAGGTTCCCAACTCTTTAATTTTCATTTAAATCTATCTTAAAAGGATTTAAATGCTCGCTCAAACTTCCATATTATAGGGGAACCTACTTGAGCAATGTTATTTATCTTGTTGACTTCCCGATCATAAATCTTGTAAAACTATTCTTTTCACTCGCAACTTGGTTGCTGTTTATCAATTGAATCTTTGAGTAACCTTCTCATCATTCGAGGGGTAAGATTATTGGAACAAGATGGTATCCTCTAATAAGCAGAAGCTTGAGAGATACGATGTTGAATTTCCTTTCCAACTAGATACGACTACTTTGTGGAGTCTTATCAACAAGTATCATACTTGGGGAAAGGGGGATGAACTTTACGTTCAGAGTCGTGAACTTCTTTTCGAACTTGGAGTCGTGTAAGAGGCCGAGTAGCGCCGGTCCATCCTATTGGCCCAACCGTTGGCCGGGGAGATCTAACAGGGCGGTAGACAAGTAAATCCGTCAGTTCTTCCTTCTACCGGTAGTAAATCTAAATTGATCTGTACAATCTGCGACTGATCATCATAAGGATTGGAACAGCGGGCGCGGTGAATACTCCAACATTAGTTCATCATTCAAATTCTTTTATTTTTTGCAACATTATCATTGTTGGCAGTATTGGAAAAGTATTCATAATTGGAATTGCAATATTTTTCCTGCAAGTTCCTCTTTTATGATAAATGATAATATCTTGCTTATCTTTGACATAGCAGATATTCCCACCTATATATGCATTTTGAGTTACCTTGTAACTTCATCGTTTATGTTATACTGGCATCATTTCCGTAAATGCATGGCATATGGTTTGAAAGATACTTTTGAACTGTTATATATTATCGTTCAGTTATACATTATTATTGGTGGGCTATTGCTCACCCTTGCTTTATTATTATATCACAACAACAGCTAGACCAGATGACTCGCACAAGGCGCACTCGACGCTGGCGAGGACGATAAGACTACCAGAGCCAAAGAGAAAGCTATTGGTAGGATAGATTCATTCTTTCAGTACCAAATATATGGGCTAGTATGACTTATGCAAATGGATGGCAAAGAGTATGTATTTATATTGTAATTCTTTTGGGTTGTAAGAACTCCAAATGTGATTAATAAAATTTGATTGTTACTCTGATTTCATCTCTGGGACTATAACGGGTGTGTTTTATAGTGTTGTGTTGGGTCATAAAGATGTAATTTATTTTATGTTGAAGTAATTTCAAGTATTGTGGACAGAAATGGAGACCGTAACGACCGAATCCCGGACCCCGGATCTGGGGGTGTTACAGAAATGGTATCAGAGCGTACGTTAGAAACCCTAGAGATGAGGTGACGTTAAAACAATAAATTCACTAAGATAATAAGAACTCTTGCCAAGTTCATAGTCGGACTACTTAATGTAGTGATGATATATAAAACCCTTATGGGAACTCTTATGTATCATGATAGTAACTTATCTCGATATCGTATCGACGAGTAAGGGGACAGACCTTGAGGCATACAAGCAACAGCACGATGATGCTTTATTATATGTTGAAGATCAGTGGGTAAATTCGATAGAGGACCCTACTGGAGACCCGGAAGAGGTTTCAGCAGATAAGGACAGTCCTGTTAGGATAAGGAGCTTACCCTTGAGGAATGAGGGCCGCAGCCAGAAAGACTGAGATGATTAAGGTATAGTGCTCAGAAAAGTGAGCATAAAGAACTGAGCTATTAGCAAGAAAACTGAAGATTCATGTTGGATTCGTAGCCGGACTACTGGATGTAGTACCAGCAAGTAAGACGGATTGGAAGAATCACTTGAGATCTTATACGGGAATAGATAAGAATCCTTAGAGACTTTCATATTAACGAAGAAAGATCTAGAGGGATGTATGATTATCAAAGACATCGATATAGGACGAGGAGCAGAGTCCCTAGGAATAGTTGAGAAGGAGGCAGTAAGTGCCATATCATTTGATAAATGTATTAGTATGAATATTGTCAGTAATAATTCACCATGAGAAGGCAGATGTCATAGGTTATAATTGATGGAATCAAATTGAGGTTAATGAGGTGGTTTTATTCAGGGAAATGTTCATTTTATGAATGAATCAGTTAAAAAGTAAAGACATTGGGAAGTGACAGCATGATTGGATAAAGTTATATAAGGAAGTAGTAAGAAAGACAATGATCTCAGAACCTACCGGAAGATAAGACCAGTGAGTCAAGATGAACTCGTAATGAGACTACTGTCAGAGACTAAGTATAGGGTTATTTCAACTCAGTTAAATGATGAACCAAAAACGTTAAATGCATGTGATTCAGAGGAATATTAAATTCTTTCTTTTCGTTGAATGGATTATAGTAGTTACCTTAAGTTTACTCCGACGCGGAATTATAATGGATCAAGTAATACGATCAGCAGTTAAAGAGAAAAATGTGAGAAAATCTTCCTGGAGCTAAAAGATGAAAGTAGTAATGACCAAGAGTTGGAATTGCTTAATGGAAAATGGAGACTTTGTGCTTCCAACAACGCTTCGCATAAAGGATTATGATGTGTGCTTGCGCAGCACGATAAAGTACTTGCGGATGTGTTCGGACAGCACGGTTCAGCAGGTTCGGATGGCCTTAGTAGTGCCAATTTTGTGGAACAACCAACTCCGACGGTAATGTTCCTTCTGAGACTAGTGGTTAGGTAGACTGACATTTGGTAATATTGAATATCAGGACGTATAGGTATCAGGACGTTGTGACAGGTTTCAGTTTGAAATTTTTGATTCCCTTCTAAGGGATGTATATAATTGGTTCCTCTCCAATGGTTAAACTTCCAATCTGATGACGATTATTTCGTTAACTATGACTGCTTATGGTTCTACCTGCTTGGAGGTTCATAGAACTATTCTTTAGGTTTCGAAACTGGTCTCCTTAATGTTACCAGTAGGTGGATAGATTGACCAAAATTTCCCTGATTCTGGAAACGAATTCTGTGAATTTTGGCAAACCTTGTCTTTCTGATTATCAGAGAACGTCATGGAATAGAGTAGAAACTGGGGCGAACACTGTGAATTGGGTAAGGTAGCCGCTATATGGTTTGGTGGACAGACCCCGATTATCGCGATTGATTGTAGAAATATAATGGTGAAGTTGAGATTGGACGGGAACAGGAAATGTAAGTAAGAAACCAGCCGGACTGAGAAATTCCGGGATTGACTTAAATGAAAAGGCTGTTATGCTAGGAATTGTAAGCTTGTATGGCACGTGGGATTGATAAGAATAGTTGAAAAGATAAAAGTAGAGGAAAGGTGAACGGAGACGGTGCCGAGTAATCGATCAAGACTTATATGAAGTAAAGTTTTGGAAAGGTAGAAAGGTATCAAAGAAGAAGGCACTATGCCTGCAATTGCTAGAAAATTAATGCTATTAGCCAACCTCTAAAATCATATATTTTTATTTTAGTGTGGCCAGTTGAGGCCAAGTCACAAAGGATTATCAAGTGACTAGACCAGCAATGAAAGGACAAAAGCAGGGTTGCTTCTAAGTAAGCACCGACTGCAAGGGCTTCTAATATAAAGGAAATATTAATGAGATCGAAGGAATCTTCTACTGAACCCTTTGGAACCCATGTTTTGATTGGGAAATTACTAGACCTTTTTGGAATGGGGTCACCCGTATATATGATCGTCCAAGATTACGAGTAAAAATAGAAGTATAGTGACTTGAGATGTATGATGTTAGGGTATTATAAATACCATGAATATCTTATGACTAAGGAAAGTAAACAATGAAGGTTTATGAAGAAAGTATAGAAATGGTCAGAGATTGATCAGTGTGCTGTAGAAATTTTGCCTAAGGCAAGTACCTTTGAGAAGAACAATAAGTACTAACAGATTCACGTTGAACTCGACCAATATCTTCCAAAACATCCTTGCTACCATTACCAAGTTCTGTAAAAGAGCAGATAGACATACGTTGTCTTTTGGAAGGTCAAATAGGCTGACAACTATCTGAAAGAAGAGGTTAGCATTAAGCTACCGATCGATTATCAAATGAGAACAATTGAAAAGAGACCCTTATTAAGGATACATGGTTTGATTGCCAATTATAGGATGCAAGAATTCCTTGGCAGTTGAATTAAGGATAGGATATCCACAAATTAAGACAAACCCTGGGGAATGCACAAGGGATGGCATTAACCCTAATAAAGACATTGTGAATTCAGATGATATGAGTTGGATTTGCTAAGGCAACAATGACCTGTAAGGATTATTAAAAAGAGTTCTGGAAAGGACATAGATAGAATTATTAGAGTATTGATCAATGACGTCTTGCTATACCCTGTACCTAGAAAATGCAGAAGGGATGATGAGGACGACCTAAGGAACCTTACAAGGAAAAAGTTAATATACTGAGTTTCAAAATAGAAGTTTGGTAGAGAATGTAAGACCCAATAACAATAATGCCAGATGAGGCATGTATGAAACCATGATGAGGTATGGATGGAACCAAAGAAGGTCGAGATTATCCTAGAACAAGAAAGTACTAAGAGAACAAATATCCTAGGTATGATTGAGAGTAACTTTGATAAAGTTCCCACGGGAAGGTGGAAGCAATGACTTATGGAAAAAGACTGATAGATATTTTTTTTTCTCCTTCAGCAGAGCTTAAGGGAGAATGCTTTCACCCAACAATGATGGGAATGAGGTAGAAAAATTTGAGTTGGAATAGATCCAGAGAACATTGATTACAAGAAATTATTATTATCAGGAAAGGCCAATGAGGTGGCCGACAGTCTAAGTATAGAGGAATAATTACAAATGTGCATACCGAAGGAACAGAATGATATTTGGAGGGACCTTGAAGGTCATATTGGAATGGAGGAATTTACATTCCTTCTGATGATTGTGCAAGAATCGACGGTAATAATAATTTAATTAAAGATTCGGTTCCTGATGGTGTCTTAAGCATATTAGATACTTTAGAAGATCCCGTTTTAAGGCAACCCAGGACCATGATACAAAATTGATGAAGTAAACCGTTAAGTTTCCATTCTTTTATGAAAGCTGAATGAGTGATAGTTTCATCAACCTGACATGGCTGCGATGCTTGAAACTCTTCTGCAATTTTATCTACTTCATGTAATATCTACATCAAGTTCAGGAAGTATTCCTTATGGATATTGAATAGTGATTTCTTTGTCTCCCTAGAGGATTTGAAACCCGTATGGTTAGCTATTAACGCACTACGAGAACAGCAAATGTGGGTGATTCAACTAAGGGCTACATTAATATGGTGGCGATTCTTCTAAGAAATTAGATAACAATGCATAGATAAAAGATAGTGCTGCTATTGATAAGCTAAATGGCATGTTGATAAATGACAAGCAAGTTTGTGTTAGTGTACTTCTGCGCAAACAAGATAGAGAATATGAGGTTGATGATTCATGATGCTAAAGGTATTCCCGTGGAAAGAATTAATGAGACTTGGAGAGAAGGGTAGTTGAGCCCGAGAATTATTGGGCCATCTAAGAGTTTAAAAGTGTTCAGAAGGTGGCATTCGAGCCAGCTTTACCCCCCAAAACTTATAGCATGATCGTAACGTGTTTCATGTGGCAAGGCTACGCCAGTAAAATGCAGATGCTCGATAGATGATAAGAGTACGAGCAGGTAGATATACGACCTGGTCTGACTTACGAAGAACAACCTGTGGAAAATCACGGATAGAAAAGAACAAGTGATGAGAAACAAGGTTGGCAAAAGAAGATTATATTGGATCTAAGTTAAAGAAATCGGCCAGATTCATTTCGGAGGGTTTAAATTGGAATAATGTGATTGATAAAGAAAAGACTGGGAAAGCAACTATGGAATGTGAAGCAAGGAATGTTATGAATGGATTAATAAATGGGCTTTCTGATGAATTCTCGAGATGACAACCTGACAGTGTTAGTATTGTGAATATGATAGAGTTAGCAGCGTGGCATGGGATGTCAGTAACAATGATGTCAATTGAGAAACCTAAGATTAAACCTAAAAGGTTGAAGGAATTTTCTGAAGTGAGCGTTGCTAAGATTAAACAAGAGTATAGGTCCATAGAATAATGGACAAAGCAGCAAGATATGTTGACTCGTGAGATTGCGATCAAATAGTATTGGATATAATTATGATTATTTTTCTTCTTTGATGAACCTCTATAATTCAGAGGAAAATTCTGAGTATGATATTTTACAATCATGAAAACTTTCTATAATCCTTTAGAGTTCTTTTCTTTTCTTCTCTCTTATTCATCTTCTTTATGAATAGAGAAGAACAACCCTTTAAGGAGGGGAGGTACTGCTACGTGACTATCTATCTGGGTGATAGAAGTCTAAGTGGAATACCATATAACTTGTTTAAATTGCTTGTCAAGTACTAAAGGCTGACCCCCTTCTGTACTAACTATGCAATATAACAAATGTTCATTAATCATAGTGATCTCTCAATAAATCTTTCCACTTCTCTATATTGATCGAGATTGCGAAGATTAAGGCAATCAGGAAATGCACAGTGCGAGGGAGGTTACCTCCGTATTCGTAGTGTGATAGTGATACCAATGTTACTGCAGGTATCAATAAGGATAAGACTGAGTAAGAGCATAACCCGAATAGTGTGTTATACGGAAAGTAGCAAAGTTGATGGAAAAAGGATAAAGTATGGATTGTAGCACTAGAAGATGTGTTGAGAAAGGGTAGAACGACTAAGAATTGACCGGGAAGCTAAAAAATGAACGACAGACAAACAACTATTTGCTTCCTACCTGATTCTAGGACAGAATCCTTTTAATGAGGGGAGACTGTAAGAACCCAGATTTTGGATAGAATTAAAACTTTTTATTATGTATGGATGTAATAGTGAATAGTGGGTACGACTATGATCTAACGAATGTTCTAATGAATGAATGGAATGGATTTGGATTCAAATACTTATATGTCATGAAGAATGCTATTGGTTGACAATCTAGATAAGAATTATCTATCTCCTAGAAAATTAAGATTTGATAATTCCAAGGGGGAAGGTTATTCTTATGTCATCCAAATCGATATTTGTTATCAGTCCAGTGGTTCCGTAAAAGGGTTAAGGAACGATCGAAAGAGAACAGGGACATCTATATAACCTAAAAGAATAAGTAAAGAATAAGTGGTGAATAGTGATTTTGGTGGACGTAGGAATATTATTAGACAACGTTATATAGAAGTACCCGGAACGAAATTCTGAGTTCGTATTAGTGATCCAGGGGGAAAAGAGTGTATCTAAAAGCTGTCGGATTCTGAAAAATGGCACTTTTATTTTCTCCAAGATTTCCTTGGACACTGAAAGACTTAAGGAATTATTGAAGGGATTTAAGGAATATAGGTTCAAGAATTATTAAGAATAATGGAGTATAGTATTATAAATATTAAGAAGGTTTCCGGTAAAACCCTAACTAGAAATCCTTGGGATATTCTTTCGAACGATCAATGAAATTGAGCAATAATCGGATAAAGAAACAAGTAGAGAGCCAAGATGCATGTATGTGCGAGTGGATAAGAGCAAGTAATCAAGTAGTTACCAAGGTTGTAATAACCCTAACTTCAGTAATGTTACAGTGGTCACATGAATAGTAAATTCCGAGGATTTAGAGAAATGGTATATAGGTACCCTATAATGGAAACATAAAATGAATAAACAGAGACCATATTAGTGTCGTACAATGGAAATAAGTGACTCGAAATGACGTTAGATTTCAGAAATTCCTGAAGCATGGATTTTGAGGATTTTGATTTCGAATAAGCTTCTATTGGATATTAAGGAGCATGGAAACATTATAAGAATTATATATTGAGGAATTAGTGAATTTAGATTTAACCTAGGGATTATTAAGTTAAGAAATACCAAAGGAAATTGGATTGTTAAATGGTTTCAAAACCACTGAGATAATGAGGTACATTCGAAACGAACCACAATTAGACGAGTATGGAGATTAAACAACCAAGATTATAACATAACAAGGATATATACCACATTATTATTACCAAGAATGCTAGTAAATTACTTAGGAAAATCAAGAAAAAAGATTAAAGGATGCATTGGATGACATCATGAGTGACATCACCATCCACTAACTTGTTTTAAGGGCAAATTAGTACTTTGGCAAGGATTAAACCACAAAAATATCTACCAAGCTTCCACCATACACTAGATTAACAAGAGATTAGTAAGATAAGATCAAAAAGAAGCAAAAGAACTCTCCCCCTTCCTCATCTTTCCATTCGGCACAAAGAAAAAAAAAGAGAAAAAGGAAAATCAAAACCCTAGTAAAAATCAACTACAAATCTAAGGAAAATTCATGGAGTTTCTTGGAGGTTAGAAAGAGATATTCACAAAGTTTCAAAGCCAATCATCATCTTCTTCATAGGTAATAAAATCATTCAAGTCACTTGATGAATAGTAGTGAATAGTAGAATCTTAGAGTTAACTTTGTTTTTATGGATCTTTTAGTTAATTCAAGGTTGTTCAAGGTGTGTCCAAGGATTACTAAGGATTATTAAGTGTTCTTCAAGCTTCAAAAAGGTATAACAACCCTTGCCCTTTTGTGTTTATGATGGATAATGTTATGTTTAGTGATTAAGTGGTATAAAGGTTATGTTTATGATGTTATAGTTGTTTATATGTGTTTGAATGATTATGGAAATGTGTTGTGGACTTGTAACCATGGCTGGTGAAGCATACCACATGGTGTAGGTGAGGATTATTGTGTTTGATGATTGATTTTGGAGGAGTTTGATTTTGGAAAGTACGAAATTATAGCCGTTATAATGCCCGATTTTCGTTAGGATATAAATTGCCCTGTTTTGGACCCCCTGCATCCGTATGATACCCTACTGTCCAGGTCCCTAATTAACTATGAAATGATAGAGCTTAGTTCATAGATCGTTTTGATATAAGGTGCGTTAAAATCTGATGAACGGTTTAGGAGAAAAGTCAGTTTTAGTGGAAGCGGTTCAGAAACCGAGAAACTGTAAATGTATCAAACTTGAGGTTACAATTACCATACTTTAACATTGTTAAAAGTCACGAAATTTTGGGATATGGTAGTAGTGTGGTCAAAGAACTATTTCCAGTTGACCTTACGTTAAAATTCGAAATCCATATTTTCTGAGAATTTTTACAGTTAAGTGTGGTCGTTAAGGAAAATGGTGAAAACCCCTGAAACTTCGACTTAGGTTATAAATGGTTAAGTTCTTGAACCTTTGGGGTAATAAGAATACTTTAAATATATATTAAAATTTCAAAAGGTAATGTTATACAAGAGTGTAGTGAGTAAGAGATGTGGTTCTAACGACGGTCCTTTTGTGTTTATAGAAACTCCGGAAGAGGGACGAGCCATATCGTCAGGATATCGAAACCGAGGCAAGATTTCTTCTATCCCTATTTGTAAAACTACTTATCTTCATAAAGAAACTTGATTTTGTGAAATATATATGTGATGCTATTATTACTATATTGTGAAGAAATTGTCTTCCTTGAGTATTAATATTGAAAAGAAAGATATCTGAAGATGTATATGAATATGGATATGAGTATAAGATGTATATGAATATGAATGAGAGTATGAGATGGATATGTATAAAGATGAGTATGAGAATGGTATCAGTTGTTATCGAGGGTTATATGGTTATAATATTATATTAAAAATGTTCTTATTAAGTATCAGTGGTTTACTAAACATTATTTGATTTACATGCATCACTCTTAAAATAGATGGAATATTTTACGAATATAAAAGTATATTTGATTTCTGAATTTGAAAGAGAGGTCTGAATCATAATCAAAGCCTTATGATATATATATATATTTTATAGAAGTAATGTGCAAGAATGGAAATGATATGAGAGAATGATATGTGAAAATGAAAGTGAGAAAATGGAAATGGAAATGATATTTTGAAAAGAGAATAATGATGTGATAAAGAGGGGGATTGCAACAGACTTGCGTAAGTGGCTGTGTCAGGGCTGTGTGCGACACAGTCCAGCATTTATTATTTTTATTATGGCACGAAGATGCCAAGGGAGGATGTTAGCAGGTGGCCTTCCTCCAGGGATGATCTTCATTCCTTCTACCGGTAGTAAAGAGAGAGCAGGTACGATTAGGCGACTGATCATCGTCCTAACGTATCAGGCGACAGCAGATATCCCCAATGTTTTTAAAAAGAAAGTGTAGACAATGGTTTTCAGATTTCTATACTGAAAACAGAATAATGATATGAGATGATGGAATGATGATTACAGATGAAGAAAAACTGATATTATATTATATTAGATTTCTATACTGAAAACAGAATAATGATATGAGATGAGGGAATGATAGTTACAGATGAAGAAAAACTGATATTATATTATTGTGGATTTCAATACTGAAATCAGAATAACGATATGAGATGATGGTATTATGGATACAGATGAAGAAAAACTGATATTATATTAATATAGACTACTTTCTTATAATAGTGAGTGGATGATGTATTATTAAATAAGAGCTTTACTCTTCCTTAAGGATTTTAATTGTTTCCTGCTATTACATATGCCTATACATATATGTATACTTGTTCACATTCTAAATTTTAGTTACAGAATGATCTTGCTGAGCTATTATAGCTCACTCTTGCTATTTATGTATATAGCAGCTAGGTCCCATGCCGATACTACGTACCACACCCCGCAAGAGGGTAAGGGAAAGGCGACCTTTTGAGCGAGTGCTGGCGACCATCCCCGAGGTAGTGACAAGCGAAGGGGCTTAGTATACTTATGTAAATTAAGGGTGTAAGTTGTAATAAACTTTAGTTGTTGAAGTGCTTCCTGTAGAAGCTTTGTTCAACAATGTACTTAGTAAATTCTGGGCTTGTAATAACTGTTAACTTTAAAACTTTTAAATATTGTGGTTGTTGTTCTATGAGCATATGACTGGTGTGTGTGTGTATTAGTGTGGGGTCAACTGCCTATTTATTTACTTATTTATAAAAAAAAAAATAAAAAAAAAAAAAAAAAAACTACAGAGATATTGATATTGATCGGAAATTGGACCTTGACGGCCCGGATCCTTGACCCCGGATCTCGGGGCGTCACAGATGGTATCAGAGCTAAGAGTCATATGCTCATAAACAAAAGTGATAATAATAAATGTATCAGTTATAATATAAATTGTGAACTTCCATCAAGTTCAGGGGTGGTATATCGCAGGTAGTATTTACTTTAAGCATATATTATAATTTATTAGACTGTTACTAATAGAATTTTATGTTTTATTATAGGGAGCGGAGATGGTTGAGCCGAGTCAGGACCCCCAGTGGCTAGGGAGGTCAGAGCAGGAGCTATTAGATCTTCAGCTGGCCGGGGTAGAGGTCCCCGAGTATGCAGTTGAGGACCTCAGGGAGAGACGCCGGGCGGCGGCTAGAGAGCGATTAGAGAGAGATGAGGCAGAGGAGCAGAGACGGAGAGATGCTGTGGCCCTAGTGCCATATATGGGTAGACCTTCTACAGGATCTGACGAGGCAGGTCCTTCCAGAGTGAGATCGGAGATCCCAGAGGAGGAGAGGCCACTGCGTAAGAGGCCTAGGTTGTCAGTTATACCTGAGGAGCCGATTGAGTGGAGGGATATTCAGATGATTCCCACACCTGTCCGACCCATCCCGGAGCCGTCACCAGTTCCATCCCCACTACCTAGTCCTGACCCTATAGATGATCCTTTTGAGCAGTTTACCCCTCCAGGGCATTTTGGTTTCTTTGAGGAGGAGGAGGATCCTTCAGAGGATGCTGAGACAGAGTCGGTTCCTCCATCCCCACCCTTTGCACCACCACCACCTCCACCTGTGGATGCACCTCCCCTAGCTGTACCCCCTCAGGAGGCACCCTTACCGGCGGGTGACTCACTTTCAGCTACCTTATTGACCGAGTACTTTGCTCTTCAGGGACAGTTGGAGGAGTCCCGCAGGACTATAGACACCCTTCTACAGAGGTTAGAGAGAGGGAGAGGAGGGGTTATCCCGGATGGGATATCTCTGGGGATGATCAGTATTGAGCTACGAGCATTGGGAGATCTTAGGAGGTTGTTGGGTGATAGGGGAGACCCGGCGTGGAGGGCCCAGATAGTTGATACGGTTACTACCATGGTGGTCCAGATACGGGATGTTGTCAGGGCAGGGGTGTGAGCCGGGATAGTAGTTGTCACTAATCAGACTAGTCATCTTGCTGATGTCATTTTGGGGATTAGTTTAGTTGTCCACTGTTTTAATCCCAGTCTGATTAGAGGACAGTTAGTAGTACTTTTGGTGATATCGGATTAGTATGTACGACTATGTTTTGGGTTTCGAACCTTGTATTAGATGATGTATATTATTAGCAGTAAAAGATGTTGTAACCAAATTGTAAAATATTTATGTACATTAATGAAGTTTGTGCATTTCTATCTAAATTTTTTTGCTGTATATTTTTGTATAATAAATGTTGAGACTCAGAAATATTGATATATAAAAGGTGATTGACTTAATGAAAAGGCTATCGTGTTAAGGGCGATACACTTACCTACTAAAGTTATGGTATAACTAGATGTAAATCGCATGATAAAGATATTGTGGTATGCAAATGAGCTAATTAATGATATAATTGTGTATATAGAAATGATGTATATGGTAACCCAAATTCGGGTAATTAATAAGGACTATTGTTATGTACAGAACTATGCCGCCTAGACGTGACAGTAGAGCGAATGCAAGGGAAAATGAGAGAGACGAAAGAAGTCGAAATATCGAAGGTACTAGATTGAACGAAAATGCTCACAATGAAGAAAATCATGAAGAAGGAGAAGAGGAATCAACTGGCCAACAAAGGAATCCGGGAGGTGATCCCTTTGCCCAATTCATGGACTTATTAAGGCAGAATTTAGCAAATCCACAGAATCCTCAACCACCACCTGTTCTCCCCAATCAGGCAGCTAGTTCCTTTCGTGCCTTTAAGTCATTAAAGCCCCCAGAATTCGAGGGAACCACTAACCCAGTAGTAGCCAGGGCATGGCTAAAAGAAATGGAGAAAGCTTTCGAAATACTGAGGATAGAGGAAGATCAGAAAACAGTTTTTGCAGCCTATCTCCTAAAGGGAGAGGCAAATTACTGGTGGGAAGCTAGGAAGAACCTAGAGGAAGCGGGAGTGATAACCTGGGAGCGTTTCACTAGGGTGTTCCTAGAAAAGTATTCTCCTAGGTATCTAGAAAACCAAATGGAATTAAAGTTTCTGGAGTTAAAACAGGATAACCTAACAGTGGCAGAGTATGAAAATAAATTCTCAGAACTGTCGAGGTTTGTTCCCGAGTTTGTGCGTACTGAAGAACAACGTGCAAAAAGGTTTCAACAAGGGTTAAAACCCTGGTTACGAACGAGAGTGGCCCCATTTGAGTTAACTGATTATGCTGCAGTGGTTCAAAAGGCATCAATTATAGAGGCCGAGAGTGAGCAAGCTCAAATAGGTCGAGAGAATAAGAAAAGAAGATTTGAGGGCCCAAAAGGAGGTTCAAGTGAGGGAAGCTACTTTAACAAAGGAGGTAAAGGACAAAAATCTCAATTTGTAGGAAAATCGGGGGGTAACAAGACTACTAGTGTGACGGTGAGTCAGGGTGGAAAATCTTCGGGAACATTTCAGTCCAATCAATCACGACCACCATTACCAGATTGTGAGACGTGTGGTAAGAAGCATATAGGAGTCTGTAGAGTGCTGGGAATAACTTGTTTTAAGTGTGGACAAAAAGGACACTACTTTAACCAGTGCCCATCAACTGATGCAAACCCTAGAAGAGATGTTAAGTGTTACCAGTGTGGGAAACTAGGACACTTTGCTAGAGATTGCCGTTCAGGTGGGTCATACGCATCAGGACAGAGTGGGGCTGCTTCAAATAGGCCTACTGCTAGAGTGTACAACATGACCTTAGGGGAAGCGTTGACAAAACCAGATGCGGATACAGGTACTTGCTTTTTCGATTTAAATTTTGTGTGTAAGTCTTTGGTTAAGGATCGACTTAATCAATTAATGGAATAAATAAGTTAATAAAATAGATAAGGAAAATCAGTATCTGTTAAGGGTTAGGAAACGTTATGAAAAGAAAAGTAGGAGTGTTTTGGGAAAACACAAGCTTGTGGAGACGAACAGGAAATATATATTATAGGTAGTATTTTCTTACAATTGTTTTAAAGAATATTATTAGAGCTTATTTTCTGGAAAATTTTACAGAGAGGAGCTATAGGAATATTGAGGAATTAATATTTATGTCATGATAGAGATCAGAAGATGGTCAAACCATAAGTGAGATACACTACCATTCAGAAAAGGTCAATGTAGTGGCAAATATCTTCGTCAAAAGAGGAAGGAGAGACGAGATAATCTGGAATGACTTGAAACAGGAGAAGATTGGTGAGGAAAAGACAGTAAAAGGACTGCTATTGATAAACTAAATGGCATGTTGATGAATGACAAGAAGTTATGTTAGTATATTTCTGCGCAAACAAGATAGATATATTATAGAAGGAAAAAGGATAAAGGAGATAGTGTGGAAGTTAGAAGGTGTGAAGGAGAAAGATACTTATGGACATTTCCAACATGATTCCGGGACGGAATCCTTTTAAGGGGGGAAGGATGTAATAACCCTAACTTCAGTAATGTTACAGTGGTCACATGAATAGTAAATTCCGAGGATTTAGAGAAATGGTATATAGGTACCCTATAATGGAAACATAAAATGAATAAACAGAGACCATATTAGTGTCGTACAATGGAAATAAGTGACTCGAAATGACGTTAGATTTCAGAAATTCCTGAAGCATGGATTTTGAGGATTTTGATTTCGAATAAGCTTCTATTGGATATTAAGGAGCATGGAAACATTATAAGAATTATATATTGAGGAATTAGTGAATTTAGATTTAACCTAGGGATTATTAAGTTAAGAAATACCAAAGGAAATTGGATTGTTAAATGGTTTCAAAACCACTGAGATAATGAGGTACATTCGAAACGAACCACAATTAGACGAGTATGGAGATTAAACAACCAAGATTATAACATAACAAGGATATATACCACATTATTATTACCAAGAATGCTAGTAAATTACTTAGGAAAATCAAGAAAAAAGATTAAAGGATGCATTGGATGACATCATGAGTGACATCACCATCCACTAACTTGTTTTAAGGGCAAATTAGTACTTTGGCAAGGATTAAACCACAAAAATATCTACCAAGCTTCCACCATACACTAGATTAACAAGAGATTAGTAAGATAAGATCAAAAAGAAGCAAAAGAACTCTCCCCCTTCCTCATCTTTCCATTCGGCACAAAGAAAAAAAAAAGAAAAAGGAAAATCAAAACCCTAGCAAAAATCAACTACAAATCTAAGGAAAATTCATGGAGTTTCTTGGAGGTTAGAAAGAGATATTCACAAAGTTTCAAAGCCAATCATCATCTTCTTCATAGGTAATAAAATCATTCAAGTCACTTGATGAATAGTAGTGAATAGTAGAATCTTAGAGTTAACTTTGTTTTTATGGATCTTTTAGTTAATTCAAGGTTGTTCAAGGTGTGTCCAAGGATTACTAAGGATTATTAAGTGTTCTTCAAGCTTCAAAAAGGTATAACAACCCTTGCCCTTTTGTGTTTATGATGGATAATGTTATGTTTAGTGATTAAGTGGTATAAAGGTTATGTTTATGATGTTATAGTTGTTTATATGTGTTTGAATGATTATGGAAATGTGTTGTGGACTTGTAACCATGGCTGGTGAAGCATACCACATGGTGTAGGTGAGGATTATTGTGTTTGATGATTGATTTTGGAGGAGTTTGATTTTGGAAAGTACGAAATTATAGCCGTTATAATGCCCGATTTTCGTTAGGATATAAATTGCCCTGTTTTGGACCCCCTGCATCCGTATGATACCCTACTGTCCAGGTCCCTAATTAACTATGAAATGATAGAGCTTAGTTCATAGATCGTTTTGATATAAGGTGCGTTAAAATCTGATGAACGGTTTAGGAGAAAAGTCAGTTTTAGTGGAAGCGGTTCAGAAACCGAGAAACTGTAAATGTATCAAACTTGAGGTTACAATTACCATACTTTAACATTGTTAAAAGTCACGAAATTTTGGGATATGGTAGTAGTGTGGTCAAAGAACTATTTCCAGTTGACCTTACGTTAAAATTCGAAATCCATATTTTCTGAGAATTTTTACAGTTAAGTGTGGTCGTTAAGGAAAATGGTGAAAACCCCTGAAACTTCGACTTAGGTTATAAATGGTTAAGTTCTTGAACCTTTGGGGTAATAAGAATACTTTAAATATATATTAAAATTTCAAAAGGTAATGTTATACAAGAGTGTAGTGAGTAAGAGATGTGGTTCTAACGACGGTCCTTTTGTGTTTATAGAAACTCCGGAAGAGGGACGAGCCATATCGTCAGGATATCGAAACCGAGGCAAGATTTCTTCTATCCCTATTTGTAAAACTACTTATCTTCATAAAGAAACTTGATTTTGTGAAATATATATGTGATGCTATTATTACTATATTGTGAAGAAATTGTCTTCCTTGAGTATTAATATTGAAAAGAAAGATATCTGAAGATGTATATGAATATGGATATGAGTATAAGATGTATATGAATATGAATGAGAGTATGAGATGGATATGTATAAAGATGATTATGCATGAACTGAACATGCCTTCTGATTAAGAGAATAAGAGAGAATGGTATCAGTTGTTATCGAGGGTTATATGGTTATAATATTATATTAAAAATGTTCTTATTAAGTATCAGTGGTTTACTAAACATTATTTGATTTACATGCATCACTCTTAAAATAGATGGAATATTTTACGAATATAAAAGTATATTTGATTTCTGAATTTGAAAGAGAGGTCTGAATCATAATCAAAGCCTTATGATATATATATATATTTTATAGAAGTAATGTGCAAGAATGGAAATGATATGAGAGAATGATATGTGAAAATGAAAGTGAGAAAATGGAAATGGAAATGATATTTTGAAAAGAGAATAATGATGTGATAAAGAGGGGGATTGCAACAGACTTGCGTAAGTGGCTGTGTCAGGGCTGTGTGCGACACAGTCCAGCATTTATTATTTTTATTACGGCACGAAGATGCCAAGGGAGGATGTTAGCAGGTGGCCTTCCTCCAGGGATGATCTTCATTCCTTCTACCGGTAGTAAAGAGAGAGCAGGTACGATTAGGCGACTGATCATCGTCCTAACGTATCAGGCGACAGCAGATATCCCCAATGTTTTTAAAAAGAAAGTGTAGACAATGGTTTTCAGATTTCTATACTGAAAACAGAATAATGATATGAGATGATGGAATGATGATTACAGATGAAGAAAAACTGATATTATATTATATTAGATTTCTATACTGAAAACAGAATAATGATATGAGATGAGGGAATGATAGTTACAGATGAAGAAAAACTGATATTATATTATTGTGGATTTCAATACTGAAATCAGAATAACGATATGAGATGATGGTATTATGGATACAGATGAAGAAAAACTGATATTATATTAATATAGACTACTTTCTTATAATAGTGAGTGGATGATGTATTATTAAATAAGAGCTTTACTCTTCCTTAAGGATTTTAATTGTTTCCTGCTATTACATATGCCTATACATATATGTATACTTGTTCACATTCTAAATTTTAGTTACAGAATGATCTTGCTGAGCTATTATAGCTCACTCTTGCTATTTATGTATATAGCAGCTAGGTCCCATGCCGATACTACGTACCACACCCCGCAAGAGGGTAAGGGAAAGGCGACCTTTTGAGCGAGTGCTGGCGACCATCCCCGAGGTAGTGACAAGCGAAGGGGCTTAGTATACTTATGTAAATTAAGGGTGTAAGTTGTAATAAACTTTAGTTGTTGAAGTGCTTCCTGTAGAAGCTTTGTTCAACAATGTACTTAGTAAATTCTGGGCTTGTAATAACTGTTAACTTTAAAACTTTTAAATATTGTGGTTGTTGTTCTATGAGCATATGACTGGTGTGTGTGTGTATTAGTGTGGGGTCAACTGCCTATTTATTTACTTATTTATAAAAAAAAAAATAAAAAAAAAAAAAAAAAAAAACTACAGAGATATTGATATTGATCGGAAATTGGACCTTGACGGCCCGGATCCTTGACCCCGGATCTCGGGGCGTCACAAAGGTAACTAGAACAATTAGAATCAAACCAATTAGTTAGCTTGATCTTATCATCTTACTACTAAAACACCAACACTTGTCCATAAAATGATGCAAGTCATGACATGATCAATTTAATAAAGCTACTTTATGAAAAAGGAGGAGATATTATTCGAGGAAATCACTTTATGCAAGAGAACCAAGCAAGCAAGATCAAAAACTCCTCCATCCTCTCCCTTGAAGACCATTCGACTTTTGCCTAAATTCCAAGACCAAAATCCAACCTTCCACCATTGCTTGATCTTGAAACTTTTATGGTAAGTCCTATATTTCATAAAAGTAAACTCCTAAAAATTTTAGATCCAAACTCCTTTGTTTCCATTTTCAAAAAAAAAAATCATTTACAAGGAGGGTGAATAGTGTTCTTCAAGAACTAACCTTGTTTTCTTTGATTCTTATGGTTGATCTAGCTACTCTAAGGCCACACAAGAATAGATCAAGGCTTGTTAGGCTCATATACATACCAAAGAAGGTATAACACTCTTGAAACCCTAGCTCTTACTTTAAGTTTATGCATGTTCTTGATGGATTTAAGAGTAGTTATGATGTTAGTATGTTATAAGCATGATTAGTTAAGTGATTTAGTGATTTTGCTAACATGATGATTAATATGATGAGGTGATATGTTCTTGGACATTTTGAGATGTGAAATCATGTGTATAAGATGTATGGATGCCCAGTGTGGCTTGGTTGTGTTGTTACGATTTTTGGAATGTCCGATTTATAGCCGTCATAATGCCCAATTTTCATTAGACCTTATTGATTCATTCTTAACAGTTGGTATAACTTCGGGACTTGATAAGTATATGACATACCCTTGTAGAGCTCGAGCCATAGATCGTTTTGGCGTGAGAATTGAAACATTCCGACTTACGGTTTAGGAGTTATGGTCAAATTACTAAAATTGGTTCGAAACCGTAAGTAAAAGTTCGTAACTTCTATTGAACCCTCGTAAAGCATGTTACTCAGTGGAAAATCTTCGTAAATAAATACTAGAGGTCATAAGGAAGGTATAATAGAAAACTAGATGTCAAACGGATCGTTTTCCGATTTTATAAAAATGTTTGAATCAAGGTTAAATGCGAATGAACCCCTTAAAAGTATAACTTTGGTTATAACTCAGAAAATGAACGATAAAACTCGAAACCCGGAGGGATTCCGGTGGCAGATTATTATTTATTTTGGGGAATTTTATTATTAAACATTATTTATATTTCCATAAAGTATCAATTACTTGGAAATCTTTCGAGGAATGTTATTCGAGTATTATCTCAGCCGAGAGATATTAAATGAATGTTAGTTTCGAATATTCATTTAGAGTTGATTATTTAATGAATATTATTTTGATATTCATTGGAATTTTATTTATTAAATGAATATTACTTTCGAATATTCATTTAAGGTTTTATGTACTTGATGAATATTATTTTAAAATATTCATTGGAAGTTCTATTTACTTAAGGGATATTATTTCGAATATTCCTTTAAAGTTTTGATTACTAAATGAATATTATTTGGATATTCATTTAGAAGATTATTTATTAAATGAATATTATTTTCAAATATTCATTTAAGGTTTGACTTATTAAATTTATTTTTAGATAGTCTGATACGTATTCATATTTCTTAGTTTGAACGTTTGGAAATTTTTAACATATTGGTATTTTTGATTAATGACATGTTTGATGTGTTATCCCATACATGACAGAAGAAGACTGACCCCAAGCATGCAGCCCCATATGATGCTCAAATCTATTCGGACTCTCGTAAGCGATAGGAGGGTCGAACCTACAAGTCAAATACTGTACAAATAAAGGAAAAAATTGTAAGTGTATTTTGTTGTATAGATGTGGTCTATAATAATGCTTTATTTGAAATATTGAATTAACCATTTCTTGTAGACCAAAATCCAGCAGTTAATGGAGGATGGAAACGAGGCTGAAGCAAATGCAGTCGCTTCTAATGGCAAGACCCATGCACGAAACTGGCTGGTGGGAAGGCCAGGGAAAAAGACTAGTACCACATCGACTACAGTTGCTCCTACAGAAGACTATGTTCAGGAGTTGACAAAGATAAAGCATGATCTTGAAGCTTTAGGTGAATTAGAAGCCAGGGTGAACAAAAAAGTGCAAGAGAACATGACATGGATGCTGAAAAAATTGGGTGAAGCTAATCCAGATTTGAAATTCGACATTGGAGAGTTTTGTGCCACGATTTCCAGTGATCAAGACGACAGTGGTACTCCAATGACTCACGCTGGCACAACTTAGGGATTTTATTATGTAGCGCTCACCTATGGTATAACTTAGTTATTCCGTACTTTTGAAGTTTGAATTGGCGTACTTTGAACTTAGAATTAGTGCATGCTCTAGCTTGTTAATGTTGGTAAGAATATGTAAACTGTTAAGTACTTTTGCTGGCAATGACTATTAAGTACATTTGTTGGCTGCATCATTGTGGTTGGTTTTTGGAAATTTAGTTGTGTTGGATTTTGGACAGGTTGGTATTATGTATGAACAAGGTTGCCATTTCAAATTTTTTATTAAAAACCGTTGCATTTGACTCTATTTGGTGTTGCAGTAGCATAGTTTTAATGTTGCAATAAAAAAAATGCTGTTGCATTAAAAATAAATGGTGTTGCATAAAAAAAAACTAGCGTTGCATTAAATAGTGGTCCCCACTGCTGATGTGGCATGTGGGCCCACTGCTGATGTGGCACCATGTGGGCCCACTGCTGACGTGGAACCATGTGGGCCCCACAACTGACGTAGCACAATGTGGGACCCACTGCTGACATGGCTCCTTGTGGGCCCCACTGATGACGTGGCATCTAGGTGGACATCACTGCTGACGTGGCACCTGCTGATGTGGCACCTTGCTGATGTGGCACCTCGTGGGATCCAATGCTAATGTGGCATGTGGGCCCCACTGCTGACGTGGCACCACGTGAGGCCCACTGCTGAAATGGCTGAATATCTTATGCAACACCATTTGGTGTTACCTTTACTTGCTTTTGGTGTTGCATAAGACCTCTTATGCAACGCTTTCGTAGTGTTGCAATAGCTTGGGAAAAGCGTTGCATTAGGGGTCTTACGCAACGCCGGTATTGGTAACACCCCTCTGGTGTTGCGTAAGACCTTACGCAACGCTTTTCAGGTCTTACGCAACTTTATTTGGGGGTTGCGTATGTGCGTTTATGGCGTAGTGTTATTTTAAATAATTATTGGAGTTTAATTATTTAATGAATATTATTTTGAATATTCATTTAAGGAGGGATTTATTTAGTAAATAATTCTATATATTTATTCGAGGATTACTTACGAGCAATATTATGATTTAATAATATTCCGTAATTATTATTGAGTTAATAAATATTCTTGGAATATTTATTTAATTCTTTTAAATTCTTTTTAAAATGATTTATATTATTCGAAGATTATCTTTCACCTCCAGATATTATGTAAAAATATTTAGGAGTCTTTTTACGACTATTTTATCAAGGAAAGGTTCCCAACTCTTTATTTTTCATTTAAATCTATCTTAAAAGGATTTAAATGCTCGCTCAAACTTCCATATTATAGGGGAACCTACTTGAGCAGTGTTAATTATCTTGTTGACTTCCCGATCATAAATCTTGTAAAACTATTCTTTTCACTCGCAACTTGGTTGTTGTTTATCAATTGAATCTTTGAGTAACCTTCTCATCATTAGAGGGGTAAGATTATTGGAACAAGATGGTATCCTCTAACAAGCAGCAGCTTGGGAGATATGATGTTGAATTTTCCTTTCCAACTAGATACGACTACTTTTTGGAGTCTTATCAACAAGTATCATATTTGGGGAAAGGGGGACGAACTTTACGTTCAGAGTCGTGAACTTCTTTTCGAACTTGGAGTCGTGTAAGAGGCAGCGTAGCGCCGGTCCATCCCATTGGCCCTACCGTTGGCTGGGGAGATCTAACAGGGCGGTAGACAAGTAAATCCGTCAGTTCCTCCTTCTACCGGTAGTAAATCTAAATTGAGCTGTACAATCTGCGACTGATCATCGTAAGGATTGGAACAGCGGGCGCGGTGAATACTCCAGCATTAGTTCATCATTCAAATTCTTTTATTTTCTGCAACATTATCATTGTTGGCAGTATTGGAAAAGTATTCATAATTGGAATTGCAATATTTTTCCTGCAAGTTCCTCTTTTATGATAAATGATAATATCTTGCTTATCTTTGACATAGCAGATATTCCACCTATATATGCATTTTGAGTTACCTTGTAACTTCATCGTTTATGTTATACTGGCATCATTTCCGTAAATGCATGGCATATGGTTTGAAAGATACTTTTGAACTGTTATATATTATTGTTCAGTTATACATTATTGTTGGTGGGCTATTGCTCACCCTTGCTTTATTATTATATCATAACAACAGCTAGACCAGATGACTCGCACAAGGCGCACTCGACGCTGGCGAGGACGATGAGACTACCAGAGCCAAAGAGAAAGCTATTGGTAGGATAGATTCATTCTTTCAGTACCAAGTTATGCAAATGGATGGCAAAGAGTATGTATTTATATTGTAATTCTTTTGGGTTGTAAGAACTCCAAATGTGATTAATAAAATTTGATTGTTACTCTGATTTCATCTCTGGGACTATAACGGGTGTGTTTTATAATGTTGTGTTGGGTCATAAAGATGTAATTTATTTTATGTTGAAGTAAGTTCAAGTATTGTGGACAGAAATGGAGACCGTAATGACCGGATCCCGGATCTGGGGGTGTTACAACCTCCTTTTCTCGGTTCCCGTTTGAAGATCGTTGAATCTTCATCTTCTCCGGCCATTCTTAAAAGTATTTCTGGGTTCAAACCTTCAAGCGAAGAATATTAATGGAGAATTCGAGGTCTTCCAGCCAATCGCAGCTAGCTCAGACCGCCTCTACCGCCGCTCCTAGGGCTTCAAGGGGTAAGAACCCTAAAACATCTCTTGTTCATGCCAATGTTTTTCCCTTAGAGATATTTTAAGCTAATTTGGAAAAGCTTTTCCAAACTTGCTTCACTTAGATGCTTATGAATATAAATCGAAATATAAACAACATAGGTTAGATATTTTAGCTCTACTTTTCCATATTAATGGGCCTTATAGGGCCGTTGTTTCGGCCCCAAACGAAAGGGCTTGTCACCCAAAGCCCGGGGTTATTAGGATGTACAAAGAAGCCTTTTATGCCGGTTTTCGTCTCCCTCCTCCTCCTTTTGTTTACCGTCTTTTAGCTGAAGCTAGGGTTTGTCCAACCCAAGTTATGCCAAACACAAGGCATTTTATATACTGTTTTATGGTCCAATGTAGAAAGTATGGGCTTGATCCTAGTGTTTCTGTCTTCTTTACTTATTCAAATTCGTCAATACTCTCAATAACTCGGGTTGGGTCAAAATCCCACACTGATCCTTGGCCCATTCCTATTTCATTTCTGATTCCGCCCCTGATTTTATTTCTGATTGGAAGAAAGAATGGTTTTATATTTTTCTGGAGGGAGATAATTGGGACAACTACTTTCGGCCCAATTTTTGCAAAGCCATTGATGGGCCTATCAAAAGTTTGAAATTGGTTATGGACGAAGAAGCTGCCATAGCTCTATTAACGTCTGATAATTTGCATCACGGTGCAAATTTGATTTCCGAGGATTCACTGCAAGCCCATGGGCTTAGTGATTTGGGCCCCGAGGGTAATTAACTTGAAATTCCCTTTTCTTTGCTTATCTTTTCTCAATGTTATACTTGATATCTAACTCTTAGCTTTCATTTTGCAGCCAAGGCTGCCCTAGGGGCCAATTTTAAAAGAAGGGAAGCCGCTGCTGCTACTGGGGTAGTAACAGAGAGAGAGAGGACTAAAAGGTCTAGGACTGAAGACACCTCCCCTGTAGTGGAGTGTGCTCCTGCCTTTCTTCAGGAAAGGCCTATTCCGATTGATGAAGACCTCACCGCTTTTATTGTGGATCACTGAAGACACCTCCCCTGTAGTGGAGTGTGTTCTTGCCTTTCTTCAGGAAAGGCCTATTCCAGTTGATGAAGACCTTACCCCTTTCACTGTGGATTGGGGGCTATGCAATAGGGATACAGCTGTGGGGGACTCTAGGGCCGCAACTGAATGGTCTAGGAGTGTGGTCACTCCGCGGGATACGGCCCACATTGTTGAGTCTTCCAATGAATTGCAGATTGAGCTTCTGGGATCTCAGTCCGTTGCTGCTGTAAGCCTTTTCTTACTTTTGCTTTTACTTTGGCTGCATGTTTTTTTATTCTTTTACTTTTCTGGTTAACTCCAGCATTTGCTTTGCATATGAATGCCTATCTCCAGGCCGCTGTCCACAATCTTAAGGTAGCCCCTGCTGACTTAACAGTTGCGGAAAGGGACAAGGATAGGTATTTTGCCTCTTCAGAGGCAAGCTTTGCTCGCTTTAAGGAGGTGGAGAAGGAGTTGGCTGAGGAGAAGAACAAGAGGTTGCATTTGGAGGTGCAGCAGAACAGGGAGCACATCATAGCTGACTACAAAGCTTCTAAGGAGTTTGAGGATCTCCTAAATGCAGAGTACGATGCCAACTTCCCTACCACCTTCAAAGAATGCTGGGAAGAGATTATTGAGGAGCTTAGCGGGAAGATCGAGGGGATATTCGTGGAGAGGTTCCCTGTTCCTGCTATCCCTGGACTTGTGCCAACCACTCAGGAGGTGGCTACAGAGACAGCTGCAGGTGTGGACTCCCAGCCTACTCAGGATCCACCTTCTTCTCCTTTAGTGGAGGAGTTAGATGATTCTGCTAGAGGGACAGATCCCCCACTTACTCAGGGGAATGATATTATTGATGACTTAGACATTTAGATGACCCTGCGTGGCTTTGTTTTTATCTGTAAGAAGCCAAATTTTTGGTAGAATTAAAACTTTTATTATGTAATGGAGTATGAATGAATAGTGGTTACGACTACAATGTATCAGCGGTTTAAGGAATGAATATTTAACGGATTTGGATTCAAATGTTTATATGCCATGAACAATGCAATTGGTTGACAACTTAGATTAGAATATTCTATCTCCTAGAAAGTAAGGTAGGGTATTTCAAAGAGGAGGGAAATATTCTCATGTCATCCAAATCGATATCTAGTATAAGTCCAGTGATTCCGTAAAAGAGATAGGGAACGCTCAAGGAGGCGCGAGAACATCTTTTCAAGTATAAGTAATAAAAGAGAGAAAAAGCAATGAATAGTGTTTTGGTGGAAATTGGAATATTATTAAACGACACTATATAGAAGTATTCAAAATAGATTTCTGAATTCTTATTGATGATCTATAGGCAAAATAAGTGTATGTAAACGATATCAGATTCAGAAAAATAGCACTTTTATTTTTTCTGAGATTTCCCTGGACACTGAAGGATTTATTAAAGAAATTTGAGGAATTTAAATTCAAGGATTATAAAGGAGGATTGAGAATGGTAGTATAAATATCAAGAAAGTTTCCGGTAAAACCCTAACAAGAAATCCTTGAGATATTCCTCCGAATGATCAATGAAATTGAGTAATAACCGGACAAAGAAACAAGCAGAAAACCAAGAGATAAGCGTATGCAAGTGGATAAGAGCAAGTAACTAGATTGGTTATCAAAGAAACTAGTAACATTAGCAACTAACTAGTTAGTTAGCTTGCATGACACCTTTCCACCACTAAAACATAACACATGTCCATTAGATGATGCATTAGATGACATAATCACTTTAATAAAGTGGCTTTATGTTAGCTATTATCTAAATACATCGCAATAATGCAAGATGAGAGCAAGATAAGCCAAGCAAACACCATCTCTCCCATTGTTTCTTCCATTCTGCTTTTGAAGAAATTCAAGAGAAGGAATCCCCCTTCCAACCATTCAATAATTCCCAAATTAATTAGATGAGTCCTATATTTCATAACTAAGATCTCCTACGAATCTTAGCTTCAAATTCCATTCCATTCTTGAGTTATAAAATCATGAAGGTTGAGGATGAATAGTCACTTTCAAGAACTAACATTAGTTTTCTTGTTTCTTTGGATGATCTAAGCTTGGTTAAGGTGTTTTAAGGACTATACAAGGTTTATTAAGGCTTATACACACTCCAAGGAAGGTATATCTCACCTAAACCCTAGATCTTACTTTGAGTTCATGAATGTTCTTGGTGGTTTTTAGATTAGTTATGATTATGATGTTATTTTAAGCATGTAAGCATGATTATGTAGCTGGTTTAGTTGAGCTAAGTAATATGATGATTATGATGATGAAGTTAGATATTCTTGGACTTGTTAAGATGTATGGAAAGCCCGGTGTGGCTTGGTTGTGATGTGATAAATTTCGGAATGATCGATTTATAGCCGTCGTAATGCCGAAATTTCGTTAACCCTTAAAAATTCGTGCATAACAGTAGGTGTAATTCTCTGACCTTAATGATTATATGGACTGACCTTATAGATCTCGAGTCATAGATCGTTTTGGCACGAGAATTGAACCAAAAGGACTTACGGTTTAGGAGATATGGCCGATTTAGTAAAAGTGGTTCGAAACCGTAAGTGCGAGTTCATAACTGAAATTGAACCCCCTTAACATGATTAATTCAGTGGTGAACCTTGATAATTAAATATTAGAGATCATAATTAAGGTGCGAGAGAAGACCTCAAGTCAAAAGGATTGTTTTTCGATTTTATAAAAATGTTCGAATCGAGGTTAAGTGCAAATGAAACCCTTTGAGGAACACTTGGTTATAACTTTGGAAAACCACTTAGAAAACGATCAATAAATCTCGAGGTATAATCTTTTCTAATAAACGATCGACCTTAGAACTTATACGACTTAAGTACCTATCAAGTGTAAGTGTAATGACATGCCTTAATAATGAACAAGTGTCGGATCATAACGGTGTTAATAAGAGTACACTAAAGGGTGCATAACGAGATAACTTGAAAACGTGTTTTAACCTAAGTAAAGCATCTACTTAGCATTTCAAAAGCGTTAAGTGATTAATCTCGAATATTTTTATTGTTTATAGATCACCGGACTGACCCAGGACACACTACCCCCACCAGATTACTAGGCAAGTTTCCAAACATTTTGGAACTGTTGTTGTGATAATATATATGATTTGATTTTTGTTATACATATGCCATAGCATGCATGCCTGCTTTCAGATTATATTGTGATACTTGTTTCATGATTTTAAATTGGCTTATAAGCTAGATACGAGATATATTAGTTATAAACCGGATATTGCTAAGACCCTCAGTGAAGGGCATATGATCTCATTCTTCAAATATAGACCGGGAGTCAGTATTTCTTGATATATTGTGATTATTTTCTGAGGAAAATATTTAAATAAATATTTTTCCATTATTCATTTAATGAATATTATTTTGAATATTCATTTTGATTTTTATTTATTTAATGAATATTACTTCGAATATTCATTTGGGTTTTATTTATTTAAATGAATATTATTTTGAATATTCATTTGAGCATTACGTATTTAATGAATATTATTTTGAATATTCATTTGAGTTTATTTATTTAATGAATATTATTTTGAATATTCACTTGAGTTTATTTATTTAATGAATATTATTTTGAATATTCATTTGAGTTTATTTATTTAATGAATATTATTTTGAATATTCATTTGAGTTTTATTTATTTAATGAATATTTTTATATCTATTTATTCGAGGGTTATTCATGAGTAATATTTTATATTAAGAATATTCTGGAAATATTTATGATGTAATAAATATTCTTTGAATATTTATTTAATTCTTTTAACTAGTTCTTAAAATAATTTATTTTATTCAAAAATTATCTTTGATCTTCAAATACTATGTAAATTATTTCTGAGTCTTATTATTATTATTATTATCAAGGAAGGTTCTCAAAAACTCCATTTTTCATTCGAATCTATCTTCCAAATTATAAGGGAACCTTACTTGAGAGCTGTTATTTATTTTGTTTGACTTCCCGGTCATAAATCTTTTAAAACTAATTCTTTGCACTCGCAACTTGGTTGCTATTTAACAATTGAATCTTTTATTACTTCCTCATCATTCAAGGGGTAAGATTGTTGGAACAAGTCAATATCCATTAACAAGCAACAACTTGGGAAATATTGGTAAATTTTCCTTTCCAACTAGATACGACTATTTTGTGGAGTTTTATCAATAAGTATTATACTTGGGGAAAGAAAAATGAGCCTTACGTTTCAGAGTCATGGATTCTATTCGAACTAGGAGTTGTGTAAGAGGCCAAGTAGCGCCGGTCCATCCTAATGGCCCAACCCTTGGCCAGGGAAATCTAATAGGGCGGTAGACAAGTAAATCCGTCAGTTCTTCCTTCTACCGGTAGTAAAACTAATTTGAGCTGTACAATCTGCGACTGATCATCGTAAGGATTGGAACAGCGGGCGCGGTGAATACTCCAGTATTAGTTCATCATCCAAGTCTATCTATTTTCTACAAAATGCATTAAAGAAAAGTACCACTCATGTTGGCAGGGTTTGAATAATGTTAAGACTAAAAGTTACATATTTGAGTTACCTTGTAACTTCATCTTTTACGTTATACTGGCAATATGTTCGTTAATGCATGGCATATGGTTTCAAAGATATCTCTTGAATTGGAATATATTATTGTTCAGTTATATATTATTTTTGGTGGGCTATTGCTCACCCTTGCTTTATTTAATATATCACAACAACAGCTAGATCTGATGGCCCGCCTAAGGCGCACTCGGTGCAAGCAGGTGACCCCAGTCGTAGGATTACCCGCTGATATTGTTGCTGCCATTGCAGAGGTAGGAGCAACTAGTAGACTAGACTGGGAACTTTTGTTTATTAGCCTTAATTATATGTATGACTAATGTTAATCAATGGCAGAAACTATTAATTTTATGTTGTAATAATTTTGGGTTGTAATAACTATTACTTGTAGATCTTATAAGTATAGACTTATTTCAATTTCATCTCTGGGACTATAACTGGTTGTGTGTGATGTGGTATTATGGCAAGGTCATAGCATGCTATTTATTTATTTTGGATTCAAGTGCAAGTATTGTTTATGGAATATGAGACCGTAACGACCAGGTCCCCGACCCTGGATCTGGGGCTGTTACATTATCCTTATTTATTCTGAACTTTTACACTTCGGCGTTATGTAACTTAACTTAACTAATTATTTAGTCAGTTTCCTTCGTTTCTTCATTCTTGCCTTTGCTTATTGTTTGTTATGCCTTGGAGTTTTCCTTGTACTTTGCCCTTTGGCTTGTACTAAACTTATACATTGGTACATCACTTTTCTTTCGTGCTTAAAAATAACAAAAAAAAGAAGTAGCTCAATTGAAAGCAAAAAAAAACTTTATTAATAAGCTGACAAAGAATGTCGATAACATGGGTTCAACCCTCACATAGATACTGTATTTTCTACTGGGAGCAACATGCTCTGCAATGGTTTCATCGAACCTTATTTTTACTTTCACTAGATAGATAAAAAGCCAAGTCCTTAGTAGGATAGCTTAAATATAATAAACCTTCAGATTCAAGGCATGCCAAGTACGGGGCATCTCGTTTCCATCTAAGGTCTCCAACTTGTAGGATCCTCGTCCTAGTGTCTTCTTGACTCGTTACGGCCCTTCCCAATTGGGGGCTAGCTTTCCTTTCTGACCAATTCTAGAGGCCTCTGTCTTCCTCAAAACTAAGTCACCTTTTCGAAAGAATCTCTCCTTAACCCTCTGGTTATAGTGGAAGGATGCTCTTTTCTGATGCTCTACATTCCTGGCATTCGCCTCATCCCTAACCTCATCAATCAGATCGAGGGCAAGTCTCATGCCTTCTTCATTAGTCTCCTGTTCAAATGCTTCCACCCGTGGTGACGCATGTGAAATCTCCAAGGGCACAACTACCTCGACTCCATAAGCCAGCAAGAACAGAGTTCCTCCAATTGTCACCTTGTAGGTGGTGCGGTATGCCCAGAGTATCGGTAGCAATTCATCCACCCAAGTGTTTCTTGAGTGTTCGACTCTCTTTTTCAATCCATCAAGGATAATTCGGTTTGCTACCTCTGCATGTCCATTAGCTTGAGGATGAGCTACTGAAGTAAAGCGAAGCTCAATAGCATTCTCCTCACAATACTTCTTGAACTCTTCATTATTGAACTGGGTCCCATTATCCGTCACAAGGATCTGTGGGATACCATACCTGCAGATTATGTTTTCCCAAAACAACTGAGCAACTTGCTTGGTGGTTATCTTGGCTAGAGGTTTAGCTTCAATCCACTTGGTGAAGTAGTCGATGGCAACTACCAGGAACTTCCTTTGCGCTAAAGCTACAGGAAATTGACCAAGTATATCCATTCCCCACATTGCAAACGGGATAGAGGAGTTAATCGATGTTAACATCTCAGGTGGCTGCCTTACAACCGGAGCGTGCTTTTGGCACCTATCACACCTCTTGACATAATTCTATGCATCAGCCAACATCTCTGGCCAATAGAATCCCAAGAGAGTGTTCTTATGAGCTAGGGCTCTACCCCCATAAGTGTTGCCCATAGATCCCTCCATGAACTTCCTCTAGTGCTTCCTTTGCCTCTTGGGGCCTCAAACATCTCAAGTATGGAATAACAAAAGACCTCTTGTAAAGAATGCCTTCAATCAATGCATATCTCAATGCTCTCGCTGACAGCTTTCGTGCCTCCTCAGCATTATCAGGGAGCCATCCAGTTTCCAAGTGAGCTTTGATAGGATTTATCCAACAGCTCCCTATATCAATTGGTGCCTCTATCTTAGAAGAAGCGAACTTGGACAGGGCATCGGCCTTAACGTTCTCTTCTCTCGGAATATGCTCCACATAGCACTCATCAAACTGAGTCATAACAGCCTTCACAACTCTCAGATATTTTTCCATAGTTTCATCCTTGGCTTCAAATTCACCATTCACTTGCGAGACTACCAGTCTTGAATCACCACAAACTTTAAGGTTCTTGACCCACATGATTCTGGCCAAGCCCAATCCGGTTATCAAGGCTTCATACTCAGCTTCGTTGTTGGTTGTTAGAAAGTCCAACTTCAAAGCATACTCAACTATGAACCCATCGGGGCTTTGCAAGACCAAACCTGCACCACTAGATTTTATTTTTGATGCTCCATCAAAATAGAGCAGCCAATATTCCTTCTGATCAGGTACAAGCTCCTCATCTTTATCCTTACTTCCAGGGGTGGGTACTATCTCTTACCCCCGACTTCTTGGTTGCCAATGGTACATTCAACCACCAAGTCAGCCAATGCCTGAGCCTTGATTGTTGCCCGAGGCTTGTATGCGATGTCTAATTCTCCAAGTTCGATTGCCCACTTGATTAGCCTTCCACTGGCCTTCGGGATGTGCAAAATATTTCTCAACTGTTGGTCCGTCAAGACTTCGATCTTGTGTGACTGGAAGTATGGTCGTAGCTTCCTCGAAGCTATTATCAATGCCAAAGCAAACTTCTGAATAGGAGAGTAATTCAACTTAGCTCCGTGCAACACCTTGCTCACATAGTAGATAGGTTTCTGAACCTTGCTCTCTTCTCGAATGAGAACGGCACTCAGGGCTTGTTCAGACACCGCAAGATATAGATACAAAGTCTCCCCGGGACTAGGTTTGGCCAACAATGGGGCTTCAGTCATGTACTTCTTCAGCTATTCAAAGGCCTCTTGGCTCTCAGGAGTCCAATTAAAATTTTTCACCTTCTTCAATGCTTGGAAGAAGGGCAAGCACTTATCGCCATACTTAGAGATAAATCTTCCTAGGGCTGCTACTCTGCCCGTCAACTTCTGTACGTCTTGTATAGAGCGGGGTGGTTCCATTTCTAAAATCGCCTTGATCTTATCGGGGTTGGTTTTTATGCCTCGCTTTGAAACCATCAGACCCAAAAATTTTCCTGATCCAATGCCAAAGGCACACTTGGCTGGATTAAACATCATCTTGTGGTGCCTCAGCACTTCAAATTACTTTCAGAGGTGCTAAATGTGATCTGTCGTGAATAGGCTTTTGACTAACATGTCATCAACATAGACCTCCATGGTTTTTCCAATCAGATGATCGAATATCTTATTCACCAATCGTTGGTAAGTAGCTCCTGCATTATTAGTCTAAAAGCCATGACAAGATAACAGAAAACACCAAAGTCGGTTATAAAAGATACCTTTGGGATGTCATCATTGTGCATCTTAATCTGGTTGTAGCCACTGAAACCATCCATGAAACTCAACATCTCATGCCCAGCTATGGTATCTATCAATGTGTCTATCCTTGGTAGAGGAAAACAATCCTTAGGACATGCATCATTAAGATCAGTGAAGTCTATACACATCCTCCACTTCCCATTTGCTCTCTTGACCATCACAAGGTTAGCCAACCATTCGGGGAAATGAATTTCTTCAATAAACCAGCTTCTAAGAGCTTGTCTACATCTTGTTTAATGGCCTCTTACCTTTCGGGAACGAAATTCCTCTTCTTCTGCTTTATTGTCTTCCGCTTAGGATCGACATTCAACTTATGAGTTATAAGTAGTGGATCAATTCCTGACATATCAGCTGCTGTCTAGGCAAACACATCACTGTTCTCTTATAAGAATGCTGTTAACCTGCCCTTCAAGGGTTCTTTTCGAGAAGCTCCAATATAAGTAATTTTCTCAAGGTCGCCCAGCTCTAGAGGTATGGGGTTCAAGTCTTCTGCCGACTTCCCTTGGTGTTCATCATCATTGCGGACATCCATGTCTTCAATCGGAAGGACCTGCCCCCCGATTCCGTCGGCCCTCAAAGCAGCCACATAGCAACTTCTAGCCATCTTCTGATCTCCTTTCTATTCTCCAACAACGTTCCTGGTTGGAAACTTGATCCTCATGTGATAAGTTGAGGCTACAGCCTTGAACACATGAAGTCCAGTCCTTCCAATGATAGCATTATATGTAGAAGTTGCCTTGATCACCAGAAAATTCAGCATCTGAGTTACCTCCTTAGGTTCCTGCCAATAGTCATGAGCAACTGAATAGTTCCCTCGACGTTAGACTGCACTCCATTGAATCCATATATAGGCATGTTAGTGGGGGTCAACTGGGAATCATTGTAGCCCATCTTTACGAATGCATCATGGAACAAATATCAATAGAAGCTCCATTGTCTATCAAGACTCGTTCTACTTCTGAGTTTTCGTTCACAAGAGTTATGACCAATGGGTCGTCATGGGGGAATTTCACCCCTTCCAAGTCTGAATCATCAAAACCAATAACTAGCTCAGTTTTTGCACGCTTCGGGGCCTCTCCCATGATGTGCATCACTTCTCTGGCATAAGCCTTTCGAGAGTTCCTTCCTTATACCATATACATAAGAGATGCAGAGCTTTTTTCATGGACTCTTCCGCTAATGAATTGACTGACAAAAGCGGCACTCAACTCCTTAAAAAAGCCAATTGAATTTGCAGGCAAACCGGCTATACCATCTTTCAGCCATACCCGACAGGGTTTGAGGAAATGCCCTACACTTTAGAGCGTCACTTGCAGGCTGTAACAGCAGTGCATTCGAGAACGTTCTCACGTGGTTTGCGGGATCGCCCGTTCCATCATAAGCATTAATTGTCGGCATCTTAAACTTCTTAGAGATACGAGCATTCATCATCTCCTCAGTAAACGGGGGTGTGGGATCATCAGGATCCCCAAGTGGCATAAGATCTTGGGGGTTACCCCTGGGGGTTTCCACCCTTGTTGTTCTTCCAGTTGAGGCATCAGCCCTTCTCTGCCTCCTTGAAGACCTCTCCAAATCAATAAGGGGAATCCCTCCTGAAGTCGGAGGAGGTCGATTCCGATTCTGTCTCGCCTGCTCTCTCGGCCTCATGAGCCTCTATCCTCTCAACAGTTGTCAGAGGGGGTCCATCATGGATAGTTTGTGTCCTCCTTTGAGGTTCTTTGCTAGCACGTCGCCTCCTCGGGGCTTTATCATGATCATCGTCCTCAGATGACGAGTCGTCAGTATAGGGGCCGGAGTAATCATCATATTCTTGATCATGGCCCAATCCCCTAATATAAGGAGGCTCCTGAATAATCAAGGCATGGCCACTTGTACCAACACCTCGACTAGCCATAAGGTAGTTAGGCAGACCATACATTGGGTTGGTATTTACGGGCAGATCTGTAGTGTGGATCTGTACCCCTGGGGGTAGCGAGCGATTAATATTATAAAGGGGAAAAACCACCATCTGAAGAGAGTTGGTTTCTTGGCTTTGATAGATGACCACGGGTAGAGTTCCCTCAACGTGGGGAATCGTCCCTAGGGGTTAAGAAACTAGAGGTTGAATGATCGCCCCCGTTTACTTGCCTTTTCTCAGTAGTGATAGGTGGATCTGAAGTGGCAGGTGGAGCAGAGCTAAGGGGTATGGCCTTGGTCGAGGCTTGTACTGTTCTTTGTGTGTTAACCATGGTTGATGTTGTCTTCCCACAAACGGCGCCAAATGTTGTGAAATAAAAACTAGGTTATTGATTTGTATTTAATGCTAGGGTTGAAGAGCTTTGAGATTTAATGGTTATTTCCGTTTTCGAGACTAATCGGTCCTCACAGAGTGCCTATGTATCGCGTTATTGAGAATCAAGCCAAGACGTAGTTCTGAGAATGAGGGGTCAGGCCCTTATATAGGCTGAGATGCCTTAGAATCGTAGCAGGGTTAGGTGACTTGGTGGGCAAGTCACCGCCTTAAGGTAGGTTCTAGACTCCTGCTTTGTAGGAGTCTGTTTCCATGTTGAATTTGGTGCCTTGGAGGCCACTCATAAAGATATTGTATCCTTATATGACTCTTATTTGTAAGCTGTTAATCACCCTTTATATTAATTACGAAATTAATATTTAATTAGGGTTTTGGGCCTCGTTACTGGGCTTCGTATTTGGACCAAGGTAGGTCTAATTAATGCAACATTAATTGCGTCTTTAGGGCTTACTTTCGGCCCATATCATCATCCCACCTGATAGATACAACTAGTCAGTTTCAAGCTGCTAGTGTAGGATCTCGTCATCATAGCTATTGAAAAAGATTTGGGTCGCTCGAATAACGAGTTGAAAGAAAAGTAAATAAGTTTGGGTGAAACAAGGTAAACATAATCTTGAACAAAATGTTCATGGTATCGGGAGAATCGATATCCTTTCATCAATTAATTCTCGTTAGTGAGACGGTCTACCCAAAGAGGCCTCCGCACATATACTTTACCAATTTCTTAAACGGAAATGAGTTCGAAATATTAATACCAATCTGGTATCCTTTACATGATTTCAACATCAGATGTTTGAATCTTTCTTTGGATAAGAGAAAAGAATTCACGAAGAATCCTTGAACAATAGATCATTAATGGTCAATCGGATAGTTAAATGTTTTTCTGAACTCGATTGAGGAGTCCATGTATGAAAGAAGGGATCAAATACTGAATAATCATTAAGGACTATTCTCCAAATGATTCGGGATGGATCAATTGAATGTTCTTTTGAACGAATATAATTAATAATAGAAATTATAAAAATATTCCCGGAAAAATCAAAGAAGGTTAATAAATACTTCTTGAATAATAATGGCATGACAACCGAAGGCGATTTGCATAAACTCCGCCTCGGTCACCTCCCGAGTATTAGTGATGTACCTCGAGATATGAATAAAACACGGGTTCTCCATTCTTCAAGTCAATATATAGATTGATATCGAATGAAAGTGAATGCCCACATAATCATATGATTGTAAAGTTTGCTTCAATATATAACACGACGAAGCCTTTATGAATGAAAGGTAGAAACAAAATCATATGGCTCAGAACTTGGGTATATAAAACTCAATTATGCAGAATTGGAGGGCTGGACAATTAACTAATTTCCACTTCCCTGGTCGTCCTGGAGCGCGAACAAGGCACTCTAATGAGCAATGATAAGTTAATAATGCATTCTCAACCTTTAAAAGTGATAAGAGGGGAAGGAAAGCTAAGTCATACTGAGTGTTAGTTACTTCTCAAGTTTGAAGTAAGATGCTAGTAGGGTTACCTGACATAACTATTCCAGGTAACACGAGACATGAACAATTTTAGAATTGATTGCGCACCAGCAAGTAGATACCAAAATAAATCAATGGTCATAAATCCTAACATTGTCCATACAAGGATGATCTCATCCCTTCTCCTTCATAATACAGGATATTGGCTGAATAGTCTCTCTGAAAATCATATTAAATCATTTAACAGATCGGGGGTCTATGAACATATCTGTCATCCTCCTATAGTCATCCTAATGTTCGTGTCCTGTACTATTAAATTAATACGACAACAAGAACTGTAGGTCAATTCCTGGATATATGAGTAGTCTCTAACGACAGTTGTATTAAAAGAATCCAACTACAATTCCCACTAGTCTCTTTCCTGGTAGACTCTGAGATTTCCGTACTGCTCGTTGCCGCTAGGCACAATTCGCTATAGTCATGCTATCAATTCCCATTATCATTGATTTTTGAATTGATCCATCATGGCCTTACATACAAAGCACATTCATCATCTTGTCTTAGCGCGCTCGTGATATAATAACATTCGCGTAGTACATACATACGAATCTCCCTCGAGGTAATAAAATTTCCCCATAACGTAGTAAATACCGATCCCGGTGGAATCGCTGGTCGTGGAGAATTAAAACCCTATAAATAAGGCAATGCCTCCAACTAGTTAAGGTAACTAAGTACCCTTATTCATATCTGAAAGTTTGAATGCCTTGGTTCTTACGTATACTGCTTCCTTATGGGCAACTGCAACCGACTACGAGTAACAGGTTTCACTCTAGTCGAATCACTCCACTGGTATTGGCTATACCGCCTCTATCCCATCTACTCTTGAGACTCTGCTCCAATATCTTCACCATGTCTCTTGATGAATCATAACCAATTCTAACTCTCATCTCGTCACTTTGACGACCTCAAAAGATTCTCTCGGTCCTACTATAAGACCTCAAGCAAATATCCCACATTGTTATCAATATGCTCAAAAAATTCTCTTCTGGATCCTCCATGAGTCCTCCTCTGGATCCTCCTCAATTGGGTCTGCGTCCATCTCAGGGAGCGCATCATCATGTGTCTATTCAAAGGCCTCGAGGTCTAATATATCTGGTATCTCCGTCATCTATATCCCAAACAAAATGTGTTGCTAACCATCAGTTCTAAAAGAAGAAGGATTTCTAAAAAGAAGTTCCCTCGCAGGCTTAACCTTAAACAGTCAGGTTTATAACCGATACCCGACTACGAACTCGACTGGAGCTCTAGGTATTATCATTACGGGTTATTACTAGACTCGATCTACTATCGTCTCTGAAGACTGTAACCTAACGCTCTGATACCATCTCTGTGACACCCCCAGACCTGGGGTCAGGGATCTAGGGTAGTCACGATCCATTTATTCTTTTCTATACCTGTGTTACTCACAATATACACAATCCACCTACTCATGACCCCACAATATATATACACACTCACACAGGTTAAAGTCTCAGAAACGATACACTTACAATACACATCCTCAAACATAAAGTTATTACAACCCAAATGTTTTACGGAATACAGCCTTATATAAATCATGTTTATAGATAAGACAGGCTAACAAAAGTTACAGACTGATCCAACTGGTCTTCACTAACTCGAGAATTAATGCCATAAATTGCTCACGGAAATGCCTTACGTTTCCCGCTCACTCGCGGACTATGTTGTATCCTTTATATCTCGCTTAGAAACTACATAATATATAAACAATAGCAAGAGTGAGCGAAAGTTCATTAAGATAAATAAAGTATGGCATAATTTGCCTTAGAATGAAATCCAGTATAAAGCTGGTATAAGACAAGAATTGTTAAAATATTTCAATAATGAAACCATTCCCTTACCAAAGGATAAATATACTGGTTATTAACTCAATAACTCAACAATTGGAATTTATCTCTTTATCGGAAGATATTCAAAAACAGTACTACCTTTGTACTTTATTATCAAATATTATCTTTTATGAAAGATATAAGAAACTCACATCTACCGAAGCAATTTATAAAACATGCATCCTTTATTGAAAACTCGAATATTCACCCTTAACGGGATAGGATAGAAGCTGGATTCAAGGACTCCCCTCAAGGGAAAACCAAATCAGCAATTTTAGATACTGAAATAACAGCACTCGTGCTTTGCGTTTATTGAAACACTATCGGTAACTCAGCGCTTGGGCTTTCATTACAGTGTTCAATCAATTCCAAAATGGAGGGAGTGGGGACTTACTCACAATATACTAATTCTAGACGTGGATCGACATTGATCAGTCGCCGCTTCTAGGTCCATTACGGGTCTTCTCTACTAGGAAGGGCAAAACTCCATCCGTAATTAACCTCATGTAAAAGCTCCATCCGCAATTACCATGGGTAAAGCTCCATCTGCAATTACCCTAGATGTAAGCTCCATCCGCAATCATCCTGAATGAAAGCTCCATCCGCAATCATCCTGGCACAAGTTGGGCCAAATAATAATAATTGATGGACCGCCTAGCTAAAGGTCTCTTATTCTCAGCTTGGGATCGTTCGTCGATGGTGCTGCATTGCCAGAGTACCCTGGGTAAACGTTAGTTCGCAGATCTTACTAGTGTGGTTTTGTTAGTCCCGGAATCAAATGGAAGCTAACCGATAATTACTCATTGGCCTTTAGTCGAAGTCTCAATTTGAGCGATGAATAGTCCTCAAGAATTCAAGATTTAATCTCATACCCTTTGAATGAAATTGGAATCCCTTATATTAGGGTTATGAAGCTCAGAACACACATTCAGGTGTCAACGAAAGAAAGTAGTAACGGCTTTCAAAACTCTGGATTCCTAGCTCTTGATAGATTTGAAAGCGTTTAGATGGCTCAAGTGAGCTGACAATAAGTAGGAATAATTATTTGGGAATCCTCATAATTTTTGAAAATAGTTTTGAATGTTAGAGAATATTTAAAATAATTTTTAAAGACCTCGAATGATTTTCAAATAAATTAAAATGATTTTCAAATCATTTAAAGGGATTTAATAAATATTCAAATAATATTTATTAAATAAATCTCAAAAATAAGAAATTGATTTGAAATAATTCTCTGAAAATAAAAGGATTATTCGAATAATATTTCTCGAATTGTTTCCAAGTAGTTAATACTTTATGAATATATGAATAATGTTTATGAAAGAAAAACATTATTCGGAATGAAAAAAATCTTGTTCTTGGAATCCTTTGGGTTTCCCTGACAACCACGAAATATTAACTCCCGGTCTAGAGTCGAAACAATAAGTATGCTCTTACCTCTAGAGCTACAAGGTAAATCGGTTTATAACTACTTATCTGTATAAACCAAAAATCAAAACTTAATTTAACACGATAGAACAATTATCGAAAAAACGGTATAATACTATATATGGCAAAAGTAGTATTATACAACAATACTTCAAAAGTATAGGTTTAGAAAAATTGCCTGGTGCACTAGTCGTAGTAGGGGCTCGTGACGTTGTCCAATAATCTAAACAAAATCAAGAACGTACGATTAATCCCCTAGACGATCGACTTATAACTCATTACTCTTATACTTAAGCGATTCACAAACAAGGCACTATTGGCTCATTCTAGACTCGTACTAAGTACATATTAATCGTCAAATACTTAAGTCATAAGTTTGGTTCGAAACCAACCCTCGAATTCAAGTTATATGTAAACACTTATAAGTTTGGTTTCTAAATCGTGTTCTTAGGGGTTTTCACTTGCGCAACCTCGGCTTACGCATTTTTATAAAATCGAAAAATATTCTTTTTAACTCGAAACCTTCGCACATATGTTGCTAACTGTCCTTAGCATTTTATCACCAAATTTCACATTTTAAAACGGCTATTAAGGGTCTCGAACATAGCAACAAAGTGGTTACATTTCTACGATAAAATCTTTCGAACCACTTTCACTAAAACTAGCATAATTCTTAAATCGTAAACTCTTTTAATGAGATTATTGCGGTAAAATAAACTAGGAAACCATATATTTACAGCCATAGGCAGTGGTAAGTTCAGAAACTATTTTAAGGTTGCAGGTAAAACTGTTTTTATGAGGCTAACAAAATTTCGTCATTACGACGGCTATAAATCGAACATTTCCATTTTACGATCACTCCAAACCAACCATCAAAGCAACCCACACATCCTCAACATCAACATACATCCATTCTAACCTCCTAAAGTTAGTGGTGAGGCTCAAATCCATCACCCATCATTTTACACATTTTAATCAACCAAATAATCATAAAACTCCTTAACATGAACTTATCTTTATATAACCTCAAAACCACATCAAAAACTCATATGAACTCAAAGGTGGGTCAGGGTTTTTACCTTCTTGGAAGCTCTAGCAACACTATCTAGTGTTTATAAACACTTAACAAGCCTTAGATAGTCCTTAAATAGCTTAAACCTTAAGAAAAAAACAAGAAAAACAATGTAAGTTACTATTCACTACTATTAATCCTCCACTTTGTAAAATCTATAATAAATCGAAAACTTAGAGATTGGTTCTCAAATTTTTACTACATCTTCTACTCTTCAAGGGATTTTGTTTGAGTCCTATATCATCAGCAGGGGATTCTTGAAGCTCGACTAATTGGCTTTCTAAGGTGAGTGGTCGAAACTGGGAAGGGGTCGACAGTTTTGGTTCATCATCTTGGAGGAGGGATTTGACTAGGCTATACTCATTTGTTAGCCATGAAACTTTGAAAATATGTTCTACATATAATGAGGAAGCTATGGTTCAAATTTGGTGATTTATGAATGGGTAGAAGTGGAGTTATGAATTTTTCTTTCATAGTTGCTCATATTGTGCAGAATTTGGAGAGAAATGGAAGGGGGAGAGTTTTTGTTTTCTTTTTGCTTGGATAATGAATTAATCTTGCTAGATATTTCCTTGTGCTAGATGGTCCTTAGCTTCTCTTGAGATCCTCCACACATGTGTCAAGCATTAAGAGAGTTTAGGTGTTTTTCTTGCTTGATTTTATATGAACACATCACCCTTGCACTATTCTTAAACCACTTGGTAATCTACCATGGTTTCACACTAATTCTCTTGATATGTTGCACTTAAAAATCATGCATGGTATTTAATCTTGTCATGTGTTCAATCCATAATCCATAATTTTTTCTCTTAATCGTTTAATCTCATTATAAAGTTCTAACGATTTCTAGAACGTTCGTTATACTAATTCAGGGGTTTTCGTTCTAAATCCTTAAATTATATTTAATAAAATAATAAAATATAAAATCCTTGAATCCTTAATTTAAATAATTCACTTGTCTTGATCGCATTGATATGCTCTTCACTGCTCGGTTAAATATTCCATGAAAATAAAGTTTGGAATTTCTGAATTCCAATCGCGTTTACATACACTTATTTACATCGTAGATTACGAATATAGCTTCGAAATATCCATTTCCTATCCCGTACATAGGGTGACATGAAAAATTTCTTAATCCTCAAAAATTACTATTTGTAATAACCCAAATTTTTGGTAGAATAAAAACTTTTCTTATTACGATTAAGTACATCAGTGAATAGTGATTTCAATGAACAGTGGTTGCAATGAATGGATAATGATCCCGATACATATGTGTATTTTCTGAATAGTGTAATTCAGTGGTTGACGACATAGATAAGAATAATCTATCATCCAAGAAATGAGTTAATGTACCCTCGAGGGAAGTTGAGAAGTGAGTTAGAGTACTCACTATAATAATTACGAAACGGGAAGAGCAAGTATGTACTAGTGAAGTACAGAGAAAATGAATGTATGTGAACGAAGTTAGAATTCAGAGAATCCAAGCATTGTTTATTCCATCATTGACATGGAAGTCAGGAATATAATAACTGGCTTATAAATTGAGGATATTAAATATTAGAAGTCCAAGGGAGGATATATTATGAGATAGAAATAGAATTGAGAATAAAATCCTAGAGTTAAAGGAATTGAGAACATTTGAGAAATCGTGAGAACATTTTCTGAGAACAAGAAATAAAGGGAACAAATGAGGAATATTATAATTAATATTTGTTCGAGGGATTGTGCCAGACTAGAGCATTAAAATGCAACATATAAGTTGTAACATATTAATTTTATTAAATAGACAAAAAGGGGAATCCAATTGGTGCAAGATTTGAAACCAAAATGGAGAAGGAGTAAACAAACCAAAGATGGAGGACTTACTTGCACTTTGTGAAGATAAGGTAATCTAAGAGGACCGATGAGAAAGTGACACCTCATTAAAAGAAGATGAGGTTGAATAAAGGAGATATATACATGTATTATTCATAAACAAAAAATCAAAATATCACCAAACTTTTCATTATTCTTGGCCAAACAGACAGCAGCTCAGTAAAACGGGCATATCTCCTTCATTTCTCAATGAACTTTTATGTTCTATAGCTTATTGGAAAGGTATTGAGTTTCTCTACAACTTTTCTTCAGTAGCCTCGCCCATAAAAGCATGGTAAGGCCTTCGTTTTTGCAGTTCTTTGAAGAGGTGAATAGTAACTCCGAAATTACTAAGTTGTGTTCTTGTTTTGATGATCAAGATTTAGCTTCCTAATGACTATCTAAGGCTTTTTGAAGGATCATCAAGCTTTGTTAGTATTATTATAGCATCAAGAAAGGTATAAACCTCAAGCTTAATTTGTTATATTATGAGTTATATGCTAAGTTTTAAGATGGTTTCAAGATGTGTTCATGTTAGTGTACTTAGTGATTGTTTGGCTTTGTTTTAAGATGAAAAATGGTGGGTGTTGGATTGTAGCCACACCAATGACTTTAGAGACATGTGTAGGTTGTTTGTTGAGGTTTTGGATGTATGGTATGCCCGGTGTGGCTTGGTTAGGTTGTGACAAAATGGAAATGTTCGAGTTATAGCCGTCGTAATGGTGAAATTTCTTTAAGTCTTAAAAACAGTCAATACCCAAGACATTAAAATGATTTTTAGCACCACCACTGCCTATGGTTACAAAGATATGGTTGTCTAGTTTGTTTTGCCGAAAGAATCAAGTTAAAAGAGTTTACGGTTTAAGATTTATGCTAGTTTTAGAGAAAGTGGTTCAAAGGATTTTATCGCAGAAATGTAACCACTTTGATGATGATTTCGAGACCCTTAAATGTCGAATTAAGATCTAAAATTTTGTGATGAAATGCTAAGGATAGGTAGCAAGGTGTGTGCAAAGGTTTCGAGTCAAAAAGATTATTTTCTGATTTTATAAAAATGCGTAAGCCGAGGTTGCGCAAGTGAAAAACCCTAGTAACGTGACTTCGAAATCAACTTTATAAGTGATTAAGTATAACTTGAATTCGAGGACCAGTTTCGAACCAAACTTATGACTTAAGTAATTGTTGATTAACATGGACTTAGTATGAGCCTAAAGCGAGCTAGTAATGCCTTGGTTGTGTTTCACTTACGTGTTTAAACATTGAGTTATAAGTGGATTATCGAGGGGATTAATCGTATGTTTTTCATTTGACTTTGTCTAGATTGTCCGACATTGTCGCGAACTCCTATCACTTCTCGAGCATCAAGCAAGTTTTCTAAATCTATACTTTAAAGTATTGATTATATAATACTGCTTTTGCCATGTATAAAATTGTACAGTTTTACGATATATCTTATTTCCAGTTGAAATAGAATTTGACCTTTGGATTATATAAGATCTTTTGAGTTAAATATTTATGAACCGGTATACCTTGTAGCTCTAAATATAAGAGCATATTCATTGTTTTCAACTCTAAACCGGGAGTCGGTATTTTGAGATATGTAGATAGCCGTGGAAACCCGGAGGGATTCCAGCGGCAGAATACTATGTATTTTGAGGATTGTTATTACTAAACATTATTTATATTTCCAGAAAGTATTAATTATTTGAAAATGATTTGAGGAATGTTATTTGAATATTACCTCATTCAAAGGTTATTATTTGAATATGATTTGATGTTTGGCTTATAAGCTAGATATAAGATATTAGTTATAAGCGGGGTTTTGCGAATGCCCTTGGTGTAAGGCGTATGATTCTTATTCTTTATTATGGACCGGGAGTTGAGATATTTCTGTATATCTTGAAGATTACTTCTGATAAAGATATTGAATCAATATTATTCAATTGTTATTTATTTAATGAATATTATTTTGGAATATTCATTTAAGGTTTTATTTTATTTAATGAATATTATTTTGGAATATTCATTTAGGGTTTATCTATTAAGCGAATATTATTTTATATATTCATTTGAGGATTAATCATGATCAATTATTTTGTCTAAATATTTTCTTTAAGCGATTATGATTTAATAAATACTATTTGAATATTTATTAAATACTTTTAAACTAGTTTTAAAAATGGTTTATCTTGTTTGAAATTTATCTTTGACCCTCAATAATTATGAAGAAAATTTCTGAGCCTTATTATGATTATTTTATCAAGGGGAGGTTCCCAACCTCTGTTTTCCATTTAAATCTATCTTTTAAGAAGATTTAAATGATCGCTCAAACTTTCAAAATATAGGGAAACTTACTTGAGAGACTGCTATTTATTTTGACTTCCCGTTCATAAACTCTTAAAAGAAATTGTTTCCCATTTGCAACTCAGTTGCTACCAGTCAAAATGATTTTTGTTACTTCCTCAACACTCGAGGAGTAAGATTGATGGAACAAGTTAATATCCATTAACAAGCAATAGCTTAGGAAATATTGGTGAATTTTCCTTTCCAAATCTGATACAACTACTTTGTGGAGTTGTATTAACAAGCATTATACTTAGGGAAAGGAGGACGAACTTTACGTTTCGGAGTCATGGATTCTATTCGAACTAGGAGTCGTGTAAGAGGCCGAGTGGCGCCGGTCCATCATTGGCCCAACCGTTGGCCAAGGAGTTCTAGGGGGCGGTGGACAAGTAAATCTGTCTGTTCTTCCTTCTACATGTAGAGAAACAAATCTTGAGATGCATAACGTACCACTGATCATCGTAAGGTTGTGGCTTCTACGCGTCAATACTCCAGATTAGTTCATCATCCAAATTTGTATAATTTTTGCAACATTATCGAGAGCACCCTGATCGAAAAGCTACAGATGAGTGACCGATAAGTGTTGGCAGGGTTTGGAAAGTGTTCAAAACTGACGTTACAATGGGTCACCTTGTAACTTCATCTTTTATCTTGTATTTTATGACTCTGTTGATACCTTACATAACAAGAGTTGTGATAAGGAGGTTGTTGATATTGAATCACATTATAACTTCATCTTTTAAGTTATATGTTGATATTCTGCTAATATTTTATATAGCAGATATTTTACGGAAAGGTTATATTGAATTACCTTGTAACTTCATCTTTTATATTATACTAGAACTTTGTTCATAGTATGAATAACAAAGTTTGCAGAGATATTATGAAAATGATACTTGAAGTACTACAATGGTTCTATTTTTGAATATATTCTGATAAGGAAATACTTTTGGTAAAAAGATATTTTGACAATTATTGACTTATATGTAAAGCATAATGTAATGTAATATGTAATAGAGGCATATATAACTCAACTAGGATAAAAGATAAATAATATTAACTCTATATAGGGATCATGAAATTTGAAAAACAGGCATCAACAAGGATCAAGTCGCTGAAAGAAGTTCATTAACATGATCAAGCCTTAGCGACAAAATTGTATAGACGATTCATTTGAAGGGCCAAAAGATTCCAGTGATAAAGTTTTTATGATTGCACAATTCTTAGCAGTGTTCTTAAAGACATGATATGAAGACCACGAGTGAATGTTAGTCGTCTGTGAACCAGACCAGTTGCACTAGGCGTCAACACTTCACAAAAGAATCGAAGTATCTAACTCAGAAAAATTGTTCAAGAGGTATGATTGAGTTTAGAGCAGTATTGATATCCTCTAGTTAGTTGGAAGCTGAATATTTAAGGATGTCAAATTAAGAGGAAAATGAATAGTATCTGAAATTACTATTCATATGAATAGTATCCGAAATCACTATTCATATGAATAGTACTATTCATATGAATAGTAACCAATTGCTACTATTTGGGATTGGTGTAATAGTGCCCGGTTACTATTTGGGGTTGGTGAAATAGTGTCCGGTTACTATTTGGGGGTTGTTGGAATAGTGCTCGGTTACTATTTGGGGGTTGTTGGAATAGTGTCAAATAGTAACTTTCTAAAACCTATAAATAGGTCTGTTGTATTTCATTTCAAAACACACCTCAACACACAACTCTCTATTCTCTCTCTTATATCTTCTCTGTGTAAGCTGCTAGATAGTCCATCTAGTAGGAAAGCCGGCTTAGCCCGCTTTCAGGAAGTGTCGGGTAGAAGGTCCTCGTGCCTAAACTATCCTTAGGAGTGTAAGCTGCTAGACCGTCCATCTAGTAGGAAAGTCGGCTTAGCCCGCTTTCAGGAAGTGTCGGGTAGAAGGTCCTCGTGCCTAAACTATCCTTAGGAGTGTTCAGGTTTTGAAGCTAATCCATTGGATTAGAAGTTGTAACATCCCTTCGAGTTTATTATCAATAAAGATATATTCTCGAAATTTTTTTTTTGGTAGTATCGTATTCAACCCCCTCTTCTACGATAGTTTGGGACCTAACAATTGGTATCAAGAGCAAGCTTCTAACATACAAGAAGTTTAAAGATCAATACCATGGGAATTAAGGATATAGGCGTGAAGATTCCAATGCTTGACAAAGATAATTACTTTCACTGGAAAGTAAAAATGCACCTTCATCTCTCAGACATCGATGATGGCTATGTAGATTGCATAGAGAAAGGACCTCATGTTCCAATGAAGGCCAACTCTGGGATCGGTCAAGATGCTGGCACTATAGCTGCTGGAAGGCCTATTCCAAAGAATCAAGCTGAGTACACAGATGAAGACTTGGAGGAGATTCATAAAGATAGGGAGACCATGAACATTTTGTTCAATGGAATCGATCAAGATATGTTTGATAATGTCATTAACTGCACCACTGCTAAGCAAGTGTGGGACATTATCCAAACCATCTGTGAAGGAACTGAGCAGGTCAGAGAGAACAAGATGCAACTCCTCAAACAACAGTATGAACACTTCTACCATAATTCTGGTGAAAATTTAAAAGATATATTCAGTAGATTTCAGAAACTACTGAATGGACTGAAGTTGTATAGGAGAACATATGAAGTCAAAGACTCCAACTTAAAATTTCTGAGATCTCTTCCTAAGGAATGGAAGCCAGTTACAGTCTCGTTGAGAAACTCTCAAGACTACAAAGATTTTACACTTGAGAGACTGTATGGAATTTTAAAGACCTATGAGCTCGAGTTGCAACAAGATGAAGAAATTAAGAAGAGCCAGAAGAAAAATGGAAGTGTAGCTTTGGTGGCCAATATTCCAACAATCCAAGGTGGTGGAAGAATGAAGAGTGTAGAAGCGACACCAAGTTCAAAAACTTGTGAAGGTCGAGCCGAAACTAGCAAAGGTAAAAGCAAGATGATTGAAGAACCTGATGCATTAAGTGAGGATGAAGTTGAAGATCTAGATGAATATTTGGCATTTCTATCAAAGAGATTTTCGAAGCTAAGATTCAAGAAGAATCCAGCAGGAACCGGGCAATTCAAGAAAAGCTACCAACCGAACAAGGATGTGGTTGAAAGATCAAATATCAAATGCTATAGCTGTGGAATTGCTGGTCACTTTGCCAATGAATGCAGGAAATCTCAAGCTGAGAAAGAGAAGAAGCAGTTTGAAGCTGTTGATTACAAGAAGAAATATTTTGATCTTCTCAAGCAACAAGGGAGAGCATTCGTGTCAAAAGATAGTGACTGGGCTGCTGGAGGTGACTCAGATGCAGAAGATGAGTTTGTCAATCTTGCACTCATGGCAAACGAAACTGATGAAAAGGCTAGTTCAGCAAGCAACCAGGTATACTCTACAAACCTAACTGAACTTTCCAAATATGAATGTGATAATGTTGTTAATGAAATGTCTAATGAATTGTATAACCTGCATGTCACATTAAAATCGCTTAACAAGGAGAACCAAAAGATTAAAGATCTTAATGCTAAGATAGGTGATAGGAATACTCTATTAGAAACTCAACTAATTGAGTTTGAAACAATGAAGAGAGAATGCCTTGAGGCTCTGAAAAAAGAAGAGTGTTTAATAAAATAGTTAAAAGAGGAACAAGACTTAATTGCTAAGTGGAAGGGATCAAAGGGTAAAACTGAAGAAATTTATAGTATACAAGGAGTTGATTCTTTTAATAAATTAGCAGAAGTAAAGTTAGGAGTTGATGGGGAGACTTCTTCAGACAGTGACTCAATGGATGTGGTATGTCCATTGAAGTTGGAACCTGTCAGCAAAGCAACCTTGATTAAACTAAATAATCAATATGGACCTGTCAGCAAAAACTTTGTAATTGGAGAGTGCAGCAAAACCAAATCTGTTGAACAAGGAAACATAGGCCATTTATCCATCAAGAAATTGAAGGATAAATTAGAAAAGACAGAACCAAAGGCTAAGGCTAAAAAGAAGAATAGAAATGGCAAAGTAGAAATTAACAAACACAGCAATTACACACCTGATAAGTATGCTCCTAGGAAAGAATGTTTAAAATGTGGTAGTGTTAATCATTTGTCTTTCAAATGTAAAACTGTTAAAAATGCTTCTATGCCTAGTATGCCTATATCTGTGCCTATGCCTGCTATGAATGTTACACCTAACATGTTTGTCCAATCTGCTCATGCATCTAGTCAGTATGCTAACATGCCGTTCATGCATAATCCATATTACAATACTTTTTACAAGCCTCTGTTGCCATGGATGATGAATAAAATGTTTGCACAGACTATTCCAAATTATACATCTAGTTTTAATGCATGTGAGCAAGTGAAACAACCTATTTTTCAGAAACCTACACCAAGAGTTAAGGTTGATTTAACTCAATCAGAACCCCTGGGTAGTAAGGGCTTGAAAAATAAGAAAAAGGCTAAGAAGGCAGGACCCAAGAAAACTTGGGTACCAAAATCAACTTGATTTGATTTTGATGTGTGCAGGGACATAGAAAGAATCTTCGGTACCTGGATAGTGGCTGTTCTAGGCACATGACTGGAGATTCTACCCTGTTCACTAAGTTTGAGGAGAGAGCTGGCCCTAGCATTACCTTTGGAAATAACAGCAAAGGATATACTAGAGGATATGGCTTGATTTCACAAGGGAATGTTGTCATTGAAGAAGTAGCGCTGGTTGATGGACTTAAGCATAACTTGCTAAGTGTCAGCCAACTGTGTGATAAAGGCCAGAATGTCTGGTTCACATCTGAAGCTTGTGTCATTTTCAAGAAAAGTGACAACAAGGTAGTGTTGATAGGAGATAGAAGAGGAAATGTGTACATTGCTGACTTTAATTCAACAAATGCCAACATGACTACATGTCTTCTCAGCAAGGCAAGTGTAGATGAAGGTTGGCTTTGGCATAAAAGACTGTCACACTTGAGTTTTAAAGCAATGAATGAGTTGGTAAAGAAGGATTTGGTTAGAGGTATTCCAAAATTGGATTACTCCAAGGATGGATTGTGTGATGCATGCCAGAAAGGGAAGCAGAAGAAGGCCTCTTTCAAATCAAAGTCAATGTCATCAATTGATCAACCCTTGTAACTACTTCACACGGATCTCTTTGGACCATTCAATGTGTTGTCATTCTCAAAGAAGTAATACTGTCTTGTGATTATTGATGATTTCTCAAAATTCTCTTGGATATTCTTTCTGCACTCTAAGGATGAGGCATATGAAGTCATTATAAATCACAATAAGATAGTCAACAACAAACCTTTACTCAAAGTAAGGAGAATCAGAAGCGATAATGGAACTGAGTTCAAGAATTCTGTAATAAGAGAGTTTTGTGAAGAACGAGGAATTATCCAAGAATTCTCTGCACCAAGAACTCCTTAACAAAATGGTGTAGTGGAAAGAAAGAACAGAACTCTAATTGAAGCTGCAAGAACAATGCTTGAAGAGTCTAAGCTACCAACATACTTCTGGGCAGAAGCTATAAACACTGCATGCTACACTCAAAATATTTCTTTGGTCAATCAAGCAAATGGCATGACACCTTATCAACTTTTCAAAGGCAAGAAACCAATAATCAACTTTCTGCATATCTTTGGATGCAAATGCTTCGTACTTAAAAATCATGGTGAGCATCTTGGAAAATTTGATTCAAAGGCAGATGAAGCTATCTTTGTTGGATACTCAGCTGGAAAATCATACAGAGTCTATAACCTAAGACTAAACATTGTAATGGAGTCCATACATGTTGTCTTTGATGACAAGAAAATATCTGGTCTAGTAGATGAAGGTTTTCATGAGTCTCTCTCATTTGAGAATAAGAGAAGTGGTGAATAAAGTGAAGATGATGATGAAGAATGGAGATCAAATGGTGTGAGAAACAGACAAGGATCATCAGTTGAAGTGCAGTATGAACCACCTGTTGAAGAGCAACTTACACCATCAGTTGGAAATCAAAGAGAAGCATCTGTTGATGAATCTGCAAGAACTCCATCAATCTCGAGGGCCATACACTCAGGGGGAGTTTCTCACAGTCAAAACTCAACAGCAGGCCACAATGATCAACAAAGAGAAAATGAAGCCACTTCATCAAGGTCAAACTTACCACCACAAAGAAAATGGACCAGGGATCATCAATTTGAGCTTATCATTGGAGATCCTAATGCAAAGGTCCAAACCAGACGAGCAACTCAAGAAGAATGCTTGTATAGTAGTTTTCTATCCAAAGAGGAACCTAAGAAAGTTGAAGATGCTCTTCTGGATCCAGACTGGGTTTTAGCAATGCAAGAAGCGCTAAACCAGTTTGAAAGAAATGAAGTATGGAAACTTGTACCCAAACTTAAAGACAAATCAGTGATTGGCACTAAGTGGGTATTCAAGAACAAGATGGATGATAATGGCATAGTCACAAGCAATAAAGCTAGATTAGTGGCTAAAGGCTACTGTCAAGAGGAAAGAATTGACTTTGAAGAAACCTTTGCACCAGTGGCATGGTTAGAAGCAATAAGGATCTTCCTGGCCTATGCATGTAACGCCCCCAAATCCGGGGTCAGGGATATGGGTCGCTACCGCGGAAAACCTTAACAACCAAACAATCAACTGCCAATATTAAATCTAAAACATGACATCCGACCCCTAACTACCAAGAATCTTTCAGGTTATAGACTTGGAAACAAGAAATCCGAAAACACTTATAATAACTTATAACTCTTGGTACAACAATTCTCTTATACAGTCTTATGTTGTTAGTATCACCTTGACATAAGGTATACAACAACCACAATATTCTAATACAACAATTATTACAACTCAAGAACATGAATACCATACCAGTCTAACTAAACATCTTGTAGACAGACTCAAAGTACAGAATCACTCTGAGCCGATCATCAACTTGATCCATGACTTGCCCTGCCTCGAGTTAAACTAAGTCAACTGCATCCACTATCTATCTCTGTAAAATAAGATTTAAACAAAAGCAAGAATGAGCGAAAGAGGCGCTCAACAAGTATATAATAGAGTATACTAAAATACTACCACAACTCACTCAAAATATATTTTTACTACTCCATACGACTTATAAATATAATTACTTTTGAAAAGAGATCAACTCAGAAATTCTTATAATCTCGAAATACTACTCCAATAAATCTCAATAACTTCTCAAAATACTACTCGAAAATAAATCAATAACTTCTCAAAATACTGCTCAAAGATAAATCAATAACTTCTCAAAATACTGCTCAAAGATAAATCAATAACTTCTCAAAATACCATTCGAATATAATTTAATAACTTCTCGGATCAACACCCTCTACTATTAACAGAACCACAAAGGCATCCGCTAACAGTCTAAGGTATCTAAGATTGGACTTCTTCTCGAAACGCCTTCTCAAGTAATGGATGATCAGTCCATTGCCACATCTCATTTTCTATCGATAGAAAGGATGGTCGACGTCTCGAACCACCCAAATAAAACTTCTCAGAAGGATGAGCCGTCTTTCTCGGCCCTTCACCCTTTATATGCAACAGTTTGGGCCGGTGCGTTACTCCGGTCACTTTTGCTTTTAGAAGCAATAATCCACAACTTACTTTATATATATATATATATATATATATATATATATATATATATATAATCCCACTTTTAAATATAAATATTCTGTAGTATGAAAATATTATTAAATATATCTTTATCATCTCTTCTACGAATACAAATGAAGTATTTCGATAAACGTCTCAACAATATAAACCAACTTATAAAATAAATTGCAAACATCTCGTGTAATAAACAGCTCAACAATAATATATATGCATGTAAATTGCATGGATAAAATCTGGTACAAACCACTAGAAAGAATATTTGCTTTTGAATATCGGAAACTTAATCAGCATACTGTATATAGATAACAATATAAATACTCCGAACGATGGAGTACGGGTTAGTAAACTTGCAATACATGCATCATACTTTCGATATAAAATATACTCTGAACAATAGATCATAAAGTAAATAATTTGCAATTATGGATTTAAATCTAGTTCGCACATTTCATATATTTCAAAATACGAATACTCTGAACGATAGAGTACGCATAGATAAACTTGCCTCTGGTCCTGAGCATAAAGCAGAAAACCGCGAATAAATCCTTCGCACCTTGTCCAAGCAATTCCATGGAGGTAACTTACCTTTCTGCATACGACGCCCCGATCTTTCCTCTTTGATGCACGTCGTTCCAACTTGATTATACCCTAATGGTACTGAATTAGTTACGAGTACGTGTCAGTCCTACCTTGTATCTCGAGTAAACACAACTTGGAATTGTCACTAAATCATATAAAGTCAAACTATAGGTGTCCTCCCTATAGTTGACTATTCTATTATCACTTAGTACACATAACACATTTAGTAAAGAAAACAAAATGGAAGGGTCCCCTTTATAAAGTGGACATTTCCTGGAGTTAATCACCTCAAACAATTATAACACTTAATCAAACTCCACTTAACATATACAACTATAACGCCTTCGACATTCTATGACACAAAATAATTAATAGATAATCCTCAAATCACAATTAATCTTCAACAGAGCACATAAATTCTCGAGACAACAATTATCCTCAAATTAATACATAAATAGACAAATTAAACCCCAAGACACAATTAATCCTCGAAATGAATTCCTACACACATATACATAAACATTTAGCACCCCAAAACATGCCTTTAGACCATTAAAGTCAAATAAGTTAAATAAATTTAAATGCAGGAAATTTTCAGAAAATTTCAGCATGACCTATTCGTTTATCGGACTATGGGCACAGCCCCTCAAATACAATACAACCCTGATTTAGCAAAAATAAGCTGCCTCAACTTGCAGCAACATAAAATAAACACATAAGAAAGTATCCGCCCTGACATGCGGCACATAGCACATAGCACATAGTGATTTATATTACACTACTACTTACGCTACACCAATGATCGTATTTCTCACGTATTTTAATGATACACGTGACAATCAATCATTGATGTTCGTAAGCCCTAGGGAACAACCCCTAGCACTAACTATTACTTACGCTATATCAATGATCACACCACATAAGTATATGAATTATACCCGTGATAGTTAATCATGGATATTCGTAAGCCCTAGGGATCAGTCGAAAAGAATTACACAAGTCCTTTAAATATTGACATTTAAAAAAACTTGTGATCTTCTCATAACCCCTAGCACAGTTCTAATTATTATAAGATTCTAACAATTAACATGTATCACGTATTCCCATACTTACCATTTAGTCAATTCATATTACTCCACAAATAATACCGACATCCCCATTAAGCAACCGTAATCATTAAATCTGAATATTAATGACACCACCAAAGTGATTCCAATATTGAGTAGTTGACAATTATAACATCCCACAATTACTACAAATCCACTTATAGCACTTAGCAAGTAAACATTTATTGATGACCATATATTACAAGTAAATCACATAAACCTTAATTATCGACTCGATTAAATCTAATTCTCGCATATAAGACATTTATCAAATACTATGGTCAAACTCGATTGTTGACTAACTCGATTATCATTTAATCAATTAAGCATAGCATTTCCATATAACCACTTAATCATTTTATTTAAAACGAATCATAATAATCTTTAAATCCACCATCCACTCCGACTATTAAACTCGAATATGAACGAGACCACAATCAATCTCATAATTCCAATTAGCAACTAACAATTTAACCATTAACACTTATTAACTCGAACATTTAATCGGACTCACAATTAAACCCAACAATAATCCAAACTATTAATACTCTAATATTCTCTAAAAATCCCAATTTGGACTCCCGAAAAATAATAATTAACTTTTTCCAAAAACTTGAATCCAACTTCGAAAATTAAGATTTAACTACAAATTCCCGAAGTCAACTCTAATGGTCTAACTTTGACCGTCTATAACTCACTCATTTTTAATCCGATTTACATGATTCAAGAATGCATTCCATGTATTTTCTCGCAAGGATTCTGAATATGCAATCAGTTTTCAAATCCGACAACAACAAGCCACATAACGAACTGCTTAATCAGAACAGAAAAATAACTAATATAACCCATATCGAAAATTACACTAATTAAATTCACAACAATTAAACTCGAAATTTAAATATAATCTAACACGGAAATTAAATAATTAAGAACACGAAATTATACCCTTTTCGTTCCCGATCCGATCCGAAATATCCACCATCTCTCCCTCTCTCTCTCTCTCTCTCTTTCCCTCTCTCCTTCTTTCTTTCTCCATCTTCACCGATTTTTCTCTCCCACCTGCCTACATCTCTCCGACATCTCTCCGTGTAAATCCCTTCTTCTATCTTCCGTGATGCTCCCTCTGAAATATCTCTTCATCTCTCCCAATATTCAATAATCTCTCCAGCCTTTTCTCTCCTGCATTTATCCCTCCATCTCTCCCTCTCTTCCTTCCCCTTTTCTTTCTTTCTTTTCTTCCCCTCTTCTCCCAACTGATTATGTGCGGCTGTGTATCTATGTTATGGCTGCTGTGATGTGTCTGTTCAATTAACCTAATGGGCCTTGGGCCCAATAACATTTAAAATCAATACAATTAAATACTACACACTTTTAAAAATTGAAATCCAATAGAAAATTGGTGGAAAATTAAGATTTTCATTTTTAAAACAAAGAGTGTAAAATTATGAACACCCACATATTTTTAAAATATTTTTAGGGTCAAAATTGAATTAAATACGAATTTTCAAAGTTTTGATCCTTTAAATACAATAAAGCTCTTAAAATCATTCTAAAATACTTAAACACCCAAAATAATTCTCCAATAAATTTTAAAAACTAAATAATATCATAAAGATAATGTAACACCCCCAGATCCGGGGTCCGGGATCCGGTGGTTACAGTTTCCAATTCTGTCCACAACAATTGAACTTTCCCTAACATAAAATAAATTACGTCTCTATAACCCAACACAACAATATAAAACACACCCGTTATAGTCCCCGAGATGAAATCAGAGTAACAATCAAATTTTTATTAATCACATTATGAGTTCTTACAATCCAAAAGAATTTCAATATAAATACATACTCTTTGCCATCCATTTACATAAGTCATACTAGACCATATTCTTGGTACTGAAAGAATAAATATACCCTACCAATAGCTTCTTCTTCAGCTCTGGTAGTCTCATCGTCCTCGCCCGCGTCGAGTGCGCCTTGTGCGAGTCATCTGGTCTAGCTGTTGTTGTGATATAATAATAAAGCAAGGGTGAGCAATAGCCCACCAACAATAATATATAACTGAATGATAAGGTATAACAGTTCAAAAGTATCTTTCAAACCATATGCCATGCATTTACGGAAATGATGCCAGTATAATATGAACGATGAAGTTACAAGGTAACTTGAAGTATTTGTTTGTAGAAATATCTGCTACATCAAAGTAAGCGAGATATTCTTATTGTTATTAAGAAGAGGAACTTGCAAGAAAAGGTTGCAATTCCAGTTATGACCATTTTCCAACTCTGCCAACAGTAATCATGTTGCAGGAAATAAATAAATTTGGATGATGAACCAATGATGGAGTATTCACCGCGCCCGCTGTTCCAATCTTGATGATCAGTCGAGATCGTACAGCTCAATTTAGATTTACTACCGGTAGAAGGAAGAACTGACGGCTTTACTTGTATACCGCCTTACTAGCTCTCCCCGGCCAACGGTTGGGCCAAAGGGGATGGACCGGCGCTACTCAGCCTCTTACACGACTCCTAGTTCAAATAGAATTCATGATTCTGAATGTAACGTTCGTCCCCCTTTCCCCAAGTATAATACTTGTTGATAAGACTCCACAAAGTAGTCGTATCTTGTTTGGAAAGGAAAATTTACCAATAACTCCCAAGCTATTACTTGGTAACGGATATCAACTTGTTCCAGTAATCTTACCCCTCGAAAGATGAGAAGGTAAGCAACGACTTAATAAGTCAACAGCACCCGAGTTGCGGGTGAAGGGAATACTTTATGACCGGGAAGTCGACAAGATAAATAACATTTTCCAAGTAAGGTTCCCTTATTATTAAGGAGATAGACTCAACGAAGAATGATGTCTGAGAACCTTTCTTGATATAAGATTAATAATAATATGACTCCGAGATATTTTCTGTAATAATCGAAGAAGATAAACCTTATCGAGATTATTCTAAGTATGGAATAAATATTCAGAGAATATTTAATGAGTTAAAATATTTAAAGAATATTTGGGAATATGAAAGAATATCTTTAATCAGAGTATTTCTCAAAATAATCCCTGAAGAAATATCAGGAGAATATTTATTGAATAAATAAATATTTAAATGAATATTCAAAACAATATTCATTAATTAATAAGACCTGAAAAGAATATTTAAGGTAATATTCATAATTAATTAGGAATTTAAATGAATATTCAAAAGTAATATTCATTTAATGAATAATATCCTAAATGAATATCAAGTAATATTCATTTAGTAATCCAAGCCTTAAGGAATATTCGAGATAATATTCGATAATTAAATCAAGCTTCAGATGAATATTAAAATAATATCCATCAAGTATTTAATATCTTAAATGAATATTCAAAAGTAATATTTATTTAATAAAATAATATTCTAAAAGAATATCCAAATAATATTCATTTAATAGTCTCATCTTTAGAAGAATATTCGAAATAATAGTCGATAATCAATTCGACTCTGAATGAATATTGAGAAATATTATTCGTTGAATAGTTACGTTCAAATAATTATTTGAAGTAAGGATCGTTAAAATAATTAGTCTCGAACGAATATTCAAATAATATTCGTCGCCCAAATAATAGAAAATATTTACTTAAATATTTCCCTCCGAGGTAATCTCGATATATCAAGGAATATTGACTCCCGGTCTATTTTTGATTAATAAGATGTAAACGCCCTTCTATGAGGGTCTTACAATAACCGGCTTATAACTGATATATAACTATCTAGCTTATAAGCCAACAATATCATTCAGGGAACAAGTATATCAATTCAACTTGAAAGTAGGCATGCATGCAATGGCATATGTATATCAGCAATCATATATATATATATTTATTCAATCACAACAACAGCCTAAAAGAAGGGAATTGAAACTTGCCTGGTAGTCGAGTACGGTAAGGGGTAGTGGTAGCGGGTCCCGGTTCAGCTTGGTGATCTATAAATAGCCAAGGCATTCGGGATTAATCACTTAACATATTAAAAGTTAAGTTATACTTAATTCGAAACACGTTCTCGAGTTATCTCGTTATACCCCTTTTAGTGGATTACTTTTATCACTGATCCGACCCGGCATTCGTTCGTTAATACGACATGTCATTGTACTTATACTTGGGACATACTTAAGTCATATGAGTTCTAAAGTTGATCATTACGAACCAATACTATACTCCGAGTTTTATCGCCCGTTTTCTAAGTGTTTTACCGAAGTTATAAAAAAGTCGTCTTTTAGGGGTTCGTTCGCGTTTAACCTCGACTCGAACATTTTTAATAAATCGAAAAATGATCCTTTTGACATACGGTTTTCTTTCACACCTTCCTTTTTACCTCTAGTATTTATTTACCAAGATTCGCCATGACTTTACATAATTTACGAGGGTTCAAATTCAGTTACGAATTCTCGGTTACGGTTTCGAAATACTTTTAGTAAACCGGCCGTAACTCCTAAACCGTAAGTCCGTTTCACGTGATCTTTATATCAAAACGAAGCTTATAACATAAGCTATCCTAAAATGGCAGAAAAGTTTCTGGTCAGTAGGGTCTTGATGTGAAAAATGGCATACAAAACATGATATTATAAAATCGGGCATTATAACGGCTATGTTTACGCGTTTTCCAAAGTTTTTACACTTTATCTCGATCTAACAAAGATCAATCCAACCACACAAACGCATGATAATCATCATGACTAGTCTATCAACAACTCATCTCAACCATCTCATGGATCACAATCCAAACAACAACCATAATCAACTAATAACATAGATCTAAGCATAACATAGCATACTAACACTAAATCATCCATAAAACTCATAAAATCTCAAAATGGTACCAAGGGTTTTTGGAGCTTGTTACCTTCCTTGAAGAGTGAATAACACTTGGTAAGCCTTGTCTAGTCCTTAGATTACCTTAACAAAGCTTGGATCATCCAAACAAAACAAGAAATCAAAGTTAGTTTCTTAAAATCACTATTCACCCTAGGCTTGGATGATTTATTTGAAAATGGAAAACATGGAGTTTGAAGCCAAGATTTCTAGGGTATCACTTTTATGAATTATAGGACTTTCCATAAAAATTTGGAGATCAAACAATGGTGGAAGCTTGGACTTTGGATTTGGAATTTAGGGAGGAAGTATAATGGAATGTTTTGGAGGGGGAGAGAGTTGCTTGCTTGTTCTTGATCTTTTCCTTGTATTATTGTGTTGCCTTGGATAATATCTTGCTAAAGTAGCTTTATTAAAGTGCCTAGGTCATCCATGATGCAATCAAGAGACATGTGTTGCATTTTGAATGGTTTTCATGCTAAGTATTGGTTTGATATCTAAGTACTACTTCCATCTCCAAGTATGCTAGTTACTTTAAGCCACTTGGTTGCTAGATATTTATTCTAATAGCTTACACAAGACTCTTGCTTCCTCTGCTTGTTTCTGTGTCCGGTTATTGCCCGTTTCGATTGATCGTTCGTAGGAATATTTCACGGATTTCTAATTAGGGTTTACCGGGAATCCTTTTTAATATCAATACTTTCATTCTCCATCTTTCATTCTAACTTTCCAATTTATATTCCTTAAATCCATTCGTTAAATACTTAAGGCTATCAGTGTCCAGGGAACTCTCGGAGAAAATAAAAGTGCGGTTTTCAGAATCCGACAGCTTTTACATACACTTATTTTCCCCCTGGATCACTAATACGAACTCGGAAATCCGTCCCGAATTCTTCTATATAGTGTCGTCTCATATTATTATATACTCCCACCAAAACACTATTCATTCTGTATTCTTTACTTGTTCTCTTAGGGTGGTACAATTGTCCGTATTCTCTTTCGATCGTTCCTTATCCTTTTTACGGAACTACTGGATTAATCGTTACCGATCTGGATGACATGAGAATATTCTCCTGCTTGAAAGTGCCATATCTTATTCTCTTAGAAGATAGATTATTCTTACCTATGTTGTTACCCTTTAGCATTCTTCAAGACATAGAAATAATAAAGTCGAATTCCATTCATTCTTTCCAAATATCAATTATTACATTGTAGCCATAACCACTCCTCAGTGGTTTCCTACCTTCATTCTTAAATCAAATATAATAACATCCCAAAATATCAAATCCTCAAAGTTAATATCTCAATTCTTGGATTATAATAATATTTAATCCACTGTCCGGTCAAATATTATACCGAAAAAGAATTTGGAATTTCTGAATTCCGATCGTCTCTGCATTCACTTATTTCCTCCGCGTATTACTAATATGACTTCGAAACATCCATATCACGTCCCGTACATAGGGTGGCGTGAAAAGTTTTCCAACTTACAAAATCACTATTCATCCACCAAATTACTATGCACGTACAGGAAACATCCCCTTTTTCTTCGCTCTTCCGGAACCGGTACAGAAATGGGTGCTTTACTATGCACGTACGGGAAATACTATGCACGTACGGGAAATACTATGCACGTACTCATTTCCCTTCAAGGATCCATTAGCCCCTTCCTGGATGGTAGATTATTCTTATCTAGGTCCTCAACCATCGAATTACTTTATTCTGACAATATACCAATGCATCAGGATCATTGTCCCAAGCAATATCCATTCATTACAATCATTGTTCTTTGAAACCACCATTCATTAGAGCTGGTGACCTTGTTGTCGGAATCATTGTTCTTCATTTTATCATTACTTAATAAAAAGTTTTAATTATATCCAAAATTTGGGGTTCTTACAGATAATATCACAAAAGATTTCGTGATTTTATCCAACTCTAATAATTTAATAAAGATTTTTGAGGATCAAAAATACTTGATTTAAATACTTTTAAATCACTAAAATACAAATAAAAATATTGGGGCACACATAAATCCAAATATACTCATATAAACTCGATACTAAATATCGTTGAACTCCACAACGATATTCTCAAATCCAATTCCATCCTTTAAATACTAATTAACATAATTAAATAATAATAATAATAATTTATTTTGAAAATTCGGGTTGTCACAATGCAGCGCATGCCAATTTCAAAGTCTATCAAATGGATGTCAAGAGTGCATTTCTGAATGGTACTCTGGAGGAGGTGTATGTTAGTCAACCGCTTGGTTTTGAAGATCCAAACTTTCCAGAATGTGTGTTCTTTCTACTCAAAGCACTCTATGGCCTGAAGCAAGCACCTAGAGCCTGGTATGACACACTCTCACAGTTCCTTATATAGAATCACTTCATTCGAGGTACTGTTGATAAAACTCTCTTTTATAGAAATGTCAATGGCTCTATGATACTTGTCCAAATTTATGTAGATGATATAATATTTGGGTCTACAGATGAGAAACTTTGCAAGAGGTTTGCCAAACTCATGCAAAGTAGATATAAAATGAGTATGATGGGTGAATTAAATTATTTTCTTGGTTTACAAGTTAAACAAGTGAATGAGGGAACTTTTATAAGTCAAACAAAATACATTTATGATCTTTTAAAAAGGTTTGATTTAGCAGATTGCTCTTCTGCAAAAACACCCATGGCCACTGCCACTAAGCTTGAACTGAATACTAAGGAAAAGAAGGTGGACATGACAAGCTATTGGGGCATGGTTGGATCTCTTTTATACTTAACAGCTAGTAGACCTGATATTATATTTGCTACATGTTTATGTGCTAGATTTCAAGCTGATCCTAGGGAATCTCACGTAGTAGCTATTAAAAGGATTTTCAGATATCTCAAGGGAACACCAAACCTTGGCATTTGGTACCCTAGAGATTCTGGTTTTGATCTAATTGGTTACTCAGATGCAGATTATGCAGGTTGCAAAATGGACAGAAAAAGTACCACAAGAACCTGTCAATTCTTGGGAAACAAGCTGGTCTCATGGTTCAGTAAGAAGCAGAACACAGTATCTACCTCAACTGCAGAGGCTGAATACATAGCAGCTGGGAGTTGTTGTTCACAGATTCTATGGATGAGAAATCAACTACTTGACTATGGAGTTAAAGTTGAAAAGATCCCAATTTTCTGTGATAACACTAGTGCAATTGCAATATCACAGAATCCAGTGCAGCATTCTAGAACCAAGCACATAGACATCAGATACCATTTCATCAGGGAGCAAGTGATGGAAGGCACTGTGGAACTGCATTTTGTTCATAGTGAAAAATAGTTGGCAGACATTTTTACTAAAGCTTTGGATGAAGCAACCTTTTCAAGGTTGGTAAGTGAGCTTGGTATGTTAAATTTCACATGATCTTTTAAAATGTCTGTTCAATTTGCTTGCAGCCAGTGAATTTCATTCTCTGGATTTTGTTTGTTTTATTTTCTTATCTGCATGATTATTCTGGAGATATCATTGTAGCATAATTAACTAAATATTTTATTAACATATATCAATTAATGATATTTTGTTAATTTTATGTCTATTTAATTATGAGTTTGTCTGATTATTGTGGATTAATTCTTGAATTATTGATTGGTTATTTTAAATCCACAATAATTAGAAATAATAAGTGTATATGTGTGTGTACATAGGCTGGTAGGTCTCGGTGATAAGATGTTTTTTTGGCTGACAGGTTTCGGTGATAAGATGTTTTTCGGCTGGTTAGGTTGTTTGGTTAGAATTATTGAGCGGTGATAAATGCATTTAATTTCTTTTCTAACCTAACCTGTCACGCTCTCACCTAACCCACTAGTCCTTGAAACCTTATAAATGATGAGTTTTTGTTTGCGTTTAACATCATCATTTTTCAGATATACAGAGCATATACACACAATTGCTGAATATTTTGAGCTTTGATCAGAAAGATCTCTCAATCTAGCTGGTGGTTTTTAGATTGGATTTCATATTCTTAATTTATACATCATCCTTTATAAAAGCTAACCCTTGTTTTTGAATTTCCTCAAAGTTTTGAAAATGGCATTGCAGGGAAGCTTTTTAATTGCTAAAGTTAATCCTATTTCCATTCAGCAAATCGAAACCATTCTGGATGAGCAATTTCGGGCTTTGACACAATTTAAGAATGAACATTCATTAATCCGCTATGCTTTAGTTACACCAGTGCAGCTTAACCATGATGCATTGCGTGAACTATATTGCAGTGCGGTTAACACTTCTGGACAGGACGGGTGTGCAATCACATATCGACTATTTGGTAGGTCGATTAGGGTCACTGAACAAGATGTTAATCGAATTCTTCATTTTCTTATGGAAAATCTAGTTTCTGATCCTACACCTGAACAGATTGAAATGTTCTTTCATTTTATAAGGTACCAAGATGGCAATTTCAATACTGGTAATCTTTCTAGAACGTTTCTAACCCAGTACTGGAATTTCTTCTTTCACACTCTTAACCATGTTTTTTCCTCAGATAGAACAAATCAAGATCGAATACCTGAATTTATTAAAAAATTAGGGTATGCGGTCGCCAATAATTTGAGGATTAATTTTGGAAAAATAGAGCTTGGTCAAATCATTTTAAAGATGAAACACTTGGGAAGAAGAGATGTTCAGACTCAAAATGTCTAATGTCTATATCCAAGGTTTCTACAGCTAATATTAAATGATTTTTTGAATGATGAAGACAGGGTACGCTTGGAAAATGGTCGAAAGGTGGAATGTTCTTACATGAAGACGAATGTAATTAATTACATAAGAAAAAAGAACTATATAGATGTGCCTACAGTCCTAACTGAATATCTAAAGACTGTCCCACTTCCGTTGTTACCAAGACCAGTGAGAGCATATAACGCCTTAGAAATTTTTGAAATATTTATAATTACTTATTTAATATTAAATGTGAATTATGACGTGAATAGTATTAAGGAGGTGATATATGTGTGATTTCGTTTTGTGGGTTTATTTGATGATTTATATGTGGCAGATAAGTCTACGTATTTTTACTTTTATTTTTGGGGATTAAATTCTATTTAAATCATGTTTTATTTATCTTCTGAGAATTTTATAAAATCACCGGGATTAGTAAAAATTACGAAATCTTTTACATTATTTACTATATTAGTTTATTTGAGTTTTAAAAATATTATGTAGATTAATTTTGACTTTTAAGGATTTTAAAATGATTTTTATGAATAATTTTACATTTTAGAGATTTATTCTTGTAAAATCCATATTTAATTTATTTTTGGTCCTAAAAATATTTTAAAAATAATTTTGTAATTTTTCTCAGTTACTATATATTTAATTGTTATTTTACCAGTTGAATTTTAATTTGTTTGAATTAGAAACAAAAATTAGTTTTTTTTAAACTACTAAACCATTTTCCCCAAATCAAAACTCTTAAATCCCTAATTCTAAATTTTTCACAAACACAGCAGCTGATTTCTTCCACACTCTCTTTAAATCTCTCGAACTTTCTCTCTGTTTCCCTCAAATTAATCTCAACTCTCTCCCTTCTCGAACTCTTGATTTCTCTCACTCGTGTAAGCTCTGTACACGGCTTGTCTTGATGATTATTGCTATTCAATTCGCTGCTGGTGTGCATAACTCTGTTTGAAGTTCAATTTCTTGCCTGTTAGTTGACTCGTTGTTGTGATGTTCGTTCTCGTTTGGTGAGGTTGTTGTTAACCTCAATTTCTCTCCCTTCTTTATCTTGTGATTTTATGGTATATGTATAAATACGTAGTATGTTAGTGGGTTGCTGTGTCTTGTGCTCTAAACCCCCTGTCCTCCCCTCTTCGTTGTCCTCTCTTTTCCAGGCCATTCTACCTGTGTATGTATGATATCTGTGTTGCTGCAACTGCCTGTGAGTGTGTGTGTGTGTCCTGTATTTGCTGTGTGTGCGTGTAATCGTGTATGTATATAGTGTTTGGTTCGTATTTTGTTTATGTGGTTCCGAGCTGTGCAGTTTGCTTTCGTTATGTTGGTCGCATGTGATGTTAAAGATTGATGGAGGAGAGGCTGATGGTTTCTGAGCCTAACAAATTGTTTATAACTTAGTAATGTGCTAAGATTTGAACTTGGTTTGCTAGTTCGTGTATGGGTGTATAGCACATATCCGAAATTTATGATGTATATGATTGTTAGTGTTAATTAAAGATTAATAGATGATGTTTAAGAGTTAATTAGTTCGATTTGATGGCTATTGATAGAAGTAGTTATTTTTCAGATTAATTAGAAAAGAAATTGATATCAATTTGATTGTTATGATTTAAATGAATCTAAGTATATGATTTTCAATTTAGTGTTAGTAACCTATTAAGATGGATTGTTGGTAGGAAATTGTATTTCAAATGATGATTATTGATTGGTTGTGTCGGTTATGTTCCGACTGGTAGTCACCCGTATAAAGGGGATGCTGTCAAAATTTTCTAAAAATTTTAATTGTATTTTCTTGAGTATATGTATATATGTATATACTACTAGTATAGAGTGTATTTGAATTATATCTTATTTATGTGATTTCCTACTAAATGCTTATTGGTTGTAATTATATGTGTATGTCAGTGGCCTATGGTTGATGATGATATATGATTATAGTAAGTTAGTTTAGGGATTATCGTAAGGGTAGATTAAGATTAGACATTCAAATGATGAACGTCGATTATTGAATAGAATTCTGAAATAGTGTTTTATATGTGTAGATTCAAAGGACGTAGATCTCAGGAATAAAGGAAAAGCAAAGGCTGAGGGTTTTTGAACAAAGTGACTAGTGTGGAAATATTTGGTTAAGGCAAGTAACTCGAACCTGGTATCAAAGTTCAGATTTCTTCAATTATACATGAACTGTTGTTTAAATTTTGATAACTTACTATTGTTCCTTTCAAGTTAATTATCGAATCTCTTGTATTATACTATTAAACCATACTAACTATTGCTTAATCCTTTATACCTTCGTGTTTACCCTTATAGACTGCTGTTTAAACTATTGCACTTCCCTACTTATTTTAACTCTTGTTGAACTGAAAACCTTATTGTATGACATGCCTTTTGTGCTAGCTTAAACCTTATGTCATATTTATTTCCTTAATCCACACTAGCTTATCTATACCTTGTAACTCTTAAATTAGACTTTAAATCCCAAATCCTTGTTTTATTCTCAATTAATTAGTAATCCTTGTTGTTTATATTCCTACTTTTCCCGAGTAACATATTTGATACCACCTTGTATTACCCCTCTTAATTGACAACAGCTTGATAAACCCTTATTGTTAAATACGTGTGAATGACACTTGAACTCTACCTTGTGAGCATTATGCATTTAAATCGAATTGTTTATTTGACCTTTAGCCATTTGTCCTTCAAGTAAACAAAAAATTTCCCTACTCTTAATTTTTGTATAAAAATTCTTTTGTTGAAACTTGTGCCATTTTACATATATTTAATTAAGTATTTTGAATTTAGCGTTGAGCCATTTTACATATATTTAATTAAGTATTTTGAATTTAGCGTAAGAGGCTAGGGTGGTCCTAGTCCAGCATATTGAATTTGCGTAAGAGGCTAGGGTGGTCCTAGTCCAGCAATAAAGGCCAATGTGTTGCCTAATTGGGAACCCAATTTTCAAAGTCCAGAGGGACCTAGTGTCCGGTATGGGGACCTTACGTGGCTGATCACCCGTATTGTCCGGTTTTAATGAAAGGGCTTAATTTATTTGAAATGTTTAAAAGGTGAATATATGATATAAAAAGAGAAATTGATTTCTCTCTCTCTCTCTCTCTCTCTCTCTCTCTCTCTCTTTCCCTATCTTTGGAATGAATTATAAATTGTCAAAATTTGGAAGAGCTCAAAGAATGATTCTTATATCGTTGTATCCATACTCCTGTTGTTGATTTTTTGCATCTATATTGTTACTTGCTGAGCATTTGGCTCACTTATTGTTGTTTATAACCCTTTTTCAGTTAAGGAAGAAAAGGATACGACTTAGGAGCTATATCAGGAGAAGAACTTGTTGTGGACTGTAGACAGACTAGTTTGGCTCTAGTAAAAGGTTGGACTTTTGAATAGCAATCAAGATTTTTAAATTAGTGCCAGCTAGTTGTATTTATATTTGTGGTGTGTATGTAACTTTTGATTAAGGATTTAGTATTGTAATGTAATAACTTAGTTAGTAGTTGCTTGTTTCATACCACTACCTGCTAGAGATCCGGGTTACTAGTGGGGTGTTATAATATGTCTTAATGTCTGGTTATCAGTGTTATGTATTTAGTTTTGATTTGTGGTGCCCCGATCTGGTTCCTTGATCGGGAGGGCATAGTAGTTTAGTTCACCTGATCGGTTAGGACAGGTTGAACATGTGCTGCTTTTTCTTAAATAGTTGGAATTGTCATTTTTTTTAATGAAATTTGGTTGGTTCAAAATACAGGTGGATAGTCCATATTACGAATACTTCATGCCGAAATTTTCTAAAAATTCCCCTGTATCAAATTCTATTTTATTTAATTAATTCCAATAATTGAGTATTTTATTATAAAAATTACATTATCAGTATTGGGAAGTCGGGGCGTTACAGGTTGGTATCAGAGCTGTCAGGTTTTGGTCACTGAAACAAGCCAGGATTAGGTATAGGATAGGTGTAGGATAGGATTTGAACCATTATAGGCATAGGATAGGAGCGATAGGTGTAGGTTATCATTAGGATAGTAGGTAGTAGGTTTAGGATATTCTTTTATCGCTTTAATAATTTCTTTACTCGCTATATCGTTATCGCAGATGGTGGATGATTGAGATTATCCTCGGTATTTATTTTTGTAGTAGGATGGTTAACAGTGTACCTTGAACTCCGAAACTGTTGTGTTATATTACTAATTTTGTTGGTACCATGACCTTTATTTTCTCGTTATCTGCACATCTTTTATTACATTTCTGAGTTGCCTAAATATCTCCTGTTAGAATTACTTGCTCAAGATAATACCTATGCTTCCCTGTTTCTATACACCGTTATAACCCTTGTGATCACAGATAACTCAAAATTCAGGATTTGTAAACCTTATCTCTATACATAATTGGTTGTTGTGTATTTACCTGTTGTTTAATGAACTATTTATCTTCTTATCAGAAATCATTCCTCCAAGGAAGAAAACACCTACTACAAATCCTGAGAACCAGAACACTGGCAATCAAAATCCAGTTGATCCGACTATGACTCAAATTCTTCAACTTCTTCAACAACAGATAGCCGCACTAGCTCAGCAACGACCCGCCCAACCAATTGTGACCTTCAAAGCTTTTCAAGCCGTACACCCTCCAGAGTTCAAAGGTACTGTCAACCCTATAGAAGCTAGGGCTTGGCTTAATGAAATGGAAAAAGCTTTTGCTTTGGTAAGGGTAGGAGAAGAACAGAAGACTGAATATGCGAGCTATTTCTTGAAAGCTGAAGCAAACTATTGGTGGGAGTCCACAAAGCTATTGGAAGTTGAAGGAGTGATTACATGGCAGAGATTCACAGAGTTATTTCTCGAGAAGTATCTCCCAAGGTATATGTGTAACACCCCCAGATCCGGGGTCCGGGATCCGGTCGTTACGGTCTCCATTACTGTTCACAATACTTGAACTTACTTCAACTCAAAATAAATTACATCTTTATGACCCAACACAACAATATAAAACACACCCGTTATAGTGCCAGAGATGAAATCAGAGTAACTACAAAATTTTATTAAGCACAATATGAGTTCTTACAATCCAAAAGAATTTCAATATGAATACATACTCTTTGCCATCCATTTGCATAAGTCATACTAGACCATATACTTGGTAATGAAAGAATAAATCTGTCCTACCAATAGCTTTCTCTTCGGCTCTGGTAGTCTCATCGTCCTCGCCAGCGTCGAGTGCGCCTTGTGCGAGTCATCTGGTCTAGCTGTTGTTGTGATATAATAATAAAGCACGGGTGAGCAATAGCCCACCAACAATAATATTTAACTGAACGATAATATATAACAGTTCAAAAGTATCTTTCAAACTATATGCCATGCATTTACGGAAATGATGCCAGAATAACATGAACGATGAAGTTACGAGGTAACTCAAAATGCATATATAGGTGGGAATATCTGCTATGTCAAAGATAAGCCAGATATTATCATTTATCATATAAAGAGGAACTTGCAAGGAAAATACTGCAATCCCAGTTATTAACATTTTTCGAAGTCCTACAACCTGAAAGAAGTCTCTTCGATACGTGTTGCGGAAGACACCGTCAACCTGAAAGAAGTCTCTTCGATACATGTTGTAGGGAATTCCCAATTTGGGAGATGAACCAATACTGGAGTTATCACGCGCCAGCTGTCCGACTCCCTGATGATCAGTCGGGGATGGTACAACCCAATATAGTTTACTACCGGTAGAAGGAAGAACTGACGGCTCCACTTGTCGATGGCCTTTAATAGTAACTCCCTGGCCAATGGTTAGGCCTTGTGATGGACCACGCGACTCGGCCTCTTACACACGACTCCTAGTTCGAATAAATCCACAGCATTGAAACGTAGAGTTTGTCCTCCCTTCCCCAAGTGAAATACTTGTTGATAAGACTCCACAAAGTAGTCGTATCTAGTTGGAAAGGAAAATTCACCAACATTTCCCAGGCTTTTGCTTGTTAATGGATATCAACTTTTTCCAACAATCTTACCCCTCGAATGATGAGAAGATACACACAGACTTAATGAGTCCATAACAACCAAGTTACGAGTGAAAAGAGTAAATTATGACCGGGAAGTCAACAAGATAAATAACCTTTCTCGAGTAAGGTTCCCTTATAATTTAAGAGATAGATTCTAGTGAAGAATGGAATCTTGAGGACCTTTCTTAATATAATATTAATCGTAGGACTCCGAAATATTTTACATAATATTTGGAGGTGAAAGATAATCTCCAAATAATATAAATCATTTTAAAAAGAATTTAAAAGAATTAAATAAATATTCCAAGAATATTTATTAACTCAATAATAATTATAGAATATTATTAACTCATAATATTGCTCGTAAGTAATCCTCGAATGAATATATGGAATTATTTACTAAATAAATCCCTCCTTAAATGAATATTCGAAATAATATTCATTAAATAATTAGACTCCAATAAATATTTAAAATAATATTCAATAAATAAGTCAAACCTTAAATGAATATTTGAAAATAATATTCATTTAATAAATAATCTTCTAAATGAATATCCAAATAATATTCATTTAGTAATCAAAACTTTAAAGGAATAATCGAAATAAGATTCCTTAAGTAAATAGAACTTCCAATGAATATTTTAAAATAATATTCATCAAGTACATAAAACCTTAAATGAATATTCGAAAGTAATATTCATTTAATAAATAAAATTCCAATGAATATCAAAGTAATTATTCATTAAATAATCAACTCTAAATGAATATTCGAAACTAACATTCATTTAATATCTCTCGACTGAGATAATACTCGAATAACATTCCTCGAAAGATTTCCAAGTAATTGATACTTTATGGAAATATAAATAATGTTTAATAAAAACATTCCTCAAGATAAATAATAATCTGCCGTTGGAATCTCTCCGGGTTTCCACGACTATCTATATCTCAAATAACGACTCCCGGTCTATGCTTAAGAATGAATATCATATCTCCTTCGCTAAGGGTCTTATCAAAACAATCCGGCTTATAACTGATAATTCGTATATAGTCTATAAGCCAATATCAATTCAGGGAACAGGTATCATAATATAATTTGACAATAGGCATGCATGCTACGGCATATGTAAAATGGCAATCACATATATATATTATCACAACAATAGGTTCAAAGTTTTGAACACTTGCCCGGTAATCGGGTGTGGGTGGAGATAGCGTGTCCTGGGTCTGCTCGATGATCTATAGACAATCAGAACATTCGAGATTAACCACTTAACACATTTTAAAAGTCTAAGTATAACTTCACTTAAGTCGAAACACGTTTTCGAATTATCTCGTTATACACCTTTTAGTGTAACTCTTTTTATTACTGATACGATCCGACATTTGTTCATTATTAAGACATGTCATCATACCCACACTTAGTATATACTTAAGTCGTATAAGCTCTAAAGTCGATCGATTACGAACCGAGATTATACCTCAATTTTTATCGTTCGTTTTCTAAGTTATAACCAAAGTTATACTTTTAAGGGGTTCGTTCGCATTTAACCTTGATTCAAACATTTTTATAAAATCGGAAAATGATCCGTTTGACATGTGGTTTTCTTTCATACCTTCCTTATGACCCCTAGTATTTATTTACCAAGATTCGCCACTGAGTAACATGCTTTACGAGGGTTCAATTGAAGTTACGAACTTTTACTTACGGGTTCGAACCAATTTTAGTAATTTGACCATAACTCCTAAACCGTAAGTCGGAATGTTTCGCTTCTTGCGCCAAAACGATCTATGGCTCGAGATCTACAAGGGCATATCATTTATTCATCAAGGCCAGAAACTCATCCTAACTGTTATGCACAATTTCTAGAGGTTAACGAAAATCGGGCATTACGATGGCTATAAATTGAACGTTTCCAAATTGTTACAACAATCACCAAGCCACACCGGGCATACATACATCTTATACACATGATTCTCATCTCAACAAGTCCAGAAATATCATACTTCACCATCATATTCATTATGTCTCTTAGATCAATAAAGCTAATTACATAATCATGCTTATAATACACCATTTAATAACTAATCTCAAAATCATCCAATAATCATCAAAACTTAACTAAGAGCTAGGGTTTCTTGAGATGATTACCTTCCTTGGAGTATGTAATAGCCTTACTAAGCTTGATCTAGTCCTTGTATAGCCTTAACAAAGTTTGGATCAACCAAAGAAAACAAGAAATCAAAGATTAGTTCTTGGAAGTTACTATTCACCATAAACTTGTAAAAATCATAGAAAATTGAAAAACAAGAATTTAGCTCTCATATTTTTACCACATCTTGGGCTCTTCATAAGCTTTGTTTTGAGTCCTAGATAATCAGATATGAAGCTTCCTAGCTAGGGTTTTGAGCCCTCTTTTTCTACTGGACAGAAACTCGGCAGATTTGTTTCCCCAACTTTGAGCATGGATTTGACTAGGCTATACTACTTTGTTGGCCATGAAATTTTGAGCGAATATTACCCATGGCGTGGAGAGGCTATGGTTAAAATTTGGTGATCTTATCATGGATAGAAATGGAGATATGAATTTTTCTTTCATAGTGGTTCTTGCTGGGCAGGTTTAAGAAAATGGAGAGAGTTTGTGTTTTCTTGATTTGTTTTGTGGTAATAATGCATAAAGTGATCCTTTGCTAGATAATATCTCATCTTGGTTGTTTTAGTGGAGTGTGATGCACTAGATGATGCAATTAGGCAAGACATGTGTTGTGTTTTAAATGGTTGCTAGCTAACTTGGAATTGGATTTAGCTAAGTACTTGTTCATTCCATAACCAAGCTAGTTACTTGAGCCCACTTGGTTGATAGATATTTTCTAGTGACTTATGCATGACTCTTGCTTCCTCTGCTTGTTTCTTTTGTCCGGTTATTGCTCGTTTCGATTGATCGTTCGTAGGAATATTTCACGGATTTCTAATTAAGGTTTACCTGGAATCTTCTTAATATTAATACTATCATTCTCCATCTTTCTTACTAACTTTCGAATTTATATTCCTTAAATCCCTTCATTAAATTCTTAAGTCTATCAGTGTCCTGGGAACTCTCGGAGAAAATAAAAGTGCGGTTTTTCAGAATCCGACAGCTTTTACATACACTTATTTTCCCCCTGGATCACTATTACGAACTCGAAAATCCGTTCCGAATACTTCTATATAGTGTCATCTCATAATATTCTCTTTTCCACCAAAAACACTATTCATTCTTTTTTCTTTACTTATTCTCTTAGGGTTGTACAATTGTCCCTGATCTCTTTCGATCATTCCTTAACCTTTTTACGGACCCACTGGACCAATAACAGATATCGATTTGGATGACATAAGAATAATCTTCTCCTTTAGAATTATCAAATCTCAATTCCCTAGGAGATAGATAATTATTATCTAAGGTGTCAACCAATAGTATTCTTCATGGCATATAAACATTTGAATCCAAATCTATTCCTTTCATTCATTATCTCAATCATTACATCGTAGTCGTAATCACTATTCACCATTACCTCAGTACATAATAAAAAGTTTTAATTATATCCAAAATTTGGGGTTCTTACAACATGCAAGATCAGTTGGAGATTCAGTTTCTAGAATTAAAGCAGGAAAACATGAGTGTGGCGGAATATGAGGCAAAATTTACAGAGTTAGCAAGGTTTGTTCCTGAATACGTTAATACCGAGGCAAAGAAAGCTAAAAGATTTTAGCAAGGTCTAAAGCCATGGATACGTAGTAAGGTGGCAGTGTTTCAGTTAGAAAACTATGCAATGGTGGTGGAGAAAGCTATGATTGTAGAAGGTGAAAGCGAACTGTATCAGAAGGAGAAGGCAGGGAAGAAAAGGAAGATAGAAAGTACTGAGGGAAGTCAGAACCCAAGAGATAATAATAATAATAACAAGTTCAAGCCAAGGAGTGAGGGTCAGTTTGATAGAAGCAAGGGTCTTCAGAAGCCAAAGAATGGAAATGGTGGTCAAGGTAGACATTTTCAGAATACTAATCAGCAGCTTGCAATCAGTCCAGCTTTACCTGAATGTACGACTTGTGGGAAAAAGCACTCTGGGGTTTGCCGCAGACTAGATATTACATGTTATAAGTGCAACAAGAAGGGCCATTATGCAGGAGAGTGCCCGACTTCAAAACAAGGGGTAATGTGTTATAAATGTGGGAAAGTGGGTCATATTGCTAAGGATTGCAAGGAGCCAACAAATGTTTTGAGGATAGCCGGGCCCCCATCGGCAAATGCTTTAAGGATAGCTGGGCCTCCAGCCCAGACCCAAATGTCTCAACCTAGAGCCAGAACCTTCAACATGACTATGCAGGATGCTGTTCAGGAAATGAATGTTGTCGCAGGTATGCTTCTTGTGAACTAAGTAGAGGATAAAGTTTTAATTGATTCTGGAGCTACCAAGTCTTTCATTTCCAACAAGTTTGTTAGTAAATTGCAATGTGAAATTCGACCTTTAGAGCAAGCTTTAGTGATAGAGGTGGCAAACCAAGATAGAGTCCCTGTCAATCAAGTGTGTCCTCAGTGTAATATAGAGATAGGTGGTTACCTTTTCTATGCCAATTTGATACCCTTCGAAATGGGAGAATTCGATGTAATCTTAGGAATGGATTGGTTGGCTGATTATGATGCACAGACTGAGTGTAGAAAGAAGCAAGTAAGATTAAGGAGGGAAGATGATAAAGAAGTAGTATTTCAAGGACAAAGGCAAGTAAAGAAATTTCTGAACATTATGCAAGCGAAGAGGTTACTTAGACAAGGTTGTGAAGCGTATTTAGCACACGTGATGGATGTAGAGAAGCAAGCACCGAAGATAGAAAATATACCAATTGTTAACGAGTTCCCCTACGTTTTTCTAGAAGAATTACCCGGTTTACCTCCAGATCGAGAAGTGGAGTTTGCTATAGACCTAGTACCTGGAGCAGAACCCGTGTCCAAAGTACCATATAGAATGGCACCTGTGGAGATGAAAGAGTTAGCAACACAATTGCAAGAACTTTTAGATAAGGGAGTCATAAGACCAAGTGTATCACCGTGGGGAGCGCCTGTGCTGTTTGTCAAGAAAAAAGATGGTAGTATGAGATTGTGTATCGATTATCGAGAACTCAACAAGCTGACCATCAAGAATAGATATCCCTTACCTAGAATCGATGATTTGTTTGATCAACTTAAGGGAGCAGCTTATTTCTCGAAGATTGATTTAAGATCGGGCTATCATCAATTAAAGATCAAACCTGAAGACATTCCAAAAACGGCATTTCGCACAAGGTATGGACATTATGAATTCTTGGTGATGCCATTTGGATTAACCAATGCCCCATCAACATTTATGGATCTCATGAATAGAGTATTTAGGAAGCATTTGGATAAATTTGTGATAGTCTTCATCGATGATATTTGATATATTCTAAGACCCGGGAAGTGCATGCGGAACATTTAAGGATTGCGTTAGAGATCTTGAGAGCAGAGAAGTTGTATGCTAAGTTTTCAAAATGTGAATTTTGGTTGGAAGAGGTACAATTTCTTGGCCATATAATCAGTAGTGAAGGAATTAGAGTTGACCCGGCGAAGATAGAAGCTGTAGTGAATTGGAGCAGACCGAAGACACCTACCGAAGTAAGAAGTTTCTTGGGACTGCCTGGTTATTATAGGAGATTTGTTCAAGATTTTGCTAAGATAGCCTCACCATTGACCAAGTTGACTAGGAAAAATGAGAAGTTTTTATGGAATGAAAAGTATGAGGAAAGTTTTCAGGAATTAAAGAAAAGGTTAGTAACAGCACCAGTATTGGTGTTACCCGATAGTCAAGGGAATTTTGTGATCTACAGCGATGCCTCGTACAAGGGATTTGGGTGTGTACTGATGCAACATGGAAGGGTGATTGCTTATGCTTCCCGACAATTAAAGCCTCACGAGCAAAAGTACCCGACTCATGATTTGGAGTTAGCAGCAATTGTATTCGCACTAAAGATTTGGAGACACTATCTATATGGTGAGAAATGTGAGATTTACACGGACCACAAAAGTTTGAAGTATATCTTCACTCAACGGGAACTTAACATGAGACAAAGGCGTTGGTTGGAGCTAATTAAGGATTACGACTGCACAATTAATTATCACCCAGGAAGAGCGAGTATAGTGGCTGACGCATTGAGTAGAAAGGAGAGATTGAACATGTTTACCATCTCAAAGGAATTGTTCAAGGAGTTTGAAAAGTTGAGATTAGAAGTCCAGATTTCGAAGCCTACCAGTGGTAAGTGTTATACCATGACCTTTCAACCCGAGTTACTTGAAAAGATACGAAGATGTCAGGAGGAAGTCATGAATCAAGATATGAACACATTGATAGGTGAAGAGATTTGCACTCAGAAGGATGACAAGGGTATCTTAAGATTTTCCTTGAGGATTTGGATTCCTAACGTGCAAGAATTAAAGAAAGAGATTTTGCTGGATGCTCACAGTTCAAGATATTCAATCCATCCGGGGAGTACGAAGATGTACCAAGACCTGAAAGAACATTTCTGGTGGCCTGATATGAAAAGAGAGATTGCAGAGTGGGTTAGTAAGTGTTACACATGTCAAAGAGTCAAAGCCGAACATCAAAGGCCCAGTGGACTATTACAGCCGTTAGATATTCCTGAGTGGAAATGGGAGCATCTAGCTATGGATTTCGTGGTTGGATTACCAAGAACGAAAGCCAATCATGATGCGATTTGGGTGATCATAGACCGCTTGACTAAGTCTACACATTTTCTTCCAATCAACGAAAGATTCTCACTAGATAAGTTGGTACAGCTGTATTTGAAGGAAGTGGTTATGCGTCACGGTGTGCGAGTAACTATTGTGTCTGATCGAGATCCACGTTTCAACTCCAGATTTTGGAAACAATTTCAAGAATGCTTGGGAACTGAGCTTAAGATGAGTACAGCCTATCATCCGAAGATAGACGAACAGAGTGCACGAACCATTCAAACTATTGAAGACATGCTACGAACGTGTGCATTGGATTTTAAAAGAAGTTGGGACGAGCACCTACCTTTGGTGGAATTCTCTTACAACAACAGCTATCATGCGAGTATTGGGATGCCGCCATACGAAGCTTTATATGGAAGGAAATGTAGATCTCCTGTATATTGGGATGAGGTTGGTGAGCGTAAGGTGTTAGGATCGAAACTAGTACAACAAACGAATGAAAAGATCGAAATCATTCAGAAAAGGCTAATTGCTGCCCAGAACAGACGAATGAAGTATGCTGATCAAACCAGGAAATATATGAATTTTGAAGAAGGAGAGAAAGTGTTGTTGAAAGTGTCACCTTGGAAAGGAGTTACGAGGTTTGGCAAGAAAGGAAAGCTCAGTACGAGACACGTAGGACCTTTTGAGATCTTAAGACGGGATGGAAAAGTCGCGTATGAGTTAGCCCTACCGCCACATATGAGTCATATCCACAATGTCTTCCATGTGCCAATGCTCAAGAAATATCATCCAGATTTGAGTCATGTGATCGAGTACGAGCCTATTGAGTTACAGCCAGACTTGTCTTATATAGAATAGCCTGTAGCAATTCAGGACAGAATGGATAGGAAGCTAAGGAATAAGACAGTTAAGTTGGTAAAGGTTTTGTGGAGGAACCCAAGAGTTGAAGAATCAACTTGGGAACTTGAGAGCGAGATGCTAGAGAATTATCCTCATCTATTTACTTAGGTGAGATTCTGGGGACAGAATCCCGTTAAGGGGGGAAGGATATAACGCCTTAGAAATTTTTGTAATATTTATAATTAATTATTTAATATTAAATGTGAATTATGACGTGAATAGTATTAAGGAGGTGATATATGTGTGATTTCGTTTTGTGGGTTTATTTGATGATTTATATGTGTCAGATAAGTCTACGTATTTTTACTTTATTTTTGGGGATTAAATTCTATTTAAATCATGTTTTATTTATCTTCTGAGAATTTTATAAAATCACCGGGATTAGTAAAAATTACGAAATCTTTTACATTATTTACTATATTAGTTTATTTGAGTTTTAAAAATATTATGTAGATTAATTTTGACTTTTAAGGATTTTAAAATGATTTTTATGAATAATTTTACATTTTAGAGATTTATTCTTGTAAAATCCATATTTAATTTATTTTTGGTCCTAAAAATATTTTAAAAATAATTTTGTAATTTTTCTCAGTTACTATATATTTAATTGTTATTTTACCAGTTGAATTTTAATTTGTTTGAATTAGAAACAAAATTTAGTTTTTTTAAACTACTAAACCATTTTCCCCAAATCAAAACTCTTAAATCCCTAATTCTAAATTTTTCACAAACACAGCAGCTGATTTCTTCGACACTCTCTCTAAATCTCTCGAACTTTCTCTCCGTTTCCCTCAAATTAATCTCAACTCTCTCCCTTCTCGAACTCTTGATTTCTCTCACTCGTGTAAGCTCTGTACACGGCTTGTCTTGATGATTATTGCTATTCAATTCGCTGCTGGTGTGCATAACTCTGTTTGAAGTTCAATTTCTTGCCTGTTAGTTGACTCGTTGTTGTGATGTTCGTTCTCGTTTGGTGAGGTTGTTGTTAACCTCAATTTCTCTCCCTTCTTTATCTTGTGATTTTATGGTATATGTATAAATACGTAGTATGTTAGTGGGTTGCTGCGTCTTGTGCTCTAAACCCCCTGTCCTCCCCTCTTCGTTGTCCTCTCTTTTCCAGGCCATTCTACCTGTGTATGTATGATATCTGTGTTGCTGCAACTGCCTGTGAGTGTGTGTGTGTCCTGTATTTGCTGTGTGTGCGTGTAATCGTGTATGTATATAGTGTTTGGTTCGTATTTTGTTTATGTGGTTCCGAGCTGTGCAGTTTGCTTTCGTTATGTTGGTCGCATGTGATGTTAAAGATTGATCGAGGAGAGGCTGATGGTTTCTGAGCCTAACAAATTGTTTATAACTTAGTAATGTGCTAAGATTTGAACTTGGTTTGCTAGTTCGTGTATGGGTGTATAGCACATATCCGAAATTTATGATGTATATGATTGTTAGTGTTAATTAAAGATTAATAGATAATGTTTAAGAGTTAATTAGTTCGATTTGATGGCTATTGATAGAAGTAGTTATTTTTCAGATTAATTAGAAAAGAAATTGATATCAATTTGATTGTTATGATTTAAATGAATCTAAGTATATGATTTTCAATTCAGTGTTAGTAACCTATTAAGATGGATTGTTGGTAGGAAATTGTATTTCAAATGATGATTATTGATTGGTTGTGTCAGTTATGTTCCGACTGGTAGTCACCCGTATAAAGGGGATGCTGTCAAAATTTCTTAAAAATTTTAATTGTATTTTCTTGAGTATATGTATATATGTATGTACTACTAGTATAGAGTGTATTTGAATTATATCTTATTTATGTGATTTCCTGCTAAATGCTTATTGGTTGTAATTATATGTGTATGTCAGTGGCCTATGGTTGATGATGATATATGATTATAGTAAGTTAGTTTAGGGATAATCGTAATGGTAGATTAAGATTAGACATTCAAATGATGAACGTCGGTTATTGAATAGAATTCTGAAATAGTGTTTTATATGTGTAGATTCAAAGGACGTAGATCTCAGGAATAAAGGAAAAGCAAAGGCTGAGGGTTTTTGAACTAAGTGACTAGCGTGGAAATATTTGGTTAAGGCAAGTAACTCGAACCTGGTATCAAAGTTCAGATCTCTTCAATTATACATGAACTGTTGTTTAAATTTTGATAACTTACTGTTGTTCCTTTCAAGTTAATTATCGAATCTCTTGTATTATATTGTTAAACCATACTAACTATTGCTTAATCCTTTATACCTTCGTGTTTACCCTTATAGACTGCTGTTTAAACTATTGCACTTCCCTACTTATTTTAACTCTTGTTGAACTGAAAACCTTATTGTATGACATGCCTTTTGTGCTAGCTTAAACCTTATGTCATATTTATTTCCTTAATCCACACTAGCTTATCTATACCTTGTAACTCTTAAATTAAACTTTAAATCCCTAATCCTTGTTTTATTCTCAATTAATTAGTAATCCTTGTTGTTTATATTCCTACTTTTCCCGAGCCATAACATATTTGATACCACCTTGTATTACCCCTCTAAATTGACAACAGCTTGATAAACCCTTATTGTTAAATACGTGTGAATGACACTTGAACTCTACCTTGTGAGCCTTATGCATTTAAATCGAATTGTTTATTTGACCTTTAGCCATTTGTCCTTCAAGTAAACAGAAAATTTCCCTGCTCTGAATTTTTGTATAAGAAATTCTTTTGTTGAAACTTGACCCATTTTACATATATTTAATTAAGTATTTTGAATTTAGCGTAAGAGGCTAGGGTGGTCCTAGTCCAGCATATTGAATTTGCGTAAGAGGCTAGGGTGGTCCTAGTCCAGCAATAAAGGCCAATGTGTTGCCTAATTGCCCAATTTTCAAAGTCCAGAGGGACCTAGTGTCCGGTATGGGGACCTTACGTGGTTGATCACCCGTATTGTCCGGTTTTAATAAAAGGGCTTAATTTATTTGAAATGATTAAAAGGTGAATATATGATATAAAAAGAGAAATTGATTTCTCTCTCTCTCTCTCTCTCTCTCTCTCTCTCGCCCCCTATCTTTGGAATGAATTATAAATTGTCAAAATTTGGAAGAGCTCAAAGAATGATTCTTATATCGTTGTATCCATACTCCTGTTGTTGTTTTTTTGCATCTATATTGTTACTTGCTGAGCATTTGGCTCACTTATTGTTGTTTATAACCCTTTTTCAGTTAAGGAAGAAAAGGATACGACTTAGGAGCTATATCAGGAGAAGAACTTGTTGTGAACTGTAGACAGACTAGTTTGGCTCTAGTAAAAGGTTGGACTTTTGGATAGCAATCAAGATTTTTAAATTAGTGCCAGCTAGTTGTATTTATATTTGTGGTGTGTATGTAACTTTTGATTAAGGATTTAGTATTGTAATGTAATAACTTAGTTAGTAGTTGCTTGTTTCATACCACTACCTGCTAGAGATCCGGGTTAGTAGTGGGGTGTTGTAATATGTCTTAATGTCTGGTTATCAGTGTTATGTATTTAGTTTTGATTTGTGGTGCCCCGATATGGTTCCTTGATCGGGAGGGCATAGTAGTTTGGTTCACCTGATCGGTTTGGACAGGTTGAACATGTGCTGGTTTTTCTTAAATAGTTGGAATTGTCATTTATTTTATGAAATTTGGTTGGTTCAAAATACAGGTGGATAGTCCATATTACGAATACTTTATGCCGAAATTTTTAAAAATTCCCCTGTATCAAATTCTATTTTATTTAATTAATTCCAATAATTGAGTATTTTATTATAAAAATTACATTATCAGTATTGGGAAGTCGGGGCATTACAGAGCAGGTATACGACAAGGTAATATTTCAATCTCTGCTATTCCAACCTCTGTATTCCCTGTTGTGTCAAAGGAAATACAGTTTCTACTGCCCCTAGTGGCCATCTTACCCGACCAAGAGCATGAAATCCCACCGACTCTAACACAGGTCGAAGAGCCCATTCTACAAATGCAAACACAAACACAACAAACTCCTACACCTCAATTGTCACTTAAACGACCATCCATCAACACTTTTGAGGGAGATAGTGCCTCAGCAGCACCACATAAGGAGTTAGTTACATCAGCCGCTCTACCTCATTCTAAACGGAGTAAACCCAATGAACCTGAGGTAACGGTAACTGTTAGTGAAACAATTCTTCCTTATCCAATGAGGTTGAATTAATGGGAGCAACTATTTAGAGTTCCATTTCACGGAACATAACAGTGGTTGCTGATCTTTCTAAAGATCAAATGCCTTCACAGGCATCCGAGGTGGAATTACCTACCTCAATAACTGCTGGTGAATCTTCCATTTTACGGAAAGATCCATCGGTAGGTGGTTCTTTTATGAACCAAGTGTCTTCACAGACATACGAGGCAAACTTGGGTTTTGTGCTATTTAATCGATTCAAGTTTAACCTCCCAGAGGGAAAATCTCTGGATCTCTTTCGAGATTTACCACTCTTTACCAGTGGTCGGTAACTCGCTTCACGCGAGGATGGAAGCTCACGAACTTTCATTGCACCATCTGTGACCTCTGAAAAAGGGGCTAGGATGATTTCATTTGCAGGTACACATATCGGTGGAAGCTCTGGAGGAGAGTTAAGGGAAACACGAACAGAACATGTAAGTGTCACCCAAACCACTAAAACGAGTTAATATAGGGTGTTGAGTGAAATACCTGCAGAACGTACAAGTAAGCAACCTACTCAACCACATACACCTGTAACTAGAAAGGAATACAGCAGACTCCTTACACGGGTCCAAACAATGGAGAAAGAGTTGTCAAATATCCGTAAGTCCATTGCAGAAATCAAATATTTGCAACTTATTCGACATGATGTATTCCAGGTTCAATTGAATACCATGGCAACCCAGTTTAATGATGCAATCAACTCCTTGGTAAAGCCATCTTCGTCTAATTTACCAACTCCACATCCTACTACTCTGGAGGATAACCCAACTGAGGGGGAGAAGTTGGATGATCAAGAAAAATCTACTAGGCGTAAGGGCAAAGAAAAGGTTGTTGACATGAAATTAACTTTATTTTGGGAAAGGAAAAGCTAATGGGTGTATTAGTGCTATATGGAAAGAAAGCAAGGCAAACTTGAGGATATGTTCAGTCTAGAGGAACAATTAACTTGCACTTGGTTAATTTTAGAAATATGGAAAATGTATATATGATCCAGAATGCACTTTAATATTATTTTTCTTTGTATTTTATTTTGTTGTATCAGTTGAGTTATCCTCTAAGAATTTGCTTGTTAAACCCTAACAATCAAATAGGGGGAGATTGTAAAGCATAATGTAATATAATATGTAATAGAGACATATATAACTCAACTAAGATAAAAGATAAATAATATTAACTCTATACAGGGATCGTGAAATTTGAAGAACATGCATCAACAAGGATCAAGTCTCTGAAAGAAGTTCATTAAGATGATCAAGCCTCAGTGACAAAATAAGATGTATAGACGATTCAGTTGAAGGGCCAAAATATTCCAGTGATAAAGTTTTTATGATTGCACAATTCTTAGCAGTGTTCTTAAAGACATGATATGAAGACCACGAGTGAATGTTAGTCGTCTGTGAACCAGACTAGTTGCACTAGGCGTCAACACTTCACAAAAGAATCGAAGTATCTAACACAGAAAAACAATTCAAGAGGTATGATTGAGTTTAGAGCAGTATTGATATCCTCTAGTTAGTTGGAAGTTGAATATTTAAGGATGTCAAATTAAGAGAAAAATGAATAGTATCCATAATTACTATTCATATGAATAGTATCCGAAATCAATATTCATATGAATAGTACTATTCATATGAATAGTACTATTCATATGAATAGTAACCAATGGTTACTATTTGGGGTTGGTGTAATAGTGCCCGGTTACTATTTGGGGTTAGTGAAATAGTGTCCGTTTACTATTTGGGGGTTGTTGGAATAGTGCTCGGTTACTATTTGGGGGTTGTTGGAATAGTGTCAAATACTAACTTTCTAAAACCTATAAATAGGCCTGTTGTATTTCATTTCAAAACACACCTCAACACACAACTCTCTCTTTTATATCTTCTCTGTGTAAGCTGCTAGATAGTCCATCTAGTAGGAAAGCCGGCTTAGCCCGCTTTCAGGAAGTGTCGGGTAGAAGGTCCTCGTGCCTAAACTATCCTTAGGAGTGTAAGCTGCTAGACAGTCCATCTAGTAGGAAAGTCGGCTTAGCCCGCTTTCAGGAAGTGTCGGGTAGAAGGTCCTCGTGCCTAAACTATCCTTAGGAGTGTTCAGGTTTTGAAGCTAATCCATTGGATTAGAAGTTGTAACACCCCTTCGAGTTTATTATCAATAAAGATATATTCTCGGAATTATTTTTTTTTTCGTAGTATCGTATTCAACCCTCCCTTCTACGATACTTTGGGACCTAACATTATACCCGCTTTATTCTGGGTTTAAGTTAAAGGCAGAGTTATGCCATACTTTATTACCTTGTTGAGCTTTCGCTCACTCTTGCTATTTGTTTTATATATTATATAGCAGCGAAGCAGGATGCCAAGGATACGGCACCTATCCCGCAAGGCGTTTCCATAAGCAGTTTCTAGCCGTGATCCCGGAAGTAGTGTGAACCAGTAGGATCAGGCTTTAGCGTTTGTTATTTATCTTTTATATAAATGTGAATTGTAAGAGAGGATTATGAGGACTAGAGGGTTAAGTTGGTATTGTGCCTCCATTTAGAGGTTGTATTAATAACAGATTCAGAAGACATTTGGGTATTGTAATAATAATCATTTATTCCGCAGTTGTTGTATTGTGTCGTTTTTGAGACTCTAACTTGTGTGTTTGTGTGTGAGAGATATATATTGTGGGGTCATAAGCAGTTGATTTGTGTACATTACGAGTAATACAGGTAAGGCAAGGAGTAAATGGATCGTGACTACTCTAAATCCCTGACCCCGGATTTGGGGCTGTTACATTATTCATCTATAATTTCACTATTCATCCATGTAAATCAATATTCATCCCTCAAATGAAAATTTTCTCAAGTACAGAAATTTAGGTTATTATACTGCCCGTTTGGTCAGGCATGATCTGTGCCGAGGCTTGATTCTTTCGGCCGACGGCCTACCTATGGGAAAGGTGAGATGGTCGAAGCTTGCGCTGAGATGCTGGGGCTTCTTTCCATGGTAAGTTGTCATATTCAATATGTCAGATTTGTTTTTCCTTATTTATTGCATTTGACTTGTTTCCTTGTTTTTTTCCAGGCTGTCCCTTTGGCTGCTGTTGTTAGCGACAAGGTGAAGGACATGGAAGGTCGGCTCAACCGAGTGAGGGAGGTGGAGACCCGAACTGTTAAGGCGGAGGAAGATCTCTAAACCTCGAGGACGGAACTGGAAAGGGTGTCCGGCCAGTCCACTGCCTTGGCAATCGAGAGGGACCTCTTATAACTAGAGTTGGACAGGCTCAAGGCTCATGTCTCTCGGAGGAACGAACAACTGAATGCCTCTCAAAAAGCGGTCCGTAAAAGTAAGAAGCTTCTGGACATTATCGAGGATGGGGTTTATCAGATGGGTTATGATAATGCCATCAAGAAAGCCCAAACCTCCGGTCTTAACCATACATTGCTCCTGGACGAAGGCATGTCAGATCCTGTCGGTCGAGAGGAGATTGATGAGCCTGCGGTTGTGTCCTCCGACGAAGATGAAGCTTTGTCAAATTAAACTTTTCTTTCTTGTATTAGTTGCCTTCGGGCTTCAACTTGTGCCTTTGGGCTTGTAATTTTAACTTTGCCTTTGGGCTTTTAATTTTATGCGTCTTTAACTTCATTTTGCTTTGGCATAATTTTTTTCCATTCTTACGTCTTCGGCATCATTTTACCTTAGCGTCACTGTCTTTAATTTTATGCATCTTTGGTTTTATTTAACCTTAGCATAATTCGTTCCAATTTTATGCATCTTCGGCATTATTTTACCTTAGCATAATTAATTCTAATTTTATGCGTCTTCAACCTAGGCCCAGCATAAATGAGCTTCTTCGATCGTAACCTGGCTATCCCCCCAGTATTTAAAGGGGTTTTTACATGATTAAGGTCTCATTCGGTCAGTGAGAAATATTTCCCCCCGGCCTTAATTTTTTCAAAGCAACTTAAATACTAAGACAATTATAAAGACGCATGTTTCGTTCGATCGGCCCCAAACATAGGTCCGTTAAGCCTTCTTTTATGTACTTGATCATTCGATTGTTATTGTACTTCGGCTAATAACAGTAAACATAAATGAGGCAAACAATCTTTCATTGATAATGTAAATGATACGTACATAATTTCAAGGTACAGATTGATGATTTTAATTGGAAATAAACAAACTCCCGAATGAAATTAAATTGCATACGGAATGAAATATTGAATCAATACTGAACGAGAGTAAGCTTCCAGTAATCTTACTGGTAAAAGCGGCGAAGGCGGGCTGCATGCCATGTATTTTTGATGACGCTACCGTATGAATGAGATAACTTGTACGTACCCGGATGAACCACCTCTATCACAGTGTAGGGACCTTCCCAGTTGGGCATAAGTTTTCCTTGCTTGGTCGGCATGGAGGTGGCCAATTCTCGAAGCACTAATTCCCCCACTTGGAATGATCTTTTCTTCCCCCCAGAATCATAGTACTGAGCTGCTTGGAGCTGCTATCGGATGTTTCTCTGATGTGCAGCTTCCCTCTCTTCTTCTAGTAAATCAACATTCGTTCTTAGTCCGAAATCATTGGTTTCCACATTAAAGACTTTGGTTCGGTAAGATTCCAGACCCTCTTCTGCCGGCATTAGGGCATCGGTACCAAAGGCGAGCCTGAATGGTGTCTCTCCAGTTGATGACTTTGGAGTTGTTTGGTACGCCCACAAGACATAAGGTAGTTTGTCCACCCAAATCCCATTGGCTTCTTCTAGCCTTTTCTTTATTGCATCAAATATTATCTTATTGGCGGCTTCGATCACCCCGTTGCCCTATGGGTGTCCTATTGAACTGAACTGTTGCTGGATTCCAAACTTAGCTAAGAATTTCCTGAACTTGCTTCCAATGAATTGGGTCCCATTGTCTGAAACACATACCAACGGGATCCCAAATCTCAGAATCACCTGCTCCAGCATGAACTTTTTTGCAGCTTTTTCGGTGATGGCGATGAACGACCTAGCCTCCACCCATTTTGTCATGTAATTAATGGTGACTATGCAGTACTTAGCTTGTTTTGTGTTGGTTGGTAGAATGCCCACATTATCGACTGCCCACATAGCAAATGGAATGGGGCTGAGTACTAAAGTCATTTCTTCCGGTGGTTGCTTCGGTACAATGCTGAACAGTTGACATTATCTGCATTTCTTGGCATAGTCGGTGGCGTCTTCCCTTACATTCGGCCAAAAGAATCCCTGCCTTAAAATTTTGAAGGCAAGCGATAGCCCCGCTAAGTGCTCTCCACAGATGCCTTCGTGAACCGTCTCCAGTGTAATCCTTTGTTTTTCGGGGTCAAGGCACCGAAGCAACGGTCACTTTCTGAGCTTCCTTCTTAACGAGTGGTAGAGTGCATTTTTCTAGAAAAGCTGTGATAGGTGTCATCCAGTTGATGCCTTGGTGTATCTCCATGCACTATTTTTTCTCGATAGAAAGGGCTTTCACTTCGGTCAAATGGATTGATCCTTTAATGTGACGCCCCTAGATCCGGGGTCAAGGATCCAGGTCGTCACGGTCCAATTTCCATTCAATATCAATATCTCTTGAGTTTTTTTTTATATAATAATTAAGCAATTGACCCCACACTAATACACACACACACCAATCATATGCTCATAGAACAACATTCACAATATTAAAAGTTTAAAGTTAACAGTTATTACAAACCCAGAATTCTACTAAGTACATTGTTGAATAATACTTCTACAGGAAGCATTTCAACAACCAAAAGTTTATTACAAACTTACACCCTTAATTTACATAAGTCTACTAAGCCCCTTTCGCTTGTCACTACCTCGGAGATGGTCGCCAGCACTCGCTCAAAAGGTCGCCTTTCCCTTACCCTCTTGCGGGGTGTAGTGCGTAGTATCGGCATGGGACCTAGCTGCTATATACATAAGTAGCAAGAGTGAGCTATAATAGCTCAGCAAGATAATATTGTAACCTAGAATTTAGAATGTGAACAGGTATACATATATGTATATGCATATATAATAGCAGAAAACAATTAAAATCCTTAAGGAAAAATAAAGCTCTTATTTAATAATACATCATCCACTTACTATTATAAGAAAGAAATCGAAAATAATATAATATAAGTTTTTCTTCATCTGTAACCATAATTTCATCATCTCATATCATTATTTTGTTTTCTGTATAGAAATCTGAAACCATTGTCTACACTTTCTTTTCAAAAACATTGGGGATATCTGGTGTCGCCTGATACGTTAGGACGATGATCAGTCGCCTAATCGTACCTGCTCTCTTTTACTACCGGTAGAAGGAATGAAGATCATCCCTGGAGGAAGGCCACCTGCTAACATCCTCCCTTGGCATCTTCGTGCCGTAATAAAAATAATAAATGCTGGACTGTGTCGCACACAGCCCTGACACAGCCACTTACGCAAGTCTGTTGCAATCCCCCTTTTTATCACATCATTATTCCCTTTTTAAAATATCATTCCACATTTCCATTTTCTCGCTTTCATTTCCACATATCATTCACTCATATCATTTCCATTCTCGCACATTACTTCTATAAATTATATATATATATATATATATATATATATATATATATATATATATATATATATAACATAATGCTTTAATTATGATCCAGACATCTCTTTCATATTCAGGAATCAAATATACTTTTATATTCATAAAATATTCCGTCTATTTTAAGAGTAATGAATGATAATCAAATAATATTTATTAAACCACTGATACTCAAAAAGAACATTTTTAATATAGTATTATAAACCACATAACCTTAGATAACAACTGATACCATTCTCTCTTATTCTCTTAGTCATAAGGCATGTTCACTTCATGCATAATCATCTCTATACATATCCATCTCATACTCATATCCATACTCATATACATCTTCGTATATCTTTCTTTTCAATATCAATACTCAAGGAAGACAATTTCTTCACAATATAGTAATAATAGCATCACATATATATTCCATGAAATCAAGTTTCTTTGTGAAGATAAGTAGTTTTACAAGTAAGGATAGAAGAAATCTTGCCTCGGTTTCGGTATCCTGACGGTATGGCTCGTCCCTCTTCCGGAGTTTCTATAAACACAAAAGGACCGTCGTTAGAATACCACATCTCTTACTCACTACACTCTTGTATAACATTACCTTTGAAACTTTAATATATGTTTAACGTATTACTATCACCCCAAAGGTTCAAGAACTTAACCATTTAAAACCTTAATCGAAGTTTCAGGGGTTTTCACCATTTCCCCTAACGATCATACTTAACTGTAGAAATTCTCAGAAAATATGGATTTCGAATTTTACCACAAGGTCAACTGGTAACAACTCTTTGACTACATTACTACACTATCCCAAAGTTTCATAATTTTTAAAAATGTTTAAGTATGGTAGTCATTGCCTCAAAGTTGACACAACTACGTTTTCTCGGTTTCTGAACCGCTTTCACTAAAACTGACTTTCCTCCTAAACCGTTCATCAGATTTTAACGTACCTTATATCAAAACGATCTATGAACTAAGCTCTATCATTTCATGGTCAATTGGTAACCTAGACAGTAGGGTACCGTACGGATTCAGGGGGTCCAAAACAGGGCAAATCACATCCTAACGAAAATCGGGCATTATAACGGCTATAATTTCGTACTTTCCAAAATCAAACTCCTCCAAATCAAACATCCACCTTATACACCATCACCTACACCATGTGGTTTACATACCAACCATGGTTTCAAGTCCACAACACACAATTTCCATATCAAAACAACCCATTTATAACACATAATCATCATAAACTAGGCAATAACATCACTTAACTACTAACCAACTCAATTTTCACCATAAATACAAAGATGGCAAGAGTAGTTATACCTTCTTGAAGCTTTGACAACACTTAACAAGCCTTGGTAACCCTTAAACAACCTTACACTAGCTTGGATTAACTAGAAGAACCATGAAAATCAAGTTAGTTTCTTGAAAACTACTATTCATTACTATTCACCTTCACTTCTATGATTTTATTACCTTGCTAAATGATGATGGTTGGCCTTGAAACTTTGTAAATGATCCTTCCTAACCTCCGAGAAGCCCCATGAATTTCCTCTTGATTTGTTATTGAAGAGAGCTAGGGTTTTGGTTTTTATTTTTTTTTCTTCCTAAAGGGCCGAATGTAGTGATGAAGGAGATGGGGAGAGATTTTTGTGTTTCTTTGCTAATTACCTAGCTTAATATTGTGTATTCTAGATTACCTTGGAAGCCTTGTAGAGATTTTGTGGTTAAAAGCCATGCTAAAGTACTAATTTACCCTTAAAAACAATTAGTGGAAAGTGATGTCATCTTGATGACCTAATAATCCCTTTTCTTGTTTTTCTAAGTATTATGTTATTAATCTTGGATAATAATAATGTGGTATGCATCCTTGTTAGCTTACTAACCTTGGTTGCTTGGTCTCCATACTCGTCTAATTGTGGTTCGTTTCGAGTATACCTCATTATCTCAGTGGTTTTCGAAATCATTTACGAATCAAATTTCCTTTGGTATTCTCTTAACTTAATAATCCCTTGGTTTAATCTAAATTCACTAATCCCTCAATATATAATTCTTATAGTGTTTCCATGCTCCTTAATATCAAAAATAAGCTTATTCGAAATCAAAATCCTAAAAATCCATATTCAGGAATTTCTGGAATCTATCGTCATTTCGAGTCACTTATTTTCAATGTACAACACTAATATGGTTTCTGTTTATTCATTTTCTGTTTCAATTATAATGTACCTACATACTATTTCCCTAAATCCTCAAATTTTACTATTCATGTGATCACTATAACATTACTAAATTTTGGGTTATTACAGTCTTCCCCCCTTAAAAGGATTCCGTCCCGGAATCATGTCGGAAATGTCCATAGGTATCTTTTTCATTCACACCTTCTAACTTCCACAATATTTCCTTTATCATTTTCCTCTATCTTGTTTTCGCAGAAATACACCAATATCACTTCCTTGTCATTCATCAACATGCCATTTAGTTTATCAATAGCAGTACTTTTACTGTCTTTTCCTTACAAATTCCATCATGTTTCCAGTCATTCCATGTTATTTCGTCTCTCCTTCCACTTTCGACGAAGATATCCGCCACCACATTGGCTTTTTCTGAATGGTAGTGTATCTCACTTATGGTTTGACCATCTTCTCATCTCTATCATGACATAATATTAACACCTCAATATTCCTATAGCTCCTCTCTATAAAATTTTCCAGAAAATAAGCTCCAATAATATTCTTTAAAACAATTGTAAGAAAATACTACCTATAATATATATTTCCTGTTCGTCTCAACGAGCTTATGTTTTCCCAAAACACTCCTACTTTTCTTTTCATAACGTTTCCTAGCCCTTAACAGATACTGATTTTCCTTATCTATATTATTCACTTATTTATTCCATTAATTGATTAAGTCGATCCTTAACCAAAGACTTACACACAAAATTTAAATCGAAAAATAAGTACCTGTATCCGCATCTGGTTTCGTCAATGCTTCCCCTAAGGTCATGTTGTACACTCTAGCAGTAGGCCTATTTGAAGCAGTCACACTCTGTCCTGGTGCGTATGACCCACCGGAATGGCAATCTCTAGCAATGTGTCCTAATTTCCCACACTGGTAACACTTAACATCTCTTTTAGGGTTTGTATCAGTTGATGGGCACTGGTTAAGGTAGTGTCCTTTTTGTCCACACTTAAAACAAGTTATTCCCAGCACCCTACAAACTCCTATATGCTTCTTACCACACGTCTCACAATCTGGTAATGGTGGTCGTGATTGATTGGACTGAAATTGTAAGAACCCCAAATTTTGGATATAATTAAAACTTTTTATTAAGTAATGATAAAATGAGGAACAATGATTCCGACAACAAGGTCACCAGCTCTAATGAATGGTGGTTTCAAAGAACAATGATTGTAATGAATGGATATTGCTTTGGACAATGATCCTGATGCATCGGTATATTGTCAGAATAGAGTAATTCGATGGTTGAGGACCTAGATAAGAATAATCTACCATCCAGGAAGGAGCTAATGGATCCTGGAAGGGAAATGAGTACGTGCATAGTGTTTCCCGTACGTGCATAGTGTTTCCCGTACGTGCATAGTGTTTCCCATACGTGCATAGTATTTCCCGTACGTGCATAGTGTTTCCCGTACGTGCATAGTGTTTCCTGTACGTGCATAGTAATTTGGTGGATGAATAGTGATTTTGTAAGTTGGAAAACTTTTCACGCCACCCTATGTACGGGACGTGATATGGATGTTTCGAAGTCATATTAGTAATACGCGGAGGAAATAAGTGAATGCAGAGACGATCGGAATTCAGAAATTCCAAATTCTTTTTCGGTATAATATTTGACCGGACAGTGGATTAAATATTATTATAATCCAAGAATTGAGATATTAACTTTGAGGATTTGATATTTTGGGATGTTATTATATTTGATTTAAGAATGAAGGTAGGAAACCACTGAGGCAGTGAATCAAGCGTTCTAGAAACCGCTAAAACGTTATAACGAGATTAATCAATAAAGCGAACGAATCCTAGATTACGGATTAAGTTCGTATCGAGATTAAATATCCTACATGGTCATCACGAGGATTATATTAAGGATTGGGGAAGGTATTATGAATATCGAGAAATTTCCCGGTAAACCCTAGAGGTGAAACTACTTAGTTATTCGTCCGAACGATCAATGAATTGAGCAATAAACGGACAAAGAAACAAGCAGGGAATCAAGATACATGCATGTAGTGGTGGAAAATATCTAGCAAACCAAGTGATGACTCATGCAACTAGCATACTTAGCAAGGAAACTAGTACTTAGAAAGCAAACCATTTAGTTAGCTTATAACCATACAAAACACAACACTTGTCTTGCAAAAATACATCATCTAGTGCATCATCACTTTATTAAAGTAAAAAGAGATGAGATATTATCCAAGGCTCATCCACTTTATGCATTATTCCAAGAAAAACCACAAGAACACATCAAACTCTCTCTAGCTTTACCATTCGAATTTTTCCTTAATTCCAAGGGGGAAATCCCACTTCCAACCATCATTTGATCTTGTAATTTTTATGGTAAGTCCTATATTTCATAAAAGTGATACCCTAGAAATTTTAGCTTCAAATTCCTTAGTTTCCATTTTCAAAAAAATCATGAAAGAGGAGGATGAATAGTAACCTTCTTGAATTAACTTTGTTTATCTTGATTTCCATGATGATCTAAGGTTTGTTAAGGCTAGGAAAGGCACATACAAGGCTTATTAAAGCTAGGACATATCCCAAGCAAGGTAATCCACTTGAAACCCTAGATCTTGTTTTGAGAATTATGCATGTTCTTGATGGATTTAAGCTTGGTAATGATGTTAGTATGTTATAAGCATGATTAGTTAAGTGATTTAGTGATTTTGGTAACATGATGATTATAGTGGTAAAGTAGATGTTCTTGGACAGATTTGGGATGAGAAATATGTGTATGAGTTGTATTGATGCCCGGTGTGGCTTGGTTGTGTTGCTATGATTTTTAGAACGTTCGATTTATAGCCGTCGTAATGCCGAAATTTTGTTAACACTTAGAAACCAAGCATGGCAGTTGATATAATTTCCTGATCTTGATAATATTATGACTGGCCCTTGTAGTTCTTGAGTCATAGATCATTTTGGAAAAAGAATCGAATCAAACAGACTTACGGTTTAGGATTTATGGTCGATTTACTAAAAGTAGTTCGAATCCGTAAACGAAAGTTCGTAACTGAAATTGAACCCTCGTAAAATATGTAAAGTCATGACGAATCTTGGTAAATAAATACTAGAGGTAAAAAGGAAGGTGTGAAAGAAAACCGTATGTCAAAAGGATCATTTTTCGATTTATTAAAAATATTCGAGTCGAGGTTAAACGCGAACGAACCCCTAAAAGACGACTCTATTATAACTTCGGTAAAACACTTAGTAAACGGGCGATAAAACTCGGAGCATAATATTGGTTCGTAACGATCAACCTTAGAACTCATATGACTTAAGTATGTCCCAAGTATAAGTGCAGTGACATGTCGTATTAACGAACGAATGTCGGGTCGGATCAGTGATAATAAGTAATCCACTAAAAAGGGGTATAACGAGATAACTCGAGAACGTGTTTCGAATTAAGTATAACTTAACTTTTAATATGTTAAGTGATTAATCCCGAATGCCTTGGCTATTTATAGATCACCAAGCTGAACCGGGACCCGCTACCACTACCCCTTACCGTACTCGACTACCAGGCAAGTTTCAATTCCCTTCTTTTAGGCTGTTGTTGTGATTGAATAAATATATATATATGATTGCTGATATACATATGCCATTGCATGCATGCCTACTTTCAAGTTGAATTGATATACTTGTTCCCTGAATGTTATTGTTGGCTTATAAGCTAGATAGTTATACATCAGTTATAAGCCGGTTATTGTAAGACCCTCATAGAAGGGCGTATACATCTTATTCATCAAATATAGACCGGGAGTCAATATTTCTTGATATATCGAGATTACCTCGGAGGAAAATATTTAAGTAAATATTTTCCATTATTCGGGCGACGAATATTATTTGAATATTCGTTCGAGATTATTTATTTTAACGATCTTTACCTCAAATAATTATTTGAACGTAACTATTCGACGAATAATATTTTTAATATTCATTCAGAGTCGAATTATTTATCGATTATTATTGCGAATATTCTTCTAAAGGTTGGACTACTAAATGAATATTAATTTGATATTCATTTAGAATATTATTCATTAAATGAATATTACTTTTGAGTATTCATTTAAGACAGTAATTACCTATCGAATATTATTTTAATGTTCATCTGAAACTTGATTTATTTATCGAGTCTTATCTCGAATATTCCTTTAAAGTTTGGATTACTAAATGAACATTACTTGATATTCATTTAGAATATTATCCATTAAATGAATATTACTTTATCAATATTCATTTAAATTCCTAATTAATTATGAATATTATTTTGAATATTCATCCAGGGTTCTATTTAATCATCGAATATTATTTTAAATATTTTAAATATTCCTTTCAGGTCTTATTAATTAATGAATATTATTTGGAATATTCATTTGAATATTTAGTTATGCAATAAATATTCTCTCGATATTTCTTCAAGAATTATTTGAGAGATACTCTGATTAAAGATATTCTTTCATATTCCTAAATATTCCGTAAAATATTTTAATTCAATAAATATTCTCTGAATATTTATTCCATACTTAGAATAACCTCGATAAGGTTCATCTTCTTCGATTATTACAGAAAATATTTCGGAGTCATATTATTATTAATCTTATATCAAGAAAGGTTCCCAGACATCATTCTTCTTTGAGTCTATCTCCTTAATAATAGGGAACCTTACTTGGAAAATGTTATTTATCTTGTCGACTTCCCGGTCATAAAGTATTCCCTTCACTCGCAACTCGGGTGATGTTGACTTATTAAGTTGTTGCTTACCTTCTCATCTTTCGAGGGGTAAGATTACTGGAACAAGTTGATATCCGTTACCAAGTAATAGCTTGGGAGTTATTGGTAAATTTTCCTTTCCAACTAGATACGACTACTTTGTGGAGTCTTATCAACAAGTATTATACTTGGGGAAAGGGGGACGAACGTTACATTCAGAATCATGAATTCTATTTGAACTAGGAGTCGTGTAAGAGGCCGAGTAGCGCCGGTCCATCCCCTTTGGCCCAACCGTTGGCCGGGGAGAGCTAGCAAGGCGGTATACAAGTAAAGCCGTCAGTTCTTCCTTCTACCGGTAGTAAATCTAAATTGAGCTGTACGATCTCGACTGATCATCAAGATTGGAACAGCGGGCGCGGTGAATACTCCATCATTGGTTCATCATCCAAATTTATTTATTCCCTGCAACATGATTACTGTTGGCAGAGTTGGAAAAGGGTCATAACTGGAATTGCAACCTTTTCTTGCAAACTCCTCTTCTTAATAACAATAAGAATATCTCGCTTACTTTGATGTAGCAGATATTTCTACAAACAAATACTTTAAGTTACCTTGTAACTTCATCGTTCATATTATACTGGCATCATTCCCGTAAATGCATGGCATATGGTTTGAAAGATACTTTTGAACTGTTATATATTATTGTTCAGTTATATATTATTGTTGGTGGGCTATTGCTCACCCTTGCTTTATTATTATATCACAACAACAGCTAGACCAGATGACTCGCACAAGGCGCACTCGACGCGGGCGAGGACGATGAGACTACCAGAGCTGAAAAAGAAGCTATTGGTAGGATATATTTATTCTTTCAGTACCAAGAATATGGTCTAGTATGACTTATGTAAATGGATGGCAAAGAGTATGTATTTATATTGAAATTCTTTTGGATTGTAAGAACTCATAATGTGATTAATAAAAAATTTGATTTTTACTCTGATTTCATCTCTGGGACTATAACGGGTGTGTTTTATATTGTTGTGTTGGGTCGTAGAGACGTAATTTATTTTATGTTAAGGAAAGTTCAATTGTTGTGGACAGACTTGGAAACCGTAACCACCGGATCCCGGACCCCGGATCTGGGGGTGTTACAGAAGTGGTATCAGAGCATACGTTATAAACCCCAGAGATGAGGCGACGTTAAAACAATAAATTCACTAAGATAATAAGAACTCTTGCCAAGTTCATAGTCGGACTACTTAATGTAGTGATGACCTATAAAACCCTTATGGGAACTATTAAGTATCATGATAGTAACTTAGCTCGATATCGCATCGACAAGTAAGGCAACAAACCTTGAGGCATACGAGTAGCAGCGCGATGATGATTTATTATATGCTGAAGATCAGCAGGTAAATTCCATAGAGTACCCTACTAGAGACCCGGAAGAGGTTCCAGCAGATAAGTAAAATCTTGTTAGGATAAGGAGCTTACCCTCGAGGAATGAGGGCTGTAGCCAGAAAGACTGAGATGATTAAGGTATAGTGCTCAGAAAAGTGGGCATAAAGAACTAAGCTATTAGCAAGAGAACTGAAGATTCATGTTGGATTCGTGGCTGGACTACTGGAGGTAGTACCAGCAAGTAAGACGGATTGGAAGAATTACTTGAGATCTTATATGGGAATAGATGAGAATCATTAGAGACTTTCATATTAACGAAAAGAGTGCTAGAAGGATGTATGATTATCAAAGGCATCGATATAAGGCGAGGAGCAGAGTCCCTAGGAATAGTTGAGAAGAGGCAGTAAGTGCCATATCATTTGATAAATGAATAAGTATGAATATTGTCAGTAATAATTCGCCATGAGAAGGCAGATGTCATAGGTTGTAATTTATGGAACCAAATTGAGGTTGATGAAGTTGTTTTATTCAGGAAAATGTCCATTTTATGAATGAATCAGTTAGAAAGTGAAAACATTGGGAAGTGACAGCGTGATTGGATAAAGTTATATAAGGAAGTAGTATGCAAGACAATGATCTCAGAACCTACCGGAAGATAAGACCAGTGAGTCAAGATGAACTCGTAATGAGACTACTGCCAGAGACTAAGTATAGGGTTAATTTCAACACAGTGAAATGATGAACCAGAAACGTTAGATGCATGTGATTCAGAGGAATATTAAATTCTTTCTTTTCTTTGAATTGATTATAGTAGTTACCTTAAGTTTACTCCGACGCGGAATTATAACGGATCAAGTAATACGATCAGCAGTTAAAGAAAAAAAAATGTGAGAAAATCTTCCTGGAGCTAAAAGATGAAATTGGTAATGACCAAGAGTTGGTATTGTTTAATGGAAAAAGGGAGACTTTGTGCTTCCAATGACGCTTCGCATAAAAGATTAGGATGTGTGCTTGCGCAGCACGACAAAGTACTTGCGGATGCATTCGGACAGCATGGTTCACCAGGTTCGGATGGCCTTAGTAGTGCTAATTTTTGTGGAACAACCAACTCCGACGGTAATGTTCCTTCTGAGACTGGTAGTCAGGTAGACTGACATTTGGTAATATTGAATATCAGGACGTATAGATATCAGGACGATGTGACAAGTTTCAGTTTAAAACTGTTGATTCCATTCTAAGGGATGTATATAATTGGTTCCTCTCCAGGGGTTAAATTTCCAACCCGATGACGATTATTTCGTTAATTATGACTGCTTACGGTTCTACCTACTAGGAGGTTCATAGAACTATTCTTCAGGTTTCGGAACTGGTCTCCTTAGTGTTACCAGTCGATGGGTAAATTGATCAAAATTTCCCTGAGTCCGGAAAGGAATTCGGTGAATTTTGGCAAACCTTGTCTTTCTGATTATCAGAGAATGTCATGGAAGAGAGTAAAAATTGGAGCAAACCCTGTGATTTGGGTAAGGATGCTGTAAAATGGGTTAGTAAACGGACCCTGAGCATTACAATCGACGGTAGTGATAAAATGATGAAGTGAGATTGGACGAAAATAGGAAATGTAAGTAAGAAACTAGCCGGACTGAGAAATTCCAGGATTGACTTAAATGAAAAGGCTGTTGTGCCAGGAATGGTAAGCTTGTGTGGCACGCAGGATTGATAAGAATAGTTGAAAAGATAAAAGTGGAGAAAAGGTGACCGGAGACGGTGCCGAGTAGTCGATTAAGACTTATATGGAGTAAAGTTTTGGAAAGGTAGAAAGGTATCAAAGAAGAAGGCACTATGCCGGCAATTGCTAGAAAAGTAATGCTATTAGCCAACCCCTAAAATCATATTTTTTTTTTAGTGTGGCCAGATGAGGCCAAGTCACAACGGACTATAAAGTGACTAGACCAGCAATGAAAAGACAAAGCAGGGTTGCTTCTAAGTAAGCACCGACTGCAAGGGCTTCTGATATAAAGGAAATATTAATGAGATTGTAGGAGTCTTCTACTAAACCCTTTGCAACCCATGTTTTGATGGGGAATTTACTAGACCTTTTTGGGATGGGGTAACCCGTACTAAAGTGACTCATGTGTATATGGTTGTCCAAGATTACGAGTAAAATGGAAGTATAGTGACTTGAGATGTATGATGTTAGGGTATCATGAATACCCTGAACATATTACGACTAAGGGAAGTAAACAACGAAGGTTTATGAAGAGAGTATAGAAATGGTCAGAGATGGATCAGTATGCTGTAGAAATTTTGTCTAAGGCGAGTACATTTGAGAAGAACGATAAGTACTAAGAGATTCACGTTGAACTCGACCAATATCTTCCAAAACATCCTTGCTGCCATTACCAAGTTCTGTAAGAGAGGAGATAGGCATACGTTGCCTTTTTGGAAGGCCAAATAGGCTGACAACTATCTGAAAGAAGAGGATGGCATTAAGCCACCGATCGATTATCAAATGAGAATGATTGAAAAGAGACCTTTATTAAGGATACATGATCTGATTGCCAATTATAAGATGCAAGAATTCTTTGGCAGTTGAATTAAGGATAGGATATCCATAAATTAAGACAAACCCTAGGGAATGCACAAGGGGTGGCATTAACCCTAATAACGACATTATGACTTCAGATGATATGAGTTGGACTTGCTAAGGCAACAATGACCGGTAAGGATTATAAAAAAAAAGAGTTCTGGAAAGAACATAAATAGAATTATTAGAGTATTGATCAATGACATTTTGATATACCCTGTACCCAGAAAATACAGGAGGAAGGATGAGGATGACCTATGAAACCTTACAAGGAAAAAGGTAATATTCCGAACTTCAAAATGGAAGTTTGGTAAGGAATGTATGACATAGTAACAGTAATGCCAGATGAGGCATGTATGAGACCATGAGGAAGTATGGATTGAACCTATAAAGGTTGAGATTATCCTAAGATAAGGAAAGAACTAAGAAGAGAAGTATCCTAAGTAGGATTGGGAATAAACGTGATAAAGTTCCCACGGGTAGGTGGAAGCAATGACTTATGGAGAAAGACTGTTAAATATATTTTTCTCCATCAGCAGAGCTTAAGGGAGAATGCTTTCACCCAAAAATGATGGGAATGAGGTAGAAATGTTTGAATTGGAATATATCCAAGGAACAAGGATTACCAGAAATTACTATTATCAGGAAAGGCCAATGAGGTGGCCGACAGTCTAAGTATAAAGGAATAATTATAAATGTTCATACCGAAGAAACAAAATGATATTTGGAAAGACCTTGAAGGTCATATTGGAGTGGAGGAAGTTACATTCCTTTTGATGATTGTGCAAGAATCGAAGGTAATAATAGTTTAAGTAAAGATTCGATTCCTGATGGAGTCTTAAGCATATTACGTACCTTAGAAGGTCCCGTTTTGAGGCAAACCAGGACCATGGTACAAAATTGATGAAGTAAACCGTTAAGTTTCCAGTCTTTTATGGAAGATGCATAAGTGATAGTTTCATCAACCGGACCTAGCTGCGATGCCTGAAACTCTTCTGCAATTCTATCTACTTCATGTTATATCTACATCAAGTTCAGGAAGTGTTCCTTATGGATAAGGAATAGTGATTACTTTGTCTCCCTAAGGGATTTGAAACCCGTAGGGTTAGCTATTAATGTACTACGTAAACAAAAAGTGATGGTGATTCTTCTAAGAAAGTAGATGACAATGTAAAGATAAAGAAAGTGCTGCCATTGATTAACTAAATGGCATGTTGATGAATGACAAACAAGTTTATGTTAGTGTACTTCTGCGCAAACAAGATAGAGAATATGAGGTTGATGATTTATGATGTTAAAGATATTCCCATGGAAAGAATTAATGAGACTTGGAGGGAAGGGCGGTTGAGCCCGAGACTTATTGGGCCACCTGAGAGTTTAAAAGTGTTCGGACGGCGGTATTCGAGCCAGCCTTTCCCCCAAAACTTATAGCACGGTCATAACGGGTTTTCATGTGGCCAGGCTACGCCAGTAAAATGCAGATGCTCGATAGATGATAAGAGCATGAGCCGGTAGATATACGACCTGGTCTGACTTACGAAAGACAACCTGTGGAAAACCACGGATAGAAAAGAACAAGTAATGAGAAACAAGTTCGGTAGAAAAAGATTATATTGGATCTAAGTTAAAGAAATCGGCCAGACTTAGTTCGGAGGTTTAAATTGGAATAATGTGATGATTACGGAGTAAATGTGACGGGATACCAATAAGGAGGTGCCAAGTGCAAAAGATGTCTCAATAAAGAGATGAAGGTGAAAGTAAATAACCGAAGTAAATAAGAATCAAATAATAAGAAGGATGTGATTGATAAAGAAAAGACTGGGAAAGCAACTATGGAATGAGAAGCAAGGAATGTTATGAATGGGTTTTCTAATGAATTCTCAGGATGACAACCGGATAGTGTCAATATTATAGTTATGAAAAAGCTAGTAACATGATATGGGATGTCAGTAATAATGATGTCAAGTGAGAAATCTAAGATTTAACTAAAAAGGTTGAAGGATTTCCTGAATGTGAGTATCGCTAAGATTGAACAAGAGTATTTGTCCATAGAATAATGGACAAAGCAGTAAGATATGTTGACACGTGAGATTGCGATCAAATAGTATTGGATATAATTATGATTAATTTCTTCTTTGATAAACCTCTATAGTTCAGAGGTAAATTCTGAGTATGATATTCTACAATCATGAAAGCTTTCTATAATCCTTTAGAACTCTTTTCTCTTCTTCTCTCTTATTCATCTTCTTTATGAATTGAGAAGAACAACCCTTTTAGGAGGGGAGGTACTGCTACGTGACTATCTGTCTATGTGATAGAAGTCTAAGTGGAATACCATGACTTGTTTAATTGCTTGTCAAGTACTAAAGGCTGGCCCCCTTCTGTACTAACTATGCAATATAACAAATGTTCAATTGATCATAGTGATCTCTCAATAAATCTTTCCACTTCTCTATACTGATCGAGATTGCGAAAATTAAAGCGATCAGGAAATGCACAGTACGAGCGAGGTTACCTCCGAATTCGCAGTATGATAGTGATACCAATGTTACTGCAGGTATCAATAAGGATAAGATTGAGTAAGAGCATAATATGGATAGTGTGTGGTACAAAAAGTAGCAATGCTGATGGAAAAAGGATAAAGTTTCGATTGTAGCATTAGAAGATGTGCTGAGAAAGGGTAGAACGACTAAGAATTTACCGGGAAGCTAAAAAGTGAACGACAGGAAAACGACTCTTCGCTTCCTATCTGATTCCGGGACGGAATCCTTTTAAGGAGGGGAGACTGTAAGAACCCCAAATTTTGGATATAATTAAAACTTTTTATTAAGTAATGATAAAATGAGGAACAATGATTCCGATAACAAGGTCACCAGCTCTAATGAATGGTGGTTTCAAAGAACAATGATTGTAATGAATGGATATTGCTTTGGACAATGATCCTGATGCATCGGTATATTGTCAGAATAGAGTAATTCGATGGTTGAGGACCTAGATAAGAATAATCTACCATCCAGGAAGGAGCTAATGGATCCTGGAAGGGAAATGAGTAGGTGCATAGTGTTTCCCGTACGTGCATAGTGTTTCCCGTACGTGCATAGTGTTTCCCATACGTGCATAGTATTTCCCGTACGTGCATAGTGTTTCCCGTACGTGCATAGTGTTTCCCGTACGTGCATAGTGTTTCCTGTACGTGCATAGTAATTTGGTGGATGAATAGTGATTTTGTAAGTTGGAAAACTTTTCACGCCACCCTATGTACGGGACGTGATATGGATGTTTCGAAGTCATATTAGTAATACGCGGAGGAAATAAGTGAATGCAGAGACGATCGGAATTCAGAAATTCCAAATTCTTTTTCGGTATAATATTTGACCGGACAGTGGATTAAATATTATTATAATCCAAGAATTGAGATATTAACTTTGAGGATTTGATATTTTGGGATGTTATTATATTTGATTTAAGAATGAAGGTAGGAAACCACTGAGGCAGTGAATCAAGCGTTCTAGAAACCGCTAAAACGTTATAACGAGATTAATCAATAAAGCGAACGAATCCTAGATTACGGATTAAGTTCGTATCGAGATTAAATATCCTACATGGTCATCACGAGGATTATATTAAGGATTGGGGAAGGTATTATGAATATCGAGAAATTTCCCGGTAAACCCTAGAGGTGAAACTACTTAGTTATTCGTCCGAACGATCAATGAATTGAGCAATAAACGGACAAAGAAACAAGCAGGGAATCAAGATACATGCATGTAGTGGTGGAAAATATCTAGCAAACCAAGTGATGACTCATGCAACTAGCATACTTAGCAAGGAAACTAGTACTTAGAAAGCAAACCATTTAGTTAGCTTATAACCATACAAAACACAACACTTGTCTTGCAAAAATACATCATCTAGTGCATCATCACTTTATTAAAGTAAAAAGAGATGAGATATTATCCAAGGCTCATCCACTTTATGCATTATTCCAAGAAAAACCACAAGAACACATCAAACTCTCTCTAGCTTTACCATTCGAATTTTTCCTTAATTCCAAGGGGGAAATTCCACTTCCAACCATCATTTGATCTTGTAATTTTTATGGTAAGTCCTATATTTCATAAAAGTGATACCCTAGAAATTTTAGCTTCAAATTCCTTAGTTTCCATTTTCAAAAAAATCATGAAAGAGGAGGATGAATAGTAACCTTCTTGAATTAACTTTGTTTATCTTGATTTCCATGATGATCTAAGGTTTGTTAAGGCTAGGAAAGGCACATACAAGGCTTATTAAAGCTAGGACATATCCCAAGCAAGGTAATCCACTTGAAACCCTAGATCTTGTTTTGAGAATTATGCATGTTCTTGATGGATTTAAGCTTGGTAATGATGTTAGTATGTTATAAGCATGATTAGTTAAGTGATTTAGTGATTTTGGTAACATGATGATTATAGTGGTAAAGTAGATGTTCTTGGACAGATTTGGGATGAGAAATATGTGTATGAGTTGTATTGATGCCCGGTGTGGCTTGGTTGTGTTGCTATGATTTTTAGAACGTTCGATTTATAGCCGTCGTAATGCCGAAATTTTGTTAACACTTAGAAACCAAGCATGGCAGTTGATATAATTTCCTGATCTTGATAATATTATGACTGGCCCTTGTAGTTCTTGAGTCATAGATCATTTTGGAAAAAGAATCGAATCAAACAGACTTACGGTTTAGGATTTATGGTCGATTTACTAAAAGTAGTTCGAATCCGTAAACGAAAGTTCGTAACTGAAATTGAACCCTCGTAAAATATGTAAAGTCATGACGAATCTTGGTAAATAAATACTAGAGGTAAAAAGGAAGGTGTGAAAGAAAACCGTATGTCAAAAGGATCATTTTTCGATTTATTAAAAATATTCGAGTCGAGGTTAAACGCGAACGAACCCCTAAAAGACGACTCTATTATAACTTCGGTAAAACACTTAGTAAACGGGCGATAAAACTCGGAGCATAATATTGGTTCGTAACGATCAACCTTAGAACTCATATGACTTAAGTATGTCCCAAGTATAAGTGCAGTGACATGTCGTATTAACGAACGAATGTCGGGTCGGATCAGTGATAATAAGTAATCCACTAAAAAGGGGTATAACGAGATAACTCGAGAACGTGTTTCGAATTAAGTATAACTTAACTTTTAATATGTTAAGTGATTAATCCCGAATGCCTTGGCTATTTATAGATCACCAAGCTGAACCGGGACCCGCTACCACTACCCCTTACCGTACTCGACTACCAGGCAAGTTTCAATTCCCTTCTTTTAGGCTGTTGTTGTGATTGAATAAATATATATATATGATTGCTGATATACATATGCCATTGCATGCATGCCTACTTTCAAGTTGAATTGATATACTTGTTCCCTGAATGTTATTGTTGGCTTATAAGCTAGATAGTTATACATCAGTTATAAGCCGGTTATTGTAAGACCCTCATAGAAGGGCGTATACATCTTATTCATCAAATATAGACCGGGAGTCAATATTTCTTGATATATCGAGATTACCTCGGAGGAAAATATTTAAGTAAATATTTTCCATTATTCGGGCGACGAATATTATTTGAATATTCGTTCGAGATTATTTATTTTAACGATCTTTACCTCAAATAATTATTTGAACGTAACTATTCGACGAATAATATTTTTAATATTCATTCAGAGTCGAATTATTCATCGATTATTATTGCGAATATTCTTCTAAAGGTTGGACTACTAAATGAATATTAATTGGATATTCATTTAGAATATTATTCATTAAATGAATATTACTTTTGAGTATTCATTTAAGACAGTAATTACCTATCGAATATTATTTTAATGTTCATCTGAAACTTGATTTATTTATCGAGTCTTATCTCGAATATTCCTTTAAAGTTTGGATTACTAAATGAACATTACTTGATATTCATTTAGAATATTATCCATTAAATGAATATTACTTTATCAATATTCATTTAAATTCCTAATTAATTATGAATATTATTTTGAATATTCATCCAGGGTTCTATTTAATCATCGAATATTATTTTAAATATTTTAAATATTCCTTTCAGGTCTTATTAATTAATGAATATTATTTGGAATATTCATTTGAATATTTAGTTATGCAATAAATATTCTCTCGATATTTCTTCAAGAATTATTTGAGAGATACTCTGATTAAAGATATTCTTTCATATTCCTAAATATTCCGTAAAATATTTTAATTCAATAAATATTCTCTGAATATTTATTCCATACTTAGAATAACCTCGATAAGGTTCATCTTCTTCGATTATTACAGAAAATATTTCGGAGTCATATTATTATTAATCTTATATCAAGAAAGGTTCCCAGACATCATTCTTCTTTGAGTCTATCTCCTTAATAATAGGGAACCTTACTTGGAAAATGTTATTTATCTTGTCGACTTCCCGGTCATAAAGTATTCCCTTCACTCGCAACTCGGGTGCTGTTGACTTATTAAGTTGTTGCTTACCTTCTCATCTTTCGAGGGGTAAGATTACTGGAACAAGTTGATATCCGTTACCAAGTAATAGCTTGGGAGTTATTGGTAAATTTTCCTTTCCAACTAGATACGACTACTTTGTGGAGTCTTATCAACAAGTATTATACTTGGGGAAAGGGGGACGAACGTTACATTCAGAATCATGAATTCTATTTGAACTAGGAGTCGTGTAAGAGGCCGAGTAGCGCCGGTCCATCCCCTTTGGCCCAACCGTTGGCCGGGGAGAGCTAGCAAGGCGGTATACAAGTAAAGCCGTCAGTTCTTCCTTCTACCGGTAGTAAATCTAAATTGAGCTGTACGATCTCGACTGATCATCAAGATTGGAACAGCGGGCGCGGTGAATACTCCATCATTGGTTCATCATCCAAATTTATTTATTCCCTGCAACATGATTACTGTTGGCAGAGTTGGAAAAGGGTCATAACTGGAATTGCAACCTTTTCTTGCAAACTCCTCTTCTTAATAACAATAAGAATATCTCGCTTACTTTGATGTAGCAGATATTTCTACAAACAAATACTTTAAGTTACCTTGTAACTTCATCGTTCATATTATACTGGCATCATTTCCGTAAATGCATGGCATATGGTTTGAAAGATACTTTTGAACTGTTATATATTATTGTTCAGTTATATATTATTGTTGGTGGGCTATTGCTCACCCTTGCTTTATTATTATATCACAACAACAGCTAGACCAGATGACTCGCACAAGGCGCACTCGACGCGGGCGAGGACGATGAGACTACCAGAGCTGAAAAAGAAGCTATTGGTAGGATATATTTATTCTTTCAGTACCAAGAATATGGTCTAGTATGACTTATGTAAATGGATGGCAAAGAGTATGTATTTATATTGAAATTCTTTTGGATTGTAAGAACTCATAATGTGATTAATAAAAAATTTGATTTTTACTCTGATTTCATCTCTGGGACTATAACGGGTGTGTTTTATATTGTTGTGTTGGGTCGTAGAGACGTAATTTATTTTATGTTAAGGAAAGTTCAATTGTTGTGGACAGACTTGGAAACCGTAACCACCGGATCCCGGACCCCGGATCTGGGGGTGTTACAGAAATGTTCTTGAAGATTTACCACCCTGATTTACCGTCTCACTAGTAGTCTTGTTACCCCCCGACTTTCCAACAAATTGAGATTTTTGTCCTCTACCTCCTTTGTTAAAGTAGCTTCCCTCACTTGAACCTCCCTTCAGACCCTCAAATCTTCTTTTCTTACTCTCCCGACCTATTTGAGCCTGTTCACTCTCGGCCTCTATAATTGATGCCTTTTGAACCACTGCAGCATAATCAGTCAACTCAAATGGGGCCACTCACGTTCGTAACCAGGGTTTCAATCCTTGTTGAAACCTTCTCGCTCGTTGTTCTTCAGTACGCACAAACTCGGGAACAAACCTCGACAGTTCTGTAAATTTAGTTTCATACTCTGCCACTGTTAGGTTATCCTGTTTTAACTCTAGAAACTTTAATTCCATTTGGTTTTCTAGATACCTAGGAGAATACTTTTCTAGGAACACCCTAGTGAAACGCTCCCAGGTTATCACTCCCGCTTCTTCTAGGTTCTTCTTAGCTTCCCACCAGTAATTTGCCTCTCCCTTTAAGAGATAGGCTGCAAAGACTGTTTTCTGATCTTCCTCTATCCTCAGTATTTCGAAAGCTTTCTCCATTTCTTTTAGCCATGCCCTGGCTACTACTAGGTTAGTGGTTCCCTCAAATTCTGGGGGTTTTAATGACTTAAAGGCACGAAAGGAATTAGCTGCCTGATTGGGGAGAACAGGTGGTGGTTGAGGATTCTGTGGATTCGCTAAATTCTGCCTTAATAAGTCCATGAATTGGGCAAAGGGATCACCTCCCGGATTCCTTTGTTGGCCAGTTGATTCCTCTTCTTCTTCTTCATGATTTTCTTCATTATGAGCATTTTCGTTCAGTCTAGTACCTTCTATATTTCGACTTCTTTCGTCTCTCTCATTTTCCCTTGCATTCGCTCTACTATCACGTCTAGGCGGCATAGTTCTGTACATAACAATAGTCATTATTAATTACCCGAATTTGGGTTACAATATACATCATTTCTATATACACAATTATATCATTAATTAACTCATTTGCACATCACAATATTCGTATCACGCGATTTGCATCTAGTTATATTATAACTTTAGTAGGTAAGTGTATCGCCCTTAACACGATACCCTTTTCATTAAGTCAATCACCTTTTATACATCAATATTTTTGAGTCTCAACATTTATTATTATTAAAAAAAATGCAGCAAAAATTTAGATAGAAATGCACAAACTTCATTAATTTACATAAATATTTTACAACTTGGGTACAACGTCTTTTACTACTAATATTTTACATCATAGGGTACATGGTTCGAAACCTACAAACATAACTGTACATACTAATCTGCTACAACAAAAGTGCTACTAGCTGTCTTCCAATCAGACTGGGATTAAAACAGCAACCAACTAAACTAATCCCCAAAAAGACATCAGTAAGATGACTAGTCTGATTAGTGACGTAGACTACTACCCGACTCACAGTCCTGCCCTAATAATGTCTCAGATCTGGACTACCATAGATGTGACTGTATCCACTATCGCAGCCCTCCACTCCGGGTCTCCTCTATCAGCTAACACCCTCCTAATGTCACCCAGGGCCCGCAGCTCAGCACTCACTAATCCCAAAGATATACCATCAGGAATGATACCTCCTCTCCCTCTCTCTGACCTCTGCATCAGTGTGTCTATCACTCGGCGGGACTCCTCCAACTGACCCTGTAGGGCAAAGTACTCCGTCAACAAAATGGCTGGTAGGGAGTCACCTGTCGGTAAGGGTGCCTCCTGAGGGGGCACAGCAGCTGGGGCAGGTGCCTGTACAGGTGGAGGTGGTGGAGGTGCAAATGGTGGGGATGGAGGAATAGACTCGGTATCTGCATCCTCAGACGGATCTCCCTCTATCTCATCCTCTGAGAAGATAAAATGTCCGGGCGGAGTGAATGGCTCAGCTGGATCCTCTAGAGGGCCAGGACTCGGTGAGGGAGATGGGACTGGTGATGGTACTGGAATAGGCAAGGCAGGAGTAGGTATCATATGGATATCGGTCCACTCAGTCTCCTCATCCTCCTCAGCTATGACTGCCAACCTAGGCCTCTTACGTAATGGCCTCTCCTCCTCCGGAATCTCCCATCTCACTCTAGAAGGACCTGCCTCATCAGATCCTGTAGAAGGTCTACCTATATATGGCACTATGGCCACAGCATCTCTCCGTCTCTGCTCCTCTGCCTCCTCTCTCTCAAATCTCTCTCTGGCCACCGCCCGGCGTCTCTCCCTGAGGTCCTCGACTGCATACTCAGGGACCTCTACCCCAGCCAGCTGAAGATCTAAGAGCTCCTGCTCTGACATCCCTAGCCACTGGGGGTCCTGACTCGGCTCACCCATCTCCGCTCCCTATAATAAAACATAAAATTCTATTAGTAACAGTCTATAAAATTATAATATATGCTTAAAGTAAATACTACCTGCGATATACCACCCCTGAACTTGATGGAAGTTCACAATTTATATTATAACTGATACATTTATTATTATCACTTTTGTTCTTGAGCATTATGACTCTTAGCTCTGATACCATCTGTGACGCCCCTAGATCCGGGGTCAAGGATCCAGGTCGTCACGGTCCAATTTCCATTCAATATCAATATCTCTTGAGTTTTTTTTTATATAATAATTAAGCAATTGACCCCACACTAATACACACACATACCAATCATATGCTCATAGAACAACATTCACAATATTAAAAGTTTAAAGTTAACAGTTATTACAAACCCAGAATTCTACTAAGTACATTGTTGAATAATACTTCTACAGGAAGCATTTCAACAACCAAAAGTTTATTACAAACTTACACCCTTAATACATAAGTCTACTAAGCCCCTTTCGCTTGTCACTACCTCGGGGATGGTCGCCAGCACTCGCTCAAAAGGTCGCCTTTCCCTTACCCTCTTGTGGGGTGTAGTGCGTTGATATGGGCTAAAAATAAGCCCTAAAGACACATTTAATGTTGCACTAATTAGACCCAGCTTGGTCCAAACGTGGGGCCCATTAATGAGGTCAGAATCCCTATTTTAATATTAATTTCGTAATTAATATTAAGGGAAATAAACAGCTCAGCAATAAGAGTTGGATAAGGATATTATCTCCATTAGACTTAGCCACCAAGGCATCCAATTCGATATGGAAACTGATTCCTACAAGGAATTGATCTGGAACCTTCCTCAGGGAGGTGACTTGCCCACCATGTCTCCGAATCCTACCATAATTCTAAGGCTTCTCAGTCTATATAAAGGGCCTGACCCCTCATTCTCAGAACTACGTTTTCTTGGCTTGATTCTCTAATACAGAGATACGTAGGCATTCTGTGAGGACCGTTTAAGTCTCGAACGCAGAAGCAGCCATTAAAGCACGAAGCTCACGAACCCTAGCATTAAATACACAAACCCTAGCCGCAATAATTTCAACCTGGTTTTTATTCCACAACATTTGGCGCCGTCTGTGGGAAGACAACATCAACCATGGTTCAAACACGAAGAACAACACCAGTTGCAACTGAGGCCATACCTCTCAGATCTGCTCCACCCATCACCGAACAGGTTCCCCCAGCATCAGGGGCGATTGCCCAACAAGCTCCGCCAGCATCAGGGGCGATCACCCAATCTCAAGTTTCTCAACAATCAGGGGGGATCCCCCACGTTGAGAGTACATTACCTCCGATTACCCGTACAAGACGAGAAACCAATCCTCTTCAGATGGTGGTCTCTCCTCTTATTGATCCGAACAACCCATTGCATGGGGTCCAGATCCACACTACAGATCTCCCTGTGAGTACTAACCCGACATACGGGCTGCCTAATTATCCTCCTATCCAAGGGACAGGCCCAAGTGGTCACGCTTTGCAGATCCGAGATCGAGAGTATCATGATTATTCGGGTCCTTATACTGATGAAACCTCCTCCGACGATGAGGATGATGACCGTGATGAAGCCCCGAGGAGGCGACGTGCTAGTAGAGAACCTCGAAGGAGGACTCAAGACATCCGTGATGGACAATCTTTGACAACTGCTGAAAGGATCAAGGCTTATGAGGCCGAGATCTTAAAATTGAAGGAAGATATGGCAAGAGAACAAGATAGGCTAAATCAAACTCAGCCTCCTCCAACTGCAGGAAGGATTCCCATCATTGATTTAGAGAGGTCTTCAAGGAGACAAAGAAGGGCTGATGCCTCATTCGGAAGAACAACCACAAGGATGGAAATTCCCAAGGGAAACCCCAAAGATCTGATGCCTCTCGGAGATCCTGATGATCCAACACCCCCGTTCACCGAGGAAGTGATGAATGCTCACATCTCTAGGAAATTTAAGATGCCTACAATAAAGGCTTATGATGGAACGGGTGATCCCGCAAACCATGTGAGAACATTCTCGAACGCACTGCTGTTGCAGCCTGCTAGTGACGCTCTCAAGTGTAGGGCGTTCCCTCAAACCCTGTCGGGTATGGCTCAAAGGTGGTACAGCCGTTTGCCTGCAAATTCGATGGGATCTTTTAAGGAATTGAGCACTGCTTTTATCAGCCAATTCATTAGTGGAAGAGTTCATGAGAAGAGCTCTGCGTCTCTTATGTATGTGGTACAAGGAAAGAATGAAAATCTAAGGGATTACCTTAAGCGATTCACTAAGGAGACTCTAAATATCACTGACTTGGAGAATAAGGTGGCCATGGTAGCCCTGGAGCACGGAACCACTGACCTCTTCTTTAAAAGGTCATTAGCGAAGCATCCCCCAGAAAATATGGCTGAGCTCCAACGAAGGGCTGATAAGTATATTAAAGCTGAGGATAGCTTGAAGAAAGAAACCACCATAGGTGGAGGAGGAGGTAACAATGACTCCAAGAAGCGAAAGCAATACCAAGACTATGATGATCAAGAGTATGATGTTAGGGACAAGTATCCCCGAACGAGCGAGGACTCCGACTCTGCCCCTAAGAAGAACCAAGGGTCAAGGTTCACTGAGTATGCAAGGTTGAATACTCCTAGGAGTCGAATCTTGTTGGACATTGAGAATGATAAGGATTTCAGATGGCCGAAGCCACTCAGGGGTGATCCCGCAAAGAGAAACCAGAATCAGTATTGCAGATTCCATAGAGACGTGGGGCATGACACTGACGATTGCAAGCAACTCAAAGATGAGATCGAGTTTTTGATCCGTAGAGGGAAGATGAGGCACTTCACTAAGGGTGAAGACCGTGGTAACCAGAGAAGAGACTATAATAGAAGGGATGACGATCAAGATCGCAATCTACAGCCCCAAGGGCCAGTAATCAACATGATCTCAGGAGGCCCGACTGCGGCCGGGACAACTAGGAACTCTAGAAAGGCTTATGCCCGAGAGGTGTTGCACATCGTGGGAGAGGCCCAGAAGCGTGCAAAAACTGAGGTAGCGATTAGCTTTGATGACTCAGACTTGGAAGGGGTGAAGTTCCCCCATGATGACCCGTTGGTCATAACTCCTGTGATTGGAAACTCGGAGGTGAAGCGAGTCTTGATAGACAATGGAGCTTCCGTTGACATTCTGTTTCATGATGCGTTTGTGAAGATGGGATACACTGATTCTCAGTTGACCCCCAATAACATGCCTATATACGGATTTAATGGAGTAAAATCCAAAGTTGAAGGGACTATTCAGCTGCCTGTAACTATTGGGCAAGAGCCCAAGGAGGCCACTCAGATGTTGAACTTCCTGGTAATCAAGGCAGCTTCAACGTACAACGCTATCCTTGGAAGGACTGGACTTCATGCATTTAAGGCTGTTGCCTCAACCTATCATGTGAAGATCAAGTTCCCTACCAGGAATGGTGTTGGAGAACATAAAGGTGATCAGAAGATGGCACGAAGCTGTTATGTAGCCTCGTTAAGGCCTGATGGAGTCGGGGGGCAGGTCCTTCCGATTGAAGACATGGATGTCCACAGTGGTAAGGAACACAAAGAAAGGTCAGCAGAGGACATCACACAGAAGCCTCGGACAGCCATTGAGGCTAAGGCGTCAACTGACTTTGTGGTTGAGTGCACCATTGGTAACCAAGAAGTTGGGGGGCAGGAGGTAGTACCCCAAGCAGGAAGTGAACTGAAGAGTAAGAATGAGGAGACCAGAAGGAGTGGCGGGTGCTCTATTTTGATGGAGCATCAAAAACAAAATCAAGTGGTGCAAACCTAGTCTTGAAAAGGCTCGATTGGGCTTAAGTTATCCTAGTAGGACTTAGCTTCATATTTATATAGTAGAAGTAGAAATAAGGTTTATTAAAACCATTGCAGAGCATGTTGCTCCGAGTAGGACAGTAGTACTCTATGTAAGGGTTGAACCCATCTCAAGTTATTAATGCAAGTTTGTTTTCCATTCATTGATTGTGATTTTATTTATGTGCCAAGCACCTGATGTGTGAGTCAAAGAAGACCGAGTACCGAAAATAAAAGAATACATGAATGAAAACAAACAAATGCATACCCCGAAGGGTAGAGTTAGGTTACAGCAGATAAGAGTTTAAGTCCTCGAAGGACCCTGGATAAAGACAAACGTTGAAGTCCTGATGGAACACCCGTTGAAGAAACATATTGCATAGCCCGAAAGCCAATGGAAGGCTCATAAAGTGGGCAATCTAACTAAAAGAATTCAATGTTAAGCCTTGTACGGCCATCAAAGCTCAGGCTCTAGCTGACTTCGTGGTTGAATATACCATTGACAACCAAGAAGTCGGGGGGCAGGAGGTAATAGACCAGGAAGGTCAGCAAGGTGAGAAACCCCTGGAAGAGAAGAAGGAATATTGGATGCTCTATTTCGATGGGGCATCAAAAACAAAAAGCTCTATTTTCATGGGGCATCTAAAACAAAAATCAGTGATGCAGGTTAAGTTCTGCAAAGCCCCGATGGGTTCACACTCGAGTATGCCTTGAAGTTGGACTTCCAAACAACCTACAACGAGGCGGAGTATGAAGCTCTGATAGCCGACCTTAGACTGACAAGAGCCCTGAGGGTCAAGAACCTGAAAGTCTGTGGAGACTCAAAGTTGGTAGTCTCACAAGTCAATGGAGACTTTGAGGTTAGAGAAAAGAATATGGCCAAATACTTGAGGATTGTGAAAGCTGCGATAGCCCAGTTAGATGAGTGCCAGGTATATCCCAAGGGAGGAGAATACAAAGGTCAATGCCTTATCTCAATTCAAGGGTCGAGACCCATTCTGGGAGCGTCTACTTCCAAGTCCTGAAGACCCCCACCATCGATTCAAAGTTGGTGGCACCGTTTGATGTAGGAAGCTGTCAGATAGACCCTATCAAAGCTCGTCTTAAGACTGGTTGGCTCCTTGATATTTCCTTGAAAGCACGGAAACTGTTAATGAGAGTGTTGAGATAAGAAGTCCTTTACAATTCCACACTTGAGGTCTTGAACTTCAAATCTCAAAATTCAAGCCTTGATGGCCAACAAGGTTATCTGCCTCCAAACGAGCCTGACAAGAGGCATCAGGCTACTTAAAACCTAGCCAAGGTTCTACAAGTATAAGAAGAAGGTTGGAAACCTAGAAGTAAGATAGAGGGTTGACAACCAGCCAAGGCACACCAGACTTGAAGTCAAGTGCTCAGTGGCAAGTGAACTTCTTGAACAATCAACCGAGAAGCAAGACCCCCACTATATGAAGCAAGAGGGCAAAAACTAAGGGACTCCATCATTTCAACATCTTAGAATGAGAGTTAAAGGTTGAATGGTTGATGATAACCAACAACCACGAATTAATTCTCGTTTTCGAATCAAGGACTCAACAAACGAATTAAGGCCCTGAAGGTCACGAAAGCTAAGAAACGGGTCGTTTCAAGGTTCTGCAGGAATCTCAAAAATTCGAAAATAATAAGGCTGAGAGCCCGACAAAACCAAAGAAACGGTCCACAAATAAAAATTGGCCCAAAGGACAGGAGCCTAGAACACCAACGCCCAAGAAGCTAAATCTCCTAGGCGTTGGATCAAATAAAGCCTCCTTGGCGGGGATACCCACGCCAAGGCTGGAGTAACAAATGAAGGGTATTAAAGTACCCACGCCAAGAAGACTTAAAATCATAAGACAAGGTATCACAAAGTGCCTCCTTGGCGGGGGTACCCACGCCAAGGTTGTACGAATTGAGGGTGAAAAAATACCCACGGTCAGGAAGGCATATCTCCTAAACGTGGTTGGCAAAAACATCTCCTAGGCGGGGATACCCACGCCTAGAGTGGTTGTACAAATTGAAGGCATGAAATACCCACGCCCAGGAGACCAACTTCCTTGGCGTGCCTAAGGAGAAGGTCTCCTTGGCGGGGGTACCCACGCCCAGAATAAATTTTGAAAATTGAAGGCATGAAATACCCACGCCCAGGAGACCAACTTCCTTGGCGTGCCTAAGGAGAAGGTCTCCTTGGCGGGGGTACCCACGCCCAGAATAAATTTTGAAAATTGAAGGCATGAAATACCCACGCCCAGGAGACCAACTTCCTTGGCGTGCCTAAGGAAAGTGTCTCCTTGGCGGGGGTACCCACGCCCAGCTCGATTTTCTTTAGAGAAGGGTATACCCACGCCCAGGAGACCAAACTTCCTAGGCGTGCCTAAGGAAAGTGTCTCCTTGGCGGGGGTACCCACGCCCAGGAAGCATTTCAAGGGACAAAGATCACCCACGCCCAGGAGACCAAACCCCCTAGGCGTGCCTAAGGAGAAGGTCTCCTTGGCGGGGGTACCCACGCCCAGGGCTCCTCTTCGAACGACAAGCCATTTTTCAGAAATTAAAAAAGGAATAAAATCCTTAAAAATTCTGAAAATAGGCTAGAAGTAATGATAAAATGGGTAAAAATACCTATTAAATCAAAAAATGTGTTCGAATAATTTATAAAATTATTACTAAGGCATGAGGCCCAACATTTTATTTTTGGTAAAAATTATCGAAAATAAAATGTATAAAACCTGATGGTTAAAAAAAAAAAAAAAAAAAAAAAAAAAAAAAAAACAAGAAAAACACCCACGCCACCCAGGCAACTCCTCCTGGGCGTGGGAAGTGATGTAGCCTTCTACGCGGGTGCACCCCCGCCAAGCTTGTATTACATGGTTAAATGGTCAAATTGCTGTTTAGTACCCTATGTTTTGGCCATTTGCAAAATGGTCCCTGATGCTAAAAAAAAAAAAAAAAAAAAAAAAAATCCTAAATTATTAGGAATAATTAAGAAAAATACCCGTGGGTACATAAAAATTCCTAAATTATTAGGAATAATTACGGAAAATACCTGTGGGTACATAAAAATTCCTAAATTTTTAGGAAAAATTAAGAAAAATACCTGTGGGTACATAAAAATTCCTAAATTATTAGGAATAGTTACGGAAAATACCCGTGGGTACATAAAAATTCCTAAATTATTAGGAATAATTACGAAAAATACCCGTGGGTACATAAAAATTCCTAAATTATTAGGAATAATTAAGAAAAATACCTGTTGGTACATAAAAATTCCTAAATTATTAGGAATAGTTACGGAAAATACCCGTGGGTACATAAAAATTCCTAAATTATTAGGAATAATTACGGAAAATACCTGTGGGTACATAAAAATTCCTAAATTTTTAGGAAAAATTAAGAAAAATACCTGTGGGTACATAAAAATTCCTAAATTATTAGGAATAATTACGAAAAATACCCGTGGGTACATAAAAATTCCTAAATTATTAGGAATAATTAAGAAAAATACCTGTTGGTACATAAAAATTCCTAAATTATTAGGAATAGTTACGGAAAATACCCGTGGGTACATAAAAATTCCTAAATTATTAGGAATAATTACGAAAAATACCGTGGGTACATAAAAATTCCTAAATTATTAGGAATAATTAAGAAAAATACCTGTTGGTACATAAAAATTCCTAAATTATTAGGAATAGTTACGGAAAATACCCGTGGGTACATAAAAATTCCTAAGTTTTTAGGAAAAATTAAGAAAAATACCCGTGGGTACATTAAAAATTCCTAAATTATTAGGAAAAGTACAGAAAAATACGAGGAAGATTATAGAAATACCTTCTTAACAAATTGAGCAATAATTTATGCTAATAATGCATAAAAGCTCTATGAAAGTGCCGAAATTGCTAAAAGCAAGCACAAATTAAATCCTCGAATAAGGCAAATCGTCGTAAATGTGTAGGTCGCTCCACACTTTACAATCAAGACGATACTCGTGAAACACTAGTGTAAACCAAAACTCCCATATAAGGGTAGGAAAATTAAGAAGTCCCAGGTAAGGGATAAAAACGACCCCGAGTCTCGATTAAGGCAAATATAACTTCTACGAAAACCTGATCAGTTTTCCTAGAAGTTGGGGGGCAAATGATATGGGCTAAAAATAAGCCCTAAAGACACATTTAATGTTGCACTAATTAGACCCAGCATGGTCCAAACGTGGGGCCCATTAATGAGGTCAGAATCCCTATTTTAATATTAATTTCGTAATTAATATTAAGGGAAATAAACAGCTCAGCAATAAGAGTTGGATAAGGATATTATCTCCATTAGACTTAGCCACCAAGGCATCCAATTCGATATGGAAACTGATTCCTATAAGGAATTGATCTGGAACCTTCCTCAGGGAGGTGACTTGCCCACCAAGTCTCCGAATCCTACCATAATTCTAAGGCTTCTCAGTCTATATAAAGGGCCTGACCCCTCATTCTCAGAACTACGTTTTCTTGGCTTGATTCTCTAATACAGAGATACGTAGGCATTCTGTGAGGACCGTTTAAGTCTCGAACGCAGAAGCAGCCATTAAAGCACGAAGCTCACGAACCCTAGCATTAAATACACAAACCCTAGCCGCAATAATTTCAACCTGGTTTTTATTCCACAACATGCGTAGTATCGACATGGGACCTAGCTGCTATATACATAAGTAGCAAGAGTGAGCTATAATAGCTCAGCAAGATAATATTTTAACCTAGAATTTAGATTGTGAACAGGTATACATATATGTATATGCATATATAATAGTAGAAAACAATTAAAATCCTTAAGGAAGAATAAAGCTCTTATTTAATAATACATCATCCACTTACTATTATAAGAAAGAAATCTAAAATAATATAATATCAGTTTTTCTTCATCTGTAACTATAATTTCATCATCTCATATCATTATTCTGTTTTCAGTATAGAAATCTGAAACCATTGTCTACACTTTCTTTTCAAAAACATTGGGGATATCTGCTGTCGCCTGATACGTTAGGACGATGATCAGTCGCCTAATCTAACTGCTTTCTTTTACTACCGGTAGAAGGAATGAAGATCATCCCTGGAGGAAGGCCACCTGCTAACATCCTCCCTTGGCATCTTCGTGCCGTAATAAAAATAATAAATGCTGGACTGTGTCGCACAAAGCCCTGACACAGCCACTTACGCAAGTCTGTTGCAATCCCCCTTTTTATCACATCATTATTCCCTTTTTAAAATATCATTCCACATTTCCATTTTCTCGCTTTCATTTCCACATATCATTCACTCATATCATTTCCATTCTCGCACATTACTTCTATAAATTATATATATATATATATAACGTAATGCTTTGATTATGATCCAGACATCTCTTTCATATTCAGGAATCAAATATACTTTTATATTCATAAAATATTCCGTCTATTTTAAGAGTAATGAATGATAATCAAATAATATTTATTAAACCACTGATACTCAAAAAGAACATTTTTAATATAGTATTATAAACCACATAACCCTAGATAACAACTGATACCATTCTCTCTTATTCTCTTAGTCATAAGGCATGTTCACTTCATGCATAATCATCTCTATACATATCCATCTCATACTCATATCCATACTCATATAAATCTTCGTATATCTTTCTTTTCAATATCAATACTCAAGGAAGACAATTTCTTCACAATATAGTAATAATAGCATCACATATATATTCCATGAAATCAAGTTTCTTTGTGAAGATAAGTTGTTTTACAAGTAAGGATAGAAGAAATCTTGCCTCGGTTTCGGTATCCTGACGGTATGGCTCGTCCCTCTTCCGGAGTTTCTATAAACACAAAGGACCGTCGTTAGAATACCACATCTCTTACTCACTACACTCTTGTATAACATTACCTTTGAAACTTTAATATATGTTTAACGTATTACTATTACCCCAAAGGTTCAAGAACTTAACCATTTAAAACCTTAATCGAAGTTTCAGGGGTTTTCACCATTTCCCCTAACGATCACACTTAACTGTAAAAATTCTCAGAAAATATGGATTTCGAATTTTACTACAAGGTCAACTGGTAACAACTCTTTGACTACCTTACTACACTATCCCAAAGTTTCATAATTTTTAAAAATGTTTAAGTATGGTAGTCATTGCCTCAAAGTTGACAAAACTACGTTTTCTCGGTTTCTGAACCGCTTTCACTAAAACTGACTTTCCTCCTAAACCGTTCATCAGATTTTAACGTACCTTATATCAAAACGATCTATGAACTAAGCTCTATCATTTCATGGTCAACTGGTAACCTAGACAGTAGGGTACCGTACGGATGCAGGGGGTCCAAAACAGGGTAAAATCACATCCTAACGAAAATCGGGCATTATAACGGCTATAATTTCGTACTTTCCAAAATCAAACTCCTCCAAATCAAACATCCACCTTATACACCATCACCTACACCATGTGTTTTACATCCCAACCATGGTTACAAGTCCACAACACACAATTTCCGTATCAAAACAACCCATTTATAACACATAATCATCATAAACTAGGCAATAACATCACTTAACCACTAACCAACTCAATTTTCACCATAAATACAAAGAGGGCAAGAGTAGTTATACCTTCTTGAAGCTTTGACAACACTTAACAAGCCTTGGTAACCCTTAAACAACCTTACACTAGCTTGGATTAACTAAAAGAACCATGAAAATCAAGTTAGTTTCTTGAAAACTACTATTCATTACTATTCACCTTCACTTCTATGATTTTATTACCTTGCTAAATGATGATGGTTGGCCTTGAAACTTTGTAAATGATCCTTCCTAACCTCCAAGAAGTCCCATGAATTTCCTCTTGATTTGTTACTGAAGAGAGCTAGGGTTTTGGTTTTTTTTTCTTCCTAAAGGGCCGAATGTAGTGATGAAGGAGATGGGGCGAGATTTTTGTGTTTCTTTGCTAATTACCTAGCTTAATCTTGTGTATTCTATATTACCTTGGAATCCTTGTAGATATTTTGTGGTTAAAAGCCATGCTAAAGTACTAATTTACCCTTAAAAACAATTAGTGGAAAGTGATGTCATCTTGATGACCTAATAATCCCTTTTCTTGTTTTTCTAAGTATTATGTCATTAATCTTGGATAATAATAATGTGGTATGCATCCTTGTTAGCTTACTAACCTTGGTTGCTTGGTCTCCATACTCGTCTAATTGTGGTTCGTTTCGAGTATACCTCATTATCTCAGTGGTTTTCGAAATCATTTACGAATCAAATTTCCTTTGGTATTCTCTTAACTTAATAATCCCTTGGTTTAATCTAAATTCACCAATCCCTCAATATATAATTCTGATAGTGTTTCCATGCTCCTTAATATAAAAAAGAAGCTTATTCGAAATCAAAATCCTAAAAATCCATATTCAGGAATTTCTGGAATCTATCGTCATTTCGAGTCACTTATTTTCAATGTACAACACTAATATGGTTTCTATTTATTCATTTTCTGTTTCAATTATAATGTACCTACATACTATTTCCCTAAATCCTCAAATTTTACTATTCATGTGATCACTGTAACATTACTAAAGTTTGGGTTATTACATTTAAGGCTCTGGGTTTCAGCCGAAACAAACCTTGATAATGCATCCGCCCTGCTGTTGTTCTCTCTAGCTACTTGACTTAGCTCAAAGGATTCAAATGACATAGTATTTTCACGTACCTTTGTAGCATAAGCCTTCGTTCGGGGATCTTTCTGTCCGTACTCCCTAGAAAATTGTTTGACCACCAACATCGAATCACTGAATGCCCTTAGATGCTTCACTTCCAAGTTATTTGCCAAATCCAGGCCTGCCAGTAATGCTTCATATTCGGCCTTGTTATTGGTTAATGGAAAGGTGAATCTGATGGCTTAGTATATCTCAAAGCCATCGGGGCTGGTCAAAATCAAGTCCGCTCCACACTTTGACCTAGCTACTAAACCATCTACAAAGAGCTTCCATTTTACTGGAGAGCGGATTAACTGCTCTTCTAGAGCCAAGCAACCACCCTAACCGAAGCCTTAGGTCTTTGCAAAATTTTCTTTAAGGGTTGGTCGGTCACCACCTACATCGTTTATCCCTGGAAGTAGTAGCGTAGCTTTCTCGAAGCCATGATCAGTCCATAAGAAAATTTCTCTGTGTTGGGGTACCTACACACAGTGTTCTAAGCCAGTGTTCTAAGCCATGATCCCTGAAGAGGGACTTGAAGAACATGTCGTCCACGTAGCATTCCATACTTCGGCCTATCTACTGCTTGAAGGTTGCGCCCGCATTTTTCAATCCAAAGGGCATTTTGATGTAGGTGTACGTTCCTTTTGGGGTGATGAATGTTGTCTTAGGAACATCCTCGGCATTCATGGCTATCTGATGGTATCCAAAGAAAGCATCCAGAAAGCTGAGTATTTGATGCCCTGAAGTAGCATCTATCAGCGGGTAAATGTTCGGCAATGGGTAGTGGTCCTTTGGACAGTTTTTATTCAAGTCAGAGTAGTCTACACACATTTTCCATTTATTATTTTATTTCTTGACCACGACCACGTTCGCCAGCCAATCAGGGTAGTCGATCTCTTTAATGAATTTCGCCTCTAGCAACTTCTCTATTTCGGCCTGAATGACCTTTTGCCTTTCCATGGCGAAGTTTCTCTTATTTTGCTTCACAGGCTGAGCATCAGACTTTACGTTAAGACAATGTTTGGCCACCGATGGATCCAACCCTGGCATATCTTCGGGCCCCCAGGCAAACGCATCGTGGTACTGTCTGACCACCTTTATGACTTTTTCCTTCAGCTCGGGCTCCATATCCTTGCCTATCTGGATCATCTTTCCTGATTAACCAATAAACAATTCAATCTCTTCGGTCTCTGTAGCTGGTCTCTGTAGCTGGTTCGATGATCGAGCTAGACAGATCAGCCCCAAACTTCTCTGACTCAATTTTTAACATTTAATGGCTACCCCCAGCCTCATTCTCGCTTCTATTTCTTTAACTAGCTTCAACCATCTCCACGTCCTTATCTTTCTCCAAATCTTCCAGCATGATTATTCCGGCGGCCTTCTGGTCGCCTCTCATTTCACCCACCCCATGTTCGGTAGGGAATTTCAACTTCATGTGAGGAATGGAAGACATGGCCTAGAATAGAGATAAAGCTGGCCGTCCCAGAATTCCATTAGAAGGGCTGTCCACCCGAACCATATAAAACTTAGCTTCCTTCGCCACGGTATATGGAACCTTTCCCAATAACACATACAAAGTAATTGTACCTTTGATCAGCATCGGCTAATTACCGAAGCCATATAATGGTGCCTCATGGCATGGCTCCAATTTCTCACCTCCCAAGTTCATCTTACAGTAAGTTCGGTGGTATAGAATGTTCACCGAACTTCCTTCATCCACCAACACTTTCCAAATCTTGTTTTCCCCAAATACTGGGTTAATAACAAGTGGGTCTTCGTGCGACCAGATTACATCCTCGTAGTCATCCTCTATGAACGAGATGGGTAATGACTGCTTCACCGCACTTGACTGATAGAGACTGTAGACTTATCTTGTGTACTTCTTTCGGGCTATTTTACTATCCCGATCGAGCACTATTCCTCCAGAGATGGTTCTTACTTCCCCACGGTACGTTTCCCCTCCTTCGGAATCCTTTTTTTTTTCTTTAGAGTCCAACTTTTCTCTCAAATCCCCAACAAACTTTGTCAATTTTCTATCTTTTATCATTTTCTCGATCAACTTCTTTAACTGGTAGCAGTCATCAGTATTGTGACCTTTATCCCGATGGTCGTCACAGTATTTGCTCTCATTTCTCTTGTACTTATAGGTCTTCAACCTGGCCAATCGAACGAACCCAGGCTTACCCTTAATCTCGTGGAGAATCTTCGAGATGTAATCATTGTAATCAGCCCTAGTGTTTGTTAACCTGCTATTAATGTCCCCACGACCTCTTCGGTCATACCTTCTGTCATCTCTGTTAGAATCGTTCTTCCTACCTTCTTTATATCCCCCGATAGACTTCAATTTCCTTCTAATAGCCTCCCCCTCAAGTATATATCATTTAAAGACTATGGAGGCATATCATAAATGATAAGTGGATTTATATCCACTTGGAGCGTTCCATATCGGCTTAAATTGATTGTCTTGGGCTCAAGTTTGTTGTAATTTTGATGTGTTTTGCTTAGTTGTGCAGATTTACGAGAATGTTGATTAAGGTGGATGCTTCTATCATTTTTGGAGAATTAATTGATTGAAATTCGGATTTCTGAGACAGTTGCGCAGTCTACACTGTTTTGGACATATTTGGAGTTCTAGAAGTCCGTTTTCAGCGATCTTACTGCCCACGCGAAGCTTGGGAGATTTTCTACAATATGGGACAGGTGTTGCACGGGCAGGTTGCGCGTGGTTGGCGCAGGCTGCGCGACAAACAGACTGCTGGACGCAGGTTGCGCGCGGAAAATCTTGAAAATTACTGTTTTGGCCATATCTTGAGTTCTATAAGTCCGTTTGAGGCCCGTAAGCAGTCCACGCGAAGATAACGAGATTCTCTATCATTCTAAGGTGGTCCAGAGGTCCAATTATGGTTGGAACGTTCCAGAAATATTGAAGAAAAGTCAGCTACAAATTTTCCTTAAAAATAGAATCAGTTTAGGAAACGTATTATGTGCCAAACTGCAGAAATTTAACTTTGACAAGGAAATTGCTATAATTCCTACTTCTAATAAGTATGGTAATTGCTTTGGGCGGCTAGAACATTCTAGAATCAGATCTACACATGGAATTTGCAATTCTATTCTCATTCAAGAACGGAAATTGCCAATCTTCTATTCCAACTCTAAAAAGGCAATTGCTTGGTGGACAAGACTTCTAGAGCCTATATAAACACATCCAACCCTTGTAGTTTGTATCATTAGGAGAGAACCATTACATATCAATTACTTAGGATTATTTGTATCTTTTTATACTTTGTTTTTATCATGGTTTCATCAGATCCCATGATGACGAGAGGTTCGATTATGAACTAATCGTTGTCATGGGATTCTAACGGATTTATCTATGTAGCTTAGTAGTTTGATTGCTTTAAAGATTTGTGTGTAGTGAATTTTTGATATCCTCGTATGGTTGTGATTCATGTGTTTAGATGCGTCATGAACATCTAATTTGTTAATCTCTTGTGAAGCGAGAGTGGATCTTGAGATTTAGAACTTGCCATGCTAGCATAGGATAGGTTGATATTATTATCATGATTTGTGGCATACATAGAGATATGATGCTACCCTATGTGATCTAAGTGGACAACTTGTGCTTCAACCTTTATGTTTTCAAATTCTATAGAGATATAGGGTCTAAACATATTTGGTGTCTACCCATCTTCTATCTCTTTTGTGGATGCATGCGTAGTTTGGTATTAGTATACCGAGAGGTAGCTTTTACTTGTTTCGTGTTATCCGATCAGATATCAAAACCATCATATGTATTGATTAAAGGCGTCAACTCTAAGTGAAGTAGATGATGAAGTTAGGATTCCATGTTTTCTCGCATATAAGTAGTTAAACAAGTTTTTGGCGCCGCTGCCGGGGATCATCGGTGTTTTATTTTTGGTTTATGTGCTTGTCAATAGTGGTCGTTAGAGTTCACTGACTCGGATTGCTTTTTCTCATCTATTTTTATTTAGTTCGTTGGTGTTTCAGGTACTAGTCAGAGAGCGTTGACGTTGAAGATGGATTTTTACTATGGAGTTCAGCAGGTGGCTAGTGTTTGTGAGCTATGTGCGGGCGCACATGAGACGTATCAGTGCTGGAGCAACCAAGGTGGTATTCAACAACCTCAGCCATGTGAGCAGTGTTTGGGCGTTCATGATCCATCACAATATTGTTACTACGAAGGAGTTGATCCATATGTCACTTATGAGGAACAACCATATTTTCCATACCATCCTCAACAGTACCAGCAAGATGTTCCAGATTTGTCATATTACTATGGAAGTGAAGAGTTTCAACATCAGCAACCTACTCCTACTTTTCAGTCAGATGAGGTTCCTAATAGGGAGGAGATTATGATGTTTGTAAAGAGTAGCGAGGAGTCTCTCAAATCTTTGGAGATTCTAGTTGCTCAAGCTGTGAGAGCCTTGGAACAAGAGAAACAACAATTCACACCAGAAGCAATACCAGAAAATAATGATGACTTGGAGCAAGGTACTGCATGCTTAATTGAAGAAGACAAATTCCAAGGTGATGTGAGCGTTCGCAAGCCATGTGAGGAATTTGATCATGTTAGGATGGTGGATGATTTGGAAAGGGCACTATTTGGGACAGACACTGATGAGCTGCACAAATTTCAAGAATTGGTATGTGCGTACCAAGAGGCTGATGACCATGGGAAAGATGCAGATCTTCTACTTGTCTCAAAGAATAAAGATGGAGGTAGCGCATTAGAGCCAATGGAGGAAGTTCTCTTTGAGAAACCAAAGGCTTCAGTAACCTACACTTACCCTCCTCCATTATATTCATATGAAGCTCCCAAAGCTCGCGAATGTGTGTTGTTCTACAAATTGACAGATTTTGGGTCAACCGAGGAAGGCATTGGAACAGGACATAGTTGTTATACGAATAGGCCAACCGAGGAGAAGGGGCAGAAAGTGTGCCGTCGTGATGATGATGAAGTCTCACGAAGAGAGGACCAGGCAAACTATTATCATCCTTAATGGAGGTTTGGAAGTAACGTCAAGCTATTGACGTTAAAGAAGCGCTTCTTGGGAGGCAACCCAAGCATTGTTGTATATTGGTATGTTTTCTACTTTCCCTTGTATTTACTTCCATTCAATGAGGACATTGAATATTCTAAGTTTGGGGGTGGTTTGAGGGATAAGTAGTGTATATATATGTGATTGTTAGTCATTGTGTTCATGTAGGATTTCATGCTTTGCATATTAGTAGTAGTTCATGCATATATGTTCGTATTATTTACGTCTGTTTCATGTAGGACATTCTGTTATTTTTGTTCGTATATCATGTGAGTTCATTTTAGTTGCATTTTCATGGTATGCATTTTTCATGATCCCTTAGAACGAGCTAATTCTGATTGGTAGGTAGGTGTCTAATTGAGTGTGGTAATGATGAGTAGAGGGTTGATTTATAGTTTCTATGAAATTGACTTGCATGCTTCAGAAATAAAACTAATTACACAGTCTCATTGGGTGCTTTGGGGCTAGGTTAGGGTCATGCTTGTTTGGATGTTTTGAGATTTAATCACTTGTTTATATTTAGAATTTTCGTTATTCCCTTGATGGCGTAGGATCACTAAAGTCTAAGTTTGGGGGAAAATAGGAATTTCATGCTAGTTGTAAATATTTGTCAATAATGGCTAGATGTCAAATGGCTAGTAGCCGGCTCATATTTTTATGAGTAGTCTAGGGTTGGAATTGAGAATTCTCATTCCAGATTGCATACATAAAAAAAAAGAAAAGAGAAAAAAAAAAAGAAAAAAAAAAGGAAAAAAAAAGTTGTGTAAATGTGTAGTTGCATAATTGGCCACGAGTGAGCTCTTTAATACTCGAGTAATTAAGTCTGAGGGGACTTAGTCCTGGTAACCTAAAGCCCATGTGGTTTGGGATTGCTGACCTAACACTCGCTACATGGGTATTATTGTATAAGCCTTTAGGGGTCTCATTCATTGCACGGTCAAATAAGCATGTTTGTTTGTGTTCTATATAGTTGTTTGTCGTTAATAAAGCATGAATTCCTGTCAAACTTGAATGAGGATAGAGGTGTTCGTAGGTTATGAAGTGTCTACAGTCTATTCTATTTATAAACCTGTGATTGTCTTGGCGAAGAATATGTATGATTTTTGACCTAGTGTTGGGAGTATTTCTGATGAGCATTGCACACACGCACGTTTCTGTTCATGTATTGTTAGTATACGGGAACTTAGTCGAGCTCTATTTGGATTTAGTTGCATTCTTTGAGATATTTGCTTGCTAGTTGGTTTTGGTTAGTTTGAAAGGGATCGTTGCATTTTCATTTAGTGCATTCATGCATTGCATTGCATTAGGTTAAATGGATTTTGTGGGTTCATTCGCTATAGGCCCTCACGAGACCTTACTCGTCCACTAGGGCTGCCTAGGGGTTTAAAGGGCTTGTTGCATATGCCAAATGCAACCGTGATCACCTACGGAAGTGGTACTAGTCAGTTAGTTAGTTGTAATTGTTTATGCTTGAGGACAAGCATCGGTTTAAGTTTGGGGGTGTGATAAGTGGATTTATATCCACTTGGAGCGTTCCATATCGGCTTAAATTGATTGTCTTGGGCTCAAGTTTGTTGTAATTTTGATGTGTTTTGCTTAGTTGTGCAGATTTACGAGAATGTTGATTAAGGTGGATGCTTCTATCGTTTTTGGAGAATTAATTGATTGAAATTCGGATTTCTGAGACAGTTGCGCAGTCTACACTGTTTTGGACATATTTGGAGTTCTAGAAGTCCGTTTTCAGCGATCTTACTGCCCACGCGAAGCTTGGGAGATTTTCTACAATATGGGACAGGTGTTGCACGGGCAGGTTGCGCGTGGTTGGCGCAGGCTGCGTGACAAACAGACTGCTGGACGCAGGTTGCGCGCGGAAAATCTTGAAAATTACTGTTTTGGCCATATCTTGAGTTCTATAAGTCCGTTTGAGGCCCGTAAGCAGTCCACGCGAAGATAACGAGATTCTCTATCATTCTAAGGTGGTCCAGAGGTCCAATTATGATTGGAACGTTCCAGAAATATTGAAGAAAAGTCAGTTACGAATTTTCCTTAAAAATAGAATCAATTTAGGAAACGTATTATGTGCCAAACTGCAGAAATTTAACTTTGACAAGGAAATTGCTATAATTCCTACTTCTAATAAGTATGGTAATTGCTTTGGGCGGCTAGAACATTCTAGAATCAGATCTACACATGGAATTTGCAATTCTATTCTCATTCAAGAACGGAAATTGCCAATCTTCTATTCCAACTCTAAAAAGGCAATTGCTTGGTGGACAAGACTTCTAGAGCCTATATAAACACATCCAACCCTTGTAATTTGTATCATTAGGAGAGAACCATTACATATCAATTACTTAGGATTATTTGTATCTTTTTATACTTTGTTTTTATCATGGTTTCATCAGATCCCATGATGACGAGAGGTTCGATTATGAACTAATCGTTGTCATGGGATTCTAACGGATTTATCTATGTAGCTTAGTAGTTTGATTGCTTTAAAGATTTGTGTGTAGTGAATTTTTGATATCCTCGTATGGTTGTGATTCATGTGTTTAGATGCGTCATGAACATCTAATTTGTTAATCTCTTGTGAAGCGAGAGTGGATCTTGAGATTTAGAACTTGCCATGCTAGCATAGGATAGGTTGATATTATTATCATGATTTGTGGCATACATAGAGATATGATGCTACCCTATGTGATCTAAGTGGATAACTTGTGCTTCAACCTTTATGTTTTCAAATTCTATAGAGATATAGGGTCTAAACATATTTGGTGTCTACCCATCTTCTATCTCTTTTGTGGATGCATGTGTAGTTTGGTATTAGTATACCGAGAGGTAGCTTTTACTTGTTTCGTGTTATCCGATCAGATATCAAAACCATCACATGCATTGATTGAAGGCATCAACTCTAAGCGAAGTATTTAATGAAGTTAGGATCCCATGTTACTCTTGCAGACGTAATTAGAATTCAATTCTTGTTAGTTTGTTAATTCTTAGTTTTATTAATTTGTTTCTTAGTTAATTATAGTTAATTAAAATCTTGTTATTTGTCTTAGCAGTGCATAATAACCATACATTGTTGCATAGGTACAAAACTGAATTGAAACCTAAGATCTCTGTGGGAACGAACTTGACTTCTATCTGTATTACTTGTGACCACGTACGCTTGCGTGTTTTAGTGCAAACAATAAAGTAAGGATCAGAGTTTTTTACCTTTCACCGGGTCGAGGCTAGCGGCGCGGAATCCAACTGCTTTGACCTTGTCCAAGTTGGTCATCATCCCAGCTTATTCCTTGAACCTTGCCAGGTAATACCTAAGCTCTTCATTCGACCTTTGTCTACAATGGATTAAGGCCTCCATGTCCTTCTCTCTTCGGCACTGATGAGAGTAGTGCCTCAAGAAGTTCCTTTTGATCTGTTCGTATGAACCGATCGACCTGGACCTCAGCGAACGGTACCACATGGACGTCGGCCCTTTCAAGTAGGTCTTAAACATCTTACAAAGCATCACATCACAGTGTCCCATACCAGTCATGAGCGATTCATACTTCTCACAATGATCTTCAGGATCGCCCTTTCCATTGAACTCATGCATCTTCGGGAACTATCTCCCAGGAGGTGGTCGGTACTGCTCAACATCTTCGGTCACCACTGGCTCATGGCTAACCTTCCTTTCTCCTGTTAACTCGAATAACTTGTAGAAGGGGGGTTTGAATACAAGTTATATAATCATGTCTGATTTTTGATTGATTATATGAACAAGAATAAACGAATGAATCAAACTTTGTTTGTATTAAAATAATCAAATACAAACTCTACCAAAGGTGTACAATACCTTTAGCAGCTGCTGACAATACAAATCTCTCTCTCTGTTTGTTTCGAACTCTCGAATACAAATCTTACGAACTTACTTGCTCACACACACTTTTTAGAATGATATTGAGAGAGTATTTATATTGCTACCTATCAACTAATAACAGAATTATAATCTATCTATGACAATGTTCTACCGTCTAGTTGATAGTTTCCATCAATAGAGAATTCGTTTCCTTCATGATATCTTCTTGCTTGTTTTTCAAAACAAAGATCCTGTTTTATAGCACTTGCCAGTTTTTGTAGCATCCATAATGACATCATCAGTAACACGACTGACATCATCAGTAACACGACTGATATCAGGATTTCCCATTGCATCAGGATCTGATTCTCCCATCAGTATTTGATCAGGACCTGACTTGCTGTATCAGGATCTGCTCCTCTGTTCCTGACATGTAGTCTCTGACGCAATGTTCCTGACTAAACTCTACAGATTACTGTCTAACACATATATCCTATACAAAGTGCTAAATCCTTTATAAGATCAGGATATACAAGAAGTATTAGCAAAATTCTATTCTTAACATCACAACTTATGAATTATTCCTAACAATCTCCCCCTATTTATGCTTTAGAATCTGAAGCATAAATCTAAGTTGTAGATGTCAAAACATATAACAATACAACCAGAATAGAATTTATGAATTCAAGATCATGAAGTTAAGTACCTCCTTCTTCAAATGTAGACATGTATCTAGTACTTAGAAGAAAGAATTCAACTATTTGATGTTTCTTTTCCTTTACCACTTCCATGATGAAATTTACCAACTCTGTCACCCTTGTTTCTGTTCCCAATCTGTTTATCTCCCCCAGTCTGTTGTTGTTTTTGTTTCTGAATTGTCTTTATCTCCCCCTTTTTGACATCAGCGACATGAATTCCAAGAGATTCAGTAACAGAACAAATGAGATTCATCAGAACTGCTTGATTGTCCATGATAGTGACTTGGTTATCTTCAAGAATTTGAAGTCTCAATTGAATATCACTTTGAGATTTCTGAATGTCCTTAAGAATTTCAGAATTGACTTCAATATTGGAAGTGCTTGTTGTATCTTCAGATTCGGATACAGAAAGAACATTATCTTCAAGTCTTGTAGAAGAAGTTGCCTGTTGAGAATGACATTCAAGTAATAATACTTGAGTAGAAGTACAAACATCTTCATCTTTCTGATCTGGAGCTGAAGTATGATCATCCCGCCCTTCACCAGTATTCTGTGTACTAACATCTACAAATCCTGACTCCTCCTTAGATTGATCAGATATTGTTGATGTTTCAATTCTAGCTGAAATTGGAAGTACAAACAAAGGAATATTAGGATCATTAGGAATTTCTTCTGGTATGGTTGAGTAGAAGTTTGTCTTAGCCTTTCACCTCTTCTATTAATGATCTATGCAAGCCTTTCTTTCTGTTTCTGAGTTTTAACTTTTGGCTTTGCATTGTGATGTGCTAAGTCATGCTTCTCATACATCTTGATAAAAGAATAAGTACCAGCATCCATACCAAGATTTTCAGACCAAGATTCAGGAAAAACCTGATCCCAGAAATCAAACGATGGTGGTTTCCTAATTTTCTCTCCCTCACTATGGAGTTGATCATCCATACCCTCATTCTCACTTTGACTATCTAAAGTCAACACTCTTTCTACCTCTCCTTTTGCCTGGTCAGGAGCCAGCCTCTCTGTGTGTGGATCTATATCCATCTTTTCAAGTGTATCACTCAAATTTGGATAAGTGCTCTCATGACCTACAGAAAAATAGGGGTTAGAAGAAGTTTTTATACCTGAACTCACATGGAGAGAGAGTTCATCATATGGCATGGGGCTTGAGGTTTTCTCCAAGGAGTGAGCTGCTATAGTCTCTGAACCATTACAAACATCTACTTTCTTTCCAGAAACTACAGGCTCCAGTATAACACTTTCAGGTTTTACACTAGACTCTGATGTCTTCAGTAATACTTCATTAGACACCATAGGTAATATGCCACCTTCTTTAAGTGTTGGTTGCTGAGACACACCCTCAAGGTGGATAGACTCTGAAAGAACAATATTAGTTTGATCTTCAGAAAAATCAATCAAAGTCATTCCTCCCATATCATAGGGTTTCTCACTTGCAATTTCAGTCATCACAGAAGACCTTTCAGCATCATCAATCACAGTTCCTGAGTCATCCAACCTCTGACTAGATGGTTCTTGTGTTGCAGTGGCTGTGATATGATCTATTCTACTATTCACCACTGGTGCAATAGTATCTTCTGTTGACTGCTTCCCTTTATCAACTACCTCCTCTTGTTCACCTTGAGCTGAAGCATCTTCAACAATGACATCCTTGTCAAATAGATATGCATGAAGTGATTGAAGTGCAACATGCTTAGGAAGTCCAAATTTCTTGTGTAACTCCTTTCTGACTGATACATAGAAGTATGTCTTCATTAAGTCAAGCCTTTGATGTAACAGTCCATATTCTTCAGGAAATGAAAGTTTGGGAACTCTTTCAATCAGAAAATCTAGAACAGGCCTGGAAAGCTTCACTTTCAGAGAAATAAGTTCCATAGCCAGTCTGTATGTCAATGTAGTTTCCCATGAAGAATCAAGATCTAGATCTCTCTTGCCAGATACTGACATGGATATAGCATTATTTGTAGAGACCTGCATAATGTTAGTTGGACTTGACACTGTGTGTGTAGGTGATAAATGAATCTTTCTCCTTGTTCTCCTAGTATAGTGAGCAACAGATTTGTCTTGAGAAGACTCAAGAGGTGTAGACACAGAAGTGATCTTGGGATGAGATCCTTTTTCAATAGACACAGTCTTTTGAGAGACAGTATCCAGTAACTGTTTTCCCTTTTTAAGAACTACAACCTTTTGGGAGATTGCAGCCTGGCTGTGACTAGGTGTTCCATCTCTTTGTCCTAGCTTAGAAAGTTGAATTGCAGCCTTCAATTCTGCTCTCTCAGCAAGAGATATATTATCATCATCTTCACTAGAACTACTACTTGAAATAACAAATCTTCTCTTCCTTACAACTGATGTCTTTTGAGAAATACTAGAGGTTGGCTTCTTTGAAACAATAGGCTGTGGATCAAAATTTGGTTCTAGAATTGTTTTAGAGACTGTAATGTTTTTGGCTACTTGGGTAGACACAGGGGGGTTCTCCTCCAATTGAGATTCCTGAGTCATTTCACCACCAAAGAAAGAAGAATTATAGATAGTAGGAAGATGAGTTCTTAGAAGTACCTGAACATGATCTGGATAGTGTAATGCAGGTATTTCATCTAGATTCTTTTCACTGTCCTTCTTTGTAATATCAAAGAAAATTCTCTTTTGCTGTACATAAGAAGAAACACAATACTCTCTACCAAATCTAGCTTCAACATCAGGAATGAAATGGTTAATAAACAGTTGCATGAATCTGTGATAATAAACCATATTCCTGTCATGATCTCTTGACCCAAGTTTTATACACATCTGACTTAAGATAATGTGACCAAAATTAATTACTCTGTTATAAAGCAAAGCATATGCAATATGTGATGTAACAGCTGTAATTTGTTGAAAAGAACTACATTTACCAATAAAGCATTTAGCAATTTGATCAAAGAAGAAAGACCATTCTTTCCTAAGAAAAGATCTATTTAACTGGCTAATGTTGTCTAAAGGTCCATCATAACCTAATTTAGATAACATAGTTCTCACATCATCATCAGATGGTATATTCTCAAAAGTTGTACTAACGGGTAAGCGAAGTACTGAATTAACAACAGATTCAGTAAGATCAAATGAGTCTTGTCCTAAGTGTAGAACAATCTTACCTAATTGAATCTGAGTAGAATCAATTACCTCAGCATTCTCCCAAGCTTGTGAAACAGCTACTTGATTAATTTGTGGAGATGCTGTCAAGGCATAGCTTAATGGTCCTTTTGCCATAAAGTCCATTATCAGGTGAAAATCAGTTGACACCCCTTCCTTGTTGGTGATAGCTGCAACATGATTGTTCATCATAAAATCAAAGTCACCAAACTTGAAAGCTACTGATTTGGGTAGTCTTCTTTGAGTCGCCATTTTGATCTGAAAAGAACTTAAGAAATCTTTGAAATGGATTAGTGATTTTGAGAACTCGAGAGTGTTTTTGCTTTAGAGAATGAAATTAGAGAAAGCAATTACATGATTGGAGTGTCAAAATAATTATATTTCAAAAATCCTTCAGACCCATTATCCCACATTGACACGTAGGTTGACAGGTGTCAGTCCCTGAAAAATGCAGTTACCCATGACTTTTGGAAAATAAAATCCAAAAATAATTTCAAGTAAATAAGTCAAGGTAAAATCAAGATAAAAATCAATACTGATCAGCTTCCTTTTGTCTTCTCATCAGGATAATCACACGATTTAATGCGATTTCTGAATAAAAAGAATTACTAATCCTGATGTGAATACACTTGTATTCCTGATCAATATCATCATGATTCCAGAGACTAAATGGAGTTTCCACGTGGCATATTCTTTTACCTGTGGAAGAAATTACAAAATACAAGAAATACAGTCACACATAATTATGACTGAATGCATTGATATCTCCCAAATGACTGTTCCGCTTTCCATGTCTTTATATAAAAGAGACCGACGTCTTATGCCATTCTCCAAACCCTTTTCATTCTTTTCTCTTTCCATCATGGCTTTCAACCCAAATCTCCATATGAACCCTAGTTTTTGGTTCATTACCACTGAGAAGTTCTTTACTCTTGATGATCAGGAGCAAGTGAACTATCTCTTAGAAGAGATGACTTTTCTCATCAAGTTAGATATGGTTAATCTTAACCCAGATGATTTCCATGAATCTCCTCTAAAACATCTACCAGTTGGATACAATCCTCCTCTAATCTCTTCACACCTTGAGGATGAAGAATTTGGTGAAGAGTCTGAGGTTGATCTTGATGGAGATGCTATTCATCTTCTTCAATAAGCATGAAGATGAGTCAGCTGCTCTCATTCAAGTCGCCCAGACAAGGAATCCAATCTTGAGATGCTCCTTGTCCTGAAGTCGATCGTTGAGAATTGAAGTAGAAACAACTTTAGACAAGAACAGAATCATCAGTAGTAGTTAGACAAAAGAAGAATTGTATTTCATTTTCATGTATGTAATGCTTTTGATTAATGAAAATACAAGTTTCCTTAATATCTACTTGTCTATCGTTGTTTATTGACTCGCATGAATAATGACATAAATTATCAGTATGCATGTAATAACACTTGCTAACATAGACTTAACAAAACTCAGAATTGAACCACTAGATAACATGAACTTCAGAATTTGAAACAGTAACACACACAAATTTCACAATCCTGATACTGACGATACAATCCTGATGACAATACTGATAACGTCATTATACTGATAGCAATCCTGATGTTTATTAACAAGTCTATCATACTGTAATTTATCAAAGTAAAGTCTTACGGCTTAAGCATTTAACCATCAAGTATAGATCCTGACAAAATATCAAGTCTATAAGCTGAAACAACATACCTTGCTACTTGTGCAGTTGTTAAAGATCTAAAAATTTAACATTCCTAACTCACTAACCAATTTAATGAATGTGGCCTCATCAAGTGGTTTAATTAGAATATCTGCAAGCTGTTTGTCAGCAGGAACAAAATGAAGTTCCACAGTACCATTTTCAATATGTTCTCTAATAAAATGATACCTGACATCAATGTGCTTATTCCTTGAGTGTTGAACTGGATTTTCTGCAATTTTGATAGCACTAGTATTATCACAAAACATAGGAATATTACTAAGTGTCATACCATAATCCATCAACTGATTTCTTATCCAAAGGAGTTGAGCACAACAACTGCCTGCTGCAATATATTCAGCTTCTGCAGTTGAGGTTGAAACTGATTACTGCTTCTTGCTTGCCCAAGAAATCAATCGGTTTCCCAAGAATTGACATGTACCTGTAGTGCTTTTCCTGTCTATTTTACACCCTGCATAATCAGAGTCTGAATAGCCAATTAAGGAGAAATCAGATTCTCTTGGATACCACAAACCAAGATTTGGAGTTCCCTTGAGATATCTAAAAATTCTCTTCACAACAATTAAATGAGATTCCTTACGATCACTTTGGAATCTAGCACATAAACAGGTAGAGAACATTATATCTGGTCTACTTGCAGTTAAATATAACAGTGAACCTATCATGCCTCTATAGCTAGTGTTATCAACACTCTTTCCCTTAGGATCAGAGTCTAGCTTAGTGGCTGTTGCCATGGGTGTCTTTGCAATTGCACAATTTTGAAAGTCAAACCTTTTTAAAAGATCTTTGATATACTTTGACTGATTAATGAAAATACCAGTCTCAGTCTGTTTGACTTGCAAGCCTAAAAAGTAATTTAGTTCACCCATCATGCTCATCTGATATTTAGACTGCATAAGCTTGCTAAACTTAGCACATAACTTTTCATTAGAAGAACCAAATATAATATCATCAACATAAACTTGAACTAAAAGCAAATCAACTTTTATCTTTCTAAAGAATAGAGTTTTGTCAATTGTACCTCTTGTGAAGCCATTTTCAAGAAGAAATTTAGACAAAGTCTCGTACCATGCTCTTGGTGCCTGCTTCAGTCCATAGAGTGCCTTGTCAAGTTTGTAGACATGATTTGGAAACTTTGGATCAACAAAACCAGGTGGTTGTTCCACATACACTTCCTCATCAAGCTTGCCATTTAGAAAAGCACTCTTTACATTGAGCTGCAAATGCAAGAAACATTCTGATTGCTTCCAATCTTGCTACAGGTGCAAAGGTTTCATCATAGTCAATTTCTTCTTCCTGAGAATTACCCTTTGCTACCAGTCTTGCTTTGTTTCTTACAATCATACCAGATTCATCTAGCTTGTTTCCGAAAACACATTTAGCACCAACAATATATCTATCTTTAGGTCTTGTACCAGTGTCCAAACTTTGTTCATCTCAAACTCATTCAATTCTTCCTGCATTGCTATTACCCAATCAGGATCCTGTAAGGCTTCTTTAACCTTCTTAGGTTCATTCTTTGAGAGAAAACAACTGTACAAGCATTCATTTTGAATTGATCTTCTAGTTCGAACACCACTATTTGGATCACCAATTATCAAATCCTCAGTATAATCCCTTGTCCATTTTCTAACAGGTGGTAGATTGCTCCTGTTGGACTCTCCCCCTAAGTTAGTGGTATTTCTTGTAGAAGACTTTTCTCTACCATCAAAAGCTCCCCCTTGATCAGTAGAATCAGTGGATTCAATACTGCTGCTATTTCCTGATCTTCCTTCATTAGACTCTGAAGGATCAGTTCCTGATGAAGTAGACTCTGAATGACCAGTCTGATCCTGACCAGTCCTACGTTCTCCTTGATTGAATTGCTCCCCATCAACAGTAGCATTCCTTTGAGAAGCAATAGAGATTTCCTCTGGAGAACCTTCATCATCGCTGGAGGGAATCTCAGAATACTTATGATTTTCAATTCCAGATTGTCATGACTTTCATCAATTTGCAAAATTCCAAACTTCTTATCATCAAATGCAATGTGAATTGATTCCATAACAATATGAGTTCTGAGATTATATACTTTGAAGGATTTTGATGCTGAATATCCTAGAAAGATTGCTTCATCCGATTTGGCTTCAAATTTCCCAAGTTGTTCTGGATGAACTTTCAGGACATAGCATTTGCATCCAAAGATGTGAAAGTATTTCACACTTGGTTTGTTTCCTTTGATCATCTCATAGGGAGTCTTACCATGACCATTTACCAAGGTACAATTTTGAGTGAAACATGCAGTGTTGATAGCTTCTGCCCAGAAATAGGTTGGAAGCTTTGCATCTGCAAGCATGGTTCTTTCTGCCTCTATGAGAGTTCTGTTCTTTCTTTCTACTACACCATTCTGCTGAGGTGTTCCAGGTGCAGAAAACTGTTGAGTAATTCCACTGTCTGCACAATACTCCTCCATTGTAGAATTCTTGAATTCTGTACCATTGTCACTTCTGAGCACTTTGACCTTGTACTCAGAGCTATTTTGAATATTCTTGACAAGTTCGATGATTTGCTGAGGAGCTTCATCCTTGTTGTGTAGAAAGAATACCCATGTGAACCTTGTGTAGTCATCCACTATAACTAGAGCATATCCTTTCCTATTGATAGACATAATGTTTACTGGACCAAATAAATCAAGATGCAGCATGTGAAATGGTTCAGTAATTGAATTTTCTGTCTTGCTCTTGAAAGTGGTTCTTCTTTGTTTTCCAAGCTGACAAGCATCACAAAGTCCATCTTGCACATAGTTTGCCTGAGGTAGGCCTCTCACCAGATGATGCTTACCAGGTTGATTAAGCTTCTTGAAGTTGAGATGTGAGAGCTTCTTGTGCCAGTTCCAGCTTTCATCATTGGATGCCTTGCTGTAAAGACATCCGATAGTTCTTTTAGATGTGTCACTCAAGCTGGCTTCATATATGTTACCATGTCTCTGACCAGTCAGAACAATGTCTCCATTCTTCATATTCAAGATTTTACATCCCTTACTGTCAAAGATTGATTGGTAACCCTTATCACCCAGTTGACTTATGCTTAAAAGTGTGTCTTTCAAGCCTTCAACCAGTGCTACATTTTCTATTATGACATTCCCCAAAATAATTGAGCCATATCCCAGAGTTTCTCCTTTGTTGGCATCTCCAAAGGATATTACTGGGCCAGCTTTCCTCTCAAACTTTGTAAGCAGGGACTTCTTTCCAGTCATATGTCCAGAGCATCCACTATCCAAGATAATTGAATGCTTCTTTCCAGTGCCCTCCAAACAAAAAGTAGCTAGTTAGAATTTTTTAGGACCCAACTTTGATTGGATCCTTTCTTACTAACTTTTGAACCAATAGGCTTTAAAGATTTTGCTTTTGATTTACCTGTTGCAGAGTTAACCTTAGACTTAGATTTCACAAACTGTTTGTGACTAGGAGTTTCAGATTTCAAAAAATAATAGTCATAATACAGTTCATGATATTCCTTACACATATAAATGGAATGAAGTAAACTACCACAATGATAACAGGGTTCTTGTGGTTGGTATTGAATTCTCTGAGTCTTGGGGAATCTGGACTCAGTTTTCCAAGAAGGTTTTTGATTGTAGTCTAGGGCCAAATGATTATGATTTCCACATTTATAGCATTTCTTCCTAGGTGCATCAGGTACATTCTTGTAATTATTCTCTTTGTTAATACCTTCTTTTCCATTCCTATTTCTTCTGATCTTACTAGACTCTGAAATACTTTCTAGTCTCTGTTTCAACTGAGACTTAGACAGAAAACCTATGCTGACATTCTTAGGTTTTTCTAACACTCTTTCATCTGAATTGCTATTGTTAATTCTTTTGTGCACAACTGGGGTACCTTTGGAATCAACAAATTTAGCATGTTTAGGTTCAGAAACTTTCTTCTTACCTTCAGACTTAGATGTGCTAGCTTCAGTGTAACGCCCCCAAATCCGGGGTCAGGGATATGGGTCGCTACCGCGGAAAACCTTAACAACCAAACAAACAACTGCCAATAAAAAATCTAAAACACGACATCCGACCCCTAACTACCAAGAATCTTTACAGGTTATAGACTTGGAAACAAGAAATCCAAAAATGCTTATAATAACTTACAACTCTTAGTACAACAATTCTCTTACAGTCTTATGATGTTAGTATCACCTTGACATAAGGTATACAACAACCACAATATTCTAATACAACAAATATTACAACTCAGGAATATGAATACCATACCAGTCTAACTAAACATCTGGTAGACAAACTCAAAATACAGAATCACTCTGAGCCGATCATCAACTCGATCCATGACTAGCCTTGCTTCGAGTTAAACTAAGTCAACTGCATCCACTATCTATCTCTGTAAAATAAGATTTAAACAAAAGCAAGAATGAGCGAAAGAGGCGCTCAGCAAGTAATATAATAGAGTATACTAAGATACTACCACAACTCATTCAAAATATATTTTTTACTACTCCATACGACTTATAAATATAAATACTTTTGAAAAAGATCAACTCAGAAATGCTTATAAATCTCGAAATACTACTCCAATATATCTCAAAAACTTCTCAAAATACAGCTCAAAGATAAATCAATAACTTCTCAAAATACTGCTCAAAGATAAATCAATAACTTCTCAAAATACTGCTCAAAGATAAATCAATAACTTCTCAAAATACCATTCGAATATAATTTAATAACTTCTCGGATCAACACCCTCTACTATTAACAGAACCACAAAGGCATCCGCTAACAGTCTAAGGTATCTAAGATTGGACTTCTTCTCGAAACGCCTTCTCAAGTAATGGATGATCAGTCCATTGTCACATCTCATTTTCTATCGATAGAAAGGATGGTCGACGTCTCGAACCACCCAAATAAAACTTCTCAGATGGGTGAGCCGTCTTTCTCGGCCCTTCACCCTTTATATGTAACCGTTGGCCCGGTGCGTTACTCCGGTCACTTTTGCTTTTAGAAGCAATAAATCATAACTTACTTTATATATATATATATATATACATATATATAATCCCACTTTTAAATATAAATATTCTGTGGTATGAAAATATTATTAAATATATCTTTATCATCTCTTCTACGAATACAAAAGAAGTATTTCGATAAACGTCTCAACAATATAAACCAACTTATAAACTAAATTGCAAACATCTCGTGTAATAAACAGCTCAACAATAATAGATATGCATGTAAATTGCATGGATAAGATCTGGTATAAACCACTAGAAAGAATATTTGCTTTTATGGATTTAAATCTAGTTCGCACATTTCATATATTTCAAAATACGGATACTCTGAACGATAGAGTATGCATAGATAAACTTGCCTCTGGTCCTGAGCATAAAGCAGAAAACCGCGAATAAATCCTCCGCACCTTGTCCAAGCAATTCCATGGAGGTAACTTACCTTTCTTCATATGACGCCCCGATCTTTCCCCTTTGATGCACGTCGTTCCAACTTGATTATACCCTAATGGTACTGAAATAGTTACGAGACGTGTCAGTCCTACCTCGTACCTCGAGTAACACAACTTGGAATTGTCACTAAATCATATAAAGTCAAACTATAGGTGTCCTCCCTATAGTTGACTATTCTATTATCACTTAGTACACATAACACATTAACATTTATCACCCCAAAACATGCCTTTAGACCATTAAAGTCAAATAAGTTAAATGAATTTAAAATGCAGGAGATTTTCAGAAAATTTCGGCATGACCTATTCGTTTATCGGACTATGGGCACAGCCCCTCAATTACAATACAACCCTGTTTTTTTATGAAAATAAAGCTGCCTCAACTTGCAGCAACATAAAATAAACACATAAGAAAGTATCCGCCCTGACATGCGGCACATAGCACATAATGATTTATATTACACTACTACTTACGCTACACCAATGATCGTATTTCTCACGCATTTTAATGATACACGTGACAACCAATCATTGATGTTCGTAAGCCCTAGGGAACAACCCCTAGCACTAACTATTACTTACGCTATATCGATGATCACACCACATAAGTATATGAATTATACCCGTGATAGTTAATCATGGATATTCGTAAGCCCTAGGGATCAGTCGAAAAGAATTACACAAGTCCTTTAAATATTGACATTTAAAAACTTGTGATCTTCTCATAACCCCTAGCACAATTCTAATTATTATAAAATTCTAACATTTAACATGTATCACGTATTCCCATACTTACCATTTAGTCAACTCATATAACTCCACAAATAATACCAACATTACCAATCCACCAATATCCATAATTCGACTTACATAAGTAAAACCGATATACATGACCAATAACCATTTAACCAAATATAATCCAACACCAAGTACTTGTTACTAATATCTGACTATTAACCAACCACTTACAAATCAACACCAAGCAGTTGACAATGATATATTCAACGAATACTATGACTCGATTTATAACATTTAGCACATAGCATTAACAGTTAACATTTCACAATTACTAATTCACACATTATGCAACTAACAATTATCAAGGTAAATTAGTAACCACTTACTAATCAATACCAAGTACTCGACAATTACAAATTTCGATAATTACTCAAACTCGACTTATATCCAAAATCCTCAAATTCCACTTCCGAAAGTATTACCCAACAACAACAATTAACCATTAATAATCATCACAACATATACTCAAACCCACAATTAATCTCACAATTTATATCGATTTAAATTACAACACTTATTAGTTTAATTACCACAATTAAACAATATATAAAAATTTACCATACTAATCTAATTACGACCATTAGCACAAGGGCAGATTCTCATGTACCAGTCACACTCTAGCATTTTTAATAAATCGAACATTTCATATTTTTATGCAAATCTTTTTCTGTAATCTTTATAATTCCTTCCTTTATACTCAGTAAATTTTTCAACTTAAAAGAACAAGTTTAACTAGGTGAAACAGACTTCCAAAGTAGCAATTCCCGAGAGCAGCGAAGTTATGAACAGCAGTCACTAAAACAACGTTTTCTCCTTGCTCGTTAACTCAAACTACGCACCGTTTTCTCCTACACAAACTAGAGACCACAAGCTATAATTCATATTTTATAGCCAAGACCAAATAAGGTCATTAACTATCTCGAAATTACAGCACAAAACAGGGCAGTTGCTGGGATTTCATAATCAAAACTAAGAATCATGCTTAACTTCTTTGAGACAATAAATCAAACAACTTGTAGGCATGCTTAACTATATAGAATCTGAATATTAAGAAAGAAAAATCAAGCTATACCACATATAACATTGACTTGATTACACTATACATCCACCCTTTAAACAACCTATAATAATTATGACAATCATTAACACTCAAACAATTTATAAAACTCAACTCTTAACAACTACAATTCAAATTCAAAATCAACAATCAACATATTACAACTTTAAGCCATAATAATCAGTTATGCTCAAGAAATAAGATCAAGAAATCAAATAGACAAAGCAAGGGGAGGGTTATACCTTCGATTTGAGCTAAACAACACAACACTCAATCAAGGCTATGGTTTTCCCCAAAAACGCAGCCTTTGCTCTACAAGAAATCATGGTGGAAAGTGGTGCTTGATGATGAAGATGATGGCTAGGAAAGAACGGGTCCGAAGAGAGGTGAACAACGAAACCGAAATCAAGTGATTCCGACAAGAATCGAGCAAATTATCAAGAAATCTCTTCATTCTTCCTCTCCCCTTTCTCTCCTTATTTACTCTTCTTCTCCCGACTAATGTATGCGGCTGCGTTGCGTGTTTGTATATCTGAGTTATGGCTGTTGTGTTTGTTTTACCCTAATGGGCTTAGGCCCAATAACATTTAAAAGCATTACAATTCAATACTACATGTCTTTAAATAACATTTTTAGTTAAAAACTCTAATTTGTAAAAATAAAAATTTCTAGCATAATTAAATACTAGGATATTTTTAAAGATTTACGGAGAAGGAATTAGAATTAAATCTCAATTTTCCAATTTAATATGCATTTTACAAATAATAATAATTTATAAACACAAATCGTAAAAATAAAATAATAATAATAATTTATTTTGAAAATTCGGGTTGTCACATTCAGTTTTACTATCATCATTGATAATAGCTACAGTATTTTCTTGCCTAGCCTTATCAAAACCTAAACCATTAACTTTACCCAAAATTTGATTTTCAATGATTTCTTGAGTCTTTTTACCAGAATTGTTAATGGTTTTAATCACATCTCTCTCTTCCTCTAGTTCTTTTCTGACATGGTCATAAGCCTCAAGAATAACACCATAATCATGCTTAGCTTTATCAGAACTTAACTTATATTCTTCCATTTGAATTAACTCAGATTCAAGAAAATTATTTCTACTAACTAATTCATCATTCTTAGCCTTGAGTTCTTCTTTTTCACTAGCAAGAATTTTGAAATTAGTCATAAGATTCTTAAACTCAACATGAATAGATCTAATATCATCGGAATCTAAGCTATCAAACGAATCAAGAGAGTGAAGTGATACCTTAATAGAAGATGAAGAAGTTTTCTTTGGAGATCCAGGCTTGTCTGAAGCACTTGCCATCAATGCAATGTTGTCATAATCCAATTCATCTTCAGAATCACTGGAGTCTGCCCAATCCTTCTGTGTGACCATGAGTGCATTACCCTTCCCTGAATTCCTAGGCTTCTTGCACTCACTAGCAAAGTGTCCAAGCTCACTGCAGTTAAAGCACTTGATCTTGGCTTTATCAGGCTTGATAATTGTACTCTTGCCTTTGTCATTCTTCTTCTCCTCTTTCCTCTGAAAAGTGCCTTTGCTAAATCTTCTTCTGTTGAATCTTCCTTTCTTAAAAGATTTAGCAAACATAGCAAAGAGTTCTTGCATCTCTGATTCAGAATCATTATCTTCTTCTTCCTCAAGTCTCTTTCAGTAGATTCAGACTTTTCTTCTAGAAGCTTCTTTGATTCAGATTGAACAGTGAGTGCAACAGTTTTCATCTTTCCTTCACTCCTACTCTTTTTCTGCTGCTTGTCAAGTTCATAAGCTCTCAATTTTCCATAAACTGCTTCTAATGATATCTCATCAAGATCATTAGCTTCCTCAATTGCAGATATCTTCTCATTGTAGAAATCAGGAAGAGCTTTCATGAACTTCGTATTCATATCCTCCAAGTCATAATATTTACCATGCATGGCCATCTCATTGATGAGTTTAGTACACCTATCAAAGGTGTCAGTAAGTGACTCACCAGACTTGGATTCAAAGTACTCATACTGTTGTATGAGAAGTGTCCTCATATTCTTCCTGACAGGTTTTGTTCCTTCACAGTGAACCTTTAGATTGTCCCATATCTCCTTAGCAATTTTACACGAGAGAACATAGTTAGTGAGAACAGAATCAAGACTATTGAATAGTATGTTTCTCACTTTAGCATCCTTAAGAACGTTCTCCTTTTCCTTATCTGTCCATTCAGATTTAGGCTTCTCTGCTGTATGTTCTGGAACAACTTTTCCTTCGACAGTTGCTTGAGGAACAAGCCTTGTTGGAACAAAAGGCCCATCTCTGATTCTGTCAAGATAATCAGGATCAGTTGCTTCCAAGTGATGCAGCATCTTCACTTCCCATAGAGTATATTCGTTTCTCTTGAGCATAGAGATCTTAGTATTACCATCCTTGTAACCAGACATGATTGCAGATCTTTACGATTACTCAAAATCAACCTGCTCTGATACCAATTGTTAACTCGAATAACTTGTAGAAGGGGGGGTTGAATACAAGTTATATAATCGTGTCTGATTTTTGATTGATTATATGAATAAGAATAAACGAATGAATCAAAATTTGTTTGTATTAAAATAATCAAATACAAACTCTACCAAAGGTGTACAATACCTTTAGCAGCTGCTGACAATACAAATCTCTCTCTCTGTTTGTTTCGAACTCTCGAATACAAATCTTACGAACTTACTTGCTCACACACACTTTTTACAATGATATTGAGAGAGTATTTATATTGCTACCTATCAACTAAAAACAGAATTATAATCTATCTATGACAATGTTCTGCCATCCAGTTGATAGTTTCCATCAATAAAGAATTCGTTTCCTTCATGATATCTTCTTGCTTGTTTTTCAAAACAAAGATCCTGTTTTATAGCACTTGCCAGTTTCTGTAGCATCCATAATGACATCATCAGTAACACGACTGACATCATCAGTAACAGGACTAATATCAGGATTTCCCATTGCATCTGGATCTGATTATCCCATCAGTATTGATCAGGATCTGACTTGCTGTATCAGGATCTGCTCCTCTGTTCCTGACATGTAGTCTCTGACGCACTGTTCCTGACTAAACTCTATAGATTATTGTCTAAAACATATATCCTATACAAAGTGCTAAATCCTTTATAAGATCAGGATATACAAGAAGTATTAGCAAAATTCTATTCTTAACATCACAACTTATGAATTATTCCTAACATCTCCGAACATTTATTTTTCAATCCTTCGGATCCTATCTCGCGTGTGCGGATCCTCTTCCTCCGAATCGGAGGTATAGACCACCTTCGATCGAGATTGTCGTGAGCATGATTCAGAGTCTGAAGACTCGTCTTAATCGTCTCTGGCCCTCTTCTCTCTTCGGGTTTCAGATTCCGGGTTTTCAGTCTCTAGGGCTTCACGAAGTGCCTTCTCCTGGATAGGGATGGGCATTCAACCCGGCCTGCCCGATCCCGATCCGATCCCTGCACCGAACGGGGCGAGGATTCGGGGATTTTTTCGGGTACGGGCCGGGGAGCGGGGACAATTTTCAAAAAAAACGGGGAACGGGCTGGGGCTGGGTTTTTATGTGTCCCCGGCCCGATCCCCGACCCCCGCCCCGATTTTCTCTACCCGGTCCGATTTTCAATCCCGACTCGATTTCACCACACTTTAATACATACATACATATATATATATACACATACATATATATATATATATACATATATATATATGTATATATATATATATATTAATCATATATTAATATAAACGAATTTCCAGTACTTCATATTGGAAACAAAAAGATCTTTTAATTTTATATGTTTGTCTTTTTAGTAGTTAAATAACTTTATTTCCATGTTATTTATAATTGTTTCTTTAAATAATATTTTTTTTATCTTAATTTAGTGCATTTGAGCTCACTAATTAGTATTTAAAATTTTTTAATATTATTTTTAGTTTTAAATAAAATTCCCCGATTCCCTGCGGGGATCCCCATTACCCGTTTGGGCCGGGGACGGGGAATGAAAAATAGTCCCTGACGGGGATCGGGCCGGGGACGGGGATCGGGTTTAAATTCGGGGATGGGGGCGGGGATAGCACTCCCCGGCCCCGAAGTGCCCCGACGCCCATCCCTACTCCTGGAGTTCAATTTCTTCTCTTTGGAGTTTTAGGGCTAGTAATCTTAACCGATCGGCTTCTCTCTCCTCAGCCAATCTCTCTACATCTTTGTTGTTCATTCCTTCTCCATCTCCTTCTGCTTTCCCTTGGCCTTATTTCAAAAGTATCTGCTTTTGTTCTCAGGGGAGGGTATAGGCCATTCCTCCTCGTAAACCAGCATTCTGGGCGTAATTGGAGGAGGACGACTAACTCTGAACAGGGTAGGTTTTTCATTCCCTGGTGTTTCTTCGTTCGTTATAGCTTTTATTAGGCTTAAATTCATAGCACAAACGTACTTCTACGTTACTATAGACGGTTCCAAATGTTATAACCAGATTTCTACCAAGCCTTGCTTCGGTCAGTCCTGTAATAGAAGAATGCAAGGGTGGTGCCCCCCGATTCACCTCCGGTGTGAGAATAAGTTAAACTGGTTTGGTAAGGTAAGATTGAAAATAGAGTGTTTGTGTGTAAAGTTGTGATTGAATGAATTGAATTACCCAAACCTCATTGTTCTTAATCCATTCTCCCTTCAATCGTGGGTTACTAAGCGGAAAGTGGAACGAGTGGGAGGACGTGTCCCACGTTCTGAGGATGTATAACCGATTGGACCGTTCTTGACAAATGGGTTAAACGACCTTGGGCCTCCTTCGGTACCCTGGTGCTGGGCCTTCAATCTGGCCCAACAAGGAGATGGGCCACCAATAATATGTATATATATATATATATATATATAATTCCTCATCTTTCTCCCCATATCTTAAAATCTCACATAGAATTTGGTAGCCATTCTTACTTTCTCGTGAAGAACCTATCAAGAATATGAAGTATGGATCGTGAAAGAATAACCAAATTCATAAATTCTGAAATGGGTGTACCGATTTGAATGTATGAAATCAAAATGGGTTTAAATAATTATTTATTTAATTATAGTTATTTTATGATTTTGAAATTGATATGAAGTTTCTTGGACTGATTTATAAATCTATCAAGTATTTCGATGGCAAATCAAGTTTTCCAGTGGTGGGTGGAGACGGAGACAACGCGGGGATAAAACAATGAAGAATATACTTACATACATATATTTTTTATAATATATGCTTCAATTATTTGGCCGGGTTGGAATAAATATGTGAAAAAATAGTTCAGATCAGATTGTTAATTCTTCAAGTCAAAGTGAATATATATTGCAACACATCACCTGTCAAGTCAGTTTCCGGTCTATTGTGGGAGGAATTTGTCACAATAAATTAAGGAGGCCGTTGTTGGAATAGCGCCAATAAACACGAAATCGTCTAACTACCCAGAAAGGCTCACAGCTAGAGATTAGAGACTAGCCGCCTAGAAAGGCTCACGACTAGGGCTACCGAAGAACACGGGATGTGATTCCTCGGAAGGATCGGACTGGATTCACGGGAATTAGAGCTCAAGGACCGTATGGTGGCCTACCAAGAACCCTAATTATGAAGTATTACATAAGAGTATACATGCTCTATGCTTACTCAAGGTGTAAAATGTGTCTAAGAAGCCCGTAAACTGCCTACCTACCTCCATTTATAGAAGATCAAGCCCGTAGGTAGTTCTTAAATGATATATTCGGTTATTTGTGATGAATTATCCCATCTCTCAAGGGATTATGATTGATATTTCTGATATAAATCATATATGATGTATAAAATATGGTTTCCCAGCTGTTTTAGGAGTGTAGGATGTGTATCCTTGTATTTATCATGATTATATGTGATTTAATCATGTATATATGACATATATCCTCTAATAACTGAATATTTATTTGTTTAGAAGTGTAAATCAACTGTGAAGACGTGTTCCTAAAAAGTAGGAAGTCTACCTTATCCAAATTGGCGGCCTAATCGGGTTTCTGGTGGAAGTTGGGGGTACCGCCCAGTAGCCTGACTCCGGTAGCCCAAGTATGGAAGCTATTCCGGAAGCCCTATCTGGTGGCTGCTGTAGGCTGTAGGTTATCCTCAAGTGACTACCCTTGGAAACCTATGCCTTATATTCGCTTACTACACTATACATGGTAACCCCTAGGTCTGCCATGGGCCCATGGAAGCCTGTCAGATCACTTATTTTCTACATTGGTCTGGATCCTAATCCTCTAATGGGCCTAAATCTAACCCATGCAAGATTTTGGTCATAACAACTACCCCCCGATTCCCTGAAGTACTGAGTGCAAGGGGAACCAATTATTTGTAGGGTGTCATTTTCTGGATTTCTTAATAATAATCCGTATTCTCATTGCCTTGTCAATTTAACATGTCGGGAGGTGTGAATATTGGAAACACTTAATCGTAAATGTAAGAATTAATATTAGTATTTTCATTCAATAATTCTTGTGACTGTGCCACGGAAGCTAGAATTAGAATTAATAAAAACTGGAGCCTCGTTGTTTAATTGCTTAAGGGCTCGATCAGTTGCTTTATCCCTTTGAAATAATAGGATAAACATTATCAAAAAGGAAAACAAGATTGGGACTCTTCAAATTTCAAATTGGGTTTGTTTTCCATGCGGACACGCTTCCCCTCTTGCCTCATTTTCTGTGCCGCATTCATTCATTGAGGTGGCGTATATACCCCAAGGGTTTTCGCTTTCCACACCCCCCATATATTAGTGAATGAACGACCTCTTGCTTTTCTTTTTAATCAAATAATTTATACACCCTCTCTCTTTTCAACTAAATACAAGGCTGCGGGTCCAGTGTAAGAACCCCAAATTTTGGATATAATTAAAACTTTTTATTATGTACTGAAGTAATGGTGAATAGTGATTACGACTACGAGGTAACGATTGAGATAATGAATGAAAGGAATAGATTTGGATTCAAATGTTTATATGCCATGAATAATACTATTGGTTGACACTTTAGATAAGAATTATCTATCTCTTAGGGAATTGAGATTTGATAATTCTAAAGGAGAAGATTATTCTTATGTCATCCAAATCGATATCTATTATTGGTCCAGTGGGTTCGTAAAAAGGTTAAGGAACGATCGAAAAAGATCAGGGACAATTGTACAACCCTAAGAAAGAATAAAGAATGAATAGTGTTTTTGGTGGAAAAGAGAATATTATGAGACGACACTATATAGAAGTATTCGAACGGATTTCCGAGTTAGTAATAGTGATCCAGGGGGAAAATAAGTGTATGTAAAAGCTGTCGGATTCTGAAAAACTGCAATTTTATTTTCTCCGAGAGTTCCCTGGACACTGATAGACTTACGAATTTAACGAAGGGATTTAAGGAATATAAATTCGAAAGTTAGTAAGAAAGATGGAGAATGATAGTATTAATATTAAGAAGATTCCCGGTAAACCCTAATTAGAAATCCGTGAAATATTCCTCCGAACGATCAACGAATTGAGCAATAAACGGACAAAGAAACAAGCAGAGATTCAAGACATAGTCATGTGCAAGTGGATAAAGGCAAGTAACCAAGCTAGTTACAAGTTAACTAGCATCATTACAAAACTAACCAAACACTTAGCTTACAACACACACCTTACCACAAGAATGCAACACTTGTCCACTTGATTACCTCATCCATGACCAAAGCACTTTAATAAAGTGGCTTTAGGCTAGATATTATCCATACAAACAAAATAATGCAAGATTAGATGCAAGCAAGACCAAGCAACTCCATTTCTCTCCATTTTGAACAAATTGCCCAGCAGAACCTCCTCCAAGAAGAAAATTCATATCTCCATTTATATCCATGATAAAATCACCAAATTTTAACCATAGCTTCTGCACTCCATGGGTAACATTTTTTCAAAATTTCATGTCAATTTAATGAGTGTAGCCTAGTAAAATACCTTTCCCAAATTGAAAAAACCAAACTGCCTGTTCTTGACAGTTTTCTGTAACGATTTTCAAACAGCCATATCTCCTTCATTACTCAATGGAATTTGGTGTTCTTTAGCTTGTTGGAAATCTGGTTAGATGCTCTACAACTCGCCTTTAGAATCCTTGTCCAGAAAAGTATGGTAAGGGCCTCGTTTTTGCAGATCTTTGAACTGATGAATAATAACCTTCAAGAACTAACTTTGATTTCTTGTTTTGTTTGGATGATCTAAGCAATCCTAAGGCTATACAAGGACAAACCAAGGCTTAGTCATGTATTAGGATACTCCAGGGAAGGTATAACTCTTAAGAAACCCTAGAACTTATTTTGAGTTTTTGTGATTATTGGATTAGTTTTGATGATGATGTGGTTTTAAGCATATAAGCATGATTATGTAGTTGATTTAGTTCATTTAGCCATATAATGATTAAGAGGATGAGTTGAGATGTTCCTGGACTTATGAGGTTTATATCATGAATGTAAGATGTTTGGTTTGACCGGTGTGGCTTGGTTGAATTGTTATGATTTTTAGAACGTTCGATATATAGCCGTCGTAATGCCGAATTTTTGTTAACACTTAGAAACCGAGCATGACAGTAAATATAAATTCCTGACCTTGATAATATTATGACTGGTCCTTGTAAATCTCGAGCCGTAGATCGTTTTGGCGCAAGAATCGAAACATTCCGACTTACGGTTTAGGAGTTATGGTCAAATTACAAAAATTGGTTCGGAACCGTAAATAAAAGTTCGTAACTTCAATTGAACCCTCGTAAAGCATGTTACTCAGTGGTGAATCTTGGTAAATAAATACTAGAGGTCATAAGGAAGGTATGAAAGAAAACCACATGTCAAACGGATCGTTTTCTGATTTTATAAAAATGTTGGAATCGAAGTTAAACGCGAACGAACCCCTAATAACCTGCTTGGTTATAACTTTGGTAAAACACTTAGAAAACGAACGATAAAACTCGAGGTATAATCTCGGTTCGTAATCGATCGACTTTAGAACTTATACGACTTAGGTATATACCGAGTGTGGGTATGATGACATATCGTAATAACGAACAAATGTCGGATCGTATCAGTAATAAAAAGAGTTACACTAAAAGGTGTATAACGAGATAATTCGAAAACGTGTTTCGATTTACGTGAAGTTTATAACTAGACTTTTAAAACGTGTTAAGTGGTTAATCTCGAATGTTCTGATTGTTTATAGATCATCGAGCAGACCCAGGACACGCTATCTCCACCCACACCCGATTACCAGGCAAGTGTTTAATACTTTGAACCTGTTGTTGTGATAATATATACATGTGATTGCCATTTTACATATGCCATAGCATGCATGCCTATTGTCAAATTATATAATGATACATGTTCCCTGAATTGATATTGGCTTGTAGACTAGATACGAATTATCAGTTATAAGCCGGATTGTTTTGGTAAGACCCTTAGCGAAGGGCATATGATATTCATTCTTAAATATAGACCGGGAGTCGGTATTTTGAGATATAGATAGTCGTGGAAACACGGAGGGATTCCAACGACAGATTATTATTTTTCTGAGGAATGTTATTCGAGTATTATCTCAGTCGAGAGATATTAAATGAATGTTAGTTTCGAATATTCATTTAGAGTTGATTATTTAATGAATATTATTTTGATATTCATTAGAATGTTATTTATTAAATGAATATTACTTTTGAATATTCATTTAAGGTTTATGTACTTAAGGAATATTATTTTAAAATATTCATTTAAGGAGTGATTTATTTAGTAAATAATTCTATATATTCATTCGAAGATTACTTACGAGCAATATTATGATTTAATAATATTCCGTAATTATTATTGAGTTAATAAAATATTCTTGGAATATTTATTTACTTCTTTTAAATTCTTTTTAAAATGATTTATATTATTTGGGGATTATCTTTCACCTCCAAATATTATGTAAAATATTTCGGAGTCTTTTTACGACTATTTTATCAAGGAAAGGTTCCCAACTCTTTTTATTTTTCATTTAAATCTATCTTAAAAGGATTTAAATGCTCGCTCAAACTTCCATATTATAGGGGAACCTATTTGAGCAATGTTATTTATCTTGTTGACTTTCCGGTCATAAATCTTGTAAAACTATTCATTTCACTCGCAACTTGGTTGCAGTTTATCAATTGAATCTGTGAGTAACCTTCTCATCATTCGAGGGGTAAGATTATTGGAACAAGATGGTATCCTCTAACAAGCAGCAGCTTGAGTGATATGATGTTGAATTTTCCTTTCCAACTAGATACGACTACTTTGTGGAGTCTTATCAACAAGTATTATACCTGGGGAAAGGGGGACGAACTTTGCGTTCAGAGTCATGAATTTCTTTTCGAACTTGGAGTCGTGTAAGAGGCCGAGTAGCGCCGGTCCATCCCCTTTGGCCCAACCGTTGGCCGGGGAGAGCTAGTAGGGTGGTAGACAAGTAAAGCCGTCAGTTCTTCCTTCTACCGGTAGTAAATCTAAATTAAGCTGTACAATTTGCGAGTGATCATCGTAAGATTGTCAGTGGGCGCGGTGAATACTCCAGCATAAGTTCATCATTCAAATTCATTTATTTTCTGCAACATTATCATTGTTGGCAGTATTGGAAAAGTATTCATAATTGGAATTGCAATATTTTTCTGCAAGTTCTTCATTTATGATAAATGATGATATCTGGCTTATCTTTGACATAGCAGATATTCCTACCTATATATGCATTTTGAGTTACCTCGTAACTTCATCGTTCATGTTATTCTGGCATCATTTCCGTAAATGCATGGCATATGGTTTGAAAGATACTTTTGAACTGTTATATATTATCTGTAATAACCCTAACTTTAGCAAGGCTACAGTGATCACATGAATAGTAAAATTTGAGGATTTAGGGAAATAGTATGTAGGTACATTATAATTGAAACAGAAAATGAATAAACAGAAACCATATTAGTGTTGTACATTGAAAATAAGTGACTCGAAACGACGATAGATTCCAGAAATTCCTGAATATGGATTTTTAGGATTTTGATTTCGAATAAGCTTCTATTTGACATTAAGGAGCATGGAAACACTATAAGAATTATATATTGAGGGATTAGTGAATTTAGATTAAACCAAGGGATTATTAAGTTAAGAGAATACCAAAGGAAATTGGATTCGTAAATGATTTCGAAAACCACTGAGATAATGAGGTATACTCGAAACGAACCACAATTAGACGAGTATGGGAACCAAGCAACCAAGATTAGTGATCTAACAAGGATGCATACCACATTATGATTATCCAAGAGTATTAGTCTAATACATAGAAAATAAGGAAATGAGAATATTAAATCATCCTAATGACATCACTAATGACCTCACATTCCACTAACTCAAAATTAAGGGTAAATTAGTCAATTGCCTAGGAAAATATCAACCAAAGCTTCCAAGACAATCTAGAATACAAGATTAAGCAAGATAATTATCAAAGAAACACAAAAATCTCTCCCCATCCCCTTCATTACTACAATCGGCCAAATAGAGAAAAAAAGGAAGAAAAAAAAAATAAAAACCCAAAACCCTAGCTCTCTTCAATAACAATTCAAGGGAAAAATCATGGAGCTTCTTGGAGGTTAGGAAGGATCATATACAAAGTTTCATAGCAAACCAACATCATTTACCAAGGTAATAAAATCATGGAAGTTACTAGAAAAGATGATGAATAGTGTTTTCAAGTGTTAATTTTGTTTTAATGGTTTCCTTTAGTTGATTCAAACTAATTCAAGGTGGTTTAAGGTGTACCCAAGGCTTGTTAAGTGTTATCAAAGCTTCAAGGAGGTATAATCATGCTTGCTCTTTTATATTTATGATGGATATTGTTTGGTTTAGTGATTAAGTGGTGTAAATGTTAAGATTATGATGATCCATGTGTTTGTAAGTGATTAAAGTTGAATATGGAAGTGTTTGGGATTGTAACCATGGCTGGTAATGAAAACCACATGGTGTAGGTGATGATTATTGTGTTTGATAATTGATTTGGAGGAGTTGGATTTTGGAAAGTACGAAATTATAGCCGTTATAATGCCCGATTTTCGTTAGGATGTGAATTGCCCTGTTTTGGACCCCCTGCATCCGTATGTTACCTCACTGCCTAGGTGACCAATTGACCATGAAATGATAGAGCTTAGTTCATAGATCGTTTTGATATAAGGTACATTAAAATCTGACGTACGGTTTAGGAGAAAAGTCAGTTTTAGTGAAAGACGTTCGAAAGTCGAGAAACCGTAGTTGTACCAAATTTGAGGCTATAACTACCATACTTAAACATTTTTAAAAATTATGAAACTTTGGGATAGTGTAGTAATGTATTCAAAAAGTGGTTACCAGTTGACCTTGTGGTAAAATTCGAAACCCATATTTTCTGAGAATTTTTACAGTTAAGTGTGATCGTTAGGGGAAATGGTGAAAACCCCTGAAACTTCGATTAAGGTTTTAAATGGTTAAGTTCTTGAACCTTTGGAGTAATAGTAATACGTTAAACATATATTAAAGTTTCAAAGGTAATGTTTTTCAAGAGTGTAGTGAGTAAGAGAAGTGGTATTCTAACGACGGTCCTTTTGTGTTTATAGAAACTCCGGAAGAGGAACGAACCATACTGTCAGGATACCGAAACCGAGGCAAGATTTCTTCTATCCTTACTTGTAAAGCTACTTATCTTCACAAAGAAACTTGATTTCATGGAATATATATGTGATGCTATTATTACTATATTGTGAAGAAATTGTCTTCCTTGAGTATTGATATTGGAAAAGAAAGATATACGAAAATGTATATGAATATGGATACGAGTATGAGTTGGATATGAATATGAATATGAGTATGAGATGGATATGTATAGAGATGATTATGCATGAAGTGAACATGCCTTATGATTAAGAGAATAAGAGAGAATGGTATCAGTTGTTATCTAGGGTTATATGGTTTATAATACTATATTAAAAATGTTCTTTTTGAATATCAGTGGTTTAATAAATATTATTTGATTATCATCCATTACTCTTAAAATAGACAGAATATTTTATGAAGATACAAGCATATTTGATTCCTGAATATGAAAGAGATGTCTGGATCATAATCAAAGCTTTATGTTATATATATATATATTTTATAGAAGTAACGTGCGAGAATGGGAATGATATGAGTGAATGATATGTGGAAATGAAAGCGAGAAAATGGAAATGTGGAATGATATTTTAAAAAGGGAATAAGGATGTGAAAAACAGGGGGGATTGCAACAGACTTGCGTAAGTGGCTGTGTCAGGGCTGTGTGCGACACAGTCCAGCATTTAGTATTTTTATTACGGCACGAAGATGCCAAGGGAGGATGTTAGCAGGTGGCCTTCCTCCAGGAATGATCTTCATTCCTTCTACCGGTAGTAAAAAGAGAGCAGGTACGATTAGGCGACTAATCATCGTCCTAACGTATCAGGCGACAGCGGATATCCCCAATGTTTTTGAAAAGAAAGTGTAGACAATGGTTTTCAGATTTCTATACTGAAAACAGAATAATGATATGAGATGATGGAATTATGGTTACAGATGAAGAAAAACTGATATTATATTATTTTAGATTTCTTTCTTATAATAGTAAGTGGATGATGTATTATTAAATAAGAGCTTTATTCTTCCTTAAGGATTTTAATTGTTTTATGCTATTATATATGCATATACATATATGTATACCTGTTCACATTCTAAATTCTAGGTTACAATATTATCTTGCTGAGCTATTATAGCTCACTCTTGCTACTTATGTATATAGCAGCTAGGTCCCATGCCGATACTACGCACTACACCCCGCAAGAGGGTAAGGGAAAGGCGACCTTTTGAGCGAGTGCTGACGACCATCCCCGAGGTAGTGACAAGCGAAGGGGCTTAGTAGATTTATGTAAATTAAGTGTGTAAGTTGTAATAAACTTTTGGTTGTTGAAATGCTTCCTGTAGAAGTATTATTCAACAATGTACTTAGTAGAATTCTGGGTTTGTAATAACTGTCAACTTTAAACTTTTAATATTGTGAATGTTGTTCTATGAGCATATGACTGGTGTGTGTGTGTATTAGTGTGGGGTCAATTGCTTAATTATTAAATAAAAAAAAAACTCAAGAGATATTGATATTGAATGGAAATTGGACCGTGATGACCTGGATCCTTGACCCCGGATCTAGGGGCGTCACATTATCGTTCAGTTATATATTATCGTTGGTGGGCTATTGCTCACCCTTGCTTTTTTATTATATCACAACAGCTAGACCAGATGACTCGCACAAGGTGCACTCGACGCTGACGAGGACGATGAGACTACCAGAGCTGAAGAAGAAGCTAGTGGTAGGATAGATTCATTCTTTCAGTACCAAGTATATGGGCTGGTATGACTTGTGAAAATGGATGGCAAAGAGTATGTATTCATATTGAAATTCTTTTGGATTGTAAGAACTCATAATGTGATTAATAAAATTTGGTAGTTACTCTGATTTCATCTCTGGGACTATAATGGGTGTGTTTTATATTGTTGTGTTGGGTCATAAAGATGTAATTTATTTTATGTTGTAGTAAGTGCAAGTATTGTGGACAGAAATGGAAATCGTAACGATCGGATCCCGGATCCTGGATCTGAGGGTGTTACAGAAGTGGTATCAGAGCGTACGTTATAAACCCCAGAGATGTGGCGACGTTAAAACAATAAATTCACTAAGATAATAAGAACTCTTGCCAAGTTCATAGTCGGACTACTTAATGTAGTGATGACCTATAAAACCCTTATGGGAACTCTTAAGTATCATGATAGTAACTTAGCTCGATATCGTATCGACGAGTAAGGCGACAGAACTTGAGGCATACGAGCAGCATCGCGATGATGCTTTATTATATGCTGATGATCAGCGGGTAAATTCAATAGAGTACCCTACTGGAGACCCGGAAGAGGTTCCACCAGATAAGGAAAATCCTGTTAGGATAAGGAGCTTACCCTCGAGGAATGAGGGCTGTAGCCAGAAAGACTGAGATGATTAAGATATAGTGCTCAGAAAAGTGAGCATAAAGAACTAAGCTATTAGCAAGAGAACTGAAGATTCATGTTGGATTCGTGGCCGGACTACTGGAGGTATTACCAGCAAGTAAGACGGATTGGAAGAATTACTTGAGATCTTATACGGGAATAGATGAGAATCATTAGAGACTTTCATATTAACGAAAAGAGTTCTAGAGGGATGTATGATTATCAAAGACATCGATTTAGGGCGAGGAGCAGAGTCCCTAGGGATAGTTAAGAAGGAGGCAGTAAGTGCCACATCATTTGATAAATGAATTAGTATAAATATTGTCAGTAATAATTCGCCATAAAAAGGCAGATGTCATAGGTTATAATTTATGAAACCAAATGGAGGTTAATGAGGTGGTTTTATTAAGGGAAATGTTCATTTTATGAATAAATCAGTTAGAAAATAAAGGCATTGGGGAGTGACAGCATGATTGGATAAAGTTATATAAGGAAGTAGTAGGCAAGGCAATGATCTCAGAACCTACAGGAAGATAAGACCAGTGAGTCAAGATGAACTCGTAATGAGACTACTGTCAGAGACTGAGTATAGAGTTAATTCAACTCAGTTAAATGATGAACCAAAAATGTTAGATGCATGTGATTCAGAGGAATATTAAATTCTTTCTTTGAATGGATTATAGTAGTTACCTTAAGTTTACTCCGACGCAGAATTATAATGGATCAAGTAATACGATCAACAGTTAAAGAGAAAAATGTGAGAAAATCTTCCTGGATCTAAAAGATGAAATTGGTTATGACCAAGAGCTGGCATTGCTTAATCGAAAAAGGAGACTTTGTGCTTCCAACGACGCTTCGCATAAAGGATTAGGATGTGTGCTTGCGCAGCACGACAAAGTACTTGCGGACGCATTCGGACAGCACGGTTCACCAAGTTCAGATGGCCTTAGTAGTGCCAATTTTGTGGATCAACCAACTCCGACGGTAATGTTCCTTCTGAGACTAGTGGTTAGGTAGACCGACATTTGGTAGTATTGAATATCAGGACGTATATGTATCAGGACGTTGTGACAGGTTTCAGTTTGAAACTGTTGATTCCATTCTAAGGGATGTATATAATTGGTTCCTCTCCAGAGGTTAAACTTCCAATCTGATGACGATTATTTCGTTAACTATAACTGCTTATGGTTCTACCTGCTTGGAGGTTCATAGAATTATTCTTCAGGTTTCGAAACTGGTCTCCTTAATGTTACCAGTAGGTGGATAGATTGACCAAAATTTCCCTGATTCTGGAAAGGAATTCGGCGAATTTTGGCAAACCTTGTCTTGCTGATTATCAGAGAACATAATTGAAGAGAATGGAAACTGGAGCGAACCCTTTGGATTGGGTAAGGTTGCCGTAAAATGGGTTAGTAGACGGACCCTGAGTATTACAATCGATGGTAGAGATAAAATGATGAAGTGATATTGGACGGAAACAGGAAATGTAGGTAAGAAACCATCCAGACTGAGAAACTCCGGGATTGACTTAAGTGAAAAGGCTGTTATGCCAGGAATGGTAAACTTGTGTGGCACGTGGGATTGATAAGAATAGTTGAAAAGATAAAAGTAGAGGAAAGGTGACCGAAGACGGTGCCGAGTAGTTGATTAAGACTTATATGGAGTAAAGTTTTGGAAAGGTAGAAAGGTATCAAAGAAGAAGGCTGTCAGAACCCAGATTTTGGGTCGAATTAAAACTTTTATTTATTTAATGATGTAAGAACGAATAGTGGTTACGGCTACGATGTAATAATTGATATTTTGAAAGAATGAATGGAATTCGACTTTATTATTTCTATGTCTTGAAGAATGCTAATGGTTGACAACTTAGGTAAGAATAATCTATCTCCTAGAGAAATAAGATATGACAACTCCAAGCAGATGAATACTCTCATGTCATCCAGATCGATAACGATTAGTCCAGTGGTTCCGTAAAAGGGTTAAGGAACGCCCGAAAGAGAACAAGGACATTTTCATAAATATAAGGAATAAAGAGAGAATAAATAATGAATAGTGTTTTTAGTGGAAATGAGAATATTATTAGACGACGCTATATAGAAGTACCCGGAACGGATTTCTAAGTTCGTATTAATGATCCAAGGGGAAAAAGAGTGTATGTAAAAGTTATCGGATTCTGAAAAATAGCACTTTTATTTTCCCCGAGATTTCCCTGGACAATGAAAGACTCAAGAGATTATTAAAAAGATTTAAGGGATTTAAATTCAATAATTATAAAGGAGGATTAAAGATGTGAGCAAAAATATTTAGAAGGTTACTGGTAAAACCCTAACTAGAAACGATTGAGATATTCGTTCGAACGATCAGTGAAATTGAGAAATAACTGGACAAACGAGCAAGCAGAGAGCAAGATTCATGCATGTGCAAGTGGATGGAGTAATAGAAACCAAAGTATGTCACATGTAAGTCAACTATAAGCTAAGTGGTGTAAATGAATTTTTGCAAAAAGGATGTGCATAATAAGGAGCCTACACTTGTCACAAGATAAAGCTTCAAGATTAGGCTAGTGGATTGTGATGTAATCACTTTAAACTAGATATTATCTTAAGGCATCATCCAATAAATCATTTCAACCAAGCAAAGAAAGCAACCAAAGCAAAACTCTCTATTTTCTTTCCTTGAAAGCAACTCTCGGCCAAGAAGCTAGAAAAGGGGGTTCCCACCATTGTTTGATCTTCAAATTTTTAGGGTAAGTACTACATATCATAGCTTAGATCTTCTAGAAATCTTGGCTTTAAATTCATCTTTTACCATTTTCAAATAAATCATCAAAGGTGATGATGAATAGTGTTTTCATATACTAATCCTTGTTTTTCTTGATTTCATGGTTGATCTTAGCTAACATAAAGCAGTCCAAGGACCATACCAAGCTTAGTAAGGCTAGTAAATACGCTCAAGAAGGTAACCACTTGAAACCTAGCTCTTGTTTTGAGATTAAGAATATTCTTGGATGATTTAGCTTAGTTATGATTATGTTCATGTTATAAGCATGCTTAGTTAGTGATTTAGTGATTTGATTAACATGATGATTATGATGATAAAGTCAGTGGTTCTTGGACTTAATAAGATGAGTATCTTGTCTATAAGTTGTATTGATGCCCGGTGTGGCTTGGGTTGTTGATTGTGATTTTTGGAACGTTCGTATTATAGCCGTTATAATGCCAAAATTTAGTTAATCATTGAAAACCGTGCATCACAGTAGGTCTAATGGCCGAAACTGGATAAGTATCTAACATGCCCTTGTAGATCTTGAGTCGTAGATCATTTTGGAAAAAGAATCGAATCAAACCGACTTACGGTTTAGGATTTATGGCCGATTTACTAAAAGTAGTTCGAAACCATAAACGAAAGTTCGTAACTGAAATTTAACCCTCGTAAAATACGTAAGTCAGTGGCGAATCTTGGTAATTAAATACTAGAGGTAAAAAGGAAGGTGTGAGAGAAAACCTCATGTGAATCGGATCATTTTTCGATTTTATAAAAATGTTCGAATCTAGGTTTAACGCGAACGAACCCCTTAAAAGTATAACTTTGGTTATAACTTAGAAAACGAGCGATAAAACTCGAGATATAATCTTGGTTCGTAATCGATCGAATTTAGAACTTATACGACTTAAGTATACACTAAGTGTGAGTACGATGACATGTCTTAATGACGAACAAATATCGAATCGTATCGGTAATAAAAAGAGTTACACTAAAAAGGGGTATAACGAGATAATTCGAAAACATGTTTCGACTTAAGTTAATACTTAACCTTTTTAAAAAGTGTTAAGCGATTAACCTCGAATCTCTTGACTATTTATAGATTGCCGAGCTGACCCGGGATACCCTACCACTACCCCTACCCGTGCTCAATTACCAGGCATGTTTCAACTTTCCCTTTTTAGGCTGTTGTTGTGATAATATATGCTTTCTGTTATACATATGCCATACCATGCATGCCTACTTTCAAGTCATATTGATATACTTGTTCCCTGATTGTTCTTTGGCTTATAAGTAGATAGATAATATATCGATTATAAGCCGGATGTTGTTAGGACCCTTAGAGAAGGGCCTATGAATCCTATTTGTTGAATATAGACCGGGAGTCAGTACTTCTTGATATATCGTAATTATTTTCGAGGGAAATATTTAAGTAAATAATTCCCATTATTTGGTTGACGAATATTATTTGAATATTCGTCCAAGATTATTTAATTAACGATCATTACTCCAAATATTTATTTGAACGTTATCTATTCAATGAATATTATTTTTCAATATTCATTCAAAGACGAACCATTTATCGAATATTATTTCAAATATTTCTATAAAAACTTCGATTATTAAATAAATATCATTCAGACATTCATTTAGAACATCATGTATTAAGGGAATATTATTCTCGAATATTCCTTTAAGGTTTAATTTATTAAATGAATGTCACTTGGATATTCATTTAAATTATTAATTATTACATGAATACTATTTTTGAATATTAATTTGAAGTCTTATTTACTTAACAAATATTATTCCAAACATTCCTTTCAAAATTATTTATTAAATGAATATTATTTTAATATTCATTTAACTAATTATTTATTCAATAAATATTTTCTTAATATTCCTTCAAGGATTATTTTGAGAAATACTCTGATTAAAAATATTCTTTCATTCATTAAATACTTCCGACTCAATAAATATTCTATAAATATTTATTCAATACTTGGAAACAACTTCAATGTTGTTTATTATTCTTCAAATATTGTCTTCGACCTTCGATCATTCTGAAAATTCTTCGGAGTCATACGATTAATATTATATTAAGAAAGGTCCTCAAGATTCCATTCTTCACTCAAATCTATCTCTTGAATTATAAGGTAACCTTACTTGAGAAAGGTTATTTATCTTGTCGACTTCCCGGTCATAATATATCCTTTTCACTCGCAACTTGGTTGCTACAGACTCTTTAAGTCTGTGTGTACCTTCTCATCATTCGAGGGGTACAATTGTTGCAACAAGTTGATATCCATTAACAAGCAAAAGCTTGGGAAATGTTGGTGAGTTTTCCTTTCCAACTAGATACGACTACTTTGTGGAGTCTTATCAACAAGTATTTCACTTGGGGAAGGGAGGACAAACTCTACGTTTCAATGCTGTGGATTTATTCGAACTAGGAGTCGCGCGGTCCATCACAAGGCCAAATCATTGGCCAGGGAGTTACTATTAAAGGCAATCTACAATTGGAGCCGCCAGTTCTTCCTTCTACCGGTAGTAAACTATATTGGGCTGTACCATCCCCGACTGATCATCGGGGAGTGGAACAGCTGGCGCGTGATAACTCCAATATTGGTTCATCTCCCAAATTGGGAATTCCCTGCAACACGTATCGAAGATACTTCTTTTAGGTTGACGGTGTCTTCCGCAACACGTATCGAAGAGACTTCTTTCAGGTTGTAGGACTTCGAAAAATGTAAATAACTGGAATTGCAATATTTTCCTTGCAAGTTCCTCTTAATATGATAAATAATGATATCTTTCTTATTTTGACTTAGCAGATATTTCCACAAAATAAACACTTTAAGTTACCTTGTAACTTCATCCTTTATAGTATACTGGCACTAACTTCGTTAATGCATGGCATATGGAAATAATGATACTTCGAACTGTTATATACTATCACTGTCCTGTTATATTATTATTGGTGGGCTATTGCTCACCCTTGCTTATTTATCATGTCACAACAACAGCTAGGACAGATGGCTCGCGTCAGGCGCACTCGGCGCAAGTGGGTTACCCGACCCACCGGACTCCCCGCTGAGATGCTAGCTGCCATTGCTGAGGTAGCATAGTTAGATAGCTTTTGTTTCCTGTTTAACTATATGTATAATTAATGTAATCAACGGCAAAACTTTTAAACTTATGATGTTATCCTTTTGGATTGTAATAACTTTTATTCGCAAGCCCTTTTATAAGACTTATTTCAATTTCATCTCTGGGACTATAACTGTGTGTGTGAGTGGATATTATTGTGGGGTCATAGCATGCTACTTATTGATTTTGGACTCAAGTCAAGTATTATGTATGAGTTATGAGACCGTAACGACCCGATCCCTGACCCCGGATCTGGGGGTGTTACAAAGGCACTATGCCGGCAATTGCTAGAAAAGTAATGCTATTAGCCAGCCCATAAAATAATATATTTTTATTTTAGTGTGGCGAGTTGAGGCCAAGTCACAAAGGATTATCAAGTGACTAGACCAGCAATGAAAGGACAAAGCAGGGTTGCTTCTAAGTAAGCACCGACTGCAAGGGCTTCTGATATAAAGGAAACATTAATGAGATTGTAGGAATCTTCTACTGAACCCTTTGCAACCAACCCATGTTTTGATTGGGAATTTACCAGACTTTTTTTTGGAATGGAGTCACCCGTACTAAAGTGATTCATGTGTATATGATTGTCCAAGATTACGAGTAAAAATGGAAGTATAGTGACTTGAGATGTATGATGTTAGGGTATCATGAATACCATGAATATATTATGACGGAGGAAAGTAAACAATGAAGGTATATGAAGAGAGTATAGAAATGGTCAGAGATTGATCAATATGCTGTAGAAATTTTGCCTAAGGTAAGTACCTTTGAGAAGAATGATAAGCACTAAGTGGTTCACGTTGAACTCGACCAATATCACCCAAAACATCCTTGCTACCATTACCAAGTTCTGTAAGAGAACAGATAGACATACGTTGTCTTTTGGAAGGTCAAATAGGCTGACAACTATCTGAAAGAAGAGGTTAGCATTAAGCCACCGATCGATTATTAAATGAGAATGATTGAAAAGAGACCCATAAGGATACATGATTTGATTGCCAAGTATAGGATGCAAGAATTCCTTGGCAGTTGAATTAAGGATAGGATATCCATAAATTAAGACAAACCCTGGGGAATGCACAAGGGATGGCATTAACCCTAATAACGACATTATGAATTCAGATGATATGAGTTGGACTTGCTAAGGCAATAATGGCCGGTAAGGATTATTAAAAAGAGTTCTGGAAAGAATATAGATAGAATTATTAGAGTATTGATCAATGACGTTTTGATATACCCTGTACCCAGAAAATACAGGAGGAATGATGAGGATGACCTAAGAAACCTTACAAGGAAAAAGGTAATATTCCGAACTTCAGAATGGAAGTTTGGTAAGGAATGTATGACATAGTAACAATAATGCCAGATGAGGCATGTATGAAACCCTGAGGAAGCATGGATTGAACCTATAAAGGTTGAGATTATCCTAAGATAAAGAAAGAACTAAGAAAAGAAGTATCCTAAGTAGGATTGGGAATAAACGTGATAAAGTTCCCACGGGTAGGTGGAAGCAATGACTTATGGAAGAAGACTGATAGATATATTTTTCTCCTTCAGCAGAGCTTAAGGGAGAATGCTTTCACCCAACAGTTATGGGAATGAGGTAGAAAAGTTTGAGTTGGAATGTATCCATAGAACATGGATTACAAGAAATTGTTAGTATCAGGAAAGGCCAATGAGGTGGCCGACAGTCTAAGTATAAAGGAATAATTACAAATGTTCATACCGAAGAAACAGAATGATATTTGGAAGGACCTTGAAGGTCATATCGGAATGGAGGAATTTACATTCCTTCTGATGACTGTGCAAGAATTGACGGTAATAATAGTTTAAGTAAAGATTCAATTTCTGATGGAGTCTTAAGCATATTACGTACCTTAGAAGGTCCCGTTTTGAGGCAAACCGGGACCATGATACAAAATTGACAAAGTAAACCGTTAATTTTCCAGTCTTTTATGGAAGCTGCATGAGTGATAGTTTCATCAACCTGACATAGCTGCGATGCTTGAGACTCTTCTGCAATTTTATCTACTTCATGTAATATCTACATCAAGTTCAGGAAGTGTTCTTTATGGATAAGGAATAGTGATTAATTTGTCTCCCTAAAGGATTGAAACCCGTATGGTTAGCTATTAACGCACTACGTAAACAACAAGTGATGGGGATTCTTCTAAGAAAGTAGATGACAATGTAAAGATAAAGAAAGTACTGCTATTGATAAGCTAAATTGCATGTTGATGAATGACAAGCAAATTTGTGTTAGTGTACTTCTGCGCAAACAAGATAGAGAATATGAGGTTGACGATTCATGATGCTAAATGTATTCCCGTAGAAAGAATTAAGGGCAGTTGAGCCCGAGATTTGTTGGGCCATCTGAGAGTTTAAAAGTGTTCGGAAGGTGGCATTCGAGCCAGCTCTACCCCCAAAACTTATAGCACGGTCATAACGGGTTTTCATGTGGCAAGGCTACGCCAGTAAAATGCAGAAACTCGATAGATGATAAGAGTACGAGCAAGTAGATATACGACCTGGTCTGACTTACGAAGAACAACCTGTGGAAAATCACGGGTAGAAAAGAACAAGTGATGAGAAACAAGTTTGGCAGAAGAAGATTATATTGGATCTAAGTTAAAGAAATCGGCCAGATTCATTTCGGAGGTCATAAATTGGAATAATGTGATGATTATAGAGCAAATGTGACGGGATACCAATAAGGAGGTGCCAAGTGCAAAAGATGCCTCAATAAAGAGATGACGGTAGGGGTAAATAATAGAAGTGAATAAGAATCAGATAATAAGAAGGATGTGATTGATAAAGAAAAGGCTGGGAAAGCAACTATGGAATATGATGCAAGGAATGTTATGAATGGATTAATAAATGGGTTTTCTGATGAATTCTCGGGATGACAACCTGATAGTGTTAATATTATAGTTATGAAAAAGCTAGTAGCGTGACATGGAATGTCAGTAACAATGGTGTCAAGCGAGAAACCTAAGATTTAACCTAAAAGGTTGAAGGAATTTTCTGGAGTGAGCGTTGCTAAGGTTGAACCAGAGTATAGGTCCATAGAATAGTGGACAAAGACGCAAGATATGTTGACACATGAGATTGCGGTCAAATGGTAATGGATATAATTATGATTAATTTCTTCTTTGATGAACCTCTATAGTTCAGAGGTAAATTCTGAGTATGATATTTTACAATCATGAAAACTTTCTATAATCCTTTAGAACTCTTTTCTTTTCTTCTCTCTTATTCATCTTCTTTATGAATTGAGAAGAACAACCCTTTAAGGAGGGGAGGTACTGCTACGTGACTATCTGTCTATGTGATAGAAGTCTAAGTGGAATACCATAACCTGTTTAATTTCTTGTCAAGTACTAAAGGCTGGCCCCCTTCTGTACTAACTATGCAATATAACAAATGCTCATTGATCATAGCGATCTCTCAATAAATCTTTCCACTTCTCTATATTGATCGAGATTGCGAAGATTAAAGCGATCAGGAAATGCAAAGTACGAGCGAGGTTACCTCCGAATTTGCAGTATGATAGTGATACCAATGTTACTGTAGGTATCAATAAGGATAAGATTGAGTAAGAGCATAACCCGGATAGTGTGTGGTACGAAAAGTAGCAACGTTGATGGAAAAATGATAAAGTATGGATTGTAGCACTAGAAGATGTGCTGAGAAAGGGTAGAACGACTAAGAATTGACCGGGAAGCAAAAAAGTGAACGACAGGCAAACGACTCTTTGCTTCCTACCTGATTCCGGGACGGAATCCTTTTAAGGAGGGGAGACTATAAGAACCCCAAATTTTGGATATAATTAAAACTTTTTATTATGTACTGAGGTAATGGTGAATAGTGATTACGACTACGAGGTAACGATTGAGATAATGAATGAAAGAAATAGATTTGGATTCAAATGTTTATATGCCATGAAGAATACTATTGGTTGACACTTTAGATAAGAATTATCTATCTCCTAGGGAATTGAGATTTGATAATTCTAAAGGAGAAGATTATTCTTATGTCATCCAAATCGATATCTGTTATTGGTCCAGTGGGTTCGTAAAAAGGTTAAGGAACGATCGAAAGAGATCAGGGACAATTGTAAAACCCTAAGAGAATAAGTAAAGAATAAAGAATGAATAGTGTTTTTGGTGGAAAAGAGAATATTATGAGACGACACTATATAGAAGTATTCGGAATGGATTTCCGAGTTCGTAATAGTGATCCAAGGGGAAAATAAGTGTGTGTAAAAGCTGTCGGATTCTGAAAAACCATACTTTTATTTTCTCCGAGAGTTCCCTGGACACTGATAGACTTACGAATTTAACGAAGGGATTTAAGGAATATAAATTCGAAAGTTAGTAAGAAAGATGGAGAATGATAGTATTAATATTAAGAAGATTCCCGGTAAACCCTAATTAGAAATCCGTGAAATATTCCTCCGAACGATCAACGAATTGAGCAATAAACGGACAAAGAAACAAGCAGAGATTCAAGGCATAGTCATGTGCAAGTGGATAAAGGCAAGTAACCAAGCTAGTTACAAGTTAACTAGCATCATTACAAAACTAACCAAACACTTAGCTTACAACACACACCTTACCACAAGAATGCAACACTTGTCCACTTGATTAGCTCATCCATGACCAAAGCACTTTAATAAAGTGGGTTTAGGCTAGATATTATCCATACAAACAAAATAATGCAAGATTAGATGCAAGCAAGACCAAGCAACTCCATTTCTCTCCATTTTAACAAACTGCCCAGCAGAACCTCCTCCAAGAAGAAACTTCATATCTCCATTTCTATCCATGATAAAATCACCAAATTTTAACCATAGCTTCTCCACTCCATGGGCAACATTAGTTCAAAATTTCATGGCAATATAATGAGTGTAGCCTAGTCAAATACCTTTTCCAAATTGAAGAAACCAAACTGCCTGTTCTTGACAGTTTTCTGTAACGATTTTCAAACAGCCATATCTCCTTCATTACTCAATGGAATTTGGTGTTATTGAACTTGTTGGAGATCTGGTTAGATTCTCTACAACTCTCCTTTAGAAGCCTTGTCCATAAAAGCATGGTAAGGGCCTCGTTTTTGCAGATCTTTGAACTGATGAATAATAACCTTCATGAACTAACTTTGATTTCTTGTTTTATTTGGATGATCTAAGCAATCCTACGGCTATACAAGGACAAACCAAGGCTTAGTCATGTATTAGGATAATCCAGGGAAGGTATAACTCTTAAGAAACCCTAGAACTTATTTTGAGTTTTTGTGACTATTGGATTAGTTTTGATGATGATGTGGTTTTAAGCATATAAGCATGATTATGTAGTTGATTTAGTTCATTTAGCCATATAATGATTAAGAGGATGAGTTGAGATGTTCCTGGACTTATGAGGTGTATATCATGAGTGTAAGATGTTTGGTTTGCCCGATGTGGCTTGGTTGAATTGTTATGATTTTTAGAACGTTCGATATATAGCCGTCGTAAAGCCGAATTTTTGTTAACACTTAGAAACCGAGCATGACAGTAAATATAAATTCCTGACCTTGATAATATTATGACTGGTCCTTGTAAATCTCGAGCCATAGATCGTTTTGGCGCAAGAATCGAAACATTCCGACTTACGGTTTAGAAGTTATGGTCAAATTACTAAAATTTGTTCGGAACCGTAAATAAAAGTTCGTAACTTCAATTGAACCCTCGTAAAGCATGTTACTCAGTGGCGAATCTTGGTAAATAAATACTAGAGGTCATAAGGAAGGTATGAAAGAAAACCACATGTCAAACGGATCTTTTCCGATTTTATAAAAATGTTGGAATCGAAGTTAAACGCGAACGAACCCCTAAAAACCCGCTTGATTATAACTTTGGTAAAACACTTAGAAAACGAACGATAAAACTCGAGGTATAATCTCAGTTCCTAATCGATCGACTTTAGAACTTATATGACTTAAGTATATACCGAGTGTGGGTATGATGACATGTCGTAATAACGAACAAATGTCGGATCGTATCAGTAATAAAAAGAGTTACACTAAAGGTGTATAACGAGATAATTTGAAAACGTGTTTCGATTTAAGTGAAGTTTATAACTAGACTTTTAAAACGTGTTAAGTGGTTAATCTCGAATGTTCTGATTGTTTATAGATCATCGAGCAGACCCAGGACACGCTATCTCCACCCACACCCGAGTACCAAGCAAGTGTTCAAAACTTTGAACCTGTTGATGTGATAATATATATATATGTGATTGCCATTTTACATATACCATAGCATGCATGCCTATTGTCAAATTATATAATGATACCTGTTCCCTGAATTGATATTGGCTTATAGACTAGATACGAATTATCAGTTATAAGCCGGATTGTTTTGGTAAGACCCTTAGCGAAGGGCATATGATATTCATTCTTAAATATAGACCGGGAGTCGGTATTTTGAGATATAGATAGTCGTGGAAACCCGGAGGGATTCCAACGACAGATTATTATTTATATGAGGAATGTTATTCGAGTATTATCTCAGTCGAGAGATTTTAAATGAATGTTAGTTTCGAATATTCATTTAGAGTTGATTATTTAATGAATATTATTTTGATATTTATTAGAATGTTATTTATTAAATGAATATTACTTTCGAATATTCATTTAAGGTTTATGTACTTAAGGAATATTATTTTAAAATATTCATTTAAGGAGTGATTTATTTAGTAAATAATTCTATATATTCATTCGAGGATTACTTACGAGCAATATTATGATTTAATAATATTCCGTAATTATTATTGAGTTATTAAAATATTCTTGGAATAATTATTTACACTACACCGTATATGGCCTGTTGCAACACCGACATGTATAAGTGTTACACAAAGTGTTACAATAGACACAAAACTTGGTAGTCTATTGCAATATTTTTTATAGTGTTTCAAGAAATACCAAAAGTGTTGCAAGCAAAATGATAATTTTGAAATTTTATAACAATTTTAACACTTTTTGCACTTTACAAAAAGTGTTACAATACACCACCGAAAAATTCTAATTTTTTGTTAGCGGGCTTGCCACAATAAGCGGGACATTCTTATTTTGGGTTCCCGGGCTTGCCAAATTTATTTCGTGCCAAAGACTAATATTACACATAATTAATGTTTTATTACATAAAACAAACAGATCTCATCTCTCTCATCTCTCTCTCACTCCTCTCTCCTTCACTCTCTCGACCTCACTCGATCTCGACCACCAGCCTCTTTCTCCCTCTCTCATCTCTCTCACTCATCTCTCTCACTTATCTCTTACACCTATCTCAAGCTCCTAATTCAAACCGCAAAACCCCAAATCGATTACATCAGTGGACTGTGGAGATTCAATTAGAACTTTAATTCAAGGTAAATTACCTATATTTTTTCGATTATGTTAGATTATACATGGATATATGTGTATGCATGTGAAAATCTTTGGATTATATGTTTAATTTTATATGTTCATAATTTTTGTGCGATTAAAACTAGTATTATATGTTGATTATTTGTTCAATTTGTGTATTCTGAGCTTTTCATTTTAAATTTCATCTCTAAGTTCTTATTTGCTTAACTAAAGGTATTACAATTTCAACACACGTGGATGTACATATGATTTTTAGTCTTCTGAGTTTATATTAACTATACAATTGAGTCTCTCCAACGAATATGTGAGATTTAGGTTTCGTTTATGAGACATTTTGTTGATTTCTGATTTTTCAACTGATTTTGTGATTTTGTTTATGAGTCTTCTGGGTTTTGTTGTTAACCTTCAGCTGTTCAACTGATTTTAGAGCCTTTTAATATGGTTGGCTTGTTTACAGGTATTGTTTTCTTATTCTTAGACACCTAATCTTTGACCTTAGATATGTTTTGTGACATACGAATATTTAAAAACCGAGGATTTCGTAGCTACAACCAAAGTTTTCTTAGCTTCAGTAAGACTTGTTAACTTTACTGCTAACTTTACTTTATTTTTTCTACTCATGAATGTTTTTTTAGAGCATTGTGCATATCATCTGACTCAAACTTTTACTCTTTGTCCAACTATTTGGAAAATCTTTACTTGTACTTGAATAAGTCCTTGGATTCCACAGGTCTTCTTTCCCAAAATTTGTTCTCGGAATTCCCTAGGAAGCTAAATGTCATTTGTAATCATTGGCCTTAAGTTTGTATATGTAATCATCTGGTGACGAAAGTGAGGAAGGTAGTGATCATGAGCAGCAGGATGATCGCGCTGATGACAATGCTCACGAGGCCGACGACGAAAATGATGATTGACGATCAGTGCATAAGTATTGCTTTCTATATGCGTGCTTTTGGTGTAGTAACATTAACTATTTATACTAAGCAGAGTGACGTACTTTTGGTACGTGTAAGTCGACTTGTGTGTGTTTCGACTTTAGACTATGCGTTTAATGTTTGGCCTTCTTTATTGACGTGTTTGTTGGACATTAATGAAATGTCATTTCTGGTTTGGTTGGACATTAATGAAATGTCATTTCTGGTTTGGTATATGCTTTCATGCATGGATATTGAAATTTCAAACAGGACATTGCAATGTGAACTAATAAAAATGTTGCAAAAAAGTGTTGCCAATAAAATTTAAAAGTATTACAATAGTAATTAAAATGTTGCAGAGAAATGTTGCAAAAATATCAAAAAGTATTGCAAAAGGTTCCAAAATGTTGCATATAAATGTTGCAAAAAAAACCAAAAGTATTGCAAAATGCATAATAATGTTGCAAAAATATGTTGCAATAAACTCACTTTGTAACATTTTTAAGTCAATTAATGTTGCAAAAAAGTGTTGCATTCGTCTGGTGTAACATATTTAAAATGTTGCTAAAACATGCAAAAGTGTTACAACAAACTACACCAAACTCTTTTTGTAATAGTTTGAAAAGCGTTGCAATAAACACAAAAAGCGTTGCTAGAGAAGGCTGTTGCCACGCCGGCAAATGCAACACTGACTTTTAGCAAAAGTGTTGCATAACAGGTATTGTAACACTTTTGGAGCCTAATGATACACTTTTTCGGTGTTGCAACAGGCCATATTCCTTGCAGTGTTACTTCTTTTAAATTCTTTTTAAAATGATTTATATTATTTGGAGATTATCTTTCACCTCCAAATATTATGTAAAATATTTCGGAGTCTTTTTACGACTATTTTATCAAGGAAAGGTTCCCAACTCTTTTTATTTTTCATTTAAATCTATCTTAAAAGGATTTAATTGCTCGCTCAAACTTCCATATTATAGGGGAACCTACTTGAGCAATGTTATTTATCTTGTTGACTTCCCGGTCATAAATCTTGTAAAACTATTCGTTTCACTCGCAACTTGGTTGCAGTTTATCAATTGAATCTATGAGTAACCTTCTCATCATTCGAGGGGTAAGATTATTGGAACAAGATGGTATCCTCTAACAAGCAGCAACTTGAGAGATATGATGTTGAATTTTCCTTTCCAACTAGATACGACTACTTTGTGGAGTCTTATCAACAAGTATTATACTTGGGGAAAGGGGGATGAACTTTGCGTTCAGAGTCATGAATTTATTTTCGAACTTGGAGTCGTGTAAGAGGCCGAGTAGTGCCGGTCCATCCCCTTTGGCCCAACCGTTGGCCGGGGAGAGCTAGTAGGGCGGTAGACAAGTAAAGCCGTCAGTTCTTCCTTCTAGCGGTAGTAAATCTAAATTGAGCTGTACAATTTGCGACTGATCATCGTAAGATTGGCAGTGGGCGCGGTGAATACTCCAGCATAAGTTCATCATTCAAATTCATTTATTTTCTGCAACATTATCATTATTGGCAGTATTGGAAAAGTATTCATAATTGGAATTGCAATATTTTCCTACAAGTTCCTCTTTTATGATAAATGATGATATCTGGCTTATCTTTGACATAGCAGATATTCCCACCTATATATGCATTTTGAGTTACCTCGTAACTTCATCGTTCATGTTATTCTGGCATCATTTCCGTAAATGCATGGCATATGGTTTGAAAGATACTTTTGAACTGTTATATATTATCGTTCAGTTATATATTATCGTTGGTGGGCTATTGCTCACCCTTGCTTTTTTATTATATCACAACAACAGCTAGACCAGATGACTCGCACAAGGTGCACTCGACGCTGACGAGGACGATGATACTACCAGAGCTGAAGAAGAAGCTAGTGGTAGGATAGATTCATTCTTTCAGTACCAAGTATATGGGCTGGTATGACTTATGAAAATGGATGGCAAAGAGTATGTATTCATATTGAAATTCTTTTGGATTGTAAGAACTCATAATGTGATTAATAAAATTTGGTAGTTACTCTGATTTCATCTCTAGGACTATAACGAGCGTGTTTTATATTGTTGTGTTGGGTCATAAAGATGTAATTTATTTTATGTTGTAGTAAGTGCAAGTATTGTGGATAGAAATGGAAACCGTAACGATCGGATCCCGGATCCTGGATCTGGGGGTGTTACATCCAGCGAGCGTGAAGCATTCACCCATCCGTTCATCTCTTCTCTCGCACCATTCACTAAGTAAGTTTTTTTTTATTCAGGCAAAACATGTCACTATATAGGTTTTTTTCAAACATAGTTGTATTCATACTTGTATGCTCAAATACACATAGGGATGTCATTGTTCTGTTTTTGGCTGCTAAGCAATTGTGGGTCATGCATTTTGAGCTTAACCGAGGATTATTACTCACCTTATATCACCGTATGATTCACATGTGCTTACCGAGGGTCTATTAGTCTAAATCACATGCACATGCCATATCTCTGTATTTTGCTGAACTATATTCGAATCGCGTTTGCATGACTGATTCATCAAGGTGTTAATTAACCGTAAGTAGGTATTTACGCGATTCATATTCCCTTTATCGGTATTTGCGGTCCTAGAGAATTGAGCATCTTGGCTAACCCTATGGCTTCTCTTTAATATGCCCATGATCTGTTTGATTTTAGTTCTTAATGAGTGTCATACGTTTTTAGGCCACAGACCTGTCCTGTTTAGCTTAAGTCTTACTTATGTTAAGCCTTCGGGCTATATTCGCCGTGTCGCCCCTTGGACATATCTTCCCTCTAGCTATACACACCTGGTATTGTAGAATCCTCATCACAACGATTTACCCCCATGCCCAGAATTTTGTAGCTTTGAGTTGATTTTGAATAACAGATAGTTTAGGGGATTCATGTCGTTTAGGGGATGTGTTCATTTCCATTACGGTGCCCCTTAGGCTGGGGGGCTTCCATGTGCCTATCCGATTTTTTGTGTCCGTCGACTGTCCTTCTCCTTACTTCCCAGTAAATTTCTGTTTGCATCCTCCCCTTCTAATTCTGACCTGCTCCCTTTCCTTGGTTGCAGATGTCTTGCCCATCGTCCCCAGGAAGTTCATCCCACCACTTGGGAAACTCTTCACCTATTTCGGGGGGCCTGTCTGACTCATGGTCTACCCATTTGAACGATCTTCTTCTTCCTCGATCTTTGTCCTCTACAAAACCTTCTGTCAGCTCCCGAACCTGCTCTAGGGTGGAAGTAATAAGTCTCTTGGAGGCTAAGATAGTGAATAGGTGTAATAACCCAGATTTTTGGTATTAATTAAAACTTTTTATTATGTATTGGAGTATGAATCTATCAGTGGGTTAATGGATGAATAATGACTGGATTGGATTCAAATGTTTATGTGCCATAAACAATGTAATTGATTGACGATGTAGATAAGAATAATCTATCGTCGAAGAAGTAAGATATGATATACAAACTAAGGAAGTATTCTCATGCCATCCAAATCAAAATCTAGGATAAAGTTAAGTAACTCCATAAAAGGATTAAGGAACGCTCGGGAAAGCGCAAGAACATTTTTCTGATTATATGGATTAAATAGAGAATGAGTGATGAATAGTGTTTTCGGTGAAAATTAGAATATTATTAGACGACACTATGTAGAAGTATTCAGAATGGATTTTCGAGTTCGTATTGATGATTATCGAACAAAATAAGTGTATGTAAATGATATTTGTGACGCCCCTAGATCCGGGGTCAAGGATCCAGGTCGTCACTGTCCAATTTCCATTCAATATCAATATCTCTTGAGTTTTTTTATATATAATAATTAAGCAATTGACCCCACACTAATACACACACACACCAATCATATGCTCATAGAACAACATTCACAATATTAAAAGTTTAAAGTTAACAGTTATTACAAACCCAGAATTCTACTAAGTACATTGTTGAATAATACTTCTACAAGAAGCATTTCAACAACCAAAAGTTTATTACAAACTTACACCCTTAATTTACATAAGTCTACTAAGCCCCTTTCGCTTGTCACTACCTCGGGGATGGTCGCCAGCACTCGCTCAAAAGGTCGCCTTTCCCTTACCCTCTTGCGGGGTGTAGTGCGTAGTATCGGCATGGGACCTAGCTGCTATATACATAAGTAGCAAGAGTGAGCTATAATAGCTCAGCAAGATAATATTGTAACCTAGAATTTAGAATGTGAACAGGTATACATATATGTATATGCATATATAATAGCAGAAAACAATTAAAATCCTTAAGGAAGAATAAAGCTCTTATTTAATAATACATCATCCACTTACTATTATAAGAAAGAAATCTAAAATAATATAATATCAGTTTTTCTTCATCTGTAACCATAATTTCATCATCTCATATCATTATTCTGTTTTCAGTATAGAAATCTGAAACCATTGTCTACACTTTCTTTTCAAAAACATTGGGGATATCTGCTGTCGCCTGATACGTTAGGACGATGATCAGTCGCCTAATCGTACCTGCTCTCTTTTACTACCGGTAGAAGGAATGAAGATCATCCCTGGAGGAAGGCCACCTGCTAACATCCTCCCTTGGCATCTTCGTGCCGTAATAAAAATAATAAATGCTAGACGGTGTCGCACACAGCCCTGACACAGCCACTTACGCAAGTCTGTTGCAATCCCCCTTTTTATCACATCATTATTCCCTTTTTAAAATATCATTCCACATTTCCATTTTCTCGCTTTCATTTTATGCTTTGATTATGATCCAGACATCTCTTTCATATTCAGGAATCAAATATACTTTTATATTCATAAAATATTCCGTCTATTTTAAGAGTAATGAATGATAATCAAATAATATTTATTAAACCACTGATACTCAAAAAGAACATTTTTAATATAGTATTATAAACCACATAACCCTAGATAACAACTGATACCATTCTCTCTTATTCTCTTAGTCATAAGGCATGTTCACTTCATGCATAATCATCTCTATACATATCCATCTCATACTCATATCCATACTCATATACATCTTCGTATATCTTTCTTTTCAATATCAATACTCAAGGAAGACAATTTCTTCACAATATAGTAATAATAGCATCACATATATATTCCATGAAATCAAGTTTCTTTGTGAAGATAAGTAGTTTTACAAGTAAGGATAGAAGAAATCTTGCCTCGGTTTCGGTATCCTGACGGTATGGCTCGTCCCTGTTCCGGAGTTTCTATAAACACGAAAGGACCGTCGTTAGAATACCACATCTCTTACTCACTACACTCTTGTATAACATTACCTTTGAAACTTTAATATATGTTTAACGTATTACTATTACCCCAAAGGTTCAAGAACTTAACCATTTAAAACCTTAATCGAAGTTTCAGGGCTTTTCACCAATTCCCCTAACGATCACACTTAACTGTAAAAATTCTCAGAAAATATGGATTTCGAATTTTACCACAAGGTCAACTGGTAACAACTCTTTGACTACCTTACTACACTATCCCAAAGTTTCATAATTTTTAAAAATGTTTAAGTATGGTAGTCATTGCCTCAAAGTTGACACAACTACGTTTTCTCGGTTTCTGAACCGCTTTCACTAAAACTGACTTTCCTCCTAAACCGTTCATCAGATTTTAACGTACCTTATATCAAAACGATCTATGAACTAAGCTCTATCATTTCATGGTCAATTGGTAACCTAGACAGTAGGGTACTGTACGGATTCAGGGGGTCCAAAACAGGGCAAATCACATCCTAACGAAAATCGGGCATTATAACGGCTATAATTTCGTACTTTCCAAAATCAAACTCCTCCAAATCAAACATCCACCTTATACACCATCACCTACACCATGTGGTTTACATCCTAACCATGGTTACAAGTCCACAACACACAATTTCCATATCAAAACAACCCATTTATAACACATAATCATCATAAACTAGGCAATAACATCACTTAACCACTAACCAACTCAATTTTCACCATAAATACAAAGAGGGAAAGAGTAGTTATACCTTCTTGAAGCTTTGACAACACTTAACAAGCCTTGGTAACCCTTAAACAACCTTACACTAGCTTGGATTAACTAAAAGAACCATGAAAATCAAGTTAGTTTCTTGAAAACTACTATTCATTACTATTCACCTTCACTTCTATGATTTTATTACCTTTCTAAATGATGATGGTTGGCCTTGAAACTTTGTAAATGATCCTTCCTAACCTCCAAGAAGCCCCATGAATTTCCTCTTGATTTGTTATTGAAGAGAGCTAGGGTTTTGGTTTTTATTTTTATTTTTTCTTCCTAAAGGGCCGAATGTAGTGATGAAGGAGATGGGGAGAGATTTTTGTGTTTCTTTGCTAATTACCTAGCTTAATCTTGTGTATTCTAGATTACCTTGGAAGCCTTGTAGATATTTTGTGGTTAAAAGCCATGCTAAAGTACTAATTTACCCTTAAAAACAATTAGTGGAAAGTGATGTCATCTTGATGACCTAATAATCTCTTTTCTTATTTTTCTAAGTATTATGTTATTAATCTTGGATAATAATAATGTGGTATGTATCCTTGTTAGCTTACTAACCTTGGTTGCTTGGTCTCCATACTCGTCTAATTGTGGTTCGTTTCGAGTATACCTCATTATCTCAGTGGTTTTCGAAATCATTTACGAATCAAATTTCCTTTGGTATTCTCTTAACTTAATAATCCCTTGGTTTAATCTAAATTCACTAATCCCTCAATATATAATTCTTATAGTGTTTCCATGCTCCTTAATATTAAAAAGAAGCTTATTCGAAATCAAAATCCTAAAAATCCATATTCAGGAATTTCTGGAATCTATCGTCATTTCGAGTCACTTATTTTCAATGTACAACACTAATATGGTTTCTGTTTATTCATTTTCTATTTCAATTATAATGTACCTACATACTATTTCCCTAAATCCTCAAATTTTACTATTCATGTGATCACTGTAACATTACTAAAGTTTGGGTTATTACAGTCTTCCCCCCTTAAAAGGATTCCGTCCCGGAATCATGTCGGAAATGTCCATAGGTATCTTTTTCATTCACACCTTCTAACTTCCACACTATTTCCTTTATCCTTTTCCTCTATCTTGTTTTCGCAGAAATACACCAATATCACTTCCTTGTCATTCATCAACATGCCATTTAGTTTATCAATAGCAGTACTTTTACTGTCTTTTCCTTACAAATTCCATCATGTTTCCAGTCATTCCATGTTATTTCGTCTCTCCTTCCACTTTCGACGAAGATATCCGCCACCACATTGGCCTTTTCTGAATGGTAGTGTATCTCACTTATGGTTTGACCATCTTCTGATCTCTATCATGACATAATATTAACACCTCAATATTCCTATAGCTCCTCTCTATAAAATTTTCCAGAAAATAAGCTCCGATAATATTCTTTAAAACAATTGTAAGAAAATACTACCTATAATATATATTTCCTGTTCGTCTCAACGAGCTTGTGTTTTCCCAAAACACTCCTACTTTTCTTTTCATAACGTTTCCTAGCCCTTAACAGATACTGATTTTCCTTATCTATATTATTCACTTATTTATTCCATTAATTGATTAAGTCGATCCTTAACCAAAGACTTACACACAAAATTTAAATCGAAAAACAAGTACCTGTATCCGCATCTGGTTTCGTCAATGCTTCCCCTAAGGTCATGTTGTACACTCTAGCAGTAGGCCTATTTGAAGCAGTCACACTCTGACCTGGCGCGTATGACCCACCGGAACGGCAATCTCTAGCAATGTGTCCTAATTTCCCACACTGGTAACACTTAACACTCTTTTAGGGCTTGTATCAGTTGATGGGCACTGGTTAAGGTAGTGTCCTTTTTGTCCACACTTAAAACAAGTCATTCCCAGCACCCTACAAACTCCTATATGCTTCTTACCACACGTCTCACAATCTGGTAATGGTGGTCGTGATTGATTGGACTGAAATGTTTCTGAAGATTTACCACCCTGATTTACCGTCTCACTAGTAGTCTTGTTACCCCCCGACTTTCCCACAAATTGAGATTTTTGTCCTCTACCTCCTTTGTTAAAGTAGCTTCCCTCACTTGAACCTCCCTTCGGACCCTCAAATCTTCTTTTCTTATTCTCCCGACCTATTTGAGCCTATTCACTCTCGGCCTCTATAATTGATGCCTTTTGAGCCACTGCAGCATAATCAGTCAACTCAAATGGGGCCACTCTCGTTCGTAACCAGGGTTTCAATCCTTGTTGAAACCTTTTCGCTCGTTGTTCTTCAGTACGCACAAACTCGGGAACAAACCTCGACAGTTCTCTAAATTTAGTTTCATACTCTGCCACTGTTAGGTTATCCTGTTTTAACTCCAGAAACTTTAATTCCATTTGGTTTTCTAGATACCTAGGAGAATACTTTTCTAGGAACACCCTAGTGAAACGATCCCAGGTTATCATTCCCGATTCTTCTAGGTTCTTCTTAGCTTCCCACCAGTAATTTGCCTCTCCCTTTAAGAGATAGGCTGCAAAGACTGTTGTCTGATCTTCCTCTATCCTCAGTATTTCGAAAGCTTTCTCCATTTCTTTTAGCCATGCCCTGGCTACTACTGGGTTAGTGGTTCCCTCAAATTCTGGGGGTTTTAATGACTTAAAGGCACGAAAGGAATTAGCTGCCTGATTGGGGAGAACAGGTGGTGGTTGAGGATTCTGTGGATTCGCTAAATTCTGCCTTAATAAGTCCATGAATTGGGCAAAGGGATCACCTCCCGGATTCCTTTGTTGGCCAGTTGATTCCTCTTCTTCTTTCTCATGATTTTCTTCATTATGAGCATTTCGTTCAGTCTAGTACCTTCTATATTTCGACTTCTTTCGTCTCTCTCATTTTCCCTTGCATTCGCTCTACTATCACGTCTAGGCGGCATAGTTCTGTACATAACAATAGTCCTTATTAATTACCCGAATTTGGGTTACAATATACATCATTTCTATATACACAATTATATCATTAATTAACTCATTTGCACATCACAATATTCTTATCACGCGATTTGCATCTAGTTATATTATAACTTTAGTAGGTAAGTGTATCGCCCTTAACACGATAGCCTTTTCATTAAGTCAATCACCTTTTATACATCAATATTTTTGAGTCTCAACATTTATTATTATTAAAAAAATGCAGCAAAAATTTAGATAGAAATGCACAAACTTCATTAATTTACATAAATATTTTACATCATAGGGTACATGGTTCGAAACCTACAAACATAACTGTACATACTAATCTGCTACAACAAAAGTGCTACTAGCTGTCTTCCAATCAGACTGGGATTAAAACAGCAACCAACTAAACTAATCCCCAAAAAGACATCAGTAAGATGACTAGTCTGATTAGTGACGTAGACTACTATCCCGACTCACAGTCCTGCCCTAATAATGTCTCGGATCTGGACTACCATAGACGTGACTGTATCCACTATCGCAGCCCTCCACTCTGGGTCTCCTCTATCAGCTAACAGCCTCCTAATGTCACCTAGGGCCCGCAGCTCAACACTCACTAATCCTAAAGATATACCATCATGAATGATACCTCCTCTCCCTCTCTCTGACCTCTGCATCAGTGTGTCTATCACTCGGCGGGACTCCTCCAACTTACCCTGTAGGGCAAAGTACTCCATCAACAAAATGGCTGGTAAGGAGTCACATGTCGGTAAGGGTGCCTCCTGAGGGCACAGCAGCTGGGGCAGGTGCCTACACAGGTGGAGGTGGTGGAGGTGCAAATGGTGGGGATGGAGGAATAGACTCGGTATCTGCATCCTCAGACGGATTTCCCTCTATCTCATCCTCTGAGAAGATAAAATGTCCGGGCGGAGTGAATGGCTCAGCTGGATCCTCTAGAGGGCCAGGACTCGGTGAGGGAGATGGGACTGGTGATGGTACTGGAATAGGCAAGGCAGGAGTAGGTATCATATGGATATCGGTCCACTCAGTCGCCTCATCCTCCTCAGCTATGACTGCCAACCTAGGCCTCTTACGTAACGGCCTCTCCTCCTCCGGAATCTCCCATCTCACTCTAGAAGGACCTGCCTCATCAGATCCTGTAGAAGGTCTACCTATATATGGCACTATGGCCACAGCATCTCTCCGTCTCTGCTCCTCTGCCTCCTCTCTCTCAAATCTCTCTCTGGCCGCCGCCCGGCGTCTCTCCCTGAGGTCCTCAACTGCATACTCAGGGACCTCTACCCCGGCCAGCTGAAGATCTACGAGCTCCTGCTCTGACATCCCTAGCCACTGGGGGTCCTGACTCGGCTCACCCATCTCCGCTCCCTATAATAAAACAAAAAATTCTATTAGTAACAGTCTATAAAATTATAATATATGCTTAAAGTAAATACTACCTGCGATATACCACCCCTGAACTTAATGGAAGTTCACAATTTATATTATAACTGATACATTTATTATTATCACTTTTGTTCTTGAGCATTATGACTCTTAGCTCTGATACCATCTGTGACGCCCCTAGATCCGGGGTCAAGGATCCAGGTCGTCACAGTCCAATTTCCATTCAATATCAATATCTCTTGAGTTTTTTTTATATAATAATTAAGCAATTGACCCCACACTAATACACACACACACCAATCATATGCTCATAGAACAACATTCACAATATTAAAAGTTTAAAGTTAACAGTTATTACAAACCCAGAATTCTACTAAGTACATTGTTGAATAATACTTCTACAAGAAGCATTTCAACAACCAAAAGTTTATTACAAACTTACACCCTTAATTTACATAAGTCTACTAAGCCCCTTTCGCTTGTCACTACCTCGGGGATGGTCGCCAGCACTCGCTCAAAAGGTCGCCTTTCCCTTACCCTCTTGCGGGGTGTAGTGCGTAGTATCGGTATGGGACCTAGCTGCTATATACATAAGTAGCAAGAGTGAGCTATAATAGCTCAGCAAGATAATATTGTAACCTAGAATTTAGAATGTGAACAGGTATACATATATGTATATGCATATATAATAGCAGAAAACAATTAAAATCCTTAAGGAAGAATAAAGCTCTTATTTAATAATACATCATCCACTTACTATTATAAGAAAGAAATCTAAAATAATATAATATCAGTTTTTCTTCATCTGTAACCATAATTTCATCATCTCATATCATTATTCTGGTTTCAGTATAGAAATCTGAAACCATTGTCTACACTTTCTTTTCAAAAACATTGGGGATATCTGCTTTCGCCTGATACGTTAGGACGATGATCAGTCGCCTAATCGTACCTGCTCTCTTTTACTACCGGTAGAAGGAATGAAGATCATCCCTGGAGGAAGGCCACCTGCTAACATCCTCCCTTGGCATCTTCGTGCCGTAATAAAAATAATAAATGCTGGACTGTGTCGCACACAGCCCTGACACAGCCACTTACGCAAGTCTGTTGCAATCCCCCTTTTTATCACATCATTATTCCCTTTTTAAAATATCATTCCACATTTCCATTTTCTCGCTTTCATTTCCACATATCATTCACTCATATCATTTCCATTCTCGCACATTACTTCTATAAATTATATATATATATAACATAATGCTTTGATTATGATCCAGACATCTCTTTCATATTCAGGAATCAAATATACTTTTATATTCATAAAATATTCCGTCTATTTTAAGAGTAATGAATGATAATCAAATAATATTTATTAAACCACTGATACTCAAAAAGAACATTTTTAATATAGTATTATAAACCACATAACCCTAGATAACAACTGATACCATTCTCTCTTATTCTCTTAGTCATAAGGCATGTTCACTTCATGCATAATCATCTCTATACATATCCATCTCATACTCATATCCATACTCATATACATCTTCGTATATCTTTCTTTTCAATATCAATACTCAAGGAAGACAATTTCTTCACAATATAGTAATAATTGCATCACATATATATTCCATGAAATCAAGTTTCTTTGTGAAGATAAGTAGTTTTACAAGTAAGGATAGAAGAAATCTTGCCTCGGTTTCGGTATCCTGACGGTATGGCTCGTCCCTCTTCCGGAGTTTCTATAAACACGAAAGGACCGTCGTTAGAATACCACATCTCTTACTCACTACACTCTTGTATAAAATTACCTTTGAAACTTTAATATATGTTTAACTTATTACAATTACCCCAAAGGTTCAAGAACTTAACCATTTAAAACCTTAATCGAAGTTTCAGGGGTTTTCACCATTTCCCCTAACGATCACACTTAACTGTAAAAATTCTCAGAAAATATGGATTTCGAATTTTACCACAAGGTCAACTGGTAACAACTCTTTGACTACCTTACTACACTATCCCAAAGTTTCATAATTTTTAAAAATGTTTAAGTATGGTAGTCATTGCCTCAAAGTTGACACAACTACGTTTTCTCGGTTTCTGAACCGCTTTCACTAAAACTGACTTTCCTCCTAAACCGTTCATCAGATTTTAACGTACCTTATATCAAAATGAACTATGAACTAAGCTCTATCATTTCATGGTCAATTGGTAACCTAGACAGTAGGGTACCGTACGGATGCAGGGGGTCCAAAACAGGGCAAATCACATCCTAACGAAAATCGGGCATTATAATGGCTATAATTTCGTACTTTCCAAAATCAAACTCCTCCAAATCAAACATCCACCTTATACACCATCACCTACACCATGTGGTTTACATCCCAACCATGGTTACAAGTCCACAACACACAATTTCCATATCAAAACAACCCATTTATAACACATAATCATCATAAACTAGGCAATAACATCACTTAACCACTAACCAACTCAATTTTCACCATAAATACAAAGAGGGCAAGAGTAGTTATACCTTCTTGAAGCTTTGACAACACTTAAAAAGCCTTGGTAACCCTTAAACAACCTTACACTAGCTTGGATTAACTAAAAGAACCATGAAAATCAAGTTAGTTTCTTGAAAACTACTATTCATTACTATTCACCTTCACTTCTATGATTTTATTACCTTGCTAAATGATGATGGTTGGCCTTGAAACTTTGTAAATGATCCTTCCTAACCTCCAAGAAGCCCCATGAATTTCCTCTTGATTTGTTATTGAAGAGAGCTAGGGTTTTGGTTTTTATTTTTTTTTCTTCCTAAAGGGCCGAATGTAGTGATGAAGGAGATGGGGAGAGATTTTTGTGTTTCTTTGCTAATTACGTAGCTTAATCTTGTGTATTCTAGATTACCTTGGAAGCCTTGTAGATATTTTGTGGTTAAAAGCCATGCTAAAGTACTAATTTACCCTTAAAAACAATTAGTGGAAAGTGATGTCATCTTGATGACCTAATAATCTCTTTTCTTGTTTTTCTAAGTATTATGTTATTAATCTTGGATAATAATAATGTGGTATGCATCCTTGTTAGCTTACTAACCTTGGTTGCTTGGTCTCCATACTCGTCTAATTGTGGTTCGTTTCGAGTATACCTCATTATCTCAGTGGTTTTCGAAATCATTTACGAATCAAATTTCCTTTGGTATTCTCTTAACTTAATAATCCCTTGGTTTAATCTAAATTCACTAATCGCTCAATATATAATTCTTATAGTGTTTCCATGCTCCTTAATAGCAAAAAGAAGCTTATTCGAAATCAAAATCCTAAAAATCCATATTCAGGAATTTCTGGAATCTATCGTCATTTCGAGTCACTTATTTTAAATGTACAACACTAATATGGTTTCTGTTTATTCATTTTCTGTTTCAATTATAATGTACCTACATACTATTTCCGTAAATCCTCAAATTTTACTATTCATGTGATCACTGTAACATTACTAAAGTTTGGGTTATTACAATATCGAATTCAGAAAAATAGCACTTTTATTTTCTCCGAGATTTCCCTGGACACTAAAGGATTTATTTAAGAGATTTAAGGGATTTAAATTCAAGGATATTAAAGGAGGATTAAGGATATTAGTATAAATATTAAGAAGGTTTCCGGTAAAACCTTAACGAGAAATATTTGGGATATTCCTCCGAACGATTATTAAAATTGAGTGATAACCGGATAAAAGAGCAAGCAGAGATCATGATGCATGCATGTGTTAGTGAAAAATATCTAGTAACCAAGTAGTTACTCAAGTAACTAGCACACTTTGCAATTAAACCACTAGTTAGTATGAACTCCTCCAAAGATCAACACTTGTACATGCAAAATACATCATCCATTGCATCACACATTTATTAAAGTAGCTTTTGGCCAAGATATTATCTTGCTCCCTTCACAATAATTCATTTCTAGCAAACCAAGCAAGAGAACAAAAGCAAAACAACTCCATTCTCTCCATTCTTACAAACTGTCCAGCAGAACCTCATCAAAGAAGAAATTTCATATCTCCATTTCTATCCATGATAAAATCACCAAATTTTTACCACAGCCTCTCCACTCCATGGGCAATATTCGCTCAAAGTTTCATAGTAATCCAAGTAGTATAGCCTAGGAAAATCACCTCCCCAAGTTGAAGAAGCAAATTGTCCTGATGCTTGACAGTTTCTGGACCGATTTTCTGTAAGAACCCCAAATTTTGGATATAATTAAAACTTTTTATTATGTACTGAGGTAATGGTGAATAGTGATTACGACTACGATGTAACGATTAAGATAATGAATGAAAGGAATAGATTTGGATTCAAATGTTTATATGCCATGAAGAATACAGTTGGTTGACACTTTAGATAAGAATTATCTATCTCCTAGGGAATTGAGATTTGATAATTCTAAAGGAGAAGATTATTCCTATGTCATCCAAATCGATATCTGTTATTGGTCCAGTGGGTCCGTAAAAAGGTTAAGAAACGATCGAAAGAGATCAGGGACAATTATATAACCCTAAAAGAATAAGTGAAGAATAAGTGGTGAATAGCGATTTTGGTGGACGTAGGAATATTATTAGACGACGCTATATAGAAGTACCCAGAACGAAATTCTGAGTTCGTATTAGTGATCCACGGGGAAAAAGAGTGTATGTAAAAGTTATCAAATTCTGAAAAACAGCACTTTTATTTTCCCCGAGATTTCCCTGGACACTGAAAGACTTAAGGAATTATTGAAGGGATTTAAGGAAAATAGGTTCAAGAATTATTAAAGAGAATGGAGGATGATAGTATAAATATTAAGACGGTTTCCGGTAAAACCCTAACTAGAAACGAATGAGTTATTCCTCCGAACGATCAAAGAATTGAGCTAAACGGACAAAGAAACAAGCAGAGGAAGCAAGATGCATGCACTTGCCATATGAAAATATCTAGCAACCAATCTAGTTACATTACTAACTAGAAACAAGTGAAGCAACCAAATACTTAGCCAATCCAACCTTAGTTAACTTGTAAACCATCCAATGATCAACCCATGTCCAAGCCAAACACATCATCTAGTGCATCATCACTTTATTAAAGCAACCAAGGATGAGATATTATCTTAAACATATCACTTTATGCATTATTGTCAAGAGCAACCAAGCAAAACTCTCCCCCCGCCCTTTATTTCATTCCATTCGGCCATTCCTTAATTCCAAATCCAAAGTCCAAGCTCCCACCATCATTTGATCTTGTAATTTTTAAGGTGAGTTCTATATTATAATAAAGTAATCTCCTCAAAATGTTAGCTTCAAACTCCTTTGTTTCCATTTTCAAAAAAATAAAGAAAGAGGAGGGTGAATAGTGTTTTCATGAAAACTAATCTTTGATTTTCTTGTTTTCATGGTTGATTTAGCAAGCTTAAGGCAATCCAAGGTCCATACCAAGCTTTGTAAGGCTAGTTCACACTCTCAAGGAGGTATACCACTCTTGAAACCCTAGATCTACTTTGAGTTTTATGCATGTTCTTGAGTGATCTAAGTTAGTTATGTTGTTAGTAGGTTATAAGCATGATTATAAGTATGATTATGAATGGAGTTTTGATAAATGTTAAAAATATTTAGATGAACGGAAAGGCATTGCTTGGTCTCAGTTCATGGTTATAAATCATGTATATGTGTTGTTTGGAGTGGAAACCATGATTATTGGAAAGTTTGGAATTTGGAAATATTCGATTTATAGCCGTCGTAATGCCGAATTTTTGTTAACACTTAGAAACCGAGCATGACAGTAAATATAATTTCCTGACCTTGGTAATATTATGACATGTCTTTGTAGATCTCGAGCAATAGATCATTTTCGCGCAAGAATCGAAACATTCCGACTTACGGTTTAAGAGTTATGGTCGAATTACTGAAATTGGTTCGGAACCGTAAGTAAAAGTTCGTAACTTCAATTGAACCCTCGTAAAACATTTTATTCAGTGGAAAATCTTGGTAATTAAATACTAGAGGTAAAAAGGAAGGTATGAAAGAAAACCTCATGTGAAACGGATCGTTTTTCGATTTTATAAAAATGTTTGAATTAGGGTTAAACGCGAACGAACCCCTTAAAAGTATAACTTTGGTTATAACTTAGAAATCGAACGATAAAACTCGAGGTATAATCTCGGTTCGTAATCGATCGACTTTAGAACTTATACGATCTAAGTATATACCAAGTGCGGGTGTGATGACATGTCTTATTAACGAACGAATGTCGGATCGTATCGGTGATAAAAAGAATTACACTAAAAGGTGTATAACGAGATAATTCGAAAACGTGTTTCGACTTAAGTAAAGTTTATACTTAGACTTTTAAAATGTGTTAAGTGGTTAATCTCGAATGTTCTGATTGTTTATATATCATCGAGCAGACCCAGGACACGCTATCTCTACCCACACCCGATTACCAGGCAAGTGTTCAAAACTTTGAACCTGTTGTTGTGATAATATATATATGTGATTGCCATTTTACATATGCCATAGAATGCATGCCTATTGTCAAATTATATTATGATACCTGTTCCCTGAATTTCTATTGGCTTATAAACTAGATACGAATTATCAGTTATAAGCCGGATTGTTTTGGTAAGACCCTTAGCGAAGGGCATATGATATTCATTCTTAAATATAGACCGGGAGTCGGTATTTTGAGATATATAAAGAGTCATGGAAACCCGGAGGGATTCCAGCGGCAGATTATTATTTATTTTGAGGAATGTTATTCGAGTATTATCTCAGTCGAGAGATATTAAATGAATGTTAGTTTCGAATATTCATTAGAGTTGATTATTTAATGAATATTATTTTGATATTCTTTGGAATTTTATTTATTAAATGAATATTACTTTCGAATATTCATTTAAGGTTTTATGTACTTGATGAATATTATTTTAAACATTCATTGGAAGTTCTATTTACTTAAGGAATATTATTTCGAATATTCCTTTAAAGTTTTGATTACTAAATGAATATTATTTGGATATTCGTTTAGAAGATTATTTATTAAATGAATATTAATATTCTTTTAAGGTTTGACTTATTTATCGAATATTATTTTAAATAATTATTGGAGTTTAATTATTTAATGAATATTATTTTGAATATTCATTTAAGGAGGGATTTATTTAGTAAATAATTCTATATTTTCATTCGAGGATTACTTACGAGCAATATTATGATTTAATAATATTCCGTAATTATTATTGAGTTAATAAATATTCTTGGAATATTTATTTAATTCTTTTAAATTTTTTTTTAAAATGATTTATATTATTTCGAGATTATCTTTCACCTCCAAATATTATGTAAAATATTTCGGGGTCTTTTTACGACTATTTTATCAAGGAAAGGTTCCCAACTCTTTATTTTTAATTTAAATCTATCTTGAAAGGATTTGAAATGCTCGATCAAACTTCCGTATTATAGGGGAACCTACCTGAGCAATGTTATTTATCTTGTTGACTTCCCGGTCATAAATCTTGTAAAACTATTCTTTTCACTCGCAACTTGGTTGCTGTTTATCAATTGAATCTTTGAGTAAACCTTCTCATCATTCGAGGGGTGAGATTATTGGAACAAGATGGTATCCTCTAACAAGCAGCAGCTTGGGAGATATGATGTTGAATTTTCCTTTTCAACTAGATACGACAACTTTGTGGAGTCTTATCAACAAGTATCATACTTGGGGAAAGGGGGACGAACTTTACGTTCAGTATCGTGAACTTCTTTTCGAACTTGGAGTCGTGTAAGAGGCCGAGTAGCGCCGGTCCATCCCATTGGCCCAACCGTTGGCCGGGGAGATCTAACAGGGCGGTAGAGAAGTAAATCTGTCAGTTCTTCCTTCTACCGGTAGTAAATCTAATTTGAGCTGTACGATTTTGACTGATCATCGAGATTGGAACAGCGGGCGCGGTGAATACTCCAGCAATAGTTCATCATTCAAATTCATTTATTTTTCTGCAACATTATCATTGTTGGTAGTATTAGAAGATTATTCATAACTGGAATTGCAATATTTTCCTGCAAGTTCCTCTTTTATGATAATTGATAATATCTTGCTTATCTTCGACATAGCAGATATTCCCACCTATATTTGCATTTTGAGTTACCGGTAGTAAATCTAAATTGAGCTGTACAATCTGCGACTGATCATCGTAAGGATTGGAACAGCGGGCACGGTGAATACTCCAGCATTAGTTCATCATTCAAATTCATTTATGTTCTGCAACATTATCATAGTTGGCAGTATTGGAAAAGTATTCATAACTGGAATTGCAATATTTTCCTGCAAGTTCCTCTTTTATGATAATTGATAATATCTTGCTTATCTTCGACATAGCAGATATTCCCACCTATATTTGCATTTTGAGTTACCTTGTAACTTCATCGTTCATATTGTACTGGCATCATTTCCGTAAATGCATGGCATATGGTTTGAAAGATACTTTTGAACTGTTATATATTATCGTTCAGTTATATATTATTGTTGGTGGGCTATTGCAAACCCTTGCTTTATTATTATATCACAACAACAGCTAGACAAGATGACTCGCACAAGGCGCCCTCGACGCTGGCGAGGACGATGAGACTACCAGAGCCGAAGAGAAAGCTATTGGTAGGATAGATTCATTCTTTCAGTACCAAAAATATGGGCTGGTATGACTTATGATAATGGATGGCAAAGAGTATGTATTCATATTGAAATTCTTTTGGGTTGTAAGAACTCATAATGTGATTAATAAAATTTGATTGTTACTCTGATTTCATCTCTGGGACTATAACGGGTGTGTTTTATATTGTTGTGTTGGGTCATAAAGATGTAATTTATTTTATGTTGAAGTAAGTTCAAGTACTGTGGACCGAAATGGAGACCGTAACGACCGGATCCCGGACCCCGGATCTGGGGGTGTTACATTTTCAAACGGCCATATCTCCTTCATTACGCAATGAAATTTAGTGTTCTTTAGCTTGTTGGAAATCTGGTTAGATTCTCTACAACTCTCCTTTAGAATCCTCATCTAGAAAACCTTAGTGAGGCCCTCGTTTTTCATGATCTTTCCACTGAGTTATAGCAGATCCGAAAATCACTAATTATGTTCTTGATGATTCTTGCTAGTTTAAGGTTGTAAGGAGTTCTAAAGACTAGATCAAGGCTTGTTAGACTCAAATACACACCAAGGAAGGTATAACTCTCTTGAAACCCTAGACCTTAATTTGAGTTTTAAGCATGATCTTGGTATTTTAAGATTAGTTATGATATTAGTGTTATTATAGACATGTTAGCATGATTTGGTGGTTGATTTGGTAACATGATGATCATTATGATGAAGTGTAAAATTTCTGGACTTAGTGAGATGTATAACATGTGTATAAGATGTATGGATGCCCGATGTGGCTTGGTTGTTGAAACGAAATTTGGAAACGTCTGATTTATAGCCGTCGTAATGCCCGATTTTCGTTAGACCTTAGTAATTCGTGCATAACAGTTAGGTTAATTTTCTGACCTAATGGATCGTTTTGGCATGAAAATCGAAGCATTTGGACTTACAGTTTAGGAGATATGATTAAATTACTAAAAGTGGTTCGGAACCGTAAGTGCGAGTTCGTAACTGAAATTGAATTCCCTTAACAAGAGTAATCCATTTACGAATCTTGATAATTAAATATTAGAGATAATAAGGAAGGTGTGAAAGAAGACCACATGTCAAAAGAATCGTTTTCCGATTTTATAAAAATGTTCGAATCAAGGATAAGTACGAACGAACCCCTAAAAAGGACAATTGGTTATAACTTCGGAAAACTACTTAGAAACGAGCGATAAAAACTCGAGGTATAATCTTGGTTCGTAAACGACCGACCTCGGAACTTATATGACTTAAGTGCGTACCAAGTGTAATTATAAGGACATGCCTTAATAGCGAACAAGTGTCTGGTTAAAACGGTATTAATAAGAGTTACACTTAGCTTCTTAAAAGCGTTAAGTGATTAACATCGAATATTTTGATTATGTATAGATCACCGGACCACCCCGAGTCATGCCACTAGCATAAGCTGGAGTACCAGGCAAGTTTCAAATTCCCTTTTTAAAGGCTGTTGTTGTGATAATATATATATATATGTTTTCTGTTTACATAAGCCATAGCATGCATGCCTACTTTCAAGTTATATTGATACACTTGTTCCCTGAATTATTGTTGCCTTATAAGGTAGATAGTGAATGATCAGTTATAAGCCGGATGTTGTTAAGTCCCTTGGAGAAGGGAATATATATATCGTATTCATTGAATATAGACCGGGAGTCAGTACTTCTTGATATATTGTAATTACCTTCGAGGGAAATATTTAAGTAAATATTTTCCATTATTTAGTTGACGAATATTATTTGAATATTCGTCCGAGATCATTTAATTAACGGTCAATACCTCAAATAATTATTTGAACGTTATCTATTCAATGAATATTATTTTTCAATATTCATTTAAAGTCGATTCATTTATCGAATATTATTTCGAATATTCCTTTAAACCTTGGATTACTAAATGAATATTATTTCGATATTCATAATATTCATTTAGAATATTATTAATTAAATGAATATTACATTTTGAATATTCATTTAAGTTCCCATTTACTTAATGAATATTTTTGTCAATATTCATCTGATGTTATATTTATTTATCGAATATTATATTTACTATTCCTTTCAAGTCTTATTAATGAAATGAATATTATTTTTGAATATTCATTTAAATATTTAATAAATATTTTCTCTTTATTCCCTTGAGAATTATTCTGAGAAATACTTCGATTTAAATATTCGTTCTAAGTTATAAGTCTTCTTTAACTATTTCTGATTCAATAAATATTATCTGAATATTTATCCGATACTCTGAAATGACTTCAAATATTATCTTCGACCTTCGATTATTATAAAATTACTTCGGATCCGTATTATTATTAATATTATATCAAGAAAGGTTCTCAAAATTTCATTCTTCCTTCGAATCTATCTTCCAAATAATAAGGGAACCTTACTTGAGAAATTTTATTTATCTTGGTGACTTCCCGGTCATAAATCTTTTGAAACTATTCTTTTAACTCACAATTTGGTTGCTGTTCATCTATCAAATCTTGTGTACCTTCTCATCATTCGAGAGGTAGGAATGTTGGAACAAGTTGGTATCCATTAACAAGCAGTAGCTTGGGAAATATTAGTGAATTTTCCTTTCCAACTAGATACGACTACTTTGTGGAGTCTTATCAACAAGTATTATACTTGGGGAAAGGGGCACGAACTTTATGTTTCAGAGTTATGGATGTTATACGAACTAGGAGCTGCGTTAGTGGCCGAGTGGCACCGGTCCAGCAATGGCCCAACCGTTGGCCGGGGGGTTCCAGAGGGCGGTGGACAAGTAAATTCGTCGGTGATTCCTTCTACATGTAGAGAACAAGAGATGGGGAGCATAGCATGCGACTGATCATCGTAAATGTTATGGCTCCTAGCGCGTCAATGCTCCGGTATTAGTTCACCTTTCAAATGTTGAAATTTTCTGCAACATTATCATTGTTGGTAGGGTTGAAAAGTGTTTGAACTGGAATTGCAATATTCTTCCTACAAGTTCCCCTTTTATGATAATTAAGAATATCTTGCTTATCTTTTGCATAGCAGATATTTCCACAGAATATGTGTTTTGAGTTACATAGTAACTTCATCTTTTATGTTATACTGGCATCATTTCCGTTAATGCATGGCATATGGTTTCAAAGATATTTTGAGCTGTTATATATTATCACTGTTCAATTATATTTTTTGGTGGGCTATGGCTCTCCCTTGCTTTAATTATCTATATCACAACAATAGCTAGTTTTGATGGCTGTGCAAGGCGAAATCAGTGCAAGCACGTTATAACTGTCAGAGGGTTAAACCGTGGAGGTCATAACTACCATTGCTGAAGAGTAAGCTATTGGTAGGCTAGTTAGCATTTCAGCATCAAATGTATTTATTATATGGAATATAAAAATGGATTGAAAAGAGTATGTAATAGTTAATTGTAAACCTTTTGGGTTGTAAGAACTCTTTCTTGCGATTAATAATATTTGGTAATTACTCTGATTTCATCTCTGGGACTATAACATGTGTGTTATGTTGTTGTTTTGGTTCACAAGGTGGTAATTTAAATTATGTTGGTTTTGTGGATGGAAATTTGAAACCGTAGCGACCAGATCCCTGACCCCGGATCTGGGGGTGTTACAATAGGTACCCGACGCACTCCCACGAGGCAGGATCATCGAGCTTCGGGATAGGTATGATAGATCCGGTAACCTTGAGCTCCAACACAGATGGTGAGGAGAAAATAGTTTCCACAGATCTTCCTATCGGTTCTTATGATGACTTTTGGAATGGTGGGGAGCAATCGTTCATTGACAATGTTGATTATGGAGGTGATAAGAAGGAAGTAGAGATTAAAAAGTCAATTAAGGCTGTACCCGCCTGTGAGAATATGAATTCCCTCATGAACCCTGATAGTGGAGAAGCTGCTGAACTCTTGTAACCCGGGATGCTCGTTGGTAATCCCTGATAAGGGGGAGAGATGCCACCGGTTCGATAATTTTGAACCTGAACAGGCTATCCCTTGCATCCTTTTATCTGCCAATTACTTTAAACTCGGGTTTTCCTTACCTATGCATCCATTTTTCCTCGAGCTTCTCGAATTTTACGACCTGGCTCCCCTTCAGCTGACCCCCAATTCCTTTCAGGTGGTAGCCTGTATATATGTTCTCTATCATCATCATTTTGCAATTTCCCTATCGGCAAGTGAACTGGGGTACTTGTTGTAACACCCCCAGATCCGGGGTCCGGGATCCGGTCGTTACGGTCTCCATTTCGGTCCATAATACTTGAACTTACTTCAACATAAAATAAATTACATCTTTATGACCCAACACAACAATATAAAACACACCCGTTATAGTCCCAGAGATGAAATCAGAGTAACAATCAAATTTATTAATCACATTATGAGTTCTTACAACCCAAAAGAATTTCAATATGAATACATACTCTTTGCCATCCATTTACATAAGTCATACTAGCCCATATACTTGGTACTGAAAGAATGAATTTATCCTACCAATAGCTTTCTCTTCGGCTCTGGTAGTCTCATCGTCCTCGCCAGCGTCGAGTGTGCCTTGTGCGAGTCATCTGGTCTAGCTGTTGTTGTGATATAATAATAAAGCAAGGGTGAGCAATAGCCCACCAACAATAATGTTTAACTGAACGATAATATATAACAGTTCAAAAGTATCTTTCAAACCATATGTCATGCATTTACGGAAATGATGCCAGTATAAACGATGAAGTTACAAATTCACTCAAATTGCATATATAGGTGGAAATATCTGCTATGTCAAAGATAAGCAAGATATTATCATTTATCATAAAAGAGGAACTTGCAGGAAAAATATTGCAATTCCAGTTATGAATACTTTTCCAATACTGCCAACTATGATAATGTTGCAGAACATAAATGAATTTGAATGATGAACTAATGCTGGAGTATTCACCGTGCCCGCTGTTCCAATCCTTACGATGATCAGTCGCAGATTGTACAGCTCAATTTAGATTTACTACCGTTTGAAGGAAGAGCTGACGGATTTACTTGTCTACCGCCCTGTTAGATCTCCCCGGCCAACGATTGGGCCAATGGGATGGACCGGCGCTACTCGGCCTCTTACACGACTCCAAGTTCGAAAAGAAGTTCACGACTCTGAACGTAAAGTTCGTCCCCCTTTCCCCAAGTATGATACTTATTGATAAGACTCCACAAAGTAGTGGTATCTAGTTGGAAAGGAAAATTCAACATCATATCTCCCAAGCTGCTGCTTGTTAGAGGATACCATCTTGTTCCAATAATCTTACCCCTCGAATGATGAGAAGGTTACTCAAAGATTCAATTGATAAACAGCAACCAAGTTGCGAGTGAAAAGAATAGTTTTACAAGATTTATGACCGGGAAGTCAACAAGATAAATAACATTTCTCAAGTAAGGTTCCCCTATAATATTGAAGTTTGAGTGAGCATTTAAATCCTATTAAGATAGATTTAAATGAAAAATAAAGAGTTGGGAACCTTTCCTTGATGAAATAGTCGTAAAATGACTCTGAAATATTTTACATAATATCTGAAGGTGAGAGATAATCTTCGAATAATATAAATCATTTTAAAAAGAATTTAAAAGAATTAAGTAAATATTCCAAGAATATTTATTAAATCAATAATAATTACGGAATATTATTAAATCATAATATTGCTCGTAAGTAATCCTCGAATGAATATATAGAATTATTCACTAAATAAATCCCTCCTTAAATGAATATTCAAAATAATATTTGTAACACCCCCAGATCCGGGGTCCCGGATCCGGTCGTTACGGTCTCCATTTCTGTCCACAATACTTGAACTTTCTTCAACATAAAATAAAATACATCTTTATGACCCAACACAACAATATAAAACACACCTGTTATAGTCCCAGGGATGAAATCAGAGTAAGAATCAAATTTTATTAATCACATTGTGAGTTCTTATAACCCAAAAGAATTACAATATAAATACATACTCTTTGCCATCCATTTTCATAAGTCATACTAGCCCATATACTTGGTACTGAAAGAATGAATCTCTCCTACCAATAGCTTCCTCTTCGGCTCTAGTAGTCTCATTGTCCTCGCCAGCGTCGAGTGCGCCTTGTGCGAGTCATCTGGTCTAGCTGTTGTTGTGATATAATAATAAAGCAAGGGTGAGCAATAGCCCACCAACAATAATATATAACTGAATGATAATATATAACAGTTCAAAAGTATCTTTCAAACCATATGCCATGCATTTACGGAAATTATGCCAGTATCACATAAACGATGAAGTTACAAGGTAACTCAAAGTGCATATATAGGTGGGAATATCTGCTATGTCAAAGATAAGACAGATATTATTATTTATCATAAAAGAGGAACTTGCAGGAAAATATTGCAATTCCAATTATAAATAATCTTCTAATACTGCCAACAACGATAATGTTGCAGAAAAATAAATGAATTTGAATGATGAACTATTGCTGGAGTATCCACCGCGCCCGCTGTTCCAATCCTTACGATGATCAGTCGCAGATTGTACAGCTCAATTTTAGATTTACTACCAGTAGAAGGAAGAACAGACGGATTTACTTATCTACCGCCCTGTTAGATCTCCCCGGCAAACGGTTGGGCCAATGGGATGGACAGGCGCTACTTGGCCTCTTACACGAGTCCAAGTTCGAAAAAATGTTCACGACTCTGAACGTAAAGTTCGTCCCCCTTTCCCCAAGTATGATACTTGTTGATAAGACTCCACAAAGTAGTCATATCTAGTTGGAAAGGAAAATTCAACATCATATCTCCCAAGCTACTGCTTGTTAGAGGATACCATCTTGTTCCAATAATCTTACCCCTCGAATGATGAGAAGGTTACTCAAAGATTCAATTGATAAACAGCAACCAAGTTGCGAGTGAAAAGAATAGTTTTACAAGATTTATGACTGGGAAGTCAACAAGATAAATAACATTGCTCAAGTAGGTTCCCCTATAATATGGAAGTTCGAGCGAGCATTTAAATCCTTTTAAGATAGATTTAAAGGAAAAATAAAGAGTTGGGAACCTTTCCTTGATAAAATAGTCGTAAAAAGACTCCGAAATATTTTACATAATATCTGGAGGTGAAAGGTAATCTCCGAATAATATAAATCATTTTAAAAAGAATTTAAAAGAATTAAATAAATATTCCAAGAATATTTATTAACTCAATACTAATTACGGAATATTATTAAATCATAATATTGCTCGTAAGTAATCCTCGAATGAATATATAGAATTGTTTACTAAATAAATCCCTCCTTAAATGAATATTCAAATAATATTCATTAAATAATTAAACTCCAATAAATATTTAAAATAAAGTTCAATAAATAAGTCAAACCTTAAATGATTATTTGAAAATAATATTCATTTAATAAATAAACTTCTAAATGAATATCCAAATAATATTCATTTAGTAATCAAAACTTTAAGGGAATATTCGAAATAATATCCCTTAAGTAAATAGAACTTCCAATGAATATTTAAAATAATATTCATCAAGTACATAAAACCTTAAATGAATATTCAAAAGTAATATTCATTTAATAAATTAAATTCCCATGAATATCAAAGTAATTATTCATTAAATAATCAAACTCTAAGTGAATATTCAAAAATAATATTCACCTAATATTTCTCGACTGAGATAATACTCAAATAACATTCTTCGAATGATTTCCAAGTAATTGATACTTTATGGAAATATAAATAATCTGCCATTGGAATCCCTCCGGGTTTCCACGACTAACTGTATCTCAAAATACCGACTCTCGGTCTATATTTAAGAATGAATATCGTATGCCCTTCGCTAAGGGTCTTACCAAAACAATCCGGCTTATAACTGATAATTCGTATATAGTTTATAAGCCAATATCAATTCAGAGAACAGGTATCATAATATAATTTGACAATAGGCATGCATGCTATGGCATATGTAAAACGGCAATCACATATATATATATATTATCACAACAACAGGTTCAAAGTTTTGAACACTTGCCTGGTAATCGGGTGTGGGTAGAGATAGCGTGTCCTAGGTCTGCTCGATGATCTATAAACAATCAGAACATTCGAGATTAACCACTTAACACCTTTTAAAAGTTTAAGTATAAACTTCACTTGAGTCGAAACACGTTTTCGAATTATCTCGTTATACCCTTTTATTGTAACTCTTTTTATCACCGATACGATCCGACATTCGTTCGTTATTAAGACATATCATCATACCCACACTTGGTATATAATTAAGTCGTATAAGTCCTAAAGTCGATTGATTACGAACCGAGATTATACCTCAAGTTTTATCGTTCGTTTTTTAAGTTATAACCAAAGTTATGCTTTTAATAGGTTCGTTCGCGTTTAACCCTGATTCAAACATTTTTATAAAATCGAAAAACGATCCGTTTCACATGAGGTTTTCTCTCACACCTTCCTTTTTACCTCTGGTATTTAATTACCAAGATTTGCCACTGACTTACGTATTTTACGAGGGTTCAATTTCACTTACGAATTCTAGTTTACGGTTTCGAACTACTTTTAGTATATCGGCCATAACTCCTAAACCGTAAGTCCGTTTCACACGTTCTTTATATCGAAACGAAGCTTGGAACATTATCTATCTTATCAAGGCAAAATACAACCCTGGACAGTGAGTTCAAGCTATAGTGATGCACGGTTTTTAAAGATTATCAAAAATTTGGCATTACGACGGCTTATGAATCGAATATTTACCAATTCCAAACCTTCCCATAATAATTGTATCCAATCCAAACAACACATATACATGATTTATAACCATGAACTGAGGCCAAGCAATGCCTTTCCGTTCATCTAACTATTTTTAACATTTATCAAAACCCCATTCATAATCATGCTTATAACCTACTAACAACATAACTAACTTAGATCACTCAAGAACATGCATAAAACTCAAAGTAGAACTAGGGTTTCAAGGGTATTATACCTTCTTGAGAATGTGTACTAGCCTCACAAGGCCTTGTATGGTCCTTAGGAGTGCTTAAGCATGCTAGATCAAACAAAAGATTCAAGGAAAACAAAGTTAATACATGAAGAACACTATTCGTCATCATCTTTCTTGATTGTTTTGAAAATGGAAACCATGGAATTTGGACTTAAAATTTCTAGGAGATTAGTTTTCTGAAATATAGGACTCACCATAAAAATTAAAAGATCAAATGATGGTTGGAAGTGGGATTTCCCCCTTGGAATTAATGCTAAAGTCGAATGGAAGAACAAGGAGAGAGAGAGAGAAGTATTTTGTTTGGTTGCTTCTTGAATAATAATGCATAAAGTGATGTTTTAGGATAATATCTCATCCAAGTTTGCTTTATTAAAGGTGTGATGTCATGGATGATGCCTTTGGATGGACAAATGTTGTTGTTTAAGTGGTAAGATGAGAAAGAGATGCTAAGTACTTGGTTGCTTTCTAATCTTGCTAGTTACTCTTGTAACTACTTAGTTACTTGATCTCATCCACTTGAGCATGCTTGCCCCTTGGTTCTCTGCTTGTATCTTCGTCCGGTTATTGCTTAATTCATTGATCGTTCGGAGGAATAACTAATGGATTTCTAATTAGGGTTTTTCGGAAATCTTCTTAATATTAATACTATCATTCTCCATCTTTCTTACTAACTTTCGAATTCAAATTCCTTAAATCCTTTCGTTAAATCCTTAAGTCTATCAGTGTCCGGGGAACTCTCGGAGAAATAAAAGTGTGGTTTTTCAGAATCCGACAGCTTTTACATACAATTATTTTCCCCCTGGATCACTAATACGAACTCGAAAATCCGTTCCGAATACTTCTATATAGTGTCGTCTCATAATATTCTTACTTCCACCAAAAACACTATTCATTCTTTATTCTTTCTTTATTCCCTATATTTATGACAATGTCCTTGTTCTTTCTCGGGCGTTCCTTAACCCTTTCACGGAACCACTGGACTAATCGTTATCGATCTAGATGACATGAGAATATTCTCCGGGTTGGAATTGCCATAACTTATTCCCCTAGGAGATAGATTATTCTTACCTAAGTTGTCAACCATTAGCATTCTTCAAGACATATAAACATTTAAATCGAGTTCCATTCATTCATTCAGAAGATCGACTATTACATCGTAGCCGTAACCACTTTTCATTCTTACATCATTATACAATAAAAAAGTTTTTAATTCTACCCAAAATCTGGGTTCTTACAGTCTCCCCTCCTTAAAAGGATTCCGTCCCGGAATCAGGTAGGAAGCAAAGAGTCGTTTGTCTATCGTTTCACCTTTCAGCTTCTGGGTCAATTCTTAGTCGTTCTGCCCTTTCTCAGCACATCTACTGGTAATACAATACGTACTTTATCCTTTTCCATCAACTTTGCTACTTTTCGTACAACACACTATCCGGGTTATGCTCTTACTCAGTCTTATTCTTATTGATACCTGCAGTAACATTGGTATCACTATCACACTGCGAATTCAGAGGTAACCTCGCTCGTACTGTGTATTTCCTGATCACTTTAATCTTCACAATCTCGATCAATATAGAGAAGTGGAAAGATTTATTGAGAGATCACTATGATCAATGAACATTTGTTATATTGCATAGTTAGTACAGAAGTGGGCCAGCCTTTAGTACTTGACAAGCAATTACACAAGTTATGGTATTCCACTTAGACTTCTATCACATAGACAGATAGTCACGTAGCAGTACCTCCCCTCCTTAAAGGGTTGTTCTTATCAATTCATAAAGAAGATGAAATAGAGAGAAGAAAAGAAAAGAGTTCTAAAGGGTTATAGAAAGTTTTCATGATTGTGAAATATCATACTCAGAATTTATCTCTGAACTATAGAGGTTCATCAAAGAAGAAAATAATCGTAATTATATCCAATATTATTTGATCGCAATCTCACGTGTCAACATATCTTGCTGCTTTGTCCACTATTCTATGGACCTATACTCTGGTTCAACCTTAGCAATACTTACTTTTGGAAAATCTTTGAACCTCTCAGGTTAAATCTTAGTTTCTCGCTTGACACCATTGTTACTGACATTCCATGTCACGCTACTAGATTTTTCATATCTATAATATTAACACTATCAGGTTGTCATCCCGAAAATTCATCAGAAAACCCATTTATTAATCCACTCATAACATTCTTTGCTTTACATTCCATAGTTGCTTTCCCAGCCATTTCTTTATCAATCACATCCTTCTTATTATCTGATTCTTATTCACTTCTATTATTTACCTCCACCATCATCTCTTTATTGAGGCATCTTTTGCACTTGGCACCTCCTTATTGGTATCCCGTCACATTTACTCTATAATCATCCCATTATTCCAATTTAAAACCTCCAAAATGAATCTGGCCGATTTCTTTAACTTAGACCCAATATAATCTTCTTCTGCCAAACTTGTTTCTCATCACTTATTCTTTTCTACCCATGGTTTTCCACAGGTTTTCTTTCGTAAGTCAAATCAGGTCGTATATCTACCTGCTCGTACTCTTATCATCTGTCGAGCATCTGCATTTTACTGGCGTAGCCTTGCCACATGAAACACGTTACGATCATGCTATAAGTTTTGGGGGTAGAGCTGGCTCGAATGCCACCTTCCAAACACTTTTAAACTCTCAGGTGGCCCAATAAGTCTCGGGCTCAACTGCCCTTCTCTCCAAGTCTCATTAATTCTTTCTACGGGAATACATTTAGCATCATAAATCATCAACCTCATATTCTCTATCTTGTTTACGCAAAAGTACACTAACACAAACTTGCTTGTCATTCATCAACATGCCATTTAGTTTATCAATAGCAGCACTTTCTTTATCTTTACGTTGTCATCTACTTTCTTAGAAGAATCACCATCGCTTGTTGTTTACGTAGTGCGTTAATAGCTAACCCTACGGGTTTCAAATCCCTTAGGGAGACAAAGTAATCACTATTCCTTATCCATAAGGAATACTTCCTGAACTTGATGTAGATATTACATGAAGTAGATAAAATTGCAGAAGACTTTCAAGCATCGTAGCTATGTCAGGTTGATGAAACTATCACTCATGCATCTTCCATAAAAGACTGTAAACTTAACGGTTTACTTCGTCAATTTTGTATCATGGTCCTGGTTTGCCTCAAAACGGGACCTTCTAAGGTGTGTAGTTTGCTTAAGACGATATCTGGAATCGAATCTTTACTTAAACTATTATTACCGTCGATTCTTGCACAATCATCAGAAGGAGTGTAAATTCCTCCACTCCGATATGACCTTCAAGGTCCTTCCAAATATCATTCTGTTCCTTCGGTATGCACATTTGTAATTATTCCTCTATACTTAGACTGTCGGCCACCTCATTGGCCTTTCTTGATAAAAATTTGTTGTAATCAATGTTCTCTGGATACATTCCAACTCAAATTTTTCTACCTCATTCCCATCACTGTTGTGTGAAAGCATTCTCCCTTAAGCTCTGCTGAAGGAGAAAAATATATCTATCAATCTTTTTCCATAAGTCCTTGCTTCCACCTACCCGTGGGAACTTTATCACGTTTATTCCCAATCCTACCTAGGATACTTCTTTTCTTAGTTCTTTCCTTATCTTAGGATAATCTCAACCTTTATAGGTTCAATCCATACTTCCTCAGGGTTTCATACATGCCTCATCTGGCATTATTGTTATTGTGTCTTACATTCTCTACCAAACTTCTAGTTTGAAACTCAGAATATTAACTTGTTCCTTGTAAGGTTTCTTAGGTCGTCCTCATCATTCCTCCTGTATTTTCTAGGTACAGGGTATATCAAAACGTCGTTGATCAATACTCTAATAATTCTATCTATGTTCTTTCCAGAACTCCTTTTAATAATCCTTACAGGTCATTGTTGCATTAGCAAATCCAACTCATATCATCTAAATTCACAATGTCTTTATTAGGGTTAATGCCATCCCTTGTGCATTCCCCAGGGTTTGTCTTAATTTATGGGTATCCTATCCTTAATTCAACTGCCAAGGAATTCTTGCATCATATAATTGGCAATCAAATCATGTATCCTTAATAAGGGTCTCTTTTCAATTGTTCTCATTTGATAATCGATCGGTAGCTTAATGCTAACCTCTTCTTTCAGATAGTTGTCAGCCTATTTGACCTTCCAAAAGACAACGTATGTCTATCTGCTTTCTTACAGAACTTGGTAATGGTAGCAAGAATGTTCTGGAAGATATTGGTCGAGTTCAACGTGAATCTCTTAGTGCTTATCGTTCTTCTCAAAGGTACTTACCTTAGGCAAAATTTCTACAGCATACTGATCAATCTCTGACCATTTCTATACTCTCTTCATATACCTTCATTGTTTAATTTCCTCCGTCATAATATATTCATGGTATTCATGATACCCTAATATCATACATCTCAAGTCACTATACTTCCATTTTTACTCGTAATCTTGGACAATCATATACACATGAATCACTTTAGTACGGGTGACCCCATACAAAAAAAAATCTAGTAAATTCCCAATCAAAACATGGGTTGCAAAGGGTTCAGTAGAAGATTCCTACAATCTCATTAATGTTTCCTTTATATCAGAAGCCCTTGCAGTCGGTGCTTACTTATAAGCAACCCTGCTTTGTCCTTTCATTGCTGGTCTAGTCACTTGATAATCCTTTGTGACTTGGCCTCAACTGGCCACACTAAAATAAAAATATATGATTTTAGGGGTTGGCTAATAGCATTACTTTTCTAGCAATTGTCGGCATCATGCCTTCTTCTTTGATACCTTTCTACCTTTCCAAAACTTTACTTCATATAAGTCTTAATCGACTACTCGGCACCGTCTCCGGCCACCTTTCCTCTACTTTAATCTTTTCAACTATTCTTATCAATCCCGCGTGCCACGCAAGCTTACCATTCCTGGCATAACAGCCTTTTCACTTAAGTCAATCCCGGAGTTTCTCAGTCCGACTGGTTTCTTACTTACATTTCCTGTTTTCGTCCAATCTCACTTCATCATTATAATTCTACAATCAATCGCGATAATCGGGGACTGTCCACCAACCCATATAGCGGCTACCATACCCAATTTACAGGGTTCGCCCCAGTTTCTACTCTCTTCCATGACGTTCTCTGATAGTCAGAAAGACAAGGTTTGCCAAAATTCGTTGAAGTTCTTTCCAGAATCAGGGAAATTTTGGTCAATCTATCCATCTACTGGTAACATTAAGGAGACCAGTCTCGAAACCTGAAGAATAGTTCTATGAACCTCCAAGCAGGTAGAATCATAAGCAGTCATAGTTAACGAAATAATCGTCATCAGATTGGAAGTTTTCCTACTGGAGAGGAACCAATTATATACATCCCTTAGAAGGGAATCAACAGTTTCAAACTGAAACCTGTCACAACGTCCTGATATTCAATATTACCAAATGTCAGTCTATCTAACCATTAGTCTCAAAAGGAACATTGCCGTCGGAGTTGGTTGTTCCACAAAATTGGCACTACTAAGGCCATCCGAACCTGGTGAACCGTGCTGTCCGAATGCATCCGCAAGTACTTTGTCGTGCTGCGCAACCACACATCCTAATCCTTTATGCGAAGCATCGTTGGAAGCACAAAGTCTCCTTTTTCCATTAAATAATGCCAACTCTTGGTCATTACCAATTTCATCCTTTAGCTCCAGGAAGATTTTCTCACATTTTTCTCTTTAACTACTGATCGTATTACTTGATCCATTATAATTTCGCGTCGGAGTAAACTTAAGGTAGCTACTATAGTTCATTCAAAGAAAGAATTTAATATTCCTCTTAATCACATGCATCTAACATTTCTGGTTCATCATTTCACTGAGTTAAAATAACCCTATACTCAGTCTCTGGCAATAGCCTCATTACGAGCTCATCTTGACTCACTGATCTCATCTACTGGTAGGTTCTGAGATCATTGTATTGCTTACTACTTCCTTATATAACTTTATCCAATCATGCTGTCACTTCCCAATGTCTTTACTTTCTAACTGATTCATTCATAAAATGAACATTTCCCTGAATAAAACCACCTCGTTAACCTCAATTTGGTTCCATAAATTACAACCTATGACATCTGCCTTCTCATGGCGAATTATTACTAACAATATTCATACTAATTCATTTATCTAATGATATGGCACTTACTGCCTCCTTCTCAACTGCTCTTGGGGACTCTGCTCCCCGTCCTCTGTCAATGTCTTTGATAACCATGCATCATTCTAACTCTTTTCTTATTAATCCGAAAGTCTCTAAGGATCTTTATCTATCCCAACATAAGACCTTAAGTAATCCTTCCAATCTGTCTTAATTGCTGGTACTACCTCTGGTAGTCCGGCTATAAATCCAATATAAAATTTCAATTCTCTTAATACTTCCTCAGTTCTTTTCCTCAAAGGTAAACTCCTTATCCTTAACAGGATTTTCCTCCCTAGCTAGAACCTCCTCCGGGTACTCTCTCGAATCCACGATCCGATCGTCAGCATATAATAAAGCATCATCGTGTTGCTGTTCGTACGCCTCCAGCTCTGTCGCCTTACAAGTCGACACGAGAACGAGCTAAGTTATTATCATGATAGTTAGGGTTCCCATAAGGGTTTTATATGTCAGTACTACATTAAGTAGTCCGACTATGAACTTGGCAAGAGTTCTTATTATCTTAGTGAGTTTATTGTCTTAACGTCGCATCATCTCTGGGTTTATAACGTACGCTCTGATACCATTTCTGTAACACCCCCAGATCCGGGGTCCGGGATCCGGTCGTTACGGTCTCCATTTCTATCCCCAATACTTGAACTCTCTTCAACATAAAATAAATAACATCTTTATGACCCAACACAACAATATAAAACACACCCGTTATAGTCCCAGAGATGAAATCAGAGTAACAATCAAATTTTATTAATCACATTGTGAGTTCTTACAACCCAAAAGAATTACAATATAAATACATACTCTTTGCCATCCATTTTCATAAGTCATACTAGCCCATATACTTGGTACTAAAAGAATGAATCTATCCTACCAATAGCTTCATCTTCGGCTCTGGTAGTCTCATCGTCCTCACCAGCGTCGAGTGCACCTTGTGCGAGTCATCTGGTCTAGCTGTTGTTGTGATATAATAATAAAGCAAGGGTGAGCAATAGCCCACCAACAATAATATATAACTGAACGATAATATATAACAGTTCAAAAGTATCTTTCAAACCATATGCCATGAATTTACGGAAATAATGCCAGTATCACATAAACGATGAAGTTACAAGGTAACTCAAAGTGCATATATAGGTGGGAATATCTGCTATGTCAAGATAAGCCAGATATTATCATTTATCATAAAAGAGGAACTTGCAGGAAAATGTTGCAATTCCAATTATAAATAATCTTCCAATACTGCCAACAATGATAATGTTGTAGAAAAATAAATGAATTTGATTGATGAACTATTACTGGAGTATTCACCGCGCCCGCTGTTCCAATCCTTACGATGATCAGTCGCAGATTGTACAGCTCAATTTTAGATTTACTACCGGTAGAAGGAAGAACTGACGGATTTACTTGTCTACCGCCCTGTTAGATCTCCCCGGCCAACGGTTGGGCCAATGGGACGGATCGGCGCTACTCAACCTCTTACATGACTCCAAGTTCACGACTCTGAACGTAAAGTTCGTCCCCCTTTCCCCAAGTATGATACTTGTTGATAAGACTCCACAAAGTAGTCGTATCTAGTTGGAAAGGAAAATTCAACATCATATCTCCCAAGCTGCTGCTTGTTAGAGGATACCATCTTGTTCCAATAATCTTACCCCTCGAATGATGAGAAGGTTACTCAAAGATTCAATTGATAAACAGCAACCAAGTTGCGAGTGAAAAGAATAGTTTTACAAGATTTATGACCGGGAAGTCAACAAGATAAATAACATTGCTCAAGTAGGTTCCCCTATAATATGGAAGTTCGAGCGAGCATTTAAATCCTTTTAAGATAAATTTAAAGGAAAAATAAAGAGTTGGGAACCTTTCCTTGATAAAATAGTCGTAAAAAGACTCCAAAATATTTTACATAATAATTGGAGGTGAAAGATAATCTCCGAATAATATAAATCATTTTAAAAAGAATTTAAAAGAATTAAATAAATATTCCAAGAATATTTATTAACTCAATACTAATTACGGAATATTATTAAATCATAATATTGCTCGTAAGTAATCCTCGAATGAATATATAGAATTGTTTACTAAATAAATCCCTCCTTACATGAATATTAAAAATAATATTCATTAAATAATTAAACTCCAATAAATATTTAAAATAATGTTCAATAAATAAGTCAAACCTTAAATGAATATTTGAAAATAATATTCATTTAATAAATAATCTTCTAAATGAATATCCAAATAATATTCGTTTAGTAATCAAAACTTTAAAGGAATATTCGAAATAATATCCCTTAAGTAAATAGAACTTCCAATGAATATTTAAAATAATATTCATCAAGTACATAAAATCTTAAATGAATATTCAAAAGTAATATTCATTTAATAAATAAAATTCCCATGAATATCAAAGTAATTATTCATTAAATAATCAAACTCTAAGTGAATATTTAAAAATAATATTCACCTAATATTTCTCGACTGAGATAATACTCAAATAACATTCTTCGAATGATTTCCAAGTAATTGATATTTTATGGAAATATAAATAATGTTTAATAATAACATTCCTCAAGATCAATAATAATCTGCCGTTGGAATCCCTCCGGGTTTCCACGACTAACTGTATCTCAAAATACCGACTCCCGGTCTATATTTAAGAATGAATATCGTATGCCCTTCGCTAAGGGTCTTACCAAAACAATCCGGCTTATAACTGATAATTCGTATCTAGTCTATAAGCCAATATCAATTCAGGGAACAGGTATCATAATATAATTTGACAATAGGCTTGCATGCTATGGCAAATGTAAAACGGCAATCACATATATATATTATCACAACAGGTTCAAAGTTTTGAACACTTGCCTGGTAATCGTGTGTGGGTAGAGATAGCGTGTCCTGGGTCTGCTCGATGATCTATAAACAATCATAACATTCGAGATTAACCACTTAACACCTTTTGAAAGTCTAAGTATAAACTTCACTTAAGTCGAAACACGTTTTCGAATTATCTCGTTATACCCTTTTAGTGTAACTCTTTTTATCACCGATACGATCCAACATTCGTTATTAAGACATGTCATCGTACCCACACTTGGTATGTACTTAAGTTGTATAAGTCCTAAAGTCGATCGATTACGAACCGAGATTATACCTCGAGTTTTATCGTTCGTTTTCTAAGTTATAACCAAAGTTATGCTTTTAAGGGGTTCGTTCGCGTTTAACCCTGATTCAAACACTTTTATAAAATCGAAAAACGATCCGTTTCAGATGAGGTTTTCTCTCACACCTTCCTTTTTACCTCTACTATTTAATTACCAAGATTCGCCACTGACTTACATATTTTACGAGGGTTCAATTTCAGTTACGAATTCTCGTTCACGGTTTCAAACTACTTTTAGTATATCGGCCATAACTCCTAAACCGTAAGTCCGTTTCACACGTTCTTTATATCGAAACGAAGCTTGGAACATTATCTACCTTATCATGGCAAAATACAACCCTGGACAGTGAGTTCAAGCTACTGTGATGCACGGTTCTTAAAGATTATTGAAAATTAGGCATTACTACGGCTTATGAATCGAATATTTACCAATTGCAAACCTTCCCATAATCATTGTATCCACTCCAAACAACACATATACATGATTTATAACTATGAACTGAGGCCAAGCAATGCCTTTCCGTTCATCTAACTACTTTTAACATTTATCAAAACCCCATTCATAATCATGCTTATAATCATGCTTATAACCTACTGACAACATAACTAACTTAGATCACTCAAGAACATGCATAAAACTCAAAGTAGATCTAGGGTTTCAATGGCATTATACCTTCTTGAGAATGTGTACTAGCCTCACAAATCCTTGTATGGTCCTTAGGAGTGCTTAAGCTTGCTAGATCAAACAAAAGATTCAAGGAAAACAAAGTTAATACATGAAGAACACTATTCATCATCTTCTTTCTTGAACCATGGAATTTGGACTTGAAATTTCTAGGAGATTAGTTTTGTGAAATATAGGACTCACCATAAAATTGAAAGATCAAATGATGGTTGGAAGTGGGATTTCCCCCTTGGAATTAATGCTAAAGTCGAATGGAAGAACAAGGAGAGAGAGAAGTGTTTTGCTTGGTTGCTTCTTGAATAATAATGCATAAAGTGATGTTTTAGGATAATATCTCATCCAAGGTTGCTTTATTAAAGGTGTGATGTCATGGATGATGCCTTTGGATGGACAAATGTTGTTGTTTAAGTGGTAAGATGAGAAAGAGATGCTAAGTACTTGGTGCTTTCTAATCTTGCTAGTTACTCTTGTAACTACTTGGTTACTTGATCTCATCCACTTGAGCATGATTGCCCCTTGGTTCTCTGCTTGTATCTTTGTCCGGTTATTGCTTAATTCATTGATCGTTCGGAGGAATAACTCATGGATTTCTAATTAGGATTTACCGGAAATCTTCTTAATATTAATACTGTCATTCTCCATCTTTCTTACTAACTTTCGAATTTAAATTCCTTAAATCCTTTCGTTAAATCCTTAAGTCTATCAGTGTCCAGGGAACTCTCGGAGAAAATAAAAGTGCGGTTTTTCAGAATCTGACAGCTTTTACATACACTTATTTTCCCCCTGGATCACTAATACGAACTCGGAAATCCGTTCCGAATACTTCTATATAGTGTCGTCACATAATATTCTTACTTCCACCAAAAACACTATTCATTCTTTATTCTTTCTTTATGACAATGTCCTTGTTCTTTCTCGGGCATTCCTTAACCCTTTCACGGAACCACTGGACTAATCGTTATCGATCTAGATGACATGAGAATATTCTCCTGCTTGGAATTGCCATAACTTATTCACCTAGGAGATAGATTATTCTTACCTAAGTTGTCAATCATTAGCATTCTTCAAGACATATAAACATTTAAATCGAGTTCCATTCATTCATTCAGAAGATCGACTATTACATCGTAGCCGTAACCACTATTCATTCTTACATCATTATACAATAAAAAAGTTTTTAATTCTACCCAAAATCTGGGTTCTTACAATATTCATTAAATAATTAAACTCCAATAAATATTTAAAATAATATTCAATAAATAAGTCAAACCTTAAATGAATATTTGAAAATAATATTCATTTAGTAAATAATCTTCCAAATAAATATCCAAATAATATTCATTTAGTAATCAAAACTTTAAAGGAATATTCGAAATAATATTCCTTAAGTAAATAGAACTTCCAATGAATATTTTAAAATAGTATTCATCAAGTACATAAAACCATAAATGAATATTCGAAAGTATTATTCATTTAATAAATAAAATTCCAATGGACATCAAATTAATTATTCATTAAATAATCAAACTCTAAGTGAATATTCAAAAATAATATTCACCTAATATTTCTCGACTGAGATGATACTCAAATAACATTCTTCGAAAGATTTCTAAGTAATTGATACTTTATGGAAATATAAATAATGTTTAATAATAACATTCCTCAAGATAAATAATAATCTGCCGTTGGAATCCCTCCGGGTTTCCACGACTATCCATATCTCAAAATACCGACTCCCGGTCTATATTTAAGAATGAATATCATATGCCCTTCGCTAAGGGTCTTACCAAAACAATCCGGCTTATAACTGATAATTCGTATTTAGTCTATAAGCCAATATCAATTCAGGGAACAAGTATAACAGTATTAACTTGAAAGTAGGCATGCATGCTATGGCATATGTATAGCAACAATCATATATATTATCACAACAACAGTTCCAAGGTATTGGAAACTTGCCTGGTAATCGGGTGTGGGTAGAGATAGCGTGTCCTGGGTCTGCTCGATGATATATAAACAATCAGAACATTCGAGATTAACCACTTAACACCTTTTAAAAGTCTAAGTATAAACTTCACTTAAGTCGAAACACGTTTTCGAATTATCTCGTTATATACCTTTTAGTGTAACTATTTTTATCACCGATCGGGCATTACGACGGCTATTACTCGGACATTCCAAAAATTACAACAATCCAACCAAGCCACACCGGGCATCCATACAATTTATACCCTTGATTCTTATCATAATAAGTCCAAGAACATCATGCTTCACTACCATATGCATCATATAACCAAAATCACTAAATCACTTAACTAATCATGCTTATAATATTACACTATCATAACTAAGCTAGATCCATCAAAAACATGCTTAAAACTCAAAGTTTAACCAAGGGTTTTGATGAGATATACCTTCCATGGAGTGGTTAAAGACCTTGGTAAGCCTTGTATAGTCCATGTACATCTTTAACCAAGCTTGGATCATCCAAAGAAATCAAGAAAAACAAAGTTAGTTCTTGAAATCACTATTCACCCTCAACCTTCTTGATTTTATATCTCAAGAATGGAATGGAATTTGAAGCTAAGATTCATAGGATATCTTAGTTATGAAATATAGGACTCACCTAAATTTTCTTGGAATTCTTTGATGGTGGAAAGTGGGATTTCTCCCTTGCATTTCTTGAAAAAGTCGAATGGAAGCTTCAAGGGGAAGAGATGGAGTTTTGCTTGCTTGGTTTGATCTCATCTTGCATAAAGTGAGCTATAATGCAAGATATTTGTTTGGCTAACCATAGTTTAGTTGATGGGTTAAGGCTTGGTTAAGGATTTGTTATCATGTGAGCAAGAGTTGGTGTCTTATGGTGCACCTCTTTGCTAACTAGATTGGTTTGTTTCCGATGGTGCTAGTTCCCTTGGTAACTACTTAGTTCCTTACTCCACCCACTTGCACATGTTGTCTCTTGGTTATCTGCTTGTTTCTTTGTCCAGTTATTGCTCAATTTCATTGATCGTTCGGAGGATTAACTCAAAGATTTCTAGTTAGGATTTTACCGGAAACCTCCTTAATATTTATGCCACCATTCTCAATCCTCCTTTATAATTCTTGAATTTAATTTCCTTAAATCCTCTTAATAAATCCTTAAGTCTTTCAGTGTCCAGGGAAATCTCGGGGAAAATAAAAGTGCTGTTTTTCAGAATCCGACAGCTTTTACATACACTCCATTTCCCCCTGGATCACTAATACGAACTCAGAATTTCGTTCCGGGTACTTCTATATAGCGTCGTCTAATAATATTCCTACGTCCACCAAAATCACTATTCACCACTTATTCTTTACTTATTCTTTTAGGGTTATATAGATGTCCCGATTCTCTTTCGATCGTTCCTTAACCCTTTTTCGGAACCACTGGACTGATAACAGATATCGATTTGGATGACATAAGAATAACCTTCCCCCTTGGAATTATCAAATCTTAACTTCCTAGGAGATAGATAATTCTTATCTAGATTGTCAACCAATAGCATTCTTCATGACACATAAGTATTTGAATCCATATTCATCCCATAATAAAAGTTTTAATTCCTACCAAAAATCTGGGTTCTTACACTTGTACCAACTTAAAGAGGTTGTGAGAAAAGCAGGGATATATTATCTTACATCCTGGAATAACTACTGTGGTCAATGTGTCAAAGGTAACAAGCTAGAAATGTATGACTGGCAAGAGCTATTCTTGTACGGCTACGAATGCGGGGAAATTAGAAAGAACTCTAACATGTCTCCGAGTAAGCACCTTTCTTTCGGTATCTCTCGATTCTTCCCCATATACTTGTTGTAACTCTTTTCTTATATTAAGCCGTTCAATTTAGGGTTCCCGGATCCAACTCCATTAGAGGGGGTGGAGGAGAAGAGGGCTAAGCGGGCTGCAAAATTAGCCGCCAAATTAGGGGATGGTGATAGCCTACTCACTCCCGAGGTCATTATAAGCTTGGGTTTCGCCGAACCTAGGAGTACCACGCCCTCCGCTTCTGATGGGGATGTTGGTGAGGAGGCTCCCGGCGTGGTACACCAAGAGGTTTCCGGACGGTTGCCTCTAAGAACTCCAAAACCCAATAGGGTTGCTTCTGGTTTGCATTTCCTTGCTGGTGTCTTATTTTTGATTAGTATATCTCTTTGCTAGGTGTTGCACGTATTATCCCCTTTCTCTTGAACATAATGTACACTATTTTTCTAATGTTTGTCTTTATGTTCTCTCCTCATGTATGTCTGGATCTGTGCCTTCATTTATTCAACCCTCTGAAAGGTATGATGACTTGTTCGATGATGACCTAGTTATGTTGGAGACCCCCATTGATGCTACCCCTATCTCCCTACTTCCCACTCCGGGAACCGTCAAATTTGAGCATTCTGCTCAGGATAAACGTAGGCTTTCTCAGATCTCAGGAAGTGTAACACCCCCAGATCCGGGGTCAGGGATCTGGTGGTTACGGTCTTACATCTATTCATAATACTTGACTTGAGTCCACAATAAATAAATCACATGCTGTGACCCCACAATAATATCCACTCACACACACAACAGTTATAGTCCCAGAGATGAAATTGAAATAAGTCCATAATATCAGAGTTTACGAATAAAAGTTATTACAAGCCAAATGATATGTTTAAAGGTTTTGCTGTTGATTAACGTTAATGTTACATATAAATAGACTGATAAACAAAAGCTGCCTATCTATGCTACCTCAGCAATGGCAGCAAGGACATCAGCGGGTAGTCCTCGAACGGCGGTAACCTGCTTGCGCCTAGTGCGCCTGACACGGGCCATCTATCCTAGATGTTGTTGTGACATAAAATGAACAAAGTAAGGGTGAGCGAAAGCCCACCAGCAATAATATAACTGAGCAGTGATATATATATATACAGCAGTTCAAAATATCCTTTGAAATCATATGCCATGCATTAATGAAGTTATTGCCAGTATAATATAAAGGATGAAGTTACTAGGTAACTCAAAGTATTTGTTTGTAGAAATATCTGCTACATCAAAAGTAAGCGAGATATTCTCATTGTCATTAAAAAGAGGAACTTGCATGAAAAGATTGCAATTCCAGTTATGAACACTTTTCCAGCTCTGCCAACAGTAATCATGTTGCAGGAAATAAATAAGTTTGGATGATGAACCAATGATGGAGTATTCACCGCGCCCGCTGTTCCAATCTTGATGATCAATCGAGATCGTACAGCTCAAATTAGATTTACTACCGGTAGAAGGAAGAACTGACGGCTTTACTTGTCTACCGCCTTACTAGCTCTCCCCGGCCAATGGTTGGGCCAAAGGGGATGGACCAGCGCTACTCGGCCTCTTACACGACTCCTAGTTCAAATAGAATTCATGATTCTGAATGTAACGTTCGTCCCCCTTTCCCAAGTATAATACTTGTTGATAAGACTCTACAAAGTAGTCGTATCTAGTTGGAAAGGAAAATTCACCAATCACTTCCAAGCTATTGCTTGGTAACGAATATCAACTTGTTCCAACAATCTTACCCCTCGAAAGATGAGAAGGTAAACAATGACTTAATAAGTCAATATATAGCACCCGAGTTGCGAGTGAAGAGAATACTTTATGACCGGGAAGTCGACAAGATAATTACATTTTCCAAGTAAGGTTCCCTTATTATTAGGGAGATAGACTCAAAGAAGAATGATGCCTGAGAACCTTTCTTGATATATGATTAATAATAATATGACTCCGAAATATTTTCCGTAATAATCGAAGAAGATAAACCTTATCGAGGTTATTCTAAGTATGGAATAAATATTCAGAGAATATTTATTGAATTAAAATATTTTACAGAATATTTAGGAATATGAAAGAATATCTTTAATCAGAGTATTTCTCAAATAATCCTTGAAGAACTATCGAGAGAATATTTATTGCATAATTAAATATTCAAATGAATATTAAAAATAATATTCATTAATTAATAAGACTTGAAAGGAATATTTAAAATATTTAAAATAATATTCGATGATTAAATAGAACCCTGGATGAATATTCAAAATAATATTCATAATTAATTATGAATTTAAATGAATATTGAAAAAGTAATATTCATTTAATGAATAATATTCTAAATGAATATCAAGTAATATTCATTTAGTAATCCGAGTTTTAAAGGAATATTCGAGATAAGACTCGATAAATAAATCAAGCTTCAGATGAACATTAAAATAATATTCATCAGGTAATTACTATCTTAAATTAATATTCAAAAGTAATATTCATTTAATGAATAATATTCTAAATGAATATCCAAATAATATTCATTTAGTAGTCCAACCTCTAGAAGAATATTCGAAATAATAATCGATAAATAATTCGACTCTGAATGAATATAAAAAAATATTATTCGTCGAATTGTTACGTTCAAATAATTATTTGAAGTAGGGATCGTTAAATAAATAATCTCGAACGAATATTCAAAAAATATTCGTCGCCCGAATAATGGAAAATATTTACTTAGATATTTTCTTTCGAGGTAATCTCGATATGTCAGGAAATATTGACTCCCGGTCTATATTTGATGAATAAGATGGATACGCCCTTCTATGAGGGTCTTACAATAACCGGCTTATAATTGATACGTTAGCTATCTAATTTATAAGCCAATAAACAATCAGGGAACAAGCATAACGATATAACTTGAAAGTAGGCATGCATGCTATGGCATATGTATAACAGAAAACATATATATATATATATATATATTCAATCACAACAACAGCCTAAAGGAAGGGAATTGAAACTTGCCTGGTAGTCGAGTACGATAAGGGGTAGTGGTAGCGGGTCCCGGGTCAGCTTGGTGATCTATAAATAGCCAAGGCATTTGGGATTAATCACTTAACATCTTAAAAGTTAAGTTAAACTTAAATCGAAACACGTTCTCGAGTTATCTCGTTATACCCCTTTTAGTGGATTCCTTTTTATCATTGATCCGACCCGACATTCGTTCGTTAACACGACATGTCACTGTACTTATACTTGGGACATACTTAAGTCATACAAGTTCTAAGGTCGATCATTACGAACCAATATTATACTCGGAGTTTTATCGCCCGTTTTGTAAGTGTTTTACTGAAGTTATAATAGAGTCGTCTTTTAGGAGTTCGTTCGCGTTTAACCTCGACTCGAATATTTTTAATAAATCGAAAAACGATCCTTTTGACATACGGTTTTCTTTCACACCTTCCTTTTTACCTCTAGTATTTATTTACCAAGATTCGTCATGACTTTACATATTTTACGATGGTTCAATTTCAGTTACGAATTCTTGGTTACGGTTTCGAAATACTTTTAGTAAACCGTCCGTAACTCCTAAACCGTAAGTCCGTTTCACACGTTCCTTATACCAAAACGAAGCTTGGACATTATCTATCCTATCATGGCAGATTGCAAAGCTAGGCAGTGAGTTACATCTACTGTCCAAGTTGTTTTTCTTAAGGTTAACAAAATTTCGGCATTACGACAACTATAAATCGAATATCTACCAATTTCAAATCTTCCCATAAACATGGTATCCACTCCAAACAACATATACATGATTTATATACATGAACTGAGGCCAAGCAATGCCTTTCCGTTCATCTAACTATTTTTAACATTTATCCAAGATCCATACATAATCATGCTTATAATCATGCTTTAACCTTAACATACCCATAACTAAGCTATATCTATCAAAAACATGCTTAAATCTCAAACAAGGGTTAGGGTTTCAAGAGATTTATACCTTCCTTAGAGAGTGATATAGCCTTCCTAAGCCTTGTATGGTCCTTAGGAGTGATTAAGCTTGCTAGATCAACCATGAAAAATCAAGAAAACCAAGTTAGTTCAAGAAGAACACTATTCAAGCTCCTCTTGAATGATTTATTTGAAAATGGAAACCAATGAATTTGAGCTTGAAATTCCTAGGAGATTAGTTTCTTGAATTATAGGACTCACCTTAAAAATTACAAGATCAAATGATGGTTGGAAGTGGGATTTTGGATTTGGAATTTTGGAAATGGCCGAATGGAATGCTTCATGAGAGTGTTGGTGTTTTTGCTTTGTTACTTTGATCAATAATGCATAAGGTGGAGTCTTGAACAATATCTCATCTTATGTTCCACTTTATTAAAGTGATGATGCAAGCAATGATGTGTTTTTGTGAGGACAAGTGTCAAGAATTGGATGATTGTAAGCTAACTAGTTGGTTTGTTTTGCTAAGTACTAGTTCATTCCATGACCATGCTAGTTACTCTTGCCCACTTGGTTACTAGATATTTGTTCTAGTAGCTTGCACAAGACTCTTGCTTTCTCTGCTTGTTTCTTTGTTCGTTTATTGCTTAATTCGCTAATCGTTCGAGGGAATAATTCAATCGTCTCTAGTTAGGGTTTTACCGGGAATCCTCTTAATATTTCTATAATTATTCTCACTTCTTTTCTATAATCTCGGATTCCAACTTTCTCGAATCTTATTAAATAAGTCCCTAAATCGTTCCGTATCTTGAGAATCTTGGGAAAAATTAAAGTGCCGATTTTCAGAATCCGACAGCTTTTACATACACTCTTTTTCCCTCCGGATCAATAATACGAACTCAGAATTTCGTTCCGGGTACTTCTATATAGCGTCGTCTAATAATATTCTCAATTACACCAAAATCACTATCCATCCTTATTCTTTACTTATTCATCTAGGGTTGTACAATTGTCCGTATTCTCTTTCGATCGTTCCTTAACCTTTTTACGGAACCACTGGATTAATCGCTATCGATCTGGATGACATGAGAATATTCTCCTGCTTGGAATTGCCATATCTTATTCCCTTAGGAGATAGATTATTCTTACCTATGTTGTCACCCTTTAGCATTCTTCAAGACATAGAAATAATAAAGTCGAATTCCATTCATTCTTTTAAAACATCAACTATTACATTGTAGCCGTAGCCACTATTCATTCTTACATCATTAAATAAATAAAAGTTTTTAATTCTACCCAAAATTTGGGTTCTTACAGTCTCCCCTCCTTAAAAGGATTCCGTCCCGGAATCAGGTAGAAGACAATTGAGTACTCGTGGGTTATTTCACTTTCCAGTTTCCCAGTCAATCCTTAATCAATCCCAATCCTTTTTCAGCACATCTTACTAGTGCTACAATACATCCTTTTATCCTTTTTCATTAATCTCTGCTACTTTTCGTACAACACACTATTCAGGTTATGCTCTTACCCAGTCATATACTATTTTCCTTATTGGTATCTGCAGTAACATTGGTATCACTATCCCACTGCAAATTTGGAGGTAACCTCACTCGCACTGTGCATTTCCTGTCGCTTTAATCTTTGAAATCTCGATCAATATAGAGAAGTGGAAAATTTATTGAGAGATCACTATGATCAATTGAACATTTGTTATATTGCACAGCTAGTACGGAAGGGGGCCAGCCTTTAGTACTTGACAAGCAATTAAACAAGTTAGGGTATTCCACTTAGACTTCTATCACATAGACAGATAGTCACGTAGCAGTACCTCCCCTCCTTAAAGGGTTGTTCTTCTCAATTCATAAAGAAGATGAATAAGAGAGAAGAAAAGAAAAGAGTTCTAAAGGATTATAGAAGGTTTTCATGACTGTAAAATATCATACTCAGAATTTACCTCTGAACTATAGAGGTTCATCAAAGAAGAAATTAATCATAATTATATCCAATGCCATTTGATCGCAATCTCATGTGTCAACACATCTTGCTGCTTTGTCCACTATTCTATGGACCTATACTCTGGTTCAACCTTAGCAACGCTCACTCCAGAAAATTCCTTCAACCTTTTAGGTTAAATCTTAGGTTTCTCGCTTGACATCATTGTTACTGACATTCCATGTCACGCTACTAGCTTTTTCATATCTAGAATATTAACACTATCAGGTTGTCATCCCGAGAATTCATCAGAAAACCCATTTATTATTCCATTAATAACATTCCTTGCTTCACATTCCATAGTTGCTTTCCGAGTCTTTTCTATCAATGACATCCTTCTTATTATCTGATTCTTATTTACTTCTGTTATTTACTTCCACCTTCACTTCTTTATTGAGACATCTTTTGCACTTGGCACCTCCTTATTGGTATCCTGTCACATTTACTCTATAATCATCACATTATTTCAAATTTAAAACCTCCGAAATGAATCTGGCCGATTTCTTTAGCTTAGATCCAATATAATCTACTTCTGTCAACTTGTTTCTCATCACTTATTCTTTTCTACCCGCGGTTTTTCACAGGTTGTCTTTCATAAGTCAGACCAGGTCGTACACCTACCTGCTCGCACTCTTATCATCTGTTCAGCATCAGCATTTTACTGGTGTAGCTTTGCCACATGAAACACGTTACTACCATGCTATACGCTTTGGGGGTAAAACTGGCTCGAATGCCACCTTCCGAACACTTTTAAACTCTCAGGTGGCCTAATAAGTCTCGGGCTCAACTGCCCTTCTCTCTAAGTCTCATTAATTCTTTCCACGGGAATACATTTAGCATCATGAATCATCAACCCCATATTCTCTATCTTGTTTGCGCAGAAGTACACTAGCACAAACTTGCTTGTCATTCATCAACATGCCATTTAGCTTATCAATAGCAGCACTTTCTTTATCTTTACGTTGTCATCTACTTTCTTAGAAGAATCACCATCGCTTGTTGCTTACGTAGTGCCTTAATAGCTAACCATACGGGTTTCAATCCTTTAGGGAGACAAAGTAATCATTATTCCTTATCCATAAGGAACACTTCCTGAACTTGATGTAGATATTACATGAAGTAGATAAAATTGCAGAAGAGTTTCAAGCATCGCAGCTAAGTCAGGTTGATGAAACTATCACTCATGCATCTTCCATAAAAGACTGGAAACTTAGTGGTTTACTTCGTCAATTTTGTATCATGGTCCTGGTTTGCCTCAAAACGGGACCTTCTAAGGTATGTAATATGCTTAAGACCCATCAGGAATCGAATCTTTACTTAAACTACTATTACCGTCGATTCTTGCACAATCATCAGAAGGAATGTAAATTCCTCCATTCCGATATGACCTTCAAGGTCCTTCCAAATATCATTCTGTTTCTTCGGTATGAACATTTGTAATTATTCCTTTATACTTAGACTGTCGGCAACCTCATTGGCCTTTCCTGATAATAATAATTTCTGGTAATCCTTGTTCTCTGGATACATTTCAATTCAAAAATTTTATTTTATTTTTTATTTTATTTTATTTTTTTTTACCTCATTCCCATCACTGTTGGGTGAAAGCATTCTCCCTTAAGCTCTGCTGAAGGAGAAAAATATATCTATCAATCTTTTTCCATAAGTCATTGCTTCCACCTACCCGTGGGAACTTTATCACGTTTATTCCCAATCCTACCTAGGATACTTCTTTTCTTAGTTCTTTCCTTATCTTAGGATAATCTCAACCTTTATAGGTTCAATCCATACTTCCTCAGGGTTTCATACATGCATCATCTGGTATATTGTTATTGTGTCTTACATTCTCTTCCAAACTTCTAGTTGGAAACTCAGAATATTAGCTTTTCCTTGTAAGGTTTCTTAGGTCGTCCTCATCATTCCTCCTGTATTTTCTAGGTACAGGGTATATCAAAACGTCATTGATCAATACTCTAATAATTCTATCTCTGTTCTTTCCAGAACTCTTTTTAATAATCTTTACCGGTCATTGTTGCCTTAGCAAATCCAACTCATATCATCTGAATTCACAATGTCTTTATTAGGGTTAGTGCCATCCCTTGTGCATTCCCTAGGGTTTGCCTTACTTCATGGATATCTTATCCTTAATTCAACTGCCAAGGAATTCCTGCATCCTATAATTGGCAATCAAATCATGTATCCTTAATAAGGGTCTCTTTTCAATCATTCTTATTTGATAATCGATCGGTAGCTTACTGCTAATTTTATCTTTCAGATAGTGGTCAACCTATTTGACCTTCCAAAAGACAACGTATGTCTATCTGCTCTCTTACAGAACTTGTTAATGGTAGCAAGGATGTTCTGAAAGATATTGGTCGAGTTCAACGTGAATTTCTTAGTGCTTATCGTTCTTCGCAAAGGTACTTGCCTCAGACAAAATTCCTACAGCATACTGTTCAATTTCTGACCATTTCTATACTCTCTTCATATACCTTCATTGTTTACTTTCCTCCATCATAATATATTCATGGTATTCATGATACCCTAACATCATACATCTCAAGTCACTATACTTCGATTTTACTCATAATCTTGGACAACCATATACACATGAGTCACTTTAGTACGGGTGACCCCATCCCAAAAAGGTCTAGTGAATTCCCAATCAAAACATGGGTTGTTTAGCAGAAGATTCCTACGATCTCATTAATGTTTCCTTTATATCAGAAGGCCTTGTAGTCGGTGCTTTCTTAGAAGCAACCCTGCTTTGTCCTTTCATTGCTGGTCTAGTCACTTGATAATCCTTTGTGACTTGGCCTCAACTGGCCACAAAAAAAAAAATATATATATATATATATATATATATGATTTTAGGGGTTGGCTAATAGCATTACTCTTCTAGCAATTGCCGGCATAGTGCCTTCTTTGATACCTTTCTACCTTTCTAAAACTTTACTTCATATAAGTCTTAATCGACTATTCGGCACCGTCTCTGGTCACCTTTCCTCTATTTTTATCTTTTCAACTATTCTTATCACTCCCACGTGCCACGCAAGCTTACCATTCCTGGAATAACAGCCTTTTCACTTAAGTCAATCCCGGAGTTTCTCAGTCCGGCTGGTTTCTTACTTACATTTCCTATTTTCGTCCAATCTCACTTCATCATTGTATTTCTACAATCAATCGCGATAACCGGGGTCTGTCCACCAACCCATGTAGCGGCTACCTTACCCAATTCACGGGGTTTGCCCCAGTTTCTACCCTCTTCCATGATGTTCTCTGATAATCAGAAAGACAAGGTTTGCCAAAAATCGTTGAAGTTCTTCCCAGAATTAGGGAAATTTTGGTCAATCTATCCATCGACTGGTAACACTAAGGAGACCAGTTTCGAAACCTGAAGAATAGTTCTATGAACCTCCTAGTAGGTAGAACCGTAAGCAGTCATAATTAACGAAATAATCGTCATCGGGTTGGAAATTTAACCCTTGGAGAGGAACTAATTATATACATCCCTTAGAAGGGAATCAACAGTTTTAAACTGAAACTTGTCACAACGTCCTGATACCTATACGTCCTGATATTCAATATTACCAAATGTTAGTCTACTTGACTACCAGTCTCAGAAGGAACATTACCGTCGGAGTTGGTTGTTCCACAAAAATTGGCACTACTAAGGCCATCCGAACCTGGTGAACCATGCTGTCCGAATGCATCCGCAAGTACTTTGTCGTGCTGCGCAAGCACACATCCTAATCTTTTATGCGAAGCATCGTTGGAAGCATAAAGTCTCCCTTTTTCCATTAAACAATGTCAACTCTTGGTCATTACCAATTTCATCTTTTAGCTCTAGGAAGATTTTCTCACATTTTTCTCTTTAACTGCTGATCGTATTACTTGATCCGTCATAATTTTGCGTCGGAGTAAACTTAAGGTAACTACTATAATACATTCAAAGAAAAGAAAGAATTTAATATTCCTATGAATCACATGCATCTAACGTTTCTGGTTCATCATTTCACTGAGTTAAATTAACCCTATACTTAGTCTCTGACAATAGTCTCATTACGAGTTCATCTTGAGTCACTGGTCTTATCTCCCGGTAGGTTCTGAGATCATTGTCTTGCTTACTACTTCCTTATATAACTTTATCCAATCATGCTGTCACTTCCCAATGTTTTCACTTTCTAACTGATTCATTCATAAAATGGACATTTTCCTGAATAAAACAACTTCATCAACCTCAATTTGGTTCCATAAATTACAACCTATGACATATGCCTTCTCATGGCGAATTATTACTGACAATATTCATACTTATTCATTTATCAAATGATATGGCACTTACTGCCTCTTCTCAACTATTCCTAGGGACTCTGCTCCTCACCTTATATCGATGCCTTTGATAATCATACATCCTTCTAGCACTCTTTTTGTTAATATGAAAGTATCTAATGATTCTCATCTATTCCCGTATAAGATCTCAAGTAATTCTTTCAATCCGTCTTACTTGCTGGTACTACCTCCAGTAGTCCAGCCACGAATCCAACATGAATCTTCAGTTCTCTTGCTAATAGCTTAGTTCTTTATGCCCACTTTTCTGAGCACTATACCTTAATCATCTCAGTCTTTCTGGCTACAGCCCTAATTCCTCGAGGGTAAGCTCCTTATCCTCACAAGATTTTCCTTATCTGCTGGAACCTCTTCCGGGTCTCCAGTAGGGTACTCTATTGAATTTACCCGCTGATCTTCAGCATATTATAAAGCATCATCGCGCTGTTGCTCGTATGCCTCAAGGTCTGTTGCCTTACTTGTCGATGCGATATCGAGCTAAGTTACTATCATGATACTTAATAGTTCCCATAAGGGTTTTATAGGTCATCACTACATTAAGTAGTCCGACTATGAACTTGGCAAGAGTTCTTATTATCTTAGTGAATTTATTGTTTTAACGTCGCCTCATCTTTGGGGTTTATAACGTACGCTCTGATACCACTTCTGTAACACCCCCAGATCCGGGGTCAGGGATCTGGTGGTTACGGTCTTACATCCATTCATAATACTTGACTTGAGTCCACAATAAATAAATCACATGTTGTGACCCCACAATAATATCCACTCACACACACAACAGTTATAGTCCCAGAGATGAAATTGAAATAAGTCCATAATATCAGAGTTTACGAATAAAAGTTATTACAAGCCAAATGATATGTTTAAAGGTTTTGCCGTTGATTAACGTTAATGTTAAATATAAATAGACTGATAAACAAAAGCTGCCTATCTATGCTACCTCAGCAATGGCAGCAAGGACATCAGCGGGTAGTCCTCGAACGGCGGTAACCTGCTTGCGCCGAGTGCGCCTAACATGGGCCATCTATCCTAGCTGTTGTTGTGACATAATATTAACAAAGCAAGGGTGAGCGAAAGCCCACCAGCAATAATATAACTGAGCAGTGATATATATATACAGGAGTTCAAAATATCCTTTGAAATCATATGCCATGCATTAATGAAGTTATTGGCAGTATAATATAAAGGATGAAGTTACTAGGTAACTCAAAGTATTTGTTTGTAGAAATATCTGCTACATCAAAAGTAAGCGAGATATTCTCATTGTCATTAAAAAGAGGAACTTGCATGAAAATATTGCAATTCCAGTTATGAACACTTTTCCAGCTCTGCCAACATTAATCATGTTGCAGGAAATAAATAAGTTTGGATGATGAACCAATGATGGAGTATTCACCGCGCCCGCTGTTCCAATCTTGATGATCAGTCGAGATCGTACAGCTCAAATTAGATTTACTACCGGTAGAAAAAAGAACTGACGGCTTTACTTATCTACCGCCTTACTAGCTCTCCCCGGCCAACGGTTGGGCCAAAGGGGATGGACCAGCGCTACTCGGCCTCTTACACGACTCCTAGTTCAAATAGAATTCATGATTCTGAATGTAACGTTCGTCCCCCTTTCCCAAGTATAATACTTGTTGATAAGACTCTACAAAGTAGTCGTATCTAGTTGGAAAGGAAAATTCACCAATCACTTCCAAGCTATTGCTTGGTAACGAATATCAACTTGTTCCAACAATCTTACCCCTCGAAAGATGAGAAGGTAAACAATGACTTAATAAGTCAATAGCACCCGAGTTGCGAGTGAAGAGAATACTTTATGACCGGAAAGTCGACAAGATAATTACATTTTCCAAGTAAGGTTCCCTTATTATTAGGGAGATAGACTCAAAGAAGAATGATGCCTGAGAACCTTTCTTGATATATGATTAATAATAATATGACTCCGAAATATTTTCCGTAATAATCGAAGAAGATAAACCTTATCGAGGTTATTCTAAGTATGGAATAAATATTCAGAGAATATTTATTGAATTAAAATATTTTACAGAATATTTAGGAAAATGAAAGAATATCTTTAATCAGAGTATTTCTTAAATAGTCCTTGAAGAACTATCGAGAGAATATTTATTGCATAATTAAATATTCAAATGAATATTCAAAATAATATTCATTAATTAATAAGACCTGAAAGGAATATTTAAAATATTTAAAATAATATTCGATGATTAAATAGAACCCTGGATGAATATTCAAAATAATATTCATAATTAATTAGGAATTTAAATGAATATTGAAAAAGTAATATTCATTTAATGAATAATATTCTAAATGAATATCAAGTAATATTCATTTAGTAATCCGAGCTTTAAAGGAATATTCGAGATAAGACTCGATAAATAAATCAAGCTTCAGATGAACATTAAAATAATATTCATCAGGTAATTACTATCTTAAATGAATATTCAAAAGTAATATTCATTTAATGAATAATATTCTAAATGAATATCCAAATAATATTCATTTAGTAGTCCAACCTTTAGAAGAATATTCGAAATAATAATCGATAAATAATTCGACTCTGAATGAATATAAAAAAATATTATTTGTCGAATAGTTACGTTCAAATAATTATTTGAAGTAGGGATCGTTAAATAAATAATCTCGAACGAATATTCAAATAATATTCGTCTCCCGAATAATTGAAAATATTTACTTAGATATTTTTTTTCGAGGTAATCTCGATATGTCAGGAAGTATTGACTCCCGGTCTATATTTGATGAATAAGATGGATACGCCCTTCTATGAGGGTCTTACAATAACCAGCTTATAATTGATACGTTAGCTATCTAATTTATAAGACAATAAACAATCAGGGAACAAGCATAACGATATAACTTGAAAGTAGGCATGCATGCTATGGCATATGTATAACAGAAAACATATATATATTTATATATATATATATATATATATATATATATATATATATATATATATATATATATATTCAATCACAACAACAGCCTAAAGGAAGGGAATTGAAACTTTCCTGGTAGTCGAGTACGATAAGGGGTAGTGGTAGCGGGTCCCGGGTCAGGTTGGTGATCTATAAATAGCCAAGGCATTCGGGATTAATCAATTAACATTTTAAAAGTTAAGTTATATTTATACCCCTTTTAGTGGATTCCTTTTTATCATTGATCCGACCCGACATTCGTTCGTTAACACGACATGTCACTGTACTTATACTTGGGACATACTTAAGTCATACAAGTTCTAAGGTCGATCATTACGAACCAATATTATACTCGGAGTTTTATCGCCCGTTTTCTAAGTGTTTTACCGAAGTTATAATAGAGTCATCTTTTAGGGGTTCGTTCGCGTTTAACCTCGACTCGAATATTTTTAATAAATCGAAAAACGATCCTTTTGACATACGGTTTTCTTTCACACCTTCCTTTTTACCTCTAGTATTTATTTACCAAGATTCGTCATGACTTTACATAATTTACGATGGTTCAATTTCAGTTACGAATTCTTGGTTACGGTTTCGAAATACTTTTAGTAAACCGGCCGTAACTCCTAAACCGTAAGTCCGTTTCACACGTTCCTTATACCAAAACGAAGCTTGGACATTATCTATCCTATCATGGCAGATTGCAAAGCTAGGCAGTGAGTTACATCTACTGTCCAAGTTGTTTTTCTTAAGATTAACGAAATTTCGGCATTACGACGGCTATAAATCGAATATCTACCAATTTCAAATCTTCCCATAAACATGGTATCCACTCCAAACAACATATACATGATTTATATACATGAACTGAGGCCAAGCAATGCCTTTCCGTTCATCTAACTATTTTTAACATTTATCCAAGATCCATACATAATCATGCTTATAATCATGCTTTAACCTTAACATACCCATAACTAAGCTATATCTATCAAAAACATGCTTAAATCTCAAACAAGGGTTAGTGTAATAACCCTAACTTTAGAAAGGCTACAGTGCCCAAATGAATAGTGATCTTGAGGAATCCAGGGAAATGCTGTGTAGGTACTCTATATTAGGGATGGAAAATGAGTGAACAGAAACCATATTAGTATTGTACATTGAAAATAAGTGACTCGAAATGACGATGGATTTTAGAAATTCCTGAATTTTGATTTCGAGGATTTTGAGCTCGAACGAACTTCTATATCTTGGATATCAAGGAGTATAGAAATACTAAAAGAATTATATATTGAGGAATTAGTGAATTTAAGTTAAACCAGGGGATTATTAAGTTAAGAGAATACCAAAGGAAATTGGATTTGTAAAGGATTTCGAAAACCACTGGATAGTGAGATACATTCGAAACGAATCACAATTAGACGAGTATGGAGACTAAGTAACCAAGGTTAGTAAGTGATAAAGATATTTACCACATTAATATTTATAAGGTTATTAGTAAATACTTAAGATTAAAAGAACAAGCTTACAAAATACTCATCCATGACATCACACCTTACATCATCTTCCACTAACTCAAAATTTAGGACAAATTAGTCATTTAACCATGGATTTTCTACTAAACTCTAGAACTCTTGATGGATTAGGATGAGATGAGATAAGACTAGCAAGCAAACACAAAAAAATCTCTCCATTTCTCCACCTTTCTTCCATTCGAATTTTTGTAGAAAAAAGAAAAAAAAAAATTCAAAACCCTAGCTCTCTTCAATAACAATTCAAGGGAAAAATCATGGAGCTTCTTGGAGGTTAGGAAGGATCATTTACAAAGTTTCAAGGCCAACCATCATCATTTAGCAAGGTAATAAAATCATGGAAGCTGTTAGAAAAGATGATGAATAGTGTTTTCAAGTGTTAACTTTGTTTTAATGGTTTCTTTTAGTGATTCAAGCTAGTATAAGGTTGATTAAGGATATATCAAGGATTGTTAAGGGTTATCAAAGCTTCAAGAAGGTATAATCATGCTTGCTCTTTTATATTTATGGTGGATATTGTTTGGTTTAGTGATTAAGTAGTGTAAATGTTAAGATTATGATGTTATATGTGTTTGTAAGTGGTTTGAGTTAAATATGGAAGTGTTTGGGATTGTAACCATGGCTGGTGAAGAAGACCACATGGTGTAGGTGATGATTATGGTGTTTGATAATTGATTTGGAGGAGTTGGATTTATGGAAAGTACGAAATTATAGCCGTTATAATGCCCGATTTTCGTTAGGATGTAAGTTGCCCTGTTTTGGACCCCCTGCATCCGTACGGTACCCTACTGTCCAGGTTCCTAATTAACTATGAAATGATAGAGCTTAGTTCATAGATCGTTTTGATATAAGGTGCGTTAAAATCTGATGAACGGTTTAAGAGAAAAGTCAGTTTTAGTGAAAGCGGTTCAGAAACCGAGAAACCGTAAATGTATCAAACTTGAGGTTACAATTACTATACTTTAACATTGTTAAAAGTCACGAAATTTTGGGATATGGTAGTAGTGTGGTCAAAGAACTATTTCCAGTTGACCTTACAATAAAATTCGAAATTTAAAAATTATAAGAAATTCTGCAGTCGAGTGTGGTCGTTAAGGGAAATGGTGAAAACCCCTGAAACTTCGATTAAGGTTTTAAATGGCTAAGTTCTTGAACCTTTGGGGTAATAAGAATATGTTAAACATATATTAAAGTTTCAAAAGGTAATGTTATACAAGAGTGTAGTGAGTAAGAGATGTGGTTCTAACGACGGTCCTTTTGTGTTTATAGAAACTCCGGAAGAGGGACGAGCCATACCGTCAGGATATCGAAACCGAGGCAAGATTTTTTCTATCCTTATTTGTAAAACTACTTATCTTCACAAAGAAACTTGATTTCGTGGAATATATATGTGATGCTATTATTACTATATTGTGAAGAAATTGTCTTCCTTGAGTATTAATATTGAAAAGAAAGATATACGAAGATGTATATGAATATGGATATGAGTATAAGATGTATATGAATATGAATAAGAGTATGAGATGGATATGTATAGAGATGATTATGCATGAATTGAACATGCCTTATGATTATGAGAATAAGAGAGAATGGTATCAGTTGTTATCGAGGGTTATATGGTTATAATATTATATTAAAAATGTTCTTTTTGAGTATCAGCGGTTTAATAAACATTATTTGATTATCATGCATTACTCTTAAAATAGATGGAATATTTTACGAATATAAAAGTATATTTGATTTCTGAATATGAAAGAGAGGTCTGAATCATAATCAAAGCATTATGACATATATATTTTATAGAAGTAATGTGCGAGAATGGAAATGATATGAGAGAATGATAGGTGGAAATGAAAGTGAGAAAATGGAAATGTGGAATGATATTTTGAAAAGAGAATAATGATGTGATAAAGAGTGGGATTGCAACAGACGTGCGTAAGTGGCTGTGTCAGGGCTGTGTGCGACACATTCCAGCATTTATTATTTTTATTACGGCACGAAGATGCCAAGGGAGGATGTTAGCAGGTGGCCTTCCTCCAGGGATGATTTTCATTCCTTCTACCGGTAGTAAAAAGAGAGCAGGTACGATTAGGCGACTGATCATCGTCCTAACGTATCAGGCGACAGCAGATATCCCCAATGTTTTTGAAAAGAAAGTGTAGACAATGGTTTTCAGATTTCTATACTGAAAACAGAATAATGATATGAGATGATGGAATTATGATTACAGATGAAGAAAAACTGATATTATATTATTTCAGATTTCTATACTGAAAACAAAATAATGATATGAGATGATGGAATTATGATTACAGATGAAGAAAAACTGATATTATACTAATTTAGATTTCTTTCTGATAATAGTAAGTGGATGATGTATTATTAAATGAGAGCTCTATTCTTCCTTAAGGATTTTAATTGTTTCCTGCTATTATATATGCATATACATATATGTATACTCGTTCACATTTTAAATTTTAGTTACAGTATGATCTTGCTGAGCTATTATAGCTCACTCTTGCTACTTATGTATATAGCAGCTAGGTCCCATGCCGATACTACGTACCACACCCCGCAAGAGGGTAAGGGAAAGGCGACCTTTTGAGCGTGTGCTGGCAACCATCCCCGAGGTAGTGACAAGCGAAGGGGTTTAGTATACTTATGTAAATTAAGTGTGTAAGTTGTAATAAACTTTAGTTGTTGAAGTGCTTCCTGTAGAAGCTTTGTTCAACAATGTACTTAGTAAATTCTGGGCTTGTAATAACTGTTAACTTTAAAACTTTTAAATATTGTGGATGTTGTTCTATGAGCATATGACTGGTGTGTGTGTGTATTAGTGTGGGGTCAATTGCTTAATTATCAAATATATATATATAAAAAAAAAACAACTCAAGAGATATTGATATTGAATGGAAATTGGACCTTGACGGCCCGGATCCTTGACCCCGGATCCCGGGGCGTCACAGATGGTATCAGAGCTAAGAGTCATAATGCTCAAGAACAAAAGTAATAATAATAAATATATCAGTTATAATGTAAATTGTGAACTTCCATCAAGTTCAGGGGTGGTATATCGCAGGTAGTATTTACTTTAAGCATATATTATAATTTATTAGACTGTTACTAATAGAATTTTATGTTTTATTATAGGGAGCGGAGATGGGTGAGCCGAGTCAGGATCCCCAGTGGCTAGGGATGTCAGAGCAGGAGCTATTAGATCTTCAGCTGGCCGGGGTAGAGGTCCCCGAGTATGCAGTTGAGGACCTCAGGGAGAGACGCCGGACGGCGGCTAGAGAGCGATTAGAGAGAGAGGAGGCAGAGGAGCAGAGACGGAGAGATGCTGTGGCCCTAGTGCCATATATGGGTAGACCTTCTACAGGATCTGACGAGGCAGGTCCTTCCAGAGTGAGATCGGAGATCCCTGAGGAGGAGAGGCCACTGCGTAAGAGGCCTAGGTTGTCAGTTATACCTGAGGAGCCGATTGAGTGGAGGGATATTCAGATGGTTCCCACTCCTGTCCGACCCGTCCCAGTGCCGTCACCAGTTCCATCCCCTCTACCTAGTCCTGACCCTGTAGATGATCCTTTTGAGCAGTTTACCCCTCCAGGGCATTTTGGTTTTTTTGAGGAGGAGGAGGATCCTTCAGAGGATGCTGAGACAGAGTCGGTTCCTCCATCCCCACCCTTTGCACCTCCACCGGTGGATGCACCTCCCCTAGCTGTACCCCCTCAGGAGGCACCCCTACCGGCGGGTGACCCACTTTCAGATACCTTATTGACCGAGTACTTTGCCCTTCAGGGACAGTTAGAGGAGTCCCGCAGGACTATAGACACCCTTCTACAGAGGTTAGAGAGAGGGAGAGGAGGGGTTATCCCGGATGGGATGTCTCTGGGGATGATCAGTATTGAGCTACGAGCATTAGGAGATATTAGGAGGTTGTTGGGTGATAGAGGAGACCCGGAATGGAGGGCCCAGATAGTTGATACGGTTACTACCATGGTAGTCCAGATACGGGATGTTGTCAGGGCAGGGTTGTGAGCCGGGATAGTAGTTTCGTCACTAATCAGACTAGTCATCTTGTTGATGTCATTTTGGGGATTAGTTTAGTTGTTCACTGTTTTAATCCCAGTCTGATTAGAGGACAGTTAGTAGTACTTTTGTGATATCGGATTAGTATGTACGGCTATGTTTTAGGTTTCGAACCTTGTATTAGATGATGTATATTATTAGCAGTAAAAGATGTTGTACCCAAATTGTAAAATATTTATGTACATTAATGAAGTTTGTGCATTTCTATCTAAATTTTGCTGCATTTTTATAAATGTTGAGACTCAAAAATATTGATGTATAAAAGGTGATTGACTTAATGAAAAGGCTATCGTGTTAAGGGCGATACAACTACCTACTAAAGTTATGGCATAACTAGATGCAAATCGCGTGATAAAGATATTGTGATGTGCAAATGAGTTAATTAATGATGTAATTGTGTATATAGAAATGATGTATATAGTAACCCAAATTCGGGTAATTAATAAGGACTATTGTTATGTACAGAACTATGCCGCCTAGACGTGATAGTAGAGCGAATGCAAGAGGAAATGAGAGAGACGAAAGAAGTCGAAATATCGAAGGTACTAGACTGAACGAAAATAATGAAGAAAATCATGAAGAAGGAGAAGAGGAGTCAACTGGCCAACAAAGGAATCCGGGAGGTGATCCCTTTGCCCAATTCATGGACTTATTAAGGCAGAATTTGGCTAATCCACAGAATCCCCAACAACCACCTGTCCTCCCCAATCAGGCAGCTAATTCCTTTCGTGCCTTTAAGTCGTTAAAGCCCCCAGAATTTGAGGGAACCACTAACCCAGTGGTAGCTAGGGCATGGCTAAAAGAAATGGAGAAAGCTTTCGAAATACTGAGGATAGAGGAAGATCAGAAAACAGTTTTTGCAGCCTATCTCTTAAAGGGAGAGGCAAATTACTGGTGGGAAGCTAAGAAGAATCTAGAGGAAGCGGGAGTGATAACCTGGGAGCGTTTCACTAGGGTGTTCCTAGAAAAGTATTCTCTTAGGTATTTAGAAAACCAAATGGAATTAAAGTTTCTGGAGTTAAAACAGGATAACCTAACAGTAGCAGAGTATGAAAATAAATTTACAGAACTGTCGAGGTTTGTTCCCGAGTTTGTGCGTACTGAAGAACAACGTGCAAAAAGGTTTCAACAAGGGTTGAAACCCTGGTTACGAACGAGAGTGGCCCCATTTGAGTTGACTGATTATGCTGCAGTGGTTCAAAAGGCATCAATTATAGAGGCCGAGAGTGAGCAGGCTCAAATAGGTCGAGAGAATAAGAAAAGAAGATTTGAGGGCCCAAAAGGAGGTTCAAGTGAGGGAAGCTACTTTAACAAAGGAGGTAAAGGACAAAAATCTCAATTTGTGGGAAAGTCGGGGGGTAACAAGACTACTAGTGAGACGGTGAATCAGGGTGGTAAATCTTCAGGGACATTTCAGTCCAATCAATCACGACCACCATTACCAGATTGTGACACGTGTGGTAAGAAGCATATAGGAGTCTGTAGAGTGCTGGGAGTAACTTGTTTTAAGTGTGGACAAAAAGGACACTACCTTAACCAGTGCCCATCAACTGATGCAAACCCTAAAAGAGATGTTAAGTGTTACCAGTGTGGGAAATTAGGACACATTGCTAGAGATTGCCGTTCAGGTGGGTCATATGCGCCAGGACAGAGTGGGGCTGCTTCAAATAGGCCTACTGCTAGAGTGTACAACATGACCTTAGGGGAAGCGTTGACGAAACCAGATGCTGATACAGGTACTTGCTTTTCGATTTAAATTTTGTGTGTAAGTCTTTGGTTAAGGATCGACTTAATCAATTAATGGAATAAATAAGTTAATAAAATAGATAAGGAAAATCAGTATCTGTTAAGGGCTAGGAAACGTTATGAAAAGAAATGTAGGAGTGTTTTGGGAAAACACAAGCTCATTGAGACGAACAGGAAATATATATTATAGGTAGTATTTTCTTATAATTGTTTTAAAGAATATTATTAGAGCTTATTTTCTGGAAAATTTTACAGAGAGGAGCTATAGGAATATTGAGGAGTTAATATTTATGTCATGATAGAGATCAGAAGATGGTCAAACCATAAGTGAGATACACTACCATTCAGGAAAGGTCAATGTGGTGGCGGATATCTTCGTCAAAAGAGGAAGGAGAGATGAGATAATATGGAATGACTGGAAACAGATTAAAGGACTGCTATTGATAAACTAAATGGCATGTTGATGAATGACAAGGAAGTTATGTTGGTGTATTTCTGCGCAAACAAGATAGAGATATTATGAAAGGAAAAGGATAGAAGAAATAGGGTGGAAGTTAGAAGGTGTGAATGAGAAAGATACCCATGGACATTTTCAACATGATTCCGGGACGGAATCCTTTTAAGGGGGGAAGACTGTAATAACCCTAACTTTAGAAAGGCTACAGTGCCCAAATGAATAGTGATCTTGAGGAATCCAGGGAAATGCTGTGTAGGTACTCTATATTAGGGATGGAAAATGAGTGAACAGAAACCATATTAGTATTGTACATTGAAAATAAGTGACTCGAAATGACGATGGATTTTAGAAATTCCTGAATTTTGATTTCGAGGATTTTGAGCTCGAACGAACTTCTATATCTTGGATATCAAGGAGTATAGAAATACTAAAAGAATTATATATTGAGGAATTAGTGAATTTAAGTTAAACCAGGGGATTATTAAGTTAAGAGAATACCAAAGGAAATTGGATTTGTAAAGGATTTCGAAAACCACTGGATAGTGAGATACATTCGAAACGAATCACAATTAGACGAGTATGGAGACTAAGTAACCAAGGTTAGTAAGTGATAAAGATATTTACCACATTAATATTTATAAGGTTATTAGTAAATACTTAAGATTAAAAGAACAAGCTTACAAAATACTCATCCATGACATCACACCTTACATCATCTTCCACTAACTCAAAATTTAGGACAAATTAGTCATTTAACCATGGATTTTCTACTAAACTCTAGAACTCTTGATGGATTAGGATGAGATGAGATAAGACTAGCAAGCAAACACAAAAAAATCTCTCCATTTCTCCACCTTTCTTCCATTCGAATTTTTGTAGAAAAAAGAAAAAAAAAATTCAAAACCCTAGCTCTCTTCAATAACAATTCAAGGGAAAAATCATGGAGCTTCTTGGAGGTTAGGAAGGATCATTTACAAAGTTTCAAGGCCAACCATCATCATTTAGCAAGGTAATAAAATCATGGAAGCTGTTAGAAAAGATGATGAATAGTGTTTTCAAGTGTTAACTTTGTTTTAATGGTTTCTTTTAGTGATTCAAGCTAGTATAAGGTTGATTAAGGATATATCAAGGATTGTTAAGGGTTATCAAAGCTTCAAGAAGGTATAATCATGCTTGCTCTTTTATATTTATGGTGGATATTGTTTGGTTTAGTGATTAAGTAGTGTAAATGTTAAGATTATGATGTTATATGTGTTTGTAAGTGGTTTGAGTTAAATATGGAAGTGTTTGGGATTGTAACCATGGCTGGTGAAGAAGACCACATGGTGTAGGTGATGATTATGGTGTTTGATAATTGATTTGGAGGAGTTGGATTTATGGAAAGTACGAAATTATAGCCGTTATAATGCCCGATTTTCGTTAGGATGTAAGTTGCCCTGTTTTGGACCCCCTGCATCCGTACGGTACCCTACTGTCCAGGTTCCTAATTAACTATGAAATGATAGAGCTTAGTTCATAGATCGTTTTGATATAAGGTGCGTTAAAATCTGATGAACGGTTTAAGAGAAAAGTCAGTTTTAGTGAAAGCGGTTCAGAAACCGAGAAACCGTAAATGTATCAAACTTGAGGTTACAATTACTATACTTTAACATTGTTAAAAGTCACGAAATTTTGGGATATGGTAGTAGTGTGGTCAAAGAACTATTTCCAGTTGACCTTACAATAAAATTCGAAATTTAAAAATTATAAGAAATTCTGCAGTCGAGTGTGGTCGTTAAGGGAAATGGTGAAAACCCCTGAAACTTCGATTAAGGTTTTAAATGGCTAAGTTCTTGAACCTTTGGGGTAATAAGAATATGTTAAACATATATTAAAGTTTCAAAAGGTAATGTTATACAAGAGTGTAGTGAGTAAGAGATGTGGTTCTAACGACGGTCCTTTTGTGTTTATAGAAACTCCGGAAGAGGGACGAGCCATACCGTCAGGATATCGAAACCGAGGCAAGATTTTTTCTATCCTTATTTGTAAAACTACTTATCTTCACAAAGAAACTTGATTTCGTGGAATATATATGTGATGCTATTATTACTATATTGTGAAGAAATTGTCTTCCTTGAGTATTAATATTGAAAAGAAAGATATACGAAGATGTATATGAATATGGATATGAGTATAAGATGTATATGAATATGAATAAGAGTATGAGATGGATATGTATAGAGATGATTATGCATGAATTGAACATGCCTTATGATTATGAGAATAAGAGAGAATGGTATCAGTTGTTATCGAGGGTTATATGGTTATAATATTATATTAAAAATGTTCTTTTTGAGTATCAGCGGTTTAATAAACATTATTTGATTATCATGCATTACTCTTAAAATAGATGGAATATTTTACGAATATAAAAGTATATTTGATTTCTGAATATGAAAGAGAGGTCTGAATCATAATCAAAGCATTATGACATATATATTTTATAGAAGTAATGTGCGAGAATGGAAATGATATGAGAGAATGATAGGTGGAAATGAAAGTGAGAAAATGGAAATGTGGAATGATATTTTGAAAAGAGAATAATGATGTGATAAAGAGTGGGATTGCAACAGACGTGCGTAAGTGGCTGTGTCAGGGCTGTGTGCGACACATTCCAGCATTTATTATTTTTATTACGGCACGAAGATGCCAAGGGAGGATGTTAGCAGGTGGCCTTCCTCCAGGGATGATTTTCATTCCTTCTACCGGTAGTAAAAAGAGAGCAGGTACGATTAGGCGACTGATCATCGTCCTAACGTATCAGGCGACAGCAGATATCCCCAATGTTTTTGAAAAGAAAGTGTAGACAATGGTTTTCAGATTTCTATACTGAAAACAGAATAATGATATGAGATGATGGAATTATGATTACAGATGAAGAAAAACTGATATTATATTATTTCAGATTTCTATACTGAAAACAAAATAATGATATGAGATGATGGAATTATGATTACAGATGAAGAAAAACTGATATTATACTAATTTAGATTTCTTTCTGATAATAGTAAGTGGATGATGTATTATTAAATGAGAGCTCTATTCTTCCTTAAGGATTTTAATTGTTTCCTGCTATTATATATGCATATACATATATGTATACTCGTTCACATTTTAAATTTTAGTTACAGTATGATCTTGCTGAGCTATTATAGCTCACTCTTGCTACTTATGTATATAGCAGCTAGGTCCCATGCCGATACTACGTACCACACCCCGCAAGAGGGTAAGGGAAAGGCGACCTTTTGAGCGTGTGCTGGCAACCATCCCCGAGGTAGTGACAAGCGAAGGGGTTTAGTATACTTATGTAAATTAAGTGTGTAAGTTGTAATAAACTTTAGTTGTTGAAGTGCTTCCTGTAGAAGCTTTGTTCAACAATGTACTTAGTAAATTCTGGGCTTGTAATAACTGTTAACTTTAAAACTTTTAAATATTGTGGATGTTGTTCTATGAGCATATGACTGGTGTGTGTGTGTATTAGTGTGGGGTCAATTGCTTAATTATCAAATATATATATATAAAAAAAAAACAACTCAAGAGATATTGATATTGAATGGAAATTGGACCTTGACGGCCCGGATCCTTGAATGATTTATTTGAATGATTTATTAGTGTGGGGTCAATTGCTTAATTATCAAATATATATATATAAAAAAAAAACAACTGAGTCGCCTATTCATGCTCCTCTTGAATGATTTATTTGAAAATGGAAACCAATGAATTTGAGCTTGAAATTCCTAGGAGATTAGTTTCTTGAATTATAGGACTCACCTTAAAAATTACAAGATCAAATGATGGTTGGAAGTGGGATTTTGGATTTGGAATTTTGGAAAGGGCCGAATGGAATGCTTCATGAGAGTGTTGGTGTTTTAGCTTTGTTACTTTGATCAATAATGCATAAGGTGGAGTCTTGAACAATATCTCATCTTATGTTCCACTTTATTAAAGTGATGATGCAAGCAATGATGTGTTTTTGTGAGGACAAGTGTCAAGAATTGGATGATTGTAAGCTAACTAGTTGGTTTGTTTTGCTAAGTACTAGTTCATTCCATGACCATGCTAGTTACTCTTGCCCACTTGGTTACTAGATATTTGTTCTAGTAGCTTGCACAAGACTCTTGCTTCCTCTGCTTGTTTCTTTGTTCATTTATTGCTTAATTCGCTAATCGTTCGAGGGAATAATTCAATCGTCTCTAGTTAGGGTTTTACCGGGAATCCTCTTAATATTTCTATAATTATTCTCACTTCTTTTCTATAATCTTGGATTCCAACTTTCTCGAATCTTATTAAATAAGTCCCTAAATCGTTCCGTATCTTGAGAATCTTGGGAAAAATTAAAGTGCCGATTTTCAGAATCCGACAGCTTTTACATACACTCTTTTTCCCTTCGGATCAATAATACGAACTCAGAATTTCGTTCCGGGTACTTCTATATAGCGTCGTCTAATAATATTCTCAATTACACCAAAATCACTATTCATCCTTATTCTTTACTTATTCATCTAGGGTTGTACAATTGTCCGTATTCTCTTTCGATCGTTCCTTAACCTTTTTACGGAACCACTGGATTAATCGCTATCGATCTGGATGACATGAGAATATTCTCCTGCTTGGAATTGCCATATCTTATTCCCTTAGGAGATAGATTATTCTTACCTATGTTGTCACCCTTTAGCATTCTTCAAGACATAGAAATAATAAAGTCGAATTCCATTCATTCTTTTAAAACATCAACTGTTACATTGTAGCCGTAGCCACTATTCATTCTTACATCATTAAATAAATAAAAGTTTTTAATTCTACCCAAAATTTGGGTTCTTACAGGAAGCCTAGCATCTACTCCAGAAACTCGATCTTCAAAGAAGGCCAAATTCTCATAGCAAGGCACCCCCATGAGTGATGCTGAGCAATTCTACCGGCTCACAGGTGGGCAAATCCCTATTGAGATGATTTCTGGGTAGTCAAAACAAAAAAATCCTGATGCCGCCAGGTCTATGCTATTTTTTGCCGCTGAGAGCTTCTTCCATCAAATGAGATTGTCCAATCAGCTTGCCTTGGCTACCCGCGGGGATATGCGGCTCAGAGATGAAATGAAGTAATTGAAGTCTGATATGCACGTTCTCGAGGATAAGAGGAAGAAGTTGTCAGATGCTAATAAAAAGTTAAAGGGTGATCAGTCGACAACGACTAAAGAGAAGGATAAGCTTAGTAAGTTGGCATCCAATCGGGATAAGGAAAAAGAGGAGATGACAACCGCCCACGATGCAGTAGTTAAAGAGCTGAAAACCAAAGTTGAGGCCTTGTAAGCTATCGCTAAGAGGTACAAAGAGGCTTTGCCCGAAAGGTATAAAATGGGATTTGCTAAAGGTGTTTATGACTACATGAGATCAACCTGGAAGGCGATGTCGGACCTCGATTGGGCGCTCCTGGTTGAGGATGCGGTAGCCCAGGTTGAAGGTTTCAAGGCGGAAGCTGCAAAGATGAAGGTTTCTAAACCTAAGGTTGTGTCTACATCTCCGGTTACCCAGGTTGAGACTGCTGAACGTACCTCTACCCCCGATGCTAAGGTCGAGGCTTTCGCGGTAGCGGTCGAGGTTGCTCCAGGTGATTCTCCCATAAAGGTTGACCCTGTTGAGGATTCCCATAGCTCTGGGGCCACTAAGGATGCTCCTTCTACTTAATTAAACTTCCTCATGTTAAGCTAATCAAATATTTACGTTATCGCAAGTAAACTTGGTTTTATTGGTTTATGAACTTTTAGTTTATCAAGGGGGTGGGCTCCTGAACGCTCCACATGTGTAATTCTGAATCTTTTATCCTTAACTGGTTATGGTCGTGGGCCTTGGTTTCTTTTGAATTTATTTTAATCGCATAATGCATGCTTCTTTAATCATTTCTACGTCTCTTCATAGATGTAGTTGTTGTGTTATCTACGTAGTGGTAATTTTGTTACAAATCATGACATAAGTACTCTCGCATATTTTATTCGCATAACGAATGCATAAAGGTAATTAAGTAACTATGTTTAGACTGAGTAATATGATCATAACTAGAAGCAACTATCGAACTCTAACAAGTAATATGATCCTTTGAATAATCCTAAAGTATATCTATGCGAACACTTAGAGGATATATGCCATATTTACGTTGATTAAGGAAATGACTGGTAAATCATGAATCAAGGATTGAGCAGTTGGATGGTGATGCAATGTAGAAGTGTACTTGAGTAGTTATGGAAACACGTACCTGGATAGGCAGCCAACAAAATGGTAAACTACTTGTACCTTAGTTCGCATGGTTACCACCTCGGGTGTAGGGGTACCATCCGGTAACCCTATAGTGTTTGGAAGCCCATAGTATGGAAACTTTGACTCTGGGAGCCCTACTGCCGGTAACCCATTCCTGGTAGCCTGGGTGCCGGAAGTTCAGCCTGGAAGCCTATGTTCCGGGAGCCTTAATTATTTTATGAGCCAAGTATGATAATACTATGTGAGTCATTCCTGCAAAGCTGTGTTAGTAATATATTTGGGAAACCATATGAGCCGTCACTAGGAACCTCGTAGTTTAATAATTAAAGGACCTGTGTATGCCAATCAGGGTTCCATACATGATTAATGATCAAGGAAGCCATGTGTGCCGATCAGGGTTCCACACATGACTAATAATAAAGGGATCCATGTGTGTCGATCAGGATTCCACACATGCCCAAATAATCATGAAAGAAGTCGGGTGTACCAATCAGGGTTCCACACATGACTAATAACAAGGAAGCCATGTGAGCCAATCAAGGTTCTACACATGACTAATAATAAAGGGATCCATGTGTGTCGATCAGGGTTCCACACATGCCCAAATGATCATGAAAGAAGCCAGGTGTGCCGATCAGGGTTCTACACATGACTAATAACAAGGAAGCCATGTGAGCCAATCAAGGTTCTACACATGACTAATAATATAGGGATCCATGTGTGCAAATCAGGGTTTCACACATGCCCTAAAATAATCATGAAGGGATCCATGTGTGCCGATCAAGGTTCCACACAAGCCCTAGTTGTCAAGGAAGCCATGTGAGCCAGTCAAGGTTCCACAAATTACTAATAATAAAGGGATCCATGTATGCTGATCAGGGTTCCACACATGCCCTAAATAAACATGAAAAGTTTAAAATTCTGATAATTTCAACCTATCAAGCTAAGAGGTGTATTCACTACTATGCCCCTAGTTCTGAATGGTAGTCTAGCTGCCATGTAGAACTATGCTTGTAGGTTTTCCATATCTTTCTCTTCTCAAATATTTATAAGTGGTAAATGTAAAAGGAAACAATCAACTTCTTCTTTTACTGAAAATTGAAAGAGTACGATTACATCAAACTTCATCCGAAAAGGGTATGCATCCACTACCCCCCGGGCATCTACTGAAAATCATGAAATCATAAGAACTGAAAAGGAAATGACACAACCACAACTAATAGGTTGCCTTTATTCATCCTAAGCCTGAAAGAGGCCTACGTTTTCTTGAAAAGAGTCTTACTGATAATACTTCTTGAGGTGCTCGGCATTCCAAGCATGGGGAATAGTGTTCCCATCCATGTCTTCAAGATGGTAGGTGCCTTCTAAAAAAATAGATTTATTTTGTAAGGCCCTTCCCAATTTGCTCCAAAGGATCTATGCCCGGGAAACCGCATGTTGGGCATCATTCTTCTTAGTACCAGGTTGCCCACCTTGAGGGGTCGAGGGCGTACCTTGTTGTTATAGTATTTGCGGGTTCTCTGCTGGTAAGCCTCAAGTTTCAGCTGGGCGGTAGCCCGTGTTTCTTCCACCATATCCAGGGCCAACCTCTGGTTTATCTCATTTACCCCTTGATTAAAGTTATCCCTTCTGTAGGATCCCGCTCCTACTTCCACACGAACCATAGCCTCACAGCCATAGGCTAGCACATAGGTGATAGGTCCCAAATAAGGGTGAAATAAGCTAGAAGGGGGGGGGTTGAATAGCTTATTACCTTTTTAAAATTTAGAGCTTGGCATTTTGAAATTTCTTTCTTCTTTTAAAATTAATTACTTAAAAATAATTAATATAAAATGCGGAAAATAAAAGAGAGAAAGATAAATTGAATGACACAGTCGATTTATCCTGGTTCGCGATGCCGCAATCCCCTAACAGATTCGAACACCCCTGCTCCAGTCCCCGAGCTCCTCCCGAACTCGAGATTTCTTCCACTATAAGTAAAATACTCCTTATAGTAGGCGGAGAAGCCTTTACAACCACTATGTATTTATCTTAGAGCCTAACTTCACGTTACCTCCTCAAAATACTATAGCAACCACTTGCAAGATTATCTTGGAGCGTAACTCCCCGCTACCTCCTCAAACGCTATACAAGAAAACCCCTTACGAGTTTATCTTGGAGCGGAACTCCCCGTCACCTCCTCACAACCACGTAAGTAACCCTTTGCGTAGACTTTGTGTAAATATAATTGATATGGTTAATATCAGTGTTTAAGTTTTACAGGGAAAAACAGAGTTTAACTTGAAACAGGAAGCAGTCAGAGTTTAGTTAAACTCCGACAGTTGGAAGCTCGACAGAGTTTGCTATACGCTGACAAAAGGAAGCAGCTAAACTCTGTTGAACAGAAGCGTTTGCTGGTCAGTAACAGAATTATTGAAGATAATTATGGAAGCGATATCTTTGAAGATTGGATAGCTGTCAAAGGAAGTCGTGCTGACTAGAAAGACGTGTAGCAATCATAATTGATAATATTTGTATAGCTGATTTATAGGAGAATCAATTATCGATTGTACGTAGCTGTATATCTTTATAAATACAGTTAGGTTAACCCTAGAAGGGTATCGATCGTGTAACACAATATCTTTTCATTGTAACCTAAGCAGCTCTTTGTGATATTTTACATCATTGAGAGATAAGTTAATTCCAAACAGTTTTTAAAGTTATTTAAGAACTTATTGTTATTCTCTCATACTTAGTTGATTATAATCTGTGTATTCGGCCTAACAATTGGTATCAGAGCTTAATCTGTTAATTTAATACAGTTTAAGATCTACACACACAACTATAATCAATGGCAGAAATTCCTCCTCCAACAACAGGCTCTAGTGCTGAGTAGGCTCAACCTGCAACTGTGAGCCGATATGAGACAATCAGGGTTCCTATTCTCAAACCAGCAGAATACTCAACCTGGAAGGTGAAAATGGCTATGTTTCTGGAGGCTACAGATCCAGAATATCTTGACAGAATTTATGAAGGCCCTCATAAGCCTACAAAATTATCTGTTGTTACTGCTGGACAGGAAGCAAAATCTATTCCAAATGAGAAGAAAGATTTGACTCCTGAGGACATTTCATCCATTGGTAAGGATGCAAAGGTTAGACATCTGCTTCGTAGTTCATTGGATAATGTTATGTCTAACAAAGTGATCAATTGTAAAACTGCAAAAGAGATCTGGGATGGTCTAGAGGTTAGATGTCAGGGAACTGCTGTAATCAAGAAGAATAGAAGGAACATACTCACACAGGAGTATGAACACTTTGAGGCTAAATCTGAAGAATCAATGACAGAAACCTTTGACAGATTCTGTAAGCTACTTAATGATCAGTCACTGGTTAATAAAGAATATGATCTAGAAGATTGAAATCTCAAGTTTCTTCTTTCTCTACTTGAGAAGTGGGATGTTAAGACAACCACTATTAGAGACAACTATGATCTGGCTGATACTGATATTGATGAGATCTATGGGTTGCTCAAGACTCATGAACTGGAAATGGAACAGAGAAGTAGAAGATCAGGCAAGAAGTCAAAGTCTGTTGCTCTAAGAGTTGAAGAAAGACCCTCAAAGAAGGAAGCATTAAGGAAGAAGGCAAAAGGAAAAGCTTTGGTCATTCATTCTGAAAGTGAGTCATCAAACTCTGATGTTGACGCAAACACAGATGGATCATCTGATTCTGAAGATGATGAGGAAATGATGCAAATGGCTGCTTTGATGGTAAAGACCTTCAAGAAGATGGGATTCAAGAACTTCAAGAAAGGAAAGAGATTCTCCAAGAATGATTCAAAGTCTGACAAGAAGAATTTCAGCAAATCTGAGAGAAAGGATACCAAATCTGGGAAAAGAGACAAGTCTGAGATTCAATGCTACAAGTGTAAGGAGATGGGTCACTATGCTCCTGAGTGCAAGAAGGGTAAAACTGAGAAGGCACTCTTCACTAAAGGCAGAGATTGGGCAGACACCTCTGACTCAGATGAGGATGTGAACTATGCTCTCATGGCTACTACTGTTGATGAAGCTGAAGATTCTGAAAACAAGGTACCTCTAATTACCTATGATTATAATACTAATGATATAACTTAATTAAGAATATATCATAAAGCTTTGCATATCAGTTATAGGGATCAGACTTTAGAGAATGAGAGAATCAAAACTGAGAATTCTGAACTCAAAGAGAGAAATAAGGTTGTAGAAGAGAAACTTGCTAACATGCAGCAAGTTCAAAAGGAGAGAGATGATGTTGTCTATCTTGAACAAGAGTTGTTAAGTAAGTATAAACAACTAGAATCTGAATTGGAGAAGGCAAATCACATTATTAAAACTTGGACTCACTCTGGAAAAGACACTCAAGAAGTTTTTCAATCAGACACTGTAGGTCTAGGTTATTCTGAGGAAGATGAACTTAGGTTTCAGAATACAGTCAAGATTAGACCACCTCTTCCACCTAAGAAATTTGGAACATTTGTTAATGGAATAAGTGAACCTAGGTTTGAATGTGGAAAAGAAGCTGTTAAGAAAGAACCAGTAAAAACTAGTGTTAAACAGGTTAATATTGGCTTAATGACAGATAAACAACTTAAGCATAAGCTTAAGGAGTTAAAATCTGTTAAGAAACAGAAAGTGTCTAGAAAGAACGGAAATGGTAAAGTAGGCATCAGTCAAGGTAATTATCCAATGCTTGCTACTTTAGCTCCAAGAAAGACATGTCATAACTGTGGTAGCACTAATCATCTTGCTAGTTTTTGCAGGAAGAACAAAAACATTAATTCTTTACCTTCTAAGTCTGAAGTAAAGAAAGATAATGTTAGAAATAGACCACAGACTTTATGCAAACACTGTGGAAGCACTTGGCATTCTATTTATACTTGCAGAAATTATCATGCTATTTATCATAATTACTATGAACTGAAACCTAATCTGAAATGGGTTAGGGTTAATTTTGCAAGTGTAAATTCTGACAAAGTTAGCTTAAACTCTGATAGTGTAAATTCCGCTTCTAAAGCTAACAAAATTAAGAAAGTCAAAGGATCCAAGAAAGTCTGGATCCTTAAATCTAATCCTCAGTAATTGTTTGTGATTGCAGGGCATCAGGGAAAGCATCCTGGTCGTGGACAGTGGATGTTCAGGACACATGACTGGAAATAAAGCCCTGCTATCAGAGTATGTGGAGAACGCTGGCCCAAAAGTTTCCTATGGAGATGGCAACATAGGACATACTCTGGGATATGGCAATATTAATCTTGGAAGTGTCATCATCACAAATGTAGCTCTAGTTCCAGGACTCAAGCATGATCTGCTATCTGTGAGTCAAATCTGTGACAGAGGTTTTCATGTAGATTTTCAACCTGAATACTATGAGGTTATCAGCAAAACCACAGGGAAAGTTGTTTTAGTTGGACAAAGGCGCAACAATATCTTTGAAGCAAGCTTGTTGACAAACTCTAATGGAAAAACTATGTGCCTGTCAACAAGAATGTCCAATAAAGAGAGTTGGAAGTGGCATAAGAAACTCTCTCATTTGAATCTGAAGAACATCAATGAGCTGATAAGAAAGGATCTTGTTAGAGGACTTCCAAAGTCTTTGTTAAATGTTGATGGTCTGTGTGATTCATGTCAAAAGGCCAAATAGAGGAAGACTTCTTTCAAGAGCAAGTCTGAATCTTCAATTGTTGATCCATATCATCTTCTACATGTTGATCTCTTTGGACCAGTGAATGTCTTGTCAATTGGAAGGAAGAAATATGCTCTAGTCATTGTTGATGAATATACCAGATACACTTGGGTGTATTTTCTAGCAAAGAAGGACGAAACTGCATGTGACGCCCCCAAATCTGAGGTCAAAGATTCAGGTCGTCACATCATCATCCAACCATATCATACCTGTATTAACTTTACAACTCAACAATACATCCATCCAGACCTCAATCTTACACACAAACAAGTTAGAGCCTCAGAAACGATAATCAAAAGTGCCACTAAATATTACAATTCATTTGTACAAATCAGAATCTTACGCAATTCCACTTATACAACTATACTTGAAGACAAGTCTTACTATTACAGTTGAAAACCTATCAGACTTACTCTGTAGTATTTATCAGGATCTAAATCATCTCCGGGGTAAATCTTCTACTCCTCTTCTGCTGTTGCGGAGTTAACCGACCAAATTCTTCTCTTTCTGAAAAGTTTTATAAAGCAAGAATGAGCTACATAATGCTCAGCAAGTTCACCACTTTGAAAAATAATAACGTGGTTTATTTCGAAAACATTCCCAACTATATGGGTATATATCTCAGATTTCAAAACATAATTGGACAATATATATGTCCGAGTTTGAATAAAACATCTATACTCACTATGGAGCTTTAAGAATAACATATGAACCCTTTATAAGGTTCCTATTTCGATATATCACAAGTTTGGAAATATATACATATGAGTATATCATTTTCGGCAAAACACTCTACGATTAACATACTGTTCAGGGAATACCTCATTGCAAACCTCTTTCCTTCCATTAGCTTAGAAGGTTTCTCATACAAAAACATTTCATTCTTTGAAACAATTGCAAGAGTGCACTAACACGTGCCAATCTTTATAGAAAATCTTGCAGTTCTAGATACTGCAAGATGTCAATATTTTTCTTATCAAAAACCACTCTATCGGCAACTTGGCGCTTAGGCCCAAGAAGCAGTGTTTGAATATTTTTCCAAAGTGGAGGATGGGACTGGAAGAAAACATAAAAACCTGATAGGGATTAACGATGATCAGTCGCCACATCCAAGTCCAATAATCCGCGGGTCTTCTCTACCGGTAGAAGGATAGAAACTACATCCGTAACTATCCTCGGGTGAAAACTACATCCGTAATCACCCTCGATGAAAACTACATCCGTAATCATCCTTCGGCAACACCTGGGTCGGAATAATAATTGATGGACCGCCTGGCTCACGGCCGCTTACACATCCCGGGAATCGTTCGTCAACGATTCCCATACCTGCCAGAGTCCCTTTTTCTTTTACTTTTAAAACTGGATTTTGAATGAAAACTGAGTAGTTGAGGTCCGACATCAGTCGACCGATTGATTCTTGAAATTGTATAAGAAGCAAAACCTGACCGGGGGTTTTCGCAAATGTTTTGAGTTCGAAAGAGTTCGAGTTTGAAAGTATTAATGGTTTCTTGGATTAGCTTTATCTTTAAAATAAAGAACAATAATTAATAAATGATATTTTAAGATTTAATATTAATAATCAATAAAATAACTATTTAATAAAATAAACTTTTAATCCAAGATAGGGTTTCGAGTATTTACGAAGATATAAAAATAATTACTTGAGTATACGATACTCCCCGAATGACCCTTCGGGTTTTCGCAATTTAATTACGATATAATAATATACCGCTCCCCGGTATATACGGACCGCTACGACCTCTATTGCTAGAGTCGTTGTCCGAGGAAAACATTTCAATCTAAGTTCAAGGGGTACAAACATATATGTACTTATATATCTCAATTGCATCAATACTTCGATAAACATAACATTTGATATGATTGAAAACTACAAACACAACAATGAAGTCCTTGTATATGTAAGTTTTGAAAAGTAAACTTGCCTTGGTGTGGTTGGGGTGGTCGAGCGTGCGGAGTGGAACGATCTATACATAAGCAATAACCGTTCGTTAGTACCTTAACAATATCTCTTTAATTGCGGGGTTTTAGGGGGTACAAAATTAACTTAACGACTTCGTCTTATGACACTCTAGCCCCACTATAGGTTCATGTCACCACTCGATTACGCTCGTCACTATTCGACTTAATTTGGTTACCATATCCAAGTCATGTCCATTACCCCTAGAATTATACTCCATTTAACGACTTTTTCCCTTGCGCGAATTTTACTCTAGCATTTTTATAAACTTGAAAAATTCATATTTTAATCCAATTCTTTTTGGGTAGCCTTCACCACTGCATTTCCTAGCTTCTCTAATTTTTCCATGATCCCACATAAATGTTTAGGGGTTTAAACAAAGTTCACAATGGGACCATTTAGTGCAGTCCGGAATCCAGAAACACATTTTACTTCTCCGGCCATAACTTAAAATCCATACCTCACCTAGTCATGAACCTTATATTTCCAGAAACTAAATTCAAATACCTTTCCAACAATATATGGTAGGACCTCAGGGGACAATATATGGGGGTTCAAAACCATCTTACAAGACAGGTCAAGTTCCTGGAAAAACTCAGCATGTTTGTTTCACTTAAATCAACCAAGATTCTTACTTCCACAACACAACCAACATCTAAGTCACCAAGTTCATACTTTATAACATTCATGGAGATACATATACCATCCACAAGCATCAAAATTACAACCACAACACTATAACTCAAGATCTATATCATCCATCACTTGAACATCCAAGATTAACACAAATATACATGGATCTATCATTGAACATCATAAACACTACATGGCCAAGAGGGGTTAGGGTTTTTATACCTTCTTGAGTATCTAGGAGCCTTGGGTAAGCCTTACAAATCTCAAGAACACCTTGAATGATCTCCTACAACCCTTATAATCCAAGATCTATAAGAAAAACTTAACATTGTTACTATTCACAATAACTTTAACAATTAATATCTTGAAAATCAATGGATGAAAGGGCTTGGAATTCTTAGTATACCTTTCTTAGATGATGTAGAGAGCCTAGGAATTATGCCTTGAATTATGAATAAGGAGAAGTGGAAGAAAGAAAAATTTCTTCCTTGGTTTCTTGCTTGGGCCGAGAGCTTTGTTCAAGGGGGGGGGGAGAGTGTTTTGTGTTTTGTTTTTGTGTTGGTTGAAATAATTGTAAAGTGGTTGGGTGATATGTGTTAGTGTATGTATATGTGATACATGGTACAAGTCTAGGTATGGCCTCCATGTACTCTTGTCTCTCTTGGAAAAAGTAATGCTAACTAGTTACTATTCCTCTTGTCCACTTGGTTTAACTAGTTTGCTTTTCCTAACTACTTAGTTGCATGGGACTTGCATGCAATACTACTCCTTGTATCATTATTCTTCCACCAATGCTTGTCACTTAATCTTTAATTCGTACCGTATCTTAATTAATTCCTCGTAATAATATTTTGTCGCGTAGAGATTTCTCTTATAATTCCTTAAGTACTTAATTGTGTAAATTCCTCGAATATCCATAATTCCTCGTCATAATCCTTAATAAATCTTTTAATACTCTAATCATTCTCAAATCCCAAGTTTTATAAATCTTACTAACAATAAGACTCTTGCCCTCAACAATCTTCTCTTTCTCTTACATAGTGAATGTTACAACATAGTTTCTCAGACAATCAATCCCATTAAACAACAGGGATGACTAGAAAGGTTCCAATTTGACAATGTCACATGATATTAAATAAAAGAAAATAGTGCAAAAATTAGGGTTCTTACAGCCTCCCCTCCTTAAAAGGATTCCTTCCCGGAATCAGGTTGAAAACAGTTGGGGGTGCTTTTCACGCATCGTGCTATCTAGTTCCCATGTTGATTCTTCGACATTCTGGTTCCTCCACAAAACTCTCACTAGTTTGACAACCTTGTTCCTCAGCACCTGTTCTTTTCTATCCATGATTTCTACGGGTTGCTCCACATATGTTAAGTCTGGTTGCAGATCCACTTGGTCATATTCTATCACATGTCGGAAGTCGGTATGGTAGGGTCGTAGCATGGACACATGGAACACATTATGTACTTGCTGCAAGCTTGGGGGTAAAGCCAATTCATAGGCTAACTTTCCAACTCGTCTCAAAATCTCAAAAGGTCCAATAAATCCTGGGCTTAGCTTCCCCTTCTTACCAAATCTCATCAATCCCTTCCACGGTGATACCTTCAACATCACAAACTCTCCTACCTCATATTCTTTGTCCTTGCGGGTCTGGTCCTCATACTTCTTCTGTCTGTCTTGGGCCGCTACCAGCCGTCCTCTTATGAGCTCGATAGTTTCTCTTGTCTGTTGGACCAGTTCAGGCCCTAAAATCTTCCACTCTCCAACCTCTTCCCAACACAAGGGAGACCGACATCTTTGTCCGTATAAAGCTTCATATGGGGGCATTCCTATACTCGCATGGTAACTGTTGTTGTAGGAAAATTCGATCAACGGCAAGTGGTCATCCCAACTTCCCTTAAAATCGAAGGCACATACTCTCAACATGTCCTCTATGGTCTTGGATGGTTCTCTCGCTCTGTCCGTCTGATTGGGGGTGGTATGCAGTACTCATGTTTAACTTGGTCCCCACACAATCCTAAAAACTCCTCCAGAACCTGGAGTTGAACCTTGGGTCTCTACCAGATACAATGCTCACAGGAACCCCATGCCTTACCACGATCTCCTTAGATATCTCATAAAATTTGACCATTCGAAATAATGGGTTTCGTAAAAACTAATGACTTTTACATACACTCGTCTGTACCATAAAGACGTAATATCAATTCGAAATCTTCATTTAATAATTCGTACATATCGTGATTGCAAAAATTCCTCAGCCACCCATAAAATTACTATTCTTCCAGGTTTCGAATATTCCCGAAAATTAGGGTTAATGCAGTCTCCTCTCCTTAAAAGGATTCTATCTTAAGAACCTAAGGATAATAGTTGTGGATACAATTCCAACCTTACCCTTTCCAACTCTCAGGTTGACACTTCAACCCTATTGTTCTCTCCCTTGGTCTCACCAACGCCTTAATGTTGTTCCTCAACGCATACTCTCCTCGACCTGTATTCCTTATCGGTTGTTCTATGATTGAAAATTTCTATCCCACTACTTATACGTTCCTCTTCTACCTTGTTCATAGTATCCGTGTTGAGTCCTTGTATCGTTGGCCCGTGAATACTTTGTGGTCGTGTTTTATAATCTGAGACAACGTCAATACGCATGGTATTCCTCACATTCCTTGGCTTGATCAGCACGCATGTGTTGCCTCCCGCCAGCCGTTACCACTTGCTATGGATACTGTATAGTCTTCAGTATATGTCGAACTAGTTCAGCTACTATATCCCTCGTTTATTGACTTCTTCGTAGCGCAAGAAAAGCGAAACTTCTTCTTTCACAGTACGCTTTACAAGAGACGTCCTTACGTTCGCAGGGTGATGATCGTGATAACAACATTCATTTCATGGATAAGTTTTTATTCTCGATTTCCCCGTGAAATCTAAGGCACGACACTAAATACAAATTCGATCGTCTGGATAATTCTTCTTCCCTGTCAGTCAACCACAGATCAAATTAGTACATACGCTCAATCTCTTTGTTAAATATACCTGAAAGCACCTTAAATATTCGAAGTTTAACCTTAAGTCTTTATCTGACGTAATCGCTGCAGAAGTTTTATATCGCACCACCATCTCTTCCGTATAATATTCGATAATCTTCTCAATGGAAAGTCTCTCGTAGGTAAATCACTTGGTCCAACAATTATAACTCAACTAGGGCCATCTCTTGGCTCGGTCTTTGGCGACCTACTTATGAAATTCATTATAATTCTGTTCACGTTCAATATTTTCTACAGGCGGAATTAATCCACTAGATCTCTATCATTCTACTTTTGGCATGTCGCGTTTGTACTTAATAGTTTACCAATACCATTCTTCATATCCGTTTGCCAAACATTCTCTTAATTCTCTATACATCTTCGTCCTTCCCCATAATTTATTTATTTTCCTCTAACATTATTCTTTACTGTATATACTCTATTTTCTTGGTCAATACTGACTGAATTCCAATTTCGAATAATACCTTCTATAGGTATCGGCCACCACACTGGCCTTCCCTAGGTAATAACAAATTTCTCCATTATACTCTCTGCTCCCTTTCATCACCTTCTCTTTCTTATGTTTAGTTCCAATATGAAGATATACTTATGGCACTTGTGGAAAAAATTTTCACACTTTTCTCATAAGGTTAACATCTCAGTTTTATGCGTGAACGCCATCATGACTAATCCCAGACTCACGGTTAGTATATCCTATCCCGTAACCTTTATGTTGTTTAGAAGTATAGGCTATCATCCCCTTTCTACTGCATCAGCACACCTCTTAAACTCTTGAAAGACGCATCATCATGACTCTCAAAGTCTTCTTTTTATCATCAAGTATAGCTAACAACGAGGTTGTTGCTAATATCTCATTTCATCCCAAAACTTTGTTCATTAATCCATAAAGGCTTTTGACTCATTAGTCCATTCAAACGATACTACCACAATTTTATAACGTTTATATTAGTGTGAAATGCCAACTTTGGCACAGTACAGAGGTCGATCTTGAGTTGGTGAAACCTTCTCTTCAACCTTATCCTTGAAAAACAACTACTCATTTTAACTAGTCAACAATTCCTCCATTTCCGGTAAGGGTATCAGTTCTCGATGGTATATATAAGATGTCATACACTCGTCCTCCTTCACAACTGGCGCCAATCAGCCTGAGGCCTGCATGCGGCTGCGATTCCCAATAAACTTGATTAGGTGGTAATCTCGAAGGATCATTGGCATATCTCCATGCATCCATTTGCTATTAGGGGCCTGTTAAACTATATGTCTCTCTATGTGCATCAATCCCTTTAAGCTAAGTAAAGCTTCACATTCTTGCCACGATATTTCTTCCTTTCTCGTCCATCTCACTTCCATGTTAGTTTCCTCCAAGGATATGTTTTACATTGCAATCGATTTGCATTTCCTGGATCAGGAAAAGGGTTTGTAACTCCAGAATATAACATCCTGTCAACGGTTGGTAGAAGCGTACTCCCAACCACCTCATCATTTCTTATAACTTTCCCCACATGAATATTAAAGGTCTTGTGGTATGCCCCGACATGTTACTTCTACTTTAATAATTACTCGGCATAACGCTCTGGCTGCACAATTACAACATTTGGTTTTTGATCTCATATTGGTGTAACGGTTCATGATTGTACCTCCCGTTCACCTTAGAGTAGTCACTTTGAAAGGAATGGTTTCAAAATAACAAGGTCCAATAGATAATTTTAATGAGAATTCCACATTGGATGCTCCAAGAATGTTGATGGTTCCAAATACTAGGAGTCTCGATTTTTGGAGATGTAAGGATGGACAGAAAGAATACAACAAGGTTTATTCCTTCCCGTCCTGATAATTCTGTAATATGATCCCATAGAGAATGTTGCACAAGGACAATGATTGTTGGATACAAAAGTCATCAAGACGGTCTTTATACAATTCTTACATCGGGTGGATACTTTTCCTCCTGAATAATAAGAGGAAATCTAAAGTCGCATTGATGAAGGTCAGCCAATAGAAAGCAATTCTACTCCATGACAATTAAAGAATGAAGTAGTTTATCATTCAAGTAATCAGTGGTTTCAAATGAATTCTCATTGTGTGAATGAAAGAATAAAATATTCAAGTGATATAAAGTCTGATACGAAGATGGGTAGAATTCGAGTTGAGTGGGCGACCTCATTAGGTCTCAATCAAGTTATTCGTCAAAACTTTCATCATCATACTTTACCACATGCAAAATGCATTGCAGAATGAATTAAATTGGGAGTTGGACTAGTGAAACAATAACTAGTCCTTTTCAAGAAACACTAGCAACTAGCTAGACAAGATTTGCTAGTTCGCATGTTTGAGACATCACCACCAGCTAGGACAATTAGCTAGGTGTTCTTCACAACATTACAATTTTGAGTAGTTAGAACAATCAACTAGTCATTCATATTGACATAACGACTAGTCAGTTTCAATTGGATAGAACGGAGTTTCAACATCGTAGCCACTGAAGAAACTTTAGGCTTCTCGGACAACGAATGAAAATAAGAAGTTATTAAGTTTGAAAAAGAAAACTATAAAATCTGAAGAGAATGTTCTAGGTATCGAAACAATCGATAACCTCTCATCAAATATTACTTATCAGTGAAACGGTCCACCCAAGGGTGCCTCCGTACACATGCTTTATCAGATCCGACAATAGAATTAAATTCGGAATACCAATATCAAAATGATATCCTTACTATGATTTCAATGTACGATGTACAATCTCATCTTGAATAGAAGAAAAGAATTCATGAGGGATGTCTGGACATTAGATCATCCATGCCCTCAGTAATTTGTTGAATATTTATGAGCTCAACTGAAGAGTGCAAGTATGAAAGAAGCAATCAAATATCGATATTCGTTAAGTAGTATTCGTCGATTAATTAAGGAAATATTTGTTGAACATTCCTTGGATAATTGAAAGAAAGTGTAAATAGTCCTGAGCAGAAATAATTATAAACTTCAAATAGAATGCTAGGGGATCAATTAAGATACTTTGGATGAGTCCCGGTTTCGAGAAAGTATATCACTGGTTGTTATTCCACAAGTTTGAAGTAGAAAGCTAGGAGGGTTACCTGATATAAACTAATCGAGGTAACATGGTTAGTGAACAGTTTAAAATGAAGTAGTGCACCAGCCGGTAGTTACCAAAATAAGTTAATAATCATTCGTGCATCTCATTATCACCACTATGAGGGTAACTCCATCTCTTCGTCTTCGTAATACAAGACACCAACTAGTGCGTCTCTCAATCATCATCTTAAAGTCATTTATCGAGTTAGGGTTTCACAAATATCTCTGTCATTTCCGTGCTTTATCTTGAAGGCCAAGCTTCACATCATTCCGGGGACACCTGCTAAGTCCATAGGGTCCTACTTCATGCCTTCCGACATGAATCACAAGTGGCCAGTTCCCCCTGGGAACAGATCAAAGAGATCTCTCAGGGATCTCAGTGCAGTCCATAGGTTTAGTGGCGGGTGTGTGTATGTGAACATATACAAAAAAATTTATTGAGGTCTACAATACATATATACGTAGTCCCTGATAACATCTCTATCAAAGGATCCCACTCTAGAACCACTGGTCCTTTCTTTTGGTAGACTCTGAGATCACTGAATCGCTCGTTGCAACCATATTCAACTTCTCTTGAGTCCCTTTGTTAATTATACTTGTTTGTTCTCTAAGTTAAACTACCATGCTCTAGTGTCCGAATCATGCGTGGAATTATCTAGCACGCTCGTCTTATGATAACATTCTCGTATAACACATGTAAAATTCGCCATCAAGGGTAATGAATTCCACAGCGGCATAGTGACCAACTTTCAGGTAAACCCGTTGCTTATCGAAAATCGGATCTTATAGCCAAAGTAAAAGACTTTAATTATTCCAAGTACTAAGTACCCTTAATTACATAGGGAAGTCTAAACTTCTTGATTCTTAAAATGCCGCCTCCTAAACTGTGGAGGACTATGGGCCACAAAATTTATGCCAACCTAGTCATCCGTTCATATTGGCAATATCGCCTCTACCTCAGCTGCTCTTGAGGTTTCGCTCTGCTTCCTATATCATTACCTATGATAGGTCATGTACGACTCTCAAACCTCCATTCATCCTTCTAAAGGTCTCTAAGGATTCTATCGACCCTAGTACAATACCTCCAGTAAACACTCCAGTCCATTCTACTCACCGGTACCTCTTCCGGTAGTCCAATAATAAGTTTACTACGATCTCTTATGTCATTCTCCTACTTAGACTTAACTCTCAACACTCTCGTTTCTGAGTACTGTAACTTATCGCTCTGATACCATTTTTGTGACGCCCCCAAATCTGAGGTCAAAGATTCAGGTCGTCACATCATCATCCAACCATATCATACCTGTATTAACTTTACAACTCAACAATACATCCATCCAGACCTCAATCTTACACACAAACAAGTTAGAGCCTCAGAAACGATAATCAAAAGTGCCACTAAATATTACAATTCATTTGTATAAATCAGAGTCTTACGCAATATCACTTATACAACTATACTTGAAGACAAGTCTTACTATTACAGTTGAAAACCTATCAGACTTACTCTGTAGTATTTATCAGGAGCTAAATCATCTCCGGGGTAAATCTTCTACTCCTCTTCTGCTGTTGCGGAGTTAACCGACCAAATTCTTCTCTTTCTGAAAAGTTTTATAAAGCAAGAATGAGCTACATAACGCTCAGCAAGTTCACCACTTTGAAAAATAATAAAGTTTTATAAAGCAACTATATGGGTATATATCTCAGATTTCAAAACATAATTGGACAATATATATGTCTGAGTTTAAATAAAACATCTATACTCACTAAGGAGCTTTAAGAATAACATATGAACCCTTTATAAGGTTCTTATTTCGATATATCACAAGTTTGGAAATATATACATATGAGTATATCATTTTCGGCAAAACACTCTACGATTAACATACTGTTCAGGGAATACCTCATTGCAAACCTCTTTCCTTCCATTAGCTTAGAAGGTTTCTCATACAAAAACATTTCATTCTTTGAAACAATTGCAAGGGTGCACTAACACGTGCCAATCTTTATAGAAAATCTTGTAGTTCTAGATACTGCACGATGTCAATATTTTTCTTATCAAAAACCACTCTATCGGCAACTTGGCGCTTAGGCCCAAGAAGCAGTGTTTGAATATTTTTCCAAAGTGGAGGATGGGATTGGAAGAAAACATAAAAACCTGACAGGGATTGACGATGATCAGTCTCCACATCCAAGTCCAATAATCCGCGGGTCTTCTCTACCGGTAGAAGGATAGAAACTACATCCGTAACTATCCTCGGGTGAAAACTACATCCATAATCACCCTCGATGAAAACTACATCCGTAATCATCCTTCGGCAACACCTGGGCCGGAATAATAATTGATGGACCGCCTGGCTCACGGTCGCTTACACATCCCGGGAATCGTTCGTCAACGATTCCCACACCTGCCAGAGTCCCTTTTTCTTTTTCTTTTAAAACTGGATTTTGAATGAAAACTGAGTAGTTGAGGTCCGACATCAGTCGACCGATTGATTCTTGAAATCGTACAAGAAGCAAAACCTGACCGGAGGTTTTCGAAAATGTTTTGAGTTCGAAAGAGTTCGAGTTTGAAAGTATTAAAGGTATCTTGGATTAGCTTTATCTTTAAAATAAAGAACAATAATTAATAAATGATATTTTAAGATTTAATATTAATAATCAATAAAATAACTATTTAATAAAATAAACTTTTAATCCAAGATAGGGTTTCGAGTATTTACGAAGATATAAAAATAATTACTTGAGTATACGATACTCCCCGAATGACCCTTCGGGTTTTCGGAATTTAATTACGATATAATAATATACCGCTCCCCGGTCAATAGTATATACGGACCGCTACGACCTCTATTGCTAGAGTCGTTGTCCGAGGAAAACATTTCAATCTAAGTTCAAGGGGTACAAACATATATGTACTTATACATCTCAATTGCATCAATACTTCGATAAACATAACATTTGATATGATTGAAAACTACAAACACAACAGTGAAGTCCTTGTATATGTAAGTTTTGAAAAGTAAACTTGCCTTGGTGTGGTCGGGGTGGTCGAGCGTGCGGAGTGGAACGATCTATACATAAGCAATAACCGTTCGTTAGTACCTTAACAACATCTCTTTAATTGCGGGGTTTTAGGGGGTACAAAATTAACTTAACGACTTCGTCTTATGACACTCTAGCCCCACTATAGGTTCATGTCACCACTCGATTACGCTCATCACTATTCGACTTAATTTGGTTACCATATCCGAGTCATGTCCATTACCCCTAGAATTATACTCCATTTAACGAGTTTTTCCCTTGCGCGAATTTTACTCTAACATTTTTATAAACTTGAAAATTTCATATTTTAATCCAATTCTTTTTTGGTAGCCTTCACCACTGTATTTCCTAGATTCTCTAATTTTTCCATGATCCCACATAAATTTTTAGGGGTTTAAACAAGGTTCACAAAGGGACCATTTAGTGCAGTCCGGAATCCAGAAACACATTTTACTTCTCCGGCCATAACTTAAAATCCATACATCACCTAGTCATGAACCTTATATTTCCCGAAACTACATTCAAATACCTTTCCAACAATATATGGTAGGACCTCAGGGGACAATATTTGGGGGTTCAAAACCATCTTACAAAACAGGTCAAGTTCCTGGAAAAACTCAGCATGTTTGTTTCACTTAAATCAACCAAGATTCTTACTTCCACAACACAACCAACATCTAAGTCACCAAGTTCATACTTTATAACATTCATGGAGATACATATACTATCCACAAGCATCAAAATCACAACCACAACACTATAACTCAAGATCTATATCATCCATCACTTGAACATCCAAGATTAACACAAATATACATGGATCTATCATTGAACATCATAAACACTACATGGCCAAGAGGGGTTAGGGTTTTTATACCTTCTTGAGTATCTAGGAGCCTTGGGTAAGCCTTACAAATCTCAAGAACACCTTGAATGATCTCCTACAACCCTTATAATCCAAGATCTATAAGAAAAACTTAACATTGTTACTATTCACAATAACTTTAACAATAAATATCTTGAAAATCAATGGATGAAAGGGCTTGGAATTCATAGTATACCTTTCTTAGATGATGTAGAGAGCCTAGGAATTATGCCTTGAATTATGAATGAGGAGAAGTGGAAGAAAGAAAAATTTCTTCCTTGGTTTCTTGCTTGGGCCGAGAGCTTTGTTCAAGGGGGGGGAGAGTGTTTTGTGTTTTGTTTTTGTGTTGGTTGAAATAATTGTAAAGTGGTTGGGTGATATGTGTTAGTGTATGTATATGTGATACATGGTACAAGTCTAGGTATGGCCTCCATGTACTCTTGTCTCCCTTGGAAAAAGTAATGCCAACTAGTTATTATTCCTCTTGTCCACTTGGTTTAACTAGTTTGCTTTTCCTAACTACGTAGTTGCATGGGACTTGCATGCAATACTACTCCTTGTATCATTATTCTTCCACCAATGCTTGTCACTTAATCTTTAATTCGTACCGTATCTTAATTAATTCCTCGTAATAATATTTTGTCGCGTAGAGATTTCTCTTATAATTCCTTAAGTACTTAATTGTGTAAATTCCTCGAATATCCATAATTCCTCGTCATAATCCTTAATAAATCTTTTAATACTCTAATCATTCTCAAATCCCAAGTTTTATAAATCTTACTAACAATAAGACTCTTGCCCTCAACAATCTTCTCTTTCTCTTACATAGTGAATGTTACAACATAGTTTCTCAGACAATCAATCCCATTAAACAACAGGGATGACTAGAAAGGTTCCAATTTGACAATGTCACATGATATTAAATAAAAGAAAATAGTGCAAAAATTAGGGTTCTTACACTGCATTAACTCTGATGGAGCATGTGAAGTTGCTGGACAAAGGATCAAAACACAAAGTCAAAATAATCTAAAGTGATAATGGAACTGAATTCAGGAATGGAACAATGGAAGAATTTTGCAAGAACAGAGGATTGAAGCAAGAGTTTTCTGCACCTGGTACACCACAGCAAAATGGTGTAGTTGGGAGGAAGAACATAACCTTGATAGAAGCTGCTAGAACTATGCTTGATGAAGCAAAATTGCCAACCTATTTCTGGGCAGAAGCAGTTCAAACTGCCTATTTTACTCAAAATACCACACTGATCAACAAGCATGGAAAAACATCATATGAGATGGTGAGGGAAAAGAAGCCAAACCTGAAATATTTTCATATTTTTGGGTGCAAATGCTTTGTGTTGAAAACTCATCCTGAACAGTTGACCAAATTTGAGTTGAAAGTAGATGAAGGAATTTTTGTTGTCTATCCAGTGTCAACCAAGGAATTCAGAGTTTATAATCTGAGAACAAAAGTGATTATGGAATCTATTTATGTGTCATTTGATGACAAGAAAATCACTGGACTTGAAGATGTTGATGAACATGATCAGTTGCATTTCGAAAATGAAGATTTAATCTCTGATGAAATAAACTCTGATGAAACCAGTCCAATAAACTTTGTTGATGCAAACCCTGAACCTCTACTGGTACACACAGAAGAAATAGTATAGTCAGAACAAAGAGGAGAACCAGTTGAGGGGGAGCATGATCATAGTGATGACTCAAATTCTGATAGTGAGTCAACTGAAAAATCTGGATCAAACTCAAACTCTGATGACTCAAACTCTGAAAGTCCAAAGTCTGACTATTCAAACTCTGAGCGATCAAACTCAGGGGGAGTCTAAGAGAATGAAGAAAGGCAACAATATGATCAGGGGAACATTGATCAAGGGGGAGGATCAACTGTTGATAGAAGTTATTTACCTTCAGCTAGGAAATGGACAAAATCTCATACACCTGATTTAATAATTGGAGATCCAGATGCAAAAGTCAGGACAAGAAGTGCTACAACAAATGAATGTCTGTTTCATGCATTTCTGTCTAAATCTGAACCAAATAAAGTGGAAGAAGCTCTTCAAGATGCTGACTGGATAACAGCAATGCAGGAGGAGTTAAATGAATTTGAGAGAAATGAAGTATGGACCCTTGTACCTAGACCAAAGAATAGATCTGTTGATGGTACTAGATGGGTTTTCAGAAACAAAACTGACAGTGATGGGGTTGTTACAAGAAACAAGGCCAGACTTGTGGCCAAAGGCTATTCACAGCAAGAAGGCATAGACTATGATGAAACTTTTGCTCCAGTTGCAAGGTTAGAGGCAATAAGAATCTTTCTAGCATATGCTTCTCACAAGAAATTCAAAGTTTTTCAGATGGATGTGAAAAGTGCTTTTCTAAATGGAAAACTTGAAGAAGAAGTGTTTGTTAAACAACCACCAGGATTTGTAGATCCCAAGTATCCAGATTATGTCTACAGGCTTGACAAAGCACTCTATGGACTTAAGCAGGCACCAAGAGCATGGTATGAAACTCTGGCTCAATTTCTGTTAGAAAGTGGGTTGAACAGAGGTACAATTGATAAAACCTTGTTCTACTTCAATCTTGACAGTGATCTGTTATTAGTTCAAATATATGTAGATGACATAATCTTTGGATCTACTAATGATAAACTCTGTAAGAAGTTTGCCAAGCTCATGCAGTCCAGGTATCAAATGAGCATGATGGGAGAGCTTAGTTATTTTCTAGTGAAGCAAACAGATGATGGAATCTTTATCAATCAAGAAAAATATACCAGAAATGTTCTTAAGAAATTTGGCATGCTTGACTGCTCATCTACAATAACTCCCATGGCAACAGCAACAAAGTTGGATAGAGACACAGGTTCACCAGTGGATATGACAAGCTATAGAGGGATGATTGGGTCTCTTCTTTATCTAACAGCAAGCAGAGCTGACATAATGTATGCAACATGTCTTTGTGCAAGATTTCAGGCAGATCCAAGAGAACCACATCTAACAGCTGTGAAGAGAATTTTCAAATATCTTAAGGGCACCATAACTTTAGGTTTGTGGTATCCAAGAGAATCAGACTTCAAGCTACTTGGTTACTCTGATGCAGACTTTGCAGGCTGTAAGATAGACAGAAAAAGTACCAGTGGAAGTTATCAATTTCATGGTGATAGACTTGTTTCTTGGTACAGCAAGAAAGAGAAATCAATCTCAACATCTACAGCTGAAGCAGAGTATATTGCTGCTGGTAGCTGTTGTGCACAGATTCTGTGGATGAAGAATCAATTACTGGATTATGGATTGAGATACAGTAAAATACCTATTTACTGTGATAATCAAAGTGCTATTGCTATGACAGGTAATCCAGTACAGCATTCAATGACCAAGCACATCAGCATAAGGTACCATTTTATCAGAGAACATGTAGAGGAAGGGAATATTGAGCTTTATTTTGTGTCTACAGAACAACAGCTTGCAGATATCTTCATCAAGCCATTGAGTGAAACTGTATTTACAAGGCTGGTAAATGAACTAGGGATGGTCTCTGGCTTTGACTAGAGATATTGGTTAGACTCAAAATTCTACTTATGTACTGTGTTGCTAATATTTCTGTGGTATGTTAAACTCTGCTATGCAAACTCTGCTCAGTGACTGTTAAACTCTGTTAGCATGTTCTGTAAGTCATACACTGTTGACATGTTGGATAAACTCTAATAAACTCTGTAAATGTTTTTGTCTGAATGTTAATACTAATGAAGAAATCTGTATGAAGCATGATTCTCAGTAATTAATCATGAATCCTTCTAAGTTATTTGTGATCTAATCTTAGATTGTGCAGAAAATTAACACAGCATGATACTGTTTCATATTTATAGCATCTCTTAGTTTATTTATCCTAAACTCTGAGTCTTTAAATGCTGTGTGCATTGCCTCTCATGAATAATTTCTGATGTTGATGACCTCTAAACTCTGTTAGTTAGACACTGTTAAATTAGATTATGTTATTAGAATAACCCCAAAGCTTATATATATATATATATATATATATATATATATATATATATATATATATATATATACTGTTAGAACTCCTTTGAGATCATGTTTGTAACTAGGACGACCCAGGAACTTACTGGTATATAGTAAGGGCTAAAATTCTCTAATTTTTGGTGACTAGTCGAAAACTAGGAAGATCCAAGAACTTATCAAATTGATAAGGGCTAAAATTATAGGATTTTTGGTGACTAGTTCCAACCTCTGATTACTGGAGAAAACCAAAAAAAAAAAAATAGGGGGTTATAAATTAATTAAATATTACTGTATATAAATTGTTTACTACAATGTTTAGCATTCATCATACATTCAGTGTTTACTATGAGAGTTTGTGCATCCAGTGTTTACTGATTTACTTTATGGATTTTATGAAATACTAGATGCTCTAAATACTGATTTAGTAAACTATGCTCTACACACACTCATATTCACAACTGTGCAGTGTTTGAAAGGATAACAGTAATAAAGTTGGAGAATTGATAAACACTGTTGGATTCAGTTGAGTACTCTAAGGTAATATTTTATTTCAGACAAAGCATATACTTGGAGTACAAAAAGAGTTTTTGAAATTTGCATGTGATACGTGCCAACTGTTTAATGGTGTCAGACAGTTAAAGCGTATTGGTAATAGGAGAGAGAATAGCAGTAATAATAGGCATTATTACTGCGCGTGTACATGATTGTTCCACTATTTATGTGACACGTGTCCCACTCACACACTTAACAAGAAATTGGTTGCGTGTTTAATGTCTAAAACGATTGGGTTTTTAATTTTCAATTACAGATCTAATCACACTCGGTTCATTATTCACTTTTTCACTTTTACACCCACGAACACACAACTTTACACACAATTTCTCTGTTATTTTCACTTAAGCATTTTCACAAACACTTTTCTACACATTCTCTTTTCTCACAATTACTAAACTGTTCTAATGGCATCCAAGACTTTTGTTGCTCAGGGATTATCTTTTGTTCCTAACAACTATGCAGCACCACTAAACACTGACAAAGCTCCAGAATCGTTTCACTTGATTCAGAATTTCCTAAGGGATTCTGAAATAGGTCAAGCTCTTGTTCAACCTACAAAACTCTCTGCCACACAAATCTATACTTTCTGGCGAAACTCTGTTTATGATGATGGTGGAGAGAATGGGACTCCATCCATTGTGTTTACTCATGAAGACCAAGAGTTTGTAATCACTCCGGCAACTATTCAAGATTTTTTGGATTTTGATACTCACACCTCATATGCTGTGGCTGGTGAGAATGAACTGAAGGAAATGTTACAACAACTGCGGTTTTCTGGCCCTTTAGACAAGCTCGGTAATGTTAAAAGGCCAGGGCTCAGGAAAGAGTGGAGCTTTTTCTTTGACTGCATCACTCGAGCATTTAGAAAGAAAGTCACCAACTGGGATGCAATTCCCACTGATAGTCTTCAAATCGGGTATTCTCTTCTAAATGGAAGTAACTTTGATTTTGGTAGACTAGTTCTTATGAATTTAGGTGAAAAACTAGCAGAGTCTAATACAACTGTTTATTTCTCACATTTTTGTCAAAGTTTATTTTCTTCTTGTTTGCCTAATTTGGTAATTTCTGATGAGAATGTCATCCAACCCTTTCAAGTTCATAAGAGAATGTTCTCTGACTTGACAAACAAAGATTCCAACAAGGATCAAGTTCCAGAGTTTATTTTTCTTCTTGCTCTCAGAAACTTTCTCAATCAACCACAAGAACCACAAGCACCAGAACCTGAACCTGTACTTGAACCTCTACAGCCAAATCCTCAACCTACAAACACTGAACCTCACATAACCCTAAACACTGAACCTACCTCTAAACCCACATCTACATCCACTCCATCCACTGTTGCTACTACTTCACAACCTCAACCTCAACCACAATCCAAACCAAGAAAGCCAAGGAAAAGCAGAGCTATAAGACCACCCAGAAAGCACAGGACTGCTGAAGCTCCTAAACTAAAGAGAATTAGAAAGGAAAGAGCAAACAAACCTCCATCTCCATCTACTCTAGATGATTCTATTTCAGAAGAAGATAGAACAAAAGTGCCTCAAGTAAAAAGGAGGAGACTGATTATTGATGAGTCTGATGAAGATGTGAATCTTGAAGCTCCAGAGGATATCTCTAAGGAGACTCCCACTGTTGAGACAGCTATTAACTCAGAACCTACTATAGCAGAACCTGAACTCAGAGTTAATTCACCAGTAGTTTCTGAGGTTCCAGTTGAAGATGATGATAGAACTGAGTTTCCTGCAAGGGAAGAGTTTGATGAAAACTTCATGTCATTCTCTGTTGAAGTTGAAGATTCTATTCCAACACCCATGGCTGTAAACTCTGCTGAAACTGGTGTTGCAGATCAACCTACTGTGGTGCTAGAAGAAACAGAGGTTGCATCTCACACAGAGTTATTCTCCGATGCACATCAAATCTTAGACCATGGTGAGGAAATTGATCAACCTGCTAAAGATGTTTCCTCAGATATTGTCAAGACAAACTCTGCTAATCCAGAAAAACAGATTGCTCAAGAAGAATCTATTTCTGAATTTAATGAAGAAACTGCCTCAGTTGCAGATGCTGATGATTCTGAACATGATCCCTCTAAAGAAGAGAGTGCAGAAACTGGATTTGCTCCAAATGTTGAAGTTCAAACTGATGGACTGAAAACAGGGGAGAAGACAGACTTTGCTGGACCTTCTACAAAGGAAATTGAAAATGAATACATGGCAAAACAATCTGCATAATGGTACAAGGAAGATTGCATATTTCCTACTGGAAGAGCAGCTGATTTTCTCAGGGATAATTCTAAGAAGATTTCCAATCCAGACATTCTGACATGCTTACAAGGCACAGTGATTCAGGTTAAGGCCTTGAATCACAGATTTAACGAAAATCAGGAGCAATTATAGCTCTGAGAAATGAAGTTGTCAGCAGAGAGATGAGTCTACAGAGAGACAACAACAAGATGTTTCAAAATTTCTCAAAAGCTCAAGAGACTGTACTTCAGAGATTGGGCAAAGTTGAAGAAAATCAGACATTGATGGCTGACAAGATTGAATCCATTGCCAACTCTCTTGAGTTAATTACTTCCATCTTGATCCCTGATGATGTCAAAAAGAGGGAGAGAGTTGCTAGAGTTACTAAATCCAAGTGTAAGCAGCAGTCTCAAACTCAGTCAAAAAGAGATGATCATGATGATGAAGGAACTAATCCAGAGAGAAGGTTAAGATCAAGGTCTGATGTTCACTTAAAAGCTGGAAAGTTTACAAAATCAAGTTTAGTAGTGGATACAAATGTACAAAGTACTTCAAGGCAAAGAGATTTGTTATTCTCTGATAATCCACAAACTGATGAAGAGTTGGCTGCTAAGATGTTTTTTGAAGAGAATGAAAAGGGAGTTACACTTGCAGATGTTCAAGCTCAAGAGAAAATGTTTCTAGCAGAACATCAGAAAGCTTTGAAATCTGGGAAGTCTAGGAAAAATGAGAAAGCTGCTAAGCCTGTTCTAAAAGGCATTGAAATTAAAGAACAAGTTGGTACTGATCAAAGGATACCGGTATCCAGAAAACCAACATATGCAGATTCTAAGCAAAAGCTGAAAGGCATTGCTGAAGAAGAAAGAATTTCGAAGAAGGCAAGTACAACCTATGTTTCTACACAAGTTGTACAGAAGAAAGAAAACACAACCTCTGTTGCTACATAAGTTGTGTCTAAACCTCTATCTTCTCAGTTGAAGTCATTCTTTGGAAAAGGAACACTTCCTGACCCAAATCTAGTATCTGGAGCTCCTATTTATTTTACTGATGGAATAGCCTTATCTGGTAAGATTGGAAACAATAAAGCTGGCCTAGGCTCACACAGAGATAAAAGGCAACACACTGGTCCTAGAGTGCTAGTGTATACTGAAAATATTTATTTGAAGTATATACATTTATTTCTGGCCCAGTTTTATTGAGAATCATTTAAATGTTTACATGCTGTCTAATATTATATATTGTGGACAATCTAGTATCAAATGGGATACAGAATATTAGATTGTTAAATACGGTTTATATAATATAATAAGGTTCACAGCACAGGTGGTATTGGACAATCCACTGGCATGGCTGTAGTATTATTTAGAATAGTTTATATTGACTAGTAAATAATACTAGTATACTTTGTGTATACTGAACAGGATCAAATTTAGAATTGTTCCCTTATACTGATTAAGAAGGTGAACTAAGATTCTATGTTATTATTAATGCTTAGGTTCTTAATCCAGATATAATAATTGACACGTGTATATTATTTACATGCTTTGATTTATATATGAAATAATTCTTGCGAATTAAATCATTATATTTTGGGTGATGGAATAATATATATGGTGGATATTATTTATTGAAGGAATCCATGTCCTGATAATATTCGGGTTAATGATGTCCCCTTGGAAGCTCAAACTGCAGGTGGATTTATTCTGGCATAATTAAATAAAGGTTGAGTGGATGATCAAGGATAAAAGATATTAATTAAATGAATTATTAGTAATTTATTTAATTAATGGACATGCAATATTTTAAACATGGGGAATTTAATAAGCAAATAATAAAGGAGCCGATTTAATTAATTAAATGAATTACCGGAATTAGGTGGGTGGTGCAATATTAATTATGTAGTGGAATTAATTAATATTAATGATAAAGGGCTTGGCCCAAGTTATCATTAGAAGGCCCGACCTAATTTACTCCTCGATCCCTATTGTAGCCTATAAATACTTATTATGTCTCCAAGAATAAGGGTTCTGAATTCTAAATCTTGGAGGCGAAACCTTGGAGGATCGAAGGCCACACTTCGTTCAAGGGAGTAAAGGAATACAATAGAAGAGCGTGGAATCAACCATTAATTAAGGTTGGCTTTTCTGTTCATACTCGTTAATTTATTGTATCAAAAATCGCAGTGCCACAATCTGATTGTCCCAACAATTGGCATCAAGAGCTTGGTTCTATGGTTCTGCGATTTTTGATACGATGTCCATGTCGTAATTATATATGCATGTATATAGTGGTAGGCTTGTATATTCTGTTTTGCAGGTTGTTATCCACTATTATGGCCATGTATATTTTAATTATGTGTTTGGATCCCACGTGGTTTAATCGTGGTTAATTTTTGTTTGGTTTCCACGTGGTTTATCGTGGTTGTAAAACATGAGGGTTGATCGTGTTAATAGATTTTGCAAAATTAGTTTTGTATTAGATCTATTTTTTTTTTTAATTGTTAGATGGATTTTGTTAAAATCCGGGTATTTTGTAACAATTACGTGCGATCGGAAATTAAATCGGAGCAATAAAGTTTTCCGCTGCGTAGCTGATTGTTAGATTGAATTGCTGTTGATAAGCTGTTAAAGACGGCAGAAGAGTCTGGCAGCAGAAGGAGACAAGCAGCGCGTGAAAAAAATCTGGCAAAGCAGGGTAACGCAGGTAGCTCCTGCGTTATAGGCCATAGAGGCTATAACGTATGTGCGTCATGCGCAACACCTCTTCCAGGGCAGGCCTGTAATGCAGGCAGGAGTTGCGCAACAGCAGTTTTTGGTAGAAATTTAGCAGAATACAGGGCTGGAAATTTTTTTCAAGGGGCCATAATAGTGGAAAATTTTATTTTAATTTTTTCCACTGATTTTGATTATTGATTTAATTAATTATGTTATGTGTGTTGTTAATTATGTGTGTAATTATTTTTTAATTGCATGTTTAACATAATTAGGATGACATGGACATAATATTTATTTATTATGCTTTAATCATGAATAGCATGCTGTTATGTTATGTGTTTTGTGTATTTTGATACATGTGGACTGCGATTAAATAACATAAGGCGATGCATGCTAGATAAAATTCCTCAATTTTAAATAGAAATACTAAGTGGGTGAGGGAATTAATTAGGAATTAAATCCCACGGTCTCCATTATTTTGTTTGTAATATAACTTTTTTAAATAATGTAGATGGTATATATGATCACCTAACGTGGCGTACTATTTACGGTATTTTAAAAGGTTGTAGAAATTACTAGAACAAAATTCTTAAATTAAATTACGAATATTGAAAGGTATATAGATCACCCTAACGTGACGTACCAAGTTTCATAGAATTCGTAACGAAAATTGAATACTCTTTTGATGTTGACTATGAAAAATTCGGTCTAGGAATTGGGTATTAAGCGAGGCCGTTGTGACTCCTCCGAGACCTGGGAATTTTCCATTAATATATCAAAAGGATGTATTTGGTTTAAGTAATTTAAGATTAAATAATGGTATACACTTAGCTATGAAAAATAATATATAGTCCACCCTAACGTGGCGTATTATTTAGTAATAGGACCGAAGTAAAATTTAAACGAATTTAAGTGGTATATATGTCACCCATCGTGGCATACCAGATACTTATGGTGTTTAAATATTAGTGCATTAATTTTAATTAATTGTTAGAGGAAACCAATAGGTTTTAAGATTTATGCAACTCTCTGATTATGTGTTACATGTATGATTCTCGGGATTAGATCATTATGGGCTTTAATCCACTATTCACCATACTTAAGGATAACAAACTTACTGGACCAAACTATATTGAATGGAAACGTAATTTGGACATAGTGTTGACTGCTGAGGAGTACAAATTTTGTACTTATGAACCCAAGCCAGATCAGCCTGTTGAAGATGCTCCTGAAAGTGAGAAGGAGTATTATAAGCGGTGGGTTAAGGCTGATGAGATGTCGCAATGTTACATTCTGGTAGCAATGTCGGGTGTTTTGCAGCATCAACATCAGGCTATGGCCACTGCTTCAGATATGCTATTTAATCTCAAGGAACTTTTTGGGGAACAGAATAGGGCTGCTAGGCAAGTAACAATAAAGGCTTTAATGAACACTCAGATGGATGAAGGAACACCTGTAAGGGATCATGTTCTCAGGATGATGTCTCATCTGAATGAGATGGAGATCCTTGGTGCTGATATTGATGGGGAAACCCAGATCGATATCATCCTTATGAGTCTGCCCAAAAGTTTTGAACAGTTCCGCTTGAATTACACCATGAACAAAAGGATGTATAGTCTCGCGGAACTTCTGACAGAACTTCAGGCAACTGAAGGACTCTTTAAGCAGAATGTTCAAGTGAATGTGGCTGAGAAAGCTTCTTCCTCTAAGCCGAAAGGCAAGAAGAAGAAAAAGGTTCAGACACAGAAAACTGGAAAGGTTGCTATTGCAGTTGGAGTTCAAGGTGCTGTGAAAAAGCCTAAGAGCAAGTGCTTCAGGTGCAAGCAGTCAGGTCACTGGAAACAGGATTGTCCTCTTCCTAAGAAGACAAACAATACTGGTATGTCTCTTTCTCTAGTTACAGAAACATATATAGCGGCTATATCTACGAGCACTTGGTGTGTAGATACAGGAGCCACTGACCATGTTTGTAACTCTATGTAGAGGTTCCAGCAATCCAGAATGCTTAGAGATGGCGAGATATATGTGTTCGTGGGAGATGCTACGAAAGTAGCAGTAGTTGCCGTTGGATTAATTACTTTATCTTTTGGAGATGGTAGGATTTTGGTTTTGACTAATTGTCTTTTTGTACCTTCGTTTAGAAGGAATTTGATTTCGGTTTCTAAACTTGCTATGGATGGTTATAATGTTTGTTTGGATCATAATGTTTCTATTATGATGAATAAACGAGTTATATGTTCTGGTACATTGCAAGACAATTTATATATTATTAATCCTATCCAACCAATGCTGCAACAAAAGGAATCTAATAACATTCTTTCTACTCAAACAAAAGAAAGAAACCTTCTGAATTGAACCAAACATATCTTTGGCACTTAAGATTAGGTCATATTAACTTGAGGAGGATTCAAAGACTGGTAGTAGATGGGCCATTAGACTCGTTGGCAGTGGAGCCATTTCCGATTTGTGAATCCTGCTTGGAAGGTAAGATGACTAATAGGCCTTTTAAAGCAAAGGGGAATAGAGCCAAAGAAGTGTTAGAATTGGTTCATACTGATTTATGTGGACCTATGAGTATCCAAGCAAGAGGAGGTTATGAGTATTTTGTCACTTTCATTGACGATTATTCTAGATATGAGTACATTTATTTGTTGCGCCGCAAGTCTGAGTGCTTTGAAAAATTCAAAGAGTACAAAGCAAGTGCGGAGAAGCGACATCTTGGATAATGTATCAAGTCACTACGATCAGATCGTGGTGGCGAATACTTGCTTGGAGAATTTAGGGAATATTTATCAGAAAATGGGATCACATCCCAGTTGTCTGCACCTGGAACACCTCAGCAGAATGGTGTAACAGAGAGAAGGAATCAGACTCTTTTAGAGAGTGTTAGATCGATGATGAGTTATTCAGATTTACCCAAGTCGTTCTGGGGATATGCTATAGAAACAACGGTTTACCTTCTAAACTTGGTACCTACTAAGTCGGTTCCCAAGACTCCGATAGAATTGTGGACTGGTAGCAAACCAAGTCTAAGACATATTCGGATTTGGGGTTGTCCAGCACATGTACTGAACAAGAACGCGACTAAGCTAGAATCTCGTACAGAAGTAAGGCTATTTGTAGGCTATCCTATGGGAATGAAAGGTTATTCATTTTATAGTCCTAGGGATCGAGATATCATTATTAGCACCAATGCTAGATTCTTAGAGGAAAACTATATAATGAACCACAAACCCATGAGTAGTATCGTTTTAGAGGAACTAGTGGGAGGAACAGATAATCCCCAAGTGCCAACAGTACAAGTAGATCAACCACAAGAAAATGCACAACCTGTCACTAATACCACACCAGTGCCTCGTCGTAGTGGGAGGGTTGTTCAACAACCTGATAGATTCATGTTTTTGGGAGAGTCCTCGGACTTGGTCTCTGGTGAACATGATGAGGATCCTAGGACATACGAAGAGGCAATTCTAGACAAAGATGCAGATCTTTGGCAAAAGGCAATGGAATTTGAGATGGAATCTATGTATTCTAATCAAGTTTGGGAGCTCGTGGAACCACCCAAAGGTGTAAAACCCATTGGATGTATGTGGATCTACAAGAAGAAAAGAGGATCTGAAAAAGAGGTGAAATCCTGGAAAGCACGACTTGTTGCGAAAGGGTATACTCAGAAAGAAGGGATCGATTTTGAGGAAACCTTTTCTCCGGTTGTTATGCTTAAGTCGATCCAGATTCTTTTATCTATAGCAGCTCATCTCGATTATGAGATTTGGAAAATGGATGTCAAGACAGCTTTCCTTAATGGAAGTCTTGAGGAAACCATCTATATGCAACAACCAAAAGGATTCATTAAGGAAGGCCAAGAGCATCTTGTTTGTAAGCTTAAGAGGTCTATTTATGGACTTAAACAAGCTTCTAGGGACTGGAATATTCGTTTTGATCAGGCAGTCCAGTCATATGGATTTGATCAAAGTCCAAGCGAATCGTGCGTGAATAAGAGAAGTGAGGGTAATGCAGTGGTTTTTCTAGTACTATATGTAGATGACATTTTGCTCATTGTAAATAATGTTTAGATGTTATCATAGTTGTTCAAACAATAAGAAATGAAGGATTGGAGTGAAGCGGCATACATCCTTGGGATCAAAGAGATAAGGGATCGAAAAAAAGGATGTTGGCTTTATCTCAGGAACCCTTCATTGAAGAGGTATTGGCTCGTTTTAACATGCAGAACTTCAAGAGGGTTTTCTTACTTTTCAAGAAAAGAGTTGCTCTATCAAAGGATTAGTGTCTGTCGACACTTAAGGAGATAGAGAGCGTAAAAGCAGTTCCCTATGCTTGGGCATGTGGAAGCTTAATGTATGTTATGTTATGTACGATGAATGATGTGTGCTTTGCAGTGGGCATAGTTAGTAGATATCATTCGAACCCAGGTAAGGAAATTAGAGTGCAGTAAAAAAAAAAGATACTCAAGTACCTTAGAAGGACTAAGGAGTCAGATATTTGGTTATAAAGTAGTTTTGTGAGTAATAGTGGATTAAATAAACACTGATATACTCATAGAATATTTTGAGTATAAGTGGGAGATTGTTAGTGTATACTGAAAATATTTATTTGAAGTATATACATTTATTTCTGGCCCAGTTTTATTGAGAATCATTTAAATGTTTACATGATGTCTAATATTATATATTGTGGACAATCTAGTATCAAATGGGATACAGAATATTAGATTGTTAAATACGGTTTATATAATATAATAAGGTTCACAACACAGGTGGTATTGGACAATCCACTGGCATGGCTGTAGTATTATTTAGAATAGTTTATATTGACTAGTAAATAATACTAGTATACTCTGTGTATATTGAACAGGATCAAATTTAGAATTGTTCCCTTATAATGATTAAGAAGGTGAACTAAGATTCTATGTTATTATTAATGCTTAGGTTCTTAATCCGGATATAATAATTGACACGTGTATATTATTTACATGCTTTGATTTATATATGAAATAATTCTTGCGAATTAAATCATTATATTTTGGGTGATGGAATAATATATATGGTGGATATTATTTATTGAAGGAATCCATGTCCTGATAATATTCGGGTTAATGATGTCCCCTTGAAAGCTCAAAAAGATTTAATTATGTGAAACCCTGCAGGTGGATTTATTCCGGCATAATTAAATAAAGGTTGAGTGGATGATCAAGGATAAAAGATATTAATTAAATGAATTATCAGTAATTTATTTAATTAATGGACATGCGATATTTTAAACATGGGGAATTTAATAAGCAAATAATAAAGGAGCCGATTTAATTAATTAAATGAATTACCGGAATTAGGTGGGTGGTGCAATACTAATTATGTAGTGGAATTAATTAATATTAATGATAAAGGGCTTGGCCCAAGTTATCATTAGAAGGCCCGACCTAGTTTACTCCTCGATCCCTATTGTAGCCTATAAATACTTATTATGTCTCCAAGAATAAGGGTTCTGAATTCTAAATCTTGGAGGCGAACCCTTGGAGGATCGAAGGCCACACTTCGTTCAAGGGAGTAAAGGAATACAATAGAAGAGTGTGGAATCAACCATTAATTAAGGTTGGCTTTTCTGTTCATACTCGTTAATTTATCAAAAATCGCAGTGCCACGATCTGATTGTCCCAACATAGAGATCCTTCTTCACTGGCTGTTCCAGGTCGTGGTGTCACTCAAGAGAGTTTGGACAGACTGGAATCAGTACAGCTAGTTTATCAGAAGAGTTTAAAGAAAGATTTTCTCTTATACTTTATGGCTGATGGGACAGTATTTAAAATTGGTGAGCATGATATTGGTTTGAAATATTGGGAAGAATTAGAATATGTTCTGTATCTTTTCAAGGTGAATAATCGAAGGACTCAATCAGTTGCAAATGTGCTCAGACAGAAAATGCTTCAAAATTTGGCAATTAGAGGAATGAAGTATAACAGCAAATATGTTCCTAAGTACAGAGACTGGAATGGAAATATCATTGAAATGAAGAAGGGTACTGCAAAGCTGAAGACTGATCTGGGAATCACAGTTCTTGATTTCAACTCACAGTCAGAGGAAGTAAAATTTATCAGACTGGAAAATGATATGAGGAGGAACAAAATCTACGATCTAAGATCTGCTATTTATCAGACTGATGAGAGTGATCCTCAGTTGAGAGAGATCAAGGAAGCTATGAAGGTTGAATTTGAAAATGCAGAGAGAAGATTTCTTATTGATTATCTCAGAACAACACCAGATCTTGAGGAGATTAGAGATTGAAGTCTGTAAGAATTTTCTTGTATTCTGTAGATTTTTGTTAAGTAGAAGCTTAAACTCTGTTTGTATATTTAACACTGTGCTTGTGTATTTGATTTGACATCATCAATTACTGTTAACTTGTGCATTTTTACTAATGAACAAGTTGGGGTAGATTGTTAAATATAATTGATATGGTTAATATCAGTGTTTAAGTTTTACAGGGAAAAACAGAGTTTAACTTGAAACAGGAAGCAGTCAGAGTTTAGTTAAACTCCGACAGTTGGAAGCTCGACAGAGTTTGCTATACGCTGACAAGAGGAAGCAGCTAAACTCTGTTGAACAGAAGCGTTTGCTGGTCAGTAACAGAATTATTGAAGATAATTATGGAAGCGATATCTTTGAAGATTGGATAGCTGTCAAATGAAGTCGTGCTGACTAGAAAGACGTGTAGCAATCATAATTGATAATATTTGTATAGCTGATTTATAGGAGAATCACTTATCGATTGTACGTAGCTGTATATCTTTATAAATACAGTTAGGTTAACCCTAGAAGGGTATCAATCGTGTAACACAATATCTTTTCATTGTAACCTAAGCAGCTCTCTGTGATATTTTACATCACTGAGAGAGAAGTTAATTCCAAATAGTTTTTAAAGTTATTTAAGAACTTATTGTTATTCTCTGATACTTAGTTGATTATGATCTGTGTATTCGGCCTAACACTTCGTATCTACACCCTTTAACAATCTTGGATCTTAGGTCTTAGATCTTGGGTCTTTCCTCCTCCTCGCGGTGCAAAGACACCCAACTCCTCGTCGGCGTGTCTAAGACTTGGGTCTTAAAGCGAGAATCATCTCACTTCACTTCACCTCACGTCAAAGGATATAATACAAGTCCTATGACTTAAATCCTTTTAATTTGATGATTTGAAATGTGTTTTACAACACAAAAGTGAGTTAGAGCAAGTTGTGAATATTTCGTGAAATATTAAACGAGCTACTAAACTCGAAGAATACAAGTGTTTACACTTGTAAATGGCTTTAATATAGCCTAGGCCAAGATAGGGCAGAATATAAATATATAAAGCTCTTCTAAGCGAGGGACGCTATTACGCATTAAATTAAACACCACACAAGCATATAAACACAACTCACACGTACGGAAAAGTAGCTCTCTTATCTATAGGATAAAATGAGGGCCGCTATTATGCGTTAAACTAGTGCGAGAAAATGTAAACACGTAAGTAGCCGGGAGAAGTCACACAATGGACTTATCACACAACTAATGCAAGACAATAAATTAAACGTGGATGCAACAAACAATATATATATACAAGTGAACCTTCGGCCGAATGAAAGTAAGAGAAGAGGTCGAAAGTTTTGAACTTGGTTTCGGTTAAGAAACTAGTTCGGTAGTCTTGGTTAAGTCCTTAAAGAATAAACACAATTAAGGTTCAAGGAACTTGTATAACCAACACTAAGAGAAGCTCTCTTTTGATTTAAGATGTACTAAGTTTAAACCACTTGAGGTAGGAACTAGTTTATGCAAGTTAAGCACAAATCAAAAGATACTTCTTTGCCTTATAACCAAGTATAGATCAAATGGTTACTAAGGTCTTCAAGAGGGCTTAATAAGTTCTTAAAGAACCTCCTCTTGGTAGCTTACAATATGTCTTAAACACACTACACGTATTAATTCAAGAAAAAGTGTGTAAAAGAGACAAATGTAAGACTAACTAGCACAAGTATATAACGATCCATTTACTCCTTGCCTTACCTGTATTACTTACAATGTACACAATTCGACTGCTTGTGACCCCACAATATATATCTCACACACACACAGGTTAGAGTCTCAGAAACGACACAACATAACAATTACGGAATAAATGATTATTATTACAATACCCAAATGTCTTTTGAATCTGTCACTGATACAACTTTTATGTAATCTTACTTTACCGACTTAGCCTTCTGATGCTCACAATCCTCTTATACCATTCATATCTATACGTAAGATGAATACCAAAAGCTGCCGCCCGATTCGACTAGTTCGTATTACTCTCGGGATCACTGCTAGAAACTGTTTATGGAAACGCCTTGTGGGGTATGTGCCGTCCCATTGGCATCCTGCTTCGCTGCTATATAATATATATAAAACAATAGCAAGAGTGAGCAATAGCTCAGCAAGGTAATGAAAATAGGGCATAATTCTGCCTTTAACTTAAACCCAAAATAAAGCGGGTATAAGACAATAATTGTCAAAATATCTTTTACCGAAAGTATTTCCTTATCGGAATATATTCAAAAACAGTACCATTGTAGTACTTCAAATATCATTTTCATAATACCTCTGCAAACTTTTGTTATTCATAATATGAGCAAAGTTCTAGTACAATATAAAAGATGAAGTTACAAGGTAATTCAATATAACCTTTCCGTAAAATATCTGTTATATGAAATATAAGCAGAATATCAACATATATCTCAAAAGAGGAAGTTGCAAGGTAATATATTGCAACTTTAGTTTTGAACACTTTTCAAACCCCTGCCAACCTGAAAGAAGTCTTTTCGATACGTGTTGCGGGAGCTACCCGTCAACCTGAAAGAAGTCTCTTCGATACGTGTTGCAGGAAATATCCGAATTGGATGATGAACTAATACTGGAGTATTCAACGCGCCCGCTATTCCAATCCTTACGATGATCAGTCGCAGATTGTACAGCTCAAATTAGTTTTACTACCGGTAGAAGGAAGAACTGACGGATTTACTTGTCTACCGCCATTTTAGATCTCCCTGGCCAACGGTTGGGCCTTTGGGATGGAGCGGCGCTACTCGGCCTCTTACACGACTCCTAGTTCGAATAGAATCCATGAATCTGAAACGTAAAGCTCATCCTCCTTTCCCCAAGTATAATACTTGTTGATAAAACTCCATAAAGTAGTCGTATCTAATTGGAAAGGAAAATTCACCAATATTTCCCAAGCTGTTGCTTATTAATGGATATCGACTTGTTCCATCAATCTTACCCCTCGAACAATGAGGAAGTAACAAAAGATTCAATTTGATGAATAATAACCAAGTTGAAAATGAAAAGAATAGTGTCAAAGATTTATGACCGGGCAGTTAAACAAAATAAATAACAGCTCTCAAGTAAGGTTCCCTTATATTTTGAAAGTTTTTGAACGAGCATTTAAATCTTTTTATAAGTTAGATTTAAATGGAAAATAGGGTTTTGGGAACCTTTCCTTGATAAAATAATTATAATAAGCCTCAGAAATATTTTACATAATATTTGAAAATCAAAGATGATTTTTTTGAATAAAATTATTTATTTTAAAAACCAATTTAAAAGTATTAAATAAATATTCAAATAATATTTATTAACTCATAAATATTTAAATAATATTTATTGATCTAAATATTGCTCATAAATAACCCTCGAATGAATATATAAAAATATTCACTAAATAATAATTTCTTAAATGAATACTCGAAATAATATTCAATAAATAATAAACCTTAAATGAATATTCAAAAATAATATTCATTTAATAAAAAGAACTCAAATGAAAATTCAAAATAATATTCATTAAATAAATAAGTAAACACAAATGAATATTCAAAATAATATTCATTAAAGAAATAATGGAAAAGCATTTATCTAATATTTTCCTCAGAAAATAATCACAGTATATACAGAAATACCGACTGCCGGTCTATATTTGAAGAATGAAGATCATATGCCCTTCACTAAGGGTCTTAGCAATATCCGGCTTATAACTAATATATCACATATCTAGCTTATAAGCCAATTACCAAATCGTAATCAAGTATCACAATATACTTTCTGAAACAGTTATGCCTTCCAATAGCATATTTAACCGAAATAAAATTCATATAGTATTTCTCGATCGAGATAATACTCATTCGTCGAATGGTTTCCAAGTTATTAATACTTTATGGAAATATAATTAATGTTTATAAATAACATTCCTCAAAATAAATAATAATCTGCCGCTGGAATCCCTCCGGGTTTCCACGACTATCTATATATCTCAAAATACCGACTCCCGATTTAGAGTCGAAAACAATGAATATGCTCTTATCTCTAGAGCTACAAGGTATACCGGTTTATAACTACTTATCTCAAAGCTAGTATATAAACCAAAATCAAATTTGAAGTCAACACGATATAACATTTATCGCAAAACAGTATAATAATATATATGGCAAAAAACAGTATTATACAACAATACTTCAAAAGTACTAGTTTAGAAAACTTGCCTGATGCTCGAGAAGTGTTAGGGGTTCGTGATGATGTCGGACAATCTAGACAAAGTCAAAGGAAACGTACGATTAATTCCCTTATAAATCAACGCTTAAACACGCAAACGAAACACAACCAAGGCATTACTAGCTCACTTTAGGCTCATACTAAGTCCATGTTAATCGACAATTACTTAATTCATAAGTTTGGTTCGAAACCGGTCCTCGAATTCAAGTTATACTAAACCATTTAGAACTTTGGTTTCTTAGTCGCGTCCTTAGGGGTTTTCACTTGCGCAACCTCTGCTGTTTCAATTTTATAAAATCGGAAAATAATCTTTTGGACTCAAAGCCACCCTCTCATACTTTTCAAACTGACATTATCATTTATCCTCAAAATATTACACTCCAATTCCATTTTTAAGGGTCTCAAACTTAATCTCAAAGTTGATGCATTTCTACGATAGGGTTTCTCGAATCGCTTTCACTAAAATGATCATAACTCACAAACTGTAAACTCTTTTGACACGATTCTTGCGGCCATATAAACTAGAAACCAAAAGCTACACAACCATATGCAGTGGTTAACCTTTACACAATTTTATGGTCTCGGGCTTCAACTGTTAAAGAGGTTTACAAATTTTGGGCATTACGATGGCTCTAAATCGAACATTTCCATTTTGTTTCATTACAACCAAGCCACATCGGGCATACCATACATCCACAACCTCAACAAACAACCTTTTTTTACTTCTCTAAGGTCAGTGGTGTGGCTACAATCCAACACCCACCATTTTTCATATTTTACAAAGTTAAATAACCACTAAAACACTTAAACATGATCTCTTAAGCATATAACATCAAAACAATCATCAAAACACATATGAACTCAAAGGGGGAGTTAGGGTTTTACCTCCTTGGATGCTCTAACAACACTATCAAGTGTTTATAAATCTTTAACAAGCTTTAGATGGTCCTTAAAGTGCTAAATCCTTAAGATCAAAACAAGAAAACAACTTGAAGTTACTATTCATCCTCATCTTGTAAAATTCATAACAAATCGAAAAATAAGAGTTTGGTGCTAAAATTTTTACCACACCTTGTGCTCTTCATAAGCTTTCGTTTGAGCTATAGATCATCAAATTTAAAGTTTCCTAGCTAGGGTTTTGAGCCCCATCTTTTCTCTGGACAGAAACTGGACAGATTGGGTTCTCCAATTTGGAGGAGGGATTTGACTAGGCTATACTCCTTTGCTGGCTATGAAATTTTGAACGAATGTTACCCATGGAGTGGAGAAGATATGGTTAAAATTTGGTGATTTAATCATGGATAGAAGTGGAGATATGAATTTTTCTTTGAGTGTTGTTTCTGCTGGGCAGTTTGTGAGCTTTTGTGTTTGTTTTGATTAATGCCTTATGCCTTGTATCTAAGCCCTATCTATCAGCTCTCTTACCTTTTAATAACAAGAGGCCACTTGTTGGCTCCTTGTTAATATATCCTTGAATTTTGCAAGCAAGTCCTTAGCTTTATGTAAATTGCATCCAACATCCTTTAAGTCTTATAATTCTTCTACTTTGGTACTTCCCTTCTAATCCACTTAAAATCAGCCGTTGAATGTGGTTGGGCCAATGGTAAGGCCCATATCTTGGTAATGGTTTTATACTTGGGCCTTGTCTAAGAGTTTCTAGTTGTTGGATTCATCGAAGGATTTCTGTGATCATTTCAGTGGTTTCTCCTTTGTAAATCTCTTGGATATATTTTATCCTTTCCCACATCATATATTAATGTGTTAGGGTGGTTCTAATCCTCAAGTAGACATTAAATCCAATATCCTTGATATATTCTCTTTATCTCAGAATTTGCTCTCCCGGTTTCTCAAGCGTTCTCAAACTCGTTTGCATTCTCTTTGCTCTAGGATTATATTCTCAATCCTATTTCCTTCTCATAGTATATCTTTCCTTGGACTTCTAATATTTAATATCCTCCATTAATAATCCAATTATTATATTCCTGACTCCTCTGTCAATTATGGAATAAAATAAAGTTTGGATTATCTGAATTCTGTCCTCGTTTACATACACTCATTCTCTATGTACTTCCCTAGTACATACTTGGTTTTCTCATTTCTTAATTCCTCAAATTTAATATCTAATGTCTTGATAATACTAATATATAATTCACTCCCCGGTCAAATATTACACCGAAATTGAAATTGGAATTTCTGAATTCCGATCGTCTTTGCATACACTTATTTACTCCGCAGGTCACTAATATGACTTCGGAATATCCACACTACGTCTCGTACATAGGTGGCATGAAAATTTTTTTAACCCTCAAAATCACTATTCATCCACCAAAATCACTATTCACTGATGCACTTCATCATAATAAGAAAAGTTTTAATTCTAGTGAAAATTTGGGTTCTTACAATAAATTGGTGAATCAAAAAAACAATGAAGAGCACTTGGGGACTGCTTAAAACATGCAAGAGGCAGCCCCAAAAATAAGTTGGCCGAATGGTGTTTAAAATGTAAGAAATGGACCAAAAATAAAGCTTAAAAGATGATAAAAGATGAAGGAGCAAAGCTTTGTTATTGTTAGATATTGATTCGAGTGATGGTCGGGATCTGGACTACTGATCAGATATTGATGCTGACGTCATCAGTAATGCACCATCAGTATTAGGTTATCATCAGGATTGGAGGCTGATCAGGATTACACGAGGATATACATCAGTCCAGATCAAGGGAGATTGATATGTCGGTTCCTGATTTATAGGAACGCAGCTATCATTCAAGATATGTACGAAGAGACTTATGTAATTGATTTGATATATCTTGTAATTGATAGTGCAGTTGTGTATGCTATATAAACACAGTTTAGGTTTTACATTTATGTAATCGCTTACACGAATTATCTTGTAACCTAGCAGCTCTCAAGAACATCAGAATTTCTTGAGAGAGTTTGTAACAGTTTTATATCAGAATTAATAAAGCTGTTATTTATTCATACTTGTGTTATCATTTCTGTTTTAAGTCGAAAATCTTATAGAATTGTATTCAACCCCTCTTCTACAATTGTTCTTTACTGGGTAACAATTGGTATCAGAGCAAACTGATAAATTACAATCAGAAACGATCTTAAGATGTCGACAAGCAAGTATGAAAGTATTAAAATCCCTGTTCTCAAAAAGGCTGAATACCCCACATGGAGGGTAAAGATGTTGATGTATCTGGAGGCAACTGATCCTAACTATCTCGATCGATTATATGATGGTCCATATATCCCTAAGAGACTAGTTGCTAGAACAGATACTATACCTGAGCACAATGTTCAGAAGACAAAGGCTGAATGGACTCATGAGGAAAAGGCTGAAGTACTCAGAGATGCAAAGGTGAAGAATATTCTTCGTAAGAGCGTTGATGCTGTCATGTCAAACAGAGTGATAGCATGTAAAACTACTAAGGAGATTTGGGAAACTTTGGAAACTCAATGCCAGGGTACTGAATCTATCAAAAGGAACAGAAGGGCTCTGTTGATTCAAGAGTATGAACAGTTTGATGCAAAATCTGATGATAGCCTCACTGATCTGTATGATAGATTTCTGACATTATTAAATAATCTATCTCTGGTGGGTAAAGAGTATGAACCAGAGGACTCGAACACCAAGTTTCTTAGAGCTTTTCCTGAGGAGTGGGATACCCAAACCTCTATCATTAGGCATCAGTATGATCTTAATGTTGTGTCTCTTGATGAAGTCTATGGGATGCTAAGAACCCATGATCTTGAGGTTCAACAAAGGAAGAATAAGAAAACCAACAAAGCAAAGGCTGTTGCTTTAAATGTTGAATCAAAATCAAAAGGAAAATCTATGGAGGTTTCAAGGAGGAGAAGTAGAGTAGCTGAGTCCAATACTGATGACTCATCATCAGATCCTGATGTCAATCCTGATATTGATACTGATGATGACTCTACTGATTCTGACATGATGGAAATGGTTGCTCTGATAGTCAAAGGCTTTAAGAAGATGAAGTTCGAAAAGGATATAAGGCAAGGCAACTCTCAGAAGAAATCGTTCAATACTGATAAGAAAAGGTACAAGAAGAATGAAAGCAAAAGCAGCAAGTTTGACAAGTCAAATGCTACAACTGTGATGGAATGGGTCATTTTGCAACTGAATGCAAAAAGGCTAAGACCAAAGCACTTATCTCATCAATCAAGGATTGGATGGACTCTTCCTCAGAATCTGAAGAAGAAAAGGTGAACTATGCATTAATGGCAAATGTGGATGAGATTGCTGCTCCTGAAAATAAGGTACCTGAAATTGTTTTTGATTTTGTTACTGATAATGTTTCTGAGTTAAGATCTTTCTTAAAGTCTCTGCTTATTAGCTTTAAAAGTCAATCTCTTGAAAATGCTAGAATAATATCTGAGATGTCAGAATTGACTAAAAGAAATGATCATCTAGAAGCCGAGTTACTCTTTATGCAAGAAGTACAAAATGAATGTGAGAAGGCTAAGAACATGAAGCTAGAAATGGAGTTTAAATGTAATGCACTTGAAAAGGAACTTAATGATGCTAATGAGAAACTCAAAACCTGGACACACTCTGGAAAGAAAACACGTGATCTTATCACAGATAAGAACTGGAAAGAGGGTCTAGGTTATAAACCAGATGACAAAAAGAAGAATAAAGGTAAAGTTGTTACTGCTGAAACAACAAAACCAGGAAGAGTTGTTGTGAATAAGTTAACAAATCCAAAAACCTATAGACATGTTATAGACAGAACAAAGACTAAATTAAAACCTGTTAAGTATGTGTATCCAGAAAATCCCAAATCTACTTTAGAAAAGGGATCTACTTCTACACAAAATTCTGAGTCTAAAACTGTCAAAAACAAAAATATAGGTCTTTTGTCTAAGAAACAACTGAGAGACAGAATCTGTGAAGTGACAGATAGAGAGAAAACCACTACTGCTAAGAGGAACAGGAATGGTAAAATTGGAATAAACAAAGAGAACAATTATAAGTATATTCCAAATGCACCAAGGAAAACATGCTTTAACTGTGGTAACTCTAATCATCTTGCTATTGATTGCAGGAGGAGTAAAAAGAAGGCTACTGTAGTTCCTAAGTCTGACATTAGGAATAGATCAGTATTTTATAAACCACAGAATCCTTGTTTTCACTGTGGCAGTAAATGGCATTCTATTTATACATGTGAAGAATACTATAGTTTTTACTACAATCATTATGATCCGTTGCCAAAATTTAATAAAAGTGCAAATTTTGGTAGAACAAAGAGTCTGAATACTAAGCATGCATCTGTTAATTCTGATAATGACAAAGCAAATTCTGATGGATTTAAATCTGACAGAACTGCTTTTGTTAAAAAGACTTCTGCTGCTAAAAACATTAAATTGCATGCAAAAAGAACCCAACAAGTGTGGGTTCTTAAAAATTCTAACTAAGCTCTTTGTGTTTTTGATTGCAGGTTGAAAAGAAAAATGTGTTGGTCATGGATAGTGGATGTTCTGTTCACATGACTGGAGACAAAACCTTGTTATCAGAATTTGAAGAGAAGGCTGGCCCAACAGTGTCTTATGGAGATGGCAACATTGGAAAAACTTTGGGATATGGCAATATAATCATTGGAAATGTCATCATTGAGAAAGTAGCTCTGGTGAGAGGACTCAAACACAATCTGCTTAGTGTTAGTCAAATCACAGACAGAGGTTATCATGTCAACTTCAATGATACTCACTTTGAAGTGATCAGTAAAACATCTGGAAGGATTGTCTTAACTGGCCAAAGACGTGGTAACATTTATGAAGCCAACGTCTACACCAATACTGATGGTCCCTCAACATGTCTCATCAGTAAAGCACCAGTAGATGAAAGTTGGAATTGGCACAAGAAGCTTTCTCATCTCAACTTCAACAACATCAATGAGTTGGTTAAGAAAGATTTGGTGAGAGGATTACCAAAGGCGTTGTATACTCGAGATGGACTCTATGATGCTTGTCAAAAGGCTAAACAGAGAAGGACATCATTCAAGAGTAAATCTGAATCCTCAATTGAAGAACCATATCACATGCTACACCTTGACTTATTTGGACCAGTCAAGATTATGTCCATCAGTAAGAAAAGGTATACTCTAGTCATTGTTGATGAATATACTATATTTACCTGGGTGTATTTTCTGCACAGAAAAGATGAAACTGCTGAGATACTTTTGGACCATGTGAGACTCATTGAGACTGGCACAAAGTACAAAGTCAAGATTCTAAGAAGTGATAATGGAACTGGATTCAAGAATTCAATAATGGAAGAGTTCTGCAAGTACAAAGGAATAGTTCAACAATTCTCTACTCCTAGCACACCCCAGCAAAATGGAGTAGTTGAAAGGAAGAACAGAATTCTTATTGAAGTTGGCAGAACAATGTTGAAGGAAGCTAAACTGCCTACATATTTCTTGGCAGAAGCAGTCAACACAGCATGCTATACTCAGAACATTACTTTAATCAACAGACATGGTGTCACCCCTTATCAAATGATTAAAGAGAAGAAACCAAGTCTGAAACATCTACATGTGTTTGGCTGCAAGTACTTTGTTCTTAGACCTCATCCTGAACAGCTAGGGAAATTTGAAACTAAAGCTGATGAGGGCATTTTTATTGGCTATCCAACTTCAAGAGCTTTTAAAGTCTATAACCTAAGAACAAGGTCATGGAGTCTATCAATGTTTCTTTTGATGATATGAAGATAACAGGAATTGCTGAAGACTCACATGACAGTTTGATCTTTGCAAATGAAGCTACCAAGAATTCTGATGAAGTGATGTCAGATACTGATACTCCATCAGATCCTGATGATCGACTAATGCCTGATGAAACACCAGTTACTGAAGATGACTCAAATAATGCAAATGTTGAGGGGGAGCAACAGCAAAATACCATCAGTACTGATACAACTCAAACATCAGGAGGAGATTCATCAAAAACAGATTCAAGTGATAATCCTGACAGCACTTCAGGAGGAGATAGCACTATCTCAGGGGGTGCTTCTAATAATTCTAGTTCTTTTGAAGATAACACCAATCTAGGGGGAGCATCTAATTCAAGGAATGATTTACCATCAGCAAGGAAATGGACAACCAAGAAAGTTTGGAGAGTTATACAGAACCAAGTTAAGAAGGAATGGAATTTCTTCTTTGATACCATCAATAGGTGTAAGAACCCAGATTTTGGGTGGAATTAAAACTTTTATGTATTTAATGATGTAAGAACGAATAGTGGTTATGGCTACAATGTAATAATTGATATTTGGAAAGAATGAATGGAATTCGACTTTATTATGTTATGTCTTGAAGAATGCTAAAGGGTGACAACATAGGTAAGAATAATCTATCATCTAAGGGAATAAGATATGGCAACTTCAAGCAAGAGAATACTCTCATGTCATCCAGATCGATAACGATTAATCCAGTAGTTCCGTAAAAAGGTTAAGGAACGATCGAAAGAGAATACGGACAATTATACAACCCTAAGAGAACAAGTAAAGAATACAGAATGAATAGTGTTTTGGTGGGAGTATATAATAATATGAGACGACACTATATAGAAGCATTCGGAACGGATTTCCGAGTTCGTATTAGTGATCCAGGGGGAAAATAAGTGTATGTAAAAGCTGTCGGATTCTGAAAAACCGCACTTTTATTTTCTCCGAAAGTTCCCTGGACACTGATAGCCTTAAGTATTTAACGAATGGATTTAAGGAATATAAATTGGAAAGTTAGAATGAAAGATGGAGAATGAAAGTATTAATATTAAAAAGGATTCCCGGTAAACCCTAATTAGAAATCCGTGAAATATTCCTACGAACGATCAATCGGAACGGGCAATAACCGGACACAGAAACAAGCAGAGGAAGCAAGAGTCTTGTGCAAGCTACTAGTATAAAATATCTAGTAACTAAACTAGAATCAAGGAACTAGCACCTTAGAGGAAGAACCAAGTACTTAGCAAAGTAACTACCTAGTTAAGCTCTAAACCACCATAAAACCAACACTTGTCTTGCCATTTCATCATCCAACACCTCATCACTTTAATAAAGTGACTTTATACAAGATATTATCTTGATAATAGATGAGAGTGGATGAGATTAAATCAAAAGAAACCAAGCAACTCTCCCCCCCCCCTTGCAAAATCCATTCGGCCATACCCCTTAATTCCAAATCCAAACTCAACCTTCCCACCATTGTTTGTTCTTGAAATTTTTAAGGTGAGACTTATATTTCATAAAACTTATCTCCTCAAAATCTTAGCACCATACTCCTTTGTTTCCATTTTCGAAAAAATCAAACAAGAGGAGGATGAATAGTGTTCATCATGTACTAACTTGGTTTTCTTGATTTTTCATGGTTGATCTAGCAAGCTTAATCACTCCTAAGGACCATACAAGGCTTAGTAAGGCTATATCACTATCTAAGGAAGGTATAAAGCTCTTGAAACCCTAACCCTTGTTTGAGATTTAAGTATGTTTATGATAGATATAGCTTAGTTATGGTTATGTTAAGATTATAAGCATGATTATGTATGGATCTTGGATAAATGATGAAAATAGTTAGATGAACGGAAAGGCATTGCTTGGCCTCAGTTCATGTATATAAATCATGTATATGTTGTTTGGGTTGGATACCATGTTTATGGGAAGATTCGAAATTGGTAGATATTCGATTTACAGCCGTTATAATGTCCAATTTTACAATACCATGTTTTGTACGCCATTTTCCATGTCAAAAACCTACTGTCCAGAGACCTTATCTACCATGATAGGATAGGTAATGTTCTAAGCTTCGTTTTGATATAAAGATCACGTGAAACAGACTTACGGTTTAGGAATTATGACCATATTACTAAAAGTAGTTCGAATCCGTAAACGAAAGTTCGTAACTGAAATTGAACCCTCGTAAACTATGTAACGTCATGGCGAATCTTGGTAAATAAATACTAGGGTTAAAAAGGAAGGTGTGAAAGAAAACCGTATGTCAAAAGGATCATTTTTCGATTTATTAAAAATGTTCGAGTCGAGGTTAAACGCGAACGAACCCCTAAAAGACGACTCTTTTATAACTTCGATAAAACACTTAGAAAACGGGCGATAAAACTCGGAGTATAATATTGGTTCGTAACGATTGACCTTAGAACTCGTATGACTTAAGTATGTCCCAAGTATGAGTACAGTGACATGTCGTATTAACGAACAAATGTCGGGTCGGATCAATGATAAAAAGGAATCCACTAAAAGGGATATAACGAGATAACTCGAGAACGTGTTTCGATTTAAGTATAACTTAACTTTTAAGATGTTAAGTGATTAATACCGAATGCCTTGGCTATTTATAGATCACCAAGCTGAACCGGGACCCGCTACCACTACCCCTTACCGTACTCGACTACCAGGCAAGTTTCAATTCCCTTCTTTTAGGCTGTTGTTGTGATTGAATAAATATATATATATATATGTTTTCTGTTATACATATGCCATAGCATGCATGCCTACTTTCAAGTTATATCATTATGCTTGTTCCCTGATTGTTATTGGCTTATAAATTAGATAGCTATCGTATCAATTATAAGCCGGTTATTGTAAGACCCTCAGAGAAGGGTGTATACATCTTATTCATCAAATATAGACCGGGAGTCAATATTTCTTGACATATCGAGATTACCTCGAAAGAAAATATCTAAGTAAATATTTTCCATTATTCGGGCGACGAATAGTATTTGAATATTCGTTCGAGATTATTTATTTTAACGATCCTTACTTCAAATAATTATTTGAACGTAACTATTCGACGAATAATATTTATTTTAATATTCATTCAGAGTCGAATTATTTATCGATTATTATTTCGAATATTCTTCTAAAGATGAGACGACTAAATGAATATTATTTGGATATTCATTTAGAATATTATTTTATTAAATAAATATTACTTTTGAATATTCATTTAGGATATTAATTACTTGATGAATATTATTTTAAAATTCATCTGAAGCTTGATTTATTTATCGAATATTATCTCGAATATTCCTTTAAAGCTTGGATTACTAAATGAATATTACTTGATATTCATTTAGAATATTATTCATTAAATGAATATTACTTTTTGAATATTCATTTAAATTCCTAATTAATTATGAATATTGTCTTAAATATTCCTTTCAGGTCCTATTAATTAACAATATTATTTTGAATATTCATTTAAATATTTATTTATTCAATAAATATTCTCCTGATATTTCTTCAGGGATTATTTTGGAAAATGCTCTGATTAAAGATATTCTTTCATATTCCTAAATATTCTTTAAATATTTTTAACTCAATAAATATTCTCTGAATATTTATTCCATACTTAGAATAATCTCAACAAGGTTCATCTTCTTCGATTATTACGAAAAATATTTCGGAGTCATATTATTATTAATCTTATATCAAGAAAGGTTCTCAGACATCATTCTTCTTTGAGTCTATCTCCCTAATAATAAGGGAACCTTACTTGGAAAATGTTAATTATCTTGTCGACTTCCCGGTCATAAAGTATTCTCTTCACTCGCAACTCGGGTGCTGTTGACTTATTAAGTCGTTGTTTACCTTCTCATCTTTCGAGGGGTAAGATTGTTAGAACAAGTTGATATTCGATACCAAGCCACAGCTTGGAAGTTATTGGTGAATTTTCCTTTCCAACTAGATACGACTACCTTGTAGAGTCTTATCAACAAGTATTACACTTGGGGAAAGGGGGACGAACGTTACATTCAGAATCATGAATTCTATTTGAACTAGGAGTCGTGTAAGAGGCCGAGTAGCGCCGGTCCATCCCCTTTGGCCCAACCGTTGGCCGGGGAGAGCTAGTAAGGCGGTAGACAAGTAAAGCCGTCAGTTCTTCCTTCTACCGGTAGTAAATCTAAATTGAGCTGTACGATCTCGACTGATCATCAAGATTGGAACAGCGGGCGCGGTGAATACTCCATCATTGGTTCATCATCCAAACTTATTTATTTCCTGCAACATGATTACTGTTGGCAGAGCTGGAAAAGTGTTCATAACTGGAATTGCAACCTTTTCATGCAAGTTCCTCTTCTTAATAACAATGAGAATATCTCGCTTACTTTTGATGTAGCAGATATTTCTGTAAACAAATACTTTAAGTTACCTTGTAACTTCATCGTTCATATTATACTGGCATCATTTCCGTAAATGCATGGCATATGGTTTGAAAGATAATTTTGAACTGTTTTATATTATCGTTCAGTTATATATATTATTGTTGGTGGGCTTTCGCTCACCCTTGCTTTGTTCACATTATGTCACAACAACAGCTAGGACAGATGGCTCGCGTGAGGCGCACTCGGCGCAAGCAGGTTACCCGACCCACCGGACTACCCGCTGAGATGCTAGCCGCCATTGCTGAGGTAGCATAGTTAGACAGCTTTTGTTTCCTGTTTAACTATATGTATAATTAATGTAATTAACGGCAAAACTTTTAAACCTATGATGTTACACTTTTGGGATTGTAATAACTTTTATTCGTAACCCTTTAATGTAAGACTTATTTCAATTTCATCCCTGGGACTATAACTGTTGTGTGTGTGCGTGGTAATTATTGTGGGGTCACAGCATGTGATTTATTTATTGTGGACTCAAGCCAAGTATTATGAATGGATGTAAGACCGTAACCACCAGATCCCTGACCCCGGATCTAGGGGTGTTACAGAGATGGTATCAGAGCGAGAGTTATATATCCCAAGAGATGATACGACGTTATATAATAATAAATTCAATAATATAATAAGAACCCTTGCCAGGTTCACCTAAAACCCTTACGGGAACTTTTTAAGTATCATGATAGTAACATAGTTCGTCTTGTGTAGGCGAGCGACATGTCGGCCCAGGAGGCAGCTACGAGACAGCATGATGAGGACAAGTTCCGGACTAGGGACCCGTACTATGAGCACTTGCCTGAGGAGGATACTGAGCCTGAGGAGGAGGACGCTGAGGAGGTCCAGGTTGATGCTGATACTGATGTGATCGAGTCTGAGGAGGAGGACCCTGTGGAGGTCCAGGTTGATGCTGACACAGATGTTGTTGAGACTAAGGGGGAGGAGGACCCGGAGGGGATCCAGACAGGACAGGATGCTGAGTTAGTTGTTGAGGATGATGATTATTGGGTTGTGTCTGAGATCAGGACTTTGGGAGATGACACTGACATGACCACGGATCAGGTGGTGCCGGTAGATGAGGGTGTTGAGGGAGATATAGATGAGCCAGTAGTTGGTGCTGTAGGGAGTTCTGGACTTTTTGTGCCACTCCTCTCTGATGAGAGAGCCCCTACCCCACCACCACTACCTGTGAGCCCATACCCCGATGAGTTTGAGGAGCTTACCCCAGAGCCCTAGCAGACAGAGACTGCCGCTCCAGCTGAGCCACCCACCCCACCTCATGCCCCGATAGGAGGAGTCCGAGTATGTGTTCACAACTTGATTGTGAACGGGCTTTATAGAGAGTTGTCTGTGGCAGATGCCAGGTTGGCAGAGTCTAGGAGGGAGTTAGCAGCAGAGAGAGCCGCCCGGATGAGGTTACAGGGCAGGAGGACTATCAGTGACAGGGTTGGGTATAGGGCTGTGACCCGCATCGAGCTGAGGGCTCGGGTGAGGGTGCGACAGTTGCCTACTGATGGGCATGGTAGGGTAGACAGAGCAGAGGCTGAGGAGGTTTTCCGCATCGCCATGGGGAGGGTTCGGAGGATGTTTCGTCGTGGCGGCTGATTTCAGATGTAGTGATGCAGTGGTCTAGTTGTCTAGTCATGTACGGACATAGTAGTGCCGGCTTTTGTAGGGATGGTTTTCTTGTACTTGTTTTCCCTTTTTGCAGACTAGACAGATAGACAGCGTATTTCACTTTTGACTTGTTGTTGTTGTTAGGATGGCTGTACTTTAAACTATCGTTGTAACTCGGATGTTGTACCTTTTCGGTACCTAGTATATATTTGTTTCCATTTCAGTCATTACAATTTTGTTGGGATGTGATCACGAGTTTATTAGCATATGTATTACTTTTCGATTAAGTTACCATGAGATATAAAATTGTGGGATTTTAAACCCAATCATGTAAAGAATTATGCAAGGAAAAATCCTTTAAAACGGGTAAGTGAACCTAATGTATAATTTTCCAAATTTTCAGTAAAATGCCTCCAAGACGAATGGGCACTAGGGCTAACCCCCGAGAATCTACTGACCAAGAGAGTCACAACCAACACGAGGAAAACCATGAAAGTAGTGAAGAACAAGATCAGGATTATAATGAGCAAGAAGATTCCCAGTATGGAGCAGAGGATGAACCCCTGTACTCTGAAGAATTTGAGGGGGAAATCGAGGGTGGAGAAACTGAAGTAGAACAGGAAGGGGAGAACCAGGGCGGAAACCCCATGGGCCAGTTTATGGATCTACTTAGGCAGAATTTGAACCAATACCCCCAGCCACCACCAGGCAACAACACTTCAGTGGCAAATTCCTTTAGGGCCTTTAAGTCCCTTAAGCCCCCAGAGTTCCACGGATCGGCTGATCCCGTTGAGGCGAGGGCCTGGATCAAGGAAATGGAAAAATCTTTTGAGATTCTGAGTATCAATGAGGCTCAGAAGACTGTTTTTGCTACTTACCTACTAAAGGGAGAGGCCAATTATTGGTGGGAAGCCAAGAAGAACATGGAGACTGATGCTGTCATAGCCTGGGAAAGGTTCAAACAATTTTTCCTGGAGAAGTACTTCCCGAAGTTCATGAAAACCCAGATGGAACTTAAGTTTTTGGAACTGAAACAGAACAATATGTCAGTGGCGGACTATGAGGCCAAATTTACTGAGCTATCAAGATTTGTGCCAGAGTTTGTAGACACAGAAGAGAAGAAAGCTAACAGATTTCAACAAGGGCTGAAGCAGTGGATCCAGAATAGGGTGGCGGTTTTAGAGATTATAGATTATGCCACCTTGGTGCAGAAGGCAACCATTGTGGAGGCTGGTAGTGATCAGATGCAGAGAGAGAGATAGAAAGGGGGGATAAAAAGAAAGCATGTTAGTATGGGCGGAAGATCCGCTGGAGGAAAACCCCCAACCAAGTTTAATCGAGGAGCGGTTTCCCTACCTGGGAGGAATGTAGGGTTTAAACCATCTGCGAGTGTAAGTGTGAGCCAGGGCGGCCATCAATCAGGAATGTCCCGTTCCAACCCTTCTCGACCTCCATTGCCATTGTGTGCTACTTGTGGGAAGAGGCACTCCGGGGTGTGCAACCTGAAGCAGATAAACTGTTACAAGTGTGGGCGAGCTGGGCACTATGCTACCTCTTGCACCACGGTCATCCCTAACAGCACAACCTGTTTCCAGTGTGGACAGCGAGGGCACATGAGGAAGGATTGCCCAAGGAGCAAACCAGCAGCATCAGGAGCAAGCAAGGTTGCCTCAAATAGGCCACCAACTGCTAGGACTTTTATTATGTCAGTACAAGATGCCGTGAGGGACACAGATGTGATAGCAGGTACATTTTCTCTCAATTCAGTCAGTGCAAATGTCTTATTTGATTCAAGAGCAACTAATTCTTTTATATCTAGAGATTTTGCACATAAGTTGAAACTTAAAACCCAGCAACTAAGAGATTCCTTACTAGTAGAAATAGCTAATCAGGAAATCGTACCGGTTAATCAAATTCACCCCGATTGTAAGCTAGAAATAGGAGGACGATCCTTCTATGTCGACTTAATTCCTTTTAAGCTAGGGGAATTCGATGTCATTTTGGGTATGGATTGGTTTTCTTGCAATGATGCGCGGATAGATTGTAAAGGGAAAAAGGTTAAGTTGAAAACCCCAGGGAAGAAAGAAATAGTGTTTAAGGGGATGCGACAGACCCAGAAAATTCTGACCATGGCGCAAACCAAGAGATTGTTACGAAAAGGGAACGAGGCTTATTTAGCCTACGTTATAGACACTCAGAAGGAAGTGCCAAGATTGCAAGACATTCTGGTAGTTAATGAGTTCGAGGACGTGTTCCCAGAAGATCTTCCCGGACTACCACCTGATAGGGTAATTGAGTTTGCCATCGAGTTAGCCCCGGGGACGGCGCCAGTTTCGAAGGCCCCGTACCGATTAGCCCCAGTAGAAATGAAGGAGCTAGCTAAACAATTACAGGAATTGTTGGATAAGGGCATGATAAGGCCCAGTGTGTCGCCTTGGGGCGCACCAGTGTTGTTTGTTAAGAAAAAGGATGGAAGTATGAGGTTATGCATCGACTACAGAGAATTGAACAAGCTAACCATAAAGAATAAGTATCCATTGCCTAGGATAGACGATTTGTTTGACCATCTAAGAGGCGCTGAATACTTCTCTAAGATTGATTTGAGAACGGGATATCACCAACTGAAGATCAAACCTGAAGATATCCCGAAGATTGCATTCCGTACCAGATATGGACATTATGAGTTCTTAGTTATGTCATTTGGATTGACCAACGCCCCAGCAGCCTTCATGGACCTAATGAATAGAGTGTTCAAGGACTATTTGGACAAATTCGTGATAGTTTTCATTGATGATATTCTCATCTACTCAAAGACAGAGGCAGAACATGCTGAACATTTAAGGATAACCTTAGAAATACTCAGGAAGGAGCAGTTATATGCCAAGTTCTCCAAGTGTGAGTTTTGGAAAAATGAGGTACAATTCTTAGGGCACGTGATCAATAGAGAAGGAGTGTTGGTTGACCCCTCCAAGATAGAAGCAGTTTCAAACTGGGAACGGCCAACTACTCCAACCGAGGTGAGGAGTTTCATCGGACTGGCCGGATATTACAGGAGATTTGTCCAAGACTTTGCAAAAATTGCAGCTCCATTAACTCGACTTACCCGTAAAACCGAGAAATTTGAATGGACTGAGAAATGCGAGAAGAGTTTCCAAGAGTTAAAGAAGAGACTGGTGACAGCCCCAGTGCTGGCATTACCTGATGGAAAAGGAGATTTCGTGATTTACAGTGATGCTTCGCATAAAGGACTGGGATGCTTGCTTATGCAGCACGGCAAGGTAATAGCATATGCGTCTAGGCAATTGAAGGATTAAGAGGTCAGATATCCCACGCATGATCTAGAACTAGCAGCCATAGTCTTCGCTTTAAAGATTTGGAGACACTACCTGTATGGGGAAAAGTGCGAGATTTACACTGACCATAAGAGCCTCAAGTACATTTTCACTCAGAAAGAGCTTAACAGGCGCCAGAGGAGATGTTTAGAGTTAATCAAGGATTACGACTGTGAAATTCGCTATCACCCGGGCAAAGCCAATGTGGTGGCTGACGCCCTTAGTAGGAAAGAAAAGCTCAAAATGATAACTTCAGAGGAAGAACTAGTGAAAGATTTTGAGAAGTTGGAAATCGAGGTTAAGTCACCTGGAGAGGGCCAAGAAAAGTTGATGGAAATTAGAATCCAACCTCCATTGCTAGAAAAGATTAGACTGTGCCAGGAACGGATGATGGAGGAAGAAAAGAACTCCACAGAAGAGCTAATGACCGGGGAGGAAATTAAGTGCGAAAGAGACAAGGAAGGGATCATGAGGTACACATACAGGATATGGATCCCAAATGTTCAAGAACTCAAGAATGAGATTTTAAATGAGGCACACAACTCGAGATATTCAGTGCACCCCGGTAGCACCAAAATGTATAGGGAGTTGAAAGAGTATTACTGGTGGCCCAACATGAAAAAGGATGTAGCAGAATGGGTAAGCAGATGCTTGACCTGCCAACGAGTGAAAGCAGAGCACCAGAAGCCCAGCGGACTTCTACATCCCTTAGAGATTCCAGAATGGAAATGGGAACACATAGCCATGGATTTCGTAGTAGGTTTACCAAGGACCAAGGCTAATCATGACGCCATATGGGTAATTGTAGATCGACTGACGAAATCAGCTCACTTTCTCCCGATCAACGAAAGGTACACGGTCGATAGACTAGTGGACATCTACTTAAAAGAGATAGTGGCGCGACATGGAGTCCCAGTCGCAATAGTATCCGATCGAGATCCTAGATTTAACTCCAGGTTTTGGAGAAGTTTTCAAGAATGTGTAGGGACCCGGCTGAACATGAGCACAGCCTACCACCCCCAGACAGATGGGCAAAGTGAAAGAACCATCCAAACGCTAGAGGATATGTTGAGAGTCTGCGCGATAGACTTCAAGGGAAATTGGGATGATCACTTGCCATTGATTGAGTTCTCCTACAATAACAGTTATCATTCAAGCATTGGGATGCCACCTTATGAGGCCCTTTATGGAAGAAAATGTTGATCTCCCTTGTATTGGGATGAAGTTGGAGAGCGAAGGATGCTCGGGCCCGAAGTGGTCCAACGAACTAGCAGTAGATCTAATCAGAGGACGGTTGGTAGCAGCCCAGGATCGACAAAAGAAATATGCCGACTTAGCTCGGAAAGGCAAGGAATACGAAGTAGGGGACCTAGTGTTCTTGAAAGTGTCACCTTGGAAAGGTTTAATGAGATTTGGGAAGAAAGGAAAGCTGAGTCCCAGATACATTGGACCATTTGAGATCTTGAGACGGATTGGGGGACTAGCTTATGAGCTCGCATTGCCTCCGAATCTACAGCAGGTGCACAATGTGTTCCATGTCTCGATGCTGAGGAAGTATAATCCGGATGCCAAGCATATTGTAGAGTATGAGCAAGTGGACATGCAACCAGACTTGACCTATGTAGAGCAACCTGTGGAAATCATAGACCGGAAGGAACAAGTGCTCCGAAACAAGGTCATTCAACTAGTCAGAGTTTTGTGGCAGAACCACAATGTAGAAGAATCAACCTGGGAACTTGAAAGCGCAATGCAAGAGAAGTACCCCCACTTGTTTTCAAACTGATTCCGGGACGGAATCCTTTTAAGGAGGGGAGACTGTAAGAACCCAGATTTTGGGTGGAATTAAAACTTTTATGTATTTAATGATGTAAGAACGAATAGTGGTTATGGCTACAATGTAATAATTGATATTTGGAAAGAATGAATGGAATTCGACTTTATTATGTTATGTCTTGAAGAATGCTAAAGGGTGACAACATAGGTAAGAATAATCTATCATCTAAGGGAATAAGATATGGCAACTTCAAGCAAGAGAATACTCTCATGTCATCCAGATCGATAACGATTAATCCAGTAGTTCCGTAAAAAGGTTAAGGAACGATCGAAAGAGAATACGGACAATTATACAACCCTAAGAGAACAAGTAAAGAATACAGAATGAATAGTGTTTTGGTGGGAGTATATAATAATATGAGACGACACTATATAGAAGCATTCGGAACGGATTTCCGAGTTCGTATTAGTGATCCATGGGGAAAATAAGTGTATGTAAAAGCTGTCGGATTCTGAAAAACCGCACTTTTATTTTCTCCGAGAGTTCCCTGGACACTGATAGCCTTAAGTATTTAACGAATGGATTTAAGGAATATAAATTGGAAAGTTAGAATGAAAGATGGAGAATGAAAGTATTAATATTAAAAAGGATTCCCGGTAAACCCTAATTAGAAATCCGTGAAATATTCCTACGAACGATCAATCGGAACGGGCAATAACCGGACACAGAAACAAGCAGAGGAAGCAAGAGTCTTGTGCAAGCTACTAGTATAAAATATCTAGTAACTAAACTAGAATCAAGGAACTAGCACCTTAGAGGAAGAACCAAGTACTTAGCAAAGTAACTACCTAGTTATGCTCTAAACCACCATAAAACCAACACTTGTCTTGCCATTTCATCATCCAACACCTCATCACTTTAATAAAGTGACTTTATACAAGATATTATCTTGATAATAGATGAGAGTGGATGAGATTAAATCAAAAGAAACCAAGCAACTCTCCCCCCCTTGCAAAATCCATTCGGCCATACCCCTTAATTCCAAATCCAAACTCAACCTTCCCACCATTGTTTGTTCTTGAAATTTTTAAGGTGAGACTTATATTTCATAAAACTTATCTCCTCAAAATCTTAGCACCAAACTCCTTTGTTTCCATTTTCAAAAAAATCAAACAAGAGGAGGATGAATAGTGTTCATCATGTACTAACTTGGTTTTCTTGATTTTTCATGGTTGATCTAGCAAGCTTAATCACTCCTAAGGACCATACAAGGCTTAGTAAGGCTATATCACTATCTAAGGAAGGTATAAAGCTCTTGAAACCCTAACCCTTGTTTGAGATTTAAGTATGTTTATGATAGATATAGCTTAGTTATGGTTATGTTAAGATTATAAGCATGATTATGTATGGATCTTGGATAAATGATGAAAATAGTTAGATGAACGGAAAGGCATTGCTTGGCCTCAGTTCATGTATATAAATCATGTATATGTTGTTTGGGTTGGATACCATGTTTATGGGAAAATTCGAAATTGGTAGATATTCGATTTACAGCCGTTATAATGTCCAATTTTACAATACCATGTTTTGTACGCCATTTTCCATGTCAAAACCCTACTGTCCAGAGACCTTATCTGCCATGATAGGATAGGTAATGTTCTAAGCTTCGTTTTGATATAAAGATCACGTGAAACAGACTTACGGTTTAGGAATTATGACCAAATTACTAAAAGTAGTTCGAATCCATAAACGAAAGTTCGTAACTGAAATTGAACCCTCGTAAACTATGTAACGTCATGGCAAATCTTGGTAAATAAATACTAGGGTTAAAAAGGAAGGTGTGAAAGAAAACCGTATGTCAAAAGGATCATTTTTCGATTTATTAAAAATGTTCGAGTTGAGGTTAAACGCGAACGAACCCCTAAAAGACGACTCTTTTATAACTTCGATAAAACACTTAGAAAACGGGCGATAAAACTCGGAGTATAATATTGGTTCGTAACGATCGACCTTAGAACTCGTATGACTTAAGTATGTCCCAAGTATGAGTACAGTGACATGTCGTATTAACGAACAAATGTCGGGTCGGATCAATGATAAAAAGGAATCCACTAAAAGGGATATAACGAGATAACTCGAGAACGTGTTTCGATTTAAGTATAACTTAACTTTTAAGATGTTAAGTGATTAATCCCGAATGCCTTGGCTATTTATAGATCACCAAGCTGAACCGGGACCCGCTACCACTACCCCTTACCGTACTCGACTACCAGGCAAGTTTCAATTCCCTTCTTTTAGGCTGTTGTTGTGATTGAATAAATAAATAAATATATATATATATATATATATATGTTTTCTGTTATACATATGCCATAGCATGCATGCCTACTTTCAAGTTATATCATTATGCTTGTTCCCTGATTGTTATTGGCTTATAAATTAGATAGCTATCGTATCAATTATAAGCCGGTTATTGTAAGACCCTTAGAGAAGGGTGTATACATCTTATTCATCAAATATAGACCGGGAGTCAATATTTCTTGACATATCGAGATTACCTCGAAAGAAAATATCTAAGTAAATATTTTCCATTATTCGGGCGACGAATAGTATTTGAATATTCGTTCGAGATTATTTATTTTAACGATCCTTACTTCAAATAATTATTTGAACGTAACTATTCGACGAATAATATTTATTTTAATATTCATTCAGAGTCGAATTATTTATCGATTATTATTTTGAATATTCTTCTAAAGATGAGACGACTAAATGAATATTATTTGGATATTCATTTAGAATATTATTTTATTAAATAAATATTACTTTTGAATATTCATTTAGGATATTAATTATTTGATGAATATTATTTTAAAATTCATCTGAAGCTTGATTTATTTATCGAATATTATCTCGAATATTCCTTTAAAGCTTGGATTACTAAATGAATATTACTTGATATTCATTTAGAATATTATTCATTAAATGAATATTACTTTTTGAATATTCATTTAAATTCCTAATTAATTATGAATATTGTCTTAAATATTCCTTTCAGGTCCTATTAATTAATGAATATTATTTTGAATATTCATTTAAATATTTATTTATTCAATAAATATTCTCCTGATATTTCTTCAGGGATTATTTTGGAAAATGCTCTGATTAAAGATAATCTTTCATATTCCTAAATTTTCTTTAAATATTTTTAACTCAATAAATATTCTCTGAATATTTATTCCATACTTAGAATAATCTCAATAAGGTTCATCTTCTTCGATTATTACGAAAAATATTTCGGAGTCATATTATTATTAATATTATATCAAGAAAGGTTCTCAGACATCATTCTTCTTTGAGTCTATCTCCCTAATAATAAGGGAACCTTACTTGGAAAATGTTAATTATCTTGTCGACTTCCCGGTCATAAAGTATTCTCTTCACTCGCAACTCGGGTGCTGTTGACTTATTAAGTCGTTGTTTACCTTCTCATCTTTCGAGGGGTAAGATTGTTAGAACAAGTTGATATTCGATACCAAGCCACAGCTTGGAAGTTATTGGTGAATTTTCCTTTCCAACTAGATACGACTACCTTGTAGAGTCTTATCAACAAGTATTACACTTGGGGAAAGGGGGACGAACGTTACATTCAGAATCATGAATTCTATTTGAACTAGGAGTCGTGTAAGAGGCCGAGTAGCGCCGGTCCATCCCCTTTGGCCCAACCGTTGGCCGGGGAGAGCTAGTAAGGCGGTAGACAAGTAAAGTCGTCAGTTCTTCCTTCTACCGGTAGTAAATCTAAATTGAGCTGTACGATCTCGACTGATCATCAAGATTGGAACAGCGGGCGCGGTGAATACTCCATCATTGGTTCATCATCCAAACTTATTTATTTCCTGTAACATGATTACTGTTGGCAGAGCTGGAAAAGTGTTCATAACTGGAATTGCAACCTTTTCATGCAAGTTCCTCTTCTTAATAACAATGAGAATATCTCGCTTACTTTTGATGTAGCAGATATTTCTATAAACAAATACTTTAAGTTACCTTGTAACTTCATCGTTCATATTATACTGGCATCATTTCCGTAAATGCATGGCATATGGTTTGAAAGATAATTTTGAACTGTTTTATATTATCGTTCAGTTATATATATTATTGTTGGTGGGCTTTCGCTCACCCTTGCTTTGTTCACATTATATCACAACAACAGCTAGGACAGATGGCTTGCGTCAGGCGCACTCGGCGCAAGCAGGTTACCCGACCCACCGGACTACCCGCTGAGATGCTAGCCGCCATTGCTGAGGTAGCATAGTTAGACAGCTTTTGTTTCCTGTTTAACTATATGTATAATTAATGTAATTAACGGCAAAACTTTTAAACCTATGATGTTATCCTTTTGGGATTGTAATAACTTTTATTCGTAACCCTTTAATGTAAGACTTATTTCAATTTCATCTCTGGGACTATAACTGTTGTGTGTGTGAGTGGTAATTATTGTGGGGTCACAGCATGTGATTTATTTATTGTGGACTCAAGTCAAGTATTATGAATGGATGTAAGACCGTAACCACCAGATCCCTGACCCCGGATCTGGGGGTGTTACAGTAGGTGCTTCTTGAACAAAGTCTCTAACTTTGATGCACTACCGACCTCTTCAGTTGACATTGGTTACTCTCGTATGGGTCTTTTATTCTGAGAGCATTAAATGCTAGGAAAACAGATAAATGTGGTTATGTCTGTTTTATTAGATTTTTTCAATTAATTTGCTCTCATTTATGTCCCAATGTTGAATTTGAAAATGATACAGTTTTGCCTATCTTTAAGATTTCTGAAAACAATATGAAATCTTTGGTTAAATCAGATAAGGCAAATGGTTTTGAGGGAAATCCTTACATTCCTGATGGGGTCTGGGTTCTCTTGAAAAAGAGATTGCCTGTACTTTATGGCCCAGCCACAAGTGCTATGGGACAGGATCAAACACATTCTGTTCCTGACACAAGCACAACACACATACACTTATCTAAACAGTTAACCACCTCTGGTGTCTCTCAAAAGACATCAGTTGTAAAAGAAAAGAAGTCAGCTAGATCTGATGTGTCTAGCAGACAATCAGGATCAAAGCACTTCTCCACTACAACCCTCACTCAAAAGAAGTCACAAGGAGGTGAACAAGGGGTTCTGATTGATGAGTCTTTGATTAAGTCTGGAGTATCTAAAGAAACAGGTGAGAAGAGAAAGTTTTTGCGACAGGATTCTGATTCTGATAGTGATGATGACAAGACCATCTCAATAATTATGAAGAAAAAGGAAGTTGCTGCTCCTGTTACTGATGAATTGGTTAAGCCAGTAAAGCCAAAGAAAAGAAGAAGGATAGTCAACAAGAGCCAGTATTACATTCCTTAAGAAATGTAGAATCTTGATGATGATATCAATCTTGATGAATCATCAGTTCCTGATACATCTGTCATTCCTATTATCTCTACTCCTGATACATCACCTGTGAAGACTGTTGAGATTTCTGATTCTCCAGCACCTACATCTCCAAACAGAAGAATAATTGAGATGTCTGTGGATGAAGTAAATGTTATTGCTGCTCAGCTTGGTCATAAACAAACACCTCTTCAGATAAAGAGACAAGCTGAAGCAAAAGTTTTTCATTGACAGAAGAAACAGAGGATCACTTCACCTCTGAAAGGATCAAGCCCACAAGAACCTGAACTTCAAAGGAGTTCAGCAGCTACTGCAGATCCAGTCACACAAGAACCACTCACTCAAAGTGTGGGTGCAGACAATGCTGAAGGAATGGTCCCACAAGAACCACTTTCTCAAAGGGAAGGTGAAGACAAGAACATTCCTGCCCCATAAGAACTATCTTCTCAAAGTGAAGATGCAGGCATCAAATCTACAGCACAGGGGCTTTCCAACATTGCTTTAGAAATTCCTGAACTGGATGCTGTACACATAGAAACAGTTTTTGAGGGAAGCACACAAGAACCTTCAGCTCAAAGTGTTGAAGAAGCTTCTGAACCTCTGGCTCCACAAGAACCATCAGTAGCAAATACTGATGCAAGCCCTCTTCCTGATGAAAGCAAAGCTCATGATGAGACTGTTGATACCATTCCTGATAATACTCAACCTATTCTGGTACAACCACTCTCATCAAGACCAATGGAATCTTTTACTACTTCATCAGGTAACACTTCTATCTCTACTTCTTTTACTACTGATAGCATGATTACAGATAGACCTGAGATAAGGGATACCTCTATTCGTATGACTTCAGACCACTCTTCTCAGCCACCTCTTATTTCTTTGAATTTGTTGAGCCATAACTTTTCTTGTGAAAAAGAGAGTGAACAATTAGAGAAAAAGAAGAGTGAAGAGAGTCAGTCTCCTGAACTGGCAAAAGAAGAAGTAGAACAGAGTGAGAAGTTTCAAACTTCTAGTGAGGTAGCAGTTACTATTGAAAGTGACTTAGGTGATATTGTGAGAAGTGATGAGCTCACTTTAGAAAAACAGAGAGATATAGGAATTATTTCTAATCTGAATGCAGTATTTCAGGATACAACAGTACCATCTGCTGTTGATTTAAAATTGAAAGGAGTTATGAATCCTGAAGACAATGCGGATGATAGAATTCCTGAGGCTAATGATAGCTCAGATGATGATGATGATCCGGAAGCAGCTCAGCTTAATGCTGTCATGAAAGCTAGTCTAGGATCTACTTATGGATCATCCAGTAAGTTTATGGAGTCTATGGGTAAATCTACAGCTGCTCAAGTTGAGATCAAAGGAGAATATAGTGATCTTATTCCTGAAAATATTCAAGCTCTCAGGCGATCTGAATGGTATACTGAGTGGAATATGTCTACTGTTGATATAAATTTCAATAATGCTCTTTTTCACTCCAGTCATATAGCTACTAAGCTTTCTGATCCTAATCTCAAAGCTCATCTGAAGACTACAACTATTTTGGCAAAAGGTTTAAAGATGAAATTAACTCTGTCAAGAGTGATAATGAAAAATTTCATGCTCGGTTTGTTAAAGATTATTCTGAGATTGGCACTGCTAAACAGCTTCAACGTTTAAGCACTGCCTTCACCACAAGGATGGATACCTTGGAAGATAAGGTTGTTACTTTGTCCTCAAGGATGACTAATATTGAAGACTCTCTCCAATTAATCTTATCCTTGTTAACTGATCCTACTGATGATGCTTCTGATGTCAAAAAGGGGGAGAAGGTAGTCAAAACAAAATGCACACCTGATCTGGTTGTAAGAAAGGATGATGATACTTCTGGAAATGATGGTGGTGCTCAGACACAAAATGATGGTGGTGCTCAGACACAGACACATGGAACAGGAACCTCTGATGCTGTATTGGAAACAAGGAGAAGTCAGTCTCAAACTCAAACCAAGCAGTCAACTCATGTTTCTGAATCTGGGAAAAGAACAGTAAGAACAGTGGTGCAATCTCAAATCCTGACAGAAGAACAATTTTTGTCACCTGGTCAAAGTCAAAGGCAAACAGTTCTCACAATTCTTGAAGGTGATGAAGATTTGCTAATTACTGATGTAGAAGATGCTCCACATCTATTCGAGAAGATTACTACTGGGACAGGTGATAGTGAAATTGTATATCACAATAGTGCTAAGGTTCATCAGTATCATGCTGAGAAGGCACTTGCTTTAACACTTGAAGAAAATCCAAACATGACTACTGATGAGATCTTAGAAGAACAAAACAGGATTCTTGAGGAAATTGCTAGACAAAAAGAAGCTCCTACTGAAAGAAGAGGAAGAGGCAGAGGAGGTAGAAACAGAGGAAGAGGAAGGAAACCGGTTCAGACAAGTACGAGACAGACAAGATCTAGTGAAATCAAAATAGAAGAAGGTACTGAGAACACAAAGAAGAAAGCTCCACTATCTCTTGAGAACACTCCATCATCAAATTTATTTAATGAACCTGTTACAGTTGAAGAAGAAACTCCTTTGGTTAGAAGGAAGAAAGCTGTTGAAGAAGCTAGGATATTGTTGCTTCTGATTCTGAATCTATTAAGGATGCAACAGATGAGTACGTGAGAAGAATTTTTGAGTCTGATAAACAATTGTGGTATGACATCGACAAACTACCTAAGGAGGAAATTCATGATGAACCACGGCTCAAAAAGAAAGGAGGCAAGTGGAAAGATGTTGATAAAATGAAGTAAACTGGACCAGCTATTTTTAGGTCTGGTGGAATAATCTTACCACCTTCTATTACTCCTGGACTTCAGAAAGATAAAGTTTCCAAGTCTGACAAATCACCATCAATGTGGATTAGGATGCAATCTGATCTATTAGGACTGGAACCTTACACTTGAGGAGGTATTGGTTCTAGGGATGCAAAGTTTATGTCTTCAGCTCAAACAGATCAACATTTTCTTGTTAAAAGATTTGGTGATGAACTAACTGTTGATGATCTTTGGGAACTAGAATCTGTTGCTATTGTTGCTTGCAATGTGAACTCTAAGAAGATAGAGAAATTGCTGTATTTTATGAAAGACAAAAGTGTCAAGAAGCTGTCTATTCATGAGGTGTTGTGCAAATCAACAAAAGAGTTAAAATATGTTCTCTATTTGCTTGAAAATAGACAAATCCCTGATAAAGAAGCCAGTGTTTACAATAACTGGTGTACCATGATCTTCAGAACAATCAAGTCCAGATATTTAGAAGGAGGATCAAGGTATGATGGTAATTACACTCCCATGTACTTGAATACAGAAAGACAGAAAGTTGAAATGCAAAGGGGTTCAGCTGTTAAAGAAGTGATATTTTATCAAGAACAATTATCTCTGAATCCTGGTGGGAAAGAACTTGCATATTAACTATTGGGAGAGTTTGATTTACGAAGAAGCTCAATTCAGAATCTCAGAGCCGGAATCTATCAGATTAGTAAGAGAGATGAAGAACTTAGAAATTTGAGGAAAAGGCTAATTCAAATTCTCAGTGATAAAGAAGAAGAGTTATTATCAAGTTTCTTGCAGATGAGTAATTTCTTTGTGAGAATTTCTGAGACTAAGCCTGAGGATTTCTTGTAATATTTTGTTTTGAGTTTTTGACATCACTGAATTAAGGAATTTGTGCTTTATTTCACAAAGTACAAATTGGGGGAGATTGTTAGATATTGATTCAAGTGATGGTTAGGAACTGAACTACTGATCAGATACTGATGCTGACGTCATCAGTAATGCACCGTCAGTATTAGGTATCATCAGGATTGGAGGCTGATTAGGATTACACGAGGATATACATCAGTCCAGGAATCAAGGGAGATTCATATGTCGGTTCCTGATTTATAGGAACGCAGCTATCATTCAAGATATGTACTAAGAGACGTATGTAATTGATTTGATATATCTTGTAATTGATAGTGCAGCTGTGTATGCTATATAAACAAAGTTTAGGCTTTACATTTATGTAATCGCTTACACGAATTATCTTGTAACCTAGCAGCTCTCAAGAACATCAGAATTTCTTGAGAGAGTTTGTAACAGTTTTATATCAGAATTAATACTTGTTATTTATTCATACTTGTGTTATCATTTCTGTTTTAAGTCGAAAATCTTATACAATTGTATTCAACCCCCCTTCTACAATTGTTCTTTACTGGGTAATAGTTATCCAAATCTTTTTTTAAGGCTCTTGGCTACTTGATATTGCTGTGTTTCTAGAGAGAAAAGAGCTGCAATTCTTTGGCACTAGAAGGCTTGGGAAAAAGAGTGTGTTTAGCTTGGTATTTATAGTCATTACTAGGGGGTTTTTGACCAATGGTCACTTGACACTTGGCTTGCTACTAATAAACAAATCATTTACATAAAGTAGCTTTTTGGCACCTTCCTAGAAAGCTCTAGCAATCAGCATGTGGGAAATATTATATAAAAAATATCTAGGAAGCTTCTATTGGCTCGGTTTAGCCGAAAAACCCGAAACTTCGCGATAAACCCACAATTATGAATTAAATCGAAAAATCACTCAAAAATTATGAAACTATGGGAATCCCCTAGAAATATTCCCAGAGGATTATGGTCAAAATTTCATCTTGAAATGAGTTGACCATCTATGACTTTTAAGCGACCAAAAAATCAATTACGTATCGATTTTAGGGGTCCCGGAAAAAAGTCATGCAAAAATCATGAAATTAATCCTATATTTTTTTTAATTATTCTAGTGACATATCCAAAATTTCAAGTCAAAATAACATGTGGAGGTATTTTATTCAAAAATATTTTGATTAAATGTCCTTGCGCGATGGAATAAAATGCATTAGCCGTTTACCGTAAATTGTCGATACTTTGGCTAAAGTTTCGACTTGAGATATATTCAAAAATAATATCCCTCAAATAATAATGACTATGAAGTCCTCGGAATATTTGTTTTGAATATTTTAGAGTTTTATCCGATTGAAATGAAAACTGTTAAAGGTTCCGGGATAAAATCTATTTTTATTCTTTCGGCAAGTCTTTGAGCAAGGCATTTTGGAAATAAGTCATTGAAAAATATATCAAATATATTTGAGAATAAAACATTTGAAATGAATACTATTTTGAATAAAACATATATTTTTGGTATGGAAAAATCAGTGTTCGGGATCTTTCGATATTTGCGCCGTCTAGACTTTGCCTTTAAATGTATCACGAGTTACTTAGACTAGGAAACATCATTTCATTGATTCCTTATCCAAATTGGTGATTGGTACGAGAAAACATTCTGTCAGATTGACTCGTCACTTGTTTATGTCACATCGAATAAACCTAAGGGAGGATTTACTATGTTATCTAGTAAATTCTTATATCTAATTTAATTTTCACTTTAATATTTGACAAATCACCAAAACCTAGAAGTGAAAGGCTGTCTTTGCAATCTTAAAAGACTGACTCACAATCTTCCCCTTTTTGGTATTTATCAAAACTACTTGCTAGAAATTAAATATGTGTGTGCCACTAATCTAGTGTATGCATGCTAAACTACATGAAAAAGATGAAAGCAAAATAAGATAAGCATTCATGCCAATAAACACACAATTATAACAAGCATACAAATATATCACATAAAAGATAAAATCTAAACAAGCACAAGTGATATATTGTGTGAGCAAATATGTGACTTAAAATTTTTGAAAAATTAACTTCCCCTTGCTATGAAAACTATTTTGAAAAAAATAATTCATCTTACAACAAAGAATTTTTCGAAAAATTTGAGACATCTTCCCCTTTTTGTAAAAATAATTTTCAAAAACACATTTTTTTTTGCAAGGATCCGTTTGTTTTTGAACAACCTATAGCACATAGTCACATAATCATGCTTCACATAATTCATCTTCCCATATAATCAAAACAAAGTCATGCTTCCCCTATATTACACACATATATAGTCTATCTTCCCTTAAAAAATACATACTCATTTAGTCACACACATATATAATTCATCTTCCCCTTTTTGATAAAAACCAAAAAGTGAAAAATAAATTATAAGGGAATTAGAGAGGGGGAACACATAAGCATTCAAAGCACATAAGGGGAGGGGGATCACTACTATCTATTACATTTTAATATCCACCAATCCACCTTATTCCTCTAAATAGTCCTTCTCCACAAATCTTCACAAATGTGGACTATTTTTAATTTACAAACAAATTAATCCTAACCAAATTACAAGACTAATTCTCCCAACAAAAGCAGAAATAAAGATTACAATGTAGTACATAGTCTTGAATCCGGTAGGCAGTGCAGGGCTAGGTTGATTAGGAGCATGCAACAGCTGAGACTTTAGTAATCACTAAGGACCAGAAACATAAACTGTGTGACCTTGAGGCAATGTTCAGTGCACAGTTTATCAAGATGGTTCAGAGAGGCAACCTACATGGTTAGTACTCCAATAACAGTGTCAATGTGAATTCATATAGTGCATCGAGTATAAACTGACAGAGTTAAGATTTAGGGATACAATACAGTGCTTTCAAGATACAGTTCTGAGAGTTAAAGGATTCAAAAAATCTGTTAAGTCACAATTCGAACAAGAATGCATCTACCTGACCTAAATGTGGCCAGTTTCCCTTGGGTTCAGATCAAAGAGATCTCTAAGGGATCTCAATGTAGCCCATAGGTACAGTGGCATGTGTGTGCCTAGAATCTAAAATGCAAGTGCAGTAACTATAACTAAGAGAGCATTATCAATAAAGCAAACTGCAATTCATTAATAGCAAGCCAGAGTACATCACACTTGACTTCTAAATCCAACTAACACTGAAAATAGTTGGAAGTAGAACTACACATAACCAGCATTAAGGCCAACAGCAAGGCTTACAACACAAACAACTACAAGCAAAAGCACATAAGCTAGTGCAAAAATAGATAGCACTTAGCACATACGTAAATAGATAAGCAAATAAACTAAAGCAGCCACATAATCCAACACTGCAAGTTTTACTAACACCACCACAATTTAGTCAAGCTCATTATAGTGATCATTGTTAATCACTTCATTGACCATATTGTCACAGTCCATTCCCACATTTCCATTTCCATTCTCATTCTCAACAGGCTCAGATTTCACAATGACTTCCATCATAGCCTCATTCTTATCATTGTCAGCAATCTCAATAATCTCGGACTCTCTAGACATATGGGCACTCACTTATATACCTAGGATAATATCATTTGGAGCAGGGTTGCTATGCATGTTAACTTAAAACGGAATCAACTGGCTTAGACTATTCTCAAGAAGGGTCAACCTAGTCATAGCAGAGTTCAAGTAACTCTGGACAATTTCTAGCTTAAAGGTGATCTTCTCATAGTCAGCCACAAGAATGTTTAAGGTAGACTTCATTTGAGCACACTCAACCTTAAACAAATCCAAATCAGTAGACGTTGCCCTAAATTTCTCATAATGGACACAGAGAGAGAGAGAGAGAGAGATCTATTTGTTTAGGAGGTTCAACAGCCATGTTAGAGACCACAAGGGGATCTCTATGAATGTTAAGAGGCAATACAGACCTAGTACAAAGCTCAGAGATTGTGTTTATGACATGAAAGAAAGGAGGGATGCAAATGTTGTACTTCATATGTTCAAAGACTTTAGTGAGAAGGAGGCCATAAGGGCTATAGCCAGCCTTAGAAGCAGCATGCATCTTAGTCATGAGCATATGAGGGATATTGAAAAAAAATTCTATTTGTTGCTATTTTGTACATGATCTTCATGTCAAGAAAAGAGACAGATTTTTCAAGTGAAGGAAGGAAGTTTTCTTTGACAAAAGTAGGCAAATTCTGATAGTGAGGAATGAAATAAGTTGAATTGAAACCTCTATCATTTGAGAACACATTGTGAGGGACCTCAACATTGCAGAAAGTGGAAATGAAATTTCTATATTCGTTGGTATCAAACAAGAAAGACTTAGAAATGTCAATATGTGCAGGAGTAGTGAGAGATGCATGCAGTTTGAGAGCACTGATTAAAGTCTCTTGATCAATGAGGCAAGGAATTCCACTCACCACAGATGTGAGGAAAACAGTACCATTGATGCCAGGGTTTAGAGTAAGATTGGCATAAAACTCAGAAACCAGGGTTTAGAGGGATATGAAAGGAAGGGCTCAAGATTAGCTCGAGTGAGCATCTTAAACAAGTCAGAGTCAGGTAATAACTCTACTAGTTGGCCAGGAATAAGCTTGCTTTTAGCAGACTTAGCATGATAATTGTTTGAAACAAACAATCCTCAGTTGAGCTTGGCTCTTCTCCTCTTAATTTTGTTACCAGATGAGGGCTTAGGGTGTTTGGTGGTTAATGTGTTGTGAAATAATGACAAAGTGGTGTTGACAGGATTCATGGTGCACAAGTAAATGCTACAACTAAATGCTGAAATTATGTGTATGAAGATAAGAGAAATCATTGCAAGAAATATGAAATAAATGCAGCTAATACATCTCTTAAATACACAAAATTTGTAAGGCATAAACATGAAGATATGTGTAGTAACAGTGCAAGAGCAGTTAACACAGGACATGCACAGTAGCAACAGGACAGATAAGTACATAAAGGTATGACAAATTTTAGAGAAGTAAGGCCTCTTATCAGTCCTAGCATGCAAACAAATTCGGCTAAAAGGTATGTACAAGTCCCAAAACAAGCACCAACAGCAAAGAGAATTTAATGCATTTAAGGTAGTTAGCAATCATAGGATAACTTTTACTGAAAAGTAGCATTTGTTTATACACACAAATCAGATCTAGCTGTTGTACTAACATATAAGCTATTCAACTCATATAAGCATGCAGTTATACATATCTAAACACATATATAAAACACCATGCACTAACTCACACAACACATATACTTATAAAGCTGAGGATTAAACAATTAAATATAGAAGCATAGTGCTAGAGATTAGGAATTGACACTTATCAAATCAAGCAATCCAAAATCCTAAATGACCTTGGAACTAATTAACCAACTAAGACACTCACATAGCAGCAACTAGTTACAAGAAATCTTAACCACACCAGTTCAGTTCACAAAACAAGCACACAGATAATTTAACCAAACAGGATATGATCAAAGGCAATACTATCCAGACAGACATAAAACAATGGGAGCCAGCAAGATTACTTCTAGAAACTTAGGTTATTTTAAATCACCTAGGTCTAGCAGAGGATAATTAGGACTGAATTTTAGAAGATAGTGCATTATTATAAACCATCAAATCCTAAGTTATCAAATCAGTCTAAAAAAAATTCATTTTTATAACCTCATAAAGTCTAAGTGATCAGATAATCAAGTAGAATTCAAATTTTAAGGCTCAAGGGATTTTAAAAATGAGACATTGATTTTACACCTAGCACATAAACAAGTGATTTACATGGCATTCTACATTTTTGCAACTTATGAAGATATACACAGAGATCGGGAACTCATGTGTACAAGCAAGGAGTTGCAGCTTAATGTAGCATATTATAGCATATAACAAGTTAGTAAGTTTAAAACTTTTGGCAAAGTCATACTAACAGCAGAATACACACTCAAATCTTGACACTTAGCAATTAAGCACATAAAGAGAGAGACAGGGCATACAATGACCGAGAGTGATTAGGCATGCATTAAATTCAAGTTATACAGTTTAGAGCACATAGGAGATCACTACAAGATTTGACACACACTTAAGAGAATAAGCAATGAGATTGTAGAACCATATGGCAAGAGACAGAACATGATATGCATATGATAGCATTTATCCAACAATTCATCATCACAAACCAATTACAGGCAAACATTCATATCAAGACAGTAAAGTAGAGTTAGATAATGTGCACCTGGCTCATGGTGGTAATACACATGAGTAATCCTATAAACTCAGAACACAACTTACACGACCAATGCACTCTCAAAATCACCAAGTCACATAGTAACTTACCATTTAATCGTCACAAAGACACAATTAATCAAGCAAACAGTCATTAGCATTAGTACAATTAAATACTCATATCAAAAGCCAAATGATCAATCAATTTCCAACCAAATAATCCAGATTATCACAACAATCATACAATATTAATGCAATGGGATGCCTGTTGGTACGGCAGAAATCTTACATCAAGACCAATCAAATCAAAAATTTCTGTCATACAAACAGGATCTCAATACACAAGCATTGGATAGGTTAGAACATAGACAAGATCACTGCATTGGGATTCCTACTAGTTAGGCAGAAATCATATAAATAAATCAAATCATAACAAAAATTTCAGTCTAGCTAGTAAGATCTCATTAAAAAAACATTGGAAGGGGCTAGATAGATCAACAAGATCATTGTACATGGATTTCTCTTGGTCTGCCAGAAACCCTAACACTCAATCATAATCAAATGAAGGCTTTCTGACGAGCCAATAGAATCTCTTTACAAGAACAATGAGATAATCAGAATCTAAGCACAAAAATCCCTAAATGTTACTCCTTCCGTCCCAGCCATTTATTTACATATCTGAAAGAGTGTCTGACATGCATTTTAAGGTGCATATAAAATATAGCTCCGTAACTTATTTTTATAATTTTATGATTTTGAATAGAAGTAGAATGTTTATATTTTTATTCAAAAAAAGAAAATTTTAAAAATAAGTTATAGAATTATATTTTATATGAATCTTAAAAAGCGTGTCGTACACATTCTCAAAAATGTAAACAATTGGCTGGGATTGAGGGAGTATCATATTGCCATGATTTTTATCTCTGTGCACAGGGATTATCAAGTGCAAGACCAACCACCCCTGTCCACAGGATAAAAATCGCAGTAACATGATAAAGAATCAAAACACAATCAAATACATACGATCATATGATCAATCTTACCGGATCAGACAAGTCATGGCACTTTAAAACATCAAATGATAATACTCACAATGAGCTTCAAAGTGCCACGCTTGACTGGCCCGATTAAATGAATCATATGTACATACAAATCGATTACACGATTTGTCGAAGGCTCTTTGTTAAAATCTTTTATCGAATTTGAATTTGGAGAAAAACAAATTTGGGCACAAACTATAAAACTCGATAAGAGATTGTATGTATTTGAGCGTGAGGATTACGAATATGTGGTCGGATTTTGAAGATGATCGAAAGAATGATCGGAATTTAAGTTCGACGATCTAGGGTTTCGAGAGGGTATGAACTCTTGGAGGGAGAGAGACAGAGTTTTTGTATAATTTCTATTTTAAAAAATTATTTGTAAACACATTTAAGGGCTGAGATTACCTCTGTCGTTTAAATGCATGGCTAGGATTGTCTCGCGCCTTTTCAATGTCTTCTCCCTTGACCCATTGACTGGCCTTGAAGTCATACACCCTGACCACATACACGTATCACACACTGCACCCTTTTCAATTTATTTTGATTTTACATGATTTTATTTTTAATTAAAAACTATTTTGGAAAATTCATATAAAATGCTAAATAACTCAGAAAAATTCCCTAAAAATATCTGTGCCACCAGAAAAAAAACTTCTATTTTATTTCAGAATAATAAAATGCACAAAGTTCCAATTTTTCAAAAGTAATTAGATATTTAAAGTAATAAAATAATTTGTAACTTGTTTGAATTAACTTGCAAAAATTAAACAAACCACGTACTACTTTTGGCGCTAATTATTTGCAGCTTACAACATTGTCGAAGAAATCTGAATGTTCAAGTCCCGCTTGAAAATCCGCTTAAACAATGCATTAAGTTACAAAATAATTAAAATAAAGTAATATATACTTCGAATAAAATTTGACAAATTAATTCGGGCACTCCATTTCTAAATCAAATTGCAATTTAGAGAATCTTTCGGAGCTTGGTGGTTTCGTGAAAATATCCGCGATATTGTTCTCGGTATCGATATGAACCAATTTTATATCGCCTTTATTAACATGATCACGAAGAGAATGATGTCTAATATCTGTATGCTTCGATCTCGAATGCAATACCGGATTTTTACTCAAATCAATAGCACTCGTATTATCACATAAAATAGATACCACATCAAATCTAATAACATAGTCGGCTAATGTTTGCTTCATCCACAAATTTTAGCACAACATTTTGCAGCCGTTATATATTCAGCTTCGGTAGTGGATATAGAAACTGAATTTTGTTTCTTTGAAAACCAAGAAACTAAGCATCCACCAAAAAACTGACATGTGCCACTTGTGCTTTTTCTATCGATTAAATGCCTCGCATAATCCGAATCAGAAAAACACACTAAATCAAATGGATGTCCTTTGGGATACCAAAGACCTAAATCTGTAGTCCCTTTAAGATATCTAAATATCCGTTTAACCGCAGATAAATGAGATTCTTTAGGATCCGCTTGAAAACGAGCACACTTACCAACATTGAATTGTATATCCGGTCTACTAGCCGTGATATAAAGTAAACTTCCTATCATCCCTCGATATTTCTTAATATTTACGGAAACACCGGTTTCATCTATAGACAACTTATCGGAGATTGACATAGGAGTACTTATAGGTTTTTCATTTTCCATCTCGAATTTCTTAAGCATTTCTTTGCAATATTTCGATTGTGAAATATGAATGCCATCTTGAGATTGTTTAATTTGCAAACCTAGGAAAAAAATTAATTCTCCCATCATGCTCATTTCGAATTCTTTACTCATTTTATCCGAGAATTCGTTACATGGTGATTCTTTGGTTGCACCAAAAATAATATCATCTACGTAAATTTGAACGAGCAAGATATCATCGCCTTCATACTTTGTAAATAGCATAGTATCCACAATTCCCATTTTAAAACCATTATCGGTTAGGAATTTACTTAATCTCTCATACCAAGCTCTCGGAGATTTTTTTAATCCGTATAAGGCTTTGTATAACTTGTATACATAATTAGGATGTTTATGATCCTCAAATTCCGGTGGTTGTCTTACATACACTTCTTCTTCCAAGACACCGTTTAGGAATGCCGATTTAACATCCATTTGATACACCTTGAAACCTCTATAGCAAGCGTAAGCCAAGAACATACGAATTGACTCAATTCTAGCCACGGGAGCATAGGTTTCATCGAAATTTATACCTTCCATTTGAGTATAGCCTTGAGTAACTAATCTTGCTTTATTTCTTACCACCTCTCCACCTTCGTCAAGTTTATTGCGAAACACCCACTTAGTTCCAACAATGGAAGTGTCGGGTGGTGGAGGCACGAGTTCCCAAACTTTATTTCGAGTAAATTGGTTTAGCTCATCTTGCATGGCTTCAATCCAATCCTCGTCTAATAAAGCTTCTTTAGCCGATTTGGGCTCGATTTGTGATAAAAATGCTATATTACTCACAATGTTTTGAACTTGAGCTCGAGTTTGAACGCCTTTACTAAGTTCACCTAAGACAATGTCTATAGGGTGATTCTTAATAAATGGAATCTCTGGAGGCAATCGAGTCTCATTTGTCGAATTACATCTTCAACTCCAGTTGTAGAACCATTTTTAGGATCATTTGAATCATCATCCTCATCTACTAAATCTTTAAACTTAAAATGCGGTTTCGATTCATCAAACACAACATTCAATGATTCTTCCATAACTAAAGTTTCAAGATTAAACACCCGATAAGCTTTGCTAGTCTTTGAATATCCAAGAAATATACCCTCACAAGATTTAGGGTCAAACTTCGTTAAATAATCTCTTGAATTCAAAATATAGCATTTACTTCCAAAAACCTTGAAATAGATTATCTTAGGAGTTTTACCAAAATAAAGCTCATATGGAGTCTTCATTTTGATAGGTCGTAGTAGCACTCTATTAAGAACATAGCATGCCGTAGACATAGCTTCGGCCCAAAAATACTTTGGTCTACGATATTCATTCAACATCGTATTTGCCATTTCTTACAAGGTTCGATTCTTCCTTTCAACAACCCCGTTAGATTGAGGTGTATAAGGAGCCGAAAAGTTATGAGTGATACCACATTCTTCACAAAAGTTAACAAAATCCGAATTATCAAATTCTCGACCATGATCCGTTCTAATATAGACGATCATATTATTTTGTTGATTTTGTATTCTTTTGCAAAGTGCAACAAACGATTCAAATGCAACGCTTTTTTCTTTAAGGAACACCATCCACGCAAAGCATGAGTAGTCATCAACTACCACAAGAGTGTAAACACACCCTCCTAGGCTTTGTACGGGAACCGGTCCTATGAGATCCATATGTAGAAGCTCAAGTGGTCTAGTAGTAGACACCATGAATTTGGCATTATGAGATGAACGAATTTGTTTACCAATTTCACAAGTTTCACACACGTGATCTTTTACGAAACTTAGTTTGGGTAATCCTCGAATATGTTCTTTCGAACAAATATTCTTAATTAGTTTCATGTTTATGTGACCCAATGTACGGTGCCATAACTGTAATGCCCCGACTTCCCAATACTGAAAATATACTTTTATAACCAAATACTCAATTATTGGAATTAATTAGATAAAATAGACTTTGATACAGGGGGATTTTAGAAAATTTCAGCATGAAGTATTCGTAATTCGGACTATCCACCTGTAATTTGAACCAAACCAAATTTCATTCAAATGCTATACAACAATTCCAACTTTTAAGAAAAACCAACAAAAGTTCAACCTGCACTCCCGATCTGGGGTCATGATCGGGGCATCACTACACAAAACCAAATACATAAACCCTGCTGACAATAATAATAAAACATAATATATCGACCCCACCATAAACCCGGATCTCTAACAGGTAGTGGTATGAAACAAGCAACTACAAACTAAGTTATTACATTACAATACTAAATCCTTAATCAAAAGTTACATAAACTCCACAAATATAAATAGAACTAACTGGAACTATTAAACAAATCTTCACTACTATCAGAAATCCAACCTTCTAGCAGAGCAAAACTAGGCTGTCTATGTTCCACAACAAACTCTTCTCCTGATATAGCTCCTAAGACGTATCCTCTTCTTCTTTAGCTGAAAAAGGGTTAGAAAAAATAGCAAGGAGTGAGCCAAATGCTCAACAAGTGATAAAAAATGGAACTAAAGAATCCGCAACTGAATACTGGATATAAAAATTATAAAGGTACCAAATAATACTCAGGATGTTCTGATTCAATTCACAATCTCAAGATAAGTCTGTCTGGCATTACAGTATTCTGTTTATGACATTTCAAAATCCTCGTTTGAAAGTTTCTAAAAATCTTTCATTTAAGGCAGATAATCATCAATTCTCTTTTTTAAATAAAATTTTTATTTTTAAACATTTAAATTTTTGATTGGAGGTTTTTCCCGACTCCGGACAATACGGGTGATCAGCCACGTAAAGTCCCCATACCGGACACAAGGTCCCTCTGGACATAAAATTGGGTTCCCAATTAGGTAACACATTGGCCTATAAGGTGCTGGACTGGTCCCACCAGAACTACAACACAAAATAAAATATGTTGGACCGGCGTCACTCGGCCTCTTACGCGGCTCCAATCTGAAGGAATCCGTGGAAAACATTTTTGACGGAATCCCTCAAAATAAAACCTTTAAAATCATTTAAAACGTTTCACTTTTCGGTCCTTAAACTCACTGATAACAGATCAGCCCATTTTAAGGAATTTTAAAACATTTTTAAATAAGTAAACCATTTTGATTTGCATTTATAATGGATTAAGGGTCAGGGAAACATTTAAAAGTACTTGTATAAGGTTCACAAGATAGGGATTCAAGTATGATTCAAAGTATTTAAGAATAAGGTTTAGTCCCGCACATAATAATATAAGGAGGGAATGTGAAAGAAATATTTAATTAACTCGGGTATGTTTTAGAAAAACAGGATTAAATCAAATAAAAGGATCACGAGCTAATGATGAATAAAGTAAATGTTAAGGTTTTAGAATTAAGGTTCCAGGGATTATAAGTAGTGTTTCATTTGGGTGGTTTAGAAAATAAGTGTAAAGAAAATATTTATAACAGAGCAAGGCATGAATTATAATTTAAGGTTTATAGTTTAACAAGAATTAGAGTGAATTAGTCTGACAGTAGGGTTCAATAGTTTAAAAAATTATTCATGGGATTAACGATAAGGTACGAGATTTTAAACAATTAATTCATAAAGATAAATAACATGGTACAAGAGATAAGCAACAATTTATAAGGAATAAACAGCAAAGTCCAGGAATTTAATCACAATTCATAAGCAGTTCATGAATTCCGTGAAAATGCACACCTAGAGGAGGTTGAATAGGTGTAAATGGCTAACTAAGTCCAATTTTAATAATTACCTGAAACAGCTTACTGATTTCAATTTATGCAGAGACAAATGGTATGATGAATGGAAACAGTAAGCTAAATGCAGCAGTAAGTAAAGTGCAGAAAGATAAAGAACACAAGAGACTTTTAGCCAGGTTCGACCCCTAATCCCCTATGGTCTACGTCCAGGTCCCTTACCAACCCGGTAAGAGAATATATTATTGATCAAAATAATCCAATTACAAGATACAACAATATATCTCCCTTAACACCCAGCTGCTGACAAATGGCTTGCTGAACACCTATTTCTGAACTTGCTCTCTAAGCTATGCTTCCCATGTATACTTCTCTAGCAACGTTCACCAAACCCTAGTTCCCTATCCAATATGCCCAGCAACTAAACCTTACAAATCGAACAATACAAATCAATAATGAATACAACTCAAACTATGATTTCTCTAAGATATAGCACGTATATGATATATTAAGAGCTCGAGAGAATCGAAAGGATATAGCAATGAAAAACTGAGTTGTTTGTGTTCTTTGTGTGCTTGAATGTTTTCTCCAATGATCATCACGATTGAACACAAGAACAAGGTTTATAAAGCTTCACAACCAACGTTCTAAAATCAATCAATCAATTTCAAACGTCTAGAATCCAATTCTAACGTTCAATTGGTTAGAGTGATTTTTGCAACGTTCTTGTGACCGTTTGACAGAAGGTTTGGAATAGATGAATCGTAGAAAGCATAAACCTTCTGTTTGTATAGATAGAAAATGTGTATAGGAGATTTTTAAGAAAGAAATCTTTTAAAAATGGCAAACTCCTATAATTTAGGAAATTGATATAAAATCTGTTTTGATAAAAGATTTGAGCTCTAATATATATTATGTACGTATTAAATCATAAAATGCCCTTACAATATGTCTAATTGAGTTTCCTGAAATAAATCCTTGAGAATCGAACTTGATCTTTATCTTCAGGAATTCTGGACAGTTAGAAATGGCTTGCTGTTTGTGAAATGACTGTGTGCAACTGGCTTGCCAAACTGTCTCTATTGTAGCACCAATTGGCTTGCTGTTTGTATATACTGATTAAACAATCAATTGGCTAATTTTCCCTGCAAAACCAAGTTAATACAATACAGGAATAACATGATGTTTTATATCAAACTACAAGCAATTAGCTTGCTGGAAGTGATCATCAAAACCATAGGAGTATCAATCTCCCCCTTTTTGATGATTACACAATATTTAGGAGAATAAAGTTACTCCCCCTAAATCCCTGAATATTAGAAAATTTTGATATAAAACAAACTCATATCTCACTTAGTTACCTATCATCAAGAATAAGATAAACAAGCATTATTAATCATAGCCAAATCGAATATCTTGACCAAACAAGCAAATAAGTTCTCCTAAATTTCTCCCCCTTAATCCATTAAAAAGAAACATTAGTTCAAGTCTGGAATAAGCATAGAGAAATAAAAATAAATCATGGTAATGGCATATAAAGAGTTCAGATACAAATGGTAAGCCGACGTTACCCAGTCTGTGCTGTCAGCTTGCTGACTACACAGTACACAAGCCAAGCTCTCTTCGTAAGAATGAGAATCTTTCTTCAGCTAATGGCTTCGTGAAGATATCCGCTCGTTGAAATTCTGTTGAGACAAAAACCAACTCAATCTTTCCTTTCGCAACATTATTTCTCAAGAAATGGTGTCGAACATCAATATGCTTCGTTCTTGTGTGATTCACCGAATTCTTCGAAATATTGATGGTGCTAGTGTTGTCACAATTGATTGGAATCTTCCCACACTTGATATCAAAGTCCCTTAGTGTTTGAATCATCCATAAAATCTGAGAACAACAGCTACCAGCTGCTAGATATTCCCCTTTGACCGTGGATAAAGCAACAGAAACTTGCTTTTTGCATTGCCATGAAACCAAGATTTGTCCAAGGAATGCACAAACACAACTTGTACTCTTTCTATCAGTTTGAGACCCTGCATAATCTGCATCACTATACCCAACAAGATCAGAAGTATTTGTGATAGGATTGAACAAACCAAGATTGATAGTACCACTTAAGTATCTAAATATTCTTTTAACCGCATTTAAGTGAGACTCTTTAGGATTAGATTGAAACCTTGCACAAACACAGACACTATACATGATATCAGGTCTTGAGGCAGTTAAATATAGTAAACTTCCAATCATACCTCTATACCTTTTGACATCCACATCCTTACCAGTTTCGTCTATAGTCAGCTCGCTATTTTGAGTCATAGGAGTTGTTTTCGCTTTTACATCATCATAACCAAATCTTTTGAGCAGATTCTTTGTGTACTTGGATTGATGCACAAAAATACCATAATTGGTTTGCTTGATTTGGAGACCCAAGAAATAGTTGAATTCCCCCATCATGCTCATGTCAAATTCATTGTGCATGCACTTAGAAAACCACTCACACAAAGATTCATTAGTAGATCCGAATATAATATCATCCACATATATTTGTACAATAAGAATATCTTTACCATTTTGTTTTGTAAATAATGTGGGATCGATGTTACCTCGAATGAATCCATTTTTGAGAAGAAATTTACTAAGCCTTTCATACCACGCTCTAGGGGCCTGCCTTAAACCATATAATGCCATCTTGAGCTTGTAAACATAGTCATGAAACTTTTCATGTTCGAATCCAGGAGGCTGTTTGACGTAGACTTCCTCATTCAGCGAGCCATTTAGAAAGGCACTTTTTACGTCCATTTGATATAACTTGAATTTTTTGTAGCATGCATAAGCAAGAAGCATTCTGATTGATTCTAAACGAGCAACCGGAGCATATGTTTGATCAAAATCAATTCCTTCTTGTTGATTATAGCCTTGAGCCACAAGCATTGCCTTATTTCGAGTTACGGTTCCAAACTCATCAACTTTGTTCTTGAACACCCATTTGGTTCCTATGATAGAAGCATCTTCTGGTGGCTTTATAAGTTCCCAAACATCACACCTCTCAAATTGGTTGAGTTCTTCTTGCATGGCCATGATCCAATTTTCATCTTCTAATGCTTCCTTGACATTTTTGGGTTCTTCTTGAGTTAGAAACGCAGCATAAGCACAAAAGTTTGCCTTTTCTCTCCTTGTTGTGATTCCATCTGAGATATTTCCAATAACAAGTTCTGGAGGATGGTTCTTTACTATTCTTGTTGCCTTTGGTAGAGAGTGTTGAGCAATTTCTTCATGTGAAGTTTTCTTCATTTTCGATGGTGGTGCACAATCTTCTCCATCATAGAGAGGCTATTTTTGAGTTGATCTAGAGCCTCTAGTGTGGCGTCCCCAAATACGAGGTCAAAGATTCAGGTCGTCACATCACCATCCAACCATATCATACCTGTATTAACTTACAACTCAACAATACATCCATCCAGACCTCAATCTTACGCACAAACAAGTTAGAGCCTCAAAAACGATAAACAAAAGTAATACTAAATATTACAATTCATCTGTACAATCCAGAATCTTACGTACTTCCACTTATACAACTACACTTGAAGGCAAGTCTTACTATTATAGTTGAAAACCTATCAGACTTACTCTGTAGTATTTATCATGAACTAAATCATCTCCGGGGTAAATCTTTTACTCCTCTTCTGCAGGTGCGGAGTTAATCAGCTAAATTCTTCTCTTTCTGAAAAGTTTTTATAAAGCAAGAATGAGCTACATAATGCTCAGCAAGTTCACCATTTTGAAAAATAATAATGTGGTTTATTTTGAAAACATTCCCAACTATATGGGTATATATCTCAGATTTCAAAACATAATTGGACAATATATATGTCCGAGTTTGAATAAAATATCTATACTCACTAAGGAGCTTTAAGAATAACATATGAACCCTTTATAAGGTTCCCATTTCAATATATCTCAAGTTTGAAAATATATACATATGAGTATATCATTTTCGGCAAAACCACTCTACGGTTAACATACTGTACAGGGAATACATCATTGCAAACCTCTTTCCTTCCATTGTCTTAGAAGGTTTCTCATTCAAAAACATTTCATTCTTTGAAATTACAAGAGTGCACTAACACGTGCCAATCTTTATAGAAAATCTTGCAGTTCCAGATATTGCACGATGTCAATATTTTTCTTATCAAAAACCACACTATCGGCAACTTGGCACTTAGGCCCAAGAAGCAGTGTCTGAGTATTTTTCCAAAGTGGAGGATGGGACTGGAAGAAAACATAAAAACCTGACAAGGATTGACGATGATCAGTCGCCACAACCAAGTCCAACAATCCGCGGGTCTTCTCTACCGGTAGAAGGATAGAAACTACATCCGTAACTATCCTCGGGTGAAAACTACATCTGTAATCACCCTCGATGAAAACTACATCCGTAATCATCCTTCGGCAACACCTTGGCCGGAATAATAATTGATGGATCGCCTGGCTCACGGCCGCTTACACATCCCGGGAATCGTTCGTCAACGATTCCCACACCTGCCAGAGTCCCCTTTTTTTTTCTTTCTTGTCAAAAATCATTTTGATAGAAAATTCGAGTAGTTGAAGTTCAACCTCAGTCGACCGATAATTCTTGAAAAGTGTACAAGAAGCAAAACCTGACCGGGGGTTTTCGAAAATGTTTTGAGTTCGAAAGAGTTCGAGTTTGAAAGTGCTAAAGGTATCTTGGATTAGCTTTATCTTTAAAATAATGAACAATAATTAATAAATGATATTCTAAGATTTAATATTAATAATTAATAAAATAATTATTTAATTAAATAAGCTTTAAATCCAAGATAGGTATTTTTGAGTATTTATGATGATATAAAAATAAATACTTAAGTATACGATACTTCCCGAATGATCCTTCGGTTTTCGCAATTTAATCACGATATAATAATACATCGCTCCCCGGTCAATGGTATACTTGGACCGCTACGACCTCTATTGCTAGAGTTGTTGTCCGAAGAAAACATTTCATTCTAAGTTCAAGGGGGTACGAACATATATGTGCATATATCTCAAATTTCATCATGACCTCAATAAGCTTAAACATATAATACGATTGAAAACTACAAACACAACAGTGAAAGTCCTTATATATGTAAGTTTTGAAAAGTAAACTTGCATAGGTAGAATCAGGAACATAATATTTTGAAAATAAATGCTTAGGGTTGGAAAACTTGCCTTGGGAAGGTTGGGGTGGTTGGGCTCGTGGAGTGGAGCGACAATCTATAAATATCCAATATTCACTCGTTAGTATCTTAGCAACACCACTTAATCATAATGTTTTAAAGAATACAAGACCATCTTAGCGACTCCACCATTTGACCCACTAACCCTCCTATATGACCATGTCATCACATTATCACATTCTTTACCCATTCGACTCAAATCTATTCCTCAAACTCGAAACCCAAGTGTATACTCTTAAAACTACTTTAAACTAATCTCCTAAGTGGTTTTTCACTTGCGCACAACTCGCTCTAACATTTTTATAAAATTGAAAAATTCAAATTTTAATCAGATTCTTCTTGGGTAGCCTTCCTTACTCTAAGACCTAGCTATTCTCAATTTTTCACAATGTTTGCAGAAAGTTTGAGGGTCCAAAGACAGTTCACAAACAGACCATACAGTGCAGTCCGGATTTCAGAACCACTCCTTACTCTTCTGGTCATAACTCAAAATCTACACATCACCTAGTCATGACCTTTATATTTCTGGAAACTACATTCAAATACCTTTCTAACCATGGGTATTAGACCCTCAGGAGACAAGTTTAAGGGGTTCAAAAGTCCACTGCAAGGCAGTACATACTCCCAGACTTTTTACTCAGCACACATCTTTACTTAATCCTTCAAGAACTCAACTTATACATCATATCTACCATTAAAACCACCAAGTCTCATCTCTATAACATACATGGGGTCACATACTCTAAGAACAAGCTTTAAAATCACATCAACCACATATAACCTCAAGATTTTCATCATCCATAACTCATATAACCAAGATATGCATTAAACTCTTGGATCTAACATTGTAAACCATAAACAATCCATGACTAAGAGTGGTTAGAGTTTTATACCTTCCTTGATGTATGTAATAACTTTCTAAACCTTGTATAATCCTTGTATAGCCTTGGGTAAGCTTGAATGATCAAAAGAAATGAAGAAAACAAAGTTAGTAATTCGGAGTTATTAGAACCCAACTGAAAGATCATGGAAAACGAGGCCCTTACCGAGCTTTTCTGATCGAGGCTTCTAAATGAGAGTTGTAGAGCATCTTCACAGCTTTCTAACCATATAAAGAACACGAAATTCCATTGAGTAATGAAGGAGATACGTCCGATTGAAAATCGTCCCAGAAACTGTCAAGCACCAGGACAGTTTGCTTCTTCAAATTGGGGAGGAGATTTAACTAGGCTACACTCATTAGAATGCCATGAAATTTTGAGCGAATATTGACCATGGAGTGGAGAGGTTGTGGTTAAAATTTGGTGATTTTATCATTGATAGAAATGGAAATATATATTTTTCTTTGAGGGTTGGTTCTGCTGGACAGCTTGTGGAGGAATGGAGAGATGGAGTTTTCTTTGTGTTTTGTTATGGGTAATGACTTAATACATGTAATATCTATCTATATTTGGATGCATCTTTTTGTAATGTGTTGTCAACACCTCATTGGCTCACTTGGATTTCCTTATCCACAACAATTGCAACAAAGTCCTCATCTTTTGTTTCTTTCATATTAGTCCCTTGGTTTGTTTCCTTTTCCAACAATTTGATTTCCTTGTTGTCTCGTGAATAAAATTAATACGTTACAACTTATACTTTGCATATTATTGCTCTAATATGGCACAATACCTCGAATGAATATTAATTCCAACATCCCTTGTTTATTTCTGTTTATCTCAGAAAACGTTCTCCCGATTTCTCAAGCATTCTCTATTTCTCAATTCTAGGAGTTAATTCTCAATCCTCTTTCTTTCTCATAATATATCCTTCCTTGGACTCTTAATATACCATATCCTTAATCCATGCTTCGTTCGCTCAATCGCTTAATCTCATTGTAAAGTTTCAGCAGTTTCTAGAACGTTTGTTTCACTTCCTCAGTGGTTTTCGTTCCAAATTCTCAAATCACTTATAATAAAATTCCAAAATATTAACTCCTCAATTCCTCAAATTGAATATCTCATTTCTTGATATTACTGATATATAATTCACTGCTCGGTCAAATATTACACGAAAATAGAATTTGGAATTTCTGAATTCCGATCGCATTTACATACACTTATTTACTCCGTAGATTACTAGTATAACTTCGGAATATCCACACTACGTCTCGTACATAGGTGGCATGAAAAATTTTCTTAATCCTCAAAATCACTATTCATCCACCAAATCACTATTCATTGATGCACTTCATCATAATAGGAAAAGTTTTAATTCTACCGAAATTTTGGGTTCTTACATCTAGGACCTTCCAAAGTCATTTTAGCCATCTTATTTACTGTATCATCTACTGAATTTACCACTTCAGCTTGCTGACACTACGCCATAAATGCTCATATGCAACGCTTTTAGAAAGTGTTTCACTGAAAGTGTTTCACTGAAAGTGTTTCGTTAGATATGAAATTTTGGCCCTAATGAAACAGAACTTGAACTGGTATTGCATTACATATAATTTAGTGTTCCATTTGACCCACGGTGTTTTACATAATGCAACACTAAGAGCTGGCGTCGCATTAGATATTTTTTAATTTAAAAAAAAGCTGACGTGGCAGAAGTGGGGTCCACATGTGCTGACGTGGCATTGGCTGATGTGGCAAGTGTGGGGCCCACAATTGCTGACGTGGCAAAACTGGGACCCACGTGTGCTGACGTGGCATTTGCTGACGTGGCAAAATCGTTGCATTAGGTTACAACAGTGTTGCATTTGCTGTTCTGAAGTGTTGCATTAGCTAATTTCTAATTTTAAATAAATGCTGATGTGGCAGTGTGGGGCCCACAAGGTGACGTGGCCGGAGCCCACAATTGCTGACATGACAAGTGTGGGTCCCACAGTTGCTGATGTGGCAGAAGTGGGACCCACATGTATTGATGTGGCATTTGCTGACGTGGCAGAAGCGTTGCATTAGGTGACAACTGTGTTGCATTTGCTGTTCTGAAGTGTTGCATTAGCTAATTATTTATATTTAATAAGTGGTGACGTGGTAGTGTGGGGCCCAAAAGGTGACGTGACCGGGGCCCACACCTGCTAACCTGACAAGTGTGGGGCCCACAATTGCTGACGTGGCAGAAGTGGGACCCACGTGTGCTGATGTGGCATTTGCTGACGTGGCAGAAGCGTTGCCTTAGGTGACAGCTGTGTTGCATTTGCTGTTCTAAAGTGTTGCATTAGCTAATTTCTTATATTTAATAAATGCTGACACGGCTGTGTGGGGCCCATAAGGTGACGTGGCTGGAGCCCACAGTTGTTGACATGGCAAGTGTGGGGCCCAAAATTGCTGACGTGGCAGAAGTGGGACCCACCTGTGCTGACGTGGCATTTGCTGACGTGGCCTAAGCGTTGCATTAGGTTGCAAAAGTGTTACATTTACTGTTCTGAAGTGTTGCATTAGGTAATTTTTTATTTTTAATAAATGCTGACGTGGCAGGCGCGGGGCCCACAATGCTGACATGTCAGTGTGGGTCCACAAGGGTAAATTTATTACTTTTAATAAATTTTTAAAAAATTTGGTAGATGTATTTGGTTTGGTTTTATAACGGTCAAACCGGTCAAATATAGACTTTCCTTCTAGCTAGTCTTGTCCCGAATGATGAATCTATTTTTTTAAATTATTTTTTTGACGTTCCAATCATACGGATGACAAGATATAACGGTTTTAGTGAAGCGGTAAATTTTTAAAAAATTTGGTAGATGTATTTGGTTTGGTTTTATTACGGTCAAACCGGTCAAAGTAGACTTTCCTTCTAACTAGTCTTGTCCCGAATGATGAATCTATTTTTTTAAATTATTTTTTTGACGTTCCAATCATACGGAGGACAAGATATAACGGTTTTAGTGAATCGGTAAATTTTTAAAAAATTTGGTAGATGTATTTGGTTTGGTTTTATAACGGTCAAACCGGTCAAATTAGACTTTCCTTCTAACTAGTCTTGTCCCGAATGATGAATTTATTTTTTTAAATTATTTTTTCGACGTTCCAATCGTACGGAAGACAAGATATAATGGTTTTAGTTAAGCAGTAAATTTTTAAAAAATTTGGTAGATGTATTTGGTTTGGTTTTATAACGGTCAAACCGGTCAAATTAGACTTTCATTCTAACTAGTCTTGTCCCGAATGATTAATCTATTTTTAAAATTATTTTTTCAATGTTCCAATCATACAGATGACAAGATATAATGGTTTTAGTGAAGTGGTAAATTTTTAAAAAATTTGGTAGATGTATTTGGTTTTGTTTTATAACGGTCAAACCGGTCAAAGTAGACTTTCCTTCTAACTAGTCTTGTCCCGAATGATGAATCTATTTTTTTAAATTATTTTTTCGACGTTCCAATCGTACAGATGGCAAGATATAACGGTTTTATTGAAGCGGTAAATTTTTAAAAAATTTGGTAGATGTATTTGGTTTGGTTTTATAACGGTCAAACCGGTCAAAGTACACTTTCCTTCTGACTAGTCTTGTCCCGAATGATGAATCTATTTTTAAAATTTTTTTTTTTCGACGTTCCAATCGTACGGATGGCAAGATATAACAGTTTTAGTGAAGCGGTAAATTTTTAAAAAATTTGGTAGATGTATTTGGTTTGGTTTTATAACGGTCAAACCAGTTAAAGTAGTATTCTAGTTTAAAATGCTTGTTTAAAATTTCGTAGATTAAAATTTTTTAAAAAGCCTGTTTATCCAAATATATAAAATGAATATACATTTTAATCTTTTTTTCAGTTTAAAATTTGATAAATAATATGTCTTAATTTGTTTTTAAAAAATTGTATTTTGCAATAAAAAAATAAAAAGAAATGTAATAAGAGTACACACACGTGACACACACACAAGCAGCACAAGTGAAAAATTGGGCGGAAAAATTCTCCCCTTAATTTTCAGAAGACTTTCCCCCTTAACACATACATACTCTCAAACACGCTGAAACACATACTCTCTCTCTCTCTCAAACACATACTCTCTCTCAGATCTGTTATACATCAAGGGGCTTCGGCTTAATTATGTAATTGAATATACCTTTCTTCTCGATGATTTATTAGATACCCGACTCACTCTATTTTTTTTTAATTTGCAGCTTAATTAGGGCTTCAACTTGAACTTGTTTAGGTAATTCATCTCTAACTTATTCCGATTTTTTGAAAGTGTTTCTATGTGTCATCTCCAACTTATTCTATATGCATGCTCGTTTACATTTCTTTAATTAGGGTTTTCTTTTTTTTTAATTACGGTTTTTTCATCTTTGTTTTGATTTGAACTCGATTTCTATGTGCTATCTTTGTTTTGGTTTTTCTTTTTGATTTGTTTTTTAATTAGGGTTTTCTTTTTGATTTGTTTTTTAATTAAGGTTTTCTTTTTGATTTTTTGTATGGTTATGTGTGTGTATAAATAATATGATTTTAATGTGATATTGTGTGTCTGTTGGTGACTGTTTAGGTAGTAGTTTATGTGTGTATTTGTATGGTTTTACTAATTAAGATATCTGTGTTTGTGCAGAGGAAAGAGGATTAAGTGGAACGCATTTGATTTTGTACTTTGGAACGCATTTTATAAGTAAGCCTCCTCTGCTCTTCTTGAACTTCATGCCTGTTATGTTTTAGTTTTATATGTTCTTCTTGAACGCATTTGATTTTATATGTTTTAGTTTGCCATGCCTGTTATATGTGGTTTTACTTAATAAAATGTATGCCTGTTATGTTTTAATTTGCCATGTTTTGCTTCTATGTGGCACTTAAAAATATTCCCAAACAGAAATGCAGATAATTTTCTTGTTGTATCCTTATTTCTATGTGTGGTGTATCTGTGTGTAACTTTAGTTGATCTGTTGTGCTTGTACCATTTAAGTACGAATGTATGTGTATCTTAAGTCACACATGCCATTTCAACAAATGGACTGAGTTATGCTGATGTTGTTTGCCTGTTTTATTCAGTAAAACTCTATTATTTTATAATTTTGTAGAGGCTTAATAGATAGGGATATACAGGGAGTGATTAGGACATATAAAATCATATGCTCCAATATTTGAAATTAAATATTAGTCAGTGAATGCATTTAATGTGGTCAAACCAAACTGTACAGGGGTAGCCATTGTTCACGTGTTGGGACTTTTAGTTGTACCGAATTAGTCGTACTAGGCCGCGAAGAGATTGAGGTCATGGATGATGAGTACTACCTTTGGATAGGATTTCCAAGATCTAGTCCAAAGTATATAGGAAGGATAAAAGATTTTTTGAAAAATGCATTTCCCATCTATAAAAATGGCGATGAAATGAAGTGCCCTTGCAAAAAATGTTCGGAACGTAATTGGTATTGTCAAAATGTCATATACGATCATCTTGTGGTCAATGGCCCTTCTCCGTTGCACGCCGAATGGATTTGTGAGGTTTCACAAACAAAATTAGGAGCTACTGATGACTTCAAAGATTCTGAAATGGAGATGGATTTTCAAGATAATTTAGATGCGATGTTTAGTTGTGCGCGTAAGAATTTTGAAAATCACGGTTTCTGTGAAGGCGAACCAAATCTAGAGGCTCAGAAATTTACTCGGCATGTTAACAAAAGAAAACAACCATTATATCCTGGTTGTACTACATTTTCTCGATTAAGTTTCCTGATCAGACTTTATCATTTAAAGTGTGTTCATGGAATTAGTGAGTCTGCGTTTGGGGAATTGCTAATGTTGATCAAAGAAGCTTTTCCTGATGCCCATCTGCCTTTGTCTTTCAATGATGCAAAGAGTGTCATTAGGGACTTAGGTCTTGAATACCAGAAAATACATGCCTGCCCAAACAGTTGCATGTTGTATTGGGAAGAAAATCAAGATAAAGATGTTTGTGACACTTGTGGTGTTTCGAGGTGGGTTGTACAAGAAAAGAAAGGCAACGCTGATGATAACGATCCACCGAAGTTGATTCACAAAGTGCCAGCAAACGTTATGAGGTACTTTCCGGTAATACCAAGGTTGCCAAGGATGTTCATGTGTAAAGAATTTTCCAAACTTATGAGATGGCACGCAGTGGGACGAATAGAAGATGGAAAACTAAGACATCCGGCTGATGCATTGGCTTGGAAGACGATGGATGCTTTTTATCCTAATTTTTCATCGGAAAATTGAAACATTAGGTTGGGTGTAGCATCTGATGGATTTAACCCATTTCGTTCGATGAGTTCAACTCATAATACATGGCCAATCGTGTTGGTAAACTACAACCTTCCACCTTGGTTATGCATGAAACAAGAGAATTTGATTCTTTCAACATTAATATCCGGTCCAGATTCTCCCAGGAACAATATTGACGTGTATATGCAACCTTTAATTGCGGAGCTGAAAGCATTGTGGAATGTTGGTGTCGAAACTTATGATGCCTCGACTGCTGGAAATTTTAATTTAGGTGCAATGGCATTGTGGACCATAAGCGATTTTCCAGGATACGCTATGTTGTCAGGTTGGAGCACGAAGGGGAAGCTAGCGTGTCCAGTATGCCATTACGAGACTTCTTCCACTTATTTGAAACATAGCAAAAATGTGGTCTACATGAACCATAGAAAGTTTCTTGAACCGACACACAAGTGGAGGCTGGATAAGAGGTGATTCAATGGTGAAATTGAAATGGGGACCAGTCCAGAAATATTATCAGGAACAGAAATTGAAAAGTTATTGTGGGGGTATGAAAATCAGTTTGGGAATATGAACAAGTAGAACCATAGAAGTCATTGCCCTTTTAAAAAGAAGTCAATTTTTTTTGATCTACCATATTGGTGTCATAATCCACTTCGACATAACCTGGATGCCATGCACATAGAGAAGAACATATGCGACAAAATATTAGGCACTTTGCTTAATATAAGTGGCAAGTCGAAGGATCACTTAGAAGCTCGTTACGATTTACAAGAGCGGGGCATAATAGAGGCCCTTCATCCTGTTGATTGTGGTGATGGAAAGCATGTTAAAATTAGGGCAGCGATATTTGACATGACAAATAAGGAGAAAGAAATCTTTTGCACCGTATTAAAGAATACCAAACTGCCCTATGGTTGTGCCTCGAATGTTAATCGATATGTGCACATAAAAGAGAGAAAGGTGGTGGGGTATAAGAGCCATGATGCTCATTTCATACTCCACCATTTATTACAATTTGCCGTGAAAAATACATTAAAACCCGAGGTTGCATTGCTGATGATCAGACTTAGTGCATTCCTTAGAGGTCTATGGGGCAAGGTCATTGAATTGGATGATATCAAGAGACTGCAAAAAGAAATTGTCGAGATACTTTGCCAATTTGAAACGATTTTTGTAGAGCCTTTTTTCGATATAACGGTCCACTTACCTGTTCATTTATGTAGAGAAGTCGAATACGGTGGACCTGAACACCTCAGATGCATGTTTCCAATTGAGCGGTATCTAGGAAAGTTGAAATCTTATGTCAGAAATAAAAGTAGGCCAGAAGGTTCCATTGGAGAAGGGTACTTGGCAGAAGAGTGTCTGACATTTTGTTCAAGGTTTTTGAGTGTTGATGGAGGAAATGAATATAAGTCGACTAATTTTAGAAGATGTCCAACAGATGTGGAATATCATATTGGAACAAAAAAGAATAAAGATGGCAAGATATTCAAATTGAAAGATGCAGACTGGAAGGCAACGCATCGCCGTGTTCACTTCAATTCCGGTAATAAGGAAATAGGGAGTTTGATCGAGTAAGTTCTTAAGTCCCTTTTTCATTTTACTCAACACTTTAATATTAATGTTTGCATTTTATAGATTATTTAACCTTAATAATTATTCAGGGAGCATCGAGCTTTACAAAATGGTCTTGCAAGTCAAAGAAGGTACAAAAGGGAACGAGCACACACCGAAGAGGTTTCGAAATGGTTAAAGGATGAGATTCTGAAAAAGGAAAATATTTCAAGGGAATTAGAGGTGTTTGCTTTGGGTCCTAATCGAGTAGCTAGGAAATTTACGGGCTTTTTAATAAATGGATATAGATTCCACACTAAATTTCGAGATGCTCGATGTACCACACAAAATAGCGGGGTATTTTTGACTGCTGAAACCACTAGCTTTGCAAGTTCGAAAGACCAAAACCCAAAAGTTGGGGCTGTCAATTACTACGGATCAATTGAAGAAATTATTGAACTTGACTATTGGGGAGCTTTTAGAGTGGTCCTTTCTAAGTGCTGCTGGTACCAAGAAGAAAAAGATCCGTATGGTCTTACTCGAGTTAATTTTAATAAGTTATGGTATAAATCTGATCCTTATGTCCTGTCTTCACAAGTTCAACAAGTCTTTTATGTGGAAGATCCATTTGAAAAGAACTGTCACTATGTTATTAAGAAGTTGCGGAGGGACTGGTCTGATGCTGAAAATCAGAACGCAATGGAAGTAGACATGTGTTCACTTGATATTGGAATAGATATTGGAGTAGATCTTGAAATAGAAGCTGAAGTTATTAAAGGGGGTGGATTAGGGATGATGTTCCTTTAACACAAATTCCTGTTCCCTCTCCTTAAATCAAAGAAACTGCTGGCTGTTTACTTTATGATGTATTTGGCACTTTATGATGTATTAGGCACATTTTGATTTGGCTGTAATTCTTTACCTTTGATTAATGTATGTGGTAGTACTTTTTAAAAATTCAATTTAGACTCTGCATTTCTTTACACTATGGCATAAATCAGTGTACTTTTTAGGAATTGTGTTATATATTTAATTTTTATATGTGCTACTGTTTAATAATTTTCATAGTTTGTCTTTATATTTTCAATTTCGTGTTGCACAAATACAGCCATTAATGTATTTATTTTGTACAGGATGGATAAAACTCTACATGTCAGGCTGCATTACGCTGGAGAGTTTCACAAGACAAGTTATGTGGGTGGAAAATCTTTGCTAGCACCCGTGGATTCTGAGAGATTTTCATAGACTGTGCTTATGGAGAATGTGAAAGATTACCTCGAGTTCATAGAAATTGGAGGAGTCTATATCAGCAAAGAAAAGAGGGGTGGCTGGGAGCTTGTGTTGGATGACAAGGATGTGACCAACTTTGTAAAAGGCTTCAATAATGAAAAAGAAATTGATATTTACATTGACAACACTGTGGACAAAGACATTGAGCCCACTAGTCAAATGCAGCCACATGTAATAATACGGCCAAGGAAAAATATAATTCAAGGTATATATGTATATGTAATTTAGATGTCATTCTCGTGTTATATATGGTTATATGTGTGTAACGAATAATGAAGTCCACCATTTTTATTTCTGTTGTTACAGATTTTGCTAAGAAACCAGTGGCAAAGCGCAAGTACACTACTACACATCAACTTCAGCAGCAACAAAGAATGACGAAAAGAAAGTCACCTCGGCTGAGTAAGGGGACAAAACCTGTGCCTGATTTGACTACTAGTAAACAAGATGTGGGTGTGAAAGAAAATGGAACGAGGAGGAAATTGAATTTAGAAATTGGACCAGATGACCATGCAGATACCGGAGAAAATGATGTTGAGGTACTTTTGACTATCATTTTCTGTTCAAATTTCCTGTACATTAGTAATATGTAACTAGCACATTTTTTGCTTAACCTGCTTACGGTTGCAACCACCACTACCATTGACGAATTATGAGCTAGAGAGATTAGCACGCATGAAAGAAAATGATGTAGTCTTTGAATCACTTGGGTTGCGCAAATTAGTTACTGATATGACAACTTCTGTAATACAGAATATGAAAAGAAAAGGTAAAGATCGTGAGGCATGCGATGAATATATTCCTGAAAATGAGCGTGAAGATGATAGTGATGATTCATCAGAGGTGCATAAAGATAATTTTTTTACTACTTACTGTCTTGTTTTTCTGCACATAAAAATTATCAAGCTAATAATCCTGAAATTTTACTGAAATGTAGAGAACAAAAGTTGTTCCGTCAAGCAAACCTACTGGACCAAGAACTCGTTCGCGAGCCAATGCAGCCCTTCAGATTGAGAAAGAACCAACAAGCGCTCCCACTGCAACCGAGAAGCAACCAAAGAAAGCTGGCACTACCAGGGGAGCTACAAGCTCGTCTCGTCCTTCAGTTTTGAAACCAACATGTAGCAAATTGTTTAAACAACCAAGCAATCCTGGAGAAGCTGGTTCAGTCGCTGCTTATTTACCGATGCGGGAATGTGAAAAGCAGAATGTTGCAGCTCCAGTAATGGAAAATGTAAATGAATTAGACCAAGAAGGGATTGAAAATGAAGAAGTTGAAAAAGGTAAAATGTCATATATCTCGCATGATTTTTATGTTTTCCATTATATGTTTTTGTGAGGTTGTACATTGATTTTTTATTCATTTTCTTTGAACCTGGTATGTAAAGTACAAGCTCCAAGAAAACCAAGAGGGCGGTCAAAAATGAGTAAGGTTCATGCAACAGGTCCTGATGATAAAGTAGTTCTCTCTGTGAATGAAGATGGTCAGCCAATTTCTGATAACCGAAAAGCAGTTAATGAGTTAAGTAATTTTCTAGGGACACTAGTGAAGGATAATGTGTCTCTCACTTACATCAATTGGCATGTTGTTCCTGTCCAATTAAAGAATGAAATGATGGAATATACACCGGTAATCTCTATCACCCTAAATCATATATAGTTCAACAGACTTACTTTATTTATGATTTTAATTAACCAATTTATTTCATGAATTCTATGTTTGATATATTGCAAGCTAGGTATGATATTCCGGAAGGAGGACACAAGTGGGTCATGCACACACTTAATAAAGCTTGGAGGCGGCACAAGTCTGTGATGAAAGCAGCGCATTATAAAAAATATGCAACTGATGAGCAAAGGATTGAGAACAGGCCCAACACAATTCCTCTTGAAGATTTTAAAATGCTCTTGAAGTACTGGGGGGATGAATCAGTTCAGGTACTTCTTAAATGTGACAAAAAAATAGAGTGACCTACTTTGTATGATGCTAATTTAGTATTAGACTGATGTGATTTAGTTAATAATATTAATTCACATTTTAATTTATCAAGAATTTTCATATATTAGTTCACATTTTAATTTATCTTGTTTAGTCAGAATCCTTTAATTAAAAAAAATTCTTTTGATTTTCTCTTTTGTTTTAATTTTCAGGCCCTAGCCGAGGATAGTGCAGCACGCCGTAATACAATAAACGAGACACATACTTTGGGTCCCTTAACTCATGCACAAGCTAAAGAAAAGCTAGTATGTGTTTTTTCTCAACTCCACATTACAATAGATTGAACTTAACTCTTTATTTATTTCTGATTCTTTTTCACTTTTATCTGAATTCTTGACCCTGCAGTGGTTATAGTTAAAATCTTTATGTTTATATTTATGTTCTTGTAATTAAATTGGTCCTTGTGAAGGTAATGTGTAGAAAGCAAAAAAATTAATACTTGGATAAATTTTATGATTCCAAATTATATGAACTGCTGGTAGGATATAGTCTCCCTATGATTCCAAAGTTATGGTTCAATTTGTTGCTACTAATTAAATCTGTGGGAATTGCAAGTCTGTGCTAATTGATACTTGCCTCTAAGTTTATGTTTTTTCTCCAATTAAAGCTTTTCTAGATTTATATATATATATATATATATATCCATGGATTATATGTACGTAAGATTTGCTTATCCATTGGCAGTTAGATTTTTAAACTCTTAATATTGAATTTTAAAAATTCTGTTTAATATTGATAATGTTGATACTTGATAGAGAAAGGACAAGAAACTTGCCAATCCATCTGATGCTGAGATCTATTTGGAAACCTATAAACGAGAACCAGGGAAAACTTACAAGGCAGATACAGAAAAACTGAGAACCAAATATGTAAGTACTACGTGGATAGGAATATACTGATTTAGGTTTCTTTATAATGATGCTAAAAATTGCATTTTTCTAGTAAAATGGAGATGGCAAAATAATATTGTTTACAGAAGAAGTTTAGTTCATAGTTCATACTTTTCACAAATTCCTACTCAAGCCAGTGGTACTCAACGTAACTCTGTATTTAACGTTTATTCATATATTTATATATAGATATGAATCTTCTTTGTGATGTTCTTTTTTAATAGTTTCCCACATTTGTTGTGTTGTGAAATGTACAAGTATGTATTTTTGTCTTGTATTTAGAAACCTCCATGATTTAATATTACCATTTGTTTTGAATAGCTTCTCCCAGTTAGCTGTCTATAGATATGGATATAATCACTTTATATTATATCAAAAAAATTAGTTTATTTAGTTTATGTAAGTATATTATATCATGCATAAGTAGTTTGAATTCATGTATGGTTTCAAATATTAATGTAACCACTTCCTGTAGATGAAAGTTCAGGAATTGGTAAATGCTGGAAAAATTGATGGGGCCAATGCACTTGTCGCTGGTGGGAGAACTCATGGACAGAACTGGTTAGTGGGCAGGAGAGGTAAAAAATCTGAATAGAATACAACTCCTCCTGCTCCTTCAGACAGTTATGTGCAGGAATTGACCATGAAAATAAAGCAAAATCTTGAGGCTGATTTTATGGCCAAGGTGAACACAAAAGTGAAAGAGAATATGTCATGGATGTTGAACAAACTTGGTGAAGATAATCCAGGTCTTAAGTTCGATGTGAAAGAGTTGTGTGCCACCGCTTCAAGTAATTATGATGACAGCGGTACTCCTACGACTCAAGGCGGCACCACCGAATATCAATATGTAATGGTTTCGTACTTTTAGAATTTAGACTTAATCGTATGTGCTTTTTGGTTTAGAATTATGTTGGTTTAGAAGTTGGTTTAGCACACTTGTTCTTTTGGCATTAGTATGATGTTGGTGTGGATGATTGTAACTATTTGGTGGTTGTTGAATATTTTGGATGGCTTTGAATGCCTTTGAATGTATTTTGATGGGGTTCGTTATGTAAGAAACAAAATATTGTAGAAATTTTCATTAAAGCGTTGCATTTGATATTTCTTGTGTTGCATTTCTACTGTTTATTTAGATACTTCTATTGTTTTAAAAAGCAGATAAAAGCGTTGCATTACATAGATATAGGGCCCAGTGCTGACGTGGCACGTGGGACCCTGTGTTGACATGGTACGTGGGACCCTGTGCTGACGTGGCACGTGGACCCCTGTACTGACGTCGCATATAGGACCCACTACTGACGTGGCATGGCAGGCCCCATCCCTGACATGGCACGTGGGCCCCACATGCTGACATGGCATGCCAGCTGTACTGTTGCTGACGTGGCATGCCAGCTGGACTGTTGCTGACGTGGCATGCTAGCTGGACCCATTGCTGATGTGGCATGCTTGTGGGGCCCACATTCGTGACGGGGAATTGGTACAATGTCTAATGTCAAATGCAACGCCTCTTTGGTGTTGCATTTGCTTGCTGTGGTGTTGCATTACATGTCAGATGCAACGCTTATTGCTGTTACTTTAGATGCCAAAAAGCGTTGCATTATGGGGTTTAACGAGACGGTCGCGGATGCAACACCCCCTGGTGTTGCATTTGGTCTAATGCAACGCTTTTTTTTGCCTAAAGCCACAGTAAACATGGCATTGCATATGAGCGTTTTTGGCGTAGTGTGACTTGCATTTCCAGCTTGCTGACTTCCAGTTTCAGTAGTATTGTTGGCTTGCTGATTTGATCCAGTAACTTGAGGTTGTATGCTATCAGTTTCACTTACAAATTCTTCCTCATCTCTTGGCAGATCAATGTTTGGTTCTTGAAAAGTAACATCAATAGATTCTTCAACTATACGTTTTTCTAAGTTATAGACTCTATATGTTCTACTAGTTAAAGAATATCCAAGAAAAATTGCCTCATAAGATTTTGCATCGAATTTACCATCATTACCAATTATCTTGAGCACAAAACACTTTGAGCCAAATATTTTGAAGTAACTGATGTTTGGCTTGTTTTCCTCAACAATTCATAAGGAGTTTTGTTGAAAATAGGCCTGATTATGACACTGTTCAACACATAGCATGATGTATTCACTGCTTCTGCCCAAAAGCTTCTAGGCAGCTTGCTCTCTTGCAATAGAGTCCTTGCTGTTTCTTGTATTGACCAGTTTTTCCTTTCTACCACTCCATTTTGTTGTGGAGTCCTTGGAGCAGAAAATTCATGTGTAATTCCTCTTTCTTCACAATAAGCAATGAAGTCTTTGTGGAGAAATTCACCTCCTCTATCACTCTTTATGCCTACAAGCCTTGTATTTAAATTATTCTCAAGTAATTTGATTAGCTTTTCAAACTCATTAAAAGCATAATCTTTAGTACGAAAAAACAATACCCATGTAAATCTAGAATAATCTTCTAAAATAACAAAACCATATTGTTTACCTCCAATACTCTTGTAAGATTCTGGACCAAATAAGTCCAAATGCAGAAGCTCTAAGGGTTTAGAAATAGATACCATTTTCTTTGATTTGTGAGTACTTCTAATCTGTTTGCCCAATTGGTAAGCTGAATAGACCTCTGTTTTGACATACTTTAGCTTAGGCAGCCCTCTTACTAGTTTCTTGCTTGACAACTTACTCAGCAAGTCCATGTGTGCATCTCCCAATCTTCTATGCCAAATATATGGGTCATTATCTACTGCAGCTAAACAGCAAGCTGTTTCCTGCATATCAAATTCTAATACATATATATTTCCTTCCCTTCTAGCAACTAGGGGGACTTTGTTAGTACCAATAGTAATAATAGTTTTATCAATGCCAAAATGAACAAGATGCCCATCATCAAATAATTGAGTGACACTAAGCAAATTGTAAGTAAGACCTTTGACATATTGAACTTTATCAATCGAAATTTTACTATTACCAATAGAACCGATACCAAGGATTTGAAGAGTTTTGTTATTCCCAATTGTTACTCTTCCTCCCTTTTTCATTTGGAGATTCAAAAATTGAGATTTGTCTCCACACAGGTGTCTAGTGCATCCGCTATCCAAAATCCATTGCTTTGATTTGTCCTTAGCAGCGAGGCACATCTACAAAACAAAAAAAATAACTCAATGTTTTGGTACCCATATAGGTTTGGGTCCAGGTTGGTTAGCAGCAAGAATATATAAAGTATTTAAATCAGATTTCTTGATCCACATTTGGATCACTTTTACGGACTGATTTTGCTTTCTGTCATTCTGTTGGTAAGTTATTTGTCTTCTGCTAGATGCATTCTGGTATGCTATTTTCCTTTTATGATTTACTCGAACAACACAATTTCTTTCCAGATGACCTTTTCCACCACATTCGTTGCATGTCTTCCAAGGCATAGCATAATTATAAGGTATGCCATTCCTTCCATCATATTTGAGCGGATCTTTCTTTTTGTTGAAGTTCAAGCCAACTCCTTCTCTGACCAAGATGACATAATTATAAGGTATGCCATTCCTTCCATCATATTTGAGCACATCTTTCTTTTTGTTGAAGTTCAAGCCAACTCCTTCTCTGACCAAGGGGACATTTGCCTTTTTCATCATAGTTTTTAAACTCTCTTCTCCTTGAACAAAGGTTTCCATGCCTTTCTTAAGATCTATAACTTCTTTTTCTAGGAGAGTGATCACTTCAGATTGTTGTTTGATGAGTTCAGCTTGCTGAAATTGCTTTTCAGCATATTTTGAAGACTCGGCTTGACTAGATTCCTTCAATTTGTATGATTCCAATGCTTTATCTTTCATTTTAACATCATATCTCAGCTCTTTGATTTCCTTCATCCGCTCTTTGAGTTCTTCCATTAGTACATCATTCCTTTTTAGAACTACACGATTTACTCCCTCAAGTTGAGTGAATTTTGCCTTTGGATCCACAACAATTTTATCATCATTTCTAGCTGGAGTCTTTTTGGTCATAAGATCAGAAATGATTTTCCTTAAGTGAGTATTTGTCTTTTCAAGCTCATCATTTTCGGTCTTTAGTTCCATGAACTCCACAGTGCTTATATTAGTATGTTCCTGCATTGTTAGTGTATCTAACATAGTATTATCTGAAGATACATAATCATTATAAGAATTTATCTCACTTTGATCCTCTTCAGAATCAGTTTCGGCATAAACTCCTTCAGAATTTCCTTGAGTAGATTCATCTTCCATTCCAACAAGTGCTAAGTTCACCATATCTTCGCTTGATTCATCATTGGAATCTGAGTAATTATCACTCCAAGTCAGTTGAGCTTTTGATTTTGTCTGGTCCTTGTAAGCAGCAGGCTATTTTGATTTCATCTTGTAGCAATCTCTCTTGTAATGACCTGGTTTGCCACTCAAAGCATGTTTGATCCTTTGAGTCTTCAGATACTTTTTTGTTGTTAGAAAATCCACCTTTCTCTCTTCTCATTCTGTTCCTCTTCTCAATCAGTTTCTTGATTTTCCTTGTGATGATAGTAAGTTCTTCATCCTCAGATTCTGTTGGCTTGCTATTTCCAGAATGAACAGCCATATTTCTCATTTTTAGATTGTCAGCAATTTAGATCGAATACTTTTCCTATCACAGAAATATTAGTATACCAAAGCTCTGATACCAAATGAAAATGCACACATAGAGGGGGGTGAATAGGTGTAAATGGCTAACTAAGTCCAATTTTAATAACTACCAGAAACAGTTTACTGATTTCAATTTATGCGGAGATAAATGGTACGCTAAATGCAAACAGTAAGCTAAATGCAGTAGTAAGTAAAGTGCAGAAAGATAAAGAACACAAGAGACTTTTAGCCAGGTTCGACCCCTAATCCCCTATGGTCTACGTCCCGGTCCCTTACCAACCCGGTAAGAGAATATATTATTGAACAAAATAATCCAATTACAAGATACAACAATATATCTCCCTTAACACCCAGCTGCTGACAAATGGCTTGCTGAACACCTGTTTCTGAACTTGCTCTCTAAGCTATGCTTCCCAAGTATACTTCTCTAGCAACATTCACCAAATTCTAGTTCCCTAGCCAATATGCCCAGCAACAAAACCTTACAAATCGAACAATACAAATCAATAATGAATACAACTCAAACTATGAACTCTCTAAGATATAGCACGTATATGATATATTAAGAGCTCGAGAGAATCGAAAGGATATAGCAATGAAAAACTGAGTTATTTGTGTTCTTTGTGTGCTTGAATGTTTTCTCCAATGATCATTACGAATGAACACAAGAACAAGGTTTATAAAGCTTCACAACCAACGTTCTAAAATCAATCAATCAATTTCAAACATCTAGAATCCAATTCTAACGTTCAATTGGTTAGAGTGATTTTTGCAACATTCTTGTGACCATTTGATAGAAGGTTTGGAAGAGATAAATCTTAGAAAACATAACCCTTCTGTTTGTATAGATAGAAAACGTGTATAGGAGATTTTGAAGAAAGAAATCTTTTAAAAATGGAAAACTCCTATAATTTAGGAAATTGATATAAAATCTGTTTTGAATAAAGATTTGAGCTCTAAAATATATTATGTACGTATTAAATCACAAAGATCCCTTACAATATGTCTAATTGAGTTTCTTGAAATAAATCCTTGAGAATCGAACTTGATCTTTATCTTCAGGAATTCTGGACAGTTTGAAATGGCTTGTTGTTTGTGAACTGACTGTGTGCAACTGGCTTGCCAATCTGTCTCTGTTGTAGCACCAATTGGCTCGCTGTTTGTATATACTGATTAAACAATCAATAGGCTAATTTTCCCTACAAAACCAAGTTAATACAATACAGGAATAACATGATGTTTTATATCAAACTACAAGCAATTAGCTTGCTGGAAGTGATCATCAAAACCATAGGAGTATCATTCCAAACTTCAACATAAGGTTCGAGTCACTTGCCTTAATAAGGTTCTTTCACACTAGTCACTTAGCTCAAAAGCCCTCAGCCTTTTCCTTTCCTTTATCCCTTAAGTCTACGTCCTTCGAATCTACACATATAAAAACACTATTTCACAATTCTATTCAATATTCTACGTTCGTCTTCGAACATCTAACCTTAATCTACCCTTGCGATAATCCCTAAATTTATTCACTTTATTCATATACTACAACCCTTGACCACTGACATATATAAATATATAATTAAAGTTGACAAGCATTTAACAATTAATCACGTAAACAAAATATAATCCAACACCACTTCGTACTAATAATACATACATATATACATATACTCGAGAAAATAAATTTAAGATTTTTAGAAAATTTTGACGGCATCCCCTTTATACGGGTAACTGCCAGTCGGAACATAACCGACACAACCAACCAACAATCATCAGTTGAAATATAATTACATTCCAATAATCCACCTTGATAGTAATACTAACCAATTATGAAAATTCGAAATTTAAAACACAAAAATAAAAATTATCGTGTAATTGTAAAAATTAAATTTTGGCTCACGTATTCATCATTGCCAATTTCCATCGACTCAAATTAAATGACTGTCAATGGGGCAAAATTTCGAGGGTACCCTAATTTGGGTTTCCGACCCGAAATGCCGCACAAAATATTATACGAGTAATTTACAATTTATTTCTCGAAATTTATCATCCAGAAAATCTATCTGTAATCACATAAAATCGCCAAATAAATCCACAAGGCAGTTATGTAACAACAAGGTCAAAGCACAGCAATTTAAATCACAGGAATTTTAACAAGGCACAACCTCAAAGCACCACAACATTACGAGACAATAACCCAGTTGCATAAACACAGCCAACACAACTCACACATATTACATCACACGCACACACTCACGCCTTGATTACACACACCAACACAGGTCGATACACACACTTTGCACAACCTGTACAGTCGAGATGAAGGGGAACAACGGGGGAGAGAGGAGAGGGACTTTACCAGCAAGAATACATCGACCGGGAAAGATTAATCAGCCATATATGAGAGAGAGGGAGAGAGAGAGAGAGAGAGAGAGAGAGAGAGAGAGAGAGAGAGAGAGAGAGAGAGAGAGAGAGAGAGAGATTTTTTAGAGAGAGAGAGAGAGAGATTTTTTAGAGAGAAGCTTCGAGAGATTTTTTTTTAGAAACGCGGGGGAGGAGTGGTCGAGAACTGTCGAGAGATTGATTTAGGGATTGGGGGAATTGGGGGTTTTTAAGGATTAAAATGGGAAAAAGGTAGAATACTTAAATTCTAATTTAGAATAAGCTGAAAATAACTTTATAAATGGAAATAAAATAGACAATAATTAACAAAAATCTCAAACTAAATTTTAAAATATAGAAAATAAAATTATCTATCTCCCGATACTTTTAAAATATTTTTAGGATGAATAACGAAATAAATATGGATTTTACAAGTTTAATCGCATAAAATGCAAAAATAATCATAAAATCATTTTAAAATCCTTAAAGGTCAAAAATAATTCATCAAATACTTTTAAAAATCAAATAAACTCATAAAGGTAATAATACAAAAGATTTCGTGATTTATACTAATCCCGGTAATTTTATAAAATTCTCAAAAGATAAATAACTCATGATATAAATATGATTTAATCACCAAAAATAAAAATAAAAATACGTAGACTTATCCAACACATATAAATCATCAAATATATCCATAAACATGAAATCACACATATTTTACTCCTCAACAATATTCACGTCACATAATTCACGTTTAATATTAAATAAATAATTATAAATTCCAAAAAATTTCTAAGGCGTTATATCCTTCCCCCCTTAACATGATTCTGTCCCCAGAATCTCACCTAAGAAAATAGATGAGGATAATTTTCGAGCATCTAGCTTTCAAGTTCCCAAGTTGATTCTTCAACTCTATGGTTCCTCCACACTGTCTAACCGTCTTATTCCTTAACTTCCTATCCATTCTATCCTGAATTGCTACAGGCTGTTCTTTGTAAGTTAGTTCCGGTTGAATCTCAATAGGCTCGTACTCGATCACATGACTTAAATCTGGATGATATTTCTTGAGCATTGACAGATGGAAAACATTGTGAATATGGCTCATATGTGGCGGTAGAGCTAACTCGTACGCAACTCTTCCAACCCGTCTTAGTATCTCAAAAGGCCCAACATATCTCGGACTGAGTTTTCCCTTCTTACCAAATCTCATAACTCCTTTCCAAGGTGACACTTTCAATAACACTTGCTCTTCTTCCTCGAAATTCATATCTTTCTATCTTGATCTGCATATTTCCTTTGTCTGTTCTGGGCAGCAATTAGCCTTTTCTGAATGATTTCGATCTTTTCCTTCATTTGCTGTACTAGTTCTGGTCCTAACCCTTACGCTCACCAACCTCATCCCATTACACTGGAGATCTACATTTCCTTCCATATAAAGCTTCGTATGGCGGCATCCCAATACTCGCATGATAGCTGTTGTTATAAGAAAACTCCACCAAAGGTAGATGTTCGTCCCAACTTCCTTTAAAGTCCAATGCACACGTTCGAAGCATGTCTTCAATGGTTTGGATGGTTCGTTCGCTCCATCTGTCTGTCTGTGGATGATAGGCTGTAGTCATCTTAAGCTTAGTGCCCAAACATTCTTGAAATTGCTTCCAAAATCTGGAGTTGAAACGTGGATCTCGATCCGACACAATAGTTACTGGCACCCCGTGACGCATAACCATTTCCTTTAGATAGAGTTGTACCAACTTATCAAGTGAGAATCTTTCGTTGATCGGAAGAAAATGTGCAGACTTAGTCAAACGGTCTATGATTACCCAAATCGCATCATGATTAGCTTTTGTTCTTGGTAGTCCAACTAAAAAATCCATAGCTAGGTGCTCCCATTTCCACTCAGGGATATCCAACGGCTGTAATAATCCACTAGGCTTTTGATGTTCGGCTTTGACTCTTTGACATGTGTAACACTTACAAACCCACTCTCCAATCTCTCTTTTCATATCAGGCCACCAGAAATGTTCCTTCAGGTCTTGATACATCTTCGTACTTCCCGGATGAATCGAATATCTTGAACTATGAGCATCACGCAAAATCTCATTCTTTAACTCTGGTACGTTAGGAATCCATATCCTCAATGAAAACCTTAGTATACCCTTATCATCTTTCTGAGTGCAAATTTCCTCACTAGTTAACGTGTTCATATCTTGACTCATGATTTCCTCCTGACATCTTCGTATCTTTTCTAATAACTCCGGTTGAAAGGTCATGGTATATATCTTCTCACTGGTAGACTCCGAAATCTGAACTTTTAATCTCAACTTTTCAAATTCTTTAAACAATTCTTTGGGTATGGTGAACATGTTTAGTTTTTCCTTCCTACTCAATGCGTCAGCCACCACATTTGCTCTTCCTGGATGATAATTAATCTGTAGTCATAATCTTTAGTCAGCTCCAACCATCGCCTTTGTCTCATGTTAAGTTCCCATTGAGTGAAAATGTACTTCAAACTTTTGTGGTCCGTGTAAATCTCACATTTTTCACCATATAGATATTGTCTCCAAATCTTTAGTGCAAAAACGATTGCTGCTAATTCCAAGTTGTGAGTCGGGTACTTCTGCTTGTGAGGCTTTAATTGTCGAGAAGCATACGCAATCACCTTTCATGCTGCATCAATACACACCCTAATCCCTTGTATGAAGCATTGCTGTAAATCAGAAAATTCCCTTGACTGTCGGGTAAAACTAACATTGGTGTTGTTACTAATCTTTTCTTCAGTTCTTAGAAACTCTCTTCACACTTTTCATTCCATATGAACTTTTCATTTTTCCTAGTCAGCTTGGTCAATGGTGAGGCGATCTTAGAAAAATCTTGTACAAATCTTCTGTAATAACCCGCTAATCCTAGAAACTTCTCACCTCGGTAGATGTCTTCGATCTGCTCCAATGCACAACAGCTTCTATCTTTGCAGGGTCAACTCTAATTCCTTCGCTACTGATTATATATCCTAGAAATTGCACCTCTTCCAACCAAAACTCACATTTTGAAAACTTGGCATACAACTTCCCCTCTCTCAGGATTTCCAACGTAATTCTTAAATGTTCCGCATGTTCTTCCCGGGTCTTAGAATATATCAAAATATCATCGATGAAAACTATCATAAATTTATCCAAATGCTTCCTAAATACTCTATTTATGAGATCCATAAATGCTGCTGGGGCATTGGATAATCCAAATGGCATCACTAGGAATTCATAATGTCCATACCTTGTGCGAAATTCCATTTTTGGAATGTCTTTGGGTTTGATCTTCAATTGATGATATCCTGATCTTAAATCAATCTTCAAGAAATAAGCTGCTCATTTAAGTTGATCAAACAAATCATCGATTCTAGGTTGGGGATATCTATTCTTGATGGTCAGCTTGTTAAGCTCACGGTAATCGATACACAGTCGCATACTACCATCCTTTTTCTTGACAAACAGCACAGGTGCTCCCCACGATGATACACTTGGCCTTATGACTCCCTTATCCAAAAGTTCTTGCAATTGCGTTGCTAACTCTTTCATCTCCACAGGTGCCATCCTATATGGTGCTTTAGACACGGGTTCTGCTCCAGGTACTAGGTCTATAGCAAACTCCACTTCTCGATCTGGAGGTAAACCGGGTAATTCTTTTGAAAAAATGTCAGGGAACTCGTTAAATATGGGTATGTCTTCTGTCTTTGGTGCTTGCTTCTCTACATCTACCACATGTGCTAAATACGCTTCACAACCTTGTTTAAGTAACCTCTTGGCTTGCATAATACTCAGAAATTTCTTCACCTGCCTTTTTCCTTGAAATATAACTTCCTTATCATCTTCAGTCCTTAATCTTACCTGCTTCTTTCTACACTCAATATGTGCAACATAATCAGCCAACCAATCCATTCCTATGATTACATCAAATTCTCCCATTTCGAAAGGTATCAAATTGGCATACAAAAGATAAGCACATATCTCTATATTACACCGAGGACACACCTGATTAACGGGGACTTTATCTTGATTTTCCACTTCTATCAATAAAATTTGCTCTAATGGTTGAATTTCACATTGTAATTTACTAACAAACTTGTTGGAAATGAAAGACTTGGTAGCTCTAGAATCAATTAAAACTTTAGCCTCTATTGAATTCACAGGAAGTGTACATGCGACAACATCCATTTCCTGAATAGCATCCTGCATAGTCATGTTGAAGGTTCTGGCTCTAGGTGAAGACATTTGGGTCTGGGCTGGAGGTCCAGATATCCTCAAAGCATTTGCCGATAGGGGTCCGTCTATAGTCAGCTTGCTGTTTTGAGTCAAAGGAGTTTTTTTCGCTTTTACATCCTCATAACCAAATCTTTTGAGCAGATTCTTTGTGTACTTGGATTGATGCACGAAAATACCATCATTTGTTTGCTTGATTTGGAGACCCAAGAAATAATTGAGTTCCCCCATCATGCTCATGTCAAATTCATTGTGCATGCACTTAGAAAACCACTCACACAAAGATTCATTAGTAGATCCGAATATAATATCATCCACATATATTTGTACAACAAGAACATCTTTACCTTTTTGTTTTGTAAATAATGTAGGATCGATGTTACCTCGAATGAATCCATTTTTGAGAAGAAATTTACTAAGCCTTTCATACCACGCTCTAGAGGCCTGCCTTAAACCATATAATGCCTTCTTGAGCTTGTAAACATAGTCATGAAACTTTTCATGTTCGAATCCAGGAGGCTGTTTGACGTAGACTTCCTCATTCAGCAAGCCATTTAGAAAGGCACTTTTTACGTCCATTTGATATAACTTGAATTTTTTGTAGCATGCATAAGCAAGAAGCATTCTGATTGATTCTAAACGAGAAACCGGAGCATATGTTTCATCAAAATCAATTCCTTCTTGTTGATTATAGCCTTGAGCCACAAGCCTTGCCTTATTTCGAGTTACGGTTCCAAACTCATCAACTTTGTTCTTGAACACCCATTTGGTTCCTATGATAGAAGCATATTCTGGTGGCTTTATAAACTCCAAAACATCACACCTCTCAAATTGGTTGAGTTCTTCTTGCATGGCCATGATCAAATTTTCATCTTCTAATGCTTCCTTGACATTTTTGGGTTCTTCTTGAGCTAGAAAGGTAGCATAAGCACAAAAGTTTGCCTTTCCTCTCCATGTTGTGATTCCATCTGAGATATTTCCAATAACAAGTTCTGGAGGATGGTTCTTTACTGTTCTTGTAGCCTTTGGTAGAGAGTGTTGAGCAATTTCTTCATGTGAAGCTTTCCTCATTTTCGATGGTGGTGCACAATCTTCTCCATCATAGAGAGGCTGCTTTTGAGTTGATCTAGATCCTCTAGGACCTTCCAAAGTCATTTTAGCCATCTTGTTTACTGTATCATCTACTGAATTTACCACTTCAGCTTGCTGACTTCCAGTTTCAGCAGTATTGTTGGCTTGCTGATTTGATAACTTGAGGTTGTATGCTATCAGTTTTACCTATAAATTCTTCCTCATCTCTTGGCAGATCATTGTTATGTTCTTGAAAAGTAACATCAATAGATTCTTCAACTATACGTTTTTCTAAGTTATAGACTTTATATGTTCTACTAGTTAAAGAATATCCAAGAAAAATTGCCTCATAAGATTTTGCATCGAATTTACCATAATTACCAATTGTCTTGAGCACAAAACACTTTGAGCCAAAGATTTTGAAGTAACTGATGTTTGGCTTCTTTTTCTTCAACAATTCATAAGGATTTTTGTTCAAAATAGGCCTGATTATGACTCTGTTCAACACATAGCATACTGTATTCACCACTTCTGCCCAAAAGCTTCTAGGCAGCTCGCTCTCTTGCAATAGAGTCCTTGCTGTTTCTTGTAGTGACTTGTTCTTCCTTTCTACCACTCCATTTTGTTGTGGAGTCCTGAAGTCTTTGTGGAGAAATTCACCTCCTCTATCACTCCTTATGCCTACAAGCCTTGTATTCAACTTATTCTCAAGTAATTTGATTAGCTTTTCAAACTCATTAAAAGCACAATCTTTAGTACGAAGAAACAATACCCATGTAAATCTAGAATAATCATCTACAATAACAAAACCATATTGTTTACCTCCAATACCCTTGTAAGATTCTGGACCAAATAAGTCCAAATGCAGAAGCTCTAAGGGTTTAGAAGTAGATACCATTTTCTTTGATTTGTGAGTACTTCTAATCTGTTTGCCCAATTGGCAAGCTGAACAGACCTCTATTTTGACATACTTTAGCTTGCAACCCTCTTACTAGTTTCTTGCTTGACAACTTACTGAGCAAGTCCATGTGTGCATCTCCCAATCTTCTATGCCAAATATATGGGTCATTATTTACTGCAACTAAACAGCAAGCTGTTTCCTGCATATCAAAGTCCAATACATATATATTTCCTTCCCTTCTAGCAACTAGGGGGACTTTGTTAGTACCAATAGTAATAAGAGTTTTATCAATGCCAAAATGAACAAGATGCCCATCATCAAATAATGGAGTGACACTAAGCAAATTGTAAGTAAGACCTTTGACATATTGAACTTTATCAATCGAAATTTTACTATTTCCAATAGAACCGATACCAAGGATTTGAAGAGTTTTGCTATTCCCAATTGCTACTTTTCCTCCCTTGTAAGAACCCAGATTTTCGGTAGAATTAAAACTTTTCTTATTAAGAATAAGTATATACTTGAATAGTGTTTGTCATGCATGAATAGTAATTTATGGATGAATAGTGATTTTGAGGACCAAGAAAATTTTCACGCCACCCTATGTACAAGACATGGTATGGATATTTCGAAGTCATATTAGTGATTCACGGAGCAAATAAGTGTATGTAAAGACGATCGAAATTCAGAAATTCCAATTTGTATTCTGGTGTAATATTTGACCGGGCAGTAAATTATATATTATTATATTCAAGAAGTGAGATATTAATTTTGAGGAATTAAGGATTAAGTGACAACCATTGGTGGAGAAATAAAAATACAAGGAAGGATATTACATGCAAGTATCATGTAACTAGATAATTAGGAGAGTAAACTAGAAAGCAAAAAGTAACTAGATGAATAGTGTAAAGAATGTGCACCATACTTTAGGGGACAAGGAGGTGTGGCTTGAACCTAGGCTACTAGACTAGGGTGGAGACATGTGAATGATATACATATCAATACATATCAATAATACATCCCATAATTCAAACCACACATCAAACAAGAAACAAAACAATTAGCAAGCTTGTCCAATACTCCTTGCACAAACCCCAAGGTGATAAGATCAGCCATACATCGCTAATAATATCAAGATATCACATTATTTTGTCACTTGACCTTTCAAGTAACCAAGAAGCAAGCAAAACACTCCATTTCTCTCCATTCTTTCCAAGCTGCTAGCAGAAACAATCTCAAGAAGAAAATTCATATCTCCATTTATATCCATGATAAAATCACCATATTTTAACCACAGCTCCCTCATACTATGAAGAACATTGGCTCAAAATTTCATGTCAAGATGATGAGTATAGCCTAGTTAAATCTCCTCCCAAAGTTGAAGAACCGAGCTGCCCAGAATCCTAGACAGCTTCTGTACTGATTTTCAAACGGCCATATCTCCTTCATTACTCAATGAAATTTGGTTTTCTTTAGCTTGTTGGAAAGCTGTTAAGATGCTCTACAACTTTCCTTGAGAAGCCTCAATCAGAAAAGCTCGGTAAGGGCCTCGTTTTCCCTGATATTTCAGTCGGGTTCTAATAATTCTGAATTACTAACTTTGTTTTCTTCATTTCTTTTGATCATTCAAGCTTACCCAAGGATATACAAGGATTATACAAGGTTTAGAAAGCTATTACACACATCAAGGAAGGTATAAAACTCTAACCACTCTTAGTCATGGATTGTTTATGGTTTAGAATGTTAGATCTAAGAGTTTTAGTGCATATCTTGGTTATAGGAGTTATGGATGATGAAAATCTTGAGGTTATATGTTGTTGATGTGATTTTAAAGCTTGTACTTAGTGTATATAACCCCATGTATGCTATAGAGACAAATCTTGGTGGTTTTGATGGTAGATGTGATGTATAAAGTGGGTTCTTGAATGTTTAAGAAAAGATGTGTGCTGTGTTAAATCCTGGGAATATGTACTGTCTTGTGAGAGGTTTTTGAACCCCTAAATCTTGTCACCCGAGGACCTAATTTATATGGTTGGAAAGATAATTGAATGTAGTTTCTAGAAATATAAGGTTCATACCCAGGAGATGTGTAGATCTTGAATTATGGCCGGATTAGTGCAGTGTGGTTCTGGAATTCAGACTGCACTGTGTCGTCCACTTGTGAACTGAGTTAGGACCCCTTAAAATTATTCTAGTGTTATGAAAATTTGAGAGTAGTTAGATTACACAGTTGTGAAGGCTGTCCGAAAGAATTGGAGTAAAATTTGTATTTTTCAATTTTATAAAAATGTTAAAGCGAAGTGCGCGCGAGTGAAAAAATCACCTAGGAGGTTAGTTTAACGTAGTTTTAAGAGTACTCACTTGTGTTTCAACTTTGAGGAACGGATTCGAGTCGAATGGGTAACGAATGTGATAAAGTGATGACATGGTCATATGGGAGGGTTAGTGGTCACAAATTGGAGTCGTTAAGTTGGTCTTACATCCTTTAAAACCTCACGATTAAGTAGTGTTGTTAAGGTACTAACGTACGAATATTGATTATGTATAGATCTTCGTTCCACGTCGCGAGCTCGACCACCCCACCCTAACCAAGGCAAGTTTACTTTTCAAAACTTATATATAAGGATTTTCACTGTTGTGTTTATAGCTTCCAAACGTATTATATGTTTATGCTTTACGAGATTATGTTGAAGTTTGAGATATATGCATATGTGTTTGTACACCCTTGAACTTAGAATGAAAGTGTTTTCTTCGGACAACGACTCTAGCAATAGAGGTCGTAGCGGTCCAATATACTATTGACCGGGGAGCGGTATATTATTGTAACGTGATTAAATTGCGAAAACCCGAAGAGTCATTCGGGAAGTATCGTATACTTAAGTATTTATTATTTTTTTTTACGTTGTTAAAAATACTCAAAAATATCTATCTTGGATTAAAAGCTTATTTTAATTAAATAATTATTTTATTAATTATTTATATTAAATCTCAAAATATCATTTGTTAATTATTTTTCATTATTTTAAAGACAAAACTAATCCAAGATACCTTTAGCATTTTCAAACTCAAACTCTTTCGAACCCAAAACACTTTCGAAAACCCCCGGTCAGGTTTTACTTCTTGTACATTTTTCAAGAATTATCGGTCGACTGAGGTCGAACTTCAACTACTCGAATTTTCTATCAAAATGATTTTTGAAAAGAAAAGAAAAAGGGGACTCTGGCAGGTGTGGGAATCGTTGACGAACGATTCCCGGGATGTGTAAGCGGCCGTGAGCCAGGCGGTCCATCAATTATTCCGGCCCAGGTGTTGCCGAAGGATGATTACGGATGTAGTTTTCATCGAGGGTGATTACGAATGTAGTTTTCACCCGAGGGTAGTTACGGATGTAGTTTCTATCCTTCTACTAGTAGAGAAGACCCGCAGATTGTTCGACTTGGTTGTGGTGACTGATCATCGTCAATCCTTGTCAGGTTTTTATGTTTTCTTCCAGTCCCGTCCTCCACTTTGGAAAAACACTCAAACACTGCTTCTTGGGCCTAAGTGCCAAGTTGCCGATAGTGTGGTTTTTGATAAGAAAAATATTGACATCGTGCAGTATCTAGAACTCCAAGATTTTCTATAAAGATTGGCACGTGTTAGTGCGCTCTTGCAATTACTTCAAAGAATGAAATGTTTTTGAATGAGAAACCTTCTAAGCTAATGGAAGGAAAGAGGTTTTGCAATAATGTATTCCCTGTACAGTATGTTAACCGTAGAGTGTTTTGCCGAAAATGATATACTCATATGTATATATTTTCAAACTTGAGATATATTGAAATGGGAACCTTATAAAGGATTCATATGTTATTCTTAAAGCTCCTTAGTGAGTATAAATGTTTTATTCAAACTCGGACATATATATTGTCGAATTATGTTTTGAAATCTGAAAAATATACCCATACAGTTGGGAACATTTTCGAAATAAACCACATTACTATTTTTTCAAAATGGTGAACTTGCTGAGCATTATGTAGCTCATTCTTGCTTTATAAAAACTTTTCAGAAAGAGAAGAATTTGGTCCGCACCAGTAGAAGAGGAGTAGAAGACTTACCCCTGAGATGATTTAGTTCCTGATAAATACTACAGAGTAAGTCTGATAGGTTTTCAACTGTAATAGTAAGACTTGTCTTCAAGTGTAGTTGTATAAGTGGAAGTGCGTAAGATTCTGGATTGTACAGATGAATTCTAAGATTTAGTGTTACTTTTGATTATCGTTTCTGAGGCTCTAACTTGTATGTGCATAAGATTGAGATCTGGATGGAAGTATTGTTGAGTTGTAAAGTTAATACAGGTATGATATGGTTGGATGGTGATATGACGACCTGAATCTCTGACTTCGGATTTGGGGGCGTCACATCCCTTTTTCATTTGGAGATAAAAAATTGAGATTTGTCTCCACACATGTGTCTAGTGCATCCGCTATCCACAATCCATTTCTTTGATTTGTCCTTAGCAGCGAGGCACATCTACTAAACAAAAAAAAATAACTCAATGTTTTGGTACCCATATAGGTTTGGGTCCAGGTTGGTTAGCCGCAAGAATATATAAAGTATTTAAATCAGATTTCTTGATCCATATTTGGATCGCTTTTACGGACTGATTTTGCTTTCTGTCATTCTGTTTGTAAGCTGTTTGTCTTCTGCTAGATGCATTCTGGTATGCTGTTTTCCTTTTATGATTTACTCGAACAACAAAATTTCTTTCCAGATGACCTTTTCCACCATATTCGTTCCATGTCTTCCAAGGCATAGCATAATTATAAGGTATGCCATTCCTTCTATCATATTTGAGCGCATCTTTCTTTTTGTTGAAGTTCAAGCCAACTCCTTCTCTGACCAAGGGGACATTTGCCTTTTTCATCATAGTTTTTAAGCTGTCTTCTCCTTGAACAAAGGTTTCCATGCCTTTCTTGAGATCTATAACTTCTTTTTCCAGGAGAGTGTCACTTCAGCTTGCTGTTTGATGAGTTCATCTTGCTGAAATCGCTTTTCAGCATATTTTGAAGACTCGACTTGACTAGATTCCTTCAATTTTTATGATTCCAATGCTTTATCTTTCATTTTAACATCTAATCTTAGCTCTTTGATTTCCTTCATCCGCTCTTTGAGTTCTTCCATTAGTACATCATTCCTTTTTAGAACTACACGATTTACTCCCTCAAGTTGAGTGAATTTTGCCTTTGGATCCACAACAATTTTATCATCATTTCTAGCTGGAGTCTTTTTGGTCATAAGATCAGAAATGATTTTCCTTAAGTGAGTATTTGTCTTTTCAAGCTCATCATTTTCGGTTTTAGTTCCATGAACTCCATAGTGCTTATATTAGTATGTTCCTGCATTGTTAGTGTATCTAGCATAGTATCATCTGAAGATACATAATCATTATAAGAATTTACCTCACTTTGATCTTCTTCAGAATCAATTCGGCATAAACTGCTTCAGAATTTCCTTGAGTAGATTCATCTTCCATTCCAACAAGTGCTAAGTTCACCATATCTTCGCTTGAATCATCATTGGAATCTGAGTAATTATCACTTAAAGTCAGTTGAGCTTTTGATTTTGTCTGGTCCTTGTAGGCAGCAGGCTGTTTTGATTTCATCTTGTAGCAATCTCTCTTGTAATGACCTGGTTAACCATACTCAAAGTTAGAAAATCCACCTTTCTTTCTTCTCATTCTGTTCCTCTTCTCAATCAGTTTCTTGATTTTCATTGTAATGACAGCAAGTTCTTCATCATCAGATTCTGTTGGCTTGCTGTTTCCAGAATGAACAGCCATATTCTTCATTTTTAGATTGTCAGCCATTTAGATCGAATACTTTTCCTGTCACAGAAATATTAGTATACCAAAGCTCTGATACCAAATGAAAATGGACACCTAGAGGGGGGTGAATAGGTGTAAATGGCTAACTAAGTCCAATTTTAATAATTACCAGAAACAGCTTACTGATTTCAATTTATGCAGAGACAAATGGTACGCTGAATGCAAACAGTAAGCTAAATGCAGTAGTAACTAAAGTGGAGAAAGATAAAGAACACAAGAGACTTTTAGCCAGGTTCGACCCCTAATCCCCAATGGTCTACGTCCCGGTCCCTTACCAACCCGGTAAGAGAATATATTATTTAACAAAATAATCCAATTAAAAGATAGAATAATATATCTCCCTTAACACCCAGCTGTTGACAAATGGCTTGCTGAACACCTGTTTCTGAACTTGCTCTCTAAACTATGCTTCCCAAGTATACTTCTCTAGCAACGTTCACCAAACCCTAGTTCCCTAGCCAATATGCCCAGCAACTAAACCTTACAAATCGAACAATACAAATCAATAATGAATACAACTCAAACTATGAACTCTCTAAGATATAGCACGTATATGATATATTAAGAGCTCGAGAGAATCGAAAGGATATAGCAATGAAAAACTGAGTTGTTTGTGTTCTTTGTGTGCTTGAATGTTTTCTCCAATGATCATTACGAATGAACATAAGAACAAGGTTTATAAAGCTTCACAACCAACGTTCTAAAATCAATCAATCAATTTCAAACATCTAGAATCCAATTCTAATGTTCAATTGGTTAGAGTGATTTTTGCAACATTCTTGTGACCGTTTGACAGAAGGTTTGGAAGAGATAAATCTTAGAAAACATAACCCTTCTGTTTGTATAGATAGAAAACGTGTATAGGAGATTTTGAAGAAAGAAATCTTTTAAAAATGACAAACTCCTATAATTTAGGAAATTGATATAAAATAAGTTTTGAATATAGTTTTGACAGTTGGAAATGGCTTGCTGTTTACGAACTGACTATGTGCAACTGGCTTGCCAAATTGTCTCTGTTTACGAACTGACATTTGGCTTGCTGTTTGTATATACTGATTAAATAGTCAGTAGGCTAATTTTCCCTACAAAACCAAGTTAATACAATGCAGGAATAACATGATGTTTTATATCAAACTAAAAGCAATTAGCTTGCTGGAAGTGATCATCAAAACCATAGGAGTATCATTCCGAACTTCAACATAAGGTTCGAGTCCCTTGCCTTAATAAGGTGCTTTCACACTAGTCATGTAACACCCCCAGATCCGGGGTCCGGGATCCGGTGGTTACGGTTTCCAATTCTGTCCACAACAATTGAACTTTCCTTAACATAAAATAAATTACGTCTCTATGACCCAACACAACAATATAAAACACACCCGTTATAGTCCTAGAGATGAAATCAGAGTAACAATCAAATTTTTATTAATCACATTATGAGTTCTTACAATCCAAAAGAATTTCAATATAAATACATACTCTTTGCCATCCATTTACATAAGTCATACTAGACCATATTCTTGGTACTGAAAGAATAAATATATCCTAGCAATAGCTTCTTCTTCAGCTCTGGTAGTCTCATCGTCCTCGCCCGCGTCGAGCGCACCTTGTGCGAGTCATCTGGTCTAGCTGTTGTTGTGATATAATAATAAAGCAAGGGTGAGAAATAGCCCACCAACAATAATATATAACTGAACGATAATATATAACAGTTCAAAAGTATCTTTCAAACCATATGCCATGCATTTACGGAAGTGATGCCAGTATAATATGAACGATGAAGTTACAAGGTAACTTAAAGTATTTGTTTGTAGAAATATCTGCTACATCAAAAGTAAGCGTGATATTCTCATTGCCATTAAAAAGAGGAACTTGCATGAAAAGATTGCAATTCCAGTTATGAATACTTTTCCAGCTCTGCCAACAGTAATCATGTTACAGGAAATAAATAAGTTTGGATGATGAACCAATGATGGAGTATTCACCGCGCCCGCTGTTCCAATCTTGATGATCAGTCGAGATCGTACAGCTCAATTTAGATTTACTACCGGTAGATGGAAGAACTGACGGCTTTACTTGTCTACCGCCTTACTAGCTCTCCCCGGCCAAAGGTTGGGCCAAAGGGGATGGACCGGCGCTACTCGGCCTCTTACACGACTCCTAGTTCAAATAGAATTCATGATTCTGAATGTAACATTCGTCCCCCTTTCCCCAAGTATAATACTTGTTGATAAGACTCTACAAGGTAGTCGTATCTAGTTGGAAAGGGAAATTCACCAATAACTTCCAAGCTGTGGCTTGGTATCGAATATCAACTTGTTCCAACAATCTTACCCGTCGAAAGATGAGAAGGTAAACAACGACTTAATAAGTCAACAGCACCCGAGTTGCGAGTGAAGAGAATACTTTATGACCGGGAAGTCGACAAGATAAATAACATCTTCCAAGTAAGGTTCCCTTATTATTAGAGAGGTAGACTCAAAGAAGAATGATGTCTGAGAACCTTTCTTGATATAAGATTAATAATAATATGACTCCGAAATATTTTCTGTAATAATCGAAGAAGATAAACCTTATCGAGGTTATTCTAAGTATGGAATAAATATTCAGAGAATATTTATTGTATTAAAATATTTTACAGAATATTTAGGAATATGAAAGAATATCTTTAATCAGAGTATTTCTCAAATAATCCTTGAAGAAATATCTAGAGAATATTTATTGCGTAATTAAATATTCAAATTAATATTCAGAATAATATTCATTAATTAATTAGGAATTTAAATGTTTATTGAAAAAGTAATATTCGTTCAATGAATAATATTCTAAATGAATATCAAGTAATATTCATTTAGTAATCCAAGCTTTAAAGGAATATTCGAGATAAGACTCGATAAATAAATCAAGCTTCAGATGAATATTAGAATAATATTCATCAAGTAAGTAATATCTTAAATGAATATTCAAAAGTAATATTCATTTAATAAAGTAATATTCTAAATGGATATTCAAATAATATTCATTTAGTAGTCCAATCTTTAAAAGAATATTCGGAATAATAATCGATAATCTATTCGACTTTGAATGAATATTGAAAAATATTATTCGTCGAATGGTTACGTTCAAATAATTATTTGAAGTAAGGATCGTTAAATAAATAATCTCGAACGAATAATAGAAAATATTTACTTAGATATTTTCTTTCGAGGTAATCTCGATATGTCAAGAAATATTGACTCCCGATCTATATTTGATGAATAAGATGTATACACCCTTCTCTGAGGGTCTCACAATAACCGGATTATAATTGATACGATAGCTATCTAATTTATAAGCCAATAATAATCAGGGAACAAGCATAATGATATAACTTGAAAGTAGGCATGCATGCTATGGCATAGGTATAACAGAAAACATATATATATATTCAATCACAACAACAGCCTAAAAGAAGGGAATTGAAACTTGCCTGGTAGTCGAGTACGGTAAGGGGTAGTGGTAGCGGGTCCCGGTTCAGGTTGGTGATCTATAAATAGCCAAGGCATTCGGGATTAATCACTTGACATATTAAAAGTTAAGTTATACTTAATTCGAAACACGTTCTCGAGTTATCTCGTTATACCCCTTTTAGTGGATTCCTTTTTATCACTGATCCGACCCGACATTCGTTCGTTAATACGACATGTCACTGTACTTATACTTGGGACATACTTAAGTCATATGAGTTCTAAGGTCGATCGTTACGAACCAATATTATACTCCGAGTTTTATCGCCCGTTTTCTAAGTGTTTTACCGAAGTTATTAAAGAGTCGTCTTTTAGGGGTTCGTTCGCGTTTAACCTCGACTCGAACATTTTTAATAAATCGAAAAATGATCCTTTTGACATACGGTTTTCTTTCACACCTTCCTTTTTACCTCTAGTATTTATTTACCAAGATTCGCCATGACGTTACATAGTTTACGAGGGTTCAATTTCAGTTACGAACTTTCGTTTACGGATTCGAACTACTTTTAATAATTTGGTCATAATTCCTAAACCGTAAATCGAAATGCTTTGATTCTTTCGCTAAAGTGATATATGTTCAAAAATCTACCAGTAGGGTTCATTAACTTGCCAAGAACAGAGAGTTATGGCTACTGACCAGTTCGGTTTCTTAGTGTTAATGAAAATCGGGCATTACGACGGCTACGAATCGAGCGTTCTAAAATTCATTACGCAACAACCAAGCCACACCGGGCATCTAATCAATTACTACAGTTAATAATCATCTCTTAAAAGCTCAAGAATATCATGCTTCATCAATATATCATCATAAAGCTAATCTAACCACAAAATCATGCTAACATGGTGGTAGAATACTACTAATATCACTTAATCCAAAATCACCATGAATCATGCATAAACTCAAAGTAAAGCTTAGGGTTTGAAATGATTTATACCTTCCTTAGAGAGTATTATAACCTTCCTAAGCCTTGATCTATCCTTGGATGATCCTAAGCTAGCTAAATCCACCATGAAAAACAAGAAAAAACAAGATTAGTTCATAAAACCACTATTCATCCTCCTCTTTGATGAATTATTTGAAAATGGAAACAAGAGAGTTTGGCTTTGAAATTTTTATGGGATCACTTTTAGGAAATGTAAGACTCACCATAATTTTCACAAGATCAAAAGATGGTGGGAAGAGGGGTTTTGATTTTGGAATTAGTGAAGGGCCGAATGGATGTTTTCTTGCAAGGGTGGAGTATTTTGCTTGGTTTCTTTTGATTTCTATGATTTAATCTCATCCACTCTCATCCAATTACAACATAATATCTTGTATAAAGCTACTTTATTAAAGTAGTGAGGTGTTGGATGAGGAAAGACCATGACAAGTGTTGAAAATGTGGTGGTTTTAGCCTAACTACATGGTTGCCTTGCTAAGTACTTAGTTGCATTCTCTAGGGTGCTAGTTCCTTGATTCTAGTTTGGTTACTAGATATTTTATACTAGTAGCTTGCACAAGACTCTTGCTTCCTCTGCTTGTTTCTGTGTCCGGTTATTGCCTGTTTCGATTGATCGTTCGTAGGAATATTTCACGGATTTCTAATTAGGGTTTACCGGGAATCCTTTGTAATATTAATACTTTCATTCTCCATCTTTCATTCTAACTTTCCAATTTATATTCCTTAAATCCATTCGTTAAATATTTAAGGCCATCAGTGTCCAGGGAACTCTCGGAGAAAATAAAAGTGCGGTTTTTCAGAATCCGACAGCTTTTACATACACTTATTTTCCCCCTGGATCACTAATACGAACTCGGAAATCCGTTCCGAATGCTTCTATATAGTGTCGTCTCATATTATTCTATACTCCCACCAAAACACTATTCATTCTGTATTCTTTACTTGTTCTCTTAGGGTTGTATAATTGTCCGTATTCTCTTTCGATCGTTCCTTAACCTTTTTACGGAACTACTGGATTAATCGTTATCGATCTGGATGACATGAGAGTATTCTCTTGCTTGAAGTTGCCATATCTTATTCCCTTTGAAGATAGATTATTCTTACCTATGTTGTCACCCTTTAGCGTTCTTCAAGACATAAACATAATAAAGTCGAATTCCATTCATTCTTTCCAAATATCAATTATTACATTGTAGCCATAACCACTCCTCAGTGGTTTCCTACCTTCATTCTTAAATCAAATATAATAACATCCCAAAATATCAAATCCTCAAAGTTAATATCTCAATTCTAGGATTATAATAATATTTAATCCACTGTCTGGTCAAATATTATACCGAAAAAGAATTTGGAATTTCTGAATTCCGATCGTCTCTGCATTCACTTATTTCCTCCGCGTATTACTAATATGACTTCGAAACATCCATATCACGTCCCGTACATAGGGTGGCGTGAAAAGTTTTCCAACTTACAAAATCACTATTCATCCACCAAAACACTATGCACGTACGGGAAATACTATGCACGTACGGGAAACACTATGCACGTATTCATTTCCCTTCAAGGATCCATTAGCTCCTTCCTGGATTGTAGATTATTCTTATCTAGGTCCTCAACCATCGAATTAATCTATTCTGACAATATACCAATGCATCAGGATCATTGTCCAAAGCAATATCCATTCATTACAATCATTGTTCTTTGAAACCACCATTCATTAGAGCTGGTGACCTTGTTGTCGGAATCATTGTTCCTCATTTTATCATTACTTAATAAAAAGTTTTAATTATATCCAAAATTTGGGGTTCTTACAGTATCCCCTCCTTAAAAGGATTCCGTCCCGGAATCAGGTAGGAAGCAAAGAGTCGTTTGCCTGTCGTTCACTTTTTAGCTTCCCGGTCAATTCTTAGTCGTTCTACCCTTCCTCAGCACATCTTCTAGTGCTACATTTCATACTGTATCCTTTTTCCATCAACGTTGCTACTTTTCGTACAACTCACTATCCGGGTTATACTCTTACTCAGTCTTATCCTTATTGATACCTGCAGTAACATTGGTATCACTATCACCCTACGAATTCGGAGGTAACCTCGCTCGTACTGTGCATTTCCTGATCGCTTTAATCTTCGCAATCTCGATCAATATAGAGAAGTGGAAAGATTTATTGAGAGATCACTATGATCAATTGAACATTTGTTATATTGCATAGTTAGTACAGAAGGGGGCCAGCCTTTAGTACTTGACAAGCAATTAAAAAAGTCATGGTATTCCACTTAGACTTCTATCACATAGACAGATAGTCACGTAGCAGTACCTCCCCTCCTAAAAGGGTTGTTCTTCTCAATTCATAAAGAAGATGAATAAGAGAGAAGAAGAGAAAAGAGTTCTAAAGGATTATAGAAAGCTTTCATGATTGTAGAATATCATACTCAGAATTTACCTCTGAACTATAGAGGTTTATCAAAGAAGAAATTAATCATAATTATATCCAATACTATTTTATCGCAACCTCACGTGTCAACATATCTTGCTGCTTTGTCCACTATTCTCTGGACCTGTACTCTGGTTCAACCTTAGCAACACTTACTTTTGGAAAATCTTTGAACCTCTCAGGTTAAATCTTAGTTTTCTCACTTGACATCATTATTACTGACATCCCATATCATGTTACTAGCTTTTTCATAACTATAATATTGACACTATCAGGTTGTCATCCTGAGAATTCATTAGAAAACCCATTCATAACATTCCTTGCTTATCATTCCATAGTTCATGCTCTTATCATCTATCGAGCATCTGCATTTTACTGGCGTAGCCTGGCCACATGAAAACCCGTTATGACCGTGCTATAAGTTTTGGGGGTAAGGTTGGCTCGAATACCGCCGTCCGAACACTTTTAAACTCTCAGGTGGCCCAATAAGTCTCGGGCTCAACCGCCCTTCCCTCCAAGTCTCATTAATTCTTTCCATGGGAATATCTTTAACATCATGAATCATCAACCTCATATTCTCTATCTTGTTTGCGCAGAAGTACACTAACATAAACTTGTTTGTCATTCATCAACATGCCATTTAGTTAATCAATGGCAGCACTTTCTTTATCTTTACATTGTCATCTACTTTCTTAGAAGAATCACCATCGCTTGTTGTTTACGTAGTGCATTAATAGCTAATCCTACGGGTTTCAAATCCTTTAGGGAGACAAAGTAACCACTATTCCTTATCCATAAGGAACACTTCCTGAACTTGATGTAGATATTACATGAAGTAGATACAATTGTAGAAGAGTTTCAAGCATCGCAGCTATGTTAGGTTGATGAAACTATCTCTCATTTAGCTTCCATAAAAGACTGGAAACTTAACGGTTTACTTCGTTAATTTTGTATCATGGTCCTGGTCTGCCTCAAAACGGGAACTTCTAAGATACGTAATATGCTCAAGACTCCATCAGGAATCGAATCTTTACTTAAACTATTATTACCCTCATTTCTTGCACAATCATCAAAAGGAATGTAACTTCCTCCACTCCAATATGACCTTCAAGGTCTTTCCAAATATCATTTTGTTTCTTTTGTATGAACATTTGTAATTATTCCTTTATACTTAGACTGTCGGCCACCTCATTGGCCTTTCCTGATAATAATAATTTCTGGTAATCCTTGTTCTCTGGATATATTCCAATTCAAACATTTTTACCTCATTCCCATCATTGTCGGGTGAAAGCATTCTCCCTTAAGCTCTGCTGATGGAGAAAAAAAAAATATATTTATCAGTCTTTCTCCATAAGTCATTGCTTCCACCTACCCGTGGGAACTTTATCACGTTTATTCCCAATCCTACTTAGGATACTTCTTTTCTTAGTTCTTTCCTTATCTTAGGATAATCTCAACCTTTATAGGTTCAATCCATACTTCCTCAGGGTTTCATACATGCCTCATCTGGCATTAATGTTACTATGTCATACATTCCTTACCAAACTTCCATTTTAGAAGTTCGGAATATTACCTTTTTCCTTGTAAGGTTTCATAGGTCATCCTCATCCTTCCTCCTGTATTTTCTGGGTACAGGGTATATCAAAATGTCATTGATCAATACTCTAATAATTCTATCTATGTTCTTTCCAGAACTCTTTTTAATAATCCTTACCGGTCATTGTTGCCTTAGCAAGTCCAACTCATATCATCTGAAGTCATAATGTCGTTATTAGGGTTAATGCCACCCCTTGTGCATTCCCCAGGGTTTGTCTTAATTTATGGATATCCTATCCTTAATTCAACTGCCAAGGAATTCTTGCATCTTATAATTGGCAATCAGATCATGCATCCTTAATAAAGGTCTTTTTTTTTTAATCATTCTCATTTGATAATCGATCGGTGGCTTAATGCCGCCCTCTTCTTTCAGATAGTTGTCAGCCTATTTGGTCTTCCAAAAGGCAACGTATGCCTATTTGCTCTCTTATAGAACTTGGTAATGGTAGCAAGGATGTTTTGGAAGATATTGGTCGAGTTCAACGTGAATCTCTTAGTACTTATCGTTCTTCTCAAATGTACTTGCCTTAGACAAAATTTCTACAGCATACTGATCCATCTCTGACCATTTCCGTACTCTCTTTATAAACCTTCGTTGTTTACTTTCCTTAGTCATAATATATTCATGGTATTTATAATACCCTAACATCAAACATCTCAAGTCATTATACTTCTATTTTTACTCGTAATCTTGGGTAATCATATATACATGAATCACTTTAGTACGGGTGACCCTATACAAGAAAAATCTAGCAAATTCCCAATCAAAACATGGGTTGCAAAGGGTTCGGTAGAAGATTCCTACGATCTCATTAATGTTTCCTTTATATCAGAAGCCCTTGCAGTCGGCGCTTTCTTAGAAGCAACCCTGCTTTGTCCTTTCATTGCTGGTCTAGTCACTTGATAATCCTTTGTGACTTGGCCTCAACTGGCCACACACAAAAAAAAAATTTGATTTTAGGGATTGGCTAATAGCATTATTTTTCTAGCAATTACCGGCATAGTGTCTTCTTCTTTCATACCTTTCTACCTTTCCAAAATTTTACTTCCTATAAGTCTTAATCGGTTACTCAGCGCCGTCTCCGGTCGCCTTTCCTCTATTTTTATCTTTTCAACTATTCTTATCACTCCCGCGTGCCACGCAAGCTTACCATTCCTGGCATAACAGCCTTTTCACTTAAGTCAATCCCGAAGTTTCTCCGTCCGACTAATTTCTTACTTACATTTCCTGTTTTCGTCCAATCTCACTTCATCATTTTATTACTACCGTCGATTGTAATGCTCAGGGTCCGTTTACTAACCCATTTTACAGCATCCTTACCCAAATCACAGGGTTTGCTCCAGTTTCTACTCTCTTCCATGTCATTCTCTGATAATCAGAAAGACAAGGTTTGCCAAAATTCACCGAATTCCTTTCCAGACTCAGGGAAATTCTGGTCAATCTATCCATCTACTGGTAACATTTAAGGAGACCAGTTTTGAAACCTGAAGAATAATCCTATGAATCACCAAGCAGGTAGAACCATAAGCAGTAATAATAACGGAATTATTGACATAAAGTTGGAAGTTTAACCACTAGAAAGGAACCAAATATATATATCCCATAGAAGGGAAATCAAAAGTTTCAAACTGAAACATGCCACCTCTTCCCGATACATATACATCTTAGTTGTCGATAATATCAAATGTCAGTCTTCCTAACCACAGGTTTCAGAAGGAACACTACCGTCGGAGTTAGTCGTTTCATAAAAATTGGCACTACTAAGGTCATCCTAGTCTGGTGTACCGTGTTGTTCGAATGCATCCGCAATTACTCCGTCGTGCTGCATAATCACACCACCTAAACCTGTATGAGATGCATCATAGTGTATCATAAAGTCTTCCTTCTCCCGTTAGGCAACACCAACGCCGGGTCGTTACCAATTTCATCTTAAAACATTCTCTATTACCTCTTAACCACTAATCGCATTACTTGATCCATTTTCAATTCAGTGTCAGAATAAACTTAAGGTAACTACTATAATCTATTCGGGGAAAAGAAGGAATTTAATATTCTTCTGAATCACATGCATCTAACGTTCCTGATTCACCATGTTACTGAGTTAAAATAAACTTATACTTAGTACCTGATAGTAGTCATATTACGAGTTCATCATAGACCCACTGGTCTTTTCCTCTGGCAGTTTCTGAGATCATCGTCTCGCGTACTACTTTATATAACTTTATCCAATCTGGCCATCACTTTCCACTATCTTTACTTTCGAAGCTGGTTCATTCATAATATGGACATTTCACTGAATAAAACCACCTCAACAATCTCAATTTGGTTTCATAAAATATAACCCATGAAATCCGCCTTCTCATGGCGAATTACCATTGACAATATTCACACTAATCCATTTATCCGATAATATGGCACTTGTTGCCTCTATCTCAACTGCTCCTGGGTGCTCCCCGTCCTACATCGACGTCTTTGATAATCATGCATCATTCTAACTCCTTTCTCATTAATCTGAAAGTCTCTAATGATCTTTATCTATCCCCATATAAAACCTCAAGTAATCCTTCCAATCTGTCTTAATTGCTGGTACTACCTCTCGTAGTCCGGCTATAAATCCAACATAAAATTTCAATTCTCTTAATAATATCTCAGTTCTTTGTGCTCACTTCTTTGAGCACTATAATCTTAACTCTCGCTATCCCTCTGGCTACAGCCCTCATTTCCTTGGAGTAATCTCCTCATCCTCAATAGAATTTTCCTCTGCTGGAACCTCTTTCGAGTCCTCAATAAGGTACTCTATCGAATTCACAATCCGATCGTCAGCATATAATACAATATCATCATGCTGCTGCTCGTACGCCTCAAGGTCTGTCGCCTTACTAGTCGATACGAGAACGAGCTAAGTTACTATCATGATACTTAAGAGTTCCCATAAGGGTTTTATATGTCAGCACTACATTAAGTAGTCCGACTATGAACTTGGCAAGAGTTCTTATTATCTTAGTAAGTTTATGGTTTTAACGTCGCCTCATCTCTGGGATTTATAACGTAACGCTCTGATACCACTTCTGTAACACCCCCAGATCCGGGGTCCGGGATCCGGTGGTTACGGTTTCCAATTCTATCCACAACAATTGAACTTTCCTTAACATAAAATAAATTACGTCTCTATGACCCAACACAACAATATAAAACACACCCGTTATAGTCCTAGAGATGAAATTAGAGTGACAATCAAATTTTTATTAATCACATTATGAGTTCTTACAATCCAAAAGAATTTCAATATAAATACATACTCTTTGTCATCCATTTACATAAGTCATACTAGACCATATTCTTGGTACTGAAAGAATAAATATATCCTACCAATAGCTTCTTCTTCAGCTCTGGTAGTCTCATCGTCCTCGCCCGCGTCGAGCCGCCTTGTGCGAGTCATCTAGTCTAGCTGTTGTTGTGATATAATAATAAAGCAAGGGTGAGCAATAGCCCACCAACAATAATATATAACTGAACGATAATATATAACAGTTCAAAAGTATCTTTCAAACCATATGCCATGCATTTACGGAAGTGATGCCAGTATAATATGAATGATGAAGTTACAAGGTAACTTAAAGTATTTGTTTGTAGAAATATCTGCTACATCAAAAGTAAGCGTGATATTCTCATTGCCATTAAAAAGAGGAACTTGCATGAAAAGATTGCAATTCCAGTTATGAATACTTTTCCAGCTCTGCCAACAGTAATCATGTTGCAGGAAATAAATAAGTTTGGATGATGAACCAATGATGGAGTACTCACCGCGCCCGCTGTTCCAATCTTGATGATCAGTCGAGATCGTACAGCTCAATTTAGATTTACTACCGGTAGAAGGAAGAACTGACGGCTTTACTTGTCTACCGCCTTACTAGCTCTCCCGGGCCAACGGTTGGGCCAAAGGGGATGGACCGGCGCTACTCGGCCTCTTACACGACTCCTAGTTCAAATAGAATTCATGATTCTGAATGTAACGTTCGTCCCCCTTTCCCCAAGTATAATACTTGTTGATAAGACTCTACAAGGTAGTCGTATCTAGTTGGAAAGGGAAATTCACCAATAACTTCCAAGCTGTGGCTTGGTATCGAATATCAACTTGTTCCAACAATCTTACCCCTCGAAAGATGAGAAGGTAAACAACGACTTAATAAGTCAACAGCACCCGAGTTGCGAGTGAAGAGAATACTTTATGACCGGGAAGTCGACAAGATAAATAACATCTTCCAAGTAAGGTTCCCTTATTATTAGAGAGGTAGACTCAAAGAAGAATGATGTCTGAGAACCTTTCTTGATATAAGATTAATAATAATATGACTCCGAAATATTTTCTGTAATAATCGAAGAAGATAAACCTTATCGAGGTTATTCTAAGTATGGAATAAATATTCAGAGAATATTTATTGTATTAAAATATTTTACAGAATATTTAGGAATATGAAAGAATATCTGTAATCAGAGTATTTCTCAAATAATCCTTGAAGAAATATCTAGAGAATATTTATTGCATAATTAAATATTCAAATTAATATTCAGAATAATATTCATTAATTAATTAGGAATTTAAATGTTTATTGAAAAAGTAATATTCGTTCAATGAATAATATTCTAAATGAATATCAAGTAATATTCATTTAGTAATCCAAGCTTTAAAGGAATATTCGAGATAAGACTCGATAAATAAATCAAGCTTCAGATGAATATTAGAATAATATTCATCAAGTAAGTAATATCTTAAATGAATATTCAAAAGTAATATTCATTTAATAAAGTAATATTCTAAATGGATATTCAAATAATATTCATTTAGTAGTCCAATCTTTAAAAGAATATTCGGAATAATAATCGATAATCTATTCGACTTTGAATGAATATTGAAAAATATTATTCGTCGAATGGTTACGTTCAAATAATTATTTGAAGTAAGGATCGTTAAATAAATAATCTCGAACGAATATTCAAATAATATTCGTCGCCCAAATAATAGAAAATATTTACTTAGATATTTTCTTTCGAGGTAATCTCGATATGTCAAGAAATATTGACTCCCGATCTATATTTGATGAATAAGATGTATACACCCTTCTCTGAGGGTCTCACAATAACCGGCTTATAATTGATACGATAGCTATCTAATTTATAAGCCAATAATAATCAGGGAACAAGCATAATGATATAACTTGAAAGTAGGCATGCATGCTATGACATAGGTATAACAGAAAACATATATATATATATATTCAATCACAACAACAGCCTAAAAGAAGGGAATTGAAACTTGCCTGGTAGTCGAGTACGGTAAGGGGTAGTGGTAGCGGGTCCCGGTTCAGCTTGGTGATCTATAAATAGCCAAGGCATTCGGGATTAATCACTTGACATATTAAAAGTTAAGTTATACTTAATTCGAAACACGTTCTTGAGTTATCTCGTTATACCCCTTTTAGTGGATTCCTTTTTATCACTGATCCGACCCGACATTCGTTCGTTAATACGACATGTCACTGTACTTATACTTGGGACATACTTAAGTCATATGAGTTCTAAGGTCGATCGTTACGAACCAATATTATACTCCGAGTTTTATCGCCCGTTTTCTAAGTGTTTTACCGAAGTTATAAAAGAGTCGTCTTTTAGGTGTTCGTTCGCGTTTAACCTCGACTCGAACATTTTTAATAAATCGAAAAATGATCCTTTTGACATACGGTTTTCTTTCACACCTTCCTTTTTACCTCTAGTATTTATTTACCAAGATTTGCCATGACGTTACATAGTTTACGAGGGTTCAATTTCAGTTACGAACTTTCATTTACGGATTCGAAATACTTTTAATAATTTGGTCATAATTCCTAAACCGTAAATCGAAATGCTTCGATTCTTTCGCCAAAGTGATCTATGTTCAAAAATCTATCAGTAGGGTTCATTAACTTGCCAAGAACAGAGAGTTATGGCTACTGACCAGTTCGGTTTCTTAGTGTTAATGAAAATCGGGCATTACGACGGCTACGAATCGAGCGTTCTAAAATTCATTACGCAACAACCAAGCCACACCGGGCATCTAATCAATTACTACAGTTAATAATCATCTCTTAAAAGCTCAAGAATATCATGCTTCATCAATATATCATCATAAAGCTAATCTAACCACAAAATCATGCTAACATGGTGGTAGAATACTACTAATATCACTTAATCCAAAATCACCATGAATCATGCATAAACTCAAAGTAAAGCTTAGGGTTTGAAATGATTTATACCTTCCTTAGAGAGTATTATAACCTTCCTAAGCCTTGATCTATCCTTGGATGATCCTAAGCTAGCTAAATCCACCATGAAAAACAAGAAAAAACAAGATTAGTTCATAAAACCACTATTCATCCTCCTCTTTGATGAATTATTTGAAAATGGAAACAAGAGAGTTTGGCTTTGAAATTTTTATGGGATCACTTTTAGGAAATGTAAGACTCACCATAATTTTCACAAGATCAAAAGATGGTGGGAAGAGGGGTTTTGATTTTGGAATTAGTGAAGGGCCGAATGGATGTTTTCTTGCAAGGGTGGAGTATTTTGCTTGGTTTCTTTTGATTTCTATGATTTAATCTCATCCACTCTCATCCAATTACAACATAATATCTTGTATAAAGCTACTTTATTAAAGTATTGAGGTGTTGGATGAGGAAATACCATGACAAGTGTTGAAAATGTGGTGGTTTTAGCCTAACTACATGGTTGCCTTGCTAAGTACTTAGTTGCATTCTCTAGGGTGCTAGTTCCTTGATTCTAGTTTGGTTACTAGATATTTTATACTAGTAGCTTGCACAAGACTCTTGCTTCCTCTGCTTGTTTCTGTGTCCGGTTATTGCCTGTTTCGATTGATTGTTCGTAGGAATATTTCACGGATTTCTAATTAGGGTTTACCGGGAATCCTTTGTAATATTAATACTTTCATTCTCCATCTTTCATTCTAACTTTCCAATTTATATTCCTTAAATCAATTCGTTAAATATTTAAGGCTATCAGTGTCCAGGGAACTCTCGGAGAAAATAAAAGTGCGGTTTTTCAGAATCCGACAGCTTTTACATACACTTATTTTCCCCCTGGATCACTAATACGAACTCGGAAATCCGTTCCGAATGCTTCTATATAGTGTCGTCTCATATTATTCTATACTCCCACCAAAACACTATTCATTCTGTATTCTTTACTTGTTCTCTTAGGGTTGTATAATTGTCCGTATTCTCTTTCGATCGTTCCTTAACCTTTTTACGAAACTACTGGATTAATCGTTATCGATCTGGATGACATGAGAGTATTCTCTTGCTTGAAGTTGCCATATCTTATTCCCTTAGAAGATAGATTATTCTTACCTATGTTGTCACCCTTTAGCGTTCTTCAAGACATAAACATAATAAAGTCGAATTCCATTCATTCTTTCCAAATATCAATTATTACATTGTAGCCATAACCACTCCTCAGTGGTTTCCTACCTTTATTCTTAAATCAAATATAATAACATCCCAAAATATCAAATCCTCAAAGTTAATATCTCAATTCTTGGATTATAATAATATTTAATCCACTGTCTGGTCAATTATTATACCGAAAAAGAATTTGGAATTTCTGAATTCCGATCGTCTCTACATTCACTTATTTCCTCCGCGTATTACTAATATGACTTCGAAACATCCATATCACGTCCCGTACATAGGGTGGCGTGAAAAGTTTTCCAACTTACAAAATCACTATTCATCCACCAAAACACTATGCACGTACGGGAAACACTATGCACGTACGGGAAATACTATGCACGTACGGGAAACACTATGCACGTATTCATTTCCCTTCAAGGATCCATTAGCTCCTTCCTGGATGGTAGATTATTCTTATCTAGGTCCTCAACCATCAAATTACTCTATTCTGACAATATACCAATGCATCAGGATCATTGTCCAAAGCAATATCCATTCATTACAATCATTGTTCTTTGAAACCACCATTCATTAGAGCTGGTGACCTTGTTGTCGGAATCATTGTTCCTCATTTTATCATTACTTGATAAAAAGTTTTAATTATATCCAAAATTTGGGGTTCTTACAAGTCACTTAGCTCAAAAGACCTCAGCCTTTTCCTTTCCTTTATCCATTAAGTCTACGTCCTTCGAATCTACACATATAAAAACACTATTTCAGAATTCTATTCAATATTCGACGTTCGTCTTCGAACATCTAACCTTAATCTACCCTTGCGATAATCCCTAAATTTATTCTCTTTATTCATATACTATCAACCCTTGACCACTGACATATATAAATATGTAATTAAAGCTGACAAGCATTTAACAATTAATCACGTAAACAAAATATAATCCAATACCACTTCGTACTAATAATACATACATATATACATATACTCGAGAAAATAAATTTAAGATTTTTAGAAAATTTTGACGGCATCCCCTTTATACGGGTAACTGCCAGTCGGAACATAACCGACACAACCAACCAACAATCATCACTTGAAATACAATTACATTCCAATAATCCACCTTGATAGTAATACTAACAAATTATAAAAATTCAAAATTTAAAACACAAAAAAAAAAATTATCGCGTAATTGTAAATATTAAATTTTGGCTCCCGTATTCATCATTCCCAATTTCCATCGACTCAAATTAAATCACTGTCGATGGGCAAAATTTCGAGGGTACCCTGATTTGGGTTTCCGACCCGAAATTCCGCAAAAAATATTATACGAGTAATTCACAATTTACTTCTCGAAATTTATCATCCAGAAAATCTATCTGTAATCACATAAAATCGTCAAATAAATCCACAAGGCAGTTATGTAACAACAAGGTTAAAGCACAGCAATTTAAATCACAGGAATTTTAACAAGGCACAACCTCGAAGCACCACAACATTACAAGACAATTACCCAGTTGCATAAACACACAGCCAACACAACTCACACATATTACATCACACGCACACACTCACGCCTTGATTACACACACCAACGCAGGTCGATACATACACTTTGCACAACCTGTACAGTCGAGATGAAGGGGAACAACGGGGGAGAGAGGAGAAGGACTCTACCAGTAAGAATACACCGACCGGGAGAGATTAATCAGCCATATATGAGAGAGAGAGAGAGAGAGAGAGAGAGAGAGAGAGAGAGAGAGATTTTATAGAGAGAAGCTTCAAGAGATTTTTTTTTAGAAACGCAGGGGAGGAGAGGTCGAGAACTGTCGAGCGATTGATTTATGGATTGGGGGAATTGGGGGTTTTTAAGGATTAAAATGGGAAAATGGTAGAATACTTAAATTCTAATTTAGAATTAGATGAAAATCACTTTATAAAATGTAAATAAAATAGACAATAATTAACAAAAATCTAAAATTAAATTTTAAAATATTGAAAATAAAATTATCTATCTCCCATTACTTTTAAAATATTTTTAGGATCAATAACGAATTAAATATGGATTTTAAAAGTTTAATCGCATAAAACGGAAAAATAATCATAAAATCATTTTAAAATCCTTAAAGGTCAAAAATAATTCATCAAATACTTTTAAAAATCAAATAAAATTATAAAGGTAATAATGCAAAAGATTTCGTGATTTATACTAATCCCGGTAATTTTATAAAATTCTCAGAAGATAAATAACTCATGATATAAATATGATTTAATAACCAAAAATAAAAATAAAAATACGTAGACTTATCCAACACATATAAATCATCAAATATACCCATAAACATGAAATCACACATATTTTACTCCTCAATAATATTCACGTCACATAATTCACATTTAATATTAAATAAATAATTATAACTTCCAAAAATTTTCTAAGGCGTTATATCCTTCCCCCCTTAACAGGATTCTGTCCCCAGAATCTCACCTAAGTAAATAAATGAGGATAATTTTCTAGCATCTCGCTTTCAGGTTCCCAAGTTTATTCTTCAACTCTAAGGTTCCTCCACAAAAACTTTACCAGTCTAACCGTCTTATTCCTTAACTTTCTATCCATTCTATCCTGAATTGCTACAGGCTGTTCTTTGTAAGTTAGATCCGGTTGAATCTCAATAGGCTCGTACTCGATCACATGACTTAAATCTGGATGATATTTCTTGAGCATTGACAGATGGAAGACATTGTGAATATGGCTCATATGCGACGGTAGAGCTAACTCGTACGCGACTCTTCCAACCCGTCTTAGTATCTTAAACGGCCCAACATATCTCGGATTGAGTTTTCCCTTCTTACCAAATCTCGTAACTCCTTTTGATAAGTGGATTTTATATCCACTATTTGCCTTCCGTTTGGACTTTAATCGTTTGCAAGTCCTCGAGTTTCGTTGCCATTTGATATGTTTTCGTGTAATTTGCGTAGGTAGTATTGTTGAAGGCATTATGGTGCTACATTTGTTTAGGGGTGGTGAATGAGTGAAGATGGCGGTTTGTGTGCTGATTCCAGGAGGTAGGAGGCGCTGCAGCTCAGTTTCTAGCGCTGTAGCTCAGTTTCTAGCGCTGTAGCTCAGTTTCAAGAGCAACAGCGCAGCATCAGCAAAATTCCAGGAGCTAGCAGGCGCTCTTGCGCGAGTTGAAGCGCTCTTGCATGAGTTCAGGCGCTATGGCGCGAGTTGCTGTCCAGTGTGAGGCGCTATGGCGCAGAATTGAGGCGCAACAGCGCGTCCTACTTCCTGTTTTTAATCGAAACTGCGTGCCTTAGTTAATTTTCTTCCGGGTCAAAATGTTTTGGGCCCATTTTATTAGGGCAAGCAGCTGGACTTTATATGTATTAGCTTAGACATTAAAACATATCATCTATATTTAGGTTTTAATTTTATGATCGACATTATTATCAGAGAACAAGTTTTAGGGTTCTTCAAGCTAGTGACAGGCAAGGAGGCCTAATTTATTTCATCTTTTGTATTTTTTTTTTGCACTATTGGAGATTCATCTCTACCTTATTTCTCTTCCATTTTTATTTATTTTTAGTTCCAGGTTTTCTCTAGAACCCATGATGGTGAAAGGTTCAATTATGAACTAATCATTATCATGGGGTTCCAATGGATTCGATTTCATAATTATTGAGTTTGACATGTGATTGACGTTGGGTGATTTTATTGCGATAATCTAATATGGTTTGATTTACTTGATAGATGTGTAGCTAGCATCTAATTTATTAATCCTTGATGATTGTGAAAGTGGATTCTAGGATTGAGAATATGCCATATTAGCGTGGGTTCATGAATTAATTGCTTATTCTTGATTAGTAGTATGATTTTACCCAAATCATATTGCCCCATGTAATTATAAAAGATAACTTGTGCTTAACCTATTTGTTTTTCCAGATTGTATGGACATATATGATTTGATCATAATGTGGTGTCCTCTTGATTTCTATCTCTTGTGGATATTAAGTGGTATGATACGAGTGTACTGAAAGGTAGCCCGTATTATTGTCGTGTTATCTGATTAATTATCATGTTTATCACCTGTGTCGATTTACTGTGTCAACCTTTAGTGAAGTTTCGATGAAATTGGAATCCCATGCCTTCTCATATTTAAGAACTCTTAATTGTTAATTTACTCGCGCGTAGTTAATCAAAAACCAAAATTGATAAGTGTTCAAGCATTAAGAAGTAACCATACACCGTTGCATAAGTACTAAAATTGGCATTACACCTAGTCTCTGCGGAACGAATCTTACTTTTCACTTGCTATTTGTGATCGCGTATACTTGCGTGTTTACGTGTTGACAAGTTTTTGGCGCCGCTACCGGGGACTTCGGTGTTAATTGTAGTTTATGTGCTTGTCATCAGTGGTCGTTATAGATTACTGACTTGATTCGTTTTACTTACCTATCTCATGTCTTCCTATCCTTCGTTTTTCAGGTATTTGAACGTGCATGCGAACACGATCTCAAACCAAAGCGGAACTAGAAAGGAAGGAAGAGATAGATTTACTAGCGGAAGAAGTTGAACCAACTGTTACAATGGGAGATCCTATTCCACCAGTTCCACCAAGAGCACTTATGGATTATTCGTAGCCAAGGATAAATGATATACAGTCAAGTATCATCAGGCCAGCTATCGCAGCAAATATTTTTGAGATCAAACCTGGCACTATCCAAATGGTGCAGAACAAAGTGCAGTTTGGGGGTGGTGCAACTGAGGACCCTAATATGCGCATTCGGAATTTCATCGAAATTTGTGACACCTTCAAGTTCAATGGTGTTTCAGATGATGCTGTGAAGCTGAGACTCTTTCCTTTCTCTTTAAGGGACAAAGCTAAAGGTTGGTTACATTCTTTATCGGCTGGGTCTACACTACTTGGGAAGAGCTTGCCCAAAAATTTCTCTCTAAATTCTTTCCTATGGCGAAAACAGTTGCCATAAGGAATGCTATTGCTCAGTTTGCTCAGGCACAGGGTGAGTCATTGTGTGAAGCTTGGGAGCGTTATAAGGAGATGCTCAGAAAGTGCCCCCATCACGGGATGCCCGACTGGATGGTTATTAATTGCTTCTATAATGGACTGGGAGGCCAATCTAGGCCTATGGTTGATGTAGCTTCTGGTGGAGCGTTGTGGCCTAAAAGCTACGAGGAAGCCTATGATCTGATTGAGATGATGGCTGCGAATGAGTACCAAAATCCTTCGCAGAGATTGAAAAAAACAAAGTAGTAGGAGTTCTTCAAGTTAATACAGCTGCTGCTCTGACAGCTCAGTTAGAAGCTCTAAACTTGAAGGTGGATTCTTTGGCTAATCTTGGGACGCAACAGGTCGCTAGCATCTGTGAGCTATGTGCAGGTGGGCATGACACTCGTCAATGTGCCATATCTAATGAGTCAGCTCAGTTCGTTAGCAACTTTCAAAGGCCACAACAACCAGTTCCTAGCACATATCATTCAAACAACAGGAATCACCCTAACTTTAGCTGGGGGAACAGTCAGAACAACATGCAACAACCATCTTATCCTCCTAACCAGCAGTTTGGGGGTAGACAGTCCAACCCTTCGGGAATGCAACAGCAGTATGCACTTAGGCAGCAATATCAACCTCCGGGATTTCAGCAGTAGTCGAGTGAAAAATCTGAATTAGAGGAATTGAGATCGATGGTCAAGAGTCAAGCGGTATCACTCCAGAGTCAGGCATCATCTCTCAAGACTTTGGAAAATCAGATTGGACAACTCGCAAATTCCCTACTCCATAGGCAACAAGGAAGTCTGCCTAGCAACACAGAACCTAATCCAGGGAAAAAGGATGACAAGGAACAGGTACAAGTTATTACTCTGCGGTCAGGAAAAGTCACAGGGGGCACAAAATCTGAACAGAATTCGAAACAGGTAGAGCAAGAGGAAGTTGCAGAAAAGGAAAAGCAGCCACTCCATCAACCAACCAAGCAGTTGGTTCCTTCAGAGACCAATCCTCTAGTCTATCCGCCTCCACCATTTCCTCAAAGGATGCAGAAACAGAAACTGGATCAGCAATTTGGCAAATTTCTGGAGGTATTTAAAAAGTTGCATATTAACATCCCATTTGTTGAAGCTTTGGAACAAATGCCTAGTTACGCCACGTTTATGAAGGGAATTATCTCGAAGAAGTTAAAGCTAGCCGATTTTGAGACGGTTGCATTGACGGAGGAATGTAGTGCGATCTTGCAACAAAAACTACCTCCAAAGCTTAAGGATCCAGGGAGCTTCACTATTCCCTGCACTATTGGTAACGTGTCATTCAACAAATGCTTGTGTGATCTGGGTGCAAGCATTAATCTGATGCCTCTCTCAGTCTTCATGACACTTGGACTTCCCGAACCAAAACCAACCAATATCTCGTTGCAACTAGCTGACAGGTCGGTCACATATCCTCGTGGAATAGTGGAAGACGTCTTAGTCAAAGTGGATAAACTCATTTTTCCCGCCGACTTCGTCATCTTGGATTTTGAGGAAGATAAGAACATCCCTATCATCTTGGGAAGGCCATTCTTGGCAACAGGCAAAACATTGATCGATGTTCAGAAAGGGGAGCTGACTATGAGAGTGCATAATCAAAATGTCACATTAAATGTGTTTAAAGCAATGCAACTCCCAACTGAAGAGGAAGAATGTTTCAGACTTGATATGGTTAAGTCTCTGCAACATGAGGAAATGAGTCAGTTGTTGAAGTCAGATGCCTTGGTAAGCACCTTACAAGGGGAATCTGATTCTGAGGATGAAGAAATTGCAGAGTGTGTGCAGCTGTTGAATGCTAACCCTTGCCAAAGGAAGTTTAATGCTCTACCGGAATCTCTTGGCTTAGCTGAGCTTCAAAAATCACAGATTCGCCTAAAGCCATCTATTGAAGAAGCTCCTGAACTTGAACTTAAACCACTGCCAGATCATTTAAGGTATGCATTTTTAGGTGACGCTTCTAAATTACCTGTTATTATTGCTTCTAACCTGTCAGGTAGTGAAGAAGAAAAACTCTTACGAATTCTTAGAGAGTTCAAGTCAGCCATAGGGTGGACCATAGCAGACATCAAGGGGATCTGCCCCTCTTACTGCATGCACAAAATTCCGATGGAGGAAGGGAGCAAACCTTCTGTGGAACATCAGAGGAGGCTAAACCCCATCATGAAAGAGGTTGTCAAGAACGAAATTCTTAAATGGCTAGATGCAGGCATCATCTATCCCATCTCAGATAGTTCTTGGGTGAGCCCGGTTCAGTGTGTACCAAAGAAAGGGGGTATGACAGTGGTAACAAATGAGAAGAATGAGCTTATTCCAACTCGGACAGTCACAGGTTGGAGAGTTTATATGGACTACAGGAAACTAAACAAGGCTACTAGGAATGATCACTTCCCTCTACCGTTCATTGATCAGATGCTGGACAGACTAGCTGGTCACGAGTACTATTGTTTGCTAGATGGGTATTCGGGCTATAATCAGATTGCCATAGCTCCGGAAGATCAGGAGAAGACTACCTTTACATGTCCCTTTGGAACTTTTGCATTCCAACGAGTTTCTTTCGGACTTTGTGGTGCTCCAGCCACTTTTCAAAGATGCATGATGGCTATCTTTTCAGATATGATTGGAATTAATGTGGAAGTCTTCATGGACGATTTCTCAGTGTTTGCGTCTTCTTATGACGAATGCTTGCATAATCTGAGCTTGGTGTTGAAACGGTGTGTCGAGACAAATCTAGTGCTCAATTGGGAGAAGTGCCACTTCATGGTACAGGAAGGCATCATTCTAGGTCACAAGGTGTCTAATAAGGGTTTAGAAGTGGACAAGGCCAAGCTGGAGACAATCGAGAAACTTCCTCCTCCTATCTCAGTCAAAGGAGTTCGCAGCTTTCTGGGACATGCTGGTTTCTATAGGCGTTTTATAAAGGACTTCTCTAAAATTACAAAGCCACTCTACAGTCTACTAGAGAAGGACACTCCTTTTAAATTCACTGAGGAATGTTTGAAGGCTTTCGAGCATTTGAAAAAGAAGTTGACAACTACTCCAGTCATTACAGCTCCTAACTGGAATGAGCCTTTCGAGATGATGTGTGACGGAAGTGATGTCGCCGTGGGCGTGGTGTTGGGGCAAAGGAAGATGAATGTGTTTCATGTGGTTTACTATGCTAGTAAAACCCTCAATGATGCCCAACTGAATTACACCACCACTGAAAAGGAACTTTTGGCAGTTGTCTACGGGTTCGAAAAATTCAGATCTTACTTGCTTGGTGCGAAGGTTACGGTCTACACAGACCACGCAGCCATCAGATATCTACTCGATAAAAAGGATGCTAAGCCCCGATTGATTCGATGGGTACTCTTACTTCAGGAGTTTGAGCTTGAAATCAAGGACCGAAAGGGGACGAAAAATTAGGTAGCTGATCATCTCTCAAGATTGGAGCGAGGCGAGGATATTAAAATGGATGAAACTCTAATCAATGAACACTTCCCGGACGGACAGTTGCTTCAGGTGCAAGGGGAAGTACCTTGGTTTGCTGAATTTGTGAATTATCTGGTGAGCAATGTCATCCCAACTGAGCTCTCTTACGCTCAAAAGAAGAAATTTCTGCATGATGTGAAGTGGTACCGTTGGGACGAGCCTTACTTATTCAAGCAAGGACCGGATCAACTTCTCAGGCGGTGTATTCCATACAGTGAGACGGAGGGGGTTTTGCGAGACTGTCATGACACTATCTATGGGGGACATTATGGTGGAGATAAAACCGCTACTCGAGTGCTTCAGGTAGGATTTTTCTGGCCAACTCTATTCAAAGATGCTCATCAGTTCGTGATGAGATGTGATCGATGCCAAAGAGTTGGTAATATTTCTAGGAGGAACGAGATGCCTCTAAATACTATGCTTGAAGTGGAGATTTTTGATGTTTGGGGTATCGACTTCATGGGACCCTTTGTTCCATCATGCAACAACTAGTACATTCTTTTGGCAGTGGATTATGTATCCAAATGGGTTGAGGTGAAAGCCCTACCAACGAATGATGCTAAGGTAGTGCTCAATTTCCTTCACAAGCAGATCTTCACTCATTTTGGGACTCCGCGTGCTATTATCAGCGATGAAGGAACTCATTTTTGCAATCGCTAGTTCACAGCTTTATTAGCTAAGTATCGAGTATCTCACCGCGTTGCAACCGCCTATCATCCTTAGACAAATGGTCAAGCAGAGGTTTCTAATCGAGAAATCAAAAGAATTCTGGAGAAGTTGGTGAATCCTTAAAGGAATGATTGGTCCATGAAATTAGATGAAGCCGTATGGGCCTACAAGACAGCATATAAAACTCCATTGGGAATGTCTCTGTTTCAGCTTGTTTATGGTAAAGCATGTCATCTACCCGCGGAACTTGAACATAAGGATTATTGGGCGTTGAAAAGTTCAATCTTGATATGGCAACTGCTGGTGAAAAGAGGATGCTTCAATTGAATGAACTGGATGAGTTTCGTCTTCAAGCGTACGAGAACTCAAAAATGTACAAAGAGAAAGTGAAGAAGTGGCACGACAGGAAATTAGTGCCCAAAACCTTTGAACCTCGCCAATTAGTGCTTCTCTTCAATTCCCGGCTCAGGCTTTTCCCGGGTAAACTCAAGTCAAGGTGGTCAGGGCCGTTCACCATTAAAACTGTTTATCCGCATGGAGCTGTAGAAATTTTCGAGGAGACACCCGATCAATCATTCAAGGTCAACGGTCAAAGGTTGAAACATTATCTTGGAGGTACGGCTAATCGTGAGAAAAGGGTGGTGGTTCTTGGTTCGACGTAGTTGGAAACTTCAAGTCAAGCTAGTGACGTTAAAGAAGCGCTTCGTGGGAGGCAACCCACGCGTTGGTTCGTTGCTTTCCTTCAAATATATATATATATATATATATATATATATATATGCGCAGCAGAGCTTCCTTCTTGCGCAAGATCGCTGTAAATTCCAGGAGACAACTCGCGCAAGAGCGCCTACCAATGCGCAACAGCGCCTGTTGGGTATAAAAAAAAATTAGAAGCAGAAAAAATAAAACCAGGAGCTCGCACGCGCTGCTGCGCGTGAAACCTGCGTAACAGCGCTCCCCACCCCCTGCCAGCCTTGTGTGGTTCGAAGAAAAAAAATAAAACACCCCCCCAAATCATTTTATAACCTAATTTCATTTTATCTTCTCTCCATCTCCTACATCCTAAATCTTTGCTCCTATCAATTTCAAACCCTCCCACACTCATCTCATCTCATAACCTAAATTATAATCTTTATACACACATCTATATATACACCTATACACACAAATTCCAAACCCCCATTCCAATTCTCTCCACCATAATTCCAATTTGAAGGCTTCAAGAATCAAAATCGGTGGAGTCTACTTGCAAGGTCACCTCTCGGATTCGTAAAAGGGTAAATTCTTCTTCAATCTTGTTTATTTACGAATTGTTTACTTGCGATTTTTGGAGATTTTACCCTTTAATTTTACCTTCAATGAGAACATTGCAATTTTTTAGTTTGGGGGTGATTTTAGGGTATCAAGAGTCTTTGCATTGCATTTAGCTGCATATTCATGCTAGTTCATATTAGAAATTTTGCATTTAGTTTGCCATGCCATTTAGAGTGCATTTAGGATGCCATGTCATATAGATTTATTTAGGAGAGTAATATCATTTTGTTCATGCGTATCACATGAGTCCACATGAGTGTCTGTTTTTGGCTCAATAGGTCGACGTTAATTTGAGTGTGATGACAATGAATAGAGGGTTGATTTAAGCACTTATGAAATTGACTTGCGTGTGTCGGGAACACAATCTTTTCACGTTCTCACTGTTTGCTCTTGGGCTAGATCGAGTCATACCTGGTTTGGCTGTTGGGATTTAATCACCTATTTATATCTAGAATTTTCGTTATTCCCTTGATGGCGTAGGAGCACTTAAGTATAAGTTTGGGGAAAACAGGGATTTCATGCTAAGTGTCATGTCGTGTCGTAGTGTAATAATGGCTAGGCGTCAAATGGCTAGTAGCCGCTCATATTTAATATGAGTAGTCTAGGGGGGTGAGATAGTGCACCCATGTGTGAATAAAAAAAATGAAAAAAAAAAAAAGAAAAGGCAAGAAAAAAAAAGAGTCGAAAAAAAAAGAGAAAAAAAAAAGAGTTGTAAGTATAAAAAATTAGCGTTTGTGAGAGTGTGTGTATGCTAATTGACTAGGGTGGGCTCTTTAGTACTCGAGCAAGTAAGTTCTAGGGGATTTTATGCCTAGTGACCTAAGACTTTTCCGGTCTGGGATCCACTAACCTAACGCTCGCTACAAGGGTGCTATTGTATAAGCCTTTAGGGGTCTCACCCATTGCACGGTCAATAAGCATGTGTGTTTTATGTTTTGTGGTGTTTTGTGTAGTTAAGCATGAATCCTCGTATACCTTAAATGATGATGGCGGTTTTTTTAAGTCAGTGAGTGTCTAAAGTTCATTCTGTTTATAAGCATGTGATTGTCTTGGCGAAGAATTGGTTATGCCTTTCATCTAGTTTCAAGAGTATATCTAGTGAGAAATGCACACACCACGTTTCTGAGCATGTATTGTTAGTATACGGGGACATAGTCGAGCTCTATTTGGAGTTGTTGCATTCCTTGAGGCGTTTGTTTGTTGAGTTGGCTTCGGTAATTTGTGTGGGATCATTGCATTAGGACATTTTGCATTATCATGACATTTAATTTTTAGTTGCATTCATTCATCATTTTAGGTTGAGTTTGCATTTATTGAGGACAAGCAACGGTTTAAGTTTGGGGGTTTGATAAGTGGATTTTATATCCACTATTTGCCTTCCGTTTGGACTTTAATCGTTTGCAAGTCCTCGAGTTTCGTTGCCATTTGATATGTTTTCGTGTAATTTGCGTAGGATGTATCGTTGAAGGCATTATGGTGCTACATTGGTTTAGGGGTGGTGAATGAGTGAAGATGGCGGTTTGTGTGCTGATTCCAGGAGGTAGGAGGCGCTGCAGCTTTGTTTCTAGCGCTGCAGCTCAGTTTCTAGCGCTGTAGCTCAATTTCAAGAGCAACTACGCAGCATCAGCAAAATTCCAGGAGCTAGCAAGCGGTCTTGCGCGAGTTGAAGCGCTCTTGCGCGAGTTCAGGCGCTATGGCGCGAGTTGCTGTCCAGTGTGAGGTGCTATGGCGCAGAATTGAGGCGCAACAGCGCGTCTTACTTCCTGTTTTTAATTGAAACTGCGTGCCTTAGTTAATTTTCTTCCGGGTCAAAATGTTTTGGGCCCATTTTATTAGGGCAAGCAGCTGGACTTTATATGTATTAGTTTAGATATTAAAACATATCATCTATCTTTAGGTTTTAATTTTATGATCGACATTATTATCAGAGAACAAGTTTTAGGGTTCTTCAAGCTAGTGACAAGCAAGGAGGCCTAATTTATTTCATCTTTTGTATTTTTCTTTGCACTATTGGAGATTCATCTCTACCTTATTTCTCTTCCATTTTTTTTATTTTTAGTTCCATTTTTTCTCTAGAACCCATAATGGTGAAAGGTTCAATTATGAACTAATCATTATCATGGGGTTCCAATGGATTCGATTTCATAATTATTGAGTTTGACATGTGATTGACGTTGGGTGATTTTATTGCGATAATCTAATATGGTTTGATTTACTTGATAGATGTGTAGCTAGCATCTAATTTATTAATCCTTGATGATTGCGAAAGTGGATTCTAGGATTGAGAATATGCCATATTAGCGTGGGTTCATGAATTAATTGCTTATTCTTGATTAGTAGTATGATTTTACCCAAATCATATTGCCCCATGTAATTATAAAAGATAACTTGTGCTTAACCTATTTGCTTTTCCAGATTGTATAGACATATATGATTTGATCGTAATGTGGTGTCCTCTTGATTTCTATCTCTTGTGGATATTAAGTGGTATGATACTAGTGTACTGAAAGGTAGCCCATATTATTGTCGTGTTATCTGATTAATTATCATGTTTATCACCTGTGTCGATTTACTGTGTCAACCTTAAGTGAAGTTTCGATGAAATTGGAATCCCATGCCTTCTCATATTTAAGAACTCTTAATTGTTAATTTACTCGCGCGTAGTTAATCAAAGTAGTTTAATCAAAAACCAAAATTGATTAGTGTTCAAGCATTAAGAAGTAACCATACACCGTTGCATAAGTACTAAAATTGGCATTACACCTAGTCTCTGCGGAATGAATCTTACTTTTCACTTGCTATTTGTGATCGCGTATACTTGCGTGTTTACGAGTTAACACCTTTCCAAGGTGACACTTTCAATAACACTTGCTCTTCTTCCTCGAAATTCATATCTTCCTATCTTGATCTACATATTTCCTTTGTCTGTTCTGGGCAGCAATTAGCCTTTTCTGAATGATTTCGATCTTTTCCTTCATTTGTTGTACTAGTTCTGGTCCTAACCCTTACGCTCACCAACCTCATCCTAGTACACTGGAGATCTACATTTCCTTCCATATAAAGCTTTCTATGGCGGCATCCCAATACTCGCATGATAGCTGTTGTTATAGGAAAACTCCACCAAAGGTAGATGTTCGTCCCGACTTCCTTTAAAGTCCAATGCACACGTTTGAAGCATGTCTTCAATGGTTTGGATGGTTCGTTTGCTCTGTCCGTCTGTCTGTGGATGATAGGCTGTAGTCATCTTGAGCTTAGTGCTCAAACATTCTTGAAATTGCTTCCAAAATCTGGGGTTGAAACGTGGATCTCGATCCGACATAATAGTTACTGCAGCTCGTGACGCATAACCATTTCCTTTAGATAGAGTTGTACCAACTTATCAAGTGAGAATCTTTCGTTGATCGGAAGAAAATGTGCAGACTTAGTCAAACGGTCTACGATTACCCAAATCGCATCATGATTAGCTTTTGTTCTTGGTAGTCCAACTACAAAATCCATAGCTAGGTGCTCCCATTTCCACTCAGGGATATCCAACGGCTGTAATAATCAACTAGGCTTTTGATGTTCGGCTTTGACTCTTTGACATGTGTAACACTTACTAACCCACTCTGCAATCTCTCTTTTCATATCAGGCCACCAGAAATGTTCCTTAAGGTCTTGATACATCTTCGTACTTCCCGGATGAATCAATATCTTGAACTGTGAGCATCACGCAAAATCTCATTCTTTAACTCTGGTACGTTAGGAATCCATATCCTCGATGAAAACCTTAGTATACCCTTATCATCTTTTTGAGTGCAAATTTGCTCACTAGTTAACGTGTTCATATATTGACTCATGATTTCCTCCTTACATCTTCGTATCTTTTCTAATAACTCTGGTTGAAAGGTCATGGTATATATCTTCTCACTAGTAGGCTCCGAAACTTTTAATATTAACTTTTCAAATTCTTTAAACAATTCTTTGGGTATGGTGAACATGTTCAGTCTTTCCTTCCTATTCAATGCGTCAGCCACCACATTTGCTCTTCATGGATGATAATTAATCGTGTAGTTGTAATCTTTAATCAGCTTCAACCATCGCCTTTGTCTCATGTTAAGTTCCTGTTGAGTGAAAATGTACTTCAAACTTTTGTGGTTCGTGTAAATCTCACATTTTTCACCATATAGATATTGTCTCCAAATCTTTAGTGCAAAAACGATTGCTGCTAATTCCAAGTCGTGAGACGGGTACTTCTGCTCGTGAGGGTTTAATTGTCAAGAAGCATACGCAATCACCTTTCCATGCTGCATCAATACACACCCTAATCCCTTGTATGAAGCATCGCTGTAAATCACAAAATTCCCTTGACTGTCGGGTAAAACTAACATTGGTGTTGTTACTAATCTTTTCTTCAGTTCTTAGAAACTCTCTTCACACTTTTCATTCCATATGAAATTTTCATTTTTCCTAGTCAGCTTGGTCAATGGTGAGGCGATCTTAGCAAAATCTTGTACAAATCTTCTGTAATAACCCGCTAATCCTAAGAAACTTCTCACCTCGGTAGGTGTCTTCGGTCTGCTCCAATTCACCACAGCTTCTATCTTTGCAGGGTCAACTCTAATTCCTTCGCTACTGATTATATGTCCTAGAAATTGCACCTCTTCCAACCAAAACTCACATTTTGAAAACTTGGCATACGAAATTCCGTTTTTGGAATGTGTTCAGGTTTGATCTTCAATTGATGATAGCCTGATCTTAAATCGATCTTCAAGAAATAAGCTGCTCCTTTAAGTTGATCAAATAAATCATCGATTCTAGGTAGGGGATATCTATTCTTGATGGTCAGCTTGTTAAGCTCACGGTAATCGATACATAGTCACATACTACCATCCTTTTTCTTGACAAACAGCACAGGTGCTCCCCACGATGATACACTTGGCCTTATGACTCCCTTATCCAAAAGTTATTGCAATTGCGTTGCTAACTCTTTCATCTCCACAGGTGCCATCCTATATGGTGCTTTAGACACGGGTTCTGCTCCACGTACTAGGTCTATAGCAAACTCCACTTCTCGATCTGGAGGTAAACCGGGTAATTCTTCTGAAAAAACGTCAGGGAACTCGTTAACTATGGGTATGTCTTCTATCTTTGGTGCTTGCTTCTCTAAATCTACTACATGTGCTAAATACGCTTCACAACCTTGTTTAAGTAACCTCCTGGCTTGCATAATACTCAGAAATTTCTTCACCTGCCTTTTTCCTTGGAATATCACTTCCTTATCATCTCCAGTCCTTAATCTTACCTGCTTCTTTCTACACTCAATCTGTGCAACATAATCGGCCAACTAATCCATTCCTAAGATTACATCAAATTCTCCCATTTCGAAAGGTATCAAATTGGCATAGAAAAGATAACCACATATCTCTATATTACACTGAGGACACACCTGATTAACGGGGACCCTATCTTTATTTGCCATTTCTATCATTAAAATTTGCTCTAATGGTTGAATTTCACATTGTAATTTACTAACAAACTTGTTGGAAATGAAAGACTTGGTACCTCCAGAATCAATTAAAACTTTAGCCTCTATTGAATTCACAGGAAGCGTACTTGCGATAACATCCATTTCCTGAATAGCATCCTGCATAGTCATGTTGAAGGTTCTGGCTCTAGGTGAAGACATCTGGGTTTGGGCTGGAGGTCCAGCTATCCTCAAAGCATTTGCCGATGCGGGTCCGGCTATCCATTATTAAAATATATACTTTTTATAATGTATTAAACATTAATATAGGAGAAATTTTAGAAAATTCGGCATGATGTGTTCATAAATTGAACTAACCACCTATAATCCAACCAAACCATCACTACTTCTAATCATCTTGTCCACATGCATAATAAAGTTCAAACCATATAACTACATATAACTACTACTATCCAAGACCGCTCACAGGTCACAGTATGAAACAACATCCAACTAGCTATTACAAACCAAATCCAAACTACATATTAATATTTTACAACCCAAAAGCCAAGTGAACTATCTAAACTGATACTACAACAATATACTATAAAATAGAGCTGACAGCGGACTACCCGTCCTATAACCTCAACTCGCTGGCTGCCTCTATGAGACTGTCCGCTCCTTCTAGACATCTTCGAATTTAACTGAAGAAAACAGGGTTAACACAAAAATGAGCCAATGATGCTCAGCAAGTATAATATATATATATATATATATATATATATATAAATGGAAGCATAAACTAGAATTAAATCTGTAAGTCTGATTAAGATAAATGACTACCAACAATTTCAGGTGCTCAGGGAAATTTGAAAATATAATAACTTATTTAAGTTAAGAAATGGAATAGAATTGGACTATTAAGCATTTTATAAATAAAACAATAATAAGGTTAGGCTGCTGATCAGTCACGCACTAACCCCGGAAAAACGCACACAGCAATGTCCTTTAATGGATTCACGACACACATTGGCCTTAATATCTGACCACGAATCTGGTCCTCCCCGAAGGGCCTCTATTTTTTTAAAAAAACAACAGTCCAATTCTATAATCTGAATGCCAGGTGTCGGAACAATCGACCACCTCGACCAGCCAAACATACTAGAATCTCACGTTCCAGGTCAACAACTCAAATCCCAAGAATAAACGAGGTCTAGTAACATCTGACCTAGATATCGGCATGTTCGATATAAAGAGGAGTATTAATTTGGAATATATCACTAGGAAGAATCAACAAGTTCAATTTTTACTGTTCGGGAACAGGACAACAGATATGCAAATTTTTTGAAATATAACTGTGCGATAATATCAACAGTAAATCAAACTAATATATTGAACAAGTTATGATAAGCATGATTCACTTGAAAGATAAGTGAAATAGTTTACTTGCCTTAACCACGTATTTACTGAAGTCTCTGGTTCCCTACGTCCTCAACTTTCGCCTTTCCTTTGTCCTTGGGATCTACACATAATTTAAACACTATTTTAGAATTCTATTTGACGTTTACTGTTTACTACCACTATTTAACCTTAATCTACCCTTGCGAATAATCCCCTAAATCCATTTTTTTTTTGCTAGTTCTTAAATCCATTTATTTATTCATATAACATCAATATATAACCTCTAATATAAGCTTTATCCATAACCAACAAACACTTAGCAAATAGTCAACAAATAATTAAATATAGTTCAATTAATAATTATACTAGTAGTATAATCATATACATATATACTCGAAAAGTAATTTAAGATTTTAGAAAATTTTGACAGCATCCCCTTATATACATGTAACTACCAGTCGGAATACAACCGACACAACAAACAACAATCATCATTTACAATACAATCACAATCCAATAATCCATCGTGATAATATTACTAAGCAATTATATAAATTCAGAATTTAAAACAAGAATTTAAATTTATCGCGAAATTGTTAAAATTCAAATTTTTGGATCAGAAGAATCATCATTGCCAATTACCATCGACTCAATTTAATATCATTATCGATAGGGTAAAGTCCCGGTGGTACCCAAAATTTGGTTTCCAACTCGAAACTCCGCCAATAATAAACTACAATCGATATTCCACAATTAATCATCTTCTGAATAAATCAATTCGAATCATAATTCGGGAAAATTTAAGAAACTTTCGGATTCCATTGTACCACAATATTACACGTACAGCCAAAATCAACCAAGCAAGTACAGTTAGCGAGTGAACCAACAGGAAAAGGGTGAATTAATTTTGTAACAGGAACCATAAATAACTGCTGAAACCACCGTTTAACCACAACACCTCAAAAATTCTGACCACGAATTGGCCATACAATCACACACAATCAGCCACGATTACACACACTCTGTAACACCCACACATACAGCTCATACATTCTCGCACACACAGTGTATACACACGCGACACCCACTTGTTTAGCACCCATCTCAATATACACACACACACCCATCGAATCACACACCCACACAGCAGTAAAACCCGAGAACAGAAAACGAAGAGAGGGAGGGAGGCATACTATAAAACAGCATAAGCTTCACCCAACACCCACAATTTCATTACCTCTGATACGCACAAAAAAAAATCAGACGACCCACAAACGGTTTTTACAGGAAACAGAGGAGAGGAAAAAGGGGTTGTTGTGGCGCCCCCAAATCCGAGGTCAAAGATTCAGGTCGTCACATCACCATCCAACCATATCATAACTGTATTAACTTTACAACTCAACAATACATCCATCCAGACCTCAATCTTACGCACAAACAAGTTAGAGCCCCAGAAACGATAATCAAAAGTAACACTAAATATTACAATTCATCTATACAATCCAGAATCTTACGCACTTCCACTTATACAACTACACTTGAAGACAAGTCTTACTATTACAGTTGAAAACCTATCAGACTTACTCTGTAGTATTTATCAGGAACTAAATCATCTCCGGGGTAAATCTTCTACTCCTCTTCTGCTGGTACGGAGTTAATCGGCCAAATTCTTCTCTTTCTGAAAAGTTTTTATAAAGCAAGAATGAGCTACATAATGCTCAGCAAGTTCACCATTTTGAAAAATAATAATGTGGTTTATTTCGAAAACATTCCCAACTATATGGGTATATATCTCAGATTTCAAAACATAATTGGACAATATATATGTCCGAGTTTGAATAAAACATCTATACTCACTAAGGAGCTTTAAGAATAACATATGAACCCTTTATAAGGTTCCCATTTCAATATATCTCAAGTTTGAAAATATATACATATGAGTATATCATTTTCGGCAAAACACTCTACGGTTAACATACTGTATAGGGAATACATCATTGCAAACCTCTTTCCTTCCATTAGCTTAGAAGGTTTCTCATTCAAAAACATTTCATTCTTTGAAATAATTGCAAGAGTGCACTAACACGTGCCAATCTTTATAGAAAATCTTGCAGTTCTAGATACTGCACGTTGTCAATATTTTTCTTATCAAAAACCACAATATCGGCAACTTGGCACTTAGGCCCAAGAAGCAGTGTCTGAGTATTTTTCCAAAGTGGAGGATGGGACTGGAAGAAAACATAAAAACCTAACAAGGATTGACGATGATCAGTCGCCACAACCAAGTCCAACAATCCGCGGGCCTTCTCTACCGGTAGAAGGATAGAAACTACATCCGTAACTATCCTCGGGTGAAAACTACATCCGTAATCACCCTCGATGAAAACTACATCCGTAATCATCCTTCGGCAACACCTGGGCCGGAATAATAATTGATGGACCGCCTGGCTCACGGCCGCTTACACATCCCGGGAATCGTTCGTCAACGATTCTCACACCTGCCGGAGTCCCCTTTTTTTTTCTTTCTTGTCAAAAATCATTTTGATAGAAAATTCGAGTAGTTGAAGTTCGACCTCAGTCGACCGATAATTCTTGAAAAGTGTACAAGAAGCAAAACCTGACCGGGGGTTTTCGAAAATGTTTTGGGTTCGAAAGAGTTCGAGTTTGAAAACGATGAAGGTATCTTGGATTAGTTTTGTCTTTAAAATAATGAACAATAATTAATAAATGATATTTTGAGATTTAATATAAACAATTAATAAAATAATTATTTAATTAAAATAAGCTTTTAATCCAAGATAGATATTTTTGAGTATTTATAATAATGTAAAAATAATAAATACTTAAGTATACGATACTTCCCGAATGACCCTTCGGGTTTTCGCAATTTAATCACGATACGATAATATACCGCTCCCCGGTCAATAGCATATTTGGACCGCTACGACCTCTATTGCTAGAGTCGTTGTCCGAAGAAAACATTTTCATTCTAAGTTCAAAGGTGTACAAACACATATGTGCATATATCTCAAACTTCAACATAGCCTCATAAAGCATAAGCATATAATACGTTTGAAAGCCACAAACAATACAGTGAAAATCCTTATATATAAGTTTTGAAAAGTAAACTTGCCTTGGTAGGGTGGGGTGGTCGAGCTCGCGACGTGGAACGAAGATTTATACATAATCAATATTCGTACGTTAGTACCTTACCAACACTACTTAATCGTAAGGTTTTAAAGGATGTAAGACCAACTTAAAGACTCCAATTTGTGACCACTAACCCTCCCATATGACCATGTCATCACTTTATGACATTCGTTACCCATTCAACTCGAATCCATTCCTCAAACTTGAAACACAAGTGAGTACTCTTAAAACTACGCTAAACTAACCTCCTAGGTGATTTTTCACTCGCGCGCACTTCGCTCTAACATTTTTATAAAATTGAAAAATACAAATTTTATTCCAATTCTTTTTGGACAGCCTTCACAACTGTATAATCTAACTACCCTCAAATTTTCATAACACTAGCATAATTTTAAGGGGTCCTAACTCAGTTCACAAGTGGACAACACAGTGCAGTCTGAATTCCAGAACCACACTGCACTAATCCGGCCATAACTCAAGATCTACACATCTCCTGGGTATGAACCTTATATTTCTAGAAACTACATTCAATTATCTTTCCAACCATATAAATTAGGTCCTCGGGTGACAAGATTTAGGGGTTCAAAACCCTCTCAAAAGACAGTACATAATCCCAGGATTTAACACAGCACACATCTTTTCTTAAACATTCAAGAACCCACTTTATACATCACATCTACCATCAAAACCACCAAGATTTGTCTCTTTAGCCTACATGGGGTTATATACACTAAGTACAAGCTTTAAAATCACATCAACAACATATAACCTCAAGATTTTCATCATCCATAACTCCTATAACCAAGATATGCACTAAAACTCTTAGATCTAACATTATAAACCATAAACAATCCATGACTAAGAGTGGTTAGAGTTTTATACCTTCCTTGATGTGTGTAATAGCTTTCTAAACCTTGTATAATCCTTGTATAGCCTTGGGTAAGCTTGAATGATCAAAAGAAATGAAGAAAACAAAGTTAGTAATTCGGAGTTATTAGAACCCGACTGAAAGATCATGGAAAACGAGGCCCTTACCGAGCTTTTCTGATTGAGGCTTCTAAAGGAAAGTTGTAGAGAATCTTAACAGCTTTCCAACAAGCTAATGCACACCAAATTTCATTGAGTAATGAAGGAGATATGTCCGTTTGAAAATCAGTACAGAAGCTGTTTAGGATTCTGGGCAGCTCGGTTCTTCAACTTTGGGAGGAGATTTGACTAGGCTATACTCATCATCTTGACATGAAATTTTGAGTGAATGTTCTTCATAGTATGAGGGAGCTGTGGTTAAAATATGGTGATTTTATAATGGATATAAATGGAGATATGAATTTTCTTTTTGAGAGTTTTTCTGCTAGCAGCTTGGAAAGAATGGAGAGAAATGGAGTGTTTTGCTTGCTTCTTGGTTACTTGAAAGGTCAAGTGACAAAATAATGTGATATCTAGATATTATTAGAGATGTATGGCTGATCTTATCACCTTGGGGTTTGTGCAAGGAGTATTGGACAAGCTTGCTAATTGTTTTGTTTCTTGTTTGATGTGTGGTTTGAATTATGGGATGTATTATTGATATGTATTGATATGTATATCATTCACATGTCTCCACCCTAGTCTAGTAGCCTAGGTTCAAGCCATACCTCCTTGTCCCCTAAAGTATGGTGCACATTCTTTACACTATTCATCTAGTTACTTTTTGCTTTCTAGTTTACTCTCCTAATTATCTAGTTACATGATACTTGCATGTAATATCCTTCATTGTATTTTTATTTCTCCACCAATGGTTGTCACTTAATCCTTAATTCCTCAAAATTAATATCTCATTTCTTGAATATAATAATATATAATTCACTGCCCGGTCAAATATTACACCAGAATACAAATTGGAATTTCTGAATTCCGATCGTCTTTACATACACTTATTTGCTCCGTGAATCACTAATATGACTTCGAAATATCCATACCATGTCTTGTACATAGGGTGGCGTGAAAATTTTCTTGGTCCTCAAAATCACTATTCATCCATAAATTACTATTCATGCGTGATAAACACTATTCACGTATATACTTATTCTTAATAAGAAAAGTTTTAATTCTACCGAAAATCTGGGTTCTTACAGTCTCCCCTCCTTAAAAGGATTCCGTCCCGGAATCAGTTTAGGAATCACTGGGGTTACTCCTTCTTTGTTTCACTCTTTCAACTTCCAGGTGGATTATTCCACATCTTGATTTTCTCACAATTCCTTATTAGTTTGAAAACCTTGTTCCTCAGCACTTGTTCTTTTCTATCCATGATTTCCACGGGTTGCTCCACATAGGTCAAGTCTGGTTGTAGGTCCACTTGGTCGTACTCTATCACATGCCGATAGTCGGTGTGGTAAGGTCGTAACATAGACATATGAAACACATTATGAATTTGCTGCAAGCTTGGGGCGAGGCTAACTCGTAGGTTAACTTCCCAATACGCCTCAAAATCTCAAAAGGTCCAATAAACCTCAAACTTAGCTTCTCGTTCTTAACAAACCGCATCAATCCTTTCCAGGGGATACCTTTAGCATCACGAAGTCTCCCACCTCATACTCCTTTGATATCTCATAAAATTTGACCATTCGAAATAATGGGTTTCGTAAAAAAAAAAAAACTAATGACTTTTACATACACTCGTCTGTACCGTAAAGACGTAATATCAATTCGAAATTTTCATTTAATAATTCGTACATATCGTGATTGCAAAAATTTGCCATCCACCCATAAAATTACTATTCATCCAGGTTTCGAATATTCACGAAAATTAGGGTTAATGCAGTCTCCTCTCCTTAAAAGGATTCTATCTTAAGAACCTAAGGATAATAGTTGTGGATACAATTCCAACCTTACCCTTTCCAACTCTCAGGTTGACACTTCAACCCTATTGTTCTCTCCCTTGGTCTCACCAACGCTTTAATGTTGTTTCTCAACGCATACTCTCCTCGACCTGTATTCCTTATCGGTTGTTCTATGAATGAAAATTTCTATCCCACTACTTATACGTTCCTCCTCTACCTTGTTCATAGTATCCATGTTGAGTCCTTGTATCGTTGGCCCGTGAATACTTTGTGGTCGTGTTTTATAATCTGAGACAACATCTATACGCACGGTATTCGTCATATTCCTTGGCTTGATTAGCACGCATGTGTTGCCTCCCGTCAGCCGTTACCACTTGCTATGGATACTGTATAGTCTTCGGTATACGTCGAACCAGTTCAGCTACTATATCCCTCGTTCATTGACTTCTTCGTAACGGAAGAAAAGCGAAACTTCTTCTTTCGTAGTACGCTTTACAAGAGACGTCCTTACGTTCGCATGGTGACGATCGTGATAACAACATTCATTTCATGGATAAGTTTTTATTCTCGACTGCCCCGTGAAATCTAAGGCACGACACTAAATATAAATTCGATCGTCTGGATAATTCTTCTTCCCTGTCCGTCAGCCACAGATCAAATTAGTACAAACGCTCAATCTCTTTATTAATTATACTTGAAAGCACCTTCAATATTCGAAGTTTAACCTTAAGTCTCTATCTGACGTAATCATTGCAGAAGTTTTGTGACGCCCCCAGATCCGGGGTCGGAGATCTAGGCGCTCACGGTCCATTTTCCATTAGTAACATACCTGTTCTTGCACATAATATATATAAAACAGCCATCGACCCCATAATAAACTCACACCGCACACACACACATAGGTTAGAGCCTCAGAAACATCACAACATTGATTAAACAGTAATAAAAGTATCAGAGTTATTACAGACCGAATTAAATAGTATTTATGCTACCAGCAACACTTCGATATGAAGCGAAGTTGGCGGCTTGAAAGTTTGTTACGGTACACTGCCTTGCACAGGTCATACTGATAAATAAAACGAACTAACAAAAGTTACCAACCAATCCGGCTAATGGGGCCTACCGGTGGAATCTCAACTGCTGGCTCGGGTCTAGTCACCTGCTTTCGGGCAGTCTGTCTGGGTCTTGCCATTTCGCTTAGCTGTTGTGTTTGTAAATTTGAAAACAAGCAAGAGTGAGCAACTATAGCTCAACAAGAAATATACGTATAAGGTAAGCAATATAACATTTCATATGATTAGCAGTTATCAAACTTGTTTGTATCAATCAGATATAAAATCACTTGTCATTGTTGATAAATCTCGAAGGTGCACCAATACGTGCCCTCGTTTTCAAAATAAACTTGCAGTTCTAGATACTGCGTAGAGTCAACATCTTTCTCATCAAAATAGAACACTATCAGCAACTTGGCACAAAAGCCTAAGAAGCAGTGTCAAAGCATTTTTCCAAAATGGAGGAATGGGACTTAAAGAAAACACAAAACCTGACAAGGATTGACGATGATCAGTCGCCACATCCAAGTCCAATAATCCGCGGGTCTTCTCTACCGGTAGAAATAGAAACTACATCCGTAACTATCCCCGGGTGAAAACTACATCCGTAATCACCCTCGATGAAAACTACATTCGTAATCATCCTTCGGCAACACCTGGGCCGGAATAATAATTGATGGACCGCCTGGCTCACGGCCGCTTACACATCCCGGGAATCGTTCGTCAACGGTTCCCACACCTGCCAGAGTCCCTTTTTCTTTTTCTTTTGAAACTTGATTTTGATTAAAAATAGAGTAATTGAGGTCCGACATCAGTCGACCGATGATTCTTGAAATCATACAAGAAGCAGGACCTGACCGGGGGTTTTCGAAAATGTTTTGAGTTCGAAAGTGTTCGAGTTTGAAAGTATTAAATGTATCTTGGATTAACTTTATCTTTAAAATAATGAACAATAATTATTTAATAATATTTTAAGATTTATTATTAATAATTAATAAAATAATTATTCGATAAAATAAACTTTTTAATCCAAGATAGGGTTTCGAGTATTTACGAAGATATAACAATAATTACTTGAGTATACGATACTCCCCGAATGACCCTTCGGGTTTTCGCAAACTAGTTACGATATAATAATATATCGCTCCCCGGTCAATAGTATATACGGACCGCTACGTCCTCTATTGCTAGAGTCGTTGTCCGAGGAAAACATTTCAATCTAAGTTCAAGGGGTACAAACATATATGTACTTATACAATCTCAATTGCATCAATACTTCGATAAACATAGCATTTGATAAGGTTGAAAACTACAAACACAACAGTGAAAGTCCTTGTATATGCATAAGTTTTGAAAAGTAAACTTGCCTTGGTTTGGTTGGGGTGGTCGAGCGTGCGGAGTGGAACGATCTATACATAAGCAATAACCGCTCGTTAGTACTTTAACAATATCTCTTTAATTACGGGGTTTTTGGGGGTACGAAATTAACTTAATGACTTCGTCTTATGACACTCTAGCCCCACTATAGGTTCATGTCATCACTCGATTACGCTCGTCACTTATTCGACTTAATTTAGTTACCACATTCGAATCATAACCATTACCCCTAGAATTATGCTCCACTAACGACTTTTTCCCTTGCGCGAATTTTACTCTAGAATTTTTATAAAATTGACAAATTCATATTTTAATCAAATTATTTTTGGGTAGCCTTCACCACTGCATTCCCTAACTTCTCAAATTTTTCCATGATCCCCATAAATATTTAGGGGTTTAAACAAGGTTCACAAGGGGGTCACTTAGTGCAGTCCGGAATCCAGAAACACAATTTACTTCTCCGGCCATAACTTAAAATCTATACATCACCTAGTCATGAACCTTACATTTCCAGAACCTGCATTCAAATATCTTTCCAACAATATATGGTAGGACCTCAGGGGACAATATTTTGGGGTTCAAAACCATGTTACAAGACAGGTCAAGTTTCTGGGAAAAATTCAGCAAGCATGTTTCACTTAGATCAACCAATATTCTTAATTCCACAACACAACCAACATCTAATTCACTTAATTCATGCTTTATAACATTCATGGAGATACATATACTATCCACAATCATAAAAATCACAATCACAACATCAAAACTCAAGATCCATATCATCCATCACTTGAACATCCAAGATTAACACAATATATACATGGATCTATCATTGAACATCATAAACACTACATGGCCAAAAGGGTTTATGATTTTTATACCTTCTTGAGTGCCTAGGAGCCTTGGGTTAGCCTTACTAAACTCAAGAACACCTTGAATGATCTCCTACAACCCTTATAATCCAAGATCTAAAAGAAAAACTAAACATGGTTACTATTCACAATATCTATAACAATTAATATCTTGAAATTGAATGGATGAAAGGGCTTGAAACTCTTAGTATACCTTTATTAGATGATGGTGAGAGCCTAGGAATTATGCCTTGATTTATGAGTGACGAGAAATGGAGGAAGAAGAAATTTTTTCTTCTCCTTTTTGTCTTGGCCGAGAGCACTAGTTCAAGGGGGGGAGCTTTTGTGTTTTTTGATTTTTGTTGTTTGGTTGAATAATTGATAAAGTAGTGATTGGGTGATACATATTGGTGTAAGTATATGCATGGTACTAACCTAGGTATGGCCTCAAGTACTTCTTGTCTCCTCCTTGGAAAAAGCAATGTAACTAGTTACTATTCCTCTTCCATTTGGTCTATCTAGTTTGCTTCCTCCTAATTACTTGGTTGCATGGGACTTGCATGCAATACTACTCCTTGTATCATTATTCTTCCACCAATGCTTGACATTTAATCTTTAATTCGTATCGTATCCTAATTAATCTCTCGTAATAATATTTTGTCGCGTAGAGACTTCCCCTATAATTCCTTAAGTACTTAATTATGTAAATTCCTCGAATGTCCATAATTCCTCGTCATAATCCTTAATAAATCTTTTAATACTCTAATCATTCTCAAATCCCAAGTTTTATGAATCTTACTAACGATAAGACTCTTGCCCTCAACAATCTTCTCTTTTATCTTACATAGTGAATGGAACAACATAGTTTCTCAGACAATCAATTCCATTAAACAACAGGGATGACTAGAAAGGTTCCAAATTGACAATGTCACATGATATTAAATAAAAGAAAATATTACCAAAAATTAGGGTTCTTACAGCCTCCCCTCCTTAAAAGGATTCCGTCCTGGAATCAGGTTGAAAACAGTTGGGGGTGCTTTTCACGCATCGCGCTCTCTAGTTCCCATGTTGATTCTTCGACATTCTGATTCCTCCACAAAACTCTCACTAGTTTGACAACCTTGTTTCTCAGCACCTGTTCTTTTCTATCCATGATTTCTACGGGTTGCTCCACATATGTTAAGTCTGGTTGTAGATCCACTTGATCATGTTCTATCACGTGTCGGAAGTCGGTATGGTAGGGTCGTAGCATGGACACATGGAACACATTATGTACTTGCTGCAAGCTCGGGGGTAAAGCCAATTCATAGGCTAACTTTCCAACTCTTTTCAAAATCTCAAAAGGTCCAATAAATCTCGGGCTTAGCTTCCCCTTCTTACCAAATCTCATCAATCCCTTCCACGGTGATACTTTTAACATCACAAACTCTCCAACCTCATATTCTTTGTCCTTGCGGGTCTGGTCCGCATACTTCTTCTGTCTGTCTTGGGCCGCTACTAGCCGTCCTCTTATAAGTTCGATAGTTTCTCTTGTCTGTTGGACCAGTTCAGGCCCTAAAACCTTCCGCTCTCCAACCACTTCCCAACACAAGGGAGACCGACATCTTCGTCCGTACAAAGCTTCATATGGGGGCATGCCTATACTCGCATGGTAACTGTTGTTGTAGGAAAATTCGATCAACGGCAAGTGGTCATCCCAACTTCCCTTAAAATCAATGGCACATACTCTCAACATGTCCTCGATGGTCTGGATGGTTCTCTCACTCTGTCCGTCTGTTTGGGGATGGTATGCAGTACTCATGTTTAACTTGGTCCCCACACAATCCTGAAAACTCCTCCAGAACCTGGAGTTGAATCTTGGGTCTCTATCTGATACAATGCTCACAGGAACCCCATGCCTTACCACGATCTCCTTTAAGTAAATATCTGTCAGCTTGTCGACAGTGTATCTCTCGTTGATTGGAAGAAAATGTGCTGACTTGGTCAATCTATCGATAATTACCCAAATGGTGTCATGATTAGTCTTGGTCCTTGGTAGTCCGACCACAAAGTCCATCGCAATATGTTCCCACTTCCACTCGGGTATCTCTAAGGGTTGCAACAATCCACTGGGCCTCTGGTGTTCGGCCTTTACTCTTTGACATGTCAAGCATTTACTTACCCACTCTGCCACGTCCTTCTTCATATTTGGCCACCAATAGTATTCCCTCAGATCTCTATACATCTTAGTGCCTCCAGGGTGAATTGAGTACCTTGAACTATGAGCCTCTTGCAAAATCTCATCTTTTAATTCTTGAACGTTCGGGATCCATATCCTAGATGCGTACCTCATAATTCCATTCCCGTCCTTCTCACACTTAATTTCCTCGCCAGTCAAAATTTTCTCTATCGAATTCTTTTCTTCTTCTATCTTCTTTTCCTGGCATAACTTAATCTTTTCCAATAGCGGTGGTTGGACTCTTATTTCCATTAGACTCTCTTGTCCAATTCCTGGTAACCTTACTTCAATCTCCAGTTTCTCAAGGACCTTGATCAACTCGTCCACTGACGTTATCATCTTGAGTTTCTCCTTTCGGCTAAGTGCATCGGCCACCACGTTGGCCTTCCCTGGGTGATAATGAATCTCACAATCATAATCTTTGATTAGCTCTAGCCATCTCTTCTGCCTCATGTTTAACTCTTTCTAAGTGAATATGTACTTTAAGCTCTTGTGATCCGTGTAGATTTCACACTTTTCTCCGTAAAGATAATGTCTCCAGATCTTCAAAGTGAAAACTATCGCTGCTAATTCCAAATCATGGGTGGGGTATCTTATCTCGTATTCCTTATGTTGTCTGGATGCATAAGCAATCACTTTACCGTGCTGCATAAGCACACACCCTAAACCTTTATGGGACGCGTCGCTATAAATCACAAAATCTCCATTATCATCAGGTAAGGCTAGTACTGGTGCTGTCACCATCCTCTTTTTCAACTCTTGGAAGCTCTCTTCGCATTTTTCAGTCCACACAAACTTCTCGGTCTTGCGAGTTAGTCGGGTCAGAGGGGCTGCTATCTTGGCAAAGTCTTGGACAAACCTTCTATAGTGGCTAGTCAATCCTATAAAACTTCTAACCTCTGTCGGAGTGGTTGGTCTCTCCCAATTTGATACAGCCTCTATTTTGGCTGGGTCCACTAGAATGCCTTGTTCGCTAATCACATGCCCTAAAAACTGAACTTCCTTCAACCAAAATTCACACTTCGAGAACTTAGCGTACAACTTTTCTTCTCTCAATGCTCCCAATACAATCCTCAAGTGCTCTGCATGTTCCTCCTCCGTCTTGGAATAAATCAAGATGTCATCGATGAAGACTATAACACACTTGTCCAAGTATTTCTTGAAGACTCGATTCATTAAGTCCATGAAAGCTGCAGGGGCATTCGTTAACCAAAATGACATCACTAGGAACTCATAGTGTCCGTACTGGGTGCGAAAGGCCGTCTTTGGTATATCTTCTGGCTTAATCCTTAACTGGTGGTACCCGGTCCTCAAATCAATTTTAGAAAAATAAACTGCGTCCTTTAATTGATCAAACCGGTCATCTATCCTGGGCAAGGGATATTTATTCTTGATAGTCACCTTGTTCAACTCCCTGTAGTCTATACATAATCTCATACTACCATCCTTCTTTTTCACGAATAACACCGGGGCTCCCCACGGTGACACACTAGGTCTTATCATCCCTTTATCCAATAACTCTTGTAACTGAGTGGCCAGCTCTTTCATCTCCACTGGGGCTAGCCGATATGGGGCTTTCGAAATTGGGGCCGTACCCGGAACTAAGTCTATAGCGAACTCGATGTCTCTATCAGGTGGTAGTCCTGGAAGATCATCCGGAAATACGTCCGCGAACTCATTAACGATAGGGATTTCCTGTAGGTTTGGTGCCTCCTTCTTGGTATCCTTCACATAGGCTAAATAGGCTTCGCATCCTTTACGTAACAGCTTCTTAGCTTGAATCATAGTCAGGAACTTTTGGTTTTGCCGTTTTCCACTAAACACTACTTCCTCGTCCCCTGGCAGTCTCAAACTTACTTTCTTCTTTACACAATCAATCTGGGCTCCGTGGGTTGTTAACCAATCCACACCTACTATTACGTCAAACTCTCCTAGTTTAAAAGGTATTAAGTCTACCCGAAAGTGTCGCCCTTCTATTTCTAGGTCACAACCTGGACACACTCGGCTAACCGGGATAATTTCATGATTAGCTATCTCTATTTGCAATCTGTCTTTCAATGGTTCAGTCTTAAGGCCTAACTGACATACAAAATCTAGAGATATGAAAGACTTGGTAGCTCCCGAATCAAATAAAACATTTGCCTTAACTGAGTTGAGTAGTAGGGTACCTGCAATCACATCCGTGTTCCTCACGGCATCCTGCACCGTCATGTTAAAAGTTCTTGCAGTAGGGGCCTTGTTAGAGGCAGTTCCACTCACTCTTGATGCAGCTGGCCCAGAGGACATACATTCCCTCATTCGGTGCCCTGGTTTCCCACACTTGAAGCAATTACCTCCGACACTGGTGTTGTTACTAGTTCCTCGACAGGCGTTAGCATAATGTCCTGTCAGCCCACACTTGAAGCACTTCATATCCTGCAGGTTACACACGCCCGCATGTTTCCTTCCACATTTATTGCATTCTGGGGGTAGGGCTCGGGATGGGGTAGAGTAAGACGATCCCTGTGGTCGGCCGCTCTGGCCCACACTCCAACTTTCAGCTCTCTTGGTTCCAAAGTTTCCGCTGGGTTGGGACATCGTTCCTCGCTTAAATTTGCTCGGAAAGCTCCCTCCCGCAGAGTTTCCCTTTCGACTATCAAACTTCCTCTTCTTTCCTTCCCTCTCCCTCTGCATCTGTTCACTCCCAGCCTCAACAATTGATGCTTTCTGTACCAGGGTGGCATAGTCTGTCAACTCAAGAACCGCCACACGATTCTGAATCCATTGCTTTAGCCCTAATTGAAACCTTCGGGCCCTCTTTGCCTCAGAGTTAACATATTCCGGCACAATTCTCGACAACTCAGTAAATTTGGCCTCATACTCAGCCACCGTCATGTTACCTTGCTTTAGTTCCAAAAACTTCAACTCCATTTGTGTCTCCATGAACCTAGGAAAGTACTTCTCCAAGAACAGCTCGCTAAACCTCTCCCAGGTCACCAAACCTCTTCCTTCCAAATTCTTCTTAGCTTCCCACCAATAGTTCGCCTCACCCTTCAGAAGGTAAGTGGCGAAAACAGTCTTCTGCTCTTCAGCGACACCTAGTATCTCGAAAGATTATTCCATTTCCTTCAGCCAGGCCCTTGCCTCGACCGGGTCGGCAGTTCCTTTAAATTCTGGGGGTTTCAGGGATTTGATGTTCTGGAAAGCATTTGCATTAGCATTTTAGGGTGGTTGCTGAACCGGGGGACGGTCCAATTCTGCCTAAGTAACTCCATGAACTGTTCCATAGGGCCTCCCCTAGGATGTTCTACCTCTCGGGTATCATCACCAGCTTCTTCTTTTTCATACTCAGAGTCATCAAACAAGTTATGATCGTTGTCCTCATTCTCACTCAGGTTGGCATTCTCCCCTTCATGGTTCTGGTGGCCTCCGGTCCCATGGTGGCTACCCTGGCCCTCAGAACTGATCGGGTGAGCTCGAGTGTTCATTCTTCTGGGTGGCATGATTCTGATAATAAAACAAGAAATGGGTTAGGGTTTTCCAATTACCTGACAGCGTTTACACGGGTCAGGAACGTATCGTTCCTCCTCATAAGGGTGGAAGTTGCAAAAGTTTTAATAACCCGATGCTGGAGATAAAACGTCAAAACATTTTTGGGAAAAATCTCTATGGAATGCGAAAACATTTGCAAGAGTTTTCAAAATTTCGAAACCTCAAAAATATTTTTTTTTTTTTTTGAAAATTTTTTTTAAAAAATTGTAAGAACATTTTTGGAAATTGTAGAGAACAATTTGAAATCGCATATCGTAAATTTGAAACAGCATGGTTGTATTTGTGGCTTGTAGCAATTGTATAATCACAGTTGTATATCAAAACAGTAAAGCATGGCATCGGTAAGTAAAGCAGTTGAGACAATATCAAGGAAACTGAAACTAAATAAGTACGGTACAAGGGTTATCACAAAGTTTGGATGTTAGAGCCAAATACATAGTTCCGGTGTCAAAGTCTAGCAAAAGTGGAACAAATACAAGTACATCATCTGAATAGTCAGGGCTACACAAAAGTAGGGCTACATCCGTACATACTATCCGAAGTCACATCTACATATCTGTAGGTCAGTCTACTCATCCACTGGTCAGAAAGGATACCACTGCACAAGTCAACTATCCCGCAAAATCGACACACTAATGTCATCTGAACCTAGGGGACTGAGCTATCAGTAACAAATCACGGGGCCGCACCGCGGCGGAGCAAGGTCCTCACTCGGGCAAATGCACGACGCACAACACGCCTAGCATCCCTAGCCTGGATCACTCCGCCCCCGCGGATCCCTAATCCAAGAATCCTCACGCGACTCCTCCTCTCAATCCTATGGAGTCGAGCCCTAGTCCTCCTAGCAACAGCGGTCCTCATCTCAGCCTGGATCCTCAAGCGCGCCTCGCGCTCCTCCACTAGTGCCCGCCTCGCCTCGTTAAGTCGGGCCTCCGCAGAAAGTAAGTCTCGGGTCAGGAACTGCACCACGTAAGCGTGCTCAGTACCCGACACTGGGGTTGGTCCATCGGCGGGGGTGGTATGACAGGAACAGGAGCAGGTGCAGTAGTAGTAGCAGGAGCAGGAGCAGGTGCAGTGGTAGGGTCAAGCTCCTCCTCTCCAGAAGTATCATCCTCGGAGTCACCGTCCGATGAAACAGGGCTCGATGACTGCGGAGAAGGTGGGGGTGACGCAACACGGCCCTCACCAGATCTCAGACTCTCCTCATCAGTAGCTACAGGAGATGGGGTAACAGGCTCTGGCTCAGGCTCAGGCTCAAAGGACTCCTCAACGGGATCCTCATCATCAGTATCTCCTATCAGCGTAATCCAGGGGCCAAGCTCAGAGTCAGCACCCATATCCTCCTCATAATCCTCGGTATCTCGCATCAGTGCCTCATCATGCTCTCTCTCGAAAGCCTCAGGGTCTGGTATCTCCTCCATCTACACATGGGAAATAAGGTGGGTCACTAACCATAATGAAAGGTTTAAGGAGTAGTTCCCTCACGGGCCTTAAAGTCAGGGCTATATCCGATAACCCGACTACAAACTCGATGAGAGTTCTAAGTATTATTAAGGTTGTTATTAGGGTTATTATTATTGTTCTTATTATTAGGGTTGCTTTCTTAAATTACTATCGTTTCTGAGAACTGTAACCTCGCTCTGATACCATTTCTGTGACGCCCCCAGATCCGGGGTCGGAGATCTAGGCGCTCACGGTCCATTTTCCATTAATAACATACCTGTTCTTGCACATAATATATATAAAACAGCCATCGACCCCACAATAAACTCACACCGCACACACACACAGAGGTTAGAGCCTAAAAAATGTCACAACATTGATTAAACAGTAATAAAAGTATCAGAGTTATTACAGACCGAATTAAATAGTATTTATGCTACCAGCAACACTTCGATATGAAGCGAAGTTGGCGGCTTGAAAGTTTGTTACGGTACACTGCCTTGCACAGGTCATACTGATAAATAAAACGAACTAACAAAAGTTGCCAACCAATCTGACTAATGGGGCCTACCGGTGGAATCTCAACTGCTGGCTCGGGTCTAGTCACCTGCTTTCGGGCAGTCTGTCTGGGTCTTGCCATTTCGCTTAGCTGTTGTGTTTGTAAATTTGAAAACAAGCAAGAGTGAGCAACTATAGCTCAGAAAGAAATATACGTATAAGGTAAGCAATATAACATTTCATATGATTAGCAGTTATCAAACTTGTTTGTATCAATCAGATATAAAATCACTTGTCATTGTTGATAAATCTCGAAGGTGCACCAATACGTGCCCTCGTTTTCAAAATAAACTTGCAGTTCTAGATACTGCGTAGAGTCAACATCTTTCTCATCAAAATAGAACACTATCAGCAACTTGGCACAAAAGCCTAAGAAGCAGTGTCAAAGCATTTTTCCAAAATGGAGGAATGGGACTTAAAGAAAACACAAAACCTGACAAGGATTGACGATGATCAGTTGCCACATCCAAGTCCAATAATCCGCGGGTCTTCTCTACCGGTAGAAGGATAGAAACTACATCCGTAACTATCCCCGGGTGAAAACTACATCCGTAATAACCCTCGATGAAAACTACATCTGTAATCATCCTTCGGCAACACCTGGGCCGGAATAATAATTGATGGACCGCCTGGCTCACGGCCGCTTACACATCCCGGGAATCGTTCGTCAACGGTTCCCACACCTGCCAGAGTCCCTTTTTCTTTTTCTTTTGAAAACTTGATTTTGATTGAAAATAGAGTAATTGAGGTCCGACATCAGTCGACCGATGATTCTTGAAATCATACAAGAAGCAGGACCTGACCTGGGGTTTTCGAAAATGTTTTGAGTTCGAAAGTGTTCGAGTTTGAAAGTATCAAATATATCTTGGATTAACTTTATCTTTAAAATAATGAAAAATAATTAATAAATAATATTTTAAGATTTATTATTAATAATTAATAAAATAATTATTCGATAAAATAAACTTTTTAATCCAAGATAGGGTTTCGAGTATTTACGAAGATATAACAATAATTACTTGAGTATACGATACTCCCCGAATGACCCTTCGGGTTTTCGCAAACTAGTTACGATATAATAATATACCGCTCCCCGGTCAATAGTATATACGGACCGCTACGTCCTCTATTGCTAGAGTCGTTGTCCGAGGAAAACGTTTCAATCTAAGTTCAAGGGGTACAAACATATATGTACTTATACAATCTCAATTGCATCAATACTTCGATAAACATAGCATTTGATATGGTTGAAAACTACAAACACAACAGTGAAAGTCCTTGTATATGCATAAGTTTTGAAAAGTAAACTTGCCTTGGTTTGGTTGGAGTGGTCGAGCGTGCGGAGTGGAACGATCTATACATAAGCAATAACCGCTCGTTAGTACCTTAAGAATATCTCTTTAATTACGGGGTTTTAGGGGGTACGAAATTAACTTAATGACTTCAACTTATGACACTGTAGCCCCACTATAGGTTCATGTCATCACTCGATTACGCTCGTCACTTATTCGACTTAATTTAGTTACCACATTCGAATCATAACCATTACCCCAAGAATTATGCTCCACTAACGACTTTTTCCCTTGCGCGAATTTTACTCTAGCATTTTTATAAAATTGAAAAATTCATATTTTAATCCAATTCTTTGTGGGTAGCCTTCACCACTGCCTTCCCTAACTTCTCAAATTTTTCCATGATCCCCCATAAATTTTTAGGGGTTTAAACAAGGTTCACAAGGGGTCACTTAGTGCAGTCCGGAATCCAGAAACACAATTTACTTCTCCAGCCATAACTTAAAATCTATACATCCCCTAGTCATGAACCTTATATTTCCAGAAACTACATTCAAATATCTTTCCAACAATATATGGTAGGACCTCAGGGGACAATATTTTGGGGTTCAAAACCATGTTACAAGACAGGTCAAGTTTCTGGGAAAAATTCAGCAAGCATGTTTCACTTAGATCAACCAATATTCTTAATTCCACAACACAACCAACATCTAATTCACTTAATTCATGCTTTATAACATTCATGGAGATACATATACTATCCACAATCATAAAAATCACAATCACAACATCAAAACTCAAGATCCATATCATCCATCACTTGAACATCCAAGATTAACACAATATATACATGGATCTATCATTGAACATCATAAACACTACATGGCCAAAAGGGTTTATGATTTTTATACCTTCTTGAGTGCCTAGGAGCCTTGGGTAAGCCTTACTAAACTCAAGAACACCTTGAATGATCTCCTACAACCCTTATAATCCAAGATCTAAAAGAAAAACTAAACATGGTTACTATTCACAATATCTATAACAATTAATATCTTGAAATTGAATGGATGAAAGGGCTTGAAACTCTTAGTATACCTTTCTTAGATGATGGTGAGAGCCTAGGAATTATGCCTTGATTTATGAGTGAGGAGAAATGGAGGAAGAAGAAATTTTTTCTTCTCCTTTTTGTCTTGGCCGAGAGCACTAGTTCAAGGGGGGGAGCTTTTGTGTTTTTTGATTTTTGTTGTTTGGTTGAATAATTGATAAAGTAGTGATTGGGTGATACATATTGGTGTAAGTATATGCATGGTACTAACCTAGGTATGGCCTCATGTACTTCTTGTCTCCTCCTTGGAAAAAGCAATGTAACTAGTTACTATTCCTCTTCCATTTGGTCTAACTAGTTCGCTTCCTCCTAATTACTTGGTTGCATGGGACTTGCATGCAATACTACTCCTTGTATCATTATTCTTCCACCAATGCTTGACATTTAATCTTTAATTCGTATCGTATCCTAATTAATCTCTCGTAATAATATTTTGTCGCGTAGAGATTTCCCTATAATTCCTTAAGTACTTAATTGTGTAAATTCCTCGAATGTCCATAATTCCTCGTCATAATCCTTAATAAATCTTTTAATACTCTAATCATTCTCAAATCCCAAGTTTTATGAATCTTACTAACGATAAGACTCTTGCCCTCAACAATCTTCTCTTTTATCTTACATAGTGAATGGAACAACATAGTTTCTCAGACAATCAATTCCATTAAACAACAGGGATGACTAGAAAGGTTCCAAATTGACAATGTCACATGATATTAAATAAAAGAAAATATTACCAAAAATTAGGGTTCTTACAAGTTTTATATTGCACCACCATCTCTTCCGTATATAAATCGATAATCTTCTAAATGGAAAGTCTCTCGTAGGTAAATCACTTGGTCCAGCAATTATAAATCAACTAGGGCCATCTCTTGGCTCGGTCTTCCGCGACCTACTCATGAAGTTCATTATAATTCTATCCACGTTCAAGATTTTCTACAGGCGGAATTAATCCACTAGATCTCTATCATTTTGTTTTTGACATGTTGCGTTTGTACTTAATAGTTTGCCAATACCATTCTTCATATCCGTTTGCCAAACATTCTCTTAATTCTCTGTACATCTTTGTCCTTCCCCATAATTTAGTCATTTTCCTCTAACATTATTCTTTATTGTATATACTCTATTTTCTTGGTCAATATTGACTGAATTCTAATTTCGAATAATCCATTCTATAGGTATCGGCCACCACACTGGCCTTTCCTAGGTAATAAGAGATTTCTCCATTATACTCCCTGCTCCCTTTCGTCACCTTCTCTTTCTTATGTATAGTTCTAATATGAAGATATACTTATGGCACTTGTGGAAAAATTTCACACTTTTCTCATAAAGTTAACGTCTCCGTTTTATGCGTGAACGCCATCATGACTAATCCCAGACTCACGGTTAGTATATCCTATCCCGTAACCTTTATGTTGTTTAGAAGTATAGGCTATCATCCCCTTTCTACTGCATCGTCACATCCCTTAAACTCTTGAAAGACGCATCATCGTGACTCTCAAAGTCCTCTTTTTATCATCAAGTATAGCTAACAACGAGGTTGTTGCTAACATCTCATTTCATTCCAAAACTTTGTTCATTAATCCATAAAGGCTTCTGACTCATTAGTCCACTCAAATGATACTACCATAATTTTATAACGTTTATATTAGTGTGAAATGCCAACTTTGGCACAGTAAAGAGGTCGATCTTGAGTTGGTGAAACCCGCTTTTCAACCTTATCTTTGAAAAATAACTACGCGTTTTAACTGGTCAACAATTCCTACATCTCCAGTTAGGGGTATCGATTCTCGATGGTATATGTAAGATATCATACGCTCGTCCTCTTTCACAACTGGCGCCAATCAGTCTAAGGCCTGCATGCTGCTGCGATTCCCAATAAACTTGATTAGGTGGTAATCTCGAAGGATCATTGGGATATATCCATGCATCCATTTGCTATTAGGGGCCTTTTAAACTTTATGTCTCTCTATGTGCATCAATCCCTTTAAGCTAATTAAAGCTTCACATTCTTGCCACGATATTTCTTCCTTTCTTGTCAATCTCACTTCCATGTTAGTTTCCTCTAAGGATATGTCTTACATCGCAATCGATTTGAATTTCTTGGATCAGGAAAAGGCTTGGTAACTCCAGAATTCATTAATATAACATCCTGAAAACGGTTGGTAGGAGCGTACTCCCAACCACCTCATCATTTCTTATAACCTTCCTCACACTAATATTAAAGGTCCTTATGGTATGCCCCGACATGTTATTCCTACTTTAAATAATTACTTGGCATAACGCTCTGGCTGCACAATTACAACATTTGGTTTTTTTTTTTGATCTCATATTGGTGCAACGGTTCACAATTGTACCTCCTGTTCACCTTAGAGTAATCACTTTTGAAAGGAATGGTTTCAAAATAACAAGGTCCATTAGATAATTTCAATAAGAATTCCACATTGGATGTTCCAAGAATGTTGATGGTTCCAAATACTAGGAGTCTCGATTGTTTTGGAGATGTAAGGATGGACAGAAAGAATACAACAAGGTTTATTCCTTCAAGTCCTGATAATTTTGTAACGTGATATCATAGAGAGTGTTTCACGAGGGCAATGATTGTTGGATACAAAAGTCATAAAGACGGTCTTTATATCATTCTTACATCTGGTGAATACTTTTCCTCAAAAATAGAGGATCTAAAAGTCTCATTGATAAAGGTCAATCGATCGAAAGCAATTCTACTCTATGACAATAAAAAAATGAAGCAGTTTATCATTCAAGTAATCTATGGTTTCAAATGAATCTTCATTATATGAATGAAAGAACAGAATATTCAAGTGACATAAAGTCTGATACGAAGATGGGTAGAATTCAAGTTGAGTGGGCGACCTCACTAGGTCTCAATCAAGTTATTCGTCAAAACTTTCATCATCATACTTTACCACATGAAAAATGCATTGCGGAATGAATTAAATTGGGAGTTGGACCAGTAAAACAATAACTAGTCCTTTTCAAGAAACACTAGCAACTAGCTAGACAAAATTTGCTAGTTCACCTGTTTGAGACATCACCACTAGCTAGGACAATTAGCTAGGTGTTCTTCACAACATTACAATTTTGACTAGTTAGAACAATCAACTAGTCATTCATATTGACATATCGACTAGCCAGTTTCAATTGGCTAGAACGGAATTTCAACATCGTAGCCACTGAAGAAACTTTAGGCTACTCGGACAACGAATGGAAATAAGAAGTTATTAAGTTTGAAAAAGAAAACTATAAAATCTGAAGAGAATGTTCTAGGTATCGGAACAATCGATAACCTCTCATCAAATATTACTTACCAGTGAAACGGTCCACCCAAGGGTGCCTTCGTACACATGCTTTATCAGATCCTACAATAGAATTAAATTCAGAATACCAATATCAAAATGATATCCTTACTATGATTTCAATGTACGATGTACAATCTCATCTTGAATAGAAGAAAAGAATTCATGAAGGATGTCTGGACATTAGATCATCCATGTCCTCAGTAATTTGTTAAATATTTATGAGCTCAACTGAAGAGTGCAAGTATGAAAGAAGCAATCAAATATCAATATTCGTTAAGTAATCTTCATCGATTAATTAAGGAAATATTTGTTGAACCTTCCTTGGATAATTGAAAGAAAGTGTAAAAAGGCCTGAGCCGAACAAGATCATCATAAATTTTTTAATAGAATGTTCATGGATCAAATAAAATTACTTCGGATAAGTCCTGCTTTAGGGAAAGTATCTCACTGGTTGTTATTCCACAAGTTTGAAGTAGAAAGATAGAAGGGTTACCTGATATAAACTAATCGAGGTAACAGGGTTAGTGAACAGTTTAAAATGAAGTAGTGCACCTGCCGGTAGTTACCAAAATAAGTTAATAATCATTCGTGCATCTCATTATCACCATTATGAGGGTAACTCCATCTCTTCGTCTTCGTAATACAAGACACCAACTAGTGCGTCTCTCAATCATCATCTTAAAGTCATTTATCGAGTTGGGGTTTCACAAATATATCTGTCATTTCCGTACTTTATCTTGAAGACCAAGCTTCACATCATTCCGGGGACACCTGCTAAGTCCATGGGGTCCTACTTCATGCCTTCCGACATGAATCACAAGTGGCCAGTTCCCCCTGGGAACAGATCAAAGAGATCTCTCAGGGATCTCAGTGCAGTCCATAGGTTCAGTGGCGGGTGTGTGTATGTGAACATATACCAAAAATATTGAGGTCTACAATACATATATACGTAGTCCCTGATAACATCTCTATCAAAGGGTCCCACTCTAGACCCACTGGTCTTTTCTTTTGGTAGACTCTGAGATCACTGTATCGCTCGTTGCAACCATATTCAACTTCTCTTGAGTCCCATTGTTAATTCTACTTGTTTGTTCTCTAAGTTGAACTACCATGCTCTAGCGTCCGAATCATGCGTGGAATTATCTAGCATGCTCGTCTTATGATAACATTCTCGTATAACACATGTAAAATTCGCCATCAAGGGTAATGAAATCCACAACGACATAGTGACCAACTTTCAGGTAAACCCGTTACTTATCGAAAATCGGATCTAATAGCCAAAGTAAAAGACTTTCATTATTCCAAGTACTAAGTACCCTTAATTATGTAGGGAAGTCTAAACTTCTTGATTCTTAAAATGCCGCCTCCTAAACTGTGGAGGACTATGGGCCACAAAATTTATGCCAGCCTAGTCATCCGATCATATTGGCAATATCGCCTCTACCTCAGCTGCTCTTGAGATTTCGCTCTGCTTCCTATATCATTACCTATGATAGGTCATGTACGACTCTCAAACCTCTATTCATCATTCTGAAGGTCTCTAAGGATTCTATCGACCCTAGTATAATACCTCCAGTAAACACTCCAGTCCATTCTACTCACCGGTACCTCTTCCGGAAGTCCAATAATAAGTTTACTACGATCTCTTATGTCATTCTCCTACTTAGACTTAACTCTCAACACTCTCGTTTCTGAGTACTGTAACTTATCGCTCTGATACCATTTCTGTGGCGCCCCCAAATCCGATGTCAAAGATTCAGGTCATCACATCACCATCCAACCATATCATACCTGTATTAACTTTACAACTCAACAATACATCCATCCAGACCTCAATCTTACGCACAAACAAGTTAGAGCCTCAGAAACGATAATCAAAAGTAACACTAAATATTATAATTCATCTGTACAATCCAGAATCTTACGCACTTCCACTTATACAACTACACTTGAAGACAAGTCTTACTATTACAGTTGAAAACCTATCAGACTTACTCTGTAGTATTTATCAGGAACTAAATCATCTCCGGGGTAAATTTTCTACTCCTCTTCTGCTGGTGCGGAGTTAATCGGCCAAATTCTTCTCTTTCTGAAAAGTTTTTATAAAGCAAGAATGAGCTACATAATGCTCAGCAAGTTCACCATTTTGAAAAATAATAATGTGGTTTATTTCGAAAACATTCCCAACTATATGGGTATATATCTCAGATTTCAAAACATAATTGGACAATATATATGTCCGAGTTTGAATAAAACATCTATTCTCACTAAGGAGCTTTAAGAATAACATATGAACCCTTTATAAGGTTCCCATTTCAATATATCTCAAGTTTGAAAATATATACATATGAGTATATCATTTTCGGCAAAACACTCTACGGTTAACATACTGTACAGGGAATACATCATTGCAAACCTCTTTCCTTCCATTAGCTTAGAAGGTTTCTCATTCAAAAACATTTCATTCTTTGAAATAATTGCAAGAGTGCACTAACACGTGCCAATCTTTATAGAAAATCTTGCAGTTCTAGATACTGCACGATGTCAATATTTTTCTTATCAAAAACCACAATATCGGCAACTTGGCACTTAGGCCCAAGAAGCAGTGTCTGAGTATTTTTCCAAAGTGGAGGATGGGACTGGAAGAAAACATAAAAAATTGACAAGGATTGACGATGATCAGTCGCCACAACCAAGTCCAACAATCCGCGGGTCTTCTCTACCGGTAGAAGGATAGAAACTACATTCGTAACTATCCTCGGGTGAAAACTACATCCGTAATCACCCTCGATGAAAACTACATCCGTAATCATCCTTCGGCAACAACTGGGCCGGAATAATAATTGATGGACCGCCTGGCTCACGGCCGCTTACACATCCCGGGAATCGTTCGTCAATGATTCCCACACCTGCCAGAGTCCCCTTCTTTTTTCTTTCTTTTCAAAAATCATTTCGATAGAAAATTCGAGTAGTTGAAGTTCGACCTCAGTCGACCGATAATTCTTGAAAAGTGTACAAGAAGCAAAACCTGACCAGGGGTTTTCGAAAATGTTTTGCTTCGAAAGAGTTCGAGTTTGAAAACGATGAAGGTATCTTGGATTAGTTTTGTCTTTAAATTAATGAACAATAATTAATAAATGATATTTTGAGATTTAATATAAACAATTAATAAAATAATTATTTAATTAAAATAAGCTTTTAATATTAGGCAGATATTTTTGAGTATTTATAATAATGTAAAAATAATAAATACTTAAGTATACGATACTTCCCGAATGACCCTTTGGGTTTTCGCAATTTAATCACGATACGATAATATACCGCTCCCCGGTCAATAGCATATTTGGACCGCTACGACCTCTATTGCTAGAGTCGTTGTCCGAAGAAAACATTTTCATTCTAAGTTCAAGGGTGTACAAACACATATGTGCATATATCTTAAACTTCAACATAGCCTCTTAAAGCATAAGCATATAATACGTTTGAAAGCCACAAACAATACAGTGAAAATCCTTATATATAAGTTTTGAAAAGTAAACTTGCCTTGGTAGGGTGGGGTGGTCGAGCTCGCGACGTGGAACAAAGATCTATACATAATCAATATTCGTACGTTAGTACCTTACCAACACTACTTAATCGTAAGGTTTTAAAGGATGTAAGACCAACTTAAAGACTCCAATTTGTGACCACTAACCCTCCCATATGACCATGTCATCACTTTATCACATTCGTTACCCATTCGACTCGAATCCATTCCTCAAACTTGAAACACAAGTGAGTACTCTTAAAACTACTTTAAACTAACCTCCTAGGTGATTTTTCACTCGCGCGCACTTCGCTCTAACATTTTTATAAAATTGAAAAATACAAATTTTATTCCAATTCTTTTTGGACAGCCTTCACAACTGTATAATATAACTACCCTCAAATTTTCATAACATTAGCATAATTTTAAGGGGTCCTAACTCAGTTCACAAGTGGACAACACAGTGCAGTCTGAATTCCAGAACCACACTGCACTAATCCGGCCATAACTCAAGATCTACACATCTCCTGGGTATGAACCTTATATTTCTAGAAACTAAATTCAATTATCTTTCCATCCATATAAAATAGGTCCTCGGGTGACAAGATTTAGGGGTTCAAAACCCTCTCACAAGATAGTACATACTCCCAGGATTTAACACAGCACACATCTTTTCTTAAACATTCAAGAACCCACTTTATACATCACATCTACCATCAAAACCACCAAGATTTGTCTCTATAGCCTACATGGGGTTATATACACTAAGTACAAGCTTTAAAATCACATCAACAACATATAACCTCAAGATTTTCATCATCCATAACTCCTATAACCAAGATATGCACTAAAACTCTTAGATCTAACATTATAAACCATAAACAATCCATGACTAAGAGTGGTTAGAGTTTTATACCTTCCTTGATGTGTGTAATAGCTTTCTAAACCTTGTATAATCCTTGTATAGCCTTGGGTAAGCTTCAATGATCAAAAGAAATGAAGAAAACAAAGTTAGTAATTCGGAGTTATTAGAACCCGACTGAAAGATCATGGAAAACGAGGCCCTTACCGAGCTTTTCTGATTGAGGCTTCTAAAGGAAAGTTGTAGAGAATCTTAACAGCTTTCCAACAAGCTAATGAACACCAAATTTCATTGAGTAATGAAGGAGATATGTCCGTTTGAAAATCAGTACAGAAGCTGTCTAGGATTCTGGGCAGCTCGGTTCTTCAACTTTGGGAGGAGATTTGACTAGGCTATACTTATCATCTTGACATGAAATTTTGAGTGAATGTTATTCATAGTATTAGGGAGCTGTGGTTAAAATATGGTGATTTTATCATGGATATAAATGGAGATATGAATTTTCTTCTTGAGAGTGTTTCTACTAGCAGCTTGGAAAGAATGGAGAGAAATAGAGTGTTTTGCTTGCTTCTTGGTTACTTGAAAGGTCAAGTGACAAAATAATGTGATATCTAGATATTATTAGAGATGTATGTTTGATCTTATCACCTTGGGGTTTGTGCAATGAGTATTGGACAAGCTTGCTAATTGTTTTGTTTCTTGTTTGATGTGTGGTTTGAATTATGGGATGTATTATTGATATGTATTGATATGTATATCATTCACATGTGTGACGCCCCTAGATCCGGGGTCAAGGGTCCAGGTCATCACGGTCCAATTTCCATTCAATATCAAAATCTCTTGAGTTTTTTTTTTTTATATAATTAAGCAATTGACCCCACACTAATACACACACACACCAGTCATATGCTCATAGAACAACATCCACAATATTTAAAAGTTTGAAATTAACAGTTATTACAAGCCCAGAATTTTAATAAGTACATTGCTGAACAAAGCTTCTACAGGAAGCATTTCAACAACCAAAGTTTATTACAACTTACACACTTAATTTACATAAGTATACTAAGCCCCTTCGCTTGTCACTACCTCGGGGATGGTCGCCAGCACTCGCTCAAAAGGTCGCCTTTCCCTTACCCTCTTGCGGGGTGTGGTGCGTAGTATCGGCATGGGACCTAGGTCTATATACATAAGTAGCAAGAGTGAGCTATAATAGCTCAGCAAGATTATATTGTAACCTAGAATTTAGAATGTGAACAGGTATACATATATGTATATGCATATATAATAGCAGAAAAACAATTAAAATCCTTAAGGAAGAATAAAGCTCTTATTTAATAATACATCATCCACTTACTATTATAAGAAAGAAATATAAATTAATATAATATCAGTTTTTCTTCATCTGTAACCATAATTCCATCATCTCATATCATTATTCTGGTTTCAGTATAGAAGTCTGAAAACCATTGTCTACACTTTCTTGTCAAAAACATTGGGGATATCTGCTGTCGCCTGATACGTTAGGACGATGATTAGTCGCCTAATCGTACCTGCTCTCTTTTTACTACCGGTAGAAGGAATGAAGATCATCCCTGGAGGAAGGCCACCTGCTAACATCCTCCCCTGGCATCTTCGTGCCGTAATAAAAAAATAATAAATGCTGGACTGTGTCGCACACAGCCCTGACACAGCCACTTACGCAAGTCTGTTGCAATCCCCCTTTTTATCACATCATTATTCCCTTTTCAAAATATCATTCCACATATCATTCTCTCATATCATTTCCATTCTCGCACATTACTTCTATAAAATATATATATATATCATAATGCTTTGAATATGATCCAGACCTCTCTTTCATATTCAGAAATCAAATATACTTTTATATTCATAAAATATTCTATCTATTTTAAGAGTAGTAAATAATAATCAATTATTATTTATTAAACCACTGATATTTGGAAAGAATATCTTTAGCAAAATATTATAAATCATATAACCCTAGATAACAACTGATACCATTCTTTTATTTACTTTTAATCATAAGGCATGTTCACTTCATGCATAATCATCTCTATACATATCCATCTCATATTCATATCCATATTCATATACATTTTCGTACTCATAGTCATATTCATATACATCTTCGTATACCCTTCTTTTCAATATCAATACTCAAGGAAGACAATTTCTTCACCATATAGTAATAATAGCATCACACATATATTCCATGAAATCAAGTTTCTTTGTGAAGATAAGTAGTTATACAAGTAGGGATAGAAGAAATCTTGCCTCGGTTTAGGTATCCTGACGGTATGGCTCGTCTCTCTTCCGGAGTTTCTATAAACACAAAAGGACCGTCGTTAGAATACCACTTCTCTTACTCACTACACTCTTGTATAACATTACCTTTGAAACTTTAATATATGTTTAACGTATTCCTATTACCCCAAAGGTTCAAGAACTTAACCATTTATAAACTAAATCGAAGTTTCAGGGGTTTTCACCATTTCCCTTAACGACCACACTCCACTGCAGAATTTCTTATAATTTTTAAATTTCGAATTTTAATGTAAGGTCAACTGTAAATAGTTCTTTGACCACACTACTACCATATCCCAAAATTTCGTGACTTTTAACAATGTTAAAGTATGGTAATTGTAACCTCAAGTTTGATACATTTACGGTTTCTCGGTTTTCGAACGTCTTTCACTAAAACTGACTTTTCTCCTAAACCGTTCATCAGATTTTAACGTACCTTATATCAAAACGATCTATGAACTAAGCTCTATCATTACATGGTCAATTGGTAACCTAGGCAGTAGGGTACCGTACGGATGCAGGGGTCACAAAACAGGGCAGATTTCTTCCTAACGAAAATTGGGCATTATAAAAGATATAATTTCGTACTTTCCAAAATCCAACTCCTCCAAATCAATTATCAAACACCATAATCATCACCTACACCATGTGGTCTTCATTACCAGCCATGGTTACAATCCCAAACACTTCCATATTTAACTCAAACCACTTACAAACACATATAACATCATAATCTTAATCCTTACACCACTTAATCACTAAACCAACAATATCCAACATAATATAAAAAGGGGCAAGACTGTTTATACCTTCTTGAAGCTTTAAAGATCCTTAATGAACCTTGGTATATCCTTAAACAACCTTATCTTAGCTTGAATCAACTAAAAGATCCATAAAAACAAAGTTAGTTCTAAGATTCTACTATTCACTACTATTCATCAAGTAACTTGAATGATTTTATTACCTATGAAGATGATGATTGGCTTTGAAACTTTGTATATGATCCTTCCTAACCTCCAAGAAGCTCCATGATTTTTCCCTTGAATTGTTTTTGAAGAGAGCTAGGGTTTTGGTTTTTTATTTTTTTTTTTCTTCCTTTTTCTCTACTTGGCCGAATTGATGAAATGAGGTGGGGGAGAGAGTTTTGCTCTTGGTTTTGATCTTATCTAGCTAATCACTTATTAATTCTAGAGTATGGTGGAAGATTGGAAGATATTTAGTGTATAAAACCATGCTAAATGACTAATTTGCCCATTAAAACAAGTTAGTGGATGGTGATGTCACTTGATGATCCAATAAATCCCATTTTGATTTTCTAAGTATAATGCTAATGATCTTGGTAAGTAAAAATGTGGTATGTATCCTTGTTATATTACTAATCTTGGTTGCTTGGTTTCCATACTCATCTAATTGTGGTTCGTCTCGAATATACCTCATTATCTCAGTGGTTTTCGAAATCATTTACAAATCCAATTTCCTTTAGTATTCTCTTAACTTAATAATCCCTTGGTTTAACTTAAATTCACTAATTCCTTAATATATAATACCTTTAGTATTTCTATACTCCTTAATATCCAAGATATAGAAGTTCGTTCGAGCTCAAAATCCTCAAAATCAAAATTCAGGAATTTCTAAAATCCATCGTCATTTCGAGTCACTTATTTTCAATGTACAACACTAATATGGTTTCTGTTTACTCATTTTCCATCCCTAATATAGAGTACCTACACACCATTTCCCTGGATTCCTCAAGATCACTATTCATTTGGGCACTGTAGCCTTTCTAAAGTTAGGGTTATTACAGTCTTCCCCCCTTAAAAGGATTCCGTCCCGGAATCATGTTGGAAATGTCTATAAGTATCTTTTTCATTCACACCTTATAACTTCCACACTATTTCCTTTATCCTTTTCCTTTTGTAATATCTCTATCTTGTTTGCGCAGAAATACACTAACATAACTTCCTTGTCATTCATCAACATGCCATTTAGTTTATCAATAGCAGTCCTTTTACTGTCTTTTCCTCACAAATCTCCTCCTGTTTCCAGTCATTCCATGTTATCTCGTCTCTCCTTCCTCTTTTGACGAAGATATCCGCCACCACATTGACCTTTTCTGAATGGTAGTGTATCTCACTTATGGTTTGACCATCTTCTGATCTCTATCATGACATAAATATTAACACCTCAATATTCCTATATCTCATCTCTGTAAAATTTTCCAGAAAATAAGCTCTAATAATATTCCTAAAAACAATTGTAGAAAATACTACCTATAATATATATTTCCTGTTCGTCTCAACGAGCTTGTGTTTTCCCAAAACCACTCCTACTTTTCTTTTCATAACGTTTCCTAGCCCTTAACAGATACTGATTTTCCTTATCTATATTATTAACTTATTTATTCCATTAATTGATTAAGTCGATCCTTAACCAAAGACTTACACACAAAATTTAAATCGAAAAAAATAAGTACCTGTATCCGCATCTGGTTTCGTCAACGCTTCCCCTAAGGTCATGTTGTACACTCTAGCAGTAGGCCTATTTGAAGCAGCCCCGCTCTGTCCTGGCGCGTATGACCCACCTGAACGGCAATCTCTAGCAATGTGTCCTAATTTCCCACACTGGTAACACTTAACATCTCTTTTAGGGTTTGTATCAGTTGATGGGCACTGGTTAAGGTAGTGTCCTTTTTGTCCACACTTAAAACAAGTTACTCCCAGCACTCTACAGACTCCTATATGCTTCTTACCACACGTGTCACAATCTGGTAATGGTGGTCGTGATTTATTGGACTGAAATGTCCCTGAAGATTTACCACCCTGATTCACCGTCTCACTAGTAGTCTTGTTACCCCCCGACTTTCCCATAAATTGAGATTTTTGTCCTCTACCTCCTTTGTTAAAGTAGCTTCCCTCACTTGAACCTCCTTTTGGGCCCTCAAATCTTCTTTTCTTATTCTCTCGACCTATTTGAGCCTGCTCACTCTCGGCCTCTATAATTGATGCCTTTTGAACCACTGCAGCATAATCAGTCAACTCAAATGGGGCCACTCTCGTTCGTAACCAGGGTTTCAATCCTTGTTGAAACCTTTTCGCTTGTTGTTCTTCAGTACGCACAAACTCGGGAACAAACCTAGACAGTTCTGTAAATTTAGTTTCATACTCTGCCACTGTTAGGTTATCCTGTTTTAAATCCATAAACTTTAATTCCATTTGGTTTTCTAAATACCTAGGAGAATACTTTTCTAGGAACACCCTAGTGAAACGCTCCCAGGTTATCACTCCCGCTTCTTCTAGGTTCTTCTTAGCTTCCCACCAGTAATTTGCCTCTCCCTTTAAGAGATAGGCTTCAAAAACTATTTTCTGATCTTCCTCTATCCTCAGTATTTCGAAAGCTTTCTCCATTTCTTTTAGCCATGCCCTAGCTACTACTGGGTTAGTGGTTCCCTCAAATTCTGGGGGCTTTAATGACTTAAAGGCATGAAAGGAATTAGCTGCCTGATTGGGGAGAATAGGTGGTTGTTGGGGATTCTGTGGATTAGCCAAATTCTGTCTCAATAAGTCCATGAATTGGGTAAAGGGATCACCTCCCGGATTCCTTTGTTGGCCAGTTGATTCCTCTTCTCCTTCTTCATGATTTTCTTCATTATGAGCATTTTCGTTCAGTCTAGTACCTTCTATATTTCGACTTCTTTCGTCTCTCTCATTTCCCCTTGCATTCGCTCTACTATCACGTCTAGGCGGCATAGTTCTGTACATAACAATAGTCCTTATTAATTACCCGAATTTGGGTTACAATATACATCATTTCTATATACACAATTATATCATTAATTAACTCATTTGCACATCACAATATCTTTATCACGCGATTTGCATCTAGTTATACCATAACTTTAGTAGGTAAGTGTATCGCCCTTAACACGATAGCCTTTTCATTAAGTCAATCACCTTTTATACATCAATATTTTTGAGTCTCAACATTTATTATAAAAAAATGCAGCAAAAATTTAGATAGAAATGCACAAACTTCATTAATTTACATAAATATTTTACAACTTGGGTACATGGTTCGAAACCTACAAACATAACTATACATACTGGTCTGCTACAACAAAAGTGCTACTAACTGTCTTCCAATCGGACTGGGATTAAAACTGCAACCAACTAAACTAATCCTACAAAAAGACATCAGTAAGATGACTAGTCTGATTAGAGACGTAGACTACTATCCCGACTCACAGTCCTGCCCTGATAATATCCCGGATCTGGACTACCATAGTCGTGACTGTATCCACTATCGTAGCCCTCCACTCTGGGTCTCCTCTATCAGCTAATAACCTCCTAATGTCACCCAGGGCCCGCAGCTCAACACTCACTAATCCCAAAGATATACCATCAGGAATGATGCCTCCTCTCCCTCTCTCTTACCTCTGCATCAGTGTGTCTATCACTCGACGGGACTCCTCCAACTGACCCTGAAGGGCAAAGTACTCCGTCAAAAGAATGGCTGGTAGAGAGTCACCTGTCGGTAAGGGTGCCTCCTGAGGGGGCACAGTAGCTGGGGCAGGTGCCTGTACATGTGGAGGTGGTGGAGGTGCAAATGGTGGGGATGGAGGAATAGACTCGGTATCTGCATCCTCAGATGGATCTCCCTCTATCTCATCCTCTGAGAAGATAAAATGTCCGGGCGGAGTGAATGGCTCAACTGGATCCTCTAGAGGGCCAGGACTCGGTGAGGGAGATGGGACTGGTGATGGTACTGGAACAGGCAAGGCAGGGGTAGGTATCATATGGATATCAGTCCACTCAATCTCCTCCTCCTCCTCCTCAGCTATAACTGACAATCTAGGCCTCTTACGTAACGGCCTCTCCTCCTCCGGAATCTCCCATCTCACTCTGGAAGGACCTGCCTCATCAGATCCTGTAGAAGGTCTACCCATATATGGCACTATGGCCACAGCATCTCTCCGTCTCTGCTCCTCTGCCTCCTCTCTCTCTAATCGCTCTCTAGCCGCCGCCCGGCGTCTCTCCCTGAGGTCCTCAACTGCATACTCGGGGACCTCTACCCCGGCCAGCTGAAGATCTAATAGCTCCTGCTCTGACATCCCTAGCCACTGGGGGTCCTGACTCGGCTCACCCATCTCCGCTCCCTATAATAAAACATAAAATTCTATTAGTAACAGTCTAATAAATTATAATATATGCTTAAAGTAAATACTACCTGCGATATACCACCCCTGAACTTGATGGAAGTTCACAATTTATATTATAACTAATACATTTATTATTATCACTTTTGTTCTTGAGCATTATGACTCTTAGCTCTGATACCATCTGTGACGCCCCTAGATCCGGGGTCAAGGGTCCAGGTCATCACGGTCCAATTTCCATTCAATATCAATATCTCTTGAATTTTTTTTATATAATTAAGCAATTGACCCCACACTAATACACACACACACACCAGTCATATGCTCATAGAACAAAATCCACAATATTTAAAAGTTTGAAATTAACAGTTATTACAAGCCCAGAATTTTAATAAGTACATTGCTGAACAAAGCTTCTACAGGAAGCATTTCAACAACCAAAGTTTATTACAACTTACACATTTAATTTACATAAGTATACTAAGCCCCTTCGCTTGTCACTACCTCGGGGATGGTCGCCAGCACTCGCTCAAAAGGTCGCCTTTCCCTTACCCTCTTGCGGGGTGTGGTGTGTAGTATCGGCATGGGACCTAGCTGCTATATACATAAGTAGCAAGAGTGAGCTATAATAGCTCAGCAAGATAACATTGTAACCTAGAATTTAGAATGTGAACAGGTATACATATATGTATATGCATATATAATAGCAGAAAAACAATTAAAATCCTTAAGGAAGAATAAAGCTCTTATTTAATAATACATCATCCACTTACTATTATAAGAAAGAAGTATAAATTAATATAATATCAGTTTTTCTTCATCTGTAACCATAATTCCATCATCTCATATCATTATTCTGGTTTCAGTATAGAAGTCTGAAAACCATTGTCTACACTTTCTTGTCAAAAACATTGGGGATATCTGCTGTCGCCTGATACGTTAGGACGATGATCAGTCGCCTAATCGTACCTGCTCTCTTTTTACTACCGGTAGAAGGAATGAAGATCATCCCTGGAGGAAGGCCACCTGCTAACATCCTCCCTTGGCATCTTCGTGCCGTAATAAAAAAATAATAAATGCTGGACTGTGTCGTACACAGCCCTGACACAGCCACTTACGCAAGTCTGTTGCAATCCCCCTTTTTATCACATCATTATTCCTTTTTCAAAATATCATTCCACATATCATTCTCTCATATCATTTCCATTCTCGCACAATACTTCTGTAAAATATATATATCATAATGCTTTGATTATGATCCAGACCTCTCTTTCATATTCAGAAATCAAATATACTTTTATATTCATAAAATATTCTATCTATTTTAAGAGTAGTAAATAATAATCAATTATTATTTATTAAACCACTGATATTTGGAAAGAATATCTTTAGCAAAATATTATAAATCATATAACCCTAGATAACAACTGATACTATTCTTTTATTAACTTTTAATCATAAGGCATGTTCACTTCATTCATAATCATCTCTATACATATCCATCTCATACTCATATCCATATTCATATACATTTTCGTACTCATAGTCATATTCATATACATCTTCGTATACCCTTCTTTTCAATATCAATACTCAAGGAAGACAATTTCTTCACCATATAGTAATAATAGCATCACACATATATTCCATGAAATCAAGTTTCTTTGTGAAGATAAGTAGTTTTACAAGTAGGGATAGAAGAAATCTTGCCTCGGTTTCGGTATCCTGACGGTATGGCTCGTCTCTCTTCCGGAGTTTCTATAAACACAAAAGGACCGTCGTTAGAATACCACTTCTCTTACTCACTACGCTCTTGTATAACATTACCTTTGAAACTTTAATATATGTTTAACGTATTCCTATTACCCCAAAGGTTCAAGAACTTAACCATTTATAAACTAAATCGAAGTTTCAGGGGTTTTCACCATTTCCCTTAACGACCACACTCCACTGCAGAATTTCTTATAATTTTTAAATTTCGAATTTTAATGTAAGGTCAACTGGAAATAGTTCTTTGACCACACTACTACCATATCCCAAAATTTCGTGACTTTTAACAATGTTAAAGTATGGTAATTGTAACCTCAAGTTTGATACATTTACGGTTTCTCGGTTTTCGAACGTCTTTCACTAAAACTGACTTTTCTCCTAAACCGTTCATCAGATTTTAACGTACCTTATATCAAAACGATCTATGAACACTACTACAAACAGGTGAATAGACATCGGCTAAAAACCGATGTCTGGCAATTTTTCAACCGATGTCTTTGTGGGTGTAGAGAAAGGTCCAACCCTTTTCACATCGGTTTCAAACCGATGTCAAAGAGTATCTATCACATCGTTCACTGGCACCTAACTGATGTTAAATACTATCTGGTACATCGTTTACTAGCAACTAACTGTTGTCAAATAGTGTTTTAGACATCATTTATTATACATAACCGATGTGTATTATACATATTAACATCAGTTATAAACCGATGTGAAAAGCATCAACAATGTGACACCATTGTGTGTCAGTTACATCAGTTTGTTTTGTGTTAATGATGTTACTGTGTGTCAATTACATCAGTTTGTTTTATGTTAATGATGTTACTGTGTGTCAATTACTCAAACACTCATATCAAAATAACAAAAACTCGATTAACATTATTTAAAAAAATCAGTACATACATCAATGACTATTCTCAAAATTGACAAACTAGCTACATTTCAAGTCAAAATGTCTATTCCAAAAGAAAAACATAATTCACGTACTACTCCATGTTATTGTTTTGTGGTCTGTGGCCTAAAAGGTTGTTGTTGCTTGATTGTTCTCCGACCTTGAAGGCTTCTGTTACTGATAATTGTTCTACCGCTTTGAGGGCTGCTCCCATTGATAATTGTTCTAAGGCCTAGAGTTCTGCTTGTGAATTCTGTGGAAACCATCTATGACATAAACCTGAAGTTTAACTATATAAATATTAGTAAATGACACCATTTAAACATAACTTGTACACATATGTAAAAAGAGGGGAACTAATAGGAGGGGTTTTATTTAAGACCTCTGATGAAGTGTTTGAGGAAGAATTCACCATAATATAATTTCTATCTTTGGTACTAGTGATATCCACACAGAAGCTGTAAGTACATCCATTTCCAGCAAAGCATGCAATTTTTGCATAATTAGAAATAGAAAAAAAATTAATCAGTTACAATTAGATTTAACACTATATCTACACAATTTAACAAAGAAATGAAGAAAAACAAACTAACCTGGCCCATCTTGTTGATATAGAAGGACACTTATGCACAAAATGGATTCAATGCATCCATTGCTTTTCTCATTTCTTCAGACTCATACTCAGCCAAACGTTCTGCAGTGATTCGTTTCTGAGTCTCCAATTCTGCTAGACGTTGAGCCTTTTGTGCTGCTTCCATTGCTGCCCTGCACTTTCGCTTTTCCATCTCGATAAGAGCTAATGTTTCTTCCTCGGATCGCTTTTTTTGTGCTATCATACGTGCCTCTGTTGACTTCCATTCATCAATCTCTCTGACCTGGACATAAAGCTAACATGAGAACTTTTCTCCTTGGCAGTTAAAAAATAGCAGAAAAGTTGATACAGAATGTGCTAAATTCTAACCTTCTGTTTAGCATTCATACTTTCATTGTAAGCTGAATTGTACATTTCCATGGTTTGCTTCAGTTCCTGTTTTAATCTCCTCGTCTCATTTTCTATCTCTTCCTGTAACATATTAAACCAATAGAGTTAAGAACCCAAATTCTTTATTCATTTTACTAAAGTTAGTCCATCTTTTATTGAAAGGCCAACTGTTGGCATTCTTTTTTCTTTTCCAGCACTAATACAAGATCAGTAATGACTGATTGCTTAAAATTTAAAATGTTCATAATCTAGCCATAGTTAGATAGTCAGTTAGCATTCAAAAGACCTAAATTGAACTTACTCCTACGTGAGAGGATGTATAGCTATTTGTCTTTGAAGTTCCTGATGTTAGGGATCGGTCTGAATTCTCCATGGAAAAGTCAGCTGATTGGAAACTAAATAACCCAGAGAACTCGCTGCTGTCAAATGAGATATTGGGACTACCCATTCCCTTTGTGCTAACCATGTAGTTGAGATTGCTCACTGAAGGCGGGAAAGGAGATTTGCTGCCTGAGTGCCTGTCAAGCGGATGCACCACATTACAATCATTGCTCTTGTTTGTGTAAGAACTACTGTCGCTGCTGCTTTTGTCAAATGATGTTTTATCAGATCCACTTTTCCAGCTCGACTGGCTAAAAGAGCTACTGCTGTAGAAATGCAGTAAAACTGAGTATGAGATTTGTTATGTCGAGGAATTTGCTATAGTCATGTTTATATAGCAATAGAACATGTCAGAATCTTAATTCTGACTGTGTTCACTTATTATGCGTATACAAAATGTTGAAGATTGTCAAAGTTGTAAACAAGTTCAGAAGAATATTTCTCGTGTTGGTCACTTAAAAATAATATGATACATATTAATTTTAGACTACTAGTTGTTTCAGAATTGCTTACCTGTCTGATGAATATCCTGATTGCATTGGTGGCTTGGAGCTTACACTAGTGATAGGTGTAATAGACCGAGTAGCTGTTTTTACGTTCTGAACTCTTCCTTTCGATATCGCATGCACTGAGCAGAAATCTGGTGCAATTTTGCCTAAGCTAGTTGGCACATCTGGATTTCTAAATGCCCTGAGGAAAGCAACCAAAATTCCTCATTTTGAAAGACCTTAAAGAAGACATAGGTCACCATAACCTACTGACAATACATTTGACTATGACAAGTGAAATATCTTTAGAGCGAAAGACGAACCTTGTTAGAGCACTTCGGTTCGAGCCGCCAACAATCATAGTGCTGATGCTATTCCTTACAATAAAATCTACTAGTCCAGTTGTAACATCATTGTCAGTGAGGACTATCTCTGTTGCTCGAATCTGTAAAACATCATCAACCATCATGAGGCATAAATGATGATTTTGTTAGGACAACACGAGTCCGTGATTTAAACATGCAATAGTGGCATCACTTCACTTATTACATGGACTTGTTACCGATAATTTATGCCTTCCTTGTTCCAACAACAGAACCATTTTTTGAAGTCCTTATTTTTACAACTGGGATTCTTTCTGAAACCTCATGACTACTTTGACACACAGAGCAATCTACTATACTTAGGCATGTGGCGAATGCTTATAAGGGTGTGCGCTTATAAGGGTATATAAAAACAAATTATATACCTTTATGCGTGTGCGCTTGAGAAGCTCACAACCTCTAGCAAGTAATTCTCGACTACAGATACCAATAATATTCTCTTAGGGAACAAGTTCACCGTTGTACATACCATTACTTCCACGGTCTGCGCCAATATAAATGTAGCCACACCACGCAGAGCTACAACGCACCAACATAAAAACCAAATTGTATCCTCATCAGTAACAATACTAAACAGGATCTATAAATTTGTTTATCATCAGCCCACAATACTTTTAGTCAATTACCGTGCTCTATACAAACATAAAAGAAAGCTGAAAACTAATGGCAGTAAATTATCCTCCATAGTAGCTCTGGCTCTACGATTTTCGTAAACAAATACCACCAATTTATCATTTAAATAGTCACCTTCCAGAACACCGGCATGGTGAATTTCACTTGAAGTTGTTCCATAAAGCACAACACCTGCAGATCATGTTTAAAGCATTGAAGGTGAAATTCTAGAACATAGAAGTTGCATAGATTAAGATATCTAAGACTAACAAAACTCACAAAACCAAAATATATAAGAAAAAGTACAGAGAACATATGTACCAACCAAAATAGGCATAAGAAAATGAATTAGGTGATCTCCATCTCACTCAAGATAGTGCCCTGCATTCCAATCACATATTCTCAAAAATCCAAGTAAATAATATATTACTACAATATAAACTTAGGTCATTTTAATCAAAAAATCAAGTAAATAACAAAAAATAAACTTTTTCATTATGCACAGAGACGCATTAATCTATAACTTACCCATCTCCATCTTACCCAGACATAGACAAAAAATCATGTAACTGCTCAAACCAATGTTCCTGCATAAAAAAAGTGAAGAAACCAATTAAAATAACTAAAAAATTAGAAATACGAACAAAATTGAATCTTTACTTACTAAATGAATCGAACTAATTGAAATTAACTAATTATTCTCTTAAAAAATCAATCGAACTTGAGGTTAAAGATCTGATGAACAAATCGAGTTTACTTACATATGCAAGTTTAATCACTTACCGATTCGAGTGCTTTAGGAGTGAACAAACGAATTTGAGAAGTGAATTGAACTTAATTTACTCACTTGGTCAAATCGATTTGAGAATTGAGAAATTAGGGTTACAAGAATGAAAGAGAGAGCGAAAGAGAGAGGGTGGGGCTGGAGAGAGAGAGAGAGAGAGAGGGGGGGTGAGGCCGTCGAGAGAGGTGAGGTGAGAGAGAGGGTGAGCCGTCGAGAGAGAGAGAGGGGCGGTGAGAGAGATGGATTTTGTTTAAGAGAGAAAGTAGAGAGAGTACTGTAATTTGTTTTTGTATAAAAGAGAAAGAAGGGCTCAAAAAAGGGGGAATTAAAAAATTGGTTAAGGGGGAAAACGTTTTGGGTAAGCGGGGGAAAATGTTTTGGGTAAGCGGGGGAAATTTGTGTGAGCGCGGTATATAATTTTTTTTTTAATATGCCTTTAGACATCAGTTGTTTTTTGACCGATGTCATAATATGTCAAAGACATCAGTTGTGCTACTAACCGATGTCATTCATATTTCAATTATATGTCAATGACATCAGTTTGCTTTCAATGTGATGTCATAATATATCAAAGACATCAGCTTTTTTTCGACCGATGTCAGTGATAGTTTTTACATCGGGGACATCGTGAACTGATGTGAAAGGGGCGATGTCTATTCTACTTTTTCTAGTAGTGGAACTAAGCTCTATCATTACATGGTCAATTGGTAACCTAGGCAGTAGGGTACCGTACGGATGCAGGGGTCACAAAACAGGGCAGATTTCTTCCTAACGAAAATCGGGCATTATAACGGCTATAATTTCGTACTTTCCAAAATCCAACTCCTCCAAATCAATTATCAAACACCATAATCATCACCTACACCATGTGGTCTTCATTACCAGCCATGGTTACAATCCCAAACACTTCCATATTTAACTCAAACCACTTACAAACACATATAACATCATAATCTTAATCCTTACACCACTTAATCACTAAACCAACAATACCCATCATAATATAAAAAGGGGCAAGAGTGTTTATACCTTCTTGAAGCTTTAAAGATCCTTAATGAACCTTGGTATATCCTTAAACAACTTTATCTTAGCTTGAATCAACTAAAAGATCCATAAAAACAAAGTTAGTTCTAAGATTCTACTATTCACTACTATTCATCAAGTAACTTGAATGATTTTATTACCTATGAAGATGATGATGATTGGCTTTGAAACTTTGTATATGATCCTTCCTAACCTCCAAGAAGCTCCATGATTTTTCCCTTGAATTGTTTTTGAAGAGAGCTGGGGTTTTGGTTTTTTATTTTTTTTTCTTTTTCTTCCTTTTTCTCTACTTGGCCGAATTGATGAAATGAGGTGGGGGAGAGAGTTTTGCTCTTGGTTTTGATCTTATCTAGCTAGTACCTTATTAATTCTAGAGTATGGTGGAAGATTGGAAGATATTTAGTGTATAAAACCATGCTAAATGACTAATTTGCCCATTAAAACAAGTTAGTGGATGGTGATGTCACTTGATGATCCAATAAATCCCATTTTGATTTTCTAAGTATAATGCTAATGATCTTGGTAAGTAAAAATGTGGTATGTATCCTTGTTATATTACTAATCTTGGTTGCTTGGTTTCCATACTCATCTAATTGTGGTTCGTCTCGAATATACCTCATTATCTCAGTGGTTTTCGAAATCATTTACAAATCCAATTTCCTTTGGTATTCTCTTAACTTAATAATCCCTCGGTTTAACTTAAATTCACTAATTCCTCAATATATAATTACTTTAGTATTTCTATACTCCTTAATATCCAAGATATAGAAGTTCGTTCGAGCTCAAAATCCTCAAAATCAAAATTCAGGAATTTCTAAAATCCATCGTCATTTCGAGTCACTTATTTTCAATGTACAACACTAATATGGTTTCTGTTTACTCATTTTCCATCCCTAATATAGAGTACCTACACACCATTTCCCTGGATTCCTCAAGATCACTATTCATTTGGGCACTGTAGCCTTTCTAAAGTTAGGGTTATTACAACATGTCTCCACCCTAGTCTAGTAGCCTAGGTTCAAGCCATACCTCCTTGTCCCCTAAAGTATGGTGCATATTCTTTACACTATTCATCTAGTTACTTTTTGCTTTCTAGTTTACTCTCCTAATTATCTAGTTACATGATACTTGCATGTAATATCCTTCCTTGTATTTTTATTTCTCCACCAATGGTTGTCACTTAATCCTTAATTCCTCAAAATTAATATCTCATTTCTTGAATATAATAATATATAATTCACTGCCCGGTCAAATATTACACCAGAATACAAATTGGAATTTCTGAATTCCGATCGTCTTTACATACACTTATTTGCTCCATGAATCACTAATATGACTCCGAAATATCCTTACCATGTCTTGTACATAGGGTGGCGTGAAAATTTTCTTGGTCCTCAAAATCACTATTCATCCATAAATTACTATTCATGCATGATAAACACTATTCACGTATATACTTATTCTTAATAAGAAAATTTTTAATTCTACCGAAAATCTGGGTTCTTACAGTTGTACCAATTCCCAGAACACAAGATTAAAACGGGAGAGATTTTTGGAGAGTGAGGATGAGAGATTGAGAATGAATCTCCGAGAGGATTCCAGAGAGAGCAGGTCGAGAGATTGATGTTTTTGATTTAGTAAAATCTAATTAGGGATTTAAAGGAAACAATTGATTTGGGGAAAGAAAAAAAATAGATTTCTAGGATTTCTTTTCTTTACTAAAAGTTATTAAAATAATCCTTAAAATCACAATTAATTACAAAAATAGGGGGAATATTAAATTTTAAAGTTTTAAAATGAAGAATGTAAAATTACGATTACCCACATATTTTTAAAATATTTTTAGGATCAAAAACGAATTAAATATGGATTTTACAAGATTAAATCCATAAAATGGAAAAATAATTCATAAAATTATTTTAAAATCCTCAAAACCAAAAATAATTCATCAAATATTTTTAAAAGTCATTTAAACTAATAAAGTTAATAATGCAAAAGATCTCAGGATTTCTAGAGATCCCGATAATTATATAAAATTTAGAGAAGGTAAATATAACACGATTAAATTGGGATAAATCCCCAAAAATATAATTAAAAATCCCCAGGCTTACACATCACATATAAATCATCAACTACGCCCACAAATATTATACCACACATACTTCACCTCCTCAATAAATTTTATACGCCACATAATTAACATTTAATATTAAATAAATAATTATTATTACTAAAAATTTCTAAGGCGTTATACCCTTCCCCCCTTAAAAGGATTCTGTCCCCAGAATCTCACCTAAGTGAATAAATGAGGATAATTCTTGAGCATGTCACTTTCAAGCTCCCAAGTTGATTCTTCCACTCTGGGGTTTCTCCATAAAACTTTTACTATAGGTATTGTCTTATTTCGTAGGACTTTCTCTTTACAATCTAATATCTTGATGGGTTGTTCCACATAAGATAAATCTGACTGGATCTCTATCGGCTCATATTCGATGACATGTTTAGAGTCCGTGTGGTATTTCTTAAGCATTGATACATGGAACACGTTGTGAATATGTTGCATGTGAGGCGGTAAGTATAACGCCCTAGAAAATCGTGTATTTATAAATGTTTATTTAATATTAAATGTGGATTATAAGAGGTGATTTTTTTTTAGGATTAAATATGGTGTGAAATTTTTTTTTAGGTAGAATATATGTGACATCATGTTTATGTGTTTATATGGTGATGTATGTGTGTCGTGCAAGTATTTTTTTTTTTTATTCGAATTTTTGTGATTAAAAATATATTTAAATTATGTATTATTGGTCTTTGAAAATCTTTATAAAATCATCGGAGTCCTAAAAAAAATCATGAAATCTTTTGTAATATTATCTTTGCATTATTATTCAGTTTCTAAAATTATTGGGTGAATTATTTTGGGTGTTTAAATATTTTAAAATAATTTTAAGAGTTTTATTGCATTTAAATGCTCTTTATTGGTAAAATTCGTATTAAATTCATTTTTGACCCTAAAAATATTTTAAAATATGGGGAGATAGCTAATTTCATTTTCTATGTTTTAAAAATTATATTGAGATGTTTCCTAAATGTTACATATTTATTTTATAAATTACAAAGCTGATTTAATTGGGTTTAATCAAAAATAAAATAAAATTCAGAAGTGTGTAGTTGCAACTTTGCTCTTGGCTATTGTTTAACAGCAACTCTGTTGCTCTGTTTCTTTTTTTTCCTAAACCATTTCTCTCGAATCCTCGCATCTCTCTCGAACCTTCTCAATATCTCTCGCTTACTCTCTATTTCCCACTCCAACATAAGCAATTCATCATCTCTTTTTCTCATTCTCAAGTCGATATAGAGTTTTAAACCTCTCTCTCTCCTTCTTCCTCTTGTGCCATATGTATATATGTATGTAGATGTGCCTCGTGTTGCATACAATTAAGGGGTATTGTGTTGATTATTATGATAATGGAGGGATAAGGAGTAGCTGGAGGATGGGGGTTGCCGTGGGTGGGAGGTCGATTGTTTAAACCTCCACCCGTGATGGTCTTTGCCGGTAACAAGCCTTGCGGGGTGGCTGTGTTTCGATTTGTGGATTAATACACGGTTATAATTGATTTCATGTTAAGGAGCTCTATGTGATTACTCGATTTTTAGCAAGTAGTTTGATGGGTTTTAGTTTTTATGGTGTATAAATTATGTATGGATGTTGATTATGTGTTGACAATGTAATTCTAGAGTTGTATGTGGATAATCTAACTAGCATGATTCGGTTGTGTTCAAAAAGTGTTAGAACGGTTTCGTTTTTGAAATACTATGTGTTTATGGGTTTGAGTTAATGGTGAAGAAAGGGGATTGTAGTTATTTGGGGTATTAGGGGTTGAGTATAAAGAATGGAAGAGAGTGGTGTGATGTACCCTGTAGTTGAGGGTGTGTGTGTGCCGTTGTGTATATGAGTGCAGTAAGGGGTGTGTATGTCTGAGTTTTCAGACTATGATGATCAAGGGAGTGCAGGGGAGATGTGAGACTGTGCAGGGGTATGATCCAAGTTTGTGTATTGTTTTTGTTGGTGAGGGCGTAGGTATGTATGCGGTTGGGGTGTTGAAGCAGGGGAGATGCTATGATGGCTTCTAAGGCTATGTGGTTGTGTGTGTTAAGAGCCGATGTTGGTTTGCTGGTTCGTGTCTGTATGCATAGCAAATATTTGAAGTTTTGATGTATATGATTGTTATTGCTAATTAAAGATTAGTAGATAAATGTTAAGAGTTAATTAGTTCGATGTGATGATTATTGATAGTAGTAGTATCATTCAGAGTAATTAGAAAAGAAATGGATATCAATTTGATTTTTATGGTTTAAATGAGATTAAGTGTATGATTTTGAGTTAAGTAATTGTTAGTAGCCTATTAAGATGATTAATGGATCATTATATGTTAATTAGAATCATTGTAAATATTTGCCTGCTAGTTATATGTTGCATGATTAAACTAGGATATTAAGAGTATAGAAGTTGATAAGTTGATTTTATATGTTAGTGTGAAGCCTATAATATAGTTTTAAAGTGTTGATTGGTAAGGTGATAATAGATTATGAGTTTGATCTGTACTGACAGGTCAGGTGCTGTCAAATTTTTGTTGGAATTATCTTGTATTTTTTTAGTAAATCAATAAGAAGTAATTATAAATAGATATGATATACGTGTTAACAAGTATACGTGTAAATTGATATTATGTGCTAAGTGCTTATATGATTTTGTGATTGTACGTTATTATTTTGAAAATATGATCGGTATGAGCTATGTGTGTTAATTGTAAAGCGAAATAGGACACGATTGGGTAGAATAGAATTAGATGGTTAAGGTTATACGTGTACTGAAGTAGTACTTTACCTGTATATAGGTACGCATAGGAGGCTAGTTAAGAGCCAGAGAATGTGGAAATGGAATGTAAAGGAAGGAAAGAGATAATTATCGGGACTGACAAGTGATAAAGGAAAAGTGGATTTGTGATCGAAGAAAGGTCAATTAGAGACGGCGACGAATGTAAAGTGATAAAGAGTTAAAGTATTGGAAATGGAAACCCTGTGTATTGAGGCAAGTGTACTATTCTCTGCTTATTGTTCAAGTGGGATAAGTTTGTTTCTGTTATTTATACAACGTTTCTGTCAAATTAGTTTGCAAGTTACTATCCCTCATTTATTGTTCAAGTGACGTGAAATCCTCTTGTATTAATTATCTGTACTTTCAAATTTCTTTCTTGCAAGCATCTATACCCTCTCTTTTAGTTTCAATAATGAGAATTCGTTCTATTAATTTATGATATTCCTTTTTAATTCATTTTGTTAGTGCCTATACTCTTTATTTTTATTTCCTGTGACATTCTTCTTCTGTGAATTATAAACATATATTCTTAGATTTTTCTATTATTGTTTATGCTCCTCACCTATCGTTCGGGTGACGATTTCTTTTAAAATCATTTTATTGCAATACTCCTCGTCCATGCTAATATTTTTCAAAGTATGTTTTCTTTCAAATTTATGTAAACTAATTCGAGGTTTATACTGTTGCTGAGGCATGTGTTGCTCAGTGACGGTTAAAGCCAAGAATGAATTGAGATCTTCTTAATTATTTAAACTCATTATTGTCATGCCGGTTCTGGCAGCTGAAGCCTATGAGTGCTTAGCTGACAAGAGTGAGACCTTAAATAATTGAGAATTTCTTAAATCTTTGTTTTAAGATATTTGAATCTCTCATGATAGTTCAAACTTGGTAATGGATTTTCACCAATGGACCCCTTTAGGAGAGGCTTTCTTCAAACTGTCCTACAATTTAATTGTCCTGGAGTTATTTTACAGATGATCATTTTTAAACTACTTAATTCACTTATGTTGATTCAACTTGACAATGTGTTGGTAAATTTATTAAATGCTTAGCACTTGACTATACCCTTGCTTTATCTTATAATTACAATTGTTGTTATTCATGTTGCAAGTAAATCATTTCACTCAAATGAACCATGTTTTTCGTCACTTGATCATTATATTAATTCGATTTGTCGTTGATATTATTGCTCTTAAATTTTCAGTAAATATGAATAGCTGTTTATCATATTCCCATTCAATAGTGCTGAAATTGTTGTCCCTGTTTCACTGATATATTATGGAATAATACCCTTCTCTATATCGAACTTGTCGATATCTAGGTCAGAATTTTACTAGACCTCATTTCTTCTTGAGATTTGAGTTGTTAACCTGGAACGTGAGTTTCTAGGGTGCTTAGCTCGTTGAGGTGGTCGATTGTTCCGACACCTGACGTTCAGCTTATAGGATTGGACTGTTGTTTTTTTTAAAATGTGGACCGTAAAGGGTCGGACCAGATTCGTGGTCAGAAGTTATTAAGGCCAATGTGTGCCGTGGATCCATTGAAGGACATTGCTGTGTGCGTTTGTCCGGGGTTAGTGCGTGACTGATCAGCAGCCTAACCTTATTGTTTTTATTAATAAAATGCAAAATAGTCCAATCCTATTCCATTTCCTGAGTTAAACAAAATGATAAATCTTTAAAGTTCTTGAGCTTCTGTAATTGTGAATTATTCCTTTGAGATAAGTTGGTCAGTGACATGTTTGTCAATGAATCATTGTAGTATTATTGTTTCACTATATTGTTCACTTGCTGAGCATTCTTTGGCTCACTCTTGCTTTATTTTCCTAATCTTTCAGTTAGGAATAAGGGTGGATGTCTACATCGTACGAGTCATATGAGAGCAATGAGGCAACTTTTACAGGATAGATCTCGAAGCTAGAGCGGTAAGCACAGTTTGGAGTTAAGCTACAGATCAGACGGTATAGTTATTGAAATCAGAGTAGTAGAGGAAATTGTAATAATTTGTATAGTTTAGATTCTTGTTTCATACCATAACCTGGTATCGATCCTCGATGAGGAATCAAGGGTGTAATAAGATTTTATTATATTTGTTAAATGGGAATTTGGTTTGGGTTGAATAGCAGGTGGATAATCCGATTTATGAATACATCATGTCAAAATTTTCTAAAATTCCCCTGTATTAAAGTCTAGTTTATCTACATAAATTCCAATACTGAATATTTCATTTCAAAAAGGTATATCTTAGTGGTGGGTGTTACAAGTTGGTATCAGAGCGACAGGTTATGGTCACTGAAACAAGTTAGGATAATTAGGTGTACGTATTTAGGTTAAATGTTAGATTGAACGATTTAGGATAAGGTACGCTTTAGGTTGTTAAGGCGACGGTTGCTACGTTAGTTAGTATTTCGACATATCACGCGAGTCGGGGTTCGATTCATTCGAAGGTATGACTTTGGACGAGGTAGTTGATTCGGCGCCGCCTACATTAAATAGACGACCGGAGTTACCAGCTTGGAGGTTGCTACGTGTATGTTCTAGACTATTTTTTTGTGACTCTAGTTACCCTGTGAATGATATAGAAAGTGCGCAAGGATGGTAAACAAAATGTGAAATGCGATACCTGGCATGGGTTGGAGGAATGGCGTGGTTATTCATTACTAGCCGTTGATTTCATTGACTAAGGAGATTTAACCTTTCTTTCAGTTTCTTCTTATTTTGATAATACCCCTTCACCTTTGATAATCAACTATACTTCAATTGATGACGAATTTTTCAGATTTATTTAAACACATTCCTATTTTTTTTGAGATACCGCTATTTTCCAGGGGATCACTTGATTCAACATGACGCATATAAATTATGGAGATCCTTGAATTCTTTCTATTTTCCCCAAACATTTGCTATTCTTTATTCAATATTATATATATATATATATATATATATAAAAACTTTTGAAACTTTTGAATTCTTTTTGTTTCTCTTTGAATACTTAACCTTATTTATTCTGACTGGGATGAACAACCCTATGTATATAGGGGATTCAGGGACATCTTATCTATGTGATAGAAGTCTGGTGGGACGCCACTGATTGTGTTTGTCATGAAAGTACAGAAGGCTGGCCCCCTTCTTGTGCTATGGTGGTTGACCTAAGTGACAAATGCAACCTGAAATTAGTTCAGTGATCATATTGATCTCTCAGTTAAATTCTTTTATAAAAATTTTATCAAACAAAACTCATCTTGTACTCATACATGCTAATACATGTCTATTATATTAATACCTTTGTTATAAACCCTTACGAGTTTTAAAGTTATCAAGGAGTTGAATGCAGCATAGATGGAGAGGATGACATTTTAAGTGGTCTAAGATACGATTACGTTGAAGGAAAACTGGTCGATCAAGTTTGAGGAATTTATATTAAAGTAGATATTGTATCTCGAGTTAGATTTCTGATTGGATTGGCAATGAAGACACGAAACTATTAATTTTGTTAAAGTTGAAAATGGAATGGTGATGAAAATAAGTGGTATGTGATAGTTATTGTTGAGCGAAGGTTGTGGAAGAATGCTTGTTAATTTCTCATTTTACTTTGGATATAAAAGAAGTGAATCATGAGATTTTAAAGGTTTGAGGCCAATTGTTGGATATAGAAGTTTTAGAATCAAAATGGAATAATTTGAGCGAAGCAGAGTAAAGTTAGACAGTTGTTTTAAGAAATGTCAATTAAAATTGGAACTTTGGAAAAAAAAAGGAATGTGTTGGAAATAGCGAGTTAGGTGAATGTAGTTCAGAGGATCATGAATATTAAGAGTGAGAATAAATTGACTCAAATGGAACAAGATAGCAAGAAGAGGAAGACAGAGAACCAGGAAACTTGCAGGAATTGTGTTAGCAGAGGACGTGAGATTTGCCCAGAAAGGAATGTAGGATCTAGAAGATTTTGAAGACTAGAATAACGAGACAAGATAGCTACTCATGGGATATAAATTAAGGATACCAGCAGGACCACCATTATCGAAAGATAAGATTTCGAGAGCAAGCGTATTTTAATTGTATTAAGATTATTGGGGGAAGCTGTAAGTATAAGCAGAAGGAATGATATTGTAAGAAGTGACAGAATGAGAAACTAGAAGTTTATGTGATTATAAGTGATGTTGCTAAGAGTATGGATATGGTTACAGTAAATAGAATAAGGTGCGATTCTAGGATCGAATCAATTGATCGACTACGAGGTGCAAGAAAGATTGTAAGGACAAGTAAGTGAAGTTATGATTCCCAAGGAATGTGGAGGTTGTGTTTCGAGGCCACAAGCAGACAAAGGAGTTTTAACGATCACGCAGACCAAGAGGTTGTTACGTTAGGAGCCAAGATCGCAAGGCATCTCAGGAAATTCAGGAACATGAGAAGAGCATATATACAATTTCTAGGTACAAGCTCTGTAATTGGAAGAATTAAAATTTTCAGGATATGACGAAAGAATCGAAGTGAATGTCGAGACGACGAAGCAGCAATGAATCAGGAAAGGCATAAAATGCCAGGAGAGATAAAAAACTTTAAGGGACCAGCTAGGAATTATCGAAGGTTATCGAAGGTTGTCAAAGGTATTACCAAGATAGCTACAGCAGTAAACAAGCCTACAAATCAGGAAACGAATGGATAAAGGTGAAGAGAGCTTTTAGGAGTCAAAGAAGAGATCGAAAACCGCTCAAGTGTCAATGCAACCGGATGAACCGGGAAAGATTGAATAGGTATACAATGCTCAAGGAAATGTTCAAAGAATTTGGGAAGTTATAGTTGGAAGATCAAAAGGTCTAGATTGTTGTGAATGGTATTGGAAGGTTGTGACCCTGGGTAGTTTGTATCGCGAATAAGATAAATATGTTTCAAGGCAAACAATTATTAGTTTCGAAAAGGTTATTCAGTAAAACAATGGGATTAAGGATGGATAGAAGTTTCCCAGTTATTCCCTCCTCGAGTAAAATTGTACGTGAAAGGGGAGTAAGAATGATTGGGGGATTTCTTGATATTCTTTTTCTTAAAGTTTTATCTGGGGCAATCTGAATTTTGAGTAGGAGCGTGGTAGTGGTATCAATTGTTTTAGTCGTGTGGATTCGTTTTAAAAATTTAATTATTTACCTATTTACTTCAAATCAAGGCAGATTTCTTCGCTTATATGTTGCTGCAAATCAAGGCAGGTATTGTTTTAGTATTGTATATGAATGAATTGTTTATGGATGATTGGAGTAGTAATTGAAGTACTTTCATATAGGGCATAGTCTATTATACGAATAGGTCCTGTCCGATTTTTGATAGAATCGACATTCACGTACGAGTGATACGTATATAGAATTAACGAGATGTAAACCAAAGGTTTAAGTTTATGTCGGAATTTACAGGCTTACAGGACGAACCTAGCGAGATGTGAATGGATATAAAGGAATTCTTGAATGGAAGAAATGACATGGAAATTGAAAGAGAAATGTTTGAGTACTACCGTCATTACGTTTTCTTAAGATTGATTCTGAGGACAGAATCCTATTAAGGGGGGAAGGATATAACGCCCTAGAAAATCGTGTATTTATAAATGTTTATTTAATATTAAATGTGGATTATAAGAGGTGATTTTTTTTTAGGATTAAATATGGTGTGAAATTTTTTTTTAGGTAGAATATATGTGACATCATGTTTATGTGTTTATATGGTGATGTATGTGTGTCGTGCAAGTATTTTTTTTTTTTATTCGAATTTTTGTGATTAAAAATATATTTAAATTATGTATTATTGGTCTTTGAAAATCTTTATAAAATCATCGGAGTCCTAAAAAAAATCATGAAATCTTTTGTAATATTATCTTTGCATTATTATTCAGTTTCTAAAATTATTGGGTGAATTATTTTGGGTGTTTAAATATTTTAAAATAATTTTAAGAGTTTTATTGCATTTAAATGCTCTTTATTGGTAAAATTCGTATTAAATTCATTTTTGACCCTAAAAATATTTTAAAATATGGGGAGATAGCTAATTTCATTTTCTATGTTTTAAAAATTATATTGAGATGTTTCCTAAATGTTACATATTTATTTTATAAATTACAAAGCTGATTTAATTGGGTTTAATCAAAAATAAAATAAAATTCAGAAGTGTGTAGTTGCAACTTTGCTCTTGGCTATTGTTTAACAGCAACTCTGTTGCTCTGTTTCTTTTTTTTCCTAAACCATTTCTCTCGAATCCTCGCATCTCTCTCGAACCTTCTCAATATTTCTCGCTTACTCTCTATTTCCCACTCCAACATAAGCAATTCATCATCTCTTTTTCTCATTCTCAAGTCGATATAGAGTTTTAAACCTCTCTCTCTCCTTCTTCCTCTTGTGCCATATGTATATATGTATGTAGATGTGCCTCGTGTTGCATACAATTAAGGGGTATTGTGTTGATTATTATGATAATGGAGGGATAAGGAGTAGCTGGAGGATGGGGGTTGCCGTGGGTGGGAGGTCGATTGTTTAAACCTCCACCCGTGATGGTCTTTGCCGGTAACAAGCCTTGCGGGGTGGCTGTGTTTCGATTTGTGGATTAATACACGGTTATAATTGATTTCATGTTAAGGAGCTCTATGTGATTACTCGATTTTTAGCAAGTAGTACGATGGGTTTTAGTTTTTATGGTGTATAAATTATGTATGGATGTTGATTATGTGTTGACAATGTAATTCTAGAGTTGTATGTGGATAATCTAACTAGCATGATTCGGTTGTGTTCAAAAAGTGTTAGAACGGTTTCGTTTTTGAAATACTATGTGTTTATGGGTTTGAGTTAATGGTGAAAAAAGGGGATTGTAGTTATTTGGGGTATTAGGGGTTGAGTATAAAGAATGGAAGAGAGTGGTGTGATGTACCCTGTAGTTGAGGGTGTGTGTGTGCCGTTGTGTATATGAGTGCAGTAAGGGGTGTGTATGTCTGAGTTTTCAGACTATGATGATCAAGGGAGTGCAGGGGAGATGTGAGACTGTGCAGGGGTATGATCCAAGTTTGTGTATTGTTTTTGTTGGTGAGGGCGTAGGTATGTATGCGGTTGGGGTGTTGAAGCAGGGGAGATGCTATGATGGCTTCTAAGGCTATGTGGTTGTGTGTGTTAAGAGCCGATGTTGGTTTGCTGGTTCGTGTCTGTATGCATAGCAAATATTTGAAGTTTTGATGTATATGATTGTTATTGCTAATTAAAGATTAGTAGATAAATGTTAAGAGTTAATTAGTTCGATGTGATGATTATTGATAGTAGTAGTATCATTCAGAGTAATTAGAAAAGAAATGGATATCAATTTGATTTTTATGGTTTAAATGAGATTAAGTGTATGATTTTGAGTTAAGTAATTGTTAGTAGCCTATTAAGATGATTAATGGATCATTATATGTTAATTAGAATCATTGTAAATATTTGCCTGCTAGTTATATGTTGCATGATTAAACTAGGATATTAAGAGTATAGAAGTTGATAAGTTGATTTTATATGTTAGTGTGAAGCCTATAATATAGTTTTAAAGTGTTGATTGGTAAGGTGATAGTAGATTATGAGTTTGATCTGTACTGACAGGTCAGGTGCTGTCAAATTTTTGTTGGAATTATCTTGTATTTTTTTAGTAAATCAATAAGAAGTAATTATAAATAGATATGATATACGTGTTAACAAGTATACGTGTAAATTGATATTATGTGCTAAGTGCTTATATGATTTTGTGATTGTACGTTATTATTTTGAAAATATGATCGGTATGAGCTATGTGTGTTAATTGTAAAGCGAAATAGGACACGATTGGGTAGAATAGAATTAGATGGTTAAGGTTATACGTGTACTGAAGTAGTACTTTACCTGTATATAGGTACGCATAGGAGGCTAGTTAAGAGCCAGAGAATGTGGAAATGGAATGTAAAGGAAGGAAAGAGATAATTATCGGGACTGACAAGTGATAAAGGAAAAGTGGATTTGTGATCGAAGAAAGGTCAATTAGAGACGGCGACGAATGTAAAGTGATAAAGAGTTAAAGTATTGGAAATGGAAACCCTGTGTATTGAGGCAAGTGTACTATTATCTGCTTATTGTTCAAGTGGGATAAGTTTGTTTCTGTTATTTATACAACGTTTCTGTCAAATTAGTTTGCAAGTTACTATCCCTCATTTATTGTTCAAGTGACGTGAAATCCTCTTGTATTAATTATCTGTACTTTCAAATTTCTTTCTTGCAAGCATCTATACCCTCTCTTTTAGTTTCAATAATGAGAATTTGTTCTATTAATTTATGATATTCCTTTTTAATTCATTTTGTTAGTGCCTATACTCTTTATTTTTATTTCCTGTGACATTCTTCTTCTGTGAATTATAAACATATATTCTTAGATTTTTCTATTATTGTTTATGCTCCTCACCTATCGTTCGGGTGACGATTTCTTTTAAAATCATTTTATTGCAATACTCCTCGTCCATGCTAATATTTTTCAAAGTATGTTTTCTTTCAAATTTATGTAAACTAATTCGAGGTTTATACTGTTGCTGAGGCATGTGTTGCTCAGTGACGGTTAAAGCCAAGAATGAATTGAGATCTTCTTAATTATTTAAACTCATTATTGTCATGCCGGTTCTGGCAGCTGAAGCCTATGAGTGCTTAGCTGACAAGAGTGAGACCTTAAATAATTGAGAATTTCTTAAATCTTTGTTTTAAGATATTTGAATCTCTCATGATAGTTCAAACTTGGTAATGGATTTTCACCAATGGACCCCTTTAGGAGAGGCTTTCTTCAAACTGTCCTACAATTTAATTGTCCTGGAGTTATTTTACAGATGATCATTTTTAAACTACTTAATTCACTTATGTTGATTCAACTTGACAATGTGTTGGTAAATTTATTAAATGCTTAGCACTTGACTATACCCTTGCTTTATCTTATAATTACAATTGTTGTTATTCATGTTGCAAGTAAATCATTTCACTCAAATGAACCATGTTTTTCGTCACTTGATCATTATATTAATTCGATTTGTCGTTGATATTATTGCTCTTAAATTTTCAGTAAATATGAATAGCTGTTTATCATATTCCCATTCAATAGTGCTGAAATTGTTGTCCCTATTTCACTGATATATTATGGAATAATACCCTTCTCTATATCGAACTTGTCGATATCTAGGTCAGAATTTTACTAGACCTCATTTCTTCTTGAGATTTGAGTTGTTAACCTGGAACGTGAGTTTCTAGGGTGCTTAGCTCGTTGAGGTGGTCGATTGTTCCGACACCTGACGTTCAGCTTATAGGATTGGACTGTTGTTTTTTTTTAAAATGTGGACCGTAAAGGGTCGGACCAGATTCGTGGTCAGAAGTTATTAAGGCCAATGTGTGCCGTGGATCCATTGAAGGACATTGCTGTGTGCGTTTGTCCGGGGTTAGTGCGTGACTGATCAGCAGCCTAACCTTATTGTTTTTATTAATAAAATGCAAAATAGTCCAATCCTATTCCATTTCCTGAGTTAAACAAAATGATAAATCTTTAAAGTTCTTGAGCTTCTGTAATTGTGAATTATTCCTTTGAGATAAGTTGGTCAGTGACATGTTTGTCAATGAATCATTGTAGTATTATTGTTTCACTATATTGTTCACTTGCTGAGCATTCTTTGGCTCACTCTTGCTTTATTTTCCTAATCTTTCAGTTAGGAATAAGGGTGGATGTCTACATCGTACGAGTCATATGAGAGCAATGAGGCAACTTTTACAGGATAGATCTCGAAGCTAGAGCGGTAAGCACAGTTTGGAGTTAAGCTACAGATCAGACGGTATAGTTATTGAAATCAGAGTAGTAGAGGAAATTGTAATAATTTGTATAGTTTAGATTCTTGTTTCATACCATAACCTGGTATCGATCCTCGATGAGGAATCAAGGGTGTAATAAGATTTTATTATATTTGTTAAATGGGAATTTGGTTTGGGTTGAATAGCAGGTGGATAATCCGATTTATGAATACATCATGTCAAAATTTTCTAAAATTCCTCTGTATTAAAGTCTAGTTTATCTACATAAATTCCAATACTGAATATTTCATTTCAAAAAGGTATATCTTAGTGGTGGGTGTTACAGTAAGGCTAACTCGTAGGCAACTTTTCCAACCTTCTTCAATACCTCAAAAGGTCCGACAAATCTTGGACTTAATTTTCCCTTCTTACCAAATCTTACTAACCCCTTCCACGGAGATACTTTCAACAAAACTTGTTCTCCTTCTTCGAACTCCATATTCTTTCTGGCCAAATCAACGTACTTCTTCTGTCGGTTTTGAGCTGTCACTAACCGTTTCTGAATAAGTTGAATTACTTCCTTGGTTTGGTGTACTAATTCTGGTCCGAGTATCTTCCGCTCGCCAACTTCCTCCCAGTATACTGGAGATCGACACTTTCGCCCATATAATGCTTCATACGGTGGCATACCAATGCTAGCATGAAAACTGTTGTTGTATGAAAATTCCACTAATGACAAGTGTTCATCCCAACTTCCTGCGAAATCCAGTGCACAAACTTGGAGCATGTCTTCAATTGTTTGAATCGTTCTTTCACTCTGACCGTCAGTCTGAGGATGATAAGCAGTACACATTTTTAATTCAGTGCCCAAACATTCCTGAAAACTTCTCCAGAATCTCGAATTAAATCTTAGATCTCGATTTGAGACTATTGATACTGGAACTCCATGTCGCACCACAATCTCTTTTATGTATAAGTGAACCAATTTGTCTAATGAAAACCTCTCATTTATCGGAAGGAAGTGTGCAGATTTCGTTAATCGATCAACAATTACCCAAATAGCATCATGATTAGCTCTCGTCCTTGGCAATCCTACCACAAAATCCATCGCAATGTGCTCCCATTTCCACTCGGGGATTTCTAATAGTTGTAGCATCCCACTTGGTCTCTGATGTTCAGCTTTTACTTCCTGACAGGTCAAACACTTACTCACCCATTCGACAATATCTCTCTTCATATCCGGCCACCAGAAGTTTCTTTTCAAGTCTCGATACATCTTCATACTTCCCGGATGAATCGAATACTTCGAACTGTGGGCTTCCTGTAGAATCTCATTCTTTAGCTCCGTCACATTTGGTATCCAAATGCGTGAAGAAAATCTCAATATTCCACTGTCATCTATTTGAGTGCATATTTCCTCACCTGTTAACTTTTTAACATCTCCGCACATGACTTCCTCCTGGCATCTGCGAATCTTTTCTAACAACTCGGGCTGAAACGTCATAGTGTAACCCTTATCTGTACTGCTTGTAGGCACGCAGACTTCTATTTCTAATTTTTCAAATTCTCTATATAACTCCTCAGGCATTGTAAACATGTTAATTTTCTCCTTTCTACTTAGAGCGTCTGCCACCACATTCGCTTTCCCGGGGTGATAGTTAATTGTACAATCATAATCCTTGAGCAATTCTAACCATATCCTCTGCCTCATGTTTAAGTCTTTTTGGGTGAAAATATACTTTAAGCTCTTATGGTCCGTGTAAATTTCGCACTTTTCCCCATACAAATAATGTCTCCAAATCTTCAAGGCGAAAATAATCGTGGCCAATTCCAAATCGTGAGTAGGATATTTCTGCTCGTGAGGTTTCAATTGTCTCGAAGCGTAAGCAATTACCTTACCGTGCTGCATTAATACACATCCTAAACCCTTATGAGACGCATCACTTTAGATCACAAAATTTCCTTTCTCGTGTGGCAGTGTCAATACAGGCACAGTCACTAATCTCTTCTTCAATTCCTGAAACTTTCTTCACATCTCTCATTCCACACAAACTTTTCATTCTTCCTTGTCAACTTTGTTAGTGGGGTGGCTATCTTCGCAAAGTCTTGAACAAATCTTCGATAATATCCTGCCAATCCTAAGAAACTTCAGACTTCTGTAGGTGTCTTGGGTCTCTCCCAACTCATCACAGCTTCAATCTTAGCGGGGTCCATTTTAATCCCTTCACTACTGATCACATACCCTAAAAACTGCACTTCTTTCAATCAAAACTCACACTTAAAAAACTTTGCTTATAACTTCTCTTATCTTAACGTTTCTAGAGATATCCTCAAATGCCCTGTATGTTCTTCTTTGGTCTTTGAGTATATCAAAATATCATCTATAAACATAATCACAAACTTATATAGATATTTCTTAAAAACCCTATTCATTAAATCCATGAACGCCGCTGGTGCATTGGTTAACCCAAACGCCATCACTAAAAATTCATAATGCCCATACCTAGTCCGAAACGCGGTCTTTGGAACGTCTTCCGGTCTAATCTTCAACTGGAAATACCCTGACCGTAGATCAATCTTACAAAAACAAGTCGCTCCCTTCAACTGGTCAAACAAATCGTCAATTCTCGGTAAAGGGTACTTATTCTTAATGGTCAACTTATTTAGCTCTCGATAATCGATACATAATCTCATACTCCCGTCCTTCTTTTTTATAAACAATACCGGAGCTCCCCACGGAGATACACTAGGCCTGATAATACCTTTTTCTAAGAGGTCTTGTAACTGAATAGCCAATTCTTTCATCTCTACAGGTACCATTCGGTGAGGAGCCTTTGACACGGGTTCGGTTCCTGGTGCTAAGTCAATGGTAAATTCTATTTCTCTATCTGGAGGTAACCCGGGGAGTTCATCTGGAAAAACATCGAGAAACTCATTCACCACGGGTATTTCCTCTATCTTAGGTACCTATTGCTTGGTATCCATGACATAAGCCATATAGCCCTCGCATCCCTGTCTCAACAGCCTCTTAGTTTGCATGATCGTTAAAAATCTCCTAGCCTGTCTCTGACCTCTAAAGGTAACTTCTACATTATCAGGGGATCTGAGTATCACCTTCTTATTCTTACAGTCAATTTGCGCATTGTTCTCTGTTAACCAATCCATCCCTAAAATTACATCAAATTCGCATAACTGGAAAGGTATCATGTCAGCATAAAAACAATGCCCTGAAATGTCTACCTCACAACGAGGACACACTTGAGTAACTGGAATTCGCTCTAAATTAGCTATTTCTATAACTATAGCTTCATGTAGCATACATATTTCACAATTCAACTTTCGAGCAAATTCTCTAGATATAAAATATTTCGTAGCCCCTGAATCAATCAATACTTTGGCATGTACAGAATTTATAGGAAGCGTACCTGCCACCACATCAGAATCCTTAACAGTTTCGTTCATGGTCATATTAAAGGTCCTAGCCAATGGTCGAACATTCACTGTTGGAGGTGCTTCTATTGCATGAATCATGGGATTAGCCGGAACTGGAGGCTTGACTAAAGGTACCTTACAATCTTTCATCACGTGCCCTCGCTTTCCACAGCGATGACAAACAATCCCTACTTTACATTCCCGAGCATAGTGTCCCTTTTAATTGCACTTATAACATGTCACCTCTAACTTAGCACACACTCCCGAATGCCTTTTCCCACAAGTCTTACATTCTGCCAAAGGTGGCCTGAGAAGCTTCTGTTGATTTGAATCTTGATGTCAACTTCCTTGTCCTCCATTTCTCGTTCCTCGTTTCTTAGAATTTCCATTCTTCCCTGGTTGGAACCCTGGTTTCTTATTCGGGACATTTTGAGAACTGCCCTGCAACTGTCATCCTTCTATTGCTCTTGCCTTCCTTTTCCTTCCCTCCTTCTCCTTAAAGTATAACTCACTTTCTCCTTCTGCAATCATTGCCTTCTGCACCACCGCTGCATAGGTATCCAACTCCAAAACCGCCAACTTACTGCGAATCCACGGCTTTAACCCTTGCTGGAACCTTTTTGCTTTCTTCCTGTCTATGTCCACATATGTCGGGACAAACCTCGCTAACTCGGTAAACTTAGCTTCATATTCCAACACACTCATATTACCTTGTTTCAGTTCTAGAAATTTCATCTCCATCTGATCCTTCATAAAATCTGGAAAATACTTTTCTAAGAACAACTCCGTAAATCTAGCCCAAGGAATTACCTCTATAGCTTCCAGAGCCTTCACTGACTCCCACCAGTACGTAGCCTCATTTTTCAGAAAATAACTCACATATTCAGTTTGCTTGTCTGCCGGAACCCCTACTGACTCAATAGCTTTCTCCATCTCCTTTAACCATGACCTCGCTTCTATGGGATCTGCTGCCCCTTTGAACTCTGGAGGTTTAACTGCCTGGAAAGACTTAAAGGTGACTACTGGAGGCACTGGTTGTTGTTGCTGCTGCTGCTGTTGCTGTGCCAACAACTGCTGTTGTAACTGTTGCTGTTGCTGTGCTAGGGTAGCAGTTTGCTGAACAAGGGTCTGCAATATCTTAACCAAAGCAGGGTCTATTTGACCTACAAGAGGTGGGTTGGCTTGTTCATCCCGATTGGGGGTTCGAGTATTTGCTCGAGCATTTTGTTTTTTCTTTCTTGGAGGCATATTTCTGAAATCAACGGACAATCATTAGGTTCAGATTCAAGAATCAATAAATCAAAAGAATCTAATTTAAGCAAACAGTGAATATACTATTGAAATATAATTCAAGGTTCCCAGCCATTACTCAGGTCAACACTTGGTTTACAAGGTGTAACAGGATACAAAAATCAAAGTTATACAAGGTATTCATGAATATCTGGTAGATGCATTAACGGAACAATAAACATAATGCTGAAATTAAATACGGTACTGAAAGTAAATGCAGTACTAGAAAAAGAAGTAGTGCTGAAAATAAATACAATGCTGAAAGGTAAATATGATGCTTAAAAATAAATAACAATATGAAAGGAATTTCACGCAGTTTTGCAAAAAGGAATCATCATATATGTCTGGTACAAGCGTAAAAACAACGCTTCGATAGAGGTTAAACATAATACTAATAGAGAAAACTGCTAGCATCTAGTCACAGTACAACAAATATCTACAGCAAAACTGGTTGCACTGTAAGTTTCGATATATTACTACCATTATACTATGCCTCTATATACAAGGTGTGTCATCGTGCTATCCTAACCATCACTGGTCCTCGCCTGATCCTCCCCATTGAGCTGATCCAAGAATATTATCCAGGTCCGCCATCACCAAGGCTAGAGTCATCTGATGTGTAACAACTACCGGCTCATCTCTAGGCATATTCTGCGTCCGAATCGAAATAACATTCCTGATCGCCTGCAAGCATCTCCGGACCTCCTCTAGCTCCGCCAATGCTCTGTCTCGTTGTCTCACCACATCTATCTCTACCGCCCTCATGGCCTGAAACTCTGCCACCTGACCCAGGAGATAATCCCTCTCTCTGCCCAATCGCTCATGCTCAAAGTACGGAACTGGCAATGGGGTATAACGATAGGCTGGCCCGTTAACCGAGCTCTGAGATCCTATATATGGTTGTATAACCCTCGGTGGTACCTGCCGTGACACTGGAGCCACTCCTACTGAGCCCTCATCTGGATCTGAGTCTGAGCTAGAACTAGGGGCCTGTAATAACATAATTACCTTATAATTAGACATACTAACTCTCGTATAACGATCCTAATCCTTCCTATTACTCTAACCTAGTTTCCCACCTAATTGTTTCAGTGACTGTGACCTGTAGCTCTGATACCAAGTTGTAACACCCTCACTTACCATTATTAAAATTATATACTTTTTATAATGAATTAAACATTAATATAGGAGAAATTTTAGAAAATTCGGCATGATGTGTTCGTAAATCGAACTAACCACCTGTAATCCAACCAAACCATCAATACTTCTAATCATCTTGTCCACATGCATAATAAAGTTCAAACCAAATAACTACATATAACTACTACTATCCAAGACCGCTCACAGGTCACAATATGAAACAACATCCAACTAGCTATTACAAACCAAATCCAAACTACATATTAATATTTTACAACCCAAAAGCGAAGTGAATTGTCTTAAACTGATATTACAACAATATAATATAAAATAGAGCTGACAGCGGACTACCCGTCCTATAACCTCAACTCACTGGCTGCCTCTATGAGACTGTCCGCTCCTTCTAGACATCTTCGAATTTAACTGAAGAAAACAGGGTTAACACAAAAGTGAGCCAATGATGCTCAGCAAGTATAATAATAATATATATATATATATATATATATATATATATATATATATATATATATATATATATAAATGGAAGCATAAACTAGAATTAAATCTGCAAGTCTGATTAAGATAAATGACTACCAACAATTTCAGGTGCTCAGGGAAATTTGAAAATATAATATCTTATTTAAGTCAAGAAATGGAATAGAATTGGACTATTAAGCATTTTATAAATAAAACAATAATAAGGTTAGGCTGCTCATCAGTCACGCACTAACCCCGGACAAACGCACACAGCAATGTCCTTTAATGGATCCACGGCACACATTGGCCTTAATATCTGACCACGAATCTGGTCCTCCCCGAAGGGCCTCTATTTTTTTAAAAAAAAACAACAGTCCAATTCTATAATCTGAATGCCAGGTGTCGGAACAATCGACCACCTCGACCAGCCAAACATACTGGAATCTCACGTTCCAGGTCAACAACTCAAATCCCAAGAATAAACGAGGTCTAGTAACATCTGACCTAGATATCGGCAAGTTCGATATAAAGAGGAGTATTAATTTGGAATATATCACTAGGAAGAATCAACAAGTTCAATTTTTACTGTTCGGGAACAGGACAACAGATATGCAAATTTTTTGAAATATAACTGAGCGATAATATCAACAGTAAATCAAACTAATATATTGAACAAGTTATGATAAGCATGATTCACTTGAAAGATAAGTGAAATAGTTTACTTGCCTTAACCACGTATTTACTGAAGTTGCTGGTTCCCTACGTCCTCAACTTTCGCCTTTCCTTTGTCCTTGGGATCTACACACAATTTAAACACTATTTTAGAATTCTATTTGACGTTTACTATTTACTACCACTATTTAACCTTAATCTACCCTTGCGAATAATCCCCTAAATCCATTTATTTATTCATATAACATCAATATATAACCTCTAATATAAGCTTTATCCATAACCAACAAACACTTAGCAAATAGTCAACAAATAATTAAATATAGTTCAATTAATAATTATACTAGTATTATAATCATATACATATATATTCGAAAAGTAATTTAAGATTTTAGAAATTTTTGACAGCATCCCCTTATATACATGTAACTACCAGTCGGAATACAACCGACATAACAAACAACAATCATCATTTACAATACAATCACAATCCAATAATCCATCGTGATAATATTACTAAGCAATTATATAAATTTAGAATTTAAAACAAGAATTTAAATTTATCGCGTAATTGTTAAAATTTAAATTTTTGGCTCAGAAGAATCATCATTGCCAATTACCATCGACTCAATTTAATATCATTGTCGATAGGGTAAAGTCCCGGTGGTACCCGAAATTGGGTTTCCGACTCGAAACTCCGCCAATAATAAACTACAATCGATATTCCACAATTAATCATCTTCTGAATAAATCAATTCGACTCATAATTTGGGAAAATTTAAGAAACTTTCGGATTCCATTGTACCACAGTATTACACATACAGCCACAATCAACCAAGCAAGTACAGTTAGCAAGTGAACCAACAAGAAAAGGGTGAATTAATTTTGTAACAGGAACCATAAATAACTGCTGAAACCACCGTTTAACCACAACACCTCAAAGATTCCTACCACGAATTGGCCATACAATCACACACAATCAGCCACGATTACACACACTCTGTAACACCCACACACACAGCTCATACATTCTCGCACACACAGTGTATACACACGCGAGACCCACTTGTTTAGCACCCATCTCAATATACACACACACACCCATCGAATCACACACCCACACTGCAGTAAAACCCGAGAAAAGAAAACGAAGAGAGGGAGGGAGGCACACTATAACATAGCATAAGCTTCACCCAACACCCACAATTTCATTACCTCTGATACGCACAAAAAAAAATCAGACGACCCACACACGGTTTTTACCGGAAACAGAGGAGAGGAAAAAGGGGTTGTACCAATTCCCAGAACACAGGATTAAAACGGGAGAGATTTTGGGAGAGTGAGGATGAGAGATTGAGAATGAATCTCCGAGAGGATTCCAGAGAGAGCAGGTCGAGAGATTGATGTTTTTGATTTAGTAAAATCTAATTAGGGATTTAAAGGAAACAATTGATTTGGGGAAAGAAAAAAAAATAGATTTCTAGGATTTCTTTTCTTTACTAAAAGTTATTAAAATAATCCTTAAAATCACAATTAATTACAAAAATAGGTGGAATATTAAATTTTAAAATTTTAAAATTTTAAAATGAAGAATGTAAAATTACGATCACCCACATATTTTTAAAATATTTTTAGGATCAAAAACGAATTAAATATGGATTTTACAAGATTAAATCCATAAAATGGAAAAATAATTCATAAAATTATTTTAAAATCCTCAAAACCAAAAATAATTCATCAAATATTTTTAAAAGTCATATAAACTAATAAAGTTAATAATGCAAAAGATCTCAGGATTTCTGGAGATCCCGATAATTATATAAAATTTACAGAAGGTAAATATAACACGATTAAATAGGGATAAATCCCCAAAAATATAATTAAAAATCCTCAGGCTTACACATCACATATAAATCATCAACTACGCCCACAAATATTATACCACACATACTTCACCTCCTCAACAAATTTTATACACCACATAATTCACATTTAATATTAAATAAATAATTATTATTACTAAAAATTTCTAAGGCGATATACCGGACACAAGACGCCTCTGGACATAAAATTGGGTTCCCAATTAGGCAACACAATGGCCTATAAGGTGCTGGACTTGTCCCACCAGAACTACAGCACAAAATAAAACATGCTGGACCAGCGTCACTTGGCCTCTTACGCGGCTCCAATCTGAAGGAATCCGTAGAAAACATTTTTGACGGAATCCCTCAAAATAAAACCTTTAAAATCATTTAGAACGTTTCACTTTTCGGTCCTTAAACTCACTGATAACAGATCAGCCCAGTTTAAGGAATTTTAAAACATTTTTAAATAAGTAAGCCATTTCGATTTGCATTTATAATGGATTAAGGGTCAGAGAAGCATTTTAAAGTAGTTGTATAAGGTTCACAAGATAGGGATTCAAGTATGATTCAAAGTATTTAAAAATATGGTTTAGTCCCGCACATAATAATATAAGGAGGTAATGTGAAAGAAATATTTAATTAACTCGGGTAGGTTTCAGAAAAATAGGATTAAATCAAACAAAAGGGTCACGAGCTAATGATGAATAAAGTAAATGTTAAGGTTTTAGAATTAAGGTTCCAGGGATTATAAGTAGTGTTTCATTTGGATTATAAGTAGTGTTTCATTTGGGTGGTTTAGGAAATAAGCGTAAAGAAAAGATTTATGACAGAGCAAGGCATGAATTATAATTTAAGGTTTATAGTTTAACAAGAATTAGAGTGAATTAGTGTGATAGTAGGGTTCAGGAGTTTAAACAATTATTCGTGGCATCAACGATAAGGTACGAGAGTTTAAAAAATTAATTCATAAAGATAAATAACAGGGTACAAGAGGTAAGCAACAATTTATAAGGAATAAACACCAAGGTACAGGAATTTAATCACAATTCATAAGCAGTTCATGAATTCCGAACTTCAACATAAAGTTCGAGTCACTTGCCTTAATAAGGTGCTTTCACACTAGTAACTTAGCTCAAAAGCCCTCAACCTTTTCCTTTCCTTTTTCCCTTAAGTCTACGTCCTTCGAATCTACACATATAAAAACACTATTTCAGAATTCTATTCAATATTCGACGTTCGTCTTCAAACATCTAACCTTAATCTACCCTTGCGATAATCCCTAAATTTATTCACTTTATTCATATACTATCAACCCTTGACCACTGACATATATAGATATATAATTAAAGCTGACAAGCATTTAACAATTAATCACATAAACAAAATATAATCCAATACCACTTCATACTAATAATACATACATATATACATATACTCGAGAAAATAAATTTAAGATTTTTAGAAAATTTTGACGGCATCCCCTTTATACGGGTAACTGCCAGTCGGAACATAACCGACACAACCAACCAACAATTATCACTTGAAATACAATTACATTCCAATAATCCACCTTGATAGTAATACTAACCAATTATGAAAATTCGAAATTTAAAACACAAAAATAAAAATTATCGCGTAATTGTAAAAATTAAATTTTGGCCCACGTATTCATCATTGCCAATTTCCATCGACTCAAATTAAATCACTGTCGATGGGGCAAAATTTCGAGGGTACCCTAATTTGTATTTCCGACCCGATATTCCGCATAAAATATTATACGAGTAATTCACAATTTATTTCTCGGAATTTATCATCCAGAAAATCAATCTATAATCACAAAAAACCGCCAAATAAATCCACAAGGAAGTTATGTAACAACAAGGTCAAAGCACAGCAATTTAAATCACAGGAATTTTAACAGGGCACAACCTTGAAGCACCACAACATTACGAGACTGTTAGGTCCCGTATGATGGCTATTTTAAGCTAGAAGGAGGGGGGTTGAATAGCTTAATATCCAATTAAAAATTATTATGGCGTTATAAAAATATTTTTCCCTTTTAAAATATTTTACCGAGTCGTTAGAAGTTTATAAGTGCGGAATTAAAAGACAAGGGAAGAAAATACCACGCAGGAGATTTTATCCTGGTTCGCGATGGCGCAACCCCTAATGGATTCGCTCACCCCTACTCTAGTCCCCGAGCTCCTCTCCGGACTCGAGATTTTCCCGTAAAATAAACTTGCTCCTTTAGTAGGTGGAGAAGCATTTACAACCCTTAAAAATATTTTTCTTTGTTCGTAACTACCCGTTACCATCTCAAAATAAATGTAAACACATACACAACTTATCTTAGACAATAACTCCCCGCTATTTCTTCAAAGTTGATGTAGAACCTCTGGTGTAGACTATTGATTCTTGGCTTTTGTCGGTCTTGGGTCTTAGATGAAAGATCTTGGGTCTTTCCTCTTCTTCACGGTGCGAAGACTACTAACTCCCCGTTAGTACGTCAAGAACTTGGGTCTTAGAACGAGAATCACCTCACTTTAACTTCACCTCACTACAAAAGTTAAAAACACAATATCTACTAAGCAATATGTGGTTAAGCAAGATATATAATAAAATCGTGCAAAACTAGCGGGTTACAGCGCTAGCCACGAAGGACGCTATTATGCATTAAAATATTATTCAACTCACAAGTGTGAGGATGAGAAAGAAAAATTCAACTTGAAACTGCGAGGACCGTGAAATAAAAATTCAATCGCAAGTGCGAGGACCGTGAAAGAAAAATTCAACTCGCAAGTGCGAGGACTGTGAAAGAACGCTATTATACGTTAACTATATACGTAGTGCAGAAAATAGTAAATAACGGCAAGGGTTAAGTCACACGAGTGGACTTGACGCACAAGCGGTATTAGAACGGAACGTTAATATTCAATTAATAATACTAAGTTATATCTTGTGATTTTAACTTCTTTCACGAAGTTTATGTGATACGAAGTATTCTTTTAAAGAATGTCCCACGAAGCACTATAGATACTAGTTGGGAATCCATAAAAATACTTAATCGTACCAACTTTGACTTATGTCAAATATGCAAGTCTTTTTAAGCTACTAGGCTTAAGACTTTTAAGATGTATACTTGCTTTTGACTAAAGTCAATGTCAAAGTATAATCTTCTTTTAACTTCTTGTACGAAAAAAGTTTATGGCCACGAAAAATAAAAAGTAAGTGCGATAAAACAAGTGGCTAAACTTGTGCTTTAAGAAGCTTAGGTTGAACGAAGTATTCCTTTAAAGAATATCCCACGGAGCACTGTAGATGTTAGTTGGGAATATGTCAAAGATAATCTTTCTCTTTTGTAAAAAGACCTTTGGGATCTTTAAAATAGATCCAAGAATAGAGATTAAGATGAGGTATAGAAGTTAAGCACAAATCTCAAATATAAACACAAGACGAAGCTAAATATTACCACTTTAAGAAGTCGCCAGAAAAAGTTCACCGGAAAATTCGGTGGAGGTTCGGCCAGATTTTGGACGGTGGTCGAACTTTGGGAGCCCTTCGGGAGGCCGGAAAGTGGTGGTAGATGAGCTATCTTGGGTGAACAAAGCTTGGTTGGATGGAACTAAGCTTGGTGTATCAAAAACCTTGTATATATGGATATATATTTAGGAGAGAAAAGGTTTTTGAGATGAAGTAGATGAAGAGAGTGTTTGAATATTGAGAGAGAAAGTCTACTTCAAAAATCCCAGCAATAATATGGCTCTTAGCTTGTCTTTGAAATGGTGTGTGGAGGGGGGTATTTATAGATAGGGTTGGGTGGAAGGGATGGTGGAGATTTAAAGTAAAAGGAGTGGTTGAGAATGATGAGGTGGAAAGTGGTTTGTGTTAGTTGGGAGTGGTTTTGTGTTTCTTCCAGGTGGGTTTGGTATTAGAATACCAGCTGTGTTTGAGCTCTAATATATTGTATCGGACTTGTACCAATTAATGATTAAATACGTAACACGTATCGTTAATTAAATATCCGATAACTACGAAAATACCCAATAAATAATTATAAAATTATGGAGCACTTAGGAATATTATAAAATAATATTCTAGAATGTTTAGTAAATTTTGGTCAAGGTTGACTTGGTCAAACGTGGTCAACTGTTGACTAACTGTCTCGATTTTCATGCCCAGACGAATATTCTCAAAAAATTACGAAACTTTAACCATGCATAGAAAATATTATTTAAATGATCAATCTCAAGTTTCAAGTCATTCTAGCAGGTGAAAGTATTTTATTTTGATTTAAAACGATTAAATTAGCTTTCGGTTCCGAATAAAATACGATTGGTCTTTTCTTGAAATAGATAAATCTTTAGACCAATGTTTTGACTAGAATAATTACTTAGAGTATATTTCCTAATATATAAAATATTTTGAGAGTGTAGGAAATATTTTTGAATAAATAAAGTAATTTTCTTCGAAATATAATATAATTGAGAAGCGGGAGAAAAATTACTTTAAATATTTCTGGCAAGAGAGGAAAATATTCCTGAGAATAAAAAGTCTTTTCTAGGATGAGAAAAATACTTTGAGTGTGAGGACAAAATATTTTTTGAATAAAAACATATTGTTTTTTAGTTTAGCATGAGTTCTCTAAAGAACATTAAATCTCGAATATTCTTTGTTCGAGCTTGTCGCCTTATTAATATCGTAAAGGAGATCTAAAAAATATCAAACCTCGATATTTCTTTTTCGATCTTATTGCCTTGGTGTAGAGATATATTCCGTAAAATTTATTTTGATTTTTCAGCAAATTGGAATATCTCTTATATATAAAATAGGATGATAAATCTTTGCTAGAATTGACCATTTGACTTTTGACCGAATCAATTAAATAGATGACCTAGTGGAGAGGATTCTACGTGTATTTAAAATTTATGTTAAATCGTATAAATACCAAAATAAATATTATATCGAAGATATCCTTTCAATCTTCCCATTTTTGGTATTTGACAAACAAACATAAAATTTAAATTTTAAAAGTGTGTGATTCCCCTTAGTGTATACATAATATTTGAAAAATATTTTCGCACGTAATGAGTAAGGGGAATACTACTTAACATTCCTCTCTAAAGACATTAATTGATTCCTGCAAAATAAAACAATAGTCAGATGGTGTAAAGAAATATAATATAGCAAAATTTTAAATTTTCGAATAGTAAATACACTATTCTCTCTTCCCCTTTTGTTTGGTATATTACCAAAAATTTCTTTCTTCCCTTTTGTTAGAATAATAAATATCCTCTTCTCTCGAAAGTATTTTATGAGCATGCATGGATAACATATATTCATGTCGTACTATTCTCTCTTCCTTCTTACAATATATAGCTTGTTTATCACTTAAGGAAGTAGGGAGATAACTCTTGGAAACAATATATTACACATTTTAGATAAGCATGCTGTTAAGAATTGTACTATGAGGCACATAGTGTTAGCATGCTAATTTTTGAAATGAATTGGCAGGCAAGGATAATCATAGTTAAAATTAGATTTTAAAACTTTATGTGTAGATTACATTAAATCATAATGATAACTATCATAATGACAAACGAGATCAACCTGTGTAATTCGGGCAATTAATCAACCTGTGAAAATATGCTATACTCGAGAGATTATAAATGTATATCTTACAAACCAAAAGTAACGAGTTTTTACTATTACAATCCTTACAAATCATACAGTTCTTGTCAGATTGTTACAAACATTACCAATTATCACAGACCGTACTAATACAAACTAAGTAGTTCACTTATAGCTGAAGAAAATGTTATGAATTACAGAAAAACTTGTCTAATACAGTCCAGGCATTTTGGTTACATACGTATTTGCTAATACAATCTAGACAGTTTACACATGAACTTATTCTCTTCTAGCCAGTTCCAACCGTATTACACCAACTTTAAAACTACAACTTATAGAATTTTACAAAAGAATCAAGTGGATACATGATCTATTTCTAACACAATCTGAGTACATTTAAATCTTCTAGAACTGTTACATCACTGGTTACATAATTGAAAAATATCAAGGCCACAGCTGCAATATCAAGCAAAATAGTAATTACCTTATGAGCATAGTTCCAGCATTGCAGATCTTATCAGATTGCAGAGGAATAGAGACAAACTAAGGACACAAATTTCAGTACAGAACAAAATAGATACATAATATATGATTCATAGTGATATGGTGACAAGAGTAATGACATCAATAAATATGACAACTGCAGAACATACATTACAATTCAAAAATTGTTCTTTATCAATCAATGAACCACACTGATTAACTAGAACAAGGTTCTATAGACATTTCAACTTACATACCAGTTTCATGACTTAAAACAAGTCATACCAACTATTATAGACAACTAAACTTATGAACAAGATTTCAAACCAAAGTCACATGTGAGATAAACAGGCTCACAGTCATAAACAAGGTTAACAAAGCATTACAAGCAGAGATTACAATTAAGAACATAAAAAATGGCTAGAACAGCCAGAGAACAGAGTACAACCATAGCAACAACAGCTGATCAGTAACCAACTTAAGCAGAGATTAGAAATAACAGCAGAGTTTAGAAACAGCAGCATTCAATCACAGAAAAACAAGCATCACAGTCAAGCTATGGCATCCTCCATAGCAGCCACAAACCCAAGTTCACCGACCATGTTAGGGAGACCATTAGAGTCAAGTAATTCCACACCAGCACCAACAGTTTCTAATTCATTTATAATTTCAGCATTATTAACCATTTGTACTTGAAAGGAACTCAAAATTTCCATGTCTCTTACCCTGTTATTACCCATGGTAATGGCAGCTAGACTCTCTATAAAACTCAACCTCCTTTTTATATCTTCATTTTCAGTTCTAAGTCTCCTAATCTCTAAGGTTTGTTCTTCAAACATAACCCTAGAAGATTCAGTCTTATTTAAGTAAATGTCCTCTTCCCTAATATTCTTAGGGAGATCAATAGCAAAGACTTCCTGGGGTTGACACAAGATTAGGGGTGCTTGAGGCCTAATACGGGCAGGTATGATATAAGAGTCGGCAACAGATGAGTGATCAAGATGAGTGTGGATATGACAGATGTTAAAGATAGAAGATATCATGAGCCCATAGGGCATGTAACCAACAAAGTTTACATTTATCAAATTTAAGAGAATCATATAAGAGATGTTGAAATTAATTTTGTTAACAGACAACAAAAACAGAACTTTCATTTCAAAGAAATCAAAGTACTTACTTTGATTTGGTTTGGGCAGAACATTAGCTCGAATAAACAAAGCCAAATGTTGAAAAACAAGAGTAAAGTGTTTGTAATGGACACCACAGTGTTTATCACAAAGACCAAGTGGTACATCAGAATCACACAAGACAGACAACATGATTTTGAATTCATCCTTATTAAACATGAAATGTGAATAGATATCAATGCATGGATGCTCAGTATCTTTCAAACAAGCAGGTAGATGAAGTGCAATGTTGATGGTTTTATGGTCTACTAGGATGGTTTTCTTATTGACACATGAAGTGTAAAGGTTTTGGAATGTTTTTAGGGTTAGGGTTAGGAAACTGTTTTCTTGTATAGACTTTTGGCCAGTAGGGTTTTCTTGGTATAGGCCTGTTAATGTTTAGGAGTTGGTACTTGGAACTTTGGTAAAAAGGTATATAAGGGCTTTTGAAATGTGTCTTTTGTTTCTTGAGGTATATAAGGGCTTTTGAAATGTGTCCTTCGTTTCTTGAGGTTTCTGAGTTTTTGTAGCCTAGGGGGTATAACCTTAAAGTGTGGAGTTCTTGAATGTATGAACTGATTGTGTTCCATATCTTCAAGAAGAAATGGATTAGAAGAATTTGGTTTAGAGTTAGAGTTTGAAGGGAGTTTATGAAACTCCATGTTTTTGGATAAGTGTATGAGCTAAGAGAGTGCATGTGAGTGAGATGTGTGTATGTAAATGGACTCATACAATGACATGCTTTATATAGACTTACACATAAATTTGAATTCTGAAAATGAAAACTATTCATGCACAAATATAGATGTCAAAACAGTGTGAGATGTAATTAAAAAAATGCAGGTTACTGATTTTGAAATCCGGATATGTAAGCAAAAGATTTAAAAAATTACTAAGGGATGGTGCAAAGATATTCAGTCCAAGTAAGATATGCATGTATGTGGGTAGTATGTGAGAATAAAAGAATGTATTTATGAAGGGACAGAAAAATAAAGTCTTTATAGAAATAGTATATAGGACACAGCAGGAATAGTTTGGAAAGCACACAGCAGACAAGGACTGCAAAAAGGTACAGTTAAAGGACAGAGACCCCACTGTGATGTCATGCAAGTTTGAAAAACAATGTGCAGGTCTTTTGTAAACATGTACTAAGCATTTAATGTTGTACATATGATTGATGTGAAGTTGACACTCTTTAAAAGGTGCAAGATGCTTTGAAAAGTCAAATTAGGATAGAATACAAATATGTATCATGCACGGATACTAACACATATCTTATCCAAGTAAAATTTGATAAAGTAACATATAGAGATAGTACAGTGCATCACTTAGAGACTAACCAGCACAGACAAGAAATGTGACACACAAATTGTACATAAATTATAACAGTTTATTATACATGACCTAGAAACTATGTGACCAATCACACCAGTGATCCAGATGCTGGGATTCTCTAAGGGATTCCCAGCCAGGTCTTAATGTGAGGGCATTGTGTGTGTAGTGACATGCATGAATTAATTATAAGAACTGCAATAAACCATTCTCAATAAAAACTCATTAGTACACAGGTTCAATATCCACAATACATGTTGTAGTCACATAGTCATATAAGAAAAACAGAATCATTTCTTCATGAGATTATAATAAGGTCATGGTCAAACTTATTTGACACAGATATACAGATTGGCATTACCAAATAAACATCCAATATCTTAACAAATGTATACACCCTTGTCATATACTCATTTAAGATTACACATCATCAGCTTGTGAAATCTCAAGCACTTTGGTTCTCCGAATCACCATTAATGAACACACAGAAACAAATATTCAGATTGTTCGAATCAACATACACAGCAGAGTTTATTCATTTAATCACTTAATTCGAGTTTATTGAAAAATAAATCTTACCATATCCCAAGAACTAAGCCTAGTTCATTGGGTCTTACCTGGTTAACTTAGTCACGGACTGAGTCAACATCCCGAGTCAACTCAACGAGTTGAGGTCAAATCACCCGAGTCGACTCACTGAGTCGAATTAGATCGGTCGAGTTCCAAGCGAGTTTGTAACGATTCCATTACTAATTTCTTGTTTCTTCACTTGATATCATATCTTTTGAATGAATCGAGCACCTGTAATCAATTTCTCATAAAAACTCGTAAGGGTTTTGAAAGTAAACAAAAAAAACAAACGGTGAGTGTGTGTATAGATGTATACATATATTATATATGTCAATTTCGAGTGATAATCGTTGATCCATTGAGAAGATTATCAATTTATGTCAAAACCAGTTCATTATAACCAATCGCAGCTTTGAATAGTATCAATTTGATCGATTAATTGATACATAGGGATAGATATATATATGTATATAAACTAATTATAGTGTTTAATCGCCAGAGAGATTTAGGAACTTAGGGTTGTACGGCGAGAGTCGAAGAGAGATAAGAGAGAAGTGGCGAGAGAGAAATGAGAGATTTAGGGTTAGAGAAATGAAAGGCTGCATAAATAGTACATACTACTCGTGTAAATTGTGTATGTATATTTTAAGTAACCAACGACTGAGATTGTTTCACCCTTATAACGAACGGACAAGATTTTAGGGTTTGAACAATTGGGCCGGGTCAATTTTGAGTAAAAGCTGGATTGGGCTTGGTTGCATGGACTGGGTCAATATTTGACCATAAAATAATCAAAAAATAATATATATTTTAATAAAAATAATTTTGTAAAATCAAAAAATATATATATATAATAATAATATATAGATATTTGAAAATATTCTAATATTTTGATTCTTTGTATGTGAATTTAAATATCACAATAATATCTCAAAAATATTTTCGAAATAAATTCAAAAATATTTACTTGAATAGTTTTATCTAATTGATAAAATAATAAGAATCTCAATAAAACCCGGTCGATAAAGTTCCATATGTTATCATTATCGATGAATCTGAGTTTTAGAGTCCCTTAGAATTCGATCAAGAAGATCTCTTTTTCATGAGATAACTATGATAAATATTTTCACAAAATATATAAATATAGATAATATTTATATAGATGTATAAACCATTATTTTGGAAATTCCAACATTCCTAAATCCAAACGGAGTTTAGTGAATCTTTCGAAATTTAATGGTTTTGTGAAAATGTCAGCGAGATTGTACTCAGTTTCGATATGAGTCATTTTTATATCGCCTTTATTGACATGATCACGCAAGAAATGATGTCTCACATCTATATGCTTAGATCTTGAATGTAACACGGGGTTTTTGCTTAGATCAATAGCACTCGTGTTATCGCATAAGATGGATATTACATCAAATTTAATATTATAGTCGGCTAGTGTTTGCTTCATCCACAATATTTGAGCACAACACTTTGCAGCCGCTATATATTCAGCTTCTGTTGTGGAGATAGATACCGAATTTTGTTTCTTGGAAAATCAAGAGACCAAGTATCCTCCGAGAAACTGACATGTACCACTTGTACTTTTTCTGTCGACTAAATGCCCAGCATAGTCCGAATCAGAAAAACATACCAATTCAAACGGTACTCCTTTAGGATACCGAAGACCTACATCAGTGGTTCCTTTAAGATATCTCAAAATCCTTTTTACCGCGGATAGATGAGATTCTTTAGGTGCTACTTGAAATCTAGCACACTTACAAACACTATATTGTATATCGGGACGACTTGGAGTTATATAAAGCAGGCTACCGATCATACCTCTATATTTCTTAGTGTCTACGGGAATCCCGTTAGGATCTTCTATTAATTTCTCAAAAGTAGACATAGGAGTAGATTTGGGTTTGGCTTTATCCATTTCGAATTTCTTTAACATCTCTTTACAATACTTGGATTGAGAGATATGGATGCCTTCATCAGATTTCCTAATTTGCAATCCTAGAAAGAAATTTATGTAAGAACCCGAATTTTTGATAGAATTAAAACTTTTCTTATTATGATTAAGTGCATCAGTGAATAGTGATTTTGTGGATGAATAGTGATTTTTGCGAACCAAGAAATTTTTCATGCCATCCTATGTACGAGATATGGTATGGATATTCCGAGGTCATATTAGTGATCTACGGAGTAAATAAGTGTATGTAAAGACGATCGGAATTCAGAAATTCCGGTTTCTATTTTGGTGTGATATTTGACCGGGCAGTGAATTATATATCAGTATTATCAAGAAATGAGATATTAAATTTGAGGAATTGAGGATTTAATATTTTCGAATTTTATTATAATTGATTTGAGAATTTAGAACGAAAACCACTGAGACAGTGAAACGAACGTTCTAGAAACCGTTGAGACTTTATAACGAGATTAAACGATAAAGTGAACAAATTATGGATTTCGGATTGAGTTCATTACAAGATAATATATCCTACATGGTCGTCAAGAGAATTGAATGATTTAATCAAAGGTTAAATCAAAACCATTTAGGATTTAAGTGATGTAAATCACTTAAATCAAATCAAAAACAAAACAAATCAAAACCAAGCTTCTTGAATACTCTTTGCACAAGCCCCAAGGTGATCAACACAGCCATATACCACTGATAATATCTAGATATTATGATCAAAAGGTGAGTTGAACAAGTCAAAGAGAGAAAGAAAGCAAAAAGCTCTCCATCTCATTGTTTCTCCAAAACTGCCCAGCAAGAACAGCCATGGAAGAAAAATTCATATCTCCACTTCTATCCATCATTAAATCTCCAAATTTTAACCATAGCTTCTCCACTCCATGGGTAACATTCGTTCAAAATTTTAAAGCCAACAAAGGAGTTTAGCCTAGTCAAATCCCTCCCCCAAGTTGAAGAAGCTGAACTGCCCTGTTACTTTGGCAGTTTCTGGACCGATCTTCAAATGACAATAAGTAGATCTTCAAGCATCCCCTGGTGATGAGCTAGGACTCAAAAGAAAGCTTATGAAGATCCCAAGGTGTGGTAAAAATATTAGCAAAAAGCTCTTATTTTTCGATTTGTTATGAATTTTACAAGATGAGGAGGAATACTAACTTCAAGTTGTTTTCTTGTTTTTATCTTAAGGATTTAGCACTTTAAGGACCATCTAAAGCTTGTTAAAGGTTTATAAACACTTGATAGTGTTGTTAGAGAATCCAAGGAGGTAAAACCCTAACCCACCCTTTGAGGTCATATGAGTTTTGATGATTGTTTTGATGTTATATGCTTAAGAGATCATGTTTAAGTGTTTTAGTGGTTATTTAACTTTGTAAAATATGAAAAATGGTGGGTCTTGGATTGTAGCCACACCACTGGCCTTAGAGAAGTAATAAGGTTGTTTGTTGAGGTTGTGTATGTATGGTATGCCCGGTGTGGCTTGGTTATGTTGTGACAAAATGGAAACGTCCGAGTTATAGCCGTCGTAATGGCGCAATTTCGTTAATCCTTAAAAACAGTTAATGTCCGAGACCATAAAGTCATTTATAGCATCACCACTGCCTATGGTTACAAAATATGATTGTCTAGTTTGTTTTGCCGAAAGAATCGAGTTAAAAGAGTTTACGGTTTAAGAGTTATGCTAGTTTTAGTGAAAGTGGTTTAAAGGATTTTATCGCAGAAATGAAACTACTTTGATGCTAAGTTCGAGACCCTTAATAGTCGAATTAGAATGTGAAATTTGGTGATAAAATGTTAAAGACAGTTGGAAAGGTGTGTGCGATGGTTTCAAGTTAAAAAGTTTATTTTTTGATTTTATAAAAATGCGTAAGCCGAGGTTGCGCAAGTGAAAACCCCTAAGAACACAACTAGAAACCAAACTTATAAGTGCTTACATATGACTTGAATTCGAGGACCGTTTTCGAACCAAACTTACGACTTAAGTATTTGACGAGTAACATGGACTTAGTATGAATCTAGAGTGGGCAAGTAATGCCTTGGTTGTGTTTCGCTTACGTGTTTAAACATTGAGTTATAAGTGGATTATCGAGGGGATTAACCGTATGTTTTTCATTTGATTTGTCTAGATTGTCCGACTTTGTCGCGAACCCCTATCACTTCTCGAACATCAGGCAAGTTTTCTAAATCTATACTTTGAAGTATTGATGATATAATACTGCTTTTGCCATGTATAAAGTTGTATAGTTTTGCGATATATCTTATTTCCTGTTGAAATAGAATTTGACCTTTGGATTATATACGATCTTTTGAGTTAAGTATTTATGAACCGGTATACCTTGTAGCTCTAAATATAAGGGCATATTCATTATTTTCAACTCTAAACTGGGAGTCGGCATTTTGTGATATAAAGATAGTCGTGGAAACCCGGAGGGATTCCAGCGACATATTATTATTTATTTTGAGGAATGATATTTATAAACATTAATTATATTTCCATAAAGTATTAATTACTTAGAAACCATTCGAGGAATGTTATTTGAATATGATATCATTCCAGGAATTGTATTTGCTTACTATATCTTTCGAGGGATGTTATTTGAGTATTATCTCGCTCGAGAAATACTAAATGAATATTATTTCTGTTAAATATGCTATTGGAAGGCATAACTGTTTTCAAAAGTATATTGTGATACTTGTTTTACGAATTGATATTGGCTTATAAGCTATATATGAATTATATTAGTTATAAGCCGGATGTTTCACTAAGACCCTTAGTAAAGGGCATATAATTTTCATTCTTTAAATATAGACCGGGAGTCGGTATTTCTGTGTATCTTGTGATTATTTTCTGAGGAAAATATTAGATAAATGTTTTTCCTTATTTCTTTAAGGAATATTATTTCGAATATTCATTTAGAGTTTTATTTATTAAATGAATATTATTTTGAATATTCATTTAAGGATTTGATTTATTTAATGAATATTATTTTGAATATTCATTCAAGGATTTATTTATTTAGTGAATATTTTTATATATTCATTCGAGGGTTATTTATGATCAATATTTTATATTAAAAATATTCTTTAAATATTTATGATTTGATAAATATTCTTTGAATATTTATTTAATTCTTTTAAACTAGTTTTAAAAATGATTACCTTATTAAAAATTATCTTTGACCTTCAAATATTATGTAAAATATTTCTGAGCTTTATTATGATTATTTTATCAAGGGGGGTTCCCAAAACTTTATTTTTCCATTTAAATCTATCTTATAAGAAGATTTAAATGCTCGCTCAAAACTTTCAAAATATAAGGGAACCTTACTTGAGAACTGTTATTTATGATTGACTGCCCGGTCATAAATTTTTGAAAGTATTATTTTCACTCGTATCTTCATCTCTAAACATCAAAATGAGTCTTTTTGTTACTTCCTCAACAATCGAGGGGTAAAATTGATGGAACAAGTCGATACCCATTAACAAGCAACAGCTTGGGAAAGTGAATTTTCCTTTCCAATTAGATACGACTACTTTGTGGAGTCTTATCAACAATTATTATACTTGGGGAAAGGAGGATGAGCTTTACATTTCAAAGTCATGGATTCTATTCGAACTAGGAGTCGTGTAAGAGGCCGAGTAGCGCCGGTCCATCCAAAAGGCCCAACCGTTGACCAGGGAGATTTAAAAGGGCGGTAAACAAGTAAATCCGTCAGTTCTTCCTTCTACCAGTAGTAAAACCAATTTGAGCTGTACAATCGATGACTGATCATCGTAAGGATTGGAACAGCGGGCGTGATGAATACTCCAGTATTAGTTCATCATCCAATTTGGATATTTCTTCAACATTATCGAGAGCACCCCGATCGGAAAGCTACTGTTGGGTGACCGATAAGTGTTGGCAGAAAGTGTTCAAAACTAAAGTTGCAATAAATCACCTTGTAACTTCATCTTTTATCTGATTTTTGATGACTCTGTTGATACCTTACATAACAAGAGTTATGATAAGGAGGTTGTTTATATTGAATCACCTTATAACTTCATCTTTTAAGTTATATTTTGATATTATGCTTATACTTTATATACCAGATATTTTACGGAAAGGTTATATGCAATTACCTTGTAACTTCATCTTTTATATTATACTAGAACTTTGTTCATAGTATGAATAACAAAAGTTTGCAAAGATATTATGATAATGATATTTGAAGTACTACAATGGTACTATTTTTGAATATATTCCGATAGGGAAATACTTTCGGTAAAAAGACATTTTGACAATTATTGTCTTATACCCGCTATATATTCTGGGTTTGAATTAAAGGCAAAATTATACCATACTTTCATTACCTTGCTGAGCTATCGCTCAATCTTGCTATTGTTTTATATATATTATATAGCAGCGAAGCAGGATTCCAATGGGACGGCACATACACCGCAAGGCGTTTCCATAAACAGTTTCTAGCAGTGATCCCGAGAGTAGTACGAACCGGTCGAATCAAGCTGCAACTTTTGGTATTCATCTTATGTATAGATAGAATGGTATGAGAGGATTGTGAGCATCAGAAGGCTAAGTTGGTAATGTAACATTACTTAGAAGTTGTATCAGTGACAGATTCAAAAGACATTTGGGTATTGTAAAAAAAAATTATTTATTCCGTAGTTGTTATATTGTGTCATTTCTGAGACTCTAACCTCTGTGTGTGTGTGTGTGTGTGTGTGTGTGTGTGAGATATATATGGTGGGGTCACAAGCAGTTGAATTGTGTACATTACAAGTAATACAGGTAAGGCAAGGAGTAAATGGATCGTGACTACTTCAAATCCCTAACCCCGGATTTGGGGCTGTTACAATTTAATTCTCCCATCATACTTATTTCGAATTCTTTGCTCATATTATCATAGAATTCTTTACATAGTGCATCATTGGTTGGACCAAAAATGATGTCATCCACGTATATTTGTACGAGTAAGATATCATCTTTTTCTTGTCTCGTAAATAAGGTTTTATCGGCAGTTCCCATTTTGAAATTATTCTCTAATAGGAACTTTCTTAACCTTTCGTACCAAGCTCTTGGAGCTTGTTTCAAACCATATAGAGCTTTGTATAATTTATATACATACTCCGGATGTGTGGCATCTTCGAAACTGGGAGGTTGTTTTACATAAACTTCTTCTTCTAATATCCCGTTTAAGAAGGCCGATTTGACATCCATTTGGTATACTTTGAAATCTTTATGACACGCGTAAGCTAACAACATTCCAATCGATTCAATTCAAGCTACGGGTGCATAAGTTTCATCGAAATCTATACCTTCCATTTGGGTATAGCCTTGAGCGACTAATCTTGCTTTATTTCGAACAACTGTTCAATTTTCATCTAACTTGTTTCTAAAAACCCATTTAGTTCCAATTATGTATCTTCGGGTTTTGGAACAAGTTCCCAAACTTTGATACGAGTGAATTGTAATAATTCGTCTTGCATAGCCGAGATCCAATCCTCGTCTAGCAAAGCTTCTTTCGCGGTCTTAGGTTCTATTTGAGATAGAAAACTAAGATGATTCACAACGTTTTGTACTTGTGACCGCATTTGAACTCCTTTGTTTAAGTCACCAAGAACATTATCCCAGGGATGACTTTTAATTATAGGAATTTCTTTTGGGAGTTCAACTTCCATTTCGACCAATTCTAATGGGTTTCTTGGAACAGGGGTCCCGAGATCCATATTTTCAAATTGTCGAATCATATTTTCTACATCATCTTGTTCGACATCGTCTTTTTCAACAAGATCTTTGTATTTTGGTGGTGGTTTACTTTCATCAAATACTGCATTCATTGATTCTTCCACCACAAGAGTTTTGAGATTTAATACTCGATAAGCTTTACTGTTTGTAGAGTATCCAAGAAATATACCTTCACTTGACTTAGGGTCAAATTTAGTAAGGTAATCTTTCGAGTTTAATATGAAGCAGTTATTTCCAAATACTCGAAAATAGCTTAGTTTCGGTGTTTTGCCAAAGTAAAGCTCGTAAGGAGTTTTTTGCTTTAAAGGCCTTAACAAAACCCGATTAAGAATATGGCATGCGGTAGACATAGCTTCGGCCCAAAAATATTTAGGTCGATGATATTCATTAAGCATTGTGCTAGCCATTTCTTGTAAGGTTCTATTTTTCCTTTCAACAACTCTATTTGATTGTGGAGTATACGGAGCGGAAAAATTATGTGTTATACCATTTTCATAACAAAAATTGGTAAAATTGGAATTCTCAAATTCTTTACCATGATCAGTCCTTATATAGACTATGGTACTATTTTTTTGATTTTGAATCTTTTTAAATAGGGAAGAGAAAGAATCAAAAGCATCACTTTTATTTTTGAGAAATTCCGTCCACGTGTATCGTGAATAATCATCAACGATTACTAACGTGTATGAGCAACCTCCGAGACTTTGAATAGGAACCGGACCAAGAAGATCCACATGTAATAGCTCGAGAGGTCTAGAGGTAGATACCATGAATTTTTCTTTGTGAGAGGCTCGAATTTGTTTTCAAATTTCTCAAGCCTCGCAAGTATGATCTTTTTGATAATTCAACTTTGGTATACCTCAAACATGATCTTTTGTTGATATATTATTAATCAACTTCATTTTAGCATGTCTTAATCTTCGATGGCAAAGCCAAGGGTCATCGTTTGTAGTGATTAGGCATACATTCTCATGTTTGCTCATGTCACATGTGTAGACATTTTTGTTTCGGGGACAAGTGAGAAGTAATTTCCAATTTTTATCTAAAATACAACAGTGAGTAGTGTAGAAAATTACCTTGTAATCATTGTCGCAAAGTTGACTAATCGAGAGTAGATTGTACCTTAGTCCCGAGACTTGTTGTACGTTTGAGATCTTGAAATGACTATTCCCGATGTCTCCTATTCCGATAATGATTCCTTTACTACTATCTCCGAATGTAACACTTCCCGCGATGACCTTTTTAATGTTGCTCAAAAGTGACTTATTACCGGTCATGTGTCTTGAGCATCCACTATCAAGATACCACATGTCTTGTTTCGCGGCAAGACAAACCTACAAAATAAATCAATTAAATTTATAGGTACCCTTTCGTCTTGAGGGCCCTGGGTTTAGTTGATAACGCAAAATCACGCAAGTATACGTGGTCACAAGTAATATAATCAAGTTCGTTCCACAGAGATCTGGTTTGGGTTTCAATTCAGTAGATGTACCTATTCAATAATGTATGGTTTTAATTCACTACTAAGACAATTAATAAACTGAGGGTTTTGATTATCTAAATTAAACTAAGAGGCGAATTATCAAACTAAGAATTAATTATCTACTGAGATTTTAAAACTGAATTACTTATATGAGAATAAACATGGGATCCTAACTTCATTAATTACTTCACTTAGATCTGATGCCTTTAATCTCTATATGCAATGGGTTGATATCTGATCAATAACACGAAACAAGTACACGCTACCTTTCAGCATACGTATACCAAACTATCCATACATCCACAAAATAGATAGAAGATGAATAGACACCAATTATGCTTAGACCCTATATGTCTATAGAATTTGAAAACATAACGGTTGAAGGTCAAGTTGTCCATAAAGATCACACAGGGCAGTATAATTATTTTCATCTTACACTACGAATCATAATGATAAACCTTCATGAACCTATGCTAGCATGGCAAGTTCTAAATCTCAAGATCCACTTTCACTTCACAAGAGATTAACAGGTTAGATGTTCGCGACGCATCTATCAATTTTGCATAACCACACGAGGATATCAATTATACATCACACAAAGATCTTTTAAAGCATCAAGATACTAGAGATCAATAAATAAATTCGTTAGAATCCCATGACAACGATTAGTTCATAATTGAACCGTTCGTCACCATGGGATTTGATGAAAACATAATATGAAACAAGGTATGAATGAAAATAATAATATTAATAAAACAAAGAGTTGAGAAAACAAATCTAGAATCCACAATAGCTCCTAAGAAAAGAATACAAAAGATGAAGTAGATCTAGATCTGTTGCTTGTCATGAGCGTTGAATCTTTCTCTCATTTTCTCCCTTGCAATTCAATGATATGATAAGTAATTCTAAGTAATGATCATCCAAATTACAATAGTAGGATGTGTTTAAATAGGCTCTAGAAGTCTTGTCCAGCAAGAAAATACCCTATAACACAATTAGAATTCAATTTAAGTGCAAGAAACTGCCTAAAATTCAACTAGAATTCGAAAAAGGGCAAAACTGGAATTTTTCAGCATTGGCGCGCGCTGCCTGCGCGTGGGAGACCTGTCTGGCGTGCTGCCTGTGTGTGGTAAGGCGCAGCCTGCGCGTGGGCCGCTGTCCGTGTCGTTTTTCTGCTCTATTTCCTTTATTTCTTCGTCTTTTTCTTCCGTTCTTTTTGCACCTGCTTCCGTCTTCAATTTCCTTGACTTAGAATCTTCATGAGAGCTTAATGACAACTCCATTCTTCATTCCATTGCACAAATTAACTCCAAAAATGACGGAAGCATCAACCATAATCGACATTTCTACAACCCTGCACACTTAAACAAAACACATCAAAACTACAACAAACTTGAGACCAAGTCAATCAATTTAAGCCGAATTGAAGCGATCCAAGTGGATATAAAATCCACTTATCACACCCCCAAACTTAAACCGATGCTTGTCCTCAAGCATAAACAACTAAACACTAACTAATTAGTACTACTTCTGTAGGTGATCACGGTTGCATTTGGCATATGCAACAAGCCCTTTAAACCCCTAGGCAGCCCTAGTGGACGAGTAAGGTCTCGTGAGGGCCTATAGCGAATGTACCCACAAAATCCATCAAACTAACAATACAAACACAATGCAACGCATGAATGCAACTAATATGAAAATGTAAATGATTTAATACTAATACATCGCCATACCTTCAAATCCTCTCATGCCATATCAACTTAAGAATCAAAGTAATAATGCAATGTCTTGGAGTCGAATGTGCAAGTATTCACATATTCTACTCAATGATCATGCATAAGTTCTCAAAAGTCCATGTAAGAATAAGTTAGTAACCATGCTAAGCCCACAAGAGTACATCTTTGAGACAAAACTCGGGATCTCATATGCCAAAAACAAGTAAACACTCACAATCCACTCACAAAAGAATATTCACTCAAGAACAAGGGTTAGTGTATCATTAAATTCCAACAAAATCATAAGCATGCTTGACATTTGGTATCAATCTAACTCTTAACACAACATACATCAATGACGATAATCAAAAGGTCTTTATTTGGTTTGTAACGGGGCTAGGGACAAGGTATGACAAATAAGCCAACTCAGGTGAAGTGTCAAAAGCTAGTAGGAACCATAATAATCCATACACAACCCCCTACTTCCCCCCACACATAATTTTACTATTTTTCTTCCAACAAAAACGCTCGACAAGTCGACTAAAGTAGGATCACAATAAACACAAATATGTTCTCATAATATAAATATTATTTTTTTTTCTTTTTTTTTTCCCGAGAGCAAAATATAACAAGAACAATAATATAAACAATAACAATGATCCCATGATTTTATTACGCATGCCGACTATCAAGTAAACAACCAAACCCAATTTTCAATATTTTCCCCAAAATTATGACCAACAATAAACCCCTCCTTGCACACCTTACTACTCCCTTAAGCACTCTACTAGCCTTTGACAATGTGGGTTCAAATTAATGTAAAGCCAATACAAGAAAAAGGTCTAGGCAAGTAATGTGGTATGTCACCGAAAAAACAGGATTAAGCTCAACAGGTTAACTAATTGATCATGTAAATATGGTGTAGTAATATGGGAAAATATGCAATTATTCCTAAATACCTTTATCATTTTAATCATAAAATAATGCCATGCATTTCAAGAAAGACCTCAAACAACTGCTAGCAATGCAAACAATCCGTGGACACTCAACCAAACGAATAAATTGCAAAAATTATGCAATAAGGCTCAAAAACTCACTTGGTGGAAAAACATACTCAATCCCAAGCAAAAATCTCACTAATGCACCTATTTGTATTCAAAGCATTCAAACTAAATCAACTTGCACATATTCATGTCCTTTTAATTACTTACAACATTCAATAAGTCTACTCGCTTCAACTTACTAGTGTATGTGTGTGCACAAGAACAAAGCACATCACTTCTCAATCAAAAGCGTCAACCACACAAAATTCATATCAAGCATAGGGTGCAAATACAAACTACTATGGACTCACATGGTATACAAAAATAAAAACTGAATGTCCTATATGAAACAAACGTAGATAACACAAACATATATGCATGATCTACTACTACTAATATGCAAAGCATGAAATCCTACATGAACGCATATACACTACTTATTCCCCAAACCACCCCCAAATTTGAAATATTCAATGTCCGCATTGAATGGAAGTAAATACAAGGGATAGTAAAAATCATACCTACACGTCAGAATCATCACCCTCCTCGGGTGAATCTGGTGGTGGATACTGAGTCCGAGCTCCATAGATCGGCCACTGTACTGTAATCCCCGTGGCCTGAAAAGCTGTGCTCAAAGCTGCAGTCATATCCTCAGCATACTCCCTGTTACTCGCGTGCATAGCATCAATACGCCTATACAAGCGTCTAAAGTGTGCATCCAAAACTCTCGGAACTCTAGAAACAAGTGGCGGAGCACCCGCTCCCTAACCACTAGCACCAGCACCACCAATAGCATAACCTAGCCCCCTCGGATGTGGAACTCCGCCTTTCCATTCCGTCATCCGGTCAATAGTCGAGTCAACAATGGAAGTAGGAGGCGACTGCAACTCCTCATCCTCCCCCCATATAACACCACTAACCATACACAAACCAACTATAATAGAAGCATGTGGCATGGACGACTGTGAACCAGACTTCAAAAACCTGAGAATATTGTGATGAACAATATGGCCTACGTCAATGTACTTTCCCTGTAGAATCCCCCAAAGAATAATGGCTCTGTCAGCTGTTACTTCACCCGTATGTGAAGTAGGCATAATATTCACACAGAGGAACATGTACCATGCTCGTGCAAACCTATTCATCGAAGAAGCCGGAAAAGTAAGTGGCTCAGTAGTACCCAACTTATACTTCCAAACTGTATCGGGAACGCAAAGTTCAAGAACAATCTCCTCCATGTCAAATCACTACTAGTCTTCAGCACCCAATCTTCATCACCCCTTTGCTTAGGTGGCTGTCCCAAAATTGGACGAATAGCATCCAGCCTATAATCCACCCACCTACCTCAAACCACACACACCCCATCCTGATCATCTTTGGCATTTGCATAAAACTCTCGAACCACATTCATCGAAACCGGAGAAGGCGCCTTACATAACCCTCCCCATCGCAACTCACCAATCATCTCAACCAACCCATCATGATTCTTTGGCAAAACCCCCCTTTCTTTAGCAATCGGCCTCGACAACAACCGATTAAACTCAACCTCCGCCGTCGGAGATGAAAATTTCTCAATCCTAGCACTACCTCTCCCACGCTTAGGAGCCATAACAATCAATATCAAGAATAATACCCAGCTTAACAATAAGCACAACCAATAGTCACCAAGCAATAACACACCAAAAATAGCCAAATAGCAAGAATAATACAAAACCCCCAACTTGCAAGAGCACAAATTCGTAACAAAACAAGATTAAAGAAGAGATATACCAACTACAAATCGAAGAGGTGAACTTGCAATTAACTCCCCCAAACTTGAATTCTTCTTAACTTGAAGTTTTAGAGATGTAGAGATGTAGATGAGGAGTTGGGTTTGTATGTATAGGTGTGTATATATATAATATAGTGATTAGGATAGATATAGATTTAAGTGTATAGGAGAGATTTGAGAGGGTATGAACTTGATATATAATAGGAATAGAAATTAGGGATTGAGAGATTAGGAGTTAAAATAAAATTTGGGGGATTTTATGTTGTTAAAACAACGACACTCGGGTAAAAAAAACTGGGCGGCATGGTGTCACGCAGGCGCAGCCTGCGCGTGGAGGGGCGCGGCCTGCGCGAGAGACAGGAGACGCAGGCGCTGCCTGCGCGTGACAGGCGCAGCCTGCGCGCGGTTGGCTGTTTTGTTGAAATTCTTTTTTTTAATTGAAAGTAGTACAAGAGTATACAACAATAACGTAGGTTGTTTCCCACGAAGCGCTTCTTTAACGGCAATGGCTTGACGTTGTTCTTCAATTTCAAGTATTTGTCAAAACGGTGGAAACCTTCTCACGTTGAAAAGGTCCTCCATAATAATGCTTCAACCGCTGTCCATTAACCTTAAAAGCATGATCCGGTGTTGTTTCATTAATTTCAACAGCTCCATGTGGAAACACCGTCTTAATAATAAATGGACCCGACCACCTTGACTTGAGTTTTCCCGGAAAAAGCTTAAGGCGAGAATTAAATAGCAAAACCTGTTGAGCCGGCACAAATGCCTTTGGCATCAACCTTTTATCATGCCACCTCTTGACCTTCTCCTTATACATTTTGTTATTTTCGTAAGCTTGCTCACGAAATTCCTCAAGTTCATTCAATTGAAGCAACCGTTTTTCACCCGCAGCCTTGATATCCAGATTCAACTTCTTCAATGCCCAATAAGCCTTGTGCTCTAGTTTTGCCGGCAAATGACATGCTTTCCCATAAACCAACTGAAATAGAGACATACCTAGAGGAGTCTTATAGGCTGTTCTGTAAGCCCAAACAGCTTCATCCAACTTTAATGACCAATCTTTGCGAGACGGATTCACCACCTTTTCCAGAATTCTCTTGATCTCTCTGTTAGAAACTTCAGCTTGCCCATTAGTTTGAGGATGATAAGCAGTAGCAACACGATGCATCACATTATACTTTTCCATTAACGAAGTAAATTGATGATTACAGAAGTGTGTCCCATCATCACTAATTATAGCACGTGGCGTCCTGATACGCGTGAAAATTTGCTTATGCAAGAAATTCAATACCACCTTAGCATCATTGGTCGGTAAAGCTTTCACCTCGACCCATTTAGACACGTAATCCAGAGCTAGCAAGATGTACTGATTATTGCATGAAGAAACAAACGGTCCCATGAAGTCAATCCCCCAAACATCAAAAATCTCCACCTCAAGAAGCATGTTAAGAGGCATCTCGTTCCTCCTAGGTATATTTCCAACCCTTTGACAGCGATCACAACTCATCACAAACTGATGAGCATCCTTAAACAAGGTAGGCCGGTAGAAACCTGCCTGAAGCACTCGAGCTGCTGTCTTCTCTCCACCATAATGGCCACCATAAATGGTTGAGTGGCAATCTCGCAAAACACTCTCCGTCTCACTATACGGAATGCATCGTCTGATCATCTGATCTGCTCCTTGTCTAAACAGAAATGGCTCATCCCAACGGTACCACTTCATATCATGTAGAAACTTCTTCCTTTGAGCACTAGAAAGATTTGGAGGTATTACATTGCTCACCAAATAGTTCACAAAGTCTGCAAACCATGGTTCTTCATCTCGTACCCCAAAAAGTTGCTCATCTGGAAAAGATTCGTTGATAAGAGATTTTTCATGTGCATCCTTACCGTGGTCCTCTAGCCTTGATAGATGATCTGCCACCTGATTTTCTGTACCCTTTCTATCTTTGATCTCCAAATCAAACTCCTGAAGTAGAAGCACCCAACGAATCAATCGAGGCTTTGAATCCTTCTTCGAAATCAGATATCGGACGGCTGCATGATCCGTGTAGACTATCACCTTAGTTCCAAGCAAGTAAGATCTGAATTTCTCGAACGCATAGACAATTGCCAGAAGCTCCTTCTCCGTAGTGGTGTAGTTTAGCTGTGCATCATTGAGGGTTTTACTAGCATAGTAAATCACATGAAAAACATTGCTCTTCCTTTGCCCAAGCACAGCTCCAACAGCATAGTCACTAGCATCGCACATCAGCTCAAACGGACTCCCAATTAGGTGCGATAATAACAGGTGCGGTTGTCAACTTCTTCTTCAACAGCTCAAAAGCTGCTAAGCAATCTTCATCAAACTTAAAAGGAACATCTTTTTCTAACAGATTGCACAAGGGTTTAGAGATTTTGGAGAAGTCTTGAAAGAATCGCCTATAGAATCCCGCATGACCAAGAAAACTGCGAATTCCTTTAACTGAGAGGGGTGGAGGAAGATTTTCAATAGTCTCCACCTTAGCCTTATCCACTTCAAGCCCCTTTCTAGATACCTTATGCCCAAGAATAATTCCCTCTTGCACCATGAAGTGACACTTCTCCCAATTAAGTACCAAATTGGTCTCCACGCACCTTTTCAATACTAAGCCAAGATTATGCAAACACTCATCATATGAAGTACCAAAAACTGAGAAGTCATCCATGAAAACTTCCACATTAGTGCCAATCATGTCCGAGAAAATAGCCATCATGCACCTTTGAAAAGTGGCAGGAGCACCACAAAGTCCGAAAGAGACTCGTCGAAAAGCAAAAGTGCCAAAGGACATGTGAATGTGGTCTTCTCTTGATCTTCCGGAGCAATGCAAATTTGATTATAACCTGAATACCTATCAAGAAGGCAATAGTACTCATGCCCAGCCAATCTGTCTAACATCTAATCAATGAATGGGAGAGGAAAGTGATCTTTCCTGGTGGTTTTGTTTAATTTTCGATAGTCCATGCAAACTCTCCATCCCGTGACCGTCCGAGTAGGAATGAGCACATTCTTCTCATTAGCAACAACTGTCATGCCTCCTTTCTTAGGCACACATTGAACCGGGTTCACCCATGAACTGTCTGAGATATGATAGATGATACCTGCATCCAACCACTTTAGAATTTCCTTCTTCACCACCTCTTTCATGATAGGATTAAGTCGTCGCTGATGTTCAACAGTAGGCTTACTTCCTTCCTCTAGCAGAATTTTGTGCATGCAATAAGAAGGGCTGATTCCCTTGATATCTACTATAGTCCAACCAATGGTTGATTTGAACTCTCTAGAATTCGCAAGAGATTTTCTTCCTCACTTCCTGACAAATTAGAAGCAATAATAACCGGCAATGTAGATGCATCACCTAGAAACGCATACCTCAAGTATTTCGGCAATGGTTTGAGTTCAAGTGTAGGAGCTTCCTCAATAGATGGTTTAAGACGCCCTTGAGAGTTCTTAAGCTCCGCTAATCCAAGAGATTCAAAAGGCATGTCAAATCTCCTTTTCCAAGGAGCTGAATTTAGCTGCTGAAGTTGCTCGGCTACTTCCTCATCTTCAAAATCAGAATCACCAACCAAAACTCCCTCCAAAGAATCTGATTTAAGCAATTGCTCAATCTCCGTCATGACTGCAGAATCGACCAAATCCACCTTATAGCATTCATCTTCATATGTGGGAAATTTCATCGCATTGAACACATTAAAAGTGACATTCTGGTCTTGCACCCTCATGGTGAGTTCCCTTTTTCTGCACATTAATCAAAGTCCTACCCATAACCAAGAATAGTCTTCCAAAGATTATGGGAATCTTCTTATCTTCCTCGAAATCCAAGATAACAAAATCAGCAGGGAAGATGAGCTTATCAACTTTCACCAAGACATCCTCCACTATACCTCTCGGATAAGTGATTGACCGATCAGCCAACTGCAAAGAGATGTTGGTTAGTTTCGGCTCTGGTAGACCAAGTTGCATGAATACTGACAAAGGCATGAGATTTATGCTAGCTCCCAAATCACACAAACACTTGCTGAAATATAAGTTGCCAATAGTGCATGGGATGGTGAAACTTCCTGGATCCTTAAGTTTTGAAGGCAACTTTTGCTAAGCACGGCACTGCATTCTTCCGTTAAAGCAACGGTCTCTAACTCCACTAGCTTCAATTTACGAGAAAAAATACCTTTCATGAAATTAGCGTAGCTCAGCATCTGTTCAAGAGCTTCTGCAAAAGGTATGTTGATCTGCAACTTCTTGAACACCTCAAGAAACTTAGCAAACTGCTTATCCAGCTTTTGCTTCTGGAGTCTTCTAGGATATGGAGGAGGAGGGTAGATTTGATTATTCTTTGTAGACTGCTCCACAGAAGCTTTTTCAACAGGTTCCTTGCTTTTTACCACTTCACTCTCTTGCTGATTAGCCACCAAGTCAGATTTTTCAATTTCCGGCAAAGCAGATTTTTCAAATTGCTGATTTTGAACTTCTTCATCCTCCTTAGCTGCTGATTTAGAATCTGTTGTAACCTTTCCCGATCTCAAAGTTACTACTTTCACCTGTTCTTTGCCATCCCTTCTACCTGGATTAGCCTCCGTATCGCTAGGAATAGTTCCCTGTGGCCTATTCAACAAGGCACTTGCTATCTGACCAATCTGATTCTCCAAAGTCTTCAAAGAAACCGCCTGGATTTTAACCATCATCCTCAATTCATCCAATTAAGATTTTTCATTCGAATATTGACCAGCATTCCCATGAGATTGTTGTTGCTGAAATCCCGGAGGTTGGAATTGTTGCCTTGGAGCATACTGCTGCTGATAGCCTTGATTGAATGGCCTTGCTCCATATTGCTGCTGATAAGGCTGCTGTGGTTGTTGAATACCGCCCTGATTGTTGCTCCAACTGAAATTAGGATGGTTCCTATTATTCGAATGATAGGTGGCTGGAACTGGTGCAGCAGGTCTCTGAAAATTACTCACAAACTGTGCTGATTCAGAAGAGATAGCACATTGATTACACTAGCAACCTGCTGAACTCCGTAGTTGGTATGAGAATCAACCTTCATAGTTAAAGCCTTCAACTGAGCTGCAATGGCTGAAGCTGCATCAACTTCCAAAATACCTGCTACCTTGCCACGATTTAGTCTCTGAGTTGGATTCTGATATTTATTGGCAGCCATCGTTTCAATTAGATCATAAGCTTCCTCGTAGCTCTTAGCCCATAAGGGTCCACCTGATGCTGCATCTAGCAAAGGTCTAGATTGTGCTCCCAACCCATTGTAGAACCCGTTGATCACCATCCAATCAGGCATACCATGATGCGGACACTTCCTTAGCATCTTCTTATAGCGTTCCCAAACTTCTGACAAAGATTCACCAGACTGCTGTGCAAATTGAGTGAGCGCGTTCCTTATTGCTGCGGTCTTAGCCATGGGGAAGAATTTAGTAAGAAACTTCTGAGCAAGATCTTCCCAAGTAGTAATAGAACCGGCTGGTAGAGAGTGTAACAAGCCCTTACCCTTCTCCCGAAGAGAGAATGGGAAAAGCCTCAATTTGATAGCATTATCCGACACACCATTGAACTTGAAAGTGTCACAAATCTCGATGAAATCCCTGATGTGCATGTTAAGATCCTCCAAAAGAGCACCCCTAAACTGAACTGAATTCTGCACCATCTGAATCGTGCTAGGCTTGATTTCGAATTTGTTAGCTGCAATAGCTGGCCTGATAATGGTAGATTGGATATCATTGATCTTAGGCTGAGAAAAGTCCTTCAAATCCTTAGCTGCTGCTACTACTCCTACTAGTTCTCCCATATCTTTTACTGCTGCAAGTTCTTCTTCTACCAGTTTACGAGTTTGCAAACGTGTTCGCATACACGTTCAAGTACCTGAAACACCAAGAAACAACAAACTAAGAAAATCCGAGTCAGTGAACGCTAACGACCTCCGATGACAAGCACAAAAACTAAAAATAAAACACCGATGATCCCCGGCAGCGGCGCGAAAAACTTGTTAACGCAAAATCACGCAAGTATACGTGGTCACAATTAATATAATCAAGTTCGTTCCACAGAGATCTGGTTTGGGTTTCAATTCAGTAGATGTACCTATTCATCAATGTATGGTTTTAATTCACTGCTAAGACAATTATAAACTGAGGGTTTTGATTATCTAAATTAAACTAAGAGGCGAATTATCAAACTAAGAATTAATTATCTACTGATATTTTAAAACTGAATTACTTATATGAGAATAAACATGGGATCCTAACTTCATTAATTACTTCACTTAGATCTGATGCCTTTAATCTCTATATGCAATGGGTTGATATCTGATCAATAACACGAAACAAGTACACGCTACCTGTCAGCATATGTATACCAAACTATCCATACATCCACAAAATAGATAGAAGATGAATAGACACCAATTATGCTTAGACCCTATATGTCTATAGAATTTGAAAACATAACGGTTGAAGGTCAAGTTATCCATAAAGATCACACAGGGCAGTATAAGTATTTTCATCTTACACTATGAATCATAATGATAAACTATCATGAACCTATGCTAGCATGGCAAGTTCTAAATCTCAAGATCCACAATCACTTCACAATAGATTGACAGGTTAGATGTTCGCGACGCATCTATCAATTAAGCATAACGACACGAGGATATCAGTTATACATCACACAAAGATCTTTTAAAGCATCAAGATACTAGAGATCCATAAATAAATCTGTTAGAATCCCATGACAACGATTAGTTCATAATTGAACCGGTCGTCACCATGGGATTTGATGAAAACATAATATGAAACAAGGTATGAATGAAAATAATAATATTAATAAAACAAAGAGTTGAGAAAACAAATCTAGAATCCAGAATAGCACCTAAGAAAAGAATACAAAAGATAAAGTAGATCTAGATCCATTGCTTGTCACGAGCATAGAATCTTCCTCTCCCTTTCTCCCTTGCAATTCAATGATATGATAAGTAATTCTAAGTAATGATCATCCAAATTACAATGGTAGGATATGTTTAAATAGGCTCTAGAAGTCTTTCCCAGCAATAAAATACCCTATAACACAATTAGAATTCAATTTAGGCGCAAGAAACTACATAAAATTCAACTAGAATTCGAAAAAGGGCAAAACTGGAATTTTTCAGCATTGGCGCGCGCTGCCTACGCATGGGGCGCGCTGCCTGTGCGTGGGAGACCTGTCTGGCACGTTGCCTGCGCGTGGTAAGGTGCAGCCTGCGCGTGGGCCGCTGTCCGTGTCGTTTTTCTGCTCTATTTCCTTTGTTTCTTCATCTTTTCCTTCCGTTCTTTTTACACCTGCTTCCGTCTTCAATTTCCTTGACTTAGAATCTTCATGAGAGCTTAATGACAACTCCAGTCTTCATTCCATTGCACAAATTAATTCCAAAAATGATGGAAGCATCAACCATAATCGACATTTCTACAACCCTACACACTTAAACAAAACACATCAAAACTACAACAAACTTGAGACCAAGTCAATCAATTTAAGCCGAATTGAAGCGATCCAAGTAGATATAAAATCGACTTATCACACCCCCAAACTTAAACCGATGCTTGTCCTCAAGCATAAACAAATAAACACTAACTAATTAGTACCACTTCCGTAGGTGATCACGGTTGCATTTGGCATATGCAACAAGCCCCTTAAACCCCTAGGCAGCCCTAGTGGACGAGTAAGGTCTCGTGAGGACCTATAGCGAATGTACCCACAAAATCCATCAAACTAACAATGCAAACACAATGCAACGCATGAATGCAACTAATATGAAAATGTAAATGATTTAATACTAATACATCACCATACCTTCAAATCCTCTCATGCCATATCAACTTAAGAATCAAAGTAATAATGCAATGTCTTGGAGTCAAATGTGCAAGTATTCACATATTATACTCAATGATCATGCATAAGTTCTCAAAAGTCCATGTCTAGTGTAAGAATAAGTTAGTAACCATGCTAAGCCCACAACAGTACATCTTTGAGACAAAACTCGGGATCTCATATGCCAAAAACAAGTAAACACTCACAATCCACTCACAAAAGAATATTCACTCAAGAACAAGGGTAAGTGTATCACTAAATTCCAACAAAATCATAAGCATGCTTGACATTTGGTATCAATCTAACTCTTAACACAACATACATCAATGACGATAATCAAAAGGTCTTTATTTGGTTTGTAATGGGGCTAGGGACAAGGTATGAGAAATAAGCCAACTCAGGTGAAGTGTCAAAAGCTAGTAGGAACCCTAATAATCCATACACAACCCCCTACTTCCCCCCACACATAATTTTACTATTTTTCTTCCAACAAAAACGCTCGACAAGTCGACTAAAGTAGGATCACAATAAACACAAATATGTTCTCATAATATATATATATATATATATATATATATATATATATATATATATATATATATATATATATATATATATATATATATTATTTTTTTTTCTTTTTTTTCCCCGAGAGAAAAATATAACAAGAACAATAATATAAACACTAATAATGATCCCATGATTTTATTACGCATGCCGACTATCAAGTAAACAACCAAACCCAATTTTCAATATTTCCCCCAAAATTATGATAAACAATAAACCCTCCTTGCGCACCTTACTACTCCCTTAAGCACTCTACTAGCCTTTGACAATGTGGGTTCAAATTAATGTAAGGCAAATACGAGAAAAAAGTCTAGGCAAGTAATGTGGTATGTCACCGAAAAAACAGGATTAAGCTCAACGGGTTAACTAATTGATCATGTAAATATGGTGTAGTAATATGGGAAAATATGCAATTATTCCTAAATGCCTTTATCATTTTAATCGTAAAATAATGCCATGCGTTTCAAGAAAGACCTCAAACAACTGCTAGCAATGCAAACAATCCGTGGACACTCAACCAAACGAATAAATTGCAAAAATTATGCAATAAGGCTCAAAAACTCACTTGGTGGAAAAACATACTCAATCCCAAGCAAAAATCTCTCTAATGCACCTACTTGTATTCAAATCATGCAAACTAAATCAACTTGCACATATTCATTTCCTTTTAATTACTTACAACATTCAATAAGTCTACTCGCTTCAACTTACTAGTGTATGTGTGTGCACAAGAACAAAGCACATCACTTCTCAATCTAAAGCGTCAACCACACAAAATTCATATCAAGCATGGGGTGCAAATACAAACTACTATGGACTCACATGGTATACAAAAATAAAAACAGAATGTCCTATATGAAACAAACGTAGATAACACAAACATATATGCATGATCTACTACTACTAATATGCAAAGCATGAAATCCTACATGAACACATATACACTACTTATCCCCCAAACCACCCCCAAACTTGAAATATTCAATGTCCGCATTGAATGGAAGTAAATACAAGGGATAGTAGATATCATACCTATACGTCAGAATCATCACCCTCCTCGGGTGAATCTGGTGGTGGATACTGAGTCCGAGCTCCATAGACCGGCCACTGTACTGTAATCCTCGTGGCCTGAAAAGCTGTGCTCAAAGCTGGAGTCATATCCTCAGCATACTCCCCGTTACTCACGTGCATAGCATCAATACGCCTATACAAGCGTCTAATGTGTGCATCCAAAACTCTCGAAACTCTCGAAACACGTGGCGGAGCGCCCGCTCCCTGACCACTAGCACCAGCACCACCAACAGCATAACCTAGCCCCCTCGGATGTGGAACTCCGCCTTCCCATTCCGTCATCCGGTCAGTAGTCGAGTCAACAATGGAAGCAGAAGGCGACTGCAACTCCTCGTCCTCCCTCCATGTAACACCACTAACCATATATAAACCAGTTATAATAGAAGCATGTGGCATCGATGACTGTGAACCAGACTTCAAAAACCTGAGAATATTCTGATGAACAATATGGCCTACGTCAATGTACTTTCCCTTTAGAATCCCCTAAAGAATAATGGCTCTGTCAGCAGTTACTTCACCCGTATGTGAAGTAGGCATAATATTCGCACACAGGAACAAGTACCATGCTCGTGCAAACCTATTCATCGAAGAAGCCGGAAAAGTAAGTGGCTCAGCAGAACCCAACTTATACTTCCAAACTGTATCGGGAACGTAAAGTTCAAGAACAATCTCCTCCATGTCCAAATCACCACTAGTCTTCAGCACCCAATCTTCATCACCCCTTTGCTTAGGTGGCTGTCCCAAAATCGGACGAATAGCATCCGGCCAATAATCCACCCGCCTACCTCGAACCACACACACCCCATCCTGATCATCTTTGGCATTTGCATAAAACTCTCGAACCACATTCATCGGAACCGGAGAAGGTGCCTTACATAACCCTCCCCATCGTAACTCACCAATCATCTCAACCAACCCATCATGATTCTTTGGCAAAAACCCCCTTTCTTTAGCAATCGGCCTCGACAACAACCGATTAAACTCAACCTCCACCGTCGGAGAGAAAAATTTCTCAATCCTAGCACTACCTCTCCCACGCTTAGGAGCCATAACAATCAATATCAAGAATAATACCCAACTTAACAATAAGCACAACCAATAGTCACCAAGCAATAACACACCAAAAATAGCCAAATAGCAAGAATAATACAAAACCCCCAATTTGCAAGAACACAAATTCGTAATAAAACAAGATTAAGGAAGAGATATACCAACTACGAATCGGAGAGGTGCACTTAAAATTAACTCCCCCAAACTTGAATTCTTCTTAACTTATAGTTTTAGAGATGTAGAGTTGTAGATGAGGAGTTGGGTTTGTATGTATTGGTGTGTATATATATAATATAGTGATTAGGATAGATATAGATTTAAGTGTATAGGAGAGATTTGAGAGGGTATGAACTTGATATATAATAGGAATAGAAATTAGGGATTGAGAGATTAGGAGTTAGAATAGAATTTGGGGGATTTCGTGTTGTTAAAACAACAACACTCGGGTAAAAAAAAGTTGGCGGCATGGTGTCACGCAGGCGCAGCCTACGCGTGGAGGGGCGCGGCCTGTGCGAAAGACAGGAGACGCAAGTGCTGCCTGCGCGTGACAGGCGCTGCCTGCGCGTGACAGGTGCTGCCTGCGCGCGGTTGGCTGTTCTGCAAAAGGTATGTTGATCTGCAACTTCTTGAACACCTCAAGAAACTTAGTAAACTGCTTATCCAGCTTTTGCTTCTGGAGTCTTCTAGGATATGGAGGAGGAGGGTAGATCTGATTATTCTTTGTAGACTGCTCCACAGAAGCTTTTTCAATAGGTTCCTTGCTTTTTACCACTTCAATCTCTTGCTGATTAGCCACCAAGTCAAATTTTTCAATTTTCGGCAAAGCAAATTTTTCAAATTACTGATTTTGAACTTCTTCATCCTCCTTAGCTGCTGATTTAGAATCTGTTGTAACCTTTCCCGATCTCAAAGTTACGCTTTCACCTGTTCTTTGTCATCCCTTCTACCTGGATTAGCCTCCGTATCGCTAGGAACAGTTCCCTGTGGCCTATTCAACAAGGCACTTGCTATCTGACCAATCTGATTCTCCAAAGTCTTCAAAGAAATCGCCTGGCTTTTAACCATCATCCTCAATTCATCCAATTAAGATTTTTCATTCGAAGATTGACCAGCATTCCCATGAGACTGTTGTTGCTGAAATCCCGGAGGTTGGAATTGTTGCCTTGGAGCATACTGCTGCTGATAGCCTTGATTGATTGGCCTTGCTCCATATTGCTGCTGATAAGGCTGCTGTGGTTGTTGAATACCAGCCTGATTGTTGCTCCAACTGAAATTAGGATGGTTCCTATTATTCGGATGATAGGTGGTTGGAACGGGTGCAGCAGGTCTCTGAAAATTACTCACAAACTGTGCTGATTCAGAAGAGATAGTACATTGATTCGTCTCATTTGCGCCCGTACAAAGCTCACACACACTAGCAACCTGCTGAACTCCGTAGTTGGTAAGAGAATCAACCTTCATAGTTAAAGCCTTCAACTGAGCTGCAATGGCTGAAGCAGCATCAAATTCCAGAATACCTGCTACCTTGCCTTGATTTAGTCTCTGAGTTGGATTCTGATATTCATTGGCAGCCATCATTTCAATTATATCATAAGCTTCCTCGTAGCTCTTAGCCCATAGAGCTCCACCTGATGCTGCATCTAGCAAAGGTCTAGATTGTGCTCCCAACCCATTGTAGAACCCATTGATCACCATCCAATCAGGCATACCATGATGCGGACACTTCCTTAGCATCTCCTTATAGCGTTCCCAAGCTTCACACAAAAATTCACCAGACTGCTGTGCAAATTGAGTGAGCTCGTTCCTTATTGCTGCGGTCTTAACCATGGGGAAGAATTTAGTAAGAAACTTCTGAGCAAGATCTTCCCAAGTAGTAATGGAACCGGCTGGTAGAGAGTGTAACCAGCCCTTAGCCTTATCTTGAAGAGAGAATGGGAAAAGCCTCATTGATCTTAGGCTGAGAAAAGTCCTTCAAAGCCTTAGCTGCTGCTGCTGCTCCTACTAGTTCTCCCATATCTTTTACTGCTGCAAGTTCTTCTTCTGCCAGTTTACGAGTTTCAAACGTGTTCGCATACACGTTCAAGTACCTGAAACACCAAGAAATAACAAACTATGTAAGAAAATCCGAGTCAGTGAACGCTAACGACCACTGATGACAAGCACATAAACTAAAAATAAAATACCGATGATCCCCGACAGCGGCGCCAAAAACTTGTTTGCACTAATACACGGAAGCGTACGTGGTCACAAATAATATATGAATAAGTCAAGTTCGTTCCCTCAGAGATCTGGTTTAGGTTTTAATTCAGTTAATGCAGCTATGCAACAATGTATGGTTTTTATTCACTGCTAAGACAATTAACAAATTTGGGTTTTGATTAACTATAATTAACTAAGAAGCAAAGAACAAACTAAAAATTAATTAACTAACGAGAATTTAAATCGAATTACTTATACGAGAGAAAACATGGGATCTTAACTTCATTAAATACTTCGCTTGGAGTGGATGCCTTTAATCAATGTATGTGATGGTTATGATATCTGATCAGACAACACGAAACAAGTATAGGCTACTTCTAAGTATACGAATACCAAACTACTCATACATCCACAAAAGAGATAGAAGATAGGTAGACACCAATTATGTTTAGATCCTATATCTCTATAAGATTTGAAAATATAACGGTTGAAGCACAAGTTATCCATACTGATCATATAGGGCAGCATAATATATCTCTATTTACGCTACAAATCATGATGTCAATCATACATCAACTTATCCTATGCTAGCATGGCAAGTTCTAAATCTCAAGATCCACTCTCGTTTCACAAGAGATTAACAATTTAGATTTTAGCTATGCATCTAACAATTAAGCATAACCATACGAGGATATCAAGAATTCATCACACACAAATCTTTAAAGCAAACAAACTACTAAACTACATAGATAAATCCATTAGAATCCCATGACAACAATTAGTTCATAATCGAACCGCTTGTCATCATGGGATCTGATGAAACCATGGTAATAAAACAAGATCTGAATAATAAATAAGAGTAATAGAGTAAGAAAACAAATCCCAAAAACATCCAAGAGTATCGCCTAATTGGAAGAAAACAAAAGTAGATCTAGATCTCCGTTGCTTGTCACGAGCGTAGGAATCCTTCTCCAAGACTGAATCTCTATTTTTGGCTTTCTCTTTGTGTTATGAGAAGTGTTGGTTATGTTGGTCGTTTTATGATGGTAGGATGTGTTTATATAGGCCCCAGGAGTCTTTTCCAACAAGAAACTACCAATACGTTTCATAAACTGATTCTGTTTTGAAGGAAAATTCGTAGCTGACTTTTCTTCAGTATTTCTGGACCGTTCCAATTGTATTTGGACATCTAGACCACTTTAGAATGAAAAAGAATCTCGTTAGCTTCGCGTGGACTGTAAGATCGTCGAAAATGGACTTGTAGAACTCAAGATATGGCCCAAACAGTGAATCAGAAATTCTGCACGACGACAGCAGCGCTGCCTGCGCCCGTTGAGCGCTGTCTGCGCTGCCTCTACTGTTCATGGCGCTGCCTGCGACTCCTGTAGCGCAGCCTGTGCTGTCCTACACTGCCGGTTGCTGATTTTTGCTGTTTTTCTTTGTTTTAACTCCTTTTTCCTTCATTTCTTTTGCAAATTGTCATTCTTCACTTCTTGAACTCAAATCCACCATAAAATTTGCAATTTATATCTTCCAACCTCAAGTTAGTAACCCTACACAAACTCACTAAAACGGATCAAAAACACGACATACTTGAGGCCAAGTTAATCAATTTAAGCTTAATCGAAGCGTTCCAAGTGGATATAAAATCCACTTAGCACACCCCCAAACTTAAACCGATGCTTGTCCTCAAGCATAAACAAATATAACTATATAAAGCTAGCTAGTTCCACTTCCGTAGGTGATCACGGTTGCATTTGGCATATGCAACAAGCCTTTTAAACCCTAGGTAGCCCTTGTGGACGAGTGAGGTCTCGTGAGGGCCTATAGCGAATGTACCCACAAAATCCATCTAACTAAACAGTGCAATAACAATGCAATGCATGAATGCAACTAATATGAAAATGCATCGATCCCCTCGAACTAACCAAAACCAACTAGCAAGCAAATATCTCAAAGAATGCAACTAAATCCAAATAGAACTCGACTAAATCCTCGTATACTAACAATACATGAACAGAAATGTGCGTGTGTGCGATGCTCATCAGATATACTCTTAACACTAGATCAAAATCATACCCATTTTTTGCCAAGACAATCATAGGTTTATAAATAGAATGAACGGTAAACACTTCATAACATAGAAACACCTCCATAATAATTCCAGTTAGACAGGAATTCATGCTTTATTACTAACAACTATGACACATACTATACATATCAACGCATACTTATTTAACCGTGCAATGGATGAGACCCCAAAAGGTTTATACAATAATACCCATGTAGCGAGCGTTGGGTTAGTGGATCCCAGACTATAAAAGCCTTAGGTCACTAGGCACAAAGTCCCTGCGAATGTAATTTCTCGAGTATTAAAGAGCTCACCCTGGTTAATTTTGCATTTAAACAATTTAAACATAACAAAATTTTTTTTCTTTTTTCTTTTCTTTTGACTTTTTTTTTCTTTTCTTTTTTTTCATATATGCAATCTGGAATGAGAATTCTCATCCAACCCTAGACTACTCATAAAGATATGAGCCGGCTACTAGCCATCTGACGCCTAGCCATTATTGACACTTATTAACAATTAGCATGAAATTCCTGGTTTCCCCCAAACTTAGACTTAAGTGTTCCTATGCTATCAAGGGAATAACGAAAATTCTAAATATAAACAAGTGATTAAATCTCAAAGCTACCAAACAAACATGACCTCAACCTAGCCCAAAAGCAAACGATGAGACTGTGTAAAATTTTGTTTCTGAAACATGCAAGTCAATTTCATAAGAACTATAAATCATCCCTCTATTCATCATTACCACACTCAATTAGACATCGACCTACCAATCAGAATTAGCTCATCCTAAGGGATCATGAAATATACATGCTATGCAAATGCAACTAAAATGGACTCACATGATAAAAAAAAAATAACATAATAAAACAAACATAAATAATACGAACAAAACATGAATGAACTACCACTAACATGCAAAATATGATTCCCTATATGACAATGATACACTACTACATACTACTACATACGTAACACAAGGGTTGCCTCCCACGAAGAGCTTGTTTATAGTCAATTAGCTTGACTACGTCCAAGCCTCCATTAAGGATGATAATAGTTGGCCTGGTCATCTCTTCGTGAGACTGCATCGTCATCACGGTGGCACACTTTCTGCCCCTTCTCCTCGCTTGGCCTATTCGTATAACAACTATGTACTATTCCAATGCCTTCATTGGTTGACCCAAAATATGTCAATTTGTAGAACAACACACATTCACGGGCTTCGCTTGAATATAATGGAGGAGGGTAAATGTAAGTTGCTGAAGCCTTTGGTTCCTCAAAGAGAACTTCCTCCATTGGCTCTAATGCGCTACCTCCGTCTTTATACTCTGAGACAAGTAGAAGACCTGCATCTTTCCCATGGTCATCAGCCTCTTGGTACGCATATACCAATTCTTGAAATTTTTGTAGCTCACCAGTGTCTGTCCCAAATATTGCCTTTTCCAAATCATCCACCATACTAGCATGATCAAATTCCTCACATGGCTTGTGAACGCTCACCTCACCTTGGAATTTGTCTTCCTCAATTATGCATGCAGTACCTTGCTCCAAGTCACCGTTATTTTCTGGAATTGCCTCTAGTATGAATTGTTGTTTCTCTTGTTCCACGGCACTCAAAACTTGAGCAACTAATGTCTCCAAAGATTTGATAGACTCCTCATTACTCTTTACAAGCATCCTAATCTCCTCCATAACATCAACCTCATCTGACTGAAAAGTAGGAGTAGGTTTCTGATATTGAAAGTCTTCACTACCAAAGAAATATGACATATTTGGAACATCTTGCTGGTACTGTTGAGGATGGTATTAAAAATATTGTTGTTCCTCATAAGTGACATATGGATCAACTCCTTCGTAGTAACAATATTGTGAGGTCTCATGAATGCCCAAACATTGCTCACTTTGCTGAGGCATGGATGTCCTCGAATATGCCCACCATGGCAACTCCTCGCCTGCCATTTTCAAACACTCAAGTACCTGAAACACACCGAACTAAACAAGATAAGTAAGTAACTAATCCGAGTCAGTGAACTTTAACGACCATTGATGACAAGCACATAAACTAAAATAAAACACCGATGATCCCCGGTAGCGATGCCAAAAACTTGTTTGCACTAATACACGCAAGCGTACGTGGTCACAAGTAATATAGATATAAGTCAAGTTTGTTCCCACAGAGATCTGGTTTTGGTTTTAAATCAGTTAATGCACCTATGCAACATTGTATGGTTTTTACTCATTGCTAAGACAATTAACAAGATTGGGTTTTGAATAACTAAATTTAACTAAAAAGCAAATTAACAAACTAAAAATTAAATAACTAATGAGAATTTAAATCGAATTACTTATGCTAGAGAAAACATGGGGTCCTAACTTCATTAAATACTTCGCTTAGATCTGACGCCTTTAATCACTATATGCAATGGTTATGATATCTGATCGGATAACACGAAACAAGTACACGCTACCTGTCAGCATACGTATACCAAACTACCCATACATTCACAAAAGAGATAGAAGATGAATAGACACCAATTATGCTTAGAACCTATATATCTATAGAATTTGAAAACATAACGGTTGAGGAACAAGTTATCCATATTGATCATATAGGGTGGCATAATATATCTCTATTTACGCTACAAATCATGTTGATAAACAATCATGAACCTATGCTAGCATGGCAAGTTCTAAATCTCTAGATCCACTTTCACTTCACAAGAGATTAACAAATTAGATATTAGCTACGCATCTAACAATTAAGCACAACCATACGAGGATATCAGATATGGGTCTGATATCCACGCGGAGGCTGCACCTGCGTGACACCATGCCGCCCAGTTTTTTTTACCCGAGTGTTGTTGTTTTAACAACATAAAATCCCCCAAATTCTATTCTAACTCCTAATCTCTCAATCCCTAATTTCTATTCCTATTATATATCAAGTTCATACCCTCTCAAATCTCTCCTATACACTTAAATCTATATCTATCCTAATCACTATATTATATATATACACACCTATACATACAAACCCAACTCCTTATCTACATCTCTACATCTCTAAAACTTCAAGTTAAGAAGAATTCAAGTTTGGGGGAGTTAATTGCAAGTTCACCTCTCCGATTCGTAGTTGGTATATCTCTTCTTTAATCTTGTTTTATTACAAATTTGTGTTCATGCAAATTGGGGGTTTTGTATTATTCTTGCTATTTGGCTATTTTTGGTGTGTTATTGTCTTCTTTAAAATTGAGAAATTTTCATCTCCGACAACGGAGGTTGAGTTTAATCGGTTGTTGTCGAGGCCGATTGCTAAAGAAATGGGGTTTTTGCCAAAGAATCATGATGGTTTGGTTGAGATGATTGGTGAGTTGCGATGGGGAGGGTTATTTAAGGTGCCTTCTCTGGTTTCGATGAATGTGGTTCGAGAGTTTTATGCAAATGCCAAAGATGATCATGATAGGGTGTGTGTGGTTCGAGGTAGGCGGGTGGATATACTTCCAAACTGTATCGGGAACATAAAGTTCAAGAACAATCCCCTCCATGTCCAAATCACCACTAGTCTTCAGCACCCAATCTTCATCACCCCTCTGCTTATGGTTTGGGGGATAAGTTGTGTATATGTGTTCATGTAGGATTTCATGCTTTGCATATTAGTAGTAGTAGATCATGCATATATGTTTGTGTTATCCACGTTTGTTTCATATAGGACATTCTCTTTTTATTTTTGTATACCATGTGAGTCCATAGTAGTTTGCATTTGCACCCCATGCTTGATAGGAATTTTGTGTGGTTGACGCTTTTGATTGAGAAGTGATGTGCTTTGTTCTTGTGCACACACATACACTAGTAAGTTAAAGCGAGTAGACTTATTGAATGTTGTAAGTAATTAAAAGGACATGAATATGTGCAAGTTGATTTAGTTTGCATGCTTTGAATACAAGTAGGCGCATTAAAGAGATTTTTGCTTGGGATTGAGTATGTTTTTCCACCAAGTGAGTTTTTAAGCCTTATTGCATATTTTTTGCAATTTATTCGTTTGGTTGAGTGTCCACGGACTGTTTGCATTGCTAGCAGTTGTTTGAGGTCTTTCTTGAAATGCATGGCATTATTTGACGATTAAAATGATAAGGCATTTAGGAATAACCGCATTTTTCCCATATTACTACACCATATTTACATGATCAATTAGTTAACCCGTTGAGCTTAATCCTGTTTTTTCGGTGACATACCACATTACTTGCCTAGACCTTTTTTTTTGTATTGGCCTTACATTAATTTGAACCCACATTGTCAAAGGCTAGTAGAGTGCTTAAGGGAGTAGTAAGGTGTGCAATGAGGGGTTTATTGTTGGACATAATTTTGGGGGAAATATTGAAAATTGGATTTGGTTGTTTACTTGATAGTCGGCATGTGTAATAAAATCATGGGATCATTGTTATTGTTTATATTATTGTTCTTGTTATATTTTGCTCTCGGAAAAAAAAATAATAATATATATATATATATATATATATATATATATATATATTATGAGAGCATATTTATGTTTATTGTGATCCTACTTTAGTCGACTAGTCGAGCGTTTTTGTTGGAAGAAAAATAGTAAAATTATGTGTGGGGGGAAGTAGGGGGTTGTGTATGGATTATTAGGGTTCCTACTTGCTTTTGACACTTCACCTGAGTTGGCTTATTTGTCATACCTTGTCCCTAGCCCCGTTACAACCCAAATAAAGACCTTTTGATTATCATCATTGATGTATGTTGTGTTAAGAGTTAGATTGATACCAAATGTCAAGAATGCTTATGATTTTGTTGGAATAGAGTGATACACTTACCCTTGTTCTTGAGTGAATATTCTTTTGTGAGTGGATTGTGAGTGTTTACTTGTTTTTGGCATATGAGATCCCGAGTTTTGTCTCAAAGATGTACTCTTGTGGGCTTAGCATGGTTACTAACTTATTCTTACACTTGACATGGACTTTTGAGAACTTATGCATGATTATTGAGTAGACTATGTGAATACTTGCACATTCGATGCCAAGACATTGCATTATTACTTTGATTCTTAAGTTGATATGGCATGAGAGGATTTGAAGGTATGGTAATGTATTAGTATTAAATCATTTACATTTTCATATTAGTTGCATTCATGCGTTGCATTGTGTTTGCATTGTTAGTTTGATGGATTTTATGGGTACATTCGCTATAGGCCCTCACGAGACCTTACTCATCCACTAGGGCTGCCTAGGGGTTTAAAGGGCTTGTTGCATATGCCAAATGCAACTGTGATCACCTACGGAAGTGGTACTAATTAGTTAGTTTTTAGTTGTTTATGCTTGATGTTGGGGTGTCCAGCATATCCCTATTCGAAACGTGGCGCTTGTGCCTGGCTAAGCATAAGGAAATAAAGTTGCGCCTTGTTACAAGTCCCGGGGCTTTTAGCTCAAGTGGTAAGCGTTCGATTCTGAAAACTGGTATCAGAGCCAAGTTCGGGTGTTCGAGTCCCACGGAGAGTATTTTATGCCAAAGGCATACTGTGCAGCCATTGTACCCCAAACAGGGACTTGTTAGTGCTTGCAGATGCTTGGGGGGATTGTTGGGGTGTCCAGCATCTCCCTATTCGAAACGTGGCACTTGTGCCTGGCTAAGCATAAGGAAATAAAGGTGCGCCTTGTTACAAGTCCCGGGGCTTTTAGCTCAAGTAGTAAGCGCTTGATCCTGAAAATTTTTAGTCACAGAGACATACCTGTATTCATATAATAACAAGCCTAAGTATGTGTAATGCTATGCATTACCTACATGACCTCTTAACTGAGGTAACCTCTAGTTGTAGAGTTTCTATTTGTTTTGTACTTGTAATAGGCATCAAATCCCAGTTGTGTAACTGTACTTATAAATTCAAGAATAATGCTTAAAAGAAGTTCCAAGGTTCATGCCTCAAGCAAGGAGATAAAGACTGTCAAATAATCACAGTTGGAATTTAAAGAAATGAAGAATTTGCCTAAGTACCAATTCGAGAAGTACATTTGTCTATTCGAGAAGTACATTTGTCTATTCGAGAAGTCTAGCATTCGAGAAGTCAGGGATTCAATATCTCAAATGACACTGTTCGATATCTCTGAAGGTCAATCAGTCAAAGCCTTATTCGAGAACTCAGAGATTCGACATGTCTAATACTCTATTCGAGAACTCATGGAGTCAACAAGTCAAAGCATCATTCGAGTTCTCTAAGAGTCAACAAGTCAATGCTCTATTCGATATCTCAAGGACTAAAGAAGCTATTCGATATCTCAGGGATTCGATAAGTAAAATGCTTTATTCGATATCTCAAGGATTATTGAAGAAAAGACTTATTCGAGAAGTCATTCGATATGTCAGTTTAACAGTATTCGAGAACTCAAAGTTATCAATCAAGCCAATTCTAGTTCTCGAATCACCAACAGAGTTACTTCTCGAATACAATCTTGGAGACAAAATACTGAAGAATTGTACAAGTCAGAAACCTGCAACAAGCTAAAGCACTTTATGGACCACAATCTGTAACGTACTTTGGAAAAGCCTACAAAGAAGCTTGGACAGATGTACAAGAGACAAAGAGCTAAAGAAGTGGATCCGAACAGAGCTTTGCAAAGTCAAACCTGTAGCCTTTTGGATGCTTACTCAAAAAGGATAGACAAACTAGAAAGTAAAATTGTTTAGCTACCTTATTTGTAGTAAGTAGGTTGTATTCATGCTATATAAGGATACAGCCTCACTTCCTTAGAAGTTAAGTTTTTCATACATAAAAGAAAACATCTCTCTGAGAAAAACGAAGCTGAGAATACTAACATTTGTATTCACAGATTGTAGCAAAATATTTATCTAATAAAATATTAGATTAAAGTGATATTGTGTCTTGTGTTGTTCTAAATCCGCATTTACAAATCTACACACACAAACATATATTGTGCTACACTGATTCAAGAACAAATAAAAGCTCAAAAATCCATTCACCCCCTCTGTATTCTTTAGTCGTATTCAATACTCAACAAGTGGTATCAGAGCAGGCTGTTTATTCAAAAACAGAAAACGATCATGAATACACCAAAGACTACAGGAACGGTGAAGGTCCCTAAGTTTGATAAAGAGAACTACAACCTCTGGAAGATCAAGATGCAGTTGTTCATCAAAGCTGCTAACCCTCTATATCCTGAGATACTCAAGAATGGTCCCTTTGTTCCACAACAAGAGATTCCTAAAAAGACTATTGCAACCATAACCTTTCCAGGATCTTATGTGCCTAAAGAACCATCCAAATGGACGGATACAGAAAAGGAGATGGTTGCTCTCGACAGTCATCTCATGTTATTAATCATAGATTCTACGGAACTGTCAATGTTTGCTAACATAGCCTCTTGCAAAACAGCAAAGGAAATGTGGGATCATATTGAGGTGTTATGTGAAGGAACAGAAGAGGTTAGAGAAAACAAGAAACAGATACTGTTCACACAGTATGAAGCTTTCATGGCTCAGTCCAAGGAAAGCATTAAAGACATGTTTGAAAGGTTTCACAAGCTGGTGACTGAGCTACAGATGAATGGGAAGGTATATAGCACCAAGGAGCTGAATATGAAATTTCTACTATCTTCACCAAACCATCTAGAGCAAAGGTCATTTATTTAAGAGAAAAAGATTTGAACAAAGTCACATATGATGTGCTCTATGGAGTTTTAAAAACTCATGAGCTTGAGTTGCTTCAGAAGAGGGCTATCCAAGCTAACCAAGGCAGGATGGTAAACACATCATGTGCCTTGATTGTCAATAAATCTATTCAAGACCTAGAAGCATCTACAAGTCATCTGAGGATAGAAGAGATAGTAGATGATGAAGAAAATGAAGGTGAAGTGACTTAACCTGTTGAGGAGAAGGAAGAAGAAGAGTTCTATACTTTTGAAGAGCTAGATGGCATGGAAAACACTTCATATGCTTTCATGGCCAGAAAGTTTCCAAACATCAGATTCAAGAGGAACCAACCATTCAAACCTCGATCCCATAACCATTCATTCAACAAGAGCAAGGCACCTGTGAAAGCAAACAAGAATAAATTCAAAACCAGCCATTTGGATAGGTCATCTGTAAGGTGTTATAGATGCAATGACCTAGGGCATTTTGCCAGTGAATGCAAGAAGCCTAAAAAGAAGGATAAGGAGTTTCTAGAGCCTGAAGCTAAGTATGAGGCCCTTCTGAAAAAGCAAACACTAGGTAAGGCCTACATAGCTGAAGGGAAGTGTTGGGATGACTCTGATAGTGATGGAGAGGAGCAAGAATTCTGCAACTATGCCTTGATGGCTGATTCCAAGGATGAACAATCTCCATCTGACTCTCAGGTACCATCTTTCACTACCATAGATATGTCTGTTTCTGAGTATAAATGCATGGTTGAACAACTATCTGTTGAAATGTTTAATATTCATACTAGTATGACTGCTGCTAATGAAGAGATTGCCAAACTGTCTGCTAAAAATGAATTTTTAAACAAGAAGAATGAGGAACTTGAGCTAACTGCTATGCATGTAGATAACCTTAAAAAAGAAGTTGAATATTTGCAGAATAAGGTTCTATGTGCTAGTCAGGTTGAGAAGGCTCTTAGGGATGAACTAGCTGAGAATGAATTCAAACTAAAAACCTTTAAGAACTCCTCTAGTCTACTGCAGTCCTACCATGAGAAAAATCAAGCTAAACCCAAGGCTGCCATTGGACTTGACTATGGCACTCTTAAACAGAGGAAAGGCTATGCTGTCATTGAAGATGACATAGTTGTTCAGGATGAAGTGCCTCACATTTTGAAAAAGATTGAGTCTCCAATTTTTAAAGAACCAACATTTGAAATTGATGAGGATGCCTTACTCTTTAAGCAAATGTTGAATGATGACGATGAGGCTTAGTATAGTAAACAACCAGCATCCTCTAAGAGTGAGAGTGTCAAGTCAAAAACCAAGGAGCCAGTAGGTGGTAAGTCTAGACCTGAGAAGTTTGTTAAGTTTGTATCAGCTGGGAAAAATGAATCTGAGAAGAAAGTGGCTAAGAAGAAACAGAACAGAAATGGCAAACTAGGGATTAACAAAGATAATAATTATGCTTATATGCCTAATGCCCCTAGGAAAACTTGTCAAAATTGTTTCAATACCAATCATTTAACTCATGCATGCATAAAACCTGTTGGTAGTGTGCCCAAACCTTTCTATGACTGTTTTGTGCCTTTAAGACATAGAGATGCTCCATTCTGTGATAAATTTGACTGTGTGCCATGCAATATGAATGTCATGACTAGTTATTTCAATCTGAGAAGGCAATTCATTGATGGTTGTATCAGTCACAACTCTCACACACACTACACAAGGTCAAAGTCTTCAAGTCCTCCTAGAGCTAGGAAGGTACCTCTGTCACCTAAGTCTGAAACCTCAGGTTCTAAGACTTCTAACAGTGACAAGAAGACTAACACCAAGAAAGTTGATAAGCATGTTGTTTTTGATAAAACTGTTTCTAAGCCAAATGGACCCAAACTTGTTTGGGTACCAAAGAAGAAGTAATTCCTTTGTGTTTGCAGGGCAAAGAAAGTGAAAAGAAGGTCATGTGGATTTTGGACAGTGGATGCTCAAATCACATGACTGCTGATATGGCCCTGCTATCACAATATGTGGAGAAGGCTGGCCCAATGGTTGCTTTTGGAGATGACAGCATGGGTAACACATTGGGATATGGCAAGTTAAAAGTTGGTAATGTCATCATTGAAGATGTAGCACTAGTCAAGGGTCTCAAGCATAATCTGCTAAGTGTTGGTCAGTTTACTGATAGAGGATTCAAGGTAAATTTTGACAAAGATGAATGTTTGATCACCCATAAGAAGACTGGTGATTTTGCTCTATCTGGAGTAAGAAAAGGAAGCCTGTTTGTACCCAATATGGACTCTGCAAACAAGGACAAAGTTTGTTGCTTCTACTCAAAAGCATCAAATGAAGATTGTTGGCTATGGCACAAGAAGTTATCACACCTGAACTTCAAGGCCATTAATTCTGTGGTCAAAAGAGAGTTAGTGAGAGGCATGCCCACACTTGAATTCTTTCAAGAAGGAGTGTGTGAGGCTTGTCAAAAAGGAAAGATGAAAAGGTCAAGCCACAAGTCAAAGACAGTAACATCAATCACCAAGCCCCTGAAATTAATTCACATGGATTTGTTTGGACCTGTCAATATTATATCACTCTCAAGAAAGAAGTATGCCCTAGTGATGGTTGATGACTACACAAGGTATACATGGGTGGAATTTCTAGCATCAAAGGATGAGGCTCCACAAGTAATCATTGAGCACATAAAGAAAGTTGACAAGGAAGCAAAAGCCAATAATACAAGTGTGATTGCATTGAGAAGTGATAATGGAACAGAGTTCAGAAATGCCTTACTTAAAGCATTTTTCAAAGAGAATGGCATTTCTCAACAGTTCTCAGCTCCGAGGACTCCACAACAAAATGGAGTAGTTGAGAGAAAGAATAGAACTCTAATTGAGGCTGCTAGAATAATGTTGCTTGATGCAAAGATGTCTACATGTTTTTCGGCTGAGGCTGTGAGAACTGCATGCTACATCCAGAACAGAACCCTCATCAACAAAAACACTAGAAAGACACCTTACAATTTGATGACTGGAAAGAAGCCTACTCTAAAGTATGTTCATACTTTTGGAAGTAAATGATTTGTGTTGAAAGACAATTCAGAATATGTTGGGAAGTTTGAAGCAAAGGCATTTGAATGAATTTTTCTTGGCTATTCTATGGAGAGAATTGCATACAAGGTTTATGTCATCACTCAAAAGAAAGTTATGGAAAGCACAGATGTGACATTTGATGATAGCAAACTACCTGGATTAGAAGAATCCAATGACGAAGATAGAGATCCATTAAAGTTTGATAATCTAGATGATTCTGATGAAGAGATTGAAACTGAAGTTGAAACTCTAGCTCAACAAACTCAAGTGAATGATGAAGCAAGAGAAGAATCTGATCCAACCAACAGTGAAGATACTAGCATCCAAGACACACCTGTGAATAGTAGCAGCTTCACATGGGGAGGAAATGAAAATGATCATATCTTGAATGATGAAGCAACATCAAGGTTGAGAAATCAAACTGAGCACTCAAGGAAATGGGATAAGTCATACACAACAGAGCAAATTATTGGAGATCCAAATGCAGAAGTGAGAACTAGGAGAGCAACTTAAAATGAATGTCTCTATGGTTACTTTCTATCTCAGATTGAGCCTAAGAAACTTGATGATGCACTGTTGGATCCAGATTGGATTATTGCTATGCAAGAGGAGCTGAATCAATTTGAAAGAAACAAAGTATGGGAACTTGTGCCTGCACCAAAGGACAGAACCATTGTTGGAACAAAATGGGTTCTAAAAAACAAGATGGATGAAAATGGTGTGGTCATTAGAAACAAAGCAAGGTTGGTTGCAAAAGGATAGTCTCAACAGGAAGGCATTGATTATGATGAGACTTTTGCCCCTGTTGCTAGATTGGAAGCCATCAGAATTTTCTTGGCATTTGCTGCTCATTCAAACTTCAAAGTGTATCAAATGGATGTCAAGAGTGCATTTTTGAATGGAGAGTTGGAAGAAGAGGTTTATGTGCAACAGCCACCTGGCTTTGAGGATCCACATTTCCCAGAATTTGTCTACAGATTGTTAAGGAATTATATGGACTTAAGCAGGCTCCAATGGCATGGTATGATACTTTATCACAATTTCTTCTGGAAAATCAATTCACTAGAGGCACATTGGACAAGACATTGTTTTACAGAAGCATGGTAATGATATTATCCTAGTTCAGATCTATGTGGATGATATCATATTTGGCTCCACAAATGAGAATCTATGTGAGAAATTCTCTAAGCTCATGCAGAGCATATATGAGATGAGTATGATGGGAGAGCTGACATTCTTTCTTGGGTTGCAAGTTAGTCAGAGGAAGGATGGTATCTTTATCAGTCAAACCAAGTACATCAAGGATTTATTAAAGAGGTTTGACTTAGAAGACTGCTCACCTACAAAGACACCCATGGCCACTACCACCAAATTGGATGAAGATGTCAAAGGAAAGAAAGTAGATATCTCAGTCTACAGAGGCATGGTTGGTTCTCTACTCTATCTCACTACAAGTAGGCCAGACATCATGTTTGCTACATGTTTATGTGCAAGGTTTCAATAAAATCCAAAGGAATCACATTTGATTGCTATAAAAAGGATCTTTAGATATCTGAAGGGCACTCCAAACTTGGGTTTATGGTATCCTTAGGACACAGGGTTCAATCTGGTTGGTTATTCTGATGTTGATTATGCTGGATGCAGAGTGGATAGGAAAGCACCTCAGGTAGCTGCTCGTTTCTTGGACAAAGGTTAGTCTCTTGGTACAGCAAGAAACAACAATCTGTGTCAACTTCCACAGCTGAGGCTGAATACATAGCTGCTGGAAGTTGCTGTGCTCAAGTGCTTTGGATTACAAATTAGCTTAGAGATTATGGACTTGTGTTGGAGAAAATTCCAATCATGTGTGACAACACAAGTGCAATCTCTATAGTTTCCAATCCTGTAAATCATTCTAGGACAAAGCACATTGACATCAGATATCATTTCATTAGGGAACATGCAAATAATGGAACCATTGAGTTGCATTATGTTCCTACAGATAAACAATTAGCTGATATATTCACTAAGCCATTGGATGAAGCCACCTTCACAAGGTTGGTTAGCGAGATTCGAATGCTGAATTCTTCAGAATCTGGCTAAGTGAAAATATCAACTAGATTGTTGCAGCAGTAAACACTTACTTTATCTAAATTCTCAATATTTTTGAAGTAAGTGTTGGCTGAAATATGATTTATAAATATTTCAAATCTGTTGCATATGTTGAAAATCATATTCGAATTAGCTTGAAATTTCTATGAAATTTAAGACTATCACTATTTAATTTGTTAGAATATTCTTCATTTGAATAATTCTAGTGAATTTTCAAAAGATAGTGAAAATTAATTTTTATGAGTGGAAAGTGTAGATCGATAAGTCAGACTTCTCGAATGACTGTCATGTCTATGGTCGACTTCTCTAACAAGTCTATTTGGAACACTCTTGAGTTCTCGAATAGTGCATTTTGGAGAAATCGAACAGAGACCTGCTTGACTTCTCGAATAGGACATTTGAGTTCTCGAATAGAACATTTGAGTTCACTAATGACTGAGTTCTCGAATAGAACATTTGAGTTGTCGAATCATTTGAAAAGGCTGAATTATCGCTAAATCTTAATCGATTTTGGATTTTTATTCAGAATTTTTTAAATCACTCATAAAAACATATTTTATTTAATTTAGAATTATTTCTAAGTTAGATAACTGCCAGCTGTGAGTTACAAACTGCTTGAGATATCGAATAAGCCTTTCTTGACTTATCGAATAGTTGTTTTATACTTCTTGAATGACTGACTTGTCGATACAGAACATATATCTAATCGACAACTCAAGTCACTCACACATATACAATTCCATAACTGTTCAAATCATTTCATTCGATTCCTCAGGCAGCTAAAGTTCCAAAACCTCTGAAAACCCTAACGTCAAAAGCTAAATTTCTTCTTCAACCTTCATTCTCTTCTCATCTCTCTGTATAACAATGGCAAATACCCAACTCACAATTCCTACCCACACCAATTTCATAGCAATAACCAACGATGTTGAAGCACCTAATGCAAACTTTAAATGCTTTGTTCGATGGATGTCTGAATCATACATCAAGGATGCACTCTCAGCCAACCCAACTCTGTATCTAGACCTACTAGAACAGTTTTGGAGGACTGCTATGGAGGTTGTGGCCCTAGAGAATGCAATAACTTCAAACGTAATCTACTGCAAGATTCAGGACAAGGAAATCACCATCACTACTGAAGACATGAATCAAGCACTGGGGCTACAACAAGGAGTGTATCACCCACTAGCCACTAATGCTGAATTGGAGGACTTCTTTGATTTTATCAACTACTCAGATAGAATCAAGTTTGGAAATTTGAATAGGAAGTACTTGAGAAAAGAATGAAGCTATGTCTTTGCCACTCTTCTTCAAGTCTTCACAGCAAGGAAGTCTAGTTTTGACCAAGTCAGCACACTTGTTCAACAAATTGGCTATGCTCTAGCATATGGGAGAAAGATTGATGTTGGAATGATCATAATGCAAGAATTGTATGGGAGACTTGGTAAGAACTCAGCCAAGAGAGGTAATGAATTTTTCTTCCCTAACTTTATTCAATCTGTACTTAATTTCATAGATGATGAATTGATTGAATTTCCTGGGTTAGACAAAATTAGAATAGGCTATCCGAAATCCATGACCAAACTCATTTTTGGTAGCTTGGAGACTAGGAATGATGTGGATGTAAGACTCAAAATAACTCCCCATATGGAGAGTTTATTTAGGACTTACCCCCACAACATGCCAATATTTGCCTCAAAATCAGAGTTAGCTAGGCCCAAGCAAGTAGAGCAAAATGCTAACCCAGGGCCTGCTAACCAACCCTCTCAGCCAGACACTTTACCAAACACAGAGCCACCTACATCATCTTCTCAATAGGGTGGTGTCAGTAAAAAGGAGAAGAAGAGAAAACAGGTTGCTTCTGAACCTCTAAAAATCTTGACTGAAGCAGCCTTGGCTGTAGAATTAGGTTTAGAAAGTGAGGAACCTGAGTCACCCTTACTAAGGCCAAAGAAGAAGAAGAAGAAATCTAAAACCACCTCTTCAGTCACACAAATGGCTGAAGTTGTAAAATCAGGGGCACACAGTTCACTAGATGTATCCTCTCAACAGGGTGCATCTATAGAATCAAGCATCCTCCTCAATGCACAATCCTGTAAAGAGTCAGCACATGGGAGTGATAAGGGTGGCACAACACTGAGTGGAGAGCACATCAATATTGAAACTCCCTCTATTTCTCAGGGGGAGTTGCCAAAATCTAATCTAAACGACACTTCTCTTCCAGAATCTATCTCACAAATTTCTTTGGAGCCTGCAACTCAAGCAATTGAGGAGCAAGGCATTGATCACCAAGCATTTTCTTCTCTTGGTGAGCCAATGGACTCAAGTGACTTAGTGCATGACACTTTGCTCACCACCCAGGAACTACATTTAGATGGTGAGGGAATGCGAGCTGGGGCATATCCTAATGACACCATCAAAAACATAGAGGATTCACTAGCTTTCACTAGAGACTCTGTGCCAGTGTCAACTATTGGTGTAACTCATCCCATTTCTGTGGAGACACCAGTAGTAGAGTCATTCCATCCGGTTACAGAAGTTGCATCTGTAACTGAGGAGTCTAGCTTGCCTAGCTCTAGCTCTGACTTTATGTCACAATGGTTGAAGCTTGTGCAACATGGCAGTGCTTCAGGATCAGGATCTGTTCCACCACAATTGACGGTTGAAGCACTTCAAAGCTTAGCTATGGATCAGATTCCTGAGTTCACAAAGATTGCTTAACACCATCTCACTTCAAATCTGCCAAACCCAGACTATGAGGCTATCCTTCTCTGCCACAGAGATGATGTAGAGATGCAGAAGGAGAAAATTGAGGCTGATATTGAGAGAGATGGCAATGTAGATGCCTGGATGCAAGGAAAATTTGATCTCACTCTCAATGAAGCTCTTCAGTATCTAAGAGAGGAATACATCACCTCACTAGGTTCAAATGCTAAATCCCTAACTCCTGGTGAAGTGTATGAAGCCATCAATGACTCTTACAAAGGATTCCTCAAGGCTGCACACTACCTTGGCAAAGGTGTCAAATCAGAAGTCAACAAGGTAAGTGATGCAACAGACCAGTCTATGGGAGAGATAAAGAGGGCCTATGATGCAAGGTTTCCTCAATTGGACAGTGTTCTCAAAGACATCAAAGTCTGCAACTCCACCTGCACCAAGATGGATAATGGTCTAGCTATACTGAAAGATGATGTCACAGGTCTGGGGCATAAATTTCAAATCTTATCTAATCAGATAACTGATGCAAATTCCATGGAGATAAGCTGGTGACTGAAGTCCCTGTGCATGAGATGACCAAGTTTGAAGTGGAGAGACTGAAAGATCAATCACTATCAGGTTTTAAAACCACTAAGTTGTTCACAAAGGTGGAAACTCTTGAACAAAAGATGGTCTCTCTCAAAGAGTCCAATGCTCATCTGACAGAACAAGTTGCAACTCTCACTGAGCAGTTGAACACTCAAGCCTCCACCATAGCTGATGTTCTTCTGCATCAACAATCTATGTTGTCTGCAATGATGATGCATATGGGTCTCCCTCTTCCAGATGAATCTGCCAATCTCACCTCTTCCAATCAAAAGGCCCCTACTAAAGCCTCAGTGCCTGACACCAAGCCCAAGGGGGAGAAGAGAAACCTAAGGGACTCAAAAGGAGAGAAGTCTAGAAAGGAGAAACCCAAGGGGAAAGGTATTACAATAAATGAGGGTGGTCATCAAAGGAGTTCAAAATCTATAACCTATGTTCCAGGAAAAGGGAAAGGCACCAACTGTGCACATCACTACTCCCAGTGGCCAGAAGCAATCCATCACCACCACAGTGGTTGCAGGGAGTATACCATTTGATAAACCTCCATCCTCCAAACTTGAAAGTGCCAAGCCTGTAGAAGTAAAGGTGGTTACTGAGGCCAAGCTACAAGAAATTGCAAACTCTAATGATTATCATGATGATGCATTATTGGAGTTTCTGAAAGTCTCAAAAGAACAGGATGGTGACACTCAATTGTACCTAAGGAGCTTGAAGGATCAGATCGATTACTTCACTGTGATACCTAGAAAAGTTGATAGCTCATGGCTCAAGGAAGTAATGATAGTAGCAAAATCCAGAATCTGGCATTTAACCTACAAAACTCTACAAGCCTTAAAACACTCAGAGATAGATGTGCTGATTGAGCTCATAGAGAAGAGGAATGTAAATGAAAACAATAAGAGTCTGTATGATGACTTGAGGAATGGCCAACCTTCAAGGCTGCCAGAAGTGATTAAAAATCCATGGACAATCATCTATCAGTCTGGCACCAGAATTGAAGAAATTAAACAAGTGGTCATTCCCAATGATCTCACTTCTCGAAATCACAGACTCATTATTGCCATCATTGATCTACTACAAAAGAAAAAGGGGATGAGGACAGCTGAGGAGATAGAAGCACTACAAATCCTAAGATCATTCATTGCAACTGGTGTAATTCCAGAAATGGCCAAGCCAAGGAGGAATAAGGATGACAAAGATGAGGATAAGAGTGATGGGAAGGGAAAACATCACAGGAGTTATAAGGATGATGAGGATAAGAAGAAGAAAGACAAGAAGGACAAGAAGAATGATGACCAAGGCAAAGTCTATGAGAGGAAGAATGGAAAATAGCAAGCCTTAGGCATTGCTAGCAGTAATCTCACCACAACACAAGACTCTAAGTCTAGGGTGAATGCTGTTAGTAATGACCTACCAAAATCTAATTCCATGGCTTTTGCAACTGTTTTACCTCCTCAAGAAGAGAAGAAGATTCAAGTCAAGAAACCATCTGTATGTTTCAAAAAGCAAACTGCTAATGGAATACTACAATGGTCTACCAGCAAAGGTCACATACTACTGCCAGGCAACCACACTAAAAGAATCAAATTCAAATAAGCAGCAAGAAAATCAAAGTTTTACAAATGAAGAACCCTAACAATCTATCCAGGCCTAAAACACCAACCACTAGATGAAGACTACAATGAAGACCAACTGGAATACCTTAGAGCTCAAAGAATCTATCATGTTTCAATCATTGATGACTCCCTTGAGATCAAGTATACTGATGGAAGACAGAAGAAGTTTAAACAAGGGCAGTGTCAAAATTGGGGCAAGTTATATGACATAGAAAGGATTATTGCCATGTTGGATGCAAATGATAAAGTGGAAAGAGTATGGAAGCTGGAACTGATTGACTTTGTGAAGATGAAGAGAGATCATGAAGACCTGATAAGAAAAGGGTGCCTTGAGAAGTGGATGAAAAGGGAAAAAGAAATTGATAAACTGGAAGCTGAAGCAGAAGTGTTGAGGGCTAAGGGATTGTGTAGAGTTCAATTCAATCCCTAAGTGGTGAAGTATAGGAGAAGAAATGGAGATAATGTCAATATAAGAAATGGAGATGATGTCAAGTGGATGAAATGGAGATTATGCTTAGACCCTATATGTCTATAGAATTTGAAAACATAATGGTTGAGGAACAAGTTATCCATATTGATCACATAGGGTGGCATAATATATCTCTATTTACGCTATAAATCATGTTGATAAACAATCATGAACCTATGCTAGCATGGCAAGTTCTAAATCTCAAGATCCACTTTCACTTCACAAGAGATTAACAAATTAGATGTTAGTTACGCATCTAACAATTTAGCACAACCATACGAGGATATCAGATATGCATCACACACGGATCTTTAAAGCAATCAAACTACTAAGCTACATAGATAAATCCGTTAGAATCCCATGACAACGATTAGTTCATAATCGAACCGCTCGTCATCATGGGATCTGATGAAACCATGATAATAAAACAAGATCTGAGTAATAAATAAGAGTAATAGAGTAAGAAAACAAATCCCAAAAACATCCAAGAGTATCGCCTAATTGGAAGAAAACAAAAGTAGATCTAATACACTAATACACGCAAAAAAACACTAATACAATAATTTGTTAATTGTCTTAGCGTGAATTAAAATATTATTATTTTCAATCAAAAAAAAAATTTAACAAAACAGCCAACCGCGCGCAGGCTGCGCCTGTCACGTGCAGGCAGTGCCTGCGTCTCCTGTCTCTCGCGCAGGCCGCGCCCCTCCACGCGGAGGCTGCACCTGCGTGACACCATGCCGCCCAGTTTTTTTTACCCGAGTGTTGTTGTTTTAACAACATAAAATCCCCCAAATTCTATTCTAACTCCTAATCTCTCAATCCCTAATTTCTATTCCTATTATATATCAAGTTCATACCCTCTCAAATCTCTCCTATACACTTAAATCTATATCTATCCTAATCACTATATTATATATATACATACTTACACATACAAACCCAACTCCTCACCTACATCTCTATATCTCTAAAACTTCAAGTTAAGAAGAATTCAAGTTTGGGGGAGTTAATTGCAAGTTCACCTCTCCGATTCGTAGTTGGTATATCTCTTCTTTAATCTTGTTTTATTACGAATTTGTGTTCTTGCAAATTGGGGGTTTTGTATTATTCTTGCTATTTGGCTATTTTTGGTGTGTTATTGCTTGGTGACTATTGGTTGTGCTTATTGTTAAAGTTGGGTATTATTCTTGATATTGATTGTTATGGCTCCTAAGCGTGGGAGAGGTAGTGCTAGGATTGAGAAATTTTCGTCTCCGACGGCGGAGGTTGAGTTTAATCGGTTGTTGTCGAGGCCGATTGCTAAAAAAGGGGGGTTTTTGCCAAAGAATCATGATGGGTTGGTTGAGATGATTGGTGAGTTGCGATGGGGAGGGTTATGCCAAAGACGATCAGGATGGGGTGTGTGTGGTTCGAGGTAGGCGGGTGGATATACTTCCAAACTGTATCGGGAACGCAAAGTTTAAGAACAATCTCCTCCATGTCCAAATCACCACTAGTCTTCAGCACCCAATCTTCATCACCCCTCTTCTTATGGTTTGGGGGATAAGTAGTGTATATGTGTTCATGTAGGATTTCATGCTTTGCATATTAGTAGTAGTAGATCATGCATATATGTTTGTGTTATCTACGTTTGTTTCATATAGGACATTCTCTTTTTATTTTTGTATACCATGTGAGTCCATAGTAGTTTGCATTTGCACCCCATGCTTGATAGGAATTTTGTGTGGTTGACGCTTTTAATTGAGAAGTGATGTGCTTTGTTCTTGTGCACACACATACACTAGTAAGTTGAAGCGAGTAGACTTATTGAATGTTGTAAGTAATTAAAAGGACATGAATATGTGCAAGTTGATTTAGTTTGCATGCTTTGAATACAAGTATGTGCGTTAGAGAGATTTTTGCTTGGGATTGAGTATGTTTTTCCACCAAGTGAGTTTTTGAGCCTTATTGCATATTTTTGCAATTTATTCGTTTGGTTGAGTGTCCACGGATTGTTTGCATTGCTAGCAGTTGTTTGAGGTCTTTCTTGAAACACATGGCATTATTTGATGATTAAAATGATAAAGGCATTTAGGAATAACCGCATATTTTCCCATATTACTACACCATATTTACATCATCAATTAGTTAACCCATTGAGCTTAATCCTATTTTTTCGGTGACATACCACATTACTTGCCTAGACCTTTTTCTTGTATTGGCCTTACATTAATTTGAACCCACATTGTCAAAGGCTAGTAGAGTGCTTAAGGGAGTAGTAAGGTGTGCAAGGAGGGGTTTATTGTTAGTAATAATTTTGGGGGAAATATTGAAAATTGGGTTTGGTTGTTTACTTGATAGTCGGTATGTGTAATAAAATCATGGGATCATTGTTATTGTTTATATTATTGTTCTTGTTATATTTTGCTCTCTAGAAAAAAAAATAATAAAAATAATAAAAATAATAATAATAATAATATATATTATGAGAGCATATTTATGTTTATTGTGATCCTACTTTAGTCGACTAGCCGAGCGTTTTTGTTGGAAGATAAATTGTAAAATTATGTGTGGGGGGAAGTTGGGGGTTGTGTATGGATTATTAGGGTTCCTACTAGCTTTTGACACTTCACCTGAGTTGGCTTATTTGTCATACCTTGTCCCTAGCCCCGTTACAACCCAAATAAAGACCTTTTGATTATCGTCATTGATGTATGTTGTGTTAAGAGTTAGATTGATACCAAATGTCAAGCATGCTTATGATTTTTTGGAATTGAGTGACACACTTACCCTTGTTCTTGAGTGAATATTCTTTTATGAGTGGATTGTGAGTGTTTACTTATTTTTGGCATATGAGATCCCGAGTTTTGTCTCAAAGATGTACTCTTGTGGGCTTAGCATGGTTACTAACTTATTCTTACACTTGACATGGACTTTTGAGAACTGATGCATGATCATTGAGTAGACTATGTGAATACTTGCACATTCGATGCCAAGACATGGCATTATTACTTCGATTCTTAAGTTGATATGGCATGAGAGGATTTGAAGGTATGGTGATGTATTAGTATTAAATCATTTACATTTTCATATTAGTTGCATTCATGCGTTGCATTGTGTTTGCATTGTTAGTTTGATGGATTTTATGGGTACATTCGCTATAGGCCCTCACGAGACCTTACTCGTCCACTAGGGCTGCCTAGGGGTTTAAAGGGCTTGTTGCATATGCCAAATGCAACTGTGATCACCTACGGAAGTGGTACTAATTAGTTAGTGTTTAGTTGTTTATGCTTGATGTTAGGGTGTCCAGCATCTCCCTATTCGAAACGTGGCGCTTGTGCCTGGTTAAGCATAAGGAAATAAAGTTGCGCCTTGTTACAAGTCCCGAGGCTTTTAGCTCAAGTGGTAAGCGCTTGATCCTAAAAACTGGTATCAGAGCCAAGGTCGGGTGTTCGAGTCCCACGGAGTGCATTTTATGCCAAAGGCATGCTGTGCAGCCATTGTACCCCAAACAGGGACTTGTTAGTGCTGGCAGATGCTGGGGGGGATTGTTGGGGTGTCCATCATCTCCCTATTCGAAACGTGGCGCTTGTGCTTGGCTAAGCATAAGGAAATAAAGTTACGCCTTGTTACAAGTCCCGGGGCTTTTAGCTCAAGTAGTAAGCGCTTGATCCTAAAAATTGTTAGTCACAGAGACATGCCTGTACTCATATAATAACAATCCTAAGTATGTGTAATGCTATGCATTACCTACATGACCTCTTAACTAAGGGAACCTCTAGTTGTAGAGTTTCTATTTGTTTTGTACTTGTAATAGGCATCAAATCCTAGTTGTGTAACTGTACTTATAAAGTCAAGAATAATGCTTGAAAGAAGTTCCAAGGTTCATGCCTCAAGCAAGGAGATAAAGACTGTCAAATAATCACAGTTGGGATTTGAAGAAATGAAGAATTTGCCTAAGTACCAATTCGAGAAGTACATTTGTTTATTCGAGAAGTCTAGCATTCGAGAAGTCAGGGATTCGATATCTCAGAAGACACTGTTCGATATCTCTGAAGATCAACCAGTCAAAGCCTTATTCGAGAACTCAGAGATTTGACATGTCTAATACTCTATTCGAGAACTCATGGAGTCAACAAGTCAAAGCATCATTCGAGTTCTCTAAGAGTCAACAAGTCAATGCTTTATTCGATATCTCAAGGACTAAAGAAGCTATTCGATATCTCAGGGATTCGATAAGTAAAATGTTCTATTCGATATCTCAAGGATTCCTGAAGAAAAAACTTATTCGAGAAGTCATTCGATATGTCAGTTTAACAGTATTCGAGAACTCAGAGTTATCGATCAAGCCAATTCTAGTTCTCGAATCACCAACAGAGTTACTTCTCGAATACAATCTTGGAGACAAAATACTGAAGAATTGTACAAGTCAGAAACCTGAAACAAGCTAAAGCACTTTATGGACCACAATCTGTAATGTACTTTGGAAAAGTCTACAAAGAAGCTTGGAGAGATGTACAAGAGACAAAGAGCTAAAGAAGTGGATCTGAACAGAGCTTTGCAAAGTCAAACCTGTAGCCGTTTGGATGCTTACTCAAAAAGGATAGACACACTAGAAAGTAAAATTGTTTAGCTACCTTATTTGTAGTAAGTAGGTTGTATTCATGCTCTATAAGGATACAGCCTCACTTCCTTAGAAGCTAAGTTTTTCATACACAAAAGAAAACATCTCTCTGAGAAAAATGAAGCTGAGAATACTAACATTTGTATTCACAGATTGTAGCAAAATCTTTATCTAATAAAATATTAGATTAAAGTGATATTGTGTCTTGTGTTGTTCTAAATCTGCATTTACAAATCTACACACACAAACACATATTGTGCTACACTGATTCAAGAACAAAGAAAAGTTCAAGAATCCATTCACCCCCCTCTGTATTCTTTAGTCGTATTCAATACTCAACACTTGAGGACAAGCATTGGTTTAATTTTGGGGGTGTGATAAGTGGATTTTATATCCACTTGGATCGCTTCAATTCGGTTTAAATTGATTGACTTGGTCTCAAGTTTGTTGTAGTTTTGATGTGTTTTGTTTAAGTGTGCAGGGTTGTAGAAATGTCGATTATGGTTGATGCTTCCGTCATTTTTGGAGTTAATTTGTGCAATGGAATGAAGACTGGAGTTGTCATTAAGCTCTCATGAAGATTCTAAGTCAAGGAAATTGAAGACGGAAGCAGGTGCAAAAAAAACGGAAGGAAAAGACGAAGAAACAAAGGAAATAGAGCAGAAAAACGACACGGACAGCGGCCCACGCTCAGGCTGCGCCTTACAATGCGCAGGCAGCACGCGCCAATGCTGAAAAATTCCAGTTTTGCCCTTTTTCGAATTCTAGTTGAATTTTAGGCAGTTTCTTGCACCTAAATTGAATTCTAATTGTGTTATAGGGTATTTTCTTGCTGGGCAAGACTTCTAGAGCCTATTTAAACACATCCTACCATTGTAATTTGAAGGATAATTACTTAGAATTACTTATCATATCATTGAATTGCAAGGGAGAAAAGGAGAGGAAGATTCAACGCTCGTGACAAGCAACGGATCTAGATCTACTTCATCTTTTGTATTCTTTTCTTAGGCGCTATTCTGGATTCTAGATTTGTTTTCTCAACTCTTTGTTTTATTAATATTATTATTTTCAATCATACCTTGTTTCATATCATGTTTTCATCAAATCCCATGGTGACGAGCGGTTCAATTAAGAACTAATCGTTGTCATGGGATTTTAATGGATTTATTTATGGATCTCTAGTATCTTGATGCTTTAAAAGATCTTTGTGTGATGTATAATTGATATCCTCGTGTGGTTATGCTTAATTGATAGATGCATCGCGAACATCTAACCTGTTAATCTCTTGTGAAGTGAAAGTGGATCTTGAGATTTAGAACTTGCCATGCTAGCATAGGTTCATGATAGTTTATCATTATGATTCGTAGTGTAAGATGAAAATACTTATACTACCCAGCTGTGTTTGAGCTCTAATATATTGTATCGGACTCGTACCAATTAACGATTAAATACGTAACACGTATCAATAATTAAATATCCGATAAATACGAAAATACCCAATAAATAATTCTAAAATTATGGAGAACTTAGGAATATTATAAAATAATATTATTGAAAGTTTAGTCAATTTTGGTCAAGGTTGACTTGGTCAAACGTGGTCAACTGTTGACTAACTGTCTCGATTTTCGTGCCCAGACGAAAATTCTCGAAAAATTACGAAACTTTAACCATGCACAGAAAATAGTATTTAAATGATCAATCTCAAGTTTCAAGTCATTCTAGCAAGTGAAAATATTTTATTTGGATTTAAAACGATTAAATCAGCTTTCGGTTCCGAATAAAATACGATTGGTCTTTTCTTGAAATACATAAATCTTTTGACCAATGTTTTGACCAGAATAATTACTTAGAGTATATTTCCTCATATATAAAATATTTTGAGAGTGTAGGAAATATTTTTGAATAAATAAAGTAATTTTCTCCGAAATATAATATAATTGAGAAGCGGAAAAAAATTACTTTAAATAATTCTGGCAAGAGAAGAAAATATTCCTGAGAATAAAAAGTCTTTTCTAGGATGAGAAAAATACTTTGAGTGTGAGGACAGAATATTTTTTGAATAAAAACATATCGTTTTTGAGTTTAGCACGAGTTCTCTAAAGAACATTAAATCTCGAATATTCTTTGTTCGAGCTTGTCGCCTTATTAATATCGCAACAGAGATCTAAAAAATATCAAACCTTGATATTTCTTTTTCGATCTTATTGCCTTGGTGTAGAGATATATTCCGTAAAATATATTTTAATTTTTCAGCAAATTGGAATATCTCTTATATTTAAAATAGGATGATAAATCTTTGCTAGAATTGACCATTTGACTTTTGACCGAATCAATTAAATAGATGACCTAGTGGAGAGGATTCTACGTGTATTTAAATTTTATGTTAAATTGTACAAATACCAAAATAAATATTATATCGAAGATATCCTTTCAGAGACAATAACCCAGCTGCATAAACACACGGCCAACACAACTTACACATATTACATCACACGCACACACTCACGCCTTGATTACACACACCAACACAGGTCGATACACACACTCTGCACAACCTGTACAGTCGAGATGAAGGGGAACAACGGGGAAGAGAGGAGAGGGACTCTACCAGCAAGAATACACTGACCGGGAGAGATTAATCAGCCATATATGATAGAGAGAGAGAGAGAGAGAGAGAGAGAGAGAGAGAGAGAGAGAGAGAGAGAGAGAGAGAGAGAGAGAGAGAGATTTTATAGAGAGAATCTTCGAGAGATTTTTTTTAGAAACGCAGGGGAAGAGAGGTCGAGAACTGTCGAGAGATTGATTTAGGGATTGGGGGAATTAGGGGTTTTTAAGGACCAAAATGGGAAAAAATGTAGAATACTTAAATTCTAATTTAGAATAAGCTGAAAATCACTTTATAAAATGGAAATAAAATAGACAATAATTAACAAAAATCTCAAACTAAATTTTAAAATATAGAAAATAAAATTATCTACCTCCCGATACTTTTAAAATATTTTCAGGATCAATAACGAATTAAATATGGATTTTACAAGTTTAATCGCATAAAACGCAAAAATAATCATAAAATCATTTTAAAATCCTTAAAGGTCAAAAATAATTCATCAAATAATTTTAAAAATCAAATAAACTCATAAAGGTAATAATACAAAAGATTTCGTGATTTATACTAATCCCGATAATTTTATAAAATTCTCAAAAGATAAATAACTCATGATATAAATATGATTTAATCACCAAAAATAAAAATAAAAATACGTAGACTTATCCAACACATATAAATCATCAAATATACCCATAAACATGAAATCACACATATTTTACTCCTCAACAATATTCACGTCACATAATTCACATTTAATATTAAATAAATAATTATAAATACCAAAAATTTTCTAAGGCGTTATAATAACCATAGATCCGCATTCATAGATACCAAACAAATGTTCTCGTAATCATTTAAATCACACGAATAGACATTACTATTACGTGGACATTTGAGAATCAACTTCCAATATTTGTCAAAAATAGCACAATGAGATGGAAGGAAAATTACTTTGCAACCATTATCACATAGTTGACTTGTAGAAAACAAGTTGTACTTTAGTCCAGTGATTAATTGTACATCGGAAATTTTAAATCTTTCATTACCAATATTACCAATACCAACAATAACACCTTGACTGCTATCACCAAAAGTTACACTACCGGCGGTTACCTTTTTAATGTCATTCAACAAAGATTTCTTACCCGTCATATGTCGTGAACAACCACGATAAAGATACCACACATTTTTCTTAGCAGTAAGGCACACCTACATGAACGATTAATAAAATCGATTGGTACCCTTTTTACTTAAGGGTCCGAGGGTTAGCACATCATAAGGTAAATTTGATCTAGCATGGATGAATCTAGGCATAGGATATTCAATACCGTTATTAACATCCAAGATTCTAGATGCTTGATTCCTATTAGAAACATTATATGAATTCCTTAAAGGCATACGTCTATCATTTCTAGGATAAGCATGATAATAATCATTTTTACAAAACATATTAGCATTTAGCACATTACGATTATTATGCAAGTTACGTCTAGCATACATATTATCATTTAAAGCATGACGACTAGCATGATAATGACTCAAATTCCTAGGCATAAAATTCACATTCTTGTTTCGAATATTAGCACCACTATTCAAATTTTGAGCAACAAAGCTTCTATTAGGAACATTCGGTTTCCTAGTATTGGAAGTACTAGCACTTGCAAGATGTTTGTTGTTCCTTTGTTGAAGCTTAATCGGCTCTTGATGATACTTATGTTTTGGTTGCTTTTGAGCATTCTTACCAGAAATATTTTGAGCAATTTTCTTTCCTTCCTTTTTATTCGGGCTAGCTCCTTTAGGTTGCCACTTATACTTCCCCTTAAATACACCTTCCCTTGCAAAGCAAGATAAGCTAGTATGTCCATTCTTATTAAAAAAATGTACACACTTTCATTGGTGTTTTAGGAGTAGTAGTTCAAGTGGGAGTAGGAATATGTGCAACTCTTGTACGAGGATTATTAGCATCACATCCTAAGCCTTCCTTATTAGAAGCTATCTTGGAGTTGTATATCATGTTTTCCAACATGGTATTGCTCTTTGTAAATTGCTTCACAATAGTATCAAGATTATACTTTTCCTGCATCAAGGCAATAATCTTGTTTGTTAGCACATTCTCTTTATCTATAACTTGAGCCATGAGCTTAGCATTTCATTTTTAAGCCTTTCACCTTCCAAGATGCTTGATTTCATTTCTAAAAACAAGCGCTCTCTTTCGTTAGCCTCAATGTTAAATCGCTCTCTTAATTTAGCAATTTCATCATTCTTTTCGGCTAAGATTATTTGGTGATCAAGATTTAACTCTTGCAAAGCTTGTCTAAGTTCTTCTTCTTTGTCACTCATTAATGATCATACAAGTTAACTTATCCGATTATCTCGTTTAGCTAATTCATGTCCCATAGATTCATTATGAATTTTCAAATTCAAAATTTCGACATGAAGCTCACAATTTTTCTCGGAAACTTGTATCTTATCTTTTTCAATTTCTTCGGCTTGAACAATTAGAGAAATGTTCTCTATTTCGAGATTTTGGATATTTTCATTCTTTTCATTTATCTCAATTTTCAAGCAATCATTTTGTGAAGAAATGAAATCGGAATAATCTTTGTCATTGACATCAATATCCTTTAAACGAGTAACTTCTTTTTGAAGCTCAATATTTGTCTCACGAAATTTATTCCTTTCGGAACTTATCGTGGCAAATTTGCAATTTACATCATCAAGACTCGATTTTAACGAGTTGATCAAAATGATTAATTCGGATGAATCCAAACTAGAATAATCCACACAAGACACACAATCATTTAAATTATCACTACTACATGATGCAATATTCAAATTCGAAGAGGGATTTAGAGTTACCTCTTGATTAGTAGTGGAGATTTCCGTCGGTGTAGATTCGTCGGAGAGAACCATCAAGCAAAGGTTGACAATTTCCTCGGTAGGTTCCGTAGCTTCCTCGTCTTCGCTTAAATCCCATCCGCTCTCCGCAACAAGACCTCGACCTTTAGGCAATTTCGGACACTCACATTTAAAGTGACCTGGTTGTTTACATTCGAAACACACATCTTTCGTTTCTTCAACCATAGGCTCTTTCGGTTTTGGTGCCGAATAATTTTTTGTATAATTCGGATTATACGAATTATTATTTTTTTGTTGAGCACCTTGACCTTTAACATAGTTCGAATTAGGGGAATTATTATACGAATTAGAAGCGCCTTGGTTTTTAGTATAACTCATGGTCGGAAAATTATTCTTATGATTTGGCCTTCCTTTCGAATTGAATACTCGATTTTGATTATTCAATTTTTGGAAGCCTTTTCGGTACCTTTGAGCTTTACTTTGCAAAACACGACGAAGTTGTCTCGATAACAAAACAATTTCACGTTCGTCAAGATTTTCCAATTCTTCGTTTAGCTCATCGTCGTTTTCTTCTTCATCGATTAATATAGCTTTTAAGGCCATATTTTTACATTTGTCATCCGTTTTAGGGACAACCTTATCCGGAATATTATCTTCTTTAGGACTATGCATTTCTTTAATCGTGGTAACTTTAATTTTCCAACTAGGAGGCAAAGATTTTAAATCCTTCAATTTTTCTCATTAGTCGTATAGACCTTACCAAGTTGAGAAAGCCCATCGATTATACGAGTAAACCTCGTTTCCATATCGATGATAGTTTCACCTTCGAGGAGTTTAAAATTCTCGTACTCATGAATTAAGGTATCCATTCGAGATTCCTTAATATCTTTTGTACCCTCGTAAGTGATAACTATTTTGTTCCACATTTCTTGTGTCGACTTGAAATTATTAACATGTTTGTATTCTTTTTCCGCAAGTGCACTAGTAAGAACTATTTCGGCTTTCGCGCTTATATTCATCCTTATTTCTTCCTCGGGAGTATATTCACTAACTTTCTTCTCGACGGATATTTCACCTTCGATTTTAGTAAGAATAACTACACAGTCTTCGATAGACATCCAAACTTTCACACCTTGGGATCTAGCGTAAATTCTAAATCTTATTTTCCAAGTTGCAAAATTTGTGTCATCGAATAGTGGAGGTCTCGAACTCGAGAGACCTTCACCACAACCGATCGTACTCAAATACGCCATAATTATGATATACTTTTGGTTACGTTTTTGAACTTCACAACCGTTCAAATAACGAGATTAAAAGTAACTGCTCTGATACCAATTGATATGTCCAAAATGAGGGTGAAATAAGCTAGAAGAGGGGGTTGAATAGCTTATTACCTTTTTAAAATTTAGAGCTTGGCGTTTTGAAATTTCTTTCTCCTTTTAAAATTAATTACTTAAAAGTAAGTAATATAAAATGCGGAAAATAAAAGAGAGAAAGATGAATAGTATGACACAATCGATTTATCCTGGTTCGCGATGCCGCAATCCCCTAACGGATTCGAACACCCCTACTCCAGTCCCCGAGCTCCTCCCGAACTCAAGATTTCTTCCACTATAAGTAAAATACTCCTTATAGTAGGCGGAAAAGCCTTTACAACCACTATGTATTTATATTAGAGCCTAACTACCCGTTACCTCCTCGTTACCTCCTCAAATGCTATGCAAGAAAACCCCTTACGAGTTTATCTTGGAGCGTAATTCCCCTTCACCTCCTCACAACCTCGTAATTAACCCTTTACGTAGACTTCGTATATACACCCTTTTACGATCTTAGGTCTTAGATCTTGGGTCTTTCCTCCTCCTCACGGTGCAAAGACACCCAATTCCCTGTCGGCGTGTCTAAGACTTGGGTCTTAGAGCGAGAATCACCTCACTTCACTTCACCTCACGTCAAAGGATATAATACAAGTCCTACGACTTAAATCCCTTTTAATTTGTCGATTTGAAATGTGTTTTACAACACAAAAGTGAGTTATATCAAGTTGTGAATATTTCGTGAAATATTAAACAAGCTACTAAACTCGAAGAATACAAGTGTTTACACTTGTAAATGGCTTTAATATAGCCTAGGCCAATATAGGGCCGAATATAAATATATAAAGCTCGTCTAAGCGAGGGAAGCTATTATGCGTTAAATTAAACACCACACAAGCATATAAACACAACTCACACGTACGGAAAAGTAGCTCGCTTATCTATAGGATAAAACGAGGGCCACTATTATCCGTTAAACTAGTGCGATAAAATGTAAACACGTAAGTAGCCGGGAGAAGTCACACAAAGGACTTATCACACAACTAATGCAAGATAATAAATTAAACGTGGATGCAACAAACAATATATATATATACGAGTGAACCTTCGGCCGAATGAAAGTAAGAGAAGAGGCCGAAAGTTTTGAACTTGGTTTCGGTTAAGAAACTAGTTCAGTAGTCTTGGTTAAGTCCTTAAAGAATAAACACAATTAAGGTTCAAGGAATTTGTATAACCAACACTAAGAGAAGCTCTCTTTCGATTTAAGATGTACTAAGTTTAAACCACTTGAGGTAGAAACTAGTTTATGCAAGTTAAGCACAAATCAAAAGATACTTCTTTTCCTTATAACCAAGTATAGATCAAATGGTTGCTAAGGTCTTCAAGAGGGCTTAATAAGTTCTTAAAAGAACCTCCTCTTGGTAGCTTACAATATGTCTTAAACACACTACACGAATTAATTCAAGAACAAGTGTGTAAACGAGACAAATGTAAGACTACTTAAGCACAAGTATATATTCAAGAGATTTAAACAATAAAGAGCCAAATATATAGCTTGTACACACCCACTCACTAGATTATGACTCTTTACCTTACAAAGGCTCAAGCTCCTCTTTAATTAAGAGAGAACTACAAGAGATACGAGCTAATTTCCGAAGCCAACAACAACACCAAAAAGAGCCGAAATGAGCACCAAAAGAAATATAATCAAGATGAGTAGAAAGGTGACTCAAGAGCTCAATCAAGAACACTTACAAGGCTGTTATAAAACGTGCAAAGTGATGCCTTGAATAGTGTTTGCCGAGAGTACAAAAGATGAGCAAAATAAGAGCCAAAAACACCAATAAAACAAGGCCAAATGAGCACCACGGAAAGATATATTCAAGGAGGATAAATTGGTGACTCAAATATACAATGAAGAGCACTTGGGGACTGCTTAAAACATGCAAGATATTGCCCCAAAAAGAAGTTGGCCGAATGGTGTTTAAAATGTAAGAAATGGAAAAAAAAAAAAAAACAAAGCTTAAAAGATGATAAAAGATGAAGGAGCAAAGCTTTGTTATCCAAATATTTTTGAAGGCTCTTGGCTACTTGATATTGCTGTGTTTCTAGAGAGAAAGAGCAGCAATTCTTTGGCATAAGAAGGCTTGGGAAAAAGAGTGTGTTTAGCATGGTATTTATAGCCAAAACTAGGGGTTTTCGGACCAATGGTCACTTGACACTTGGCTAGCTACTAATAAACTAATCATTTGCATAAAGTAGCTTTTTGGAACCTTCCTAGAGAGCTCCAACAATCAGCATGTGGGAAATATTATATAAAAAATATCTAGGAAGCTTTAATTGGCTCGGTTTAGCTGAAAAACCCGAAACTTCGCGATAAACCCACAATTATGAAATAAATCAAAAAATCACTCAAAAATTATGAAACAATGGGAATCCCCTAGAAATATTCCCAGAGGATTATGGTCAAAATTTCATCTTAAAATGAGTTGACCATCTCTGACTTTTAAGCGACCGAAAAATCAATTACGTATCAATTTTAGGGGTCCTGGAAAAAAGTCATGCAAAAATCATGAAATTAATCGTAAAATTCTTTTTAATTATTCTAGTGACATATCCCAAATTTCAAGTCAAAATAACATGTGGAGGTATTTTATTCAAAAATATTTTGATTAAATGTCCTTAAGCGACGGAATAAAATACATTAGCCATTTACCGTAACTTGTCGATACTTTGGCTAAAGTTTTGACTTGAGATATATTCAAAAATAATATCCCTCAAATAATAATGACTATGAAATCCTCAGAATATTTATTTTGAATATTTTAGAGTTTTATCCAATTTAAATGAAAACTGTTAAGGGTTCTAGGATAAAATCTATTTTTATTCTTTCGGAAAGTATTTGAGCAAGGCATTTTGGAAATAAGTCTTTGAAAAATATATCGAATATATTTGAGAATAAAACATTTGAAATGAACACTATTTTGAATAAAACATATATTTTTGGTCCGGAAAAATCAGTGTTCGGGATCTTTCGATATTTGCGCCGTCTCGACTTTGCCTTTAAATGTATCACGAGTAACTTAGACTAGGAAACATCATTTCATTGACATTCCTTATCCAAATTGGTGATTGGTACGAGAAAACATACTGTCAGATTGACTCGTCACTTGTTATGTCACATCGAATAAACCTAAGGGACGATTTACTATGTTATCTAGTAAATTCCTAAATCTAATTTAATTTTCACTTTCATATTTGACAAATCACTAAAACCTAGAAGTGAAGGGCTGTCTTTGCAATCTTAAAACGACTGACTCACAAAAGGGAGACTTCCGGTGGTGGACCTGGGAGTAGTGTTGTAAGACCACAAGACCATTGGGAGCTCCTCTGGCCAGCTTCCCTTTTTGTCTTCGAACTTGGCTTTTAAAGTGTGCTTGATGATTTCGTTCACAGCTTCCGTCTGCCCATTGCTTTGGGGGTGGCAAACGGTTGAAAAATCCTTCTTTATTCCCAAGTCTTCACATAGACTTCTCATTTCCTTACTATCAAATTGCTTGCTATTGTTTGAAATCAGCTTGTATGGTACCCTGTACCTACATATAATGGCTCTCTTAAAAAATTCCTTCAGCTTGCTGGCAGTGATGGTAGCCAGGGGTTCCGCCTCAGCCCACTTAGTAAAGTAGTCAACTGCTGCCACAACATATTTCACACCACCTTTGTCATTCGGAAGCTCCCCAATCAGGTCAATTCCCCATATTGCAAAGGGCCAGGGGCTTCCAATGGCCTCAACTCCATAGCTGGGTTGCTATTAAAGTTAGCAAACCTTTGACATTGATCGTAGGCTTTAGCAAAGTCATAAGCATCAGACTTCATGGTGGGCCAGTAGTAGCCATACCGAGTGATTGCCACAAATACCTTCATGAACTTCCCTTAGGATATATTCACATTCATTTCTAGATATGCATCTAAGCAAGTGAAAGGATATCTTCGATATAATATTTATTTTGGTATTTGTACGTTTTAACATAAAATTTAAATACACGTAGAATCCTCTCCACTAAGTCATTTATTTAATTGATTCGGTCAAAAGTCAAATGGTCAAATCTAGCAAAACTTATCATCCTATTTTAAAATATAAGAGATATTTCAATTTACTGAAAAATCAAATTATATTTTACGGAATATATCTCTACACCAAGGCAATAAGATCGAAAATGAAATATCGAGGCTTGATATTTTTTAGATCTCCGTTGCAATATTAATAAGGCGACAAGCTCGAACAAAGAATATTCAAGATTTAATATTCTTTAGAGAACTCGTGCTAAATTCAAAAACGATCTATTTTTATTCGAAAAATATTCTACCGTCACACTCAAAATATTTTTCTCATCCTAGAAAAGACTTTTTATTCACAGGAATATTTTCCTCTCATGCCACAAATATTTAAAGTAAATTTTCTCCCGCTTCTCAAATATATTATATTTCGGAGAAAATTACTTTATTAATTCAAAAATATTTCCTACACTCTCAAAATATTTTATATATTAGGAAATATATTCTAAGTAATTATTCTAGTCAAAACATTGGTCAAAAGATTTATCTATTTCAAGAAAAGACCAATCGTATTTTATTCGGAACCGAAAGTTGATTTAATCGTTTTAAATCCAAATAAAATACTTCCACTTGCTAGAATGACTTGAAACTTGAGATTTATCATTTAAATACTATTTTATATGCATGGTTAAAGTTTCGTAATTTTTCGAGAATTTTCGTCCGGGCACGAAAATCGAGATAGTTAGTCAACAGTTTACCACGTTTGACCAAGTCAACCTTGACCAAAATTGACCAAACTTTATATAATATTATTTTAGAATATTCCCAAGTGCTCCATAATTTTAGAATTATTTATTGGGTATTTTCGTATTTATCGGATATTTAATTAACGATATGTGTTACGTATTTAATCGTTAATTGATACGAGTCCGATACGATTTATTAAAGCTGAAAACACAGCTGAGATTCTAATACCAAATCCACTTGGAAGAAACACAAAACCACCCCCAACTAACACAAACCACTTTCCACCTCATCAATCCACATCATTTCAATCACAACCACTCCCTTAAATCTAAATGTCCACCATTCATTCCACCCAACTCTCTCTATAAATAAACCCCCTCATCCACCCATTTCAAACACAAGATAAGATCCAAATACATGCTGGGATTTTTGAAGTAAACACTCTCCAAACACTTACAAGTTCTATCTTCATCTACTTCATCTCAAAAACCTTCTATCTCTTATATATATATATATATATATACACATATATTCAAGGTTTTTGTTCAAAGAGCTTAGTTCCACCCAACCAAGCTTTGTTCACCCAAGCTAGCTCATCTACCACCATTTTCCGGCCTCCCGAAGGGCTGTCCAAAGTTCGACCACCGTGCCAAAATCCGGCCGAACCTCCGGCGAATTTTTCCGGTGAACTTTTTCCGGCGATTTTTAAAAGTGGTAATTTTTAGCTTCATCTTGTGTTTATATTTGAGATTTGTGTTTAACTTCTATACTCCATCTTAATCACTATTCTTGGATCTATTTTAAAGATCCCAAAGGTCTCTTTATAAAAGAGAAAGATTATTTTTGACATAGGTCAAAAGTTAAAACGATTAAGTATTCTTACGGGTTCCCAACTAGCATCTACAGTGCTCCGTGGGATATTCTTTAAATGAATACTTCGTTCAACCTAACCTTCTTTAAGCACAAGTTTAGCCACTTGTTTTATCGCACTTAATTTTTATTTTTTGTGGCCATAAACTTTTTTCGTGCAAGAAGTTAAAAGAAGATTATACTTGGACATTGACTTTAGTCAAAAGCAAGTATACATCTTAAAGGTCTTAAGCCTAGTTGTAACACCCCCAGATCCGGGGTCCGGGATCTGGTCGTTACGGTCTCCATTTCTATCCAAAATACTTGAACTTAGTTCAACATAGAATAAATTACATCTTTATGACCCAACACAACAATATAAAACACACCCGTTATAGTCCCAGAGGTGAAATCAAAGTAACAATCAAATTTTATTAAACACATTATGAGTTCTTACAACCCAAAAGAGATACAATATGAATACATACTCTTTGCCATCCATTTACATAAGTCATACTAGTCCATATATTTGGTACTGAAAGAATGAATCTATCCTACCAATAGCTTTCTCTTCGGCTCTGGTAGTCTCATCGTCCTCGCCAGCGTCGAGTGCGCCTTGTGCGAGCCATCTGGTCTAGCTGTTGTTGTGATATAATAATAAAGCAAGGGTGAGCAATAGCCCACCAACAATAATGTATAACTGAACGATAATATATAACAGTTCAAAAGTATCTTTCAAACCATATGCCATGCATTTACGGAAATGATGCCAGAATAACATGAACGATGAAGTTACGAGGTAACTCAAAATGCATATATAGGTGGGAATATCTGCTATGTCAAAGATAAGCCAGATATTATCATTTATCATATAAAGAGGAACTTGCAAGGAAAATATCGCAATTCCAGTTATTAACATTTTTCGAAGTCCTACAACCTGAAAGAAGTCTCTTCGATACGTGTTGCGGAAGACACCGTCAACCTGAAAGAATTCTCTTCGATACGTGTTGTAGGGAATTCCTAATTTGGGAGATGAACCAATACTGGAGTTATCACGCGCCAGCTGTCCCACTCCCTGAGGATCAGTCGGGGATGGTACAGCCCAATATAGTTTACTACCGGTAGAAGGAAGAACTGACGGCTCCACTTGTCGATTGCCTTTAATAGTAACTCCCTGGCCAATGGTTAGGCCTTGTGATGGACCGCGCGACTCGGCCTCTTACACACGACTCCCAGTTCGAATAAATCCACAGCATTGAAACGTAGAGTTTGTCCTCCCTTCCCCAAGTGAAATACTTGTTGATAAGACTCCACAAAGTAGTCGTATCTAGTTGGAAAGGAAAATTCACCAACATTTCCCAAGCTTTTGCTTGTTAATGGATATCAACTTGTTCCAACAATCTTACCCCTCGAATGATGAGAAGGTACACACAGACTTAATGAGTCCATAGCAACCAAGTTGCGAGTGAAAAGGATAAATTTTGATCGGGAAGTCAACAAGATAAATAACCTTTCTCAAGTAAGGTTCCCATATAATTTAAGAGATAGATTCGAGTGAAGAATGGAATCTTGAGGACCTTTCTTAATATAATATTAATCGTATGACTCCGAAGAATTTTCAGAATGATCGAAGGTCGAAGATAATATTTGAAGAAGAATAAACAACATTGAAGTTGTTTCCAAGTATTGAATAAATATTTATAGAATATTTATTGAGTCGGAAGTATTTAATGAATGAAAGAATATTTTACATAATATCTGGAGGTGAAAGATAATCTCCAAATAATATAAATCATTTTTAAAAGAATTTAAAAGAATTAAATAAATATTCCAAGACTATTTATTAACTCAATAACAATTACGGAATATTGTTAAATCATAATGTTGCTCGTAAGTAATCCTCGAATGAATATATAGAATTATTTACTAAATAAATCCCTCCTTAAATGAATATTCAAAATAATATTCATTAAGTAATTAAACTCCAATAATTATTTTAAATAATATTCAATAAATAAGTCAAACCTTGAATGAATATTTGAAAAATAATATTCATTTAATAAATAATCTTCTAAATGAATATCTAAATAATATTCATTTAGTAATCAAAACTTTTAAAGGAATAATAGAAATAATATTCCTTAAGTAAATAGAACTTCCAATGAATATTTAAAATAATATTCATCAAGTACATAAGACCTTAAATGAATATTCGAAAGTGATATTAATTTAATAAATAAAATTCCAATGAATATCAAAATAATACTCATTAAATAATCAACTCTAATGAATATTCGAAACCAACATTCACTTAATATCTCTCGACTGAGATAATACTCGAATAATATTTCTCGAAAGATTTCCAAGTAATTGATACTTTATGGAAATATAAATAACGTTTAATAATAACATTCCTCAGATAAATAATAATCTGTCGTTGGAATCCCTCCGGGTTTCCACGACTATCTATATCTCAAAATACCGACTCCTGGTCTATATTTAAGAATGAATATCATATGCCCTTCGCTAAGGGTCTTACCAAAACAATCCGGCTTATAACTGATAATTCGTATCTAGTCTATAAGCCAATATCAATTCAGGGAACAGGTATTATAATATAATTTGACAATAGGCATGCATGCTATGGCATATGTAAAATGGCAATCACATATATATATTATCACAACAACAGGTTCAAAGTTTTGAACACTTGCCTGGTAATCGGGTGTGGGTGGACATAGCGTGTCCTGGGTCTGCTCGATGATCTATAAATAATCAGAACATTCGAGATTAACCACTTAACACGTTTTAAAAGTCTAAGTATAACTTCACTTAAATCGAAACACGTTTTCGAATTATCTCGTTATACACCTTTTAGTGTAACTCTTTTTATTACTGATACGATCCGACATTTGTTCGTTATTACGACATGTCATCGTACCCACACTCGGTATATACTTAAGTCGTATAAGTTCTAAAGTCGATCGATTACGAACCGAGATTATACTTCGAGTTTTATCGTTCGTTTTCTAAGTGTTTTACCAAAGTTATAATCAAGCGGGTTTTTAGGGGTTCGTTCGCGTTTAACTTCGATTCCAACATTTTTATAAAATCAGAAAATGATCCGTTTGATATGTGGTTTTCTTTCATACCTTCCTTATGACCCCTAGTATTTATTTACCAAGATTCGCCACTGAGTAACATGCTTTACGAGGGTTCAATTGAAGTTACGAACTTTTACTTACGGTTCCGAACTAATTTTAGTAATTTGACCATAACTCCAAAACGATCTATGGCTCGAGCTCTACAAGGACATGTCATGTTCATAACCAGTTAAGACAATTAACCCTACTGTGATGCACGAATTCTTTAAGGTTATCGAAAATCGGGCATTACGACGGCTATAACTCGGACATTCCAAAAATTACAACAATCCAACCAAGCCACACCGGGCATCCATACAACTTATACACATGCTATTCATCTCAACAAGTCCAGAAATATTACACTTCACCATCATGTGCATCATTTTACTTAAATCACTAAACCACTAACTAATCATGCTTATAACATCACCATAATCATAACTAAGTTAAAATCCATCAAGAACATGCATAATATCAAAGTAAGGGTTAGGGTTTCATGAGTTCCATACCTTCCTTGGTGTGTGTAAGACCTTACTAAGTCTTGAATAATCCTTGTACAACATTAACCAAGCTTAGATCATCCAAGAAATCAAGAAAAACAAAGTTAGTTTCTTGAAAGTAACTATTCACCCTAAACTTGTAAAAATCATAGAAAATCGAAAAATAAGAGTTTGGCTCTCAACTTTTTACCACATCTTTGCCTCTTCATAAGAATTGTTTTGATTCCTAGTTCATCAAATTTGAAGCTTCCTAGCTAGGGTTTTGATCCCCCTTTTTCCGCTGGACAGAAACTGTCAGGACAGGGCAGTTTGGTTTCTTCAACTTGGGGGAGGTATTTGACTAGGCTACACTCCTTTGTTAGCCATGAAATTTTGAACGAATCTTACCCATGGAGTGGAGAAGCTATGGTTAAAATTTGGTGATTTTAGAATAGGTAGAAGTGGAGATATGAATTTTCTTTCCTTGATGCTCCTGCTGGGCAGTTTGAAGAAAATGGAGAAATGGAGTTGCTTGGCTTGTTTCTTGATCTAATCTCTTGAATTATTGTGTTGTATGGATAATATCTAGCCTAAAGCCACTTTATTAAAGTGATTAGGTCATGGGTGATGCAATTGCAAGGGACAAGTGTTGCATTCTTATGGTTTTTAAGCTAAGTACTCGGTTTGCTTGCTAATTGTTCTAGTTCCCTTGTAACTAGCTTGGTTACTTGCTCTTATCCTCTTGCACATGCATGCACCTTGGCTTTCTGCTTGCTCTTTTGTCCGGTTATTGCTTAATTCGTTGATCGTTCGGAGGAATATCTCGAAGATTTCTAGTTAGGGTTTCACCGGAAACCGTCTTAATATTTATACTATCATTCTCCATTCTCTTTAATAATTCTTGAACCTATATTCCTTAAATCCTTTCAATAAATCCTTAAGTCTTTCAGTGTCCAGGGAAATCTCGGGGAAAATAAAAGTGCTATTTTTCAGAATCCGATAACTTTTACATACACTCTTTTTCCCCTTGGATCATTAATACGAACTCAGAAATCCGTTCCGAGTACTTCTATATAGTGTCGTCTAATAATATTCCTAATTCCACCAAAACACTATTCATCACTTATTCTTTCTTTATTCCTTATAATTAGAAATAAGGTCCTTGTTCTCTTTTGAGCATTCCTTAACCCTTTTACGGAACCACTGGACTTATAATAGATATCGATTTGGATGACATGAGAATAATCTTCCTCTTTGGAATTTACTATATCTTTCTTTCCAGGAAATAGATTATTCTAATCTAAGTTAGCAACCTGTTGCATTCTTCGTGGCATATAAACATTGGAACCCATATCCATTAAATATTCATTCATCGGAACCACTGCCACACTTATATTCCATTACATAATAAAAGTTTTAATTCCTACCAAAAATCAGGGTTCTTACAGTCTCCCCTCCTTAAAATGATTCCGTCCCGGAATCAGGTAGGAAGCAAATAGTCGTTTATCTGTTGTTTCACTTTTCAGCTTCTCGGTCAATTCTTAATCATTCAAATCCTTTTTTACAGCACATCTCACCAGTGCTACAATACTCCCTTTATCCTTTTATTCAACTTTGCTGCTTTTCGTAAAACACACTATCCGGGTTATGCTCTTACACAGTCATATACTATTATCCTTATTGGTATCTGCAGTGACTTTGGTATCACTATCACGCTGCGAATTCGGAGATAACCTCACTCGCACTATGCATTTCCTGATCGCTTTAATCTTCGCAATCTCGATCCATTCAGAGAAGTGGAAAGATTTATTGAGAGATCATTATGATCAATGAACATTTGTTATATTGCATAGTTAGTACAGAAGGGGGCCAGCCTTTAGTACTTGACAAGCAATTAAACAAGTTAGGGTATTCCACTTAGACTTCTATCACACAGACAGATAGTCACTCAGTAGTACCTCCCCTCCTTAAATGGTTGTTCTTCTCAATTCAAAAAGAAGATGAGTAAGTGAGAAGAAAAGAAAAGAATTTCCAAGAATCATAGAAAATTTTCATGATTGTAAAATATCAAACTTAGAATTTACCTCTGAACTATAGAGGTTCATTAGAGAAGAAAGTAATTATATCTGTATCCAATATCATGTTATCGAATTTTCGCGTGTCGGCGTATTCTCGCCGTTCTGTCCACATTCTATGGACCCATGCTTTTGTTCAATCTCATTAACATTCTCTTTCAAAATCTTTTTCAATCATTAGAAGTTAATCTTGGGTTCCTCACTTGACCCCATTGTTATTGGAATTCCTCGCCTTACCGCGATTTCCGTCGTATGCATAATAGTACTCTATCTGGTTTTAATCCCGGGAGATTGCTAAAGATACATCTATAATCTATTCATAACATTCCTTGTTGTACGCTTCATAGTTACCTCCATAATCTTTCCACATCAATTATATCCTACTTATTACTCAATACACAATTATTTCCGTTACTTATCTCGATTGTTATTTCATTACGGGGATATCCTATGTACTTGATATTTCCCGCTTCGTATCTCGTCACATATGCTCAATAGGCATCACTTTCTAAGGTGCAAATTACCCTTGGTTAATCAATCCAGATTCTTGCTTTCTCGCCTCCTCCTTCTATCAATATTAATCAATCGGTCCATTCCAACTTTTCTTTGAATCCTTTCACCTCAAAGGAAATTTAATCTATATACCGCTTATGCTTTCAAATCTAAATTTTCCATTGTGAATAACAACACTCACCATGATAATTTACTACTTTTTCTATCCGCCTTGCCAAGGCTCCTTAGGAGTTCGCATGCCTAACTCCCTTATTGATCCTCGACTCTATTTCCTTTATATCAGCCGTCTTGTTTCTATTTCGACCACAATCTCTTTATGGGTCATCATGGCATTATTATCTATTTCAACATCACGTTATTCAAAAATTGATTAATCCGAATAACCTTGACGATTCTCTAACTTAGATTCAATGCAATCTATTTTCATCATTCTGATACCCCTACAGTCGTTTGATTCATCATCATTTGTGGTTTATACAGTGCATTAACGGCTAACCATATGGGTTTCGTAATCGTTAAGCAAAAATCTCCTAGGAAGACAAAATAATTACTATTCCTTGTCCACAAGGGAATACTTCCTGAACTTGATGTAGATATAACATGAAGCAGATAAAATTAAAGAAGAGTCTCAACCGAAGTAACGCTGACCAGTTTTTCAATTCATCAATCATCTGTCCTCAACAAAAGACTTGAAGCTCAAAGATGCACTTATTCATTCTTTTGGTATCATGGTCTTGGTCCATCTCAGGATAGGACCTTTCTCGATACATAATATGTTCTAGACGATATCAGGAATCGAATCTTTACTTAAACTACTATTATGGTTCGAGTATTGCACCGTTATCAAAAGGAATGTGAATTCCCTCCACCTTTTATGACCTTCATGGTCCAACCTTTTATCACTTTGCTCCTTTGGTACGAGCATTTATAATTATCACTGAATACCTATAGTGTCGGCCACCTTTTTGGCCTTTCTTGATAATAATTATCTCTTACCATCAATGTTTCCTGGATCTATTCCACCTCAAATTCCTCTACCTCATTCACATCACTGTTGGACGAAAGTATTCTCCCTTAATTCTACTGAAGGGGTAAAATATATATCAGTCTTTTCCATGAGTCATTGCTTCCAGCTTTCCGTGTAAACTTTGTCACGGTTACTCTTAATCATATCTAAAATATTTCTTCTCTTAATTCTTTCTTGTCTTAGGATAATCTCAACCTTCATTGGTTCAATCCATACCTCCTCATGGTTTCGCATACGCCTCATCTGGCAGTATTATCATTATGTCATGCATTCCCTACTAAACTTCCATTTTGAAATTCAAAATACCACCTTTTTTTCCTTGAAAGGTTTCTTAGGTCATCCTCATCATTCCTCCTGTATTTTCTGGGTACTGGGTATATCAAAATGTCATTGATCAATACTCTAATAATTCTATCTATGTTCTTTCCAGAACTCTTTTTAATAATCCTTACAGGTCATTGTTGCCTTAGCAAATCCAACTCATATCATCTAAATTCACAATGTCTTTATTAGGGTTAATGCCATCCCTTGTGCATTCCCCAGGGTTTGTCTTAATTTATGGATATCCTATCCTTAATTCAACTGCCAAGGAATTCTTGCATCCTATAATTGGCAATCAAATCATGTATCCTTAATAAGGGTCTCTTTTCGATCATTCTCATTTGATAATCGATCGGTAGCTTAATGCTAACCTCTTCTTTCAGATAGTTATCAGCCTATTTGGCCTTCCAAAAGACAATGTATGCCTATCTGCTGTCTTACAGAACTTGGTAATGGTAGCAAGAATGTTTTGGAAGATATTGGTCGAGTTCAACGTGAATCTCTTAGTACTTATCGTTCTTCTCAAAGGTTCTTGCCTTAGACAAAATTTCTACAGCATACTGATCCATCTCTGACCATTTCTATACTCTCTTCACAAACCTTCATTGTTTACTTCCCTTAGTCATAATATATTCATGGTATTTATAATACCCTAACATCATACATCTCAAGTCATTATACTTCCATTTTTACTCGTAATCTTGGGCAATCATATACACATGAATCACTTTAGTATGGGTGACCCCATTCCAAAAAGTCTAGTAAATTCCCAATCCAAACATGGGTTGCAAAGGGTTCAGTAGAAGATTCCTACGATCTCATTAATATTTCCTTTATATCAGAAGCCCTTGCAGTCGGTGCTTACTTAGAAGCAACCCTGCTTTGTCCTTTCATTGCTGGTCTAGTCACTTGATAATCCTTTGTGACTTGGCCTCAACTGACCACACTAAAATAAAAATATATGATTTTAGGGGTTGGCTAATTAGCATTACTTTTCTAGCAATTGCTGGCATAGTGTCTTCTACTTTGATACCTTTCTACCTTTCCAAAACTTTACTTCATATAAGTCTTAATCGACTACTCGGTACCATCTCCGGTCACCTTTCCTCTACTTTTATTTTTTCAACTATTCTTATCAATCCTGCGTGCCACGCAAGCTTACCATTCCTGGCATAACAGCCTTTTCACTTCAGTCAATCCCGGAGTTTCTTAGTCTGGCTGGTTTCTTACTTACATTTCCTGTTTCCGTCCAATCTCACTTCATCATTTTATCTCTACCATCGATTGTAATACTCAGGGTCCGTCTACTAACCCATATGACAGCAACCTTACCCAATCCACAGGGTTCGCTCCAGTTTCCATTCTTTTCAATGATGTTCTCTGATAATCAGAAAGACAAGGTTTGCCAAAATTCTCCAGATTTCTTTCCAGAATCAGGGAAATTTTGGTCAATCTATCCACCTACTGGTAACATTAAGGAGACCAGTTTCGAAACCTGAAGAATAGTTCTATGAACCTCCAAGCAGGTAGAACCATAAGCAGTCATAATTTACGAAATAATCGTCATTAGATTGGAAGTTTAACCACTGGAGAGGAACCAATTATATACATCCCTTAAAAGGGAATCAACAGTTTCAAACTGAAACCTGACACAATATCCTGATACCTATACGTCCTGACATTCGATATTACCAAATGTCAGTCTACCTAACCACTAGTCTTAGAAGGAACATTACCATCGAAGTTGGTTGTTCCATAAAATTGGCACTACTAAGGCCATCCGAACCTGGTGAACCGTGCTGTCCGAATGCATCCGCAAGTACTTTGTCGTGCTGCGCAAGCACACATCCTAATCCTTTATGCGAAGTGTCGTTGGAAGCACAAGGTCTCCTTTTTCCATTAAGCAATTCCAACTCTTGGTCATTACCAATTTCATCTTTTAGCTCCAGGAAGATTTTCTCACATTTTTCTCTTTAACCGCTGATCGTATTACTTGATCCATTATAATTCCGCGTCGGAGTAATCTTCAGGTAACTACTTTAATCCATTCAAAGAAAGAATTTAATATTCCTCTGAATCACATGCATCTAACATTTCTGGTTCATTATTTCACTGGGTTAAATTAACCCTATACTTAGTCTCTGACAATAGTCTCATTACGAGTTCATCTTGACTCACTGGTCTTATCTTCCGGTAGGTTCTGAGATCATTGTCTTGCTTACTACTTCCTTATATAACTTTATCCAATCATGCTGTCACTTCCCAATGTTTTCACATTCTAACTGATTCATTCATAAAATGGACATTTTCCTGAATAAAACAACTTCATCAACCTCAATTTGGTTCCAAAAATTACAACCTATGACATCTGCCTTCTCATGGAGAATTATTACTGACAATATTCATACTAATTCTTTTATCAAATGATATGGCACTTACTGCCTCCTTCTCAACTATTCCTAGGGACTCTACTCCTCGTCCTATATCGCTGTCTTTGCTAATCATACATCCCTTTAGCTCTTTCTTCGTTAATATGAAAGTCTCTCATCTATTTCCGTATAAGATCTCGAGTAATTCTTCCAATCCATCTTACTTGTTGGTACTTCATCCAGTAGTCCGACTACGAATCCAACATGAATCTTCAGTTCTCTTGCTAATAGCTCAGTTCGTTATGCTCACTTTTCTGAGCACCATATCTTAATCATCACAGCCTTTCTGGCTACAGCCCTCATTCCTCGAGGGTAAGCTCCTTATCCTGCTGGAACCTCTTCCGGGTCTTCAGTAGGGTACTCTATTGATTTTACCCACTGATCTTCAGCATGTAATAAAGCATCATCGCGCTGCAGCTCGTATGCCTCAAGGTCTGTCGCCTTACTCGTCGATACGATATCGAGCTAAGTTACTATCATGATACTTAAGAGTTCCCATAAGGGTTTTATAGGTCATCACTACATTAAGTAGTCCTACTATGAACTTGGCAAGAGTTCTTATTACCTTAGTGAATTTATTGTTTTAACGTCGCCTCATCTCTGGGGTTTATAATGTACGCTCTGATACCATTTCTATAACACCCCCAGATCCGGGGTCCGGGATCTGGTCGTTACGGTCTCCATTTCTATCCACAATACTTGAACTTACTTCAACATAGAATAAATTACATCTTTATGACCCAACACAACAATATAAAACACACCCGTTATAGTCCCAGAGGTGAAATCAGAGTAACAATCAAATTTTATTAAACACATTATGAGTTCTTACAACCCAAAAGAGTTACAATATGAATACATACTCTTTGCCATCCATTTACATAAGTCATACTAGTCCATATATTTGGTACTGAAAGAATGAATCTATCCTACCAATAGCTTTCTCTTCGGCTCTGGTAGTCTCATCGTCCTCGCCAGCGTCGAGTGCGCCTTGTGCGAGCCATCTGGTCTAGCTGTTGTTGTGATATAATAATAAAGCAAGGGTGAGCAATAGCCCACCAATAATAATGTATAACTGAACGATAATATATAACAGTTCAAAAGTATCTTTCAAACCATATGCCATGCATTTACGGAAATGATGCCAGAATAACATGAACGATGAAGTTACGAGGTAACTCAAAATGCATATATAGGTGGGAATATCTGCTATGTCAATGATAAGCCAGATATTATCATTTATCATATAAAAAGGACCTTGCAAGGAAAATATCGCAATTCTAGTTATTAACATTTTTCGAAGTCCTACAACCTGAAAGAAGTCTCTTCGATACGTGTTGCGGAAGACACCGTCAACCTGAAAGAAGTCTCTTCGATACGTGTTGCAGGGAATTCTTAATTTGGGAGATGAACCAATACTGGAGTTATCACGCGCCAGCTGTCCCACTCCCTGAGGATCAGTCGGGGATGGTACAGCCCAATATAGTTTACTACCGGTAGAAGGAAGAACTGACGGCTCCACTTGTCGATTGCCTTTAATAGTAACTCCCTGGCCAATGGTTAGGCCTTGTGATGGACCGCGCGACTCGGCCTCTTACACACGACTCCCAGTTCGAATAAATCCACAGCATTGAAACGTAGAGTTTGTCTACCCTTCCCCAAGTGAAATACTTGTTGATAAGACTCCACAAAGTAGTCGTATCTAGTTGGAAAGGAAAATTCACCAACATTTCCCAAGCTTTTGCTTGTTAATGGATATCAACTTGTTCCAACAATCTTACCCCTCGAATGATGAGAAGGTACACACAGACTTAATGAGTCCATAGCAACCAAGTTGCGAGTGAAAAGGATAAACTATGACCGGGAAGTCAACAAGATAAATAACCTTTCTCAAGTAAGGTTCCCTAATAATTTAAGAGATAGATTCGAGTGAAGAATGGAATCTTGAGGACCTTTCTTAATATAATATTAATCGTATGACTCCGAAGAATTTTCAGAATGATCGAAGGTCGAAGATAATATTTGAAGAAGAATAAACAACATTGAAGTTGTTTCCAAGTATTGAATAAATATTTATAGAATATTTATTGAGTCAGAAGTATTTAATGAATGAAAGAATATTTTACATAATATCTGGAGGTGAAAGATAATCTCCAAATAATATAAATCATTTTTAAAAGAATTTAAAAGAATTAAATAAATATTCCAAGACTATTTATTAACTCAATAACAATTACGGAATATTATTAAATCATAATGTTGCTCGTAAGTAATCCTCGAATGAATATATAGAATTATTTACTAAATAAATCCCTCCTTAAATGAATATTCAAAATAATATTCATTAAGTAATTAAACTCCAATAATTATTTAAAATAATATTCAATAAATAAGTCAAACCTTAAATGAATATTTGAAAAATAATATTCATTTAATAAATAATCTTCTAAATGAATATCCAAATAATATTCATTTAGTAATCAAAACTTTTAAAGGAATAATCGAAATAATATTCCTTAAGTAAATAGAACTTCCAATGAATATTTAAAATAATATTCATCAAGTACATAAGACCTTAAATGAATATTCGAAAGTGATATTCATTTAATAAATAAAATTCCAATGAATATCAAAATAATACTCATTAAATAATCAACTCTAATGAATATTCGAAACCAACATTCACTTAATATCTCTCGACTGAGATAATACTCGAATAACATTCCTCGAAAGATTTCCAAGTAATTGATACTTTATGGAAATATAAATAATGTTTAATAATAACATTCCTCAGATAAATAATAATCTGTCGTTGGAATCCCTCCGGGTTTTCACGACTATCTATATCTCAAAATACCGACTCCCGGTCTTTATTTAAGAATGAATATCATATGCCCTTCGCTAAGGGTCTTACCAAAACAATCCGGCTTATAACCGATAATTCGTATCTAGTCTAAAAGCCAATATCAATTCAGGGAACATGTATTATAATATAATTTGACAATAGGCATGCATGCTATAGCATATGTAAAATGGCAATCACATATATATATTATCACAACAACATGTTCAAAGTTTTGAACACTTGCCTGGTAATCGGGTGTGGATGGAGATAGCGTGTCCTGGGTCTGCTCGATGATCTATAAACAATCAGAACATTCGAGATTAACCACTTAACACGTTTTAAAAGTCTAAGTATAACTTCACTTAAATCGAAACACGTTTTCGAATTATCTCGTTATACACCTTTTAGTGTAACTCTTTTTATTACTGATACGATCCGACATTTGTTCGTTATTACGACATGTCATCGTACCCACACTTGGTATATACTTAAGTCGTATAAGTTCTAAAGTCGATCGATTACGAACCGAGATTATACTTCGAGTTTTATCGTTCGTTTTCTAAGTGTTTTACCAAAGTTATAACCAAGAGGGTTTTTAGGGGTTCGTTCGCGTTTAACTTCGATTCCAACATTTTTATAAAATCGGAAAACGATCCGTTTGATATGTGATTTTCTTTCATACCTTCCTTATGACCCCTAGTATTTATTTACCAAGATTCGCCACTGAGTAACATGTTTTACGAGGGTTTAATTGAAGTTACGAACTTTTACTTACGGTTCCGAACCAATTTTAGTAATTTGACCATAACTCCTAAACCGTAAGTTGGAATGTTTCGATTCTCGCACCAAAACGATCTATGGCTCGAGCTCTACAAGGACATGTCATGTTCATAACCAGTTAAGACAATTAACCCTACTGTGATGCACGAATTCTTTAAGGTTATCGAAAATCGGGCATTACGACGGCTATAACTCGGACATTCCAAAAATTACAACAATCCAACCAAGCCACACCGGGCATCCATACAACTTATAAACATGCTATTCATCTCAACAAGTCTAGAAATATTACACTTCACCATCAGGTGCATCATTTTACTTAAATCACTAAACCACTAACTAATCATGCTTATAACATCACCATAATCATAACTAAATTAAAATCCATCAAGAACATGCATAATCTCAAAGTAAGGGTTAGGGTTTCATGAGGTCCATACCTTCCTTGGTGTGTGTAAGACCTTACTAAGTCTTGAATAATCCTTTTACAACCTTAACCAAGCTTAGATCATCCAAGAAATCAAGAAAAACAAAGTTAGTTTCTTGAAAGTTACTATTCACCCTAAACTTGTAAAAATCATAGAAAATCGAAAAATAAGATTTTGGCTCTCAACTTTTTACCACATCTTGACCTCTTCATAAGCTTTGTTTTGAGTCCTAGTTCATCAAATTTGAAGCTTCCTAGCTAGGGTTTTGATCCCCCTTTTTCCGCTGGACAGAAACTGTCAGGACAGGGCAGTTTGGTTTCTTTAGGTATTTGACTAGGCTACACTCCTTTGTTGGCCATGAAATTTTGAACGAATCTTACCCATGGAGTGGAGAAGCTATGGTTAAAATTTGGTGATTTTAGAATGGGTAGAAGTGGAGATATGAATTTTTCTTTCCTTGATGCTCCTGCTGGGCAGTTTGAAGAAAATGGAGAGATGGAGTTGCTTGGCTTATTTCTTGATCTAATCTCTTGAATTATTGTGTTGTATGGATAATATCTAGCCTAAAGCCACTTTATTAAAGTGATTAGGTCATGGGTGATGCAATTGCAAGGGACAAGTGTTGCATTCTTATGGTTTTTAAGCTAAGTGCTTGGTTTGCTTGCTAATTGTTCTAGTTCCCTTGTAACTAGCTTGGTTACTTGCTCTTATCCTCTTGCACATGCATGCACCTTGGCTTTCTGCTTGCTCTTTTTTCCGGTTATTGCTTAATTCGTTGATCGTTCGGAGGAATATCTCGAAGATTTCTAGTTAGGGTTTCACCGGAAACCGTCTTAATATTTATACTATCATTCTCCATTCTCTTTAATAATTCTTGAACCTATATTCCTTAAATCCTTTCAATAAATCCTTAAGTCTTTCAGTGTCCAGGGAAATCTCGGGGAAAATAAAAGTGCTATTTTTCAGAATCCGATAACTTTTACATACAATCTTTTTCCCCTTGGATCATTAATACGAACTCAGAAATCCGTTCCGGGTACTTCTATATAGTGTCGTCTAATAATATTCCTAATTCCACCAAAATACTATTCATCACTTATTCTTTCTTTATTCCTTATAATTAGAAATAAGGTCCTTGTTCTCTTTTGAGCATTCCTTAACCCTTTTACGGAACCACTGGACTTATAACAGATATCAATTTGGATGACATGAGAATAATCTTCCTCTTTGGAATTTACTATATCTTTCTTTCCAGGAAATAGATTATTCTAATCTAAGTTGGCAACCTGTTGCATTCTTCGTGGCATATAAACATTGGAACCCATATCCATTAAATATTCATTCATCGAAACCACTGCCACACTTATATTCCATTACATAATAAAAGTTTTAATTCCTACCAAAAATCAAGGTTCTTACACTAGTAGCTTAAAAAGACTTGCATATTTGACATAGGTCAAAGTTGGTACGATTAAGTATTTTTACGGATTCCCAGCTAGCATCTACAGTGCTCCGTGGGACATTCTTTAAAGGAATACTTCGTATCACATAAACTTCGTGAAAGAAGTTAAAATCACAAGATATAACTTAATATTCTTAATTGAATATTAACGTTCCGTTCTAATACCGCTTGTGCATCAAGACCACTCGTGTGACTTAACCCTTGTCGTTATTTACTATTTTCCGCACTACGAATATAACTAACGTGTAATAGCATTCTTTCACGGTCCTCGCACTTGCGAGTTGAATTTTTCTTTCACGGTTCTCGCACTTACGAGTTGAATTTTTCTTTCACGGTCCTTGCACTTGCGAGTTGAATTTTTCTTTCTCATCCTCACACTTGTGAGTTGAATAATATTTTAACGCATAATAGAGTCCTTCGTGGCTAGCGCCGTAACCCGCTAGTTTTGCACGACATTATTATATATCTTGCTTAACCACATATTGCTTCGTAGATATTGTGTTTCTAACTTTTGTAGTGAGGTGATTCTCGTTCGAAGACCCAAGTCCTAAATGTACTAACGGGGAGTTAGTAGTCTTTGCACCGTGAAGAAGAGGAAAGACCCAAGATCTTTTATCTAAGATCCAAGACCGACAAAATCCAAGAATTAATAGTCTACACCAAAGGTTCTACATCAACTTTGAAGAAATAGCGGGGAGTTATTGTCTAAGATAAGTTGTGTAGGTGTTTACATTTATTTTGAGGTGGTAACGGGTAGTTACGCACCAAGACAAATATTTGTAGGGTTGTAAAAATTTCTCCGCCTACTAAAGGAGCGAGTTTATTTTTAAGGGAAAATCTCGAGTCCGGAGAGGAGCTCGGGGACTGGAGTAGGGGTGAGCGAATCCATTAGGGGTTGCGCCATCGCGAACCAGGATAAAATCTCCTGCGTGGTATTTTCTTCCCTTGTCTTTTATTTCCGCACTTATAAACTGCTAACGACTCGATAAAATATTTTAAAAAGGGAAAAATATTTTTAAAACGCCATAATAATTTTTAATTGGATATTAAGCTATTCAACCCCCCCCCCCTTCTAGCTTAAAATAGCCCTTATACGGGACCTAACAGCAAGGGTTGGTTAAAACCTCTCTTGTATAGGATGCCATCATAGATTACATAGCGGGCAGCCTTGTATTTGAGTTTCCGGGCTTCATCTTTTTCTTCCGGAAGCACCCCCTTGGTGATGTACTCACGTATTGGGGTTGTCCATTGGCTTTCCACTGAAAATTCTATCTCCATGACCTCTTCTCGATGGATGCTTGGTTGGAGCTGAACTTCGAGGGGTATCACCCCCAACAGAATAGCTTCTTTTTGGGATCCCAACTTAGCAAGGGCATCAGCATTTTCAACCCTTGGGACCTGATTTAGATTCAGTACTTTGAACTTACTAATGAGTTCTTGGGCATACCTCATGTAGAGTTCTATACGGGGACCCCTGCTCTGGAAGCTCCCTTTAATTTGCCACACAATCAACATAGAGTCACTGAAAACATTCAAGTATTCCACCTTCATTTCCAGGGCCAATTTCAGTCCGACAATCAGGGCCTCATATTCGGCATCATTGTTGGTAGCCTTGAAACCAAAGTGGATGGAACTCTGTATTCAATGCCCCTCTGGACTTACCAACTCTATTCCGACACCTCCACCATTGTTGTTTACAGATCCATCAACATATAGATTCCACCATAAGTGTGGACCCTCGGTATCCCCTTCGGTAGCTGGGGGTACCGGTATGCATTCTTCTCCGGTAACCTCAAAATCTGGGGGAAACTCCAGTAAGAAGTCAGCCAGTGCTTGACCTTTGATAGCAGTTCATGGCTTGTAATCTATATCAAACTATCCCAGTTCGACATCCCATTTCATCATTCTATTGGAGGCTTCCGGCTTGTGCATTATTTGCCTTAGTGGGAAGGATGTCCTGACTTCAATTTTATGGGCCTGAAAGTAAGGCCTAAGCTTTCTGTAAGCTAATATCAGGGCATATGCTAGCTTCTCCGTGCTGGGATTAGGGATGGGCATTCATCCCGGCCCGCCCGACCCCGATCCGATCCCCGCACCGAACGGGGCGGGGAATCGGGGATTTTTTCGGGTACGGGCCGGGGAGCGGGGATAAGTTTTAAAAAAAATCGGGGAGCGGGCCGGGGCCGGGTTTTTATGTCTCCCCGGCCCGATCCCCGACCCCCGCCCCGATTTTCTCTACCCGACCTAATTTTCCATCCCAACTCGATTTCATCACACTCAAATATATACATATACACACACACATACATATATATTGATATTCATATATTAATATATACGAATTTTCAATACTTCATATTGAAAATAAAATGATGTTTTAATTTTATATGTTTGTCTTTCTAATAGTTAAATAACTTAATTTCCATATTATTTATAATTATTTCTTTAAGTAATATTTTTTAATTTAATTAAGTGCATTTGAGCTCACTAGTTAGTGTTTAAAATTATTTAATATTATTTTTTGTTTTAAATAAAATTCCCCGATTCCCCGCGGGGATCCCCGTTACCCGTTTGGGCCGGGGACGGGGAATGAAAATTAGTCCCCGACGGGGATCGGGCGGGGGACGGGGATCGGGTTTGAATTCGGGGATGGGGGCGGGGATAGCACTCCCCGGCCCCGAAGTGCCCCGACGCCCATCCCTAGCTGGGATATCGGGTTTCCGCATCCAATAGCCTCTTGCTCACATAGTAAACCGGGTATTGTACTTGCTCTTCCTCCCGGATCAATACAGCACTTATAGAATATTCAAAAACAGCTAAATACAGAATGAGTACCTCACCCTCCAGGGGTTTGGAGAGAAGTGGTGGGCTTCCCAACTGTTCCTTTAGCTTTTTGAAGGCTTCCTGGCATTCTAGGGTCCATTCGAAGTTTTGACCCTTCTTAATAGCCTTGAAGAACTCCTTACATTGGTCGGAAGACCGAGATACAAATCTGTTTAAGGCTGCCACCCTTCCGGTAAGCCCTTTGACTTCCTTAACTGATAAGTGGATTTATATCCACTTGGATCGCTTCGATTCGGCTTAAATTGATTGTCTTGGACTCAAGTTTATTGTAGTTTTGATGTGTTTTGCTTAGTTGTGCAGATTTGCAAGAATATCGATTATGGTTGATGCTTCTATCGTGTTTGGAGAATTAATTGATTAAAATTCGGATTTTCCGGGAAGGTTGCGCAGTCTACACTGTTTTGGCCATATCTGGAGTTCTATAAGTCCGTTTGAGGCCCGTAAGCTGTCCACGCGAAGCTTGGAAGATTTTCTACAACTTATGATAGGAGCCGCGCGCGTAAGCTGCGTGTGGTGGGCGCAATCTGCGGGACAAGCAGACTGATGGGAGCAGAGAATTTACTGTTTTGCCCTTTTCAAGTTCTAATTGTATTTTGGGCAGTTTTTGGTACCTAAATCGAATTCTAATTGTAATAGAAGGCAATTTTTTGCTGGGCAAAACTTGGAGTGCCTATATAAACACATCCAACCCCTTGTAAATTAGACAATTAGAATTAGAGAATTAGACAATTATATATCTTGTACATAATATAGCTTAGATCTGCAAGGGAGAAAAGGAGAGAAGGATTCAACGCTCGTGACAAGCAACGGATCTAGATCTACTTCATCTTTTGTATCATAGATTTGTTTTCTCAACTCTTGTTTTATTAATATTATTACTTTCTTTCAAATCTTGTCTTCTATCATGGTTTCAATAGATCCCATGATGACGAGCGGTTCAATTATGAACTAATCGTTGTCATGGGATTCTAACGGATTTACTTATGGAACTTAGTATCTTGATTGCTTAAAGATCTGTGTGTGATGTATATTTGATATCCTCGTATGGTTATGCTTAATTGATAGATGCGTAGCTAACATCTAATCTGTTAATCTCTTGTGAAGTGAAAGTGGATCTTGAGATTTAGAACTTGCCATGCTAGCATAGGTTCATGATTGTTTATCAACATGATTCGTAGTATGAGATGAAAATACTTATATTGCCCTCTGTGATCTTTATGGATAACTTGTTCTTCAACCGTTATGTTTTCAAATTCTATAGACATATAGGGTCTAAGCATAATTGGTGTCTATTCATCTTCTATCTCTTTTGTGGATGTATGTTTAGTTTGGTATACGTATACTGAGAGGTAGCGTGTACTTGTTTCGTGTTGTCCGATCAGATATCAAAACCATTACATATAGAGATTAAAGGCGTCAGATCTAAGCGAAGTATTTAATGAAGTTAGGATTCCATGTTTTCTCGCATATAAGTAGTTAGTATTTTTAGTTGGTTAATTTGTATCTTAGTTAATTATAGTTAGTAAAAATTTAATCTTGTTATTTGTCTTAGCAGTGAATAATAATCATACATTGTTGCATAGGTGCATCTACTGAATTGAAACCTAAGATCTCTGTGGGAACGAACTTGACTTATATCTGTATTACTTGTGACCACGTACGCTTGCGTGTTTTAGTGCAAACATTAACATTCCTTGAGGACCTCAATTCTAGCAATGCCTTGATTTTTGCAGGGTTTGCCTCGATCCCTCTATGATTCACAATGAATCCAAGAAATTTTTCGGACTCTACCCCAAAAACATATTTTTGGAGGTTCAGCTTCATTCGGTATTTCCTAAGAATATCGAACATCTCAGATAGGTACAACACATGGTCGGCTGCCACCTTTAATTTAACCAGCATATCATCAACATAAACTTTCATAGTCTTACCAATCTGTTCCTTGAACATCATGTTTACCAGCCTTTGGTAGGTAGCCCCGGCATTCAGCAGCCCAAACGGCACCCCCACATAACAGTACAATCCTCTATCAATTATGAAGCTGGTATGATCCTGGTCCGGCTCATACATCGGTATCTGGTTATACCCAGAGTAGGCATCCATGAAACTTAGAAGAGCATGGCCTACCGTAGCATCCACCAGTTGATCAATTCTGGGTTAGCGGGAAGCTATCCTTAGGGTAAGTTTTATTCAGATCAGTGAAGTCAACACATGTCCTCCATTTCCCTTTCGGCTTCCGGACCAGTACTCGGTTTATCAGCCATGTTGGGTAGAAGGATTCTTTGATCAAGCCAGCCTTTAATAACCGATCTACCTCTTCCTGAAGGGTGGTAGCCCTTTCACCGCTAATGGCCTCCTTCTCTACCGGATACCCCTTCTCTCGAGATCAATATTCAAGTGGTGACACATGATTTTCGGGTCAATCCCCACCATGTCTGAGTGACACCATGCAAACACATCCAGGTTACCTTTAAGGAAAGAGGTCAACCTTTCTCTTGTCCTTTCATCTAGCTGTTGCCCAATTTTCAGGACTTTACTAGGATCTTCAGCATCTACCAGTATGGGAATGGTATCTTCGGCAGCTCCTGCTTTTTCCAGGGTACTCGGCATCCTAGGATTGATGTCAATTTCAACCGGGAGCCCTTTTACAACTTCCTGGCTTCCACTCTCTGGTATCACATCATCTAGATCACCATTTGAGGCATCCTCTACTATGCCTTCTACTGAAATGTTTTGAATTTTCTCATCTTTTTCGGCAGCTTCCAACAACAAACTTTGTGGTGGCACTACCCCCCGAAACACTGGAACCTCTTCAGTAAATTCCTCTGGCAATTCTACTATCATGACAGCATTACATGATGCTTTCACAAATTTTTGTGGCTCCAGGCTATGGCTTCTCATTAGGGCTTCCCCGTCAGCCATTTCCTCAGCTTGGATAGATTTATCCACCTTCTCGGCAACCTGCATAGCCTTTTTGTAGCATTCCTTTGATTCATATTGACATCCTTTCACACACCCAATGCCATTTGGGGTAGGAATTTCGTTGAAAAGTGATATATTGAGGTTACCACTCTCATATCTTTCAGCACCGGTCTCCTAAGTATTGCATTATGAGAGATGTCTTCGTCTACCACCATAAACTCAACCATCTGGGTGGCCTTGCAAGGATCCACACCCAATGTCAACGGTAGCTTAATCTTTCCCATGATTTGTACCAGGTTACCGGTAAACCCATATAGCTCATTATTGGTAGGCAGCAACTCCTTATCCAGAAGCCCTAGTTTCTGGAATGTGGTGTATGCCAAGATATTTACTGAACTTCCATTATCAATCAGCACCCTGTGCACATTCATCCCACCAATACTCACGGTTACCACCAAGGCATCATTATGAGGGTGGTGAACCCACTTGGCATCCTCCTCAGTAAAAGAAATATCATTAGTTTCCCCTTTAAACAGCTTAGGGGGCCTTTCTACAAGGTGGAAAACATTTGTAAGGGGCTTCCCTCTGGCTTCCCGGCCATACCTAATCCTGGCATTCTGGCTGGCATCCCCCAAATAAGGGCCACAAAAGATGGTGTGAATGCTATTAGCTCGGGTAGTCCTATCCTAGTTTCCCGATGCTTTATCTTTATTGTCTCTCCCTTCCTTATACTTCTTAGCTTATTAAGCCACAAATTCTGTCGGGTATCCATTTCTAATCAATTCTTCAATTTGATCTTTCAAGTGCCTGCAATCGGCAGTCTCGTGGCCATTTGCCTCATGGAAAGCACAGTACTTTCCTTGATCCTTCCTGCCTGGTGGGCCTGCCCGGTAGGGCTTTCGAAGTAGCCCACTCTTCTCATTTACTTCAAGAATATGGCCGATTGGGACAGTCAAATGAGTATATTCTGAATACCGTTGAAAATTCAACCTTGGGGTAAGCCTATCCTTGACAGAGACTTTGTCCTTGGTTGCATTGATAGCAATATGGGCAGTCTTGTCATCATAACGATGGGATCCCACACCAACGGTACCATTACCGGAAACCCACTTGTTGGAATCCCGATTTTTAAGGCTATTAGAACGATTCCTCTTATTTCTGTTCCAACCCTTAGAATTGGAATCCTTAGATAACTTTGCCATTGAACCTTCAATCACCTTGTGGCGTTCTACTTGCTGGTAGAACTCAGCTAGTGTCGCAGGCTCTTCAGTTTGTAACTCCTTCCAGAATTCGGTTCCTAGCCTAACCCCGGCTATCTGGAAATTCTTTAGAGTTTCATCGAAAGCCTTCTTTACCTTAGGCACTTGCTCATTAAACCTTTTGAAGTACTGCCTTAAAGTCTCATGTTCATCTTGCTTGATATTAGCCAGAGTGTTGACCGGTGGGGCATAGGCCACGGTAGCCCTAAATTGGTAGATAAAGTGGTCTCCCATCTTCCTCCAAGATTTAATGGATCCTTCAGCCAACCTTTTAAACCATTGGTGGGCATTCCCACTCAGAGTGGAGGCTAGTAACCTGCACCTAGCTAAGTCCTCCACTTTATACACATCCATCTCCGTATTAAAACGGCTCAAGTACTCAACAGGATCTGAGTTACCATTAAACTTCAAATCAGTATTCATCTTAAAGAACCTTGGCAAGGGTGCCTTCTTCACCTTCGTAGAGAATGGTGAACCGGCAATGACTCCAGACTTGAACTTTTTCTCCTCCTTGATTTTCTCCAAAGCTTTCTTCCAATCAGACATTTTGAACTGTCCACTCACACCATCTGAGAACATATCACTTCCAGAGTCATCATCTTCATAGGCTGTCTTACTCTTTCTGGGAACCGAACTCTGGTGTGAACGGGAATCCTGGCCGGTACCCTCATTGGTAAGGACCCTGGTAGAGCGTGATTTCGTGCTCCTATGTCCAGAGAAGTGGCCACTTTGTCTATAACTCCTCCTGCCATCAGATTTAGACCTTCTAGAATTACTCCCTAGGGGTACCGAGTGGGATCTTTCCCTATGTTCCCGGGAACCCTGAGTGTGGGAACCCCCATTACCATCTCTTCGACCTCTGTTTCCAGTATTTCCCAGTTTATGATGAAGGTCTTTATTGGTCAGCTTTTTGCCAATTCTATCAAAAACACTCAGGCTTCTAGTGGGTGAGCCTTCGGTACCATGGGCTTCCGGGTCATCCGATTGGTCACCTTCATACTCTTCTGCCTCAGGCTCTCCTGCCTCTTCTTCATTAGATGGAATATAGTCTGTATTATTCTCAACATTATCCTTAGACTCGAAATTCAGTTTTGTCGGAGTCATGTTCTTCTTTTTTGACTTCGACTTACACTTCTTTTGCCATCTTTTCATTTTTTCGAAACCTTTTTCCAAGCTGTTAACTCTTTCATTCATCATGACCAAATAGTCCATAATGTCTTTTTTGCTAACATCACCATTATCACCTTTGTTTCGTCCATTACCATCCTGAGACGGTGTTTTATCACTATCGGAATTGTCACTCACCATATCTCCTCCAAACGACAATTTTTGAGGCCCCTCCTTCCGGCACTAACTGTTGTGGGAGGAATTTGTCACAACAAATTAAGGTGACCGTTGCTGGAATAGCACCAATAAACACGGAATCATCTAACTGACCAGAAAGGCTCACAGCTAGAGATTAGAGACTAGCCACCCAGAAAGGCTCACGACTAGGGCTACCGAAGAACACGGGATGTGATTCCTCAGAAGGATCGAACTGGATTCACGAGAATTATAGCTCAAGGACCGTATAGTGGCCTGCCAAGAACCCTAATTATGAAGTATCACACAAGAGTATACGTGCTCTATGCTTACTCAAGGTGTAAAATGTGTCTAAGAAGCCCGTAAACTGCCTACCTACCTCTATTTATAGAGGATCAAGCCCGAAGGTAGTTTTGAAATGATATATTCGGTTATTTGTGATGAATTATCCCATCTCTCAAGGGATTATGACTGATATTTCTGATATAAATCGTATATGATGTATATAATATGGTTTCCCAGCTGTTTTAGGAGTGTAGGATGTGTATCCTTGTATTTATCATGATTATATGTGATTTAACCATGTATATATGACATATATCCTCTAACAACTGAATATTTATCTGTTTAGAAGTGTAAATCAACTGTGAAGACGTGTTCCTAAAAAGTAGGAGGTCTGCCTCCGGTAGCCCCTCCGGTAGCCCAATTATGGAAGCTATTCCGGAAGCCCTATCTGGTGGCTGTTGTAGGCTGTAGGTTATCCTCAAGTGACTGCCCTTGGAACCCTATGCCTTATATTCGCTTACTACACTGTACATGGTAAACCCCTAGGGCTGCCATGGGCCCTTGGAAGCCTGTCAGATCACTTATTTTCTTCATGGGTCTGGACCCTAATCTTCTAATGGGCCTAAATCTAACCCATGCATGATTTTGGTCACAACATCGTCTATTACGTTAATGAGTTAACGGCGATTATGTAAATGCAAGTTTTAATTAGTTTAGTGACTTGACTGCAAGTTTTTTGACTTCGATGACCCAGTTATAAGTTGAAGATGAGTTCAATTATGTTTTAGCCATTTAACCCAATTATAATTGGATAAAAACTAAAAATAAAATATTGTTGGGCTAGTTTTCTAAAATTAAAACTGATATTTTTGTCAAAAATAAAAGTAAAAACAATTTGGGTATAATTTTAGTTGTCGAACTACTTAAAATTTGTTATTTCATTTTTTGTTAATTTTTTTAATATTTATTTCTCAATTTGTTTAAAAATTAAATAATATGTATATTTATATATAACATAGATAGAAATTTTGGTGCCCTTTATACATGTGGTGACCTAGGCATATGTTTTGCTGATCTTAACCTAAGACCGGCCCTGGCGAAGGTTATTATTTTGGTAATTTATAAAGATACAATAGTGATGATGTGCTAGATATTGTGGGTGGATGGTGTTGATGGCAGTTATTCATGCGATAGTGTGATGGTGTAGTTTTGATTGTGACGATTATGCGATTTGTGAAGAAACGATGATGTAAGGAATGATGAAGTTTTGATATATATTATAATATATGTTATATATGTATATGATGTTGATTTTTAATGATTTAGATTGTAGTTCTCGTCATAATGAGGGTCCATTCTCCCTTCTTATATATTTAGATAAATAGATTTGAATATATGAATTTAGCTTTCAAAATTATATATCTATCTATAACTGGTGTAAAGCATTTAAATGGTATGGTATGATCGTGATCGTTATGTGGATCCCATAAATCTAAAAAATAGGAATAAAATTACAAAACATTCTAAAGTATTTATATAAAAGTAGCATCTAATTAAAAAGAGTCTACCACTTGAAATAAATAACACTCTTTCGAATAGATCCAAGTTTAAAAATATGAATTAAAGTAAAATATCTAATAAATTTTTTATACACATTAAAATATTTTAAATAACAATACAAATATATAATGAAAATAATTAATATAATTAAAATTGTAATAATGTTATATAAAATAAAATAAAATAACCGTGTAATTGTAAAATACATAGGTGGTGTTTGGAAGTTAGAGGTTTGAGTAAAAATTAGATGATTGAGGTAAGTTAGAGGTTTGACCAAGTGAATCATCTAATATATGATTAGCTGATTGAAACAGTTTATTAAGGTGAATAAACTAATTTTGAAAAAGCTACTTTTAGGAGCTTTTTGAATTAGAGGTTTGTGATATTCCTAGTTTAAATACAAACAGCTAATACAAACAACTTATTACCAAACAACTTTTTTCAAAACAGCTAATTCAATCTGTTAGTCAAAACAGTTATGCAAATCAGTTAGTCAAAACAAATAATTCAATCTGCTCCAGCTAACAGCTAACCTCTAATTGCCAAATAGGACCATAATATAAAAATCGATTATTATAAAAATTAATGAATTGAATTTTCACATTAAATCAATGTAAATATTAATTTAAAAATGTAGTAATATTAAAAATTGAATAAAGTTAATAAATAATTTTGATAAAAAATACCGTGATTGCACCGGAGTATAGTGAAAATGAATGAATAAATAAGATAAAAAAGGTGCTAGGGGTAATGTGGGAGCAAAATGTGGAAGCTAGCGCGGTTGATGGTTTGTATATGGGTTGGCGAAATTGACCAACCCGATTTAAACCGATCCTATATTCAGTTGACACAACTTGATTAATTCACATTGGAGCAAGGTTGGATTAAAAATATTTCAGTCCGGTATTAATGAGGTAGGTATGAATTTTGATTTTTTTAATTCAATCCAACCCAACCCATTAGAATTTTGGAAAATTAATAAATATATACCTATAAGTTCATTATTCTAGTCCACTGTTCATTTATCAATCGAGTCCATATGTTATTAGGTTTACTCGAATCTTCCTACAGTAAATTTTTACATGATGAGTTTGAATTGCATGTATAAATAATGTGATTAACATACATAAATAGAAGCAATGCTAAAATCGAAGTACTTCCTTAAAATAAATAAAAATAGGACCATGATAATTCTTTTCAATAGGAACATCATTTAAATTTTATTGTGATGTATTAATAGTTACTAGCTGGTAACACGTGCCAAGCACAGGCCGGGTATGTGTTGGGCACGTGTAGAAAATTGAATGATTAAAGCATATTATAAATAAACAATGTTAAATTATGTAGTTATACGAAATTGAATACGGTGAAATTAAAAAAAAATAGATAAATAAATAAATATAATTAATAAGTATTATTTATAAGTGCAATGCATTGTTCGTGATCTTATTAATCTTTACCTCAATAAACATACTAGTCGATTGCTCAATTGATTTAACAATTTGTTGTAGTTAATTTTAGTTGACAACGTTTCAAGTAAAAGGAAATTACTGAAACTTATATGCATCGAGCAAATGTAGATAACTAAATAAAAGAATGAATTTGATAGATATTTAAATGAAAAACCTCTCAAATTTATCATGTACAGGTAGTCATCCAAACTAACCCAAATCAACCCAACTCGACCTTTTAATATATATATTTGGGTTAAAATTTTATTTTTCATAAATTGGATTGAAATTTTCAAAACCAATTGAAAATGGAGGTTTTGAAAGAAGGAATGCCCAAAATGCCTAAATTTTCCCTACCCACTTCCCAAAATACCCGATTTCCAAAACTCCACCCAGCCTACCCACGGGATACGCCATTCCAATCGGCGTATCCGAAGTACTGTACATGCTAGAAAATTAGCGAACTTGCCAGAAAACGAGAGCTGTTTTTGGTCGGCAATTTTCGTCGATTTTTTCACCTCCCTCGATCTCTCTCTATGGCAAGTCTCCACACTCCAAAGCACCACCACATGATCAGCTGCTCATCCCCTTCATCCTCCCTTAATCAGTTTCCCTCCTCTAGCCCCGCAGGGGCGTGTACGAACATCGACTGAAAAAACTAATCGAAAAATGATGTGAATTGGGTGTTTGTAATCCGACAAAAAACAAATGTAATAAAATTGGAATGGATGTGTAGAGAATCGAATAGCGATTCGATTCGTATATAGAACGTTATTGGAAAGTTTGTGGTATGGATGAATGAATAGAAAGAAAGAATTCGCCGGAATCGTCTTCGGTGGCAAGTCTGGAAAAGATGAACAGTTCGTGAACTACACTGTTTCATAATGTGCATCCGCTGATACGCATGTTGCAAATACGTATGCTGACGTCATAGATGACGTCAGCTACGCCGTTTCAAAATGCGCATCAACTGATACGTTGGTTGGGTAAGCATATGTAGGAAAATTTTCAGCAAGTTAATAGGCATATCCTTGTGATACGTTGTTGGGGTTGACGTGAGACCACATACGCCCATACCAATGGCGTATGTGATGGGTATTTTGGGCAGTGCTTCCCGAATTTGGTCATTTTGATGAGAGAAATTAAAAATGTGAATATACAGAACACTCACCCATTTTACCCATTTTGAAAATGGACTGAATTAAAATTTTACTTTAACCCGATCCATATATCCCTGGTTAGATTTTGTTTCAACATACCCATCATCTCCCATGTGACAGAAACACACAGTCCGCACTGGATACATACAGAAAGAGGAGAAAATGGAATGAATGTATGCTTTCCATTAAAGCAATAAAGCAATTGTTACGGACATTATTATCCGTCTGTCAAGTCATCGCTACTCCAAATTTCTCTCTCTCTCTCTCTCTCTCTCTCTCTCTCATAATTCTAGAGAGAGAAACACACGCCACCACACCCCTTCTCTCCTCCCTATACACATTATATATATCTGGAACACAGAATGTCAGCTTCGCCGCCGGGAGCATCTCCGGCGCCAACATCACCCCCATCTACGAACTCCACCGCACCACCTCCTACCACTCCCCCACCCACACCATCATCCACTTCTCCATCTACATCTCCTCCATCACCACCAGCTCCTCTCCCACCTACCACATCTCCCTCAACTCCGGCGCCGTCAAAATCTCCTCCCACTGCTCCACCTCCATCTGCAGCCACACCCTCACCACCAACCACCACCACTCCATCTGGGTCAACTCCGCCGGCCACCAAGTCTCCGCAGGCGACTTTTCCGCCCGCACCGAAGACTCATACATCTACTCCAACGTCGTCGTCTTCTTCGTCGGGGGTGTCAAGTGGATTGGTTATAGGGGTTGCAATTGGGGGAGTTGTCATTCTTGTGATCATAACTCTTGTTTTTATTTGCTGTAGAAGTAGGAAGAAAACAAGGACAGACTATGGCCCACCTGCTAATTACTATTTCCCACCTCCATCCGCTCATAAAGGTCCCTCCCTGTTTCATATATATATATATATATGTGTGTGTGTGTGTGTGTGTGTGTGTGTTGGATTTCTTAATATCGCTGATGACAAACTTTTATTTCTTTAGCTAAATGTGGATCCCTGCTTCTTTCTTGATTAATTTCAATGTATATTCATTTGCCACATGTCAGTTTCACTAATGAAGTCAGTAGCTGTTGAGGTTTCAAGGAAAAAACTATGTTACCAACCAAACTACATTTACCAGTTCTGTTATATGAATTGCAGTCATTATTATACCTAGGAAATCATAAAATCTGACAATTAAGGAATGCTAGTGCTCCATTTGGTTGGAAGCAACATGGGTTCCAAGAATTGGAAAATTCTGATCAAAACATATTTGATGCTTGAAACGAAGGAGTGAATTTTGTATATATTTATGAAAATGAGTACAGAGCAGGAATGATACACTTGTCCCCAAATTTGTAGGAGTTGAGTTCTAGTTTAAATTTCATGGGATGGATGATAATTATGAATATTTTATTCACAAAATATTACAACTTCCATCTCATTCCTACCTAATTTCTTTCATTCCAAACAAACGGACCACAAGTAGTTATTGGCATTTTCCGGCTTGGTATTAGTCAATACTTTGTTATTACTAACCAACTTGCCTCTACTTTACTCATATGGATCATCTAAAAGTTGATGCTTTCTTTCTCTTATCTGTTTCTCCAATTTTGACTACATTTGTGAGTGCGATGTGTTGTATATTTGGATTTGAGTTGGAAAAACGGTTGGACATTTGACAATAACCCATGAAAACTGCTGCCCCTAAATAGTTTTACTTATTTTTGAGCTCCTGTCCTAATTTGTTTATGTAATTGCCAGATGACCCATATGTTGGCCAGCAACAGCAATGGCAAAACAGTGCCCCCCCACCAGGGGACCATGTTGTCTCAATGGCACCAAAACCTTCTCCTGCACCTAAAATGTCTAGGCCTCCACAATCCCCATTGCATTCTCCTTCACCTCAACCTCCACCTTCACCACCTTTTATGAGTAGCAGTGGAGGTTCTGGATCCAATTATTCAGGGTCCACTAATCCACTCCCGCCACCTTCTCCTGGCATGGCCTTGGCGTTTGCAAAGAGCACATTTAATTATGAAGAATTGGCGAGGGCTACAGATGGATTCTCTGATGCAAACCTCCTTGGACAAGGTGGATTCGGGTATGTGCACCGAGGTGTCCTTCCAAATGGCAAAGAGGTTGCAATTAAGCGCTTGAAAGCTGGTAGTGGGCAAGGGGAGCGTGAATTTCAGGCTGAGGTTGAAATTATTAGCCGAGTGCATCACAAACATCTTGTTTCTTTGGTTGGATACTGCATGACCGGAGCAGAAAGATTGCTTGTGTACGAGTTTGTTCCAAACAACACCTTGGAATTTCACTTACATGGTAAGAAAATAATCAGTAGCATGCCAGATATCAATGTTACATTTAGCTATGGTTTTCTTCTAATTTATGTAAAAGCTGCTTCTAAATCTGTATGGCATTGTACAATTATATTCGGAAATTAAGTAGTCTATTTGGAAAGAGTAATTGTTCTAATTTATGCTTTCCAATTTTCAGTTGACTGTAGTAACACTCAGTTTATATCAAGTCACGTGTTTAGACATTGGACTTAGGAAAATGTTGCAGATAGATGTGAATTTAGCGTCTAGTTTATGATCTGTCAAGTTGGTGGTTGATATTTTCAATTACCGAACTTAATGAATTTTCATAAATTTTCAGGGAAAGGGAGGCCTACCATGGAATTTACCACAAGATTGCGGATTGCTCTTGGGGCTGCAAAAGGACTGGCTTACTTACACGAGGACTGTATGTTTCTGTACATATTTCCATAAACTTTTTTTAGCTAGAGAATGCCAAAATTATTTGAAGCTTCTTGCCTGCCTAACCCGATTTATGATTCAATGCAGGTAATCCTAAAATCATACATCGTGATATAAAAGCAGCCAATATCCTTCTTGATTTTAACTTTGAGGCCAAGGTAGGATTTTGTAAACTTCACGGCCATAATGAAGAGCCGTTGAAGTTTCAAAACATTATTTATCTTCTATAGCATGGTCATAAAACTGTCAGCCTCCCACTTTAAGCAACTGTATCACTGAAATTCCGAAGTAACAGTTTCCAATATGTCTAGTATACATGTAAGGTCTGCTAAATCTGTGGTTGGAATTGTCATGGCTTGTTTTTACATCAAGCACTGTAGTTGTTTCTTATAAATCCTTTTTTTTTTTTGCTAATTTGTTTCTTATATTTTAATTGTACTTGTCTTTTTAGGTCGCTGATTTTGGACTTGCTAAGATCACTTCTGAAGTGAACACTCATGTCTCCACTAGAGTGATGGGAACTTTTGGGTAAGAACAATAAGCTCATGAATAATTACAATTGAAACTATAGTTTCATTAAGTGACATTTTTCAACTGCTGCAGCAGTGGCTCTTGAATACTGCGTGGTGTATCTTTTTCTTTTTTTTTACAATTCATTTATTTTGTGCGGGAGAAGTAATTATCATTGTGGCTCTTTCTTTCAGCATGTTACCATTTCCCTGGTCTTGTTGACCCTGCACCTGCATGCTTGATTTCGATTCTTACTTTATCAAGATCTCATACATGTTTTTCAGGTACCTGGCTCCTGAATATGCTTCTTCGGGCAAACTAACTGATAAGTCGGATGTTTTCTCCTTCGGTATAATGCTTTTGGAGATGGTAACTGGACGTCGACCGGTTGATTCGGCTTATACTTTCATGGATGATAGTTTGGTTGATTGGGTTAGTATTGCACTTGGGATTTCTGTATTATCTTATATGTTTATGACCTCTGAAGAGTGTTTACGAGTTGGTCTCTAGAATCGAGATAATTTCCAACGTTCTCATAGTGAAGGCAGTTACTTTCTTTTTCTCATAATTTTAATCACAAAGGCTGATAGGCATGCTTTGAAATGATGTATGTCAGGCAAGACCCTTGCTCAATAGAGCTTTGGAAGAGGGAAACTTCGACGATCTTGTTGATTCCCGGTTGCAAAAAGATTATAATCCCGGTGAAATGTCGCGCATGGTTGCTTGTGCTGCTGCCTGTGTTCGTCATTCAGCAAGGCGTAGACCGCGAATGAGTCAGGTAACTGGATTCGATCTGTGTCAACGGCTTAGTTTCTAATGTCAACATACTAACATAGCCATTTTACTTGCTAAAACAATGTGATCAATTCAAATTTTAATTTCTTCAAATGTCATTTGTATTGTCAGGCAGATCTTGTACTTGGAGACAAGTTTGTTTTCTTAATTTATTTTTAAGAGAAACTAGGAAACAAGGACGTATTGAAATTAATACTGATCTAATGTCTTCTAGGTTCTAAATAGTGAGAGCAAACCACATGTATTTATTCTGTGAAAATTTGTTTTGTACATATAAGCCTTCAGAAATAGATATTAAACTAACCCACCTTGTGCTCTAGGAAGACGATGCTAGTTGATATTTATTGATACATCAACAAGAAAATCTATCATGTATACTGTGCCAATGTGCCTGTAAAGTTTTTCTTGGAAGATTACTTTTGCAATGGCTTATACTGCATTGCTCTAATTGTCACAATCAAGTTTTCCTTGTATGCTTATGAGAGGTTGGCAATGCTGCTTTCATTTCATTTATGATGAAAGGACTGTATTTGCATGAAATATCAATGCAATTGACTCCACAATATACCGAGTAATTTAAGAAAGCAATCTCAGCATTTCACTCTTCATTCATTTATACCTCATAAAATGAGCAGGTGGTTCGTGCTCTAGAAGGAGACATGTCTTTATCGGATCTAAACGAAGGAATTAGACCTGGACACAGTACAGCCTACAGTTCACACGGAAGTTCAGACTATGACACTATGCAATACAACGAGGACATGAAAAAGTTCAGGAAGATGGCATTGGCTAGCGAAGAATATGCCAGCAGTGAGGTTAGCCGACCTACCAGTGAATATGGCTTGTATTTGTCTGGATCAAGTAGTGAAGGCCAACAAACTCGTGAAATGGAAATGGGGAAGATGAAAAAGGATGGTAGAGGTTTCAGTGGAAGTTCTGGTTTTTAAGCCGCATCACATCTGCTTCATGTCCATAGTTCAACCAGCTAACATCTATAACTACCACTTTGCTTTTAGGTTGCAGCGATTGTGAGTATTGCATTGTTTTGCTTGAGATAAGATGCATAATTCCTTCACCCTTTGGTCTGGAATTTTCCTTTGTTTTATTATGTTGCTTACACAACAGAAAAACCAATATTCATTCTTTTATTTGATTGTTCGCCCTTTTTTTCTGGAATTTTCTATTGTTTTCTAATATTCAGTCTAATGTTTTATTATTAGTTCTGGAATTCTTTTTTTTGATTGTGTTCGACAGCCAATCTAGAGTAGGCTGTTAGAGACTTTCATGTTTACTTGCATGTGCACAATATTTTATGTTAGAATTGTGAGGAGAGAAGATGCCAATTGCCAAACACTTTTAAGCTGTTTTTTGGAATATGTGACAGCCCTCGTGATGATCATCATATTCTCCTGTCAAGTTCTATCTTCTATAAATATAATATAATTATCCACAAAATATCAAATATTGAAATATGAATATGAAAAATGATAATAATGGGCCTATTTGGCTATTCTTAAATGAGGCACTTTATGGTTTATAAACTTATAAGAACTTACGAGAATGTTTTTCAATTCAACTTATTAACTCAATTTATAACTTAAATATTCATAAATTGAAGGATAGTAAGAAATAATTCCAAAATTGTAAGAACCCCAAATTTTGGATATAATTAAAACTTCTTATTATGTACTGAGGTAATGGTGAATAGTGATTACGACTACGATGTAACGATTGAGGTAATGAATGAAAGGAATAGATTTGGATTCAAATACTTATATGTCATGAAGAATGCTAATGGTTGACAACTTAGGTAAGAATAATCTAACTCCTAGGGAAATAAGATATGGCAATTCCACGCAGGAGAATATTCTCATGTCATCCAGATCGATAACGATTAGTCCAGTGGTTCCGTGAAAGGGTTAAGGAACGCCCGAGAAGGAACAAGGACATTGTCATAAATATAGGGAATGAAGGAAGAATAAAATATGAATAGTGTTTTTGGTGGAAATGAAAATATTATGAGACGACACTATATAGAAGTACCCGGAACGAAATTCTGAGTTCGTATTAGTGATCCAGGGGGAAAAAGAGTGTATGTAAAAGCTGTCGGATTCTGAAAACTAGCACTTTTATTTTCCCCGAGATTTCCCTGGACACTGAAAGACTTAAGGAATTATTGAAGGGATTTAAGGAAAATAGGTTCAAGAATTATTAAAGAGGATGGTGAATGATAGTATAAATATTAAGACGGTTTCCGGTAAAACCCTAACTAGAAACGAATAAGTTATTCCTCCGAACGATCAATGAATTGAGCAATAACCGGACAAAGAAACAAGCAGGGGAATCAAGGTGCATGCATGTGCTAGTGGAAAATATCTAGTAACCAAGCATTTACATGATCAACTAGCTTACTTAGCAAATCAAACCACTTGGTTAGATCAATACATCATCCAACCACAAAAACCTAACACATGTCTCTTAAAATACCTCATGCATGACCTATGACCTTTATTAAAGTAGCTTTTTGGTTTAGATATTATCTACACTCATCAATAATACACTTTAGATGAGAATTAGATGAGTGTAAAGCAAGAGAAGCAAGCCAACCACCTTTTCTTTCTTTCTCCCCCATTTCCATCAGTTTGGTTTTTTTCCAGGGTAGGGGGTCTTTGTGAAATTTTTTTAACCCAGTTCTACTCATCATCAAATCATGAAAAACATCACGGAGCTTCTATGAAAAACATTATAAATGAAGTTGTGGATTTAATTTCATAATTTTTGAATATCGTTTGGAGGGGTAAAAAAATTCGAGAAAGTCACTCTGTTTTTACCCTTGAAGAAAGCCCTTCGAATTTTTGTATAATTCAAGAATCAAAATCAACCTTCCAACCATTGTTTGATCTCCAAATTTTTATGGTAAGTCCTATAATTCATAAAAGTGATACCCTAGAAATCTTGGCTTCAAATTCCATGTTTTCCATTTTCAAATAAATCATCCAAGCCTAGGGTGAATAGTGATTTCAAGAGACTAACTTTGATTTCTTGTTTTGTTTGGATGATCCAAGCTTTGTTAAGGTAATCTAAGGACTAGACAAGGCTTACTAAGTGCATACACACTCCAAGGAAGGTATAAACTTCAAGAACCCAAGTTTTTGTTTTGAGTTTTAATGGAGTTTTAGATGAGTTTTGGTGATGATGTTATTATAAGCATGTTTACATGATCATGTAGTTATTCTTAGTAGTTATTAAGGGGGTGTTTGGGGGAACTTTTTTTCAGAATAAGTCAACTTATTTTAAGACAAAGTTAGAGATTCCTAACTTTCCAACTTATTTTCCAACTTATTTTTGCAACTTATTGAATCTCAAACATACATTAAATACTTGTATAAAAACAAAATTTCAAAATATAAAATTTTTATCCGAAAATAATACCATAAGTCCTTAAAATAAGCTGAGGCAAACAGGCCCTAAGTCATGATTCAAGTCCTTAATGATTTTGAGGTTAAGATCAGTGGTTCGAGGGGTTGTTGAGATGAGAATCATGTTGATAAGTTGTATTGATGCCCGATGTGGCTTGGTTGTGTTGTTATGATTTTTGGAACGTCCGATTTATAGCCGTCGTAATGCCGAATTTTTGTTAACACTTAGAAACCAAGCATGACAGTAAAAATAAATTCCTGACCTTGGTAGTATTATGACATGTCCTTGTAGATCTCGAGCCATAGATCGTTTTGGCGCGAGAATCGAAACATTCCGACTTACTGTTTAGGAGTTATGGTCAAATTACTAAAATCGGTTCGAAACCATTAATAAAAGTTCGTAACTTCAATTGAACCCTCGTAAAACATGTTATTCAGTGGCGAATATTGGTAAATAAATACTAGGGGTCATAATGAAGGTATGACAGAAAACCACATATCAAACGGATCGTTTTCCAATTTTATAAAAATATTCGAATCAAGGTTAAACGCGAACGAACCCCTAAAAACCCGCTTGGTTATAACTTTGGTAAAACACTTAGAAAACGAACGATAAAACTCGAGGTATAATCTCGGTTCGTAATCGATCGACTTTAGAACTTATACGACTTAAGTATATACCAAGTATGGGTATGATGACATGTCGTAATAACGAACAAATGTCGGATCGTATCAGTAATAAAAAGAGTTACGCTAAAAGGTGTATAACGAGATAATTCGAAAACGTGTTTCAACTTAAGTGAAGTTATACTTAGACTTTTAAAACGTGTTAAGTGGTTAATCTCGAATGTTATGATTGTTTATAGATCATCGAGCAGACCCAGGACACGCTATCTCCACCCACACCCGATTACCAGGCAAGTGTTCAAAATTTTGAACCTGTTGTTGTGATAATATATATATGGGATTGCCATTTTACATATGCCATAGCATGCATGCCTATTGTCAAATTATATTATGATACCTGTTCCCTGAATTGATATTGGTTTATAGACTAGATACAAATTATCAGTTATAAGCCGGATTGTTTTGATAAGACCCCTAGCGAAGGGCATATGTTATTCATTCTTAAATATAGACCGGGAGTCGGTATTGAGATATAGATAGTCGTGGAAACCCGGAGGGATTTCGACGGCAGATTATTATTTATTTAAGGAATATTATTATTAAACGTTATTTATATTTCCATAAAGTATCAATTACTTGGAAATATTTCGAGTATTATCTCAGTCGAGAGATATTAAATGAATGTTAGTTTCGAATATTCATTTAGAGTTGATTATTTAATGAATATTATTTTGATATTCATTAGAATGTTATTTATTAAATGAATATTATTTTGATATTCATTAGAATGTTATTTATTAAATGAATATTACTTTCGAATAGTCATTTAAGGTTTTATGTACTTGATGAATATTATTTTAAAATATTCATTGGAAGTTCTATTTACTTAAGGAATATTATTTCGATTATTCTTTTAAAGTTTTGATTACTAAATGAATATTATTTGGATATTCATTTAGAAGATTATTTATTAAATGAATATTATTTTCAAATATTCATTTAAGGTTTAACTTATTTATTGAATATTATTTTAAATATTTATTGGAGTTTATTTATTTAATGAATCTTATTTCGAATATTCATTTAAGGAGGGATTTATTTAGGAAATAATTCCATATATTCATTCGAGGATTACTTACGAGCAATATTATGAGTTAATAATATTCCGTAATTATTATTGAGTTAATAAATATTCTTGGAATATTTATTTAATTCTTTTTAAAATGATTTATATTATTTGGAGATTATCTTTCACCTCCAAATATTATATAAAATATTTCGGAGTCTTTTTACGACTATTTTATCAAGGAAAGGTTCCCCAACTCTTTATTTTTCATTTAAATCTATCTTAAAAGGATTTAAATGCTCGCTCAAACTTCCATATTATAGGGGAACCTACTTGAGCAATGTTATTTATCTTGTTGACTTCACGGTCACAAATCTTGTAAAACTATTCTTTTCACTCGCAACTTGGTTGCTGTTTATCAATTGAATCTTTAAGTAACCTTCTCATCATTCGAGGGGTAAGATTATTGGAACAAGATGGTATCCTTTAACAAGCAGCAGCTTGGGAGACATGATGTTGAATTTTCCTTTCCAACTAGATATGACTACTTTGTGGAGTCTTATCAACAAGTATTTCACTTGGGGAAGGGAGGACAAACTCTACATTTCAATGCTGTGGATTTATTCGAACTAGGAGTCGTGTGTAAGAGGCCGAGTCGCGCGGTCCATCACAAGGCCTAACCATTGGCCAGGGAGTTACTATTAAAGGCCATTGACAAGTGGAGCCGTCAGTTCTTCCTTCTACCGGTAGTAAACTATATTGGGCTGTACCATCCCCGACTGATCATCAAGGAATGGGACAGCTGGCGCGTGATAACTCCAGTATTGGTTCATCTCCCAAATTGGGAATTCCCTGCAACACGTATCGAAGAGACTTCTTTCAGGTTGACGGTGTCTTCCGCAACACGTATCGAAGAGACTTCTTTCAGGTTGTAGGACTTCGAAAAATGTTAATAACTGGAATTGCAATATCTTCCTTGCAAGTTCCTCTTTATATGATAAATGATAATATCTTGCTTATTTTGACTTAGCATATATTTCCACAAAATAAATACTTTAAGTTACCCTGTAACTTCATCCTTTATATTATACTGGCATCATTTCCGTAAATGCATGGCATATGGTTTGAAAGATACTTTTGAACTGTTATATACATTATCTTTCAGTTAAATATTATTGTTGGTGGGCTATTGCTCACCCTTGCTTTATTATTATATCACAACAACAGCTAGACCAGATGACTTGCACAAGGCGCACTCGACGCTGGCGAGGACGATGAGACTACCAGAGCCGAAGAGAAAGCTATTGGTAGGATAGATTCATTCTTTCAGTACCAAATATATGGACTAGTATGACTTATGTAAATGGATGGCAAAGAGTATGTATTCATATTGTAACTCTTTTGGATTGTAAGAACTCATAATGTGTTTAATAAAATTTGGTTGTTACTCTGATTTCATCTCTGGGACTATAACGGGTGTGTTTTATATTGTTGTGTTGGGTCATAAAGATGTAATTAATTTTGAGTAGAAGTAAGTTCAAGTATTGTGGACAGAATTGGAGACCGTAACGACCGGATCCCGGATCCCGGATCTGGGGGTGTTACAAAAATAATCATTTTTGATTCTTAGTGGCCCATAATACTAAATAGCGGAAGTGTGGCCCTTTTTACTGACTTAATACGGAACATCATCTTTCGTATTACGGACTTAACACGGAGCATGATCTTTCGTATCTCCCTTCAACACGGAGTACCGTGATACGTATATTGCTCCACTAACAATTCCGACACAAACATAACTTGCCTTAATTACAAAGACATTTCAGTGTTAATTGAACTCCCACGACTCTGCTGATTGACGGAGGCGACGGTGGACTGGACGAAGACACAGAAGCCGGCGACGGTAGACTGACGGAGGCGACTCCACATAATACACAGTCGATTGTGAGTATTCTTCTTCACACTCGAATTGATTTCATTTAATGTATATGTAGTTGTGATTTAAACTGATTGATGATGTGAAATACTGATTGATGATTTAAAATGATTAGATTACACTCTAAGGGGGTAAAAGAGCGGGCCAGTTCTAAGAGAATAATCTTACAGTTGGTAGTTCAATAGTTCTAACCTTCATACCGTGGCCAAAATGTTCAAAAATAATAAATTTGATTTTACCGTACTATGCTAGCTAAGTGCCATAAAACCCAGTTAATAAAAAAACATCAAAATAACATCTTCTGTTGTTTATGTTTTCTTTTGGATTTTTTGCTTAGTTTGCCAATAACTCTCAGTAGTATATAGAACAGTGTTGTGTTACAATACATGCACCTGTATCTAAGTACTAGTACCTAAGCCACTTTAAATTAGCTTAAAGATGAAGATGCACATTGTCTAAACCAATGGATGTGGAAGACTTGGGAAAATATTTAAGTAATTGAACAAGTTACAAGTAGGGAAATGTTAATTGACTGGCCATACTCTGGATAAGCAGAAAGCTGATGGCAACATTTAGGTTTATTTTCATTGAGCTTTTGGGATAATATTTAATTAGTCTCAGTTGTTGTAGATGATGCTTAATCATCATCACAAATTCACAATTGTGTTTGCTGTTGTATATTGTTACATAATACAATTTGTGTTGCATTGTAAAAGTTCAAGATATCCCCATAGATGCAATGATTAACTTGGTATGTATGGAATCATAGCTTAGCCCAGTCAGTTGTTTTGTAATACTTGAATTGATCTTTAAGCGATTAACTGGTTTATTACTACAGGAAATTCGTTGTATAGGGTTGTTGAGATTCATCCTTATTAGTATATTTACTAATGTCAGTTTATTTGATACTTACTGCTTCCTGTGAAGACTTATAATAATGTGTGTTTTTTTTTCAGATTATGGATCAAAATAATGATAAATTGTCTATGGACCCTCGCCCTCGGAATCCTTCTGTATGGCATTTACAAGGTACTCATAGGTCAGAGGTTGTGTGGGAGGCTGGTGGTGGTGACAATTTGAGATCCCGGGTTCGCAATCCTAACAATTTCAGCCTCCCTCCTTTACATTCGAGGATGGTTCCCCTTCTCGAGGCTTTGAAATTTGATGGAGTTTCTAGGTTGAAGCATACAAATAGATTGGGGTTTGATCACTGCTCTGATAAGTGGATTTTATATCCACTTATTATGCGGTAATTGGACCTAGATTGGTGGTTTATCCTTAAGTATGTTGTGTCTTTTAATTAGTTTATGTTGTTTCAGTTTTTGTTGTGCAAAACTCGCAACTTGAGGTATCGTGGTATAAAAGATTAAAAATGGTGGATTTTTGCCTAAATTCGAAATCTAATCACAAGGATTTTATAATCAAGTGGACTGGCTGTGAAGAAAAAGAATTATCATAAAGAAATTCTGAGTGATATATTCTTAATGTTGAAACCCCGGTTAGAATTGTTGTAATTGTTTCTAAGCAAAAGGAGTCCGGTTTCAGATCATCAAGAGACCGAAATTTAGACATGGACGAGTAATGAGGAAATAAGAATTGTCACAAAAATATGGAGAGTGATATTTTCTTAAAGCTGGAAACCCGGTTGGAATTGATATATTTTTCGTTAAAGAAAAGGAGTCCGGTTTTAGGCCCTCAATTTACCGCAGCTTAGGATTTAAGGATTTATTTATATTAATAAATATTTTATTTAATTAGAAAATTATATTTTTAAATATATAATAATATTAAAAAATTATTTTTATAATTTCTCAATTAAATTAAATATTTATTAATTAAAAACATTACCCAAATTGTTGGTTGGGAAACACTGCAGGTCGACATTGAGTAATCAAATAACAGAAATATAACAACTTGTGGCATCTTTCGGCAGAATAGAGAATTGAAAAGCTAAAAGAGTTGTTCAACTGGATGCTGTGTCGGCAATATTCTGTTTTTTCCCACTCTCCCACGCGCGCGTGGGAGACACGCGCCAACTCAGTACTGCCATCTGCCGCGCGTGGCTTGCACGCGCATGGAATGAGACTGGAGCTGTGCTGGAAGTCGAGAGCAGTTGTGGCAATATTATTAGTATTGTTGCTTTCGGCTGTTTAATTTAAATGGGTGCTGATTGTTTTATTTTTTTTAAATTCTTTTAAATTCTTTTTTTTTTATTTTATTAAATTGGTGTGCTAATTTGTGCTATAAATAGGTGAGTTCTCAAGTTCAAAAACACACAACAATTTAGAGAGCAAAAATCATCTCTTGTATTCTCTCTAGTTCTTTGTAATTTTAAGTTTCATTTTTATACACTTTAATTTTTAGCAAATTTAGTATAAGTGTTATTTTGGTTGAAGAATTTACGGGGATTATTGGAGTGCTCTTTTCTTTCATTGGAAGCTATTTCGGTTCTACTTTCTAACTCTTGTAATTTTCATATTTAGTTCATCATAATTTTTAATTTAGTTTTATTATTATTATTATTATTATTATTATTATTATTATTATTATTATTATTATTATTATTATTATTATTATTATTATTATTATTATTATGTTTTCAATTAATCCCATGGTGACGATTCGTTCGATTATGAACTAATCGCCGTCATGGGATTCTAATGGATTTATTTACGTAATTTAGTAATTCGATGCCTTAATAGTTTGTATATGATAAATATTCAGATTGCCTAATGTGGTTGCGCTTAATTTATTAGATGCGTAGCTAACGTCTAAACTATTAATTCCTAATGAATGCGAAAGTGGATTTAGGAATTTAGAATTTGCCATGTTAGCATAGGTTCGTAATTGTCATGTACATTTACGATAAGTGGTAGGATTTTGGATCACATCACCCTTTGTAGTCATAATAAAGGAATTTATTCGTAAACCAATTATGTTTTCAAATCTTATAGACATATAGGGTCTAAGCATAAAAGGTGTCCTCGCGACTTCTATCTTTTTTAAGTGGATGTTCGTGTGGTTTGATATGAGTTAAGGCTGAAAGGCGCTTATGTTAGTTTCGTGTTCCCGGCTAGCTTTCGTAATAATCAAAATTACTTTGAAATTAAGGCATCAATTCTAAATGAAATAAATAATGAAATTTGAATCCCATGTTTTTCTCGCATATAAATTCTCATTTAATTAAATCAAGTAGTTTGAATTCTTTAATATTACTAATTTAATTAATCAATTAGAAAAATATAACAAAACCCCCCATTTTATATTTATTCAAGCAGTTTGTTGTTTAATCATACGTCGTTGCTTAAACATTATTTCTGAACAATCATGTTAAATATAATTGATATGGTTAATATCAGTGTTTAAGTTTTACAGGGAAAAATAGAGTTTAACTTGAAATAGGAAGCACTGACAGTTAGAAGCTGAACAGAGTTTGCTATATGCTGACATTGGAAGCTCGACAGAGTTTGTTAAACTCTGTCTGGAGGAAGCGTCTACTTGTCAACAGTGTTTGAAGAATTATTGAAGATAATTATGGAAGCAATATCTTTGAAGATTGGATAGCTGTCAAAGAGATTGAGTTGACTTAGAAGACGAGTAGCAATCCTAATTGATATCAATTGTATAGCTAATTTATAGGAGTATCAATTATCGATTGTATAGCAGCTGTATATCTTTTAAATACAGTTAGGTTAACCCTAGAAGGGTATTGATCGTGTAATACAATATCTTTCATTGTAACCTAAGCAGCTCTCTGTGATAATTTACATCACTGAGAGAGAAGTTAATTAAAATAGTTTTTAAAGCTTTTAAAGAACTTATTGTTATTCTCTCATACTTAGTTGATTATAAGTGTGTATTCGGCCTAACAATTGGTATCAGAGCTTGTTCTGTTAATTTAATACAGTTTAAGATCCACACACACACACAACTATAATCAATGGCAGAAATTCCTCCTCCTACATCAGGCTCTAGTGCTGAGAAGGCTCAACCTGCAACTGTGAGTCGATATGAAACAATCAGGGTTCCTATTCTTAAGCCAGCAGAATACTCAACCTGGAAGGTGAAAATGGCTATGTTTCTGGAAGCTACAGATCCAGAATATCTTGACAGAATTTATGAAGGCCCTCATAAGCCTACAAAATTATCTATTGTTACTGCTGGACAGGAAGCTAAATCTATTCCAAAGGAGAAGAAAGATTTGACTCCTGAGGATATTTCATCCATTGGAAAGGATGCAAAGGTTAGACACCTCCTTCATAGTTCATTGGATAATGTTATGTCTAACAAAGTGATCAATTGTAAAACTGCAAAAGATATTTGGGATGCTCTAGAGGTTAGATGTCAGGGAACTGCTGCAATTAAGAAGAATAGAAGGAACATACTCACACAGGAGTATGAACACTTTGAGGCTAAATCTGAATAATCAATGACAGAAACCTTTGACAGATTCTGTAAGCTACTTAATGATCTGTCACTGGTTAATAAAGAATATGATCTAGAAGATTCAAATCTCAAGTTTCTTCTTTCTCTACCTGAAAAGTGTGATGTTAAGACAACCACTATTAAACACAACTATGATCTGGCTGATACTGATATTGATGAGATCTATGGGTTGCTCAATACTCATGAACTAGAAATGGAACAGAGAAGCAGAAGATCAGGCAGAAATTCAAAATCTGTTGCTCTAAGAGTTGAAGAAAGACCCTCAAAGAAGGAAGCATCAAGGAAGAAGGCAAAAGGAAAAGCTTTGGTCATTCATTCTGAAAGTGAGTCATCAAACTCTGATGTTGACTCAAATGCAGATGAATCAACTGATTCTGAAGATGATGAGGAAATGATGGAAATGGCTGCTTTGATGGTAAAGACTTTCAAGAAGATGGGATTCAAGAACTTCAAGAAAGGAAAGAGATTCTCCAAGAATGATTCAAAGTTTGACAGGAAGAATTTCAGAAAATCTGAGAGAAAGGATACCAAATCTGGGAAAAGAGACAAGTCTGAGATTCAATGCTACAAGTGTAAGGAGATGGGTCATTATGCTCCTGAGTGCAAGAAGGGTAAAACTGAGAAGGCACTCTTCACTAAAGGCAGAGATTGGGCAGACACCTCTGACTCAGATGAGGATGTAAACTATGCTCTCATGGCTACTACTGTTGATGAAGCTGAGGTTTCTGAAAACAAGGTACCTCTAACTACCTATGCTTATAATACTGATGATATAACTGAATTAAGAATATATCTTAAGGCTTTGCATATCAGTTATTGGGATCAGACTTTAGAGAATGAGAGAATTAAAACTGAAAATTCTGAACTCAAAGAGAGAAATAAGGTTGTAGAAGAGAAACTTGCTAACATGCAGCAAGTTCAAAAGGAGAGAGATGATGCTGTCTATCTTGAACAAGAGTTGCTAAGTCAGTATAAACAACTAGAATCTGAGTTGGAAAAGGCAAATCACATTATTAAAACTTGGACTCACTCAGGAAAAGACACTCAAGAAGTTTTTCAATCTGACACTGTAGGTCTAGGTTATTCTGAGAAAGATGAACTTAGGTTTCAGAATACAGTCAAGATTAGACCACCTCTTCCACCTAAGAAATTTGGAACATTTTTTAATGGAATAAATGAACCTAGATTTGAAGGTGGAAAAGAAGCTGTTAAGAAAGAACCAGTAAAAACTAGTGTTAAACATGTTAATATTGGTTTAATGACAGATAAACAACTTAAGCATAAGCTTAAGGAGTTAAAATCTTTTAAGAAACAGAAAGTGTCTAGAAAGAACAGAAATGGTAAAGTAGGCATTACTCAAGGCAATTATCCAATGCTTGCTACTTTAGCTCCAAGAAAGACATGTCATAACTGTGGTAGTACTAACCATCTTGCTAGTTTTTGCAAGAAGAACAAAGACATTAATTCTTTACCTTCCAAGTCTGAAGTAAATAAAGATAATGTTAGAACTAAGCCACAGACTTTATGCAAACACTGTGGAAGTACTTGGCATTCTATTTATACTTGCAGAAATTATCATGCTATTTATCATAATTACTATGAACTGAAACCTAATCTGAAATGGGTTAGAGTTAATTCTGCAAATGTAAACTCTGATAAAGTTAGCTTAAACTCTGATAGTGAAAATTCCGCTGCTAAAGCTAACAAAATTAAGAAAGCCAAAGGATCCAAGCAAGTCTGGATCCTTAAATCTATTCCTCAGTAATTGTTTGTGATTGCAGGGCATCAGGGAAAGCATCCTAGTAGTGGACAGTGGATGTTCAGGACACATGACTGGAAATAAAGCCCTGCTATAAGAGTATGTGGAGAAGGCTGGCCCAAAAGTTTCCTATGGAGATGGCAACATAGGACATACTCTGGGATATGGCAATATTAATCTTGGAAGTGTCATCATCACAAATGTAGCTCTGGTTCCAGGACTCAAGCATGATCTGTTATCTGTGAGTCAAATCTGTGACAGAGGTTTTCATGTAGATTTTCAACCTGAATACTGTGAGGTTATCAACAAAACCACAGGGAAAGTTGTTTTAGTTGGACAAAGGCGCAACAATATCTATGAAGCAAGCTTGTTGACAAACTCTGATGGAAAAACAATGTGCCTGTCAACAAGAATGTCCAATGAGGAGAGTTGGAAGTGGCATAAGAAACTCTCTCATTTGAATCTGAACAACATCAATGAGCTGATAAGAAAGGATCTTGTTAGAGGACTTCCAAAGTCTTTGTTAAATGTTGATGGTCTGTGTGATTCATGTCAAAAGGCCAAACAGAGAAAGATCTCTTTCAAGAGCAAGTCTGAATCTTCAATTGTTGATCCATATCATCTGTTACATGTTGATCTTTTTGGACCAGTAAATGTCTTGTCAATTGGAAGAAAGAAATATGCTCTAGTTATTGTTGATGAATATACCAGATACACTTGGGTGTATTTTCTAGCAAAGAAGGATGAAACTGCATTAACTCTGATGGAGCATGTAAAGCTACTGGACAAAGGATCAAAACACAAAGTCAAAATAATCAGAAGTGATAATGGAACTGAATTCAGAAATGCAACAATGGAAGAATTCTGCAAGAATAGAGGTTTGAAGCAAGAATTTTCTGCACCTGGTACACCACAGCAAAATGGTGTAGTTGAGAGGAAGAACAGAACCTTGATAGAAGCTGCCAGAACTATGCTTGATGAAGCAAAATTGCCAACCTATTTCTGGGCAGAAGCAGTTCAAACTGCTTGTTTTACTCAAAATGCAACACTGATCAACAAGCATGGAAAAACACCATATGAGATGGTAAGGGAAAAGAAGCCAAACCTGAAATATTTTCATATTTTTGGGTGCAAATGCTTTCTGTTGAAAACTCATCCTGAACAGTTGACCAAATTTGAGTTGAAAGCAGATGAAGGAATTTTTGTTGGCCATCCAGTGTCAACCAAGGCATTCAGAGTTTATAATCTGAGAACAAGGGTGATTATGGAATCTATTCATGTGTCATTTGATGACAGGAAAATCACTGGACTTGAAAATGTTGATGAACATGATCAGTTGCATTTCGAAAATGTAGATCTAATCTCTGATGAAATAAACTCTGATGACACTAGTCCAACAAACTCTGTTGATGCAAACTCTGAACCTCTACTGGTACACACAGAAGAAATAGTACAGTCTGAACAAATAGGAGAACCAGTTGAGGGGGAGCATGATCATAGTGATGACTCAAATTCTGATAGTGAGTCAACTGAAAATTCTGGATCAAATTCAAACTCTGATGACTCAAACTCTGAAAGTCCAAATTCTGACAGTTCAAACTCTGAGAGATCAAATTCAGGGGGAGCCTCAGAGAATGAAGAAAGGCATCAACATAATCAGGAGAACATTGATCAAGGGGGAGGATCAACTGTTGACGGAAGTCATTTACCTACAGCTAGGAAATGGACAAAATCACATACACCTGATTTAATCATTGGAGATCCAGATGCAAAAGTTAGGACAAGAAGTGCTACAACAAATGAATGTCTGTTTCATGCATTTCTGTCCAAATCTGAACCAAAGAAAGTGGAAGAAGCTCTTCAAGATGTTGACTGGATAACAACAATGCAGGAGGAGTTAAATGAATTTGAGAGAAATGAAGTATGGACCCTGGTACCTAGACCAAAGAATAGATATGTTGTTGGTACTAGATGGGTTTTCAGAAACAAAACGGACAGTGATGGGGTTGTTACAAGAAACAAGGCCAGACTTGTGGCCAAAGGCTATTCATAGCAAGAAGGCATAGACTATGATGAAACTTTTGCTCCAGTTGCAAGGTTGGAGGCAATAAGAATCTTTCTAGCATATGCTTCTCACAAGAAATTCAAGATTTTTCAGATGGATGTGAAAAGTGCTTTTCTGAATGGAAAACTTGAAGAAGAAGTGTTTGTTGAACAACCGCCAGGATTAGTAGATCCCAAGTATCCAGATTATGTCTACAGGCTTGACAAGGCACTCTATGGACTTAAACAGGCACCAAGAGCATGGTATGATACTCTGGCTCATTTTCTTTTAGAAAGTGGGTTTCACAGAGGTACAATTGATAAAACCTTGTTCTATTTCAATCTTGGTAGTGATCTGTTATTAGTTCAAATATATGTAGATGACATAATCTTTGGATCTACTAATGATAAACTCTGTTAGAAGTTTGCCAAGCTCATGCAGTCTAGGTATCAAATGAGCAAGATGGGAGAGCTCAGTTATTTTCTAGGGCTACAGGTGAAGCAAACAGATGATGGAATTTTTTATCAATCATGCAAAATATACCAGAAATCTTCTCAAGAAATTTGGCATGCTTGACTGCTCATCTGCAACAACTCCCATGGAAACAGCAACAAAGTTGGATAGAGACACAGGTTCACCAGTGGATATGACAAACTATAGAGGAATGATTGGGTCACTTCTTTATCTAACAACTAGCAGACCTGACATCATGTATGCAACATGTCTTTGTGCAAGATTTCAGGCAGATCCAAGAGAACCACATCTAACAGTTGTGAAGAGAATCTTCAAATAACTTAAGGGAACCATAACTTTAGGTTTGTGGTATCCAAGAGAATCAGACTTCAAGCTTCTTGGTTACTCTGATGCAGACTTTGCAGGCTGTAAGATAGACAGAAAAAGCACTAGTGGAAGTTGTCAATTTCTTGGTGATAGAATTGTTTCTTGGTACATCAAGAAACAGAAATCAATCTCTACATCTACAGCTGAAGCAGAGTATATTGCTGCTGGTAGCTCTTGTGCACAGATTCTGTGGATGAAGAATCAATTACTGGATTATGGATTGAGGTACAGTAAAATACCTATTTACTGTGATAATCAAAGTGCTATTGCTATGACAGGTAATCCAGTACAGCATTCAATGACCAAGCACATCAGCATAAGGTATCATTTTATCAGAGAACATGTGGAAGAAGGGAATATTGAGCTTCATTTTGTGTCTACAGAACAACAGCTTGCAGACATCTTCACCAAGCCATTGAGTGAAGCTGTATTTACAAGGCTGGTAAATGAACTAGGAATGGTCTTTGGTTTTGACTAGAGATATTGGTTAGACTCAAAACTCTACTTATGTATTGTGTTGCTCATATTTCTGTGGTATGTTAAACTCTGATATGCAAACTCTGCTCAATGACTGTTAAACTCTGTTAGCATGCTTTCTAAGTCATACATTGTTAACTGTTGAATAAACTCTGAGAAACTCTGATAATGTTTCTTTCTGAACATAAACACCGATGAAGATACATGTATGAAACATTATTCTCAGTAATTAGTCATGAATCCTTCTAAGTTATCTGTGATCTAATCTTAAACTGTGCAGAAAGTTAACACAACATGATACTGTTCAATATTTATAGCATCTCTTAGTTTATTTATCCTAAACTCTGAGTCTGTAAATACTGTGTGCATTGCCTCTCATAAATAATTTCTGATGTTGATGAGCTCTAAACTCTGTTAGTTATACATTGTTAAATTAGATTCTGTTATTAGAATAACCCCAAAGCTAAAATATATAGACTATTAGAACTCCTTTGAGATCATGTTTGTAACTAGGACGACCCAGGAACTTACTGGTATATAGTAAGGGCTAAAATTCTCTAATTTTTGGTGACTAGTCGAAAGCTAGGAAGATCCAAGAACTTATCAAATTGATAAGGGCTAAAATTATAGGATTTTTGGTGACTAGTTTCAACCTCTGATTACTGGAGAAAACCAAAAAAAAAAAAATACTGTATATAAACTGTTTACTACAAAGTTTAGCATTCATCATATATTCAGTGTTTTCTATTAGAGTTTGTGCATCCAGTGTTTACTGATTTACTTTATGGATTTTATGAAATACTAGATGCTCTAAATACTGATTTAGTAAACTCTGCTCTACACACACATATATTCACAACTATGCAGTGTTTGAAAGGATAACAATAATTAAGTTGGAGAATTGATAAACACTGTTGGATTTTGTTGAGTACTCTAAGGTAATATTTTATTTCAGACAAAACATATACTTGGAGTACACAAAGAGTTTTTGAAATTTTCATGTAATATGTGCCAGTTATTTAATGGTGTCAGACAGTTAAAGCTTATTGGAAATAGGAGAGAGAATAGCAGTAATAATAAGCATTATTACTGCGCGTGTAAATAACTGTTCCACTGTTTCTGTGACACGTGTCCCACTCACACACTTAACAAGAAATTGGTTGCATGTTTAATGTCTAAACCGATTGGGTTTTGATTTTCAATTACAGATCTAATCAAAATCATTTCATTATTCACTTTTTCATCTTTACATCCACGAACACAAAACATCACACACAATTTCTCTGTTACTTTCACTTAAGCATTTTCACAAACACTTTTCCACACACTCTCTTCTCTATTACACTGTTCTAATGGCAACCAAGAATTTTGTGGCTCAGGGATTAACTTTTGTTACAAACAACTATGCTGCAATACTAGACACTAATAAAGCCCCAGAATCATTTCATCTGATTCAAAACTTCTTAAGAGACTCTGAAATTGGTCAGGCTCTTGTCCAACCAGAAAAACTCTCGGCCACACAAATCTCTACCTTCTGGAGAAACTCTGTTTATGATGATGGTGGAGAGAATGGGACTCCATCTATTGTGTTTACTTATGAAGATCAAGAGTTTGTCATCACTCCTGCAACAGTTCGTGAGGTTTTGGATTTTGATACTCACACTTTATACTCTGTGGCTGTTGAGAGTCAATTAAAAGAAATGTTACAGCAACTAAGATTTTCTGCTCCCTTGGATAAGATTGGGAATGTCAAAAGGCCAGGGCTCAGGAAGGAGTGGAGCTTTTTCTTTGACTGCATTACTCGAGCGTTTGGCAAGAAGGTCACCAACTGGGATGCAATTCCTGGTGAAAGTCTTCAAATCGGGTATTCTCTTCTAAATGGGAGTAACTTTGATTTTGGTCGTTTAGTTCTTATGAATCTAGGTGAAAAACTTGCAGAGTCTAGTACAACTGTTTATTTCTCTCGTTTCTGTCAATGTTTATTCTCTGCTTGTTTACCTAATTTGGCAATTTCTGATGAGGATGTTATACAACCTTTTCAATGCCATAAGAGAATGTTTTCTGATTTGACAAATAAGGATGCTAACAAAGAGCAAGTACCAGAATTTATCTATCCTCTTGCCCTCAGAAACTTCCTCGACCAACCACAAGAACCACAAGAACCACAACATGAACCAATCATTGAACCTCCACAGTCACCTCCTCAACCCACAAACACTGAACCTCCTCAACCCACAAACACTAAACCTCCTCAACCAACAAATACTGAACCACCTCAAACCATAAACACTGAACCAATCACTAAACCGACATCTCCACCCACCATTGCTACTACTTCACAACCTCAGTCTTCATCACACCCTCAACCTCAATCACAATCCAAACCAAAGAAATCAAAGAAAAGCAGGCCTATAAGGCCATCAAGAAAACACAGGATTGCTGAAGCTTCTAAGCCAAAAAGGGCTAGAAAGGAAAGGGCTAACAAACCTAAATCTTCATCTATACTAGATGATTCTGTCTCAGAAGAAGAGAGAGCAGAAGTGAATCCTCCAGCTAAGAGAAGAAGATTAATTCTTGAAGAATCTGATGAAGATGTAAATATTGAAGCTCCAGAGGATATTTCTAAGGAAATACCTGCTGTTGAGATAAATAGAGATGGAAATGCTGATGCTCAAATGGATGAAATTCTTGAACCATTGTTCCCATTCTCTGAGAACATGGACATTCCAATCTCTTCACCTGCTGTATTCTCTGAGGCAACTGATGCAGTACATCAAACCACTATGGTACATGAAGAAACAGTGGCTTCTCATACTGAGTTAATCTCTGATGCTCATCAATCTGTTGAACAGGGTGAGGAAATTGATCAACCACTCATGAAGACAAACTCTGAGCCTATTGTACAACCTGCACAGGATGTTGTCAAACTTGTTGCAGAGAATGTTGAACCTGCTGCTGAAACTGTTGCAGAGGATGTTGTTGAGAATGTTGAAACTGCTGATGAATCTATTCCAATTCCTGAATCAACTGTTCATGTTGAAGCTGAAATTGAAGTTGAAACTGAAGGGAGTACTGAGTCAAGCTCTTCTCAGAGTTTACCAATACAGACTGATGCTAAAGTCAAAGATTTTGCTGGTCCTTCACATCAAGCAGATGCTGAAGAAGAACACTATGAACAATTTTCACATGATTGGTACAAGGAAACTTGTATCTTTCCTGTTGCAAGAGCAGCTGAATTTGTTAAGAGAACATCCAGAACAATTACAAATCCAGAGATTCTATCTTGTCTCAAGGCTACAGTTGTCCAAGTGAAGACTCTTAATTCTAGGTTTGATCTTTATCAAAAGGCAATTTCTGATGTTCGAGGTGATGTTGTTAGAGGAGATGATATGATTAAACTTGACAACAAGAACAAATTTCAATATCTTTCTCAGAATCAAGAAACTTTGTCTCACAAGCTGAGCAAAGTTGAAGCAAACCAGAATGTTATGTCTTTAAAGATTGATTCTATTACTACCTCCCTGGAATTAATCACATCTATTCTTATGCCTGATGATGTCAAAAAGGGGGAGAGAGTTGCTAAAGACAAATGCATGCAATCTCAAACTCTGATCAGAAAGGATAATGCTGGAGATGGAGGAGCAAGTAATAAAGGCAGGGGCAAAACTGAAGAACTTCAAACTCTGAAATCTAGCAAGTCTTCTAAATCACAATTTACTGGGATAAACACTGATACTCAAGGTACTTCAAAGACCAAGAGTTTGGTATTCTCTTCTAATCCACAGACTGATGAGGAGTTGGCTGCTAAGTTGTTTATTGAAGAAAATGAGGAAGGAGCTACTATCGAAGATATTAAAGCTGAAGAAAAGAGTTTACAAGAACAACATCTCAAAGCTTTAAAGTCTGGAAAGTTAAAGAAAGGAAAAGCTCCTAGGCCTGTTCTTAAAGGCATTGTGATCAAGGAAAATGTTGATGCTGATCAAAGATCACATTTATCAAAGAAATCAACAGAAGCAGAAGCTAAACTCAAGTTGAAAGGCATTGAAGGAGAAGTTTCAAAGAAGAAAGTTACAACCTCTGTTTCTACACAAGTTGTACAGAAGAAAGAAAACACAACCTCTGTTGCTACATAAGTTGTGTCTAGACCTCTATCTTCTCAGTTGCAATCGGTTTTTGGTAAAGGAACACTTCATGATCCAAATCTATTATCTGGAGCTTCTATGGATTTTTTTGATGGAAGAGCTTTGTCTGGCAAGGTTGGAAATAATAAAGTTGGTTTGGGCTCACATAAAGACAGAAGGCAATATACTGGTCCTAGAGATCATTCTTCGCTGGCTGTTCCAGGTCGTGGTGTCACTCAAGAGAGTTTGGACAGACTGGAATCAGTACAGCTAGTTTATCAGAAGAGTTTAAAGAGGGATTTTCTCTTGTATTTCATGGCTGATGGGACAGTATTTAGAGTTGGTGAGAATGATATTGGCTTGAAATATTGGGAAGAATTAGAATATGTTCTATATCTTTTCAAGGTGAATAGTCAAATGACTCAATCAGTTGCAAATGTGCTCAGACAGAAAATGCTTCAGAATATAGAAATCAGAAGGATGAAGTGCAATAGCAGATATGTTCCTAAGTACAGAGACTGGAATGGAAATCTTATTGAAATGAAGAAGGGTACTGCAAAGCTGAAGACTGATTTGGGAATCACAGTACTTGACTTCAATTCACAGTCAGAGGAAGTGAAATTTATTAGGCTGGGAAATGAGATGAGGAGGAACAAAATCTATGATCTTAGATCTGCTATCTATCAGACAGATGAGAGTGATCCTCAGTTGAGAGAGATCAAGGAAGCTATGAAGATTGAGCTTGAAAATGCAGAGACAAGATTGCTTATAGATTATCCCAGAACAACACCAGATCTTGAGGAGATTAGAAATTAAAGTCTGTAAGAATTTTCTTGTTATCTGTAGATTTTTGTTAAGTCAAGTTTAAACTCTGCTTATTTTAATAAACACTGTGTTTGTATGAAATTGTTTTGACATCATCAATTATTGTCAACTTGTGCATTTTTACTAATGAACAAGTTAGGGGAGATTGTTAAATATAATTGATATGATTAATATCAGTGTTTAAGTTTTACAGGGAAAAACAGAGTTTAACTTGAAACAGGAAGCAATCAGAGTTTAGTTAAACTCTGACAGTTAGAAGCTGAACAGAGTTTGCTATATGCTGACATTGGAAGCTCGACAGAGTTTGTTAAACTCTGTCTGGAGGAAGCGTCTACTTGTCAACAGTGTTTGAAGAATTATTGAAGATAATTATGGAAGCAATATCTTTGAAGATTGGATAGCTGTCAAAGAGATTGAGTTGACTTAGAAGACGAGTAGCAATCGTAATTAATATCAATTGTATAGCTAATTTATAGGAGTATCAATTATCGATTGTATAGCAGCTGTATATCTTATAAATACAGTTAGGTTAACCCTAGAAGGGTATCGATCGTGTAATACAATATCTTTCATTGTAACCTAAGCAGCTCTCTGTGATAATTTACATCACTGAGAGAGAAGTTAATTAAAACAGTTTTTAAAGCTTTTAAAGAACTTATTGTTATTCTCTCATACTTAGTTGATTATAAGTGTGTATTCGGCCTAACAAAACACCAAGTCTTCGTTGGATCGAATTTATTATATTACTTGTGACCGCGTACACTTGCGCAGTTAGTTTCCGAACCAACATGCTCTTGTAGAGAGATGGAGACCCGAGACCCATACTTTTCACTTTACGGTCGAGGAGTGCATGATATATTTACAGGATGTGTTTGTTCTTCTTGGGTTGTGTATTGATGGGCCTGCAATCACTGGTTTTACTACGGTTACAGGTGGATGGGACAGTTATGTTAGAGATGTCTTTGGAGTACGGCCGAGGGAGAAGGGCGAGAAGGGTAAGAAGGGTGAGAGTTCTAAATTGGATGATGATAACAGATACGGATTGATTGGTGGTAGATTGAAATTTACTTGGTTGAATTCTGTTTTTGGTTCCCTTCGAGATGATGCTTCTGACGTTGAGCTTACACGTTATACGCAGTCCTATGTGTTGCAACTGATTGGCGGGATCTTATTGACCGATCATTCTGGGGTTCAGATTCATTGTATGTACCTTCATCTTCTCTTGGACTTTGATAAATGTGGGAAACTATCTTGAGGTTCCGCTGTTCTTGCATACCTTTACATGGAATTATGCAAGGTATCTCGTAAAGATAAAGAGGAGGCGGCCAAGTGTCTTTTATTATTGCAGTGTGGGCTTGGAGTAGATTACCTTCTTTGGCTCCTGTTCCTCGTGATCCAGTTTTAGATAACTCAAATATTTGGGGTGATCGTCCAGGGCCACGTGGTTTGAGGTAAAAATGTTCAATTTTACCACATTTGTTGATATATTGAATGATATTTTTGGCATTCAAACAATATAGTTGTTTATTAATTCCTTTGAATCAATTCTAATGTCTTTTTTATGTTTTCGTGTATTATATAGGTGGTGTGCTCATCTTTCCTTCATTGACAGCAGTTCACATTCAGTTTCCACCTACCGAGTTCAATTAGATGTTCTTGCCGATTCTAAGATTTTATGGCAGCCATACACCGATGAGATTTTTGCCAAACTATCGAAGCAGTGTAGGGAAGGCAAAGAGATTTGGTGTTACAAGGGGCCTCTTATATATTTTTGTTTCATGGAGCCACATCAACCCGACAGATGCCTACGCCAGTTTGGGATGACACAGGATATACCATCTTCTGCTAGTTATTGTCCTGACCTTCATAAGATTAACTTGAAGGGTAAGGCGGACTTGGACTGGACTTGGATGCATCGTGATCATATAGGTCTTTGGGATGATAGGAAGAAGCATGTTTTTGTTGGAGATATCGGTGTGGGAGTATCTGAGCGTTACCCCATGTGGTATTCATCTATTACTCATCGGTATCTGACTCGCATTGGTGGTGGCCATTCGTATACGGTAATCACAAATAAACTCATCCTTACGTGTTTTGCTATATATTTGTACTTGTCCTTCTTGTATGTTAATTATAATTGAATGCCATGTATTACTCTATTTGTGCAATGTATTGATACAAATTGTTTTCTTTATGCAGTTGGATTTATTGGATCACCTAGATTTGATACACAAGGAAGCGAGATTTGGAGACTTACCAGCTATTACGGCTCATGCTAGAAGGTACTGCAAGATAAGTTTGCATCCGGATACTATCAAGATTTTCCGGTTGAAGACCGGCGTGCCAAGGAAGTTGAGATAAAACAAAAGAGAAAACGAGGTGGCCACAGGGTCAAAGCTCCACGCTTGCTAGGAGCACGGTTTGGTGTTGATTTAGATGCTGATGCCGAAGGTGACGAGGGGCTTAGTGATGATATCGATCAGACTCAACCACCACTGTCATATCCAACATTCCACCTATTTACACAGTCTCCAAACGAGTTTGCTGATTATGTAGCAAGACATCAACAGCCGCCGCAAATGGATCAGCAGCAGCCACCAGAGCTGGAGCAGCAGCACCAGGTGCCTCATCTTATTTTCTCCTGTTTTTCTTTTGTAACCATTATCTTTCACTTGGTAACAATTTCATTCTATGTATTTGTAAAATTTATAAGTGCTTATGTAATTAGTTTTTGTGGGTTTATTAGGTGCCACCAGCACATGCCTCACATCAACAGGTGCCACCTGTAGAGTCTGAGCATCCTGAGCATCCTATGAAGTTACGAGCTCGTAAGAATGATACCAGTCAGTATAAGAGGCACACTTGGTGAGTTTTTTTAATCTTTTATTTACATTATCTCGAGCATCAATTCCTTTATTTGTTTGTGGTTTTGAGTCTTTATTTTGTTTAGGTAGAAGAAATAAACTGATGGCAGTATTATGGATTTTGAATGACAATTAAATAGGTGAGTTATGTTGCGTTTAATGATTTATATGCTTGTAATAGGTGAGTTATTTTCGGAAAAGATGGCCCCGCCAGGGGCACTAATATATTGCATTTCTGGTATATATGCAGGCATAGTTAGATGTCATTTCTGGAATGAGATTGCGTCCTTCATTTCAATGCTCGACGTGAAGGGGGTCTTTCATTTTGATATTAGTATTATGGGATTTAATTATGTAGGAGAATTTGTAATATTAGTATCCACTCTTTTGTTGTGAACTTTAATTATGTAGAAGAATTTTAAATATTAGTATCAAGTCTTTTGTTGTTTTGAATTATTGGAGTCTGATATCATATCAGTTTTTCTAGCTTTTGTTGTTGTGCATATAACTTTACAGTTGGTGTCATTTGGGTGTGAATACAGGATGTGAGTATAGGGAATTATTTAACAAAAGAGTTTTTGTTAATGACACGGTGACCCGTCCACCGTATTAATCCTATCACGGTGATCAGTGTAACGTATTCCTCCCTATCACGATGATCAGTGTATCGTATTACGGTTAATACGGTTTACAGGCTGCCGTATTACTACTAATATGGTTTCCAGTGTACCGTATTTCGTCTAATATGCATACATTGAGCAATAAACAATTCATAGGAAACAAGACTCATATTCACATATGAGATGAAATTAGATTACAAATTAAGCGGACGACCAAATCAAATTACATTAGTATTTTTGTTACTAAGTTTAAGAGACACAAATGTTTCCAACCATCATACTCATTACAAATGTAATGCAAAAATTTAAGAACAATATGTTTCCAACCATCATACTCATTACAAATCTTATGCGTCAATAATGGATTAATAAATTCAAATAACACATGAAATCAATTTACGGAGCACTAGAAGAAGGTCCCTTGCCTTTTGATCCTTGATAATCCATAGCGTTTTTGTATCTTGTGGACTTTCGTCGACCCACTTTTTTTGGAATATCATCAACATCATAGATCACTGTTGGAAATCCAAGTAATAGAGGCCATACTTTCTTGCTTGGTATTGGCTGAAAGTGACCCTCATAGACTCCTCTTGCTTTCTCTAGCTTATACCATTCACTTACGAAGCTTGTGTGGTGCAATCCTACACTAGCACAACAAGCAAGAACATGTGAACATGGAATGTGATATGTTTGCCACTTGTTATATGTGTATCATGTTGGACGGTGTTCCGTATCTGTCTATATCACGGAACACGAAAAAACGTATCACAGTAATACGGAACTCGTAATAACGTATCCCGTTAATACGGATCACGGAATAACGTAATCGAGCAATACGGAACACGAAACAACGTGTCCCGTCGGTATTTAAGGTCAAGTATTTGGAGATCAGTATTTTGGGCAAACAGTATTTATTTTTGATTATTTAGGGCCTTCACCCGGATAGTAATGACATACATTTTTCTCAACTTATTTCTTAGGTTTCTTTGATTATTTAATAATTTGAAATTTAAAATTTGTATTTTTAATTATCTTTTCAATTTAAAATGTACGTATTGAGATTATTCTATTAAAAATTTAATAAAATACTTTACTGACTTATAATAAATTTATCAAAACACTCGTATAACTTATAATATTCTTTATCTTATCACTTATATACACTTATTCATATCATTTTAAATTAAAAATTACTCAATTTTTAATATTTTAAATAGACACAATATAAGGTGATGTCTAAAATAGGAAAGCTAGACACCTACCACATGTTTTTTTTCCTTCCAAATAAATTATAAGGACAAATTATTAAGGGCTCGGAATAGGATATATAACACATCCTCCTCTTCCTCTTAAATCAAAAAAAATTCAAAAATATTGCTCACATGTCATGTATTTCTTATTATTAGTATAATTAATGATACTAGTTTATAGCTGTGCAAAGCACATGTTACTTTTATTTTCTTGAGTGTTTCATTTTGTTTAGTTAACCTAACAATTTCTTCATTTGTAACAGATAAACTAACAGGAATATTGAACATCTCAGCACTCAATTCTTCAATAGTTTGCTTATACTCAGTTTTAGACATGTCAAGTAAAATGAGAGATGGTACCTGACTTGAGGAGCTTGATGCTTCATCATCAGATCTAGCCATAAGAGCTAAGTTCACAAACTCTTGTTCTTCCTCATCATTAGAGTCATCCCAGCATTTTCCTTCAGCCACAAAGGCTCTTCCTTGACTTCTTTTGAACTGATTTCCAGACCCTTTCTCCATTTTCTGAATCTGTTTTGACCTTCTGTATTCCGTAGAAAAGTGACCAAGCTCATTGCAGTTGTAGCATCTAAACTTTAACCTATCCACCATTCCTGTTTTGTATCCTTCTCTTATGGCACTACCAGTAGCCTTAAATGAGTTTTCCTTGTTGAACTTAGATGTTTGACCCTGTGGCTTATATGCCTTGTCTCTTCTGAATTTGATATTCTTGAATCTTTTAGCCATATAAGCCATGGTTGGATTGTCCATGCCCTCTATTTCTTCTAAATAATAGAAGTCTTCATCTTCAACATCTCTAAGTTGCAGAACCTCTTTCTCCTCATCATTCAACACCTCTTCAATTTTCAGAGATGGCACTTGTGTTTGTTGAGAACCTTGTGATGGTTCACTTGGCAGGGAGATATGTGGTTCATGGACTATAAGGGCACCAGACATGTTTGTCGTCTTTCTTTTAGTTCCATTCTGAATAGCTCTCTTTTGAAAGAGTTCTAGTTCATAGGACTTGAGCACACCATAGAGTGTTTCAAGAGAAACATCATTCAAATTTCTTCCTTCTCAGATGGCAGTTATTTTGTGCTCAAGATGCTTAGGAAGAGTGAGCAAGAACTTGACATTGACCTCTTTCCTTTCATAGAACTTTCCATGAACCTGTAGCTCAGCTATCATCATGCCGAATCTTTCAAACACGTGGGTGAGCTCCTCACCAGGCTTAGCCATAAAGGATTCAAATTGAGACACAAGAATCTGTCTCTGGTTCTCCCTGACCTCTTCACTTTTTTCACATAACAACTTAATCTTGTTCCACATCTCCTTGGCAGATAATCATCCCATAACATTTCCACACATAGATTTGTCCAAGGTGAGAGTCGAGCAGAATGAGTTGTAAGTAATCGTCCAGGCCTACCTTTTTTTTCTCAGAATCTGTGTATTCCGAAGCTCTCTTAGCAACCTAGTGTACTGGAATAACAGTTTCTCCAACTGTAGAGGCTGGTATTTCCTTTTGAGGAACAAATGGGCCATTCTCGAGGATTCCCAAGTATAGTGGATATGCAGCTTTGATAAATAACAAAATCTTTCTTTTCCAAAAGTTGTAGTTCTCTTTATCAAATACTGGAATCTTGATACCACTTGATTTCTGTATACTCATGATGATCTCAGATTAGTATATCAATCTGTGTGCTCTGATACCAGTTGTTGGTCCCTGAGTATTGCAGAAGGGGGGTTGAATTCAATACTGATAAATTGAAATCTCTACTTCAACAACAATAATAAGGATTCTAATTTATCAGTAGAGAAGAAATGCAATCACAAGTAGTAACTCAAGATGTTTCTCACAAAATAAATGTTTTATTTATTTTGCAATGTTTTGCTACAACCTAGAGAATAGTTTCTCTAGCTTCGTGTTCTTGAGTGATGCAGATAGAATGAGAGATAGATCTCTATAAATCTGACTTTGCTCTACTGTCTCTATCTACATGGGTTGTGGAGCTGCTGTCATTTTCAAGTGGCAGCTCCATACAATTTACATACTCATGTGACTTTCCTAGATTGCTATACAAACAGAGTTATCATTACATATAAAGCAATCTGGATACATTCTAAATTAAGCTTTCCCAGTTCTAGTAGATGTTGATTTACCATACTCTCGAATTGGTAAGCTTTGTCTTGTTATCTCTCAAGCTTCTATTGTAGTCTTGCAGGTCTGCTACAGTCTTTGGATATTGCAGCACGCCTGTTTCTTAAACATCTTCTCTGTAACATGTTTGACTTAGTAGATCCCCAATTCAAACTGATTCCATAGAGACAATAACCTTAGGCGCCAAGTCTGATGTCATAAGAATGTGCTTTGGATGACAGTATGAATCCCCGCCAATGTTGTTGTCAGGAATTCCAGACTTGCTGTCAAGGTGCGAGAATGTTGATGTCTTCATGCTTCCGCCAGTGTTGTTGTCAGAGTGGATATTCTGTCATGACTTGCAACATGTTGTCTTCTTGTAACCTTATAGTCAATGTTATGACAATAACATTTTTATTCTTGCTGTCAACCTGATGTATTCCTTGAGGTTTGAACAATTGTATGAACTTCTTTCAAGATATACATTTATTACATGACAATAACTTATTTGGTTACAAGAACATATTCTGGTTGTGACAGCATGTTCTACTTAGTAAAAACTAGGCATGATAAAATCTAGTTAAGTTGTCTCTAAGCTATCACCCATAAATCCCAACACGAATAGAATTTGATTGTGATAATATTCATAACTTTAAATGATGATTTTATAGTTCCCATATTTTATGCATTAATGCAGGTAATAAGACTAGCATGAAACAGTTGTACTTATTAAGGGCATAGATGGAAGAAAAATATTAAAAATAGTAACTCAACCAAAAATGGAATGGAAGCCAGTTTGAATGAGATGGAAGGGGTATAATATTTTTTATAATAAAATTATATTTTTATCTAATTTTCTAGTGTAATAGTTATTTTAATTTTAATTTAATATATATTAATAAAAATATATTATAATAAGCGAAAGGGGGTATAATTTGTAGTTGGTTACCCCCTTATTTTTGGTTTTCCCCTTATTTTTGGTTATCCTCATTCACAATCGTTAGATCTTCAATTCAAATAGATCATGACCGTTAGATACAACAATACTAAAAGTTGAAGGTCTAAGGTTCGAATCCCGCCAACAACATTTTAATATAAAATTAATACTAGATTATGTTATATATAATGGTTGAAGGTTCGATTCCCACCAACAACATATTAATTTAGATTTAATACTAAACTAAAAATAATGTTTAAAATATTATATATACTAAAATATAAACAAATTTAAAAAAAATAAAAATAACCCGATTTAAAGTTAAAAACAAGAAAATCCTTACATGGCCTTTATATTCTCTCAAGACATTCGTCTCCGACTCTCTGATAAGAACATTTATAGAGAGGTTATAAATTTACTCCATCTTTTGACCTTAAAAAGAAAGTTTTACTCTATCTTTAACTTTTCAAGAATGATGAGCTGTACAGTTTTGAACCATTTTTATCCTTATGTACAAAAATTTTGATACGGGAGACAAAATATAACAATCTAGAAAGTATGGGAAACCAAAAATCGATTACATACCATTTACGACAACAATTCTTATTATAAAAAATTAAAAGTAATCCGTGCTTTGCACGGGCTATAAGCTAGTATTAATAAAAACTCATGTATTATTTACAACTAATAATATAAATTGTTAAATTTAATTTATTGTTACGTAATCATTTTAACAAAAGATTTTAAATTAAATGTTACGACACACAATGAGCTTCATACGCACAAGTGTGACAATACCCTACATATCGAACAAATGGGGCGGGTTGGACCGGACTTTAGTGAATGGACAAGAGAGCAAATCCGTGACAGAAGTGTTAAACCCTCCTCCCATCGCAAGTACAGTTAGCCTTTACATACACGGAGTATGACTGTATGTATGTATGTATCATGTATGTATATCTAAAACCAAACCAAACCAAACATACCCAGTATATCCCGCTCAGAGCAGGGTTTGGGGAGGGTAGGATGTACGCAGACCATACCCCCACTTTTAGAGCGGGGAGGCTGTTTCCGTGTAGACCCTCGGCTAAGTGCACGACATACAAAGCGTGTGATAAATACAAAGGAAACCATATGATCCGGAAATGAACAATGCCATACCTGCGCCCATGGCGTTCTCCACATGGGGCATACCTACCTGCGAGGATTAATGATACTCCAAACTTGAAGCGCTCCAACCACACCGTGCCAAGATCCCTGTAACACAAAACCAGAAAACAGAAGACACTAAAAACGCAAAGTGAGAACGCTAAAGCCGGGCTACTACAAAATAGCTAACCGAGACATCCCAATTCTGAGGCTCTCGACAACCGATCCGCACCCTAGAAGAGAATCCACCACTCTGATACGCCGCCTCCAAGCAGACCTATCTGCCAACAAGGACTCATTTAAGTCTAAGGCCTTCAAATCCAGCCTGAGCAGCTCTTCCCACGACCTCCTCGACCTGCCTCTCCTCCTCGTCCCAACAACCGAAAGACTCTCGACTCTCCTCACAGGGGCTTCAGCCAGCCTCCTACGGACGTGGCCGAACCATCTCAACCTTCCTTCCCTAAGTTTCGCAGAGAAAGGCGCCACTTCAAGCTCGCTCCTAAACACCGAATTTGGTATTCTGTCCAACATCGTGCGCCCACAAGACCACCGCAACATCCGCATTTCAGCCGCTTCCAACTTGCTTACGAGGGCCTTCTTCTCCGCCAAACACTCCGAACCATATAACATCGCAGGACGGATAGCCGCTCTATAGAATTTCCCTTTCAACTTTAAAGGGACTTTCTTATCGCACATCACCCCTGACGCTGCCCTCCACCTTGGCCACCCTGCCTTGATACGATGCGTGACATCGGCTTCAATCTCACCTTCCTTCTGGATGATCGAACCTAAATACTTGAACTTGGTCGTCTGCGGGACGATCTGGTCTTCAATTCTGACCTCCACCCCTTCTTCGCTGGCCTCACCACTGAAGTTACACCAGAGATACTCGGTTTTAGACCGGCTCATACGTAACCCTTGGGACTCCAAAGTAGATCTCCAAAGCTCCAATTTGTCGTTCACCTCCCCCCTCGATTCCGCCACTAGCACGATATCATCCGCAAAGAGCATGCACCAAGGGACAGCATCTTGAATCCCTCGCGACATGACATCCAAGATAAGGGCGAAAAGAAAAGGACTTAGGGCCGACCCCTGATGTAGCCCCATCTCAACCGGGAAGAAACGGGAGTCCCCCACTGGGGTCCGAACGCAAGAACTAGCTTGGGAGTACATGTCTTGAATCACCCTAACGTACGCCGACGACACTCCCCTCTCCTCAAGGCTCTTCCAGATAGCTTCACGGGGTATGCTATCATAAGCCTTCTCAAGATCAATGAACACCATATGAAGGTCTTTGCGACGATCCCTGAACTTCTCCATAAGGCGTCTAACGAGATGAATAGCCTCGGTCGTCGATCTCCCAGGCATAAATCCAAATTGATTCTCTGAGATTTCGACTACTCTTCTAATCCGACTATCAACCACTCTCTCCCAAAGTTTCATAGTATGGCTGAGTAATTTAATACCCCGGTAGTTACTACAACTCTAAGCATCGCCTTTATTCTTGAAAAAAGGGACCACCACACTACGCCTCCATTCAGCTGGCATCTTATCACCCAAGAGAAGAACATTGAACAGATCTGCTAGCCATTTGACGCCAACCTCACCAAGACAAAGCCAAACCTCGATCGGAATAAGGTCCGGGCCAACCGCCTTCCCTCTAGCCATCTTGTGCAGGGCACCCTTGACTTCATCCTTGCTGATGCGCTCACAAGAATCGAAAGAAAGCACAGGCGAAAGAGAGACCTCTCGCTCCACCTCGGCACCACTCCTCCTAGCCTCGTTGAAAAGATTATGGAAATACGAACTCCACCTCTCCTTAATAGCATCTTCATTCAATAACACTTGGCCTGAATCATCCTTAACAAACTTATCATGTATGTATATCTATCTTGTTGATAACATAGCTATAAGTGTAGCAGTTACAAAAGAAGAGTTAAATGCACTTTGCATCCCCTAGCTTTACTTCAATTTCAATTATGTATATGTAGTTTAATAAATTGCACTTTGCATCCCCCAACTTTAAATTATAGGTCAAATCACAATCCCTTATACGTTTACTATCAAAAATAATATTTCTTTTAACGATTGTATTCACAAATGCGATATAAAATTGTGTAGTGATTATATAATTTATATTTCAAGATGGTACAAATATATTTTAATGATTTTATACGTATCATATATCATAATAGTCACAACTTTATTTAATGGAAACATATTAGTTTAATTTTTTAGAAATATAATATAATTGATTAATGGTCAAAAAATAATATTAAATTATAATTTAAAGAGTGTAAAATTAGTTACATGTTTAAAATCTATAATTATATCATCATTGCAATCATTTTATATCACATTTGTTAATGTATTCGTTAAAAGCAATATTATTTATGATAGAAAATGTATAAGGGATTGTGATTTGACTTATGATTTAAAGTTTGGGAATGCAAAATGCAATTTATGAAACTACATATACATAATTGAAATTGAAGTAAAGCTAGGGGATGCAAAGTGCAATTAACTCCCAAAAGAATAAGAAAATGGGGCGGGGGGCATGGCGCGAGGATTGAAACTGTATACCCAAGGCAACGCTTCTTCCCAATTAATTCTAAGCTCTATTTCTGGAACAACTTTCAGTCTTACAAACACAAACACCCCTTTTTTCCCTCGTAATCTCCGCCGGTTTTGTAAGACTATTACCTTAAATTGCTGTTGCTCCGATGACATTTCATCTTACAGACATGTTTTTTCTAGGAGGATGGCCTTGGCTGGTCTCAACCCTCATCATCGTATAGGTTTCTTTTACTTCTCTCCCTCACCCCCCCTCATATGCTTGCTTTATATACATATCTTTCAGTCTTTAAACAATCAAAGTTGCTTAAGTTTATTAATTTGGGTTTTTCTTATTTGTTCTTTATATAATTCTTGACTTGATAATATTTTAATGATTCAATCTTTGTTGTTGGATTTAAAGACCAAGGGACTGAGAGTGTGTATGCATGTATATTTGTTAATGTATGATTGCATCACCTTGTAAAACAACATAACTCATTACACTGTTAATAACTAGAGCATAGCGTTTTGCAAGGTATGTGTACTATATTTCTGATTCTTGACTACTCATAGTGGCTAAATCAAGATGAGAGCTTAATTATGTTCTGTTTCTAGCTCTAGGTGTCTCTGGTGGGCCCGATAGTATGGCTCTATGTGTATTGGCTGCTGATTGGAAAAAAGAAGGCCTCAGTGCTGCTACTAAGGATAGTAAAAACTTCATAGATGGAATGTTGGCAATAATTGTTGACCATGGCCTACGTGCTGAGAGTGAAACTGAGGCAAAAGTCGTGCAACGTCGAGTTCTGAACATGGGTATGACCACTTTTTTATTTAAGTAGTGATACAGAATACTCTTACATTGCCTAGTCTGTTTTGATTTTATTTGGAAATGGATGCTTAATTAGGCGCTTTGTAGGAATCAGGTGCGAAATTGCCCGTGTTGATTGGGAAAATGGAAAGCCCAAACAGGGCCACGTGCAAGAAGCAGCTCGGGCAGTCAGGTGATATTGTGAAATCCAGGACCCTTCTCCCGAAAGTTTGTTTCTTAGTTCTTAGTTTTCTCCTTTCATTTATATTTTAAATCAGGTACCAGCAATTTCAAAGAATTTGCAACCAGTACCAAACGAACGTGTTACTAGTTGCACATCATGCAGATGATCAGGTCTGATGCCATGATTTTCTTGATGCTTTCAGTGTTTGTAACTTTTAGTATCTGTGTACATTTGGTGGTGTACTGTGTACATTTTCTGTAAATCATTTCTGTTTCCTCTATTAATAAGATGTTTCCATCTTATGTAGAGTATAAATTTTATATAGTGTTGCTAACAATTATTTTTTTGTAAAAGAACTAGACTTGTATAATAAAGTCGGAGAGTTGAGATGTAACTATGTGATTGTAGATAGTAACATGCATATTGATTAATGATGCAGGCAGAGTTGTTTATTCTCAGGCTATCTCGTAATAGTGGTGTCCTTGGACTTGCTGGAATGGCATTTACATCTCAAATGTTCAACACAAATTTGAATTTCATTATTGGAAGTTCGAGTAGCATATTATTGGTTCGACCATTGCTGGAGTTTACAAAAGATGACATGTACAGTGTAATTACCTTTCGTGGTTCTTAAAACTTTAATTAAGTTAAGCTTATGATAGAATTAATTGGCTGTACTTACATAATCTTTTTAATGGTTTATAAAATCAGAAGCTTTTTAAAGTCAAATGTTGTGCCTCATTGCTACAAGTACAACCATCAATATTATTTACTAAGAAACTTTTAAAGAGACACTATAGTCGTGTTGTAATGTTGTCTCGTATTTCTTGGAAGTTATGATACATGATCATGCTTGTATTGCAGATATGCCAGGGGAGTAATCAGGAATGGGTGGAAGATCCTACAAACCAAAGTCAAGTATATGTCCGTAATCGGATCCGAAAGTCATTGACGAACATTTCATCATGTGAGTTGCATGAAAGATCGTAAAGCTTAAAAATCTGGATTTGATTCGCGCTTCACATATATATTGACAAAGTATCACATAGTGGTATTATTTTATAATTTAAATTTACATTGGCATATTCATTTGCTAAACTAGTTTGATATCATCTTAGTTTTTGTTGGTATATATCCATGGGCCCATGGCATAATCTGAACCACAAGGATTGCAAGCTTGACATGCTAATCCAATTCTTTTCAAACAGCTATCTTTAAGCGTGAATTAGAGACAGTAATTTCTGCCTGCGGAAGAACACGTATGTCTGTGGACCAGTTTTGTCATTATCTGATAAAAGAGGCTGTGACAATAACGAACGTAAGTATTTTCCCATCTGTTTAAGACTAATGTTTTTCGGAATACATGATTTTTTTCGTTTCTGTAGATTTTATGTTGTACATCTCGGAAAACTACTATATACAGCTGTCAAGGGCATATTTAGAGCATGAAAATATATTTGGGCAAATTGGGCGATGCTAGATACAGAGATAAAACCCTGCAATGTTCATACTGGCAATAATAATGTTCTGAAGTCAAGGGATGGCACCGAGTCTGATCGGGTTGGATTTGTGAGGTATCTAAATCCAAGTTTTTTTATCAAATCCAAATTCAGTCGGGTTTTAAAATCGAAATCCAAACCTGATCCACTGGATTTCGGATCGGGTTCGGGTTTATGCAAACCCAAAATTTGAAACCTTTAAAAAACTAAAAAAAAAAAAAAAAAAAGGTTTTGTACTATATTTTACTTTGAACCTAAAATTCATGGAACATTAGTTTAAAATAAAAAGTTTAACTTTAAAAACAAAAAATGATACTAATTGTCAAGAATTAGAACTAAAACTCGAACTTTAAAGTCTTAGTTTTCAAATTGAAAATACAAGGTATTAGAATAAGAATCAGGAAAGATGAGGTCGGTAACAGTTTAATTCAATATAAGATATTGGGTTACGGGCAGGTCGGTCATCAATAGTAAATTATATAATTAAAATCCTATTATTATTACTAAAAATAAAAGGATAAATTAAAAGTTAAAAAACTATTAAAAAATATATTTATATTTAGTATAAATGATATTGGATTTTTTTTCGGATTTCGGGTTTGGATCGGAATGCCTAATATCCAAATCCAAACTCTTCCGGGTTTAAAAACTGAATCCAAATCCATATCCAAATCCAAAATTTTGGGTTCGGTAAAATCCAATCGGGTCGAAATGGATCGGGTCTCCATCAGATGGGATTTTTCTGCCATCCTGGAGTGTAGTCTACATTTTACAGAGTACTTAACTTCTGGTTCTTGCACTCTAATGTTTTTTATATGGCAGGTTTGAGTACTACTATTAGTTTAAGTGAATGTTTATTACTTTTTCTGTCCTTCCATGCATATTATCACAACCAACTTTTACTAATTCATTTCTCAACTTTGAACAAACCTTTCGTGCCTTATTATGCCATTTCCAGGACAGAGGTACTAAATTTCGTTTGAGCAGCACTGAAATATATCATTTATTGTTTAACAAGTTGTGTATAAATTCTTTATCTGTATCGGTTTTAAATTTGCATTACTTATGGGATATAATGACACTATTGTCAATATAAAAGTGAAGATGTACATAATTATTAAAAGTTACCAGTTAGTGTCTAAACATTTCCCTAAACCTTTTTTCTTTCCTATGTGTCCTCTCTCTATGGGTTGCAGCACGGGTATGCTGTCATTGATTTGGAGATCCTCAATTCGATGAAAATCAATAATCTGTGCCTGTCAAAGTTTTTAACCTTGCTGTTGAAGGTACTGCTTAGTGGTCATTCTAACTGTTGGTAGAAATTACAATATTAACAACAGTACTTGTTTTGCCCAATTATTCTATATTCCTCATGCGACATGTTCTACTTTGTTAGTTCATATCCCAAAGGAACAGGCCAGTTCGAGGGAGCGCATTGAAACAAGTGATAGACTATGTTCGAACTTACCCCTGCAAGGTGCATCACTTTTCGGGTTTTTCTTTACGTTATTCATCCCTGCATTCCATTGAAGTGCATTAACCTGAAAGTACTGTAAGGTAAGGTCGTACGAGAAATTAACAGGAGGGCTGAAGTTGATTGCAAATTTACCTGACTGCGAAAGATTGATGATCACATCCCTCATTGAAATTATCACACGTGTTTTTCTATTCTTCATTTTTTAAAGTTTGGAAAAACAGAATAAAATATTTTTACGGCACTTAATTTTCTACTCCATTTTTGCCTATTGCTTTGTGCATCAAATTTATTTTCTGTTTAGCCTTTAACTACAACTCTGCCTACACTACATTTGTCTTAAGCTCCTAGGTTCTCTTATTCTTTAGTACAGAAGTAAATTTGGATGGGTGAGAAGGTTACTGGAGGATTCCTTTTATAATGGATGACTTATAAATTATCAGTTATTAATTTAAGTGCACATCAATCTGGGATCTTCAACTATTAGTAATGTGTTGGTGCACACGGAAGGCTCAGTTATACTACATTTTAAGAATATTATGCAGTAAACCTTTTTTTGGTTTTACATGGAGAAAAAGTTTAGTGAGTTTGAATCCTGTATTCGCATCTGTTTTCCATTAACAGTTTTGGCTTAATTTAATTATAAATTATCTGTTCTTGCAGACTTCATTCACTGCAGCTGGTTGTTATCTTTGTGCAGCTCCTGGGTCGAAGGGAACCAAAGTCCTTGTTTGTTTATCGAAGAATTGTGCTTTGCCTTTAGAGATGCAGTTGTTGTACAGTGATCCTTGTGAAGGACAGAAATGTTGTACCTGCAGTGAGGTTGAACAACTTCTGGAACACGTAGAATCTTATTCTGATAAGATGATATTAAATGCCTCAGAAGTACCTTTTTTTGGATACAACATCATCTACGTCGTTGTTGGAAGAAGCCAAGAGACTTGGCATGCTTTCTGAGTCAACACATAAGGCAATTATTTCTTTGCAAGATGATGAAATTCAAAGATTCATGTCTAAGACTGCTAAAGTGCCTGAATTTGAATCAGAAACAGAAGCTCTAGATGCCGTATCTACTTCCTTGGCTAATTCACTTCACTCTAATCAAATTGGCTACTACATGAACAGATTTTATCTTAAATGGAAACTGACGAAGAATTTTCCAAAAAATGCATATTCTTTGGAGAAGGATGGTCAAGGACAGGATACAGGGGAGACAGTTCATCAATACTATTGCAAGTGTTGTCTAGTTAGGCCTGATATGGAACTTGAAGTTCGCCACATGATTGATGCTGATTGGTTATATCTTGCTGAGTTATTGAAGTGCCACGATGTGAAAGATTTTGTAAATAAACTACAAGATATGGGAATGTGCAAGGAAACAGAGTCAGCGGAAACATATTCAGAATATGTAAGATTATCAGCAGAAAGAGCGCTTTTGTCACTGAAATCTATCCCAGTTGCTGCACGAAGAGGACTGCCTGTATTAGTCCATCCTCACGGACTACTACTCAGCATTCCGGTACGTAGAATCCTGATGTTATTTATTAATTTATTTCAAGTAAAGAGATGCATGCTATATTTGTCCTTCTATCCATCTCTTGTTTGTGGTATTAGTTTATGTGGTTATGCTTTCTGCTTGCATCTGTGTGAATATACATCAAGCTGATGTAATCTGGGGAATTTTCTTAAACAGTTATTTCTAATAGGATGAAAATAGTTTCTTTTTAAAATGAATTTATTTATCTAATGTTATCCTCTCTTTGACAAGTGCTCTTTTTTTAAGAAGATAATTTTTTGCTTGTGAAAATTCATTAACATATAAATTGGAATTTCTTCTCCACACAGAGCTAATCATGCATATTCAATATTTCTATCCATATATATTTCTTGAAATTGTATATGGTTATAAAGGAATTACATATATGGCTTTCTGAATATTCTGTGTCTAATCAGACATTACATATGTATCTCTATTGGTATGCCTTGAAAATTGAATGTGGCTATAGATGTTTAGACTTAAAGGGGTAACAGGTATATTACATGGTAATCTTGCCAAATATTCTCTTCCCGTACTCCCTAGTAATAATACCTTATCGATGATTGCAACTATCAAACTAGTACAGGAGTCAAATAACTTGGTGTATTGATGATAGGTTCTAAGTCCATTGTCATCCTTTCTCGATTATATTCTATATAGATATATAATATGGGGTCACGCTCTATAGAGAACCACACTAAATTGAGAACTTGAGAATTCTAATAAGTTCAGTAGCAGAACTTTAGAATTCATGTGTTTGACTTCACAATTCAGATGCATAACTTTTAAGTTCAGCAACAGAATATTTGTTGAAAAAAGTAAGTTCAGTCGTAGAACTTTGTAGAAAAAACAAGTTCGGTTGTAGAACTTTTAATGTCATGTGCAAAACTTGGAAGTTCACTAGCTGAACACTATATTTTTAGTACAAAACAAAATAGATTCTACACTAAAACTCAATGGTAACTAAGTTCAGTTGTAGAACTTTATAGAACAAGCAAGTTCATTTGTAGAAATTATAATTTCATGTGCATAACTTTAAATTCAGGCTTTTCAGTTCAGCTGCAGAATGTTTGTTAAAAAAGTAAGTTCATTTGTAGAACTTTGTAGAAAAAACAAGCACTGTCGTAGGCGATGTAGTACAACAAAGCATTTTTGGCAGTATTGAAATAATTGCCACCTCGAGTGTCCTCGGTATAATCATGAAACTGGACCCAAATAGGATTGACCAACGGGACGGAAATATCGAAAACGGAGAAATATGTTGTCGTCTCATCTTGCAAGATGGTTCGTTTACGGGCCAACAACTGGAACCTCTGACTCTGATCATTACGAGGGCACGCGTCCACAAAAGAAACGGCCTTGGAGGTGTCAAAAACGTCCCCAAATTTGGGTAATTCCGTGCCATGTGGAGCTTTATCGAGAACTACGAAGACGGTTGCGATTCCATGTAATGCATATGTCGATCCTGGTATGGTTACATTCGCCATGGATGCGTTGACATCCACGTCCTCCCTCTGCTCCGCTGGAACAGCTGGAGCCCCCGACACAGCCCTATATGTCCCAGAGAATCGAATTTCCTTGATGGACGTGTACTTGCCTCGTCGGTCGAGGGGACCGGATCCACATGCGGGCATCGACACATAACCCTGACCATACTGATTGTTCAGCAGGACCTCTCCGTTGCGAAGGACCTCATGCATCTTTCGGATGGCGAAAGTGCGTCTTGTGGCTCGAACGGACCATCGACGTTTGGGCCCAGTTAACCTATTGGGCCAAACCCTACGATTGGGCCCTTGACGCCATGGAAAGCAGAATATGGGCTTCCTCGAATGGTATCTCATGTAAGGTCTGAAACGATAACCCATTACTGATAATAAATATACAATTGTAGAACTTCTAAAATTATATATTTATAAAGGGTAATGCCGTGGTCAACAAGTTTCATACTGTGCAAGTTTAAATTGTAAAATGACAATTTAAAATTATAGGAATAGTCTCAGTTCACTATTCCCCTAATTTACAAAGGCGGGTTAAATCCAAAACATCCTCGGTTTCACAGGGGGCCGGAATATCCGCTGCGCGGCCAGTACCCCCAGGGCGGCGTGGCCACCGGTAATATTATAGGTGGCCGCGGAAGACCAGTTGCAACTGTTGGAACTAGAAGATAAAATGTACTCCAATACTCCAATACAATGAGACAGGTGGAGGGCTCTCAATTGGAGTACACCCCAAAAACACGAAAATGCTCTTGGCTTTTCGTGTACAGTTAAAAAACCAAGGGGTAGAGAGCTCTTTTCACACAAAAGATGGAACTATTTGATACCTGTGCACGCACTATGCACTCTAATAGTATATAATCTGGATCGTCCGATTGGATGTACTCCAATACACTGAGACCGTTGGATTAAAGTATAGTATGAGACACACACTATATACCGTGGATCACAACCACCAGATTACCAGATTGTTTATTTAATTCATAAATAATTTTGATTTGGGGGATGGAAACCCAGTACGATAACACGTATCACAAATCACGGCGAAACGAGTACAGATTATCCAACGCAACACAGAACATCAGGATGTCCTTTCCCAGTCTAAAGGATCTAATCTTCAATAGGCCGACTCGGAAATGCATGAAGATCGACCATTGTCAGATCGAGTATCGATCTCTTACCCCGCACAACGCACAAGGTTTAGTTGATATCGAGATACATGACACAAGGTTGAACATCGACCAGTCGAGGCAAGCCTGGTACATGTTGCCCATACATGGCCACTACCAGATGAACTTCTTCTCCGACTCATATTTTTCCATGACTGATGCCATCCCATGGAAAACGACAATCAGAACGACTCGTACGAACATGAACACGGACACTCCGTTCTGTACCATCAAAGTCCGGCTGAAGTTATCATCCGAAATACATTCGGAGTTCACCACGTGGCGTTTGCCATTGCTGAAGATCATCGCTGGACATGTTTCCCACAATAAAATCGATTTTTGTCACGTAGATCGGGCACCCCCATTATTACTGATGCCAGAACTCGATGCCATCACGATGGAGGAGAACGAAATTAACAAGGGCACCTATGTCCCCTTGACAATTGGTCTGGGCGAGTCGTACCAACAATCTTTTCGGTCGACTTCATCACGACACAACATCGGTGAAGTTCCAATTCCTCCGAGCCCTTACAGCGACAACCGACGGAATTTTCGGACACATGAAGTCACACGCCGCGATCTGTCCCGAAAAGTAGTGTGCGCTGAAACCTTTGAACGAGGAGTTCGAAAATACTTAATGTAGTCGTAATTTTATTGTAATTCTATGTACAAATTATGCAATTAATAAACGAGGAATTTTATATCATGTTCTTCGATTACATCGATCGTCCCATCTAATACAACGTAAAGAAAATTCTTAACCGCTAAAAGTACATTATTAATTGAAATAATTCCAAGCTGATTTAAGTACTTGGTTCAATGTCATTGAGTCCTGGTTCAATGTCACTGATGATGTGGATCCCCATTATCTGAAACATTTCAAAGAATTCATGGGGGCCTAAAGAAAGTGGCAGTTCAATACCAAATATGGCAAGCCCATGATAATAACGGGTGGGATCCCCACAATCTTCCTCTGCAATCCTGGGCCCAAATCCAGCTATAAAGCATTCTTGGAAGAGGAAATAATAATGAACTGAAAAGGTGGGCATTACATAATGCAGAGTTCCACTCCCTCACAATTCCATTATTCGGACAAAGTTCTTCGCACCCCACCAGACATCAAGAAGAGGCTCAGGCAAGCCAAGAGGCCGAACAACAGGAGGCGACTTGACATCAGTTGTGGCTGTTCGGTGTACGTGAACCTCAACTGCCGGAACCATGGATTCACGCACCGGGGCGTCCATCACTGCGTCTCAAGCGCAGAGTGGCGCATACGTATGGGAGCTCAAGAACCCCCTCTACTTCAAGATCGTCAAGCACCTCAAGCGCCCTTGCTTGACGAACCACGACATAATCCACTTCTAGCTCCGGTTCAACCACAACCTCAAGAAGGTGCTGGGGATTCACAAGTGTTTTCTGAACTTCACCCTCTGGACGAACTTACGTCCTCAGACTGGGAGTTTCTTGAGGGTTTTTAATTATCAAATTTCCAAGTACTTAAATCAGCTTGGAATTATTTCAATTAATAATGTACTTTTAGCGGTTAAGAATTTTCTTTACGTTGTATTAGATGGGACGATCGATGTAATCGAAGAACATGATATAAAATTCCTCGTTTATTGATTGCATAATTTGTACATAGAATTACAATAAAATTACGACTACATTAAGTATTTCCGAACTCCTCGTTCAAAGGTTTCAGCGCACACTACTTTTCGGGACAGATCGCGGCGTGTGACTTCATGTGTCCGAAAATTCCGTCGGTTGTCGCTGTAAGGGCTCGGAGGAATTTTCAAGTGCATAACTTTGAAATTCAATAGTAGGACACTATATTTTTATTACGGAACAAAATAGGTTCTACAGTAGGATCCAATGGTTCTTCGGTTCTCTTTTAGATAGTGGTTCTCATTTGAATCAAATCCATATAATATATTAGATTATATGTTTTCAAATAATCTTTTGATCTGTTATATTTCATTTGTTCACCAGAGCGTTGACTTTAAGCACTGCCCCAGCTTGGAGGTATCGGCAATTTGGAAACCTAGGATGCCTCTTGAAGGAGATCGAAGTTCTTATTTATAGTCTTTGCTTAGTGGGCTGCAGGGACCATTTAATCGGCTGGGACTGAAACTTGGATTGAGATCTTCGCTAAATTTTGTAATAGATGGTTGTTTCCCTGCATCTATATAAGTAGATCACGTAGTTCAAGTTTTCAGCCAGGTGTAGCAGTTTAATCTACAATTTCTGAAGTTGACAAGCTAGAATTTCTTGTGTATGCCTACATGTACCTATGTGTGACATTCTGCAGATGTAGCCAATGGTGAATCCTTAGCATCTTTTTAGGGTCGAAGTATTGGAAGCAAATAGAAAAAGGAATACCAAGTGGATCTTACAAATAGTTGAGTTTTCTTTCCATAATTTTAGTAATATTGTGTTTTATATCTACTTGGATTGTTGTACAGATCATCATGGATGATTACAAATTGTTTACAAGTAAATGCAGTAATCCTTGGACTTGTATGTGTGCTATCTTGGCCCAGAAACATGAAACCCTGGCTGAGAAATATTTGCTTGAAGCATGTAAGGATTCATACCGATTTCCATAAACAACTCAGCTGTGTCATGCTTCAAGCCTCCTTCATCAAATAAAAAAACCCGAAAATGCTAAATTCAATCATTTAAGTTATTGGCATTTTGTCAAGGACATAGTTTAACCCTGTTACTCCGAAAGTTTTAGAGAATCTTGGGCATTGGTATTCAGCAGGGTTCATTGACAAATTCGCTAGACATGTACAAATTTGGTCTTGATCCCGATATCTAAGTCTGAGTAGTGTTGCAGAAGATTATGTCCGTGTTGGTTTATAAAAATGGGTGAACATGTGAAATGGCAAAACCCCGAACCTTAATATGAATTATCTGTGTCTTTAACAAACACCTTGGTTATAAAACTGGAAGTTAAACTGGCCAATTTAACCCGGCCAATTTTACCCATGCCAATTGTACCCGGCCTCTCCGATCATATCTTTAAAACACCTTTCATTTCATATTTTACTTGGAAGATAAATTCATCCTCTTCCAACACATTACTCCATCTTCAAATACAAAGAAATTATCATTCAACTTCAAATTTGAAGGTACGCTATTCATTTGAAAATACTGTTCTTTAAATCAACCACCTCACATCTTTATCTCCATATTTATTTCAATATTTGAAATATTTTTATTTATTATTGTTGTATGTAGAGATGAAGAAGATTTGAAGCAAATTTTTTAATATTTAAATTTGAATACCGAGTAATTTTGAAATAATAATGATCGAAGCTGGCGTTAACTCAACTTAAAAATATAAGTGGTATTGTAAATAAAGCAGCCTTATTTTATGTATACTTTCGCGGTTTCATTGCTTAGTGCCCATCTATGCGCAAAATACTTTATGCTAACCCAAACTTCACTCCAAGAAATTTAGCCATTTTTACCTAATTGAAGTCATCACAATTGACGAAAATAGTATCTTTCACCAAGGCATTTACCGAGGAAGTAGAAGTTTCATAGAACTTCATGATATTTTCTTTTTAGGGATATTTCAATGGCACCATTGTAATATTGGCTTTTATCATTGGTAACATCATATTTTTGATTTCTATATGGGGTATCATTATACTTTTGGTTTTCGGTTTTCGGTCTAGTGTACTCTTCCGTTAATAAAATATTAAATAAACGTTAAAAGGTACCAAAATGACCATTATTTCATATTTAAATTTTTCCCTGATTCAACAATACATTCACACAATATCTAAAAAAAAAAAAAAAAATACTTTTGACACATTTACAAATATTTAATAAAAGATTATATACAATGATGGAAAATCTAGAAAATCTATTATTGTTGTGAGTTATTTTGATTTTTCTTGTTTTTTATAATATCGGGCCCAAGAAAGACGTAAGGGATCTGTAAAAAAATGTAATATATTTTAATAATGATTTAAAATTCGTTAAAGTCGTTGATTGACCTTCTACAATCTACGTAAAATTAAGTATTTAAGTGTTCAGAAATTTTGAATTGGTGATGGATTCTTTAACATTTCAATTAAGAATTATTTATGTTAGCGAAGTAACTTAAAATAATGTTCATTACATTTTGAAATCTTATGAAAAATTAAACAACATTTATCTTATATGGACATATATTATTAACTGTTCTCTATGATACCCATTTACTATTGGTTTTGTCACTAGTACCACTACCTTTTTTACTCTTATCTGTGATAGCATTGTACATAAACGTTTGTCTAACATTTTGCTAACAGAAGGTTATCATAGATCACTGGTAAAAGCCATTGATGTTACCAATGGTAAAAGCCAATATTACAATGGTACCATTGAGAATATCCCTTCTTTTTATAAAGCAAATCGACTTCGAATAATCTACTCTAAAAAGGATGAATCAAGAAGTGTGATGCACTATAATTCTTTAGAGCATCTGCAGCGAATCTTGTTATCCATTTTCTGAAAATAAGGATAATTATGCTTGAATGTATATGCCATTTTAAAAGATCAACACTTTTAGAGCAAGTCCAAGAGTGTCCTAATAGCCGCCATATAAATATTATCAATTATGGTGTCCTAGCAACTTAGGACATTACTTTAAAACATGCATTCCAACAACAATCCTTATCCACATTCCTTATTATTAAAATAATAATATATTTGAATTGTAGAGGAAAGTTCTATGGAGTACCACTTAAATTGGAGTATTGGAATACAGGGTCTTAACCGTTCATTTCTTTATTATCCAATGGTCCATGTTTTTTGCTGTTTTGTTTATAATTAAAATCATAATGGTAGTTTTGTAAATTTATGTATGTCAAAGATAATACTGTTTTATATATCGAATGGATTAAGTATATGATGGCAGGTGGTTCCTTTTTTTAAGGGTTACAGTTATGGTGTTTTACGGATGTCGTACGGATCACAGGCACAGAGAGAATACTGTGGTTTATAGAAATCATATATTGCATGTTCTTGCCTGACTGTTTTTAACATTTGTTGTAGTCTGTATTCTACACTAATATGACTTGCCGAAGGGGGTTCAGCTAATGTCATTAATACTGCATGTTTGTCCTGCAAATGTACTTTGGTTTGCCATTGTATTTTGTATTCCTGCCTGCACTAATATGTACTTTGGTGTGTCATTTCATTTCATTTTTGTCCTGCAGTCGGTATATTTTTTTTTGTGGTTCATTTGTAGGGTCGCAATGTAACCCACATATTGAATTATTTGATTCAGATGTGTCCCTTTTAGAATCTGGTATTGATTTATCCGATTATGAAAGTTCAGAATCAGATGAGGAGGAGGTAGATTTGAGTAATGATGTTGATGTTGGATCTGTAGTTTTTGTTGCTCCCGATGGTAGAAAGTTCTGGACTCCTATATGTGATGATAGCTGATAGGTACCATATATGGGTTAAGATAAGCTAGAAAGGGGGGGTGGTTGAATAGCTTATCACCTATTTAAAATTTAGAGCTTGGCTTTTTCAAAGTTTCTTTCCTCTTTTAAAATTTGTTACTTGTCAACAAGTAAATCGAGTGTGGAAAAAAAAAGGAAAGAAATAACACGATCGATTTTAGCCTGGTTCGCGATGGCGCAACCCCTAATGGATCCGCTCACCTACGTCCAGTCCCCGAGCTCCTCCCCGGACTCGAGATTTCTTCCACTATAAAGAAACTCCTTTATAGTTGGTGGAGAAGCCTTTACAACTCCTAAACCACTATCTATTTATCTTGGAGCGATACACACACGTATCCTCCTCACAACAAATAGCAAATACCCACTACAAGAATTATCTTGGAGCGTAACTCCCCGTTACCTCCTCAAATACTTTGTAGTAACCCTTTACAAGACTATGTACTTCTACAACTTTGCCGGTCTTGGATCTTAGGTCTTAGGTCTTGGGTCTTCCCTTTTCTTCACGGTGCGAAGGCTACTAACTCCCCGTTAGTACGTCTAAGACTTGGGTCTTAGAACAAGAGTCACCTCACTGCAAAGATTAGAATACAAGTCTAACAACAAACAATATATTAGATAGATATATATCCGTGCAAACTAGTATGTTACGGTACTAGTCACGGGGACGCTATTACGCGTTAAAATAATTTATTCGTTATTAGTTAAAGTCGAGCTCTTCACGACGCCAATCGGAATAGCTACGTACTTTAGTGGTGTGTGCAAGTGGTGATTAATTTATACAAGTATATGTTCAACTCGCAAGTGCGAGGACCAAAAATAAAAACTCAATTCGCAAGAGCGAGGACCAATTATACTACACACACAAACAATTAAACACAACTCACACGTGCGAAAAAGTAACTCGCTTATCTATAGGATAAAACGAGGGCCACTTATTATGCGTTAAAATATTACAGACTCACACAAGCATGAATATAAACAACACAAGCAAGCAAGCAAGCAAGCAAGAAGATGTACAAATATGTACACAAAATATTCGGCTGAATATTTTTAACCAAAAGGGCCGAATAAAATAAATTTGTTTTAAAAACAAATTCAAGTGGTCTTGCTCTTTTAAGTCCCTTTAAATATTTTTGAGCTCAAGTTAAAGATTAGGACTTTGTTGAGCAAAGCCAAGGAGGCTAATACTTTTGGTTACTAAAAGAATCAAGTTTATACCACTTAAGGTAAAACAGGACTATAACTTTGTAAACCAAACCAAAAGATAGCAAAGTGGCCTTTTACACCCAAAATAGGTTTATCAAAGGACTTGGGGGAAGCTTAGGATAATCTTTTAAATGCTTCCAAGAACTTACAAGTTGCTAAAATATACACTAAACGAATCAACTTCAAGAACAAGTGTATAAAAGAGCAAAATGCACGATTAAGTGAATATTAGTTGATATATGCAAAAATCAACCAAGCAAGCACAATATATCAACTATATATTCGGCTATATATATAAATATGTATAACATTATGAACCAACTTATATGTAACGCCCCCAAATCCCTTACAGGAATCCAGGTCATTACACCTCATGCGGAAAATCGATCACCTACTCATAATATAATCTACAACAATATCCTTGACAACTCCATCTTTTATTCCACAGGTTATAGTCTTAGAACAAGCACTCAAAATATAAAAGTTATTACAATACAAACTCATCTCCCAGAATCTCTGAAGTATTATTACAACACACCAAACACACAATAATAAAGCATTAACAATTCCGTTCCATCTTGCAACCTCATTCGATACTATAAGGCTACTGGATTGAATTTAATAGCCCTTCCACTTCCCTTTGCCACAGTCAGTCATGCTAGAGTCGTCTTTAGATGCTGCTGATCAATAATATTTAAATAGCAAGAATGAGCCAAAGAATGCCCAGCAAGTATATACGGATATCATATATTACAACCACAACTCACTCAAAATATGATTTTACTACTCTATAAGAGTTAATAAATATAATTACCTTTGAAAAGAGATCAACTCAGAAATTCTTATAAATCTCGAAATACTACTCCAATATATCTCAATAACTTCTCAAAATACTACTCGAAAATAAATCAATAACTTCTCAAAATACTACTCGAAAATAAATCAAAAACTTCTCATAACTACTCCCTTGGTAATATAATATAACAACTGCTCAGATCAACATCCTAGTTAACAGAACCACACAGGCATCGGTTAATCGATAGAATGTCAATGATTAGATTTCTGCTCATAACGCCTACTCAAGTAATGGATGATCAATCCATTATCATTACTCGTTTTCTATCGATAGAAGGATGTGCCGAAGTTTCGATCACACCCTAAATACTACTCAGTTGGGCCGGTGCGTTACTCCGGTCACTTTTGCCTTAAAAAGCAATGAACAATAGACACCAATAATATAGTTTCCCTCTCGAATGAGTAGAGGAAAATATTATGAAAAACTGTTCTGATTATGGAGTCGAAATTAGGTGACCCATATCAGTATCCATAACCTACTTTATATATATCCCCACCCTTAAATATAACTCGAATGAAGTATCTCAATAAACGTACCAACAATATGGAACAACTCATGAAATAAGTTTGAACACCTCATGATATAATATGTCTGGATAACAGCTCAACAATAATATGTATGTAAATTGCATGAATAAAAATCTGGTATAAATCACTCGAAAGAATACTTGATTTTGATAATCGAAAACTTAATCAGCATAATTATGAATTTTTAAAAATAAAAATACTCCGAACAATGGAGTACGAATTAGTAAACTTGCCTGTGCTCTGCGGTACGAAGTTCCAACTTGTTCCACGTCTCTGGTTCTCTATAATCAAAAAAACTCACTTAATAAATAATCCTTAAACAGTTATCTTTCTCCCCGATAAAGAAACATATTTAACCAATTAATTCTCGAGACAACAATTAATCCTTAATTAAATAAATAAATCCTCAAGATAATAATTAATCCTCAAATTAAATAATTAAATCCTCAAGATAATAATTAATCCTCAAATTAAATAAATCAATCCTCAAGATAATAATTAATCCTCAAAATAAATAAATCCTCAAGATAATGATTAATCCTCAAATTAAATAATTAAATCCTCAAGATAATAATTAATCCTCAAAATAAATAAATCCTCAAGATAATAATTAATCCTCAAGTTAAATAATTAAATCCTCAAGATAATAATTAATCCTCAACTTAAATAAATAAATCCTCAAGATAATAATTAATCCTCAAATTAAATAATTAATCCTCAAGATAATAATTAATCCTCAAAATAAATAAATCCTCAAGATAATAATTAATCCTCAAGTTAAATAATTAAATCCTCAAGATAATAATTAATCCTCAACTTAAATAAATAAATCCTCAAGATAATAATTAATCATTCAAATTGCACTTATAATTTAAATTAGCTCTTGTAAACTCTAAAATTCCTTAATTAAATTAATCTCACAACAAAATTATTAAAGAATCCATTTAAATCCATAATTACTACTAAATAACTCAATAAATCAATTATACCATTTTTAGTAAATTATTTGTTACTAACAATTTTAATTAATATCCAATAATTTCATCCCGATTATAACATCAACCATTCGTTTTATCACTACGTTATTATTTTAATATTATTTTATTATACGTTTTAATTCCAAAAAAAAACGTATCAATACATCACGACAGCGGCGCGTGGGCCCCACTTGCCACCACCACCGCTGCCCCCTCCCCTGATCTCTCTTCCCCGTAACTCTCTCTCCCGTACCTCTCTCTCTCGACCTCCACCATCTCTCTGCTTCTCTCTCTCTCTCTCTCTCTCTCTCTCTCTCTCTCTCTCTCTTCTCTCTCTGACAATCTCTCTGTCTCTCTCCCATCCTCAATCTCTCCTGCCTCCCTCTTCCCGTCGTCTGTCTCTCCCTCCGCCCAGTCTCTCTCTCGTTCTATCTCTCTCAATCTCTCGATCTCAACCTCCCTCCTATCTCTTCTCTCCTTCCTCCTCTCCACACTCTTCTCTCACTCCCATCAATCTCTCTTCTCTTAATCTCTCCCTCCGCCTCTCTGCACTCCTCCCTTTCCCCTCTTCTATTACAATACAACAAACTCACAACCACCACTCCATCGATCTCCCTCCCTTACTCCCTCTCGAATCCAGTCTCTCCGTTTACTCTCTCTCGCACTCGACACACCCCAACCGCCTCCTTTTCACTCCACTTCATCTCCCTACCTCTCGATCTCCTCCTACAACATAGAACAGCGACCACACCATCTCCACCTCTAAACCCCTCGTCGTCATCTCTTCCTGTGACACACGGCAACAATCAAACAAAACCACAACAAACCTACCCCTTAAATTCCAATTCAAAACCTCACCAAGACAAATAAATCAAGTACAATTAATAGAGAAGTAATAAAATAAATAAGTAAACTACCTGTGGTTATTCTGTTCGTGTGTGTGTAAGAGGTGTATAGAGTGTTTGTTTTAAAAGAGAGAGATAACACTGTGTTTCTATAGCTGTGAGAATAAGTGGTATAGCTGTTTGTTTCTGTTTTGTATGCATAAAGATATGGGTGGTGTGTCTATTGAATTAAAAGAATACAAAATGTGGGGGACAAAGTATTATGGATTTTTAGTGCTCCATTAAATATTTTTAGTGGACAACTAATAAAATAAAAATGGAAGACAAAATCATTAATGAAATCATTTTTAAAATAAAAATAATGATTATGTCTATATTTAATGAAATATTTGGTGAAAAGATATCATTTTTTCCCCTTCTAATTAATTAAAACGAAATTCTAATTTCGTTTCTTAAAATAAATACGACTCAAAATTTAAAAATACTATTTTTCTCAAATTTTTAATAAACCCTAATATTTAAATATAATACGAATATATAAATTTTAAAAATTTATAAAACGTACTAAATAATAAAAAAAAAATATACTAGTGCATCGTTTCCTAAATAAAATTTAAATAAGAATCGAGTAAAAAGAAAAATTTATTCGGAAAATTTTACGGATATTACATTATAACCCTTGAGATCTAGAGAGAAAACAAGAGAAAAAGCTAGTAAAAAAGCTTAAAATACAAAAAACACTCGCCGGAAAAGTCACCGGAATTTGGCCGGAATTTGAGGTTCAAGGGAGACTTTTCTTGGGCTCAAAAGGTCACTTACAACCTACCTAAACAAGGCTTGGAAGGTGGGAAAACAAGGGTGACCAAAGGTGTGTGAAGGAGAGCAAGTTTGGATGAAGAAAACAAGCCAAGATGATGAAATATCAAGGTGTAAAAATGGCTAAACCAAAAGCTACGTTTTTGGCTTTCAAAGTGCAGTAGGGAGAGTGTTTGGGAAGTGTTTTCTTCAGCATATAATTGGCTCTCTAAGCTTGGAAAAAGAATGAGGGGTAAAGGGCTTTTTATAGCAAAAAAATAAGCATTTTAGCATTATTTTAAATGGTTTATGGCACATGTTGTAAAGGCAAGTGGGAGGAATATTCCTAGATCTCTACCAGCTGTATAACAATTCAAATATGTCTAGGAAAGAGTGCCCACACGTTTTTACCATTTATAGAATGCATAAAAATCGATTAAAATGCAAAATGCGCGTACCGACGAGACGAAATGGGTTTAATCATGATAAATCGAAAAATCATTGAAAAATTATGAAATTTTGGGAATCCCCTAGAAATATGCCCAGAAGAATATGGTCAAAATTTTACCATGAAATGAGTTGACCTTCTATGACTTTTAAGCGACCAATAAATCAATTACGTATCGATTTAAGGGGTCACGGAAAAAAGTCATCCCAAAATTACGAAACTTATTCTAAAATGTCCTATAGAGCAACTAAGGACATATCCAAAGTTTCAAGTCAAAAAGATATACGGAAGTATGTTCACGAATTTTTCGAATGTTAAAACGGCCTTTCAGAGCAACCGAAAAATTCATTTGTCTTTACTGACAACTTAGACAAAAGTTTTGACTTGAAAAATATTCAAACATAATATTCCTTATGAAATAATGACTATGAGGTCTAAGAAGTATTTAAGTTTGAATTAAAAGGATTTTATCCGGATAAATAAGGAATTTCTGGTATTTTGGAATACAATATGTTTTTTTGGTCTTTTGGCATGGTTTTTGGCAAGGAAAATTGATTATAAATATTGAACAAATATATCAAGAGTATTTGAGAGTAAAACACTTAAGAATAACATGCTTTTAAATAATTTGAGCAATTTTGGTACGTAAAAACAATGTTTGAAAATTCTCGATATATGTGCCTTTAGTCGATGCCTAAATCTTTTGACATAAATAACCTAGCATATAAAATACCATCAACTTGATATTTTTATCCTAAGACAATGTCTAAAATGTGTCGGAAAACATTTTTGGGATGGGTTTGACCATTTTGACTTGATACCGGAAAATGTCGTCTCCGGGAGAGGATTCTAAGTGGAATCCTAAATCTAAGTTAATTTCACTTTTATTTTGACAAATTCCAAAATTTAAAGGAGCGAAAGCTATGACTCTGTCAATCTTCCCCTTTTTGGTATTTGTCAAAACTAATCGTGAAAATTAAATATGTGTGTGCGAACTACTTCCCCTAAGTGTATGCATGGTACAAAATAAAAATTTGGGGTTACTTCCCCTAAATATATGCACACCATCATACACAAGCATATAAGCACACAATCATCATTTAAGCACATAAGAGTTTTGAGTTAGAATTTTACCCCATGTGATAAGTGTCGGTACTTATCACAAAATTCCGTCTTCTCTTTTCTGTAAAAACAAGGTTAGCACAAGCATATAGTAATTTTCATTTTATATTCCCGTAGAATACTCTCTTCCCCTTTTTGACATAATGCCAAAAAGTGAAATTGATATTGAGGGAGGGAACAAGGGAAGAGGATTTAGGTGATAAAATCCTAATTATTACAAGAATTTCCACCAACTCCTTATTTCTCCGAACCAGTCGATCTTCCCAAATCTTCACATGTGGGACTGGTTTTAAATAAATTACATATTTTGAAGACCTAGTCTAGAAATACATAATTAATCTCCCATTTTTACAAGATAATTAAGAAATACAACTTGTTGAGTTCATCTCGTAAAACGGTGTATCCATCATTCTGTATTGATAGGTCTCGTAAAATACTTCCATTTGTGAGTGTGGACCTTGGAATGGATATAGTTGATCTTTAAAAGATCAAAATTTTTTGCAGATAATATTCATATTGTTAGAAAGACTTTTCAAATATACTTGTAACAATTGAATTTAAAAGAGTTTGAACAAGACTTCGAAATTATGAGATATGAGTTTTGAATTTTTGAGCCAAAATTCGAATCTTGAGCAATATTCAAAAACTCCTTATGCCTTATTCCAAATAATTCTGCAAAATTTTACTCAAAATTGTTAGAAAATGTAATCGTGATATTCAGAATTAAATCCCAGTTAACAGCATGAATCATGGTCTAGATAACATCAAATTAAAAGTTGCAACTTAAATTCCTATTTAGATAACTAAACATTTTAAGAATCTAATAGCATGCAGATTAAAAATAACCGAATGTATAGTTTTACAAACTGTACAAAAATCCTCAACCTCGAATGTATAGTTTTACAACCATACAAAAACCTGCATCACTTGTTAAAGTAGTTCTACTAGAGAGAACACTACAAAGTTGAATTCGAATTGCACAGTGTAAAGAAAAAAATAAGTCATCTAGCTACAAATTTGTCCAAGCTAGTTGAGAGAAGTAGAGATCTTTCTTTATCCTGCAAATAGAAATCCAAGTTAGAGGCAAGATTTTCAAAACATCAAAGGAATCATTACATGTGACTTGAAGATGCAGTTTGTGTAGGGAAGGGAAGGACTGAGCTCAGGATTCACATCATTGCTCTCTACAAGGCAAACTGTTAGAACTCCATATACAGATAGAATAGATTATAAAGTGCATAGAGTTAGAAAGTGCAAACAGTGCTTCAATGCAGTGGAGAACCAAATCAGACAAGGCTCAAATCCAAGGCAAAATCCAAGCACCAAAACTGCAAACACCACTAATGACACAAAAGGCTAAGGTCAAGTGCAGAATTGATCTTATCTTAAGATAAGTGATTTATAGTAGTCATATATGCTAAAGGACTTCATTTAAGAAGTTTTAGCAAATATCTGGCTATCAGATGAGTGATATATGATAATATCATGGCTTAATCATGTCAGTGAAGTTTTGTTTATTAACATCATTTAGCCACCCCTGTTTCAAGAGGGGACCTGCAAAACAGATAACCAAAAAGAAACAGTTAGTATTGATCATGAAGATATTAAAGTGGCTATCAGTCTAATAGATTAATCAGAGAGAAGTCATAGTGATTGTGGTGAATTTTGACATCACTTAGCCACCCCAGGAGGGGGAGTACCTGCAAAACAAATGAAGAAAAACCATGTTAGTAGGGTTTCTTTTGCAAGTATCTAAAGCCATCAGCAGTCTCATCTTGCTCAAATTATTGAGTCATGAGACTGGCATCATTTGGCATCTCACCCCATTCCTTAGGATATCACAGATTAAGCCAAAGAGATATAAACCATCTCAAACAGTCTGCAAGGGTTAGACAAAGTACAAAATGCATGTAGTCTAAATGTGACTGGTTCATCCTGGGTTCAGATCAAGGATTCTCTAAGGGAATCCAGGCAGTCCATGGAATCAGCAGTATAGTGAGGTCCAAGTGTCCTAAGTATGAAATGATATAGATCTAAATAGATAGTACTTAAGCAAAATGAAGTCAGACTAAAATAGAAGTACTACATTCATCATTCAACAACCAAGGTACAAAAGTCCTAGCATCACAACTGCAACCATTTTGGTAATGGCACCCATAACAACACGAAGAAGACTACATAGATAATGAGCTTGATAAGATAGGCACTTAACAGGTAGTGCTAATATAACAAAAGCTATCAAGCATACAACACACATAAACTAGTCAATAGTTTCCATAGTATCTGATTTCATAACATCATCAAACATGGCATCACAAGACATAATAGGGTTTCCAGCAGTATCTCCTTTTCCAACATCACACTCTTTTGCATCAACTTCCACAATTTCAGTATCAATGGGCTCAATGACAACAGTGGGAGGCTGTTTAGTAGGAGTGTTCATGTTGATTTGGAACTGAACCAATTGAGACAGGTTATTTCCACAACAAACACCCTTTACATAACAGAGCTCAACACTGACATCACTATGTCCACTTTCTCAAGTAACTGGGTGAACCTTCCATTCAAAGCAATGAATTCATTTTCCAAGTCCTTGAACTTGGTCTCAAGTTCTTCACATTGAGCAGAGAGTTTCACAAAAGCAGTGAAAGAAGCAAGCAATTGAGTAGATTTATCAGAAGCAGAGACAGGTGGATTCATAGGAGAATTCATAGTAGCATTCATATTAGGCACAACAACAATGTTTTCAATAGGTAAAGCAACAAGAACAGCAGCAGGCATATCAGCATTCACAGGCACATCATCATTCAAAGGAGCAAAAGGTAAAGTGATTCTAGTAGACCTATCTGAGACAGTATTGGACACATGGAAGAAAGGAGGCTTTTGGTGTCAAACTTAAAGTGTTCAAAGACCCGAGTTAGCAATAAACCATAAGGCATATACCCACTTTTTGTTGCAGAAATCATTTTTGAAATGATCATGTAAGCAAGACTGAAGTCCACCTTTTGACTCACAATCTTGTACATGAGTTTTAGTTCAACAAAAGACATAAGTTTTCCAGAAGTTTGAGAAGGAAAATAGTTTGCTCGAATGATTTGAGCTAAAGTTTGATACATTGGGGTAAAATGCTCATAGTTAATGCCATTTGCAGATTCAAACACATAAGCAGGAACATCATAACCACAAAACACAGACAAGTAAAGCCTTTTCTCCTCAGAGTTGAAGACAAAAGTCTTAAAAATGTCTATAGGTCTCACAGCCATAGCAGAAGAGTGAATCTTGAGTGCCCTGCCTAACACAATGTGATCAACAAGAATAGGACTCCCATTGACTACAGAGGTTATGTAGAGAACTCCATTCACCCCACTCCCAACTCCCATATTACAATAAAACTCAGCAACAAAGTTTGGTAAGACTCTTCTAGTAGGGAAAGACAGGAGGGTATCCCACTTAGCATGTTAAAATTTAGCAAGCAAGTCAGACTCTCTGGACAACTGAATCAAACCAGGTAACATTTTGGACTTAGCAAACCTATTCTATGCAGAGGTGGAGATAAACATGGGTGGTGAGTGTTTGAGCTTCTTTTTCTTGTTTTTAGTGCTATCGGAAGTGTTAAACGGGTTTAGTGTCAACTGGTGTAGAAGAAATGGTGTATGAAAGCAAGTACTTATAGCAAGAAAAATAAGAGGGGAAATAATTACATGGAGCATGCAAAAATACTCGAGAGAAACATACTCTTAAATAGCCATAAACACACAGATTTTCAAGTACATGAACAGCAATGAACAGTAGACCACAGTACTAAATAGTACACAGGTTCACTGACAAAGGACAAAGCACTGTACAGACACAGTGTAAAAAACTGAGCAAAAGTACTAAAGCAAGTCAGGGTACATGCCAAAAGCTGCAATTTGGATTTATCTAACAAGGTCAGCCACCAAACCACAACAGATAGTACACACATGCCACATTCCATACCTCAAAACAGTAACCACATTTAATGCAAAGTAAGAGAGCTGAGCAACTAAGGAAAAATATTTGTTCAAACAATTATAGTTTAAACAAAGAAGGTCATATCAAGCTGCTAAAAACATATAAGCAATTTACCATAAATCTTTCCAAAGATATGATCAATATACAGATCAGGATTTATACATGTAAAGATATATGAATCATCATTACAAAATGTATAAGGCCAACTAGAAGCAAACCGAGAATGACTAGACATACATGTAATTCCCATATATACATATAGCAAGAGTGAACTAAACACTGAACTAGTAGTTGAATCACTGGATCAGGTACAAGATAATCATGACACTGCAAGTAATACCATGCTCATGCAGATTGCTCAAGCAAATCCACACAAATAAGCAAGTAACCATACTCAAATAAACCATGACTGGACAAGTAACAATTTAAGTAAGCTACTCGGGCACACAGATAAGACAAGCATACAAGCTATATTCTACTCAATAGAATACAATGCACGAAGAGAGTTCCACATCTCTCAACCACACACCATAAGTGACAGATATACCAAGTAACTCCACACTCAAACCAATACCACTCAATATTCATTTTAAGATTTAATCAAGCAAGTAGAGATACACACAGCAGGGCAATGTTCTAAGCACATTATGCAAGTATGACTAAGTGGAATATCAAGCCAATATAGTAATTGTAACACCCTCACTTACCAATATTAAGATTATATGCTTTTATAAGTAATTAAACATTTATATAGAAGAAATTTTAGAAAATTCGGCATGATGTGTTCGTAAATAGGACTAACCACCTGTCCAAATCAACCAAACCAAATTAACTATAACCAAACCTGCTCACAGGCATAATAATAGCAAAATTTATAAAGAAACATAAACTCTGACTAGCCAAGACCGCTCACAGGTCACAGTATGAAACAACTACTAATTAGCTATTACAAACCAAGTTCTGAATAAAATAATATACAACTCCATAAATTAATTAATCTGTCTAACCGATACAGAAAGGTTAAGAAATAAGGTTATAAGCTGTCTACCCATCCCACCACATCAACTCTCTGACTGCCCCTATGGCTGCCCCGACCTGACGGTCCACTCCTCCTAGACATCTTCGCGTTTAGCTGAAGAAACAGGATTAGCAAGCAAGTGAGCTAAACTGCTCAGCAAGTATATATATAGTTTCAAGCATAAATGAACTGAAACTGCAGATCTGTTAGGAACTAGTAATCAACAATATAACAGTTCAACTGATAAATATGTCTTTTATCTGAGTCATAGAATAGAAGTGGATTGGACTATTATACATTTTATAAATAAAAAAAATAATCATAAGGTTAGGCTGCTGATCAGTCACGCACTGACCCCAGACAAACGCACACAGCAATGTCCTTAATGGATCCACGGCACACATTGGCCTTAATAATTTCTGATCACGAATCTGGTCCGACCATTACGGTCCACATTTTAAAAAACTAACAGTCCAATCCTAACTAGACATCAGGTGTCGGAACAATCGACCACCTCAACTGCCAAACACCCTGGACACTTTCGTTCCAGGTCAACATCTCAAATCTCGCAAAGTAAAATAAGGTCGAGTAATTTCTGAATTAGATATCGACAAGTTCGATATAGAAAAAGGGGTATTGATTTAAGTCAAGCCACTAAAAGGATCAACGTAAACAATATAATCGATTCGGGGTATAACAATTGAATATTCGAAATTAATGGGAATTAACAGAACAGTTATATCAAGGATAAATCAACGAGTATAAGAATCAAGTTATGATAATCATAATTCACTTGAAAGATAAGTGAAGTGGTTTACTTGCCTTAAACAGGTATCTACTGCAGTCGCTGACTCCCTACGTCCTCGACTTTCGCCTTGCCTTTGTCCTTGGGATCTACACACAATATAAACACTATTTTAGAATTCTATTCAATATTCGCTAATCAATATCAAAATTTAACTTAATCTACCCCCGCGAATAATCTCATAATTTGCATTAATTTAATCATACACCAATAATTAATAAGCTTCAAATATAGATATTTAATTATAGCCAACAAACGTTTCTCACAAAATCAACTAGATAGATAATACGGTAAATAATCCAACACCTCGATCAAATTGTGTAATTATATGCACATATATATACAAAGAAATTATTTAAGATTTTTAGAAAATTTTGACGGCATCCCCTTTATACGGGTGACTGCCAGTCGGGATAGATCCGACACAACCAACACAATCATCATTTGTAATTCAACCATAATCCAATAATCCATCTCGATCATATTACAAAACAATTATATAAATTCAGAATTTAAAACAAGAAATTAAAAATTATAACGTAATTATTAAAATTTAAATTGGCTCAGAAAAATCATCATCGCCAATTACCATCGACTCAATTTATTATTAATATCATTGTCGATGGGGCAAAGTTTCGAGGGTGCCCGTATCGGGTTTTCAACTCAAAATTCCGCACAAAATATCGTGGAAACGATTATAGTTTCCGTAAATAATCCAATAAAACTCTGACTGTAATCATCATTTAATTCTCCGGATAATTCAGTTCCACAACTGCAACATTACCAAATCAATAACAAAATCGATTTAATAGTCACAGAATGTATACATATGTTTGCAAAAATAGACAATAAACTGGACTATCACAGTAAACCAAGTAACTGAGTAAGGTCGAACAAGCCGAGTAATAACAGAGGCAGAAATCGGAATTAATCATATTGTACATCATCTTGAAACCAACAAGTCACGATAGGAATTAAACATGAACCAGTTGCAACATCACAGAGTTGTAAGTCACAACATAACTCAATTGAACCGGCAGTTCCATACGAACCAATCACCCCAACCAATGACCAAAACTCACACACAATACCTCCATTGTAAACCCACGCCTTGAATAAACACACACACACACACACACACTATTACTCAACACACACACACACACACGTATTAACACACACACTAGCTCGACACACACACCCATACACCAGTACACACACACCCCACTGCAGAAATCCACACGGAAAAGTACAATAGCACGACAGCGCAGGAACAGGGGAAAAGAAGGGCTCGACTTTGATAATTCGTGGAGTAAAAATCAGGAGCCTTGCATACAACTACACACCCACAAAAAACGTACGAACAGAGAGGAGAGTTATGTGCGCGACTGGAGAGGAAATTGAAGGGAGATAGGACAGTGAGATTAGAGAGAAAGAGAGATTGAGAGAGAGAATGGAAGGAAAGAGATTGGAGAGATATTTGGGCGAGGGAGAGAGATTACCAGAGAGATTTATCGGGAGTGCTCGAGAGAATTCGTGAGATTGCTGTTAATCTGGAAATGAATTCTCAATTTAGGGATTTCTAGTACAAAAAGGGGGAAAATGATTTTTAGAGGAATAATTATCATACTTACCAAAAACAATTAATAATTCCCAAAAATTCAAATTAATAAGAAAATGGGTGAAATTTTAAATTTAAAAATTCTATAATGAAGAACACAAAATTACGATCACCCAAATATTTTTAAAATATTTTTAGGATAAAAAACGAATTAAATATGGATTTTACAAGATTGAATCCTTAAATTGAAAAAATAATTCGTAAAATCATTTTAAAATCCTTGAAACCCAAAAATAATTCACCAAATATTTTTAAAAGTCATATAAACTAATAATGTTAATAATGAAAAACATTTCAGGATTTCTGCTAATCCCGAGGATTTTATAAAATTCACAGAAGGTAAATATAACACAATTAAATAGGAATAAATTCCCAAAAATATAATTAAAAATATCCGGGCTTACACATCACATATAAATCACCAACTAAACCCACAAATATTGTACCACACATACTTCACCTCCACAACAATTATATACGCCACATTATTCACATTTAATAAATAATAAATAATTATTATTACTAAAAATTCTAAAGCGTTATACCCTTCCCCCCTTAAAAGGATTCTGTCCCCAGAATCTCACCTAAGTGAACAAATGAGGATAATTCTCAAGCATGTCGCTTTCAAGCTCCCAAGTTGATTCTTCCACTCTGGGGTTTCTACACAAAACTTTTACTATAGGTATCGTCTTAGTTCGTAGGACTTTCTCTTTACGATCTAATATCTTGATGGGTTGTTCCACATAAGATAAATCTGGCTGAATCTCTATCGGCTCATATTCATTGACATGTTTAGAGTCCGGGTGGTATTTCTTAAGCATTGATACATGGAACACGTTGTGAATATGCTGCATGTGAGGCGGTAAGGCTGACTCGTAGGCAACTTTTCCAACCTTCTTTAATACCTCAAAAGGCCCGACAAATCTTGGACTTAATTTTCCCTTCTTACCAAATCTTACCAACCCCTTCCACGGAGATACTTTTAACAAAACTTGTTCTCCTTCTTCGAACTCCATATTCTTTCTGGCCAAATCAGCGTACTTCTTCTATCGGTTCTGAGCTGTCACCAACCGTTTCTGGATAAGTTGAATTACTTCCTTGGTTTGCTGTACTAATTCTGGTCCGAGTATCTTTCGCTCGCCAGCTTCCTCCCAGTATACCGGAGATCGACATTTCCGCCCATATAGTGCTTCATACGGTGGCATACCGATGCTAGCATGAAAACTGTTGTTGTATGAAAATTCCACTAATGGCAAGTGTTCATCCCAACTTCCTGCGAAATCCAGTGCACAAACTCGGAGCATGTCTTCAATTGTTTGAATCGTTCTTTCACTCTGACCATCAGTGTGAGGATGATAAGCAGTACTCATTTTTAATTCGGTGCCCAAACATTCTTGAAAACTTCTCCAGAATCTCGAATTAAATCTTGGATCTCGATCTGAGACTATTGATACTGGAACTCCATGTCGCACCACAATCTCTTTTATGTATAGATGAACCAGTTTGTCTAATGAAAACCTCTCATTTATCGGAAGGAAGTGTGCAGATTTCGTCAATCGATCAACAATTACCCAGATAGCATCATGATTAGCTCTCGTCCTTGGCAATCCTACCACAAAATCCATCGTAATATGTTCCCATTTCCACTCGGGAATCTCTAATGGTTGTAGCATCCCACTTGGCCTTTGATGTTCTGCTTTTACTTTCTGACAGGTGAAGCACTTACTCACCCATTCGGCAATATCTCTCTTCATATCCGGCCACCAGAAGTTTCTTTTCAAGTCTCGATACATTTTCGTACTTCCTGGATGAATTGAATATTTCGAACTGTGGGCTTCCTGTAGAATTTCATTCTTTAACTCCGCCACATTCGGTATCCAAATGCGTGAAGAAAATCTCAATATTCCATTGTCATCTACTTGAGTGCATATTTCCTCACCTGTTAACTTATTAACATCTCCTTTCATGACTTCCTCCTGGCATCTGCGAATCTTCTCTAACAACTCGGGCTGAAACGTCGTAGTGTAACCCTTATCTATACTGCTTGTAGGCACGCAGACTTCTATCTCTAATTTCTTAAATTCCCTATATAACTCCTCAGGTAGTGTAAACATGTTAACTTTCTCCTTTCTACTTAGAGCGTCCGCCACCACATTCACTTTCCCGGGGTGATAGTTAATTGTGCAATCATAATCCTTGAGTAATTCTAACCATCTCCTCTGCCTCATATTTAAGTCTTTTTGGGTGAAAATATACTTTAAACTCTTATGGTCCGTGTAAATTTCACTCTTTTCCCCATACAAATAATGTCTCCAAATCTTCAAGGCGAAAACAATCGCGGCTAATTCTAAGTCATGAGTAGGATATTTCTGCTCGTGAGGTTTCAATTGTCTCGAAGCGTAAGCAATTACCTTACCGTGCTGCATTAGTACACATCCTAAACCTTTGTGAGATGCATCACTGTAGATCACAAAATTTCCTTTTTCGTCTGGTAGTGTCAATACGGGTGCAGTCACCAATCTCTTCTTCAATTCCTGGAAACTTTCTTCACACCTCTCATTCCACACAAACCTTTCATTCTTCCTTGTCAACTTTGTTAGTGGGGTGGCTATCTTCGCAAAGTCTTGAACAAATCTTCGATAATATCCCGCCAATCCTAAGAAACTTCGAACTTCTGTAGGTGTTTTAGGTCTCTCCCAATTCATCACAGCTTCAATCTTAGCAGGATCCACTTTAATCCCTTCGCTGCTGATGACATGTCCTAAAAACTGCACTTCTTTCAACCAAAACTCACACTTAGAAAACTTTGCATACAATTTCTCTTTTCTCAACGTTTCTAGAGCTATTCTCAAATGCCCTGCATGTTCTTCTTTGGTCTTTGAGTATATCAAAATATCATCTATAAACACAATCACAAACTTATCCAGATATTTCTTAAAAACTCTATTCATTAGGTCCATGAACGCTGCTGGTGCATTAGTTAGCCCAAAGGCCATCACTAAGAACTCGTAGTGCCCATACCTAGTCCGAAACGCTGTTTTTGGAACGTCTTCTGGTCTAATCTTTAATTGGAAATATCCTGATCGCAAATCAATTTTCGAGAAACAAGTTGCTCCTTTCAGCTGATCGAATAAATCGTCAATTCTTGGCAAAGGGTACTTATTCTTAATGGTCAACTTATTTAGTTCCCGATAATCGATACACAATCTCATACTTCCATCCTTCTTCTTTACAAATAATACCGGAGCTCCCCACGGCGAAACACTAGGCCTAATAATACATTTCTCCAAAAGGTCTTGCAACTGAGCTGCCAATTCTTTCATCTCTACAGGTGCCATACGATATGGAGCTTTTGACACGGGTTCGGTCCCTGGGGCTAAATCGATGGTAAATTCTATTTCTCTATCCGGAGGTAACCCGGGAAGTTCATCTGGAAAAACATCGAGAAACTCATTCACCACTGGTATTTCCTCTATCTTAGGTACCTCTTGCTTGGTATCCATAACATAAGCCATATAGCCCTCGCATCCCTGCCTCAACAGCCTCTTAGTTTGCATGATCGTTAAAAATCTCCTAGTCTGTCTCTGACCCCTAAAGGTAACTTCTACATTATCGGAGGGCTTAAGTATCACCTTTTTGTTCTTACAGTCAATTTGTGCATTATTCTCTGTTAACCAATCCATTCCTAGGATGACATCAAATTCACCTAACTGGAAGGGTATCAAATTAGCGTAAAAGCAAAGCCCTGAGATATCGATCTTACAACGAGGACATACTTGAGTAACTGGAATTCGTTCTGAATTAGCTATTTCTATAACTATAGCCTCATGTAACATGCATATCTCACAATTTAACCTTTGAACAAATTCTTTAGATATAAAGGATTTCGTAGCCCTAGAATCAATTAATACTTTAGCTTGAACAGAATTTACAGGGAGCGTACCTGCTACCACATCAGAATTCTTAATAGCTTCATTCAGAGTCATATTGAAGGTCCTCGCCACTGGTCTGACATTTGTTGTTGGGGGTGCCTCAATCGCTTGAAGCATTGGGTTAGCCAGAACCGGAGGTTTCACCACAGGTACTTTACAGTCTCTCATTACATGCCCTGGTTTCCCACAACGGTGGCATATAATCCCTACCTTACACTCTCGAGCATAGTGACCTTTCTGATTACACTTGTAGCACGTTACCTCCAACTTTGCACACACTCCTGGATGCCTCTTTCCACAAGTCTTGCACTCTGCCAAGGATGGCCTAACCAGTTTCTGCTGATTTGAATCTGGAAGTCTATTCCCTTGCCCTCCATTCCCCGATCCCGGTTTCTTAGAATTCCCATTCTTTCCTGACTGAAATCCTGGCCTTTTATTGGGCACACTCTGAGAGCTGCCTTGCACTTGTCGTCCTTCCATTGACCCAGCTTTTCTTCTCTTTCCCTCTTTTTCCTTAAAGTACAATTCACTCTCTCCTTCGGCTATCATGGCCTTCTGCACCACAGCTTCATAAGTATCCAGTTCCAAAACTTCTAGCTTACTACGAATCCATGGTTTCAACCCTTGTTGAAACATCTTTGCCTTCTTCCTCTCCGTGTCTACATAAGCTGGAGCAAACCTAGCTAGTTCAGTAAACTTTGTTTCATACTCTGTCACTGACATATTTCCTGTTTCAACTCTAAAAACTTCATCTCCATCTGATCTTTCATGTAGTCTGGGAAATACTTTTCTAAGAATAACTCTGTAAACCTTTCCCAAGGAATCACTTCTGTAGCTTCCAGCATCTTTACCGACTCCCACCAATAAGTGGCTTCATTCTTCAGGAAATAACTTACATATTCGGTCTGTTTATTTGCTGGGACCCCCACCAGTTCAATAGCTTTTTCCATCTTTTTCAGCCAAGATCTCGCCTCTACTGGGTCCGCTGTTCCTTTAAATTCGGGAGGTTTAACCGCCTGAAAGGACTTAAAGGTGACTACCGGAGGAACAGGTTATTGTTGCTGCTGCTGCTGTTGCTGTTGTTGCTGTTGTTGCTGTTGCTGCTGTTGCTATTGTTGCTGTTGTTGCTGTTGCTGTTGTTACTGAGCCAACAGCTGTTGCTGTAACTGTTGTTGTTGCTGTGCTAGAGTAGCAGTTTGCTGAACAAGAGTCTGCAATATTTGAGCCAAAGCAGGGTCTATTTGACCTACAGGAGGTGGGTTGGCTTGTTCACCCTGATTGGTGGTTCGAGTATTTTGTTTCTTCTTTCTTGGAGGCATATTTCTGAAATCAACGGAAAATCATTAGGTTCAAATTCAAGAGTCAATAAATCAAAAGAATCTAATTTAAACCAACAGTGAATATACTATTGAAATATAATTCAAGGTTCCCAATCATTACTCGGGTCAGCAATTGGTTTACAAGGTGTAACAGAGTGCAAAAATCAAAGCTATGCAAGGTATTCATAAATATCTGATAGATGCATTAACAGAACAATAAACCTAATGCTGAAATTAAATATGATACTGAAGGTAAAGGCAGTACTAGAAAAAGAAGCAGTGCTGAAAATAAATTCAATGCTGAAAGGTAAATATGGTGCTTAAAATAAATAACAATATGAAAGGAATTTAACGCAGTTTTGCAGAAAGAGATCATCATATATATATCTGGTACAAGCGTAAAAACAACGCTTCGATAAAGGTACTACATAACACTAAAAGAGGAAACTGCTAGCATTTAGTCACAGTGCAACATATATCTACAACAAAACTGGTTGCACTGCAATCCCTGCTGCTACCATACTATGCATCTATGTACCATGCATCAGGATGGAATCACTACACTACGACATATAAAATCCCACCCACAGCTCCACTAGCCAACTGATCCTCGTCTACTAATCTGGTCCGAGAATGTCATCTAGCTCACTCACCACGGATGCCAACGTCACATGGAGTGCCATGGCTGAAAACTCATCATCGGACGAATGCTGAGTCCGCGTCTGGATAATAGTCTTCATCACCCGTAGCCGCATCTGGATCTGTCCCAACTCCTCTACTGCTCGGGCTCGCTCCCTAGCCATCTGTGCCTGTGTCTCCTGTAGAGCTCTAACCTCAGCTAGCTATCTAAACAGAAAGTCTCGCTCTGCCCCCACTCTCTGGTACTCATGGTATGGAACAGGGGGCTGAGTAAACTGATATAGTGGCCCGTTCATCGAGCTCTGTGAAACAACGCGTGAAGACACGGATCTCAATGGCGCTGGCTGTGGTATAGGGTCCGCCTCAACTGGATCCTCTGACGGGACAGGATCAGAACTAGAAACAGGTGCCTGTAGTACATAAATACCTTATAATTAGACGTTCTATCTCTCGCAAAACAATCCTAATCTTTCCTATTACTCTACCCCGACTTCCCACCTAATTGTTTCAGTGACTGCGACCTGTAGCTCTGATACCAACTTGTAACACCCTCACTTACCAATATTAAGATTATATGCTTTTATAAGTAATTACACATTTATATAGAAGAAATTTTAGAAAATTCGGCATGATGTGTTCGTAAATAGGACTAACCACCTGTCCAAATCAACAAACCAAATTAACAATAACTAAACCTGCTCACAGGCATAATAATAGCAAAATTTATAAAGAAACATAAACTCTGACTAGCCAAGACCGCTCACAGGTCACAATATGAAACAACTACTAATTAGCTATTACAAACCAAGTTCTGAATAAAATAATATACAACTCCATAAATTAATTAATCTGTCTAACCGATACAGAAAGGTTAAGAAATAAGGTTATAAGCTGTCTACCCATCCCACCACATCAACTCTCTGACTGCCCCTATGGCTGCCCCGACCTGACGGTCCACTCCTCCTAGACATCTTCGCGTTTAGCTGAAGAAATAGGATTAGCAAGCAAGTGAGCTAAAATGCTCAGCAAGTATATATATATAGTTTCAAGAATAAATGAACTGAAACTGCAGATCTGTTAGGAACTAGTAATCAACAATATAACAGTTCAACTGATAAATATGTCTTTTATCTGAGTCATAGAATAGAAGTGGATTAGACTATTATACATTTTATAAATAAAAAAAATAATCATAAGGTTAGGCTGCTGATCAGTCACGCACTAACCCCGGACAAACGCACACAGCAATGTCCTTAATGGATCCACGACACACATTGGCCTTAATAATTTCTTACCACGAATCTGGTTCGACCCTTACGGTCCACATTTTAAAAAAACTAACAGTCCAATCCTAACTAGACATCAGGTGTCGTAACAATCGACCACCTCAACTGCCAAACACCCTGGACACTTTCGTTCCAGGTCAACATCTCAAATCTCGCAAAGTAAAATAAGGTCGGGTAATTTCTGAATTAGATATCGACAAGTTCGATATAGAAAATGGGGTATTGATTTAAGTCAAGCCACTAAAAGGATCAACGTAAACAATATAATCGATTCGGGGTATAACAATTGAATATTCGAAATTAATGGGAATAAACAGAACAGTTATATCAAGGATAAATCAACGAGTATAAGAATCAAGTTATGATAATCATAATTCACTTGAAAGATAAGTGAAGTGGTTTACTTGCCTTAAACAGGTATCTACTGCAGTCGCTGACTCCCTACGTCCTCGACTTTCGCCTTGCCTTTGTCCTTGGGATCTACACACAATATAAACACTATTTTAGAATTCTATTCAATATTCGCTAATCAATATCAAAATTTAACTTAATCTACCCCCGCGAATAATCTCATAATTTGCATTTATTTAATCATACACCAATAATTAATAAGCTTCAAATATAGATATTTATTATAGCCAACAAACGTTTCTAAAAAAATCAACTAGATAGATAATACGGTAAATAATCCAACACCTCGATCAAATTGTGTAATTATATGCACATATATATACAAAGAAATTATTTAAGATTTTTACAAAATTTTGACGGCATCCCCTTTATACGGGTGACTGCCAGTCGGGATACAGCCGACACAACCAACACAATCATCATTTGTAATTCAACCACAATCCAATAATCCATCTCGATCATATTACTAAACAATTATATAAATTCAGAATTTAAAACAAGAAATTAAAAATTATAACCTAATTATTAAAATTTAAATTGGCTCAGAAAAATCATCATCGCCAATTACCATCGACTCAATTTATTATTAATATCATTGTCGATGGGGCAAAGTTTCAAGGGTGCCCGTATCGGGTTTCCAACTCAAAACTCCGCACAAAATATCGTGGAAACGATTATAGTTTCCGTAAATAATGCAATAAAACTCTGACTGTAATCATCATTCAATTCTCCGGATAATTCAGTTCCACAACTGCAACATTACCAAATCAATAACAAAATCGATTTAATAGTCACAGAATGTATACATATGTTTACAAAAATAGACAATAAACTGGACTATGACAGTAAACCAAGTAACTGAGTAAGGTCGAACAAGCCGAGTAATAACAGAGGCAGAAATCGGAATTAATCATATTGTACATCATCTTGAAACCAACAAGTCACGATAGGAATTAAACATGAACCAGTTGCAACATCACAGAGTTGTAAGTCACAACATAACTCAATTGAACCGGCAGTTCCATACGAACCAATCACCCCAACCAATGACCAAAACTCACACACACAATACCTCCATTGTAAACCCACGCCTTGAATAAACACACACACACACACACACACACACACTATTACTCAACACACACACACGTATTAACACACACACTAGCTCGACACACACACCCATCCATACACCAGTACACACACACCCCACTGCAGAAATCCACACGGAAAAGTACAATAGCACGACAGTGCAGGAACAGGGGAAAAGAAGGGCTCGACTTTGATAATTCGTGGAGTAAAAATCAGGAGCCTTGCATACAACTACACACCCACAAAAACCGTACGAACAGAGAGGAGAGTTATGTGCGCGACTGTAGAGGAAATTGAAGGGAGATAGGACAGTGAGATTAGAGAGAAAGAGAGATTGAGAGAGAGAATGGAAGGAAAGAGATTGGAGAGATATTTGGGCGAGGGAGAGAGATTACCAGAGAGATTTATCGGGAGAGCTCGAGAGAATTCGTGAGATTGCTGTTAATCTGGAAATGAATTCTCAATTTAGGGATTTCTAGTACAAAAAGGGGAAAATGATTTTTAGAGGAATAATTATCATACTTACCAAAAACAATTAATAATTCCAAAAAATTCAAATTAATAGGAAAATGGGTGAAATTTTAAATTTAAAAATTCTATAAGGAAGAACACAAAATTACGATCACCCACATATTTTTAAAATATTTTTAGGATCAAAAACGAATTAAATATGGATTTTACAAGATTGAATCCTTATATTGGAAAAATAATTCGTAAAATCATTTTAAAATCCTTGAAACCCAAAAATAATTCACCAAATATTTTTAAAAGTCATATAAACTAATAAAGTTAATAATGAAAAAGATTTCAGGATTTCTGCTAATCCCGAGGATTTTATAAAATTCACAGAAGGTAAATATAACACAATTAAATAGGAATAAATTCCCAAAAATATAATTAAAAATATCCGGGCTTACACATCACATATAAATCACCAACTAAGCTCACAAATATTGTACCACACATACTTCACCTCCACAACAATTATATACCCCACATTATTCACATTTAATAAATAATAAATAATTATTATTACTAAAAATTCTAAGGCGTTATAGTAATCAAGCATACATCCACCGAATGATAAATAAAATGTAATAATATCATTATTCATACTTAGCACAGAATCAACATTTAACTAAGTTCATCATCTTATACATACTACTCATATCAAGCTTGGTATTTAGACTTAAACAATCATGTAATTGCATTCATAGTCTCAAATACATAACTAATGGTCACATAATTCAATTAAGTAGTAAGATACAAAGGTTAAGAAAGAATACACCTTGACTATGGTGGTAATACACACAGTTTAATATCCTAACACGCATACAATGTACAAACAGTAAAGCATACGCAATAATCCAAGTAAACTACCGAGTTCAACCGCCTGACTCACTGAGTTCCGGTGAGTCACCACCGAGTCAAGTAAGAAAACAGTTAGTATTAATAGATAATCACTTACTCTGCCTGCAAAACACAGAAATTAGATCAAATAGTTCATAAAATTATCGAATTGAATCAAAAATCACAATTAGGGTTTAGAGAATTTGATCTCCAACCAAGGGGCTTTTGATATATGATGATTAAGACATCATAATCAACAAGAATCTGATGAGAATCGATCGAAAAATCGATGAATTCATCTTGAATTGAAAGAGGCGATTCTAGGGTTTTGAGAATTGCTAATCTGGGACTAGAATGAGTGAAATAAGAAACAAGATAGACGTAATCGAGGCTGGTGAACACGAATATGGTCTCATACTTAGTAAAAGAACAAAGATGAGGCCGGAGAATTGAAATCACCGGTTGAGAGGCGAGAGAGAAAAAGAGGCGTGAGAGAGATTGATATAGTAGGGTTAGGAATTAGGGGAATGAAAATATAAATATTTTCGAAGTGAACGGCTTAGATGAAACCAAGAATTAATCCAATGGCCCTGATTAACCCTGCATGAATCAAATTTTGTGAAGATAAAATTGATTTTTGCAAATCAATTTTACTTAGATAAATTACATCTTATTTTTACAAAATAAATCTGTAAAAATAGATAAAAATTCCACAAAAAAATTTAGAGTGATTAGAAAAATGAGATTCAAAAATTTTTAAAATTTAAAACTCAATTTTAAACACATTTTAATTAGTTTCCATCTTTTTGCCCGAGTTTTGAAACATTACGTATTTCAAGGCCATGCAAAACTGAAACTAAATAAAATTTATTTTTATTTTATTTGAAATTTTTCAACATGGTTTTTAGCCAAGACATAAACATTAATTCTATAATGTCTATTTTTAATCAAATTTATTGTAGAGAAATCTGAATTTTCGAGTACCGAAGTTCTCTAGAAAATCCGCTCACACAATACGCTTGATTGTCTTAACTAGAAAAATCAAGTGATGTGTATTTCAAATAAAATCTTGAATTAAATATAGAAATCAACTATATTTAATTATTGTGGGCATTCTAACATTCCTAAAAGCAACCTTAATTTAGCGAATCTTTCGGAATGCAATGCCTTCGTGAATATGTCAGCGACATTATTTTCCGTATCAATGTGCACGATTGATATATCACCTTTGTTGACATGATCACGTAAGAAGTGATGTCGCATATCTATATGTTTAGTACGAGAGTGAGATACCGGATTTTTGCTTAAATCAACCGCACTCGTATTATCGCAAAATATAGATATAACATCAAATTTAATCATATAGTTGGCTAATGTTTGCTTCATCCATAAAATTTGAGCACAGCATTTTGCCGCCGCTATATATTCGGCTTCCGCGGTAGATAATGAAACCGAGTTTTGTTTCTTCGAAAACCAAGAAACTAAACATCCACCGAGGAATTGACAAGTACCACTTGTGCTTTTTCTATCGATTAAGTGACCCGCATAATCCGAGTCGGAAAAGCACATTAAGTCGAATGGTAATCCTTTTGGATACCAAAGACCAAGTTCCGTGGTCCCTTTAAGATATCTAAATATCCGTTTAACCGCGGATAAGTGAGATTCTTTAGGTGCCACTTGAAATCGAGCACATTTGCAAACGCTATATTGAATATCTGGTCTACTTGCGGTGATATAAAGTAAACTTCCAATCATACCACGAAATTTCTTTATATCAACCGAATTTCCGGTAGCATCCGCAACTAATTTCTCCGAGGGAGACATAGGAGTACTAAGGGGTTTAGCATTTTCCATCTCAAATTTCTTAAGCATTTCTTTGCAATATTTCGTTTGAGATATATGAATGCCTTCGTTAGATTGCTTAATTTGTAAACCTAAGAAGAAATTTAGTTCTCCCATCATGCTCATTTCGAATTCTTTACTCATTATTTCCGAGAATTCGTTACATAGTGATTCTTTAGTTGAACCAAAGATAATATCATCTACGTAAATTTGAACGAGCAAGATATCATCACCTTCATACTTCGTAAATAGAGTAGTGTCGGCAATTCCCATTTTAAAACCACTAGCAATTAGGAATTTGCTTAACCGCTCATACCAAGCTCTAGGAGCTTGTTTTAGTCCGTATAAGGCTTTATAAAGTTTATACACATATTCCGGATGTTCTAAATCTTCAAATCCCGGCGGTTGTCTTACATACACTTCTTCTTCTAAGACACCATTTAGGAAAGCCGATTTAACATCCATTTGATAGACTTCGAATCCCTTATGACAAGCGAAAGCCAAGAACATTCGAATTGCTTTGAGTCTAGCTACGGGAGCATAAGTTTCATCGTAGTCTATACCTTCCATTTGTGTATAACCTTGAGCTACTAGTCTTGCTTTATTCCTTACTATAGTTCCACTTTCGTCCAACTTATTACGAAAGACCCACTTGGTTCCAATAGTAGAACTATCGGGTGGAGGTGGAACTAGTTCCCAAACTTTCCTTCCAGTAAATTGGTTTAACTCTTCGTGCATGGCAAGAATCCAATCCTCGTCTAATAAAGCTTCTTTAGCCATTTTGGATTCTATTTGTGATAGAAAAGCTAAGTGACTAGCGATATTTTGAACTTGAGATCGAGTTTGGACACCTTTATTTCTATCACTTACGACATTCTCGATAGGGTGATTTCTACCCAAGGTACATCCGAAGTTCCATGATCTAAAGTTTCGACTTGTCTAATAATATTTTTAACATTTTCTAGACAATCTTCTTTTGGATCACTTTCCTCTTCAACTAAATCTTTAAACTTTGAAAGTGGTTTGGATTCATCAAATACAACATACAATGACTCTTCCACCGTTAAAGTTTTAAGATTAAATACCCGATAAGCTTTGCTTGTATTTGAATATCCAAGAAATACACCCTCGCTAGATTTAGGGTCGAATTTCGTTAAATAATCTTTTGTATTCAAAATAAAGCATTTACTTCCAAAAACCTTGAAGTAGCTTATCTTAGGAGTTTTACCAAAATAAAGCTCGTAAGGAGTCTTCATTTTAATAGGTCGTAGTAAAACTCGATTAAGAACATAACAGGCCGTTGACATGGCTTCGGCCCAAAAATACTTAGGTCGACGATATTCATTAAGCATCGTATTCGCCATTTCTTGTAATGTTCTATTCTTCCTTTCAACAACCCCATTAGATTGAGGTGTATAAGGAGGAGAGAAATTGTGAGTAATACCATTTGCTTCACAAAATTCAACAAACTCGGAATTTTGAAATTTTTTACCATGATCCGTCCTTATATAAACAATAGACGTTTCTTGTTGAGTTTGTATCCTTTTGTAAAGAGCAACAAATGAAGCAAAGGCATCACTTTTTGCTTTAAGGAACTCCGTCCACGTATATCGAGAGAAGTCATCGACTACTACGAGAGTATACGAACTTCCTCCCAAACTTTGTACGGGCACGGGTCCGATAAGATCCATATGTAGAAGCTCTAGTGGTCTAGTAGTAGACACCATGAATTTGGCTTTATGAGATGCTCGAATTTTTTTGCCAATTTCACAAGCTTCACATATATGGTCTTTCACAAAATTGAGTTTTGGTAAACCACGTACATGTTCATTCAAACATATATTCTTGATGAGTTTCATGTTGACATGACCTAACCGTCGATGCCGCAACCATGGATCCTCATTCATGGATACCAAACAAACATTTTCGTAATCATTTAGGTCACACGAATACACATTCTTACTACGTGGACATTTAAGAATTAATTCCCACTCTTTATCATAAATAGCACAATGAGATGGAAAGAAGATTACCTTGCAACCATTATCACATAGTTGACTTATAGAAAGCAAGTTGTACTTTAGTCCCGTGACTAATTGTACATCACATATTTTGAAACTTTTGTTGCCAATATCACCAATGCCTATAATGTCACCTTTGCTACTATCTCCAAACGTTACAACTCCGGCAGTTACCATTTTAATGTTGTTCAACAAAGACTTATTACCGGTCATATGTCATGAACACCCACTATCAAGGTACCACACATCTTTCTTAGCAGCAAGGCACACCTCTTGATTAGTAATGGAGATTTCCTTTGGTGTATCTTCATCACCGATCGCCATCAAACACAAGTTAACAACTTGTGCACTTTGTTCGGGAGCTTCTTCATCCTCGCTTAAATCTCATCCATTTTCGGCTACATGACCTCGACCTTTAGCCAACTTTGGACATTCCCGTTTAAAGTGACCGGGTTGTTTACATTCGAAACACACATCATGTGCTTCTTCGGTTGGCGATTTCTTAGGCTTAGGTGAAGAATAATTATTCGAATAATTCGAATTATTATTATAACTATTATTCCCTTGTTGAGCACCTTTGCCTTTGTTAAAACTCGTGGTCGGAAAATTATTGTTACTCTTATAATTGGGCCTTCCTTTCGAGTTAAATACGCGTTGTTGGTTACTCGACTTAAGGAATCCTTTTCCGTACCTTTGAGCTTTACTTTGCAAAACTCGACATAGTTATCTCGAAAGAAGTGCAATCTCTTGTTCATCAAGATTTTGTAATTCTTCATTCAAGTCATCGTCGTTTTCATCTTCATCGATAAGTATAGCTTTTAAGGCCATATTTTCTTTTTATCTTCCATTTTCGGAAGTGCCTTTTCCGGAACATTATCTTCCTCGTAATCATGAAGGTTTCCGAATAAGCATCGATGGAGTATGAACTCAAGTTATGCATTTCTTTTATTGTGGTTACTTTGACTTTCCAACTAGGAGGCAAGGCTTTTAAAATCCTACGATTTTTCTTGTTTGTTGAATATGCCTTTCCGAGTTGTGAAAGTTCATCAATTATACGAGTAAACCTCGTTTCCATATCGATGATCGTTTTACCTTCGAGGAGTTTAAAATTTCCATACTCATGTATTAAAGTATCCATCCGAGATTCTTTAATATCTTTTGTACCCTCGTAAGTGATAACCAACTTGTTCCACATTTCTTGTGCGGACTTGCAATTATTAACGCGTTTATACTCTTTTTCTGCAAGTGCACTAGTAAGAACCATTTCCGCTTTCACGGCAATATTCATTCGAATTTCTTCATCGGGAGTATATTCACTAACTTTCTTTTCGACATCCTCACCATCTACTTCTTTCGTAGGGAGGGCAACACCATCTTCTATGGCCATCCAAACTTTGACTCCTTGGGATCTAGCATAAATCCTAAATCTTGTTTTCCAAGTAGCAAAATTTGTGCCATTGATAAGTGCATATTTTTGCATATTTTTATTACCTATTTATTGTTTGAATTCGTATTTTAATAAATTATTTTGTTGTATTTCAAGAAATTCAAGAAAAATTGAAGAAATTGCAAAATAAAGAAATAAAGGTCAATGAAGAGAAAAAGAAGAAGAAGAAGAAGGACCAAAATAGAAGAAAAGGAAAGAAGAGGGAGTTTGGTGCAAAAGCTGAATTTTTATTTAAAAACTAAAAAGAAAAAAAAATATAAAAAAATGGAGGGCTAGGATTTAATCCCACCAAACAAAAATGAATGGTGGGGATTAATCCACACCAACCACAAATCTCAATCTATTTCCTATAAATAGATTCATTTTTCTCTCTTGTAAAATAACTTAGAATTAGGAGTAGTAGTAGAACACTCCAAAATTAGTAGTTGTAATTTGCAGCTCTTGTAAACATTTTTTTTAATTTTCAATTCATATTTTTCCTACATTTATTTTCTATCTTTATTTCTGGTAATTCGAAGCCTTAAGTTTATGTTGCTCTGTAATTTGTTCTGTTTTATTTAATTTTGTTGGAACAATGCCCAGCTTTTCTATTTAATTCCCCTGTTTCAGACTCACAAACCTAGTTCTTGTGTTTTTCTTACTCACAAAATTCCGATCCCTCACCTCTCTTCATCTCTCTCTCTGCAAACACCAATCTCCCATCTCTCTCCCAACCTCCTGCGCCTTCATCTCCTTTCTTCTCTTCCGTTTTTCTCAACACCAAAGCTCCTCCACCCATTTCAAACCAACAACCCAAAATTCCCCAATTCCCCTTCTCCTCTTTTCGTTCACACCCTCCAAACCCATTTCCCCTCCCCTCTACAAGTGAATCAAATGATTAATCAAGCCACTGTGTTCGTTTAAGTTACAAAGTTCATTATAATTGTCATGTTGAACTGCGGTTTCAAGTATTGAGATGTTAATCGAGCTATTTTCCTTAGCTTTCCGTAATTGAGTTCGCCTGTGTGTAGAATCCCGTGTTACTGAGTTTCATTTAGTTTATTTGTTGACTCAGTGTGCCTGAGTCCTGGTTTTGTTCATTGAAGTCATTGTTGATAGTTCTAGTTTATTTTTCTGGGTCGGTATTCGATGGTTTAATAAAAACTCTGAGTTGTCCGTTGTCCGATTCTGGTTTCGCTGACTCTTAGAGTTTCTTTTGCTGCGTCTTGTCCTGAAATTAAACTGAGGTTGCAAATTGCTGAGTTATTCGAGTTTTTTCCGAGTTCGTTGTGGGTGGAATGTTGGTTTCCGAATTTGTTTTTGTTATTTCCAGTCGATTCCTTCCGTTTGCTGCATTCGAAAATTCTGAGTTGCTTTGTCGACGAGTTTTCATACTGACTTGTGTTGTTGGTTGAGTTCGTGTACGCGTTAATGCTGTTTTAGTCGAGTCCAGTTTTTGTTCTTGTTGATGCAGTGATCGCATTCTTGAATTAAGAAACCAGTTCACCATTTGTTCATTTTGCGAATATTAGTTTTAACGTATCTGTCCAGTCGAGTTCTGTTTTTCCGAGTCTGCGTTCATTGCTTGTTATCGGGTTTTGCTGCAGGATTTGGTAGTATAATTGTTGTACTGAGTTAGTACAGCTCGGTTTGTTAGATGAGTTGCTTGCTTCTGCATTTTGTTTGAGTTTCCGAGTCGAACTGCAGTGTTGCTGTGCTAAATTAATTGCAGTGTTTGATTCCCGGTGTAAGATTTTTGTTTGTGAGTGTGCTGAGAGGTTTTACTGAGATGCCAAGTTTGAGATGGTGGTTTTATCCTGTTGCATGTTAATTAAGTTGTATAATTAAGTCATTTGAGTCAAGTCTAACTATGAGTTTGATTTGGAATTTCCGAGTCTAACTATGTTTTAGTGTTGCTGGGTTGTAGTTAATTTAACAAATAGGTTATGTCAAATTTTAATTAAGATTTCTTGTAAATAAAATTAGTTAAGTTTGAATTTTTACGTTTTAGAATAATTTAGATGTTGCTTTTTTTAATTAATTAGTTTAGAGTTTGAATAATAATTTAAATTTTGTTTTTAAAAATAGTTCAAATTTTCTTTTAAAAATTAAAATAGTAAAAATCAAAAAAAAAAAGAAAAAGAAAAAAAACCAATTGCTCTAGTTCGAATAAAATTAGAAACTAAGAGTGGCTAAATTTTCTATTCTTTTGAATTTTAATTCGTTAAATTAAAATTAGAATAAATTAGAATTTCTTTTAAAATTTGTTTAAATTTTCTTTAAGTAATTTTAGTTCAAATAATAAAAATGAAAAAAAAATTCAATTTTTAGTCTAAGTAGATTAATGTTTCTTTTAAAGAAAAAATAGTTCTGGTAATTAAATAGCATAAAATCAAAATTCTCAAAAAATCCAAATTGTCCTAATTCGCCTAAGTTAGAAATTAAGGTTTTGCGAAAATATTATTCCCTGTGGATCGAATCTTAAATACTAAAACGAGATCGTGCGCTTGCGATAATTAATTTTCATGTTTTCGGCACATCAAGTTTTTGGCACCGCTGCCGGGGAGTTAATTATTTTTCACGCCTTAATATTTAATTTTTCGGATTAGATTTTGCTTTAATTTTTTTTTTATTATTTCGTTTTTTTTCAGGAAAGTGTGAAATTTCGGGACTCTTTTCTCGGAGTGTGGAAAAATTGGAATTTCTGGAAGCGTGCTTCGGTAACCCGTATCTCACTCTTTTCATCTTTTTATTTTTAGAAAATAACAAAAAAAAATCAAAAAATCAAAAATCACAAAAAAATTGAAAACTGAAAAAAGAAAAAAATTTATTTGTAAATACATACTTGTTGCATCATGCATTTAATCACTTAGGGCACATCATTTAGATTTTTATTTTCTTGTTTTTAATTTTTCGTATCTTATAATTGTGGTGATCGCTGGAGGACCCAAAGGTACGTTAATTTTTTTTTTTTTTTAGATTAGGACACGTAGCGTAAGCATCCATAATTGTTTATCGTTTTTGTATATATCTCGTTGTTTGTTGCATCAAATAAACGTAATTAAGACTTATTCACGACCTTCAGTGTCTAAGGTTCGCCTGGCTGTTAAGATTTGGTGTCTAAGTGACGAGTTTGGCCTCTTGGCAATGCCTGCTCTAATCTGGCCGAATCGGTCTGAATAATTCTTAATTTACGGATTTTTTTTAGTGTGTCTTAACGTTATGTGAGCAATGTCTAGTTATTTTATTTAGGGAACCCTAGGTCTAGAATTTTTCTTTTGATTTTTCACCATTTCTTTTTGTGTGTTTGAATTAAGTCTTTGTACGCTACATGTCCGATGAGTAATAATGAGATGTCACCAATGGCCCCTGAAGCTTACACATATTGTGAAATTTGTGGTATTTATGGTCACTTTGGTTTTGAATGTTCTTACAATGCTTACAATGCTCAATTCGGACAAGTGAATGATTATCAAGAAAGATACGAGTCAAATCCGTACTTTAATGCATATAATCAAGATTGGACGGGTCAACCAAATTTTTCATACACGGACAACAACTTTCAGAATTTCTCATATCATGATCAACAACAATTCCAGCAACAACAATATGAAGAACAATATCACCAACAACAATTTGAGCAACCATCATGGCAGCAATATGAATATCCTCCACCGCAGAATTTCCAGGTTCATCAAACCAATGAAAATGCGCAACCTGATATATTGAGCAAGGCGGAGGAACTTCTAATGCAAACTCAAAAGATTCAAGAGGAGTTAAATAAACTGATGGGAGCTGAAGAATGGAATACCTCTTTTACTGCATGGCAGCCTGACTCTACACCGCCGCCATCTATACCACCAGAAGATGAAATGGATTCGATCATTCTTACAAATGATCAAGAGGAAAATAGTTTCTCGGTGTGTGTTGATGATGTACTTATTGAAATAGAAGAGGAGCTTTCCACCGAGGTTAAGATCAATGATGTTGTTGAGGATGTTGTGAGTAAAAATGAGAATCTGTGCTTCAAGGTTGACGTGATGTCAAAAATTGTCCAAGAAGATTTTTCTCCATTTTTGCTTGAAAATCCATTCAAAACAGCTATTACCCTTCAGTCCTCGGAAGAAGGAGACCCTGATAAATACTCCTTATTCGTTGATTCAAAAAGCCAAGAGGATCAAATAGCTCCAGAGAAAGTAAGGAAGGGAGAAGAACCACCACCCGAGCCTCCACCTCGCGTGATCATTAAGGGAGTTCGGCGTTTTCGGGGCTATGAATTTTATCGATGCTTTATCACAAAATTTTCCAAAACTACATATTTTCTTGATCAATTTTTATTTATTGATGTAGTGGCTAAATTTGCTAATGCTTGTTTGGAAATTTTGTGCAGGATTAAAAAAGGGTTGTTGATGTTTTTTCGTGGCGGTCCCACGCAACAGGTTTTTGGAGTAGCAATCCATGCCTCGATACTTCATGTTTGTGCATTGGGGGAGTATTTCTTACTTTTCTTGTATACCTTTGCATACATTGAGGACAATGCATGATTTAGGTATGGGGGAGAGTTTTAGTGTAAATACATAAAATTGAAAAATCCAAAAAAAATTGAAAAATTTTAAAAAATCCAAAAATAGAGATATTTTAGCTTAGTTGTCCTTCCCACTCTTTAAATTCTAGAACTAGTTGGTGTTGACTATTTTTTTGAAAATTATATGTATAATGCCTTTAGATAATTTGAACGTAGTCAGGTAAGGTTTTCCTTATGAAACTTGTGTCGAACAAATTTTTGCTTAAAAGACCAAGACGGCACATTTGCATAAGACTTTTGATGGAAAAATTGTGTAGGAATGTTATTCGATACCTGAAAGAGAACCCACATGTTAGAACAATGTCGAATCAAACCTTTGCGAAATTTGGTTCCTATAGTGTCAAAAAAAAAAAAAATTCCAAAAAAAAAAAGAAAGGAAAGAAAAAGAGTCAATAAATGTTTGTAATTGTTGAGTGCTAGTGTAATTTTGTAATAATAAATTTTAGTAGGGAAATCGGCTAGGTTGGGCTCATTAATAACCCGAGTAAGTAAGTCCGAGGGGACTTTGTGCCTAGCAACCTAAGGTCCCTTGTGATCTGGGATTGTTGACCTAAAACTCGCTAAATGGGTATTGATGCAAAAGTCTTTTGGGACCTTAACCATTGCACAGTCGGTCTAACTGCTAAGAACGTGAAGTTTGGCTAGATACTTGTTTTGATAGAGATTGGGTCAGTTCAATATTGGTTGAAAAAGAGAAAATGTTCGTATGCACTTTATCCATCAAGGGCCTTAAATTCACTACACACCTTGGGATTTTTTTTGTAAATTTTTAGAGTCTAATCAAGTGGATTGTGGGAACCTATAACTTGGCTATTATTAGAATAATCTTTAAGGCATGTATTTTCCTACAAAATTGTTTTGTTGACACCAATGAAAGCTAGGTTGAAAGAGGAAAGTTGGATACTTGCTGACTTATCTCAAAGATTTTATGGGTATATCTTCTGTAAACCCTTAGGAGACAACACTCCTCCTGTAGAGATCGTCTATAGGTTTAACGGGTTGGTAAACCTAAATTTACCCGTCACACCTACGAAAAGGAGTATAGGACTTTTTATATAGATTTTCTTTTTTGTTTTACTCGAGGACGAGCAAAAGATAGGTATGGGGGCATTTGATAAGTGCATATTTTTGCATATTTTTATTACCTATTTATTGTTTGAATTCGTATTTTAATAAATTATTTTGTTGTATTTCAGGAAATTCAAGAAAAATTGAAGAAATTGCAAAATAAAGAAATAAAGGTCAATGAAGAGAAAAAGAAGAAGAAGAAGGACCAAAATAGAAGAAAAGGAAAGAAGAGGGAGTTTGGTGCAAAAGCTGAATTTTTATTTAAAAATTAAAAAGAAAAAAAAATATAAAAAAATAAATAAAAATGGAGGGCTAGGATTTAATCCCACCAAACAAAAATGAATGGTGGGGATTAATGCACACCAACCACAAATCTCAATCTATTTCCTATAAATAGATTCATTTTTCTCTCTTGTAAAATAACTTAGAATTAGGAGTAGTAGTAGAACACTCCAAAATTAGTAGTTGTAATTTGCAGCTCTTGTAAACATTTTTTTTAATTTTCAATTCATATTTTTCCTACATTTATTTTCTATCTTTATTTCTGGTAATTCGAAGCCTTAAGTTTATGTTGCTCTGTAATTTGTTCTGTTTTATTTAATTTTGTTCGAACAACACCCAGTTTTTCTATTTAATTCCCCTGTTTTCAGACTCACAAACCTAGTTCTTGTGTTTTTCTTACTCACAAAATTCCGATCCCTCACCTCTCTTCATCTCTCTCTCTGCAAACACCAATCTCCCATCTCTCTCCCAACCTCCTGCGCCTTCATCTCCTTTCTTCTCTTCCGTTTTTCTCAACACCAAAGCTCCTCCACCCATTTCAAACCAACAACCCAAAATTCCCCAATTCCCCTTCTCCTCTTTTCGTTCACACCCTCTAAACCCATTTCCCCTCCCCTCTACAAGTGAATCAAATGATTAATCAAGCCACTGTGTTCGTTTAATTTACAAAGTTCATTATAATTGTCATGTTGAACTGCGGTTTCAAGTATTGAGATGTTAATCGAGCTGTTTTCCTTAGCTTTCCGTAATTGAGTTCGCCTGTGTGTAGAATCCCGTGTTACTGAGTTTCATTTAGTTTATTTGTTGACTGAGTGTGCCTGAGTCCTGGTTTTGTTCATTGAAGTCATTGTTGATAGTTCTAGTTTGTTTTTCTGGGTCGGTATTCGATGGTTTAATAAAAACTCTAAGTTGTCCGTTGTCCGATTCTGGTTTCGCTGACTCTTAGAGTTTCTTTTGCTGCGTCTTGTCCTGAAATTAAACTGAGGTTGCAAATTGCTGAGTTATTCGAGTTTTTTCCGAGTTCGTTGTGGGTGGAATGTTGGTTTCCGAATTTGTTTTTGTTATTTCCAGTCGATTCCTTCCGTTTGCTGCATTCGAAAATTTTGAGTTGCTTTGTCGACGAGTTTGCATACTGACTTGTGTTGTTGGTTGAGTTCGTGTACGCGTTAATGCTGTTTTAGTCGAGTCCAGTTTTTGTTCTTGTTGCTGCAGTGATCGCATTCTTGAATTAAGAAACCAGTTCACCATTTGTTCATTTTGCGAATATTAGTTTTAACGTATCTGTCCAGTCGAGTTCTGTTTTTCTGAGTCTGCGTTCATTGCTTGTTATTGGGTTTTGCTGCAGGATTTGGTAGTATAATTGTTGTACTGAGTTAGTACAGCTCGGTTTGTTAGATGAGTTGCTTGCTTCTGCATTTTGTTTGAGTTTCCGAGTCGAACTGCAGTGTTGCTGTGCTAAATTAATTGCAGTGTTTGATTCCCGGTGTAAGATTTTTGTTTGTGAGTGTGCTGAGAGGTTTTACTGAGATGCCAAGTTTGAGATGGTGGTTTTATCCTGTTGCATGTTAATTAAGTTGTATAATTAAGTCATTTGAGTCAAGTCTAACTATGAGTTTGAGTTGGAATTTCCGAGTCTAACTATGTTTTAGTGTTGCTGGGTTGTAGTTAATTTAACAAATAGGTTATGTCAAATTTTAATTAAGATTTCTTGTAAATAAAATTAGTTAAGTTTGAAATTTTACGTTTTAGAATAATTTAGATGTTGCTTTTTTTAATTAATTAGTTTAGAGTTTGAATAATAATTTAAATTTTGTTTTTAAAAATAGTTCAAATTTTCTTTTAAAAATTAAAATAGTAAAAATCAAAAAAAAAAAAAAACCAATTGCTCTAGTTCGAATAAAATTAGAAACTAAGAGTGGCTAAATTTTCTATTCTTTTGAATTTTAATTCGTTAAATTAAAATTATAATAAATTAGAGTTTCTTTTAAAATTTGTTTAAATTTTCTTTAAGTAATTTTAGTTCAAATAATAAAAATGAAAAAAAATTCAGTTTTTAGTTTAAGTAGATTAATGTTTCTTTTAAAGAAAAAATAGTTCTGGTAATTAAATAGCATAAAATCAAAATTCTCAAAAAATCCAAATTGTCCTAATTCGCCTAAGTTAGAAATTAAGGTTTTGCGAAAATATTATTCCCTGTGGATCGAATCTTAAATACTAAAACGAGATCGTGCGCTTGCGATAATTAATTTTCATGTTTTCGGCACATCAGCCATCAAAAAGTGGTGGTCGAGATCTAGAAAGTCCTTCTCCGCAACCAATAGTAATCAAATAAGCCATAAAAAAGATGTCCTTTTTACGGTTTAATATTGCGACTTTCACGACAGTCGATAAACTCGATAAGGATCTACTTTTTGTTGTATTTTCCGATTATCACAATAATCGTAAAATACAGTTAAAAGCACTGCTCTGATACCAATTGATAGGTCCCGTATATGGGTTAAGATAAGCTAGAAGGGGGGGTTGAATATCTTATCACCTTTTTAAAATTTAGAGCTTGGCTTTTTCAAAGTTTCTTTCCTCTTTTAAAATTTGTTACTTGTCAACAAGTAAATCGAGTGTGGAAAATAAAAAGGAAAGAAATAACACGATCGATTTTAGCCTGGTTCGCGATGGCGCAACCCTTAATGGATCCGCTCACCCCTACGTCCAGTCCCCGAGCTCCTCCCCGGACTCGAGATTTCTTCCACTATAAAGAAACTCCTTTATAGTAGGCGGAGAAGCCTTTACAACTCCTAAACCACTATCTATTTATCTTGGAGCGATACACACACGTATCCTCCTCACAACAAATAGCAAATACCCACTACAAGAATTATCTTGGAGCGTAACTCCCCGTTACCTCCTCAAATACTTTGTAGTAACCCTTTACAAGACTATGTACTTCTACAACTTTGCCGGTCTTGGATCTTAGGTCTTAGGTCTTGGGTCTTCCCTTTTCTTCATGGTGCGAAGGCTACTAACTCCCCGTTAGTACGCCTAAGACTTGGGTCTTAGAACAAGAGTCACCTCACTTCACTTCACCTCACTGCAAAGATTAGAATACAAGTCTAACAACAAACAATATATTAGATAGATATAAATCCGTGCAAACTAGTATGTTACGGTACTAGTCACGGGGACGCTATTACGCCTTAAAATAATTTATTCGTTATTAGTTAAAGTCGAGCTCTTCACGATGCCAATCAGAATAGCTACGTACTTCAGTGGTGTGTGCAAGTGGTGATTAATTTATACAAGTATATGTTCAACTCGCAAGTGCGAGGACCAAAAATAAAAACTCAACTCGCAAGAGCGAGGACCAATTATACTACACACACAAACAATTAAACACAACTCACACGTGCGAAAAAGTAACTCGCTTATCTATAGGATAAAACGAGGGCCGCTTATTATGCGTTAAAATATTACACACTCACACAAGCAAGCAAGCAAGCAAGAAGATGTACAAATATGTACACAAAATATTCGGCCGAATATTTTTAACCAAAAGGGCCGAATAAAATAAATTTGTTTTAAAAACAAATTCAAGTGGTCTTGCTCTTTTAAGTCCTTTTAAATATTTTTCAGCTCAAGTTAAAGATTAGGACTTTGTTGAGCAAAGACAAGCAGGCTAATACTTTTGGTTACTAAAAGAATCAAGTTTATACCACTTAAGGTAAAACAAGACTATAACTTTGTAAACCAAACCAAAAGATAGCAAAGTGGCCTTTTACACCCAAAATGGGTTTATCAAAGGACTTGGGGGAAGCTTATGATAATCTTTTAAATGCTTCCAAGAACTTACAAGTTGCTAAAATATACACTAAACGAATCAACTTCAAGAACAAGTGTATAAAAGAGCAAAATGAAAGATTAAGTGAATATAAGTTAATATATGCAAAAATCAATCAAGCAAGCACAATATATCAACTATATATTCGGCTATATATATAAATATATATAACAATATGAACCAACTTATAACCCTTGAGATCTAGAGAGAAAACAAGAGAAAAAGCTAGTAAAGAAGCTTAAAACACACAAAACACTCGCCGGAAAAGTCACCGGAATTTGGCCGGAATTTGAGGTTCAAGGGAGACTTTTCTTGGGCTCAAAAGGTCAATTACAACCTGCCTAAACAAGGCTTGGAAGGTGGGAAAATGAGGGTGACCAAAGGTGTGTGAAGGAGAGCAATTTTGGATGAAGAAAACAAGCCAAAATGATGAAATATCAAGGTGTAAAAATGGCTAAACCCGAAGCTACGTTTTTGGCTTTCAAAGTGCAGTAGGGAGAGTGTTTGGGAAGTGTTTTCTTCAGCATATAATTGGCTCTCTAAGCTTGGAAAAGGAATGAGGGGTGAAGGGCTTTTTATAACCAAAAAATAAGCATTTTAGCATTATTTTAAATGGTTTATGGCACATGTTGTAAAGACAAGTGGGAGGAATATTACTAGAGCTCTACCAGCTGTATAACAATTCAAATATGCCTAGGAAAGAGTCTCCACACGTTTTTACCATTTATAGAATGCATAAAAATCGATTAAAATGCAAAACGCTCGTACCGACGAGACGGAATGGGTTTAATCATGATAAATCGAAAAGTCATTGAAAAATTATGATATTTTGGGAATCCCCTAGAAATATGCCCAGAAGATTATGGTCAAAATTTCACCTTGAAATCAGTTGACCTTCTATGAGTTTTAAGCGACCAATAAATCAATTACGTATCGATTTAAGGGGTCCCGGAAAAAAGTCATCCCAAAATTACGAAACTTATTCTAAAATGTCCTATAGAGCAACTAAGGACATATCCAAAGTTTCAAGTCAAAAAGATATACGGAAGTATGTTTACGAATTTTTTGAATGTTAAAACGGCCTTTCGGAGCAACCAAAAAATTCATTTGTCTTTACCGACAACTTAGACAAAAGTTTTGACTTGAAAAATATTCAAACATAATATTCCTAATGAAATAATGACTATGAGGTCTAAGGAGTATTTAAGTTTGAATTAAAAGGATTTTATCCGGATAAATAAGGAATTTCGGGTATTTTGGAATACAATATGTTTTTTGGTCTTTTGGCATGGTTTTTGGCAAGGCAAATTGATTATAAATATTGAACAAATATATCAAGAGTATTTGAGAGTAAAAAACTTAAGAATAAATGCTTTTAAATAATTTGAGCAATTTTGGTACGTAAAAACAATGTTTGAAAATTCTCGATATACGTGCCTTTAGCCGATGCCTAAATCTTTTGACATAAATAACCTAGCATATAAAATACCATCAACTTGATATTTTTATCCTAAGACAATGTCTAAAATGTGTCGGAAAACATCTTTGGGATTGGTTTGACCGTTTTGACTTGATACCGGAAAATGTCGTCTCCGGGGGAGGATTCTAAGTGGAATCCTAAATCTAAGTTAATTTCACTTTTATTTTGACAAATTCCAAAACCTAAAGGAGTGAAAGCTATGACTCTATCAATAGCGTTAAACCTCGTACTAATCAATGCTTTCCGACGTTGGATGATACGTTCAGATTTTATTTCAGATATGGTCAAGTTTGTGGATTCGATGTCTGTCAATCAACAAAAAAATCTGTTGCTTGTGGTAATTTGTTGGCAAAATATGTTATGTGTAACCGTGGTGGCTCTCCCAATCATACCAGAACTAAGTTATCGAATGGAACCGTTGTTCATGGAACGCGGGGTCGTAGAAGGACAACATCTCGTAGATGTAATTGCAAAGCACGAATTTATTTGAAACTTGTTTATGCTAGAGGTTATGTTGTGATGAGCTTCATTGAGGAACATAATCTTCCTCTCGCAACTGGGGACGATAGAAAGTTTTTGAAATGTAATAGGAATGTAACCCCTGCACAACAGGATTTCATAATGGACTGTTCCAGAGTGAAGATTGGTGCAACCAGATCTCATGCTTTAGCTAAAGAGATGCATGGTTCGTATGACGATGTTGGGGCAACAGTTGCTGATTTTAAAAAAAAATTCTAGGGACATTAAAGTTCGTATAGGAGATCATGATGCCGACATGATTCTATCAAAGTTCAAGTTGAAGAAAAAATCATCTAATAATACTTTTTTTATGACTACAAGGTCGATTAAAATGGACGTTTGATAGGTCTTTTTTGGGAAGATATTGTTGGTCGTGCCAACTTTGATGTGTTTGGTGACATTGTTTCGTTTGACCCTACATTCCGTACTATTAGGTAAATTTGTTCAGATTGCTTTCTTGCTGCAAATAAATTTAGTTATAGGTTTTCTTTTTGTAATTGGCATGCATGTCTTATTGTTACAAAATAATTTTGTATTGTGGTTATAACCTTTGTAGCTGTTAACAGTGTAGGTTATTTTTAAATATGACATTCTTATGTTAAGTACAACATGGTCTTCGTTCTTTTTACCGGAGTTGACAATCATTGGAAGAATGTAACATTTGCTGTTGGTCTTCTCGTGAAAAAAATTATAAGAATTTTAAATGGATTCTACTTGCATTTAAGAAAGCTATGGCCATGCTCCACCTTGTGTCATAACAGACCAGTGTCTTGCAATTAAAAAGGCTGTATCTAGATGATGGCCTAAATCAAAACATCGGTTGTGTATGTGACATAATATGAATAAGTTGCCGTCTAATGTATGTAGTGCATGTGCATCCTTTTTGGTTTGTTTTTTTAATAAATTTGTGTGATACTTGTTTGAAGTTTAAATTAACATTGTTTATACGTAGTAGATAGGTTCATTGCCCCAATGCGTGAATCTAAAATTTCTGTTCAGAACCCAAACATAAGTAGGAACAAGGGTTGTGGAAGCCGCATAAAGAGCAGTCGGGAGATATCTATTGAATTAGGGAATGGAAGGAAATGTGGTCGTTGTAGAAGGTCAGGCCATAATACGAGAACCTGTAAGGAAGTCTTAAACGTTGGCAGCAAATCGTAATTTTGCTTTAATTTAATGTCATTCCATGTATATACTTATATTGTGCCTTGTTGCGGTTTCTAATTTTAAGAATGTTGTTTACATTATTACTCTTGGTGATATATTTTAAATTGTGCTTACATTAGAGAAATCTTGTTATCAGCCTTATTCTAATTCTTAATTTTTAATGTACTGCATTGTTTTAAATATTTATTGTGATGTGAGTGGACATACTACTGTTGTTGGTATGAGGCAACTACGTCCATTAACAAATAGTACAAATGAGGATTCTAAATCCTTATAACTACATTATTTGGTCATCTGAAGTTATTTGTTTTAGATGTGCTAATTGTGGATAACAATTAAATGTTATGCAATTTTTTTTACAAGTTTTATAATTATATGAAGTACATAGTACATGTAAGAAGAGTTGTAGACTATCTAAATACCTAATATAGCTTTAAGAATTTTTTAAAACCAATGTCATTACACAATATTCCAAATCGGTGACCATACATAGTTTGCTAATATGCCATATGCTAATGTATCACATTTATTTCCAAATGCAGAATATGAAAAGCTGATAATACGCCGTGTTTAGGTAGTTTTGATAATAGATTCCATTGCGAATGACCATATAATATATGGTCTAAATACTAATTGTTCTGGAAATTCTATATGATAATGGTTAACAATTTAAACGAGGAAAAACAGAGCACTTTGAATAAATATTGGAAATAAACGTTAACAACATCCATGCTGGGGAATATATGATTAACAAATATTATTAGTCATGATGCAAATGCTAATAAAGATACTATGTTACTTCATTCTGTCACATGTCCATCACTAATACCAAATATATTTATTAATCCAAAGCAATTTAAAACAAGGATTTGCTGCTTGATGCCAACTGTGCTACAGATTCTAGAATTGTTCTTCAGTTGTCATTGCGGGACCGTGTCAGGATCTGGTGCAAGTAAATGACTCTTAACTTGTTTAGCAATGTACTTTGGTTTTCCTGCCAAAGTAGATTACATGTTTGTTACTTACTGTCTTACCCTTTCATATATTGCACTTTAATTTTAAGAACTCATTCAACATATCTAAACTTACCTTCTCAGTGCGCAATCCAACTTTCCATGCAAGTAAGCTCCCCATGTACGTCTCCAAGTGTCGCATTGCAAATATCCCACAGTCCACCATATTACTTTCTGTTTGCCATCCCGTTCTGATAAGTCTTGAGTCTTGGTCTTAGCTTCACCAATTCTTTTTATTTCGGTATATTGTATATTGTGAGATCCATTGACAGAAGCACGCATGCTGCGCATAAAATGCAAGACAAGTCATGTAAATCTCATATTGTATCTGGTCTAAGATTTTATGTATATAATACAATGAAAAACAATCCGTACCAATCGAGCTGGGAGATCACCATACGTCTCCTCTACACTAGCAATGAGATCTCTGTTGTCAAGGATATCCCACCGTGGCTTCTTTGTATTGTAACATATGACAAAATGATGTGCTGCTTGATACATCGGGAAGAAAAACTACGTAGGCAACAAATGTTTTTATTATGTAACAACTTGCCACATATGTAACAAGATGAATGATCCCGCACAAACCAAAAAGTTCATTTATAAAATTTTTTCCTTAGAGCAGAAGGAATTACCAGGTCATAATCTTTGACATCGTAATGTCTTTTATGTAGCGCTTCCACTGTTGCCAATACAACATCCATGTTGTCACAAAAGATCACACCCCGATGCAATATTGCATCTGTGTCACCATCAGGTACATCCACACGAAGTGGTCCAAGCTGTATAGATTATTTTTTAAGAAATATCCATGTGAGTACCCGTTCTTCGTTTGTAGTTCATAATTTGTATTTAAAAAATTAAAAGTCTTACTGTAGTTTCAGTAGTCACAAAAAGTCTTAACGGCGATGCATCAGAACGGAAGTTCTCATTTTCATTCAGCAAGTATGTCCACGTGTCAATCACCGTGGTCTCGACCAATTTTCTGTAGAACATAGACTGGAAGTGGGCTTTGGTACACTTTTTCCCATTCCACAGAAATAGACTGTCCTTGCGACAAAGAATGAGGAACATAATTCACATATTTCATTCTATGGACCGTAGCTGAACATATATATAAGTTAAATACATTTCAGTCTACATGCATTAATTAGTCCAAAGCACTACGTATATTAGTTAAACGAACTTACTTTCTGTTTCGTTTATTCTCAAAAAGCCAGCTCCAAACATTTTTCTCCTCTATTGTTAGTGTATGCCCACTTATGTCCACCACTCTACTCACATATGGAGACCTAAATATCTCAGTTGATCGTATGTCCCTGCGTGGTCATGTCATTATGTTTGTTTCGTTAGCTTGTGGTGCATCTAGCAACTCATTCACTGACATCAATCTCTTATCGGCATTAGCTGATACACCTAGTGTCCCTGTCATTTGTGATTTGGCAATACCTTCCATTTCTGTTTCAAGGTTCTTTGGAGTAGCTTGTGATAGCCCCAGGGAATAGTTGGGTATGTAATTTACATCCTCATCTATCGTTGTTTTGTTCCTCGTTGTATCCACTTCCATACCAAGAGGTAGGTTCTTTGCTATTGGGTTTTCAGCTGCAAACATTTGGATGTATTTTCCGTACTCTTTTTTAGTTTTGAAATCCTTAGATTATGGTGGTATAGGGCATAAGTAACTTCAAACTTAGTCAAGCACCTTTCGTAGATGTCAACAAATTCCTTCAGATTTTTTTCAAATCTTTTAACATAAGTCTGTCATGGAAGTTTTGATTGCACAGTTAATTGATTGCTGCACAATAATAAAGTGACATTAACTATTTTCTTTTTTGCAAACATACCTCCTCCTCAAAGTGTTTATCAATTTCCTCGTCCATACTTGTCTGTGTACAATGCTGCATTACCTCAGTAGGGTTTCTCATCTACGTGCATATTTTACATAATGTCATATTCATGATTTAAATTCATGTTCAGACTTGGATAGTAAATATTCCATGATAAATTTACCTGCTCTCCAGCATTGTCTGCGTGTTTCACCTTTTGTTTAACTTTCTCTATGTATTGCTCTGCATTCATATCTCTGGGTGATCCAATATTTGGTCCTAAATGCTCGCTCTTACCAAATACTATCAGCTGTCAAAGTGATAATACAACATTGTCTGTAAATAAGTAATTACATAAAGACACAACTATAGATTTCGAAAAATTGTGTATCAATTGGATTTTCATCAATGAATGTAATTACCCAGTATTCTACAGTTGTCATCAAAGTCCTCTTCTTAGGTAATAAGGGAGTGGTTGCACCATCCAGTTGTTCCTATTAGAAATTGTTTTTGTGTGATCAGAAAGTTCAAATTTCAAAACAATAAGTATGCATCACAAATATTGGCTTTTGCTTACTAATTTTGTCACCTTATTCGTAGGCAAGCATGCTTCCTTTCCCCTAGTGCCATGAAATCCCTGGTCGAAGTCATTTATGTCCCTTTCTTCAGTACCCTATCCCATAGATTTCAAAAAGTTATATACGAGTTATGCAGTTGAAATTATTATTATCAGCACCTAATTACAGATAGATTTGTTAAAAATAAGATGTTTTATCTTCAACTTTCAACAATAAGCTATGTTATCTAGATTCGTCTCTACTGCAACGATGATTTTATTACATTCAGTTATAGCAAGTCTAGTTGATTAATTCTTGATTTGATGGTAATGCAAAATATGTTTAAGTATGATACCTCTTCATTCGGCTGTCCATTTAAATGCTCTGAAAGAGGGAATTTGATATTCATTTCATCGGTCGAATCTGTGTCTGATGTTGATACTTCGCCTGCAACACACTTGTTGGACAAATATTTGCTTTTTAATTCATCTTCTTCTCCTGCTTCGAGTCTTTGCTTTGCAGTATGCACTGGAAGCTCTTCTTCTGATTCATCATCCTAAATGTTCTACTCATTGAACAATAGTAGAAGTGTGAGTATTGACAGATATCTGAAGTACAATATTTTTAATTGGCAAATTATGTTGCATTTTTTTAAACTGTAGGATGCACCACATTATGCATAATTAAGATGTTTATGATTTTTTTTCCCATTATAGTAAAGTTCTATTTTCTTACCTCTTGAACTTCAAGTCCACGTCCCTCCTCTCTCTCTACCAAGGCACTCGTAGTTAGTTCTTCATTTTCCTCATGATGTACCAGATTGGGGTCCTGCAATATGTATAAATAATCACTTTGTTCATTTCTTATCGGAATATTTAATTGCTTAATTAATTTTTCCTTGGTTATATATTTTTCAATCAAGAAATACCTCTGGCTGATTCGTCAACTCCACTAGGTGCCCCTCTCCAAAGCAATTTTTATCTATGTCATGCTTTTGGCATTGTCTCAGCATCATGTCTGACCAACCACGGTATGCCGGATGAGTTTGCAATACGTAGACAGTGTCATAATTTCTTACTATACATGCGTACAAGTACTGCACAACATTAGCAGTAGCGTTAGTATTGCATTCAAATTAATTTGTTTTAAAAAAACAATTGTTTACACTTTCTAACAACAATATATGTATAGACTAGATAACTTACTATCAAAAGTGGAAGCGATCCTAGGAAGTTTCTTTTTGGGTCTGCCTCCCAATATTCATGTGTTTTCTTCAACTTGTCAATTACTATTCTACACCAGTTGTAGTTGCCACACTTATTAATATTACCATTGAAGCTCAATATATCCCGCTTTAGGAAATTGTTCTGATTTGATTCTACAAAGAAATTGTAGAACAAAGTAAGGAAATTCCACTTAAAAGTTTCATCAGCTCGTGGAGGTTCTAGTATCTTGTCCCATTGGCAAACCATAGATTTGGTTTACATTCAAACTTCAAGTTCTACTACTGACTGCCTTAACCACATTGTACCCTAGCCTGTGCGTGGAACACTCCATCCGGAAGTTGACTAATTCTCCAAACCCTGTTGTTCTTGCCCATTCCAACTGTGCTGCGGATTAGTTTGTAATGACGTCCATCATAATTGATGGTGAGAATTTCTTTTGGATGTATCGGTTATATATCCTTGGAACATTTTGTGGCAACTTAACCTTTCTTGGTCGTTTCGTATTTATGGTTATCTTAGCAGGACCAGCATTGTCCTTTGCTACAAATTTCTTTCTCGCTGTCCCTGAGGCATTATTATTTCTATCTGCATGAACCACCTTCGTATCCTGCAACAGATTTTTGTTAAGTTCATTCCATGATTCGGTATATTTTTTTAGTTACTTCACATCAATACAAACGTACATACCTCTTTTTGTTGTCTTGTATCGCGTGTTTGCTTCCTCATCAGGTTTTGAATGAAAGTTTGCATCTTATTACTTCCTGTACGCCCTGCAGTTTGAGTGGCAACCTAGAAGAGACTAAATTTATTAGTGTGTTACCTCATAAGTGTGCTATACCACCACTAAAAGTTAATAATACACTACGAAGACTTTATCCATCTTACCTTCACACCTGCACTACGTTCCACATCTTGCATTGGAACTCCCACACATTCAACTATAATTGCTTATTTTTTAGTATGTCCTCCGAATTTAACTGAAATACGTGACTTGCGTTCTGTTGAACTCCCCCCCAACAATGGTTGAGTTGCTTTTCTCAACCAATTCGGCGGGAGTCACGAAATCTTCATCGTCACGCTTTAATAATTCTTATTCCCAAAATTTTTGAAAATAGTTAATTTCTCCAAACTTTTTCCTTACTTTTTTGGATTGCGGTATCTGTATTGTTTAGCTATCCCAAGCTGCATGGTGTACATGAAATAAATTAATATCATTCTATCTTTAAACGCACAATTAAAAATCATGTTTCATTAAGTAATCTCATGCTACCAGCGTACTGTATTACCTGATAGTCGTCGTTAGTTGTATTGCATTTTTTTTTGCTCCGGATCCGTTCATTCCTTATGTCTAGATCATCTACATCACTTCTAGTAGTTGCTCTGTACCTAGCTTCACTGTGTTCTGCATTCGTAGTATTTTCAGTGCAGGTGAGTCCCGTATTGACTTCCCCAACAACATTGTTTTCTATTGTTGATCCCGACTCCAAGTTTATATAGATTGGTCGTTTCTTTGGCCAATTGTGAAGCCAAGGACTTTCAATAAGTCTACTGCTTCGTCTTCTTCCTGTAAAATTCAACCTCTGTTAGCTTCAGATATTTCATACATGAAATTACCTTCGGTTGGTTTTCATTAGCTGAAAACTGCAACTACATATCATTTTGTAGTAACTATATACACTATAATAACTTAGTTTCTCATTACACAAGGTGTTTAATTGCTTAGATTTCTCAATGTATTAGGTTAACTCGCATCTATCTAATACATCTACTTTGAACATGCAAACTCACAATACAAATGGATGATTTCCAGGCTACAGTAGTAAGATACCGCGTGTCAGACAAAATAATTATATACTTAGCATTAAGTTTACAAATAAAGAACACATTATTCCAATGGTCAACATGTATTCATCTTCCAGATTGCGGTATTTTAAGGTCTAATCACATATGTTTATACATCAGAAGTGCAACATTCACTCTTGGTCGTGTCAGTCAAATAAAATTGTTCTTCGCAGCGCAAAAGTAAAAATCACAACTAACAACATATAAACAAAACAGAGCTTTATTATTCTTTCCACCAATTCTTTTTAATTGTTCATGGATCACCACAGTCTTTGACCTAAGTCATTGCACTAATGCAAAAGTATTACTCAATTGTTACAGTTGTAACCAATTGTTAAAGTACTACACCAAATACAAACAACACTGCAAAAAATCAAACTACTAAAACTTCTCATATGCAAAACTTAAATCATCCTATTGTAAAAATAAGCTTGTTTCTTTGATCAACATCACTTTTTGTCCACCCAAATTACTATTTTTTTTCTCTTTATTATCCCAATTCACAAACTAAATACACATCAATTTCATGATGCAATTAACAATTTTATTCAATTGAAAAAGTAGTTCACTTTCATACATCCCAACTAATTAAAAAAATACACATCTATACTCCTACCATCTACCAAAACATCTCACATGCAATACACAGAACAAGAGATGTGAAAAAAAAATAACGCGATTCTAATCAATTTTAATCTATATTTGCCGAACTTAGTGTTTGATTGTAGGAATTGTGAAATCCATTACAAGAAGATTTGAAATCCGTAATCAAAATATTATGTCAATTTTAAAAAAGAAGATTTCTGAGCACCTAGTTACATACCTTCGCTCATAGTTCTTTGTAACCCAGTTGCAAGTTTCAACTTCCTTATGCTATTTCACTTGTAATGCACTTGATTCCATACTGCTTAACTGTAACACCCCCTGATCCGGGGTCCGGGATCCGGTCGTTAAGGTCTCCAATTCTGTCCACAATACTTGAACTTACCTCAACATAAAATAATATACATCTTTATGACCCGACACAACAATATAAAACACACCCTTTATAGTCCCAGAGATGAAATCAGAGTAACAATCAAATTTTATTAATCACATTATGAGTTTTTACAATCCAAAAGAATTTCAATATAAATACATACTCTTTGCCATCCATTTACATAAGTCATACTAGACCATATACTTGGTACTGAAAGAATAAATCTATCCTACCAATAGCTGTCTCTTTGGCTCTGGTAGTCTCATCGTCCTCGCCAGCGTCGAGTGCGCCTTGTGTAAGTCATCTGGTCTAGCTGTTGTTGTGATATAATAATAAAGCAAGGGTGAGCAATAACCCACCAACAATAATATATAACTGAACGATAATATATAACAGTTCAAAAGTATCTTTCAAACCATATGCCATGCATTTACGGAAATGATGCCAGTATAATATGACCGATGAAGTTACGAGGTAACTTAAAGTATTTATTTTGTGGAAATATCTGCTAAGTCAAAATAAGCAAGATATTATCATTTATCATATAAAGAGGAACTTGCAAGGAAAATATTGCAATTCCAGTTATTAACATTTTTCGAAGTCCTACAACCTGAAAGAAGTCTCTTCGATACGTGTTGCGGAAGACACCGTCAACCTGAAAGAAGTCTCTTCGATACGTGTTGCAGGGAATTCCCAATTTGGGAGATGAACCAATACTGGAGTTATCACGCGCCAGCTGTCCCACTCCCTGATGATCAGTCGGGGATGGTACAGCCCAATATAATTTACTGCCGGTAGAAGGAAGAACTGACGGCTCCACTTGTCGATTGCCTTTAATAGTAACTCCCTGGCCAATGGTTAGGCCTTGTGATGGACCGCGCGACTCGGCCTCTTACACACGACTCCTAGTTCGAATAAATCCACAGCATTGAAACGTAGAGTTTGTCCACCCTTCCCCAAGTGAAATACTTGTTGATAAGACTCCACAAAGTAGTCGTATCTAGTTGGAAAGGAAAATTCACCGACATTTCCCAAGCTTTTGCTTGTTAATGGATATCAACTTGTTCCAACAATCTTACCCCTCGAATGATGAGAAGGTACACACAGACTTAATGAGCCCATAGCAACCAAGTTGCGAGTGAAAAGGATAAATTATGATCGGGAAGTCAACATGATAAATAACCTTTCTCAAGTAAGGTTCCCTTATAATTTAAGAGATAGACTCGAGTGAAGAATAGAATCTTGAGGACCTTTCTTAATATAATATTAATCGTATGACTCCGAAGAATTTTCAGAATGATCGAAGGTCGAAGATAATATTTGAAGAAGAATAAACAACATTGAAGTTGTTTCCAAGTATTGAATAAATATTTATGGAATATTTATTGAGTCGGAAGTATCTAATGAATATTTTACATAATATCTGGAGGTGAAAGATAATCTCCAAATAATATAAATCATTTTAAAAAGAATTTAAAAGAATTAAATAAATATTCCAAGAATATTTATTAACTCAATAATAATTACGGAATATTATTAAATCATAATATTGCTTGTAAGAAATCCTTGAATGAATATATATAATTATTTACTAAATAAATCACTCCTTAAATGAATATTCAAAATAATATTCATTAATAATTAGACTCCAATAAATATTTAAAATAATATTCAATAAATGAGTCAAACCTTGAATGAGTATTTGAAAATAATATTCATTTAATATTTAATCTTCTAAATGAATATCCAAATAATATTTCTTTAGTAATCAAAACTTTAAAGGAATAATCGAAATAATATTCCTTAAGTAAATAGAACTTCCAATGAATATTTTAAAATAATATTCATCAAGTATATAAACCTTAAATGAATATTCGAAAGTAATATTCATTTAATAAATAACATTCTAATGAATATCAAAATAATATTCATTAAATAATCAACTCTAAATGAATATTCGAAACTAACATTCATTTAATATCTCTCGACTGAGATAATACTCGAATAACATTCCTCGAAATATTTTCAAGTAATTGATACTTTATGGAATATAAATAACGTTTAATAATAACATTCCTCAGAAAATTATAATCTGTCGTTGGAATCCCTCCGGGTTTCCACGACTATCTATATCTCAAAATACCGACTCTCGGTCTATATTTAAGAATGAATATCATATGCCCTTCGCTAAGGGTCTTACCAAAACAATCCGGCTTATAACTGATAATTCGTATCTAGTCTATAAGCCAATATCAATTTAGGGAACAAGTATCACAAAAACCAGAGTCACAATATAATTGGAAACAGGCATGCATGCGATGGCATATGTAAAACAGAAATCATATACATATATTATCACAACAACAGGTTCAAAGGTTTGAACACTTGCCTGGTAAGCGGGTGTGGGTCGAAATAGCGTGTCCTGGGTCTGCTCGATGATCTATAAACAATCAGAACATTCGAGATTAACCACTTAACACCTTTTAAAAGTCTAGGTATAAATTTCACTTAAATCGAAACACGTTTTCGAATTAACTCGTTATACACCTTTTAGTGTAACTCTTTTTATTACTGATACGATCTGACATTTGTTCGTCATTACGACATGTCATCATACCCACACTCGGTATATACTTAAGTCGTATAAGTTCTAAAGTCGATCGATTACGAGCCGAGATTATACCTCGAGTGTTATCGTTCATTTTCTAAGTGTTTTACCAAAGTTATAACCAAGCGGGTTTTTAGGGGTTCGTTCGCGTTTAACTTTGATTCCAACATTTTTATAAAATCGGAGAACGATCCGTTTCACATGAGGTTTTCTCTCACACCTTCCTTTTTACCTCTAGTATTTAATTACCAAGATTCGCCACTGACTTACGTATTTTACGAGGGTTCAATTTCAGTTACGAATTCTCGTTTACGGTTTCGAACTACTTTTCGTAATTTGACCATAACTCCTAAACCGTAAGTCGGAATGTTTCGATTCTTGCGCCACCACGATCTATGACTCGAGAACTATAAGGTAAGTCCATAATATCACTAAGGTCAGGCATCTATCCTAACTGTTATGCTCAAATTTTAAGAGTTTACGAAATTTCAGCATTACGACGGCTATAACTCGGATATTTCCAAAATCAAAACCCTCCAAATAATCATTCAATCCACCACCAACACTCATGGGCACTATTTATCATCTCCCTCACTGTCTCAACAGGTCTTGGAGCCACAAAACATATATTAACCTTTTTATAACACCCACACAACATACATGTTCTAAATCATGAATACAAGCCATAAACATTATCAAATCTTATCTAAAACTCCATTAAAACTCAAATAAAAAACTAGGGTTCTTGAAGTTTATACCTTCCTTGGAGTATGTAAGACCTTAATAAACCTTGATCAATCCTTAGAACACCTTAACAAAGCTTGGATCATCCAAACAAAACAAGAAATCAAAGATTAGATCTTGAAAACACTATTCATCATCACTTTGATGATTTTTGAAAACTATGCTAGAGATGGAATTTGAAGCTCAAATTTCTAGGAGATCATGTTGATATAGTAAGGAACTTACATGATTTATTTCATGGCCATTGAAGGTCAAGAGGCTGGACTTTGAGTTTGCTAAAAAGGAGCAGATTTTTTTTTATCTTCATGGAGTTCTTGGCTTTGCTTCCTTTGTTTTGCTTTATGCCTAAATAATTTTAATACTTGGCATATATCTTGGATGCATCCTTTACTTTTGTGTTGTTAGCTTGCTAGTGGTCCAATTGTTGCCCTTCTATTGGTCCACTTGTTGGCACCACATTAAGCATACCCTTTTTGGCACAAATGCAACTTCATCACTACACTTGTAGTTGACTTACATGAAAGTCGCTTTGCTTACCCTTACTCCATCCACTTGCACATGTTTGTCTCTTGGTTCTCTGCTTGCTTCTTTGTCCGGTTATTACTCAATTCATTGATCGTTCGAAGGAATATCTCGAAGATTTCTAATTAGGGTTTTACCGGAAACCATCTTACTATTTATACTATCATTCTCAATTCTCTTTAATAATTCTTGAATCCAAATTCCTTAAATCTCTTCAATAAACCCTTAAGTCTTTATGTGTCCAGGAAATTCTCGGGGAAAATAAAAGTACTATTTTTCAGAATCCGACAGCTTTTACATACACTTATTTTCCCCCTGGATCACTAATACGAACTCGGAAATCCGTTCCGAATACTTCTATATAGTGTCGTCTCATAATATTCCTAAATCCATCAAAATCACTATTCATCCATTTTTCTTTACTCATCCTCTTAGGGTTGTACAATTGTCCCTAATCTCTTTCAATCGTTCCTTAACCTTTTTACGGACCTACTGGACCAATAACAGATATCGATTTGGATGACATAGGAATAATCTTCTCCTTTAGAATTATCAAATCTCAACTCCCTAGGAGATAGATAATTCTTATCTAAAGTGTCAACCAATAGTATTCTTCATGCCATATAAACATTTGAATCCAAATCTATTCCTTTCATTCATTATCTCAATCGTTACATCATAGTCGTAATCACTACTCGCCATTACCTCAGTACATAATAAAAAGTTTTAATTACATCCAAAATTTGGGGTTCTTACATTAACCATTAAACTAGGTGGTTGGATTTGCTTAAAAGTGTAACTGCCGGAGTATGAGAGTGCTGCGCTTTTTTTTTTTTGGCACATCTTCCCTTACGTCTCTAGTTATAAATCCATTTTAAAAAAATGTCTATTATCAATTTGAGTTGCAATACTTTGCCATTAATTGTTCAGTTATTTACGTCATTGCCAACAAAAAAAATTAAATCCTGTCCACAAGATATATTTCAATCTATTGATGATGATAGAATACTCCAAGTACTCCAAATAATAAGTACTCTTTAGAGCCAAACTCTTGAATTGTAATTGTATTTGAATTTTAACTACCTACCTATAATATACTGCAATACATATCAACGAGTCTTACACTAATGGTTAAATATTTGTATCTATATACTACCTCCGTCCCAACCAATACTTTACATTGTGGCTGGGCACGGAGGCCAATGATAGTGGGTGTAATATTGTTAAAATAAATGAAGTAGTGGATGTAATAGTGATTTTATTGTTAAAATAAGTGAAGTAGTGGGTGTAATATTATAAAGTGTTGAAAAAGTAGAGTGAAGTAGTGGATGTAGTAATGTATTTTATTGTTAAAAGTTACTATTTTTAGTAATGTAAAGAATTGGTGGGACGTCCTATAAAGGAAAGTGTAAAGAAATTAGAGGGACAAAGGGAGTAATTGATATCAAATCAGCTTGTATCAAATCAAATCGTATAACATTTAGAATCTCCGAATGGATCCCCGAGATGTAGTAAAATATTTGATTCACGAAGAAGAGGAGGAGGATGAGGAAATGGAGACTGATGTATCTATCTATGTGCAATCAAATCAGCAGATACATAAACCAATTCGTTATGTTGGGTCAGTTCTCAATCATCGAACCGTCAATCGTAATAGATCACAAGGTCATCAACGTATCTTTGAGGATTGTTTTACTGACAATCCTACGTATCCAGATTATGTTTTTCATAGGGGATTTCATATGTGAAGAAATTGGATCCATTTGTCACTAGATTATGTTCCATTTGTTTGATCAGCACCCATTTGTTTGATCAGCACCCGTAATTGGATCCAGTGAAATGTTTTGCCATGCTGAAATAAGCAATTCGTCCTTTTGTTTTGTAATTTTTTTGTTCATTGCCTTTTTTCATTTGCCTTTTGTGAAGAAAAACCTTGTAACTTTGTCCCATCTACACTTTCTGAGACTTCGTGAGAAACAAGAATTCTGAGTTGGTGTTGCAAACTCCTCATAAACAGAAAATTCTGAATTAAGAATATCCATAAAGGAAGACACTTTCTCACTAGAAACTGTTTCGAAATTTACCTAAAAAGTAATTGTTATAACAGAAAAATGTCATGTAAACTGCTTTAAATTTTGTAGAAATTGTTATGAAATAAATTTTATGATATTCACAGCTCCAGTCCCATCCATCAAATATTTATAAGAACCAGCCTCGCAAAATATAAAATCAATGAAGTGTTACAAAAGAAAATAACATCCCAAGCATTTGGAATTATAATGTGCTTTCATTTGCTATGGTTTTTGCTTGTATGTTTTGTAAAATTTTGATTTTATTGTTATCTTTGACTTACTATGTTTAAGTGCTTGGGAGCCTGCTGCTTAAAAAACAAATATCCCTTCTCAATCGCAACTCGCAAGTAATGTAAGGCCTGACTTTTAGTTTCTTGTGATCTCTTTCACATCGAGACTTGACCTACCAACACATTAGCTATAGAAAAACAATTTCTTACAAGATCGACAAAGTTTGCAATTTCTAATCAAAGAAGGCTTGAAAACCAAAATATATTAGAGCAAAATAAGATACCAAACACTAATAAAAGATAACACTATGTTAACAAATCAAAATATAGAATAATATTGAAAATTTGTTAAACCCATTATAATGAGATAACAAAATTAAAATTAAGAAAAAACCTGAGATTGATGTTCTTGAACAGCAGGTAGCGATAAGTTGTAGAAAGTTGAGATATTTGGAAATTCCATCATTTGATTTCAATTGGCAGTAGAACCATGAATTAGGATTGTGACAAGAGCAAGTGACACTTCCTAGTTCAGTGGTACAAAATGGAGGGAATATGATGTCTATGTAGATCAGATTTGCAGTGAAAAAAGTAACTTTAGCTTGATTCTATAAAGAATTTAATCACCAAGAAACAAAACTAAAGGATCGATTTGTTTAGATTGCTTAAAGAATTTAATCACCCACAAACTAAACGAAATCTGGATAAGAAAGTATAAAGGAATTAACCACCAACTTTCAAAGGTTTTGCAAGTATAAAAACTTACGATTTATTATCATCCAATTCTGGTCTCAAAAGATTACAATATAGGGGTATATATAGGCTAGGCAAATAACCTAAGCCATTAGGAATCCCAATCAGATTCAAAATCAGCTAGTTAGCTAATATTTGAGTCCAACTTGGAAACCAATCAAAATCCCTTTCAAGTGAAAGGTAAAAACTTGTAAGCCAAAAATCTACTAAATAAATATATAATAATTGGCCCAATCCAACAAACCAGCCCATGTTGGTAATTAAGCTGACAGTTGGCTTTGTAATATTGCCCAACCAATGTACATGTATAGGATCGAGTGAAAAGAAGTACAAAGCCACATTTTTCTCCATAAGAACAAGAACATCAGACCCCGCATCATCCTCTTCTTCTTCGAAAACAATTGTCCTCAATTGAGCAATATCATCATCATGAATGTAAGGAGCCAAATCCCCAACATTGAAAGTTGCACTTACACCGAACTCACCTGGTAGTTCCAACTTAAACGCATTGTCATTGACCTTCTCCAAAATTTTAAATGGACCTTCTGATCTTGGCATAAGCTTATTCTTCCGCAAATTAGGGAACCTTTCTTTTCCTAAATGAAGCCACACTAGATCACCAACCTTGTATTTATGCTGCTTGCAGTGTTTGCTAGCCAATGTTTTGTATCTTTCATTCACCTTTTCGATCCTCGCTCTTACTTGTGAATGCAATTTTAACATTGCTTCAGCATTTGTCTTAGCATCAACATGTGCATACCCTTCTCTAGGCAAAGGAATCAGATCAATAGGAAGCCTTGGATTTAAGCCATAAACAACTTCAAATGGAGAGTGTTTGGTCGTATATGTAGGCGAACGATTATAAGCAAATTCAGCATGTGAAAGCTTCACATCCCAATCCTTTGTAGTCTTACTTACCAAACCACGTAGCAAAACTCCTAGAGTGCGGTTTGTAACTTCGGTTTGCCCATCAGTTTGAGGATGGTGTGAAGTGCTAAAACATAATTTAGTACCTAGCAGCTTCCACAAAGTTTTCCAGAAATAGCTCATGAACTTAATATCTCGATCACTCACAATAGTCTTTGGAACACCATGTAGACGCACAACATCTTTGAAGTACAAATCAGCGACTTTCAATGCATCATCAGTCTTGTGGCATGGAATAAAATGTGCCATCTTAGAAAACCTATCCGCAACCACCATAATTGAATCATTACCTCTTTGTGTACGAGGTAAACCAACTATGAAATCCATGGAGACGTCTTCCCAAGGAAATTCCGGAATAGGTAGAGGTGTGTACAACCCTTGATGAAAAATACTCTTTGCATTTTGACAAGTTGCATAACGAACAATAACACCTTGAACATCCCCCAACATCTTTGGCCAGAAAAAGTGCTCTTGAAGAATATCCAAAGTTTTATTGATACCAAAGTGTCCGGCAATACCTCTTCCATGAGCTTCCCTGACCAAAAGCTCTTGAATAGAACAAGAAGGAATACGTAAAAGATTCCCTTTGAAAAGAAAACCATCTTGAAGTACATAGGTTTGAGTTGAACCCTTTGAGCATTCTTCAAATATGGGCTGAAAGTCGACATCTTCTTTGTAGTATTCTTTAATCAATTCAAATCCAGGCAACCTGAAATTAAAAATACCAAGCAAAGCATATCTTCTAGACAAAGCATCAACAACCACATTATCCTTACCTTGGTTATACTTCGAAGAAAAGTTGAAAGATTGAAGGAATTCTACCCACTTAGCATGTCGTGGATTAAGTTTCTGCTGCCCATGATATATTTTAGAGCTTCATGATTTGAATGCGAGATGAAATGATGAGGCCTCAAATAATGACTCCAATAATCAAGTGCTCGCACGATTGCACAAAACTCCTTATCATAGGTAGAATAATTAAGCTTTGCTCCCCCTAACTTCTCACTAAAATAAACAATAGGTCTCTTCTTTTGTACCAAAATAGCCCCAATTCCAACACCACTAGTATCACATTCTACTTCAAAAGGAGTCAAAAAATCAGGCAAAGCTAGTATAAGTGTCTCACACAATAATTTCTTTATAGTCTCAAAAGCCTTTTAGGTAGCCCCATTCCATTCGAACCTTCCTGTTAGGAATAATTCATGAGTTGTTACGTTAAGAATAGAATTTGCACATACTTCTTGTATATCCTGATCTTATAAAGGATTTAGCACTTTGTATAGGATATATGTGTTAGACAGTTGTAGAGTTAAGTCAGGAACATTATGTCAAGGACTACATTTCAGGAACTATGAGCAGATCCTGATACGACAAGACAGATACTGATGGATGTCGAGTCCTGATGCAAGGTGAAATCCTGATATCAGTCATACTACTGATGATGTCATTACGGATACTACAGAAATTGGAAAGTGCTATAAATAGGATCGTTATTTTGAAGAACAAGCAAGAAGGTATCATAAAGGAAAGAGTTTACTATTGATGGAAACTATCAACTGGACGGCAGAACATTATCATGTATAGATCATAACTTTCTGTTATTAGTTGATAGGTAGCATTATAAATACTCTCTCTATATCATTGTAAAAAACAAGTAAGGTTTGTATTCGAGAGTTCGAAACAAACAGAGAGAGATTTGTATTGAGAGCAGCTGCTAAAGGTATTGTACATCTTTGGTAGAGTTTGTATTTGATCTTATTTAATACAAACAAGGTTGATTCATTCATTTGTTCTTGTTCATCTAATTAAGAAAAAATCAGACACGATTACTTAACTTGTATTCAACCCCCCCTTCTACAAGTTATTCGAGTTAACAATTGATATAAGAGCAGGTTGATTTCGAATAATCATAAAGATCTGCAATCATATCTGGTTACAAGGATGGTAATACTAAGATCCCTATGCTCAAGAGAAACGAATATACTCTATGGGAAGTGAAGATGTTGCATCACCTGGAAGCAACAGATCCTGATTATCTTGACAGAATAAGAGATGGGCCTTTTGTTCTAACAAGGGTTATTGCTCAAGCAACTATCGAAGAAAAAGTTGTTCCAGAGCACACGACAGAGAAGCTTAAATCTGAATGGTCAGATAAGGACAAGGAGAACGTTCTTAAGGAAGCTAAAGTGAGAAACATATTATTCAACAGTCTTGATTCTATTCTCACTAACTATGTTCTCTCTTGTAAGACTGCTAAGGAGATATGGGACAATCTAAAGGTTCACTGTAAGAACCCCAAATTTTGGATATAATTAAAACTTTTTATTATGTACTAAGGTAATGGTGAATAGTGATTACGACTACGATGTAACGATTGAGATAATGAATGAAAGGAATAGATTTGGATTCAAATGTTTATATGTCATGAAGAATACTATTGGTTGACACTTTAGATAAGAATTATCTATCTTCTAGGGAATTGAGATTTGATAATTCTAAAAGGAGAAGATTATTCTTATGTCATCCAAATCGATATCTGTTATTGGTCTAGTGGTTCCGTAAAAGGGTTAAGGAACGATCGAAAGAGAACCGGGACATCTATATAACCCTAAAAGAATAAGTAAAGAATAAGTGGTGAATAGTGATTTTGGTGGACGTAGGAATATTATTAGACGACGCTATATAGAAGTACCCGGAACGAAATTCTGAGTTCGTATTACGATCCAGGGGGAAAAAGAGTGTATGTAAAAGCTGTCAGATTCTGAAAAATAGCACTTTTATTTTCCCCGAGATTTCCCTGGACACTGATAGACTTAAGAATTTAACGAAGGGATTTAAGGAATATAAATTCAAAAGTTAGTAAGAAAGATGGAGAATGATAGTATTAATATTAAGAAGATTCCCGGTAAACCCTAATTAGAAATCCGTGGAATATTCCTACGAACGCTCAATCGAAACGAGCAATAACCGGACAAAAGAAACAAGAAGAGGAAGCAAGAGTCATGCATAAGCCACTAGAAATATCTAGCAACCAAGTGGGCTCAAGTAACTAGCTTGGTTATGGGATGAACAAGTACTTAGCTAAATCCAACTCCAAGTTAGCTAGCAACCATTTAAAACACAACACATGTCTTGCCCAATTGCATCATGCATGACCACACCACCTTTAATAAAGCTACTTTAGCTAGATATTATCAAGATGAGGTGTATTATGCAAGAGAACCAAGCAATCAAAGATCAAAAAACTCCATTCTCTCCATTTTGTTCAAACTGCCCAGCAGAACACCCTCAAAGAAGAAAATTCATATCTCCATTTCTATCCATGATAAAATCACCAAATTTTGACCACAGCCTCTCCACTCCATGGGAAATATTCGTTCAAAACTTCATGGCAATTTAATGAGTATAGCCTAGTCAAATCTCCTCCCCAAGTTGAAGAAACCAAACTGCCCCGTTCTTGACAGTTTCTGTCCAGCGGAAAAAGGGGGCTTAAAACCCTAGCTAGGAAGCTTCAAATTTGATGAACTAGGACTCAAAACAAGGCTTATGAAGAGGTCAAGATGTGGTAAAAATTTGAGAGCCAAACTCTTATTTTTCGATTTTCTATGATTTTTACAAGTATAGGGTGAATAGTAACTTTCAAGAAACTAACATTGTTTTTCTTGATTCTTTTGGATGATCTAAGCTTTGTTAATGAAATCTATGGACTATACAAAGCTTACTAAGTGCATACACACTCCAAGGAAGGTATAAACTTCAAGGACCCAAGTTTTTGTTTTGAGTTTTAATGGAGTTTTAGATGAGATTTGGTGATGATGTTAGTATAAGCATGTTTACATGATCATGTAGTTGTTCTTAGTAGTTATTTAGTAATGATTCAAGTCCTTGATGATTTTGAGGTTAAGATCAGTGGTTTTAGGACTTGTGGATATGAGAATCATGTTTATGAATTGTGTTGATGCCCGGTATGGCTTGGTTGTGTTGTTACGATTTTAAAAATGTCCGATTTATAGCCGTCGTAATGCCAAATTTTTGTTAACACTTAGAAACCGAGCATGAAAGTAAATATTAATTCCTGACCTTGATAATATTATTACTGGTCCTTGTAGATCTCGATCCATAGATTGTTTTGGCACGAGAATCGAAACATTCCGACTTACGGTTTAGGAGTTATGGTCAAATTACGAAAAGTAGTTCAAATCCGTAAACGAGAATTCGTAACTGAAATTGAACCCTCGTAAAATACGTAAGTCAGTGGAAAATCTTGGTAATTAAATACTAGAGGTAAAAAGGAAGGTGTGAGAGAAAACCTCATGTGAAACGGATCGTTTTCCGATTTTATAAAAATGTTGGAATCAAAGTTAAACGCGAACGAACCCCTAAAAACCCGCTTGGTTATAACTTTGGTAAAATACTTAGAAAACGAACGATAAAACTCGAGGTATAATCAAGGTTCGTAATCGATCGACTTTAGAACTTATAGGACCTAGGTATAGACCGAGCGTGGGTATGATGACATGTCGTAATAACGAACAAATGTTGGATCGTATCAGTAATAAAAAGAGTTACACTAAAAGGTGTATAACGAGATAATTCGAAAACGTGTTTCGATTTTAGTGAAGTTATACCTAGACTTTTAAAACGTGTTAAGTGGTTAATCTCGAAAGTTCTGATTGTTTTTAGATCATCGAGCAGACCCAGGACACATCATCTCCACCCACACCTGATTACCAAGCAAGTGTTCAAAACTTTGAACCTGTTGTTGTGATAATATATATATATATATATATATATATATATATATATATATATATATATATGTGTGTGATTGCCATTTTACATATGCCATAGCATGCATGCCTATTGTCAAAATTATATTATGATACTTGTTCCCTGAATTGATATTGGCTTATAGACTAGATACAAATTATCAGTGATAAGCCGGATTGTTTTGGTAAGACCCTTAGCGAAGGGCATATGATATTCATTCTAAATATAGACCGGGAGTCGGTATTTTGAGAGATAGATAGTTGTGGAAACCCGGAGGGATTCCAACGACAGATTATTATTTATCTGAGGAATGTTATTATTAAACGTTATTTATATTCCCATAAAGTATCAATTACTTGGAAATATTTCGAGGAATGTTATTCGAGTATTATCTCAGTCGAGAGATATTAAATGAATGTTAGTTTCGAATATTCATTTAGAGTTGATTATTTAATGAATATTATTTTGATATTCATTATAAGGTTATTTATTAAATGAATATTACTTTCGAATATTCATTTAAGGTTTTATGTACTTGATGAATATTATTTTAAAATATTCATTGGAAGTTCTATTTACTTAAGGAATATTATTTCGATTATTCCTTTAAAGTTTTGATTACTAAATGAATATTATTTGGATATTCATTTAGAAGATTATTTACTAAATGAATATTATTTTCAAATATTCATTTAAGGTCTGACTTATTTATTAAATATTATTTAAATATTTATTGTTGTTTAATTATTTAATGAATATTATTTTGAATATTCATTTAAGGAGAGATTTAGTTAGTGAATAATTCTATATATTCATTCGAGGATTACTTACGAGCAATATTATGATTTAATAATATTCCGTAATTAATATTGATTTAATAAATATTCTTGGAATATTTATTCAATTCTTTTAAATTCTTTTTAAAATGCTTTATATTATTCGGAGATTATCTTTCACCTCCAGATATTATGAAAAATATTTCGGAGTCTTTTTACGACTATTTTATCAAAGAAAGGTTCCCAGCTCTTTATTTTTCATTTAAATCTATCTAACAAGGATTTAAATGCTCGCTCAAACTTCCATATTATAGGGGAACCTACTTGAGCAATGTTATTTATCTTGTAGACTTCCCGGTCATAAATCTCATAATTTATCCTTTTCACTCGCAACTTGGTTGCTATGGACTCATTAAGTCTGTGTGTACCTTCTCATCATTCGAGGGGTAAGATTGTTGGAACAAGTTGATATCCATTAACAAGCAAAAGCTTGGGAAATGTTGGTGAATTTTCCTTTCCAACTAGATACGACTACTTTGTGGAGTCTTATCAACAAGTATTTCACTTGGGGAAGGGAGGACAAACTCTACGTTTCAATGCTGTGGATTTATTCGAACTAGGAGTCGTGTGTAAGAGGCCGAGTCGCGCGGTCCATCACAAGGCCTAACCATTGGCCAGGGAGTTACTATTAAAGGCAATCGACAAGTGGAGCCGTCAGTTCTTCCTTCTACCGGTAGTAAACTATATTGGGCTGTACCATCCCCGACTGATCATCAGGGAGTGGGACAGCTGGCGCGTGATAACTCCAGTATTGGTTCATCTCCCAAATTTGGAATTCCCTGCAACACGTATCGAAGAGACTTCTTTCAGGTTGTAGGACTTCGAAAAATGTTAATAACTAGAATTGCAATATTTTCCTTGCAAGTTCCTCTTTATATGATAAATGATAATATCTTGCTTATTTTGACTTAGCAGATATTTCCACAAAATAAATACTTTAAGTTACCTTGTAACTTCATCGTTCATATTATACTGGCATCATTTCTGTAAATGCATGGCATATGGTTTGAAAGATACTTTTGAACTGTTATATATTATCGTTCAGTTAAACATTATTGTTGGTGGGTTAGTGCTCACCCTTGCTTTATTATTATATCACAACAACAGCTAGACCAGATGACTCGCACAAGGCGCACTCGACACTGGCGGGGACGATGAGACTACCATAGCCGAAGACAAAGCTATTGGTAGGATAGATTCATTCTTTCAGTACCAAATATATGGGCTGGTATGACTTATGATAATGGATGGCAAAGAGTAAGTATTCACATTGTAATTCTTTTTGGATTGTAAGAACTCATAATTTGCTTAATAAAATTTGGTAGTTACTCTGATTTCATCTTTGGGACTATAACGGGTGTGTTTTATGTTATTGTTTTGGGTCACAAGGTTGTAATTTAATATTTATGTTGAGTTGTGGATGGGAATTAAGACGGTAATGACCAGATCCCTGACCCCGGATCTGGGGGTGTTACATTCACTGTGAAGGAACAAAACCTATCAGGAAGAATATGAGGACACTTCTCATACAACAGTATGAGTACTTTGAATCCAAGTCTGGTGAGTCACTTACTGATACCTTTGATAGGTTTACTAAACTCATCAATGAGATGGCCATGCACGGCAAATATTATGACTTGGAGGATATGAATACTAAGTTCATGAAAGCCTTGCCTGATTTCTATAATGAGAAGATATCTGTAATTGAGGAAGCTAATGATCTGGATGAAATATCATTAGAGGTAGTCTATGGAAAACTTAGGGTTTATGAACTTGACAGGCAACATGAAAAGAGCAGGAGTGAAGGAAAGATGAAAATTGTTGCACTCATTGCTCAATCTGAATTAAAGAAGCTTCCAGAGGAAAAGTCTGAATCTATTGAAAGAGACTCAAGGAAGAAAAGGAACAAAGAAAGTTCTAAGTCAGAGACTGCAGATACAGACTCTGACAACAGTGATTTTGAATCAGAGATGCAGGAACTCTTTTCTATGTTTGCTAAAGCTTTCAAGAAAGGAAGATTCAACAGAAGAAGATTTAGCAAAGGATCTTTTCAAAAGAAAGAGGAGAAGAAGAGTGACAAAGGCAAAAGTACAATTGTCAAGCTCGATAAGGCCAAGATCAAGTGCTTTAACTGCAGCAAGCTTAGACACTTTTCAAGTGAGTGTAAGAAGCCTAGGAATTCAGGAAAAGGTAATGCACTCATGGTCACACAGAAGGATAGGGCAGACTCCAGTGATTCTGAAGATGAATTGGATTATGATAACATTGCTTTGATGGTAATTGCTTCAGACAAGCCTGGATCTCCAAAGAAAACTTCTTCATCTTCTGTCAAGGTATCTCTTCACTCTCTTGATTCATTTGATAGCTTAGATTCTGATGATATTAGAACTATCCATGCTGAGTTTAAGAATCTTATGACTAATTTCAGAATTCTTACTAGTGAAAAATATGATCTTAAGATTAAGAATGATGAATTAGTTGGTAGAAATAATATTCTTGAATCTGAGTTAATTCAAATGGAACATTATAGGTTAAGTTCTGATAAAGCTAAGCATGATTATAGTGTTATTCTTGAGGCTTATGACTATGTCAGAAAAGAACTAGATGAAGAGAGAGATAGGTTTCACATGTGGAATACATCTTGCAAAAAGACTCAGGACATTATCAATAATCAGATACCTGGTAAGGTTTATGCCTTAGGTTTTGAGAAGGATAAAAGTGAAACTCCTGTAGCTGTTGTCCTGAATGATAATAGTAAAGTAGAAGCTAGCACATCTAAATCTGAAGGTAAGAAAAAAATTCCTGAACCGAATCATGTTAAATTTGTTGATTCAAATGTTACCCCAGTTGTACACAAGAGAATTAACAATAATAGTTCAGATGAAAAAGTGTTAGAGAAACCTAAGAATGTCAACATAGGCTTTCTGTCTAAGTCTCAGCTGAAATAGAAACTAGAAGGTCTTTCAGAGTCTAGCAAGATCAAGAGAAATAGGAATGGAAAAGAAGGTATTAACAAAGAGAATAATTAAAACAACGTACCTGATGCACCTAGGAAGAAATGCTATAAGTATGGAAATCATAATCATTTGGCCCTAGACTGCAATCAAAAACCTTCTTGGAAAATTGAGTCCAGATTCCCCAAGACTCAGAAAATTCAATACCAACCACAAAAAGCTTGTTACCATTGTGGTAGTTTACTTCATTCCAATTATATGTGTAAAGAATATCATAAACTGTATTATGACTATTATTCTCTGAAATCTGAAACTCCTAGTCACAAACAGTTTATGAAATCAGAGTCTAAGGTTAACTCTGTAACAGGTAAATCCAAAGCAAAATCTTCTAAGCCTGTTGTTTCTACATCTAGTAAGAAAGGATCCAATCAAAGTTGAGTCCTAAAAATTTCTAACTAGTTACTTTTTTGTTTGCAGGGCACATGAAAGGAGCATTCAATTATCTTTGACAGTGGATGCTCTGGACATATGACTGGAAAGAAGTCCCTGCTTACAAAGTTTGAGAGGAAAGCTGACCCAATAATATCTTTTGGAGATGGCAACAAAGGAGAAACTCTGGGATATGGCTCAATTGTTTTGGGGAATGTCATCATAGAAAACCTAGCACTGGTGGAAGGCTTGAAACACACACTTTTAAGCATAAGTCAACTGGGTGATAAAGATTACCAATTAATCTTTGACAGAGAAGGATGCAAAATCTTGAATATGAAGAATGGAAACATTGTTCTAACTGGTCAGAGACATGGTAACATTTATGAAGCCAGCTTGAGTGATACGTCTAAAGGAACTGTTAGATGTCTTTACATCAAGGCAATAAATGAAGAAAGCTGGAATTGGCACAAGAAGCTCTCGCATCTTAACTTTAAAAAGCTTAATCAACTTGTTAAGCACAATCTAGTGAGAGGCCTACCTCAGGAAAAATATGTACAAGATGGACTTTGTGATGCTTGTCAGCTTGGTAAACAGAAAAGAACCACTTTCAAGAGCAAGACAGAAAATTCAATTACTGAACCATTTCACATGCTGCATCTTAATCTATTTGGTCCAGTAAAAATTATGTTTGTTAGTAAGAAAAGATATGCTCTAATGTTAGTGGATGACTACACAAGGTTCACATTGGTATTCTTTCTACATAAAAAGGATGAAGCTCCTCAGCAAATCATTGATCTTGTCAAGAATATTCAGAATAACTCTGAGTACAAAGTCAAAGTACTTAGGAGTGACAATGGAACAGAATTTAAGAATTCTACAATGGAGGAGTATTGTGCCGACAATGAAATTACTCAACAGTTTTCTGCACCTGGAACAGCTCAGCAGAATGGTGTAGTAGAAAGAAAGAATAGAACTCTCATAGAGGCAGCTAGAACCATGCTTGTAGATGCAAAGCTTCCAACCTATTTCTGGGCAGAAGCTATCAACATTGCATGTTTTACTCAAAATTGTACCTTGATAAATAGTCATGGTAAGACTCCTTATGAGATGATCAAAGGAAAGAAACCAAGTGTGAAATACTTTCTTTGGATGCAATTGCTATGTCCTGAAAGTTCATCCAGTACAACTTGGAAAATTTGAAGCCAAATCGGATAAAGGAATCTTTCTAGGATATTCTGCATCAAAGGCCTTCAAAGTTTATAATCTCAGAACTCACATTGTTATGGAATCAATTCATGTTGCATTTGATGACAAGAAGTTTGGAATTTTGCAAACTGATGAAAGCCATGATAATTTGGAATTTGAAAATCTTAAGGATTCTGAGACACTCTCCAGTGATGATGAAAGTTCTCAAATTGAAATATCTATTGCTTCTCAAAGGAATGCTACTGTTGAGGGGGAGCAAGTTAATCAGGGAGATCATAGTGCTCATCAGGAGAAGACTAGTCATTCAGAGTCTACTCCATCAGGAACTGATCCTTCAGAGACTAGTGAAGGAAGATCAGAAACTAGCAGCAGTATGGAGTCTACTGATTCTATTGATCAAGGGGGAGCTTTTGAAGGCAGAGAAAGTTCTTCTACAAGAGATACCACTAACTTAGGGGGAGAATCTAGCAGGAGTAATCTACCACCTGTTAGAAGATGGACAAGGGATCATACCGAAGATTTGATTATTGGTGATCCAAACAGTGGTGTTCGAACTAGAAGATCAATTCAAAATGAATGCTTGTACAATTGTTTTCTCTCAAAGAATGAACCTAAGAAGGTTGAAGAAGCCTTACAGGATCCTGATTGGGTAATTGCAATGCAGGAAGAATTAAATGAGTTTGAGAGGAACAAAGTCTGGAAACTAGTACCAAGACCTAAAGATAGATCTATTGTTGGTGCGAAATGGGTTTTCAGAAATAAGCTAGATGAATCTGGTATGATTGTAAGAAACAAAGCGAGACTGATGGCCAAGGGTTACTCTCAGGAGGAAGGCATTGATTATGATGAAACCTTTGCACCTGTAGCAAGATTGGAAGCAATCAGGATGTTTCTTGCATTTGCAGCTCATTCAAAGTTCAAGGTATACCAGATGGATGTAAAGAGTGCTTTCCTAAATGGCAAGCTTGATGAGGAAGTATATGTGGAGCAACCGCCTGGTTTTGTTGATCCAAAGTTTCAAAATCATGTCTACAAACTTGAAAAGGCACTCTATGGACTAAAGCAGGCACCAAGAGCATGACAGGAAAAGCACTACAGGTACATGTCAATTCTTGGGAAACAGATTGATTTCTTGGGCAAGCAAGAAGCAACAATCAGTTTCAACCTCAACTGCAGAAGCTGAGTACATTGTAGCAGACAGTTATTGTGCACAACTCCTTTGGATAAGAAATCAGTTGATGGATTATAGTATGACACTTAGTAATATTCCTATGTTTTATGATAATACTAGTGCTATCAAAATTGCAGAAAATCCAGTTCAACTTTCAAGGACTAAGCACATTGATGTAAGGTATCATTTTATTAGAGAACATATTAAGAATGGTACTGTGGAACTTCATTTTGTTCCTACTGACAAACAGCTTGCAGATATTCTAACTAAACCACTTGATGAGGCTACATTCATTAGATTGGTTAGTGAGTTAGGAATGTTAAATTTCTAGATGTTTAACATCTGAATAAGTAGCAAGGTATGTTGTTTCAGCTTATAGACTTGATATCTTTGTCAGGATCTATATTTGATAGTTAAATGCTTAAGCTGTAACATTTTACTATGATAAATTACAGTATGATAGACTTGATAATAATCATCAGGATCAGGATTGCTATCAGGATGCTGACATCATCAGGATTTCTGTGTCAGGATCAGGATTGCTATTAAGATGCTGACATCATCAGGATTTCTATGTCAGTATCAGGATTGTGAAAATTGTTTAGTCTATGACTTAATGTTTCAAATTCTGAAGTTCAATTTATTCAGTGGTCAAATTCTGAGCTTTGTTAAGTCTATATTAGCAAGTTTTAACACATGCATACTGATAATTTGTACTTTATCATTCTAATAAACAAACAATAGACAAGTAAATAACAAGAAAACTTGTATTTTCATTAATCAAAAGCATTACATACATGAAAATGAAATACAAACTTCTTTTGTCTAACTTCTACTGATAATCCTATTCTTGTCTAATGTTATGGCTATTGGATTTTGCTTCTTTCATGCATCTAAGATACAGGACGAGGAGCATGCTAAAATGCATTTGGGGATTTTAACAATCCCATCTTCTCTTGAATTTATTCTCAGGATGACTTGAATGAGAGCAGCTGGTACAATCCCATGTTATTGAGGACTGATGGATAAATGAATAACATCTCCATCAAGATCAACCCCAGACTCTTCACCAAATTCTTCATCCTCAAGGTGTGAAGAGATTAGAGGAGGATTTTGTTCAACTGGTAGATGTTTTAGAGGAGGTTTTTGGATATCATTTGGGTTGATACCAACCATATCTAACTCGATGAGAAAAGTCATCTCTCCTAAGAGATAGTCCACTTGCTCTTGATCATCAAGAGCATAGAACTTCTCAGAGGAAATGAACCGAAAGTTAGGGTTCATATGAATATTTGGGTTGAAAGCCATTAGGAAAGGAGTGGTTTACAGAGAAAAGATTGGAAGGTTTTTGGAGTGAAGAATGGCATAAGACGTCAGTTGGTTTTATAGAAAGATGTGAGAAGCTGAATAGTCACTTGGAGATTATCAATGCAGTCAGTCATTATTATTGCGCGTGACTGTATTTCTTGTATTTTCAAGAAATGTTAAACGTATCTAACCAATTGATTTTGTTCAAATTATTGTTTATGTCTTTTTCAGATAAAAGAAAATGCCACGTGGAACTCCATTTAGTCTCTGGAATCAGGCTGATATTGACCAGGAATTACAAGTGTGATCACATCAGGATTTGTGATTATTGCTATTTAGAAATCATATTGAAATTTGTGATTATCTTGATGAGAAGATCACATTAGGAGAAGGAAGCTGATCAGTATTGATTTTTATCTTGATTATACCCTGATTTATTTAATTGAAATCAATTTTGGATTTTATTTTCCAAAAAATCGTGGGTAATTGCATTTTTCAGGGACTGACACCTGTCAACCTACGTGTCAACGTGGGATAGTGGGTTTTAAGGATTTTTGAAATATACTTGTTTTGAAACTCTAATTGTTTATTGCTTTCTCTAAATTCATATTTTCTAAAGCAGAAACATTCTCGAGTTCTCAAAATCACTAATCAATTTCAAGATTTCTCAAGTTCTCTACAGATCAAAATGGCAGCTCAAAGAAGACTACCCAAATCAGTAGCTTTCAAGTTTGGTGACTTTGATTTTATGATAAAAAATCATGTTGTAGCTATCACCAACAAGGAAGGGGTGTCAACTGATTTTCACCCAATTATGGACTTTTTTGCGAAAGGACCATTAAGTTATGCCTTGACAGCATCTCCACAGATTAATCAAGCTGTTGTTTCACAAGCTTGGGAGAATGCTGAGGTAATTGACTCTGTTCAGAGTCAATTAGGTAAGATTGTTCTACACTTAGGACAAGACTCATTTGATATTACTGAATCTGTTGTTAATTCAGTACTTCACTTACCTGTTAGTATGAATTTTGAGAATGTACCATCTGATGATAATGTTAGAACTATGTTATCTGAGTTAGGTTATAATGGACCTCTTGATAACATGAGCCAGTTAAATAGATCCTTTCTTAGGAAAGAATGGTCTTTCTTCTTTGACCAACTCGCTAAATGTTTTACTGGTAAATGTAGTTCTTTTCAACAAATTACTACTGTTACATCCCACATTGCATATAGTTTACTTTATAACAGAGTAATTAACATTGGTCACATTATTTGAAGTCAGATGTGTATCAAACTTGGGTCAAGAGATCAAGATAGGAAAATGGTTTATTATCACAGATTCATGCAATTGCTTATTAACCATTTTATTTCTGATGTTGAAGCTAGGTTTGGTAGAGAACACTGTGTTTCTTCTTATGTATAGTAAAAGAGAATTTTCTCTGACATTACAAAGAAGGACAGTGAAAAGAATCTATATGAAATACCTGCAATACACTATCCACAACATGTTCAGGTACTTCTAAGAACTCATCTTCCTACTATCTATAATTCTTCTTTCTTCTGTGATGAAATGACTCAGGAATCTCATTTGGTGGAGAACCCCCCTGTGTCTACCCAAGTAACCCAAAACATTATAGTCTCTGAAATAATTCAAGAACCAAATTTTGATCCACAACCTATTGTTTCAAAGAAACCAACCTCTGGTGTTTCTCAAAAGACATCAGTTGTAAAGAAGAGAAGATTTGTTGTTTCAAGTAGTAGTTCTAGTGAAGATGATGATAATATATCTCTTGCTGAGAGAGTAGAATTGAAGGATGTAATTCAAATTTCTAAGCTAGGACAAAGAGATGAAGCACCTAGTCACAGCCAGGCTGAAGTCTCCCAAAAGGCATTAGTAATTAAAAAGGGAAAAAAGTTACTGGATACTGTCTCTCAAAAGACTGTGTCTATTGAAAAATGATCTCATCCCAAGATTACTTCTGTGTCTACACCTCTTGAGTCTTCTCAAGATAAATCTTTTGCTCACTATACCAGGAGAACAAGGAGAAAGATTCATTTGTCACCTTCACATACAGAGTCTAGTCCAACTAACATTATACAGGTCTCTACAAATAAAGCTGTATACAAGTCAGCAATTGACAAGAGAGATCTTGATATTGATTCTTCATGGGAAACAACATTGACATACAGACTGGCTATGAAGGTTATTTCTGGAAAAGTAAAGCTTTCCAGGCCTGTTCTACAATTTCTGGTTGAAAGAGTTCCAAGACTATCATTTCCTGAGGAATATGGACTTCTACATCAAAGACTTGACTTAATGAAGATGTATTTTTATGTATCTGTCAGAGAGGAATTATGCAAGTCATTTGGATTTTCTAAGCATGGTGCACTTCAATCACTTCATACATATTTGTTTCACAAAGATTTCATTGTTGAAGATGCTCCAGCTAAAGGTGAACAAAAGGAGGTAGTAGATATTGGAATGCAGTCAACAGGAGATACTATTGCACTAGTGGTGAATAGTAGGATAGATCATATCACAATCACTGCAACACAAGAACCATCTAGTTAGAGGTTGGATGACTCAGGAACTGTGATAGTTGATGTTGAAAGGTCTTCTGTGATGACTGAAACTGCAAGTGAGATACCCTATGATATGGGAGGAATGACTTTGATTAATTTTCCTGAAGATCAAACAAATTATGTTCAGTCAGAGTCTATCCACCTTGAGGGTGTGTCTCAGCAAACAACACTTGAAGACGGTAACACACAAACTATAATGTCTAATGAAGTATTACTGAAGGCATTAAAGTCTAGTGTAGAACCTGAAAGTGGTATACTGGAGCCTGTAGTCTCTGAAAAGACAGTAGATGATTGTGAGGGTTCAGAGACTATGGCAGCTCACTCCATGGAGAAAACCTCAAGCCCCTTACTATATGAGGAACCCTCCTTCCATGTGAGTTCAGGTATAAAAACTTCTTCTAACCCCTATTTTTCTATAGGTCATGATAGCACTTATCCAAATTTGAGTGATATACCTGAAAAGATGGACATAGATCCACAAACAGAGAGGCTGGCTCCTGACCAGGCAAAAGGAGAGGTAGAAAGAGTGTTGACTTTAGATAGTCAAAGTGAGAATGAGGGTATGGATGATCAACTCCATAGTGAGGGAGAGAAAATTAGAAAACCACCATCATTTGATTTCTTGGATCAGGTTTTTCCTGACTCTTGGTCTGACAATCTTGGTATGGATGCTGGTACTATTCTTTTATCAAAATGTATGAGAAGAATGACTTAGCAAAGCTAGAATTTAAAGCTCAGAAACAAAAATAAAGGCTTGTAGGAATCATCAACAGAAGAGGTGAAAGGCTAAGACAATCTCTTACTTCACATGCACCAGAAGAACTTCTTAATGATCCTAGTATTTCTTTTTATGTACTTCCAATATCAGCTAGAATTGAGACATCAACTGTATCTGATCACTCTAAGGAGGAGTCAGGATTTGTAGATGTTAGTACACAGAATACTGGTGAAGGACAGGATGTTCATATTTCAGCTCCAAATTAGAAAGGTGAAGATGTTTGTAATTCTACTCAAGTATTATTATGATGTGCTAGAAATTAAGATTTAAATATTGATTGCAAGTGCATAATCTCGTTTTAGTAAATTTAGATTCGTTCCGCAGAGACTAATATTTTCGCGATCCTTAATTTTCAATGTAATCAAATTAGAACAAGTTTGATTTTGGATGATTTTGATTTTTACAAATTAAAATGAAAACTAAATGAAATTTTAGACTATTTTAAACTAATTTTAAACTAAATTATTCTAATTTATTCTAAAATTCTAAATTATTCTAAATATTTTCTAAGATTATTCTATAAATTATTCTAAAATTAATCTAGAAATTAATCTAAAAATTCTAAATTTGAATTAACACTAAATTTTATTTACAGGAAATTTTAAAGGAAATTCGAAATAACCTATTCGTAAATTTAACTAAGCCATTAACAATCCAAAAACGAGAATTTCAATTCAACTCGAAGTTTCGAACACCCAATAACAGCAAAATAAACTAAAACTCATTATAATTTCGGGAGCATTCACATAACCGCTACTCTCATTGTCTGGTCTAAAGAGAAATTCGTACACACAGATTATTAAGATGTATGCAACATAAAATAATCAAACCTAAACATTATTTACGCCAACACGTCAAATGAAATAGATTCTACAGCCCTTATACAGAATTCACTTCGCACAAAACAGGAAATAATGGACAGAGAAATAAAAGAAGAAGAAAAGAGTGAAAACAAGAACAAAAGGGGGGTACACAAACAAAACCAAAACACAAAAACTCGTAAATTAAACACAGCGATTACAACTCAGTCACTACTACTCGGAACTCGCAGCAACTCGGAACAGCCACTCGGTGGAAACAGAACAGACTCAGTTACAACTCGGGAGACTACGAACTCGTTCGATATTGCCATTCAACCAATATATGCAACAAACACAGGGGGAAGGGGATTTTGCGGGAACAGAAATTGTGGCAAACTAGAAATTGTGGTAAACGCAGCAAAATTTCGAACTAGCAGCAATGAGTTGACTTGGTAAACAAATCCAAAAGCTCAGCCGAAACTCAATGAAAATCAAACAACCACTCGTGAACAAATAACTCAGCCTAAACTCGCAAAAATGCAACAAAATAAACATCGATTAAAAGGCTAAAATGAAGAAAAAGAAATGGGGGAAGGGTGTGTGTGTGTATAGGACTCGAAAAAAAAATTTATTTAAAATAAAGGAGAAGGAGAGATGAAGTAATGAGAGGAGTAGTTCGAAGAAGAAGAGGAAATAGGAACTGGGTTTATGTCTCTGTGTATAAAACAAAAAGGAAACATATAAAACAGGGGAAATAAGACTAGCTAGCTTCGAATTAACTGGAAAATACGAACTGAATTTTTTTTTTAGTTTTTTTTTTATTAAATGTGAAAATAACGAAATTAACTACGAAATAAAAATTAAGCTACAATGATGATTTAAAATAAATGGCCCACAATAAAATTGAGATTTAAAGGGGCAAAATTACGAACTAAAATTAAAACTACGAGCAATAAAATAAAAATCGTTATTTTCAACCCATAGTTGTTAGCATTTCGCTACTTTGTCCACTAAACGGATTTACGAAAATAACAAAAGCTATGTAAATTAAACGAGAGAGCAAGACAAGAAAATAAAGGAAATGAAATTGCATTAAAATTAAAAAGTGTGTTTACAAGATTTGAAACTAAGAAAAATACAAGAAATTAAAACTACCCTAAAAGCTAAGTTACTAAATACAAGGGGGTGAGGGGGTATTTACAGGATAGGAATTAGGGTTAAGGGGGTGTTGGGTAAATCCCCACCATACATTTGTGGTGTGTGGTGGTGAAATCCTAGCCATCTATTTGTTTCCTTCCCCCTTAACCTTTGAAGAGTTGATCTTGGCCATACACTTATGTAGTGTGTTGGGATGATCTCCTCCTTCCACTTGTCTTGAAATATTCCTTTTCTTCCAAACTCCTAATTCTTTTCCTTATTTCATTTTTGGTCCTTTTTCTTCCTCTTTTTCCCTTCCTTGATCTTTATTTCTTTATTTTGCCATTTCTTTGTTTATTTACGAATTTCCTGAAATGCAACAAAATAAATTATTAAAATACGAGTTCAAGCAATAAATAGGTAATAAAAATATGCAAAAATATGCACTTATCAAATGCCCCCATACCTATCTTTTGCTCGTCCTCGAGTAAAACAAAAACAAAAAGAAAATCTAGATAAAAAAAATCCTATACTCCTTTTCGTAGGTGTGACGGTTGCATTTGGCATATGCAACAAGCCCTTTAAACCCCTAGGCAGCCCTAGTGGACGAGTGAGGTCTCGTGAGGGCCTATAGTGAATGTACCCACAAAATCCATCTAGTTCGTAAAGGATTACATGGCAATGCAACACCACACATACATGTCCTCTCATGACACATCAACTTAAGAATCAAAATGAATTTGCAAAGTCTTGGTGTGGAAAGTGCAAGGATTCACATAGTCTACTTAAAGAAGCATGCACGAGTGATTACAAGTTCATGTCAAGTGCAAAAATTATTGGAAACCATGCTAAGTCTACAAGAGCACACCTTAGAGTCAAAACTTGAGATCTCATATGCAAAACAAGCAATACCTCACATTTCACTCAAGAACAAGGGTAAGTGTAACACTCAATTCCAACAAAATCAAAAGCATGCTAGACATTTGGTATCATTTTAACTTAAACACAACATACATCAATGATGACAATCAAAAGGTCTTTATTTGAGTTGTAATGGGGCTAGGGACAGGGTATGTCAAGTAAGGCCAAAACAAGGTGAAGTGTCAAAAGCTAGTAGTCACCATGGAAATCATGCACAACACCAAACTTCCTCCCCACACAATTATTTTTCTACTTTCAACAAAAAGACTTGACTAGTCGAATGAAGGAGAATTACAAAAACATAAGTATGCTCTCATATATAAATATTTTTTTTATTTTTATTTATTTTTTTTACTCTTTTTTTTTATCTTATGAGAGCTATAAGAAACCGTAATCCTCCTTTAGATTTAACTTGAAAATCGACTAACAAGGTAACCAACAAAACATATATTTCCTCAAAAGTTATGAACAAAAGTAAACCCATTTCACACACCTTATTACTCCCTCAAGTTTCTACTAGCCTTTGACAAATTGGGATCAAGTATACGTAAGGCTGTACAAGAAAAAGTTCTTAGGCGAGTAATGTGGTGTGTCACCGAAAGAATTTGATTAAGCTCAAAGGGGTAACTAATTGATCACATAAGAATGGTGTGGATATTTTGGAAATATTGGTTATTCCTAAATGCCTTTATCATCTTATCATCAATCAATGTCATGTATTTCAAGAAAGAATTCAAACAAGTGCTAGGAATGCAAATGAAAAGTGGACACTCAAGCAAACGAATATAAATGCAAAAGATGTGCATATAGGCTCAAACTCACTTGGTATGGTAGAACATAATCAATCTCAAGTAAAGGTATCCTCAATGCACCTACTTGTACTCAAAGCATGAAAACCAAATCATCTTACACCTAATCATGACCTTCTAATTTCTTGCACAAATCAAATAAGTCCACTAGTTTCACCTTGCTAGTGTAAGTGTGTGGACAAGAACTTAGCAAATCACTTCTCAATCAAAAGCTAAAGGATCACAAGATTATCATAGCATGTACGGGTGCATCAAGCAACTAGCAATCAATTAACAAGACTAGAATAATATTAGAACTCTTCTATTTACAATTCTTTAATTCTTTTTTATTTTTTCATTTTTTAATTTTTTTTTTTGAATTTTCTGATTTTTATATTTACACTAAAAACCCTCCTCCATACCTAAATCATGCATTGTCCTCAATGTATGAAAATGCGAAATGAGTAAAAGAGAACGAGGAAATACCTGATAAGGGATGCCGGAGAGAATGAAAAACAACTAATTAACACGACTCACGCACACAATTCCTCCCCCATACCTGAATCACGAGGGGAGGCAAAACAAAACAACCGAATCAGCCGATGCCGGTTGGAAAATTGGGGTGCAGCTTTGAGAAAGAATCAAGACATTTTTGAAAATTTCGATTAGAAAAGACTTTCTCAAGCAACACGGTGTCATTGAACCTTATAGAATAAGTTTCACTAATGTTCTCCCTAAACCAACTTAAGGCTTCTTTATTTTGATCAAGCAAATTAGAGACAATGAAAGTTTGGTCATGGGGTGAATCACTAGGAATAACATAGGATAAGGGTCCATCTTTTCCTAAAGGTTGTTGATCAAACTCGGGAAGATACAAAGTCGAGTCAAATGTAGGAGGTGTTCCCACGGGACTCTTAAAAATGGTACTAGGTTTGACATGGTCATTATCAGATTTAGCTTCCCATTTAGAACAAGGATGATTCAAGTCTCCTAACAACTCATCAAATGTAGGTGGTTCACCCACGGGAGTTATAACAACGGCCTCAACACGAACATCCTGGGGTGGTGTCTCCCACTTAGAATAAATGTCGTCTAACTCTCTCAACATCTCTTCCGAGGTCATTTCCCTTAACAAATCAGCATACTCTCGATTAGACTCATAGTTTACTTTGAAATCCTCTTTGAGAAGAGACTCAATCTCACTATCCTCAAAGCTAGACCATGTGACAAACTTGTTAACCACATTGACTCCTATTGGTTGCTCAAAAAGGTCGTTGGGTTCTTTTTCGACTTTGAAAATGTTAAGGTCAATGGTCATGTTACCGAAAGTGAGTTTCATCGAACCATTCCTACAATTAATTAAGGCATTTGATGTAGTAAGAAAAGGTCGTCCTAGAATGATAGGAATTTGGTTCTTAGGATTTGTGACGGGTTGAGTCTCGAGGATAACAAAGTCAACTGGGGAGATAAAATCACCAATTTTAATCAAGACATCTTCAATTAATCCCTTGGGCATTTTTATAGATCGATCGGCGAGTTGAAGTGTCATATTGGTCTTTTTGAGCTCGCCTAAACCTAGGGCTTGATAAACGGAAAATGGAAGCAAGTTCACACTAGCACCTAAGTCCAGTCTAGCATTGTCCACGAAAGTATTACCTATGACACATGAAATAGTTGGACAACCGGGGTCCTTGTACTTCACGGGAATTTGGTTAGAAAGAATTGAGCTCACTTGGGACGTCAAGAAGGCTTTCTTAGGGACTTGAGTGGTTCGTTTATGACTACACAACTCTTTAAGACATTTCGCATAGGAGGGAACTTGTTGAATCACGTCTAAAAGAGGAATGTTGATCTCGACTTGTTTGAAAACTTCCAAAATCTTTTTTACTTGAGGCGATTGTTTATTAGGAAGGAGTCTTTGCGGATAAGGAGCTTTAGGCTTAAAGACTCGGTCGCTAGACACATCGGGAATTGATTTGGAAAGTGGGACAATAATCGAAGGTTCGTTAGGTGAAGGTGGTGTTCGAGATGATGAACGCTCGCTAGAGGGAGGTTGTTTGATAGGTGAAGCATCAAACTTAGAGTTCTCGGAATCCACCTTTTGATTTAGGGGACGATTAGGTTCAGAGTTTGACTCTTCTTCTTCATCGGGGGACTTGACACCTACTCGGTTATCAACTCGATTTCCCGATCTTAAAGAGATGACGGCATTCACACTCTCATGAGGGCGTTGATTGAGAGGAAACTTAGGATTGACCTCAGTTTGACTCGGAAGCTTGTTTTTCTCACGCTCATGGATGGTATTAGCTAATTGGCTCACTTGAACCTCTAACTTAGATATGGCTTGGGTGCTAGCATTTAAGATTTGCCTATCTTGAGTCATGGTTTGCATGAAAGTTTGTTGCGATTGAGCCAAATTAGTGGCGGTTCTGAGAAGCGCATCAGTACTCTTTTCTAACGAAATAAGTCGCTTATCCGACTCAGAAAAGCCGGGAGCGTGGGAGGGAGCTTGAGTCGGATAAGGAGCATGATTTTGATGTGAAAACGAATTTGAATGAGGTTTATAAAGAACCGGAGGTTGAGATTGGAATTGAGGAGGTTGAGATTGTTGACCTTGACCTTGATTCCATGAAAGGTTCGGGTGATTTTTCCAACCGGGGTTATAAGTGGGAGAATAAAGATCATTTCGAAGACCCGATTGGAACATCGTGTTGACTTGTTGAAAATCTTGAGGACTTTGTATCCCTTGATTGGTTGAGTTATAATTCGAGCACATGGATACTTGGGAGGAAGACCTGTTGGTTCCTAAAGCTTCTAAACGTCGAGTGAGAGTGGCTAATTTAGCCTCGGTCGCGATAGAGTTACAAACTTGATGTAAACCCTTTTGATGCATGGTAGCTACGAATCGTTCGGTTTCTCGGGTTCTCTAGTGGGCTCCCTAGTCGATTCCCATAACATAGTCTTTTCCGCGAACTCTTCAAAGAATGCCCAACCCTCATCCTCGTCTTTCTCCATGAATTTCCCTTGGCACATAGATTCCAACAACGCGGTTGTTGAACTATCTAGGGCCTCGTACACAAGCTTACAGAGCCTCCATTTTTCGATTCCATGGTGGGGACATTGAGATAGAAGATTCTTAAAATGGTCAAAACACGTCCAAAATGGTTCGTTGTGTTTTTGACGAAATTGATTAATCTCATTCGTGAGTTTCGTAGTCTTGTGGCTTGGAAAGAATTTTTTAAGAAAGATGACTACGAAAACCTCCCAAGTGGAAATCGAATTGATGGGTAAACTATACAACCACTTTTTTGCATTATCTTTAAGGGCAAAGTTTATTAGTCTAAGCCGTATGGAGTCCTCGGAAAGTTGTTGGAGTTTTTGCAATGCGCAAACCTCTTCAAATTCTTGTAGAAAAAGATAAGGATCCTCACCGTCACTCCCGTGAAAATTAGGTAACATGCTAATTTGATGACCTTTGATTTCGAAGTTGTTACCATTTACAGGAGGTAGGGAGATGCAAGAGGGTTGGGCCGAACGGGCAGGTAACAACGATTTCGTAGAGGAACATACATGGTTAAAATTGGAAGTTCTACGGGCTCGAGCTCGGGAGAAGAAGGAATCACAATCGTTCTAACTAGCCTTGACGAATTATCCCTAAGCCATGTAGGTCGCACAAACAATGAATTAACCACGTAGCAAATAAGTGCGATAGAATAAACACACAAACAAAAAAGGGTAAAAAAATCAAAAGAAAAATTCTATATCTAGGGTTTCCTAAAAAAATTGAACTAGACCTTGCTCCTAACTTTAAGGGCTACCAAAAACTAGGTAAATCAATAATTATTCGAACCGGCTTGGCCAGGTAGGTGCAAGCATTGCCAAGAGGCTAAACACCACCCTAGACACCAAAACCTTAATTGGCCAGGTCAGCTTTCGCTTTCCTAGACACCAAAAAGTCGGAATAATTAAATATTACTTCGTTTCTTAAGCACCTTCCTAAATGAGCGCGAGATTCCTAAGGGCAAACGTCTAATTAATTTTATTAAAGGCTAGGTATGCAAAATGAGGGTTTAATTGTTTTTGGGCTAAGGAAAGAGTAATGAAATCCCTTCCCTTATCTTTTGAGAGGTTTTGCCCTTAAGATTTATTTACAAAATGATGTAACAAACAAAGAGGTATAAAAACTATAAACAATTATGGATGCTTAACTACGTGCTCTAACTAAAGAAAAAAAAAAGAATTTAACGTACCTTGGGGTCCTCCAGCGATCACCACAATTTATAGGGTACGAAAAATTAAGAACAAGAAAATAAAAATCTAGATGATGTGCCCTAAGTGATTAAATGCATGATGCAACAATTATGTAGTTACAACTAATTTTTTTGGATTTAAATTTTCAATTTTTTTGTGATTTTTGATTTTTTATTTTTTGTGATTTTCTAAAAAAAATGAAAGAGGAGAGAGATACGTTTTACCCAAGCAAAGCTTCCAAAATTTCGAGAAAATTCTTCCGCTTTAATCCAAGTTTCCCGAATTTTCCTCCAAATTCCTCGAAAAAAATGCAAACAAGAAAAAGGGTGAGAAAAGAGCTAATCCGAAAAATCAAAAACTAAGGTGCGAAAAATAATTAGTCCCCGGCAGCGGCGCCAAAAACTTGTTGTGCTAGAAATTAAGATTTAAAAATTGATTGCAAGTGCACAATCTCGTTTTAGTAAATTTAGATTCGTTCCGCAGAGACTAATATTTTCGCGATCCTTAATTTTCAATTTAATCAAATTAGAACAAATTTGATTTTGGATGATTTTGATTTTTACAAATTAAAATGAAAACTAAATGAAATTTTAGACTATTTTAAACTAATTTTAAACTAAATTATTCTAATTTATTCTAAAATTCTAAATTATTCTAAATATTATTCTAAGATTATTCTACAAATTATTCTAAAATTAATCTAGAAATTATTCTAAAAATTCTAAATTTGAATTAACACTAAATTTTATTTACACGAAATTTTAAAGGAAATTCGAAATAACCTATTCGTAAATTTAACTAAGCCATTAACAATCAAAAAACGAGAATTTCAATTCAACTCGAAGTTTCGAACACCCAATAACAGCAAAATAAACTAAAACTCATTATAATTTCGGGAGCATTCACATAACCGCTGCTCTCATTGTCTGGTCTAAAGAGGAGTACGTACACACATATTATTAAGATGTATGCAACATAAAATAATCAAACCTAAATATTATTTACGCAAACACATCAAATGAAATAGATTCTACAGCCCTTATACAGAATTCACTTCGCACAAAACAGGAAATAATGGACAGAAAAATAAAAGAAGAAGAAAAGAGTGAAAACAAGAACAAAAGGGGGGTACACAAACAAAACCAAAACACAAAAACTCATAAATTAAACACAGCGATTACAACTCGGTCACTACTACTCGGAACTCGCAGCAACTCGGAACAGCCACTCGGTGGAAACTGAACAGACTCAGTTACAACTCGGGAGACTACGAACTCGTTCGATATTGCCACTCAACCAATATACGCAACAAACACAGGGGGAAGGGGATTTTGCGGGAACAGAAATTGTGGTAAACTAGAAATTGTGGTAAACGCAGCAAAATTTCGAACTAGCAGCAATGAGTTGACTCGGTAAACAAATCCAAAAGCTCAACCGAAACTCAATGAAAATCAAACAACCACTCGTGAACAAATAACTCAGCCTAAACTCGCAAAAATACAACAAAATAAACAGCGATTAAAAGGCTAAAATGAAGAAAAAGAAATGGGGGAAGGGTGTGTGTGTGTGTATAGGACTCGAAAAAAAAAATTATTTAAAATGAAGGAGAAGGAGAGATGAAGTAAGGAGAGGAGTAGTTCGAAGAAGAAGAGGAAATAGGAACTGGGTTTATGTCTCTGTGTGTAAAACAAAAAGGAAACATATAAAACAGGGGAAATAAGACTAGCTAGCTTCGAATTAACTGGAAAATACGAACTGAATTTTTTATTTTTTTATTTATTTTTTAATTTTTTTATTAAATGTGAAAATAACGAAATTAACTACGAAATAAAAATTAAGCTACAATGATGATTTAAAATAAATGGCCCACAATAAAATTGAGATTTATAGGGGCAAAATTACGAACTAAAATTAAAACTACGAGCAATAAAATAAAATCGTTATTTTCAACCCATAATGGTTAGCATTTCGCTACTTTGTCCACTAAACGGATTTACGAAAATAACGAAAGCTATGTAAAATAAACGAGACAGCAAGACAAGAAATTAAAGGAAATGAAATTGCATTAAAATTAAAAAGAGTGTTTACAAGATTTGAAACTAAGAAAAATACAAGAAATTAAAACTACCCTAAAATCTAAGTTACTAAATACAAGGGGGGTCAGGGGGTATTTATAGGAAAGAAATTAGGGTTAAGGGGGGTGTTGGGTAAATCCCCACCATACATTTGTGGTGTGTGGTGGTGAAATCCTAGCCATCTATTTGTTTCCTTCCCCCTTAAGCTTTGAAGAGTTGATCTTGGCCATACACTTATGTAGTGTGTTGGGATGATCTCCTCCTTCCACTTGTCTTGAAATATTCCTTTTCTTCCAAACTCCTAATTCTTTTCCTTTTTTCATTTTTGGTCCTTTTTCTTCATCTTTTTCCCTTCCTTGCTCTTTATTTCTTTATTTTGCCATTTCTTTGTTTATTTACGAATTTCCTGAAATGCAACAAAATAAATTATTAAAATACGAGTTTAAACAATAAATAGGTAATAAAAATATGCAAAAATATGCACTTATCATATTACTTGAATATCATTCTACTTCAGTAGATCATGATACACATGCAACTTCTTCTACAAAAATTGCTGATAAAGTTCTTTCTGTATCTGAGTCTGAACATACAACAAGCACTACCAACATTGAAGTTAATTCTAACGTTCTAAAAGATATTCAGAATTCTCAAATTGCTATTCATTCAAGACTTCAAATACTTGAAGATAACCAAGTCACTATTATGGAAAATCAAGCAGTTCTGATGAATCTCTTTTGTTCTGTTACTGAATCTCTTGGAATTAATGTTGTTGATGTCAAAAAGGGGGAGATAAAGACAATTCAGAGACAACAACAACAACAGACTGGGGGAGATAAAGGAAGAACTAAGGGTGACAGAGGTGAATCTCAACGGGGAAGTGGTAAAGGAAACGAAGCATCAAAATAGTTGAATTTTTTCTTCTAAGTACTAGATACTATGTCTACATCTGAAGAAGGAGGTACTTAACTTCATGTTCTTAACTTCATAATTTCTATTCTGGTTGTATTGTTATATGTTTTGACATCTACAACTTAGATTTATGCGTAAGATTTTAAAGCATAAATAGGGGGAGATTGTTAGGAATAATTCATGAGTTGTGATGTTAAGAATAGAATTTGCACATACTTCTTGTATATCCTGATCTTATAAAGGATTTAGCACTTTGTATAGGATATATGTGTTAGATAGTAAACTGTAGAGTTAAGTCAGGAATAGTGTGTCAAGGACTACATTTCAGGAACTATGAGCAGATCCTGATACGACAAGACAGATACTGATGGATGTCGAGTCCTGATGCAAGGTGAAATCCTGATATCAGTCATACTACTGAAGATGTCATTACGGATGCTATAGAAACTGGAAAGTGCTATAAAACAGGATCGTTGTTTTGAAGAACAAGCAAGAAGGTATCATAAAGGAAAGAGTTTACTATTGATGGAAACTATCAACTGGATGGCAGAACATTATCATGTATAGATCATAACTTTCTGTTATTAGTTGATAGGTAACATTATAAATACTCTATCTATATCATTGTAAAAAACAAGTTCGTGAAGGAGAGCTTAGTATAAGGTTTGTATTCGAGAGTTCGAAACAAACAGAGAGAGATTTGTATTGAGAGCAGCTGCTAAAGGTATTGTACATCTTTGGTAGAGTTTGTATTTTATATTATTTAATTCAAACAAGGTTGATTCATTCGTTTGTTCTTGTTTATCTAATTAAGAAAAAATCAGACACGATTACTTAACTTGTATTCAACCCCCCTTCTACAAGTTATTCGAGTTAACACTTCCCTTCTTGATACATTCAGTAATAGGTGCCATGATACTACTAAAATTCTCCACAAATCGATGATAGAATGAAGCAAGTCCATGGAAAGATCTCACTTCTGAAACAGTAGTAGGAATTGGCCAAGACTTGATTGCTTCAACTTTTGAAGGATCCACAGAAATTCCTTCTTTTGAAACTATGTAACCAAGAAAAGTAACAGTTGGGACTAAGAAATAGCACTTCTCTAATTTAGCATAAAGCTTTTGCTTTCTCAATACTTCACAAACAGATCTTAAGTGCATGATATGATCATCAATACTCTTATTGTAAATCAGAATATCATCCAAATAAACAACAACAAATTTACCAAGGAAAGGTTTGAGTACCTCGTTCATAAGTCTCATGAATGTACTAGGAGCATTGGTAAGACCAAAGGGCATGACCAGCCACTCATACAAACCAACTTTAGTCTTGAAAGCTGTTTTCCACTCATCACCTTCTCTCATTCGGATTTGATGATATCCACTCCGAAGATCAATTTTTGAGAATATAGTAGAGCCATGTAACTCATCTAGCAAATCATCTAATCTTGGAATTGGAAATCTGTACTTGATGGTAATGTTGTTCACTGCCCTACTATCTATACACATACGCCAAGTTCCATCCTTTTTAGGCACCACTAAGATAGGAACAACACAAGGACTCATGCTCTCCCTCACATAACCCATTTCCAACAATTCTTCAATCTGCCTTTGTAGTTCTTTCGTCTCTTGAGGATTAAACCTATAAGCCGCTTTATTCGGTAATGGAGCCCCTGGAATCAAGTCAATTTGATGTTCGATCCCTCGAATAGGTGGTAAACCAGGTGGTAAATTCTCAGGAAAAACATCCTTAAACTCATTAAGCACATCATCCAAAATTTTAGGTGGACTAGTAGCTTGTTCAGATGGAACTTTAGTAGCAATTAGCATGTAACCATGCCCTTCTTGTTTTAATTCATGCTCAATTTGTTCTCATTCAAGAATAAGTTCTCCTTTGGTGCTTGATGTGTAACTATAGGTTTTAGAGCTGTCCTCTTGCTCCCCACTTTAGCAATATAAACATTAGTTCTCCAATCAAATTTCACATATCTATCATATTGCCATGGTCTACCCAATAAAATATGGAATGCATCCATATCACAAACATCACCCAAAACTTCATACTTAAATTTACCAATTTCAAAAGAGATAAGTGATTGTTTAGTTACCTTCACATAGCTGCCATCATTTAGCCAATGCAATTTGTAGGGTTTTGGATGCGATTTTGTAGGCCAATTAAGCTTCTCCACCAATGTTGAGGATACTACGTTTGTGCACCTACCGGTGTCGATGATCATGTTGCATAACTTGTCTCTCACTAAAACCCTTGTCATAAATATTCTATCCCTTTGATCAGCCAGTAAAGAACTCGGTTGTGTTTGCAAAATTCTTTGAGAAATCAGATTTAAGCCACGTGTTTCAGGTTCCTCTTCCGAATCATATTCTTCTTCAATATGAACTTTCTCCTCTTCTTCATCGACTTCTACCTCCTTGGAAGAATAAATTGCATCGATCTCCTCAACATCGCGAAAACTCATTACACGATTATTATGGCAGTCACGCATCATATGTCCATAACCCTTACACTTGAAACAAATCTTTTTGTCTTCCGTTGTCAATGATGTTGAATTCTTCCCTTTATCTTTCATGAATTTGTCAAATTTGGGAGTAAAATTAGCACCTGATTGAACCATGTTTCCTACTTGAGATTTATTCTTCTCGTTATACGGCTTCATGTAGGTAGGTTTCTTAGCCTTTGCATGCTTCTCCGCTCGTAGATCCACTTTACAAACTTCTTCAAAAGACCAATAAGGTTGCAGATCCACTTGTTCAGCAATACCCAGATTTAGCCCCGCCAAAAAGCGAGCAATTTTATGTTCCATTCTCTCTTCCGAATCACACAACATAGTTAATCTCTCAAACTGAGTAGTATACTCCTCAACCGAGAGTGCATCTTGCTTAAAACCTTGCAATTTCAGAAATATATCTTGCACATAATCGGTGGGCAAAAATCGTTTTTTCATTCTCACCTTAAGTGCTTCCCATGAATCAATTCGCGCCTTGCCCTCTCTTTTCCTTTTTGATTTCATGTTTTCATACCACAGATTAGCATAAACTGTAAGCTTTAATGCCGCCACTTTGAATCTCTTGTGATCATCATAATCCTTATAATCAAAGATTCTTTCAATACGTTGCAACCATTCAAGAAAGCTTTCCGGCCTCATGCTTCCATCAAATTCTGGAACATCCAAGCACACCCCTCTATCATCCTCCTTAGACTTACAGTTTTAACGTCTTGAATCTTCTTCCTCTTCTGATATGTGTGCAGATTTTTCACTTCCTCGCGGACTACGAGATAAAGTCCTTTGTTTCATGATTGTTAAAACATCCTTCAATTGTTCCCTTAATTCTTTGATCTCCCTATCCCTCCGCATGTTTTGAGCTTGCTCCAATGTTAAATCTTGCGGAACCTTCAATTCTTTATCACCAGATATACCTGACATGTTGCCCACATTTTTTTGAAGAAAAACTTCAAAAACAATCGTTAAACCTAGCTCTGATACCAAGATGATGTATATCTTCTATGTAGATCAGATTTGCAACGGAAAAAGTAACTTTAGCTTGCTTCTATAAAGAATTTAATCACCAAGAAACAAAACTAAAGGATCGATTTGTCTAGATTGCTTAAAGAATTTAATCACCCACAAACTAAATGAAATATGGATAAGAAAGTATAAAGGAATTAACCACCAACTTTCAAAGGTTTTGTAAGTATAAAAACTCACAATTTATTATCATCCAATTCTGGTCTTTTCATCCAATTCTGATCTCAAAAGATTACAATATAGGGGTATATATAGGCTATGCAAATAATCTAAGCCTATTAGGAATCCCAATCAAATTCAAAATCAGCTAGTTAGCTAGTATTTGAGTCAAACTTGGAAACCAATTAAAATCCCAATCCAAATAGGAAATTACATTAAAACCAATTCTAACAAGAAAATTAAATCCTTGGTGCTTAAAACAAGACAAATCCTTTCAAGTGAAAGGTAAAAACTTGTAAGTCAAAAATTTACTAAATAAATATATAATAATTGGCCCAATCCAACAAATCAACCCATGTTGGTAATTAAGCTGACCGTTGGCCTTGTAATATTGCCCAACCAATGTCCATACATAGGATCGAGTGAAAAGAAGTCCAAAGTCACATTTTTCTCCATGAGAACAAGAACATCAGCCCCCGCATTAGAATATAATTTTTTATTATTTAAAGTAAACTGAGGATTGCTTAGGACAACCTTATTTTTAAGGAATGTGATACATGTCCTAGTATTTTAAGGCATTTTTAGGACTTTGTTGGAACATCACTTTTTATTAAATGCCATCTATACTATACTATTATAAGCGAAACAGTGTATATTTGGTTGTTGCTTTGGTACACTTTTTTGGTACACTTTTTTGTTATTCAATTTCTGTCAACAACATATTATTACAATATTTTATTATCTTCTATAATTTATTTTTCTACTAATTAAAAAATATACATGAAAATATGGGTAATAAAACAAAAAAAATTAAAAAATACATCTGTGCATCACACGAGTAATAAGCTATATAGTAAAAAATTACACAAAATCTGGAAAACACTTACAATATAGAAAATTTTGTATAAAAATCAAAAAAAGGTCTAGATGATTAAATAAATTTCACTTTTTCTATTAAATAAAAGTTTAAAAAATAATTTTTATTTAATATTTATATGTATACATATGTATTTTAAAGTAATAATTTAAAGCAACCGGGGTTATAGACTAGTATATTTTAATTTAAGACATTATTTTAGAACACTCTTGAACTTGCTCTTAGGTTGTTCTTTTTTATTATTATTATTATTATTATTAATTTTAACTTCATGCTTTGCTGAGTTTGAGATTTTAACAAACAAAATACTCCCTCCGTCCCACTTTTATTGTCCACATTACTTTTTGCACGCATTTTAAGGAGCTAATAAAATATAGTACCATTAATTTTTTTTCAAATTTTTTTTTTTGAATAAAAATTCAGTATCTAAACTTTTATTCAGAAAAAAAAAAAATTTAAAAAATTTATGGAACTATGTTTAATTTGCACCTTAAAATGCGTGCAAAAAGTAAAGTGGACAATTAAATCGGAACGGAGGGAGTAAATGGTTTGCTGAGTGAATGACAAATGAATCAAAATATAATGAATATATAACTGCTAAATTTAAAAATATATCAAAAAATTACAGTTGTCATTAATTTTTGTACTGTTGCTAGAAATAACAAATGTTAACTACAAAAACAAGCTTGTAATTGTACAAAATGCAATTACAAAGACATTAATACTCCAGTAACATGACAGTCAAAGTCTGTCAATTACCAGTACTAAACTAAATATAACGAAGGACAAAAATCTATATAATCCATGCAAGATCTGAATTCACTCCTTGCTCGTCTCAAGAGACTAAAAAACTAAATATTACAAAGCTTTCCTCATTCAAAACTTCAAGAGGGAGGAGCCCTTCTTTTGCCCCAGCATACATCGAGCAAAGTCCAACAGTACCAGAATCTGATCAGAAGAACCTAATTCTCAGCTGAAAGATCAATAAATACATTATACATTCTTTTGAGGGTTAAATATGAATTCAATATTGACAAGGAAAGAAATGGTACAGACAAAAGGTAAAACTAACTCCAAAAATTTAAAAAGAAACTTGTAAACGACGTTAACATTTGGCATTTCGCAACCCATTAGATCCTTTCAGTTTCTACTAACTAGTGTAACATAACAAACAAGTGCACAACAATAATGTAATATTTATCTTTCTTAGAAAAAATAGTTGAGATGGGACTCAGTTTATGGGTGGTGATATAACAGGATGGTCGGCAAGGTGGAATTCACCATTACGACGAACGAGACCAATCACAGAGAGTCATCATTGTCCCAAAGTGCAAATAATAGATGACCAACAATCATCAAATCAGAAATTACCAATATATAATACACTAGAGGAGTCATCAGATAGGAGCGAAAGACTAATTTCAAATGTATAATCATATATAAATTGTCATTTGAACTATGCATCTAATCAATCACTTGACCCCAACTTAACTACACAAATCAAAAAGAATATGTTATATACTCATTAATTATAAGAGCCTCAGAAGGAAGGCAGTAGCATTTATGTAATCATGTTTTATCATCACTGGCTGCAATAGGAAACGAAAATTTTGACATCTAATTAATCAGGAAAATGATTAGTTGGCCTCATAGAGAAGATTAAGTATTCAACATAGGATAATTCAGACATATGCTTGTCTTTAAATACAATATGTAATCATAGGCCAACCATAGTATGAGCAAATATATTAGTTATTAATTTATAGTTAACCAGCTAGGTCTCAACTTCTAATAGTATATTAAAAATGTAATGAATGTAACAGAAATACTTTAATTTATAGTTAACCAGCTAAGTCTTCACTTCTAATAGTATATTAAAAATGTAATGAATGTAATTTTGGGATGTTCTAGTGTGGGCTTTTCTCTCTCATTTTCCCTTCAGCAATGGATCAAAATTAAAAATCAGAATTTCATCAAACAACAAATGTATGCACACACAAATTGAAACCGTTCAATTGTAATCAATTAAATTGACACTTGAAGTCAATTAAAATGTAAAAGTACCATACATAAAATAATTAAGCTGGCAAAGTAATTAGACGAACATTCCACTGCATTCGGAGTGTCAAATTGCTAGTGTCCCATCAAAAGCACCTATGCCACAACTAAGATCAAGAAAAGATTACAGTCAGAGTCAGGATTAAATATACAAATCCTAATAACAGAAAGAAATGATTTGGTTCAAGGAAAAAAAAAACTTATAGGCCAAATTTAACAAAAGAAAACCCTTATTTTTTTGATAATTTGGAATTTGAGAAAAAAAATAATCACATAAAACATATGGAAAATTAAAAAAAAAACACACACACAATGTGGATAAAAAAGAGTTAGAGGGATGGGAGTCAGTATAACAGGGATGGTCGGCAAGGTGAAAATCACCATTACGACGAAGGAGACCAATCACAAATGAGTCATCAAAGTCCCAAAAAAAAAAGGCAACAATCATGAATGGAAAAGGTAGCAATTAGTAAAACAATGGAGGAGTCATCAGATAGGAGCGAAAGACTAATTTCAAATGTGTAATCATGAACGTATTATCATTTGAACTATGCATCTAATCATCATTTGACCCCCTCTTTCATATCATTTACGAGCTTAAATAAATCGAGAGAGAGAGAGAGAGAGCGCGCGAGAGCCTCAGAAGGAAGGCAGTAGCATTGAGTTAATCATGAATTTCATCATAATATTACACGATACACTATCTCATCACAGGCTTCACTCGAAAAACTCATCATAAAAAAAATAAACATAAAAACTCGAAAAATAAGAAAAGGGCAGATTAGAGTATTCGACATAGGGATTATTCAGGCATAGAAATTGATAATACCGGCCACATGAAATTAATAGATCAGAGCACTAGATAGAAGAACATCAAGAGATATGAGTTCCTGAATTGGCTATATGGAGACCAACAAGTTCTGCTTGCCTTCAATTTTATAGCCACAACTAGGGTTACAAACAATACTAGTATATGTTTGGGCTGCATCATTCAGGCTATCACCGCCAATTATGGGCTGCTCTGGCCCAACTTCATCTCTCATTTATTATTACTTTCCTCTTTCCTTTTTTCTTTTTGCTCAAGTTATTTTCCATTTTTTGCTCAATTAATTGTTTTCGTCCTTTTTTATTGCAAAGAAAAATTATTGGATATTTACCAAGAATACTAGATTTAAAGTTTATATTTGCAAAAATACCATTTCCTTGATTTAATTGCAATTTTACCAATCTAAGTTTCAACCACATTCAACCACATTGACTTCAACACTTTTTTTTTTAAGGTGGGGTGATATTTTGGTTGCAACCACATTCAACCAAATGCAACCACATTCAATTTTTTTTTTAACGTGGGGTGCTTTTGGTGGATTTGGGTTGCAAGGCCCCGCCAGGGGCAATATACAACCAAATGCAACCACATTCAACTTTCTTTTTTTTTAAGGTGGGGTTATTTTGGTGGATTTGGGTTGCAAGGCCCCGCCAGGGGCAATATACAACCAAATGAAACCACGTTCAACTTTTCTTAAGGTGGGGTGATTTTGGTGGATTTGGGTTGCAAGGCCCCGCCAGGGGCAATATTCAACTGAATGCAACTGAAATCAGAAATTTAGTTGCATGTGGTTGCATTCAGTTGCAAATTTAGTTGAATATGCACCTACGGGGCCATGCAACCTTATATATATATAGGCTAGCGTTCAAATAGAAACCAATCTTAGAATAGAAACTAGAAACCTACACTAAATAAATTATATTTCATTTATTTTAATGGCCCCGCTAGGGGCACCTTCACAAAAAATGTTTAAAATTCTTGGCTCTATTCAACAAAAATATAAAAAAAAAATTAAAAAAAAATTTAAAAAAGTACTGTTCACGTGCCACGTCATCACGTGAACAGTAACTTTTTTTTAAAATTTTTTTTATTTTTTTATATTTTTGTTGAATAGAGACAATAATTTTAAACGTTTTTTGTATTGGAGTACCCCTAATTTGGTCATTAGATTAGCTTGAAATATTTAATTTAGGTTTAGTTTCTAGTTTCTATTCTAAGTTAGTTTCTATTAGAACAAGACCCTATATATATATATATATATATATAGTTCAAAAATGAGGTCGAAAATGATAAATGACAAATGGAACTTGAAATCAGAAATTTAGTTGCATGTGGTTGCATTTACTTGCAATTAGTTGCATGTGGTTGCATTCAGTTGAATATGTCCCTACGGGGCCTTGCAAACCAAATCCACAAAAATCTCCACACCTTAAAAAAAAGAAGTGGAATGTAGTTGAATTCAGTTGAATGTGGTTGCATTCAGTTGAATATGCCCCTGCGGGGCCTTGCAACCCAAATCCACCAAAATAGCATCCCACTTAAAAAAAAAAAAAAGTACACAACAGGCGGCTGCGTCCAACAGAAAGGGGGAGGGTTAGGGTTAGTATTTTTGCAATTTTGAAACTTTGTTAGTAAAATTGCAAATAGCTATTCTTAACAAAAGTAAATGTGCAAAAATTTACTTTTTCCTATTTATTTATGAAAAAAACCCAAAATTGTTTTCGTCTTACCAAAATGCAAATTGTCCTAATGTTATTCAAAATATAAACTATCTTACAATGTGTGCTGCAACTCAATGTCGATATGTGGATCATTAATAATATATACTAGCTTATATGTGCGACGCACGGTTACTTATAAACTTTTTATTTATATTTTATTGTAAAAATTTTAAGTTGTATATATATATTTTTATTATTAAACTAAATTTTTAATTTTGTATATCTCATATATATAAATGTAATTATTTATTTTGAATTATTACATTAAAACACACACACACACACACATATATATATATATATTACATAAAAATTGTTTTTTTAACTTTTATTTAATAGAAAGACGAAATTTATCTAATCATGTAGATCCTTTTCGAGTTTTATACAAAATTTTCTTAAATTGTAAGTGTTTTTCAGATTTTGCGTATTTTTTTACTATATAGTTTAGTACTCGTGTGATACATGGATGTTTTTTTTAATATTTTTTGTTTTATTATCCATATTTTCATATATATTTTTTAATTAGTAGGTTAATAAGTTATAGAAGATAATAAAATATTATAATACATGTTTGATAGTATTTTTAACGATATTGTTTTAATTAATAATATGTTGTAGACGGAAATTGAATCTTAAACTCGTGAGAGTAGTTTATAAAATTATATATATATATATATATATATATATATATATATATATATATATATATATATATATATATATATATATATATATAACCTATAAGAGTATTTTTAAATATTAGAAAATGAATATACCTTTAGCATTAGATCTAACGGTTCTCATTTATTTTTCTTAAAATCTAACGATTGTTATTCAGTGTACCAAACCGATAACCAAATATACCATAGTTTGCTTATAATATTATAGTATTGATATTGTTTTGAAGTCCTTTGTTGAGTAACACATTTTCTTTTCTGTAACGCATCAATTTTATATTAAGGATAATAAACGGGAGTCCATGACAAACATCCGGCTCCAAAATGAAGCAAGTTCACACATTGCATATGAGAATGCAAGCAAAAGTCACCATATTACAAACCAAATCTTATTCTAAATTACTGAAATTAACAGATATAAGCTAAAACAGGGTTAACAACCTAGGTTCACATCGCAATTGCTTGAGCAACAACTTTTCCCCTGGCTCACTAGTAGTAGTAGTAGCCTCAGCTTTCACTAGCAGCATAACAATATCTCCATACGGCTCATGCGTTCCCACAACCCCTACCATGTCCTCAACGTCCCTATAAGTGCACTTGGTTACAACATTCACGGTACAACCAGTGTGACCAACTCAAAGTTAAGCCCATCTCCAATAACAAACTTCCCCAGCAACAAAACGAGCACCTGATGTTAGGTCCAATAAGATTGCAGAAAGGGGGGTTGAATACAATCTTAACCTTTTATCGAAATTTGTCCTTAAAATTTAAATTCAATTTAAACAAATTTGTGCGGAATTAAATGAAACAAAGTTCGAGCTTTAACGATATATTAAACTTGAGGGTTGTTACAAAATCAGTACAGATTAATATCACGTTGTTAAAAAACAAATTAGAAAATTCGACATGAACTTTTCTTAATTTGTTAGTAAAAATCGAGATATAAACTAAGAGTAAAAACTCGTTAGTAGTACAAGAGTAGCAAGTAATCAAGTTCCACCGGATAAAATATTACAAATGTGATGAGCTGAATTTACTATGGAAATTAATGGCTCCTGCAGTTGTCTTTAATATCAGAGAGAATGGCTTCTGGGTTTGTGTTTAAAGATGAGATGTTTTCGTGTGTCTATTAAAGTTGCTTTCTGCTGTCTTTATATCAAAAGCTTCTGTTGAAAAGTATACTGTCATAGTGGTGTTTTTAACCCACTATGACACTCGGTATTACACTTCACCATGACACCCCAACAGTTGTTATGATTGTATTTGAATGGATATGACATTCGGTATGACACCTTGTCATGACATACCTTTGATATGTTATGACTCTCAGTAGGATTGTGACGCCCCTAGATCCGGGGTCATGAATCCAGGTCATCACGGTCCAAATTTCCATTTAATAACATTATATACTTGACAGTTGAAATATAAATACTTGCTAATACTTACACAATAGACCCCACATTATAACATTACACACCAGTCATATGCTCAGAGAACAACATCCACAATATTAAAAGTTTAGAGTTAAACAGTTATTACAAACCCAGAATCTTACTAAGTACATTGTTGAATAATACTTCTACAGGAAGCATTTCAACAACCAAAAGTTTATTACATGAGCTTACACACTTAATGTACATAAGTCTACCAGGACCCGTCTGTCTATACGCTACCTCAGGGATAGGTGCCAGCGTTCCCTCAAAAGGTCGTCTTTCCCATACCCTCTTGCGGGGTGTAGTACGGAGTATCGGCATGCGACGTAGCTGTTGTATAAGTAAATAGCAAGAGTGAGCTATAATAGCTCAGCAAGATAAATTTTATAAACTAGCTTCAAAAGAAACATAAATATATCTTTATGATAAACAGAAGACAAATCATAATTATTATAAAAAGAATTTATTTTTATTTGATAACTACTCCTTCCAAATATTTTTATACTAAAAGGAATATATAGCATTCTAATATCAGCTTCTCTTCTAATATAATATCAGTTTTTCTTCTATAATAATTAAAAACCATTACATCACCTCAGCATAATATTTCAAGATAATATATCATCTGCACATCATCTCTCAATACAATCTTTCCATTTTATACAACAATTATATAAAAGTAATATAAAATCAGTTTCTCTTCTTACTGTAAAAACAATTCCATCATTTCATACCATTTTCCTTTTTCAGAATACAGATCTGAAAACCATTATCAATTCTTTCTTTTAAGTTTTGGGGATATCTGCTAGCGCTAGATACGTAAGACGATGATCAGTCGCCTGACCATACCTGCTCTCTGTTTACTACTAGTAGAAGGGATGATCCCACCTGGTCATCAACCCTGGAGGAATGTGACGCCCCGGGATCCGGGGTCAAGGATCCGGGCCGTCAAGGTCCAATTTCCCATCAATATCAATATCTCTGTAGTCTTTTTTTTTTTTTATAAATAAATAAATAAGCAGTTGACCCCACACTAATACACACACACACACCAGTCATATGCTCATAGAACAACAACCACAATATTTAAAAGTTTTAAAGTTAACAGTTATTACAAGCCCAGAATTTACTAAGTACATTGTTGAACAAAACTTCTACAGGAAGCACTTCAACAACTAAAGTTATTACAATTTACACACTTAATTTACATAAGTATACTAAGTCCCTCCGCTTGTCACTACCTCGGGGATGGTCGCTAGCACTCGCTCAAAAGGTCGCCTTTCCCTTACCCTCTTGCGGGGTGTGGTACGTAGTATCGGCATGGGACCTAGCTGCTATATACATAAGTAGCAAGAGTGAGCTATAATAGCTCAGCAAGATCATACTGTAACTAAAATTTAAAATGTGAACAAGTATACATATATGTCTATGCATATGTAATAGCAGGAAACAATTAAAATCCTTAAGGAAGAGTAAAGCTCTTATTTAATAATACATCATCCACTCACTATTATAAGAAAGTAATCTATATTAATATAATATCAGTTTTTCTTCATCTGTATCCATAATACCATCATCTCATATCATTATTCTGTTTTCAGTATAAAAATCTGAAATAATATAATATCAGTTTTTCTTCATCTGTATCCATAATACCATCATCTCATATCATTATTCTGTTTTCAGTATAGAAATCTGAAAACCATTGTCTACACTTTCTTTTAAAAAACATTGGGGATATCTGCTGTCGCCTGATATGTTAGGACGATGATCAGTCGCCTAATCGTACCTACTCTCTTTTTACTACCGGTAGAAGGAATGAAAATCATCCCTGGAGGAAGGCCACCTGCTAACATCCTCCCTTGGCATCTTCGTGCCGTAATAAAAATAATAAATGCTGGACTGTGTCGCACACAGCCCTGACACAGCCACTTACGCAAGTCTGTTGCAATCCCCCTCTTTATCACATCATTATTCTCTTTTTAAAATATCATTCCACATTTCCATTTTCTCACTTTCATTTTCACATATCATTCTCTCATATCATTTCCATTCTCGCACATTACTTCTATAAAATATATATATATCATAAGGCTTTGATTATGATTCAGACCTCTCTTTCAAATTCAGAAATCAAATATACTTTTATATTCGTAAGATATTCCATCTATTTTAAGAGTAATGCATGTTACTCAAATAATGTTTATTAAACCACTGATACTCAATGAGAACATTTTTAATATAATATTATAACCATATAACCCTCGATAACAACTGATACCATTCTCTCTTATTCTCTTAATCATAAGGCATGTTCAATTCATGCCTAATCATCTCTATACATATCCATCTCATACTCTCATTCATATTCATATACATCTTCGTATATCTTTCTTTTCAATATTAATACTCAAGGAAGACAATTTCTTCACAATATAGTAATAATAGCATCACATATGTATTTCACAAAATCAAGTTTCTTTGTGAAGATAAGTAGTTTTACAAATAGGGATAGAAGAAATCTTGCCTCGGTTTCGATATCCTGACGGTATGGCTCGTCCCTCTTCCGGAGTTTCTATAAACACAAAAGGACCGTCGTTAGAACCACATCTCTTACTCACTACACTCTTGTATAACATTACCTTTTGAAACTTTAATATATGTTTAACGTATTATTATTACCCCAAAGGTTCAAGGACTTAACCATTTACAAGCTCAATCGAAGTTTCAGTGGTTTTTCACCATTTCCCCTAACGACCACACTCGACTGTAGAATTTCTTATAATTTTTAAATTTCGAATTTTAATGTAAGGTCAACTGGAAATAGTTCTTTGACCACACTACTATCATATCCCAAAATTTCGTGACTTTTAACAATGTTAAAGTATGGTAATTGTAACCTCAAGTTTGATACATTTACGGTTTCTCGGTTTCTGAACCGCTTTCACTAAAACTGACTTTTCTCCTAAACCGTTCATCAGATTTTAACGCACCTTATATCAAAACGATCTATGAACTAAGCTCTATCATTTCATAGTTAAATAGGAACCTGGACAGTAGGGTACCGTACGGATGCAGGGGGTCCAAAACAGGGCAACTTACATCCTAACGAAAATCGGGCATTATAACGGCTATAATTTCGTACTTTCCATAAATCCAACTCCTCCAAATCAATTATCAAACACCATAATCATCACCTACACCATGTGGTATTCTTCACCAGCCATGGTTACAAGTCCACAACACACAATTTCCACATCAAAACAAACCACTTATAACACATACTCATTATAAACTAAACATTAACTTCACTTAACTACTAACCAACTTAGTTTACACCATAAATACAAAAGGGCAAGGGTTGTTATACCTCTTTGAAGCTTGAAGAACACTTAATAATCCTTAATAATCCTTGGACACACCTTGAACAACCTTGAATTAGCTTGGATTAACTAAAGGAGCCATGAAAACAAGTTAGTTTCTTAAAATTACTATTCATGCACTATTCATCATCACCTTCATGATTTATTTCTCAAACATGGAATGGAGTTAGAGGCTAGAATTCATAGCATACCTTAGTCTATATGTAAGCAACCTTCATGAATTTTTCCTTGAATTTAGATGACTTGGAACTAGGGTTTTGATTTTCTATTTCCTCCTTTTTCTTCAAAGGGCCGAATGCAATGAAGAGGTTGGGGGAGAGGTTTTTGTGTTTTGTTTTGATCTTATCTTGGCTTAATCTTGCTAATTCTAGTGTCTTGTAGAAGCTTGTAAAGATATTTGTGGTTAAACCATGCAAAAGTACTAATTTACCCTTAAAATGGTGTTAATGGAAAGTGATGTCACTTAATGATCCAATAAATCCCATTTTGATTTTCTAAGTATTATGCTAATAATCTTGGATAATAATAATGTGGTATGTATCCTTGTTATATTACTAATCTTGGTTGCTTAATCTCCATATTCGTCTAATTGTGGTTCGTTTCGAATGTACCTCATTATCTCAGTGGTTTTGAAATCATCTAACAATCCAATTTCCTTTGGTATTCTCTTAACTTAATAATCCCCTGGTTAAATCTAAATTCACTAATCCCTCAATATATAATTCTTATAATATTTCCATGCTCCTTAATATCCAATAGAAGCTTATTCGAAATCAAAATCCTCAAAATCCATGCTTCAGGAATTTCTGAAATCTAACGTCATTTCGAGTCACTTATTTCCATTGTACAACACTAATATGGTTTCTGTTTGTTCATTTTATGTTTCCATTATAGGGTACCTATATACCATTTCTCTAAATCCTCGAAATTTACTATTCATGTGACCACTGTAGCATTACTGAAGTTAGGGTTATTACATCCTCCCCCCCTTAAAAGGATTCCGTCCCGGAATCATGTTGGAAATGTCCATAAGTATCTTTCTCCTTCACACCTTCTAACTTCCACACTATTTCCTTTATCCTTTTTCCTTCTATAATATATCTATCTTGTTTGCGCAGAAATATACTAACATAACTTCCTTGTCATTCATCAACATGCCATTTAGTTTATCAATAGCAGTCCTTTTACTGTCTTTTCCTCACAAATCTTCTCCTGTTTCAAATCATTCCAGGTTATCTCGTCTCTCCTTCCTCTTTTGACGAAGATATCCGCCACTACATTGACCTTTTCTGAATGGTAGTGTATCTCACTTATGGTTTGACCATCTTCTGATCTCTATCATGACATAAATATTAATTCCTCAATATTCCCATAGTTCCTCTCTGTAAAATTTTCCAGAAAATAAGCTCTAATAATATTCTTTAAAACAATTGTAAGAAAATACTACCTATAACATATATTTCCTGTTCGTCTCAACGAGCTTGTGTTTTCCCAAAACACTCCTACTTTTCTTTTCATAACGTTTCCTAGCCCTTAGCAGATACTGATTTTCCTTATCTATATTATTAACTTATTTATTCTGTTAGTCACAGAGGCATGCCTGAATACATCTAATAACAAGCCTAAGTATGTGTAATGCTATGCATTACCTACATGACCTCTTAACTGAGGGAACCTCTAGTTGTAGAGTTTCTACTTGTTTGTACTATGTAATAGGCATCAAATTCTATCTGTGTAACTGTACCTACTAAGTCAAGAATAAAGCTTGAAAGAAGTTCTAAGGTTCATGCCTCAAGCAAGGAAATGAAGACTGTCAAATAATCACAGTTGGGATTTGAAGAAATGAAGAATTTGCCTAAGTACCAATTCGAGAAGTACATTTGTCTATTCGAGAAGTCTAGCATTCGAGAAGTCTGGAGTTCGATATCTCAGAAGACACTATTCGATATCTCTGAATACACTATTCGATATCTCAGGGATTCGATATGTCAAAATGCTCTATTCGATATCTCAAGGAGTCCCAGAGAAAAGAGCTATTCGAGAAGTGATTCGATATGTCAAGATAACACTATTCGAGAACTCAGAGTTATAGATCAAGTCAACTCCAGTTCTCGAATCACTTACTTAGTCACTTCTCGAATACATTCTTGAGGACAAAATACTGAAGAATTGTACAAGTCAGAAACCTGCAACAAGCCAGGATACTTTATTTGACTCTGTCCTATAAAGCATGCTGGAAAGCCTACAAAGAAGCTTGGAGAGATAAGACAAGGGACAAGGAGCTGAAGAAGTGGATCTAAACAGGCTTTTCAAAGTCAAATCTGTAGCCGTTTGGACTCTTACTAAAATGAGATAGACAGACTGGAAAGTGCTTTTGTTTTTACCTACCTCATTTGTAGCAAGGGGGTGTATCCATGTCTATAAGGATACAGCCTCTCTTCCTTAGCTGTTAAGGTTTTGAAGTTTCTCAAATATATCCAGAAAATATCTCTCTGAGAAAAACGAAGCTGAGAATACTATCATTTGTATTCACAGATTGTAGCAACATCTTAATCTAATAAAATATTAGATTAAAGTGATATTGTGTTGTGTTTGTGCTTAATTATCCGCATCTTCATATCTCACACACTCATCACTTATCTTGCTGCAAAGATTCAAAACCGAAGAAAAACTCAAGAATCCATTCACCCCCCCCCCCTCTGTATTCTTTTACTGTATTCAATACTCAACAAGTGGTATCAGAGCAGGCTGTTTAATCTAAACAGAAAACGATCATGAGTTCGAATACACCAAAGACTACAGGTACGGTAAAGGTCCCTAAATTCGACAAAGAAAATTACAACCTCTGGAAAATAAAAATGTTGTTGTTCATCAAAGCTGCCAATCCTCTCTACCCTGACATTCTCAAGAATGGTCCATTCATACCACAACAAGAAGTTGCTGAATCCACAGTGGGCGCAGTAGTCATTCCTAGATCATACGTTCCAAAAGAGCCATCCAAATGGACGGACTCAGAGAAGGAAAAGATTGCCCTAGACAGCCACCTCATGTTGTTAATCATAGACTCCTTGGATATGTCGATGTTTGCCAACGTAGCATCATGCAGATCAGCCAAGGACATGTGGAATCACATCGAGGTGTTATGTGAAGGGACAGAGGAGGTAAGAGAAAATAAGAAACAGATACTGGTCACACAGTATGAGGCGTTCATGGCACAGCCCAAGGAAAGTATCACTGATGTGTTTGAAAGATTTCACAAGCTGGTGACTGAGCTCCAAATGAATGGGAAGGTTTACAGCACTAAGGAATTAAATATGAAGTTTCTACTATCGTCACCAAACCATCTAGAGCAAAGGGTCATATCTCTAAGAGAAAGAGATTTGAACAAAGTCACGTATGATGTGCTCTATGGGGTTTTAAAGACACACGAGCTTGAGTTGCTTCAAAAGAGGGCTATCCAAGCTAACCAAGGCAGAATGATAAACACATCCTGTGCCTTGATTGTCAACAAATCTATTCAAGACCTGGAAGCATCTGCAAGTCAGCTGAGAATAGAAGAGATAGTAGATGACGAAGAAACTGAGGAAGTAGTGACTGAACCTTCTGATGACAAGGAAGAAGATGAGTTCTACACTCTTGAAGAGCTGGATGGCATGGAAAATACATCATATGCTTTTATGGCCAGAAAATTTCCAAACATCAGATTCAAGAGGAATCAGCCCTTCAAGCCTAGACCTCAAAATCATTCATTCAACAAGGGCAAGGCACCTATGAAAACAAACAAGAACAGATTCAAAACCAGCTATGTGGATAGGTCATCTGTAAGATGTTATAGATGCAATGACCTAGGGCATTTTGCCAGTGAATGCAAGAAGCCTAAAAAGAAGGATAAGGAGTTTCTTGAGCTTGAAGCTAAGTATGAGGCCCTTCTAAAGAAGCAGACACCAGGTAAGGCTTACATAGCTGAAGGGAAGTGTTGGGATGATTCTGACAGTGATGGGGAAGAACAAGAATTCTGCAACTATGCCTTGATGGCCAATTCCAAGGAAGAACCATCTGCATCAGACTCACAGGTACCATCTCTCACTACCATAGACATGTCTGTTTCTGAATATAAATCTTTGGTTGAACAACTATCCGTTGAGATGTTTAACATTCATACTAGTATGACTGCTGCTAATGAAGAGATTGCTAAACTGTCTACCAGGAATGAACTGTTAAATAAGAGAAATGAGGAACTAGAGCTAACTACTGTGCAAATAGAAAATCTTAAACAAGAGATTGAGTATCTAAAGAACAAAGTTCTATGTGCTAGTCAAGTTGAGAAAGCTCTTAGGGATGAATTAGCTGAAAATGAATTTAAGTTGAAAACATTTAAGAATTCCTCTAGTCTATTGCAGTCTTATCATGAGAAAAATCTAGCTAGACCTAAGGCTGCCATTGGACTTGATTATGACACTCTTAAACAGAGGAAAGGCTATGCAGTCATTGAAGATGACATTGTTGTTCAAGAGGAGGTGCCTCAGGTTTTGAAAAAGACTGAGAATCCAATATTTAAAACACCAACACTTGAGATTGATGAGGATGCCTTACTCATCAAGCAAATGTTGGAGGATGAAGATGAGGCACAATCAAATGAACAACAAGCATCCTCTGAGAGTAAGAATGTCAAAACCAAAGCCAAGGAGCCAGTAGGAGGTAGACCTAGACTTGAGAAACCTGTAAAGTTTGTTTCAGCTGGAAATTATGAGACTAAGAAGAAAGTGACTAATAAGAGACCAAACAGGAATGGCAAATTAGGGATTAACAAAGATAACAACTATGCTTATGTGCCAAATGCCCCTAGGAAAGTTTGTCAAAACTGTTTTAGCTCTAATCATTTGACTCATGCTTGCAAGAAACCATCTGGTAGTGTTGCTAAACCATTCTATGATTGCTCTGTGCCTTTAAGACATAGAGACTCTCCTTTCTGTGATAAACTTGATTGTATGCCATGTAACATGAATGTGATGACTAGTTGTTTTAATTTGAGAAGACAATTCATGGAGGGCTGTATCAATCATAATGTTCACACACACTACACAAGGACAAAGTCTTCAAGTCCTCCTAAAGTTAGGAAGGTACCTCTGTCACCTAAGTCTAAGAACCCTGATTCTAAGACTCCCAACAGTGACAAGAAGACCAACATCAAGAAAACTGATAAGCATGCTGATTTTGATAAAACTGTCACTAAGTCACATGGACCCAAACTCGTTTGGGTACCAAAGGAGAAGTAATACTTTTGTGTTTGCAGGGCAAAGAAAGTAAAAAGAAGGTCATGTGGATTTTGGACAGTGGATGCTCAAATCATATGACTGGTGATATGGCCCTGCTATCACAGTATGAGGAAAAGGCTGGCCCAATGGTTGCTTTTGGAGATGACAGCATCGGCAACACACTGGGATATGGCAAGTTGGAAATTGGAAATGTCATCATTGAGAATGTAGCACTGGTCAAGGGGCTCAAGCATAATCTACTGAGTGTTGGTCAATTCACTGACAGAGGCTTCAAAGTGAACTTTGACAAAGATGAATGTTTGATCACCCACAAGAAGACTGGTGATTTTGCTCTGTCTGGAGTAAGGAAGGGAAGCCTGTTTGTAGCCAATTTGGATTCTGCAAGCAAGGACACAATTTGTTGCTTCTACTCAAAAGCATCAAATGAAGACAGTTGGCTGTGGCACAAGAAGCTATCACACCTGAACTTCAAAGCCATTAATTCCCTAGTCAAAAGGGAGTTAGTGAGAGGCATGCCCACACTTGAATTCTGTCAAGAAGGAGTGTGTGAGGCGTGTCAAAAGGGAAAAATGAAAAGATCAAGCCACAAGTCAAAAACAGTGACATCTATAACCAAGCCCCTGCAACTGATTCATATGGATTTGTTTGGGCCTGTCAATATTATGTCACTAGGAAGGAAGAAGTATGCTCTAGTGATGGTTGATGATTTTACAAGGTATACATGGGTAGAATTTCTGGCATCAAAGGATGAGGCTCCACAAGTAATCATTGAGCACATAAAGAAAGTTGACAAAGAAGCAAAGGCCATAAATGCAAGTGTGATTGCATTAAGAAGTGATAATGGGACAGAATTCAGAAATGCCATGCTTGGAGCATTCTGCAAAGAAAATGGTATTTCTCAACAATTCTCAGCTCCAAGGACTCCACAACAAAATGGAGTTGTTGAGAGAAAGAATAGGACTCTGATAGAGGCTGCTAGAACAATGCTACTTGATGCAAAGATGCCTACATGTTTTTGGGCTGAGGCTGTGAGCACTGCATGCTACATCCAAAACAGAACCCTCATCAACAAAAACACTGGAAAGACACCTTACAACTTGATGACTGGAAAGAAGCCTACTCTAAAGTATGTTCATACTTTTGGAAGCAAGTGCTTTGTGCTAAAAGATAATTCAGAATATGTTGGAAAGTTTGATGCAAAGGCATTTGAAGGAATCTTTCTTGGCTATTCTATGGAAAGAATTGCATACAAAGTTTATGTCATTTGTCAAAAGAAAGTAATGGAGAGCACAGATGTAACATTTGATGACAGCAAACTACCTGGATTAGAAGAAGCCAATGATGAAGATAAAGATCCCTTGAGGTTTGACAATCTAGATGATTCTGATGAGGAGATTGAAAGTGAATCTGAACTCATAATCCAACAAACTCAAGTGAATGAAGAACCTGTGTCAACCAACAATGAAGAAACAAGCATCCAAGATACACCTGTGAGGAGTGACAACTTCACAGGGGGAGGAAATGCAGATGATCATGATCTAAATGATGAAGCAACATCAAGGATGAGAAATCAATCTGAACATACAAGGAAATGGGATAGATCACACACTGCAGATCAGATAATTGGAAATCCAAATGCAGGAGTAAGGACAAGGAGAGCAACTATAAATGAATGTCTCTATGGCTGCTTTCTATCCCAAGTTGAGCCTAAGAAACTAAATGATGCATTGTTGGATCCTGACTGGATAATTGCTATGCAAGAGGAGCTAAATCAATTTGAAAGGAGCAAAGTATGGGAACTAGTGCCTGCACCAAAGGATAGAACCGTTGTTGGAACTAAATGGGTTCTAAGGAATAAGATGGATGAAAATGGTGTAGTCATAAGAAACAAAGCAAGGTTGGTTGCAAAAGGATACTCTCAACAGGAAGGTATTGACTATGATGAGACCTTTGCCCCTGTTGCTAGACTAGAAGCCATCAGAATTTTCTTGGCATTTGCTGCACATTCTAATTTCAAGGTCTATCAAATGGATGTCAAGAGTGCATTCCTGAATGGGGAGTTGGAAGAAGAAGTATATGTGCAACAACCACCTGGCTTTGAGGATCCACAGTTTCCCCACTTTGTCTACAGATTACTTAAAGCATTGTATGGACTCAAGCAAGCTCCTAGGGCATGGTATGACACACTATCACAATTTCTACTGGAGAATCAATTCACTAGAGGCACACTGGACAAGACACTGTTCTACAAGAAACATGGTGATGATATTATCCTAGTTCAAATCTATGTGGATGATATCATATTTGGCTCTACAAATGAGAAGCTGTGTGAAAAATTCTCTAAGCTCATGCAAAGCAGATATGAGATGAGTATGATGGGAGAATTAACATTCTTTCTTGGACTGCAAGTGAGTCAAAGGAAGGATGGCATTTTTATAAGTCAAACCAAATACATTAAAGATTTACTGAAGAAATTTGATTTGGAAGAATGTTCACCTGCGAAGACACCCATGGCCACTGCCACCAAGTTAGATGATGATGCTAAGGGCAAAAAGGTAGATATCTCAATCTACAGAGGCATGGTCGGTTCTCTACTCTACCTCACTGCTAGTAGGCCAGATATCATGTTTGCTACATGCTTATGTGCAAGGTTTCAATCAAACCCAAAGGAATCACACATGATAGCAATAAAAAGGATCTTCAAATATCTGAAAGGCACACCAAACTTGGGGTTATGGTATCCTAAGGACACAGGGTTCAATCTGGTTGGTTATTCTGATGCTGATTATGCTGGATGCAGAGTGGATAGGAAAAGCACATCAGGTAGCTGCCAGTTTCTTGGCCAAAGGTTAGTCTCTTGGTACAGCAAGAAACAACAATCTGTGTCAACTTCCACAGCTGAAGCTGAATACATAGCTGCTGGAAGTTGCTGTGCTCAAGTGCTTTGGATTAGAAACCAACTTAGAGATTATGGACTTGTGTTGGAAAGAATTCCTATCATGTGTGACAACACAAGTGCAATCTCTATAGTTGCCAATCCTGTCAATCATTCTAGAACAAAGCACATTGACATCAGATATCATTTCATAAGGGAGCATGCAACTAATGGAACCATTGAGTTACATTATGTTCCCACAGAAAAACAACTAGCTGACATATTCACTAAGCCATTAGATGAAGCCACCTTCACTAGGCTGGTCAGTGAGATTGGAATGCTGAATTCTTCGAATTCTGGCTAAGTGAGTATATCAACTAGATTGTTGCAGCAGTAAATACTTACCTTATCAAATGCTCAATATTTTTAAAGTAAGTATTGGCTGGAGTATGATCTATAAATATTCCAATGCTGCACATGTTGAAAATCATACATCTTTAGCTTGAAATTTCTGTGAAATTTTGAGAAAATCACTATTTAATTTAGTAGAATATTCTTCAGTGAATATTTCTGGTAAATTTTAAAAGATAGTGAAAATTGAATTTTATGAGTGAAAAGTATAGGTCGATAAGTCAGACTTCTCGAATGGTTCATTGTTATGTCTTGGCTCGAGTTCTCGAATAGGCCTATCTAGAACCCTCTTGAGTTCTCGAATAGTGTCTCTTAGAGAAATCGAATAGCACACTTTGAGTTCTCGAATAGAGTATTTTAGTTCTCTAATGATAGAGTTCTCGAATACTGCATTTGAGTTATCGAATCATTTGAAAAGGCTGATTTTTCGCTGACACTTAATCGCTTTTTGGATTTATATTCAAAATTTCATTTCGCTCATAAAAACATATTTTATTTAGCTTAGAATTATTTTCTGAGTCAAATAACTGCCAGCTGTGAGTTACAAACTGTCTGAGATATCGAATAAGCCTTTCTTGACTTCTCGAATAGTTGTTTCATACTTCTCGAATGACTTGTCGCTACAGAACACTTATCTATCGACAACTCAAGACATTCATATATATATACATACAACTTCACAACTATTCAATTCTTTTCGTTCGATTTCTCAAGCACCTCAACTCCTGAAACCTCTGAAAAACCCTAACTGCGAATTTCTTCTTCAATCCTAATTCTCTTTTCTTCTCTACCCAAATGGCAAACCCTAAACTCACCATATCATTCCAAACTAATTTCATCGCAATCACCAGTGATGTGGAAGCACCGAATGCCAATTTCAAGTGCTTTGTTCGGTGGTTGTCTGAATCATACATCAAGAGTGCGCTCTCAGCCAACCCAACTCTGTACATAGATCTATTGGAACAATTCTGGAGGACTGCTACTGTGGAGGTCATCGCTCTTGAGAACGCTATCACTTCTTATATTGTTCACTGCAAGATTCAAGGAGAGGATATCACTATCACCACTGCAGACATGAATCAAGCCTTGGATATGCAGCAAGAGACGTATGATGCTCTGGCCTCCAATGATGAGTTGGAAGAATTCTTTGACTTCATCAACTACTCTGATACTATCAAGCTGGGAAAGTTGAATAGGAAGTTCTTAAGGAAAGAATGGAGCTTTGTATTTGCTACACTCCTTCATGTATTCACTGCACGGAAATCAAGCTTTGATCAGATTAGTACACCCGTGCAGCAGATTGCCTATGCCTTGGCTCATGGGAGAAAGATAGATGTTGGACTTCTCATCCTACAGGAACTCTATGGGAGACTTGGTCAGACCACAGCCAAGAGAGGTAATGAAATTTTCTTTCCTCGCTTTATTCAATCAGTGCTTAACTTTAAAAATGCTTCTTTGATTGAATTGCCTGGAGTAGATAAGAGTAAAATAGGCTATCCTAGGTCCATGACCAAACTCATTTTTGGTAATTTGGAAACTAGGAATGATGTGGATGTAAGACTTAGCATAACTCCCCACATGGAGGGTTTGTTTAGGTCTTACCCCCACAACATGCCAATATTTGATTCTAAATCACAGTTAGCACAGCCTAAGCAAGGAGAACAAAATGCTAACCCAAGGCCTGCTAACCAACCCCCTCAGCCAAACACTCTATCCAGCAAAGAGCCAACTGCATCATCCTCTCAAAAGGGTGATGTTAGTAAAAAGAAGAGAAAACAGGTTGCTTCTGAACCTTTAGAAATCTTAACTGAAGCAGCCTTGGCTGTAGAACTAGGGTTAGAAAGTGAGAAACCTGAGTTACCTATCATAAGCCTAAAGAAGAAGAAGAAGTCTAAAACCACCTCTTCAGTCACTCAAATGGCTGAAGTTGTAAAATCAGGGGCACACAGCTCACTAGATGTATTCTCTCAACAGGATGCATCTATAGAATCAAGCATCCTCCCCAATGCACCTATCTGTAAAGAGTCAGCACAAGGGAGTGATAAGGCTGGCACAACACTGAGTGGAGAGCACATCATAACTGAAACTCCCTCTATTTCTCAGGGGGAGTTGCCAAAATCTTGTCTACAACACACTTCTCTTTCAGAATCTACCACTCATATTTCTTTGAAGCCTGCAACTCAAGCAATTGAGGAGCAAGGCATTGATCATCAAGAATTCTTTTCCTTTGATGAGCCAATGAATTCAAGTGACTTGGTGCATGACATCTTGCTCACCACCCAGGTACCACATTTGGATGGTCAGGGAATGCATGCTGGGGCATATCCTAATGACACCATCACAAACACAGAGGATTCACTAGTTTTTACTAGAGACTCTGTGCCTGTGTCAACTACTGTTGTAACTCATCCCACTTCTGTGGAGACAACAGTAGTAGAGTCTGTTCATCCGGTTGCAGAAGTTGCATCTGTAACTGAGGAGCCTAGCTCTAGCTCTAACTTTTTGTCTCAATGGCTGAAGCCTGTGCAACATGACAGTGCTTCAGGATCAGGGTCTGTTCCACCACAATTGACGGTCGAAGCACTTCAGAGCTTAGTTGTGGATCAGATCCCTGAGTTCACAAAAATTGCTCAGCACCTTCTCACTGCAAACATGCCCAATCCAGACTATGAAGCTATTCTCCTATGTCACAAAGAGGATGTAGAGCTACAGAAGGAGAAAATCATAGATGAAACTGAGAGAGATGGGAATATCGATGCTTGGCTGCAAGGAACCAATTCAATCCCTCTCTCAGAAGGTCTCCAGTATCTCAGAGAAGAGTACATCACTTCACTAGGGTCCAATGCCAAATCTCTCAACCCTACTGATGTGTTTGAAGCAGTGAATGACAGCTATAAAGGCATTCTCAAGGCTGCACACTATCTTGGTAAAGGCTTAAAGACAGAAATTAATGAAGTGTGTTCAGCTACAACCAAGGAGGTGCATGAGATCAAGAGGACTTTTGATGCTAAATTCCCTCAATTGGAGACTGTGCTCAAGGACATTCGAACCTGCAATGCTACTTGCACCAGGATGGACAATGGTTTAGCTATTCTCAAGGATGCTGTCACAGGTCTGGGGCACAAATTTCAATCCTTATCAGATCAGACAACTGATGCCAATGCCATGCTCAGGACCCTCTTTGCAAATCAATATGGAGACAAGCTGGTCACTGAGGTTCCTGTGCATGAGATGTCAAGGTTCGAAGTGCAGAGACTGAAGGATCAATCCCTATCTGGTTTTAAGGCCAATGAACTCTTCACTAAAGTGGATACTCTTGAAAAGGAGGTAGTCTCTCTCCACAAGTCCAATGCTCATCTTACAGACACTGTGACAACTCTGACTGAGTAGTTGAACACTCAAGCCACCACCACAGCTGATGTTCTTCTGCATCAACAATCAATGTTGTCTGCAATGATGAAGCACATGGGTCTTCCTCTACCTGATGAATCTTCAACTCCAAAGGTGCATCCTACAGTCCCTGTGTCTGTCAACAAGCCTAAGGGGGAGAAGAGGATATCAAAGAACTCAAATCCAAAGGGGGAGAGATCACTAGAAAAGGGCATCAAGATCACTGAGGGTGGCCATCAGAGAACTTTGAAATCTACTACTCATCTGCCTCCCACTTCTCTGCCAGTTGTCACTCTACCAACTGTGCACATCACTACTCCTGATGGTCAAAGGCAGTCTATTACAACCACAGTGGTTGCAGGGAGTATGCCATCTGACAAGCCTCAAATCTCAATATCTAAGAGTGTCAAGCCAGTAGAAGTGAAGGTGGTCACTGAGGCCAAGCTACAAGAAATTGCAAACTCAAATGTCTATCATGATGATGCATTCTTGGAGCTTCTGAAAGTCTCTAGAGAACAGGCTGGTGATGCTCTGCTATATCATGAGAGTTTGAAGAGTCAGATTGACTGTCTCACTGTAGTACCAAGGAGGCTTAATGATCTATGGCTCAAGGAGATATTGATGGTAGGAAAGAACAAGATATGGCACTTAACCATCAATACTCTACAGAGTCTAAAGCACTCAGAAGTGAATGTGCTCCTTGGACTAATTGAGAAGGGAAATGAGAACAACAAGAGTCTTCATGATGAATTGAGGAATGGTCAACCTTCAAGGCTACCTGAAGTTTTCACAGATCCTAGAACTATTATCTACCAGGCTGGAACAAGAATTGAAGATATCAAGCAGCTGGTCATTCCTAAGCATCTAACTCCTCAAAATAAAAATCTCATCATAGCCATCATTAAGAGACTGATCAAGAAGAAGGGATCAAGAACAGCAGAAGAATTAGAAGCTATATCTTATCTCAGGTCATATATTGCAACTGGCATTGTATCTGAGACTGCTAAGTTCAACCCAAGCAAAGATCAAGACAAGGATGAAGATAAAAGTGATGGAAGGAGAAGACATCACAGGAGTAATAAGGGTGATGAAGACAAGAAGAAGAAGAAGGATGATGAGAAGAGGAAGAATGATGATGATCAAGGTAAAGGCTCTGAGAGGAAAAGTGGAAGACAGCAAGCCTCAGGCATTGCTGACAGTAACCTCACCACAACACAAGACTCTAAGTCTAGGGTGAATGCTGCCAGTAGTGACCTTTCAAAATTTGCATCTATGGCTTCTGCAACTGTCTTGCCACCTCAAGAAGAGAAGAAGATTCAAGTCAAGAAACCATCTGTATGTTTCAAAAAGCAAACTGCTAATGGAATACTACAATGGTCTACAAACAAAGGTCACATACTGCTGCCAAGTAATCATGTAAAAAGAATCAAGTTCAAGCAAGCTGCAAGGAAATCAAAGCCAACCATATCAAAAACCCTGACAATCTATCCAGGCCTAAAACTCCAACCACTAGATGAAGATTATGATGTAGACCAACTGCAATTTTTGCAAGCTCAAAGAATCTATCATGTTGCCATTGTTGATAATTGCCTTGAGATTAAATATTCGGATGGAAGGGAGGAGAAATTCAAACAAGGAGGATGTCAACACTGGGGCAAGCTATATGACATAGAGAGAATCATTGCACTGTTGAGCTCAGAAGATAAAGTGGAGAGAGTATGGAAACTGGAGCTAATTGATTTTGTGAAAATGAAGAGAGATCATGAAGAAAAAGTCAGAAAAGAGTGTTTTGAGAAATGGCTGGCAAGGGAGAAAGAAATTGAGAGACTGGAAAGTGAAGCAGAAAAGCTGAGGAAAAAGGGTTTGTGTAGAGTTCAGTTCAACCCCTACATGGTAAAGTATAGGAGGAGGAATGGAAATCAAGTCAACATCAGAATGAATCTACTCAACCACTATCCTGCAAATATTCTGGAACCAGTACTTGAAGATTTCAAAGACTCAATTTTGCTTGAAGAATTGGATGCTATGGCAGAAATAATAAAAGCTATGGATGAGAATACAAGGAAGGAGAAAGAAAGAAGAGAGAAAGAATATGATGAATTTCAAGCCAAAGCTATGGAAAGGGAATCAAAAGACAATGGCTAGTTCTTCATCATAGGCTGTAAGATTACTCACTCTGTAGTTCTATCCAAATTGCTAATGGAAATTCATACCTGTACTGTCAAGTTTTATCTTTATGTATGATAGGCTTGTTATCAGACATGAAATTGTGACTAAGGGTCTTACTCACAATTTGGGGGAGATTGTTAGTCACAGAGGCATGCCTGAATACATCTAATAACAAGCCTAAGTATGTGTAATGCTATGCATTACCTACATGACCTCTTAACTGAGGGAACCTCTAGTTGTAGAGTTTCTACTTGTTTGTACTATGTAATAGGCATCAAATTCTATCTGTGTAACTGTACCTACTAAGTCAAGAATAAAGCTTGAAAGAAGTTCTAAGGTTCATGCCTCAAGCAAGGAAATGAAGACTGTCAAATAATCACAGTTGGGATTTGAAGAAATGAAGAATTTGCCTAAGTACCAATTCGAGAAGTACATTTGTCTATTCGAGAAGTCTAGCATTCGAGAAGTCTGGAGTTCGATATCTCAGAAGACACTATTCGATATCTCTGAATACACTATTCGATATCTCAGGGATTCGATATGTCAAAATGCTCTATTCGATATCTCAAGGAGTCCCAGAGAAAAGAGCTATTCGAGAAGTGATTCGATATGTCAAGATAACACTATTCGAGAACTCAGAGTTATAGATCAAGTCAACTCCAGTTCTCGAATCACTTACTTAGTCACTTCTCGAATACATTCTTGAGGACAAAATACTGAAGAATTGTACAAGTCAGAAACCTGCAACAAGCCAGGATACTTTATTTGACTCTGTCCTATAAAGCATGCTGGAAAGCCTACAAAGAAGCTTGGAGAGATAAGACAAGGGACAAGGAGCTGAAGAAGTGGATCTAAACAGGCTTTTCAAAGTCAAATCTGTAGCCGTTTGGACTCTTACTAAAATGAGATAGACAGACTGGAAAGTGCTTTTGTTTTTACCTACCTCATTTGTAGCAAGGGGGTGTATCCATGTCTATAAGGATACAGCCTCTCTTCCTTAGCTGTTAAGGTTTTGAAGTTTCTCAAATATATCCAGAAAATATCTCTCTGAGAAAAACGAAGCTGAGAATACTATCATTTGTATTCACAGATTGTAGCAACATCTTAATCTAATAAAATATTAGATTAAAGTGATATTGTGTTGTGTTTGTGCTTAATTATCCGCATCTTCATATCTCACACACTCATCACTTATCTTGCTGCAAAGATTCAAAACCGAAGAAAAACTCAAGAATCCATTCACCCCCCCCCCTCTGTATTCTTTTACTGTATTCAATACTCAACATATTCCATTAATTGATTAAGTCGATCCTTAGCCAAAGGTTTACACACCAAATTTAAATCAAAAAGCAAGTACCTGTATCCGCATCTGGTTTTGTCAACGCTTCCCCTAAGGTCATGTTGTACACTCTAGCAGTAGGCCTATTTGAAGCAGCCCCACTCTGTCCTGACGCGTATGACCCACCTGAACGGCAATCTCTAGCAATGTGTCCTAGTTTCCCACACTGGTAACACTTAACATCTCTTTTAGGGTTTGCATCAGTTGATGGGCACTGGTTAAGGTAGTGTCCTTTTTGTCCACACTTAAAACAAGTTACTCCCAGCACTCTACAGACTCCTATATGCTTCTTACCACACGTCTCACAATCTGGTAATGGTGGTCGTGATTGATTGGACTGAAATGTTCCTGAAGATTTTCCACCCTGACTCACCGTCTCACTAGTAGTCTTGTTACCCCCCGACTTTCCCACAAATTGAGATTTTTGTCCTTTAACTCCTTTGTTAAAGTAGCTTCCCTCACTTAAACCTCCTTTTGGGCCCTCAAATCTTCTTTTCTTATTCTCTCGACCTATTTGAGCCTGCTCACTCTCGGCCTCTATAATTGATGCCTTTTGAACCACTGCAGCATAATCAGTCAACTCAAATGGGGCCACTCTCGTTCGTAACCAGGGTTTTTACCCTTGTTGAAACCTTTTTGCACGTTGTTCTTCAGTACGCACAAACTCGGGAATAAACCTCGACAGTTCTGAAAATTTATTTTCATAATCTGCCACTGTTAGGTTATCCTGTTTTAACTCCAGAAACTTTAATTCCATTTGGTTTTCTAAATACCTAGGAGAATACTTCTCTAGGAACACCCTAGTGAAACGCTCCCAGGTTATCACTCCCGCTTCCTCTAGGTTCTTCCTAGCTTCCCACCAGTAATTTGCCTCTCCCTTTAGGAGATAGGCTGCAAAAACTGTTTTCTGATCTTCCTCTATCCTCAGTATTTCGAAAGCTTTCTCCATTTCTTTTAGCCATGCCCTGGCTACTACTGGGTTAGTGGTTCCCTCGAATTCTGGGGGCTTTAATGACTTAAAGGCACGAAAGGAACTAGCTGCCTGGTTGGGGAGAACAGGTGGTGGTTGAGGATTCTGTGGATTTGCTAAATTCTGCCTTAATAAGTCCATGAATTGGGCAAAGGGATCACCTCCCGGATTCCTTTGTTGGCCAGTTGATTCCTCTTCTCCTTCTTCATGATTTTCTTCATTATGAGCATTTTCGTTCAGTCTAGTACCTTCGATATTTCGACTTCTTTCGTCTCTCTCATTTTCCCTTGCATTCGCTCTACTGTCGCGTCTAGGCGGCATAGTTCTGTTCATAACAATAGTCCTTATTAATTACCCGAATTTGGGTTACTATATACATCATTTCTATATACACAATTATATCATTAATTAACTCATTTGCATATCACAATATCTTTATCATGCGATTTACATCTAGTTATACCATAACTTTAGTAGGTAAGTGTATCGCCCTTAACACGATAGCCTTTTCATTAAGTCAATCACCTTTTATACATCAATATTTCTGAGTCTCAACATTTATTATATAAAAAAAAATATGCAGCAAAAATTTAGATAGAAATGCACAAACTTCATTAATGTACATAAATATTTTACAATTTGGGTACAACATCTTTTACTGCTAATAATATACATCATCTAATACAAGGTTCGAAACCCAAAACATAGTCGTACATACTAATCCGATATCACCAAAAGTACTACTAACTGTCCTCTAATCAGACTGGGATTAAAACAGTGGACAACTAAACTAATCCCCAAAATGACATCAACAAGATGACTAGTCTGATTAGTGACGAACTACTATCCCGGCTCACACCCCTGCCCTGACAACATCCCGTATCTGGACTACCATGGTAGTAACCGTATCAACTATCTGGGCCCTCCATGCCGGGTCTCCTCTATCACCCAACAACCTCCTAATATCTCCTAATGCTCGTAGCTCAATACTGATCATCCCCAGAGACATCCCATCCGGGATAACCCCTCCTCTCCCTCTCTCTAACCTCTGTAGAAGGGTGTCTATAGTCCTGCGGGACTCCTCCAACTGTCCCTGAAGGGCAAAGTACTCGGTCAATAAGGTAGCTGAAAGTGAGTCACCCGCCGGTAAGGGTGCCTCCTGAGGGGGTACAGCTAGGGGAGGTGCATCCACAGGTGGAGGTGGTGGAGGTGCAAAGGGTGGGGATGGAGGAACCGACTCTGTCTCAGCATCCTCTGAAGGATCCTCCTCCTCCTCAAAAAAACCAAAATGCCCTGGAGGGGTAAACTGCTCAAAAGGATCATCTATAGGGTCAGGACTAGGTAGAGGGGATGGAACTGGTGACGGCACTGGGATGGGTCGGACAGGAGTGGGAACCATCTGAATATCCCTCCACTCAATCGGCTCCTCAGGTATAACTGACAACCTAGGCCTTTTACGCAGTGGCCTCTCCTCCTCAGGGATCTCCGATCTCACTCTGGAAGGACCTGCCTCGTCAGATCCTGTAGAAGGTCTACCCATATATGGCACTAGGGCCACAGCATCTCTCCGTCTCTGCTCCTCTGCCTCCTCTCTCTCTAATCGCTCTCTAGCCGCCGTCCGGCGTCTCTCCCTGAGATCCTCAACTGCATACTCGGGGACCTCTACCCCGGCCAGCTGAAGATCTAATAGCTCCTGCTCTGACATCCCTAGCCATTGGGGGTCCTGACTCGGCTCACCCATCTCCGCTCCCTATAATAAAACATAAAATTCTATTAGTAACAGTCTAATAAATTATAATATATGCTTAAAGTAAATACTACCTGCGATATACCACCCCTGAACTTGATGGAAGTTCACAATTTATATTATAACTGATACATTTATTATTATCACTTTTGTTTATGAGCATATGACTCTTTAGCTCTGATACCATCTGTGACGCCCCGGGATCCGGGGTCAAGGATCCGGGCCGTCAAGGTCCAATTTCCGATCAATATCAATATCTCTGTAGTCTTTTTTTTTTTTTTATAAATAAATAAATAAATAAGCAGTTGACCCCACACTAATACACACACACACACCAGTCATATGCTCATAGAACAACAACCACAATATTTAAAAGTTTTAAAGTTAACAGTTATTACAAGCCCAGAATTTACTAAGTACATTGTTGAACAAAGCTTCTACAGGAAGCACTTCAACAACTAAAGTTATTACAATTTACACACTTAATTTACATAAGTATACTAAGTCCCTCCGCTTGTCACTACCTCGGGGATGGTCGCCAGCACTCGCTCAAAAGGTCGCCTTTCCCTTACCCTCTTGCGGGGTGTGGTACGTAGTATCGGCATGGGACCTAGCTGCTATATACATAAGTAGCAAGAGTGAGCTATAATAGCTCAGCAAGATCATACTGTAACTAAAATTTAAAATGTGAACAAGTATACATATATGTCTATGCATATGTAATAGCAGGAAACAATTAAAATCCTTAAGGAAGAGTAAAGCTCTTATTTAATAATACATCATCCACTCACTATTATAAGAAAGTAATCTATATTAATATAATATCAGTTTTTCTTCATCTGTATCCATAATACCATCATCTCATATCATTATTCTGTTTTCAGTATAGAAATCTGAAATAATATAATATCAGTTTTTCTTCATCTGTATCCATAATACCATCATCTCATATCATTATTCTGTTTTCAGTATAGAAATCTGAAAACCATTGTCTACACTTTCTTTTCAAAAACATTGGGGATATCTGCTGTCGCCTGATACGTTAGGACGATGATCAGTCGCCTAATCGTACCTACTCTCTTTTTACTACCGGTAGAAGGAATGAAAATCATCCCTGGAGGAAGGCCACCTGCTAACATCCTCCCTTGGCATCTTCGTGCCGTAATAAAAATAATAAATGCTGGACTGTGTCGCACACAGCCCTGACACAGCCACTTACGCAAGTCTGTTGCAATCCCCCACTTTATCACATCATTATTCTCTTTTTAAAATATCATTCCACATTTCCATTTTCTCACTTTCATTTTCACATATCATTCTCTCATATCATTTCCATTCTCGCACATTACTTCTATAAAATATATATATATATCATAAGGCTTTGATTATGATTCAGACCTCTCTTTCAAATTCAGAAATCAAATATACTTTTATATTCGTAAGATATTCCATCTATTTTAAGAGTAATGCATGTTACTCAAATAATGTTTATTAAACCACTGATACTCAATGAGAACATTTTTAATATAATATTATAACCATATAACCCTCGATAACAACTGATACCATTCTCTCTTATTCTCTTAATCATAAGGCATGTTCAATTCATGCCTAATCATCTCTATACATATCCATCTCATACTCTCATTCATATTCATATACATCTTCGTATATCTTTCTTTTCAATATTAATACTCAAGGAAGACAATTTCTTCACAATATAGTAATAATAGCATCACATATGTATTTCACAAAATCAAGTTTCTTTGTGAAGATAAGTAGTTTTACAAATAGGGATAGAAGAAATCTTGCCTCGGTTTCGATATCCTGACGGTATGGCTCGTCCCTCTTCCGGAGTTTCTATAAACACAAAAGGACCGTCGTTAGAACCACATCTCTTACTCACTACACTCTTGTATAACATTACCTTTTGAAACTTTAATATATGTTTAACGTATTATTATTACCCCAAAGGTTCAAGGACTTAACCATTTACAAGCTCAATCGAAGTTTCAGTGGTTTTTCACCATTTCCCCTAACGACCACACTCGACTGTAGAATTTCTTATAATTTTTAAATTTCGAATTTTAATGTAAGGTCAACTGGAAATAGTTCTTTGACCACACTACTATCATATCCCAAAATTTCGTGACTTTTAACAATGTTAAAGTATGGTAATTGTAACCTCAAGTTTGATACATTTACGGTTTCTCGGTTTCTGAACCGCTTTCACTAAAACTGACTTTTCTCCTAAACCGTTCATCAGATTTTAACGCACCTTATATCAAAACGATCTATGAACTAAGCTCTATCATTTCATAGTTAAATAGGAACCTGGACAGTAGGGTACCGTACGGATGCAGGGGGTCCAAAACAGGGCAACTTACATCCTAACGAAAATCGGGCATTATAACGGCTATAATTTCGTACTTTCCATAAATCCAACTCCTCCAAATCAATTATCAAACACCATAATCATCACCTACACCATGTGGTATTCTTCACCAGCCATGGTTACAAGTCCACAACACACAATTTCCACATCAAAACAAACCACTTATAACACATACTCATTATAAACTAAACATTAACTTCACTTAACTACTAACCAACTTAGTTTACACCATAAATACAAAAGGGCAAGGGTTGTTATACCTCTTTGAAGCTTGAAGAACACTTAATAATCCTTAATAATCCTTGGACACACCTTGAACAACCTTGAATTAGCTTGGATTAACTAAAGGAGCCATGAAAACAAGTTAGTTTCTTAAAATTACTATTCATGCACTATTCATCATCACCTTCATGATTTATTTCTCAAACATGGAATGGAGTTAGAGGCTAGAATTCATAGCATACCTTAGTCTATATGTAAGCAACCTTCATGAATTTTTCCTTGAATTTAGATGACTTGGAACTAGGGTTTTGATTTTCTATTTCCTCCTTTTTCTTCAAAGGGCCGAATGCAATGAAGAGGTTGGGGGAGAGGTTTTTGTGTTTTGTTTTGATCTTATCTTGGCTTAATCTTGCTAATTCTAGTGTCTTGTAGAAGCTTGTAAAGATATTTGTGGTTAAACCATGCAAAAGTACTAATTTACCCTTAAAATGGTGTTAATGGAAAGTGATGTCACTTAATGATCCAATAAATCCCATTTTGATTTTCTAAGTATTATGCTAATAATCTTGGATAATAATAATGTGGTATGTATCCTTGTTATATTACTAATCTTGGTTGCTTAATCTCCATATTCGTCTAATTGTGGTTCGTTTCGAATGTACCTCATTATCTCAGTGGTTTTGAAATCATCTAACAATCCAATTTCCTTTGGTATTCTCTTAACTTAATAATCCCCTGGTTAAATCTAAATTCACTAATCCCTCAATATATAATTCTTATAATATTTCCATGCTCCTTAATATCCAATAGAAGCTTATTCGAAATCAAAATCCTCAAAATCCATGCTTCAGGAATTTCTGAAATCTAACGTCATTTCGAGTCACTTATTTCCATTGTACAACACTAATATGGTTTCTGTTTGTTCATTTTATGTTTCCATTATAGGGTACCTATATACCATTTCTCTAAATCCTCGAAATTTACTATTCATGTGACCACTGTAGCATTACTGAAGTTAGGGTTATTACAAGGAAGGCTACCTGCTACATCCTCCTTCGGCAACTGATAAGTGGATTTTATATCCACTTGGATCGCTTAATTTCGGCTTAAATTGATTGTCTTGGGCTCAAGTTGTTGTAGATTTGATGTGTTTTGCTTAGTTGTGCAGGATTACGAGAATGTTGACTAAGGTGGATGCTTTTATAATTTTTTGGGAATTAATTGATTAAAATTCGGATTTTCGAGAAGGGTTGCACAGTTTACACTGTTTTGGCCATATCTTGAGTTCTAGAAGTCCGTTTTAGGCCCGTAAGCAGTCCACGCGAAGATAACGAGATTTTCTATCATTCTAAGATAGTCCAGAGGTCCAATTACGTGGGGAACGTTCCAGAAAATCTGAAGAAAAGTCAGCCACGAATTTTCCTTACAAAACATAATCAAATTAGGAAACGTATCTTGCAGAAATTCTATTATAATTCTGTTTTGTATTTTCTTGCTGGGCAAGACTTGTAGTGCCTATATAAACACATCATACCATTGTAATAGAGGTAGACATATTATTAGTTATTATTTTTGTAACATAGCTTAGATCTGCAAGGGGGAAAAGGAGAGAAGGATTCAACGCTCGTGACAAGCAACGGATCTAGATCTACTTCATCCTTTGTGTTATTCTGGATTATAGATTTGTTTTCTTAACTCTTTGTTTATTAATATAATTACTTCTTTTATTCATATCTTGTTTTATATCATGTTTTCATCAAATCCCATGACGATGAAAGGTTCAATTATGAGCTAATCGTTGTCATGGGATTCTAACGGAGTTATCTATGTAGCTTAGTAGTTTATATGCTTTAAAGATTTATGTGTGGTGAATTCTTGATATCCTCGTATGGTTGTGTTTCATGTATTCAGATGCGTCGCGAACATCTAATTTGTTAATCTCTTGCTAAACGAGAGTGGATCTTGAGATTTAGAACTTGCCATGCTAGCATAGGATAGGTTGATGTTTTAACATCATGATTTGTGGCGTAAATAGAGATATTATGCTGCCCTATGTGATCTAAGTGGATAACTTGTGCTTAAACCTTTATGTTTTCAAATTCTATAGAGATATAGGGTCTAAACATAATTGGTGTCTACCCATCTTCTATCTCTTTTGTGGATGCATGCGTAGTTTGGTATTAGTATACCGAGAGGTAGCTTTTACTTATTTCGTGTTGTCCGATCAGATATCAAAACCATCACATGTATTGATTAAAGGCTGCGACTCTAAGTGAAGTAGATAATGAAGTTAGAATTCCATGTTTATTCCCATATAAGTAATTTGATTTTAGATCTCATTAGCTAGTTAATTCTAAAATTGCATATTAGTTAAATTTAGTTAATTAAAATCTCAATTAATTACTTGTCTTAGCAGTGAATTAAGATCATACATTGTTGAATAGGTGCATTTACTGAAAAGAACCATAACTTGATCCCTGTGGGAACGAATTTGGACTTAACCTTATATATTACTTGTGACCACGTACGCTTGCGTGATTTTGTGCTAACAAGTTTTTGGCGCCGCTGCCGGGGATCATCGGTGTTTTCTTAGTTTATGTGCTTGTCATCAGTGGTCGTTAGCGTTCACTGACTCGGATTTCTTACTTAGTTGTTTGTTTCGTGGTGTTTTCAGGTACTTGAACGTTTATGCGAACACGTTTGCAGGCTCGTAAGGAAAAACTGGCAGAAGAAGGTCTTGTAGTAGATAATCAGAAAGAGGAACTTGAACTTACTGTAGAGATGGCAGAATTACCAGCAGCAGTCAAGGCTTTGAAGGACTATTCGCAGCCAAAGATCAATGACATACAATCTAGTATTGTCAGGCCAGCTATTGCAGCGAACAACTTTGAGATCAAGCCGAGCATAATTCAGATGGTGCAGAATTCGGTTCAGTTTGGGGGTGCTTCTACGGAGGATCCTAACATGCATATTCGGGACTTTATCGAGATCTGCGACACTTTCAAATTTAATGGTGTGTCGGAGGATGCTATCAAGTTGAGACTTTTCCCATTTTCTTTGAGGGATAATGCTAAGGGCTGGTTACATTCTCTACCAGCTGGTTCCATTACTACATGGGATGATCTTGCTCAGAAGTTTCTTACTAAATTCTTCCCTATGGCGAAAACTGCAGCAATACGGAACCAGTTAACTCAATTTCAGCAGCAATCTGGCGAGTCTTTGTGTGAGGCTTGGGAACGTTACAAGGAGATGCTTCGTAGGTGTCCACATCATGGCATGCCTGATTGGATGGTTATTAATGGTTTTTACAATGGGTTGGGAGCACAGTCTAGGCCTTTGTTAGATGCAGCATCAGGTGGAGCTCTGTGGGCGAAGAGCTATGAGGAAGCATATGATCTTATTGAGATGATGGCTGCTAATGAATATCAAAATCCAACCCAGAGGCTTTCTCAAGGTAAGGTAGCAGGTGTTCTTGAAGTTGACACAGCTTCAGCTATTGCAGCTCAGTTGAAGGCTCTTACGATGAAGGTGGATTCTCTTGCTAATTATGGGATTCAGCAGGTGGCTAGTATTTGTGAGCTATGTGCGGGCGCACATGAGACAAGTCAGTGTGCTATCTCTTCTGAATCAGCACAGTTCGTTAGTAATTTCCAGAGACCTGCTGCACCAGTTCCAGCCACTTATCATCCGAACAACAGGAATCATCCTAACTTCAGCTGGAGCAACAACCAAAGTGCTCAACAACCTCAGCAGTCTTATCAGCAGTTTCAAAGTCAGGAAGCTAGGCCATTCAATCAAGGCTATCAACAGCAGTATGCTCCAAGGGCACCATATCAACCTCCTGGATTTCAGCAGCAACAACCTCAGGCTCATGCGGGGCAATCATCTAATGAAAAATCAGAAATGGATGATATGAGGATGATGTTGAAGAACCTTCAAGCTTCTCAAAAGATCTTGGAAAACCAGATGGGACAGATTACAAGTGCTTTGTTGAACATGCAACAGGGGACTCTTCCTAGTGATACGGAAACAAATCCAGGCAGAAGGGGAACAAAGAACAGGTTAACGCAGTGACTTTGAGATCGGGAAAGGTTACAGCAGGCCCTCAATCAGCAGCTGAAGAAGATGAAGATGTTCAGAATCAGCAGGTTGAAAAATCTGCAGTGCCAGAATTTGAGAAATCTGATTTAGTGGCTGATCAGCTTGATGGTGAGAAGAGCCAGAAACCTGTTGACAAGTCTACTCCGGAGCAATCTTCAAAGAATAATTGAATCTATCCTCCTCCTCCGTTTCCTCGACGCGTGCAGAAAAGTCAAGAAATTCAGTTCCAGAAGTTTATGGATGTCTTCAAGAAATTGTTCATTAACATTCCTTTTGTTGAAGCATTGGAGCAGATGCCGAGGTATGCAAAGTTCATGAAGGATATTTTGTCACGAAAGAGAAGGTTGGAAGAATTTGAAACAGTGGCATTAACGGAGGAGTGTAGTGCAGTTCTGCAGCAGAAGTTGCCACCCAAACTTAAAGATCCGGGAAGTTTCACCATCCCTTGCACTATTGGCAACCTTTCTTTTAGCAAGTGCTTATGTGATTTGGGAGCTAGCATCAATCTCATGCCCTTGTCTGTTTTCAAGCAGCTTGGTCTGCCGGAGCCAAAGCCAACCAACATCTCTTTGCAGTTGGCTGATAGGTCAATCACTTATCCTAGGGGCATAGTGGAGGACGTTTTGGTGAAAGTTGATAAGCTCATATTTCCTGCTGACTTCGTTATCTTGGATTTTGAAGAAGACAAGAAGATTCCCATAATCTTGGGAAGGCCTTTTCTAGCTACAGGCCATACTTTGATTGATGTGCAAAAAGGAGAGCTTACAATGAGGGTGCAAGATCAGATTGTCACCTTTAATGTGTTCAAGGCAATGAAATTTCCGACAGAGGATGAAGAGTGTTGTAGTGTGGAAATAGTTGATACGGGTCAGAGAAAGAAGTTTGATCAGTCATTGAGCGAAAAGTCGGATACACACGTGCTAAAGCATCACATCAGTGATTTCATTGAAAGTTCTTCAATTCGAGATCTTTCGAATGTTAAGCTTGGGAAACTTCCACCACATTTGAGGTATGTCCGTTTGAATAATGAGCTAGTGATTTTTGAAGAGGGGCAAGATAACGTGTTGCGAAGGTGGAAAGCTGATGATAAGGAAGAAGAAAGCTTGACGTTTGAGTCGGAGAAGCACATTAGAGGTGTGAAGAAGAAAAAGAAGAAAATTAAGCTGTTGGATAGTAAAATCAGGTCGAAGTCTGAGGGAAGAGAATTGTGGAAAGCAAGCAAACAAGAGGTCAACGTTCGTATGAATGGTCTATCTGTTGAAGACGGTTCAGTTATTCTTTTGAAACCGCCATGAGTTGAGGAAGTAACGTCAAGCTATTGACGTTAAAGAAGCGCTTCGTGGGAGGCAACCCACGCCTTCGTGGGAAAAAAAATTTTGTGTGAAAAAAATGAGTGTTGTGTGAAAAAAAAAAAAAAAAAAAAAAATATTTCGGGCGTGTAACGCAGGTTGCGCCTGCGTTACTGGATGTCGCGCAGGCTGCGCCTGCGTGACTGACCTGTAGGCAGGCTGCGCCTGCTTTATGCAGGCTGCGCAGGTTCAATTTTTTAGTTTTTTTTTATTTTTTTTATTTTGTTTTTTTTTCCTTTCTTTTCTTCCCTTTGTAAAAAAAAAAAAAAAAAAAAAACAAACAAAACAAAACAAAAATTCAAACCCCAAATTTTATCCTAATCCTATATAAATTCCAAAACCCCCCATCTCTCTTCTAAAATTCTAAACCTATTCTAATTCTTTTTCTTTAATTCATCAAATCCTATTTCTATCCTACATCAAATTCATACCCACCCAAAATTTTTCCTTTTCACATTAATTTTATTCACCCAATCCCTCCATTATATATACACACCCATACATACAAATCCAATTCCTCTTCTATTTATTTAAATTCAATTCTAAAAAGGAATTAATTACAAGTTCACCTATTTGATTCGTACTTGGGTTAAATCTTCTCTAATATTATTTTTATTACGAATTTGTGTTCTTGTAATTGGGGGTTTTGTAGGATTCTTGTTATTTGGGAGGTGGTTAGTCTATGGAGCTCGTACGCATTATACTCCACCAGATTCATCCGAGGAGGGTTATGATTCAGCTGGTTAGGTATGTTTTCTACTTTCCCTCGTATTTACTTCCATTCAATGCGGACATTGAATATTTTAAGTTTGGGGGTGGTTTGAGGGATTAGTAGTTGTTGTTGTATATATATGTTCATGTAGGATATCATGTTTTGCATGCTTAGTAGTAATTCATTCATGTTATGTTCGTATTATCTACGTTTGTTTCATGTAGGACATCTTGTTTTTATTTATGTATATCATGTGAGTTCATATTAGTTGCATTGTCATAGCATGCATATTTCATGATCCCTTAGAACGAGCTAATTCTGATTGGTAGGTAGGTGTCTAATTGAGTGTGATAATGATGAGTAGAGGGTTGATTTATAGTTTCTATGAAATTGACTTGCATGCTTCAGAAACAAAATCTTTTCACAGTCTCGTTGGGTGCTTTTGAGCAAGGTTGAGATCATGCTTGTTTGGATGTTTTGAGATTTAATCACTTGATTATATTTAGAATTTTCATTATTCCCTTGATGGTCTAGAACAATTAAGTCTAAGTTTGGGGGAAAACAGGGATTTCATGCTTAAATTGTAAATAATTGTCAATAATGGCTAGGCGTCAAATGGCTAGTAGCCGGCTCATATTTATATGAGTAGTCTAGGGTTGGAATTGAGAATTCTCATTCCAGATTGCATAGAAAAAAAAAAGCAGAAAGAAGAAAGAAAAAAAAAAGAGAAAAAAAAAAAGAGAAAAGAAAAAAAATGATGTCAATTGTTTATATGCAAAATTAACCAGGGTGAGCTCTTTAATACTCGAGCAATTAAGTTCGCGGGGACTTTGTGCCTAGTGACCTAAGGCTTTTATAGTCTGGGATCCACTAACCCAACGCTCGCTACATGGGTATTATTGTATAAGCCTTTCGGGGTCTCATCCATTGCACGGTTAAATAAGCATACTTGTATATTATGTGTCGTAGTTGTTTAGTAATAAAAGCATGAATTTCTGTCTACCTTGGATAAGGATGGAGGTGTTCCTAGGTTATGAAGTGTCTACGGTCTATTCTATTTATAAACCTGTGATTGTCTTGACGAAGAGCATGTATGATTTTTGACCTAGTTTTGGGAGTATTTCTGATGAGCATTGCACACACGCACGTTTCTGTTCATGTATTGTTAGTATACGGGAACTTGGTCGAGCTCTATTTGGATTTAGTTGCATTCTTTGAGATATTTGCTTGCTCGTTGGTTTTGGTTAGTTTGAAGGGGATCGTTGCATTTTTCATTCTAGTTGCATTCATGCATTGCATTGCATTAGGTTAAATGGATTTTGTGGGTACATTCGCTATAGGCCCTCACGAGACCTTACTCGTCCACTAGGGCTGCCTAGGGGTTTAAAGGGCTTGTTGCATATGCCAAATGCAACCGTGATCACCTACGGAAGTGGTACTAGTTAGTTAGTTAGTTAGTTGTAATTGTTTATGCTTGAGGACAAGCATCGGTTTAAGTTTGGGGGTGTGATAAGTGGATTTTATATCCACTTGGATCGCTTAATTTCGGCTTAAATTGATTGTCTTGGGCTCAAGTTGTTGTAGATTTGATGTGTTTTGCTTAGTTGTGCAGGATTACGAGAATGTTGACTAAGGTGGATGCTTTTATAATTTTTTGGGAATTAATTGATTAAAATTCGGATTTTCGAGAAGGGTTGCACAGTTTACACTGTTTTGGCCATATCTTGAGTTCTAGAAGTCCGTTTTAGGCCCGTAAGCAGTCCACGCGAAGATAACGAGATTTCCTATCATTCTAAGATAGTTCAGAGGTCCAATTACGTGGGGAACGTTCCAGAAAATCTGAAGAAAAGTCAGCCACGAATTTTCCTTACAAAACATAATCAAATTAGGAAACGTATCTTGCAGAAATTCTATTATAATTCTGTTTTGTATTTTCTTGCTGGGCAAGACTTGTAGTGCCAATATAAACACATCATACCATTGTAATAGAGGTAGACATATTATTAGTTATTATTTTTGTAACATCTGCAAGGGGGAAAAGGAGAGAAGGATTCAACGCTCGTGACAAGCAACGGATCTAGATCTACTTCATCCTTTGTGTTATTCTGGATTATAGATTTGTTTTCTTAACTCTTTGTTTATTAATATAATTACTTCTTTTATTCATATCTTGTTTTATATCATGTTTTCATCAAATCCCATGACGATGAAAGGTTCAATTATGAGCTAATCGTTGTCATGGGATTCTAACGGAGTTATCTATGTAGCTTAGTAGTTTATATGCTTCAAAGATTTATGTGTGGTGAATTCTTGATATCCTCGTATGGTTGTGTTTCATGTATTTAGATGCGTCGCGAACATCTAATTTGTTAATCTCTTGCTAAACGAGAGTGGATCTTGAGATTTAGAACTTGCCATGCTAGCATAGGATAGGTTGATGTTTTAACATCATGATTTGTGGCGTAAATAGAGATATTATGCTGCCCTATGTGATCTAAGTGGATAACTTGTGCTTAAACCTTTATGTTTTCAAATTCTATAGAGATATAGGGTCTAAACATAATTGGTGTCTACCCATCTTCTATCTCTTTTGTGGATGCATGCGTAGTTTGGTATTAGTATACCGAGAGGTAGCTTTTACTTATTTCGTGTTGTCCGATCAGATATCAAAACCATCACATGTATTGATTAAAGGCTGCGACTCTAAGTGAAGTAGATAATGAAGTTAGAATTCCATGTTTATTCCCATATAAGTAATTTGATTTTAGATCTCATTAGCTAGTTAATTCTAAAATTGCATATTAGTTAAATTTAGTTAATTAAAATCTCAATTAATTACTTGTCTTAGCAGTGAATTAAGATCATACATTGTTGAATAGGTGCATTTACTGAAAAGAACCATAACTTGATCCCTGTGGGAACGAATTTGGACTTAACCTTATATATTACTTGTGACCACGTACGCTTGCGTGATTTTGTGCTAACAGCAACTCTTGGGCTGTAATAAATATTGAGTGCTGGACTGTGCCGCACACAGCCTCTTATGCTTTTTGTTGCAATCCTCCCTTTTTGTCAATCAGTATTCCATTTATACCAATACCATTCCACATTTTTCCTTTCAATTTCCATTTCCACTTTCATTCACATATGTCATCACTTTTAAAGCTTATGCCATAATACTCTGATTATGACTCAGACATCTTCTCTGTATTTAATGGAATTCAGTACACTTATATATATATATATATATATATATAAAATATTCCATCCTTTTTTTAGAAATAGTAAATAATAATCAAATAATATTTATTTAATCACAATATTTAAAAAGAATATTTTTAACATAATATTATAAATCATATAACCCTAGATAACAACTGATACCATTCTTTCATATTCTTTTAATCATAAAGCATGTTCACTTTATGCATAATCATATCTGTATATCCATATCCATCTCTCTTTAATTCCCAAAATCAGGAATTAAATTCTCAACAATATAGTAACAATAGGATCACACATATATTCCATGAAATCATCTTTCTTTGAAGGTAAATAATTTTCCAAAGTAAAGATTGGAGAAATCTTGCCTGGATCTCTAAAGCGAGTAGGTATGATCCTGTGTTCGTCTCCCGTCTCTATAGAAACGAAAGGATCACCGTTAGTATATGTCCTACTTAATCACCTAATCTTTATACAATAACACCCTTGACACATAATATATGTTTGACATAGCTTTTACGTACCAAAAGTTCCAAGAACTTAATCATTTTTAAATTCGATCAAAGTTTTAGTGTATTCCACCATTTCGCTTAATAACCACTCCCGACTGTAAAAATTCTCAGAAAATATCAATTCCGAATTTTAATGCAAGGTCAACTGGTAATGGTCCTCTGACCACCCTACTACAATATCCCAAAATTTTATAACGTTTAAAAATGTTTAAATATGGTAATTATAGCCTCAAATTTGATACAATTACATTTTCTCGGTTTTCGAACGTCTTTCACTAAAACTGACTTTTCTCCTAAACCGTTCATCAGATTTTAACGTACTTTATATCAAAACGATCTATGAACTAAGCTCTATCATCTCATGGTCACTTGGTACCCTAGGCAGAATGCTACCGTACGAATATCAGTGTCTAAAACAGGGCATCTTTTGGTTTAACGAAAATCGGGCATTATAACGGCTATATTTTCATACTTTCCAAAATCTCACTCCTCCAAATCCAATATCCAATGCATATATCCAACCCTACACCATGTGGTCATCATACCAACCATGGTTACATGCACACACCACACTTCCATATTCAATCCATCACTTATACACATACATATAACCATGATTTCATCACTTATATCAACATATCTACTAACACAACTAATATCCTTCATAAATACAAAAGGGCAAGAACATTTATACCTTCTTGAAGCTTTAATCACAATTAATAAGCCTTGGGAAATCCTTAAACAACCTTACACTAGCTTGGATTAACTAAAGAAACCATAAAAACAAAGTTAGTTCTTGGAAAACACTATTCATTACTATTCATCTAGTAATTTTGATGATTTTATTACCTTACCAAATGATGCTTGTTTGCTATGAAACTTGGTGGATGTCTTTATATATCCTCAAGTAACCTCCATGATTTTTCCCTTGATTTTAGATTGCTTGAAACTAGGGTTTTGAATTTTTTTTTTCTTGATGAATAGTGAAATTCGAATGTAAAGAAGATGAAGAAGATGGAGAGATTTTTGTGTTGGCTAATCTTATCTTGTTCTTGCTAGATATTTTGTATGATTTATAAGATAATTATTAAGTAATTATCTAGATAAATCCTTGGAAAGTTAGTGGAAAGTGATGTAAGAAATGATGTCATTGTTGGATGATCATGTGATTTTGTTCTTGTTTTTCTAATTAAGATTTTAATGATTTTGGTTATTAGTAATGTAGTGTGTATCCTTGTAATAATATTAATCTTGGTTGTTTAGTCTCCATATTCATCTAATTACGATTCGTCTCGAATATACCACTTTCTTTCGAGTGGTTTCGAAATCGTTTAAAAATCCAAATTCCCTTGGCATTTCCTTGACTTAATAATCCCTTGGTTTAACCTAAATTCACTAATTCCTCAATATATAAATCCTTTAATATTTCCATGCTCTTTAATATCTAATAAAACAGAAGCTCATTCGAACTCAAAATCCTCAAAAATCCATATTCAGGAATTTCTGAAATCCGTCTTCGTTTCGAGTCACTCATTTTCATTGTACAACACTAATATGGTTTCTGTTTACTCATTTTCTGTTTCAATTATAGTGTACCTACATACCATTTCCCTAAATCCTCAAATTTTACTATTCATGTGATCACTGTAGCATTTCTAAAGTTAGGGTTATTACAGTCTTCCCCCCTTAAAAGGATTCCGTCCCGGAATCACGTTGGAAATATTGAAAAAATATCTTTTTCACATTCACCTTCTACTTCTCATATTACTTCATCCATCCTTTAATTTCTCCTTGAATATCTCTATCTTGTTTGCGCAGAAATACACCAACATAAACTTTCTTGTCATTCATCAACATGCCATTTAGCTTATCAATAGCAGCACTTTCATTAGCTTTTTTCCTGCAAATCCCTTCCTGTATTCAGTCATTCTATATTATCTCATCTCTCCTTCCTCTTTTGACTAAGGGTATCGGCCACCACATTGGCCTCCCCTGAATGGTAGTGTATCTCACTATGGTTTGTCTATATTTTGATCTCTGTCATGACATAAATATTAACACCTCAATATTCCTATATCTCATCTCTGTAAAATTTTCCAGAAAATAAGCTCTATTAATGTTTCCTTAAAACAATTGTAAGAAAATATTGTCTATAATATGTATATTCCCTATTACTCTCAAATCTCCTTTTTATTAAAATTCCCTGACTCCTAACAGATACTGATTTTCCTTATCTGTATTGTCAACCTACCTACACCATTCATTGACTAAGTCAATTCCTAGCCAAAAATTTACACTAAAAAAAAAATTTAATTCGAAAAATAAATACCTGTATCTGCATCCGGTTTCTTCAATGCTTCTCCTAAGGTCATATTGTACACTCTGGCAGTAGGTTTATTTGAAGCAGTCATACTTTGTCCTGTTGCAGACGACCCACCAGAACGGCAATCTCTAGCTATGTGTCCTAGTTTCCCACATTGATAACACTTGATATCACTCTTGTCAGTTGATGGGCACTGGTTATAATAGTGTCCTTTTTGTCTGCACTTAAAGCAAGTTATGCCCAACATTCTACACACTCCCGTATGCTTTCTACCACACGTGTTACAATCTGGTAATGGTGGTCGTGATTGATTAGACTGAAACGTTCCTAAGGATTTACCACCTTGATTTACAGTCTCACTAACAGCCCTATTAATTCCTAACTTTCCCACAACCTGAAATTTTTGTCCTTTACCGACCTTGCTAAAGTAACTTCCTTCACTTGAACCTCCTTTCTGACCCTCAAACTTCCTTTTCTTATTCTCTCGACCTATTTGAGTCTGTTCACTCTCGGCTTCTATAATAGATGCTTTTTGAACTACTGCAGCATAATCAGTTAACTCAAATGGTGCCACTCTCGTCCGTAGCCATGGTTTCAATCCTTGTTGAAACCTTTTCGCTCGCTGTTCTTCAGTACGCACAAATTCCGGAACAAACATAGACATTTCAGTAAACTTAGTTTCATATTCTGCCACTGTTAGGTTATCCTGCTTTAACTCCAAAATTTTTATTTCCATTTGGTTTTCCAGGTACCTAGGGGAATATCTGTCTAGGAACACCCTAGTGAAACGCTCCCAGGTTATCACTCCCGCACCTTCTAGATTCTTCTTAGCTTCCCACCAATAATTTGCCCCCCCTTTAAGAGATAGGCTGCAAAGATTGTTTTCTGATCTCCTCTATCCTCAATATCTCAAAAGCTTTGTCCATCTCTTTTAACCAGGTTCTGGCTACTACTGGGTTAGCAGTTCCCTCAAATTCTGGGGGTTTTAATGACTTAAAGGCACGAAAGGAGTTAGCTTCCTGATTGGGGAGAATAGGTGGTTGTTGGGGATTCGGTGGATTAGCTAAATTCTGCCTTAATAGTTCCATGAATTGGTTAAATGGATCACCTCCCGGATTTCCTTGTTGGCCAGTTGATTCCTCTTCTTCTTCCTCATGATCTCGTTCATTATGAGCATTTTCATCCTGCCTATTTTGACTTCCTTCATCTCTCTCATTTTCCCTTGCATTCGCTCTACTATTACGCTTAGGCGGCATGATTCTGTATATAAAAATATTCTCCATTAATTACCCAAATTTAGGGTACAATATACATCATTTCTATATACACAATTATATCGTTAGTTAACTCATTTATACATCACAATATTCTTATCTCCACGCGGTTTGCATCTAGTTATATTATAACTTTAGCAAGTAAGTGTATCGCCTTTAGCACGATAACCTTTTCATTAAGTCAATCACCTTATATACATCAATATTTTTGAATCTCAACATCTAATATTAAAATACAGTAAAAATTTAGACAGAATGCACAAACTTCATTAATTTACATAAATATTTTACAACTTGGGTACAACGTCTTTTACTACTAATATTATACATCATAGAGTACAAGGTTCGAAACCCCAAAACATAACCGTACATACTAAATGCTATAACAAAAGTACTACTAGTCGTCCTCTAATCAGACTGGGATTAAGAAAATGAACAACTAAACTAATCCCCAAAATGACATCAACGAGATGACTAGTCTGATTAGTGACTAAGACCACTACTCCGACTTACGGTAACGCCGCTTTGACAACATCCCTGATCTGCACTACCATAGAGGTGACTGTGTCTACTATCTGAGCTCTCCATGCTGGGTCCCCTCTATCTGCCAACAACCTCCTAATATCGCCGAGTGCTCGCAGCTCAATACTAACTAAGCCCAAAGACAAACCATCGGGAATAGTACCTCCCTTCCCTCTGTCCGATCTCTGTAAAAGAGTATCTATCATCCTACGGGACTCCTCTAGCTGTCCCTGTAAGACAAAGTACTCTGACAATAGAATAGCTGGAAGTGGATCACCTGCCTGAGGGGGAATAGCAGCTGGGGGAGGTGCATTTACAGGTGGAGGTGGTGGAGGTGTAAATACTGGTGGGGAGGGAGGAATGGACTCTGTCTCCGCATCCTCAGATGGGTCCTCCTCCAACTCATCCCCTAAAAAGATAAAGTGTCCCGGTGGAGTGAACTGCTCTGCTGGGTCCTCTAAAGGATCAGGGCTCGGTAGAGGAGATGGAACTGGTGATGGCACTGGGACAGGTAGGACAGGAGTAGGAATCATGTGAATGTCCCTCCACTCAGTCTGCTCCTCAGCTATAACCGATAACCTAGGCCTCTTACGCAATGGCATCTCCTCCTCTGGAATCTCCGACCTCAGTCGGGAAGGACCTGCCTCATCAGATCCTACAAGGGGTCTACTGGTGTATGGTACCATAGCCATAGCGTCTCTCTGTCTGCGCTCCTCTGCCTCCTCAACTCTCAGTCTGTGCTCATGTCTCTCTCTGGCTCCCGCGCGAACTCTCTCCCTGAGGTCAGTGATAGCATACTCTGGAACCTCTACACCTGCTAGCTGTAAGTCTACAATATCCTGCTCTGATAATCCTAGCCAGTGGGGGTCCTGACTCGGCTCGCCCATCTCCGCTCCCTATAATAAAACATAAAATTCTATTAGTAATAATCTATAAAATTATAATCACTGCTTAAAATAAATGATACATGCGATATACCACCCCTGAACTCGATGGGAGTTCAAATTTTTAAATTATTACTGATACATTTATTATTATCACTTTTGTTCCTAAGCATTATGACTCTTAGCTCTGATACCATCTGTGACGCCCCTAGATCCGGGGACATGAATCCAGGTCATCACGGTCCAAATTTCCATTTAATAACATTATATACTTGACAGTTGAAATATAAATACTTGCTAATACTTACACAATAGACCCCACATTATAACATTACACACCAGTCATATGCTCAGAGAACAACATCCACAATATTAAAAGTTTAGAGTTAAACAGTAATTACAAACCCAGAATCTTACTAAGTACATTGTTGAATAATACTTCTACAGGAAGCATTTCAACAACCAAAAGTTTATTACATGAGCTTACATGCTTAATGTACATAAATCTACCAGGACCCGTCTATCTATACGCTACCTCAGGGATAGGTGCCAGCGTTCCCTCAAAAGGTCATCTTTCCCTTACCCTCTTGCGGGGTGTAGTGCGGAGTATCGGCATGCGACCTAGCTGTTGTATAAGTAAATAGCAAGAGTGAGCTATAATAGCTCAGCAAGATAAATTTTATGAACTAGCTTCAAAAGAAACATAAATATATCTGTATAATAAACAGAAGACAAATCATAATTATTATAAAAAGAATTTATTTTTATTTGATAACTACTCCTTCCAAATATTTTTATACTAAAAGGAATATATAGCATTCTAATATCAGCTTCTCTTCTAATATAATATCAGTTTTTCTTCTAAAATAATATAATATCAGTTTTTCTTCTATAATAATTAAAAACCATTACATCACCTCAGCATAATATTTCAAGATAATATATCATCTGCACATCATCTCTCAATACAATCTTTCCATTTCCCTTTTTATACAACAATTATATAAAAGTAATATAAATTCAGTTTCTCTTCTTACTGTAAAAACAATTCCATCATTTCATACCATTTTCCTTTTTCAGAATACAGATCTGAAAACCATTATCAATTCTTTCTTTTAAGTTTTGGGGATATCTGCTAGCGCCAGATACGTAAGACGATGATCAGTCGCCTGACCGTACCTACTCTCTGTTTACTACTAGTAGAAGGGATGATCCCACCTGGTCATCAACCCTGGAGGAAGGCTACCTGCTACATCCTCCTTCGGCAACTCTTGGGCCGTATTAAATATTGAGTGCTGGACTATGCCGCACACAACCTCTTACGCTTTTTGTTGCAATCCTCCCTTTTTGTCAATCAGTATTCCATTTATACCAATACCATTCCACATTTTTCCTTTCAATTTCCATTTCCACTTTCATTCACATATGTCATCACTTTTAAAGCTTATGCCATAATACTCTGATTATGACTCAGACATCTTCTCTGTATTTAATGGAATCCAGTACACATATATATATATATATATATATATATATATATATATATAAAATATTCCATCCCTTTTTTAGAAATAGTAAATAATAATCAAATAATATTTATTTAATCACAATATTTAAAAAGAATATTTTTAACATAATATTATAAATCATATAACCCTAGATAACAACTGATACCATTCTTTCATATTCTTTTAATCATAAAGCATGTTCACTTTATGCATAATCATATCTGTATATCCATATCCATCTCTCTTTAATTCCCAAAATCAGGAAGTAAATTCTCAACAATATAGTAACAATAGGATCACATATATAATCCATGAAATCATCTTTCTTTGAAGGTAAATAATTTTCCAAAGTAAAGATAGGAGAAATCTTGCCTGGATCTCTAAAGCGAGTAGGTATGATCCTGTGTTCGTCTCCCGTCTCTATAGAAACGAAAGGATCACCGTTAGTATATATCCTACTTAATCACCTAATCTTTATACAATAACACCCTTGACACATAATATATGTTTGACATAGCTTTTACGCACCAAAAGTTCCAAGAACTTAATCATTTTTAAACTCGATCAAAGTTTTAGTGTATTCCACCATTTCCCTTAATAACCACTCCCGACTGTAAAAATTCTCAGAAAATATCAATTCCGAATTTTAATGGAAGGTCAACTGGTAATGGTCCTTTGACCACCCTACTACAATATTCCAAAATTTTATAACGTTTAAAAATGTTTAAAAATGGTAATTATAGCCTCAAATTTGATACAATTACGTTTTCTCGGTTTTCGAACGTCTTTCACTAAAACTGACTTTTCTCCTAAACCGTTCATCAGATTTTAACGTACTTTATATCAAAACGATCTATGAACTAAGCTCTGTCATCTCATGGTCACTTGGTAACCTAGGCAGAATGCTACCGTACGAATATCAGTGTCTAAAACAGGGCATCTTTTGGTTTAACGAAAATCGGGCATTATAATGGCTATATTTTCATACTTTCCAAAATCTCACTCCTCCAAATCCAACATCCAATACATATATCCAACCCTACACCATGTGGTCATCATACCAACCATGGTTGCATGCACACACCACACTTCCATATTCAATCCATCACTTATACACATACATATAACCATGATTTCATCACTTATATCAACATATCTACTAACACAACTAATATCCTTCATAAATACAAAAGGGCAAGAACATTTCTACCTTCTTGAAGCTTTAATCACACTTAATAAGCGTTGGGAAATCCTTAAACAACCTTACACTAGCTTGGATTAACTAAAGAAACCATAAAAACAAAGTTAGTTCTTGGAAAACACTATTCATTACTATTCATCTAGTAACTTTGATGATTTTATTACATTACCAAATGATGCTTGTTTGCTATGAAACTTGGTGGATGTCTTTATATATCCTCAAGTAACCTCCATGATTTTTCCCTTGATTTTAGATTGCTTGAAACTAGGGTTTTGAATTTTTTTTTCTTGATGAATAGTGAAATTCGAATGTAAAGAAGATGAAGAAGATGGAGAGATTTTTGTGTTGGATAATCTTATCTTGTTCTTGCTACATATTTTGTATGATTTATAAGATAATTATCAAGTAATTATCTAGATAAATCCTTGGAAAGTTAGTGGAAAGTGATGTAAGAAATGATGTCATTGTTGGATGATCATGTGATTTTGTTCTTGGTTTTCTAATTAAGATTTTAATGATTTTGGTTATTAGTAATGTAGTGTGTATCCTTGTAATAATATTAATCTTGGTTGTTTAGTCTCCATATTCATCTAATTACGATTCGTCTCGAATATACCTCTTTCTTCGAGTGGTTTCGAAATCGTTTAAAAATCCAATTTCCCTTTGCATTTCCTTGACTTAATAATTCCTTGGTTTAACCTAAATTCACTAATTCCTCAATATATAAATCCTTTAATATTTGCATGCTCTTTAATATCTAATAAAATAGAAGCTCATTCGAACTCAAAATCCTCAAAAATCCATATTCAGGAATTTCTGAAATCCGTCTTCGTTTCGAGTCACTCATTTTCATTGTACAACACTAATATGGTTTCTGTTTACTCATTTTCTGTTTCAATTATAGTGTACCTACATACCATTTCCCTAAATCCTCAAATTTTACTATTCATGTGATCACTGTAGCATTTCTAAAGTTTGGGTTATTACAAGGATAGTCTGATATGACACTCTCAACAGCTGTTATGACAGTCTACTCCAAGTCACTATGACAGTCTTCTCCAAGGCATTATGATACTCTCTCGGTATGACAGTTAAACTGTCATGATAGAACAGATTTTTGAATTAATCAACTAAATGATTTTAAATAAATCATTTAATTAATTTACTTTCATAATAATTCTAATTTAATTAATCTAATAATTATTTTAATGAATTAATTTATTAGTTAAATTAATTACTTGATACAATTAATTAGAAAAGAATTATCATGCATCCTTTTATATCCAAATCTGTTCTTAAACCACTTAAGATAATAAAGCTCTACCATCGAATTTTCTGTTGATGCTCTATGTACTGTCTGGTTAAAGAACGACTAACTCCAATGGTTGTTCTCTATTCTTGACTTTAAGTTGTGGTTCTTCTTCTTCTTCTCTCTTCTTTCTTCAACTGTACTGTACTGATACTGTCACTGTCTATGTTGCCCAGTAATTTATAATTGTAGAAGGGGGGTTGAATACAATTGTATAAGATTTTCGACTTTGAGAATAATATTAACACAAGTATGAATAAATAACAGCTTTATTAACTCTGATATAAAACTGTTACAAACTCTCTCAAGAAATTCTGATGTTCTTGAGAGCTGCTAGGTTACAAGATATTTCGTGTGAGCGATTACTCTTAAGTAAAACCTAAACTGTGTTTATATACATCACACAGCTGCCCTATTAATTACAAGATATGCTAAATCAATTACTGTAAGAATCCCAAATTTTGGATATAATTAAAACTTTTTATTATGTACTAAGGTAATGGTGAATAGTGATTACGACTACGATGTAACGATTGAGATAATGAATGAAAGGAATAGATTTGGATTCAAATGTTTATATGCCATGAAGAATACTATTGGTTGACGCTTTAGATAAGAATTATCTATCTCCTAGGGAATTGAGATTTGATCATTCGAAAGGAGAAGATTATTCTTATGTCATCCAGATCGATATCTGTTATTGGTCCAGTGGGTCCGTAAAAAGGTTAAGGAACGATCGAAAGAGATCAGGGACAATTGTACAACCCTAAGAGGATGAGTAAAGAAAAATGGATGAATAGTGATTTTGGTGGATTTAGGAATATTATGAGACGACACTATATAGAAGTATTCGGAACGGATTTCCGAGTTCGTATTAGTGATCCATGGGGAAAATAAGTGTATGTAAAAGCTGTCGGATTCTGAAAAACCGCACTTTTATTTTCTCCGAGAGTTCCCTGGACACTGATAGACTTAAAGATTGAACGAAGGGATTTAAGGAATTTAAATTCGAAAGTTAATAAAAAAGATGGAGAATGATAGCATTAATATTAAGAAGATTTCCGGTAAACCCTAATTAGAAATCCGTGAGATATTCCTCCGAACGACCAATGAAATTGAGTAATAACCGGACAAAGAAATAAGCAGAGGACCAAGATGCATGCATGTTCAAGAGGATAAGGTCAAGTAACCAAGCTAGTTACAATGCTAACTAGTGGTATTAGAAACAAACCAAGTACTTAGCATGTTTTCATCATCCAACCACAAAATCCTAACACTTGTCCACTTGATTGCATCATGGATGACCTAGGCACTTTCATAAAGCCACTTTATGCTAGATATTATCCATCACAATAATTCACATTAGCCAAGGATTAGATCAAGAGAAAGCCAAACAACCCCATTTCTCTCATTTTCTCTAAACTGCCCAGCATAAACACCATTCAAAGAAAAATTCATATCTCCATTTCTATCCATGATCAAATCACCAAATTTTAACCATATCTTCTCCAGTCCATGAGCAAGGTTCGATCAAAATTTCATGGCAATACAAGTAGTCTAGCTTAGTCAAATCCATTCCCCAAGTTGAAGAAGCCAACCTGCCTGTTCTTGGCAGTTTCTATCCAGCGGGAAAAGTGGGATCAAAACCCTAGTTAGGAAGCTTCAAATCTGATGATCTAGGACTCAAAACAAAGATTATGAAGAGGCCAAGATGTGGTAAAAATTTTAGAGCCAAACTCTTATTTTTAAATTTGTTATGAATTTTACAAGATGATGATGAATAGTGATTTCTAGAAACTAACTTTGATTTCTTTGATTCTTTGGTTGATCTAAGGTGTGTTAAGGCTAGACAAGGACCATACCAAGCTTTATAAGGCTATTACATACTCCAAGGAAGGTAGACCTCTTGAAACCCTAGATCTTGTTTTGAGAATTATGCATGTTCTTAATGGATTTAAGCTTGGTGATGATGTTAGTATGTTATAAGCATGATTAGTTAAGTGATTTAGTGATTTTGGTAACATGATGATTATAATGGTAAAGTAGATGTTCTTGGACAGATTTGGGATGAGAAATATGTGTATGAGTTGTATTGATGCCCGGTGTGGCTTGGTTGTGTTGCTATGATTTTTAGAACGTTCGATTTATAGCCGTCGTAATGCCGAATTTTTGTTAACACTTAGAAACCAAGCATGGCAGTAGATATAATTTCCTGAACTTGGTAATATTATGACTGGTCCTTGTAGACCTCGAGCCGTAGATCGTTTTGGCACAAGAATCGAAACATTCCGACTTACGCTTTAGGAGTTATGGTCAAATTACTAAAATTGGTTCGGAACCGTAAGTAAAAGTTCGTAACTTCAATTGAACTCTCGTAAAGCATGTTAATCAGTGGCGAATCTTGGTTAATAAATACTAGAGGTCATAAGGAAGGTATGAGAGAAAACCACATGTCAAACGGATCGTTTTCCGATTTTATAAAAATGTTTGAATCGAAGTTAAACGCGAACGAACCCCTTAAAAGTATAACTTTGGTTATAACTTAGAAAACGAACGATAAAACTTGAGGTATAATCTCGGTTCGTAATCGATCGACTTTAGAACTTATACGACTTAAGTATATACCAAGTGTGGGTATGATGACATGTCTTAATAACGATCAAATGTCGGATCGTATCGGTGATAAAAAGAGTTACACTAAAAGGGTATAACGAGATAATTCGAAAACGTGTTTCGACTTAAGTGAAGTTTATACTTAGACTTTTAAAAGGTGTTAAGTGGTTAATCTCGAATGTTCTGATTATTTATAGATCATCGAGCAGACCCAGGACACACTATCTCTACCCACGCCCGATTACCAGGCAAGTGTTCAAACCTTTGAACCTGTTGTTGTGATAATATATGTATATGATTTCTGTTTTACATATGCCATCGCATGCATGCCTGTTTCCAATTATATTGTGACTCTGGTTTTTGTGATACTTGTTCCCTGAATTGATATTGGCTTATAGACTAGATACGAATTACAGTGATAAGCCAGATTGTTTTGGTAAGACCCTTAGCGAAGGGCATATGATATTCATTCTAAATATAGACAGGGAGTCGGTATTTGGAGATATAGATAGTCGTGGAAACCCGGAAGGATTCCAACGACAGATTATTATTTATCTGAGGAATGTTATTGTTAAACTTTATTTATATTCCATAAAGTATCAATTACTTGGAAATATTTCGAGGAATGTTATTCGAGTATTATCTCAGTCGAGAGATATTAAATGAATGTTAGTTTCGAATATTCATTTAAGGTTTTATGTACTTGATGAATATTATTTTAAAATATTCATTGGAAGTTCTATTTACTTAAGGAATATTATTTCGATTATTCTTTTAAAGTTTTGATTAATAAATGAATATTATTTGAATATTCATTTAGAAGATTATTTATTAAAAATGAATATTATTTGGATATTCATTTAGAAGATTATTTATTAAATGAATGTTATTTGGATATTCATTTAGAAGATTAAATATTAAATGGATATTATTTTCAAATATTCATTTAAGGTTTGACTTATTTATTGAATATTATTTTAAATATTTATTGGAGTTTAATTATTTAATGAATATTATTTTGAATATTCATTTAAGGAGGGTTTTATTTAGCAAATAATTCTATATACTCATTCGAGGATTACTTACGAGCAATATTATGATTTAATGATATTCCGTAATTATTATTGAGTTAATGAATATTCTTGGAATATTTATTTAATTCTTTTAAATTCTTTTTAAAATGATTTATATTATTCGGAGATTATCTTTCACCTCCAGTTATTATTTAAATATTTCGGAGTCTTTTTACGACTATCTTATCAAGGAAAGGTGTAACGCCCTGACTTCCCAATACTATAAATATACTTTTATAATAAATTATTGGATTTAATTAGATAAAATGGATTTTTAGTACAGGGAAATTTTGGAAAATTTCGGCATGTAGTATTCATAATACGGACTATCCACCTGTAATTTGAATCCAAACCAATTCATTCCAACACCAACCACACTTTCAACTACTAAAGAAATAATACAAACACATGTTCAACCTGTCCTAACTGATCAGGTGAACCATACGAAAATGCCCTCCCGATCAGAGCAAAGATCGGGGCATCATAATACCAACTAAAAACATAAACCTTGATAACAAAATAATCAGAAATAAATACAACTCCACTACTAACCCGGATCTCTAACAGGTAGTGGTATGAAACAAGCAACTACTAACTAAATTATTACATTAAAATACTAAATCCTTAATTAAAAGATACATACACTCCACAAATATAAATACAACCAACTAGAACTATTACACAATTTTTTTTTACTGATACCCAAAAGTCCAACCTTCTAGCAGAATGCAACTTGGCTGCCTAAGGTCCACAACAAGTTCTTCTCGGATATAGCTCCTACTTCGTATCTTTTTCTTCTTTAACTGAAAAAGGGTTAGAAACAATAGCAAGAAGTGAGCCAAATGCTCAGCAAGTAACAATATAGATGCAAAGGAATCAACAACAGTAATGTGGATACAACAATATAAGAAATCATTCTTTGAGCTCTTCCAAATTTTTTTGACAATTTATAATTCATTCCAAAGATAGGGAGAGAGAGAAATCAATTTCTCATTTTTATATCATATATTCACTTTTTAAACATTTCAATTTAAATTAAGCCCTTTTATTAAAACCGGACAATACGGGTGATCAGCCACGTAATGTCCCCATACCGGACACTAGGTCCCTCTGGACTTTGAAAATTGGGTTCCCAATTAGGCAACACATTGGCCTCTATTGCTGGACTAGGACCACCCTAGCCTCTTACGCCAAATTAAATTGCTGGACTAGGACCACCCTAGACTCTTACTCTAATTTAAAATAATTATGTACATGTCCATAAAGTAAAACAAGTTTCAATGAATGGAATTCTTATGCAATAATTCAGAGCAATGGGTTATTCTGTTTAATTTCAAGAATAAGTGACCAACAGTCAAGTAAACAATTCAATTTAATTGTATAAGGTTTACAAGGTAGGGTTCAAGTGTGATTCACAGGTATTTAAAAATAAAGGTTTGTCAAGCTATTGTCAATTTAGAGGTGTAACACAAGAAAGTTATCGAACATGATATGGCTCGGGAAAAATAGAGGTATAAGAAATAAGGGTCATTAATTAATTAAGAACAAAGTAAAGTTTAAGGATTCAGAGATCAATTCTAGGGTTATAAGGTATAATTAGGCTAGTGTATATTAAAGAAATAGATTTGAAATATGGTTTAAGCTAGTACAAAAGGTATGTTGCTCGACAAGGGTTACAGTCCAACAAGAAATAGAATAAGCAAAGAGGTACAACAGGTTAAACAACAATCTATAATGGTAAACAAGAAGGTATAAAGGATTAAGCTATAGTCTATACAGGTTAACAATGTAGTATAAGGGATTCAACAATTAACTTGGAAGAAACAAAAAAATAAGCTCAACGAATTTAAACAACAATCCATGAATAATTGATAGAATCTGAACTTCGATAAAAGATTCAAGTTACTTTCCTTAACCAAATATTTGCACGCTAGTCAATTAGTTCAAAAACTCTCAGCCTTTGCCTTTCCTTTATTCCTGAGATCTACGTCCTTCGAACCTACACATATAAAAATACTATTTCAGAATTCTATTCAAAATTCGACGTTCATCTTCGAACGTCTAACCTTAATCTACTCTTGCGATAATCCTTAATTTTATTGACTTTAATAATAATATCAACCATAACCCACTGACATACATATAATGGTAACCGATAAACATTTAGCAGGAAATCAATTAAATAAAATATAAATCAAATACCACTCCAAATTAGAAGTATATATACATATATATACTCGAGAGTGTATAATTAGAATTTTAGGTAATCAATAATTCTTAGAAAATTCGACAGCATCTCCTTTGAATATTGTACTACCCGTCGGAATACAACCGACCCAAACAAGCTTTAACAACCATATTTGAACTATTTATATTACCGAAACCAATAGCAACCAATTTAAGTTAAAAGTATTACAAATCTGGATTAAATCAACAACCGAATATACAATCCGTAAATTAAAACACGAACTAAAAAATATTATATAATTTGATGAAATAATACTTGGCTCAGGAAATCATCATTGCCAATTTCCACCGACTCAAATAAAATCATTATCGGTGGGGCAAAATTTCGAGGGTACCCGAGTTGGGTTTCCGACTCGAAACTCCACACAAAAATTTCTACGAATAATACACAATTTTATTCCTCGAGATTCATCATATAGCTTCAACATGAATTCAAATGAAATCACGGAATAATAAAATAGAGCACTGAGTTCTAACAACCATAATCGAAGCACAGGATTTCACAATTACAGCAAACCCAGCACTCGCCCAAGACATATGCAACAACATCGTAATTAAATAGGGGAATAAGAAGGAGAACTTAGAACACTAAGCACACGCACACAGTAAGTACAACTCGAACACACACACACACACACACACACACACACACTATCACACACTCATACACACAAGCTGGACTATACATACACACACTACGATTCGTGAGTAGCAGGGGAAAAAGGAGAGATGGGTCGGTTTATTTCACTCGCCATATATATATATATACATACGCGTATAGTGATTGGAGAGGAGGGAAAGAGAGTTCACGAGAGGGAGTGAGACAGAGTTCAAGAATTAGAGAGAGGGAGTCGATAGAAAAGAAGTGTCGAGAGAATTCTAGAGGGGTCTCAAGAACACAGCTGAGAATTGAATTGGGGAATTGGGTAATTAGGGATTTAAAAGGAAAGGGAAAGAATGATAATTTACATGCTGAAAAATAATTAAAAACCAATTTAAATCACTTCCAAAAATCATAATAAAATTTAAAATTGATGGAACATTAAACTTTTCATTTTTAAAATAAAGAGTATAAAATTACAATCACCCACATATTTTTAAAATATTTTTAGGATCCAAAACGAATTAAATATGAATTTTACAATAATAACTCCCTAAAATGCAAAATAATTCATAAAATCATTTTAAAATCCTTAAAAATCAAAATAAACCCATCTAATATTTTTAAAACTCAAATAAACTAATAAAGTTAATAATGCAAAAGATTTCATAATTTTTACTAATCCCGATAATTTTTACAAAATCCTCAGAAGATAAATACCACATGATTTAAATAGAATTTAATCCCCAAAAATAAAAATAAGAATACGTAGACTCATCTAACACATATAAATCATCAAATAAACCCACAAAATGAAATCTCACATATTTCACTTCCTCAAAAATAATCACGTCACATAATTCACATTTAATATTAAATAAATAATTATAAATATTACAAAAATTTCTAAGGCGTTATATCCTTCCCCCCTTAACGGGATTCTGTCCCCAGAATCTCACCTACGTAAATAGATGAGGATAATTCTCTAGCATCTCGCTCTCAAGTTCCCAAGTTGATTCTTCAACTCTAGGGTTCCTCCACAAAACCTTTACCAACTTAACTGTCTTATTCCTTAACTTCCTATCCATTCTATCCTGAATTGCTACAGGTTGTTCTATGTAAGACAGATCCGGCTGTAACTCAATAGGCTCATACTCGATCACATGACTTAAATCGGGATGATATCTCTTGAGCATTGACACATGGATGACATTGTGAATATGGCTCATATGTGGCGGTAGGGCTAACTCATACGCGGCTTTTCCAACCCGCCTTAAGATCTCAAAAGGTCCTACGTATCTCGTACTGAGCTTTCCTTTCTTGCCAAACCTCGTAACTCCTTTCCAAGGTGACACTTTCAACAACACTTTCTCTCCTTCTTCAAAATTCATATCTTTCCTGGCTTGATCAACATACTTCCTTTGTCTGTTCTGGGCGGCAATCAACCTTTCCTGAATGATTCCAACCTTTTCCTTCGTTTGCTGTACCAATTCTGGTCCTAATACCTTACGCTCACCAACCTCATCCCAATATACAGGAGATCTACATTTTCTTCCATATAAAGCTTCATATGGTGGCATCCCAATACTCGCATGATAGCTGTTGTTGTAAGAGAATTCCACCAAAGGTAGGTGCTCGTCCCAACTTCCTTTAAAATCCAATGCACACGTTCGTAGCATATCTTCAATAGTTTGAATGGTTCGTTCACTCTGTCCGTCTGTCTGCGGATGATAGGCTGTACTCATCTTAAGCTCAGTTCCCAAGCATTCTTGAAATTGTTTCCAAAATCTGGATTTGAAACGTGGATCTCGATCAGACACAATAGTTACTGGCACACCGTGACGCATAACCACTTCCTTCAAATACAGCGGTACCAACTTATCTAGTGAGAATCTTTCGTTGATCGGAAGAAAATGTGCAGACTTAGTCAAGCGGTCTATGATCACCCAAATCGCATCATGATTGGCTTTCGTTCTTGGTAATCCAACCACGAAATCCATAGCTAGATGCTCCAATTTCCACTCAGGAATATCTAACGGCTGTAGTAGTCCACTGGGCCTTTGATGTTCGGCTTTGACTCTTTGACATGTGTAACACTTACTAACCCACTTTGCAATCTCTCTTTTCATATCAGGCCACCAGAAATGTTCCTTCAGGTCTTGGTACATCTTCGTACTCCCCGGATGGATTGAATATCTTGAATTGTGAGCATCCCGCAAAATCTCATTCTTTAATTCTGGCAGGTTGGGAATCTAAACCCTCAAAGAAAATCTTAAGATACCATTATCATCCTTCTGAATGCAAATCTCTTCACCTATCAATGTGTTCATATCTGGATTCATGATTTCCTCCTGACATCTTCGTATCTTTTCAAGTAACTCGGTTTGAAAGGTCGTGGTATAGCACTTACCACTGGTAGGCTCCGAGATCTGGACTTCTAATCTCAACTTTTCAAACTCCTTGAACAATTCCTTTGAGATGGTAAACATGTTCAGTCTCTCCTTTCTACTCAATGCGTCAGCCACTACATTCGCTCTCCCTGGGTGATAATTAATTGTGCAGTCGTAATCCTTAATTTGCTCCAACCAACGCCTTTGTCTAATGTTAAGTTCTCGCTGAGTGAAGATATACTTCAAACTTTTGTGGTCCGTGTAAATCTCACATTTCTCACCATATAGATAGTGTCTCCAAATCTTTAGTACGAATACAATTACTGCTAACTCCAAATCGTGAGTTGGGTACTTTTGCTCGTGAGGCTTTAATTGTCGGGAAGCATAAGCAATCACCTTTCCATGCTGCATCAGTACACACCCCAATCCTTTGTACGAGGCATCGCTGTAGATCACAAAATTCCCTTGACTATCGGGTAACACCAACACTGGTGCTGTTACTAATCTTTTCTTTAATTCCTGAAAACTTTCCTCACACTTTTCATTCCATAAAAACTTCTCATTTTTCCTAGTCAACTTGGTCAATGGTGAGGCGATCTTAGCAAAATCTTGAACAAATCTCCTATAATAACCAGCCAATCCCAAGAAACTTCTCACTTCGGTAGGTGTCTTCGGTCTGCTCCAATTCACTACAGCTTCTATCTTCGCCGGGTCAACTCTAATTCCTTCACTACTGATTATATGGCCCAGAAATTGTACCTCTTCCAACCAAAATTCACATTTTGAAAACTTAGCATACAACTTCTCTGTTCTCAAGATTTCTAACGCAATCCTTAAATGTTCCGCATGCACTTCCCGGGTCTTAGAATATATCAAAATATCATCGATGAAGACTATCACAAATTTATCCAAATGCTTCATAAATACTCTATTCATGAGTTCCATAAATGCTGCGGGGGCATTGGTTAATCCAAATGGCATCACCAAGAATTCATAATGTCCATACCTTGTGCGAAATGCCGTTTTTGGAATGTCTTCAGGTTTGATCTTTAATTGATGATAGCCCGATCTTAAATCAATCTTCGAGAAATAAGCTGCTCCCTTAAGTTGATCAAACAAATCATCGATTCTAGGTAAGGGATATCTATTCTTGATGGTCAGCTTGTTGAGTTCTCGATAATCGATACACAATCTCATACTACCATCCTTTTTCTTGACAAACAGCACAGGCGCTCCCCACGGTGATACACTTGGTCTTATGACTCCCTTATCTAAAAGTTCTTGTAATTGTGTTGCTAACTCTTTCATCTCCATAGGTGCCATCCTATATGGTACTTTGGACACGGGTTCTGCTCCTGGTACTAGGTCTATAGCAAACTCCACTTCTCGATCTGGAGGTAAACCGGGTAATTCTTCTGGAAAAACGTCGGGGAACTCGTTAACAATTGATATATCTTCTATCTTCGGTGCTTGCTTCTCTACATCCATCACGTGTGCTAAATACGCTTCACAACCTTGTCTAAGTAACCTCTTCGCTTGCATAATGTTCAGAAATTTCTTTACTTGCCTTTGTCCTTGAAATACTACTTCTTTATCATCTTCCCTCCTTAATCTTACTTGCTTCTTTCTACACTCAATCTGTGCATCATAATCAGCCAGCCAATCCATTCCTAAGATTACATCGAATTCTCCCATTTCGAAGGGTATCAAATTGGCATAGAAAAGGTAACCACCAATCTCTGTATTACACTGAGGACACACTTGATTGACAGGGACTCTATCTTGGTTTGCCACCTCTATCATTAAAGCTTGCTCTAAAGGTTGAATTTCACATTGCAATTTACTAACAAACTTGTTGGAAATGAAAGACTTGGTAGCTCCAGAGTCAATTAAAACTTTAGCCTCTACTGAGTTCACAGGATGCGTACCTACGACAACATCCATTTCCTGAACAGCATCTTGCATAGTCATGTTGAAGGTTCTGGCTCTAGGTTGAGACATTTGGGTCTGGGCTGGAGGCCCAGCTATCCTTAAAGCATTTGCCGATGGGGGTCCGGCTATCCTCAAAACATTTGCTGGCTCCTTGTAATCCTTAGCAATATGACCCACTTTCCCACATTTATAACACATTACCCCTTGTTTTGAAGTCAGGCACTCTCCTGCATAATGGCCCTTCTTGTTGCACTTATAACATGTAATATCTAGTCTGCGGCAAGCCCCCGAGTGCTTTTTCCCACAAGTCGTACATTCAGGTAAAGATGGTCTGATTGCAAGCTGCTGATTAGTATTCTGAAAACGTCTACCTTGACCACCATTTCCATTCTTTGGCTTCTGAAAACCCTTGCTTCTATCAAACTGACCCTCACTCCTTGGCTTGAACTTGTTATTATTATTATTATTACCTCTTGGGTTCTGACTTCCCTCAGTACTTTCTATCTTCCTTTTCTTCCCTGCCTTCTCCTTCTGATACAGTTCGCTTTCACCTTCTACAATCATAGCTTTCTCCACAACCATTGCATAGTTTTCCAACTGAAACACTGCCACCTTACTACGTATCCATGGCTTTGGACCTTGCTGAAATCTTTTAGCTTTCTTTGCCTTAGTATTAACGTATTCAGGAACAAACCTTGCTAACTCTGTAAATTTTGCCTCATATTCCGCCACACTCATGTTTTCCTGCTTTAATTCTAGAAACTGAATCTCCAGCTGATCTTGCATATACCTTGGGAGATACTTCTCGAGAAATAACTCTGTGAATCTCTGCCATGTAATCACTCCTTCACCTTCCAATAGCTTTGTGGACTCCCACCAATAGTTTGCTTCAGCTTTCAAGAAATAGCTCGCATATTCAGTCTTCTGTTCTTCTCCTACCCTTACCAAAGCAAAAGCTTTTTCCATTTCATTCAGCCAAGCCCTAGCTTCTATAGGGTTGACAGTACCTTTGAACTCTGGAGGATATACGGCTTGAAAAGATTTGAAGGTCACAATTGGTTGGGTGGGTCGTTGCTGAGCTAGTGCGGCTGTCTGTTGTTGAAGAAGTTGGAGAATTTGAGTCATAGTCGGGTCAACTGAATTTTGATTTCCAGTATTCTGGTTTTCAGGATTTGCAGTAGATGTTTTCTTCTTTGGAGGCATGATTCTGATAAGAAGATAAATAGTTCATTAAACAACAGGTAAATAAAGAACAAGCAATTATGTATAGAGGTAAGGTTTACAAATCCTGAATTTGAGTTGTCTGTGATCATAAGATTTATAACGATGTAGAGAAATAGGAAAGCATAGGTATTATCTTGAGCAAGTAATTCTAACAGGAGATATTTAGGAAACTCGGAAATGTAATAAAAGATGTGCAGATAATGAGAAAATAAAGGTCATGGTACCATCAAAGTTAATAATATAACACAACAGTTTCAGAGTTCAAGGTACGCTGTTAACCATCCTACTACAAAAAAATAAATACCGAGGATAATCTCAATCATCCACCATCTGCGATAACGATATAGCGAGTAAAGAAATTATTAAAGCGATAAAAGAATATCCTAAACCTACTACCTACTATCCTAATGATAACCTACACCTATCGCTCCTATCCTATGCCTATAAGGGTTCAAATCCTATCCTACACCTATCCTATACCTAATCCTGGCTTATTTCAGTGACCAAAACCTGACAGCTCTGATACCAACCTGTAACGCCCCGACTTCCCAATACTATAAATATACTTTTATAATAAATTATTGGATTTAATTAGATAAAATGGATTTTTAATACAGGGAAATTTTGGAAAATTTCGGCATGTAGTATTCGTAATACGGACTATCCACCTGTAATTTGAATCCAAACCAATTCATTCCAACACCAACCACACTTTCAACTACTAAAGAAATAATACAAACACATGTTCAACCTGTCCTAACTGATCAGGTGAACCATACCAAAATGCCCTCCCGATCAGAGCAAAGATCGGGGCATTACAATACCAACTAAAAACATAAACCTTGATAACAAAATAATCAGAAATAAATACAACTCCACTACTAACCCGGATCTCTAACAGGTAGTGGTATGAAACAAGCAACTACTAACTAAATTTTTACATTACAATACTAAATCCTTAATTAAAAGATACATACACTACACAAATATAAATACAACCAACTAGAACTATTACACAATTTTTTTTTACTGATACCCAAAAGTCCAACCTTCTAGCAGAGTGTAACTAGGCTGTAAGAACTAATAATGTGCTTAATAAAATTTGGTAGTTACTCTGATTTCATCTCTGGGACTATAACGGGTGTGTTTTATATTGTTGTGTTGGGTCATAAAGATGTAATTTATTTTATGTTGAAGTAAGTTCAAGTATTGTGGACAGAAATGGAGACCGTAACGACCGAATCCCGGACCCTGGATCTGGGGGTGTTACAATTACATACCAACTCTTAGTACATATCTTAAATGATAGCTACGTTCCTATAAGTCAGGAACCGACATATCAATCTATCCTAAAAACAAGGGGTAAAAATATCTTTACAATATTCTAATCCTGATCAGTCTTGCAATCCTGATGTAGCTTCCAATCCTGACAATCACCAATACTGATGACGTCACTTCATGCAATCCTGATCAGCTCCTTAGATCCTGGCATCACTTGAATCATTATTTCTAACAGTCTAAATCTTTGTCACATTAAATGTATCCACTCCTTGTCAAATACTGCACTGAGGCTTGATCAAATGTCTGAGCTTCTTTCAATGAAGTAAATCTTCAAGTCTGTAGATTGACTTTAATATATTTCATCTGATAGATTATACAATCTGAGATTCTTGTGACAGTTAATATATTATTTATTGTTACATACCAATTTAAGTTGAGTTGGATCCTCGAATTACAAATAGGCTGTGTCATATGCCTTTCAATCTCCCCTTATTTGTTTGTTGGAAAATAACAAGAAAATTCCTAGAGGATAACTCAACTAACTCAACTTAAATACGTAAAAATAAAACATTAAACGCAAGTAAATAACGAAAAAAGTTCTGGTTTATATTGACATTTTCCAGATTCAAACATAAAAGATAAAAACAAGATAGATGATCACCTAGTCTGATCATATTTGACAAATTCCTATCTTGATCTACTAAGCTCTAAAAATATGACATGTAGAGTTGTTCTTCACTTTGATGTACCTTGATCACTTAATTCTTCTTCTTCAAGTTCCTCATTTAAGGGCTTCAAAGACAATAGCAAATCACCATCAAAGATACGTTCCTATTCAGATGCTAGACCTTCAGGTCTGACCAGTTGAGTTTTAAATCGCTTCAATCTATTCTTCTCCTATTCATACCTTGGAATTCTTTGTACACAGTAAGATTTAACAAAGTCAGCAGCCTCCTTTTTATTTGTGGTGTAGAAACCAGTGGTCCTCAGCATTTTTTCCACCCACACCAAGTGCTTAGCATCATAATTGTACATGTTCTCAAATTTGAAGATGCAGGATTGAAGTATGTCACTCTTTAGAAATTTCACTTGATATGGCAGATGAACAACTTTTGGACTGGCCTTTCGAGCAAACTCCTTGAGTTTTTCATATAACAATACATTCAGCTCAGTGGTCATTGATACCTATTGCATTATAATCCATAGCTCAGACAAAGTTCTTCTTTCAAAACAATTAAGAGCTACATGAAATGAACCTTCATTAAGACAGTAGACAATGATTACCAACTCCTTTTTGAAAGAGTCAAGTCCAGCCATTATTCTATTAATTTCATTCTTCAATGCATTAGTGTACGCTTGGTGTTCTGGATTGGCCTCTTTATACATTCGAAGGATTGCAAGAAATTGCTTATCATGATTCGTGGAAAGTTGTGGAAGACTCATTACCTTTCTAGCTTCATCCCATTTCGGACCAATCTTGTATAGATTGTCTATTTTCCTTGCCTCTAGATTCAAATGATGGAGACGTTGCTTTTCAGCTTGTTCTGCTTTATGAATTTCTTCCTTTTTGTTCAATAGCTGAGTTGTCTTTGCTAGTCTATCTTCCCTTTGCATCAAACTGGTTGCCTGCTCTAACATTTTCTTATCAAAGTCCGGGTCAGGTGCTTATGCTGTCCACTTGCTAAGATCAGCTTCTGGTTCATATTCAGGTTCAGGTTTACCAATAATACCATCTAGATCGTAAAATCATCAAAATCATCAGCTTCACCTTTGTAGAAATCTTCAGTGGTGACTTCTGGCATACTTGAAGTAGCCTTAGCTTTTCCCTTGTCCTTTCCACTTTGTTGCTGTTCACCCTTATTGCTAACTTGCTTCCCCTTATCACTAACTTGAGATTCTTCCGATTTCGACTTCTCCCCCTTAGTTGGGTTATCCTCTACAGATTTGTCATAAGCAGCTCCAAAATCACCAACTCCAGTGTCTCCTCCATCACCATCTCCTTCCTTCCTTTCAAAGAATTCCCGTTGTTCAGTAGATATTGTATGAGAGGTTGAAATAATGTTGAACAAGTGTGTCATCCCCTCACTGAGATATTCATAGTTATTTTCCAGCTTACTAAAGCGGCCCTCATAAAAGTCATCACTTATACGGAATTCCATATGAAGTTCGTCCACTTTAGTAGAGATGATGTCAACGGAGGTCAAGATGTTAGATCTTTCAGTAGCAGCTTGTTGCCCAGTGATTTACAATTTTAGAAGGGGGTTGAATACAATTGTATAAGATTTTCGACTTTAAGAGTAATATTAACACAAGTATGAATAAATAACAGCTTTGTTAACTCTGATATAAAACTGTTACAAACTCTCTCAAGAAATTCTGATGTTCTTGAGAGCTGCTAGGTTACAAAATATCTTGTGTAAGCAATTACTTTTAAGTAAAACCTAAACTGTGTTTATATACATCACACAGCTGCCCTATCAATTACAAGATATGTTAAATCAATTATATACAACTCTTAGAGTAAGATACCAGATTATTTTAGGATTTATTATTATTATTTTTTTATTATTTAATTATGTTAATTAGTATTTAAAGGACGGAATTGGATTTGAGAATATCGTTGTGGAATTCAACGATATTTAGTATTGACTTTATATGAGTATATATTGAGTTATGTGTGCCAATGTGTGCCCCAGTATTTTATTGGTATTTTTAGTGATTTAAAAATATTTAAATCAAGTATTATTGATCTTCAAAAATCTTTATTTAATTATCGGAAGGCTTAAAAATCATGAAATCTTTTGTAAAATTATCTTTATATATTTATCGAGTTTTTAAAATTGTTGGGTGGATTAATTTGGGTGTTTTAGTATTTTAAAATGATTTTAAGTGTTTTATTATATTTAAAGGATCAAAACTTTGAAAATTCATATCTAATTCATTTTGATCCTAAAATTATTTTAAAAATATGGTAGTGTTTGTAATTTCATAAAATTTATTTTAGAATTTTTAATTTTTAATTTTTACTTATTTTTCATTTAATTTTGATTTTAGTAATGTTTTAAATTAAATTGTGGATTTTCAGCATGGTGACATTACAAACTTACCCTTGCTGTTTTGGTTGTAAACCCAGATGCTTCCAGAGATTTCTCTGGCTGTTCTTCTCACAAATTTCCCGAGTCAACATTTCTCTCTATCTCTTTTAACTCTCTCAACATCTCTCTGCCAAATCTCTCTCTCGCAATCTCCCCTCTCTCCCCTTCGTGTTTTTTTGCCGGTTGTGTTCTTGTCGTCGATGTTGCTATAACCGTACCTACCCCATGTGTATCGTGTGTATATGTGATGCCGAGAGTGTGTGGGTTCGTTGCCACTACCCATCTTCCTCTGTTTCTTGAATGATGTTCGAATCCGAGCTGGTTTTCACGGTTATGGTGGTGTTGATTACCAGCCTTTCATGCTAATTAGAGATGTTTTATGTCGTTAATAGCTTGTTAATCCAATTTTATGTCTCGGTTGTATACTTCTGTTGGATTTCGATTTGATTAGTAGTGTTTGTTGGCCGAATTGGGTATTGGAATTATGTTCCTGCGATTCCTATGTAGCTAATGAGTCGTTTTGTTTGAAATCTTATGTCTGAATTTTGTTGTTCGTCATTTTGTCCGTGTGGTCGGAATTTGAGAGAATTAAACCATGTTTATGAGAGTTTGTTTGAGGACTTTGATACTAGAAACATGTTCCTGAGTTTGGTGTGTAGATGTTGAGTATATTTCCGTAAATTTCTGGGTGGTAATCGTGAGTTTTGGATTTTTGAGTTCTAGTTAAGGTTTGATTGCGTCCGAAAGTTGTAAATAATCGGAGTTAACAAACTTTGGGCTGTTGGTAATGTACTTGTGGTTTTGCAGCTTGTTAGGTGATTTCAAGTAATGATCGTTGGTTGTGATAGATTGCAAGTATGGCTATAAATTTGTAATTAAAATTTTATTTTCCAAGGATAAAATTGGTTCGTATATGGATTATAAATGTTAATTGTTGTGTTATAGTGGTAATTAATAGTTAATTATCAAGAGTATTTTCTGTTATATGATTTAGTGTGATAGCTTGGTTTCTCACAAGTTGATGTTAAGTTAGTAAGTTTGAATTTGATTCGTAAGCGTGTTATGAACTCAGAATTATACTACTTGAGGATTATAAGTTGTCAATGGTTAAAGAAATGGCTATACGGCATTGGTGTGATGGAGTGGTAGTTGGTTATAAAACTAACTAGTATTAGTGGATCATTGTTAGTTGTATAGTGACTTATGAGTTGTAAGTACGAAATAGAATTAGATGTAATTATGGAATGGATTGATTATTGATTAGGTCGTTTGTATTCTGACAGGTTAGATTACATTTTAAAGGAGGCGCTGTCTGATTTTTGTTAGAATTATGTTGCGACTTGTAGTAATTTGAATGAGATTATTATAAACCAATATGATGTACATGTTAAAAAGATATAAGTGTAAATTTGTATTACATGCTATGTGCTTACATGATTTTGTGATTATACATATTATTTTGAGCTATATGTGATAAATTGTAAAGTGTATAGGACGCTTTTGGGTAGAATAGATTTGGACGGCTAAGGTTATAAGCATACTGAAGTATTACTTTACCTTTATATAGGTACCCGTATGAGGTCGGTAAGAGCCTATGCACGTGTAGATGGAATATAGAGGAAGGAGATAATTATCGGGATTGACGAGTGTGCTCGTGTAAAGAATGACCAGTGATAAAGGAAAGATGGATGCGGGATCGAAGAAAGGTCAATGTATAAAGAAGGAGATACTAATGTAAAGTGAGTAAAGGATCGAGATATTGGAATTGGAAACTTCGTGTACTGAGGCAAGTGTACTAACCCTCGCTTATCGTTCAAGCGAGATAAATATGTTTTTATTCAATATAAGAATTCCCTTCAAATTATTGATAAGGATATATTTTATTCGCATATCATGCGGAAAGTAGAATTTCAGTTTTATTGCCAGTATTATTCTTTCTTAAGTATTGTCAGTAATATTCTGTTAAAGTTTTTGCTGGTATTGCATTCTTATTCCTTGTTTTAGTATAATGTTCTTAATGTATATGGTTTCCCTGAGATTAATTGATAGTAAAGTAGTTTAATGGAATTGGAAGAATTTTATAAAAATGTGGACCAGCTTCGTGGTCAGAGTAGTAAAGGCCAATGTCAATAAGTGCCTAATGAGGGATCCCAGAGTATTGTTTTTAGCTGGACTTTACGTGGCTGATCACCCGTAATGTCCGGAGTATGATGAAAACTCCAATTCTATTAAATGTTGTTTTTATGCAAATATATTCTTATGATAGAATGTTTAAGTTAAAGTACATTTTCATTTCCATGTATGTTGGATATACATGTTATGATTTGAGTTAAAAGTTATGATTTGAGTTAATAAATACCATTAGTATAAAAATGGAAAGTTATTCATATTAGTGTTTTGAACGGTGAAAACTAATTCACGGTTATTATGGTCGCTGTGGCATTTGTTGCGCAGTGATAGTGAGAACCGAGAATGAATTGAGATCTTCTTATTTATTCAAACTCATGATTGTCAGGCCGGTTAGGCAGCTAGGTGTGCAAACGCTTAGTGACATGAATGAAATTTGAGTAACTGAGAATTTCTTGGAGATTTTGTTAAAGCGATAGTTAAAGTATTTTGCAAGTATTAAAAATATTGAATCTAGTATTACGAACCTTCTCAGTTATTAAATTCTGATTTCGAGTTACAAATATTTTAAATGATATTAATCTTCTGTTAAAGTTAAGAATCCAGATTTCAATTATAGTATTGATTATAAATTGGTGAGCATTCCTTTGCTCATATTTATTGTTCCTATTTCTTGAATTGCAATTATTGCATTCTTATTTCATCCAGTTCAGTTCTATATATAACTTGCTGAGCATTCTTTGGCTCACACTTGTTGTTTTTAAAATCTAACTTTTTAGTAAACTAGTTGGCGAGGCTTTGCTTGTGCAGTTCAGAAAGTGGAAAGAAGAAGCAGGATGCTGTTATGAAGCTGACGTGGATCAGGGTATTTAGATTTAAAGTTTGATTTGTTGTATGTATATATAGTTTTAGTAGTTATAGTATGTATTTGATTAGTTGGCCTGGTATACTTCTATTCGAAGTGATACCAGTGATTTAAGTATGTATAAAGTTTTGTTTATAGAGTTGTATTTATGTTGGTTTTGGGTTTTCTTGTTTCTAGAACTGTAACCTAAGATCCTTAGTTGGGAGTTGGGGTCAAAGAGCTTTTGATTGAGTTTTTATTTTTATTTCAGTTTTATTTTGATTTTAGATTTTTAGTTTAGTATTCAGCAGGTTTATGTTGTATTTACGAATATATCATGACCAATTTTTGTTAGAATTATTGATTTTGTTAGCGTGACGCCCAAATCTACTGACCCCGGATTTGGGGGCGTTACAAGTTGGTATCAGAGCGTAGGTTATAGTAAACTAAAAACGAGAGTGTGTAGGAATGTGTATAGTTAAGTAAAGAACTTCAGAGTTCATATAGGACTCGTGTTGGACTATTGGATATAGTACCAGTTAGTGAGTTAAGATGTGAGTGGTGATAGATAGTTGAGCGGAGTTGGGTAGAAACCCTTGAAGCTGTAGGTAGTGGAACCTTCAGAGTCTAGTGCGAGTGACGACGACGTATAGAATAGATAACTTTAGGATGTGTAGCAGAAGAGTCTAGATCGAATGACGAGTCAGCGAAGGAGTCGACAAAGAAGATGTACGTGGAGACCCTGGCAATACCTTCTTTTTTTAATCAATATTCCTTTGATGAGTTTATTTTGACAATTGTCTTTCCCTGAAGTTGGATTTCCAGTTATGATGGAGGCTGTAATGCCTATTTCTTTTATTTCTAAACCCTGTCAAGTTTGATATATGAGTTTCGAAATTTCTTCATTAGTGAATAATTCTATTGTTGATAGATCATCATTTCTTAGTATTGTGCCAGTCATTTCTTTTCTGATTATCCTTTTCTTCTAAAGTAGTACCCATGGAATCCGTTTAGTTGTAATCCAGGGGTAAGTCTGAGAATTTCTCATCAATTGATTGTTAATTCGATGTTCGAATCTTTTTATGTTTCTTTACCCCAACTGAGGTGAACAACCCTATTTATAGGGGACACAAGGACTGTTTTGATAGTGTTAGTGCCCTAGAGACAATGTAATTCTAGGATAGACTATTTTGTTATTCAGTGATTATGTTATATCAATTATTCAACAATAAATTTATTATGCCTTTATTTACTGCGATATAAATATTAGAACAATAAATGTCCTTGGAATATGTAACATGTATTCTATATCTTTAAGTATGTGACTTAAAAATGAGATTATAAGAATGGTGTTAATATTCCTAAATATCCCTAATCGAGCATTATTAATATGGGACAATTATAATGCATAAAGATTAGTATGTTTGTTGACTAATGACCACATCCCATTGGTCATAGGTATAGTGATACTAAAGTCAAGAACATGGGTGCATGTAATATTCTACATGGCACTGGAATGACCCACAGTGAGTTTCTACATGTTGATAATGTCATTAGAAAGACTCACAGTGATAATGGTGTAATGATCCTTAGACTTGAGATCATTATATTTCTATACGAGGATTAATATACTTTGACTACATTAAAAGTTACCTTTGACCGGGTTATGATAAAAATGTACATCGGGTATATTATGAGACGTATGAGAAATATGAATGATAGATAAAGGATTTAACCCTCCTATTCTTAGGAGAGATATTATTGGCCTCTTGATTGAGTGAGACTATGAAAATGCATGGCCATGCTCAAATATTGATTTGTTTTTAATAGTCTACTCATTGATCAAGGAAACCCGGATTAAACATTGATGAGGATGACTAATTACATGCCTCGAGTTTAATCTATAATATATGGTTAAAGGGATTATATTACATGGAAACATTAATCACGAAAGGTTTAATTGGATCACCAATTATTATTACTTGGGTAGCAATGATGTATTACTAGATGCCGCTCATTGTTTATAATTTTATTATTGGATATTAAAATTATTGCCAACGTAATAATAACCTAAAGGGTTACACAATAAGAACGTATAAAAGGGGTTTTAATTTAAATTTCGAATTTAAATTAATTGATGATAAAATTCGAAATTGGTTATTTAATTAATTAAGTTGGACTTAGTTAATTAGATTTCGAATTCAAATCATTAAAACCCAAATCAGTTTGGTTTTAGTAGAAGCCCAAACCGATTAGGGTTAAGCCCAGCTCATTCTCTCTTATAAATACATAGAGATGTATTGGTTTAGGGTTAGACTTTTGCCAAAATCGTTTTTAGGAAAAACCCTAGCAGCTCTACATCAAGAGAGGCTAGAGAGAGAGATCGAGATAGAGGGCAGATTACGGCTAGTACCAACTCCGGAGATTGCGGAGACAATCGTGCGTTCGTGTGGACTGATTAGCGAAGCAGATCTCACGAAGAGGGCTGTGTGGTGATCGTTCTTGGACCTCCATCTGTCAACCGAATCGGAAAGCTTTTATAAGGTACAGATTCTGTTCTCCATAATCAGCATGTCTTATACACGGATCCTAGGGTTAGGTTTCGGTTTTTATTGTTTATTATCGTTTTTCCGTTGTGCTTGTTGCCCCGAAACCTATCATGTTTGTCTGTGTGATAGCAGTCTGATGGGACGCCATCACTTGTGTGTTGTGAAGTACAAGAAGGTTAATTACCTTTAGTCATGTCTTGAATAAGGCACGCAACAAGGTTCATTTGATCATATTGATCACTAAGTAATCTTTCATTTCCAAGAATATTTGTTTGAAAACTCATAAATTAATTCTAAAATTGTGGAACCTTTGCTACGATGTGAAATCGTTCTCTTCAAATATCATGAATCATAATATCTCGAGTAGTCTTGAACGTATGCCAATCGAGTTTAGAATACTAGTAACGCGTGACGTATAGTACTACGATTAGAGTTGTTTTATATAGAGAGATCAGTAGAGCTCCCAGTATAGTAAATAAGTATCCAGAGTACAGATTAGTAGAGTTGCGGATGCAACCCGAGTTGGTAGAGTAAACCCAGTAACCCTTCTTTACCTAATTCCGAGGTCGGAATCCTCTTAAGGTGGGTAGAATGTAAGATACCAGATTATTTTAGGATTTATTATTATTATTTTTTATTATTTAATTATGTTAATTAGTATTTAAAGGACGGAATTGGATTTGAGAATATCGTTGTGGAATTCAACGATATTTAGTATTGAGTTTATATGAGTATATATTGAGTTATGTGTGCCAATGTGTGCCCTAGTATTTTATTGGTATTTTTAGTGATTTAAAAATATTTAAATCAAGTATTATTGATCTTCAAAAATCTTTATTTAATTATCGGAAGGCTTAAAAATCATGAAATGTTTTGCAAAATTATCTTTATATATTTATTGAGTTTTTAAAATTGTTGGGTGGATTAATTTGGGTGTTTTAGTATTTTAAAATGATTTTAAGAGTTTTATTGTATTTAAAGGATCAAAACTTTGAAAATTCATATCTAATTCATTTTGATCCTAAAATTATTTTAAAAATATGGTAGTGTTTGTAATTTCATAAACTTTATTTTAGAATTTTTAATTTTTAATTTTTACTTATTTTTCATTTAATTTCGATTTTAGTAATGTTTTAAATTAAATTGTGGATTTTCAGCATGGTGACATTACAAACTTAACCTTTCTGTTTTGGTTGTAAACCCAGATGCTTCCAGAGATTTCTCTGGCTGTTCTTCTCATAAATTTCCCGAGTCAACATTTCTCTCTATCTCTTTTAACTCTCTCAACATCTCTCTGCCAAATCTCTCTCTCGCAATCTCCCCTCTCCCCCCTTCGTGTTTTTTTGCCGGTTGTGTTCTTGCCGCCGATGTTGCTATAACCGTACCTACCCCGTGTGTATCGTGTGTATATGTGATGCCGAGAGTGTGTGGGTTCGTTGCCACTACCCATCTTCCTCTGTTTCTTGAATGATGTTCGAATTCGAGCTGGTTTTCACGGTTGTGGTGGTGTTGATTACCAGCCTTTCATGCTAATTTGAGTTGTTTTATGTCGTTAATAGCTTGTTAATCCAATTTTATGTCTCGGTTGTATACTTCTGTTGGATTTCGATTTGATTACTAGTGTTTGTTGGCCGAATTGGGTATTGGAATTATGTTCCTGCGATTCCTATGTAGCTAATGAGTCGTTTTGTTTGAAATCTTATGTCCGAATTTTGTTGTTCGTCATTTTGTCCGTGTGGTCGGAATTTGAGAGAATTAAACCATGTTTATGAGAGTTTGTTTGAGGACTTTGATACTAGAAACATGTTCCTGAGTTTGGTGTGTAGATGTTGAGTATATTTCCGTAAATTTCTGTGTGGTAATCGTGAGTTTTGGATTTTCGAGTTCTAGTTAAGGTTTGATTGCGTCCGAAAGTTGTAATTAATCGGAGTTAACAAACTTTGGGCTGTTGGTAATGTACTTGTGGTTTTGCAGCTTGTTAGGTGATTTCGAGTATTGATCCTTGGTTGTGATAGATTGCAAGTATGGCTATAAATTTGTAATTAAAATTTTATTTTCCAAGGATAAAATTGGTTCGTATATGGATTATAAATGTTAATTGTTGTGTTATAGTGGTAATTAATAGTTAATTATCAAGAGTATTATCTGTTATATGATTTAGTGTGATAGCTTGGTTTTTCACAAGTTGTTGTTAAGTTAGTAAGTTTGAATTTGATTCGTAAACGTGTTATGAACTCGGAATTATACTACTTGAGGATTATAAGTTGTCAATGGTTAAAGAAATGGCTTTACGGCATTGGTGTGATGGAGTGGTAGTTGGTTATAAAACTAACTAGGATTAGTGGATCATTGTTAGTTGTATAGTGACTTATGAGTTGTAAGTACGAAATAGAATTAGTTGTAATTATGGAATGGATTGATTATTGATTAGGTCGTTTGTATTCTGACAGGTTAGATTACATTTTAAAGGAGGCGCTGTCTGATTTTTGTTAGAATTATGTTGCGACTTGTAGTAATTTGAATGAGATTATTATAAACCAATATGATGTACATGTTAAAAAGATATAAGTGTAAATTTGTATTACATGCTATGTGCTTACATGATTTTGTGATTATACATATTATTTTGAGCTATATGTGATAAATTGTAAAGCGTATAAGACGCTTTTGGGTAGAATAGATTTGGACGGTTAAGGTTATAAGCATACTGAAGTATTACTTTACCTTTATATAGGTACCCGTATGAGGTCGGTAAGAGCCTATGCACGTGTAGATGGAATATAGAGGAAGGAGATAATTATCGGGATTGACGAGTGTGCTCGTGTAAAGAATGACCAGTGATAAAGGAAAGATGGATGCGGGATCGAAGAAAGGTCAATGTATAAAGAAGGAGATACTAATGTAAAGTGAGTAAAGGATCGAGATATTGGAATTGGAAACTTTGTGTACTGAGGCAAGTGTACTAACCCTCGCTTATCGTTCAAGCGAGATAAATATGTTTTTATTCAATATAAGAATTCCCTTCAAATTATTATTGCTAGTATCCTTTCCTTCAAATTATTGATAAGGATATATTTTATTCGCATATCATGCGGAAAGTAGAATTTCAGTTTTATTGCCAGTATTATTCTTTCTTAAGTATTGTCAGTAATATTCTGTTAAAGTTTTTGCTGGTATTGCATTCTTATTCCTTGTTTTAGTATAATGTTCTTAATGTATATGGTTTCCCTGAGATTAATTGATAGTAAAGTAGTTTAATGGAATTGGAAGAATTTTATAAAAATGTGGACCAGCTTCGTGGTCAGAGTAGTAAAGGCCAATGTCAATAAGTGCCTAATGAGGGATCCCATAGTATTGTTTTTAGCTGGACTTTACGTGGCTGATCACCCGTAATGTCCAGAGTATGATGAAAACTCCAATTCTATTAAATGTTGTTTTTATGCAAATATATTCTTATGATAGAATGTTTAAGTTAAAGTACATTTTCATTTCCAAGTATGTTGGATATACAAGTTATGATTTGAGTTAAAAGTTATGATTTGAGTTAATAAATACCATTAGTATAAAAATGGAAAGTTATTCATATTAGTGTTTTGAACGGTGAAAACTAATTCACGGTTATTATGGTCACTGTGGCATTTGTTGCGCAGTGATAGTGAGAACCGAGAATGAATTGAGATCTTCTTATTTATTCAAACTCATGATTGTCAGGCCGGTTAGGCAGCTAGGTGTGCAAACGCTTAGTGACATGAATGAAATTTGAGTAACTGAGAATTTCTTGGAGATTTTGTTAAAGCGATAGTTAAAGTATTTTGCAAGTAGTAAAAATATTGAATCTAGTATTACGAACCTTCTCAGTTATTAAATTCTGATTTCGAGTAATAAATATTTTAAATGATATTAATCTTCGGGTAAAAGCACATTTTCACCACTGTACTATTTTTGGATTTGCAATTACACTACTGTACTACAAACAGACTACTGTACTTTAGCATTTTTAGCAACTTCACCACTCCCGTCAGTCAAATTATAACTCCGTTGGGTTGACTAACGGGAGGGTGATGTGGCAGTCCTAGTTGTCCTCCACATCAGCAATTACACTTCCCCCAATTTGAGCAATTAAACACTTCAGCAATTATCAAACTTCCCAAATTTGATATAAAAAAGCCTATCCTCACTACTTACTACATCCTTCACCATGCCCCGAATTTCTTCAACACTCAACTTCCCAACATCAATTTTTTTAAACTGCTTCCATTTTGGCCCAGCATACTTGTATCGTTCACAAGTCATAAAGTGCCCACCGTAGTAAACATTCAACAAGAAGTTCGTAGGTGCTTTCCTGTAAATAATGAACGACTATAAACCCTAAATTTGTAAAAGCACAAACCCTAGATTTGTACAAGCACGACTATGAACACATGCATACATATTATCAAACACAGTACGAAGAGAGATAATGTACGAAGAAAAGAACGACTTACATGGCTCTCAGTAGTGGTATGGTGTCAAATCGCCTCTGAGCAATTCCAATCGCCTCCGCCTCCTCGATCGCGTCTAGAGAAGTGTTTAATTGGGGGAAGTGTTTAATTGGGGGAAGTGTTTAATTTGGGTTTGATAATTGCTGAAGTGTTTAATTGCTCAAATTGGGGGAAGTGTAATTGCTGATGTGGAGGACAACTAGGACTGCCACATCACCCTCCCGTTAGTCAACCCAACGGAGTTATAATTTGACTGACGGGAGTGGTGAAGTTGCTAAAAATGCTAAAGTACAGTAGTCTGTTTGTAGTACAGTAGTGTAATTGCAAATCCAAAAATAGTACAGTGGTGAAAATGTGCTTTTACCCATTAATCTTCTGTTAAAGTTAAGAATCCAGATTTCAATTATAGTATTGATTATAAATTGGTGAGCATTCCTTTGCTCATATTTATTGTTCCTATTTCTTGAATTGCAATTATTGCATTCTTATTTCATCCAGTTCAGTTCTATATATAACTTGCTGAGCATTCTTTGGCTCACACTTGTTGTTTTTAAAATCTAAATTTTCAGTAAACTAGTTGGCGAGGCTTAGCTTGTGCAGTTCAGAAAGTGGAAAGAAGAAGCAGGATGCTGTTATGAAGCTGACGTGGATCAGGGTATTTAGATTTAAAGTTTGATTTGTTGTATGTATATATAGTTTTAGTAGTTATAGTATGTATTTGATTAGTTGGCCTGGTATACTTCTATTCGAAGTGATACCAGTGATTTAAGTCTGTATAAAGTTTTGTTTATAGAGTTGTATTTATGTTGGTTTTGGGTTTTCTTGTTTCTAGAACTGTAACCTAAGATCCTTAGTTGGGAGTTGCGGTCAAAGAGCTTTTGATTGAGTTTTTATTTTTATTTTAGTTTTATTTTGATTTTAGATTTTTAGTTTAGTATTCAGCAGGTTTATGTTGTATTTACGAATATATCATGACCAATTTTTGTTAGAATTATTGATTTTGTTAGCGTGACGCCCAAATCTACTGACCCCGGATTTGGGGGCGTTACACTTAGTACATATCTTAACTAATAGCAACGTTCCTATAAGTCAGGAACTGACATATCAATCTATCCTAAAAATATGGAGTAATAGATATCTTCACAATCTTCAATTCTGATCAGTCTTGCAATCCTGATGTGCCGTCGAATCCTGACGATCACCAATAGTGATGATGTCACACATGCAATCGTGATCAGCTCCTTAGGACAGATCCTGACATCACTTGAATCAGTATTTCTAACAATCTCCCCCAATTTGTACTTTATCAATAAAGCACCAATTCCTTGATTTGACGTCAAAAACTCAAAACAAAATGTCAAGCCTCATCGGAATCTTCATAATCTTTAGAAACAACCTTAGAAATTTTTAGATAGAAAGGATTCATCTCCAAGAACTTTGACAATAATTCTTCTTCCTTACTTTCAAGAATTTGAATCAGTTTCTCCTTTAGATCTATGAGTTCTTCATCTTCCTCATTTCTCTGGTAAATAGTTGCTCTAAGATTCTGAGTTGAGCTTCTCTATAGAAATAAATCTTCAATCAGCAGATATGCAATTTCCTCTCCATCAGGATTAAGAGACGATTGTTTCATACCAAGAGACATTTCTTTAACAGCACTGCCTATTTACATTTCAACTTCTTGACCTCTTGTATTTAAATACATGGGAGTATAATTGCCATCATACTTTTGACTTCCATCTTGAAATCTTCTTCTAATTGTATTAAAAATTATATTAGACCAGTTCTCACACACTTTATTCTTTGATCTGAGCAAATAGTGAAAATATTTCAGTTCCTTTGTAGATTTCATCAGTAACTCCTGTATTCTGATCAGCTTCTCACTTCCATCTTTCATGAAATATAACATCTTATGCTTTTTCTTTGCACCATCATGACAATCTCGAATTATGTCAATAGCTTCAAGTTTCCACAGATGATTAGCAGTTATTTCTTCAACAATCCTGTCTGCTAGAGCATGTTGATCTGTCTGTGTAGTGGAAAGTATTTCAGCTTCATGAAAACCAGTACCTCCTCTTGTTTTAGGTTCCAGTGCCTTCAAAGCACTAGAAGTTTTAGAATTTTGAAATGATTGTGAAATTTTAGACGTAGAAGGTTCAGCTCCAATGATCAAAGAAAGTTCTGTCATTGATCCACCAGGTTGAAAAACAACTGGTCCATTGTAGTTCCAATCATCAATTTTCTTCCACTTCTTGTCTTTTTCCTTGACATGATAATAACTCTTTTGTAGTTTCTGAACTTCTTTTGTAGGATCATTCCACAACACTTTACTAGACTTGATGATGTTTCTCACATAGTTCCTATTTTCTATATCAGCAACATTCCTTACTTTTTCTCTAATATTCTTCTCTTTTTCAAATCTGCTGAATCTTTCTTTATCAACTTTCAGATTCTCTTCATGTACTTCCAGATTGTGAAATTTAACCAATAAGAATAATGATTTCAAGTTTTGTCAAGATATCACCTTCATCAGGATCAGGAATAGCATCAGGAATTGAACCAGGAACTGAGATTGTATCAGGATTAGCAATCTGAACTATTTCAACATCTGCAATTTTTGTCTCCGCAGCTATTTTACTTTTTCTTGCTATCAACTGATTTTCCTCTTCTTGTAGATCATCATGTATAGTAGCTGAAAGAGTTTATGGAATTATTTTATTTATTCCATTAGACTTCTTCTGTCTAGGAGCAGTTAGAGTAGGCTTCCTGTAACACCCCTAGATCCGGGGTCAGGGATCCAGGTCATCACGGTCCAATTTCCATTTAAACATATTACACTCTTGATACTTAAATAATTTAATGACATTATATACGTACACTATTGACCCCACACTTATAATAACACACACCAGTCATAAGCTCAGAGAACAGCATCCATCATTAAAACAATTAACGTAAAGTTATTATTGCAAACCCAGAATGTTTAAGTAGCATTGTTGAAAATACTTCTGCAGGAAGCATATCAACAACCAAAATATATTACAACAGACTTTTGATTTAACTTACACACGTCTACTCATACCCTGGATATATATATATAGGCTACCTCAGGAATAGGCGACAGATCCCTATCATATATCCCCGCCCTTACCCGCTTTCGGGGTGTGGTGCGACGTATCGGTGGCATCTGCTATAGCTTTGATATAAACATAGGCAAGAGTGAGCTAAAATAGCTCAGCAAGATAAAGTTTTAAATACTGTTTGAAATAGAACAATTTATAAAAGCTTTGGAAGTGTTGGTTGTTCATTTAACAAAGTTGTTGCAATAAAGTATAAACGATGAAGTTACAAAGTAAAGTAAGGAAAACATTTTCATAAATATCTGTATTTTGTTTGCGCAGCAATACACCAACATAAACTTGCTTGTTATTCATTATAAAGATATAATATCAGTTTCTCTTCTAATTCCTTGATACCATTCTTTGTTTCATACCATTTCATTCTTTTCCAACATACCAGTGCAATGAAAATTTCAACAATCATTTAAGAATTTAGGGGATCTTCATCATAGCCATAGACGACAGGACGATGATCAGTCGCCCTATACGTACCTGTTCCTGTTTACTACTAGTAGAAGGAATGACCCTCTCCGGTAATCATCCCTGGAGGAAAGTTCTCCACAATCCCCCCCTTGGCAACACATGGGCCGGAATAAAATATTGCAAGCTAGACTGCATTGAACTCAGCCCAAAGATAGAATCCCCATTATTGAAGTTCTTATTCCATTTATTCCGAAAATTTCCTTTTCATAATTCCATTTACCAAATTACCCCATTTTATCCATAAACTACCTTGCATTATTTGTATTCATAAATAATTTCAAAAAAATCAGAAACATACCCACTGCTACGCAATACTATGTAATCATGTATACATATATACATTTTCAACAAAACCATTTTCCTGGAATTTTATAATTTAATAAAGTAAAGATAAAAGAACTCTTGCCTGAAAGGGTCGTAAAGGTAACGTGTCTTTGATCAATCCGGTGATCTATAAACAATCCCAAAATTATTCAAGGTTAATCACTTAACATTTTTGAAAAGCTAAGTATATACTTAGGTTAAATTCATTTGACATCCCCCTAACATGACCCTTATTAACATCATTATAATCGACACTGGCTCGATATCAAGGCATTGCAAGGTACTTATGCTTGGGGTACTTAAGTCATATAAGTCCTAGTGTCGATCGTTTACTATAATTACACCTCGCGAGTTATTGACCGTTTTCTAAGTGGTTTCCCAATGTTATTACTAAGTACGCTCCTAAAGGATCCGTTCGCACTTAACTTAGATTCGAACATACCTTCCTTATGATATCTAGTATTTAATTACCATGATTCGTAACCAAATTATTCATATTAAGGGGGTTCAATTCCGGTTAGGAACTCGTACTTACGGTTTTGAACCACTTTTAGTAAATCGCTCATAACTCCTAAACCGTAAGTCCGTTTGTTTTGATTCTTTCGCCAAAACAATCTATGACTCGAGAACTACAAGGATAGGTCATGTTCTTGTTAAGGTCAGAGGTTATTTATCTCGGGTATGCTCTGTTTTAAAGGTTAATGAAATTTCGGCCTTACGACGGCTGTAAATCGGATATTTTCAAAATCAAATCTTTCCAATAACCATGGTTTCCACTCCAAGTCACACATACATGTTATTTACCTTTGAACTAAGGCCAAGCACTGCCTTTCCGTTAATATAAACTAATTTAACAATTATCAATACCCAATCATAGTTCTCATGCTTTATAAATGCATAATACCACTAAAACTCACTTAAAACTCATGATCCATCAAAAGGGTTCTAGTGTTATACCTTTGTTTGAAGCTTTATAAGGCTAATATACTCTTAAAATCCTTGAACCTTGCTTATAATATCCTTTAGAAGTCATACATCAAAGATCAAAAACAAAACAAGTTAGTAAAACAGTATTCAACATCACTTTCTTCAAGCTTTTTGGACATGAAATACTTATTGGATAATCATAAGATTTTGGTCATACCTTCTACTCTTTTCCCCCTTTGATTTAAGCTATAGGTTGTAGAAAATAGTTGGTGCAATCTCCTTCCTCCCCTTTCTTTTTTTACCTTGGCCGAGAGCTTCTCCAAAGCTTAAGGTTTGTTTTCTTTTTTTTTTTTTTTATCAACCAATATCTCTTAATTACATGTATTATATCTACACTACTTTAGCTTCATCTTGTTTTTAATTGTTGTCAAGCATCCATTAGTGCCACTTGTCATCACCATGTTAAACAAGTCCATTTTTGTAAAAATGCAACTTCATCATTCCTTTAGTAGTTGACTTGCACTTAAGTCACTTGATTTCTCCTTTTTCCACCAATTTGATTCTCTTTGTAACTCGTCAATAATATCAATGCGAACTTAGAAATCCGTTCCGAGTACTTCTATATAATGTCGTCTAATAATATTCTCATTTCCACCGAAAACACTATTCATACTCTATTCTCTTTTTATTCCTTATATATTGTAAAAATGTCCTTGTCCCCTTTCGAGCGTTCCTTAACTCTTTCTCGGAACCACTGAACTAATAATAGATATTGATTTGGATGACATGAGAATATTCTTCCTCCTTGGAATTACCATATCTTACTTCCCTAGGAGATAGATTATTCTTATCTAAGTTGTCAGTCAGTTGCATGGTTCATGGCATATAAGCAATTGAATCCAAATCCATTCCATAATCATTCATTATAACCACCGTTACACTTATACTCCATTACATAATAAAAGTTTTAATTCTTCCAAAAATCTAGGTTCTTACACTTCCTTTATAACGCCTTAGAAATTTTCAGAATTTTTAATTACTAAAATTATTTATTTTATATTAAATGTGAATTATGTGGCGTATAAATTTGTTGAGGAGGTGAAGTATCTGTGGAATAATATTTTTGGGCCTAATGGATGATTTGTATGTGATGTGTAAGCCCGGTTATTTTTAATTATATTTTGGGGAATTTATTTCCTATTTAATTGTGTTATAATTATCCTCTGTGAATTTTATTAAATCTTCGGGATTAGCAGAAATCCTGAAATCTTCTTCATTAATAACTTTATTAGTTTATATGACTTTTAAAAATATTTGGTGAATTATTTTTGGGTTTTAAGGATTTTAAAATGATTTTACGAATTATTTTCCAATTTAAGGATTTAATCTTGTAAAATCCATATTTAATTCGTTTTTAATCCTAAAAATATTTTAAAAATATGTGGGTGAACGTAATTTTGTGTTTTTCATTTTAGAATTTTTAGATTTTAAATTTCACCTATTTTCCTATTAATTCGAAATTTTGGGAATTAATTTTGTTTATTCAGTGAAATAGTGATTATTCCCCCATTAATACTTTCCTTCCCCTTTTATTCTAAATCCCTAACCCCCAATTTCATTTCTAAGCTTTGTTTCACAGTCGGTTTTCTCTAAATCTCTCGATTCTTCTCGAGGTCTCTCTAATTCTCTCCACCGAAACTCTCTCCCTTGATCACGTAAGTCGTGACTATTGTTCTTGTAGATGTTGTGCTGCTCGACTATTCCTCTCTACCCCTTCCCTGTTGTCCGTGGTGCTGTGTGTGTGTGTATAATTCATGAGCGTGTGTGTGTGTGTATATATGTTAAGAGCGTGACTTTGTGTGTGTGGGATTGTAATCGAGTTGTAATTGGGGGCTTCAACTGCGTTGCTTTGTGTTGCACGATGGCAGTATCGTTGTGTATGTTTGTGTTCGAAGTGTGTGTGTTAGTGGCGAGAGTATACGTGGGTTTTGCTGGTTCCCTGGATCATCACTGTAAATCTTTCTTTTTCCCCTTGTATAAGCTCAGTCTTGGCTTGATCGTACTGCTGTGATTGTGCTTGGTTTCGACTGTTGTGTCTTGATCATTGTTGATGTTTTGACAGGAAACGGAAAAACAGTTGTTCGAATATTTGATTTCAATTATTCGAATTGATTGTTTAATTATGATGAAATTTGATTATTATTATTGGTTATGCAAATTAATTAGGTAGAGTTCCGTGATTGGAAACCCGAGTTAGGGTACCTCCAGGACTTTGCCCCATCGACAATGATACTAATAATAAATTGAGTCGATGGTAATTGGCGATGATGATGATTTTCTGAGCCAAGTATTTACATAATAAATTGTAATTATTATCGGTTTAGTATTAATTATTTAAACTGTATTAGATTGAGATTATAAGGAATTGGGGATGTTAGTTGAAATATGGATTCGATTGGTAATTGATGATTGTGTTGGTTGTGTCGGCTGTATCCCGACTGGCAGTCCCCCGTATAAAGGGGATGCCGTCAAAATTTTTCTAAAAATCTAAATCTATTTCTTGAAAATATGTTTGTATAACTATACAACTTGCATAAATTATGAGTCGGGCTTCATATTTTAAAGCTGATTGATTATGTGGTAATGTTCCATTTATGATTAAATATTTTGCCAGTGGCTCGTATAATGTTGGTATATGATTAAATAAATGTAAATTAGGAGATTATTCGCGGGGGTAGATTAAGTTAAGTTTTGATTTTGATTAGCGAATATTGTGTAGAATTCTAAAATAGTGTTATATTGTGTGTAGATCCCATGGATAAAGCGAAAGCTAAGGCTGAGGACGTAAAGACTCTTCGTATCTTGTGATTTCCTGGTTAAGGCAAGTAAACCACTTCACTTATGTTTCAAGTGAATTATGATTATCATAATTTGATTCTTATGTTCATTTGATTATCATTGATATAACTGTTCTATAAATTTCCAATAAATTAAATATTCGATTGTTATACCCCAAATCAATAATGTTAATTTCATTGATTCTATTAACGACGTATCCTAATCAGTACCCCTTTTCGCTATATCGAACTTGTCGATATCTAGGTCAGAAATTTACCCGACCTTACTTTATTTTGTAAAATTTGAGATGTTGGCCTGGAACGATAGTGTCCAGGGTGTTTGGCAGTTGAGGTGGTCGATTGTTCCGACACCTGATGTCTAGTTATAGGATTGGACTGTTAGTTTTTTTTTTAAAAAATGTGGACCGTAAGGGTCGGACCAGATTCGTGGTCAGAAATTATTAAGGCCAATGTGTGCCGTGGATCCATCAAGGACATTGCTGTGTGCATTTGTCCGGGGTTAGTGTGTGACTGATCAGCAGCCTAACCTTATGATTGTTTTTATCTATAAAATGCATGATAGTCCAATCCTCTTCTATTTTATGATCCAAACAAAAAGACGTATCATTCAGTTGAACTTATATATTGTTGACTGTTAATTCTTGACAGACTTGCAAACATTTCAGTTTGTTTATGCTTTTAATTATATATATACTTGCTGAGCATTTTAGCTCACTTGCTTGCTAATTCTGTTTCCTCAGCTAAGCACGAAGATGTCTATAAGGAGTGGACCGTCTGGTTGGGGTAGCCATAGAGGCAGCCAGAGAGTCGAGGTGGTGGGATGGGTAGTGAGAGTATAACCCTGTTTCATATCATTTCTGTATTAGTAGACAGATTATTTTATCTTATGGAGTTGTATATTATTTTATTCAGTATTGGGTTGTAATAGTTAATTAGTAGTTGTTTCACACTGTGGCCTGTGAGCGGTCTTGGCTGGTGTAGTCATGTTTCTCTATGGTTTTGTTATTATCACGCAAGTGTACTATTTTAGTATTAGTTGGTTGGTTTGGTTGATTTGGACAGGTGGTTAGTCCTATTTACGAACCCATCATGCCGAATTTTCTAAAATTTCTTCTATATTAATGTTTAATTAGTTATAAAAGCATATAATCTTAATATTGGTAAGTGAGGGTGTTACAAGTTGGTATCAGAGCTACAGGTCACAGTCACTGAAACAATTAGGTGGGAAAATCGGGGTATAGTTATAATAAAGGTTAGGATCGTTTGTGAGAGATAGGATGTCTAACTATAAGATATATATATACTACAGGCACCTGTTTCTGGTTCCGATTTAGACCCGGACGAGGATCCGGAAGGAGGGGCTTCCGTACCGCAGCAGGTTTCCCCAGGGGCTATGCAGCCATACGTAGGATCGCAGGGCTCGGTGAATGGGCCAGCATATCAGTACACTCTTCAGCCTGTTCCATACCATGCGTATGAGCGAGTGGCCAGAGAGAGAGACTATCTTTTAGGGCAGGTGACAGAGTTGAGAGCTATGAGGTCTGGAGAGGCGGATCTGGCTAGAGAGCGAGATAGAGCGGTAGCTGAGTTGGAGGATGTTCGAAGGCGTGTACGAGCTATTAGGCATGTTATCACTAGGCGGGGACGGATTAGATCCCGAGATGAGCCGGCGTTCGTGACACAGCAGGTGACTCTAGGCCTGGTGAAGGCGGAGCTGGAGAGCATTCTTGGATCAGCTTGGCGGGGAGAGTCTGATGATGATGACGACCAGTGATGGTTAGGGTAGTATGATGATGTATGTAGTATATAGAGGCATGTTATGGTAGTAGTAGTAGTATATCAGGATTTGCAGTACGACCAGTTTTGTTGTAGATATCTGTTGTACTGTGACTAGATGCTAGCAGTCTCCACTTTTAGTATTATGTTGTACCCCTATCGAAGCGTTGTTCTTACGCTTGTATCGGATCTATATATATATCATTATCACTTTTGCAGAATTGTTGTTAAATTTCCTTTATACGTTGTTGATTACTTTTGCGCACCATATTTATTTTCCGCATTATATTTCTTCTCAGTACCCCATTTATTTTCGGCATCATATTTATTTTTCAGCATTGGATTTATTTTCAGCATTGCTTCTTTCTCTAGTACTGCCTTTACCTTCAGTATCATATTTAATTTCAGCATTATGTTTATTGTTCTGTTAATGCATCTATCAGATATTTATGAATACCTTGCATAGCTTTGGTTCTTGTACTCTGTTATACCTTGTAAACCAATTACTGACCCGAGTAATGACTGGGAACCATGAATTATATTTCAAAAGTATATTCATTGTTGGCTTAAATTATATTCTTTTGATTTAATTGCTCTTGAAATTGAACCTAATGATTGTCCGTTGATTTCAGAGATATGCCTCCAAGAAAGAAGAAACAAAATACTCGAACAACCAATCAGGGTGAGCAAGCAAACCCACCCCCTGTAGGTCAAATGGACCCTGCTTTGGCTCAAATATTACAGACTCTTGTTCAGCAGACTGCTACTCTAGCACAGCAATAGCAACAATTACAGCAGCAGCTGATGGCTCAACAACAGCAACAACAGCAACAATAGCAACAACAGCAACAACAGAAACAACAGCAACAACAACAGCAACAGCAGCAACAACCACCTATTCCTCCGGTGGTCACTTTTAAGTCCTTCCAGGCAGTTAAACCTCCCGAATTTAAAGGAACAGCGGACCCAGTAGAGGCGAGATCTTGGCTAAAAGAGATGGAAAAGGCTATTGAACTGGTGGGGGTCCCAGCAAATAAACAGACCGAATATGTAAGTTATTTCCTGAAGAATGAAGCCACTTATTGGTGGGAGTCGGTAAAGATGCTGGAAGCTACAGAAGTGATTCCTTGGGAAAGGTTTACAGAATTGTTTTTAGAAAAGTATTTCCCAGACTACATGAAAGATCAGATGGAGATGAAGTTTTTGGAGTTGAAACAGGGAAGTATGTCAGTGATGAAGTATGAGACAAAGTTTACGGAACTAGCTAGGTTTGCTCCGGCTTATGTAGACACGGAGAGGAAGAAAGCAAAGAGGTTTTAACAAGGGTTGAAACCATGGATTCGTAGTAAGCTAGCAGTTTTGGAACTGGATACTTATGCAGCTGTGGTGCAGAAGGCCATGATAGCCGATGGAGAAAGTGAATTGTACTTTAAGGAAAAAGAGGGAAAGAAAAGAAAAGCTGGGTCAATGGAAGGACGACAAGAGCAAGGCAGCTCTCAGAGTGTGCCCAATAAAAAGTCAGGGTTTCAGTCAGGAAAGAATGGGAATTCTAGGAAGCCGGGATCGGGGAATGGAGGGCAAGGGAATAGACTCCAAGATTCAAATCAGCAGAAACTGGTTAGGCCACCCTTGGCAGAGTGCAAGACTTGTGGAAAGAGGCATCCAGGAGTGTGTGCAAAGTTGGAGGTGACGTGCTACAAGTGTAATCAGAAAGGTCACTATGCTCGAGAGTGCAAGGTAGGGATTATATGTCACCGTTGTGGGAAACCAGGTCATGTAATGAGGGATTGTAAAGTACCTGTGGTGAAACCTCCGGCTCTGGCTAACCCAATGCTTCAAGCGATTGAGGCACCCCCAACAGCAAATGTCAAACCAGTGGCGAGGACCTTCAATATGACTCTGAATGAAGCTATTAAGAATTCTGATGTGGTAGCAGGTACGCTTCCTGTAAATTCTGTTCAAGCTAAAGTTTTAATTGATTCCGGGGCTACAAAATCCTTTATATCTAAAGAATTTGTTCAAAGGTTAAACTGTGAGATATGCATGTTACGTGAGGCTATAGTTATAGAAATAGCTAACTCAGAACGAATTCCGGTTACTCAAGTATGTCCTCGTTGTAAGATCGATATCTCAGGGCATTGCTTTTACGCTAATTTGATACCTTTCCAGTTAGGTGAATTTGATGTCATTCTAGGAATGGATTGGTTAACAGAGAACAATGCACAAATTGACTGTAAGAACAAAAAGGTGATACTTAAGCCCTCCGATAATATAGAAGTTACCTTTAGGGGTCAGAGGCAGACTAGGAGATTTTTAACGATCATGCAAACTAAGAGGCTGTTGAGACAGGGATGCGAGGGCTATATGGCTTATATCATGGATACCAAGCAAGAGGTACCTAAGATAGAGGAAATACCAGTGGTGAATGAGTTTCTCGATGTTTTCCCAGATGAACTTCCCGGGTTACCTCCGGATAGAGAAATAGAATTTACTATCGACTTAGCCCCAGGGACCGAACCCGTGTCAAAGGCTCCCTATCGAATGGCACCTGTGGAGATGAAAGAATTGGCAATTCAGTTGCAAGATCTTTTGGAGAAAGGTATTATTAGGCCAAGTGTTTCACCGTGGGGAGCTCCGGTATTATTTGTAAAGAAGAAGGATGGAAGTATGAGATTGTGTATCGATTATCGGGAACTAAATAAGTTGACCATTAAGAATAAGTACCCTTTGCCAAGAATTGATGATTTATTCGATCAACTGAAAGGAGCAACTTGTTTCTCGAAAATTGATTTACGATCAGGATATTTCCAATTAAAGATTAGACCGGAAGATGTTCCAAAAACAGCGTTTCGGACTAGGTATGGGCACTACGAGTTCTTAGTGATGGCCTTTGGGCTAACTAATGCACCAGCAGCGTTCATGGACCTAATGAATAGAGTCTTTAATAAATATCTGGATAAGTTTGTGATTGTGTTTATAGATGATATTTTGATATACTCGAAGACCGAAGAAGAACATGCGGGGCATTTAAGAATAGCTCTAGAAACATTGAGAAAAGAGAAATTGTGTGCAAAGTTTTCCAAGTGTGAGTTTTGGTTGAAAGAAGTGCAGTTTTTAGGGCATGTCATCAGCAGCGAAGGGATTAAAGTGGATCCTGCTAAGATTGAAGCTGTGATGAATTGGGAGAGACCTAAGACACCTACAGAAGTTCGAAGTTTCTTAGGATTGGTGGGATATTATCGAAGATTTGTTCAAGACTTTGCGAAGATAGCCACCCCACTAACAAAGTTGATAAGGAAAAATGAAAAGTTTGTGTGGAATGAGAGGTGTGAAGAGAGTTTCCAGGAATTGAAGAAGAGATTGGTGACTGCACCTGTATTGACATTTCCAGATGAAAAAGGAAATTTTGTGATCTACAGTGATGCATCTCACAAAGGTTTGGGATGTGTATTAATGCAGCACGATAAGGTAATTGCTTACGCTTCGAGACAATTGAAACCTCAGGAGCAGAAATATCCTACTCATGGCTTAGAATTGGCCGCGATTGTTTTCGCCTTGAAGATTTGGAGACATTATTTATATGGGGAAAAATGTGAAATTTACACGGACCATAAGAGTTTAAAGTATATCTTCAACCAGAAGGAGCTAAATATGAGACAGAGAAGATGGTTAGAATTACTCAAGGATTATGACTGTACCATTAACTATCACCCTGGGAAGGCGAACGTGGTGGCGGACGCTTTAAGTAGGAAGGAGAAAATCAACATGTTAACGATGCTTGAGGAATTATACAAAGAGTTTGAAAGATTGGAGATAGAGGTATGTATGCCTGCAAGTAGTACAGATACGGGGTACACTATGACATTTCAGCCAGAATTGTTAGAAAAGATTCGCAGATGCCAGGAGGAAGTCATGAGCGGAGATGTGAACAAGTTAACAGGTGAGGAAATATGCACACAAGTGGATGATAGTGAGATATTGAGATTCTCTTCACGTATTTGGATACCCAATGTGACAGAGTTAAAGAATGAGATTCTACAGGAAGCCCACAGTTCGAAATATTCGATCCATCCTGGAAGTACGAAGATGTATCGAGACTTGAAAAGAAACTTCTGGTGGCCGGATATGAAGAGAGATATTTCCGAATGGGTAAGTAAGTGTTTAACTGTCAGAAAGTAAAAGCTGAACATCAGAGACCAAGTGGGATGCTACAACCATTAGAGATTACATAAAAGAGATTGTGGTGCGACATGGAGTTCCAGTATCAATAGTCTCAGATCGAGATCCAAGATTTAATTCGAGATTCTGGAGAAGTTTTCAAGAATGTTTAGGCACTGAATTAAAAATGAGTACTGCTTATCATCCTCAGACTGACGGTCAGAGTGAAAGAACGATTCAAACAATTGAAGACATGCTCCGAGTATGTGCACTGGACTTCGCAGGAAGTTGGGATGAACACTTGCCATTAGTGGAATTCTCATACAACAACAGTTTTCATGCTAGCATTGGTATGCCACCATATGAAGCATTATATGGGTGAAAGTGTCGATCTCCAGTATACTGGGAAGAAGTTGGCGAGCGAAAGATACTCGGACCAGAGTTAGTGCAGCAACCCAAGGAAGTAGTTCAACTTATTCAGAAACGATTAGTGACAGCTCAGAACCGACAGAAGAAGTATGCTGATTTGGCCAGAAAGAATATCGAATTCGAAGAAGGAGAACAAGTTTTGTTGAAAGTATCTCCGTGGAAGGGGTTGGTAAGATTTGGTAAGAAAGGAAAATTAAGTCCAAGATTTATCGGTCCTTTTGAGGTTTTAAGAAGGTTGGAAAAGTTGCCTACGAATTAGCCTTACCGCCTCATATGCAACATATTCACAACGTGTTCCATGTATCAATGCTTAAGAAATACCACTTGGACTCTAAACATGTCATCGAATATGAGCCGATAGAGATTCAACAAGATTTATCCTATGTGGAACAACCTATTAAGATATTAGATCGTAAAGAGAAGATCCTACGAACTAAGACAATACCTATATTAAAAGTTTTGTGGAGAAACCCCAAAGTGGAAGAATCAATTTGGGAGCTTGAAAGCGACATGCTTGAGAATTATCCTCATTTATTCACTTAGGTGAGATTCTGGGGACAGAATCCTTTTAAGGGGGGAAGGGTATAACGCCTTAGAAATTTTCAGAATTTTTAATTACTAAAATTATTTATTTTATATTAAATGTGAATTATATGGCGTATAAATTTGTTAAGGAGGTGAAGTATCTGTGGAATAATATTTGTGGGCCTAATGGATGATTTGTATGTGATGTGTAAGCCCGGTTATTTTTAATTATATTTTGGGGAATTTATTTCCTATTTAATTGTGTTATAATTATCCTATGTGAATTTTATTAAATCTTCGGGATTAGCAGAAATCCTAAAATCTTCTTCATTAATAACTTTATTAGTGTATATGACTTTTAAAAATATTTGGTGAATTATTTTTGAGTTTTAAGGATTTTAAAATGATTTTACGAATTATTTTCCAATTTAAGGATTTAATCTTGTAAAATCCATATTTAATTCGTTTTTAATCCTAAAAATATTTTAAAAATATGTGGGTGAACGTAATTTTGTGTTTTTCAATTTAGAATTTTTAGATTTTAAATTTCACCTATTTTCCTATTAATTCGAAATTTTTGGAATTAATTTTGTTTATGCAGTGAAATAGTGATTATTCCCCCATTAATACTTTCCTTCCCCTTTTATTCTAAATCCCTAACCCCCAATTTCATTTCTAAGCTTTGTTTCACAGTCGGTTTTCTCTAAATCTCTCGATTCTTCTCGAGGTCTCTCTAATTCTCTCCACCGAAACTCTCTCCCTTGATCACGTAAGTCGTGACTATTGTTCTTGTAGATGTTGTGCTGCTCGACTATACCTCTCTACCCCTTCCCTGTTGTCCGTGGTGCTGTGTGTGTGTGTATAATTCATGAGCGTGTGTGTGTATATATGTTAAGAGCGTGACTTTGTGTGTGTGGGATTGTAATCGAGTTGTAATTGGGGGCTTCAACTGCGTTGCTTTGTGTTGCCCGATGGCAGTATCGTTGTGTATGTTTGTGTTCGAAGTGTGTGTGTTAGTGGCGAGAGTATACGTGGGTTTTGCTGGTTCCCTGGATCATCACTGTAAATCTTTCTTTTTCCTCTTGTATAAGCTCAGTCTTGGCTTGATCGTACTGCTGTGATTGTGCTTGGTTTCGACTGTTGTGTCTTGATCATTGTTGATGTTTTGACAGGAAACGGAAAAACAGTTGTTCGAATATTTGATTTCAATTATTCGAATTGATTGTTTAATTATGATGAAATTTGATTATTATTATTGGTTATGCAAATTAATTAGGTAGAGTTCCGTGATTGGAAACCCGAGTTAGGGTACCTCCAGGACTTTGCCCCATCGACAATGATATTAATAATAAATTGAGTCGATGGTAATTGGCGATGATGATGATTTTCTGAGCCAAGTATTTACATAATAAATTGTAATTATTATCGGTTTAGTATTAATTATATAAACTGTATTGGATTGAGATTATAAGGAATTGGGGATGTTAGTTGAAATATGGATTCGATTGGTAATTGATGATTGTGTGTTGGTTGTGTCGGCTGTATCCCGACTGGCAGTCCCCCGTATAAAGGGGATGCCGTCAAAATTTTTCTAAAAATCTAAATCTATTTCTTGAAAATATGTTTGTATAACTATACAACTTGCATAAATTATGAGTCGGGCTTCATATTTTAAAGCTGATTGATTATGTGGTAATGTTCCATTTATGATTAAATATTTTGCCAGTGGCTCGTATAATGTTGGTATATGATTAAATAAATGTAAATTAGGAGATTATTCGCGGGGGTAGATTAAGTTAAGTTTTGATTTTGATTAGCGAATATTGTGTAGAATTCTAAAATAGTGTTATATTGTGTGTAGATCCCATGGATAAAGGGAAAGCTAAGGCTGAGGACCTAAAGACTCTTCGTATCTTGTGATTTCCTGGTTAAGGCAAGTAAACCACTTCACTTATCTTTCAAGTGAATTATGATTATCATAATTTGATTCTTATGTTCATTTGATTATCATTGATATAACTGTTCTATAAATTTCCAATAAATTAAATATTCGATTGTTATACCCCAAATCAATAATGTTAATTTCATTGATTCTATTAACGACGTATCCTAATCAGTACCCCTTTTCGCTATATCGAACTTGTCGATATCTAGGTCAGAAATTTACCCGACCTTACTTTATTTTGTGAAATTTGAGATGTTGGCCTGGAACGATAGTGTCCAGGGTGTTTGGCAGTTGAGGTGGTCGATTGTTCCGACACCTGATGTCTAGTTATAGGATTGGACTGTTAGTTTTTTTTTTTTTTAAAAATGTGGACCGTAAAGGTCGGACCAGATTCGTGGTCAGAAATTATTAAGGCCAATGTGTGTCGTGGATCCATTAAGGACATTGCTGTGTGCGTTTGTCCGGGGTTAGTGCGTGACTGATCAGCAGCCTAACCTTATGATTGTTTTTATCTATAAAGTGCATGATAGTCCAATCCTCTTCTATTTTATGATCCAAACAAAAAGACGTATCATTCAGTGGAACTTATATATTGTTGATTGTTAATTCTTGACAGACTTGCAAACATTTCAGTTTGTTTATGCTTTTAATTATATATATACTTGCTGAGCATTTTAGCTCACTTGCTTGCTAATTCTGTTTCCTCAGCTAAGCACGAAGATGTCTAGAAGGAGTGGACCGTCTGGTTGGGGTAGCCATAGAGGCAGCCAGAGAGTCGAGGTGGTGGGATGGGTAGTGAGCTTATAACCCTGTTTCATATCATTTCTGTATTAGTAGACAGATTATTTTATCTTATGGAGTTGTATATTATTTTATTCAGTATTGGGTTGTAATAGTTAATTAGTAGTTGTTTCACATTGTGGCCTGTGAGCGGTCTTGGCTGGTGTAGTCATGTTTCTCTATGGTTTTGTTATTATCACGCAAGTGTACTATTTTAGTATTAGTTGGTTGGTTTGGTTGATTTGGACAGGTGGTTAGTCCTATTTACGAACCCATCATGCCGAATTTTCTAAAATTTCTTCTATATTAATGTTTAATTAGTTATAAAAGCATATAATCTTAATATTGGTAAGTGAGGGTGTTACATCCTTCCTCTACCTCTACCTCCTCTGCCTCTTCCTTTACCTGCAGTAGGAGTCTTTGTCTTCTTACTAAAACTTTCTATGAGTTCTTTTTGCTGAATTAAGATTTCTTCTTTTGACAGAGTTGGAAAGTCTTCAGCTGATACAAAAAGAGCTAACTTTGCATTCATTAATTCAACTCTTTTATCTTTATGAAATAGAGTAAGAACTTCACCAGACTCAGTATCAAGCTCATGAAAAAGTTTAGCAGCATCTTCTTCTTTATCAATAAACACATCATCCTCAGGAATTGTTGATAAAGTTTGACCTTGACCAAGTATCAGGATTTGATCACCTGTCAGGAATTGTTCTTCAGTCAGGATCTGAGATTGTACCATTGTCCTCACAGTCTTCTTTCCAAATCTAGAAACATGAGTTGACTGCTTGGTTTGAGTTTGAGATTGTCTTGTTCTTTTTACCATTGCAGCATCAGAGGTTTCAGAAGACTGAACAACACCATCATATCCAGGATTATCACCATCCTTTCTTAAAACCAGATCAGGTGTGCATTTTGTTTTGTCTACCTTCTCCCCCATTTTGACATCAGTATCGGTCAATAAGGATAAGATTAACTGAAGAGAAGTTTCAATGTTTTTTACCTTGGCTTCAAGAGAATCAAGTCTTTGACTTGTATTACCAACTTCTTTTTTCGGAATCCTAACCTGGGAAGCAGTAGCAGCCAATTCGAGCTTGTTTAGCAAATCAGCTCGAGTATTTCCATGAGATACCCTGATAGAATCAATTTCATGTTGAAGACCCTTTGAAAGAATTGTAGATGTCTTCAGAAAATTTTGTAACTGAACATTGTCATCCATAGTTTTTGCTACATACTTGGCATGACCTTGAGCATTTTCAAAAGAAATATGTTCAGTAGGAGTAGCCTAATTTCTCTCCCATTCAAAACTTCTGAAGTGTTCAACATTTTCTCCAGTACCAGAATCACGAATAATCTCTAGATGAACTAAGCTTCTTGATGCTGATATGAATTTCCTGGAAGAACCATGTGCACTTCCCTTGCTTGCCTCTATGGTCTTGTTAAGAATGTCTTCATCAGGATCAAAATCATCATCATCATCATCAGAACTATCAGAACTAACAGTATCATCATTTTCATGCTCAGTAGGTTCAGTATCATCAGAAATCATTACACCCTTTAATTTCAGTTTAGCATCTTTGAGAACTGGTGTATCCTGATGACCTGTAAGAGAAACAGAACCAGATCCTAAATCTCTCTTTTCTTTTAAAGTGATCTAATCACTTCTCACAATATCACCTAAGTTACTGTTAAGAGCAACTTCTACCTCACTAGAAGTTTGTAACTTTTCACTCTCTTCTACCTCTCCTTTTTCCAGTACAGGAGACTGCCTCTCATCACTCTTCATTTTCACTAATTGTTCACTCTCATTCTCACTTGAAAGGTTCTAGCTTGACAAGTGCAAAGAACTAAGAGGTGGTTGAGAGGAGTGGACTGTAGTCATACAGATAGAGGTATCCTTTATAACAGGTCTATCTATAATCACACTACCAGTTAGGAAAGAAGTAGAAGAAGAAGTAGTACCTGATGAAGTAAGTTCCATAGGCAAAGATGAAATTGGCTGTATGAGAAGTGGAACATTAGGATCAGGAATACTTGCATCAGGAGTGACATCTGCATCAGTATTGTGGCTTGCATCAGTGTTTGCTACCAATGGTTCTTGTGGAGCCTGAGGTTCTGAAGCTGCTTTAACACTTTGAGTTAAAGGTTTTTGTGTGGCAGAAATGTTCATGTCTGCACCTTCCCTTTGAGAAGGTGGTTCTTGTGGGACCATTCCTTCAGCAGTTATGACGCCCCCAAATCCGGGGTCAGGATTTGGTGCCACAAACAATACAATTAATTTTAACTTAATTATACAGACGACCCCTCAACAAGGATCGATCTCAGGTTATAGTATGAAACAAGAATCTAAATTACAATAACTATTATAACTACTATACCTTCTTATCTGAAACGCAGTCCATGCTGACTCTGAAATCTATTCTTTAGAAAACACCTCATCGCTCTCACTCGAATTGTCATTCGTAGGTAGTCAATCCTTAACCTTAACTGAAAGGGGAGGGAAAATAAAGGAAGAATGAGCCAACAATGCTCAGCAAGTTATTATTATAGTGAAACAACAATATCCCGGTAATTCATTGATGAACAATATCAATGATCAATTTAACTCAAGGGAGTAATTTGAAACTCTATAATTTTGATGATCATACTTAGTAAGCAAGCCGGGTATTTGTTCTGGACTAATATTGTTTTGCAGGTTTATTATTCATATGAATTCATAGCAAAACACAGGGCATCTCAGCTAGCTGGCAGGGCATCTCAGCTAGCTGACGGGGCATCACAGCAAGCTGGCATCCTGTCCAGTATATAAAAGGGAAGTTCGACTATTTTGTGTGTTACTTAGTCTTCAAATTACAAGAGTGGTCTGAGCATCTATTCATGATATATATATTTATATATATGTAAAACACTCTTAATTATAATAGTTTTTTCTAAAACATCTTTCCTTAGTAAAGGAATCTTTGAATTGTTTAATGTTCCACCAAGACAACCCATGTGCTTACTTTTCAAGCATGCTCTCTTAAAGTCAAATAATTCATGCTACAACATCTCCACCACCAGTTGTCTTGCAGAAAAGTCTTCAAAGAAAACACATGCATTCATTATCTATATAATGTTTTCTTTATGTATATCTAACGGATCTTTTCAAGAACAAAGGGCCTTGTTCACATTGTTCACATATCTTTCTCTCTACTGAAGATTTTCTCAGCATGAGAATCTTTACTTATCATACACAGGTGAACGTTTACTAGGGCATTTAATTTGAACAAAGCCACACGTGAGAAGATTTCTTCAAGACCGTTGCAAGATTGTTCAAGATTTCATCTCCTATATTTCACTATAAAGGGCTGCGTGGTTCTTCATTGAAAGCAACACCAGAGATTAAGAGCCTTCAAGCTGTATTCAGAATACACAAGATACAACTCTGCACTTCATTTCCAGATTCTACAAACAAGCTCTAGCACTATATTCTATATCGAAATATTAGAGTTCATAGTTTTTGAGTTGTAATTTTTTTATCCATTGTATTGTTCAACTTGTAAAGTTGGTAGCTACTGGATTGTCAAGTTAGTGGAACAAGGGTTTGAGGAACAGTAGGCTAGAGAAGTTAGTACTTGGTGTAGTATTGAACTTAGAGAGCTGTGTTCAGGAAACAGGTGTTCCAGCTAGCTGTAGTCAGTAACTGGGAGTTTAAGGGAGATATATTATTGTATCGTGTGGTTGGGTTTTTGAGATCAATAATATATTCTCTTACCAAGTTGGTAAGGGACTAGGACGTAGACTATAGAAGATTAGGGGTCGAACCTAGCTAAAATTCTTGGTGTTCTTTACTTTCTGCACCTTTCATATTTCTGCATTGCATATCACAGCTAGCTGCCTTTTCTCTTATCTGTTATATTTTGCTAACCCAGCTAGCTGCCTTTCGTACCCAGCTAACTGCCAGTTTAATTTTTCAGGCAGAATTTTTTATTAGGTCATCGTTAGTCATTACACCTATTCACCCCTCCCCTCTAGGTGTATTTTCTTTTGGTACCAGAGCATTGGTATACTAATATTTCTGTAACAGGAAAAGTATCGATCAAATGGCTGACAATTATCTTGAAGCAAGGTCGGACTATAAAGCACCTCTTCTCACTAGCTCGGAGAACTACAATTGGTGAAAATGCAGAATAGAGACTTATTTGTCCAAGAAACCTTTGGTTCTAAGAGTTGTGCAGAAAGGAAACTACGAATTCCTAAACGACAAAAACGAACCAAAAGATGTTGATGATCTTACTCTCGATGAGATTATCAAATGCGGTTATAATGGAGAAGCAAGAAACTCCATTATGAATGCACTAGATCAATCTGAATATGACAAAGTATCTTCTCTAAAGACAGCAAAAGAAATGTGGGATGCTTTGGAATCATATCATGAAGGTTCAAAAACTTTGAGAAAAGTTAAACTTAGCAAATTAATGAACGACTTTGGAAATTTCAAGCTCAAGAATGGTGAAACTATCAAAGAAAGCCAAGCAAGGTTTCAAGTCACTATCAACACTCTAAAGAGACTTGGAAAGACCATACCTCAAGACGAAATCAACATGAAAGTTCTAAGTGCAGTTCCATTTATATTCGAAGCTAAAGTCACTGCATTGGAATCTAGTCCCTCCATTGATTCTATGGATCACTTGGCCGTGTTTGCTGAGTTGGAGCAGTTTGAAAGCAAAATCATTAATAGCAAGATGGAATCAGTCAAGGCTCCAGTTGAAAAGATGAAGAATTTAGCTTTATATTCCAGTAGCAGCAAGCTGGATTCAGAATCAGAATCAGATTCGGATGAAGAATTGGCTCTTTTATCCAGAAAAATCAAGAAAATGCTTGACATGAGGAACAAGCTAAAGAAGGAGAAAAGTAGAGCTTCTGGAACAAAGAAAGATGTCAAAGAGGAAGCATGTTTTGAATGTGGCAAGAAAGGTCATTACAAAAGAGACTGCTACAAGCTGAAAAATAAGCAGAAGCAACTAGCTCCCTCTAAAGACAAAAAGAAAGCTAAGGCACTTTTGACATGGAGTGATGATGAAGATTCAGATTCTGATAATGAATCAAGTGATGAAATGGTGAATCTAGCTCTTGTTGGTCTTGATGATGAGAATGATGCTCAAGGAATTTTTCAAGATGGTCTTGTAGATAGTGATGTCTCGGATTCGGATGACAACAATAGTGAGGTATGTCTTGTTGTCAAAGTGAGATCAAAACAATGGATTTTGGATAGTGGATGCACAAGACATATGAGTGGTGATAAATCTCAATTCCTTACTCTCAGTAAGAAAAAGGGTGGAAGTGTCACCATTGGTGATAGCAAAACGCTCCAGATTCTTGGGAAAGGGAAGATTGGTAATAGTGTCATTTCTATTGATAAAGTACAATATGTTCAAGGTCTTAAATATAATTTGCTTAGTGTAAGTCAGTTGTATGATGATGGACATTCTGTTCTTTTTGATAAAGAAAAGTGTACTATTAATGTTGGCACTAACAAAGTCCCCCTAGTTTCTAGAAGGGAAGGAAATATATATATATTTTGGACTTTGAAATGCAGGATTTATCTTGTTGTCTAGCTGCAGTTGATACAAATCCAGAAATTTGGCATAGAAGGCTTGGACATGCTCATATGGACTTACTCAGCAAGCTATCTTCAAAGAAGCTAGTTAGAGGATTTCCAAAATTGAAGTATGTCAAAATGGAAACTTGTTCGGCTTGCCAATTAGGCAAACAAATCAGGACTCCACATAAATCTAAGAATATGGTATCAACTTCTAAACCTTTAGAGCTTCTTCATTTAGATTTATTTGGTCCGGAAGCATATAAAAGCATTGGAGGTAAACAATATGCATTTGTTATCATAGATGATTACTCTAGATATACATGGGTATTGTTTCTTCGTACTAAAGATTGTGCTTTCAGTGAATTTGAGAAGCTAATCAAGTTACTTGAGAACAAGTTTAAGATAAAGCTTGTAAGTATAAGGAGTGATCGAGGTGGTGAATTCCAAAAGGACTTTATCTCATATTGTGAAGATAGAGGCATTTCACATGAATTCTCTGCTCCAAGAACCCCACAACAAAATGGAGTTGTGGAAAGAAAGAACAGGTCTTTGCAGGAAACATCTAGGACTTTGCTGCAAGAGAGCAAGCTGCCAAGAAGTTTCTGGGCAGAAGCAGTCAACACAGCTAGCTATGTTCCTAACAGAGTACTAATCAGGCCTATTCTCAATAAGACTCCATATGAATTGCTGAAGAATAAGAAGCCAAACATAGGCTACTTCAAGGTTTTTGGATCCAAGTGCTTTGTACTCAAATCTATTGATAGAGATGGTAAATTTGATGCTAAAGCTTATGAAGAAATATTTTTGGGTTATTCTTTAACAAGTCGTGCATATAGAGTTTATAATATCTCTAAACGTACTGTTGAAGAGTCAATTGATGTTTCATTTCAAGAATCTAATGTTGATCTGTCAAGAGATGAGGAAGAAATTGCAGGTCCAGAAGATGCCAGCGAGCTGCCAAGGCGAGATACAACAACTCAGCGAGCTGACAAAGAACCTGGCTCAGAAAATGGAGCAACTCAGCGAGCTGCCAATGAAGCAGTTTCAGATAATGCAACAACCCAGCGAGCTGCAGTAGAAACTGAATTAAGTTCAGCTAATGATAATCAAGCTGAAAACTCTCCTCCAGTAAATGAAACATGTGATAAGATGTCAAGACTCACCTTAGAAGATTCTAGAAGTCAGAGATCACAAGAAAAGATGCCAATCTATAATGGAGATGAAGCCCCCCCTCCATCCAAGAGAATTAGGGTCAATGAAGAAGTCATGGCTCATCACAACTTTCCAAAATCAACAAGGACAGTAAAAAACCATCCTCCAGAGTTGATCATTGGTGATAAATCAGAAGGCATCAAGACAAGGAGAAGTCAAGCTAACTTTTGTGCATTTGCGGCCTTCCTAGCTCAAGAGGAACGAAAGAATGTAAATGAAGCACTAAAAGATGATAATTGGATCATGGCAATGCAAGATGAACTTAATCAATTTGAAAGATGTGATGCTTGGGAACTTGTAGAGCCACCTAAAGATGTTTCAATCATTGGTACTAAATGGGTTTTCAAAAACAAAGTTGATGAAGAAGGAACAGTTACTAGGAACAAAGCAAGGCTTGTTGCACAAGGATATAATCAACAAGAAGGAATCGATTTTGATGAAACTTATGCCCCGGTTGCAAGGCTAGAATCAATAAGGATGTTACTATCATTTGCATGCTTCAAGAAATTCAAGCTACATCAAATGGATGTGAAAAGTGCATTTCTTAATGGATACTTGAAAGAAGAAGTATATGTCAAGAAACCTCCTGGATTTGAGAGTGATCAATTTCCTAATTATGTTTTCAAATTAAAAAAGGCACTATATGGATTACGACAAGCTCCTAGATCTTGGTATGAAAGGCTAAGTAAGTTTTTGATAAAGAATGGATTCATTCGAGGTAAAATCGATCCTACTTTGTTTACTAAACTTACTGGTAATGATATTCTAGTTGTACAAATATATGTAGATGATATTATATTTGGATCAACTAATGATAATATATGCAAGTGGTTTTCTAAGTGTATGCATAGTGAGTTTGACATGAGTATGATGGGTGAGCTCAACTACTTTTTGGGGCTCCAAATCAAGCAAACTCAAGATGGAATATATGTACATCAGTCCAAGTACATCAAGAACTTGCTAAAGAAGTTTGGATATGAGAATATCAAGGCAAAATCTACACCTATGAGTTCTGCCAACAAGCTGGCTGTAGATGAACGAGGTAAAGATGTAGATGTTCGAAAGTATAGAGGTATGATTGGTAGTTTATTATATCTTACAGCCTCTAGACCGGATATTATGTATAGTGTATGTGTGTGTGCTAGGTTTCAAGCTCAACCAAAAGAGTCTCACTTGAATGCTATTAAAAGAATTTTTAAATATTTAAGTGGAACTACTATTGGTTTATTTTATCCCATCACAAATGCATTTGATCTTGTTGGGTATAGTGATGCAGATTATGCAGGTTGTCAAACTGATCGAAAGAGTACAAGTGGTGTTTGTGCATTTTTAGGACAGAGTTTAGTATCTTGGCAAAGCAAGAAGCAAACTTCTGTTGCATTATCCACAGCTGAAGGGGAGTATTTAGCAGCTGGAAGTTGTTGCTCTCAAATGCTATGGATGAGACAAACACTTCTAGATTTTGGAATTAAATGTGGCAAAGTCCCCATTTATTGTGACAATACAAGCACTATCAACATATCAAAGAATCCAGTGAATCATTCAAGAACAAAGCATATTGATGTTCGACATCATTTCTTGAGAGACAATGTTGCAAAGGGAAAAATTGAGCTAATCTTTGTAAGTACAGAGTACCAGCTAGCTGACATCTTCACAAAGCCACTAGCCGAGGAGCGTTTTACAGTGTTGCGTCACGAATTAGGCATGTGTAATGTCTAGCCAGCTAGCTGCTATGGATATTTGGAACGCTTTCATGTCTAGCCAGCAAGCTTCTATGGAAGTTTGGTACACTCTCTTGTGTTATTATTTCTCATATATATTTTGATTATTGTGTAAAATCTAGTCCACTTACTTGTTTTACGTGCTAAATGTTGTTTTATTTTTTTTAAGTGGTTAATTTAATTCATTATATGTGAACTTGATAATCCATGCTTACTTGAATTTGTATATTAAATGATTGCATGTGGATATCCTTTTTGATGAATAAGGGGGAGAAAATTCAGGACTAAAAGTATGTGTGATTTAGGGGGAGTTGATATTTATTTATTCTTGTAACTCTTTACTTCACGTACTTTGCTGGGATCATATGGTTTAATGCTAAATGTTTATGTGATGCCATGCGACTATACTTATTATGCTTAGCTGCTTGTATAGATTGCAAATATTTTTGCAGGAGAAGCATAAATTCAGGGGGAGTATTTAAATCCTGAACATTGGTGTGTAATCATCAAAAAGGGGGAGATTGAAACCCTATTGGTTTTGATGATACACAATGTAGCAAGCTGATTGCTTGTTACTTAATATATATTAGCCTGCTATCAAACTTTATTTTGCAGGATGCTTTGATTGAGGGGGAGTTTTTAGCTCGATCTCAAGTTGGTGTATAATCATCAAAAAGGGGGAGATTGAAACTCTATAATTTTGATGATCATACTTAGTAAGCAAGCTGGGTATTTGTTCTGGACTAATATTGTTTTGCAGGTTTATTATTCATATCAATTCATAGCAAAACACAGGGCATCTCAGCTAGCTGGCAGGGCATCTCAGCTAGCTGACATGGCATCACAGCAAGCTGGCAGCCTGTCCATTATATAAAAGGGAAGTTCGACTATTTTGTGTGTTACTTAGTCTTCAAATTACAAGAGTGGTCTGAGCATCTATTCATGATATATATATTTATATATATAAGTAAAACACTCTTAATTATAATAGTTTTTTCTAAAACATCTTTCCTTAGTAAAGGAATCTTTGAATTGTTTAATGTTCCACCAAGACAACCCATGTGCTTACTTTTCAAGCATGCTCTCTTAAAGTCAAATAATTCATGCTACAACATCTCCACCACCAGTTGTCTTGCAGAAAAGTCTTCAAAGAAAACACATGCATTCATTATCTATCTAATGTTTTCTTTATGTATATCTAACGGATCTTTTCAAGAACAAAGGGTCTTGTTCACATTGTTCACATATCTTTCTCTCTACTGAAGATTTTCTCAGCATGAGAATCTTTACTTATCATACACAGGTGAACGTTTAGTAGGGCATTTAATTTGAACAAAGCCACACGTGAGAAGATTTCTTCAAGACCGTTGCAAGATTGTTCAAGATTTCATCTCCTACACTTCACTATAAAGGGCTGCGTGGTTCTTCATTGAAAGCAACACCAGAGATTAAGAGCCTTCAAGCTGTATTCAGAATACACAAGATACAACTCTGCACTTCATTTCCAGATTCTACAAACAAGCTCTAGCACTATCTTCTATATCGAAATATTAGAGTTCATAGTTTTTGAGTTGTAATTTTTTTTATCCATTGTATTGTTCAACTTGTAAAGTTGGTAGCTACTGGATTGTCAAGTTAGTGGAACAAGGGTTTGAGGAACAGTAGGCTAGAGAAGTTAGTACTTGGTGTAGTATTGAACTTAGAGAGCTGTGTTCAGGAAACAGGTGTTCCAGCTAGCTGCAGTCAGTAACTGGGAGTTTAAGTAGGACTGAGTATTCAGTTCGGTTAACCGAATACCGAACCGAAATAATTCGGTTCGGCTAACCGAACTGAAATATTTCGGTTCTAATTCGGGTATGGTTTTATGGGTTATTCGGTATTTCGGTTATTTCGGTTTTTTTACCGAAATAACCGAAATAACCGAAATATATAAAATATAATATAATATTATATATATATATATATATATATATATATATATATATATATATATATATATATATATATATATTTATTAGCCCAGTAGCATCCAGCAGCCCTAGTATCTTTTATTCGATACTTTAAAACTCTAAACGCCGCTTTCAGACTTTCATTCCTTTTCTTTCTAACTTCAGACGAGTTCATCATTTACTTCAATCAATCCTTAAGTCGATTAATCATCTTTCTGGGTTCAACAATCAACACAAAAGGTACTACTACTAACTACTAAGTCGATTCAATTAATTGATTAGAAATTCCAAATGATAATACATACATGAACATGACCCCCTTTTGTGTTTTATGCAGTTTAATGGAAGGAAGCACTGACCCCCTTGGAACAGGCGCTAGCACTGAGCCTCATGTAGAGAGTACTGCAGCTTCAAATCGTAGACGCAAACCAATGAAACCAAGGAGTGATGTATGGAAGCATTATGACAAATTTAAGAATGAACTTGGTGAAAAAAGGGCAAGATGTAAGCATTGTGGCAAAGATTATAGCGGGGATACAACAAATGGTACAAGTGGTTTAGCTACCCACTTGAAAAATTGTAAGGTATATAGTCTTGCTCTTGCCCCTAATCAAGCTAAACTTTCTTTCCAAAGTAGTACGGATGGTACAAGTGGTTTAGCTACCCACTTGAAAAATTGTAAGATTATGTGAGTGCTGCTAGCCTGCTACTGCCTTGCCAAAATCTCTGGAAGTCTGGAACACATGAACAAGTACTCAGGAAGTCACGAGCATCTGCCTTGCTGACTTGCTGTTGCTGTGCTTTTTATTTTGTTCAAAAACAATCCAGAATCTAGACTTATATTTATTATTATGAATCCTTATTATTATGCCTTGCTGTTATTTTGCTATATGAGTATTCTTGTTTTACATTCTAAAAGAAAATTCATTTTTTTATAATTCGGTTATTTAATTTGGTATTCGGTTTTAACCGAAATATTTATTTCGGTTCGGTTACCAAACCGAAATATTTCGGTTCGGTATTCGGTTCTAATATTTGGCCTTATTCGGTATTTCGGTTATTTCGGTATTCGGTAATTCGGTTCGGTTATAACCGAATAATCAGCCCTAAGTTTAAGGGAGATATATTATTGTATCGTGTGGTTGGGTTTTTGAGATCAATAATATATTCTCTTACCAAGTTGGTAAGGGACTAGGACGTAGACCATAGAAGATTAGGGTCGAACCTAGCTAATATTCTTGGTGTTCTTTACTTTCTGCACCTTTCATATTTCTGCATTGCATATCACAGCTAGCTGCCTTTTCTCTTATCTGTTATATTTTGCTAACCCAGCTAGCTGCCTTTCGTACCCAGCTAACTGCCAGTTTAATTTTTCAGGCAGAATTTTTTATTAGGTCATTGTTAGTCATTACACCTATTCACCCCTCCCCTCTAGGTGTATTTTCATAATTCAACTTCCGTAAGAGGATTAAACTTTTTATTAAACCATTCCTTTCATAAAACTTTTTAAAAACATTTAATATTTCACATGGTAAACCAATTTTATTTCACAGTAGTTTAAAAGTAATCATTCATTTTAAGAAAACTGATTGGAGGTTTTACTTCACAACAAACAATACGGGTGATCAGCCCATAGAGTCCCCATAACGGACACAAAGTCCCTTTGGACATTAATCCTTTCATTAGGATAGCTTGGGTTCCGTAGAGGCAACACATTGGCCTATAACAGTGTTGGACTGGACAAACCAGAACTACACAATAATATACACAAACAGGCGGAACCGGCATTACCCGTTCGCTCACGCCTTTCCAACCTTTAGGAATTCATGGAAACAATTTTGACGGAGTTCCTAACAGTTTATAAAACTTAACTTTGAAAATAGTAAAGTTTATAATAACTTTCAAATCTAAAAAGCACTAAGCAATTAAATCACTTTGATGAGCAATGATAAAAGATTATTGATCAGAATATATGTGACACATATTTGCAATAACTGGAATAACAAGGTAAAATGCTTAAATAATCGAAACACTCAAAAACCTTCATCCTGAAGTACATTAAACTCACTGATAACAGATCAGCCCAGTCTATGTAGCTTCAAAGTATTTTAAAGAAAACAACTCATTTTAATTGGAAATGATAAGAGTTCAATGGTGTAATCATCTTTAAGATCTAGGTTGTACAACGTTGTGGTTGAGGAAACTTGAGTATATGTTTTAAAACATTAAAGCAGGGCAACAAATCAGTTTATGGTGATAAAGATCTTGTAGGAATAAAACAATCGTTAGACAGGGCATAGTAAATAAATCTCACTTTTCTAAATCAAGGTTCATTTGATTACGAATTTTAAACCAGGCTTTAATAACATATAGATTCTTAAAACAAGGTTTTGTTAAGGTAAGATTCATTGAAAGCCAAGTTTAATAAGATATGATTCTTTAAAACATGGTTCGTTAAAACCTGGTTCTTTAAAACGGAGGTTTAGTAAAACTTGGTTCACTGAAACAATGTTCGAGGGAATAGAAGTTCAGAAAACATGAGTGAGTAATACTAGAGTTAATAAAACATAATTTCGTAAACTGGAAGAAAGTCATCAATCTAGAAATTATAAAATAGGTGTTAAGTCTTAAAAATCATATTTAAGGTTTGAAAGTCCGATTGGGTTCATAGGGTATAAGATGACAGACATAATAAAGGTCCAAGTTTAAAACAAGGAACAGATTATAGAATCGAAGTTCACTGTTAATCTAAAGAAGGGTAGTGATAGGGAGCATAACAATCAAGGTATATCAAAAGAAAGATCACAAGATAACTCAATAGAATGATACCAGAAGGTACAGATTACTTGTAACACCCCCAGATCTGGGGTCAGGGATCTGGTCGTTACCGTCTCAATTCGCATCCACAACTCAACATAAATATTAAATTACAACCTTGTGACCCAAAACAATAACATAAAACACACCCGTTATAGTCCCAGAGATGAAATCAGAGTAACCACCAAATTTTATTAAGCACATTATGAGTTCTTAGAATCCAAAAAGAATTACAATGTGAATACATACTCTTTGCCATCCATTATCATAAGTCATACCAGCCCATATATTTGGTATTGAAAGAATGAATCTATCCTACCAATAGCTTTCTCTTCGGCTCTGGTAGTCTCATCGTCCCCGCCAGCGTCGAGTGCACCTTGTGCGAGTCATCTGGTCTAGCTGTTGTTGTGATATAACAATAAAGCAAGGGTGAGCACTAGCCCACCAACAATAATGTTTAACTGAACGATAATATATAACAATTCAAAAGTATCTTTCAAACCATATGCCATGCATTTACGGAAATGATGCCAGCATAATATGAACGATGAAGTTACAAGGTAACTTAAGGTATTTATTTTATGGAAATATCTGCTAAGTCAAAATAAGCAAGATATTATCATTTATCATATAAAGAGGAACTTGCAAGGAAAATATTGCAATTCCAGTTATTAACATTTTTCGAGGTCCTACAACCTGAAAGAAGTCTCTTCGATACGTGTTACGGTAAACACCGTCAACCTGAAAGAAGTCTCTTCGATACGTGTTGCAGGGAATTCCCAATTTGGGAGATGAACCAATACTGGAGTCATCACGCGCCAGCTGTCCCACTCCCTGATGATCAGTCGGGGATGGTACGGCCCAATATAGTTTACTACCGGTAGAAGGAAGAACTGACGGCTCCACTTGTCGATTGCCTTTAATAGTAACTCCCTGGCCAATAGTTAGGCCTTGTGATGGACCGCGCGACTCGGCCTCTTACACACGACTCCTAGTTCGAATAAATCCACAGCATTTAAACGTAGAGTTTGTCCTCCCTTCCCCAAGTGAAATACTTGTCGATAAGACTCCACAAAGTAGTCGTATCTAGTTGGAAAGGAAAATTCACCAACATTTCCCAAGCTTTTGCTTGTTAATGGATATCAACTTGTTCTGACAATCTTACCCTTCGAATGATGAGAAGGTACACACAGACTTAATGAGTCCATAGCAACCAAGTTGCGAGTGAAAAGGATAAATTATGACCGGGAAGTCAACAAGATAAATAACATTGCTCAAGTAGGTTCCCCTATAATATGGAAGTTTGAGCGAACATTTAAATCCTTTTAAGATAGATTTAAATGAAAAATAAAGAGTTGGGAACCTTTCCTTGATAAAATAGTCGTAAAAAGACTCCGAAATATTTTACATAATATCTGGAGGTGAAAGATAATCTCTGAATAACATAAATCATTTTAAAAAGAATTTAAAAGAATTAAATAAATATTCCAAGAATATTTATTTACTCAATAATAATTACGGAATATTATTAACTCATAATATTGCTCGTAAGTAATCCTCGAATGAATATATGGAATTATTTACTAAATAAATCCCTCCTTAAATGAATATTCGACATAATATTCATTAAATAATTAAACTCCAATAAATATTTAAAATAATATTCAATAAATAAGTCAAACCTTAAATGAATATTTGAAAATGATATTCATTTAATAAATAATCTTCTAAATGAATATCCAAATAATATTCATTTAGTAATCAAAACTTTAAAGGAATAATCGAAATAATATTCCTTAAGAAAATAGAACTTCCAATGAATATTTTAAAATAATATTCATCAAGTACATAAAACCTTAAATGAATATTCGAAGGTAATATTCATTTAATAAATAACATTCTAATGAATATCAAAATAATATTCATTAAATAATCAACTCTAAATGAATATTCGAAACTAACATTCATTTAATATCTCTCGACTGAGATAATACTCGAAAAAAAAAAAAAAAATTCCTCAGATATTCCAAGTAATTGATACTTTATGGGAATATAAATAACGTTTAATAATAACATTCCTCAGATAAATAATAATCTGTCGTTGGAATCCCTCCGGGTTTCCACGACTATCTATATCTCAAAATACCGACTCCCGGTCTATATTTAAGAATGAATATCATATGCCCTTCGCTAAGGGTCTTATTCAAACAATCTGGCTTATAACTGATAATTCGTATCTAGTCTATAAGCCAATATCAATTCAGGGAACAGGTATCAAAATATAATTTTGATAATAGGCATGCATGCTATGACATATGTAAAATGGCAATCACATATATATTATCACAACAACAGGTTCAGAGTTTTGAACACTTGCCTGGTAATCAGGTGTGGGTGGAGATAGCGTGTCCTGGGTCTGCTCGATGATCTAAAAACAATCAGAACATTCGAGATTAACCACTTAACATGTTTTAAAAGTCTAGGTATAACTTCACTAAAATCGAAACACGTTTTCGAATTATCTCGTTATACACCTTTTAGTGTGACTCTTTTTATTACTGACACGATCCGACATTTGTTCGTTATTACGACATGTCATCATACCCACGCTCGGTATATACCTATGTCGTATAAGTTCTAAAGTCGATCGATTACGAACCGAGATTATACCTCGAGTTTTATCGTTCGTTTTCTAAGTGTTTTACCAAAGTTATAACCAAGCGGGTTTTTAGGGGTTCGTTCGCGTTTAACTTTGATTCCAACATTTTTATAAAATCGGAAAACGATCTGTTTCATATGAGGTTTTCTCTCACACCTTCCTTTTTACCTCTAGTATTTAATTACCAAGATTCGTCACTGACTTATGTATTTTACGAGGGTTCAATTTCAGTTACGAATTCTCGTTTACGGTTTCGAACTACTTTTCGTAATTTGACCATAACTCCTAAACCGTAAGTCAGAATGTTTCGATTCTTGCGCCAAAACGATCTATGGCTCGAGATCTATAAGGACATGTTAAGTAATCACTAAGGTCAGAAATTTATCCTAACTGTTATGCACGAATTGTTAAGGTCTAACGAAAATCGGGCATTACGAAGGCTACAAATTGAACGTTTCTAATTTCATTTCATCAACACCAAGCCACACCGGGCATACCATACATCTTACATACATTATACTCATCTTATATGTCCAAGAACAGTTCACCTTAGCACCATAATCATCATGTCTCATAATCAACAAAATCAATTACATAATCATGCTTACATGCTTATCATAACATCTAACTTATAATTAATCTAAAAATCACCAAGAACACCATAAAACTTAAAAAGAAAACCTAGGGTTTGAGATGTCCATACCTCCTTGAAGTGTTCTAAGACCTTACTAAGCCTTGATTATCTCTTGCATATCCTTAACCAAGCTTAGATCATTCAAACAAATCAAGAAATCAAAGATTAGATCTTGAAAACACTATTCATCATCACTTTGATGATTTTTGAAAACTATGCTAGAGATGGAATTTGAAGCTCAAATTTCTAGGAGATCATGTTGATATAGTAAGGAACTTACATGATTTATTTCATGGCCATTGAAGGTCAAGAGGTTGGACTTTGATTTTGCTAAAAAGGAGCAGATTTTTTTTTGCTCTTCATGGAGTTCTTGGCTTTTCTTCCTTTGTTTTGCTTTATGCCTAAATAATTGTAATACTTGGCATATATCTTGGATGCATCCTTTACTTTTGTGTTGTTAGCTTGCTAGTGGTCCAAGTGTTGCCCTTCTATTGGTCCACTGGTTAGCACCACATTAAGCATACCCTTTTTGGCACAAATGCAACTTCATCACTACACTTGTAGTTGACTTACATGAAAGTCACTTTGCTTACCCTTACTCCATTCACTTGCACATGTTTGTCTCTTGGTTCTCTGCTTGCTTCTGTGTCCGGTTATTACTCAATTCATTGATCGTTCGAAGGAATATCTCGAAGATTTTTAATTAGGGTTTTATCGGAAACCATCTTACTATTTATACTATCATTCTCAATTCTCTTTAATAATTCTTGAATCCAAATTCCTTAAATCTCTTCAATAAACCCTTAAGTCTTTAAGTGTCCAGGAAATTCTCGGGGAAAATAAAAGTACTATTTTTCAGAATCCGACAGCTTTTACATACACTTATTTTCCCCCTGGATCACTAATACGAACTCGGAAATCCATTCCGAATACTTCTATATAGTGTCGTCTCATAATATTCCTAAATCCATCAAAATCACTATTCATCCATTTTTCTTTACTCATCCTCTTAGGGTTGTACAATTGTCCCTAATCTCTTTCAATCGTTCCTTAACCTTTTTACGGACCTACTGGACCAATAACAGATATCGATTTGGATGACATAGGAATAATCTTCTCCTTTAGAATTATCAAATCTCAACTCCCTAGGAGATAGATAATTCTTATCTAAAGTGTCAACCAGTAGTATTCTTCATGGCATATAAACATTTGAATCCAAATCTATTCCTTTCATTCATTATCTCAATCGTTACATCGTAGTCGTAATCACTATTCACCATTACCTCAGTACATAATAAAAAGTTTTAATTATATCCAAAATTTGGGGGTTCTTACAGTCTCCCCTCCTTAAAAGGATTCCGTCCCAGAATCAGGTAGGAAGCAAAGACTCGTTTGCCTGTCGTTCACTTTTTAGCTTCCCGGTCAATTCTTAGTCGTTCTACCCTTTCTCAGCACATCTTCTAGTGCTACAGTCCATAGTTTATCCTTTTTCCAGCAACGTTGCTACTTTTCGTACAACACACTATCCGGGTTATACTCTTACCCAGTCTTATCCTTATTGATACCTGCAGTAACATTGGTATCACTATCACTCTGCAAATTCGGAGGTAACCTCGCTCGTACTGTGCATTTCCTGAACGCTTTAATCTTCGCAACCTCGATCAATATAGAGAAGTGGAAAGATTTATTGAGAGATCACTATGATCAATTGAACATTTGTTATATTGCATAGTTAGTACAGAAGGGGGCTAGCCTTTAGTACATGACAAGCAATTAAACAAGTTATGGTATTCCACTTAGACTTCTATCACATAGACAGATAGTCACGTAGCAGTACCTCCCCTCCTTAAAGGGTTGTTCTTCTCAATTCATAAAGAAGACGAATAAAAGAAAAGAAAAGAAAAGAATTCTAAAGGATTATAGAAAGCTTTCATGATTGTAAAATATCATACTCAGAATTTACCTCTGAACTATAGAGGTTCATTAAGGAAGAAATTAATCATAATTATATCCAATACTATTTGATCGCAATCTCATGTGTCAACATATCTTGCTGCTTTGTCCACTATTCTATGGACCTATACTCTGGTTCAACCTTAGCAACACTCACTTCAGAAAATTCCTTCAACCTTTCAGGTTAAATCTTAGTTTCTCGCTTGACACCATCGTTACTGACATTCCATGTCACGCTACTAGCTTTTTTTTATATCTATAATATTAATACTATCAGGTTGTCATCCCGAGAATTCATCGGAAAACCCATTTATTAATCCATCCCTAACATTCCTTGCTTCATATTCCGTAGTTGCTTTCCCCGTCTTTTCTTTATCAATCACATCCTTCTCATTATCTGATTCTTATTTACTTCTGTTATTTACTTTCACCTTCATCTCTTTACTGAGACACCTTTTGCACTTGGTACCACCTTATCGGTATTCCGTCACATTTACTCTATAATCATCACGTTATTCCAATTTAAACTTTCCGAAATGAATCTGGCCCGATCCCTTAAATATAATCTACTTCTGCCAACCTTGTTTCTCATCACTTGTTTTTTTCTACCCGTGGTTTTCCACAGGTTGTCCTTCGTAAGTCAGACCAGGTCGTATATCTACTTGCTCGTACTCTTATCATCTATCGAGTATCTGTATTTTACTGGCGTAGCCTTGCCACATGAAAAACCGTTATGACCGTGCTATAAGTTTTGGGGGTAAAACTGGCTCGAATGCTACCTTCCGAACACTTTTAAACTCCCAGGTGGCCTAATAAGTCTCGGCTCAACTGCCCTTCTCTCTAAGTCTCATTAATCCTTTCCACGGGAATATCTTTAACATCATGAATCATCAACCTCATATTCCCTATCTTGTTTGCGCAGAAGTATACTAACACAAACTTGCTTGTCGTTCATCAACATGCCATTTAGCTTATCAATAGCAGCACTTTCTTTATCTTTACATTGTCATCTACTTTCTTAGAAGAATCACCATCACTTGTTGTTTACGTAGTGCGTTAATAGCTAACCATATGGGTTTCAATCCTTTAGGGAGACAAAGTAATCACTATTCCTTAACCATAAGGAACACTTCCTGAACTTGATGTAGATATTACATGAAGTAGATAAAATTGCAGAAGAGTTTCAAGCATCACAGCTATGTCAGGTTGATGAAACTATCACTCATGCAGCTTCCATAAAAGACTAGAAACTTAACGGTTTACTTTGTCAATTTTGTATCATGGTCCTGGTTTGCCTCAAAACGGGACCTTCTAAGGTACGTAATATACTTAAGACTCCATCAGGAATCGAATCTTTACTTAAACTATTATTACCGTCAATTCTTGCACAGTCATCAGAAGGAATGTAAATTCCTCCATTCCGATATGACCTTCAAGGTCCTTCCAAATATCATTCTGTTTCTTCGGTATGAACATTTGTAATTATTCCTTTATACTTAGACTGTCGGCCACCTCATTGGCCTTTCCTAATAATAATAATTTCTGGTAATCCTTGTTCTCTGGATACATTTCAATTCAAATTTTTCTACCTCATTCTCATCACTGTTGGGTGAAAGCATTCTCCCTTAAGCTCTGCTGAAGGAGAAAAATATATCTATCAGTCTTTTTCCATAAGTCATTGCTTCCACCTACCCGTGGGAACTTTATCACGTTTATTCCCAATCCTACTTTGGATACTTCTTTTCTTAGTTCTTTCCTTATCTTAGGATAATCTCAACCTTTATAGGTTCAATCCATACTTCCTCAGGGTTTCATACATGCCTCATCTAGTATATTGTTATTGTGTCTTACATTCTCTTCCAAACTTCTAGTTGGAAACTCAGAATATTAACTTTTCCTTGTAAGGTTTCTTAGGTCGTCCTCTTCATTCCTCCTGTATTTTCTAGGTACAGGGTATATCAAAACGTCATTGATCAATACTCTAATAATTCTATCTCTGTTCTTTCCAGAACTCTTTTTTAATAATCTTTACAGGTCATTGTTTCCTTAGCAAATCCAACTCATATCATTTGAATTCACAATGTCTTTATTAGGGTTAGTGCCATCCCTTGTGCATTCCCCAGGGTTTGCCTTACTTTATGGATATCCTATCCTTAATTCAACTGCCAAGGAATTCTAACGGTACCACTTCACATCGTGTAGAAACTTCTTCTTTTGAGCACTCGAAAGATCTGGAGGAATCACATTGCTCACCAAATAGTTCACAAAATCTGCAAACCATGGTTCTTCATCTTGCACTCCAAAAAGCTGCTCATCTGGAAAAGATTCGTTAATAATAGATTTGTTATGTGAACCCTTACCGTAATCCTCCAAGCGTGATAGATGATTTACTACTTGATTTTCTGTGCCCTTCCTATCTTTGATTTCCACATCAAACTCTTGCAATAACAGCACCCAACGAATCAATCTACGCTTTGAATCCTTCTTCGACATGAGATATCGAATAGCAGCATGATCCGTGTACACAATCACCTTAGTTCCAAGCAAATAAGACCTGAATTTCTTGAAACCATAGACAACTGCTAGCAACTCCTTCTCCGTAGTGGTGTAGTTAAGCTGTGCATCATTGAGAGTTTTACTAGCATAGTAAACCACATGAAAAACTTTATCCTTTCTTTGCCCAAGCACAGCTCCAACAGCATAGTCGCTAGCATCACACATTAGCTCGAAAGGTTCCTCCCAATTAGGTGCGGTAATGACCGATGTAGTAGTCAACTTCCTTTTCAAGAGCTCAAAAGCTGCAAGGCACTCATCACCAAATTTGAAGGGAACATCCTTTTCCAACAGGTTACACAAAGGTTTAGAGATTTTCGAGAAGTCTTGAATGAATCGCCGATTGAACCCCGCATGACCAAGAAAACTACGAATTCCTTTAACAGAGATAGGAGGAGGAAGATTTTCAATAGTCTCCACCTTAGCCTTATCCACTTCAAGCCCCTTACCAGATACCTTGTGCCCAAGAATGATCCCCTCTTGCACCATAAAGTGACACTTTTCCCAATTAAGCACCAAATTGGTCTCCACACAACGCTTCAATACCAAGCTGAGATTATGCAAGCACTCATCATACGAAGTACCAACAACTGAAAAATCATCCATGAACACTTCCACATTCGTGCCAATCATGTCCGAGAAAATAGCCATCATGCACCTTTGAAAAGTGGCCGGAGCACCACAAAGTCCAAAAGAAACTCGACGAAAAGCAAAAGTGCCAAAAGGACATGTGAATGTGGTCTTCTCTTGATCTTCCAAAACAATGCAAATCTGGTATAGCCTGAATAACCATTAAGTAAACAATAATACTCGTGTCCCGCCAACCTGTCTAACATCTGATCAATGAATGGCAGAGGAAAGTGATCTTTTCTCGTGGCTTTGTTGAGCTTCCGATAGTCCATGCAAACTCTCCACCCAGTGACTATCCGAGTAGGGATGAGCTCATTCTTCTCATTAGGAACAACAGTCATGCCTCCTTTCTTAGGCACACATTGAACTGGACTCACCCAAGAACTATCTGAGATAGGATAGATAATACCCGCATCTAACCACTTTAGAATTTATTTCTTCACCACCTCTTTCATAATAGGATTGAGTCTTCACTGATGTTCAACAGTAGGCTTAGCTCCTTCCTCTAGCAGAATTTTGTGCATGCAATAAGAAGGGCTGATTCCCTTAATATCTTCTATGGTCCAACCAATTGCGGACTTGAACTCCCTCAAAATTCGCAAGAGCTTTTCTTCTGCACTAGCTGACAAGTTAGATGAAATAATAATAGGTAATGTAGATGCATCACCAAGAAAAGCATACCTCAAGTGCTCCGGAAGTGGTTTGAGTTCAAGTGTAGGAGCTTCTTCAATAGATGGTTTAAGACGCCCCTCCGAGTTTTTAAGTTCCGCTAACCCAAGAGATTCAAAAGGCAAGTCAAATCTCCTTTTCCAAGGAGCTGAATTTAGCTGCTGAAGTTGCTCGGCTACTTCCTCATCTTCAAAATCAGAATTCTCGACTAACACTTTCTCCAATGAATCTGACTTAAGCAATTGATCAATCTCCGAAGTAACCGCAGAATCAACCAAATCCACCTTCAAGCATTCTTCTTCATCCGTGGGAAATTTCATTGCATTGAACACATTAAAAGTGACATTCTGGTCTTGCACCCTCATGGTGAGTTCCCCTTTCTGCACATCGATCAAGGTTCTTCTCGTAGCCAAGAATGGTCTTCCCAAGATTATGGGAATCTTCTTATCCTCCTCGAAATCCAAGATAACAATATCCGCAGGAAAAATAAGTTTATCAACTTTCACCAAAACATCCTCCACTACGCCTCTAGGATATGTAACTGATTGATCAGCCAACTGCAAAGAGATGTTGGTTGGCTTCGGATCCGGTAGACCAAGTTGCATGTAAACTGACAAGGGCATGAGATTGATGCTAGCTCCCAAGTCACACAAGCACTTCTCAAAAGACAAATTACCAATGGTGCATGGAATAGTAAAGCTACCCGGATCTTTTAGTTTTGGAGGCAATTTCTGTTGCAGCACAGCACTGCACTCTTCCGTTAGAGCAACGGTCTCTAATTCCTCGATCTTCAACTTACGAGAAAGAATACCCTTCATGAACTTGGCATAGCTCGGCATCTGTTCAAGAGCTTCCGTAAAAGGAATGTTAATCTGTAACTTCTTGAACACCTCTAAAAACTTAGCGAACTTCTTATCCAAATTCTGCTTCTGGAGTCTTCTAGGATATGGAGGAGGAGTGTGACGCCCCTAGATCCGGGGTCAAGGGTCCAGGTCATCACGGTCCAATTTCCATTCAATATCAATATCTCTTGAGTTTTTTTTTTTATAATTAAGCAATTGACCCCACACTAATACACACACACACCAGTCATATGCTCATAGAACAACATCCATAATATTTAAAAGTTTGAAATTAACAGTTATTACAAGCCCAGAATTTTAATAAGTACATTGCTGAACAAAGCTTCTACAGGAAGCATTTCAACAACCAAAGTTTATTACAACTTACACACTTAATTTACATAAGTATACTAAGCCCCTTCGCTTGTCACTACCTCGGGGATGGTCGCCAGCACTCGCTCAAAAGGTCACCTTTCCCTTACCCTCTTGCGGGGTGTGGTGCGTAGTATCGGCATGGGACCTAGCTGCTATATACATAAGTAGCAAGAGTGAGCTATAATAGCTCAGCAAGATAATATTGTAACCTAGAATTTAGAATGTGAACAGGTATACATATATGTATATGCATATATAATAGCAGAAAAACAATTAAAATCCTTAAGGAAGAATAAAGCTCTTATTTAATAATACATCATCCACTTACTATTATAAGAAAGAAATCTAAATTAATATAATATCAGTTTTTCTTCATCTGTAACCATAATTCCATCATCTCATATCATTATTCTGGTTTCAGTATAGAAGTCTGAAAACCATTGTCTACACTTTCTTGTCAAAAACATTGGGGATATCTGCTGTCGCCTGATACGTTAGGACGATGATCAGTCGCCTAATCGTACCTGCTCTCTTTTTACTACCGGTAGAAGGAATGAAGATCATCCCTGGAGGAAGGCCACCTGCTAACATCCTCCCTTGGCATCTTCGTGCCGTAATAAAAAAATAATAAATGCTGGACTGTGTCGCACACAGCCCTGACACAGCCACTTACGCAAGTCTGTTGCAATCCCCCTTTTTATCACATCATTATTCCCTTTTCAAAATATCATTCCACATATCATTCTCTCATATCATTTCCATTCTCGCACATTACTTCTATAAAATATATATATATCATAATGCTTTGATTATGATCCAGACCTCTCTTTCATATTCAGAAATCAAATATACTTTTATATTCATAAAATATTCTATCTATTTTAAGAGTAGTAAATAATAATCAATTATTATTTATTAAACCACTGATATTTGGAAAGAATATCTTTAGCAAAATATTATAAATCATATAACCCTAGATAACAACTGATACCATTCTTTTATTTACTTTTAATCATAAGGCATGTTCACTTCATGCATAATCATCTCTATACATATCCATCTCATACTCATATCCATATTCATATACATTTTCGTACTCATAGTCATATTCATATACATCTTCGTATACCCTTCTTTTCAATATCAATACTCAAGGAAGACAATTTCTTCACCATATAGTAATAATAGCATCACACATATATTCCATGAAATCAAGTTTCTTTGTGAAGACAAGTAGTTTTACAAGTAGGGATAGAAGAAATCTTGCCTCGGTTTCGGTATCCTGACGGTATGGCTCGTCTCTCTTCCGGAGTTTCTATAAACACAAAAGGACCGTCGTTAGAATACCACTTCTCTTACTCACTACACTCTTGTATAACATTACCTTTGAAACTTTAATATATGTTTAACGTATTCCTATTACCCCAAAGGTTCAAGAACTTAACCATTTATAAACTAAATCGAAGTTTCAGGGGTTTTCACCATTTCCCTTAACGACCACACTCGACTGCAGAATTTCTTATAATTTTTAAATTTCGAATTTTAATGTAAGGTCAACTGGAAATAGTTCTTTGACCACACTACTACCATATCCCAAAATTTCGTGACTTTTAACAATGTTAAAGTATGGTAATTGTAACCTCAAGTTTGATACATTTACGGTTTCTCGGTTTTCGAACGTCTTTCACTAAAACTGAATTTTCTCCTAAACCGTTCATCAGATTTTAACGTACCTTATATCAAAAGGATCTATGAACTAAGCTCTATCATTACATGGTCAATTGGTAACCTAGGCAGTAGGGTACCATACGGATGCAGGGGTCACAAAACAGGGCAGATTTCTTCCTAACGAAAATCGGGCATTATAACGGCTGTAATTTCGTACTTTCCAAAATCCAACTCCTCCAAATCAATTATCAAACACCATAATCATCACCTACACCATGTGGTCTTCATTACCAGCCATGGTTACAATCCCAAACACTTCCATATTTTACTCAAACCACTTACAAACACATATAACATCATAATCTTAATCCTTACACCACTTAATCACTAAACCAACAATATCCATCATAATATAAAAAGGGGCAAGAGTGTTTATACCTTCTTGAAGCTTTAAAGATCCTTAATGAACCTTGGTATATCCTTAAACAACCTTATCTTAGCTTGAATCAACTAAAGGATCCATAAAAACAAAGTTAGTTCTAAGATTCTACTATTCACTACTATTCATCAAGTAACTTGAATGATTTTATTACCTATGAAGATGATGATGATTGGCTTTGAAACTTTGTATATGATCCTTCCTAACCTCCAAGAAGCTCCATGATTTTTCCCTTGAATTGTTTTTGAAGAGAGCTAGGGTTTTGGTTTTTTATTTTTTTTTCTTTTTCTTCCTTTTTCTCTACTTGGCCGAATTGATGAAATGAGGTGGGGGAGAGAGTTTTGCTCTTGGTTTTGATCTTATCTAGCTAATCACTTATTAATTCTAGAGTATGGTGGAAGATTGGAAGATATTTACTGTATAAAACCATGCTAAATGACTAATTTGCCCATTAAAACAAGTTAGTGGATGGTGATGTCACTTGATGATCCAATAAATCCCATTTTGATTTTCTAAGTATAATGCTAATGATCTTGGTAAGTAAAAATGTGGTATGTATCCTTGTTATATTACTAATCTTGGTTGCTTGGTTTCCATACTCATCTAATTGTGGTTCGTCTCGAATATACCTCATTATCTCAGTGGTTTTCGAAATCATTTACAAATCCAATTTCCTTTGGTATTCTCTTAACTTAATAATCCCTTGGTTTAACTTAAATTCACTAATTCCTCAATATATAATTCCTTTAGTATTTCTATACTTCTTAATATCCAAGATATAGAAGTTCGTTCGAGCTCAAAATCCTCAAAATCAAAATTCAGGAATTTCTAAAATCCATCGTCATTTCGAGTCACTTATTTTCAATGTACAACACTAATATGGTTTCTGTTTACTCATTTTCCATCCCTAATATAGAGTACCTACACACCATTTCCCTGGATTCCTCAAGATCACTATTCATTTGGGCACTGTAGCCTTTCTAAAGTTAGGGTTATTACAAGGAGGATAGATCTGAGTATTTTTTGTAGACTACTCCGGAGAAGCTTTAACAACAAGTTCCTTGCTCTTTACCACCTCACCCACTGGCTGATCAGCCACCAAGTCAGATTTCTCAATTTTGTGTACTGCAAAATTTTCTACTTGCTGATTCTGCACTTCTTCATCTTCCTTAGCTGCTGATTTTGGATCTGTTGTAACCTTTCCTAATCTCAAGGTTACTACCTTGACCTGCTCTCTGCTTTCCCTCTTGCTTGGATTAACCTCGGTATCGCTAGGAAGAGTTCCTTGTTGCCTACTAAGCATAGCACTTGCAAGCTGACCCATCTGATTCTCCAAGGTCTTTATAGATACCGCCTGGCTTTTAATCATCATCCTCAATTCATCCATCTCAGTTTTTCATTAGAAGATTGCCCCGCATTAGCCTGGGGCTGTTGCTGCTGAAATCCTAGAGGCTGATATGGTTGCCTCGGAGAATACTGCTGTTGATAGCCCTGATCGAATGGCTTCGCTTGCTGTCCCTGAAACTGCTGCTGATAGGGCTGTTGTTGTTGAGGACCTTGAGTATTACTCCAGCTAAAATTGGGATGATTCCAATTATTAGGATGATAAGTGGCTGGAACTGGTGCAGCAGGTCTCTGGAAATTACTCACGAACTGCGCTGATTCAGAAGAGATAGCACACTGATTTGTCTCATGAGCACCCGCACATAGCTCACAAACACTAGCAACCTGCTAAACTCCATAATTTGCAAGAGAATCCACCTTCATAGTCAAAGCCTTCAACTGAGCTGCAATAGCTGAAGATGTATCCACTTCAAAAATACCTTCTACCTTGCCTTGAGATAGTCTTTGGGTTGGATTCTGATATTCATTCGCAGCCATCATCTCAATCAACTCATACGCCTCATTATAACTCTTCGCCCATAGATCTCCGCCAGAAGCTGCATCAAGCATGGGTCTAGTCTGTGCTCCCAACCCATTGTAGAAAGAATTAATCACCATCCAGTCAGGCATACCATGATGAGGGCACTTTCGCAACATCTCCTTATATCGTTCCCAAGCTTCACACAAAGTTTCACCAGACTGCTGTGTAAAGTGAGTAAGAGCATTCCTGATTGCTGCAGTTTTAGCCATTGGAAAGAATTTGACAAGAAACTTCTGAGCAAGATCATCCCAAGTAGTGATAGAACCTGCTGGTAGAGAATGCAACCAGCCCTTAGCTTTGTCCCTGAGAGAGAATGGGAAAAGCCTCAGCTTTACGGCATCTTCAGACACTCCATTAAACTTGAACGTGTCACAGATCTCGATGAAATCCCGGATGTGCATATTAGGATCCTCCGTAAAAGCACCCCCAAAATGGACTGAATTCTGAATCATCTGAATAGTACCATGCTTGATTTCGAAATTGTTAGCTGCGATAGCTGGCCTGACAATGCTAGATTGGACGTCCATGATCTTTGGCTGAGAATAATCCTTCAAAGCCTTAGTCTCCTCTGCGGCTGCTATTCGATCACCCATCTCAAATGTTGTTTCAAGTTCTTCCTCTCCTTTATTATCTGCAACTAAATCAATGTCTTCCAAATTATCCCTACAAGTTTACGAACGTGTTCGCATACACGCTCAAGTACTTGAAAATCACACCAACAAACAAGCTGTGTAAGTAACCAATCCAAGTCAGCGAACTCTAACGACCACTAATGACAAGCACATAAACTAATAAAACAAAACACCGAGTCCCCGGCAGCGGCGCCAAAAACTTGTTCACACTATTACATGCAAGCGTACGCGGTCACAAGTAATATAGAATAAAATTAAGTTCGTTCCCACAGAGACTGATTTTGGTTTTGTTTAGTAGAATAATGCACCTATGCACCAATGTATGATTATACTTCACTGCCTAGACAAATAACAAATTGGGATTTAGTTTAACTAATTAACTACTATGCAAATTAACAATATTACGATTTAACTAATTACGAGAATTGGATATCGAATTACTTATATGCAAGAAAACATGGGATCCTAACTTCATTAATTACTTCGCCTAGATCTGACACTTTCAATCACTGTATGCAATGGTTTCGATATCTGATCGGACAACACGAAATTAGTACACACTACCTGTCAGTATACGTATACCAAACTACCCATACATCCACAAAAGAGATAGAAGATGAATAGACACCAATTATGCTTAGACCCTATATGTCTATAGAATTTGAAAACATAACGGTTGAAGAACAAGTTATCCAATTCGATCACATAGGGCAATATAAGTATTTTCATCTCATACTACGAATCATACTGATAAACAATTATGAACCTATGCTAGCATGGCAAGTTCTAAATCTCAAGATCCACTTTCACTTCACAAGAGATTAACAGATTAGATGTTCGCGACGTATCTAACAATTAAGCATAACCATACGAGGATATCAGATATACGTCACACACAGATCTTTAAGCATCATGATACTAAACTACATAATTAAATCCGTTAGAATCCCATGACAACAATTAGTTCATAATTGAACCGTTCATCGTCATGGGAATTAATGAAAACATGATAATAAACAAGATAGGAAAGAACGTTGTAATAAAATTAAAAGAATAGAGTTAAGAAAACAAATCTAGAATTTAGAATAACGCCTGAGAAAGAATACAAAAGATGTAGTAGAGCGAGATCCGTTGCTTGTCACGAGCTTGAATCTTTCTCCACTTTTCACCGTTACAAAATCTACGTTACAATAGTACAACGATACAATGTGTTTTAATAGGCTTACAAAGCCTTGTTACATAAGAAACTACCTTACAAAACTAATAGAATTTGTCTTGGTATAGGAAACTGCCAAAAAAATACGTTTACAACTCGAATTAGGGCAAAACTGTAAAAATCGGCAAAACTAGCCGCACAGGGGCGCAGTCTACGCACCTAGGGCGTAGCCTGCGCAGTCCAATACTGTTCAAGGGCGCAGTCTGCGCACCTAGGGCGCAGCCTACGCAGCAACTTCCTGGAGTTCTCCGGTTTTCTGCTGTTTCGCTTCGTTTTGCTTCGTTTTGACTCCAAATGCTTCCGTTCTTTTTGTATTAGCTCCCTTATTCAATTCTCTATCTAATGGATCACTATGATGGTGTGCCACAAGTCTCCATTCTTCACTCGAAAGCTCCAATGCAATTCCAAAATCGACGGAAACGAAAACCCTAATCGACAAACTGGCAATCCTGCAAACTTAAGCAAAATACATCAAAACTACAACACACTTGAGTCCAATACAATCAATTTATGCCGATATGGAACGTTCCAAGTGGATATAAAATCCACTTATCATTTATTCTACCCAAACAGTTCCTATAACGCGTTAACACTTAATACTTATACACACATTGATGATACTAAACATATTCACCAAGTTATTTCACATAATCAAGTAATCACTTAAGCACGTAACACATAAAGCATGCAATTCAGATATGTCATTTAAACACTTAGCGTATAAGGTCAATTCGACCTATAAACGGTAATATTATACTACTATACAATTTATGATTTATAAATCTCACGAAAATTGGGCAGCGTCTCCTTTATAAAGTAGACTATCCCGTCTGAAAACATCCGACTCAAATCACAATCCAATCAATCCATTTTCATACTATCTTACTATACATTTCCATGAACATAATTAACATACTCTCATAATTCGATAGTCTTGTACTAACCAAAATCATATCATCTAAATCACTAAATAAAATCTGAAAATTGTTTGTTACATAACGATACACATGCAACAATATTTATTCGAAATTAATTCTAAAGATTCAAACACACACATACACACATACACACACACAAATATATATATATATATATATATATATATATATATATATATATATATATATATATATATAATTCGAGAATTTAAATAAATTCAACAACAATTTTATATGTAGCCATAATAATTCGCAATACATACATAAACCTCGATTCATCGAACATCAACTAAATATTAACGAATCATAATATTCATATAACGAAACAATTATCAATTTGCTCGGCTAAACACATAACCAAATAATCAGAAATTATCACAAAAATTCGAATTCAATATAATTTGACAATGAAGGCTTAGAAAAATTCATCACCGCCCCTCCGTCGGCTCACCAGAGCTCACGGCCGGCGGGGTAGAAGTTGGAACTGCCCTAAATCGAAAGGGTTCCCTCCACAACTCCTGCCTAAGTACAAATAACACAAAAATATGACGGATACAACAAGAAGAAGCATAGCAGTTCGGTTTAAAGCAAGAACCCGAAGTGGGTTTGTAAATTTTTGTCACAAAAACAACATGGAACTCTAGAACTATATAAAGGACAGAAAAGTAGAAAGAAATCCGGTCTTGGATCATGAAATCGGTTAGAAACTGATGAGAGGGAGAGGAGAGAAGGTACCGAAGGTAGAGAGAGAGGTTCGAGCTCTGTAAGAGATAGAGCAACAAGAAAGTGAAATGGGGGAGTGAAGCAGGTGGCGGTGATGTTAAGCAAATGGAAGGGCAAAACTCGAATTTTACAATTGCTGAACATTTCTCCAAAAATCTGATTTTTAAATCACTATAAATTGGAAATTAAATAAAGAATGGGGAGAAAAATAAAAATAAAAATTCTAAAATATATTTTATGAAATTAGGAGCATCCCCATATTTTTAAAATAATTTTTGAGTCAAAATTGAATTTATTAAGAATTTTAGAAATAAAGAACCTTTAAATGAAATAAAACTTTTAAAATGTTTTAAAAATACTTAGACACACAAACAATTACTTCTACCAATTTTAAAAACTAAATCATCTCACAAAGATAATAATGAAAAAGATTTCATGATTTTAAACGACTCCAATGATTTTATAAAAATCTCAGAAGATTAAATATGCCTGTTTAAAATAGTTTTAAACGCTCAAAAATACAAATAAAAATATACGAGCACATACGACACTTACAAACCATCAACAAAATCAAATAAACATGATTTCACACATACTTTATCTTCATGAAAAATATTCACACCACATAATTCTCATTTAACAATTAAATAATTGCTTAAATAATTACGCGAATTTCTAAGTCGTTATAGCCTTCCCCCCTTAAAAGGATTATGTCCCCAGAATCTCACCTAAGTAAACAAATGAGGATACTTGGCGAGCATCTCACTCTCAAGCTCTCAAGTTAACTCTTCAACTTTAGGATTCCTTGTAATAACCCAAATTTCTGTACTTGATAAAAATTTTCATTTAAGGGATGAATAGTGATTTGCATGGATGAATAGTGAAATTATGGATGGATAGTGATTTTTGAGGATTAAGAAAATTTTCATGTTACCCTATGTACGGGATAGGAAATGGATATTTCGATGTTATATTAGTAATCTCAGAGGTAAATAAGCGTATGTAAATGCGATCGAAATTCAGAAATTCCAAACTTTATTTTCATGGAATATTTGACCTAGCAGTGAAGAGCATATCAAATGCGACCAAGACAAGTGATATATTTAATTTGAGGATTTGATGATTTTATATTTTATTATTTTAATAAAGGTGATTTAAGGAGTTAGAACGAAAATCCCTGAGTTTGTATAACGAGCGTTCTAGGAATCGCTAGAACTTTATGACGAGATTAAGCGACTAAGCAAACGCGAAACAAATTAGGGATTAAATACGTAACGAGATTAGAAACCATGCATGATCATCTAGGGTTTTATATCAGGTGAATTTGGTGGAAAAAGAAATCAAGAAATCAAAAGAAAAAGGATTTAAGAAGTGTTTGATCAAGAACATGCCAACAAGGCTTCTTGTCACCATATTTTATCCACCACACAAGCTATCCACATGGATTAAAAGGTGTTAGTAGCTGGTGTGTATCATAAATGTCACCCAAATCATTCACCAACTAGTCAACAAGGAGATTAAAGAGAGAAAGCAAGAGAAAACAAAGAACACCAAAACTGTCCAGCATGAGCAACCATGAAAGAAAAATTCATATCTCCACTTCTACCCATTCATAAATCACCAAATTTGAACCATATCTTCCTTATTATATGTAGAACACACGTTTAAAATTTCATGGCCAACAAATGAGTGTAGCCTAGTCAAATCTCTCCTCCAAGTTGGAGAATCAAAACTGTCCAGCAATTGGCAGTTTCGACCTCTCACCTTAGCAAGCCCATAAGTCAAGCTTCAAGCATCCCCTGTGATGGACTATGACTTAAAAGTAATCCCTTGAAGAGTAGAAGGTGTGGTAAAAATTTGAGAACCATTCTCTGAATTTTCGAATTTATACAGAGTTTACAAAGTGATGATGAATAGTAGTGAATAGTAAGTTAACCTTGTTTTCTTGTTTTAATGTTCAGGTCTAAGCTTCCTAATGACTATCCAAGGTTTATTTAAGGATTCCCAAGCATTTTTAGTGTTGTTAAGACATTAAGAAAGGTATAAACCCTAACCCACCTTTGAGTTTTATATGAGTTTTGAAGTGGTTTTGATGTTCATGCAAAGTTAAGGTCATATTGAGTGCTTTAGTGATTATTTGGCTTTGTAAAATGTTTAAAATGATGGGTGTTAAATTTGAACACCACCACTGGTCTTAGAGAAGTGTAATAGATGTTTGTTGATGTTGATGATGATTGGTTTCCTGGTATGGCTTGGTTGTAGTGCTTGTAAAATGGAAATGTCCGAGATATAGCCGTCGTAATGGCAAAATTTTATTAGCTCCTAAAAACATTGAGCCTCGAGACCATAATATTATTTTTAAAATCACTATTGAATATGGTTTTGTAGGTATGGATGTCTAGTTTATTTTTCCGCAAGAATCGCATTAAAAGAGTTTACGATTTAAGAGTTATTCTAGTTTTAGTGAAAGTGGTTCAAGAGATTTCATTGCAGAAATGTAACCACTTTGAGACTATGATTGAGACCCTTAGGAGTCGATTTATAATGTGAAATTTTGAGGATAAATATTGAGGTTAGATATCAAGGTTTGACTGAAGTTTTGAGTTAAAAAGATTATTTTCTGATTTTATAAAAATGCATAATCCGAGGTTGTGCAAGTGGAAAAGCCCTTTAAGGAGATGACATTATTCATTGCTAAACCCCAGCCCTGTTTTGTAAATTACGAAAAATACCTCTTCTGACCAGAGCAATGTCTTGAGTTGGTTACCTTCTAGACATTCTCTAGATCGTGCACGCGAAAACGGTGCATCATTTAAGTTAACGGTTATCGAGTTACGAAGGTTTTAGTAAAAGTGGTGAAAATAGTAAGAATCCGCAGTTAACCCAACTTCGAAAATACATTTCACCTATCTAGACATGTGTTTTTGAATCAAGATTTTATGATAAACATTACAAATACCAAAGATGATTTTAGAGGTGGTTTCGTATTTGAATACATTTCCAGTGATTTATTAAAAGTGTTGGAGTACAAGTCAAGGAATAGTAATTTTCATGAAAGTCAACTCTAAAGGTATTACTTTGACCATCCGTTTTGGCTAAGTTAAAAGAGGAATTTCAAGTCGACTAAAACACGAGACTTGTTAAGAATTTTCAAGGCAAGATATTGGTGTAAAGAACGAGGTTATAAATGGTTAAGTATAACTTGTATATGAGGAACGCTTTCGGACTAAACTTGTGACTTAAGTGTTTGAGGATTAACATGGACTTAGAATAAGTCAAGTATGAACCACTAGAGCCAGTGTCATATTTTGTATAGGTGCATAGGAGTTGAGTTGTAAGTGTATTGCATAGAAGATTGATCTTGTATTCTGTTTGTTATAGATCACCGGACCCCGAAACACGCACTAATATTCGTAGCAGGAGTACCAGGCAAGCACACTAACTCTTACTCTATCGTTCGGAGTAGAGATATTTTGTAATGAAAGTTGTTCGTAATAGTAGTTAAATGCGAGTAAACATAATGAGGAGATAATGGAATTATGGTTAGAAGTAACCTACGTTCCAAGTAGATGATGTATCATAAGGAGTAGGCGATGAGCACAAAGTGCTGAGGAGAATTGAATTTTTGAAAACCCGGACAAAGCTTTTTGAAAAAGAATTTCGCAATAATTAACCTAAAGGCAACATCACTAATAAACCTTATTCGTCTAATTAAATTTATTTAATCAGATGAATATCATTTTCAAAACGTTTTCTTAAAACCGCTTTGTTCCGGAGAAATAACCAGGATGATTTAATGAAATTATTCTATGTAGTTGATTACTTATCGGAGATGTTTTCTTCTTGCAATTTAATGCATATACCTTGTTATTGATTGCTGTTACCCGGATACTATAAGAAGATAGTAGTAGATACGAAGTTGGTCCATATCTTGTTGGGACGAATGACGGGTGCATTTTCCACACTCGAAGAAGGAAGAAGATATTATCTTATGAGGCGTATTAGTTGTTTATGTGATTAAATGTTTAACGTGAAGCATTGGTCTGGATGATGGAAAGTCCATGATCATAAATAATTGTTTATGTGATTAAATATTATTAGGTACGAAATATCTTTGAGGATTATATTCTAATAGTAAAAGTATTATCTAAAGTAGTAAGTTGAGGTGCAAGTGGTGTTACACGTGGCATCTAAGATGAGTAGTATTGAAGGTTGTCTATTATTTTTGATATCTTGTATTTTGGACTGGAGCGGCATAAGAGACCGGAGTAACGCCCGGCCCAACAAATATGTAGCCAAGGATGGCTAAGGATGATGGTCCGGACAAGTCGGCTCCCCCTTCTATGGTAGTAAATATAGGGTGATGGTCCGGACAAGTCGGCTCACTCTTCTACCACTAGTAAAACCAGATTGGTTATAACAGACTGATCAATTGTTATAGCACAGTGGCGTGTAGATGCTCCAATATATAAAGTCCAACAGTAGTAGGCATAATGCGGAGAACCTATGTGTTCATTTTCAGTAGTTCGCATAATGTCGAGAACCTATGTGTTCATTTCGTGGAGTAGTAAAAATGGTGATACTTGGAGGTAAAAGCATCTTTTGAAAAACCTTATTTTTAAAAGAGTTCATGATATTTAAATAAATACATTTTCCGTGATATAACCTTGCTGAGCATTCTTTGGCTCATTCTTGCTATATGTTTTCTATGTTTTTAATCTAATAAAGCAGCAAGGAGAGGAGACGGTGTGAGTGGATCATACCAACCATTTCTAGACAAGGGGAAAGGTCCTGCAACTGATGTAGCATAGTAGAAGGAAGGCTCCGGTTTCTAGGTTAAGCTAGCAGAATTGTTAAATAATGTCAAGCAAACTCGTTGTACAAATGATTATGTATTATATTATGGTGTTTTGTATCAACCTTAAGTAGACGTTAGGATGAGATTCTGGAAGATACTCTGATGTTGTAATGATTTTGGTAATGTATGTGAAAGTTCTAAGGCTATAACCCGTGGAGTAGATGTGTGGAGACTACTCTTATTGTAGTAGTAGAATATATTATGAACATGTATTGCTATCTGAGAATGGATGGAGATGTAACGACTCGAATTCCTTGTACGGGATTTGGGGGCGTTACATTCCTCCACAAAACTTTAACCAAATTAACAGTCTTATTCCTAAGCTTCCTTTCTGTCCTATCTTGGATTTCTACCGGTTGCTCCTCGTACGATAAATCTGGTTGTATCTCGATAGGTTCATACTCAATCATATGACTCGCATCTAGATCGTACCTCTTAAGCATAGATATATGGAAAATGTTGTGAATATGATACATGTGCGATGGTAATGCTAACTCGTAAACAACCTTCCCGACTTGCTTCAAAATCTCAAATGGTCCTATATACCTTGGACTCAGCTTTCCTTTCTTACCAAATCTTGTCACTCCTTTCCATGGTGATACTTTTAACAACACTTGATCTCCTACTTCAAAACTCAAATCCTTCCTGGCTTGATCCGCATTTTTCCTATGTCTATCCTGGGCAGTAATTAATCTCTTTTGAATAACTTCTACTTTTTCTTTCGTCTGTTGGAGCAGTTCTGATCCTAATATAACCTTTTCCCAATACAATAGGGATCTACACTTCCTTCCATGCAAAACTTCATATAGTGGCATCTCTATACTTGCGCGATAGCTATTATTATATGAAAACTCTACTAGGGCAATTGTTCATCCCAACTTCCCTTGAAATCCAGTGCACAAGCTCTAAGCATATCTTTGATCATTTGAATGGTCCTTTCGTTCTATCCATCAGTCCGTGGATGATAAGTTGTACTCATCTTAAGTTGAGTCCCTAAGCACTCTTGAAATTGTCGCCAAAATCTTGAATTATATCGCGGGTCTCGATTAGATATTATAGACACAGGAACTTCATGACGTGACACTATCTCTTTTAAATACAACTATACCAACCTATCTAGTGAGAATCTTTTGTTAATCGGTAGAAAATGAGCAGACTTCGTGAATCGATCAATAATAACCCAAATCGCGTCGTGATTGGCTTTGGTGGCAATCCCCCAATAAAATCCATGGCAAGGTGTTCCCACTTCTACTCAAGGATGTCCAATAACTGTAGCAATCCACTCGGTATTGATGTTCCGCCTCAACTCTTTGACAGGTATAACACTCGTTTATCCATTCAGCGATCTCTCGTTCCATGTCTGACCACCAAAAATTCTCTTTCACGTCTCGGTACATCTTTGTGCTTCCAGGGTAAATTGAATATCTCAAACAATGGGCTTCACTTAAGATTTCACTTTTTAACTATAGAACATTTAGAATCCATTTTCTCGTAGAAAATCTCAAAATACCTTGATCATCCTTCCGTGTACAAATTTCCTCTCCAGTCAACGTATTCATCCCGCAACTCATAACTTCTTCTTGACATCTTCGAATCTTCTCTAACAATTCTGGTCGAAAAGTCATCGTACTAAGAAACTCATCGGCATCCTATGAATCATATACTTCCAAACTTAACTTTTCAAATTCCCTAAATAACTCTTTAGGCATAAACACATTTAGCCTTTCTTTCCTACTTAACGCATCAGCTACTACATTCGCTTTTTTCGGGGTGATAACTTATCGTACAATTATAATCCTTAATTAACTCCAACCATCTCCTCTGTCTCATATTCAACTCCTTCTGGGTAAAAATATACTTTAAACTCTTATGATTCGTGAAAATTTCACACTTCTTTCCATACAAATAATATCTCCAAATCTACAATGCAAATACAATCGTAGCTAATTCCAAATCATGTGTCAGATACTTTTGCTCGTGGGGCTTAAGTTGTCTCGAAGCATACACAATAAACTTTCCATGTTGCATCAAAACATATCTTAATCTTTTATGTGAAGCATCACTGTAGATAACAAAATTTCCTTGATCATTCGGCAATATTAACACTGGTGAAGAAACCAATCTCTTCTTCAACTCCTGAAAGCTCTCTTCACACTTATCACTCCAAATAAACTTCTCATTCTTCCGGGTTAACTTAGTCAGAGGTGTAGCTATCTTCGAGAAATCTTGTATAAATCTCCGATAGTATCCAACCAATCCTAGAAAATTTCTCACATCAGTAGGGGTCCTAGGTCTACTCCAATTTACAACCGCTTCAATTTTTCGCATGATCCACTTTAATTCCTTCTTTACTAACCACATGTCCTAAAAATTGAATTTCTTCAAACCCAAAACTCACACTTTGAAAATTTAGTATACAACCTTTCCTTTCTTAGGGTTTCCAATGAAATCCTCAAATGCTCGGCATGTTCTTTGGGGGTTTTTGAGTATATAAGGATGTCATCAATAAATACAATCACGATTTTATCCAAATACTTCTTGAACACTCGATTCATCAAATCAAAAAACATAGTTGGTGCATTCGTCAATCCAAAAGCCATTACTAAAAATTCATAATATCCATATCTTGTACGAAAATCTGTCTTCTAGATATCCTTGGGCTTAACCTTTAATTGATCGTATCCAGAACTTAAATCAATCTTAAAAAGTAAGAAGCACCTTTTAGTTGGTCAAACAAATCATCTATCTTTGGCAGTGGATACTTATTTTTGATAGTCAACTTATTAAGCTTTCTGTAATCAACACACAGCCTCATGCTTCCATTTTTCTTATTAACAAACAACACTGGTGCTCCCCACAGGGACGAACTTGGCCTTAATACTCCCTTATCCAAAGGATCTTATAATTGAATAGTTAAATCCTTCATCTCCGCAGGTGCCATTCAGTAAGGTACTTTAGAAACAGGCTCGGTTCCAAGTGCCAAGTCAATCGCAAATTTCACTTCTCGGTTTGGAGGTAATCCGGGTAATTCATCAGGAAATACGTCGAGACACTCATTCACAATTGGTAAATCTTCCATCCTCGAAACTTGTTTCTCCACATCAACCACATGTGCTAAATAAGCCTCGCAACCTTGACGTAATAACCGGTTTTCTTGCATGAACATTAAGAATTTCTTATCTTGCTTCTGACCTTGAAATATCACTTCACTACCATCTTCCGTATACAATTTGACTTACTTCTTTTCACATCCAATCTGTGCATCACACTCGGTCAACCGATCCATATTCTTAATAGCCTCTTTCATATTTATATCAAAATTTTCTAACTCATGGTTAATTGATTTGTAATGGTTTGGTTACTCTTATCGTAATATTCGTTGAGAAAGGCATAATACAATCCTTGACGAAATGTCCTATCTTCCCACATCTTCGACATACAATCTTGAACTTCCGATTCTGACACTCATAATATAGTATTCTTTTCGATTACACTTGTAATTCTCTATATTTGACTTAGTACCATGTAATTGGGCTTCATCTTAAATTCTTTCTTCCGATAATGGAGGTTTTGTTGATCTGTACTAATTCATATCCTACGGGTGGCTACCTTGCCTTACTATTCCAGTTTTAAATCTTCCAAATCCTACATTCATTTTTAACTAAATTACTTGCCTTCTGTCAAAGAAATTCTAAAAAAAATTCTTGATTCTTTGCCTCCTTTTTCTTATTGTGGCATCCCACAACCCGGGGTACAGATTTGGGGCCACTAACTACAATCCACATAATACATACCTGGATATAAGCATACTATAATAAAATAAAACCCCTTAACCAAGATCATATACAGGTTATGGTATGAAACAAACTATTAAATTACATCGTTATAATCCAATCTCAGAATAAAATTTTTGTACAAATTGATAACAAACTGAGTTCGTCTGCCGAACTAGTTAACCAACCTCTAACAAGCTCAAAACCACTACCCGACCAAGTCAGCAACCCGAATGTCACCTCTCACTGCAGGAACAGAACTACTCACTTGACCACAAGGTCTACTCAACTTCTCTATTAACTGGAAAAAAAACAACAACAATGCAAGGGTGAGCCAACAGTGCTCAGCAAGCATAAACAGCTGAATCAACATCAAGAACAAAAGTACGTTCTGATCAACAAGAATAAGCATCATAGGCTTCAAAGGAATAAGGCTTTAAGCAATTCAAACTCAATGTATAGATTAGAATTGGATTTTTATATATTTAAAAAAAACAACAAGGTTAGGCTACTGATCAGTCACGCACTAAACCCGGACAAACGTACATAGCAATGTCCTATAATGGATCCACGGCACACATTGGCCTTATTAACTTCCGACCACGAATCTGGTCCGACCCCTTATGGTCCACATTTTAAAAATATTTCAATTCTATATCAAACGCATTAGGTGTCGGAGCAATCGATAACCTTTGCCAACCAAATAACTGGAAATCTCACGTTCCAGAGCAACAACTCATAATCCAAGAATCAATGAAGAATTCAAGATCAACAGGTGTCGACGAGTTCAACACGATATTTGGGTAATAATTAAGGAATAATACACTCAAAGGATATCGACGAGTTTGATACAATAAAAGGGTGATAAATTAAGAAATAGCAATAACAATAAATGTCGAAAAGATCGACAATAAATGGGGGGGACATCATAATCAAAATAATTAACAGTAATTTCACTTGAACAAGAAGTGAAAGGAAGTACTTGCCTGGTAATCACAGCTTAATCTGTCTAATTGTTTGGATGTCTCATTCAACCACTAATTTTCATACGTCTCATCCCCTCGGTTCTACAATCCTTATCTCACATCAATACTTCTGACTGACCTTTTTCTACTTTAAACATCTCTGGCAGACACACTAGATTCAAATAGAGTATTTCAATACTCAGTCAAACAATTTATCACTTTCATGACTCACTAACATATATTGCACGCAAATCACGTAACACTTAGACATTTAATCCCCACCAAACAGACCATACTATTTACACTTAGCATTTAATTGACTTCATAGACATTTTGAAATGACTCTCACTTTTGTTTCAACCTAAAACTGGACTTGGAATTTTTTAAAACAATTTTACAACATTTTTTGGATTTATTGAACCACAAATACATTTTTAAAACAACACACAGACTCTGCTTTCAAGCACAACTTGACTTCAGATATTTTTGAACACTTACAAATCATTTTCAAGATTTTTAGAAATTTTTATAGAATTTTTGAATCATTTTTTGCATTTTTAAACGATTTTTCACTATTATTAAATCACTGAAAACTATTAAATACTTAATTAAAAATTAAATAACCTTAATTAAATTAATTAAAATCATTTAACAATCAATTAATAAAATTATTTAATAAATGGTTATATTTATTAAATAATTAAATCAATTAATTATTAATTGAAATTAATTAAACTAATTAAAGTATTTAATTCTTAATTAGTTTTTTTCAAATTAAGTAAAATATACAAATAAATAAATGATTTTTGACATTAAAATACTCAAATAATAAATTCAGAAATAATTCTGAATTTTAAATCTTAATTTATAAAACACTTTTCTAATTTAAAAGAAAGCTTAATCTTTTAAAAGAAATTTTTAAAAATCAAATTAATTAGAAAGTAAATAAGGTTTTTACCAAAAATGCAAAAGTAATATTTCCTTTTAACCTTAACTGCCATGGTAAATAGTCAAAAAGTTAAAATCATCAATCTTTTACCATGTCAATACTAAAATAGGTCAAACACAATGAAGTTTATTAAAACAAAAATAAGAAAATTCAAGAAACTTATGAATGTTCTTCGATTTTGCAAGTTCCGGCCGAGTTCCCCAGAAACCGGCGACGTCCCAAGTTTCCAGCCAGCCAAAGTAACTTCCAGCGAGCCTAAACGCACCCCGATTACCCTTGTTTTAGCACGTTTTGCTTGATTTTTCACTCTACAATTCACAACACAACTCCCTACTACTCCTCTGATACCATAATATCCCGAAAACAACAAAACCGACGATCTCCGGCGCAATCGAAGTAAAATCCGGTGAAATACGAATCTCACTAAAACTTGAACCAAATTACATGTTTTATATATCAAATCAAAGATGAAGGAACCTACAATCTAACCAGGGCTTCAGATTTCATGAACAATCAACAGATTTCAAGATCGAATCAATAAAAAAAATCGAAATAAACTTTAACTCGAACTACAATATCTAGCAACAAAATGACACAATCATTGATGCAAAATGATTATATCTCATCCCCTAATACTATAGGAATCATCAGAACAATCAGAAAATCAAAGAATCAAAAACCCCTAATTCAAGAATTATGAACCCTAAAATTCGAAAAATTCAAATAAAAAAATATAAATTTAAGAATTTACCCTTCACTGATTTTGATGGTAGATTCGGAAAGTAGAAATCGAGGGCTTCATTTTGAGTATTTGCACGCTGAAATCGGATTCCAGAATCGCCTCCAAATCGCGATCGATCCTCAAGAACAATTTTTTGAAAATAATATTTTTGATAATTAAAATTAGTTTCTTAAATTTTCTTTTGTTTTTGGAATTGACAGGTGTACAGATTTGGATTGGATGGGAAGGATAATGTTTTGATTGGTCAAAAAAGTTACGAAATTATTTGGTTCCTGAAATGCTCGGAACCCTAATTAACTTTTAATCGGTTCGAAACACACCAATTAAATCAATTACGGGTCCGACTCAAACGAAAACATTTTGACGAAGAAAAAAAATCGAATCGATCATTGAAATTTTAAAGACTCATAAAACAAAAAAGAATACGAGTTTAGCTTTTTTGAGATTATCTGACGAATATTGATACGAAAATGATTTTAAATCGAAGCCCCGGGGATTTTGAAAACAGAGGTTATGGATAAAAACAAACTAAACCGTACGTCTTTCAAAAAAGTTAAAGATAATCATCTAGGAGTCTTATACAATTACTAAACACATCACGGGTCCCAACAATCATTCCCGTTCCTTTTATTCATATATAACGATAGCACCTCATATTCGTGGTTTAATTACCCGCCAAACCGAATCAAAATATTTATATAAATTCAAAATAAGCTAAAATAAATTATAATAAAATATCTTCACTTTGATCACATAATAATAACACATATCCTCAGATACCAATCAACATTTACACCTTGACTTGTCAAACGGGAATAAAATAATTGAAAATATTTTTATTCCTATTTACCAAAAATAGTATTTAAATAAATTTAATAATAACGGTTCTTACAGTCTTCCCCCCTAAATAGGATTCTGTCCTCAGAATCAAGCTAAGCAACAGGTAGGGAGACTTTTCTGACATCACACTAACAAGTTACCAAAACTCTCCCATCCTGGGACTCTTTCACCACATTCTTACTAACAGCACAGTACTAACTTACTTCTCCACACTCTATCTCTGAAATTCTACCAGTTCATATTCTATGACACAACGAAATCAAAACGATAATTCTTAAACATCACTGTATGAAACACATCGTGGATATGCTGCATATGAGGCATAAAATTAACTCATTGGCAACCCTCCCGACTCTCTTCAACATCTCAAAAGATCTAACGAATCTTGAACTCAACCTTCTTGGTCATCGAATCTCACTAATTCCTTTTTACGGAAATAGTCTCAACGAAATTTTGGTTCTCCTTTTTCACAATCTTCTTCCCCCTTAGCTAAGTTAGTATATTTTCTTCTGTCTACTTTGAGTTGTCGTCAACCATTCTGAATAAGTTCGATTACTTACTTCGTCTATGCCACCAACTCTGGTCCTAATATTTTTCGTCCATCAACTTTTCCCAACATATCGGAGATCGACACTCTCGTCGGTATAGCGCTTTGTAAAGCGGTAATCCAACATTGGTATGAAAACAATCGTTATATGAGAATTCCGTCAGTGGTAAATGATCGTCTCAATCGCTTTCGAATTCAAGTGTATATATTCTAAACATGTCTTCGCTGGTTTAAATCGTTCCTTTGCTTTGACCGTCTGTCCGAGAACGACAAGTCTTACTTACTTCTGACTCCGTATCTAGACCTTTCTTTAAAACATCTCTGAAACCTCGAATTGAATTCGTATCTCATATGAGCCATAATACTCCATTATAAACTTGATTCTTTCCTTAACAAATTCCATTAACAACTCAATTCTCACTCTTATAAAAACATTTTGGTTTGTTAAAGCTTTTGAAATACAGCCTCGAATATTTTATTGGTTTAAAATAAATTAAAAAAATAATTTTTATCTACTGAAAATATTTTTGTAAATACTTTTAAATCCATTTTTAAAATATTTAAAATATTAAATTTTAGAAGAATAAAAATTTGTAAAACCATATACCTCCGAAAATATTTTTATCCTTGATATATAAGATTTTAAAAACTGATAAACTTCATAACCTTGACTTTGACATAACCCACTACAAGAACAAAAATCTTGAAATAACTGGTTTTTATATCAACTCTCTTGAATTACAGCCCTACTCAATACCAATCACAAAACAATTCTCACTCCAACAATTTCCAACAGTTATCATGAAAATTTGACTTAACATGCGTCAAATCAATTATACGCCTTCAACAAAGAACTCATGAGCTTCAAAACTCATTTAAACTATACTCATTCCGCGTTCTCAGAAATTATCTTCTGAAACATAACTCTACGTACTCAACAAGTTCTCGAATTTAACTACAGAACTTACGACATCTATTCACAACTTGCATTTCGAAATATTCCGAACCAAAATACACGTTCACCATTTATCCTTCTGACTATTCACTTCTTTTCCCATCATCTCACTCACATCCTGGTTCTTTACCGCATCTCGGTACTTCCCAACTCTGATAGCTCATTTTGAAATGTTCTGACGTATATCACTTTCATTTATAGAGCTAGGCACACAAGCTTCCACTTCTAACGTCTTTTCTATCGAAGATCAAACATGACCTATTCGTGAAATGAACTATGTCCTGTACTCAACGACTCAAGTACTAACCCAATCTTCCACAATAATTCGCATATATATATATATATATATATATATATATATATATATTATTAAAATGAAACTTGCCTCAAATAAAACTTTGAGAAGAAGAATATCAAGAAATCCCCCAATCATTCTTACACCACTTTCAACGTACAATGTCAATCGAGAAAGGAATAACTGGGAAACTTCTATCCATCCTTAATCCCATTGTTTTACTAAGCACCCAATCTTGATCGAGAGAGAAAACAGCTAACTCTGATATCCATAATTTCGAAACTAATGACCATGAAAATTATCACGATCAACTCCAACTCTCGTGTTGAACACTTCTGCTCATGAATACAACAAATACCTTCTTAGGGCAATCCACAACCTTAAACCTTATACAAAACATCACAGCACATCACAAAGTTTTCTTACTCATCTAGTTAAAAGCTTCCGATGATCTTCCAAATTTCCGATTAATCTTGCAACACTTCCGATCTCTACTGGCATAGATCTCTTTCCATCCAAAATTTATATCAAAAATTCTTGTGCATAATCTTCCTCTTCTTGAAATCCCTTAAATTATTTTCAAATGATCTGCATGCTCTTCACCAATCTTCAAATATCTTGAAAGGTCATCTGTAACCGTAATTATAATTTCACACACATACTACTTCTTTTGCGAAAATCCCTTTAATTAAATTGCTAGCTCCAACATTTCCTTTAATGTCATCCAATATTGAACTCCATGAAACTGATTCTATATATGAAATTAAATAACGAACACACTCTACCTCTTTGTCTGTTGACAATCTTGGTAATCCATTAAAGTATACATTCAAAATCATTAACAACAAATCTCCTCTGGTTTAACCGTCACCTCTCGGATATCCCCCTCTGTGTAAAACAACTTTATAATCTTGATATAATATTCTACTAGTTTGCATGATTGTTTAAGACTTCTTTGTCTACTTTCAGCCTCAAAACACTACTTCGATATCTCTTTGAAATCATAATCTCACTTTCTTGTCCTCACAATTTGCTTGTATTTGTAGTTAGCTAATCAATCAAATCCTGAATCACAACGATAACAAACAGTATCGACAAGTTCGATACGAATAATTGGGGTCATAACATCATTATCTTGTCTAAAGAGAGAATTCACTTGAGCGAAAATAAAAGATATAAATCACAACAAGATTTTCAACAATAGAAATTCTCAGTTAGAGCAAAGATATGGTCATGTACTAAGCATTTAATAAAATTTATCTACACATTGCAAGGTTTGACTCAGCATAAGCGAATGAAATAGTTTAAAACGATTATTTGTAAAATAATTCCAATATGGTAAATTTCAGATCAGTTTGACGAAAACATCCCCTAAAGAGGGTCCATTGGTGATAATATGTTAAAATCAGGAATTTCGTTAACAGGTATTTATAAGGATTTTAAAACTTGGATTCTCTCCATTTAGAGAATTTCTTAAACATTTTCGATGAAAATAAAAGAAATGGCGTTCCACTGAGGAATCCAATAACATACCATGAGTAAAGTATTTTGTGGAAAAAGATTATTGGTAAGATTCTTTGAAAATTTGGTATCTGAACCGAGGGTAGGGAAAATTTGCTAATTGAAGAAATACATCAATTTCTAAATATACTTGACCACATCATTTTATACAACAAAGAAACTGAATTGCATCACTTGAACAATAAGTGAAGAGCAATAACACTTGCCTGGATTTACGAAATTCTCGATCTTAAACCTTATCTTTAACTCAACTTCTCGTCAGCCTCTACCCTTTACATGTGGGCTTCTTACTCGTCCCTACCTCCATCTTTACTTCATAACTTGCTAATCTTCACGTCAATACCCTCGTTGAATTCGCTAATTATCCTTCTATTCGACTTTCCGCTTACCCGTTCACTGCTCTTAGCCAGGTCTCCTACCCGTACCTTTACAAGGTCAAGTACCATTTCAGTATCAAAACAAGAAAAACCTTATTGTTTGCTCTATTCAACCCTACGCGTCCTATAACACTTATACATATATCACATATAGACATATCCAAATTGTATTCATAAAATAGTTATAGTATAATCAACTAAGTCAAATAAGCACTTAACACAGATGGCCACTCAATACTTAAATATTATCCAGTGGCAAACACTTCAAAACAATACCACATCTCAAATCTTCGCATAAAAATAGGACTATCAACCTATTTTCCAATTCAACAAATTTACCTTATAAATCATACGAAAATAAAGTTGCTTCAACTTGTAGCAACATAAAAATAAACAAATAAGAAAAGTACCCGCCTAGACTTGCTGCACCTAAACAATTAAGAAAATGATCCACCGAGACATGCGGCAACTAAACAATTAAGAAAATGATCCGCCCAGACATGCAGCACCTCAACATGTAAGGAAAATAAACTAATAGTTTATCCTTGCTATATAACATTTGAACTCCATGCAACCAGGAATTAAACTCGTATTATAAGAAAACTTTCGACATCCACCAATAATTATAATTTGACTGATCTAATTTAAACCCATATACATGACCAATAATCATGTAACCACATATACTTCACCGCCGGGTACTTTACTACCACTAAACGAAAATCACTTGTCCACACATAGATCAACACCAATTAATTGACAATTATGCCATACCACAATTACTACGATTCCACTTACAGCACATAGCACATAAACATTTACAACTTAGTAACTCATATAAACTCCACATACTATATGACAATTAATAATTAACCACTAACGACCACTAAACCCGACATATTATCAAATCCATGATTAATACCAAGTAACCGACAATTATGACATTCAACAAATACTCTAGCTCAACTCACAACATTTAGCACATATATATTACCAGAGCCATTTTCAACACGTAAGGCCATATGAACTCCAATTATTACACAACAATAATAATTAACAATAACAATCACTAAACTCGAACATATATCGGACTCATAACTAAACCCAACAATTATAATTAATCACCATATGCTCTCCGAATTAAATTATAGAAATTACAACAATATATACGCAATTAAATCTATTTAATTATTAAAATCAAATAAATAAAATAAAATATACACAAACGTATGTATCCGAATTTAAACCTCCGGTGAGCCACCACGGTTGTCATCGTCGGAGAATCAAGCCACCGGAAAACCACCCCCAAAATCTCTCTTCTCTCTCTCTCTGCGACTCCTGCTGCATACACCACCAACACCCCCAGCCTCTTTCTTTCCCCTTTTCTCTCCTTCTTGTGCTGCGCCCAGACTTCACCCGGCGCCTCCATCGCCGCCATCCACCGCTGCGCGCGCAGTGGTCCCCTCCTCTGCTGTACCATTTTCGAGTTTCCCCTTTCCCCTGCACAGTCTCCATCTCCCACACCCCAGCTAGCTCACACATCACACACACTTGATTTGTATCTATATATGCATATATATTTGCTTAATTGAATCCCCACCCCCAATTTTGCATAACCCTAATTTTTCCCCCAAATATTTCTCTCTCCCCGATTCTGCTGTGTTGCTACGTTTTAGGATAATGGGCTTGGCCCAATACACATATATTGCTGCTATCTCTCCATCCGGGCCCAAATAAAATGCTATCGATTCGTCTTTTAAAACTAACAAACAACTTCAATAAATCGAAATTAAATAGAACATTGTAAAAATTAAACTTCTCACTTTTAAAATAAAGAATATAAAATTACGAGCATGCACATATTTTTAAAATATTTTTTGGATAAAAAATGAATTAAATATGGATTTTACAAGTTTTAATCCTTTAAATACAATAAAACTCTTAAAATCATTTTAAAATACTCAAACATCCAAATTAATTCTCCCAATAATTTTAAAACTAGTCAATAATATAAACATAATATTACAAAAGATTTCATGATTTTTAATCACTCCAATAATTTTATAAAATTGTCAGAGGATCAAAAATGCACGATTTAAATATATTTAAACCTTAAAAAATACAAACAAAAATACACCGACTTACACGACATACACAAATTATCACGGGAGCACATAAACACAATTTCACATATATTCCACCTTTCCAACAATATCCACATAATAAAATTCATAATTTAAATAAACAAATATTTATAAAATACGAAATTTTTTTAGGGCGTTATATCCTCCCCCCATTAATAGGATTCTGTCCTCAGAATCAATCCTAAGGACACAAGTAACAGTACTTCTCAAGCATCTTGCTTCTAATTTCCGAGGTTGTATCTTCAACTCTAGGATTTCTCATATCAAATCATACTTTAACAGGCTCGTCTTGTGAGCCCTCAAATTCCGACATAATCTTAGACTTTGTTTTCCGAGTCTCATTAACTCTATACGTTTACCTCACATAGGCGAATATCTTTCCTCCGGGAATCGACACGACCTTTTCGTGTAACGGACTATCCCTTGCGTAAAAACTTATAATACAACGCTAATCATTGACAATAACGCAAACGCATAATCTGCCTTGACACGCAACAACCTACACTTGGTACAACTCCCTTGCTCTTACTTATAATCACACGGTTCAGATAAACTTCGAGAAAAGAAATCTCAAGAAATCCTCCTGTCATTTTTATTCCACTTTCCACGTGCAATGTCGATCGAGAAGGAAATAACTAGGAAATTTCTATCTATTCTTAATCCCACTATTTCACAGAGTAACTAATCAAAAAGCTTAATCTCATATCACCTATTCTCCGTCGCATCTTTGATATCGAACAACACATTTAACTTCCGCTGCATGACATACACGTCAACCACAATTCGGTTCACAATTCAATTTGTCATCTCATCAAAACATTAGTTGTTAAAACATTTGAAAGAAATCTCGAACATTTTGTTGGTTTAAAACAAATCAAGGATTATTTTTAGTTACTGGAATTCCTTTTGAAAAATATTTTATAAGAATCATTTTAAAAGAAAAACATTAAAAATAATAAAGTTTTAACCAAAAAGCTTTGAAACAAAATTTCTTTAAAAACATTTAATCCTTGACCTTTAAAATTTTGAAAACTAGTAAACTCCACCTTTGACATAACTTTCCACAATCATCATGGTGGAAACAACTTGTTTATAACTTCACTATCCAACGCCCTCTGAAATTGACTTCTAATTCGCAACTTTGCATACTTGACGAGTCCTCAAATTTGACTCTATACATTACAACTTCAATATTTAACACCATTCACTTATTCACAGAATCATAATATCCAATATTCACTTTAAAATTCTTGTGCAAAATTTTCTTCCTTTTTTTGGAACCTTTTAAGGTCATTCTCGATTGGTTTGTGTACGCTTCACAAGTCTTCGAATATCTTGGAATGTCATTTATGAACATAACTAAATTCTTCGTCCGAATGTTGTTTGAAATCTTATTCATTGGGATATGCTCCGACATAACTGTTTTCTCTTTGATATCTCCTTCTTGGGCAAAACAACTTCACACCTTCGATATAACAATTTCTTGATCTGCCTGATCGTTAAGACTTCTATGTCTGCTTCCGGCTTCAAAACACCGCTTGTTCATCTTTTAAAATCAAAGCCTCATTTTCTTATCCCTTTCGATTTGCTCGTACTTCGTTGTTAGGAAATAAATCCAATCCTGAATCATACTTAACTCTTTTTACCGTCATCACATTCAACTTCTTACCAACTTCCTTCATAATTATGTTGAATTTCCAGATTCATAATAATTATAGAAAACCGTCTTGTCATTCTTATTGTAGGTTGCACTAAGATTGATATGATACAATCTCTGGCAAAAATTCTTGTCTTTCCAAGCTCATAGTACGTCGCTTTAATTTCTGACTCTATCACTTGTTACCACACTACTCTTCTGGTTACAGCCACAATTCTTAACATTCATCTCAACGAAATCTCTATAGGCTTTTCTCTCGAAATCTTATTCTCTGATCAGGGGGTCTCGTTAATCTCTGTTAATTCTCATCCTATAAGCAACTATTTTGCCCTTATTCTTCTAACTCCAAATCCTCGGGATTCTACATTCTTCCCTTAGCTAATTTATATGTCCTTTGTTTAAACGCTTCTGAAAACTTCCTGGTTTTTCTATCTTTTTCTTCTCGTCATTTTGTTCCATCTTGGTCAACTCTCCTCCATCCTTAATAATCAGAATTCTTTAAATTGGCCCGCATAAGTTATTTACTTCATACAATCACCTTAATCCTTACCCCTCATTCCGTCTTAGTTCTTCTTGATAATTCTTACAAACCTTTCTGTTCTGCTTCACTCTGCTTTACTCAAATCATCTCTCCTTGATTCTACCATCTTATGCCCTACATCGGGTTCAAAACATTTAAAGTCTTATAATGTTCCAGTTACTGCCTTCGCCATTTAATACGTGCCCAAAGCGTTCTTCCATCAATACTGGATATCCTGTACCAAACATCTCCATTACTATTCTCTTTACTCCCTTTCACAGTATCTGCAATCACGTTTTCTTATTTACTGCTCCTTTCTTTATTCAATTCTCAGTAATATTAATTTTTGTCCATGTTTCATCGATCCACTAAAAATAATCCAATTTTTGACACGACATATCTGTCTTAACACCAAATTCTCAACTTGCAAAATCCATTCTTCGTCAATATAATGGTAGTCTTAATCACTTATGCTGTCGTAACGTCTATCTTTGCATCTCTTCACCGCTAGCAATTCTAAAATCATTAAGGTTTCTGACAAAGGAATTCAATAGAATGAATGAGCATCAAGCATGAATATACACTGGGTTTGTTTGATAAAACTTTTATTGAGGAGTTTAACCGAGAGATCAATATGGTCTTTGAACTATTATTATCTGGTTGCATTTGTCACTAGGTTAACCACCCTAGTACATAAAGATGACCAATCTTTAGTACTTTCATGACAAACACAATCAGTGGCGTCCCACCGGACTTCTATCACAAAGATGAGATGTCCCTGAATCCCCTATTTGTATAGGTTGTTCATCTCAGTTGAAATAAAGAAAATCAAGTATTCGTGAAAAATGGAAGGAATTCAAGAATTTCAAAAAAACAAATTGTGAAATGTTGGATCAAGTACCCTCTGAGGAATATAGATATTTTGAAAGAACGAGATTGAATTTCGAATAAAACTTGATATATAAAACTCATCATCAATTAAGGTATAGTGGACTTTTCAATGGATGCATCAACTATTGATCAGACAAACAGTCAAGAAATTCCTAATTATTCATAATCTCACTCTTGTCGACTAAGCATTAATATACTTAGCTGCCAAAACCGGCCTGACAATCATGAGTTGAATAAATAAGAAGATCTCAATTCATTCTCGATTTTAGACTATAACGACCTAGAAAATTCACGAATTTAGAATTATTTATTTAATATAAATGACGTGTTTATTACGTTAATATGGTTGGAAAGGTGGATGTATGTGAATTTGTGTTTGTGGTTATATGATGATTTGGGTAAGTTGTGAAGGTCGGTGTATTTTTATTTGTATTTTTGAGGATTTAAATATATTTAAATCATGCATTTTTGATCATCTGGCAATTTTATAAAATTATCGGAGTTATTAAAAATCATGAAATCTTTTGTAATATTGTCCTTATATATTTATTGAGTTTTTAAAATTTTGGGGTGAATTAATTTGGGTGTTGTGGTATTTTAAAATGATTTTAAGAATTTTATCGTATTTAAAGGATCAAAATTTGTAAAATTCATATTTAATTCATTTTTGATCCGAAAAATAATTTAAAAATATGTGTGTGCTCGTAATTTAATATTCTTTGTTTAAAAAATATAAAGATTAATTTTCCCAATTTTCTATTTATTTTCGATTCGTAAAAGATGCTTATTAGTTTAGAAATCGAATAAGTAGTATTTTTATTTGGGGCCTAGAATAATTGTTATAAGCAAATAAGAAGATTTTGGCCAAGCCCATTAAGCAAAACATATCAGCAGCAGAAAAAAAAGAGACGGGGAGGGCGAAAAGAAAAGGGGGAAGAAAAAAATTAGGGTTTCTAGAAATGGGAATTGGGGGAAATTCAATTGGGAAAGATTATAAGAGTAATTAGTGTATATATACATATATATGTGCGTATATGTGTGTGTAGGAGGCTGGGATCGAGGTAGTACGACGAGGGGAAGGTAACTGAGCAGCAAGGGAGGGGACCACCGCGCGCGCAGCGGTGGCTGGCGGCGGTGGAGGCGCGGGCAGCCGGAGACACTATCGCAGGTGAGTCTGGGCGCAACAGAAAGAAGAAAAAAAAGGGAGAAGAGAGAGAGAGAGAGAGAGAGAGAGAGAGAGAGAGAGAGAGAGAGAGAGAGAGAGAGAGATATGGGAGAGAGATTGTTGGAGGAGATTGGAATCAAAAGGTATAATTTCTTGTTAAATTATTTATTTATTTATTTTCAATTTTCCGATGTAAATGTGCAATATTCATTTTAGAATAATTATATGTATTGTGGTAATTAAATCGAATTTAAAGTATTGTTGTAGTTGAATTAGAATTAAAATTGTTATAAGATTGTTCTAAATTTTGTAGTTTAATTCGGAAAGTTTATAATTTATTATGATTGTGGAGATTTATTGTGAGATTATGTAATGATTTTCATGAATAGATTAAATTGTAAATTATGGATATTGTTTTAGTTCCGTGATTTAATTCGGAGAATTCATTAATGTCGATTATGATTATTAGAGTAAAATTCCCGGATTTTAAATTTAGAAACTTGTTTAGTAGTAGAGTTGTAATTTCGGAAGTTTGAGTTTGGGAACTCGAATAATATCCGGGCTTAATGCTTGTTGGTCGTTAGTTATAATTGTTGGTTAATTATAATTTAGGTATTAATTAGGGATCGATAGTATATTGGGACTAAATGCAAGTTCGATTATGTGCTTGGATTTAGTGATTGTTAATTGTATTTGTTAATTGCTAAGCGTTAATTGTTATACTCGCATAATGTGTGGTTATATGAGTTGGTCAGTTCGTAAGAGTCTATGTGCTAAATGCTATAAGTCAAGTCATAATATTCGTTAAATGTTTTGCTTGTCAGATATTTGGTGTCGAATATGTATTGATAATGCTTAAGCAGTAGATTTAGTTATAAATGTTAAGCAGTGATTTCTGAAAAAGTACCACTGGCCCTAGAGGTTATGTGATTTGTTTTGATTTAGTTTTCAAATGTAATCTATAGTAAAGTTAAACTGCTATTTTATTTCCTTATGTGTTTATGTGGTCAATGATTATATGTTATTTAGTTTAACTGCGAGGAGTCGTAAAGAGATCATAAGTTCTAAATGTCAATATTTAAGGACTTGTGTAATTCTCATCGACTAGATCCTCGGGCTTACGAATACCAATGATTGATTGTCACAAGTATAGTTAATATGCTCTAGTGGTATGATCATTGATATAGCATAAGTAATAGTTAGTGCTAGGAGTTGTTTCCTAGGGCTTACGAATACCAATGATTGATTGTCACGTGTATCATTAATATGCGTTAGTGATATGATCATTGATATAGCATAAGTAGTAGTTAATACTAACATAAATTATTATGTGTTTACTGCATGTCGAGGCAGAATTTCTTATGTGTTGAGGTGCCGCATGTCTGGGCGGGTACTTTCTTTATTTGTGCACTATTATGTTGCTGCAAGTTGAGGCAGCTTGATTTTTGGTAAATATATAGTTAAAACTCCTTGAGTTGTTGAATTGAAAAACAGGTGGATAGTCCGATAAACGAATACTACATGCCGAAATTTTCTAAAATTCCCCTGCAAATATATATAAATCTATTTAATTTATTTGATTTCGATGATTTGAATATGTTATTTTTTCTAAGGGTCTAGGTAAATTTGTAATAGTTGATGTGAAGAATTGGGGCGTGGTATTGTTTTGAGGTGTTTGCCACTAGATAGTATTTAAGTATTAAGTGGCCATCTGTGTTAAATGTTTATTTGACTTAGTTGGTTATACTAAGACTATTTTATAAAGGTAAAGGGTTATGTCTATGTGTGATAAATGTGCAAGCGTTATAGGACGCGTATGGGTAGAATAGAGCGAACAATAAGGTTTTGTTTAGTTTAGTACTGAAATGGTATTTGACCTTGTAAAGGTACGAATAGGAGACCTGGCCAAAAAGCAGTGCACGGGAAAGCGGAAAGTCGAACAGAGGGATAATTATCAATCGATGGGTATATTGACGTGGAAATTGGTGAAGTATGAAGGAAATATGGAAGTGGAATCGAGTAAGAGTCCAGCATGTAAAGAAGTAAAGATTGACTTGATATTGAGTCGAGGATCAATGTTAGGATCGATAACTCGTATATCGAGGCAAGTGTTATTGCTCTTCACTTATTGTTCAAGTGATGCAATTCAGTTTCTTTGTTATATAAAATGATGTGGTCAGGTATATTTAGAAAGTGATGTATTTCTTCAATTAGCGTGAAAAAGATTATTTTTCCCCACCCATACATCAAACACCAAATTTTTCAAAGAATCTTACCAATAGTTTTTTTTTCCGCATATCATTTTATACATGGAATGTTGTTGGGCTCCTCAGTGGAATGCCCTATCTTTTATTTTCCTTGCAAATGTTTAAGGGATTTTCTAAATAGAGAGAATCCAAGTTTTAAATCCCCATAAATACATGTTAATAAAATTCCTGATTTTTAACACAATTTCTCCAGTGAACCCCTTCTTGAAAATGTTAACTAATTTGAAATTGATCATCATGTAATTATTTTTACAAATAGACGTTTAAATTGTTTTACTCGCTTATGTTGATTCAACCTTATCAGGTGTTGAAAGATTTTATTAAATGCTTAGTACTTGACCATATCTTTGCTTTAACTTAGAATTTCTATTGTTGAAAATCTTGTTGTGATTTATATCTTTTATTTTCGCTCAAGTGAATTCTCTCTTTAGACAAGTTAATGATGTTATGACCCCATTTATTGTATCGAACTCGTCGATACCCTTTGAGGTTATTATTCTTCAATTATTACCCAATTATCGTGTTGAACTTGTCGACACCTGTTGATCTTGAATTCTTCATTGATTCTTGGATTATGAGCTGTTGTTCTGGAATGTGAGTTGTCCAGTTAGTTGGTTGACAGAGGTTGTCGATTGTTCTGACACCTAGTACGTTTGATATAGAATTGGATTGTTTTTAAAATGTGGACCGTAAAGGGTCGGACCAGATTCGTGGTCAGAAGTTATTAAGGCCAATACGTGCCGTGGATCCATTAAAGGACATTGCTATGTGCGTTTGTCCGGGATTAGTGCGTGACTAATCAGCAGCCTAGCCTTATTTTTTTTTAAATAAATAAAAATCCAATTCTAATCTATACATTGAGACTGGGTTGTTTTGATACCCGAGTCCATTGAAGCTTATTCGATTAGATCTTGCGATCAGTTCTTATTGTTGATACACCTTGTTCCAGTAATGAAATGTTAGTTCCTTGTGGTAACAAAGATATTTGACTTAGTTGATACTTTTCGAAGCATATGATAATTCTTCTGGATTTTCAAAACTTATATCTGTTGTTAACATTGTATCACTATTTACACTTGCTGAGCATTGTTGGCTCACTCTTGTTTGAATGTCTATTTTCTTCAGTTAATAGAGATGATTAGTGAGCTTGGTAGCCAGTCGGTATTACTCTTCCAATAGCGAGAGGAAATGTACAAGTTGTGGATTTCGGTGAATAGTGGGTTGGGAAATTGTCAAGGTTGGATATCTAGTTAGACAGTGATCTTGTTTATTCACAAAAAATTGCATAACCTTTTATTCTGAGATTGGATTGTAATAGTAATATGATAGTTTGTTTCATACCATAACCTGTATGCGATCTTGGTTAAGGGGTTTTATTATTATATGTTGTTTATATCCAGGATTGTATAATGTTGTTAGTGGCTAGTGGCCCCATATCTATAACCCGGATTTTGGGATGCTACAAGTTGGTATCAGAGCTACAGGTTATGGTCACTGAAACAGATTAGGAGGGTTAGGGTACGTGTATGTGATAGACGTAGTGTAGAACGGTTTAGGATAAGGATCGCGTTAGGATACTTCGGCAAGCGTTACGACGTTAATCGGTCTTTCGGCTTATCGCGCGAGCAGAAGTTCGAATCGTTTAAGGATTGGGCTATTAGCAAAACAGTAAACCCGAAGCGGCATAAGCTAAGTGGACAGCTGGAGCTATCAGTCCGGGGGACGTTATCTCGAGATTTTTGCGTAGAGTCTAGAACTTTCTACGGTATTAGTTTCGATGTGAACGTTTCGGAGATGGTACAAGAAGATTAAGAATGCGAAGTGGGAAGTGATTACTAGCAAGAATTGGAAGTTGAGCGTAATTGTGCAACCTTAATCGTTGATTCATTCAAATTCATTGCTTAAAGAAATTTCTTAGTCTTCTTTTGAATTGTCGTAAATTAATTCCCAGTTGGTATCGTTGTTGAGGCATTTGTTGTGCAATAACGGTCCAAAATCGAGAATGAATTGAGATCTTATTATTTATTCAACTAATTATTGTCAGGCCGGTTTTGGCAGCTAAGTATATTAGTGCTTAGTTGACAAGAGTGAGGTTATGAATAATTAAGAATTTCTTGAATGTTTGTTTGATCAATAATTGAAGCATCTATTGAAAAGTCTTTTATACATCAATCGATGATGAGTTTCGTATTCAAATTTAGTCAACTTCAATCTCGTCCTTTCATAAATATTTGAATTTTTTAGAGAGTACTTAATTCAATTTTACATGAAGATTTTTGAAACTCTTGGATCCCTTCCATTATCATGAATGCTTGAATTTCTCTATTCCAGCTGAGATGAACCTATATAGATAGGGATTCAGGGACATCTTATCTTTGTGATAGAAGTCCAGTGGGACGGCACTGATTGTGTTTGTCATGAAGGTACTAAAGACAGGCCATCTTTATGTACTGTGGTGGTTAACCAAGTGACAAATACAACCTGATAATAGTTCAAAAGATCACATTGATCTCTCGGTTAAATTCCTCTATAAACGATTTATCAAATAACTCAGTGTATATGAATACTTGATGCCCATTCATTTTATTGACCTTCTTTGTTAGAAATTTGATGATTTCAAAATTTCTAATGCTGAAGGGATGTGAAGCTAGGCGTGACGACGTCTTAAATGATAGAAATTGCAAATGCATTGACGAAGAATTGGTTGTGGAAGTTTAAGAATATAGTGATTAAGGCAGATATGCCATGCCAGATTGGAATATTTGTTGGACCAATAAATCACGGACAAGATTTGTGGCTAATGAGAATTGAATAAAGGAAAAAGGGACAGCAAAGAAAAGCACATGATTACAGATTCGGTTAAAAGATGAAAAGAGAATGGTGACGAAGATGTTGGGCATGAGATGTTCAATGTTGAAGAAAGATTATTTTGGACATCAATTGAAGGGCAAAGATAGTAGATAGAATATCACAAGATTTTGAATGTTTGAGCCGTTGTTGGACATAAGATGTTAAAAATAAGAAGGATGACTTGGATAAAGCAGAGTGAAGTGAAACGGAATGGTTTGTAAGAATTATCAAGAAGAATCAGAATTGAATAAGGAGTAAGGTGATTATGTGGAGTAACTAACTTATGCAAGCCAGGGTAGAAAGTAATGATTATCAAGGATGGAGGAAAGTTGACCAAAATGAAATAAAATGACAAGAGGAGAAAGAAGGGGAAACCAGGAAGTTCCCGGAAGTGATTAAGCAGAAAACATATAAATTAGTTAAGGGAAGAATGTGGAATCCCGAAGATTTGGAGGTAGAACAGTGGGAACAATAGATGCTTATAAGAACGAGAATTAGCAGGGGTTGACGAGACTCCCATGGCTAGAAAATAAGATTTCGGGAGAAGAATCCCTAGAGATTTTATTAAGACAAATGTGGGAAGCTGTGGCTGTAACCAGAAAGGCAGTGTGGTGACAAGTAGTAAAATCAAAAGTTAAAGCTATGTGTTATGAGCTTGGAAGGATGGGAATTTTTGCCAAAAATAGTATCATATCAATCTTAGTGGAATTATGAAGAGAGTAATAAGACTACTGCTATATGATTATCAAGAATCTAGAAATTCAAAATGATTATGAAGGAAGTTAGTAGGAAGTGTTTGTAATAACTAGAAAAAGAACTAAATACGATCCAGGATTAGATTTATTTCCTAACAACGAAATGCGAGCAAATTGTGAGGACCAGAAAAAGGGAGATTTTGACTTTGAGAAAGATAAAGGCGGTGTTTTGTGGTCGAAAGCAGACATTGAGGTCTTAACGATTAAGCAAATCAAGAAGTTGTTGTACCAAGGGAATGGATTTTTTTTGTATAAGGAGATATCGGAAAGGAGACAATTAAGTCAAAGCATATTTCGATGAATAAGATTTCAAACGACATTCAGACGAAGAATTTAATATGATCGTAGGTCACAATATCAAGATGATCGAAGACTCATGAAGCGTATGCAAATCAATCGAGAGCGATTTTAAGAGTTTCCAAGAAAAGGAGAAAATTTGGCACAAGGATTTTAATGTGAATTTCGAAAGTCATGATTTTATGGTTAATGTGAGTGGTGTAAATGTTGAAGTTGTAATGTGTAGAGTCAAATTCGAGGACTCGTCAAGTATGTAGATTTACGATTCTAAAGTTGATTTCAGAGGACGCGGGGTAGTGTATTTTGAATAAGATATATATACGATTTAAGGAAAATGGTCATCAGTTCGAAATGGTTACTCAGTAAAACAATGAGATTAGGGATGGATTGAAGTTTTCTGATTATTTCCTTCTCGAGTAACATTGAACGCGAAAGAGGAGTAAGATGATTGGGAATTTCTTAATATTCTTTTCTCAAAGTTTTATTTGAGGAAGGTTTCGCTTAGGATATGTAAATAAATGGTGAAGCGTTATAAGTTGAATATGCATGTTGATAAAAGCGGGAGCTTGTTGGGAATTGTTGGAGTAAGAATTGCTTCATGGTTAGTATCAAGTGAGGTTTTGACCTCAAAAGAATTAATATTACAGATTGGTTAACTTAATTTTGTTCTTGTATTGAGTGAAGTCACAGTGAAGGTGACAAGTTTAAGCTATCAAAAGCTGTAAATAATCGAGGTTATGTTTCACGAAGATTTAGCAAACCAGAATATTTTATTAGAGTGAGAATCGAGTTGTTAATTGAATTATGCTTGATGTGCATCTAAGGACGTATGTGTTGATTGTAGTATCCGATTGCAAGGATGCGACTGAGAATGGACAGTATGATGTTAAGTTTCTAGATTAGGTAATCGGTAGAATGATGGGACTAAAGTCGGATAGAAATTTCTTAATTATTCCCTTCTCGATCGACATAGTCCATGAAAATGGAGTAGAAACGATTAAAGGATTTCTTGAGATTTCTTTTTCGAAGTTCTATCTGAAACCGTGTGATTACGAGTAAGAGCTGGAGAATGGTGCCAAGTGTAGATTGTTGTGAATCATGGCAAATAACGCGGTTGCATTATTGCGAAGGATTGGCGTGATAAAATAAGTTTTGACGCGGGGTATAGTTCGTTATACGGAAAGGTCATACCGATTTCCGGAGAAAAGATATTCGCCTAAGTGTGGTAAATGTCTAGAGTTAATAAGACTTGAAAACCAAAGCTTAAGGTTATTTCAAAATTCGAGGGCTCGCAGAGTGAGATTATTAAAGTATGAGATGGTATAAGGGAATCCTAGAGTTGAAGATACAGCCTAGGGAGTGGAACAAAAATATTTGAGAAGTATTGTGAATTGTGTCCTTAGGATTGATTCTGAGGACAGAATCCTATTAAGGGGGGAATGATATAACGACCTAGAAAATTCGCGAATTTAGAATTATTTATTTAATATAAATGATGTGTTTATTATGTGAATATGGTTGGAAAGGTGGATTTATGTGAATTTGTGTTTGTGTTTATATCATGATTTGGGTAAGTTGTGAAGGTCGGTGTATTTTTATTTGTATTTTTGAGGATTTAAATATATTTAAATCATGCATTTTTGATCCTCTGGCAATTTTATAAAATTATCGGAGTTATTAAAAATCATGAAATCTTTTGGAATATTGTCCTTATATATTTATTGAGTTTTTAAAATTTTGGGGTGAATTAATTTGGGTGTTGTGGTATTTTAAAATGATTTTAAGAATTTTATTGTATTTAAAGGATCAAAATTTGTAAAATTCATATTTAATTTATTATTTATCCGAAAAATATTTTAAAAATATCTGTGTGCTCGTAATTTAATATTCTTTGTTTTAAAAATAAAAAGATTAATTTTCCTAATTTTCTATTTATTTTCGATTCGTAAAAGATGCTTATTAGTTTAGAAATCGAATAAGTAGTATTTTTATTTGGGGCCTAGAATAATTGTTATAAGCAAATAAGAAGATTTTGGCCAAGCCCATTAAGCAAAACATATCAGCAGCAGAAAAAAAAAAGAGACGGGGTGAGAGAAAAGAAAAGGGGGAAGAAAAAAATTAGGGTTTTTAGAAATTGGAATTGGGGAAGATTATAAGATTAATTAGTGTATATATACATATATATGTGCGTATATGTGTGTGTAGGAGGCTGGGATCGAGGTAGTGCGGCGAGAGGAAGGTGACTGAGCAGCAGGGGAGGGGACCACCGCGCGCGCAACGGTGGCTGGCGGCGGTGGAGGCGCCGGCAGCCGGCGACACTGTCGCAGGTGAGTCTGGGCGCAGCAGAAAGAAGAAAAAAAAAGGGAGAAGAAAGAGAAGAAGAGAGGAAGAGAGAGAGAGAGAGAGAGAGAGAGAGAGAGAGAGAGAGAGAGATAGATTGTTGGAGGAGATTGGAATCAAAAGGTATAATTTCTTGTTAAATTATTTATTTATTTATTTCAATTTTTCGTTGTAAATGTGTAATATTCATTTTAGAATAATTATATGTATTGTGGTAATTAAATCGAATTTAAAGTATTGTTGTAGTTGAATTAAAATTAAAATTGTTATAAGATTGTTCTAAATTTTGTAGTTTAATTCGGAAAGTTTATAATTTATTGTGATTGTGGAGATTTATTGTGAGATTATGTAATGATTTTCATGACTAGATTAAATTGTAAATTAAGGATATTGTTTTAGTTCCGTGATTTAATTCGGAGAATTCATGAATGTCGATTATGATTATTAGAGTTAAATTACCGGATTTTAAATTTAGAAACTTGTTTAGTAGTAGAGTTGTAATTTCGGAAGTTTGAGTTTGGGAACTCGAATAATATCCGGGCTTAATGCTTGTTGGTCGTTAGTTATAATTGTTGGTTAATTATAATTTAGGTATTAATTATGGATCGATAGTATGTTGGGACTAAATGCAAGTCCGATTATGTGTTTGGATTTAGTGATTGTTAATTGTATTTGTTAATTGCTAAGCGTTAATTGTTATAGTCGCATAATGTGTGGTTATATGAGTTGGTCAGTTCGTAAGAGTCTATGTGCTAAATGCTATAAGTCAAGTCATAATATTCATTAAATGTTTTGCTTGTCAGATATTTGGTGTCGAATATGTATTGATAATGCTTAAGCAGTAGATTTTGTTATAAATTTTAAGCAGTGATTTCTGAAAAAGTACCACTGGCCCTAGAGGTTATGTGATTTGTTTTGATTTAGTTTTCAAATGTAATCTATAGTAAAGTTAAACTGTTATTTTATTTCCTTATGTGTTTATGTGGTCCATGATTATATGTTATTTAGTTTAGCTACGAGGAGTCGTAAAGAGATCATAAGTTCTAAATGTCAATATTTAAGGACTTGTGTAATTCTCATCGACTAGATCCTCGGGCTTACTAATACCAATGATTGATTGTCACAATTATAATTAATATGCTCTAGTGGTATGATCATTGATATAGCATATGTAATAGTTAGTGCTAGGAGTTGTTTCCTAGGGCTTACGAATACCAATGATTGATTGTCACGTGTATCATTAATATGCGTCAGTGATATGATCATTGATATAGCGTAAGTAGTAGTTAATGCTAACATAAATTATTATGTGTTTACTGCATGTCGAGGCAGAATTTCTTATATGTTGAGGTGCCGCATGTCTGGGCGGGTACTTTCTTTATTTGTGCACTTTTATGTTGCTGCAAGTTGAGGCAGCTTGATTTTTGGTAAATATATAGTTAAAACTCCTTGATTTGTTGAATTGAAAAACAGGATAAATGAATACTACATGCCGAAATTTTCTAAAATTCCTCTGCAAATATATATAAATCTATTTAATTTATTTGATTTCGATGATTTGAAAGTATGTTATGTTTGCTAAGGGTCTAGGTAAATTTGTAATAGTTGATGTGAAGAATTGGGGCGTGGTATTGTTTTCAGGTGTTTGCCACTAGATAGTATTTAAGTATTAAGTGGCCATCTGTGTTAAATGTTTATTTGACTTAGTTGGTTATACTAAGACTATTTTATAAAGGTAAAGGGATATGTCTATGTGTGATAAATGTGCAAGCGTTATAGGACGCGTATGGGTAGAATAGAGTGAACAATAAGGTTTTGTTTAGTTTAGTACTGAAATGGTATTTGACCTTGTAAAGGTACGAATAGGAGACCTGGCCAAAAAGCAGTGCACGGGTATGCGGAAAGTCGAACAGAGGGATAATTATCAGTCGATGGGTATATTGACGTGGAAACTGGTGAAGTATGAAGGAAAGATGGAAGTGGAATCGAGTAAGAGTCCAACATGTAAAGAAGTAAAGATTGACGTGATATTGATTCGAGGATCAATGTTAGGATCGAGAACTCGTATATCGAGGCAAGTGTTATTGCTCTTCACTTATTGTTCAAGTGATGCAATTCAGTTTCTTTGTTATATAAAATGATGTGGTCAGGTATATTTAGAAAGTGATGTATTTCTTCAATTAGCGTGAAAAAGATTATTTTTCCCCACCCATGCATCAAACACCAAATTTTTCAAAGAATCTTACCAATAGTTTTTTTTCCGCATATCATTTTATACATGGAATGTTGTTGGGCTCCTCAGTGAAATGCCCTGTCTTTTATTTTCCTTGCAAATGTTTAAGGGATTTTCTAAATAGAGAGAATCCAAGTTTTAAATCCCCATAAATACATGTTAATAAAATTCCTGATATTTAACAAAATTTTTCCAGTGAACCCCTTCTTGAAAATGTTTTCTTGAAACTAATTTGAAATTGATCATCCTGTAATTATTTTTACAAATACACGTTCAAACTGTTTTACTCGCTTATGTTGATTCAAACCTTATCAGGTGTTGAAAGATTTTATTAAATGCCTAGTACTTGACCATATCTTTGCTCTAACTTAGAATTTCTATTCTTCAAAATCTTGTTGTGATTTATATCTTTTATTTTCGCTCAAGTGAATTCTCTCTTTAGACAAGTTAATGATGTTATGACCCCATTTATTGTATCGAACTCGTCGATACCCTTTGAGGTTATTATTCTTCAATTATTACCCAATTATCGTGTCAAACTTGTCGACACCTGTTGATCTTGAATTCTTCACTGATTCTTGGATTATGAGCTGTTGTTCTGGAACGTGAGTTGTCCAGTTAGTTGGTTGACAGAGGTTGTCGATTGTTCCAACACCTAGTACATTTGATATAGAATTGGATTGTTTTTAAAATGTGGACCGTAAAGGGTCGGACCAGATTCGTGGTCAGAAGTTATTAAGGCCAATGTGTGCCGTGGATCCATTAAAGGACATGCTGTGTGCGTTTGTCCGGGGTTAGTCCGTGACTGATCAGCAGCCTAACCTTATTGTTTTTTTAAATAAATAAAAATCCAATTCTAATGTATACATTGAGATTGGGTTGTTTTGATACCCGAATCCATTGAAGCTTATTCGATTAGATCTTGCTATCAGTTCTTATTGTTGATACACCTCGTTCCAGTAATGAAATGTTAGTTCCTTGTGGTAACAAAGATATTTGACTTAGTTGATACTTTTCGAAGCATATGATAATTCTTCTGGATTTTCAAAACTTATATCTGTTGTTGACATTGTATCACTATTTTCACTTGCTGAGCATTGTTGGCTCACTCTTGTTTGAATGTCTATTTTCTTCAGTTAATAGAGATGATTAGTGAGCTTGGTAGCCAGTCGGTATTACTCTTCCAATAGCGAGAGGAAATGTACGAGTTGTGGATTTCAGCGAATAGTGGGTTGGAAAATTGTCAAGGTTGGATATCTAGTTAGGCAGTGATCTTGTTTATTCACAAAAAATTGTATAACCTTTTATTCTGAGATTGGATTGTAATAGTAATATGATAGTTTGTTTTATACCATAACCTGTATGCGATCTTGGTTAAGGGGTTTTATTATTATATGTTGTTTATATCCAGGATTGTATAATGTTGTTATTGGCTAGTGGCCCCATATCTATACCCCAGATTTTGGGATGCTACATAGACCGTCACTGCGCAATGAATGCCTTAGCAACGATACCAACCGGGAATTAATTTACGACAAGTCAAAATAAGAATAGGAAATGTCTTTAGGCAATAAATTCAACGAAATCAATGATTAGGGGTGCACAGCTACGCCTTTACTTCCAACCCAGGTCAATAATCACTTCTCATGTCGTGTTCATAACCTTCTCGTATCCTTTCCGTAACGTTCACTCTTAACTAGTATCGTAGAGACGTTCTAAAATATACGCAAAAAACTCAAGATAACGTCCTCTAAACTGGTAGCTCCAGCTGCCCACTCAAATTATGCGGCTTCGGGTTTGCTATCTCGCTCCTAGCCAAATCCTCAAATGGTTCGAACTCCTACTCGCGCACGATACGCCGAAAGACCGTATAACGTCACAATACTTGCCGAAGTATCCTAAGGCGATCTTTATCCTAAATCGTTCTACCCGACGTCTATCTTATACACGTACACCTAACCTTCCTAATCGGTTTCAGTGACCATAACCTGTAGCTCTGATACCAACTGTGGCATCCTATAATTCGGGGTACAGATCTGGGACCACTAACCACAAACAACATCATACAACCCTGGACAAAACATGATATAATAATAGAAACCCCTTAACCAAGATCACATACAGGATATGGTATGAAACAAACTATCAAATTACATTATTACAATCAACCTCAGAATAAAACTGTTATACAATTTTTATGACTAAATAAAAATCACTACCTAACTAGATATTCAACCTTGACAAATTCCCCAAACCACTATCCGACGAAATCCATAATCCGAACGTCTCCTCTCGCTGCCGAAAGAGTTATATCGACCGACCACAAGGCCCACCAATCATCTCTATAAACTGGAGAAAATAAACATTAAAGCAAGAGTGAGCCAACAATGCTCAGCAAGTGCAAATAGTGATACAATATCAACAACAATTTATAAGATCTGAAAACCAATAATAATCAACATATGCTACGAAAAGAATCGGCTAAATCAAATGTCTTATCATCATGAGGCATCAACATTGCTCCACTAGAATAAGGAGCATCAACAATGAGAACTGATAAAAGTTCTGATAGCAAAATATAATCGAAATAAGCTTCAAAGGGATCAGGTCTTAAGCAATTCAATCTCAATGCATGGATTAGAATTGGATTTTTATTTATTTTAAAAACAATAACGTTAGGCTGCTGATCAGTCACGCACTAACCTCGGACAAACGCACACAATAATGTCCTTTAATGGATCCATGGCACACATTGGCCTTAACATCTGACCACGAATCTGGTCTCCCCGAAGGGACTTCCGTTGACCATAATATGGTCTCCCCGAAGGGACTTTCAAAAACATTCCAATTCTATATCCAACGTACTAGGTGTCAGAACAATCGACAACCTCTGTCAACCAACCAACTTGCAAAACTCACATTCCAGAACAACAGCTCATAATCCAAGAATCAATGAAAAATTTAAGATCAACTGGTGTCGACAAGTTCGACACGATAATTGGGTAATAATTAAAGAATAATAACCTCAAAGGGTATCGACGAGTTCGATACAATAAATGGGTGATAATTAAATAGAAAACGATAACAAAAACTATCGACAAGTTCGATACGAATAATTGGGGTCATAACATCATTAACTTGTCTAAAGAGAGAATTCACTTGAGCGAAAATAAAAGATATAAATCACAACAAGATTTTCAACAATAGAAATTCTCAGTTAGAGCAAAGATATGGTCAAGTACTAAGCATTTAATAAAATTTATCTACACATTGCAAGGTTTGACTCAGCATAAGCGAATGAAATAGTTTAAAATGATTATTTGCAAAATAATTCCAATATGGTAAATTTCAGATTAGTTTGACGAAAACATCCCCTAAAGAGGGTCCATTGGTGATAATATGTTAAAATCAGGAATTTCGTTAATAGGTATTTATAAGGATTTTAAAACTTGGATTCTCTCCATTTAGAGAATTTCTTAAACATTTTCGACGAAAATAAAAGAAATGGCATTCCACTGAGGAATCCAATAACATACCATGAGTAAAGTATTTTGTGGAAAAAGATTATTGGTAAGATTCTTTGAAAATTTGGTATCTGAACTGAGGGTAGGGAAAATAAACGTTTTCCCGTTAATTGAAGAAATACATCATTTTCTAAATATACTTGACCACATCATTTTTTACAACAAAGAAACTGAATTGCATCACTTGAACAATAAGTGAAGAGCAATAACACTTGCCTTGATTTACGAAATTCTCGATCTTAAACATTATCTTTAACTCAACTTCTTGTCAGCCTCTACCCTTTACATGTGGGCTTCTTACTCGGCCATACCTCCATCTTTACTTCATAATTTGCTAATCTTCACATCAATACCCTCGTTGAATTCGCTAATTATCCTTCTGTTCAACTTTCCGCTTACCCGTTCACTGCTCTTAGCCAGGTCTCCTACCCGTACCTTTACAAGGTCAAGTACCATTTCAGTATCAAACCAAGCAAAACCTTATTGTTTACACTATTCTACCCATACGCGTCCTATAACGCTTATACATATATCACATATAGACATATCCAAATTGTATTCATAAAATAGTTCTAGTATGATCAACTAAGTCAAATAAGCACTTAACACAGATGGCCACTTAATACTTAAATATCATCCAGTGGCAAACACTTCAAAACAATACCACATCTCAAATCTTCGCATCAACAATTTATCCTTGAGACTATCAACTATTACATATCTACATAGACCCTTAGAAATCATAACATACTTTTAGATCACTGAAATCAAATAAGTTAAATAGATTTAGAGGGGAATTTTAGAAAATTTTGGCATGAAGTATTCGTAAATAAAACTATCCACCTATTTTCCAATTCAACAAATTTACCTTATAAATCATACGAAAATAAAGCTGCTTCAACTTGCAGCAACATAAAAATAAACAAATAAGAAAAGTACCCGCCCAGACTTGCGGCACCTAAACAATTAAGAAAATGATCCGCCCAGACATGCGGCACCTCAACATGTAAGGAAAACAAACTAACAGTTTATCCTTGCTATATAACATTTGAACTCCATGCAACCAGGAATTAAACTCCTATTATAAGAAAACTTTCGACATCCACCAATAATTATAATTTGACTGATCTAATTTAAACCCATATACATGACCAATAATCATGTAACCACATATACTTCACCACCGGGTACTTTACTACCACTAAACGAAAATCACTTGTCCACATATAGATCAACACCAATTAATTGACAATTATGCCATACCACAATTACTACGATTCCACTTACAGCACATAGCACATAAACATTTACAACTTAGTAACTCATATAAACTCCACATACTATATGACAATTAATAATTAACCACTAACGACCACTAAACCCGACATATTATCAAATCCATGATTAATACCAAGTAACCGACAATTATGACATTCAACAAATACTCTAGCTCAACTCACAACATTTAGCACATATATATTACCAGAACAATTTTCAACACGTAAGGCCATATGAACTCCTATTATTACACAACAATAATAATTAATAATAACAATCACTAAACTCGAACATTTATCGGACTCACAACTAAACCCAACAATTATAATTAATCACCGTAGGCTCTCCGAATTAAATCACAGAAATTACAACAATATATTCGCAATTAACTCTAATTAAATTACAAAAATTAAATAATTAAAATAAAATATACACAAACGTATGTATACCGAATTTAAACCTCCGGTGAGCCACCACGGTTGTCATCGTCGGAGCATCAAGCCACCGAAAAATCTCCCTCTCTCTCTCTCTCTCTCTCTCTCTCTCTCTCTCTCTCTCACTCTCTCTCTCTGCGACTCCTGCTGCATACACCACCAACAGCCTCAGCTTCTTTCTTTCCCCTTTTCTCTCCTTCCTGTGCTTCGCCCAGACTTCACCCGGCGTGTAACACCCCCAGATCCGGGGTTCGGGTTCCGGTCGTTACGGTCTCCATTACTGTTCACAATCCTTGAACTTACTTCAACTCAAAATAAATTACATCTTTATTGTTAGGTCCGATAAGATTGTAGAAGGGGGGGTTGAATACAATCTTTACCTTTTTATCGAAATTTGTCCTTTAAATTAAATTTGATAAAGACAAATTTATGTGCGGAATTATTTAACACAATTTTTCAAGTTGAATATAATTGTATATTAACTTGATGTGGTGTTACAAAATCAGTATAACAACTTATCAAGATGTTAATAACTAATTAGAAAATTCGACATGAACTTTTCTAATTTAGTTAATAATAATCAAGATAAGAACTAGGAAACTTAATTCGCTAGTAGTACAAGAATCACAAATAAACAAGTTCTATCGGATAGAATATCACAAAGATGAAGAACTTGAATTTCTGGGAATTGTTTAAGCTTTGGTGTTCTTGGTGTTCTTGAGAGAGAGAATTCTGGTCTTGATATTATGTTTCTGCTGTGTTTTCTCCGTTATGACTTAATCTGGTCTGTTCTGTTCTTTTATATCAGTAACAGGTCTTGCTAGCTTTCTGTAGGATATTTAAATGCTCCAGCATGACTTAAACTGCTTCCAAGACTTGATTTTCCTTCATAAAGACTTACACAAACCTCCATTAAGACATAAAATGTGTCGGTAAGACTTACAACAGCTGGCAGAGGTCGGTAAGACATTAATCAGGTCGGTAAGACTTAAACCAGGAAAGCTTCTGTCGGTAAGACTTAAATTAAGTCATACCGAATTTTTCCTTCTCCAAGACTTAATCTGTTTTTCTTTCTTTAAGTCATATTGATCCATTTAATTAATTAATGATTAATGAATTCATATTTAATTGATACAATAATTAATTTAATTAATAAATTAATTCTTCCAGAATTAATTCATTTAATTAAACCAACTAAATTAATTTATATCAATTATAAATGAATTTAATTAAATCAATAAATAATTAATTTAATTCTTACAAACCACTAAAGGTAGTAAAGAATTACCACTGATTTGTGTTGACGTTCGATGTACTGTCTGGTTCATGAACGACTAACATCAACGATGCTTCTTCACTTTTGACTTTAGGTTGTGGTTTGTTTCTTCTCTCAATTCTCTTGTACTGTAACCGATCTTCAAACTATCACTCGAAAAATCTCTGTCACTGTTCAAATGAATCCATTCACTTCAATGCTGTACTGGGGCTTAATCAGATAACTGAATCGTCTTCCAATGTATGACATCAAAACTATAGATTGACTTTTCTTCTTTCTTCTGACAGATAATACTTCTTGAGATTCCTGTGACAGTTCATATGTATATTTACTTATTACAATTTGGTTTAAGTTGATTAGGATCCTCTAACTACAAATAGGCTGAGTCATATGCCTTTCAATCTCCCCCTATTTGTTTGTTAGACAATAACAAACAAATTCCTAGAGGATACCTCAACTAATCCAACTTAACCAAATGAAAGATAAAACTTTAAATACTAAGTAAATATGAAAAAAAAGTTCTGGTTTATATTTAACATTTGCCAGATTCAAACATGAAAGATAAATACAAGATAGATGATCTCTAGACTGATCATATGATATAAATTCCTATCAAGATTTATCTAGGCTCTAAAGATATAACATGTAGAGCAATTCTTTTTCTTCAGTTGTCTTCTCTTCTGAATTCTCCTTCTTCTGGCTCATCTGTGACTTGAAGTTTCATGTGTAGATCAGAATCAATAAGACGTTCTCTTCTTGATGACAATCCTTGAGGTAAGACTAAAGGAATTCCAAGCTTCTTTCTCAGTTCACCTTGAAATTTCTTGTAATCTTTTATGTTCGTTTGTGCATAGGAACGAATGTGATCTGCAGCTATTACATTTTCTTCAGTCAAGTATCCATGATTTCTGAGAGCATATTCAGCATATACCAAGTGCTTTGCATGATGTTCGTATAACTCATCTGTCTGAAGATTGATTGTATGAAGTACCTCTCCCTTAAGAAATTTTACTTGTGGAGGTTCCTTAATCACTTCAGGTCCAGCTCTTTCAGCAAATTCTTTGAACTTTTCATGTAACAATACACCTAGCTCAGAAGATGTTCTTACCTTAGGCCTAAGTACCCATATCTCTGTCAGTGATCTGTCATAAAAGAACTGAATAGATACTCTGAATGTTCCAACTTTATGACAATCTACAAATATTACTAGCTCATCAGATTTGGGTTCAAATGCAGTAGTTATCCTGATGACTTCTACCTGTAAGGCCTTTATATACATTTCATGAATTGGATTTGCCTGTTTGAATTCTTCGAGAATTTGTCCAAGACGACGATCTTCATAATCAGAACTCTGAGGTGAATCAATTGCTCTTTGAGCACGTTCCCATTTGTCACCGCTCTTTAGTCTGATATATGTTTTTCTCTTCTCGACATTTATAGCATGTAATCTTTATAACGCTTGCTGTTCAGCTTTCTGAAGTTCTTCATTTCATGCAATTTGCTCTAAAGATTTTTGAAGTTTTTCTTCTCTCATTTGCAAATTAGCTTCCCTTTGAGCAAATAATTCTTCAGATTCTTTCTCAGCTTGTTGAGCTTCAAATTCAGATATCACTGGTCCTTCATCTTCCCAGTGACTAAGATCAGGTTCAGGAAGTTCTTCACCTTGATCAGCAAAAACATCGAAGTTATCCGGTTCACCCGTGTAATAATAACCTGTGTTCTTGTCTTGAGTTTCTTCTTCAGTTTCTTCAACTACTTTCTTCCTCTTATCATCACCTTGGTCAGATTTACCAGATTTTCCTTCTCCTCCCTCTCTTTCTTTAGTTTTATCTTGTGACCCCTTTGATTTCTCCCCCTTAGTTGAGGAATCCTCTACAGACTTATCAGTTGCCCCAGCTTCAGGAACTTGCTCATCATCATCACCACCCTTACTTGTAAAGAATTCAATTTCTTCATTTGTAGGTTTGCGACTTTGACTTACAAGATTAAACAGATGTCTTAACCCTTTAGCCTGATGTGCATTTTGCTTTTCGATCTGGTCCAGACGAGAATCAGTAGATTCCTGATTGTGCTGTACCTCTGACTGTAGATTATCAACTTTCAAGGAAATCTCAGAAATCAACATGTCTTGAGCAACAGTAATATCTCCAGAGTCATCAAGTGCCTTTTCATGAGAGAGTTCGAGAGATTCTATCTTCTTGGTGAAAGATGTCTTTAAGTAGTTTATGTCCTTCTTTATTACAGCAAGCTGACTATTGACAGAGGTGGATGAAGAAGATCGCTCACCCACTTGTGCTCTAAGGATTTCTGTTTCAGCCTTGCTGACTGCAAGTTCTTTCTCCAAAGCAGTTATCGTTTCTAATAATGAGAGAGTGTATGTGTCAGTGTGTGCGCTCACCTGACGTTCACTTTGAGATCCACTCACCCGAAGTGCATGTGTTTCACTCAATTTTATGGTATTCCTCACATCACTCCTCTCAGATTCCTTAGCTGCTTCCAGATTTGTACCTGCATGTAAAATCACCCTAGCCTCCTCTGGGAAGGTCAGTGGTGGTGCAATGGGAGTTCGCAAATCCCTGTCCTTAATCAAATCTACTTGAACATTTGAAATTGTTGACTGAATTGCTTCAGTAGTAGATTGATCAAGTTGCCTTCCACCTTCTCCAGTCGAAACTGCGAGTGGAAAATCCCTTGTGGGAGCCAGGAGTGTTTGTCCTGGGAGGGGAGATGATGGTTCTATTAAAGTTGGTTGAGAACCAAGATTTCCCTCTAAAGCCTGTGAAGACTCTTCTACCGTAACTATGGTAGGCACTGTCACATTTTCTATGTGCTCTCCTTGCAGTGTGTCCTGAGACTCATTTAAAGGTATGTCTTCCCCCATTGTGAGTAATAGGGGAGGTGTGCTTGACTCACTACAAGGTGCCACGGCCCTATGGCGAATTTCAATAGAATCATCCTGTTGAGAAGATGATTCTAGTAACTGTGTAACGGCCATATCAACTTCCATATCCTGTTGGGAGGATACAGACGGGCTTACAGTTGCCTCAGTTTGAGTTCTACTTTTCTTTTCTAGAGGCAGAGCTGTGGGTTCACTCATACTGCCACTACTGATTCGACTTCTTTTGACTTGCAATTTCTTTCTGGAGTGAAAAGATATGAGTTTTGTTGGTTGAGTGTTTGGCTCTACGACCTTGGTTAGAGGTTGTGGTACTACAACCCCTTGGTCAGACCTACCAACCACTTGGGTTCCAGAAATAGATTGAGAAGTAGTAGTTTGAGGAACAGAAGGCAATACCTGGTCAGCTGATTCCGCAACAGTCTCTGATGAGATGGGTTGATCTGATTCAGGTTCAGGGACAGATGCAGTTTCTTGCACTGGATGTTCAACAGCAAGAGCAGCTGGCTGAGGAACAATTTGCTGAGCAGGTTCAACGTGTTGATTGCATTGATTTTCATTATCAACAAGTATGTTTTCCACTGGTGGTTCAGGGTTTTGTTCTGGTTGTTCAGGTTCTGGTACAGGTTCAATAACAGGTAGTTGTATATAGTTTGACATGTATTGGGTGACAACTACAGGTATGTTTGTGAATTTAGGCTTGTTGCTGTACTCAGTGAACAATCTGGTAGTAGGTTTACCTGACGCCAGTGATTCTCCATTCAGGAATTGGGCTTGGTTTTCTAGTTCCACAAGATGATTAAAAATCAATGATAAGAATCTTGGATAATAACATGATACTTTATGTCCATTATCAAAATTCTTCTTTGCATTAATGATTCTTCTAACCATCGGAACACACAGTAGTCTGCCAATATTAATTCTTCGGTTGTGTGCAACTGCATATCCAATATGCTGCAAGAAAGATGGTAATACCCCGAAGTTCCCATTAGTAGTATTGGCAAAGACTCTACCTAGTGTGTCAAACAGATAATCCCATTCCTGAACAAAGTTCTTTTTATTCCAGACAGTTTGATCAGGATTGTCTTGATAGAATACACCATTTAAAAAATTTATCAAATCTTGATCTGATGGTAATTCTTCGAAATTATCAGTTGGAAAATTTAAGACCGTATTTATTGTATTTTCATTCACTGTGTACTGATTATCTCCGAAAGAGAAGACAAAAGATCTGTTATCATTAGAAATGACAGCAGTAGTACACATGATTCGCAAAGGTTCTATTTTCAGAGGAGCATCCAATCTCAAAGCATTGCGAACCAGTGAATTTTCATTTAAAAACCGAATCCACGGTCGAAAACGTTCAACTGAACATTTTTCTGGATCAAAATAACCGATTAAATTATGTTTAATAATTTCAAATCGATCAGCCATTTTAATCAAGATTTAATTTCCTTGAAAATTTTAGATTTTACAAATTTTTAATTTAAAAATTAATTTTTCGAATTAATAATTAATTAAAAATTCGAAATAATTAAAAGTTCTTCAAAAATTCTGAAAAATTCACACAATGATCCTTGTATACACACAAACACACGTATAATTTTAGTTTTGCAAGAATCGAATTCAAATTTTCAGAAAAACAGATCTTAATGTCGTTTTTTCCGAAAATAAAATTCTTCAAAATCGAACCAAAAGTCGATTTTAACCACTCAAAATACCGATAATCAAGCAAGGAGTTCAAATATGTGGTTAATTCGTGATTTGGTTGAGAGAATTCGGTCGAAAATTGGACAGAGTTCTTGTGTGTATCGTATGTATATGTTCTCTAAGACTTAACTTGAGAGAGACTTAAAATGAAATAAGACTAAAAACTACTAACTACTAAATATATATACTAACTGTTGAATAAGACTTAAAAAGAGAACTATTAAGACTTAACTACATTCAAACGAATAAGACTTAAAATGTTATCTAAAACTGAATAAGACTTAACTGTATTAAGACATAACTAATATGTATATATATTTGAATATGACTAAAAAAAAAATTCTATAATGACTTAATTAAAACTAAGATTAAATTAAGACTTAATATTAACAAGACTTAACTTGAATAACACTTAATCTAAAAATAGAAGAATAAGACTTAATTAATATACAGACCTGCGAATATGACTTAGATTTAAAACTCGGTAAGACTTAACCTTTTTAAGTCATACTGATTTTAAATTAAGTCATATTGACTGTTTTTCCTAATTTTAAGTCATATTAACTTTAAATAAACATTAAAAACACTATAAAATATACAATTAACTTATAAAAATAATAAAAATATTATATAAAATTAAACAAATAATAAAAATAATTATACATACCATATGCTAACCTATTAACGAAAACAAAGCAATATTAACAGGACAAACATTACAAAACATATGATAAATTAATTAATAAAATAAGAATAAATATCTACAAATATTCTAAAAATACAGAAGTATGAAGTATTAAATAATATGAATAAACAAAGTGAAAAATAACTAAACAAGTAAGAAAATCAGATGGTAAAATAATTATACAAGTGATTTCAAACAACAAATATTCACAGAATAATCACTTGCAAAATTATTAAAGATCAAATTTCAGATATTAACAGTATTAATTACTAGGACTGTTTAACATACCCAATTCACTAACAATTCTAGTGAATGAGGATTCATTAAGCGACTTAGTAAAAATATCTGCAGTTTGATCTCCAGAACCTACAAATAGTAGTTCAACTGTACCATTCATTACATGCTCTCTTATAAAATGATACCTTATGTCAATGTGCTTTGTCCTTGAGTGCTGCACAGGATTGCTTGCGATTGCTATGACACTTGTATTATCACATAAAATAGGAATATTTTCCAATACAATGCCATAGTCCATTAATTGATTCCTTATCCATAAGATCTGAGCACAACAGCTTCCAGCAGCTATATATTCAGCTTCAGCTGTAGAGTTGGAAACTGTTTGCTGTTTCTTACTGAACCAGGATACCAATCTTCCACTTAGGTATTGACAACTCCCAGATGTACTTTTCCTATCTACAACGCTTCCTGCATAGTCAGAATCTGTATATCCAATTAAAGTAAAACCAGATTCATTAGGGTACCAGATGCCTAAATTAGGCGTACCCTTTAGATATCTTAAGATTCTTTTGACAGCAGTGAGATGGATTTCTTTAGGGTTCGCTTGGAACCTTGCACACAAGCATGTGGCAAACATTATATCTGGTCTACTAGCAGTTAGTTAAAGCAATGAGCCAATCATACCTCTATAGCCTGTGATATCTACCTTGGCAGAACTTTCACATAAACCAATTTTGACAGCTATAGTTGATGGTGTCTTTGCTGATGAGCACTCCTCCATGTGATATTTCTTGAGGAGCTCCTTGATGTACTTAGATTGACAAATAAATATTCCATCTTGTCTCTGACTTATTTGTAATCCAAGAAAGAATTTCAATTCTCCCATCATGCTCATTTCAAACCTACCCTACATTAACTTAGAAAACTTCTTGCACAGAAGCTCATTAGTAGACCCAAATATAATATCGTCCACATAGACTTGGACTAGTATTATATCATTCTTATGTCTTTTAGTGAAGAGAGTTTTGTCTATGACACCTCTTATAAAACCATTTTCTAATAGAAATTCAGAAAGAGTGTCATACCATTTTCTTGGGGCTTGCTTAAGACCATAGATAGCTTTGTAAAGAAGGTAAACATAATCCAGATGATCTTGATCTTCAAAACCAGGGGGCTGTTCTACAAACACTTCTTCATCTAGCTTACCATTCAGAAAGGCACTCTTGACATCCATTTGATAAACTTTGAATCTTGAATAGGATGCATATGCCAAGAATATTCTGATGGCCTCAAGTCTTGCCACTGGAGCATAGGTCTCGTCATAATCAATGCCTTCAGCTTGAGAATAACCTTTAGCTACCAGTCTTGCTTTGTTTCTTATCACAGTGCCATCTTCATCTAATTTGTTTCTGAATACCCATCTTGTGTCCACCACTTTTCTATCTTTAGGTCTAGGTACCAGCTTCCATACTTCTAGTTGCTTAAATTGATTGAGTTCATCTTGCATAGCAATCACCCAATCAGGATCAGATAGAGCTTCTTCTACTTTCTTAGGTTCCATGACAGACAGAAACCCAAAATAATTACATTGATTCTGATAAGCTCTTCTTGTTTTCACACCAACATCTGGATCACCAAGAATCAGCTCAAAAGGATGAGCTCTATTCCAAACAGTTTGTCTGGGAAGAATTGATCTTGACGATTCGCCTTGATCTTCAGTATGATGTTGAGTATGACTTGTTGACCCTTCATTATCTCCCCCTGAGTTGTTGCCAGTTTGACTTGTTGATGGTTCAAGAGTATCAGTGGTGTCTTGAAAGTTATCATTGTTATCACCAGCATCACCTTGATCATTACCACCAACATTTGGATTATTATTATCAGCAACAACGTCAGGTTGATTGTCATCATCTGAATCTGAGTCTGACATATCATCAAACTTAAGCTTTTCAGATGGATCTTCATTTTGGATATTTGGAAGTTTTGTGTCATCAAATGTAACATTGACACTTTCCAAGGTTTTCTGTTGATCAATAAGATACACCTTGTAGGCTCTTCTAGTATAACCAATAAATATTGCTTCATGTGCTTTTTCTTCAAATTTACCACCTTGATCATCTCATTCTTTCAGCACAAAGCATTTTGTCCCAAATACATGGAAGTACTTGAGAGTTGGTTTCTTGTCATGTAGAGCTTCATATGGTGTCTTCATTAAGTCTTTATTGATAAGTGTTCGATTCTGGGTATAGCATGCAGTGTTGACAGCTTCAGCCCAAAAGCTCAATGGAAGCTTTGATTCACTTAACATAGTACGTGCAGCTTCAATCAAGGTTCTATTCTTTCTTTCAACTACCCCATTTTGTTGAGGAGTTCTGGGAGCTGAGTACTGTCTAGTTATACCCTTTTCAATGCAAAAGTCATTCAGAACCGCATTCTTGAATTCAGTTCCATTGTCTGACCTTATCGCTCTTACTGGACGATTAGAATCCAGCTCAATTAACTTAATGTGATCAACTACCAGTTGTGGAGTTTCATCTTTTGAGTTCAGAAATAGTACCCATGTGAATTTTGAGAAATCATCAACAATCACTAGAGCATATCTTTTCCTTGACATAGACATCACACTAACTGGACCAAACAAATCCATATGGAGAAGTTGTAATGGTTCAGTTATTGATGATATGTTAGTGCTCCTGTGAGTTGCCCTTTTTAACTTCCCTTTTTGACAAGCATCACATAGACCTTCCTGTGTAAATTCAATCGAAGGTAAACCTCTCACCAACTCTCTTTTCACTAGAGAATTCATTGTTTTGAAGTTTAGGTGAGAAAGTTTCTTGTGCCATAACCAACTTTCATCAGTGGATGCCTTTGAATAAAAACATCTAATTTCTTCTGTGCTTCCAGAGTTCATATTGGTTATGTACAAGTTTCCTTTTCTTACTCCAGTCAACTGCGGCCTTTCATTTCTCTTGTGTGATATTAGACAATTCTTCTTGTTGAAATGAACTTCATAACCTTTGTCACAGAATTGACTAATACTGAGCAAATTGTGCTCAAGGCCGTTCACAAAAGAGACATCTTCAACGATAACATTTCCAGCTTCTAATCTGCCATATCCATCAGTTTTACCTTTGCTGTTATCTCCAAAGGTAACGACTGGGCCAGCCTTCTCCACCACATTTGTCAGCAGGGCTCTATCTCCGGTCATATGCCTTGAACATCCACTGTCCAGAATCCACATGACTCGTTCAACCTGTTTCAAACCCTGCAATGACAAATTGGTTAGACTTTCTTCGGAACCCAAATTTGATTGGGTCCGGAGTACTTAAAGAATTAACCTTTATCAGGTAAAGCAACACTTTTTATTTTAACAACATTTTCTTTAGGTACTGGACATTTAACCCTGTAAACTGCTTTAACTTGTTTTGGTTTCAGCTTGGGTAACCATGTCTTCACCATATCCTGAGAAGGACTTGGAGTCCTAACCTTAGAATTAGGTGATTTTACAGTCCTGGATCTAACATGTTTATTTCTGCTCATATGCTGTCTAGGAACATTCTTATCAACACATGCATGATTACCGTTAAAGTAAGCAGACATTATATTAAAAGCACAAGACATGCAATTAACAGCATCACACTTTTTATGAGCAGTATCAATAACAGGAATAGCATGCATGGTAGATATGTTATTGCATTAATTCATGTTGTTACTTCTACTACTAGTTTTCAAGGAACTAGTAGACTCATCAACTCTTTCTGCTTTCTTAAACACAGTTTTTCTATCTTCATCATTTTTAACAACTTTATTACTTTCTAAGACTACGCCATTAGCTAAATCCTCAATGCGCATCTCTTCCTTAATGATTAAAGATGTTGTATCCAAAGGTTCTGCTATGGATGTCTTAAAGAGTGGGTTACTAACACCCTTAAGCACTAATGGTATACCCCTTTCTACAGCACTAACACGATTAGGGGTATTAATGCTTTTTCGTCCAATAGCTTCATTATAATCAAACCCAATTCCTACGGTTTGATTAATAGCTTGTTGGTTAAACAACTCTTTAGCCACTTTACATGAATTAGAAGTAGCACTAACCTTTATTTCTAGTTCAGCTATTTTTTCACGTTGTTGAACCACTATCACTGCTAGAGACCTCTCAAGTTCTTTTAGCATTCTTATTTCTGATTTTTGTATAACATGGCAATTTTGTACATCGTGTAATTCTGATAATTGATTTCTAAGATCTGTATTTAACAAATTGATCCTTTCAATCTCTCTATTAGCATTACCCAGTGTATCAGTAAGTTGATAAATATATTGACTTTCAGTACAAGATACCTCAGATGAAGTACCACTGGAGTTATCAGATTTTGCCATCAGGGCAAGATTGCCATACTCATCATCTTCAGAGTCTGTATCATCCCAACTCTTTCCAGCAGCCACATAGGCTCTACCTGTCTTCTTCTTCTCAGATCCAAAGTCTTTTCTTTGGTTTTGTTTTAGCTTCTGACATTCAGTAGCGAAATGTCCAAGTTCATTACAGTTGTAACATCTAATTTTACTTCTTTCAACTGTTCCAGTTTTGTAACCTCCTCGGTTACTTGAGGATGAAGAACCTCCTCTTTGGAACCTGTTATAGTTAGATTTGTACCTGAACTTGGGATTTTTCCTGAATCTGAAGTTACTGAATTTCCTTACCAACAAAGCCATGGACACATCTTCCAACTGATCTAGCTCTTCTAACGAATAGAAGTCTCATTCATCTGGACTAGCATTCGTTTGACCAACTTCAACTTCAAGCTTACCACTGTCAACATTACAAGGTTGAATAACCTTATTTTCCACTTCCTGTTTGTTCTCAACAATAAGAGCTGTAGAAGTATTAGCAACTCTTCCTTTTCCATAAATCTCCTTTTGTTGAGATTGTTCCAGTTCATAGGTTTTTAAAACACCAAAGAGTCTTTCTACAGTAATTTCACTTAGATTCCTCGACTCTCTGATGGCTGTAATTCTATGTTCTAGATGAACAGGCATTGACAGTAGAAATTTTCTGTTGATCTCTTTCTGAGTGTAATACTTGCCATGCATCTGTAAATTGTTGACAAGTTTGTTATATCTTTCAAACACATCTTGAATACTTTCATTGTATGCTGATCGAAAGTGTTCATACTCATATGTCAAAATTTCTAGTCGATTCTCCCTAACTTCCTCTATTCCTTCATTCACAGTTTCAATGGTTTCCCACATTTGCTTTGCAGTCTTGCAGTTAATCACATGACTGTACATTACAGAGTCTAGAGAATCTATTAAGATCAGTCTTAAATTAATGTCAAGTCCAGCTTCCTCTCTTTCAGCAAGAGTGAATTCAGAAGAATCTTTTTGTACAAGCTTTGCAGGGGTAACAACTTTTCCATCAGTAACAACTTCAGGAGTTAATCCAAAAGGTATTATTTGTCCTTCTGATAAGACTTTCATGTATTTAGGATTTGAAACCTCGAGGAACATTAACATTTTGTTCTTCCACATATCATAACTGTTTTTGTCATATATGGAAATTTTCACAGTTCCAACTTTAGAAGACATGATGAATTTTTTAAGAGAGTTAAAAAATTCGGGGATGATTTTTAATCGAGTAAAATAGGATCTTTGATTTGTGTATCAATCAATCAGCTCTGATACCAATTGTTAGGTCCGATAAGATTGTAGAAGGGGGGGTTGAATACAATCTTTACCTTTTTATCGAAATTTGTCCTTTAAATTAAATTTGATAAAGACAAATTTATGTGCGGAATTATTTAACACAATTTTTCAAGTTGAATATAATTGTATATTAACTTGATGTGGTGTTACAAAATCAGTATAACAACTTATCAAGATGTTAATAACTAATTAGAAAATTCGACATGAACTTTTCTAATTTAGTTAATAATAATCAAGATAAGAACTAGGAAACTTAATTCGCTAGTAGTACAAGAATCACAAATAAACAAGTTCTATCGGATAGAATATCACAAAGATGAAGAACTTGAATTTCTGGGAATTGTTTAAGCTATGGTGTTCTTGGTGTTCTTGAGAGAGAGAATTCTGGTCTTGATATTATGTTTCTGCTGTGTTTTCTCCGTTATGACTTAATCTGGTCTGTTCTGTTCTTTTATATCAGTAACAGGTCTTGCTAGCTTTCTGTAGGATATTTAAATGCTCCAGCATGACTTAAACTGCTTCCAAGACTTGATTTTCCTTCATTAAAACTTACACAAACCTCCATTAAGACATAAAATGTGTCGGTAAGACTTACAACAGCTGGCAGAGGTCGGTAAGACATAAATCAGGTCGGTAAGACTTAAACCAGGAAAGCTTCTGTCGGTAAGACTTAAATTAAGTCATACCGAATTTTTCCTTCTCCAAGACTTAATCTGTTTTTCTTTCTTTAAGTCATATTGATCCATTTAATTAATTAATGATTAATTAATTCATATTTAATTGATACAATAATTAATTTAATTAATAAATTAATTCTTCCAGAATTAATTCATTTAATTAAACCAACTAAATTAATTTATATCAATTATAAATGAATTTAATTAAATCAATAAATAATTAATTTAATTCTTATAAACCACTAAAGGTAGTAAAGAATTACCACTGATTTGTGTTGACGTTCGATGTACTGTCTGGTTCATGAACGACTAACATCAACGATGCTTCTTCACTTTTGACTTTAGGTTGTGGTTTGTTTCTTCTCTCAATTCTCTTGTACTGTAACTGATCTTCAAACTATCACTCGAAAAATCTCTGTCACTGTTCAAATGAATCCATTCACTTCAATGCTGTACTGGGGCTTGATCAGATAACTGAATCGTCTTCCAGTGTATGACATCAAAACTATAGATTGACTTTTCTTCTTTCTTCTGACAGATAATACTTCTTGAGATTCCTGTGACAGTTCATATGTATATTTACTTATTACAATTTGGTTTAAGTTGATTAGGATCCTCTAACTACAAATAGGCTGAGTCATATGCCTTTCATTTATGACCCAACACAACAATATAAAACATACCCGTTATAGTCCCAGAGATGAAATCAGAGTAACTACCAAATTTTATTAAGCACAATATGAGTTCTTATAATCCAAAAGAAGTTCAATATGAATACATACTCTTTGCCATCCATTTGCATAAGTCATACTAGACCATATACTTGGTACTGAAAGAATAAATCTATCCTACCAATAGCTTTCTCTTCGGCTCTGGTAGTCTCATCGTCCTCACCAGCGTCGAGTGCGCCTTGTGTGAGTCATCTGGTCTAGCTGTTGTTGTGATATAATAATAAAGCAAGGGTGAGAAATACCCCACCAACAATAATATTTAACTGAACGATAATATATGACAGTTCAAAACTATCTTTCAAACCATATGCCATGCATTTACGGAAATGATGCCAGTATAATATGAACGATGAAGTTACAAGGTAACTCAAAATGTAAATATATGTGGGAATATCTGCTATGTCGAAAATAAGCAAGATATTATCATTTATCATATAAAGAGGAACTTGCAAGGAAAATATTGCAATTCCAGTTATTAACATTTTTCGAAGTCCTACAACCTGAAAGAAGTCTCTTCAATACGTGTTACGGAAGACACCGTCAACCTGAAAGAAGTCTCTTCGATACGTGTTGCAGGGAATTCCCAATTTGGGAGATGAACAAATACTAGAGTTATCACGCGCTAGCTGTCCCACTCCCTGATGATCAGTCGGGGATGGTACAACCCAATATAGTTTACTACCGGTAGAAGGAAGAACTGACAGCGCCACTTGTCGATTGCCTCTAATAGTAACTCCCTGGCCAATTGTAACACCCCCAGATCCAGGGTCCGGGATCCGGTCGTTACGGTCTCCATTACTGTCCACAATGCTTGAACTGACTTTAACATAAAATAAATTACATCTTTATGACCCAGCACAACAATATAGAACACACCCATTATAGTCCCAGAGATGAAATCAGAGTAACAATCAAATTTTATTAATCACATTATAAGTTCTTACAATCCAAAAGAATTACAGTGTGAATACATACTCTTTGCCATCTATTTGCATAAGTCATACTAGACCATATATTTGGTACTGAAAGAATGAATCTATCCTACCAATAGCTTTCTCTTCGGCTCTGGTAGTCTCATCGTCCTCACCAGCGTCGAGTGCGCCTTGTGCGAGTCATCTGGTCTAGCTGTTATTGTGATATAATAATAAAGCAAGGGTGAGCAATAGCCCACCAACAATAATATTTAACTGAATGATAATATATAACAATTCAAAAGTATCTTTCAAACCATATGCCATGCATTTACGGAAATGATGCAAGTATAATATGAACGATGAAGTTACAAGGTAACTTAAAGTATTTATTTTGTGGAAATATCTGCTAAGTCAAATAAGCAAGATATTATCATTTATCATATACAGAGGAACTTGCAAGGAAAATATTGCAATTCCAGTTATTAGCATTTTTCGAAGTCCTACAACCTGAAAGAAGTCTCTTTGATACGTGTTGCGGAAGACACCGTCAACCTGAAAGAAGTCTCTTCGATACGTGTTGCAGGGAATTCCCAATTTGGGAGATGAACCAATACTGGAGTCATCACGCGCCAGTTGTCCCACTCCATGATGATCAGTCGGGGATGGTACAGCCCAATATAGTTTACTACCGGTAGAAGGAAGAACTGACGGCTCCACTTGTAGATTGCCTTTAATAGTAACTCCCTGGCCAATAGTTAGGCCTTGTGATGGACCACGCGACTCAGCCTCTTACACACGACTCCTAGTTCGAATAAATCCACGGCATTGAAACGTAGAGTTTGTCCTCCCTTCCCCAAGTGAAATACTTGTTGATAAGACTCCACAAAGTAGTCGTATCTAGTTGGAAAGGAAAATTCACCAACATTTCCCAAGCTTTTGCTTGTTAATGGATATCAACTTGTTCCGACAATCTTACCCCTCGAATGATAAGAAGGTACACACAGACTTAATGAGTCCATAGCGACCAAGTTGCGAGTGAAAAGGATAAATTATGACCGGGAAGTCAACAAGATAAATGACCTTTCTCAAGTAAGGTTACCTTATAATTCAAGAGATAGATTTGAGTGAAGAATGAAATCTTGAGGACCTTTCTTAATATAATATTAATCGTATGACTCCGAAGAATTTTCAGAATGATCGAAGGTCGAAGACAATATTTGAAGAATCATAAACAACATTGAAGTTGTTTCCAAGTATTGAATAAATATTTATAGAATATTTATTTAGTCGGAAGTATTTAATGAATGAAAAAATATTTTACATAATATCTGGAGGTGAAAGATAATCTCCAAATAATATAAATCATTTTTAAAAGAATTTAAAAGAATTAAATAAATATTCCAAGAATATTTATTAACTCAATAATAATTACGGAATATTATTAAATCATAATATTGCTCGTAAGTAATCATCGAATGAATATATAGAATTATTTACTAAATAAATCACTCCCTAAATGAATATTCAAAATAATATTCATTAATAATTAGACTCCAATAAGTATTTAAAATAATATTCAATAAATAAGTCAAACTTTAAATGAATATTTGAAAATAATATTCATTTAATAAATAATCTTCTAAATGAATACCCAAATAATATTCCTTTATTAATCAAAACTTTAAAGGAATAATCGAAATAATATTCCTTAAGTAAATAGAACTTCCAATGAATATTTTAAAATAATATTCATCAAGTATATAAACCTTAAATGAATATTCGAAAGTAATATTCATTTAATAAATAACATTCTAACGAATATCAAAGTAATTATTCATTAAATAATCAAACTCTAAGTGAATATTCAAAAATAATATTCACTTAATATTTCTCGACTGAGATAATACTCAAATAACATTCTTCGAAAGATTTCCAAGTAATTGATACTTTATGGAAATATAAATAATGTTAAATAAGGACATTCCTCAAAATAAATAATAATCTGCCGTTGGAATCCCTCCGGGTTTCCTTGACTATCTATATATCTCAAAATACCGACTCCCGGTCTATATCTAAGAATGAATATCATATGCCCTTCGCTAAGGGTCTTACCAAAACAATCCGGCTTATAACTGATAATTCGTATCTAGTCTATAAGCCAATATCAATTCAGGGAACAAGTATCATAATATAATTTGACAATAGGCATGCATGCTGTGGCATATGTATCAGAAACAACAGATATACATATTATCACAACAACAGTTCCAAGGTATTGGAAACTTGCCTGGTACTCAGGTGTGGGTGGAGATAGCGTGTTCTGGGTCTGCTCGATGATCTATAAAGAATCAGAACATTCGAGATTAACAACTTAACACGTTTTAAAAGTCTAAGTATAACTTCACTTAAATCGAAACACGTTTTCGAATTATCTCGTTATACACCTTTTAGTGTAACTCTTTTTATTACTGATACGATCCGACATTTGTTCGTTATTACGACAGGTCATCGTACCCACACTCGGTATATACTTAAGTCATATAAGTTCTAAAGTCTATCGATTACGAACCGAGATTATACTTCGAGTTTTATCGTTCGTTTTCTAAGTGTTTTACCAAAGTTATAACCAAGCGGGTTTTTAGGGGTTCGTTCACGTTTAACTTCGATTCCAACATTTTTATAAAATCGGAAAACGCTCCGTTTCACATGAGGTTTTCTCTCACACCTTAGTTTTTACCTCTAGTATTTAATTACCAAGATTCGCCACTGACTTACATATTTTACGAGGGTTCAATTTCAGTTACGAATTCTCGTTTACGGTTTCGAACTACTTTTCGTAATTTGACCATAACTCCTAAACCGTAAGTCGGAATGTTTCGATTCTCACGCCAAAACGATCTATGGATCGAGATCTACAAGGACATGTAATAATATTACCAAGGTCAGGAAATTATATTTACTGTCATGCTCGGTTTCTAAGTGTTAAGAAAAATTCGGCATTACGACAGCTATATATCGAACGTTCTAAAAATCACAACAACACAACCAAGCCACACCGGGCATCAATACAACTCATACACATATTTATCATCCCAAATCTGTCCAAGAACATCTACTTTACCATCATAATTATCATGCTTCTTAAATCACATAACTAACTACATAATTGTGCTTATAATCACCACTATAATCATACAAAGCTAAACCCATCAAAAACATATATAAATCTCAAATCAAATGCTAGGGTTTCAAGAGGTCTACCTTCCTTGCAGCATGTTCTAGCCTTACTAAGCTTTGTATGATCCTTGAGTGGCCTTAAGCTAGCTAAATCAACCATAAAAATCAAAGAAAACCAATATTAGTTCTTGAAGAACACTATTCACCCTCCTTGTAAATGATTTTTTTGAAAATGGAAACTAAGGAATTTGAACTTGAAATTTTTAGGAGATTAGTTTTGTGAAATATAGGACTCACCTTAAAAATTACAAGATCAAATGATGGTTGGAAGTGGGTTTTGGGTTCTTGAATTAGCCAAAAGGCCGAATGGAATATGAATGGAGAGAGCTTGGTATTTCTTTGTTTGGTTGTTTGCAAATAATGCATAAAGTGGCTTGGCTTGGACAATATCTCATCTTGACTTACTTTATTAAAGTGATGATGCATGCAATGAGGTATTTTGGCAAGACAAGTGTTGATATCTTGGTGGTTTAAGGCTAACCAAGTGGTTTGTGTGCTAAGTACTTGGTTGCATTCTAATTGATCTAGTTCCTTGATAATTACTAGATATTTATCACTTGAACATGCATGTATCTTGCTTCCTCTGCTTGATTCTGTGTCCGTTTATTGCTCAATTCATTGATCGTTCGAGAAAATAACTCATTCATTTCTAGTTAGGGTTTTACCGAAAACCTTCTTAATATTAATACTATCATACTCCATCCTCTTTAATAATTCTTGAATCCATATTCCTTAAATCCTTTTAATAATTCCTTAAGTATTTCAGTGTCCAGGGAAATCTCGGGGAAAATAAAAGTGCTATTTTTCAGAATCCGACAGCTTTTACATACACTTATTTTCTCCCTGGATCACTAATACGAACTCGGAAATCCGTTCCGAATACTTCTATATAGTGTCGTCTCATAATATTCCCAAATCCATCAAAATCACTATTCATCCATTTTTCTTTACTCATCCTCTTTGGGTTGTACATTTGTCCCTAATCTCTTTCGATCGTTCCTTAACCTTTTTACGGACCCACTGGCCCAATAACAGATATCGATTTGGATGTCATAAGAATAATCTTCTCCTTTAGAATTATTAAATCTCAATTCCCTAGGAGATAGATAATTCTTATCTAAAATGTCAACCAATAGTATTCTTCATGGCATACAAACATTTGAATCCAAATTTATTCCTTTCATTCATTATCTCAATCGTTACATAATAAAAAGTTTTAATTATATCCAAAATTTGGGGTTCTTACAGTCTCCCCTCCTTAAAAGGATTCCGTCCCGGAATCTGGTAGGAAGCAAAGAGTTGTTTGTCTGTCGTTTCACCTTTCTGCTTCCGGATCAACTCTTAGTCGTTCTGCCCTTTCTCAGCACACCTATTGGTGCTACAATACGCACTTCATCCTTTTTCCATCAACTTTGCTACTTTTTCTACAACACATTATTCGGGTTATGCTCTTACTCAGTCTTATCCTTATTGTTCTTACTGATACCCGCAGTGGCTTTGGTATCACTATCGGGCTGCGAATTTGGAGACAACCTCGCTCGCACTGTGTATTTCCTGATTGCTTTAATCTTCGCAATCTCGATCAATATAGAGAAGTGGAAAGATATATTGAGAGATCATTATGATCAATTGAACATTTGTTCTATTGCATAGTTAGTACAGAAGGGGGCCAGCCTTTAGTACTTGACAAGCAATTAAACAAGTTATGGTATTCCACTTAGACTTCTGTCACGTAGACAGATAGTCACGTAGCAGTACCTCCCCTCCTTAAAGGGTTGTTCTTCTCAATTCATAAAGGAGATGAATACGAGAGAAGAAAAGAAGAGAATTCTAAAAGATTACAGAAAGTTTTCATGATTGTAAAATATCATGCACAGAAATTACCTCTGAACTATAGAGGTTCATTAAGGAAGAAATTAATCATAATTATATCCAATACTATTTGATCGAAATCTCATGTGTCAACATATCTTGCTGCTTTGTCCATTATTCTATGGACCTATACTCTGGATCAACCTTAGCAACACTCACTTCAGAAAATTCCTTCAACTTTTCAGGTTAAATCTTAGTTTCTCGCTTGACACCATCGTTACTGACATTCCATGTCATGCTACTAGCTTTTTCATATCTATAATATTAACACTATCAGGTTGTCATCCCGAGAATTCATCAGAAAATCCATTTATTAATCCATTCATAACATTCCTTGCTTCACATTCCAGAGTTATCTTCCCCATCTTTTCTTTCTCAATCACATCCTTCTTATTATCTAATTCTTATTTACTTCTGGTATTTACTTCCATCTTCATCTCTTTATTGAGACACCTTTTGCACTTGGTACCTCCTTATTGGTATCCCGTCACATTTACTCTATAATCATCTCATTATTCTAATTTAAGACCTCCGAAATGAATCTGGCCAATTTCTTTAACTTAGATCCAATATCATCTTCTTCTGTCAAACTTGTTTCTCATCACTTATTCTTTTCTACCCGTGGTTTTCCACAGGTTATCTTTCGTAAGTCAGACCAGGTCGTATATATACCTGCTCGTGCTCTTATCATCTATCAAGCATCTGAATTTACTGGCATAGTCTTGCCACATGAAACACGTTATGATCATGCTATAAGTTTTGGGGGTAAGGCTGGCTCGAATGCCACCTTCCGAACACTTTTAAACTCTCGGGTGGCCCAATAAGTCTCGGGCTCAACTGCCCTTCCCTCCAAGTCTCATTACTTCTTTCCACGGGAATATCTTTAACATCATGAATCATCAACCTCATATTCTCTATCTTGTTTGCGCAGAAGTACACTAACATAAACTTGCTTGTCATTCATCAATATGCCATTTAGCTTATCAATAGCAGCACTTTCTTTATCTTTACATTGTCATCTACTTTCTTAGAAGAATCACCATCGCTTGTTGTTTACGTAATGCGTTGATAGCTAACCCTACGGGTTTCAAATCCTTTAGGGAGACAAAGTTATCACTATTCCTTATCCATAAGGAACACTTCCTGAACTTGATGTAGATATTACATGAATTAGATAAAATTGCAAACGAGTTTTAAGCATCGCAGCTATATCCGGTTGATAAAAGTATCACTCATACATCTTCCACAAAAGACTGGAAACTTAATGGTTTACTTCATCAATTTTGTATCATTGTCCTGGTTTGCCTCAAAATGGGACCTTCTACGGTGTGTAGTTTACTTAAGACAATATCGGGAATCGAATCTTTACTTAAACTATTATTACCGTCAATTCTTGCACATTCATCAGAAGGAATGTAAAATCCTCCACTCCGATATGACCTTCAAGGTCCTTCCAATTATCATTCTATTTCTTCGGTATGAACATTGTAATTATTCTTCTATACTTAGACTGTCGGCCACCTCATTGGCCTTTCCTGATACTAACAATTTCTTGTAATCCATGTTCCTTGGATACATTCCAATTCAAATTTTTCTACCTCATTCCCATCACTTTTGGGTAAAAGCATTCTCCCTTAATGCTCTGCTGAAGGAGAAAAATATAACTATCAGTCTTTTTCCATAAGTCATTGCTTCCACCTTCCCGTGGGAATTTTATCAAAGTTACCCTCAATCATACGTAGGATATTTGTTTTCTTAGTTCTTTCTTGTTCTAGGATAATCTCAACCTTCTTTGGTTCCATCCATACCTCATCATAGTTTCATACATGCCTCATCTGGCATTATTGTTATTGTGTCTTACATTCTCTTCCAAACTTCTAGTTGGAAACTCAGAATATTAACTTTTCCTTGTAAGGTTTCTTAGGTCGTCCTCATCATTCCTCCTATATTTTCTAGGTACAGGGTATATCAAAACGTCATTGATCAATACTCTAATAATTCTATCTCTGTTCTTTCCAGAACTCTTTTTAATAATCTTTACAGGTCATTGTTGCCTTAGCAAATCCAACTCATATCATCTGAATTCACAATGTCTTTATTAGGGTTAGTGCCATCCCTTATGCATTCCCCAGGGTTTGCCTTACTTTATGGATATCTTATCCTTAATTCAACTACCAAGGAATTCCTGCATCCTATAATTGGCAATCAAATCATGTATCCTTAATAAGGGTCTCTTCTCAATCATTCTTATTTGATAATCGATCGGTAGCTTACTGCTAATTTATTCTTTCAGATAGTTGTCAACCTATTTGGCCTTCCAAAAGACAACGTATGTCTATCTGCTCTCTTACAGAACTTGTTAATGGTAGCAAGGATGTTCTGGAAGATATTGGTCGAGTTCAACGTGAATCTCTTAGTGCTTATCGTTCTTCACAAAGGTACTTGCCTCAGACAAAATTCCTACAGCATATTGTTCAATTTCTGACCATTTCTATACTCTCTTCATAAATCTTCATTGTTTACTTTCGTCCATCATAATATATTCATGGCTTTCATGATACCCTAACATCATACATCTCAAGTCACTATACTTCCATTTTACTTATAATCTTGGACAACCATATGCACATGAGTCACTTTAGTACGGGTGACCCCATACTAAAAAAAATCTAGCAAATTCCCAATCAAAACATGGGTTGCAAAGGGTTTAGTAGAAGATTCCTACGATCTCATTAATATGTCCGTTATATCAGAAGCCCTTGCAGTCGATGCTTACTTAGAAGCAACCCTGCTTTGTCCTTTCATTGCTGGTCTAGTCACTTGATAGTCCTTTGTGACTTGGCCTCAACTGGCCACACTACAATAAAAATATATGATTTTAGGGGTTGGCTAATAGCATTACTTTTCTAGCAATTGCTGGCATAGTGCCTTCTTCTTTGATACCTTTCTACCTTTCCAAAACTTTACTTCATATAAGTCTTAATCGACTACTCGGCACCGTCTCCGGCCACCTTTCCTCTACTTTTATCTTTTCAACTATTCTTATCAATCCCGCGTGCCACGCAAGTATACCATTCCTGGCATAATAGCCTTTTCACTTAAGTCAATCCCGGAGTTTCTCAGCCCGGCTGGTTTCTTACTTACATTTCCAGTTTTCGTCCAATCTCACTTCATCGTTATATTTATACAATCAATTGTGATAATCGGGGTCTGTCCACTAACCCATATAGCGGCAGCCTTACCCAATCCACAGGGTTCGCTCCAGTTTCCATTCTCTTCAACGATGTTCTCTGATAATCAGAAAGACAAGGTTTTCCAAAATTCGCCGAATTCCTTTCCAGAATCAGGGAAATTTTGGTCAATCTATCCACCTACTGGTAACATTAAAGAGACCAGTTTCAAAACCTGAAGAATAATTCTATGAACCTCCAAGAAGGTAGAATTATAAGCGATCATAGTTAACGAAATAATCGTCATCAGATTGGAAGTTTACCCCTTGGAGAGGAACCAATTATATACATCCCTTAGAAGGGAATCAACAGCTTCAAACCGAAACCTGTCACAACGTCCTGATACCTATACGTCCTGATATTCAATATTACCAAATGTCAGTGTACCTAACCACTAGTCTCAGAAGGAACATTACCGTCAGAGTCGGTTGTTTCACAAAATTGGCACTACTAAGGCCATCCGTACCTGGTGAACCGTGCTATCCAAATGCATCCGCAAGTACTTTGTCGTGCTGCGCAAGCACACATCCTAATCCTTTATGCGAAGCGTCATTGGAAGCACAAGGTCTTCTTTTTCCATTAAGCAATGCCAACTCTTGGTCATTACCAATTTCATCTTTTAGCTCCAGGAAGATTTTCTCACTTTTTTCTCTTTAATTGCTGATCGTATTACTTGATCCATTATAACTCCGCATCGGAGTAAACTTAAGGTAACTACTATAATCCATTCAACGAAAAGGAAGAATTTAATATTCCTCTGAATCACACGCATCTAACGTTTTTTCATTTAACTGAGTTGAAATTAACCCTATACTTAGTCTCTGGCAGTAGTCTCATTACGAGTCCATCTTGACTCACTGGTCTTATCTTCCGGTAGGTTCTGAGATCATTGGCTTGCTTACTACTTCCTTATATAACTTTATCCAATCATGCTGTCACTTCCCAATGTCTTTACTTTCTAACTGATTCATTCATAAAATGAACATTTCCCTTAATAAAACCACCTCATTAACCTCAATTTGGTTCCATAATTTACAACCTATAACACCTGCTGTAAGAACCCTAATTTTTGTAATATTTTCTTTTATTTAATATCGTGTGACATTGTCAATTTGGAACCTTTCTAGTCATCCCTGTTGTTTAATGGAGTTGATTGTCTGAGAAACTATGTTGTTACATTCACTATGTAAGATAAAAGAGAAGATTGTTAAGGGCAAGAGTCTTATTGTTAGTATGATTTATAAAACTTGGGATTTGAGAATGATTAGAGTATTAAAAGATTTATTAAGGATTATGACGAGGAATTATGGATATTCGAGGAATTTACACAATTAAGTACTTAAGGAATTACTGGGGAAATCTCTACGCGACAAAATATATTAGTTACGAGAGATTAATTAAGATACGATTCGAATTAAAGATTAAGTGACAAGCATTGGTGGAAGAATAATGATACAAGGAGTAGTATTTCATGCAAGTCCCATGCAACTAAGTAGTTAGGAAAAGCAAACTAGTTAAACCAAGTGGACAAGAGGAATAGTAACTAGTTGACATTTCTTTTTCCAAGGAGACAAGAGTACAAGGAGGCCATACCTAAACTTGTACCATGTATTATATACACACACTAACACATATCACCCAACCACTTTACAATTATTTCAACCAACACAAAAGCAACACAAAAAATACTCTCCCCCCCCCCTGAACAAGAAGCTCTCGGCCAAGGCTAAAACAAGGAAGAAAATTTCTTCCTTCTTCCATTTCTCCTCATTCATAATTCAAGGCATAATTCCTAGGCTCTCTACATCATCTAAGAAAGGTATACTAAGAGTTCCAAGCCCTTTCATCCATTAATTTTCAAGATATTAATTGTTAAAGTTATTGTGAATAGTAACAATGTTAAGTTTTCTTATAGATCTTGGATTATAAGGATTGTAGGAGCTTATTCAAGGTGTTCTTGAGATTTGTAAGGCTTACCCAAGACTCCTAGGTACTCAAGAAGGTATAAAAACCCTAATTCCTCTTGGCCATGTAGTGTTTATGAAGTTTAATGATAGATCCATGTGTATTTGTGTTAATCTTGGATGTATAAGTGATGGATGATATAGATCTTGAGTTTTAGTGTTGTGGTTATGATTTTGATGCTTGTGGATAGTATATGTATCTCCATGAATGTTATAAAGTATGAACTTGGTGAATTAGATGTTGGTTGTGTTGTGGATGTAAGGATCTTGGTTGATTTAAGTGAAACAAGCATGCTGAGTTTTTCCAGGAACTTGACCTGTCTTGTAAGATGGTTTTGAACCCCCAAACCTTGTCCCCTGAGGTCCTACCATATATTGTTGGAAAGGTATTTGAATGTAGTTTCTGGAAATATAAGGTTCATGACTAGGTGATGTATAGATTTTAAGTTATGGCCGGAGAAGTAAAATGTGTTTCTGGATTCCGGACTGCACTAAGTGACCCCCTTGTGAACCTTGTTTAAACCCCTAAAAATTTATGTGGGATCATGGAAAAATTAGAGAAGCTAGAAAATGCAGTGGTGAAGGCTACCCAAAAAGAATTGGATTAAAATATGAATTTTTTAATTTTATAAAAATGCTAGAGTAAAATTCGCGTAAGGGAAAAAGTCGTTAAATGGAGTATAATTTTAGGGGTAATGGTTATGACTCGGATATGGTAACTAAATTAAGTCGAATAAGTGACGAGCGTAATCGAGTGATGACATGAACCTATAGTGGGGCTAGAGTGTTATAAGACGAAGTCATTAAGTTAATTTTGTACCCCCTAGAACCCCGCAATTAAAGAGATATTGTTAAGGTACTAACGAGCGGTTATTGCTTATGTATAGATCATTCCACTCCGCACGTTCGACCACCGCAACCACACTAAGGCAAGTTTACTTTTCAAAACTTACATATACAAGGATTTTCACTGTTGTTTTTGTAGTTTTCAACCATATCAAATGTTTATGTTTATCGAAGTATCGATGAAATTGAGATGTATAAGTACATGTACCCATTGAACTTAAATTGAAATGTTTTCTTCGGACAACGACTCTAGCAATAGAGGTCGTAGCGGTCCATATATACTATTGACCGGGGAGTGGTATATTATTATATCGTAACTAGATTGTGAAAACCCGAAGGGTCATTCGGGGAGTATCGTATACTCAAGTAATTATTGTTATGTCTTCGTAAATACTCAAAATACCTATCTTGGATTAAAAGCTTATTTTATTAAATAATTATTTTATTAATTATTAATATTAAATATTAAAATATCATTTATTAATTATTGTTCTTTATTTCAAAGATAAAGCTAATCCAAGACACCTTTAATACTTTCAAACTCGAACTCTTTCGAACTCAACACATTTTCGAAAACCCCCGGTCAGGTTTGCTTCTTGTGTTATTTCAAGAATCATCGGTCGACTGATGTCGGACCTCAATTACTCAGTTTTCAATCAAAATCAAGTTTTTAAAAGAAAAAGAAAAAGGGACTCTGGCAAGTGTGGGAACCGTTGACGAACGATTCCCGGGATGTGTAAGCGGCCGTGAGCCAGGCGGTCCATCAATTATTATTCCGGCCCAGGTGTTGCCGAAGGATGATTACGGATGTAGTTTTCATCGAGGGTGATTACGGATGTAGTTTTCACCCGAGGATAGTTACGGATGTAGTTTCTATCCTTCTACCGGTAGAGAAGACCCGCGGATTATTGGACTTGGATGTGGCGACTGATCATCGTCAATCCTTGTCAGGTTTTTATGTTTTCTTCCAGTCCCATCCTCCACTTTGGAAAAATACTCAAACACTACTTCTTGGGCCTAAGTGCCAAGTTGCCGATAGTGTGGTTATTGATAAGAAAAATATTGACATCGTGCAGTATCTAGAACTGCAAGATTTTCTATAAAGATTGGCACGTGTTAGTGCACTCTTGCAATTGTTTCAAAGAATGAAATGTTTTTGTATGAGAAACCTTCTAAGCTAATGGAAGGAAAGAGGTTTGCAATGATGTATTCCCTGTACAGAATGTTAATCATAGAGTGTTTTGCCAAAAATGATATACTCATATGTATATATTTTCAAACTTGAGATATATTGAAATGGGAACCTTATAAAGGGTTCATATGTTATTCTTAAAGCTCCTTAGTGAGTATAGATGTTTTACTCAAACTCGGACATATACATTGTCCAATTATGTTTTGAAATCTGAGATATATACCCATATAGTTGGGAATGTTTTCGAAATGAACCACATCATTATTTTTCAAAATAGTGAACTTGCTGAGCGTTATGTAGCTCATTCTTGCTTTATAAAAACTTTTCAGAAAGAGAAGAATTTGGTCGGTTAACTCCGCGCCAGCAGAAGCGGAGTAGAAGATTTACCCCGGAGATGATTTAGTTCCTGATAAATACAGCAGAGTAAGTCTGATAGGTTTTCAACTGTAATAGTAAGACTTGTCTTCAAGTGTAGTTGTATAAGTGGAATTGCGTAAGACTCTGGATTGTACAGATGAATTGCAATATTTAGTGTTACTTTTGATTATCGTTTCTGAGGCTCTAACTTGTTTGTGTGTAAGATTGAGGTCCGGATGGATGTATTGTTGAGTTGTAAAGTTAATACAGGTATGATATGGTTGGATGGTGACGTGACGACCTGAATCTCTGACCTCGGATTTGGGGGCGTTACAGAAATGGTATCAGAGCGATAAGTTACAGTACTCAGAAAAGAGAGTGTTGAGAGTTAAGTCTAAGTAAGAGAATGACATAAGAGATCATAGTAAACTTATGATTGGACTACCGGAAGAGATACCGGTGAGTAGAATGGACTGGAATGTTACTGAAGGTATTATACTAGGGTCGATAGAATCCTTAGAGACCTTCAGAATGATGAATAGAGGTTTGAGAGTCGTACATGACCTATCATAGGTAATGATATAGGAAGCAGAGCGAAATCACGAGAGCAGCTGAGGTAGAGGCGATATTGCCAATATGATCGGATGACTAGGCTGGCATAAACTTTGCGGCCCATAGTCCTCCACAGTTTAGGAGGCGGCATTTTAAGAATCAAGAAGTTTAGACTTCCCTACATAAGTATGAGTACTTAGTACTTGGAGTAATGAAAGTCTTTTACTTTGGCTATTAGATCCGATTTTCGATAAGTAACGGGTTTACTTGAGAGGTGGTTACTATACCATTGTGGATTTCATTACCCCTGAAGCCGAATTTTGCATGTATTATACGAGAATGTTATCATAAGACGAGCGTGCTAGACAATTTCACGCATGATTCGGACGCTAGAGCATGGTAGTTCAACTTAGAGAACAAACAAGTAGAATTAACAAAGGGACTCAAGAGAAGTTAAATATGGTTGCAACAAGCGATACAGTGATCTCAGAGTCTACCAAAAGAAAAGACCAGCGGGTCTAGAGTGGGATCCTTTGATAGAGATGTTATCAAGGACTACGTATATATGTATTGTAGACCCCAATATTTTGGTATATGTTCACATACACACACCCGCCACCGAGCCTATGGACTACACTGAGATCCCTAAGAGATCTCTTTGATCTGTTCCCAGGGGGAACTGGCCACTTGTGAATCATGTCGGAAGACATGAAGTAGGACCCTACGGAAATGATGTGAAGCTTGGTCTTCAAGATAAAGCACGGAAATGACAGATATATTTGTGAAACCCCAACTCGACAAATGACTTTAAGATGATGATGGAGAGACGCACTAGTTGGTGTCTTGTATTACGAAGACGAAGAGATGGAGTTACCCTCGTAATGGTGATAATGGTATGCACGAATGATTATTAACTTATTTTGGTAACTACCGGCTGGTGCACTACTTCATTTTAAACTATTCACTAACCATGTTACCTCGATTAGTTTATATCAGGTAACCCTCCTAGCTTTCTACTTCAAATTTGTGGAATAACAACCAGTGATATACTTTCCCTAAAGCAGGACTTATCCGAAGCAATTTTATTTGATCCATGAACATTCTATTCAAAAATTTATGATGATCTTGTTCGGCTCAGGCCTATTTACACTTTCTTTCAATTATCCAAGAAAGGTTCAACAAATATTTCCTTAATTAATTGATGAATACTACTTAACGAATATCGATATTTGATTGCTTCTTTCATACTTGCACTCTTCAGTTGAGCTCATAAATATTTAACAAATTACTGAGGACATGGATGATCTAATGTCCAGACATCCCTCATGAATTCTTTTCTTCTATTCAAGATGAGATTGTACATCGTACATTGAAATCATAGTAAGGATATCAATTTGATATTGGTATTCCGAATTTAATTCTATTGTCGGATGTGATAAAGCATGTGTACGGAGGCACCCTTGGGTGGACCGTTTCACTAATAAGTAATATTTGATGAGAGGTTATCGATTGTTCCGATACCTAGAACATTCCCTTCAGATTTTATAGTTTTCTTTTTTCCAAACTTAATAACTTCTTATTTTCATTCGTTATCCGAGAAGCCTAAAGTTTCTTCAATGGCTACGATGTTGAAATTCCGTTCTAGCCAATTGAAACTGGCTAGTTGATATGTCAATATGAATGACTAGTTGATTGTTCCAACTAGTCAAAATTGTAATGTTATGAAGAACACCTAGCTAATTGTCCTAGCTAGTGGTGATGTCTCCAACAGGTGAACTAGCAAATTTTGTCTAGCTAGTTGCTAGTATTTCTTGAAAAGGACTAGTTATTGTTTCACTGGTCCAACTCCCAATTTAATTCATTCTGCAATGCATTTTGCATGTGGTAAAGTATGATGATGAAAGTTTTGACGAATAACTTGATTGAGACCTAATGAGGTTGCCCACTCAACTCGAATTCTACCCATTTTCGTATCAGACTTTATATCACTTGAATATTTTATTCTTTCATTCACACAATGAGAATTCATTTGAAACCACTGATTACTTGAATGATAAACTACTTCATTCTTTAATTGTCATGGAGTAAATTTGCTTTCTATTGGCTGACCTTCATCAATGCAACTTTAGATTTCCTCTTATTATTCAGGAGGAAAAGTATCCACCCGATGTAAGAATTGTATAAAGACCGTCTTTATGACTTTTGTATCCAACAATCATTGCCCTTGTGTAACATTCTCTATGGTATCATATTACAGAATTATCAGGACGGGAAAGAATAAACCTTGTTGCATTCTTTCTGTCCATCCTTACATCTCCAAAAATCGAGACTCTAGTATTTGGAACCATCAACATTCTTGGAACATCCAATGTGGAATTCTTATTGAAATTATCTTTTGGACCTTGTTATTTTGAAACCATTCCTTTCAAAGTGATTACTCTAAGGTGAACGGGAGGTACAATTATGAACCGTTACACCAATATGAGATCAAAAACCAAATGTTGTAATTGTGCAGCCAGAGCGTTATGCCGAGTAATTATTAAAGTAGAAATAACATGTCGGGGCATACCACAAGACCTTTAATATTAGTGTGGGGAAAGTTATAAGAAATGATGAGGTGGTTTGGAGTACGCTTCTACCAACCGTTGTCAGGATGTTATATTAATGAATTCTGGAGTTACCAAGCCTTTTCCTGATCCAGGAAATGCAAATCGATTGCGATGTAAAACATATCGTTGGAGGAAACTAACATGGAAGTGAGATGGACGAGAAAGGAAGAAATATCGTGGCAAGAACGTGAAGCTTTACCTAGCTTAAAGGGATTGATGCACATAGAGAGACATATAGTTTAACAGGCCCCTAATAGCAAATGGATGCATGGATATATGCCAATGATCCTTCGAGATTACCACCTAATCAAGTTTATTGGGAATCGCAGCCGCATGCAGGCCTCAGGCTGATTGGCGCCAGTCGTGAAGGAGGACGAGCATATGACATCTTACATATACCATCGAGAGCTGATACCCTTATCAGAAATGGAGGAATTGTTGACTAGTTAAAATGAGTAGTTGTTTTTTTCAAAGATAAGGTTGAAGAGAAGGTTTCACCAACTCAAGATCGACCTCTGTACTGTGCCAAAGTTTGCATTTCACACTAATATAAACGTTATAAAATTGTGGTAGTATTGTTTGAATGGACTAATGAGTCAGAAGCCTTTATGGATTAATGAACAAAGTTTTGGGATGAAATGAGATATTAGCAACAACCTCGTGGTTAGTTATACTTGATGAAAAAAAAAAGAGGACTTTGAGAGTCACGATGATGCGTCTTTCAAGAGTTTAAGAGGTGTACTGATGCAGTAGAAAGGGGATGATAGCCTATACTTCTAAACAACATAAAGGTTATGGGATAGGATATGCTAACCATGAGTCGGGGGTTTGTCATGATAGCGTTCACGCATAGAACTGAGACGTTAACTTTATGAGAGAAGTGTGAAAGTTTCCACAAGTGCCATAAGTATATCGTCATATTAGAACTAAACATAATAAAGAGAAGGTGACGAAAGGGAGAAGGGAGTATAATGGAGAAATTGGTTATTTCCCAGGAAAGGCCAGTGTGGTGGCCGGTACCTATAGAAGGGATTATTCGAAATTGGAATTCAGTCAGTATTGGCCAAGAAAATAGAGTATATACAATAAAGAATAAGGTTAGAGGAAAATGACTAAATTATGGGGAAGGAAAAAGATGTATAGAGAATTAAGGGTATGTTTGGTGAACTGAAATGAAGAATGGTATTGGCAAACTATTGAGTACAAACGCGACATGCCAAAAGCAGAATGATAGAGATCCAGTGGATTAATTCCGCCTGTAGAAAATCTTGAACGTGGACAGAATTATAACGAATTTCATAAGTAGGTCGCCAAAGACCGAGCCAAGAGATGGCCCTAGTTGAGTTATAATTGTTGGACCAAGTGATTTACCTACGAGAGACTTTCCATTGAGAAGATTATCGAATATTATACGGAAAAGATGGTGGTGCAATATAAAACTTCTGCAGCGATTACGTCAGATAAAGACTTAAGGTTAAACTTCGAATATAAAAAGGTGCTTTCAGGTATATTTAATAAAGAGATTGAGCGTATGTATTAATTTAATCTGTGATTGACGGACAGGGAAGAAGAATTGTCCAGACGATCGAATTTATATTTAGTGTCGTGCCTTAGATTTCACGGGGCAGTCGAGAAAAAAAACTTGTCCATGAAATGAATGTTGTTATCACGATCGTCACCATGCGAACGTAAGGACGTCTCTTGTAAAGCGTACTGCGAAAGAAGAAGCTTCGCTTTTCTTGCGTTACGAAGAAGTCAATGAACGAGGGATATAGTAGCTGAACTGGTTCGACGTATGCCGGAGACTATACAGTATCCACAGCCAGTGGTAACGGCTGACGGGAGGCAACGCATGCCTGCTAATCAAGCGAAGGAATATGAGGAATACCGTGCGTATTGATGTTGTCTCAGATTATATAACATGACCATAAAGTATTCATGGGCCAACGATACGAGGAATCAACGCGGATACTATGAACAAGGTAGAAGAGGAACGTATAAGTAGTGGGATAGAAATTTTCAATCATAGAACAACCGATAAGGAATACAGGTCGAGGAGAGTATGTGTTGAGGAACAACATTAAGGCATTGGTGAGACCAAGGGAGAGGACAATAGGGTTGAAGTGTGAACCTGAGAGTTGGAAAGGGCAAGGTTGGAATTGTATCCACAACTATTATCCTTAAGTTCTTAAGATAGAATCCTTTTAAGGAGAGGAGGCTGCAATAACCCTAAATTTCGTGAATATTCGAAACCTGGATGAAAATTAATTTTATGGGTGGATGAGAAATTTTTGCAATCACGATATGTACGAATTATTAAATGAAGATTTCGAATTGATATTACGTCTTTACGGTGCAGATGAGTGTATGTAACAGTCATTAGTTTTTACGAAACCCATTATTTCGAATGGTCAAATTTTATGAGATATCTAAGGAGATCGTGGTAAGGCATGGGGTTCCTGTGAGCATTGTATCTGATAGAGACCCAAGGTTCAACTCCAGGTTCTGGAGGAGTTTTCAGGATTGTGTGGGGACCAAGTTAAACATGAGTACTGCATACCATCCCCCCAATCAGACGGACAGAGCGAGAGAACCATCCAGACCATAGAGGACATGTTGAGAGTATGTGCCATCGATTTTAATGGAAGTTGGGATGACCACTTGCCGTTGATCGAATTATCCTACAACAACAGTTACCATGCGAGTATAGGGATGCCCCCATATGAAGCTTTATACGGACGAAGATGTCGGTCTCCCTTGTGTTGGGAAGAAGTTGGAGAGCGGAAGATTTTAGGGCCTGAACTGGTCCAACAAACAAGAGAAACTATCGAGCTCATAAGAGGACGGCTGGTAGCGGCCCAAGACAGACAGAAGAAGTATGCGGACCAGACCCGCAAAGACAAAGAATATGAGGTAGGAGAGTTTGTGATGTTGAAGGTGTCACCATGGAATGGATTGATGAGATTTGGTAAGAAGGGGAAGCTAAGCCCAAGATTTATTGGACCCTTTTGAGATCTTGAGACGAGTTGGAAAGTTAGCCTATGAATTGGCTTTACCCCCAAGCTTGCAGCAAGTACATAAGGTGTTCCATGTGTCCATGCTACGACCCTACCATACCGACTTCCGACACGTGATAGAATATGATCAAGTGGATCTGCAGCCAGACTTAACATATGTGGAGCAACCCGTAGAAATCATGGATAGAAAAGAACAGGTGCTGAGGAACAAGGTTGTCAAACTAGTGAGAGTTTTGTGGAGGAACCAGAATGTCGAAGAATCAACATGGGAACTAGAGAGCACGATGCGTGAAAAGCACCCCCAACTGTTTTCAACCTGATTCCGGGGCGGAATCCTTTTAAGGAGGGGAGACTGTAAGAACCATAATTTTTGTAATATTTTCTTTTATTTAATATCGTGTGACATTGTCAATTTGGAACCTTTTTAGTCATCCCTGTTGTTTAATGGAGTTGATTGTCTGAGAAACTATGTTGTTACATTCACTATGTAAGATAAAAGAGAAGATTGTTGAGGGCAAGAGTCTTATTGTTAGTAAGATTTATAAAACTTGGGATTTGAGAATGATTAGAGTATTAAAAGATTTATTAAGGATTATGACGAGGAATTATGGATATTCGAGGAATTTACACAATTAAGTACTTAAGGAATTACTAGAGAAATCTCTACGCGACAAAATATTATTACGAGAGATTAATTAAGATACGATACGAATTAAAGATTAAGTGACAAGCATTGGTGGAAGAATAATGATACAAGGAGTAGTATTGCATGCAAGTCCCATGCAACTAAGTAGTTAGGAAAAGCAAACTAGTTAAACCAAGTGGACAAGAGGAATAGTAACTAGTTGACATTTCTTTTTCCAAGGAGACAAGAGTACAAGGAGGCCATACCTAAACTTGTACCATGTATTATATACACACACTAACACATATCACCCAACCACTTTACAATTATTTCAACCAACACAAAAGCAACACAAAAAATACTCTCCCCCCCTTGAACAAGAAGCTCTCGGCCAAGGCTAAAACAAGGAAGAAAATTTCTTCCTTCTTCCATTTCTCCTCATTCATAATTCAAGGCATAATTCCTAGGCTCTCTACATCATCTAAGAAAGGTATACTAAGAGTTCCAAGCCCTTTCATCCATTAATTTTCAAGATATTAATTGTTAAAGTTATTGTGAATAGTAACAATGTTAAGTTTTCTTATAGATCTTGGATTATAAGGATTGTAGGAGCTTATTCAAGGTGTTCTTGAGATTTGTAAGGCTTACCCAAGGCTCCTAGGTACTCAAGAAGGTATAAAAACCCTAACCCCTCTTGGCCATGTAGTGTTTATGAAGTTTAATGATAGATCCATGTGTATTTGTGTTAATCTTGGATGTATAAGTGATGGATGATATAGATCTTGAGTTTTAGTGTTGTGGTTGTGATTTTGATGCTTGTGGATAGTATATGTATCTCCATGAATGTTATAAAGTATGAACTTGGTGAATTAGATGTTGGTTGTGTTGTGGATGTAAGGATCTTGGTTGATTTAAGTGAAACAAGCATGCTGAGTTTTTCCAGGAACTTGACCTGTCTTGTAAGATGGTTTTGAACCCTAAAACCTTGTCCCCTGAGGTCCTACCATATATTGTTGGAAAGGTATTTGAATGTAGTTTCTGGAAATATAAGGTTCATGACTAGGTGATGTATAGATTTTAAGTTATGGCCGGAGAAGTAAAATGTGTTTCTGGATTCCTGACTGCACTAAGTGACCCCCTTGTGAACCTTGTTTAAACCCCTAAAAATTTATGTGGGATCATGGAAAACTTAGAGAAGCTAGACAATGCAGTGGTGAAGGCTACCCAAAAAGAATTTGATTAAAATATGAATTTTTCAATTTTATAAAAATGCTAGAGTAAAATTCGCGCAAGGGAAAAAGTCGTTAAATGGAGTATAATTTTAGGGGTAATGGTTATGACTCGGATATGGTAACTAAATTAAGTCGAATAAGTGACGAGCGTAATCGAGTGATGACATGAACCTATAGTGGGGCTAGAGTGTCATAAGACAAAGTCATTAAGTTAATTTTGTACCCCTAGAACCCCGCAATTAAAGAGATATTGTTAAGGTACTAACGAGCGGTTATTGCTTATGTATAGATCATTCCACTCCGCACGTTCGACCACCCCAACCACACCAAGGCAAGTTTACTTTTCAAAACTTACATATACAAGGATTTTCACTGTTGTGTTTGTAGTTTTCAACCATATCAAATGTTTATGTTTATCGAAGTATCGATGAAATTGAGATGTATAAGTACATATATGTTTGTACCCATTGAACTTAGATTGAAATGTTTTCTTCGGACAACGACTCTAGCAATAGAGGTCGTAGCGGTCCGTATATACTATTGACCGGGGAGCGGTATATTATTATATCGTAACTAGATTGCGAAAACCCGAAGGGTCATTCGGGGAGTATCGTATACTCAAGTAATTATTGTTATGTCTTCTTAAATACTCAAAATACCTATCTTGGATTAAAAGCTTATTTTATTAAATAATTATTTTATTAATTATTAATATTAAATCTTAAAATATCATTTATTAATTATTGTTCTTTATTTCAAAGATAAAGCTAATCCAAGACACCTTTAATACTTTCAAACTCGAACTCTTTCGAACTCAACACATTTTCGAAAACCCCCGGTCAGGTTTGGTTCTTGTGTGATTTCAAGAATCATCGGTCGACTGATATCGGACCTCAATTACTCAGTTTTCAATCCAAATCAAGTTTTTAAAAGAAAAAGAAAAAGGGACTCTGGCAGGTGTGGGAACCGTTGATGAACGATTCCCGGGATGTGTAAGCGGCCGTGAGCCAGGCGGTCCATCAATTATTATTCCGGCCCAGGTGTTGCCGAAGGATGATTATGGATGTAGTTTTCATCGAGGGTGATTACGGATGTAGTTTTCACCCGAGGATAGTTACGGATGTAGTTTCTATCCTTCTACCGGTAGAGAAGACCCGCGGATTATTGGACTTGGATGTGGCGACTGATCATCGTCAATCCTTGTCAGGTTTTTATGTTTTCTTCCAGTCCCATCCTCCACTTTGGAAAAATACTCAAACACTGCTTCTTGGGCCTAAGTGCCAAGTTGCCGATAGTGTGGTTATTGATAAGAAAAATATTGACATCGTGCAGTATCTAGAACTGCAAGATTTTCTATAAAGATTGGCACGTGTTAGTGCACTCTTGCAATTGTTTCAAAGAATGAAATGTTTTTGTATGAGAAACCTTCTAAGCTAATGGAAGGAACGAGGTTTGCAATGATGTATTCCCTGTACAGAATGCTAATCGTAGAGTGTTTTGCCGAAAATGATATACTCATATGTATATATTTTCAAACTTGAGATATATTGAATTGGGAACCTTATAAAGGGTTCATATGTTATTCTTAAAGCTCCTTAGTGAGTATAGATGTTTTACTCAAACTCGGACATATACATTGTCCAATTATGTTTTGAAATCTGAGATATATACCCATATAGTTGGGAATGTTTTCGAAATGAACCACATCATTATTTTTCAAAATGCTGAACTTGCTGAGTGTTATGTAGCTCATTCTTGCTTTATAAAAACTTTTCAGAAAGAGAAGAATTTGGTCGGTTAACTTCGCGCCAGCAGAAGAGGAGTAGAAGATGTACCCCGGAGATGATTTAGTTCCTGATAAATACAGCAGAGTAAGTCTGATAGGTTTTCAACTGTAATAGTAAGACTTGTCTTCAAGTGTAGTTGTATAAGTGGAATTGCGTAAGACTCTGGATTGTACAGATGAATTGTAATATTTAGTGTTACTTTTGATTGTCGTTTCTGAGGCTCTAACTTGTTTGTGTGTAAGATTGAGGTCCGGATGGATGTATTGTTGAGTTGTAAAGTTAATACAGGTATGATATGGTTGGATGGTGACATGACGACCTGAATCTCTGACCTCGGATTTGGGGGCGTTACACCTACCTTCTCATGGCGAATTATTACTGACCATATTCATACTAATTCATTTATCAAATGATATGGCACTTACTGCCTCCTTCTCAACTATTCCTAGGGACTCTGCTCCTCGCCCTAAATCGTATCTTTGATAATCATACATCCCTCTAGCTCTTTCTTCGTTAATATGGAAGTCTCTAGGGATTCTCGTCTATTCCCGTATAAGATCTCAAGTGATCCTTTCAATCCCTCTTACTTGCTGGTACTACCTCCAGTAGTCCGGCTACGAATCCAACATGAATCTTCAGTTCTCTTGCTAATAACTCAGTTCTTTATGCTCCCTTTTTTGAGCACTATACTTTAATCATCACAGTCATTCTGGCTGCAGCCCTCATTCCTCAAGGGTAAGCTCCTTATCCTAACAGGATTTTTCCTTATCTGCTGGAACCTCTTCCGGGTCTCCAATAGGGTACTCCATCGAATTACCCGCAGATCTTCAGCATATAAAGCATCATCGCGCTGCTACTCGTATGCCTCAAGGTTTGTCGCCTTACTCGTCGATACGATATCGAGCTAAGTTACTATTATGATAGTTAAGAGTTCCCATAAGGGTTTTATATGTCATTACTACATTAAGTAGTCCGACTATGAACTTGGCAAGAGTTCTTATTATCTTGGTGAATTTATTGTTTTAACGTCGCCTCATCTCTGGGGTTTATAACGTACGCTCCGATACCACTTCTGTAACACCCCCAGATCCAGGGTCTGGGATCTGGTCGTTACGGTCTCCATTACTGTCCACAATGCTTGAACTGACTTTAACATAAAATAAATTACATCTTTATGACCCAACATAACAATATAAAACACACCCGTTATAGTCCCAGAGATGAAATCAGAGTAAAAATCAAATTTTATTAATCACATTATAAGTTCTTACAATCCAAAAGAATTACAATGTGAATACATACTCTTTGCCATCTATTTGCATAAGTCATACTAGACCATATATTTGGTACTGAAAGAATGAATCTATCCTACCAATAGCTTTCTCTTCGGCACTGGTAGTCTCATCATCCTCGCCAGCGTCGAGTGCGCCTTGTGCGAGTCATCTGTTCTAGCTGTTGTTATGATATAATAATAAAGCAAGGGTGAACAATAGCCCACCAACAATAATATTTAACTGAACGATAATATATAACAATTCAAAAGTATCTTTCAAACCATATGCCATGCATTTACGGAAATGATGCCAGTATAATATGAAAGATGAAGTTACCAGGTAACTTAAAGTATTTATTTTGTGGAAATATCTGCTAAGTCAAATAAGCAAGGTATTATCATTTATCATATATAGAGGAACTTGCAAGGAAAATATTGCAATTCCAATTATTAGCATTTTTCGAAGTCCTACAACTTGAAAGAAGTCTTTTCGATACATGTTGCGGAAGACACCGTCAACCTGAAAGAAGTCTCTTCGATACATGTTGCGGGGAATTCCCAATTTGGGAGATGAACCAATACTGGAGTCATCACGCGCCAGCTGTCCCACTCCCTGATGATCAGTCGGGGATGGTACAGCCCAATATAGTTTACTACCGGTAGAAGGAAGAACTGACGGCTTCACTTGTAGATTGCCTTTAATAGTAACTCCCTGGCCAATAGTTAGACCTTGTGATGGACCGCGCGACTCGGCCTCTTACACACGACTCCTAGTTCAAATAAATCCACGGCATTGAAACGTAGAGTTTGTCCTCCCTTCCCCAAGTGAAATACTTGTTGATAAGACTCCACAAAGTAGTCGTATCTAGTTGGAAAGGAAAATTCACCAACATTTCCCAAGCTTTTGCTTGTTAATGGATATCAACTTGTTCCGACAATCTTACCCCTCAAATGATGAGAAGGTACACACAGACTTAATGAGTCCATAGCGACCAAGTTGCGAGTGAAAAGGATAAATTATGACCGGGAAGTCAACAAGATAAATAACCTTTCTCAAGTAAGGTTACCTTATAATTCAAGAGATAGATTTGAGTGAAGAATGAAATCTTGAGGACCTTTCTTAATATAATATTAATCGTATGACTCCGAAGAATTTTCAGAATGATCGAAGGTCAAAGACAATATTTGAAGAATCATAAACAACATTGAAGTTGTTTCCAAGTATTGAATAAATATTTATAGAATATTTATTGAATCGGAAGTATTTAATGAATGAAAGAATATTTTACATAATATCTGGAGGTGAAAGATAATCTCCAAATAATATAAATCATTTTAAAAAGAATTTAAAAGAATTAAATAAATATTCAAAGAATATTTATTAACTCAATAATAATTACGGAATATTATTAAATCATAATATTGCTCGTAAGTAATCCTCGAATGAATATATAGAATTATTTACTAAATAAATCACTCCCTAAATGAATATTCAAAATAATATTCATTAAAAATTAGACTTCAATAAGTATTTAAAATAATATTCAATAAATGAGTCAAACTTTAAATGAATATTTGAAAATAATATTCATTTAATAAATAATCTTCTAAATGAATATCCAAATAATATTCCTTTAGTAATCAAAACTTTAAAGGAATAATCGAAATAATATTCCTTAAGTAAATAGAACTTCCAATGAATATTTTAAAATAATATTCATCAAGTATATAAACCTTAAATGAATATTCGAAAGTAATATTCATTTAATAAATAACATTCTAATGAATATCAAAGTAATTATTCATTAAATAATCAAACTTTAAGTGAATATTCAAAAATAATATTCACCTAATATTTCTCGACTGAGATAATACTCCAATAACATTCTTCGAAAATTTCCAAGTAATTGATACTTTATGGAAATATAAATAATGTTAAATAAGGACGTTCCTCAAAATAAATAATAATCTGCCGTTGGAATCCCTCCGGGTTTTCACGACTATCTATATATCTCAAAATACCGACTCCCCGTCTATATCTAAGAATGAATATCATATGCCCTTCGCTAAGGGTCTTACCAAAACAATCCGGCTTATAACTGATAATTCGTATCTAGTCTATAAGCCAATATCAATTCAGGGAACAAGTTTCATAATATAATTTGACAATAGGCATGCATGCTATGGCATATGTATCAGAAACAACAGATATACATATTATCACAACAACAGTTCCAAGGTATTGGAAACTTGCCTGGTACTCAGGTGTGGGTGGAGATAGCGTGTCCTGGGTCTGCTCGATGATCTATAAAGAATCAGAACATTCGAGAATAACCACTTAACACGTTTTAAAAGTCTAAGTATAACTTCACTTAAATCGAAACACGTTTTCGAATTATCTCGTTATACACCTTTTAGTGTAACTCTTTTTATTACTGATACGATCCGACATTTGTTAGTTATTACGACATGTCATCGTACCCACACTCGGTATATACTTAAGTCGTATAAGTTCTAAAGTCGATCGATTACGAACCGAGATTATACTTCGAGTTTTATCGTTCGTTTTCTATGTGTTTTACCAAAGTTATAACCAAGCGGGATTTTAGGGGTTCGTTCGCGTTTAACTTCGATTCCAACATTTTTATAAAATCGGAAAACGCTCCGTTTCACATGAGGTTTTCTCTCACACCTTCCTTTTTACCTTTAGTATTTAATTACCAAGATTCGCCACTGACTTACATATTTTACGAGGGTTCAATTCCAGTTACGAATTCTCGTTTACGGTTTAGAACTACTTTTCGTAATTTGACCATAACTCCTAAACCGTAAGTCGGAATGTTTCGATTCTCACGCCAAAACGATCTATGGCTCGAGATCTACAAGGAACTGTTATAATATTACCAAGGTCTGGAACTAATATTTACTGTCATTCTCGGTTTCTAAGTGTTAACAAAAATTCGGCATTACGAAGGCTATATATCGAACGTTCTAAAAATCACAACACAACAACCAAGCCACACCAGGCATCAATACAACTCATACACATATTTATCATCCCAAATCTGTCCAAGAACATCTACTTTACCATCATAATTATCATGCTTCTTAAATCACATAACTAACTACATAATCATGCTTATAATCACCACTATAATCATACAAAGCTAAACCCATCAAAAACATATATAAATCTCAAATCAAATGCTAGGGTTTCAAGAGGTCTACCTTCCTTGAAGCATGTTCTAGCCTTACTAAGCTTTGTATGATCCTTGAGTGGCCTTAAGCTAGCTAAATCAACCATAAAAATCAAAGAAAACCAATATTAGTTCTTGAAGAACACTATTCACCCTCCTTGTAAATGATTTTTTTGAAAATGGAAACTAAGGAATTTGAACTTGAAATTTTTATGAGATTAGATTTGTGAAATATAGGACTCACGTTAAAAATTACAAGATCAAATGATGGTTGGGAGTGGGTTTTGGCTTCTTGAATTAGCCAAAAGGCCGAATGGAATATGAATGGAGAGAGCTTGGTGTTTCTTTGTTTGGTTGCTTGCAAATAATGCATAAAGTGGCTTGGCTTGGACAATATCTCATCTTGACTTACTTTATTAAAGTGATGATGCATGCAATGAGGTATTTTGGCAAGACAAGTGTTGATATCTTGGTGGTTTAAGGCTAACCAAGTGGTTTGTGTGCTAAGTACTTGGTTGCATTCTAATTGATCTAGTTCCTTGCTAGTTACTAGATTTTTTTTCTTGCACATGCATGTATCTTGCTTCCTCTGCTTGATTCTGTGTCCGTTTATTGCTCAATTCATTGATCGTTCGAGGAAATAACTCATTCATTTCTAGTTAGGGTTTTACCGAAAACCTTCTTAATATTAATACTATCATACTCCATCCTCTTTAATAATTCTTGAATCCATATTCCTTAAATCCTTTTAATAATTCCTTAAGTCTTTCAGTGTCCATGGAAATCTCGGGGAAAATAAAAGTGCTATTTTTCAGAATCCGACAGCTTTTACATACACTTATTTTCTCCCTGGATCTCTAATACGAACTTGGAAATCCGTTTCGAATACTTCTATATAGTGTCGTCTCATAATATTCCTAAATCCATCAAAATCACTATTCATCCATTTTTCTTTACTCATCCTCTTAGGGTTGTACATTTGTCCCTATTCTCTTTCGATCGTTCCTTAACTTTTTTACGGACCCACTGGACCAATAACAGATATCGATTTGGATGACATAAGAATAATCTTCTCCTTTAGAATTATTAAATCTCAATTCCCTAGGAGATAGATAATTCTTATCTAAAGTGTCAACCAATAGTATTCTTCATGGCATATAAACATTTGAATCCAAATCTATTCTTTTCATTCATTATCTCAATCGTTACATCGTAGTCGTAATCACTATTCACCATTACCTCAGTACATAATAAAAAGTTTTAATTATATCCAAAATTTGGGGTTCTTACACGGCGCCTCCACCGCTGCCATCCACCGCCGTGCGCGCGGTGGTCCCCTCTTCTACTGTACCAGTTGCGAGTTTCCCCTTCCCCCTGCACAGTCTCCATCTCCCATACCCCCATCTAGCTCACACAGCACACACACTTGATTTGTATCTATATATGCATATATATATTTGCTTAATTGAATCCCCACCCCCAATTTTGCATAACCCTAATTTTTCCCCCAAATATTTCTCTCTCCTCGATTCTGCTGTGCTGCTACTTTTTTTTTAATGGGCTCGGCCCAATACACATATGATAAGTGCATATTTTTGCATATTTTATTTACCTATTTATTGCTTGAACTCGTGTTTTAATATTTTATTTTGTTGCATTTCAGGAAAATCGTAAATAAATAAAGAAATGACAAAATAAATAAATAAAGTGCAAGGAAGGGAAAAAGGAGGAAGAAAAAGGACCAAAAATGAAAGAAGGAAAAGAATTAGGAGCTTGGAGCAAAAGGAATATTTCAAGACAAGTGGAAGGTGGAGATCATCCCAACACATTAGCAAAGTGTATGGCCAAGATCAACTCTTCAAAGCTTAAGGGGGAAGGAAACAAATAGATGGCTAGGATTTCACCACCACACAACCCAAATGTATGGTGGGGATTTACCCAACACCCCCCTTAACCCTAATTCCTATCCTATAAATACCCCCTCACCCCCCTTGTATTTAGTAACTTAGATTTTAGGGTAGTTTTATTTTCTTGTATTTATTTTCTTAGTTTCAAATCTTGTAAACACTCCTATTATATTTTAATGCAATTTTATTTTCTTTACTTCTTGTCTTGCTCTTTCGTTATTGTTGCCTTGTTTCGTTATTTTCGTAATTCCCGTTGCTAACCACTTGGGGTTGAAAATAACGAAATTTTAGTTTTTAAATCGTAGTTTTGCCCCTTTAAAAATTAATTTTATTGTGGGCCATTTAATTCCAAATCTTCGCTCTAATGTAATTATAATTTTTAATTTCGTAACTAGATTCTTTAATTTCGTACTTAATTTCTTTTAAAAAAAAATTAAAAAAATAAGCACAAAAATATTGGTTTTATTAATTCTCAGCACTTACTTACTGTCTCGTTTTTATTGTCCTCTTTTTTATTCGAAACAAAACTAGCAGTAGTGTCCCATTTCCTTGATTAATTACTTTCCCCTGGTTTGTTTTCTGCAAATACAACCTCACCCTCTCCTTATTTCCCTCATCTCTCTCTCTCTCTCTCTCTCTCTCTCTCTCTCTCTCTCTCTCTCTCTCTCTCTCCACAAAACCACCAACCTACTTTCTCCCTCTTCTTCTCTTTTGTTATCGCTGCAAACACCACCCCCTTTCCCCTTGTTTAGTCTTCTCTTCGTTGAATTTTAATGCGAGTTTGCTTAGTTCGATGAGTTTAATTATTCGATTGGTTTGAATTTTGCCTAATTGCTATTTTTCGAGCTGCTGAGTGCTGCGTTTTTACTGGTTGCATTGATGTCAATTTACGGTTGATTTGGTGTTGAGCCGTGGTCGAGTTCTGAGTCGGGTGAGCGAGTTCTGTCCCGAGTCAACCAGAGGTTGTTTTCCAGTTTGTTGAGATTCAAGTTCGAGTTTGTTTGTAACTGTGGCTAAGTTCGAGTTTGTGTTTTTAAAAGCTTGTTGTAATGTTGAGTTTCCTTACTGTTGTTTTGCTGTTGTTTTTCTCCGAATTCGATTTATTAAGACCACGAGTTTGAGTACAAATAATTGAATGGTTATGTTTTGCTGCGATTTGTTGTTTAATTGAAATTCGCTCTGCACTCTGTGTTACTGTTTTTTTCGAGTGCTGTGTCCATAATATTGCGCTTGTTGAGCTTTTCTTGGCAGAGTTGTGTAAATGGCAGAGTCTGAATTTCGTTATGTTGTGCTTAGTTCATTGTTTCTTCACCGAGTCGACTGGGTTTCTGAGTTAACTGGGTTGTAATCTGCGAGTTTAGGTGAATTGGGTTTGCATTTTGGAGTTTACTGTGATTCTTTTGTACTGTGTTTGTGGAATGTCGAGTTGATGGGTTCCGTTGTAGAAATAAGTCTGATTGTTTTGCTCCGAGCTCGTGTTACTGTGTATTTGATGCTGAGTTATTTTGTTTTCGTGGATGCGAATCAGTTTTGTGTCGTAGTAATTTTCACTGTGAATTGTTTTGCTGCGAGTTGATTGTCTGAGTAATGCCCAGCTGGAATTGTTCTGTGATTTAGAGTCTTGAGTCAATAGAGTCTTGATTGCACTTGAGTTGTGGTTCATGTTTTTTTGTCTTTTTCGAGTTTTCCTAGTCATTACTGTTGAATTCTCTATTTAGTCCAGTATTTGTACATTTTGCTGAGACTCAAAATCTTGTTTGATAATCAAGTAGTGTCCCTGAGAGTTTTAGTAAGCTTGTGGTTTAATTCGATTTTTAGCTAGATAATTTTTTTTTTTCAAACCCTTCATGTAAAATTTCTCTTAAAAATTCTTTTAAATTCTAATTTTAATTTAATTTTGCTTCTCTTTACTTTTTATTAATTAATTTAAATTTAGAATAAAATTTAGTTTTCTTTTAGAATAGAATAAAATTTAGTTTTATTTTAAAAATTAGATTAAATTTCTTTTTTTTTGGAATTAATTCGTATAAAATCCAATCAAATTCTCGAATCATACTTGTCCTAATTCGATTAAGTTAAAAATTAAGGATTTGCGAAAAATATTAGTCTCCGAGGAACGAATCATAAATTTTACAACGAAACGAATTGTGCGCTTGCGATTCAAATTCAAATGTCTTTAATTCTAGCACAACAAGTTTTTGGCGCCGCTGCCGGGGACTAATTATTTTTCGCGCCTTAATTTTTAATTTTTCGAGTTAGTTTTATTTCTTGTCTTATTTTTATTTCGTTCTTTTTAGGAAAGCTTGAGATTTCGGAACTCTTCTCAACGAAGCGTGGAAAAATTGGAATTTATGGAAAGAAAGCTTCGGTAACCGTATCTCACTCTTTTCGCCCGTTTTATTTTTAGAAAAACATAAAAAAAATTAGAAAATTCAAAAATCACAAAAAAATTAAAAATTAAAAATCCAAAAAAAATTAGTTGTAAATACATAATTGTTGCATCATGCATTTAATCACTTAGGGCACATCATCTAGATTTTTTATTTTCTTGTTTTTAATTTTTCGTACCTATAATTGTGGTGATCGCTGGAGGACCCCAAGGTACGTTAAATTCTTTCGTTTCTTTAGTTAGAACACGTAGTTTAAAGCATCCATAAATGTTTATAGTTTTTTATACCTCTTTGTTTGTTGCATCATTTTGTAAATAAACTTTAAGGGCAAAACCTCTCAAAAGATAAGGGAAGGGATTTCATCACTCTTTCCTTAGCCCAAAAACAATTTAATCCCTCATTTTGCATACCTTGCCTTTAATAAAATTAATTAGACGTTTGCCCCTAGGAATTTCGCGCTCAATTAGGAAGGTGCTTAAGAAACGAAGTAATCTTTAATTATTCTTACTTTTTGGTGTCTAGGAAAGCGAAAGCTAACCTGGCCAATTAAGGTTTGGTGTCTAGGTTGGTGTTTAGCCTCTTGGCAATGCTTGCACCTACCTGGCCAAGCCGGTTCGAATAATTATTGATTTACCTAGTTTTTGGTAGCCCTTACAGTTAGGAGCAAGGTCTAGTTATTTTATTAGGGAACCCTAGGTTTAGAATTTTTTTTCTTTTAATTTTACACCCCTTTCTTTTTGTTTGTTTAAATTTATCGCACTTACTTGCTACGTGTTTCCTTGTGTGGTTTATGCAAACTACGTGGACTAGGGATAATTCTTCTAGACTAGTGAGATCATTTGAGATTTCTTCATCGTCTAATTCCGAGTCTTTAGATTATTCCGAACCCGTAGTAAACATGGCCATGTCTCTTAGGGACAGTTGCTATCCTACTCGTTCCGCCCAACCTTCGTGTATCACCCTTCCTCCCGTTAATGGTAATAATTTCGAAATAAAAGCTCACCACATCAGTATGTTACCTAAATTTAATGGGAGCGAGGGTGAGGACCCGTATCTCTTTCTCCATGAATTTGAGGAGGTTTGTGCCTTACAAAAGCTCCAACAATTAACCGAGGACTCGATTAGGCTAAGACTCATTAATTTTGCGCTTAAAGAAAATGCTAAGAAATGGTTGTATAGCCTACCGGTTAATTCTATTTCCACGTGGGAGGGATTTGTGGTAATTTTTCTTAAAAAATATTTTCCAAACCATAAGACTACAAGAATTACAAACGAGATAAATCAATTTCATCAAAAGGAAAATGAGTCTTTTTGGAAATATTTTGATCGTTTCAAAAATCTTTTATCACAATGCCCCCACCACGAAATAGAAAAATGGAGGCTTTGTAAGATCGTTTATGAGGCCTTAGATGGACCAACAACCGCGTTGTTGGAATCTATGTGCCAAGGTAAATTCATGGAGAAAGATGAGGACGAGGGTTGGAAATTTTTCGAAGAATTAGCCGAGAAGACCATGTTGTGGGAGTCTACTAGGGAACCTAACAAGTCTAATGAGTCGTCTAGTTCATCTAAGGGTTTGCATTCGATTGGGAGTTCGATTGCAACCGATGCCAAATTAGCCACTCTAACTAGGAGACTCGAAGCCCTAGAAACTAGTAAGGCCCCCTCAAATGTGTCTATGTGCCCTAATTTCAATCAAGGTTTTTCGGACTATCCCGCCTTTGATCAAGTTAATGCGGTGTCTCAACCACCCACTAGGAACGATCCGTTTGCTCCTACTTACAATCCCGGGTGGAGGAATCACCCGAATTTCTCGTGGAACCAAGGGCCAAATTACCAAAATCTGCCTTCTTTTCAACCTTCGTTTCAAAATACTCCATCTTTTCAAAGGCCTAATCAAAATTCTTTCTCGACTCCAAATCAAGGTCCCTTTCCAAACCCTACTCAAAATCCCGGTCCTTATCCGACTCAACTTTCTTATTCAAATCAAGCACCCGCCCACCCACCCGGCTTTAATGAGTTGGATAAGAGAATTACTTCTTTGGAAAAAACTCTTGATGCGCTTTTAAAATCAACGACTAATTTGGCTTAATCTCAACAGACCTTCATGCAAACCATGACTCAAGATAGGCAAATTTTAAATGCTAGTACTCAAGCCTTATCTAAGTTAGAGGTCCAAGTGAGTCAATTAGCCAACGCCATGTGTGAACGAGAGAAGAATAAGTTCCCGAGTCACCAGAGGTAAACCCTAAATTCCCTCTCAACCAAAGACCTCATGAAAATGTTAATGCTATCATCTCTCTTAGGTCGGGAAACCAAGTTAATAATCAAGTAGGTGTCGAGTCTTCCAAGGAAAAAGAAGAAGAAGAAGAGTCAAATGTTGAACCGAACCCTACACTTGATCATTCAAACCTTACTCCAACTTCCGAACCTCTCGAGTCATCTAATCTCACACCTTTAACTCGTGACCCTTCATCGTCGAAATCCACTCCCGAGTCATCAAATTCTTCTCTTAAATCATCCTCACCACCTAACAAATCTTTGAATATCGTTCCACTTTCCACTTCTCTTCCCGATGTGTCTAACGACCGAGTCTTTAAGCCTAACGCTCCTTATCCTCAAAGACTCCTTTCAAACAAACAATCGCCTCAAATCGAAAAGATTTTGGAAGTTTTCAAACAAGTCGAGATCAACATTCCTCTTTTAGATGCCATTCAACAAATTCCCTCTTATGCTAAGTGTCTAAAAGATTTGTGTACTCATAAACGTTCCACTCATGTCCCTAAGAAAGCCTTTTTGACTTCTCATGTTAGTTCAATTCTTTCAAATCAAATTTCCGTGAAATATAAGGACCCCGGTTGTCCTACAATTTCATGTGTCATAGGCAATACCTTTGTGGACAAGGCGTTACTTGACTTAGGCGCTAGTGTGAACTTGCTTCCATTTTCGGTCTACCAAGCCCTAGGTTTAGGCGAACTTCAAAAGACGAACATGACAATTCAATTAGCCGATCGTTCTGTCAAAATGCCTAAGGGAATAATTGAGGATGTACTAATTAAGGTTGGTGAATTCATCTTTCCGGTTGACTTTGTTGTCCTCGAGACTCAACCCGTCACGAATCCTAAGAACCAAATCCCGATTATTCTAGGACGACCTTTTCTTGCTACATCCAATGCCTTGATTAATTGTAGGGATGGTTCGATGAAACTCACCTTTGGTAATATGACAATTAACCTTAACATATTTAATGTCGGAAAAGAACCCAACGAGCTTTACGAGCAACCAATAGCGGTTAATCTTGTTGATGACATTGTTAATTGGTCTAACCTTGCGGATAGTGAGATTGAGTCTCTTCTCAAAGAGGATTTCAAAGTTAACCATGCGTCTAACCAAGAGTATGTTGATTCGCTAAGAGATATGACCTCGGAGGAGATGTTGAGGGAGTTGGACGACATTTGTTCCCCGTGGGAGACACCACCCGAGGATGTTCGTGTTGAGGCCATTGTTAAAAATCCCGTTGGTGAACCACCTACATTCGGTGAGTTCTTAGGGGATTTGTTAGAAAATCGTTCCAAGTATGAGACCCCACCCGAGGTTGTTTGTAGTGAGCCCGTTCTTCACACTTCCGTTCTTAAGAATCTCGTGGGTACACCACCCGCAGTTGCCTTAACTCTTTATCATCCCGAATTTGATCAACAGCCGTTAGGGAAAGAGGAACCCTTGTCTCATGTTATTCCTAGTGATTCTAACCCAAACCAGACTTTCATTATCTCTAATTTGCTTAAACAAAATAAAGAAGCCTTAAGTTGGTTTAGGGAGAACATTAGTGACAATTGCTCTTTAGGGTTGAATGATTCAATGTTAATTGAGGCTGTGCTAATAAAAATTTTCACAAATTTCTTGTTATTTTCTCAAAGTTGCACCCGAATTTTCCTACCGGCATCGGCTGATTCGGTTTTATTCTTTTGCCTCCCCTCGTGTAAGATAGGTATGGGGGAGGAGTGTGTGCGTGTGTGAGTTGTTTTCTCTTGTAATTTTTGGAAGTTTTCAGTCTCCGTCATCCCTTATCAGGTATTTCCTCAACTTTCTCCTTTATCATTTCTCTTTTCTCTTGCATTCACATACATTGAGGACAATGCATGATTTAGGTATGGGGGGGTTTTTAGTGTAAATAGTAAAAATTGAAAATCCAAAAAAAATTAAAAAAATCAAAAAATCAAAAAGAGTTCTTTTCGTATTCTAGTCTTGTTAATTGATTGCTAGTTGCTTGATGCACCCTTACATGCTATGATAATCTTGTGATCCTTTAGCTTTTGATTGAGAAGTGATTTGCTAAAGTTCTTGTTCACACACTTACACTAGCAAGGTGAAGCTAGTAGACTTAATTGAATTGTGCATGAAATTAGAAGGACATGATTAGGTGTAAGATGATTTGGTCTTCATGCTTTGAGTACAAGTAGGTGCATTGAGGATACCATTTCTTGAGATTGATTATGTTTTACCACACCAAGTGAGATTTTGAGCCTATATGCACATCTTTTGCATTTATATTCGTTTGCTTGAGTGTCCACATGTCATTTGCATCGCTAGCACTTGTTTGAGTTCCTTCTTGAAATACATGACATTAATTGATGATAAAATGATAAAGGCACTTAGGAATAACCTATATTTCCAAATTATCCACACCATTCTTATATGATCAATTAGTTAACCCTTTGAGCCTAATCATTTTCTTTCGGTGACACACCACATTACTCGTCTAAGACCTTTTTCTTGTTTAGCCTTACGTATTCTTGATCCCATTTTGTCAAAGGCTAGTAGGAACTTGAGGGAGCAATAAGGTGTATAAAATAGGGTTTACTATTGTTCATAAATTTCGAGGAAATATTTGTTGTTACCTTGCTAGTCGATGTTCAAGTTAAATCTAAGTGAGGATTATTGTTACATTTATCTTAGCTCTCATAAAAAAGAAAAGAAAAAAATGAAAAGAAAAAAAAATAAAAAATAAAGAAAAAGAAAAAATAAAGAAAAAAAAAATGAAAAAAAAAATGAAAAAAATATTCATATGAGAGCATACTTATGTTTTTTGTAATCCTCCTTCATTCGACTAGTCAAGTCTTTTTGTTGAAAAATGAAAATAAATTGTATGGGGAGGAAGTTTGGTGTTGTGCATGATATTCATGGTGACTACTAGCTTTTGACACTTCACCTTATTTTGGCCTTTCTTGACATACCTTGTCCCTAGCCCCATTACAACCCTAATAAAGACCTTTTGATTGTCATTATTAATGTATGTTGTGGTTTAAGTTGGAATGATACCAAGTGTCAAGCATGCATTTGATTTTGTTGGAATTGAGTGTTACACTTACCCTTGTTCTTGAGTGAATATTCTTTTGTGAGTGAAAGGTGAGGTATTGCTTATTTGTTTTTTGCATAAGAGATCTCAAGTTTTGACTCTGATGGGTGCCCTTGTAGACTTAGCATGGTTACCAATAATTTTTGCATTTGACATGAACTTATAATCACTCTTGCATGGTTCTTTAAGTAGACTATGTGAATCCTTGCACTTTCCACACCAAGACTTTGCAACTTCATTTTGATTCTTAAGTTGATGTATCATGAGAGGACATGTATGTGTGGTGTGCATTGCCATGTGATCTTTTATATAAGCTAGATGGATTTTGTGGGTACATTCACTTTGCATCTAGATTTTCATTTTGTTTTTATTTTCCTCGAGGACGAGAAAAAGATAGGTATGGGGGCATTTGATAAGTGCATATTTTTGCATATTTTATTTACCTATTTATTGCTTGAACTCGTGTTTTAATATTTAATTTTGTTGCATTTCAGGAAAATCGTAAATAAATAAAGAAATGACAAAATAAATAAATAAAGTGCAAGGAAGGGAAAAGGAGGAAGAAAAAGGACCAAAAATGAAAGAAGGAAAAGAATTAGGAGCTTGGAGCAAAAGGAATATTTCAAGACAAGTGGAAGGTGGAGATCATCCCAACACATTAGCAAAGTGTATGGCCAAAATCAACTCTTCAAAGCTTAAGGGGGAAGGAAACAATAGATGGCTAGGATTTCACCACCACACAACCCAAATGTATGGTGGGGATTTATCCAACACCCCCCTTAACCCTAATTCCTATCCTATAAATACCCCCTCACCCCCCTTGTATTTAGTAACTTAGATTTTAGGGTAGTTTTATTTTCTTGTATTTATTTTCTTAGTTTCAAATCTTGTAAACACTCCTATTATATTTTAATGCAATTTTATTTTCTTTACTTCTTGTCTTGCTCTTTCGTTATTGTTGCCTTGTTTCGTTATTTTCGTAATTCCCGTTGCTAACCACTTGGGGTTGAAAATAACGAAACTTTAATTTCGTGTTTTTAGTTTTTAAATCGTAGTTTTGCCCCTTTAAAAATTAATTTTATTGTGGGCCATTTAATTCCAAATCTTCGTTCTAATGTAATTATAATTTTTAATTTCGTAACTAGATTCTTTAATTTCGTACTTAATTTCTTTTAAAAAAAAAATTAAAAAAATAAGCACAAAAATATTGGTTTTATTAATTCTCAACACTTACTTACTGTCTCATTTTTGTTGTCCTCTTTTTTATTCGAAACAAAACTAGCAGTAGTGTCCCATTTCCTTGATTAACTACTTTCCCCTGGTTTGTTTTCTGCAAATACAACCTCACCCTCTCCTTATTTCCCTCATCTCACTCTCTCTCTCTCTCTCTCTCTCTCTCTCTCTCTCTCTCTCTCTCTCTCTCTCCACAAAACCACCAACCTACTTTCTCCCTCTTCTTCTCTTTTGTTATCGCTGCAAACACCACCCCCTTTCCCCTTGTTTAGTCTTCTCTTCGTTGAATTTTAATGCGAGTTTGCTTAGTTCGATGAGTTTAATTATTCGATTGGTTTGAATTTTGCCTAATTGCTATTTTTCGAGCTGCTGAGTACTACGTTTTTACTGGTTGCATTGATGTCAATTTACGGTTGATTTGGTGTTGAGCCGTGGTCGAGTTCTGAGTCGGGTGAGCGAGTTCTGTCCCGAGTCAACCAGAGGTTGTTTTCCAGTTTGTTGAGATTCAAGTTCGAGTTTGTTTGTAACTGTGGCTAAGTTCGAGTTTGTGTTTTTAAAAGCTTGTTGTAATGCTGAGTTTCCTTACTGTTGTTTTGCTGTTGTTTTTCTCCGAATTCGATTTATTAAGACCACGAGTTTGAGTACAAATAATTGAATGGTTATGTTTTGCTGCGATTTGTTGTTTAATTGAAATTCGCTCTGCACTCTGTGTTACTGTTTTTTTCGAGTGCTGTGTCCATAATATTGCGCTTGTTGAGCTTTTCTTGGCAGAGTTGTGTAAATGGCAGAGTCTGAATTTCGTTATGTTGTGCTTAGTTCATTGTTTCTTCACCGAGTCGACTGGGTTTCTGAGTTAACTGGGTTGTAATCTGCAAGTTTAGGTGAATTGGGTTTGCATTTTGGAGTTTAATTTGATTCTTTTGTACTGTGTTTGTGGAATGTCGAGTTGATGGGTTCCGTTGTAGAAATAAGTCTGATTGTTTTGCTCCGAGCTCGTGTTACTGTGTATTTGATGCTGAGTTATTTTGTTTTCGTGGATGCGAATCAGTTTTTTGTCGTAGTAATTTTCACTGTGAATTGTTTTGCTGCGAGTTGATTGTCTGAGTAATGCCCAGCTGGAATTGTTCTGTGATTTAGAGTCTTGAGTCAATAGAGTCTTGATTGCACTTGAGTTGTGGTTCATGTTTTTTTTTTCTTTTTCGAGTTTTCCTAGTCATTACTGTTGAATTCTCTATTTAGTCCAGTATTTGTACATTTTGCTGAGACTCAAAATCTTGTTTGATAATCAAGTAGTGTCCCTGAGAGTTTTAGTAAGCTTGTGGTTTAATTCGATTTTTGGCTAGATAAATTTTTTTTTTTTTCAAACCCTTCAGGTAAAATTTCTCTTAAAAATTCTTGTAAATTCTAATTTTAATTTAATTTTGCTTCTCTTTACTTTTTATTAATTAATTTAGATTTAGAATAAAATTTAATTTTCTTTTAGAATAGAATAAAATTTAGTTTTCTTTTAAAAATTAGATTAAATTTCTTTTTTTTTTGGAATTAATTCGTATAAAATCCAATCAAATTCTCGAATCATACTTGTCCTAATTCGATTAAGTTAAAAATTAAGGATTTGCGAAAAATATTAGTCTCCGAGGAACGAATCATAAATTTTACAACGAAACGAATTGTGCGCTTGCGATTCAAATTCAAATGTCTTTAATTCTAGCACAACAACATATATTGCTGCTATCTCTCCATCCGGGCCAAAATAAAATGCTATCGATTCATCTTTTAAAACTAACAAACAACTTTAATAAATCGAAATTAAATAGAACATTGCGAAAATTAAACTTTTCACTTTTAAAATAAAGAATATAAAGTTACGAGCACGCACATATTTTTAAAATATTTTTCGGATCAAAAATGAATTAAATATGGATTTTACAAGTTTTGATCATTTAAATACAATAAAACTCTTAAAATCATTTTAAAATACTCAAACATCCAAATTAATTCTCCCAATAATTTTAAAAACTGGTCAATAATATAAACATAATATTACAAAAGATTTCATGATTTTTAATCACTCCAATAATTTTATAAAATTGTAAGAGGATAAAAAATGCACGATTGAAATATATTTAAACCCTAAAAAATACAAATAAAAATACACCGACTTACACGGCATACACAAATCATCACGGGAGCACATAAACACAATTTCACATATATTCCACCTTTCCAACAATATCCACATATTAAAATTCATAATTTAAATAAACAAATATTTATAAAATACGAAATTTTTCTAGGGCGTTATACCTTCGGATGAATCGAACTCTTACTCGCGCGATATGTCGAAGTACTAAATAAAGTTGCAACTCTCATCTGGAAATCCTAAGACAAATCTTACCTTAAATCGTTCTACCTAACGTCTAGCTTAAATACTTACTCCTAATTGTCCTAACTTATTTCAGTGACCATAACCTATTGCTCTGATACCAACCTGTGACGCCCCCAAATCCGGGGTCAGGATTAGATGCCACAACTAATACAATTAAGTATAACTTAATTATACAGACAACCCCTCAACAAGGATTGATCTCAAGTTATAGTTTGAAACAAGAATCTAAATTACAACAACTATTATAACTACTATACCTTCTTATCTGAAACGCAGTCCATGTTGACTGTGAAATCTATTCTTTAAAAAGCACCTCATCGCTCTCATTCGGATTGTCATTCGTAGGTAGTCAATCCTTAACCTTAACTGAAAGGGGAGGGAAAATAAAGCAAAAATGAGCCAATAATGCTCAGCAAGTTATTATTATAGTGAAACAACAATATCCCGATAATTCATTGATGAACAATATCAATGATCAATATAACTCAAGGGAGTAATTCAACTTCCATCAGAGGAATAAATTTTTTATTAAACCATTCCTTTCATAAAACCTTTTAAAAACATTTAATATTTCACATAGTAAACCAATTTTATTTCACAGTAGTTTAAAAGTAATCATTCACTTTAAAAAAACTGATTGGAGGTTTTACTTCACAACAGACAATACGGGTGATCAGCCCATAAAGCCCCCATAACGGACACAAAGTCCCTCTGGAAATTAATCCTTTCATTATGATAGCTTGGGTTCCAAGAGGCAACACATTGGCCTATAAGAGTGTTGGACTGGACAGACCAGAACTACACCATAATATACATAAACAGGCGGAATCGGCATTACTAGTTCGCTCATGCCTCTCCAATCTTTAGGAATCCGTGGAAACCATTTTGACGGAGTTCTTAACAGTTTATAAAACTTAACTTTGAAAATAGTAAATCTTATAAGAACTTTCAAATCTGAAAAGCACTAAGCAATTAAATGACTTTGATGAGCAATGATAAAAGATTATTGATCAGAATATATGTGACACATATTTGAAATAACCGGAATTACAAGGTAAAATGCTTAAATAATCGAAACACTAAAAAACCTTCATCCTGAAGTACATTAAACTCAATGATAACATATCAGCCCACTCTATGTAGCTTCAAAGTATTTTTAAGAAAACAACTCATTTTGATTGGAAATGATAAGAGTTCAAGAGTGTAATCATCTTTAAGATCTAGGTTGTACAACGTTGTGGTTGAGGAAACTTGAGTATATGTTTTAAAAGATTAAAGCAGGGCAACAAATCAGCTTATGGTGATAAAGATCTTGTAGGAATGAAAAAATCGTTAGACAGGGCATAGTAAATAAATCTCACTTTTCTAAATCAAGGTTCATTTGATTACGAATTTTAAAACAGGCTTTAATAACATATAGCTTCTTAAAACATGGTTTTGTTAAGGTAAGATTCATTGAAAGCCAAGTTCAATAAGATATGATTCTTTAAAACATTGTTCGTTAAAACCTGGTTCTTTAAAACGGGGGTTTAGTAAAACTTGGTTCACTGAAACAATGTTTGAGGGAATAAAAGTTAAGAAAACATGAGTGAGTAATACTGGAGTTAATAAAACATAATTTCGTAAACTGGAAGAAAGTCATTAATCAAGAAATTACAAAATAGGTGTTAAGTTTTAAAAATCGTATTTAAGGTTTGAATGTCCGATTGGGTTCATAGGGTATAAGATGACAACATAATAAAGGTCCAAGTTTAAAACAAGGGATAGATTATAGAATCGAAGTTCGCTGTTAATCTAAAGAAGGGTAGTGATAGGGCACATAACAATCAAGGTATATCAAAAGAAAGAACACAAGATAGCTCAATAGAATGATACCAGAAGGTACAGATTACTTGCACAATGATTTGAATGAAACATATGATTAATAATAGGAGCAAATATGCTTCACTTGAACAATAAGTGAGGGATAGAAACACTTGCCTTAATATACGCAGTCTTGATTCCAACACATTGATTCGTTACTCTCTATACGTCAATCTCTACTTCTTTGTACGATGATTTATAATCGACTATACGTCTATCTTTCCTCCATAATTCATCAACCAAAATGCTTGTTAACTCCAATAACGTCTCACTTTTAAGATTCCAATTACACACGTACCGGCTCTTATCGGTCTCCTACTGGTACCAATATACAGGTAAAGTACTGCTTCAGTATACTTTTACTCTTAATCATCTAACTCTATTCTACCCAACGAATCCTATAACGTTTTATCACTTAACACATATAACACGTACTTATTATATTTATAACACAACTTAGTATAACCAGGTAATCATAAAGGCACATAACACATAGAGACATTAATCATGAAAATCACTTATACACTTAATAGATAGTGTCAACTCATTTTACAAGTAGTTTATATTATGGTATTATATAATTAAGAATATAATTCTAACGAAAAATGGACAGCATCTCCTTTGTCAAGTGGACTAGCCCGTCGGAATACAACCGACTCAACCAAGCATTTAAGCAATCAGTGATTTCCACATAACTCACGGTCATTTTAAACTATATCAATGTACTTTCAGACTATATAAACACTTAGAATCAAACTAGAAATCTGTAAATGGTCAACACTTTACAACTTATCGATTACTCGCAATCTCAAACAACTAGCTATGCTTAATAATTCATAATCATGGTTATTTCCCTTAATAACCTTATTACTTAACAATTAGCAACTCACTTAATTATCCACTACCAATTCATCATTGTCAAATCTTTATACTACTTTCAAAAATTAACAACCAAGTTACATCGTCTTGTATTTAACAACTAATAGCACATATATATCGTTAATTAACAAGTCGTAGCGACCAAAGTCACATCAATTTCTATACTACAACATCTGACTTTATCTAACAATTATAATCATCATTAAATCATCAATAACAACATCTAATGAGAATCAATTGAATATAAAAATTCACAAAATTCATGTTCATGCATACGCAACAAGATAAATTCAAAATTAACACATAAAATTGATAGATTAAATATCAATTAATAGCTATCAATTTATGCCAATCAAATTAAATCATCAAATTAAATCTCATAGCTATATTATTATCATATTTTCGAAATTTCAGCACGAAAACACACACAACAGGTAGACTATCATCGAATAACAGTACATTATTAAGCTTTGTAACAGGTTTTAGGATTAGTAAACATCATAGCCTCTTCTGCCGGCTCACCGGAGCTCATAGCCGGCGACAGTAGAGTTCGGAGGTCCCCAACCAGTTGGGTCTTCTTTACAAACTCTCCCTTCTCATTTTCTTGACAACACATAAACACAACAACACCAAAACCAACTGCATAGCTCGGAAATTGATGAAACCCGAAGTGGGTTTTGAATTTTGTCATCACAGAACAACATGCAAGAGCAGTACAGGCTAGAGAATTAAAAACCCAACAAGAATCTGGCCTCATATCATGAAATCAGGCGAAAAACGAAGGGATTAGGAAGAGAGAGAGAGAGTACCGAAGTAAAAGAGAGAGAGACTGTAATAGAGCAAGGAGCAGCGGAGAAATGAAGTGAGGAGGAAGAAGAAAAAGGGGTCTGATCTCTTTATTATGTTAAGGGAAATATAAACATTTCTTAAATGCTGAAAATTCTGAATTAAACAACTAAAATCAATTCAAAAATCGAATTTAAATTGCAAATGGGTGTAAAAAAACAAATTTTTAAATTCTAAAATAAAGTTTATAAAATTACAAGCCTTCCCATATTTTAAAAATGTTTTTAGGATCAAAAATGAATTTTATATGGATTTCACAAATAAAGACTCTTTAAATGCAATAAAGCTTTTAAAAATCATTATAAAATACTTACACACACAATTAAATTTACCCAACACTTTTAAAAACTAAATAATATCATAAAGTTAATAATGCAAGAGATTTCATGATTTAAACGACTCCAATGATTTTATAAAAACCTCAAAAGATTAAATATGCCTGTTTAAAATAGTTTTAAACGCTCAAAAATGCAAAGAAAAATATACGAACACATACGACACTTATAAACCATCACATAAACATGATTTCACACATACTTTATCTTCATGAAAAATATTCACACCACATAATTCTCATTTAACAATTAAACAATTGCTTAAATAATTACGCGAATTTCTAGGTCGTTATAGCAGTGCCTTCACTCAGACTTTGAGTAAGTGGTTCTTGTGGGGCTGGACTTATAGTAGCTGCTGAATTCCTTTGAAATCCAGGTACTTGTGTGCTAAGTCCTTTCAAAGGTGATGTAGTCCTTTGCTTCTTATGTCTTGCAAAAACTTTTGCTTCATGTTGTCTTTTCACTAGAAGTGGTGATGGTTGTACACCAAACTGAGCAGCAATAATATTAACCTTCTCCCATGGCATATCTATAATTTGTTGTTTTGGAGAGACAGGTGTGGGAGAGTCAGAAATCTCAACAGCTTTGACTGGTGAGTTGTCAGGAGTAGAAATGGCAGGATTTGTAGAGGCATAAGGAACTGATGCCTCATCAGGATTGACAGAGACATCAGGAATAGCCTTTGTGTCTTCAATAGAGTTCTGAATTTCCAAGGGAATATGATACCTACTCTTTTTGATCAATTTTCTTCTTTTCTTTGCCTTTTTAGAAATAGCCATAGCTTCAGTAGCAGTATCAGCAACTTCCTTTTTCTTCATAATTGATGATATTGGCAAAGTATCATCACCAGAATCAGAATTTAGCTGCTGTAGAAACTTCCTCTTCTCACCTGTTTCTTTATACACTCCTGCTTCAATCAAAGAATCAGCAACTTGAGGAACAACTTTCTCCATAACCAGGACCTCTTGTTCAACCCCTTATTTCTTCATTTGAGTGAGAGTGGAGGTGGAGAAATCCTTTCATCCCGATTGTCTTCCAGACACATCAGATCGAGCTAATTTCTTTGTTTTTACAACTGATGCCTTTTGGGAGACATCAGAGGTGGTTAACTGTATGGGTAACTATGTGGATTGGATGCTTGTGTCAGGAACAGGAGGGTATTGGTCCTGTCCTTGAGCACCAATTACTGGACCATAATGAGTAGGCATCCTCTTTTGCAAGAGAAGCCTGACCTCATCAGGAATGAAGGCATTGCCTTCAAATCCATTTGTGCTATCAGAGTTGATAATACCTTGACATTATTATCCGATATCTTATAAATAGGCAAAAATATGTCATCTTCAAAAGTAATGTCAGGACAGGATTGGGAGAATATCAATTGAAAGAATCTAATAAAACACACATATCCACACTTCTCATTTTTGCGAGCACATAAAGCCTTAAGTACAAAAGACCCATAATCAAAATAAGTAGAGTGGATAAGAGAATACCCAATTTGAGCAGATCCTGTCGATAATGCATCAAAATTAGAAGTCTTGTTCAGAAAACACCGACTAATGGTATCAAAGAAGAAATTCCATTCCTTCTTAAGCTTCGTTCTGAACAGGCTTGCAACTTCTTTGCCTCACCATTATATCCCAGATTTGTCATTAACGTCAGGAGTGTCGAATCAGAAAAAATATCAGGTGTGACACCCTTAAGAGATGGAAGATAAAGAGCTTCTTCCACAATTTCTGAATTCACTTGATGTGTAATCCCATTATACTCAAAAGTAAATTAGAGTTTCTAGGATGAAAACCCTTGTTCAATCTTCATAGTATTCCACACCTACATCACAAACTGAAACAAGACTTTTGCAGGTTGGGTTAAAGCATAATTCAATGGTCCTAAAGCTAGGATATCCTGAATGATATGGAAATCATTAGGCAGATACTGATGTTCTAATAGTGAAGTGAAGTTATTTGTAGCGAAAGTAACTCCATTGATGATCGTTTATTTATTGATGAAAGATGAAGCAGCCATTTCAATTTAGAGATTTGAGAAAAGTGAGATTAGGGTTTATGTTCGCACAGAGAGAGAAAGAGGATGGAAAACTTATAATTAAAGAGTAATGTCTGTTTTTGAAAAATGATTATGTTTTGTTTAGACACTCAAATTATCTCTCAATTACAGGTGTTAGAAACTGATTTGTGCAAGCATAATGAGTGGACCAATTTACGTGGGTGAGTAGTAATAACTGCACAACTTTTTATATATCTATATGTATGTATATCTAGCAGTGAGACACACACGCATGAACAGTTGTCCATAAAATACTGAAACTTTTCGTTCAATTACTGATAAAAACTAGCACAATCAATTTAAACAAATATACAGCAATTATGAAGTAATATCACAAATATAATTAACTTTATTTAAATGTGATAAAATAATGTAGACCTGTATATCAAGATTCAGTGGTTGACCATTGTCAGGATTTTGACCAAGTCAAAGTTTGACTTAGATCAGGATCAGTAGTACATATATTCTCATCAGGATATGATAATCAGCAGGAATTTCTCTCTGCTCACTTTCTCAGAAACTTTCATAGTTCACCATTCCAAGTTCATTTACCAACTTAATAAAAGTAGCTTCGGGAAGTGGCTTTGTGAATATATCAGCTAACTGTTGATCAGTAGGAACAAAGTGTAGTTCAATTATCCCTTCCAGTACTTGTTCTCTAATGAAGTGATATCTGATACTGATATGCTTGGTAAGAGAATGTTGAACTGGATTTCCTGTCATGGAAATTACAGTTTGGTTATCACAGTAAATAGGAATTTTTAACTCAGCTTCTGCAGTTGATGTGAAAATAGACTTCTGTTTCTTACTAAACCATGAAACTAGTCTACCACCTAAAAATTGACAGCTTCCTGAAGTACTTTTCCTGTCTATTTTACAGCCTACAAAATCAGCATCAAAATATCCACATAAACTAAAATCAGACTCTCTAGCATACCAAAGGCCAAGAGATGGAGTGCCTTTTAGGTATCTGAAAATCCTTTTAACTGCAATTAAATGTGGTTCTTTGGGACTTGCCTGAAATCTTGCACATAGACAGGTTGCTACATGATATCTGGTCTACTAGCAGTTAGATACAAGAGTGAGCCAATCATACCTTCGTAATGAGTGACATCTACTTCAGTACCTTGATCAGGATCAAGCTTAGTGGTTGTAGCTATGGGAGTTGAAGCAGTAGCACTGTCTTGCATGTTAAACTTCTTTAGTGAATTCCTTGCGTACTTTGACTAATTGATAAAAATCCCTTTATCGGTCTGTTTAACTTGCAAACCTAAGAAATAGCTCATTTCTCCCATCATGTTCATTTGATATCTAGACTGTATTAGCTTTGAAAATATCTCACAAAGCTTTGAGTAAGTTGACCCAAAAATGATATCATCAACATAAATTTGAACTAAGAGCAAATCCTTACCATGATTCAAATAAAACAGAGTTTTATCAATTATACCTCTTTTGAATCCACTTTCCAGTAAGAATTGAGCCAAAGTTTCATACCAAGCTCTTGGAGCTTGCTTTAGTCCATAAAGTGCTTTATCTAGTCTGTAAACATGATTTGGATATTTTGAATCAATGAAACCAGGAGGTTGCTCAACATATACCTCCTCTTCCAATTCTCCATGAAGAAAAGCACTTTTCACATCCATCTGGAAAACTTTGAACTTCTTGTGGGCTGCATATGCCAGAAAAATCATGATGGCTTCTAGCCTTGCAACAGGAGCAAAAGTCTCATTATAGTCTATTCCTTCCTGTTGAGAATACCCCTTTGCAACTAGTCTTGCTTTATTCCTTACAATTGTGCCATCTGAATCTGTCTTGTTTCTGAACACCCACTTTGTACCCACAATTGACCTGTCCTTTAGTCTTGGTACTAGTTTCCAGACTTCATTCCTTTCAAATTCATTAAGTTCTTCTTGCATTGCTGTAAGCCATTCAGCATCCTTGAGTGCATCTTCAACTTTCTTAGTCTCTTCCTTTGATAGAAAGTTATGATAAAGACATTCATTCTATTTTGCACTCATGGTTTAACACCTGCATCAGGATTCCCAATAATTAAATCAGGAGTGTGACTTTTAGTTCATTTCCTTGTTGGTGGTAAATCATTTCTAGAGTTGGATGTTCCTCCTGGATTGGTGTTATCTTCAAAAGAACTAGAATCATAAGAAGCTCCCCTTGAGATAGTGCTTTCTCTTCCTGAAGAATTGTCAGGATTATCACTTGAATCTGTTGCTGATGAATCTTCTCCTCATGCTTGAGTTGTATCAGTATTGATGGTATCTTGCTATTGCTACCCCTCAACATTCGCATTAGTATTACCATCATCAGTAATTGGTATTTCATCAGAAATTGGTGGATCATCAGGATCTGATGGAGTATCAGTATCCAACACAGATTCATCAAGATTCTTGGTAGCTTCATTTGCAAAAGTCAAACTATCATGAGAGTCTCCAGCTATTACAGTTATCTTCTTATCATTAAAAGATACATTAATAGACTCCATGACTGTCTTTGTTCTCAAATTGTAGACTTTAAAGGCTCTTGTTGTTGGATAGCAAATAAAGATGCCCACATTTGCTTTAGTCTCAAATTTTCCTAGCTGTTCAGGATGAGGTCTAAGAACAAAACACTTGCAGCCAAACACATGAAGATGCTTCAGACTTGGTTTCTTTCCTTTAATCATTTGATAGGGGGTCACACCATGTCTGTTGATAAGAGTGATATTTTGAGTATAACATGCTGTGTTGACTGCTTCTGCCTAGAAATATGTAGGTAGTTTAAATTCTTCCAACGTAGTTCTGCCAGCTTCAATGAGAGTTCTGTTCTTCCTTTCAACTACTCCATTTTGCTTGGGTGTGCCAGGAGCAAAGAATTGTTGAATTATTCCTTTGTATTTGCAGAACTCTTCCACAACTAAATTCCTAACTTTAGTCCCATTATCACTCCTCAGAATCCTTACTTTGTACTTTGTGCCATTTTCAATGACTCTTACATTGTCCAAAAGTATATCAGCAGTTTCATCTTTTCTGTGTAGAAAATACACCCAAGTAAATATTGTATATTCATCAATAATGACTAGAGTGTACCTTTTTATACTGATGGACATTATGTTGACTGGCTCAAATAAGTCAAAGTGAAGCATGTGATATGGTTCATAAATTGAGGATTCAGTTTTACTCTTGAATGAAGTCCTTCTCTGTTTAGCCTTCTGACAAGCAACACAGAGTCCATCAGGAGTATACAATGCCTTTGGTAATCCTCTCACCAGATCTTTCTTAACCAACTCATTGATGTTATTGAAGTTGATATGAGAATGCTTCTTATGCCAATTCCAACTTTCATCTACTGAGGCTTTACTGATGAGACATGTGGAGGAGTCATCAGTATTAGAGTAGATGTTAGCTTTATAAATGTTACCATGTCTTAGACTAGTTAAAGCAACCTTTCCTGATGCTTTACTGACTACTTCAAAATGAGTATCATAGAAGTTGACATGATAACCTCTGTCTGTGATTTGACTAACACTAAGCAAATTGTGTTTGAGTCCCTTTACCAGAGCTACTTTCTCAATGATGACATTTCAATGATAATGTTGCCATATCCCAAAGTTTGTCCAATGTTGCCATCTCCATAAGACACAGTTGGGCCAGCTTTCTCCTCAAATTCTGATAGTAGGGTTTTGTTTCCAGTCATGTGCACAAAACATCCACTATCCATGACTAACACATTTTTCTTTTTACCCTGCATCAGACACACAAATAACTTAATTAGAATTTTTAAGAACCCATACTTGTTGGGTTCTATTGGTATGCACTTTAACATTTTTAGCAGCAAAAGTCTTTTTGACAAAGACAGTCCTGTTATTATTGAATCCATCAGGATTTGTCTTCTAAGTATCAGGATTAACAAATGCATGCTTTTTATTGACAATCTTAAATTTTCCAGAACTTGTACTTTTATTGAATTTGGGCAAAGGCTCATAATTATTGTAGTACAAATTATGGTATTCTTCACAAGTATAAATAGAATGCCATTTACTGCCACAATGAAAATATGGATTTTGTGGTCTATAAAATACTGATCTATTCCTAATGTTAAACTTACGAATCACAGTAGCTTTCTTTTTACTCTTCCTGCAATCTATAGAAATATGGTTAGAGTTACCATAGTTATAACATGTTTTTCTAGGTGCTTTTGGAATATACTTATAATTATTCTCCTTATTTATTCCAACTTTACCATTCATGTTTCTTTTAGCCGTAGGTGACCTCTTTCTATTAGTGATTTCACAGATTTTATCTTTCAATTGTTTCTTAGAGAGAAGACCTACATTTTTAGTACTTGACACTTTTAAAGTTTTAGACACATACTCTGAATTTACTTTTGCAGATGCTGATCCCTTTTTAGTAACTGATTTGGGATCTTTACAATACACAAAATTGACAGGTTCAATATCAGATTTGCTTTTGTCTATAACATGTCTGTAGGTCTTAGGTTTTGTTGTCTCATTCACAACAACTTTCTGTTTCATTTTCCCATCTTTCTCTGGCTTGTAACCTAGGCATTCTTTCCAATTTTTATCAGTATTGATTTCAAGGAATTTCCTTCCAGAATCAGTCCAGGTTCTAAGTTTCTCATTAGCATATTCAAGTTCTTTTTCAAGAGCAGTAAATTTGAATTCAATTTCTAATTTCATGTGCCTAGCCTTATCACATTCTTTCTGTACTTCTTGCATAAAAAGTAACTCAGCTTTTAAGTGATCATTTCTCTTTCTAACTTTAGACATCTCAGATAAAATCCTAGCATTTTCTAGAGATTGAATTCTAAAGCTAACATGCAAAGATTTCAGAAATGATCTCAACTCAGAAACACTATCAGTATCAAAATCAAAAACAATTTTAGGTACCTTATTATCAGGAGCAGCAGTTTCATCAACATTGGCCATTAATGCATATTTTACTTTTTCTTCTTCAGATTCCGAGGAAGAGTCCATCCAATCCTTGTTTGAGGAGATGAGAGCTTTGGTTTTAGCATTCTTGCATTCAGTTGCAAAATGACCCATTCCATCACAGTTGTAGCATTTGACCTTTGACTTGTCAAACTTGCTTCCTTTGCCTTCATTCTTCTTGTACCTGTCTTTATCAACATTGAAGGTCTTCTTCTGAAAGTTGCCTTGCCTCCTAGCCTTCCTGAGCTTCATCTTTTTGAAGCCCTTGACTATCATAGCAACCATTTCCATCATATTAGAATCAGTAGAATCATCATCAGTATCAGTATCAGGATTAACATCAGGATCTGATGATGAATCATCAGGATCTGACTCAAGAACTCTACTTCTCCTCCTTGAGACCTCCACAACTTTTCCCATTGATTTTGCTTCAGCATTTAAAGCAACAGTCTTTGCTTTGTTGCTCTTTTTGTTCTTTCTCTGTTGAACCTCAAGATCATGGGTTCTGAGAATTCCATGTACCTCATCAAGAGAAACAGTATCAAGATCATACTGATGTCTAATGATGGAGGTTTGAGAATCCCAATCTTCACGTAAAGCCCTCAGAAATTTTGTGTTGGAATCCTCAACATCATACTCTTTGCCAACCAAAGACAGATTGTTCAAAAGTGTCAGGAATCTGTCATACATATCAGTAAGATTCTCATCAGGTTTCGCATCAAACTTTTCATACTCTTGAATCAGTAGAGCCCTTCTGTTTTTCTTGATGGATTCAGTACCTTGGCATTGAGTTTCCAGGGTATCCCAAATGTCCTTTGCAGTCCTGCATGCTATCACCCTATTTGACATGACAGCATCAAGAGTATTATGAAAAATATTTTTTACTTTTGCATCTCTGAGTACTTCAGCCTTTTTCTCAGGAGTCCATTCAGTCTTAACCTTCTAAACATAGTGCTCAGGTACAGTTTCTGTTAAAGGGACCAGTTTCTTGGGGATATAGGGTCCATCATAGATCCTATCAAGATAGTCAGGATCAGTGGGTTCCAAATACATCAACATCTTTACCCTCCATGTAGGGTACCCAGACTTTTTGAGGATGGGAATCTTTATGCTTTCATACTTACTAGTCAACATCTTAAGATCGTTTCTGATTTAAATAATCAGTTTTCTCTGATACCAATTATTGCCCATTGATTTACAATTGTAGAAGGGGGGTTGAATACAATTGTATAAGATTTTCGACTTTAAGAATAATATTAACACAAGTATGAATTAATAACAGCTTTATTAACTCTAATATAAAACTGTTACAAACTCTCTCAAGAAATTCTGATGTTCTTGAAAGCTACTAGGTTACAAAATATCTCATGTAAGCGATTACTTTTAAGTAAAACCTAAGCTGTGTTTATATACATCACACAACTGCCCTATCAATTACAAGATATGTTAAATCAATTATATACAACTCTTAGTACATATCTTAACTGATAGCTACGTTCCTATAAGTCAAGAACCGACATATCAATCTATCCTAAAAATAAGGAGTAATAAATATCTTCACAATCTTCAATCCTGATCAGTCTCGCAATCCTGATGTGCCTTCGAATCCTGATGATGACCAATACTGATGACGTCACACATGCAATCCTGATCAGCTCCTTAGGACAGATCCTGACATCACTTGAATCAGTATTTCTAACACATCTTGAATTTGAGAATGTAACACAGTGTCTATCTTTGTAGTGAATTGTTTTTAAGTTGTGAATATCATCTTTGATCACTGTGAGCTGATTTGGTACAAGGTGGAAGACGAAGACCGTTCGACCACTTGTGCTTTTAGAGTTTATTTTTCAGCTTCACTTTCTTCAAGTTTCTTTTGCAGTGTTTGAATTTGAGCAAGTAATGATGAAGTGTTTGTGTTAGTGTGTGCACTCACCTAAAGTTCACTCGAGGGTGTTTCACTCACCTCTCATGCATTTGTTTCACTCAAATTTATAGTGGTCCTCACATCACTCAACACTAGCTCCTTTCCAGTAGATGTACCTGCAAGAGAAATCACCCTAGCCTCTTCAATAGAGGTCAATGGTAGTGCAATGGGAGTTCGTAAATCCCGATCCTCAATCATATCTACCTTGTCATTTAGATTTGAAAACCGAATTGCTTCAGTGGTAGATAGATCAAGTTGCCTTCCACTTTCTCCAGTCAAAACTGCGAGTGGAAACCTCTTAAGGGATCCAGGTATGTTCCACCAGAGAGGGGAGATGATGATTCTATTATAGATGGCAAAGAGTCAAGATTTCCCTTATAAGCCTGTGAAGGCTCCTCTACCGTAACTATGGTAGGCACTATATCTATTCCTAAGTGCTCTCCTCTCATAGTGTCCCTAGGTTAATCCATTTCTACATGTTCTCCCATTGTTAGTAATAACAGTGGGGTTGTGCTTGACACATTAAAGGTTGACATAGCCCGATTGCGAACTTCAATAGTTTCATCCTGTTGAGAGGATGCAACCAATAACTGTTTATTGGCCATATCAATGTCCATATCCTTTTTGGAGGATATGGATGGGCTTACAATTGCCTCAGATTCATTTCTACTCTTCTTTAGTGGAAGCAAAGCTATAGGTTCACTCGATTCATCACTACTTCTTTGACCTCTTTTGAATGGTAACTTTTTTCTGGGTTGATAAGTTAAGAGAGATTTTGACCTTCTCTTTGGCTCTATGATCCGGGTTAGAGGTTGTGGTTCTATAACCCCTTGATCAGCCCTAACAACCACTTGGGTTTCAGAAGTAGACAATGATATAGATTGAGAGGTAGATTGAGATATAGAAGGCAATACCTGGTGAGCAGTTGCTGCAGAAGTCCTAACAGGAGTGGTTTGATCCACTTGAGGTTCTGGTTCGGGGACATGTGCAGGTATGGGTTCCAGTTGCTCAATAACTGGTACAGGTTGCTCAAGAGCAAGTACAGGTGGCTCAGGAGCTGGTTTAGGTTACATAGGAAGTGGTATATGCATAACATTTGGCAAGTTTATGAAGTTGGCCATGTATGGTGTTATGACCACTGGGATATGTGTAAAGATGAGTGATGTGTCCAACCTAGTATAAAGTACCTTGCTTGGTTTACCAGGTACTTGGATTCGATCATTGTTAAAAGTTGCCCTGAGATTAGATGGGACAAGGTGGTTAAAAATCAAAGTCAAGAAATGAGGGTAATAACAACTAACCTTGGTTCCCGCATCAAACTCCCTCTTTGCCTTGGTTATTCGATTCAAAATTACACTGAAAAGTATATTACCAATATTGATTCTTTGATTGCTAGCAATCGCAAAACCAATATTTTGTAACATAGTAGGAATGACACTATTATTGCTCTTCGTAGAGTTGGCAAACACTTTTGCAATAGTGTCAAAGAAAATGTTCCATTCTTAAACTAAAAACTTCTTGTTAATCTTGGTTAGATCTACCTCATCTTGATAACTAATACCCCTAAAGAAGTGAATCAAAGCATTATTTAAAGGTAAGTCCACAAAATTGTCAGCTGGAAGATCTAAGACAGCATTGATTATTGATTCGTCCACCGTGTATTCTATTTCATTAAAAAAGAAAGAAAAAGATCTTCCATCCAAAGCCACCACATCAGTAGCGCAAATCACAGAAAGAGGACCAAATTTCAACTGAGTATTTGAAGTAATAGCATAATGACAGATAGAGTGCTCATTCAAAAATCTTATCCAGGGCTTAAACCGTTCAACTGAACACTCTTCGGGATTAAAATATCCAATAAAATTATGCTTAACAAGATCGAAGTTGTTATAAACACCAACCATTTTTTAACCCAAAGTAATGTCCTTGACAATTTCAGTTTTAACAAATTAGCAAGTTAATTCGAATTTCAAAATTAAAATTAATTAAAAATTCGAAATATTCAAAAGTTGTTCAATAATTCTGAAAATTTGAGGATATGTTCTTGAGGATATGTTCTTGATACACACACAAACACTCCTGTATTTTTAGATATAATAGATTCAAATCCAAACACCCAACATTTTCAAAAAAAATTGAACGGTTTTCTCAAAATCAGATTTTCAAAAACAACACGAAATACAGGTTTTAATTGCTTAATAGACAGATATCGACCGATCTATCCTTCTATAATCTCAATTTTGCAAGGATTTGACAAGAATCGGGCAGCAATGCGACTAATCAGTGTGTGTATAGTGTATGTATATATCGAGTACTTGGTGTAAAAACACGCAAATTGAAGAAGCACAAGACTGATTATGACAATCGATTATGACAAAAGGGTTAAATAGTTGTGGCTCGGTATGACACTTTGTAAGAAGTGTCATACCGAGTGTCATAATATATCAAAATGATTATGACACTAAGGTTTGTACTGTTATGACATATCAGTTATGACACTAGAGTAATTAAACAACAAAAAATAAAAGAAAAGAAAAATAATTCATTATGACAAACAATTTTACACAAATATGACACTTGACTGGAAGTTTGGATTGTCATACCAAGTGTCATATTAGTATAAAACTGTAATAATGATATAAACCTGTCATATTAGCAAAAATATGTACATACCATTTTTGTACAACTATACAGTACTGTCAAACTAATATATAAAGCTATCATATTAGTATAAATTTACAGAATATTCAAATATATTAAAATAAAATAAAATAATTTACATTCTAAATACTAAAACTACATAATAAGTTAATTAAATGATATAAAATACTAAAAAGATCATAGGTTGTCATTCTCGCAAAAATTAAACGTTTATAAAAAGACAAACACTACAAAACATAGAATAAAATACTATTATATCTACATAAAAGTACTCAGAATAATAATAATTTCAACAAAAATAGATTTCTCAACAATTTTAACTTGTAACAAGTGATTTTGAAAATCACTGATAATGAAGAATATGGCATAGATTTTGAAAATCAACAAGTAAGAACTTAAGTTGATAAAATAATTTCACAAGTGATTTCAATAATAAAAGCTAATAAAATATTTTCTTGTAAATTTATTAAAGAGCAGCCAACAGATATTAACTAGATTAATTACTAGGACTATTTAACATACCCAATTCTCCAACAATTCTAGTGAATGTGGATTTGTCAAGAGACTTAGTAAAAATATCTGTCTTTTGTTCTTCTGTGGGTACAAAGTGTAACTCCACAGAACCATTCATGACATGCTCTCGGATAAAATGATACCTGATGTCGATGTTCTTAGTCCTTGTATGCTGTACAGGATTGTTCGAGATTGCTATGGCACTTGTATTGTCACACAAGATTGGAATCTTGTCAAGTACAAAGCCATAGTCACGTTGCTGATTCCTAACCACAAGATCTGAGCGCAACAGCTTCTAGCAGCTATGTATTCAGCTTCGGCTGTTGAGTTGGAAACTATTTGTTGTTTCTTGCTATACCAGGATACCAGTCTTCCACCAAGGAATTGACAACTCCGGAGGTGCTTTTCCTATCTACAACACTTCCTGCATAATCTGAATCTGTATAGCAACCTAGGTTAAAACCAGAATCTTTAGGGTACCAAATACCTAGGTTAGGGGTAGCCTTAAAATATCTCAAGATTCGTTTAACAGCAACGAGATGCATATCTCTAGGATCCGCTTGGAACCTTGCACACAAGAATGTAGCATACAAAATATCAGGTCTGCTTGCAGTAAGATAAAGTAATAAACCAATCATACCTCTGTAGCTTGTGACATCTACCTTGGCAGAATTTTCACATGCCCCAAACTTTACAACGATAGATGATGGTGTCCTTACTAAAGATGAATCCTCCATTTGGTATTTATTGAGGAGTTCTTTAACATACTTTGATTGACAAATAAATATTACATCTGTCCTTTGACTTACTTGTAATCCAAGAAAGAACTTCAGCTCACCCATCAGGCTCATCTTAAATTTACCCTGCATCAGCTTAGCAAATTTCTTGCACAGAAGATCATTGGTAGACCCAAATATTATATCATCCACATAGACTTGGACTAGTATAGTATCATTCTTATGTTTCGTTGTAAAAAGAGTTTTATCTATAACACCTCTAACAAAACCATTTTCAAGTAAGAATTCAGAAAGAGTGTCATACCATTTTCTCGGTGCTTGCTTAAGACCATAGATAGCCTTGAAGTGAAAGTAGACATAGTCCAAAAGATTTGGATCTTCAATGCCAGAGGGCTGTTCTATATAAACCTCTTCATCCAGCTTACCATTCAGAAAGGCACTCTTGACATCCATTTTATAAACCTTAAAGTTTGAGAATGCTGCGAAAGCCAAGAATATTCTGATAGCCTCAAGTCTAGCCACTGGTGCATAGGTTTCATAACAATCAATTCCTTCAGCTTGAGAATAACCTTTAGCAACCAGTCTTGCTTTGTTTTGAGTCACTGTGCCATCTTCATCTAACTTGTTTCTGAATACCACCTAGTATCAACCACTTTCTTATCCTTAGGTCTAGGTACCAGCTTCCACACTTCTTGTTGTCTGAATTGATTGAGTTCATCTTGCATGGCAATCACCGAATTAGGATCAGAAAGAGCTTCCTCAATTTTCTTAGGTTTCATTTCAGACAGAAACCCTGAACAATTATATTGATTCTGATTAGCCCTTCTAGTTCTTACACCAACATCTGGATCACCAATGATTACCTAAAAAGAATAAGCTCTATTCCATACAGTTTGTTTGGGAAGATTAGATCTTGATGATTCGCCCTGTTCTTTATTTTGATGTTGAGTATGACTAGTTGATCCTTCATTGTCTCCCCATGAGTTGGTGCCAGGTTGACTTGATGATTGTTTAGGAGTGTCAGGGGTATCTCCAAAATTATCATTATTTCCACCACCATCACCCTGATCATCATCATTATTATCATTATTATCATCAGCAACAACATCAGGTGAATTGACACCATCTGAATCTGAGTCTGTCATATCATCTAACACTTTTTAGATGGATATTCTATTTGGATATTGGGGAGTTTAGTGTCATCAAATGTTACATTGGAACTTTCAAGAACTTTTTATTGATCAATTATGTACACCCTATAAGCTCTTCTAGAATAACCAACAAAGATTTCTTCATGTGCTTTGGCCTCGAATTTTCCACCAAGATCATCTCCATCTTTAAGCACAAAGCATTTTGCTCCAAATACATGAAAGTACTTGAATGTTGGTTTCTTTTCACACATTATTTCATAAGGTGTCTTCATTAAATCTTTGTTGATAAGAGTTCGATTCTGGGTATAACACGAAATATTGACAGCTTCAGCCCAAAAGTACAAAGGCAGCCTTGATTCAGTTAACATAGTACATGCAACTTCAATCAAGGTTCTGTTCCGTCTATCTATAACCTCATTTTGTTAAGGAGTTCTAGGAGCTGAGTACTGTCTTGTTATACCATTGTCAACACAAAAGTCATTTAGAACTGCATTCTTGAATTCAGTTCCGTTGTCTGACCTTATGGCTCTTACTGGATGCTTTGAATCCAGCTCAATAAACTTGATGTGATCAGTCACCAATTATGGAGTTTCATCTTTAAAATTGAGGAATGGGACCCAAGTGTACTTTGAGAAATCATCAACAATCACGAGAGCATACCTTTTCTTTGATATTGACATCACATTAACTGGACCAAAAAGATCCATGTGTAGTAATTCTAGCGGTTCAGTTATTGATGTTATGTTAGTGCTCATGTGAGCTGCTATTTTTAATTTGCCTTTTTGACAGGCATCATAGAGTCCTTCCTGAGTAAACTCCATTGAAGGCAAACCTCTCACCAGTTCTCTTTTAACTAGAGAATTCATTGTCTTAAAATTGAGGTGAGAAAGTTTCTTGTGCCATAGCCAACTCTCATCTGTAGATGATTTTGAATAGAAGCAAGTGATTTCTTCAGTGCTTCCAGAGTTCATGTTAGCTACATACAGATGGACTTTTCTAACTCCAACCAGTGCAGGCTGTTCATTTCTCTTGTGTGAGATAAGACAATTCTTCTTGGTAAAGAAGGCCTCAAAACCCTTGTCATAGAATTGACTGATACATAGAAGATTATGCTCAAGTCCTTTCACAAAAGACACTTCATTGATGGTAACATTACCGACTTCCAATCTACCATATCCATCAGTTTTCCCCTTGTTATCTCCAAAGGTAACCACTGGCCCGGCTTTCTCCACCACATTTGTCAACAGGGCTCTATCTCCAGTTCATATGCCTTGAACATCCACTGTCCAAAATCCACATAACACGATCAACCTGTTCCACACCCTGCAATGACAAATAGGTTAAACTTTCTTCGGAACCCAAATCTGATTGGGTCCAGGGTACTTGAAGAATTGGCCTTTATCAGACAAAACAACATTCTTAATCTTTACAACAACATTTTCAACAGAGAATGGACATTTAACCCTGTAAATAGCTTTAACATTCTTTGGTTTTAGCTTGGGTATCCATGTCTTCACCATAACCTTAGGAGGACTTGAGGTCCTTGACCTAGGATTAGGTGGAGTGACAGTCCTGGATCTAACATGCTTTCTATTATTCATGTATTGCCTTGGAGCACTCATACTACTAGTTGCATGTATATAATTAAAATATGCAGACATAACATTAAAGGCACAAGACATGCAATTCACAAGACCACATGCTTTATGAGAAGAATCAATAATATGCATGGTAGGCATGTTAGACATGTTGTTATTGTTCACATTATTATGATTTAATCCAGCCTTCAAAGAACTAGTTGAATTAACAACCTTGACTGGCACCTTAAGCACATCTTGTTTAGAACAGACATTTGTATTAGCAATGTCCTCAGTTCTCAACTCTTCCTGAATGATTAAAGAAGTGGTATCTAAAGGTTCTGCAATAGACTTCTTAAAGAGAGGGTTCTTGACACCCTTAAGCACATATGGTATTCCCCTTTCTTTAGCACTAACAGGATTAGGGGAATTTATGCCTAACATTCCAAAAGCTTCGTTGTAACCAAACCCTATTCCTACGGTTTGATCAACAACTTGTTTGTTGAAAATCTCTTTAGCCACTTTACAAGAATTATAGTAATCTCTAACCTTGGTCTCAAGTTCACTAATTTTAGCAAGTTATTTAGACACTACTTCCACTAAGGACTTCTCCCTTTTATTAAGTAGTTATATATCCTCTTTGTGCTTATCTTGACAATTGTGAACATTTTTTAGTTCTAATACTTGATTTTCAAGATCAGTGTTTAACAAATTTATTCTAGCATTTTCTCTCTTAGCACAATCCAAAGTACTACCAAGACAACGTATTATCTCAGCGTCAGTAAATTTTACCTGTGAGGTAGAACCATTGGTGTTGTCAGAATTTGCCATCAGCGCAAGAATACCAACTTATTCATCTTCACTGTCTGTGTCATCACAACTCTTACCAACAGCCACATAGGCCTTTCCAGTCTTCTTCTTTTCAGGAGCATAATCCCTCCTTTGACCTTGTTTGGGCTTTTTACACTCGGTTGCAAAGTGTCCCAGTTCATTACAGTTGAAGCAACGAATTTTACTTCTGTCAACAACTCCAGTTTTGTAGCCACCCCTGCTACTAGAAGATGAAGTCCCTCCTCTCTGGAATATGTTGTTATTAGACTTAAACCTGAACTTGGGATTTCTCCTGAATCTAAAGTTGCTGAACTGTCTCACCATCATTGCCATGGATTCATCTTCCACTTGTAATAACCCAAATTTCTGGTAGAATTAGAACTTTTCTTCTTATGAATAATGCACCAGTGAATAGTGATTTTGACCTATAGTGATTTCAATGAATAATGTTTCAGTGGATAAGTATTTCGAGGTATAGTGATCTCCAGTGAATAGTGTAAACCTGAGTGTGATGATTGAGGTAATTAGAGAATCTGTCAATTGATAAAAGAGCTAGAATACCCTGTAGAGAAGTTGTAAAGTGAGTTAGAGTACACTATAGAGGAGTTGACTAATGGGAAGACCAAGTATGAACTAGGGAAGTACAGAGAGAATAATGTATATAAACGATGACAGAATTCAGAGAATCCCAACTTTATTTTATTCCAACTTTGACAGAGGAGTCAGGAATATAGTAATTGGATTATTAATTGAGGATATGGAATATTAAAAATCCAAGGAATGATATTATATGAGCAATATAGGATTAAGAATAAAATCCTAGAGTGGAGGTATAGAGAATGCTTGAGAAATCGGGAGAACGATTACTGAGATAAAGAGAAAATGCAAAGGAAATTGGACACAACCATAAATTGAGGAATTGTACCACACTATTACCTTGGAGTGCAACATATAAGTTGTAACAATTGATTTTATTAAATTAGAAGTAAGGAATCCAATTGGTGCAAGATTATAGAACCAAAAGGGAGGAGGAGCAACTAGAAGCAAACTTGAGGATGCTTGTGTAATTCACCACCAAAAAGGTGGAGTAATGTATTAGATGACCAACAAGTGGCACCAATAGACCCTTGACAACACATTAAAAGAGATAAGGATAGAAATAAGGGATAGATACATGTATAAGCAAGCAAAACAAAAAGAAACACACCGTTCCACAAAACTGCCCAGCAGAAACCCACCTTAAAGATAAATTCATAACTCCACTTCTACCCATTCATAAATCACCAAATTTGAATCATAGCTTCATTATTATATGTAGAACATACTTTCCAAGTTTCATGGCTAACAAAATAGTATAGACTAGTCAAATCCCTCCTCTAAGATGAAGAACCGAAACTGTCCAGCCTTTCCCACTTTCGACTACTCACCTTAGAAAGCCAATAAGTCGAGCTTCAAGAATCCCTTAGTGATGATCTAGGACTCAAAAGAAAGCCCTTGAAGAGTAGAAGGTGTGATAAAAATTTGAGAACCAACCTCTAAATTTTCGATTTTATATAGATTTTACAAAGTGATGATGAATAGTGTCATGAATAGTAACTAACAACTTTCCTTATTTTGTTCATGGGTTAATGGATTCAAAAAAGCTTCTTGGGCAAGGTTAGAACCTGGTTATAGTGTAATGACATCCCTAAGCTTCATACCAAGGTAAAACCCCTTTCCAATCTTGATTATTTTAGGAGGTATAGAAGAGTTTATGAGTTTAGTTCATGTTTATGAGTCTTAAGTAGGAGTGGGCTTTCATAAAATCGTAAACCCATTTTTGTGAACGTAAAGGCATTTCTTGGCCTTAGTTCAGAGGTATATAAGTTGTACGAGTGATATGGAGTGAATGATATGATTATTGGAGAGTTTGGATTTTGGAATTATTCGAGTTGTAGCCGTCGTAATGGCGAAAATTCTAATACCTCTAGAAACAGAGCATAACAGCCAGTGTCAGCCCCTGACCTAGTCGAGTAGTTGACTTGTACTTGAAGATTTTGAGTCATAGATCATTTTGGCAAAATAATCATAGCAATTAAGTTAACGGTTAAGGAGTTATGAGCAGTTTAGTGAAACTAGCGCAAATAGTGCAACTTCGTAGTTGACCAAGTTTCTAAAAGGCGTTTCGTCTATCTAAACCCGTGTTTTCGAAATTGAAACAATTTTGATGAATATTAAGAATACTCAAGAAGCTCCTTGAGGTGGTTTCATAGTTCATTATGAGTTTTCAATTTATTAAAAATGTTGGAGTACGAGTCGAGTAATAGTAACTTCCCGAAAAGGTCAACTCTAAGTCCACTATTTTGACAAGCCATTTCGGTCAAGATAAAAGGATAATTACAAGTTGGTTAAAACACGAAAGTTGTTGAGGAATATCATGACTACGTATTGGAGTGAAGAATTGGATTGAAGGATGTTGACAAAAAATTTTTATGAATGGATGAAGTAATCCCGAGGAAGTAAAGTGTCGGGCAAGATAAATACTAATAGAAAAGAACTAAGAAATTGGTGAAGTTAAAAGGCGTAGATAATCTCACAGTCAGTTAACGAAGTTAAGTGTACTTATCAGTGGTATGGGTAGCTTTTTCGGTTAAGAAGGCTAACCAAGATTATTATGTCTGTTTCTGGAAATATCCGGAACGAGTGGAACATGAGAGATGTACTTTGGATTCCAGGCAAGTTTTCCAACCCTAACCTTTTGTTTTCAAAATATTATATTTTGATTCTGCCTATGCAAGTTTACTTTTGGAAACTTATACATAAGGATTTGCACTGTTGTGTTTATGGATTTCGTATGAAATATTTTTTGCATATCATTGCGAGGCCTTATGTCGAGATTGTTATATATATGTGTTAGTATAGAAAGTTTTTTCTTCGGACAACGACTCTAGCAATAGAGATCGTATCAGTCCAAGTATAATATTGACCGGGGAGCGGTGTATTATTTTAATCGAGATTAAATTACGAAAACCCGAAAAGTTATTCGGGCAGTATCAGATGCTTATTATTATTTATTAATTATACGTTATTAAAAATACCCAAAAATATTTATCTGGGATTAAAAGATTATTGTAATTGATTATTTGTTTATTAATTATTTAATATTAAATCTAAAAATATTATTTTTAAAAACAAAACTAATCCCAGATACCTCGAGCATTTTCCAACTTGAACTCTTGTGAACTCAAAATATTTTCGAAAACCCCCGGTCAGGTTTTACCCACTCGAGCATTATTTCAATAAATTATCGATCGATAGAAGTTGGACCTCAATTACTCGTTTTCCTTTCAAAATGAATTTTTACGAAAAGAAAAAGGGGACTCTGGCGGTGAGTGATCGTTGACGAACGATCTTATTTTTAGTGTAAGCGGTCGTTAGCCAGGCGATCTATCATTTATTCCGGCCCAGGTGTTGCTGAAGGATGATTACGGATGTAGTTTTCATCAAGGGTGGTTACGGATTTAGTTTTCACTCAGGGTAATTACGGATGTAGTTTTTGTCCTTCTACTAGTAGAAAATACCCGAGGATTATGGACTTGGATGTGGCGACTGATCATCGTCAATCCTTGTCAGGTTTCATGTTTTCTTAGCACATGTTTAGTGCAGTACATTTAAATTATTTGAAAATTTAAGATGGTTCAGTTTGTGTATGATACAAAGCAACTGTCGTAGCAGCATATTGAACTGCGTATTTTAAGAGCTTTCTAAAGGATTAGCAAAACTATATTGTATACTATTTTGCTACGATATGAAGATTATTATTGTTATTATGAACTTAATTTTTTCATATGATATCATTTTCTTAAAACTTCATACTGAGTACGAGTATTTATTCAAAACTCAGACATGTATATTGTCGAGTTATATTTTGATAATATGAGATATATGCTCATAGTTTTGGAAATCTTTTTCAAGATAAATTATATTATTTCTCAAAACAGAAAACTTGCTGAGCATTATGTAGCTCATTCTTGCTTTATAAAAACATTTCAGAAAGAGAAGAATTGGGTCGGTTAGCTCCGTACTAGCAGAAGAGAAATAGAGGAATTACTCTGGGATGATTCAGTTCCAGATAAATATTACAAAGTAAGTCTGATAGGTTTCAACTGTCATTAGTAAGACTTGTCTTCAGGTGCAGTTTGTATAAGTGAAGTTGTGTAAGATTCTGGATTGTACAGATGAATTGTAATATTTAGTGTTACTCTGATTATCGTTTCTGAGGCTCTAACTTGTAAGTATGAAAGATTGAGGTCTGAATTGGTGTATTGTTGAGTTGTAAAGTTAATACAGGTATGATATGGATGGATGGTGATGTGACGACCTGAATCCCTGACCTCGGATTTGGGGGCGTTACACAACTGATCCAGCTCTTCTAATGAATAGAACTCTCCACCATCCTGACTGACAGGTGTTTGACCAACTTCAACCTCAAACTATTCCCTATCAGAGCTGTAAGGTCGAACAACTTTATCTTCTACTTCCCTAGGAGTCTCAACCACTAAAGCTGTAGATGTGTTCGCAACTCAACCTCTACCATAAATCGCTTTCTGTTGAGCTTGCTCCAATTCATAGGTCTTCAAAATATCGAAGAGTCTTTCAAGAGAGATTTCATTCATGTCTCTGGATTCCCTAATAGCAGTGATCCTGTGTTCTAGATGAGTAGGCATTGTTAGAAGGAACTTCATATTAATCTCTTTGAGTGTATAATACTTGCCATGCAATTGCAAGTTGTTGATCAATTTGTTATACCTGTCAAACACTTCTTGAATGCCTTCATTAGGGCCTGATCTAAAGTGTTCATACTCAGAGGTTAGGATCTCTAATTTATTCTCCCTAACTTCATCCGTTCCTTCACTGATGGTTTCAATAGTTTCCCACATGTGTTTAGAATTTTTTCAGTTAACAACATGGATGTACAATACTAAGTCCAGAGAATCTATTAAAATGAGTCTTAGATTTATATCAAGTCCAACATCCTCTTTTTCATCCGGAGTAAAAGGAAGCAGGGTCCTTTAAATAAGCTTTTCCAGGAGTAACAACTACTCCTTCAACAACAACTTCTTCTTCGTAGACCATAGGAATTTTTGGTCCATTTTTCAACACACCCAAAAATTTTGGATTTGCAACTTGAAGAAACAACATCATCTTGTTCTTCCACATATCATAATTTTCCTTGTCAAAAATAGGTATGTTAACAGTGCCAAATTTTGAAGACATGATGACTTTTTAAGTGAGTTAAAAATTTGGGCTCGATTTTTAATTGAGTAAAAATAGGATCTTGATTTGAACTTCAATCAAACGGCTCGGATACCAATTGTTCGGTCCAATAAGATTGTAGAAGGGGGGGTTGAATACAATCTTAACCTTTTATTGAAATTTGTCCTTAAGATTTAAATTCAATTTAGACAAATTTGTGCGGAATTAAATGAGACAAATTTCAAGTTAAATATAACGATATATTAAACTTGAGGGTTGTTACAAAATCAGTATAGAGTAATATCAAGTTATTAAAAAACAAATTAGAAAATTCGAAATGAACTTTTCTTAATTTGTTAGTAAAAATCGAGATATAAACTAAGAGTAAAAACTCATTAGTAGTACAAGAGTAGCAAGTAATCAAGTTCCACCGGATAAAATATTACAAAGGTGATGAACTGAATTTACTATGGAAATTAATGGCTCCTGCAATTGTCTTTAATATCAGAGAGAATGGCTTCTGGGTTTGTGTTTAAAGATGAGATGTTTTCGTGTGTCTCTTAAAGTTACTGTCTGCTGTCTTTATATCCAAAGCTTCTGTTGAAAAATGTACTGTCATAGTGGTGTTTTTAACCCACTATGACACTCGGTATTACACTTTACCATGACACCCCAACAGTTGTTATGATTGTATTTGAATGGATTTGACATTCGGTATGACACCTTGTCATGACATGCCTCTGATATGTTATGACTCTCGGTAGGACAGTCTGATATGACACTCTCAAAAGCTGTTATGACAATCTACTCCAAGTCACTATGATAGTCTTCTCTAAGTCATTATGATACTCTGTTATGACTCTCGTTATGACAGTTAAACTGTCATGATAGAACATATTTTTGAATTAATCAAATAAATGATTTTAAACAAATCATTTAATTAATTTACTTTCATAATAATTCTAATTTTATTAATTTAATTATTATTTTAATGAATAAATTAATTCCGAGAGAATTAATTTATTAATTAAATTAATTACTTGATTTAATTAATTAGAAAAGAACTATCATGCATCCTTTTATGTCCAAATCTGTTCTGTAAACCACTTAAGATAATAAAGCTTAATCATCGAATTTTTTGTTGACGCTCTATGTACTCTCTGGTTCATGAACGACTAACTCCAATGGTTGTTCTCTATTCTTGACTTTAAGCTGTGGTTCTTCTTTTTCTCTCTTCTTTCTTCAACTGTACTGTACTGATACTATTACTATCTAAATCTCTGTCACATTAAATGAATCCACTCCTTGTCAAATACTACACTGAGGCTTGATCACATGTCTGAGCTTCTTTCAATGTAGTAAATCTTTAAGTCTGTAGATTGACTTTAATATATTTCTTCTGATAGATTATACAATTTGAGATTCCTGTGACAGTTAATATATTATTAATGTTACATACTAATTTAAGTTGAGTTGAATCCTCGAATTATAAATAGGCTGTGTCATATGTCTTTCACCTGATCTTCATTATCCCATTTTCCAGTTGGGCTTTCCTTCATTTTTGCTCTTCTCGCTCCTTGCACACGTTCATGTGATCCATAAATGTGACGCCCTCCCAATCTGGGGTCTAGATCGGGGAGTCACTAACACACTAGATACAAACACCCTAAAAATAAGTAAATATAAATATAGCATGCAGCCTGACCCCAACTCTACTCACCTAGATCTTTCACAGGTAACGGTATGAAACAAGCAAGCCAACGTCTTTCTACTTATTATTACAAACCAAATTCAAATTACTGTTATTACAAACCATGAATTCAAATTCTTACACCAACTAGTTATCACGACTAACTTAGAAACCAACTATTAAAATCTCCTCACTGAAATGTTATTGCATCTACCTCGGGAGCTATCTCAAAAGAAACCACAACAGGGTCACGGAAGGTGTGCTTCCTCGCAGTCTAGATGGTACGAACCATGATTCTTAAGCTACTGTCAAAAGGGTTAGACAAAAATAATAATGAGCCAACGATCAGCAAGTAACTAAAATTCTGAAACTGAAAGCAGTATAACAGGGTAACTCAAGGGTGATAGTAGAACAAGATATGACATATGTATACTGGAATAGTAAAAGAAATATGGCATTTGATAACGACAGGATATCAACTGATAAACAAGATAGCAATAATTAACTCAAAACTGTGTAAAGCAATTGACATTTCATCGGTAAACCAATTTAATTTCACAGTATTTAAAATTAATCATTTACTTTAAGAAAACTGAATGGAGGTTTTACTTCACACAGATAATACGGGTGATCAGCCCATAACGGACACAGAGTCCCTCTAGACATTAATCCTTTCATTAGGATAGCTTGGGGTCCCAAGAGGCAACACATTGGCCTATAAGGGTGTTGGACTGGACAGACCAGAACTACACCAATAATACACACAAATAGGCGAAACCGGCATTACCTGTTCGCTCACGCCTCTCCAATCGTTAGGAATCCGTAGAAACCATTTTGACGGAGTTCCTAACATTTTATAAATCATATTCTGTAAACATTTAAGATTTTGAAAACTCTTTTTAAATTTGGAAAACACTTGAGTACTTAAATCCTTTCAAAAACCTTTATTCCGAAGCACCTTCGACTCACTGATAATAAATCAGCTCAGCCTAAGTAACTTCTAAGTATTTTCAGAAAATAACTCATTTTTATTTGTAATGATAAAAGTCAAAGGGTTTGACTATGTTTCTGACATCCAGAAAATAGGGATACAAGTCTGAATCAAGAAGATATAGACTCAAAAGTAAATCAAGGCTTTGATCAGGGTAATAGGAATGAAATTTAAGTCAAAGGTCAAAGATGTGAATTAGGACTAATTTAAAAGTAACTGATCAAGTTGTAGGATTTAAGAACAATAATATAGGAATCACGTTTTCAAAACAGTGATTAAAAATGTACTTCAAACTCTTATGATCGGTGAAAATCATAACTTCAGACTCTTATGATCGGTGAAAATCTCACACTTTTCTCCATATAGATAATGTCTCCAAATCTTTAATGCGAACACAATTGCAGCTAATTCCAAATCGTGCGTCGGATACTTCTGCTCGTGTGGCTTAAGTTGTCTCGAAGCGTGCGCGATAACGTTTCCGTGTTGCATTAAAACACATCCTAATCCCTTATGTGAAGCATCACTATAGATAACAAAATTTCCTTTATCTTTCGGCAATACTAACATTGGCGCTGAAACCAATCTTTTCATCAATTCTTGAAAACTCTCTTCACACTTATCATTCCAGATAAGCTTCTCATTTTTCCTAGTCAACTTAGTCAACGGTGTGGCTATCTTTGAAAAATCTTGAACAAATCTCCCCGATAGTAACCAGCCAATCCTAAGAAACTTCTCACTTCAGTAGGAGTCCTTGGTCTACTCCAATCCACTATAGCTTCAATCTTTGCAGGATCCACTCTAATTCCTTCTTTACTAATCACATATCCTAAGAATTGTACTTCTTGCAACCAAAACTCACACTTAGAAAACTTTGCGTTAATCTTTCCTTTTTTATGGTCTCTAATGCGATTCTCAAATGCTCGGCATGCTCTTCAGGGCTTCTCAAATGTCATCAATAAATACAATTATGAACTTATCCAAATATCTCTTGAACGCTCTATCCATTAAATCCATAAACACAGCTAGCGCATTCGTTAGTCCAAAAGCCATTACTAAGAATTCATAATGTCCATATCTCATGCGAAAAGTAGTCTTCGGAATATCTTCGGGTTTAATCTTCAACTGATGGTAACTGATCTCAAATTAATCTTGGAAAAGTATGCAACATCTTTTAATTGGTCAAACAGATCATCAATCCTTGGTAGTGGATACTTGTTCTTAATAGTCAACTTGTTGAGCTCTCTATAATCAATACACATTCTCATACTTCCATCATTTTTCTTAATAAACAACACTGGTGCTCCCCACGGGGACACACTCGACCTTATAACTCCTTTGTCCAATAAATCTTGTAATTAAGTCGCTAACTCCTTCATCTCAGCAGGCGCCATTCGGTAAGGTGCTTTAGATACAGGCTCGGTTCCGGGTGCTAGATCAATCGAAAATTCCACTTCTCTATCTGGAGGTAATCCGGGCAATTCATCGGGAAATTCGTCAGGAAACTCATTCACAACTGGAATATCTTCCATCCTAGGTACTTGTTTCTCCAAATCAACTACGTGTGCTAAATAAGCTTCACAGCCTTGTCGTAACAACCGCTTCGCTTACATGAATGTCAGAAATTTCTTATCTTGCTTCTGTCCTTGAAATACTACCTCACTACCATCTTCAGCATGTAACTTAACTTGTTTCTTTCTACACTCAATTTGCACGTCGCACTCAGTCAACCAATCCATTCCTAGAATAACATCAAACTCTCCCAACTTAAAAGGTAATAGATCTGCATAGAAAAGATATCCTCCGATCTCTATACTACAATTAGGACACTCTCGATTTACCGAAACCTTATCCTGGTTAGCCACTTCTACTACCAATGCCTTTTCTAATGGGTGAATCTCACAGTGCAATTTATCAAAAAATCTTTCAAATATAAATGACTTAGTAGCTCCAGAATCAATCAAAACTTTAGCTTCAAAAGAGTTGACAGGAAGTGTACCTGCAACCACATCTGCAACATGAACAGCTTCTTTGATGGACATGTTAAAAGTATGAGCTCTGGGTTGAGGTGCTTGATACGGTGCATGTTGTGACACTGGTGGTGCGGTGATCCTCAAAACATTAGAAGTATGAACAGGCTCCTTGTAGTTACGAGCAATATGTCCAACCTTTCCACATTTATAACAATTCATTCCTACTAGCTTCACTCCTGGACACTCATGGGCATAATGTCCCTTCTTTTGACACTTGTAACAAACAATATTAGGCTTGTTGCTAATATTCGGGTGCTTCTTTCGACAAATATTGCAGTCTTGTAGTACGGGTCTCGCTACAGCTTGAGGGTTCACTCCTTGAAGTCTACGGTCTTGTCCTCCGTTACCATTCCTAAATTTCTGGAAATTTCTATTTCCTCCTTACTGATTTCCAAACCTTTTTTTATTCTGAAAACTTTTATGTCCCTCCATCTCTTGACTCTTTTCAACCTTCTCAAACTTCCTCTTCTTAACAGCCTTCTCTTTCTGGTTCAAATCGCTTTCTCCTTCAATAATCATGGCTTTCTGCACAATAGCCGTATAAGTTCTAAACTCAAATGCAGCAACTCTACATCTCAACCAAGGCTTTAGTCCATGTTGAAATTTCTTAGCCTTACTAGCTTCATTTCCTACGTACTGGGGTGCAAACCTAGACAATTCAGTAAACTTAGCTTCATACTCAGCCACTGTCATCCTTCTCGCTTTAACTCGAGAAATTTAACCTCTAACTGATCTTGCAAATATTCCGGTAAGTACTTCTCATTAAATAACTCCACAAATCTAGGCCAAGTAATCACTTCTTCTTCTGCAGCCTTCACTGACTCCCACCAAAAGTTGGCCTCTGACCTTAAATAAAAACTAGCAAATTCCGCCTTCTTATCTTCTTCAACCCTAACTAACGCAAAGGCCTTCTCGGTATCCATCAACCACGATTTAGCTTCGATAGGGTTCAAGGTACCTTTAAACTCAGGTGGGTGAACAGCTTGAAAAGATTTGAATGTTGTAGTAGGTTGGGCAGCTTGGTCCTGTTGGTATTGAACAAAGGCAGCAGTTTCTTGTTGTAACAGTTGAAACATTTGGGCCATTGTAGGGTTATCTTGATTCTGTTGATATTGGTTTTCTATATCAGTATTTTGATGGTTTCTTCTGGGAGGCATCTTTCTGGTAAGAAAATGAATAATAGGTAAACAACATGTAGGTTTATATGAAAGAAAATAGGTTTCAATCGTCTGGTACCAATAGACGATCGGTTCCGTTGAAACAATACAATATGGGTACAGTTTTAAGTAATGCAACAGGTTAATAAGTATGGAAAGACGGTATGGAAATACAGTATGTAAAAGTGATAAGTAAAACAGTTGACACAGGGATATACGAAATATATGCATACGTCACTAACGACGAAAATGATCCAATATCAAAGTTAAGGGTATTCAAACCCTTCTACAATCGGAGTTGAAATAAACAAGTCTAAAAACAACAACTATCCGTCTACCAGTACTAGGAAAACAAGGAAAACATCCTATACTAATAGTAACCATAACTAACACTAATGGGCTTTACCAAATGTCCCACTCATAAATCATCTCCACAGTAGCAGTCTAATCTCGGGAACCTCGGGTCTCGCGAAGCTCACAAAACATCCAACAAAGCACACTCGAAAGTCTACGAGCCTCGGCTAGTATATCATGTGTGATAGGATTCCGGTATAAACGGTGCCTAACAGCATCCTCCAACATCCTGATATGTGCCCTCCAATCAATAATAGTCAAATCTACTCGATGCTGCGCCTCCACTTTCATCTTCTCGATAAGCTCTTTCAGTTCTGCAATCTGACCTGCCAAACTCTCGCACTTGCGAACCATATCCTCAAAGGTACACTCAGGTACAGGCTCGGGAAACGAAAATGATCCGATGGAAGACTCGCCGTGCTTGGTGACAGATGGGGTCACAACTGGTACTGGGACAGGAACAGGCACGGACTCGGTAACAGGCACAGACTCAGTAACAGGGGGTACAGGGGTGTCGGCACGGACCGGGGGACTCTTGACCTCGATCTCGGACATAACCTTAGTGTCAGACTCAACCTCCACATCGGCATCAGACATAATCTCAGAAGGATCGGACTCCTCAGATGAATTATCGGAATCGGGAAGTAAACGTGCATCATCGTCCAACTCCATATCCCGTACTAATAATATATATATACACGCAGAATATAAACGTTATGTTAAGTTAGTCCTATAAAATCTAACGCAATGGGAAGTACCTAAACCTATATCACTCCCTAACACCTATAACTCTCAAACCTAATTTTTTTTACTCCTTTTATTAGTGATCCTAAATCCTGGCTTATTTTAGTGACCAAAACCCGTAGCTTTGATACCAACCTGTGACGCCCTCCCAATCTGGGGTCTAGATCGGGGAGTCACTAACACACTAGATACAAACACCCTAAAAATAAGTAAATATAAATATAGCATGCTGTCTGACCCCAACTCTACTCACCTGGATCTTTCACAGGTAATGGTATGAAACAAGCAAGCCAACGTCTATCTACTTATTATTACAAACCAAATTCAAATTACTATTATTACAAACCATGAATTCAAATTCTTACACCAACTAGTTCTCACGACTAACTTAGAAACCAACTACTAAAATCTCCTCACTGAGCTATTATTGCATCTACCTCGGGAGCTATCTCAAAAAAAGCACAACAGGGTCACGGAAGGTGCGCTTCCTCGCAGTCTGGATGGTTAGAACCATGATTTTTAATCTATTGTCAAAAGGGTTAGGCAAAAATAATAATGAGCCAACGCTCAGCAAGTAACTAAAAATCTGAAACTGAAAGCAGTATAACAGGGTAACTCAAGGGTGACAGTAGAACAAGATATGACATATGTATACTGGAATAGTAAAAGAAATATGGCATTTGATAATGACAGGATATCAACTGATAAACAAGATAGCAATAATTAACTCAAAACTGTGTAAAGCAATTGACATTTCAATCGGTAAACCAATTTCATTTCACAGTATTTAATCATTTACTTTAAGAAAACTGATTTGAAGTTTTACTTCACACAGACAATACGGGTGATCAGCCCAAAAAGTCCCCATAACAGACATAGAGTCCCTCTGGATATTAATCCTTTCATTAGGATAGCTTGGGTTCCCAAGAGGCAACACATTGGCCTATAAGGGTGTTGGACTGGACAGACTAGAACTACACCAATAATACACACAAACAGGCGGAACCGGCATTGCCCGTTCGCTCATGCCTCTCCAATCGTCAGGAATCCGTAGAAACCATTTTGACGGAGTTCCTAACATTTTATAAATCATATTCTGAAAACATTTAAGATTAAGAAAACTCTTTTTAAATTTGGAAAACACTTGAGTACTTAAATCCATTCAAAAACTTTTACTCCGAAGCACCTTCGACTCACTGATAACAAATCAGCCCAGTCTAAGTAACTTCTAAGTATTTTAAGAAAAAAACTCATTTTGATTTGTAATGATAAAAGTCAAAGGGTTTGACTAAGTTTCTGACATCAAGAAAATAGGGATACAAGTCTGAATCAAGAAGATATAAACTCAAAACTAAATCAAGGCTTTGATCAGGGTAATAGGAATGAAATTTAAGTCAAAGGTCAAAGATGTGAATTAGGACTAATTTAAAAGTAACTGATCAAGTTGTAGTATTTAAGAACAATAATATAGGAATTAAGTTTCTAAAATAGTGATTAATGTAGAAATTATATGCATACACGGAAGTGTAAAACACAATTTCATACATATATATCACATATATAACGCATAAAATTCATTGATGAAGATGTGGGGTCGTCTCTAACCTTTTAAAGCGATCCAAGGATGGCGTGATAGTCTCTTAGCAGCTGCTCCTCAAGTGTGAAGCACTCCACAAGTATCCACCAAGAGAGAGATTCGCTAATGGAGGAAGGAAGAGGGTTAAAGAGAATTAGGGTTGCCTATGAAAAACTTACGTCAAAACAACTGAGGCTAATAGGGCTTATAACAATATATTTATAGGCAAAAATTTCAGCTGAATTTTTCCTATAATTATTAACCGTATTAATAATTAATATCATTAATCAATTAATTAATAATTAAAACTCTTTTAATCATTAATTCTTTTTCTAAACTCTTTAGAAAATAATTCTCTCTCTTGATTTAATTTCTTAAATTAAATCCTTAATTAAAAATATTAAGAACTCTTCTTAATTAATTTATAAACAATTAAATCTTATTTAATCAATTATAAAATTGCTAATAAATTATTTATTTCACAAATAAATAATTAATAGCCAATAAATCAGTCTCTTTTATTGTGTGACCATGTAGGTTCAATATTAAGCCGGTAGTAGAAATAAATAATAATAAAACTATTTTATTATTATTTATATGAATTCTTCTAATTCATTAAATATAATTAATTAAATAATTAATCATATTTATTTTACATCGTGAGGGATACTTCTCAGCATATCGCGACAATCCGGATAATATGAATTCACTGCTTAGAATACCTAGAACATAGTCAGTGAATGGTTATCGTACAATCAATTCCTGCTGCCCTACAATGTCCCAGTTAAATACAAGGCATGGATCTTGTGTCAAGCCTATCTAATTTAATCATATGATTTCCTATTCATTATGCTTAGTTCCTTCTAATGCAAATTAGAAACTTCTTTTTAATTCCATTCACTCTGGCTAGAGATTCCTGAACTAACATAAGTGGAATAACATAGGACATTCTCTTCCTTCACTAGAAAGGGTAGATCCTCTATTTATCAATCACTATCTTCGTGTAAAAATTCCTATGCCTAGAAGAGCCCTAATTATTGTCCCTTGAGACTAGAACTAAACCAAAGCATAGTTCAATGTACAAAAGATGACTATGATTACCTCAAGTCTAAGGACACATGTACAACCATCACTATATGAACAACTACTGACACGTGAGTGAACTCCATTAATTGTTCAACTATTTGAGTCATGTTCAGTGAACTTATTCTCTAATTGTTAGTGTAGGTGCCCTAGAGGCAATACATTGTTTCTTTGAATAAACCTTTATGTCATTGGATCATTCAATAAACATATTTATTATGACTTTAATTACTGCGATATATTTGTTAGCATAATAAATGTCCTTAGAATCATGATACACATTATATAGTTTAAGTACATGACTTGAACTTGAGATTATATAATATATCATATTCTTAAAAGGTCCCTGGTCGAGTATTATTATTATAGGACAATAATAATACATAAATAGACTAGTATGTTGATTGACAGATAACCACATCTCATTGGTTATAAGTATGGAGATACTAAAGTCAATACATAGGTACATGTAAGAGTACATGGTACTGGACAGACCCACAGTGAGATTCTCCATGTTTAATAAAGTCATAAGAAAGACTCACAGTGATAATGGTGTAATGATCCTTTAACTTGAGATCATTATATTTCTATACGAGGATTAATATACTTTGACTACATTAAAAGTTACCTTTGACCGGGTGATGATAAAAGTGGACATCGGGTATATCATGAGTCGCATGAGAAATATGAATGATAGATAAAGGATTTAACCCTCCTATAATTAGGAGAGATATTATTGGCCTCTTGATTGAGTGAGACTATAAAATGCATGGCCGTGCTCAAATAATGATTTCTTTTTAATAGTCTACTCATGGATCAAGTAAACCCGGATTAAATGTTGAAGAGGATGACTAAATACATGCCTCGAGTTTAATCTATAATATATATGGTTAAAGGGATTATATTACACAGAAACATTAACCACGAAAGGTTTTATCAATTCATGATTTAATTATTATTTAATTGGGTAGAAATGATGTATTACTAGATACCGCTCATTGTTTATAATTTTATAGGAGAATAAAATTATTGCCAATTAAATAATAGCCTATTGGGTCACACACATAGAGCACGTAAAGGAATAGTTAATTTAAATTATGGATTTAAATTAATTGATGATTATTTGAATTTTATTATATTAATTAAGTGAGACTTAATTAATTGAGATAATATAAATTCGAATTATAGGAGTAATATCTGTCCATAATAATTAAGCATGACTTAATTATTAATTAAATAATAGAAATTCATTTTATTATTTAATCCTATACCTACATCGGTTGGGTTTTGCTGTTATGGGCCTGTTAATAAATCATTATAAATAGATAATGATAGGTTAATAGGGTTATACGTTTTTTGTGAAAACCCTAGAAGAGGTAGCAACAAAAGAGGCAGATCTCGAATCATCAAGAGGGAGGCTATGTAACACCCCCAGATCCGGGGTCCGGGATCCGGTGGTTACGGTTTCCAATTCTGTCCACAACAATTGAACTTTCCTTAACATAAAATAAATTACATCTCTATGACCCAACACAACAATATAAAACACACCCGTTATAGTCCCAGAGATGAAATCAGAGTAACAATCAAATTTTTATTAATCACATTATGAGTTCTTACAATCCGAAAGAATTTCAATATAAATACATACTCTTTGCCATCCATTTACATAAGTCATACTAGACCATATACTTGGAACTGAAAGAATAAATCTATCATACCAATAGCTTCTTCTTTAGCTCTGGTAGTCTCATCGTCCTCGCCTGCGTCGAGTGCGCCTTGTGCGAGTCATCTGGTCTAGCTGCTGTTGTGATATAATAATAAAGCAAGGGTGAGTAATAGCCCACCAACAATAATATATAACTGAACGATAATATATAACAGTTCAAAAGTATCTTTCAAACCATATGCCATGCATTTACGGAAATGATGCCGGTACAATATGAACGATGAAGTTACAAGGTAACTTAAAGTATTTGTTTGTAGAAATATCTGCTACATCAAAAGTAAGCGAGATATTCTCATTGTCATTAAAAAGAGGAACTTGCATGAAAAGATTGCAATTCCAGTTATGAACACTTTTCCAGCTCTGCCAACAGTAATCATGTTGCAGGAAATAAATAAGTTTGGATGATGAACCAATGATGGAGTATTCACCGCGCCCGCTGTTCCAATCTTGATGATCAGTCGAGATCGTATAGCTCAAATTAGATTTACTACCGGTAGAAGGAAGAACTGACGGCTTTACTTGTCTACCGCCTTACTAGCTCTCCCCGGCCAACGGTTGGGCCAAAGGGGATGGACCGGCGCTACTCGGCCTCTTACACGACTCCTAGTTCAATTAGAATTCATGATTCTGAATGTAACGTTCGTCCCCCTTTCCCCAAGTATAATACTTGTTGATAAGACTCTACAAAGTAGTCGTATCTAGTTGGAAAGGAAAATTCACCAATAACTTCCAAGCTATTGCTTGGTAACGAATATCAACTTGTTCCAACAATCTTACCCCTCGAAAGATGAGAAGGTACACAACGACTTAATAAGTCAATAGCACCCGCATTGCGAGTGAAGAGAATAATTTATGACCGGGAAGTCGACAAGATAAATAACATTTTCCAAGTAAGGTTCCCTTATTATTAGGGAGGTTGAATCAAAGAAGAATGATGTCTGAGAACCTTTCTTGATATAAGATTGATAATAATATGACTCCGAGATATTTTCCGTAATAATCGAAGAAGATAAACCTTATTGAGGTTATCCTAAGTATGGAATAAATATTCAGAGAATATTTATTGAATTAAAATATTTAAAGAATATTTAGGAATAGGAAAGAATATCATTAATCAGAGTATTTCTCCAAATAATCCTTGAAGAAACATCAAGAGAATATTTATTGAATAAATAAATATTTAAATGAATATTCAAAATAATATTCATTAATTAATAAGGAATTTAAATGAATATTCAAAAAGTAATATTCATTTAATGAATAATATTCTAAATGAATATCAAGTAATATTCATTTAGTAATCCAAGCTTTAAAGGAATATTCGAGATAATATTCGATAAATAAATCAAGCTTCAGATGAATATTAGAATAATATTCATCAAGTAATTAATATCTTAAATGAATATTCAAAAGTAATATTCATTTAATAAAATAATATTCTAAATGGATATTCAAATAATATTCATTTAGTAGTCCAATCTTTAGAAGAATATTCGGAATAATAATCGATAATCTATTCGACTTTGAATGAATATTGAAAAATATTATTCGTCGAATGGTTACGTTCAAATAATTATTTGAAGTAAGGATCGTTAAATAAATAATCTCGAACGAATATTCAAATAATATTCCTCGCCCAAATAATGGAAAATATTTACTTAAATATTTTCCTCCGAGGTGATCTCGATATATCAAGAAATATTGACTCCCGGTCTATATTTGACGAATAAGATGTATACGCCCTTCTATGAGGGTCTTACAATAATCGGCTTATAATTGATACGTTAGTTATCTAATTTATAAGCCAATAAACAATCAGGGAACAATCATAACGATATAACTTGAAAGTAGGCATGCATGCTATGGCATATGTATAACAGAAAACACATATATATATATATATATATATATATATATATATATATATATATATATATATATATATATTCAATCACAACAACAGCCTAAAAGAAGGGAATTGAAACTTGCCTGGTAGTCGAGTACGATAAGGGGTAGTGGTAGCGGGTCCCGGGTCAGCTTGGTGATCTATAAATAGCCAAGACATTCGGGATTAATCACTTAAAACTTTAAAGGTTAAGTTATACTTAAATCGAAACACGTTCTCGAGTTATCTCGTTATAACCCTTTTAGTGGATTTCTTTTATCATCGATCCGACCCGACATTCGTTCGTTAATACGACATGTCACTGTACTTACACTTGGTATATACTGAAGTCATGTAAGTTTTAAGGTCGATCATTTACGAACCAAGAGTATACCTCGAGATTTATCGCCCGTTTTCTAAGTACTTAACCAAGTTTATAACCAAGTATGCTTTTAGGGGTTCGCTCGCGTTTAACCTTGATTTGAACATTTTTATAAAATCGGAAAACGATCCCTTCGATATGTGGTTTTCTCTCACACCTTCCTTTTTACCTCTAATATTTAATTATCAAGATTCGCCACAGATTTCGTAGTATTAAAGGAATCCAATTTCAGTTACGAACTTGCAATTACGGTTTCGAACTACTTTTAGTAAATCGGTTATAATTCATAAACCGTAAGTCCATTTCACATGATCTTTATATCAAATCGAAGCTTATAACATCATCTACCTTAACATGGCAGAATATAAAGCTAGGCCGTGAGCTAAAGCTACTGTGATGCACGGTTTTCAAGGTTTAACGAAAATCGGGCATTACGACGGCTATAAATCGGATATTTCCAAATTCCAAACTTTCCAATAATCATAGTTTCCACCCCAAACAACATATACATGTTATTCAACCATGAACTAAGGCCAAACAATGCCTTTCCGTTCATCTAAGGTAACATACATGCATAATATCGATAAAACTCACTTAAAACTCATGATCCATCAAGAACATGCTTAAACTCAAAACAAGATCTAGGGTTTCAAGTTGTTATACCTTCTTGGGAGTATGAACTAGCCTTAAAAAGCTTGGTATAGTCCTTAGGAGTGTTTAAGCTTGCTAGATCAACCAAAGAAATCAAAGAAAACAAGATTAGTTCATGAAGAACACTATTCACCCTCATCTTGGATGATTTATTTGAAAATGGAAACAAGGGAGTTTGAAGCTAATATTTTTAGGAGATCATTTTTATGAAATGTAATACTCACCATAAAAATTTGGAGATCAAACAATGGTTGGAAGTTGGATTTTGAAATCTCAAAACTTCAAAAATTCGAAGTGGGTTTTTCAAGGGGAAAAACAGAGCGATTTTGTCGAATTTATTTGACCACTCAAACGATCTTCAAAAATTATGAAATTAAATCCACAACTTCATCTTGATGTGTAGAAGCTTCGTGAATTTTTTCATGATTTTTAAATGAGTATAACTGGGCGAAAAAAAATCGTAAAGATCCCCCTGTCCTGGAAAACCAAACTGATGGAAATGGGGGAGAAAGAGTATTTGCTTGGTTGCCTTGGTTTGCTCTCATCCAAATGAATTATTGTGATAATATCTTGTATAGATTGCCTTTATTAAAGTGGTGATGCAATGGATGAGGTGTTTGGAGAGACAAGTGTTGATGATTTGGTGGTAAGATGATAAAGTGTTGCTAAGTACTAGTTAGCTTTCTAATCTTGCTAGTTGGTATTGTAACTAGCTTGGTTACTTTGATCTTATCTTGCTTAAAGTGACTATGTCACCTTCCACTAGCTCATCACAGCCCTTGGTTCTCTGCTTGTCTTTTTGTCCGGTTATTGCTCAATTTCATTTGATCGTTCATAGGAATATCTCAAAGGTTTCTAGTTAGGGTTTTACCGAAAACCTTCTTAACAATTATAATACCATTCTCCATCTTTCTTAATACTTCTCGAATTTAAATTCCTTAAATCCCTTACATAAATCCTCAAGTCTTGCAGTGTCCAGGGAAATCTCGAAGAGAATAAAAGTTCTATTTTTCTGAATCCGATGTCGTTTACATACACTTATTTTCCCCCTGGATCACTAATACGAACTCGGAAATTCGTTCCGAATACTTCTATATAGTGTCGTCTAATAATATTCTCAATTACACCAAAATCACTATTCATCCTTATTCTTTACTTATTCATCTAGGGTTGTACAATTGTCCGTATTCTCTTTCGATCGTTCCTTAACCTTTTTACGGAACCACTGGATTAATCGCTATCGATCTAGATGACATGATAATATTCTTCTACCTGGAATTGCCATATCTTATTCCCTTAGAAGATAGATTATTCTTACCTATGTTGTCACCCTTTAGCATTCTTCAAGACATAGAAATAATAAAGTCGAATTCCATTCATTCTTTTAAAATATCAACTATTACATTGTAGCCGTAGCCACTATTCATTCTTACATCATTAAATAAATAAAAGTTTTAATTCTACCCAAAATTTGGGTTCTTACAGTCTCCCCTCCTTAAAAGGATTCCGTCCCGGAATCAGGTAGAAGACAATTGAGTACTTGTTGGTTATTTCACTTCCCAGTTTCCCAGTCAATCCTTAATCAATCCCAATCCTTTTTCAGCACATCTTACTAGTGCTACAATACATCCTTTTATCCTTTTGCATTAATCCCTGCTACTTTTCGTACAACACACTATTCAGGTTATGCTCTTACCCAGTCATATACTATTTTCCTTATTGGTATCTGTGGTGACTTCGGTATCACTATCGCGTTACGAATTCGGAGATAACCTCACTCGTAATTATGCATTTTCTGATCGCTTTGATCTTCACAATCTCGATCAATATAGAGAAGTGGAAAGATTTATTGAGAGATCACTATGATCAATTGAACATTTGTTATATTGCATAGTACAGAAGGGGGCCAGCCTTTAGTACTTGACAAGCAATTAAACAAGTTATGGTATTCTACTTGGACTTCTATCACATAGACAGATAGTTACGTAGCAGTACCTCCCCTCCTTAAAGGGTTGTTCTTCTCAATTCATAAAGAAGATGAATAAAAGAGAAGAAAAGAAAAGAATTCTAAAGGATTATAGAAAGTTTTCATGATTGTAAAATATCATTCTCAGAATTTACCTCTGAACTATAGAGGTTTATCAAAGAAGAAATTAATCATAATTATATCCAATACTATTTGATCGCAATCTCATGTGTCAACACATCTTGCTGCTTTGTCCACTATTCTATGGACCTATACTCTGGTTCAACCTTAGCAACGCTCACTCCAGAAAATTCCTTCAACCTTTTAGGTTAAATCTTAGGTTTCTCGCTTGACATCATGGTTACTGACATTCCATGTCACACTACTAGCTTTTTCATATCTATAATATTAACACTATCAGGTTGTCATCCCGAGAATTCATCAGAAAACCCATTTATTATTCCATTCATAACATTCCTTGCTTCACATTCCATAGTTGCTTTCCCGGTCTTTTCTTTATCAATCACATCCTTCTTATTATCTGATTCTTATTTACTTCTGTTATTTACTTCCACCTTCATCTCTTTATTGAGACATCTTTTGCACTTGGTACCTTCTTATTGGTATCCCGTCACATTTACTCTATAATCATCACATTATTCCAATTACAAACCTCCGAAATGAATCTGGCCGATTTCTTTAGCTTAGATCCAATATAATCTACTTCTGTCAACTTGTTTCTCATCACTTATTCTTTTCTACCCGCGGTTTTCCACAGGTTGTCTTTCGTAAGTCAGACCAGGTCGTACACCTACCTGCTCGCACTCTTAACATCTGTTGAGCATCTGCATTTTACTGGTGTAGCTTTGCCACATGAAACACGTTACTACAATGCTATAAGCTTTGGGGGTAAAATTGGCTCGAATGCCACCTTCCGAACACTTTTAAACTCTCAGGTGGCCTAATAAGTCTCGGGCTCAACTGCCTTTCTCTCTAAGTCTCATTAATTCTTTCCACGAGAATACATTTAGCATCATGAATCATCAACCTCATATTCTCTATCTTGTTTGCGCAGAAGTACACTAACACAAACTTGCTTGTCATTCATCAACATGCCATTTAGCTTATCAATAGCAGCACTTTCTTTATCTTTACATTGTCATCTACTTTCTTAGAAGAATCACCATCGCTTGTTGCTTACGTAGTGCCTTAATAGCTAACCATACGGGTTTCAATCCTTTAGGGAGACAAAGTAATCACTATTCCTTATCTATAAGGAACGCTTCCTGAACTTGATGTAGATATTACATGAAGTAGATAAAATTGCAGAAGAGTTTAAAGCATCGCAACTAAGTCAGGTTGATGAAACTATCACTCATGCATCTTCCATAAAAGACTGGAAACTTAATGGTTTACTTCGTCAATTTTGTATCATGGTCCTGGTCTGCCTCAAAACGGGACCTTCTAAGGTACGTAATATGCTTAAGACTCCATCAAGAATCGAATTTATACTTAAACTATTATTACCGTCAATTCTTGCACAATCATCAGAAGGAATGTAAATTCCTCCATTTCGATATGACCTTCAAGGTCCTTCCAAATATCATTCTGTTTCTTCGGTATGAACATTTGTAATTATTCCTTTATACTTAGACTGTCGGCCACCTCATTGGCCTTTCCTAATAATAATAATTTCTGGTAATCCTTGCTCTCTGGATATATTTCAATTCAAAAAAAATTTCTACCTCATTCCCATCACTGTTGGGTGAAAGCATTCTCCCTTAAGCTCTGCTGATCGAGAAAAATATATTTATCAATCTTTTTCCATAGGTCATTGCTCTCACCTAGCCGTGGGAACTTTATCACGTTTATTCCCAATCCTACTTAGGATACTTCTTTTCTTAGTTCTTTCCTTATCTTAGGATAATCTCAGCCTTTATAGGTTCAATCCATACTTCCTCAGGGTTTCATACATGCCTCATCTGGCATTATTGTTACTATGTCATACATTCCTTACCAAACTTCAATTTTGAAGTTCGGAATATTACCTTTTTTCCCTGTAAGGTTTCATAGGTCATCCTCATCATTCCTCCTGTATTTTCTGGGTACAGGGTATATCAAAATGTCATTGATCAATACTATAATAATTCTATCTATGTTCTTTCCAGAACTCTTTTTAATAATCCTTACCAGTCATTGTTGCCTTAGCAAGTCCAACTCATATCATCTGAATTCATAATGTCGTTATTAGGGTTAATGCCATCCCTTGTGCATTCCCCAGGGTTCATCTTAATTTATGGATATCCTATCTTTAATTCAACTGCCAAGGAATTCTTGCATCATATACTTGGCAATCAAATCATGTATCCTTAATAAGGGTCTCTTTTCAATCATTCTCATTTGATAATCGATCGGTGGCTTAATGCTAACCTCTTCTTTCAGATAGTTGTCAGCCTATTTGACCTTCCAAAAGACAACGTATGTCTATCTGCTCTCTTACAGAACTTGGTAATGGTAGCAAGGATGTTCTGGAAGATATTGATCGAGTTCAACGTGAATCTCTTAGTACTTATCGTTTTTCTCAAAGGTACTTGCCTTAGACAAAATTTCTACAGCATACTGATCCATCTCTGACCATTTCTATACTCTCTTCATAAACCTTCATTGTTTACTTCCCTTGGTCATAATATATTCATGGTATTCATGATACCCTAACATCATACATCTCAAGTCATTATACTTCAATTTTTACTCGTAATCTTGGGCAATCATATACACATGAATCACTTTAGTACGGGTGACCCCATTCCAAAAAGTCTAGTAAATTCCCAATCCAAACATGGGTTGCAAAGGGTTCAGTAGAAGATTCCTAAGATCTCATTAATATTTCCTTTATATCAAAAGCCCTTGCAGTCGGCGCTTACTTAGAAGCAACCCTGCTTTGTCCTTTCATTGCTGGTCTAGTCACTTGATAATCCTTTGTGACCTGGCCTCAACTGGCCATGCTAAAGTATGTGAGTTTAGGGGTCGGCTAATAGCATTACTTTTCTAGCAATTGCTGGCATAGTGCCTTCTACTTTGATACCTTTTGATCTTTTCAAAACTTTACTCCATATAAGTCTCAATCGACTTCTCGGTACCATCTCCGGTCACCTTTCCTTTACTTTTATTCTTTCAGCTATTCTTATCAATTTCACGTGCCACAAAATCTTAACACTTCTGGCATAACAACCTTTTCATTTAAGTCAATCCCGGAATTTCTCAGACCAGCTTGTTTCTTAATTACATTTCCCCCTTTTTTTTCCCGTCAAATCTCAACTTCATAATTTTATCCCTACATTCAACTGTAATAATCGGGGTCTGTCTACCAACCTGTATAGCGGCTACCTTATCCCATCCACAGGGTTCGCTCCAATTTCCACTCTTTCTGGTGACGTCTTCTGATAATCAGAAGGACAAGGTTTGCCAAATTTGTTGAAGTTCTTCCAAGAATCAGGGAATTTCAATCAATCTATCCACCCACTGGTAACATTAAGAAGATCCATTTCGATACCCGAAGAATATTTCTAGGAACATCCAAGCGGTGGAACCATAAACAGTTATATTAACGAAATGATTGCCATAAAGTTGGGAGTTTAACCATTGGGAATAAACCAAATATATATACCTCCCCTAGAAGGGAAAATCAAAGTATCCAAACTGAAACATACCACATCTTCCCGGTACATAATAGTCCTAATAGGCGATACTACCGAATACTAGTCTACCTAACATATAGTCTCAGAAGAAACACTACCGTCGGAGTTAGTCACCTCACAAAATTGGCACTATCAACGCCATCCGAATCTGGTAAACCGTGCTGTCCAACTATATTCGAAGTTACCCTACCATGTTGCACAAGCACAGCACCTAAACCTGTACGAGGTGCATCCTAATAAATTTCCAAAATTCTCCTTCCTCCATTAGATAACGCCAATGCTGGGTCGTCATCAATTTTATCTTTAACTCCAGGGAGATTTTCCCCCATTTATCTTGTACATTCAAACTTTTAGTCTTACAATTAAGTTTGGTTACGGGACAACACTCTTTGTAAAGTCCTGAGCAGATCTTTGGTAATACCTCGTGAATCTTATGAAATTTCTCACCTTTGCCAGTGTGGTTGGCCTTTCTCCATTTGAAACTGTCTTTAACTTGGTGGGGTCGATCAATCACTACTTCCTATTGCTCATATGTCCTATTATCTGGACTTCATTTTGCCAAAACTCTTACTTCGAGAACATGGCCTACACCTGTTCTTTCAGGTTTCATCTACAAGCATTCTCAATTATATCTCAACCACTGCTTGCCTTACCTAATCCATTTATGATTCAGTGTCGGAATAAACTTAAGGTAACTACCATAATCCATTCAAGGAAAAGAAAGAATTTAATATTCCTCTGAATCACATGCATCTAATATTTCTGGTTCATCATTCCATTGAGTTAAAATAACCTTATACTTAGGCTCTGACAGTAGTCTCGTTACGAGTTTATCACAGACTCACTGGTCTCCTCTTGTAGGTTCTGAGATCATTGTCTCGCTTACTACTTCCTTATGTACTTTATCCAATCATACCATCACCTTCCAATGTCTTTATTTTCTAAGTTGATCCATTCATAAAATGAACATTTCCCTGAACCAAACCACGTCACCAATCTCAGTTTTGACTTTATAAATTATAACATATGAAATCTGCCTTCTCATGGCGAATTATCATTAACAATGATCACACTAATCCCTTTATCAATGATATGGCACTTGATGCCTCTATCCCAACTGCTCCTGGAGAATATGCTCCATGTCCTCTATCGTTGTCTTTGATAATCATGTACCCCTCTAACTCTTTTCTCATTAATATGAAGGTCTCTAATGATTCTCATCTATTCCCGTATAAGATCTCAAGTAATTCTTCCAATCCGTCTTACTTGCTGGTACTACCTCCAGTAGTCCAGCCACGAATCCAACATGAATCTTCAATTCCCTTGCTAATAGCTTAGTTCTTTATGCCCACTTTTCTGAGCACTATACCTTAATCATCTCAGTCTTTCTGGCTACAGCCCTCATTCCTCGAGGGTAAGCTCCTTATCCTAACAGGATTTTCCTTATCTGCTGGAACCTCTTCCGGGTCTCCAGTAGGGTACTCTATTGAATTTACCCGCTGATCTTCAACATATAATAAAGCATCATCGCGCTGCTGCTCGTATGCCTCAAGGTCTGTTGCCTTACTTGTCGATGCGATATCGAGCTAAGTTACTATCATGATACTTAATAGTTCCCATAAGGGTTTTATAGGTCATCACTACATTAAGTAGTCCGACTATGAACTTGGCAAGAGTTCGTATTATCTTAGTGAATTTATTGTTTTAACGTCGCCTCATCTCTAGGGTTTATAACGTACGCTCTGATACCACTTCTGTAACACCCCCAGATCCGGGGTCCGGGATCCGGTGGTTACGGTTTCCAATTCTGTCCACAACAATTGAACTTTCCTTAACATAAAATAAATTACATCTCTATGACCCAACACAACAATATAAAACACACCCGTTATAGTCCAAGAGATGAAATCAGAGTAACAATCAAATTTTTATTAATCACATTATGAGTTCTTACAATCCGAAAGAATTTCAATATAAATACATACTCTTTGCCATCCATTTACATAAGTCATACTAGACCATATACTTGGAACTGAAAGAATAAATCTATCATACCAATAGCTTCTTCTTTAGCTCTGGTAGTCTCATCGTCCTCGCCTGCGTCGAGTGCGCCTTGTGCTAGTCATCTGGTCTAGCTGCTGTTATGCTATAATAATAAAGCAAGGGTGAGCAATAGCCCACCAACAATAATATATAACTGAACGATAATATATAACAGTTCAAAAGTATCTTTCAAACCATATGCCATGCATTTACGGAAATGATGCCGGTATAATATGAACGATGAAGTTACAAGGTAACTTAAAGTATTTGTTTGTAGAAATATCTGTTACATTAAAAATAAGCGAGATATTCTCATTGTCATTAAAAAGAGGAACTTGCATGAAAAGATTGCAATTCCAGTTATGAACACTTTTCCAGCTCTGCCAACAGTAATCATGTTGCAGGAAATAAATAAGTTTGGATGATGAACCAATGATGGAGTATTCACCGCGCCCGCTGTTCCAATCTTGATGATCAGTCGAGATCGTACAGCTCAAATTAGATTTACTACCGGTAGAAGGAAGAACTGACGGCTTTACTTGTCTACCGCCTTACTAGCTCTCCCCGGCCAACGGTTGGGCCAAAGGGGATGGACCGACACTACTCGGCCTCTTACACGACTCCTAGTTCAATTAGAATTCATGATTCTGAATGTAACGTTCGTCCCCCTTTTCCCAAGTATAATACTTGTTGATAAGACTCTACAAAGTAGTCGTATCTAGTTGGAAAGGAAAATTCACCAATAACTTCCAAGCTATTGCTTGGTAACGAATATCAACTTGTTCCAACAATCTTACCCCTCGAAAGATGAGAAGCTACACAACGACTTAATAAGTCAATAGTGCCCGCATTGCGAGTGAAGAGAATAATTTATGACCGGGAAGTCGACAAGATAAATAACATTTTCCAAGTAAGGTTCCCTTATTATTAGGGAGGTAGAATCAAAGAAGAATGATGTCTGAGAACCTTTCTTGATATAAGATTGATAATAATATGACTCCGAGATATTTTCCGTAATAATCGAAGAAGATAAACCTTATTGAGGTTATCCTAAGTATGGAATAAATATTCAGAGAATATTTATTGAATTAAAATATTTAAAGAATATTTAGGAATAGGAAAGAATATCATTAATCAGAGTATTTCTCCAAATAATCCTTGAAGAAACATCAAGAGAATATTTTATTGAATAAATAAATATTTAAATGAATATTCAAAATAATATTCATTAATTAATAAGGAATTTAAATGAATATTCAAAAAGTAATATTCATTTAATGAATAATATTCTAAATGAATATCAAGTAATATTCATTTAGTAATCCAAGCTTTAAAGGAATATTCGAGATAACATTCGATAAATAAATCAAGCTTCAGATGAATATTAGAATAATATTCATCAAGTAATTAATATCTTAAATGAATATTCAAAAGTAATATTCATTTAATAAAATAATATTCTAAATGGATATTCAAATAATATTCATTTAGTAGTCCAATCTTTAGAAGAATATTCGGAATAATAATCGATAATCTATTCGACTTTGAATGAATATTGAAAAATATTATTCGTCGAATGGTTACGTTCAAATAATTATTTGAAGTAAGGATCGTTAAATAAATAATCTCGAACGAATATTCAAATAATATTCGTCGCCCAAATAATGGAAAATATTTACTTAAATATTTTCCTCCGAGGTGATCTCGATATATCAAGAAATATTGACTCCCGGTCTATATTTGACGAATAAGATGTATACGCCCTTCTATGAGGGTCTTACAATAACCGGCTTATAATTGATACGTTAGTTATCTAATTTATAAGCCAATAAACAATCAGGGAACAATCATAACGATATAACTTGAAAGTAGGCATGCATGCTATGGCATATGTATAACAGAAAACATATATATATATATATATATATATATATATATATATATATATATATATATATATATATATATATATTCAATCACAACAACAGCTTAAAAGAAGGGAATTGAAACTTGCCTGGTAGTCGAGTACGATAAGGGGTAGTGGTAGCGGGTCCCGGGTCAGCTTGGTGATCTATAAATAGCCAAGACATTCGGGATTAATCACTTAAAACTTTAAAGGTTAGGTTATGCTTAAATCGAAACACGTTCTCGAGTTATCTCGTTATACCCCTTTTAGTGGATTTCTTTTATCATCGATCCGACCCGACATTCGTTCGTTAATACGACATGTCACTGTACTTACACTTGGTATATACTGAAGTCATGTAAGTTTTAAGGTCGATCATTTACGAACCAAGAGTATACCTCGAGATTTATCGCCCGTTTTCTAAGTACTTAACCAAGTTTATAACCAAGTATGCTTTTAGGGGTTCGCTCGCGTTTAACCTTGATTCGAACATTTTTATAAAATCGGAAAACGATCCCTTCGATATGTGGTTTTCTCTCACACCTTCCTTTTTACCTCTTATATTTAATTATCAAGATTCGCCACTGATTTCGTAGTATTAAAGGAATCCAATTTCAGTTACAAACTTGCAATTACGGTTTCGAACTACTTTTAGTAAATCGGCTATAATTCCTAAACCGTAAGTCCATTTCACATGATCTTTATATCAAATCGAAGCTTATAACATCATCTACCTTAACATGGAAGAATATAAAGCTAGGCCGTGAGCTAAAGCTACTGTGATGCACGGTTTTCAAGGTTTAACAAAAATCGGGCATTACGATGGCTATAAATCGGATATTTCCAAATTCCAAACTTTCCAATAATCATAGTTTCCACCCCAAACAACATATACATGTTATTTAACCATGAACTAAGGCCAAACAATGCCTTTCCGTTCATCTAAAACATTTTAACATTTAACAAAGCCCAATCATGTCTCTAAGGTAACATACATGCATAATATCACTAAAACTCACTTAAAACTCATGATCCATCAAGAACATGCTTAAACTCAAAACAAGATCTAGGGTTTCAAGTTGTTATACCTTCTTGGGAGTATGAACTAGCCTTAAAAAGCTTGGTACAGTGCTTAGGAGTGTTTAAACTTGCTAGATCAACCAAAGAAATCAAAGAAAACAAGATTAGTTCATGAAGAACACTATTCACCCTCATTTTGGATGATTTATTTGAAAATGGAAACAAGGGAGTTTGAAGCTAATATTTTTAGGAGATCATTTTTATGAAATTTAATACTCACCATAAAAATTTGGAGATCAAACAATGGTTGGAAGTTGGATTTTGAAATCTCAAAACTTCAAAAATTCGAAGTGGGTTTTTCAAGGGGAAAAACAGAGCGATTTTGTCGAATTTATTTGACCACTCAAACGATCTTCAAAAATTATGAAATTAAATCCACAACTTCATCTTGATGTGTAGAAGCTTCGTGAATTTTTTCATGATTTTTAAATGAGTATAACTGGGCGAAAAAAAATCGTAAAGATCCCCCTGTCCTGGAAAACCAAACTGATGGAAATGGGGGAGAAAGAGTATTTGCTTGGTTGCCTTGGTTTGCTCTCATCCAAATGAATTATTGTGATAATATCTTGTACAGATTGCCTTTATTAAAGTGGTGATGCAATGGATGAGGTGTTTGGTGAGACAAGTGTTGATGATTTGGTGGTAAGATGATAAAGTGTTGCTAAGTACTAGTTAGCTTTCTAATCTTGCTAGTTGGTATTGTAACTAGCTTGGTTACTTTGATCTTATCTTGCTTAAAGTGACTATGTCACCTTCCACTAGCTCATCACACCCCTTGGTTCTCTGCTTGTCTTTTTGTCCGGTTATTGCTCAATTTCATTTGATCGTTCATAGGAATATCTCAAAGGTTTCTAGTTAGGGTTTTACCGAAAACCTTCTTAACAATTATAATACCATTCTCCATCTTTCTTAATACTTCTCGAATTTAAATTCCTTAAATCCCTTACATAAATCCTCAAGTCTTGCAGTGTCCAGGGAAATCTCGGAGAAAATAAAAGTTCTATTTTTCTGAATCCGATGTCGTTTACATACACTTATTTTCCCCCTGGATCACTAATACGAACTCGGAAATTCGTTCCGAATACTTCTATATAGTGTCGTCTAATAATATTCTCAATTACACCAAAATCACTATTCATCCTTATTCTTTACTTATTCATCTAGGGTTGTACAATTGTCCGTATTCTCTTTCGATCGTTCCTTAACCTTTTTACGGAACCACTGGATTAATCGCTATCGATCTAGATGACATGATAATATTCTTCTGCCTGGAATTGCCATATCTTATTCCCTTAGGAGATAGATTATTCTTACCTATGTTGTCACCCTTTAGCATTCTTCAAGACATAGAAATAATAAAGTCGAATTCCATTCATTCTTTTAAAATATCAACTATTACATTGTAGCCGTAGCCACTATTCATTCTTACATCATTAAATAAATAAAAGTTTTAATTCTACCCAAAATTTGGGTTCTTACAGTCTCCCCTCCTTAAAAGGATTCCGTCCCGGAATCAGGTAGAAGACAATTAAGTACTTGTTGGTTATTTCACTTCCCAGTTTCCCAGTCAATCCTTAATCAATCCCAATCCTTTTTCAGCACATCTTACTAGTGCTACAATACATCCTTTTATCCTTTTGCATTAATCCCTGCTACTTTTCGTACAACACAATATTCAGGTTATGCTCTTACCCAGTCATATACTATTTTCCTTATTGGTATCTGTGGTGACTTCGGTATCACTATCGCGTTACGAATTCGGAGATAACCTCACTCGTAATTATGCATTTTCTGATCGCTTTGATCTTCACAATCTCGATCAATATAGAGAAGTGGAAAGATTTATTGAGAGATCACTATGATCAATTGAACATTTGTTATATTGCATAGTACAGAAGGGGGCCAGCCTTTAGTACTTGACAAGAAATTAAACAAGTTATGGTATTCTACTTGGACTTCTATCACATAGACAGATAGTTACGTAGCAGTACCTCCCCTCCTTAAAGGGTTGTTCTTCTCAATTCATAAAGAAGATGAATAAAAGAAAAGAAAAGAAAAGAATTCTAAAGGATTATAGAAAGTTTTCATGATTGTAAAATATCATTCTCAGAATTTACCTCTGAACTATAGAGGTTTATCAAAGAAGAAATTAATCATAATTATATCCAATACTATTTGATCGCAATCTCATGTGTCAACACATCTTGCTGCTTTGTCCACTATTCTATGGACCTATACTCTGGTTCAACCTTAGCAACGCTCACTCCAGAAAATTCCTTCAACCTTTTAGGTTAAATCTTAGGTTTCTCGCTTGACATCATGGTTACTGACATTCCATGTCACACTACTAGCTTTTTCATATCTATAATATTAACACTATCAGGTTGTCATCCCGAGAATTCATCAGAAAACCCATTTATTATTCCATTCATAACATTCCTTGCTTCACATTCGATAGTTGCTTTCCCAGTCTTTTCTTTATCAATCACATCCTTCTTATTATCTGATTCTTATTTACTTCTGTTATTTACTTCCACCTTCATCTCTTTATTGAGACATCTTTTGCACTTGGCACCTTCTTATTGGTATCCCGTCACATTTACTCTATAATCATCACATTATTCCAATTACAAACCTCCGAAATGAATCTGGCCGATTTCTTTAGCTTAGATCCAATATAATCTACTTCTGTCAACTTGTTTCTCATCATTTATTCTTTTCTACCCGCGGTTTTCCACAGGTTGTCTTTCGTAAGTCAGACCAGGTCGTACACCTACCTGCTCGCACTCTTAACATCTGTTGAGCATCTGCATTTTACTGGTGTAGCTTTGCCACATGAAACACGTTACTACCATGCTATAAGCTTTGGGGATAAAATTGGCTCGAATGCCACCTTTCGAACACTTTTAAACTCTCAGGTGGCCTAATAAGTCTCGGGCTCAACTGCCTTTCTCTCTAAGTCTCATTAATTCTTTCCACGAGAATACATTTAGCATCATGAATCATCAACCTCATATTCTCTATCTTGTTTGCGCAGAAGTACACTAACACAAACTTGCTTGTCATTCATCAACATGCCATTTAGCTTATCAATAGCAGCACTTTCTTTATCTTTACATTGTCATCTACTTTCTTAGAAGAATCACCATCGCTTGTTGCTTACGTAGTGCCTTAATAGCTAACCATACGGGTTTCAATCCTTTAGGGAGACAAAGTAATCACTATTCCTTATCCATAATGAACGCTTCCTGAACTTGATGTAGATATTACATGAAGTAGATAAAATTGCAGAAGAGTTTCAAGCATCGCAACTAAGTCAGGTTGATGAAACTATCACTCATGCATCTTCCATAAAAGACTGGAAACTTAATGGTTTACTTCGTCAATTTTGTATCATGGTCCTGGTTTGCCTCAAAACGGGACCTTCTAAGGTACGTAATATGCTTAAGACTCCATCAAGAATCGAATCTATACTTAAACTATTATTACCGTCAATTCTTGCACAATCATCAGAAGGAATGTAAATTCCTCCATTTCGATATGACCTTCAAGGTCCTTCCAAATATCATTCTGTTTCTTCGGTATGAACATTTGTAATTATTCCTTTATACTTAGACTGTCGGCCACCTCATTGGCCTTTCCTAATAATAATAATTTCTGGTAATCCTTGCTCTCTGGATACATTTCAATTCAAAAAAAATTTCTACCTCATTCCCATCACTGTTGGGTGAAAGCATTCTCCCTTAAGCTCTGCTGATCGAGAAAAATATATTTATCAATCTTTTTCCATAGGTCATTGTTCTCACCTACCCGTGGGAACTTTATCACGTTTATTCCCAATCCTACTTAGGATACTTCTTTTCTTAGTTCTTTCCTTATCTTAGGATAATCTCAGCCTTTATAGGTTCAATCCATACTTCCTCAGGGTTTCATACATGCCTCATCTGGCATTATTGTTACTATGTCATACATTCCTTACCAAACTTCAATTTTGAAGTTCGGAATATTACCTTTTTTCCTTGTAAGGTTTCATAGGTCATCCTCATCATTCCTCCTGTATTTTTCTGGGTACAGGGTATATCAAAATGTCATTGATCAATACTATAATAATTCTATCTATGTTCTTTCCAGAACTCTTTTTAATAATCCTTACCAGTCATTGTTGCCTTAGCAAGTCCAACTCATATCATCTGAATTCATAATGTCGTTATTAGGGTTAATGCCATCCCTTGTGCATTCCCCAGGGTTCATCTTAATTTATGGATATCCTATCCTTAATTCAACTGCCAAGGAATTCTTGCATCCTATACTTGGCAATCAAATCATGTATCCTTAATAAGGGTCTCTTTTCAATCATTCTCATTTGATAATCGATCGGTGGCTTAATGCTAACCTCTTCTTTCAGATAGTTGTCAGCCTATTTGACCTTCCAAAAGACAACGTATGTCTATCTGCTCTCTTACAGAACTTGGTAATGGTAGCAAGGATGTTCTGGAAGATATTGATCGAGTTCAACGTGAATCTCTTAGTACTTATCGTTTTTCTCAAAGGTACTTGCCTTAGACAAAATTTCTACAGCATACTGATCCATCTCTGACCATTTCTATACTCTCTTCATAAACCTTCATTGTTTACTTCCCTTGGTCATAATATATTCATGGTATTCATGATACCCTAACATCATACATCTCAAGTCATTATACTTCAATTTTTACTCGTAATCTTGGGCAATCATATACACATGAATCACTTTAGTACGGGTGACCCCATTCCAAAAAGTCTAGTAAATTCCCAATCCAAACATGGGTTGCAAAGGGTTCAGTAGAAGATTCCTAAGATCTCATTAATATTTCCTTTATATCAAAAGCCCTTGCAGTCGGTGCTTACTTAGAAGCAACCCTGCTTTGTCCTTTCATTGCTGGTCTAGTCACTTGATAATCCTTTGTGACCTGGCCTCAACTGGCCATGCTAAAGTATGTGAGTTTAGGAGTCGGCTAATAGCATTACTTTTCTAGCAATTGCTGGCATAGTGCCTTCTACTTTGATACCTTTTGATCTTTTCAAAACTCTACTCCATATAAGTCTCAATCGACTTCTCGGTACCATCTCCGGTCACCTTTCCTTTACTTTTATTCTTTCAGCTATTCTTATCAATTTCACGTGCCACAAAATCTTAACACTTCTGGAATAACAACCTTTTCATTTAAGTCAATCCTGGAATTTCTCAAACCGGCTTGTTTCTTAATTACATTTCCCCCTTTTTTTCCCGTCAAATCTCAACTTCATAATTTTATCCCTACATTCAACTGTAATAATCGGGGTCTGTCTACCAACCTGTATAGCGGCTACCTTATCCCATCCACAGGGTTCGCTCCAATTTCCACTCTTTCCGGTGACGTCTTCTGATAATCAGAAGGACAAGGTTTGCCAAATTTGTTGAAGTTCTTCCAAGAATCAGGGAATTTCAATCAATCTATCCACCCACTGGTAACATTAAGAAGATCCATTTCGATACCCGAAGAATATTTCTAGGAACATCCAAGCGGTGGAACCATAAACAGTTATATTAACGAAATGATTGCCATAAAGTTGGGAGTTTAACCATTGGGAATAAACCAAATATATATACCTCCCCTAGAAGGGAAAATCAAAGTATCCAAACTGAAACATACCACATCTTCCCGGTACATAATCGTCCTAATAGGCGATACTACCGAATACTAGTCTACCTAACATATAGTCTCAGAAGAAACACTACCGTCGGAGTTAGTCACCTCACAAAATTGGCACTATCAAGGCCATCCGAATCTGGTAAACCGTGCTGTCCAACTATATTCGAAGTTACCCTACCATGTTGCACAAGCACAGCACCTAAACCTGTACGAGGTGCATCCTAATAAATTTCCAAAATTCTCCTTCCTCCATTAGATAACGCCAATGCTGGGTCGTCATCAATTTTATCTTTAACTCCAGGGAGATTTTCCCCCATTTATCTTGTACATTCAAACTTTTAGTCTTACAATTAAGTTTGGTTACGGGACAACACTCGTTGTAAAGTCCTGAGCAGATCTTTGGTAATACCTCGTGAATCTTATGAAATTTCTCACCTTTGCCAGTGTGGTTGGCCTTTCTCCATTTGAAACTGTCTTTAACTTGGTGGGGTCGATCAATCACTACTTCCTATTGCTCATATGTCCTATTATCTGGACTTCATTTTGCCAAAACTCTTACTTCGAGAACATGGCCTACACATGTTCTTTCAGGTTTCATCTACAAGCATTCTCAATTATATCTCAACCACTGCTTGCCTTACCTAATCCATTTATGATTCAGTGTCGGAATAAACTTAAGGTAACTACCATAATCCATTCAAGAAAAAGAAAGAATTTAATATTCCTCTGAATCACATGCATCTAATATTTCTGGTTCATCATTCCACTGAGTTAAAATAACCTTATACTTAGGCTCTAACAGTAGTCTCGTTACGAGTTTATCACAGACTCACTGGTCTCCTCTTGTAGGTTCTGAGATCATTGTCTCGCTTACTACTTCCTTATGTACTTTATCCAATCATACCATCACCTTCCAATGTCTTTATTTTCTAAGTTGATCCATTCATAAAATGAACATTTCCCTGAACCAAACCACGTCACCAATCTCAGTTTTGACTTTATAAATTATAACATATGAAATCTGCCTTCTCATGGCGAATTATCATTAACAATGATCACACTAATCCCTTTATCAATGATATGGCACTTGATGCCAATATCCCAACTGCTCCTGGAGAATATGCTCCATGTCCTCTATCGTTGTCTTTGATAATCATGTACCCCTCTAACTCTTTTCTCATTAATATGAAGGTCTCTAATGATTCTCATCTATTCCCGTATAAGATCTCAAGTAATTCTTCCAATCCGTCTTACTTGCTGGTACTACCTCCAGTAGTCCAGCCACGAATCCAACATGAATCTTCAATTCTCTTGCTAATAGCTTAGTTCTTTATGCCCACTTTTCTGAGCACTATACCTTAATCATCTCAGTCTTTCTGGCTACAACCCTCATTCCTCGAGGGTAAGCTCCTTATCCTAACAGGATTTTCCTTATCTGCTGGAACCTCTTCCGGGTCTCCAGTAGGGTACTCTATTGAATTTACCCGCTGATCTTCAACATATAATAAAGCATCATCGCGCTGCTGCTCGTATGCCTCAAGGTCTGTTGCCTTACTTGTCGATGCGATATCGAGCTAAGTTACTATCATGATACTTAATAGTTCCCATAAGGGTTTTATAGGTCATCACTACATTAAGTAGTCCGACTATGAACTTGGCAAGAGTTCGTATTATCTTAGTGAATTTATTGTTTTAACGTCGCCTCATCTCTGGGGTTTATAACGTACGCTCTGATACCACTTCTGTAACACCCCCAGATCCGGGGTCCGGGATCCGGTGGTTACGGTTTCCAATTCTGTCCACAACAATTGAACTTTCCATAACATAAAATAAATTACATCTCTATGACCCAACACAACAATATAAAACACACCCGTTATAGTCCAAGAGATGAAAGCAGAGTAACAATCAAATTTTTATTAATCACATTATGAGTTCTTACAATCCGAAAGAATTTCAATATAAATACATACTCTTTGCCATCCATTTACATAAGTCATACTAGACCATATACTTGGAACTGAAAGAATAAATCTATCATACCAATAGCTTCTTCTTTAGCTCTGGTAGTCTCATCATCCTCGCCTGCGTCGAGTGCGCCTTGTGCGAGTCATCTGGTCTAGCTGCTGTTGTGATATAATAATAAAGCAAGGGTGAGCAATAGCCCACTAACAATAATATATAACTGAACGATAATATATAACAGTTCAAAAGTATCTTTCAAACCATATGCCATGCATTTACGGAAATGATGCCGGTATAATATGAACGATGAAGTTACAAGGTAACTTAAAGTATTTGTTTGTAGAAATATCTACTACATCAAAAGTAAGCGAGATATTCTCATTGTCATTAAAAAGAGGAACTTGCATGAAAAGATTGCAATTCCAGTTATGAACACTTTTCCAGCTCTGCCAACAGTAATCATGTTGCAGGAAATAAATAAGTTTGGATGATGAACCAATGATGGAGTATTCACCGCGCCCGCTGTTCCAATCTTGATGATCAGTCGAGATCGTACAACTCAAATTAGATTTACTACCGGTAGAAGGAAGAACTGACGGCTTTATTTGTCTACCGCCCTGTTAGATCTCCCCGGCCAACGGTTGGGCCAATTGGGATGGACCAACGCTACTCGGCCTCTTACACGACTCCAAGTTTGAAAAGAAGTTCTTGACTCTGAACGTAAAGTTCGTCCCCCTTTCCCCAAGTATGATACTTGTTGATAAGACTCCACAAAGTAGTCGTATCTAGTTGGAAAGGAAAATTCAACATCATATCTCTCAAACTGCTGCTTGTTAGAGGATACCATCTTGTTCCAATAATCTTACCCCTCGAATGGATGATGATAATGCTCAACAAACACAGGTTGTTCGTATATCTGGTAGAATTCACCATGAGCCAGAGAGATATGGATTTCTCTTGACTCAATGTGGTGATTTGATGCTCATAGATGAAGATGAGCCTCTTACATACTAAGATGCTATGAACAGTCCAGACTCTAAGAGATGGCTTGAAGCCATGTAATCCGAGATGGATTCCATGTACGAAAACCAAGTATGGACTTTGGTTGATCCACCTGAAGGGGTAAACCCCGTAGGGTGCAAATGGGTTTTCAAGAAGAAAACTGACATGTATGGAAATGTTCAGACCTATAAAGCAAGGCTGGTAGCAAAAGGTTTCAAACAAATTCATGGTATTGACTATGATGAAACTTTCTCACCAGTGGCTATGGTCAAGTCCATAAGGATTTTGCTTGCCATTGCAGCATTCCATGATTATGAAATCTAGCAAATGGATGTCAAAACAACCTTCCTTAATGGAAGCCTTGAAGAGGATATGTACATGACACAACCTGAAGGTTTTTTCGATCCAAGGAATGTTGGCAAGGTATGTAAATTACGTCGATCCATTTATGGATTGAAGCAAGCATCTAGGAGATGGAATATTCGTTTTGATGAAACAGTCAAAGAGTATGGCTTTGTTCAAAACAAAGATGAACCTTGTGTTTACAGGAAGGTTAGTAGGAGCCATGTGGCATTCATAGTACTATATGCTGATGATACACTACTAATGGGGAATGACATACCTTCTCTAAAGGCTGTTAAGACTTGGTTAGGGAGCAACTTCTCTATGAAAGACTTAGGAGAGGCAACCTACATTCTAGGAATGAGGATATATAGAGATAGATCTAGAAGGATGATCGGTCTAAGTCAGAGCACATACATTGATAAGGTTTTGCATCGTTTTGGTATGCAAAATGCAAAAAGGGGATATGTCCCCGTGTCTCAAGGGATAACGATCTCTAAAGACCAGTGTCCGAAATCATTGGATGAGAAGGATCACATGAGTAAGGTTCCATATGCCTCAGCAATTGGATCTATCATGTATGCAATGGTATGTACTCGCCCAGATGTTTCGTATGCTTTGAGCATGACGAGCAGATACCAGTCTAATCCAGGTGAAGGTCACTGGACGGCAGTCAAGAATATTCTAAAGTACCTGAAAAGGACTAAAGATTCATTCTTGGTGTTGGAGGAGAGGAGAAACTGGTTGTAAAAGGTTACACCAATGCAAGTTTCCAAACAGACAGGGATGATACTGTATCACAGTCTGGTTTTGTGTTTTGTCTAAACGGAGGAGCTGTAAGCTGGAAGAGTTCAAAGCAAGAAACAGTAGCTGATTCTACAATGGAGGCTGAGTACATTGCAGCTTGTGAAGCAGCTAAGGAGGCTGTTTGGATTCGAAAATTCATTACTTATTTGGGAGTGGTTCCATCGATCGCAGATCCCATTGATCTATACTGCGATAATAATGGAGCCATTGCACAGGCTAAAGAACCTAGATCACACTCCCGATCCAAACATATACTCAGGAGATTTCACCTTATTCGAGAGATTAATGAAAGGGGTGACATACACATATGTAAAGTGCACACAAATGATAACATTGCAGATCCACTGACCAAAGGCTTGTCACAGCAGAAGCACGATGGTCATACTAGTTCCATGGGTATTAGATACATGGGTGATTGGCTCTAGTGCAAGTGGGAGATTCTTAGTGTAGGTGCCCTAGAGGCAATACATTGTTTCTTTGAATAAACCTTTATGTCATTTAATCATTCAATAAACGTATTTATTATGACTTTAATTACTACGATATATTTGTTAGCATAATAAATGTCCATAGAATCATGATACAAATTATATAGTTTAAGTACATGACTTGAACTTGAGATTATATAATATATCATATTCTTAAAAGGTCCCTGGTCGAGTATTATTATTATAGGACAATAATAATACATAAATAGACCAGTATATTGATTGACAGATAACCACATCTCATTGGTTATAAGTATGGAGATACTAAAGTCAATACATAGGTACATGTAGGAGTACATGGTACTGGACAGACCCACAGTGAGATTCTTCATGTTTAATAAAGTCATAAGAAAGACTCACAGTGATAATGGTGTAATGATCCTTTGAGTTGAGATCATTATATTTCTGTACGAGGATTAATATACTTTGACTACATTAAAAGTTACCTTTGACCGGGTGATGATAAAAGTGGACATCGGGTATATCATGAGTCGCATGAGAAATATGAATGATAGATAAAGGATTTAACCCTCCTATAATTAGGAGAGATATTATTGGCCTCTTCATTGAGTGAGACTATAAAATGCATGGCCGTGCTCAAATAATGATTTGTTTTTAATAGTCTACTCATGGATCAAGTAAACCCGGATTAAATGTTGAAGAGGATGACTAAATACATGCCTCGAGTTTAATTTATAATATATATGGTTAAAGGGATTATATTACACGGAAACATTAATCACGAAAGGTTTTATCAATTCACGATTTAATTATTGTTTAATTGGGTAGCAATGATGTATTACTAGATACCGCTCATTGTTTATAATTTTATTGGAGAATAAAATTATTGCCAATTAAATTATAGCCTATTGGGTCACACACATAGAGCACGTAAGGGAATAGTTAATTTAAATTATGGATTTAAATTAATTGATGATTATTTGAATTTTATTATATTAATTAAGTGAGACTTAATTAATTGAGATAATATAAATTCGAATTATAGGAGTAATATCTGTCCATAATAATTAAGTATGACTTAATTATTAATTAAATAATAGAAATTCATTTTATTATTTAATCCAATACCTACATGGGTTGGGTTTTGCTGTTATGGGCCTGTTAACAAATCATTATAAATAGATAATGATAGGTTAATAGGGTTATACGTTTTTTGTGAAAACCCTAGAAGAGGTAGCAGCAAAAGAGGCAGATCTCGAATCATCAAGAGGGAGGCTAGTACGTCCATTCCGCAGTGTTCGTGTGGATACCATAGAGGTGTTTTCCGAGAGGTAGACACAAGTCGTGAACGCTAGGATCTCCGTTGAGTTCGTGAAAGTCAAGAGCTTAATAGGTATGATTCTGTTTCACCATAATCTGTCCAATATTATACATGGATCCTGAGTTTGGGTTTCGAATTTTTTTTTGTTATATTTACGTTTTTCGCTGCGTTTTATGCCTCGGAACCCAACACTAATAATGTAACACCCCCAGATCCGCTCGTTACGGTCTCCAATTCTGTCCACGATACTTGAACTTACTTCAACATAAAATAAATTACATCTTTATGACCCAACACAACAATATAAAACACACCCGTTATAGTCCCAGAGATGAAATCAGAGTAACAATCAAATTTTTTTAATCACATTATGAGTTCTTACAATCCAAAAGAATTTCAATATGAATACATACTCGTTGCCATCCATTTACATAAGTAATACCAGCCCATAAACTTGGTACTGAAAGAATGAATCTATCCTACCAATAGCTTCTTCTTCAGCTTTGGTAGTCTCATCGTCCTCGTTAGTGTCGAGTGCACCTTGTGCGAGTCATCGGGTCTAGCTGTTGTTGTGATATAATAATAAAGCAAGGGTGAGCAATAGCCCACCAACAATAATGTATAACTGAACGATAATATATAACGGTTCAAAAGTATCTTTCCAACCATATGCCATGCATTTACGGAAATGATGCCAGTATAACATGAACGATGAAGTTACAAGGTAACTCAAAATGCATATATAGGTGGGAATATCTGCTATGTCAAAGATAAGCCAGATATTATCATTTATCATAAAAGAGGAACTTGCAGGAAAATATTGCAATTCCGATTAAGAATACTTTCCAATATTGCCAACAATGATAATGTTGTAGAAAATAAATGAATTTAAATGATGAACTTTTGCTGGAGTATTCACCGCGCCCACTGTTCCAATCCTTACGATGATCAGTCGCAGATTGTACAGCTCAATTTAGATTTACTACCGGTAGAAGGAAGAACTGACGGATTTACTTGTCTACCGCCCTGTTAGATCTCCCCGGCCAACGGTTGGGCCAATTGGGATGGACCAACGCTACTCGGCCTCTTACACGACTCCAAGTTTGAAAAGAAGTTCTTGACTCTGAACGTAAAGTTCGTCCCCCTTTCCCCAAGTATGATACTTGTTGATAAGACTCCACAAAGTAGTCGTATCTAGTTGGAAAGGAAAATTCAACATCATATCTCTCAAACTGCTGCTTGTTAGAGGATACCATCTTGTTCCAATAATCTTACCCCTCGAATGATGAGAAGGTTACTCAAAGATTCAATTGATAAACAGCAACCAAGTTGCGAGTGAAACGAATAGTTTTACAAGATTTATGACCGGGAAGTCAACAAGATAAATAACATTGCTCAAGTAGGTTCCCCTATAATATGGAAGTTTGAGCGAGCATTTAAATTCTTTTAAGATAGATTTAAATGAAAAAAAAAGAGTTGGGAACCTTTCCTTGATAAAATAGTCGTAAAAAGACTCTGAATAATATAAATCATTTTAAAAAGAATTTAAAAGAATTAAATAAATATTCCAAGAATATTTATTAACTCAATAATAATTACGGAATATTATTAAATCATAATATTGCTCGTAAGTAATCCTCGAATGAATATATAGAATTATTTACTAAATAAATCCCTCCTTAAATGAATATTCAAAATAATATTCATTAAATAATTAAACTCCAATAATTATTTAAAATAATATTCAATAAATAAGTCAAACCTTAAATGAATATTTAAAAATAATATTCATTTAAGAAATAATCTTCTAAATGAATATCCAAATAATATTCATTTAGTAATCAAAACTTTAAAGGAATATTCGAAATAATATTCCTTAAGTAAATAGAACTTCCAATGAATATTTTAAAATAATATTCATCAAGTACATAAAACCTTAAATGAATATTCAAAAGTAATATTCATTTAATAAATGACATTCTAATGAATATCAAAATAATATTCATTAAATAATCAACTCTAAATGAATATTCGAAACTAACATTCATTTAATATCTCTCAACTGAGATAATACTCGAATAACATTCCTCGAAAGATTTTCAAGTAATTGATACTTTATGGAAATATAAATAATGTTTAATAATAATATTCCTCAAATTAAATAATAATCTGCCGTTGGAATCCCTCCGGGTTTCCACGACTATTTATGTATCTCAAAATACCGACTCCCGGTCTATATTTAAGAATGAATATCATATGCCATTTGCTAAGGGTCTTACCAAAACAATCCGGCTTATAACTGATAATTCGTATCTAGTCTATAAGCCAATATCAATTCAGGGAACAGGTATCATAATATAATTTGACAATAGGCATGCATGCTATGACATATGTAAAATGGCAATCACATATATATATTATCACAACAACAGGTTCAAAGTTTTGAACACTTGCCTGGTAATCGGGTGTGGGTGGAGATAGCGTGTCCTGGGTCTGCTCGATGATCTATAAACAATCAGGACATTCGAGATTAACCACTTAACACGTTTTAAAAGTCTAAGTATAACTTCACTTAAATCGAAACACGTTTTCGAATTATCTCGTCATACACCTTTTAGTGTAACTCTTTTTATTACTGATACGATCCGACATTTGTTCGTTATTACGACATGTCATCATACCCACACTCGGTATACACTTAAGTCGTATAAGTTCTAAAGTCGATTGATTACGAACCGAGATTATACCTCGAGTTTTATCGTTCGTTTTCTTAGTGTTTTACCAAAGTTATAGCCAAGCGGGTTCGTTCGCGTTTAACTTTGATTCCAACATTTTTATAAAATCGGAAAACGATCCGTTTGATATGTGGTTTTCTTTCGTACCTTCCTTATGACCCCTATTATTTATTTACCAAGATTCGCCACTGAGTAACATGGTTTACGAGGGTTCAATTGAAGTTACGAACTTTTACTTATGGTTTCGAACCAATTTTAGTAATTTGACCATAACTCCTAAACCGTAAGTCGGAATATTTCGATTCTCACGCCAAAAAGATCTATGGCTCGAGATCTACAAGGACCAGTCATAATATTACCAAGGTCAGGAATTATATTAACTGACATGCCTGGTTTCTAAGTGTTAACAAAAATTCGGCATTACGACGGCTATAATTCGAACGATCCAAATTCATACATGCCTCAAGCACATCATCAAAGCAACTCATGGCTTAACAACGTCATTTACTACTTTCAAGAGGCTCTAAGGCCAGTGGTAAGGTCTCATGACCACCACACAACATAAACATAACACATCACGTCTTAAACAACTATTATCACAACAATCAAGAACTCATCTTGCAACCCACGTAAGATCTCATCAAAACTTCATAAAACTCAAAGTAAGATCTATGGTTTAGGTGAGATATACCTTCCTTGGAGTATGTACTAGCCTTATAAAACCTTGTATAGCCCTTAGAACACCTTAAACAAGCTTGGATCATCCAAAGAAACAATAAAACTAAAGTTAGTTCTTAAAAATTACTATACATCAGTTCAAAGATCTGCAAAAACGAGGCCCTTACCATGCTTTCTTGGACAAGGCTCCTAAAGTAGAGGGGTAGGGCATCTAACCAGATTGCCAACAAGCTAAAGAACACCAAATTTCATTGAGAAACGAAGGAGATTTGGCCGGTTGAAAATCAGTCCAGAAACTATCAAGCATAAGGACAGTTTGCTTCTTCAACTTGGGGAGGTGATTTGACTAGGCTATACTACTCGGATTGCTATGAAATTTGGAGTGAATATTTCCCAAGGAGTGGAGAGGCTGTGGTAAAAATTTTGTGATTTTATCATGGATAGAAATGGACATATAAATTTTCTTCTTGAGCTTGGTGCTGCTGGGCAGTTTCACAAAATGGAGAGAAATGGAGTGGTTTTCCTTGCTCTCTCACTTTAGTCTCATCCAAATGAATTATTGCAATGTATTGGGATAATATCTAGCCACTTGCTTTATTAAAGTGATTACCTCATCTTGCTTGAGTCATCAAAGAGAAAAGTGTTGGTGTTTTGTGGTGAAGTGATGTCATTAGCACTAAGTAGCTTGGTTTGTTTCCAAGTGTGCTAGTTACTTGCTTAAATAGCTTGGTTACTAGATATTTCCTACTAGCACATGCATGCATCTAGATCTCTGCTTGCTCTTTTGTCCGTTTATTACTCAATTTCAATAATCGTTCGGAGGAACATCTCAAATATTTCTCGTTAAGGTTTTACCGGAAACCTTCTTAATACATATACTAATATCCTTAATCCTCCTTTAATATCCTTGAACTTAAATTCCTTAAATCTCTTAAATAAATCCTTAAATCCTTTCAATATTTCTTTAAGTCTTTCAGTGTCCAGGGAACTCTCGGAGAAAATAAAAGTGCGGTTTTTCAGAATCCGACAACTTTTACATACACTTATTTTCCCCCTGGATCACTAATACGAACTCGGAAATCCGTTCCGAATACTTCTATATAGTGTCGTCTCATAATATTCTCATTTCCACCAAAAACACTATTCATTCTATATTCTTCCTTTATTCCCTATATTTATGACAATGTCTTTGTTCTTTCTCGGGCATTCCTTAACCCTTTCACGGAACCACTGGACTAATCGTTATCGATCTGGATGACATGAGAATATTCTCCTGCTTGGAACTTCCATATCTTATTCCCCTAGGAGATAGATTATTCTTACCTAAGTTGTCAATCATTAGCATTCTTCAAGACATATAAATATTTAAATAGAATTCCATTCCTTCATTCAGAAGATCCACTATTACATCGAAGTCGTAACCATTATTCATTCTTACATCATTATATAACAAAAAGTTTTAATTCTACCGAAAATTTGGATTCTTACAGTCTCCCTTCCTTAAAAGGATTCCGTCCCGGAATCCGGTAGAAAACAAGAGTCGTTTTATTTGTCGTTTCACCTTTCAGTTTCCCGGTCGATTCTTAGTCGTTCTACCCTTTCTTAGCACTTCTACTGGTGCTACAATACGTACTTTATCCTTTTTCCATCAACTTTGCTACTTTTCGTGCAACACATTATCCGGGTTATGCTCTTATTCAGTCCCATACTATTATCCCTATTGATATCCGTAGTGGCTTTGGTATCACTATCGCACTGCGAATTCGGAGGTAATCTCGCTCGCACTGTGCATTTCCTGATCGCTTTAATCTTCGTAATCTCGATCAATATAGAGAAGTGGAAAGATTTATTGAGAGATCACTATGATCAATGAACATTTGTTATATTGCATAGTTAGTACAGAAGGGGGCCAGCCTTTAGTACTTGACAAGCAATTAAACAGGTTATGGTATTCCACTTAGACTTCTATCACATAGACAGATAGTCACGTAGCAGTACCTCCCCTCCTTAAAGGGTTGTTCTTCTCAACTCATAAAGAAGATGAATAAGAGATAAGAAAAGAAAAGAGTTCTAAAGGATTATAGAAAGTTTTCATTATTGTAAAATATCATACTCAGAATTTACCTCTGAACTATAGAGGTTCATCAAGGAAGAAATTAATCATAATTATATCCAATACTATTTGATCGCAATCTCATGTGTCAACATATCTTGCTGCTTTGTCCACTATTCTATGGACTTATACTCTGGTTCAACCTTAGCACACTTACTTTTGGAAAATCTTTGAACCTCTCAGGTTAAATCTTAGTTTCTCGCTTGACACCAATGTTACTAACATTCCATGGCACGATACTAGCTTTTTCATATCTATAATATTAACACTATCAGGTTGTCATCCCGAGAATTCATCAGAAAACCCTTTTATTAATCCATTCATAACATTCCTTGCTTCACATTCCCTAGTTTCTTTCCCAGTCTTTTCTTTATCAATCACATCCTTCTTATTATCTGATTCTAATTTACTTCTGCTATTTACTTTCACCTTCGTCTCTTTATTGAGATATCTTTTGCACTTGGTACCTCATTATTGGTATCCCGTTACATTTACTCTATAATCATCACATTATTCCAATTTAAATTCTCCGAAATGAATCTGGCCGATCCCTTTAAATTAGATTCAATATAATCTACTTCTGTCAACTTGTTTCTCATCACTTATTCTTTTCTACCCGCGGTTTTCCACAGGTTGTCTTTCGTAAGTCAGACCAGGTCGTACATCTACCTGCTCGCACTCTTATCATCTGTTGAGCATCTGCGTTTTACTGGTGTAGCTTTGCCACATGAAACACGTTACTACCATGCTATAAGATTTGGGGGTAAAACTGGCTCGAATGCCACCTTCCGAACACTTTTAAACTCTCAGGTGGTCTAATAAGTCTCGGGCTCAACTGCCCTTCTCTCTAAGTCTCATTAATTCTTTCTACGGGAATACATTTGGCATCATGAATCATCAACCTCATATTCCCTATCTTGTTTGCGCAGAAGTACACTAACACAAACTTGTTTGTCATTTATCAACATGCCATTTAGCTTATCAATAGCAGTAATTTCTTTATCTTTACGTTGTCATCTACTTTCTTAGAAGAATCACCATCGCATGTTGTTTACGTAGTGCGTTAATAGCTAACCATACGGGTTTCAATCCTTTAGGGAGACAAAGTAATCACTATTCCTTATCCATAAGGAACACTTCCTGAACTTGATGTAGATATTACATGAAGTAGATAAAATTGCAGAAGAGTTTCAAGCATCGCAGCTATGTCAGGTTGATGAAACTATCACTCATGCAGCTTCCATAAAAGACTGGAAACTTAACGGTTTACTTCGTCAGTTTTGTATCATGGTCCTGGTTTGCCTCAAAATGGGACCTTCTAAGGTACGTAATATGCTTAAGACTCCATCAGGAATCGAATCTTTATTAAACTATTATTACCGTCAATTCTTGCACAGTCATCAGAAGGAATGTAAATTCCTCCATTCCGATATGACCTTCAAGGTCCTTCCAAATATCATTATGTTTCTTCGGTATGAACATTTGTAATTATTCCTTTATACTTAGACTGTCAGCCACCTCATTGGCCTTTCCTGATACTAACAATTTCTATACATTCCAACTCAAACTTTTCTACCTCATTCCCATCACTGTTGGGTGAAAGCATTCTCTCTTAAGCTCTGCTGAAGGAGAAAAATATATCTATCAGTCTTTTTCCATAAGTCATTGCTTCCACCTTCCCATGGGAACTTTATCAAAGTTACCCTCAATCATACCTGGAATATTTGTTCTCTCAGTTCTTTCTTATTCTAGGATTATCTCAACCTTCTTGGGTTCCATCCATACCTCATCATGGTTTCATACATGCCTCATCTGGCATTATTGTTATTGTGTCTTACATTCTCTACCAAACTTCTATTTTGAAACTCAATATATTAACTTTTTCCTTGTAAGGTTTCTTAGGTCGCCCTCATCATTCTTCCTGTATTTTCTAGGTACAGGGTATAATAAAACGTCATTGATCAATACTCTAATAATTCTGTCTATGTTCTTTCCAGAATTCTTTTTAATAATCCTTACAGGTCATTGTTGTCTTAGCAAATCCAACTCATATCATTTGAATTCACAATGTCTTTATTAGGGTTAATGCCATCCCTTGTGCATTCCCCAGGGTTTGTCTTAATTTATGGATAACCTATCCTTAATTCAACTACCAAGGAATTCTTGCATCCTATAATTGGAAATCAGATCATGTATCCTTAATAAGGGTCTCTTTTCAATCATTCTCATTTGATAATCGATTGGTGGCTTAATGCTAACCTCTTCTTTCAGATAGTTGTCAGCCTATTTGACCTTCCAAAAGACACGTATGTTCATCTGCTCTTTTACAGAACTTGGTAATGGTAGCAAGGATGTTCTGGAAGATATTGGTCGAGTTCAACGTGAATCTCTTAGTGCTTATCGTTCTTCTCAAAGGTACTTACCTTAGGCAAAATTTCTACAGCAATCTCTAACCATTTCTATACTCTCTTCATATACCTTCATTGTTTACTTTCCTCCGTCATAATATATTCATGGTATTCATAATACCTTAACATCATACATCTCAAGTCACTATACTTCTATTTTCTTTTTTTTTTTCTCGTAATCTTGGACAATCATATACACATGGATCACTTTAGTACGGGTGACCCCATACTAAAAATCTAGTGAATTCCCAATCAAAACATGGGTTGCAAAGGGTTCAGTAGAAGATTCCTACGATCTCATTAATGTTTCCTTTATATTAGAAGCCCTTGCAGTCGATGCTTACTTAGAAGCAACCCTGCTTTTTCCTTTCATTGCTGGTCTAGTCACTTGATAATCCTTTTTGACTTGGCCTTAATTGGACACACTAAAATAAAAATATATGATATTAGGGGCTGGCTAATAGCAATACTTTTCTAGCAATTGCCGGCGTAGTGCCTTCTTCTTTGATACCTTTCTACCTTTCCAAAACTTTACTCCATATAAGTCTTAATCGACTTCTCGGCACCGTCTCTGGTCACCTTTCCTCTACTTTTATTTTTTCAACTATTCTTATCAATCCCACATGCCACACAAGCTTACCATTCCTGGCATAACAGCCTTTTCACTTAAGTCAATCCCGTAGTTTCTCAGTCCGGCTGGTTTCTTACTTACATTTCATGTTTTCATCCAATCTCACTTCATCATTGTACTTCTACAATCAATCGCGATAACCGGTGTCTGTCTACCAACCATTATAGCGGCTACCTTACCCAATTCACGGGGTTCACCCCAGTTTCTACTCTCTTCCATGACGTTTTCTAATAATCAGAAAGACAAGGTTTGCCAAAATTCGTTGAAGTTCTTTCCAGAATCAGGGAAATTTTGATCAATCTATCCACCTACTGGTAACATTAAAGAGACCAGTTTCGAAACCTGGAGAATAGTTCTATGAACCTCCAAGCAGGTAGAACCATAAGCAGTCATAATCAACGAAATAACCGTCATCAGATTGGAAGTTTAACCACTGGAGAGGAACCAATTAAATACATCCCTTAGAAGGCAATCAACAGTTTCAAACTGAAACCTGTCACAACATCTTGATACCTATACATCCTGATATTCAATATTTCCCAATGTCAGTCTACCTAACCACTAGTCTCAGAAGGAACATTACCGTCGGAGTTGGTTGTTCCACAAAAATTGGCACTACTAAGGCCATCCGAACCTGGTGAACCGTGTTGTCTGAATGCATCCGCAAGTACTTCATCATACCAACACTCGGTATATACTTAAGTCGTATAAGTTCTAAAGTCGATCGATTATGAACCGAGATTATATCTCGAGTTTTATCGTTCGTTTTCTAAGTGTTTTACCAAAGTTATAGCCAAGCGGGTTTTTATGGGTTCGTTCGCGTTTAACTTTGATTCCAACATTTTTATAAAATCGGAAAATGATCCGTTTGATATGTGGTTTTCTTTCATACCTTCCTTATGACCCCTAGTATTTATTTACCAAGATTCGCCACTGAGTAACATTCTTTACGAGGGTTCAATTGAAGTTACGAACTTTTACTTAACGTTTCGAACCAATTTTAGTAATTTGACCATAACTCCTAAACCGTAAGTCGGAATGTTTCGATTCTCACGCCAAAACGATCTATGGCTCGAGATGTACAAGGACCCGTCATAATATTACCAAGGTATGGAAATTATATTAACTGCCATGCTTGGTTTCTAAGTGTTAACAAAAATTCGGCATTACGACGGCTATAACTCGAACGATCCAAATTCATACATGCCTCAAGCACATCATCAAAGCAACTCATGGCTTAACAACGTCATTTACTACTTTCAAGAGGCTCTAAGGGCAGTGGTAAGGTCTCATGACCACCACACAACATAAACATAACAAATCACGTCTTAAACAACTATTAACACAACAATCAAGAACTCATCTTGCAACCCACTTAAGATCTCATCAAAACTTCATAAAACTCAAAGTAAGATCTATGGTTTAGGTGAGATATACCTTCCTTGGAGTATGTACTAGCCTTATAAAACCTTGTATAGCCCTTAGAACACCTTAAACAAGCTTGGATCATCCAAAGAAACAATAAAACTAAAGTTAGTTCTTAAAAATTACTATACATCAGTTCAAAGATCTGCAAAAACGAGGCCCTTACCATGCTTTCATGGACAAGGCTCCTCAAGGAGAGTTGTAGAGTATCTAACCAGCTTTCCAACAAGGTAAAGAACACCAAATTTCATTAAGAAAAGAAGGAGATATGTCCGTTTGAAAATCAGTCCAGAAACTGTCAAGCATCAGGACAGTTTGCTTCTTCAACTTGGGGAGGTGATTTGACTAGTCTATACTACTTGGATTGCTATGAAATTTGGAGAGAATATTTCCCATGGAGTGGAGAGGCTGTGGTAAAAATTTGGTGATTTTATCATGGATATAAATGGAGATATAAATTTTCTTCATGAGCTTGGTGCTGCTGGGCAGTTTCACAAAATGGAGAGAAATGGAGTGGTTTTGCTTGCTCTCTTACTTTAGTCTCATCCAACTGAATTATTGCAATGTATTGAGATAATATCTATCCACTTGATTTATTAAAGTGATTACCTCATCTTGCTTGAGTCATCGAAGAGACAAGTGTTGGTGTTTTGTGGTGAAGTGATGTCATTAGCACTAAGTAGCTTGGTTTGTTTCCAAGTGTGCTAGTTACTTGCTTAAATAGCTTGGTTACTAGATATTTCCTACTAGCACATGCATGCATCTAGATCTCTGCTTGCTCTTTTGTCCGTTTATTACTCAATTTCAATAATCGTTCGGAGGAACATCTCAAATATTTCTCGTTAAGGTTTTACCGGAAACCTTCTTAATACATATACTAATATCCTTAATCCTCCTTTAATATCCTTGAACTTAAATTCCTTAAATCTCTTAAATAAATCCTTAAATCCTTTCAATATTTCTTTAAGTCTTTCAGTGTCCAGGGAACTCTCGGAGAAAATAAAAGTGCGGTTTTTCAGAATCCGACAACTTTTACATACACTTATTTTCCCCCTGGATCACTAATACGAACTCGGAAATCCGTTCCGAATACTTCTATATAGTGTCGTCTCATAATATTCTCATTTCCACCAAAAACACTATTCATTCTATATTCTTCCTTTATTCCCTATATTTATGACAATGTCTTTGTTCTTTCTCGGGCATTCCTTAACCCTTTCACGGAACCACTGGACTAATCGTTATCGATCTGGATGACATGAGAATATTCTCCTGCTTGGAACTGCCATATCTTATTCCCCTAGGAGATAGATTATTCTTACCTAAGTTGTCAACCATTAGCATTCTTCAAGACATATAAATATTTAAATCAAATTCCATTCCTTCATTCAGAAGATCCACTATTACATCGTAGTCGTAACCATTATTCATTCTTACATCATTATATAACAAAAAGTTTTAATTCTACCGAAAATTTGGGTTCTTACAAATAAGCACCTACATACTAGCTATAATGTCACCACATAAATGCCTATAAGAACAGACATCCTTCATATAGAAGCAAGCATAGTATGTACAGATCTTTACTGATTAACTAACTACCGATTAGTTATCCTACGACCAGGAACAATTTAAGTTTAGAGTTATCATCTTTTGGATCTCACTATTACAATCCCATCATAATTCTAAAAGCTTTACTCTAAACTGTGGTACATCTAATTTAAACACTTTAAATAGATAAAACCCGTATAAAGACAAATATGTCTTTCACTAATAATCATAAAACCTACTAAGATTACAAGTAAGTTTCTCCTAACTCATCATCCATGATTGCATTTAGGACACTTCTCTTTCAATCTCCCACTTGTACTAAAACCAATCACTTCGGTATCTCATACCCATCTTCACTATGTGAAGATCAAAGTGAGTCTGATAAACGGCTTTAACAATGGGTCTACTACGTTGTTTGTGTATGTCAACTTTCTCAATGTTGACAACCTCTCTTTCAACAATCTCCTTAATCAGATGAGAGAGCCGCAATATGGGTTTAGACCTTAGATGGGATCACGGTTCCTTAGCATGCGCTAATCTGATGCCCTTGAGTTGTCACAATATAACTCAATGGCTCAATATCTGCCAGGAACTAATGCAACATAGAAACTAGTTTCCTAATCTATTGTTGTAACACACTTGCAACAAAAAACACATTATGCTTTCTGATCTAATATTAATGAGTGTCTACTGCTTGAAACTATTTTAACTCACTGTTCTTCCACTCAGGACTATCAAGTGCCCCGACATGGATCGACTATCAAATTGATCTCGATTAAAACTTGAGTCTTATAAAGACCTCTAGTTTTAATTTAGATCCATCAGAGAAAACAAATATATCACTATGCCTTCTCAAGGCACTATGACATATTTATTTTCATCTGATCCTTTTTCTCTTAGGAGTAGATTGATATTTGCTAGTCATGACAAGAAACATCATTGCTTGTACATATCATAGAATGGATTCAAAAATGAGTCACAGAGACATCACGTTCACATGTCCTCTCTCTCAGAGAGTTATTCTCCCATGTTCATCATTATGAAACATCACTTGGAGTTACCATGCAAAACATTTCAGCATCCAATCAATGTACATTATTTATGTCAAACCTCTCATCCTAATCATGATCTATCAATATAGATCATCAAACTTAGTTTATTCGAGGCCTAACTCTACTCCAAGGAGAAATTCTTTGATAGCTTAATACTAACGAAAAACAAAAATATCAAAGGTATATTATTACTAATATATCCTTATATATTACTATTTTACATTACTCCCACTAAACTCCTATACCATTAAATGGATCATTCATCTTTTTGATAAAGTCAAACTCTTTGACTATCTCATCAAAATTAATTCCATTGCCGAGAAGCATGCAAGCGAAATCTTCATTGTTTTGATCATGGCTATTCGATAAAGGTTTCTTTAAGGTGATCACATTACCTTCACTTAAACCTTTACAACTAGCCTGGATTTATAGGTCTCTACCTTGCCATCCATTCAACACTCTCTACAAAACCATTATAGATTCCATGACACTCTGTCACTCTTCATAGTCAGTAAAACTCAAAACATTGCCATTATCATTTATAGTGGATATCACATCACCATTCTAAATGATGAAACCATGATACCCTCCTAGATTACAACAGTGTTGTTGTACAGAAAGTTCTACTACTCAAATAGGATTCATACTTAATCCACGATGATTTGTGGTTCCTGAACTTCATCAAGTTCACTATAGCTCCCACTGAGCCCTTGAAGGGTAAACTAATTTTCCGAAAAGGTGGAGTATCTACAAAAACAAACACTCCCAGTGTCTATAAAATGAATACTCCGTGCTCAGTAAGATTGCAGATAGTTGTCCTAAACTCTGTTTAACTTCTCTATTCAGATACAGTCTCTAACTTATTCAACTCTTGACATAGGTTAGACAACCCGAAATCTCAAGACAATTGAGACTTGCATTTTCTTACTCCACATCCCATGCAGACTTTAGTTAAAGTGTGTTGAGGATACCTTATTGAGTAGTTTGACTATTCTATTAAGTCATTTTCCTAACAGATACTGGAATTCACGATGTCATTTTTTTTGTGGAATAAGCCTTGTCAAACAAGACTCTTTAGTGAAATAACATCATTATATATGAGATAATGCAGGAACTAACTATTTAAATATTAACAACTTCAGTCTCATTAAATGTTTCAAATACCCTTAAATAGTTCGTTATCATACCTCAACATTAATTGTACCTATCACCAAAACTAGGATTTTGTATTTCAATAAATACACATATCCTCATCTACAATGATCGTCATTGAATATGACAAGGTATCAATCCTGATCTCTCTCATTATATTTTGTGTGTTCAATATGAAACATATAATCCATAAGTTCAAAAGCACAACTAATCAACAAGTTCTCATAATTGAAACAACAATAGTTGTTGTATTTCAATTATGTAGGACTTCATCGATGTCTAACTATCTACTTGTCCTTTGGTTAAGATTCGTAATCCTTGAACCTAAGTGGTGTCTAATACCCAAGTAGTTGATTGACTTATAGACTTATTCATTTCAACTATTAACAAACTTATATTGAAGTTGAGGTTACACTAACCTTTTACTTCCTTGATTCTGTAAGACTTATCTTACATAATCCAATTCCAGTATCCTTTCCTTATTCAGTGGAAGTCTAATACCTTTGCTTTCTTGGCTAACTTTTATCTTAAAGATTGTGTCTTTTTAACTCACCTTCTTATTCTTATAATAAGACCTCAAGTTCACATCTTGACTTTATTTTTACAATTAAATTTCAAGATCACATCTTGACTTAACTATATATCTATCTAAAGAACAGTTATATAAACGAACAATCTAATTGATCATATAAAACAAGGTCATTGACAGAGATATTTCTAAACCGTTGTTATCGATAAACAACTCTAATATCTTATATTTATGTCCCTAACTTATTCAACTAACAACCCTTGTAGATGAACAAAATGAGATTTCTCCCTCATCGTTAGAAACATCCCTCACAACTTGCGAAGGTTGGTGAGTTCTAGACAAAAACAATCTATTCTCCTTGTGAAAACTATTCCCACTATCCTTGTCAACAAGTCATTGACTTAGCATCAAATATGCTATCTCTATAGTGCAGTAGACATCACATTTATATTTAAAATATTTAAATAAATAAACAACATAACAGATTATTCGATTTTATAATCTTAACACCAAATGAATCGGGTCTTTATTCATTGGTGGCTCCCACTATTTTATCTAAATTATATAACCCTCTATATGTATAAATGAGCATTCATAATTCTAGTGAGAATAGGGATCCTACTTTCCATCACACAACCCCGGCTGTGGCATGAAATGCCATGTGATGTTCCATCGGCAGACAACTTCTTGTCAATTACATCTCATGTTATTACCTTTTGTCTTTAGCCTCTTGAATCATTGAATCACGGCTGTGGCACGTCAAAATTCAATATTCTAAGTCAAGTCAAAATCTAACATCTCGTTCAAATTAAATTAGATTTCAATAGCCCACGGCTGTGGCATGTAACGACCATTGAACTCTAACTAATTCACGCATCTAATGTAATAGACCAGTACCTCCTTTTTCAGAAACAAATCCCTCGGCTGTGGCACGAAACGACAATGCCCTAAAATAATAACCACTTTCTACCCTATTGGAAGGCTATGACCGACACAAGCCATTTGTGCCTTTGGCCATTTTATCACTTGATATTTAATAAAAGAGGGTTTTTATTTTACTAAGGTCACGAAACATTTTCGTATGAACCTAAAAGTCTAACGTGTTTTTAGTTTAAAAAATAATCTAAATCTATAATAAAAACACGATAAAACTCATTATTATTAAGTCAAGTCAGAACCAACATCTCGTACAATTAAATCAGATTCCAATAGCCCACGGCTATAGCACGTAACGACCACTGAAATCTAATTTTTGTACACATCTAATGTAACAGACAAGCTTTCATATTGATCGGTAACAAAGCCCTCGGCTGTAGCACGAAACGACAATGCACCGAAAATAAGATACACTTTCTATCATGTTGGAAGACCATAGCCTACACAAACCCTTTTGTGTCTTTGGCAAATTACAACTTGACATATATTTAATATTAGAGGGGATTATATTATCTTACGAGCATAATCATATTATAAAGAGATTCTTCCTTTTAAATTAAATATTTAAAATCAGTAATCGATAATTGGATGATTCCCAGATCGGGGGGAGCATTGTCAAGAGGCGTCACTTAATACCCCTTTCTTACAGATCGAAATCTGTTTTTGATAGAATCATCCATTCTCTCAATATTGAAAATTCATACTTAATTGTGTCTTTCCCAAAAAGAAGAATCTCATGACTGTGTACATAATATTTATATTAAACTTGTGAAACAATTTCACAAATCTAAATCGTCTAAACTACGCCTTATGTCAATTATGTTCACCTAAATCTAGCATCGCATGGTAAACATAAGCATATATCACATATATAAACATAAAAGAACATAAAGGTAGGCATGTTATAACATATAACACAATTATATACATCCCTATGTATCACTAATTGCATTAAAAAGAAGTTAAACATTTAAAAACAAGCTTTAAAACACTTTTGAAGCAATAAATAGTTCAAAACTATTTTTATAAAAATATTGACCACACCATCAGATCCGTCTCGAAAAAAAGAATCCAACGATATATTGCACGTCTCAATAGGAGTTCGGATGCGTCCAAACGAGCCAAAACAAGTTCTGCACCTAATCTGACGTCATCTGCTGACACAATGCTGACATCATCTGATGACATCACCCGATGCGTCTGCTGACACCACGCATAACTACCCTGTAACGCATCCTGATGATGCGTTACGGCCTCTTCAGTACGGTCCCACCGCCAATTCACTCAGCCGCCGACAGAATAATAAAAATATAATCAATAAGTACACAACAGTACAAGTACAGAACTTGCAGATAATGGTAGTACAACAATCAGGCATCATAATCAACATCTTTTTTCCCGTGCAATCAAATATTCATTCACATAATTCAATCAGATGTATATAATATTATTACGAATTTAATTAAAACAATTTTAAAAATTCATAATAAATAATCTACACATCAGAAAATTATGAACACTATGCCATAAGTGGCCTATTGTAACTCTCGCGTAATGTTACAATAGGCCCTAAATCCGTTACAATAGGTCTATTGTAACACTTGGGGGCGTTGCAACAGGTGCCTATTGTAACGCTTTTACCCATCTACTGTAACACTAATAAAGCGATACATTATGTTGCTAACGTAACATTATCATCACCTAATGTAACGGATTTGTAGTGTTACATTTGAACTTAATCTGAGGGACAGAATGTGGGGCCCACATGTGGGGCCCACTGACATGTGGCATCCTGACGCGTGGCAACCTGACACGTGGCATGTGGGGGCCCACCTTACACGTGGCATGTGGGACCCATTTGACACGGGGCATGTATGGGGCCCACCTGACACGTGGCATGTGGGGGGCCCATTGACACGTGGCATGTGGGACCCACTCTCTATTGCAACACTATAACATGTCTAATTTAACACTAAATAAGATTATATTGTAACACTACAATAGTCAAGTGTAACACGAGATGGACATGCATATGCAACACTACAATAGGCAAATGTAACACCAGAATACAAAAAATTTAAAATAGCTGCTTTGTATATACAACATTCCCATTAATAACCATTACATGTCCAATCCAAATTAATCCATTACATGTCTAAACCAACATTCAAACCAAATTCAACCATTACAATGCCTCCTTCAACCACTCTAAACTAATTCAACCACCAACATTCAAACCAAAATATACCATTACAAGTTCTCCTTCCTTCAACCACTCCAAATAATTCAACAAACCGCCATTTAAATAATCAAGTACAAACTACGATAGCAAAAAAGTTCTAGATAAATAGTAAAGTTCGACAATGAGCTGACATTGCATCCAGTAGAAGCATTCTTCCTCAAAGTGGTTCCCCAGCTTTGGCTCACAACCTCCAGAGCTTGGAGACAACCAATCATACCAGGAACTGTAATGAAAGAATAGGACTGTGTAAGAGATTAAAAATATAGTAAGACTAAAGGTCAGAGTTTCTACATTGACAAACAATAGTAATTGTATAAATCATATATAGTTTAACTATTTTAGCAATGCAAAATAAATGCCTAAATGCACGAAATTTGATTGACGTGATGTACAAAACAATGATCAGTTATCCGAAATTTGATTACAGATATCATGATTTCTATAGAAATGTCATGGTGCTGTCCACAAGGATCTCATGATATCTTCAGAAATGTCATGGTGCTGTCAAAAGGGAATGGATGTATATCTGAAGTATACAACTAAATTACAGTTGCGTAAAATTTGTAGGATAAAACCAAACACCAAAACAAGAATAGAAGTTTTTATTTTATTTTAGTGTACACTTATTACAGTTTCTGGATCAGGTTCTTGTAAATCAGAACAAACATAAAAGTACACTCATTAATCTAGAACTATATACATCTCATCTGTATCTGAATAAAATCATAATATCAAGAGCGACCTTCTGCATATACTTGGTAAAATTCTGACCAATTGAGACCTGCTTAGTCCTATTCAATATAATAATAGCAAAAAAGAAAATCCAGAATGTTTTACTCTAATACAGGAGTGAACTTCAACATTACCCTCCAAATGCCTCCGCGAGAAGTGACCTGTATAAAAAGAAGGTACAAATCCAGGTCCTTTCCCCCTATTACAGGGATCCAACAATAAACATGTGTAAACAAAACAAGAGTGAGGAAAAAATAACCAGGTATACGCAATTGAAAAGGAGAGAGGAGAGAAGCAATGGAACGCTTAGGAATACGCAATTTGTAGGAATTGCTAGAGAGGAGAGAGAAGCATGTTTAGGGGCTTCTAACTTCTCAACCTGGAATTGGCATCAAATTGCTAGGGTGAAGTAAATTGGAATCTCCTCGAATACCAGAAGCCCCTGCAATAAAGTGAGAAGGGTTTAAACACCATTTACACACAAATTGAAAAACCCCAATTTGTAGGTATGCATCCAAATGAAAACCCAAACAAAAAAGCCCCAATCGAATATAGGGACAGAGAGATGGTCGATAGTGTATTGAGAGAGAGAGAGAGAGAGAGAGAGAGAGAGAGAGAGAGAGAGAGAATGACTGTCCTAATGGAACCCTAATTTTAAAGCCTAATTGCCCTTAATTTTGTTCTTCAATTAATTCATTTAGATCAGAGAGACGACGAATATTTTGAGTGCCGCAAAGAGAAAGTTTAGGTCAGGAGACTTTAGGTGAGTGAGTGATTGAGGGGCAAAGTTAAAGTCCCCAAAGTTTTGTTTGGGGGGAAAGTTTAGGTTAAGTTTTCATTTGGGGGGAAGTTTTTTCACTGAAAAAAAGGTGCTGCTTTCAATTTTTCAGTTTTTGATATAATTTTTTATTCCAAATTTTAAATTCAATTATTATAATTATTATTTGTTAAATTAAAACTAATAAATATGTAAATACTTTATATATTTATATTTCAGAAAAAAATAAATTTATTTGATTTGGTAATTTAACGGTCAACTAGTATTTTGACTGGTATCCCTAAACATGGTTTCGTCACGGTTTAGGATTTCAATTTTATAAAAAATATTTCTCGACGACCCAACCATACGGAGGTCAAGATCCATTATTTTTAATATTATTGCCAAAATTTTGGAAAAAAATAAATTTGTTTGACCAAGTAATTTAAAGGTCAACTATTACTTTGACCGTAACCCCTAAACATGGTTTCCTCAGGATTTACAGTTTCGATTTTTTAAAAAATATTTCTGGATGACCCAACCATACGGAGGTCAATATCCATCACTTTTAATGTTATTTCCAAAATTTCGGGAAAAAAAATAAATTTGTTTGACCAAGTAGTTTAACGGTCAACTATTACTTTGACCGTGACCCCTAAACATGGTTTCGTCAGGATTTACGGTTTCGATTTTTTAAAAAATATTTCTGGACGACCCAACCATACGGAGGTCAAGATCCATCCTTTTTAATGTTATTGCCAAAATTTTGAAAAAAAATAAATTTGTTTGACCAAGTAATTTAACGGTCAACTATTACTTTGACCGTAACCCCTAAACATGGTTTCGTCAGGATTTACAGTTTCAATTTTTTAAAAAATATTTCTGGATGACCCAACCATACGGAGGTCAAGATCCATTCCTTTTAATGTTATTGACAAAATTTCGAAAAAAAATAAATTTGTTTGACCAAGTAATTTAATGGTCAACTATTACTTTGACCGTAACCCCTAAACATGGTTTCGTCAGGATTTATAGTTTCGATTTTTTAAAAAATATTTCTCGATGACCCAACCATATGGTGGTCAAGATCCATCCCTTTTAATGTTATTGCCAAAATTTTGGAAAAAAATAAATTTGTTTGACCAAGTTATTTAACGGTCAACTATTACTTTGACCGTTAGCCCTAAACATGGTTTCGTCAGGATTTACAGTTTCGATTTTTTAAAAATATTTCTGGACGACCAAACCATACGGAGGTGAAGATCCATCCCTTTTAATGTTATTGCCAAAATTTTGAAAAAAAATAAATTGGTTTGACCAAGTAATTTAACGGTGATCTATTACTTTGACCGTAACCCCTAAACATGGTTTCGTCAGGATTTACAGTTTCGATTTTTTAAAAAATATTATTGGACAACCCAACCATATGGTGGTCAAGATCCATCCCTTTTAATGTTATTGCCAAAATTTTGGAAAAAAATAAATTTGTTTGACCAAGTAGTTTAACGGTCAACTATTACTTTGACCGTAACCCCTAAACATGGTTTCGTCAGGATTTACGATTTCTATTTTTTTAAAAATATTTCTGGATGACCCAACCATACGGAGGTAAAGATCCATTCTTTTTAATGTTATTGCCAAAATGTTGGAAAAAAATAAATTTGTTTTAACAAGTTATTTAACGGTCAACTATTATTTTGACCGTTAGCCCTAAACATGGTTTCGTCATGATTTACAGTTTCGATTTTTTAAAAAATATTTCTGGACGACCCAACCATACGGAGGTCAAGATCCATCCCTTTTAATGTTATTGCCAAAATTCGGAAAAAAATAAATTTGTTTGACCAAGTAATTTAACGGTCAACTATTACTTTGAACGTAACCCCTAAACATGGTTTTGTCAGGATTTACGGTTTCTATTTTTAAAAAAATATTTCTGGATGACCCAACCATACGGAGGTCAAGATCCATCCTTTTTAATGTTATTGCCAAAATTTCGGGAAAAAAATTTATTTGATTTGGTAATTTAACGGTCAACTAGTGTTTTGACTAGAACCCCTAAATAGGGTTTCATCGGGGTTTGGGGTTTCGATTTTTTTAAAATTATTTCTCAACGACCCTACCGTACGGATGTCAAGATCCATCATTTTTAATGTTATTGCCAAAATTTCAGGAAAAAAATAAATTTATTTGATTTGGTAATTTAATGGTCAACTTGTACTTTGACTATTGTAAAATAAATTAAAAATAGGAAAAAAAATTAAATTTTGAGCATAAATTCATACACAACAAAGTAGTCATACTGACTATTTGTGTGACGAATGTTACCCTACTTTCACTAATTTTCCTTTTTTTTTTATTTTTTTCCCTTTTTTAACTAGTTTGTAAATTAATTAAAAAAATTAAATAAAAATAGGAAAAAATCCAAATTTTGAACATAAATTCATCCACATCAAAGTAGTTATACTCACTATTTGTGTGATTAATGTTACCATACTTTAACTAATTTTCCAATTTTTTTAATTTTCCCCCCTTTTTAACTAGTTTGTAAAATAAATAAAAAATTAAGATTAATGTTGCCCTACTTTAACTAATTAAGATTTTTTCCATTTTATTGTGGGTTTGGTTATTTTTAATTGTAGATCTAATTTTTATGTTTGATGTGTTAGTGTAATTAAAATAAAACAAAAACAACAAAAATATTAGTTTGATTAATTTTTAGTACTTGTTTTCTTTTCTTGGTTTTATTCGAGCGTAAAAACGTACCCCTCCCCTGTTTTTATACTCTGTTCTCAAAGAAACCAATAACACCTTCTTCTCCTTCGAGTAAATCACCCCAATCCCATCCTTTGTTTCTTCTTGTTCGTTTTCCTTGTTTTCTACTTCTTAATTTCTTTTCTTCTCTCTCAACATCTACAACCCAGCCTCCTTTCTCTCCTCCTCCTTTTCCCCACAAAACCCCTTTTCTTATTAGTCAAATTGCAGTTCGAAGTTTGTGATTTTATGGGTTATTTTCGTTCTGAGTTGCTGTTTATTCGAAGTATTGTCTGCTGTCAGTTGATGTTTTATCGAGTCGTTGCTATTCTGATTATTTTCTTCGAGTAACCGAGTCTTTGTCGATTTCGTTTGTGTGTATGTTCGTGTGTATGAGCTGTTCGTATGCTAAGTCGACTGGGTTTAGCCAAGCCTTTGTTTTGGTGTTGAGTTTGATTGCAGAGATCAGTGTTTAAATTATGAGTTTAAATTTTTTTTTTTTAGATGTTTTTTGTTCTTCTTAATTTTGTGTTTCTTTCGTTTAATGTCTGTCTGCATTTCACCGAGTTCTGCTGAGTTTGCAATGTTGGTATCTGAGTTCTTTACCGAGTCGACTCGTTGTCATTGCTGCTGAGTCTTATGCTGGTGTTGTAGTTAGTTTTTGGAGTTAATCCGCTGAGTTGACTCTCTGTTTTGTTGATGTGTAGTCTGTATCATGTGTCCTGTTAATTTGAGTTGTTTGTAATTAGCCGAGTTTTTTTTTGAATTTTTGTTCCATTGTTGGGTTTGATTGAATGTTGTGAATTTTTGTTTCGTTTGCTGAGTTTGCTTGGTTTTTGGCTAGTTAGATTTACGAACGAATCATGTCCAATTTTCTTAAAAATTTCCTGTAAATAAGTTTTCTTCAAAAATGGTTAGTTTAATTCGAATAAAAAAAGTTTTAAAATAAAATCTAGTTTTTAATACGAATGTAGATTTTTAATAGTTTAGTTTTTTGTTCTTTTCATAATTTTACTTAATTAGTTTAGAACTAGAATGATAGTTTAATTTTCTTTTAAAAAAAATATTTTACTTTTAGTAATTAAGTAGTAGAAATCCAAATTTTCCAAAATCCGATATTGTTCTAGTCCGCCTAAATTAGAAGTTAACGCGGAAAAAAATATTTTAATCTCTGTGGAACGAATCTTAAAATACTAAAACGAGATCGTACACTTGCGATTATTTTAAAATGTTTATTTTCTAGCACATCACCCAACAGTGGGGTCCACATTTTTATGGGGCCCACATTTTTTATGGGCTCCACTTTTTTGTGGGGTTCATATTTTTTATGGGGCCCACTTTTCCATGGGGTCCACCTGTTGGTCCTGCTGGTGGGCCCACAATAGTTGAAAAATGAAAAAATAAGAAAAAATTAACTAATGTAACACTTTATTGTGGTGTTATATGTATGCAACACCGTCACCCTTACTGCAACACTCAGTTCTCGACTAATGTAACACTAGTTGAGTGGTGTTACAATTGGTCAAAATTTACTACCTATTGTAACACTATTTCATGTAACGCTTTTAAAAAGCATTTCATTAGCCCATTTATGGCGTAGTGGAAAAAATATCCAGACGATCCACAACAATTGCAGAACCCATATCTATGGCCAAATATCAAAGCAAAATTTATTTTGAATTAATTCATAATTGAATCAAAATAACCTTTGAAAATCCATAATAAATTCATACATCATCACAAAATTCTTGAAATTTACAAATAAATCTATATGCACACAACCTTTGCTCTGATACCATTGAAGGAATTATATGCATACACGGAAGCGTAAAACACAATTTCATACATATATATCGCATATATAACGCATAAAATTCATTGATAAAGATGTGGGATCGTCTCTAACCTTTTAAAGCGATCCAAGGATGGCGTGATAGTCTCTTAGCAGCTGCTCCTCAAGTGTGAAGCACTCCACAAGTATCCACCAAGAGAGAGATTCGCTAATGGGGGAAGGAAGAGGGTTAGAGAGAATTAGGGTTGCCTTTGAAAAACATACGTCAAAACAACTGAGGCTAATATGGCCTATAACAATATATTTATAGGCAAAAATTTCAGCTGAATTTTTCCTATAATTATTAACCCTATTAATTAATTAATCTCATTAATCAATTAATTAATAATTAAAACTCTTTTAATCATTAATTCTTTTTCTAAACTCTTTAGAAAATAGTTCTCTCTCTTGATTAAATTTTTAAATTAAATGCTTAATTAATAATATTAAGAACTCTTCTTAATTAATTTATAAGCAATTAAATCTTATTTAATCAATTATAAAATTGCTAATAAATTATTTATTTCACAAATAAATATTTAATAGCCATTATTAATTAATTCCTCCACCAATAAACCAGTCTCTTTTATTTTGTGACCCTGTAGGTTCAATATTAAGCCGGTAGTAGAAATAAATAATAATAAAACTATTTTATTATTATTTATATGAATTCTTCTAATTCATTAAATATAATTAATTAAATAATTAATCATATTTATTCTACATCGTGAGGGATATTTCTCAGCATATCGCGATTATCCGGATAATATGAATTCACTGCTTAGAATACCTAGAACCTAGTAAGTGAATGGTTATCGTACAATCAATTCCTTCTGCCCTACAATGTCCCGATTAAATACAAGGCATGGATCTTGTGTCAAGCCTATCTAATTTAATCATATGATTTCCTATTCATTACGCTTAGTTCCTTTTAATGCAAATTAGAAACTTCTTTCTAATTCCATTCACTCTGGCCAGAGATTCCTGAACTAGCATAAGTGGTAGTTCAATGTACACAAGATGACTATGATTACCTCAAGTCTAAGGACACATGTACAACCATCACTATATGAACAACTACTACCACATGAGTGAACTCCATTAGTTGTTCAACTATTCGAGTCATGTTCAGTGAACTTATTCTCTAATAAGCACCTACATACTAGCTATAGTGTCACCACACAAATGCCTATGAGAACAGACATCCTTCATATAGAAGCAAGCATAGTATGTACCGATCTTTACGGATTAACTAACTACCAATTAGTTATCCTACGACCAGGAACAATTTAAGTTTAGAGTTATCATCTTTTAGATCTCACTATTACAATCTCATCATAATTCTAAAAGCTTTACTCTAAACTGTGGTACATCTAATTTAAACACTTTAAATAGATAAAGCCCGTATAAAGACAAATATGTCTTTCACTAATAATCATAAAACCTACTAAGATTACAAGAAAGTTTATCCTAACTCATCATCCATGATTGGATTTAGGACACTTCTCTTTCAACTAGGTCACAATGAAGTTTTATACTCCCTCTGTCCCATAATATATGAACTAGTTTGACTTTCACGGAGATTAAGAAAAAGTAGTAGAAATAGAGTAAAGTTAGTTGAAAAGTGGGTAAAGTGGTGGGACCTATCAATATTTAATAATAAATTTGAGATAGTGGAGGAAAATAGTGGGGTAATAGTGTTTATTTTATAAAAAAGTGGAGAAGTAGTGGGTGTAATAGTGAAAAGTAGTGTTAAAAAATAGTAAGTATATTATGTTCATTCTTTTTGGGACGTACCAAAAAGGAAAGAGTTTCACATAAAATGGGACGGAGGGAGTAAGTTTTAAAGGTCAATATAGGTTCAACTGGCTACGGACATGGGTTAAGTAGAACACTGGTTTATCCGTCAATAAATATAGTTTAATTATAGCAAACTGTTGGACATATATAGTCAAGAAGCAATTAGAAAGAATTATGTTGTTTTAGGGTTTTTAAGTTGTTTGGTAGTTGTTAGCAGAATTCTGGGTACCTGTAAAGATAGGTTCAACAAGATTCATGATCAGTATGATGTAAGATAGACATGCTTGAATCAACAGGATATGACAGTTCAAGAATATAAACTTCATGAGAAAAGACAGAGTTACTTGCCTTTGGTAGTATGCAACAACTAACAGCTCAGTCACTGATACTCAACCTTAGCTTTTCCTTTATCGCTAGGTCCTACGTCCTTCGTATCTACATAAACATAAGTACTACTTTAGTATTCTACACTCTCTTTTACTTTAAACCATATTCTACCCATCGATTCCTATATTGCGTTAATACTTAATACATATATCACCTATTGAACAGAATTACAATATAGCTCATTAAAGTCACATAATCATTTAAGCACATAGCATGTAGGACATGTAAATCATATACACATCACTTAAACACTTAGCATATAAGATCACTTAGGTTAAAAGTACTTTACACCATTCCATTATGCATTTATGACTTATAATTCTAACGAAAATCGGGCAGAGTCTCCTCTGTAAATAGGACTAGCCCGTCGGAAGATAACCGACTCAAAACACAACAAAATCAAATCAAATGGATTTCCAATCCATTTACAAGTCATAGAGCCTGTTTGGCTCGACCTCCTTAAAGGAGCTTTCGCTCGACCTCCTTAAAGGAGCTTTCGACTTTCAGGAGGAAATGTTATGTTTGGGTACATGGGCTTTAAGCCAGTTTTAAGTTAAAAAACTGCTTTAAGCCCTAAGTTCCATTTAGGTACTTTTGACTTATGACTTATGACTTATGAATTTTTTTTATTTTTTATTTTTTTTTACAATTCTTGTGAAGCTTAAATATCATGAATTTAAATTTTTTTAAAGTCAAATTTCACTTTAAGCCAAAATTATTAAACCCTCATTTAACTTTAAGTAAAATTACCCAAACACTTTCATTCAACTTAAAGTAAACAACTTTACTTTTTCCTTTAAGTTAAAAATACCCCATTAAGTCAAAAGTAACTTATTTTAAGCAATCCCATAACTATACCACTTGTCACAATTCGAATTCATATAAATTAATTATACTTGAAAGATAACCTTTGCGAACTCATTTTACTATATTAACAACTTAATATTATTTTAACCAATGACGATCAGATATACACATAGTATAACTCTAGTACCTTATTCTAACATACATATCATTGATCAATTATATTCTCTATTTAACTTGAAATCATCAAACCAATTAGAACTAATCCATAATTCTACTATTTATTAAATAAAATCACTAAATCCTTATAAATAAATCATATAATCATGTAATTCATATCTTAAGTCAAGAAATTCGAGATTTAACTTACAGAAATTCTGAAAATCATTCTTACATATTAACTATTTCACACTTAGCATTTAATTAACAAAATAAATCTCAATTTTTTATTTAAAATTCTAAAAATTTGAATATTACATATTAATCCATAATAATTCGAATTAAATCTATATAAATCTGAAAAATTATTCATACATGGAAATTAACATCTAATTAACATCAAAATTATCATTACATCCATAATTACAAAAATTAAACATATAATAATTTATTTCATTCACTTTTCCTTAACAAAAAATTCGAAATATTCGAATTACATATAATTAAATCACAAAATCAACATGCACTTCTCAAATTCATTTCTCATTTATTTAAAATCTGCAATCAACAATAGGTAGCAAGAATCTCATTCAAATTCATGAATTAACAAGTAACAAGTTCGAAAATTTCAAAATAATTAATTATATATTTTGAAAAATTCAAGAATATTCAAAATCTTTACATGCAACTGTTTTAAGCCATCAATTAACACTCAAGATGATTAAACAACACAGCAGGGGTGACCAACTACCACCACCGGCCGGCCCTCACCGGAAAACTCCATTACCGCCGATGGGGTTTTACCAAAAACTCAAACCCTTGCTCCAAACAGCACAAAACTTTGATTTTATTCACTTACAACTCATTTGTATTTACAAGTCTCAAATCAACAAAACCAAATCCCTAGACTCTTGCATGTCACTCTTCAAATATATACATACACACCCGAATACATACACATATAATTCAAAGAAAAACTCAAAACCAACTATAATCTAGGCATAGAGACAATATAACGATGATTAAATTGAATTTTAAACATGGTTTGAGCTTTAAAAAGAAAGAGGAATGAAGAAGAAAGGATAGGGAGAGCTTACGGAGAGGGAGACAAATAGAATGAGGAGAGAAAGTGGGCGGTGCAGCTGATATAGCCCCAGGGGCAAAACTGTAATTAAATAATTGCTGAAAATTTACTTCTTTTCTAAAAACTATTTTTAATCAATTTAAAATCGAAATAAATTAAGAAATTAGGAGAAAAATAATTTTTAGAATTATAAAATAAAGTTTGTGAAATTACAAACCTCCCCATATTTTTAAAATAATTTTAGGCTCAAAAATGAATTTTATATGAATTTTTGAAATAAATGATCTTTAAAAGAAATAAAGCTTTTTAAATCATTTTAAAATACCAAAAAACACAATTAAATACTCACACAAATTTTAAAAACTAATTCATATCACAAAGATGATTATGCAAAAGATTTCATGATTTAAAACAACACCAATGATTTTATATTATATTTGAATGATTAAAAATGCACTGTAAAAATAGTTTTAATACTCTAAAAATGTAAATAGAATTTCACGAACATATACGACACATACCAGACATCATATAAACACATAAACATGATTTCACACATAACTTGACTTCACAAAATATACCCATCATATAAATCACATAATTTTCATTTAACAACTAATTAAATACTTATAAAAGCGCGAATAATTCCAGGTCGTTATAATAAACACTATCAATGCATAGAGTATTGCAGGCTTCATGCATCGAAAAGTTCCATTTTTCTAGCACAATTACAAAAACTCCATTAGGCCAGTGCCATTTCCTGCTTGTTTTTGCACATCTAGAATCCCAAAATCCAAAGACACCGAGGCCTGTTTTTGTTCTCTGTGAAAGAGTGCTTGTTTGGTTCCTAACTTAGGGAGCTGCAAAGCACTCATACAAGGTGAAGTATCACCAAACTCAGAAATACCTCCTATAGATTCCAACCAAACATTCTCACACTGCATAAACTCCAATTACTAATTCAAAGAATAAAACCCACTTATGTTCAAAATTATCATGAGGACAAAATAATACATTGCATACCCACACTGCATGAACCAACATTTTGATTTTCACACCATTAAATACTATGTGGTAAACTTCTTTCCCCTTAGGCGCAAGGGATTCTTGTATATCATAATAAGAGCAAGTCTTAACACTAAAGTGTTTAATCAGGCAATTAAGTTGAACAAACACATTCAATTGAAACCTTTTTAACACAAAAATTCCTCCACAACCATAGTAGGGAAAACATGGTACCAATAACACAACATAAAATTCACAATTAGTAAAATAAAGAACCATACTAGACTTTTGGAGTTCATACTTTGTTGTAAAGCCGCTAAGATGGGAGTGACCACTCTGTCCATCGAAGATGAAAGACGCCTTCTTGAATTGCATAATAAGGTCACTATGGAGAGCAGCTCCATGGAAATCAATAGATTCACACATGCTCGTGAGCTAGATATTAGAAAACCAATCTAACACCCTGAACTCCAATTGCAAATCCCAGTTAACAAACCCGAGAGAAGAAACCATAACAACGTTCAATAGGGAAGAGAGGACAACATCATCAAGAATACCTTTCTCCAAATGAAACCCAAAAGAGTCCGTAACAAATCCATCAAGAGAAATTTTGAAAACCTGATGTGAATTTGCCATTCTTTGAACAAGAGGTATTTTCACAGGTGGTCCGGATGGTCGAGGAACAATATAAGTATCCAAGAACGTTTGAACCCAGTTGCAGTCACTTGAACCATTTGAGGGGGATGGAAAAAAATCATCTTGAACGAAAGAAATTCATTTCGAAGTCCAAAAATTCACACGAGGGAAAACCTCGAGATTTGAAGAAGGAAAGAGAGAAGTACAGAAGTGAGGGTACGGGTAAGATGGGAAGGAAGAAAGAGGGGACAATTATGGTTAAAAAAGGATGGAAGAAAAGAAAAGGGAAAGTATGAGAGAGAAGTGAGAGTTTCACGGGAGACTCTCGTTTAAAACCTGAAAATATTATAACCTAATCTGTTATAACCTATTTTGAGAGTCGACCCCCCTCCCCCCGCCGCCCCCCCTTCCCTTCCCCCTCCCCCTCGCCTCCCCCTCGCCTCCCCCTCGCCTCCGCCGCCCCCCGCCACCGCCCCTCTCCACCGCCCGTGCTCTTCTTTCTTTCATTTTCGTTCCCTTTTCTCTTCTAATCAATTTCCTCAGTTTTTTCATTCAATAAAGCTCCGAAAATTCTTTCGAATTTTCTCAGATCTGGCCCAATCTTGAGCTAGTTTGTGCTTTGAAAACTCATCTTTGTTGGGTTTTTTGTCTCGCCTCTTGGCGTGTGTATCGCCTTATGTGCGATTGTTATCGTCTTCAGTTATTATTGTTTTGGTTGTGTTATGTCCGTCCTCCGAGGATGTTTAATTTGATGTCTCGAGAGATCTGGAAAGTCCGCATCAAAACTGTAGCATTAATAGTTATTGCAAAAGCTCACCTTTCACAACAGGAGAATGTTCAACCTTGGGGAGTCTTCACTTACAGCAAGTCTATAGCTGGATACCGGCAAGTAGATAGCTGGGGTGCGCCATCCGAACAATGGACTACCAATTGTTTTTACGTGTTAAGGTCAATTGTGATATTACTGTATTCAGAGATGTGTGTGCAATTTAGATTTATTGGGTTGTCTTTGATTGCATTCTCTTTTAACAGAATTTTTCAGTTCTGTATTGTCAAACAGTCAGGAAACAAACCAGCTAAGTGTTTTAGCTTGTCTCTGTTTTTCAACCTGGTTGTAGCGCCAGTTGGGGGTTTGTCCCGACGGTGTATTTGTTGTTGATTTAATGAAAACCTTTACTTTTCTGGCAAAAAAAAAAAACCTGAAAATATTGAGCAACACAATATTGATATGAACTGTGGAGTATAAACCTTGATGGCAAGTTCTTAATTACCTAGTCCCTATAATTGGTAATTAAAAATTTCATTTATGCCTTTAAAATGCACATGTGTTCGTTCTTCTATGAACAACATACCATCACAACATCACATCTCCGTGAATATTCAGAACCATAAGATTGGAAACCATTAACCAAGAATTCCATAATCAAGGTCTCTAGTAAATCCACAATTACATAATGGAATCCAACACTGCACATGATATCACATATTAATTCACAAACTTGTTAGCAAATATTATCAGGCTTTTTGTTGACATGATATTATGATGTAATACGGGAAGTTATCATAATTATTATTATTACAAAAAATGGATAGTTTCCTTTATTATGATTAGATATTGGCTATATAAGCTATCATTATAATATAAATGAATTAAGGCTTTATGCCTTTACGATTGAATAAATGAATATTTGCGACTTCTTATCATGGTATTAATAGCCCATGGTTATTAACGAAGATGACGAACGGGCGAAACGATAACAATGATGATGGGTTTGTGAGAGAGACTGTACCAATCCTACGATGATGCGACAACTTACAACAAGATTAGACAATCGTTTTTCGATTCAAAACGATGACAATGAACGACTACGATGACCCGATGATTGTTTCTCGATGGGAAACAACAACAATGACGACGACCCATTGATCGTTCCTCGATGGAAATGACAATAAACTATTACCGATGACGACTCGTTGATCGTTTCTCATTGGAAATGATAACAAATGATGATCGACGATGACCAGTTGATCGTTTCTCGATGGAAATGACAACAAACGATGATCGACGACGAACGACGACCGACGATGATTTTTTTAATATTCTTATTATTTTACAAACTCTCGTTACTTATATCTTGAGTTTGAGGGAGGATGTTGACATATTATTATGATATAATAAGGGAAGTTACCGTAATTCTTATATGATAAAAGGGATAGTTTCCTTTATTACAATTAGGTATTGGTTATCTAAATGATCATTATATTGTAACGAATTAAAGATTTATGCCTTCACGATTGAATAAGACAAATACTTGTGAATATTGCATCATGATAAAGTAGTCACAAATATTTTTTATTCAATCGTGAGGGCAAAAATCCTTAATTCATTTACAATATAATTGTAGTTTATATAGCCAATATCTAATCGTAATAAAGGAAACTATCCCTTTTTCCCTAATAATAATAATTACGATAACTTCCTCTATTACATCATAATAATATGTCAACATCCCCCCTCAAACATAAGATACAAGTATTGAGAGTTTGTAAAATAAAAAAATATTAAAAAAATTCAAAAAGTCGTCATCGTTTATAATCGAGAAACGGTCGTCGTCAGTTGTTGTTTGATGTCATTTCCATTGAGAAACGATCAAGTCATCTGTCATCATTTATTGTCATTTCCATCGAGAAATGATCAACGGGCTGTCATCGTCATTGTTGTTGTTTCCCATTGAGAAACAATCATCGGGTCGTCGTAGGATTGATATAGTCTCTCTCACAAACCCATCATCATTGTTATGGTTTCGCCTCTTCGTCATCTTTGTTAATAACCTTGGTGTGACACCCCTAGATCCGGGGTCAGGGATCCAGGTCATCACGGTCCAATTTCCATTTAAACATATTACACTCTTGATACTTAAATAATTTAATGACACTATATACGCACACTATTGACCCTACACTTATAATAACACACACCAGTCATAAGCTTAGAGAACAGCATCCATCAATAAAAAAAGACAGTTAACGTAAAATCATAATTACAAACCCAGAATATTTAAGTAGCATTGTTGAAAATACTTCTGCAGGAAGCATATCAACAACCAAAATATATTACAACAGACTTTTGATTAGCTTACAAACGTCTACTCATACCCTGGATATATATATAGGCTACCTCAGGAATAGGCGACAGATCCCTATCATATATCCCCGCCCTTACCCGCTTCCGGGGTGTGGTGCGACGTATCGGCGGCATCTGCTATAGCTATGATATAAACATAGGCAAGAGTGAGCTAAAATAGCTCAGCAAGGTAAAGTTTTAAATCCTGTTTGAAGTCGAACAATTTATAAAAGCTTTGGAAGTGTTGGTTGTTCATTTAACAAAGTTGTTTCAATAAAGAATAAACGATGAAGTTACAAAGTAAAGTAGGGAAAACATTTTCACAAATATCTATATTTTGTTTGCACAGCAATACACCAACATAAACTTGCTTGTCATTCATTATAAAGATATAATATCAGTTTCTCTTCTAATTCCTTGATTCCATTCATTGTTTCATACCATTTCATTCTTTTCCAACATACTAATGCAATGAAATTTTCAGCAATTATTTAAGAGTTTAGGGGATCTTCATCATTGCCAGATACGACAGGACGATGATCAGTCGCCCTATAGGTACCTGTTCCTGTTTACTACTAGTAGAAGGAATGACCCTCTCCGGTAATCATCCCGGGAGGAAAGTTCTCCACAATCCCCCCTCGGCAACATATAGGCCGAAATAAAATATTGCAAGCTGGACTGCATTGAACTCAACCCAAAGATAGAATCCCCATTATCGAAGTTCTTATTCCATTTATTCCGAAAAATTTCCTTTTCATAATTCCATTTACCAAATTACCCTTTTTTATCCACAAAGTACCTTGCATTATTGGTATTCATAAATAATTTCAAAAATCAGAAACATGTCCATTGCATCGCAATAATATGTAATCATGTGTACATATATACATTTTCAACAAAACCATTTCCTGGAATTTTATAACTTAATAGAGTAAAGATAAAAGAACTCTTGCCTGGAAGGGTCGTAGGGGTAACGTGTCTCTGATCAGTCCGGTGATCTATAAACAATCCCAAAATTATTCAAGGTTAATCACTTAAAATTTTTGAAAAGCTAAGTATATACTTTACTTAGGTTAAACTCATTTTCAAGTTAACTCATTGGACATCCCCCTAACATAACTCTTATTATCATCATTATAATCAACACTGTCTCAGTATCAAGGCATTGCATGGTACTTATGCTTGGGGTACTTAAGTCGTCTAAGTTCTTGTGTCGATCGTTTACTATAAAAGATTACACCTCGCGAGTTATTGACCGTTTTCTAAGTGATTTCCCAATGTTATTACAAAGTACGCTCTTAAAGGATCTGTTCGCACTTAACTTAGATTCGAACATTTTTATAAAATTGAAAAACAATCCAATTGACATGAGGTTTTCTCTCACACCTTCCTTATGATATCTAGTATTTAATTACCATGATTCGCAACCAAATTATTAATATTAAGGGGGTTCAATTCCGGTTAAGAACTCGTAATTACGGTTTTGAACCACTTTTAGTAAATCGGTCATAACTCCTAAACCGTAAGTCCGTTTGTTTCGATTCTTTCGCCAAAACGATCTATGACTCGAGAACTATAAGGATAGGTCAGGTTATTGTTAAGGTCAGAGGTTATTTATCTCGGGTATGCTCTGTTTTAAAGGTTAATGAAATTTCGACATTACGATGGCTGTAAATCGGATATTTCCAAAATCAAATCTTTCCAATAACCATGGTTTCCACTCCGAATCACACATACATGTTATTTACCTTTGAACTAAGGCCAAGCACTGCCTTTCCATTCATATAAACTACTTTAATAATTATCAATACCCAATCATAGTTTTCATGCTTTAAACATACATAATAGCACCAAAACTCAAACAATTCTCATAATCCATCAAGGGTTTCAAGTATTATACCTTTATTTCAAGCTTTATAAGGCTAATATACTCTTACAATCCTTGAACCTTGCTTATAATATCCTTTAGAAGTCATACATCAAAGATCAAAAACAAAACAAGTTAGTAAAACACTATTCATCATCACTTTCTTCAAGCTTTTTGGACATGAAATACTTATTGGATAATCATAAGATTTTAGTCATACCTTCTACTCTTCTCCCTCTTTGATTTAAGCTATAGGTTGTAGAAAATGGTTGGCTTAAGGTTTTGTTTTCTTTTTCTTTTATCAACTAATATCTCTTAATTACATGTATTATATCTATACTACTTTAGCTTCATCTTGTTTTTAATTGTTGTCAAGCATCCATTAGTGCCACTTGTCATCACCATGTTAAGCAAGTCCATTTTTGTAAAAATGCAACTTCATCATCCCTTTATTAGTTGAATTGCACTTAAGTCACTTGATTTCTCCTTTTTCCACCAATTTGATTCTCTTTGTACCTCGTTAATAAAATCAATACGAACTTAGAAATCCGTTCCGGGTACTTCTATATAATGTCGTCTAATAATATTCTCATTTCCACCGAAAACACTATTCACACTCTATTCTCTTTTTATTCCTTATATATTGTAAAAATGTCCTTGTCCCCTTTCGAGCGTTCCTTAACTCTTTCTCAGAACCACTGAACTAATAATAGATATTGATTTGGATTACATGAGAATATTCTTCCTCCTTGGAATTACCATATCTTACTTCCCTGGGAGATAGATTATTCTTATCTAAGTTGTCAGTCAGTTGCATGGTTCATGGCATATAAGTAATTGAATCCAAATCCATTCCATAATCATTCATTATAACCACCGTTACACTTATACTCCATTACATAATAAAAGTTTTAATCTTCCAAAAATCTAGGTTCTTACAGTCTCCCCCCTTAAAAGGATTCCATCTCGGAATCAGTTTGAAAACAGATGGGGGTACCTTTCCAGCATTTCGCTCTCTAGTTCCCAAGTCGATTCTTCCACATTATGGTTCTGCCACAAAACTCTGACTAGCTTGACAACCTTGTTTCGGAGCACTTGTTCTTTTCGATCTATGATTTCCACAGGTTGTTCCACATAGCTTAGGTCTGGTTGTATGTCTACGTGTTCATATTCCACGATATGCTTAGCATCCGGATTATATTTTCTTAACATCGAAACATGAAACACGTTGTGCACTTGTTGTAAGTTTGGAGGTAATGCCAGTTCGTAAGCTAGGTCCCCGATGCGTCTTAAGATCTCAAATGGTCCAATATATCTAGGACTCAGTTTTCCTTTCTTTCCAAACCTCATCAACCCTTTCCAAGGAGATACATTTAAGAATACTAGGTCTCCCACTTCATATTCCTTGTCCTTCCAAGCCAAATCTGCATACTTCTTTTGTCGATCTTGGGCTGCTACCAGCCGTCCTCTGATCAAGTCTACTGCATCCTTAGTCCGTTGAACCACTTCGTGCCCGAGCATCTTTCGCTCTCCAACTTCATCCCAGTATAAGGGAGATCTGCATTTCCTTCCATAAAGGGCCTCGTAGGGCGGCATCCCTATGCTTGAATGAAAGCTATTGTTGTAGGAGAATTCAATCAACGGCAAATGGTCATCCCAATTTCCTTTAAAGTCTATAGCACAGACTCTTAACATATCTTCCAATGTTTGAATGGTCCTTTCGCTTTGCCCGTCTATCTGAGGGTGATAGGCGGTACTCATGTTCAGTCTGGTTCCTACACATTCTTGAAAGCTTTTCCAAAATCTGGAGTTGAATCTGGGATCTCGATCAGATACTATGGTGACTGGAACTCCATGTCGCGCTATTATCTCCTTTAAGTAAATATCTACTAATCTATCGACCGTGTATCTTTCATTGATCGGAAGGAAGTGAGCTGACTTCGTTAGTCGGTCTATAATTACCTATATGGCATCATGATTGGCTTTGGTTCTGGGTAAACCTACTACGAAATCCATGGCTATATGTTCCCATTTCCATTCGGGAATCTCTAAGGGATGTAAAAGTCCGCTGGGTCTCTGATGCTCTGCTTTCACTCGCTGGCAGGTCAAGCATCTGCTTACCCACTCTGCTACGTCTTTTTTCATGTTAGGCCACCAGTAGTACTCCTTTAGATCTCTATACATCTTAGTACTACCGGGGTGCACTGAGTATCTTGAGTTGTGTGCCTCATATAAAATCTCGTCCTTGAGTTCCTGAACATTTGGGATCCATATCCTCCATGCATACCTCATGATCCCTTCTTTATCTCTTTCACACTTAATTTCTTCTCCAGTCATTATCTCTTCCTTCGAGTTCTTTTCTTCCTCTATTATTCGTTCTTGGCATAGTCTAATCTTTTCTAACAATGGGGGTTGAATTCGAATTTCCATCAACCTTTCTTGACCATCTCCTGGTATCCTTACCTCGATTTCCAACTTCTCAAAGTCCCTTATCAACTCTTTCTCTGAAGTCATCATCTTCAGCTTCTCTTTCCTACTAAGGGCATCAGCCACCACATTGGCCTTACCTGGGTGATAACGGATCTCACAATCATAATCCTTGATCAACTCTAGCCATCTTCTCTGGCGCATGTTAAGCTCCTTCTAGGTGAAGATATACTTAAGGCTCTTATCGTCAGTGTAAATCTCACACTTCTCTCCATATAAATAATGTCTCCAAATTTTCAACGCGAATTGCAGCTAACTCTAGGTCATGGGTAGGGTACTTTAACTCATACTCCTTCAATTGTCTCGACGCATATGCAACCACCTTGCCGTGTTGCATAAGTACACAACCCCCTTATGGGATGCATCACTGAAAATTACAAAGTTCCCTTTTTCATCTGGTAAGGTTAGTACTGGAGCTGTCATTAATCTTTTCTTTAGCTCCTGGAAACTCTCCTCACACTTATCCGTCCACATAAACTTTTCAATTTTACGAGTGAGTCGGGTTAATGGTGCCGCTATCTTGGCAAAATTCTGAACAAACCTCCTATAATATCCAGCTAGTCCCACAAAACTTCTTACTTCCGTTGGAGTCCTTGGTCTTTCCCAATTTGAAATTGCTTTTACCTTTGCGGGATCAACTAACACTCCTTCCTTACTTATCACATGTCCTAGAAACTGGACTTCTCGCAACCAGAATTCACACTTTGAAAATTTAGCGTACAGCCGCTCTTGCCTCAAGGTTTCTAAGACTATCCTCAAATGCTCCTTATGTTCTTTCTGAGTCCTTGAATAAACCAATATATCATCAATGAAGACTATAACAAACTTATCCAGATATTTCTTGAAGATCCTATTCATTAAGCCCGTGAAAGCTGCCGGCGCATTAGTTAAACCAAAAGACATCACCAAGAATTCATAATGCCCATAACGTGTGTGGAATGCCGTCTTGGGAATATCCTCAGGTTTAATCTTTAGTTGGTGATATCCGTACCTTAAGTCCATTTTTGAAAAGTACTCGGCACCCTTCAATTGGTCGAACAAATCATCTATCCTCGGTAATGGATATTTATTCTTGATCGTCAACTTGTTCAGCTCTCTATAATTTATGCACAGCCTCATGCTCCCGCTCTTTTTCTTGACAAATAAAACAGGTGCTCCCCACGGAGATACACTAGGTCGAATAAAGCCCTTATCAAGAAGTTCTTGCAATTGGGAGGCTAATTCCTTTAGCTCAATCGGGGCTAGCCTGTACGGGGCTTTTGAAACTGGTGCTGCTCCTGGCACCAAATCTATAGCGAACTCTATCTCCCTATCATGTGGCAATCCAGGAAGATCTTCTGGAAATACATCCGCAAACTCATTAACTATAGGAATCCTACTTAGGTCAGGTGTTTTCTTAGTGCCATCTATCACATAAACTAAGTACGACTCACATCCTTGGCGTATCAACCTTTTAGCTTGTATGCTAGTCAGAAATTGTTTACTTTGTCTTTGCCCTTTGAACACCAACTGTAAGAACCCCAAAATTTTGGATATAATTAAAAAAATTTATTATGTACTGAGGTAATGGTGAATAGTGATTACGACTACGATGTAACGATTGAGATAATGAATGAAAGGAATAGATTTGGATTCAAATGTTTATATGCCACGAAGAATACTATTGGTTGACGCTTTAGATAAGAATTATCTATCTCCTAGAGAATTGAGATTTGATAATTCGAAAGGAGAAGATTACTCTTATGTCATCCAGATCGATATCTGTTATTGGTCCAGTGGGTCCGTAAAAAGGTTAAGGAACGATCGAAAGAGATCAGGGACAATTGTACAACCCTAAGAGGATGAGTAAAGAAAAATGGATGAATAGTGATTTTGGTGGATTTAGGAATATTATTAGACGACGCTATATAGAAGTACCCGGAACGAAATTCTGAGTTCGTATTAGTGATCCAGGGGGAAAAAGAGTGTATGTAAAAGCTGTCGGATTCTGAAAAACAGCACTTTTATTTTCCCCGAGATTTCCCCGGACACTGAAAGACTTAAGGAATTATTAAAAGGATTTAAGGAATATGGATTCAAGATTTATTAAAGAGAATGGAGAATGATAGTTTAAATATTAAGACGGATTCCGGTAAAACCCTAACTAGAAACGAATGAGTTATTCCTCCGAACGATCAAAGAATTGAGCAATAACCGGACAAAGGAGCAAGCAGAGAACAAAGGCATGCATGTTCAAGTAAGGAAAATATCTAGGGACCAACTAGTTAGCAATAAAATAGAACACTTAGAGATTAAACCAAGTACTTAGCACTCTTTACCATCTTACCACACAAAAATCAACACATGTCTCTCCAATTTCATCATCCTTTACATCACACCTTTAATAAAGGTGCTTTATACAAGATATTATCATAACCAAGTGTATCATGCAAGATTATATGAGTTCAAGCCAAACAAAACAAGGCAAAAGAAAAGAAAACAACCAAGAACACAAACTGCCAACAGAAACAAAGTTTAAAGAAAAATTAATATCTCCATTTCTATCCACGATAAAATCACCAAATTTTAACAATAGCCTCTCCACTCCATGGGTAATATTCGCTCAAAATTTCATGGCCAACAAAGTAGTATAGCCTAGTCAAATCCATGCTTAAAGTTGGGGAAACAAATCTTCCCAGTTTCTGTCCAGTGGAAAAAGAGGCCTCAAAACCCTAGCTAGAAGCTTCAAATCTGATGATCTAGGACTCAAAACAAAGATTATAAAGAGACCAAGATGTGGTAAAAATTTGAGAGATAAATTCTTATTTTTCAATTTTCTATGATTTTTACAAGTTTAGGATGAATAGTAACTTCCAAGAACTAATCTTTGATTTCTTGTTTTCTTTGGTTGATCCAAGCTTTGTTAAGGCTATACAAGGACTAGATCAAGTTTAGTAAGGCTAGAACATACTCCAAGGAAGGTAATCATCTCAAGAAACCCTAGCTCTTAGTTTAAGTTTTGATGATTATTGGATGATTTTGAGATTAGTTATGAAATGGTGTATTATAAGCATGATTATGTAATTAGCTTTATTGATCTAAGAGATATAATGAATATGATGGTGAAGTATGATATTTCTGGACTTGTTGAGATGAGAATCATGTGTATAAGATGTATGTATGCCCGGTGTGGCTTTGTGATTGTTCTAACAATTTGGAAACGTCCGATTTATAGCCGTCGTAATGCCCGATTTTCGCTAACCTCTAGAAAACTGTGCATAACAGTTATGATGATTTTCTGGCCTTGATGAATAAATGAGACGCCCTTGAAGATCTCGAGCCATAGATAGTTTTGGCACAAGAATCGAAACATTCCGACTTACGGTTTAGGAGTTATGGTCAAATTACGAAAAGTAGTTCGAAACCGTAAACGAGAATTCGTAACTGAAATTGAACCCTCGTAAAATACGTAAGTCAGTGGCAAATCTTGGTAATTAAATACTAGAGGTAAAAAGGAAGGCGTGAGAGAAAACCTCATGTGAAACGGATCGTTTTCCGATTTTATAAAAATGTTTGAATCGAAGTTAAATGCGAACGAACCCCTAAAAATCCGCTTGGTTATAACTTTGGTAAAACACTTAGAAAACGAACGATAAAACTCGAGGTATAATCTCGGTTCGTAATCGATCGACTTTAGAACTTATACGACTTAAGTATATACCGAGTGTGGGTATGATGACATGTCGTAATAACGAAAAAATGTCGGATCGTATCAATAATAAAAAGAGTTACACTAAAAGGTGTATAACGAGATAATTCGAAAACGTGTTTCGATTTAAGTGAAGTTATACCTAGACTTTTAAAAGGTGTTAAGTGGTTAATCTCGAATGTTCTGATTGTTTATAGATCATCGAGCAGACCCAGGGCACGCTATCTCCACCCACACCCGATTACCAGGCAAGTGTTCAAAACTTTGAACCTGTTGTTGTGATAATATATATATGTGATTACCATTTTACATATGCCATAGCATGCATGCCTATTGTCAAATTATATTATGATACCTGTTCCCTGAATTGATATTGGCTTATAGAGTAGATACGAATTATCAGTTATAAGCCGGATTGTTTTGATAAGACCCTTAGCGAAGGGCATATGATAATCATTCTTAATTACAGACCGGGAGTCGGTATTTTGAGATATAGATAGTCGTGGAAACCTGGAGGGATTCCAACGGCAGATTATTATTTATCTTGAGGAATGTTATTATTAAGCATTATTTATATTTCCATAAAGTATCAATTACTTGGAAATATTTCGAGGAATGTTATCCGAGTATTATATCAGTCGAGAAATATTAAATGAATGTTAGTTTCGAATATTCATTTAGAGTTGATTATTTTATGAATATTATTTTGATATTCATTATAATGTTATTTATTAAATGAATATTACTATTCATTTATGATTTTATGTACTTGATGAATATTATTTTAAAATATTCATTGGAAGTTCTATTTACTTAAGGAATATTATTTCGATTATTCCTTTAAAGTTTTGATTACTAAATGAATATTATTTGGATATTCATATAGAAGATTATTTACTAAATGAATATTATTTTCAAATATTCATTTAAGGTTTGACTTATTTATTGAATATTATTTTAAATATTTATTGGAGTTTAATTATTTAATGAATATTATTTCGAATATTCATTTAATGAAGGATTTATTTAGTAAATAATTTTATATATTCATTCGAGGATTACTTACGAGCAATATTATGATTTAATAATATTCCGTAATTACTATTGAGTTAATAAATATTCTTGGAATATTTATTTAATTCTTTTAAATTCTTTTTAAAATGATTTCTATTATTTGGAGATTATCTTTCACCTCCAAATATTATGTAAAATATTTCAGAGTCTTTTTACGACTATTTTATCAAGGAAAGGTTCCCAACTCTTTATTTTTCATTTAAATCTATCTTAAAAGGATTTAAATGCTCGCTCAAACTTCCATATTATAGGGGAACTTATTTGAGAAAGGTTATTTATCTTGTTGACTTCCCGGTCATAATTTATCCTTTTCACTCGCAACTTGGTTGCTATGGACTCATTAAGTCTGTGTGTACCTTCTCATCATTCGAGGGGTAAGATTGTTGGAACAAGTTGATATCCATTAACAAACAAAAGATTGGGAAATGTTGGTGAATTTTCCTTTCCAACTAGATACGACTACTTTGTGGAGTCTTATCAACAAGTATTTCACTTGGGGAAGGGAGGACAAACTCTACGTTTCAATGCTGTGGATTTTTTCGAACTAGGAGTCGTGTGTAAGAGGCCGAGTCGCGCGGTCCATAACAAGGCCTAACCATTGGCCAGGGAGTTACTATTAAAGGCAATCGGCAAGTGGAGCCGTCAGTTCTTCCTTCTACTGGTAGTAAACCATATTGGGCTGTACCATCCCCGACTGATCATCAGGGAGTGGGACAGCTGGCGCGTGATAACTCCAGTATTGGTTCATCTCCCAAATTGGGAATTCCCAGCAACACGTATCGAAGAGACTTCTTTCAGGTTGACGGTGTCTTCCGCAACACGTATCGAAGAGACTTCTTTCAGGTTGTAGGACTTCGAAATATGTTAATAACTGGAATTGCAATATTTTCCTTTCAAGTTCCTCTTTATATGATAAATGATAATATCTTGCTTATTTTGACTTAGCAGATATTCCCACAAAATAAATACTTTAAGTGACCTTGTAACTTCATCGTTCATATTATACTGGCATCATTTCCGTAAATGCATGGCATATGGTTTGAAAGATACTTTTGAACTGTTATATATTATCGTTCAGTTAAACATTATTGTTGGTGGGCTAGTGCTCACCCTTGCTTTATTATTATATCACAAAAACAGCTAGACCAGACGACTCGCACAAGGCGCACTCGACGCTGGCGGGGACGATGAGACTACCAGAGCCGAAAAAAAAGCTATTGGTAGAATAGATTCATTCTTTCAGTACCAAATATATGGGCTGGTATGACTTATGATAATGGATGGCAAAGAGTATGTATTCACATTGTAATTCTTTTTATATTGTAAGAACTCATAATGTGCTTAATAAAAATTGGTAGTTACTCTGATTTCATCTCTGGGACTATAACGGGTGTGTTTTATGTTATTGTTTTGGGTCACAAGGTTGTAATTTAATATTTATGTTGAATTGTGGATGGGAATTGAGACGGTAACGACCAAATCCTTGACCCCGAATCTGGGGGTGTTACAGAAATGGTATCAGAGCGTACGTTATAAACCCCAGAGATGAGGCGACGATAATACAATAAATTCACTAAGATAATCAGAACTCTTGCCAAGTTCATAGTCGGACTACTTAATGTAGTGATGACCTATAAAACCCTTATTGGAACTCTTAAGTATCATGATAGTAACCTAGTTCGATATCGTATCGACGAATAAGGCGTCAGACCTTGAGGCATACGAGCAGCAGCGCGATAATGCTTTATATACTGAAGATCAGCGGGTAAATTCGATGGAATACCCTACTGGAGACCCGGAAGAGGTTCCAGTAGATAAGGAAAATCCTGTTAGGATAAGGAGCTTACCCTCGAGGAATGAGGGCTGTAGCCAGAAAGACTGAGATGATTAAGGTATAGTGCTCAGAAAAGTGAGCATAAAGAACTAAGCTATTTAGCAAGAGAACTAAAGATGCATATTGAATTCACAGCCGGAATACCAGATGTAGTACCAGCAAGTAAGACGGATTGAAAGAATCACTTGAGATCTTATACGGGATAGATAAGAATCCTTAGAGACTTTCATATTAACGAAGAAAGAGCTAGAGGGATGAGTGATTATCAAAGACATCGATATAGGACGAGGAGCAGAGTCCCTAGAAATAGTTGAGAGGAGGCAGTAAGTGCCATATCATTTGATAAATGAATTAGTATGAATATTGTCAGCAATAATTCGCCATGAGAAGGCAGATGTCATAGGTTATAATTTTGGAACCAAATTGAGGTGGTTTTATTCAGGGAAATGTTTATTTTATGAATGAATCGGTTAGAAAGTAAAGGCATTGGGAAGTGACAGCATGATTGGATAAAGTTATATAAGGAAGTAGTAGGCAAGCCAATGATCTCAGAACCTACCGGAAGATAAGACCAGTGAGTCAAGATGAACTCGTAACGAGACTACTGCCAGAGATTGAGTATAGGGTTATTTCAACTCAGTAAAATGATGAACCAGAAATGTTAGATGCATGTGATTCAGAGGAATATTAAATTCTTTCTTTGAATGAATTATAGTAGTTACCTTAGGTTTACTCCGACACGGAATTATAATGGATCAAGTAATACGATCAGCAGTAAAGAGAAAAATGTGAAAAAATCCTCCTAGAGCTAAAAGGTGAAATTGGTAATGACCAAGAGTTGGCATTGCTTAATGGAAAAGGAGACTTTGTGCTTCCAACGATGCTTCGCATAAAGGATTAGGATGTGTGCTTGCGCAGCACGACAAAGTACTTGCGGATGCATTCGGACAGCACGGTCCACCAGGTCGGATGGCCTTAGTAGTGCCAATTGTGTGGAACAACCAACTCCGACGGTAATGTTCCTTCTGAGACTAGTGGTCAGGTAGACTGACATGTGGTAATATTGAATATCAGGACATATAAGTATCAGGACGTTGTATCAGGTTTCAGTTTGAAACTGTTGATTTCCCTTCTAAGGGATGTATATAATTGGTTCCTCTCCAGTGGGTAAACTTCCAATCTGATGACGATTATTTCATTAACTATGACCGCTTATGATTCTACCTGCTTGGAGGTTCATAGAGCTATTCTTCAGGTTTCGAAACTGGTCTCCTTAATGTTACTAGTAGATGGATAGATTGACCAAAATTTCCCTGATTCTGGAAAGAACTTCAACGAATTTTGGCAAACCTTGTCTTTCTGATTATCAGAGAACATCATGGAAGAGAGTAGAAACTGGGGCGAACCCCGTGAATTGGGTAAGGTAGCCGCTATATGGGTTGGTGGACAGACTCCGATTATCGCGATTGATTGTAGAAATACAATGAGGAAGTAAGATTGGACGAAAACAGGAAATGTAAGTAAGAAACCAGCCGGACTGAGAAACTCCGGGATTGACTTAAGTGAAAAGGCTGTTATGCCAGGAATGGTAAGCTTGCGTGGCACATGTGATTGATAAGAATATTTATAAAGATAAAAGAAGAGGAAATGTGACCAGAGACGGTGCCGAGAAGTTGATTAAGACTTATAAGGAGTAAAGTTTTGGAAAGATAGAAAGGTATCAAAGAAGAAGGCACTACGCCAGCAATTGCTAGAAAGGTAATGCTATTATCCAACCCCTAGAATCATATATTTTTATTTTAGTGTGGCCAGTTGAGGCCAAGTCACAAAGGATTATCAAGTGACTAGACCAGCAATGAAAGGACAAAGCAGGGTTGCTTCTAAGTAAGCACCGACTGCAAGGGCTTCTGATATAAAGGAAACATTAATGAGATCGTAGGAATCTCCTACTGAACCCTTTGTAACCCATGTTTTGATTGGGAATTTACTAGACCTTTTTGGGATGGGGTCACCCGTACTAAAGTGATTCATGTGTATACGATTGTCCAAGATTACGAGTAAAAAATAGAAGTATAGTGACTTGAGTTTTATGATGTTAGGGTATTATGAATACCACGAATATATTATGACTAAGGATAGTAAACAATGAAGGTTTATGAAGAGAGTATAGAAATGGTCAGAGATTGATCAGTATGCTGTAGAAATTTTGTCTGAGACAAGTACCTTTGCGAAGAACGATAAATACTAAGAGATTCACATTGAACTCGACCAATATCTTCCAAAACATCCTTGCTACCATTACCAAGTTTTGTAAGAGAGCAGATAGACATACGTTGTCTTTTGGAAGGTCAAATAGGTTGAAAACTATCTGAAAGAAGAAATTAGCATTAAGCTACTGATCGATTATCAAATGAGAATGATTGAAAAGAGACCCTTATTAAGGATGCATGATCTGATTGCCAATTATAGGATGCAAGAATCCCTTGGCAGTTGAATTAAGGATAGGATATCCATAAAGTAAGACAAACCCTGGGGAATGCACAAGGGATGGCATCAACCCTAATAAAGACATTGTGAATTCAGATGATATGAGTTGGATTTGCTAAGGCAACAATGACCTGTAATGATTATTAAAAAGAGTTCTGGAAAGAACATAGGTAGAATTATTAAAGTATTGATCAATGACGTTCTGATATACCCTGTACCTAGAAAATACAAGAGGAATGATGAGGACGACCTAAGAAACCTTACAAGGAAAAAGTTAACTTTCTGAGTTTCAAAATAGAAGTTTGGTAGAGAATGTAAGACACAATAACAATAATGCCAGATGAGGCATGTATAAAACCATAATGAGGTATGGATGGAACCCAAGAAGGTTGAGATTATCCTAGAACAAGAAAGAACTAAGAGAACAAATATTCCAGGTAGGATTGAGGGTAACTTTGATAAAGTTCCCACGGGAAGGTGGAAGCATTGACTTATGGAAAAGACTGATAGATATATTTTTCTCCTTCAGCAGAGCTTAAGGGAGAACGCTTTCACCCAACAGTGATGGGAGTGAGGTAGAAGTTGGAGTTGGAATGTATCCAGAGAACATGGATTACAAGGAATTGTTAGTATCAGGAAAGGCTAATGAGGTGGCCGACAGTCTAAGTATAGAAGAATAATTACAAATGTTCATACCGAAGAAATAGAATGATATTTGGAAGGACCTTGAAGGTCATATCGGAGTGGAGGAATTTACATTCCTTCTGATGAATGTGCAAGAATAGACGGTAATAATAGTTTAAGTAAAGATTCGATTCCCGATATTGTCTTAAGCCAACTACACACCGTAGAAGGTCCCGTTTTGAGGCAAACCAGGACCATGATACAAAACTGACGAAGTAAACCATTAAGTTTCCAGTCTTTTATGAAAGATGCATGAGTGATAGTTTCATCAACCGGACATAGCTGCGATGCTTGAAACTCTTCTGCAATTTTATCTACTTCATGTAATACCTACATCAAGTCCAGGAAGTGTTCCTTATGGATAAGGAATAGTGATTACTTTGTCTCCCTCAAGGATTTGAAACCCGTAGGGTTAGCTATTAACGCATTACGTAAACAACAAGCGATGGTGATTCTTCTAAGAAAGTAGATGAAAACGTAAAGATAAAGAAAGTGATGCTATTGATAATCTAAATGGCATGTTGATGAATGACAAGCAAGTTTGTGTTAGTGTACTTCTACGCAAACAAGATAGAGAATATGAGGTTGATGATTCATGATGTTAAAGATATTCCCGTGGAAACAATTAATGAGACTTGGAGGGAAGGGCAGTTGAGCCCGAGACTTATTGGGCCACCTGAGAGTTTAAAAGTGTTCGGAAGGTGGTATTCGAGCCAGCCTTACCCCCAAAACTTATAGCACGGTCATAACAGGTTTTCATGTGGCAAGGCTACGCCGGTAAAATGCAGATGCTTGATAGATGATAAGAGCACGAGCAGGTAGATATACGACCTGGTCTGACTTACGAAAGACAACCTGTGGAAAACTACGGGTAGAAAAGAACAAGTGATGAGAAACAAGGTTGGCAGAAGTAGATTATATCGGATCTAAGTTAAGGGGATCTGCCAGATTCATTTCGGAAAGTTTAAATTGGAATAATGTGATGATTATAGAGTAAATGTGACGGGATACCAATAAGGAGGTACCAAGTGCAAAAGATGTCTCAATAAAGAGATGAAGGTGGAAGTAAATAAGAATCAAATAATAAGAAGGAATGTGATTGATAAAGAAAAGATGGGGAAGATAATTATGGAATGTAAAGCAAGGAATGTTATGAATGGATTAATGAATGGGTTTTCTAACAAACCTTTGGGATGACTACCCGATAGTGTTATTGTTACGAATATGAAAGAGCTGGTAACATGACATGGAATGTCAGTAACAATGGTGTCAAGCGAGAAACTAAGATTTAACGTGAAAGGTTCAAAGATTTTACAAAAGTAAGTGTGCTAAGGTTGAACCAGAGTATAGGTCCATAGAATAGTGGACAAAGCAGCAAGATATGTTGACACATGAGATTGCGATCAAATAGTATGGGATATAATCATGATTATTTTCTTCTTTGATGAACCTCTATAGTTCAGAGGTAAATTCTGAGTATGATATTTTACAATCATGAAAACTTTCTATAATCCTCTAGAATTCTTTTCTTTTCTTCTCTCTTATTCATCTTCTTTATGAATTGAGAAGAACAACCCTTTAAGGAGGGGAGGTACTGCTACGTGACTATCTGTCTATGTGATAGAAGTCTAAGCGGAATACCATAACTTGTTTAATTGCTTGTCAAGTACTAAAGGAAGGCCCCCTTCTGTACTAACGATGCAATATAACAAATGTTCAATTTATCATAGTGATCTCTCAATAAATCTTTCCACTTCTCTATATTGATCGAGATTGCGAAGATTAACGCGATCAGGAAATGCACAGTGAGAGCGAGGTTATCTCCGTATTCGCAGCACTATAGTGATACCAAAGCCACTGCGGATATCAATAAGAACAATAAGGATAAGACTGAGTAAGAGCATAACCCGAATAATGTGTTGTACAAAAAGTAGCAAAGTTGATGGAAAAAGGATAAAGTACGTATTGTAGCACCAGTATATGTGATGAGAAAGGGCAGAACGACTAAGAATTGACCGGGAAGCTGAAAGGTGAAACGACAGACAAACGACTCTTTGCTTCCTACCTGATTCCGGGACGGAATCCTTTTAAGGGGGGGAGACTGTAAGAACCCCAAATTTTGGATATAATTAAAACTTTTTATTATGTACTGAGGTAATGGTGAATAGTGATTACGACTACGATGTAACGATTGAGATAATGAATGAAAGGAATAGATTTGGATTCAAATGTTTATATGCCATGAAGAATACTATTGGTTGACGCTTTAGATAGAATTATCTATCTCCTAGGGAATTGAGATTTGATAATTCGAAAGGAGAAGATTATTCTTATGTCATCCAGATCGATATCTGTTATTGGTCCAGTGGGTCCGTAAAAAGGTTAAGGAACGATCGAAAGAGATCAGGGACAATTGTACAACCCTAAGAGGATGAGTAAAGAAAAATGGATAAATAGTGATTTTGGTGGATTTAGGAATATTATTAGACGACGCTATATAGAAGTACCCGGAACGAAATTCTGAGTTCGTATTAGTGATCCAGGGGGAAAAAGAGTGTATGTAAAAGCTGTCGGATTCTGAAAAACAGCACTTTTATTTTCCCCGAGATTTCCCCGGACACTGAAAGACTTAAGGAATTATTAAAAGGATTTAAGGAATATGGATTCAAGATTTATTAAAGAGAATGGAGAATGATAGTTTAAATATTAAGACGGATTCCGGTAAAACCCTAACTAGAAACGAATGAGTTATTCCTCCGAACGATCAAAGAATTGAGCAATAACCGGACAAAGGAGCAAGCAGAGAACAAAGGCATGCATGTGAAAGTAAGGAAAATATCTAGGGACCAACTAGTTAGCAAGGAACTAGAACACTTAGAGATTAAACCAAGTACTTAGCACTCTTTACCATCTTACCACACAAAAATCAACACATGTCTCTCCAATTTCATCATCCATTACATCACACCTTTAATAAAGGTGCTTTATACAAGATATTATCATAACCAAGTGTATCATGCAAGATTATATGAGTTCAAGCCAAACAAAACAAGGCAAAAGAAAAGAAAACAACCAAGAACACAAACTGCCAGCAGAAACAAAGTTTAAAGAAAAATTATTATCTCCATTTCTATCCATGATAAAATCACCAAATTTTAACCAAAGCCTCTCCACTCCATGGGTAATATTCGCTCAAAATTTCATGGCCAACAAAGTAGTATATCCTAGTCAAATCCATGCTCAAAGTTGGGGAAACAAATCTTCCCAGTTTCTGTCCAGTGGAAAAAGAGGCCTCAAAACCCTAGCTAGAAGCTTCAAATCTGATGATCTAGGACTCAAAACAAAGATTATAAAGAGCCCAAGATGTGGTAAAAATTTGAGAGCTAAATTCTTATTTTTCAATTTTCTATGATTTTTACAAGTTTATGATGAATAGTAACTTCCAAGAACTAATCTTTGATTTCTTGTTTTCTTTGGTTGATCCAAGCTTTGTTAAGGCTATACAAGGACTAGATCAAGCTTATTAAGGCTAGTACATACTCCAAGGAAGGTAATCATCTCAAGAAACCCTAGTTCTTAGTTTAAGTTTTGATGATTATTGGATGATTTTGAAATTAGTTATGAAATGGTGTATTATAAGCATGATTATGTAATTAGCTTTATTGATCTAAGAGATATAATGAATATGACGGTGAAGTATGATATTTCTGGACTTGTTGAGATGAGAATCATGTGTATAAGATGTATGTATGCCCGGTGTGGCTTGGTGATTGTTGTAACAATTTGGAAACGTCCGATTTATAGTCGTCGTAATGCCCGATTTTCGCTAACCTCTAGAAAACCGTGCATAACAGTTATGATGAATTTCTGGCCTTGATGAGTAAATGACATGCCCTTGAAGATCTCGAGTCGTAGATCGTTTTGGCGCGATAATCGAAACATTACGACTTACGGTTTAGGAGTTATGGTCAAATTACGAAAAGTAGTTCGAAACCGTAAACGAGAATTCGTAACTGAAATTGAACCCTCGTAAAATACGTAAGTCAGTGGCGAATCTTGGTAATTAAATACTAGAGGTAAAAAGGAAGGCTTGAGAGAAAACCTCATGTGAAACGGATCGTTTTCCGATTTTATAAAAATGTTTGAATCGAAGTTAAACGCGAACGAACCCCTAAAAATCCGCTTGGTTATAACTTTGGTAAAACACTTAGAAAACGAACGATAAAACTCGAGGTATAATCTCGGTTCGTAATCGATCGACTTTAGAACTTATACGACTTAAGTATATACCGAGTGTGGGTATGATGACATGTCGTAATAACGAAAAATGTCGGATCGTATCAATAATAAAAAGAGTTACACTAAAAGGTGTATAACGAGATAATTCGAAAACGTTTTTCGATTTAAGTGAAGTTATACCTAGACTTTTAAAAGGTGTTAAGTGGTTAATCTTGAATGTTCTGATTATTTATAGATCATCGAGAAGACCCAGGGCACGCTATCTCCACCCACACTCGATTACCAGGCAAGTGTTCAAAACTTTGAACCTGTTGTTGTGATAATATATATATGTGATTACCATTTTACATATGCCATAGCATGCATGCCTATTGTCAAATTATATTATGATACCTGTTCCCTGAATTGATATTGGCTTATAGAGTAGATACGAATTATCAGTTATAAGCCGGATTGTTTTGATAAGACCCTTAGCGAAGGGCATATGATAATCATTCTTAATTATAGACCGGGAGTCGGTATTTTGAGATATAGATAGTCGTGGAAACCTGGAGGGATTCCAACGGCAGATTATTATTTATCTTGAGGAATGTTATTATTAAGCATTATTTATATTTCCATAAAGTATCAATTACTTGGAAATATTTCGATTATTCATTGGAAGTTCTATTTACTTAAGGAATATTATTTTAAAATATTCATTGGAAGTTCTATTTACTTAAGGAATATTATTTCGATTATTCCTTTAAAGTTTTGATTACTAAATGAATATTATTTGGATATTCATTTAGAAGATTATTTACTGAATGAATATTATTTTCAAATATTCATTTAAGGTTTGACTTATTTATTGAATATTATTTTAAATATTTATTGGAGTTTAATTATTTAATGAATATTATTTCGAATATTCATTTAATGAAGGATTTATTTAGTAAATAATTCTATATATTCATTCGAGGATTACTTACGAGCAATATTATGATTTAATAATATTCCGTAATTACTATTGAGTTAATAAATATTCTTGGAATATTTATTTAATTCTTTTAAATTCTTTTTAAAATGATTTATATTATTTGGAGATTATCTTTCACCTCCAAATATTATGTAAAATATTTCAGAGTCTTTTTACGACTATTTTATCAAGGAAAGGTTCCCAACTCTTTATTTTTCATTTAAATCTATCTTAAAAGGATTTAAATGCTAGCTCAAACTTCCATATTATAGGGGAACTTATTTGAGAAAGGTTATTTATCTTGTTGACTTCCCGGTCATAATTTATCCTTTTCACTCGCAACTTGGTTGCTATGGACTCATTAAGTCTGTGTGTACCTTCTCATCATTCGAGGGGTAAGATTGTTGGAACAAGTTGATATCCATTAACATACAAAAGATTGGGAAATGTTGGTGAATTTTCCTTTCCAACTAGATACAACTACTTTGTGGAGTCTTATCAACAAGTATTTCACTTGGGGAAGGGAGGACAAACTCTACGTTTCAATGCTGTGGATTTTTTCGAACTAGGAGTCGTGTGTAAGAGGCCGAGTCGCGCGATCCATAACAAGGCCTAACCATTGGCCAGGGAGTTACTATTAAAGGCAATCGACAAGTGGAGCCGTCAGTTCTTCCTTCTACTGGTAGTAAACCATATTGGGCTGTACCATCCCCGACTGATCATCAGGGAGTGGGACAGCTGGCGCGTGATAACTCCAATATTGGTTCATCTCCCAAATTGGGAATTCCCTGCAACACGTATCGAAGGGACTTCTTTCAGGTTGACGGTGTCTTCCGCAACACGTATCGAAGAGACTTCTTTCAGGTTGTAGGACTTCGAAAAATGTTAATAACTGGAATTGCAATATTTTCCTTTCAAGTTCCTCTTTATATGATAAATGATAATATCTTGCTTATTTTGACTTAGCAGATATTCCCACAAAATAAATACTTTAAGTGACCTTGTAACTTCATCGTTCATATTATACTGGCATCATTTCCGTAAATGCATGGCATATGGTTTGAAAGATACTTTTGAACTGTTATATATTATCATTCAGTTAAACATTATTGTTGGTGGGCTAGTGCTCACCCTTGCTTTATTATTATATCACAACAACAGCTAGACCAGACTACTCGCACAAGGCGCACTCGACGCTGGCGGGGACGATGAGACTACCAGAGCCGAAGAAAAAGCTATTGGTAGAATAGATTCATTCTTTCAGTACCAAATATATGGGCTGGTATGACTTACACTACGCCATAGATGGGCTGCAGCAACGTTTTCAAAATGTTGCTGTAGAGCAAAAAACCGAAACGGCAACGCTTTTTCAGCGTTGCATTTGGCACAGCTGCCGTAGGGGTCTACGGCAACGCTTTTGTTCACTACAGCAACGCTACTACTTTTGTTACCAGAAACATCTATGGCAACGCTAAACGTAATGTACAGCAACACTGAACTAGTGTTGCAGTAGATGTTAAAATTTGGTAAATTTGTGTCCCACGTGTGGGTACCACAGGTGGGTCCCACCTGTGGGCCCACACTATTTGGGACAACCTGTGGCAGCACTTTTCAGGTTTTTGCAACATATTTATATTAACTACTTGCAACATTATATACTATCTACTGCAACACTTTTATAATGAAAATTTACAGGAAATATTTGTTTATATAAAATTCGATCACACCTTATCTACTACGAAATTACAATCCAATAGTACAAGATAACAAGTAAAATCCTTCTTTTATAATGGGCTTCATAACCCTTAACCCAAAAAAAAAATTACAATCCAATACTACAAGAAAACAAATAAAATCCTTCTCATTCCATGTACGGACAAAGCTACCAACTTGTAAAATACCCATCACACCTTCAAACTGAAGCCGACAAAACATGCTAGCTTAACATACTAAGCGGAACCACCATGTACCTTTAATATGCACCTGTAATCAACAAAACAAAAGTAAGAATCTTATTAATTAAACTGAAAACTTGGCTTATTGAATTGATGCAAAACTTAGGACACAAGTTAATTCATGCCAATGCCATGAATTCTGGAGGTTTGTAGAGTCTTTAGGCCATGTTCTACAAACATCGTTCACAAGAGTAACATGACAAAGAAAAAGAGCAACATGACAGGCCGTTTAAACTGCCCACAAATCATTACAACCTGTAAGAAACAACATTTCATTCTTACGCTCAAAAATCAATTATGAATATAAAGTGCAAGTACGCCTACTGCATAAACAACATATTACATTTGTAGTCTAAGAAATCAAATCTCTAAAGCTAGCACAATAAAAACATGTGCATACTAAAATCACCTTCCGCGTTGTAGAATAAAACTGTCTACAAACTCTGATACTCCAAGCATACTATCAGGTGCCAACTTGTTAGGAGGAACAATCATCATCATGGGATCATAGAAATGCATATGTCTTTGTATTCTGATACGACCTATTAGTTTCTATGTACTACGAAAGATGTAACGAGGCTGATCTCAAGTCAAAAGCAGCCACACCAACCTGTCCATAATAATTACATCATAATTTAGTTGTTTGCACCAAGTCTGTTACCTCATGTCATTAGAATGAGAAAATATCATGAGTATCATTACCATATAAAGAATTACACTCCCCGGTATCATACTTTATGGGAGTAATTGAGAACTATACACTCATAACTCTCCTAAATAACATAATTGAAATTTGAAATCATACTCGTATTTACATCATTTGCAACATAATCCTTTACATTTTGCAACAAAGAGATTCGGAGATAGTATTATCTCGGACCTGCGTAGTTAGAGATTTGGTTAAGTAGGATAAAATTGATACTTATAATCTACAAGCTAACAAGTGAAATAGCCTTTGAATGTGCATACTGAAAGTGCATCATGAATATGATGAATATACTGTCCAACTTAATTATAAAACCTTAATGATCTAAAATCCATTGAGGACGGTGGACCACTCTAATCTCTGAGTCCTAGGTTTCAAATGTAGCGTAGAAGAAAATAAAATCTAATGCACATGCTGCTTAAAAAATCTGTGAAAATTATTATTTGAAGACAAAACAAGATAAGGACTTGATATGTCCAACCCAAGAAAATGGAAGTTATATTTATAAGTTGAAATATTAAGTTATAATCTCTACCTAATGCTAAGTAAGAGCAATAGTCACTTCTCACCGTCCTACACCAATTTCTTATCGAAATTGATTTTTGGAAATTTTTGTTCAGTCATGTTCTCTCGAGTTCTCTAATTTTAATAATTTTATCCGTCTATCCTTTCATTTTATAATATCCTATCTCTCCTCAGCTTTATAAAAACGATCTAAGCATGGCATGTATTTTATACATTGCTAAAGCATCATAGACAAAAGAGTAAACAAATCAATAACTTTTTTACACAAGCAAATTAAAAAAAGAATCAAAATTAGACTAGTCCAGGAAATGCCATTCCAATCTTTGATAATATTTGACAAATAGTGAACAACCACATCAAATTGCACCAACCAAATACAAAATAAATATGCCACATTACCATTGTTCATATATCATGGTTATAATTTCAACAATATACTTTAGTGAGTATGGAAAGAATCAATGTTTCCTTGTTTTCAAATAAAAATTGCAAAAAGGTAAATCATGTAAAAAGCACATTTTGGGACAGGTAAAGTCTTCGCCCTAAGGGCCTTCACTACGTTGTTTTCGGAAAAATTGTGGATGAGTTTTTGTACCCTGGACTAGCTGTGGTTAAATGGTAAGTCACAACAGCTACTGGTGATGATCTGGTTGTGCATAAATAAGCAGAGATTGGTGCATTCAAATAAGCAATGACAAGCCTTCAATACCTGAATTCACCCGCAGAGCACCATTTTTTGTCAAGACAACTTCTGTAGTATGCTTTTCAGATCCAAGTTTAAAGCCTTCAATATAAACAAATGTCACCAGTAGCAAAAATGTTTGCAAAATTGGTGGGTACAGGGAAGCAAAGAAGGAATAACTAGTTTATATTCGTGGCTTTAATGGATTGAAAACTCTAACCATGTTTGTGTGGTTGACCATCCATGTGGAAACGTTCCCATGGCTTTTCCACAATCTTAATTATGGTACTTGTTACCTGTATAAAACGAACGACGACAGGCCATAACTTTTGAAGTTTTTCTGTTGTAGGACACCTTGAAAAATTACATTTACAAAAGTTACGCAACAACGAGAGACTCTGTTAAATGGAATTACTTCTTAATAGCCTCGGTCTGACTTTCAACAACGAGAGACTCTGTTAAACAAATCACAAAGATCAGCACTAAATCAAACAGTTAACGACTTTAATATCACCACAAATACATGTGTAATATCAAATTAGGCCTAAACAATATATGATAGTAGAAAATTTCGAATTATCAACACCTATAAACACATTCAATTTCATTTCCAAATCAAATTCAACAACTTAACTCCAAATAATACACAACACTACAAACAACAAATCTCCGGAACATACACAAACATACACACATCGAAAAGAAGGTAGCCCTATTTGAACTTGATCTGAGAAACGCCAATTGAATCACAATCCCCATCGAAACTCTAATTGCAGAAGTCCACTCCGTATGAAAGTTAATTGAAGCTTGAAGAAAACCCAAATCTTGAGAAAACCCCAAATGTTGAACAACCCTAATGAATTGAGGACTGAGGCGTTGTGTTTGAGATGTGTGGGACTTTTGCCTCTGTGATAATATATGTTTGGTGGCTAGACTTAATTGCTGCGTCTTAACACATTCAGTGAGAAACAGAGAAAGAGAGAGAGGGGGAGAGGGAGAGGGAGAGACAGAGAGGGGGAGAGTGTATTAGAGAGAGTTAGTGTGTTTTGTTTTAGAGAGAGTGAGTGTGTTTTGTTTTTTTTACTAATTAGTGATGTGCTTCTAATAAGGCGGCAAAATTGCCGCGGTTCTTAATTAGAAAATTTTGGATAGCGCCACAAGCCCACAACTATACAAAGCAGTTACGCACAAATTTTTTTTTTCTGTTTTATTATTTTTTTATTTGAAAATTTCTCCAATTTAATTAAATTTATAAGAAAATACGTTATTTTTATAAAAATGTTATATTTTAGTTCAATTATGCATACAATTTTTTTATATCAAACTTAACATTATTTCTCAAACTTTATTCATTTTTTGGAAAATTATTTTTTTTCTAAAAAAAAATTTAATTTGTTACGTTTTTTTTAATGATTTGGTCTATTTTCAAATTATAAAAATGTTATATTTTTAAAAAATTCTAATAGTGAGTCTAATAACAAACTTTGAAAATTTAAATTATTTGTTTTTTAAATTAATTAATTTTAATTCATAATAATTATTTATTTCAATTTTTGTTAAAAAGATTGTGTTTAAATCATATTAACGGCAACACTTCACAAGCGTTGCAACTTGCTACATTTCTTATAGCTACGGCAACACCATGTTTTGTATACAGCAACACAAAAAACAAACGTTGCTGCAGGCCATCAAGTTTAGAGCTACTGTAAAGATTTTCATTGCAACACCAAAAAAAAAACGTTGCTGCAGGCCATCTATGGCGTAGTGTTATGATAATGGATGGCAAAGAGTATGTATTCACATTGTAATTCTTTTTGGATTGTTAGAACTCATAATGTGCTTAATAAAATTTGGTAGTTACTCTGATTTCATCTCTGGGACTATAACGGGTGTGTTTTTTGTTATTGTTTTGGGTCACAAGGTTGTAATTTAATATTTATGTTGAATTGTGGATGGGAATTGAGACGGTAACGACCAGATCCCTGACCCCGGATCTAGGGGTGTTACACCAACTCTTTACCTTCAGGTAACCTTATCCTTACTTTCTTTCCCTTGCAGTCAATATTAGCTTAATTCTTTGATAACCAATCCATTCCTAAGATACATCAAACTCTCCTAATTTTAGAGGAATCAAATCTACTTGAAGTTGACATCCTTCGAATTCTAGGTCATAGTTTGGATATACTTGTTTAACTGAAATGACTTCCTGATTAGCTATCTCTACCCAGTAAGGGTTCTTGTAATAATTCTGCCTTAAGTTTCAGTTTACTAGCAATGTCTTGGGATATAAAAGATTTGGTCACCCCCGAGTCGAATAGAACATTTGTACTTAAAGAGTTGAGTTGGAGCGTACCTGCAATCACATCTGGATGCCTCACCGCGTCCCTCAATGTCATATTAAATGTTCTAGCAGTAGGAGGTCTATTCGAAGCACTACCACTTTGCCTTGTTGCAGATGACCCACCAGAACGGCAATCTCTAGCCATGTGTCCCAATTTTCCACATTGAAAACATTTGAGGTCTCTTTTGGCATTGGTGTTAGTTTCTTGACATTTGTCAGAATAGTGCCCTTTCTGTCCACACTTGTAACAAGTTATTCCTGGCAGTCTATAGATGCCCGTGTGCTTCCTACCACAAGTATTACAATCAGGTAGAGGTGGCCTTGATTGATTAGGCTGGGACGCTTCCGATGGTTTACTTCCCTGATTGACTGTCTCACCTTGACTTCTATTAAATCCTGGATTCCTTGTGATTTGAGACCCCTGTCCTTTACTGAATTTGCTAAGAAAATTCCTTCCACTTGAACTTCCTTTCTGACTTTCAGCTTTCCTTTTCCTATTCTCTCGGTCTCTTTGCACTTGTTCGCTTCCTGCCTCTATTATCGATGCCTTCTGAACTATCGCGGCATAATCAGTTAATTCGAAGGCTGCCACTCGAGTCTGTATCCATAGTTTCAACCCTAACTGAAATCTTCTTGCTCGCTTCTCTTCAGAATTTACGAACTTTGGTACAAACCTAGACAGTTCCGTAAAATTAAATTCATATTCAGCCACTGATAGATTATTCTGTTTTAGCTCCAGGAATTTTGTCTCCATTTGGTTTTCCAGATATTTGGGTGAATACTTGTCTAGAAACATCCTGGTAAATCTCTCCCAAGTTATTACTCCTGCTCCTTCTAAGTTCCTTTTTGCCTCCCACCAATAATTAGCTTCTCCTTTTAGGATATAGGCAGCAAAGATCGTTTTCTGTCCTTCATCTACATTCAGTATTTCAAAAGCTTTCTCCATCTCTTTCAACCATGCCCTGGCTGCAACTGGATCGGTTGTTCCTTCAAATTCAGGGGGTTTCAATGACTTAAAAGCACCGAATGAATTGGCTACAGGATTTAGTGGAGCTGGTGGTGGTTGAGGGTTCTGATGCATAGCTAAATTCTACCTCAATAAGTCCATAAATTGATTTAAGGGATCTCCTCCCTGGTCCCCTTCTTGATCAGCAAATTCATATTCTTCTTCTTCATAATCTGATTCATCAATAGCCCTTTCATTTTGTCTAATATTCTCTACGGTATGGCTGCCTTGGTCTGTAGCATTTGGATTTGATCTTGTATTTCTTCTAGGCGGCATGATTCTGTAAATAACAATATTCTCCATTAATTACCAAAATTAGGGCACAATATTCATTATTCCCATATTCCATAATATATCACTAATTAACAAATTTATATACTGCCATTTTAATTAACAACAAGGTATAAGATGACTTAAACAGAATATAAGTAAACAGCACTGGTTAAGATAAATACATCACATCCTGCGAATATCATTTTCATTACCATATATGCTTCATAATGTACACAGTTTAAACTTCAAAAGATACTGATACATGCTGATTCTGATACAAAAAAAGTACTACCAACAGTCCTCTAATCAAACTAGGATTAATACAGTAAACATACTAGACTAATCCTCCAAAATGACACCACTATGGTGATTATAGTCTGATCAGTGACTAAGAACTTCGAACTATAGATCATGGCAATCCTGCTCTGATAATATCCCTCAACTGAACCATAGCAGACGTAATAACCTGTTCTACCTCATCTCTCCACTCTGGTGCCCCTCTCCCTGCCGTCAACTCTCTAATGCGAACAAGTGATCGCATCTCTATGCTGATCATCACTACAGATATCCCCTCCGGAATCTGGGCTGCCCTGCCCGTAGGTCCAGCCAACCTCTGCAACAACATATCCACCATACGGCAGGACTCTAACAACTGTCCCTCCAAAAGCTGATTATCTGGCAATAGAGTAACATGAATAGCATCTCCTGCTGGTGGGTGGGCCTCTGGTAGGGGTGCCTCTACAGGTGAGGGTGGAGCTACAGGTGGGGGTGGATCATCAAAGGGGATTGTATCTGCCTCTGAATCCTCCGAAGGATCTGAATCCTCCAAAGGGTCTACCTCCTCCTCAGGGTCGTCCAATGGGTCTGGACTCGGTGTCAGTTATGGCACTGGAGCAGGTGGAACAGGAATCATCTGAATATCTCTAAACACCGGCTGCTCCTCTAACTCAGTCTCAATCCTAGGACGTCTAGGTGCTGGAACATCCTCCTCCGGAATCTCTGGCCTCACCCTAGAGAGACCTGCCTCACCCAACCCGACTGCTGGTCTCTGTCCCCTCACATATGACACTACTGCCATAGCTTCCAAATACTGCTGTCTATGCCCGACCCGGACTCTCCTCCTCAAACCTGCTACGATATACGAGGGAATCTCAATACCGTGCTCCTCTAACTGTACAGCCTCCTCCTCTGTAATCCCTCGCCACCCATCATGACTCGCCTCACCAGTCCACTCCTCCTCCTATAATAAAACATAACTCTTATTAGTAATAATATATAAAATCTTAATCCCTACTTAGGGTCAGTACTATATCCGATAGACCGACCTTGAACTCGATATGAGTTCACGCATTTTATCATATATATACATATATCTTTGCCTTATTAACACTCTTGTTCCTGAGCAGTATGACTCTGGGCTCTGACACCATTTCTATGACACCCCTAGATCCGGGGTCAGGGATCTAGGTCATCATGGTCCAATTTCCATTTAAACATATTACATTCTTGATACTTAAATAATTTAATGACATTATATATGCACACTATTGACCCCACACTTATAATAACACACACCAGTCATAAGCTCAGAGAACAGCATCCATCAATAAAAAAAGACAGTTAACTTAAAATTATAATTACAAACCCAGAATATTTAAGTAGCATTGTTGAAAATACTTCTGCAGGAAGCATATCAACAACCAAAATATATTACAACAGACTTTTGATTAGCTTACACACGTTTACTCATACCCTGGATATATATATATATATATATACATATATATATATAGGCTACCTCAGGAATAGGCGACAGATCCCTATCATATATCCCCGCCCTTACCCGCTTCCGGGGTGTGGTGCAACGTATAGGTGACTTCTGCTATAGCTGTGATATAAACATAGGCAAAAGTGAGCTAAAATAGCTCAGCAAGATAAAGTTTTAAATCCTGTTTGAAGTCGAACAATTTATAAAAGCTTTGGAAGTGTTGGTTGTTCATTTAACAAAGTTCTTTCAATAAAGAATAAACGATGAAGTTACAAAGTAAAGTAGGGAAAACATTTTCAGAAATATCTATATTTTGTTTGCGCAGCAATACACCAACATAAACTTCCTTGTTATTCATTATAAAGATATAATATCAATTTCTCTTCTAATTCCTTGATTCCATTCAATGTTTCATACCATTTTATTCTTTTCCAACATACTAATGTAATGAAACTTTGAGCAATTATTTAAGAGTTTAGGGGATCTTCATCATTTCCAGATACGACAGGATGATGATCAGTCGCCCAATACGTACCTGTTCCTGTTTACTACTAGTAGAAGGAATGACCCACTCCGGTAATCATCCCTGGAGGAAAGTTCTCCACAATCCCCCCTCGACAACACATGGGCCGGAATAAAATATTGCAAGCTGGACTGCATTAAACTCAGTCCAAAGATAGAATCCCCATTATCGAAGTTCTTATTGCATTTATTCCGAAAAATTTCCTTTTCATAATTCCATTTACCAAATTACCCCTTTTTATCCATAAAGTACCTTGCATTATTGGTATTCATAAATAATTTCAAAAATCAGAAACATGTCCATTGCATCGCAATAATATGTAATCATGTGTACATATATACATTTTCAACAAAACCATTTCCGGGAATTTTATAACTTAATAGAGTAAAGATAAAAGAACTCTTGCCTGGAAGGGTCGTAGGGGTAACGTGTCTCCGATCAGTCCAGTAATCTATAAACAATCCCAAAATTATTCAAGGTTAATCACTTAACATTTTTGAAAAGCTAAGTATATACTTTACTTAGGTTAAACTCATTTTCAAGTTAACTCATTGGACATCCCCCTAACATAACTCTTTATTATCATCATTATAATCAACACTAGCTTAGTATCAAGGCATTGCATGGTACTTATGCTTGGGGTAATTAAGTCATATAAGTTCTAGTGTCGATCGTTTACTATAAAAGATTATACCTCGCGAGTTATTGACCGTTTTCTAAGTGATTTCCCAATGTTATTACTAAGTACGCTCATAAAGGATCCGTTCGCACTTAACTTAGATTCGAACATTTTTATAAAATTGAAAAACGATCCAATTGACATGAGGTTTTCTCTCACACCTTCCTTATGATATCTAGTATTTAATCACCATGACTCGCAACCAAATTATTCATATTAAGGGGGTTCAATTCCGGTTAGGAACTCGTACTTACGGTTTTTAACCACTTTTAGTAAATCGGTCATAACTCCTAAACCGTAAGTCCATTTGTTTCGATTCTTTCACCAAAACGATCTATGACTCGAGAACTATAAGGATAGGTCAGGTTCTTGTTAAGGTTAGAGGTTATTTATCTCGGGTATGCTCTGTTTTAAAGGTTAATGAAATTTTGGCATTACGACGGCTGTAAATTGGATATTTCCAAAATCAAATCTTTCCAATAACCAAGGTTTCCACTCCAAATCACACATACATGTTATTTACCTTGGAACTAAGGCGAAGCACTGCCTTTCCGTTCATATAAACTACTTTAACAATTATCAATACCCAATCATAGTTATCATGCTTTAAACATACATAATAGCACTAAAACTCAAACAATTCTCATAATCCATCAAGGGTTTCAAGTATTATACCTTTGTTTCAAGCTTTATAAGGCTAATATACTCTTAAAATCCTTGAACCTTGCTTATAATATCCTTTAGAAGTCATACATCAAAGATCAAAAACAAAACAAGTTAGTAAAACACTATTCATCATCACTTTCTTCAAGCTTTTTGGACATGAAATACTTATTGGATAATCATAAGATTTTGCTCATACCTTCTACTCTTCTCCCTCTTTGATTTAAGCTATAGGTTGTAGAAAATGGTTGGTGCAATCTCCTTCCTCCCCTTTCTCTTTCACTTATGGCCGAGAGTTTCTCTAGGCTTAAGGTTTTGTTTTCTTTTTCTTTTATCAACTAATATCTCTTAATTACATGTATTATATCTATACTACTTTAGCTTCATCTAGTTTTTAATTTTTGTCAAGCATCCATTAGTGCCACTTGTCATCACCATGTTAAGCAAGTCCATTTTTGTAAAAATGCAACTTCATCATCCCTTTATTAGTTGACTTGCACTTAAGTCACTTGATTTCTCCTTTTTCCACAAATTTGATTCTCTTTGTAACTCGTTAATAAAATCAATACGAACTTAGAAATCCGTTCCGGGTACTTCTATATAATGTCGTCTAATAATATTCTCATTTCCACCGAAAACACTATTCACACTCTATTCTCTTTTTATTCCTTATATATTGTAAAAATGTCCTTGTCCCCTTTCGAGCGTTCCTTAACTCTTTCTCGGAACCACTGAACTAATAATAGATATTGATTTGGATGACATGAGAATATTCTTCTTCCTTGGAATTACCATATCTTACTTCCCTGGGAGATAGATTATTCTTATCTAAGTTGTCAGTCAGTTGCATGGTTCATGGCATATAAGCAATTGAATCCAAATCCATTCCATAATCATTCATTATAACCACCGTTACACTTATACTCCATTACATAATAAAAGTTTTAATTCTTCCAAAAATCTAGGTTCTTACACTTGGGCTCTTGATACCATGATAAAATATTCACAAGTACTTATCTTATTCAATCATAAAGGCATAAAACCTTAATTCGTTACAATAAAAAGATCGTTTAGATAACCAATATCTAATCGTAATGAAGGAAACTATCCATTTTCCCTTATAAGAATTACAGTAACTTCCGTATTACATCATAATATATAATACGTCAACACATTTTTTAGTTTCTTAAGATACCATTTCATAAAATAAACAGTTGTGAAGTCAGGACCATCTTGGAGGCCCTAATTTCTACATTAAACATTTTGTAAATTTTTTTGAATATGCAAATTTTAAATTTGTATTCTTTTATAAAAATATAATTTTTTTCTTAAAATACGATTTTTATAAATTCTTTATTGTTAAAATGTGACTAACAACCAAATGCATCTAAATTTTTAAAAAAATGAATAAAAGAATATATATATATATATATCTGAATAAATACTGCAAATTTTAAATTTAAATATCAAAATTCCAATCTTTAATTTTAATACTTACAAAATACAAACCAAAATTTACATTTTCGAAGATGTGTCTTGTTTACATACTAATGCTACATATCAAATTAAATTTTTCTAGACCTCCAATCTATGCTCCAAAATTTATTAAATAATATCAGTAATGAGTGAAAATAAAAAATTGTTATTCAAATACTTTTCTAAAATTTAAATCACAATAAATATTATACATACATACATATATATATATATATATATATATTATATGTATGCAAGAAAAATACGATCACAACATATTTGATGGCCCTGGCAAAGATATATGCAAAATAATGATAAATAACTAATAATCAATCTTGGCAAACTTTCATCAAGCAATCAATACTATACTACAATACGCAAAAGAGGATATGTTATCTGTTGAAGATCCTGTCGCTCATATTGAAAACTTTTTGAAGATTTGTGACACTATTAGGTATGATGGAGTTTTTGATGAGGTCATTCGCCTTCGATTATTCATTTTTTCACTAAGGGATGGAGCTAAAAATTGGTTATTTTCATTACCTTCAAATTCCATTACTACATGGGAAGACTTACTTACTACATGGGAAGACTTACGTATTAAGTTTCGTAGTAAGTTTGTCTTGCAAGAGGAAACGTCAAAGTTAGTTGTTGCAATCTTAAAGTTTACTCGGTAAAGGAAAAGAACATTGATGGACACAGCTGTTGTGGAATAAAATCGAGGGTTCGTACGTATTTAATGCTAGGGTTGGTGAGCTTCGAGCTTTAGTGGCTGTTCTTGCGTTCGAGACTGATCGGTCCTCACAAGATGCCTACGTATCTCTGTATTGCTAGAGAATCAAGCCAACGTAGTTCTGAGAATGAGGGGTTTGACCCTTTATATAGGCTGAGAAGCCTCAGAATTATAGTAGAGTTAGGTGACTTAGTGGGCAAGTCAGCCTTGAGGAAGGTTCTAGACTTCCTCCTTGTAGGAGTCTGTTTTCTTGTATGACTATGTGCCTTGGAGGCTACTCTTTGGAGAGATAATATCCTTATTTGACTTGTATTTCCCAGCTGTTAATTATCCCTCAATATTAATTACGAAATTAATATCTAATTAGGGTTTTCGGGCCATTTGATGGGCCCCACGCTTGGACCATACCGGGTCTAATTAATGCCACATTTAATGTGTCTTTAGGGCTTACTTTTATCCCATATCATTTGCCCCCCAACTTCTAGGAAAACTGATCAGGTTTTCCTTGAAGTTTTAATGGTCTTTTCCAAGACTTGGGTCTGGGTTTATAATTGTACACTAGTGTTTCACGAGTATCGTCTTAATGTAAAGGGTGGAGCGACCTACACGTTTACGACAATTTGCCTTATTCGAGGCTAAACAATTATTTTCAAGTAACTTCTGTTATTGGATTTTTGTCCATTCAATATGAAGGAATCATCCATAGTACTTCCCGTATCGTACATATATTTCAGAGTTATATAGTACCCACAGGTATTTTTCTTATAAAAATTCCATGTCCACGAAGATTTGATGTCCAAAAATCAATTTTTCAGAATAAATTTCGAACAAAACTGAAATTTTTCGACCAGAATTTCGACCAAGAATTCGACCAAAATTTTGGTCGAAATAAGGGCTTCAAAAAATCCTGATCGAAGGGATTTTCGACCAGGATTCTGGTCGAAGTATGTGTTCCATTTTTCTCTGCTCGAAGACCTTTTCGACCAGGATTCCTGATCGTTTCGACCAGGATTCTGGTCGAATTAAGCTTCCAAACTTTTCTTGGTCGACAGCCTTTTCGACCAAGATTCCTAGTCATTTCGACCAGGATTCTGGTCGAATTAAGCGTACAAATTCTTCTTGGTCGACAGCCTTTTCGACCAAGATTCCTAGTCATTTCGACCAGGATTCTGGTCGAATTAAGCGTCCAAATTTATCTTGGTCGACAGCCTTTTCGACCAAGATTCGTAGTCATTTCGACCAGGATTCTGGTCGAATTAAGCGTCCAAATTTATCTTGGTCGACAGCCTTTTCGACCAAGATTCCTAGTCATTTCCACCAGGATTCTAGTCGAATTAAGCGTCCAAATTTCTTCTTGTCGAACACATTTTCGACCAGGATTCCTAGTCATTTCGACCAGGATTCTGGTCGAATTAAGCGCCCAAATTTCTTCTTGTCGAACACATTTTCGATCAGGATTCTTGGTCGTTTCGACCAGAATCTTGATCGAAATAAAGTCCTCAAAGTTTTCGGCCTTTTTCTTGATGGGCCTTTCTACTTTTGGGCCTTCGAGGCTTTACATGTTTGGAGTGTGTATTTTTATAAAAATACCTTCTTTCTTTGGGCCTGACCCCATGGCCATAATGGGCCTGTCCAGGCTATTCTCAGTTCAAATTTCAAATCTTTCGTTAGGGTTTGGGTTTGATATTTCTTCAAAATATCTTAGATATTTCTTCAAAATATCTTTGATATTTCTTCAAAATATCTTTGATATTTCTTCAAGATATTTTTCTAAGAACGTTCCAGAATTGGGCTTTAATTTGGGCCGGTTTCGTGGGCCTTAGGTAGGTCAATTTTGGAATTCTGACCGGTCACCGTAGGTTTTCTGACCGTTTGAGAGTATTCCAACTGGTTGTTCATTCCTATATAAGAGTGAGAGTTGAGAATTCATTTTTCACACTCTCACTTCTCACTTCACATTTTCATCTTTGAGCTCTCAACTTTTAGCTAAGAAGTCTCTCTCCCAAATTCCGTTTGGAGTTTTTCTCGGCTAATTCCGGCCTTCATCTCCGGTCATCTTCTCCGTTTTAAGTCGAGAATCTCAAGCTGTCATCAATGGCGGACAAAGCTCAAGCTCGCCTTATGAAAATGAACTCAGCCTCTTCCAAAGGTACCATCCAAATTCGCTTTCCTTACACCTCTCTTTTAGATATGTTAAATGAAAGAGCAGACGACTATCCCTCCTTAGCTAAGTTAGATGCGTATGATTGTTGTAATACATATCACGATACAGACGGAATTATTAGATATAACAAGTTGTATAAAATTAGAAAACCTTATAAACTCGTCCCAGCTGGGCCGGGTGACAGGCCTTGTCATTGGAGGCCCAATGCCTTGTGTATCTATAGGGAGTGTTTAGTAGCGGGCCTCCGTTTCCCTTTTCATGAGTTTATCCCCCGCCTTTTAGCTCACATTCAGTGCAGCCCTTGCCAATTACCCCCAAACGCATGGAGAATAATCCTGTGTTTTATGGTTTTGTGTCTAAGGCAAAACCTTCCTTTATCTGTTACCCTTTTTCGCAAAATTTTCCAAATTTACAACAGCCCTGCTTTATATTCTGGCTGGGTATATATCAAACTTCGCCCCAAAGTCCCCCTATCTTTAATGTTAAATCAGTACCAGACAACAACCCTGGTTGGAGGAAAGAGTTTGCTTATCTTGAGTGGGAGGGTGCTGACTGGGGTACCCTCTTTAGAAAAACCTTTTCGAAGGTTTCAGATGAAAATGCTAAGGGAATCACCCTTAGTACCGAGGATCAGGCTGCTTTTGACATTTTAACCAAAGGCGATGGTATGTCTATAACCTGCCAAAGCCTCATAAATGAAGAATCTCTGAGGGCAGTAGGCCTCTCACAAGTTTCCGAACGGGGTAACTTCCTTTCTTGCCTTTGTTTTTTTTTCTATTTTCATACTTGACTTATTCAATCGTGTTTCCATTCATGTCATTTCAGTTGCAAAGATGCTTGTGGAAGCTTCCCCTGATCCAGATAACGAAACTTCGAGGATGGCCTGGGCAAAGCGGAATGCCGATCCTCTAGAGAAAGGAACTGAGCCCGCGTTCTTACGTGCTCATAAGGTCCAAAAAGTGGACCTTAAATTTGGTGATATAGCAGACTTGGAGGGGAGCTCTCAAGTAAACGTCCAATCTTCTATTTTTAGGCCCTCCTGGGGCTTCAGGAAGCGGGACTCCGTCGTGGGTTCGACCAAGCACGCTATGGACTGGTCTATTAACTCGATCACCCCTCCAGACTACAAAGACTTGGTTGTCAATGGAGGCATCGGGGAATCAGAGGCACTTGGTTCTCAAGCCTTAGCTGTGGTAGGTCTCAAACCTCGCATTCTTTAAATTTCGTACTTATTTACTTTACTCTAACATAATTATTGTTTCTGTGCACAGGCCAACGTTCACTTCCAGAGTTCTCTCTACCACGCTAAAGCTTGGAAGGAGAAAGCCAAGGGGTATGAATTTGAATCTCAAAAGAAAAGCCTTGCTATCAACCATCTAGAGGAGAAGCTCAAAGATAAGGATGGGGAGCTGGCCAGTGCTCGGGCAGAGTTGGTAGCTTTGAAGGATGACATAGAGAAGATCATCGATGACTATTTGGATTCTGATGAGTACAAGACCCTCATGGATCAGCACGATGAGCTGCTATTTCCTGGCCAATTTTCCGAGGGTTGGAATAAGGCCATTGAGGCAGTTCTGAGGAGCCATCTTGGCTTATTCCAGCCTTCAGACTTCGTGAGCCCCCATCTTCCTGCCCCATTATTAGTTAACGAGCCTGGTGCCAGCGAAGAGTTGTTCGGGGAGGATGATGCTTTGGTCAAAGAGCATGCTACCACTACCACTTCAGCCTTGGATCCTAAGCTTCCTCTAGTTCGGTCTAGTCCTGCTAATTCTGCTGCGGATGGATCCACTACAGACACTAGCTCCGAGGATGATTCTCCTGCTAAGGAGGCCCCTAAGGCCTCTTAAACCTTATTTACTTATCTTTTTGCTCATTAGAACTCTTTGTTTTTGCCATTTGACTTAATAGCCTTCGGGCCTTTATTTGTGTAACTTTTAATTTAACTATTTATGCAGTTAGTTTCTGTTGTGTTCATTTTTCTTGCCTTTGCTCATAGTTTGTTAAACTTTAGAATTTTTCGAGTACTTGGCCCCCTGTCTGGTACTAAACTCATAAGCTAGTTCAACATTTGTCTTTCGTGTTTATTTTAACAAGGAGGAATAACTCATAGAGAAAACAGAATAGATTCCATTATGCTGTCAAAGGACATCAATAAAATGGGTTCAACCCTTACATAGATACTCTATCTCCTACTGGGGGCAACATGCTCTATAATGGTTTCATTCGAACCTTATTCCTAATAAATAGATAAAAGTCCAAGCCTTTGTCAAAAGAACTTAAACATAATAAACTTTGAGGTTCACAGCATGCCAAGTTCGGGGCACCTCAACCCCGTCCAAGGTTTCTAACTTGTAGGATCCTCATCCTAACACCTTTCTGACTAGATACGGTCCTTCCCAGTTTGGTGCTAGCTTTCCTTTCTGGCCGACTCCTGAGGCTTCAATCTTCCTTAGAACCATGTCGCCTTGTCGAATGAATCTTTCCTTAACTCTCTGGTTGTAGTGAAAAGAGGCTCTCTTCTGATATTCAGCATTTCTAGCATTGGCTTCATCTCTAACCTCGTCAATTAAGTCAAGGGCAAGTCTCATCCCTTCTTCATTAGTTTCTGGTTCATATGCCTCAACTCGAGGTGACGCTTGCATGATCTCTAAAGGCACAACTGCCTCAGCTCCATAAGCCAGCAAGAATGGGGTTGCTCCAGTTGTCACTTTACAAGTGGTACGGTATGCCCAAAGTATGGGCAGCAATTCCTCTACCCAAGTGTTCCTAGAGCGTTCGACCCTCTTTTTCAGTCCATCAAGGATAATTCGATTAGCTACCTCAGCTTGCCCATTAGCTTGTGGATGTGCCACTGAGGTAAAACGAAGCTCAATTGCATTCTCTTCACAATACTTCTTGAACTCTTCATTATTGAACTGTGTCCCATTGTCTGTTACAAGGATTCGTGGGATTCCATACCTGCAGATTATGTTCTCCCAAAAGAACTGGGCAACTTGTTTGGTGGTTATCTTGGCCAGAGGTTTAGCCTCAATCCACTTAGTGAAGTAATCAATGGCCACTATCAAGAACTTCCTTTGTGCTGAAGCCATGGGAAAAGGACCAAGTATATCCATCCCCCACATCACAAACGGAATAGGAGAGTTAATTGAAGTTAACATCTCAGGCGGTTTCCTTACAATTGGAGCATGTTTTTGATATCTCACACATCTCTTGACATAGTCTTGTGCATCAGCCAACATCTCCGGCCAATAGAACCGTAAACGAATGATCTTGTGAGCTAGGGCTCTGCCCCCCAAGTGTTGCCCACAGATCCCTTCATGAACTTCCTCCAATGCTTTTCTTGCCTCTTGAGGCCTTAAACACTTCAAGTATGGGATGACGAACGACCTTTTGTACAGAATGCCCTCAATCAAAGCGTATCTCAATGCTCTTACTGAAAGTTTTCGTGCCTCCAAGGCATTGTCTGGGAGCCACCCGGTTTCAAGGTGAGCTTTGATAGGATCTATCCAAGAGCCCCCTATATCAATTGGTGCCACTAATTTCGAGTTAACGGTCGGGGCCTTCAAGACCTGGAAGTAGACACTCCCAGCATAATTTTCTATCTCGGAAGAAGCGAACTTAGACAGGGCATCGGCCTTAATGTTTTCTTCTCTTGGAATGTGCTCAACATAGCACTCCTCAAACTGAGTCATAACAGCCTTTACGACTCTCAGGTATTTCGCCATAGTCTCGTCCTTAGCTTCGAATTCACCATTTACTTGTGATACCACAAGCCTTGAATCTCCACAAACTTTGAGATTTTTGACCCTCATGATTCTAGCCAAACCCAAACCAGCTATTAATGCCTCATACTCCGCTTCATTGTTGGTAGTAGGAAAATCCAACTTTAAAGCATACTCAGCTGTGAACCCATCGGGGCTTTGCAAAACCAAACCTGCACCACTAGATTTTGTTTTTGATGCTCCATCAAAATAGAGCACCCAATATTCCTTCAGATCAGGTGTAAGTTGCTCTTCTTTTTTCTCTTTCCCAGGGGTAGTCACTATCTCTTGCCCCCCCGACTTCTTGGTTGTTAATAGTGCATTCAACCACGAAGTCAGCGAATTCCTGAGCCTTAATGGCTGTTCGAGGCTTATATGTGATATCAAACTCTTCTAACTCAATCGCCCACTTGATTAGCCTTCCACTGGCCTTAGGGCTATGCAATATGTTTCTCAACTGCTGGTTTGTCAGAACTTGAATCTTATGTGCCTGGAAGTAAGGTCGCAACTTCCTCGAGGCAGTCACTAATGCCAAAGCAAACTTTTCTATGGGTGAGTAATTCAACTCAGCCCCATGCAACACTTTGCTCATATAGTAGATAGGTTTCTGGACTTTCTCCTCTTCCAGAATGAGGACAGCACTCAAGGCTTGTTCAGATATCGCCAGGTATAGGTAAAGAGTCTCCCCAGGACTTGGTTTGGTCAACAACGGGGCTTCGGCCATGTATTTCTTCAGCTGTTCAAAGGCCTCTTGGCTCTCAGGAGTCCATTCAAAATTTTTCACCTTCTTTAATGCTTGGAAGAAAGGCAAGCACTTGTCACCTGATTTGGAGATGAATCTCCCTAGGGCTGCCACTCGGCCCGTTAACTTCTGTACATCCCGTATAGAACGGGGTGGTTCCATGTCCAGAATCGCTTTGATCTTGTCAGGGTTGGCCTCTATGCCTCTCTTTGAAACCATCAGACCCAAAAATTTGCTTGATCCAACGCCAAAGGCACACTTGGCTGGACTCAACATCATTTTATGGTGCCTCAGCACTTCGAATGCCTCTCTGAGGTGCTTAATATGGTCCGCCCTGACCAAGCTTTTAACCAGCATATCATCAACATAGACCTCCATGGTTTTTCCAATCAGATGGGTGAATATCTTATTCACCAGTCGTTGATAGGTAGCTCCTGCATTCTTTAGACTAAAATCTATAACAAGGTAGCAGAAAACACCAAAGTCAGTTATGAAGGATACCTTTGGGATGTCATCCTTGTGCATCCTAATCTGATTGTAGCCACTGAATCCATCCATGAAACTCAACATTTCGTTCCCAGCCGTGGCATCTATTAATGTGTCAATCCTTGGTAAAGGGAAGCAATCCTTAGGGCATGCGTCATTCAAGTCGGTGAAGTCTATACACATCCTCCACTTACCGTTGGCTTTCTTGACCATCACAGGGTTAGCCAACCATTCAGGGAACTGAATCTCCTCAATAAAAACAGCTTCCAAGAGTTTGTCCACCTCTTGCTTAATGGCCTCTTGCCTTTCTGGAGCAAAATTCCTCTTCTTCTGCTTTATGGTCTTTCGCTTGGGATCGACATTCAATTTATGAGTTATGAGTTGGGGATCAATCCCTGGCATATCAACCGCTGTCCAGGCAAACACATCACTGTTTTCTTGTAAGAATGTTATCAATTTGCCCTTCAAGGGTTCCTTCAGAGAAGCTCCTACATAAGTAACTTTTCCAGGGTCGCCCAACTCTAGAGGTATGGGAACCAAGTCCTCTGCTGACCTTCCTCAATGTTCATCATCACCACGGACATCCATGTCTTCAATCGGGAGTACCTGTCCCCCGGCTCCATCAGCTCTCAAAGCAGCCACATAGCAACTCCTGGCCATTTTCTGATCTCCTTTCTGTTCCCCAACACCATTCTTGGTTGAAAATTTGACCTTCATGTGATAGGTAGAGGCAACAGCCTTGAACGCATGAAGTCCGGTCCTCTCCAAGATTGCATTGTACGTCGAGGTAGCCTTAATCACCAGAAAATTCAACATCTGGGTGGCTTCCTTAGGTTCTTGCCCTAATGTCACGGGCAGCTGAATAGTCCCTTCAACCTTGGACTCAACTCCGTTAAACCCGTAGATAGGCATGTTAGTCGGGGTCAATTGAGAGTCAGTGTACCCCATTTTTATAAAAGCGTCATGAAACAGAATTTCAACGGAAGCTCCATTGTCTATCAAGACTCGCTTCACCTCCGAGTTTCCAATCACAGGAGTTATGACGAACGGGTAACTTCACCCCTTCCAAGTCTGAGTCAGCAAAACTAACCGCTACCTCAGTTTTTGCACGCTTCGGGGCCTCTCCCACGATGTGCAACACCTCTCGGGCATAAGCCTTTCGAGAGTTCCTAGTTGTCCCGGCCGCAGTCGGGCCTCCTGAGATCATGTTGATTACTGGCCCTCGGGGCTGTAGGTTACGATCTTGATCGTCATCCCTTCTATTATAGTCTCTTCTCTGATTACCACGGTCTTCACCCTTAGTGAAGTGTCTCAGCTTCCCTCTACGGATCAAAAACTCGATCTCTTCTTTGAGTTGCTTGCAATCGTCAGTGTCATGCCCCACATCTCAATGGAATCTGCAATACTGATTCTGGTTTCTCTTTGCAGGATCACCCCTGAGTGGCTTCGGCCATCTGAAATCCTTATCATTCTCAATGTCCAACAAGATTCGACTCCTAGGAGTATTCAACCTTGCATACTCAATGAACCTTGACCCTTGGTTCTTCTTAGGGGCAGAGTCGGAGTCCTCGCTAGTTCGGGGATACTTGTCCCTAGCATCATACTCTTGATCATCATAATCCTGGTCTTGCTTTCGCTTCTTGGAGTCAATGTTACCTCCTCCTCCACCTATGGTGGTTTCTTTCTTCAAGGTATCCTCAGCTTTAATATACTTATCAGCCCTTCGTTGGAGCTCAGCCATGTTCTCAGGGGGATGCTTCGCCAATGATCTCTTGAAGAAGAGGTCAGTGGTTCCGTGTTCCAGGGCTACCATTGCCACCTTATTTTCCAAATCAGTGATATTCAGGGTCTCCTCGGTGAATCGCTTGAGGTAATCCCTCAGATTTTCATTCTTTCCTTGCACCACATACATAAGAGATGCGGAGCTCTTCTCATGCACCCTTCTGCTAATGAATTGGCTAACGAAAGTGGCACTCAACTCCTTAAAAGAGCCAATAGAGTTCGCAGGCAATCGGCTATACCATCTCTGAGCCATGCCCGACAGGGTTTGGGAGAACGCTCTGCACTTTAGGGTATCACTTGCAGGCAGCAGCAGCAGTGTGCTTGAGAACGTCCTGACGTGATTTGCGGGATCACCCGTTCCATCATAAGCCTTAATTGTCGGCATCTTAAACTTCCTAGAAATATGAGCATTCATCACCTCCTCAGTAAACGGGGGTGTGGGATCATCAAGATCTCCAAGTAGCATGAGATCCTTGGGGTTACTCCTAGGGGTTTCCACCCTCATAGCTTCTCTTGTTGGGACATCAACCCTCTTCTATCTTCTTGAGGACCTTTCCAAATCTATAACGGGAATCCTTCCTGAGATTGGAGGGGGTCGAATCAGACTCTGTCTTGCCTGTTCTCTTGCTATGTCATCCTTTAGCCTTTGGATCTCAGCCTCATGAGCCTTAATCCTCTCCTCAGCCATTTGTGGAGGTCCATCATGGATTCCTTGGGTCCTCACCCGAGGTTCTCTGCTAACACGTCGCCTCCTTGGATGTTCATCACGATCATCATCCTCAGATGACGAATCATCAAAATAGGGGCCAGAGTAGTCGTCCTGATAAGGACCCAATCCTCTAATATAGGGTGGATCCTGTGTTTGCATGGCATGTCCGCTTGGCCCTGCTCCCCGAGCAGCTGGAGAGTGGTTAGGCAGACCATACCTCGGGTTAGTATTCAAGGGGAGATCCGTGGTGTGGATCTATACCCCTGGTGGTGGGATGTCAGGATTAAAAATAGGAGAGACCACCATCTGAAGAGGGTTGGTTCCTCGTCCTGCTTGGTCGATCAGAGGCCGCGTACTCTCAACGTGGGGAATCGCCCCTGTTTGTTGAGAAACTTGAGACTGGGTGATCACCCCTAATGCTGGGGGCACCTGTTGGATGATCGCCCCTGATGCTGGGGGAGCCTGTTCGGTCAGGGGTGGAGCAGAGCTGAGTGGCACGGCCTCAGTTACAACTGGTGTTGTTCTTCGTGTTTGAACCATGGTTGATGTTGTCTTCCCACAGACGACGCCAAATGTTGTGGAATAAAATCGAGGGTTTGTACGTATTTAATGCTAGGGTTGGTGAGGTTCGAGCTTTAATGGCTGTTCTTGCATTCGAGACTGATCAGTCCTCACAAGATTCCTACGTATCTCTGTATTGCTAGAGAATCAAGCCAACGTAGTTCTGAGAATGAGGGGTTTGACCCTTTATATAGGCTGAGAAGCCTCAGAATTATAGTAGAGTTAGGTGACTTAGTGGGCAAGTCAGCCTTGAGGAAGGTTCTAGACTCCCTCCTTGTAGGAGTCTGTTTCCTTGTATGACTATGTGCCTTGGAGGCTACTCTTTGGAGAGATAATATCCTTATTTGACTTGTATTTCCCAGCTGTTAATTATCCCTCAATATTAATTATGAAATTAATATCTAATTAGGGTTTTCGGGCCATTTGGTGGGCCCCATGCTTGGACCATACCGGGTCTAATTAATGCCACATTTAATGTGTCTTTAGGGCTTACTTTTAGCCCATATCAACAGCTGTTGATGACACTTATAAATTTTTATGGGATGTTATGAAGGAATATGTTGAAGGGAAAGTGGTTGCTCCACTTTCGATGCATTCGCCAGGTTGATTTAAAAGAAGGTCAAGCTAATGACCTTAAACAAGCGCTTCTTGGGAGGCAACCCAAGGTCCTGCAATTTGCAAAGACTATTATATAAAGAGAACCTGGAGCGTAAAGCTTAATTCAATGGAGCCAACAAATTAAACCTACTTCAATTATTTTTCGAAGACACTTCATGCGATTTACTAGGGGAGTATTTCTAACCTTCATTTATATAATTATTTTTTATAATATTCTTTTTGTATTTTATTTTTAGGATTGTTAGATTTTTTTTTCATTTATTAAATTATTCATTGAGGACAATGAACCATTTAAGTGTTGGGATGCGTTCTTAATATTTTTAAAAAAATCAAAAAAATAAAAAATTTTAAACTTTTTGTATATAATTGCCTCGTCTCAAAAGTATGTTAGCACAGATAAGTACTCATTGTGTAGATTAATTTCGCATGATAAATTCTAAGTGTCACATTCATGAAAAATCATTTGATACTTGTTAATTCCTTGTGTATAACGACCTAGAAAATTTCGATTTTTAATAATATTTATTTATTATAAATTATAAATTATATTATGTGAATATTGTTGTAAAGGTGAAATGTGTGTGAGATGCTGTTTATGTGATTATTTGATGATTTGGGTAAGCTGTGAAGATTGGTTTATTTTTTTTTTTTTTTTGAGGATTTTAATATATTTAAATCATGCATTTTTGATCCTCTGTAAATTTTATAAAATTATCGGAGGAATTAAAAATCATGAAATCTTTTGTAATATTATCTTTATAATATTATTTAGTTTTTAATATGGTTGGGTGAATTAATTTGGATGTTTCGGTATTTTAAAATGATTTTAGAGTTTTATTGCATTTAAAGGATCAAAACTTGAATTGTATTAGTTTAAGAGAGAAAACAAAATGCTCCGTTCTCTCTCTAAAAACCTTAGCCGCTTTTCTACTTTTTTAACCTTCTTTTATTTTCCGCTCACCGGAAAACACTAAAATTGGTATGTTGACCTTCCCTTTCTCCTCCTTTCTCCAACCTAATTTCTTCACGCTCCCCTTTTTCTTAATCATCTCTTCATCCTCTTCAAGCTCTTGTCACTTTTAATCCCGATTTGTAAGGTTAGGATTTTCGATGGGGTCACGCAACTCTGAACACTCTGGTTCGATGGATTCGGATGAATTTATCGCATTTGTTGGTCACAACTATGCTACCCCTCCTATTAATGTCCAACCTCAGTTACCTTTTGAGGCTGGAAGTGGGTCTCTTAATTCTTAAGAAGTTATGGGCGAACCGTTGTCCCCTGAAGCATTAGCTCGTATGAGAGCGAGCTTAATTTAATCCTCAATAGTGGGTCAGTACAAGCAGCCACGGGTCCAATTGTTGATTCATCAGGAGCTAGCCATGCTCTCTCACCAGAAGAGGTCACTTCGGTTGCTAAACCAACAGGTATTCCAACTCCAACTTTAGATCCCACAAATTTGGAGAAGGGACAAACTAGTGGAGTTAAAAAGAATGTATCTTGGAGCAATGTTGTTAGCAAAAACATCCCAACTGTTGAGATTAATAATGATGAGACTTTTAACAACATGATTTCGTATAATGAGGATGGTTCAGTTAATATACAGCCACCTGCTGACTTTCATGTTCGTGCTCACAAACAGTGGGAGTCTAGTCCAATTGGCTATTTTATAGGTGGTAGTTTTGCTTTCAGGTTTGTTAAGGAACAGGCATTTAGACTGTGGAAAACCAGGGGCCTATCCAAAGTGTATTATAGTTCCAAGGGCTATTTTACATTTCGATTTAACAATGTACACGAGAAGGATGCTATTTTGAATCTGAATACTGTTACAATGGGTGGTAAGACTTTGTTCTTGCAACCGCGGATGGAAGGTTCGAAATTTAAAAAAAATATTGTCACCAAGGTTCCATCCTGGATAAGATTGGTCGATGTACCACAATCGTTTTGGAGTCGTGAGGGCCTTACTTCTATTGCAAGGGCTGTAGGTAAGCCTCTGAAGTTTGATGAAGCGACAACTAAGTTTGAACCTCTGAAGTATGCTGGTGTTCAAGTGGAACTAGAATATGGAGGACCTAGACTTGAGTATGCGTGGGTAGACGTCGTGTGTAATGGTGTTAAAGATCGAGAGAAGGTTGAAATTTTGTACCCTCAGCTACCGTATTTTTGCAGCTTATGTAAGGCTTTTGGCCACTCTTTGGCTAGATGTCTGGACAACCCTGAGGCAGTTAGGCCATCAAAACAGGCGAACCACCATCAGAAAAAACAGCGTAGAGAAAATGACAGTGATGCAAACCAGGGTAATAGTTCAAATCAAACGGGGGATTCTTCTCCCCCTGTTGACAATTTGCTCATTTCCCAGGGAATGGTACCTTATGTTATTGGGCAATTTGTTGGTTGTGATGTTGTTATGGACGAAGACCAAATTCTTGCTGAAGAACGGGCTACTAAAAATGCTGACGGAAATGATATGAGCATTGTGGAAATTGCAAGTGACCTACATAATATGGAAAATAATGTTGCTGAAGACACTTCAAAACTTGATGATGAGGATAACCTGGATGAATTTGATTAAAATGTTAACCCATCCCCTGTTTATGCTTTGCCTATTGCATCAATTAGCCCCATTATTGACAACAACCTGTTTGAAATGTTAAACTTGCTAGAACCGGGTGAAATCCCGACAATGCCTGCAGACTCACCAATCAAACGGAAAAGAAGACAGAGTAATTCACCTCAGAAACCAACAACAACTGTGGTCATAGATGCAAATGCCCCTGGAAATCCAGCAACCACTGAAAAGAAGCAGGTTCTTCAGATTACTGAATGAAAACATGGGCATTCTGAGATTCCCATCAAACGAAGCCTGAGGCTAGCAGGAAAGCTAGCTAACCAATCTTGTCAATGAATTTCGGAATTTGGAATGTAAGGGGCTTGAATAAAAGCTCCCATCAAAAGGAGGTATTTAACTTTATATCTCAAAATCATTTAAGTTTTATGAGCTTGGTGGAAACAAAGGTTACGGTTGATAATTTTCCGCTTATTTCGAAACGTATTCATAAAAATTGGAAGTGGTTTCACAACTATGAGGAGCATCACTATGGTAGAATATGGGTTGGTTGGGACCCCTCCATTTGGTCTGTTGTGCTTCACTCTAAGTCCCCACAACAGATAACCTGTTTGGTTACGTTTTTAGAAAAACAGCTTACCTTCTGTGCAACTTTTGTCTATGCTTTAAATTAGGACCACCAAAGATTGCCGCTCTGGAAAGAAATTGAGGATCTGAGCCGTCTGATTTCTATTCCTTGGTGCGTCTCTGGGGATTTCAATTGCATTCTTGCTTTGAATGAGGTCAAAGGTGGTCGAGAACATTGGACACCTGGTATGCAGTCCTTCTTAGATTGCACTACTAACTCTTTGCTGGGTCATTACAAGACTACTGGTGCTTTGTTTACTTGGACGAACAAACGAACTCCTTCGAACCTTGTCCAAAAACGTCTTGACAGAATGCTTTGTAATGATCATTGGTTTAATACTTTCAGTGAGGGTTTTGTCATAGTTAAAAACAAAGGTATAATGGACCACTGCCCTCTTTTGTGTTTGATTCCTATGCAGTTGGAAAAGATTCGCAAACCCTTTCAATTTTTCAATTTCATGAAGGATCTAGATGGCTTCTTACCTGCTGTTTCTAAAGCCTGGGAAACTCAGTGGTTTGGTGATCCAATGTCCATTCTTGTCCGTAGACTTAAAGATGCAAAAAGAGAATTAATTGTTTTAAATAATACTCATGGCAATGTCCATAGTAATGTCACTGCTGCTCGTTCTGCCCTGTGTGAAGTTCAGGATTCCTTGCTTCAAGATGGTGCTAGCTCGGTTCTCTTAAAACAAGAATTGGATGCTATCAATCACTTAGAGACAGCTATGCTTCAGGAGGAGGCGTTCCTTTTGCAAAAATCCCGAGTTAAGTGGCTCACGCTTGGTGATGGGAACACAAAGTTTTTCTTTAACCAAACTAGAGCTAATTGGAACAGCAACAAGCTTATGGCCATTAATAACTTGGATGGGGTCACTGTTGTGGGGCATAAACAAGTATCCCAAGTTGCGGTTGATTTTTTCCAAAATTCTTTAGGGGAATCTCAGCAACTTCCTCCATTTGACTTTAACATTATTTCTTATGCCACGATTTCCAGTGTTCAAGCTGCTGTTTTAGAGGCACCTATCACTAATGAAGTTATTTGGGATACAATCAAATCTATGAAAAAAAATAAGGCGCCTGGTCCAGATGGATACACAGTTGAATTCTTTATTGCAGCATGGGAAATTGCTGGAGAAGATTTTTGTAATGCAATTAAAAGCTTCTTTGATACTTCTATTATGCACAGGGCTGTGAATGCTTCGAGTATAGCACTGGTTCCTAAGGTTCCAACTCCCTCAAACATGTCTGAATTTCGCCCTATATCCCTTTGCTCGATACCCTACAAATGCATCACTAAGATCCTTGCCACTCGTCTGAAAGCAGTAGTGCTTAGCTTGGTTAATATTTCCCAGTCTACTTTCATACCAGGTCGTAACATTACAGATAACATCCTTATGGCGCAGGAACTGTTTAGAGGGTATCATCGTGATGCTGGTCCTCCCAAATGTGGTTTAAAGTTGGACCTTCGAAAGGCATATGATTTTTTGCATTGGGATTTTATCAAGGGTGCTTTGAGCAGACTTGGCTTTCCTGGTAAATTCACTGACTAGATTTTTGCTTGCATTTCAACTCCTACATATTCTGTAAAAGTGAATGGGGCTTTGTGTGGTCAGTTTAAGGGAAAAAAGGGTTTACGCCAAGGCAATCCTATTTCCCCTTATCTCTTTTCGCTTGCCATGAATGTTCTTTCTTGCATGTTAGCTGACATCCCCTTGAGGTTTAAATATCACTGGAAATGTAAGGACTTGAAGTTGACTCACCTGTTTTACGTTGATGATGTGTTGTTATTTTGTAATGGTAATAGTGATTCAATGTCCCACCTCATGAATTGCGTTCATAGGTTTGCTATCTCGAGTGGTCTACACCCTAGCCTGGCTAAAAGTACAGTTTTCTTTGGCAACTGCAGACCAGACTTCATTACTTGGTTTGATCAAAACTTCAGGATTGATCACGGTGTTCTACCTGTTAAGTTCTTGGGTGTTCCTTTGATCTCGTCTATGTTAAGCCACAACAACTGCATCCCTCTTCTGGAAAAGGTTACTGCGCGAATTGGTTTTTGGACCTCTTTACTTTTATCGTTTGCAGGTAGAGTTCAGCTGCTTCGTACTGTTTTATTTGCTATGCAAGCATACTGGACCAGGCACTTTCTTCTCCCTCAGTCTGTGCATAGCAAGCTTCAAACTCTTTTTACCAGATTCCTTTGGAAGGGTGACATACATTCAAAAGGGGGAGCTAAAATCACTTGGGATAGGGTTTGCTCACCTAACAGGGAGGGAGGTTGGGTATCAAAAATCCCAAAGACTGGAATTAGGCACAGCTACTGTATCATCTGTGTAATATTGTGAAGGACAGTAAAGCTTTGTGGCCTTGCTGGGTGAACATCACAATGCTTAAACGGAGGAATTTTTGGACTATGTCAATGCCTAGTGATTGTTCATGGATCCTCCGTAATGTCTTGAAGCTTCGTTCTCTGGCGCACCAATTTATTACTTTCAAAGTTGGGAATGGACTACGTACATCTCTGTGGTTTGATCCTTGGTGGAATTCGACTTGTTTGGCCACCACTCGGTTTGATAATATTATTGCACAGTCAGCTTTGCCACATAATGCACAGGTAAATACACTTATCTCTACGGGTGCTTGGGTCTTGCCTAGACCATCTCATAGGATTCATCACCAGGACCCTGGTCTTCTTTCATGGCTGCATAACTTCGACTACCCTGCTTTTGATCTCAATACCTCGGATGACATTCTTTGGCAAGGTGTTTCTTTCCGAAAACTAAAAACTTGGGATATTTGGAACTCAATTCGTACTCAGGCTACTACAGTGCCATGGTGTGATTTTGTTTGGCACAAGCTTAAGATCCTGAGATATGCTCACCATGAATGGCTTCTGTGTCATGATCGCCTTCCCACATTACACAGACTCGCCTATTTTGGGCTGGACGTTTCCACGTTTTGTCACTTATGTGTTGGAGGAACCGAGACTTCTTCTCACCTTTTTATTACTTGTTCGTACAGCAACTACATTCTTTCAAAGTTAGCAGGGTTCCTAAATGTTGATTATTCGGACATTACTTGGGTCGACTTGCTCAATACCTGGGGATCTATTGCAGACTTTGCTTTGAGGAATGTGGTTTTGCTGGCTGCCCAGATTTATTCGTACCACATTTGGAGGGAACGCAATGCTAGGCGCCATGACAAGGGATATTTCACTCCTAACAAGCTGCTCAAAGGCATAATGCTTGATCTCAAAACTAAATTGAAGAACTCAACATGGTTTCAGCAGTTCATACATCTAGATATGTATAGGTGGATTTTTATTCCTTGAATATAGGTTGTTGTTGTCTTTCTTTTGGTTCTTTCTGGTTTCATTCTAGCTTGTTTAGGCTAGTTTGGGGGTAGATAGTTTCTCTTTGCTACGGCTTAGAGCAAGGGTCAATCCCTGTATTATTCTTTCTCTCTTTATATATATGCAGTATAGCAAAAAAAAAGGATCAAAAAAATTCATATTTAATTCATTTTTGATCCGAAAAATATTTTAAAAATATGTGTGTGCTCGTAATTTTATATTCTTTATTTTAAAAGATGAAAAGTTTAATTTTCCGAATATTTATTTGATTTCGATTTATAAGAGTCGTTTAAGAGTGTTTAAATGGGGCCGGTATGAAATGTAGTAGAGATATATTAGTATTGGGCCAAGCCCAATAAGGAAATAAGAGAGACAGCAGCTGGGCATATGTCGGGGAGAGAGAAAAGGATTTGGGAGAAAAGAAAAATTAGGGTTAGAAGAGAAAAGGGGAAGAAGAAATTGGAATTGGGGGTTTGGAATTAAATTAATTAGAGTGATATATATAATATGTGTGTGTAATTGTGTGTGCTGCGTGCAAGCTATGGGGGGATTGATCGAGCAGGGGTGGGGGAAAGAGGAAAGTGGGTAGCAGGGGGAGCCACCCCACCACGCGCAGCGGCGGCCAGTGGTGGTGGCGGCTGGCGAAGCTTACTCCGGCGGTGGTGCCGTGTGTATGGCGCGCGGCAGTGAGAAGGAGGGTAAGGAGCAGGGTAGTGGTGAGGTATGGCAGCCAGGTGAGAGAGAGAGAGAGAGAGAGAGAGAGAGAGAGAGAGAGAGAGAGAGAGAGAGAGAGAGAGAGAGAGAGAGAGAGAGAGAGAGATTTTTGGTGGAAATTGGAAATCGAAAAGGTATTCTCTTTTCGTTTATTTTATTTTATTTCCGATGTAATTATTTAATTTTCATTCTAGTTGTAAATTGTGATTTAATTATTTAATTGTTGTAAGTTAATTAGATTTAGATTGTGAGATTTAGTTGTTAATTTCGTAATTAGATTAATATTGTAAATTATGAATATTGTTTTATCTCCGTGATTTAATTCAGAGAGTTTATATTTAATTATAATTGTGGATTTAATTGGGAATCCGATTATATGCTTTTGTGATTTCGGTGGTTAATTATTATTATTGTGTAATAATTAGAATTGTAATTCCGGAGATATGTAGAGTTTATGCGATTTTACAAATTGTAAAATGTTTATATGTTAGATGGTATAAATTGAGTCATAGTATTTGACGGTGTTACTTTGTATAAATGGTTATATGCTAAATGCCATAAGCTGAGTTATAAGTAATTGTGGAATGTATAATTGTAAATTACTTGTTGTTGGTTTATATGGATTGAATGATGTGGTTGAGTCATTATAATTGATAAATGCTAAGTGTAAATAGAAGGGTTGGCTAAATTGTAAAGGTCTATGTGCTAAATGTTATAGGTCGAGTTATAGTATTTGTCGGATATTATGCTTGTCGAGTACTTGGTGGTAAATTATATGTGGTGGTGAGCTATTTGTATGGTTTTAAAATGTGATTTATATCAAAGATTAATTGTTAGATTTATTTGATTATGTGATTATCTGCGAGGAGTTGCAATGAGATCACAAGTCTTAAATGTCAATATTTAAAGACTTGTGTAATTCTCTTCAACTAGTTCCTCGGGCTTACGAATATCCATGATTAGCTATCACGAGTATAATTAATATACTTGAGTGGTGTGATCATTGATATAGCGTAAGTAATAGTTAGTGCTAGGGGTTGTTCCCTAGGGCTTACGAACATCAATGGTTGATTGTCACGTGTGTCATTAAATGCGTGAGAAATACGATAATTGGTGTAGCGTAAGTAGTACTGTAATGTAAATTTCTTATGTGCTAGTTGCCGCATGTTCGGGTGGGTACTTTTCATTAATTGTTTACTTTTATGTTGCTGCAAGTTGAGGCAACTTTATTTTGTTACAGCAGGGTTGAATTGTTTTTTATTGATATTGAGGGGCTGTGCCCATAGTCCGATAAACGAATACTTCATGCCGAAATTTTCTAAAAATCCCCTGCAAATCTATTTTTTTTAAATCTATTTAATCTACTTGATTTGATGATGTGAATGTATATTATTAATTTGTTGTAAAGAGGTTGCCTAGACGATATCTAAGTAATAAGTGGTCAGCTATGTTAAGTGTTTATTTGACTTAGTTGGTTATACTAGCGCTATTTTGTGAATATGATGGTGTATGTTTATATATGTTATATGTGCAAGCGTTATAAGACGCGCATGGGTAGAGTAGAGCAAATAATAAGATTTTTGTTTAGTTGGATACTAAAATGGCGTTTGACCTTGAAAAGGTTCGGATAGGAGACCTGGTCAAGAACATTGCGCGGGTAGATGGAAAAAGGAACAGAAGGACAAGTGTCAAAGTTGACGGATGTATAGACATGGAAGGTGGTGAGATATGAAGTAGAAATGAAGGTGGGACCAATTAAGAGACTAGCAAGTAAAGAATAGAGTTGGATGTAAAGTGAGTCATGGATCGATGTATACGATCGAGAACTTCGTATAACAAGGCAAGTGTTATTGCTATTCACTTATTGTTCAAGTGATGCAATTTAGTTATCTATCGTGTGAATTAATTTGGTCAAGTATAGTGGAGGATGGAATATGAACTTCTTCAAATTAGCATGATGCTGTTTAATTTCCCTACCAATAATCCACATGTCAGTTTTACAAAGAATCTTATAAATAATCCTTTTCACATTTTGACAAAGGAATGCCATTTCCTCTATTTTCGTCAGATACTCTTAAGAATTTTCTAAACAAGGAAAACCAAGTTTTCTTAACTTTTATGAGAACCTGCAGGCAAAATTCCTGACTTAGCATATTTTCACCAATGGACCCCATTTAGAAAGACGTTTTCTTTCAAATTGATCTGAACCTTTCAATATTGAAACTGTTTTGGCAAATACTTGTTTAAAGTTGTTTTATCCGCTTATGTAAGCTCAAACTCTTAATTGTATATAAGTTTTATTAAAAGCCCCACACTTGACCATATCCTTACTTTAGTCTGGAATTTAAGTTGCTGAAATCTGATTGTAAATTATATCCTTATTCTTGCTCAAATGAAATTTCTCTTTGCATAAGTTGTTGATGTTATAAATTCCAATTATTCATATTCATCTTGTTGGTATTTATTCGAATTGTCATTCTTTATATTTTCCACCCTACTTAGTACCGAACTTGTCGGTATTTACTTAAGATCTTGATTATCTGGTTATTCCCTGTGTTGTATCGAACTTGTCGATACTAGACGATGATGTCGTTTCTTATTAACTCCTAATCTTGAGTTGTTATTCTAGACGTGAGGTTCCAGTGGTTGGATATCAGGGTTGTCGATTGTCCCGACACCTAATGTGTTTGAATTAGAATTGGAAATGTTTTTAGATGTCCCTTCGGGGAGACCATATTATGGTCAGAGGAGTCCCTTCGGGGAGACCAGTTTAATGGTCAAAATTGAGGCCAATGTGTGCCATGGATCAAATTAAGGACATTGCTGTGTGTGTTTGTTCGGGGTTAGTGCGTGACTGATCAGCAGCCTAACCTTGATGTTTTTTATAAATAAAAAAATCCAATTCTAATCTATACTCTGAGACTGTGATGTCTAGTTCTTGACTCCTTAGAAGACAGCTTTGATAATATTTTGATATCAAAACTTTCATTAGTTCTAGTTTCAGTTGCTCTTTATTAATGGTGAATTGTTGGCCCTCCTGGCAATCTAAAAGTTGATCTCACTGATTCTTTTAAATAATGAGAAGAAATTCCTTTTGTTTATCAGAATTGTCAACGGTTATTTTATAATTGTTATCACTATTGTACTTGCTGAGCATTGTTGGCTCACTCTTGCTTGTTTGTTTTCTTCAGTTAATAGAGAGGATTAGTGGACCTAGTAATGGTCAGTGGTGTTCCTTTCCAGCAGCAAGAGGAGACGATCGGGTTATGGAATCTCGCCAGATAGTGATTGGGAATTGGTCAGAGTTGGACAATTAGATAGACAGAAATCTCATGTAGTTATAAAATTGTATAACAGTTTTATTCTGAGAATGGTTGTACATTTATAAGTTGATAGTTGTTTCATACCATAACCTGTAAGCGATCTTGGTTAAGGGGTTTATATTGTTTTATGTTGTTTATATCCAGGGTTGTATAATATGGTTTGTGGTTAGTGGTCCCATATCTGTACCCCCGGATTTTGGGATTGCTACAAGTTGGTATCAGATCTACGGGTTATGGTCACTGAAACAGATTAGGAGGGTTAGGGTACGAGTGTAAGATAGACGTCAGGTAGAATGGTTTAGGATAAGGATCGCGTTAGGATACTTCAGCAAGCGTTGCGACGTTAATCGGTCTTTCGGCTTATCGCGCGAGCAGAATTTCGAATTGTTTAAGGATTGGACTATTAGCAAAACAGCAAACCCGAAGCGGCATAAGCTAAGTGGACAGCTGGAGCTATCAGTCCGGGGGATGTTATCTCGAGATTTTTGCGTAGAGTCTAGAACTTTCTACGATATTAGTTTCGATGTGAACGTTTCGGAGATGGTACGAGAAGATTAAGAATGCGGAGTGGGAAGCGATTACTAGCAAGAATTGGAAGTTGAGCGTAATTGTGCACCCTTAATCGTCAATTCATTCAAATTCATTGCTTAAGAAATTTCTTATTCTTTCTTTGAATTATAGTCCAAAGTTAATTCCCGGTTGGTATCGTTGCTAAGGCATTCGTTGCACAGAGACGGTTCAAAAATCGAGAATGAATTGAGATCTTCTTATTTATTCAACTCATTATGGTCAGGCCGGTTTGGTAGCTAAGTATATTAGTGCTTAGTCGACAAGAGTGAGATTATGAATAATTAAGAATTTCTTGAATGTTTGCTTGATCAACTCTTGAAGTATCTATTGAAAAGTATTTTATACATCAAACGATGATGAGTTTGGTATGTCAGATTTATTCGAATTCAATTCCATTTTTAGAAATATCTATATCATTCAAAGGATAATTGATCCGACTTTACTTGAAAATTTTTGAAACTCTTGAATCCCTTCCATTTTCATGAATACTTGATCTTTTTCTCTATTCCAGCTGAGATGAACAACCTATACAGATAGGGGATTCAGGGACATTTTATCTTTGTGATAGAAGTCCAGTGGGACGCCACTGATTGTGTTTGTCACGAAGTACTAAGGACTGGCCATCCTTATGTACTATGGTGGTTAACCAAGTGACAAATGCAACCTGAAAATAGTTCAAAAGATCATATTGATCTCTTGGTTAAATTCCTTTATAAAAGTTTTATCAAACAAACTCAGTGTATATTCGTACTTGATGCCCCATTCATTTTATTGATCTTCTTTGTCAGAAATTCGATGTTTTTAAAAAATTCCTAATGATGAAGGATTGTGAAGATGGGCGTGACGACGTCTTAAATGATAGAATTACAACTGCATAGACGAAGAAGTGGTTATGCGAGTTTAAGAATTTGGCGGTTAAGACAGATATGTCATGTCAAATTGGAATAAATACTGGTTCGAGAAATCATGAACAAGAATGGAGGCTAATGAGAGATGGATAAAGGAAAAAGGGCAGTGAATAAGAGCCGTGGTTGTAAATATTGTTAAAAGGCGAAAAGAAAATGGAAATGGAGATATTGGATATAAGTTGTACAATGCTGAAGGAAGATTAATTGTAAACATCTTTTGTATGGCAGAGGTAATAAATGGAATGTCATAAAATTTGGAATGTTTCGAATCCGTCGTTAAACATAAGATTTTATAATCAAGAAGGCTAACTTGGATAAATCAGAGTGAAGCAGAACAAAAAGGTTTGTGAGAATTATCAAGAAGAATTAAGACAGAGTGAGGGGTAGGATTAAGGTGACTGTATGAAGAAAATAACTTATGCGGGCCAATTTTAAGAAAGTCATGATTATCAAGGATGGTGGAAAGTTGACCAAGATGGAATAAAATGTCAATAAGGAGGAAGGCAGAGAAACCAGAAAGTTTCCAGAAGTGAGTAAATAGCAGACGTATAAAATCTAATGAAGAAAATAATGTGGAATCCCGACGATGTGGAGTTAGAAGAGATAGGGCACTATAGTTGCCTATAGAATGAGAATTAGCAGAAATTAACGAGATCCCATGATCAGAAAATAAGATTTCGGGAGTAGAATCCCTAGAGATTTTATTAAGATAAATGTGGGAAGTTGTGGCTGTAACCAGAAAGGCAGTGTGGTGACAAGTAGCAGCGTCTTAATTTAAAGCTATAAGTGATGAGCTTGGAAAGATGGGAATTTCGTCGAAAATAGTATCATATTAATCTTGGTGGAAGTTTTGAAGAGAGTGACAGGACTGTCTTTGTGATTATTAAAAATTTGAAAAATTTAATACGATCATGAAGGAAGTTTACAGGAAGTGGATGGTGATGACTATAAAAAGGAGTTAAATATAACTTAGGATTGGATTTATTCCCCATCAACGAAGCACAAGCAATTTGCGAGGACAAGAAAATGAGATCTTGAATTGCGAGGAAGATAAAGGCGATGTTTTGAGATTGGAAGGTAGACATAGAGGTCTGAACGATTAAGCAAATCAATCGAGAGTGATTTTAGAGTTTCCATGAAAAGGAAGAAAATTTGGCATGAGGATCTTAATGTGAATTTCGAAAGTCCTGATTTTGTGGTTAATGTGAGTAGTGTTAAATGTTGAAATGTAATGTGTAGAGTCAAATTCGAAGACTCGTCAAGTATGCAGAGTGGTGATTCGAAAGTTGATTTCAGAGGACGTGAGATAGTGTATTACGAATAAGATATATATGATTTAGGGAAAATAGTCCGCAGTTTGAAACGGTTATTCAGTAAAACGATGAGATGAAGGATGGATAGAAGTTTTCCGATTATTCCCTTCTCAAGTAATATTGCACGTGAAAGAGGAGTAAGAATGATTGAGGATTTCTTGATATTCTTTTTCTCAAAATTTTATCTGAGGAAGGTTCGTTTTAGGAGGCGTAAATAATTGATGATGCATGTTAAGTCGAAGGAGCTTGTTGGAAATTATGAAAAATTGTTTCGTGAATAGTATCGAGTGAAGTTGTGACCTCGGGAAATTAATAATAAATTGGATATTTCAATCTTGTTCTTGTTTTGAGTGAAGTCACAGTCAAGGTGTTAGGTCCGATAAGATTGTAGAAGGGGGGGGGGGGGGTTGGATACAATCTATACCATTTTCTCAAAATTTATTCGTTAAATAATTTTCACTTAAACGAATATTTTTGTGCGGAATAATATAACACAAATTTCAAGTTGAATATAGCAATATATTAACTTGATGGGTGTTACAAAATCAGTCCAAATGATTATCAAGTGATTAATAACTAATTAGAAAATTCAACATGAACTTTGCTAATTTAGTGAATAAAATCAAGATATCAATTGGTGAACTAGGAAACTTAATTCGCTAGTAGTACAAGAATCACAAGTAAACAAGTTCCAATGGATAGGATATTACAACTGAGATGAACTTGAATTTACAGAATTAAATTTGAAGGTGTTCTTGAGCTTGAGAGAGAGAGAAAATAGCTGCTGTGTGTAATTTTCTTGTTTAGCTCGACTGGTTCTGATCCTTCTGCATTCTTCTGCCTTATATACACAGCCATAGTCATATTACTTGATTTAAACTGATATGACAATCATTTTACATTAATATGACAATCGGTATGACTATCAAATCAATGTAATATGACTGTCCAGCTTAAATATGACTTTCGGTATAACTTATCAAGTCAATATAACATTCGGTATAACTTACCAAATGAATATAACATTCGGTATAACTTACTAATTGAATGAAATATGACTATCTCTTTTGAACTTCATATGACTATCTCCTTTGAACTGAATATGACTATCTCCTTTATAAACTGAATATGACTATCGGTATAACTATCAGTTTGATAGTTATATCATCATATTTTTCAGTTTATAATTAATTAAATGACTTATAAAAAATCATTTAACTAATATCCTTTTTCATATCAATTCTTATTTAATTAATCTAATAATCACTTTAACAAATATATTAATTCTGATAGAATTAATTTATTTATTAACTTAATTACTTGACTTAATCAATTAAAATAGAATTAATATAAATTCTTTAATAGTCAATCTATGTTCATGAACGACTATTCTTTCGATGTACTGTCTGGTTCATGAACGACTAACTCCAATCTATGTTCTTCATCGTGACTTTTAACACTGTGGTCTCTTTATACTCTTCACTCTCATCAATCATTCGGTACTGAAATTGTTTCTTGTCACTAATAGAAATCTCTGTCTTCTTAAATGAATCCACTTGTTTCAATGCTACCTTGAGGCCTGATCAGATATCTGAATCTTCTTCCAGTGTAAAACATCAAAACTATAGATTGACTTGTTGATTTTTCTTCTGACGGTTATCATCTTTTGAGATTCCTGTGACAGTTGATATTAGTTACTTATTACAATCTAGTTTAATTGGATTAGGATCCTCGAACTACAAATAGGCTGAGTCATATGCCTTTCAATCTCCCCCTATTTGTTTGTTATACAATAACAAGCAAATACCTAGAGGATTCTTCAACTAATCCCAATTAAACAATAAAAGAAACACTTTAAATGCTAAGTAAATAATGTAAAAGTTCTGGTTTATATTAACATTATCCAGATTCAAACAGAAAAGATAAATACAAGATAGATGATCCTCTAGACTGATCATATAAGACAATTATCCTATCTTGTTCTATCAAAGCTCTAATGATATAACTTGTAGAGCTAATCTTCATTTACCACTTTCTTTCTCATTGATTTCTCCTTCTTCTTGTTCATCCATATCCGGTAGATTCTTGATCATTTCTGAATCAACAAGTAATTCCCTTCTGGATGACACATCTGTAGGATAAACCAGTGGTATTCCAAGTTTCTTTCTCAACTCACCTTGATACTGCTTGTATTTCTTCATGTTGGTCTGAGCATAAGATCGAATATGATTTGCAGCTTCAATCTTTTCTTGTGATGCAAAACCATGATTTCGAAGAGCATATTCAACATATACCAAATGTCTGGCAAGGTGTGTATACAATTCGTCTGTCTGAAGATTAACAGCATGAATGACTTCTCCCTTGAGAATTTTAACTTGTGGAGGGTCATTTATAACTTCAGGACCAGCTCTTTCAGCAAACTCTTGAAACTTTTCATGAAGCAGTATGCCTAGTTCAGAAGATGTTCTTACTTTTGGTCTCAACACCCAAAGCTCTGACAGGGATCTATCATAGAAGAACTGAAGCGATACTTTGTGAGATCCGAGCTTATGACATTCAACAAAAATAAGTAGCTCACCATTCTTAGGATCAGATGCAGTGGTTATTCTCACAATTTCTGTCTTTAAAGCTTTCAAATACATATCATGTATAGGGTTCTTCTGTTTAAAGCTTTCAAAAATAGCAATCATCCGACGATCATCATAGTCAGAAGTTTGTGGTGAGTCAATTACCTTTTGAGCACGTTCCCACTTATCACCATTTTTGTACTTGATGTACATCTTCCTAGCTTCCAGCTTCTGAGCATGTTGCTTTTGAAGTGCTTCCTTTTCTGCCTTTTGAAGTCTTTCATTATGAGCTAACTGTTCAAGTGTCTTCTTGAGTCTTTCTTCTCTCATAGCCAGATTAGCTTCATTCTGTTCGAGTTCTTTGTTTGCTTCAAAATTCATTTGTTGTGTTTCAACAGAATCAGGAATTATTTGCTCTTCATCATCCCAAAAACTGAGATCTGGTTCATAAAATTCTTCACCAACATCAGGAAACTGTAAGTCAGCAAACAGATCAATATCAGGTTCACCTGTATAGTAAAAACCTTCTACATCATCATCTTCCTGTTCTGCTGCTTGATGAGTTGTCTTCTTCCCTTCACTCCTATCTTCAATTTTTTCTTTACTTGCACTTCCTCCCCCTCTAGATTTCTCCCCCTTAGTTGAGGAATCCTCTACAGTCTTGTGACTTGTACCAGCTCCAGGGTCACTTCCATCACTACCTCCAAAGAATTTCTTCTCTTCTGCTGTAAGTGAGTGAGTTCTGCTGATGATATTATATAAGTGTCTTAACCCCTTTGCTTGATGATCACTTTGCTTTTCAATCTGACTGAGACGATGTTCAGTGGTTAAGTGATTTTCATTTATGTTGTTCTGAAGATCTTCAATCTGATTAGCCATAGATGATATAATAAGATCTTGAGCCACTGTGACATCTCCAGAGTCTTCAACTGCTTGTTGTTGAGAGAGTTTAAGTGCATTGATTTTGTTGTTGAAGATAGTTCTCATGTTGTCCATATCAAACCTCAAGTTTTTGTTGTCCTCTTCAGCTTGAGCAAGACTTTCTTTCATTTGATTGAGTTGAGCAATGAGAGATAAAGTGTATGTGTCATTGTGTGCTCTCACCTCAACAGCTCTCTGAGTATCACTCACCTCACGTGCTAGTGTTTCACTCAGATTTGAAGTAATTCTCACATCACTCCTCTCATAATCCTGAGCTGCATCCATTGTACCTGCATTAGAGATCACCCTAGCCTCCTCTTGGAAGGTCAGTGGTGGTGCAATGGGATTTCGCAAATCCCGATCAACCTGTGAAGGTTCTTCTGCCGTAACAATGGCAGGCACTGTAACTTGCTCCACTTGCATAACAATGTTTTCAGCTTCATTTGCGAAAATATCTTCCCCCATTGTGAGTAACAGGGGTGAGCTTGAAGGAATGAATGGGTTTAAGATTGCCTTTGACATGGTTTTACTTTTCTTTTGTGATGGCAAATCTGTTTCACTCAAGATATCACTACTAGGGATAGCTCTTTTGAATGACAATTTCTTTCTACGATAGTGTTTGGAGAATTTAGGATCAGTGTTTGGTGCATTGACCTGGGATAAAGGTTGTGGATCTACAACCCCTTGGTCACTTCTCACAATCATTTGACTATCAGAAAGATATTGAGATTGTAAAGGAGTTGAGTCAAATACCTGATCATTGACATGTACATCATCTTCATTCTGAGTGTGTTGATCCACTGGAAGTTGATGTTCAAGAACATTCAAGAGTTCAGAATCAGGTTGAGGTACTGGAACTTGTTCTGCTTCAGGCTGTGGAACTTGTTGAATTAAAGGTACCTCAGCATCTGGCTGTGGCATGACATTTGGCAAATGTATGTATGTAGACATATAAGGTGTTATGACTACAGGAACATGCAACAAGACCTTAGAAGTATCCAGCCTGGTGTAGAACTTCTTGTTTGGTTTACCACACCATTGAATTCGATCATTTGGAAACGGAGCAGGTTGATCCTTAGGCATTAGATGATTAAAAATTAGTGTCAAAAATCGAGGATAATGACACTTAACCAGTTTACCTTTTCCAAAGTTCTTTATAGACTTCTTCAATCGATTCAGCAGAATAGGCCATATCAGGCTGCCAAAGTTGATTCTTCTATTGTGAGCAATCGAGAAACCAATTGACTGTAACATACCTGTGATGACAGTATTGTTACTCTTTGTAGAATTAGCAAACACCTTTGCTATGATCTCGAAGAAGATATTCCATTCTTGAACAAGATTGCTTTTTAGTGGTCGTTTCAGATTCAGTTGACCATGATAGTTGATATTTGTGAAAAATTGAGTCAACTCATCATTTGAAGGCAATTCAGCAAATCGTTCAGTAGGAAGCCCCAGAGCAGCATTGAAGACAGATTCATCCACTGTATATGTCTGGCCATTAAAATCGAATGAAAATGATCTTTCATCTGAGACAGCTGTAGTACACATTAATTTGAGTGGACCAAATTTCATTGGAACATTTGCAGTTATAGAGTGACTACAGAGATTTTGTTCGTTTAGGAATTTTATCCAGGACATGAACCGATCCACTGGGCAATCCTCGGGATTAAAATATCCAATATAATTGTGATTCACAAGCTCAAAATTATTATAAGCACCAGCAATTGCAAATCAGGGATTAAAATTAATAAATCTGCAAAATTCAACAATTTAACCCAATTAAATTACCAAATTCGAATTAATAAATAAATAAAAATTCAAAAATTCAAAATCTTTATCAAAAATTCTGAAAAATTTAGACAAAGATCTTGATTGCAATACAAACACACATGTATTTTTAGTTTTTACAAAATCACCACCATTTGTTCGGATTTTTAGATCAAAAAATCGAACTTTTCAAACTCAAAAACTCAAAACCTCTATCAAATCTTACATTTTAACCTTGGTTATGAAGATTATTGACTGGGTAATCAAGAATGGTCCTTAGAAACGTGTTTAGAGAATGATTCAAGACAAAAATTCGACAGCAATTCGTTCGAATTCTGTGTGTATATGTGTATGTACCGTTCGACTGTATTGAGTGACTTAACACGTCAATATAACAAAGATAAGGATATGAATGTCAAATATAACTTCGCTATTATATATCAAATAACTGTGATATGACTATCGGGTGATAGTCATACCGATAGTTATATTACGTTTAAAACGTAATATGACTACCATTGGCAGTAAGTTATATCGCAGTTAATCTCTAATATAAATACCGAAAAACACTCAATATAAGAATAAAATCACAGTTATACCGATAGTTATATTACTATAAAAACACAATATAACTATAATCTAATTAACAGTTATATTTAAACAAAAACAAAATTATATCTAATTTATTACTAAGTTATATTAAACCATTTAAAACTAGACAAAATGACAGTTTGTAACCCCTATGTATATGGGTTTTGTCAAATTGGTCCATATTTACGTTTTTTAGCACTTTGCAACCCCTATCTTCAAATCTCGCTTCATATTACAACCCCTCCCGTCTAATTGACCTATTTTACAAGCAAAAATGAGTCAAAAACCTCTATACATAAGGGGTACAAACTGTCATTTTTGAAGATAGGGGTTGTAATATGAAGCAAGATTTGAAGATAGGGGTTGCAAAGTGCTAAAAAACGTAAATCTGGACCAATTTGACAAAACCCATATACATAGGGGTTACAAACTGTCATTTTGTCTTAAAACTAATATGACTAATCACAAGTTCGAATATAACAATCAAGTAAATTGTTATACCGATAGTTATATTCTAACAAATCAGTTAATATAACTAACTAAAAACAGAATTTTAACAGAATTTTAACAAGAAAATTACATTAATAATTTACATAAACAAAAAATAGCAAATTAATTTATACTAAAATTATAAAACCTAATAAAATTATAAAAACGATCATATGCAGTCCCTTTTACGAAATCAAACATTAATAACAGAAGGACAAACATTATAAATCAAATAATCATACTACATATTTACATAATTATTTCTGATGAGTTAATAAATCTATAAATTTTCTAATAAAACAATTTCCATATAGAAAATTATTCAAAAAGAAACTATGATTTATTTAAACAACAAAAATAATCAAACTGAATTAAAAACAATAACATTTTCAAGAAAAATAGATTTCTCATAAATTACAGCTTGTAAAATTCGAGAAAAATATTTTCAAAGAAAATGAATTAATCTAAAAATATAATAATTAATTAAAAATATGTACAGAAAATAATAACAATGATTTAAGATGAAACAAGCAAGAGTATAAGTTGGTAAAATAATTATACAAGTGATTTAATAAGAAATATTAACACAATAATCACTTGTAAATTATTAAAGATCAAACCTCAGATATTAACCAGTTTAATTACTAGGACTATTTAACATACCCAATTCACCAACAATTCTGGTAAATGTGGATTCGTCAAGAGACTTAGTAAAAATATCTGATGTTTGTTCTTCCGTGGGTACAAAAAATAACTCCACGGTACCATTCATGACATGCTCTCGAATAAAATGATACCTGATGTCAATATGCTTTGTCCTTGTGTGCTGCACAGGATTGTTAGAGATTGCTATGACACTTGTATTATCACATAAAATTGGAATTTTATCGAGCACAAAGCCATAGTCTCTCAGCTGATTCCTAATCCACAAAATCTGTGCGCAACAGCTTCCAGCAGCTATATATTCAGCTTCAGCCGTTGAGTTGGAAACTGTCTGTTGTTTCTTGCTGTACCAGGAAACTAGTCTACCACCTAGGAATTGACAACTCCCAGATGTGCTTTTTCTATCCACAACACTTCCTGCATAGTCAGAATCTGTATATCCAACAAGATTAAAACCAGAATCTTTAGGGTACCAAATGGATAGGTTAGGCGTACCCTTAAGATATCTCAGAATTCGTTTAACAGCAATGAGATGAACATCTCTAGGATCCGATTGGAACCTTGCACACAAACACGTAGCATGCATAATATCAGGTCTACTCGCAGTAAGATAAAGTAATGATCCTATCATACCTCTGTAGCTTGTGATATCTACCTTGGCAGAATTTTCACATGCTCCAAATTTGACAGCTGTGGATGATGGTGTCTTTGCTGAAGAAGAGTCCTCCATTTGATACTTCTTGAGAAGCTCTTTGACATCCTTGGATTGACAGATAAATATTCCATCTGTCCTTTGACTTATTTGCAATCCAAGAAAGAACTTCAACTCACCCATCATGCTGATTTCAAATCTACCCTGCATTAACTTTGCAAATTTCTTGCACAAAAGATCATTAGTAGACCCGAATATTATATCGTCCACATAGACTTGGACTATAATTGTATCATTCTTATGTTTCTTTGTAAAGAGAGTTTTGTCTATGATACCTCTAACAAAATCATTTTCAAGTAAAAATTCAGAGAGAGTGTCATACCATTTCCATGGTGCTTGCTTAAGACCATAGACAGCCTTGAAAAGGAAGTAGACATAGTCAATTAAATCTAGATCTTCAAAGCCAGGGGGCTGTTCTACATAAACCTCTTCATCTAGCTTGCCATTCAAGAAAGCACTCTTGACATCCATTTGATAAACTTTAATGTTTGAAAATGCTGCGAATGCCAAGAATATTCTTATGGCCTCAAGTCTAGCCACTGGAGCATAGGTCTCATCATAGTCAATGCCTTCAGATTGGGAGTAACCCTTTGCTACCAGTCTTGCTTTATTTCTCGTCACTGTGCCATCTTCATCAAGTTTGTTTCTGAATACCCACCTTGTGCCAACTACTGGTCTGTCTGTAGGTCTGGGTACCAGCTTCCAAACTTCTTGTTGTTTAAATTGATTGAGTTCATCTTGCATAGCAATCACCCAATCAGGATCAGAAAGAGCTTCTTCAGTTTTCTTAGGTTCCATTTCAGATAGAAACCCTGAATAATTGCATTGATTCTGAAGAGCTCTTCTAGTCTTTACCCCAACAACTGGATCACCAATGATTAACTCAAACGGATGAGCTCTATTCCAAACAGTCTGTCTGGAAAGATTAGATCTTGATGATTCGCCTTGACCTTCATTGGGATGTTGTGTGTGACCAGTTGACCCTTCATTTTCTCCCCCTGAGTTGTTGCCAGGTTGACTAGATGATGATTGATTATTAGAGTCAGGGGAATTTTGACTACTATCATTGATTTCATCACCATTACCCTGATCATCATTGTTGTCATTAGCATCAGCAAAAATCTCAGGTGCATTGTCATCATCTGAATCTGTATCTGTCATATCATCGAAAGATAACTTCTCAGATGGATTCTCAGTTTGGATACTAGGGAGTTTAGTGTCATCGAATGTTACATTGACACTTTCCATCATCTTCTGTTCATCAATCACATACACCCTGTATGCTCTCATTGAATAACCAATAAAAATTGCTTCAAATGCTTTGGTATCGAATTTACCACCTTGATCATCACCTTCTTTAAGCACGAAACACTTTGCCCCAAATACATGAAAGTATTTGAGTGAAGGTTTCTTATCAGCCATAATTTCATAGGGTGTCTTCATTTGATCTTTATTGATTAGTGTTCGATTCTGGGTATAGCACGCAGTATTGATGGCTTCAGCCCAAAAGTACAATGGAAGCCTTGATTCACTTAACATAGTACGTGCAGCTTCAATCAAGGTTCTATTCTTTCTTTCCACTACCCCATTTTGCTGAGGAGTTCTTGGAGCTGAATATTGTCTGGTTATACCCTTCTCAGTGCAAAAGTCATTTAGAACTGCATTCTGGAATTCAGTTCCATTGTCTGATCTTATAGCTCTCGCTGGATACGTAGAATCTCGCTCAATTAATTTAATGTGATCAATCACCAGTTGTGGAGTCTCATCTTTAGAATTCAAAAACAGAACCCATGTGTATTTTGAAAAATCATCAACAATCACTAGAGCATATCTCTTCCTTGACATAGACATCACATTAACTGGACCAAACAAATCCATATGAAGTAATTGTAATGGTTCAGTTATTGAAGATGTATCAGTGCTCCTGTGACTTGCCCTTTTTAGCTTGCCCTTTTGACATGCATCACACAGTCCTTCTTGAGTGAATTCCATTGAAGGCAAACCTCTCACCAATTCTCTTTTGACCAGAGAATTCATTGTCTTAAAATTAAGATGAGAAAGTTTTTTGTGCCATAGCCAACTCTCATCATTAGATGCTTTAGTGTAGAAGCAAGTGACTTCTTCAGTGCTTCCTGAGTTCATATTGGCTACGTACAGATTGCCTTTTCTAACTCCTGTCAGTTGTGGCTTTTCATGTCTCTTGTGTGAAATTAGACAATTCTTCTTGTTGAAATGAAGTTCATAACCTTTATCACAGAATTGACTGACACTAAGCAAATTGTGCTCAAGTCCTTTCACAAAAGAAACTTCATCAATGATAACATTTCCAGCTTCAAGTCTGCCATATCCATCAGTTCTACCTTTGCTGTTATCTCCAAAGGTAACTACTGGGCCGGCCTTCTCCACCACATTTGTCAGCAGGGTTCTATCTCCAGTCATATGCCTTGAACATCCACTGTCCAAGATCCAGGTTACTCGATCAACCTGTTCAATACCCTGCAATGACAAATGAGTTAAACCTTCTTCGGGACCCAAATTTGATTGGGTCCTGCGTATTTAAAGTATTGACCTTTGTCAGGCAAAACAACATTTTTAAGTTTAACCTCTTTAGTCAATAAACATTTAACCTTATAAACAGATTTGAAAATCTTTTGTTTAATCTTGGGTATCCATGTTTCTCTCGCAGCAATAACACTTGTGTCATTGACTGGACATTTGACCTGGTAGACATTCTTGGTAATCTTTTGTTTAGTCTTAGGTGCAAATGTCTCTCTCCTAACTTGAGGAGGAAAAGCAGTCTTAGATCGAACATTATTGTTCCTGTTCATGTGCTGTCGAGGAGCATTCTGTTTAACACATGCATAATTACCATTAAAATAAGCACGCATATTGTTAAAAGCACAAGACATACAATTGATAATACCACATGCTTTATGATTAGAATCAATAGTAGACATGGTATTTTTCTATTTTGACTTGTTACTACCTAATCCAGTCTTAGAAGAACTAGCTGATTCAACAACTTTGACTGGTACTTTAGGTACATCTTTCTTGGATGAAACATTTGTTGTGTTAACGTCCTCAACTGATTTAGCCTTAACAAAGACTTTGACATTTTTCTTGGATGACACATTCTTTGTATTATAGTTCTTAACAGTTTTATCCTTAACACATTTGTTCTTAACAAGAACTGTGCCATTTGCACTATCCTCATTTCTCATTTCTTCATGTATAACCATAGAACGAATATCTGGTGGACCAGCATCAGATTTTGTAAACATTGGTTTTTCAACATTCTTGAGAATATGTGGTATACCTCTTTCTTTAGCTGGAATAGAATTAGGAGAATGATTACTCAAAGAACCAACAGCTTGACTGTAATCAAATCCTATTCCTACAGTTTGTTCTACTGCTTGTTTGTTGAAGAAATCTTTAGAAACTTTAACAGTATTATAACAAGCTCTAACCTGTGTTTCAAGTTCTCTAATCTTGGTTTCTTGTTCAGCAATCTTATCAACTTGTTTTACCATGTATTCTCCTAGACCCTTTTCTCTGTAGTTAAGTCGAGCTATTTCTTCTATATTCTTATCTTGATTAACCTGCACCTTTTTTAAATCTAACATTTGATTTTCAAGGTTAGTGTTAACAAGACTTATTCTCTCGTACCCTCTTTGTGCATTATTCAAGGAACTACGTAAACTATCAATTAACTGAGCATCATTAAGAATTACCGGTGTGGTATAATAAGTTGAAGATTCAGCATTTGCCACCAACGCAAAGTTTTCATATTCTTCATCTTCGCTATCTGTATCATCCCAGCTTTTACCAGCAGCCACATAAGCTCTTCCACTTTTCTTCTTTTCAGAAGCATAATCTTTCTTCTGTGCTTGCTTGGGTTTCTGACACTCAGTAGCAAAATGTCCCAACTCATTACAATTGAAACAACGGATTTTGCTTCTGTCAACAGTTCCAGTTTTATAACCTCCCCTGTTACTAGAGGATGAAGAACCTGCTCTTTGGAATCTGTTATTTGACTTAAACCTGAACTTTGGATTTCTTCTAAATCTGAAGTTACTAAATTGTCTCACCATCATTGCCATAGATTCATCTTCCAATTGATCCAGCTCTTCAAGTGAATAAAATTCTCCACCATCCTGAGTAGCTGGTGTTTGGCCAAGTTCTACTTCAGTTTGTTCCTTGTTGAAACTGATAGGTTGAACAACTTTAGTTTCCACTTCCTTAGGAACCTCAACCACTAGAGCTGTAGAAGAATTTGCCATTCTGCCTTTGCCATAGAATTCCTTTTGCTGCACTTGTTCTAATTCATATGTTTTCAGAACACCAAACAACCTTTCAAGAGCAACCTGAGTTAAGTCTCTAGATTCTCTGATGGCAGTGATTCTATGCTCCAAGTGAGTAGGCATAGTTAGTAAAAACTTCATGTTGATCTCCTTCTGAGTATATTGCTTGCCATGAACTTGCAAGTTGTTGATTATCTTGTTATACCTTTCGAACACTTCCTGAATGCCTTCATTAGGGCCAGCTCTAAAGTGTTCATATTCAGAAGTTAGAATTTGTAGTCTATTTTCCTTGATTTCATCAGTCCCTTCATTAATGACCTCAATAGTTTCCCAGATGTGCTTAGCAGTTTTACAATTTCTCACATGGCTATACATTACAGCATCTAGGGAATCCAATAGAATGAGTCTCAAATTTTTATCCAATCCAGCTTCCTCCTTATCTTCAGAGGTATAGTTCTTAGGGTCCTTTGGATAGGATTTGGCAGGGACTGTTACAGTTCCATTTACAACTGTTTCAGTATCATGTTGCATGGGAGTTACTGGTCCATTTTCCAAAACCCACAAAAATCTTGGGTTTGCTACATCAAGAAATAACTCCATTTTGTTTTTCCACATATCATAATTATCTTTATTAAAGATAGGAATTTTAACATTGCCTTTGGCCGACATGATGAATTTTTAAGAGAGTTAAAAGTTCGAGTTTAATTTTTGATTGAGTAAAAATAGGATCTTGATTTGTGTATCAATCAATAGGCTCTGATACCAATTGTTAGGTCCGATAAGATTGTAGAAGGGGGGGTTGAATACAATCTATACCATTTTCTCAAAATTTATTCGTTAAATAATTTTCACTTAAACGAATATTTTTGTGCGGAATAATATAACACAAATTTCAAGTTGAATATAGCAATATATTAACTTGATGGGTGTTACAAAATCAATCCAAATGATTATCAAGTGATTAATAACTAATTAGAAAATTCAACATGAACTTTGCTAATTTAGTTAATAAAATCAAGATATCAATTGGTGAACTAGGAAACTTAATTCGCTAGTAGTACAAGAATCACAAGTAAACAAGTTCCAATGGATAGGATATTACAACTGAGATGAACTTGAATTTACAGAATTAAATTTGAAGGTGTTCTTGAGCTTGAGAGAGAGAGAAAATAGCTGCTGTGTGTAATTTTCTTGTTTAGCTCGATTGGTTCTGATCCTTCTGCATTCTTCTGCCTTATATACACAGCCATAGTCATATTACTTGATTTAAACTGATATGACAATCATTTTACATTAATATGACAATCGGTATGACTATCAAATCAATGTAATATGACTGTCCAACTTAAATATGACTTTCGGTATAACTTATCTAGTCAATATAACATTCGGTATAACTTACCAAATGAATATAACATTCGGTATAACTTACCAATTGAATGAAATATGACTATCTCTTTTGAACTTCATATGACTATCTCCTTTGAACTGAATATGACTATCTCCTTTATAAATTGAATATGACTATCGGTATAACTATCAGTTTGATAGTTATATCATCATATTTTTCAGTTTATAATTAATTAAATGACTTATAAAAAATCATTTAACTAATTAATCCTTTTTCATATCAATTCTTATTTAATTAATCTAATAATCACTTTAACAAATATATTAATTCTGATAGAATTAATTTATTTATTAACTTAATTACTTGACTTAATCAATTAAAATAGAATTAATATAAATTCTTTAATAGTCAATACTCCGCTGAAAACCACATATTTATGATAAGAAACATACACTGGCATGATGTTGACGTTCGATGTACTGTCTGGTTCATGAACGACTAACTCCAATCTCTGTTCTTCATCGTGACTTTTAACACTGTGGTCTCTTTATACTCTTCACTCTCATCAATCATTCGATACTGAAATTGTTTCTTGTCACTAATAGAAATCTCTGTCTTCTTAAATGAATCCACTTGTTTCAATGCTACCTTGAGGCCTGGTCAGATATCTGAATCTTCTTCCAGTGTAAAACATCAAAACTATAGATTGACTTGTTGATTTTTCTTCTGACGGTTATCATCTTTTGAGATTCCTGTGACAGTTGATATTATTTACTTATTACAATCTAGTTTAATTGGATTAGGATCCTCGAACTACAAATAGGCTGAGTCATATGCCTTTCACAAGGTGACGAGTATGTTAGTTATCAAGAGCTGTAAATGATAAAGGCTATACTTCAAAAGACTTAGCAAACAGAAGTATTTTATAAAAGTGAAAACTCGAGTTGTTAATTGAATTATGCCATCTGAAGACGTGTATCGTTAGTTATAAAAATTCGATTGCAAGGATGCGACTGGGAATGGACGAAATGATATTAAGATTCTCGATTGGGTACTCGGTAAAAATATGGGACCAAAGACAGAAAGAAACTTTTTAATTATTCCCTTCTCGATTAACACAGTACTTGAAAAGTGGATTGGAAGCGATCAGAGGATTTCTTGAGATTCTTTTCTCGAAATTCTATTTGAAATCGTGTGGTTATAAGTAAAGCGTGGGAAACTATTCCAAGTGTAGGTCGTTATAAATTGAGGCAAATTGCACGGTTGCATTATTGCGAGGGGTTGGCGCGGTAATATAGTTTTGACGCAGAGTATAGTTCATTATGCGGGAAAAAAAACATATTGATTTTCACGGAAAGTTATTCGTTCACGTGTGATGAACGTTAGAGATTCGAAAACCAAAGCATAAGGTTATTACGGGAAGTGAAGGCTCATGGAATGAGCTTATAAAAGTATGAGAGGTTGTGATGGAATCCTAGAGTTGAAGGTGCAACCTGGGAAGTGGAAGTAAGATGTTTAACGAGAATTGTTACTCGTGTCCTTAAGATTGATTCTGAGGACAGAATCCTTTTAAGGGGGGAAGGATATAACGACCTAGAAAATTTCGATTTTTAATAATATTTATTTATTATAAATTATAAATTATATTATGTGAATATTGTTGTAAAGGTGAAATGTGTGTGAGATGCTGTTTATGTGATTATTTGATGATTTGGGTAAGCTGTGAAGATTGGTGTATTTTTATTTTTATTTTTGAGGATTTTAATATATTTAAATCATGCATTTTTGATCCTCTGTAAATTTTATAAAATTATCGGAGGATTTAAAAATCATGAAATCTTTTGTAATATTATCTTTATAATATTATTTAGTTTTTAATATGGTTGGGTGAATTAATTTGGATGTTTCGGTATTTTAAAATGATTTTAGAGTTTTATTGCATTTAAAGGATCAAAACTTGAAAAATTCATATTTAATTCATTTTTGATCCGAAAAATAATTTAAAAATATGTGTGTGCTCGTAATTTTATATTCTTTATTTTAAAAGAGGAAAAGTTTAATTTTCTGAATATTTATTTGATTTCGATTTATAAGAGTCGTTTAAGAGTGTTTAAATGGGGCCTGTATGAAATGTAGTAGAGATATATTAGTATTGGGCCAATCCCAATAAGGAAATAAGAGAGACAGCAGCTGGGCATATGTCGGGGAGAGAGAAAAGGATTTGGGGGAAAAGAAAAATTAGGGTTAGAAGAGAAAAGGGGAAGAAGAAATTGGAATTGGGGGTTTGGAATTAAATTAATTAGAGTGATATATACAATATGTGTGTGTAATTGTGTGTGCTGCGTGCAAGCTATGGGGGGATTGATCGAGCAGGGGTGGGGGAAAGAGGAACGTGGGCAGCAGGGGGAGCCACCCAACCACGCGCGGCGGCGGCCAGTGGTGGTGGCGGCTGGCGAAGCGTACTCCGGCGGTGGCACTGTGTGTATGGCGCGCGGCAGTGAGAAGGAGGGTAAGGAGCAGGGCAGTGGTGAGGTATGGCAGCCAGGTGAGAGAGAGAGAGAGAGAGAGAGAGAGAGAGAGAGAGGAGAGGAGAGATTTTTGGTGGAAATTGGAAATCGAAAAGGTATTCTCTTTTCGTTTATTTTATTTTATTTCCGATGTAATTATTTAATTTTCATTCTAGTTGTAAATTGTGATTTTATTATTTAATTGTTGTAAGTTAATTAGATTTAGATTGTGAGATTTAGTTGTTAATTTCGTAATTAGATTAATATTGTAAATTATGAATATTGTTTTATCTCCGTGATTTAATTCGAAAAGTTTATATTTAATTATAATTGTGGATTTAATTGGGAATCCGATTATATGCTTTTGTGATTTCGGTGGTTAATTATTATTATTGTGTAATAATTAGAATTGTAATTCCGGAAGATATGTAGAGTTTATGCGATTTTACAAATTGTAAAATGTTTATATGTTAGATGGTATAAATTGAGTAATAGTATTTGACGGTGTTACTTTGTATAATTGGTTATATGCTAAATGCCATATGCTGAGTTATAAGTAATTGTGGAATGTATAATTGTAAATTACTTGTTGTTGGTTTATATGGATTGAATGATGTGGTTGAGTCATTATAATTGATAAATGCTAAGTGTAAATAGAAGGGTTGGCTAAATTGTAAAGGTCTATGTGCTAAATGTTATAGGTCGAGTTATAGTATTTGTCGGATATTATGCTTGTCGAGTACTTGGTGGTAAATTATATGTGGTGGTGAGCTATTTGTATGGTTTTAAAATGTGATTTATATCAAAGATTAATTGTTAGATTTATTTGATTATGTGATTATCTGCGAGGAGTTGCAATGAGATCACAAGTCTTAAATGTCAATATTTAAAGACTTGTGTAATTCTCTTCAACTAGTTCCTCGGGCTTACGAATATCCATGATTAGCTATCACGAGTATAATTAATATACTTGAGTAGTGTGATCATTGATATAGCGTAAGTAATAGTTAGTGCTAGGGGTTGTTCCCTAGGGCTTACGAACATCAATGGTTGATTGTCACGTGTGTCATTAAATGCGTGAGAAATACGATCATTGGTGTAGCGTAAGTAGTAGTGTAATGTAAATTTCTTATGTGCTAGTTGCCGCATGTTCGGGCGGGTACTTTTCATTAATTATTTACTTTTATGTTGCTGCAAGTTGAGGCAGCTTTATTTTGTTACAGCAGGGTTGAATTGTTTTTGATTGATTTTGAGGGGCTGTGCCCATAGTCCGATAAACGAATACTTCATGCCGAAATTTTCTAAAAATCCCCTGCAAATCTATTTTTTTTAAATCTATTTAATCTACTTGATTTGATGATGTGAAAGTATATTATGAATTTGTTGTGAAGAGGTTGCCTAGACGATATCTAAGTAATAAGTGGTCAGCTATGTTAAGTGTTTATTTGACTTAGTTGGTTATACTAGCGCTATTTTGTGAATATGATGGTGTATGTTTATATATGTTATATATGCAAGCGTTATAGGACGCGCATGGGTAGAGTAGAGCAAATAATAAGATTTTTGTTTAGTTGGATACTAAAATGGCGTTTGACCTTGAAAAGGTTCGGATATGAGACCTGGTCAAGAACATTGCGCGGGTAGATGGAAAAAGGAACAGAAGGACAAGTGTCAAAGTTGACGGATGTATAGACATGGAAGGTGGTGAGATATGAAGTAGAAATGAAAGTGGGACCAATTAAGAGACTAGCAAGTAAAGAATAGAGTTGGATGTAAAGTGAGTCATGGATCGATGTATACGATCGAGAACTTCGTATAACAAGGCAAGTGTTATTGCTATTCACTTATTGTTCAAGTGATGCAATTTAGTTATCTATCGTGCGAACTAATTTGGTCAAGTATAGTGGAGGATGGCATATGAACTTCTTCAAATTAGCATGATGCTGTTTAATTTCCCTACCAATAATCCACATGTCGGTTTTACAAATAATCTTATAAATAATCCTTTTCACATTTTGACAAAGGAATTCCATTTCCTCTATTTTCGTCAGATACTCTTAAGAATTTTCTAAACAAGGAAAACCAAGTTTTCTTAACTTTTATGAGAACCTGCAGGCAAAATTCCTGACTTAGCATATTTTCACCAATGGACCCCATTTAGAAAGACGTTTTCTTTCAAATTGATCTGAACCTTTCCATATTGAAACTGTTTTGGCAAATACTTGTTTAAAGTTATTTTATCCGATTATGTAAGCTCAAACTCTTAATTGTGTATAAGTTTTATTAAAAGCCTCACACTTGACCATATCCTTACTTTAGTCTGGAATTTAAGTTGCTGAAATCTGATTGTAAATTATATCCTTATTCTTGCTCAAATGAAATTTCTCTTTGCATAAGTTGCTGATGTTATAAATTCCAATTATTCATATTCATCTTGTTGGTATTTATTCGAATGGTCATTCTTTATATTTTCCACCCTACTTAGTACCGAACTTGTCGGTATTTACTTAAGATCTTGATTATCTGGTTATTCCATGTGTTGTATCGAACTTGTCGATACTAGACGATGATGTCGTTTCTTATTAACTCCTAATCTTGAGTTGTTATTCTAGACGTGAGGTTCCAGTGGTTGGATATCAGGGTTGTCGATTGTCCGACACTTAATGTGTTTGAATTAGAATTGGAAATGTTTTCAGATGTCCCTTCGGGGAGACCATATTATGGTCAGAGGAGTCCCTTCGGGGAGACCAGTTTAATGGTCAAAATTGAGGCCAATGTGTGCCATGGATCCAATTAAGGACATTGCTGTGTGCGTTTGTCCGGGGTTAGTGCGTGACTGATCAGCAGCCTAACCTTGATGTTTTTTATAAATAAATAAAAAAAAATTCCAATTCTAATCTATACTCTGAGACTGTGATGTCTAGTTATTGACTGCTTGGAAGACAGCTTTTATAATATTTTGATATCAGAACTTTCATTAGTTCTAGTTTCAGTCGCTCTTTATTAATGGTGAATTATTGGCCCTCGTGGCAATCTAAAAGTTGATCTCACTGATTCTTTCAAATAATGAGAAGAAATTCCTTTTGTTTATCAGAATTGTCAACGGTTATTTTAAAATTGTTATCACTATTGTACTTGCTGAGCATTGTTGGCTCACTCTTGTTTGTTTGTTTTCTTCAGTTAATAGAGAGGATTATTGGACCTAGTAATGGTCAGTGGTGTTCCTTTCCAGCAGCAAGAGGAGACGATCGGGTTATGGAATCTCACCGGATAGTGATTGGGAATTGGGTAGAGTTGGACAATTAGATAGACAGAAATCTCATGTAGTTATAAAATTGTATAACAGTTTTATTCTGAGAATGGTTGTAAATTTATAAGTTGATAGTTGTTTCATACCATAACCTGTAAGCGATCTTGGTTAAGGGGTTTATATTGTTTTATGTTGTTTATATCCAGGGTTGTATAATATGGTTTGTGGTTAGTGGTCCCATATCTGTACCCCCGGATTTTGGGACTGCTACATTGTGTGTTCTTGTGAAAATTATAAAACTTGAGATTCTACTTAGTCAATTTTAGTGAGTCAAGAATGCTTTCACCTTGTGAGATTTTTATCCTAAATTATGGTTGATATATTTTATATCAATCCAATTTTTTGTTGTGTGATGTTCTCATTGGTATGTTGCTCTAGAACTTGTTTTAAACCATTTTGAAACTACATGTTATGTGTGTGCATGAAAATGATAAAGGCACTAGGATTAATCTCAATGACCTAAACACTATCCTTATGAATTATATTCTTAGTGAACCCCCTTGAGCTTATATTCGTTTCTTTCAATTATCACCATTCTATAAATTTTTTAGCCTACTTATTTATTCTTGTCTTGATTTACTGGTAGAGCATACTGATTTAACTTAAGGTTAGGTGAATATTTAGTGTGGGGATTTCTTTCGTTAAAGTGTTACATTTTGGTGTGAATCAGTATTACATGATCTTTGAATTGAATTGCTAGGATCTTTTACACATTTGGATAAAGCGAGGATATTGGCAACAAAGCAAGTACTCCTTTGAGATCAATGGGTGGCAAATGCAATGTCATATGAAAGGGACGATCCATATACATGTGCTGGTATTAAGTGTAATTGTACTTTGGTGACTTTTCACTGCCCTTGGTTACTGGAGAATGACTTGATTTTGAATAAAAAAAATTATGAGCAAGAAGAAGATCAAGTAGAGTTTGTGTTCATTGGTTGGACAATATGAAAGAGGGGAAGTACATGGTATATGTGCTTTGAAGTTTAATGCTTATGAAAGATTGATCAACTTTTATAAGTTCTACTTTTCATGTTGGGTGCTTTAATTAGAAGTTAACACTATGCTCTATTGGTTTATCAAGTTTAGCCACTTGTTAGCCTATTTCTTTGATATCCTACCCTTTACCTAAGCCCCATTACAACCTTTAACAAAAACCTTTTGATTCATGTAATGCGTGTATACGAAGTAGAGGAGATTTGGTGGATAACCAAGCATATGGTAGCGCATGTTGTTAGGAATAATTCATGAGTTGTGATGTTCAGAATAGAATTTGCATATACTTCTTGTAATATCCTGATCTTATAAAGGATTTAGCACTTTATATAGGATATATATAAGTTAGTCAGTAACTACAGAGTTTTAGTTAGGAACAGTGCATCACGGACTATATTTCAAGAACTATGTACAGATCCTGATACGACAAGTCAAATCCTGATGCTATGATCAAATCCTGATGGAATGATCAGATCTTGATGATGATGTAATCCTTATATCAGATATTATTTTGATGATGTCATTATGGATGCTGCGGAAACTGGAAAGCGCTATCTTTTAGGATTGGTTATATCAAAAACAGCAAGGAGTATGCGTGGAGGAAAAAGATTAAGCTATTGGAGGAAACTATCAACCAGAAGACAAAATCATACTATGAATTGATTATTTCTTTCTGTTATTAGTTGATAGGTAGCATTATAAATACTCTCTCTATATCATTGTAATATGTGTGCGATCGAGAGTCTGTATTAACATGTGTGTTGAGGTTTTTACAGAGAGAGATTTGTATTGAGAGCAGCTGCTAAAGGTATTTGTACACCTTTGGTAGAGTTTGTATTTGATCTTATTAATACAAACAGTTTGATTTATTCATTTGTTCTTGTTTATTTATTCGAGCAAAAATCAGACACGATTATATAACTTGTATTCAACCCCCCTTCTACAAGTTATTCGGGTTAACAATTGGTATCAGAGCAGGTCGATTTCGAATCATCAAAAAGATCTGCAATCATGTCTGGTTACAAGGATGGTAATACTAAAATCCCTATGCTCAAGAGAAACGAATATACTCTTTGGGAAGTGAAGATGTTGCATCACCTGGAAGCAACAGATCCTGATTATCTTGACAAAATAAGAGATGGACCTTTTGTTCCAACAAAGATCGTTGGTCAAGAAACTGTTGGAGGAAAAGTTGTTCCAGAGCATACAGCAGAGAAGCCTAAATCTGAATGGAAAGATAAGGACAAGGAGAATGTTCTAAAGGATGCTAAAGTGAGAAACATACTATTCAACAGTCTTGATTCTATTCTCACTAACTATGTTCTCTCTTGTAAGACTGCTAAGGAGATATGGGACAATCTGAAGGTTCATTGTGAAGGAACTAAACCTGTCAGGAAGAATATGAGGACACTTCTCATACAACAGTATGAGTACTTTGAATCCAAGTCTGGTGAGTCACTTACTGATACCTTTTATAGGTTTACAAAACTCATCAATGAGATGGCCATGCATTATGACTTGGAGGATATGAATACTAGGTTCATGAAAGCCTTGCCTGATTTTTACAATGAGAAGATATCTGCTATTGAAGAAGCTAATGATCTGGATGAAATATCATTAGAGGTAGTTTATGGAAAATTGAGGGCTTATGAACTTGATAGGCACCAGAAGAAGAGCAAAAGTGAAGGAATGATGAAAACTGTTGCACTTACTGCTTAACCTGAATCAAAGAAGCTTCCAGAAGAACATGCTCAACCTACTGTAAAGGACACAAGGAAGAAGAAAAGTAAAGAAAGTTCTAAGTCAGAGACTACAGATACAGACTCTGACAATAGTGATTCTGAAACAGATATGCAGGAACTCTTTGCTATGTTTACTAAAGCTTTCAAGAAAGGAAGATTAAACAGGAGAAGATTTAGCAAAAGAACTTTTCAAAAGAGAGAGGAGAAGAAGAGTGACAAGGGAAAAAGTACAATCATCAAGCTTGATAAGGCAAAGATCAAGTGCTTTAACTGCAACGTGCTTAGACACTTTGCTAGTGAGTGTAAGAAGCTAAGAAACTCTGGAAAGGGTAATGCACTCATGGTCACATAGAAGGATTGGGCAGATTCCAGTGATTCTGAAGATGAATTGGATTATGACAACATTTCTTTGATGACAAGTGCTTCAGACAAACCTGGATCTCTAAAGAAAACTTCTCCATCTTCTGTTAAGGTATCAATTCACTCACTTGATTCATTTGATAGCTTAAAATTCTGATGATATTAGAACTATCCATGCTGAATTTAAGAATCTTATGACTAATTTCAGAATTCTTACTAGTGAAAGAGATGAACTTAAGATTAAGAATGATGAATTAGTTGGTAGAAATAATATTCTTCAATCTTAGTTAATTCAAATGGAACATTACAGATTAGATTCTGATAAGGCTAAGCATGATTATAGTGTCATTCTTGAGGCTTATGACTATGTCAGAAAAGAACTAGAGGAAGAGAGAGAAAGGTTTAAATCTTGGAATACTTCTTGCAAAAAGACTCATGACATTATTAACAATCAGATACCTGGTAAGGTAAATGTCTTAGGTTTTGACAAGGATAAGAATGAAACTCCTGAAGCTATTATCAGAGATAATAGAAAAGTAGAAGATAGCACATCTATATCTGAAGGTAAGAAGATAGTTTCTGAACCTAAACATGTTAAGTTTGTTGATTCTAATGGTACTTCTGTTGTGCACAAAAGGATTAACAATAATAGTTCAGATGAGAGAGTGTTAGAAAAACCTAAGAATGTCAACATAGGCTTTCTGTCAAAGTCTCGGTTGAAACAGAGACTTGAAGGTCTTTCAGAGCCGAACAAGATCAAGAGAAATAGAAATCGAAAAGAAGGTATTAACAAAGAGAATAATTATAAGAATATACCTGATGCACCTAGGAAGAAATGCTATAAATGTGGTAATCATAATCATTTGGCCCTAGACTGCAATCAAAAACCTTCTTGGAAAACTGAGTCCAGATTCCCCAAGACTCAGAAAATTCAATACCAACCACAAAAACCTTGTTATCATTGTGCTAGTTTACTTCATTCCATTTATATGTGTAGAGAATATCATGAACTGTATTATGACTATTATTCTTTGAAATCTGAAACTCCTAGTCACAAACAGTTTGTAAAATCAGAGTCTAAGGTTGACTCTGAAACAGGTGACTCAAAAGAAAAATCTTCAAAGCCTATTGTTTCTAAATCTAGTAAGAAAGGATCCAATCAATGTTGGGTCCCAAAAATTTCTAACTAGTTACTTTTTATTTACAAGGCACAGGAAAGAAGCATTCAATCATCTTGGATAGTGGATGCTCTGGACATATGACTGGAAAGAGGTCCCTGCTTACAAAGTTTGAGAGGAAAGTTGTCCCAGTGATATCTTTTTGAGATGGCAACAAAGGAGAAACTCTGGGATATGGCTCAATTGTTTTGGGGAATGTCATCATAGAAATGTAGCACTAGTTGAAGGCTTGAAACACACACTTTTAAGCATAAGTCAACTAGGTGATAAAGGTTACAAATCAATCTTTGACAGTGAAGGATGCAAAATCTTGAATATGAAGAATGGAGACATTGTTCTAACTGGTCAGAGACATGGTAACATTTATGAAGCCAGCTTGGATAATACATCTAAAGGAATTGTCAGATGTCTTTACAGTAAGGCATTAAATGAAGAAAGTTGGAATTGGCACAAGAAGCTCTCACATCTCAATTTCAAGAAGCTTAATCAACTTGTTAAGCACAATCTAGTATGAGGCCTACCTCAGGTGAATTATGTGCAAGATGGACTTTGTGATGCTTGTCAGCTTGGTAAACTGAAAAGAACCACTTTCAAGAGCAAGACAGAAAATTCAATTACTGAACCATTTCACATGCTGCATCTTGATCTATTTGGTCCAGTGAATATTATGTCTATCAGCAAGAAAAGATATGATCTAGTTATAGTGGAAGATTACACAAGGTTCACATGGGTGTTCTTTCTCCACAAGAAAGATGAAGCTCCTCAGCAAATCATTGAACTTGTCAAGAATATTCAGAATAGCTCTAAATACAAGGTCAAAGTACTAAGGAGTGGCAATGGTACAGAATTCAAGAATTCTACCATTGAGGAGTATTGTGCAGACAATGGAATCTCTGTTATTTCCCAGTTATGCACCACGAGATTATAGAAGAGGGGGTTGAATACAATCTCAACTAAATTCTTTCGAACTGATGAGGTTTAAAACAAATTGTTATGAGAACAGAAAGAAAAACAAGATAAACAAATTATCTAACACACATACAACACGAGATATAAAAAATCTCAGGTGGGTTAGCTTGATTGCTTAGTCCACCTGATGGTTGTATTTGAAGATAATTCTCTGCGTACGAATACACAGCTGCGGGTTACAATGTTTTAGTGTTTACGAGAAAACCTAAGTTATCAGCCTTGTGATCAGTGTTTTCTTCTCTCTTCTAAAACTATTGCTGCTCATACAGCTTATAAAAACTATATGAAGACAAGTAAAAGTTACATGAAATGTGATGATACATTTCTGGTAAAACTTGTCACACACACATACTCGAAGTGGTAGCCATTTCTAGAATTATCTTGAAAGTCTTCTTTTCTTGATTTGGACAATCCCAGCATGCTTCAATTCAGTGTATGTTTCTTTCTTCAAAAGTTACTAAGTTCTTGAGATGACTTAGCTTCCAAGCCCACGTGAAAAGATCTTTTTGCTTTGGATCTTTGTCTCTGAAAGTAGCTTTAATCAAAAAGATAATCTTTTTGAAAGTCAATAAGCTTTTCTGCTTATTGAGTTGTGCTTGAACTTTCCAGATATAACGGTTGATCCTTATCCATTTATCAAGATATCCTTTGAATCTTTCAGTAGAAGTGTAATCATGTTGGAGGTTGCTTCCACTCTTATTGTTGCCCTAGAAGTCGGATAAACAGTGACTGATTTCACCTTTCACTTGGAAGAGTTTGAGCCTTCAAATATCTACAATTTGACTCCCTACTCGTAACATCCTCTATGTAATTGGCCACTGTCTATAAGTCACGGGTTGCAAAGTAATTCTGGGTCTAATCTCCATTCGATGTGTTCCTTTAAAAAACTCTGTTATTATTATGAAAACAAGTTGAGTTCTTAAAAAGATGAATCTTGAGTTCCCGAATGATGACTTCTCGAGCAGTTCCTTTAAGTGAGTTCTCGAATAACATCTCGAACAGTTCCTTTAAGTGAGTTCTCGAATGACTTCTCGAACAGTTCCTTTAAGTGAGTTCTCGAATGACTTCTCGAACAGTTCCTTTAAGTGAGTTCTCGAATGACTTCTCGAATAGTCTTTTGAGAGGACTTCTCGATTAGTGCATGTTGCAGACTTCTCGAACAGAGCAATCTGACTTCTCGAACTAGGATTTCTCGAATAAACCCTTTTTGTAGAGTTCTCAAATGACTTCTCGAACTCTTCTTTTCTTGATTTCTCGAACTTACTTGCATGGTTAAAACAAACTCTCTTTTGACTACTGATATCTGAATTTAGCATCCCAAGGCTTGTTACAGAAATAATTCCTAACTACATGCAGTGTTCCAATCTCAAGATATTGCTTTAGTTGTTCTGCATTTAAGTTAGCTTCCTGAGTTATTTGTCAGCTTCGATTCCTTGATTCATTTTTTGCCTTGTGGTATTTGTTATCATCATCTAAAACATATATGAGTCAACAATCTCCCCCAATTTATGTCTTTGAGAAAAGAACATTAATCCAGAGTGTGATGAAAACAAAAATCACTCTTCAAATTTTTCTTTCATTAGAGCAAAAAATATTGATCAAGCTTCTATGACAAAGTTTCTGGATTGTACTACTTACTCCACTTGAGTACTTAGAACTGCTCCCCCTATGTATAGCATTTATTCTGAGAGTCTTGTTCTGTTTCTTCACTTGCTGTTTGTTCTGAAGGTAATTCCGACCCTTCTCCCCCTTTGTTGAAAGATAAAGAAAAAGACTGTTTGAGATTGAAGGAAAAGTCTGAAACTTCCCTTCATGCTTACTTCTTCCCCTTTTTTGTTATCAGCAGGATCAGAGTAGTAATAATTAGATTGAGAACCAGAGGGATGAGAAATTGAATTGGCATGAAAATTTTCTCTCCTAATCTCTCTGTTTTTGCATCAGAATCTCATCCTGGCTCACTTCTCACAACTCACCTTCCCTTCCTAAAGGGGTACTCAACCTCTCACTAGTACAAAACTGACATTATACGTCGCCCCTTTTACGTCGGCTAAATATAAAAGCGACGTATATACAACTTTTATACGTCGGTTGTTGTTTTAACCGACGTAAAAGGGTTAAATTGATGACTTTTTACGTCGGGTTTTTAATTGACCGACGTATATGAGTGTTTTATACGTCGGTTGAAGAAAAGGCGACGTATATGATACTATTATATACGTCGGTTGAGTAAAAGGTGACGTATATGATAGTATTATATACGTCGGTTGGGTAAAAGGCGACGTATATGATAGTATTATATACGTCGGTTGAGAAAAATGCGACGTATATAATATTCTCTTTTACGTCGTTCTTAATATAACCGACGTATAAAAGTGGGTGCTAGGCCACGTGTCATATTATTATTGGGTAATATTTGACCACATGGATCGTTACTTAGAACCGTTGGATGCAATTAATCTCGACCATTCATTTTAACACAATTATCTAATTTCTCCGATCTCACTCTCGTCATTCTCAAATCTCTCCCTGTCTCCTTCATCTTCCTCTCTCAATCTCTACACCACCGCCTCTCTTTCTCCGCCATCGACTCTCTCCCACCCCAATCTCTCTCTCTCGCCGCCTGCCTCTCTCTCCCTCAAACCCCATCTCCATCTCTCTCAACCTCTCCTCCCTTATCTCTCCCTCTCTGTTCTGTAAAATCTTGACTTTTCAGCCATTTTATCGATTTATTATTGTGCATAATAGTTATGATTGATTTTATTGATTTAATCTTTAGTCCAATTTAAGAGTTTGTTTCTATATTGTTTTTTGTGTACCTTGAATGTTAGTTAGGATAAAATGTTATCCAGTTAAATGGAAATTTAGTTGTTAATTTGCAATTTAGAGCATGTTTTGTTTTGTTATCTTTAGGAAGGAAATGTAAACCCTGTGTCAATTTGGCATCTGTAAGTATTGATTGTCGAATTCCTGAGGGTATGGGTTGATGTTTTTCTGTAATTTCTTCGATTTGATAGAAATAAGGGCATTCATCTAATGCACAATATTGTGGTACAGAACATGTACAAGAGAAGCGGCTTAGATATGAAGGATGATGCAATGATTGAAGGTCTTCTTGTGACACCCCCTTCGGTTGTTGCTGTAGCTGTCAATGGAAGTTCGAATAGCAAACAAGTAGTTCAGTGGGCATTGGAGAAATTTGATCGTGAGGATAATGTGTTGTTCAAGTTGTTACATATCCGCCCTAAGATAACAACGGTTCCGACATCAAGTAAGTTCTTTTGTTTTGTGTTTTTCGTTGGTTGTAGGAAAATGATAGATGAGTGTAAAAAATAGATTCACTATGAATGCAACAAACTATCTACCTGTATCGAGTTGTTGGTAATATATTGTTGTCTGTCTAAATGTATGGGAATATAGACTGCACTTAAGAATATTAAGGGTATCATATGATACATTATGGAATATCATGGCTACAAAAATCTACACTCTTATATTAAACAGGATATTGACAAAATATGAAGTTTTTTGGCTACTGAATAGGTTAGTGCTTCACAAGTAAGCAAGACTTCAAAAAAGGAATAAAGTATTGTATTTTTCTCTGGGGTTTGATAGAGTACCTTTTCTAGCTGCAGTGGGAAATTTCATTCCTATGTCAGAAGTGCGAGACGATGTAGGTGCTACATACACAAGGGAAGTGGAGTGGCAAACTGATGAAAAATTATTTCCTTACAAGAATATGTGTGCTCAAAGAAAGGTTAGGGATCAAGTGGTTTTTAAAAAGGTCACATAGCTCATATATGAAGAGGCTCACTTCATATTTCTTCCACTTGCAGATAAAAGTAGAGGTTTCGCAAATTGAATCAGATGATGTTGTAAATGCGACAGTGCACGAAGTTACCAAATGTTGCATTAAAAGGCTTGTTATCGGAGCTTCATATCGTGGCATGTTTTCGAGGTATGAACTTAAATTATCAAGTGTAAAATACATAATTTTACATAATTTTAGGTAAAACAATTTACAAAAAGATCTGCTATCAGGTGTAAAATACAGAGTACAACATAATTTTATTGAGTTGGGACAAAAATTCATCAAAATTATCTAGGATCATGGCTTAAAGGTTATAGGAGGATAATTTACATTACAAATCAGACACAGATTTCAACTGTTGATTTTGCCCATCTATCAGACTCAACTGTCTCTTGACTCTGGCAATATGAGCTTGTACCTATTACAAGCAATACAATGTTAGCAGAATCACTTTCCGGCTTCTATTAGAATAAAAATAAAATTATTATATTTATTTTTTACTTATTTCCTTCCATATTTAAATTGGGGGAGCAAGAACTTATTTCCTCCCCTAAATAAGATGGGGGATCTGAGCTAGATATTAATCATATGGGACCTACACTTACCAAGAATTTGTTACATGACATATCACTTTCACTTTCACTTGCTTACTAATTGCGGTTGGGAGGTTGACAACATTGACGTTACATTGCATTTTTATTTGCTTACTATTGGAGTTGGAGGTTATCATAATAAATTTGCCAATCAATATTACCAAAAGACAACTTTCCAAATTAATTAAAACTCATATAATTATCCAAAATTATATATATTTATATCCATTTTTATATTCTCTTTTTATTATATTAATTTTGTGCAAAATTAAGTATAATTTTCATTTTTATGTATTTTGCTCTTATAGTGCAAAATGACGTTATAGAGTGTCATTAATGAAGATTGTCTACAGTTATATTTGTCCACTAAATTATGATTAAATATATTTTTTATCAATAACTTTTTTATTCCTAAGCTATTTATTTATTTTTCATGTTCTACCATTACTATAAAAGATTTATTAAAATATGATATAATAGCAAGTGCCTGATTAGAAATTGCTATCGACTTGATCCAATGTACTTGTTCACTTAAATAAAGATTTATTTTGTACGTTTTGAGCAAAAATTAAATATTTCTACTTCCATAGGGTGGCAATCTGGATCAATTTACCCAACCCAAACCGGCCCAATATTCGTTGGACTGGATCGAATAATATCACATTTTCTCATATGATTTTGGGTCGTCATATTTGTGCATGTGTGTGCGTATATTTGTTGTTTTCTTTGCATTTATGGCAATTTAATCAGATTTCTTATCACTTCAGAAGTCAGGACATCTGTTTCACACGCTCACACACACCTAAATATCCTAAAGGAAATAAATCATTGATTCTTAGTAATCAATATAGTTACAGATATTACCAACCGTATTTTGAGTAATTTGCAATGAGGTTAGACTTTATTGTAAAAATGTCGATAAATGTGAAATTTGCATCTGTATATTGCAGCCTTAATTTTGTGCAGAGTGCATGAAGCTGCAGGTTGAGAAGTTTAGAAGCTTGATTATGTGTGGCAACGCATCCTAGCTCGTCAAGCTTTGATGAATCTGTTCCGAATTTTGCAATATTCTGTGGTAAGCAACCTAGTGGACCTGTGTTATGAATCCAAAAATTTCTTGCCCCTTCGTCATACAGTTTCTGAAAGAACCAGAGTTTTAGGAGCAACAGTAATAAATGTTTATAATTGCTTTTCATCCAAATACTAGAATATATGGAAAAATCATGAATTGTGAACCTTGATTCCAGTTTCAAATTCTAATAGAATTGTGGGAATCAAAGCCGGAAAGTACTCTGTATTTTACACCTGATAGCAGATGCTTAGTTTGGACTCATCAAAGCAGCAATGCCAGAAGCGGGATTCACGGAAAACCTCCAAAAGAGTAGCTCTGGCTAAAAAGGACAGTTGTGCTCCTACTAATCAGAACAAAAGGTGGGCAATGCTCAGGGATGTAACAAATGCTCGTGGTGGTAGTTTGAATACAAACTGCTTCAATGCGTCTAACACATTACGGTATTTACTTTTTGTTCATTTACGAGAAGTGAGTTTGTAACTCTATTCTTTTTATATAGATCTTGCTTGTGTAACTGCTTGATAAGATAAAGTGTTGGTTCAAATATTCCCTTATTGCTTAGCAGGTGATCACACCTTGTTTAACTTTTTGCAGGGGCAATGTCCAATACCTGTTCTACCAAGACTGACAATGCCAGGCCATCGAATTGATCCTCCTTGTGGAAGAGTATATTTGCAAATGCACTCCAAACTATTCCAAGAGCTTCTTTCTGGACCTGATGGACAGTTACCAGGGCTATGACTGAACTTCAAGAAGCAATGCCACGGCTTGTTGATGAAATTAAATTCTTTTCAAGCTATAAATAGCATATATGTATCAACAATAGTGGTGAGGCTGTGATTAATATATATCAGTTCCCACAAAGAAGTGTTCATGTCATACTTAGTGTCATACTTAAGGGCCACAAAGAAGGTTCAGAAGTTTATTCCTGCATATACATTGTAATTTTTGTGGATTGGCTCTATTGTGTGCCCACTGAAGCTCAAATGTAGTTTAATTTCCCTATTCTTTTATTGTATTCTTTACTTTTAATTATTGGGTTTGGTATAATGAGCCTTTCGGTGGAGATGAATGAAAGGGGAGGAGGTGGGTTTGAAAAGGCATCGAGATTTTTATTTTTATTTTTTGGACCTTATACGTCGGTTGTTTAGAAGAACCGACGTAAAAGGTTAACAATATACGTCGGTTACTAATGAATTATTTATTTTATTTTTTAATTTTTTGGACCTTATACGTCGGTTGTTAAGAAGAACCGACGTAAAAGGTTAACAATATACGTCGGTTACTAATGAATTATTTTTATTTTTTTTTTAATTTTTTGGACCTTATACGTCGGTTGTTTAGAAGAACCGACGTAAAAAGTTACAATATACGTCGCCTTTTTTAACCGACGTAAAAGGGTCATGACTTTATACGTCGCCTGCCCATACGTCGCCATTTAACCGACGTAAAAGGCTGTTTTAACCGACGTAAAAGGCTGTTTTTGTACTAGTGTCTCCTTTTACTCTCCTGGAAGAAAAAGGAGACCACTCTTACATACACCTCAACTTTTGCCCTAGAGCAACCAGGCCTCTCTTGTTTTTCACTCCCTTCCCTCAGTCCTAGAAACCATGAAATTTCACAAAGATTGAAGAGAAATTGTTGTTTTAAACAGAGATAAGGTTTAGTAAACTGTCTTTAGAGAAAGCTTAGTGAACTGAGTGTTGGCTTTTTCATGAATTAAAATGAAGAATCAAGAGTGTTTGGAGTTGTATTGAAGTGCTTCAGTTTCCAAAATAGGTATCCATGAATGGGGCTGAATCCTCTCATTTATAGAAGATTCATCAACCTGAATTTGAGAAATAGTTAAGAGTAACTTGTGTGTGCTCCCCCTGTGTCAATGCAACTTGTACTAACTCCTGGCTAGATGACAAGTGTTATAGGTTGCATAATTGTGTCCCTTACCCTCACTGATTGTGTTCCTGGTTGGGAACTTGATTCAATAGTTAAAGTCTGTTGAGAAACTAAAAGTAGAAATGTGGATGTCCTTATTAATCACTATGCCTTTTTGGGAAGACATAGGATGGCCAGGCTGGTTTTACACACCCTTACCTTCCTTGTTCTTGTGGTTTCTTGATGTTCACCATTTCCCTCACCCTCACTTTCCTCCTGAACACTCCCCTCAAGTTAAGATTTGCAAGGATTGTCAACTACAATTTGTTGAGAAACTGTAGAGGGGGTTTCAAAGATGGAACATTGTGAATATATGGTGTGCTGATTGGGTAGAGAATCTGGGGGACATTCCAGCACTTCTCATTTCAGCAAATTAAGATAAAGATTTTAGGATAATAAAGAGAAATGTTGATTAAAAGGAACTCAATACCTTAGCTAAGTGTACTCCTGTAAGAGCCTTCTCCACATGAAGGTTTATTCTCTTAAGGAATGCAGAACACCACTTCCCTTGATTGATCGAATTGACATTGTGCCAGTAGCTATACTTAGGAAAGAAACAAGTTGCAGAGATAGTTATGAATATTCATTTGAGTATCTGCAAGAGTGTTGTACTTAATCCTAGTGCCATAGTTAGTCAATTTGAAGCATGAGTTCAATCAGCAAAAATAAATACTTATTCATGTGTTTAGAGTTAACTAATAGGTCCTGTTAAAATAGAGTACATACCAGTTATTTCTAATTAAGCTCTAATTCTAAGTGTGTTACACATGGCACATGACAGAATTATAGAACCTGGTTGATGCAATGACCAAGTTTGCTGTGTGAACACCTTCACTTTATCATCATCATCCTCTGTTGTCAGTTTGAGTCATTTAGAGTACTGCAAATTGGACACAAACCTATGCAACTGTGTAGCTTTTAAAGCTCACTTTTAGGGTTAGATGGTAACGTGAACTTAGAATTAAAACATCATGAATAGTGTCTAAGTTACCATATCTATTAAGTTTGATTCAGAAGAATTCAAAACATCCTGATTAGATTAAAGATAACTGAATGAAATGTGTGCCAGACCACAAAAAGATCAAAAATACGCGTAAGTTGAATTAAGAAAACTAATTCGCGGAGATTAGGTTATTAAGACAACTTAGGTGATTCAAGTACAGTCCAACTTAATCTTGTCTAAGCATTCTATGAAAGTCGAGACATAATCTAATCATCAACTCATTCTAAAGAGACATGCACGTAGATCATAACCAAAGAATCAACAAGATAAAGGTAGATGGAAACTTCATTTCACTAAAATAAAATAAAAAAATTTACAAGAATGGTGAGAAGGACCATTGAAATAAAAACAAAATTAAAACAAACTTAAACAAAAACTTAAACTAAGACCCCCCCACCTACACCATCTAGGCGGCCTTGGCTGGGTCCTCAACGGAGTCCTCCCGGTTGCGTGCCCGGAGAACCTCCAATGCTGCACGCATGGCAGCGAGGTTCTTCTCTTCCTCGGCAAGGAGTTCGTCTATCTTCTCCTGGAGCGCCAGCACCTTCTCATAGAAGGGCATGGCCTCAAACTCTTCGACAGTAACCTTCCAAATGATTTTTGTCATTTTGGTTGAAGAGAAAGAAGAAGAGGGTTTTGTTTTTGTTAATACTGAGTCTAAATGATATCTACCCCTTCCTATTTATAAGCCCAGAAGTCCTAAAGACACGACTTAATATCTAGGAAATAAACGGGTGCAAGGTTAAGCAAAGGTCACACCTCTTTAATACACACTAACGCATGCAAAAGAGATTACACGGTGTCCTAGACTAATCCTGACAGATCATTTAGAAACGATAAAAATTAAAATATTATGTGTTTTATTTGTTCCAAAATCATTTAAGTCTGACAGCTTAAGTCTAATCAACTCGAGACAGATAAATTTAGAGAACAGAGCACACAAAGCATTCGAGTATTCTGGACACAGAATAAAGCATTTAAATAATATCAACAATTAATTAAACTATTCGACATCTCAAATATCGACCATTCGACTTTTCTGAACATTTACTTATTTGATATCTCTCATCATTTGACTAGTCGATATCTCTAATTAGAACACTAGTTCGATATCTCTGGAAAACTAGTTGATCGATATCTCAAGCATAATATCCATTCGATAACTCAAAGAAGTACACATATTTATTCGATATCTCTAGGAAATTAAGTGTTCGATATCTCCAGAATAATCATGCAAATAGTCAAATAAGACAAATAAAATCCAGAGAATAAAATTCACTGGCTGCAACAAATTGAACAGATATTAAAGATTATGAAAAGTTCAACATACCAAGCTCACTTACCAACCTTGAGAAGGTTGCCTCATCCAGAGCTTTAGTAAAGATATCTGCTAATTGTTTCTCACTTGGAACAAAATGAAGTTCCACAGTACCTTCCATCACATGCTCTCTGATGAAATGGTATCTGATGTCTATGTGCTTGGTTCTTGAGTGCTGCACTGGATTCTTAGAAATTGCAAGTGCACTAGTGTTGTCACAGAAAATTGGAATCTTCTCAACCTTAACTCCATAGTCAAGCAGTTGATTTCTCATCCATAGAATCTGTGCACAACAACTTCCTGCTGCAATATACTCTGCTTCTGCTGTTGAAGTTGAAACTGAATTCTGCTTCTTACTAAACCAAGAGACCAGCTTGTTTCCTAGAAATTGACAGGTGCCTGTGGTACTCTTCCTGTCCAACTTACATCCTGCCTAGTCTGCATCTGAATAGCCTATTAGATTAAAACCAGAATCTCTAGGGTACCAAATGCCAAGGTTTGGTGTCCCCTTGAGATACCTGAAAATCCTTTTAATAGCTACTAAATGAGATTCCCTAGGATCAGCTTGGAATCTAGCACATAAACATGTAGCAAACATAATATCGGGTCTACTTGCAGTTAAATATAAGAGAGATCCAACCATGCCTCTATAACTTGAAATGTCCACCTTTTCCTTAGTATTCAGTTCAAGCTTAGTGGCAGTGGCTATGGGTGTTTTTGCAGAAGAGCAGTCTGCTAAGTCAAACCTCTTTAATAGATCAAAAACATATTTTGTTTGACTTATAAAAATTCCCTCATTTACTTGTTTAACCTGTAAACCAAGAAAATAAGTTAATTCACCCATCATACTCATTTCATATTTACTTTGCATAAGTTTGGCAAACCTTTTTCAAAGATTCTCATCTGTAGACCCAAATATTATATCATCTACATAAATTTGGACAAGTATCATAGAGCCATTGACAGATCTATAAAAGAGAGTCTTATCTACAGTACCTCTGGTGAAGTGATTCTCAATGAGGAACTGTGAAAGAGTGTCATACCAGGCTGTAGGGGCTTGCTTCTGGCCATAGAGTGCTTTGAGCAAATAGTAAACATATTCTGGGAAGTCTAGATCTTCAAAACTAGGAGGTTAACTCACATACACATTCTCCTCCAGAATACCATTTAGAAATGGACTCTTGACATCCATTTGATAGACCTTGAAATTAGCATGAGCTGCATAGGCTAGGAAGATTCCGATTGCTTCTAACCTTGCCACTGGTGCAAAGGTTTCTTCAAAGTCAATTCCTTCTTCTTGACAGTAGCCTTTTTAAACTAGCCTTTCTTTATTCCTTGTGACTATACCATTTTCATCCATCTTGTTCTTGAATACCCACTTAGTGTCAATCACTGATTTGTCCTTTGGCTTGGGTACAAGTTTCCATACTTTATTTCTTTCAAACTGGTTTAGCTCCTCTTGCGTTGATGAAACCCAGTCTGGATCTAGAAGAGCATCTTCGACCTTCTTAGGTTCCTCTTTAGAAAGAAAGCTAATGTACAAGAATTCTTCTCGAGTTGCTCTCCTAGTTTGGACTTTTGCATTGGAGTCACCAATTATCAGCTCAAACGGGTGATCCTTAGTCCATTTTCTTTGTGGTGGCAAGCTTGACCTTGATGAAGTTGCTTCATTCTCTTGATGTTGACCATTTTGATTCGTTGTTGAGTGTTGACTGTGAGAAACTCCCCCTGAGTGTATGGACCTCGTGTTTAGTGGAGTTCTAACAGAGTTGTCAACGGATATTTCTCTTTGATTCTCAACTGATGCTTCAGCATGATCTTCATCAGATGGTGTGAGTTGGTCTTCTACAGTTGGTCCATTCTACACTTCACTTGATGGTCCATGTCTGTTCTCTACACCCATCGTTATTCTTTCTTCATCATCATCTTCACTTGCTTCAATACATGTCTCATTCTCGAATGAGAGTGACTCATGAAAACCTTAATTTATAAGACCAGATATTTTCTTATCGTCGAAGACAACATGTATGGATTCCATAATAATGTTAAGTCTTAGGTTGTAGATTCTGTAAGATTTTCCAGCTGAGTATCCAACAAAAATAGCTTCATCTACCTTTGAGTCAAATTTCCCAAGATTCTCACCATAGTTCTTCAATAGGAAACATTTGCATCCAAAGACATGCAGAAAGTTAATTGTTGGCTTCTTGCCTTTGAATAGTTGGTAAAGTGTCATGCCTTTTGCTTGGTTGGTCAAGGATATGTTCTGAGTGTAGCATGCAGTATTAACAGCTTCAGCCCGTAAATATGTTGGCAACTTTGATTCTTCAAGCATAGTCTTTGCAGCTTCAATAAGAGTTCTGTTCTTTCTTTCCACCACACTATTTTGTTGAGGTTTTCTTGATGCAGAGAATTCTTGAGTAATTCCTTCTTCCTCATAGAACTTTCTTAGCACAGAATTCTTGAACTCAGTTCCATTGTCGCTTCTAATCCTTCTTACTTTGAAGATTGGATTGTTGTTGATTGTCTTGACATGCTTGATGATGATTTCACCTTCCTCATCTTTCAAACGTAGAAAGAAGGTCCAAGTGTACTTGGAGAAATCATCAACAATTACAAGACAGTATTTCTTGTTGGCTATCGACAATACATTGACTGGTCCAAATAGATCCATGTGCAAAAGCTGTAAGGGTTAATCGATTGAAGACATTGACTTCGATTTGAAAGAGGTTCTCCTTTGCTTCCCTTTCTGGCAAGCATCACATAATCCATCCTTGGAGAACTCCAATTTTGGAAGGCCTCTGACCAAATCCTTCTTGACCGATTCATTCATGGCTCTAAAATTCAAGTGTGACAGTCTCTTGTGCCAAAGCCATCCTTCATCCATGCTTGCCTTGCTGAAGAGGCATGTAACCGAGTTGGCACTTATTGAGTTGAAGTCAGCAATGTACACATTTCCATTTCTATTTCCTGTCATCACTACCTTGTTATCGTTCTTCTTGAAAACAACACAAGCTTCAGATGTGAACCACACATTCTAATTTTTATCACCTAGTTGACTGATACTCAACAAGTTGTGCTTGAGTCCATCAACCAGTGCTACTTCTTCAATGACAACATTTCCTTGTGAAATCAAGCCATATTCTCTAGTATATCCTTTGCTGTTGTCTCCAAAGGTAATGCTAGGGCCAGCTCTCTCCTCAAACTTAGTGAGCAGGGTAGAATCTCCAGTCATATGCCTAGAACAACCACTATCCAGGTACCAAAGATTCTTTCTGTCTCCCTGCACACATCAAAATCAAATCAAGTTGATTTTGGTACCCAAGTTCCTTGGGTCCTTCCTTGTTAGCCTTTCTCCTATTTTTCAAACCCTTACCATCCAAGGGTTCTGATTGAGTTAAATCAATCTTAACTCTTGGTGTAGGTCTCTGAAAAATAGGTTGTCTCACATGCTCATATGCATTAAAGCTAGATGTACAATATGGCATAGTCTGTGCAAACATGTTATTCATCATCCATGGCAACTAAGGCAAATTAAAGACATTGTTATATGGATTATGCATGAATTGCATGTTAGCATACTGACTAGATGCATGAGCAGGTTGAACACATATGTTAGGCACAACATTCATAGCAGGCATAGGTACTGATTTAGACATGCTAGGAACATTCTTAACAAATTTACAGTTGGAAGACAAATGATTAACACTACCACAGCACACACACTCCTTTCGAGGAGCATATTTATCAGGTGTGTAATTACTATGTTTGTTAATTCCTACCTTGCCATTCCTATTCTTCTTATTAGCCTTAGCCTTAGGTTCAGTCTTTTCTAACTTATCTTCAATTTCTTGATGGATGAGTGACCTATGTTTTCTTGTTCAACTGACTTGGTTTTCCTACACTCTCCCAACACAAAGTTTTTGCTGACAGGGCCATACTTCTTATGAAATTTCATCAAGGTTGCATTACTAACAGGTCTCAACTCCTTTGGACAATCATCATCCAATGAGTCACTGTCCGATGCAACCTCCCCATCAACTTCCAACTTTGCTTCTGCTATTTTGCAGAAAGAATCAATTCCTTGCCTATTGCCAATTTCTTCAGTTTTAGCCTTTGATCCTCTCCACTTACCAATTAAATCTTGTTCCTCTTTCAACTGTTCCTTTAAACAATCTTCTCTATCTAAGGCCTCAAGTAATTTATCTTTTGCATCCTGGTAATCACTTTTCATTGTTTCAAAATCAATTAATTGAGTCTCTAATAGAGTATTCCTATCACCTAACCTAGCATTCAGATTCTTAATCTTGCTATTTTCTTTGTTAATTGATTTCAATGTAACATGCATGTTGTACAATTCATTAGACATTTCATTAACAACATTAACACATTCATCTTTGGAAAGCTCAGTTAGATTTGTAGAGTATACCTGGTTTCTTGCTGACTAGCTTCTTCATCGTTCTCATTTGCCATGAGTGCAAGGTTGACAAACTCTTCCTCTGCATCTGATTTTCCTCCAACTGCCCAATCATCATCTCTTGATACGAATGCTCTCTCCTTTTTCTTGAGAAGATCAAAATACTTCTTCGTGTAGTCAACAGTCTCAGACTGTTTCTTTTCATTCTCAGCTTTGGATTTTATGCATTCATTGGCAAAGTGGCCAGCAATTCCACAGCTATAGCACTTGATCTTTGACCTTTCAACCATGCCCTTGTTAGATTGATAGCATTTCTTGAATTGCCCGGCTCCTGCTGGATTCTTCTTGAATCTCAACTTTGAAAATATCTTTGATAAAAATGCCAAATATTCATCTAGATCTTCTGATTCATCCTCACTCAGTGCATAAATTTCTTCCATCATCTTGCTTTTGCCTTTGCTAGTTCCAGCTCCATCTTCACAAGTTCTTTGACTTGGTGTGGTTTCCACATCCTTCATCTTCTCTCCATCTTGGTTGGTTGGAATATTGGCCACCAAAGCTACATTTCCACCTTTTTTCTTGCTCTTCTCAACTTCTTCATCTTGTTGTAATTCGAGCTCATAGGTCTTTAGAATTCCATACAGTCTCTCAAGTGTATAGTCTTTGTAGTCTTGAGAAATCCTTAATGAGACTGTCACTGGCTTCCATTCTTTAGGTAAAGACCTCAGAAATTTTAGGTTGGAGTCTTTGGTTTCATAAACTCTTCCATACAACTTTAACCCATTTAACAATTTTTGAAACCTGCTAAATATATAAGTTAAGCTTTCACCTGTACTAAAGTGAAAATGTTCATACTGTTGTATGAGGAGTTTCTTATTCTCTCAGACTTGCTCAGTCCCTTCACAGATTGTTCGAATAGTGTCCCACACTTGCTCGGCAGTGGTGCAGTTGATGACAATATCAAACATGTCTTGATCAATACCATTGAATAGTATATTCATGGTCTTCTTGTCCTTCTGGACCTCCTCTTTATCTCCATCTATGAATTCTGCTGGCAGTTTGGGAATAGGGCTTCCAGCAGCTCCAGTTCCAGCTGCTTCTCCAACTGAAGTGTTAGCCTTCATAGGAATATGAGGACCGTTCTCTAGGTAGTTTACATAACCTTCATCGATGGATAAGAGATGTAAATGCATCTTTACTTTCCAGTGAAAGTAATTATCTTTGTCGAGGATTGGTATTTTCATGCCTGTATCCTTCAATCCCATTGTGGTGATCTTTAGACTTCTTGTATGCTAGAAGATTACTCTGATACCAATTGTTATTTCCCAGTTATGCACCACAAGATTGTAGAAGGGGGGGTTGAATACAATCTCAACTAAATTCTTTCGAACTGATGAGGTTTAAACCAAATTGTTATGAGAACAAAAAGAAAAACATGATAAACAAATTATCTAACACACATACAACACGAGATATAAAAAATCTCAGGTGGGTTATCTTGATTGCTTAGTCCACCTGATGGTTGTATTTGAAGATAATTCTTAGCGTACGAATACACAGCTGCGGGTTACAATGTTTAATTGTTTACAAGAAAACCTAAGTTATCAGCCTTGTGATCAGTGTTTTCTTCTCTCTTCTAAAACTATTGCTGCGCCTACAGCTTATAAAAACTATATGAAGGCAAGTAAAAGTTACATGAAATATGATGATACATTTCTGGTATAACTTGTCACACACACATACTCGAAGTGGTAGCCATTTCTGGAATTATCTTGAAAGTCTTCTTTTCTTTATTTGGACAATCCCAGCATGCTTCAAGTCAGTGTATGTTTCTTTCTTCAAAAGTTACTAAGTTCTTGAGATGACTTAGCTTCCAAGCCCACGTGATGCTTTATGCAAAAGATCTTTTTGCTTTGGATCTTTTGTCTCTGAAAGTAGCTTTAATCAAAAAGATAATCTTTTTGAAAGTCAATAAACTTTTCTGCTTATTGAGTTGTGCTTGAACTTTCCAGATATAACGGTTGATCCTTATGCATTTATCAAGATATCCTTTGAATCTTTCAGTAGAAGTGTAATCATGTTGGAGGTTGCTTCCTCTCTTATTGTTGCCCTTGAAGTCGGATAAATAGTGACTGATTTCACCTTTCACTTGGAAGAGTTTGAGCCTTCAAATATCTACAATTTGACTCCTTACTCGTAACATCCTCTATGTAATTGGCCACTGTCTATAAGTCACGGGTTGCAAAGTAATTCTGGATCTAATCTCCATTCGATGTGTTCCTTTAGAAAACTCTGGTATTATTATGAAAACAAGTTGATTTCTCGAACAGATGAATCTTGAGTTCTCGAATGATGACTTCTCGAGCAGTTCCTTTAAGTGAGTTCTTGAATAACTTCTCGAATAGTTCCTTTAAGTTAGTTCTCGAATGACTTCTCGAACAGTTCCTTTAAGTGAGTTCTCGAATGACTTCTCGAACAGTTCCTTTAAGTGAGTTCTCGAATGACTTCTCGAACAGTTCCTTTAAATGAGTTCTCGAATGACTTCTCGAATAGTCTTTTGAGAGGACTTCTTGATTAGTGCATGTTGCAGACTTCTCGAACAGAGCAATCTGACTTCTCGAACTAGGATTTCTCGAATAGACCCTTTTTGTAGAGTTCTCAAATGACTTCTCGAACTTGCATGGTTACAGCAAACTCTCTTTTGTCTACTGATATCTGAATTTAGCATCCCAAGGCTTGTTACAGAAATAATTCCTAACTACATGCAGAGTTCCAATCTCAAGATATTTCTTTAGTTGATCTGCATTTAAGTTAGTTTCCTGATTTATTTGTCAGCTTCGATTCCATGATTCATTTTCTGCCTTGTGGTATTTGCTATCATCATCTAAAACATATATGACTCAACAATCTCTCAATAATTTTCTGCATCTGGTACACCTCAACAAAATGGTGTAGTGTAAAGAAAGAACATAACTCTCATAGAGGTAGCAAGAACCATGCTTACAGATGCAAAGCTTTCAACCTACTTCTAGGGAGAAGTTGTCAACACTGCATGTTTCGCTCAAAATTGTACTTTGGTAAATAGTCATGGAAAGACTCCTTATGAGATGATCAAAGGTAAGAAGATAAGTGTGAAGTATTTTCACATCTTTGGATGCAAATGCTATGTCCTGAAAGTTCATCCCGAACAATTAGGAAAATTTGAAGCTAAATCGGATGAAGCAATCTTTCTAGGATATTCTACATCAAAGGCCTTCAAAGTATACAATCTCAAAACTCACATTGTTATGGAATCAATTCATGTTGCATTTGATGACAAGAAATTTGGGATTCTACAAACTGATGAAAGCCATGACAAGTTAGAATTTAAAAATCTTAAGGATTCTGAGATACTCTCCAGTGATGATGAAGGTTCTCCAGTAGAAATCTCTGTTACTTCTCACAGGAATGTTACTATTGAGGGGGAGCAAATCAGTCAAGGAGAACACAGTACCAGTCAGGAGCAGACCAACCGTCCAGAGTCTACTCCATCAGGAACTGACACTTCAGGGACTAGTGAAGGAAGTTCAAGTACTGGCAGCAGTATGGAGTCTACTGATTCTACTGATCAAGGGGGAGCTTTTCAAGGCAATGAACACTCTTCTACAAGAAATACCACTAATTTAGGGGGAGAGTCTGGTAGGAGCAATCTACCACCTGTTAGAAAATGGACAAGGGATCATACTGAAGATTTAATTATTGGTGATCCAAATAGTGGTGTTCGAACTAGAAGATCAACTCAAAATGAATGCTTGTATAGTTGTTTTCTCTCAAAGAATGAACCTAAGAAGGATGAAGAAGCCTTACAGGATCCTGATTGGGTAATCGTAATGTAGGAAGAGCTAAATGAATTTGAGAGGAACAAAGTCTGGAAATTAGTACCAAGACCTAAAGATAGATCTATTGTTGGTGCGAAATGGGTTTTCAGGAACATGCTAGATGAATCTTTATGATTGTAAGAAATAAATCAAGACTGGTAGCTAAGGGATACTCTCAGGAGGAAGGAAATGATTATGATGAAACCTTTGCCCGAGTAGCAAGATTGGAAGCAATCAGAATGTTTCTTACATTTGCAGCTCATTCAAAGTTTAAAGTATACCAGATGGATGTAAAGAGTGCTTTTCTAAATGGAAATCTTGATGAGGAAGTGTGTGTGGAACAACCACCTGGCTTTTTTGATCCAAAATTTCCAAATCATGTCTATAAACTTGACAAGGCACTCTATGGACTGAAGTAAGCACCAAGAGTATGGTATGAGACTTTGTCTAAATTTCTTCTTGAAAATGGCTTCACAAGAGGTACAATTTACAAAACTCTATTCTTTAGAAAGGTTGAAGGTGATTTGCTTTTAGTTCAAGTTTATGTTGGTGACATCATATTTGGTTCTACTAATGAAAAGTTATGTGCTAAGTTTAGCTAGCTTATGTAGTCTAAGTATCAGATGAGCATGATGGGTGAACTAAATTACGTTTTAGGCTTGCAGGTCAAACAGACTGAGACTGGTATTTTCATTAATCAGTCTAAGTATATCAAAGATCTTTTAAAAAGGTTTGACTTTTTAGATTATTCAGTTACAAAAACACCCATGGCAACAGCCACTAAACTAGACTCTGATCCTAAGGGTAAGAGTGTTGATAACACTAGTTATAGAGGCATGATAGGCTCAGTATATTATTTAACTGCAAGTAGAGCAGATATAATGTTTTCTACCTATTTATTTGCTAGATTCCAAAGTGATCCTAAGGAATCTCATTTAGTTGCTGTAAAGAGAATTTTTAGATATCTCAAGGGAACTCCAAATCTTGGTCTGTGGTATCCTAGAGAATCTGATTTCTCCCTAATTGGCTATTCAGACTCTGATTATGAAGGGTGTAAGATAGACAGGAAAAGCACTACAGATACATGTCAATTCTTGGGAAACGGATTGATTTCTTGGGCAAGCAAGAACCAATTATCTGTCTCAACCTCAACTGTAGAAGCTGAGTATATTACAGCAGGCAGTTGTTGTGCACAGCTCCTTTGGATAAGAAATCAGTTGATGGATTATGGTATGACACTTAGTAATATTCCTATGTTTTGTGATAATAGTAGTGCTATCAAAATTGTAGAAAATCCAGTTCAACATTCAAGGACTAAGCACATTAATATCAGGTATCATTTTATTAGAGAACATATTGAAAATGGTACCATGGAACTTCATTTTGTTCCTACTGACAAATAGATTGCAGATATTCTAACAAGACCACTTGATGAGAACACTTTCATTAGGTTGGTAAGTGAGTTAGGAATGTTAAATTTTTAGACATTTAACATCTACACAAGAAGCAAGGTATGTTGTTTCAGCTTATAGACTTGATATTTCTGTCAGGATCTATATCTTTTAGTTAAAACTCTTCAGCTGTAACATTTTATCTTGATAAATTAGAGTATGATAGACTTTCTAATAATCATCAAAATCAGGATTACTGTCAGGATGCTGACGTCATCAGGATTTCTGCGTCAGTATTAGGATTGTGAAAATTGTTTAGTCTATGACTTAATGTTTCAAATCCTGAAGTTCATTTTATTTTGTGGTCTAATTCTGAGAATTGTTAAGTGTGACACCCCAAATCCGGGGTCCAGATTTGGTGCCACAACCAATACAATTAAGTATAACTTAATTATACAGACGACCCCTCAACAAGGATCGATCTCAGGTTATAGTATGAAAAAAGAATCTAAATTACAACTATTATAACTACTATACCTTCTTATTAGAAGCGCAGTCCAATACTGTATGAGTCCATGCTGATCCTGAAATCTAACTTGAATAGAACACCTTGCCACACTCATTCGAATTATAAGATGTAGGTAGACCATTCTTAAGTCTAGCTGAAAGGTTAGATGAATAAAACAAGAGTGAGCCAACAACGCTCAGCAAGTGAATAGTGAAGTAACAACTTCTAAATAAACTGAAAACTGACAAAAAAACTTAAAGCTGGCTTCAAATAATAATAAGATGTAGAATGATATGACTGGAAGCAATAGAATAATACTGGTGTTTGATAACAACAGGATATCAACTGAAAGGCAAAGCAACAGTTGATAATAAAATATGTGCAAGGCAATTGACATTTCCAATAATCACAGTCTTATAAATAAAACATTTCAAAAGTTATTGGAGGTTTTACTTCATAAAAGACAATACGGGTGATCAGCCCATAAAGTCCCCATACCGGACACAAAGTCCCTCTGGACATTCATCCTCTCATTATGATAACTTGGGTTCCCAAGAGGCAACACATTGGCCTATAAGGGTGTTGGACTGGACAGACCAGAAATACAACATAAATATACACAAATAGGCCGGACCGGTATTACCCGATCACTAACCTCTCCAATCATTAGGAATCCTTAGAAACCATTTTGACGGAGTTCCTAACATTTTATAAATCATATTCTGGAAACATTAAGGTTTAGAAAACCCCTTTTAAATTTGTAAAACATTTTGATACTTAAATCCTTTCAAAAACCTTTACTCCGAAGCACCTTCGACTCACGATAACAAATCAGCTCAGTCTAAGTAACTTCAAAGTATTCTAAGAAAATAACTCATTTTGATTTGCAATGATAAAAGTCAAAGGTTTGACTTAGTTCTCTGACATCAAGAGAATAGGGATACAAGTCTGAATCAAGAAGATATAGACTCAAAAGAAATTAAGGCTTTGATCAGAGTACAAGGAAGGAAATCTAAGTCAAAGGTCAAAGATGTGTATCATGACTAGTTTTAAGGCAATTAACTCAGTTTAAAAGGTAATGAATATCAAGAATGGTAATCAAGTCTTTAGGTTAGTGGTTTGATCAACATTGTAATGTATAGAGTTTTAAAACATTAAAGCAGGGCAACAAATCAATTTATAGTGATAAAGGTCTTGTATTAATGAAATAATGATTAGACAGGGTATAGTTAAATAAGTCTCATTTTTCTAAATTAAGGTTCTTTTTATTACGAGTTTTAAAACAAGCTTTAATAACATATAGTTTATGAAAACAAGGTTCTGTTGAAATAAGGTTCATTGAAAGTCAAGCTCATCAAAAATATGATTCCTTGAAACAAGGTTCGTTAAAACCTGGTTCTTTAAAACAATGTTCAGTAGGATAAAAGTTAAGAAAACATGTGTAAGTAATACTGGAGTTAATAAAACATGGTTTGGTAGACTGGAAGATAGTTATCAATCAAGAAATATTACAACAGGTATTAATTTTAGAAATCGTATTTAAGATTTGAAAGCCCAATTGGGTTCAAAGGATATAAGATGATAGCCATAATAAAGGTCCTAGTTTAAAACAAGGAACAGATTATAGAATCAAAGTTCACTGTTAATCTAAAGAAGGGTAGTTATAAGGTGCATAACAATCAATGTATATCTAATGATAATTCACAAGATAACTCAATGGAAGGGTACAACCAAGTACTAATTACTTGCAAGCTGATTTGAAAGAACATTTGATAATTAACAGAAGCAGATATACTTCACTTGAACAATAAGTGAGGAATAGAATCACTTGCCTCAATATACGTAGTTCTGTTTCCAACACATCAATTCGTCACTCACTATACGTCAGTCTTTACTTCTTTGTACGTTGGTCTCTAATCGACTATATGTGACGCCCCTAGATCCGGGGTCAAGGATCCAGGTCATCACGGTCCAATTTCCGATCAATATCAATATCTCTTGAGTCTCTTTATTTTTTTTATAACTTAATATTTATGCAATTGACCCCACATTAATACACACACACACCAGTCATATGCTCATAGAACAACATCCACAATATTAAAAGTTTAAAGTTAACAGTTATTACAACCCAGAATTCTACTAAGTACATTGTTGAATAATACTTCTACAGGAAGCATTTCAACAACCAAAAGTTTATTACAAACTTACACACTTAATTTACATAAGTCTACTAAGCCCCTTTCGCTTGTCACTACCTCGGGTATGGTCACCAGCACTCGCTCAAAAGGTCGCCTTTCCCTTACCCTCTTGCGGGGTGTAGTGCGTAGTATCGGCATGGGACCTAGCTGCTATATACATAAGTAGCAAGAATGAGCTATAATAGCTCAGCAAGATAATATTGTAAACTAGAATTTAGAATGAGAACAGGTATACATATATATACATATATAAGCAGAAACCAATTATAATCCTTAAGGAAGAATAAAGCTCTTATTTAATAATACATCATCCACTTACTATCATAAGAAAGAAATCTAAAATAATATAATATCAGTTTTTCTTCATCTGTAACCATAATTCCATCATCTTATGTCATTATTCTGTTTTCAGTATAGAAATCTGAAAATCATTTTCAACTCTTTCTTTCAAGTTTTGGGGATTTTCACTGTTGCCGAATACGTAAGGACGATGATCAGTCGCCCTCCGTACCCGTCCTTTTTACTACCGGTAGAAGGAGGAAGGTACACCATTACATCCCCCTGGAGGAAGGTACACCACTACATCCTCCTTCGGCAACTCATGGGCCGAAATAAAATATTGATTGCTGGACTGTGCCGCACACAGCCTCCTACGCTTTTTGTTGCTATCCCCCTTTTTGTCAAATCATTATTCCATTTATAAAATATCATTTCACATTTCCATTTTCTCGCTTTCATTTCCACATATCAGTTACTCATATCATTTCCATTCTCGCACATTACTTCTATAATATATATATATATATATATATATATATATATATATATATATATATATATATAACATAATGCTTTGATTATGATCCAGACATCTCTTTCATATTCAAGAAATCAAACATACTTTTATATTCATAAAATATTCCGTCTATATTAAGAGTAGTAAATAATAATCAAATAATATTTATTAAACCACTGATACTCAAAAAGAATATTTTTAATATAGTATTATAAACCATATAACCCTAGATAACAACTGATACCATTCCCTTTCATATCTCTTTTACCATAGAGCATATTCGCTCCAATCGTAATTATCTCTATATCAATATCTCTTTAATTTCCCAAAAACAAGGAAATATATTCTTTGCAACATAGCAATGATAGCATCACGTATATATATACTCCATGATATCATTTTTATTCCAAAGATAAATAATTTTCAAAGTAGGGATAGAAAGATCTTGCCTCGATCTCTGTAAGTCGGAAGTATAGCTCGTGGCTCTCCCGAAGTCTCTATAAACAGGAAAAGGATCATTATCAGAATATATTCCACTTAACCACCTACGCTCATATAATAACACTTTTACAATATCCCATTACTATCTCAAAAGGTCTTGAGGACTTAACCATTCTTATTCCCGATTAAAGTTCTTAACGATTTACATTCTTTCCTTAACAACCACTCTCGACTGTAAAAATTCTCAGAAAATATAGATTCCGAATTTTAATGCAAGGCTAACTGTCAAGGGTCCTCTGACCACCCTACTACACTATCCCAAAATTTTATAACTTTTAAAAATGTTTAAGTATGGTAATTATAGCCTCAAAGTTGATACAATTACGTTTTCTCGGTTCTCGAACGTCTTTCACTAAAACTGACTTTTCTCCTAAATCGTTCATCAGATTTTAACGTACTTTATATCAAAACGATCTATGAACCAAGCTCTACCCTCTCATGATCAGTGGGTGCTCTGGACAGAAACCTACCGTACGAATATGGGGACCAAAAACAGGGTATCTATTTGGTTTACCGAAAATCGGGCATTATAACGGCTATATTTTCATACTTTCCAAAATTCAACTCCTCCAAATCCATCATCCACCTTATACACCATCACCTACATCATGTAGTCATCTCACCAACCATGGTTACAAGTACATACTCCTTTCATATACCATAAAAAACACTTTTAAACACATATATAATCATGATTTCATCACTTATAACCACTTAACCACTAATACCATTAATATTCATCATAAAACTCAAGAGGGGTGAAGAGATTATACCTTCTTTGAAGCTTTAATACTCTTCATATATGCTTGGAGTCCTTAGTACACCTTTAAACAACCTTAACACACCTTAATCTTTCAAAACAAAACATAAAATCCATATAAGTTACTATTCATCACTATTCATCATCACCTTCATGATTTTTTATCTCAAAGATGGAATGGATTTAGAAGCTAGGATTCATAGCATACCTTAGTCTATATGTAAGCAACCTTCATGAATTTTCCCTTGAGTTTTAGTGGCTTGGAGCTAGGGTTTCAAGTTTCCATTTTTCTCTTTTTTTTCTACTTGGCCGAATGGAGTTTTCTTGGATGGGGAGAGATTTTTTTTCTTGATTTTTGATCTTATCTCATCTTAATCTTGTTTAATATAGTGTCTTGTGGAAGCTTGTGGATATTTACAAGGCTAAAGGACTAATCTACCCCTTAAAACAAGTTAGTGGATGATGATGTCACTAATGATGTCATTGGATGCATCCTTTAATCCTTTTCTTGATTTTCCTAAGTAATTTGCTAGCACTCTTGGTAATAATAATGTGGTATATATCCTTGTTATGTTATAATATTGGTTGTTTGGTTTCCATACTCGTCTATTTGTGGTTCGTTTCGAATATATCTCGTCATCCAGTGGTTTTGAAATCGTTTAAAAATCCAAATTCCCTTAGCATTCCCTTCACTTAAAAATCCCCTGGTTTAACTTAAATTCACTAATTCCTCAATATATAATTCCTTTAATATTTCTATGCTCCTTAATATCCAATAAATAGAAGCTCGTTCGAACTCAAAATCCTCAAAAATCCGTATTCAGGAATTTCTGAAATCTATCGTCATTTCGAGTCACTTATTTTCCTAGTACAATACTAATATGGTTTCTGTTTACTCGTTTTCCATTTCAAGTATAGAGTACTTACATACCATTTCCCTAAATCCTCAAAATTTACTATTCATGTGATCACTGTAGCATTGCTAAGTTAGGGTTATTACAGTCTTCCCCCCTCAACATGATTCCGTCCCGGAATCATGTTGGAAATGTCCATAGGTATTTTTTTTTTCATTCTCACCTACTAACTTCCACACTACTCCCCCTATCCTTTTCCTTTCATAATATCCCATCTTGTTTGCACAAAGATATACCAATATAAACTTTCTTGTCATTCATCAACATGCCATTTAGTTTATCAATAGCAGTACTTTTACTGTCTTTTCCTTACAAATCTCCTCCTGTTTTCAGTCACTCTATATTATCTCATTCCTCCTTTCTCTTTTTAACTAAAGTATCGGCCACCACATTGGCCTTTCCTGAATGGTAGTGTATCTCACTTATGGTTTGGCCATATTCTGATCTCTATCATGACATAAAATATTAGTACTTTATCTTAATACATCTCGTCTCTGTAAAATCCTCCAGAAACTAGTCTTATAATGCTATTCCTTGAAACAATTGTAACAAAATATTATTCATAATATATATTTCCTGTTCGTGTCATACAAGGTTGTGTTTTTCCCACAAAATATCCTTATTCTTCCTTACTGAATCAGCATATCTTACTTCCTAACAGATAGATTATTCTTACCTATTTTATTAACTTATTTACCCTATTAATGAATTAAATCGATCCCTAACCAAACACTTACACTAAAATTTTAAATCGAAAATAAGTACCTGTGTCTGCATCTGGTTTCTTCAACGCTTCTCCTAAGGTCATGTTGTACACTCTAGCAGTAGGCCTATTTGAAGCAGTCATACTTTGCCCTGGTGCGGACGACCCATCGGAACGACAATCTCTAGCAAGGTGTCCTAGTTTTCCACACTGGTAACACTTGATGGCACTCCTATCGACCGATGGACACCTCTCATGAAAATGTCCTTTCTGTCCACACTTGAAGCAAGTTACCCCTAACATTCTACACACTCCCGAATGCTTCCCACCACACACGTTACAATCTGGGAATGGTGATTGTGATTGATTGGACTGAAATGTTCCTGAAGATTTACCACCCTAATTTACCGTCTCACTAGTAGTCTTGTTACCCCCCGACTTTCCCACAAATTGAGATTTTTGTCCTCTACCTCCTTTGTTAAAGTAGCTTCCCTCACTTGAACCTCCTTTCGGGCCCTCAAATCTTCTTTTCTTATTCTCTCGACCTATTTGGGTTTGTTCACTCTCGGCTTCTATAATAGATGCCTTCTGGACCACTGCAGCATAGTCAGTCAACTCAAATGGTGCCACTCGCGTCCGTAGCCATGGTTTCAATCCTTGTTGGAACCTTTTCGCTCGTTGTTCTTCAGTACGCACAAACTCGGGAACAACCCTCGACAGTTCTGTAAATTTAGTTTCATACTCTGCTACTGTTAGGTTATCCTGTTTTAACTCCAGAAACTTTATTTCCATTTGGTTCTCTAGATACCTAGGGGAATATTTATCTAGAAATACCCTAGTAAAACGCTCCCAGGTTATCACTCCCGCTCCTTCTAGATTCTTTTTAGCTTCCCACCAGTAATTTGCCTCTCCCTTTAAAAGATAGGCTGCAAAGACTGTTTTCTGATCTTCCTCTATCCTCAGTATCTCGAAAGCTTTCTCCATTTCTTTTAGCCACGCCCTGGATACTACTGGGTTAGTGGTTCCCTCAAATTCTAGGGGTTTTAATGACTTAAAGGCACGAAAGGAATTAGCTGCCTGATTGGGGAGAACAGGTGGTTGTTGGGGATTTTGTGGATTAGCCAAATTCTGCCTTACCATGAATTGGTTAAAGGGATTGCCTCCCGGATTTCCTTGTTGACCAGTTGAATCCTCTTCTTCTTCTTCATGATTTTCTTCATTATGAGCATTTTCATTCAGTCTATTACCTCCTATATTTTGACTTCTTTCGTCTCTCTCATTTCCCCTTGCATTCGCTCTATTATCACGTCTAGGCGGCATAGTTCTGTACATAACAATAGTCTTTATTAATTACCCGAATTTGGGGTACAATATACATCATTTCTATATACACAATTATATCGTTAATTAACTAATTTGTACATCACAATATTCTTATCACACGGTTTGCATCTAGTTATATTATAACTTTAGTAAGTAAGTGTATCGCCCTTAACACGATAACCTTTTCATTAAGTCAATCACCTTTTATACATCAATATTTTTGAATCTCAACATTTATTATTAAAAAGTAGTAAAAATTTAGACAGAATGCACAAACTTCATTAATTTACATAAATATTTTACAACTTGGATACAATTTCTTTTATTGCGAGTATTATACATCATAGAGTACATGGTTCGAAACCTACAAACATAACCGTACATACTAATCTGCTACAACAAAAGTACTACTAGCTGTCTTCCAATCAGACTGGGATTAAAACAGTAACCAACTAAACTAATCCCCCAAAAAGACATCAGTAAGATGACTAGTCTGATTAGTGACGAAGACTGCTACCCCGACTCACAGTCCTGCCCTAATGATGTCTCGGATCTGGACTACCATAGACATGACTATATCCACTATCGCAGCCCTCCACTCTGAGTCTCCTCTATCAGCTAACAGCCTCCTAATGTCCCCCAGGGCCCGCAGCTCAACACTCACTAATCCCAAGGATATACCATCAGGAATGATACCTCCTCTCCCTCTCTCTGACCTCTGCATCAGTGTGTCTATCACCCGGCGGGACTCCTCTAACTAACCCTGTAGGGCAAAGTACTCTGTCAACAGGATGGCTGGAAGTGAGTCACCTGTCGGTAAGGGTGCCTCCTGAGGGGGCATAGCAGCTGGGACAGGTGCCTGTACAGGTGGAGGTGGTGGAGGTGCAGATGGTGGGGATGGAGGAATAGACTCGGTATCTGCATCCTCAAACGGATCCTCCTCGATCTCATCCTCTGGAAAGATAAAATGTCCGGGCGGAGTGAATGGCTCAGCTGGATCCTCTAGAGGGCCAGGACTCGGTGAGGGAGATGGGACTGGTGATGGTACTGGAATATGCAAGGCAGGGGTAGGTATCATATGGATATCGGTCCACTCAGTCTCCTCCTCCTCCTCAGCTATGACTGACAACCTAGGCCTCTTACGTAACGGCCTCTCCTCCTCAGGAATCTCCCATCTCACTCTAGAAGGACCTGCCTCATCAGATCCTTTAAAAGGCCTACCAATGTATGGCACTATGGCTACAGCATCTCTCTGTCTACGCTCCTCTTCCTCCTCTCTCAGTCCCTGCTCACATCTCTCTCTGGCTGCCGCTCGACGTCTCTCCCTGAGGTCATCGACCGCATACTCGGGAACCTCTACCCCGGCTAGCTGTAGATCTACAAGCTCCTGCTCTGACAATCCTAACCACTGAGGGTCTCGACTCGGCTCTCCCATCTCTGATCCTTATAATAAAACATAAAATTCTATTAGTAATAATCTATAAAATTTTAATCAATGCTTAAAATAAAACTATCTGCGATATACCACCCTTGAACTCGATGGAAGTTCACAATTTATATTATTACTGATACAATTATTATTATTACTCTTGTTCTTGAGCATTATGACTCTTAGCTCTGATACCATCTGTGACGCCCCTAGATCCGGGGTCAAGGATCCAGGTCATCACGGTCCAATTTCCGATCAATATCAATATCTCTTGAGTCTTTTTTTTATAACTTAATATTTATGCAATTGACCCCACATTAATACACACACACACCAGTCATATGCTCATAGAACAACATCCACAATATTAAAAGTTTAAAGTTAACAGTTATTACAACCCAGAATTCTACTAAGTACATTGTTGAATAATACTTCTACAGGAAGCATTTCAACAACCAAAAGTTTATTACAAACTTACACACTTAATTTACATAAGTCTACTAAGCCCCTTTCGCTTGTCACTACCTCAGGTATGGTCGCCAGCACTCGCTCAAAAGGTCGCCTTTCCCTTACCCTCTTGCGGGGTGTAGTGCGTAGTATCGGCATGGGACCTAGCTGCTATATACATAAGTAGCAAGAGTGAGCTATAATAGCTCAGCAAGATAATATTGTAAACTAGAATTTAGAATGAGAACATGTATACATATATATACATATATAAGCAGAAACCAATTATAATCCTTAAGGAAGAATAAAGCTCTTATTTAATAATACATCATCCACTTACTATCATAAGAAAGAAATCTAAAATAATATAATATCAGTTTTTCTTCATCTGTAACCATAATTCCATCATCTTATGTCATTATTCTGTTTTCAGTATAGAAATCTGAAAATCATTTTCAACTCTTTCTTTCAAGTTTTGGGGATTTTCACTGTTGCCGAATACGTAAGGACGATGATCAGTCGCCCTCCGTACCCGTCCTTTTTACTACCGGTAGAAGGAGGAAGGTACACCATTACATCCCCCTGGAGGAAGGTACACCACTACATCCTCCTTCGGCAACTCTTGGGCCGAAATAAAATATTGATTGCTGGACTGTGCCGCACACAGCCTCCTACGCTTTTTGTTGCTATCCTCTTTTTTGTCAAATCATTATTCCATTTATAAAATATCATTTCACATTTCCATTTTCTCGCTTTCATTTCCACATATCAGTTACTCATATCATTTCCATTCTCGCACATTACTTCTATAATATATATATATATATATATATATATATATATATATATATATATATATATATATATATATATATATATATATATAACATAATGCTTTGATTATGATCCAGACATCTCTTTCATATTCAAGAAATCAAACATACTTTTATATTCATAAAATATTCCGTCTATTTTAAGAGTAGTAAATAATAATCAAATAATATTTATTAAACCATTGATACTCAAAAAGAATATTTTTAATATAGTATTATAAACCATATAACCCTAGATAACAACTGATACCATTCCCTTTCATATCTCTTTTACCATAGAGCATATTCGCTCCAATCGTAATTATCTCTATATCCATATCCCTTTAATTTCCCAAAAACAAGGAAATATATTCTTTGCAACATAGCAACGATAGCATCACGTATATATATATATACTCCATGATATCATTTTTATTCCAAAGATAAATAATTTTCAAAGTAGGGATAGAAAGATCTTGCCTCGATCTCTATAAGTCGGAAGTATAGCTCGTGGCTCTCCCGAAGTCTCTATAAACACGAAAAGGATCATTATCAGAATATATTCCACTTAATCACCTACGCTCATATAATAACACTCTTACAATATCCCATTACTATCTCAAAAGGTCTTGAGGACTTAACCATTCTTATTCCCGATTAAAGTTTTTAACGATTTACATTCTTTCCTTAACAACCACTCTCGATTGTAAAAATTCTCAGAAAATATAGATTCCGAATTTTAATGCAAGGCTAACTGTCAAGGGTCTTCTGACCACCCTACTACACTATCCCAAAATTTTATAACTTTTAAAAATGTTTAAGTATGGTAATTATAGCCTCAAAGTTGATACAATTACGTTTTCTCGGTTCTCGAACGTCTTTCACTAAAACTGACTTTTCTCCTAAACCGTTCATCAGATTTTAACGTACTTTATATCAAAACGATCTATGAACCAAGATCTGCCCTCTCATGATCAGTGGGTGCTCTGGACAGAAACCTACTGTACGAATATGGGGACCAAAAACAGGTTATCTATTTGGTTTACCGAAAATCGGGCATTATAACGGCTATATTTTCATACTTTCCAAAATTCAACTCCTCCAAATCCATCATCCACCTTATACACCATCACCCACACCATGTGGTCATCTCACCAACCATGGTTACAAGCACATACTCCTTTCATATACCATAAAAAACACTTTTAAACACATATATAATCATGATTTCATCACTTATAACCACTTAACCACTAATACCATTAATATTCATCATAAAACTCAAGAGGGGTGAAGAGATTATACCTTCTTTGAAGCTTTAAAACTCTTAAAATATGCTTGGAGTCCTTAGTACACCTTTAAACAACCTTAACACACCTTAATCTTTCAAAACAAAACATAAAATCCATATAAGTTACTATTCATCACTATTCATCATCACCTTCATGATTTTTTATCTCAAAGATGGAATGGATTTAGAAACTGATTCATAGCATACCTTAGTCTATATGTAAGCAACCTTCATGAATTTTCCCTTGAGTTTTAGTGGCTTGGAGCTAGGGTTTCAAGTTTCCATTTTTCTCTTTTTTTTTCTACTTGGCCGAATGGAGTTTTCTTGGATGGGGAGAGATTTTTTTCTTGCTTTTTGATCTTATCTCATCTTAATCTTGTTTAATCTAGTGTCTTGTGGAAGCTTGTGGATATTTACAAGGCTAAAGGACTAATCTACCCCTTAAAACAAGTTAGTGGATGATGATGTCACTAATGATGTCATTGGATGCATCCTTTAATCCTTTTCTTGATTTTCCTAAGTAATTTGCTAGCACTCTTGGTAATAATAATGTGGTATATATCCTTGTTATGTTATAATATTGGTTGTTTGGTTTCCATACTCGTTTGGTTGTGGTTCGTTTCGAATATATCTCGTCATCCAGTGGTTTTGAAATCGGTTAAAAATCCAAATTCCCTTAGCATTCCCTTAACTTAAAAATCCCCTGGTTTAACTTAAATTCACTAATTCCTCAATATATAATTCCTTTAATATTTCTATGCTCCTTAATATCCAATAAATAGAAGCTCGTTCGAACTCAAAATCCTCAAAATCCTCAAAAATCCGTATTCAGGAATTTCTGAAATCTATCGTCATTTCGAGTCACTTATTTTCCTAGTACAATACTAATATGGTTTCTGTTTACTCGTTTTCCATTTCAAGTATAGAGTACTTACATACCATTCTCTAAATCCTCAAAATTTACTATTCATGTGATCACTGTAGCATTGCTAAGTTAGGGTTATTACACTATACGTCTATCTTTCCTCCACAATTCGTCAACCAAAATGCTTGTTAACTCCGATAACATCTCACTTCTAAGATTCCAATTACACACGTACTAGCTCTTATCGGCTGTTACTAGCACCTATATACAGGTATAGTACTACTTCAGTATGCTTACACCCTTAATCATCTAATTCTATTCTACCCAAACGATTCTTATAATGCGTTATCACGTATTATATAACACACATCAAGTATTCTAGTTATACTTACCAAATAATTTCACATAATCAGGTAAACACTTAAGCATGCAACACACAGAACATATAAATCATATATGCTACTTAAACACTTGATAGATAAGACCAACTTGATTTATAAGTCTTGTACTATAATACTATACATTTTACAATTTATAATTCTAACGAAAAACGGGCAGCATCTCCTTTGTAAATTGGACTAGCCCATCGGAACATAACCGACTTAAACCAACAATCAAACCAATCCAATGGCTTTCAAATCCATATATAAGTCAAATCATACTAACTACCAATACTCGAGATCACATAAACCAACTATATTTAATAGATACCATTTACAAATTTACGCTACTAATTATCGACTTTATACCACCTTAACATGTAATGACCAAATATCAAATCATATTTAATTAATCTCTAACCATCACACAAATTATTATTATCAAACAAAAACCCGAATTTAATTTATAACCATCTGAAACTTATACATGCATATTGATCAACTAGCAATTAACATATACTTAACACCAACATCATCTAATTATCATGAATTTAACATATCAATTCAAATTAATTCACATTCATATACACATATTCGAATTTATATACATAATCAACAAAACTCACACATGCAACTAAGATTATATATCAAGTAACAATATAATCGTCAAGAACAACATCTAGTTAACATTAACAATCATATCAATTCAAGTAATTCATATTTATACCTATATATTCGAATTAATGCAAGCAAATTAAGAAACCCACACATGCAGCTTAATTAATCAAATAAATCACACTCTAAACCAAGCATACATGATGTACAACTCAGAATCATCACCACCGGCCGCAGCTCGCCGGAGTTCATCGCCGACGTCGGCAACTCTCGGTGAAACCCCAAAAAAAACGGAGCCCTCAACCTCCTGCTGCACAACAACATCAAATCGGACCTCTACAAATGAGATGGTGGCCTCAGAAAACAGAATCGGACTCCCAAGGCTCTTGCATGTCAATTTCGAACATATATATACATATATATTGTTGCCCAGTAATTAACAATTATAGAAGGGGGGTTGAATATAATTTTATAAGATTTTCGACTTAAACAGAAATAATAACACAAGTATGAATAAATAACAGCTTTATTAATTATGATATAAAACTGTTACAAACTCTCTCAAGAAATTCTTATGTTCTTGAGAGCTGCTAGGTTACAAGATAATTCATGTAAGCGATTACAATTAAGTAAAACCTAAACTGTGTTTATATACTGTACACAGATACACTATCAATTACAAGATATATCAAATCAATTACATACGTTTCTTAGTACATATCTTGAATGATAGCTGCATTCCTATAAATCAGGAACCGACATGTCAATCTTCCTAGATTCCTGGACTGATGTATATCCTCATGAAATTCTGATCAGCTTCCAATCGTGATGATAACCCAATCCTGACAGTGCATTACTAATGATGTCAGCATCAGTATCTGATCAGTAGTCCAGATCCTGATCATCACTTGAATCAATATCTAGCAATCTGCCCCAATTTGTACTTTGTGAAATAAAGCACAAATTCCTTGATTCAGTGATGTCAAAAACTCAAAACAAAATATTACAAGAAATCCTCAGGCTTAGTCTTAGAAATTCTCACAAAGAAATTACTCATCTGCAAGAAACTTGATAATAATTCTTCTTCTTTATCACCGAGAATTTGAATTAGCCTTTTCTTCAGATTTCTGAGTTCTTCATCTCTTTTACCAATCTGATAGATTCCAGCTCTGAGATTCTGAATTGAGCTTCTTGGTAAATCTAACTCTCCCAATAGTAAATATGCAAGGTCTCTTCCACCAGGATTCAGAGATAATTGTTCTAGATAAAATATAACTTCTTTAACAGCTGAACCCCTTTGAATTTCAACTTCTTGTCCTTCTGCATCCAAGTACATGGGAGTGTAATTACCATCATACCTTGATCCTCTTTCTAAATATCTGGACTTGATTGTTCTGAAAATCTTGGTACACCAGTTATTGTAAACACTGGCTTCTTTATCAGGGATTTGTCTATTTTCAAGCAAATAGAGAACATATTTTAGCTCTTTTGTTGATTTGCACAACACCTCATGAATAGACAGCTTCTTGACACTTTTGCCTTACATGAAATATAGTAATTTCTCTATCTTCTTTGAGTCCATTGCAAGCAACAATAGCAACAGATTCTAGTTCCCAAAGAACATCAACAGTTAGTTCATCACCAATCCTTTTAACAAGAAAATGTTGATCTGTTTGAGATATAAAAACAACTTCTGCATTATGAAATCCAATACCTCCTCTTGTTCCAGGTTCTAAACCCTTCAAACCAGATTGCATACTTGTCCACAGTGGCAGAGATTTAGCAGATTCAACAGATTCAGCTTTAGCAATCAATGAAGATTCATCAGACTCAATCCGTGAAGGTCCAGTAATTAATCCAACAGATTTGAAAACAACTGGTTCTCTATAGTTGCTCACTCTGTTCTTCCTTTTCTTGCTTTTCTTTCCTATTACTGGTGTATTATTCTGTTGATGTTCTGGAACAAGTCTATTTCGATCATACCACAATAATCTATTTGAACCAGCCAGATCTTCCAAGTACTTTATGGTTTCTTCAACCTCAGTATCTTTTGCTCTTTTTCTGGCCTCCTTTTCTTGTTCATCAACTTCCAGATTATGAATTTCAACCATAACAGTAAGAATCATAACCTCAAGTTCTTTCTAGATTTCAGCTTCATCAGAATCAAGAACAGCAGATTGAGTAGTCCTCACAGTAACTTTACCTCTTCTAGCTAACTGTGGTCTTTCATCAGCAGCTTCTTCAGATACATTAAATTTGTTATCTGGAGTCAGTGTAAGAAGTAACGGAGATTCTTCTTTACTTTCTGAGAATCTTCAGGTATCTCCTCAATCGTTATTCCACTAGACCTTATCTTTCTTGAACTTGTTTGAATAGGCTTTCTTCCTCTTCCTCTGTTTCTATCTCCTCTGCCTCTTCCTCTTCTTGCAGTAGGAGCTTCTTTTTGTCTAGCAATCTCCTCAAGAATCTTGTTTTGTTCTTCTAAGATCTCATCAGTAGTAATATTTGGATTTTCTTCAGAAGTTAAAGCAAGTGCCTTCTCAGCATGATACTGATGAACCTTAGCACTAGTGTGATATACAATTTCACTATCACCTGTCCCAGTAGTAATATTCTCAAATGGATGAGGAGCATCTTCTACATCAGTAATTATCAAATCTTCATCACCTTCAAGAATTGTAGGAAGTGTTTGCCTTTGACTTTGACCAGGTGACAAAAATTGTTCTTCTGTCAGGATTTGAGATTGCACCATTGTTCTTACTATTCTCTTCCCAGATTCAGAAACATGAGGTGACCGCTTGGTTTGAGTTTGTGACTGACTTCTCCTTGTTACCAAAGCAGCATCAGAGGTTCCTGGTTCATATAACTGAGCACCACCATCATTTCCAGAAGTATCATCATCCTTTCTTACAACTAGATCAGGTGAGCATTTTGTTTTGACTACCTTCTCCCCCTTTTTGACATCAGTAGCATCATCAGGATCAGTCAATAATGATAAGATAAGTTGTAGAGAATTTTCAATATTTGTCATCCTTGAGGACATAGTGACAACCTTATCTTCCAAGGTATCCATCCTTGTGGTGAAGGCAGTGCTTAAACGTTGAAGTTGTTTAGCAGTGGCAATTTCAGAATAATCCTTAACAAACCGAGCATGAAATTTTTCATTATCACGCTTGATAGAATTAATTTCATCCTTCAGCCCTTTTGCCAGAATAGTTGTTGTCTTCAGATGAGCTTTGAGATTAGGATCAGAAATCTTAGTAGCTATATGACTAGAGTGAAAAAGTGCATTATTGAAATTTATATCAGCAGAAGGCTGATTCCACTAAGTATACCATTCAGATCTTCTGGCAGCTTGAATATGTTCAGGAAGAAGATTGCTGTAATCTCCTATGATCTCAACTTGAGCAGCTGTAGATTTACCCATAGACTCCATAAATTGAATGGATGATCCATAAGTATATCCTAGACTTGCTTTCATGACAGCGTTAAGCTGAGCCGCTTCAGGATCATTATCAGCATCATCATCATCATCATCTGAGCTTTCATTAGCCTCAGGAATTTTATCATCCACATTATCTTCAGGATTCATAACTCCTTTCATTTTTAAATCAACAGCAGATGGTACTGTTGTATCCTGAAAACCTGCATTCAGAGTAGAAACAATTCCTAAATCTCTCTATTTTTCTAAAGTGATCTCATCACTTCTCACAACATTACCTAAGTTACTTTCAATAGTAACTGCTACCTCACTAGAAGTTTGAAACTTCTCACTCTGTTCTACCTCTCCTTTTGCCAGTTCAGGAGACTGTCGCCCTTCACTCTTCTTTTTCTCTAAATGTTCACTCTCTTTCTCACAAGAAAGGTTCTGGCTCAACAAATTCAAAGAAATAAGAGGTGGCTGAGAAGAGTGGACTAAAGTCATATAAATAGAGGTATCCCTTGTCTCAGGTCTATCTGTAATCATACTATCAGTAAGAGAAACAAAGATAGAAGTGTTACCTGATGAAGTTGAGATAAATTCCATTGGTCTTGAAGAAAGTGGTTCAATGAGCAGTGGAATATTTGGATCAGAAATACTTTCATCAGGATTGACATCTACAACTGGAGAATGACTTGCATCAGTATTTGCTACCAATGGTTCTTGTGTAGTCTGAGGTTGTGAAGCTGCTTTAACACTTAGAGTCAAAGGTTCTTGTGTGCTTCCCTCAAATGCAGTGTTAGAAATCTCCTGTGCTGATGTGATCTTGCCTGCATCTTCACTTTGAGAAGATGGTTCTTGTGGGGCAGGAATGTTCTTGTCTTCATCTTCCCTTTGAGAAAGTGGTTCTTGTGGGACCATTCCTTCAGAAATGTCTGCACCCACACTTTGAGTGGGTGGTTCTTGTGGGACTGGATCTTCAATAGCTGCTGAACTCCTTTCAAGTTCAGGTTCTTGTGGGCTTGATCCTTTCAGAGGTGAAGTGATCCTCTGTTTCTTCAGTCTACTAAAAACCTTTGCTTCAACTTGTCTCTTTATCTAAAGAGGTGTTGGTTTATGACCAAGCTGAGCAGCAATAGCATTTACTTCATCCATAGACATCTCAATTATTCTTCTCTTAGGAGATGTAGGTGCTGGAGAATCAGTAATCTCAACAGTCTTTACAGGTGATGTATCAGGAATAGAGATATCTGGAATCACAGTTGTATCAGGAACTGATGATTCAACAAGATCAATATCATCATTGAGATTCTGCATATCTTCAGGAATATAATACTGACTCTTGTTGATTATTCTTCTTCTTTTCTTTTGCTTTATTGGCTTAACCAATTCAGCAATAACAGGAGCAGCAATTTACTTTTTCTTCATGATTATAGAGATGGTCTTGTCATCATCACTATCAGAATCAGAGACCTGTTGCAAAAACTTCCACTTTTCACCTGTTTCTTTAGATGCTCCACCCTTAATCAAAGATTCATCAATCTGAACTTCTTGTTTACCTCCTTGTGACTTCGTTTTAGTGACGGTAGAAGTGGAGAAATCCTTTGATCCTGATTGTCTGCCAGACACATCAAATCCAGCTGACTTCTTTTCTTTTACAACTGATGTCTTTTGAGAGACACCAGAGGTGGTTGACTGTTTAGGTAACTGTTTATGATGTGTGCTTGTGTCAGGAACAGGATGTGTTTGGTCCTGTCCCATAGCACTTGTGGCTGGGCCATAAAGTTCAGGCAATCTCTTTTTCAAGAGAAGCCAGACCCCCTTAGGAATATATGGATTTCCCTCAAAACCATTAGCCTTATCTGATTTAACCAAAGATTTGATATTGTTTTCTGAAATCTTAAAGATAGGCAATACTGTATCATTTTCAAAATCAACATTGGGACATAAGTGAGAGAATATTAATTGAAAAACTCTAATAAAATAGACATAACCACATTTATCTGTTTTCCTAGCATTTAATGCTCTCAGAATGAAAGACCCATAATCAAATACAGTATCATGGATTAGAGAGTACCCAATATGAACTGAAGCAGTCGGTAGTGCATCAAAGTTAGAGACTTTGTTCAAGAAGCACCTACTGATGGTATCAAAGAAGAAATTCCATTCGTTCTTTAGCTTAGTTCTGTATAACTCTCCAAACTTTCTTGGTTCTCCATTGTAACCAAGACTCGTAGGAAATTCCAACAAAGAAGCATCAGAAATTGTTGCTGGAGTCTTACCATTTAGAGAAGGTAAGTGCAGAGCTTCAACAACTACTTCTGGAGTAACATGATGTGTAACTCCATTGTGTGTAAATGTCAGGTTAGGCCTTCCTGAAGGTTCAAGTACACCAAAAATAGCAGTCTTCCAAACCTGCATCACACACTTGAAAGAGACTTTGGCGGGTGCCGTTAAAGCATAATGAATCGGACTAGACGCCAAGAAATCCTGAATGATATGGAAATCATTCGATAGTTCCTGATGGTCAAGAACAACAACATAATTATTGGGAGCAAAAGTGACACCATTGATAACAACCTTATTGTTTACAAATGATGAATTCTCCATTTTTGGTGTGACAAAGAGAGATTGAAATTTTGAGCAATTAGGGTTTATGTTCGCGTAGAGAAAAGAACAATACTGATAGTTTTGAGAATAATGAATCAGTTTAGTGAACTATATTGATTTTAGATAACTAATAATTTCTCAAAAATAGGTGTCAGTAATCGATTTGTGCGACGTGAGAGAGTGGTGTTAACCGTATATGACACGTTGTGTATCTATATGTATCAGTGAGTAAAATACACGCGCTCGTATTTTTAAGAAGTGCATTTGTGAATATAACAATAAAATATTTGATTAAAGAAAAATCAAATAACACTCTCTTAAAATACCTGGAACCATTAAAGACCAGAATACGAAGCATTTTAGTACTTCGTTACTCACCCATCTCTATTTAACACCTAGAGACTTGTCCACTATCCCTTTAATCCTTCATTCCTTCCTGAAAATCAAAAACCATTCACTCAACACACCATTAAACAATGTCAAAACTTACCATCAAGGAAAAGAATCTCCATCTCGTAGAGAACAGAGATATCTTCAGTTATACTCGTGAAGAGTTTGATGCCTTTGACTGAGAAAGGCAGCTTGAAACTTTGTGGCTGCAGATGGATGCTAGTCTTGAAGAAATCAAGAGAGAAAGGCCTGCAAGAGTGATCGACATCGATGCCGCTCTTCAAGCAACATTAATATGGCTTTCCTCTAAGGCATCCTCATCCAACACCACCAACCATTGTTAATGAATATGTCAGGAAAAATAACCTTATCCCTTCAACTTCCACCCAAACAAAGTGGCAAAGATGGGATCTGGGATGGCTGCTAACAATGGAGTGGTTTGGACTTCACTTTTCAATTTCCTGTTGAATAGATTAGTAGATAGAGAGAACAAAAAAAAATGTAATACTTGCATGTAATCTCTTTCTTATTATTAATGAAGAATCCTATTTCTCTAATCTTATTCAATGTGTTATGCTATTTTTTTTATGTTTATGAATTGTTCTTCAAAGAATTAAATCAAAGAAAATGAAAACTAATTAAAGTAATCATGTAAGTAACAAATTCATCAACAATAACCATAGTTAAATCAGGAACAGAACAATTAGGGATAACTTGAAGTATACATATTGTACTGAAAATCCTCTTAACAGCAATGAGATGTGGTTCTTTGGGGTTTGCCTGAAATCTTGCACATAGACAGGTTGCATACATGATATCTGGTCTGCTAGCTGTTAGATACAAAAGTGAGCCAATCATACGTCTGTAGTTAGTTACATCTACCTCAATACCTTGATCAGGATCAAGCTTTGTAGCTGTAGCTATGGGAGTTGTAGCAGTAGCACTGTCTTGCATATTAAACTTCTTCAATAGATTCTTTGTGTACTTTGACTGATTGATAAAAATTCCATCATCAGTCTGTTTAACTTGCAGACCTAAGAAATAGCTCATTTCTCCCATCATGCTCATTTGATATCTAGACTGCATTAGCTTTGAAAACTTCTCACACAATTTGGGGTTAGTTGACCAAAAAATGATATCATCAACATAAATCTGAACTAACAGCAAGTCCTTCCCATGATTCAAATAAAACAAGGTTTTATCAATTGTACCTCTTCTGAAACCACTTTCCAGTAAGAATTGAGCCAGAGTTTCATACCAAGCTCTTGGAGCTTGCTTTAGTCCATAAAGTGCTTTATCCAATCTATAGACATGATCTGGATATTTAGGATCAATGAAACCAGAAGGTTGTTCAACATATACCTCCTCTTCCAATTCTCCATTCAGAAAAGCACTTTTAACATCCATCCGGAAAACTTTGAATTGCTTATGTGCTGCATATGCCAGAAAAATTCTGATGGCTTCTAGCCTTGCAATAGGAGGAAAAGTCTCATCATAGTCTATTCCTTCCTGCTGAAAGTACCCCTTTGCAACTAGTCTTGCTTTATTCCTCACAATAGTGCCATCTGAATCTGTCTTGTTTCTGAACACCCACTTTGTACCAACAATTGATCTACCTTTTCGTCTTGGTACTAGTTTCCAGACTTCATTTCTTTCAAATTCATTCAGTTCTTCTTGCATTGCTGTAACCCAATCAGCATCCTTGAGTGCATCTTCAACTTTCTTAGGCTCCTCCTTTGACAGAAAATTATTATAGAGGCATTCATTTTGTGTTCCAATTCTGGTTTTAACACCTGCATCAGGATTCCCAATAATTAAATCAGGAGTATGGCTTTTGGTCCATTTCCTTGCTGATGGTAAATCGTTTCTTGAGTTGGATGCTCCCCCTTGATTGGTGTTATCTTCAAAAGAACTAGAATTATTAGAAACTCCCCCTGGGATAGTGCTATCTCCTCCTGATGTGCTGTCAGGATTATTATTTGAATCTATTTCTGATGATTCTCCTCCTAATGTTTGAGTTGTATCAGTACTGATGGTATTTTGCTGTTGCTCCCCCTCAATATTTGCATTATTTGAATCATCATCAGTAAATGGTGTTTCATCAGGCATTGGTCGATCATCAGGATCTGATGGAGTATCAGTATCTGACATTACTTCATCAGAATTCTTGGTAGCTTCATTTGCAAAGATCAAACTGTCATGTGAGTCATCAGCAATTCCTGTTATCTTCTTATCATCAAAAGAAACATTGATAGACTCCATTACTGTCCTTGTTCTTAGGTTATATACTTTAAAGACTCTTGTAGTTGGATAACCAATAAAAATGCCATCATCAGCTTTAGTTTCAAATTTTCCTAGCTGTTCAGGATGAGGTCTAAGAATAAAGCACTTGCAACCAAACACATGCAAATGTTTTAGACTCGGCTTCTTCTCTTTAATCATTTGATAAGGAGTGACACCATGTCTGTTGATTAGAGTAATGTTCTGTGTGTAGCATGTTGTGTTGACCGCTTCTGCCCAGAAATATGTAGGTAGTTTAGCTTCCTCCAACATTGTTCTGCCAGCTTCAATAAGAGTTCTGTTCTTCCTTTCAACTACTCCATTTTGCTGGGGTGTGCCAGGAGCAGAGAATTGTTGAACTATTCCTTTGTATTTGCAGAACTCTTCCATTACTGAATTCTTGAATTCAGTTCCATTATCACTTCTTAGAATCTTGACTTGTACTTTGTGCCAGTTTCAATGAGTCTTACATGGTCCAAAAGTATTTCAGCAGTTTCATCTTTTCTGTGTAGAAAATACACCCAGGTAAATCTAGTATATTCATCAACAATGACTAGAGTATACCTCTTCTTACTGATGGACATAATGTTGACTGGTCCAAACAAGTCAAGATGTAGCATATGATATGGTTCATCAATCGAAGATTCAGATTTACTCTTGAATGATGTCCTTCTCTGTTTAGCCTTCTGACAAGCATCACAGAGACCATCACGAGTATATAACGCCTTTGGTAATCCTCTTACCAAATCTTTCTTAACCAACTCATTGATGTTGTTGAAGTTGAGATGAGAAAGCTTCTTGTGCCAATTCCAACTTTCATCTACTGTTGCTTTACTGATGAGACATGTTGAGGGACCATCTGTATTGGTGTAGACATTGGTTTCATAAATGTTACCACGTCTTTGAACAGTTAATACAATCCTTCCAGATGTTTTACTGATCACTTCAAAGTGAGTATCATTGAAGTCGACATGAAAACCTCTGTTTGTGATTTGACTAACACTAAGCAGATTGTGTTTAAGTCCTTTCACCAGAGCTACCTTTTCAATGATGACATTTCCAATTATTATATTGCCATATCCAAAAGTTTGTCCAATGTTGCCATCTCCATAAGACACTGTTGGGCCAGCTTTCTCCTCAAATTCTGATAGCAAGGTCTTGTCTCCAGTCATGTGCACAGAGCATCCACTATCCATGACTAACACATTTTTCTTTTTACCCTGCAATCAGAAACACAAAGAGCTCAGTTAGAATTTTTAAGAACCCACACTTGTTGGGTTCTTTTTGCATGAAATTTAACAATATTAGCAGCAGAAGCCTTTTTAACAAAAGCAGTTCTCTCAGATTTAAATCCATCAGAATTTGCTTTGTCATTATCAGAATTAACAGATGCATGCTTAGTATTCAGACTCTTTGTTCTACCAGAATTTGCACTTTTATTAAATTTTGGCAAGGGATTATAATAATTGTAGTACAAACTATGGTATTCTTCACATGTATAGATAGAATGCCATTTACTACCACAGTGAAAACAAGGATTCTGTGGTTTATAAAATACTGATCTACCTAATGTCAGACTTAGGAACTACAGTAGCCTGCTTTTTACTCCTCTTGCAATCAATAGCAAGATGATTAGAGTTACCACAATTAAAGCATGTTTTCCTTGGTGCATTTGGAATATACTTATAATTATTCTCTTTTTTTATTCCAATTTTACCATTCCTATCCCTCTTAGCAGTAGTGGTTTTCTCTCTTTCTGTCGCTTCACAGATTCTGTCTCTGAGTTGTTTCTTAGATAAAAGACCTATATTTTTGACAGATTTAGACTTCGAATTTTGTGTAGAAGTAGATCCCTTTTCTAAAGTGGAGTTGGGATTTTCTGGATACACATACTTAACAGGTTTTAATTTGGTCTTTGTTCTGTCCATTACATGTCTATAGGTTTTTGGATTTGTTGACTCATTCACAACAACTCTTCCTGATTTAGTTGTTTCAGCAGTAACAACTTTACCTTTATTCTTCTTTTTGTCCTCTGGTTTATAACCTAGACCATCTTTCCAGTTCTTATCTGTGATAAGATCATGTGTTTTCTTTCCAGAGTGTGTCCAGGTTCTTAGTTTCTTATTAGCTTCATTAAGTTCCTTTTCAAGTGCAGTACATTTAAACTCCATTTCTAGCTTCATGTGCTTAGCCTTATCACGTTCATTTTGTGCTTCTTCCATGAAGAGTAACTCAGCTTCTAGATGATCATTTCTTTTAGTCAATTCTGACATCTCAGATATTATTCTAGCATTTTCAAGAGATTGACTTTTAAAACTAATATGCAGAGACTTTAAGAAAGATCTTAACTCAGAGACATTATCAGTATCAAAATCAAAAACAACTTCAGGTACCTTATTTTCAGGAGCAGCAATCTCATCCACATTTGCCATTAATGCATAGTTCACTTTTTCCTCTTCAGAGTCTGAGGAAGAGTCCATCCAATCCTTGCTAGATGAGATAAGAGCTCTGGTTTTGGCCTTTTTGCATTCAGTTGCAAAGTGACCCATTCCATCACAGTTGTAGCATTTGACTTTTGACTTGTCAAACTTGCTGCCTTTGCTTTCATTCTTCTTGTACCGGTTCTTGTCAGTATTGACAGGTTTCTTCTGAAAGTTGCCTTATCTTCTAGCCTTTCTAAACTTCATCTTCTTGAAACCCTTGACTATCATAGCAACCATTTCCATCATATCAGAATTAGTAGAGTCATCATCAGTATCAGTATCGAGATTTGCATCAGGATCTGATGATGAGTCATCAGTATTGGACTCAACGACTCTACTTCTCCTTCTTGAAACCTCCACGCTTTTTCCTTTTGATTTTGATTCAGCATTCAAAGCAACAGCCTTTGCTTTGTTGGTCTTCTTATTCTTCCTTTGTTGAACCTCAAGATCATGGGTTCTTAGCATCCCATAGACTTCATCAAGAGATACAGCATTAAGATCATACTGATGCCTAATGATAGAGGTTTGAGTATCCCACTCCTCAGGCAAAGCTCTAAGAAACTTGGTATTCGAGTCTTCTGGTTCATACTCTTTACCCACTAGAGATAGATTATTCAATAGAGTCAGAAATCTATCATACAGATCAGTGAGGCTCTCATCAGATTTTGCATCAAACTGCTCGTACTCTTGAATCAACAGAGCCCTTCTGTTCCTTTTGATAGATTCAGTACCCTGGCATTCAGTCTCCAAAGTTTCCCAGATCTCCTTAGCAGTTTTACATGCTATCACTCTATTGGACATGACAGCATCAAGGCTATTATGAAGAATGTTCTTCACCTTTGCATCTCTGTGTACTTCAGCCTTTTCCTCAAGAGTCCATTCAGCCTTTGTCTTCTGAACATAGTGCTCAGGTATAGTATCTGTTCTAGCAACCAATCTCTTAGAGATATATGGTCCATCATATATTCGATCGAGATAGTTAGGATCAGTTGCCTCCAGATACATCAACATCTTTACCCTCCATGTGGGGTATTCAGCCTTTTTGAGAACAGGGATTTTAATACTTTCATACTTGCTTGTCGACATATTAAGATCGTTTCTGATTGTAGTTAATCAGTTTGCTCTAATACCAATTGTTGCCCAGTAATTAACAATTGTAGAAGGGGGGTTGAATACAATTGTATAAGATTTTTGACTTAAACAGAAATAATAACACAAGTATGAATAAATAACAGCTTTATTAATTCTGATATAAAATTGTTACAAACTCTCTCAAGAAATTCTTATGTTCTTGAGAGCTGCTAGGTTACAAGATAATTCGTGTAAGCGATTACAATTAAGTAAAACCTAAACTGTGTTTATATATAGTACACAGATACACTATCAATTACAAGATATATCAAATCAATTACATACATTTCTTAGTACATATCTTGAATGATAGCTGCATTTCTATAAATCAGGAACCGACATGTCAATCTTCCTAGATTCCTGGACTGATGTATATCCTCATGAAATCCTGATCAGCTTCCAATCCTGATGATAACCCAATCCTGACGGTGCATTACTGATGACATCAGCATCAGTATCTGATCAGTAGTCCAGATCCTGATCATCATTTGAATCAATATCTAACATATATATATATATATATATATATATATATATAACACTCAAGAACACATCACATATCTCCATATAATCCTTACATAACTAATTAATATAACATTAAAACAATGATTTTGAGAGTTTAAGGGTGTGAATTAGAGAGAAAATTGAGAGAGATAGTCGGGGTGAAGAAAAGAAATGAAGAAGAATGAAAGAAATGGGGAAAAACTGGTGGCGGTGGCAGCTTATAGTGCCAAGGGCAAAATCGTCATTTTACCATGCTGAAAAACAATAAAATCTGTTTTATTTTTATTTAAATTTGTTTTAATCATTTAAAAATCAAATATCATCATAAAGATATTAATGTAAAAGATTTCATGATTCTAATCAACTCCAATGATTATATAAAAGTCTTAGAAGATTAAAAATGCATGTTTAAAATAGTTTTAAATGCTAAAAAATTCAAATAAAAATATACGAGCACATACGACACTTACAAATCATCACATAATCATATAAACATGATTTCACACATACTTTGACTTCACAAAATATTCATATCACATAATTCACATTTATCAATTAAATAAAAGCTTAAATTTTTTTGCAAAATTTCTAAGTCGTTATAGCCTTCCCCCTTAAATGGATTCTGTCCCTAGAATCTCACCTAAGTAAACAAATGAGGATACTTTGCGAGCATCTCGCTCTCAAGTTCCCAAGTTGACTTTTCAACTTTAGGATTCCTCCACAAAACTTTAACCAAATTAACAGTCTTATTTCTAAGCTTCCTTTCTGTCCTATCTTGGATCTCTACTGGTTGCTCTACATAAGACAAATCTGGTTGAATCTCGATAGGTTCATACTCGAACACATGACTCGCATCTGGATTATACCTTTTGAGCGTAGATACGTGAAAAACATTATGAATATGATACATGTGTGGTGGTAATGCTAATTCGTAAGCAACCTTCCCGACTCGTCTCAAAATCTCAAATGGTCCTACATACCTCGGTCTCAACTTTCCTTTCTTACCAAATCTTGTCACTCCTTTCCATGATGATACATTTAGCAATACTTGATCTCCTACCTCAAAACTCATATTCTTCCTGGCTTGATCCGCATATTTCCTTTGTCGATCCTGGGTAACTCTTTTCCTTCGTTTGCTGAAGTAACTCTGGTCCTAAAATCTTCCTTTCACCAACTTCTTCCTAGTATACAGGTGATCTACCTTTCCTTCCAAACAAAACTTCGTACAGTGGCATTTCTATACTTCATGATAACTTTTATTATATGAGAACTTAACTAATGATAAATGTTCATCCCCACTTCCCTTAAAATCTAATGCACAAGTTCTAAGCATAAATTCTATAGTTTGAATAGTCCTTTCACTCTGTTCGTCCGTTTGTGGATGGTAAGTTGTACTCATCTTTAGTTGGGTTCCTAAGCAATCTTGGAATTGTCGCCAAAATCGAAGCAGGAACTCCATGACGTGACACTATTTCCTTTAGATACAGATGTACTAACTTATTCATTGAGAATCTTTCGTTAATCGGTAGAAAATGTGGAGACTTCGTTAATCAATCAATTATAACCCAAATCGCATCGTAATTCGATTTAATCTTTGGCAATCCTACTATAAAATCCATGGCAAGGTGCTCCCACTTCCACTCAGGGATATCCAATGGTTGCAACAATACACTTGGTTTCTGATGTTCCGCCTTAATTCTCTGACAAGTATAACACTTACTTATCCATTCAGCAATCTCTCGTTTCATGTCTGGCTACCAAAATTTTCCTTCAGATCTCGATACATCTTCGTGCTTCCAGGGTGAATCGAATATCTCGAACTATGGGCTTCGCTTAGAATCTCATTTTCAACTCTGGCACATTAGGAATCCATATCCTCTTAGAAAGTCTTAAGATTCTTGATCATTATTCTGTGTACAAATTTTCTCTCTAGTCAACGTATTCATCTCACCACTCATAACTTCTCTCCGTACAAATACTGTCTCCAAATCTTCAATGCAATACAATCGCAGCTAACTCCAAATTATGTGTCGGATACTTCTGCTCGTGAAATTTAAGTTGTCTCGAGGCGTACACGATAATATTACCATGTTACATCAAAACACATCCTAATCCCTCATGTGAAGCATCACTATAGAAAACGAAATTCCCTTGATCATCTGGCAATACTAACACTGGTGCTGAAACCAATCTCTTTTTCAACTCTTGAAAACTCTCTTCACACTTATCACTCCAAATCAACTTTTCATTCCTCCGGGTCAACTTAGTTAAAAGTGTAGCTATCTTCAAAAAATCTGGTACAAATCTTCAATAATATCCAGCCAATCCTAGAAAACTTCTCACTTCAGTAGGAGTCCTGGGTCTACTCTATTCCACTACAGCTTCAATCTTCACGGGATCCACTTTGATTCCTTCTCGGCTACTAACATGTCACATTTTCAAAACTTTACATATAATCTTTCCTTCCTCAGGTTTCTAATGCGATCCTTAGGTGCTCGACTAATACTCTTACGAATTTATCTAAATACTTCTTGAACACTCGATTCATCAAATCCATAAACACAGCTAGCGCATTCGTCAATCCAAAAGCCAACGCTATAAATTCATAATGTCCATATCTCGTGCGAAAAGCAGCCTTCGAACTATTCTCGGGCTAAATCTTCAACTGATGGTATCCAGATCTCAAATCAATCTTAGAAAAGTAAGCAGCTCTTTTAAGTTGGTCAAACAGGTCATCTATCCTCGGTAATGGGTACTTATTCTTGATAGTCAACTTGTTAAGTTCTCTATAATCAATACATAATCTCATGCTTCCATCCTTCTCCTTAACAAACAACACTGGTGCTCCCCACGGGGACACACTAAACCTTATAACTCCTTTATCCAAAAAAATCTTGTACTTACGTAGCTAACTCCTTCATCTCTGCAGCCTTGTCGAAGTAACCGTCTTGATTTCATGAACGTCAATTTTTTTTATCTTGCTTTTATCCTTGAAATTAAACTTCCTTATCATTCTAAATTCTTTATCTCACCTATTTTTTTCTATATCCAATCTGTGAATCATAATCAACCAACTAATCCATAATCTTAATAGCCTCTTTCATAATCAGGTCAAATTTTCTAACTTCCAAGTAATTAATAGTTAATAGTTTTGTTACTCTTATCATAGTGTTCATTGATACAGGTATGATACAATACTGGTAAAATGTCTTATCTTTCTGTACTTATGGCATAAAACTTTGAACTTCTGATTCTAACACGCATAATATAGCATTCTCTTCAATCACACTTACAACTCTTAATATTTACCTTAGTACAAATTTCAATCTACTTCTTCTTAAACTTCTTTCTCCCGATAATGGAGGTCTCGTTGTTCTCTGCTAATTCATATCCTGTGGGTGGTTATCTTGCCTTACTATTCCGATTTTAAATCTTCCAATTCCTACATTCCTTTTCAACTAAATTCTCCGTCTTCTGTCAAAGCGATTCTGAAAATTTCTTGATTCTCTACTTCCTTTTCTTACCATATTATTCCAGCTTAGTCAAATCTCCTTTTATTGCCAATAATCCCGACTCTTTAAATTATGCTCACATAAATTGTTAACTCTAACCCAGTCACTTTATTCTTGATCCAAAGCTTCACTTCCTGTTGAAATTTCTTGGAAACAAACTGTATAAATTTGCTCTACTTCTCTTTAGTCATCCTGTTTTGATTCTAAAATTTATATTCAACAGTCGGTCTCAAAAAAATTTAAATCTTGTGATATTCCATTTACTATATCCAAAATAAAATATATAATAATCAGGTGTTTTTAAATAATCCCTCATCAACAACAACTACCATATACCAAATATCTTTACCATCACTTATCTTTCGACCTTCACAAAATTGCATCTTGTACAGGTGTTGTGAATCCAATGAGTAAACCGACTTAATATCCTATTCCTATTTTAATATCAATTTCTCAAACTTGATCACCCAATTCTTCATTGTCGTATATGTAACCTTAACTACTTAGGATGTCATCCTATCTACCTTTGCTACTTCCAATCACTGACAGCGTTAAGAATCATAAGGGTTTCTAACGAAATGAATTAATAAAATGAATAGGTATCAACAGGTGTGTATATAAATTGAATCTTCCTTAGAAGGAATTTCCGTAAAGAATTTAACCGAGAGATCAATATGATCATTGAACTTTTATTAGGTTACATTTATCAATTAGGCCAACTACCCTAGTACAAAAAGGTGGCCAGCCTTTAGTACTTTCATGACAAACACAATCAGTGGCATCCCACTAGACTTCTATCACAGAGATAGGATGTCCCTGAATCCCCTATTTACATAAGGTTGTTAATCCCAGTTTGATTACAAGAGATCATGTTTGGGGAAAATTTAGAAAATGCACTACGCCATAAACGCACATACGCAACCCTTTTTACAAAGCGTTGCACAGAAAGTGTTTCGTTAGATAGAAATGTTGGGTCTTTTGCAACTGAGCTGAACTGGTGTTGCGTTAGATATAATTTAGTGTTGCGTATTACCCACAGCGTTTCACATCATGCAACACTAACTGCTGGTGTTGCGTTAGATAATTTTTATTTTAATAAATGATGACGTGGCAGAAGTGGGACCCACATGTGCTGACGTGGCATTTGCTGACGTGGCAATTGTGGGGCCCATAATTGCTGATGTGGCAGAAGTGGGACCCACCTGTGCTGACGTGGCATTTGATGACGTGGCATAAGTGTTGCATTAGATAACAGTAGTGTTGCATTTGCTGTTTGGAGTGTTGCATTAGATATATTTTTTTATTTAAATTCTGACGTGGCAGGTGCGGGACCCACCACTGCTGACGTGGCAGTGTGGGACCCATAATGGTGACGTGGCAGGAGGCCCACCAATACTGACGTGGCAGGTGTGGGGCCCACAATTGCTAACGTGGCAGAAGTGGGCCCCACCTGTGCTGACGTGGCATTTGATGACGTGGCATAAGTGTTGCATTAGATAACAGTAGTGTTGCATTTTCTGTTTGAAGTGTTGCATTAGATATATTTTTTTATTTAAATTCTGACGTGGCAGGTGCGGGACCCACCACTGCTAACGTAGCAGTGTGGGGCCCACAATGGTGACGTGGCAGGAGGCCCACCAATGCTGACGTGGCAATTGTGGGGCCAACAATTGCTGAGGTGGAAGGAGTGGGACCCACCTCTGCTGACGTGTCATATGATGACGTGGTATAAGTGTTGCATTAGATAACAATAGTGTTGCATTTGCTGTATGAAGTGTTGCATTAGATATTTTTTTAGCTAGTCTTGTCCCGAATGATGAATCTATTTTTTTAAATTATTTTTTCGACGTTCCAATCACACGGATGTCAAGATATAACGATTTTAGTGATACGGTAATTTTTCAAAAAAATTCCTATATGTATTTGGTTTGGTTTTATAACGGTCAAACCGGTCAAAGTAGACTTCCTTTTTACTAGTCTTGTCCCGAATGATGAATCTATTTTTTTAAATTATTTTTTCGACGTTCCAATCACACGGATGTCAAGATATAATGATTTTAGTGATACGGTAATTTTTCAAAAAAATTCCTATATGTATTTTGTTTGGTTTTATAACGGTCAAACCGGTCAAAGTGGACTTCCTTTTAACTAGTCTTGTCCCGAATGATGAATCTATTTATTTAAATTATTTTTTCAACGTTCCAATCGCACGGATGTCAAGATATAACGATTTTAGTGATACGGTAATTTTTCAAAAAAATTCCTATATGTATTTGGTTTGGTTTTATAACGGTCAAACCGGTCAAAGTGGACTTCCTTTTAACTAGTCTTGTCCCGAATGATTAATCTATTTTTTTAAATTATTTTTTCGACGTTCCAATCACACGGATGTCAAGATATAATGATTTTACTGATACGATAATTTTTCAAAAAAATTCCTATATGTATTTGGTTTGGTTTTATAACGGTCAAACCGGTCAAAGTGGACTTCCTTTTAACTAGTCTTGTCCCGAATGATAAATCTATTTTTTTAAATTAATTTTTCGACGTTCCAATCGCACGGATGTCAAGATATAACGATTTTAGTGATACGGTAATTTTTCAAAAAAATTCCTATATGTATTTGGTTTGGTTTTATAACGGTCAAACCGGTCAAAGTAGACTTCCTTTTAACTAGTCTTGTCCCGAATGATAAATCTATTTTTTTAAATTATTTTTTCGACGTTCCAATCGCACGGATGTCAAGATATAACGATTTTAGTGATACGGTAATTTTTCAAAAAAATTCCTATATGTATTTGGTTTGGTTTTATAACGGTCAAACCGGTCAAAGTGGACTTCCTTTTAACTAGTCTTGTCCCGAATGATGAATCTATTTTTTTAAATTATTTTTTCGATGTTCCAATTGCACGGATGTCAAGATATAATGATTTTAGTGATGTGGTAATTTTGTAAAAAATTTCCTATATTTATTTGGTTTGGTTTTATAACGGTCAAACCGGTCAAAGTCGACCTTCCTTTTAACTAGTGTTGTCCCGAATGATGAATCTATTTTTTTAGATTATTTTTTCGACGTTCCAATCGCACGGATGTCAAGATATAACGATTTTAGTGATGTGGTAATTTTGCAAAAAATTTCCTATATTTATTTGGTATGGTTTTATAACGGTCAAACCGGTCAAAGTCGACCTTCCTTGTAACTAGTCTTGTCCCGAATAATGAATCTATTTTTTTAAATTATTTTTTCGACGTTCCAATCACAAGGATGTCAAGATATAACGATTTTAGTGATGTGGTAATTTTGCAAAAAAATTTCCTATATTTATTTAGTTTGGTTTTATAACGGTCAAATCGTTATAAATAGTCTTGTCTCGAATGATGATTATATTTTTTAAAATTTTTTTTTCGACGATCCAAACCGTATGGATGTTAACAGCTAACGAATTTAGTAATGTGGTAATTTCTTAAAAAATTTCTTGATTTATTTGGTTTTATTTTATAAAAGTCAAATCGGTTAAATTAGACATTCTTTTTAACTTTTCTTGTCCCGAATGTTAATTCTATTTTGATTTAAAGGATTAAAAAGTTTATCGTAAAAAATACCAATTTTTGGATTATTACATATTAATTATTACAATCATGTTTTGGTAATAATTTAATCTCAACAAATTAAAAAAAATTTGTAAAAATTTTAAAGTAAAAATAATTAAAAATAAAGGGAGGGATACGTAGTTGTAGTATTGAATTATTGAAGTATTGAATTATTGAAAGCGGCAAATGAAATAATTGAAATAATTGAGAGCGGCAAACCAAAAATTGGGTCAAAACAAATTGGGGGAAATAAATTGGGGCTTCATTCTCTCCCACTCAGTCATTCTCTCCCATTCTCTCATGTCTCTCCTCTTTCGTTGGGTTTCTCCACTCACTCTCTTGTCTCTCTCATTTTAATTGAAGGTGTTCGAGCTGTGTTATGATTTAATTCACAAGGTTTGTCTCTTTTTTTTTCTTCTTCTATTTCTTGTGGATTTGTGTTGAGTTCTTTTATTTGTTTGTGGGGTTTTCAAGTTTGTACATTATTGTTAAAGATTTGTACTTTCAAGTCAGTGTTTTTGGTCCTTACTTGGATTCTTAGATTCGAGTTGTTGTTTATGGGTTTTTGTTGTAGATTGTTGTTAAGAATCTTGTACTGTTGGTTTTTTTTATTGCCAATCTGCTTTCGAATTTACTTTTAAGATTCTAGTTATAGATTTTTGGTACGTGTTTTAAGCTCGGTGCATTCTGATAAACTATATGATTTTTATGTGAAGCAGTAGTGTCTTTTTATGTGATCCATTTTGGTTGTACATTGCAGCCAGTGCTTATGTTCCTGGACGACCTTCGCTACTGGTGCTTGTCATTTTTCTACAGCCTATCAGCTATTGAGTGGCTCTGTCTATGTATGGAATTATTGTCAACATTTGTATTTGCTGCACTTCCGACTAGAGTATAAAATTGTCATTGTTGATTACGTAACTGGACACTGCTAGATGATGTAGTGAGCCCAAAGGTACAACACTTGGACCCCGAAGTTTGTTTACAAGTCACTATAAACAGCCAAAAATGAGTGTAATCGCTATCTATTCAAGTATCTGGTAATGAATATGGTGTACATTTTGGGGTGGTGCTGCTGTGTTTTATAAGTTGTCTTGGACTGGGATCATCGAAAGATGGTATAATTTGAGTCAGATATTGAAACATTAGGTCGACTTTAAATGGTATACAATTCTTTCTCATTGGCGCCATAATTATTTTGTACGATGAGTATCAACAAGGTTCGATTGTTTAGTTTTCTGATTTAGAATAAACGTCTCTGTATTGAAATGTATACTCAGGTCTAGTAATTCAGTGGCTTGCAATTTAGTCTTTCTAATTGTAGTGAAAATGATATTCATGATGCAAGCTGTAGAAATTAAAAGCACTTTGTGGTGGGATTGAAAGTGAAATGGTAACATGAAAGGAGGCAGTAAGAAATGATTAGTAACAGAAGAAATGTCAGGACTACTGCCTAGTTATGTTAAGACAGAAATGATTAGTTTTGGCTGAATTTTCACTTTCTAAATTCCATAAGAATCCTCCTGTCTGTTTTGCTTGACCAATCGTGCAATAAATATAGCTTCTATGTGTCACTAACTGAAATATTACCATACACAAGCTAGATGATGTATATATACATGGTACATATACTTGATGATAGTTCTAATATGATAGGTGTTTGCTGTGTAGGTATGGCAGGCCTGGCTGTGACATATGGCATCAATTTGAATGCTCGCTTATCTCGGTGGATCCTTAGTTTTTGTAAACTTGAAAATAAAATTAATTCCATTAATAGCAGTAAGTTATGTGCATGTGCGTGTGTTTGTGTTTGACATAATGTGTTTGGTTCAGATACTTGGAAAAGCATTAGGTGGAGGAGTGATACCCGTAAGTGCAGTTCTAGCAGACAAAATTCAACCTCAGACTTGTGAACATGGAAGGTTTGTCACTACTCAACCTCAGACTTGTGAATTTCTCCTTCAGTTATCATTTAATTTTTTTTACAGAGTTCAAAACAATTATATATTGATATTAATTAAAGTGCGCTTTTTGAGACTTGTAAAGTGTAATAAAACCTTAAAGTGCAGTGAAATTCAGTTGTTCACGATGAGTTTGGGATAAGATATGAAAACTTGTATCCTTTCCTGAAGATCTATGATTTGTTTCTTTGATTTGTCCAGGATTTCTTGTAGGTTCTACGAACAGAGAGGACAATATGTAGAGTACAGAGAGGACAATCTGTAGAGTACACCAGACAACTATAGTGATTAATGGACAGGCTAAGGGAATTTAATGGGTTTGGACGATATGAGAGTACACCAGACAACTATAGTGATTAATAGACAGGCTAAGGAAATTTAATGGGCTTTAGACTTAGATTTGAGTGACAACACGTAATTATGCCTGTTTGCTTCAGTTTTACTTCCATTGAAACTCTTGGTACGTACTTTTCGCATCTCCTAATCACCATCCATTTCGGTCATATGTGCAAGATTAAGATATGTAATGAAATTAATCCCTCTTTATAAATGTAAAGATTTGGCTAGTTGTATTAAGTGATAAACACTTTCGTACTAACACCTTATGGTTTTGGCAGAGTTTAACTATATTTAACATGATAATTTGGTCGTTTTTACTATTACTAACATTTGATCTGTAATTCCTTTCTTTTTGTTGTTTAGCAGCATAAATCAGTGCATCACTTTTGGTCATATGCTCAGAACGATGCAGTTGTTATCTTCCCTGCTCCAGTACTTCCATCCAAGGCAGAATGTTGCTCTTCCAGGATGTTGTAATGCAATTTCGAATGAATAAACAAGTATAGGTCTTTGTAAATTATAGTTTGTAACATGTATAAGTTAGACTGAATATGGTTGGTACTTGGCATAAAGGTAAACTGTAGCCATCTCCCAGTACTTTTGTTGGCTGAATCATTGTGCCTGGTTTTTGGACATTTAGTTATTTTGGATTGGACAGGTTGGTATTATGTATGAACAAAGTAGCCATTTCAAATTTTTTATAAAAAACCGTTGCATTTGATGTCTATTTGATGTTGCAGTAGCATAGTTTTAATGTTGCAAAAAAAAAAAAGAATGGTGTTGCATTTGAAAAGAATGGTGTTGCTTAAAAAAAAATTTAGTGTTGCATTAGACTCAAATAGCGTTGCGTTAGATAGTGGACCCCACTGCTGACATGGCATGTGGGCCCTACTGCTAACGTGGCATGTGGGTTCCCACTGCTGACGTGGCATGTGGGCCTATTGCTGACGTGGCATGCGGGCCCCAGTGCTAACGTGGCACCTTGGTGGGCCCCACTGATGATGTGGCATGCCCCCCCCCCCATTTGTGACGTGGCACTTGTGGGCCCCACTAATGACATGTCAACATGCTGACGTGGCACCTTGCTTAGAGCATCTCCAACGGTGTTTTGTAAAATGATTAGCTAAATATTGATTATGTAAAATTTGTTGAACCTGTAACGTGTTTTACTCCAATGGGATTGACTATATTGGTTGGCTATATTTTAAAAATGGTATGTTATTATTATTTCAAGTTGTTAAAAATAGAATGTATTATTTTTATATGGTAATTGAGGATGTGGATTTAAACTACAGGTTGCTAAAGGTTCGACAAATATAGCCAATCTATTTTGATTATCTATATTTTTACCTAAGAGTTTTGTCCCATTGGAGCGGACAAAATTTTACAAATTCTCTATATATCTTATTTAAGGTAATTTATTTTAAATTTTACCTAAGGGATTTACATCATTGGACATGCTCTTACATGTCAGCATGCTGACGTGGCACCTTGCTTACATGTCAGCATGCTGACATGGCTGAAAAATCTTATGCAACCCCATGTAGTGTTGCGTTTGCATGCTTTTGGTGTTGCATAGGGCCTCTTATGCAATACTTTCGTGGTGTTGCAATAGCTTGGAAAAAGCGTTGCATTAGGGGTCTTACGCAACGCCGGTATTGGCAACGCCCCTCTGGTGTTGCGTAAGATGTTACGCAACGCTTTTCTGGTCTTTTGCAACTTTATTTGGGGGTTGCGTATGTGCGTTTATGGCGTAGTGATGGTTCAAGGATGTCAAAAGTTTATATGAAAATGTTGGTTCAAATAACCCCTGGAAAATAGAGGTATCTTTGAAAAAATAGAAATGTGTTTAACTAAATTCGATATATAAGGTTCATCATCAACTGAAATATAGTTGACTACCCAATGTAATATTAAACAAAGAAAATAGAAAAGAAGGTTGAATCTCCTCAAACGATAAATTAAATGAAATCATTGGCTAGTAGTGAATAACCATGCCTATACTACAAACAATTGTCGTTAATCGCATTTTACATCGTGCTTAACGTCCTTTAGTATTCTTTATAACGTTCGCGATGTAGCTAAAGTCAAAGAAGGAATTCTAAAAAGTATACGAGATTCTCCAGACGACGTCTTCCAAACTTGTAGCTCCGAATTAGTTGCCTCGTCCATAGTCGGTCCTTCGGATGAATCGATCTCCTACTATGGTCCATATTCAGTATAATATCTCAAGGTAATATAACATTTGAGTAAAAACTTTCAATATAATCCTTCCATTTCCTTTTATACAACAATTATAAAAAAAATAATATAAAATCAGTTTCTCTTCAATCCATAAAACATTTCAATACTTTTCATACCATAACCTGTCGCTCTGATACCAACCTGTGACGCCCCAAATTCGGGGTCCAGATTTGGTGCCACAACCAATATAATTAAGTATAACTTAATAATACAGACGACCCATCAACAAGGATCGATCTCAGGTTATAGTATGATACAAGAATCTAAATTACAACTATTATAACTACTATACTGTAATAACCCTTACTTTAGAAAGACTACAGTGCCTAAATGAATAGTGATTTTGGGGAAATTAGGAAAATGGTGTGTAGGTACCCTATGTTGGAAATGGATAATAAGTAAACAGAAACCATAATAGTGTTGTACTAAGAAAATAAGTGACTCAAAACGATAATGAATTTTAGAAATTCCTGAATATCGATTTTGAGGATTTTGATTTCGAATGAGCTCTATTTTTTGGATATTAAGGAGCAAGGAAATATTAAAAGGTTTATATATATATTGAGGAATTAGTGAATTTAGGTTAAACCAAGGGATTATTAAGTCAAGGAAATGCCAAGTGAATTTGGATTTTTAAGCGATTTCAGAACCACTGAGATAACGAGGTGTGTTCGAAACGAACCGTGATTTAACGAGTATGAAAACCAAGCAACCAAGATTAGTAATATAACAAGGATACATACCACATTATTATTATTACCAAGAGTATTAGCATATTACTTAGAAAATCAAGAAAAGAGAGTATTAGATCATCCAAGTGATATCATTAGTGATATCATCTTCCACTAACTCTTGTTTAAGGGCAAATTAGTCATTAACCATGGGGGATTATCTACAAAACTCTAGAATCATCAAGACTAATCTAGACAAGATTAACCAACACAAAAATCTTATCATCTTCATCCATTTAGATCAAAACAAAGCAAGAGAAATCCATTACTCTCCATTCCTCTCAAACTGCCCAGTAAGAACAAGGAGGAAAGCAAAATTCATATCTCCATTTCTATCCATGATAAAATCACCAAATTTTAACCCAAGCCTCTCAACTCCATGGGCAATACTCTCTCCAAATTTCATAGCAATCCAAGTAGTGTAGCCTAGGCAAATCATCTCCCCAAGTTGAAGAAGCAAACTGTCCAGATTGTTGACAGTTTCTGTGATGATTTTCAAACGGCCATATCTCCTTCGTTACTCAATGGAATTTTGTGTTCTTTATATGGTTGGAAAGCTGGTTAGATGCTCTACAACTTTCCTTTAGAAGCCTCGTCCAGAAAACCTAGGTAAGGGCCTCGTTTTTCATGATCTTTCAATCGGGTTCTAATAACTCCGAATTACTAACTTTTTTTTCCTCAATTCTTTTGATCATCCAAGCTTACCCAAGGAAAATGAATGGAAATGTGAATGGAAATGGAAACGGAAAAATGGAAAATGTGGAATGGTGTTTTATAAATGGAATAATGATTTGACAAAAAGGGGGATTGCAACAGAAAGCGTAAGAGGCTGTGTGGGAGTGGCACAGTCCGGCACCCAATATGGGATTTCAACAATAAGCGTAAGAGGCTGTGTGCGGCACAGTCCAGCACTCAATATTTATTACGGCCCAAGAGTTGCCGAAGGAGGATGTAGCAGGTAGCCTTCCTCCAGGGTTGATTACCACGTGGAATCATCCCTTCTACTAGTAGAAAACAGAGAGCAGGTACGGTCAGGCGATTGAGCATCGTCCTACGTATCTGGCGCTAGCAGATATCCCCAAAGTATTTAAAGAAAGAATTGAAAATGGTTACAGTTTGATATACTGGAAAAGAAAAAAAAATGGTATGAAAAGTATGGAAATGTTTTATGGATTGAAGAGAAACTGATTTTATATTATTTTTTTTATAATTGTTGTATAAAAGGAAATGGAAGGATTATATTGAAAGTTTTTACTCAAATGTTATATTACCTTGAGATATTATACTGAGATGATGTACTGAAATTATATTATATTAGAAGAGAAACTGATATTATATTGTTTTATATATTTTTCTTATAAAGGAAAAATGGATGGTGTATTGAATAATTATTGATTAATTATTTTCTTAATTCTTATAGTGGACTTTCCGTTTATAAATATATATATATATATATATATATATATATATATATATATATATATATATATATATATATATATATATATGCTTTAACTTTGATTTCTGGTTTACAAAATCTATCTTGCTGAGCTATTATAGCTCACTCTTGCTATTTATTTATATAACAGCTAGATCAGGTACCGAAACGTCGCAGTACAACCCGGAAGAGGGTAAAGGGGAAGTCTACTTTATGAGAAAGTATCGACATCTATTCTCAAGGTAGTATATACTTATTTATGGGTATAATAGATGGTATTCTGGGATTGTAACAAAAGTTTATCTTTAACTGCTATCATTAATGGATGTTGTTCTCTGAGCATATGACTGGTGTGTGTATATTAGTGTGGGGTCACTTATGCGAGTTTTAAAATGATATTAAAATATTTAAAAGATCAAAAGTGATAAGGGTTAATAAATGGAAATTGGAGCGTGACGGCCCGGATTCCTGACCCCAGATTTGGGACTGTCACATATACCTTCTTATTAGAAGCGCAGTCCAATACTGTATGAGTCCATGCTGATCCTGAAATCTAACTTGAGTAGAACACCTTGCCACACTCGTTCGAATTATAAGACGTAGGTAGACCATTCTTAAGTCTAGCTGAAAGGTTAGATGAATAAAACAAGAGTGAGCCAGCAACGCTCAGCAAGTGAATAGTAAAGTAACAACTTCTAAATAAACTGAAAACTGACAACAAACATAAAGCTGGCTTCCAACAATAATAAGATGTAGAATGATATGACTGGAAGCAATAGAATAATACTGGCGTTTGATAACAACAGGATATCAACTGAAAGGCAAGGCAACAGTTGATAATAAAATATGTGCAAAGCAATTGACATTTCCAATAATCACAGTCTTATAAATAAAACATTTCAAAAGTGATTGGAGGTTTTACTTCATAAAAGACAATACGAGTGATCAGCCCATAAAGTCCCCATACCGGACACAAAGTCCCTCTGGACATTCATCCTCTCATTAAGATAACTTGGGTTCCCAAGAGGCAACACATTGGCCTATAAGGGTGTTGGACTGGATAGACCAGAACTACACCATAAATATACTGTTAGGCCGAATACACAATTAATAATCAAATTAGTATGAGAGTTTAACAAGTAAGACGTTTATGCACTTAAAAACTTCTGGTATTAAGAACCCTATTCGTGATGTAAACTATCACAAAGAGCTGCTAGGTTACAATAAAGATAATTCATTGTACGATACCCTTCTAGGGTTAACCTAACTGTATTTATAAAACATACAGCTACGATACAATCTCTAATTGATATTCCTAATAATCAGCTATACAATGATATCAATTACAGATTGTCACACGTCTCCTAAGTCAACTCGATCTCTTTGATAGCTATCCAATCTTCAAAGATATCGCTTTCATAATAAATCTTCAATCACTGTTGACCAGTAGACGCTTCCTCCAGACAGAGTTTGACAAACTCTGTCGAGCTTCCATCTGTCAGGGTTTACACTAAACTCTGACCGCTTCCAGCTAAACTCTGATAATTCACTGTAACACTTAAACACTGATTAAAACACATCAATTATATTTAACAATCTCCCCGAACTTGTTCATTAGCAAAAATGCACAAGTTAATGACAATAATTGATGATGTCAAAACAAATAGACAAGTACAGTGTTTATACAAATTCAGAGTTTAAGCTTCCACTTAACAAAAACTACAGAGAATAAGAAAATCCTTATAGACCTTAATCTCTTATCATTTCAAGATCTGGCATAGCTCTGAGATAATCTATGAGCAATCTTCTTTCTGCATTTTCAAGCTCAATCTTCATAGCTTCTTTAATCTCTCTGAGCTGAGGATCACTCTCATCTGTTTGGTAGATAGCAGCCCTAAGATCATAGATTTTATTCCTTCTCATCTCATTTCCCAGTCTAATAAATTTGACTTCTTCTGACTGTGAATTGAAGTCAAGTACTGTGATTCCCAAATCAGTCTTTAATTTTGCAGTACCTTTCTTCATTTCAATAAGATTTCCATTGTAATCCCTGTACTTAGGAACATATCTGCTGTTATACTTCTCTCCTCTGATTGCCAAATTCTGAAGCATCCTCTGTCTGAGTACATTAGCAACTGATTGAGTCCTTTGACTATTCACCTTGAAAAGATATAGAACATATTCTAGTTCTTCCCAACATTTCAAGCCAATATCATTCTCACCAATTTTAAATACTGTCCCATCAGCCATGAAGTACAAGAGAAAGTCCTTCTTTAAACTCTTCTGATAAACTAACTGTACTGATTCCAGTCTGTCCAAACTCTCTTGAGGGACACCACGACCTAGAACAGCCAGTGAAGAAGGATCTCTAGGACCAGTATATTGCCTTTTGTCTCTGTGTGAACCTAGTCCACCCTTATTATTTCCAACTTTGCCAGACAAAGCTCTTCCATCAGAAATATTCATAGAAACTCCAGATAATATATTTGGATCTTGAATTGTTCCTTTCCCAAAAACCGATTTCAACTGAGAAGATTGTAAAGGTGTGGTCATTACTTGTGATGCAACAGAAGTTGTAACTTTCTTCTGTGAACTTTCTCCTTCAATGCCTTTCAGCTTGAGTTGAGCTTCTGCTGCCATTGTTTCCTTTGAAAACTGAGATCTTTGACTAACATCAGCCTTTTCCTTGATCACAACACCTTTAACAACAGGCCTAGGAGCTTTTCCTCTTTGTAACTTACCAGACTTTAAAGCCTTGAGATGTTCTTCTTGTAAACTCTTTTCTTCAGCTTCAATGTCCTCAATTGTAACTCCTTCCTCATTCTCTTCAATAAACAACTTAGAAGCCAATTCTTCATCAGTCTGTGGATTAGAAGGTAATAGCAAACTCTTGGTCTTTGAAGTACCTTGAGTATCAGTATTTATCCCATCAAACTGTGATTTAGATGACTTGCTAGTTCTCAAAGACGTTTGAACTTCTTCAGTTTTGTTCTTTCCTTTACTACTTGCTCCTCCATCTCCAGCACTATCCCTTCTGATCAGAGTTTGAGATTGCTTGCACTTGTCTTTAGCTACTCTCTCCCCCTTTTTGACATCATCAGGCATGAGTATAGAGGTGATCAACTCCAAAGAGGTAGCAATAGAATCAATTTTAACAGACAAGGCAGACTAATTGTCTTCAACTTTACCCAGCCTGGCAAAGAGATTGTCTTGAGCTTTAGAAAATTTTGTATTCATGAGTTTAGACTCTCTTTCCATTTTCATTTCTCGAGTTACGATCTCAGTCCTCAAATCAGTAATCGCCTTTGTAGTGTCATCAAATCTTCTATCCAGAGTTTTGACTTGAACCACAGTTGCTTTTAAGCAAGAAAGAATCTCTGGATTGGAGATAGTATCAGCAGTTTGCTTAACAAAATCAGCTGCTCTCCCTCGTGGAAAAATGCAATCCTCTTTGTACCAGTCAGCAGCAGATTTTGCAAGTTGTGCTCTCTCAACTTCATGAGACGTACAAGGTTGAGTGAAAGGTGTATGTTTATTGTCTGTTTGTACTGGTGCACTCAGAGAAGAATCAGAGTTTGCACTGCTTTCACCTTCAGGTTCAACACTTGCAGCTTTAGCATATTCATCTTCAGCCACAGTTTTAGCAATTTCTTCTGCAGCCTTGTCAAGATTTTCTCCATGTTGCTCAGGCTCAGCAACAGAGTTTACATCTTTGTCATCAACAGAGTTTGTCATCTTTGTCATAGACTGAGAAGTAGCCTTGGTTGCTTGATCAATTTCATCTCCTCCTTCAACAGTTTGGTGAGCATCAGATAGTAACTCAGTATGGGATGCCACAGTTTCAGAAAGGACAATCGTAGGTTGATCAGCTGCACCAGTATCAGAGATAGGATCAGAGAATGGCATAAATGAATCAAGAATATCATTCATTGGAGAAAAGCCATCTCTAGTATCCTCTTCTGCAGGCATTTTGTCCTCTACAGGCATTTCAACCTCTGCAGGTATTTCATCTTTCTCAACCTCAACAGTAGGTGTTTGCTGTGAAACCACTTCTGGAGCTTCAATATTTTCATCCACAGAATCAGAGATTACCAGTTTTCTTCTCTTTGCTAGAGGCACTTCATCTGAATCCTCTTCACTAGATTGTGGAGATTGTGCTACCACTGAGAGTGACTTAGGTATGTTTGCCGTTTGTTTTATTCTTTTCATTCTTCTAGTATAAACAGCTCCAGGAGATGTCTGTTTTGCTTTTCTTTGTGTCTCTATTGCCTGCTTAACCCTTGCATGTCGTTCAGTGATGGCCATCTTAACTCTTTGTGCTTTAGACTGTGATTTTGGTGGAGATTGTGATGATTCAGAGTTTGTTTGTGAAGTGTGTGAAGGTTGTTTTGTAGGTGCTAAGGGAATAGTTGATGTAGGTGGTTCAGTGTTTGGTGTTTGAGTACGATCAATGTTTAGTGGTTCATGTTGTGGTTCTGGTTGTGGTTCTGGTTGTGGTTCTGGTTGTGGTTGTTCTTGAGGTTGATTGAGAAAATTTTGCAAAGCAAGTGGCAGAACAAAGGCAGGGAGATTTTCTTTACCAACATCCTTATTAGTCATATCAGAGAATATTCTCTTGTTGACTCTAAAAGGCTGAATTTCATCAGTATCAGCAATCTCTAGACCAGGTACACAAACATTGAACAGCATTTGACAAAATCGAGCATAATAAACTGTAGTAGACTCTGACAGTTTATCACCTAAATTCATCAGAACATATCTACCAAAATCAAAATTACTACCATAGAGTAGAGAATACCCGATTTGTAGACTGTCTATTGGAATGGCATCCCAGTTGGTGACTTTCTTCTAGAATGTCCTTGTAATGCAATCAAAGAAAAAGTTCCATTCCTTCCTGAGATTAGGTCTCTTTATACCGCCAAGCTTGTCAAGAGATTCCATGTAACCTATCTCTTGTAGCATCTCTCTCAATAGAGTTTCATTTACAAGAGTATAAGATGTATGTGTGTCAAACCCCATTGTATCTCTTACAGTTTGTGGAGTAATCACAAAGTCTTGTTCTTCATAAGTGAAGATGATGTTAGGAATCCCATTCCCTCCTCCATCCACATAGACTGAATTTTGCCAAAAAGTAGCAATTTGAGATGCAGAGAGAGTATCAGGTCCAACCAGAGCTTGTCCAATCTCTGAATCTCTCAAGAAATTCTGCATTAGATGAAACGGTTCTGGAACACGTTCATGATAGAGTGGAGCTTCATAGTTGTTAGGAACAAACCGTAAACCAAGAGCAGTGAATGGTTTAGAAGCCATTGATTTAAGAAATTTGCAAGAATCCCCAAGAGAAGTGTATGTAGGAAAGGTGTTTGCGAGAATGCCCAAGTGAAAAATGAGAGAACTGTGAGATGTAAAAATAAAACACAACCGTTTGGACACAAAAGAAATTAGAGTAATTAAAAACCCAATCTCTTATGTAATCAAACACTCAATCAGTTCCTAGATTAATGTGTAGTGGGACACGTTAATGGGTGAGTGGGTCACATTAATGGGTGAGTGGGTCACGTGCGCGTATTTTTAAGAAGTGTATTTTGCAAATTAAAACAATAAAATATTTGATTTAAAAAAAAATCAATAACACTCTCTTAAAATACCTGGACCCAATTAAAACCAGTATGAAGCGTTTACCTGTAGCCATTAATAACCAGAATACGATGCGTTTTAGGACTTCGTTGCTTACCCATCTCTATTTAAGGCCTAGAGACTTGTTCAGATTAGTTCACTAACCCTTTAACCTTTCATTCTCCCCTGAAAAATCACAAACCCTTCAAACAAAACAATCTGAATAACAATGTCAAACCTTACCATCAAAGAAAAGAATCTCCATCTCGTCGAGAATAGGGATATCTTCAGCTATACGCGTGAAGAGTTTGATGCGTTTGACTGGGAAAGGCAGCTTGAGACTCTGTGGCTGCAAATGGATGCCGGTCTGGAAGAGATCGAGAGAGAAAAACCTGCAAGAGTGATCGACATCGATGCTGCTCTCCAAGCAACATTAGCATGGCTTTCCTCGAAGGCATCCTCATCCAACACCACCAACCATTGTTAATGAATATGTCAGCAAAAATAACCTTATCCCTTCAACTTCCACCCAAATAAAGTGGCAAAGATGGGATCTGGGATTTTTGCTAACAATGGAGTGGTTTAGACTTGACCTTTTATTTTCCTGTTGAATAGATTAGCAGATAGAGAGAACAAAAAGATGTAATACTTGCTTGTAATCTCTTTCTTATTATCAATGAAAAATTCTGTTTCTCTAATCTTATTCAGTGTGTTCTGCAATTTTTTATGTTTATGAACTGTTCTTCAAGGAAATAAATCAAAGAAGAGAATATGAAAACTAATTAAAGTAATCATATAAGGAACAAATTCATCAACAATACACTTATTAACAGTTGTCAAAATCCCTATTTACTCTAAAATTTTCAAATTATCCAAATGAAAATTTACCTTAGAGTACAAATCACGAATCAACAGCGTTTGTCAATTCTCCAACTTTATCACTGAAACCCTTTCATAAATTGCACAGTTGTGAAAATATGTGTGTGTGAAGCAGAGTTTACTAAATCAATTTTTAGAGCATCTAATTTTTCATAAAATCCATAAAGTAAATCAATAAACACTGGATGCACAAACTGTCATAGTAAACACTGACTGTATGATGAAAGCTAAACTCTGAAGTAATCAATCTATATACAGTAACTTTTATTTTATACCCCCTCTATATATACATTTTTTTTTAATTCTATTCATTCCAGTAATTAGAGGTTGGAACCAGTCACCAAAAATTCAAAAATTTTAGCCCTTATCATTTTGATAAGTTCCTGGGTCATCCTAGTATTTAACTAGTCACCAAAAATCAGAGAATTTTAGCACATATTATATACCAATAAGTTCCTGGGTCATCCTAGTATCCAACATAATCTCAAAGGAGTATAACAACCTATATACATATTCTTTGGGGTATTGCAGTAAGCATTTTATTCTACCAGAGTATAACTAACAGAGTTTAGAGTTCATCAACATCAATAGTTTTTCATTTAAGGTAATGCACACAGTATTTATAGACTCAGAGTTTAGGACAAAATAAACTAAGAGATGCTATAAATATGAGCCAGTATCATACTGTGTTAACTTTCTGCACAATCTAAGATTAGATCACAATAACTCAGAAAGATTCATGATTAATTGCTGAGAATCACGCTTCATACATATTTCTTCATTGGTGTTTTCATTCAGACAAAAATCAACTCAGAGGTCACAGAGTTTATCAAACTTAATAACAGTGTATGACATACAGGCATGCTGACAGAGTTTAACAGAGTATGCATAACAGAGTTTAATCAACATAGTTCACTTAACATTTAACCAATCACGAAATATGAGTAATACAATACATAAGTAAAATTTGAATCTAACCAACATTCCTAGTCAGAACCAGAGACCATTCCTAGTTCATTGACCAGTCTTGTAAATGTAGCTTCACTCAACGGTTTAGTGAAGATATCTGCAAGCTGTTGTTCTGTAGACACAAAATGTAGTTCAATATTCCCTTCTTCTACATGTTCTCTGATGAAGTGGTACCTTATGCTGATGTGCTTGGTCATTGAATGCTGTACTGGATTACCTGTCATAGCAATAGCACTTTGATTATCACAGTAAATAGGAATTTTACTGTACCTCAATCCATAATCCAGCAATTGATTCTTCATCCACAAGATCTGTGCACAACAGCTACCAGCTGCAATATACTCTGCTTCTACTGTAGATGTGGAGATTGATTTCTGTTTCTTGCTGTACCAGGAGACAAGTCTGTCACCAAGAAATTGACAACTTCCACTAGTGCTCTTTCTGTCTATCTTGCAGCCTGCAAAGTCTGCATCAGAATACCCAAGTAGCTTGAAATCTGATTCTCTGGGGTACCACAGACCTAATGATATGGTGCCCTTGAGATACTTGAAGATTCTTTTCACAACTGTCAGATGTGGCTCTCTAGGATCTGCCTGAAACCTTGCACAAAGACAGGTTGCATACATGATGTCAGGCCTACTAGCTGTCAAGTATAGAAGAGATCCTATCATGCCCCTGTAGTTTGTCATATCCACTGAAACTCCTGTGTCTTTGTCCAATTTAGTTGTTGTTGCCATGGGAGTTGATGTAGATGAACAGTCAAGCATACCAAACTTCTTGAGAAGATTTCTGGTATATTTTTCTTGATTAATGAAAATACCATCATCTGTTTGTCTCACCTGTAGGCCTAGAAAGTAACTAAGCTCTCCCATCATGCTCATTTGATACCTGGACTGCATGAGCTTGGCAAACTTCTTACAGAGTTTATCATTAGTAGACCCAAAGATAATGTCATCAACATAAATCTGAACTAAAAGGAGGTCACTTCCTTGATTGAAATAAAACAGAGTTTTGTCAATTGTTCCTCTGTTGAATCCACTTTCTAGAAGAAATTGAGCAAGTGTCTCATACCATGCTCTTGGTGCCTGCTTAAGTCCATATAGTGCCTTATCTAGCCTGTAGATATAATCTGGATATTTGGGGTCCACAAATCCTGGTGGTTGTTCAACAAACACTTGTTCTTCAAGCTTTCCATTCAGAAAAGCACTTTTCACATCCATCTGGAACACTTTGAATTTCTTGTGAGAGGCATATGCTAGAAAATTTCTGATTGCCTCAAATCTTGCAACTGGAGCAAATGTTTCATCATAGTCTATTCCTTCCTGTTGTGAATAGCCTTTTGCTACCAGTCTATCCTTGTTCCTTGTGATAACACCTACACTGTCAGTCTTGTTTCTGAAAACCCATTTAGTACCAACAATAGATCTTTTCTTTGGCCTTGGTACAAGGGTCCAAACTTCATTTCTTTCAAATTCATTCAACTCTTCCTGCATTGCTGTTATCCAGTCAGCATCTTGAAGAGCTTCTTCCACTTTCTTTGGTTCATTTTTAGACAAGAATGCATGAAACAGACATTCACTTGCAGTAGCACTTCTTGTTTTCACTTTTGCATCTGGATCACCAATTATCAAATCAGGTGTATGTGATTTAGTCCATTTCCTAGCAGAAGGCAAATGACTTCTGTCAGCATGTGATCCTCCCCCTTGATCCATGCTCTCCTGATTTTGTTGTGATCTATCTTCGTTTTCTGAGACTCTCCCTGAACCTGACTGCCCAGAGTCAGAATTTGAATTTTCAGAGTTTGAATCGTCAGAGTTTGATCCAGATTTTTCAGTTGACTCGGTATCAGTGTTTGAGTCTTCATCTTGATCATGCTCCCCCTCAACTGGTTCTTCCCTTTTTTGTGGCTGAGAAGTTTCTCCAGTGTTTACCAGTAGAGGTTCAGAGTTTGTTTCAACAGAGTCTGTCAGAATTGTTTCATCAGAGTTTACTTCATCAGAGTTTAAATCTTCATTTTCAAAGTTCAGTTGATCATATTCATCTTTGTCTTCAAGTCCAGTTATCTTCTTATCATCAAAAGACACATGTATAGATTCCATGATCACTTTAGTTCTCATATTGTAAACTCTGAATGCCTTTGTTGACAGTGGATAGCCAACAAAAATTCCTTCATCTGCCTTTAGCTCAAACTTGGTCAACTGTTCAGGATGAGTCTTCAAAACAAAACATTTGCACCCGAAAATATGAAAGTATTTCAGGTTAGGCTTCTTTTTCTTCACCATCTCATATGGTGTCTTTCCATGCTTATTGATCAGTGTAGCATTTTGAGTAAAACAAGCAGTTTGAACAGCTTCTGCCCAGAAATAAGTTGGCAATTTTGCTTCATCAAGCATAGTTCTGGCAGCTTCAATCAAGGTTCTATTTTTCCTTTCAACTACACCATTTTGTTGTGGTGTACCAGGTGCTGAAAATTCTTGCTTCACTCCATTGTCCTTGCAGAATTCTTCCATTGTTGCATTTCTGAACTCAGTTCCATTATCACTTCTGATGATTCTGACTTTGTTACTTGATCCTTTGTCCAGAAGCTTCATATGCTCCATCAGAGTTAATGAAGTTTCATCCTTCTTTGTTAGAAAATACACCCAAGTGAATCTAGTGTATTCATCAACAATGACTAAAGCATATTTCTTCCTTGCTATAGACATAACATTTACTGGACCAAAGAGATCAACATGCAGAAGATGATAGGGATCAGTGATTGAAAATTCTGTCTTGCTCTTGAAAGATGACTTCCTTTGTTTAGCCTTCTGACATGAATCACATAGACCATCAACATTTAACAGAGCCTTTGGGAGTCCTCTTACAAGATCCTTTCCGATCAATTCATTGATGTTGTTCAAGTTCAAATGTGAGAGTTTCTTGTGCCACTTCCAACTCTCTTCACTAGACATTCTTGTAGACAGGCAAACAGCTTTTCCAACAGAGTCTATCAAAAGCTTGATTTCATAAATGTTGTTTTGCCTGTGACCAACTAGAACAACCTTTCCTGTAGATTTGCTGATAACTTCACAATATTCAGGTTGAAAATCTACATGATATCCCTTGTCACAGATTTGACTCACAGATAACAAGTCATGCTTGAGTCCTGGGACATGAGCTACATTGTTGATGATGACATTTCCAAGATTAATATTGCCATATCCCAATGTTCTTCCTACATTGCATCACCATAGGAAACTTTTGGGCCAGCTTTCTCCTCATAGTCTGATAGCAGGGCTTTATTTCCAGTCATGTGTCCTGAACATCCACTGTCCACGACTAGGGTTGCTTCCCTGTTGCCCTGCAATCACAAGCAATTACTGAGGATTAGATTTAAGGATCCAGACTTGCTTGGATCCTTTGGCATTCTTAACTTTGTTAGCTTTTGCAGCGGAATTAACATTTTCAGAGTTTGAGCTAACAGTATCAGTGTTTACACTTGCAGTATCAACTTTAACCCATTTCAGATTGGGTTTCAGTTCATAGTAATTATGATAGATAGCATGATATTCTCTGCAAGTATAAATGGAATGCCAAGTGCTTCCACAGTGTGTGCATAAAGTCTGTGGCTTAGTTCTAGCAAAATCCTTCTTTACCTCAGACTTGGTAGGTAAAGAATTTATATTTTTATTTTTCTTGCAGAAATTTGCAAGATGCTTAGTCCTACCACAGTTATGACATGTCTTTCTTGGAGCATAACTAGCAAGCATTGGTTTATTTCCTGAAGTGATGCCTACTTTTCCATTTCTGTTCTTATTTGACACTCTCTGTTTCTTAACAGATTTTAACTCCTTCAGTTTATGTTTGAGTTGTTTATCTGTCATTGAACCAATATTAACCTGTTTAACACTAGTTTTTACTGTTTTACTTTTAACAGCTTCTTTTTCATTTTCAGACAAAAATTTACTGGTTCCATGTACAAAATGAGGTCTGATTTTAACTTGATTTTGAAATCTAAGTTCATCTCCCTCATTATAACCTAGACCAACAGTGTCTGTTTGAAAAATCTGTTGAGTGTCCTTTCCAGAATTAGTCCAAGTCCTAATTTTCTTATTTTCTTCCTCCAACTCAGATTCTACTTGTTTATATTTCTGAAGCAAATTCTGTTCTATACAAACAGCATCATCTCTCTCTTTCTGAACTTGTTGCATGTTTTCAAGTTTTTCTTCAACAAGTTTATTTCTAACCTTAAGTTCAGAATTTTCAGCTTTTATCCTCTCATTTTCTAAAGTCTGATCCCTATAACTTATATGCAATGACTTAAGATAAATTCTTAATTGAGCAATGTCATCAATATTATAAGCATAGGTAGTTAGAGGTACCTGATTTTCAGAAGTTTCTGATTCAGTAGTAGCCATGAGAGCATAGTTCACTTCTTCATCAGAATCTGAAGTATCTGCCCAATCTCTGCCTTAGTGTAGAGTACCTTTCCAGTTTTACCCTTCTTGCACTCAGGAGCATAGTGACCCATCTCCTTATACTTGTAGCATTGAATTTCAGACTTATCCTTCTTCCCTTTAGAATCTTTTTTATCAAACTTCCTGAAGCTTTTCCTATCTTCATTTGAATCTCTAGAAAACCTTTTCCCTTTCTTGAAATTCTTGAAGCCCATTTTCTTGAAAGTCTTCACCATCAACACAGCCATTTTCCTCATTTCTTCTTCATCATCCTTAGAGTCAGATGATTCAGAATAGTTTGAATCACAATCAGAGTTTGATGATTCACTTTCCGAGTGTATGACCAAAGCTTTTCCCTTCATTTTCCTTCTTGATGCCTCTTTCTTCTGAGGCTTCTCTTCAACATTAAGAGCAACAGACTTTCCCTTCCTGCTTGATCTCCTGTTTCTCTGCTCCTTTTCCAATTCATGAGTTTTGAGCAGCCCATAGATTTCATCAATCTCTGTTTCAGCAAGATCATAGTTGTCTCTAATGGTGGTTGTTTTCACATCCCACTTTTCAGGTAGAGAAAGAAGAAACTTGAGATTTGAGTCTTCTAGATCATACTCTTTGTTGACCAATGACAGATCATTGAGCAATTTACAGAATCTATCAAATGTTTCTGTCATGGTCTCTTCAGGTTTAGCCTCAAAATGCTCATACTCTTGTATGAGTATGTTTCTCCTATTCTTCTTAATAGCCGCAGTTCCTTGACACCTGACTTCAAGAGCATCCCATATCTCTTTTGCAGTGGTGCAGTTAATAACTTTGTTAGACATAACATTGTCTAAAGCACTATGCAGTAAATGCCTAACCTTTGCATCCTTAGCAATTGATGATAGATCCTCAAGAGTCATGTCCTTCTTTTCCTTTGGAACTATTTTAGCTTCTTCACCAGCAGCTGTAACAGATAGCTTTGTAGGATTGTGAGGGCCTTCATAAATCCTGTCAAGATATTCTGGATCTGTAGCCTCCAGAAACATAGTCATCTTGACCTTCCACATAGCATACTCCAATGGCCTCAGAATAGGAACCCTGATTGGTTCATAACGACTCACAGTAGTAGGAGACTTTTCAGAAACAGTAGGTGTTGGTGGAGGAATTGCTGACATGATTATTGTTGTGTTTGGATCTTAACCTGTAATAAAGTAACAGATTGGCACTGATACCACTTGTTAGGCCGAATACACAATTAATAATCAAATTGGTATGAGAGTTTAACAAGTAAGACGTTTATGCACTTAAAAACTTCTGGTATTAAGAACCGTCTTCGTGATGTAAACTATCACAAAGAGCTGCTAGGTTACAATAAAGATAATTCGTTGTATGATACCCTTCTAGGGTTAACCTAACTGTATTTATAAAACATACAGCTACGATACAATCTCTAATTGATATTCCTAATAATGAGCTATACAATGATATCAATTATAGATTGTCACACGTCTCCTAAGTCAACTCGATCTCTTTGATAGCTATCCAATCTTCAAAGATATCGCTTTCATAATAAATCTTCAATCACTGTTGACCAGTAAACGCTTCCTCTAGACAGAGTTTGACAAACTCTGTCGAGCTTCCATCTGTCAGGGTTTACACTAAACCCTGACCGCTTCCAGCTAAACTCTGATAATTCACTGTAACACTTAAACACTGATTAAAACACATCAATTATATTTAACATATACACAAACAGGTCGGACCGGTATTACCCGATCACTAACCTCTCCAATCGTTAGGAATCCTTAGAAACCATTTTGACGGAGTTCCTAACATTTTATAAATCATATTCTGAAAACATTAAGGTATAGAAAACCCCTTTTAAATTCGTAAAATATTTTAATACTTAAATCCTTTCAAATACCTTTACTCTGAAGCACCTTCGACTCACTGATAACAAATCAGCCCAGTCTAAGTAACTTCAAAGTATTCTAAGAAAATAACCAATTTTGATTTGCAATGATAAAAGTCAAAGGTTTGACATAGTTCTCTGACATCAAGAGAATAGGGATACAAGTCTGAATCAAGAAGATATAGACTCAAAAGAAATTAAGGCTTTGATCAGAGTACAAGGAAGGAAATCTAAGTCAAAGGTCAACGATGTGTATCATGACTAATTTTAAGGCAATTAACTCAGTTTAAAAGGTAATGAATATCAAGAATGGTAATCAAGTCTTTAGGTTAGTGGTTTGATCAACATTGTAATGTATAGAGTTTTAAAACATTAAAGCAGGGCAACAAATTAATTTATAGTGATAAAGGTCTTGTATTAATGAAATAATGATTAGACAGGGTATAGTTAAATAAGTCTCATTTTTCTAAATCAAGGTTCTTTTGATTACGAGTTTTAAAACAGGCTTTAATAACATATAGTTTCTTAAAACAAGGTTCTGTTGAAATAAGGTTCATTGAAAGTCAAGCTCAGTAAAAATATGATTCCTTAAAACAAGGTTCGTTAAAACCTGGTTCTTTAAAACAGTGTTCAGTATGATAAAAGTTAAGAAAACATGTGTAAGTAATACTGGAGTTAATAAAACATGGTTTGGTAGACTGAAAGATAGTTATCAATCAAGAAATATTACAACAGGTGTTAAGTTTTAGAAATCATATTTAAGATTTGAAAGCCCAATTGGGTTCAAAGGATATAAGATGATAGATAAAGGTCCAAGTTTAAAACAAGGAACAGATTATAGAACCAAAGTTCACTGTTAATCTAAAGAAGGGTAGTCATAGAATGCATAACAATCAATGTATATCTAAGGATAATTCACAAGATAACTCAATGGAAGGGTACAACCAAGTACTGATTACTTGCAAGCTGATTTGAAAGAACATTTGATAATTAACAGAAGCAGATATACTTCACTTGAACAATAAGTGAAGAATAGAATCACTTGCCTCAATATACGTAGTTCTGTTTCCAACACATCAATTCGTTACTCACTATACATCAGTCTTTACTTCTTTGTACGTTGGTCTCTAATCGACTATACGTCTATCTTTCCTCCATAATTCGTCAACCAAAATGCTTGTTAACTCCGATAACATCTCACTTCTAAGATTCCAATTACACACGTACTGGCTCTTATCGGCTGTTACTGGCACCTATATACAGGTAAAGTACTACTTCAATATGCTTACACCCTTAATCATCTAATTCTATTCTACCCAAACGATTCTTATAACGCGTTATCACGTAATATATAACACACATCAAGTATTCTAGTTATACTTACCAAATAATTTCTCATAATCAGGTAAACACTTAAGCATGCAACACACAGAACATATAAATATATATATGCCACTTAAATACTTGACAGATAAGACCAACTTGATTTATAAGTAGCTTGTACTATAATACTATACATTTTACAATTTATAATTCTAACGAAAAATGGGCAGTATCTCCTTTGTAAATTGGACTAGCCCGTCAGAACATAACCGACTTAAACCAACAATCAAACCATTCCAATGGCTTTCAAATCCATATATAAGTCAAATCATACTAACTACCAATACTCGAGATCACATAAACTAACTATATTTAACAGATACCATTTACGAATTTATGCTACTAATTATCGACTTTATACCACCTTAACATGTAATGACCAAATGTCAAATCATATTTAATTAATCTCTAACCATCACACAAATTATTATTATCAAACAAAAATCCGAATTTAATTTATAACCATCTGAAACTTATACATGCATATTGACCAACTAGCAATTAACATATACTTAACACCAACATCATCTAATTATCATGACTTTAACATAGCAATTCAAATTAATTCACATTCATATACACATATTCGAATTTATATACATAATCAACAAAACTCACACATGCAACTAAGATTATATATCAATTAACAATATAATCGTGAAGAACAACATCTAGTTAACATTATCGATCATATCAATTCAAGTAATTCATATTTATACCTATATATTCGAATTCATGCAAGCAAATTAAGAAACCCACACATGCAGCTTAATTAATCAAACAAATCACACTCTAAACCAAGCATACATGTTGTACAACTCAGAATCATCACCCCGGCCGCCAGCTCTCCGGAGTTCATTGCCGGCGGTGGCAACTCTCGGTGAAACCCCAAACAAATGGAGCCCTCAACCTCCTGCTGCACAAAAACATCAAATCGGACCTCAACAAACGAGATGGTGGCCTTAGAAAACAGAATCGGACTCCCAAGGCTCTTGCATGTCAATTTCGAACATATATATATACATATATATATGTATATGTATGTGTATGTATATACAACACTCAAGAACACATCACATATCTCCATATAATCCTTACATAACTAATTAATATAAGATTAAAACAATGATTTTGAGAGTTTAAGGTTGTGAATTAGAGAGAAAATTGAGAGAGATAGTCGGGGGTGAAGAAAAGAAATGAAGAAGAATGAAAGAAATGGGGAAAAACTTGTGGCGGTGGCAGCTTATAGTGCCAATGGCAAAATCGTCAATTACCATGCTGAAAAACAATAAAATCTGTTTTATTTTTATTTAAATTTGTTTTAATCATTTAAAAATCAAAATAAAATTGGAAATTAGGGGAAAAATTATTTTTAAAATTCTAAAATAAATTTTATGAAATTACGGACCTCCCCATATTTTTCAAATAACATTTGAGTAAAAATGAATTTATCATGGATTTACAAGTAAAAGACCTTTAAATGCAATAAAGCTTTTTAAATTATTTTAAAATACTTGCACTCACAAATAAATAGTTTTAATCGACTCCAATGATTTTATAAAAGTCTCAGAAGATTAAAAATGCATGTTTAAAATAGTTTTAAATGCTCAAAAATTCAAATAAAAATATATGAGCACATACAACACTTCCAAATCATCACATAATCATATAAACATGATTTCACACATACTTTGACTTCACAAAATATCCATATCACATAATTCACATTTATCAATTAAATAAAAGCTTAAAATTTTTCTAAAATTTCTAGGTCGTTATATTAAGTCTATTCTAGTTAGTTTTTAACACATGCATACTGGTAATGTATACTTTACTCAGATCTTACTAATAAACAAACATAAGACAAGGAGATAGAAAAGAAATCTTGTAATTTCATTAATCAAAATAGTTTACATACATGGAAATGAAATACAAACTTCTTTTTGTCTAACTTCTACTGATAATCCTATTCTTGTCTAATGTTATGGTTGCTGGCGCTTGCTTCTTCCATGCATCTTAGATTGAGGATGAGAAGCATGCCAAAATCCATTTGGGGGATTTGACCAGTCCCATCTGCTATTGGATTCCTTGTCTGGTGACTTGAATGAGAGCAGCTGGCACAAACCCATGTTTATTGAGTATTGATGGAAAAATGAATAGCATCTCCATCAAAATCAGCCCCAGGCTCTTCACCAAATTCTTCATCCTCAAGGTATGAAGAGATTAGAGGGAGATTTTGTTCAACTGGTAGATGTTCAAGAGGGGGGTTTTGGACGTTATTTGGGTTGATTCCAACCATATCTAATTCGATGAGAAAAGTCATCTCTTTTAAGAGATAGTCCATTTGCTCTTGATCATCAAGAACATGAAACTCCTCAGAAGAAATGAACCGAAAGTTAGGGTTCATGTGGATATCTGGGTTGAAAGCCATTGCGGTGAGAAAAGTTTGGTTTATAGAGAAAAAACTTGAAATATTTTGGAGTAGAGAATGGCATAAGACGTCAGTTGTTTTTATAGAAAGACGTGAGAAGCTGAACAGTCTTTTGGAGATTATCAATGCAGTCAGTCATTATTACCGAACGTGACTGTATTTCTTGTATTTTCAAGAAATGTTGAACGTATCTAACCAAATTATTCTGTTCGAGATTAATGTTTATTTCTTTTCCAGGAAAAAGAAAATGCCACGTTTGCAACTCCAAAATTGAGTCTCTGGAATTAGGATAAAACTGATCAGGAAATAAAATGTGATCACATCAGGATTTATGATCATTTTTATTTAGAAATCATATAAGGATTTGTGGTTATCATGATGAGAAAATCACATCAGGAGAAGGAAGCTGATCAGTATTGAATATCAAATTTAATATCTTGATTATACCCTGATTTGTTTAAATAAAATCAATTTTGGATTTTATTTTCCAAAAATCGTGGGTAATTGCATTTTTCAGGGACTGCCACCTGTCAACCTACGTGCAAACGTGGGATAGTGGGTCTGAAGGATTTTTGAAATATACTTGTTTTGAAACTCTAATTGTTTATTTCTTTCTTTGGTCTCATATTTCTAAAAGCAAAAACTCTCTCGAGTTTTCAAAATCACTAACCAATATCAAGATTTCTTAAGTTCTTTTTAGATCAAAATCAATGGATGCTCAAAGAAGACTACCCAAGTCAGTAGCTTTCAATTTTGGTGACTTTGATTTTATGACGAACAATCATGTTGCAGCTATCACCAACAAGAAAGGGGTGTCAACTGATTTTCACCTAGTTATGGACTTTATGGCGAAAGGACCATTAAGTTAAGCATTGACAGCATCTCCACAAATTAATCAAGCTGCTGTTTCACAAGCTTGGGAGAATGCTGAGGTAGTTGATTCTGTTCAGGATCAACCAGGTAAGATTGTTCTACAATTAGGACAAGACTCGTTTGATATTACTGAATCAATTGTTAATTCAGTATTGCACTTACCTGTTAGTGTGAATTTCGAGAATGAACCATCTGATGATAATGTTAGGACTATGTTATCTGAATTAGGATATAATGGACCTCTAGATAACATGAGCCACTTAAGGAGGCCCTTTCTCAGAAAGGAATGGTCTTTCTTCTTTGACCAACTTGCTAAATGCTTTACTGGTAAATGTAGTTCTTTTGAACAAATTACTATTGTTACTTCACACATTGGATATAGTTTGCTTTATAACAGAGTACTCAATATTGGTCACATTATTTTAAGTCAGATGAGTATCAAACTTGGGTCAAGAGATCAAGGTAGGAAAATGGCTCATTATCATAGATTTATGCAATTGTTCATTAACCATTTTATTCCTGATTTTGAAGCTAGATTTGGTAGAGAACACTGTGTTCCTTCTTATATACAGCAAAAGAGAATTTTCTCTGACATTACAAAGAAGGACAGTGAAAAGAATCTAGATGAGATACCTACAATGCACTATCCACATCATGTTCAGGTACTCCTTACAACTCATCTTCCTACTATCTACAATTCTTCTTTCTTTGGTGGTGAAATGACTCAGGAATCTCATTTGGTGGAGAACCCCCTGTGTCTACCCAAGTAACCCATCACATTACATTCTCTGAAACAATTCCAGGACCAAGTTTTGATCCACAGCCGATTGTTTCAAAGAAACCAACCTCTGGTGTTTCTCAAAAGGCACCAGTTGTAAAGAAGAGAAGATTTGTTGTTTCAAGTAGTAGTTCTAGTGAAGATGATGATAATATATCTATTACTGAGAGAGCAGAATTGAAGGCTACAATTCAACTTTCTAAGCCAGGACAAAGAGATAAAAAACCTAGTCACAACCAGCAACCCAAGATTACTACTGAGTCTGCACCTCTTGAATTTTCTCAAGATAAATCTGTTGCTTACTATACCAGGAGAAAGATTCATTTGTCACCTACACACACAGTGTCTAGTCCAACTAACATTCTGCAGGTCTCTAAAAATGAAGCTGGATCTAAGTCAGCAAGTGACAAGAGAGGCCTTGATATTGATTCTTCATGGGAAACTACATTGACATACAGACTGGCTATGAAGGTTATATCTGTTAAAGTTAAGCTTTCCAGGACTATTCTAGATTTTCTGGTTGAAAGAGTTCCTAAACTCTCATTACCTGAAGAATATGGACTGTTACATCAAAGACTTGATTTAATGAAGATGCCTTTCTATGTATCTGTCAGAAAGGAATTACACAAGTCATTTGGACTTACTAAGCATGGTGAACTTCAATCTCTTCATACATATCTATTTCATAAAGATTACATTGTTGAAGATGCTCCAGCACAAGGTGAACAAAAGGAGGTAGTAGATAATGGAATGTAGTAAACAGGAGATACTATTGCACCAGTGGTGGATAGTAGAATAGATCAGATCACAGTCACTGCAACACAAGAACCATCTAGTCAGAGGTTAGATGACTCAAGAACTGTGATGGCTGATGCTGAAAAGTCTTCTATGATGGCTGAAACTGCAAGTGAGATACCCTATGATATGAGAGGAATGACTTTGATTGATTTTCCTGAAGATCAAACAAATATTGTTCAGTCAGAGTCTATCCATCTTGAGGGTGTGTCTCAGCAAACAACACTTAAAGATGGTGACACACAAACTGTGATGCCTAATGAAGTATTACTGAGGGCATTAGAGTCTAGTGTAGATCCTGAAAGTGGTATACTGGAGCCTGTAGTTTCTGAAAAGAAAGTAGATGTTTGTGAGGGTTCAGAGACTATAGCAGCTCACTCCGTGGAGAAAACCTCAAGCCCCTTGCCATATGAGGAACCCTCTCTCTATGTGAGTTCAGGTATAAATATTTCTCTTATCCCCTATTTTTTTGTAGGTCATGAGAGCACTTTTCCAAATTTGAGTGATACAATTGAAAAGATGGACATAGATCCACAAACTGAGAGGCTGACTCCTGACCAGGCAAAAGGTGAGGTAGAAAGTGAAATGACTTTAGATAGTCAAAGTGAGAATGAGGATATGGATGATCAACTCCATAGTGTGGGAGAGAAAATTAGGAAACCACCATCGTTTGATTTCTAGGATCAGGTTTTTTCCTGAATCTTGGTCTGAAAATCTTCGTATGGATGCTGGTACTTATTCTTTTATTAAGATGTATAAGAAACAGGACTTAGCAAAGCACAATGCAAAGCTAGAAGTTAAAGGCTTGCAAGGATTATCAACAGACGAGGTGAAAGGCTAAGACAATCTTTTTCTCAATATGTACCAGATGAAATTCTTAATGATACTAGTATTCCTTTGTATGTACTTCCAATATCAGCTAGAATTGAGACATCGATGGCATCTGATCACTCTATGGAGGAGTCAGGATTTGTAGGTGTTAGTACACAGAATACTGGTGAAGGACAGGATGATCATATTTCAGGTCCAGATCAGAAAGATGAAGATGTATATAATTCTACTCAAGTACTTTTCCTTGAATATTATCCTACTTCTGTAGAACATGCTACACAGGCAATTTCTTCTACAAAAATTAATTATAAGGTTCTTTCTGAATCTGAGTCTGAAAATACAACAAGCACTTCCAACATTGAAGTCAAGGAATTTTCACAATCTAAAGTTATTGAGGATATTCAAAATTCTCAAACTGCTATTCATTTAAGACTTCAAATAATTGAAGATAACCAAGTCATTATTATGGAAAATCAAGCAGTTCTGATGAATCTTCTTTATTCTATCACTGAATCTCTTGGCATTAATGTTGCTGATGTCAAAAAAATGGAGATTAAGATGATTAAGAGACAACAGACGGGGGGAGATAAAGTAAGAACTGATGGTGACATAGGTGAATCTCGACATGGAAGTTGTAAAAGAAAAGAAACAGACGCTGATACTGATAAATCTAGTCACAGATTTAAAGGAAAGCAAGTAATAAATCAGTTAGAGTCTGCATCGAAATAGTTTTAATTCTTCTAAGTACCAGATACTATATCTACATCTGAAGAAAGGAGGTACTTAACTTCATGCACATGGAAATATTTAAATTCTATTCTGGTTGAATTGTTAAATGTTTTGACATCAACAACTTAGATTTATGCTTCAGATTTTAAAGCATAAAAGGGGGAGATTGTTAGGAATAATTCATGAGTTGTGATGTTTAGAATAGAATTTGCATATACTTCCTGTAATATCCTGATCTTATAAAGGATTTAGCACTTTATATAGGATATATATAAGTTAGTCAGTAACTGCAGAGTTTTAGTCAGGAACAGTGTATCACGGACTATATTTCAGGAACTATGTACAGATCCTGATACGACAAGTCAAATCCTGATGCTATGATCAAATCTTGATGGAATGATAAGATCCTGATGATGATGTAATCCTGATATCAGATATAATTTTGATGATGTCATTATGGATGTTGCGGAAGCTGGAAAGCGCTATCTTTTAGGATTGGTTATATCAAAAACAGCAAGGAGTATGCGTGGAGGAAAAGGATTAAGCTATTGGAGGAAACTATCAACTAGAAGACAGAATCCTACTATGAATTGATTATTTCTTTCTGTTATTAGTTGATAGGTAGCATTATAAATACTCTATCTATATCATTGTAATATGTGCGCGATCGAGAGTCTGTATTAACTTGTGTGTTGAGGTTTTTACAGAGAGAGAGATTTGTATTGAGAGCAGCTGCTAAAGGTATTTATACACCTTTGGTACAGTTTGTATTTGATCTTATTAATACAAACAGTTTGATTTATTCGTTAGTTCTTGATTATTTATTCGAGCAAAAATCAGACATGATTACATTTTCAATTATATCCCGATTAGAATCATCGTCCGCACACACTTATTCGTATTATTCTTTCTTCTACTATTTTAGGTTATACTAAATAATTTTTTAAAAATATCTGCTGAATTCTTAAGATATTTAACAATAAAATTAAAAATAACGTTAAATTAGTGATATTTATTTATATCATGAAATTAAGTATCGAACATATGTAAATTAAAATTTAATAATAAAATTTATTAAAATAAACTAAAATTTATATTGAATCAAATAAATAATATATTAATTCATAATAATAATAATAATAATAATAATAATAATAATAATAATAATAATAATAATAATATATGATAACCGTGCTTTGCACGGGTTATAGGCTAGTATCTATTTATCGACGAAAGTTGGACTTAGATGGTTGTGATTTATCCAATAATGACATGAACTTTTCCATGAAAATAGGTAGAACGAATTGTTAGGAAGTTAAAATGTTGTGTTTAATGTCTCTGAATTGCATGATGCCATGAAAATAGGCTTAAGTGTATTTTAGAGAAGCCATTAATACTCGAGAGAGGTTATTGGTATTTTATAAGGCGCATCTTTCATCTTGAGTAATACATGATTAATTGGGGCGAGAAATCATAATTGCATTGATTCATGCTAGCGGGGATACTTAATTCTAGATGTTTTAGTTAATTAATAAATACAACACAATTTTTTTAGAGTACTATTAGTTTAATAATCTCTCAAAATTTTATTGTGTTACTTGCTTAGTTGAATCGAGTCAAGAATAACTAGTGATTGATATGTTTGTCTCTGTGGGATCGACTCTGACTTACCCTACTACATAGTTAGAAGGATTTGTTAGATAATATTATTTGATAGGCACGCGACAGCCTTGTCACTTATATATATATATATATATATATATATATATATATATATATATATATATATATCCTTTATTATAATATCTGAGTCTACCACACTATACAGTTAACCAATAAAAAACGATGAATTATTTTAGGACCAATCATAAATCATTACTAAATTTTAGACCAATCATATTCACTCTCTCACTTTCCTTCTATTAGATTTTAACCAAGGTATTAATCATATTAAAATTAACCAAGAGTTAACCAATCAATTATAAAATAATAATGTAATTAAACAATTAATATAATATAATATATTACGGTTTTTTGCTTCTAATTTAATTTGAACCTAACGGTCCTGACCTATAAATAGAGCTGGATGCTTAATTAGCCTAATGGATGCCTTGGTAAACTCCTTAGTGCCTAGACGTCTAGGCAGTTGGTTAGCACCTTAGCTTGCCTTAGACCTCACAAAGTATGGTAATTGGTTTACAGTTGTTTTATTTGATTAATTTTTTTTTCAATTTAGTTTGATAACCTACTTTTATTTACTAAATTAGTTACAAAATTCATATTTAAAATTATTATATGAAAATATTAGCAAGAAAAAATATAAATTATTTTATATATAAAAGTAAAATACTTTTTTCGAGGCTCACAAATTAAAAAAACAAATGAGTATTAAAGAAGATATTACTTGGACAAACTCACTAAACAATCTATATTTTACTTTGAAAATAATTTTAAATTAATTTAACAGCAATTCAAACTCATTTTTTTTTATCCAAAGAAAATACAATCTAGAATAACAAAATCTGAAAGTCATTAATCGAATTTAAATGCAACTTGAATTTAATATGAAATTTATCTTATTTGAATTCAAATTTAATATGAATCAAAATCGATCCGGTCTAAATCGTTGTCAAACTAAATCAGATTTCAACCCATCTGAACTGTATTCCTGTTTTCGATCCAAAGAAAATACAATCTAGAATAACAAAATCCAAAACGATATGTATCGAATTTATTCCAACTTGAATTTAATATGAAATTTATCTTATTTTAATTCAAATTTAATATGAATCAAAATCGATCTGATTTAAACTGTTGTCAAGCTAAATCATATTTCATCCCATCTGAATTGTATTCGAATATATCATATTAAATAGTTGATCCGATTCAAAATTAAACTGGTAAGAAACTGATTTAGTCTATGCCTAAGGATAACTTAGGTAGCATGACAATATTGGATCAATTTTACATACACAATATAATGAGTTTATTTGTAATTACTTATATTCAATTCAAATTATTAAATGTACCTTTAAAATTTTATAATGAAATATTTTGAACCTCTAAGTCTGTGTGGATAATTCATATATTTCTTTCAATTTAAAATTTAAAATAAAATTTTAATAACAAATTTTTCGAGTAAATAAATTTATATAAATACAATATACTCAAAGTTTTATTTTTATTCTAATATGTTTATTTTTATTATTTTAACTCAAATTATAATATATTCAACTTATATATATATATATATATATACGCCATTGCTCCACAAAGAATACTATGAAATCATTTATTCCAATAGATCCAATGGCCCCGCCAGGGGCACCAAATACAAAAAGTCATTATTTTTTTACCCTCGATCCATTCAGCAAAAAAAACACTGTTCATGATGACGTCATTGGTAACGTTGTCAGTGAACAGTAATTTTTTTTTTTTTGCTGAATGGATAGAGGGTAAACAAATAAGAACTTTTTGTATTGGGTGCCATGACGGAACTCTTAGATTAAATTAAATATGAGTGTTATAATGGTTTTCCTTATTGTTCTTCATATAAGGTGTTATTCATGGAGTGCAACTATATATATATATATATATATATATATATATATATATATATATATATATATATATATATGCCTTTGCTCCATACAGAACACTCTTATATAACAAACACTAAAAAACACCTTAGATCTATTAGATCCATTGGCCCTGTCAGGGGCACCCAATACAAAAAGTTGTTATTTTTTTACCCTCTATCAAGCCAGCAAAAAAAAAATTTGAAAAATTACTGTTCACTGATGACGTCACTGATGACATCATCATGATGTCATCAGTGAACAGTAAATTTTCAAAAAAAAAAATTTGCTGGCTTGATAGAGGATAAAAAAATAACAAATTTTTGTATTGGGTGCTATGACGGAACTCTTAGATTAGATTAGATATGAGGTGTTCTTTATTGTTTTTATATAAGGTGTTTGTTATGGAGTGCAACTCATATATATATATATATATATATATATATATATATATATATATATATATATATATATATATATATATATATATATATATATATATATATATATATATATATATATATAAGCCTTTGCTCCATACAGAACACTCTTATATAACAAACAATAAAGAACACCTCATATCTAATCTAATCTAAGAGTTCCGTCATAGAATCCAATACAAAAATTTGTTATTTTTTTACCCTCTATCAAGCCAGCAAAAAAAAATTGAAAATTTACTGTTCACTGATGTCATCAGTGACGTCATCAGTGAACAGTAATTTTTCAAATTTATTTTTTTGCTGGCTTGATAGAGGGTAAAAAAATAACAAATTTTTGTATTGGGTGCTATGACGGAACTCTTAGATTAGATTAGATATGAGGTGTTCTTTATTGTTTGTTATATAAGGTGTTATATATATATATATATATATATATATATATATATATATATATATATATATATATATATATATATATATATGCCTTTGCTCCATACAGAACACTCTTATAATATATATATATATATATATATATATGCCTTTGCTCCATACAGAACACTCTTATATAACAAACAATAAAGAACACCTTAGATCTATTAGATCCATTGGCCCCGCCAGGGGCACCCAATACAAAAAGTTGTTATTTTTTTACCCTCTATCAAGCCAGCAAAAAAAAAATTGAAAAATTACTGTTCACAGATGACGTCACTGATGACGTTTCAGTGAATAGTAAATTTTCAAATTTTTTTGCTGGCTTGATAGGGGGTAAAAAAATAACAACTTTTTGTATTGGCTGCTATGACGGAACTCTTAGATTAGATTAGATATGAGGTATTCTTTATTGTTTGTTATATAAGGTGTTTGTTGTGGAGTGCAACTCTATATATATATATATATATATATATATATATATATATATATATATATATTCATATTTTAATATAATTTAAGAAACCATCATTTGTGTAATATATTTCAATCTAAAAGTAATTTATGTTAATATTATTTTAACTTTATTTAAAAGATGGACGTTCTACAAAAATATTTTTCAAATAAGATAATTTCGGTGAAATTATATATTGCCATATTGCATTATTCTAATAAGATAAATATTGTTGTAAATCGTGTATTTTGAGTTTTAACAATAGATATGTATTTAATATGATATGTATGTCAATAAATAAATAGTAAATAATTATTAAGTTGTAAAATAGTTTTAATATTACATTAAATTTTAATAAGTAATATAATTGTGTAAATATATTAATAATCAGCAAAGAACAATATGCATACGACGAGGTAGGGATGGCAAAAAAACCCTATCCAATGGATACCAGATCAATACTGATCCAATTGGATTTTACATAACCCGATTTTTTGGATTTGAATTTTGATTTATTTTTTAAACCCGAAAGATTTTTGATTTGGATTTTACGTGTACCGATCCGAACCCGATCCAAAAACCCGAAATCCGATCCAAACCCGAAAAAACCCGACATAAATATTATATATATATATATATATATATATATATATATATGTATGTATATATAGGGCATAATTCAAGTGAGAACAATTTATACGTGAGAACAGTGAGAACAATTGTTCTGCACCCCTTTAAAAAGTGCAGAACAATTGTTCTGCATATTTTTCACATTTTTATTTCTGTATTATTCTGATGCAGAACAATTATGTTTTCACTGTTCTCATGTTAATATGTGTTCTAACCAGAGCATGACCCTATATATATATATATATATATGGTATTATATAAATGTATATAATATTCATAATAATATTTTAATCTTAACAATTTTATATTTCAAAACATATATATATATATATATATATATATATACATATATATATATATATATATATATATGAGAAAAAGGACCCTGAGATAGATCTCACGCAACTTTTTTTGAGATACATACAAAATAGCTTTAAATTTTACCGGGCCCGCAGGGCTAATTAAAAAGTTCTGAATTTAATAAAATGCCCATCCCATTTTTACATATAAAAAATGAGTATCTGAGGGAACTTATCTAAGATATATCTCAGGCTCCCTAATATATATATATATATATATATATATATATATATATATATATATATATATATATATATATATATATATATATATATATATAGAGGTTTGGTCCACAACCACCGTTGGTTGGACTAGCCACCAGCAGTACCGCAACCTTTCAATGCGGCAGTTGTACCGCAATCGTTCATTGCGGCAGTACTAGCCGCAATCTTACCGCAATCGTTCATTGCGGCAGTACTAGCCGCAATCTTTCATTGCTGCAGTATTTATTAGTTGTTTAATTAAAAATACATAGCATTAGTTTGGAGTCGAACTCTTGACCTTTTAGAAATTATACAAAACTTTTCCCACTCCACCAACTTGTACTATAGCAATGTAAACAGTATTATCTTATTTATTATTTAAAATTATTAATTTGAAATATATTTATTTATAAATTTAATAAAAAATAGAAAATTAAAGCCATTCGTTTGGATTCAAACTCTTGACCTTTTCCAAATGATACAAACATTTTGCCGCACCACCAACTTCTAGTCTTGCAAGTTTAAGCAAAATTATCTTACATATTATTTTACATTATTGTAATTTGATATATATATTTATAAATTAATAAAAAATAGTAAATTAATAGATAATAAAATATGAAATGTGTATAGACGGGTTAATGAACATGGGAACGACTTCCAACCATGTGACATTTAAATTATTAATTAATTAATTTTTGAAACAAATTTAGGAAAAAAATGTTATGTAAAGTCAAAACTTGAAAATAATGAAATATATATTATTATAATCTAAAAAATGAAAAAAATAGCATAAAACATTATTGTAAGTTAAAATGAATGAAAGTGTTAAGAAAAAATTTATATTGATCATTTTAAATAGAAAAAATAACAAAAAATGTTACCATCCTGATTCATTTTTCAACAGTTATCTAAGATTGAGATGTACATGTCATTCCATCAATATTTAAACTACGTAACATGTAAAAAATATCCATAATACATTATTAAAAATACTTTTAAGTTAAAATTAATATAGTTTATTATTTTGATGCATATTTGAAGATTTAAAAATAAAACAAAAAAAAATAAAAAATCATAAATTATTGCCGCAATGACTCATTGCGGTAGTTTTTCCTGCCGCAATGTTTCATTGTGGCTCAGAAAAATTTTACGGCATTAATTATGGTTGGTGGTTGGTAATAAATGAACCACCTGCAGCAATGTTTCATCGCGGCAGTTGGCATTTAAGGCTTTCTGCCGCAATGAAACAATGCGGCAGGCGTGAAATCTGTTTTCTTTAAGGTAACAGAATTTGTCTTCTTCTTCAATTTATTTTTCTCAAACAGCAGAAAAAACCAACGATTTTCAAGGTTTTGGAGCTCAAAAATTCATCCAAAATTAAGGTTAGTGCTCTATTCAATGGCTTCATTTTTATTTAGCTCTTTTAGTTCATCTAGTGAACATAATGGTGATGATTATGTTACGCCGCCCGTTAAAAAAAAATCATGTTTCTCGTAAATTATTTCTTGATGATGTAGATATTGATAATTATTATAGTACTGTTCGTAAACGTAGAGTGAATTACAATGTTCATAAAGATAAAATGAATGTTGATGATGTTGGTGGAAAAAAAAATGATGGCGGAAAGGGTAAAAACAAGATAATTATTAGTGATGGTGATGATGAAAAAGATGAGAAATTTGGGATGGGAAAAAATGATGATGAAGGAGATGAGGATATTAGGATGGAAAAAATTGATGATGAGGAGGATGTTAGGATGGGAAAAAATGTTGATGATGAGGATGTTAGGATGGGAAAAAATGTTGATGATGAGGATGTTAGGATGGGAAAAAATCATGATGATGAGGATATTCGAAACGAAAATTGTGATTTACATTTGCGGATGTTAATAAGATTGTGCCTTGTGTTGGAATGATTTTCGATACATTAGATGAGGCAGAAAGTTTTTATAGAAATTATGGTAGAAATGTCGGATTCGAGATAATAATTAGGAATACTCATAAACATCAACGGAGTCATGATCCATCATCCCGTTTGTTTATTTGTAAGAAGGGTGGAAGGGTAGCACCGGAATCGGATTATCTTGATAAAGGAAAACGACGCATTAGGGATGTAGATCTACGAACGAATTGTCGTGCTCGAATGTACGTATGTCACCTAGTAAATGTAAACAAATGGAAGGTAACTTTGGTTGATTTGAAACACAATCATGCCATGGTAACACCGGATAAGAGACAATTTTTTCAAACATCACGCAATATCGATCCGATCACCCGATCATTAATTGAGTTGTTTAACAAATCGGGGATCGAGACGAGTAAAGTGATGAAATATCTAGGTGAGACATGTGGAGGAATTGAAAATTTAGGGTTTTCTAATCAAGATGTACGCAATGTCATACGGGATATTCGGCACCGAGTGTTTGATTCCGGTGATGCGGAGTGTGGCTTGGTCTTATTACGAAAGTTACAACAAGAGAATGCGTTTGGTCATTTCTTCTATCGAGTGGATGTGGATAACGAGAATCGTGTTAAAGGTTTGGTGTGGGTTGATCCTCGACGCATGAATGCTTACAAGAATTTTGGTGATGTGGTGACGTTCGATTCAACTTATCGAACGAATAGGTATTGTATGCCTTTCATACCTATTACGGGAGTGAACCACCATTACCAAAATATTTTGTTTGGATTTGCACTCATGAGAGATGAGACCGAGACTTCTTATCAATGGGTTTTAGAAACTTGGTTGGAAGCCGTTGACAACAAACCTCCCTCTACAATAATTACCGATCAAGATATTGCTTTGGGAAATGCTATTGCCACGGTTATGCCCGAAACAAAACACTTATATTGTACATGGCATATAAGTAGTAAATTTCCCGAGAAGTTATCTAGTTTGTACACCATATATCCGGAATTCAAAACGGATTTTAATGCATGTGTGTACAAGTCGTTGTCACCCACGGAATTTGAAGGTAGATGGGTGGAATTGGTCGAGAAGTACAAACTTGAGGATCATGTTTGGTTAAATGAAATGTATCACATTAGACATCAATGGATTGGTGCTTACACAAAGTCGCATTTTGCCGCCGGTATGACCACTACCTCTAGAAGCGAATCAATGAATGCCTTTTTTGATGAATATGTGCAAGCATCTACCGGTTTGAAAGAATTCATTGAGAATTCCCAAAAGGCTTTGGAGGCACAATATCTTAGGGAGGTTAAAAGTGACTACGAGAGCGAAGAAAGGGAAAGGAGACTAGTATTGCAATCATCCTTGGAAATTCATGCATCCGAAATTTACACGAAAGAGATGTTTAGGCGTTTTCAAAAGGAGCTTCTGAAAAGTACATCTTATGTCGTGACGAAAGCTAAAGGTGGGTGTCATTTATTTAAAATGTTCTTGGTTGAGAAGTCTACCGTGCCGGAGGATCGTAGAAGAAGCTATCGGTTGACGGCCCATATTGATGGAAAGATTGAATGTGTTTGTAGGCAATTTGAACATTCCGGGATGATTTGTAAACACATGATCCGTTACCTAGACAAGAAACAAAAAACACGTATACCGAAGGAGTACATCAAGCCTAGGTGGACAAAAAATGGCAACAAAATTGCCGGACCTCTACCTTATACCCCTCCAGTTCTTGGTAATGTTGGTGAATCACAAGCATCAAGATATAGTGCATTGTGCAAATCGTTTCAAAATTTAGGCGCTGTTGGTAGTTGTTCTGTCCCACGTTTCAATTACGTGATGAACTTGATTGAGCGAGAGAGGTGTCACGTGGAAAATGCTTTTCCACAAGAAGATAAGACCGAAAAAATGAACGAGTCGTTTCCTCAAGAAGATTGGGATCATGATCCGATATTCGATCCTCCAATGTCACAAACTAAGGGACGAAAGAAGGCGGCAAGATATAAAAGTGGTATTGAAACGTCAACTTCAACAACCAAACAACGAAAGTGCGGAAAATGTGGGTTGGTAGGAGCAAACCATGATAGAAGAAATTGTCCTGGCAATTAGTTTCAATTTTATTATGTAATATTTGATCAATGCAATTGTAATCTTAATTTTCAATGTAAGGTACAAATATGCAATCCATGCAATTGTTATAATAATAATTAAAAATATTGAAATATATGATATGATAAAATATTGAGTCTTTAATTTTCATTAAAAATGAATTATATTATATGAAAAAAAATATGAAAAAAAAAATTAAAAAACAGAACAGGGGAAAATAGGGGAGGAGAGAGAAAAGCTACTGCATTATCTCTATTCGCAACGCCTCATTGCGGATAGCCGCAACCCCTCATTGCGGATGGGTTAAACTCAGTAGCTTTTCTCTCTCCTCTCCTGTTTTCCCCTGTTCTGTTTTTTAATTTTTTTTTTTTTTCATATTTTTTATCATATAAAAAAAATCATTTTTACGAGTAAAACATAAAAAAAAAACTATATTCAAAATCATTTGGAAAAATATTTTTTTTCATTTTGTTCGAATTTTAAATTAAATATTACGAATAAAAATTAATTTTTCGTTTTTAAGATTTGCACATAAAATATTATGAAATTGAAAAAAAAAATGGCATTCTATCCGCATTAAGCCTTTGCGGCATTGAAAAGTTAGTTTCCATATTGTTTTCTGTAACTTAATAAGCAGATGTGGCATTCCTGGCCGGGTGGATTTATGCTAATTGGAACTCTGTAGTTAAACGTGCTTGAGCTGGAGTAATCTTAGGATGGGTGACCTTCCGGGAAGCCCATTTTTTTTAAAGATTCGATTTTTTTTTATCTTTTCTCATAAAAATCAATTTTTTTTTCTTTTTAGAAATGAAAAATAATATTTTTCTATTTTTCTGGAATTTTAGGATGAAACTATATTTTATTCGTTTTTTTCGAATTTTTAAAAGGAATATTTGGAAAAAGAGATATATTAATTATTATGTTTGACAATTTTAAATTCAAAATTTGGAAAAATATTTTTTTTCATTTTGTTCGAATTAAATATTACGAATAAAAATTAATTTTTCGTTTTTAAATTAAATATTACGAATAAAAATTACTTTCTGTAAATAACAAGCAGATGTGGCATTCCTGTCCGGGTGGATTTAAGCTAATTGGAACTCTGTAGTTAAAGGAGTAATCTTAGGATGGGTGACCTTCTGGGAAGCCCTTTTTTTTTTTAAAGATTCGATTTTTTTTTATCTTTTTTTCATAAAAATCAATTTTTTTTCTTTTTAGAAATGAAAAATAATATTTTTCTATTTTTCTGAAATTTTAGGATGAAACTATATTTTATTCATTTTTTTCCGAATTTTTAAATGGAATATTTGGAAAAAGAAATAAACTAATTAGGATTAAAGTTTTTCTATTTTTCTGGAATATTAGGATTATTGATTTTTTTTTATCTTTTGGTCATAAAAATCAAATTTTTATTCTTAAAAAGAATAAAAAATATTTGATTTTTATGAGCAAAAGATAAAAAAAAATCCATAATCCTAATATTTCAGAAAAATAAAAAAAAAATATTTTTCATATTTTTTTTTCCACGAATTATTTTTCATTTTTAAAAAGAATAAAATTTTGATTTTTTGAGCAAAAGATAAAAAAAAATCGATTTTTTTTTTAATTATTTCTATATTTCAAATTAACAGTTTTTATTAATTTATCAAATTAACAAATATATATGGGTTTTTTTGCTGCCGCAATGAACAATTGCGGAAGGGTCTTTTTGTTGCCGCAATGAACACTTGCGGCAGTATACGAGTTGGTGGTTGTGAGCCTTTTTTCAACCAACGGTGGCTGTGGAAGGGCACCCATATATATATATATATATATATATATATATATATATATATATATATATATATATATATATATATATATATACATACATACATATATATTTTTATTTTTCTTATAATTTTTAAATTTTAAAAATATTTTTCAAATATGATAATTTCGGTGAAATTATATATTGCCATATTGCATTATTCTAATATGATAAATATTGTTGTAAATCGTGTATTTTGAGTTTTAACAATAGATATGTAATTAATATGTTATGTATGTCAATAAATAAATAGTAAATAATTATTGAATTGTAAAATAGTTTTAATATTACATTAAATTTTAAGAAGTAATATGATTGTGTAAATATATTAAAAATCAACAAAAAAAACAATATGCATGCGACGAGGTAGATGACAAAAAAAAAACCCGATTCGATGGATACACGATCCATACCGATCCGATTGAATTTTACCAAACCCGATTTTTTGGATTTGAATTTTGATTTATTTTTTAAACCCGAAAGATTTTGGATTTTACGTGTACTGAACCGAACCTTATCCGAAAACCCAAATCCGATCTAAACCCAAAACCTAAAAAAAACGGCACATTATATATATATATATATATATATATATGGTATTATATAAATGTATATAATATTAATAATATTTAATATTAAAAATTTATTATTTTCAAGCAAATATATTTATATAAATATAAATATATATAATACATATCAAGCCAATAAACAAAATAATCACCCACATATATATATATATATATATATATATATATATATATATATATATATATATATATATATATTCTTTTATTTTTCTTTTTTCTTATAGTTTTTAAATTTTATTTTTAATATTCTATATTTTTTATGCAACTAAAATATTTTAAATTTTAAATATATTTGTACTTTTATGTTTTACTTAATTTGCTTACTTTAATTTTTCAATTTTGATTAAAAAACCCGATTTAAACTCGAATCTGAACCGAAACCCGATAAACCCCGATGATTTGGATTTGTATTTTGATTTTCAAACCCGAACCGATCCGAAAACTTTGGATTTGGATTTGGATTTGGCCAAAAAACCCAATCCGATCCTACCCGACCCGTTGTCATCCCTAGACAAGACGTGTAATATAACTGTAATATGATGATATCAAAATCATAACTAATTATTCTTGCGTGCAAAAAAAAATATGTATGCTCAGGGATGCTAGACTCAAAAATGTAGTATAATTTAATATAAAGATATCAAAAGTCATAACTACTTATCCTTAATGTTGTATCTTGATTTTAAATATTTTTAATTTACTCAACCCAAAATTTGAAAAATTCGGAAATATACAAAGTTTTTATTATTTATCATATTTATTCTAATTTACTAATCGAGTTTAAATTAAATTTAAATGTAATATTTTTATAAATTAATAAATTTATATACTACATGATTTTTAATTTAGAAAAAAATTAAAATAACAGTAAATCATATATTCAATATGTATATATGAGTAGATTACATAAGTATATATCTCTTTTAATTTTGATTTTTATATTACAAGAGTGTACTACATATCAATTAGCCAATCAGAAAATTGTGAATTATTTTAGCACCAATCAAACTAAATATTAGACTAATCAAATTAAATTTAACACGTTTCTTTATTTAATTTAGATTTAACCTTTTTACCATAGTTAAACTAACTCAAGTGAAACTCAATAACAATTGGTTTTTTTAAAATCAATTAACTAAACATAATAACTAATTATTTTGATTGTGACGATTAACTAATAAAAAAATTGCATTAAAGAAATACCTAGACTATAAAACCATTTTATCATAAAAGAATAAACTCAAAAATAGAATTATAGTATCAATTTAATCATTACAGAAAATCTAAGTCCCTTCTCCCCCATTTTCCATGATACCTAACCAACTCCGATGAACTAATTGCTTGCATCAATTCTGCTCAAGTCTAAATCATATTAGTTTTAGTAAACTATTTAGATTTTCGTCATTCTCAATCTGAAATCTCCCAAAATTACTTCTAATAAGAATGTTAGTCACAGAGACATGCCTGTACACATCTAATAACAAGCCTAATTGTTTGTAATGCTTTTCATTACTTACATGACCTCTTAACTGAGGGAACCTCTAGTTGTAGAGTTTCTACTTGTATTTAGTACCTACAATAGGCAACAAAATTCTATCTGTGTAAACTATAAATTAAGTCATGAAATAATGCTTAAAAGAAGATCCAGAGATCATGCCTCAAGCTTGGAGAACAAGGCTGTAAAAATAAACACAGCTGGATTTTGAAGATTGAAGATTTGCCTAAGTACTAATTCGAAAAGTACATTGTTCTATTCGAGAAGTCTAGCATTCGAGAAGTTAGGGATTCGATATCTCAAAAGACATTGTTCGATATCTCAAGGAGTCAACTAGTCAAAGTATCATTCGACAACTAAAGGATTCGACATGTCTATAACTCTATTCGAGAACTCAAAGAGTCAACAAGTCAAAGCTACATTCGATATCTCAAGGACTTAAGAAGCTATTCGACATCTCAAGGATTCCAGGAATTGAAAGCTCTATTCGACAAGTCAAGGATTCCAGAAGAAAAGGCTAATTCGAGAATTGATTCGATATGTCACTTATACAGTATTCGAGAACTCAGAGTTATCTATCAAGTCAATTCTAGTTCTCGAATCAATCTCTTGGTTACTTCTCGAATGCAGTCTAGGAGATAAAATACTGAAGATTGTACAAGTCAGAAACCTGCAGCAAGCCAAATCAATTTCAGGACCACAATACTGAAAAGTGCTTTTGAAAAGTCTACAAGGAGCTTAGAGAGTTGTTACAGGGGACAAGTTGCTGAAGAAGTGGATCTGAGCAGGTTAAAGAAACTCAAATTTCAAGTTGCTTGGATGTTTACTCGAATATGGATAGACAAATTAGAAAGTAATTTTGTTTGTCACTACATTTGTAGTAAGTAGGTTGTTCACATGTTCTATAAGTGAACAACCTCACTTCTCTAGCAGTTAAGCTAAGGAACTACAAACAAAGTTTTTCACACACTCATATATAACATCTCTCTGAGAAAAACGAAGCTGAGAATACTAACATTTGTATTCCCAGATTGTAGCAAAATCTTTATCTAATAAAATATTAGATTAAAGTGAGTATTGTGTTCTTGTGCTTCTTATTTCCGCATTCATACTCTGCTAAATACACAACACATACCTTGCTACACAATCACCATAAAACAGATTCAAAACAAACGTTCTTAGAATTTATATTCGAAGAAAAGTTTGAGAATACATTCACCCCCTCCCCCTATGTATTCTCTTGTGTGTATTCCATACTCAACAAGTGGTATCAGAGCAGGCTGTTGATCAAAACAGAAAAAGATCATGAATACACCAAAGACAAAAAGAACGGTGAAGGTCCCTAAGTTTGACAAAGAAAATTTTAATCTCTGGAAAATAAAGATGTTGTTCATCAAAGCCTCAAACCCTCTGTATCCTGAGATTCTCAAGAATGGTCCCTTTGTTCCACAACAGGAGATTGTTGAAAAGACTGTTGGAAGAGTAACCATTCCAAGATCATATGTGGCCAAAGATCCATCCAAATGGACAGATACAGAAAAGAAGAAGGTTGCCCTGGATAGTCATCTCATGTTGTTGATCATAGATTCCATGGACATGTCAATGTTTGCAAACATTGCCTCTTGTACTACTGCTGAAGAGATGTGGGATCATATTCAGGTTCTCTGTGAAGGGACAGAGGAGGTCAAAGAAAACAGAAAATAAATACTAGTCACACAATATGAAGCTTTCATGGCACAGTCCAAAGAAAGTATCACTGACATGTTTGAGAGATTTCACAAGTTGGTTACTGAGTTACAGATGAATGGAAAAGTCTACATCACCAAGGGGCTTAATATGAAGTTTCTACTCTCTTCACCAAGCCACCTAGAGCAGAGGGTCATTTCTCTAAGAGAAAGATATTTGAACAAAGTCACATATGATGTGCTTTATGGTGTGTTAAAGACTATGAGCTTGAGCTGTTACAGAAGAGGGTCGTTCAAGCAAATCAAGGTAAAATGATAAACACATCATGTGCCTTGATTGTAAATAAATCTCTTCAAGAATTTGAAGCTTCTACAAGCCAATTTAGAATTGAAGAGGTAGTGGATGAAGAACCAGTAGTGGAGCTGCCTGAGATTGTTGCTGAGGAACAGGAAGAAGAAGAGGATGAGTTCTACACTCTTGAGGAGCTAGATGGCATGGAAAACACCTCATATGCTTTCATGGCCAGAAAATTTCCTAATATCAGATTCAAGAGAAAGCAACCTTTCAAACATAGACCTCAGAATCATTCATTCAACAAGAGTAAAGCACCTGTGAAGTCAAACATGAATAAATTTAAAACCAGCTATGTGGATAGGTCATCTGTGAGATGCTATCGATGCAATGACCTAGGCCATTTTGCCAGTGAATGCAAGAAGCCTAAAAAGAAGGATAAAGAGTTTCTAGAGCTTGAAGCTAAATATGAGGCCCTTCTCAAGAAGCAAACACCTGGCAAGGCCTACATAGCTGAAGGGAAGTGCTGGGATGATACTGATAGTGATGGAAAGGAGCAAGAATTTTGCAACTATGCCTTAATGGCTGATTCCAAGGATGTCTCTCCATCTGACCCTCAGGTACCATCTCTCACTACCATAGACATGTCTGTTTCTGAATACAAGGATATGATTGAACAACTATCTGTTGAAATGTTTAATATTCATACTAGTATGACTGCTGCTAATGAAGAGATTATTAGATTGTTTGCTAAGAATTAAGTATTAAACAAAAGAAATGAGGAATTAGAGCTAGCTGCCATGCAAGTAGAGAACCTTAAAAAAGACATTGAATATCTAGAGAATAAGGTTTCCTATGCTTGCCAACTTGAAAAAGCTCTTAGGGATGAATTAGCTGAAAATGAGTTTAAACTAAAGACCTTTAAGAACTCCTCCACTCTATTGTAGTCCTATCATGAAAAATATCAAGAAAGTACAACGACTGCTATTGGTTTTGACTATGACACTCTCAAAAAGTGGAAATGCTATGCTATCATTGAAGATGATGAGGCAGTTCATGAGAGAGTGCCTCATGTTTTGAAAAGAGTTGAGACACCTATCTTTAAACAATCAACACTTGAAATTGATGAGGAAGCCTCACGCATTAAGCAAATGTTGGTTAATGAGGATGAAGCACGATCAAGTGAACAACCAGCATCCTCTAAGAATGAGAATGTCAAAGTGAAGACCAAGAAGCCTGTAGGAGATGGACCTAAAACTGAAAAATCTGTTAAGTTTGAATCAGATAAAAAGAATGAATCTTTGAAGAATGTGGCTAAGAAGAAACAAAACAGAAATGACAAACTAGGGATTAACAAGGATAACAATTATGCTTATGTGCCTAATGCCCCTAGGAAAACATGCCAAAACTGTTTCAGTACTAATCATTTAACTCATGCTTGTAAGAAGCCTGTAGGTAGTGTGCCTAAACCATTCTATGATTGCTCTGTGCCTTTAAGACATAGAGATTCTCCATTTTGTGATAAATTTGGCTGTATGCCATGCAACATGAATGTTATGACTAGTTGTTTCAATTTGAGAAGACAATTCATTGATGGTTGTATCAGTCACAATTCTCACACACACTACACAAGGGCAAAGTCTTCAAGTCCTCCTAAAGCTAGGAAGGTACCTCTATCACCTAAGTCTGAGAACTCAAGTTCTAAGACTGCTAGTTGTGATAAGAAGACTAGTCCTAAGAAAATTGATAAGCATATTGTTTATGATAAAACTATTTCTAAGCCAGGTGGACCCAAACTTGTTTGGGTACCAAAGAAGAAGTAATTCATTTGTGTTTGCAGGGCAAAGTGAAAGAAAAGAAAGTCATTTGGGTGTTGGACAGTGGATGCTCAAACCACATGACTGGTGATATGGCCCTACTATCACAGTATGAAGAAAAGGTTGGCCCTATGGTTACTTTTGGAGATGACAGCATTGGTAACACATTGGGATATGGCAAACTGAAAGTTGGTAATGTCATCATTGAAGATGTAGCACTGGTCAGAGGGCTCAATCATAATGTATTGAGTGTTGGTAAGTTTATTGATAGAGGTTTCAAAGTGGATTTTGACAAGGATGAATGTTTGATCACTCACAAGAAGACTGGTGAACTTGCTCTATCTGGAGTAAGAAAAGGAAGCCTGTTTGTAGCCAATATGGATTCTGGAAACAAGGATAAAATTGGTTGCTTTTACTCAAAGGCATCAAATGAAGATTGCTGGTTGTGGCATAAGAAGCTATCACACCTGAACTTCAAAGCCATTAATTCTCTGGTCAAAAGAGAGTTAGTGAGAGGCATGCCCACACTTGAATTCTGTCAAGAAGGAGTGTGTGAGGCTTGTCAAAAGGGAAAAATGAAAAGGTCAAGCCATAAGTCAAAGACAGTGACATCAATAACCAAGCCCCTATAACTAATTCCTATTGATTTCTTTGGGCCTGTCAACATTATGTCACTTGCAAGAAAGAAGTATACCTTGGTAATGGTTAAGGACTTTACAAGGTATACAAGGGTGGAATTTCTAGGATCAAAGGATGAGGCTCCACAAGTAATCATTTTGCACATAAAGAAAGTTGACAAGGAAGCAAAAGCCAATAATACAAGTGTGATTGCATTGAGAAGTGATAATGGAACAGAGTTCAGAAATGCCATACTTGAGGCATTCTGCAAAGAGAATGGCATTTCACAACAATTCTCAGCTCCAAGGACTCCATAACAAAATGGAGTTGTTGAGAGAAAGAATAGAACTTTGATTGAGGCTGCTAGAACAATGTTACTTGATGCAAAGATGCCTACATGTTTTTGGGCTGAGGCTGTGAGCACTGCATGCTATATCCAGAACAGAACCCTCATCAACAAAAACACTAGGAAGACACCTTACAATTTGATGACTGAAAAGAAGCCCTCTCTTAAGCATATTCATGCTTTTGGAAGCAAATGTTTTGTGTTGAATGATAATTCAGAATATGTTAGAAAATTTGATGCGAAGGCATTTGAAGGAATATTTCTTGGCTATCCATTGGAGAGAACAGCTTACAAAGTTTTTGTCATCAGTCAAAAGAAAGTTATGGAAAGCACAGATATGAAATTTGATGACAGCAAGCTACCTGGTCTAGAAGAAGCCAATGATGAAGATAGAGATCCATTAAGATTTGAAAATACGAATAATTATGATGAAGAGATTGAAACTGAAGTTGAAGATACAGCTCAACAAACTCCAGTGAATGATGAAGAAATAGAAAAGTTTGTGCCAATCAACAGTGAAGATACAAGCATCGAAGACACCCCTGTGAGTGAGAGCACTTTCACAGGGGGGAAATGAATTTGATCACAACTTGGATGATGAAGCAACATCAAGGTTGAGAAATCAAACTGAGCATTCAAGGAAATGGGATAGATCATATACTGCAGAGCAAATTATTGGAGATCCAAATGCAGGAGTAATAACAAGGAGAGCAACTCAGAATGAGTGTGTCTTTGGTTGTTTTATATCTCAAGTTGAACCTAAGAAACTTGATGATGCACTGTTGGATCCAGATTGGATTATTGCTATGCAAGAGGAGCTAAATCAATTTGAAAGAAACAAAGTATGGGAGCTTGTGCCTGCACCAAAGGATAAAACCACTGTTGGAACAAAATGGGTTCTGAAGAATAAGATGGATGAAAATGGTGTGGTTGTAAGGAACAAGGCTAGGCTGGTTGCAAAAGGTTACTCTCAATAGGAAGGCATTGACTATGATGATACCTTTGCCTCCGTTGCTAGATTGGAGGCCATCATAATTTTCTTGGTATTTGCTGCACATTCAAACTTCAATGTCTATCAAATGGATGTCAAGAGTGCATTTCTGAATGGAGAGTTAGAAGAAGAAGTATATGTGCAACAACCTCCTGGCTTTGAGGATCCACATTTCCCAAACTTTGTCTACAGATTTCTTAAGGCATTGTATGGACTTAAGCAGGCTCCAAGAGCATGGTATGACACTCAATCACAATTTCTTCTTGAAAATCAGTTCACTAGAGGCACATTGGACAAGACACTGTTTTACAAGAAGCATGGTAATGATATTATCCTAGTTCAAATCTATGTGGATGATATTATATTTGGCTCTACTAATGAGAAACTGTGTGAAAAGTTTTCTAAGCTCATGCAAAACAGATATGAGATGAGCATGATGGGAGAGTTGACATTCTTTCTTGGATTGCAAGTTAGTCAAAGGAAGGAAGATATCTTTGTTAGTCAAACCAATTACATCAAAGATCTATTGAAGAAGTTTGAATTATAAGATAGCTCACCTGCAAAAACACCCATGGCCACTGCCACTAAATTAGATGAAGATGCTAAGGGCAAGAAAGTAGATATCTCAGTCTACAGAGGCATGGTTGGTTCTCTACTCTATCTCACTGCAAGTAGGCCATACATCATGTTTGCTACATGTCAGTGTGCAAGGTTTCAATAAAATCCAAAGGAATCACATATGATTGATATCAAAAGGATCTTTAGATATCTGAAGGTCACTCCAAACTTGGGTTTATGGTATCCTAAAGACACAGGGTTCAATCTGGTTGGTTATTCTGATGCTGATTATGCTGGATGCAGAGTGGATAAGAAAAGCACCTCAGGTAGCTGCAAGTTTCTTGGACAAAGGTTAGTCTCTTGGTATAGCAAGAAACAACAATCTGTGTCAACTTCTACAGCTAAAGCTGAATACATAGCTGCTGGAAGTTGCTGTGCTCAAGTGCTTTGGATTAGAAATGAACTTAGAGATTATGGACTTGTGTTGGAAAGAATTCCTATCATGTGTGACAACACAAGTGCAATTTCTATAGTTGCAAATCCTGTCAATCATTCTAGAACAAAGCACATTGACATCAGATATCATTTTATCAGGGAACATGCAACTAACGGAACTATTGAGTTACATTATGTTCCCACAGATAAACAATTGGCTGATATATTCACTAAGCCATTAGATGAAGCCACCTTTACAAGGTTGGTTATTGAGTTTGGAATGTTGAATTCTTCAGAATCTGGCTAAGTGAAAATATCAACTAAAATGTTGCAGCAGTAAACACTTACTTTATCTGAATGCTCAATATTTTTGAAGTAAGTGTTGGCTGAAGTATGATTTATAAATATTTCAAATCTGTTGCACATGTTGAAAAATCATATTTTATGAGCTTGAAATTTCTATGAAATTTTAAGAAAATCACTATTTAAATTGTTAGAATATTCTTCATTGAATATTTCTGGTGAATTTTAAAAGATAGTGAAAATTGAATTTTATGAGTGAAAAGAATAGTTCGATAAGTCAAACTTCTCTAATGATTCATTTTGTGTCAATGGTCGACTTCTCTAACAAGCCTCTTTAGGGTACTCTCTAGTTCTCGAATAGAGTCAATTAGAGATGTTCTCTAACAAGCCACGGAGTTGTTCACTAAGGTGGATAGCTTGGAGAAGGAAGTGAGCTCTCTTAAAGAATATAATTCTGAGCTGCAGAAATCTGTCAATTTACTAAATGAAAAGTTGGACACTCAAGCCACCACCACAGCTGATGTTCTCCTTAATCAACAACAGATGCTGTCTGCAATGATGAAGCATATGGGACTACATCTACCTGAAGACTCTGTCAAACCTCCAACCCCTTCTTCAAACCCAATGGCCCTATCAAAGACCCCTGTGCCTGAGAACAACCCTAAAGGGGAGAAGAAGATAACCTCAAAATCTAAGGTGGTGCAGAAAGGTATTGTCATCGCTGATAATCCAAATTCTTCAAAATCTACTACTCCTCAAGTTCATGTCCAAGGCAAAGCCAAATCTAAAGCCACAGAGACTCAAACCTCTAAACCTACCAAGCCTATCACCTCTCTACCAACTATCACCCTACCAACTGTGCACATCACTACTCCAAGTGGTTTGCAGCAATCAATTACCTCTACAGTGGTGGCAGGATCTATGTCAACTGATCAAGCTAACCTCTCCAGACATGAAGAAGATCAACCAGTTGAAGTAAGTATAGTCACAGAGGCCAAGCTGATAAAAGTAGCAAATTAAGATACTTATCATGATGCTGCCTTCTTGAAGTTTCTGCAAGCCTCAAAGGCAAAGGTTGGAGGAGATACATTACTGTACCGGAGAAGTCTTAAGGAACAAATCAAGTACTTGACAGTGATCCCAAGGAAGCTTAATCAAATCTTTCTCAAGGAGATTATGATGGTGACCAATGGCAAAATATGGCATCTATCTTATGACACCTTGAAGGTCTTAAAATTCACTGAGATTGATGATATCTTGGAGCTAATTGAGAAGGTGGGAGAAAACAATACTGATCTAAGGAATGGACAACATGCTAGACTGCCTGAAGTGTGTACTTTTCCAAGAACCATTCTCTATCAGTCTGGTACAAAAATTGAAGATGTCACTGAGCTGATCATTCCCAAGGATCTCACTTCTCTAAATCACAGGCTTATCATTGCTATCACTGATCAACTACAAAAGAAGAATGGACTAAGAATTGCTGAAGAGTTGGAGACATTAAGGATTCTCAGAACCTTCATAGCAACTGGCATTGTCCCAGAAAAGGCCAAAGAAAGGAGAGATAAGGATGATGATGATGATAGTGAAGATAAGAGTGATAGGAGAGGAAGACATCACAGGAGTGATAAGGATGATAAAGAACAGAAGAAGAAAGATGACAAGAGCAAGAAGGGAAATGATGGCAAAGATGGAGGAAAAGTCTATGAGAGAAAGAGTGGAAAACAGCAAGCCCTAGGCATTACTAACAGTAACCTCACTATAATACAAGACTCTATGTCTAGGGTGAATGCAGTTAGTACTGACTTACCAAAATCTACATCCATGGCTTCTGCAACTGTTTTGCCATCTCAAGAAAAGAAGATCCAAATCAAGACACCATCAGTATGTCTCCAAAAGCAATCTGCTAATGGTGTACTACAATGGTCAAAAAACAAAGGTTTTAAAATTCTTCCTAGTGATAGAATGCAAAAGCTAAAAATCAAGTCTATGGCCAGAAAGGCAAGGAAGATGAAGACATATGAATCTCAAGCCATTACAATAGTACCCAGACTAAACTTGCCACCCCTAGATGAAGAACAACTGCAATTTCTAATGGCTCAAAGAATCTATCATGTTGCCATTGTTGATGATTGTCTTGAATTCAAATATACTGATGGGAGAGAGAAGAAGTTCAAACAAGTGATGTGTCAGTATTGGGGTAAACTATATAATATTGAAAGGATAATTACAATGTTGAACTCTGAAGACAATGTGGAAAGAATGTGGAAGCTAGAATTAGCAGACTTTGTCAAAATGAAGAGAGATCATCAGGCAATGCAGAAAAAGGAAAGTGAAGAATTGTTGAAGAAAAAGATGGAAGAGCTAGATGCACTTGAAATCAAAGCAGAGAAGCTAAGGGTAAAAGGATTGTGCAGAGTCCAGTTCAATCCCTATGTTGTGAAATATAGGAGGAGAAATGGTGACAATGTAAATATTAGAATGGACCTGGTCAATCATTACCCTGCAAACATACTGAATCCACTACTTGAATATTTTAAGGATTCACCTATGATTGAAGAGCTAAATACTATGGTGGATATCTTGAATGCAATGAAAGAAAACAAAAGGAAGGCAGAAGAGAAATAACGGGAGAAACTGAATGAATATTTGGCTAAGACTCAAGGGAAAAATGCTAAAGGGACTGGATAATCTTCAACCGTAAGAATGTCTACTTCTTGTATTCAAGTTTAAATCAATTTCATACCTGTACTGATTCAAAGTCTTAGCTTTCTGTATGTTAGGCTTGTTATCAGACATGAAATTGTGACTAAGGATCTTACTCACAATTTGGGGGAGATTGTTAGTCACAGAGACATGCCTGTACACAGCTAATAACAAGCCTAATTTTTTGTAATTCTTTTCATTACTTACATGACCTCTTAACTGAGGGAACCTCTAGTTGTAGAGTTTCTACTTGTATTTAGTACATGCAATAGGCAACAAAATTCTATCTGTGTAAACTGTAAATTAAGTCATGAAATAATGCTTGAAAGAAGATCCAGAGATCACGCCTCAAGCTTGGAGAACAAGGCTGTAAAAATAAACACAGTTGGATTTTGAAGATTGAAGATTTGCCTAAGTACTAATTCGAAAAGTACATTGTTCTATTCGAGAAGTTAGGGATTCGATATCTCAAAAGACACTGTTCGATATCTCAAGGAGTCAACTAGTCAAAGTATCATTCGACAACTCAAGGATTCGACTTGTCTATAACTCTATTCGAGAACTCAAAGAGTCAACAAGTCAAAGCTACATTCGATATCTCAAGGACTTAAGAAGCTATTCGACATCTCAAGGATTCCAGGAATTGAAAGCTCTATTCGACAAGTCAAGGATTCCTGAAGAAAAGGCTAATTCGAGAAGTGATTCGATATGTCACTTATACAGTATTCAAGAACTCAGAGTTATCTGTCAAGTCAATTCTAGTTCTCGAATCAGTCTCTTGGTTACTTCTCGAATGCAGTCTAGGATACAAAATACTGAAGATTGTACAAGTCAGAAACCTGCAGCAAGCCAAAACAATTTTAGGACCACAATATTGAAAAGTGCTTTTTGAAAGTCTACAAGGAGCTTAGAGAGTTGGTACAGGGAACAAGCTGCTGAAGAAGTAGATCTGAGCAGGTTAAAGAAAGTCAAATTTCAAGTTGCTTGGATGTTTACTCGAATAGGGATAGACAAATTTGAAAGTAATTTTGTCTGTCACTACATTTGTAGTAAGTATGTTGTTTACATGTTCTATAAGTGAACAACCTCACTTCTCTAGCAGTTAAGCTAAGGAACTACAAAAGAAGTTTTTCACACATTCATAGATAACATATCTCTGAGAAAAACGAAGCTGAGAATACTAACATTTGTATTCCCAGATTGTAGCAAAATCTTGATCTAATAAAATATTAGATTAAAGTGAGTATTGTGTTCTTGTGCTTCTTATTTCCGCATTCATACTCTGTTAAACACACAACACATACCTTGCTACACAATCACCATAAAAAAGATTCAAAATAAACGTTCTTAGAATTTATATTCGAAGAAAAGTTTGAGAATACGTTCACCCCCCCTCTGTATTCTCTTGTATGTATTCCATACTCAACAAAGAATATTCAGTGGCCAGCTCTAACGATTCTGCGACTAACTTAACTGTTGACAACAAGCATTCCCACATTATACCGATTTGTCCACATTATTGGATGCATGTGTCTAAAGATAAATACTATTTGTCATAGTATTGGGTTCACTACGCCATAGATGGCCTTCGGCAACACTTCAAAACTGTTGCCAAAGGCCCAAAAACTTTTGCCGTAGCCTAAAAAATATCTACGGCAACACTTTTTGGGTGTTAGCTTTTTCGATGTTGGCGTAGGATCAATAGCAACACTTTTACACCTACAGCAACATGATAAAATGTGTTACCGTAGGATACACATTTGGTGTAAATGGCCAATGACACGTGGCAGGTCCCACTGACACGTGGCTGGACCCACTGACACGTGGCTGGACCCCACTGACACGTGGCGGGACCTACTAACAAGTGGGGCCCACTGACAGGTGGCAACACTTTTTCATATCTATTGCAACACCTTTGTCATAGCTATTTCAACACTTTATTAGTCTATTACAACATTTATCATACAATACTGCAACATTCTATTAAAACTACTACAACACCTTTTTAATGTAAAATAAAAATGTGCATTTTATACATAAGTTTTTCCAGTACAATGGTACTTACAACCTCCTATTTTCAGTTCAACCCCAACATACCAACATAATTCAGTACATATGATAAACATCACAAAATACCATAACTAGCTAGTACCTAAATATCATAAACATCAAATACTAACTAAGATCATAACTTGGATATCTAACTAAGAGCTAGTATCATACTAATATCAAAACTTAGATATCTAACTAAAAGCTAGTGCGTCCGATGATTGGCCGGCCATCTTTTTCTTTTCCACTGAATTTCGATGTGATCCCCTGCTTTTAAGTCATCTAAGAAATCTGAGGGATGAAGAGTGTGGGGTCCAGTTTCCACTGCTGGTGCTCTAAGCCTATTCCAGTCTATATAATGCTCCATAGTTGGTCTCCCATCTAAAAAGAACCTGCAACAATTAAAAATAATTAAAAATGCAGCCATTATAATAGTTATTAATCTTTGAGTAGTAGCTAATAATTATAAAGTCATTTCACAAAATTTGTATAATCAAAAATTATAATAGTTATCATATCTTAATCTTTTAGCTTTTCCAACACCAACTACTAGCCACTTCATACAAGTCAGAAGGCTGATATGAAGGCAAATATTGTTATGACTTGTAATTTACAGATATGCAAATGTTTATTAATCTTGTCCAGCTTTCTCATTCTTTGATGCAAACTGATGTATGTAACATATGAGCATAAATTTTACTTACAGATCAGAAGCCCGAGCATCACCTCCAGGACTATCAATCCATATTATAACAGCCTTGTACCTTTTGGACTCTGTTTTTTCACACAAGTAAAACATGATGAATGATCAAGTACAAAAGGATTAAATGATTAGCACAAAAAAAGGAACAATTTATCGTGTTCCATATTTTTCACAATAGCCCAACTATATTACTTGCAAAGTAAATGTAAACATGAAAAATGTCCAGAATAGTGCAAAACATAATGAATCAATTTATAATCAAGTTAACATGCCAAAAGTTATTGGCTCCCTTGATAATGAATCAGCAAAAAATAATTCATAGGATAGACTCGACAAATATAACAACACATTTTACAACATTGCAAACTTGCAATGGATAATAAGCATGCCTAATCACTTCGGATATAAGGAATCTTCTAGAAGATTAATCCTGTACAAAAGTCGCTTGACTGTGAAATTTAGCTGCTTCGACCAAAAGGCAAAAAATAAAGAAAAAAGCGATGTAAATCTGTCAAATACTTACCAGTAACTCTTTCAGTGTAGGCTCCATGTCTTGCAAATCTTCTCGTTTGTCCCTATCCCTGTCGCTAGTAACATGCATATTTCCGACAAGAACAGGAAAATTCACTCCCTTCACAACATATCTTTCTGCTTTTAGGGTCACCAGTCTACAGTTGCTTTCATCAAGTTCAGCTATAGTACTGTCCAACTTGCCTTTATGAAAACAAACACCCAACAAGATATTGATTTTATTATTTATAAACAAAAACATAAAAATTGTTCATCCTAAGATAGTAGAATAAACCAATAACAAACTCACAGAAGAAATCACGAAGCTTAACATCAAAACAGTCACACTGACATCTGTTCGCTAACCAATTGTGTTCTGTCCTGACTTGTAAGGAATTACTTCTACTTGGTACTAAGCTCATAACCCACATAACCGTAATATATATGTGACAACTTTAAATTAGTCCATGAGTAACAAAATTTCCTTATCTATGTACCTAAGGAGTATCAGACTTCAACACCAAATTGCACCAAAACAACATTAGGAAGATGCGAAACAAATTAACTTCTTTCATAAACAGGACTGCTTCATTATTGTTCCAGATGCCAGTGACTAGATGACAGAATGCAACCAAACCTCACTTTTATATCATCTTACAATTCCAGCAGCTGCCAAGATATCTCATATCTATTCAAGTAAAAGAAAATTTCTTCTATATTACGCCTTGGCAGGACAATGTTCACCACTTCAAACAAAATAAGTTTATAGCTACCACTAATTAATTTTAAATACATAAATTGAGAAAAATGTGAATCCAACAAACAAAACCAACCATAAATATAATCAGTGTGCATACAGATCATATCCAATTAAATTACACAATCAACCAAAATCGAAACAAATATAACTGAATTTTGCTACAAATCCATATAAAACAAAAAAAATCATGTAAAAATTCAAATCAAACTACACAATTGTCATATAATGATACGTAAGAAAATAGACATTGATGATTAATGATGAACAAAACGACAGATCTAACGGAAAATAAAACAAACAATTAACTATAAAAAGAGTTATAATAAAGGATAGAAACGTACCCAAGAGCACACCAGATCTGAATGTAGAGTCAGTTGCGAAAAACTAAACGGTTATAATCTCCCCTCGCTTTTTATGTTAGGACAAATGAGATGCTAGGACAAATGAGAGAGAGAGAGAGAGAGAATCGTTGAAACTTTTGAATCTCAGACTCACTAATCACATCAAACTGTTAATGAAATGAAACCAAGAACTGAGAAAGAAACCTGGGCTATGGTGGTCATACACATAGCAACCTCCATAGAACAGACATACAAAGCAATAAAACAACAGGAACAAGGTTGTGAGCTGAAGAATCACTGACCGAGTCACCAGATTCAGTGAGTCAGGGATGATTCACCACCGAGTCCAGCCCAATAAGCACTGAAATGAACTCCTCGAGACGATTAGTACCAAAGGGCTTTTCGTATATGATGTACAAAACATCATTACGAACACGAATTTAAGAGAAAAATGTCGAATTGAACAAGAACGCCGAGAGGTGATTTCTAAGGTTTGGAGTTTGAGAAATCTGGAACTACAAGTCGAAAATTGAGGGATGAATTCGATGTATTTTGGTGAGAGGAACACGGGTATAGTGTTCATTTTTTTTAACGATGAAGTGTGTGACCTGAAAAGCGAAATCACCAATTAGGGTTAGCGAGAGAGATAAGAGGCGAGAGAGAGAGAACTGTCCTCACATAACATAGATGAAGTGTGTATCCCTAATTGTAATATGTTTTGACCCTTTTCTTTGACTTAGACAATAATTGTCAAAAATTTAGGCGGTAGAAATTGCCGCTCATCAAATTTCATTGTGTGCTGTCTTTTTCTTTCTTTTTTTTTTACGCAAGTTTTGTATTTATTTTATTTTTGAAAACTTTTTTTTACAAAATATTTCAATTTTAAATTATTCAAAAAAAATCATCATTTTCATTCCTATTTAATATAAAAGCTTTTTGATAAATATATGGAAAAAATTAATTTTTTGCAATTTTGCTTTTGTTAAGAAAAGATATTTGCAAATTTACTATCTTAATTGCAAAGATACAATTTTTATTACAAAAATAATAATTTTTAAATATTTTTAAATACATTACTATACAATTTCTTTACTTTTTATTATTTTATGTAAAATGTTATTTATTGTGTATGTGAATTATTTTTAATTTAAAAAAAATTAAAAAATTAGTCTTGCGGGACCCACTGCCACGTCAGCAAGGGATGGGACCTACAGCCACATCAGCTTCCACGTCAACAGGGGGTCCCCCACCTACCACGTCAGCATGCCACGTCAGCAGGGTAGGGCCCACTGCCACTTCAACATGCCACATCAGCAAAGTCTTGTCAGTAGTGTGGCCCACTGCCACGTCGGTGCACAGTCAGCATTATAATATAAAATAAAAAAAGAAAAATAAATACATGATAGTGTAATACATTATAAAACATCTACGCCAACACTTTTCATGTCTACGCTAACACAAATACTTGGTGTTGTAATAGGTAAGGATGAAAATAGCTACGACATCACTTTTTCAGACGGCAACACCTTTCCAAAGTGTTGTGTAAAGTCATCTATGGCGTAGTGGTTGCCAATTTTATCATTCATGGCTTATCTACGTGACAACTAAAATATCTATTTGTATCATTGTCCATATATACATTTGAAAGTACGATATAAATTTCCTCAAATGACATTTCTAGAAGGGTCAATGCCCATAGAAGATTAGTTTGTCAATTCTTCTAAAGCAGAATTTTCGTAGCCCCTGAAAGTTGATTCTTGAGGAAAACACACAAGTCACATTCAGTGAAATGGATTCCATAGTTGTTTTTCCTTCGATCCATCAATCAAAAATCTCTATCCATCATCAACTTAATTGCTAATGGATTTAACGTTGTATATATTGCTACCTTATTAACTTACTAACTTAACATTCGAAAGTACATCATGATCAGAACCATTCATGTAAAAGGCATATTGACACCACAAAATGAATCAGCGACCTAAGGCATGAAAACAATCTTAAAACCATTTATTATCTTTCACTTTGAACCATTTTTTATATAATTATCCTTTAAAATCAAACACATTCATTTTTCTACAATTATCATTTTGATAATTTGCCCTTAAATTTTGTTTTGTGGTTTCCCATTAATTAAAAACAATCAGGAATGTACTGGAAAATTAATTATTAATCCCATTTTAAAATAAATATTAAATTAGATATACGAATAGTTAAAACCATCCATTTTTTCATTATCAACATTTTTAATATTTATCCTTAAATTTTATTTGTGATTTACCATTAATTGAAAAATTTAGGAATGTAAAAATAATTAGTTAGTAAGTCCACATTCAATTTAATATTAAATGAGATGTACAATTTGTTATATAATTGTAAATTCAATTTGATGTATGTACATATAAAATATTGATTTCACAGGTATATTACTAATTTTTCTATTTTTACAGGTATAATTAGTTAGTAAGTCCACATTCAATTTAATATTAAATGAGATGTACAATTCGTTACTAATTTTTCTCATATCTTTCTCTACTTCTAAGTTTTTTCAGTGGTTCCACTACCACTTTTATCTTTTACAAACTAATCAAATTCATGTATATGAAACATATGTGTGAACTGACAAATTGTAATAAGTTGAAGGTTTTTCATTGTAAATTTTGTTTATGACCCGTTGTAAGGCCAAAAAACAAATTTGCTACAAAAAATTAGTCTCTCTTCTTCTTTGAGATTATACCACACTGCTGTGAGCATCCTTATCCCTCTCTAAAATTAAAAATGAATACGGTATTTGTATAACTAAGAAATATTTATATTTTACAATTTACATGTAAGTGATAACTAGATGAAAACTTATAAGTTATGTAGGTGTTTGGATAAATTAAATTAAATCCTTATATATAATAAGCGTAAGAGGGATCTTATCCATAATTTTGGTCACTGTATTGCCAAAATAATCTCAATCGTTGAATCTAATATTTTTAAAAATAGACGATCTTAAAAAGAAAAATTATAATCTAAAAAGGATAAATAGAAAAGGTCGCATTAGAAGTGAAATTTAGAAAGAAAATTATAATCTAAAAAGGATATAATTAAAAAAGGAGATGTTCAGTTTTAGTTTTATATTTGACATATCTCTATAATAGTTGCTGGATCTTAAATGTGAGTGAACTTTATACTAGAGTAACTAATTGTCACAATGATTGTTAATACTTGCCCTAGAATATAAAGTTTTAGGATTTATGGGTGATAGCTTAGAGAAAACTTAACTAGTACTTAGTTTTATTTGTATAGACTAAGTAGAACATACTGTCACAACCATAGTGTGTCTTTGTAATTGAATAAACTACTGTCATGTAATAATTGTATCTTTTGGAAGAAGTTCATACATTTGTTCAAGCCTCAAGACATACATAAGGAAGACAGAAAGAATAAATGTTACTGTCAAAACATTGACAGTAAGGTTACAAGAAGACAACATGTTGCAAGGTCACGACAACAAATTTCATCTGATAGCAACATTGGCGGAAGCATGAAGGCAGCAGCATTCTCACACTTTTACAGCAAGTTTGAAAGTCCATACAGCATCATTGGCGGGGACTCATACTATCATCTAAGGAATATTCTCATGAAAACAAACTTGGCATCAAAGGTTACTATCTCAATGGAATATTGGAATTGGGGATTTATCTCAGTCAAACCCGTGACAGTTTAGATGTTCAAGAAACAGATTTGCTGCATTTTGTCAACGATTGTAGCAGACCTGCAAGACTACTACCGAAGCTTGAGGGATCACAAGACGAAGCTCGACAATTCAAGAGTATGACAAGTCTACATCTACTAGAATTGTTTTTTGTTTCTTCTCCACAACCTAGAGAGAGGATAGTCCCAACCCTTCAGGTTTTGATCATCCATCTCCTATCTTGGATGAGCCCCCATCTAGTGGTCCACAAGAACCCATTGCTCAAAGTGTAATGGACACCACTCCCTCAAACACTGAGCTAAAACAAGATGGATCTCTGCCAGATATTGAAACAACCAACATCTTGTTTGAACTCCATGAAGCAACTGACCCAAGGGAAGTTGCTGTCACAGCCTCAGCTGTTGTCAAAGACATAACCAAAGTTGCTGTCACACCACCTGTTGACAGTAACATTTTGGACAAAGATGCTGTCACCTCCACACAGCTTGATCAGGATGCAGTACTTGTTGAAGATGCTTCAGATGAGGATCAACTGCCACTCTCTTCTATGTTTAAGGTAAAATCTAAACCTTCTCTATCAATGTATGTTAATACTGCTCATACCCATGCATCTAGGATGAGTGAGGGAGATAAAAGAAAAGAGAGGTGAGCATGAAAATGAGAGGCAGCCAAATGAACTGGCAAAAGGTGAGGGACTCGAGCATGTCCAAAGTGAACTTGAGGGAGCCCCACAACATAAGGGTCTAGGCCTTGAGAGTTCATCTATGAGGAGTGATGAGATCACTCAGAAAAACATTGAGAGTGTGAGAACCCCCACAGCCTCCTTGCCCTAGCTTCTTCCTTTACCTCCAAAAAGGTTAAGATTTGGTGGTCCTTCTAAACAAGCTGATTCAAGGTTGAAATCCCTTGAGGGCAGATGTGCATCTATGGAAGTTAAAATTGACAATCTGTCCACTATAGTAACTGTTGGCTTTGCTGAGATTCAAGCAACTCTGCTATCATTTTCTATCCTTCTTGGTGCTGTCAACTTAACTAGGGGGAGAAAGTGATAGATCAGAATATCACAGAGCCAACAGACAAGGAGAAACAAGGTGGAGCTTCAAGCAAGGGGGAGAAAAGTGAAGAAGAAAGGAATTTTGGTGAAGAACTGAAGGCTAGTGGAGATGGTGACTTAATTGAACATGAAATGGATGGTGAGCCAGTATTGGTAACCAAAGAAGTAATAGAGCAATTACAAGGAACTCAAAAGTCTGAAAGACAAATACTGCCTCCTTTGAAAATTAATGAGCCAACTACTGAAATCATATAAACTCCACTGCAAAAACTATGGAGAGAACAGGAAGAGCAAAACAGACAGGGTAAAGGCAAAGATAAAATACCTGAGTATGTAAATCTGACAACTAGAATTACTTGGTCTGATGGAAGTGAGTATACCCCAGATAAAGTAGGATCAATGATGGTTAGCTACATGGAGAGTACTTTGAACAACAAGGATGAAGAATTCAGTATGTTAGTGGATAAATCTATCACAGAAGCAGGGGGAGTGTTTATCAAGCTGGCACTAATACTGAAGGACAAAATAATAAGTATCTCTGTGAAAGTTAATCTAGAGAAAAGATGGGCAGTTGAAGCATATATGAAGACTGGATTCACCCTATTAATCACAATGCAACTACTGCAAAGTTTGCAAGCAAGAGTACTACAAGTCCTAGCAACAAAAGTGAAGGTCAACTCAACATTTTTTGATGAAAGTCTGTTGGCAAAGATCAAGAGGATTATTGAAGACAAACTTCCAGAAGTGATTGATAATCCACATGGTGTTTGCTACAGAATGATTACAAAATCAGGAACAAGGAGAATTGGCTTTCTACCCTTAGATAAAGAATCAAGATTGAGCACTGAATCAATCATGATAGTACTGAAAAGAATTCTAAAATCAAGTATCAACATTGAAAAGGTCAAGGCTGTCAAAGAAATTCACAAATTATTGGCAAAAAGATATGAGAGTCTTAGCTCTCAAATAAAGGAATTGATTGCTGTAGCCAATGCCAAAAGAGGTGAAAAAGGAGGAAGCTGCACCTATGATGATACGTTGGATGATGATGAGGATGATATTGAAAGAACTGGTAGATTTGGGGAAAACAGAAGTTCTGAGAAAGAAGCCTTTGGGAATGTAGAAACACAAACTCAGAAGGATGCAACAGAGGAAGAAAAAGAAGCTCCTAGTACTAAAAAGAAAAATATTTTTACTGATGAAGGAGAGTTAGATATTCTTGAAGCCTTGGAAGAAAATATTTTAAGGATTGCAGTTGACTGCTTTAATGCTGAAAAGGATGTTGTCAACAAAAAAGCTGTCGAGAATACTGAGGGTGTTGTCAAAGAAGATACTGTCAAAAATGACACTGTCACGAAAGATACCATCATGGAGAACACAGTTGAAGAAGACACTGTCAAGAGCTTGAATGAAGATTGAAGAAGACACTGTCAAGAGCTTGAATGAAGATGCTGTCAAAGATAAGGATACTAAGGCACCCAAATCTAGTAGAAAGAAAAATAAGGCAAGGGCCTGGGCTGCAACTCCAAGGAGAGGTAAAACAATCTATTCAGGGACGAAAAAGGTTACAGGTCTAGGAAGGAGACCAATTGGCCAAAGGAAAATGAATAGCTTTGAATGTGCAAAGGAATATGCTTCAAGAGACATCACATCTGTGGAACTAAAACTGGATGACTCTAAGGAGAATGCAACCAAATACATCCTTTAGAAAGAGAAAGCTAGACTCATGGAAGTAGAAAAGGACTTCATAGTGGTAAAAGGGTCAAAAGTAGTAGATAGATGCAGCCTCCAAATGACATTAGAAGTAGTGAAGCGCAGAGTTGAATTCTTTTTGCTGGAAAGAATGGTGGAGCTTATGGAAAGTTATGATAATGTCCCTCAGAAAGCCATGGAACACATCCAGAAATACTATGCTAACAATTATGCAGAATTCAATGAGAAGTATGATGACTGGAGAGCACATGATGATGTTGATCTTGATATTAGCTCAGATGAAGAAAAGCATATTTCTGAGTATGATTGGACATAAATGATGAAGCCCTATACACCTACAGAAATTTATGCTTATGAAGCAGCAGAAGCATTCAGAGCTGCTAAAGAAGAATTCAAAATTGCTAGTGAACCACCCAAGACCACTAAACAGACTACTGAAGACTTGGAAACTCAACTGAAAGAAAACTGCAAGAAAGTGAACAAGATGAACAGTGAAGAACCAAACTATCAGCCCTGTGTACTGGACAATCCTCTCAGAATCATAGATGGGAAAGAAGAAATCTATGTCGATAGCTTTCATAAACTGAGGACCAGTATCTTGAAGAGTCTATATTGGAAAGTTATTGGATCACTTCACAAGCTAGAAATGCTATGTGCTTGGGAACTAGAGGTGATCTTTGATCAAAGAAGAGATGAAGATCCAAAACTAGACGGAAAAAGGAGAGTAACTCTGAATGCATTTCCTAGTAGAAGATTCAAAGTTGATGAAGGCATTCTAAAATTCAGAACCTATGTCAAAAATAAAGTTCTTTGGTTAGAATTTCAGGATGTATCAAAGATAGTCTCCCCAAACATTCAGAGGTACATTGATGAAATTGAAGATGATGCTAGATCTTCTGAAGAAAAAGTCTTAGTAGAAAATATCAAAAAGGAATTGCAAGAAGCTCGAGAGAGAGAGAGAGGAAGAAGTCAGAAAGAAAAGGAAAGCTCAATAATAAGTTAAGTAAATTTTTATACTTGCTTAATCCAGAGAAGCAACTTGTTTTTGAATTAGATCATTGTCCTTTGTAATGCTCAATGCTTGGAAATGTTCTAGAACTCATTTCACATTCATCAAAAATAAAGTTTTAACTATTCTGATCTATGTTAGTTAAGTTGTCAGCATGCTTTAATTGAAAATTTGTTGTTATTGTCCATAAAAACAAATTGGGGCATACTGTTGGGATTTATGGGAGATAGCTTAGAGACAACTTAACTAGATTTTACCAAAGTAGAACATACTGTCACAGCCAGAGTATGCTCTTATGACCAAAGAAACTGCTGTAATTTAATAAGTATGTATCTTGGAAGAAGTTCATTCAAATGTTCAAGCCTCAAGATTACATCAGTTCGACAACAAGAATAAGGTTACTCTCAATTGCACTAATAGTAAGGTTACAAGAAGACAACATGTTGCAAGTCATGACAGCAGATTCTATCTGACTGCAACATTGGCGGAAGCATGAGACAGCAACATTCTTACAGCTTGATAGCAAGTCTGGAATTCCGACAGCAACATTGGCGGGGATTCATACTGTCAACCAAGGAACATTCTCTTGACAGCAGACTTGGCGGTTAAAGCTACTGTCGCACTGAATTATTTGAATTGGGGATTTATCTCAGTCAAACCCGTGACAGTTTAGATGTTCAAGAAATAGATTTGCTGCAACTCGTCAAAGATTGTAGCTGACCTACAAGACTACGACAGAAGCTTGAGAGATCACAAGATAAGGCTCGACAATTCAAGAGTATGACAAATCTACATCTACTAGAATTGTGTTTGCTTAAAAAAGAAAGTATCTAGGTTTCTTGACATATAATGATAACTCTGTTTGTATAGCAATTTAGGAAAGTCACATAGGTGTGCAAATTGTAAGGAGCTGCCACCTGAAAATGACAGCAGCTACACAACCCATGTGACAGAGATGTTAGAGAAAATAAGTCTACATAGAGAATCATATCTCATTCTTTCTGTATCACTCAATAGACTCTCAAGAAACCGAAGCGTGAGAAAACATCTTTTCTCAAGGTTGTAGCAACACTCTTTGGAAAATAAATAAAATATTTATTTTGTGAGAATATCTTGAGCTATCACTTGTGTTTGCATTTCGTATACTGATAGATTAGAATCTTTATTATTGTTGTTGAAGTAAAGATTTGAATTTATCAGTATTGCATTCAACCTCCCCTTCTGCAATACTCCGGGACCAACAACTAATCTATAATATCTATTTATCTATTTATACTATAATATTATAAGCAAACTAGGGTATATTTGGTTGTTGGTTTGGTACACTCAATAAAAATCGTTAGATTTTAAGATAAATAAATGAGAACTGTTGGATCTAATGCTAAAAGAATATTCCTTTTTTAATATTTAAAATACTTTTATAGGCTTCAATTTCGAATACCACCAACAACATATCTGTTAGGCCGAATACACAATTATAATCAACTAAGTATGAGCGAATAACAATAAGTTCTTAAAAGACTTTAAAAACTGTTTTGAAATTAACTCCTCTCTCAGTGATGTAAAATATCACAGAGAGCTGCTTAGGTTACAAATGAAATGATATTACGTTACACGATCGATACCCTTCTAGGGTTAACCTAACTGTATTTATAAAATATACAGCTGCTATACAATCGATAATTGATTCTCCCATAAATCAGCTATACAAATATTATCAATTACGATTGCTACACGTTTTTCTAGTCAGCACGACTTCTTTGACAACTATCCAATCTTCAAAGATATTCGTTTCCATAATTATCTTCAATAATTCTATTACTGACCAGCAAACGCTTCTCCAGACAGAGTTTAACAAACTCTGTCGAGCTTCCAACTGTCAGAGTTTAACTAAACTCTGACTGCTTCCAGTTTCAAGTTAAACTCTGTTTTTCCCTGTACAACTTAAACACTGATATTAACCACATCAATTATATTTAACAATCTCCCCCAACTTGTTCATTAGTAAAAATGCACAAGTTAACAGTAATTGATGATGTCAAAACAATTCTATACAAACACAGTGTTTATTCAAATAAGCAGAGTTTAATCTTGACTTAACAAAATGTGCAGAAAATATGAATTACTTACAGACTTTTTCTACCTAACCTCCTCAATATCTAGTGTTGTTCTAAGATAGTCTATAAGCAGTCTTCTTTCCGCATTCTCGAGCTCTCTCTGCATTATCTCCTTGATCTCTTTCAACTTAGGATCATCTTCTCCATTTTGGTAGATAGCAGCTCTCAGAGAATAAATTTTGTTTTTCCTCATTTCGTTTCCAAGCCTGATAAAATATGCTTTCTCAGATTCAGAATTGAAGTCCAGCACAGTTATACCCTAGTCAGTCTTCAGTCGAGCACTATTCCTCTTCATTTCAACAAGATTTCCATGATAGTCTTTGTACTTAGGAACATACTCTTCTGTAGTTTTTGAACCAGTAAGTACTTTGGCTTTCTTCATATATTCTCTTATAGAATCAGCAATAAGTGTTGTTCTACGATTTGTAACCCTGAATAAGTACAGAACATATTGAAGTTCTTCACACAGCTTCAGCTTGATGTCATCTTCATTCACCCTATACACTGTTCCATCCTCCATGAAGTACAGTAAAAAGTATTTATCCAAACTCTTTTGACGAACCAGCTGAACTGACTCCAGTTTGTCTAAATTTTCTTGAATCATACCAGCTCCAGGAGAAATAAGTGATGAAGGATTTCTAGGACTGTTGTTTATTCTGACATCTTTGTGAGAACCCAAACCAGATGTGTTCTTACCAGGAGGTTTTCCTAAGAAAGCTCTGTCATGCTGAAAAGTACCAACTCCTTTCTTCTGAGCTTGAACAGGAATTGTAGGCTTGGAGAAAAATCTTTGCATTTGAGCAGACAATGGATTATTTTGAACAGGTAGGGGTTCACTCACAACATGTGTAGCAACAGAGGTTGTATCTACCTTTTTGCCTTTGTCTTTTTGACCCATTATACCTTTAAGCTTCAGCTTGGCATCAAGTGATGATTTTCTTATCAATTTTCCTTCTTCTTCTTCTTGACTACCAGCAAGATTTTCTTTAATCACTATCCCTTTTTGAACAGGCCTTGGGGCTTTAGCACTTTTCTTGGCCGTTCCAGATTTCATAGCTTTTAAATGCTCTTCTTGCAAGAGTAATTCTTCAGCATGAACATCTTCTAAGGTAGCTCCCTGAGCATTCTCTTCCAAGAAAATCTTAGCAGCAAGCTCTTCATCAGTTTGTGGATTGTCAGAGAATAACAAATCCCTTTGCCTTGAAGTACTCTGTACATTTGTATCCACTGCTGTATTTGATCTTGTAAACTTGCCAGCTTTCAAATTAACACCAGACTTTGATCTCAGCCTCCTCTCTGAATTAGTTCCTTCATCATCAAGATCATATTTCTTTGACTGAGTTTGAGGCTGCTGCTTACACTTGGATCTAGCAACTCTCTCCCCATTTTTGACATCATCAGGGACCAAGATTGAAGTAATTAACTCAAGAGAGTTAGCAATAGATTCGATCTTGTCAGCTAATAAAGTCTGATTTTCTTCAACTTGGCCCAATCTCTGAATTAGAGTATCCTGAGTCTTTGAGAAGGTTTGAAACAACTTGTTGTTGTCTATCTGTAGACTCATCTCTCTTTGTACAACTTCATTTCTCAGATCCACAATTGACTTCTGATTTTCATTAAATCTATGATTCAAGGCCTTAACCTGAATCACTGTGCCTTGCAAGCATGTCAGAATGTCTGGATTTGAAATCTTCTTTGAATTATCCTTGAGAAAATCAGCTGCTCTTCCAGTAGGAAATATGTAATCTTCTTTGTACCACTCTGCAGTTTGTTTTGCCATATAATCATTTTCAATTTCTCTTGCAGAAGGTCCAGCAAAGTCTGTCTTCTCCCCTGTTTTCAGTCCATCAGTCTGAACTTCAACATTTTGAGCAGATCCAGCTTCTGCACTCACTTCTTTAGAAAGATCATTTTCAGAATCATCTGTATCTGCAACTGAGGCAGATTCTTCATGAAGTTCAGGAACAGGTTCTTCTTGAGCAACTTGTTTTTCTGGATTAGCAGAGTTTGCCATGACAATCTCTGAAGAGAGAAATTTGATAGGCTGATCTATTTCCTCACCATGGTCAGAGACTTGATGTGCATCAGAGAATAACTATGTGTGAGATGTAACCTCTGTTTCTTCTAGCACCACAGTAGGTTGATCATCAACACCAGTATCAGCAGAGTTTGCAGCCATGGGTGTTAGAGTAGGTTCTTTAACTTAAACAGAGAATGACATGAAATTTTCATCAAACTCTTCCATTTCAGGTAACTCAGGTCTAGCATCTTTTTCAATCTGAACCTCAGCAAGAACAGGTTCATCAATTCTGAGTTCAGTTTCTACTACAGTAGGTTCTAAGATAACCTCTGTCTCAACAGCAGGAGTCTCCTTAGAGATATCCTCTGGAGCTTCAATTTCAGCTTCTATCTCATCATCGGATTCATCAATTAATACCCTTCTTCTCTTGGGCCTAGGAGCTTCAGTTTCATCATCTTTTGGCCTATTGGCTCTTTCCTTTCTTGGTGGTCTTATAGCCCTGTGTTTCTTAGGCTTAGCAATTGGTTTGGATTGTGGTTGAGGTTGAGTTTGAGATGGAGGTTGTGATTGAGGTGGAGATTGTGAAGTAGTAGCAACAGTGGATGGAATGGATGTAGATGTAGGTTTAGAGATAGGTTCAGTGTTTAGGGTTTTGTGAGGTTCAGTGTTTGTAGGTTCAGGATTTGGCTGTGGAGGTTCAAGTGCAGGTTCAGGTACTTGTGCTTGTGGTTCCTGTGGTTGATTGAGAAAATTTCTGAGGGCAAGTGGGAAAATAAACTCTGGAACTTGATCCTTGTTTGCATCTTTGTTGGTCAAGTCAGAGAACATTCTCTTATGGACTTGGAAGGGTTGGATGACATCGTCATCAAAAATTTCCACATTAGGCAAACAAGCAGAGAATAAACTTTGACAAAAACGTGAAAAATAGACAGTTGTATTAGACTCTGCTAGTTTTTCACCTAGATTCATAAGAACTAGTCTACCAAAGTCGAAATTACTTCCATTGAGAAAAGAATACCCGATTTGAAGACTGTCAGTGGGAATGGCATCCCAGTTGGTGACTTTCTTCCCGAACGCTCTAGTGATGCAGTCAAAGAAAAAGCTCCATTCCTTCCTGAGCCCTGGCCTTTTTACATTACCGAGCTTGTCCAAAGGGCAAGAAAACCGCAACTGCTGTAACATCTCCTTCAATTCATTTTCACCAGCAACAGCGTATGAGGTGTGAGTATCAAAGCCAATAGTATCTCTAACAGTTGCCGAGGTAATCACAAACTCTGTCTCCTCATAAGTAAAAATAATCGATGGATTCCCATTCTCTCCACCATCATCATAGACAGAGTTGTTCCAAAAGGTAGCAATCTGCGTGGCAGAGAGTTTTGTTGGTTGAACAAGAGCTTGACCTATTTCAGAATCCCTTAAGAAGTTCTGAATCAGATGAAACGGTTCTGGAGCTTTATCAGTGTTTAGTGGTGCTGCATAGTTGTTAGGAATAAATGATAATCCCTGAGCAATAAAAGGCTTGGATGCCATTAGAACAGTTTAGAAATTGTGAGAAAAGAGAATGTGTAGAAAAGTGTTTGTGAAAATGTTTAAGTGAGAATAACAGAGAAATTGTGTGTAAAGTTGTGTGTTCGTGGGTATAAAAGTGAAAAAGTGAGTAATGAACCGAGTTTGATTAGATCTGTAATTGAAAATTAAAAACCCAATCGTTTTAGACATTAAACACGCAACCAATTTCTTGTTAAGTGTGTGAGTGGGACACGTGTCACGTAAATAGTGGAACAACCGTTTACACATGCAGTAATAATGACTATTATTACTGCTATTCTCTCTCCTATTACCAATACACTTTAACTGTCTGACACCAATAAACAGTTGGCACATATGACATGCAAATTTCAAAAACTCTTTGTACTCCAAGTATATACTTTGTCTGAAATTAAATACTACCTTAGAGTACTCAAAAGAATCCAATAGTGTTTACCAATTCTCCAACTTTATTACCGTAATCCTTTCAAACACTGCACAGTTGTGAATATGAGTGTGTGTATAGCAGAGTTTACTAAATCAATATTTAGAGCATCTAATATTTCATAAAATCCATAAAGTAAATCAGTAAACACTGGATGCACAAACTCTCATTGTAAACACTGAATGTATGATGAATGCTAAACTATGTAGTAAACAAATTATATACAGTAATATTTAATTAATTTATAACCCCCTATATATATATATATATATATATATATATATATATTTTTTTTGGTTTCTCCAGTAATCAGAGGTTGGAACTAGTCACCAAAAATCCTATAATTTTAGCCCTTATCAGTTTGATAAGTTCCTGGATCTTCCTAGTCTTCGACTAGTCACCAAAAATTAGAGAATTTTAGCCCTTACTAAATACCAGTAAGTTCCTGGGTCGTCCTGGTTACAAACATGATCTCAGAGGAGTTCTAACAGTCTATATACATAAGCTTTGGGGGTATTCTAATAACAGAATCTAATTTAACAGTGTATAACTAACAGAGTTTAGAGCTCATCAACATCAGAAATTATTCATGAGAGGCAATGCACACAGTATTTACAGACTCAGAGTTTAGGATAAATAAACTAAGAGATGCTATAAATATGAAACAGTATCATGTTGTGTTAATTTTCTGCACAATCTAAGATTAGATCACAAATAACTTAGAAGGATTCATGATTAATTACTGAGAATCATGCTTCATACAAATTTTTTCATTGGTATTAACATTCAGACAAAAACATTATCAGAGTTTCTTAGAGTTTATCCAACATGTCAACAGTGTATGACTTACAGAGCATGCTAACAGAGTTTAACAGTCATCGAGCAGAATTTGCATAACAGAGTTTAACATACCACAGAAATATGAGCAACACATTACATAAGTAGAATTTTGAGTCTAACCAATATCTCTAGTCAAAACCAAAGACCATACCTAGTTCAATTACCAGCCTTGTAAATACAGCTTCACTCAATGGCTTGGTGAAGATATCTGCAAGCTGTTGTTCTGTAGACACAAAATGAAGCTCAATATTCCCTTCCTCTACATGTTCTCTGATAAAATGGTACCTTATGCTGATGTGCTTGGTCATTGAATGCTGTACTGGATTACCTGTCATAGCAATAGCACTTTGATTATCACAGTAAATAGGTATTTTACTGTACCTCAATCCATAATCCAGTAATTGATTCTTCATCCACAGAATCTGTGCACAACAGCTACCAGCAGCAATATACTCTGCTTCAGCTGTAGATGTAGAGATTGATTTTTGTTTCTTACTGTACCAAGAAACAAGTCTATCACCAAGAAATTGACAACTTCCACTGGTACTTTTTCTGTCTATCTTACAGCCTGCAAAGTCTGCATCAGAGTAACCAAGTAGCTTGAAGTCGATTCTCTTGGATACCACAAACCTAAAGTTATGGTGCCCTTAAGATATTTGAAAATTCTCTTCACAGCTGTTAGATGTGGTTCTCTTGGATCTGCATGAAATCTTGCACAAAGACATGGTGCATACATGATGTCAGGTCTGCTTGTTGTTAGATAAAGAAGAGACCCAATCATCCCTCTATAGCTTGTCATATCCACTGGTGAACCTGTGTCTTTGTCCAACTTTGTTGCTGTTGCCATGGGAGTTGTTGCAGATGAGCAGTCAAGCATGCCAAATTTTTTGAGAAGATTTCTGGTATATTTTGCTTGATTGATAAAGATTCCATCATCTGTTTGCTTCACCTATAGGCCTAGAAAATAACTAAGCTCGCCCATCATGCTCATTTGATACCTGGACTGCATGAGCTTGGAAAACTTTTTACAGAGTTTATCATTAGTGGACCCAAAGATTATATCATCAACATATATCTGAACTAAAAGCAAGTCATCACCATAGTTAAAATAGAACAGTGTTTTATCAATTGTACCTCTGTTGAATCCACTTTCTAAAAGAAATTGAGCCAGAGTTTCATACCATGCTCTTGGTGCCTGCTTAAGTCCATAGAGTGCCTTGTCAAGCCTGTAGACATAATCTGGATACTTGGGATCTACAAATCCTGGTGGTTGTTCAACAAACACTTCTTCTTCAAGTTTTCCATTCAGAAAAGCACTTTTCACATCCATCTGAAAAACCTTGAATTTCTTGTGAGAAGCATATGCTAGAAAGATTCTTATTGCCTCCAACCTTGCAACTGGAGCAAAAGTTTCATCATAGTCTATGCCTTCTTGCTGTGAATAGCCTTTGGCCACAAGTCTGGTCTTGTTTCTTGTAACAACCCCATCACTATCAGTTTTGTTTCTGAAAACCCATCTAGTACCAACAACAGATCTATTCCTTGGTCTTGGTACAAGGGTCCATACTTCATTCCTCTCAAATTCATTCAACTCCTCCTGCATTGTTGTTATCCAGTCAGCATCTTGAAGAGCTTCTTTCACTTTCTTTGGCTCATTCTTAGACAAGAATGCATGAAACAAACATTCATTTATTGTAGCACTCCTTGTCCTTACTGTTACATCTGGATCTCCAATAATTAAATCAGGTGTATGAGATTTTGTCCATTTCCTAGCAGAAGGTAAATGGCTTCTATCAGTATTTGATCCTCCCCCTTTGTAAGAACCCCAAATTTTGGATATAATTAAAACTTTTTATTAAGTAATGATAAAACGAGGAACAATGATTCCGACAACAAGGTCACCAGCTCTAATGAATGGTGGTTTCAAAGAACAATGATTGTAATGAATGGATATTGCTTTGGACAATGATCCTGATGCATTGGTATATTGTCAGAATAGAGTAATTCGATGGTTGAGGACCTAGATAAGAATAATCTACCATCCAGGAAGGAGCTAATGGATCCTTGAAGGGAAATGAGTACGTGCATAGTGTTTCCCATACGAGCATAGTATTTCCCGTACGTGCATAGTGTTTCCCGTACGTGCATAGTGTTTCCTGTACATGCATAGTAATTTGGTGGATGAATAGTGATTTTGTAAGTTGGAAAACTTTTCACGCCACCCTATGTACGGGACGTGATATGGATGTTTCGAAGTCATATTAGTAATACGCGGAGGAAATAAGTGAATGCAGAGACGATCGGAATTCAGAAATTCCAAATTCTTTTTCGGTATAATATTTGACCGGGCAGTGGATTAAATATTATTATAATCCAAGAATTGAGATATTAACTTTGAGGATTTGATATTTTGGGATATTATTATATTTGATTTAAGAATGAAGGTAGGAAACCACTAAGGCAGTGAAACAAGCGTTCTAGAAACCGCTAAAACGTTATAACGAGATTAATCAATAAAGCGAACGAATCCTAGATTACGGATTAAGTTCGTATCGAGATTAAATATCCTACATGGTCATCACGAGGATTATATTAAGGATGGGGGAAGGTATTATGAATATCGAGAAATTTCCCGGTAAACCCTAGAGGTGAAACTACTTAGTTATTCGTCCGAACGATCAATGAATTGAGCAATAAACGGACAAAGAAACAAGCAGGGAATCAAGATACATGCATGTAGTGGTGGAAAATATCTAGCAAACCAAGTGATGACTCATGCAACTAGCATACTTAGTAAGGAAACTAGTACTTAGAATGCAAACCATTTAGTTAGCTTATAACCATCCAAAACACAACACATGTCTTGAAAAAATACATCATCTAGTGCATCATCACTTTATTAAAGTAAAAAGAGATGAGATATTATCCAAGGCTCATCCACTTGATGCATAATTGAACAAAACAAACCAAGCAAAACACTTCACTCTCTCCTTTGCTTCCATTTGAATTTTGCATAAATTCCAAGGGGGAAATCCCACTTCCAACCATCATTTGATCTTGTAATTTTTATGGTGAGTCCTATATTTCATAAAACTAATCTCCTAGAAATTTCAAGCCCAAATTCCTTTGTTTTCATTTTCAAAAAAATCAACAAAGATGAGGGTGAATAGTGTTCTTATGAATTAATCCTTGTTTTTCTTGTTTTCATGGTTGATCCTAGCTAAGTTAAGGCTATCCAAGGACCATACAAGGCTTAGTAAGGCTATATCACACTCTAAGGAAGGTATAATACTTGAAAACCCTTGGTACCATTTTGAGATTTTATGAGTTTTATGGATGATTTAGTGTTAGTATGCTATGTTATGCTAAGATCTATGTTATTAGTTGATTATGGTTGTTGTTTGGATTATGATCCATGAGATGGTTAAGATGAGTTGTTGATAGACTAGTCATGATGATTATCATGTGTTTGTGTGGTTGGATTGATCTTTGTTAGATCGAGATGAAGTGTAAAAACTTTGGAAAACGCGTAAACATAGCCGTTATAATGTCCGATTTTACAATATCATGTTTTGTATGCCATTTTTCACATCAAGACCCTACTGTCCAGAAACTTTTCTGCCATGTTAGGATAGCTTATGTTATAAGCTTCGTTTTGATATAAAGATCACGTGAAACGGACTTACGGTTTTGGAGTTACGATAAAATTCATAAAAGTAGTTCGAATCCGTAAACGAAAGTTCGTAACTGAAATTGAACCCTCGTAAACTATGTAACGTCATGGCGAATCTTGGTAAATAAATACTAGAGGTAAAAAGGAAGGTTTAAAAGAAAACCGTATGTCAAAAGGATCATTTTTCGATTTATTAAAAATGTTCGAGTCGAGGTTAAACGCGAACGAACCCCTAAAAGACGACTCTTTTATAACTTCAGTAAAACACTTAGAAAACGGGCGATAAAACTCGGAGTATAATATTGGTTCGTAACGATCGACCTTAGAACTCGTATGACTTAAGTATATTCCAAGTATAAGTACAGTGACATGTCGTATTAACGAACGAATGTCGGGTCGGATCGATGATAAAAGAAATACACTAAAAGGGGTATAACGAGATAACTCGAGAACGTGTTTCGATTTAAGTATAACTTAACTCTTAAGATGTTAAGTGATTAATCCCGAATGTCTTGGCTATTTATAGATCACCAAGCTGACCCGGGACCCGCTACCACTACCACTTACCATACTCGACTACCAGGCAAGTTTCAATTCCCTTCTTTTAGGCTGTTGTTGTGATTGAGTAAATATATATATATATATATATATATATGTTTTCTGTTTTACATATGCCATAGCATGCATGCCTACTTTCAAGTTATATCATTATGCTTGTTCCCTGATTGTTATTGGCTTATAAATTAGATAGATATCGTATCAACTATAAGCCGGTTATTGTAAGACCCTCATAGAAGGGCGTATACATCTTATTCATCAAATATAGACCGAGAGTCAATATTTCTTGATATATCGAGATTACCTCGGAGGAAAATATTTAAGTAAATATTTTCCATTATTCGGGCGACGAATATTATTTGAATATTCGTTCGAAATTATTTATTTTAACGATCTTTACTTCAAATAATTATTTGAACGTAACTATTCGACGAATAATATTTTTAATATTCATTCAGAGTCGAATTATTTATCGATTATTATTTCGAATAATCTTCGAAAGGTTGGACTACTAAATGAATATTATTTGGATATTCATTTAGAATATTATTCATTAAATGAATATTACTTTTGAGTATTCATCTAAGATAGTAATTACCTGTCGAATATTATTTTAATGTTCATCTGAAACTTGATTTATTTATCGAGTCTTATCTCGAATATTCCTTTAAAGCTTGGATTACTAAATGAACATTACTTGATATTCATTTAGAATATTATCCATTAAATGAATATTACTTTATCAATATTCATTTAAATTCCTAATTAATTATGAATATTATTTTGAATATTCATCCAAGGTTCTATTTAATCATCGAATATTATTTTAAATATTTTAAATATTCCTTTCAGGTCTTATTAATTAATGAATATTATTTTGAATATTCATTTGAATATTTAATTATGCAATAAATATTCTCTCGATATTTCTTCAAGAATTATTCGAGAGATACTCTGATTAAAGATATTCTTTCATATTCCTAAATATTCTGTAAAATATTTTAATTCAATAAATATTCTCTGAATATTTATTCCATACTTAGAATAACCTCAATAAGGTTTATCTTCTTTGATTATTACGAAAAATATTTCGGAGTCATATTATTATTAATCTTATATCAAGAAAGGTTCTCAGACATCATTCTTCTTTGAGTCTACCTCTCTAATAATAAGGGAACCTTACTTGGAAAATGTTATTTATCTTGTCGACTTCCCGGTCATAAAGTATTCTCTCCACTCGCAACTCGGATGCTATTGACTTATTAAGTCATTGTTTACCTTCTCATCTTTCGAGGGGTAAGATGTTGGAACAAGTTGATATCCGTTACCAAGTAATAGCTTGGGAGTTATTGGTAAATTTTCCTTTCCAACTAGATACGACTACTTTGTGTAGTCTTATCAACAAGTATTATACTTGGGGAAAGGGGGACGAACGTTACATTCAGAATCATGAATTCTATTTGAACTAGGAGTCGTGTAAGAGGCCGAGTAGCACCGGTCCATCCCCTTTGGCCCAACCGTTGGCCGGGGAGAGCTAGTAAGGCGGTATACAAGTAAAGCCGTCAGTTCTTCCTTCTACCGGTAGTAAATCTAAATTGAGCTGTACGATCTCGACTGATCATCAAGATTGGAACAGCGGGCACGGTGAATACTCCATCATTGGTTCATCATCCAACCTTATTTATTTCCTGCAACATGATTACTGTTGGCAGAGCTGGAAAAGTGTTCATAACTGGAATTGCAATCTTTTCATGCAAGTTCCTCTTTTAATGACAATGAGAATATCACGCTTACTTTTGATGTAGCAGATATTTCTACAAACAAATACTTTAAGTTACCTTGTAACTTCATCGTTCATATTATACTGGAATCATTTCCGTAAATGCATGGCATATGGTTTGAAAGATACTTTTGAACTGTTATACATTATCGTTCAGTTATATATTATTGTTGGTGGGCTATTGCTCACCCTTGCTTTATTATTATATCACAACAACAGCTAGACCAGATGACTCGCACAAGGCGCACTCGACGCGGGCGAGGACGATGAGACTACCAGAGCTGAAGAAGAAGCTATTGGTAGGATATATTTATTCTTCCAGTACCAAGAATATGGTCTAGTATGACTTATGTAAATGGATGGCAAAGAGTATGTATTTATATTGAAATTCTTTTGGATTGTAAGACTCATAATGTGATTAATAAAAATTTGATTGTTACTCTGATTTCATCTCTGGGACTATAACGGGGGTGTTTTATATTGTTGTGTTGGGTTATAGAGACGTAATTTATTTTATGTTAAGGAAAGTTCAATTGTTGTGGACAGAATTGGAAACCGTAACCACCGGATCCCGGACCCCGGATCTGGGGGTGTTACACCCTTGATCAATGTTCTCCTGATCATCTTGTTGATTCATTCTCTGAGGCTCCCCCTGAATTTGATCGCTCAGAGGTTAAGTTATCATATTTTGAACTATCAGAGTTTGAGTCATCAGAGATTGATCCAGATTTTTCAGTTGACTCACTATCAGAATTTGAGTCATCACTATGATCATGCTCCCCCTCAACTGGTTCTTCCCTTTGTTCTGTCTGTACGGTTTCTTCTGAGTGTACCAGTAGAGGTTCAGAGTTTGCATCAACAGAGTTTGTTGGACTGGTTTCATCAGAGTTTATTTCATCAGAGATTAGATCTTCATTTTCGAAGTGCAACTGATCATGTTCATCAACATCTTCAAGTCCAGTTATTTTCTTGTCATCAAATGACACATGAATAGATTCCATAATCACCTTTGTTCTCAGATTATAAACTCTGAATGCCTTGGTTGACAATGGATAGCCAACAAAAATTCCTTCATCTGCTTTCAACTCAAATTTGGTCAACTGTTCAGGATGAGTTTTCAACACAAAGCATTTGCACCGAAAAATAGAAAATATTTCAGGTTTGGCTTCTTTTCCCTCACCATCTCATATGGTGTTTTTCCATGCTTGTTGATTAGTGTGGCATTTTGAGTAAAACAGGCTGTTTGAACTGCTTCTGCCCAGAAATAGGTTGGAAATTTTGCTTCATCAAGCATAGTTCTGGCAGCTTCTATCAAAGTTTTGTTCTTCCTCTCAACTACACCATTCTGCTGTGGAGTTCCAGGTGCAGAAAACTCTTGTTTGACTCCTCTGTTTTTGCAAAATTCTTCCATTGTTGCATTCCTGAATTCAGTTCCATTATCACTTCTGATTATCTTCACTTGATTCTTTGATCCTTTGTCCAGCAACATTATATGCTCCATCAGAGTTAATGCAGTTTCATCCTTCTTTGCTAGAAAATACACCCAAGTGTATCTGGTATATTCATCAAAAATGACTAGAGCATATTTCTTCCTTCCAAGAGACATAACATTTACTAGTCCAAAAAGATCAACATGAAGAAGATGATAAGGATCAACAATTGAAGATTCAGACTTGCTCTTGAAAGAAGTCTTCCTCTGTTTGGCCTTTTGACATGAATCACACAGACCATCAACATTTAACAAAGACTTTGGAAGTCCTCTAACAAGATCCTTTCTTATCAGCTCATTGATGTTGTTCAGATTCAAATGAGAGAGTTTCTTATGCCACTTCCAAGTCTCTTCACTAGACATTCTTGTTGACAGGCACATAGTTTTTCCATCAGAGTTTGTCAACAAGCTTGCTTCATAGATATTGTTGCGCCTTTGTCCAACTAAAACAACTTTCCCTGTGGTTTTGTTGATAACCTCACAGTATTCAGGTTGAAAATCTACATGGAAACCTCTATCACAGATTTGACTCACAGATAGCAGATCATGCTTGAGTCCTGGAACCAGAGCTACATTTGTGATGATGACACTTCCAAGATTGATATTGCCATATCCCAGAGTATGTCCTATGTTGCCATCTCCATAGGAAACTTTTGGGCCAGCCTTCTCCACATACTCTGATAGCAGGGCTTTATTTCCAGTCATGTGTCCTGAACATCCACTGTCCACGACTAGGATACTCTCCCTGATGCCCTGTAATCACAAACAATTACTGAAGATTAGATTTAAGGATCCAGACTTGATTGGATCCTTTGACTTTCTTAATTTTGTTAGCTTTAGCAGCGGAATTTACACTATCAGAGTTTAAGCTAACTTTTTCAGAGTTTACACCTGCAGAATTAACTTTAACCCATTTCAAATTAGGTTTCTGTTCATAGTAGTTGTGATAAATGGCATGATAATTTCTGTAAGTATAAATTGAATGTCAAGTACTTCCACAGTGTTTGCACAAAGTCTGTGGTCTAGGTTTGACATTATTCTTCTTAACTCCAGACTTAGAGGGTAAAGAATTAATGTCTTTGTTCTTCCGGTAGAAACTAGCAAGATGATTAGTACTACCATAGTTATGACATGTTTTTCTAGGTGCAAATGTAGCAAACATTGGCTTTTTTTCTGCTGTAATGCCTACTTTACCATTTCCGTTCTTCCTAGGTATTTTCTGTTTCTTGACAGATTTTAACTATTTAAGCTTATGCTTGAGTTGTTTATCTGTCATTAAACCAATATTAACCTGTTTAACACTAGTTTTTACTGGTTCTTTCTTAACAGCTTCTTTTCCACATTCAAACCTAGGTTCACTTATTCCATTAACAAATGTTCCAAATTTCTTAGGTGGAAGAGGTGGTCTAATCTTGACTGTATTCTGAAACCTAAGTTCATCTTCCTCAGAATAACCTATACCTACAGTGTCAGATTGAAAAACTTCTTGAGTGTCTTTTCCAGAGTGAGTCCAAGTTTTAATAATGTGATTTGCCTTCTCCAATTCAGATTCTAGTTGTTTATACTTACTTAACAACTCTTGTTCAAGATAGACAGCATCATCTCTCTCCTTTTGAACTTGCTACATGTTAGCAAGTTTCTCTTCTACAACCTTATTTCTCTCTTTGAGTTCAGAATTCTCAGTTTTGATTCTCTCATTCTCTAAAGTCTGATCCCTATAACTGATATGCAAAGCCTTAAGATATATTCTCAATTCAGTTATATCATCAGTATTATAAGCATAGGTAGTTAGAGGTAACTTGTTTCCAGAATCTTCAGCTTCATCAACAGTAGTAGCCATGAGAGCATAGTTCACATCCTCATCTGAGTCAGAGGTGTCTGCCCAATCTCTGCCTTTAGTGAAGAGTGCCTTCTCAGTTTTACCCTTCTTGCACTCAGGAGCAGAGTGACCTATCTCCTTACACTTGTAGCATTGAATCTCGGACTTGTCTCTCTTCCCAGATTTAGTATCCTTTCTCTCAGATTTGCGGAAATTCTTCCTGTCAGACTTTGAATCATTCTTGGAGTATCTCTTCCCCTTCTTGAAGTTCTTGAATCCCATCTTCTTGAAGGTCTTTACCATCAAAGCAGCCATTTGCATCATTTCCTCATCATCTTCAGAATCAGATGATCCATCTGTGTTTGAGTCAACATCAGAGTTTGATGACTCACTTTCAGAATGAATGACCAAAGCTTTTCCTTTTGCTTTCTTCCTTGATGCCTCCTTCTTTGAGGGTTATTCTTCAACTCTTAGAGCAACAGACTTTGACTTCCTACCTGATCTTCTACTTTTCTGTTCCATTTCCAGTTCATGAGTCTTGAGCAACCCATAGATCTCATCAATATCAGTGTCAGCCAGATCATAGTTGTCTCTAATAGTGGTTGTTTTAACATCCCACTTTTCAGGTAGAGAAAGAAGAAACTTGAGATTTGAATCTTCTAGATCATATTCTTTATTAACCAGTGACAGATCATTGAGTAGCTTACAGAATCTGTCAAAGGTTTCTGTCATTGATTCTTCAGATCTAGCCTCAAAGTGTTCATACTCCTGTGTGAGTATGTTCCTTCTATTCTTCTTGATTGCAGCAGTTCCCTAACATCTAACCTCCAGGGCATCCCAGATCTCTTTTGTAGTTTTACAATTGATCACTTTGTTAGACATACATTATCCAATGAACTATGAAGCAGATGTCTAGCCTTTGCATCCTTAGCAATGGATGAAATGTCCTCAAGAGTCAAATCTTTCTTCTCCTTCGGAATAGATTTAGCTTCCTGTCCAGCAGTAACAACAGATAATTTTGTAGGCTTATGAGGGCCTTCATAAATTCTGTCAAGATATTCTGGATCTGTAGCCTCCAGAAACATAGCCATTTTCACCTTCCAGGTTGAGTATTCTGCTGGCCTGAGAATAGGAACCCTGATTGTCTCATATCGGCTCACAGTTGTAGGTTGAGCCTTCTCAGCACTAGAGCCTGTTGTTGGAGGAGGAATTTCTGCCATTGATTATAGTTGTGTGTGTGTGTGTGGATCTTAAACTGTATTAAATTAACAGATTGGCTCTGATACCAATTGTTAGGCCGAATACACAATTATAATCGACTAAGTATGAGCGAATAACAATAAGTTCTTAAAAGACTTTAAAAACTGTTTTGAAATTAACTCCTCTCTCAGTGATGTAAAATATCACAGAGAGCTGCTTAGGTTACAAATGAAATGATATTGCGTTACACGATCGATACCCTTCTAGGGTTAACCTAACTGTATTTATAAAATATACAGCTGCTATACAATCGATAATTGATTATCCTATAAATCAGCTATACAAATATTATCAATTACGATTGCTACACGTTTTTCTAGTCAGCACGACTTCTTTGACAGCTATCCAATCTTCAAAGATATTCGCTTCCATAATTATCTTCAATAATTCTGTTACTGACCAGCAAACGCTTCTCCAGACAGAGTTTGTTCTGTCGAGCTTCCAACTGTCAGAGTTTAACTAAACTCTGACTGCTTCCAGTTTCAAGTTAAACTCTGTTTTTCCCTGTAAAACTTAAACACTGATATTAACCACATCAATTATATTTAACAATATCTGTATTAAATATATATATATAATTTTATAAACTACGCACACGAGTTTAATTAAAACAATGTTGTTAAAAATATAATCAAACATGTATTATAATATTTTATTATTTTCTATAATTTATATTCCTACTAATTAAAAAATAAATATGAAAATATGGATAATAAAATAAAAAATATTAAAAAAATCCGTGCATCACACGAGTGGTAAGCTATATAGTAAATAATTACACAAAATGTGGAAAACACTTACAATATAGAAAATTTTATATAAAAATCGAAGAAATGTCTACATATTAGATAATTTTCACTTTTTCTATTAAATAAAAGTTTAAAAAAAAACAATTTTATGTAATATTTATATATATACGTTTATATTTTAAAGTAACAATTCAAAATAAATAATTACAATATTATTTATATACATGAGATTTATAAAGTTAAAAAATTATTTTAATAATAAATATATATATATACACAACTTAAAATTTTAACAATAAAATATAATTAAAAAGTTTGCAAGCACCATGCATAGCACGGGTTATAGGCTAGCAATCTATCTATATTATATTATAAAAGATGAAACATTAAATGTTTTGGTACGGTACGGTATAGTACTTGCCTTATTTAATTGTTTTACTTTATTATCTTAATTATTTTGCTTAATTATAATAAAACAAAGGCTTAATGACCTTTTAGCCCTTGAAGTTTTATACGAAATACCTATCAGCCCTCAATGTTTCAAAACGTTCCTTTTAACCCCTGAAGTATCCGTAAAGGTCCAATTAACCCTTGTACCGGTACGAAAAATTGTAACGATACGTATCGGATGGGCAAAATAGACATTACATGTGTCCGTTACAATTTTTTTTTTTTTAATTTGTACCGGTATAAGGGTTAATAGGACCTTTCCGGATACTTCAGGGGCTAAAAGGTACAACATATTAAACTTGAGGGTTTGATGGGTACAAAAGGTCATTACTATTTCTTCTAGTTTAATTCAGCCATCACTAGTTTTCTATACGTGCTTTGTTTTTCCGGAAATATAACATTTTTCACAAAAAATTAATAATAATCCTAATTATAATATTTCTTCATCCAAATTCTTTTGAGGATACCCTGTTTATGATACAAAAATAATTTTATTCTTATATTTTTAATTTTTGCACTCACATAACAATCTCTCTGAAGAACCCTTCAAATCATCCCATTTTTTAAGTATTATTATGAGAACTCTCGAATAAAAAATCTCATTTTTTAAAATATTACACATCATCGTATATGTATATGGACAATGTTACAAATAAAAAATCTAATTTACAAAATTTAATACAAATATAAACTTATAAATAAATAAATATATTCAATATATTTTTCCTTGCGTAGCACGGGCAATTTAGTTTTGGGAAACAATGTTCACACGCACCTGATTCTTATCAAAAATCATTTTGTTTCCTTATTTTGTTTGCTCAATTTTATTGTAAAACATTTTGTTTGATGTTTTTTGTCCAAAAAAAGAAAAGAATCCATTAAAATAAAATTAAAACTCTTTTTTTTTCATTAAAAGCATTCTTTTTCCCTCTAAAGTCATATGTAACTGTACCCTTCCTTTTAAGTCGAGCCTTTAATTTTGTAAAATAATTATTTATTTTATTGTCTTGTAGACAACGTAATCTCGGATTTTCTTTTACTTTATTAGGTGTGATAATTTAGAGATTCTAAGATTTTTAGTGTAAATTTGAAGAGAATACTAGATTATAATTCGTGTTACACAACATTTTTAAAAAATTATTTAATGATAATAACAATAGTAATGATAATAGTAATAGTTATAATTACTTATAATAAGGAAAATGATATTATATTTAAAATCAAATAATTGCAACACTTAATTGCAACACTTAAAATATCATTAATGTAATTTATAGTATTTATTGAAATTATATTTATAGATGTAGCACGGGTTATAATTTAGTTAATTTTAAAGTTTGTATAAAAATTTTCTATTATAAAAAAAAGAATCAAATATTAATATGGATCTTATGCGAACCATATACGAATCTAATATGAAAAATAATTTCCAAACATAAATATGGATCCCGAAACTGAGATAAGGGCTATCCACTAATTTATTATATATTGATAGATATGGATTTATTTGATTACAAAAATATCCTTATACAAAAGTAGTCAATTAAGTTCATATGGTGATTTCGTAGTTAAACACCTACGTTACTGAATTTAATATTCTTAATTTATTCGTTTTGTCATGAAATAGAATTTGATCTTCAATTACAAATTTTTTTTTTTTTTTTCATTTTAAGATTTGCTAGTGGTAAACAAAGAGAGAAGAGTGTATGTAAGTCTTACTCGAGGGATATGGAGATAGTGGTGGCTGAATTAAACTAGAAGATATAGTAATGACCTTTTGTACCCATCAAACCCTCAAGTTTAATACGTTGTACCTTTTAGCCCCTGAAGTATCCGGAAAGGTCCTATTAACCCTTATACCGGTACAAATTAAAAAAAAATTGTAACGGACACATGTAATGTCTATTTTACCCATCCGATACGTACCGTTACAATTTTTCGTACCGGTACAAGGGTTAATTGGACCTTTACGGATATTTCAGGGGCTAAAAGGAACGTTTTGAAACATTGAGGGCTGATAGGTATTTCGTATAAAACTTCGAGGGCTAAAAGGTCATTAAGCCTAAAACAAAACACAAAATTTTCTCAAAATATTACACGCCGCTCTTCTCAACACTTCTCTTAAATAATAACTAAAATCTCTTAAACAAAATTTTTCAGATATTACCTTTTCCAACTTGTTTAACTAAAATCTTTTTCTTTCCAAAAATATTGTTGCTCTAATTAATGAAAAAAACTAATAATATTATAATTACTAACTAGCCTATACCTGTGCAAGGCAAGGGTTATATAAGATTTTTTGCATATGATTTGAATTTTTTAAAAATATTACAATACAAAATAATAAAACCTATAATCATATTAATCTGCCCTTTTTAAAATTTCCAAAATATTGCTAAAATTTATTAAAAGTATTACAAAAATTTTTCTAAATATTATATTACTAAATTGATCAAATGTATTAATACATCAACTAAAGTTATATACTGTGAATATAATCGAAATCTTGGTCACCCGTGTATTTTTTCAATTTCTTCTGCAACCGTACTAAAATCTTAAAATAGTTCATGTAATATTTACATTTACCAAAAAAGATAAAGGAAAATACATGTCAAATATGCTGAATCATAATTCCTTCCTGATCAAAGTGCCAGAGTACTCTGTGAGCAGCAGATCTTATCTTATTAGTATACGTGCGTGGTCACTGGTGAGATTTTTGTCAGAATGGTTCCATTTGCAGTTATAAGCTTTGAGCTTGTGTTCATAGTATAGTTTCCTGGTGACTAGTGAAGATGTTGTAGCACATGGTTCCATTCGCAATGTTCCTTTGCATTGATCTCTATTATGTTTAAAAAATGCAGTTATAATAGTCATCGTACTGGATGCGTTACACTAAGTTGTAGGTTATATGCAATCAAATAAAGCTCCAGGACACAATGCAGAACGAAATTTGTATAGGAACCATGTAATGATACTATATTGCAACTATTTGAGACACTAATCTACAGCCCTATGGCTAATTAGCTGGTGATAAGCAGAGTTAAGCATGCTACACTTCGTAACATGCTTTATTCATGAGTTAACTACTTACAGTATTTTTAATGTTGCAGATGATTTTATTTCCAAAGCAGACTAACACAATAACACAGAAATCTACATGATTACTTCAAGGAAAAATTTGGATTATATTTTAGATAATATTGCATATTGGAACACTAATATAACCTGAATATTTAATTGGATTATATTTCAAGAGTCTTTAGAAGTCATGTGGGATTTGGAATATATAGAGATACAGCAAGTTATCATGCAAAATATTTAATGCTCCCTCAATTAACACTTAATAGACATTGTATTTCTCAATAGCCGTGGGTAATATTACAGGTGCCAAATACTCATGTAAGCTAGTAAAATCAAGACAGACAACATCAAAATGTTAGACAGACTTTGTTAAAATGGCTGATTGCATAAATCCCACCATCACACAGTCAGGTTCTAAATTTTATCCCAAATTATCCAATACATAAATTTACTTCCTAATAACAATCTATTGCTAGATGCCTTACAGATTATGTTAATAACAGGAACTTATACTATAGTAAAAGATTGAATCTTCCAACAATCAAAATGGGCAATAACACCAAAATGCTGCTTGAAAGTAAATGTGAGCTTTGGTATTTATGTCCAAACCAAATAGTCTCATGCGAGGTCCCCCTTCGAATGTTTCTAGAAGAAGTTTGTTTAGGCTTCCTGGAACTGTGAGATCTCATCAATTAGTCTAGGCAATCCCTTCTGTTATTTTAATTGTTTGCATATGTCCTATTCAACGCACTGTTAGCTTAGTTGTTTAATAATTGGGCCAACACATGTAGTTTTCAATATGCCAGTTTGTATGTAATTTGAGTAACTTATTAGTTGCTTGTTAATTTTGTTTAAGATTCAAAAGTTAGTTTTTTTATATTGGTAAAAGTAATTGTTTTTAAAGCATCTACCAAGGTTTGCAAGGTCAGGAGCTCAAACCATTGTATTATTAACAGTAAGTACTTGTTTGAGATTTAAGTATTTGGTTATTGTTCAAAGTACTACGCTAACCTTTGTTCTTTTAGTTGGCAATTCGCAAGTAAATATTTGGTGTGGAGCCGTGTGCAATATCACAGAAGCAGAGTCGGGGACAAGTCCTTCCAATTGAAGACATGGATGTCCGTAGAAGAAAGGAACACCAAAAAGGCCAGCAGAGGACATCACACAGAAGCCTTGGACAGCCATTGAGGCTAAGGCGTTAACTGACTTCGTGGTTGAATGTACCATTGGCAACCAAGAAGTCGGGGGGCAGGAGGTAGTACCCCAAGCAGGAAGTGAACTTCAGAATAAGAATGATGATACCGGAAGGAATGGTGGACGCTCTATTTTGATGGAGCATCAAAAACAAAATCAAGTGATGCAGGCCTAGTCTTGCAATGCCCCGATGGGCTCAAGTTATCCTAGTAGGACTTAGCTTCATCTAGTAAAAGCAGAAATAAGGTTCATTGAAACCATTGCAGAGCATGTTGCTCCGAGTAGGATAATAGTACTCTATCACCCGATGAGTGCAAGTCAAGGATGAACGAGTACCGAAAATAAAAGAATAACGAATGGAAAACAAACAAATGCATAGGTGAAGATCCCAAAGGGTCAAAGCCATGAAAGGCCAAGGATGTTAAGGACTAGCTACTCTTCAATACTTATTAAGGACCTGGATTAAGGATCCAAGGATGAAGGCCAATAGATAACCTTAAGAAAGGATTAAGAAGTTCAAGCAAGCTCTCGTCTCAGAAGTTTAAAAGGCAAGAAGCCAACGGGATTGCATTTATCGAAATCTATATCGAGGAATCAACCCCGAATCCTAGGTTGAAGAACAGAAGCTGTTAGCCATGAAGGCCAAGGTTAGTTATGAAGGCCAAACTTGAGGGGGGGTCATGAACCTCCAATTAAGATCCAAAGGTTGAAACTTCATGTTGACTTGAAAACCAATATGTAATTTTGAAAACCTCTTAGGGAAGGTTCAAGACCTCGTGGGGCTAACCAGAAACCCCCTGGCCTTGGACCAGCAGCTCTGATAGATATTTCGGTGATTTAAAACACCATCGAGATTGAAAACCCTTGATCTCAAACTTTGGCGTTCAACCTTTGAACATCGAAGTTCAACACCCAAGACCAAGACAAACATTGAAGCCATGACGGCCAAGCGAGCTGAGAAGTTACTTATATGGGATCATCTTTGAAAGAACCCCTGAAGGGCAAGTTGATAGCATTCTTGCAAGAAAATATCGATGTGTTTGCTTGGACTGTAGCTGATATGCCAGGGATTGATCCCCAACTCATAACTCACAAGTTGAATGTTGATCCGGGGCGGAAGATAATAAAACAGAAAAGAGAAATTTTGCTCCTGAAAGGCAGGAGGCCATTAAACAAGAAGTTGACAAACTCTTAGAGGCTGGTTTGTTGAAGAGCTTCAGTTTCCCGAATGGTTAGCTAACCCGGTGATGGTCAAGAAAGCGAATGGAAAGTGGAGGATGTGTATAGACTTCACTGATTTGAATGATGCATGTCCAAAGGATTGTTTTCCCCTGCCAATGATAGACATGTTGATAGACGCCACAACTGGACATGAGATGTTGAGCTTCATGGATGGGTTCAACGGCTACAATCAGATTAAGATGCACGAGGATGACATCCCTAAGGTATCTTTCATAACTGACTTTGGTGTTTTCTGCTATATTGTTATTGCTTTTGGTCTAAAGAATGCAGGAGATACTTACAAACGATTGGTGAATAAGATATTCGCCTATCTGATTGGAAAAACCATGGAGGTCTATGTTGATGACATGTTAGTCAAGAGCCTACTCAAGGCAGATCACATTAAGCACCTCAGAGAGGCATTCGAAGTGCTGAGGCACCACAAGATGATGTTGAATCCAGCCAAGTGTGCTTTTGGAATTGGGTCTGGAAAGTTCTTGGGTTTGATGGTTTCGAAAATAGGCATAGAGGCCAATCCCGACAAGATCAAAGCAATCTTAGACATGGAACCACCCTGTTCTGTGAGGGACGTAGAGAAGTTAACCGGCAGAGTGGCCGCTCTAGGGAGATTCATCTCTAAGTCTGGTGATAAGTGCTTGCCTTTCTTTCAAGCATTGAAGAAGGTGAAAAATTTTGAATGGACTAATAAAAGCCAAGAGGCCTTTGAACAGTTGAAGAAGCACATGGCCGAAGCCCCGTTGTTGGCCAAGCCAAGTCCCGGAGAGACTCTTTATCTGAATCGAGCAGTGTCTGAACAAGCATTGAGTATCATCCTCATTAAAGAAGAGAACAAGGTTCAGAGGCCCATCTACTATGTAAGCAAGGTGCTCCACGGAGCCGGGTTAAATTACTCATCCATCGAGAAATTTGCTTTGGTATTGATTACAGCTTCAAGGAAACTACGATCGTACTTTCAGTCACATAAAATCGAAGTCCTGACGGACCAGCAATTGAGGAACATATTGCACAGCCCGAAAACAAGTGGAAGATTGATTAAGTGGGCAATAGAACTTGGAGAGTTTGACATCACGTACAAGCCTCGAACGGCCATCGAGGCTCAGGCATTGGCTGACTTCGTGGTTGAATGTACCATTACAACCAAGAAGTCGGGGGGCAGGAGATGGTAACCACCCCTGAAAGTGGAGATAAAGATAAAGAACTTGTACCTGAATCAGAAGGAATATTGGGTGCTCTATTTTGATGGAGCATCAAAAACAAAATCTAGTGGCGCATGTTTAGTAGCCCCGATGGGTTCGTAGTTGAATACGCTTTGAAGTTGGACTTTCCTACTATCAACAATGAAGCTGAATATGAGGCATTGATAGCTGGCTTAGGCTTGGCAAGAATCATGAGGGTCAAAAATCTCAAGGTCTGTGGAGACTCAAGGCTTGTAGTATCACAAGTGAATGGCGAGTTTGAGGCCAAGGATGAAACCATGGCAAAATATCTAAGGATCGTGAAGGGTGTTATGACCCAATTTGAGGAATGCTATGTGGAGCACATCCCAAGAGAGGAAAACGTTAAGGCTGATGCCTTGTCCAAATTCGCTTCCTCTGAAATAGAGAATTATGCAGGGAGTGTTTACTTCCAGGTCTTGAAGGCCCCGTCCATCAACTCTAAGTTGATAGCACCAATTAATCTAGGAAGCTGTTGGATGGATCCCATCAAAGCTCACCTTGAAACTGGATGGCTTCCTGACGATGCCTTGGAGGCACGAAAGTTGTCAGTAAGAGCATTGAGATACACCCAGATCGAAGGCATTCTCTACAAGAGATCGTTTGTCATCCCATACCTGAAGTGTTTAAGGCCCCATGAGGCAAGAGAAGCGCTGGAAGAAGATCATGGAGGGATCTGTGGACAACACTTGGGGGGCAGAGCCCAGGCTCACAAGATCACTCGTCTAGGATTCTATTGGCCAGAGATGTTGGCTGATGCAAAAAATTATGTTAGAGGTGTGAGAGGTGCCAAAAGCACGCTCCGATTGTAAGGCAGCAGCCTGAGATGTTGACCTCGATCAGCTCCCTATTCCGTTTGCAATGTGGGGAATGGATATACTTGTTCCCTTTCCCGTAGCATCTGCACAAAGAAAGTTTTTGATAGTAGCCATCGACTACTTCACTAGGTGAATTGGGGCTAAACCCCTAGCCAAGATAACCACCAAGCAAGTTGCCCAGTTCTTTTGGGAGAACGTGATCTGTAGATATGGAATCCCGCGAATCCTTGTGACGGATAATGGGACGCAATTCAACAATGAAAAATTCAAGAAGTACTGTGTGGAAAATGCTATTGATCTTTGTTTTACTTCAGTAGCACACCCGCAAGCTAATGGACAGGCAGAGATAGCCAATCGGATAATCCTTGATGGACTGGAGAAAAGGGTCGAATGCTCAAGAAACACTTGGGTGGATGAGTTACTGCTTATACTTTGGGCATATCACACCACTTGCAAAGTGACAACTGGAGCGACCCCATTTTTTGTTGGCTTATAGAGCCGAGGCAGTTGTGCCCCTAGAAATCATGCATGCATCACCTCGAGTTGAGGCATATGAGCAAGAGACTAATGAAGAAGGCAGGAGGCTTGCCCTAGACCTAATTGATGAGGTTAGGGATGAAGCAAATGCCCGGAATGGAGAGCATCAGAAGAGAGCATCCTTCCACTACAACCTAAGGGTTAAGAAGCGGTTCTTTCGGCAAGGCGAATTGGTTCTAAGGAAGATAGAAGCTTCTGGAGTTGGTCAGAAGGGAAAGCTAGCCCCTAATTGGGAAGGGCCGTATCGAGTCAAGAAGACGCTAGGATGAAGATCCTACAAGTTGGAGACCTTGGATGGGAACGAGGCCAAACATCGTTTATAGATGAATCGTTATAATTCATACAAGCCGGAGAAGAAACAATTGATATATTTGCTAAAGTCACGAAACAGACGACCTTCGAAAGGATGATTGTGCTTAAGAAGTTAAGTAACGAGTTTAGCCTTAAGCACAAGATTAGCAGTGCTAATCATGAATTAAGGTGTAATACCGATAGAAGTCACGGGTGACCAAAATACTAAATTAGAGATTGAGATCCAGCTTCTGGATCCCTAGGATCGAGATCCAGCTTCTGGATCCTTGAAAGTCACGAGTGACCAAAATACTAAATTAGAGATCAAGATCGAGCTTCTGGATCCCTAGGATCGAGATCCAGCTTCTGGATCCTTGAAAGTTACGGGTGACCAAAATACTAAATTAAAGATCAAGATCGAGCTTCTGGATCCCTAGGATCGAGATCCAGCTTCTGGATCCTTGGCCGACCACCTCCCGGCCGACCACGAAGGATTCGGGCCGTTTGGCCGACCACCTCTCGGCCGACCACGAAGGAATCAGGCCAAAATCAGGATCCTTGAAAGTCACGGGTGACCAAAATACTAAATTAGAGATCAAGATCGAGCTTCTGGATCCCTAGGATCGAGATCCAACTTCTGGATCCTTGAAAGTCACGGGTGACCAAAATACTAAATTAAAGATCAAGATCGAGCTTCTGGATCCCTAGGATCGAGATCCAGCTTCTGGATCCTTGGCCGACCACCTCCCGGCCGACCACGAAGGATTCGGGCCGTTTGGTCGACCACCTCTCGGCCGACCACGAAGGAATCAGGCCAAAATCATGATCCTTGAAAGTCACGGGTGACCAAAATACTAAATTAGAGATCAAGATCGAGCTTCTGGATCCCTAGGATCGAGATCCAACTTCTGGATCCTTGAAAGTCACGGTTGACCAAAATACTAAATTAGAGATCAAGATCGAGCTTCTGGATCCCTAGGATCGAGATCCAGCTTCTGGATCCTTGGCCGACCACCTCCCGGACGACCACGAAGAATTCGGGCCGTTTGGCAGACCACCTCCCGGCCGACCACGAAGAAATCGGGCCGTTCGGCCGACCACCTTCCAGCCGACCATGGTGTGGCCGACCATGGTGGCTTGGAACCCTCTGGCCGATCACCTTGTGGCCGATCACGAGCTACTCCGTGGTCCGGCCGATCGTGGGGTAGTTCGTGGTCCTGAATCTCGATTTTTTCAGCAAACCTCGGATAGTTTCTGATCCTGAATCTCGACTTTTTCAGCGAATCTTGGATGATTCTCCTTGAGATCACGGATGATTTCAGATCAAGACCAAGATTCTTGATCCTTAAGATAACAAAGTCACGAATGACCAAAATAGTGATTTGAGATCAAGATCAAGTTTCTTGATCCTTGAAATCAAGATCAAGTTTCTTGATCCTTAAGATTACGGATGACTTGAGATCAAGATCAAGTTTCTCGATCCTCAAGACCACGGATGATTTTCAGGTCCGGGTTTACTAGCCGACCACCATAGGCCGACCAAGCTCCAAGGAGGGCGTCAGCCGACCAAGACTGATTTTCAGTCCTACACGGACTGTTGACGCTGTTCGGGCCATATCTTGAGCTCCGGGTATCAGATTTGGACGATCTTACAGTCCACGCAAAGATATCTGAGTTTTCTATAGTCTTGGAGACCACTAGCCGACCACCTCTTGGCCGACCAAGCTCCAAGGAGGGCGTCAGCCGACCAAGACTGATTTTCAGTCCTACACGGACTGTTGACGCTGTTCGGGCCATATCTTGAGCTCCGGGTATCAAATTTGGACGATCTTACAGTCCACGCGAAGATATCTGAGTTTTCTATAGTCTTGGAGACCACTAGCCGACCACCTCTTGGCCGACCAAGCTCCATGGAGGGCGTCAGCCGACCAAGACTGATTTTCAGTCCTACACGGACTGTTGACGCTGTTCGGGCCATATCTTGAGCTCCGGGTATCAGATTTGGACGATCTTACAGTCCACGCAAAGATCTCTGAGTTTTCTATTGTCTTGGAGACCACTAGCCGACCACCTCTTGGCCGACCAAGCTCCAAGGAGGGCGTCAGCCGACCAAGACTGATTTTCAGTCCTACACGGACTGTTGACGCTGTTCGGGCCATATCTTGAGCTCCGGGTATCAGATTTAGACGATCTTACAGTCCACGCGAAGATATCTGAGTTTTCTATAGTCTTGGAGACCACTATCCGACCACCTCTTGGCCGACCAAGCTCCATGGAGGGCGTCAGCCGACCAAGACTGATTTTCAGTCCTACACGGACTTTTGACGCTGTTCGGGCCATATCTTGAGCTCCGGGTATCAGATTTGGACGATCTTACAGTCCACGCGAAGATCTCTGAGTTTTCTATAGTCTTGGAGACCACTAGCCGACCACCTCTTGGCCGACCAAGCTCGAAGGAGGGCGTCAGCCGACCAAGACTGATTTTCAGTCCTACACGGACTGTTGTCGCTGTTTGGGCCATATCTTGAGCTCCGGATGTCAGATTTGGACGATCTTACTGTCCACGCGAAGCTAATTGAATTTTCTATTGTCTTGGACCATCCTTTGCCGACCACCTCATTTTTGGAAGGCCTTAGCCAACTGGAAGTGGATGCTGATGGTCCGTCAACCTTGAAAAATCACTTTGATATTCAGAACACCCCTGACTCGCTTCATACCTCACTAAAGTGGTTCAGAACATTGAAACACGTTAGTGATGATTCAAACATGACAATGATGATTCAACATTTTCAGAAAACGTCAGCCGATCACCATTTAGCGCCATTAGTGCCGATAACACCGTTGGTGGCGATAGCACCGTTAGTGCTGTAAGCACCGTTCGTGCCGATAGCACCGTTAGTGCTGTAAGCACCGTTAGTGCCGATAGCACCGTTAGTTCTGATAACACCGATAATGTCGTTAGCACCGTTTAGTGCCGATTAGCACCGATTAGTGTTGTTTAAGCACCGTTTAGTACCGATTAGCACCGATTAGTGTCGTTTAAGCACCGTTTAGTGCCGATTAGCACCGAGTAGTGTCGTTTAGTACCGTTAGTGCCATTTTATCCTTTTAACATTGGTTAACACTGTTTAAACATTATTTAAGGCTGTTTAGCGCTGTCTAGTGCCGTTTAGCGCCGTTTAGTGCCGTTTTATGCCGTTTAACGTCGTTTAAACATTGTTTAAGCATCGTTAAGGCTGATTAGTGCCGATTAGCATCGAATTAACATTGTCATGAACGCGTCGGTCGCTCCACGCTTTACATAAAGACAATACTCGTGAAACACTAGTGTACAAAGATGAACCCTGACCCAAGTCTCGAAAAAGGCCGTTAAAACTTCAACGAAAACCTGATCAGTTTTCCTAGAAGTTGGGGGGCAAATGATATGGGCTAAAAGTAAGCCCTAAAGACACATTTAATGTGGCATTAATTAGACCCGGAATGGTCCAAACTTGGGGCCCACCAGATGGGCCCAAACCCTATTTATAATATTAATTTCGTAATTAATATTAAGGGTAATAAACAGCTCAGCAAATAAGAGTCAAACAAGGATATTACTCTTGCCTGACTTAGCCTCCAAGATACATATTTCAACATGGAAACTGATTCCTATAAGGAAGAGATCTAGAACCTTCCTCAAGGAAGACTTATCCACCAAGTCTCTGACTCCTACCATAATTCTAGGGCTTCTCAGCCTATATAAAGGGTCTAACCCCTCATCTCAGAACCACGTTTTGGACACAGCTCCATACGTCACTTACGTCTTGGCTTAATCTTCGAATAAGGACATACAAGCCACTACGTCCTAGGTGAGCTCTCACCGCCTTAGCCTCGAGGGCACCATCACCTAGAACTATGTTGGCTTGATTCTCTAGTAATACAGAGATACGTAGGCATCTTGTGAGGACCGATCAGTCTCGAACGCAAGAACAGCCATTAAAGCTCGAAGCTCAACCACCCTTGCATTAATTACAAATCATAACCTAGTTTTTATTCCACAACAGTTGTATTAAATTTGAATTTTAAAAAAAGTATAATATTAAAAGGATGTAATTAAAAAGGATACAAATGAATTTTTTTTTAATCCTATTTAATGTATAAGATAATCCTTTTCAATGTAGAAAACCTACTTATATATGATTTAAATCATTGACATACACTTTTTCATATTTCAATATAAATGCACTTTTTAGTTTACATGTAAAAATATAGAATATATTTTTATATTAAATCCAACATTTTTTATTTATTTATTCTAAAATCCAACGATTCTTATTTATTTTGTCGTATTGACTACTAACTACCAAAATTTTGGATAAAATCTCTATTACACTTATTATTAAAACTCTACCTGGTTGTTAGTTGGACTATCTTCAAAAAATAACAAGGGTATTTTGATAATCCAAACGAAATATAAGTAGATTTTATAAATTAAATATAATTTTCAACGTAAAAAATCATCAAATTTCTTCTCTATTTTGTTTCTACGTAGTTTTAAATGGAAAATAATTGTTAAACCATCAATAAATTAAAAATTATTTTGTTAATTTCACGTGTGATGTAAAATCGTCAAATCATATTTTAAGAATTTAAGATAGAGCACAAATTTTAAATTAAACGTGTAAAATCTTATTATATATATATATATATATATATATATATATATATGTATGTATCAATTTCTTAATAACAATTTTATATATAAATTGATAACATATAAATATTAAAAAACTAATATAATTATAAATATTAAAAAAATCTTTATAAACTAATAATAATAATATTCTACAACAATCGAGATCGCACAAGTTCCTACGACTCTACGAGTACAACCACTACAACTACTGATTATTAAAATCTAATTAAAACAATTATATCCTCCATTTTGAAAATATTATAAGTATTTATATTTTTAAGATAATATTAAAAAAATTAAAAAAATTGTTCAATTATACATCTTATTATATCAATATCAATATATATATATATATATATATATATATATATATATATATATATATATATATATATATATAAAGGAGGATACGCGGGCGCTTAGGTGGTGCTCTAAAATCGTCTCAATCTATTTTTCTAATTTTTTAGAATTTTAGGACTTTAAACACTAACAAATATAAAAATATCTTTTAACATATTAGAATTAGGATAGGTGTTCGAATTTGTAGAGGAGAAAAGTTCGAATTTATAGTGTAGACATATAATTAGAAGTTCTATTGAAAGTAGAATATGTATTTATAAGGCATATGATTAAAAGTTCTATTGGAAGTAGAAAAGGAGTTCAAATATATAGAGAATAAGAGTTCAAATTTATATAAGGCATATGATTAAAAGTTCTATTGGAAGTAGAATGGGAGTTCGAATATATAGAGAATAAGAGTTCGAATTTATAGAAAAAACATATAATTAAAAGTTCTATTTGAAGTAGAATACATGTTTGAATATATAAATCAATATATAGAATTTTTGGACTTTAAACACTAACAAATGTAAAAATATCTTTTAACATATTAGAATTAGGATAGGTGTTCGAATTTATAGAGGAGAAAAGTTCGAATTTATAGTCAAGACATATAATTAGAAGTTCTATTGAAAGTAGAATAGGTATTTATAAGACATATGATTAAAAGTTCTATTGGAAATAGAATAGGAGTTCGAATATATAGAGAATAAGAATTCGAATTTATAGAAAAAACATATAATTAAAAGTTCTATATTGAAGTAGAATAAATGTTTGAATATATAAAGCAAACATATAATTAAATTAAATATTTTATTGGAAGTAGAATACAAGGATGGTGGTGACATCTTTTACGATCTTCTAGAATTATATATTTTTTATATAAGGTAATTATACTTCTATTAGGAAAATCAATATATATATATATATATATATATATATATATATAAAGGAGGATACGCGGGCGCTTAGGTGGCGTTTTAAGATCGTCTCAATTTATTTTTCTAATTTTTCTAGAGTTTTAGAATTTTAAATATTAATAAATAAATAAGAAACTATCTTTTATTATATTAGAAGTAAAAGAGGTGATTTAAGAGTTTAAGTTAGTGAAGAGAAAAGTTCGAGTTTATAAAGAAAACATATTAATTAATATATTCAAAGTAGAAAAGACCTACAAATTTATAAATCAACCCGAACTCTAATTTATAGGGAACACATTTAATTGGAAAAAAGAATCCAAATTGATCTCTCTCTATATATAGTCAATTCACAATTCTTATTTGCAATTTTGCACGATTGAGTAAGTTTTTCATTTTTAGATTTAGTTGTGTTTGCACTATTTTTTTATGTGTAATGGAAATTTATTTTTCTTGACATATATTTTATATGAATTTGTTTGTGCACAGGAACCCATCAAATTTATGTATTGGTAAGGTATATCCTATTTGTTATATGAATTTAACAGGATTATTTGGTTAATACTTGAGAGAATATTAATGTAGAAGGTAGAATGACAAACACCAGTGATCCCAGGTAGAGTTTTCGCTCCTGCAAAACCAAAATTGAGATGAAAGATAACAAGGTAAGTTATTAAATTTGTACTATTGAAAAAGTATTAGAGTTCTTTGTAATCGCGATAGCTACTTCATCAACTTCATCTTTGTTATAATTTATTTCATATTTTTATTCATAATTTTTTTAAATAAAATATAAAAAAATCTTTTACCATTTTAGGAGTAGAATAGGTGTTCGAATTTATAGATGAGAAGAGTTCGAATTTATAGGGAAGACATATAATTAGAGGTTCTATTGGAAGTATAATAAGTATTTATAAGACATCTGATGAAAAGTTCTATCGGAAGTAGAATAAGAGTTCGAATTTATAGAGAAAAAGAGTTCGAATTTATAGAAAAAACATTTAATTATAAGTTCCATTGGAAGTAGAATATGATTTTGAATATATAAATGAGACATATAATTAAAAAATTTATTGGATGTAGAATACAAGGACGGTGGTAACATTTTTTACAATATTCTAAAATTATATATTTTTTATAAAAGTTATTTATACTTCTATTAGGAATTTTTTTCATAAATTCAATACTAATCTCATAAAAAAAGACGTCGTATTTAAAAAGAAAAGAACTTATGTGTTAACATAATAAAAGAAAATTCTCATGCAGGAATCCTAAATAAATACAAGAGTATCTATAATATAAAGAGAAAATAATATGTTCTTTTATTTTCTAAACCTCCATAGATTTTAGAAAGCTTGGAGAAAATAAAATTGGAATTCACCCTATTTTTACGTTTTGATTTTTCGGAAAAAAGTTATATAAAATAAGTATAATCAATAACATGTAATGAAGTTGGAATTTCGATCCCTAACGAGAGCGGCTCGAAACGTGTTTAACAGGAAGACGGCTCCCTAGAAAAGATGTATCAGCTATTAGAATTTGATATTGCTGTTATAAATTTTTATCATTTTAAGGATTCGATTTTTGTGGATAAACATTGTTATACAAATAATATATGTAAAAGTTAGGATTTTGATCTTAATGAGAGAGCGGTACAAAAAATATAAGATGTATTTTCATCTTTTAAAATTCCATAAAAATTAGAAAGTTTAACGAATGTAAAAATTGGAATTTACTCTTTTTTAAGGTTTTAATTTTTAAGAAAAAAAGTAATTTCATAAGATAAGTGTGATCAATAATATGTAATGAAGTTAATATTTCGGTTCCAAATAAGAACGGCTCGAAACATGTTTTAACGGGAAGACGGTTCACTAGAAAAGATTATATTAGCTATTAGAATTTGATACTGATGTTATATTTTTTTATTTTTAGGGTTCGCTTTTTATGGATTAAAATTAAAATATAAATCTTTATTATATATGTTAAAGTTAAGATTTCGATTTTAACGAGAGAGAGGCTCAATCGAAAGAATCGTGTTTAACAAGAAATCGGTTCATTAGAAAAAATTATATAACTATTACGTAGTAAAATTTAATATTGATAATATCATATAACATAAATATGTATTGAATTTTTTTTAAAAGAATTTAATGCCGCCGCGAAGCGCAGCTTTATCGACTAGAATATATATATAAGAGGATACGCGAGCACTTAGATGGCGCTCAAAAATTGTCTCAGTCTATTTTTCTAATTTTCTTAGAATTTTTGAATTTTATATATTAATAAATAAGAAAATATCTTTTATCCTATTAGAAGTAGAATAGGCATTCGAATTTATAGATGAGAAGAGTTCGAATTTATAGGCAACACATTTAATTAGAAGTTTTATTGGAAGTAGAATACGTATTTAATTATAAGGCAAATGATTAAAACTTCAATTGGAAGTAGAATAGAAGTTCGAATAAACACTAATCAATATAAAAATATATTTAACATATTATAAGTAGAATAGGTGTTTGAATTTATAGATGAGAAGAGTTCGAATTTATAGGACATATAATTAGAAGTTCTATTGGAAGTAGAATAAGTATTTATAAGGCATATGATTAAAAGTTCTATTGGAACTAGATTAGGAGTTCAAATTTATAGAGAATAAAAATTCTTTATAGGAAAAACATATAATTATAAATTCTATTAAAAGTAGAATAGATATTTGAATATATAGAGGAGACTTATAATTAAAAATTTACTTTGGAAGTAGAATACAAGAACGGTAAAAGTCCTATTGGAAGTAGATTAGGAGTTCAAATTTATAGAGAATAAAAGTTCTTTATAGGAAAAAAACATATAATTGTAAATTATATTGAAAGTAGAATAGGCATTTGAATATATAGAGGAGACATATAATTAAAAATTTAATTGGAAGTAGAATACAAGAACGGTAGTGACATCTTTTACGATATTCTAAACTTATATATTTTTTATACAAGTTATTTATACTTTTCTATTAGGAAAAATTTTAATAAATCCAATACAAATTTCATAAAAAAAAGTATTCGTATTTAAAAAGAAAAGAACTTATGTGTTAACATAATAAAAGAACAATCTCATGCGGGAACCTTAAATATATACAGGAGTATCTATAATATAAAGAGAAATTAAGATGTTTTTTTATTTTTTAAAACTCCATAAATTTTAGAAAGTTTTGAGAAAATAAAAATTGGAATTCACTCTATTTTTAGGTTTTGATTTTAAGGAAAAAAAGTTATATAAATAAGTATCATCAATAATATGTAATGAAGTTGAAATTTTTATCCCAAACTAGAGCGGCTCGAAACGTAATTAACGGGAAGACGACTCACTAGAAAAGATTGTATCGGCTATTAGAATTTGATATTGATGTTATAAATTTTATTTCATTTTTAGGATACGATTTTTATGGATAAACATTGTTATACAAGTAAATATATATATATATAAATTATGGTTTTGATCTTACGAGAGAGCGGCTTAATAAGAATAACCATGTTTAACGAGAAAGCGGTTGATTAAAGAAAACTGTGTTGAATATTAAAATTTAATATTGATGATATAATAGAAAATCAATATATTTAAATTTTTTAGAACTTTAGGATTTTAAATATTAATAACTAAAAAAACCATCTTTTAACATTTTAGAAGCATAATAAGTGTTCAAATTTATTGAAAATAAGAGTTTGAATTTATAGAGAAGATATATAATTAAAAGTTTTATTGGAAGTAGAATAGATGTTTATAACACATATAATTAAGAATTTTACTGTAATTAAGATAGGAGTTCTAATTTATAAATAAGAATAGTTTGAATTTGTAATAACCGGGAATTTTCGAATAAATTTTCCTACTCGATATTTAAATTTTATTTAAGAGCGATGCACTAGTATATTTTAATTAGCGCGTTTTTGTAAATTTTTTTAAAAAATTTATATAGTCGTATGTAACTAAATATTATATAATATTATATTATATTTATTTGGTATTTATTAAAATTAGGAAAAATTTAGGAAAATATGATTTTAATTTTTGGGTCGAATTTATTTTAGAGAACAAATTAGAGTCTCGTTTTAATTAGCCAGCAGGGGAGAAACGAGATTATTATTACTGATTTGACTAATCAGATCGTTAGTTTCAAGAGGAGACAACATTTTTCGTTCACAAAACACGAGCTTTCTTTTCACAAAACACAACACTCTTTTCACAAGCCACGAAATGTTCCATCACTTTCTTTTTTTTAAGTCCCCCACGTTTTGTCTCCTTCAAATTATATAAACATATAATTTGAAGCCACCTACATAAACATCACACAAAACATGTACTTTCTTTTATTCCATCTCTTTCAAAGCCACAAACTTCTACTCCTCTTATTTTGAAAATAAAAAACACCCCATCCTTCTTTTTCCTGCAAAAGACACCATTCTCCTGCCTCTTTTAAACAAAAACTCGGACCATATATATATATATCTATACGAACAAGAGTTTTTACACAGGTAGTTTATTTTATTTTTCTATTAATTGTTTTATTTTTCGTTTTCGTTTTGTACTGGTAGGATCGATTTGGTTGTGTTGGTGAGGTAGGGAATTAGAGTATAAAGGTGGGATTGTTGTGGTGATGTCAGGGAAGTGTGAAAACGGAGAAGAGGAGAGAAGGAGGTTGAGGGAGATTCGAAGAGAGATGAGCGGAGGGAGATAGCGAGAGAGGGAGGCGGAGAGGAAGACGAGAGAGGAGAGAAAGAGATTGAGGGAGAGAGCGAGTGAGATGTTGAGAGAGGTAGAGAGGACAGAGATCGGAGAAGGGGAGAGATGAGAGATTGGTGTGCAAGAGAGAGTGAGAGATTGAGGCAGAGAGGTGGTGACGGGGGAGAGTACGGGCGACGAGAGGGAGATGATCGGAGTTGGAGAATAAGACGAGGGGAGCAAGAGATTGATTCCGGGAGAAAGAGAGGGGGAGAGAACGGAGAAGAGGGAGAGATGACAGACACAGAGAGAGAGAGAGAGAGAGAGAGAGAGAGAGAGAGAGAGAGAGAGAGATGAGAGAGAGAGAGATGCGGGGTGGAAGAGAGAGCAGGGGAGGGGGGTCGCGCGGCGGTGGTGGCGGCAAGTGGGCCCCACGCACCGCTGTTGTGCTTGTGGTTACCCTGTTTCTGGAATTAAACCGTATAATTGACTGTTGTATAATAATAATAATAAAATAATACAGTTGCCATTATATTAATTGTCGAACGTTTTAATCGGGAATTATATAAATAAATAAAAGGAGTTCAATTGGTTTCATTAAAATTGGAACATTATTTAATTTGGTTAGTAATAAATAGTTTAATAAAAATGGTAATTAATTAATTAATTAAGTGGAAATATTTTGTGATTATTTGGACGTAATTTAGAGATTTAATGATTCGTTGATAAAAAACGGGAATAATTCTAAATAAATAGAGTTAAATATGGTTTTATTTTGGAAGGCTGATATTTAGCATTCCCGGACTATTTTTGATTAACCGGATCGGATCAGATTATTTTAGAGGCTAAAATCGGAATAATATTAAATTATTTACGAGATTAAAAACGGATTATTCCCGTTATAATCGGTAACCCCTATTTTCGTTTTAAAGTGGGATTTACGGATATTAAAATAGCATACATTTTCTAGATTTAATTCCTGAGTTCGAAGAAAGAGTTATTATCCGGGAATTATTTTCCATTATTTATCGTAGAGATTTTCAAGAGATATTTTACTATTAGTATATTTTAATATTTAAATATTATATTATCGGATCAGGGATATTTTATTTTGACGAATCGCTCACGTATTTCTGGTTGCCATTTTTAGAGAATATTTCCCGAGCCGTAGATCGAAGCCAAGTTCACGGGTAGAGTATAAATTTTATCTGCATTTATTTGCACTACGAGATCGAGGCAAGTTCATTCCTACCCTTTTGGTTAATTCATTAGTATTTATTTTCGAGCTACCAATTATGAGATTTATTTTGCTACTTCTTATACTACAATAATTCTTTTGAGTATTATTTTCTCGTCACGATATTATTTTACTGTTTAGAGTAGTTTACTTGCAAATTATATCCCTTATAAGCGTAGAAGGAATTTCGTTGCTATCGGGTCGATCTTATTAATTCGAGACGACTACTTGATTGATTCAGTGGAACTAGCCTCATTTGTTTGAGCTAGTTAAATTCATTCTTTTCAGTCGAATTTATTGTACAAATTCGACAATATTTATTGATTATCTTTTAGTTGATTCATCTCTCGAATCAACAAATAAGAGTTATAAAATTTGGATCGTTAGAGTTTTACTCGTTGATCAAGTCAAAAATATTCTATTTAACGTTCATCAATTGTGGGTATTGTAAATATTCGAGTGGTACTATTTGTTCAGTACAACTAAAAATATTTCATTTTAAGGCTCTTCTCATTATTTCGAGATAGTTGCTTTTATTGTCAGGGCTTGGCATTTTGTTCGTGTCAACCAATAAAATATTATTATTGAGAGTTTTCATCAATCCATTGTTCGATTGGTGGCGCAATTGAGTCAAACTGGCAGTCCGCCAGATTATCAATTATTTTCCTGGAAGAATTATCTCAAGTTATCTGTTCATTAAATATTCGGGAATTCTGTGTTCTACTAGTCAATTTTGGGAAAGAGGCCCATTATAGAGAAAGAGAGACTTGTGTACCGTTATACGGACACGAGAATATTTAGGCACTATGTTGCCAGGGTTGAACTAATAACCCACTATGATGCTAGCATTCATACATATATATTATATTGTTGATATCGTATTGTAGCCGTGATCGGGCGAAGTGCGGTGTCATTGGAGGACGGTATTCACGGTCGGATAGTTGATCGCCCCATCGAGATATCGAGAGGTGGAAGACCAGTTTATTCTTAAATCATGAGTCACCAGAGTTATATCAATTGAGTCTTTCGAGTATTCTGTTTCGAGATGAGTATTGAGTCAATGCCAGATTGTGATATCCGATTTTAAAATTTTGAGTATTTCTTTCGGTAAATCTTATTATATTTATATACCGAGCAAGGAGAGAACTTGCTGAGCACCATAGTTGCTCATTCTTGCTTTACAACACTTTATTCAGCTGTCAAGATGTGACGCCCCGAGATCCGGGGTCAAGGATCCGGGCCGTCAAGGTCCAATTTCCGATCAATATCAATATCTCTGTAGTTTTTTTTTTTTTTTTTTTTATTTTTTTTTTTTATAAATAAGTAAATAAATAGGCAGTTGACCCCACACTAATACACACACACACCAGTCATATGCTCATAGAACAACAACCACAATATTTAAAAGTTTTAAAGTTAACAGTTATTACAAGCCCAGAATTTACTAAGTACATTGTTGAACAAAGCTTCTACAGGAAGCACTTCAACAACTAAAGTTTATTACAACTTACACCCTTAATTTACATAAGTATACTAAGCCCCTTCGCTTGTCACTACCTCGGGGATGGTCGCCAGCACTCGCTCAAAAGGTCGCCTTTCCCTTACCCTCTTGCGGGGTGTGGTACGTAGTATCGGCATGGGACCTAGCTGCTATATACATAAATAGCAAGAGTGAGCTATAATAGCTCAGCAAGATCATTCTGTAACTAAAATTTAGAATGTGAACAAGTATACATATATGTATAGGCATATGTAATAGCAGGAAACAATTAAAATCCTTAAGGAAGAGTAAAGCTCTTATTTAATAATACATCATCCACTCACTATTATAAGAAAGTAGTCTATATTAATATAATATCAGTTTTTCTTCATCTGTATCCATAATACCATCATCTCATATCGTTATTCTGATTTCAGTATTGAAATCCACAATAATATAATATCAGTTTTTCTTCATCTGTAACTATCATTCCCTCATCTCATATCATTATTCTGTTTTCAGTATAGAAATCTAATATAATATAATATCAGTTTTTCTTCATCTGTAATCATCATTCCATCATCTCATATCATTATTCTGTTTTCAGTATAGAAATCTGAAAACCATTGTCTACACTTTCTTTTTAAAAACATTGGGGATATCTGCTGTCGCCTGATACGTTAGGACGATGATCAGTCGCCTAATCGTACCTGCTCTCTCTTTACTACCGGTAGAAGGAATGAAGATCATCCCTGGAGGAAGGCCACCTGCTAACATCCTCCCTTGGCATCTTCGTGCCGTAATAAAAATAATAAATGCTGGACTGTGTCGCACACAGCCCTGACACAGCCACTTACGCAAGTCTGTTGCAATCCCCCTCTTTATCACATCATTATTCTCTTTTCAAAATATCATTTCCATTTCCATTTTCTCACTTTCATTTTCACATATCATTCTCTCATATCATTTCCATTCTTGCACATTACTTCTATAAAATATATATATATATCATAAGGCTTTGATTATGATTCAGACCTCTCTTTCAAATTCAGAAATCAAATATACTTTTATATTCGTAAAATATTCCATCTATTTTAAGAGTGATGCATGTAAATCAAATAATGTTTAGTAAACCACTGATACTTAATAAGAACATTTTTAATATAATATTATAACCATATAACCCTCGATAACAACTGATACCATTCTCTCTTATTCTCTTAATCAGAAGGCATGTTCAGTTCATGCATAATCATCTTTATACATATCCATCTCATACTCTCATTCATATTCATATACATCTTATACTCATATCCATATTCATATACATCTTCAGATATCTTTCTTTTCAATATTAATACTCAAGGAAGACAATTTCTTCACAATATAGTAATAATAGCATCACATATATATTTCACAAAATCAAGTTTCTTTATGAAGATAAGTAGTTTTACAAATAGGGATAGAAGAAATCTTGCCTCGGTTTCGATATCCTGACGATATGGCTCGTCCCTCTTCCGGAGTTTCTATAAACACAAAAGGACCGTCGTTAGAACCACATCTCTTACTCACTACACTCTTGTATAACATTACCTTTTGAAATTTTAATATATATTTAAAGTATTCTTATTACCCCAAAGGTTCAAGAACTTAACCATTTATAACCTAAGTCGAAGTTTCAGGGGTTTTCACCATTTTCCTTAACGACCACACTTAACTGTAAAAATTCTCAGAAAATATGGATTTCGAATTTTAACGTAAGGTCAACTGGAAATAGTTCTTTGACCACACTACTACCATATCCCAAAATTTCGTGACTTTTAACAATGTTAAAGTATGGTAATTGTAACCTCAAGTTTGATACATTTACAGTTTCTCGGTTTCTGAACCGCTTCCACTAAAACTGACTTTTCTCCTAAACCGTTCATCAGATTTTAACGCACCTTATATCAAAACGATCTATGAACTAAGCTCTATCATTTCATAGTTAATTAGGGACCTGGACAGTAGGGTATCATACGGATGCAGGGGGTCCAAAACAGGGCAATTTATATCCTAACGAAAATCGGGCATTATAACGGCTATAATTTCGTACTTTCCAAAATCAAACTCCTCCAAAATCAATCATCAAACACAATAATCCTCACCTACACCATGTGGTATGCTTCACCAGCCATGGTTACAAGTCCACAACACATTTCCATAATCATTCAAACACATATAAACAACTATAACATCATAAACATAACCTTTATACCACTTAATCACTAAACATAACATTATCCATCATAAACACAAAAGGGCAAGGGTTGTTATACCTTTTTGAAGCTTGAAGAACACTTAATAATCCTTAGTAATCCTTGGACACACCTTGAACAACCTTGAATTAACTAAAAGATCCATAAAAACAAAGTTAACTCTAAGATTCTACTATTCACTACTATTCATCAAGTGACTTGAATGATTTTATTACCTATGAAGAAGATGATGATTGGCTTTGAAACTTTGTGAATATCTCTTTCTAACCTCCAAGAAACTCCATGAATTTTCCTTAGATTTGTAGTTGATTTTTGCTAGGGTTTTGATTTTCCTTTTTCTCTTTTTTTTTCTTTGTGCCGAATGGAAAGATGAGGAAGGGGGAGAGTTCTTTTGCTTCTTTTTGATCTTATCTTACTAATCTCTTGTTAATCTAGTGTATGGTGGAAGCTTGGTAGATATTTTTGTGGTTTAATCCTTGCCAAAGTACTAATTTGCCCTTAAAACAAGTTAGTGGATGGTGATGTCACTCATGATGTCATCCAATGCATCCTTTAATCTTTTTTCTTGATTTTCCTAAGTAATTTACTAGCATTCTTGGTAATAATAATGTGGTATATATCCTTGTTATGTTATAATCTTGGTTGTTTAATCTCCATACTCGTCTAATTGTGGTTCGTTTCGAATGTACCTCATTATCTCAGTGGTTTTGAAACCATTTAACAATCCAATTTCCTTTGGTATTTCTTAACTTAATAATCCCTAGGTTAAATCTAAATTCACTAATTCCTCAATATATAATTCTTATAATGTTTCCATGCTCCTTAATATCCAATAGAAGCTTATTCGAAATCAAAATCCTCAAAATCCATGCTTCAGGAATTTCTGAAATCTAACGTCATTTCGAGTCACTTATTTCCATTGTACGACACTAATATGGTCTCTGTTTATTCATTTTATGTTTCCATTATAGGGTACCTATATACCATTTCTCTAAATCCTCGGAATTTACTATTCATGTGACCACTGTAACATTACTGAAGTTAGGGTTATTACATCCTTCCCCCCTTAAAAGGATTCCGTCCCGGAATCATGTTGGAAATGTCCATAAGTATCTTTCTCCTTCACACCTTCTAACTTCCACACTATCTCCTTTATCCTTTTTCCTTCTATAATATATCTATCTTGTTTGCGCAGAAATATACTAACATAACTTCTTGTCATTCATCAACATGCCATTTAGTTTATCAATAGCAGTCCTTTTACTGTCTTTTCCTCACCAATCTTCTCCTGTTTCAAGTCATTCCAGATTATCTCGTCTCTCCTTCCTCTTTTGACGAAGATATTTGCCACTACATTGACCTTTTCTGAATGGTAGTGTATCTCACTTATGGTTTGACCATCTTCTGATCTCTATCATGACATAAATATTAATTCCTCAATATTCCTATAGCTCCTCTCTGTAAAATTTTCCAGAAAATAAGCTCTAATAATATTCTTTAAAACAATTGTAAGAAAATACTACCTATAATATATATTTCCTGTTCGTCTCCACAAGCTTGTGTTTTCCCAAAACACTCCTACTTTTCTTTTCATAACGTTTCCTAACCCTTAACAGATACTGATTTTCCTTATCTATTTTATTAACTTATTTATTCCATTAATTGATTAAGTCGATCCTTAACCAAAGACTTACACACAAAATTTAAATCGAAAAAGCAAGTACCTGTATCCGCATCTGGTTTTGTCAACGCTTCCCCTAAGGTCATGTTGTACACTCTAGCAGTAGGCCTATTTGAAGCAGCCCCACTCTGTCCTGATGCGTATGACCCACCTGAACGACAATCTCTAGCAAAGTGTCCTAGTTTCCCACACTGGTAACACTTAACATCTCTTCTAGGGTTTGCATCAGTTGATGGGCACTGGTTAAAGTAGTGTCCTTTTTGTCCACACTTAAAACAAGTTATTCCCAGCACTCTACAGACTCCTATATGCTTCTTACCACACGTCTCACAATCTGGTAATGGTGGTCGTGATTGATTGGACTGAAATGTTCCCGAAGATTTTCCACCCTGACTCACCGTCACACTAGTAGTCTTGTTACCCCCCGATTTTCCTACAAATTGAGATTTTTGTCCTTTACCTCCTTTGTTAAAGTAGCTTCCCTCACTTGAACCTCCTTTTGGGCCCTCAAATCTTCTTTTCTTATTCTCTCGACCTATTTGAGCTTGCTCACTCTCGGCCTCTATAATTGATGCCTTTTGAACCACTGCAGCATAATCAGTTAACTCAAATGGGGCCACTCTCGTTCGTAACCAGGGTTTTAACCCTTGTTGAAACCTTTTTGCACGTTGTTCTTCAGTACGCACAAACTCGGGAACAAACCTCGACAGTTCTGAGAATTTATTTTCATACTCTGCCACTGTTAGGTTATCCTGTTTTAACTCCAGAAACTTTAATTCCATTTGGTTTTCTAGATACCTAGGAGAATACTTTTCTAGGAACACCCTAGTGAAACGCTCCCAGGTTATCACTCCCGCTTCCTCTAGGTTCTTCCTAGCTTCCCACCAGTAATTTGCCTCTCCCTTTAGGAGATAGGCTGCAAAAACTGTTTTCTGATCTTCCTCTATCCTCAGTATTTCGAAAGCTTTCTCCATTTCTTTTAGCCATGCCCTGGCTACTACTGGGTTAGTGGTTCCCTCGAATTCTGGGGGCTTTAATGACTTAAAGGCACGAAAGGAACTAGCTGCCTGATTGGGGAGAACAGGTGGTGGTTGAGGATTCTGTGGATTTGCTAAATTCTGCCTTAATAAGTCCATGAATTGGGCAAAGGGATCACCTCCCGGATTCCTTTGTTGGCCAGTTGATTCCTCTTCTCCTTCTTCATGATTTTCTTCATTGTGAGCATTTTCGTTCAATCTAGTACCTTCGATATTTCGACTTCTTTCGTCTCTCTCATTTTCCCTTGCATTCGCTCTACTGTCACGTCTAGGCGGCATAGTTCTGTACATAACAATAGTCCTTATTAATTACCCGAATTTGGGTTACCATATACATCATTTCTATATACACAATTATATCATTAATTAGCTCATTTGCATACCACAATATCTTTATCATGCGATTTACATCTAGTTATACCATAACTTTAGTAGGTAAGTGTATCGCCCTTAACACGATAGCCTTTTCATTAAGTCAATCACCTTTTATATATCAATATTTCTGAGTCTCAACATTTATTATACAAAAATATACAGCAAAAAAATTTAGATAGAAATGCACAAACTTCATTAATGTACATAAATATTTTACAATTTGGTTACAACATCTTTTACTGCTAATAATATACATCATCTAATACAAGGTTCGAAACCCAAAACATAGTCGTACATACTAATCCGATATCACCAAAAGTACTACTAACTGTCCTCTAATCAGACTGGGATTAAAACAGTGGACAACTAAACTAATCCCCAAAATGACATCAGCAAGATGACTAGTCTGATTAGTGACAACTACTATCCCGGCTCACACCCCTGCCCTGACAACATCCCGTATCTGGACCACCATGGTAGTAACCGTATCAACTATCTGGGCCCTCCACGCCGGGTCTCCCCTATCACCCAACAACCTCCTAAGATCTCCCAATGCTCGTAGCTCAATACTGATCATCCCCAGAGATATCCCATCCGGGATAACCCCTCCTCTCCCTCTCTCTAACCTCTGTAGAAGGGTGTCTATAGTCCTGCGGGACTCCTCCAACTGTCCCTGAAGAGCAAAGTACTCGGTCAATAAGGTAGCTGAAAGTGAGTCACCCGCCGGTAAGGGTGCCTCCTGAGGGGGTACAGCTAGGGGAGGTGCATCCACAGGTGGAGGTGGTGGTGGTGCAAAGGGTGGGGATGGAGGAACCGACTCTGTCTCAGCATCCTCTGAAGGATCCTCCTCCTCCTCAAAGAAACCAAAATGCCCTGGAGGGGTAAACTGCTCAAAAGGATCATCTATAGGGTCAGGACTAGGTAGTGGGGATGGAACTGGTGACGGCTCCGGGATGGGTCGGACAGGTGTGGGAATCATCTGAATATCCCTCCACTCAATCGGCTCCTCAGGTATAACTGACAACCTAGGCCTCTTACGCAGTGGCCTCTCCTCCTCTGGGATCTCCGATCTCACTCTGGAAGGACCTGCCTCGTCAGATCCTGTAGAAGGTCTACCCATATATGGCACTAGGGCCACAGCATCTCTCCGTCTCTGCTCCTCTGCCTCATCTCTCTCTAATCGCTCTCTAGCCGCCGCCCGGCGTCTCTCCCTGAGGTCCTCAACTGCATACTCGGGGACCTCTACCCCGGCCAGCTGAAGATCTAATAGCTCCTGCTCTGACCTCCCTAGCCACTGGGGGTCCTGACTCGGCTCAACCATCTCCGCTCCCTATAATAAAACATAAAATTCTATTAGTAACAGTCTAATAAATTATAATATATGCTTAAAGTAAATACTACCTGCGATATACCACCCCTGAACTTGATGGAAGTTCACAATTTATATTATAACTGATACATTTATTATTATCACTTTTGTTTATGAGCATATGACTCTTAGCTCTGATACCATCTGTGACGCCCCGAGATCCGGGGTCAAGGATCCGGGCCGTCAAGGTCCAATTTCCGATCAATATCAATATCTCTGTAGTTTTTTTTTTTTTTTTTTTTTTTTTTTTATAAATAAGTAAATAAATAGGCAGTTGACCCCACACTAATACACACACACACCAGTCATATGCTCATAGAACAACAACCACAATATTTAAAAGTTTTAAAGTTAACAGTTATTACAAGCCCAGAATTTACTAAGTACATTGTTGAACAAAGCTTCTACAGGAAGCACTTCAACAACTAAAGTTTATTACAACTTACACCCTTAATTTACATAAGTATACTAAGCCCCTTCGCTTGTCACTACCTCGGGGATGGTCGCCAGCACTCGCTCAAAAGGTCGCCTTTCCCTTACCCTCTTGCGGGGTGTGGTACGTAGTATCGGCATGGGACCTAGCTGCTATATACATAAATAGCAAGAGTGAGCTATAATAGCTCAGCAAGATCATTCTGTAACTAAAATTTAGAATGTGAACAAGTATACATATATGTATAGGCATATGTAATAGCAGGAAACAATTAAAATCCTTAAGGAAGAGTAAAGCTCTTATTTAATAATACATCATCCACTCACTATTATAAGAAAGTAGTCTATATTAATATAATATCAGTTTTTCTTCATCTGTATCCATAATACCATCATCTCATATCGTTATTCTGATTTCAGTATTGAAATCCACAATAATATAATATCAGTTTTTCTTCATCTGTAACTATCATTCCCTCATCTCATATCATTATTCTGTTTTCAGTATAGAAATCTAATATAATATAATATCAGTTTTTCTTCATCTGTAATCATCATTCCATCATCTCATATCATTATTCTGTTTTCAGTATAGAAATCTGAAAACCATTGTCTACACTTTCTTTTTAAAAACATTGGGGATATCTGCTGTCGCCTGATACGTTAGGACGATGATCAGTCGCCTAATCGTACCTGCTCTCTCTTTACTACCGGTAGAAGGAATGAAGATCATCCCTGGAGGAAGGCCACCTGCTAACATCCTCCCTTGGCATCTTCGTGCCGTAATAAAAATAATAAATGCTGGACTGTGTCGCACACAGCCCTGACACAGCCACTTACGCAAGTCTGTTGCAATCCCCCTCTTTATCACATCATTATTCTCTTTTCAAAATATCATTTCCATTTCCATTTTCTCACTTTCATTTTCACATATCATTCTCTCATATCATTTCCATTCTTGCACATTACTTTTATAAAATATATATATATATCATAAGGCTTTGATTATGATTCAGACCTCTCTTTCAAATTCAGAAATCAAATATACTTTTATATTCGTAAAATATTCCATCTATTTTAAGAGTGATGCATGTAAATCAAATAATGTTTAGTAAACCACTGATACTTAATAAGAACATTTTTAATATAATATTATAACCATATAACCCTCGATAACAACTGATACCATTCTCTCTTATTCTCTTAATCAGAAGGCATGTTCAGTTCATGCATAATCATCTTTATACATATCCATCTCATACTCTCATTCATATTCATATACATCTTATACTCATATCCATATTCATATACATCTTCAGATATCTTTCTTTTCAATATTAATACTCAAGGAAGACAATTTCTTCACAATATAGTAATAATAGCATCACATATATATTTCACAAAATCAAGTTTCTTTATGAAGATAAGTAGTTTTACAAATAGGGATAGAAGAAATCTTGCCTCGGTTTCGATATCCTGACGATATGGCTCGTCCCTCTTCCGGAGTTTCTATAAACACAAAAGGACCGTCGTTAGAACCACATCTCTTACTCACTACACTCTTGTATAACATTACCTTTTGAAATTTTAATATATATTTAAAGTATTCTTATTACCCCAAAGGTTCAAGAACTTAACCATTTATAACCTAAGTCGAAGTTTCAGGGGTTTTCACCATTTTCCTTAACGACCACACTTAACTGTAAAAATTCTCAGAAAATATGGATTTCGAATTTTAACGTAAGGTCAACTGGAAATAGTTCTTTGACCACACTACTACCATATCCCAAAATTTCGTGACTTTTAACAATGTTAAAGTATGGTAATTGTAACCTCAAGTTTGATACATTTACAGTTTCTCGGTTTCTGAACCGCTTCCACTAAAACTGACTTTTCTCCTAAACCGTTCATCAGATTTTAACGCACCTTATATCAAAACGATCTATGAACTAAGCTCTATCATTTCATAGTTAATTAGGGACCTGGACAGTAGGGTATCATACGGATGCAGGGGGTCCAAAACAGGGCAATTTATATCCTAACGAAAATCGGGCATTATAACGGCTATAATTTCGTACTTTCCAAAATCAAACTCCTCCAAAATCAATCATCAAACACAATAATCCTCACCTACACCATGTGGTATGCTTCACCAGCCATGGTTACAAGTCCACAACACATTTCCATAATCATTCAAACACATATAAACAACTATAACATCATAAACATAACCTTTATACCACTTAATCACTAAACATAACATTATCCATCATAAACACAAAAGGGCAAGGGTTGTTATACCTTTTTGAAGCTTGAAGAACACTTAATAATCCTTAGTAATCCTTGGACACACCTTGAACAACCTTGAATTAACTAAAAGATCCATAAAAACAAAGTTAACTCTAAGATTCTACTATTCACTACTATTCATCAAGTGACTTGAATGATTTTATTACCTATGAAGAAGATGATGATTGGCTTTGAAACTTTGTGAATATCTCTTTCTAACCTCCAAGAAACTCCATGAATTTTCCTTAGATTTGTAGTTGATTTTTGCTAGGGTTTTGATTTTCCTTTTTCTCTTTTTTTTTCTTTGTGCCGAATGGAAAGATGAGGAAGGGGGAGAGTTCTTTTGCTTCTTTTTGATCTTATCTTACTAATCTCTTGTTAATCTAGTGTATGGTGGAAGCTTGGTAGATATTTTTGTGGTTTAATCCTTGCCAAAGTACTAATTTGCCCTTAAAACAAGTTAGTGGATGGTGATGTCACTCATGATGTCATCCAATGCATCCTTTAATCTTTTTTCTTGATTTTCCTAAGTAATTTACTAGCATTCTTGGTAATAATAATGTGGTATATATCCTTGTTATGTTATAATCTTGGTTGTTTAATCTCCATACTCGTCTAATTGTGGTTCGTTTCGAATGTACCTCATCATCTCAGTGGTTTTGAAACCATTTAACAATCCAATTTCCTTTGGTATTTCTTAACTTAATAATCCCTAGGTTAAATCTAAATTCACTAATTCCTCAATATATAATTCTTATAATGTTTCCATGCTCCTTAATATCCAATAGAAGCTTATTCGAAATCAAAATCCTCAAAATCCATGCTTCAGGAATTTCTGAAATCTAACGTCATTTCGAGTCACTTATTTCCATTGTACGACACTAATATGGTCTCTGTTTATTCATTTTATGTTTCCATTATAGGGTACCTATATACCATTTCTCTAAATCCTCGGAATTTACTATTCATGTGACCACTGTAACATTACTGAAGTTAGGGTTATTACACAAGATGGAAGGAGGCGGGACGTCCAGCCAGGGATCCAGAGGAAAGGGAAAAGCTCAAGGCTATGCTGACAAGAACTAGAATATCCAGCTGGAACCTTTATCTTTTTACTTTTGTGAACTTATGTAAGATATTATCCTAAGATGTACTAAGTCGTATTGTATTAATGTGTGAGACCGATCTTGGATCTGCGGAGTGGGACACTTATGCTCCGTTGTATTAAATATTTTGCTTTATTATTGCGCTAACGTGTGCTGCAGGATATCGAGAAAATGTGACGACCCGGGTACCCGGTCAGGGCGGATCTGGGGGCGTTACAGAATTTATTGAAAATACATATAAATGAAATATTAATTGGAGGTAGAAAAAATGTTTAAATATATACTGAATACATATAATAAAATGTTTTATTGAAAGTAGAATACGAGGACGGTGAAGACGTCTTATACGATTTTTTAAAACTATATATCTTTTTTCTTAGAAATTCTTTATTTTAACTTATGCCCAGCCTGTTGGGTAATGATCTTTATTATCTCTAGGGACTAGTATGTCGGTTAGATATTTCCACGATGTACTTATTTCCAGTGACCGGTTTGTATTATTATGACGGAGGTACTCAGTACCATGACCTAGATTGTACCAATATGGTACCTTATTATTATTATATTATGATCTGCTAGTAGTACTGTTATCTCATTTTATCTGTTATATAACTGTGTTATATTAGAATAGCATGTTAGATTATTTCCCATGTTACCCCTGAAATATTTAACAATTTCTTTCTGATACTACGACTTAAAAAGAGTTTTCGAGAACCAAAGATTAATGACGATTGTATTTTAAAACTTATAAGGTTTTCTAAGAACCGCCATTTAAACTGAGATAGATCTTTACAAATATCGGAAACCTTTTTATATCAAGGAATAAGAGTAATTGTTTATAAAGAGACAAGAGAGAGTCATGATTTTGAGTATGGTTTATTTTGAGGGACCAGAAATTTTGACCGAGTAATTATTTATGAATACCTATCATAACTGTTCCAGCAATGGTGTCTTATAACTGCATATCTGTGATATAACATACCTTATTGTTTTCGCTCCTTATAGAAAGAGATTCCACCTAGGAGAGGAAGACCCCCAAGAAATTCTCGTCCTCAACCTGAAGAGAATCAAGATGATGAGGTTCCACCTCGGAACCCAGTTCTGAACCCAAATCCAAACCCGGAACCAGAGCCCGCTCAAAATCCCAACCAGAATAATAACCCGATGAACCTACTTCTGAACTTTCTTCTTCAACATGCTCAGAACCCTCAATCTCAGCAGAACCAAAATCCAGTAGGAGGAAATCCACATCCAGCTCAACTGACTCAAGCTATAGTGAGTTTCAAATCGTTCAAATTTTTGAATCCACCTGAGTTTAAAGGTACCACTAACCCAGTGGAGGCTGGAATCTGGTTACGAGAAATAGAGAAGACTTTTGAGATTGTAGGAGTGGAAGAAGATAAGAAGACAGTGTTTGCAGCGTATATGTTAAAAGGTGAAGATAACTACTGGTGGGAAGCGAAGAGAGCTATGGAAGGTAATGCGGTTATACCGTGGGTCAGATTTACAACATTGTTCCTAGAGAGGTATTTCCCCAAGTATCTGGAGAACTAGATGGAAATTAAGTTTTTAGAACTCAAGCAAGGGACGATGACTGTTGCAGACTACGAGGCCAAGTTTACAGAACTCTCGAGGTTTGTACCCTATCATGTTGACATTGAGTAGAAGAGAGCAAAGCGCTTTCAACAAGGATTGAAGCCCTGGATACAGAATCGAGTCGTAGTGTTTGAGATCACCAATTATGCAACCTTAGTTCAGAAAGCGGCTATAGTGGAAAGTGGGAGTGAACTATACCCGAAGGATGAAAAGAAGAGGAAGTTTCAGAGCAGCGGAAGTAACTTTGTGAGAAGATTTGATAATCGGAGCGACAAGAAACCATTTGTGAAGAGGGAGGATAGAAGTACTGATACAAGAAGGTTTGGGAATCATGACACCAGAGGAAGCAACCAGAGGTTCAAACAGCCACAGACAGTTAGTGTGATGCAAGGAAGTCCACCTTTGCCAGAATGCAAGACATGTGGGAAGAAACACCCTGGACCCTATCATCAAGCGAGTGTGAATTGTTATAACTGTGGGCAGAAGGGTCATTATGCTTCTAGTTGCAAGGATAAATCTGTCACCTGCTTCAACTGTGGAAGGAAAGGTCACGTGTCCCGAGACTTCCGACAGCCTGTGAAGGAAAATCCAGTGCCTCGACTCACAGCACCTCTGTTAACACAAAATTACGCAAGCGCACGTAGTCACAAGTAATATAATTAAAGTTCGTTCCGCAGAGATCTGGTTAAGTTTAAATTAGTAAATATGCCTATGCAACAATGTTTGGTTTTAATCCACTGCTAAGACAAATAACAAGAATGAGGTTTTAATTATCTAAATTAACTAGGATGCAAATTATTAAGCTAAGAATAATTAACTAATGAGAATTAAATATGAATTACTTATGTGAGATAAAACATGGAATCCTAATTTCATTATCTACTTCACTTAGAGTCGCAGCCTTTAATCAATACATGTGATGGTTTTGATATCTGATCGGATAACACGAAACAAGTAAAAGTTACCTCTCGGTATACTAGCACCAAACTACACATACATCCACAAAAGAGATAGAAGATGAGTAGACACCTATTATGTTTAGACCCTATATCTCTATAGAGTTTGAAAACATAGAGGTTTAAGCACAAGTTATCCACATAGATCACATAAGGTAGCATAATATCTCTATTTACGCCACAAATCATGATGTTAAAACATCAACCTATCCTATGCTAGCATGGCAAGTTCTAAATCTCAAGATCCACTCTCGTTTAGCAAGAGATTAACATATTAGATGTTAGCTACGCATCTAAATTCATAAAGCACAACCATACAAGGATATCAAGAATTCACCACACATAAATCTTTAAATCATACAAACTACTAAGCTACATAGATAAATCCATTAGGATCCCATGACAACGATTAGTTCATAGTTGAACCGTTCGTCACCATGGGATTAGATGAAAACATGATATTATACAAGATATGAAAGGAAGAAGCAATAATAATTATAAAAACAAGAGTTGAGAGAACAAATCTATAATCCAAAGTATACAAAAGATGAAGTAGATCTAGATCTTTGCTTGTCACCGAGCTTGAATCCTTCTCCACTTTTCTCTCTTGCAGTTCTACGTTACAATAATAAAAATATGATACAAATTACATGGTAGGATGTGTTTAAATAGACTCTAGAAGTCTTGCCCAATAAGCAATTACCTTCTATTACAATTAGAATTCGATTAAGGTACCAAAAACTGCCCAAAATACAATTAGAATTAGAAAAAGGGCAAAACTGGAATTTTTCTGCTTTGCTTCTCATAGAACACGCGCGCGATTTTATTCAGCACGTACCCTGCACCTGCTATCTATCCCAGGTTGTAGAAAATCTCTCAAGCTTCGCGTGAGCTGTAAGATCGCTGAAAACGGACTTCTAGAACTCAAGATATGGCCAAAACAGTGTAGACTGCGTAACCTTCCCGGAAAATCCGAATTTTAATCAATTAATCCTCCAAACACGATAGAAGCATCACCGATAATCGACATTCTTGTAAGTCTGCACAACTAAGCAAAACACATCAAAACTACAACAAACTTGAGGCCAAGTCAATCAATTTAAGCCGATATGGAACGCTCCAAGTGGATATAAATCCACTTATCACACCCCCAAACTTAAACCGATGCTTGTCCTCAAGCATAAACAACTAACACTAACTAGTACCACTTCCGTAGGTGATCACGGCTGCATTTGGCATATGCAACAAGCCCTTTAAACCCCTAGGCAGCCCTAGTGGACGAGTAAGGTCTCGTGAGGGCCTATAGTGAATGAACCCACAAAATTCATTTAACCTAATGCAATGCAATGCATGAATGCAACTAATATGAAAAATGCAACGATCCCCTTCAAACTAACCAAAACGAACTCGCAAGCAAATGTCTTAGAGAATGCAACTAAATCCAAATAGAGCTCGACCAAGTTCCCGTATGCTAACATTACATGAACAGAAACGTGCGTGTGTTCAATGCTCATCAGAAATACTCCCAAAACTAGATCAAAAATCATACATGCTCTTCATCAACACAATCACAGGTTTATAAATAGAATAGACTGTAAACACTTCATAACCTAGGGAACACCTCCATCCTTATCCAATGTAGACAGAAATTCATGCTTTATTACTAACTACTACGACACATATATACAATCATGCTTATTTAACCGTGCAATGGATGAGACCCCGAAAGGCTTATACAATAATACCCATGTAGCGAGCGTTGGGTTAGTGGATCCCAGACTATAAAAGCCTTAGGTCACTAGGCACAAAGTCCCCGCGAACTTAATAGCTCGAGTATTAAAGATCTCACCCTGGTTAATTTTGCATATAAACAATTGACACTTTTGACTTTTTTTTTTCTTTTTTTTTCTTCTTCTTTTTTTTTCCCTTCTTTTTTTCTATGCAATCTGGAATGAGAATTCTCAATTCCAACCCTAGACTACTCATATAAATATGAGCCGGCTACTAGCCATTTGACGCCTACCAATTATTGACAAATATTTACAATTTAGCATGAAATCCATATTTTCCCCCAAACTTAGACTTAAGTGTTCTAGGTCATCAAGGGAATAACGAAAATTCTAAATATAAACAAGTGATTAAATCTTAAAACATCCAAACAAGCATGACCCTAACCTAACCCAAAAGCACCCAATGAGACTGTGTAATTAGTTTTGTTTCCGAAACACATAAGTCAATTTCATAGAAACTATAAGTCAACCCTCTATTCATCATTACCACACTCAATTAGACACCTACCTACCAATCAGAATTAGCTCGTTCTAAGGGATCATGAAATATGCATGCCATGAAATGCAACTAATATGAACTCACATGGTATACGAAACAAAAAAAAAACAGAATGTCCTATATGAAACAAACGTAGATAACACGAACATACATGCATAATTTACTACTACTAATATGCAAAACATGAAATCCTACATGAACACATAATACAACAATAACTACTAATCCCTCAAACCACCCCCAAACTTAAAATATTCAATGTCCGCATTGAATGGAAGTAAATACGAGGGATAGCAGAAAACATACCTACTCGTCCTCATCCTCGGATGAATCAGTATCTGGCTACGAGCTCCATAAACGGGCCACCGAGCCTGAATACCCGCATCTCTCAAAGCTGTAGCCATATCCTCAGCATACTCCCAGTTACTAGCATGTATAGCATCATACGCCTATACAAACGTCTAAAGTGAGCATCCAAAACCCTTGGTACTCTCGAAACCCGTGGCTGAGCGCCCACTCCCTGACCACTAGTACCAGCACCACTAATATCATACCCAAGCCCCCTAGGATGTGGGATTCCACCTTGCCATTCCGGCATCCGATCAATAGACACGTCAACAATGGAAGGAAAAGGTGACTGCAACTCCTCATCCGCACCCCATGTAACACCACTAACCATACACAACCCAACTATGATAGAAGCATGGGGCATCGATGACAGTGCACTAGACTTTAAACACCTGCGAATATTCTGCTGAACAATATGGGCGACATCAATGTATTTTCCCTTTTGAATGCCCCAAAGAATAATCGCTCTATCAGTTGTGACCTCACCCGTATGAGAAGTAGGCATAATATTGGCACAAAGAAATAGATACCATGCTCGTACAAACTTATTCATCGCAGAAGACAGAAAAGAAAGTGGCTCATTAGTTCCCAATTTATACATCCAACTTGTACCAGGAACACAAAGTTCACGAACAATCGCCTCCATATCCACATCATCACTAGTCTTCAGTGCCCAATTTTCATCCCCCACAAGCCTAGGTGGTTGCCCCAAAATCGGACGAATAGCATCTGATCTATAATCCACCCATTTACCACGAACCATACACACACCATTCTGCTCATCTTTAGCATTCGCATAAAACTCCCTGACCACATTCACCGGAACCGGAGTAGGTGCCTTACAAATCTCTCCCCAACGTAACTCACTAATCACCTCAACCAACCCATAATGACGAGTTGGCAAAAACCCCCTTTCCTTCGCCACCGGCCATGACAACAATCGATTATACTCTACCTCCGCCTCCGGAGAAGAAAATCTCTCCACCCTACTAGAACTACCCCTCATTCGCTTAGGAGCCATAATAATCAAAATCCCACTCAACAATAATTCCACCAACAACCACCAAGCAAAAATCACACCAAAAACACCCAAATAACAAGACTAATATAAAACCCCCAATTTACAAGAACACAAATTCATAGTAAAAATAAAATTAGAGAAGAGATATACCCACTATGAATCAAAGAGGTGAATTGTACAACTTCCCCCCAAACCTGAATCCTTCTTGAACTTGAATTTTTAGAGATGTAGATATGGAGAGAATGAATTGGGTTTGTATGTATAGGTGTATATATATAATGGAGTGATAGGATGAATTTAAATTTGATTGTGGAAAGGAGAAATTGGAATGGGTATGAATTTGATGTAGGATAGAATTAAGAATTAAGAGAAAAAGAAATAAAAAAAAATTGGGTGTAGAAATTTAGAAGAGAGATGGGAGGTTTTGGAATTGAAATAGGTTTAGGACTGGTGTAGGAGATGATAGTATAAAAAGGAGAAACAAAATTGGGGAGAGAAAGAATTTTTTTTTTTTTTATATGTAAACAGGTGCAAAAATCGGGTGGACACTGCATTCAGAGCAGGCTGCGCGCGGCTGGCGCAATCTGCCTTTAACTCAGTAACGCAGGCGCAGCCTGCGTGGCGTAGGCACAACCTGCGTCACATACAGAAACGCAGGCGCAGCCTGCGTTACGCAGGCGCAACCTGCGCGACCAGTATTTTTTTTTTTTTTTTTCACAACACTCACAACACTCATTTTTTTCCTATACAACAAATACTACATCACTTGGGTTGCCTCCCAAGAAGCGCTTGTTTAATGTCATTAGCTTGACATTCTTCCGAAAAATTACGAACAAGATAAAACTGCGGCAACCTTCTCGCGGTTCACCATTCCTCCATAATACGGCTTAAGTCTCTGTCCATTTACCTTGAAAGCATCATCAATAGAACCCCAATATATCTCCACTGCTCCATGTGGAAACACGGTTTTGACTGTAAACGGACCCGACCACTTTGACTTGAGCTTACCCGAAAAAAGTTTAAGGCGAGAATTATAAAGCAAAACCTGTTGGCCCGGCACAAACGACTTATGCACCAACTTCCTATCATGCCACCTCTTCACTTTCTCCTTGTACATCTTAGCATTCTCGTAAGCCTGCTCACGAAATTCCCCGAGCTCATTTAACTGAAGTAGACGTTTCTCACCCGCAGCTGAAATATCTAAGTTTAACTTCTTCAACGCCCAATAGGCCTTGTGCTCTAACTCTGCCGGCAAATGACAAGCCTTACCAAATACCAACTGATAAGGAGACATACCTAGGGGTGTCTTGTAAGCAGTTCTATACGCCCAAACCGCTTCGTCTAACTTCAAAGACCAATCCTTCCTTGATGGATTTACCACTTTCTCGAGAATTCTCTTGATCTCACGATTCGTAACCTCCGCTTGACCATTAGTTTGAGGATGATAAGTTGTGGCAACACGATGAGTCACATTATACCTTGCCATCATAGCAGTAAATTGACGATTACAGAAGTGTGTCCCCTCATCACTGATTATAGCTCATGGAGTTCCAAAACGCATGAAAATCTGCTTGTGAAGAAAATTCAGCACCACCTTAGCATCATTGGTCGGTAAAGCCTTCACCTCGACCCATTTAGACACGTAATCCACTGCTAAGAGAATGTACTGATTGTTGCAAGACGAAACAAACGGACCCATGAAATCAATTCCCCACACATCAAAAATCTCAACTTCAAGAATCGTACTAAGAGGCATCTCGTTCCTCCTAGAAATATTACCAACCCTTTGACATCGATCACAACTCATCACGAACCTATGAGAATCTTTAAACAGAGTTGGCCAATAGAATCCTACTTGAAGTACTTTCTGAGCTGTTTTATCACCACCGTAATGGCCTCCATATGTGGTAGAATGACAATCATGTAAAATACCTTCCGTTTCACTATACGAAATGCACCTCCTCAAAATCTGATCCACACCAAGCTTAAACAAGAATGGCTCGTCCCAACGGTACCACTTCACATCATGCAGAAACTTCTTCTTTTGAGTATAAGAAAATTCTGGAGGAATAACATTGCTAACCAAATAGTTCACATAATCTGCAAACCATGGCTCTTCACTTTGCACTCCAAAAAGCTGCTCATCTGGAAAAGATTCATTAATAAGAGATTTGCCATGTGAATCATTACCGTGGTCCTCTAAGCGTGAGAGATGATCCGCTACTTGATTTTCCGTGCCTTCCCTATCCTTGATCTCCACATCAAATTCTTGTAAAAGAAGCACCCAATGAATCAATCTAGGCTTTGAATCCTTCTTCGACATGAGATATCGAATAGCAGCATGATCCGCATACACAATCACCTTCGTACCAAGCAAATAAGACATGAATTTCTCGAAACCATAGACAACTGCTAGCAACTCCTTCTCCGTAGTAGTGTAGTTCAGCTGTGCATCATTGAGGGTTTTACTAGCATAGTAAACCACATGAAAAATTTTATCCTTCCTTTGACCAAGCACAGCTCCAACAGCATAGTCACTAGCATCACACATAAGTTCGAACGGTTCCTCCCAATTAGGTGCGGTAATGACTGGTGTAGTAGTCAACTTCTTCTTCAAGAGCTCAAAAGCTGCAAGACACTCATCATCAAACTTGAAAGGAACATCCTTCTCCAAGAGATTGCACAAAGGTTTAGAAATTTTTGAGAAGTCTTTGATGAATCGCCGATAGAAACCCGCATGACCAAGAAAACTGCGAATTCCTTTAACAGAGATAGGTGGAGGAAGATTTTCGATTGTTTCCACCTAAGCCCTATCCACCTCAATTCCTCTACCAGATACCTTGTGCCCAAGAATAATTCCCTCTCGCACCATGAAGTGACACTTCTCCCAATTAAGCACCAAGTTAGTCTCCACACAACGTTTCAAAACCAAGCCAAGATTATGCAAGCACTTGTCATATGAAGTACCAAAAACTGAGAAGTCATCCATAAAAACCTCCACATTCGAGCCAATCATGTCTGAGAAAATAGCCATCATGCACCTTTGAAAAGTGGCGGGAGCACCACAAAGTCCGAAAGAAACCCGTCGGAAAGCAAAGGTACCAAAAGGACATGTGAATGTGGTCTTCTCTTGATCTTCCGGAGCAATGCAAATCTGATTGTAGCCTGAATAACCATCAAGGAGGCAATAGTACTCATGTCCCGCCAACCTGTCTAGCATCTGATCAATGAATGGCAGAGGAAAGTGATCTTTTCTCGTGGCCTTGTTGAGCTTCTTATAGTCCATGCAAACTCTCCACCCCATGACTGTTCGAGTAGGGATGAGCTCATTCTTGTCATTAACAACAACTGTCATGCCTCCTTTCTTTGGCACACATTGAACCGGGCTCACCCAAGAACTGTCTGAGATAGGATATATATTACCCGCATCAAGCCACTTTAGAATTTCCTTCTTCACCACCTCTTTCATAATCGGATTAAGTCTCCGCTGATGCTCAACAGTAGGCTTAGCTCCCTCCTCTAACAGAATTTTGTGCATGCAATAAGAAGGGCTGATTCCCTTGATATCTGCTATAGTCCAACCAATTGCTGACTTGAACTCCCTCAAAATTCGCAAAAGCTTTTCTTCCGCACTAGCTGACAAGTTAGAGGCAATAATAACAGGTAATGTAGATGCATCACCAAGAAAAACATACCTCAAGTGTTCCGGAAGTGGTTTGAGTTCAAGTGTAGGAGTTTCCTCAATAGATGGTTTCAGGCGCCCCTCCGAATTTTTAAGTTCTGCTAACCCAAGAGATTCAAAAGGCAAATCAAATCTCCTTTTCCAAGGAGCTGAATTTAGCTGCTGAAGTTGCTCGGCTATTTCCTCATCTTCAAAATCAGAGTCACCAACTAAAACTTTTTCCAAAGAATCTGACTTAAGCAACTACTCCATTTCCATAGTAACTGCAGAATCAACCCAATCCACCTTCAAACATTCTTCTTCATCTGAGGGAAATTTCATTTCATTAAAGACATTGAAAGTGACATTCTGGTCTTGCACCCTCATGGTGAGTTCCCCTTTCTGCACATCAATCAAAGTCTTTCTCATAGCCAAGAATGGTCTTCCCAAGATTATGGGAATCTTCTTATCTTCCTCGAAATCCAAGATAACAAAATCAGTAGGAAATATGAGTTTGTCAACTTTCACCAACACATCCTCCACTATGCCTCTAGGATATGTAACTGAACGATCAGCCAACTGCAAAAAGATGTTGGTAGGCTTTGGTTCCGGTAGACCAAGTTGCATATAGACTAACAAGGGCATGAGATTGATGCTAGCTCCCAAGTCACACAAGCACTTCGCAAAAGACAAATTACCAATAGTGCATGGAATAGTAAAGCTACCAAGATCCTTTAGTTTTGGAGGCAATTTCTGTTGCAGCACAGCACTGCACTCTTCCGTTAGAGCAACGGTCTCTAATTCCTCGAGCTTCAACTTACGAGAAAGAATCCCCTTCATGAACTTGGCATAGCTCGGAATCTGTTCAAGAGCTTCGGCAAAGGGAATGTTAATCTGCAACTTCTTGAACACCTCTAAGAACTTAGCAAATTTCTTATCCAACTGCTGCTTCTGGAGTCTTCTAGGATAAGGAGGAGGAGGATAGATCTGAGTATTCTTTGTAGACTGCTCCACAGAATTTTTAACAGGTTCCTTGCTCTTTTCTACTTCACCACCTTGCTGATCAGCCACCAAAATCAGATTGAGCAATTTCGGGCGCTGCAGATTTTTCAACCTGCTGATTCTGAACATCTTCATCTTCTTCAGCTGCTGATTTAGGGCCTGCTGTAACTTTTCCCGATCTCAAAGTCACAGCCTTCACCTGTTCTTTGCCATCCCTCCTACCTGGATTTGCTTCCGTATCACTAGGAAGAGTTCCTTGTTGCCTAATAAGTAAGGCACTTGCAATCTGTCCCACCTGGGTTTCCAAGACCTTTTGAGAAGCTTGCAGGTTCTTCACCATCATCCACAAATCATCCTTTCTGATTTTTCATTAGATGATTACCCCGCATGAGCCTGGGGCTGTTGCTGCTGAAATCCCGGAGGCTGATATGCTTGCCTTGGAGCATACTGCTGCTGATAACCTTGATTGAATGGCCTTGCTTGCTGACCCTAAAACTGCTGATAGGGCTGCTGAGGTTGTTGAGCACCTTGGTTGTTGCTCCAGCTGAAGTTAGGATGATTCCTGTTATTTGGATGATAGGTGGCTGGAACTGGTGCAACAGGTCTCTGAAAATTACTTACAAACTGTGCTGATTCAGAAGAGATAGCACCCTGATTCGTCTCATGTGCGCCCACACATAGCTCACAAATACTAGCAACCTGTTGAACCCCATAATTAGCAAGAGAATCCACCTTCATCGTAAGAGCCTTCAACTGAGCTGCAATAGCTGAAGCTGTGTCAACTTCAAGAACACCTGCTACCTTGCCTTGAGAAAGCCTCTGTGTTGGATTCTGATATTCATTAGCGGCCATTATCTCAATAAGATCATAAGCTTCCTCATAGCTCTTCGCCCACAGAGCTCCACCTGATGCTGCATCTAGTAAAGGCCTAGACTGTGCTCCCAACCCATTGTAAAATCCATTAATAACCATCCAATCAGGCATGCCATGATGAGGACACTTTCGTAGCATCTCCTTATAACTTTCCCAAGCCTCACACAAAGACTCGCCAGATTGCTGTTGAAATTGTTAGTGTAGGTGCCCTAGAGGCAATACATTGGTTCTTTTAATAAACCTTTATGTCATTTGATTATTCAATAAACGTATTTATTATGACTTTAATTACTGCGATATATTTGTTAGCATAATAAATGTCCTTAGAATCATGATACACATTGTATAGTTTAAGTACATGACTTGAACTTGAGATTATATAATATATCATATTCTTAAAGGTCCCTAGTCGAGTATTATTATATAGGACAATAATAATACATAAATAGACTAGTATGTTGTTTGACAGATAACCACATCTCATTGGTTATCAGTATGGAGATACTAAAGTCAATACATAGGTACATGTAAGGGTACATGGTACTGGACAGACCCAAAGTGAGATTCTTCATGTTTACTAAAGTCATAAGAAAGACTCACAGTGATAATGGTGTAATGATCCTTTGACTTGAGATCATTATATTTCTATACGAGGATTAATGTACTTTGACTACATTAAAAGTTACCTTTGATCGGGTAATGATAAAAGTGGACATCGGGTATATTATGAGTCGTATGAGAAATATGAATGATAGATAAAGGATTTAACCCTCCTAGAATTAGGAGAGATATTATTGGCCTCTTGATTGAGTGAGACTATAAAATGCATGGCCGTGCTCAAATATTGATTTGTTTTAATAGTCTACTCATGGATCAAGTAAACCTGGATTAAATGTTGAAGAGGATGACGAAATACATGCCTCGAGTTTAATCTATAATATTTGGTTAAAGGGATTATATTACATGGAAACATTAATCACGAAAGGTTTAATATGGATCACCATTTAAATTATTATTACTTGGGTAGCAATGATGCATTACTAGATGCCACTCATTGTTTATAATTTTATTATTGGATATTAAAATTATTGCCAACGTAATAATAACCTAAAGGGTTACACAATAAGAATGTTTTAAAAGGAGTTTTAATTTAAATATCAGATTTAAATTAAATAATTAAAATTCGAAATTGAATATGGAATCAGATTTCGTTTTTAATTAAATGATTATAAATTCGAAATTGGATAAATAATTAATTGAGTTGGACTTAGTTAATTAAATGTTATTTCGAATTTAATTCATTAAAAACCCAAATCAGTTTGTTTTAATTGAAGCCCAAGCTGATTAGGGTTAGGCCCATCTTTCTCTCTATAAATACATAAAGATGTATTGGTTAGGGTAACACTTTTGCAAAATCGTTTTTCTTAAAAACCCTAGCTGCTCTATTCTTTGAGAGGCTAGAGAGAGAGAGAGAGAGGCTGATTTTGGCTAGTACCTGCTCCTTGGATCGTTGGACGATCGAACGTTCGTGTGGACGATTTAGAGACGCGGATCTTGCATCAAAGGCTGCGTGGTGATCACAATCTAGGACCTCCATCTGTCAACCGAATTCGTAAAGCTTCGTAAGGGTACTGATTCTATTCACCATAATCAGCATGTCTTATACATGGATCCTATGATTAGGGTTTCGGATTTTTATTGTTTTACGACTGTTTTCGCTGCGTTTTATGCCCCGAAACCCTTCAGAAATTGAGTTAACTGGTTCCTTATTGCTGCAATTTTCGCCATAGGGAAGAATTTAGTAAGGAACTTCTGAGCAAGATCCTCCCATGTAGTAATGGAACCAGCTGGTAGAGAGTGTAACCAGCCCTTAGCCTTATCCCTTAAATAAAATGGAAAAAGCCTCAACTTGATAGCATCATCCGACACACCATTAAATTTGAAAGTGTCGCAGATCTCGATAAAGTCCCGGATGTGCATGTTAGGATCCTCTGTCGAAGCACCCCCAAACTGAACCGAATTTTGTACCATCTGAATTATGCTCGGCTTGATCTCAAAGTTGTTCGCTGCAATAGCTGGCCTGACAATACTAGATTGTATGTCATTGATCTTTGGCTGCGAATAGTCCTTCAAAGCCTTGACTGCTGCTGGTAAATCTGCCATCTCTACAGTAGTTTCAAGTTCCTCTTCTGCCAGTTTTTCCTTACGAGCCTGCAAACGTGTTCGCATACACGTTCAAGTACCTGAAAACACCACGAAACAAACAACTAAGTAAGAAATCCGAGTCACTGAACGCTAACGACCACTGATGACAAGCACATAAACTAAACAAAACACCGATGATCCCCGGCAGCGGTGCCAAAAACTTGTTAACATAAAATTACGCAAGCGCACGTAGTCACAAGTAATATAATTAAAGTTCGTTCCGCAGAGATCTGGTTAAGTTTAAATCAGTAAATATGTCTATGCAACAATGTTTGGTTTTAATCCACTGCTAAGACAAATAACAAGAATGAGGTTTTAATTATCTAAATTAACTAGGATGCAAATCATTAAGCTAAGAATAATTAACTAATGAGAATTAAATATGAATTACTTATGTGAGATAAAACATGGAATCCTAATTTCATTATCTACTTCACTTAGAGTCGCAGCCTTTAATCAATACATGTGATGGTTTTGATATCTGATCGGATAACACGAAACAAGTAAAAGTTACCTCTCGGTATACTAGCACCAAACTACACATACATCCACAAAAGAGATAGAAGATGAGTAGACACCTATTATGTTTAGACCCTATATCTCTATAGAATTTGAAAATATAGAGGTTTAAGCACAAGTTATCCACATAGATCACATAAGGTAGCATAATATCTTTATTTACGCCACAAATCATGATGTTAAAACATCAACCTATCCTATGCTAGCATGGCAAGTTCTAAATCTCAAGATCCACTCTCGTTTAGCAAGAGATTAACATATTAGATGTTAGCTACGCATCTAAATTCATGAAGCACAACCATACAAGGATATCAAGAATTCACCACACATAAATCTTTAAAGCATACAAACTACTAAGCTACATAGATAAATCCATTAGGATCCCATGACAACGATTAGTTCATAGTTGAACCGTTCGTCACCATGGGATTAGATAAAAACATGATATTAAACAAGATATGAAAGGAAAAAGCAATAATAATTATAAAAACAAGAGTTGAGAGAACAAATCTATAATCCAAAGTATACAAAAGATGAAGTAGATCTAGATCTTTGATTGTCACCGAGCTTGAATCCTTCTCCACTTTTCATTACAATAATAAAAATCTGATACAAATTACATGGTAGGATGTGTTTAAATAGACTCTAGAAGTCTTGCCCAATAAGCAATTACCTTCTATTACAATTAGAATTCGATTAAGGTACCAAAAACTACCCAAAATACAATTAGAATTAGAAAAAGGGCAAAACTTGAATTTTTCTACTTTGCTTCTCATAGAACACGCGCGTGATTTTATTCAGCACGTCCCCTACACCTGCTATCTATCCCAGGTTGTAGAAAATCTCTCAAGCTTCGTGTGAGCTGTAAGATCGCTGAAAACGGACTTCTAGAACTCTAGATATGGCCAAAACTGTGTAGACTGCGCAACCTTCCCGGAAAATCCGAATTTTAATCAATTAATCATCCAAACACGATAGAAGCATCACCCATAATCGACATTCTTGTAAGTCTGCACAACTAAGCAAAACACATCAAAACTACAATAAACTTGAGGCCAAGTCAATCAATTTAAGCCGATATGGAAAGCTCCAAGTGGATATAAATCCACTTATCAACCTCCCAGCAACAAGCTGACAGCAAGAACCTTCAACATGACTGTACGAGATGCCATCAATGATAGCGATGTGATCGCAGGTACGCTTCTAGTAAACTTTGAGGATGCGTGTGTTCTAGTTGATTCTGGAGCTACCAAATCTTTTATTTATGAAAACTTCATGAATAAGTTGAATCTTGAATCTGTGCCCTTAGAGGGAATTCTGAACATAGAAGTAGCTAATCAGGAAGTCATACCAGTGAACCGAGTATGTCCGAATTGTTCTATAGAGATACATGGGTAAGGTTTCGACGAAGACCTAATTCCTTTTAAGTTGGGGGAATTTGACGTAATCCTAGGGATGAATTGGTTATCACGTTATGATGCTCAAATAAATTGTCATCGTAAGAGGGTTAGCTTAAGTGGACCTAATGGTATAAGAATTCCATTTTGTGGACGGAAACCGACTAAGGATTTCCTGTCAATAATTCAAGCTAAAAGATTACTTCGGCAAGGATGTCAATGATAGCTACATAGAAGTAGCTAATCAGGAAGTCATACCAGTGAACCGAGTATGTCCGAATTGTTCTATAGAGATACATGGGTAAGGTTTCGACGCAGACCTAATTCCTTTTAAGTTGGGGGAATTTGACGTAATCCTAGGGATGAATTGGTTATCACGTTATGATGCTCAAATAAATTGTCATCGTAAGAGGGTCAGCTTAAGTGGACCTAATGGTACAAGAATTCCATTTTGTGGACGGAAACCGACTAAGGATTTCCTGTCAATAATTCAAGCTAAAAGATTACTTCGGCAAGGATGTCAAGCCTATCTAGCTCATGTGATAGATACCGAGAAACAGACCCCTACGATCGAAGAGGTCCCTGTAGTTAATCAGTTTAAAGATGTTTTTCCTGACGAGTTGCCTGGAATGCCACCGGATCGAGAGATAGAATTCACAATCGACCTAGCACCAGGAACCGTACCAATCTCAAAGGCACCGTACAGAATGGTACCAGTGGAAATGAAGGAATTGGCAACACAACTGTAAGATTTACTTGAAAAAGGTGTAATCAGACCAAGTGTATCCCCGTGGGGAGCTCCAATATTGTTTGTAAAGAAGAAGGATGGATCTATGCGACTATGTATTGATTATCATGAACTGAATAAGATGACCATCAAGAACAGGTACCCTCTGCCTCGAATCGATGATCTGTTTGACCAACTTAAGGGAGCTATACATTTTTCGAAGATTGATTTGAGGTCTGGCTATCATCAACTAAAGATCAAGCCTGAGGATATTCCTAAGACTACCTTTAGGACCCGATATGGACTTTACGAATTCCTAATTATGTCTTTTGGATTGACGAATGCTCCAGCTGCTTTTATGGACTTGATGAATCGTGTGTTCAAGAGATACTTGGATAAGTTCGTGATTGTATTTATTGATGACATCTTGATATACTCGAAGTATCCTCAAGAACATGCTGAATACCTCCGTTTGGTTCTGGAAGCACTGAGAAAGGAAAAGTTATATGTACAATTTTCGAAGTGTGAATTCTGGCTGAAAGAAGTTCAATTTTTAGGACACATTGTGAGCGGCGAAGGGATTTCGGTAGACCCCACAAAGATAGAAGCCGTAGCGGATTGGGAGAGACCCAAGACTCCAACAAAGGTTAGAAGTTTCCTTGGATTGGCCGGATACTATCGTAGATTTGTGAAGGATTTCTCAAAGATAGCTACGCCACTAACTCGACTCACCAGAAAGAGTGAAAAGTTTGAATGGACCCCCAAATGCGAAGACAACTTTCAGGAATTGAAGAAGAGATTGACTACTGCCCCAGTGTTGACCTTACCTGATGAAAAAGGCCATTTCGTGATTTTCAGCGATGCCTCTCACAAGGGTTTAGGATGCATCTCTCGACAACTGAAGGAATATGAGTCCCGTTACCCTACTCATGATTTGGAACTTACTGCTATTGTTTTTGCCCTCAAGATTTGGAGACATTACCTTTATGGGGAGAAATGCGAGATTTACACAGATCACAAGAGCTTAAAGTATATATTCACGCAGAAGGAATTAAACATGAGACAAAGAAGAGGGTTAGAATAGATCAAAGACTATGATTGCTCGATAAACTACCACCCAGGGAAGGCTAATGTTGTAGTTGATGCTTTAAGTAGAAAGGTAAGACTCAACCTGTTGACAACCTCAGAAGAATTGGTCAGAGAATTTGAGAAAATGGAATTAGAGGTCAAGGTCCCAGTCCAAAACAATGAAAGAGTTTACAGCATTCAGTTTCAACCAGAGTTACTCGAGAAGATTCGCCGTTGTCAGGAACAAGTAATGGAAGAAAGAAGATCAGAGTTGACCTGAGAAGAGTTTCTAAGTTCAAAAGATAACAAGGGAATTAAGCGATTTGCATCGAGAATATGGGTTCCTAATGTTACAGAGTTGAAGGAAGAAATTATGAGCGAAGCGCATAACTCGAGATATTCTATTCACCCAGGGAGCACAAAAATGTATCAAGACATCAAGCTGAATTATTGGTGGCCTAACATGAAGAGAGAAATTGCGGACTGGGTAAGTAAATGTTTAACATGTCAGAAGGTAAAAGCAGAACATCAACGACCAAGTGGACTTTTACAACCCTTAGAGATACCCGAGTGGAAATGGGAACATATTACCATGGATTTTGTCGTAGGATTGCCCCGAACTAGAGCTAGCCATGATGCAATTTGGGTTGTTGTCGACCGACTCACTAAATCTGCGCATTTCCTACCAATTATTGATAAGTACTCCGTTGAAAGATTGGTGAACATATACCTTAAGGAAATTATGGTTCGTCATGGAGTGCCCGTTTCAATTGTATCTGATAGAGATGCCCGTTTTACTTCTCGATTTTGGAAAAGTTTTCAGGAATGTCTTGGCACGAAGTTAAATCTGAGCACTGCATATCATCTACAGATTGACGGACAAAGTGAAAGGACAATTCAAACAGTTGAAGATATGTTAAGAGCCTGTGCACTTGATTTTAAAGGAAGTTGGGATGATCATTTGCCCCTGGTTGAGTTTGCTTACAACAATAGTTTGAAAGGTTTCGGGGCAACAAGCACAACGGAAAAACGATAATAAACAATAAAAACCGAAACCTAACCCTAGGATCCGTGTATAAGACATGCTGATTATGGAGAACAGAATCTGTACCTTATAAAAGCTTTCCGATTCGGTTGACAGATGGAGGTCCAAGAACGATCACCACACAGCCCTCTTCGTGAGATCTGCTTCGCTAATCAGTCCACACGAACGCACGATTGTCTCCGCAATCTCCAGAGTTGGTACTAGCCGTAATCTGCCCTCTATCTCGATCTCTCTCTCTAGCCTCTCTTGATGTAGAGCTGCTAGGGTTTTCGCTAAAAATGATTTTGGCAAAGTCTAACCCTAAACCAATACATCTCTATGTATTTATAAGAGAGAATGAGCTGGGCTTAACCCTAATCGGTTTGGGCTTCTACTAAAACCAAACTGATTTGGGTTTTAATGATTTAAATTCGAAATCTAATTAACTAAGTCCAACTTAATTAATTAAATAACCAATTTCGAATTTTATCATCAATTAATTTAAATTCGAAATTTAAATTAAAACTCCTTTTAAACGTTCTTATTGTGTAACCCTTTAGGTTATTATTACGTTGGCAATAATTTTAATATCCAATAATAAAATTAAAAACAATGAGAGGCATCTAGTAATACATCATTGCTACCCAAGTAATAATAATTGGTGATCCAATTAAACCTTTCGTGATTAATGTTTCCGTGTAATATAATCCCTTTAACCATATATTATAGATTAAACTCGAGGCATGTAATTAGTCATCCTCATCAATGTTTAATCCGGGTTTCCTTGATCAATGAGTAGACTATTAAAAACAAATCAATATTTGAGCATGGCCATGCATTTTCATAGTCTCACTCAATCAAGAGGCCAATAATATCTCTCCTAAGAATAGGAGGGTTAAATCCTTTATCTATCATTCATATTTCTCATACGTCTCATAATATACCCGATGTACATTTTTATCATCACCCGGTCAAAGGTAACTTTTAATGTAGTCAAAGTATATTAATCCTCGTATAGAAATATAATGATCTCAAGTCTAAGGATCATTACACCATTATCACTGTGAGTCATTCTAATGACATTATCAACATGTAGAAACTCACTGTGGGTCAATCCAGTGCCATGTAGAATATTACATGCACCTATGTTCTTGACTTTAGTATCAATATACCTATGACCAATGAGATGTGGTCATCAGTCAACAAACATACTAATCTTTATGCATTATAATTGTCCCATATTAATAATGCTCGATTAGGGATATTTAGGAATATTAACACTATTCTTATAATCTCATTTTTAAGTCACATACTTAAAGATATAGAATACATGTTACATATTCCAAGGACATTTATTGTTCTAATATTTATATCACAGTAAATAAAGACATAATAAATTTATTGTTGAATAATCGATATAACATAATCACTGAATAACAAAATAGTCTATCCTAGAATTACATTGTCTCTAGGGCACTAACACTATCATAGTTACCACTCCAGCATAGGTATGGCACCATATGAAGCATTGTACGGAAGGAAGTGTAGATCAACTTTACACTGGGATGAGGTAGGAGAAAGAAAGATACTAGGACCAGAACTACTTCAACAAACTAAGCAAACAACCGAAGTTATTCGAAAAAGGTTAGTTGCAGCTCAGGATCGACAGAGGAAGTATGCAAATCAAAAGAGAAAAGACAAAGCATTTGAAGTGGGAGATAAAGCGATGCTGAAAGTTTCACCTTGGAAGGGAGTAATGAGATTCGGAAAGAAAGGCAAGTTGAGCCCCAGATATATAGGACCTTTTGAGATTCTCAAGAAAATAGGACCACTAGCGTATTAGTTGGCCCTACCTCCAGCTTCAGCATATCCATGATGTGTTTCATGTTATACCCTACGAACCAGTGGAAATCCTAGATTACGAAGTGCAAGAGTTAAGAACTAAGAAAGTAAATTTGGTAAAGGTACTTTGGAGAAACCACCAAGTTGAGGAAGCCACGTGGGAATTAGAAAGCGAAATGCGGAATAAATATCTTGAATTGTTTAATGCGTAAATTTTGATTCTGAGGACGGAATCCTATAAGGGGGGAAGACTGTAATAAACGCGAATTTTCGAATAAATTTTCCTACTCGATATTTAAATTTTATTTAAAAGTGATGCACTAGTATATTTTAATTAGCGCGTTTTTGTAAATTTTTTTAAAAATTTTATATAGTCATATGTAAGTAAATATTATATTATATAATATTATATTATATTATATTTATATTTATTTGGTATTTATTAAAATTAGGAAAAATTTAGGAAAATATGATTTTAATTTTTGGGTCGAATTTATTTTAGAGAACGAAATTAGAGTCTCGTTTTAATTAGCCAGCAGGGGAGAAACGAGATTATTATTACTGATTTGACTAATCAGATCGTTAGTTTCAAGAGGAGACAGCATTTTTCGTTCAAAAAACACGAGCTTTCTTTTCACAAAACACAACACTCTTTTCACAAGCCACGAAATGTTCCATCACTTTCTTTTTTTCCAGTCCCCCACGTTTTGTCTCCTTCAAATTATATAAACATATAATTTGAAGCCACCCACATAAACATCACACAAAACATGTACTTTCTTTTATTCCATCTCTTTCAAAGCCACAGACTTCTACTCCTCTTATTTTGAAAATAAAAAAACACCCCATCTTTCTTTTTCCTGTAAAAGACACCATTCTCCTGCCTCTTTTAAACAAAAACTCGGACCATACATATATCTATACGAACAAGAGTTTTTACACAGGTAGTTTATTTTATTTTTCTGTTAATTGTTTTTTTTCGTTTTCGTTTTGTACTGGTAGGATCGATTTGGTTGTGTTGGTGAGGTAGGAAATTAGAGTATAAGGGTGGGATTTTTGTGGTGATGTTGGGGAAGTGTGAAAACGGAGAAGAGGAGAGAAGGAGGTTGAGGGAGATTCGAAGAGAGATGAGCGGTGGGAGATACCGAGAGAGGGATGCGGAGAGGAAGACGAGAGAGGAGAGAAAGAGATTGAGGGAGAGAGCGAGTGAGATGTTGAGAGAAGTAAAGAGGACAGAGATCGAAGAAGGGGAGAGATGAGAGATTGGTGTACAAGAGAGAGTGAGAGATTGAGGCAGAGAGGTGGTGACGGGGGAGAGTACGGGCGACGAGAGGGAGATGATCGGAGTTGGAGAATGAGACGAGGGGAGCGAGAGATTGATTCCGGGAGAAAGAGAGGAGGAGAGAACGGAGAGGAGGGAGAGATGACAGACACACACAGAGAGAGAGGAGAGAGAGAGAGAGAGATGAGGGGTGGAAGAGAGAGCAGGGGAGGGGGGTCGCGCGGCGGTGGTGGCGGCAAGTGGGCCCCAAGTGCCGCTGTTGTGCTTGTGGTTATCCTGTTTCTGGAATTAAACCGTATAATTTACTGTTATATAATAATAATAAAGTAATACAGTTGCAATTATATTAATTGTCGAACATTTTAATCGGGAATTATATAAATAAATAAAAGGAATTCAATTGGTTTCGTTAAAATTGGAATATTATTTAATTTGGTTAGAAATAAATAGTTAAATAAAAATGGTAATTAATTAATTAATTAAGTGGAAATATTTTGTGATTATTTGGACATAATTTAGAGATTTAATGATTTGTTGATAAAAAGAGGGAATAATTCTAAATAAATAGAGTTAAATATGGTTTTATTTTGGAATGCTGATATTTAGCATTCCCGGACTATTTTTGATTAACCGGATCGGATCAGATTATTTTAGAGGCTAAAATCGGAATAATATTAAATTATTTACGAGATTAAAAATGGATAATTCCCGTTATAATCGGTAGCCCCTATTTTCGTTTTTAAGTGGGATTTACGGATATTAAAATAGTATACATTTTCTAGATTTAATTCCTGAGTTCGAAGAAAGAGTTATTATCCGGGAATTATTTTCCGTTATTTATCGTAGAGATTTTCAAGAGATATTTTACTATTAGTATATTTTAATATTTAGATATTATATTATCGGATCAGGGATATTTTATTTTGAATCGCTCACGTATTTCTGGTTGCCATTTTTAGAGAATATTTCCCGAGCCGTAGATCGAAGCCAAGTTCACGGGTAGAGTATAAATTTTATCTGCATTTATTTGCACTACGAGATCGAGGCAAGTTCATTCCTACCCTAAACCTCGGAAATTTCATATTTCTATTTTGGTTAATTCATTCGTATTTATTTTCGAGCAACCAATTATGAGATTTATTTTGCTGCTTCTTATACTACAATAAATCTTTTGAGTATTATTTTATCGTCGCGATATTATTTTACAGTTAAGAGTAGTTTACTTGCGAATTATATCCCCTATAAGCATAGAAGGAATTTTGTTGCTATCGGGTCGATCTCATTAATTCGAAACGACTACTTGATTGATTCAGTGGAACTAGTCTCATTTGTTCGAGCTAGTTAAATTCATTCTTTTCAGTCGAATTTATTGTACAAATTCGACAATATTTATTGATTATCTTTTAGTTGATTCATCTCTCGAATCAACAAATAAGAGTTATAAAATTTGGATCGTTAGAGTTTTACTCGTTGATCAAGTGAAAAATATTCTATTTAACGTTCATCAATTGTGGGTATTATAAATATTCGAGTGGTACTATTTGTTCACTACAACTCAAAATATTTCATTTTAAGACTCTTCTCATTATTTCGAGATAGTTGCTTTTATTGTCAAGGCTTGGCATTTTGTTCATGTCAACCAATAAAATATTATTATTGAGAGTTTTCATCTGTCCATTGTTCGGATTGGTGGCGCAATTGAGTCAGACTTGCAGTCCGCCAGATTATCAATTATTTTCCTGGAAGAATTATCTCAAGTTATATATTCATCAAATATTCAGGAATTCTGTGTTCTACTGGTCAATTTTGGGAAAGAGGCCCATTATAGAGAAAGAGAGACTTGTGTACCGTTATACGGACACGAGAATATTTAGGCACTATGTTGCCAGGGTTGAACTAATAACCCACTATGATGCTAGCATTCATACATATATATTATATTGTTGATATCGTATTGTAGCCGTGATCGGGCGAAGTGCGGTGTCATTGGAGGACGGTATTCCAGGTCGGATAGTTGAACGCCCCACCGAGATACCGAGAGGTGGAAGACCAGTTTATTCTTAAATCATGAGCCACCAGAGCTATATCAATTGAGTCTTTCGAGTATTCTGTTTCAAGATGAGTATTGAGTCAATGCCAGATTGTGATGTCCGATTTTAAAATTTTGAGTATTTCTTTCGGTAAATCTTATTAAATTTATATACCGAGCAAGGAGAGAACTTGCTGAGCACCATAGTTGCTCATTCTTGCTTTACAACACTTTATTCAGCTGTCAAGATGGAAAGAGGCGGGACGTCCAGCCAGGGATCCAGAGGAAAGGGAAAAGCTCAAGGCTATGCTGAAAAGAACTAGAATATCCAGCTGGAACCTTTATCTTTTTACTTTTGTGAACTTATGTAAGATATTATCCTAAGATGTACTAAGTTGTATTGTATTAATGTGTGAGACCGATCTTGGATCTGCGGAGTGGGACACTTATGCTCCGTTGTATTAAATATTTTGCTTTATTATTGTGCTAACGTGTGCTGCAGGATATCGAGAAAATGTGACGACCCGGGTCCCCGATCAGGGCGGATCTGGGGGCGTTACAGAATTTATTGAAAATACATATAAATGAAATATTAATTGGAAATAGAAAATATGTTTAAATATATAAAGAATACATATAATAAAATGTTTTATTAAGTAGAATATGAGGACGGTGAAGACGTCTTATACGATTTTTTAAAACTATATATCTTTTTTCTTAGAAATTCTTTATTTTAACTATTTTTATACAAGTTAATTATACCCGCATTAGAAAAATATGTCCATCAACAATATTATTCCCATAGTGAAAAGTCTTCACATTTAAAAAAATTGATGTGATAACATAATAGAAAAACATTTACATGCGGAAGCTGTAAATTAATACAGGAATATGTATAATATACAGAAAATATAATATGTATTTTCATATTTTAAAACTCAATAAATATTAGAAAGTTTAAATAATATAAAAATTGGAATTTACTCAATTTCATGGTTTTAATTTTTAAGAAAAAAAGTTATTTCATAAGATAAGTACCATCAATAATATGTAATGAAGTTAGAATTTAAGTTTCAAATAAGAACGGCTCGAAACATGTTTTAACGGGAAGACGGCTCACTAGGAAAGATTGTATTAGCTATTAGAATTTGATATTAATGTCATAATTTTTTTTTATTTTTAGGGTTCAATTTTTATGTATAAAAATTATTATATAATTCTTTATAATATATGTTAAAGTTGGGATTTCGGTTTTAACGAGAGAGTGGCTCAATCGAAATAATTGTGTTTAACAAGAAATCGGTTCATTTGAAAAGATTATGTAATTACTAAAATTTAATATTGATAGTATTTTTTTTTGATAATTCAAAGATATATTAAAAGGGATGAACCCAGCCGCAATATTCAAAATATTACACAGCCCACAAAACAAAACAATAAGCCAACTACGAGCCCACATTCCAAAGCCCACCAGAAACAAAATAAAACAGCCCAAAGGCTACCCCAAATCTGAGAATACTAAATGAAAATAAAATACTGAAAGAAAATAAAATACTGATAGAAACATAACAATAAATGGTGAGAAGCAGCAACAAACGCTTCAGTTCCTTGCACCCATGTTTGGCTGATCGATGCCTTGCACCAGCATCGCACTTTCCTCGTCATCCGAGCCCAGACCTTCCATCTACTCCTGCTGCATTGCTTCAGCTTGTTCCAATTCTGCAAACTCATTCTCAGAGATCTCTTCAAACAACTCTCCTCCACCCCCTAAACCCATATCAAGACGCCACAAATTTCTAACCTAACCAAAGGACCTACGAAACACGACAAGCCTGGTCCTATTGTTTGCACCATCTTCAGCCAAAAACCTAGCCAATCTGTTCTGACCAGCAACCACTGTGCTTACCTTGAGTTTTAAATTCGGATCCTTCTTTCTCTGTTCTAACTGCTGAATGACACTTGCATAATTTGGATCAATGAACCAACGCCATTCATTCTACTCATTCACAGCTTCAGTATTGTCTATCTCTAGCTGAATATTGTTCTCTTTTTCATAAAATGCACTGCATAACCCAGCTAGCAAAGCCCACAACTCATTTGCCCTAGGAGTAAGATTTTGAATCATACCTGAAACCATTTTGAGAATAGCTCCTGACCTATCTCTGATCACAATACCTATGCCAGAATCGTTCCCGTTTTGAAGAGGCTCCTCCAAAGTAAATGCATGCACATTCACCTTGACAAAACCCTCTTCTGGAAAATCCCAACTTAGCTCCATAATACTAGCCTAAAACACTACACTAAAGAGAAATAATGAGGAGAGAAAATGGTAAAAACTCTGCTATACAAAGAGAACATATACTAGGCCAGCTCCTCAAATGACACAACCCATAATTACTATCTTTTTAACTGCCCGAGACACTTAATAACACTCAACCCCCTCTCTTACTCCACTCTTACTCCAATTTTCTGTACTCAACTTTTCATTTCCTAAAATAAAATCAAATAAATCCAGATGTTTCCACATATGTAGAGTCTTGGACCTCCAACACCAAGCCCAAACCAAAATATAAACCCAGGAAAAAGAAAATATTTGAAAGAGCACCTTACTGGACTCTCTATTTTAACTAATAAATATACTACCTCTTAAAATGAAGCCCACTTACTTATCATAGTTAACACCATGCATGTAAAATATCTGAACGAGAAGCTCCATTTTTTGCTAAATCATCTGCTCCCATAAGCTATTCCCTTAAAACATAAATTATTTGAACCTCTGGCCTCCAAATCAAGTCACCCCAAATCACTTGATCTCTAGGGGAGAAGCCTGCTCTAGTTTTGTTAAAATTCTCCACCACTGTCATACAATCTGAGCAAACCACTAATTTAGACATAGGTGAAATGACATTCTTCAATTTCGAGAAAAGAAACAGAATTGCCTCTCTTTCTACATCTTGTAGACTCGGGGCATTGAAGGGCCCTGAAAAAATGAAGGTCAAAGCTTGTTCTTCATTTAACAGGAAGCCCCCTATACCACCTGCTATTACACCTTGATCATTAGATGACCAAGAACCATCAACAAAACCTATAAACTTTGCATGCCGTGTTAAGAAAATGTCAACTCTCCTCTGCTTACTAGATGTTAGGACTGTTCCCACTGGATTGACAGACCATAGCTGAAACATATCTGCTCTAATCAAATCTGTGGCACCACACCAATTAAATGACCTGAATTTATTTAAATATAATACCAACTCCACTGTGTCTCTTTTATTGTTGAATAATAACTCATTCCTAGAAAGCCAAAGAGACCACAGTGTTGAAGCTACCACTATCTCCCAAACCTTTGAAGTTATTGAGCTTTTAAAGATCCCCATTACCTTCCAAATTTGACCCTTCAACAAAAACAATCTTTTTCTACTAATTCCCCACCAATCAGCCACTGCAGACCATAATTCCAAAGTAAAAGGACCCAGCCATAAAATATGATTTAAGTCCTCCTCTATATGTGAACATTTCCTGCAAATTGTACTAATCCCCATTCCTAATCTGGAAGCTAAGAACTTACAGGTAGGGACTACTCCATGCTCTATCTTTCAAAGAAATAAGAGTACTTTAGGAGGAGCTTTAACTTTCCATAATTTGGCCCATGAGTTATTACTAGTCTCGGGATCTAAAAAATATTGTGCATAACATATTTTTGAAGAGTAACAATCCTTACTGATTCTCCAAACAGGTTTATCATCTTTGTCTGTGAAAACTATCTTGTCAATAAGTATATCCAACTCCTTAGACTGCTCCAGTTCCCATTCTCTCAAACTTCTAACCCACTTCACCCCTACCTCTGCTTTCCTCCAATTTTCAACAAAAGATTTAACTGAAACAAACTTCCACCTTGAAATTTTGTAAAGTCTATTGAATTTATTGGCCAAAATATCCCCTTCACTCCACTGATCCTCCCAGAAAAAAACATCCAATCCATCACCTATAATCCAATCAAAACTAACTGCTTGCAATACCTTATTAAGCCTAGGATCTTCCCTCACAGAACTAATACCCTTTAAAATGTTGGATACATGAACTATCTCTCCACTTTGATCCAAACCTAAGCAAGACTTAAATTTATATGTATCCAAGATAATTTTCCTCCAAGGTTTATTCCTGTCTAACCACCATTTCCAGAACCATTTCCCCAGTAAAGCATTATTTTTTAACTCTAGTTTTTGTAAACCCAAACCTCCTAATGATTTAGGTGCACAGATGGCCTCCAATTCAACAGATGTAACTTCTTTAAAGGCTTATCCACACCTCCTAACTCTTTCCAAAAGAAACTTCTCCTAGTTCTTTCTAATTGATGTAAAATACCTTTAGGAATTTTGAAGAGAGACATCCAGTAGGAAGGAATATTGTTAAGAGAAGATTAAATGACGACCCTCCTACCTGCTTGGTTCAGACTATCACATTTCCATTTAGCCAGCTTATTAACCAAAGAATTAAGTAAAGGCTATCAGAAGGACAAGGATTTGGGATTAGCTCCTATTGGAGCTCCTAGGTACTTGAAAGGAAATACCCCTTCTGAATAACCCAACATACTCATCCACATTTGCAAAGTACCTGGAGGTTCCTTCCAAGAATAAAAAAAGCTTTTCTCATAGTTCACCTTAAGGCCAGATGCTAGCTGAAAGCATTGAAGAATTTTTTTTGAAATTACTAATACTTTCCTCATCTGGTTCCAAAAAAACTATGGTGTCATCAGCAAAACTGGAGATGAGTCAAACTCTGAGAGTCATCAGATAATTTGATGCCTTTGATTAATCCTAGATTAAGAGCTTTGACCATCATCTGATTGAAAACTTCACCCACCAAGTTAAATAGATAAGGTGACAATGGATCACCTTGCCTAACACCTCTATGAAATTGAAATTCAGAAGAAGGGGAACCATTCACCAGAACACAGTATAACGTAAATATGTATTGAATTTTTTTAAAAAAATTGTAATGCCGCCATGAAGCGTGGCTTTATCGACTAGTATGTAATGAAGTTGAAAGGTGACGCTCTAAGATCGTCTCAATCTATTTTTCTAATTTTTAGAATTTTAGGATTTTAAACACTAATAAATATAAAAATATCTTTTAACATATTAAAATTAGAACTGTTGTTCGATTTTATAGAGGAGAAGAGTTCAAATTTACAGGAAAGACATATAATTAGAAGTTCTTTTGAATGTAAAATAGGTATTTATAAGGCATATGATTAAAAGTTCTATTGGAAGTAAAATAGGAGTTCGAATTTGTAGAGGATAAGAGTTCGAATTTATTGAAAAACATATAATTAAAAGTTATTTTTGAAGTAGAATAGGTATTTGAATATACGAAGAGACATATAATTAAATATTTTTTTGGAAGTAGAATAAAAGGACGGTGGTGACATCTTTTACGATCTTCTAAACTTATATATTTTTATATAAGGTAATTATACTTCTATTATTAAACTTTATTCATAAATCCAATATATTCTTATAAAAAAAAGTCTTCGTATTTAAAAGGAAAATAATTGATGTGTTAACATAATAAAAATTGTTCTATAAGATAAGTATCATTAATAATATGTAATGAATTTGGAACTTCGATCCCAAATGAGAGCGGATCGAAACGTGTTTAACGGGAAAATGGCTCACTATAAAAGATTGTATTAGATATTAGAATTTGATATTGATGTTATAAATTTATTTTATTTTTAGGCGATTTTTATGCATAAACGTTGTTATACAAGTAATATATGTAAAAGTTAGGATTATGGTCTTAAAGAGAGAGCGGCTTAATAGGAATAACCGTGTTTAACGAGAAAGCAGTTCATTAGAGAAGACCGTGTTGAAAATTAAAATTTAATATTAATGATATAATAGAAGATAAATATATTTTGAATTTTTTAGAACTCTTTGATTTTAAATATTAATTACTAAAGAACTATCCTTTAACATATTAAAAACATAATAGGTGCTCAAATTTATAGATTATAAGAGTTTGAATTCGTAGGGAAGACATATAATTAAATAGAGAAGAAGAGTTTGAATTTATAAAAAATGGATATAATTAAAACAAATTATTGAAGGTAGAAAATATGTTTGAATATATAAAGAATACATATAATAAATTGTTTTATTGGAAGTAGAATACGAGGATGGTGGAGACGTCTTATGCGATTTTTTAAAACTATATATCTTTTTTCTAAAAATCCTTTATTTTCATTTTTATATACAAGTTAATTATACTTGCACTAGAAAAATATATCCATAAATTCAATATTATTCCCGTAACGAAAAGTCTTTCGTATATAAAAAAAAAAACTAATGTGTTAACATAATAGAAAGACATTCCCATGCAGAAGCTATAAATAAATACAGGAATATCTATAAGATACAGAAAATATCAGATGTATTTTCATCTTTTAAAATTGCATAAATATTAGAAAGTTTAAAGAACTTAAAAATTGGAATTTACTCTCTTTTTAGGTTTTAATTTTTATGAAAAAAAGTTATTTTATAAAACAAGTGTTATCAATAACATGTAATGTAGTTAGAATTCGGTTCCAAATAAGAGCGGCTCGAAATATGTTTAACGGAAAGACATCTCACCATAAAAGTTTGTATTAGCTATTAGAATCTGATACTAATTTCATAATGTTTTTTATTTTTAGGGTGAGATTTTTATGGATAAAAATTATTATATAAATCTATATAATATATGTTAAAGTTGAGATTTCGATTTGAACGAGAGTGCGGTTCAATAGAAAGAATCGTATTTAACAAAAAAATGATTCAATAGAAAATATTATAAATCTATTAAAATTCAATATTGATGATGTAATATAACGGAAATCCATATTGAATTTTTTTAAAAATTTGTAACGCCGCCGCGAAGCGCGGCTTTGTCGACTAGTTTTATATATAATTAACAAGTGCAAGGCACAAAAATATTCTTTATAATAATAATTTTTTTTGAAATTTTTTTCTTCCAATCATTTTTTTGTCTTAAAAAAAATTCTAAAACACAATTTTAAAAATTATTTTTAAATTTTTTCTTCAGGTTCTCTCCTAAGTTCAAACAGGGAGCATAGCCTTAGGGCAAACCTGACAAAGAAATAGAAAAAACCTTTGGGGCACTCGATGGTCGCAGACCAAAGTTCGTAAGAAATGAACACCTCCCTGATTGATCGCTGACTCGGCTGATAGCTCTAAAAATGTCCAAATTAGAACAACTAGCGTTGTACCCGTGCTACACACGGAACGGTAAAATTAATTAATTAATTAATATAAATATTTTTTTAAATTATTATTTAGGAAAAAAGATAATGTATTTAATTTAAGTAAATAATTACCTATTCATCATTTAATACCAATTGCAATAATATTAATATTAGCAAACAATTATCATAACATCCACATCGCCGTTGAAATGTTCTAAACCCCTCTTTATTATTTTTTCTTAATTTTATTTTTCATTTGATTTTTCTTATTTTTCAAAATCTTCCTACAAGTTTATAAGTTTTTTACCCATATTTTAAGTTTTATTCTTTAGGAAATTTGATATATTTAAATGTGCAGTACTGTGGATTCAATATATTTAAATTTGATATATTCAAATTTTATAATTTGATATATTTTAAGTTTCTAGAATTTTTATCATATTAATTCAATACAAAAATTTGTATGGATTGCGATCAATTTTTCGAATACATATCGAAAATTCATAAACACTTATTTCTCACGACTGTTATAAATTATTATGTTGTCACTCAAAAAAAGGTCGAATGTTTCGGCAATGTGAGAAAGGATCTCTACTGTGTAAGATCCATTAAATGAATGTAGTTATGACAAAGGAAACTTTCTTCTAATCTAGTTTCATATGTGTTTGTTCAATATCATTTTTACAAATTATATGGATTTGGATTTCAGTTGTACCGAACCGATATCCGATCCGAAACCCAATCCAATATGGAAACTTGATATATTAGTTTTGTTTAGACAACACAAAACTGATAAATATCTTTGTTTATTTAGAATCTATCTACCAAGTTATTAATTTTTTTTACCTATATTTAAAGTTCTGTTGACATTAACAATAAATATTATCAACCAACCAAGCGAATTTAATATGTCTGTTCTCAGATTATGATATGGGAATTGAATACTATTAATTTAATTCAAGAATACAAAATTAAAAAGGGAACATTTTATTAGAACAATATAAAATTTTATGTATTGACCTATCTAGTTATCAATAATAGTGATTTTTATAACGAATGTTGTAGCAGTTCCTCTCTCTCCTCCTCTCCCAAAAAATACTAAACTGAAGTTTAGGAATGACATCAATTTGCTTAATGATAAGCCCCCATTTTATTGTTTTCCTTGATTTTGCTATATTTTTTCAATAAAAACCTCTCTTTATCAAGAGTCTAGTACCCCGTTGGTGGGTTTTATCTACTAATGTATTGGATTTTGTACTTTGTCCTTGTGAATGATAATTTCCATTTTTTTCCTTAAGTTTACTTTATTTTTCAACAAATATATCTCTTTATTGAGTGTCTTGTATCCCGTTAGTGGATTTCGTCTACCCATATATTGGGTTTTTTTTTCTTTTTGAAATAGTAGGTTCTTTTATTTTGGCATCTAGAATCTTAGATCTCAGAATTTTGTTATATTGGTTCATTGATTTGGATGGTATAGAATCGTAGCTATGATTGGTTGTTCGAATACGTTCTGACATATCAGATATATATTTTCCTCATGATTACAAAGCTATATATTTTAGTGATATAAGCGAGTGATGTACCACGATTTAAGTTCTGATCAACGATCGTAGTTTGGATGAAAAACACCCTTGATATGATATATTTTAATATGTGTTTGTCCAATCTTGATTATTTTTGTAGATGTTGTAAAACCTTTTATTGAGGAATTAATTACCTATAAAAAATAGCGATTTATAAGAAAATTAATTTTTTTGACAATTTTTGTAGATGTCGTATATTCATTTATTGATAAATTAAGTATCTATCACAAAAATCGTGATTTATAAGAATTGTTGCGCTGAGTTGACCAATTTGCTATGAAAATATTCATTAACAATATTTTCATTGACTCTGTGACGTGATAATTTATATACCAAATAATGTCTAATACTATTTGAGAGTATATTTAGTATTTTGAATTAGATCTCAGGATTTTGTTATATTGGTTCATTGATTTGGATGGTATAGAATTGTAGGTATGATCGGTTGTTCGAATACGTTCTGACATATCAGATATATATATTTTCCTCACGATTACAATAAATTGTTGAATTATTTCGCCAAAAAAGCTATATATTTTAGTGATATAAGCAAATGATGTACCACGATTTAAGATCTGATCAACGATCGTAGTTTGGATGAAAAAAACCTTGATATGATCTATTTTAATATGTGTTTGTCCAATCTTGATTATTTTTGTAGACGTTGTATAACCTTTATTGATGAATTAATTACCTACAAAAAATAGCGATTTATAAGAAAATTAAATTATTTTGACTATTTTTGTAGATGTCATATATCCATTTATTGCTAAATTAAGTATCTATAAAAAATAGTGATTTATAAGAATTGTTGCGCTGAGTTGACCAATTTGCTATGAAATTATTCACTAACAATATTTTCATTGACTTTGTGATGTGATAATTTATACACCAAATAATGTCTAATACTATTTGAGAGCATATTTAGTATTCTGAATTAGATTTCAGGATTTTGTTATATTGGTTCATTGATTTGGATGGTATAGAATTGTAGGTATGATCGGTTGTTCGAATACGTTCTGACATATCCAATATATATTTTCCTCACGATTACAATAAATTGTTGAATTATTTCGCCAAAAAAGCTATATATTTTAGTGATATAAGCAAGTGATGTACCACGATTTAAGATCTGATCAACGATCGTAGTTTGGATGAAAAACCTTGATCTGATCTATTTTAATATGTATTTGTCCAATCTTAATTATTTTTGTAGATGTTGCAGTATAACCTTTATTCACTACTAGAAAAAGTAGAATAGACATCGCCCCTTTCACATCGGTTCATGATGTCCTCGATGTAAAAACTATCACTGACATCGGTCGAAAAAAACTGATGTCTTTGATATATTATGAAATCACATTGAAAGCAAACCGATGTCATTGGAGTATAATTGAAATATCATTGACATCGGTTAGCACAACTGATGTCTTTGACATATTATGACATCAGTCAAAAAACAACCGATATCATTGATATTTCATTGACATATCAATGACATCGGTTGTTTTTCGACCGATGTCTTTGACATATTATAACATCGGTCAAAAAAACAACCGATGTCTAAAGTAGGCTTAAAAAAATTTGCACTCCGTGCCCATACAATTAACTTTGCCCCCTTAGCCAATTTATTAATTTCCCCCTTTATTTCCCACCTTAGCCAATTCTTTAATTCCCCCTTTTTTTGAGCTCTTTCAGACAAAAACAAACTACACCTCTATTCAGACAAAATTAAAACAAAATATACGGCTCTATCTCTCTTTCTCTCCTCTCTGGCAATGGATCTCTCCCTCACCTCACCTCTCTCAACAACCACCTCTCTCTCTCTCTCTCTCTCTCTCTCTCTCTCTCTCTCCCCCCCTCCCTCTCTCTCTCTTTCACTCTCGTAACCCTAATTTCTCAAACTGCGCCTCAATTGTTAATTGTTCAATTCACTTAACAAATCCATTTGTTTACTACTTAAAATCTTGAATCGGTAAGTGAGTAAGCTTGCATGTGTAAGTAAACTCACATTATTACTTTGATTTTACATGTTCTAAATTGGGGATTTTTGGGTTCGAGTTCTTAATTTTCTAATTCGTTTTCTCTTTGTCCTTATTAATACAGGAGCAACAATTTAAAGCTTGAATCGGTGAGTAAACTTGCATGTGTAAGTAAACTCGAATTACTTTGATTTTCAGTTCTAAATTAGGTATTTTTGGGTTCGAAATTTTAATTTTCTAATTCGTTTGTTCTTTGTTCTTATTAATTCAGGAGCAACATTTAAAAGGAGAATTTGTTTGGGTAAGAATCATTTACCCAAACAATTTTATTAATTTGTTTATATTTTTAGTTACTAATTTTTTGAATATGTCTATTTTTTTAGAAAGGATCGAGCAAGAACTTGTTTGGGTAGTGCTCTAAAGCTCAAATTCGTAAGAGTTTATTTGTTTTTGACGCTGCTATATATGTTTGAATGTTTATTTATTTTTTATTTTGTGTTAAATCGAGCATGCATGTGTGCTCAAATTTTAAGGCTGCATATGTTGTTCTAATGTTTGTTTCATTTATGTTTATTGTGATGTGTCGTTTGTGAAAATAATCATATGTTTGTAATCGTCATATGTTGCTTTTTCACTTGCTCTGTTGTTGTTTACTAGAACTGAATAGTGTATATGGTATTATATATACTTTCTCTGTTTGATAAGTACATATGTGAATTATAGAAATCGTATGCCTTCGTGCCCGTTTAAATGTTAATGACATGTTGCCATTTAATATTAATTTACATAGCACTTGTTTAAAAAACAAGTTAAACTTAGAACAATACTATAACTATAAATATCAATTTTAACTGAACATTTAACTTAATTATATACATTTCCTAGATTTAGACTCTTAGTCATTTGCAATAAGATACAAAAAGAAAAAAGTAGTGTGCATTACAACTTAATTATAATATATAATATAAATAATAAATGATTGAACTTAAATATTTTTAATTACATACTGAAGTTAGATATAAATATGGTTATTGAATATAAATAATACGTTATTTATTTGATATTTGATATTTAAAATGATAATCAGGTAGGTTGTACGTGTCTCCTCATATATGGACAAGTCGTGGATTTTTGCAGATAGGGATTCATTAGAGTATGAAATCGGGGTTGAAAAGTTTTTGATGTATGCCGAAGAAAATTGTAAAGATCCTAAGAGAATACCTTGTCTATATGCACGCTGCGTCAATTTTAAAAAATTCTCTGTCAAAATAATTAGGGGTCATCTGTACGAAAAGGGTTTTAGTTTGGGGTATGTTGATTGGATTTGGCATGGAGCGAAGTCTAGGTCATCTGTTGGTAGCACATTTCCGGCTTCTAATTAGGAGAATATTTCTGCATCACAACCATTACAAGCCAATGATGTAGAGGATGTTTGTGAAGCAGCATATAATAATAATTGGGGTGATGATTATGATAAAGATTCAAATGAGTTCAAAAGGTTTTTGGCTGATGCTGAACAACCTTTGTATGAGGGTACTGAGTGCACTAAATTAGATTCATTGTTGAAATTACATAATTGGAAAGCAAGATTTGGTATAAGTGATAGTGCCTTTACGGATTTACTCTCTTCTGTTGGCTCTTTACTTCCTAAAGATCATGTCTTGCCAACTAATTCATACGCAGCCAAGAAAACCCTATCTGATTTAGGCCTAGAATATATAAAATTTCATGCATGTCCAAATGAATGCATTCTATACAGGGGTGTGAATGCCGATGCTCCTGATTGTCCAAACTGCCACAAATCTCGTTGGAAATTAGGAAAGGATGGTAAACCGAGGGTTAACATTCCGGCCAAAGTTATGTGGTATTTTCTAATCATTCCTAGATTTAAGCGGATGTTTAAATCTGCTTCTACTGCTGCACTAATGACTTGGCATGCTAACCAAAGAAGTCAAGATGGCTAGATGTGCCATCCAGCCGACTCTCCTTCATGGCGAAATAGGTGGCCAACCTTCGCTAGTGAGCCAAGAAACATTCGGTTAGCTCTGGCCGCCGATGGTGTAAACCCACATACTAATAGCTTAAGCAATAGGTATAGCTATTGGCCAGTAGTATTGTCAACTTATAATCTTCCTCGGTTATGCATGCAGAGGAAGTTTATGATGTTAACGATATTAGTCTCTGGTCCACATGAGCCGGGTAATAACATTGACGTGTTTTTACAACCGTTAATTGATGATTTGAAGAAGCTTTGGGAAGAAGGTGAACAAAATGTGTACGATGCTAATACTAAATCTTTTTTCCCTTTAAGGGCAATATTAATGTGGACGATAAATGACTTCCCAGCATCTGGGAATTTGTCTAGATGCGTCAATAAGGGTTATATGGCTTGTCCAGTGTGTGGTGATAATACCGTAGCTAAATATTTACCTCATAGAAAAAAATGTGTTACCAAGGTCATCGTCGCTATTTGCCTAGGCATCATCCTTATAGGAGAAAAAAGGCAGCTTTTAATGGTGAACAAGAGTTTGGACAAGCGTGTCAACCCCTTTCCGGAGAAGAGGTTTTAATGCAGCAGGAGGAAATAAATTTTACTTTTGGAAATGAAGCAAAGAAGTCAAAGAAGGTGGACTGTGCATGGAAGAAAAAGTCTATTTTTTTGAGCTGGAATATTGGAAATTTCATCATGTTCGTCACTGTCTCGATGTTATGCACATCGAGAAAAATGTCTGTGACAGTTTGATTGGGACATTACTAAATTTAAATTATAAGACTAAAGACAGTGAGGCATCCCGTAATGATATGGTTGACATGGGCATCAGAAAAGATTTTGCTCCACAAAATGTCGGAAAAAGAAAAACCTACCTGCCCCCTTCATCTTTTACTCTTTCAATGACAGAAAAAAGAAAAATGTTATCATCACTCTCTTCAATGAAACTTCCTTATGGGCATTCATTGAACATTAAAAATTGTGTATCGATGTTCGATTTAAAGTTGTTTGGGTTGAAGTCCCACGACTGTCATGTACTCCTTCAACAGTTGCTTCCAGTTGCAATTCGTTCCATTCTCCCAAAAAATGTTAGGGTTAGCATTATAAGGTTGTGTTTCTTTTTCAATTCTTTGTGCAACAAAGTTGTAGATGTATCAAAATTAGATAAGTTGTAGTCAGATATAGTATTAACCTTGTGTGAGTTGGAAAAGATATTCCCTCCCTCATTTTTTGATGTAATGATACATCTCACAGTCTACTTGGTTAGGGAATTACGTTTGTGTGGACCAGTTTTTTATAGATGGATGTATCCATTTGAACGGTTCAATAAAGTGTTGAAAAGTTATGTGCGGAATCGTTATCATCCGAAAGGTTGTATGGCCGAAAGTTATCTAGGAGAAGAATCTGTAGAATTTTGCACAGAGTTTGTTCGGCAGAGTTGCAAAACTGCAGGTCTTCCGATGGAACAAGGTGATCTTTCTGGTCCATTATCTGCAGCTGTAATGAAGTCGGTGGAAGAAAAAGAGCGAGACCAGGGTCATCTACATGTTCTTCAAAATAACCCTGAAGTGTATCCGTGCGTTATGTAAGTTAAATTAATTATACTTTTTACCATTTATCTTCTTTTATCAAGTATGTAGTTAGTTTCTAAATTAATATATGTATTTTGCAAGGATGCACAAGGAATTTCTAGAAAGAACTTACCGTGGGAAAAAGAAGACTGTGCAGTGGCTGATTGGAGAGCACGATCGGCTATTTGCTAATTGGTTTGAAAAAAAAGTTAGTGAAATGATATGCAATGGCGAAGCTATTTCATAAACGATTAGATGGTTGGCTAGCAAACCGACTTTTTCTGTTTTGACTTATGAAGGTTTTCTGGGGTCCGATACTTCACAAAAGAGAGAGATGATGAAAGGGCTGTTCAAAATAATGGTGTCGCTGTAGTTGCTAAGACGGTCCAAGTGTCTAGTGCCAAGGATTTAAATCCCGTGGAGAGTGATATGGTATTTTATGGCATCATTGAAGAAATATGGGAGCTGGATTATCATGCATTCAAAGCCCCATTGTTCTTGTGTAAATGGGCAGATAGTGACAGAGGCGTCAAGGTGGATGATCTTGGCTTCACACTTGTTGACTTCAGTCGACAAGGTCATAAAAATGATAAATATGTGTCCATTGACCAAGTGAAGCAAGTTTTCTATGTCAAGGATCCCGTTGATGCTGCCTGGTCAGTTGTATTAACCTCCACGAATCAAGATTACCACGAGGTATATAATGATGAGGATTTAGGGGACACGACATTGGAAAATCCTCCATTCTGCTCTGAAATCCCCATAGTCAATGTTGTTGATGATGAAGAGGACCCTAGTGTTGGCAATCAAAGAAAGGATGTTGAGGGAATTTGGATTAAAAAGTGATAGATATTATGTATCTCTATATTTTGTTTTGTTACTTTCCATATTTGGTGTGTAATTGTAATTATTTGAAAACTATTATTATTATTTTGTGTCGCACTTATTAGCTTGTTTAATGTGAAGCTCTCATGTAGTCTTGTAAAATCTCTATATTTTTGTACAATTCCTAGATGCTTCATATATAGTAAGATTTGATCATTGTTCCCTGAATATTGTACAAATTTACAGTCATGCATATTTTTCACTTGTTTTACTCATACAATATAGTTTTTTCAATCACATTATATGTTCCCTGAATTATCCACTTGTTTCATTTCAGGAATTTACAGAATTGAAGGCAAGAGAAATGACAAAAAAGCAGAAAAAATCTAAATAATATCGGAAAAGGGCAATAACAATAATGGAAATGAGAAGCAACTGGAGGTAAAAGTTTTGACACTTGAACCAGAAAAATCTACACAAGCTAAAGAACCCCCCAAGAGGCAGACTCTAATGTTCCAGAAATAACAACTACTAGTATGGAATCCAAAAAATGGATAGCTAGAGTAGGGTGAGGTGTTTGTGCTATGCATAAAGTGGTGATAAAGAAAGCTAAAGGTAAGAAGTTGAAAGTCAGGTTCGATAAAAATGGAACTCCAATTGGAGATAGTTGGCATGCCTTGGCGTCGTATATATGCAAGACTGCTAGGACTTTGGTGCAAATCGATATTCCATCTTGGCCGAAAATGGACCCTGAATTAAAAGCAAAGCTATGGGATGATATTGAGGTACAAACAAATCCTATTTTTTTATCCCTCATATTATGTCTTTAACCTTGTAGTCAATTGGTAAATAACCTACTTCTCCTTTAGGATACATTCAAAGTGGCTCCGGAAAGTAAGAAGTCAATTCTATAGTCGGCAGGTATAAAGTGGAGACAATTCAAAACTAAATTAAACAGAGATTTTATAAAGCCATATATTGGACAGAAGAAAATGCTGATGAAGCCCCCAAAAAAGTATGCATTTGTTGGTAAGGAGGCTTGGAAGCGATTTGTTGCAACGAGTACCACTAATGATTTTGGGGTATGTTTTACATGTGTTAAATATATATATGCATTTTTGTAAACTGTTAGGCTAAACCTGTGTGATTCATATGATTACATTTATTTGTATGCAGGAACTTAGTAAAAAACAAAGTAAGAGAGTGAGGAAGCAAAATTATCCGCACAGATCATCGAGGAAAGAATACATTGGTTTACAAGAACAAGAAGTATGACTTATTTTTTTTGTAATTTTTATTTGTGTTGAATGTCTTGTAATGTTCCATTATTTGTTTGAACAGGTAAAAGCAGGGCGGCTGGAGCCTGAAGAAGTACCTGATCGAGCAATTATGTGGAAAATTGCCCGTATGCCACCGGTGGGCGAAGAAATTGATGAAGATCTGGCAGAGAAATTTAAAAAAATTGTAAGTTTTTAATATTTTCACTTTTTATTTCTAGAAGTACTCTATATTAATGGACATCGTACACAAGCATACTCTGTATATTATACTCTGTATATTATACTCTGTATTAATTTTAGTTTTTTTACTAGGATGATTTGATGGAAAAGAAGCATAAGGGTGAGTTCAAGCCATCTGGAAGTGAAGATGTGCTAGGTGTAGTACTGGAAACTCCTGAGCGTTCAGTTAGGGTTCGGGGAGTTGGAAGCCTCGCAACTCCATCAACCTACTTCAATATGCCAAAAGAGAAAAAGACCAGAATTACGAAAGCTGAGTTTGAGAAAACAAAGAATGAGTTTATGTCACAGATTGCTGAACTAAAGGCTGAGCTGAGGTCGGTGGTGGCTGGTACGTCCATTCATCACTCATCGATTTTCTCTGACAAATCAAATTGTCCAGATGAAAAAGGAGAAAAAGAATAGTTTGATGAAGAAAAAAAGAAAGGTGTAAACCTAAATCTGCAAAACTATTGATGGTCAATGAGGACAAGGTAAACGAGGATGACGATTGTGTTGCTATTGGTCCTGTTGACCCTTCTCCACATGGAAATAAGGTAAAAATTAGTGTATACAAGTATGTCTCTCAATATTGTTTATTTTGTGGATGTCTCGCAATACTTATTATTTGACCTTGTAAATTTAGAATCCGCGAAAATGTGAGTTAGCAGTGGACAACATTAAGAACAAGGTAGCATTTGGTATGGTTTTCGCCGAGGAAGACATGTGTAACTCAGTACATGGAGTGCCTCTGCAACCGGGACATGCTCGTGTCTTAGTGGACGAAATTATCAAGGAAGACGCCTTGGTCCCAGTTCCAGTACCTGGTGAAATAGAGACGGTTCGCCAAGTTGTTGGCTCTCTTTTAGCATGGCCTAAAGACATGATCATCTTCACTAATGTAAGTACTATTAAGCTTTTATGATAGCTGATAAAGAGTAGTTTGACGGAATTGCATATACTTGTTATCATTTCTTTACTTTTTGTGTTTCTTAACCAATTGTTTATTTGTAGAAAATTCAAAAGGAAGTAGTGAAGCCAAGGAAGCAAAATAATGAGCTGAATGAGTTTCAGAAAGTATATGCGATGATGAAGAGTGTCAAGCCAAATGAAAATGTACCTCGATAGTTTATGTTGCTGCATATGCATGCGGTAACAATTTTGAAACAAAATTTAGAGTCCATTCAGATTCAATGTGATGCTGAGGTGTTTGGTAGGGACAAAACTATATTTTTATTGGATTAGAATGTAATGGTGTTGTTGGATTTTAATATGATTGGCCAGGCTATAATATCGACCTATATGGCGTAAGTTCTTTCCTGTTTTGCGAATCGTTTATCATATTTTCTATATTTCTGTAAGGATATTTTTATGCAAAATGTGTTATAAATATATGTAGGTATTTGCATACTGAGGTTCTCAAGAAAAAACAAACGGACATGTATGCATTTATTGATCCAGCAGCCTCACATAAACTCAATGATAATTTTGAAGCTTATGTTGTTGAAAGGATGAAATCTGGACCTTCTCGCATATTCCTCATGCCTCATAACCAAAAGTAAGTGAATTGTTAATATGTAGTTAATTAAGACTTATTATAATATATAGTTGGATCTGTTCGTATTTTTTTCAAATTCTCATGACTTTGATTTATTTATAATTAAAACAGTTATCATTGGATTTTAATCATGATTTGGGAATCTGAAATTTTCATTCTCAACCCATTGGCTCACCCGCCACATTTTCCAGAACTAGAAGATGCATTAGTGCGGTAATTATATTTCTACATTTCGAGAACTAGAATGTAGCTTTCATTCTCAATTTATTGAGGTTGTAGTGAGATTTCTCGGGTTTCACACTGCTACTAATTTTCTTCCACAGAGCAGTTAGATCTTATAATGCTCAAACAGGACGGGCCCTCAAAAATCCCAAAGTTAAAAATCTTGCCGTAAGTCTTTTGCACACTTTGTTTTTAGTAAGTTCTTTGTTGTTAATTTGTTTTTTATCGACTAATCGATACTTAACTTATTATTAAAATAGGGATGCCCTAAACAACCGGGTGGTACTGAATGCGGTTATGTTGTCATGCGTTATATGAAAGATATTTTCGAAGACAAGGAAATGAAATTCATTGCAAAGGTATATATATGCTTTAATTTATGGGTTGAACTCAATATGGTTGTTTAAGTACCAATTTAGTTGTACTTTAAAACAATATTATTTTATATATTGCTAATTTTTTGCTTGGTTTCTGTGTGCACAGTGGACACCAGGAGTCGTAAGTCTTACACAAGGGAGGAGCTTGATGACGTGCGTCACGAGGCTCTTGGATACATCCAAAGATTTGTGTACTAGCTAGCTCTCTGCCTTTATTTTATTTCATCATGTGAACCTCCTGCGAATTTCTTTTGGGTCTAATTGTTTTGTCAGTTTTAGTTTTTGTGGTCTGGGGTTATATATATGTGGAAGGTGGAATTGGTCGATTGTGGATGAAATGTAGGGAGTTTATGTGGATTAAATAGTTATTCTGTAAGGATCGAGTAGTACTTGGATTGTCATTTGGAACGGAGAAATGACATTTTGACTTGGTAATTAATATTTTGAGAACCATTATTGGTTGTTTTTCATTTTGGAATGGTTTTGGTTGCATGTTATTGTTTTGTTTTGGCTAGTATTGTTATAACACAAACACATCAGTTAAACTCAATGAAACCGATGTTTATAATAAGTAGAAACATCATTATTACAAAACAAACTGATGTAATTTACATACAGTAACATCATTATTACAAAACAAACTGATGTAATTTACACAGAGTAACATCATTATTACTAAACAAACTTATGTAATTTACACACAGTAACATCATTAACACCAAACAAACTGATGTAATTTAAGCACAATGGTGTCACATTGTTGATGCTTTTCACATCGGTGTCTAACTGATGTTAATATGTATGATACACATCAGTTATATTACAGTAAACGATGTCTCAAACACTCTTTGACATCGGTTAGTTGCTAGTAACCGATGTTCCAGATAGTATTTAACATCATTTAGGTGACAGTAAACGATGTGATAGATACTCTTTGACATCGGTTTAAAACTGATGTGAAAAGGGTTGGACCTTTCTCTACACCCACAAAGACATCGGTTGAAAAATGGTCAGACATCGGTTTTTAGCCGATGTCCATTGAACTGTTTCTAGTAGTGATTGATGAATTAATTACCTATAAAAAATAGCGATTTATAAGAAAATTAAATTATTTTGACTATTTTTGTAAATGTCGTATGCCTATTTATTGATAAATTAAGGATCTATCAAAAAAATAGTGATTTATAAGAATTGTTGCGCTGAGTTGACCAATTTGCTATGAAAATATTCACTAACAATATCTTCAATGACTATGTGATGTGATAATTTATACACCAAATAATGTTTAATACTATTTGTGAGTATATTTAGTATTTTGAATAATTTAAATGTATTGTCGGGTCAATTTGTTTGTTTCATTAATTATTGCATAACTATAAAAAATCGATAAGTAAAATATTAAAGATAATTAGTTCAAAATACATTTGAATATTTTAATTGGTTGTTAGGTTTTCTTTATAATTGATTAAATTTAAAAATATAATTTAAATTTTTAATGTATATTTAAAATAGTGTGGCAAATACTTTTCAAATTTTAAAACTATAAATTCAATAATAGTATATTTATTCAAATTTGATTGCACCTTATGATTGTAGATCAAGAGTTTGAGATATTAAAATATTATATTATATAATATAAATAAAATAGTCTTAGGTATTAAAATAATATATTTATAATAAAATTATTTAATAAATACACAATTTTGGAACATGACTCTATCCAAAGAGACGGGTGCAAATAATAGACGTGTTAGTATATAAGGATAAAATTGTACTTTACTTAAATCAAAAATTGCTATTAACTAATTAAAAGTATTTATGAAAATTAATCCGTAATATATAAGTACATATTATAGTATTGTTGTAGTTGATATTTATGAAAATTAGCTCGTAATATATAATAGTATAATTTTGATTGTCTTTAAATTAAAAGATTGATAAGTTAGTAGATATTTTATCACAATAAAAATATTTAATTTATGCATGTTCTAAATAAAATAAATTTTGTATTTCAAAAAAATTATTAAGTAACCAAGATAAGTAAATTAGGATGAGAATGATATGATTAATTTAATTTCAGTAATAAATTTTGATTAGCTATTATATATATTTATGAAAATTAATCCGTAATATATAATAATGTAATTGTGATTAATTGTAAATCCAAAGAGTGAAAAAACAAAATTGAAAAAATCGCTTAATATTATATTTTTGTATAATTTTGATTGATTTTAATTTTATATTAATTTATTATAATTGTTTTTTCAACATTAAAATATATAATATATGGATATGTTAAATAAAGTAACTACTATATTTAAATAAGAATTGTTAATTAACCATGGTTAGTTAGGTGATTGGTTTAAAATTTAGGAGTCAACTCTTATTGGTCCTAAGATAATTCCTCGATTCTGATTGGTTAACTGACGTGTAGTAGACTCAGGTATTATAATAAAGGATTACTTTTTCTTCCCCTTATAAACTCTAGAAGAAATGACTTGCATTTATACAATACTATTATAAGTAAATTAGGGTATATTTGGTTGGTTGGTAGTTTGGTCAGTTTATTTGGTACACTCATTAACAACCGATAGATTTTAAGATAAATAAATGAGAACCGTTGGATCTAATGCTAAAAGAATATTCATGATATGGGCTGAAAATAAGCCCTAAAGACACATTTAATGTGGCATTAATTAGGCCAAGAATGGTCCAAACGTGGGGCCCACCAGGTGGGCCCAAAACCCCAATTATAATATTAATTTCGTAATTAATATTGGGGATAATAGACAACTCAGCAATAAGAGTTGGATAAGGATATTATTTCCCCCAGACTTAGCCACTAAGGCATCCAATTCAATATGGAAACTGATTCCTACAAGGAATAGATCTAGAACCTTCCCCAAAGACTTGCCCACCAAGTCTCCAAATCCTACCATAATTCTAAGGCTTCTCAGCCTATATAAAGGGCCTGACCCCTCATTCTCAGAACTACGTTGGCTTGATTCTCAATACGAGATACGTAGGCACTCTGTGAGGACCGATTAAAGTCTCGAACGCAGAAACAGCCATTAAAGCTCGAAGCTCAACCACCCTAGCATTAATTACAAATAGTAACCTAGTTTTTGATCCACAACATTTGGCGCCGTCTGTGGGAAGACAACATCAACCATGGTTCAAACACGAAGAACAACATCAACCGAGGCCGTGCCCCTTAACTCTGCTCCACCAGCCACTTCTGATCCGCTTACCGTCACTGAAGAAGGACAAATACTCCCATCAACAGGGGCGGTCATTCAACCTCTGCCCACTCAGCCCCCAGGGACGACTCCCCATGTAGAGGGGACCCACTCTGTGACTGTCCATCAAAGCCAAGAAACTAACCCTCTCCAGATGGTGGTTTCTCCTCTTGGTAACATTGATCGTACGGGGGTACAGATCCATACTACGGATCTCCCTTTGAACACCAACCCTATGTATGGGCTGCCTAATTATCCCCCTCGACGAAGAGAACCTGGACCAAGCGGTCACGCCTTACAGATCCGGGATCGAGAATATGATGACTACTCTGGTCCCTATACTGATGATTCAACATCATCTGAGGATGATGATCGAGATGAAGCCCCGAGGAGGCGGCGTGCTAGCAAAGAACCTCTAAGAAGGACACGAAGAATCCATGATGGACTCCCCTTGACAACTGCTGAGAAAATCAAGGCTTATGAGGCAGAGATCTTAAAATTGAAGGACGATATTGCAAGAGAACAAGATAGATTGAATCAAGCTCAGCCTCCTCCAACTGCAGAGAGGATTCCAATTATAAATTTGGAGAGGCCTTCAAGAAGGCAAAGAAGGGCCGAAGCCCCAACTGAAAAGTCAACAAGGGTGGAGACCCCCAGAAGCAACCCTAAGGATCTGATGCCACTAGGGGATCCTGATGATCCCACACCCCCGTTTACTGAGGAGGTGATGAATGCTCGCATCTCAAGGAAGTTCAAGATGCCGACAATCAAGGCCTATGATGGAACGGGCGATCCCGCAAACCATGTTAGGACATTCTCAAATGCACTGCTGTTGCAGCCTGTGAGCGACGCCTTAAAGTGTAGGGCGTTCCCTCAAACCTTGTCTGGCATGGCTCAAAGCTGGTATAGCCGCTTACCTGCAAACTCAATTGGCTCATTCAAAGAACTGAGTGCCGCCTTTGTTAGCCAGTTCATTAGTGGGAGAGTTCATGAAAAAAGTTCTACATCCCTTATGTATGTGGTGCAGGGGAAGAACGAGAATCTGAGAGATTACCTCAAGCGGTTCACCAAGGAGACGCTGAATATCACTGATCTGGAAAATAAGGTGGCCATGGTAGCCCTGGAACATGGAACCACTGATCTCTTCTTTAAAAGGTCTTTGGCAAAACATCCTCCTGAAAATATGGCCGAGCTCCAACGGAGGGCCGACAAATATATCAAGGCTGAGGACAGCATGAAGAAGGAATTCATAGGAGGCAATGGCAAGGGTTCTAATGATTCGAAGAAACGAAAGCAAGAGCAAGAGTACGATGCTAGGGACAAGTATCCCCGGACTAGCAAGGATTCCGAGTCACCGCCAAAGAAGGGTTTGGGACCGAGGTTTTCTGATTATGCAAGGCTGAACGCTCCTAGGAGCCAGATCTTGCTAGATATTGAGAAGGATAAAGACTTCCGATGGCCGAAGCCACTTAGGGGTGATCCCACGAAAAGAAACAAGGATCAATACTGTAGGTACCACCGTGATGTGGGTCATGATACAGATGATTGTAGACAGTTGAAAGATGAGATTGAGTTCTTAATCCGGAAAGGAAAGCTAAGCAGGTTCACGAAGAATGATGATCGTGGAACCCAAAGAAGGGACTATGACAAGAGAGACAATGACAGAAGAGACAGCGATCGTGATCGTGATCGTAATCCACAGCCCCGAGGGCCAGTAATCAATATGATTTGGGGAGGACCAACAGCAGCCGGCACTACCCGAAACTCCCGAAAGGCCTATGCCAGAGAAGTGATGCACATCGTAGGAGAAGCCCCGAAGCGTGCTAAGACTGAGATAGTGATTGGTTTTGATGATTCAGACCTTGAGGGGGTGAAATTCCCCCATGACGACCCGTTGGTCATAACTCCTGTAATTGGAAACTCGGAGGTGAAACGAGTCTTGATAGACAATGGAGCTTCTGTTGATATCTTGTTTCACGATGCGTTTGTGAAAATGGGGTACACCGATTCTCAGTTGACCCCCACCAACATGCCAATCTACGGATTTAATGGAGTTGAGTCCAAGGTCGAAGGTACTATTCAATTGCCCATGACCATTGGACAGGAACCTAAGGAAGCTACTCAGATGCTGAATTTCCTTGTGATCAAGGCATCCTTGACTTATAACGCAATCCTAGGAAGGACTGGACTTCATGCCTTCAAGGCTGTGGCCTCCACATATCATATGAAGATTAAGTTTCCAACCCGGAATGGTGTTGGAGAACAAAAGGGTGATCAGAAGATGGCAAGAAGTTGTTATGTATCCGCACTAAGGGCTGATGGAATCGGGGGGCAGGTACTTCCGATCGAAGACATGGATGTCCGTGGTAATGATGAACACCGAGGAAAGCCAGCAGAGGACTTAATACCTATTCCTCTGGAGCTAGGTGACCCTGAGAAGGTGACTTATATAGGAGCCTCTTTGAAGGAACCCCTGAAGGGCAAGTTGATAGCATTCTTGCAAGAAAATGGCGATGTGTTTGCTTGGACAGCAGCTGATATGCCAGGGATTGATCCCCAACTCATAACTCACAGATTGAATGTCGATCCTAATCGGAAGATAATACAGCAGAAAAAGAGGAACTTTGCACCTGAAAGGCAAGAGGCCATAAAGCAAGAAGTGGAAAAGCTCTTAGAAGCTGGGTTTATCGAAGAGATTCAGTTTCCAGAATGGTTGGCTAACCCTGTGATGGTCAAGAAAGCCAACGATAAGTGGAGGATGTGTATAGACTTCACCGACTTGAATGACGCATGCCCTAAGGATTGCTTCCCTTTACCAAGGATAGACATGTTGATAGATGCCACAGCTGGACATGAGATGCTTAGCTTCATGGATGGTTTCAGTGGCTACAATCAGATTAAGATGCACAAGGATGACGTCCCTAAGGTATCTTTCATAACTGACTTCGGTGTTTTCTGCTATCTTGTTATGGCTTTCGGTTTAAAAAATGTAGGAGCTACTTACCAACGACTGGTGAATAAGATATTCGCCCATCTGATTGGAAAAACCATGGAGGTCTATGTTGATGACATGCTAGTCAAGAGCCTGTTCAAGGCAGACCACATTAAACACCTCAGAGAGGCATTCGAAGTGCTGAGGCACCACAAAATGATGTTGAATCCAGCCAAGTGTGCCTTTGGCATTGGATCAAGCAAATTTTTGGGTCTTATGGTTTCAAAGCGAGGCATAGAGGCCAATCCTGACAAGATCAAGGCGATCTTAGACATGGAGCCACCACGCTCTATAAGAGATGTGCAGAAGTTGACAGGCCGGGTAGCGGCTTTAGGAAGATTCATCTCCAAGTCTGGTGACAAATGCTTGCCTTTCTTTCAAGCATTGAAGAAGGTGAAAAATTTTGAGTGGACCCCTGAGAGTCAAGAGGCCTTTGAACAACTGAAGAAGTACATGGTTGAAGCCCCGTTGCTGGCCAAACCTAGTCCCGGAGAGACTCTTTATATATACCTGGCGGTATCTGAGCAAGCGTTGAGCGCCGTTCTCATTCGAGAAGAGAAGAAGGTCCAGAAACCTATCTATTATGTGAGCAAGGTGTTGCACGGGGCGGAGCTGAATTACTCTCCCATTGAGAAGTTCGCCTTGGCATTGATAACAGCCTCGAGGAAGCTACGCCCGTACTTCCAGGCACATAAGATTGAGGTCCTGACGGACCAACAGTTGAGAAACATTTTGCATAGCCCGAAGGCTAGTGGAAGGCTAATCAAGTGGGCGATTGAACTTGGAGAATTTGACATCACGTATAAGCCTCGAACAGCCATTAATGCTCAGGCATTGGCTGACTTCGTGGTTGAATGCACCATTAGCAACCAAGAAGTCGGGGGGCAGGAAATGATAACAACCCCTGAGAAGCAAGATAAAGATGGAGAACTTGAACCTGATCAGAAGGAATATTGGGTGCTCTATTTTGATGGAGCATCAAAAACAAAATCTAGTGGCGCAGGCTTAGTATTGCAAAGCCCCGATGGGTTCACAGTCGAATATGCTTTGAAGTTGGATTTCCAGACAACCAACAATGAAGCTGAGTATGAGGCCTTGATAGCTGGTTTAGGCTTGGCCAGAATCATGAGAGTCAAGAATCTCAAAGTTTGTGGAGATTCAAGATTAGTAGTCTCTCAAGTAAATGGTGAATTTGAGGCCAAGGATGAAACTATGGCAAAGTATCTGCGAGTTGTGAAAGCTGTCATGACTCAGTTTGACGAGTGTTATGTAGAACACATCCCGAGAGAAGAGAACGTTAAGGCCGATGCCCTATCTAAGTTCGCTTCTTCCGAGATAGAAAACTATGCAGGGAGTGTTTACTTCCAGGTCTTGAAGGCCCCGACTATCGACTCGAAATTAGTGGCACCAATTGATGTGGGAAGCTCTTGGATAGATCCTATCAAGGCACACCTTGAGACCGGGTGGCTCCCAGACGATGCCTTGGAGGCACGAAAACTTTCAGTAAGAGCATTGAGATACACTTTGATTGAGGGCATTCTGTACAAGAGATCATTTGTCATCCCGTACTTGAAGTGCTTGAGGCCCCAAGAGGCAAGGGAAGCTTTGGAAGAAGTTCATGAAGGGATCTGTGGGCAGCACCTGGGGGGCAGGGCCCTGGCTCACAAAATAACTCGTTTGGGATTCTACTGGCCAGAGATGCTGGCTGATGCACAGGATTATGTCAAGAGGTGTGACAGGTGCCAGAAGCATGCTCCGATTGTCAGGCAGCCGCCTGAGATGTTAACATCAGTCAGTTCCCCTATTCCATTTGCAATGTGGGGGATGGACATTCTTGGTCCTTTCCCTATGGCATCAGCACATAGGAAGTTTTTGATTGTCGCCATTGACTACTTCACCAAGTGGATTGAGGCTAAGCCTTTAGCCAAAATAACCACCAAGCAAGTTTCCCAGTTCTTTTGGGAGAACATAATCTGCAGATATGGCATCCCACGAATCCTTGTGACGGATAATGGGACACAGTTCAATAATGAAGAATTTAAGAAGTACTGTGAGGAGAATGCTATTGAGCTTCGTTTTACCTCAGTAGCACATCCGCAAGCAAATGGACAGGCCGAGGTGGCCAATCGGATCATCCTTGATGGACTTAAGAAAAGGGTTGAACGCTCAAGGAGCACTTGGGTAGACGAGTTACTGCCTATACTCTGGGCTTATCGCACTACTTGCAAGGTGACCACAGGAGCAACCCCGTTTCTTCTAGCTTATGGAGCTGAAGCAGTTGTGCCACTGGAGATCATGCATGCATCACCTCGAGTGGAGGCATTTGAACCTGAGAGAAATGAAGAAGGTATGAAGCTCGCCCTAGATCTGATTGATGAAGTCAGGGACGAGGCAAACGCCAGAAATGCGGAGCATCAAAAGAAAGCATCCTTCTATTACAACCACAGGGTTAAGGAGAGGTTCTTTCAGCAAGGTGATTTGGTTCTGAGGAAGATCGAGGCTTCTGGAGTTGGCCAGAAAGGAAAACTAGCCCCAAACTGGGAAGGGCCGTATCGAGTCAGGAAGACGTTGGGACGAGGATCATATAAGTTGGAGACCTTGGACGGGGTTGAGGTGCCCCGTACTTGGTATGCCTTGAACCTCAAGATTTATTATGTTTAAGCTGCCTCTGCGAGGATGTAGTTTTTTATTTATCTAGTAGGAGAAGTAGAAATAAGGTTCGATGAAACCATCCCAGGGTTTTGATGCCCCGAGTAGGACAATAATGAGCTGTGTAAGGGTTGAACCCTTTTTGAGTTATTAATGCAAACTTGTTTTCCATTTTATGATTCTATGTTTTGTTTATGTACCAAGCACCTGTTGAGTGTGAGTCTAGGAAGACCAAGTACCGAAAATAAATGAACATACGAATAAAACAAACAAGTGCATAAATAAAGACCCCGAAGGGCCAACAGTTAGGCTTACATCATTTAAACCAAATAAAAGTTTAATCACGAAGGACCGTGATTGAAATACTAGAAATAAAAGCCACATACGGCTAAGCTAGGCCATGCAAGGCCCGAAGCGATCCCAACTACTCATCCGAGGAATCCTCCTCGCCATTATCCTCCTCATCAGTCTCTTCCTCGCTACTCTCCTCCTCGTCACTCTCTTCCTCAGAGCTTTCCTCAGCATGGCCCTTACCCGGTTCGGTTACCGCCACTGGTGGAGCTGTCACTTCCATCGCCTCAACCTCTTCCTCCTAGGAAGATGAGCTATCTTCAACTACCCTGTTTGAGGGGACTGCTTGACGAACTACTCTCCCCTTCTGCACGGTCATAGGCCATTTCCTTCGAGGATCCGAGGAAACTGAGCCATCCATAGTTACTCGGACACCCCTCGAACCGGAGCCGGAACGGCGATGACTTCCCCTAGAGCCGGAGCTCGAAGCCTGAGCTACTGGGTTGGCCCCGGCGCCCGAAGCAACTTGACATTAAGTACTTGGAAAGTCCCTCGGGAAAACCACAGTAGGGTGCCTCTTACTCACAGCATTGATGGCTCGATCCCAGCCAACAGACATGATACCCGGGCGTACTTCATCGTCATGCTTATCTATAAGCTGAAAGAAATCCTCAGACTCCTGGTAAGCTTTCACCACTAGCTTGCAGTCTGCTGCCCTCTTGTTATACAAGGAGTCATACTGTCTCTGGAGAGAATGAGCATCAGCTTCAGCCCGGATGGCCCTGGACTCCAAGTCTTGGTATTTCTCATCAAGAGTTGCTTTCTCCTTCTTCAAGGCCACATTCTCATCTCGGTATGCACGACCTAGCCGAGTGCTAGCCTGGAACTGGGCATTTGCCTGGAACAAAGAATCAATGAGACAATTATAATCATAAGTTACGTGAAAACACTATGTCTAGGATGAAAGGTGGGAAACCTGATATAGGACTTGAGATCCGAGTTTCTCCGCTTCATCAAATATGTCCCCGGTAGTTACTGTCAAAAGGTCGGGGGGAGTGATGCTGAACTTGGACCAATCCAAGGCTGACTCTGGGCATCTGATAAGTGCATATTTTTGCATATTTTAGTTACCTATTTATTGCTTGATCTCATGTTTTAATAATTTATTTTGTTACATTTCAGGTAAATCGTAAATAAATAAAGAAATGACAAAATAAATAAATAAATAAAGTGCAAGGAAGGGAAAAAAGAGGAAGAAAAAGGACCAAAAATGAAAGAAGGAAAAGAATTAGGAGCTTGGAGCAAAAGGAATATTTCAAGACAAGTGGAAGGTGGAGATCATCCCAACACATAAGAAAAGTGTATGGCCAAGATCAACTCTTCAAAGCTTAAGGGGGAAGGAAACAAATAGATGGCTAGGATTTCACCACCACACAACCCAAATGTATGGTGGGGATTTACCCAACACCCCCCTTAACCCTAATTCCTATCATATAAATACCCCCTCACCCCCCTTGTATTTAGTAACTTAGATTTTAGGGTAGTTTTATTTTCTTGTATTTTCTTAGTTTCAAATCTTGTAAACACTCCTATTATAGTTAATGCAATTTTATTTTTCTTTACTTCTTGTCTTGCTCTTTCGTTATTGTTGCCTTGTTTCGTTATTTTCGTAAATCCCGTTGCTAACCACTTGGGGTTGAAAGTAACGAAACTTTATTTTCTTGTTCGTAGTTTTAATTCGTAATTTTGCCCCTTTAAAAATCCATTTTATTGTGGGCCGTTTAATTCCAAATCGTTTCGTTTTAATATAAATTTTAATTTCGTAGTTATTTTCTTTCTTCTCGTATTTAACTTTCAAAAAAAAAATTAGTTTCATTAAATTATCAACTTTATTTCTTATTTTCTGTTTTATTCGAAGCTATTGTCATTTCTTGTTTTTTTTGTTTAATTCGTAGTCAGACTCATCATCATTTCCCTTATTTCTCATCTCCCACTTTCTTCTTTCTCCAGAGTCCAGATCATTCCTCTTCTTTATTTTTTTAATACACCTTCCCCTTTTACAATTCTCACTCACACAAGCCTCCCCTGTTTTCCCATTTCTTTTTTTTTTCCAGCCCTGTTCTTATCTCTCTCGCCTATCTCATATTCTTTCTAATTTTTTTTTCTTTTCTTCACAAACACTGAAGACTAGCCTTTTCCTTTTCCTTCATTTTAATTCACCACAACAGCATTCCCATATATTCCTCACCTCTCCGCTGCAGTCTCAATTCCCCTTTCCCCGATTAATTTTTATTTGTTTTCTTTTTAGAATCATAGAGTTCGTTGAGTCTGGAATTGAGTTGTGTATCACACAATTGGAGTCCAATTTGAGTTGCTATTTATTGAATATGGAAGTGGGTCTTTTAGCTGAGTTCGTGTATTATGCAGTATCCTTGAATCTGGGTTTCATTTTGCTGTTTATTGTATGCTGAGATCGTGTTTATTGTGTGCTGAGTTGCTGGTGTTTGTTTTATGCCGAGTTTTTTAAACCACCGAGTTTCGTTTTGGAATGTGTTGAATTTCTGTGATTCATTACCGAGTTAGTGCTGAGTGAACCGTTATTTCGCTGCGTTCTTGAGTTTGCTTAATCTGTTTTTGAATCGATTCCTGGAGTTGTGCTGAGTTCGGATTCTGCACTGTTTTTCTTTGTCATTTTCAACTCTGTTTTTCTGTTTCGTTTTTCTGTTGTGATATTCTGTGTAATTCTTGGTAGCCTAGTCTGTCCAGTTTTGAGTCTGTGTTTTGCTAGTTTGTGTAGTTTCTTTGCTGAGCTCGTGACTGAATTGCCGTTTTTTTTCTCTGTAGTTTGTGTAGTTTTGAGTCTGCACTTTTCGCTTGTTCCATTTTTAATTGCTGTCAAATTGTTTTCGAATAGTGTTAAGTCATTTCTTTCCGAGTAGCAGTTTTGTGCCTAGTGTTGTTTTGTTCATCACTGGTTCGTTTAACTACTTGTCTGAGTTTGTGAGTCGAGTTGGCTGTGTGAGTTTGTATTTCTGGGTTCGTTGATTTTGCTATGTTTGAGTTGTGTTTATTTCCATTTTTGAACTTGTAATGAATTTTGATTTTTATATTCTTCATAAATTAATTTTTAAAAACTAGTAAAAAAAAAAGTTTTTTTTAGAATAAAAATCAAATTTTGATTGGAATTTAGAATTTTAAATTAATTTGGCTTTTAATCCTTTTAATTAGTTTAGAATTAGAATTAAGGTTCAAACTTTCCAAAATCCAAATTCTAGAATAATTTTGTTTCTTTTTCATGTTTAAAATTAGAATAATTTAGTTTAAAGATAGAATTTCATTTAGTAATTAATTAGGGTAAAATTAAATTCCTTCTCAAAATCCAATTTGTTCTAATTCGATTAAGTTAAAAGTTAAGGTTTGCGAAAATATTAGTCTCCGAGGAACGAATCACAAATATTTCAACGAAACGAATTGTGCGCTTGCGATTCAAATTTAAATCTTTATTTTTAGCACAACAAGTTTTTGGCGCCGCTGCCGGGGACTAAATATTTTTCGCGCCTTAATTTTTAATTTTTCGAGTTAGTTTTATTTCTTGTCTTAATTTTTTATTTCGTTCTTTTTAGGAAAGCTTGAGATTTCGGAACTCTTCTCAACGAAGCGTGGAAAAATTGGAATTCATGGAAAGCAAGCTTCGGTAACCGTATCTCACTCTTTTCGCCCTTTGTTATTTTTTTAGAAAAATACAAAAAATTCAAAAATCAAAAAAAATTAAAAATACAAAAATCCAAAAAAATTAGTTGTAAAAATACATAATTGTTGCATCATGCATTTAATCACTTAGGGCACATCATCTAGATTTTTTTATTTTCTTGTTTTTAATTTTTCGTACCTATAATTGTGGTGATCGCTGGAGGACCCCAAGGTACGTTAAATTCTTTCTTTTCTTTAGTTAGATCACGTAGTGTAAGCATCCATATTTGTTTATAATTTTTTGTATATATCATTGTTTGTTGCATCATTTTGTAAATAAACTTTAAGGGCAAAACCTCTCAAAAGATAAGGGAAGGGATTTCATCACTCTTTCCTTAGCCCAAAAACAATTTAATTCCTCATTTTGCATACCTTGCCTTTAATAAAATTAATTAGACGTTTGCCCTAGGAATCTCGCGCTCAATTAGGAAGGTGCTTAAGAAACGAAGTAATCTTTAATTATTCTTACTTTTTGGTGTCTAGGAAAGCGAAAGCTGACCTGGCCAATTAAGGTTTGGTGTCTAGGTTGGTGTTTAGCCTCTTGGCAATGCTTGCACCTACCTGGCCAAGCCGGTTCGAATAATTATTGATTTACCTAGTTTTTGGTATCCCTTACGGTTAGGAGCAAGGTCTAGTTATTTTATTAGGGAACCCTAGGTTTAGGATTTTTCTTTTAATTTTACACCCTTTCTTTTTGTGTGTTTTAATTTTTCGCACTTACTTGCTACGTGTTTCCTTTTGTGGTTTATGCGAACTACGTGGATTAAGGATAATTCTTCTAGACTAGTGAGATCTTTCGAGACTTCTTCATCGTCTAATTCCGAGTCTTTAGATTATTCCGAACCCGTAGTAAACATGGCCATGTCTCTTAGGGACCGTTGCTATCCTACTCGTTCCGCCCAACCTTCGTGTATCACCCTTCCTCCCGTTAATGGTAATAATATCGAGATCAAAGCTCACCACATTAGCATGTTACCTAAGTTTACCGGGAGTGATGGTGAGGATCCGTATATTTTCTTTCATGAATTCGAGGAGGTTTGTGCTCTACTAAAACTCCAACAATTGACCGAAGACTCCATTAGGCTTAGACTTATCAACTTCGCCTTGAAAGAAAATGCAAAAAAATGGTTGTATAGTCTACCCGTTAATTCTATTTCAACGTGGGAGGGATTTGTGATAATTTTTCTTAAAAAATATTTTCCAAACCATAAGACTACAAGAATTACAAACGAGATAAATCAATTTCATAAAAAGGAAAATGAGTATTTTTGGAAATATTTTGATCGTTTCAAAAATCTTTTATCACAATGCCCCCACCACGGAATAGAAAAATGGAGGCTTTGTAAGATCGTTTATGAGGCCTTAGATGGACCAACAACCGCGTTGTTGGAATCTATGTGCCAAGGAAAATTCATGGAGAAAGATGAGGAGGAGGGTTGGAAATTTTTCGAAGAATTAGCCGAGAAGACCATGTTGTGGGAGTCTACTAGGGAACCTAACAAGTCTAATGAGTCGTCTAGTTCATCTAAGGGTTTGCATTCGATTGGGAGTTCGATTGCAACCGATGCCAAATTAGCCACTCTAACTAGGAGACTCGAAGCCCTAGAAACTAGTAAGGCCCCCTCAAATGTGTCTATGTGCCCTAATTTCAATCAAGGTTTTTCGGACTATCCCGCTTTTGATCAAGTTAATGCGGTGTCTCAACCACCCACTAGGAACGACCCGTTTGCTCCTACTTACAATCCCGGGTGGAGAAATCACCCGAATTTCTCGTGGAACCAAAGCCAAAATTACCAAAATCCACCTTCTCTTCAACCTCCTTTTCAAAATGCTCCATCTTTTCAAAGGCCCAATCAAAATTCTTTCTCGACTCCAAATCAAGGTCCCTTTCCAAACCCTACTCAAAATCTCGGTCCTTATCCGACTCAACCTTCTTATCCAAATCAAGCACCCGCCCACCCACCCGGCTTTAATGAGTCGGATAAGAGAATTACTTCTTTGGAAAAGACTCTTGATGCGCTTTTAAAATCAACGACTAATTTGGCTCAATCTCAACAGACCTTCATGCAAACCATGACTCAAGATAGGCAAATTTTGAATGCTAGTACTCAAGCCATATCTAAGTTAGAGGTTCAAGTAAGCCAGTTAGCCAACGCCATTTGTGAACGAGAGAAGAACAAACTTCCAAGTCAAACCGAGGTAAACCCTAAATTTCCAATCAATCAAAGACCTCCTCACAATGTGAACGCGGTCATTTCCTTAAGGTCCGGTAAGCAAGTTGAAAATCATGTCGGTGACAAGTCTCCCGAAGAAGACGAATCGAATTCTGAACCAAACGCTAATCTTGAACCCGAGAGTTCTAAGGAACAAGGATCAACGAGTGGGACAAAACCCGTCCCCGAAGAACCTAATGAACGAGTCTTTAAGCCAAAAGCTCCTTACCCTCAACGACTCATTTCTCCTAAACAAACGGCCCAAATGGACAAGATCTTAGAAGTTTTTAAGCAAGTCAAAGTCAACATCCCTCTTTTAGACGCGATCCAACAAATTCCTTCGTATGCGAAATGCCTAAAAGATTTGTGCACGCATAAGCGAACTACTCATGTCCCTAAGAAAGCATTTTTAACATCCCAAGTGAGCTCAATTCTTTCGAACCAAATTCCCGTGAAATATAAGGACCCCCGTTGTCCTACAATTTCATGTGTCATAGGCAATACCTTTGTGGACAAGGCATTACTCGACTTAGGCGCTAGTGTGAACTTGCTTCCATTTTCGGTCTATCAAGCCCTAGGTTTAGGCGAACTTCAAAAGACGAACATGACAATTCAATTAGCCGATCGTTCTGTCAAAATGCCTAAGGGAATAATTGAAGATGTCTTGATTAAGGTTGGTGAATTCATCTTTCCGGTTGACTTTGTTGTCCTCGAGACTCAACCCGTCACGAATCCTAAGAACCAAATCCCGATCATTCTTGGACGACCTTTTCTTGCTACATCCAATGCCTTGATTAATTGTAGAGATGGTTCGATGAAACTCACTTTTGGTAATATGACAATTAACCTTAACATATTTAATGTCGGAAAAGAACCCAATGAGCTTTACGAGCAACCAATAGCGGTTAATCTTGTTGATAACATTGTTAATTGGTCAAACCTTGAGGATAGTGAGATTGAGTCTCTTCTTAATGAGGATTTCCAAGTCAACCATGAGTCTAATCGAGAGTATGTTGATTCGTTAAGGGACATGACTTCGGAAGAGATGTTGAGAGAGTTGGATGCCATTTGTTCCCCGTGGGAGACCAAACCCGAGGATGCTATTGTTGAACCCATTGTCAAAACTTCAGTTGGTGAACCACCTACATTCGGTGAGTTCTTAGAGGATTTGTTAGAAAATCGTTCCAAGTATGAGACCCCACCCGAGGTTGTTTGTAGTGAGCCCGTTCTTCACACTTCCGTTCTTAAGAGTCTCGTGGGTACACCACCCGCAGTTGCCTTAACTCTTTATCATCCCGAATTTGATCAACAGCCGTTAGGGAAAGAGGAACCCTTGTCTCATGTTATTCCTAGTGATTCTAACCCTAACCAGACTTTCATTATCTCTAATTTGCTTAAACAAAATAAAGAAGCCTTAAGTTGGTTTAGGGAGAACATTAGTGACAATTGCTCTTTAGGGTTGAATGATTCAATGTTAATTGAGAAAATCTGTGTTAATAAAAATTTTCACAAATTTCTTGTTATTTTCTCAAAGTTGCACCCGAATTTTCCTACCGGCATCGGCTGACTCGGTTTTATTCTTTTGCCTCCCCTCGTGTAAGATAGGTATGGGGGAGGAGTGTGTGCGTGTGTGAGTTGTTTTCTCTTGTAATTTTTAGAAGTTTTCAGTCTCCGTCATCCCTTATCAGGTATTTCCTCAACTTTCTCCTTTATCATTTCTCTTTTCTCTTGCATTCACATACATTGAGGACAATGCATGACTTAGGTATGGGGGAGGGTTTTTAGTGTAAATATAAAAATCAGAAAATTCAAAAAAAATTAAAAAAATCAAAAAGAGTTCTTTTCGTATTCTAGTCTTGTTAATTGATTGCTAGTTGCTTGATGCACCCTTGCATGCTATGATAATCTTATGATCCATTAGCTTTTGTTTGAGAAGTGATTTGCTAAAGTTCTTGTTCACACACTTACACTAGCAAGGTGAAGCTAGTAGACTTATTTGAATTATGCATGAAATTAGAAGGTCATGATTAGGTGTAAGATGATTTGGTCTTCATGCTTTGAGTACAAGTAGGTGCATTGAGGATACCATTTCTTGAGATTGATTATGTTTTACCACACCAAGTAAGATTTTGAGCCTATATGCACATCTTTTGCATTTATATTCTTTTGCTTGAGTGTCCACTTGTCATTTGCATTGCTAGCACTTGTTTGAGTTCCTTCTTGAAATACATGACATTAATTGATGATAAAATGATAAAGGCACTTAGGAATAACCTATATTTCCAAAAATATCCACACCATGCTTATGTGATCAATTAGTTAACCCTTTGAGCTTAATCATATTTTTTCGGTGACACACCACATTACTCACCTAAAACCTTTTTCTTGTTCAGCCTTACGTATTCTTGATCCCATTTTGTCAAAGGCTAGTAGGAACTTGAAGGAGCAATAAGGTGTATGAAATAGGGTTTACTATTGTTCATAACTTTTGAGGAAATATTTGTTGTTACCTTGATAGTCGATTTTCAAAATTAAATCTAAGTGAGGATTATTGTTACATTTATCTTAGCTCTCATAAATAAAAATGAATAAAAAAAATGAAATGAAAAAAAAAATGAAGAAATGAAAAAAAAACAAAATGAAAAAATATACATATGAGAGCACACTTATGTTTTTTGTAATCCTCCTTCATTACGACTATTCAAGGCTTTTTGTTGAAAATAAAAATAAATTGTGTGGGGAGGAAGTTTGGTGTTGTGCATGATATTCATGGTTATTACTAGCTTTTGACACTTCACCTTATTTTGGCCTTTCTTGACATACCTTGTCCCTAGCCCCATTACAACCCTAATAAAGACCTTTTGATTGTCATTATTAATGTATGTTGTGATTTAAGTTGGGATGATACCAAGTGTCAAGCATGCATTTGATTTTGTTGGAATTGAGTGATACACTTACCCTTGTTCTTGAGTGAATATTCTTTTGTGAGTGAAAGGTGAGGTTTTGCTTATTTGTTTTTTGCATAAGAGATCTCAAGTTTTGACTCTGATGTGTGCCCTTGTAGACTTAGCATGGTTACCAATAATTTTTGCACTTGACATGAACTAATAATCACTCTTGCATGGTTCTTTGAGTAGACTATGTGAATCCTTGCACTTTTCACACCAAGACTTTGCAACTTCATTTTGATTCTTAAGTTGATGTATCATGAGAGGACATGTATGTGTGGTGTGCATTGCCATGTGATCTTTTATACAAGCTAGATGGATTTTGTGGGTACATTCACTATAGGCCCTCACGAGACCTCACTCGTCCACTAGGGCTGCCTAGGGGTTTAAAGGGCTTGTTGCATATGCCAAATGCAACCGTCACACCTACGAAAAGGAGTATAGGACTTTGCATCTAGATTTTCATTTTGTTTTTATTTTCCTCGAGGACGAGCAAAAGATAGGTATGGGGGCATTTGATAAGTGCATATTTTTGCATATTTTATTTACCTATTTATTGCTTGATCTCATGTTTTAATAATTTATTTTGTTACATTTCAGGTAAATCGTAAATAAATAAAGAAATGACAAAATAAATAAATAAAGTGCAAGGAAGGGAAAAAGGAGGAAGAAAAAGGACCCAAAATGAAAGAAGGAAAAGAATTAGGAGCTTGGAGCAAAAGGAATATTTCAAGACAAGTGGAAGGTGGAGATCATCCCAACACATAAGAAAAGTGTATTGCCAAGATCAACTCTTCAAAGCTTAAGGGGGAAGGAAACAAATAGATGGCTAGGATTTCACCACCACACAACCCAAATGTATGGTGGGGATTTACCCAACACCCCCCTTAACCCTAATTCCTATCCTATAAATACCCCCTCACCCCCCTTGTATTTAGTAACTTAGATTTTAGGGTAGTTTTATTTTCTTGTATTTTCTTAGTTTCAAATCTTGTAAACACTCCTATTATAGTTAATGCAATTTTTTTTTTCTTTACTTCTTGTCTTGCTCTTTCGTTATTGTTGCCTTGTTTCGTTATTTACGTAAATCCCGTTGCTAACCACTTGGGGTTGAAAGTAACGAAACTTTATTTTCTTGTTCGTAGTTTTAATTCGTAATTTTGCCCCTTTAAAAATCCATTTTATTGTGGGCCGTTTAATTCCAAATCGTTTCGTTTTAATATAAATTTTAATTTCGTAGTTATTTTCTTTCTTCTCGTATTTAACTTTCGAAAAAAAAAATTAGTTTCATTAAATTATAAACTTTATTTCTTATTTTCTGTTTTATTCGAAGCTATTGTCATTTCTTGTTTTTTTTGTTTAATTCGTAGTCAGACTCATAATCATTTCCCTTATTTCTCATCTCCCACTTTCTTCTTTCTCCAGGGTCCAGATCATTCCTCTTCTTTGTTTTTTTAATACACCTTCCCCTTTTACAATTCTCACTCACACAAGCCTCCCCTGTTTTCCCATTTCTTTTTTTTTCCCAGCCCTGTTCTTATCTCTCTCACTTATCTCATATTCTTTCTAATTTTTTTTTCTTTTCTTCACAAACAATAAAGACTAGCCTTTTCCTTCTCCTTCATTTTAATTCACCACAACAGCATTCCCATATATTCCTCACCTCTCCGCTGTAGTCTCAATTCCCCTTTCCCCGATTAATTTTTATTTGTTTTCTTTTTAGAATCATAGAGTTCGTTGAGTCTGGAATTGAGTTGTGTATCACACAATTGGAGTCCAATTTGAGTTGCTATTTATTGAATATGGAAGTGGGTCTTTTAGCTGAGTTCGTGTATTATGCAGTATCCTTGAATCTGGGTTTCGTTTTGCTGTTTATTGTATGCTGAGATCGTGTTTATTGTGTGCTGAGTTGCTGGTGTTTGTTTTATGCCGAGTTTTTTAAACCACCGAGTTTCGTTTTGGAATGTGTTGAATTTCTGTGATTCATTACCGAGTTAGTGCTGAGTGAACCGTTATTTCGCTGCGTTCTTGAGTTTGCTTAATCTGTTTTTGAATCGATTCCTGGAGTTGTGCTGAGTTCGGATTCTGCACTGTTTTTCTTTGTCATTTTCAAGTCTGTTTTTCTGTTTCGTTTTTCTGTTGTGATATTCTGTGTAATTCTTGGTAGCCTAGTCTGTCCAGTTTTGAGTCTGTGTTTTTCTAGTTTGTGTAGTTTCTTTGCTGAGCTCGTGACTGAATTGCCTTTTTTTTTTTCTCTGTAGTTTGTGTAGTTTTGAGTCTGCACTTTTCGCTTGTTCCATTTTTAATTGCTGTCAAATTGTTTTCGAATAGTGTTAAGTCATTTCTTTCCGAGTAGCAGTTTTGTGCCGAGTGTTGTTTTGTTCATCACTGGTTCGTTTAATTACTTGTCTGAGTTTGTGAGTCGAGTTGGCTGTGTGAGTTTGTATTTCTGGGTTCGTTGATTTTGCTATGTTTGAGTTGTGTTTATTTCCATTTTTGAACTTGTAAGGAATTTTGATTTTTATATTCTTCATAAATTAATTTTTAAAATCTAGTAAAAAAAAAGTTTTTTTTAGAATAAAAATAAAATTTTGATTGGAATTTAGAATTTTAAATTAATTTGGCTTTTAATCCTTTTAATTAGTTTAGAATTAGAATTAAGGTTCAAACTTTCCAAAATCCAAATTCTAGAATAATTTTGTTTCTTTTTCATGTTTAAAATTAGAATAATTTAGTTTAAAGATAGAATTTCATTTAGTAATTAATTAGGGTAAAATTAAATTCCTTCTCAAAATCCAATTTGTTCTAATTCGATTAAGTTAAAAGTTAAGGTTTGCGAAAATATTAGTCTCCGAGGAACGAATCACAAATATTTCAACGAAACGAATTGTGCGCTTGCGATTCAAATTTAAATCTTTATTTTTAGCACAACAGCATCCCAAGACAGAATCTTGCTCACAAATCCCCCAACCAGGGATGAAGGGGGTCTTGACTCTCCCGTCAGCATTCCGCGATCTCTTTGAAGAGCATCCCGACAGGAACTGAGGGATCTTCGGCCCAGGTTGAATGCAAGCCGCCTCGGCTTTCTTGATCATCCTTCTAGTAACTTTCGGCTGGTTCTCGGGCCGACTGTCGATCTCCTCAGCAACTGAAATGACAACAGAAAAGATATCGGAATAAGAACAAACAGAGTTCATAACATGAAGGTAAAAAATTACCATCAGCAGAAAGTAAGCTAAGGCCAGCTTCTACAAGTCTCTTCTCGGTTAAGAAAACTTTGTAGTGAGTACGGCCGTCGTCAGCAAGTAGTCTATCACGATCAAGAAGCTCCTTCTCGTCAAGATCACATACAAAGTGCGTAGCATCATGCACTTCCCCAAACTTAGACATAAAGAATTGGCCCCAGTCGCCACCACATCATACCAGAATCACGAACTCTCTGTCCTAGTAGTGATGGGAATCTGGGAATGAAAAGGCATTCACAATATGTGGAACATTGGATCTATGATGAATAGTGACCCATCCCTTCTGAATCTCAGAAGAATTCTTGGTGGCGAATATACTCCGGAACATTGTAGTAGTTGGTTCGATACCTAGATCTCGGCATCTCAGCATGAAGATGATGATCAACCGCCATGCATTGGGATACAATTGGCAGGGGTGAACCTGAAGCTCCGCTAGGAGCCTTATGATGAACTGGTCTACCGGGAATCTCAGGCCTGCTTCAAGGGCACCCTTGTAGACACATAGCCTCTCTGGGTGCCAATTACAGGTTCTATCAGCTAAGCCAGGAAGGCAAACCTTGATCGCGTCGGGAAAGCCATATAACTCCTTAATCTTTTCGACATCTTGCTTGTCGAACTTGGACGGACTATGATACGCAGCTAACTCAGAGTTGTTGGGAAATGCATCCCTCATAGTACTCAATAAGTCAATTAAAGAATCAAATCGACGATCAATATATTTAGGGGGATTCAGTCGAAGATTACCTCTCAATGTTTTGGCCAAAGTTCTCTTGGCCATCGCCTCGGACATAGAGAATGACGAAGCTGGAGCGCGGTCGCCATCTGCCATCTTGGGCTCGAACTTGAAGCTAGAACTTGAAAGCTTTAGTGCTTGAGAGCTTTAGAGAGAATTCTAGAAGTAAGAAGAAGTGAAGTGAATGAAAATGAAGGCTCCTCCAACTCTTTTATAGAAGATGGATGACCTCCTGTATCAGGTTGAAACACAGCCTGGTTCGTGTTTGTAGGTCATCTATCGTTCATATACAAAAAAAATGGATTTCATCTGCTATATCCGGCAATAATTATACCGGTATGTATGATTCCGGGAAAGAAAAGAAGGATTTACATGAAGATATAGAAATAAGCTGTGCCAAGGCACTCATCTGAGCTTAAGGAGCTAATTACGTTTAAGGAAGATAAAACACTATCAATTAGTCTTTGCTAATAAAGAGACTGATTATGCTCTGAAAGGAGGAATACAACATCCATGATCAAGGACGTGATTCAAGAACGAGACTCCAGGCATTGCGAAAAGCTCCGAGAGGCACGACAAAGCAACCATGGATCACCTGTCGGGCGATCAAGAAGCACCCGGCAGGCAACCAGAAGCACCTGGCAGGCAACCAGGATCTCCTGGCAGCCGACCAGGTGCCATGAAGAAGCTCTGGCCGACCAGGATCTCCTGGCAGCCGACCAGGTGCCATGGAGAGGGTCTGGCCGACCAGGATCTCCTGGCAGCCGACCTCCTGGCACCTCTAGTCAGTTGGATGGATCGTTTGATGGTTCTGTTGAAGATTTCTTACTTTCTGAAACGAACATCGACCTCCAACTACACATCGTTCAAGCATCGATTAGCACCGTGTAGTGCCGTTAAATGCCATTCAACGTCGTTTAACATAGATTGAAACGCCGTTTAAACACTTCCAGGCAACTTGGAGCACCTGTCGGGCGATCAAGAAGCACCTGGCAGGCAACCAGAAGCACCTGGCAGGCAACCAGGATCTCCTGGCAGCCGACCAGGTGCCACAGAGGAGGTCCGGCCGACCAGGATCTCCTGGCAGCCGACCAGGATCTCCTGGCAGCCGACCAGGAGCACCTGGTAGCCGACCAGGAGCCACGAAGAGGTTCCAGCTGACTTCCCGGTACCCATCTTGGCACCCCTCATCGTTTGGTTGAATCGTTTGATGGTTCTGTTGAAGGTTTCTCACTTTCCGTGACAAACATCGACCTTCGAATTAGCACCATTTAGTGCCGTTTTATGCCATTTAACGTCGTTTACACAAACATTGAAACGTCATTTAAGCATCGTGTGACATCATTAATGTCAACCTAGATCTCCCGTCAACATGTCTGACGATCAAGAAGCACATGTCAGGCGATCAAGAAGCACATGTCTGACGATCAAGAAGCACATGTCAGACGATCAAGAAGCACATGTCAGGCGATCAAGAAGCACCCGGCAGGCAACCAGGATCTCCTGGCAGCCGACCAGGTGCCTCAAGGAGGGTCAGCCGACCAGGATCTCCTGGCAGCCGACCAGGATCTCCTGGCAGCCGACAAGGATCTCCTGGCAGCCGACCAGGAGCACCTGGCAGCTGACCAGGACCCTTGTTGGCTGACTCGCTGCCCGGAAGAGGTTACAATTGTCCCGAATCTCCTCCGTTTAGCACCGTTTAGTGCCGATTAGCACCGATTAGTGTTGTTTAAGCACCGTTTAGTGCCGATTAGCACCGATTAGTGTCGTTTAAGCACCGTTTAGTGCCGGTTAGCACCGAGTAGTGTCGTTTAGCACCGTGAGTGCCATTTTATCCTTTCAACATTGTTTAACACTGTTTAAGCATTGTTTAAGGCCGTTTAGCACCGTTTAGTGCCGTTTTATGCCGTTTAACGTCTTTTAAACATTGTTTAAGCATCGTTAAGGCTGATTAGTGCCGATTAGCATCGAATTAACATTGTCGTGAACGCGTCGGTCGCTCCACGCTTTACATAAAGACAATACTCGTGAAACACTAGTGTACAAAGATAAACCCTGACCCGAGTCTCGAGTTAGACAAGTAAAACTTCAAGGAAAGCCTGATCAGCTTTCCTAGAAGTTGGGGGGCAAATGATATGGGCTGAAAATAAGCCCTAAAGACATATTTAATTTGGCATTAATTAGGCCAAGAATGGTCCAAACGTGGGGCCCACCAGGTGGGCCCAAAACCCCAATTATAATATTAATTTCGTAATTAATATTGGGGATAATAGACAACTCAGCAATAAGAGTTGGATAAGGATATTATTTCCACCAGACTTAGCCACTAAGGCATCCAATTCAATATGGAAACTGATTCCTACAAGGAATAGATCTAGAACCTTCCCCAAAGACTTGCCCACCAAGTCTCCGAATCCTACCATAATTCTAAGGCTTCTCAGCCTATATAAAGAGCCTGACCCCTCATTCTCAGAACTACGTTGGCTTGATTCTCAATACGAGATACGTAGGCACTCTGTGAGGACCGATTAAAGTCTCGAACGCAGAAACAGCCATTAAAGCTCGAAGCTCAACCACCCTAGCATTAATTACAAATCGTAACCTAGTTTTTGATCCACAACAATTCATTTTCTAATATTCAAAATATTTTTATAGTTCCTGTTAGGTCCCAAAGTATCGTAGAAGGGGGGGTTGAATACGATACTACCAATAAAAATAATTCTGAGAATATATCATTATAAATAATAAATTCGAAGGGGTGTTACAACTTCTAATCCAATGGATTAGCTTCAAAACCTGAACACTCCTAAGGATAGTTTAGGCACGAGGACCTTCTACCCGACACTTCCTGAAAGCGGGCTAAGCCGATTTTCCTACTAGATGGACTGTCTAGCAGCTTACACTCCAAAGGATAGTTTAGGCACGAGGACCTTCTACCTGACATTTCCTGAAAGCGGGCTAAGCCGGCTTTCCTACTAGATGGACTGTCTAGCAGCTTACACAGAGAAGATATAAGAGAGAGAAGAGAGAGTTGTGTGTTAAGGTGTATTTTGAAATGAAATACAACAGGCCTATTTATAGATTATAGAAAGTCACTATTTGACATTATTCCAACAACCCCCAAATAGTAACCGAGCACTATTCCAACAACCCCCAAATAGTAACCGGACACTATTTCACCAACCCCAAATAGTAACCGGACACTATTACACCAACCCCAAATAGTAACCATGCATAGTAACCGTGCATAGTAACTTTGCATAGTAACTTTGCATAGTAACTGCGCATAGTAATACTATTTTTTTGTATCTCTTGGGCTTTTTTCTTCTGTTTCATTCTACTGTTTTAATTCATCTCTGAAAATAATTCAAGTACTAGATTAATTTAATTATTTGTTATAAATAATTAATTAATCTGTTACTTATTTAATTTTCAGAGAGTAAATTAATTTTTGACAATACCTTGAAATATTATATCTCTCCTTGATCGTCAATAGGCTTTGGCAATTCTTTCTGTAAATTAATGTGTTGATCCTTCTCGTATGTGCTGACACTTAGTGCGCTGGTCTGGTTCACAAGTGACTAGCACTGATCTTGATCTTCACACCTTCGTTACATTCCAATTGATTAGCCTGTAGCAGTATCTTCAAATTATGTAAATACATGGAATCTTTTTGGCTCTTCAATTGAATCATCCGTACATCTTATTCTGTCACCGAGGCTTGAACATGTTAATGAACTTCTTTCAGCGACTTGATCCTTGTTGGTGCCTGTTCTTCAAATTTCACGATCCCTGTATAGATTTAATATTATTTATCTTTTATCCTAGTTGAGTTATATATATCCTTTATTACATATTACATTACATTATGCTTTACAATCTCCCCCTATTTGATTGTTAGGGTTTGACAAGCAAATCCCTAGAGGATAACTCAACTGATACAACAAAAATAAAATACAAAGATAAATAATATTAAAGCGCATTCTGGATCATATATATACATTTTCCAGTTTCTAAAATTAACCAAGTTTAAGACAATTGTTCCTTTAGACTGAACATATCTTCAAGTTTGCCTTGCTTTCTTTCCACATAGCACTAATACTCCCATTAGCTTTTCCTTTCCCAAAATAAAGTTAATTCCCTGTCAACAACTTCCGTGTCAACAACCTTTTCTTTGCCCTTACGCCTAGTAGATTTTCCTTGATCATCCACCTTCTCCCCCTCAGTTGGGTTACCCTCCAGAGTAGTAGGATGTGGAGTTGGTAAATTAGACGAAGATGGCTTTACCAAGGAGTTGATTGCATCATTAAACTGGGTTGCCATGGTATTCAATTGAACCTGGAATACATCATGTTGATTAAGTTGCAAATTTTTGATTTCTACAATGGACTTACAGATATTTGGCAACTCTTTCTCCATTGTTTGGACCCGTGTAAGGAGTCTGCTGTATTCCTTTCTGGTTACAGGTGCATGTGGTTGAGTAGGTTGCTCACTCGTACGTTCTGCAGGTGTTTCACTCAACACTCTATATTCACTCGGTTTAGTGGTTTGGGTTACACTTACATGTTCTGTTTGTGTTTCCCTCAACTCTCCTCCAGAGCTTCCACCGAGATGTGTACCTGCAAATGAAATCATCCTAGCCCCTTTTTCAGAGGTCACAGATGGTGCAATGAAAGTTCGTGAGCTTCCATCCTTGCGTGAAGCGAGTTGCCGACCATTGGTAAAGAGTGGTAAATCTCGAAAGAGATCCAGAGATTTTCCCTCTGGGAGGTTAAACTTGAATCGATTAAATGGCACAAAACCCAAGTTTCCCTCGTATGTCTGTGAAGACACTTGGTTCATAAAAGAACCACCTACCGATGGATCTTTCCGTAAAATGGAAGATTCACCAACAGTTATTGAGGTAGGTAATTCCACCTCGGATGCCTGTGAAGGCATTTGATCTTTAGAAAGATCATCAACCACTCTTATGTTCCGTGAAATGGAACTCAAGATAGTTGCTCCCGTCAATTCAACCTCATTTACATTTTCACTCATTGGATAAGGAAGAATTGTTTCACTAACAGTTGCCGTTACCTCAGGTTCGTTGGGTTTACTCCGTTTAGAATGAGGTAGAGCGGCTGATGTAACTAACTCCTTATGTGGTGCTGCTGAGGCACTATCTCCCTCAAAAGTGTTGATGGATGGTCGTTTGAGTGACAATTGAGGTGTAGGAGTTTGTTATGTTTGTGTTTTTAGAATGGGCTCTTCGACCTGTGTTAGAGTCGGTGGGATTTCCTGGATTTCCTGCTCTTGGTCGGGTAAGATGGCCACTAGGGGGCTGTAGAAACTGTATTTCCTGTGACACAGCAGGGAATACACAGGTTGGAATAACAGAGATTGAAATATTACCTTGTCGTATACCTGCTCTCACTGGTCTTGGTAACAACGGAAGTGGGAAAGTCTTTAGATATTCAGTTAGGACTGTAGGCACATCCGTATAGTTCTTTTTGCTTATTTAATTAATTACATTCGTCTTCATGTAAGAACATTCCACCTTTCGACCATTTTCCAAGCATATCCTGTCTTCATCATTCAAAAAATCATTTAATATTAGCTGTAGAAACCTTGGATATAGACATTTGACATTTTGAGTCCGAACATCTCTTCTTCCCAAGTGTTTCATTTTTAAATGATTTGACCAAGCATTATTTTTCCAAAATTAATCCTCAAATTATTGGCGACCGCATACCCTATTTTTTGAATAAATTCAGGTATTCGATCTTGATTTGTTCTATTTGAGGAAAAAATATGGTTAAGAGTGTGAAAGAAGAAATTCCAGTACTGGGTTAGAAACGTTCTAGAAAGATTACCAGTATTGAAATTGCCATCTTGGTACCTTATAAAATGAAAGAACATTTCAATCTATTCAGGTGTAGGATCAGAAACAAGATTTTCCGTTGGAAAATGAAGAATTCGATTAACATCTCGTTCAGTGACCCTAATCGACCTACCAAACAGTCGATATGTGATTGCACACCCGTCCTGTCCAGAAGTGTTAACCGCACTGCAATATAGTTCATGCAATGCATCATGGTTAAGCTGCACTGCTGTAACTAAAGCATAGCAAATTAATGAATGTTCATTCAGAAATTGTGTTCAAGCCCGAAATTGCTCATCCAGAATGGTTTCGATTTGCTGAATGGAAATAGGATTAACTTTAGCAATTAAAAAGCTTCCCTGTAATGCCATTTTCAAAACTTCGAGGAAATTCAAAAATAGGGGTTAGTTTTTATAAATGATGATGTATAAAGCAAGAATATGAAATCCGATCTAAAAACCATCAGCTAGATTTGAGAGATCTTTCCAATCAAAGCTCGAAATATTCAGCAATCGTGTGTAAATGCTCTGTATATCTGAAACTCATCATTTATAAGGTTTCAAGGTTTAGTGGGTTAGGTGTGATAGTGACAGGTTATGTTGAAAAAATAACACCGTTCAATAAATTCTCACCTAACAACCTAATTAGCCGAAAAACATCTTATCACCGAAACCTGTCAGCCGAAAAACATCTTATCACCGAAACCTATCAGCCTATACATATATACACATATTTAATACTTCTAAATATTATGGATTTAAAAATAATCACGCAGTAAATCAAGATTTAATCCACAATAATCAGATAAACTCATAATTAAATAGAAATAAAATTAACAAAATATCATTAATTGATATATGTCAATAAAATATTTATTTAATTATGCTACAATGATATCTCCAGAATAATCATGCAGATAAGCAAATAAAACAAACAAAATCCAGAGAATGAAATTCACTGGCTGCAAGCAAATTGAACAGACATTTTAAAAGATCATGTGAAATTTAACATACCAAGCTCACTTACCAACCTTGAAAAGGTTGCATCATCCAAAGCTTTAGTAAAATGTTTGCCAACTGTTTTTCACTAGGAACAAAATGCAGTTCCACAGTGCCTTTCATCACATGCTCCCTGATGAAATGGTATCTGATGTCTATGTGCTTGGTTCTAGAATGCTGCACTAGATTATGTGATATTGCAATTGCACTAGTGTTATCACAGAAAATTGGGATCTTTTCAACTTTAACTCCATAGTCAAGTAGTTGATTTCTCATCCATAGAATCTGTGAACAACAACTCCCAGATGCTATGTATTTAGCCTCTGCAGTTGAGGTAGATACTGAGTTCTGCTTCTTACTGAACCATGAGACCAGCTTGTTTCCCAAGAATTGACAGGTTCCTGTTGTACTTTTCTATCCATTTTGCAACCTACATAATCTGCATCTGAGTAACCAATTAGATCAAAACCAGAATCTCTAGGGTACCAAATGCCAAGGTTTGGTGTTCCCTTGAGATATCTGAAAATCCTTTTAATAGTTACTAAGTGAGATTCCCTAGGATCAGCTTGAAATCTAGCACATAAACATGTAGCAAACATAATATCAGGTCTACTAGCTGTTAAGTATAAAAGAGATCCAACCATGCCCTTATATCTTGTCATGTCCACCTTCTTTTCCTTAGTATTCAGTTCAAGCTTAGTGGCAGTGGCCATGGGTGTTTTTGCAGAAGAGCAATCTGCTAAATCAAACCTTTTTAAAAGATCATAAATGTATTTTGTTTGACTTATAAAAATTCCCTCATTCACTTGTTTAACTTGTAAACCAAGAAAATAAGTTAATTCGCCCATCATACTCATTTCATATCTACTTTGCATGAGTTTGGCAAATCTCTTGCAAAGTTTCTCATCTGTAGACCCAAATATTATATCATCTACATAAATTTGGACAAGTATCATAGAGCCATTGACATTTCTATAAAAGAGAGTTTTATCAATAGTACCTCGAATGAAGTGATTCTCTATAAGGAACTGTGAGAGTGTGTCATACCAGGCTCTAGGTGCTTGCTTCAGGCCATAGAGTGCTTTGAGTAGAAAGAACACATATTCTGGAAAGTCTGGATCTTTAAAACCAGGCGGTTGACTAACATACACCTCCTCCTCCAGAATACCATTCAGAAATGCACTCTTGACATCCATTTGATAGACTTTGAAATTGGTATGCGCTGCATAGGCCAGGAAGATCCTTATTGCTTCTAACCTTGCCATTGGAGCAAAGGTTTCTTCAAAATCAATTCGTTCTTTTCAAGAGTAGCCTTTAGCAACTAATCTAGCTTTATTCCTTGTGACTATGCCATTCTCATCCATCTTGTTCTTGAATACCCACTTAGTGCCAATCACTGATTTGTCTTTAGGTTTGGGTACAAGTTTTCATACTTCATTTCTTTCAAACTGGTTTAGCTCTTCTTGCATTGCTAAAACCTAGTCTGGATCCAGAAGAGCATGTTCAACTCTCTTTGGTTCCTCTTTGGATAGAAAACTGCTATATAAGCATTCTTCTTGAGTTGCTCTTCTGGTTTGGACCTTTGCATTAGGATCTCCAATGATAAGCTCAAATGGATGATCCCTGGTCCATTTTCTTTGTGGTGGTAAGTTTGACCTTGATGAAGTGGATTCATTTTCTCTGTATTGATCATTGTGGCTTGTTGTTGAGTTTTGACTGTGAGAAACTCCCCCTGAGTGTATGGCCCTCGAGATTGATGGAGTTCTTGCAGATTCATCAACAGATGCTTCTCTTTGATTTCCAACTAATGGTGTAAGTTGCTCTTCAACAGGTGGTTCATTCTGCACTTCAACTGATGATCCTTGTATGTTTCTCACACCATTTGATCTCCATTCTTCATCATCATCTTCACTTTCTTCACCACTTCTCTCATTCTCAATTGAGAGAGACTCATGAAAACCTTCATCTACTAGACCAGATATTTTCTTGTCATCAAAGACAACATGTATGAACTACATTACAATGTTTAGTCTGAGGTTGTAGACTCTGTAGGATTTTCCAGCTGAGTATCCAACAAAGATAGCTTCATCTGCCTTTGAATCAAATTTTCCAAGATGCTCACCATGATTTTTCAGTACAAAGCATTTGCATCCAAAGACATGCAGAAAGTTGATTGTTGGTTTCTTGCCTTTGAAAAGTTGATAAGGTGTCATGCCTTTTACTTGATTGACCAAAGAAATATTCTGAGTGTAGCATACAGTGTTTATAGCTTCTGCCCAGAAGTATGTTGGTAGCTTAGACTCTTCAAGCATTGTTCTTGCAGCTTCAATTAGAGTTCTGTTCTTTCTTTCCACTACACCATTTTGTTGAGGAGTTCTTGGTGCAGAGAATTCTTGGATAATTCCTTCTTCTTCATAAAACTCTCTTATTACAGAATTCTTGAACTCAGTTCCATTGTCACTTCTGATTCTCCTTAGTTTGAGTAAAGGATTGTTGTTGACTATCTTGATGTGATTTATAATGACTTCATATGCCTCAGAAAGAATGTCCAAGAGAATTTTGAGAAATCATCAATAATCATAAGACAGTATTTCTTCTTTGAGATTGACAACACATTGACTGGTCCAAAGAGATTATATCATATTATTAAAGGTCCCTAGTCGAGTATTATTATATAGGACAATAATAATACATAAATAGACTAGTATGTTGTTTGACTGATAACCACATCTCATTGGTTATAAGTATGGAGATACTAAAGTCAATACATAGGTACATGTAGGAGTACATGGTACTGGACAGACCCACAGTGAGATTCTTCATGTTTAATAAAGTCCTAAGAAAGACTCACAGTGATAATGGTGTAATGATCCTTTGACTTGAGATCATTATATTTCTATACGAGGATTAATATACTTTGACTACATTAAAAGTTACCTTTGACCGGGTGATGATAAAAGTGGACATCGGGTATATCATGAGTCGTATGAGAAATATGAATGATAGATAAAGGATTTAACCCTCCTATAATTAGGAGAGATATTATTGGCCTCTTGATTGAGTGAGACTATAAAATGCATGGTCGTGCTCAAATAATGATTTGTTTTAATAGTCTACACTTGGATCAAGCAAACTCGGATTAAATGTTGAAGAGGATGACTAAATACATGCCTCGAGTTTAATTTATAATATATGGTTAAAGGGATTATATTACACGGAAACATTAATCACGAAAGGTTTAATATGGATCACCATTTAAATTATTATTACTTGGGTAGCAATGATGTATTACTAGATGCCGCTCTTTGTTTTTGATTTTAATTGAGACTTTAAAATCGTTGCCAACGTAATAATAACCTATAGGGTCACACACTTAGAATGTCTTAAAAGGAGTTTTAATTTAAATTAAGAATTTAAATTAAATCATTATTAAATAAAGAATTGGCTATTTAATTAATTGGACTGGTCCTAATTAATTATCTAAGTAAATTCGAATTTAATAAAGTAAGAACAGAATTGGGTTTAAGGAAATCCAATAAAAAAATCAAAATAAAATTAAGGAAGCCCAATTCGGTTTTTTGATTTTAGCCCACTATCTCTCATATAAATACATGATGATGTATTACTTTAGGGTTAGGGATTTCATAAATTCGTTTTATTAAAAACCCTAGCAGCTCTTTGAGAGGCTAGAGAGAGAGAGAGAGAGGTTGTTCTTCGCGGGCTAGTACCTGGCTCCTCGGATCGTTGGACGGTCGGACATTCGTGTAGATTACCTTAGAGACACAGATCTTGACGTGAAGATTGTGTGTGGTGATTACAAGCTAGGATCTCCGTTGAGTTTGTGAAAGTAACGTTTTAAAGGTATGATTCGTTTCTCCTTAATGTGTCCATAATTATACATGGATCCTGGTTTGGGTTTCGAAATTTTTGTTTTATTTACATTATTCCGCTGCGTTTTATGCCTCGGAACCCAACAATGGCATCAGAGCTACGTGTATAAGGGGCTGATTTGGTTACGTGTTTACTGTATTCGATGTATGTATGCATGTTATATGAATCTGCCATGAAACAGTTATGAGATATGTCGATTATAATATGTTTTATCATTCATATATGATTCTGTTATGTTGAACGTTATGATATAATGATACAAGCATGTTTACAATCTGTCATGACTGATCAGTATACGAATTTTGTATGTTATGCATGTTGTCTGGTTTATATAGTGATATAAACTATTGGACAGATTGTGTATGGACACGATCTGTAAACTGGGATACGATTTGAATGTATATGATACATGCTTCCAGAACTGTATATGATGTAGTGGCGGCAGAGGCTAAATGATATGATCTTTTGTTAAGAAATTGATGATTTCTTAAGAGGACGAGTCTTCTGGAATTAAAAAAATCCCGAGTTCGAGCTGCCGCCCCCGGACCCCGCCCGGGGCTGTCGCCCCGGACCCCGCCCGGGGCTGCCGCCCCGGACCCCTGCAGTGTTTGTTTATATGTTCTTAATTGTTTATTTGAGCATGGTGCTGGTTATGGCCTTAAGACCCTTAGTTTAATGGTTTATGGTTTTATAAATACGACTTGCATGTCGTTTTCTTCATTCTTGTAATTGTTTAACCTCGAATGTAACTCGAGTTTTATTATGTAAGTACATTAGTGTAACACCCCCAGATCCGGGGTCAGGGATCTGGTGGTTACGGTCTTACATCCATTCATAATACTTGACTTGAGTCAACAATAAATAAATCACATGTTGTGACCCCACAATAATTACCACTCACACACACAACAGTTATAGTCCCAGAGATGAAATTGAAATAAGTCTTACATTAAAGGGGTTACGAATAAAAGTTATTACAATCCCAAAAGGATAACATCATAGGTTTAAAAGTTTTGCCGTTAATTACATTAATTATACATATAGTTAAACAGGAAACAAAAGCTGTCTAACTATGCTACCTCAGCAATGGCGGCTAGCATCTCAGCGGGTAGTCCGGTGGGTCGGGTAACCTGCTTGCGCCGAGTGCGCCTGACGCGAGCCATCTGTCCTAGCTGTTGTTGTGACATAATATAAACAAAGCAAGGGTGAGCGAAAGCCCACCAACAAATATATAACTGAACGGTAATTTAAAACAGTTCAAAGCTATCTTTCAAACCATATGCCATGCATTTACGGAAATGATGCCAGTATAATATGAACGATGAAGTTGCAAGGTAACTGAAAGTATTTGTTTGAAGAGATATCTGCTACATCAAAGTAAGCGAGATATTCTTATTGTTATTAAGAAGAGGAACTTGCAAGAAAAGGTTGCAATTCCAGTTATGACTCTTTTCCAACACTGCCAACAGTAATCATGTTGCAGGGAATAAATAAATTTTGGATGATGAACCAATGATGGAGTATTCACCGCGCCCGCTGTTCCAATCTTGATGATCAGTCGAGATCGTACAGCTCAATTTAGATTTACTACCGGTAGAAGGAGAACTGACGACTTTACTTGTATACCGCCTTACTAGCTCTCCCCGGCCAACGGTTGGGCCAAAGGGGATGGACCGGCGCTACTCGGCCTCTTACACGACTCCTAGTTCAAATAGAATTCATGATTCTGAATGTAACGTTCGTCCCCCTTTCCCCAAGTATAATACTTGTTGATAAGACTCCACAAAGTAGTCGTATCTAGTTGGAAAGGAAAATTTACCAATAACTCCCAAGCTATTACTTGGTAACGGATATCAACTTGTTCCAGTAATCTTACCCCTTGAAAGATGAGAAGGTAAGCAACGACTTAATAAGTCAACAGCACCCGAGTTGCGAGTGAAGGGAATACTTTATGACCGGGAAGTCGACAAGATAAATAACATTTTCCAAGTAAGGTTCCCTTATTATTAAGGAGATAGACTCAAAGAAGAATGATGTCTGAGAACCTTTCTTGATATAAGCTTAATAATAATATGATTCCGAGATATTTTCTGTAATAATCGAAGAAGATAAACCTTATCGAGGTTATTCTAAGTATGGAATAAATATTCAGAGAATATTTATTGAATTAAAATATTTTACAGATTATTTAGGAATATGAAAGAATATCTTTAATCAGAGTATTTCCCAAATAATTCTTGAAGAAATATCGAGAGAATATTTATTGCCTAATTAAATATTCAAATGAATATTCAAAATAATATTCATTACTTAATAATTCCTGAAAGGAATATTTAAAATATTTAAAATAATATTCGATGATTAAATAGAACCCTGGATGAATATTCAAAATAATATTCATAATTAATTAGGAATTTAAATAAATATTGATAAAGTAATATTCATTTAATGAATAATATTCTAAATGAATACCAAGTAATATTCATTTAGTAATCCAGGCTTTAAAGGAATATTCGATATAATATTCGATAAATAAATCAAGCTTCAGATGAATATTGAAGATAATATTCATCAAGTACTTAATATCTTAAATGAATTTTCAAAAGTAACATTTATTTAATAAAATAATATTCTAAATGAATATCCAAATAATATTCATTTAGTAGTCTCATCTTTAGAAGAGTATTCGAAATAATAGTCGATAATCAATTCGACTCTGAATGAATATTGACAAATATTATTCGTCGAATGATTACGTTCAAATAATTATTTGAAGTAAGGATCATTAAAATAAATAATCTCGAACGAATATTCAAATAATATTCGTCGCCTGAATAATAGAAAATATTTACTTAAATATTTTCCTCCGAGGTAATCTCGATATATCAAGGAATATTGACTCCCGGTCTATATTTGATTAATAAGATGTATACGCCCTTCTATGAGGGTCTTACAATAACCGGCTTATAACTGATATATAACTATCTAGCTTATAAGCCAACAATAACATTCAGGGAACAAGTATATTAATTCAACTTGAAAGTAGGCATGCATGCAATGGCATATGTATATCAGCAATCATATAAATATATATTTATTCAATCACAACAACAGCCTAAAAGAAGGGAATTGAAACTTGCCTGGTAGTCGAGTACGGTAAGGGGTAGTGGTAGCGGGTCCCGGCTCAGCTTGGTGATCTATAAATAGCCAAGGCATTCGGGATTAATCACTTAACATATTAAAAGTTAAGTTATACTTAAATCGAAACACGTTCTCGAGTTATCTCGTTATACCCCTTTTAGTGGATTACTTATTATCACTGATCCGACCCGACATTCGTTCGTTAAAACGACATGTCACTGCACTTATACTTGGGACATACTTAAGTCACATGAGTTCTAAGGTTGATCGTTACGAACCAACATTATACTCCGAGTTTTATCGCCCGTTTTCTAAGTGTTTTACCGAAGTTATAAAAGAGTCGTCTTTTAGGGGTTCGTTCGCGTTTAACCTTGACTCGAACATTTTTAATAAATCGAAAAATGCTCTTTTTGACATACGGTTTTCTTTCACACCTTCCTTCTTACCCCTAGTATTTATTTACTAAGATTCGTCATGACGTTACATAGCTTACGAGGGTTCAATTTCAGTTACGAACTTTCGTTTACGGGTTCGAACTACTTTTAGTAATTTGGTCATAAATCCTAAACCGTAAGTCCGTTTCACGTGATCTTTATATCAAAACGAAGCTTAGAACATTATCTATCCTATCATGGCAGATAAGGTCTCTGGACAGTAGGGGTTCGACATGTAAAATGGCATACAAAACATGGTATTGTAAAATCGGGCATTATAACGGCTGTAAATCGAATATCTACCAATTTCGAATCTTCCCATAAACATAGTATCCAACCCAAACAACATATACATGACCTATATACATGAACTGAGGCCAAGAAATGCCTTTCCGTTCATCTAGATATTTACATCATTAATCCAAAATCCATACATAATCATGCTTATAATCTTAACATAACCATAACTAAGTTATAACTATCATAAACATGCTTAAATCTCAAACAAGGGTTAGGGTTTTAAGAGCTTTATACCTTCCTTAGATAGTGATATAGCCTTTCTAAGCCTTGTATGGTCCTTAGGAGTGATTATGCTTGCTAGATCAACCATGAAAAATCAAGAAAACAAAGTTAGTACTTGATGAACACTATTCACCCTCCTCTTGTTTGATTTTTTTGAAAATGGAAAAGGATGAGTTTGAAGCTAAGATTTTGAGGAGATAAGTTTTATGAAATGTAAGACTCACCTTAATTATTTCAAGAACAAACAATGGTGGGAAGGTGGAGTTTGGATTTGGAATTAAAGGTGTTGCCGAATGGAATGGTAATGGGGGGGAAGTGTTCTTGCTCTTTCTTTGTATTGGTTGATTGTGATAATGCTTAAAGTGATTTTGAGAGATAATATCTCATCCAAGTGGGGTTAGTGGAGTGTGATGCATTGGATGAGGTAATTAGCATGGACAAGTGTTGTGTTTTCCATGGTTGAAAGCTTAACCAAGGGTTTTTGATTTCTAAGTACTAGTTATGCTCCAATTAATCTAGTTACTCTTGCCCACTTGGTTACTAGATATTTATTCTAGTAGCTTGCACAAGACTCTTGCTTCCTCTACTTGTTTCTGTGTCCGGTTATTACCCGTTTCGATTGATCGTTCGTGAGAATATTTCACGGATTTCTAATTAGGGTTTACCGGGAATCCTCTTTAATATTAATACTTTCATTCTCCATCTTTCATTCTAACTTTCCATTTTATATTCCTTAAATCCATTCGCTAAATACTTAAGGCTATCAGTGTCCAGGGAACTCTCGGAGAAAATAAAAGTGCGGTTTTTCAGAATCCGACAGCTTTTACATACACTTATTTTCCCCCTGGATCACTAATACGAACTCGGAAATCCGTTCCGAATACTTCTATATAGTGTCGTCTCATATTATTATATACTCCCACCAAAACACTATTCATTCTGTATTCTTTACTTGTTCTCTTAGGGTTGTATAATTGTCCGTATTCTCTTTCGATCGTTCCTTAACCTTTTTACGGAACTACTGGATTAATCGTTATCGATCTGGATGACATGAGAGTATTCTCTTGCTTGAAGTTGCCATATCTTATTCCCTTAGAAGATAGATTATTCTTACCTATGTTGTCATCCTTTAGCATTCTTCAAGACATAAACATAATAAAGTCGAATTCCATTCATTCTTTCCCAAATATCAATTATTACATTGTAGCCGTATCCATTATTCATTCTTACATCATTAAATACATAAAAGTTTTAATTCCACCCAAAATCTGGGTTATTACAATTAGTATAGGTTGTATTCAATTATTCAATGTAATGTACTTGAAGATTGAAGGACGATCAATGAGAAGAAGCAACCAAGGAGAAAGAGAAGAATGAAGACTTGTAATTGTATTTATATTTATCCACCATAGATTGACCTTGATCCTTTCATTATCTTGAAAAGGATCATTTAGGATAAAGGCCATAACCAAGAACATTTACTTACAGCACTTTACATATATATGAATGTATGCAATATATAATGTATGTGTAGAGATAAAGATGCATGTTTGATTAAATTAATCATGTATGTATTAGATACATCACCCATGCCATGCCTGCTTAAACAAATTAAAATCTGTAACGATTCGAGATTTTAAAATTAAACATAACGATCATGAGATTTCTGTGTTTATGAAACACGGAATTAAATACGAATTTTCAATTATTTCGATATGGGGAGATTTTGTCAAAAACGGGTTTTACCTGTAAGGAAGTTGGGTATTAGGCGAGGCTACTTGTGACTCCTCCAACAACCTGGAAATCAAACTATTGGTGAATATTGACTTGAAGTATTTAATTCAAGAAAAAAAAATTGGGAATCTCTTTATGATGGGATCATGGTCGTTTTAATTCTAAACCCCTTAACAAAATATTAAGTTTTAATCGGATGCTTTCCAATGAATGAACACTTATCAAATCCTAGATCGATAAGGGGAAGGGCTGTCAGTGGTAGGGGACTCCTGTCTATCGTGGTGAGATGCGACGAATATAAATGGTTATATTCGGCCGTTGTATCATTGGGTCTAACTTAACTGAGTTGTCATAATATGGTGGAAATAAACGGTTATATTCAACTATTATGAACTTAGAAGCATAGAGTTTGGTTGAAAATCTATTTGATAGATAAGATCAATCGTTGATCACCAAACTATCCAAGAATTATATATGATATAATTGACAACTGTTGTCTACCTAAATAATCATGTTTTAAGGACTACCAGTGGTTGACTTAGGACATGACGAAATATGGATCTTGGCTCACTAGAAAGATTTATGGGATATACTTTCCGAATTGATAGTAAGGGCTATTGATTTGATAAAAATAGTGGGAGATATATTATGAATATATATCATAATCATTTGAACATAATAATTTATAAATTCAGACAATCTAATGTTTATTTTGTGCTTTTATCATTGTAGATACTAAGTAATGGCAAACAACACAAACACACTATCCGTACGATCAGTCCTTGAGAAGGACAAGCTGACAGGAGGAAACAACTTCCTAGACTGGCAGAGGAATTTGAGGATTGTCCTCAGGCAGGAGCGTAAGCTTCATTGCATTAATATCCCTCCGCCAGGTCCCCTTCCCGAGGGCGCTACTGCTGAGGAAATAGCGGCCCACACAAGGGATGAGAATGATGCAAATGATGTTGCATGTCTTATGTTGGCAACTATGATTGCTGAGCTTCAAAGACAGCATGTGCATATGGATGCATATACTATCAATGAGCACTTGCAAAGCATGTTTGTAAGCCAAACTCGTCAAGAAAGGTTCAACACGAGTAAGTCACTCTTTAATTGCAAACAAGGGGCAAGTGAACCAGTTGGCCCACATGTTCTGAAGATGATTGGTTACATTGAGTACCTTGCTACTTTGGGTTTCCCGATTGCTGCGGAAACTGGTATTGACCTAATCATGAATTCTTTGAATAACAAATTCACTCAGTTTGTTGTGAACTACAATATGAATGAATTTGACAAAACACCTACTGAATTGTTGCATATGTTGAGAACATATAAGACCAACATGAAGACAGCTGAACCCGCTCCCATACTGATGGTGGGAAATAAAGGTAAGGCCAAGGGGAAAGGTAAGTGGAAGGGTAAGAAGAAGACTGGATCTGATTCTACACCCAAGCCAAAGTCAGGTCCCAAACAGGCTTTAAAGCCTAAAGGTGGGGTTGCTAAGGGTGAATGTCACTACTGTAAGAAAACTGGTCACTGGAAGAGAAACTGTCCTGTTTACTTGGAGGATCTGAAGAAAATGAAGGCTGTTCAGATTTCTGGATCAAGTATTTATGTTATAGAAGTCAATCTGTCTACTTCTACATCTTGGGTATTGGATACTGGATGTGCTTCTCACATTTGTATAAATGTGCAGGAACTGCAGAGAAGTAGGACTTTGGCTAAGGGAGAAGTGGACCTACGAGTAGGCAATGGAGCAAGAGTTGCTACTTTAGCTGTAGGAACTTATTATTTATCTTTGCCCTCTGGGCTTGTTTTAGAAATTGAAGACTGTTTTTACGTGTCTACGATTCGCAGAAACATTATTTCTGTTTCTTGTTTGGACAAGAAAGGTTTTTCGTTTACAATAAAGAACAACAGTTGCTCTTTTGCTTTGAATGATTTAACCTATGGTGTTGCGCGTCTGTTTAATGGTTTATATGTTCTTGATTTAGATAATCCTGTTTGTAATATAGAAAACAAACGACTTAAAGTTAATGACTCAAATCAAACATACCTCTCGCATTGTCGTCTAGGCCATATAAATGAGAAACGCATATCCAAATTACATAAGGATGGATATTTGGATAAGTTTGACTTTGAATCATACCAAGAATGCGAATCTTGTTTGCTTGGTAAGATGACTAAAGCCCCTTTCACTGGTAAAGGTCAAAGGGCCACTCAACATCTGGAGCTAATACATAGTGATGTATGTGGCCCAATGCGTGTGATGGCTAGATGAGGATACTACTACTTCATAACATTTACTGATGATTTCAGTAGATATGGATATGTATATCTTATGAAGAACAAATCCGATTCTTTTGAAAAGTTCAAAGAATACAAGGTTGAAGTAGAGAAACAAATTGGCGGTGGTGCAAGTATTAAGATCTTACGATCCGATCGTGGGGGTGAATACTTAAGCACCGAATTTAAAGAGTATTTAAAGGAGTGTGGTATTGTATCACAACTCACTCCGCCAGGTACACCTCAATGGAATGGAGTTTCAGAGAGGAGAAATTGCACCTTGTTGGACATGGTGCGATCGATGATGAGTCATGCAGATCTTTCAATAAGTTTCTGGGGTTATGATTTAGAAACAGCGGCTTTCACACTTAATCGTGTTCCTACTAAGAAGGTTCAAAAGACTCCATATGAGATATGGGAGGAGAAACGGTCAGGTATGAGCTTTATGAAAGTTTGGAGATGCAAGGCGTTTGTGAAACGTCAAGTATCTGAAAAGCTTGGACCTAAATCCAAAGAGTTCAATTTTGTGGGATACCCTAAAGAAACAAAGGCGTAATATTTTTATAGTCCTTCTGAGCAGAAAGTGTTTATTGCTCGAGATGTTGTCTTCATGGAAAGAGATTTTGTTTCCAAAAGAAATAGTGGGAGAACTATAGATCTCGATGAAGATCGAGAATCACAAAACAACATTGAACCTGAAGTTGAACAAGAGCAGGATGATGATAATGCTCAACAAACACAGGTTGTTCGTAGATCTGGTAGAATTCGCCATGAGCCAGAGAGATATGGATTTCTCTTGACTCGATGTGGTGATTTGATGCTCATAGATGAAGATGAGCCTCTCACATACCAAGATGCTATGAACAGTCCAGACTCTAAGAGATGGCTTGAAGCCAGAAATCTGAGATGAATTCCATGTACGAAAACCAAGTATAGAATTTGGTTGATCCACCTGAAGGGGTAAAACCCGTAGGGTGCAAATGGGTTTTCAAAAAGAAAACTGACATGGATGGAAATGTTCTGACCTATAAAGCAAGACTGGTTGCAAAAGGTTTCAAAAAAATTCATGGTATTGACTATGATGAAACTTTCTCACCAGTGGCCATGGTCAAGTCCATAAGGATTTTGCTTGCAATTGCAGCATTCCATGATTATGAAATCTGGCAAATGGATGTCAAAACAGCCTTCCTTAATGGAAGCCTTGAAGAGGATGTGTACATGACACAACCTGAAGGTTTTGTCGATCCAACGCAAGGTATGTAAATTACGTTGATCCATTTATGGATTGAAGCAAGCCTCTAGGAGATGGAATATTCGTTTTGATGAAATAGTCAAAGAGTATGGCTTTGTTCAAAATGAAGATGAACCTTGTGTTTACAAGAAGGTTAGTGGGAGCCATGTGGCATTCATAGTACTATATGTTGATGATATACTACTAATGGGGAATGACATACCTTCTCTAAAGGCTGTTAAGACTTGGTTAGGGAGCAATTTCTCTATGAAAGACTTAGGAGAGGCAACCTACATTCTAGGAATGAGGATCTATAGAGATAGATCTAGAAGGATGATCGGTCTAAGTCAGAGTACATACATTGATAAGGTTTTGCATCTTTTTGGTATACAAAATGCAAAAAGGGGATTTGTCCCTGTGTCTCAAGGGATAACGATCTCTAAAGACCAGTGTCCAAAATCATTGGATGAGAAGGACCACATGAGTAAGGTTCCATATGCATCAGTAATTGGATCTATCATGTATGCAATGGTATGTACTCGCCCAGATGTTTCGTATGCTTTGAGCATGACGAGCAGATACCAGTCTAATCCAGGTGAAGGTCACTGGACGGCAGTCAAGAATATTCTAAAGTACCTAAAAAGGACTAAAGATTCATTCTTGGTGTATGGAGGAGAGGAGAAACTGGTTATAAAAGGTTACACCGATGCAAGTTTCCAAACAGACAGGGATGATATTGTATCACAGTCTGGTTTTATGTTTTGTCTAAACGGAGGTGCTGTAAGCTGGAAGAGTTCAAAGCAAGAAACAGTAGCTGATTCTACAATGGAGGCTGAGTACACTGCAGCTTGTGAAGCAGCTAAGGAGGCTGTTTGGATTCGAAAATTCATTACTGATTTTGGGGTGGTTCCATCGATCGCAGTTCCCATTGATCTATACTTCGATAATAATGGAGCCATTGCACAGGCTAAAGAACCTAGATCACACTCCCGATCCAAACATATACTCATGAGATTTCACCTTATTCGAGAGATTAATGAAAGGGGTGACATACACATATGTAAAGTGCACACAGATGATAACATTGCAGACCCACTGACCAAAGGCTTGTCGCAGCAGAAGCACGATGGTCATACTAGTTCCATGGGTATTAGATACTTGGGTGATTGGCTCTAGTGCAAGTGGGAGATTGTTAGTGTAGGTGCCCTAGAGGCAATACATTGTTTCTTTGAATAAACCTTTATGTCATTTGATCATTCAATAAACGTATTTATTATGACTTTAATTACTGCAATATATTTGTTAGCATAATAAATGTCCTTAGAATCATAATACACATTGTATAGTTTAAGTACATGACTTGAACTTGAGATTATATAATATAATATATATATATATATATATATATATATATATATATATATCATATTATTAAAGGTCCCTAGTCGAGTATTATTATATAGGACAATAATAATACATAAATAGACTAGTATGTTGTTTGACTGATAACCACATCTCATTGGTTATAAGTATGGAGATACTAAAGTCAATACATAGGTACATGTAGGAGTACATGGTACTGGACAGACCCACAGTGAGATTCTTCATGTTTAATAAAGTCATAAGAACGACTCACAGTGATAATGGTGTAATGATCCTTTGACTTGAGATCATTATATTTCTATACGAGGATTAATATACTTTGACTACATTAAAAGTTACCTTTGACCGGGTGATGATAAAAGTGGACATCGGGTATATCATGAGTCGTATGAGAAATATGAATGATAGATAAAGGATTTAACCCTCCTATAATTAGGAGAGATATTATTGGCCTCTTGATTGAGTGAGACTATAAAATGCATGGCCGTGCTCAAATAATGATTTGTTTTAATAGTCTACACATGGATCAAGTAAACTCGGATTAAATGTTGAAGAGGATAACTAAATACATGCCTCGAGTTTAATCTATAATATATGGTTAAAGGGATTATATTACACGGAAACATTAATCACGAAAGGTTTAATATGGATCACCATTTAAATTATTATTACTTGGGTAGCAATGATGCATTACTAGATGCCGCTCTTTGTTTACGATTTTAATTGAGACTTTAAAATCGTTGCCAACGTAATAATTACCTATAGGGTCACACACTTAGAATGTCTTAAAAGGAGTTTTAATTTAAATTGAGAATTTAAATTAAATCATTATTAAATAAAGAATTGGCTATTTAATTAATTGGACTGGTCCTAATTAATTATCTAAGTAAATTCAAATTTAATAAAGTAAGAACAGAATTGGGTTTAAGGAAATCCAATAATAAAATCAAAATAAAATTAGAATTGGGTTTAAGGAAGCCCAATTCGGTTTTTTGATTTTAGCCCACTATCTCTCATATAAATACATGATGATGTATTACTTTAGGGTTAGGGATTTCATAAATTCGTTTTATTAAAAACCATAGCAGCTCTTTGAGAGGCTAGAGAGAGAGAGAGAGGGGCTGTTCTTCGCGGGCTAGTACCTGGCTCCTCGGATCGTTGGACGGTCGGACATTCATGTGGATTACCTTAGAGACACAGATCTTGATGTGAAGATTGTGTGTGGTGATTACAAACTAGGATCTCCGTTGAGTTCGTGAAAGTAACGTTTTAAAGGTATGATTCGTTTCTCCATAATCTATCCATAATTATACATGGATCCTGGTTTGGGTTTCGAAATTTTTGTTTTATTTACATTATTCCGCTGCCTTTTATGCCTCGGAACCCAACACCCCAAATAGTAACCGGGCACTATTACACCAACCCCAAATAGTAACTGTGCATAGTAACTTTGCATAGTAACTGCGCATAGTAATACTATTTTTTTATCTCTTGGGCTTCTTTCTTCTGTTTTATTCTGCTGTTTTAATTCATCTCTGAAAATAATTCAAATACTAGATTAATTTAATTATTTGTTATAAATAATTAATTAATCTGTTACTTATTTATTTTTCAGAGAGTAAATTAATTTTTGACAATACCTTGAAATATTATGTCTGTCCTTGATCGTCAATAGGCTTTGGCAATTCTTTCTGTAAATTAATGTGTTGATCCTTCTCGTATGTGCTGACACTTAGTGCGCTGGTCTGGTTCACAAGTGACTGACACTGATCTTGATCTTCACACCTTCGTTACATTCCAACTGATTAGCCTGTAGCAGTATCTTCAAATTATGTACATACATGGAATCTTTTTAGCTCTTCAACTGAATCATCTGTACATCTTATTCTGTCACTGAGGCTTGAACATGTTAATGAACTTCTTTCAGCGACTTGATCCTTGTTGGTGCCTGTTCTTCAAATTTCACGATCCCTGTATAGATTTAATATTAATTATCTCTTATCCTAGTTGAGTTATATATATCCCCTATTACATATTACATTACATTATGCTTTACAGTTTCCAAATTCAAATCCCACCAAAAACATATCTCTATTAAACATATATATTATTTTATAAACTACTCTAGCGAGTTTAAGAATCAATTCCCGTCAACAACATATTATTAATTAAAACATTACCGTTAAAAATACTGTCAAACATGTATTATAATATTTTATTATCTTCTATAATTTATTTTTCTCCTAATTAAAAAATATATTTGAACATGAGATTTAAAAAGTTAAAAAATATTTTAATAACAAAAATGTATATACAAATTAAAACTTTAACAATAAAATATAATTTAAAAAATTTACAAGCAATCGTGCATTGCACGGGTTATAGGCTAGTATACAAATATAACAAAAAATGTACTACCTCGATCCAATAAAATATAATTTTCTAATTTTTTTCATGAATTTTAATGTGTACGAATCGGGTATTTATGAATAATATTTTTTAATTTTTTAATTTATTTAATAAAACAAGTGTTATAACTTTATACAAAACAAATAAGTCTTAAAATAATTGTCTATAAATACCCCGTTCAAGCACATTGAAATTGAAATGCGTGCAAAAATACAACTTGGACGGAAGGAGTAATCAAATTTGATTTTGAAAATTTTTAACTAATTAATAAAAATTTATGAATTTCTAAAAATTATTGTTTACTTTAAATTTAATTAGAATTTGATAAAGTTTATTTGAAAGGGTGAAAACTCCCAATAACCAAAATTTAAATTACATTACCCAAAATAATTATTAGTGGGATCAGTGCCCAAAATAACTGTGACGCCCCCAAATCCGAGGTCAAAGATTCAAGTCGTCACATCACCATCCAACCATATCATACCTGTATTAACTTTACAACTCAACAATACATCCATCCAGACCTCAATCTTACGCACAAACAAGTTAGAGCCTCAGAAACGATAATCAAAAGTAACACTAAATATTACAATTCATCTGTACAATCCAGAGTCTTACGCACTTCCACTTATACAACTACACTTGAAGACAAGTCTTACTATTACAGTTGAAAACCTATCAGACTTACTCTGTAGTATTTATCAGGAACTAAATCATCTCCGGGGTAAATCTTCTACTCCTCTTCTGCTGGTGCGGAGTTAATCGGCCAAATTCTTCTCTTTCTGAAAAGTTTTTATAAAGCAAGAATGAGCTACATAATGCTCAGCAAGTTCACCATTTTGAAAAATAATAATGTGGTTTATTTCGAAAACATTCCTAACTATATGGGTATATATCTCAGATTTCAAAACATAATTGGACAATATATATGTCCGAGTTTGAATAAAACATCTATACTCACTAAGGAGCTTTAAGAATAACATATGAACCCTTTATAAGGTTCCCATTTCAATATATCTCAAGCTTGAAAATATATACATATGAGTATATCATTTTCGGCAAAACACTCTACGGTTAACATACTGTACAGGGAATACATCATTGCAAACCTCTTTCCTTCCATTAGCTTAGAAGATTTCTCATTCAAAAACATTTCATTCTTTTAAATAATTGCAAGAGTGCACTAACACGTGCCAATCTTTATAGAAAATCTTGCACTTCTAGATACTGCACGATGTCAATATTTTTCTTATCAAGATAGAACACTATCGGCAACTTGGCACTTAAGCCTAAGAAGCAGTGTCGGATCATTTTTCCAAAGTGGAGGAATGGGACTTAAAGAAAACATAAAATCTGACAGGGAGTGACGATGATCAGTCGCCACATCCAAGTCCAAAAATCCGCGGGTCTTCTCTACCGGTAGAAGGATAGAAACTACATCCGTAACTATCCTCGGGTGAAAACTACATCCGTAATCACCCTCGATGAAAACTACATCCGTAATCATCCTTCGGCAACACCTGGGTCGGAATAATAATTGATGGACCGCCTGGCTCACTGCCGCTTACACATCCCGGGAATCGTTCGTCAACGATTCCCACACCTGCCAGAGTCCCCTTTTTTTCCTTTCTTGTCAAAAATCATTTTGATAGAAAATTAGAGTAGTTGAAGTTCGACCTCAGTCGACCGATAATTCTTGAAAAGTGTACAAGAAGCAAAACCTGACCTGAGGTTTTCGAAAATGTTTTGGATTAGTTTTGTCTTTAAAATAATGAATAATAATTAATAAATGATATTTTAAGATTTAATATAAATAATTAATAAGACAATTATTTAATTAAATAAGCTTTTAATCCAAGATAGGTATTTTTGAGTATTTATGATAATATAAAAATAATAAGTACTTAAATATACGATACTTCCCGAATGACCCTTCGGGTTTTCGCAATTTAGTCACGATACAATAATATACCGCTCCCCGGTCAATGGTATATTTGGACCGCTACGACCTCTATTGCTAGAGTCGTTGTCCGAAGAAAACATTTCATTCTAAGTTCAAGGGGGTACAAACATATATGTGCATATATCTCAAATTTCATCGTAACCTCAATAAGCATAAGCATATATTACGGTTGAAAACTACAAACACAACAGTGAAAGTCCTTATATATGTAAGTTTTGAAAAGTAAACTTGCCTTGGTAGGGTGGGGTGGTCGAGCTCGCGACGTGGAACGAAGATCTATACATAATCAATATTCGTACGTTAGTACCTTAACAACACTACTTAATCGTAAGGTTTTAAAGGATGTAAGACCAACTTAAAGACTCCAATTTGTGACCACTAACCCTCCCATATGACCATGTCATCACTTTATCACATTCGTTACCCATTCGACTCGAATCCATTCCTCAAACTTGAAACACAAGTGAGTACTGTTAAAACTACGTTAAACGAACCTCCTAGGTGATTTTTCACTCGCGCGCACTTCGCTCTAACATTTTTATAAAATTGAAAAATACAAATTTTATTCCAATTCTTTTTGGACAGCCTTCACAACTGTATAATCTAACTACCCTCAAACTTTCATAACACTAGCATAATTTTAAGGGGTCCTAACTCAGTTCACAAGTGGACAACACAGTGCAGTCTGAATTCCAGAACTACACTGCACTAATCCGGCCATAACTCAAGATCTACACATCTCCTGGGTATGAACCTTATATTTCTAGAAACTACATACAATTATCTTTCCAACCGTGGTCAGTGGGTCTCAAGGGGGCAAAACTCAAGGTCCAAATTTGTCTCACAAGACAGAGCAGTTTACAAAAGTTCCAAACAACACCTTTACAACTACATCACTTTCAAATCTCATTGTACACTTAACCATAACCATCAAAGCCATCAAGATCCTTACCATTAAAACATATATGACTACATAACTCAAGAACATGGCTTACAACATGGATACAAGCATAATATCTCAAGATCTAACCATCAAAAGTCCAAAACCTCCAAGATTTACACTAATACTTTCAAACCTTAAAAGATCCATCAAATCTTGACACAAACTAAAAGTGAGAGGATGTTATACCTTTCTTGAGCCTAGGGAAGCCTTGTACGAGCTTAGGTAGCCTTAAGAACACCTTATCTAGATTAGATGAACCTTAAACTTCAAGATCTAAAACAAAAGTTATGGTTAGTCATTATACATCTCCAACTTCCACCATTTTTCTCACCATGCCACACTTTGAATAAAATTATGAAACTTAGTACATACCTTCACAACACCTAGGGGAAGCTTGGGTTTTAATCTTGCGAACTATAGAGGAGTAGAAGTAGAGAAAATGATTTTTCTTCCTCTCTTATTTTTCTGCTCTGATTAGAGCAGTTTGGTAAGGGGGAAAAGAGCTTTTCTTTTGTTTTTGTTTGGTCAAATAATTATGTGGTGTATGGATATATTGGTGGTGTATTAGATGATAAGTAATCACATGTCTCCACCCTACTAGCTAGCCCTAAGTTAGGCCATGTCTCCCTTGTACTTAAAGCATGGCTAGATGTACTACAAACCCATGCTACTTAGTTTGCTTTTTGTACTTCTAGTTAGCATTTCTAACTTAATGGTTTGCATGGCATCTTGCATGGAATATTATCTCGTCTCATTACCAAACCAATTTTCGTTACGTAATCCTTAATTCTTGACGTATCTATAATAAAACTCCTCGTAATAATATTTTGTCGCGTAGAAATTTCCTTTGTAATTCATTAAGTGCTAAATTGTATAAATTCCTTAAATATCCATAACTCCTTGTCATAGTCTCTTAAAATCTTTCAACACTCTAGTAGCTCACAAATCCCAAGTTTTATAAATCTTAATAGCAATAAGACTCTTGCCTTTAGCAATCTTCCCTTTTTCTTACATATTGAATGTAACAACATAAATTTCTCAGATAATCAATTCCATTAAACAACATGGGTGACTCAAAAGGTTCCAAATTCACAATGTCATATGATATTATATAAAAAAAATATTACCAAAAATTAGGGTTCTTACAGCCTCCCCTCCTTAAAAGGATTCCATCCCGGAATAAGGTTGAAAACAGTTGTGGTTACTTTTCACGCATCGTGCTCTCTAGTTCCCATGTTGATTCTTCGACATTCTGGTTCCTCCACAAAACTCTCACTAATTTGACAACCTTGTTCCTCAGCACTTGTTCTTTTCTATCCATGATTTCCACTGGTTTCTCCTCATAAGTCAAATCTGGCTGTAGGTCTATCTGGTCGTATTCTATCACATGCCGAAAGTCCGTATGGTAGGGTCGTAGCATGGACACATGAAACACATTATGCACTTGCTGCAAGCTCGGGGGCAAGGCTGGTTCATAGGCTAACTTTCCAACACGCCTCAAAATCTCAAAAGGTCCTATAAACCTCGGACTTAGCTTCCCTTTCTTTCCAAATCTCATCAATCCTTTCCAGGGGATACCTTTAGCATCACGAAGTCTCCCACCTCATACTCCTTTAATATCTCATAAAATTTGACCATTCGAAATAATGGGTTTCGTAAAAAAAAACTAATGACTTTTACATACACTCGTCTGTACCGTAAAGACGTAATATCAATTCGAAATCTTCATTTAATAATTCGTACATATCGTGATTGCAAAAATTTTTCATCCACCCATAAAATTAGTATTCGTCCAGGTTTCGAATATTCACGAAAATTAGGGTTAATGCAGTCTCCTCTCCTTAAAAGGATTCTATCTTAAGAACCTAAGGATAATAGTTGTGGATACAATTCTAACCTTACCCTTTCCAACTCTCAGGTTGACACTTCAACCCTATGGTTCTCTCCCTTGGTCTCACCAACGCTTTAATGTTGTTTCTCAACGCATACTCTCCTCGACCTGTATTCCTTATCGGTTGTTCTATGAATGAAAATTTCTATCCCACTACTTATACGTTCCTCCTCTACCTTGTTCATAGTATCCATGTTGAGTCCTTGTATCGTTGGCCCGTGAATACTTTGTGGTCGTGTTTTATAATCTGAGACAACGTCAATACGCACGGTATTCCTCATATTCCTTGGCTTGATTAGCACGCATGTGTTGCCTCCCGTCAGCCGTTACCACTTGCTTTGGATACTGTATAGTCTTCGGTATACGTCGAACCAGTTCAGCTACTATATCTCTCGTTCATTGACTTCTTCGTAACGCAAGAAAAGCGAAACTTCTTCTTTCGTAGTACGCTTTACAAGAGACGTCCTTACGTTCGCATGGTGACGATCGTGATAACAACATTCATTTCATGGATAAGTTTTTATTCTCGACTGCCCCGTGAAATCTAAGGCACGACACTAAATATAAATTCGATCGTCTGGATAATTCTTCTTCCCTGTCCGTCAGCCACAGATCAAATTAGTACATACGCTCAATCTCTTTATTAATTATACTTGAAAGCACCTTCAATATTCGAAGTTTATCCTTAAGTCTCTATCTGACGTAATCACTGCAGAAGTTTTATATTGCCCCACCATCTCTTCCGTATATAAATCGATAATCTTCTAAATGGAAAGTCTCTCGTAGGTAAATCACTTGGTCCAGCAATTATAAATCAACTAGGGCCATCTCTTGGCTCGGTCTTCGGCGACCTACTCATGAAGTTCATTATAATTCTGTCCACGTTCAAGATTTTCTACAGGCGGAATTAATCCACTAGATCTCTATCATTTTGTTTTTGACATGTTGCATTTGTACTTAATAGTTTGCCAATACCATTCTTCATATCCGTTTGCCAAACATTCTCATAATTCTCTGTACATCTTTGTCCTTCCCCATAATTTAGTCATTTTCCTCTAACATTATTCTTTATTGTATATACTCTATTTTCTTGGTCAATACTGACTGAATTCCAATTTCGAATAATCCATTCTATAGGTATCGGCCACCACTACACTAGCCTTTCCTGGGTAATAACAGATTTCTCCATTATACTCCTGCTCCCTTTCGTCACCTTCTCTTTCTTATGTTTAGTTCTAATATGAAGATATACTTATGGCACTTGTGGAAAAATTTTCACACTTTTCTCATAAAGTTAACGTCTCAGTTTTATGCGTGAACGCCATCATGACTAATCCAAGACTCACGGTTAATATATCCTATCCCGTAACCTTTATGTTGTTTAGAAGTATAGGCTATCATCCCCTTTCTACTGCATCAGCACACCTCTTAAACTCTTGAAAGACACATCATCGTGACTCTTAAAGTCCTCTTTTTATCATCAAGTATAGCTAACAACGAGGTTGTTGCTAATATCTCATTTCATTCCAAAACTTTGTTCATTAATCCATAAAGGCTTCTGATTCATTAGTCCACTCAAATGATACTACCATAATTTTATAACGTTTATATTAGTGTGAAATGCCAACTTTGGCACAGTACAGAGGTCGATCTTGAGTTGGTGAAACCCGCTTTTCAACCTTATCTTTGAAAAACAACTATGCGTTTTAACTGGTCAACAATTCCTACATCTCCAGTTAGGGGTATCGATTCTCGATGGTATATGTAAGATGTCATACGCTCGTCCTCTTTCACGACTGGCGCCAATCAGTCTGAGGCCTGCATGCTGTTGCGATTCCCAATAAACTTGATTAGGTGGTAATCTCGAAGGATCATTGGGATATATCCATGCATCCATTTGCTATTAGGGGCCTTTTAAACTTTATGTCTCTCTATGTGCATCAATCCCTTTAAGCTAAGTAAAGCTTCACATTCTTGCCATGATAATTCTTCCTTTCTTGTCCATCTCACTTCCATGTTAGTTTCCTCTAAGGATATGTCTTACATCAAAATCGATTTGAATTTCTTGGATCAGGAAAAGGCTTGGTAACTCCAAAATTCATTAATATAACATCCTGACAACGGTTGGTAGGAGCGTACTCCCAACCACCTCATCATTTCTTATAACCTTCCTCACACTAATATTAAAGGTCCTTGTGGTATGCCCCGACATGTTATTCCTACTTTAAATAATTACTCAGCATAACGCTCTGGCTGCACAATTACAACATTTGGTTTTTTTTTTGATCTCATATTGGTGCAACGGCTCACAATTGTACCTCCTGTTCACCTTAGAGTAATCAATTTTGAAAGGAATGGTTTCAAAATAACAAGGTCCAATAGATAATTTCAATAAGAATTCCACATTGGATGTTCCAAGAATGTTGATGGTTCCAAATGCTAGGAGTCTCGATTTTTGGAGATGTAAGGATGGACAGAAAGAATACAACAAGGTTTATTCCTTCATGTCCTGATAATTTTGTAATGTGATATCATAGAGAGTGTTGCACGAGGGCAATGATTGTTGGATACAAAAGTCATAAAGACGATCTTTATACCATTCTTACATCTGGTGAATACTTTTCCTCAAAAATAGAGGATCTAAAAGTCCCATTGATAAAGGTCAATCGATCGAAAGCAATTTTACTCTATGACAATAAAAAAAATGAAGCAGTTTATCATTCAAGTAATCTATGGTTTCAAATGAATCTTCATTATATGAATGAAAGAACAGAATATTCAAGTGACATAAAGTCTGATACGAAGATGGGTAGAATTCAAGTTGAGTGGGCGACCTCACTAGGTCTCAATCAAGTTATTCGTCAAAACTTTCATCATCATACTTTACCACATGCAAAATGCATTGCGGAATGAATTAAATTGGGAGTTGGACCAGTGAAACAATAACTAGTCCTTTTCAAGAAACACTAGCAACTAGCTAGACAAAATTTGCTAGTTCACCTGTTTGAGACATCACTACTAGCTAGGACAATTAGCTAGGTGTTCTTCACAACATTACAATTTTGACTAGTTAGAACAATCAACTAGTCATTCATATTGACATATCGACTAGCCAGTTTCAATTGGCTAGAACGGAATTTCAACATCGTAGCCACTGAAGAAACTTTAGGCTACTCGGACAACGAATGGAAATAAGAAGTTATTAAGTTTGAAAAAGAAAACTACAAAATCTGAAGATAATGTTCAAGGTATCGGAACAATCGATAACCTCTCATCAAATATTACTTACCAGTGAAACGGTCCACCCAAGGGTGCCTCCGTACACATGCTTTATCAGATCCTACAATAGAATTAAATTTAGAATACCAATATCAAAATGATATCCTTACTATGATTTCAATGTACGATGTAAAATCTCATCTTGAATAGAAGAAAAGAATTCATGAAGGATGTCTGGACATTAGATCATCCATGTCCTCAGTAATTTGTTAAATATTTATGAGCTCAACTGAAGAGTGCAAGTATGAAAGAAGCAATCAAATATCAATATTCGTTAAGTAATATTCATCGATTAATTAAGGAAATATTTGTTGAACCTTCCTTGGATAATTGAAAGAAAGTGTAAATAGGCCTGAGCCGAACAAGATCATCATAAATTTTTGAATAGAATGTTCATGGATCAAATAAAATTACTTCGGATAAGTCCTGCTTTAGGGAAAGTATCTCACTGGTTGTTATTCCACAAGTTTGAAGTAGAAAGCTAGAAGGGTTACCTGATATAAACTAATCGAGGTAACAGGGTTAGTGAACAGTTTAAAATGAAGTAGTGTACCTGCCGGTAGTTACCAAAATAAGTTAATGATCATTCGTGCATCTCATTATCACCATTATGAGGGTAACTCCATCTCTTCGTCTTCGTAATACAAGACACCAACTAGTGTGTCTCTCAATCATCATCTTAAAGTCATTTATCGAGTTGGGGTTTCACAAATATATCTGTCATTTCCGTGCTTTATCTTGAAGACCAAGCTTCACATCATTCCGGGGACACCTGCTAAGTCCATAGGGTCCTACTTCATGCCTTCCGACATGAATCACAAGTGGCCAGTTCCCCCTGGGAACAGATCAAAGAGATCTCTCAGGGATCTCAGTGCAGTCCATAGGTTCAGTGGCGGGTGTGTGTATGTGAACATATACCAAAAATATTGAGGTCTACAATACATATATACGTAGTCCCTGATAACATCTCTATCAAAGGATCCCACTCTAGACCCGCTGGTCTTTTCTTTTGGTAGACTCTGAGATCACTGTATCGCTCGTTGCAACCATATTCAACTTCTCTTGAGTCCCTTTGTTAATTCTACTTGTTTGTTCTCTAAGTTGAACTACCATGCTCTAGCGTCCGAATCATGCGTGGAATTATCTAGCACGCTCGTCTTATGATAACATTCTCGTATAACACATGTAAAATTCGCCATCAAGGGTAATGAAATCCACAACGACATAGTGACCAACTTTCAGGTAAACCCGTTACTTATCGAAAATCGGATCTTATAGCCAAAGTAAAAGACTTTCATTATTCCAAGTACTAAGTACCCTTAATTATGTAGGGAAGTCTAAACTTCTTGATTCTTAAAATGCCGCCTCCTAAACTGTGGAGGACTATGGGCCACAAAATTTATTCCAGCCTAGTCATCCGATCATATTGGCAATATCGCCTCTACCTCAGCTGCTCTTGAGATTTCGCTCTGCTTCCTATATCATTACCTATGATAGGTCATGTACGACTCTCAAACCTCTATTCATCATTTTGAAGGTCTCTAAGGATTCTATCGACCCTAGTATAATACCTCCAGTAAACACTCCAGTCCATTCTACTCACCGGTACCTCTTCCGGAAGTCCAATAATAAGTTTACTACGATCTCTTATGTCATTCTCCTACTTAGACTTAACTCTCAATACTCTCGTTTCTGAGTACTGTAACTTATCGCTCTGATACCATTTCTGTGATGCCCCCAAATCCGAGGTCAAAGATTCAAGTCGTCATCACCATCCAACCATATCATACCTGTATTAACTTTACAACTCAACAATACATCCATCCAGACCTCAATCTTACGCACAAACAAGTTAGAGCCTCAGAAACGATAATCAAAAGTAACACTAAATATTACAATTCATCTGTACAATCCAGAGTCTTACGCACTTCCACTTATACAACTACACTTGAAGACAAGTCTTACTATTACAGTTGAAAACCTATCAGACTTACTCTGTAGTATTTATCAGGAACTAAATCATCTCCGGGGTAAATCTTCTACTCCTCTTCTGCTGGTGCGGAGTTAATCGGCCAAATTATTCTCTTTCTGAAAAGTTTTTATAAAGCAAGAATGAGCTACATAATGCTCAGCAAGTTCACCATTTTGAAAAATAATAATGTGGTTTATTTCGAAAACATTCCCAACTATATGGGTATATATCTCAGATTTCAAAATATAATTGGACAATATATATGTCCGAGTTTGAATAAAACATCTATACTCACTAAGGAGCTTTAAGAATAACATATGAACCCTTTATAAGGTTCCCATTTCAATATATCTCAAGCTTGAAAATATATACATGTGAGTATATCATTTTCGGCAAAACACTCTACGGTTAACATACTGTACAGGGAATACATCATTGCAAACCTCTTTCCTTCCATTAGCTTAGAAGATTTCTCATTCAAAAACATTTCATTCTTTGAAATAATTGCAAGAGTGCACTAACACGTGCCAATCTTTATAGAAAATATTGCAGTTCTAGATACTGCACGATGTCAATATTTTTCTTATCAAGATAGAACACTATCGGCAACTTGGCACTTATGCCTAAGAAGCAGTGCAGAGCATTTTTCCAAAGTGGAGGAATGTGACTTAAAGAAAACATAAAATCTGACAGGGAGTGACGATGATCAGTCGCCACATCCAAGTCCAATAATCCGCGGGTCTTCTCTACCGGTAGAAGGATAGAAACTACATCCGTAACTATCCTCGGGTGAAAACTACATCCGTAATCACCCTCGATGAAAACTACATCCGTAATCATCCTTCGGCAACACCTGGACCGGAATAATAATTGATGGACCGCCTGGCTCACGGCCGCTTACACATCCCGGGAATCGTTCGTCAACGATTCCCACACCTGCCAGAGTCCCCTTTTTTTTCTTTCTTGTCAAAAATTATTTTGATAGAAAATTAGAGTAGTTGAAGTTCGACCTCAGTCGACCGATAATTCTTGAAAAGTGTACAAGAAGCAAAACCTGACCGGGGGTTTTCCAAAATGTTTTGGGTTCGAAAGAGTTCGAGTTTGAAAACGCTAAAGGTATCTTGGATTAGTTTTGTCTTTAAAATAATGAACAATAATTAATAAATGATATTTTAAGATTTAATATAAATAATTAATAAGACAATTATTTAATTAAATAAGCTTTTAATCCAAGATAGGTATTTTTGAGTATTTATGATAATATAAAAATAATAAATACTTAAATATACGATACTTCCCGAATGACCCTTCGGGTTTTCGCAATTTAGTCACGATACAATAATATACCGCTCCCCGGTCAATGGTATATTTGGACCGCTACGACCTCTATTGCTAGAGTCATTGTCCGAAGAAAACATTTCATTCTAAGTTCACGGGGGTACAAATATATATGTGCATATATCTCAAATTTCATCGTAACCTCAATAAGCATAAGCATATATTACGATTGAAAACTACAAACACAACAGTGAAAGTCCTTATATATGTAAGTTTTGAAAAGTAAACTTGCCTTGGTAGGGTGGGGTGGTCGAGCTCGCGATGTGGAACGAAGATCTATACATAATCAATATTCGTACGTTAGTACCTTAACAACACTACTTAATCGTAAGGTTTTAAAGGATGTAAGACCAACTTAAAGGCTCCAATTTGTGACCACTAACCCTCCCATATGACCATGTCATCACTTTATCACATTCTTTACCCATTCGACTCGAATCCATTCCTCAAACTTGAAACACAAGTGAGTACTGTTAAAACTACGTTAAACTAACCTCCTAGGTGATTTTTCACTCGCGCGTACTTCGCTCTAACATTTTTATAAAATTGAAAAATACAAATTTTATTCAAATTCTTTTTGGACAGCCTTCACAACTGTATAATCTAACTACCCTCAAATTTTCATAACACTAGCATAATTTTAAGGGGTCCTAACTCAGTTCACAAGTGGACAACACAGTGCAGTCTAAATTCCAGAACCACACTGCACTAATCCGGCCATAACTCAAGATCTACACATCTCCTGGGTATGAACCTTATATTTCTAGAAACTACATTCAATTATCTTTCCAACCGTGGTCAGTGGGTCTCAAGGGGGCAAAACTCAAGGTCCAAATTTGTCTCACAAGACAGAGCAGTTTACAAAAGTTCCAAACAACACCTTTACAACTACATCACTTTCAAATCTCATTGTACACTTAACCATAACCATCAAAGCCATCAAGATCCTTACCATTAACACATATATGACTACATAACTCAAGAACATGGCTTACAACATGGATACAAGCATAATATCTTAAGATCTAACCATCAAAAGTCCAAAACCTCCAAGATTTACACTAATACTTTCAAACCTTAAAAGATCCATCAAATCTTGACACAAACTAAAAGTGAGAGGATGTTATACCTTTCTTGAGCCTAGGGAAGCCTTGTACGAGCTTGGGTAGCCTTAAGAACACCTTATCTAGCTTAGATGAACCTTAAACTTTAAGATCTAAAACAAAAGTTATGGTTAGTCATTATACATCTCCAACTTCCACCATTTTTCTCACCATGCCACACTTTGAATAAAATTATGAAACTTAGTACATACCTTCACAACACCTAGGGGAAGCTTGGGTTTTAATCTTGCGAACTATAGAGGAGTAGAAGTAGAGAAAATGATTTTTCTTCCTCTCTTATTTTTTTGCTCAGATTGGAGCAGTTTGGTAAGGGGGAAAAGAGCTTTTCTTTTGTTTTTGTTTGGTCAAATAATTGTGTGGTGTATGGATATATTGGTGGTGTATTAGATGATAATTAATCACATGTCTCCACCCTACTAACTAGCCCTAAGTTAGGCCATGTCTCCCTTGTACTTAAAGCATGGCTAGATGTACTACTAACCCATGCTACTTAGTTTGCTTTTTGTACTTCTAGTTAGCATTTCTAACTTAATGGTTTGCATGGCATCTTGCATGGAATATTATCTCGTCTCATTACCCAACCAATTTTCGTTACGTAATCCTTAATTCTTGACGTATCTATAATAAAACTCCTCGTAGAAATTTCCTTTGTAATTCATTAAGTGCTAAATTGTATAAATTCCTTAAATATCCATAACTCCTTGTCATAGTCTCTTAAAATCTTTCAACACTATAGTAGCTCACAAATCCCAAGTTTTATAAATCTTAATAGCAATAAGACTCTTGCCTTCAGCAATCTTCCCTTTTTCTTACATAGTGAATGTAACAACATAAATTTCTCAGATAATCAATTCCATTAAACAACATGGGTGACTCAAAAGGTTCCAAATTCACAATGTCATATGATATTATATAAAAAAAATATTACCAAAAATTAGGGTTCTTACAATAACCATGCAAATACGTATTTTGCGAATGCGCACCCAACCAACACATAGTTTGCATGCGTGTCTTTAGCTTCCTTTTGCCTTTTTGCTTTTTATGATTAATTTGTTCCAAGTGAGAGGAATGTATACGCATAATCAATATGCGGAGACTACCAACACGCATCACGAGATTGCATGTTTTAGGCTAAGTGTTTACTAAGTAACATGCATAAGTGTTTCACGAGATTCATTTTCTGTATTTCCTAGTAACATGCATAAGTGTTTCACGAGATTCATTTTCTGTATTTCCTTGTGTATACGCATAAGTAACATGCGAGGTTCGGATTCGCATTCTGAGTATTCGCTGCCAAGCCTTTCATTTTTTTTAACCCAAATTGTTACTTTAAATAGTATTACTGTTTTTATTTTTTGATAAATTTGTATTAGCAAATACACTATTAAAAAACTTATAATAAAATTGTCAATTCAAATTATATTTTTTTAATTGAATCCGGCAGCCTGATTTTTAAACCCTAAACCCTAAGTTCGTATACGATTTATTCGTCATTCGGAATATTTCTAAAACCCAAAATGGAAATATTGAACCCCAAAGGTTAATTGCTAAACCCCCAAGTGAATATCAATAAAATTTCAATATTTTAATTAAAAAATTGAATATTTATTACTGAGTCCGGCGGCCTGATTTTTAAAAAATCGGGGGTCAGCCCCGATTTTTAAAAAATCAGGATAAGTTAGGGTTTAGGGTTTAGGGTAACCCTAAACCCTAAGTTCGTATACGGTTTACGTTCTGAATATTTCTAAAATCCAAAATGGAATTGTTGAACCCCAAAGTTTTACTGTTGAACCCAACAAGTGAATATAGATAAAATTTAAATATTTTAATTAAAAAATTGAATATTTCTAAATCCCAAATAAAAACCCGTTAAATCCCAAATAGAAACTATTTATCCCCAAAGAAAATATCGATAAAATTTTAAAATATTAAATATAAAAAATAATATTAAATGGAAACTGTTTAACCCGAAATTGAAACCCTCAAATGACCACGCATAAGTAATATGCATAGTCTTCGAATATTGAAATCCTCGTATGACCATGCATAAGTAATATGCGTAATCTTCGAATATAGAAATGGCATTCAATAGGCAGGGAAAAACAAAAAAAAAGTAACATACGCATAAGACATATGTGTATATCATATATGCATAAGCCAAATGCGTGGATCTCTGGTTATTTTGGACAGCTTTATTATGTTCTTTGAGTCATTTTCTCGATTTGAAATCCCATAATGTTATGTAGATTTTTGTTGTTTAGTAAATTCCGTCAAAATTTCATAAAATTTGACAGGATTTCAAAAAATATAAAGATATTAGTAAATTCATCAAATTCTATCATTTAATCAAAACACATTTTAAAAAATCATTGAATATCACCAAATTTTAAATTATTTTTAAAATTCTATTGAATAACCTTAAATTTTAAAGTGCTTCTTAAAATCCTACCTTTCATATTCTAGTGAATTATTTGAAATTCAAATTAAAAAAATCTAAATTTTCAAAATTAAAAAAAATCCTAATTATATACCCGTTCATGTTTGGTAACTTGAAAATTTTATTATCACATCAAGTTAATTAAACATATGTAAAAAGATTAAATCTATTATAATAATATTAATGTTATTGGCCTGGGTAAATATAAAAAAATTAATCAATATTTAAAATTAACTAAAACAAATGATGAAAACTTATCAAATTATAATATCTGTCAATATTGTTTTTAAAAATAAAAAATCAACATCAATCTTTTTTTTTTTTTTGTCAAGTCAGCACCAATCTTTTTCTTTTGAAAAGAAAGTTAAATTTTGGAGAAAGTACGTAAAGTTACCGGGGTGAGCGGGATATACTGGGTAGGTTTGGTTTGGTTTGGTTTGGTTTACATAAAGTTACCGGGGTGGAGGTATGAAGTTGAGGACAGTTAAAAAGTGTGATCTTACGCCCCCTGTTTTGTGCTGCCTGCGCCCACTGTCTTTCTCTACACGATTTCTCATCTCACCTTTTTCCACCTTTTATAAAGCTTGGTGGATGAATCACACATTCTTCAAACAAGCACCCTTTTCTAAAACCCTAAACTTGTGCTAACATGTCTTCCGTCTTCGCTAATGTCGTTCGCGCTCCTGAGGATCCGATTCTAGGGGTACTCTCTCTCTCTCTCTCTCTCTCTCTCTCTCTCTCTCTCATGTATCACTTGATTTTGCATATGTACATATGCTGATCACAAAGTATTACTTATGGATCAGTGATTTTATCATTATATTGTCTCCATTTGGTTCCGTTTAATGATTTTATATATAATTTAGTGCTCTTTATCTTACTATGTTGGCAGATTACATAGTATAACAGATATATTGGTGATTCTTTCATTTTATATTCTCGATTTCATTGCAATTTAAGAGTGTTGATATATGGCAAGGGCATCACTAATTTAGTATCCATGATATTTTGTTTATGGATCAAACAGTTCAGTATATTGTTTGTGCACACAGGATTTTAGTTAAGTACTTGTGTTGCTATATATCGTTTCATGTCATGTATGTACATTTACTAATCGACAGAGTATTGTAATTGGATTGATAGGTTTATAATTTATATTGTTGCCATTTGATTTAATTTCACCCTTTTTTATATTGTGTTTATTTGTGTGTATGTGTATCACCATGTATGATTTTACATACATTGATAAATCTGTAGAAGTACTTGCTATTTATAACAGTTTTATTGTCTGTATTTCATTTTGAGGTTTTTTTTATAAAAAAAATGAAGTATCTTAGTTTATTATATATTTACATGTAAATATCCTAATCAGTGATATATGTATAGAAAAGTTAGTACTGCATAATATTTCGTCCTGGATTAATATTTTTGCTGAGATGAATTTAGGATTGTTGCTAAACAGCTAAGACATTGGTAATTTATTATTGATTATGTTTTGTTATGGGTCAAACAGGTCACTGTTGCTTATAACAAAGATCAAAGTCCTAATAAGTTGAATTTGGGGGTTGGTGCTTATCGAACTGAGGTTTGTTTACTTTTTTATCCATCACTGTAATGGTTCATCTATATATATATATGTTAGCTAGATATTCAACTGATGGTTATTTTATAGGAAGGAAAACCTCTTGTTCTTAATGTGGTGAAGCGAGCAGAACAGATGCTTGTAAATGATCAGTAAGTTTATTATTTAAAGTTGAATGTTGGACATATTATTGGTGATCTAATTATCTATGTGTTAATTATGTCTGTTGATTTGTGATTCAGGTCTCGAGTAAAAGAGTATCTTCCTATTGTTGGACTGGCAGACTTTAACAAATTGAGTGCTAAGCTTATTTTCGGTGCTGATAGGTAATTGAATGAGTTACATTTTGCAGTTCTATAATCTCTTTGCTTTGTTAGTAAGTTGGTGGGACTTAATATAAGTGAACTTAGTGCACGAGTACTTTGTGTTACTTTTGTTTATAAATTAAAAATGCATCAGTTATTTTAAGAAATAAAGCAACATGCATCTCTAATTTGTAATAGTTTAAGTGATTATAGAAAATGCATCTTTGATATTCTTAAGAATATTTTAATAATCATTTCCAAGTTCTTATTTGAACTTTTTACTGTCAAAAAATATAGAGAAAGAATGTCTAATTGACTGCAAATACAAACTTAGCATCTTTAAATATATGCTTTGTGCAAATGAAACAAGAGAGTACTCAATAGAAACTACATATATTTCTAGTCTTTGTTGTGAAACATGCCCCCGTATTTTGATAGAATTCACAGTGCACTGTAGGAAAGTTTTGTAACTTACCAACTATATGTGGACACGAGTCACAGGCCACTTTAAATTCATTTATAATTTGTACTATTGCTTCTGTATCATTTGCGTTCTATATTGACGCTAATGTTGCATACTTCTGGACCAGTCCTGCCATTCAAGAGAACCGAGTCGCAACTGTCCAGTGCTTATCTGGTACTGGCTCACTTAGAGTTGGGGGTGAATTCCTGGCCAGACATTATCATGAAGTAAGTAAATCATGTACTTAGTAGCTTTCCTCTGTTAGTAATTAACACCCACAGGATGTTAGCCTGATTTACATTTTGTTCTGCCAGCGTACAGTATATATTCCACAGCCAACTTGGGGAAACCATCCAAAAATTTTCACTTTAGCAGGCTTATCAGTGAAGACATACCGGTACTATAATCCGGAAACACGTGGACTGGACTTTGAAGGTATGAGCCCCTCTCAGTAACATTAATATGCTATATCAATTAAAAAGTACTTGCCAAAACCTGAGAAATGAGTTTTTTGATGTTCTGGTTCTGAAGTCCTGATTTTTTTTTAAATAAAAAAATTAATAAGCTAGTACTTTTCTGGCTTAATCGAAAAACTTTGGTCACCCGATAGTTCCGCATAACCCTGATATCTTCAATTGCATTATCCTTCTAGTTACCTGATAAAGATGTAAAAAATATTAGTTTCTCAAACTATTAAAGTTATGAAGAGTGAGTGGTGAACTTCCATCATACGCGGTGATACTATTACAAAAAACAGGCATGCTAGAAGATCTTGGCTCTGCTCCATCAGGAGCAATAGTGCTTCTTCATGCATGTGCCCACAATCCAACCGGTGTTGATCCAACCATTGAGCAGTGGGAGCAGATCAGACAGCTGATGAGATCAAAAAGCTTGTTACCTTTCTTTGACAGTGCGTATCAGGTAAAGGACGAGTGTTGTTCGAGAATGTAATGATTCAACTACAACATACAAAATGATGGCGATTAATTTTATTCCTTCGTGTGTGAAACATGGTTCGTGTCACAATGATCTGACGGAGTATTTATTATCCAGGGTTTTGCTAGTGGCAGCCTTGACGCCGATGCACAGTCTGTTCGCATCTTTGTTACAGATGGTGGTGAATGCCTTGCAGCTCAGAGTTATGCAAAAAATATGGGACTATATGGGGAACGCGTTGGTGCCCTGAGCATTGTGAGTATCTAGGCATCTAGAGAGACAAAGTGTAGTGCTTTCGACGTTGTCTATTAAAAAACACTCTTATGTGCATCACAGGACAACTCACTTGAATAAAAAAGATTTGCTTATTTACCTTTCAATTAATGGAAATCACCTTGTTTGTGTTATGTAGGATATTATGGATTCATTTAAAAAATTAATAATGTGATTCTATTACACACTCCACCTAATATCCTAGCCAAGGAAATAGCTATATTGATTGTATGGAAATGATTTCTTTGTAGCTTATTATTTTGTGAATGGATCTGACAAATAATTATTGTTACAGGTTTGCAAGACTGCAGATGCAGCAAGCAAGGTTGAGAGCCAGCTGAAACTAGTTATTAGGCCTATGTATTCCAGTCCACCTCTTCATGGTGCATCGATTGTGGCTGCCATTCTCAAAGACAGGTAAGTATGTTAAAACATTGCTCCTTTGTATGTACATTGCTCCTTTGTGCCTGATGGCACCACACAACGGTACTGTTCAAGCATTATGGCTGCATCACTATTATGAGTCAGTAAATATACATAAGTTGTACACCTTTTCTTGCGGAGATGCTATTACCTGATCGTATGGAGTATTTTGAAGATTAAGTTTAGGCATTTAAAATTTAATAGACATTTAAGTTGAAGGTTTAATTATTGTCAATAATCTGTATGCAGTGACCTCTATAATGAATGGACACTGGAGCTGAAAGCAATGGCTGACCGAATCATCAGCATGCGACAGAAGCTCTTTGATGCTTTACAAGCAAAAGGCAAGGCGCAATCCCGACCTTAGGCAAAAAAATCTATTTAATATTTTGATTTCATTCCGCAGTCGGTATAACCAATGATAATAGTTATGCACCTTTAAATTTGGTTTATGTCTTGCCTCTATCCATAGATTTGTTTGTGAAACTGTGGCTTTATATAATTAAGGGTTTTATGGCAGCTTTACACCACTAACAGTTAGCACACCTACAAATTGTTATTTACACCACTAATAGTTAGCACGCCTACAAATTGTTATAGAACCACAATGGAATTGTTGTATTTGTTCAAAGAAATGACTTGCATATGAATTTGCAGTCCTTTATGAGTTTGTGCTTTTATCTTTCCAAGACTGCAAGAGCTATAGTGACACTTTATGAGTTTGTGCTTTTATCTTTCCAAGACTGTAAGAGCTATAGTGACTTGCATTCTCTTACATGGTGCAGGCACACCAGGTGACTGGAGTCACATTGTCAAGCAAATTGGAATGTTTACATTCACCGGGTTAAACTCTGTGCAAGTCACCTTCATGACCAATGAGTATCATATATATATGACATCCGATGGGTAAGCAGAGTACTTTACTAGATTTCTCGATATAACATTGTAGAAGCCTAGATGGTGCACACGTTCTTTGTCAGAGATGTAAAGATTCATATGTTTACATCTTTGATGTACATTCCAATTCTCTGCACTGCTATGATAATCCCCTTCTATGAGTTCGCACACATTTTTCTTAGAAACAAGGCATCATTAAGCTTTGTTTCTCTGTTATCTCTGTTACCCGACTCTTCATTTTTCCTCAAGTACCCATAACTTAAACTCGACACTCGGACGCAGACTCGGATACTTATGTTATGTCAATACACATACATCTTATATTGAATTGCCGAGTCTTTTTTTTTCTTCCCTAACAAATAACAAAAGCTCTCTGACATCATGCTTAAAATTTGTTGAATGTTTGAAGTAACTCTTTATTTTTTTCTGAGGTATCAACTATTAGTATCTACTTCTGTATATTACCTTATTACTTCCTTCACAAAGTATCAGTGCAGCACACCTTGTCCAAATTGAAATTTTAAGAAAATTGGGGGTACCGGGACTTCAACTTGGGACCTCGGTTTACCGACCTAGGTTACCATGTTATTAAAGACCAACTATCCCAAAACTTTAAACTATTGGTGAAAGCCACTAAATCCGTCATATACATTTAACACAACTACAATAGAATAAATAAACAAATTGTCATCCCCTGATATGGTGAGAATGATGTACTTAGGTTGGTGTTGACAAATATTCTAAACTAGTGACTATGCATTTGCTTTGTGCATGTCTATACTATGTATTATATGTGAGAGCAGTTTTGAGATGTTGACATGTTTAAAGTGCTTGGTTTGGGTAGTAGATATAATCAACTTCTTCAGATATAATCTTTGGGAGTTTTAATGTTTACTTGGAATTTGTGCAGGAGGATTAGCATGGCAGGTCTTAGTTCCCGAACAGTCCCTCATCTTGCTGATGCTATACATGCTGCAGTTACCGGAAATGCCTAGATAATATTGTATGTAAATTATGTTTTCATAGAAATTTCGGGTAACGTCTGAAAACCTTGTCCCGAGCTCAGTGATCTTTTATTTAAATAAAGACATGCATGTCACCCTTTACCCAAATGTTTAGTTTTTCTTTGAAAGCCAGCAGTTTGATAAAAGAATGGCACGACAATAAGCCTGTCATGTATACCTAGACCAGCTATTACAGTCTGCTAGTACATTAAGAAATTTTTACTTTTATATTATTGAGACTGAACTGGTTATGTAAACTGAGAGGAACATGAATGCTGCAGAGAAATGAATTTTGTTCTCGCGAAAATTTCGTTAGATATCTATATGCATCAGATTATATTTGTCATATTTTCTCTCAGAGAAGTGTATATATATGTATTTTAGACCTATTATTATATTTGCCTGTTGCCTAGCTGACTAAAAATGATACTTTGTGAGAGAGCACCATATATGCAATATTTTCTCCTTTCCCTCTCCCTCTCCTAGTAACATGTAATCTTGTCAATCTAAAGGAAGTTATATTTCAGAATGTTACCAGATTCGCTAGGTAAGCTGCTTGTTTTGTAAGTTCTTCCTTGACAATTTACTCAAACCACAAGGTGAGCTATGTTTTCAGGCCGCCTTTTCTTAAAATTTTCTCGCATGAGGTGAGCGTCGTTGAATCCCACAATAATTTGGGAGGTGACTTCTCTGTCTCATTACTTGGGAATTGTAACCAACTAGACAAAACAGTAAATTGACAAACACAGATTTACAGAATTGAAAGGAAGTACAGGTTTTATTTAATTGATATAATCCATATTCTCCATAAGTCTCCGAAATACAGATGAACATGGAATGAAAAAAGAGAACAAAACAAGCATGCTCCAATCTCCCCTTCTCTCTATCACTATTGGACTATATCTAGTATTTCCAAGGCCACGTGTCGTGTGATCATTGGAGGCACGTTAATCCTGTTAAAGCACCATCCTCACGTGAAAGTCATTGGTCAACACCTCAATTTGTGAAAATAATAATAGCTGATTAAAACTCCCGCCACAGAATAAATTAAATAATTATTGATTTAATATTGTAACCATTCTCCTCTTACTTAAGTCGAACAGTTACAATGCCTTCCCCTTAAAAATCCTTAACCTCAAGGATTAAATTCTGGATATTGCTCAGAGATAACAGATGCATCCTCCCAACTTGCATCTTCTGGAATCGAGTGTGACCACTGTACCAACCATTGGATAACCGCTGCATTCCCCTTTTTAACCATTTTCCTGTCAAGAATCTTGACTGGAGTGACCAAGAATTGACCTTCTTGCCTATCTTGGGAAGCTGCGTGGTAGTAGTGAACTTAGAACCTACTTTCTTCTTCAAAAGACTCACATGGAAAACAGGGTGTACTAAGCTTCCTGGTGGTAGCTTCAGCTTGTAGGCGACAGAGCCAATCCTTTCTGCAATCTGGTAAGGTCCAAAATATTTGTGAGCTAGCTTGAGGTGTTTGCGAATAGCAACCGAGAGCTGGCGGTATGGTTATAATTTGAGGAATACCCAGTCCCCCACAACATAAATCACCTCAGTGCGTTTTTTATCAGCGTAGACCTTATACTTGTGTTGAGCGGTGCGAATAGCATCTTGGAGTACATGATTCATGGCTTCACGATCGACCTGAAAGTCAGCAAGTGTACCCACCGTGGTTCGACAACTGGAAGGTACACACAACTATCGAGGTTGGACGTGTGACGCCCCCAGATCCGGGGTCGGAGATCTAGGCGCTCACGGTCCATTTTCCATTAGTAACATACCTGTTCTTGCACATAATATATATAACACAGCCATCGACCCCACAATAAACTCACACCACACTCACACACACAGGTTAGAGCCTCAGAAACGTCACACATTGATTAAACAGTAAATAAGTTATCAGAGTTATTACAGACCGAATTAAATAGTATTTATGCTACCAGCAACACTTCGATATGAAGCGAAGTTGGCGGCTTGAAAGTTTGTTACGATACACTGCCTTGCACAGGTCATGCTGATAAATAAAACGTACTAACAAAAGCTGCCAACCAATCCGGCTAATGGGGCCTACCGGTGGAATCTCAAGTGGTGGCTCGGGCCTAGTCACCTGCTTTCGAACAGTCTGCCTGGGTCTTGCCATTTCGCTTAGCTGTTGTGTTTGTAAAATTTGAAAACAAGCAAGAGTGAGTAACTATAGCTCAGCAAGAAATATATATATAAGGTAAGCAATATAACTTTTCATATGATTGGCAGTTGATATACTTGTTTGTATCAATCAGTTATAAAATCACTTGTCATAGTTGATAAATCTCGAAGGTGCAACAATATGTGCCCTTGTTTTCAAAATAAACTTGCAGTTCTAGATACTGCATTGAATCAACATCTTTCTCATCAAAATAGAACACTATCAGCAACTTGGCACAAAAGCCTAAGAAGCAGTGTCAAAGCATTTTTCCAAAATGGAGGAATGGGACTTAAAGAAAACACAAAACCTGACAAGGATTGACGATGATCAGTCGCCACATCCAAGTCCAATCATCCGCGGGTCTTCTCTACCGGTAGAAGGATAGAAACTACATCCGTAACTATCCCTCGGGTGAAAACTACATCCGTAATCACCCTCGATGAAAACTACATCCGTAATCATCCTTCGGCAACACCTGGGCCGGAATAATAAGTGATGGATCGCCTGGCTCACGGCCGCTTACACATCCCGGGAATCGTTCGTCAACGGTTCCCACACCTGCCAGAGTCCCTTTTTTATTTCTTTTAAAACTTGATTTTGATTGAAAATAGAGTAATTGAGGTCCGACATCAGTCGACCGATGATTCTTGAAATCATACAAGAAGCAGAATCTGACCGGGGGTTTTCGAAAATGTTTTGAGTTCGGAAGAGTTCGAGTTTGAAAGTATTAAAAGTATCTTGGATTAACTTTGTCTTTAAATAATGAACAATGATTAATAAATAGTATTTTAATATTTAATATTAATAATTAATAAAATAATTATTCGATAAAATAAACTTTTAATCCAAGATAGGATTTCGAGTATTTACGAAGATATAACAATAGTTATTTGAGTATACGATACCACCCGAATGACCCTTCGGGTTTTCGCAATCTAGATACGATATAATAATATACCGCTCCCCGATCAATAGTATATACGGACCGCTACGACCTCTATTGCTAGAGTCGTTGTCCGAAGAAAACATTTCAATCTAAGTTCAAGGGGTAAAAGCATACATGTACTTGTTCAATCTCAATTGCATCAATACTTCGATAAACATAGCATTTGATATAATTTGAAAACTACAAACACAACAGTAAAAAGTCCTTGTATATGGATAAGTTTTGAAAATTAAACTTGCCTTGGTTTGGTTGGGGTGGACGAGCGTGCGGATTCGAACGATCTATACATAAACAATAATCGTTCGTTAGTACCTTAACAATTTCTCTTTAATTACGGGGTTTAGGGGGGTACGAAATTAACTTAACGACTTCGTCTTATGACTCCCTAGCCCCACTATAGGTCCATGTCATCACTCGATTACGCTCGTCACTTACTCGACTTAATTTAGTTACCACGTTCGAATCATAACCACTAACCCTAGAACCATGTTCCACTAATCGACTTTTTCCATTGCGTGAATTTTACTCTAGCATTTTTATAAAATCCAAAAATTCATATTTTAATCCAATTCCTTTTGGGTGGTCTTCACCACTGCATTCCCTACATTCTCAAATTTTTCCATGATCCCACATACATTTTAAGGTGGTTAAACAAGGTTCACAAGGGGGTCACTTAGTGCAGTCCATAGTCCAGAAACACAATTCACTCCTCCGGCCATAACTAAAATCTACACATCACCTAGCTATGAACCTTACATTTCCAGAAACTACATTCAATTATCTTTCCAACAATATAAGGTAGGACATCAGGGGACATCATTTGGGGGTTCAAAATCGTGCTACAATACAGATCAAAGTTCCTGGACAAAACTCAGCAAGCTCAAACTACTTAGATCAACCATTTTTCATACTTCCATAACATAATCACCACTTAATACACTTAGATCATGGTTCATAACACTCATGGAGATATATATATTAACCATAGTCATAAAAGTCACAATCTCAACATCAAAACTCAAGATCCATGCTATCCAATACATATACATCCAAGATTAGTCCTAAAACACATGGATCTACCACCATACTATATAAACAATACATAACCAAGGGGGTTTGAGATTTTTATACCTTCTTGAGCTCCTAGAGGCCTTGGACAATCTTTACACAACTCAAAAACACCTTAGATGGCCTCCTACAACACTTACAATGCAAGATCTAAAGGAAAAACAAACTTGGTTACTATTCACCAAAGCTTGAATAATTTGTAACTTGAAATTGGGTGGATAAAATGGAGTGAAATTGCTAGCATACCTTGTATATATGATGTAGATGAACTAGGAATTATGGCAAGATTTATGAGTAATGGAAGAGGGGAGGAGAAGAATTTTCTTCTCCACTTTTGTGTCTTGGCCGAGAGCAAGCTTCAAGGGGGGGGGGAGAGAAAAGTTTTTGTTTTGTGTTTGTGTTTGTAAATAATTGATGTTAGGTTATTTAGGTTGGGTGATACATATCACATGTAAGCATAGGTAGTGTACTAGCAAGCATGGGTCATGTACTATGTGTTCCCTCTTTTTAAAAAGTAACCAACTAGATACTATTCATCTTCCAATGGCTAACTAGTTTACTTGATTCCTAACCACTTGGTTGCATGGGCTTGCATGCAATACTACTCCTTGTATTATTATTCTCCCACCAATACTTATTATTTAATCTTTAATTCGTATCGTATCTTAATTATTCTCTCGTAATAATATTTCGTCGCGTAGAGATTTCCCCTATAATTCCTTAAGTACTCATTGTGTAAATTCCTCGTCACAATTCTTAATAAATCCTTTAATACTCTAACCATTCTCAAATCCCAAGTTTTATAAATATTACTAACAATAAGACTCTTGCCTTCACAATCTCCCTTTATATCTTACATAATAAATGCAACAACGCAGTTTCTCAGACAATCAATTCTATTAATCAACAGGGATGACTAGAAAGGTTCCATAATGACAATGTCACAAGATATTAAATAAAAGGAAATATTACCAAAAATTAGGGTTCTTACAGGACGCCATACAAGGCCTCATACGGGCTCATTTTGATAGAGGAGCTGTAAGACAAATTGTACCACCACTCTGCGAGTGGAAGCCATTTGCTCCATTGCTTGGGCCTCTTGCTAATCATTGCGCGAAGGTAATGCTCAAGGCAATGGTTCAACCGTTCTGTTTGACCGTCAGACTGCGGGTGATACGAGGTACTGAAATTAAGCTGAGTTCCCACCAAGGTGAATAATTCTTTCCAAAATTTGCTGGTAAAGATTTTGTCTCTGTCCGAGATAATTGGTTTAGGCAGGCCGTGTAGTTTGTAAATGTTGTCCAGGAAGAGTTGATCAATTTGAGTGGCCGTGAAGGGATGAGAAATTGCAAGGAAGTGACTAACCTTTGTAAATCTGTCTACGACCACCATAATACAATCTTTTCCACCGAAATTTGGCAAGCCCTCAATAAAATCAATGGAGATATCCTCCCAGATTTGCTTGGGTACAGGGAGGGGTTGTAACAGTCCATTGGGGAAATTAGTGCCGGATTTCACCCTTTGACAAGTGTCGCAAGCTTTAACATAGTCATTGACCTTTTTCCTCATGGTAGGCCAATAGAAGTGTTGTGATAGTCTTCTGAGTGTCTCCTCCTGCCCCGAATGTCCTCCGATAATGCTATCATGAAATTCCCAGATGAGTTTGCTTCTCATGTCATCCTTCTGTCCCACATAAACTTTCCCAACATATTTAATGAGTCCTTTACAGTATTGGAAAGCTTTGTAATTGGGGTCATGAGCTGCTATGCCCTCAATGATGGTACTGGACTCCTTGTCATCAGTATAACTCTTCATTACATCTTGTAGCCAACCATGCTCTACAGTGGTGATCTGTTGGACTTTCCCTTCCATAGGAATTTTCATCATTCTGGATAGTGCATCTGCAGCCCCATCGTCCTTTCCCTTCTTATATATGATCTCGTAATCCAACCCTATTAATTTTGCCAACCATTTCTGCTGGACCATAGTGGAGAGTCTCTGTTCTAGGAGGTATTTCAAGGATTGGTGATCTGTTCTAATGACAAAGTGGTGCCCTTGAAGGTAAGAATGCCATTTATGAGTGGCTTCCACTATATCTAAGAGTTCCTACTCGTAAGTGGACATTGATTATTGTCTTGGCGATAGTTTCTTACTGTAAAATGCAATGGGCCCGCCTTGCTGCATCAAGACGGCACCAATGCCAACTCCATTGGCATCAGCTTCGATAACAAAAGGTTTGGTGTAATCAGGAAGTGTCAAAATGGGAGTGGTGACCATGGCCGTCTTGAGCTGAACAAATGCTTACTGAGTTTCGAGAGTCCAGTGAAAGGCTCCCTTTTTGAGCAGATCAGTGAGGGGTTTGCAAATGATGCCATACCCCTGTACGAAACGCCGGTAGTACCCGGTGAGGCCCAAGAAACCCCGTAGTTGTTTAATGCTTTTAGGAACGGGCCAATCCATCATAGCCTGCACTTTGCTAGCATCTGTAGAAACCCCCTCTTTTGATATGATGTGGCCCAAATATTCCAATTGTTTTTGACCAAATGAACACTTACTTTCTTTGATGAATAATTTGTGCATCCTGATGATGTTAAGAACTTCCTCCAAGTGCTGCAAATGATCTTTATATGTCTGGCTATACACTAATATATCGTCAAAAAAAACCAACACTATCTTTCGTAATTGCCCTTGGAATATATCATTCATCAATGCCTGAAAAGAGGCTGGTGCGTTGGTTAATCCAAACGGCATCACTCTAAACTCATATAACCCTTGGTGGGTTTTGAAAGCCGTTTTATGAATGTCTTCATCAGCCACCCTGATTTGGTGGTATCCAGTACGAAGGTCGAGCTTGGTAAACCATGTAGCCCCTCTCAATTCATCTAGTAATTCATCAATTACTGGGATGAGATATTTATTCTTTACTGTGATATCATTTAGCTTCCTATAATCGATGTACACACGCCAGGATCCGTTCTTCTTTTTGACTAAAATAACCGGGGATGCAAACGAACTTGTGCTGCCCCTGTGGCCAACATTTCCTTAACTTGTCTTTCTATTTCATTTTTCTGGAAATAGGGTACCCTGTAGCTTGGCTGATTCACAGGTTGACTGCAATCTAACAATGGAATCCTATGATCGTGGAGTCTAGGTGGGGGTAAACTTTGAGGCTCCTGGAACACATCTTGCTACTGTTGTAATAATAGTCTAACCTCAGGTTACAAATTGGTCGAAGTTGTGGCCCCGACCTCTTCTTGTACAGCTGAAATGAGACATAAGTAACCCTGTGAGGCCAACTGTTTACTCTTGAGTAACTTGCATAACCCCTTCCCACTAATGGTTTTCAAGCTACTCTCTGTATTGCCCCCTGCCCTTGAAGTATCACTTTACGCCCCTCTTTCTGAATGGAGATACTGAGCTGTTTTAATCGAAAGTCACTGGGTTATGGTGTCGTAACCAGTCCACCCCAAGTACCAAATCTGAACCACCCAAAGGAAAGAGCCTGAGGTCAGTTGCAAAATTTTGACCCTGAATATTGTAAGCAAGTTGCTTACAAGCATTGTCACACACTAATTTCGATACATCAGCCACGCTCACTACCAATACTGGAACCATTTCAGCCCTCAATCCCAAGTGTTTAACCAATTTATCATCAACAAAGCTGTTGGTGGATGCACTATCGATTAAAATGTTGACCTTATGTTTTTTGATGAATCCTTGCAGTCGGATTGTACTGGGAGTTTGATTCCCTACAATAGCATTAAGAGATATCTCTCCAGGTGGGCACTCTGCACATTCGGGCTGGACAACCTGTCCATCATTTGTATCCTCCCATTCCTGGTCTGCATCTTCATCTTCCCCCATCATCATGTAGAGTTTAGCCTTACACTCTTTCCCTGGATGATATTTGTCATCGCAGTGGAAGCACAAACCCTGTGCTCTCCTTTCCATAATTTCTCTACTAGAGAGTGTGGACCTACCTGCAACACTCTCTTTTTTGACCCCATAAGCGAGTGAATTTTTTGCTCCATAAGAGTGTGTGTACTGGGGTTTAACATCGGTGCTCAGGTTAGCCGTAACTCTTGGAATGTGAGTTTTTCTAGGACTTGTGCTCTTTATAGTCTTGGACTCTTCCTGTTTGGCTAGGAAAATAGCATCTACAATCAACTGAGGTCGAAACATTTTGAATGTTCCCTTAATGTACTCTTTCAATCCACTTACAAAGCTGGAGACAAAGTATTCCTCCGATAGATGCCTGTGTTTTGCCACGATGAGAGACCTGAGTTCCTCAAATTTATCTTCATACTCTCTAATTGTCCTATGTTGCTTCAATTTATTAAATAAATCCTGAACATCTTTATTGTCTGGATTCTCAAACCGTGACAGGAGATCACCATGAAACATTTTCCAATTGTAGTTACCTCGGCTACTCTGGTAAAACCTGTACCAAACACTGGCCTTCCCTTCAAAGTGGAGCCCTGCTAATTTCACCTTCTTGTGCTCTTCAATATTAATAAACTCAAAATATTGTTCGGCTCTGACTAACCAACTGCTTGGGTCATTCCCATCAAATTTTGGAAACTCAATTTTTGGAATCAGGTTGAAATTCGGATGGTGGTTGCTAGTGTGTGGTGGATACACATAGTTGTTGGTGTAGTGGTTAAATTGCGGGACATGAGGTGGGATCTGTGTTTAGTAAGGGTTGTAATGAGGAAAATAGAACTGTTGTACGGGAGGTCCTTGGGATATGCTGCTATTTGGGGAAGTTGGTTGTGGAGTGGTTATCGTAGTATTTATGTAGATAGGCGGTGGTTGGAACTGGTAATATTGGGGTTTCGAATTTAAGACGTTAGTATGTGGAGGTGCCATATTTGTGGGGAAACAAGGAGGTGTGGGTTGAGTGTGTGTAATAGGAGAGATTGGAGCAGTAGTAGAGTTCATGGTTGTAAAAGTGAGATTCGAGGAGGGACTAGTGTGAGAAAATACCTCGTCTCTGTTGGGGCGAGGATCTGTGCTTCCATAAACTCCGATGGAGCTTGAACTATTGGAATAGCCTTGTTGTTGTTTCCCTAAGATCAATTGCTTCAGTTCATCAAATTTCGCATCCACTTTACTCAACCCACGCCCGAGATCTTCAATCTGGTGACTCATCTCGATAACTTGACGTGTAAGCTCGGTATGTCCCTTCGTTGACTCGCCAAAAAACTCTATAAATTTTCCCTCCAACGAACCCAACCTATCATCCAAACCACTCTTACTACGAGTAGCATCAGCCATGGTAAAATCACAAAGTTGCCATGGATTGACAGCTCTGATACCACTTGTAACCAACTAGACAAAACAGTAAATTGACAAACATAGATTTACAGAATTAAAAGGAACTACAGGTTGTATTTAATTGATATAATCCATATTCTCCATAAGTCATTGAAATACAGATGAACATGGAATGAAAAAAGAGAACAAAACAAGCATGCTCCAATCTCCCCTTCTCTCTATCACTATCGGATTATATCTAGCATTTCCAAGGCCACGTGTCGTGTGATCGTTGGAGACGCTTTAATATTGTTAAAACACCATCCTCACGTGAAAGTCATTGGTCAACACCTAAATTTGTGAAAATAATAATAGCTGATTAAAACTCTCGCCACAGAATAAATTAAATAATTATTGATTTAGTATTGTAACCATTTCCCCGTACTTAAATCGAACAGTTACAGGAATGAGAAACTATTTGATTGTGGCACCGGTGAGGAATCATTGGTAGCTCTCTATTGAATTTGGTGCACGTGATGGATTATCTATTCGGGGCACAATCATAACTGTGTTTGTCAAATTTTATGGCGCTCCTGCTCCCTAATAATACCTCTGTAAAACAGAATGGCTTACATCATATGGGGGGTTAAGATTGAAGTCTTATAAATTTACCATAGTGAATTTGAGGTTGATTTATTGTTTTGATTTTACCAATGTCCAGAGACAATCCAGTATGCCCTAGAAACCATTTAAAAAGTATAGTAATTGCTACACTAAAAAGTTCCCTATAGGGTTAATTGGCTATTTCATAACTGAATTCGTGCTCAACTTGCAGTTGGGTAATCGAACTCAAAAAGCTTGCATTCAACTCATCAAAGTAATTAAAACTTGTAGTTGGGTAACCGCCGTTAACTCGATGTAACATCCGTGACGAAAAATTGACGTGATGTGCTGGTGTGTTAAAAATTATACACCTTGTGTATTGATGTGTTAAATAATTTAAAACTAATTATTTTAAAAAATCTTAAATTATTTTAAAATTCTTAAAAACTGTTATATATATATATATATATATATATATATATATATATATATATATATATATATATATATATTCACAATCTCTCATCTCTCTTCTCCTGTAATCTCCCCTTTGTTCTTTTTTTCTTTTCCTTTAAACAATAAACTCCTTGTTCATTATGATTTCCTTTCATTTTATTATTAATACTACAGCACCCCATCACCACCTCCGCCTTCTTCTCCGACGAGTTCCCGGCCGGAGAAGTTTCCGGCGACCACCACCACCCATCTCCTTCACCAATTTTTAAACTTGGCCATGCTGCTCACACATGAGACCCAGCCTCCATTTGCAGCAAAAACCACAATATAATCCTCTCCACCAGTGCTAATTCGAGGTCAAAAAGTAGCAAGGCTGAAATAAATCTTTAAAACCCCATCTGCATGTGTCTGCCCCTTCTACACATAGGTACTATGCAGCAAAACTCACAAAAACCCATCCCATTCAAGCTACAACTAACGAAAACCAACCTGAGCTCTTCAACAAATTTTTGATAACCCGAAAGGGATTTTTCAATTTCTTTACCATCTCAGTTTAATTGATTTGTTTTGATGATGATTATTGCTGGGTGTCACTTGTAGTTTGTATATGTGCGTTTGGGTTATGTATACATACATGTATATATGTGTATAAATTTGGATTCTTGCTTAAGTTTCTTGAGTCTGTGATGATTCATAATCCCGCCTCCTTTGGGATTGAAATTGAAGGGAATATTGAGTGATTGTGTTGGAGGTTCGATTGGTTGATGAAGGGGAAGAGAACCCCGCAGTGGTGGCCGACGGTGGTGTGGGGGTTGTTCGGTGTTGACAGTGGAGAGGAGAGGGAGAATAGATGAAGAGGAGTGTGTACGTGTACTGTGTGTCATTGTGTGTGTGTGTGTGCGTGTGTGTGTGTGTGTGTGCGTGTGTGCTGTGTGGTATAACAGAGGTGGCCGGAGAAGCCACCACCGAACAGTGGTGGTGGCAGCGGGATTGGACAGTGAAGAGAAGGAGGAAGAGACATATCTATTTGTATTTAATTTTTTTAATGAGAATATGAATATGAATATTCATATGTATATGTTATTGTAATCGATAATTTATAAAAGATAATTGTAATGAGTCTATGTGGTAGCTGATTTGCCAAATGTGAGGAGCGAGAAAAGTCTATGTGGTGGCTTATGTGTACAAAATTAACGGACCTCCGTTAAAAGTCAACAAGAGTTAACGGCGCTGCAAGTTATTTTGTGTTTAGTGATTGAATCGCAATAAAATATTAGTGTACTGACCCAATTGCAAGCTTTTTGAGTTCGATTACCCAACTGCAAGTTGAGCATGAGTTTAGTTATGAAATAGCCAATTAACCTGTTCCGTATATTGTTATAGAGGCTTCAATTTTTGAGGTCAAGACCTTTGTATTCGGGTGAATCGTGACCGTTATGAAATGCTTAGGATCAAAGAACTCTACAGCCTCGTCTCCCCGGCTCTTCCAACTAGCAGAATCCAAAATGGTACATATTTCGTATGCATATGTTAAAATTTGGTGCAACCCCTTTCTTAGGATTATATTTGAAGTATTAATTTCGTTCTCATACTTTATGCAGTGATTCAAGATTGCGTCTGGGAATCTCCATTTCAGCTTCTATCCGAGCACTTATAGCCATCAATGCTTCAAGTAATTGGTTTATGCAATCCTTTACAGACGGTAGCCATTTTGTGATGCATCTGATAGGTCATCTTAGGATACCTCAATTGTTGGTAGCCATTTGGCAATCTGATAGGTACCCGCTGTAAAGCTGATCCACTCGCCGGACACGCGCCCGCGAGTAGATTCCGCAACCAACGCAGTACTTATCTTTCTGAACACGTGTCTTAAGATATTAATTTTCCTAAATTACCCAACTGGGCAATAAATATCATTTAAATACTCTTGTACGTAGTATCTTGCTTCATAAGATAGGGAACAATAAAGTATTCAAGGGAACACAAGGAAACCCAAATGTAGCATTGTTTTGCAGGCACCCAAACTCAGGCAAAGTACCCCGGAACAGTAGTTGGAAGCCTTTAATCAACCGTGGGAGTTATCATTTGGCGCTAGAAGAGGGGGTTTTTTCTTGGAGAGAAATCCCTCACCTGCTCTACCAGAACAGTGACTACCACGAGACGAGACACAATACCAATAAGAAAAATATATATATATATATATATATATATATATATATATATATATATATATATATATATATATATATATATATATATATATAAACCAGAATACCCTTAAACTACTAAATGGCCCCAAACACCCGATCTAAAAAAACCACCTCAATGGCAAACCCAGACGAACAGCCACCAATAGAGAGAGAAGGAAACACAACCGGCGTTCCACCAACAAACCCAGGAAACTACCCGCAAATAAGCCACCCCCACGGGGAGACGACCAAGAGCAAATCCTTAGCCTTAACCTCACAGGATATAATCAACAGCAGATCGACTTAATCATGCAAATAGCCTCGGCTTTTCCCCAGGTCGGGCAAGGACAACCACTAGAACAGGGAGGCTCTCAAATAAATCCACACAATGATCGCAATGAAGCAAATAGCCAACCCCGACGAACCAATAATGCCTTTTCCCGCCTACGCCCCTCTCAGAACACGAATCGTGAAGGGCACGGAAAAAACCACCACCGACCCGAAACATGGGAACAAAACAGAAAATAGAGGGATCTGAGGAAGATAATTATAGGCAAAAAGGCCGCCTATGAAAAAGTTGTGGCCGAATACGAAAAATAGAAATAGAGGGAACGATCCCCCGTCCGTCCAAAGGAGGCTGAAAGCGCACAACCAACAAATGCGGATATGTTGCACACCATCATGGAACTCAAGAAACAGATAGAGGGAAATAGTAGACTTGGGCGAATCACCGATCACTAAAAGATTGGAGGCAGAGCCCCGACAAAAAGACATCAAGCATCACAGCTTCAATTCTTTTGACAGGTTAGGCGACCTGGAAGAACACCTCAGTTATTTTGACCAGTTTGCTCTCCATTATGAATACAATGATCTAACGAGATGTAGTTTCTTCGCCGCCACTCTTCGCAGCGGCGCTCAAAGATGGTTCTGTAGGATATCCGCGAGATCCATAGACACTTGGCTGGAATTTAAGAAACTATTCCTAAATAAGTTCAAAGCAAACCAGCAGCATGAAGTCCACACCGTGTTTCTAGAAACCATTGCACAGCGCAACGGGTAAACAAAGTTGTCTGCGTTAACGAAACGGAAGCATTAGTCCATTTGAGAAGAGGCCTTAACCCCTATGAATGTGAAAAATACGTGTGCCGTCTCATGGAAACAAAACCCACCACACTGGCAAAGGCATACGACTTAGCATCCCAAGCCATCAATGAAGCCGAATCTCTAAATGTGCTAAAACAATCCAGGGCTCCGCCAACCCAATCACCTTTCATTCAAAGGGAAAGATTCACCTCCTATCAAAGACAAGCGCCAGTCTTACACAAAGTACAAACCACACATGGGCCACCGCCTCCCGCCCCGAGGTCCCGACCGTCGATCCCGATTAGAGATCGCTTGGGGCCAACAAACCCGCCAAGACCAGATAGACGTCCTGAGCCAGAATGGACCAAGTTTACGCTCCCAAGGGCAACCATCCTGAAAGAAATCAAAGGGAAACCTTTCTACATGCCACCAGCCCCAATGTACTCCTCACCAGACGATAGACCTAAAGACAAACACTGTGATTACCACGAAATGCACGGGCATTACACAGACAGCTGTCTCTCCCTCAAATACTTCCTAGAAAAACAAGTCAAGGCTGGCAACTTGTCTCAATACTTGCCGAGACTGGCACTAGGGACGTCAAATTCTCAAGGACATAATAAAAACATCGTGAACACTGTCTTTGGTGGCCAGAACTCGCCACCAAGAGAAGAACACTCTATCTACACAATATCCGAGGGGCCACCAAACATCATTACTTTCACAGATGCAGACTATGAGGGCATCGACCCAAACCACACCGAGGCATTAGTCGTGTCGCTAGGCGTAGCCAATAATGAAGTCAAAAGAATCCTCGTGGAAAAAGGGTCATCAGTTGATATATGCTTTAAACACACTTGGGACAGGCTGAATCTAGGCAACGAAAAACTGGAAACATGTCCTGACGAAACACCTCTCTACGGTTTCGGGCACAATGCCGTTCCAATTGCAGGCATTTCAAGGCTCCCTGTCTATTTTGGTAAATCACCTAGGCAAGTATGTCGAATTATCAAATTTTACGTCATCAATACCGCCTCCTCATACAACATAATCTTGGGAAGGCCTACCCTAAACATGCTCAAAGCAGTCACTTCAACTCCTCATCTTAAGGTCAAGTTCCCCACTCTGAACGGGATATGAGAAATCAAGGGGGACTCAGAAACATCCAAAAGATGTTATGGCATAGCAATCACCCTGGGAAAAACTGAGCCTAGTAACATCCGCCGAGAAAAGGCAAGTAAGAGAAAGCGAGAAAAGAGACAAAGGCACGCTGAACACCAGCGGGAAAGTAACAAGAAAAGAAAAGAAGTACAATTCATTGACGGGCATGACCCGGTGACCGAAGACCCACCCCGGATAGATGCAAATCTCTTGAAGTGTCTTAAGCGAGAAGAGAAGCCACCGATAAGCCCGGCGGTACAAACAAAGAAAATAGAAATCATACCCGGAGACCCAACTAAAAGCGTAAGTGTGGGAACCGGTTTGGACTCTATCTTCAAGGCTGGCCTCACAAACCTTTTGAGGCAATACGCAGACATTTTCGCTTGGAGCCCGAAGGACATGCTAGGATTGGATGAGTCTGTGGCAATCCACAAGTTAAATGTGGATCCAGACAAAACACCAAAAATTCAGAAGAGAAGAGACTTCGCACCACAGCGACAGCGGGCGATTGACATCGAAATCGACAAACTCTTAGACGCGGACTTGATCTGTGAAGTTACATACCCCAAATGGGTGGCAAATGTTGTTTTGTTGAAGAAAGCCAACGGGAAATGGAGAATATGCGTCGATTACACTAACTTGAACGCAGCATGCCCCAAGGATCCTTATCCACTACCTTCAATAGACCAACTCATCGATGAAACCGCTGGACACTTGATGCTAAACTTCATGGATGCCTATTCAGGATACAACCAAATCAAAATGACCCCTGAGGATAGGGAAAAAACCGCTTTCATCACACATAGAGGGGTGTATTGTTACAAAGTCATGCCATTCGGATTAATCAATACCGGGACCACATTCCAAAAGGCCATGAACAAAATCTTCGCCGCCCAGCTCGACCGAAATATGGAAGCATACGTGGATGATCTCATCGTAAAATCTCTCTTAACGGCCTCTCACCTCCAAGATTTAGAAGAATGTTTCTCAACCCTCAGAAAACACAGCATGAAACTCAACCCGGACAAATGCGCATTCGCGCTAGACGTAGGAAAATTCCTTGGTTTCTTGGTATCTCATAGAGGCATCGAGGCAAACCCAGAAAAGATAAAGGCCATAATCGACATGCAACCGCCCAAAACCTTGAAGGAAATACAAAAGTTAACAGGGAGGTTAGCCGCTTTGAGGAGATTCATTGCGAAATTGGCAGGCAGGTGTCTACCATTCTTTGACACTATGAAAGGAACGACAAAAACTAAGGTAATATCTTGGACGGACGAATGCAAGAAAGCCTTCGAAGACCTCAAAACCTATCATTGCGGTCGTAGCTCCTTCAGAACCACTATCATTATACCTATCCGCTACGGATAACACCGTAGGGGCAGTACTCATCAAAGAGGAAAATAACGAGCAAAGGCCAGTATACTATGTGAGCCAAGTACTCAAGGATGCGGAGACCCCCTATCCGAACGTCCAGAAATTCGTTCTAGCTTTAGTAGTAGCAAGCCGGAAGTTGAGACACTACTTCCAAGGAAGGCAAATCAGAGTCATCACGGACCAACCACTGAGAAAAATACTGCACAAACCCGACTTTTCGGGCAGGCTAATCAATTGGGCCGTGGAACTTAGCCAATTCGACTTAAAATACATACCACGAACCGCAATCAAAGCACAGATGCTGACAGATTTCGTGGTCGAATGTTCTTTCTCGGAAAGGGAAAAAGAATCACCCGCCAAGCACATAATCACAACGGACAACAATTGGCAACTGTATGTGGACGGTTCCTCCACAAACACACGATGCGGAGTGGGCCTTATCCTCACTAGCCCCGACGGTTTCCATGTCAAACAAGCCATACAGCTAAACTTCAAAGCTACTAACAATCAAGCGGAATGCGAGGCACTCTTGGCCGGTTTGGCATTGGCAAAAAACTTGCAAGTTAAAAAGATCACCATTTACAGCGATTCACAGCTGGTGGTTCGCCAAACAGTGGGAGATTATACAACGAATGACAGTAATATGAGCAAATACCAGGAGGTGGTGCAAACAACGCTCCCCCACTTCGAAGAGTACACCCTAGAACAGATAGATAGGGCAGATAATGTAATGGCGGACATGTTGTCAAAGTTAACCCAAGGAGAAAAATTGGATTCAGACACGGTGTATTTCGAAGAATTGGCCGCCCCCAGCATAAACAAGCTAGCTGTCATGAAAATAATTCCGCCAACAGATGACTGGATGACCCCTTACATCCGTTATTTGGAAAGCGACACTTTACCGGACGGCAGCGTGAGGGCAAAAATACTAAAATCCCAAGCAACGAAGTACTTTATACAAGAAGGCACCTTATACAAAAGAAGTTTCGACTCTCCCATACTCAAATGTGTCGATGAAGAAGAAGCCTTATATTGTATGAGAGAAGTCTACGAAGGCATCTGCGGTAACCACATGGCAGGCAAGGCACTGGCACACAAGATACTCAGGCAGGGCTACTACTGGCCCAAAATGCATAAAGAATGCAAAGCTTTCACCAAAAAGTGCCACCAATGCCAACTGTTTAGTAACATGTCCAGAAAGGCCCTGGCCCTCCCAGCATCCATCTTATCACCAATACCGTTCGCGGTCTGGGGCATTGATATCATGGGACCTTTCCCCAGAGCCAAGGGCGATCTACAATACGTAATGGTTGCCATTGATTACATGACAAAGTGGGCCGAAGCAAAGCCGTTAAAAAACATTACGCAGGATGATGCGATCCATTTTGTTAAAGAGCAGGTCATTACAAGATTCGGGATTCCGGTAGTGCTCATATCCGACAACGGCACACAGTTTGTTGGATCAAAATTCACTAAGTTCTTATCCGACCATGGAATCAAACACAAGAAGGCGTCTGTATGCCATCTCCAGAGCAATGGTCAAGTTGAAGTCACCAACCGAATCATTGTGAGGGGTCTAGAAAAAAGGCTAACCACCTCGAAGAAAAAGTGGCCGCATGAATTACCTACCATCCTTTGGGCTTACCGGACATCAGCCAGAACAAGTACAGGAGAATCACCTTTCAAATTAGCTTTTGGTACGGAGGCTCTTGCCCCGGTCGAGATAGGATCTCCATCATACCGCGCCATCAGTTTTCAAGAAGAAACAAATGCTCAAGGACTCAAGACAAACCTGGACCTTCTGGACGAAACAAGAGAGGCCACAGTCGAAAAAATATCCGCCTACAAAGAAAAGACAAAAGAATTTTTCGAAAAAGAACCAGAGTCAAAGCCTATGTAGAAGGAGATTTGGTTAACCGGGCAACTGAAGCGTCCGACCCTAGACACACGGGAAAACTTATGCCCAAGTGGGAGGGTCCCTACAAGATCATCCAAGTACTAAGGTCGGGTTCCTACAAACTAGCACGCCTAGATGGTACTGAAGTCAACAATACTTGGCACGGAGACAAACTGCGGAAATATTACCAGTAGATGACTAAGCAGTCACTTCTCCTCCTTTTTGTAATCAAGGGTATTATGTTCTAATAAAACACTTTTTGCAGAAAAAATTACCTACAATAGCAACCAGTATACAAAAGCAAAGACCTTAGCGGGAACACAACCGACTACAAAAGCAAATGCAACCTACAATAGCAACCTGCATACAAAAGCAAAGTCCCCAGCGGGCACACAACCGACTATAAAAGCAAATGCAACCTACAATAGCAACCAGCGAACAAAAGCAAAGTCCCTAGCGGGCACACAACCGACTACAAAAGCAAATGCAACCTACGATAGCAACCAGCGAACAAAAGTAAAGTCCCTAGCGGGCACACAACTAACTACGAAAACACAAGTTATTTACAATAGCGACCAACAAAAGCAAAGTCCCTAGCGGGCACACAACCAACTACGAAGACACAAGTTATTTACAATAGCGACCAACAAAAGCAAAGTCCCTTTTGAGGGCACACAACCGACTACGAAAACAAATGCAATCCCCGGTTAGCGACCGACAAGGTCTGAGCCCTACCGAAGGACAAGTAACCAACTACAGAAGCACAAGTAACAAGTACGACATGAGACAGTCGCATTAAAACAAACTACAACAAAGAAAGTTTACAATGACAACCTGCACAAACAAAGGTACGCTTACAATCTACAATAGCAACAAAACGGTCCTAAAATGATGGACAGTCACTACACTCAAAAAACACAAAACACAAGTCCCTTAGCGGATATCTACAAAGGTTCGCATGCCAAAAACACAAGTACTTCGATAAACGGCCATTCTATACATACACACACACCACCTGAAGAAACCAAACCGTTAAAAGCAGAAATACATACAAACAACCCACCAAATACGAAGACAAGATATACAAAAAACAAAGACAAATACAACAGGAAATGACAAGAAATACAAACGTATGCAATGAGAAACGAGAGATTTTATTAATAATATTATTATTACAAGCACAGGTTTACAAGGATTAGATCCCTACATCTAAGCCCCCCTCATGCTTGGGAAACCTTCTTCCCAGCTTCCGTAGTTTCTTTCTCAGAGCCCTCGCGATTCTCCGGCGCACGGAATCGGAAGCGAACTGTATCGGCCTCTGCAACCTCCTTTACCGCACGAGCAGCGGCAACCTTCCTGGCCCGTTTTCGGCATTCTTCAGCTTCATACGACCAAAGTACTATCAGCGACAGCCGCTATCACTGAAAGCAGAGTCACTCCCTCTACGACCAAAGTACCCTCGTTGGCAACGGCTTCTCTTTCAGCGGCCTGCACGGCGACATCCACAACCACGCCATCAAACTGACAACCAACACTCACTCTCGCCACTTCCCCAAGCCGGCCTTTCAAAGACTCAACGACACGTTTGGACCTCCTTGCTTTGGATTTAAGCTTAGAATTCTTGGCTTTCAAGCGGCTCACTTCTGTAGCGGCCTTTGTAGCCTCCTCTCTTAGGCGAGCTACCTCAACTGAATCACCACCAGCAACACGGGCATTAGCGGCCTGCACCTTCACAATCTCAGCAAACTCAACACTATTTCGAAATTTTCTTATGGCATCCGCCTCAGTAGGACGCGAACTAAGATGAGCTTCAGCCTCCTCAGCACGTTCCTTTTCAAACTTCAGCATCGCCTTCAGGCTGTCAACCTCTGCAGTCAGAGTTTCCTTCTCAGCGGCGAGAGCAATTTTGTCCACCGCCAGGTTAGCCCGAAGCTGCGAACTATACCGTAAGCTAGCATGAGCATCAGTTTTTTGTGTCTCAATCTCGAGCAGAGCTTTAGCAGCATTCTCCTTCATAGTCTTCTCAACGGTTAACTCCGCCTCCAGTTGCTTAACTCGCTTCTTCAAAACAATGTTACTATCGCGATAGAGATTACCTCAAGCCATCAAACCCGTATACATACATTGATTCTACACAAAACAAAAAGCAAACAAGTCAGTAACATAGCCTCAGCAAAAGAAACAAAAACGTCACTGCAAGAGAAATGATCATACCCGCGCAGCGTACTTTTGGGAAAGACGGCACATCCGCTCCCAACTCAGACCATTCATCTTCAGCAAATCATCGTCGGTCATGGAATCAGCGACAAAGGTATTAGGTTCCGACTTAAACGAAAAACCATAACCAGGTCTTGTGCCAACCTCTACATCATTTACATCATCCCCACTGCTCGTGTAATAAACAATCTCCTCAGAAGACTCCCCGACATCGTCATTCACACGTTCTTCAGTACCACCAACATCAGAATCACTATCAACAGCTTCATCTCCAACCCCGGCATCGGGGACAACATCACTTGTTTTGGTAGGCTCAATCCGCCTCCGTTTCGAAGAGCCAGCCTCATCTACAAACTTGCGTTTTGCCTCCCGAAGGGGGACAACACCCGCTACATCCTTCACAACGGTTTCCCCAACTCCCTCAGCGGTCTGTTCAGTTGGCACAGCCTCATCCGTATTAAGATCCACAACGACTTTACTCCCAATAACAACCTCCATCTCAGAAATGGCAGCCGATCCCCGTTCCACCCTTTGAATCTCAGCCCTAAACTCCCTTGAACGAATATTAGGGTCATCATCATCCACTGTCAGGCTGGCAGCATACCTCCTCCCCGCAGAACCTGGACTTTCGGTTTCAGGAACACCGGGAACGTCACCCTTAGTGGCATTCTCTTCTGAATAGCTATCCTGTACATCCTTCTCAAAACCGGCACCCCCTCACTTTGCTGAAATTCACCGCTCTCAGACCCGACAGCGGCACCGCCCAACAATTCCTCAAACAAAGAAACCGCTCCAGAATCTATATCATCCCCGGACGCCTCCTCTTCAGACACAGCCTCCATGGCCACGGCTTCAGGAATGTTAGCTGGAGCAGAGGTCTCAGGGCTCCCACCACCACCAGAAAGATCAAAGGCATCTAGTATGTTTTTAGTGGAAAACAAACCAACACGGGTTCGCTTAGGCCTGGGGGAAGGGTAAGTATGAAATCCACATGTAACTTGGCCTCATGCATACCCAGGGTCGGATGTATATCGAGCTCCTGTTTACGAGGATCCAACACTACAGGGATAACACATATAAGAAAAAATAAAAAATACACACGGATACAACAAAAGCCACTTAAACGTGATACATCAACTTACAACAATGTCTTCTCAAGTCAGCGGGATCGACTAAATCCTTCTCCGTCCAAACTACACCCAATGCTTTGACAAGACCAACAAGGACGTCAATTTCATTACGACTAAGGCGACTGCGATCCACCTTATAGTCATATTCCACCCTCTTCACAAAGTTCCTCTGCCAAGGAAACTCACCACCACCAAGGACCAAAACTCCTCTTGCCAACCCACCATCCCCTTGGGAAATACAAATTGACGGTGGCCGCCCAGAGCCTGTTTTATGCGACTCTGAGGCTTGACAAACTGCAGCTCATAACAAGGTTTCGCACGACTGACTTTAACATTGAACAGACAGAAAAAAGCCTTAAAAGTAGGCTACTTACCTTTTCTTTCACAACTGGCTATGAACCAATTAATAGCCCTTATCGAGTTGGGAGTAAACTGAGCTAGCGGGCACCGAAAATGAAGCCGGAATAAGTCCATGAAAAACTTGTGCGGAGGAACACGGAAACCCCCTTTCAAGTGGCTAACCGGTATGCAAACAGACCCATCATCAAATCGATGGTAAAGACACTCTCCGGGTTCTGCTTGCCTCCAAAAGTAACCATCTTCAATCCGAAACATCCTTCCAACATGCTCGGCCCAGCCATCAGCCTTGAAAGTACTATCGTGCTGAAGAAGGGAAAACTCAGCAAATGTAACATCCATTTCCGCGTTCGAATACGCTGTCGCTGCTATGTTGGTCGCCCGAAACAGACTCTCACTGCTCTCAAAATATCTATAGCGGTTCCTCGGCAAGATAGCCGGATAGGTCAACTGATTGGGATCCACCCAGCGCCCGTACGTAGTTACCAGCGCCCTTCTCTCCCCGGTAGCAGCATCTATAAATTCATCACCCATCTGGAAAATTTGGAACAGACAAAGTGTTAATACTGACTAGAGAAAACCCGCTACTACTAACAACTAAAGACAACCCGCTACCACCTACACAAGGTACACGCGCCTATTCAAAGCAATTTCAACTTTTCTGTTTATCAATATTTCAAAAGAACGGTTCGTGTTCCATTTCCCCCCCAAAAAAAAAGAAACCCAAGAATCAGTAACCAATCGACACACTTTACCCAATACATACACACATATATACAACATCTCATGTACATATATACAGTATAAACCCCAGTTTCGCAAGATTCAGAGATAAAAAACACAGCACCACAAACAAATAACGGACAAAGATCGCAGAAATCACTCACCACATACAAAACAAAATCCCTTTACAACTACACAAACAAATCTAAACCAACAAAGACTCACATGCAGCTCGAAAAAACATACACGAAACCTTCTTACAAACAAAAATCACAAAAGAAAATTAAGAAACAAAGATAGATCAAGAGCATACCTCGATTCAAGAAATAGAAACAGCTTCAATGGCAGAACGATCCGTGAAAACCAGAAAAAAAGCAGCAAAGATTCCGAGAGAAGCAAGAGAAAATGAAGAGCACAATCGTGGAAACAATAGAAAGACAAAGAAAAAAAGGCACAACTCTCCCTCTTTTATAACGCGAGGCGCGTGTAACAAGGGTTAAAAACCCACAACACACGTGGAAAGCTATGATAGGCCCACGTCAGCAAAAAAGCAAACAGTAACTGCCTCGGTATAAACAACTACCCACTTGGTAATAACTTCCCACCTTTTCATTTCATCTTACATCACAAAAGTACATACTCTTTCCACCCAGAGGTCACTTCACTCATTAATACGCACCAGCACTTATCATTTTCATATTATTGACATTAAATATTATTCTTTCATTTATTCCGATTTTCATTTATTAGCAAAAATAGCATTTATTTCAAAGCAGTTATGCATATCAAACAAAGACGTTTAAACTTCAAAGCCCGTCAAACACCACACTCCGCCACATGGAGCAACCGCTACCAACCTTTTTCTAACTCCTAAGTGTTGTCCGCCAACACATGGGTGGCACAAATTTTCAAACTTTTTCTAACTCCTAAGTGTTGTCCGCCAACACTTGGGGGGCACAAATTTTCACATTTTTCTAACTCCTAAGTGTTGTCCGCCAACACTTGGGGGGCACAAATTTTCAAAATTTTTCTAACTCCTAAGTGTTGTCCGCCAACACTTGGGGGGCACAAATTTTCAAATTTTTTCTAACTCCTAAGTTTTGTCCGCCAACACTTGGGGGGCACAAACGGATCACAAAATCTTTCTAAAACTACTCAAGCATTGTCACCGTATTTTGGGTATCAGTCTCTCCTCTACTCCCCCCATCCGCTAAAGCGCATAGAGGGAGTGGGGGGCAATGATAGGTACCCGCTATAAAGCTGATCCACTCGCCGGACACGCGCCCGCGAGTAGATGCCCGCAACCAACGCAGTACTTATCTTTCTGAACACGTGTCTTAAGATATTAATTTTCCTAAATTACCCAACTGGGTAATAAATATCATTTAAATACTCTTGTACGGAGTATCTTGCTTCATAAGACAGGGAACAATAAAGTATTCAAGGGAACACAAGGACACCTAACTGTAGTAGACAAATTCTGAGCAATTCGGTGCACAGTGGCAGAATGGCGGCGTGTAAGGAAGGGTCACACCAGTCACTGTAGCTTTTGCGGCTCACTGTAGCTTTTGCGGCTGCCAAGTGGGTAAGGGCCAGCCTATAAATACCCCCATTCTGCACATAAGAAAGGGAGGACAATGGGAAGAGATAAAGAAGCTCACAGCTAAATATTCTTTCCCCTTACATCAGATACACTCTTACCAGCTTGATTATTATTATTTCCGATTACTGATTCTTACGCCGGAAGTGCTTGACGGCCACCACCCTTTTGCAGGCACCCAAACTCAGGCAAAGTACCCCGGAACAGTAGTTGGAAGCCTTTAATCAACCGTGGGAGTTATCACAATCCATCTTTAATTACGCCCTAGGCCCACAAATTATCATATCTTTCTTACACTATAGTGAATCCTTCGGAGAGAATTCGTTTTGAACCTTAAAGTTATTATGACATTATTTATTATTACTTGTATGTATAATGTGAAAGGTGCGCCAAAGTTCTCAATTATTCTGATCTATATTGAGAATATCATGAGGTCAAGCTTGCACAAAGCAGGGATGTTCATGAATAGGTCTTTTCTCTGTTGAATGACCGTTATTTGTCACTAAACACGTAGCTTTTTTGGATCTCCAATAATCACAATATGAAATAATGTATGAATTCTGAAGGAATAGGATGCAAACTTAAGACTAGAGACTCGAGAGTTTCATCCATATTCGATTCACTCTTGTATCTGTTGTGAAGGGAGGACAATGTAATCGATCACATGCAGTAACCAAACGACCTCATTTCTCCATCTCAACTCTATCTGGATCCATTACCTCCAGATTTCTTTTTCGAAACAGAAAATACATCATACCAAAACAGCAAACGTACAGAACCTCCAAACACATCTTACCTAGTGGGTAATTTGAATCAGATGGCCATGTCATGCCTATTATAATATGCATAAAATGACGACATGAAATTGTGATGGACTTCAAAGTGACCTATGAGATTGTAATGGCATTCAAAGTTACCTTTGAGATTGCTCTTTGTCGTGTTCCACCTATAAACCGCGAGGAATGCAACTAATCTCGGGGGCTTGAGACACCTCCAATGTACATGTTAGTCACTGCGCTCTTGGACGAGCATAATGAGTCTTTGTTCAATTTTGAGGGTAGAATCTTAATGCTTTTGAAATGCAAACGTTCTTGATTAACATGTTGTCACTCCCGAGCTGAGAGGACTACTCACTTTTAAGGTCTAGAAAAAGGCAGAATCTCGGTCTACACCAACACAAAATTTACTGGGACGCTTAGTCACTTATGCCAATATTTTCAAAATGCTGCAGCATTTTTAGCTGGTTCCACACTGGGAAAAATGTATTACATCACTCAGATTTCCCAATGAATATGAAATAATTTATAATGAAAGAGGAGACATCATCAGAAGATATGAAATTAATTTTGATAGGAAGATATGAAATTTAATTTTGAGTTTGATGTGTATTTTGAATTACATATTAATATTAATACATGTTAAAGTTTAATAATTTATCAATTACAGGTTAAAGGACCTGTTATGCCCAAATCTGGCATAATAATTATCATGATTTAATTAGCTAAATTAACGGTTCATAATTGGTTATGGGCCTAAAAGATGACGATTGGGCCACTAAAGTTCACCATTGGAATCAGCCCGGTACAACTACAGGGCCACCTCACTCATTATCCGGTCTAAGGGACCGCTTCGCTGGTAATCCCTCCTTGGGATCGCTTCGATGCCAACACATCTGCTGGATCGCTATCTCTAATTCTTTATTGGAAGGCTCATGGCCAGACCCAAGGTCGCATGAGCAGTTGGACATATGGGATCGCTTCGCATGGCCAGATCCCACGAGGTCGCATACTAGGTCCTGATTAATTCTCTATTGGCCAATTCTATCCGTTCGAGACTATGGGCTTCCACGACTGGGCCATGGATCATGGATAGGGTTGATGATTCACTGTCATGTCAGCCCTAAACGAGTGGGATTGGACTTTGGTTTATCTCCTAAAACCCTAGCCCGCCTAGGTAACTTATTGCCTAAGAACTACGTCAGGCTTGATCCCTATAAATAGGGTAAGTAGGCACCTTGATACGGATGAGAAACAATTTACCTGAAAACACCTATCAAGCTCAGCCACATCTAAACACACAAACCCTAATCCCTTGTTGTTCTTTTATTAGCAAAATATCCATATTCTGCTCCGTTGATCCAGCAAACCTCCAAAATATTGTTATACAATATTCTCCCTACAACAGGACCTACCAAAATTTCAAACTTCTTTGGGCTTGTAATAATTAAAGCTAATCGTCAATTGTACCTGTGTGCAAGATACCCTTCACATATTGTTGGGGAATTTAAGCTGTAGTATGGAAAATGGAGAGACATTTTGATGGTAGGCTTTAACCCAACTGCTCACAGTATTTGAGCTGTCTCCTTCCATAATGTGCAGTTTTTATATGAAATTGCTTCCTTTGCAGCTTTGCTGTTGATATATAAATTTCAACTCTCAAGTACTCATCTTTCAACCAATTTTTTTTTTTTTAAGTTGCAATCATTATTAATTATACAAACAAAAAGCAAACCCCAAATATTCCTCTATTTTTGCAAACACAATCTATTGTTTCAGATATAGATTTGGCTATAGTTGTGGTGGGTACACATACACTACACACTCAAAGTCAATAGGCACCTGCTACTTTGTTGTTCTTGCTTGGATCTCAGAATCTTTTGACCACATACATACACATTGCAGGTGAAAAGTTTACTGGGAAATGTAAATGTGTTTTGTTTGCTTCTTGCTTTTTCCTTGGTGTTGTAGCCAGTTAACATGTGTTTTATTATTATTATTATTATTATTATTATTATTATTATTATTATTATTATTATTATTATTATTATTATTATTATTATTATTATTATTATTATTATTATCATAGCTTCATTGTGATTTCTAGTGGAGGCCATGCACCGAGGTTGATCACTGTTGAATGAGACAGTGCTACTTTCACATGCTTATTTTCAACAAAAAAGAGGTACTTCCTTTTCATTATAATGCACATGAAAATCTTGAAATTTGTCCTACAAATGTATATTTTATTTACAAGAATTACCCTTGACCCATGTTTAGATCCATCTTTCTGCACTTTACCGCTGCTTTATTAGTGACATAAAACAAGGAAGAATTCAGCAAAAGATTTTCTCTATGGAATATCAAGTTTCCTTTTTGATCTTTGGCACAAGAAAGTTGCAATAGTGAATGGTTTGTTGAATTAATTTTCACATCTTTTTATTTGGCTTTAATTCTATCTCTCTCTTTGCATGTTAGAATATAGTACATTTTATTAGTTAATTAGTTCCCACTAGAGGCAGTTGTCCTTATTTTTGTTCATCCAAGCGCATAGATGTATATATATATATATATAGGCCTTTGTTCCATATAGAACACTATTATATAACAAACAACAAAGAACACCTTAGATCTATTAGAAGGGGCACCCAATACAAAAAGTTGTTATTTTTTTACCCTCTATCAAGTCTGCAAAAAAAAAATGAAAATTACTGTTCATTGATGACGTCACTGATGACGTCATCAATGAACAGTAAATTTTCAATTTTTTTTTGCTGGTTTGCTAGAGGGTAAAAAAATAACAACTTTTTGTATTGGATGCTATGACGGAACTCTTAAATTATATTAGATATGAGGTGTTCTTTATTGTTTGTTATATAAGGTGTTTGCTATGGAGTGCAACTCTCTCTCTATATATATATATATATATATATATATATGAGTTGCACTCCATGAAGAACACTTTATATGAAGAATAATAAAGAACACCATTATAACACTCATATTTAATCTAATTTAAGAGTTCCGTCATGGCACCCAATACAAAAAGTTCTTATTTTTTTACCCTCTATCTGTAACACCCCCAGATCCGGGGTCGGGGATCTGGTGGTTACGGTCTTACATCCATTCATAATACTTGACTTGAGTCCACAATAAATAAATCACATGCTGTGACCCCACAATAATTACCACTCACACACACAACAGTTATAGTCCCAGAGATGAAATTGAAATAAGTCTTACATTAAAGGGTTACGAATAAAAGTTATTACAATCCCAAAAGGATAACATCATAAGTTTAAAAGTTTTGCCGTTAATTACATTAATTATACATATAGTTAAACAGGAAACAAAAGCTGTCTAACTATGCTACCTCAGCAATGGCGGCTAGCATCTCGGCGGGTAGTCCGGTGGGTCGGGTAACCTGCTTGCGCCGAGTGCGCCTGACGCGAGCCATCTGTCCTAGCTATTGTTGTGACATAATATGAACAAGGCAAGGGTGAGCGAAAGCCCACCAACAGTAATATATATAACTGAACGATAATATAAAACAGTTCAAAATTATCTTTCAAACCATATGCCATGCATTTACGGAAATGATGCCAGTATAATATGAACGATGAAGTTACAAGGTAACTTAAAGTATTTGTTTGTAGAAATATCTGCTACATTAAAAGTAAGCGAGATATTCTCATTGTTATTAAGAAGAGGAACTTGCATGAAAAGGTTGCAATTCCAGTTATGAACACTTTTCCAGCTCTGCCAACAGTAATCATGTTGCAGGAGATAAATAAGTTTGGATGATGAACCAATGATGGAGTATTCACCGCGCCCGCTGTTCCAATCTTGATGATCAGTCGAGATCGTACAGCTCAATTTAGATTTACTACCGGTAGAAGGAAGAACTGACGGCTTTACTTGTATACCGCCTTACTAGCTCTCCCCGGCCAACGGTTGGGCCAAAGGGGATGGACCGGCGCTACTCGGCCTCTTACACGACTCCTAGTTCAAATAGAATTCATGATTCTGAATGTAACGTTCGTCCCCCTTTCCCCAAGTATAATACTTGTTGATAAGACTACACAAAGTAGTCGTATCTAGTTGGAAAGGAAAATTTACCAATAACTCCCAAGCTATTACTTGGTAACGGATATCAACTTGTTCCAACATCTTACCCCTTGAAAGATGAGAAGGTAAACAATGACTTAATAAGTCAATAGCATCCGAGTTTCGAGTGGAGAGAATACTTTATGACCGGGAAGTCGACAAGATAAATAACATTTTCCAAGTAAGGTTCCCTTATTATTAGAGAGGTAGACTCAAAGAAGAATGATGTCTGAGAACCTTTCTTGATATAAGATTAATAATAATATGACTCCGAAATATTTTTCGTAATAATCGAAGAAGATAAACCTTATTGAGGTTATTCTAAGTATGGAATAAATATTCAGAGAATATTTATTGAGTTAAAAATATTTAAAGAATATTTAGGAATATGAAAGAATATCTTTAATCAGAGTATTTCTCAAATAATTCTTGAAGAAATATCGAGAGAATATTTATTGCATAATTAAATATTCAAATGAATATTCAAAATAATATTCATTAATTAATAAGACCTGAAAGGAATATTTAAAATATTTAAAATAATATTCGATGATTAAATAGAACCCTGGATGAATATTCAAAATAATATTCATAATTAATTAGGAATTTAAATGAATATTGATAAAGTAATATTCATTTAATGAATAATATTCTAAATGAATATCAAGTAATATTCATTTAGTAATCCAAGCTTTAAGGGAATATTCGAGATAAGACTCGATAAATAAATCAAGTTTCAGATGAACATTAAAATAATATTCGACAGGTAATTACTATCTTAAATGAATACTCAAAAGTAATATTCATTTAATGAATAATATTCTAAATGAATATCCAAATAATATTCATTTAGTAGTCCAACCTTTAGAAGAATATTCGAAATAATAATCGATAAATAATTCGACTCTGAATGAATATTAAAAATATTATTCGTCGAATAGTTACGTTCAAATAATTATTTGAAGTAAGGATCGTTAAAATAAATAATCTCGAACGAATATTCAAATAATATTCGTCGCCCGAATAATGGAAAATATTTACTTAAATATTTTCCTCCGAGGTAATCTCGATATATCAAGAAATATTGACTCCCGGACTATATTTGATGAATAAGATGTATACACCCTTCTATGAGGGTCTTACAATAACCGGCTTATAGTTGATACGATAGCTATCTAATTTATAAGCCAATAACAATCAGGAAACAAGCATAATGATATAACTTGAAATTAGGCATGCATGCTATGGCATATGTATAACAGAAAACATATATATAAATTTATTCAATCACAACAACAGCCTAAAAGAAGGGAATTGAAACTTGCCTGGTAGTCGAGTACGGTAAGGGGTAGTGGTAGCGGGTCCAGGTTCAGCTTGGTGATCTATAAATAGCCAAGGCATTCGGGATTAATCACTTAACATATTAAAAGTTAAGTTATACTTAATTCGAAACAAGTTCTCGAGTTATCTCGTTATACCCCTTTTAGTGGATTCCTTTTTATCACTGATCCGACCCGACATTCGTTCGTTAATACGACATGTCACTGTACTTATACTTGGGACATACTTAAGTCATATGAATTCTAAGGTCGATCGTTACGAACCAATATTATACTCCGAGTTTTATCGCCCGCTTTCTAAGTGTTTTACCGAAGTTATAAAAGAGTCGTCTTTTAGGGGTTCGTTAATGTTTAACCTCGACTCGAACATTTTTAATAAATCGAAAAATGATCCTTTTGACATACGGTTTTCTTTCACATCTTCCTTTTTACCTCTAGTATTTATTTACCAAGATTCGCCATGACGTTACATAGTTTACGAGGGTTCAATTTCAGTTACGAACTTTCGTTTACGGATTCGAACTACTTTTAGTAATTTGGTCATAAATCCTAAACCGTAAGTCTGTTTCACGTGATCTTTATATCAAAACAAAGCTTAGAACATTACCTATCCTATCATTGCAGATAAGGTCTCTAGACAGTAGGGTTTTGACATGGAAAATGGCATACACATGGTATTGTAAAATCGGACATTATAACGGCTGTAAATCGAATATCTACCAATTTCGAATCTTCCCATGAACATGGTATCCAACCCAAACAACATATACATGATTTATATACATGAACTGAGGCTAAGCAATGCCTTTACGTTCATCTAGCTATTTTCATCATTTATCCAAGATCCATACATAATCATGCTTATAATCTTAACATAACCATAACTAAGCTATATCTATCATAAACATACTTAAATCTCAAACAAGGGTTAGGGTTTCAAGAGCTTTATACCTTCCTTAGATAGTGATATAGCCTTACTAAGCCTCGTATGGTTCTTAGGAGTGATTAAGCTTGCTAGATCAACCATGAAAAATCAAGAAAACCAAGTTAGTACATGATGAACACTATTCATCCTCCTCTTGTTTGATTTTTTTGAAAATGGAAACAAAGGAGTTTGGTGCTAAGATTTTGAGGAGATAAGTTTTATGAAATATAAGTCTCACCTTAAAAATTTCAAGAACAAACAATGGTAGGAAGGTTGAGTTTGGATTTGGAATTAAGGTGTTGGCCGAATGGAATTTACAAGGGGGGGGGGGAGAGTTGCTTGGTTTCTTTTGTTTTCTATGGTTTAATCTCATCCACTCTCATCCACTTACAACATAATATCTTGTATAAAGTCACTTTATTAAAGTGACGAGGTGTTGGATGATGAAATGGCAAGACAAGTGTTGGTTTTATGGTGGTTTAGAGCTTAACTAGGTAGTTACTTTGCTAAGTACTTAGTTCTTCCTCTAAGGTGCTAGTTCCTTGCTTCTAGTTTAGTTACTAGATATTTTATACTAGTAGCTTGAACAAGACTCTTGCTTCCTCTGCTTGTTTCTGTGTCCGGTTATTGCCCGTTTCGATTGATCGTTCGTAGGAATATTTCACGGATTTCTAATTAGGGTTTACCGGGAATCCTTTTTAATATTAATACTTTCATTCTCCATCTTTTATTCTAACTTTCCAATTTATATTCCTTAAATCCATTCGTTAAATACTTAAGGCTATCAGTGTCCAGGGAACTCTCGGAGAAAATAAAAGTGCGGTTTTTCAGAATCCGACAGCTTTTACATACACTTATTTTCCCCCTGGATCACTAATATGAACTCGGAAATCCGTTCCGAATACTTCTATATAGTGTCGTCTCATATTATTCTATATTCCCACCAAAATACTATTCATTCTGTATTCTTTACTTGTTCTCTTAGGGTTGTATAATTGTCCGTATTCTCTTTCGATCGTTCCTTAACCTTTTTACGGAAGTACTGGATTAATCGTTATCGATCTGGATGACATGAGAGTATTCTCTTGCTTGAAGTTGCCATATCTTATTCCCTTAGAAGATAGATTATTCTTACCTATGTTGTCACCCTTTAGCATTCTTCTAGACATAAACATAATAAAGTCGAATTCCATTCATTCTTTCCAAATATCAATTATTACCTTGTGGCCGTATCCATTATTCATTCTTACATCATTAAATACATAAAAGTTTTAATTCCACCCAAAATCTGGGTTCTTACAGTCTCCCCTCCTTAAAAGGATTCCGTCCCGGAATCAGTTTGAAAACAAGTGGGGGTACTTCTCTTGCATTGCGCTTTCCAGTTCCCAGGTGGATTCTTCTACATTGTGGTTCTGCCACAAAACTCTGACTAGCTGAATGACCTTGTTTCGGAGCACTTGTTCTTTCCGGTCTATGATTTCCACAGGTTGGTCCACATAGGTCAAGTCTGGTTGCATGTCCACTTGCTCATACTCTACAATATGCTTAGCATCCGGATTATACTTCCTCAGCATCGAAACATGGAACACATTGTGCACCTGCTGTAGATTCGGGGGCAATCCGAGCTCATAAGCTAGTTCCCCAATCCGTCTCAAGATCTCAAATGGTCCAATGTATCTGGGACTCAGCTTTCCTTTCTTCCCAAATCTCATTAAACCTTTCCAAGGTGACACTTTCAAGAACACTAGGTCCCCCACTTCGTATTCCTTGCCTTTCCGAGCTAAGTCGGCATATTTCTTTTGTCGATCCTGGGCTGCTACCAACCGTCCTCTGATTAGATCTAATGCATCTTTAGTTCGTTGGACCACTTCGGGCCCGAGCATCCTTCGCTCTCCAACTTCATCCCAATACAAGGGAGATCGACATTTTCTTCCATAAAGGGCCTCATAAGGTGGCATCCCAATGCTTGAATGATAACTGTTATTGTAGGAGAACTCAATCAATGGCAAGTGATCATCCCAATTTCCCTTGAAGTCTATCGCGCAGACTCTCAACATATCCTCTAGCGTTTGGATGGTCCTTTCACTTTTCCCATCTGTCTGGGGGTGGTAGGCTGTGCTCATGTTCAGCCGGGTCCCTACACATTCTTGAAAACTTCTCCAAAACCTGGAGTTAAATCTAGGATCTCGATCGGATACAATTGCGACTGGGACTCCATGTCGCGCCACTATCTCTTTTAAGTAGATGTCCACTAGTCTGTCGACCGTGTACCTTTCGTTGATCGGGAGAAAGTGAGCCGATTTCGTCAGTCGATCTACAATTACCCATATGGTGTCATGATTAGCCTTGGTCCTTGGTAAACCTACTACGAAATCCATGGCTATGTGTTCCCATTTCCATTCTGGAATCTCTAAGGGATGTAAAAGTCCGCTGGGTTTCTGGTGCTCTGCTTTCAGTCGTTGGCAGGTCAAGCATCTGCTTACCCACTCTGCTACGTCCTTTTTCATATTGGGCCACCAGTAATACTCCTTCAAATCCCTATACATTTTGGTGCTACCGGGGTGCACTGAGTATCTTGAGTTGTGTGCCTCATTTAAAATCTCATTCTTGAGTTCCTGAACATTTGGGATCCATATCCTGTATGTGTACCTCATGATCCCTTCCTTGTCTCTTTCGCACTTAATTTCCTCCCCGGTCATTAGCTCTTCTGTGGAGTTCTTTTCTTCTTCCATCATCCGTTCCTGGCACAGTCTAATCTTTTCTAGCAATGGAGGTTGGATTCTAATTTCCATCAACTTTTCTTGGCCCTCTCCAGGTAACTTAATCTCAATTTCCAGCTTCTCAAAACTTTTCACTAGCTCTTTCTCTGAAGTTATCATCTTGAGCTTCTCTTTCCTACTAAGGGCGTCAGCCACCACATTGGCTTTGCCCGGGTGATAGCGAATTTCACAATCGTAATCCTTGATTAACTCTAACCATCTCCTCTGGCGCATGTTAAGCTCTTTCTGAGTGAAAATGTACTTGAGGCTCATATGGTCAGTGTAAATCTCGCATTTTTCCCCATACAGGTAGTGTCTCCAAATCTTTAAAGCGAAGACTATGGCTGCTAGTTCTATATCATGCGTGGGATATCTGACCTCATAATCCTTCAATTGCCTAGATGCATACGCTATTACCTTGCCGTGCTGCATAAGCACGCATCCCAGTCCTTTATGCGAAGCATCACTGTAAATCACGAAATCTCCTTTTCCATCAGGTAATGCCAGCACTGGGGCTGTCACCAGCCTCTTCTTTAACTCTTGGAAACTCTTCTCGCATTTCTCAGTCCATTCAAATTTCTCGGTTTTACGGGTAAGTCGAGTTAATGGAGCTGCGATTTTCGCAAAGTCTTGGACAAATCTCCTGTAATATCCGGCCAGTCCAATGAAACTCCTCACCTCGGTTGGAGTAGTTGGCTGTTCCCAGTTTGAAACTGCTTCTATCTTGGAGGGGTCTACCAACACTCCTTCTTTATTGATCACGTGCCCTAAAAATTGTACCTCATTTTTCCAAAACTCACACTTGGAGAACTTGGCATATAACTGCTCCTTCCTGAGTATTTCTAAGGTTATCCTTAAATGCTCAGCGTGTTCTGCCTCTGTCTTTGAGTAGATGAGAATATCATCAATGAAAACTATCACGAATTTGTCCAAATATTCCTTGAACACTCTATTCATTAGGTCCATGAAGGCTGCTGGGGCGTTGGTCAATCCAAATGACATAACTAAGAACTCATAATGTCCATATCTGGTACGGAATGCAGTCTTCGGGATATCTTCAGGTTTGATCTTCAGTTGGTGATATCCCGTTCTCAAATCAATCTTAGAGAAGTATTCAGCGCCTCTTAGCTGGTCAAACAAATCGTCTATCCTGGGCAATGGATACTTATTCTTTATGGTTAGCTTGTTCAATTCTCTGTAGTCGATGAATAACCTCATACTTCCATCCTTTTTCTTAACAAACAACACTGGTGCGCCCCAAGGCGACACACTGGGCCTTATCATGCCTTGATCCAATAATTCCTGTAATTGTTTAGCTAGCTCCTTCATTTCAACTGGGGCTAATCGGTACGGGGCCTTCGAAACTGGCACCGTTCCCGGGGCTAACTCGATGGCAAACTCAATTACCCTATCAGGTGGTAGTCCGGGAAGATCTTGTGGGAACACGTCCTCGAACTCATTAACTACCAGAATGTCTTGCAATCTTGGCACTTCCTTCTGAGTGTCTATAACGTAGGCTAAATAAGCCTCGTTCCCTTTTCGTAACAATCTCTTGGTTTGCGCCATGGTCAGAATTTTCTGGGTCTGTCGCATCCCCTTAAACACTATTTCTTTCTTCCCTGGGGTTTTCAACTTAACCTTTTTCCCTTTACAATCTATCCGCGCATCATTGCGAGACAACCAATCCATACCCAAAATGACATCGAATTCCCCTAGCTTAAAAGGAATTAAATCGACATAGAAGTATCGTCCTCCTATTTCTAGCTTACAATCGGGGTGAATTTGATTAACCGGTACGATTTCCTGATTAGCTATTTCTACCAGTAAGGAATCTCTTAGTTGCTGGGTTTTAAGTTTCAACTTATGCGAAAAATCTCTAGATATAAAAGATTTAGTTGCTCCTGAATCAAATAAGACATTTGCACTGACTGAATTGAGAGAAAATGTACCTGCTATCACATCTGTGTCCCTCACGGCATCTTGTACTGACATATTAAAAGTCCTAGCAGTTGGTGGCCTATTTGAGGCAACCTTGCTTGCTCCTGATGCTGCTGGTTTGCTCCTTGGGCAATCCTTCCTCATGTGCCCTCGCTATCCACACTGGAAACGGGTTGTGCTGTTAGGGATGACCGTGGTGCAAGAGGTAGCATAATGCCCAGCTCGCCCACACTTATAACAGTTTATCTGCTTCAGGTTGCACACCCCGGAGTTCCTCTTCCCACAAGTAGCACACAATGGCAATGGAGGTCGAGAAGGGTTAGAACGGGACATTCCTGATTGATGGCCGCCCTGGCTCACACTTATACTCGCAGATGGTTTAAACCCTACATTCCTCCCAGGAAGGGAAACCGCTCCTCGATTAAACTTGGTTGGTAGTTTTCCTCCAGCGGATCTTCCGCCCATACTAACATGCTTTCTCTTTATCCCCCCTTTCTCTCTCTCTCTCTGCATCTGATCACTACCAGCCTCCACAATGGTTGCCTTCTGCACCAAGGTGGCATAATCTGTAATCTCTAAAACCGCCACCCTATTCTGGATCCACTGCTTCAGCCCTTGTTGAAACCTGTTGGCTTTCTTCTCTTCTGTGTCTACAAACTCTGGCACAAATCTCGACAGCTCAGTAAATTTGGCCTCATAGTCAGCCACTGACATATTGTTCTGTTTTAGTTCCAAAAACTTAAGTTCCATCTGGGTTTTCATGAACTTCGGGAAGTACTTTTCCAGGAACAATTGTTTGAACCTTTCCCAGGCTATGACAGCATCAGTCTCCATGTTCTTCTTGGCTTCCCACCAATAATTGGCCTCTCCCTTTAGTAGGTAAGTAGCAAAAACAGTCTTCTGAGCCTCATTGATACTCAGAATCTCAAAAGATTTTTCCATTTCCTTGATCCAGGCCCTCGCCTCAACGGGATCAGCCGATCCATGGAACTCTGGGGCTTAAGGGACTTAAAGGCCCTAAAGGAATCTGCCACTGAAGTTATGTTGCCTGGTGGTGGCTGGGGGTATTGGTTCAAATTCTGCCTAAGTAGATCCATAAACTGGCCCATGGGGTTTCCGCCCTGGTTCTCCCCTTCCTGTTCTACTTCAGTTTCTCCACCCTCGATTTCCCCCTCAAATTCTTCAGAGTACAGGGGTTCATCTTCTGCTCCATACTGGGAATCTTCTTGCTCATTATAATCCTGATCTTGTTCTTCACTACTTTCATGGTTTTCCTCGTGTTGGTTGTGACTCTCTTGGTCAGTAGATTCTCGGGGGTTAGCCCTAGTGCCCATTCGTCTTGGAGGCATTTTACTGAAAATTTGGAAAATTATACATTAGGTCCACTTACCTGTTTTAAAGGATTTTTCCTTGCATAATTCTTTACATGATTGGGTTTAAGATCCCACAGTTTTTATATCTCATGGCAACTTAATCGAAAAGTAGTACATATGCTAATAAACTTGTGATCATATCCCAACAAAATTGAAATAACTGAAAGGGAAACAAATATATACCAGGTACCGAAAAGGTACAACATCCGAGTTACAACGATAGTTTAAAGTACAGCCATCCTAACAACAACAACAAGTCAAAAGTGAAATACGCTGTCTATCTGTCTAGTCTGCAAGAAGGGAAAACAAGTACAAGAAAAACCATCCCTACAAAAGCCGGCACTACTATGTCCGTACATGACTAGACAACTAGACCACTACATCACTACATCTGAAATCAGCCGCCACGACGAAACATCCTCCGAACCCCCCCCCCCCCCATGGCGATGCGGAAAACCTCCTCAGCCTCTGCTCTGTCTGCCCTACCATGCCCATCAGTAGGCAACTGTCGCACCCTCACCCGAGCCCTCAGCTCGATGCGGGTCACAGCCCTATACCCAACCCTGTCACTGATAGTCCTCCTGCCCTGCAACCTCATCCGGGCGGCTCTCTCTGCTGTTAACTCCCTCCTAGACTCTGCCAACCTGGCATCTGCCACAGACAACTCTCTATAAAGCCCGTTCACAATCAAGTTGTGAACACATACTGGGACTCCTCCTATCGGGGCATGAGGTGGGGTGGATGGCTCAGCTGGAGCGGCAGTCTCTGTCTGCTGGGGCTCTGAGGTAAGCTCGTCAAACTCATCGGGGTATGGGCTCACAGGTAGTGGTGGTGGGGTAGGGGCTCTCTGAACAGGGAGGGGTGGCACTCGTAGTCCGGAACTCCCTACAGCACCAACTACTGGCTCATCTATATCTCCCTCAACACCCTCATCTGTCGGCACCACCTGATCAGTGGTCATGTCAGTGTCATCTCCCAAAGTCCTGATCTCAGACACAACCCAATAATCATCATCCTCAACAACTAACTCAGCATCCTGTCCTGTCTGGATCCCCTCCGGGTCCTCCTCCCCCTCAGTCTCAACAACATCTGTGTCAGCATCAACCTGGACCTCCTCAGGGTCCTCCTCCTCAGACTCGATCACATCAGTATCAGCATCAACCTAGACCTCCTCAGCGTCCTCCTCCTCAGGCTCAGTATCCTCCTCAGGCAAGTGCTCATAGTACGGGTCCCTAGTCCGGAACATGTCCTCATCATGCTGTCTCGCAGCTGCCTCCTGGGCCGACATGTCGCTCGCCTACACAAGACGAACTATGTTACTATCATGATACTTAAAAAGTTCCCGTAAGGGTTTTAAGTGAACCTGGCAAGGGTTCTTATTATATTATTGAATTTATTATTATATAACGTCGTATCATCTCTTGGGATATATAACTCTCGCTCTGATACCATCTCTGTAACACCCCCAGATCCGGGGTCGGGGATCTGGTGGTTACGGTCTTACATCCATTCATAATACTTGACTTGAGTCCACAATAAATAAATCACATGCTGTGACCCCACAATAATTACCACTCACACACACAACAGTTATAGTCCTAGAGATGAAATTGAAATAAGTCTTACATTAAAGGGTTACGAATAAAAGTTATTACAATCCCAAAAGGATAACATCATAAGTTTAAAAGTTTTGCCGTTAATTACATTAATTATACATATAGTTAAACAGGAAGCAAAAGCTGTCTAACTATGCTACCTCAGCAATGGCGGCTAGCATCTCAGCGGGTAGTCCGGTGGGTCGGGTAACCTGCTTGCGCCGAGTGCACCTGACGCGAGCCATCTGTCCTAGCTGTTGTTGTGACATAATATGAACAAGGCAAGGGTGAGCGAAAGCCCACCAACAGTAATATATATAACTGAACGATAATATAAAACAGTTCAAAATTATCTTTCAAACCATATGCCATGTAACACCCTCACTGGCCAACAATAATAATATAAACTTTTATACTCAATTAAATATTAATATAGAAGAAATTTTAGAAATTTCGGCATGATGTAATCATAAACCGGACTAACCACCTGCTCAAACAACTAAGTATAACTAAAACAGTCCACATGCACAAGATATACCAATCCATAAGGAAATAAAACCATACCAACCCAGACCACTCACAGGTCACTGTATGAAACAACTACCAATAGCTATTACAACCCAGAACTGAATCAAATAATATACAACCCATTAATTATGATAATCTGCCTACAAATACAGACATAATATAAACAGAGATATATGCTCACTACCCATCCAACCACCTCAACCCTCTGACTGCCTCGGTGACTACCCCAACCAGACGGGCCACTTCTTCTAGACATCTTCCGGCTTAGCTGAGGAAACAGAATTAGCAAGCAAGTGAGCCAAAGTGCTCAGCAAGTATGTATATATATATGATTAAAACAATAACAACTGAAATGTCTGCAAGATTGTCAGGGATTAACAATCAACATTATATAAGCTCGACTGAAAGTTCATCTTTTGTCTGAATCGTAAAAATAGAAGAGGATTGGACTATCATGCATTTTTATAAATAAAAACAATTATAAGGTTAGGCTGCTGATCAGTCACGCACTAACCCCGGACAAACGCACACAGCAATGTCCTTAATGGATCCATGGCACACATTGGCCTTAATAATTTCTGACCACGAATCTGGTCCGACCCTTACGGTCCACATTTTAAGAAAACTAACAGTCCAATCCTAACTAAACATCAGGTGTCGGAACAATCGACCACCTCAACTGCCAAACACCCTGGACACTTTCGTTCCAGGTTAACATCTCAAATCTCACCAAATAGAATAAGGTCGGGTAATCTCTGAAGTAAATATCGACAAGTTTGATATGGCAAAAAGGGTATTATTTTAAGTCAAGCTACTAAAGGATCAACGAAAACGATATAATCAACCTGGGGTATAACAATTGAATATTCATAATTAATGGAAATTACTAGAGCAGTTATATCAAGGATAAGTCAATTACATAAGAATCAAGTTATGATAATCATAATTCACTGGAAATATAAGTGAAGCGGTTTACTTGAAAGAGAGGTGGAACAATATACTTGCAAGGGATATGGATGTAATTAATTCACTAAAAGAATCAACAATTCAGTAGAATCAATTTGGGGTATAACAATTATGTATTCGAAATTTCAGGAAATTAACAGAACAATTATAGCAGGAATAATTCGAATGAGCATATGAATCAGGTTTTATAACCATAACTCATTTAAAAGATAATTGAAACAATTTACTTGCCTTAACTAGACAATCACAGAATCCGAAGTGTCTTTACGTCCTCAGCTTTAGCCTTCCCTTTATCCACGGAATCTACACACAATATAGTACTATTTTAGAATTCTGCTTAATATTCGCTAATCAATATAAACATTCCACTTAGTCTACCCCTGCGAATAGTCTCCTAATTATATTTATTTAATTATATAATATCAATATATAAGCCACAGACAAAAGTATTCAATCACATAGGCACATTAACTCACAACTCATAATTTTTAGAATATAAAGCCCGACTCATAACTCATGCAAACTGTATAATCATACGTACTCATTATTAAGAAATGATCTTAATATTTTAGAAATATTTTGACGGCATCCCCTTTATACGAGGAACTACCAGTCGGGATACAGCCGACACAACCAACATAATCATCAATTAACAATTAAATCCATATTTCAAATAACGTTCCCAATCCATTATAATCTTAATCCATTACAGTTTAAATAATTAATACTAAATCGATAATAATAACAATTTATTATGTAAATATTAAATTTAAATACTTGGCTCAGAAAATCATCATCATCGCCAATTACCATCGACTCAATTTATTATTAATATCATTGTCGATGGGGCAAAGTTTCGAGGGTACCCAAAAATTCGGATTCCCGACCCGAAACTTCACTCGAATTTAAATATATAATTTCCAAAATTATTTTGAAAAATCACGAACCCAATATCAGAACTTTCCGAAATTATCGAATCAATACAGTCAACAATTCGAATTCCCAATTTTCAATTCCTGCCACAATTCATGTCAACAACATACAGCCGTGTAAACAAGTACAAGGGAATAGTAAGTGAACCAATTCACCATTAACCTCAAGACCTGCGATATTCAAGAATTAATCACAGGATATAGACCACCCATCAGCCATAGGAACATACACACACTCTGTTATCACTACACACACACACGCAGCAACATATAACACCACATTGCAGTGACAGTAAATTCGAATACAGGGGGTTAGCACAATCCCATAGCAGAACCAAGCTCGAAACTGAGCTCGGAACAAAGAAACACGCCTGTACATACTCAATGTTGCACACACACAACCTCCGTTACACACACACACACTGCCATAACCACACACACACACGAACAGGGGAGGGAAGAGGGTTTAAGTCACCACCGAATCATCAATAACCACTAAATACCAGTTCAAATGAGCACACCTAGCTGCTCATCTCCGCACGCGCAAACACACATAGACACACGGCAAAATTGATGAGAAACAAGTTTGATTTATAATAATACAGTGCACACCAGTCGCAACCACCACTTACCAGCACGAGGGGGAAGTGAAAATTGAAGGGAGAAGTCGAGATTGTGAGGGAAAGAGGAAGATGATTTGGGATTGTTTAAGAGAAATGGAGAGGGTTCGAGAGATGCCGAGAGAAATGAATTGTGAGTTCTGGAAACTCAATTAGGGATTTTAAGTGAAAAGATTTGGGGATGTAATAAAAGTAGATTTTTATTTTATTTTCTAGGATTTTTAGCTTAAAATTTATTAAAATAAATCCTAAAATTACCAATAAATTCAAAATAGGTGGAATACTAAATCTTAAAATTTTAAAAAGACAAATACAAAATTACGATCACCCACATATTTTTAAAATATTTTTAGGATCAAAAACGAATTAAATATGGATTTTACAAGATTAAATCCTTAAAGTGAAACTTAATTCATAAAATCATTTTTAAAATCCTTAAAAATCAAAACAAATCCATATAATATTTTTAAAACTCAAATAAACTAATAAAGTTAATAATACAAAAGATTTCATAATTTTTACTAATTCTGATGATTTTATAAAATTCTCAGAAAGTAAATATAACGAAATTAAATAGGAAATAAATCCCAAAAATGTAATTAAACAGTCGGGCATACATAACACGTATAAAACACCAACCAGGCCTCCAAATATTATTCCACAATTATAATACTTCTCAACCAATTCACACACCACATAATTTATTTAATATAAAATAGATAACTCTTAATAATTAAATATTCTGAAATTTCTAAGGCGTTATAACCTTCCCCCCTTAAAAGGATTCTGTCCCCAGAATCTCACCTAAGAGAATAATTGAGGATAATTCTCCAGCATATCGCTTTCCAACTCCCAAGTTGATTCTTCCACCTTGGGGTTTCTCCACAAAACTCTCACTATAGGAATTGTTTTATTCCTCAGAACCTTTTCTTTTCGATCTAGTATTTTGATAGGCTGCTCCACATAAGATAAATCTGGCTGAATCTCTATCGGCTCATATTCAATGACATGTTTAGAATCCAGATGGTATTTCTTAAGCATGGATACATGGAACACGTTATGGATATGTTGCATATGAGGTGGTAAAGCTAACTCGTAGGCGACTTTCCCGACTTTCTTCAATACCTCGAAAGGCCCAACAAATCTTGGACTTAATTTTCCTTTCTTGCCAAATCTTACCAATCCTTTCCACGGAGACACTTTCAACAGTACTTGTTCTCCTTCTTCGAACTCCATATTCTTTCTGGCCAAATCAGCATACTTTTTCTGTCGATTCTGAGCCGTCACTAACCGTTTCTGAATAAGTTGAACTACTTCCTTGGTTTGCTGAACTAACTCGGGTCCGAGTATCTTTCGCTCGCCAACCTCTTCCCAGTATACTGGAGATCGACATTTTCGTCCATATAACGCTTCATACGGTGGCATACCGATACTAGCATGAAAGCTATTGTTGTATGAAAATTCCACTAACGGCAAGTGTTCATCCCAACTTCCTGCAAAATCCAATGCACAAACTCGGAGCATATCTTCAATTGTTTGAATCGTTCTTTCACTCTGTCCATCAGTCTGAGGATGGTAAGCAGTACTCATTTTTAATTCGGTGCCCAAACATTCTTGAAAACTTCTCCAGAATCTCGAATTAAATCTTGGATCTCGATCTGAGACTATTGATACTGGAACTCCATGTCGCACCACAATTTCTTTTATGTATAGATGAACTAATTTGTCTAATGAAAACCTCTCATTTATTGGGAGAAAGTGGGCAGATTTCGTTAATCGATCAACAATTACCCAGATAGCATCATGATTAGCTCTCGTCCTTGGCAATCCAACCACAAAGTCCATTGCAATATGTTCCCATTTCCACTCGGGAATCTCTAATGGTTGTAGCATCCCACTTGGCCTTTGATGTTCTGCTTTTACTTTCTGACAGGTCAAACACTTACTTACCCACTCAGCAATATCTCTCTTCATATCCGGCCACCAGAAGTTTCTTTTCAAATCTCGATACATTTTCGTACTTCCTGGATGAATCGAATATTTCGAACTGTGGGCTTCCTGTAGGATCTCATTCTTCAACTCTGTCACATTGGGTATCCAAATACGTGAAGAAAATCTTAATATCCCCTTGTCATCTACCTGTGTGCATATTTCCTCACCTGTTAACTTGTTCACATCTCCGCTCATGACTTCCTCCTGGCATCTGCGAATCTTTTCTAATAATTCTGGCTGAAACGTCATAGTGTACACCGTATCTGTACTACTTGCAGGCATACACACCTCTATCTCCAATCTTTCAAACTCTTTGTATAATTCCTCAGGCATTGTCAACATACTGATTTTCTCCTTCCTACTTAAAGCGTCCGCCACCACGTTCGCCTTCCCGGGATGATAGTTGATGGTACAATCATAATCCTTGAGTAATTCTAACCATCTTCTCTGTCTCATATTTAGCTCCTTCTGGGTGAAGATATACTTCAAGCCCTTATGGTCTGTATAAAATTCACACTTTTCCCCATACAAATAATGTCTCCAAATCTTCAAGGCGAAAACAATCGCGGCTAATTCTAAGTCATGAGTAGGATATTTCTGCTCGTGAGGTTTTAATTGTCTCGAAGCGTAAGCAATTACCTTACCGTGCTGCATTAGTACACATCCCAAACCTTTGTGAGATGCATCACTGTAGATCACAAAATTTCCTTTTTCATCTGGAAGTGTCAACACAGGTGCAGTCACCAATCTCTTCTTCAATTCCTGGAAACTTTCTTCACACTTCTCATTCCACACAAACTTTTCATTCTTCCTTGTCAACTTTGTTAGTGGGGTGGCTATCTTCGCAAAGTCTTGAACAAATCTTCGATAATATCCCGCCAATCCTAAGAAACTTCGAACTTCTGTGGGTGTTTTAGGTCTGTCCCAATTCATCACGGCTTCAATTTTAGCAGGATCCACCTTAATCCCTTCACTGCTGATGACATGCCCTAAAAACTGCACCTCTTTCAACCAAAACTCACATTTGGAAAATTTCGCATACAATTTCTCTTTCCTCAACGTTTCTAAGGCTATTCTCAAATGTCCTGCATGCTCTTCTTCGGTCTTCGAGTATATCAGAATATCATCTATAAACACAATCACAAACTTATCCAAATACTTCTTGAAGACTCTATTCATTAGGTCCATGAACGCTGCTGGTGCATTAGTTAGCCCAAAGGCCATTACTAAGAACTCGTAGTGCCCATACCTAGTTCGAAACGCTGTTTTTGGAACGTCTTCCGGTCTAATCTTTAATTGAAAATATCCTGACCGCAAATCAATCTTCGAGAAACAAGTTGCTCCTTTCAACTGATCAAATAAATCGTCAATTCTTGGCAAAGGGTATCTATTCTTAATGGTCAACTTATTTAATTCCCGATAATCGATACACAATCTCATACTTCCATCCTTCTTCTTTACAAATAATACCGGAGCTCCCCACGGCGATACACTAGGCCTAATAATACCTTTCTCCAAAAGATCTTGCAATTGAACTGCCAATTCCTTCATCTCTACAGGTGCCATTCGATAGGGAGCCTTTGACACTGGTTCAGTTCCTGGGGCTAAATCGATGGTAAATTCTATTTCTCTATCCGGAGGTAAACCGGGAAGTTCATCCGGAAAAACATCAAGAAATTCATTCACCACTGGAATTTCCTCTATCTTAGGCACCTCTTGACTAGTATCCATGACATAAGCCATATAGCCCTCGCATCCTTGCCTCAACAACCTCTTTGTTTGAATGATCGACAACAATCTCCTAGTCTGCCTCTGACCCCTAAAGGTAACTTCTACATTATCAGAGGGTTTAAGGATCACCTTCTTATTCTTACAATCAATTTGGGCATTATTCTCTGTTAACCAATCCATCCCTAAGATAACATCAAATTCACCTAACTGAAAGGGTATCAAATTAGCGTAAAAACAATGCCCTGAAATATCAATCTTGCAACGAGGACACACTTGAGTAACCGGAATTCGTTCTGAATTAGCTATTTCTATAACTATAGCCTCACGTAACATGCATACCTCACAATTTAACCTTTGAACAAATTCTTTGGATATAAAGGATTTCGTAGCCCCGGAATCAATTAACACTTTAGCTTGAACAGAATTTACAGGGAGCGTACCTGCTACCACATCCGAATTCTTAATAGCTTCGTTCAGAGTCATGTTGAAAGTCCTCGCCACTGGTCTGACACTTGCTGTTGGGGGTGCTTCAATTGCTTGCAGTATTGGATTAGCCAGAACTGGAGGTTTCACTACAGGTACTTTACAGTCTTTCATTATATGCCCTGGCTTCCCACAACGGTGACACACAATTCCTGCCTTGCATTCCCGAGCATAATGACCTTTTTGATTACATTTGAAACACGTCACCTCCAACTTTGTACACACCCCTGGATGCCTCTTCCCACAAGTCTTGCACTCTGCCAAGGGTGGCCTAACCAATTTCTGTTGACTCGCATCTTGAATTCTATTTCCTTGGCCCCCATTCCCTGATCCCGGCTTCTTAGGGTTCCCATACTTCCCTGGCTGGAATCCTGGCTTTTTATTTGGCACATTCTGAGAACTGCCTTGCTCTTGTCGTTCCCCCATTGACCCAGCCTTTCTTTTCTTTCCTTCTTTTTCCTTGAAGTATAATTCGGTTTCTCCTTCAGCTATCATGGCCTTTTGCACCACTGCTGCATAAGTCTCCAACTCCAAAACTGCTAGTTTAGTACGAATCCACGGTTTCAATCCTTGTTGAAACCTCTTAGCCTTCTTCCTCTCCGTGTCCACATAGGCCGGAGCAAACCTAGCTAGTTCAGTAAACTTGGTTTCATATTCTGTCACCGACATTTTCCCCTGTTTCAACTCCAAAAACGTCATCTCCATCTGGTCTTTCATATAGTCGGGGAAATACTTTTCCAAAAATAGCTCCGTAAACCTTTCCCAAGGAATCACCTCAGTAGCTTCCAACATCTTCACCGACTCCCACCAGTAAGTAGCTTCATTCTTCAAGAAATAACTTACATATTCGGTTTGTTTGTCTGCTGGGACCCCCACCAGTGCAATGGCTTTTTCCATCTCTTTTAACCAAGACCTCGCCTCCACCGGGTCCGCTGTTCCTTTAAACTCAGGGGGTTTAACTGCCTGGAAAGACTTAAAAGTAACCACCGGAGGAACAGGTGGCTGCTGCTGCTGCTGCTGTTGTTGCTGTTGTTGCTGTTGTTGCTGTTGTTGCTGTTGAGCCAACAACTGCTGCTGTAATTGCTGCTGTTGCTGTTCCAGAGTAGCAGTCTGCTGAACAAGAGTTTGTAATATTTGTGCTAAGGCAGGGTCCATCTGACCAACAGGAGGTGGATTAGCTTGTTCACCCTGATCGGGGGTTCGGGTATTTTGTTTCTTCTTTTTGGGAGGCATATTTCTGAAATCAATGAACAATTATATTAGATTTAGGTTCAGAAAATAATAGCTCAAAATGATCCAACTTAAACAAACAATGCATATATTACTGAAAAGTAATTTGAGGTCTCCAACCAATATTCCGGTCAACAATTGATTCACAAGGTGCAATAGGATATCAATCCAAGGTTACACAAGGTATTCACAAACGTTCAATAGGTGCAATAAAGAAACAATAGTCATAATGCTAAGGTCAAACATAGTATCGAAAGTAAAAACTATGCTAGAAAGAAATGATGCTGAAGGTAAATATGAAACGAGCAGTAAATAAGATGCTTAAGTAAATGACAGTATAAGGAAATTTAACACAGTTCTGCGAAAGTGATAATGACATATATAGATAGATCTGATACAAGCGTAAGAACAACGCTTCGATAAGGGTACAACATAATACTAAAAGAGAAGACTGCTAACATCTAGTCACAGTACAACAGATATATACAACAAAACTGGTCGCACTGCAAATCCTGACGTACTACTACTGCCATAACATGCCTCTAAATACCACATCATCATACTACCCTAATCATCACTGGTCATCATCGTCATCCGACTCTCCCCGCCAAGCTGATCCCAGAATGCTCTCCAGCTCTGCCGTCACCAGACCTAGAGTCACCTGCTGTGTCACAAATGCCGGCTCATCTCGGGATCTAATCCGTCCCCGCCTAATGACAACACGTCTAAGAGCTCGTACTCGCCTCCGGACATCCTCCAGCTCAGCTACCGCTCTATCTCGATCTCTAGCCCGGTCCTCCTCCCCAGCCCTCATAGCCCTCAACTCTGCCATCTGCCCTAAGAGATAGTCCCTCTCTCGGGCCACTCGCTCGTACACATGATATGGAACAGGCTGAGGAGTGTACTGATATGCTGGCCCATTCACCGAGCCCTGCGATCCTACGAACGGCTGCATAACCCCTGGGGAAATCTGCTGTGGTACAGAAGCCCCTCCTTCCGGATCCTCGTCCGGGTCTGAATCGGAACCAGAAGCAGGTGCCTGAAGTATACATATATATATATATATATATAGTTAGACTTCCTATCTCTCACGAAACAATCCTAACCTTTCTCATAACTCTATCCCGACTCCCCACCTAATTGTTTCAGTGACTGTGACCTGTGGCTCTGATACCAACTTGTAACACCCTCACTGGCCAACAATAATAATATAAACTTTTATACTCAATTAAATATTAATATAGAAGAAATTTTAGAAATTTCGGCATGATGTAATCATAAACCGGACTAACCACCTGCTCAAACAACTAAGTATAACTAAAACAGTCCACATGCACAAGATATACTAATCCATAAGGAAATAAAACCATACCAACCCAGACCACTCACAGGTCACTGTATGAAACAACTACCAATAGCTATTACAACCCAGAACTGAATCAAATAATATACAACCCATTAATTATGATAATCTGCCTACAAATACAGACATAATATAAACAGAGATATATGCTCACTACCCATCCAACCACCTCAACCCTCTGACTGCCTCGGTGACTACCCCAACCAGACGGGCCACTTCTTCTAGACATCTTCCGGCTTAGCTGAGGAAACAGAATTAGCAAGCAAGTGAGCCAAAGTGCTCAGCAAGTATGTATATATATATGATTAAAACAATAACAACTGAAATGTCTGCAAGATTGTCAGGGATTAACAATCAACATTATATAAGCTCGACTGAAAGTTCATCTTTTGTCTGAATCGTAAAAATAGAAGAGGATTGGACTATCATGCATTTTTATAAATAAAAACAATTATAAGGTTAGGCTGCTGATCAGTCACGCACTAACCCCGGACAAACGCACACAGCAATGTCCTTAATGGATCCATGGCACACATTGGCCTTAATAATTTCTGACCACGAATCTGGTCCGACCCTTACGGTCCACATTTTAAGAAAACTAACAGTCCAATCCTAACTAAACATCAGGTGTCGGAACAATCGACCACCTCAACTGCCAAACACCCTGGACACTTTCGTTCCAGGTTAACATCTCAAATCTCACCAAATAGAATAAGGTCGGGTAATCTCTGAAGTAAATATCGACAAGTTTGATATGGCAAAAAGGGTATTATTTTAAGTCAAGCTACTAAAGGATCAACGAAAACGATATAATCAACCTGGGGTATAACAATTGAATATTCATAATTAATGGAAATTACCAGAGCAGTTATATCAAGGATAAATCAATTACATAAGAATCAAGTTATGATAATCATAATTCGCTGGAAATATAAGTGAAGCGGTTTACTTGAAAGAGAGGTGGAACAATATACTTGCAAGGGATATGGATGTAATTAATTCACTAAAAGAATCAACAATTCAGTAGAATCAATTTGGGGTATAACAATTATGTATTCGAAATTTCAGGAAATTAACAGAACAATTATAGCAGGAATAATTCGAATGAGCATATGAATCAGGTTTTATAACCATAACTCATTTAAAAGATAATTGAAACAATTTACTTGCCTTAACTAGACAATCACAGAATCCGAAGTGTCTTTACGTCCTCAGCTTTAGCCTTCCCTTTATCCACGGAATCTACACACAATATAGTACTATTTTAGAATTCTGCTTAATATTCGCTAATCAATATAAACATTCCACTTAGTCTACCCCTGCGAATAGTCTCCTAATTATATTTATTTAATTATATAATATCAATATATAAGCCACAGACAAAAGTATTCAATCACAAAGGCACATTAACTCACAACTCATAATTTTTAGAATATAAAGCCCGACTCATAACTCATGCAAACTGTATAATCATACGTACTCATTATTAAGAAATGATCTTAATATTTTAGAAATATTTTGACGGCATCCCCTTTATACGAGGAACTACCAGTCGGGATACAGCCGACACAACCAACATAATCATCAATTAACAATTAAATCCATATTTCAAATAACGTTCCCAATCCATTATAATCTTAATCCATTACAGTTTAAATAATTAATACTAAATCGATAATAATAACAATTTATTATGTAAATATTAAATTTAAATACTTGGCTCAGAAAATCATCATCATCGCCAATTACCATCGACTCAATTTATTATTAATATCATTGTCGATGGGGCAAAGTTTCGAGGGTACCCAAAAATTCGGATTCCCGACCCGAAACTTCACTCGAATTTAAATATATAATTTCCAAAATTATTTTGAAAAATCACGAACCCAATATCAGAACTTTCCGAAATTATCGAATCAATACAGTCAACAATTCGAATTCCCAATTTTCAATTCCTGCCACAATTCATGTCAACAACATACAGCCGTGTAAACAAGTACAAGGGAATAGTAAGTGAACCAATTCACCATTAACCTCAAGACCTGCGATATTCAAGAATTAATCACAGGATATAGACCACCCATCAGCCATAGGAACACACACACACTCTGTTATCACTACACACACACACGCAGCAACATATAACACCACATTGCAGTGACAGTAAATTCGAATACAGGGGGTTAGCACAATCCCATAGCAGAACCAAGCTCGAAACTGAGCTCGGAACAAAGAAACACGCCTGTACATACTCAATGTTGCACACACACAACCTCCGTTACACACACACACACTGCCATAACCACACACACACACGAACAGGGGAGGGAAGAGGGTTTAAGTCACCACCGAATCATCAATAACCACTAAATACCAGTTCAAATGAGCACACCTAGCTGCTCATCTCCGCACGCGCAAACATACATAGACACACGGCAGAATTGATGAGAAACAAGTTTGATTTATAATAATACAGTGCACACCAGTTGCAACCACCACTTACCAGCACGAGGGGGAAGTGAAAATTGAAGGGAGAAGTCGAGATTGTGAGGGGAAGAGGAAGATGATTTGGGATTGTTTAAGAGAAATGGAGAGGGTTCGAGAGATGCCGAGAGAAATGAATTGTGAGTTCTGGAAACTCAATTAGGGATTTTAAGTGAAAAGATTTGGGGATGTAATAAAAGTAGATTTTTATTTTATTTTCTAGGATTTTTAGCTTAAAATTTATTAAAATAAATCCTAAAATTACCAATAAAATCAAAATAGGTGGAATACTAAATCTTAAAATTTTAAAAAGACAAATACAAAATTACGATCACCCACATATTTTTAAAATATTTTTAGGATCAAAAACGAATTAAATATGGATTTTACAAGATTAAATCCTTAAAGTGAAACTTAATTCATAAAATCATTTTTAAAATCCTTAAAAATCAAAACAAATCCATATAATATTTTTAAAACTCAAATAAACTAATAAAGTTAATAATACAAAAGATTTCATAATTTTTACTAATTCTGATGATTTTATAAAATTCTCAGAAAGTAAATATAACGAAATTAAATAGGAAATAAATCCCAAAAATGTAATTAAACAGTCGGGCTTACATAACACGTATAAAACACCAACCAGGCCTCCAAATATTATTCCACAATTATAATACTTCTCAACCAATTCACACACCACATAATTTATTTAATATAAAATAGATAACTCTTAATAATTAAATATTCTGAAATATCTAAGGCGTTATATGCCATGCATTTACGGAAATGATGCCAGTATAATATGAACGATGAAGTTACAAGGTAACTTAAAGTATTTGTTTGTAGAAATATCTGCTACATTAAAAATAAGCGAGATATTCTCATTGTTATTAAGAAGAGGAACTTGCATGAAAAGGTTGCAATTCCAGTTATGAACACTTTTCCAGCTCTGCCAACAGTAATCATGTTGCAGGAGATAAATAAGTTTGGATGATGAACCAATGATGGAGTATTCACCGCGCCCGCTGTTCCAATCTTGATGATCAGTCGAGATCGTACAGCTCAATTTAGATTTACTACCGGTAGAAGGAAGAACTGACGGCTTTACTTGTATACCGCCTTACTAGCTCTCCCCGGCCAACGGTTGGGCCAAAGGGGATGGACCGACGCTACTCGGCCTCTTACACGACTCCTAGTTCAAATAGAATTCATGATTCTGAATGTAACGTTCGTCCCCCTTTCCCCAAGTATAATACTTGTTGATAAGACTACACAAAGTAGTCGTATCTAGTTGGAAAGGAAAATTTACCAATAACTCCCAAGCTATTACTTGGTAACGGATATCAACTTGTTCCAACATCTTACCCCTCGAAAGATGAGAAGGTAAACAATGACTTAATAAGTCAATAGCATCCGAGTTGCGAGTGGAGATAATACTTTATGACCGGGAAGTCGACAAGATAAATAACATTTTCCAAGTAAGGTTCCCTTATTATTAGAGAGGTAGACTCAAAGAAGAATGATGTCTGAGAACCTTTCTTGATATAAGATTAATAATAATATGACTCCGAAATATTTTTCGTAATAATCGAAGAAGATAAACCTTATTGAGGTTATTATAAGTATGGAATAAATATTCAGAGAATATTTATTGAGTTAAAAATATTTAAAGAATATTTAGGAATATGAAAGAATATCTTTAATCAGAGTATTTCTCAAATAATTCTTGAAGAAATATCGAGAGAATATTTATTGCATAATTAAATATTCAAATGAATATTCAAAATAATATTCATTAATTAATAAGACCTGAAAGGAATATTTAAAATATTTAAAATAATATTCGATGATTAAATAGAACCGTGGATGAATATTCAAAATAATATTCATAATTAATTAGGAATTTAAATGAATATTGATAAAGTAATATTCATTTAATGAATAATATTCTAAATGAATATCAAGTAATATTCATTTAGTAATCCAAGCTTTAAGGGAATATTCGAGATAAGACTCGATAAATAAATCAAGTTTCATATGAACATTAAAATAATATTCGACAGGTAATTACTATCTTAAATGAATACTCAAAAGTAATATTCATTTAATGAATAATATTCTTAATGAATATCCAAATAATATTCATTTAGTAGTCCAACCTTTAGAAAAATATTCGAAATAATAATAGCTAAATAATTCGACTCTGAATGAATATTAAAAATATTATTCGTCGAATAGTTACGTTCAAATAATTATTTGAAGTAAGGATCGTTAAAATAAATAATCTCGAACGAATATTCAAATAATATTCGTCGCCCGAATAATGGAAAATATTTACTAAAATATTTTCCTCCGAGGTAATCTCGATATATCAAGAAATATTGACTCCCGGTCTATATTTGATGAATAAGATGTATACGCCCTTCTATGAGGGTCTTACAATAACCGGCTTATAGTTGATACGATAGCTATCTAATTTATAAGCCAATAACAATCAGGGAACAAGCATAATGATATAACTTGAAAGTAGGCATGCATGCTATGGCATATGTATAACAGAAAACATATATATAAATTTATTCAATTACAACAACAGCCTAAAAGAAGGGAATTGAAACTTGCCTGGTAGTCGAGTACGGTAAGGGGTAGTGGTAGCGGGTCCCGGTTCAGCTTGGTGATCTATAAATAGCCAAGGCATTCGGGATTAATCACTTAACATATTAAAAGTTAAGTTATACTTAATTCGAAACAAGTTCTCGAGTTATCTCGTTATACCCCTTTTAGTGGATTCCTTTTTATCACTGATCCGACCCGACATTCGTTCGTTAATACGACATGTCACTGTACTTATAATTGGGACATACTTAAGTCATATGAGTTCTAAGGTCGATCGTTACGAACCAATATTATACTCCGAGTTTTATCGCCCGCTTTCTAAGTGTTTTACCGAAGTTATAAAAGAGTGGTCTTTTAGGGGTTCGTTCGCGTTTAACCTCGACTCGAACATTTTTAATAAATCGAAAAATGATCCTTTTGACATACGGTTTTCTTTCACACCTTCCTTTTTACCTCTATTATTTATTTACCAAGATTCGCCATGACGTTACATAGTTTACGAGGGTTCAATTTCAGTTACGAACTTTCGTTTACGGATTCGAACTACTTTTAGTAATTTGGTCATAAATCCTAAACCGTAAGTCTGTTTCACGTGAACTTTATATCAAAACGAAGCTTAGAACATTACCTATCCTATCATGGTAGATAAGGTCTCTGGACAGTAGGGTTTTGACATGGAAAATGGCATACAAAACATGGTATTGTAAAATCGGACATTATAACGGCTGTAAATCGAATATCTACCAATTTCGAATCTTCCCATGAACATGGTATCCAACCCAAACAACATATACATGATTTATATACATGAACTGAGGCCAAGAAATGCCTTTCCGTTCATCTAGCTATTTTCATCATTTATCCAAGATCCATACATAATCATGCTTATAATCTTAACATAACCATAACTAAGCTATATCTATCATAAACATACTTAAATCTCAAACAAGGGTTAGGGTTTCAAGAGCTTTATACCTTCCTTAGATAGTGATATAGCCTTACTAAGCCTCGTATTGTCCTTAGGAGTGATTAAGCTTGCTAGATCAACCATGAAAAATCAAGAAAACCAAGTTAGTACATGATGAACACTATTCATCCTCCTCTTGTTTGATTTTTTTGAAAATGGAAACAAAGGATTTTGGTGCTAAGATTTTGAGGAGATAAGTTTTATGAAATATAAGTCTCACCTTAAAAATTTCAAGAACAAACAATGGTGGGAAGGTTGAGTTTGGATTTGGAATTAAGGTGTTGGCCGAATGGAATTTTCAAGGGGGGGGGAGAGTTGCTTGGTTTCTTTTGTTTTCTATGGTTTAATCTCATCCACTCTCATCCACTTACAACATAATATCTTGTATAAAGTCACTTTATTAAAGTGATGAGGTGTTGGATGATGAAATGGCAAGACAAGTGTTGGTTTTATGGTGGTTTAGAGCTTAACTAGGTAGTTACTTTGCTAAGTACTTAGTTCTTCCTCTAAGGTGCTAGTTCCTTGCTTCTAGTTTAGTTACTAGATATTTTATACTAGTAGCTTGCACAAGACTCTTGCTTCCTCTGCTTGTTTCTGTGTCCGGTTATTGCCCGTTTCGATTAATCGTTCGTAGGAATATTTCACGGATTTCTAATTAGGGTTTACCGGGAATCCTTTTTAATATTAATACTTTCATTCTCCATCTTTTATTCTAACTTTCCAATTTATATTCCTTAAATCCATTCGTTAAATACTTAAGGCTATCAGTGTCCAGGGAACTCTCGGAGAAAATAAAAGTGCGGTTTTTCAGAATCCGACAGCTTTTACATACACTTATTTTCCCCCTGGATCACTAATACGAACTCGGAAATCCGTTCCGAATACTTCTATATAGTGTCGTCTCATATTATTCTATATTCCCACCAAAACACTATTCATTCTGTATTCTTTACTTGTTCTCTTAGGGTTGTATAATTGTCCGTATTCTCTTTCGATCGTTCCTTAACCTTTTTACGGAAGTACTGGATTAATCGTTATCGATCTGGATGACATGAGAGTATTCTCTTGCTTGAAGTTGCCATATCTTATTCCCTTAGAAGATAGATTATTCTTACCTATGTTGTCACCCTTTAGCATTCTTCAAGACATAAACATAATAAAGTCGAATTCCATTCATTCTTTCCAAATATCAATTATTACCTTGTGGCCGTATCCACTATTCATTCTTACATCATTAAATACATAAAAGTTTTAATTCCACCCAAAATCTGGGTTCTTACACTATCCATTCAGCAAAAAAAAAAAACTGTTCATGATGACGTCACTGCTGACATTGTCAGTGAACAGTATTTATTTTTTTTTGCTGAATGGAAAGGGGATAAAAAAATAAGAATTTTTTTGTATTGGATACCCCTGGCGGGGCCATTGGATCTACTGGAATATATGATTCCATAGTGTTCTTTATATAAGAGTGTTCTTTATGGAGCAATGGCCTATATATGGGAGCAGGTCCAGAATCACGGATGGACAACCACCCGGCGCAATGTAACATTGCTCTAGGCGCAATGTTACATTGCGACAGGTCTGGATGGAAAATAAGCTTGGAGCAATGTTACATTGCACACGGAGCAATGTAACATTGCGCCTGGGGCAATGTAACATTGCTCCTGGTGCAATGTAACATTGCCCCAGGTTCATTATATTTTTATTTTAATATAATATAAACTTAATGAATAATTCTTTTTGAATATGATTTCAAAACTAATCTTAGTAACCACAACTAATTACTAAATTATAAATATGTTTATATAATTAAAAGTAAAGCAATTGATTATTTATTAATAATTCTTATATTTTTGTATTCGAATAAGAAATGTGTAAGTTAAAATATGATTAAGACCTTATCAATTCAATTAGAGTGTTATTTAATTGAGTTTAAGGTTAAGTAATTTTTAACTCGCGACTTAATAAAATAAAACTCTAACTGAATGATAAGTCTCAATAATATGTTAACTTATAATTGTTTCAACTTCTTGAGAATGAACTATCATCTACATTACTACTATCGTCTGTTTTTCAACGAGTGGGTACCTCTAGTTTGTACATATCAATTTACGATTATTTAAGTTAAAGATACAAAATACAAAGTGTTATTTCAAACAAAAATCACAACTAAATATTCAAATTAATTGAATTGAATTTTTATTCAAATAATTGTTTCACACATTTTGAGTATTTTTCGATTTATTTTGCTCAAAATTTAAAGTACATAAGAAATAAAAATATTTATAATGCGGTATTAATGATATTTTGAATTTTAAATTAATATATATTCATTTTAGGTATAAAAAAAAAACATGTAGCAATGTTTCAATGCTCCTGGGGCAATGAAACATTGCTCCAGGTGTTCCTAACGCAATGAAACATTGCTCCAGACGCAATGAAACATTGCTCCAGTAAAATATATAACTTGCAATATATGAGGCTGGTGTTCGTGGTGGTGGGTGACTGCATTAATGCATTAATGCCTACCTGGAGCAATGTTTCATTGCTCCAGAGCAATGAAACATTGCTCCAGCCCTGAACCACTTAACTTCAACCGAGCAATGAAACATTGCTCCAGCCCTGAACCACTTAACTTCAACCGAAACATTACTTTATAAATCAAAAATTCTTCCAACATCCTTAAAACATTCTCCTATCCTCCCAACATTCTCTCATTCTCCCAATATACTTAAAAATTCTTCCATTCTCCCAACATCCTTAAAACATTCTCCCAAGATTTTTTTTCAGATTTCGAAGTGCAATTTTGCTCATCATTTGGAGGTCAAATATCATCAAAAAAGGTTAGTTTTCTAATTTTATGACTTCATTTTTATTTCATGATTCTAGTTCATCTAGTGAGGAGCATAATGATTATGATTATGAAATTGTTACGCCCGTTGGAAAAAATCTGGTTTTTCGAAAATTATTTTGTGATGAAATACTAGATGTTGATGCCTATGATAATGTGGGTAAGGAAAAGATGAATGTGGATGATGATGATAGGGAAAAAATGATGTTAATAAAGGTAAAAATAAGATGAATGTAGAAAATGATGATGAAGATTATAATGATGATGATGGTGATATTAAAATCGGAAACGAAAATTGTGGGTTTACATTTCGGAATATTAATGATGTTTTGCCAAGTGGTGTAGGTATGATTTTCGATACATTAGATGAGGCGACAAAATTTTATAGGGATTATGGTCGAAGTGTCGGATTCGAGATAATAATTAGGAATACTCATAATCATTTAGGAACTAAGGATCCATCATCCCGATTTTTATTATTGTTTTTCGAATTTTAAATGAAATATTTAGAATAAAATATTTAAAATCTCATTTTTTTTTTTAAAAAATGGAACTATTAGTGGATTTCATTTGAGAAACATATACTATTCGTTTACTCCATTATCAGATGTGGCATTCCTGGCCGGGTGGTTTGATACGTTTGGAAACTTCAAAGTTAGGCGTGCTTGGGTTGGTGCAATTTAAGATGGGTGACCCCTGGAAAGTCCAAATTTTTTTAATTCATTCCCAATTTTTTTATATTTTTCGCTCATAAATATGAACTTATTATTTTTTTTAAAATGCAAAAGGGGGATAATCTTTTTCTCGAATTTTAAATTAAATATTTGGAAGAAAATTTAATTTTATTATTTTTTTCGAATTATAAATGAAATATTTAAAATAAAATAATTAAAATATTATTTTTTTAAAAAAATGGAACTATTAGTGGATTAAAATATTATTTTTTTTTAAAAAATGGAACTATTAATGAATTTCGTTTGAGAAACATATACTATTCGTTTACTCTTTTATCAAATGTGGCATTCCTGGCCGGGTGATGTGATACGTTTGGAAACTTCAAAGTTAAACGTGCTTAGGTTGGTGCTATTTAAGTTGGGTGACCTCCTCGGAAGTCCAACTTTTTTAATTCATTCCGAATTTTTTTTTATTTTTTAAATTTTAATTCGTATATTTGGAAGTTAAAAAAAAACGGTATATTTGGAACAAAATACAATTTTATTTTAATATAGTTTAAATTTAATAAGTAATTCTTTTTAAATATTGGTGAACCCCTGGGATTTTTTTTTTATAATTTTTTCTCATAAATATGAACTTATTATTTTTATTATTTTTTGAAAATGCAAAAGGAGGATAATTATTTTTTCCGAATTTTAAATTATATATTTGGAAAAAAAAAAGAATTTTACAGTTACATTGAAAAAATAATTTTAAATGGTATATTTGGATGTTTAAAAAAACGGTATACTTATTTGGAACAAATTTTCCTGTTTTACTTGGATCAATGATACATTGCGCCAAGTGCAATGATACATTGCTCCAAGATACATTGCTCCTGGTGGTTCCCAATTTTGTAGCAATTCGTGGTTGTGGAAGGGCACCTATATATATATATGAGTTGCACTCTATGAAGAACACCTTATATGAAGAACAATAAAGAACACCATTATAACAATCATATTTAATCTAGTCTAAGAGTTCCGTCATGGCAACCAATACAAAAAGTTCTTATTTTTTTACCCTCTATCCATTCAGCAAAAAAAAAATTCACTGTTCATGATGACGTCACTGCTGACGTCGTCAGTGAACAGTGAATTTTTTTTTGTTGAATGGAAAGAGGATAAAAAAATAAAAAAAATTTGTATTGGGTGCCCCTGGCGGGACCATTGGATCTATTGGAATAAATGATTCCATAGTGTTCTTTATTATTCTTTATATAAGAGTGTTCTTTATGGAGCAATGACCTATATATATATATATATATATATAGAGTTGCACTCCATAGCAAACACCTTATATAACAAACAATAAAGAACAACTCATATCTAATATAATTTAAGAGTTCCGTCATAGCACCCAATACAAAAAGTTATTATTTTTTTACCCTCTAGCAAACCAGCAAAAAAAAAAAATATTGAAAATTTACTGTTCACATGATGACGTCATGATGACGTCATCACGTGAACAGTAATTTTCATTTTTTTTTGCAGACTTGATAGAGGGTAAAAAAATAATAACTTTTTGTATTGGGTGCCCCTAGCGGGGCCAAATGATCTAATAGATCTAAGGTGTTCTTTGTTGTTTGTTATATAAGAGTGTTCTGTATAGAGTAAAGGCCTATATATATATATATATATATATATATATATATATATATATATATATATATATATATATATATATAGAGGGCTACTCTAGTGAGACCATTTTATTGTGAGAACTGCACATTGGGCCATAAATCAAGCCCAATAACCAAACCGGTAGGATCCTTACTTGTCACCATCTACTCATTATCCTTTCCTGCACTATATGACAATCAAAATCGCCAACATAACCACTATTGCAACATCACCGTGATTTCCATCATCACTAATCGTAAAATAACCATCACCTCCGCCACCACACCACCATTTATACTCCATCGTCACCATATGGATCACCAAATTTGAATCCAAATCAATATTATAGAACACATCGTCATAATCACCCTACACTATAAGCTACTCAATCACCAAACCCATATTTAAATCACCGATATTTTAGATCACAATCGATACCAATTGCTACGTAATCACCAAACTAAAGTTTTGATCCAGAATTTAAAGACAAATCACCAATTTTACACCCAAATCACAAAATATTCTGGGTAGAAAATCACCAAAAAATCAGAATTAAGTTCGTAATAGTATCAAATTCACCAGATCTGAGTCATCGTCACCATTTCCCTAGCCTATACAGTCACTATCGTGCTCATCGATTGTTAGTAGCCCCTCATCGTGTTGAACTAAAATATTTTTGATCCATGACATCTTCTTTTTCTTTTATACCTTCAAAAGCTTCGTCGAAGATTCCGTCGTAATGGTCTATAATCGACATCAGGGAGATGAAAGTCTAGACGAAATATGATTTTGAAAAATTTTAAAGCATGGATGAGGGGTGTTTCAATGTCGAGTTTTTAAAATGATAGAGTTTGATATTACAAGGAGAGAGAGTGAGAGAGAGAGAGAGAGAGAGAGAGAGCGAGAGAGATGGAGAGAGAAGAAAGGCAGGGAAAGATAAGAGGTAAACTAAAATTTTGATCTAGAATTTAAGGACAAATCACCAATTTTACACCCGAATCACCAAAAATTATGGGCACAAAATCACATAAAAAAAACCAGATTTAAGTTCATAATAGTATCAAATTCACTAGATCTGAGTCATCGTCACAATTTCTCTAGCCTATACAGTCCCTATTGTGCTTGTTGATTATTTGTAGACCTTCATCGTGGTGAACTCAAATTTCAATTGATCTATGACATCTTCTTTTTCTTTTATACCTTCAAAACCTTCGTCGAAGATTCCGTTATAATGGTCTATAATCGATATTAGGGAGATGAAAGTCCAGGGTGAAATATGATTTTGAAAAATTTTAAAGCATAGAGGAGGAGTGTTTCAATGTCGAGTTTTTAAAATGACAGAGTTTGATATTACAAGGAGAGAGAGGGATAGAGAGAAAGAGAGAGAGAGAAAGGGAAGGAGAAAAGAGAAAAACGTTTAAAATTATGGGATAATAGGTGACAAGATGCAGGTAGCTGAGAAATAGTAATGTGTGTGGTGTAGATTAAAAGGTCTTTATACAAGACCAACTCATCACTTCACATTATCTGGATCCAAAAAACCAGTCAAGATATGATATATTGGTCATATCACTGTAGCAACTGAAATCTTTTTTGCATAAACACAAGAAAAATAAATCTGATTCTAAATTGTGAAGCGAAGAAGAAATATGTGGATAAACGGAAGGTAGCTGAGAAATAGTAATGTGTGTGGTGTAGATTAAAAGGTCTTTATATAAAATAGAAAGGGCTGAGATGAATTCTCAGTTCTCATTTTAATTAGGGGTCTCATTTGAGCACTTGCCTATATATATATATATATATATATATATATATATAGGGACTACTCCAATACAAACCTCCTTAAAATACAAACCTACAAACCAAGCATAATCTAATATTTCAAGCTAATCTAATGACCAAACTAGGGGTACCCCAATACAAAAAACGTTTAAAATACTTGGCTCTATCCAACAAAAAAAAAAAATCACTGTTCACGTGATGACGTGGCAGTGGATTTCACTGGTTAACGGTGCTTCGCACCTTCTTGTACGGCGCTTCGCGCCTTTATCATTCCAAAGTTGTAAGAAATGACAATCAATGGTAAAGGCAATAGACGATTAACGGGTGTGCCGAGAGCCTTCGGCCCTCATGACTACCAAACTCATCCGTTTACTGTCTTAAATGCTTCGCATTTCCACGGCAAGATTTTTTTATTTTTTTATTTTTTTTTGTTGGATAGAGCCGATTATTTTAAGCATTTTTTGTGAAGGTACCCTTGGCGGGAACCTTAGAATAGATGAAATATAATTAATTTAGTGTTGGTTTGTAGGTTTGTATTTTAAAAGTGGTTTGTATTTGAGCACTTGCCTATATATATATATATATATATATATATATATATATATATATATATATATAATACCTAGCAACTGCATTCTGCAAATCATAGTTATTTAAGTAGCATCTGACAATTTCAATACTCTTTAATTAGGCAATGCCACAAGACAATTTAAGATCAGTTGTATACAAATCATTTGTCACTTGTGATGATCCCAGAGGAGTAGTTGATTGCAGGACAGTTAGAAAATCAAAGACTAATTCTCAAAAATCGGAAGAAAAGCTTCCACATCCAAAAATGTTGAAGAAGCTTAAGAATGCTACATTACAAAGGGAAAAGAAGAAAGAGATTGTTTCTAAAGGAGGCACGGAAAAATCACAGTCCTTCCAGTTACTGGAGGTATCCAGAGGAGCTCAAAAGCTAAACCAAGTGATAGATTCGTGGGCTAAGCATACAAGCTTTGATGGGCAGTGTAATGATATTGCAAATGACTTGTTGATGGGTGCTCTTGATCTACAAGATTCTTTAGTCATGCTTAGTAATTTGCAAGAAGCTTCCCAACACATGACAAAGTTGAAGAAAAACCACAAGGAAAAGCCTTGTGTAGGTAAAGCTGATGATGTGGGAGTTAAAAGAACTATTTCTGATAGATTCGGTAATCCAAATTACCAAAATCCAAGACTTTCTGATGATGGACCTTCAAGGGATTGCCACGAAGAGCTTCGAGAAGTTATCAGGAATAGCCTTGCTAGACAGAAATTGTTGCCACCAAATTCCTTCAAAGAGAGGACCTATATCCACAGAAGTAAAGCATTTTATAATGCGGATATGACCTCCACTAGTTCATCAACCATGTCTTCCATGGCTTACTCCCATGAATTTGCTTCTTCCGAAAGTACTAGTTCATAGAAAAATCCAGAGGTAAAGAAGCCAAGGAGCTCAAATTTGATTGCGAAGCTTATGGGTTTAGAAGAATTTTCATCAAAAGCAGTGCAATCTGCTCCGCAGAAGCAGCTGCACAGAAACAGTGGTCTAACTCAGAATCCAATCTTCGATATTGATATGCGGAAAGGAAGAAAGCCTCAGGTTGTTGGTCAAAAGGTGGATAGAGGTTGCATGACACTGGAAAATATTATTGATAGCATGCAGTTTAAAGGACTACTGAAAAGTAATCAAGATCAGACGTATCATCCTAACACTTCCGACACGGAAAGAAGGTTTAGCAATGATGCCTCACCTATCGTGATAATTAAACCTACACATCCAAGTATAGAAGCCGAAGAGCACTTTCAACGTCATTTGGTTCAAGAAAGAGCAGGTTTGGAGTCCAAGAAGAAACAAAAATTTCGGATAACAAAAGAAGAGACTACCTCCAAAATCATGGAGTATCACAGGGAAGATTTCAACTCTAATGAGTTACGCAGAAAGTTGCAAAGTGGAGAACCTGCAATGAAAAAGTTATCTCCCAAAAAAAAAAGCCAAGACAAGCAGAAAGGAATTTGCAAAACCACGAGGTGTAGAAGTCATTATTGGGAGAAAACAGTTCTCTAACAAAATGAATGCTTCTGTACCTGTAAGTTCTTTACCACAGAACGAGATAGTTGAGAAGAAAGTTGATAAGATTAAAAAGGATACAATTCGAAAAGAACAGGCCGAGACCGAAAGTGTGGAATGTAAAACTAAAAGTGTTCTGAGAAGTCCTGAGGAGGACAAGAATACCACTAGAAAACTAAAAGAGTATGAGACTGGATCCAACATTATGATGAAAAATTGTATCTCTCAGAAAACGAGCACCCCTTCTACTTCCAGAATAAAGCACAGAAAATCAGCTTTAACTTATGGTGGAAGTGATCAGAAAAGGAGTACAATTAGTATGCCTGTCGAGGAGCAGTCAACCGCTAATGTAAGTTTTCTTGGAAGTTGTAATTGTTCATTTATTATTCTTTTAAATTTCCTTTTCTTTCTTCTTGCTACCATTAACTTCATATATGTTTCCACAAAATTCTCTATAAATATATAGGAGTACTAGGTTAACATTAATAATAAGTTTGGTCATAAAGTTTAACAGAAATCTGAAAGTTGCAAAAACTGAATTCAGGTTCCAAGTATGATATTCAGTAAAGATAATAAGCTGACCAACTTAAAAGAGAACTCGAATAAGTCCATTATGGACACTGCGCCAGAGCTGCAACTTGTTACTGAAGAAGAGACTGATGTTGCTGCAGTTCTTATTCAGGGTGAGGAACAATTTCAGTGTCAGTCAATTTGGACTGACAATATGGCACTAGACTCTTTGTTAGTTTGTTTGATTATGTTTTGAGTACATCTCTGTTTTGACATCCATATGCACATGCGTCTGTAGGATGACATAGTTTTATACACATACATATGTATTAATGACTAGTTCTACATGATTTAGTGATATTCTGGGATCAAGGATCTGAATAATATGAGTTGTATTAATTACCATCATTTCATGAAAATGGTTAATCAGATCTCTGCACGTAGCACCTGGCTTGTAAATATCTAATGACTGAGAACTTGTAGTAGTAGTAGGGATTCAACCTACTATATGATAAAGAGCTCAAACTTGAAGAATGTTGGTTTATTGTTATGAACATGTTAGAGCTAATGGGTCTGTGGTCATACTTAGTAAATAAACCATTAAGGTTTTAGCATTTGCTTGAACAACGGAAGTGTGGTGACACTTTCCACCACCATGTAGTTCATTATCTTTTTCCATTTCTGTTAGTAGTGAAATAGAAATGTATTTAATCAAGTCTTATCAAGTGCAAGCATAAGGGTATGTGATTATGCTCACGTACTTCCTTGCAAAAAGATTTTGACCGCTTTAGTGTTTGATTGCAGAGAACTGTGATGACCGCTTCATTACACTCTGTAAAATTTAATTCTGCCAAACCCGTATAAGAATAACAATAAGTGTCCTGATGACTCAACAGATTACCACCAGCACGACCTGCAGGAAACCATTTTCTGTCAAACAGAAACAGCTTCAGATGTTACGGTATCCGGAACTCAAGAATCCCTCCAGTAAATTGAGCTGCCCAACAATTGTGATGCATATCAACCAATAGTCCTAGAAACGCTGACAAACTCACATGATAGTGGATTATTGGATTCTAAACTCCTATGGGACTGTGCCAGTGAACTAGTGGAAAGTCGAAGCCAGAGAGACAAATTACACACAGGCCCCTTATTGCATGTACCCATCAGTGATTCAAAAGTTTGCATGTCGAAAGATGAGGTAATGGAGGAAGTTGATAATGAGATCGAGAATCTGAGAAGTTGCAGTAATCATGGGGTGCATAGTGTTCCTGATGGAGATATTGTATTCTCTGTGCTGGAAAGAGATATTCTGTGCAAGGGATTGGCTGCGGGAGCATGGGATCTCGGTTGGAGGGAAGGGTTTACCAGAAATGAAGTTGAGCAAATAATTAGTGACCTGGATAGACAAGTAATAGATCAGTTGATTGAGAAGGTTCTCGCAGATCTTGTTGTCTAGCATTTTAGCAACTCATCATCATCTAACTTTGTCTGCTGAATTACTAAATCTAAGTCTAAGCAAATCCCATGTATGATATTGTTCATAGATTATAAATGGGTATACAATAAAAACTACGTATTTAACGAGTGCCCCTGAAGATGTCCGCTCTTTATATATAAGGCAAGAAATGTAGAAGGTAGTCCTTTTTGCTATACCATAGTAACATGCCATGGATTGTGCCAGTACATATATAACTGATAGATCAGTAGGCCTAATACAAAGATACGGAATCGTTGAAGGTTTTGAATACGACCTACCTGGTATATTCACTAGGAAATTTCCAAATTATTGTTCGTATGTTTCTCAACCTCATCTAAAAGAATGATCAAGTTACCTCTATGGCTCTATGGTTCTAAAAGAATGATCAAGTTAATTATTGTTCGTATTGCTCTTTGCATGAATTTTTAGTTTTGATAACAATTTACCAACGGAATGCCAACAAAAGTAAGAAACTAATAACACATGCTTTTTTTCTTTAATCATTTATTTATAGCCATTCTCTCTCCTAATCTAACACAACCTTTCGTCGCCCCTCCTCCGGCGATGGCTTCTCCACCGGCCGGAGGTCTTAATATCTTTATTTATAGCCATTTTAATACCTAGATCTATAAACTCCCCCTATTTTCGGAGTTCCGGTTCTCTTATCTTCGATTTGCGGTTTCAATTCAAATTTTTCTCTCGGATTAAAGCTTGGAGGACACTCTTTTTTCCCCTTGATCTTTTCTCCCACGGGATTTTAATCTTGCATGGTTTTTAACAAGGTCCTCCCTTGGCTATATCTTGGTAACGAGACTGGTTACCTCTTGCTTGCGGTGTAGTTTTCTTAGATCTAGGGATGTCAATAGTATAGTTTACTTTTTCTGTTCTAATGCTAAGTTTTCTTCGGAATGGTGTCGTATTTGTGTATGGCTAAGGTGGTGTCGTATATGGGCCTTGAAGTGTTGGCCGGCATTTGTGGAGCTCTTACAGTGGTGGTTGGCTGAATCAGGGTCGATTTTGTTGGTCATATCTGGTCCGTGGCCCCTCAGCGTAGTATCAATTACAGTCCCAGCCGCTGTGGCGGCGAACTGTGGACACTCGAGACAGTCGTATTGTTTAGGGTGTGGGGTTGTCTTTGTCGGGGTCGTTTATTGTGGTATGAAAAGGTTGGAGTTCGAGTTTGGCGGTTTCTGGGTAGCGTTGGAGGCTGGCTAACAGAATAGGAGTTCGAGTTTATTGTGCTAACAGAATTTCCCGTTGTTAACTTTAGTAACAAATTGCCAACGGAATATATTAAATTAGCAACGCTTTGCCAACGGAATTATTGATCACATAATTCCCATTGCTAACTTTAGTAACAAAGGGCCAACTAAAAATTAATGTTAGCAAAATGTTAGCAACACTTTACCAACCGATTTATTTGTTTGTAATTTTAGGTCAGTGACTATTTAATTGCCATTTCTTATTTTTGTAACCTGTGCATTTTTTCATATCAAAATAAAATAAAATAACAAAAAAAAAACTTTTTTTAATAACTAGCACTTCATTCGATAAAACAATTCAAAAGGACAGAGTTACAACATTCCTCTAGTCATAGAAAATAATGAAACCTTATTCATATCCAAATTACGCAAACCCAACAGCCAATTAAGTCTTGAACTAAAAACTACTTCACTACTATCTACATGGTCTTGCCCAAAGCATCATAGACAATATAATATATTAATTTTCTAACAGTCACCATCCTGACTGTCAACATCAGAATGAGGGGATCGACGATTTCGGCAAGTAGTAGCCTCCAAAATTATTGCTAGTTGATTTTCCATTGCTTTCACCCAATCCTTCATCTCTTTCAATTCTTGTTGCAGCTTTTGATCTTCTTCTTGGGCAAATGATGAGGTGCAAGGAGCAACTTCTGACGGATAAAACAGGTTCTGTGATGAACCAACTCTGTATACTCTCTTCTTCTTGTCAAACCCTCCTACTGCTTGAATAAATAATGAATTTCCTTCCACAGGCTGTCCAGACTTCAACTGCTGCTCACGAAGACTTTCAAATGTTTCCTGCATAAAGTTATACAAAATTAAGAAGGATTCGTTTAATTTCCCAACATGGTATATACCTTACGAAGTTATGGGTAAGATGTACTGATTAGTGGTTACTATAATATGACTTTTGTTAACCAGAAGCAGCAATGCAGCATTCAAGCAACAAGTTTACCAGTTACCGACCTTTCAGAACAATAAACGAATACTAGTCAACTACTAAACACCAAGAAAATCATTTCAATTAAATACAGCCCCATTATCAACATAATACGCCAATGTTTATTACTAAAAAGAAGCAAGTTCTCAACAATCTCGAAGCAAGTTCTGGACAATCTATAACAACTAATTACACAAAACAATTCATCTTCATACACAAGTGTCCCTTGTCCAAGTTTTCAAAATAGAAGGCACTACCATACTAAATTACTAACACACTCTACTACCTAAATTACTAAATTATCAGTTACCAACATCAAGCAACAAGTCCATCAGTTTTTATTATCTTCTTTAATCACTGTCAATCTATCGTCTACTTTACAAATTTACTTGAGATATAGTAGACAAGCAATATTATGGCATCAAGTAACAAATTAAGAAGACATAAAAAAGCTAGTGTCAAAATATAACTAAACCCGTTCTCTCTAAAAAAATTCAATTAAATTGAAAAAGGAAAAAGCGAGTGCTTTTATAATTTAAAATAGAGCTCAAGTCAAAACGTTGAATATGAGATCATATATGAAGTGAAACTAAACTAAAACTTATGGCAGGGAAAACAATTTCAGGATCAATGTATTCATGTAAAATAACTAAACGTACATTCTAAAAATTAAAAAATAATACTCACATATAGTTGTTGACTTTTTTGTCAATCCAAATTACTTCATCACTCGAATTCTTTTCATTCTCATCATCCTCATCATTTTTGTAGCTCAGTTTTTTTTTCTTCAAATTTCTGATGTGTGCCTTCCGAAATAATTCTACAGCAGTTGGATTACGCTTATACTGTATTTTCTGTAAAAAAAATATAAATTGCAAACTTCAGAGCACGACAATATCCATTTTAAGAATATAATCAATAATTCTACTATAATTGCATTGACAAGCTTACCATACGAGCTACCATTGTCCTATGAGAAGTAGACCCACTCGTATGTGTTGAAGGGCGACCATCAACTCCACTACAACGATTACCTTTCTGAATCGCTGAAATCTCTTTACATTTTGAAGTTTTCCAAAACTTAATCCAGCTTAAATAGACATTCATGCCAATTCTCTTATCTGGTGGTTTCTAATTTTCCCAGCTAGTATGAGCTATACAACAAAGCTCTGAATACTTTTTTCTTGCATTTGCTAGCCATCCCTGAAATATTATTGCATCTACCTGCCTTCACACAAAATATATCTACAAATAAAGGAAATGACTAATTACAAAGGAGTTCAGGACTAAAATCAATAAATATATTGACAAATATTCAGTAGTTCAGTTTCATAATGATAGTTCATAGGATCATTTCTGGGAACTTTTCTATGTTTCGTCTGAATATGTTGCTAAAGTAATGTGATCAAAAAGTGGAAGCTTCCTCAATCAGAAAGGCATTGCATATAGACCCTTCAACCTGAGCTTTATTTTTTACATTATTCTTCAACTGACACAAAAATTGTTCGAAAGGATACATCCAACGATATTGTACTGGACCTGCAATAAGTGCCTCATATGGCAGGTGCACTAAAAGATGTTCCATTGAGTCGAACAATGTCGGGGGTAGTACGCGCTCTAACTGACAAAGAATAATAGGAATTTGTTCTTCAAGTCTACACACATCACGTATCTTTAAAGTAGCTGAAGTGAGATCTTTGAAAAACAGGCTTAATTCTGTCACACCCAAGCATTATTCGGAAGAAATTCCCGAAAAGCAGTCGGAAGAAGTCTTTGCATAAACAAATGACAATCATGACTTTTCATTCCAAATAACTTATATTTCTTCATGCTGATGCAACGCCCCATGTTTGACACATATCCATCTGGAAATTTCAGATCTTTCAACCATTCACACATTTTTTTTATTGTCTAGACTATAGAATGCTTTTGGATACTTTTCTGTTGACTCATCTTTTTCTAACTCAGGTCTCCGACGAATCATTGCAATATCATCTCTTGCCTTGGAATTATCTTTGGTTTTTTCTTCAATGGCCATGATAGTGTTGAAAATATTTTCAAAGAAATTTTTCTCAACATGCATAACATCAAGATTATGTCTAATTGATAATGTCCTCCAATATGGTAAATCCCAAAAGAAGCTTCTTTTTTTCCATCACAGTTGTAAGCTTTAATGACTCTAGCATTGTGCTCATCACTTCCCAATTCAGTAACTTTCATCAAACCAAGTGACTCAATTTCTTTCAATACATCTTCACTTGTTCGCACTGGTGGGGCAGATTTAGTCACTGTCTTTCCTTTGGGAAACCAGTTTTTATTCTTTCGAAATGGATGATTGGCAGGTAAAAAATTTCGATGATTATCAAACCATGTAGTCTTTCCACCATGTTAAAGATTATAAGCATCATGATCATGAGCACAATGAGGAAAAGCTAAATGACCAGCAGTTTTCCATCTAGATAACATTGAATAAGCAGGGAAGTCACTGATAGTCCAAATCAACGCAGTTCGCATACGAAAATTTTGTTTCAAAGAATTATCCCAAGTCTCCACACCATCTTCCCACAACACTTTTAACTCAGCAACCAACGATTAAAAAAAACATCTATATTCTGTTTTGGATTTTTATGTCCAGGCACAATTACAAACAGAAACAAGTATTGTTCTTTTGAACACATCCATAGAGGCAAATTATATGGAGTCACTATAATTTGCCAAGAAGAATATTGTCTACCTGTTCACCAAATGGTTAAAATCCATCTGCAGAAAGTCCAGTCTAACATTTCTCGTCTCTGAAGAAAATGAGGGATTTGCTCTATTAAACTATTTTCACTCCTCTGAGTCTGAACAATGACGCATCACACCTTCTTCTTGATAGTATTCGGCATGCCATCTCATATGGGCTGCAGTCGTAGGTGAAGCATACAACCTTTATAATTTCAGCGCCAATGGAAAATAGATCATCCTTTTAACAAGCACTATTTTTTCTTCTTCTTTGATCTGTTAAGTCTTGCTTTGTATCTCGCTTGTGAACAAAATTTATAGACTCCATGTTGATGTCTTCACCCCAATATATCATACACCAATTAACACAACAATCAATTTGCTCCGAAGGAAGCCTAAATCTTCCACGTACTTTTTCGTACTGTAAAAACTATCAAGAAATGTATTATTTGGAGGCAAGATGTCTTTGAAGAACTGTGACGTCTGATCATAACATGTCTCTGACCAATGATGGTCAGATTTCAAACTCAACATCTGAGCCATGGCAGATAAATGAGAAGTTTTACAACCTTCATATAACTCTCTCTCAGACCATTTTAAAATATCATACAACTTCTATGCTTCTGCATTTGGCATCTTTGGATCAAAACTTGGATCAGCAGCATCCATCACCATGTTGTACATTAGGTTGTCATCATCTCTTTTACCTTGAGTGGTGGTATCCATGTCGATCCCACACGTAATAATCTCTTACAAATCCATTCTTCATTGTGTGCCAATTTACTGTATCTGCATTCCAGAATCTACCATTCTTACACTTAAAACATGGACATTGAATGTTTGTCCCATTCAAGGACGACGACCGAGATATAACATATTGCATAAAAGTTTCCAATCTATCCAAACATACCGGAGTTAAGAATCATCTACTATCGATCCTTTGATACATCCAAGCTCGATCATTATTCATATTGAACTTTGTAATAACCTATAAAAGAAAATATAAAACATTCACAACTAAAATATTTAAAGTCTACAACTAAACTAACTAATATTATTTAAATTTTCCACTATTGTAGAGAGCATATTACATGTACAAAGATTCTAATCAACTAACAACATAATTAAATAATACTAAAAAATTTTAGTTACAAAATTAATTAACATAACACATGCCAACACAAATGTAAAAACTAACAAACATCCAAAATACAAATGGAAAAAATTGAATATTAACAAAACAACATGCATTAACAAAATTTATGAAATTTTTTACACAAGTAACTAGTTGATATTAATTGAAAACATTAAGCAATTAAAATTTGGAACATAAATTAGAGATAATGTAGGATAACTAACCTTTTAATTAGTAAGTAAATTGTGTTGAGAGAAATCCTTAATTTGCTAAATAATATAGGATCACTAATTTTGATTTGTTGAGAGGCAAAGTTGAGGAAGATGAGCTGCTGCACTTGGATGGGAGTGGAAAGAGTTAAACCCGACTTTACAGTTTGAAAGGCACATTAAAATGGTAGTTGGCATTAAATTTAAAGAATGACCCTATCAACGGATTACTCATGGAAATATTTAAACCAATCTAATATTGTAACGGTTTAGTAACAAAATTAGTTTAACCGGTCTAAAATTATAACAGTTCACTAACGGAGCTAATATAACCGATCTAAAATTATAATGGATTAGTAACGGATAGAAACAGAGACCTTGACAACGGATTGGCAACGAACTGCCAACATATTTACCAACGGAAGTTTCTGTTACTAAATATCCGTTACTGAATCGTTGGTAGACTGTAGTTATTTTGGGCGCAATTTTGCCCCCTCTTTCTACCAACGGAAGTTTCCGTTACTAAATATCATCGTTATGTATCTGTTATTTTATCATTGAATTTTCAAGAAAATCTTATGTGTTAGCAATCCGTTAGTAAAATACCAACAGACACATTTTTGTTAGCAAATTTCGTTGGCAAAATTGGGATTTCTTGTAGTGTTGCTTGTATTTTTTTTTATCCGTATCATCTTTAGGAAGACATGTTAACTTCATTTTCTCGTTCTCACACCAAATTATTGAAGTATTATAAAACCTAATATACATATATTTTACTAATGGAAGATTTCGTATATGATAAGGGTTCTGATGATAGCTAGAACAAGCAATCCTTTTTGTGTGCTTTTTCATTGGAATTTTATCCACTATTTATAGGCTTTGTTAGCCTCATCTCCACCCTTTCATCGTTGGTAACTGCCCCATAATAATTCACAACAGATAAAATATGTAACTCCCACATAAATAATATTTGTAACTCCTACAATCAATATTATTTGTAACCTCTAATTTATGAATACAATAAATATTGATTTGTAACTCCTAATTCATAATCAATATATAACTAGCATGATAACCCGTGCAAGGCACGGACCACATTCTAATTCATATAATATGTTTCAAATTTTACGATAAGGTAAGTTTTATCCTCAGTATACTCCACCTTTCACGTGTCTCGATCTATCGAAGGTCAAAATTTAATAGCCTTTCCAAATTCATGATATTAGCAAACTCTAAATTTTAAGGATAATATTTATAGTAGTGCTTTTTTAATGTGAGAAAGATGAGTGACAAAAGTGATATATATGAAATCGTTAGCTATCAAGTTATTACCACGATAATAGTGTGCAATTTAGTTTGTTTTTCAGTAGATATTCTAAAAAAATCACTACTACAATAGTATATTATATAAGTATGTTTATAGTAGCGATACTAAGATTTGCATGAGAAAATAAGAGGATCATTACATGTGACATAATACTTGGCCTAACACCACCAATAATCAGCTTATATGTTTGGTACTTACAGTTATGTAACAATTTTTAAGCCTAATTGAGCGCAAAAGTTGAGTGTAAGTGCAAGTTGATTGTAAACTTCATAATGAAGTCTCTTCCACGTCAATCTTGTATATTCGTTTAGAAGGATAAATGTATTTTTCTTTATGTGTTAACCATGTTGAATTTCTTAAGTACAAAGGTGGTTTTAAAATTCTTTACATAATAAACTTGTCTTTGACAAAATTTAAGAACTAAATAGATCTAATCTTTGTAAGTGAAATTATTTAGGAAATATTTAATTTAAAATTTAAAATGTACACTAATATTGTCCGCATAATATTATACATATAGAGTTCATAATTTAAAAATTTTTGTATTTGAACACAATCCTATAAATATATAATATTTTACTAAAGTTGAAATATTATAAGCTCGGTTGATTAGTTCGTAGCACACCATCATTAGTCATTGTAAGTTTTAAGCAAATAGAAAGTAATAATATTGAAGAATACTTTATTATTAATATCTAAAATAGTACCAAAAGTCTAAGGCTCGAATTATGTCAAAAATATATTAATAATAAATTTTTATATTAGAAGTTCTAAAGATTTAATAATAACATACTATTAAATCTTATTGTATGGAGTATTGTAATACATGATTAAACAAATATAAAATATTAAAGAAGGTTCGTGCATCGCACATGTTATAACATTGTATATACATTATATGTTCAAATAAGAACTCAACATGAAATAAGTATTGAGACCCAATCTCAGTCCCATAATTTTTAACCACTTTCAGTCTTAGCCACAACATTGTTTTAATATATATTTTCTTTTCCACTCATAAGGCTACCTCGTATATTCTCCAATTTATTAGCAAACACCTACCTTCTCACTTCGATCTCTTTCCGGCCAATTTTTAACCACTTCACTACTTCTCATATCTGCCCATCCCTCCAACCACGTGAGATATGCACATTCATCTTCACTTACCTTTTCTCGTTCATCTTCAACAATCTTAAATTTTCTCATCCTTCCTCTCTCCGATCATCTCTCATCGACCTGCATTTTCAAATTTACATTAAATTAATGTTGTTGTGGTTACGAGCTGATTATGTATGATGATAATAAAATCGTCAATTATCATTCCTCTAACACATTAAACTTGTACACCTCTTTCGAATGTTAATGAGTTAGGACTCTCACTTCTATCCTAGAGATCAAGGGTTTTCAACTAAACTCATCTAAAATTTGTCAACGGATTAGATTAATGTATTATTATCAACTATTAAGTTGTACTTTCATTTGTTTTTAAGTTGATAAAAAAATTGAGGTACCAATTTTTTGCTGGTATTTAGTTCAGACACAAGTGTTTGCAATAAGTATATTTTATCTTGATGTCCAAATTTGACATTGAATGAATTCATGTCGTCTTGCGTACCTAGGATTGGCATCGAGTCAATTCAGGATCGAGGAATGTTAATCCGGCCCCACTCCCCGAATCCGAACTCAATCGTCAAAGCAGTCCCAATCCCCGAACACGGATTATTTTACTCCACGATTCTTGTCCCAAACGAAAACGATAAATTTTGTAATAAAATTAATTGAATAAATTGTGTATATTTAATATATTAATGAAATATAAGGTTATATTATATATTTTATAAATTGTTGGAAAGATCATGATTGGTAAAGAATTTATTCAAAAATTGGGTCAATTTCATGTTGATCAAGATTACCAAAATTTGACCCAAAATTTTAATGTACATCAAAGATTACATAAAATGTATAAAATTAGATAACATAATTGTATACATGCCTGATACATCTGCATATTATTTAAATAATTTATATTAAATACAGTAAAAATATAATAAAAGTCACTTGCAAATATAATCATTGAATTCCAGAATATAAAATAAATATTAAATAGAATATAGAAAGTGAGTTCTTAGAACATGTAGTTAATGATTCTTAAAAGCGTATCAAAATTCTTTTGGTCTAGTGGTTGAAGTTGTGAACATAATTTATTTCAATCACATAGGTCATAGGTTAAAATCTCAACACACACATTTTAAGTAATTTCAATATAAGTGTACTTGATATAAAATATGATATAAATATCATGTGAATAAGTGTAAAAGTCTTGTTAGCCTAACAAATAGGTAGATAGATAATATATAAATCTTAAATAAAATATAATAATTGAGTTCTTAATGTATAGAGTGGATGAATTTTAAAAAGATACAAAAATTGACTTTGGTGTAGTGGTTGTATAATAATTCATTGTTAATAACATAACGGTCATGGGTTTAAGTCTTATATAATGGATTTGTAACTCCATATAATCAATGTATTTAATATTCCATTTATTTATATATTTATTAAATATGTCAAAAGTATAACAATTATTGTATTGTTCTTCCGTCTTTTGTCTAATTTCTTTGCCTAGAGCATGCTCTAAGGCCGGTGTCCCAGAAATTTCGAATCTACTAGAAATTATATGCATATTTTTAGCAGTATGCTTTCTGCTAAAATTGCATCATTTCAGTGTTTATTATTTTCATACTTTTAACATGTACTGCATGTTGCAATGCATAAGTTATATCAGTATAGTTAGTGCTTTTCCAGTAACTGAGACACAACCCTTTCTCTTTCCTTACAAAAACATTGTTATGTATAAGTCACAGAGTACCATTACGAATTTACAAATGAGATTTTTTATATTATTATATACTACCCCAGAGAGATCCAGCTTTATTGCTCTCACCCTCATCCTCCTTTATAAAGGTACTGACACAATAATAATCCACCTATTGACATACTATTCATTCAGTGAATTAATAAACGGTGATAACCATTCTCTAATAATATTATATAATTTTTATCTTATTTTCGTCAAGAATATTTTCCTATTATTAGGTTAGATGATGAAAATCCTCTTTTAACGAACAATGTATTTTCATTACAATTTATTGATGTGAAAGTCTTCCCTAACAAAAAAAGAAAAAGAAAGATAACATTGTAGCAATTGGACAAACAAAGAATTCCAAGCCATTATGTGTGCTGCCTTGTTTGCATGCTTTCCAACCTACTTAACAGTGGCATCCTTCTCAGATTGAAGTTTTAAACGACAACTATGAAGGACAATGTCAACTTCTAGCTAGTACATATCACTGATGTCCAAAGCCAAGGGAGTCACTTTCAACGGTGACATTGTGAACTTTCAAACACAGATAATGCACTTTCAAATCTCATATTTTTTCCACCTAAAAAGCTCTCTCCAAACAATATTTTCAGTAATATTTTTGTGTTTTAAATTTCGTATACAATAATGCTAAATTCACATAAAACACAAGATTTACGGAATAAGGTGGCATAAGGGCATCTCCAATAGAAGTTGCCAACATAGTTGCCAACTTCGAACACATCATCACATATATTACTTTTTTATTTCTTCTCTCCTCGATCTCATTGTTGGCAACTTTTGTTACAAATCTACTCCAATAATTGACAACTTTAAAAGTTGTCAATGTGGTCTCATACATCAATTTTATATTATCTTATAAACACATATTATATTTATATATTCTAAATAAAATTGAAAATTTGGATTTTTAAAATACTTAATTCCCTTCCGTAATGATTTTTTTTCCTTTTTTTGACATTACATTAATATAAAATATCAAATGATTTAAATTTTTAAATATAAAATAATATTATCTTTACATCAATATCATTTGATTAAATGAAAATAGTGCAAAAAAAATTATATTTTTTTCTTTTCTTCTCATGTGCATTAATGATATTAGATATGTGAGGTATTTAGAAAAAAAAAAGAAAAAAAACATTTTAAGAGATAATAAAATGTGGGAGATATAAAAATGGGTAAAGTTAAATACACTTTTGGGGAGTTGTATGTGTTTTAACTAAATGGGGAAGTTGCCAACTTTTGGCAACTTTGGTTGTCAACTTGATGGCAACATTGATCCTCCAATAGGTGGGCAACCAAGTATGCCTTGCCACATAGGACTTGGCAACCTCTTGGCAACCCCTATCGGAGATGCTCTAACTGGCATGAATTTGCATTAATATTTTCTTGGTCACTAACTTCTTCTCTTTGATAATTTTTACTACTATAATCTATCTTAAAAAAATATCTCTACTTCTAAATTATTAATATATGGAAATTTTGTACAAAAACTTTAGATATGATTTTTAGCAAAATACTCTATTTCCATATAATATATAGTTTAAATATAATTTAGTACATAATATTATAACAATAAAAAATTATTATGCATAATTATTTTTTTCCTGTTAGAAACCTATATTAATAAAAGTTGTCTTCAGAAATCTATTTTTGTAGATTAAATTATTGGAATGAGCTTCCATAAATAAATGTAACATTCCATAATCCGGGATATAGATTTGGGACCACGGACCTTAATTACCACAATACTTACCTGGACATAAGCCAAATATAATAATAAAGTACCCCTGATCCTAGATCGCATACAGGTTAGAGTATGAAACAATCCAATACCCGACCAAAGACAACCTCTCGAACGTCTCCTCTGCTCTTAAAACTGGAAAATAGAATCACAACAAAGCAAGGGTAAGCTAAAATTGCTCAGCAAGTATATAAATATATGCCAATATCAAGAACAAATATAAACTCTGATCAACAAGATTAATCATCATATGCTGCGAAAGAAAACAGCTGAAGAAATTAAATATCGTAACGGAAAGATGAGTCAACAATGCTCCGCTAGAATAAATTGTATCAACAACAAGAACTAATAAAAGTTCTGATAACCAAAGATAATCATCATAGGCTTCAAAGAAATCTGGCTTTGAAGCAATTCATACTCAACATATAGATTACAATTGGATTTTTATATATTTTTGAAAACATCAAGGTTAGGCTGCTGATCAGTCACGCACTAACCCCGGATAAACGCACACAGCAATGCCCTATAACGGATCCACGTCACACATTGGCCTTATTAACTTCCGACCACGAATCTGGTCCGACCCCTTACATTCCACATTTTTAAAACATTCTAATTCTATATCGAACGCACTAGGTGTCGGAACAATTGGCAACCTTTGCCAACCAAATAACTGGAAAACTCACGTTCCAGATCAACAACTCATAATCCAAGAATCAATGAGGTATTCAATATCAACAAGTGTCGACAAGTTCGACACGATAATTGGGTAATAATGAAGGAATCATAAACTCAAAAGGGGTTTCGACGAGTTCGATACAATAAATGGGGTGATAATTGAATGAACAAGAATAATAATAAATGTCAACGAGATCGACAATAAATGAGTGACATCATAATCAGAATCATTAGAATAATTTCACTTGAACAAGAAGTGAAGGGAGGCTGTAAAGCATAATGTAATTTAATATGTAATAGAGGACATATATAACTCAACTAGGATAAAAGATAAATAATATTAACTCTATACAGGGATCGTGAAATTTGAAGAACAGGCATCAACAAGGATCAAGTAGCTGAAAGAAGTTCATTAACATGATCAAGCCTCAATGACAAAATAAGATGTACAGATGATTCAGTTGAAGGGCCAAAAGATTCCAGTGATAAAGTTTATATGGTTACACAATTCTTAACAGTGTTCTTAAAAGACATGATACGAAGACCATGAGTGAATGTTAGTCATCTGTGAACCAGACCAGTTGCACTAGGCGTCAACACTTCACAAAGGAATCGAAGTATCTAACTCAGAAAAACTGTTAAGAGGTATGATTGAGTTTAGAGCAGTACTGATATCCTCCATTTTGGAAGCTGCATATTTAAGGATGTCAAATTAAGAGGAATATGAATAGTAACCTAAATCAATATTCACATGAATAGTAACCGAAATCACTATTCACATGAATAGTACTATTCATATGAATAGTAACCAAACTGACTATTCATGAATAGTACCCAAAAGTACTATTCATCAGGTGGGTCCCACATGTTTTATTTTCTAACTTCTGAAAATCAAAAGTTCAGGAACGTTGAAATGTTGAATTCGGCAAGCAAGAAGGAAAAGCAGCCAGCTAAAGAAAAAAAAAGACGTAATCAGTTACGTAATTTAGCAGCATAGTGATTTTTCTAAAGTCTATAAATAGGCTGCTTGTATTTCATTTCAAAACACACCTCAACACACAACTCTCTCTTCTTTCTCATATATTTTCTGTGTAAGCTGCTAGACAGTCCATCTAATAGGAAAGTCGGTTTAGCCCACTTTCAGGAAATGTCGGGTAGAAGGTCCTCGTGCCTAAACTATCCTTAGGAGTGTTTGATTTTGTAGCTAATCCATAGGATTAAATTGTATAGCAAACCTCCGGGTTTTATCTATTCAAAGATATTTCCTAAACATTTGTGTTATTTCGATTCAATATTTTTGATCTTATATCCACATCAAAAATCGAAATATTTTTAAATAACGTATTCAACCCCCCTTCTACGTTATTCCGGACCTAACAATTGGCATCAGAGCCACTCTGTTATTATACAACAGTTAAGATCCAAAAAGCTATACAATCATGACAGAGAAAACACAAACTCCAACAACAAGCAGATATGAATCAATCAGAGTTCCAATACTCAGGGCATCAGAATATCCCACATGGAAGGTGAAGTTGGAAATGTTTCTGGAGGCTACAGATCCAGAGTACTTAGACAGAATCCATGATGGTCCACATAAGCCTACTAAACTTTCTGTTGTAGTTGTTGGGGAGGAACAGAAAACGATTCCAAAGGAGAAGAAAGACTACACTCTTGAAGATATCTCCTCTATTAGCAAAGATGCCAAGGTAAGGCATTTATTACATAGCACTCTTGACAATGTTATGTCTAACAGAGTCATTGGATGCAAAACTGCTAAAGAGATTTGGGATGATTTGGAAGTCAAATGTCAAGGAACCAAAGCCATCAAGAAAAATAAGAGAACAATACTCACACAGGAGTACGAGCACTTTGACTCAAAGTCTGATGAGTCATTAACAGATCTATATGACAGATTCCTGGAATTGCTGAATGATTTGTCACTGGTAGATAAGGAGTATGATCTTGATGACTCCAATCTGAAATTCTTGTTGGCTCTTCCTGAGAAGTGGGATTTAAAGTCCACTACCATCAGAGACAATTATGATCTGGAAGACATGTCTCTTGATGAAATCTATGGAATGCTCAAAACTCATGAGCTTGAGATGGAACAAAGAAGCAAGAGGCATGGAGGCAAGTCCAAATCAATTGCTCTTAAAGCTGAGGAGAAAGCTTCTAAAGAAGTTGCTGTGAAAAAGAGTCAATCTAATGGAAAGGCTCTTATTACAAAGTCTGATACTGAGTCATCAAACTCTGATGATGACTCAAACTCTGACAATCTCATGGACCCTGATGATGATGGAAGTGATGCTGAGATGATACAACTTGCAGCCCTGATGGTAAAAAGCTTCAAGAAGATGGCTTACAAGAACTTCAGAAAGGGAAGGAAATTCACACGAAGAGATTCAAACTTCGAAAAGAAGAATTTCAGAAATGCTGAGGAAAAGGAAGGCAGGTCTGGGAAAGTGGACAAGTCCAAGATCAGATGCTATAATTGTGGTGAGAAAGGACATTTTGCACCTGAGTGCAAGAAAGCCAAAGCTGATAAAAGTCAAGCCTACATCACAAAGAAGAAGGACTGGGCTGACACTTCAGATTCTGAAGATGAGTGAACTATGCCTTGATGGCAAATGTTGATAGTATCACTAAAGCTACTGAGACCAAGGTACCTCACTCTACTCTAGCTTTTGATACTACTGATATATCTGAGTTAAGACTCTTTCTTAAAAACTTGCATGTTAGCTACAGAGATCAGACTTTAGAAAATGAAAGAATAAAATCTGAAAGTCTAGACCTTAGAAAGAGAAATGATTATCTAGAATTAGAATTAATCCAAATGTTAACAATTCAGAAAGAGAGAAATGATGCTATTATTATTAAAACTGAATTATTGAAAAAGCATGCTTATCTTGAATCTGAACTTGTTAAAGAAAGAAACATTATTAAAACTTGGACTAACTCTGGTAAAAGTACTCAGATTATCATAAAGAATGATTGTTGGAAAGAAGGTCTAGGTTACACTGATAAAAAGAAAACTGTCAACCTAGAAGCTGAGACCTCTAAACCTGTATTTACTGAAAAGGCTGCAAAACCCAAACTTAATCACATGAGGTTTGTACCAAAATCTGACAAACCAAAACTGGATGAAGTCAAATCAGTAAATATTAGTTTAATGTCTCAGAAACAGCTTAAACATAAGCTGAAGGAGTTAAAAAGAGTGAACAAGGTAAAAAAACCTAGGAAAAACAGAAATGGAAAGGTAGGCATCCGTAAAAGCAATAACTATATGCCTATTCCCAATGCTCCTAGGAAGAAATGTCACAACTGTGGAAATCCTAACCATCTTGCTACTTTTTGCAGGAAGAATAAAAATATAAACTCTATACCTCCTAAGTCAGGAGTTAAGAGTGGTTCGGTTTGGTTTAAGCCACAAAATCCTTGTTTTCACTGTGGCAGTATTTGGCATTCTATTTATACATGCAAAGAGTATCATAATTTGTATTATGATTATTATGAACTTAAACCCTCTTTGAATAAATTCAAGATTGATTTTACATGTATAAATTCTGATAAAAAGAATGTTAGCACAAACTCTGATAAGACTTCTGCTGCAAAAGCTAACAGACTTAATAAGGCCAAAGGATCCAAGCAAGTCTGGGTCCTTAAAACTAATCATTACTGGTTTTTGTGATTGCAGGGTAACAGGAAAAATATCCTTGTTCTGGACAGTGGATGCTCAGGACACATGACTGGAAATAAAGCCCTGCTATCAGAATTTGTGGAGAAAGCTGGCCCAAGTGTTTCTTATGGAGATGGCAACATATGAAGGACTCTGGGATATGGCAATATCAATCTTGGGAATGTCATCATTGAAACTGTAGCTCTAGTCTCAGGACTCAAACATAATCTACTAAGCGTGAGTCAAATCTGTGACAGATGTTATCATGTGGATTTCTTTGAAGAACACGGTGAAGTTGTAAGCAAATCTACAGGAAAAGTTGTTCTGAAGGGATACAGGCATGGTAACATTTATGAAGCCAAGCTTTCAACAAACTCTGATGGCTCTGCAATCTGTCTACTGAGTAGAGCATCAACTGAAGAAAGCTGGGATTGGCACAAGAGACTTTCTCATTTGAATTTCAACAGCATTAATGAGCTAGTGAAGAAAGATCTTGTGAGAGGATTGCCCAAATCGGTTTTTACTCCAGATGGCCTATGTGACTCATGTCAAAAGGCAAAACAAAGGAAAACTTCATTCAAAAGTAAGACTGAATCCTCAATTCTTGAGCCATATCACTTATTGCATGTTGATTTATTTGGTCCAGTAAATATAACGTCAATTGGAAAGAAAAAACATACTTTGGTTATTGTTGATGAATACACCAGATATACATGGGTATATTTCATGCACAAGAAAGAAGAAACTGCATCAATCTTAACAGAGCATGTCAGACAACTGGACAAAGGATCTAAGCATACAGTGAAAATCATAAGGAGTGATAATGGCACTGAGTTCAAGAATGCAGTCATGGAAGAGTTTTGTAAAGAAAATGGAATAAAGCAAGAATTCTCTGCACCTGGAACTCCACAACAAAATGGAGTAGTAGAGAGAAAGAACAGGACTCTCATAGAAGCTGCAAGGACCATGCTAGATGAAGCAAAGCTGCCAACTTACTTCTGGGCTGAAGCTGTGCAAGCTGCTTGTTTCACACAGAATGCTACACTCATAAACAAGCATGGTAAAACACCATATGAGATGGTGAAAAATAAGAAGCCGAACCTGAAGTACTTTCATGTGTTTGATGTAAGTGTTTTGTTCTTAAGACTCATCCAGAACAGCTTTCCAAATTTGATTTAAAAGCTGATGAAGGAATCTTTGTTGGATACCCACTATCCACAAAAGCATTTAGAGTCTACAATCTGAGAACAAAAGTGGTCATGGAATCTATCCATGTGTCTTTTGATGATAAGAAGATAACAGGACTTGAAGATTTTGATGAACATGACCAGCTGAGATTTGAGAATGAAGAAATAAATGCTAATCTACAAAATTCTGATACTCTTTCAGACTCTATTGTTCAATTTATACCAGTAGATCAGACAGCAGCACATGTTGAGGGGTAGCAAGTGAACGATGAACCCCAATCAAGTGAAGAAACATCTGCTGCTAATGATTCATCAAACTCTGAAAGCAACAGCTCAGGGGGAGCAAACAATGATTTTGGATCTACTAGTCACCACACTCAACACAATCATGAACTTGGGGAATCATCAAGATCAGATCTGCCAAGACAAAGGATATGGAGTAGAGCGCATCCCTTTGAACAGATCATTGGTGAACCGGACACGGGTGTACAGACTAGAAGAGCAACACAGAATGAGTGCAATTTTGCAGGATTTTTATCTCAAATTGAACCTAAAAAGATTGATGAAGCTCTTGATGATCCAGACTGGGTAACTGCAATGCAGGAAGAACTCAATCAGTTCGAAAGGCAAAAAGTATGGAAGCTGGTGCCAAGACCAAAAGATAAATCTGTAATTGGCACTAGATGGGTGTTTAGGAATAAACTGGATGAAAATGGTATTGTTACGAGGAACAAGGCTCGATTGGTAGCAAAGGGTTACTCTCAAGAAGAGGGAATTGATTATGATGAAACTTATGCTCCAGTTGCAAGGCTTGAAGCAATCATGATGTTCTTAGCATTTGCTGCACACTCCAACTTTAAGGTTTTTCAAATGGATGTGAAGAGTGCATTTTTTAACGAAGATCTAGAAGAAGAAGTCTATGTTGAACAACCCCCTGGGTTCGAAGACAAGGACTTTGAAGGTTTTGTGTACTTTCTCTTTAAAGCTCTCTATGGTCTCAAGCAAGCCCCTCGAACATGGTATGATATTCTCTCCAAGTTCTTACTTGAAAATGGTTTTACAAGAGGTATCATCGACAAAACTCTCTTTCATAAAAAGCATAAAAATGATATAATTCTGGTGCAAGTATATGTGGATGATATAATATTTGGTTCTACTAATGATTTGCTATGCAAGAGATTTGCTAAGCTAATGCAGAGTAAGTACGAGATGAGCATGATGGGTGAGTTGTCCTTCTTCCTTGGTCTTCAAGTTGTTCAGAAGCCTGATGGTATTTTCATTTGCCAATCAAAATACATAAAGGATCTTCTGAAGAAGTATGGGATGGAAGAAGCAGCTACTGCCAAGACCCCGATGCCAACTGCTGTCAAGCTTGATCAAGACAAATCTGGTAAGTCAGTTGACATCACGAAGTATCGAGGTATGATCGGCTCTCTCTTATACTTAACTGCTAGTCGACCAGATATTATGTTCGCAACTTATTTATGTGCTAGATTCCATGCTGACCCTAAAGAGTCACATCTTATAGCTGTTAAACGTATTTTCAGATACCTTAAAGGAACCCCCAATCTTGGGATTTGGTACCCTAAAGGAACAGGTTTTGACCTAGTTGGCTATACAGATTCTGACTTCGCAGGCTGTAAGATTGATCGGAAAAGTACTTCTGGAAGCTGTCAGTTTCTAGGAAGAAGGTTGGTATCTTGGTACAGCAAGAAGCAACACTCAGTATCTACCTCGACAGCCGAAGCAGAATACATTGCGGCAGGTAGTTGTTGTGCTCAGATCCTGTGGATGAGGAATCAACTTCAGGATTATGGACTCATGTTGGACAAAATTCCAATTCTATGCGACAACACGAGTGCCATTGCCATTGCCAACAATCCAGTTCAACATACCAGGACTAAGCACATTGATATCAGGTATCATTTCTTACGAGAGCATGTCATGAATGGAACTGTGGTATTATATTTTGTTCCCACAGACCAACAAATTGCAGACATCTTTACTAAACCACTGGATGAATCCACATTCTCCAGGTTAGTTGGTGAACTTGGGATGTTAATTATGTCTAATTAATTTTGGATAATCAATAACTGCAATTTGTTATAAATTCATAGGTATTTTAAAAGTCCATATTTTTAGGACTTGTGAATTTACTTTGCATCCAGTCTTCATCTTACAGTTATCTCTATATTAATTGCCATGCTTATAAATGCTATCTTTTATGGTAATTAGTTAATGAATAATTGTGTTAATTGTAGCATAATTAAATAAATATTTTATTGACATATATCAATTAATGATATTTTGTTAATTTTATGTCTATTTAATTGTGAGTTTATCTGATTATTGTGGATTAATTCTTGATTTACTGCGTGATTATTTTTAAATCCATAATAATTAGAAGTATTGTATGTGTGTGTGTATATAGGCTGATAGATTTCGGTGATAAGATGTTTTTCGGTAGACAGGTTTCGGTGATAAGATGTTTTTCGGCTAATTGATTGATTAGGTGAGAAATTATTGGTTGATTAGGTGAGAAATTATTAAACGGTATTATTCAACATATCCTGTCAATATCTCACTTAACCCACTAGTCCTTGAAACCTTATAAATGATGAGTTTTTGTTTGTGTTTAACATCATCATTTTTCAGATATACAGAGCATATACACACAATTGCTGAATATTTCGAGCTTTGATCGGAAAGATCTCTCAATCTAGCTGGTGGTTTTTAGATTGGATTTTATATTCTTGCTTTATACATCATCCTTTTTAAAAACTAACCCTTGTTCTTGAATTTCCTCGAAGTTTTGAAAATGGCATTGCAGGGAAGCTTTTTAATTGCTAAAGTTAATCCTATTTCCATTCAGCAAATCGAAACCATTCAGGATGAGCAATTTCGGGCTTGGACACAATTTTTGAATGAACATTCATTAATTCACTATGCTTTAGTTACACCAGTGCAGGTTAACCATGATGCATTGCGTGAACTATATTGCAGTGCGGTTAACACTTCTGGACAAGACGGGTGTGCATTCACATATCGACTATTTGGTAGGTCGATTAGGGTCACTAAACGAGATGTTAATCGAATTCTTCATTTTCCTATGGAAAATCTCGTTTCTCATCCTACACCTGAACAGATTGAAATGTTCTTTCGTTTTATAAGGTACCAAGATGGCAATTTCAATACTGGTAATCTTTATAGAACGTTTCTAACCCAGTATTGGAGTTTCTTCTTTCACACTCTTAACCATGTTTTTTCCTCAGATAGAACAAATCAAGATCGAATACCTGAATATATTCAAAAAATAGGGTATGCCGTTGCCAATAATTTGAGGATTAATTTTGGAAAAATAGTGCTTGGTCAAATCATTTTAAAGATGAAACACTTAGGAACAAGAGATGTTCGGACTCAAAATGTCAAATGTCTATATCCAAGGTTTCTACAGCTAATATTAAATGATTTTTTGAATGATGAAGACAGGGTATGCTTAGAAAATGGTCAAAAGGTGGAATGTTCTTCCATAAAGACGAATGTAATTAATTACATAAGCAAAAAGAAATATACGGATGTGCCTACAGTCCTAACTGAATATCTAAAGACTGTCCCACTTCCGTTGTTACCAAGACCAGTGAGAGCAGGTATACGACAAGGTAATATTTTAATCCCTGCTATTCCAACCTCTGTATTCCCTGTTGTGTCACAGGAAATACAGTTTCTACAGCCCCAGTGGCCATCTTACCCGACCAAGAGAAGGAAATCCCACCGACTCTAACACGGGTCGAAGAGCCCATTCTACAAATGCAAACACAAACACAACAAACTCCTACACCTCAATTGTCACTTAAACGACCAGCCATCAACATTTTTGAGGGAGATAGTGCCTCAGCAGCACCACATAAGGAGTTAGTTACATCACCAGCTCTACCTCATTCTAAAAGAAGTAAACCAAATGAACCTGAGGTAACTGTAACTGTTAGTGAAACAATTCTTCCTTTTCAAATGAGTGAAAATGTAAATGAGGATGAATTGACGGGAGCAACTATCTTGAGTTCCATTTCACGGAACATAAGAGTGGTTGATGATCTTTCTAAAGATCAAATGCCTTCACAGGCATCCGAGGTGGAATTACCTTCCTCAATAATTGCTGGTGAATCTTCCATTTTTACGGAAAGATCCATCGGTAGGTGATTCTTTTCTGAACCAAGTGTCTTCACAGACATACGAGGGAAACTTGGGTTTTGTGCCATTTAATCGATTCAAGTTTAACCTCCCAGAGGGAAAATCTCTGGATCTCTTTCGAGATTTACTACTATTTACTAGTGGTCGGTAACTCGCTTCACGCGAGGATGGAAGCTCACGAACTTTCATTGCACCATCCGTGACCTCTGAAAAAGGGGCTAGGATGATTTCATTTGCAGGTACACATATCGGTGGAAGCTCTGGAGGAAAGTTGAGGGAAACACGAACAGAACATGTAAGTGTCACCAAAACTACTAAACAGAGTGAATATAGAGTGTTGAGTGAAACACCTGCAGAACGTACGAGTGAGCAACCTACTCAACCACATGCACCTGTAACCTGAAAGGAATACAGCAGACTCCTTACACGGGTCCAAACAATAGAGAAAGAGTTGTCAAATATCTGTAAGTCCATTGAAGAAATCAAAAATTTGCAACTTATTCAACAGGATGTATTCCAGGTTCAATTAAACACCATGGCAACCCAGTTTAGTCATGCAATCAACTCCTTGGTAAAGCCATCTTCGTCTAATTTACCAACTCCACATCCTACTACTCTGGAGGATAATCCAACTGAGGGGGAGAAGGTGGATGATCAAGAAAAATCTACTAGGCGTAAGGGCAAGGAAAAGGTTGTTGACACGGAATTAACTTTATTTTGGGAAAGGAAAAGCTAATGGAGTATTAGTGCTCTGCGGGAAAGAAAGCAAGACAAACTTGAAGATATGTTCAGTCTAGAGGAACAATTGTCTTGCACTTGTTCAAATTTTAGAAATCTGGAAAATGTATATATGATCCAGAATGCGCTTTAATATTATTTATCTTTGTATTTTATTTGTATCAGTTGAGTTATCCTCTAGGAATTTGCTTGTCAAACTCTAACAATCAAATAGGGGGAGATTCTAAAGCATAATGTAATGTAATATGTAATAGAGAACATATATAACTCAACTAGGATAAAAGATAAATAATATTAACTCTATACAGGGATCGTGAAATTTGAAGAACAAGCATCAACAAGGATCAAGTCGCTGAAAGAAGTTCATTAACATGATCAAGCCTCAGTGACAAAATAAGATGTACAGATGATTCAGTTGAAGGGCCAAAAGATTCCAGTGATAAAGTTTTTATGGTTACACAATTCTTAACAGTGTTCTTAAAAGACATGATACGAAGACCATGAGTGAATGTTAGTCGTCTGTGAACCAGACCAGTTGCACTAGGCATCAACACTTCACAAAGGAATCGAAGTATCTAACTCAGAAAAACTGTTAAGAGGTATGATTGAGTTAAAGCAGTACTGATATCCTCCATTTTGGAAGCTGCATATTTAAGGATGTCAAATTAAGAGGAATATGAATAGTAACCGAAATCACTATTCACATGAATAGTAACCAAAATCACTATTCACATGAATTATTTTCTAACTTTTCTATTCATCAGGTGGGTCCCACATGTTTTATTTTCTAACTTTTGAAAATCAAAAGTTCAGGAACGTTGAAATGTTGAATTCGGCAAGCAAGAAGGAAAAGCAGCCAGCTGAAGAAAAAAAAAGACGTAATCAGTTACGTAATTTAGCAACATAGTGATTTTTCTAAAGTCTATAAATAGGCTGCTTGTATTTCATTTCAAAACACACCTCAACACACAACTCTCTCTTCTCTCTCATATATTTTCTGTGTAAGCTGCTAGACAGTCCATCTAGTAGGAAAGTCGGTTTAGCCCACTTTCAGGAAGTGTCGGGTAGAAGGTCCTCGTGCCTAAACTATCCTTAGGAGTTTTTGATTTTGTAGCTAATCCATAGGATTAAATTGTGTAGCAAACCTCCGGGTTTTATCTATTCAAAGATATTTCCTAAACAGTTGTGTTATTTCGATTCAGTATTTTTGATCTCATATCCACATCAAAAATCGAAATATTTTTAAATAACGTATTCAAACCCCCCTTCTACGTTATTTCGGACCTAACAGAGGCACTTGCCTGTCAACCAACGCTAAACTCGTCTACACTTGATCGCCTCACTGTACTAGCCTTCCCTTTATCCCTTTGTCTCTACTCTAGACTTTCCTTCGTCACGTTTACTCGACTCTATAATAATGAGAGCACATCAATCACATATAAAGCCTTTACGACTCGCTAACAATCAATACACATAATTCACATAGCATTAAGCATGTAAATTCCACAAACAGCACATATAACTCACTTCTATAATTAACTGAACTCAAGAAATATTTTTAGAAAATATTTAATCCTTACTACAGGATAACACTTGGCTCAAAACATTTTTAAGACAATCTTCAATCTTGGTTTTTGAATAAAACCCAACTCAGAATATTTGAAAGTATTTTTACAATATTTTCTGGGTTTTTTAAACAATTAATCACTATTTTTAAAACATTTTTAAACATTTTTGAACAGAAAATTTGTTAATTAAAATTAAATAATCCTAATAAAATTAATTAAAATCAACTAAAAATTAATTAATAAAATTACTCAATAAATGATTACAGTTATCAAATAATTATATTAATTAAACTATTAATTGAAATTAATTAAAATAATTAAAAGTATTTGATCTTAAATCATTTCCAAAATTAAAACAAATAATAAAAAAAATTCAAAAACTAAAATCATAATTCAGAAATTAATTTTGAATTTCTAAAATAATTTTTGAAAACAATTTCTGAATTTTAGAATTAAAATTCAGAATTTTAGAAATAATTAAAAGTAATTTATTTATTTTATTTTATTTTTTAAAACAGGGCACTGTTCATCGTCCCCTCCCCAAAACACTGTTCATGCCGGCGGCGCAACTCTGGAAAACAAATCCGAATACAAATTTGCTCCGTTGAGCCTGTTTTTGATACCAAACCAACCCGAAATCTTTTCCCATCATTCTAACAACAGAAAACGAACAAAACTCCGTAAAAAATGAACCGAAATGACCATAAATGGTCGATTCCAGCGAGCTCGAATGCCAACTCCGGCGAGAGCTCGATTTTTCGAAATCGGGAACCAAATTTAACATTCTTTACATCAAAATGAAGCTTATCACCTGTATAATCTAGCCCCTAAGTCCTTTGATACCAACAATCAATAAATTTTATGAACAAATCAATTTTATATGCGGTTAAAACTAAAAACTCGAATATCACAATCGACATTATAACAATCAAATTAAACACATAGATATGATCCTTAGGACCTCTAGAAGGTATACAAACAATCAAATCAACCGGAAAATTACTCAATCAAAAAACTCTAATTTGTCTCAAGAACCCTAATTTTCGAATTGGATAATCCAGCATTAGAACAATGAAATTGAACATGAAATTGGACTCCTGGCATCAATATGAAGCTATATACATCAACAAATCATATGAAAAAGCTCAGAAATGAGAAACCCTATATTTTTTGCTAAGAACCCTAATTTTCCAAATTTCGAAAATAATTCATAAAAATTAGAAATTTTAAAACTGGAGTCAAGATTGACTCGGATTGTGCTAAAACTTTCATGGAATAATATAAAGGACTAGAATATGAAGAGGTAAGGAACCGGTCAAGTTTTAGGATCAAGTACTTCTTCGTAATGCGTGAAGATCAAAATTAGTTCAATGTATTATATTAACATGGACGGATTTAATGGGGGGATGGGATGGTCACGATCTCCCCCAAAAACTTGTATTACTTCAATTTTATCAATTTTATGTACTAAGATTGGTTGTAAAGTGTATTTGGTTCCACCATAAACCAATAAATTTTGATGGTCACCCTAAATACATTCACAGTTCTCATATTTTTTTGAGTTTCATATATATGAATTCATAATATTGTTCTTGGAAATCTAGGTTCTCTCCTGAATTTTCGCCTTCAAAATTTTTGTTTTTAATTCTGTCCCTCCAATTTTTTTCCAGGTTCCATGTATATCAAAACACATGTACAAAGGCAGCCTATAGATCAAAGTACATGTTAATGGCAGTTGAGATCAAAGTTCTCCCAAGTATTGTTTTATTCTGGTTTTTGTAAAGATGATATATGTTAAAAGTAACCCGTACAACCTATTTTGATGGGTCTGATTGTTGTTGAAAATCTATTTTAACAATTTTAGTTATTTTTAAAAAAAAAAACCTATATTGAAAGACACATGACAAAATCTATTCAAATTAAAACACTCTGGACCTATATATTATAAAATAATATAATGAGTAGTATTCTATGGAGAACCACCTTACGTGGAGAACCATGGAGAACCCTATGATTCTGTAGTAGAACCAATATTTTTTAAATTTTTTTTGATTCTGTAATAGAACCAAGATTATTTTTTTTAAAAAAAATCGAAACTGCCACGTCATCACTGCCACGTCACCTGCCACGTCATCACTACTGACGTGGTAGTGCCACATCATCGATGACGTCAGCAATGATGACGTGGCAGGTGACGTGGCACTGCCATGTCATCAGGCATGCCACGTTAGCTTTGTCCAGATTTTTTTTTAATTTGTAGAACCAATTTTTTTTTATAGAACTAAAAAAATAAAACAAATTAAAATTTGGTTTTGTAATAGAATCAGAAATTAGTATAGAATAAGTTGTTCTCCACGGTTCTCTACGTAAGATGGTTCTCCATAGAACAATGGCCATAATATCATAATACAAATTACATTAGATTTACAAGAAACAATAATACTATTAGATTAAGTCTTTGTTTTGTTTTGTGCAAAATAATATATTTCCTCTCCAGAAATGAATGGAGTCTATATAATGGGTTTTCAGAATGTTGGCTGTCTAATTTTATTTTGGCTACTTTTCCAAAAGATAAATATTTATTTGAATTATACTAAATTTATATTTTGTTTTTTATATTAGTTATCCTTACATTTTTTATATCATTATTTATTTAAGTGTTTCCTTAACTAGAAATCGAGGAGTTGTTTATGTTCTTAATACGTTTATTGTTTAGGAGAAGAGGTAATAACCGGGTTTTTTGTTGGAGTAATTTCATATATATATACTAGTGTATAACCCGTGCAAAGCACGGGCTATCATATATTATTATAATAGATTAATATATGAATTTTTTGATTTAATATATATATAATTTTAATTTATTTTAATAAATGTTATTATTAATTTTAAATTTACATATGTCCCATACTTAATTTCACGATATAAATAAATATTATTAATTTAATGTTATTTTTAAATTTATTGTTAAATATCTTAAGGATTCATTAGGTATTTTAAAAAAATATTTAGTGTAACCTAAAATCGTAGAAGAAAGAATCGTAGGAAGAAGTGTGTAGACGATGATTCTAAACGGGATATAATTGAAAACGTTCATAATTCTATAAACCATGTGATTTTTTTATTTTTAATAGATTATATATAATTTAACTGAATTTGGAATTTTTAACACGTTTATTAAATTTTTTAAAATATATTTGTATGCCTTAGTTCGTTGGTTAGTTGGATAAGGCCTTCCTAAAAAGTTTGTTAACACCTCCCAAAAAACAAAAAAAACAAATCAAAATGTATTTAATTTTAATTAAGAAAATAAACCACATATTTTACATACTATTTCGATTATATTTCCATTAGAATTCTCCACCATTATATCCCGATTAGAATCATGACCCGGACACACTTCTTCATTCTTTCTTCTAATATTTTAGGTTACACTAAATAAATTTATTAAAGTATCTATTGAATTCTTAAGATATTTAACAATAAATTTGAAAATAACGTTAAATTAATGATATTTATTTATGTCATGAAATTAAGTATGGAACATATTTAAATTAGAAATTAAAATTATTAATTGGGATATAATTGAAAACGTTTATAATTTTATAAAACATGTGGGTTTTTTTATTTTTAATAAATTATATATAATTTAATTGAATTTGGAATTTTTAATACGTTTTTATAATTTTTTTTAAAAATATATGTTTCTGCCTTGGTTGTGACGCCCCTAGATTCGGGGTCAAGGATCCAGGTCATCACGGTCCAATTTCCGATCAATATCAATATCTCTTTAGTCTTTATTTTTTTTTATTTAATACTTATGCAATTGACCCCACACTAATACACACACACCAGTCATATGCTCATAGAACAACATCCACAATATTTAAAAGTTTAAAGTTAACAGTTATTACAAGCCCAGAATTTTACTAAGTACATTGTTGAACAAAGCTTCTACAGGAAGCATTTCAACAACCAAAGTTTATTACAACTTACACACTTAATTTAAATAAGTATACTAAGCCCATTTCGCTTGTCACTACCTCGGGGATAGTCGCCAACACTCGCTCAAAAGGTCGCCTTTCCCTTACCCTCTTGCGGGGTGTGGTACGTAGTATCGGTATGGGACCTAGCTGTTATATACATAAATAGCAAGAGTGAGCTATAATAGCTCAGCAAGATAATACTGTAAACTAGAATTTAAAATGTGAACAGGTATACATATATGTATATGCATATATAATAGCATAAAACAATTAAAATCCTTAAGGAAGAATAAAACTCTTATTTAATAATACATCATCCACTTACTATTATAAGAAAGAAATCTAAAATAATATAATATCAGTTTTTCTTCATCTGTAACCATAATTCCATCATCTCATATCATTATTCTGTTTTCAGTATAGAAATCTGAAAACCATTGTCTACACTTTCTTTTCAAAAACATTGGGGATATCTGCTGTCGCCTGATACGTTAGGACGATGATCAGTCGCCTAATCGTACCTGCTCTCTTTTTACTACCGGTAGAAGGAATGAAGATCATCCCTGGAGGAAGGTCACCTGCTAACATCCTCCCTTGGCATCTTCGTGCCGTAATAAAAATAATAAATGCTGGACTGTGTCGCACACAGCCCTGACACAGCCACTTACGCAAGTCTGTTGCAATCCCCCTTTTTATCACATCATTATTCCCTTTTTAAAATATCATTCCACATTTCCATTTTCTCGCTTTCATTTCCACATATCATTCACTCATATCATTTCCATTCTCGCACATTACTTCTATAAAATATATATATGACATAATGTTTTGATTATGATCCAGACATCTCTTTCATATTCAGGAATCAAATATACTTTTATATTCATAAATTATTCTGTCTATTTTAAGAGTAATGCATGATAATCAAATAATGTTTATTAAACCACTGATACTCAAAAAGAATATTTTTAATATAGTATTATAAACCATATAACCCTAGATAACAACTGATACCATTCTCTTTCACCTCTCTTTACTATAAAGCATATTCGCTCCATTCATAATCATATCCACATTCATATTTCATAATTTATATCCATTTCTCTTTAATTCCAATATCAGGGAAATAATTCTTAGCAATATAGCAAACATAGAATAACATATATATTCCATGAAATCATTTACTTTGAAAATAAAAAATATTTTTCCAAGGTAAGGATAGAAGAAATCTTGCCTCGGTTTCGGTATCCTGACGGTATGGCTCGTCCCTCTTCCGGAGTTTCTATAAACACAAAAGGACCGTCGTTAGAATACCACATCTCTTACTCACTACACTCTTGTATAACATTACCTTTGAAACTTTAATATATGTTTAACGTATTACTATTACCCCAAAGGTTCAAGAACTTAACCATTTAAAACCTTAATCGAAGTTTCAGGGGTTTTCACTATTTCCCCTAACGATCACACTTAACTGTAAAAATTCTCACAAAATATGGATTTCGAATTTTACCACAAGGTCAACTGGTAACAACTCTTTGACTACCTTACTACACTATCCCAAAGTTTCATAATTTTTAAAAATGTTTAAGTGTGGTAGTTATAGCCTCAAAGTTAACACAATTACATTTTCTCGGTTTCCGAACGTCTTTCACTAAAACTGACTTTTCTCTTAAACCGTACGTCAGATTTTAACGTACCTTATATCAAAACGATCTATGAACTAAGCTCTATCATTTCATGGTCAATTGGTCACCTAGGCAGTGAGGTACCATACGAATACAGGGGTCACCAAACAGGGCAGTTTGTAGTTCTAACGAAAAACGGACTTTATAACGGCTATAATTTCATACTTTCCAAAAATCAAACTCCTCCAAATCAATTAGCAAACACAATAATCATCACCTACACCATGTGGTCTTCATTACCAGCCATGATTACAATCCCAAACACTTCCATATTCAACTTTAATCACTTACAAACACATGGATCATCATAATCTTAACATTTACACCACTTAATCACTAAACCAAACAATATCCATCATAAATATAAAAGAGCAAGCATGATTATACCTTCTTGAAGCTTTGATAACCCTTAACAATCCTTGATATATCCTTAATCAACCTTATACTAGCTTGAATCAACTAAAAGAAACCATTAAAACAAAGTTAACACTTGAAAACACTATTCATCATCTTTTCTAGTAACTTCCATGATTTTATTACCTTGGCAAATGATGTTGGTTTTCTATGAAACTTTGTATATGATCCTTCCTAACCTCCAAGAAACTCCATGATTTTTCCCTTGAATTGTTATTGAAGAGAGCTAGGGTTTTGAATTTTTTTTTCTTTTTCTCTACAAAAATTCGAATGGAAGAAAGGTGGAGAAGTGGAAAGATTTTTCTTTTTTGTGTTTGCTTGCTAATCTTATCTCATCTCATCCTAATCCATCAAGAGTTCTAGAGTTTAGTAGAAAATCCATGGTTAAATGACTAATTTGTCCTAAATTTTGAGTTAGTGGAAGATGATGTAAGGTGTGATGTCATGGATGAGTGTTTTGTAAGCTTGTTCTTTTAACCTTAAGTATTTACTAATAACCTTATAAATATTAATGTGGTAAATATCTTTATCACTTACTAACCTTGGTTACTTAGTCTCCATACTCGTCTAATTGTGATTTGTTTCGAATGTATCTCACTATCCAGTGGTTTTGAAATCGTTTATAAAATCCAAATTCCCTTAGCATTCACTTAACTTAAAAATCCCTTGGTTTAACTTAAATTCACTAATTCCTCCATATATAATCCTTTTAATATTTCTATACTCCTTAATATCCAATTAATAGAAGTTCGTTCGAGCTCAAAATCCTCAAAATCTAAATTCAGGAATTTCTGAAATCCATCGTCATTTCGAGTCACTTATTTTCATAGTATATCACTAATATGGTTTCTGTTTGTTCATTTCCTGTCTCAAGTATAGGGTACCTACATATCATTTCCCTAAATCCTCAAAATTTACTATTCATGTGACCACTGTAGCATTACTAAAGTTAGGATTATTACAGTCTTCCCCCCTTAAAAGGATTCCGTCCCGGAATCATGTTGGAAATGTCCATAGGTATCTTTTTCATTCACACCTTCAAACTTCCACGCTATTTCCTCTATCCTTTTCCTTTCATAATATCTCTATCTTGTTTGCGCAGAAATACACCAACATAACTTCCTTGTCATTCATCAACATGCCATTTAGTTTAGCAATAGCAGTACTTTTACTGTCTTTTCCTCACAAATCTCCTTCTGTTTCCAGTCATTCCATGTTATCTCGTCTCTCCTTCCACTTTCGACGAAGATATCCGTCACCACATTGACCTTTTCTGAATGGTAGTGTATCTCACTTATGGTTTGACCATCTTCTGATCTCTATCATGACATAAATATTAACACCTCAATATTCCTATATCTCATCTCTGTAAAATTTTCCAGAAAATAAGCTCTAATAATATTCTTTAAAACAATTGTAAGAAAATACTACCTATAATATATATATTTCCTGTTCGTCTCAACGAGCTTGTGTTCTCCCAAAACACTCCTACTTTTCTTTTCATAACGTTTCCAAGCCCTTAACAGATACTGATTTTCCTTATCTATATTATTAACTTATTCATTCCATTAATTGATTAAGTCGATCCTTAACCAAAGACTTACACACAAAATTTAAATCGAAAAACAAGTACCTGTATCCGCATCTGGTTTCGTCAATGCTTCCCCTAAGGTCATGTTGTACACTCTAGCAATAGGCCTATTTGAAGCAGTCACACTCTGTCCTGGCGCGTATGACCCACCGGAACGGCAATCTCTAGCAATGTGTCCTAATTTCCCACACTGGTAACACCTAACATCTCTTTTAGGGTTTGTATCAGTTGATGGGCACTGGTTAAGGTAGTGTCCTTTTTGTCCACACTTAAAACAAGTTACTCCCAGCACCCTACAAACTCCTATATGCTTCTTTCCACACGTCTCACAATCTGGTAATGGTGGTCGCGATGGATTGGACTGAAATGTTCCTGACGATTTACCACCCTGATTTACCGTCTCACTAGTAGTCTTTTTACCCCCCGACTTTCCCACAAATTGAGATTTTTGTCCTCTACCTCCTTTGTTAAAGTAATTTCCCTCACTTGAACTTCCTTTCGGACCCTCAAATCTTCTTTTCTTATTCTCTCGACCTATTTGAGCCTGTTCACTCTCGGCCTCTATAATAGATGCCTTTTGAACCACTGCAGCATAATCAGTCAACTCAAATGGGGCCACTCTCGTTCGTAACCAGGGTTTCAATCCTTGTTGAAACCTTTTCGCTCGTTGTTCTTCAGTACGCACAAACTCGGGAACAAACCTCGACAGTTCTGTAAATTTAGTTTCATACTCTGCCACTGTTAGATTATCCTGTTTTAACTCCAGAAACTTTAATTCCATTTGGTTTTCTAAATACCTAGGAGAATACTTTTCTAGGAACACCCTAGTGAAACGCTCCCAGGTTATCACTCCCGCTTCTTCTAGGTTCTTCTTAGCTTCCCACCAGTAATTTGCCTCTCCCTTTAAGAGATAGGCTGCAAAGACTATTTTCTGATCTTCCTCTATCCTCAGTATCTCGAAAGCTTTCTCCATTTCTTTTAGCCATGCCCTGGCTACTACTGGGTTAGTGGTTCCCTCAAATTCTGGGGGTTTTAATGACTTAAAGGCACGAAAGGAATTAGCTTCCTGATTGGGGAGAACAGGTGGTTGTTGGGGATTCGATAAATTCTGCCTTAATAAGTCCATGAATTGGGCAAAGGGATCACCTCCCGGATTCCTTTGTTGGCCAGTTGATTCCTCTTCTTCTTCTTCATGATTTTCTTCACTATGAGCATTTTCGTTCAGTCTAGTACCTTCTATATTTCGACTTCTTTCGTCTCTCTCATTTTCCCTTGCATTCGCTCTACTATCACGTCTAGGCGGCATAGTTCTGTACATAACAATAGTCCTTATTAATTACCCGAATTTGGGTTACAATATACATCATTTCTATATACACAATTATATCATTAATTAACTCATTTGCACATCACAATATTCTTATCAAGTGATTTACATCTACTTATATTATAACTTTAGTAGGTAAGTGTATCGCCCTTAACGCGATAGCCTTTTCATTAAGTCAATCACCTTTTATACATCAATATTTTATTTTATTTTTGAGTCTCAACATTTATTATAAAATATGCAGCAAAAAATTTAGATAGAAATGCACAAACTTCATTAATTTACATAAATATTTTACAACTTGGGTACATGGTTCGAAACCTACAAACATACTGTACATACTAATCTGCTACAACAAAAGTGCTACTAACTGTCCTCCAATCAGACTGGGATTAAAACAGCAACCAACTAAACTAATCCCCAAAAAGACATCAGTAAGATGACTAGTCTGATTAGTGACGTAGACTACTTTCCCAACTCACAGTCCTGCCCTAATAATGTCCCGGATCTGGACTACCATAGACGTGACTGTATCCACTATCGCAGCCCTCCACTCTGGGTCTCCTCTATCAGCTAACAACCTCCTAATGTCACCCAGGGCCCGCAGCTCAACACTCACTAATCCCAAAGATATACCATCAGGAATGATGCCTCCTCTCCCTCTCTCTGACCTCTGCATCAGTGTGTCTATCACTCGGCAGGACTCCTCCAACTGACCCTGAAGGGCAAAGTACTCCGTCAACAGAATGGCTGGTAGAGAGTCACCTGTCGGTAAGGGTGCCTCCTGAGGGGGCACAGCAGCTGGGGCAGGTGCCTGTACAGGTGGAGGTGGTGGAGGTGCAAATGGTGGGGATGGAGGAATAGACTCGGTATCTGCATCCTCAGACGGATCTCCCTCTATCTCATCCTCTAGGAAGATAAAATGTCCGGGCGGAGTGAATGGCTCAACTGGATCCTCTAGAGGGCCAGGACTCGGTGAGGGAGATGGGACTGGTGATGGTACTGGAATAGGCAAGGCAGGGGTAGGTATCATATGGATATCTGTCCACTCAATCTCCTCCTCCTCCTCCTCAGCTACAACTGATAATCTAGGCCTCTTACGTAACGGCCTCTCCTCCGCCGGAATCTCCCATCTCACTCTGGAAGGACCTGCCTCATCAGATCCTGTAGAAGGTCTACCCATATATGGCACTATGGCCACAGCATCTCTCCGTCTCTGCTCCTCTGCCTTCTCTCTCTCAAGTCTCTCTCTAGCCGCCGCCCGACGTCTCTCTCTGAGGTCCTCAACTGCATACTCATGAACCTCTACCCCGGCCAACTGAAGATCTAGGAGCTCCTGCTCTGACATCCCTAGCCACTGGGGGTCCTGACTCGGCTCACCCATCTCCGCTCCCTATAATAAAACATAAAATTCTATTAGTAACAGTCTATAAAATTATAATATATGCTTAAAGTAAATACTACCTGTGATATACCACCCCTGAACTTGATGGAAGTTCACAATTTATATTATAACTGATACATTTATTATTATCACTTTTGTTCTTGAGCATTATGACTCTTAGCTCTGATACCATCTGTGACGCCCCTAGATCCGGGGTCAAGGATCCAGGTCATCACGGTCCAATTTCCGATCAATATCAATATCTCTTTAGTCTTTATTTTTTTTATTTAATACTTATGCAATTGACCCCACACTAATACACACACACACCAATCATATGCTCATAGAACAATATCCACAATATTTAAAAGTTTAAAGTTAACAGTTATTACAAGCCCAAAATTTTACTAAGTACATTGTTGAACAAAGCTTCTACAGGAAGCATTTCAACAACCAAAGTTTATTACAACTTACACACTTAATTTACATAAGTATACTAAGCCCCTTTCGCTTGTCACTACCTCGGGGATAGTCGCCAACACTCGCTCAAAAGGTCGCCTTTCCCTTACCCTCTTGCGGGGTGTGGTACGTAGTATCGGTATGGGACCTAGCTGTTATATACATAAATAGCAAGAGTGTGCTATAATAGCTCAGCAAGATAATACTGTAAACTAGAATTTAAAATGTGAACAGGTATACATATATGTATATGCATATATAATAGCAGAAAACAATTAAAATCCTTAAGGAAGAATAAAGCTCTTATTTAATAATACATCATCCACTTACTATTATAAGAAAGAAATCTAAAATAATATAATATCAGTTTTTCTTCATCTGTAACCATAATTCCATCATCTCATATCATTATTCTATTTTCAGTATAGAAATCTGAAAACCATTGTCTACACTTTCTTTTCAAAAACATTGGGGATATCTGCTGTCGCCTGATACGTTAGGACGATGATCAGTCGCCTAATCGTACCTGCTCTCTTTTTACTACCGGTAGAAGGAATGAAGATCATCCCTGGAGGAAGGTCACCTGCTAACATCCTCCCTTGGCATCTTCGTGCCGTAATAAAAATAATAAATGCTGGACTGTGTCGCACACAGCCCTGACACAGCCACTTACGCAAGTCTGTTGCAATCCCCCTTTTTATCACATCATTATTCCCTTTTTAAAATATCATTCCACATTTTCATTTTCTCGCTTTCATTTCCACATATCATTCACTCATATCATTTCCATTCTCGCACATTACTTCTATAAAATATATATATGACATAATGTTTTGATTATGATCCAGACATCTCTTTCATATTCAGGAATCAAATATACTTTTATATTCATAAATTATTCTGTCTATTTTAAGAGTAATGCATGATAATCAAATAATGTTTATTAAACCACTGATACTCAAAAAGAATATTTTTAATATAGTATTATAAACCATATAACCCTAGATAACAACTGATACCATTCTCTTTCACCTCTCTTTACCATAAAGCATATTCGCTCCATTCATAATCATATCCACATTCATATTTCATAAATTATATCCATTTCTCTTTAATTCCAATATCAGGGAAATAATTCTTAGCAATATAGCAAACATAGAATAACATATATATTCCATGAAATCATTTACTTTGAAAATAAAAAATATTTTTCCAAGGTAATGATAGAAGAAATCTTGCCTCGGTTTCGGTATCCTGACGGTATGGCTCGTCCCTCTTCCGGAGTTTCTATAAACACAAAAGGACCGTCGTTAGAATACCACATCTCTTACTCACTACACTCTTGTATAACATTACCTTTGAAACTTTAATATATGTTTAACGTATTACTATTACCCCAAAGGTTCAAGAACTTAACCATTTAAAACCTTAATCGAAGTTTCAGGGGTTTTCACTATTTCCCCTAACGATCACACTTAACTGTAAAAATTCTCACAAAATATGGATTTCGAATTTTACCACAAGGTCAACTGGTAACAACTCTTTGACTACCTTACTACACTATCCCAAAGTTTCATAATTTTTAAAAATGTTTAAGTATGGTAGTTATAGCCTCAAAGTTAACACAATTACATTTTCTCGGTTTCCGAACGTCTTTCACTAAAACTGACTTTTCTCCTAAACCGTACGTCAGATTTTAACGTACCTTATATCAAAACGATCTATGAACTAAGCTCTATCATTTCATGGTCAATTGGTCACCTAGGAAGTGAGGTACCGTACGAATACAGGGGTCACCAAACAGGGCAGTTTGTAGTTCTAACGAAAAATGGACTTTATAACGGCTATAATTTCATACTTTCCAAAAATCAAACTCCTCCAAATCAATTAGCAAACACAATAATCATCACCTACACCATGTGGTCTTCATTACCAGCCATGATTACAATCCCAAACACTTCCATATTCAACTTTAATCACTCACAAACACATGGATTATCATAATCTTAACATTTACACCACTTAATCACTAAACCAAACAATATCCATTATAAATATAAAAGAGCAAGCATGATTATACCTTCTTGAAGCTTTGATAACCCTTAACAATCCTTGATATATCCTTAATCAACCTTATACTAGCTTGAATCAACTAAAAGAAACCATTAAAACAAAGTTAACACTTGAAAACACTATTCATCATCTTTTCTAGTAACTTCCATGATTTTATTACCTTGGCAAATGATGTTGGTTTGCTATGAAACTTTGTATATGATCCTTCCTAACCTCCAAGAAACTCCATGATTTTTCCCTTGAATTGTTATTGAAGAGAGCTAGGGTTTTGAAATTATTTTTTCTTTTTCTCTACAAAAATTCGAATGGAAGAAAGGTGGAGAAGTGGAGAGATTTTTTTTTGTGTTTGCTTGCTAATCTTATCTCATCTCATCCTAATCCATCAAGAGTTCTAGAGTTTAGTAGAAAATCCATGGTTAAATGACTAATTTGTCCTAAATTTTGAGTTAGTGGAAGATGATGTAAGGTGTGATGTCATGGATGAGTGTTTTGTAAGCTTGTTCTTTTAACCTTAAGTATTCACTAATAACCTTATAAATATTAATGTGGTAAATATCTTTATCACTTACTAACCTTGGTTACTTAGTCTCCATACTCGTCTAATTGTGATTTGTTTCGAATGTATCTCACTATCCAGTGGTTTTGAAATCGTTTATAAAATCCAAATTCCCTTAGCATTCACTTAACTTAAAAATCCCTTGGTTTAACTTAAATTCACTAATTCCTCCATATATAATCCTTTTAATATTTCTATACTCCTTAATATCCAATTAATAGAAGTTCGTTCGAGCTCAAAATCCTCAAAATCTAAATTCAGGAATTTCTGAAATCCATCGTCATTTCGAGTCACTTATTTTCATAGTATATCACTAATATGGTTTCTGTTTGTTCATTTCCTGTCTCAAGTATAGGGTACCTACATATAATTTCCCTGAATCCTCAAAATTTACTATTCATGTGACCTCTGTAGCATTACTAAAGTTAGGATTATTACATTGGTTCTTTGGTTAGTTGACCCCTGCAAAGCACGGGCTATCATATATTATTATTGTGAACTAATATATTAATTAATTTATTTAATATAAAATTTATTTTATTTTATTATTAATTTTAAATTTACATAAGTTGCATACTTAGTTTCATGACATAAATAAATATCATTAATTTAATGTTAATTTTAAATTTATTGTTAAATATCTTAAGAATGCAATAGATATTTTTTAAAAATTATTTAGTGTAACCTAAAATCATAGAAGAAAGAATCATAGGAAGAAGTGTGTGTGGGCGATCATTCAAATCGAGATATAATTGAAAACGTTAATAATTCTATAAAACATGTGGTTTTTTATTTTTAATAAATTATATATAATTTAAATGAATATGAAATTTTTAACACGTTTTTTAAATTTTTTTTAAATTTTTTTTTGTGCCTTATTGGTAAATAATATCTTAAAAATTCAATAGATATTTTTAAAAATTATTTAGTATAACTAAAATCGTAGAAGAAAGAATCGTTGGAAGAATGTGTGCGGTCGACAATTCTAATCGGGATATAACTAAAAACGTTTATAATTCTATAAAATATGTGATTTTTTATTTTTTATAAATTGTATATAATTTAATTGAATTTGGGATTTTAGCACATTTTTTAATTTTTAAAAAATATACTTTTGTACCGTATTGGTAAATTTTGTTGTTTAAAATAATTTAATTAATTTTTTAATATAATTTATTTAACTTGTTATTTTTAGAAAGATGTTAACAATTTTTTTGGAAAATAGAGCGCTAATTGAGATTAAAGTAGTCGTTTGCTGGTATTTCCCGACACGGATAGAGATGATTATTTTTCTCATTAGTTTATCATTCATTTTGTGTTTTAATGGACTCATTTATCTCGGTTTTAATCGGAGAAGAAAGAGTCCTTGAAGGAATTTTAATGCCATCAACTTGAAGAGTTTGTATACGTTTTTTGCTTTATTTATTAATTAATAAATTAAATGTTTTTTTGGAAAGCTTAAAATTTGTTTTAGGAAGGTGTTAACCAACTAACCAACCAACCAATTATACCCTATTTCGCTTGGAATTTTTAACACGTTTATTAAATTTTTTTAAAATATATTTGTATGCCTTAGTTCGTTGGTTAGTTGGATAAGGCCTTCCTAAAAAGTTTGTTAACACCTCCCAAAAAAAAAAAAAAACAAATCAAAATGTATTTAATTTTAATTAAGAAAATAAACCACATATTTTACATACTATTTCGATTATATTTCCATTAGAATTCTCCACCATTATATCTCGATTAGAATCATGACCCGCACACACTTCTTCATTCTTTCTTCTAAGATTTTAGGTTAAACTAAATAAATTTATTAAAGTATCTATTGAATTCTTAAGATATTTAACAATAAATTTGAAAATAACGTTAAATTAATGATATTTATTTATGTCATGAAATTAAGTATGGAACATATTTAAATTAGAAATTAAAATTATTAATTGGGATATAATTGAAAACGTTTATAATTTTATAAAACATGTGGGTTTTTTTATTTTTAATAAATTATATATAATTTAACTAAATTTTGAATTTTTAATACGTTTTATAATATTAAAACGTATAGATTTATACCCTATTTCGCTTATAATATTATAGTATAGATTTATCTCGGTTTTAATCGGAGAAGAAAGAGTCCTTGAAGGAATTTTAATGCCATCAACTGGAAGAGTTTGTATACGTTTTTTGCTTTATTTATTAATTAATAAATTAAATGTTTTTTTGGAAAGCTTAAAATTTTTTTAGGAAGGTGTTAACCAACTAACCAACCAACCAATTATACCCTATTTCGCTTATAATAGTATAGTATAGATATATATATATAGGGGGCAACTCCAATACAAACCTCCTTAGAATATTCAAACCTAAAAATCAAATTCCAATCCAACATTTAAGCTAATGTAATGACCAAAATAAGGGTACCCAATATTAAAAAGTCTTATAATTCTACCCTCTATCCATTCATCGGGAAAAAAAATTAAAAAAAATATAATTTTTTTTAAAAATGATGACATGGCAACAGTTTTTTTTTATTTTTTTATTTTTTTTATGAATGGATAGAGGGTTGAATTATAAGACTTTTTTGTGAAGGTGCCCCTGACGGGGCCCTTAGAATATATGAAATATAATATGTTTTGTGTTGGTTTGTAGTTCTCATTTTAAGAGTGGTGTGTATTTGAGCAAAAACCTATATATATATATATATATATATATATATATATATATATATGTATTAAGAGTGGTTTGTATTTGAGCAAAAACTTATATATATATATATATATATATATATATATATATATATATATATATATATATATATATATATATAAAGATTAATCTTCTCTAACATCTCTATCACATGGGTTGTAGAGCCGTTGTCATTTTCAAGTGGCAGCTCCTTACAAATTGCACACCCATGTGACTTTCCCAAAATGCTATACAAACAGACTATCATTAAGCATAAAGCAATCAGGGTTCTTTCTAAAACTAGCTAAAACAATTCTAGTAGATGTAGACTTGTCATACTCTTGAATTGTCGAGCTTCGTCTTGTGATCTCTCAAGCTTCGGTCGTAGTCTTGCTTGTCTGCTACAATCTTTGACAAAATGCAGCAAATCTGTTTCTTGAACATCTAAACTATCACGGGTTTGACTGAGATAAATCCCCAATTCAAATGTTCCATTGAGATAGTAACCTTTGACGCCAAGTTTGCTGTCATGAGAATATTCCTTGGATGACAGTATGAGTCCCCGCCAATGATGCTGTCGGGACTTTCAAACTTGCTGTCAACGTGTGAGAATGTTGCTGTCTTCATGCTTCTGCCAATGTTGCTGTCAGATGAAACTTGCTGTCGTGACCTTGCAACATGTTGTCTTCTTGTAACCTTACTGTCAATGTTGTGACAGTAACATTTATTATTTCTGTCTTTCTTATGTATGTCTTGAGGCTTGAACAAATGTATGAACTTCTTCCAAGAGATACAATTATTACATGACGGTAGTTTATTTGATTACAAAGACACACTATGGCTGTGACAGTATGTTCTACTTAGTCTATAAAAATAGAACTAAGTAGTAGTTAAGTTGTCTTTAAGGTATCACCAATAAATCCTAACAATCTCCCCCAATTTGTTTTTATGGACAATAACAACAAATTTACAATTAAAGCATGCTGACAACTTAACTAACATAGATGAGAATAGTTAAAACACTATGTCTGATGAATGTTAAAGAATCCAGAATACAACATTGATGTTCTAACTGCAAATCAATTACTCCTTTATGTTGAGCAAATAAGAAATTTTACTTAGCTTGATTTGAGCAGTTCTTAGCTGTCTAGATTCTTCACTCTCTTTTGAGAGCTTCTTGTAATGAGTCAGTTTTCAACTTTGTTTCTCCATCCAGATGTAGAAAAACAATTTTCTTTACTCATGCACTTGTAGTCATCTTGTAGCAAACACCATATGGATTGTCAATCACTTCTGGAAGTTTGTCTTCAACAAGCCTCTTGATCTGTACCAACAGACTTTCATCAAAGGTTTTTGAATTGGCCTTCACTTTTGTTTCTAAGGAATTTAAAATTCTTGATTGCAACTTTGCAGTAGTTGCATTGTGATGAATATTGAAATGCCAGATTTCAGATATACATCAATTGCCCATCTTTTCTCCAAGTTAACTTTCACAGAGATACTTATTATTTTATCCTTCAGTATTGTTGACAGTTTGTTATAAACTCCTCCTGCTTCTGTGATTGAGTTATCCACCAACATACTGAATTCTTCATCCTAGTTGTTCAAAGTACTCTCCATGTAGCTAACCATCATTATTCCTGGTTCATCTTGGCTGTACTCACCTCCATCAGACCAGGTGGCTCCAGTTGTTAGATTTATGTACTCAGGCATTTTATCTTTGCCTTTACCTAGTCTGTTTTGCTCCTCCAGTTCTCTCTATTGTTTTTCCAGTGGAGTTTCCATGATTTCTGAAGTTGGCACCTTAATTTTCAGAGGAGGCAGTATTGGTCTTTCAGATTTTTGAGTTTCTTGCAATTGCTCCATTACTTCTTTAGTTACCAATACTGGCTCATCATCCATTTCATGTTCAATAAGATCACCATCTCTAGAAGCTTTCAGTTCTTCACCAAAGTTTCTTTCTTCCTTCTCCTCTGGTTCCCCCTTACTCTCTTTTCCATCTTCAACTTGTACCTGCTCCCCCTTACTTCTTGACTCCCCCTTGCTTGCTGCTTCCCCTTGCTTCTCCTTCTCTACCACTTTGTCTGAGGTATTTGGATCAACCACTCTATTCTGATCTACCACTTTCCCCCCCTTAGTTAAGTTGATAGCACTAAGAGCAGCAGAGTCTGTTGAATCTCAGCAAAACCAGTAGCTACCATAGTGGACAAGTTGTCATTTTTAGCTTCCATAGATGCACATCTGTCCTCAAGGGATTTCAACCTTGAATCACCTTGTTTAGAAGGACCACCAGATCTTAACCTTTTTGGAGGCAAAAGAAAAGATTGGGGCAAGGAGGCTGTTGGGGTTCTCACACTCTCATAATTTTTCTGAGTGATCTCATCACTCCTCACAATTGAACACTCAAGGCCTAGAGCCTGTTCGCAGAGGTTTCTCTCTTTTTCACTCTGGACATGCTCAAGTCCCTCTCCTTTTGTCAGCTCATTTGGCTGCCTCTCATTTTTATGCTCACCTCTCTTTTCTTTTTCACACCCTCACTCAACCTAGATGCATGGGTATGAGCAGTACTAACATGCATTGAAAGAGAAGGTTTAGATTTTACCTTTTTGAAAGAGGATATTGGCACATGATCTTCATCAAAAGCACCTTCAATAATGACTGCATCTTGATCAAGCTATGTAGAGGTGACAACATCTTTATCCAAAAGTTTACTATTAGCAGGTGGGGTGATAACAACTTTGGTTGTGTCTTTGACAACAGTTGAGGTTGTGACAACAACTCCCTGAGGGTAAGTTGCTTTCTGGAGATCAATCACGATGCTGGCTGATTCAATATCTGGCAGAATTTCATCATGATCTAACTCAGTGTTTGAGAGAGTGGTGTCCATCACACTTTGAGCAATGGGTTCTTGTGGACCACTTGATGGGGGCTCATCCATGATAATAGATGGATGATCAAACCCTGAAGGGTTGGTACTGTCCCCTTCTCTAGGTTGTTGAGAAGAAACAATTGATGGATTAGAGAATAAAGAAGGTGACGGTGTAGAAGAGAATATTGGTTGTTCCACAAGGGTAACTTGTGGAACATTAATAGTAGGAGTTTGATCCTCACTATGCCCTATCTCCATGTGTGTTTCTGCAAGTGTGGGCTTTTCATGAGTGAGTTCATGTGTTTGGGCAGACTCTTTACAAGATGCCCTGGGAGACAGGCCAATTTCAATAGATACTCCGAATTCTGACAGCCCTTGCCGGGACGTTTTCTAACTTTAGGAGCACACATTGGCTAATTCCCATCGAGTAGGTCTTTTGTCTATATCTTTGCTTTATCTTTCTCACCCATACCACCCTATTTATATTTAAGTGTACCGCTTGCTTTCTTTCAGAACCTCGCCTTTGAGAAGCGTCCTTGTTGAGAAGAAACATCTAGGGATGTGTTTGATTCCCTTTTATCCTCCACAGCCTTTTGTGAGACTGTGGGGTGGCTAACAGGGGCTTTGGCCCTCTTAGCCCTCTTCTTCTTAGGCTCAAGAGGAACCACTGTGGGTTCACTTTCACTAACATCCTTATTTGCTGCATCAAGTGCAGTTTCTCCCTCAACACTCTTAGAGCTACCTTCAATACCAGTTTCCAAGGGTCTTTTCTTGGATTATTGCAGGGCTATTTTTGTGGCTTTTAGTAGTCTAGAAAGTCTGACTTGTGTAAATTCAGTGGAATGAGGGTTGACTGAATTTGGGCTTAATTCAGCTTCATTCTCAAGAGAGAAAACAATATACCCAGAGGGCAATGGAAAATCAAGGTTGGGCACTTGATAAACCATTTGCTGTGTAAAACAGAGTGGAATATGTGCATTCAAATTCTGTGAATTAAGTATAGTGTGTGTATTTCTTTTCAAAACATTGCACTCCATTGTGAGAGATGTATTTTCATCAATTCCACACAAAGAATTTATACAATCATAAGAAAGCGAGGATAAATATGTACCTTTTTGCCTAGGGCAGATTTGAACTGTCCCATGAGCAGTTTTCCAACATCCACTTTGTACCCATGAACAAGTGAGTGAGTGATTTTCTTGATGTAGGTAGGGATACCATTCCACCCAGAGGTCTTCGTTGAGAAAACCTTTACCATTGCATCGATAAGCATCAATAATCATGCTCCACTCTTTTCTTAGATATTTCCTGTCCATTTCTCCAGTTGGGTACGAACTTGAAGTTCCTTCTTCAAGAACAGGGCCAGAATACCCAATTATCAAGAAAAACTTCTTTAGGGTTTCATCACTTGCAAGCTCCTGATATGATTCATTTTCTTGCAGTCCAATTCCTAGAGCTTCATTGATGCCCTTGATTGTGAGAATGTAGGTAGTGTTGATTTCAAAATTTATGGACTCACTACCAGCATTTCCTTGAACAGAGGATATTTTCCAGAATTGTTCAAGTCTATCTAGGTCTAAAGAAGGGGTAGAGGTTATAGCACGACATAGATAGGACATGTTCATGAAGGATACAAGTCCTTTGAAACCTTCACCAGCATCTCCAGCAGAGAGAATACCAGAAAAGTTTGTTTGAGAAGAAGATTGTTTGGGTGCCATTTTTGCTTTGAGATTTGGGAGAGAGAGATGTTCTGTTGAGAGTTATGTGTTTGTGTATTTGACAATTGCTTATATGAGAATAGCAACTGTTTTACTGAAGAGGTAAAAGTAACTTTGTCTTAACCCATTAAATGTTCACGTGGTGTAGTGGGTAGTTACCTTTTAGTGGCTGTAAATCGTGAAGGTAAAAATCCCAATTTCAACGGTCCACTAACTCTTGACAGTAACCTGTGCGCTGGAACAACTCGTTAGTAATCTTGGAGTGGTGACAGTATGTTTTGCTTGACAATAACATTGGCGCGAGAACATGCTGTCACCATTAAGTAATTTATAGAAAATTTCCTTTTTAAAAAAATCTCATGACAGCACCTTTCCTTGTTGACATCAAGTTGTGCGGAAATTCCAAACGTCATGGGTTTTAAATGAATTTTATCTATTACTTAATTAAAATTACCAATGAGCATTTTAATCAATTATAGCGCATATTTGTTTCAGGCACACATACACACATGCATACATGCATTTACCCAATAGATAACCGAGGTAAGATAATAAAGTGAAGAGACAAGCAAGAACATTGATATTTAACTTTAAAAGAAAAGGGACTGACAATTACCCCGGGTCATTTCAAATGACACGACTAATTATCACTGGCACGCGTGTGATTTAAGTTAATCTCACGTGACTACTCATTTACATAAGTTAAAATACGCATGTAATTTCAATTTAGCATAGTCATAGGAGACATGCTGTCAATAACAAGTAGCACATAAGACAGTAACTTCTCATAACAGCAACATTTAAGGCTACTGTCACGAGCTGCAAATTAACACCTTGAAAATGTAAAAACTAGTAAGTTAACATACCAGATTTAGCATTCCCAATTCACTTACCAACCTGTTGAAGGTTGCTTCATCCAATGGCTTGGTGAAAATGTCTGTAACTTGCTTTTCCGTAGGAATGTAGAACAGCTTCACAGTTCCTTTTTCAACATGTTCCCTTATGAAATGATGCCTTATATCAATGTGCTTTGTCTTGGAATATTGAACTGGATTGTCTGAGATGGCTATGGCACTAGTGTTATCACAGTAGATAGGAGTGTTTGATAACTCTAAACCATAATCCAAAAGCTGATTCTTCATCCAAAGAATTGAGCACAACAACTTCCAGCTGCAATGTATTCAACTTCTGCAGTTGAGGTAGATACAGAATGCTGCTTCTTGCTAAACCATGACACAAATCTTCCACCAAGAAATTGACAGCTTCCTGTTGTGCTTTTTCTGTCAATCTTGCATCCAGCATAGTCTGAATCGGAATATCCAACTAGATCAAATCCAGTGTCTTTAGGATACCAAAGGCCTAAATTTGGAGTGCCTTTCAAGTATCTAAAGATTCTTTTAATAGCAATCAAGTGTGACTCTTTTAGATCAGCTTGAAACCTTGCACAGAGACATGTAGCAAACATTATGTCTGGTCTGCTAGCAGTTAGATATAGCAGTGATCCAACCATGCCTCTATAAGTACTAGAGTCCACTTTCTTTCCTTTAGGATCTAGATCCAGTTTGGTTGCAATAGAGATAGGTGTCTTGGCAGGTGATGCATCTTCCAAGTTGAATGTTCACACTAATACACGCAAGCGTACGCGGTCACAAGTAATATATAAGGTTAAATCCAAATTCGTTCCCACAGAGACTGGTTTAGGTTTAATACAGATTTATGCACTTATGCAACAATGTATGATTATTATTCACTGCTAAGACAAGTATCAAATTTGGGTTTTGATTATTTAAATTAACTAAGAAGCAAATTAGCAAAACTAAGAATTACTTAACTAACGATAACTTAAATCGAATTACTTATGCAAGGGAAAACATGGGATCCTATCTTCATTAAATACTTTGCTTAGAGTTGATGCCTTTAATCAAATTATGTGATGGTTATGATAACTGATCAGACAACACGAAACAAGTATAGACTACCTCTCCGTATACGAATACCATACTACTCATACATCCACAAAAGAGATAGAAGATGGGTAGACACCAATTAGGTTTAGACCCTATATCTGTATAAGATTTGAAAACATAATGGTTGAAGCTCAAGTTATCCATGAAGATCACACAGGTCAGTATAAAATAGTTCAAATTACACTACGAATCATGTTGGTAAACCGTCATGAACCTATGCTAGCATGGCAAGTTTTAAATCTCAAAATCCACTCTCGCTTCACAAGAGATTAACAGATTAGATGTTAGCTACACATCTAACAATTAAACATAACCATATGAGGATATCAAAATACATCACACACAGATCTTTAAAGCATCAAGATACTAAAGCTCCATAAATAAATCCGTTAGAATCCCATGACAACGATTAGTTCATAATCGAACCGTTCGTCATCATGGGATCTGATGAAACCATGGTAATAACAAAAGTTTGAATAAAAACAATAGTGCTAGAGTAATAAGGTTTAGAAAACAAATCCGTAAACATCCAAGAGTATCGCCTAATTAGAAGAAAACAAAAGTAGATCTAGATCTCCGTTGCTTGTCACGAGCGTAGGAATCCTTCTCCAAGTCTGAATCCCCGTCTCTCGGCTCTCTCTCTTGTTATGAAGGGTGTTGGTTACGTTTTATGATCATAGAATGTGTTTATATAGGCCCCCAATAGCTTGTCCTCCAAGAAAATACCAAAAATATGATTTTAAGTCGAAAAACGAAAATTTCCAGCGAGCTCCCTCGCTACGGCGCGCTCAGGCCGCGCTGCGGCGTGCCTGCCAACTGCCAAAAATTTGATTTTGCTTTAGACTTCAAAAAAATTCCCCAAGCTTCACGTGGACTGTATGATCGCTGAATTCGGACTTCTAGAACTCCAGATATGGCCAAAACAGTGTAGACTGCGCAACCTACCTGGAAATCCGAATTTTCCACAATTTGCTCATTTCTCCTCCGTTTTCTCTTCCGATTCTTTTGCCACTTCCCGTTCTTCAGTTCTTGAGTGTGAATCCACCCCGAAACATGCAAATGTATCTCCCCACTTCAAGATAGTAACCCTGCACCATTCTTACTAAAAATGAATCAAAAACACGACATACTTGTGGTCAAGACACCAATTTAAGCCGAAATGAAGCGTTCCAAGTGGATATAAAATCCACTTATCACACCCGCAAACTTAAACCGATGCTTGTCCTCAAGCGTAAAACAGACTCGATACTACCTAATTAGTACCACTTCCGTAGGTGATCACGGTTGCATTTGGCATATGCAACAAGCCCTTTAAACCCCCAGGCAGCCCTAGTGGACGTGTGAGGTCTCGTGAGGGCCTATAGCGAATGTACCCACAAAATCCATCTAACTAAACAATACATAAACAATGTAATGCATGAATGCAACTAATATGAGAATGCAATGATCCCCTTAAACTAACCAAAACCAACGAGCAAGCAAATATCTCAAAGAATGAAACTAAATCCAAACAGAGCTCGACTAAGTCCCCGTATACTAACAATACATGAACAGAAACGTGCGTGTGTGCGATGCTCATCAGATATACTCCTAACACTAGATCAAAATCAGACCTATTTTTCGCCAAGACAATCACAGGTTTATAAATAGAATGAACGGTAAACACTTCATAACCTAGGAACACCTCCATCATCATTCAAGTTAGACAGGAATTCATGCTTTATTACTAACAACTATGACACATAACACAACAAGCATGCTTATTTAACCGTGCAATGGATGAGACCCCAAAAGGCTTATACAATAATACCCATATAGCGAGCATTAGGTTAGTGGATCCCAGACTATCAAAGCCTTAGGTCACTAGGCACAAAGTCCCCTAGAACTTAATTGCTCGGTTATTAAAGAGCTCACCCTGGTTAATTCTGCATTTAAACATTCACATAACTCTTTTTTTTTCCTTTTTTTTTCTGTCTTTTTTTTCAATGCGATCTGGAATGAGTATTCTCATCCAACCCTAGACTACTCATAAAATATGAGCCGGCTACTAGCCATTTGACACATAACAACTAGCATAAAATTCCTAGTTTCCTTCAAACTTATATTTCGGAGTTCCTACGTCATAAAGGGAATAAAGGACATTCTAGGTATAAAAAAGTGATTAAATCTAAAACAACCAAACAAGTAGGACTCGATCTAGGCCAAAAGCAACGATGATTTGTGTAAGAATTTTGTTTCTGAAACATGCAAATTGCATAAGAACTATAAATCAACCCTCTATTCATCATTACTACACCCAAATCAACATCGACCTATCAAGCAGAAATAGCTCGTTCTAAGGGATCATGAAATATGCATGCCATGCAAATGCAACTAACATGAACTCACAAGGAATACATAACAAATATGCAAACAAAATGCTTTATATGAAACAAACATGCAATAATACGAACAAATATGAATGAATTACTACTAAACATGCCATAAATGATTCCTACATGAACAAATGACACACTAACACTACTCATCCCCAAATCACCCCCAAACTTAAAATATACAATGTCCCCATTGAATTGAAGGTAATACAAGGGAAAGCAAGAAACATACCTAATCGTCGGCAGGATCACCCTCCTCGGGTGGGGAATCTGGTGGCGGGTACACATCATGAGCTCCAAAAATAGGCCAAGTGACCTCTACACCCTCCACACGAAAATAGTAATCCAGAATTATGAAGAATTGGGGAAAATGCTCTTTTATTGAAAGCAGGAAATCCATGGGTTGCCTCCCAGGAAGCGCCTTTGTTTAAAATCTTTAGCTAGACATGGCAATGGCTTTTTCTCTTGAAAATTTCTACACCGTATCTCTATATGGCCAATTAATTATCTTTTCCGGGGCTACATCCTTGATGACAAGTTTCAGCCTTCTTTGCTCCTCAAAAGTGTCAGTAACATTGTACTCTTCACTACCTGACAAGTTAGCAACAATAATAATAAACAAAGTAGATGATTGACCCAAATATGCATACCTCAAGTGAACTAGTGGTTTAAACTCGAGTTTGGAAACTTCTTTAACATGATGATTTTCATTATTAACTACCAAAGACTGATCAAGTGTGGAAATAGACGGATTAGGAACGGAAGTGGGTGGTTCACCAACAGAAGTCTTAACAACAAACTTAGGATCAAAAGAACTATCCTCAAGTTGAATTTCATGCTTAGAACAAATAGCATTCAATTCCTCTAACATCTCATCAGAAGTAAAATTCCTATACAACTCATGAAGATCTTTATTACCCTCATACTTTAACAAAACATCTTTCTCAAGAAAAGACTCAATTGCACTATCCTCAAGATTGACCATGAAACAACCTCATCAATTAGCACCTGAGAATCCCAAAGATCAGCCACGCCTAATCCCTCATCTTCAATATCAGACTTTCCTTGTAAATAAATGTCTAATGGATCCGACTTCAACATCTGATCAAACGCTTTATTCTGGCCAGTATCAACCCCTTCCACTCTAAAGCACTCTTCATTCTCTGTAGGAAATTTTATGGCCTTGAACACATTAAAAGAGACAGTCTGATCTTGCACTCTCATTGTGAGCTCTCCTTTCTGAACATCTATCAAAGTACGACCAGTAGCGAGAAAAGGCCTTCCCAAGATGATGGGAATCTTCTTATCTTCTTCAAAATCAAGAATCACGAAATCCGCAGGGAAGATGAGCTTATCAACTTTTACCAAAACATCCTCCACGATACCTCTAGGATATGTGATCGATCGATCAGCTAGCTGTAAAGAGATGTTTGTAGGTTTTGGATCCGGTAGACCAAGTTGCATGAAAACAGACAGAGGCATGAGATTGATGCTAGCTCCCAAGTCACACAAACACTTGTTGAAAGATAAGTTGCAAATAGTGCATGGTATGGTGGAACTTCCCGGATCTTTAAGTTTAGGCGGCAACTTCTGTTGCAGAACAACACTACACTCTTCAGTCAAAGCCACAGTCTCCAATTCCTCGAGCTTCAACTTCTGTGAGAAAATACCCTTCATGAACTTGGCATAGCTCGGCATCTGTTCAAGAGCTTCCGTAAAAGGTATGTTAATGGACAATTTCTTGAAGACGTCCAAAAAATTCTGAAATTGCTTTTCTTGACTTTTCTCCAAGCGTCGAGGATACGGAGGAGGCGGATAGATCTGATTGTTCTTTGTAGACTGCTCCGGAATAGACTTTTCAGCAAACTTCTTACTCTTTTCCACTTCACCGTTCAATTGATCAGCCACCAAGTCAGATTTCTCAATTTCTGGCCCTACAGATTTTTTAACCTGCTGATTCTGAAGTTCTTCCTCTTCCTTAGCTGCTGATTTAGGATCGTTTGTAACCTTGCCAGATCTCAAAGTAACTGCCTTCACCTACTCCTTGACTTCACTCTTGCATGGATTAGCCTCCGTATCACTAGGAAGAGTTCCTTGCGGCCTATTCAGTAAGGAATTAGCAATCTGCCCAATCTGATTCTCCAAAGTCTTGATAGAGACTGCTTGGCTCTTGCACATCAACCTTAATTCTTCCTATTCAGATTTTTCAGTAGAAGATTTCCCCGCATTAGCATGAGGCTGCTGCTGAAATCCCGGAGGTTGGAATTGTTGCCTCGGAGCATACTGCTGCTGATAACCTTGATTGAACGGCTTAGCTCCATATTGCTGTCCCTGAAACTACTGATAAGGTTGTGGTTGTTGCATACCACCTTGATTGCTACTCCAGCTGAAATTAGGATGATTTTTGTTGTTCGGATGATAGGTGGCTGGTGCTGGTTGCGAAGGTCGCTGAAAGTTGCTCACAAACTGTGCCGATTCAGAAGAGATAGCACACTGATTCGTCTCATGTGCGCCTGCACATAGCTCACAAACACTAGCAACCTGCTGAACTCCATAATTGGTAAGAGAATCCACCTTCATAGTCAAAGCCTTCAACTGAGCTGCTAAAGCTATAGCTGCATCCACTTCCAGAATTCCTGCAACTTTGCCTTGTGATAATCTCTGCGTTGGATTTTGATATTCATTTGCAGCCATAGTCTCAATAAGATCATAAGCTACCTCATAGCTCTAAGCCCATAGTGCTCCTCCTGAAGCTGCATCCACCATCGGTCTCGACTGCCATCCCAATCCATTGTAAAAACAATTGATTACCATCCAGTTTGGCATGCCATGATGAGGGCATGATCTAAGCATCTCCTTGTAGCGCTCCCAAGCTTCACATAAAGACTCTCCCGACTGCTTTGAGAATTGAGTAAGAGCGTTCCTTATTGCTGCTATTTTTGCCATGGGAAAGAATTTAGTGAGAAATTTCTGAGCAAGATCCTCCCATGTCGCAATAGAAATGGCTGGTAGAAAGTGTAACTAGCCCTTAGCTTTATCTCTCAAAGAGAATGGGAAAAGTCTCAATTTCATAGGATCTTCCGAAACACCGTTGAACTTAAAAGTGTCACAGATCTCGATGAAGTTCCAGATGTGCATATTAGGATCTTCCATAGGAGTACCCCCAAACTGAACCGAATTCTGTACCATCTGAATCGTGCCAGGCTTGATTTCGAAAGTGTTAGCTGCAATAGCTGGCCTGACAGTGCTAGATTGGATGTCATTGATCTTAGGCTGAGAATAATCCTTCAAAGCCTTCATTCCTGCTGCTGGTTCTCCCATATCTACCGCTGCAAGTTCTTTTTCTTCCTGTTTATCCTTCCGAGATTGAGAACGTGTTCGCATACACGCTCAAGTACCTGAAACACACAAACAAAGCAAACTAAGTAAGAAAATAATCTGAGTCAGTGAACTTTAATGAACACTCTTGACAAGCACATAAACTATAATAAACACCGAGTCCCCGGCAGCGGTGCCAAAAACTTGTTCACACTAATACACACAAGCGTACGCGGTCACAAGTAATATATAAGGTTAAGTCCAAATTCGTTCCCATAGAGACTGGTTTAGGTTTAATACAGATTTATGCATTTATGCAACAATGTATGATTATTATTCACAGCTAAGACAAGTATCAAATTTGGGTTTTGATTATTTAAATTAACTAAGAAGCAAATTAGCAATACTATAAATTACTTAACTAACGAGAATTTAAATCGAATTACTTATGCAAGGGAAAACATGGGATCCTAACTTCATTAAATACTTCGCTTAGAGTTTATGCCTTTAATCAAAGTATGTGATGGTTATGATAACTGATCAGACAACACGAAGCAAGTATAGGCTACCTCTCAGTATACGAATACCATACTACTCATACATCCACAAAAGAGATAGAAGATGGGCAGACACCAATTATGTTTAGACCCTATATCTCTATAAGATTTGAAAACATAATGATTGAAGCTCAAGTTATCCATGAAGATCACACAGGGCAGTATAAAATAGTTCAAATTACACTACGAATCATGTTGGTAAACAATTATGAACCTATGCTAGCATGGCAAGTTCTAAATCTCAAGATCCACTCCCGCTTCAAAAGAGATTAACAGATTAGATGTTAGCTACGCATCTAACAATTAAGTATAACCATACAAGAATATCAAAATACATCACACACGGATCTTTAAAGCATCAAGATACTAGAGCTCCATAAATAAATCCGTTAGAATCCTATGACAATGATTAGTTCATAATCGAACCGTTCGTCATCATGGGATCTGATGAAACCATAGTAATAACAAAAGTTTGAATAAAAATAATAGTTCTAGAGTAATAAGTTTTAGAAAACAAATCCCTAAACATCCAAGAGTATCGCCTAATTAGAAGAAAACAAAAGTAGATCTAGATCTCCGTTGCTTGTCACGAGCGTAGGAATCCTTCTCCAAGTCTGAATCTCCGTCTCTCGGCTCTCTCTCTATGTTATGAAGGGTGTTGGTTACATTTTATGATCATAGAATGTGTTTATATAGGCCCCCAACAGCTTGTCCTCCAAGAAAATACCAAAAATATGATTTTAAGTCGAAAAAGGAAAATTTCCAACGAGCTCCCGCGCTACGGCGCGCTCAGGCCGCGCTGCGGCGCTCAGGCCAACTGCCAAAAATTTGATTTTGCTTCATACTTTAAGAAAATTCCCCAAGCTTCGCATGGACTGTAAGATCACTGAATTCGGACTTCTAGAACTCCAGATATGGCCATAACAGTGTAGACTGCGCAACCTACCCGGAAATCCGAATTTTCCACAATTTTCTCATTTCTCCTCCGTTTTCTCTTCCGATTCTTTTGCCACTTCCCATTCTTCAGTTCTTGAGTGTGAATCCACCACGAAACATGCAAATGTATCTCCCCACTTCAAGATAGTAACCCTGCACCATTCTTACTAAAAATGAATAAAAAACACGACATACTTGAGGTCAAGACACCAATTTAAGCTGAAATGAAGCGTTCTAAGTGGATATAAAATCCACTTATCATTGAACTTCTTGAGCAGTTCCTTGACATATTTTGCTTGACAAATGAAAATGTCATCACACTTTTGGTAAATCTGCAGACCAAGAAAGAATGATAGTTCTCCCATCATACTCATCTCATATTTGTTCCTCATAAGAGATGAAAACTTCTCACACAACTTTTCATTTGTAAAACCAAAGATTATGTCATCAACATAGATCTGTACCAGAATGTTGTCCTTGCCATAAGGCTTGTAGAATAGTGTTTTATCCACAACACCTCTTATAAATTGATTCTCCAACAAAAAGATAGAGAGTGTATCATACCAAGCTCTAGGGGCTTGCTTCAAACCATAAAGTGCCTTGAATAGCTTGTAGACGAAATCATACAACTCAGAATCTTCAAATCCAGGTGGCTGTTCAACATACATTTCCTCATCTAGCTCTCCATTAAGAAAGGCACTTTTGACATCCATTTGAAATACCTTGAAGTTGCAGTGTGCAGCATAGGCTAGAAATATTCTGATAGCTTCAAGTCTGGCAACAGGTGCAAATGTCTCATCATAATCTATTCCCTCCTGTTGACAGTATCCTTTGTCCACTAGCCTTGCTTTTTTTCTTGTCACATTTCCACTTTCATGCAACTTGTTTCTGAAGACCCATTTTGTGTCAACAACTGATTACCCTTTAGGTCTTGGTACTAGATTCCATACATTGTTTCTTTCAAATTGGTTGAGCTCCTCTTGCATAGCTATCACCCAGTCAAAATTCAACAATGCTTCATCAATTGTCTTTGCCTTAATTTGTGATAGAAAATAGGAGAGCATGCTGTCAGGAGAGACATTTCTTCTAGTCCTTACTTCAGTGGAAGGATTGCCAATGATTAAATCAGAGGTGTGATCCTTGTTCCATTTAGTGGATCTGGGCAAGCTTCTATTTTGTTCTGCTTGATCAGTTCCTTCTTGAGGAATTGATTCTTCCACATTGTTGTCTTCTCCATGTTCTTCAAGATCTCCAGAGTCACCATCAGCTTCATGCTTAGATGTAATTGTTTGTGACTGAGCTAGATCTTGATTAACGTTATTTGTGTTGACAGCATCTCCTCCAAACTCAAGAGTTTGAGTACAAGATGGTTCTTTATTAACAATTTCTTCTTCTTACATGTATCCTTGATTCTCAAATCTCAGAGGCTGCATCTGACCATCTTCTTGTAGTCCAGGAAACTTGGTTTCATCAAATGTGACATTCACACATTCTTCAATGACTTTGTGTTTTATGACATAGACTCTATAGGCAGTCCTTTCTAATCCATATCCCATGAAAATGCCTTCATGTGCTTTAACATCAAACTTTCCTTTTCTTTCATGTTGTCTATCATTATGAAACACTTGCTTCCAAATACATGAAATTATTTGACAGTAGGTTTCTTTCCAGTCAATAGATAGTAAGGAGTGTTCCCATGAGTCTTGTTGATTAAGGTTCTGTTCTGTGTGTAACAAGCTGTGTTGATAGCTTCTGCCCAGAAATGTGTTGGTAATTTTGCATCATTCAACATAGTTCTTGTAGCTTCAATGAGAGTTCTGTTCTTCCTTTCTACTACACCATTTTGATGTGGTGTCCTAGCAGCAAAGAATTATTGAACAATCCTTCATCTTTGTAGAAGTTTCCAAGAGTAGCATTTCTGAACTCAGTTCCATTATCACTCCTTAGAATTTGAACTTTTGCATTAGGAGTTCTATCAAGAACCCTGATGTGATCAATGATCTACTGAGCAGCTTCATCCTTTGATTCTAGGAACTTTACCCAGGTGTACCTAGAATAGTCCTCTACCATGACTAAGGCATATCTCTTTCTTGCTAATGATTGCACATTAATTGGTCCAAAGAGATCCATATGAATCAGTTTGAGTGATTCAGTGTTGGTGTTTAGCTGCTTTGACTTGTGCACAGATCTTCTCAATTTTCCCATTTGACAGTCCTCACACAATCCTTCTTGACAGAATTCTTGTTGAGGTAGTCCTCTCACCAGCTCCTTCTTTATTAGAATATTCATGGTCTTGAAATTCAGGTGGGAGAGCATCTTGTGCCAAAGCATGCTATCACCAACTGTTGCCTTACTGTAGAAACAGTAAACCTTGTCTTTCTTAGCAGAGTTTAAGTCTACCACAAACAAGCTTCCTTTTCTGACTCCTTCCAGAGAAAGGCTTCCATCATTCTTGTGATAGATATTGCAGAACATCATATCAAAATCAACCTTAAATCCTCTGTCACTGAATTGGCTGAAACTGAGCAAGTTGTGCTTCAATCCATCCACAAGAGCAATATCTTCAATGACAACATTTCCAATTTTCAAACAGCCATATCCCGCAGTGTAACCTTTGCTGTTGTCTCCAAAAGTTATGATTGGGCCAGCTTTCTCAACATAGTGTGATAGCAGGGCTTTATCCCCTGTCATGTGTCTAGAGCATCCACTATCGATGATCCATATGAATTGTTTCTTTTTCTTGCCCTGCAAAACAGATGATATTTAATTCGCATATGGTACCCAATCCTTGTTGGGTCCTGTAGTTATAGCATCACATTTTATATCATCGTTTATCACATTCGAATCAACACTTGAATCATCTTGTTTGACTTCTTTTGCTACCCACTCAGTTTTAGAATAAGACTTGGTCTTTTTCTCAGTGGAAGCTACCTTTTTACCAACATTGTCAGGCTCAGAAGTCTTAAAAGTTTGCATATAGGAGCATGTTTCAGTAGATAGAATAGGCAGATTAAAACTTGTACTAATGGCAGTGATTTTGCATGGCATGCAGCCAATGTTACTACAAACATTCATAGTTCTTTAAATAATGGGGGTTCTGTGTAAGTTACCTTTAACCTTGGTTGCATTAACCTTGTTCTCATTTGGTTTCTTACAAACATGTGTTAAGTGTTGAGAGGATCCACAATTATTGCAAAGCTTCCTAGGGGCATTCTTGATATAAGCATAGCCATTTTTCTTATCAATTCCTAACTTGCCATTCCTATTCCTAGGCTTGTAAGCATCTGTGTTGACAGTATGCCCTGAAGTTGCTGTCGAGTTACCCTTGATAGTACCTTTCATACATGCTGTCTTGACAGTAGGTTTGGAAGTTGCTGTCCTAGGTACTCTCTTGACAGTATCTTTGAAAGTTTCTGTCTTATCCTTGATGACAGGTTCTTTAGAACATTCTGTCTGATTGCTTGGTAAAGTTTCTGTTATGGGGATTTTGACAGTTACTTTCCTTTCAGTAGATATGATGTCAATACACTTATCTTCATCATGAAGTTTTGTTTGATGAGCAAGGAATTCTCATCAAAATCAGCTTGAACAGTTTTGAAAATGGGTTTACAAATTCTCTTGAGAATATGAGGTTTGTTAGGCCGAATACACAATTATAATCAAGATCGTATGAGAGATTAACAATAAAATACACATTTAATTAAAATATTTGGAATTAATAACTCCTCTCTCAGTGATGTAAAATATCACAGAGAGCTGCTTAGGTTACAATGAATAATGTTACACAATAATCGATGATTCCCTTCTAGGATTAACCTAACTGTATTTATAAGATATACAGCTGCTATACAATCAATAATTGATACTCCTATAAATTAGCTATACAATTGATATCAATTACGATTGCTACACGTCTCCTTAGTCAACTCAATCTCTTTGACAGCTATCCAATCTTCAAAGATATTGCTTCCATAATAATTCTTCAAACATTGTTGACCAGTAGACGCTGTCTCTAGACAGAGTTTAACAAACTCTATCGAGCTTCCAACTGTCAACGTTTAACTAAACTCTGACTGCTTCCAGTTAAACTCTGATAATTCACTGTAACACTTAAACAATGATTAATATTCACATCAATTATTTCTAACAATCTCCCCCAACTTGTTCATTAGCAAAAATGCACAAGTTTAACAATAATTGATGATGTCAAAACAAATAAACAAATACAATGTTTAATATACAAACAGAGTTTAAATTCTACTTAACAAAATCTACAGAAAACAAGAAAATTCTTACAGAGCTTTAATCCTTAATTTCCTCAACATCTGGTGTTGATCTGAGATAGTCTATAAGTAATCTTCTTTCTGCATTTTCAAGTTCTGTCTGCATAACTTCTTTGATCTCCTTCAGCTCAGGATCATCTTCACCATTTTGGTAGATAGCAGACCTCAGATCATAGATTTTGTTTCTTTTCATCTCATTACCCAGTCTGATGAACTGTGCTTTCTCTGACTCTGAGTTAAAATCAAGAACTGTTATACCCAGGTCTGTCTTCAGTTTAGCACTATCCTTCTTCATCTCAACAATATTCCCATGATAATCTCTGTACTTTGAGACAGACCTGAGATAGTCTGGTGTTGATCTGAGATAGTCTATAAGTAATCTTCTTTTTGCATTTTCAAGTTCTGTCTGCATAACTTCTTTGATCTCCTTCAGCTTAGGATAATCTTCACCAGTTTGGTAGATAGCAGACCTCAGATCATAAACTTTGTTTCTTTTCATCTCATTACCCAGTCTGATGAACTGTGCTTTCTCTGACTCTGAGTTAAAATCAAGAACTGTTACACCCAGGTCTGTCTTCAGTTTAGCACTATCCTTCTTCATCTCAACAATATTCCCATGATAATCTCTGTACTTTGAGACATATTGACTGTTGTATTTCATACCTCTGACTGCCAAATTATGCAGCATCTTCTTCTTTAGCACATTTACAGCTTGTTGAGTCCTTTGATTTTTCACCTTGAAGAGATATAGAACATATTCTAATTCCTCCCATAGCTTCAAATCAAGATCATACTCACCAATTTTGTACACAGTACCATCTTCCATGAAATACAATAGAAAATCTTTGTTCAAACTTCTTTGATGAATCAACTGTACTGATTCCAGTCTGTCTAAACTCTCCTGAGTAACACCAAGACCTGGAACAGGCAGTGATGAAGGATCTCGAAGACCATTATTCATTCTGACTTCTCTATGAGAGCCCAATCCAGATTTATCTCGACCTTGCTTACCAGTTAAAGCTCTACCATGTAGAAAATCAGTAGTAGTACCTCCAGTCATCAGAGTTGGATCATGAAGTGTTGGTTTTCCAAAAACCATTTGCATCTGAGTAGATAAAGGTTTCTATACAACTTGTGTAGCAACAGAGGTTGTATTCACTTTCTTTGAACTCTCTCCTTCTTTAGCAATGCCTTTCAGCTTTAACTTAGCTTCTGCTTCTGTTGGTTTCTTAGACACTTGTAGTCTTTGATCAGTACCAACATTTTCCTTGATAACAATGCCTTTAAGAACAGGCCTAGGAGCTTTTTCTTTCTTCTTAAATTTTGCAGACTTTAAAGCTTTCTGATGTTCTTCTTGTAAATTCTTTTCTTCAGCTTTAATGTCTTCAATAGTAACTCCTTCTTCATTTTCTTCAAGAAATAACTTAGCAGCCAGTTCTTCATCTATCTGTGGATTTTCAGCAATGAATAACAAACTCCTGGATTTTGAAGTACCCTGAGTATCAGTGTATATTCCATCAGACTTTGATTTGAAAGACTTGCCAGATCTCTGACTTTGATTTAGATCAGCTCTTAATCTCTTCCCTTTGTCCTTTGCTCCTGCTCCTCCATCTTCAGTATCATCCCTCTTAGCTAGAGTTTGAGATTGCCTGCATTTATACTTAGGAACTCTCTCCCCCTTTTTGACATCATCAGGAATCAATATAGATGTAATCAGCTCCAAGGAGTTAGCAATTGAATCAATCTTTCCAGACAAGATAGTCTGATTCTGTTCAACTAGACCTAGCCTCTGAAACAGAGTTTCTTGAGCTTTGGAAATGGTCTTAAACTTTGTTTGATTATCCCTCTGCATAGTCATATCTCTAGCAACAACATCAGCTCTCAATTCATTAATAGCTTTTTGAGACTCATCAAATCTTTCATTCAGAGTCTTGACTTGAACAATAGTTGCTTGCAGATTTGAGAGAATATCAGGATTTGAAATCTTGTTGGCAGATTGACGCACAAATTTAGCTGCTCTTTCAGTAGGAAAAATACAATCTGACTTATACCAATCCCTTGAATTCTTGGCAAAGAGTTCAGCTTCAATGTCATGTTGATATGAAGGTTGAGAAAAAGGTGTGTTCTTAGCATCAGTGTAAGAACCCAAATTTTGGGTAGAATTAAAACTTTTATTTATTTAATGATGTAAGAATGAATAGTGGCTACGGCTACAATGTAATAGTTGATATTTTAAAAGAATGAATGGAATTCGACTTTATTATTTCTATGTCTTGAAGAATGCTAAAGGGTGACAACATAGGTAAGAATGATCTATCTCCTAAGGGAATAAGATATGGCAATTCCAAGCAGGAGAATATTCTCATGTCATCCAGATCGATAACGATTAATCGAGTAGTTCCGTAAAAAGGTTAAGGGACGATCGAAAGAGAATACGGACAATTGTACAACCCTAAGGGAATAAGTAAAGAATAAAGAATGAATAGTGTTTTGGTGGGAGTATAGAATAATATGAGACGACACTATATAGAAGTATTCGGAACGAAATTCTGAGTTCGTATTAGTGATCCAGGGGGAAAAAGAGTGTATGTAAAAGCTGTCGGATTCTGAAAAATAGCACTTCTATTTTCCCCGAGATTTCCTTGGACACTGAAAGACTTAAGGAATTATTGAAGGGATTTAAGGAAAATAGGTTCAAGAATTATTAAAGAGAATGGAGGATGATAGTATAAATATTAAGACGGTTTCCGGTAAAACCCTAACTAGAAACGAATAAGTTATTCCTCCAAACGATCAATCAAATTAAGTAATAACCGGACAAAGAGACAAGTAGAGAGCCAAGATACATGCATGTGAAAATAGATAAGATCAAGTAACTAAGTAGTTACAAAGTAACTAGCATCTTTAGAAACCAAATCACTTAGTTAGCTTGCATGACACCTTTCCACCACAAAATCACAACACTTGTCCCTTGGATTGCATCATATATGAGCAAAGCACTTTAATAAAGTAGCTTTACGCTAGATATTATCATCAATAATGCATTTTGGACAAGGATGAGATCAAAGCAAGCAAAACAAACTCCATTCCTCTCATTCTCTCAAACTGTCCAGCAGAAACACTCTCCAAAGACAAATTCATATCTCCATTTCTATCCATGATAAAATCACCAAATTTTAACCATAGCCTCTCCACTCTATGGGTAATATTCGCTCAAAATTTCATGTCCAACAAAGTAGCATAGCCTAGTCAAATCCATGCTCAAAGTTGAAGAAGCCAAACTGATCTGTGCTTGACAGTTTCTGTCCAGAGGAGAAAGGGGGCTCAAAACCCTAGCTAGGAAGCTTCAAATCTGATGATATAGGACTCAAAACAAATCTTATGAAGAGGCCAAGATGTGGTAAAAATTTGAGAGACAAACTCTTATTTTCTATTTTCTATGATTTTTACAAAAGTGATGATGAATAGTAATCCTTAGAAACTAACTTTGTTTTCTTGGTTTTCTTTGTTGCTCTAAGCTATATTAAGGTGATCCAAGGACTAGATCAAGGCTTGTTAGACTCCTAGACATACCAAGGAAGGTATAATACTTGAAAACCCTTGGTGTTATTTTAAGATCTTATGAGATTTATGGATGATTTAGTGATTAGTATGTTATTATAAGTTTAGATCCATGTTAGTAGTTGTTATGATTATGATTTGGTTTATGAACCATGTAATGGTTAAGATGAGTTGTTGATAGACTAGTCATGATGATTATCATGTGTTTGTGTGGTTGGATTGATCTTTGTTAGATCGAGATAAAGTGTAAAAACTTTGGAAACGCATAAACATAGCCGTTATAATGCCCGATTTTACAATATCATGTTTTGTATGCCATTTTTCACATCAAGGCCCTACTATCCAGAAACTTTTCTGCCATGTTAGGATAGCTTATGTTATAAGCTTCGTTTTGATATAAAGATCACGTGAAACGGACTTACGGTTTAGGAGTTACGATAAAATTCATAAAAGTGGTTCGGAGCCGTAAACAAGTATTCGTACTTAAAATTGAACCCCGATAAAATACGTAAAGTCATGAAGAATCTTGGTAAATAAATACTAGAGGTAAAAAGGAAGGCGTGAGAGAAAACCGTATGTCAAAAGGATCGTTTTTCGATTTATTAAAAATATTCGAATCGAGATTAAACGCGAACGAACCCCTAAAAGACGACTCGTTTATAACTTCGTTAAATCACTTAGAAAACGAGCGATAAAACTCGGAGTATAATATTGGTTCGTAACGATCGACTTTCAGACTTATATGACTTAAGTATATGCCAAGTATAAGTACAGTGACATGTCGTATTAACGAACGAATGTCGGGTCGGATCGATGATAAAAGAAATACACTAAAAGGGGTATAACGAGATAACTCGAGAACGTGTTTCGATTTAAGTATAACTTAACCTTTAAAGTTTTAAGTGATTAATCCCGAATGTCTTGGCTATTTATAGATCACCAAGCTGACCCGGGACCCGCTACCACTACCCCTTACCGTACTCGACTACCAGGCAAGTTTCAATCCCCTTCTTTTATGCTGTTGCTGTGATTGAATATATATGTATGTTTTCTGTTATAATATGCCATAGCATGCATGCCTATTTTCAAGTTATATCATTATGCTTGTTCCCTGATTGTTATTGGCTTATAAATTAGATAGCTATCGTATCAATTATAAGCCGGTTATTGTAAGACCCTCAGAGAAGGGTGTATACATCTTATTCATCAAATATAGACCGGGAGTCAATATTTCTTGACATATCGAGATTACCTCGAAAGAAAATATCTAAGTAAATATTTTCCATTATTCGGGCGACGAATATTATTTGAATATTCGTTCGAGATTATTTATTTAACGACCCTTACTTCAAATAATTATTTGAACGTAACTATTCGACGAATAATATTTTATAATATTCATTCAGAGTCGAATTATTTATCGATTATTATTTCGAATATTCTTCTAAAGATGAGACTACTAAATGAATATTATTTGGATATTCATTTAGAATATTATTTTATTAAAAAAATATTACTTTTGAATATTCATTTAGGATATTAATTACTTGATGAATATTATTTTAATATTCATCTGAAGCTTGATTTATTTATCGAATATTATCTCAAATATTCCTTTAAGGCTTGGATTACTAAATGAATATTACTTGATATTCATTTAGAATATTATTCATTAAATGAATATTACTCTTTGAATATTCATTTAAATTCCTAATTAATTATGAATATTATCTTAAATATTCCCTTCAGATCTTATTAATTAATGAATATTATTTTGAATATTCATTTAAATATTTATTCAATAAATATTCTCCTGATATTTCTTCAGGGATTATTTTGAAAAATACTCTGATTAAAGATATTCTTTCATACTCCTAAATATTCTTTAAATATTTTTAATTCAATAAATATTCTCTGTATATTTATTCCATACTTAGAATAACCTCAATAAGGGTTATCTTCTTCGATTATTACGAAAAATATTTCGGAGTCATATTATTATTAATCTTATATCAAGAAAGGTTCTCAGACATCATTCTTCTTTGAGTCTATCTCCCTAATAATAAGGGAACCTTACTTGGAAAATGTTATTTATCTTGTCGACTTCCCGGTCATAAAGTATTCTCTTCACTCGCAACTCGGGTGCTATTGACTTATTAAGTCATTTTTTACCTTCTCACCTTTCGAGGGGTAAGATTGTTGGCACAAGTTGATATTCGTTACCAAGCAATAGCTTGGAAGTTATTGGTGAATTTTCCTTTCCAACTAGATACGACTACTTTGTAGAGTCTTATCAACAAGTATTATACTTGGGGAAAGGGGGACGAACGTTACATTAAGAATCATGAATTCTATTTGAAGTAGGAGTCGTGTAAGAGGCCGAGTAGCGCCGGTCCATCCCCTTTGGCCCAACCGTTGGCCGGGGAGAGCTAGTAAGGCGGTATACAAGTAAAGCCGTCAGTTCTTCCTTCTACCGGTAGTAAATCTAATTTGACCTGTACGATCTCGACTGATCATCAAGATTGGAACAGCGGGCGCGGTGAATACTCCATCATTGGTTCATCATCCAAACTTATTTATTTCCTGCAACATGATTACTGTTGGCAGAGCTGGAAAAGTGTTCATAACCGGAATTGCAATCTTTTCATGCAAGTTCCTCTTTTAATGACAATGAGAATATCTCGCTTACTTTTGATGTAGCAGATATTTCTACAAACAAATACTTTGAGTTAGCTGGTAACTTCATCCTTTATATTATACTGGCAATAACTTCATCAATGCATGGCATATGATTTCAAAGGATATTTTAAACTGTCGTATATATGTATCACTGTTCAGTTATATTATTGTTGGTGGGCTTTCGCTCACCCTTGCTTTGTTCATATTATCACAACAACAGCTAGGACAGATGGCCCGCGCCAGGCGCACTCGGTGCAAGCAGGTTACCGCCGTTCGAGGACTACCCGTTGATGTCCTTGCTGCCATTGCTGAGGTAGCATAGATAGGCAGCTTTTGTTTATCAGTCTATTTATATGTAACATTAACGTTAATCAACGGCAAAACCTTTAAACATATCATTTGGCTTGTAATAACTTTTATTCGTAAACTCTAATATTATGGACTTGTTTCAATTTCATCTCTGGGACTATAACTGTTGTGTGTGTGAGTGGATATTATTGTGGGGTCACAGCATGTGATTTATTTATTGTGGACTCAAGTCAAGTATTATGAATGGATGTAAGGCCGTAACCACCAGATCCCTGACCCCGGATCTGGGGGTGTTACAGAAGTGGTATCAGAGCGTACGTTATAAACCCCAGAGATGAGGCGACGTTAAAACAATAAATTCACTAAGATAATAAGAACTCTTTCCAAGTTCATAGTCGGACTACTTAAGGTAGTGATGACGTATAAAACCCTTATGGGAACTCTTAAGTATCATGATAGTAACTTAGCTCGATATCGCATCAACAAGTAAGGCAACAGACCTTGAGGCATACGAGCAGCAGCGCGATGATGCTTTATTATATGCTGAAGATCAGCGGGTAAATTCAATAGAGTATCCTACTGGAGACCCGGAAGAGGTTCCAGCAGATAAGGGAAATCTTGTTAGGATAAGGAGCTTACCCTCGAGGAATGAGGGCTGTAGCCAGAAAGACTGAGATGATTAAGGTATAGTGCTCAGAAAAGTGGGCATAAAGAACTAAGCTATTAGCAAGAGAACTGAAGATTCATGTTGGCTTCGTGGCTGGACTACTGGAGGTAGTACCAGCAAGTAAGACGGATTGGAAGAATTATTTGAGATCTTATACGGGAATAGATGAGAATCATTAGAGACTTTCATATTAACGAAAAGAGTGCTAGAAGGATGTATGATTATCAAAGGCATCGATATAAGGCGAGGAGCAGAGTCCCTAGGAATAGTTGAGAAGGCAGTAAGTGCCATATCATTTGATAAAAGAATAAGTATGAATATTGTCAGTAATAATTCGCCATGAGAAGGCAGATGTCATAGGTTGTAATTTATGGAACCAAATTGAGGTTGATGAAGTTGTTTTATTCAGGAGAATGTCCATTTTATGAATGAATCAGTTAGAAAGTGAAAACATTGGGAAGTGATAACATGATTGGATAAAGTTATATAAGGAAGTAGTAAGCAAGACAATGATCTCAGAACCTACCGGAAGATAAGACCAGTGAGTCAAGATGAACTCGTAATGAGACTATTATCAGAGACTAAGTATAGGGTTAATTTAACTCAGTGAAATGATGAACCAGAAACGTTAGATGCATGTGACTCAGAGGAATATTAAATTCTTTCTTTCTTTGAATGGATTATAGTAGTTACCTTAAGTTTACTCCGACGGGGAATTATAATGGATCCAGTAATATGATCAGCAGTTAAAGAGAAAAATGTGAGAAAATCTTCCTGGAGCTAAAAGATGAAATTGGTAATGACCAAGAGTTGGCATTGCTTAATGGAAAAAGGAGATTTTGTGCTTCCAACGACGCTTCGCATAAAGGATTATGATGTATTGTAACACCCCCAGATCCGGGATCAGGGATCTGGTGGTTACGGTCTTACATCCATTCATAATACTTGACTTGAGTCCACAATAAATAAATCACATGCTGTGACCCCACAATAATATCCACTCACATGCACAACAGTTATAGTCCCAGAGATGAAATTGAAATAAGTCTTACATTAAAGGGTTACGAATAAACGTTATTACAATCCCAAAAGGATAACATCATAAGTTTAACAGTTTTGCCGTTGATTACATTAATTATACATATAGTTAAACAGGAAACAAAAGCTGTCTAACTAAGCTACCTCAACAATGGCGGCTAGCATCTCAGCGGGGAGTCCGGTGGGTCGGGTAACCCACTTGCGCCGAGTGCGCCTGATGCGAGCCATCTGACCTAGCTGTTGTTGTGACATAATATGAACAAAGCAAGGGTGAGCGAAAGCCCACCAACAATAATATAACTGAACAGTGATACATATATACAGCAGTTCAAAATATCCTTTGAAACCATATGGCATGCATTAATGAGGTTATTGCCAGTATAATATAAAGGATGAAGTTACCAGGTAACTCAAAGTATTTGTTTGTAGAAATATCTGCTACATCAAAAGTAAGCGAGATATTCTCATTGTCATTAAAAAGAGGAACTTGCATAAAAAGATTGCAATTCCAGTTATGAACACTTTTCCAGCTCTGCCAACAATAATCATGTTGCAGGAAATAAATAAGTTTGGATGATGAACCAATGATGGAGTATTCACCGCGCCCGCTGTTCCAATCTTGATGATCAGTCGAGATCGTACAACTCAAATTAGATTTACTACCGGTAGAAGGAAGAACTGACGGCTGTACTTGTCTACCGCCTTGCTAGCTCTCCCCGGCCAACGGTTGGGCCAAAGGGGATGGACCGGCGCTACTCGGCCTCTTACACGACTCCTAGTTCAAATAGAATTCATGATTCTGAATGTAACGTTCGTCCTCCTTTCCCCAAGTATAATACTTGTTGATAAGACTCCACAAAGTAGTCGTATCTAGTTGGAAAGGAAAATTCACCAATAACTTCCAAGCTACTGCTTGGTAACGAATCTCAACTTGTTCCAACATTCTTACCCCTCGAAAGATGAGAAGGTAAACAACGAATTAATAAGTCAATAGCACCCGAGTTGAGAGTGAAGAGAATACTTTATGACCGGGAAGTCGACAAGATAATTAACATTTTCCAAGTAAGGTTCCCTTATTATTAGGGAGATAGACTCAAAGAAGAATGATGTCTGAGAACCTTTCTTGATATATGATTAATAATAATAAGACTCCGAAATATTTTCTGTAATAATCGAAGAAGATAAACCTTATCGAGGTTATTCTAAGTATGGAATAAATATTCAGAGAATATTTATTGAATTAAAATATTTTACAGAATATTTAGGAATATGAAAGAATATCTTTAATCAGAGTATTTCTCAAATAATCCTTGAAGAAATATCGAGAGAATATTTATTGCATAATTAAATATTCAAATGAATATTCAAAATAATATTCATTAATTAATAAGACCTGAAAGGAATATTTAAAATATTTAAAATAATATTCGATGACTAAATAGAACCCTGGATGAATATTCAAAATAATATTCATAATTAATTAGGAATTTAAATGTTTATTGAAAAAGTAATATTCATTTAATGAATAATATTCTAAATGAATATCAAGTAATATTCATTTAGTAATCCAAACTTTAAAGGAATATTCGAGATAAGACTCGATAAATAAATCAAGCTTCAGATGAACATTAAAATAATTCATCAGGTAATTACTATCTTAAATGAATATTCAAAAGTAATATTCATTTAATGAATAATATTCTAAATGAATATCCAAATAATATTCATTTAGTAGTCCAACCTTTAGAAGAATATTCGAAATAATAATCGATAAATAATTCGACTCTGAATGAATATTAAAAAAATATTATTCATCGAATAGTTACGTTCAAATAATTATTTGAAGTAGGGATCGTTAAATAAATAATTTCGAACGAATATTCAAATAATATTCGTCGCCCGAATAATGGAAAATATTTACTTAGATATTTTCTTTCGAGGTAATCTCGATATGTCAAGAAATATTGACTCCCGGTTTATATTTGATGAATAAGATGGATACGCCCTTCTATGAGGGTCTTACAATAACCGGCTTATAATTGATACGTTAGCTATCTAATTTGGGAAACATATATAAACCGGCTTACAAACCAATAAACAATCAGGGAACAAGCATAACGATATAACTTGAAAGTAGGCATGCATGCTATGGCATATGTATAACAGAAAACATATATATATATATATATATATATATATATATATATATATATATATATATATATATATATATATATATATTCAATCACAACAACAGCCTAAAAGAAGGGAATTGAAACTTGCCTGGTAGTCGAGTACGGTAAGGGGTAGTGGTAGCGGGTCCCGGGTCAGCTTGGTGATCTATAAATAGCCAAGTCATTCGGGATTAATCACTTAACATTTTAAAAGTTAAGTTATACTTAAATCGAAACACGTTCTCGAGTTATCTCCACTACGCCATAAGTGGGCTACTGTAATGCTTTTTTGTAAGCGTTACACAAATAGTGTTACAATAGCTAGTAAAGTTCATACCTATTGTAACACCGCTCGATTGGTGTTACATTAGTCATATATCTAGTGTTACTCTGAAATTACGGTGTTACGTGAAATGTAACACCACACCGTGGTGTTACAATAGGTAATACTAGTTTTTGAATTTTACTATTTTTTTAAAATTTTTAATACTAATATTTATTTTTTTAATAACTTTTAATTAATAAATCTATTACTCTTTAACCCAATTTCCGGAAAATGAAAACCCTCTTTGATTTTAAATTAACGAACTCCTTATTTGGATTAAATATTAATTTTAGAAATTCATATAATAATAACAAGTACTAAATAAAATAAATATGTTATGAAATAATATAATATATTTAGATGGTTTCTCTCACTAAAATATAAGAATTAATATAGTAAAAAATTTAGAATATTTTTATCACTAAAATTTATATATAAATATATAACATATATTTTGTATGACTTTTTAAAAATTATGAAAAATGATTAAAAAATAAATATTTCATTTTTTTTATAAAATTTAAGAGTTTACCAAGTAAATGAGTTTTTATTTTTAAATATCAAAGTATTTAATTATTATTTTTAGTTTCTATTTATTTATTAAATTTAAAATGAAAAATTCTTAAAAAATCAAAATTTAATAAATATATTTATAACAATGTTGATTAATGAATGGCACACAGATCGATGAAATTTGTAAGCGGGCAAAAATTAGCGCCCAAACTAAAAATTTCAATCTTTTTACACTGACAAAACTCTCACTCTCTCCTAAAACTCTCTCTCGGCCCTCCCATCTCTCTCTCTCGTAAAACTCTCTCTCTCTCTCTCCTAAAACGCTCTCCCTCAATTTCTTTATAATTTCTTCATGTTAGTGTTTAATTGGGTTCAATTCATGGCTTCTCAATTGATTGGGGCTTCGATTTGAGGCTTGAATTTCTTCAATTTGGGGCTTTTTCTTTTTTTTTTGCTAAATCATTTTGGGGCTTTTTCAAATTAGGGTTCTTCGTTTTGAGTTGAATCAATTCGATTTCTTCACTCATTAGGCTTAAACTTCAACTAATTGATCTCTATTTTTGATTTCAGGGATTGTTCGGTTGGGGCTTCGGATTTCTACTTCACATCGGAGTTCACTTTCCGGAAACAGCTGAAGTAGGTTGGGGAGCCTATGAGGTAACAGTCCTTTGTTTACTGTATTGAGTTTGTGGAGTCTGATGGTTTGTTTGTATTGATTATTACAAACGGAGGTAGGGGAATCCAAGTGCAGGTACTGTGTCCGGGCATTGTATTGGGAATTCAACTGAACCAGGACAAAACTTGGACCAGGTAAATACTAAATTCTATTATGTTCTCACGGAAGGATAAACCGTATGTTTGTCATCTTGTTAATGCTGCTATGATTTTTGCATGGCATATATAGTGATTTTCTACTTTCTTATTTTTTGGCAGCATATATGTCGTCACCCTGCCATATTGAGCTGACCCTATCTGAAAAGGAAGAACCTGTGAAAAAGGAGGTAATAAAATTTTGCTTTGAATTTGTAGTTGCATGTGAAAAATAAGATAAAAGATGAAATGACTTATAACTAGCATTGTTGTATGATGTTTCCCCTTCTTTTGAACATCTTTGTATTTACAATCTGCAGCCAGAGACTCAATTGGCCAGTAGCAAGTCGAGGAAATCCCAAGCCTTACGCAGCGGTGCATCCTCTTGATTTGCACAGGGTTAGCTAGGAATAGTTTTGGCAGTCTCTTGTTATCTGTTTGATTGACTTGAAAAATCTAATTTCTTGTGATGTTCATTACAGATATATGTTAGAGCTGTAAAACTTGTTTAAATTGATTCACTCATTTGTTCATCTGGGGCCAAAAGATCTTATTTGGTATTCGTGAAAATCAACTCCTGTTCTCTCTGTAAATATTACAGAAGTGCATCTTATTATATTTAATAAAGTTGCATTAGTCTTTTCATTGGTGTTGTTTTGCTTTTTATACAATGCCTTGGGCTAATTTTACAGGAATCACATTGGCCAGAGATTACTAGCTAATCCTTTGAAGTAAGCTCTTTTCTCTTGTTACAAGCTTTACTAGTGTTAAGCTGCATGCTGAATCATTAGTAATGATAAATATTATATTTACAAATTTGAGACTGTTATTGCTTTATTACTTTAAGTTATGGACATACATAAATTAGTATATATGAAATGATACAAATATTGTCTTGGAACAAGTTTTTGGTATCTGTGTCTGAGTGAAGGTGTATCATGTGCAGGTACTGAGACAAAACAATGCTAAAATTGGCATTTGCTGAAATTTGCAATGGGGCAGGAGGAGCTTCTGCTCTTGTAAGCCATTTATAATTTTTATGCTAAGTAGGCCTGTTCATAATAACTGGAATGGTTGGACGAAGCTGTAGGATTTATATAGATAGTTTAATTATTGAAAGCTACTTGTTTACTGCAGGTCAGTTGCAATGGTTGGACGTTCGAAGCTGTGACAACATAATGCGTTCTTTCTCAGTGGCCAAAATCACATGTTAAACTTTGTGGTTGCCTTAAACATTTTAATGCTGTGAATTTTCTCCGTTTAACTTCTTTTTGATTGTATTGGTGGGATTTAGTATGCTGTAACTGGTGGATTAGGATGTTTTGGGAGATTTAGTATGTTGATTGTGTAATGTATTGGTGAATTGGATTATTTTGTGATGTATAATAAATATGCAATTTTATTCAACTTTTTTCACGTAAAATTTTATGATGTAATATAAAATGTAACACTTAATATGTGTTACAATTGCCCAGTATAGTGTTACAATAGAGGCTGGTGACGTGTACACAGTGTGCCACGTGGCGCCACATGTGTTGCCACGTGGTCACGTGGTGCCACGTAATGCCACGTATGCACATGGTGCCACGTCTGAAAAAATTGAACTGAGCTATTGTAACACTCAAAATGTGTTACAATTGGGCCCCTGGTGTTACAATAGGTGCCTATTGTAATACTTTTGCTACTGTTACAATAGAGAAGAAAAGCGTTACATTAGGGTATCTATTGTAATGCTCGTAAACGTAACGCCTCCTGGTGTTACAATAGATCTAATGTAACGTTTTTCGGGCCTATTGTAACATCAGAGAGGCGTTACATATGCCCATCTATGGCGTAGTGCTCGTTATACCCCTTTTTGTGGATTCCCTTTATCATTGATCCGACCCGACATTCGTTCGTTAATACGACATGTCACTGTAATTACACTTGGGACATACTTAAGTCATACAAGTTCTAAGGTCGATCGTTACGAACCAATATTATACTCCGAGTTTTATCGCCCGTTTTCTAAGTGTTTTACCAAAGTTATAATAGAGTCGTCTTTTAGGGGTTCGTTCGCGTTTAACCTCGACTCGAATATTTTTAATAAATTGAAAAACGATCCTTTTGACATACGGTTTTCTTTCACACCTTCCTTTTTCCCTCTAGTATTTATTTACCAAGATTCGTCATGACTTTACATATTTTACGAGGGTCCAATTTCAGTTACGAACTTTCGTTTACGGATTCGAACTACTTTTAGTAAATCGGTCATAAATCCTAAACCGTAAGTCTGTTTGATTCGATTCTTTTTCCAAAATGATCTACGACTCAAGATCTACAAGGGTATGTTATATAATTAACCAGATCAGTGAATTATAGCTACTGCTATGCACGAGTTTCAAGGTGTAACGAAATTTTTGCATTATAACGGCTATAAATCGAACGTTCCAAAAATTATAACATCAAAACCAAGCCACACCGGGCATAATACACATCTTATATACATGATTCTCATCCAAATCTGTCCAAGATCATATCACTTCATCCTTATAATCATCATATGTTTCAACCACTACAAGATCATGCTAATCAAGCTTATAACCATGCTAATATCATAACTATACTAAAACTCATCAAGATCATGCATATACTTAAAGTAAAACCTAGGGTTTCAAGAGAGTTATACCTTCCTTGGTGTGTCTAGGAGTCTAACAAGCCTTGATCTAGTCCTTGGATCACCTTAATATAGCTTAGAGCAACAAAGAAAACCAAGAAAACAAAGTTAGTTTCTAAGGGTTACCATTCATCATCACTTTTGTAAAAATCATAGAAAATAGAAAAATAAGAGTTTGTCTCTCAAATTTTTACCACATCTTGTCCTCTTCATAAGCTTTGTTTTGAGTCCTAGATCATCAGATTTGAAGCTTCCTACCTAGGGTTTTGAGCCCCCTTTCTCCTCTGGACAGAAACTGTCAAGCACAGATCAGTTTGGCTTCTTCAACTTTGAGCATGGATTTGACTAGGCTATACTACTTTGTTGGACATGAAATTTTGAGCGAATATTAACCATGGAGTGGAGAGGCTATGGTTAAAATTTGGTGATTTTATCATGGATAGAAATGGAGATATGAATTTGTCTTTGGAGATTGTTTCTGCTGGACAGTTTGAGAGAATGAGAGGAATGGAGTTTGTTTTGCTTGCTTTGATCTCATCCTTGTCCAAAATACATTATTGATGATAATATCTAGCATAAAGATAATTTATTAAAGTGCTTTGCTCATATATGATGCAATCCAAGGGACAAGTGTTGTGATTTTGTGGTGGAAAGGTGTCATGCAAGCTAACTAAGTGATTTGGTTTCTAAAGATGCTAGTTACTTTGTAACTACTTAGTTACTTGATCTTATCTATTTGCACATGCATGTATCTAGGCTCTCTGCTTGTCTCTTTGTCCGGTTATTACTTAATTTGATTGATCGTTCGGAGGAATAACTCATTCGTTTCTAGTTAGGGTTTTACCGGAAACCGTCTTAATATTTATACTATCATCCTCCATTCTCTTTAATAATTCTTGAACCTATTTTCCTTAAATCCCTTCAATAATTCCTTAAGTCTTTCAGTGTCCAGGGAAATCTCGGGGAAAATAAAAGTGCTATTTTTCAGAATCCGACAGCTTTTACATACACTCTTTTTCCCCCTGGATCACTAATACGAACTCAGAATTTCGTTCCGGGTACTTCTATATAGCGTCGTCTAATAATATTCCTACGTCCACCAAAATCACTATTGATCACTTATTCTTTACTTATTCTTTTAGGGTTATATAAATGTCCCGGTTCTCTTTCAATCGTTCCTTAACCCTTTTACGGAACCACTGGACTGATAACAGATCTCGATTTGGATGACATAAGAATAACCTTCCCCCTTGGAATGATCAAATCTTAATTTCCTAGGAGATAGATAATTCTTATCTAGATTGTCAACCAATAGCATTCTTCATGACATATAAGCATTTGAATCCAAATCTACTCCTTTCATTCATTATCTCAATCGTTACATCGTTATCGTAATCACTATTCACCATTACCTCAGTACATAATAAAAAGTTTTTAATTATATCCAAAATTTGGGGTTCTTACAGTCTCCCCTCCTTAAAAGGATTCCGTCCCGGAATCAGGTAGGAAGCAAAGAGTCGTTTGTCTGTCGTTTACTTTTTAGCTTCCCAGTCAATTCTTAGTCGTTCTACCCTTTCTCAGCACATCTTCTAGTGCTACAATCCATACTTTATCCTTTTTCCATCAACTTTGCTACTTTTCGTACAACACACTATCCGGGTTATGATCTTACTCAGTCTTATCCTTATTGATACCTGCAGCGACATTGGTATCACTATCCCACTGCGAATTTGGAGGTAACCTCGCTCGCACTGTGCATTTCCTGATCGCTTTAATCTTCGCAATCTCGATCAATATAGAGAAGTGGAAAGATTTATTGAGAGATCACTATGATCAATTGAACATTTGTTATATTGCATAGCTAGTACAGAAGGGGGCCAGCCTTTAGTACTTGACAAGCAATTAAACAAGTTATGGTATTCCACTTAGACTTCTATCACATAGACAGATAGTCACGTAGGTTGTTCTTCTCAATTCATAAAGAAGATGAATAAGAGAGAAGAAAAGAAAAGAATTCTAAAGGATTATAGAAAGTTTTCATGATTGTAAAATATCATACTCAGAATTTACCTCTGAACTATAGAGGTTCATTAAGGAAGAAATTAATCATAATTATATCCAATACTATTTGATCGTAACCTCACGTGTCAACATATCTTGCTGCTTTGTCCACTATTCTCTGGACCTGTATCCTGGTTCAACCTTAGAACCACTTACTTTTGGAAAATCTTTGAACCTCTCAGGTTAAATATTAGTTTCTCGCTTGACACCATTGTTACTGACATTCCATGTCACGCTACTAGCTTTTTCATATCCATAATATTAACACTATCAGGTTGTCATCCCGAGAATTCATCGGAAAACCCATGTATTAATCCATTCCTAACATTCCTTGCTTCATATTTCGTAGTTGCTTTCCCCGTCTTTTCTTTATCAATCACATCCTTCTCATTATCTGATTCTTATTTACTTCTGTTATTTACTTTCACCTTCATCTCTTTATTGAGGCATCTTTTGCACTTGGCACCTCCTTATTGGTATCCCGTCACATTTACTCTATAATCATCACATTATTTCAAATTTAAAACCTCCGAAATGAATCTGGCTGATTTCTTTAGCTTAGATCCAATATAATCTACTTCTGTCAACTTGTTTCTCATCACTTATTCTTTTCTACCCGCGGTTTTTCACAGGTTGTCGTTCGTAAGTCAGACCAGGTCATACACCTACCTGCTCGCACTCTTATCATCTGTTGAGAATCTGCATTTTACTGGTGTAGCTTTGCCACATGAAACACGTTACTACCCTGCTATAAGCTTTGGGGGTAAAACTGGCTCGAATGCCACCTTCCGAACACTTTTAAACTCTCAGGTGGCCTAATAAGTCTCGGGCTCAACTGCCCTTCTCTCTAAGTCTCATTAATTTTTTCCACGGGAATACATTTAGCATCATGAATCATCAACCTCATATTCTCTATCTTGTTTGCGCAGAAGTACACTAACACAAACTTGCTTGTCATTCATCAACATGCCATTTAGCTTATCAATAGCAGCACTTTCTTTATCTTTACGTTGTCATCTACTTTCTTAGAAGAATCACCATCGCTTATTGCTTACGTAGTGCCTTAATAGCTAACCGTACGGGTTTCAATCCTTTAGGGAGACAAAGTAATCACTATTCCTTATCCATAAACAACACTTCCTGAACTTGATGTAGATATTACATGAAGTAGATAAAATTGCAGAAGAGTTTCAAGCATCGCAGCTAAGTCAGGTTGATGAAACTATCACTCATGCATCTTCCATAAAAGACTGGAAACTTAATGGTTTACTTCGTCAATTTTTGTATCATGGTCCTGGTTTGCCTCAAAACGGGACCTTCTAAGGTATGTAATATGCTTAAGACCCATCAGGAATCGAATCTTTACTTAAACTACTATTACCGTCGATTCTTGCACAATCATCAGAAGGAATGTAAATTCCTCCATTCCGATATGACCTTCAAGGTCCTTCCAAATATCATTCTGTTTCTTCGGTATGAACATTTGTAATTATTCCTTTATACTTAGACTGTCGGCCACCTCATTGGCCTTTCCTAATAATATTAATTTCTGGTAATCCTTGTTCTCTGGATACATTTCAATTCAAAATTTTTTTTTTTACCTCATTCTCGTCACTGTTGGGTGAAAGCATTCTCCCTTAAGCTCTACTGAAGGAGAAAAATATATCTATCAGTCTTTTTCCATAAGTCATTGCTTCCACCTACCCGTGGGAACTTTATCACATTTATTCCCAATCCTACTTAGGATACTTCTTTTCTTAGTTCTTTCCTTATCTTAGGATAATCTCAACCTTTATAGGTTCAATCCATACTCCCTCAGGGTTTCATACATGCATCATTTTGTATATTGTTATTGTGTCTTACATTCTCTTCCAAACTTCCAGTTGGAAACTCAGAATATTAGCTTTTCCTTGTAAGGTTTCTTAGGACGTCCTCATCATTCCTCCTGTATTTTCTAAGTACAGGGTATATCAAAACGTCTTTGATCAATACTCTATTAATTCTATCTCTGTTCTTTCCAGAACTCTTTTTAATAATCTGTACAGGTCATTGTTGCCTTAGCAAATCCAACTCATATCATCTGAATTCACAATGTCTTTATTAGGGTTAGTGCCATCCCTTGTCCATTCCCCAGGGTTTGCCTTACTTTATGGATATCTTATCCTTAATTCAACTGCCAAGGAATTCCTGCATCCTATAATTGGCAATCAAATCATGTATCCTTAATAAGGGTCTCTTTTCAATCATTCTTATTTGATAATCGATCGGTAGCTTACTGTTAATTTCTTCTTTCAGATAGTGGTCAACCTATTTGACCTTCCAAAAGACAACGTATGTCTAACTGCTCTCTTACAGAACTTGTTAATGGTAGCAAGGATGTTCTGAAAGATATTGGTCGAGTTCAACGTGAATTTCCTAGTGCTTATCGTTCTTCGCAAAGGTACTTGCCTTAGAGAAAATTCCTACAGCATACTGTTCAATTTCTGACCATTTCTATACTCTCTTCATATACCTTTATTGTTTACTTTCCTCCGTCATAATATATTCATGGTATTCACGATACGCTAACATCATACATCTCAAGTCACTATACTTCCATTTTACTCGTAATCTTGGACAACCATATACACATGAGTCACTTTAGTACGGGTGACCCCATCCCAAAAAGGTCTAGTGAATTCCCAATCAAAACATGGGCTGTTCAGCAGAAGATTCCTACGATCTCATTAATGTTTCCTTTATATCAGAAGGCCTTGTAGTCGGTGCTTTCTTAGAAGCAACCCTGCTTTGTCCTTTCATTGCTGGTCTAGTCACTTGATAATCCTTTGTGACTTGGCCTCAACTGGCCACAAAAAAAAAATATATATGATTTTAGGGGTTGGCTAATAGCATTACTTTTCTAGAAATTGCCGGCATAGTGCCTTCTTTGATACCTTTCTACCTTTCTAAAACTTTACTTCATATAAGTCTTAATCGACTATTCGGCACCGTCTCTGGTCACCTTTCCTCTATTTTTATCTTTTCAACTATTCTTATCACTACCACGTGCCACGCAAGCTTACCATTCCTGGCATAACAGCCTTTTCACTTAAGTCAATCTCGGAGTTTCTCAGTCCGGCTGGTTTCTTACTTACATTTCCTGTTTTCGTCCAATCTCACTTCATCATTGTATTTCTACAATCAATCGCGATAACCGGGGTGTAACAGCCTCACTTAACTATATTAATATACAGGTTTTTTTATAAGTAATTAAATATTTTACAGCGAAATTTCAGAAAATTTTGACATGATGTATTCATAAATATGACTAACCACCTGTCCAAATCAACAAAACTAATTCAACTGTATCCAAATCTGCTCACCACATAATATTGACAAAATCATAAAGAAATATAAATTCTAACTAACCAAGACCACTCATAGGTCACAGTATGAAACAACTACTAATTAAAATTACAACCCGAGTCCGAATAAAATAATATACATTTTCTGTGAATAAATAAGGTCACCGTCTAACTAAACATTCAACCTTGACTGAATCCCAAACCACTATCCGGCGAAATCCATAACCCGAACGTCTCCTCTTGATGCTGGAAGAGTATTACCAACTGACCACAAGGTCCACTAATCATCTTTATTAACTGGGGAAAATAAACATTAAAGCAAGAGTGAGCCAACAATGCTGAGCAAGTGCAAATAGTGATAGCAACATCAATAACGACTACAAATTCTGAAAACAAGAAGAAATGTCTCATGCTGCGAAAAGAATCAGTTAAGTTAATTATCTGATTGTTACGAGGAGCCAACATTTCACCATTAGAGTAAGGTGCATCAACAACGAGAACTGATAAAAGTTCTGATAACAAAATATAATTGAAATAGGCTTCAAGAGAGTCAGAAGACAAATCAACTCAATCTCAATGTATAGATTAGAATTGGATTTTTATTTTTATGTAAAAAAAACAATAAGGTTAGGCTGCTGATCAGTCACGCACTAACCCCGGACAAACGCACACAGCAATGTCCTTAATTGGATCCATGGCACACATTGGCCTTAACTTCTGACCATTAATCTGGTCCGACCCTCACGGTCCACATTTAAAAAAAACGGTCTGACCCTCACGGTCCACATTTTAAAAACAATCTGACCCTCACGGTCCACATTTTTAAAACATTTCCAATTCTAAATCATCCATACTAGGTGTCGGGACAATCGACAACCTTTGATCTCCAAATAACTGGAAACTCACGTCCAGAATAATAACTCAAGATTAAGAGTTAATAAGAACAACCACATCATCTAGTATCGACAAGTTCGATACAAATAAGGGTAATAACTGAATAATCGAGATCATCAACAAGTATCGACGAGTTCGATACAATACAGGGGAATAGCCAGATAATCAAGATCTTTCATAAATATCGACGAGTTCGATAATAATTGGGAAGGAGAGTATAAAGAACAATAATCTGAATAAGTACTCACAAGATAGACATGAACAATTGGAGACATATCATCATTTCTTAAATAAAGAGAAAATCGACTGGACAACAGTACAAGATGTAAATCGCAACAAGATTGCCAACAATTGAAATCCCAAGCTGAAGCAGGGACTTAATCGAACACTACGCATTTAATAAAATTTTTCAACGCATAATAAGGTTTGATTTCACATAAGTGAGTCAAACAGCTTAAACGGTTATTTGTGAAAAGATAGTTTTAGGGTAATCTATTTTAAATCATTTTGAAGAAAACATTTTAAGAATAAAGGGGTTCTCTGGTGAACTTATGCTCAAATCAGAAGTTTCAGTAACAGGTATTTGTAAAGGTTTAAAACATGGGTTTTCTCTATTTAAAGAGCCCCTTAACATTTTCCAGAAAATAAAAGAAAAGTCTTCCACTAAGGACGCTTTAACATCCCTTGGATGAAATAATTTTTGCGGAAAAAGGTTATTGGTAAGGTTCTTCGAAAAATGTGGTGTTTGGACTATGGGTGGAGAAAACAATTTATCTCACGCTAAGTGAAGAAGTATATCACTTTCTAATATACTTGACCAATCCATCATATACGACAAAGGTATTGAATTGCATCACTTGAACAATAAGTGAAAAGCAAAACACTTGCCTCGATTCACGGAGTTCTCGACCTTAACATCGATCCATAACTCAGTTCCACGACATCTTTTTACTTGCTAGCCTTTTATTTGGCCCTACTTCCACTTCTACTTCATAACTCGTTAACTTCCACGTCAATACATCCGTCGGCTTTGATACTTATCCTTCTGCTTATCTTTTTACTCATAATCTGCTCTTGGCCATGTCTCCTATTCAACCTTTTCAAGGCCAAATACTATTTTAGTATCCAACTAAGCAAAATCTTATTGTTTTGCTCTATTCTACCCATACGCGTCCTATAACGCTTACTTATATAACTTATACAAACATACTTAATCACATTGATAATATAGTTTCAAGACAACCACTAAATCAAATACTCACTCCACATAAATACTTAACACGTATGATTACTCGACACTTACATACCATCTAGGCAACCATTTCACAACAATACATATCAACTATAACATTTACCTTGACTCTCAAAAATCACCATATACTTTTAAATCACCAAATCAAATAACTTAAATAGATTTTTAAACAAATTTGCAGGGGATTTTTAGAAAATTTCGGCATGAAGTATTCGTTTATCGGACTATGGGCTCAGCCCCTCCATGCCAAACAAAACAATTTATAACCCTGTTTTTGATAAAATAAAAGCTGTCTCAATTGCAGCAACATAAAAATAAACAAATAATGAAAAGTACCCGCCCGAACATGCGGCAACTAAACACATAAGAAAAGTATCCGCCCAGACATGCGGCAACTAAACATGTAAAGAAATTTACCCGCCCAGACATGCGGCACCTCAACACGTAAGAAAAGTAAACTACGTTTATCCACATTTAAGCCAACACCACGTAGTTGGCACTTATACTTTCAACATATACTATAACTTGATTTATACCAATTAGCACATAGTCAATTAGCCATTCATATATTTACACCTTCTATAACAATAACAATTATAATATCACTCTAAATACAACTTACGACTTGCTAGTCATATATCATATCCCTTAATCACTATCAGTTAAAAGAAAATCAGATAATAAATCTATATACACTGAATACTATACAAGTATCTTATTTACAGTCCTTACAACAATCAATTCACACTTAACCATTTATACTATAATCTTTATCAAAATTCCCAATTCCATCTTCTGAAATTATAAACTCTGCAATAATAGCCATATATAAGAAACATTTAATCACATATGCATTTAACTAGCATGTCTTAAAATATCTAATTCCACGTAGGCACTTCCAAAATTATAACATACTAATTAACAAGACCACTATTCATCGTCTTCCATATACTTTAATCAACTAAATCGTGTAAACACATATGCAAAAAAAAATCAGTACCATACTACTCACTACCAATAATCACTAAAACAAGTTAATTACACTTAGCAATTCATATAAGTCAAATTAGCATAATCTTAACTAATTAAATAACAAAGATTAAACAATACTCACAATTTACACTACTAAATTTAACACGAAAAGTTAACAATTAAAATTACGAAATTATACCATTTCGATTCGATTCGTCTTGCTAAAAAATCAACACCGGGAATCTCCCACCTCTTTCTCAACTCGATCTCTCTGTTTCTTCACCTCCTGCTGCACCTTGTACAGCTTCGCCACCACCACCACGCGACCATACGCCCGCCACCAGTCCGTCGCCGGCGATCTCTCCGATCACAGCTGCTCTGTCGCGCCTCCCCCTTTGCGCGAGCTTTCTCCGCTGCAACACCACTCGTATAGATACACACACACACACACACGACTTCACACACACAGGTATACACGATTATAAACACACACATACACTCCAATCGATTTCCCCCTCCCTCTTTTTTTTTTTTCTCTGTGTTTTCTTTTTTTCCCCCATTCTGTAAACTTCCTGCATGTGTGTATATCCCATATATGACTGTTGTGCTGGGTTATAAACATAATGGGCCTTGGGCCCAATACTAATATAAAGCACTACCTTTCTAATAAACGACTTATAAAAAAAAAATTCACTATTAAATAAAACTTCCGGAAAATCACACTTTTCATTTTTAAAATAAAGAATATAAAATTACAAGCACGTACATATTTTCGAAATATTTTTCGGATCAAAAATGAATTAAATATGAATTTTCAAAGTTTTGATCTTTTAAATACAATAAAACTCTTAAAATCATTTTAAAATACTCAACCACCCAAATTAATCCACCCAACAATTTTAAAAACTCAATAAATATATATAGATAATATTACAAAAGATTTCATGATTTTTAATCCCTCCGATAAATTTACAAAATTTACAGAGGATCAAAAATATATGATTTAAATATTCTAAGTCCTCCAAAAATACAAATAAAAATACACCGACCTCCATAGCCCACACAAATCGTCATGTAAACACATAAACACAACTTCACATATTTTTCACCTTTACAACAATATTCACATAATATAATTCATAAATTATAATAAATAAATAATTCGAAATTCGAAATTTTCTAGGTCGTTATATCCTTCCCCCCTTAATAGGATTCTGGCCTCAGAATAAATCCTAAGGACAAAAATAACAGTCCTAATCTTCTCAATATCTTACTTCACTCCCAGGTTGTATCTTTCAACTTCTAAGATTCCATCATACTAACTCATTCATCAATAAGCTCATTATGCGAGCCCCACAATTCCAGAATGACTTTAAACCTTGACTTCCGAGTCTTTTTAACTCTAGATGTTTAACTCACGGGAACGAATATCTTATTGTCAAAATCAACATGACCTTTCGTATAACGAACTATACTCTGCGTCAACACTATATTACCACACTAATCCTTCGCCATAATGCAATCGCGCAATTTGCCTTGATTCACAACAATCTACACTTGGCACCATTCTCTAGCTCTTATCCATAATCACACGGTTTCAGATAGAACTACAAAAGAAATCTCAAGAAATCCTTCAATAGTTTCTACTCCATTTTCACAGACTATGTCGATCGAGAAGAGAATAATTAAGAAATTTCTACCTGACTTTAGTCCCATTATTCTACCGAGTACCTAACCTTGAAACTTAACATCATACCGTCCATTCTCAGTCGCATCCTTGCAATCAGATACTTTAACCAAACACATATAGCGTCCAACATATTTCAACTGACAACTCGATTCTCACTCTTATCAATTATCCTGATTTGCTAAATCTTTGAAGTATAACCTCGACTATTTACAGCTCTTGAAAGCCAATATACCTGTCACCTTGACTGGGACTTCACTCCATACAAGAACAAAATTGAGTTAACCAATCTGTAATATTAATTCTCCTGAGGTCAAAACTTCACTTTGATACTAACCATGAAACAATTCTTACTCCAACAATTCCCAACAAGCTCCCGCTTTTATCAACATGCATATTCAACTTAAAACGTTTACCACTTATTTACATATCCTAAAACGAAAGCTTATTCGGATAAAACTTTGGGAAAAAGAATATCAAGAAGTCCTCAATCATTCTTACTCCTCTTTCACGTGCAATGTTACTCGAGAAGGGAATAATCGAAAAACTTTTATCCATTCTTCATCTCATTATTTTACCATGTAACCATTCTGAACTGACGACCATTTTCCTTCAATCATATATATATATCTTATTCGCAGCACACTATTCCGCACCTTCTGAAATCAACTTTCGAATCACAGCTTTGAATACTTAACGAGTTTTCGAATTTTAACTTTACACATTACATCTTCAACATTTAACAACACCCACATTAACCACAAAATCATGACTTTCAAAATTCAAATTAAGATCCTTGTGCCAAATTTCTTCCTTTTTCTTGGAAACTCTTAAAATCACTCTCGATTGATTTGTATACGCTTCCTGAATCTTCGATCATCTTGTTATATAATCTACGAAAATATTAAATTCTTCGTCCGAATGTCGTTTGAAAATCTTATTCATTGGAATATGCCTTGGCTTAATCATCTCCCTTCTACTACCTTCTTCTTATACAAAATGACCTCATTCCTTTGATATAACCATTTCTTGATCTGCTTGGTTGGTAAGACTTCTATATCTGCTTTCGACTTCAGAACATCATTTTCACATTTCTTAAGATCAAATCTCCCCTTCATTGATAGGAAATAAACCCAATCCTAAATCATATTTAACTCTTTTTATAGTCATCACAATCCACTTCCTGCTAACTTCCTTTATAATCTTATTGACTTTCTCGATTCTTGATAATTATAACAGTAGTCTTATTACTCCCTTCATAATTCAACTAAGATTGATATCATACTATTTTTGGCAAAAATTCCCATCTTTCCAAGCTCATAACATGTAGCTTTAAATTCTTATTCAGCTTCTTGTTACCACACTACCCTTCTGGTTACAACCACAACTTCCCACATTTATCTTGATAAAATCTCTAGGGATTCTACTCCCGAAATCTTATTTTCTGATCATGGGCTCTCGTTAATTTATGCTAATTCACTTTCTTAAATAAATTTTATATTTCTATTTAGTCACTTCTGGAAACTTTTTGGTTTCTCTGCCTTCCACCTTATTGACACTTTATTCCATCCGGGTCGACTTTCCACCATCCTTGATAATCTTGACTTTCTACACTGGCTTGCATAAGTTATTTATTCCACATATTCACCTTACTCCTCATTCAGTCTTGGCTCTCTTGTTAATTCTTACAAACCTTTCCGCTCTGCTTCACTCTGCTTTACTCAAGTCAACCTTCCTTGATTGTAAAATCTTATATCTGACGATGGGTTTGAAACATTCAAAACCTTGTGATATTTCATTTACTACCTCTACCCTTTAATAGGCATCCAAAACAATCTTTCTTCGGCATTGAACATCTTATATCCATATCCACATTACCATTCTCTTTTCGCCCTTGACAGTATCTGCAATAACGCGCTCTTATTAGCCTCAATTCTTGTTCATGATTTCTCGGACCAGTACTTTTTCCAATTTGACAGGACATATCTGTCTTAACCACCAAATTCTTAAACTTACATAACCACTTCTTCGTCCATGCTGTTGTAGTTTTAATCATTTAAACGTCGTCACGTCTATCTTCGCGTCTCGTCATCACTAGGAATCTTTCATCTAATCTCCGACAACGGAGGTCAACAAAATGAATGGAGCATCAATATGAATACATACTGAGTTTGTTTGACCAAACTTTTAGAAAGGAATTCAACCGAGAGATCAATATGATCTTTGAACTATTTTCAGGTTGCGTTTGTCACTTGGTTAACCACCATAGTACATAAGAATGGCCAGTCCTTAGTACTTCGTGACAAACACAATCAGTGGCGTCCCACCGGACTTCTATCACAGAGATAAAATGTCCCTGAATCCCCTATCTGTATAGGTTGTTCATCTCAACTGGAATAGAGAAAAAAAATCACGTATTCATGAAAATGGAAGGGATTCAAGAGTTTCAAAAATTTTTAAAGAAAGTCGGATCAATTATCCTTTGAAAGATATAAATATTTCTAAAAGAATGAAATTAAATTCGAATAAATCTGACATACCAAACTCATCATCGTTTGATGGGTATTAGACTTTTCAACTGTAGCATCACTACTGATTAGACAAACATTTAAGAAATTCCTAATTATTCGGTCTCACTCTTGTCGACTAAGCACTACTATACTTAGCTGCCAAACCGGCCTGACAATAATGAGTTGAATAAATAAGAAGATCTCAATTCATTCTCGATTTTGGAACCGTCACTGTGCAACGAATGCCTCAGCAACGATACCAACCGGGAATTTAACTTAGGACGATAATTCAAAGAAGGAACAAGAAATTTCTTCAGGTAATGACTTTGAATGAATCAATAATTAGGGGTACACAACTACGCTCAGCCTTCAATCCTGGCTAGTACTCGCTGCTCACTTCACATTCTTAACCTTCTCGTACCATTTCCAAAACGTTCACATCGAAACTAATCTCGTAGGATGTCCTAAATTCTACGCGAAAATTTCGAGATAACATCCCCCGAACTGATAGCTTCAGCTGCCCACTTAGCTTATGCCACTTCGGGTTCGCTGTTTCGCTCATAGCCCAATCCTTAAACGATTCGAACTTCTACTTACGCGATATGCCGAAAGACCGTTCAACGTCGCAACGCTTGCCGAAGTATCCTTTCGCGATCCTTATTCTAAGTCGTTCTACCCGTCATCTATCTAATACACATACTCTAAACTTTCTATTACTATATCCCAAATTTCCCACCTAATTGTTTCAGTGACTGTGACCTGTAGCTCTGATACCAACTTGTAACAGCCTCACTTAACTATATTAATATACAGGTTTTTTTATAAGTAATTAAATATTTTACAGCGAAATTTCAGAAAATTTTGACATGATGTATTCATAAATATGACTAACCACCTGTCCAAAACAACAAAACTAATTCAACTGTATCCAAATCTGCTCACCACATAATATTGACAAAATCATAAAGAAATATAAATTCTAACTAACCAAGACCGCTCACAGGTCACAGTATGAAACAACTACTAATTAAAATTACAACCCGAGTCCGAATAAAATAATATACATTTTCTGTGAATAAATAAGGTCACCGTCTAACTAAACATTCAACCTTGACTGAATCCCAAACCACTATCCGGCGAAATCCATAACCCGAACGTCTCCTCTTGATGCTGGAAGAGTATTACCAACTGACCACAAGGTCCACTAATCATCTTTATTAACTGGAGAAAATAAACATTAAAGCAAGAGTGAGCCAACAACGCTCAGCAAGTGTAAATAGTGATAGCAGCATCAATAACAACTACAAATTCTGAAAACAAGAAGAAATGTCTCATGCTGCGAAAAGAATCAGTTAAGTTAATTATCTGATTGTTACGAGGAGCCAACATTTCACCATTAGAGTAAGGTGCATCAACAACGAGAACTGATAAAAGTTCTGATAACAAAATATAATTGAAATAGGCTTCAAGAGAGTCAGAAGACAAATCAACTCAATCTCAATGTATAGATTAGAATTGGATTTTTATTTTTATGTAAAAAAAAACAATAAGGTTAGGCTGCTGATCAGTCACGCACTAACCCCGGACAAACGCACACAGCAATGTCCTTAATTGGATCCATGGCACACATTGGCCTTAACTTCTGACCATTAATCTGGTCCGACCCTCACGGTCCACATTTAAAAAAAACGGTCTGACCCTCACGGTCCACATTTTAAAAACAATCTGACCCTCACGGTCCACATTTTTAAAACATTTCCAATTCTAAATCATCCATACTAGGTGTCGGGACAATCGACAACCTTTGATCTCCAAATAACTGGAAACTCACGTCCAGAATAATAACTCAAGATTAAGAGTTAATAAGAACAACCACATCATCTAGTATCGACAAGTTCGATACAAATAAGGGTAATAACTGAATAATCGAGATCATCAACAAGTATCGACGAGTTCGATACAATACAGGGGAATAGCCAGATAATCAAGATCTTTCATAAATATCGACAAGTTCGATAATAATTGGGAAGGAGAGTATAAAGAACAATAATCTGAATAAGTACTCACAAGATAGACATGAACAATTGGAGACCTATCATCATTTCTTAAATAAAGAGAAAATCGACTGGACAACAGTACAAGATGTAAATCGCAACAAGATTGCCAACAATTGAAATCCCAAGCTGAAGCAGGGACTTAATCGAACACTACGCATTTAATAAAATTTTTCAACGCATAATAAGGTTTGATTTCACATAAGCGAGTCAAACAGCTTAAACGGTTATTTGTGAAAAGATAGTTTTAGGGTAATCTATTTTAAATCATTTTGAAGAAAACATTTTAAGAATAAAGGGGTTCTCTGGTGAACTTATGCTCAAATCAGAAGTTTCAGTAACAGGTATTTGTAGAGGTTTAAAACATGGGTTTTCTCTATTTAAAGAGCCCCTTAACATTTTCCAGAAAATAAAAGAAAAGTCTTCCACTAAGGACGCTTTAACATCCCTTGGATGAAATAATTTTTGCGGAAAAAGGTTATTGGTAAGGTTCTTCGAAAAATGTGGTGTTTGGACTATGGGTGGAGAAAACAATTTATCTCACGCTAAATGAAGAAGTATATCACTTTCTAATATACTTGACCAATCTATCATATACGACAAAGGTATTGAATTGCATCACTTGAACAATAAGTGAAAAGCAAAACACTTGCCTCGATTCACGGAGTTCTCGACCTTAACATCGATCCATAACTCAGTTCCACGACATCTCTTTACTTGCTAGCCTTTTATTTGGCCCTACTTCCACTTCTACTTCGTAACTCGTTAACTTCCACGTCAATACATCCGTCGGCTTTGATACTTGTCCTTCTGCTTATCTTTTTACTCATACTCTGCTCTTGGCCATGTCTCCTATTCAACCTTTTCAAGGCCAAATACTATTTTAGTATCCAACTAAGCAAAATCTTATTGTTTTGCTCTATTCTACCCATACGCGTCCTATAACGCTTACTTATATAACTTATACAAACATACTTAATCACATTGATAATATAGTTTCAAGACAACCACTAAATCAAATACTCACTCCACATAAATACTTAACACATATGATTACTCGACACTTAGATACCATCTAGGCAACCATTTCACAACAATACATATCAACTATAACATTTACCTTGACTCTCGAAAATCACCATATACTTTTAAATCACCAAATCAAATAACTTAAATAGATTTTTAAACAAATTTGCAGGGGATTTTTAGAAAATTTCGGCATGAAGTATTCGTTTATCGGACTATGGGCTCAGCCCCTCCATGCCAAACAAAACAATTTATAACCCTGTTTTTGATAAAATAAAAGCTGTCTCAATTGCAGCAACATAAAAATAAACAAATAATGAAAAGTACCCGCCCGAACATGCGGCAACTAAACACATAAGAAAAGTATCCGCCCAGACATGCGGCAACTAAACATGTAAAGAAATTTACCCGCCCAGACATGCAGCACCTCAACACGTAAGAAAAGTAAACTACGTTTATCCACATTTAAGCCAACACCACGTAGTTGGCACTTATACTTTCAACATATACTATAACTTGATTTATACCATTTAGCACATAGTCAATTAGCCATTCATATATTTACACCTCCTATAACAATAACAATTATAATATCACTCTAAATACAACTTACGACTTGCTAGTCATATATCATATCCCTTAATCACTATCAGTTAAAAGAAAATCAGATAATAAATCTATATACACTGAATACTATACAAGTATCTTATTTACAGTCCTTACAACAATCAATTCACACTTAACCATTTATACTATAATCTTTATCAAAATTCCCAATTCCATCTTCTGAAATTATAAACTCTGCAATAATAGCCATATATAAGAAACATTTAATCACATATGCATTTAACTAGCATGTCTTAAAATATCTAATTCCACGTAGGCACTTCCAAAATTATAACATACTAATTAACAAGACCACTATTCATCGTCTTCCATATACTTTAATCAACTAAATCGTGTAAACACATATGCAAAAAAAAAAAACAGTACCATACTACTCACTACCAATAATCACTAAAACAAGCTAATTACACTTAGCAATTCATATAAGTCAAATTAGCATAATCTTAACTAATTAAATAACAAAGATTAAACAATACTCAAAATTTACACTACTAAATTTAACACGAAAAGTTAACAATTAAAATTACGAAATTATACCATTTCGATTCGATTCGTCTTGCTCAAAAATCAACACCGGGAATCTCCCACCTCTTTCTCAACTCGATCTCTCTGTTTCTTCACCTCCTGCTGCACCTTGTACAGCTTCGCCACCACCACCACGCGACCATACGCCCGCCACCAGTCCGTCGTCGGCGATCTCTCCGATCACAGCTGCTCTGTCGCGCCTCCCCCTTTGCGCGAGCTTTCTCCGCTGCAACACCACTCGTATAGATACACACACACACACACGACTTCACACACACAGGTATACACGATTATAAACACACACATACACTCCAATCGATTTCCCCCTCCCTTTTTTTTTTTTCTCTGTGTTTTCTTTTTTCCCCCATTCTGGAAACTTCCTGCGTGTGTGTATATCCCATATATGACTGTTGTGCTGGGTTATAAACATAATGGGCCTTGGGCCCAATACTAATATAAAGCACTACCTTTCTAATAAACGACTTATAAAAAAAAATTCACAATTAAATAAAACTTCCGGAAAATCACACTTTTCATTTTTAAAATAAAGAATATAAAATTACAAGCACGTACATATTTTCGAAATATTTTTCGGATCAAAAATGAATTAAATATGAATTTTCAAAGTTTTGATCTTTTAAATACAATAAAACTCTTAAAATCATTTTAAAATACTCAACCACCCAAATTAATCCACCCAACAATTTTAAAAACTCAATAAATATATATAGATAATATTACAAAAGATTTCATGATTTTTAATCCCTCCGATAATTTTACAAAATTTACAGAGGATCAAAAATATATGATTTAAATATTCTAAGTCCTCCAAAAATACAAATAAAAATACACCGACCTCCATAGCCCACACAAATCGTCATGTAAACACATAAACACAACTTCACATATTTTTCACCTTTACAACAATATTCACATAATATAATTCATAAAATATAATAAATAAATAATTCGAAATTCGAAATTTTCTAGGTCGTTATACGGGGTCTGTCCACCAACCCATGTAGCGGCTACCTTACCCAATTCACGGGGTTTGCCCTAGTTTCTACTCTCTTCCATGATGTTCTCTGATAATCAGAAAGACAAGGTTTTCCAAAATTCGTTGAAGTTCTTCCCAGAATTAGGGAAATTTTGGTCAATCTATCCATCGACTGGTAACACTAAGGAGACCAGTTTCGAAACTTGAAGAATAGTTCTATGAACCTCCTAGTAGGTAGAACCATAAGCAGTCATAATTAACGAAATAATCGTCATCGGGTTGGAAATTTAACCCCTGGAGAGGAACCAATTATATACATCCCTTAGAAGGGAATTAACAGTTTTAAACCGAAACTTGTCACAACGTCCTGATACCTATACGTCCTGATATTCAATATCACCAAATGTCAGTCTACCTGACTACCAGTCTCAGAAGGAACATTACCGTCGGAGTTGGTTGTTCCACAAAAATTGGCACTACTAAGGCCATCCGAACCTGGTGAACCATGCTGTCTGAATGCATCCGCAAGTACTTTGTCGTGCTGCGCAAGCACACATCCTAATCTTTTATGCGAAGCGTCGTTGGAAGCAAAAAGTCTCCCTTTTTCCATTAAACAATGCCAACTCTTGGTCATTACCAATTTCATCTTTTAGCTCCAGGAAGATTTTCTCACATTTTTCTCTTTAACTGCTGATCGTATTACTTGATCCGTTATACTTCCACGTCGGAGTAAACTTAAGGTAACTACTATAATCCATTCAAAGAAAAGAAAGAATTTAATATTCCTCTGAGTCACATGCATCTAACGTTTCTGGTTCATCATTTCACTGAGTTAAATTAACCCTATACTTAGTCTCTGACAATAGTCTCATTACGAGTTCATTTTGACTCACTGGTCTTATCTTCCGGTAGGTTCTGAGATCATTGTCTTGCTTACTACTTCCTTATATAACTTTATCCAATCATGCTGTCACTTCCCAATGTTTTCACTTTCTAACTGATTCATTCATAAAATGGACATTTTCCTGAATAAAACAACTTCATCAACCTCAATTTGGTTCCATAAATTACAACCTATGACATCTGCCTTCTCATGGCGAATTATTACTGACAATATTCATACTTATTCATTTATCAAATGATATGGTACTTACTGCCTCTTCTCAACTATTCCTAGGGACTCTGCTCCTCGCCTTATATCGATGCCTTTGATAATCATACATCCTTCTAGCACTCTTTTCGTTAATATGAAAGTCTCTAAAGATTCTCATCTATTCCCGTATAAGATCTCAAGTAATTCTTCCAATCCGTCTTACTTGCTGGTACTACCTCCAGTAGTCCAGCCACGAATCCAACATGAATCTTCAGTTCTCTTGCTAATAGCTTAGTTCTTTATGCCCACTTTTCTGAGCTCTATACCTTAATCATCTCAGTCTTTCTGGCTACAGCCCTCATTCCTCGAGGGTAAGCCCCTTATCCTAACAAGATTTTCCTTATCTGCTGGAACCTCTTCCGGGTCTCCAGTAAGGTACTGTATTGAATTTACCCGCTGATCTTCAGCATATAATAAAGCATCATCGCGCTGCTGCTCGTATTCTCAAGTTCTGTTGCCTTACTTGTCGATGCGATATCGAGCTAAGTTACTATCATGATACTTAATAGTTCCCATAATAGTTTTATAGGTCATCACTACATTAAGTAGTCCGACTATGAACTTGGCAAGAGTTCTTATTATATTAGTGAATTTATTGTTTTAACGTCGCCTCATCTCTGGGGTTTATAACGTACGCTCTGATACCACTTCTGTAACACCCCCAGATCCGGGGTCAGGGATCTGGTGGTTACGGTCTTACATCCATTCATAATACTTGACTTGAGTCCACAATAAATAAATCACATGCTGTGACCCCACAATAATATCCACTCACACGCACAACAGTTATAGTCCCAGAGATGAAATTGAAATAAGTCTTACATTAAAGGGTTACGAATAAACGTTATTACAATCCCAAAAGGATAACATCATAAGTTTAACAGTTTTGCCGTTGATTACATTAGTTATACATATAGTTAAACAGGAAACAAAAGCTGTCTAACTAAGCTACCTCAGCAATGGCGGCTAGCATCTCAGCGGGGAGTCCGGTGGGTCGGGTAACCCGCTTGCGCCGAGTGCGCCTGATGCGAGCCATCTGACCTAGCTGTTGTTGTGACATAATATGAACAAAGCAAGGGTGAGCGAAAGCCCACCAACAATAATATAACTGAACAGTGATACATATATACAGCAGTTCAAAATATCCTTTGAAACCATATGCCATGCATTAATGAGGTTATTGCCAGTATAATATAAAGGATGAAGTTACCAGGTAACTCAAAGTATTTGTTTGTAGAAATATCTGCTACATCAAAAGTAAGCGAGATATTCTCATTGTCATTAAAAAGAGGAACTTGCATAAAAAGATTGCAATTCCAGTTATGAACACTTTTCCAGCTCTGCCAACAATAATCATGTTGCAGGAAATAAATAAGTTTGGATGATGAACCAATGATGGAGTATTCACCGCGCCCGCTGTTCCAATCTTGATGATCAGTCGAGATCGTACAGCTCAAATTAGATTTACTACCAGTAGAAGGAAGAACTGACGGCTTTACTTGTCTACCGCCTTGCTAGCTCTCCCCGGCCAACGGTTGGGCCAAAGGGGATGGACCGGCGCTACTCGGCCTCTTACACGACTCCTAGTTCAAATAGAATTCATGATTCTGAATGTAACGTTCGTCCCCCTTTCCCCAAGTATAATACTTGTTGATAAGACTCCACAAAGTAGTCGTATCTAGTTGGAAAGGAAAATTCACCAATAACTTCCAAGCTACTGCTTGGTAACGAATCTCAACTTGTTCCAACATTCTTACCCCTCGAAAGATGAGAAGGTAAACAACGACTTAATAAGTCAATAGCACCCGAGTTGAGAGTGAAGAGAATACTTTATGACCGGGAAGTCGACAAGATAATTAACATTTTCCAAGTAAGGTTCCCTTATTATTAGGGAGATAGACTCAAAGAAGAATGATGTCTGAGAACCTTTCTTGATATATGATTAATAATAATATGACTCCGAAATATTTTCTGTAATAATCGAAGAAGATAAACCTTATCGAGGTTATTCTAAGTATGGAATAAATATTCAGAGAATATTTATTGAATTAAAATATTTTACAGAATATTTAGGAATATGAAAGAATATCTTTAATCAAAGTATTTCTCAAATAATCCTTGAAGAAATATCGAGAGAATATTTATTGCATAATTAAATATTCAAATGAATATTCAAAATAATATTCAATAATTAATAAGACCTGAAAGGAATATTTAAAATATTTAAAATAATATTCGATGACTAAATAGAACCCTGGATGAATATTCAAAATAATATTCATAATTAATTAGGAATTTAAATGTTTATTGAAAAAGTAATATTTATTTAATAAATTAATATTCTAAATGAATATCCAAATAATATTCATTTAGTAGTCTCATCTTTAGAAGAATATTCGAAATAATAATCGATAAATAATTCGACTCTGAATGAATATTATAAAATATTATTCGTCGAATAGTTACGTTCAAATAATTATTTGAAGTAAGGGTCGTTAAATAAATAATCTCGAACGAATATTCAAATAATATTCGTCGCCCGAATAATGGAAAATATTTACTTAGATATTTTCTTTCGAGGTAATCTCGATATGTCAAGAAATATTGACTCCCGGTCTATATTTGATGAATAAGATGTATACACCCTTCTCTGAGGGTCTTACAATAACCGGCTTATAATTGATACGATAGCTATCTAATTTATAAGCCAATAACAATCAGGGAACAAGCATAATGATATAACTTGAAAATAGGCATGCATGCTTTGGCATATAATAATAGAAAACATACATATATATTCAATCACAACAACAGCCTGAAAGAAGGGGATTGAAACTTGCCTGGTAGTCGAGTACGGTAAGGGGTAGTGGTAGCGGGTCCCGGGTCAGCTTGGTGATCTATAAATAGCCAAGACATTCAGGATTAATCACTTAAAACTTTAAAGGTTAAGTTATACTTAAATCGAAACACGTTCTCGAGTTAACTAGTTATACCCCTTTTAGTGTATTTCTTTTATCATCGATCCGACCCGACATTCGTTCGTTAATACGACATGTCACTGTACTTACACTTGGGACATACTTAAGTCATACAAGTTCTAAGGTCGATCGTTACGAACCAATATTATACTCCGAGTTTTATCGCCCGTTTTCTAAGTGTTTTACCAAAGTTATAATAGAGTCGTCTTTTAGGGGTTCGTTCGCGTTTAACCTCGACTCGAATATTTTTAATAAATCGAAAAACGATCCTTTTGACATACAGTTTTCTTTCACACCTTCCTTTTTACCTCTAGTATTTATTTACCAAGATTTGTCATGACTTTACATATTTTACGAGGGTCCAATTTCAGTTACGAACTTTCGTTTACGGATTCGAACTACTTTTAGTAAATCGGTCATAAATCCTAAACCGTAAGTCTGTTTGATTCGATTCTTTTTCCAAAATGATCTACGACTCAAGATCTACAAGGGTATGTTATATAATTAACCAGATCAGTGAATTATAGCTACTGCTATGCACGAGTTTCAAGGTGTAACGAAATTTTGGCATTATAACGGCTATAAATCGAACGTTCCAAAAATTATAACATCAAAACCAAGCCACACCGGGCATAATACACATCTTATATACATGATTCTCATCCAAATCTGTCCAAGATCATATCACTTCATCCTTATAATCATCATATGTTTCAACCACTAGAAGATCATGCTAATCAAGCTTATAACCATGCTAATATCATAACTATACTAAAACTCATCAAGATCATGCATATACTTAAAGTAAAACCTAGGGTTTCAAGAGAGTTATACCTTCCTTGGTGTGTCTAGGAGTCTAACAAGCCTTGATCTAGTCCTTGGATCACCTTAATATAGCTTAGAGCAACAAAGAAAACCAAGAAAACAAAGTTAGTTTCTAAGGGTTACCATTCATCATCACTTTTGTAAAAATCATAGAAAATAGAAAAATAAGAGTTTGTCTCTCAAATTTTTACCACATCTTGGCCTCTTCATAAGCTTTGTTTTGAGTCCTAGATCATCAGATTTGAAGCTTCCTAACTAGGGTTTTGAGCCCCCTTTCTCCTCTGGACAGAAACTGTCAAGCACAGATCAGTTTGGCTTCTTCAACTTTGAGCATGGATTTGACTAGGCTATACTACTTTGTTGGACATGAAATTTTGAGCGAATATTAACCATGGAGTGGAGAGGCTATGGTTAAAATTTGGTGATTTTATCATGGATAGAAATGGAGATATGAATTTGTCTTTGGAGAGTGTTTCTGCTGGACAGTTTGAGAGAATGAGAGGAATGGAGTTTGTTTTGCTTGCTTTGATCTCATCCTTGTCCAAAATACATTATTGATGATAATATCTAGCATAAAGCTACTTTATTAAAGTGCTTTGCTCATATATGATGCAATCCAAGGGACAAGTGTTGTGATTTTGTGGTGGAAAGGTGTCATGCAAGCTAACTAAGTGATTTGGTTTCTAAAGATGCTAGTTACTTTGTAGGCTTAATGACCTTTTAGCCCTCGAAGTTTTATACGAAATACCTATCAGCCCTCAATGTTTCAAAACGTTCCTTTTAGCCCCTGAAGTATCCGTAAAGGTCCAATTAACCCTTGTACCGGTACGAAAAATTGTAACGGTACGTATCGGATGGGTAAAATAGACATTACATGTGTCCGTTAATTTTTTTTTTTTAATTTGTACCGGTATAAGGGTTAATAGGACCTTTCCGGATACTTCAGGGGCTAAAAGGTACAACGGATTAAACTTGAGGGTTTGATGGGTACAAAAGGTCATTAAACGTATTAATATTATCATATATAAGTTTTTGAAAGCAAGCCATCGACAGCATATTGTTCTTATTTGATTTCTTAAACTGAAGGGAATTAATATGAACCAAATGTTTCGTCTGCTTGGAATGATTATGTTTCATGTTCAACAATATAATTAGCAGCGATTGTGGTAAATTCTGGAGTTTGTTGATAGCTGTCTGTTCTGCTCTTTGTAGGAATAGGTTGGGCAAGCCAGCAAAACAGTACGCTCCATGGTATGAACCAGTGTTGAAAACTGCCAGGCTATCTATAAGTATAATCAAATTGTTGAAAGATCAAAGTCGAGTTTCACGACTTACTTTTCAAGAGGTCATTAAAAGAGTCGCCGAATATGGGAAGGATCACCATACTTACATTTCTAACAATCCAGAAGTTGTGGAGAGGTATATTGTGGTCCATGGACAGATAATTCTTCAACAATTTTCAGAGTATCCTGATGCTAACATCAGAAAATGTGCTTTTGTGAATGGACTTCAAAATAAAATGGAGGAACGGAGTCATACAAGGTTGTTAGTAAAGAAAAGAAAGATAGAGGATAAGGAAAGAAACTTGAATCCAAGAGGAGCCATGGAACCTGTATTCTCAAAAAAGAGTGCAATGCTAGCTACAACAACAAGGCTGATTAATAGAATATGGGGAGAGTACTACTCTAACAGGTCGTTGTTCGAGGAGATGTAGTTGTTGTGAGTGGATCAGTACTGGTTGAAACAGAAGATTTAGCTGAACGCCAGTCTATTTATTTTGTTGAATACATGTTTGAGGAATCTGATGGAAGAAAATGGATTCATGGAAGGCTGATGCTCAGGGCACGCCAAACTGTTCTTGGCAACACAGGAAATGATAGGGAGGTCTTCTTGACAACCAGTTGCATGGACTTTGAAGTTGAAGATATAGCAAAACCTGTGGTTGTAGGAATATGTGAACGTCAAAGTCAGGCGGTTTTTCAGACCTGAAGATATTTCTGCTGAAAATGCATACAGTTCTGACGTTAGAGAGGTAATGTAATATTAAATACCGTAACATTGTTCTTAAATCATTGATTGCATTGGCTATGCCTCAAGTAGACTTAGAGAAGTATTTTAATACAGTACTTAACATTCTAGAAAACACACAACTGATTTGAACCCATAAGAGTGAGTTGTGGACTTGGTCTTTTACTAACTTGAAATTACCTTTTTCAGGTTTATTACAGTGATCAGATACTTGTGGTCCCTATAGTGGCTGTAGAAGGTAAATGTGAAGTCAGAAGGAGGCAAGATATTTCATTTGTGGATGGCTCATATATATTTGAGCACATATTCTTCTGTGAACTTCTGTACGACCCTCAGAGTGGAGCCCTCAAGCAGGCATTTCTCCCTTCCTACCAGTCTATAGTAGCTTCTTTTATCCTGTTTATTATTTGGTTGTAGTTGGTATTGGACATGTACATTCTTCATGTTGCGGACAGTTGCCGATTCATATCAAGTTAACTGGGTACCCATCAAACCCTCAAGTTTAATACGTTGTACCTTTTAGCCCCTGAAGTATCCGGAAAGGTCCTATTAACCCTTATACCGGTACAAATTAAAAAAAAAAATTGTAACGGACACATGTAATGTCTATTTTGCCAATCCGATACGTACCGTTACAATTTTTCATACCGGTACAAGGGTTAATTGGACCTTTAAGGATACTTCAAGGGCTAAAAGGAACGTTTTGAAACATTGAGGGCTGATAGGTATTTCGTATAAAACTTCAAGGGCTAAAAGGTCATTAAGCCTACTTTGTAACTACTTAGTTACTTGATCTTATCTATTTGCACATGCATGTATCTTGGCTCTTTGCTTGTCTCTTTTTCCGGTTATTACTTAATTTGATTGATCGTTCGGAGGAATAACTCATTCGTTTCTAGTTAGGGTTTTACCGGAAACCGTCTTAATATTTTTACTATCATCCTCCATTCTCTTTAATAATTCTTGAACCTATTTTCCTTAAATCCCTTCAATAATTCCTTAAGTCTTTCAGTGTCCAGGGAAATCTCGGGGAAAATAAAAGTGCTATTTTTCACAATCCGACAGCTTTTACATACACACTTTTTCCCCCTGGATCACTAATACGAACTCAGAATTTCGTTCCGGGTACTTCTATATAGCGTCGTCTAATAATATTCCTACGTCCACCAAAATCACTATTCATCACTTATTCTTTACTTATTCTTTTAGGGTTATATAAATGTCCCGGTTCTCTTTCAATCGTTCCTTAACCCTTTTACGGAACCACTGGACTGATAACAGATCTCGATTTGGATGACATAAGAATAACCTTCCCCCTTGGAATGATCAAATCTTAATTTCCTAGGAGATATATAATTCTTATCTAGATTGTCAACCAATAGCATTCTTCATGACATATAAGCATTTGAATCCAAATCTACTCCTTTCATTCATTATCTCAATCGTTACTTCGTAATCGTAATCACTGTTCACCATTACCTCAGTACATAATAAAAAGTTTTTAATTATATCCAAAATTTGGGGTTCTTACATGTATGCTTGCGCAGCACGACAAAGTACTTGCGAATGCATTCGGACAACATGGTTCACCAGGTTCGGATGGCCTTAGTAGTGCCAATTTTTGTGGAACAACCAACTCCGACGGTAATGTTCCTTCTGAGACTAGTAGTCAGGTAGACTGACATTTGGTAATATTGAGTATCAGGACGTATAGGCATCAGGACGTTGCGACAAGTTTCAGTTTAAAACTGTTGATTCCCTTCTAAGGGATATATATAATTGGTTCCTCTCCAGGGGTTAAATTTCCAACCCGATGACGATTAATTCGTTAATTATGACTGCTTACGGTTCTACCTACTAGGAGGTTCATAGAACTATTCTTCAGGTTTCGAAACTGGTCTCCTTAGTGTTACCAGTCGATGGATAGATTGACCAAAATTTCCCTAATTCTGGGAAGAATTTCAACGAATTTTGGCAAACCTTGTCTTTCTGATTATCACAGAACATCATGGAAGAGGGTAGAAACTGGGGCAAACCCCGTGAATTGGGTAAGGTAGCCGCTACATGGGTTGGTGGACAGACCCCGGTTATCGCGATTTATTTTAGAAATACAATGATGAAGTGAGATTGGACGAAAACAGGAAATGTAAGTAAGGAACCAGCCGGACTGAGAAACTTCGGGATTGACTTAAGTGAAAAGGCTGTTATGCCAGGAATGGTAAGCTTGCGTGGCACGTGGGAGTGATAAGAATAGTTGAAAAGATAAAAATAGAGGAAAGGTGACCAGAGATGGTGCCGAGAAGTCGATTAAGACCTATATGGAGTAAAGTTTTGGGAAAGGTAGAAAGGTATCAAAGTAGAAGGCACTGTGCCAGCAATTTCTAGAAAAGTAATGCTAATTAGCCAACCCCTAAAACCATATATTTTTATTTTAGTATAGTCGGTTGAGGCCAAGTCACAAAGGATTATCAAGTGACTAGACCAGCAATGAAAGGACAAAGCAGGGTTGCTTCTAAGTAAGCACCGACTGCAAGGGCTTTTGATATAAAGGAAATATTAATGAGATCGTAGGAATCTTCTACTGAACCCTTTGCAACCCATGTTTGGATTGGGAATTTACTAGACTTTTTGGAATGGGGTCACCCGTACTAAAGTGATTCATGTGTATATGATTGCCCAAGATTACGAGTAAAAATGGAAGTATAATGACTTGAGATGTATGATGTTAGGGTATTATAAATACCATGAATATATTATGACGGAGGAAAGTAAACAATAAAGGTATATGAAGAGAGTATAGAAATGGTCAGAAATTGAACAGTATGCTGTAGGAATTTTGTCTGAGGCAAGTACCTTTGTGAAGAACGATAAGCACTAAGAAATTCACGTTGAACTCGACCAATATCTTTCAGAACATCCTTGCTACCAGTACCAAGTTCTGTAAGAGAGCAGATAGACATACGTTGTCTTTTGGAAGGTCAAATAGGCTGACAACTATCTGAAAAAAGAGGTTAGCATTAAGCCACCGATCGATTATCAAATGAGAATGATTGAGAAGAGACCCTTATTAAGGATACATGATTTGATTGCCAAGTACAGGAGGCAAGAATTCCTTGGAAGTTGAATTAAGGATAGGATATCCATAAATTAAGACAAACCCTAGGGAATGCACAAGGGATGGCATTAACCCTAATAACGACATTATGAATTCAAATGATATGAGTTGGACTTGCTAAGGCAACAATGACCGGTAAGGATTATTAAAAATAGTTCTGGAAAGAACATAGATAGAATTATTAGAGTATTGATCAATGACGTTTTGATATACCCTGTACCTAGAAAATACAGGAGGAATGATGAGGACGACCTAAGAAACCTTACAAGAAAAAGTTAATATTCTGAGTTTCCAACTAGAAGTTTGGAAGAGGATGTAAGACACAGTAGCAATATACCAGATGATGCATGTATGAAACCCTGAGAAAGTATGGATTGAACCTATAAAGGTTGAGATTATCCTAAGATAAGGAAAGAACTAAGAAAAGAAGTATCCTAAGTAGGAGTGGGAATAAACGTGATAAAGTTCCCACGGGTAGGTGGAAGCAATGACTTATGGAAAAAAAAAAGAATACTGATAGATATATTTTCTCCTTCAGCAGAGCTTAAGGGAGAATGCTTTCACCCAACAGTGATGGGAATGAGGTAGAAAAATTTGAGTTGGAATGTATCCAGAAAACATGGATTACAAGGAATTATTATTATCAGGAAAGGCCAATGAGGTGGCCGACAGTCTAAGTATAAAGGAATAATTACAAATGTTCATACCGAAGAAACAAAATGATATTTGGAAAGACCTTGAAGGTCATATCGGAGTGGAGGAATTTACATTCCTTTTGATGATTGTGCAAGAATCGAAGGTAATAATAGTTTAAGTAAAGATTCGATTCCTGATGGAGTCTTAAGCATATGACGTACCCTAGAAGGTCCCGTTTTGAGGCAAACCAGGACAATGATACAAAATTGACGAAGTAAACCGTTAAGTTTCCAGTCTTTTATGGAAGCTGCATGAGTGATAGTTTCATCAACCGGACCTAGCTGCGATGAATGAAACTCTTCTGCAATTTTATCTACTTCATGTAATATCTACATTAAGTTCAGGAAGTGTTCCTTAGGGATAAGGAATAGTGATTACTTTGTCTCCCTAAAGGATTTGTAACCCGTAAGGTTAGCTATTAACGCATTACGTAAACAACAATCGATGGTGATTCTTCAAAGAAAGTAAATGACAACGTAAAGATAAAGAAAGTGCTGCTATTAATGAGCTAAGTGGCATGTTGATGAATGACAAGCAAGTTTGTGTTAGTGTACTTCTGCGCAAACAAGATAGAGAATATGAGCTAGATGATTCATGATGCTAAATGTATTCCCGTGGAAAGAATTAATGAGACTTAGAGAGAAGGGCAGTTGAGCCCGAGACTTATTAGGCCACCTGAGAGTTTAAAAGTGTTCAGAAGGTGGCATTCGAGCCAATTTTTCCCCCAAAGCTTATAGCATGGTAGTAACGTGTTTCATGTGGCAAAGCTACACCAGTAAAATGCAGATGCTCAACAGATGATAAGAGTGCGAGCAGGTAGATGTACGACCTGGTCTGACTTACGAAAGACAACCTGTGAAAAACCGCGGGTAGAAAAGAATAAGTGATGAGAAACAAGTTGACAGAAGTAGATTATATTGGATCTAAGCTAAAGAAATTGGCCAGATTCATTTCGGAGGTTTTAAATTTGAAATAATGTGATGATTATAGAGCAAATTTGACGGGATACCAATAAGGAGGTGCCAAGTGCAAAAGATGTCTCAATAAAGAGATGAAGGTGGAAGTAAATAACAGAAGTAAATAAGAATCAGATAATAAGAAGGATGTGATTGATAAAGAAAAGACGGGGAAAGCAACTACGAAATAGGAAGCAAGGAATGTTAGGAATGGATTAATAAATGGGTTTTCCGATGAATTCTCGGGATGACAACCTGATAGTGTTAATAATATAGATATGAAAAAGCTAGTAGCGTGACATGGAATGTCAGTAACAATGGTGTCAAGCGGGAAACTAAGATTTAACCTGAAAGGTTCAAAGATTTTCCAAAAGTAAGTGTTGCTAAGGTGGAACCAGGGTACAGGTCCAGAGAATAGTGGACAAAGCAACAAGATATGTTGACACGTGAGGTTACGATCAAATAGTATTGGATATAATTATGATTAATTTCTTCCTTAATGAACCTCTATAGTTTAGAGGTAAATTCTGAGTATGATATTTTACAATCATGAAAACTTTCTATAATCCTTTAGAATTCTTTTCTTTTCTTCTCTCTTATTCATCTTCTTTATGAATTGAGAAGAACAACCCTTTAAGGAGGGGAGGTACTGCTACGTGACTATCTGTCTATGTGATAAAAGTCCAAGTAGAATACCATAACTTGTTTAATTGCTTGTCAAGTACTAAAGGCTGGCCCCCTTCTGTACTAACTATGCAATATAACAAATGTTCAATTGATCATAGTGATCTCTCAATAAATCTTTCCACTTCTCTATATTGATCGAGATTGTGAAGATTAAAGCGATCAGAAAATGCATAATTACGAGTGAGGTTATCTCCGAATTCGTAACGCGATAGTGATACCGAAGTCACCACAGATACCAATAAGGAAAATAGTATATGACTGGGTAAGAGCATAACCTGAATAGTGTGTTGTACGAAAAGCAGCAGAGATTAATGAAAAAGAAAAAAAAGGATGTATTGTAGCACTAGTAAGATGTGCTGAAAAAGGATTGGGATTGATTAAGGATTGACTGGGAAATTGGAAAGTGAAATAACCAACAAGTACTCAATTGCCTTCTACATGATTCCGGGACGGAATCCTTTTAAGGAGGGGAGACTGTAAGAACCCAAATTTTGGGTAGAATTAAAACTTTTACTTATTTAATGATGTAAGAATGAATAGTGGCTACGGCTACAATGTAATAGTTGATATTTTAAAAGAATGAATGGAATTCGACTTTATTATTTCTATGTCTTGAAGAATGCTAAAGGGTGACAACATAGGTAAGAATGATCTATCTCCTAAGGGAATAAGATATGGCAATTCCAAGTAGGAGAATATTCTCATGTCATCCAGATCGATAACGATTAATCGAGTAGTTCCGTAAAAAGGTTAAGGGACGATCGAAAGAGAATACGGACAATTGTACAACCCTAAGGGAATAAGTAAAGAATAAAGAATGAATAGTGTTTTGGTGGGAGTATAGAATAATATGAGACGACACTATATAGAAGTATTCGGAACGAAATTCTGAGTTCGTATTAGTGATCCATGGGGAAAAAGAGTGTATGTAAAAGCTGTCGGATTCTGAAAAATAGCACTTTTATTTTCCCCGAGATTTCCTTGGACACTGAAAGACTTAAGGATTTATTGAAGGGATTTAAGGAAAATAGGTTCAAGAATTATTAAAGAGAATGGAGGATGATAGTATAAATATTAAGACGGTTTCCGGTAAAACCCTAACTAGAAACGAATGAGTTATTCCTCCGAACGATCAATCAAATTAAGTAATAACCGGAAAAAGAGACAAGTAGAGAGCCAAGATACATGCATGTGCAAATAGATAAGATCAAGTAACTAAGTAGTTACAAAGTAACTAGCATCTTTAGAAACCAAATCACTTAGTTAGCTTGCATGACACCTTTCCACCACAAAATCACAACACTTGTCCCTTGGATTGCATCATATATGAGCAAAGCACTTTAATAAAGTAGCTTTATGCTAGATATTATCATCAATAATGCATTTTGGACAAGGATGAGATCAAAGCAAGCAAAACAAACTCCATTCCTCTCATTCTCTCAAACTGTCCAGCAGAAACACTCTCCAAAGACAAATTCATATCTCCATTTCTATCCATGATAAAATCACCAAATTTTAACCATAGCCTCTCCACTCTATGGGTAATATTCGCTCAAAATTTCATGTCCAACAAAGTAGCAGAGCCTAGTCAAATCCATGCTCAAAGTTGAAGAAGCCAAACTGATCTGTGCTTGACAGTTTCTGTCCAGAGGAGAAAGGGGGCTCAAAACCCTAGCTAGGAAGCTTCAAATCTGATGATATAGGACTCAAAACAAAGCTTATGAAGAGGCCAAGATGTGGTAAAAATTTGAGAGACAAACTCTTATTTTTCTATTTTCTATGATTTTTACAAAAGTGATGATGAATAGTAATCCTTAGAAACTAACTTTGTTTTCTTGGTTTTCTTTGTTGCTCTAAGCTATATTAAGGTGATCCAAGGACTAGATCAAGGCTTGTTAGACTCCTAGACACACCAAGGAAGGTATAATACTTGAAAACCCTTGGTGTTATTTTAAGATCTTATGAGATTTATGGATGATTTAGTGATTAGTATGTTATTATAAGTTTAGATCCATGTTAGTAGTTGTTATGATTATGATTTGGTTTATGAACCATGTAATGGTTAAGATGAGTTGTTGATAGACTAGTCATGATGATTATCATGTGTTTGTGTGGTTGGATTGATCTTTGTTAGATCGAGATAAAGTGTAAAAACTTTGGAAAACGCGTAAACATAGCCGTTATAATGCCCGATTTTACAATATCATGTTTTGTATGCCATTTTTCACATTAAGGCCCTACTGTCCAGAAACTTTTCTGCCATGTTAGGATAGCTTATGTTATAAGCTTCGTTTTGATATAAAGATCACGTGAAACGGACTTACGGTTTAGGAGTTACGATAAAATTCATAAAAGTGGTTCGGAGCCGTAAACAAGTATTCGTACTTAAAATTGAACCCCGATAAAATACGTAAAGTCATGACGAATCTTGGTAAATAAATACTAGAGGTAAAAAGGAAGGCGTGAGAGAAAACCGTATGTCAAAAGGATCGTTTTTCGATTTATTAAAAATATTCGAATCGAGATTAAACGCGAACGAACCCCTAAAAGACGACTCGTTTATAACTTCGTTAAAACACTTAGAAAACGAGCGATAAAACTCGGAGTATAATATTGGTTCGTAACGATCGACTTTCAGACTTATATGACTTAAGTATATGCCAAGTATAAGTACAGTGACATGTCGTATTAACGAACGAATGTCGGGTCGGATCGATGATAAAAGAAATACACTAAAAGGGGTATAACGAGTTAACTCGAGAACGTGTTTCGATTTAAGTATAACTTAACCTTTAAAGTTTTAAGTGATTAATCCTGAATGTCTTGGCTATTTATAGATCACCAAGCTGACCCGGGACCCGCTACCACTACCCCTTACCGTACTCGACTACCAGGCAAGTTTCAATCCCCTTCTTTTAGGCTGTTGTTGTGATTGAATATATATGTATGTTTTCTGTTATAATATGCCAAAGCATGCATGCCTATTTTCAAGTTATATCATTATGCTTGTTCCCTGATTGTTATTGGCTTATAAATTAGATAGCTATCGTATCAATTATAAGCCGGTTATTGTAAGACCCTCAGAGAAGGGTGTATACATCTTATTCATCAAATATAGACCGGGAGTCAATATTTCTTGACATATCGAGATTACTTCGAAAGAAAATATCTAAGTAAATATTTTCCATTATTCGGGCGACGAATATTATTTGAATATTCGTTCGAGATTATTTATTTAACGACCCTTACTTCAAATAATTATTTGAACGTAACTATTCGACGAATAATATTTTATAATATTCATTCAGAGTCGAATTATTTATCGATTATTATTTCGAATATTCTTCTAAAGATGAGACTACTAAATGAATATTATTTGGATATTCATTTAGAATATTATTTTATTAAATAAATATTACTTTTGAATATTCATTTAGGATATTAATTACTTGATGAATATTATTTTAATATTCATCTGAAGATTGATTTATTTATCGAATATTATCTCAAATATTCCTTTAAGGCTTGGATTACTAAATGAATATTACTTGATATTCATTTAGAATACTATTCATTAAATGAATATTACTCTTTGAATATTCATTTAAATTCCTAATTAATTATGAATATTGTCTAAAATATTCCCTTCAGGTCTTATTAATTAATGAATATTATTTTGAATATTCATTTAAATATTTATTCAATAAATATTCTCCTGATATTTCTTCAGGGATTATTTTGAAAAATACTCTGATTAAAGATATTCTTTCATATTCCTAAATATTCTTTAAATATTTTTAATTCAATAAATATTCTCTGAATATTTATTCCATACTTAGAATAACCTCAATAAGGGTTATCTTCTTCGATTCTTACGAAAAATATTTCGGAGTCATATTATTATTAATCTTATATCAAGAAAGGTTCTCAGACATCATTCTTCTTTGAGTCTATCTCCCTAATAATAAGAGAACCTTACTTGGAAAATGTTATTTATCTTGTCGACTTCCCGGTCATAAAGTATTCTCTTCACTCGCAACTCGGGTGCTATTGACTTATTAAGTCGTTGTTTACCTTCTCATCTTTCGAGGGGTAAGATTGTTGGAACAAGTTGATATTCGTTACCAAGCAATAGCTTGGAAGTTATTGGTGAATTTTCCTTTCCAACTAGATACGACTACTTTGTAGAGTCTTATCAACAAGAATTATACTTGGGGAAAGGGGGACGAACGTTACATTCAGAATCATGAATTCTATTTGAACTAGGAGTCGTGTAAGAGGCCGAGTAGCGCCGGTCCATCCCCTTTGGCCCAACCGTTGGCCGGGGAGAGCTAGTAAGGCGGTATACAAGTAAAGCCGTCAGTTCTTCCTTCTACCGGTAGTAAATCTAATTTGAGCTGTACGATCTCGACTGATCATCAAGATTGGAACAGCGGGCGCGGTGAATACTCCATCATTGGTTCATCATCCAAACTTATTTATTTCCTACAACATGATTACTGTTGGCAGAGCTGGAAAAGTGTTCATAACCGGAATTGCAATCTTTTCATGCAAGTTCCTCCTTTAATGACAATGAGAATATCTCGCTTACTTTTGATGTAGCAGATATTTCTACAAACAAATACTTTGAGTTACCTGGTAACTTCATCCTTTATATTATACTGGCAATAACTTCATCAATGCATGGCATATGATTTCAAAGGATATTTTGAACTGTCGTATATACGTATCACTGTTCAGTTATATTATTGTTGGTGGGCTTTCGCTAACCCTTGCTTTGTTCATATTATCACAACAACAGCTAGGATAGATGGCCCGCGCCAGGCGCACTCGGCGCAAGCAGGTTACCGCCGTTCGAGGACTACCCGTTGATGTCCTTGCTGTCATTGCTGAGGTAGCATAGATAGGCAGCTTTTGTTTATCAGTCTATTTATATGTAACATTAACGTTAATCAACGGCAAAACCTTTAAACATATCATTTGGCTTGTAATAACTTTTATTCGTAAACTCTGATATTATGGACTTGTTTCAATTTCATCTCTAGGACCATAACTGTTGTGTGTGTGAGTGGATATTATTGTGGGGTCACAGCATGTGATTTATTTATTGTGGACTCAAGTCAAGTATTATGAATGGATGTAAGACCGTAACCACCAGATCCCTGACCCCGGATCTGGGGGTGTTACAATCAGTTTGTACTGGTATAGTCTGAGAAGAGTTTGACTCTGCACTTCCTTCATCTTCAACATCAGCATCTACTTCTCCAACTGGATCAATATGCTCAGCAACATGTTCAACATTCTCTGCAGTTTCATCAAGAACATTCTCTGCAGCTTGCTCTCTAGTTTCAACAGTCTTATCAACAGACTTGGCATCTTCAAGGACTGTAACCATAGGCTCAAAGAATACAGCCTTGGTTGACTTTTCAACTTTTTCACCTTTCTCAGAAACCTGGTGAGCATCAGAAAATAGCTTAGTGTGTGATGCTACTATTTCATCAAGTACTACAGTAGGCTGATTAGCTGCACCAGTTTCTTCAGAATTTGCAATGACAGGTGAGATAGGAACATTAATGAAATCAGAGAATGGTATGAATGTTTCAACAAAATCATCCATAGCAATAAAATCTTCTCTGGTTGCCTCACCCATTTGTACATTGTCAATTGTATTGGCAGATTCTTCTGCAGTATATGTCTCAACAGTAGGTATTTATTTGGAAATCACCTTTGGAGCTTCAAAGCTCATTTCCTCATCAGAATCATCAAGAATTAATCTTCTTCTTTTAACTTGAGGCACCTCAGCTGTCTCTTCTTCTTCAATAGAATCCTCTAGAATAAAAGGCGATGGAGGTCTGTTTGCTCTTTCCTTTCTAGCCCTTTTAGGCCTGACAGACTCATTATGAGTTTTAACAGATTCCCTTCTAGCTCTAGCTAATCGATGCTGTGTATTTGCTGCTGTGTGTTTTCTTCTACCTCCATGTTTTAGTTTGGGTTGGGTAAGAGGTTGTTGTTGTTCAGGTTGAGGTTAGGTTTGTGTTTCAGTGTTTAGAGTTTGAGGTTTAGTGTTTGTAGGTGGTTGAATGGGTTCAGTGTTTATAGATTGTTGAGGTTCAGAGTTTGTAGGTTCAGACTCAGGCTGTGGAGGGTCTTGAGGTTGATGTAGGAAATTTTGAATTGCAAGAGGCAACACCAAATCAGGTAATTGCTCCTTGTTGGCATCTTTGTTGGTTAAATCAGAGAATATCCTCTTATTAACCTTAAAGGCTAGTATGGTGTCATCCTCAGAAATTTCAACACCAGGAACACAAGCAGTGAATAATAATTGACAAAATCTAGCAAAATAGACAGTACTAGACTCTGACAATCTGTCACCTATATTCATTAAAACAAGTCTACCAAAATCGAAATTACTTCCATAGAGAAGAGAATACCCGATTTGAAGACTGTCAGTAAGAATGGCATCCCAGTTTGTGACTTTCTTGCCAAAAGCCCTTGTGATGCAATCAAAGAAGAAACTTCATTCCTTCCTGAGCTTTGACCTTTTCACATTACCAAGCTTGTCTAAAGAACCAGAAAACCCAAGCTGCTGCAACATCTCTTTCAATTGATTCTCACCAGCAACACTGTATGAATTGTGGGTGTCGAAACCCATAGTATCTCTAACTGTTGTAGGAGTAATCACATACTCTGTTTCCTCATAAGTGAAAACGATTGATGGATTCCCATGCTCTCCTCCATCGTCATACACAGAGTTTTTCCAGAAAGTAGCAATCTGCGTGGCAGAAAGCATTTGTGGTTCGACTAGAGCTGTACCAATCTCTGAATCTCCTAAAAAGTTTTGAATCAAATGAAACGCCTCTGGAACGTTTTCATTGTTCAAAGGGGGTGCATAATTGTTAAGAACAAACACTAACCCTTGAGCAGTAAAAGCTTTGGTGGCCATTAGAATCGATGTGAGAAGAAAATATCAGAGAAAAAGATATGTAGCAAAGGTGTTTGTGAAAATGCCCAAGTGAAATAACAAGTGACTGTGAATGGGTTGTGTGCAAATAAAATAACCGTGTATGTAAAAATGATTAGAGTTGTAATGAAAAAGTAAAATCCAATCGTTTTAACCATAAATACACGCAACCATTTCCTTGTTTAATGTGTGAGTGGGACACGTGGCACACATGCAGTGAAAAGACTTTGCACGTTCAGTAATTGTAGCAATAATTACTGCTTCTTTCTTTCTCCCATTACTGACACTTTAACACAAATACTCATTAACAGTTGTCAATAATTTATTTCAATTTTCAAAAACTCTTTTTACCCCAAGTATATAAATTATCTGAAAGAAAATATACCTCAGAGTATTAGACAAAATTCATCAGCGTTTGTCAATTCTTCAACTTCATTACCATAATCCTTTCAAAAACTGCACAGTTGTGAATATATGAGTGTGTATAGCAGAGTTTACCAATTCAATTTCTAGAGCATCTAATTTTTCATAAAATCCATAAAGTAAATCAGTAAACACTTAATGCACAAACTCTCATAGTAAACACTGAATGTATGATGAATGCTAAACTCTGTAGTAAACGATTTATCTACAGTAATATTTAATTAATTTATACCCCCCGTCTAATTTTTTTTTGTTTCTCCAGTAATCAGAGGTTGGAACTAGTCACCAAAAATCCTATAATTTTAGCCCTTATCATCTTTGATAAGTTCCTGGGTCTTCCTAGTCTTTGACTAGTCACCAAAAATTAGAGAATTTTAGCCCTTACTATATACCAGCAAGTTCCAGGGTCGTCCTAGACACCAACATAATCTCAAAGGAGTCCTAACAGTTGTTGTGCCCAAAATCATCATGGGCTGAATTTAGGCCCATTAGGCCCTAGGGTTCAATCCAAATGAGCTAGAGGATAGATCCAGTGTGAGTTATGAAGATCAGATAGAAGCAATGACTAAGGAAGTATGAGTATCAGGAGGTTCCCAATGGTCAGGAAGCTGAGCTGGACATTAGAAGATCAGGTTCCTCCCAGAAGAAGAGTTCGAGTTAGCATAGCAACAGCCATAGAGATGACGAGAGCATGTGAAGAGTTATCCAGTCTAACCAGTTTGTTATTTGTGCAGGTACTGATGCCTAAAGGGAGGTCCCTAAGTGATATGTCCCGAAATAATGAGGTTCCTGAGAAACAGGCTCCTGAGATATAGGTTCCTGAGCACCAGGTTCCTACGAGTAGCCAACAGAAGGTTCTAGAAGCCATCTAGAACAGATAAACGAATTGGTATTTGAGTATAATTCTAGGGCGCAGATGATCCTAGAATGTCTCTGACCAATGAGAGAATCATAGTAGGGTACGAACTCGAGTTCTACTCTACTTAGCCAACTAGTTCGTGGAAGGCTCTAAAGGAACCTGAGTCCTACACGAACTAGGTAATCGAATACAGCTATTTCCAGAAAAGATAGAGTCGCATTAGAACTACGTGAGCTTGATCCCTATATAAGCAAGGGTACGTAGGCACCTCAAGGGTAAGACACATTCAGTTCTCTAATTCTCTCTAAAGGCACTTGAGATTACTGGAGACACCCTCGAACACAGCTCAACCCCCACAATCACAACCCAAACCTTTCACAGAACAGTTGATCGTTAGCCTATACAACTACCCGTAAACCTCTCAAAAAGTTGTTACAAAATCCACTCATCAACAACAGTCTATATACATTTGCTTTGGGGGTAGACTAATAATAGAATCTAACTTAACATAGTTTAGAGCTCATCAACATCAGAAGTTATTCATGAGAGATAATGCACACAATATTTACAGACTCAGAGTTTAGGATAAATAAACGAAGAGATGCTATAAATATGAAACAGTATCATGTTGTGTTAATTTTCTGCACAGTCAAAGATTAGATCACAAATAACTTATAAGGATTCATGATTATTTACTGAGAATCATGCTTCATACATATTTCTTCATTGGTGATTACATTCAGACAATAATAATATCAGAGTTTCTCAAAGTTTATCCAACATGTCAACAGTGTATGACCTACAGAGCATGCTATAAGAGTTTAACAGTTAAAGAACAGAGTTTGCATAGCAGAGTTCAACAACAGAGTTCATATAGAAGTTAACATACCATAGAAATATGAGAAACACATTACATAAGTAAAATTTTGAGTCTAACCAATATCTCTAGTCAAAACCAGAGACCATTCCTAGTTCATTTACCAGCCTTGTAAATACAGCTTCACTCAATGGCTTGGTCAAAATATCTGCAATCTGTTGTTCTGTAGACACAAAATGAAGCTCAATATTCCCTTCCTCTACATGTTCTCTGATAAAGTGGTACCTTATGCTGATGTGCTTGGTCATTGAATGCTGTACTGGATTACCTGTCATAGTAATAGCACTTTGATTATCACAGTAAATAGGTATTTTACTGTACCTCAATCCATAATCCAGCAATTGATTCTTCATCCACATAATTTGAGCACAACAGCTACAAGCAGCAATATACTCTGTTTCAGCTGTAGATGTTGAAATTGATTTCTGTTTCTTGTTGTACCAAGAAACAAGTCTATCACCCAGAAATTGACAACTTCCACTGGTGCTTTTTCTGTCTATCTTGCAGCCTGCAAAGTCTGCATCAGAGTAACCAAGTAGCTTGAAATCTGATTCTCTAGGATACCACAGACCTAAGGTTATGGTTCCCTTGAGATACTTAAAAATTCTCTTCACAGCTGTTAGATGTGGTTCTCTGGGGTCTGCCTGAACCTTGCACAGAGACAAGTTGCATACATGATATCAGGTCTGCTAGTTGTTAGATAAAGAAGAGACCCTATCATGCCTCTGTAGTTTGTCATATCTACTGGAGCTCCTGTGTCTTTGTCCAACTTTGTTGCTGTTGCCATGGGAGTTGATGCAGATGAGCAGTCAAGCATACCAAATTTCTTGAGAAGATTTCTGGTATATTTTGCTTGATTTATTAAAATCCCATCATCTGTTTGCTTTACCTGTAGGCCTAGAAAATAGATAAGCTCTCCCATCATGCTCATTTAATACCTGGACTGCATGAGCTTGGCAAACTTTTTACAGAGTTTATCATTAGTAGACCCAAAAATTATGTCATCAACATATATCTGAACTAAAAGCAAGTCATCACCATAGTTAAAGTAGAACAGTGTTTTATCAATTGCACCTCTGTTGAACCCACTTTCTAAAAGAAATTGAGCCAGAGTTTCATACCATGCTCTTGGTGCCTACTTAAGTCCATAGAGTGCCTTATCCAGCCTGTAGACATAGTCTGGATATTTTGGGTCCACAAAACCTGGTGGTTGTTCAACAAACACTTCTTCTTCAAGTTTCCCATTCAGAAAAGCACTTTTTACATCCATCTGAAATACCTTGAATTTCTTGTGAGAGGCATATGCTAGAAAAATTATTATTGCCTCCAATCTTGCAACTGGAGCAAAAGTTTCATCATTGTCTATTCCTTCCTTCTGTGAATAGCCTTTTGCCACAATTCTAGCCTTGTTCCTTGTAACAACTCCCTCACTATCAGTTTTATTTCTGAAAACCCATCTAGTACCAAAAACATATCTATTCTTTGGTCTAGGTACAAGGGTACATACTTCATTTCTTTCAAATTCATTTAACTCTTCCTACATTGCTGTTATCCAGTCAGCATCTTGAAGAGCTTCTTCTACCTTCTTTGGTTCATTCTTAGACAAGAAAGCATGAAACAGACATTCATTTATTGTGGCACTCCTTGTCCTTACTTTTGCATCTGGATCTCCAATAATTAAATCAGGTGTATGAGATTTTGTCCATTTCCTAACAGAAGGTAAATGGCTTCTATCAGTATTTGATCCTCACCCTTGATCCATGTTCTCCTGATTTTCTTGTTGCCTTTCATCAGTCTCTGAGGCTCCCCCTGAATTTGACTGCTCAGAGTTTAAACTGTCAGATTTTGCACTTTCAGAGTTTGAGTCATCAGAGTTTGATCCAGATTTTTCAGTTGACTCACTATCAGAATTTGAGTCATCATTTTGATCATGCTCTCCCTCAACTAGTTCTCCCCTTTGTTATGCTGAGAAGTTTCTTCAGTGTTTACCAGTAGAGGTTCAGAGTATGCTTCAACAGAGTTTGTCAGATCAGTTTCATCAGAGTTTTCTTCATCAGAGAATAGGTCTTCATTTTCAAAGTGCAGTTGATCATGTTCATCTACATCTTCAAGTCCAGTTATTTTCTTGTCATAAAATGACACATGAATTGACTCCATTATCACTTTAGTTTTCAGATTATAAACTCTGAATGCCTTAGTTGACAGCGGATAGCCAACAAAAATTCCTTCATCAGCTTTTAACTCAAATTTTTCAGGATGAGTTTTCAACACAAAGCATTTGCACCCAAAAATATGAAAATATTTCAGGTTTGGCTTCTTTTCCCTTACCATCTCATATGGTGTTTTTCCATGCTTGTTGATCAGTGTGGCATTTTGAGTAAAATAGGCTGTTTGAACTGCTTCTGCCCAGAAATAGGTTGACAATTTTGCTTCATCAAGCATAGTTCTGGAAGCTTCTATCAAGGTTCTGTTCTTCCTCTCAACTACACCTTTTTGCTGTGGTGTACCAGGTGCAGAAAACTCTTGCTTCACACCTCTGTTCTTGCAGAATTCTTCCATTGTTGCATTCCTGAATTCAGTTCCATTATCACTCCTGATTATTTTGACTTTGTGTTTTGATCCTTTGTCCAGCAGCTTTACATGCTCCATCAGAGTTAATGCAGTTTCATCCTTCTTTGCTAGAAAATACACCCAAGTGTATCTGGTGTGTTCATCAACAATGACTAGAGCATATTTCTTTCTTCTAATTGACAAAACATTCACTTGTCCAAAGAGATCAACATGTGGAAGATGATAAGGGTCAACAATTGAAGATTCAAACTTGCTCTTGAAAGATGACTTCCTTTGTTTGGCCTTTTGACAGGAATCACACAGGCCATCAACATTTAATAAAGACTTTGGAAGTCCTCTTACAAGATCCTTTCTTATCAACTCATTAATGTTGTTCAGATTCAGATGTGAGAGTTTCCTAGGCCACTTCCAACTCTCTTCACAAGACATTCTTGTGGACAGACACACAGCTTTTCCATCAGAGTTTGCCAAAAAACTTGCTTCATAGATATTATTGCGCCTGTGTCCAACTAGAACAACTTTCCTTGTAGATTTACTGATGATTTCACAGTATTCAGGCTGAAAATCTACATGATATCCTCTATCACAGATTTGACTCACAGATAGCAGATCATGCTTGAGTCCTGGAACCAGAGCTACATTTGTGATGATGACACTTCCAAGATTGATATTGCCATATCCCAGAGTACGTCCTATGTTGCCATCTTCATAGGAAACTTTTGGGCTAGCCTTCTCCACATACTCTGATAGCAGGGCTTTATTTCCAGTCATGTGTCCTGAACATCCACTGTCCATGACTAGGGTACTCTCCCTGATGGCCTGCAATCACAAACAATCACTGAAGATTAGATTTAAGGATCCAGACTTGCTTGGATCCTTTGTCTTTCTTAACTTTGCTAGCTTTAGCAGCGGAATTTACATTATCAGAGTTTAAGCTAACATTTTCAGTGTTTACACTTGCAGAATTAACCTTAACCCATTTCAAGTTGGGTTTAAGTTCATAGTAATTATGATAAATAGCATGATAATCTCTACAAGTATAAATAGAATGCCAAGTACTTCCACAATGTTTGCATAAAGTTTGTGGTCTAGTTCTAACATAATCTTTCTTTACTTCAGACTTAGAAGGTAAAGAATTAATGTTTTTATTCTTCCTGCAGAAACTAGCAAGATGGTTAGTGCTACCACAGTTATGACATGTCTTTCTTGGAACAAAAGTAGCAAGCATTGGATAATTACCTTGAGTAATGCCTACTTTACCATTTCTATTCTTTCTAGACACTTTCTGTTTCTTAATAGATTTTAACTCCTTAAGCTTATTCTTGAGTTGTTTATCTGTCATTGAACCAATATTAACCTGTTTAACACTAGTTTTTACTGGTTCTTTCTTAACAACTCCTTTTTCAGCTTCAGGCTTAGGTTCATTTATTCCATGAACAAATTTTGTAGATGGAAGATGTGTTCTAATTTTGACTTTGTTTTGAAACCTAAGTTCATCTCCCTCACAGTAACCTAAACCAACTGTGTCTGATTGAAAAACCTCTTGAGTGTCTTTTCCAGAATGAGTCCAAGTTTTAATTATGTGATTTGCCTTCTCCAATTCAGATTCTAGTTGCTTATATTTTCCTAGCAAATCCTGTTCTAGATAAACAGCATCATCTCTTTCTTTCTGAACTTGTTTCATGTTTTCAAGTTTCTCTTCAACAATTTTATTTCTCACTTTAAGTTCAGAATTCTCATATTTAACTCGCATTCTCTAAAGTCTGATCCCTATAACTGATATGCAAAGCCTTATTGATAGATTCTTAATTCAGTTATATCATCAGTATTATAAGCATAGGTAGTTAGAGGTACCTTGTTTTCAGAATCTTCAGTGTAACACCCCCAGATCCGGGGTCAGGGATCTGGTCATTACGGTCTCAATTTCTGTCCACAATACTTGAACTTCCTTTAACTCAAAATAAATTACATCTTCATGACCCAACACAACAATATAAAACACACCCGTTATAGTCCCAGAGATGAAATCAGAGTAACAATCAAATTTTATTAATCACATTTGGAGTTCTTACAACCCAAAAGAATACAATATAAATACATACTCTTTGCCATCCATTTGCATAAGTCATACTAGACCATATACTTGGTACTGACAGAATGAAACTATCCTACCAGTAGCTTTCTCTTCGTCTCTGGTAGTTTCATCGTCCTCGCCAGCGTCGAGTGCGCTTTGTGTGAATCATCTGGTCTAGCTGTTGTTGTGATATAATAATAAAGCAAGGATGAGCAATAGCCCACCAACAATAATATTTAACTGAACGATAATATATAACAGTTCAAAAGTATCTTTCAAACCATATGCCATGCATTTACGGAAATGGTGCCAGTATAATATGAACGATGAAGTTACAAGGTAACTCAAAAGGAAAATATATGTAGGAATATCTGCTATATCGAAAATAAGCCAGATATTATCATTTATCATATAAAGAGGAACTTGCAAGGAAAATATTGCAATTCCAGTTATTAACATTTTTCGAAGTCCTACAACCTGAAAGAAGTCTCTCTGATACGTGTTGTGGAAGACACCGTCAACCTGAAAGAAGTCTCTTCGATACGTGTTGCTGGGAATTCCCAATTTGGGAGATGAACCAATACTGGAGTCATCACGTGCCAGCTGTCCCACTCCCTGATGATCAGTCGGGGATGGTACAGCCCAATATAGTTTACTACCGGTAGAAGGAAGAACTGACGGCTCCACTTGTCGATTGCCTTTAATAGTAACTGCCTGGCCAATGGTTAGGCCTTGTGATGGACCGCGCGACTCAGCCTCTTACACACGACTCCTAGTTCGAATAAATCCACAGCATTGAAACGTAGAGTTTGTCCTCCCTTCCCCAAGTGAAATACTTGTTGATAAGACTCCACAAAGTAGTCGTATCTAGTTGGAAAGGAAAATTCACCAACATTTCCCAAGCTTTTGCTTGTTAATGGATATCCACTTGTTCCAACAATCTTACCCCTCGAATAATGAGAAGTTACACACAAACTTAATGAGTCCATAGCAACCAAGTTGCGAGTGAAAAGGATAAATTATGAGATTTATGACCGGGAAGTCTACAAGATAAATAAATATTCCAAGAATATTTATTAACTCAATAATAATTACGGAATATTATTAAATCATAATATTGCTCGCAAGTAATCCTCGAATGAATATATAGAACTATTTACTAAATAAATCACTCCTTAAATGAATATTCAAAATAATATTCATTAATAATTGAACTCCAATAAATATTTAAAATAATATTCAATAAATAAGTCAAACCTTAAAAGAATATTTGAAAATAATATTCATTTAATATTTAATCTTCTAAATGAATATCCAAATAACATTCATTTAATAAATAATCTTCTAAATGAATATCCAAATAATATTCATTTAGTAGTCAAAATTTTAAAGGAATATTCGAAATAATATCCCTTAAGTAATTAGAACTTCCAATGAATATTTTAAAATAATAATCATTAAGTATATAAACCTTAAATGAATATTCGAAAGTAATATTCCTTTAATAAATAACATTCTAATGAATATCAAAATAATATTCATTAAATAATCAACTCTAAATGAATATTCGAAACTAACATTCATTTAATATCTCTCGACTGAGATAATACTCGAATAACATTCCTCAGATAAATAATAATCTGTCGTTGGAATCCCTCCGGGTTTCCACGACTATTTATATCTCAAAATACCGACTCCCGGCCTATATTTAAGAATGAATATCATTTGCCCTTCGCTAAGGGTCTTACCAAAATATACGACTTATAACTGATAATTCGTATCTAGTCTATAAGCCAATGGCAATTCAGGGAACAAGTATCACAACAACCATAGTCACAATATAATTGGAAACAGGCATGAATGCGATGGCATATGTAAAACAGAAATCATATACATATATTATCACAACAACAGGTTCAAAGGTTTGAACACTTGCCTGGTAATTGGGTATGGGCGGAGATAGCGTGTCCTGGGTCTGCTCGATGATCTATAAACAATCAGAACAATCGAGATTAACCACTTAACACGTTTTAAAAGTCTAAGTATAACTTCACTTAAATCGAAACACGTTTTCGAATTATCTCGTTATACACCTTTTAGTGTAACTCTTTTTATCACCGATATGATCCGACATTCGTTCATTATTAAGACATGTCATCATACCCACTCTCGGTATATACTTAAGTCGTATAAGTTCTAAAGTCGATCGATTATGAACCGAGATTATACCTCGCGTTTTATCGTTCGTTTTCTAAGTTATAACCAAAGTTATACTTTTAAGTGGTTCGTTCGCGTTTAACCTTGATTTGAACATTTTTATAAAATCGGAAAACGATCCGTTCGACATGTGGTTTTCTTTCATACCTTCCTTATGACCCCCTAGTATTTATCTACCAAGATTCGCGACTGAGTAACATGCTTTTCGAGGGTTCAATTGAAGTTACGAACTTTTACTTACGGTTCCGAACCAATTTTAGTAATTTGACCGTAACTCCTAAACCGTAAGTCGAAATGTCTCGATTCTCGCGCCAAAACGATCTATGGCTCGAGATCTACAAGGGTATGTTATACTCTTAGCCAGATTCGACAATTAATGCTACTGTGATGCACGGTTTTCAATGGTTAACGAAATTTCGGCATTATGACGGCTATAAATCGAACGTTTCTAAATTCGTAATATCAAACCCAAGCCACACCGGGCATCCATACATCTTATAAACATGTTATTCATCTCAACAAGTCCAAGAACGTATCACTTTACCAATGTGATCATCATATCTCTTAAACTAACTAAATCAACTACATAATCATGCTTACATGCTTAACATAACATCATAATCATATCTAAGCTAAAACCCACCAAGAACATGCTTGAAACTTAAGATTCAACCAAGGGTTTCAAGGGTTATACCTTCCTTGGAGAGTGTACTAGCCTTATAAAACCTTGCATAGTCCTTGTATAACCTTAACCAATCTTAGATCATCCAAACAAATCAAGAGATCAAAGTTAGTTTCTACAAATCACTATTCACCCTCATCTTCAATGATTTATTTGAAAATGGAAAAAGTGGATATTGAAGCTAAGATTTCTAGGAGATCATTTTTGTGAAATATAGAACTCACCATAAAAATTTGGAGGTCAAACAATGGTTGGAAGCTTGATTTTGCTTCTTGAATTAAGCAAAAATTCGAAGTGCCTCTTTCAAGGGGAAAAACAGGGTGACTTCTCGAATTTATTTACCGATCCAAACAATCTTCAAAAATTATGAAATTAAATCCACAACTTCATCTCCATGTGTAGAAGCTCCGTGAATGTTTTCATGATTTTTAGATGAGTAGAACTAGGTGGAAAAAAATCGCCAAGACCCCTGCCCTGGAAAATGCAAACTACTGGAAATGGGAGAGAAAAGAGAGAAAAGGGAGGTTGGCTTGCTTGGTTCTCTTGCATTATTGATGTTTTAGGATAATATCTAGCATAAAGGCACTTTAATAAAGTGATTTGCTCATCCCTTGCATCACCTTGGACATGTGTTAGTGTTTTGTGGTGTAGATGATGTAATGAAGCTATGCACTTGGTTAGGCTTCTAGTTATCTTAGTTCCTTTGGTAGCCAACTTAGTTACTTGCTCTTATCCACTATCACATGCATGTATCTTGGCTCCCTACTTGTTCTTTGTCCGGTTATTGCTCAATTTGATTGATCGTTCGGAGGAATATCTCAAGGATTTCTAGTTAGGGTTTTACCGGAAACCCTCTTAATATATATACTACCATTCTCAATCCTCCTTTATAATTCTTGAATTTAAATTCCTTAAATCCTCTTAATAAATCCTTAAGTCTTTCAGTGTCTAGGGAAATCTCGGAGAAAATAAAAGTGCTATTTTTCTGAATCCGATGTCGTTTACATACACTTATTTCGCCCTTGGATCATGAATACGAACTCAGAAATCCGTTCTGAATACTTCTATATAGCGTCTTCTAATAATATTCTTATTTCCACCAAAAACACTATTCATTCTTTATTCCATCTTTATTTCTTATATTTATAAAAATGTCCTTGTTCTCTTTCGGGCATTTCTTAACCCTTTTACGGAACCACTGGACTAACAACCGATATTGATTTGGAGGACACAAGAATATCTCCTTCCTCTTTGGAATGCCATATCTTATTTCTTAGGAGATAGATTATTCTAATCCAGGTTTTCAACCCATTGCATTCTTCATGACAATAAATCATTGGAATCTATACCCATTCACATTCATTCATTAGAACTGCTAATACCTTTTAGTCAGAATCACGGTTCATTCTTTCATCAATATATATATAAAAAGTTTTAATTCTACCGAAAATTCAGGTTCTTACAGTCTCCCCTCCTTAAATGGATTCCGTCCCGGAATCAGGTAGAAGACAAATGGGGTACTTGTTGGTTATTTCACTTTTCCAATTTCATAGTCAATCCTTAATCAATCCCAATCCTTTTTCAACACATCTTACTAGTGCTACAATACATCCTTTATCCTTTTTCATTAATCTTCGCTACTTTTCGTACAACACACTATCCGGGTTATGCTCTTACCCAGTCATATACTATTTTCCTTGTTGGTATCGTAGTGACTTTGGTATCACTATCGCGCTGCGAATTCGGATATAACCTCACTCGTAATTACGCATTTCCTGATCACTATATATAGAATTAGAAGAATTTATTGAGAGATCACTATGATCAATGAACATTTGTCCTATTGCATAGTTAGTACAGAAGGTGGCCAGCCTTTAGTACTTGACAAGCAATTTAGACAAGCTATGGTATCCCACTTAGACTCCTATCACATAGACAGGTAGTCACGTAGCAGTACCTCCCCTCCTTAAAGGGTTGTTCTTCTCAATTTAGAAGAAGATAAATAAGGGAGAAGAAAAGAAAAGAATTTCAAAGAATTATTAAAAAAAAAAATCTTCATGATTGTCAAAAATATCATACTTAGAATTTACCTCGGAACTATAGAGGTTTATTAGAGAAGAAAAATAATTGTATTCGTATCAAATACTACTTTGTCGTAATCTCACGTCTCATATGTCCTTGCTGCTCTGTCCATCATTTTATGGACCTATACTCTTGTTCGATCTTAGCATCACTTACTTTTGGAAAATCCTTCTACCCTTCAGGTTAAATCTTGGATTTCTCGCTTGACATTATTATTACTGACATTCCACGCCACGACACTGGCTCTTTCATATTCATAATACTAACACTATCAGGTTGTCATTTCAAGAGCTCGTTAGGAAACCCATTCTTAACATTCCTTGTTTTTACATTTCATAATTATCGCCCCAACTTTTCTTTATCAATCACATTCTTCTTATTATCCGATTCTTATTTACTTCTGTTGTTTAACTCCACCGTCATCTCTTTGTTGAGACACTCGTCACCTTTATTCAATACGTGTCACATGATTGGGGTCAAACTTTCTTTTGTTCAACCGGCTAGATTTTCACTTTCTCATTCCACGAGTTTTTTTATTACTCAATCAATCTATTCCAAATTTTCTCGACTTCCCCCAACTTGAAGGGGTCAATTGTATGTCTTGAAGGGGTCGCTTCATTACTGGAGCTTCTCATGAGTTCGCCTATCTGACTCCCTTATTGATTCTCAACTCTATTTCCGTCTTTATCAGTCACTTGTCTTCATTTCTACTATAATCATTCTATGAGTCATCATAGCCTAATCATTTATTTCAAATATCACATTATTCCAAAGTTTAAACCATCCGAGATTAAAACTGGATGATTTCTCTAACTTAAATTCAGTCCCGACACTTCTGCAGTCGTCATCACCTAATTTTTCAGAAGGATTCCCATCATTTATGGTTTACGCCATGCTTTAAAATCTAAATATATGGGTTTCATAATTGTCAAATCAAAATCCTCTAGGAAAACAAAACCATCACTATTTCTTATCCTCAAGGAACGCTTCCTGAACTTGACGTAGATATTACATGAAGCAGATAAAATTGCAGAAGAGCTTCCGGCATCGTAGCTGGAACAGGCTGGTGAGATTATTAATCATATGCCTCCAGTATAAGACTGGAAGCTTAGCAGTTTACTTAATCACTTTCCGAACCTCGTTAATTCTTTTCACAAGGATACCTTTCAACATTACGAACTTCTAACCTCATATTCTCTATCTTGTTTGCACAGAAATACACCAACATAAAGTTGCTTGTCATTCATCATCATGACAATTAGCTTATCAATATCAGCACTAATCTACCTTCTGTATTCAGTCATCCCTTATCACCTAATCTCTCCTCTCTCTTCCTAAAATAAAGGAGAGTCTCTTGGGGAATTTGGTCTTGCCTGTCGTAGAGCCTCCTAATGAAGGTAATGTGCTTCAGTCAATATCAGGAATATAATGTTTACTTAAACTATCCTTATAATTGATTCTCGCACAACCCTTAGAGGGAATGTAAAATCCTCCATCACATTCTGACCTTCAAGGTCCTTCTCAATATCACTCTATTCCTTTAGTATGAGCATTTATACTTACTCCCCTATACTTAAAGTATCGGCCACCTCATTGGCCTTTCCTGAATATAATAATTTCTTGAAATCAATGTTTTCTGGATCTATTCCAACTCAGAATGGAAGCATTCTCCCTTAAATTCTGCTGAATGAGAGAAAGCATATATCAGTCGTTTCCAAAAGTCATTGCTTCCACCTTTCTATTTGAACTTTATCACGGTTACTCCCAATTGTACCTAGGATATTTCCTTACATAACTCCCTTCTTGTTTTGGGATAATCTCAACCTTATTGGTTCAATCCATACTTTTTCATGGTTTCACACATGCTTCATCGGGCCTTATTGTCACTATGTCATACATTCCTAACCAAACTTCCCTTTTGAAGTTCAGAACATTACCTCTTCCCTTATAGGTTTCTTAGGTCATCCTCACCATTCTTCCTGTATTCTCTGGGTAAAGGATATATCAAAATATCATTAATCAATTCTATAACAATTCTGTCTATATACTTTTCAAGACTCCTTGCAATGAATCCTTAAAGGTTATTGCTACCTTGGTCAATCCAATCTATTCGTCTGATTTCACCATGTCTTTATTAGGGGTGATGCTATCCTTTGTGCATCCCCCAGGATTCGTCTTAATCGAAGGACATTCTATCCTTAATTCTATTTTCAAGGAATACTTACATTATCCTGAAAGTGGCAATCAAATCATGTATCCTTAATAAGGATCTGTTTTCAATTATTCTCATCTTAATAATCTATAGGTAGCTTAATGCTGACCTTTCCTTTCAAATGAATGTCGGTCTACATGACCTTCCAAAAGACAACTTATGTCTATCCGCTCTTTCGCCCAGAACTTGGTAATGGTAGCAAGGATGTTCTGGAAGATATTGGTCGTGTTCAACGTGAATCTCTTAGTACCTATTGCTCCTCTTGAGGACACTAAGCCTCAGATAACATTTATGCATCATACTGCACCATATTTGACAATCTTCATGCCTCTTCATTGGTCACTATCCTCAATCCTGACACGTCCATGGTATATATAAAATCCATCATCATGTATCTCAATTCATTTTATATCAAAAGTCCTCGTGGTTTGCACTTGGTTAGAAGCACCCCGCTTTGTCCTTACATTGCTGGTTTAGTCAGTTGATAATCCTTAGTGACTTGGCCTCAACTGGCCATGCTAAAATATGTGAGTTTAGGGGTTGGCTAATAGCATTGCTTTTCTAGCAATTTCCGGCATAGTGCCTTCTTCTTTGATACCTTTTGATCTTTTCAAAACTTTACTCCATATTAGTCTCAATAGACTTCTCGGTACCCTCTCCGGTCACCTTTCCTTTACTATTATCCTTTCGACTACTCTTATTGTAACACCCCCAGATCCGGGGTCCGGGATCCGGTGGTTACGGTTTCCAATTCTGTCCACAACAATTGAACTTTCCTTAACATAAAACAAATTACGTCTCTATGACCCAACACAACAATATAAAACACACCCGTTATAGTCCCAGAGATGAAATCAGAGTAACAATCAAATTTTTATTAATCACATTATGAGTTCTTACAATCCAAAAGAATTTCAATATAAATACATACTCTTTGCCATCCATTTACATAAGTCATACTAGACCATATTCTTGGTACTGAAAGAATAAATATATCCTACCAATAGCTTCTTCTTCGGCTCTGGTAGTCTCATCGTCCTCGCCCGCGTCGAGCGCGCCTTGTGCGAGTCATCTGGTCTAGCTGTTGTTGTGATATAATAATAAAGCAAGGGTGAGCAATAGCCCACCAACAATAATATATAACTGAACGATAATATATAACAGTTCAAAAGTATCTTTCAAACCATATGCCATGCATTTAAGGAAATGATGCCAGTATAATATGAACGATGAAGTTACAAGGTAACTTAAAGTATTTGTTTGTAGAAATATCTGCTACATCCAAAGTAAGCGTGATATTCTCATTGTCATTAAAAAGAGGAACTTGCATGAAAAGATTGCAATTCCAGTTATTAACACTTTTCCAGCTCTGCCAACAGTAATCATGTTGCAGGAAATAAATAAGTTTGGATGATGAACCAATGATGGAGTATTCACCGCGCCCGCTGTTCCAATCTTGATGATCAGTCGAGATCGTACAGCTCAAATTAGATTTACTACCGGTAGAAGGAAGAACTGACGGCTTTACTTGTCTACCGCCTTACTAGCTCTCCCCGGCCAACGGTTGGGCCAAAGGGGATGGACCGGCGCTACTCGGCCTCTTACACGACTCCTAGTTCAAATATAATTCATGATTCTGAATGTAACGTTCGTCCCCCTTTCCCCAAGTATAATACTTGTTGAAAATACTCCACAAAGTAGTCGTATCTAGTTGGAAAGGAAAATTTCACCAATAACTTCCAAGCTATTGCTTGGTAACGAATATCATCTTGTTCCAACAATCTTACCCCTCGAAAGATGAGAAGGTACACAAGGACTTAATAAGCCAATAGCACCCGAGTTGCGAGTGAAGAGAATACTTTATTGACCGGGAAGTCGACCAGATAAATAACATTTTCCAAGTAAGGTTCCCTTATTATTAGGGAGATAGACTCAAAGAAGAATGATGTCTGAGAACCTTTCTTGATATAAGATTAATAATAATATGACTCCGAAATATTTTCCGTAATAATCGAAGAAGATAAACCTTATCGAGGTTATTCTAAGTATGGAATAAATATTCAGAGAATATTTATTGAATTAAAATATTTTACAGAATATTTAGGAATATGAAAGAATATCTTTAATCAGAGTATTTCTCAAATAATCCTTGAAGAAATATCGAGAGAATATTTATTGCATAATCAAATATTCAAATGAATATTCAAAATAATATTCATTAATTAATAAGACCTAAAAGGAATATTTAAAATATTTAAAATAATATTCGATAATTAAATAGAACCCTAGATGAATATACAAAATAATATTCGTAATTAATTAGGAATTTAAATGAATATTGAAAAAGTAATATTCATTTAATGAATAATATTCTAAATGAATATCAAGTAATATTCATTTAGTAATCCAAGCTTTAAAGGAATATTCGAGATAAGACTCGATAAATAAATCAAGCTTCAGATGAACATTAAAATAATATTCATCAGGTAATTACTATCTTAAATGAATATTCAAAAGTAATATTCATTTAATGAATAATATTCTAAATGAGTATCCAAATAATATTTATTTAGTAGTCCAACCTTTAGAAGAATATTCGAAATAATAATCGATAATCAATTCGACTCTGAATGAATATTGAAGAATATTATTCGTCGAATGGTTACGTTCACATAATTATTTGAAGTAAGGATCGTTAAATAAATAATCTCGAACGAATATTCAAATAATATTCGTCGCCCGAATAAGGGAAAATATTTACTTAAATATTTTCCTTCGAGGTAACCTTGATATATCAAGAAATATTGACTCCCGGTCTATATTTGATGAATAAGATATATACACCCTTCTCTGAGGGTCTTACAATAACCGGCTTATAATTGATACGTTAGCTGTCTAATTTATAAGCCAATAAACAATCAGGGAACAAGCATAATGATATAACTTGAAAGTAGGCATGCATGCTATGGCATATGTACAACAGAAAACATATATATATACATATATATATATATATATATATATATATATATATATATATATATTCAATCACAACAACAGCCTAAAAGAAGGGAATTGAAACTTGCCTGGTAGTCGAGTACGGTAAGGGGTAGTGGTAGCGGGTCCCGGGTCAGCTTGGTGATCTATAAATAGCCAAGGCATTCGGGATTAATCACTTAACATCTTAAAAGTTAAGTTATACTTAAACCAAAACACGTTCTCGAGTTATCTCGTTATACCCCTTTTAGTGGATTCTATTTATCATCGATCCGACCCGACATTCGTTCGTTAATACGACAGGTCATTGTACTTACACTTGGGACATACTTAAGTCATACAAGTTCTAAAGTCGATCTTTACGAATCAATATTATGCTCCGAGTTTTATCGCCCGTTTTCTAAGTGTTTTACCGAAGTTATAATCAAGCGGGTTTTTAGGGGTTCGTTCGCGATTAACTTTGATTCGAACATTTTTATAAAATCGGAAAACGATCCGTTTCACATGAGGTTTTCTCTCAAACCTTCCTTTTTACCTCTAGTATTTAATTACCAAGATTCGCCACTGACTTACGTATTTTACGAGGGTTCAATTTTAATAACGAACTCGTACTTAAGGTTTCGAACGTCTTTTAGTGAATCGGCCATAATTCCTAAACCGTAAGTCCGTTTCACATGATCTTTATATCAAAACGAAGCTTATAACATGATCTATATTTCCATGGCAGAACATGATACTGGACAGTGACTATGGCTATTGTCAAACACGATTTCTTAAGGTTAACAAAAATCGGGCATTACGACGGCTATAATCGGACGTTCCATAAATCGTAATCAACAACCCAAGCCACACCGGGCATACCAATCATCTTACATTCATAATAATAATATCATAAGTCCAGGAACATCATATTATATCATCATATTCATCACATCTCTTAAATCAAACAAACTAACTACATAATCATGTAAACATGCTTATAACAACATTATCACCAAAACTTATCCAAAACTCCATTAAAACTCAAATCAAAGACTAGGGTTCTTGAAGTTTATACCTTCCTTGGAGTAGATAAAGACATTGCTAAGCCTTGTATAGTCCATGAACATCCTTAACCAAGCTTAGATCATCCAAAAATCAAGAAAACCAAGAATTTTGTTCTTGATGTTACTATTCGTCCTCCACTTTCTTGATTTTTTTTGAAAATGGAAACAAAGGAGTTTGAAGCTAAGATTTTGAGGAGTTTACTTTCTTGAAATATAGGACTTACCCTAAAAATTACAAGATCAAACAATGGTTGGAAGTGGGATTTTGGTTTTTGAATTAGGCATAAAGCCGAATGGAAAAGGAATGGAGAGAATGACTTGGTTGCTTGCTTCTCTTGCTTGGTTTCTCTTGCACAAATGAATTATTGATATGTTAAGATAATATCTTGATCATAAAGTAGCTTTAATAAAGGTATGAGGTCATGGATGATGCAAGAACCAAGTGGCCAAGTGGTGTGTCATGTACTAATATCTTGTATCCTTGGTTTGATTCTTGGTGTGCTAGTTACTCTTGAAATTAACTTAGTTACTTGATCTCATCCACTTGCACATACTTTCATCTTGGTTCTCTGCTCGTTTCTTTGTCCGTTTATTGCTCAATTCATTGATCGTTCGGACGAATAACTAAGTAGTTTCACCTCTAGGGTTTACCGGGAAATTTCTCGATATTCATAATACCTTCCCCAATCCTTAATATAATCCTCGTGATGACCATGTAGGATATTTAATCTCGATACGAACTTAATCCGTAATCTAGGATTCGTTCGCTTTATTGATTAATCTCGTTATAACGTTTTAGCGGTTTCTAGAACGCTTGTTTCACTACCTCAGTGGTTTCCTACCTTCATTCTTAAATCAAATATAATAACATCCCAAAATATCAAATCCTCAAAGTTAATATCTCAATTCTTGGATTATAATAATATTTAATCCACTGTCCGGTCAAATATTATACCGAAAAAGAATTTGGAATTTCTGAATTCCGATCATCTCTGCATTCACTTATTTCCTCCGCGTATTACTAATATGACTTCGAAACATCCATATCACGTCCCGTACATAGGGTGGCGTGAAAAGTTTTCCAACTTACAAAATCACTATTCATCCACCAAATTACTATGCACGTACCGGAAACACTATGCACGTACGGGAAATACTATGCACGTATGGGAAACACTATGCACGTACGGGAAACACTATGCACGTACTCATTTCCCTTCAAGGATCCATTATCTCCTTCCTGGATGGTAGATTATTCCTATCTAGGTCCTCAACCATCGAATTACTCTATTCTGACAATATACCAATGCATCAGGATCATTGTCCAAAGCAATATCCATTCATTACAATCATTGTTCTTTGAAACCACCATTCATTAGAGCTGGTGACCTTGTTGTCGGAATCATTGTTCCTCATTTTATCATTACTTAATAAAAAGTTTTAATTATATCCAAAATTTGGGGTTCTTACAGTCTCCCCTCCTTAAAAGGATTCCGTCCCGGAATCAGGTAGGAAGCAAAGAGTCGTTTGCCAATCGTTCACTTTTTAGCTTCCCGGTCAATTCTTAGTCGTTCTACCTTTCCTCAGCACATCTTCTAGTGCTACAATCCATACTGTATCCTTTTTCCATCAACGTTGCTACTTTTCGTACAACTCACTATCCGGGTTATACTCTTACTCAGTCTTATCCTTATTGATACCTGCAGTAACATTGGTATCACTATCACCCTACGAATTCGGAGGTAACCTCGCTCGTACTGTGCATTTCCTGATCGCTTTAATCTTCGCAATCTCGATCAATATAGAGAAGTGGAAAGATTTATTGAGAGACCACTATGATCAATTGAACATTTGTTATATTGCATAGTTAGTACAGAAGGGGGCCAACCTTTAGTACTTGACAAGCAATTAAACAAGTTATGGTATTCCACTTAGACTTCTATAACATAGACAGATAGTCACGTAGCAGTACCTCCCCTCCTAAAAGGGTTGTTCTTCTCAATTCATAAAGAAGATGAATAAGAGAGAAGAAGAGAAAAGAGTTCTAAAGGATTATAGAAAGCTTTCATGATTGTAGAATATCATACTCAGAATTTACCTCTGAACTATAGAGGTTTATCAAAGAAGAAATTAATCATAATTATATCCAATACTATTTGATCGCAATCTCACGTGTCGACATATCTTGCTGCTTTGTCCATTATTCTATGGACAAATACTCTTGTTCAATCTTAGCGATACTCACATTCGGGAAATCCTTCAACCTTTCAGGTTAAATCTTAGATTTCTCACTTGACATCATCATTACTGACATCCCATATCATGTAACTAGCTTTTTCATAACTATAATATTGACACTATCAGGTTGTCATCCTGAGAATTCATTAGAAAACCCATTCATAACATTCCTTGCTTCTCATTCCATAGTTGCTTTCCCAGCCTTTTCTTTATCAATCACATCCTTCTTATTATCTGATTCTTACTCATTTCTATTATTTACTTTCACCTTCACCTCTTTATTGAGAAACCTTTTTGCACTTGGTACCTCCTTATCGGTATTCCGTCACATTTATTCTATAATCATCACGTTATTCCAATTTAAACTTTCCGAAATGAATCTGGCCCGATCCCTTTTACTTAGATTCATATAATCTACTTCTGCCAACCTTGTTTCTCATCACTTGTTCTTTTCTATCCGTGGTTTTCCACAGGTTGTCTTTCGTAAGTCAGACCAGGTCGTATATCTACCGGCTCATGCTCTTATCATCTATCGCGCATCTGCATTTTACTAGCGTAGCCTGGCCACATGAAAACCCGTTATGACCGTGCTATAAGTTTTGGGGGTAAGGCTGGCTCGAATACCGCCGTCCGAACACTTTTAAACTCTCAGGTGGCCCAATAAGTCTCGGGCTCAACCGCCCTTCCCTCCAAGTCTCATTAATTCTTTCCATGGGAATATCTTTAACATCATGAATCATCAACCTCATATTCTCTATCTTGTTTGCGCAGAAGTACACTAACATAAACTTGTTTGTCATTCATCAACATGCCATTTAGTTAATCAATGGCAGCACTTTCTTTATCTTAACATTGTCATCTACTTTCTTAGAAGAATCACCATCGCTTGTTGTTTACGTAGTGCATTAATATCTAATCCTACGGGTTTCAAATCCTTTAGGGAGACAAAGTAATCACTATTCCTTATCCATAAGGAACACTTCCTGAACTTGATGTAGATATTACATGAAGTAGATACAATTGCAGAAGAGTTTCAAGCATCGCAGCTATGTCATGTTGATGAAACTATCACTCATGCAGCTTCCATAAAAGACTGGAAACTTAACGGTTTACTTCGTTAATTTTGTATCATGGTCCTGGTCTACCTCAAAACGGGACCTTCTAAGGTACGTAATATGCTTAAGACTCCATCAGGAATCGAATCTTTACTTAAACTATTATTACGTTCGATTCTTGCACAATCATCAAAAGGAATGTAACTTCCTCCACTCCAATATGACCTTCAAGGTCTTTCCAAATATCATTTTGTTTCTTCGGTATGAACATTTGTAATTATTCCTTTATACTTAGACTGTCGGCCACCTCATTGGCCTTTCCTGATAATAAAAATTTCTGGTAATCCTTGTTCTCTGGATATATTCCAATTCAAACATTTCTACCTCATTCCCATCATTGTTGGCTGAAAGCATTCTCCCTTAAGCTCTGCTGATGGAGAAAAATATATTTATCAGTCTTTCTCCATTAGTCATTGCTTCCACCTACCCATGGGAACTTTATCACGTTTATTCCCAATCCTACTTAGGATACTTCTTTTCTTAGTTCTTTCCTTATATTAGGATAATCTCAACCTTTATAGGTTCAATCCATACTTCCTCAGGGTTTCATACATGCCTCATCTGGAATTTATTGTTACTATGTCATACATTCCTTACCAAACTTCCATTTTGAAGTTCGGAATATTACCTTTTTCCTTGTAAGGTTTCATAGGTCATCCTCATCCTTCCTCCTGTATTTTCTGGGTACAGGGTATATCAAAATGTCATTGATCAATACTCTAATAATTCTATCTATGTTCTTTCCAGAACTCTTTTTAATAATCCTTACCGGTCATTGTTGCCTTAGCAAGTCCAACTCATATCATCTGAAGTCATAATGTCGTTATTAGGGTTAATGCCACCCCTTGTGCATTCCCCAGGGTTTGTCTTAATTTATGGATATCCTATCCTTAATTCAACTGCCAAGGAATTCTTGCATCTTATAATTGGCAATCAGATCATGTATCCTTAATAAAGGTCTCTTTTCAATCATTCTCATTTGATAATCGATCGGTGGCTTAATGCCACCCTCTTCTTTCAGATAGTTGTCAGCCTATTTGGCCTTCCAAAAAGGCAACGTATGCCTATCTGCTCTCTTACAGAACTTGGTAATGATAGCAAGGATGTTTTGGAAGATATTGGTCGAGTTCAACGTGAATCTCTTAGTACTTATCGTTCTTCTCAAATGTACTTGCCTTAGACAAAATTTCTACAGCATACTGATCCATTTCTGACCATTTCCATACTCTCTTCATAAACCTTCGTTGTTTACTTTCCTTAGTCATAATATATTCATGGTATTTATAATACCCTAACATCAAACATCTCAAGTCATTATACTTCTATTTTTACTCGTAATCTTGGATAATCATATATACATGAATCACTTTAGTACGGGTGACCCTATACAAAAAAAAATCTAGCAAATTCCCAATCAAAACATGGGTTGCAAAGGGTTCAGTAGAAGATTCCTACGATCTCATTAATGTTTCCTTTATATCAGAAGCCCTTGTAGTTGGCGCTTTCTTAGAAGCAACCCTGCTTTGTCCTTTCATTGTTGGTCTAGTCACTTGATAATCCTTTGTGACTTGGCCTCAACTGGCCACACAAAAAAAAATATATTTGATTTTAGGAGTTGGCTAATAGCATTACTTTTCTAGCAATTACCGGCATAGTGCCTTCTGCTTTGATACCTTTCTACCTTTCCAAAACTTTACTTCCTATAAGTCTTAATCGGTTACTCAGCGCCGTCTCCGGTCGCCTTTCCTCTATTTTTATCTTTTCAACTATTCTTATCAATCCCGCGTGCCACGCAAGCTTACCATTCCTGGCATAACAGCCTTTTCACTTAAGTCAATCCCGGAGTTTCTCCGTCCGGCTAATTTCTTACTTACATTTCCTGTTTTCGTCCAATCTCACTTCATCATTTTATTACTACCGTCGATTGTAATGCTCAGGGTCCGTTTACTAACCCATTTTACAGCATCCTTACCCAAATCACAGGGTTTGCTCCAGTTTCTACTCTCTTCCATGTCATTCTCTGATAATCAGAAAGACAAGGTTTGCCAAAATTCACCGAATTCCTTTCCAGACTCAGGGAAATTCTGGTCAATCTATCCATCTACTGGTAACATTTAAGGAGACCAGTTTTGAAACCTGAAGAATAATCCTATGAATCACCAAGCAGGTAGAACCATAAGCAGTAATAATAACGGAATTATTGACATAAAGTTGGAAGTTTAACCACTAGAAAGGAACCAAATATATATATCCCATAGAAGGGAAATCAAAAGTTTCAAACTGAAACATGCCACCTCTTCCCGATACATATACATCTTAGTTGTCGATAATATCAAATGTCAGTCTTCCTAACCACAGGTTTCAGAAGGAACACTACCGTCGGAGTTAGTCGTTTCATAAAAATTGGCACTACTAAGGCCATCCTAGTCTGGTGTACCGTGTTGTTCGAATGCATCCACAATTACTCTGCCGTGCTGCATAAGCACACCACCTAAACCTGTATGAGATGCATCATAGTGTATCATAAAGTCTTCCTTCTCCCGTTAGGCAACACCAATGCCGGGTCGTTACCAATTTCATCTTAAAACATTCTCTATTACCTCTTAACCACTAATCGCATTACTTGATCCATTTGCAATTCAGTGTCAGAATAAACTTAAGGTAACTACTATAATCTATTCGGGGAAAAGAAAGAATTTAATATTCTTCTGAATCACATGCATCTAACGTTCCTGATTCACCATTTTACTGAGTTAAAATAAACTTATACTTAGTACCTGATAGTAGTCATATTACGAGTTCATCATAGACCTACTGGTCTTTTCCTCTAGTAGTTTCTGAGATCATCGTCTCGCTTACTACTTTATATAACTTTACCCAATCAGGCCATCACTTTCCACTATCTTTACTTTCGAAGCTGGTTCATTCATAATATGGACATTTCGCTGAATAAAACCACCTCAACAATCTCAATTTGGTTTCATAAAATATAACCCATGAAATCTTCCTTCTCATGGGGAATTACCATTGACAATATTCACACTAATCCATTTATCCGATAATATGGCACTTGTTGCCTCTATCTCAACTGCTCCTGGGTGCTCCCCGTCCTACATCGACGTCTTTGATAATCATGCATCATTCTAACTCCTTTCTCATTAATCTGAAAGTCTCTAATGATCTTTATCTATCCCCATATAAGACCTCAAGTAATCCTTCCAATCTGTCTTAATTGCTGGTACTACCTCTCGTAGTCCGGCTATAAATCCAACATAAAATTTCAATTCTCTTAATAATATCTCAGTTCTTTGTGCTCACTTCTCTGAGCACTATAATCTTAACTCTCGCTATCCCTCTGGCTACAGCCCTCATTTCCTTGGAGTAACCTCCTCATCCTCAATAGAATTTTCCTCTGCTGGAACCTCTTTCGAGTCCTCAATAGGGTACTCTATCGAATTCACAATCCGATCGTCAGCATATAATACAACATCATCATGCTGCTGCTCTTACTCCTCAAGGTCTGTCGCCTTACTAGTCGATACGAGAACGAGCTAAGTTACTATCATGATACTTAAGAGTTCCCATAAGGGTTTTATATGTCAGCACTAAATTAAGTAGTCTGACTATGAACTTGGCAAGAGTTCTTATTATCTTAGTAAGTTTATGGTTTTAACGTCGCCTAATCTCTGGGATTTATAACGTAACGCTCTGATACCACTTCTGTAACACCCCCAGATCCGGGGTCCGGGATCCGGTGGTTACGGTTTCCAATTCTGTCCACAACAATTAAACTTTCCTTAACATAAAATAAATTACGTCTCTATGACCCAACACAACAATATAAAACACACCCGTTATAGTCCCAGAGATGAAATCAGAGTAACAATCAAATTTTTATTAATCACATTATGAGTTCTTACAATCCAAAAGAATTTCAATATAAATACATACTCTTTGACATCCATTTACATAAGTCATACTAGACCATATTCTCGGTACTGAAAGAATAAATATATCCTACAAATAGCTTCTTCTTCGGCTCTGGTAGTCTCATCGTCCTCGCCCGCGTCGAGTGCGCCTTGTGCGAGTCATCTGGTCTAGCTGTTGTTGTGATATAATAATAAAGCAAGGGTGAGCAATAGCCCACCAACAATAATATATAACTGAACGATAATATATAACAGTTCAAAAGTATCTTTCAAACCATATGCCATGCATTTACGGAAATGATGCCAGTATAATATGAACGATGAAGTTACAAGGTAACTTAAAGTATTTGTTTGTAGAAATACTTGCTACATCCAAAGTAAGCGTGATATTCTCATTGTCATTAAAAAGAGGAACTTGCATGAAAAGATTGCAATTCCAGTTATGAACACTTTTCCAGCTCTGCCAACAGTAATCATGTTGCAGGAAATAAATAAGTTTGGATGATGAACCAATGATGGAGTATTCACCGCGCCCGTTGTTCCAATCTTGATGATCAGTCGAGATCGTACAGCTCAAATTAGATTTACTACCGGTAGAAGGAAGAACTGACGGCTTTACTTGTCTACCGCCTTACTAGCTCTCCCCGGCCAACGGTTGGGCCAAAGGGGATGGACCGGCGCTACTCGGCCTCTTACACGACTCCTAGTTCAAATATAATTCATGATTCTGAATGTAACGTTCGTCCCCCTTTCCCCAAGTATAATACTTGTTGATAAGACTCCACAAAGTAGTCGTATCTAGTTGGAAAGGAAAATTTCACCAATAACTTCGAAGCTATTTCTTGGTAACGAATATCATCTTGTTCCAACAATCTTACCCCTCGAAAGATGAGAAGGTACACAAGGACTTAATAAGCCAATAGCACCCGAGTTGCAAGTGAAAAGAATACTTTATTGACCGGGAAGTCGACCAGATAAATAACATTTTCCAAGTAAGGTTCCCTTATTATTAGGGAGATAGACTCAAAGAAGAATGATGTCTGAGAACCTTTCTTGATATAAGATTAATAATAATATGACTTCGAAATATTTTCCGTAATAATCGAAGAAGATAAACCTTATCGAGGTTATTCTAAGTATGGAATAAATATTCAGAGAATATTTATTGAATTAAAATATTTTACAGAATATTTAGGAATATGAAAGAATATCTTTAATCAGAGTATTTCTCAAATAATCCTTGAAGAAATATCGAGAGAATATTTATTGCATAATCAAATATTCAAATGAATATTCAAAATAATATTCATTAATTAATAAGACCTAAAAGGAATATTTAAAATATTTAAAATAATATTCAATGATTAAATAGAACCCTGGATGAATATTCAAAATAATATTCATAATTAATTAGGAATTTAAATGAATATTGAAAAAGTAATATTCATTTAATGAATAATATTCTAAATGAATATCAAATAATATTCATTTAGTAATCCAAGCTTTAAAGGAATATTCGAGATAAGACTCGATAAATAAATCAAGCTTCAGATGAACATTAAAATAATATTCATCAGGTAATTACTATCTTAAATGAATATTCAAAAGTAATATTCATTTAATGAATAATATTCTAAATGAGTATCCAAATAATATTCATTTAGTAGTCCAACCTTTAGAAGAATATTCGAAATAATAATCGATAATCAATTCGACTCTGAATGAATATTGAAGAATATTATTCGTCGAATGGTTACGTTCAAATAATTATTTGAAGTAAGGATCGTTAAATAAATAATCTCGAACGAATATTCAAATAATATTCGTCGCCCGAATAAGGGAAAATATTTACTTAAATATTTTCCTTCGAGGTAACCTTGATATATCAAGAAATATTGACTCCGGGTCTATATTTGATGAATAAGATATATACACCCTTCTCTGAGGGTCTTACAATAACCGGCTTATAATTGATACGTTAGCTGTCTAATTTATATGCCAATAAACAATCAGGGAACAAGCATAATGATATAACTTGAAAGTAGGCATGCATGCTATGGCATATGTACAACAGAAAACATATATATATACATATATATATATATATATATATATATATATATATATATTCAATCACAACAACAGCCTAAAAGAAGGGAATTGAAACTTGCCTGGTAGTCGAGTACGGTAAGGGGTAGTGGTAGCGGGTCCCGGGTCAGCTTGGTGATCTATAAATAGCCAAGGCATTCGGGATTAATCACTTAACATCTTAAAAGTTAAGTTATACTTAAATCGAAACACGTTCTCGAGTTATCTCGTTATACCCCTTTTAGTGGATTCCTTTTATCATCGATCCGACCCGACATTCGTTCGTTAATACGACATGTCATTGTACTTACACTTGGGACATACTTAAGTCATACAAGTTCTAAAGTCGATCGTTACGAATCAATATTACGCTCCGAGTTTTATCGCCCGTTTTCTAAGTGTTTTACCGAAGTTATAATCAAGCGGGTTTTTAGGGGTTCGTTCGCGATTAACTTTGATTCGAACATTTTTATAAAATCGGAAAACGATCCGTTTCACATGAGGTTTTCTCTGACACCTTCCTTTTTACCTCTAGTATTTAATTACCAAGATTCGCCACTGACTTACGTATTTTACGAGGGTTCAATTTTAATAACGAACTCGTACTTACGGTTTCGAACGTCTTTTAGTGAATCGGCCATAATTCCTAAACCGTAAGTCCGTTTCACATGATCTTTATATCAAAACGAAGCTTATAACATGATCTATCTTGCCATGGCAGAACATGATACTGGACAGTGACTTATGGCTATTGTCAAACACGATTTCTTAAGGTTAACAAAAATCGGGCATTACGATAGCTATAAATCGGACGTTCCATAAATCGTAATCAACAACCCAAGCCACACCGGGCATACCAATCATCTTACATTCATAATACTAATCTCATAAGTCCAGGAACATCATATTATATCATCATATTCATCACATCTCTTAAATCAAACAAACTAACTACATAATCATGTAAACATGCTTATAACAACATTATCACCAAAACTTATCCAAAACTCCATTAAAACTCAAATCAAAGACTAGGGTTCTTGAAGTTTATACCTTCCTTGGAGTAGATAAAGACATTGCTAAGCCTTGTATAGTCCATGAACATCCTTAACCAAGCTTAGATCATCCAAAAATCAAGAAAGCCAAGAATTTTGTTCTTGATGTTACTATTCATCCTCCACTTTCTTGATTTTTTTGAAAATGGAAACAAAGGAGTTTGAAGCTAAGATTTTGAGGAGGTTACTTTCTTGAAATATAGGACTCACCCTAAAAATTACAAGATCAAACAATGGTTGGAAGTGAAATTTTGGTTTTTGAATTAGTCATAAAGCCGAATGGAAAAGGAATGGAGAGAATGACTTGGTTGCTTCCTTCTCTTGCTTGGTTTCTCTTGCACAAATGAATTATTGATATGTTAAGATAATATCTTGATCATAAAGTAGCTTTAATAAAGGTATGAGGTCATGGATGATGCAAGAACCAAGTGGCCAAGTGGTGTGTCATGTACTAATATCTTGTATCCTTGGTTTGATTCTTAGTGTGCTAGTTACTCTTGCAATTAACTTAGTTACTTGATCTCATCCACTTGCACATACTTGCATCTTGGTTCTCTGCTCGTTTCTTTGTCCGTTTATTGCCCAATTCATTGATCGTTCGGATGAATAACTAAGTAGTTTCACCTCTAGGGTTTACCGGGAAATTTCTCGATATTCATAATACCTTCCCCAATCCTTAATATAATCCTCGTGATGACCATGTAGGATATTTAATCTCGATACGAACTTAATCCGTAATCTAGGATTCGTTCGCTTTATTCATTAATCTCGTTATAACGTTTTAGCGGTTTCTAGAACGCTTGTTTCACTGCCTCAGTGGTTTCCTACCTTCATTCTTAAATCAAATATAATAACATCCCAAAATATCAAATCCTCAAAGTTAATATCTAAATTCTTGGATTATAATAATATTTAATCTACTGTCCGGTCAAATATTATACCGAAAAAGAATTTGGAATTTCTGAATTCCGATCGTCTCTGCATTCACTTATTTCCTCCGCGTATTACTAATATGACTTCGAAACATCCATATCACGTCCCGTACATAGGGTGGCGTGACAAGTTTTCCAACTTACAAAATCACTATTCATCCACCAAATTACTATGCACGTACCGGAAACACTATGCACGTACGGGAAATACTATGCACGTATGAGAAACACTATGCACGTACGGGAAACACTATGCACGTACTCATTTCCCTTCAAGGATCCATTATCTCCTTCCTGGATGGTAGATTATTCTTATCTAGGTCCTCAACCATCGAATTACTCTATTCTGACAATATACCAATGCATCAGGATCATTGTCCAAAGCAATATCCATTCATTACAATCATTGTTCTTTGAAACCACCATTCATTAGAGCTGGTGACCTTGTTGTCGGAATCATTGTTCCTCATTTTATCATTACTTAATAAAAAGTTTTAATTATATCCAAAATTTGGGGTTCTTACACTTATCAATTCCACGTGCCATATAAGCTTAACACTTCTGGCATAACAACCTTATTATTTAAGTCAATCCCGGAATTTCTCAGTCCGGCTTGTTTCTTAATTACATTTCCCTTTTTACCATCCAATCTCAACTTCATCATTTTATCTCTAGAATCAATCGTAATAATCGGGGTCTGTCTACCAACCCGTATAGGGGCTACCTTACCCAATCCATAAGGTTCGCTCCAGTTTCCACTCTCTTCAGTGACGCATTCTGATAATCAGAAAGACAAGGTTTGCCAAAATTCGTCGAATTCCTTCCCAGAATTAGGGAAATTTCAGTCAATCTATCCACCCACTGGTAACACTAAGAAGATCCATTTCGATACCCGAAGAATATTTCTAGGAACATCCAGTCGGGTCGAACCATAAACAGTTATAATAACGGAATGATTGACATAAAGTTGGGAGTTTAACCATTTGAAAGAAATCAAATATATACCTCCCCTAGAAGGGGAATCAAAAGTTTCAAACTAAAACATACCACACCTCCCCGATACATATTCGTCCTAATAAATTCCAAAATTTTCCTTCCTCCATTAGGTAACGCCAATGCTGGGTCGTCACCAAATTTATCTGTAGCTCCAGGGAGATTTTCCCCCATTTATCTTGTACATTCAAACTTTTAGTCTTACTAATAAGTCGGGTTATGGGACTGCACTCTTTGTAAAGTCTTGAGCAAATCTTTGGCAATACCTCGTGAATCTTATGAAATTTCTCACCTTTGATGGTGTGGTTAGCCTTTCTCCATTTGAAACTGTCCTTAGCTCGGCAGGGTCAACCGACACCAATCACTATTTGTCGTATGTCCTAATAACTGGACTTCTTTTACCAAAACTCATACTTCAAGAACTTGGCATACACTTGTTCCTTTTAGATTTCATCTATAAAACATTCTCAATTACATCTTAACCACTGATCGTCTTACTTGATCCATTCACGATTCAGTGTCGGAATATCTTAAGGTAACTGCTATAATCCATTCAAGGAAAGTAAAGAATTTAATATTCCTCTGAATCTCTTGCATCTAATGTTTCTGGTTCATCATTCCATTGAGTTAAAATAACCCTATACTTGGCCTCTGACAATAGCCTTGTTAAGGGCTTTATCATTGACTCACTGGTCTTGTCCTCTTGTAGGTTCTGGGATCATTGTCTCGCTTACTACTTCCACATATAACTTTATCCACTCAAGCCATCATTTTCCACTCTCTTTACTTTCTAAGCTGATCCATGCATAAAATGGACATTCTACTGAATAAGACCTCCTCATCAATCTCGATTTGGTTTCATAAATTATAACCTATGAAATCTGCCTTCTCATGGCGAATTTATTATTGACAATATTCAAACTCAACCCATTTATCAGATGATATGGCACTTATTGCCTCTATCTCAATTGCTCCTAGAGACTCTACTCCCCGTCCTATATTGATGCCCTTGATAATCAGGCATCATTCTACTCTTTTCTCATTAATCTTAAAGTTCCTAAGGATTCTTATCTAATCCCATATAAGATCTCAAGTAATTCTTCCAATCCGTCTAACTTGCTGGTACTACATCCGGCAGTCCAGCTATGAATCCACTATGCATGTTTAGTTACCTTAATAATATCTCAGTTCTCTATGCTCACTCCTCCGAGCACTATAATCTTAGCCCTGACAGTCTCTCTGGCTGCAGTCCTCATTTTGTCAAAGGTAAACTTCCCTATCTTTAACAGGATTCTCTTCCTCTGTTGGAACCTCTTCCGGGTCCTCAGTAGTGTACTCTATCGAATCCACCATCCAATTGTCAGCATATAATAAAGCATCATCGTGCCGCTGCTCGTACGCCTTAAGGTCTGTCGTCTTACTCGTCGATACGATATCGAGATAAGTTACTATCATGATATTTAAGAGTTCCCATAAGGGTTTTATATGTAAGTACTACATTATGTAGTCCGACTATGAACTTGGCAAGAGTTCTTATTATCTTAATAAATTTATTGCTTTAACGTCGCATCATCTCTGGGGTTTATAACGTACGCTCTGATACCACTTCTGTAACACCCCCAGATCCGGGGTCAGGGATCTGGTCGTTACGGTCTCAATTTCTATCCACAATACTTGAACTTCCTTTAACTCAAAATAAATTACATCTTCATGACCCAACACAACAATATAAAACACACCCGTTATAGTCCCAGAGATGAAATCAGAGTAACAATCAAATTTTATTAATCACATTTGGAGTTCTTACAACCCAAAAGAATACAATATAAATACATACTCTTTGCCATCCATTTGCATAAGTCATACTAGACCATATACTTGGTACTGACAGAATGAATCTATCCTACAAGTAGCTTTCTCTTCGTCTCTGGTAGTTTCATCGTCCTCGCCAGCGTCGAGTGCGCTTTAATAATAAAGCAAGGGTGAGCAATAGCCCACCAACAATAATATTTAACTGAATGATAATATATAACAGTTCAAAAGTATATTTCAAACCATATGCCATGCATTTACGGAAATGATGCCAGTATAAATATGAACGATGAAGTTACAAGGTAACTCCAAAGGAAAACATATGTAGGAATATCTGCTATGTCGAAAATAAGCCAGATATTATCATTTATCATATAAAGAGGAACTTGCAAGGAAAATATTGCAATTCCAGTTATTAACATTTTTCGAAGTCCTACAACCTGAAAGAAGTCTCTTCGATACGTGTTGCGGAAGACACCGTCAACCTGAAAGAAGTCTCTTCGATACGTGTTGCAGGGAATTCCCAATTTGGGAGATGAATCAATACTGGAGTCATCACGCGCCAGCTGTCCTACTTCCTGATGATCAGTCGGGGATGGTACAGCCCAATATAGTTTACTACCGGTAGAAGGAAGAACTGACGGCTCCACTTGTCGATTGCCTTTAATAGTAACTCCATGGCCAATGGTTAGGCCTTGTGATGGACCGCGCGACTCGACCTCTTATACACGACTCCTTGTTCGAATAAATCCACAGCATCGAAACATAGAGTTTGTCCTCCCTTCCCCAAGTGAAATACTTGTTGATAAGACTCCACAAAGTAGTCATATCTAGTTGGAAAGGAAAATTCATCAACATTTTCCAAGCTTTTGCTTGTTAATGGATATCCACTTGTTCAAACAATCTTACCCCTCGAATAATGAGAAGGTACACACAGACTTAATGAGTCCATAACAACCAAGTTGCGAGTGAAAAGGATAAATTATGAGATTTATGACCGGGAAGTCTACAAGATAAATAACATTGCTCAAGTAGGTTCACCTATAACATGGAAGTTTGATCGAGCATTTAAATCCTTTAAGATAGATTTAAATGAAAAATAAAGAGTTGGGAACCTTTCCTTGATATAATAGTCGTAAAAAGACTCCGAAATATTTTACATAATATTTGGAGGTGAAAGATAATCTCCAAATAATATAAATCATTTTAAAAAGAATTTAAAAGAATTAAATAAATATTCCAAGAATATTTATCAACTCAATAATAATTACGGAATATTATTAAATCATAATATTGCTCGCATGTAATCCTCGAATGAATATATAGAACTATTTACTAAATAAATCACTCCTTAAATGAATATTCAAAATAATATTCATTAATAATTGAACTCCAATAAATATTTAAAATAATATTCAATAAATAAGTCAAACTTTAAATGAATATTTGAAAATAATATTCATTTAATATTTAATCTTCTAAATGAATATCAAAATAACATCCATTTAATAAATAATCTTCTAAATGAATATCCAAATAATAGTCATTTAGTAGTCAAAACTTTAAAGGAATATTCGAAATAATATCCCTTAAGTAATTAGAACTTCCACTGAATATTTTAAAATAATAATCATTAAGTATATAAACCTTAAATGAATATTCGAAAGTAATATTCCTTTAATAAATAACATTATAATGAATATCAAAATAATATTCATTAAATAATCAACTCTAAATGAATATTCGAAACTAACATTCATTTAATATCTCTCGACTGAGATAATACTCGAATAACATTCCTCAGATAAATAATAATCTGTCGTTGGAATCCCTCCGGGTTTCCACGACTATTTATATCTCAAAATACCGACTCCCGGTCTATATTTAAGAATGAATATCATTTGCCCTTCGCTAAGGGGCTTACCAAAATATCAGACTTATAACTGATAATTCGTATCTAGTCTATATGCCAATGGCAATTCAGGGAACAAGTATCACAACAACCATAGTCACAATATAATTGGAAACAGGCATGCATGCGATGGCATATGTAGAACAGAAATCATATACATATATTATCACAACAACGTTTTCGAATTATCTCGTTATACACCTTTTAGTGTAACTCTTTTTCTCACCGATATGATCCGACATTCGTTCATTATTAAGACATGTCATCATACCCACTCTCGGTATATACTTAAGTCGTATAAGTTCTAAAGTCGATCGATTATGAACCGAGATTATACCTCGCGTTTTATCGTTCGTTTTCTAAGTTATAACCAAAGTTATACTTTTAAGGGGTTCGTTCGCGTTTAACCTTGATTCGAACATTTTTATAAAATCGGAAAATGATCCGTTCTACATGTGGTTTTCTTTCATACCTTCCTTATGACCCCTAGTATTTATCTACCAAGATTCGCTACTGAGTAACATGCTTTACGAGGGTTCAATTGAAGTTACGAACTTTTACTTACGGTTCCGAACCAATTTTAGTAATTTGACCATAACTCCTAAACCGTAAGTCGGAATGTCTCGATTCTCGTGCCAAAACGATCTATGGCTCGAGATCTACAAGGGTATGTTATACTATTAACCAGATTCGACATTTAATGCTACTGTGATGCACGGTTTTCAATGGTTAACGAAATTTCGGCATTACGACGGCTATAAATCGAACGTTTCTAAATTCGTAATATCAAACCCAAGCCACACCGGGCATCCATACATCTTATAAACATGTTATTCATCTCAACAAGTCCAATAACGTATCACTTTACCAATATGATAATCATATCTCTTAAACTAACTAAATCAACTACATAATCATGCTTACATGCTTAACATAACATCATAATCATATCGAAGCTAAAACCCACCAAGAACATGCTTGAAACTTAAGATTCAACCAAGGGTTTCAAGGGTTATACCTTCCTTGGAGAGTGTACTAGCCTTATAAAACCTTGCATAGTCCTTTTATAACCTTAACCAAGCTTAGATCATCCAAACAAATCAAGAGATCAAAGTTAGTTTCTACAAATCACTATTCACCCTCATCTTCAATGATTTATTTGAAAATGGAAAAAGTGGATATTGAAGCTAAGATTTCTAGGAGATAATTTTTATGAAATATAGAACTCATCATAAAAATTTGGAGGTCAAACAATGGTTGGAAGCTTGATTTTGCTTCTTGAATTAAGCAAAAATTCGAAGTGCCTCTTTCAAGGGGAAAAACAGGATGACTTCTCGAATTTATTTACCCATCCAAACAATCTTCAAAAATTATGAAATTAAATCCACAACTTCATCTCCATGTGTAGAAGCTCCGTGAATGTTTTCATGATTTTTAGATGAGTAGAACTAGGTGGAAAAAAATCGCCAAGACCCCTGCCCTGGAAAATGCAAACTGCTGGAAATGGGAGAGAAAAGAGAAAAAAGGGTGGTTTTCTTGCTTCGTTCTCTTGCATTATTGATGTTTTAGGATAATATCTAGCATAAAGGCTTTTTAGTAAAGTGATTTGCTCATCCCTTGCATCACCTTGGACATGTGTTAGTGTTTTGTGGTGTAGATGATGTAATAAAGCTAAGCACTTGGTTAGGCTTCTAGTTATCTTAGTTCCTTTGGTAACAAACTTAGTTACTTGCTCTTATCCACTATCACATGCATGTATCTTGGATCCCTACTTGTTCTTTGTCCGATTATTGCTCAATTTGATTGATCGTTCGGAGGAATATCTCAAGGATTTCTAGTTAGGGTTTTACCGGAAACCATCTTCATATATATACTACCATTCTCAATCCTCCTTTATAATTCTTGAATTTAAATTCCTTAAATCCTCTTAATAAATCCTTAAGTCTTTCAGTGTCCAGGGAAATCTCGGAGAAAATAAAAGTGCTATTTTTCTGAATCCGATGTCGTTTACATACACTTATTTCGCCCCTGGATCAAGAATACGAACTCAGAAATCCGTTCTGAATACTTCTATATAGCGTCTTCTAATAATATTCTTATTTCCACCAAAAACACTATTCATTCTTTATTCCATCTTTATTTCTTATATTTATAAAAATGTCCTTGTTCTCTTTCGGGCATTTCTTAACCCTTTTACGGAACCACTGGACTAACAACCGATATTGATTTGGAGGACACAAGAATATCTCCTTCCTCTTTGGAATGCCATATCTTATTTCTTAGGAGATAGATTATTCTAATCCAGGTTGTCAACCCATTGCATTCTTCATGACATATAATCATTGGAATCTATACCCATTCACATGCATTCATTAGTACTGCTAATACCTTGTAGTCAGAATCACGGTTCATTCTTTCATCAATATATATAAAAAGTTTTAATTCTACCGAAAATTCAGGTTCTTACATTCAGATTCATCCTCAATAGAAGCCATGAGAGCATAGTGAACATCCTCATCTGAGTTTGAAGTGTCTGCCCAGTCTCTGCCTTTTGTGAAGAGTGCTTTTTCAATTTTACCCTTCTTGCACTCAGGAGCATAGTGACCCATCTCCTTACACTTGTAGCATTGAATCTCAGACTTGTCTTTCTTCCCAAACTTGGTATCCTTTCTCTCAGACTTTCTGAAGCTCTTTTTGTTAGAATTTGAATCTTTCTTAGAAAACCTTTTTCCCTTCTTGAAGTTCTTGAAACCCATCTTCTTGAAGGTCTTCACCATCAAAGCAGCCATTTGCAACATTTCTTCTTCATCATCCTCAGAGTCAGATGATTCATCAGTGTTTGAATTAACATCAGAGTTTGATGACTCATTTTCAGAATGTATGACTAAAGCCTTTCCCTTAGCTTTCTTCCTTGATGCTTCCTTCTTCAAGGATTTTTCTTGAACCTTAAAAGCAACATACTTTGTCTTCTTGCTTGATCTCTTGTTTCTCTGTTCCAGTTCCAGTTCATGAGTTTTCAGCAACCCATAAATTTCATCAATCTCAGTATCAGCAAGATCATAGTTATCTCTTATGGTGGTTGTCTTCACATCCCACTTTTCAGGTAAGGCAAGAAGAAATTTGAGATTTGAGTCTTCTAGATCATACTCTTTATTAACCAATGACAAATCATTGAGCAGTTTACAGAATCTGTCAAATGTTTATGTCATGGTTTCTTCAGATTTAGCCTCAAAGTGCTCATACTCCTCTGTGAGTATGTTCCTTCTATTATTTTTGATAGCAGCAGTTCCTTGACATCTAACCTCAAGAGCACCCCAGATTTCTTTGGCAGTAGTGCAGTTAATCACTTTATTAGACAGAACATTGTCTAAAGCACTATGAAGTAGATGCCTAACTTTTGCAACCTTAGCAATAGATGAAAGATCTTCAGGAGTCAGATCTTTCTTCTCCTTTGGAACTGTTTTAGCTTCTTGACCAGCAGTAGCAACAGATAGCTTTGTAGGTTTATGAGGACCTTCATAAATTCTATCAAGATATTCTGGATCTGTAGCCTCCAGAAACATGGTCATCTTCACCTTCCAGATTGAATACTCTGCTGGCCTGAGAATAGGAACCCTGATTGTCTCATAACGACTCACAGTAGTAGGTTGAGCCTTCTCAGAACTTGAACCTGTTGGAGGAGGTATTTCTGCCATTGATTATAGCTGTGTGTGTGGATCTTAAACTGTATAGAGTAACATATTGGCTCTGATACCAATTGTTAGGCCGAAAACACAATTATAATCAAGATCATATGAGAGATTAACAATAAAATACGCGTTTAATTAAAAACTGTTTGGAATTAATAACTCCTCTCTCAGTGATGTAAAATATCACAGAGAGCTGCTTAGGTTACAATGAATAATGTTACACAATAATCGATGATTCCCCTCTAGGATTAACCTAACTGTATTTATAAGATATACAGCTGCTATACAATCAATAATTGATACTCCTGTAAATTAGCTATACAACTTATATCAATTACGATTGCTACACGTCTCCTTAGTCAACTCAATCTCTTTGACAGATCCAATCTTCAAAGATATTGCTTCCATAATAATTCTTCAAACACTGTTGACCAGTAGACGCTGCCTCCAGATAGAGTTTAACAAACTCTGTCGAGCTTCCAACTGTCAGCGTTTAACTAAACTCTGACTGCTTCCAGCTAAACTCTGATAATTCACTATAACACTTAAATACTGATTAATATTCACATCAATTATTTCTAACAAGGTTTGACAGCATCACCATCTGAACAATCATCAATCACAGTTGCCTTACCAGGCCTCCTACCATATTCGAAACCTATTCCAACCTTTTGGTTCTCACTGTGATTCTCATGATATTTCTGAACTAACTTAGAAGAATTTCTAAATGCCTTAAGCTTAAATTCATTTTTAGCAATTTGATTTCTTAGGAATTCTTCCATCTCCTTAGCACAGACAATATCATTTTTTGGTCAATCATTTTCTTGAGCTAGTGAATCTAATGGACTGTTTTTAAACAAAAGCATTTAATTCTCATATTTGAGTGTTTCATTTTGTTCAGTTAACTTAACAATTTCATCATTAGCAGCAGATAAACTAACATGAATGTTAAACATCTCAGCACTTAATTCTTCAATAGTTTGCTTATACTCAGTTTTAGACATATCAAGTAAAATGAGAGATGGTACCTGATTTGAGAAGCTTGATGCTTCATCATCAGATCTAGCCATGAGAGCTAGATTTACATATTCTTCTTCTTCCTCATCATCAGAGTCATCCCAGCATTTTCCTTTCGCCACATAGGCTCTTCCTTGATTTCTTTTAAACTGACTTCCAGACCCTTTCTCCATTCTTTGATTCTGTTTTGGCCTTCTACACTCTGTGGCAAAATGACCTAGCTCATTGCAGTTGTAACATCTGAACTTTGACGTATCCACCATTCCTGTCTTGTATCCTCCTCTTGTGGCACCACAGCAGCTTTTGAATAGTTTCCCTTGTTGAACTTAGATGTCTGACCCTGTGGCTTATATGGCTTATCTCTTCTGAACTTTATATTTTTAAACCTTTTAGCCATATATGCCACGGTTGGATTATCCATGCTTTCAATCTCTTCTAATGAATAGAAGTCTACATCTTCAACATCTTTGAGCTGTAGAACCAATTTCTCCTCATCATCCAACACATCCTCAATCTTCAGAGATGGCACTGGTGTTGGTTGTGAACTTTTTGAGGGTTCACTTGGCAGAGAAACAAGTGGCTCTTGAGCTACAAGGGCACCAAACATGTTTGCCATCTTTCCTTTGGCTCTAGTTTAAATAGCTCTCTTCTAAAAGAGTTCAAGTTCATATGACTTAAGTACACCATAGAGGGTCTCAAGAGAAACATCATTCAAGTTTCTCCCTTCTCTTATGGCAGTGATTTTGTGCTCAAGGTGCTCAGGAAGGGTGAGCAAAAACTTGACATTAATCTCCTTTCTGTCATAGAACTTTCCATGAATTTGTAACTCAGCTATTAGCTTACTGAATCTTTCAAACATGTAATTGAGCTCTTCACCAGGCTTGGCCATAAAAGCTTCATATTGTGATACAAGAATTTGTCTTTGGTTTTCTCTGACCTCTTCACTTCCTTCACACAGTAACTCTATCTTGCTCCACATTTCTTTAGCAGATGAGCATCCCATAACATTTCCACACATGGCTTTGTCCAGTGTGAGAGAGTCAAGCAATATGAGTTGTAAGTAGTCAGTTGTTGGTCCCGGAGTATATTGCATAAGGGGGGTTGAATGCAATATACATAATTCCAAATCTTTACCCCAACAACAATGATAGAGATTGTAAACTATCTTTACAAGAAATGCAAACACAAGTAGTAACTCAAGATGTTCTCACAAAATAAATGTTTTATTTATTTTGTGAAGTGTTGCTACAACCTCGAGAAAAAGTTTTTTCTCAAGCTTCGACTTCTTGAATCGATTACAGAAAGAATGAGAGATGTTTATCTATAAAGACTAATCTTCTCTAACATCTCTATCACATGGGTTGTGGAGCCGCTGTTATTTTCAAGTGGCAGCTCCTTACAAATTGCACACCCATGTGACTTTCCCAAAATGCTATACAAATAGACTATCATTAAGCATAAAGCAATCTGGGAACTTTCTAAAACTAGCTATTAGGGAATAAAGAAGGTGAAGGTACAGAAGAGATTGTTGGCTGTTCCACAGAGGTAACTTGTGGAACATCAATAGTAGAAGTTTGATCCTCACTGTGCCCTAACTCCATGTGTGTATCTGCAAGTGGGGGCTCCTCATGAGTGAGTTCATGAGTGTGTGCAGACTCTTTACAGGGTGCCTTGGGAGACAGGCCAATTTCAATAGATGCCTCTTGTTGAGAAGGGACATCTAGAGATGTGTTTGATTCCCTTTTATCCTCCACATCCTTTTGTGAGACTGTAGGGTGGCTGACAATGGATTTGGTCCTCTTAGCTATCTTCTTCTTAGGCTCAAGAGGAACCACTGTGGGTTCACTTTGACTAACATCCTTATTTGTTGCATCTAAAGCAGTTTCTCCCTCAACACTCTTAGTACTACCTTCATCACCAGTTTCCAAGGGTATTTTCTTGGATTCTTGTAAAACTAATTTCATGGCTTTTGGTAGTCTAGATGGTCTGATTTGTATGAATTGGGTAGAATGTGGTTTGGCTAAATTTGGGTCTAATTCAGCCTCATTCTGGAGAGAGAAAGTAACATATCCAGAGGGCAATGGAAAATCAAGGTTGGGCACTTGATCAACCATGTGTTGTGTGAAACAAAGTGGAATATGTGCATTTAAATCCTATGAATTGAGAGTAGTGTGTGTTCCTTTTCAAAACATTGCACTCCATTGTGAGGGGGGCATTATCATCAATTCCACAAAAAGAATTTATACACATCATGAGAATGAGAGGATAGACATGTACCTTTTTGCTTTGGTCAGAATTGAGTTATCCCATAAGCATCTTTCCAAGATCCACTTTGTACCCATGGACAAGAGAATGGGTCATTTTCTTGATGTATGTGGGAATACCATTCCAACCAGTGGTCTTTACTGAGAAGACCTTCACCATGGCATCCAAAATCATGCCCAATTCCTTTCTTAAGTATTTTCTGTCCATTTCTCCAGTTGGGTACCAGCTTGAAGTTCCTTCTTCAGTGATAGGGCCAGAATATCCAATTTTCAAGATGAACTTCTTCAGGGTTTCATCATCTGCAAGATCCTGGTATGATTCATTTGCTTGAAGTCCAGTTCCCAGGGCTTCATTGATGCCTTTGATAGTGAGGATGTAGGTAGTGTTGTTGATTTTGAAGTGAACAGACTCACTACCTGCATTTCCTTGAACAATGGCAGTTTTCCAAAATTGTTCAAGTCCGCCTAGGTCCAACGATGGAGTTGAGGTAATAGCATGACCTAGATAGGACTTGTTCATGAAGGATACAAGTCCCTTAAAACCTTCACCAGCATTTCCAGAGAGTGAATTCCAGCAAAGTTTGTTTGAGCAGAGGATTGTTTAGGTGCCATTTGTGTTTTGGGTTTAGAGAGAGAGAAAGAGAGGTTTAAGCTTTTGAGAAAAGGGTTTTGGAGAGAGTAATGTGTTTGTGTGATTGACAGTGGCTTATAAGAGAATGGCAAACGTTTCTACTGAAAAAGGTGAAAGTAACTTTATGTCTTAACCCACTAAACAGTCACGTGGTGTCGTGGGTAGTTACTTTTTAGTGGTTGTAAATCATGGAGGTAAATATCCCAATTGTAATGGTCCACTAACTTTGACAGTAACCTATGCGCTAGAACATATTCGTCAGTAACTTTGAGGGGGTGACAGCAATTTTCGCTTGACAGTAACGTTGGCGCGAGAACGTGCTATCACCATTAAGCATTTTAACGACAGTATCTTTTAAATACTCATGACAGAAACCTTTCCATGCTGTCAAGAAACTTGCTGTCAAGACATCGCGATAGCAACTTTTCTTGACAACAGCAACTTGTGTGGGAATTCTTTTTGTCATGAATTTTTAAATCAATTTTGCCCACTGCTTAAAATAAATTCCCAATTAGCATTTAGTCAATTAAGGCACATATTCATTAAAGGCACAGACATTTCATTAACCACCAGATAACCAGGCAAGGGAATATAACAGAGAAAGTATGAACAGTAAAGAAGACGAAACGTTTCTTTATTGTTAAAAAAAATTACAAATTTTATTCATCATCAGAAACGAGTTCATACAACTCTACATGAACAGTTTCATCAGTTATCCTATCTGCCTTGAGACGTGCTTCGACAAAGTCGAGCAACTCCTTCCAGGCAGCTAAATCTTTCTCCACTTTCTCTTTTTCAGCCTTCTCCTTCTCAGCTTGCTCTTCCTTGAGCACTTCATCCATAACAGCGAAGAGCTTCCCTATTTCCTCTTCGTGTCCTGGTTAACACCATATAATGGGCTTCTGTTCTCATCCATTTTTGTTCTCCATTATCTTATCTTATTCTCTTATCTTCTCTCTCTTAAGTGAGTTATGTGAAAAAGGGTTTTAGCCTCGAGTTCATTTTATAGCACAATAAAAGTCGTTTCAGTTTCCCATACGCTTTTTAATAAAGTTTTAACTTTATCAAATAAGATTGACACTTAGCCCGGTCATTTCAAATGACATGACTAATTATTCAAACACCCGTAATTTTAAGTTAAGGTCACGTGACTACTAATTACATAAATTAAGACTGGAATGTAATTTAATTTTAGCATAGTCATAGCAGACATGCTGTCAAAACACGTAGCACATATGACAATAACTTCTTATGATAGCAACATTGAAGGCTACTGTCACGAGATGCACTTAACACATTAAGAAAGTAAAACTAGTAAGTTAACATACCAGATTTAGCATTCCCAACTCACTTACCAACTTGTTGAATGTGGCTTCATCCAATAGCTTTGTAAAAATGTCTGCAAGTTGCTTGTCTGTGGGGACATAAACCAGCTTCACAGTTCCCTTTTCAACATGCTCCCTTATAAAATGATGTCTTATATCAATGTGCTTTGTCCAGGAGTGTAGAACTAGATTGTCTGAGATGGCTATGGCACTAGTGTTATCATAGTAGATTCGAATGTTAGATAACTCTAGACCATAATCCAATAGCTAATTCTTCATCCAAAGAATTTGTGCACAGCAACTTCCAGCTGCAATGTACTCAGCTTCTGCAGTTGAGGTAGACACAGAGTGCTGCTTCTTACTAAACCATGACAATAATCTTCCACCTAGAAATTGACAGCTCCCTGTTGTGCTTTTTCTGTCAATCTTACAGCCAGCATAGTCTGAATCAGAGTATCCAATCAACTCAAAACCTATCTTTAGGATACCAAAGGCCTAGATTTGGAGTGCCTTTTAGATACCTAAAGATTCTTTTGATGGCAATCAAGTGTGACTCTTTTGGATCAGCTTGAAACCTTGAACAGAGACATGTAGCAAACATTATGTCTGGTCTGCTAGCAGTTAGATACAATAGTGATCCAACCATGCCTCTATAGATACTAGAGTCCACTTTCTTTCCTTTAGGATCTAGATCCAGGTTGGTTGCAGTGGAGATAGGTGTCTTGGCAGGTGATGCATCTTCCAAGTTAAACTTCTTGAGCAGTTCTTTGACATACTTTGCTTGACAAATGAAGATACCATCACTCTTTTGGTAAATCTGCAGGCCAAGAAAGAATGACAATTCTCCCATCATACTCATCTCATATTTGTTCCTCATAGAGATTAAAACTTCTCACATAGTTTCTCATTTGTAGAACCATCATCAACATAGATTTGTACCAAAATGATGTCCTTGCCATGATGTTTTTAGAATAGGGTCTTGTCTACAACACCTCTTATGAATTGATTCTCCAACAGAAAGGTAGAGAGAGTATCATACCAAGCTCTAGGGACTTGCTTTATGATAACAACACCTAGAGGGGGGTGAATAGGTGTTTATGGCTAACAATCGTATTTTATGAACTATTTTAAAAATTACTACAAACAGCTTGCTGTTTGTGTTTTATCAGTTTGCAAATGGTACGCTGTTTGTAACTAAAATGCAGAAAATTAAAGAACACAAGATCTTTTAGCCAGGTTCGACCCCTAAACCCCTATGGTCTACGTCCTGGTCCTCTACGAACTTGGTAAGAGAATATATTATTGATCAAATATAAACCAGTTACAAGATCCAACAATATATCTCCCTTACACCCTTGCTGCTTAAAAATGGCTTGCTGTATCCTGTGCTGAACTAGCTCTCTAAGCAATACTTCCCAAGTATCCTTCTCTAGCCTAGTTCGACCCACCCTAAACCTTAAGCCAACCTTGTACAACAACAAATCAATTACAACTTGAACAATACAAAGATTTGAATAGATATAACTCAACCAATGAACCCTCTGAATATATATATATGCGTGTATAAAGAGGTTTGAAGGTTTAAAAGGATTTTGCAATGAAATCTTTGAAGTTGTGTGTGTATATCTTGTTTCTGCACTTTGTTGATATTCAATAATGGATGATAAGAACTGAGAAAGACCAGCCCTTATATAGGTAAACAAGAATATTTTGAACTTAAGATAGAAAGGCTCCAACGGTATATAATTTCTTGAAGCCGTTGGTAGTGATTGTGGTTTTAAACAATTTTGGAGGAGCTTGAATGTATGTATCAGTTGAGAGAGAAGATGGAGCGTGTATAGTATGAAGAATAATGTTTGATATGATGAAGGAAGCATCCCCATGTGACTTGTTTGAGTGGAGCTTAAAGTATAGTAAAGTAGAATGTTACTTTACTTAGTTTAAGTGAAGGAATCAATTTTGTCTCCCAAAATGTGTGGGCTATGAGTACGGGCATGCTAGAAAATATTCAGAGGGCCCCTACAAATATTCCTAACAATATTTCCGTTGCATGCTCCTTGAATTCCGAATTATTCTTTAATTCTGTCAGACACAATCAGCTTGCTGTTTGTGAAGCTGGCACGCTGTTTGTGAGACTGGTATGCTGATTATCCATGCATTTGGCTTGCTGTTTGTGATATACTGATTATATAATCAATAAGCTAATTTTTCCTGCAAAACCAAGTTAGTACAGTACCGAAATAACATAGCAAGTTCATGTCAGCTTGCTGTTTTGGTTCTGGTGAGCTGAACGGATATATGGCTTTATACTTTTGCATTTCCATATCATCAACCAAGTTTCCTGAGAACATAGATATGTCTGTTTGATCTTTATCTACAGGAATTCTGAACAGTGGAAAACGGCTTGCTGTTTGTACAAATGGCTTGCTGTTTATGTATTGACTGTGTGCAACTGTCTTGCCAAACTATCACTGTATCTCAACTTTGGCTTGCTGGTAGATAGACTGATTATACAATAAGTAAGCTAGAGTATCCTGCAAGAATCAAGTGAGTACATACATAACTAGCATGCTATTTTATATCTACTAATAAGCCAAATGGCTTACTGTTTGTGATCATCAAAACTTAGGAGTATCAATCTCCCCATTTTTGATGATTACAACTAATTTAGGAGAATTAGAATAACTCCCCCTAAATCCCTGCATCTCAAAATTAGATATAAAACAATAATCTAACAAGATCAAATAAAAACATCCAATAATACATTTTCATTAAGTATTCTCCTAAAGTTCTCCCCCTTAATCCATCAAAAATTAAAACACTTAAGATCAACAAATGATATGCAGAATATAATGCAATCAGTATACCAATTGTAACATGCGAATAGAACAAATGGTAAGCTAAAAGCGATGACAAACAGTATGCTATTTGTAGTATGTTACCTGCACAAACAGCTTTCTGTTTGTGGTATTTTACCTGCACAAATAGCTTGCTATTTGTTGAATGTTACATGTACAAATGGTAAGCTAACCTGTCCTGCAAATAATCATTCAGCATGCTGTTTTAAATAGAACACATACCAAGTTGCATTCGAATGACTGAAAATCTTTCTTCAGCAAGAGGCTTTGTGAAAATATCAGCAAGTTGAAACTCTGTTGGAACAAAGACCAATTCTATCTTGCCTTTAGCAACATTATCTCTCAAGAAATGGTGTTGAACATCGATATGCTTCGTTCTTGAGTGATTCACCGGATTTTTTGAAATATTAATGGTGCTAGTGTTGTCACAATTTATTGGAACCTTTTCACAGTTGATATCAAAGTCCCTTAGTGTTTGAATCATCCATAGAAGTTGAGAACAACAGCTCCCAGCTGCTAGATACTCTCCTTCGGCCGTGGATAAAGCTACAGAAGTTTGTTTCTTGCATTGCCATGAAACCAAGCTTTGTCCAAGAAATGTACAAACACCACTAGTACTTTTTCTATCAACTTGACAACCTGCATAATCTGCATCACTATACCCAACAAGATCAAAAGTATTTGTGATAGGATAAAACAAACCAAGGGTAATGGTACCACTTAAATATCCAAAAATTCTTTTAATAGCATTTAAGTGAGACTCCTTAGGATTGGATTGAAACCTTGCACAAACACACACACTATACATAATGTCAGGCCTAGAAGCAGTTAAATACAGTAAGCTTCCAATCATACCTCGATACCTTTTGATATCAACTACCTTACCATTTTCGTCTGCAAACAGCTTGCTGTTTTGGATCATATGAGTTGATTTTGATTTAACATCTTCATAACCAAATCTTTTGAGCAGACTTTTTGTATACTTGGATTGGTGCACAAAAATTCCATCATTAGATTGCTTGATTTGAAGACCCAAGAAATAATTGAGCTCACCCATCATGCTTATTTCGAACTCACTAGGCATACACTTTGAAAACCACTTGCACATAGATTCATTAGTAACTCCAAAAATAATAACATCCACATATATTTGAACAATTAAAATGTCTTTACCATTTTGCATAATAAATAACGTGGGATCGATTTTACCTCGAGTGAATCCATTTTGGATTAGATACTTACTAAGCCGTTTGTACCAAGCTCTAGGGGCCTGCTTTAAACCATAAAGAGCCTTCTTTAGCTTGAATACATAGTCTGAATACTGTTCATGTTCGAATCCAGGAGGCTGTTTGACATATACTTCCTCTTCCCGCACGCCATTTAGGAACGCACTCTTCACGTCCATTTGATATAGCTTGATTTTCTTGAAACATGCATAGGCTAGAAGTATTCTTATTGATTCCAAACGAGCAACATGAGCATAAGTTTGATCAAAGTCAATGCCTTCTTGTTGGTTATAGCCTTGAGCTACAAGCCTTGCTTTATTTCGAGTAACGGTACCAAATTCATCAACTTTGTTTTTGAACACCCATTTTGTTCCTATAATTGAAGCATCTTCTGGAGGCTTGACAAGTTCCCAAACATCACATCTCTCAAATTGATTTAATTCTTCTTGCATAGCCATGATCCAATTTTCATCTTCTAGTGCTTCATTGATATTTTTGGGTTCTTCTTGAGCTAGGAAGGCAGCATGAGCACAATAATTTGCCTTTCCTCTTCTTGTTATGATTCCATCAGTAATATCACCAATAACTAAATCTGGGGGATGATTCTTGACCGTTCTTGTTGACCTCGGTAAGGAATGTTGAGCTATTTCTTCATGAGTTATCTTTCTTATCTTTGCAGGTGGTAACTGATCTTCTCCATCATAGAGAGGTAGTTTCTCAGTAGCCTTAGAACCTCTAGGACCTTCCAAAGTCATTTTTGCCACTTTAGAAATCGTATCTTCCATTTCAGCTTGCTGTCTTGAACTTCCAGCTTGCTGTTTGTCAGAATCTGAATCCTTCTTGGCTTGCTGACTTCCAGTTTCAGTCTCAACTTTAGCTTGCTGATTTGAACTTTCAGCTTGCTGTTTTGAACCTCCATCTTGCTGATTTGAGCTTCCATCTTGCTGATTTGAACTTTCAGCTTGCTGTTTGTCAGAATCTGCATCCTTCTTGGCTTGCTGACTTCCAGTTTCAGTCTCAACTTCAGCTTGCTGATTTGAACTTTCAGCTTGCTGTTTTGAACCTCCATCTTGCTGATTTGAGCTTCCAGCTTGCTGATTTGAACTTCCAGCTTGCTGTTTGTCAGAAATTTGAGGTTGCATATTTTCTCTTTCACCTGCAAATTCTTCCTCATCTCTTGGTAGATCATTGTTAGGTTCTTGAAATGTAACATCAATAGATTCTTCAACAATATGTTTATTTATATTATAAACTCTATAAGCCCTACTTGTTAAAGAATAACCAAGAAATATAGCTTCGTAGGATTTTGCATCGAATTTACCATCTTTACTAATTGTTTTGAGCATAAAGCACTTAGAACCAAAAATCTTGAAGTAACTGATATTTGGCTTCTTGTTTCTCAACAATTGATATGGTGTTTTGTCCAAAATAGGCCTGATTATAATTCGATTCAACAAATAGCATGCTGTATTCATAGCTTCGGCCCAAAAACTTCTAGGCAGCTTGCTTTCGTGCAATAGAGTCCTTGCTGTTTCTTGAAGTGACCTATTTTTCCTTTCCACCACTCCATTTTGTTGTGGAGTCCTTGGAGCAGAAAATTCATAGGAGATTCCACTTTCTTCACAATAGGCAATAAAGTTCTCATTGTCAAATTCACCTCCTCTATCACTTCTTATACCTACAAGTCTTGTATCATGCTTGTTCTCAAGTAATTTAATCAGTTTTTCAAACTCATTAAAAGCACAATTTTTAGTACGAATAAACAATACCCAAGTAAATCTAGAATAATCATCTACGATTACCAAACCATATTGTTTACCTCCAATACTTTTATAGGATTCTGGACCAAATAGATCCAAGTGCAGTAGCTCTAAAGGTTTAGAAGTAGATACCATTTTCTTTTCTTTGTGAGTACTTCTAATCTGTTTCCCTAATTGGCATGCTGAACACTAAGTAAATTATATGAAAGACCTTTAACATATTGGACTTTATCAATCGAAATATTACTATTACCAATAGAACCAATACCAAGGATTCGAAGAGTCTTACTATTACCAATTGTAACTCTTCCACCCTTCTTCATTTTGAGACTTATGAACTGAGATTTGTCTCCACACATATGTCTAGTGCATCCGCTATCCAAAATCCATTGTTTTGACTTCCCTTTAGCGGCAAGACATATCTTTTGATAACTGATTTTGCTTTCTTTCACTCTTCTGGTATGATGTTTGTCTTCTGTCAGGAGCATTCTGGTAAGCTGTTTGTAGTCTAACTGGTCCATTCTGGTATGCTATTTTCCTTTTATGATTGATTTGAACCACACACTGACTTTCCAGATGGCCTTTTCCACCACACTTGTTGCATGTCTTCCAAGGCATAGCATAGTCGTAAGGTATGCCATTTCTTCCATCGTATTTGAGTGCACCATGCTTCTTGTTGAGGTTTAAGCCAACTCCTTCTCTAACTAAAGGGACATTTGCCTTCTTCATCATTGTCTTTAAGCTGTCTTCTCCTTGAACAAACGTTTCCATCCCTTTCTCAAGATCTTTTACCTCTTTTTCTGGGAGAGAGATCAGTTCAGCTTGCTGTTTGATCAGAATGGCGTGCTGTTTGTCGGCACATTCAGCTTGCTGTTTTTTCTTCTCAGTAGATTTTGAAGACTCGGCTTGGCTAGACTCTTTGAGCTTGAATGATTTAATACTTTTATCTCTATCTTCAGTCTCTGACCGTAGATGTCTTAGTTCTTTCATGAGGGCTTCATTCCTTTGTAGAATTACTTTGTTAACTCCTTCAAATTGAACTAGTTTCTTTTTTAGATCAGCAATAAGATCATCATGGTTGATTTCAGGAGCCTTTTCAGCCATTAAATCAGAAATGATTTTCTTCAAATGAGTATTCTTCTTTTCCAACTCATTATTTTTATTTTTTAATTCCATGAACTTAATGATAGATATATCAATTGGTACCTGCATGGTTAGCTCTTCTAACATATTAGGAGAGGTAGGCAAATCAAAATTAATTGAGTTTACCTCACTAGCATCTTCTTCCGAATCCGAATAATCACTATCCACATTTTCTTCTCTTATGGATCCTTGTGAGCTATCTTCATCATTTAGTCCTACAAGCGCCAAATTCACCATATCTTCACTGGAGTCTGAATCATCATTACTCCAAGTCAGTAAAGCCTTCGATTTTCTCTTGTCTTTGAAAATAGCTTGCTGTTTTGACTTTAGCTTGAAGCAGTCCTTCTTAAAATGGCCTGGCTTGCCACATTCGAAACATGTTTGCTCCTTGGCTTTCTTGTTGTTGTTGTTGTTGTTACTTACTCTATCTCTTTTCATTCTGTTCTTCTTTTCAATCAGCCTCTTGATCTTCTTTGAAATTAGTGCAAGTTCTTCATCTGATTCTTCATCAGATACAATCAGCTTGCTGTTTGTCGACTCTGGCTTGCTGTTTGTGGAATGAAGAGCCAAATTCTTCATTTTGGCTAGAGGAGTTCGAACACCTTCAACCTGACTATTATTTATCTTATTTTTAAACTGTTCTAGCTCAGCAAATACAGCTAGGTGATCCATGGTGTCAATATTTGAAGATGATTCCAAGGCCGTGACTTTAGCTTCATAAATGAATGGTACGGAACTTAACACTTTCATGTTAATTTCATCTTGTGGAATATCCTGTAACACCCCCAGATCCAGGGTCAGGGATCTGGTCGTTACGGTCTCAATATCCATCCATAAAACCAACATAATTTAAATTACAACCTTGTGACCCAAAACAAAAACATAAAACACACCCGTTATAGTCCCAGAGATGAAATCAGAGTAACCCTCAATATTATTAATCATAAGTTTGAGTTCTTACAACCCAAAGAATTAAAATTTTACCATTACATACTCTTTGCCATCCATTGGTATATGCCATATAATAAATACATTTGATGTTCAAATGCTAACAGCTAGCCTACCGGAAGCTGCATCTTCGGCAATGGTAGCTATGACCTCAACGGTTAATCCTCTGACGGCTGACACCTGTCTATGCTAAGTACGCCTTGCGCGGCCATCTGATCTAGCTGTTGTTGTGATATAAATAAATAAAACGAGGGTGAGCAATAGCCCACCAAAAATATAATTTAACAGTGATAATATATAACAGTCCAAAATATCTTAGAAACCATATGCCATGCATTAACGGACGTAGTACCAATATAAGGTATGAGATGAAGTTACAAGGTAACTCAAAATATATTTGTTCTGAAGAAATATCTACTATGTCAAAGATAAGCAAGATATTATCAAATTTTCATAATAGAGGAACTTGCGGAAGAATATTGCAATTCCAGTTCAAACACTATTCAAACCTGCCAACAATGATAATGTTGCAGGAAATTTTCCAACATTGAAAGATGAACTAATACTGGAGTTTGACGCGCCAGGAGACATAGCATTTACACGATGATCAGTCGCATGTTATGCTCCCCACCTCGTGTTCTCTACATGTAGAAGGAAGCACCGACGGATTTACTTGTCTACCGCCCTCTGGAACCCCCCTCGGCCAACGGTTGGGCCATTTACTGGACCGGCGCCACTGGGTCACTTACGCATCTCCTAGTTCATTTCACATCCATAACTTTGAAACGTAAAGTTCCTCCCCCTTTCCCCAAGTATAATACTTGTTGATAGGACTCCACAAAGTAGTCGTATCTAGTTGGAAAGGAAAATTCACCAATATTTCTCAAGCTGATGCTTGTTAATGGATAAAAACTTGTTCCATCAATTATTACCCCTCGAGCGTTGAGGAGGTAACCAAACAGATTCATATCGATGTTTGAAAGAAACAAGATGTGAGTGACAAGATAGTTTAGCAAGTATAGGACCGGGCTGTCCAATAAATAACATCTCTCAAGTGAGGTCCCCTTATATATGTATTTTGAAGTTTGAGCGAGTATTTAAATCTTCTTATAAGACAGATTTAAATGAAGATAGAGTTTTGGGAACCTCCCCTTGATAAAATAGTCATAAAAGACTCCGATATATTTTACATAATATTCGAAGGTGAAATATAATCTTTAAATAATATAAGTCATTATAAAAAAAATTAGAAGAGTTTAAATAAATATTCCAAGAATATTTATTAAAATCAATAATAATTTAGGAGTATTACTAAATCCTACTATTGCTCGTAAGTAATCCTTGAATGAGTATATAGGAATATTTGCTAAATAAGTCTCTTCTTAAATGGATATTCAAAATAATATTCGATAAGTAAATAAGCTTAAACAAATATTTAAAATAATATTTACTAACTAATCAAACCTTAAATGAATAGTTGAAAATAATATTCATTTAACAAATAACATTCCAAATGAATATTCAAATAATATTCCTTTAACAAATAATATTCCAAATGAATATCAAAATAATATTCATTTAACAAATAATATTCTAAATGAATATTCAAATAATATTCCTTTAACAAATAATATTCCAAATGAATATCAAAATAATATTCATTTAACAAATAATATTCTAAATGAATATCCAAATGATATTCATTTAGCAATCAAAGTTTTAAAGGAATATTCGAAATAATATTCCTTGAGTAAATAGAACTTCCAATGAGTATTTTAAAAGGATATTCATTAAGTAAATAAAACCTTAAATGAATATTCGAAAGTAACATTCAATAAATAAATAAAGATCAAATGAATATTCCAACTAATATTCATTAAATAATTAAAGATCAAATGAGTATTCCAAATAATATTCATTAAATAATTAACCCAAATGAATAGTTGAGAATGATATTCGTCAACCAAATAACTCTAATGAATATTCAAAATAATATTCATTAGCTAAATAACTCCAATGAATGTTCAAAATAATAATCATTAGATAAATGACATTCTAAATGAATATTAAAATAATATTCATTAAATATTCCTTCACTGAGGTAATTCTTAAATAACGTTACTCGAAATAATAAATTTGTCGCTGGAATCCCTCCGGTTTCCACGACTATTTATATATTACAAAATATCGACTCCCGGTCTATATTTGAAGTATGAATATCATACGCCCTTCGCTAAGGGTCTTAACCAAACAATCCGGCTTATAACTGATATTTCATATATAGTCTATAAGCCAATATCAATTCAGGGAACAAGTATTCCAATATACTTTGAAAATAAACATGCATGTTATGGCATATGTATAACAACAATCATATATATTATCACAACAACAGTTCCAAGGTATTGGAAACTTGCCTGGCAATCCTGAAGGGGTAGGGTGTCTCGTGTCAATCCGGTGATCTATAAATAGTCACAATAACCTAGGTCAATCACTTAACACTTTTTAAAAGGCTAAGTATAATTATTTAAGTCGAAACACGTTTTCGAGTTATCTCGCTAAGCACCCTTTAGTGAAATTCTCTTTATTCTCGCTATGACCCGTCATTCGTTCGCTACTAAGACATGTCGTCATACTTACACTTTGTATATACTTAAGTCGTATAAATTCTAAGGTTGGTCGTTTACGAATCAAGATTATACCCCGAGATTTATCGCCCGTTTTCTAAGTCATTTACCAAAGTCATAACCAAGTATGCTTCTAGGGGTTCGTTCGCGTTTAACCTTGATTCGAACATTTTTATAAAATCGGAAAATGATCCATTCGACATGTGGTTTTCTCTCACACCTTCCTTTTTACCTCTAATATTTAATTATCAAGATTCGCCGCGGATTTCGTAGTATTAAAGGAATCCAATTTCAGTTACGAACTCGCACTTACGGTTCCGAACCACTTTTAGTAATTTAATCATATCTCCTAAACCGTAAGTCCATTTCATACGAATTTTATATCAAAACGAAGCTTGTAACATGATCTATCTTATCATGGCAGTTTACGAAGCTAGGCAGTGAGTTTTATCAACTGTGATGCTTGGTTTCTTAAGGTTAATGAAATTCGGGCATTACGACGGCTATGAATCGAACGTTTCCAAATTTTTAAATCACGACCAAACATCAACCAAGCCACACCGGGCATTCATACATCATAACCAGTCCATAATACCACTGATCTCACCACCATATACATCCTATCTCTTAAATCAATTAAATCTACTACAAATCATGCTTATATCATCATTATAATCAAATCGCATCTAAGATCACTAAGAACAATCACAAAACTCAAAGTATAATCTAGGGTTTATGAGGGTTATACCTTCCATGGAGGATGTAGAGACCTTACTAAGCCTTGATTAATCCTTGTATAACCTTAACCAAGCTTAATCTAACAACAAACATCAAGAACATTCTTAGAATTTTCGGATCTGCTATAACTCAGTTGGAAGAACATGAAAAACGAGGCCCTTACCGACCTTTTCTGAACGAGGCTTCTAAAGGATAGTTGTAGAGCATCTTCACAGCTTTACAACCATATAAAGAACACGAAATTCCATTGAGAAACGAACGAGATATGGCCATTTGAAAATCGCCACAGAAACTGTCATGAATCTGGACAGTTTGTTTCTTCAACTTGGGGAGGTGATTTCACTAGGCTATACTCATTAGATGGCCATGACATTTTGAGCGAATGTTCTCCATGATATGAGGGAGCTGTGGTTAAAGTTTGGTGATTTTTAAAGCTCTAGATATTGAGATATGAATTTTGCTTTCAAGGTGGTTCTTGCTGGGCAGTTGAGAGAAAATGGAGAGAATGGTGTTTGGCTTGGCTTCTCTTGCACTCATCTAGCATAAAGTGATTTCTCTTGGATAATATCTCATAAAGTGGCTGTGCTCCCTCCTTGGTTCTTGTGCAAGGTGTGTTCAAGAAGCTTGGTTGATATTTGTTATGTCTTTGAATTGATTTAAGTGATTTACCCACTTAAATCCTAAATTGTTTTGATTTAATCTTTGATTAAATCATTCCATCCAACTGATATAATTCTCTTCATGATTGTGTAGGATATTTAATCTTTTTATAAACTCAATCCAAAATCCATAATTCGTTCGCTTAATCGCTTAATCTCGTTGTAAATTTTCAGCGGCTTCTAGAATGTACGTTTCACTGTCTTAGTGGTTTTCGTTCTAAATCCTCAAATCAAATATAATAAAATTCTAAAATATTAAATCCTCAAATCCTCAAATTTAATATCTCCTTTCTTAAATATAATAATATATAATCCACTATCGGGTCAAATATTACACCAAAATAGAATTTGGAATTTCTGAATTCCGATATCGTTTACATACACTTATCTCGCCCCTGGATCATGAATACGAACTCAGAAATCCGTTCTGAATACTTCTATATAGCGTCGTCTAATAATATTCTTATTTCCACCAAAAAACACTATTCATGGCTTATTCTCTTTTTATTCCTTATGTTTACAAAAATGTCCTTGTTCTCTTTCGGGCGTCCCTTAACCCCTTTTTACGGAACCACTGGACTAATAACAGATACCGATCTGGATGACATGAGGATAGCTCTCCTATTTGGAATTCCTATATCTTATCTCCCTAGGAGACAGATTATTCTAATCTAAGTTGTCAACCCATTGCATTCTTCCTGACATGTAATCATTGAATCTATATCCATTCAACATTCATTCATTAGAACAGTTAATACCTCGTAGTCGGAATCACTGTTCCTTCTTTCATCAATATAAAAAGTTTTAATTCTACCGAAAATTTGGGGTTATTATAGTCTCCCCTCCTTAAAAGGATTCCGTCCCGGAATCAGGTAGAAGACAATTGGGTATTTGTTGGTTATTTCACTTTCCAGTTCTCCAGTCAATCCTTAATCAATCCCAATCCTTTTTCAGCACATCTTACTAGTGCTACAATACATCCTTTACCCTTTTCTTCAATCTCTGCTACTTTTCGTACAACACACTATCCGGGTTATGCTCTTACCCAGTCATATACTATTTTCCTTATTGGTACCGACAATGACTTCGGTATCACTATCGCGCTGTGAATTCGGAGATAACATCACTCGTAACTACGCATTTCCTGATCGTTTTAATCTTCGCAATCTCGATCAATATATAGAATTTTGAAGAATTTATTGAGAGATCGCTGTGATCAATGAACATTTGTCCTATTGCATAGTTAGTACAGAAGGTGGCCAGCCTTTAGTACTTGACAAGCAATTTAGACAAGTTATGGTACTCCACTTAGACTCCTATCACATAGACAGGTAGTCACGTAGCAGTACCTCCCCTCCTTAAAGGGTTGTTCTTCTTAATGTAGAAGAAGATAAATAAGAGAAAAGGAAAGAAAAGAAATGAATTTCAAAGAATTATAGAAAATTTTAAATATCATATTTAGAATTTTACCTCTGAACTATAGAGGTTTATTGGAGAAGAAAGTAATCGTATTCGCATTAAATACTATTTTAGCGTAATCTCACATGTCAACATGTCCTCGCTGCTCTGCCCATCATTCAATGGACCTATTCTCTTATTCGATCTTAGCATCACTTACTTCTGGAAAATCCTTCAACCTCTCAGGTTAAATCTTGGATTTCTCGCTTGATATTATTGTTACTGGCATTCCATGCCACTGGCTCTTTCATATTCATAATACTAGCACCATCAGGTTGTCATCTCGAGAGTTTGCTGGAAAAACCCATTCATCAATTCATTCATAGAACCCCTTGCTTCACATTTCATAATTATCTCCCTATCTTTTCTTTACCAATCACATCCATCTTATCATCTGATTCTCATTCACTTCTGTTATTTAACTCCACAGTCATCCTATTAGTGGAACACTCTTCACCTTTACTCAATATGCGTAACACGTTTGGGGTCAAACTTTCCTTGGTTCAACCATCTAGATTTCACTTTCTCGTTCCATGAGTCTCTTTATTACTCAATCCATCTATTCCAAATTTCCTCGACTTTTCCAAACTTAACATGAGTTAATCTTTATGTCATTTATGCTTTAAATTTCCGCTTTCCATTATGACCGATATCTCCAATGTCAATCTCATACTTTTCTAACCTCATTTCTTGGGTTTCTCAGGAGTCCGCATATCTACTTCTTTATTGATTCTCAATTCTACATTCATTTCTACCAGTCACTTGGTTTCCATTAATACTATAATCACTCTATAAACTATCATGGCATTATCATTTATTTCAAGCATCATGTCGTTCCCAAAATTAAACCATCCGAAATAAACCTGGACGATTTCTTTAACTTGGATTCAATACAATCTATCTGTCTTTCATTCCGACATTTCCACAGTTGTTATCATCTAATTTCTTAGAAGAATCACCACTACGTTAATGTAGTCCATGGTTGAATCACCATCGTGTTCATTTACATAGTGCTTTAGTATCTAATCCTACGGGTTTCATAATTGCCAAATCACCATCCCTCAGGAAGGCAAAATAACCACTATTCCTTACCCATAAGGAATACTTCCTAAACTAGATGTAATTTTCACATGAAGTAGATAAAATTGCAGAAGAGCTTCAAGCATCACAGGTATGACAGATTGGTAAGATTATTAATCATATGTCTTCAGTAGAAGACTGGAAGCTTAACTGTTTACATAATCACTTTCCCAGTCTCGTTGATTCTTTTCACAGGGGTTCTTTTCAGCATTACGACTCTCCATCCTATTATTCTGTATCTTGTTTGCACAGAAATACACCAACATAAACTTGCTTGTCATTCATCAATATGCCATTTAGCTTAACAATATCAGTATCGTCTTTGTTTCTGGTTATCTACTATCAACCCCTTGTTGGTCCAATTCTTCCTTTTATTCCCTTTATAGAAAGTCGGTCTACCTCCTGTATTCAATCATCCCTCATTACCCAATCTCCCCTCTCTCTTCCTAAAAGGAAAGCGAGTCTCTTGGGGTATTTGGTCTGACCTATCGCAGAACCTCCTAATATCGGTAATGTGCTACCGGCAACATCAGGAATCGAATCTTTACTTAAACTATCCTTATAATTGATCATCGCAGAATCATCAGAGGGAATGTAACTTCCTCTACCACATTATGACCTTCAAGGTCCTTTACATTATCATTCTGTTCCTTTGGTATGAGCATCTACAGCGCTCCTTTATGCTTAAAGTGTCGGCCACCTTATTGGCCTTTCTTGATAATAATTATTTCTTGCAATCAATGTTTTCTGGGCCTATTCCAACTTAGGGTGAAAGCATTCTCCCTTGAACTCCGCTGAATGAGAGAAAACATATTCCAATCTTTTTCCATAAGTCATTGCTTCCACTTTTATGTGTGAACTTTACTACAGTTACTCCCAATCATACCTAGGATATTTCTTATCTTAGTCCTTTCTTATTTTAGGATAATCTCCACCTTATTGGTTCAATCCATACTTTCTCATGGTTTCACACATGCTTCATCTGGCCTTGTTGTTACTATGTCATACATTCCTTACCAAACTTCCCTTTTGAAGTTCAGAACATTACCTCTTCCCTTATAAGGTTTCTTAGGTCATCCTCATCATTCCTCCTGTATCTTCTGGGTACAGGGTATATCAAACATCATCAATCAATTCTATAACAATTCTGTCTATGCACTTTTCGAGACTCCTTTCACAAATCCTTACAGGTTATTGTTACCTTGGTCAATTCAACTTATATCATCTGAATTTCACACGGTCTTTATTAGGGGTAATGCCATCCTTTGTGCATTACCAGGGTTCATCTTAATTTACGGATATTCTATCCCCGATTCTATTTTCAAGGAATAACTACATCCTGAAATTGGCAATTAAATCATATATCCTTAATAAGGTTTTCTTTTCAATCATTCTCATCTTCATAAGCTATAGGTAGCTTAATGCTAAACTTTTCTTTCAAACGAATGTCAGTCTATATGATCTTCCAAAAGACAACATATGTCTAAGTGCTCGTCCTTAGAGAACTTGGTAATGGTAGCAAGGATGTTCTGGAAGATATTGGTCGTGTTCAACGTGAATCTCTTATTATCTATTGCTCTTCTTGAGGCACTAAGCTTCAAATATCATTTATGCCTCACACTGCACTATCTCTTACAATCTTTATAACATTTATTGGTCACCATTCTTAGTCCTAATACATCCAGGTTATTTATAAAATCCATCATCATGTATCTCAATTTGTTTTACATCAAAAGTCCTCACGGTTGGCACTTGGTTAGAAGCACCCAGCTTTGTCCTTACCTTGCTGGTTAAGTCACTTGATAATCTTTAGTGACTTGGCCCCAACTGGCCATGCTAAAATATGTGCGTTTAGGGATTGTCGAATAGCATTACTTTTCTAGCAATTTCCGGCATAGTGCCTTCTTCTTTGATACCTTTTGATCTTTTCAAAACCTTACTCCATATAAGTCTCAATCGACTTCTCGGTACCGTCTCCGGTCACCTGTCCTTTATATATCTTTTCAACTACTCTTATAAATTCCATGTGCCATGAAAGCTTAACACTTCTGGCATAACAGCCTTTTCATTTAAGTCATTCCCGAAATTTCTTAGTCGGGCTTGTTCCTTAATTACACTTTCCTTTTTCCGCCAATCTCAACTTCATAATTTTTATCTCTATAATCAATCGTAATAATCGGGGTCTGTCCCTCAATCCATACGGCAGCTACCTTACCCAATCACAAGGTTCTCTCTAGTTCTCACTCTTTTCAGTGGCATCTTCTGATAATCAGAAAGACAAAGTTTGCCAAAAATGTGTCGAATTCCTTCCCAAAATTAGGGAAATTATAGTCAATCTATCCACCCACTTGTAATACTAAGAAGGTCCATTTCTATACCCGAAGAATATTTCTAGGAACAACCAAGCAGTCTTAACCATACACAGTTATAATAACGAAATGATTGACATAAAGTTGGAAATTTAACCACTGAAAAGAAACCTAATATATATTCCATATAAGGGAATTCAAAGTTTCAACTGAAACATGCCACATCTTCCCGATACATAATCGTCCTAGTAGTTGATGCCACCTAAACCTGTATGGGGTGCATCACAATATATCACACAATCATTAGGCAACATCCATGTCGGGTCGTCACCAGTTTTATCTTTTAGCTCCAGGAAGATTTTCTCACATTTCTCCTGTCCATTTAGACTTTTTAATCTTACAAATAAGTCGGGTTACGGGACTGCAATCTTTGTAAAGTTCTGAACAGATCTTGGGTAATACCTTGCGAATCTTGTGAAAATTCCCACTCTTGTTGGTGTGGTTGACCTTTCTCCATTTGAAACTGTCTTTAACTTGGCAAGGTTAACCAACACTGCTTAATATTGATCGTATATCCTAATAACTGAACGTCATTTTTAATATTCCATTAAAACTATGCCAGATCTCATACTCCGAGAACTTGGTAAACACTTGCTCCTTTAGATTTCATCTATAACACATTCTCAATTACATCTTAGCCACTGAGCGTCTTACTTGATCCATTCACGATTCATTGTCGGAATAACTTAAGGTAACTACCATGATCCATTCAAAGAAAAGAAAGAATTAATATTCCTTTGAATCACATGCATCTAATGTTTCTGGTTCATCTTTCCATTGAGTTAAAATAACCCTATTCTTGGCCTCTGACGATAGTCTTGTTACAGGTTCTATCATTGACTCACAGGTCTTGTCCTCTTGTAGGTTCTGAGATCATTGTCTTGCTTACTACTTCCATATGTAACTTTATCCACTCAGGCCATCACTTGTCAATGTCTTTACTTTCTAAGTTGATCCATTCATAAAATGGACATCTCACTAAAGAAAACCACCTCATCAATCTCAATTTGGTTTCATAACTTTTAACCTATGAAATCCGCCTTTTCATGGCAAATTATTATTGACAATATTCACACTTAACCAATTTATCAAATGATATGGCACTTATCGCCTTTATCTTAACTGCTCTTGGAGACTCCGCTCCCCATCTTTATCGATGTCTTTGATAATCATATACCACTCTAACTCTTTCCTCATTAGTCTGAAGGTCTATAAGGATCTTTATTTACCTCCATATAAGACCTCAGGTGATCCTTCCAATTCGTCTTATTTGCTGGCATTCATCCGGCATTCCGGTTATGAATCCAATATGTCTCTTTAATAATATCTCAGTTCTTTATGCTCACTTCTCTGAGCACTACAATCTTAACTCTTACTGTCTCTCTAGCTGCAGCTCTCATATCCTCGAGGGTAAACTTCCCTGTCTTTAACAGGATTCTCCTCCTCTGTTGGAACCTCTTTCAGGTCCTTGGTAGGGTACTCTATCGAATCAGCCATTCGATTGTCAGCATATAATCAAGCATCATCGCGCTGCTGCTCGTACGCCTCAAGGTCTAACGCCTTACTAGTTGGTACGAAAACGAGCTAAGTTACTATCATGATACTTAATAGTTCCCATACGGGTTTTATATGTCTGTACTACATTATGTAGTCTGACTATGAACTTGGCAAGAGTTCTTATTATCATAATGAATTTATTGTTTTAACGTCACGTCATCTCAGGGATTTATAACGCTCGCTCTGATACCATTTCTGTAACACCCCCAGATCCAAGATCAGGGATCTGGTCATTACGGTCTCAATATCCATCCATAAAACCAACATAATTTAAATTACAACCTTGTGACCCAAAACAACAACATAAAATACACCCGTTATAGTCCCAGAGATGAAATCAGAGTAACCCTCAATATTATTAATCATAAGTTTGAGTTCTTACAACCCAAAGAATTAAAATTTTACCATTACATACTCTTTGCCATCCATTGGTATATGCCATATAATAAATACATTTGATGTTCAAATGCTAACAGCTAGCCTACTGGAAGCTGCATCTTCGGCAATGGTAGCTATGACCTCAGCGGTTAATCCTCTGACGGCTGACACCTGTCTATGCTAAGTACGCCTTGCGCGGCCATCTGATCTAGCTGTTGTTGTGATATAAATAAATAAAGCAAGGGTGAGCAATAGCCCACCAAAAATATAATTTAACAGTGATAATATATAACAGTCCAAAATATCTTAGAAACCATATGCCATGCATTAACGGACGTAGTACCAATATATGGTATGAGATGAAGTTACAAGGTAACTCAAAATATATTTGTTTTGAAGAAATATCTACTATGTCAAAGATAAGCAAGATATTATCAAATTTTCATAATAGAGGAACTTGCGGAAGAATATTGCAATTCCAGTTCAAACACTATTCAAACCTGCCAACAATGATAATGTTGCAGGAAATTTTCCAACATTGAAAGATGAACTAATACTGGAGTTTGACGCGCCAGGAGACATAGCATTTACACGATGATCAGTCGCATGTTATGCTCCCCACCTCTTGTTCTCTACATGTAGAAGGAAGCACCGACGGATTTACTTGTCTACCGCCCTCTGGAACCCCCCTTGGCCAACGGTTGGGCCATTTGCTGGACCAGCGCCACTGGGTCACTTACGCATCTCCTAGTTCATTTCACATCCATAACTTTGAAACATAAAGTTCCTCCCCCTTTCCCCAAGTATAATACTTGTTGATAGGACTCCACAAAGTAGTCGTATCTAGTTGGAAAGGAAAATTCACCAATATTTCTCAAGCTGATGCTTGTTAATGGATAAAAACTTGTTCCGTCAATTATTACCCCTCGAGCGTTGAGGAGGTAACCAAACAAATTCATATCGATGTTTGAAAGAATCAAGATGTGAGTGACAAGATAGTTTAGCAAGTATAGGACCGGGCAGTCCAATAAATAACATCTCTCAAGTGAGGTCCCCTTATATATGTATTTTGAAGTTTGAGCGAGTATTTAAATCTTCTTATAAGACATATTTAAATGAAGATAGAGTTTTGGGAACCTCCCCTTGATAAAATAGTCATAAAAGACTCCGATATATTTTACATAATATTCGAAGGTGAAATATAATCTTTAAATAATATAAGTCATTATAAAAAAAAATTAGAAGAGTTTAAATAAATATTCCAAGAATATTTATTAAAATCAATAATAATTTAGGAGTATTACTAAATCCTACTATTGCTCGTAAGTAATCCTTGAATGAGTATATAGGAATATTTGCTAAATAAGTCTCTTCTTAAATGGATATTCAAAATAATATTCGATAAGTAAATAAGTTTAAACAAATATTTAAAATAATATTTACTAACTAATCAAACCTTAAATGAATAGTTGAAAATAATATTCATTTGACAAATAACATTCCAAATGAATATTCAAATAATATTCCTTTAACAAATAATATTCCAAATGAATATCAAAATAATATTCATTTAACAAATAATATTCTAAATGAATATTCCTTTAACAAATAATATTCCAAATGAATATCAAAATAATATTCATTTAACAAATAATATTCTAAATGAATATCCAAATGATATTCATTTAGTAATCAAAGTTTTAAAGGAATATTCGAAATAATATTCCTTGAGTAAATAGAACTTCCAATGAGTATTTTAAAAGGATATTCATTAAGTAAATAAAACCTTAAATGAATATTCGAAAGTAATATTCACTAAATAAATAAAGATCAAATGAATATTCCAACTAATATTCATTAAATAATTAAAGATCAAATGAGTATTCCAAATAATATTCATTAAATAATTAACCCAAATGAATAGTTGAGAATGATATTCGTCAACCAAATAACTCTAATGAATATTCAAAATAATATTCATTAGCTAAATAACTCCAATGAATGTTCAAAATAATAATCATTAAATAAATGACATTCTAAATGAATATTAAAATAATATTCATTAAATATTCCTTCACTGAGGTAATTCTTAAATAACGTTACTCGAAATAATAAATTTGTCGCTGGAATCCCTCCGGTTTCCACGACTATTTATATATTACAAAATATCGACTCCCGGTCTATATTTGAAGTATGAATATCATACGCCCTTCGCTAAGGGTCTTAACCAAACAATCCGGCTTATAACTGATATTTCATATATAGTCTATAAGCCAATATCAATTCAGGGAACAAGTATTCCAATATACTTTGAAAATAAACATGCATGTTATGGCATATGTATAACAACAATCATATATATTATCACAACAACAGTTCCAAGGTATTGGAAACTTGCCTGGCAATCCTGAAGGGGTAGGGTGTCTCGTGTCAATCCGGTGATCTATAAATAGTCACAATAACCTAGGTCAATCACTTAACACTTTTTAAAAGGCTAAGTATAATTATTTAAGTCGAAACACGTTTTCGAGTTATCTCGCTAAGCACCCTTTAGTGAAATTCTCTTTATTCTCGCTATGACCCGTCATTCGTTCGCTACTAAGACACGTCGTCATACTTACACTTTGTATATACTTAAGTCGTATAAATTCTAAGGTTGGTCGTTTACGAATCAAGATTATACCCCGAGATTTATCGCCTGTTTTCTAAGTCATTTACCAAAGTCATAACCAAGTATGCTTCTAGGGGTTCGTTCGCGTTTAACCTTGATTCAAACATTTTTATAAAATCGGAAAATGATCCATTCGACATGTGGTTTTCTCTCACACCTTCCTTTTTACCTCTAATATTTAATTATCAAGATTCGCCACGGATTTCGTAGTATTAAAGGAATCCAATTTCAGTTACGAACTCGCACTTACGGTTCCGAACCACTTTTAGTAATTTAATCATATCTCCTAAACCGTAAGTCCATTTCATACGAATTTTATATCAAAACGAAGCTTGTAACATGATCTATCTTATCATGGCAGTTTACGAAGCTAGGCAGTGAGTTTTATCAACTGTGATGCTTGGTTTCTTAAGGTTAACGAAATTCGGGCATTACGACGGCTATGAATCGAACGTTTCCAAATTTTTAAATCACGACCAAACATCAACCAAGCCACACCGGGCATTCATACATCATAACCAGTCCATAATACCACTGATCTCACCACCATATACATCCTATCTCTTAAATCAATTAAATCTACTACAAATCATGCTTATATCATCATTATAATCAAATCGCATCTAAGATCACTAAGAACAATCACAAAACTCAAAGTATAATCTAGGGTTTATGAGGGTTATACCTTCCATGGAGGATGTAGAGACCTTAATAAGCCTTGATTAATCCTTGTATAACCTTAACCAAGCTTTATCTAACAACAAACATCAAGAACATTCTTAGAATTTTCGGATCTGCTATAACTCAGTTGGAAGAACATGAAAAACGAGGCCCTTACCGACCTTTTCTGAACGAGGCTTCTAAAGGATAGTTGTAGAGCATCTTCACAGCTTTCCAACCATATAAAGAACACGAAATTCCATTAAGAAACGAACGAGATATGGCCATTTGAAAATCGCCACAGAAACTGTCATGAATCTGGACAGTTTGTTTCTTCAACTTGGGGAGGTGATTTCACTAGGCTATACTCATTAGATGGCCATGAAAATTTTGAGCGAATGTTCTCCATGATATGAGGGAGCTGTGGTTAAAGTTTGGTGATTTTTAAAGCTCTAGATATTGAGATATGAATTTTGCTTTCAAGGTGGTTCTTGCTAGGCAGTTGAGAGAAAATGGAGAGAATGGTGTTTGGCTTGGCTTCTCTTGCACTCATCTAGCATAAAGTGATTTCTCTTTGATAATATCTCATAAAGTGGCTGTGCTCCCTCCTTGGTTCTTGTGCAAGGTGTGTTCAAGAAGCTTGGTTGATATTTGTTATGTCTTTGAATTGATTTAAGTGATTTACCCACTTAAATCCTAAATTGTTTTGATTTAATCTTTGATTAAATCATTCCATCCAACTGATATAATTCTCTTCATGATTGTGTAGGATATTTAATCTTTTTATAAACTCAATCCAAAATCCATAATTCGTTCGCTTAATCGCTTAATCTCGTTGTAAATTTTCAGCGGCTTCTAGAATGTTCGTTTCACTGTCTTAGTGGTTTTCGTTCTAAATCCTCAAATCAAATATAATAAAATTCTAAAATATTAAATCCTCAAATTTAATATCTCCTTTCTTGAATATAATAATATATAATTCACTATCGGGTCAAATATTACACCAAAATAGAATTTGGAATTTCAGAATTCCGATATCGTTTACATACACTTATCTCGCCCCTGGATCATGAATACGAACTCAGAAATCCGTTCTGAATACTTCTATATAGCGTTGTCTAATAATATTCTTATTTCCACCAAAAAACACTATTCATGGCTTATTCTCTTTTTATTCCTTATGTTTACAAAAATGTCCTTGTTCTCTTTCGGGCGTCCCTTAACCCCTTTTTACGGAACCACTGGACTAATAACAGATACCGATCTGGATGACATGAGGATATCTCTCCTATTTCGAATTCCTATATCTTATCTCCCTAGGAGACAGATTATTCTAATCTAAGTTGTCAACCCATTGCATTCTTCTTGACATGTAATCATTGAATCTATATCCATTTAACATTCATTCATTAGAACTGTTAATACCTCGTAGTCGGAATCACTGTTCCTTCTTTCATCAATATAAAAAGTTTTAATTCTACCGAAAATTTAGGGTTATTATATATCCTTTCCAAGTCTCTTTAAAGAGTTTATAGTGACTTGAAACCTTGCTTGTCCTTCCTTGATTGTTTCACCATCTTTGAGCTTGAAGTTTCCAAAATCGTTCATTAGCTTGCTAAGCTTCACCTTTCTCAAAGTGGTCGATCCTTCATGATAAGTTTCCAAGGCATTCCACATTTCCTTTGCCGTTTTTAGAGAGGAGACCTTGTCATATTCAACTTGATCTAATGCATTCATTATAGAATTTCTAGCTTCTCCATTTTAACCACACTTGATAATCTCATCCATAGTGAGATCATCAACATCTTTCGGTTGGTTTTTATCATCCAGAAACTGGTAGTCTCCTTTCTGCACAACTCTTAATACCAGTGGCCTTTTGGACAAGAATGTTTCCATTCTACATTTCAACCGGTTGTAATTTTCTGATCCAGTGAGGAGAGGAGCTCTGTAATCAGCTTTTGCTTCAAGATAATGTTCAGCCATGATTGATACTTTCCTGTTACAGAATTGTTAGTATACCAAGCTCAGATAACAATTAAAAAAAACACCTAGAGGGGGGGTGAATATGTGTTTATGGCTAACAATCGTATTTTATGAACTGTTTTAAAAATTACTACAAACAGCTTGTTGTTTGTGTTTTATCAGTTTGCAAATGGTACGCTGTTTGTAACTAAAATGCAGAAAATTAAAGAACACAAGATCTTTTAGCCAGGTTCGACCCCTAAACCCCTATGGTCTACGTCCTGGTCCCTTACCAACTTGGTAAGAGAATATATTATTGATCAAATATAATACAATTACAAGATCCAACAATATATCTCCCTTACACCCTTGCTGCTTACAAATGGCTTGCTGTTTCCTGTGCTGAACTAGCTCTCTAAGCAATACTTCCCAAGTATCCTTCTCTAGCATAGTTCGACCCACCCTAAACCTTAAGCCAACCTTGTACAGCAACAAATCAATTACAACTTGAACAATACAAAGATTTAAATAGATACAACTCAACCTATGAACCCTCTGAATATATATATGCGTGTATAAAGAGGTTTGAAGGTTTAAAAGGTTTTGCAATGAAATCTTTGAAGTTGTGTGTGTATATCTTGTTTCTGCACTTTGTTGATATTCAATAATGGATGATAAGAACTGAGAAAGACCAGCCCTTATATAGGTAAACAAGAATATTTTGAACTTAAGATAGAAAGGCTCCAACGGTATATAATTTCTTGAAGCCTTTGGTAGTGATTGTTGTTTTAAACAATTTTGGAGGAGCTTGAATGTATGTATCAGTTGAGAGAGAAGATGGAGCGTGTATAGTATGAAGAATAATGTCTGATATGATGAAGGAAGCATCCCCATGTGACTTGTTTGAGTGGAGCTTAATTATAGTAAAGTAGAATGTTACTTTACTTAGTTTAAATGAAGGAATCAATTTTGTCTCCCAAAATGTGCGGGCTGTGAGTGCTGGCATGCTAGAAAATATTCAGAGGGCCCCTACAAATATTCCTAACAATATTTCCATTGCATGCTCCTTGAATTCCGAATTGTTCTTTAATTTTGTCAGACACAATCAGCTTGCTGTTTGTGAAGCTGGCACGCTGTTTGTGAGATTGGTATGCTGATTGTCCATGCATTTGGCTTGCTGTTTGTGATATACTGATTATATAATCAATAAGCTAATTTTTCCTGCAAAACCAAGTTAGTACAGTACCGAAATAACATAGCAAGTTCATGTCAGCTTGCTGTTTTGGTTCTGGTGAGCTGAACGGATAGATGGCTTTATACTTTTGCATTTCCATATCATCAACCAAGTTTCCTGAGAACATAGATATGTCTGTTTGATCTTTATCTACAGGAATTCTGAACAGTTGAAAACGGCTTGCTGTTTGTACAAATGGCTTGCTGTTTATGTATTGACTGTGTGCAACTGTCTTGCCAAACTATCACTGTATCTCAACTTTGGCTTGCTGTTAGATAGACTGATTATACAATCAGTAAGCTAGAGTATCCTGCAAAAATCAAGTGAGTACATACACAACTAGCATGCTGTTTTATATCTACTAATAAGCCAAATGGCTTACTGTTTGTGATCATCTGAACTTAGGAGTATCACTTTAATTCATAAAGTGCCTTGAATAGCTTGTAATCAAAGTCATACAACTCAGCATCTTCAAATCCAGGTGGTTGTTCAACATACACTTCTTCCTCTAGCTCTCCATTGAGAAAGGCACTTTTGACATCCATTTGGAACACCTTGAAGTTGCAGTGTGCAACATAGGCTAGAAATATCCTTATAGCTTCAAGTCTGGCAACAGGGGCAAATGTCTCATCATAATCTATCCCTTCCTGTTGACAGTATCCTTTGGCTACTAGCCTTGCCTTGTTTCTTGTCACATTTCTACTTTCATCCAATTTGTTTCTGAATACCCATTTTGTGTCAACAACTGATTTCCCTTTTGGTCTTGGGACTATTTTCCATACATTGTTTCTTTCAAATTGGTTGAGCTATTCTTGCATAGCTATTGATGTGTAAAATAACTGCAAGCGCACAGTGATTAATTGTAGGAAATACAGGACGATCCACAGAGACTACGAATTTTCAAAACCCTAATAATTAACTCAGGTGAACTAGACAATAAGATTTGAGATGGGATTTAATTAACCTAATTAGCAAAGATTATCAAATAATATGGAAGACCTTGGAATCCGAATCTGTTAATCAATCACAATTAATATCAACTCCCCCTAAAACCAATCCTCTTTCTTCACAAATAAGATATATCAATTAATGAGACAAGAATATACTATGAAACTTGTTATCTAACAATAACCTATCAAAACTTCAAAGAGCAAGCATAGGCTATGAAAGATAAATCCGGTAACAATAATATATCAAAATCACTTTGTCAATTGAACAATTAAGCACCAAGAAAAATTATGAGAATCAATTAATAGGTACAAGAAGAGATCAAAAGTAATGAAATTAACTTCATCTTCATCCTAGGGCAAGAAAATTAGCTACGCATAATTATGGAATTAACAAAACACATAATATATAACTTATAAATATGCGACTAAGCCCGGTAAAATAGAAAAAGAGATGGTGAGAAACTTTATATAACTAATAAGGTGGATGTAAACAAACGTGGACATAGAAGTTAAAGGCAAAAACAAAAATAAAATATTAAAACTAAAACATGCATGCATAAACAATGGTAACCAGCGGGTATTAATGGACGGAAACTTAAACTAAAGCTAATAACTTGAATGACAAGCGAGAGACAAAAGCAGGTAAAAGAAGTGAACGGAAAAGACTAAAAATCTTATATTAATTACGAAAACAGAGTAATGTTAGATAATAACCACCAACGAAAGAAACAAGAAAAGAAATAGCAATAATTGGTATCTAATTTGGTGTCTCAAATACAAGAGAGAAGCCCCACATATATAGGGAAAAATAATGAGCTTGGGTCCTCGATTACAAATCATATCTCAAATATAATTTCTTCAATTTCCTTTTTCTTCTCCAATAAGTATTCAATTTTTCCTCCAATTTCTTTGGCTTCAAGTATTTTCCACCTCCTTGCCTTTTTTCACCTTTTTCCGCTTAAATTCTGTTTTTATTTATTTTCCTACAAAACAATTTATTAAATAATATAATTATGAAAACGGACATAAAATAGGTATTAAAAATATGATTAATTATGGACCTATCAAATATCCCATGAAAATATCTTCATAGGTTTTAGCATCAAATTTTCTTTCTTTTCATGGTTGTCTTTCATCATGAAACACTTACTTCCGAATACATGAAAGTATTTGACTGTAGGTTTCTTTCCTGTCAGTAGATAGTAAGGAGTGTTCCCATGAGTCTTGTTGATTAAGATTCTATTCTATGTGTAGCAAGCTGTGTTGATTGCTTTTGCCGGGAAATATGTTGGTAATTTTGCATCATTCAACATAGTTCTAGCAGCTTCAATAAGAGTCCTGTTTTTCCTTTCTACCACACCGTTTTGCTGGGGTGTTCTGGCAGCAGAGAATTGTTGCACAATGCCTTCATCTTTGCAGAAATTTCCAAGAGTTACATTTCTGAACTCAGTTGATATGGGCTAAAATTAAGCCCTAAAAACATATTTAATGTGGCATTAATTAGACCCGGTATGGTCCAAACGTGGGGCCCATTAGTAGGGTCCAAACCCTTAATTTCAATATTAAATTCGTAATTAATATTGGAGGAGATAAACAGCTCAGCAATAAGAGTCAAACAAGGAAACAATATAGCTAGGAGTAGCCTCCAAGGCACCCAATTCAACATGGAAACTGATTCCTACAAGGAAGGAGTCTAGAACCTTCCTCAAGGAGGTGGCTTGCCCACCAAGTCTCCGAAAGCTGTCGGCACGACAAGGGACTCTCGAAAGGCTTATGCCAGAGAAGTGATGCACATCATTGAGAGGCCCCGAAGCGTGCGAAAACTGAGCTAGTGATTGGTTTTGATGATTCAGGCCTGGAAGGGGTAAAGTTCCCCTATGACGACCCGTTGGTTATAACTCATGTGATTGGGAACTCAGAAGTAAAACGAGTCTTGATAGACAATGGAGCTTCTGTTGATATTCTGTTTCATGATGCGTTTATAAAGATAGGATATAATGAGTCTCAACTAACCCCCACCAACATGCCTATCTATGGATTTAATGGAGTTGAATCCAAGGTTGAAGGAACCATTCAGCTGCCTGTGACTATTGGGTAGGAACCTAAAGAGGCTACACAGATGCTGAACTTTTTAGTAATCATGGCAGCCTCAACATACAATGCAATCCTGGGAAGGACTGGGCTTAATGTGTTTAAGGTTGTGGCCTCTACCTATCACATGAAGATTAAGTTTCCAACCCGCAATGGAGTTGGAGAACAAAGAGGAGATCAGAAAATGGCTAGAAGTTGCTATGTAGCTGCTTTGAGAGCCGATGGATGTCCGAGGTGATGATGAACGCCGAGGGAAGCCGACAGAAGATTTGGTTCCTATACCTCTCGATCTCGGAGATCCCGAAAAGGTTACGTATATTGAAGCTTCTTTGAAGGGCAGGTTGACGACTTTCTTACAAGAAAACAGTGATGTGGTCACCTGGACAGCAGCCGACATGCCAGGGATTGACCCCCAACTCATAACTGTGACGCCCTCCCGACTCGGGGCCTAGATCGGAGAGTCACTGACACACATCTAGATGCAAAAAACCTAAAATATAATACAAATATAACATGCTGACTGGCCCCAACACTACTATCCAAGATCTTTCACAGGTAATGGTATGAAACAAGCAAGCCATCGTCTAACTAATTATTATTACAAACCTGAATTTAAAATATATTATTATTACAAACTAGAGTTCTAAAAAGTTCTAACTAAAGATCTCCTCACTGAGCTGTTATTGCATCTACCTCGGGAGCTATCTCAAAACGGACCAACTCAGGGCCACGATAGGTGCGCTTCCTTGCAGTTTGGATTGTACGAACCATGATTCTTAGATTACTGTCAAAAGGGTTAGACAAAATAATAATGAGCCAACGCTCAGCAAGTAACTAAAGATCTTATCTGAAAACAATATAACGGGGTATCGCAGAAGATGACAGTAATTCAAAATATGACATAAATATGCTGGAAGTAGTATAAACAATACTGGTATTTAGAAATGACAGGATATTAATTGATAATCAGGATAGCAATAGATATTTTAAAACTGTGTAAAGTAATTGACATTTCAATCGGTAAACCAATTTCATTTCATGGTAAATAAAAAGTAATCATCACTTTAAGAAAACTGATTAGAGGTTTTTATTTCATAATAGACAATACGGGTGGTCAGCCCATAAAGTCCCCATACCAGACACAAAGTCCCTCTGGTCAACATAGGTTAAACTGGACACGGACATAAATCAAGTAGAATACTGGTTTATCGCTCAGTCAATATGACTTGATTATAGTGAACTGTAGGACATATATGGTCAAGAAGCAATTAAAAAGAATAAATATTTTTTAACTTTGGGTGACAGTATGGTCAAGAAACAATTAAAAAGAACTATGTTGGTCTAGGGTTTACATGTGTTGAACCAGGGTTTATCAATAAAGATTTTTGGATAAATGAAAAGTAAGTTTATAACAGGAGTATGATCAACATGGTATAGAATAGGCATGCTTGAATCAACAAGATATAACAGTTTCAATAATATGAACTTTCAGAGGAAAGACAGAGTTACTTGCCTCCGGTAGAATGCAACAGCTAACAGCTCAATCACTGGTACTCAACCATAGCCTTTCCTTTATCGCTAGGTCCTACGTCCTTCTTATCTACATAAACCATATCACTACTTTAGAATACTATACTTATAAATCATCTAATCCTAATCTACCCAATCGCTTCTTATAACGCATTATACTTATCAAATATCATACGTACCTGATAGTACACTAAATCACCTTACATACAGATAATCATTTAAACACTTAGCACATAGCACATGCATTTCACATAAGCCTTTTATACAATTTAGCAGATAATCCTAACTCATAAGCAATCATGCTATTCTGGTTTACATTTTACTATTTATAATTTCCCGAAAATCGGGCAGAGTTTCCTCTATAATATAGACTATCCCGTCGGAAGATATCCGACTCAAATTCCTACGATGGATTTAAGATCCACCTACACTTCCCAATGAATTTTATAATTTATAATAGCTCATAATCATATTACTTTAAATATGAAACTAACAATCAATATCGTCAACTAGCATTTAAACAATTATCAAGCGTAAATCACTAATTCACGTTTAGCAATTCACCAAAATCCTATAACTCATGCTTTCATTCAAGAATCCGAATTTTAGCACATATCAAATTTGAAATCTCCACTTATAAACTAATCAGTAATTACCTATCACATAAGCATAAAAATCAATTTCTCATGTAAGAACCCCAAATTTTGGATATAATTAAAACTTTTTATTATGTACTGAGGTAATGGTGAATAGTGATTACGACTACGATGTAACGATTGAGATAATGAATGAAAGGAATAGATTTTGATTCAAATGTTTTTATGCCATGAAGAATGCTAATAGTTGACAACTTAGGTAAGAATAATCTATCTCCTAGGGGAATAAGATATGGCAATTCCAAGCAGGAGAATATTCTCATGTCATTCGGATCGATAACGATTAGTCCAGTAGTTCCGTGAAAGGGTTAAGGACCGCCCGAGAAAGAACAAGGACATTGTCATAAATATAGGGAATAAAGGAAGAATAAAGAATGAATAGTATTTTTGGTGGAAGTAAGAATATTATGAGACGACACTATATAGAAGTATTCGGAACGGATTTCCGAGTTCGTATTAGTGATCCAGGAGGAAAATAAGTGTATGTAAAAGCTGTCGGATTCTGAAAAACCGCACTTTTATTTTCTCCGAGAGTTCCCTGGACACTGAAAGACTTAAGAATTTAACGAAGGGATTTAAGGAATATAAATTCGAAAGTTAGTAAGAAAGATGGAGAATGATAGTATTAATATTAAGAAGATTCCCGGTAAACCATAATTAGAAATTCGTGAGATATTCCTACGAACGATCAATCGAAACGAGCAATAACCGGAAAAAGAAACAAGCAGGGAATCAAGATACATGCATGTAGTGGTGGAAAATATCTAGCAAACCAAGTGATGACTCATGCAACTAGCATACTTAGAGATTAAACTAGTACTTAGCAAGCAAACCACTTGGTTAGCCTTAACACCACCAAATCTTCAACACTTGTCCACCCAATTTCATCATCCCTTGCATCATCACTTTATTAAAGTAGTTTTGGATGAGATATTATCCAATTACCAACACTTTATGCATTATTGTCAAGAGCAAGACCAAGCAAACTTCATTTCTCTCCATTTGTACAAACTGCCCAGCAAGAACACTCATGAGAAGCAAATTCATATCTCCATTTATAGCAATGATAAAATCACCAAATTTTAACCAAAGCCTCTCCACTCCATGGGCAATATTAGTTCCAAATTTCATAGCAATCCAAGTAGTATAACCTAGTCAAATCACCTCCCCAAGTTGGAGAAGCAAACTGTCCTGATGCTTGACTGTTTCTGGACTGATTTTCAAACGGCCATATCTCCTTCGTTTCTCAATGAAATTTGGTGTCCTTTAGCTTGTTGGAAATCTGGTAAGATCCTCTACAACTCTCCTTTAGGAGCCTTGTCCAAGAAAGCATGGTAAGGGCCTCATTTTTGCAGATCTTTGAACAGATGTATAGTAATTTTTAAGAACTAACATTAGTTTTATTGTTTCTTTGGATGATCTAAGCTTTGTTAAGGAAATTATGGACTATACAAGGCTTACTAAGTGCATACACACTCCAAGGAAGGTATAAACTTCAAGAACCCAAGTTTTTGTTTTGAGTTTTAATGGAGTTTTAGATGAGATTTGGTGATGATGTTAGTATAAGCATGTTTACATGATCATGTAGTTGTTCTTAGTAGTTATTTAGTCATGATTCAAGTCCTTGATGATTTTGAGGTTAAGATCAGTGGTTCTAGGACTTGTTGATATGTGTAAGAACCCTAATTTTTGTAATATTCTTTTTATAATATCATATGACATTGTGAATTTGGAACCTTTTGGGTCACCCATGTTGTTTAATGGAATTGATTATCTGAGAAATTATGTTGTTACATTCGCTATGTGAGATAAAGGGAAGGTCGTTGAAGGCAAGAGTCTTATTGTTAGTAAGATTTATAAAACTCGGGATTTGAGAATTATTAGAGTATTAAAAGATTCTTAGGGGATGATGACAAGGAGTTATGGATATTCGAGGAATTTACACAATTAAGTACTTAAGGAATTACAAGGGAAATCTCTACGCGACAAAATGTTATTACGAGGAGTTAATTAAGATACGATATGACTTAAAGATTAAGTGACAAGCATTGGTGGAGAAATAATGATACAAGGAAAGATATTGCATGCAAGTCCCATGCAACTAGGTTATTAGAAAAGCAAACAAGGAATGCAAAAGCAACTAGAGGAATAGTAACTAGTTAGTGCATTATTCTAGGGGACAAGGAGGTATGGTGTGTCTAGTCTACTACTAGGCTTGCCAACATGTGATACAATAATACACATAACAAATACACATCACAATTACATATCACTTTATTCAAAATCACCCAAGCAAACCACTCTCTCTCTCTCCCCATTACAAACTCTCGGCCCAAGCTCTAGAGGAGGAGGAAGAACATTTTTTCTTCAACTTCTCATCACTTACAATTCAAGATAAAATTCCTAGGTCCTCTACACTCTATAAGGAAGGTATGCTATGAATTTCAACCCCTTTCATCCACTAGTTTTTGAGATATAAATTGTTGAAGTTTAGATGAATAGTAACCATGCTTAGTTTTCTTTTAGATCTTGAGTTGTAAGGATTGTAGGGTCTCATCCAAGGTGTTCTTGAGACTTGTAAAGCTTACCCAGGGCTCCTAGATACTCAAGAAGGTATAAAACTCTAACCCCTCTTAGCCATGAATTATTTATGGTGTATAATGTTAGATCCATGGATTTTAGTATGAATCTTGGTCATATGAGTTATGGATGATGTAGATCTTGAGTTTAAATGTTGTTGTCGTGATTTTTAAGCTTGTGGTTAGTGTATATAACTCCATGTATGCTATAGAGTATGATTTTGGTGGTTTAGATGATGGTTGTGATGTGTACATAGGATTCTTGAATGGTTAAGTAAGAAAGCAAGTTTACTTTTCAAAACTTACATATATAAGGACTTTCACTGTTGTGTTTGTAGTTTTCAATCGTATCATATGCTTATGCTTATTGAGGTTATGATGAAAATTGAGATATATGCACATATATGTCTGTACCCCTTGAACTTAGACTGAAATGTTTTCTTCGGACAACGACTCTAGCAATAGAGGTCGTAGCGGTCCAAATATACCATTGACCGGGGAGCGGTGTATCATTATATCGTGATTAAATTGCGAAAACCCGAAGGGTCATTCGGGAAGTATCGTATACTTAAGTATTTATTTTTATATCATCATAAATACTCAAAAATACCTATCTTGGATTAAAAGCTTATTTAATTAAATAATTAAATACCTTTAGCACTTTAGCACTTTAATTGAATTATTTATTTTTATTGTTCATTATTTTTAAAGACAAAGCTAATCCAAGATACCTTTAGCACTTTCAAACTCGAACTCAAAACATTTTCGAAAACCCCCGGTCAGGTTTTGCTTCTTGTACGATTTCAAGAATTATCGGTCGACTGATGTCGGACCTCAACTACTCAGTTTTCATTCAAAATCAAGTTTTAAAAGAAAAAGAAAAAGGGACTCTGGCAGGTGTGGGAATCGTTGACGAACGATTCCCGGGATGTGTAAGCGGCCGTGAGCCAGGCGGTCCATCAATTATTATTCCGGCCCAAGTGTTGCCGAAGGATGATTACGGATGTAGTTTTCATCGAGGGTGATTACGGATGTAGTTTTCACCCGGGGATAGTTACGGATGTAGTTTCTATCCTTCTACCGGTAGAGAAGACCCGCGGATTATTGGACTTGGATGTGGCGACTTATCATCGTCAATCCCTGTCAGGTTTTGTAAGAACCCAAATTTTGGGTAGAATTAAAACTTTTATTTATTTAATGATGTAAGAATGAATAGTGGCTACGGCTACAATGTAATAGTTGATATTTTAAAAGAATGAATGGAATTCGACTTTATTATTTCTATGTATTGAAGAATGCTAAAGGGTGACAACATAGGTAAGAATGATCTATCTCCTAAGGGAATAAGATATGGCAATTCCAAGCAGGAGAATATTCTCATGTCATCCAGATCGATAACGATTAATCCAGTAGTTCCGTAAAAAGGTTAAGGGACGATCGAAAGAGAATACGGACAATTGTACAACCCTAAGGGAATAAGTAAAGAATAAAGAATGAATAGTGTTTTGGTGGGAGTATAGAATAATATGAGACGACACTATATAGAAGTATTCGGAACGAAATTCTGAGTTCGTATTAGTGATCCAGGGGGAAAAAGGGTGTATGTAAAAGCTGTCGGATTCTGAAAAATAGCACTTTTATTTTTCCCGAGATTTCCTTGGACACTGAAAGACTTAAGGAATTATTGAAGGGATTTAAGGAAAATAGGTTCAAGAATTATTAAAGAGAATGGAGGATGATAGTATAAATATTAAGACGTTTTCCGGTAAAACCCTAACTAGAAACGAATGAGTTATTCCTCCGAACGATCAATCAAATTAAGTAATAACCAGACAAAGAGACAAGCAGAGAGCCAAGATACATGCATGTGAAAATAGATAAGATCAAGTAACTAAGTAGTTACAAAGTAACTAGCATCTTTAGAAACCAAATCATTTTGTTAGCTTCCATGACACCTTTCCACCACAAAATCACAACACTTGTCCCTTGGATTGCATCATATATGAGCAAAGCACTTTAATAAAGTAGCTTTATGCTAGATATTATCATTAATAATGCATTTTGGACAAGGATGAGATCAAAGCAAGCAAAACAAACTCCATTCCTCTCATTCTCTCAAACTGTCCAGCAGAAACACTCTCCAAAGACAAATTCATATCTCCATTTCTATCCATGATAAAATCACCAAATTTTAACCATAGCCTCTCCACTCTATGGGTAATATTCGCTCAAAATTTCATGTCCAACAAAGTAGCATAGCCTAGTCAAATCCATGCTCAAAGTTGAAGAAGCCAAACTGATCTGTGCTTGACAGTTTCTGTCCAGAGGAGAAAGGGGGCTCAAAACCCTAGCTAGGAAGCTTCAAATCTGATGATCTAGGACTCAAAACAAAGCTTATGAAGAGGCCAAGATGTGGTAAAAATTTGAGAGACAAACTCTTATTTTTCTATTTTCTATGATTTTTACAAAAGTGATGATGAATAGTAATCCTTAGAAACTAACTTTGTTTTCTTGGTTTTCTTTGTTGCTCTAAGCTATATTAAGGTGATCCAAGGACTAGATCAAGGCTTGTTAGACTCCTAGACACACCAAGGAAGGTATAATACTTGAAAACCCTTGGTGTTATTTTAAGATCTTATGAGATTTATGGATGATTTAGTGATTAGTATGTTATTATAAGTTTAGATCCATGTTAGTAGTTGTTATGATTATGATTTGGTTTATGAACCATGTAATGGTTAAGATGAGTTGTTGATAGACTAGTCATGATGATTATCATGTGTTTGTGTGGTTGGATTGATCTTTGTTAGATCGAGATAAAGTGTAAAAATTTTGGAAAACGCGTAAACATAGCCGTTATAATGCCCGATTTTACAATATCATGTTTTGTATGCCATTTTTCACATCAAGGCCCTACTGTCCAGAAACTTTTCTGCCATGTTAGGATAGCTTATGTTATAAGCTTCGTTTTTATATAAAGATCACATGAAACGGACTTACGGTTTAGGAGTTACGATAAAATTCATAAAAGTGGTTCGGAGCCGTAAACAAGTATTCGTACTTAAAATTGAACCCCGATAAAATACGTAAAGTCATGACGAATCTTGGTAAATAAATACTAGAGGTAAAAAGGAAGGCGTGAGAGAAAACCGCATGTCAAAAGGATCGTTTTTCGATTTATTAAAAATATTCGAATCGAGATTAAACGCGAACGAACCCCTAAAAGATGACTCGTTTATAACTTCGTTAAAACACTTAGAAAACGAGCGATAAAACTCGGAGTATAATATTGGTTCGTAACGATCGACTTTCAGACTTATATGACTTAAGTATATGCCAAGTATAAGTACAGTGACATGTCGTATTAACGAACGAATGTCGGGTCGGATCGATGATAAAAGAAATACACTAAAAGGGGTATAACGAGATAACTCGAGAACGTGTTTCGATTTAAGTATAACTTAACCTTTAAAGTTTTAAGTGATTAATCCCGAATGTCTTGGCTATTTATAGATCACCAAGCTGACCCGGGACCCGCTACCACTACCCCTTACCGTACTCGACTACCAGGCAAGTTTCAATCCCCTTCTTTTAGGCTGTTGTTGTGATTGAATATATATGTATGTTTTCTGTTATAATATGCCATAGCATGCATGCCTATTTTCAAGTTATATCATTATGCTTGTTCCCTGATTGTTATTGGCTTATAAATTAGATAGCTATCGTATCAATTATAAGCCGGTTATTGTAAGACCCTCAGAGAAGGGTGTATACATCTTATTCATCAAATATAGACCGGGAGTCAATATTTCTTGACATATCGAGATTACCTCGAAAGAAAATTTCTAAGTAAATATTTTCCATTATTCGGGCGACGAATATTATTTGAATATTCGTTCGAGATTATTTATTTAACGACCCTTACTTCAAATAATTATTTGAACGTAACTATTCGACGAATAATATTTTATAATATTCATTCAGAGTCGAATTATTTATCGATTATTATTTCGAATATTCTTCTAAAGATGAGACTACTAAATGAATATTATTTGGATATTCATTTAGAATATTATTTTATTAAATAAATATTACCTTTGAATATTCATTTAGGATATTAATTACTTGATGAATATTATTTTAATATTCATCTGAAGCTTGATTTATTTATCGAATATTATCTCGAATATTCCTTTAAGGCTTGGATTACTAAATGAATATTACTTGATATTCATTTAGAATATTATTCATTAAATGAATATTACTCTTTGAATATTCATTTAAATTCCTAATTAATTATGAATATTGTCTTAAATATTCCTTTCAGGTCTTATTAATTAATGAATATTATTTTGAATATTCATTTAAATATTTATTCAATAAATATTCTCCTGATATTTCTTCAAGGATTATTTTGAAAAATACTCTGATTAAAGATATTCTTTCATATTCCTAAATATTCTTTAAATATTTTTAATTCAATAAATATTCTCTGAATATTTATTCCATACTTAGAATAACCTCAATAAGGGTTATCTTCTTCGATTATTACGAAAAATATTTCGGAGTCATATTATTATTAATCTTATATCAAGAAAGGTTCTCAGACATCATTCTTCTTTGAGTCTATCTCCCTAATAATAAGGGAACCTTACTTGGAAAATGTTAATTATCTTGTCGACATCCCGGTCATAAAGTATTCTCTTCACTCGCAACTCGGGTGCTATTGACTTATTAAGTCGTTGGTTACCTTCTCATCTTTCGAGGGGTAAGATTGTTGGAACAAGTTGATATTCGTTACCAAGCAATAGCTTGGAAGTTATTGGTGAATTTTCCTTTCCAACTAGATACGACTACCTTGTAGAGTCTTATCAACAAGTATTATACTTGGGGAAAGGGGGACGAACGTTACATTCAGAATCATGAATTCTATTTGAACTAGGAGTCGTGTAAGAGGCCGAGTAGCGCCGGTCCATCCCCTTTGGCCCAACCGTTGGCCGGGGAGAGCTAGTAAGGCGGTAGACAAGTAAAGCCGTCAGTTCTTCCTTCTACCGGTAGTAAATCTAATTTGAGTTGTACGATCTCGACTGATCATCAAGATTGGAACAGCGGGCGCGGTGAATACTCCATCATTGGTTCATCATCCAAACTTATTTATTTTCTGCAACATGATTACTGTTGGCAGAGCTGGAAAAGTGTTCATAACTGGAATTGCAATCTTTTCATGCAAGTTCTTCTTTTAATGACAATGAGAATATCTCGCTTACTTTTGATGTAGCAGATATTTCTACAAACAAATACTTTGAGTTACCTTGTAACTTCATCCTTTATATTATACTGGCAATAACTTCATCAATGCATGGCATATGATTTCAAAGGATATTTTGAACTGTCGTATATATGTATCACTTTTCAGTTATATTATTGTTGGTGGGCTTTCGCTCACCCTTGCTTTGTTCATATTATCACAACAACAGCTAGGACAGATGGCCCGTGCCAGGCGCACTCGGCGCAAGCAGGTTACCGCCGTTCGAGGACTACCCGCTGATGTCCTTGCTGCCATTGCTGAGGTAGCATAGATAGGCAGCTTTTGTTTATCAGTCTATTTATATGTAACATTAACGTTAATCAACGGCAAAACCTTTAAACATATCATTTGGCTTGTAATAACTTTTATTCGTAAACTCTGATATTATGGACTTGTTTCACTTTCATCTCTAGGACTATAACTGTTGTGTTTGTGAGTGGATATTATTGTGGGGTCACAGCATGTGATTTATTTATTGTGGACTCAAGTCAAGTATTATGAATGGATGTAAGACCGTAACCACCAGATCCCTGACCCCGGATCTGGGGGTGTTACAGGTTTTATGTTTTCTTTAAGTCCCATTCCTCCACTTTGGAAAAATGCTCTGACACTGCTTCTTAGGCCTATGTGCCAAGTTGCCGATAGTGTTCTATTTTTGATGAGAAAGATGTTGACTTCATGCAGTATCTAGAACTGCAAGTTTACTTTGAAAGCAAGGGCACGTATTGGTGCACCTTTGAAATTTATCAACGATGACAAATGATTTTATAACTGATTGTTATAAACGAGTTTAATAACTGCTAAACACATGTAATGTTATATTGCTTACCTTATACATATATTTCTTGCTGAGCTATAGTTGCTCACTCTTGCTTGTTTTCAAATTTACAAACACAACAGTTAAGAGAAATGGCAAGACCCAGACAGACTGCCCGAAAGCAGGTGACTAGGCCCGAGGCAGCAGTTGAGATTCCACCGGTAGGCCCCATTAGCCGGATTGGTTGGCAACTTTTGTTAGTACGTTTTATTTATAAGTATGACCTGTGCAAAGCAGTGTACCGTAACAAACATTCAAGCCGCCAACACCGCTTCATATCGAAGTGTTGCTGGTAGCATAAATGCTATTTAATTCGGTCTGTAATAACTCTGAAACTTTTACTTTTGCTCAAACAAGTGTATGACGTTTCTGAGACTCTAACCTGTGTGTGTGTGTGCGGTGTGAGTTTTATTGTGGGGTCGATGGCTGTTTTATATATTATGTGCAAGAACAGGTATGTTATTAATGGAAAATGGACCGTGAGCGCCTAGATCTCCGACCCTGGATCTGGGGGCGTCACAGAAATGGTATCAGAGTGAGGTTACAGTTCTTAGAAACGATAGTAATTTAAGAAAGCAACCCTAATAATAATAACAGTAATAATAACCCTAATAACAACCCTAATAATACCTAGAACTCTCATCGAGTTTGCAGTCGGGTTATTGGATATAGCCCTGACTTTAAGGCCCGTGAGGGAACTACTCCTTAAAACTTTCTTTATGGTTAGTGACCCACCTTATTTCCCTTGTGTAGATGGCGGAGATACCAGACCCTGAGGCCTATGAGAGAGAGCATGATGAGGCACTGATGCGAGATACCGAGGGTCCTGAGGAGGACATGGGTGCTGACCCTGAGCTTGGCCCCTGGATTACGCTGATAGGAGATACTGATGATGAGGATCCCGATGAGGAGCCCTTTGAGCCTGAGCCTGAGCCTGTTACCCCCTCTCCTGTAGCTACTGACGAGGAGAGTGTGCGATCTGGTGAGGGCCGTGTTGTGTCACCCCCACCCTCTCCGCAGTCATCGAGCCCTGTTTCATTGGATGGTGACTCCGAGGATGATACTTCTGGCGAGGAGGAGCTTGACCCTACCCCTACTCCTGCTCCTGCACCTACTCCTATCCCTGTCATACCACCCCCGCCGATGGACCTACCCCCGGTGTCGAGCACTGAGCACGCTTACGTGGTGCAGTTCCTGACCCGAGACCTACTTTCTGCAGAGGCCAGACTTAATGAGGCGAGGCGAGCACTAGTGGAGGAGCGCGAGGCGCGACCGAGGATTCAGGATGAGATGAGGACTGCTGTTGCTAGGAGGACTAGAGCTCGACTCCATAGGATTGAGAGGAGGAGTCGCGTGAGGATTATCGGTTTGGGAGTCCGCGGGGACGGAGTGGTCCAGGCCAGGGATGCTAGGTGTGTTGTGCGTCGTGCATTTTCCCGAGTGAGGACCTTGCTCCGTCGCGGAGCGGCACCATGATGTGTTACGGATAGCTCAGTCCTCTAGGTTCGGATGACATTAGTGTGTCGATTTTGCGGGATAGTTGACTTGTGCAGTGGTATCCTTTCTGACCAGTGGATGAGTAGACTGACCTACAGATATGTAGATGTGACTTCGGATAGTATGTACGGATGTAGCCCTACTTTTGTGTAGCCTTGACTATTCAGATGATGTACTTGTTATTGTTCCACTTTTGCTAGACTCTGACATTGGAACTATGTATTAGGCTCTAACAACCAAACATTGTGATAACTCTTGTACCGTATTTATCTAGTTTCAGTTTCCTTGATATTGTCTCAACTGTCTTACTTCCGATGCCATGCTTTACTGTTTTGATATACAACTGTGAATATACAATTTCTACAAGCCGCAACTATAACCATACTATTTTAAATTTACGACATACGATTTCAAATTGTTCTCTACAAATTTCCAAATTGTTCCTATAAAAAATTTTTAAAATAAATTTTTTCAAAAAAAAAAATTATTTTGAAGTTCTGAAATCTCGAAAACTCCTGCTAATGTTTTCACACCCCATAGCGATTTTTCCCCAAAAATGTTTTGACGTTTTATCACCAGCATCAGGTTATTAAAACTTTTGCAACTTCCACCCTTATGAGGAGGAACGATACGTTCCTGACCCGTGTAAACGCTGTCAGGTAATTGGAAAACCCTAACCCATTTCTTGTTTCATTATCAGAATCATGCCACCCAGAAGAATGAACACTCGATCTCACCCGGTCAGTTCTGAAGGCCAGGGTAGCCACCATGGGACCGGAGGCCACCACAACCATGAAGGGGGGAACGTGAACCTGAGTGAGGATGAGGGCAACGATCATAACTTGTTTGATAACTCTGAGTATGACGAAGAAGAAGCTGGTGATGACACCCGAGAGGTAGAACATCCAAGGGGAGGCCCTATGGAACAATTCATGGAACTACTTAGGCAGAACTTGGACCGTCCCCCGGTTCAGCAACCACCAGCAACGCAAATGCCTTCCGGAATTTCAAATCCCTAAAACCCCCAGAATTCAAGGGAACCGCAGACCCGGTTCAGGCAAGAGCCTAGTTGAAGGAAATGGAAAAATCTTTAGAGATACTAGGAGTCGCTGAGGGGCAGAAGACTATTTTCGCCACCTACCTCCGGAAAGGTGAGGCAAACTATTGGTGGGAGGCTAAGAAGAATTTGGAGGGAAGAGGTGTGGTGACCTGGGAGAGGTTTAGCGAGCTGTTCTTGGAAAAGTACTTCCCTAGGTTCATGGAGACACAAATGGAGCTGAAGTTTTTGGAACTAAAGCAAGGTAACATGACGGTGGCCGAGTATGGGGCAAAATTTACTGAGTTGTCAAGGTTTGTGCCGGAATATGTGAACTCTGAGGCAAAGAGGGCCCGAAGGTTTCAACTGGGGCTAAAGCAATGGATTCAGAATCGTGTGGCGGTTCTTGAGCTGACAGACTATGCCACCCTGTTACAGAAAGCATCAATTGTTGAGGCTGGGAGTGAGCAGATGCAGAAGGAGATGGAAGGAAAGAAGAGGAAGTTTGATAGTCGGAAGGGAAACTCTGCGGGTGGGAGCTTTCCGAGCAAATTTAAGCGAGGGGCGATATCCCAACCCAGCGGAAACTTTGGAACCAAGAGAGCTGAAAGTTGGAGTGTGGGCCAGAGCGGCCGACCACAGGGATCGTCTTACTCTACCCCATCCCGAGCCCTACTCCCGGATTGCAATAAGTGTGGAAGGAAACATGCGGGCGTGTGTAACCTACAGGATGTGAAGTGCTTCAAGTGTGGGCTGACAGGACATTATACTAACGCCTGTCGAGGAACTAGTAACAACACCAATGCCGGAGGCAATTGCTTCAAGTGTGGGAAACCAGGGCACCGAATGAGGGAATGTTTGTCCTCTGGGCCAGCTGCGTCAAGAGTGAGTGGAACTGCTTCGAACAAGGCCCCTACTGCAAGAACTTTTAACATGACGGTGCAAGATGCCGTGAGGAACACGGATGTGATTGCAGGTACCCTACTACTCAACTCAGTTAAGGCAAATGTTTTATTTGATTCGGGAGACACCAAGTCTTTCATATCCCTAGATTTTATATGTCAGTTAGGCCTTAAGGCTGAACCATTGAAAGACAGACTGCAAGTAGAGATAGCTAATCATGAAATTATCCCTGTTAGTCAAGTATATCCAGGTTGTGACCTAGAAATAGGAGGGCGACATTTTCGGGTAGATTTAATACCTTTTAAACTAGGAGAGTTTGACGTAATAGTAGGTATGGATTGGTTGACAACCCACGGAGCCCAGATTGATTGTGTAAAGAAGAAAGTAAGTTTGAGACTGCTAGGGGACGAGGAAGTAGTGTTTAGTGGAAAACGGCAAAACCAAAAGTTCCTGACTATGATTCAAACTAAGAAGCTGTTACGTAAAGGATGTGAAGCATATTTAGCCTATGTGAAGGATACCATGAAGGAGGCACCAAACCTACAGGAAATCCCTGTCGTTAATGAGTTCGCAGACGTATTTCCGGATGATCTTCCAGGACTACCACCTGATAGAGACATTGAGTTTGCTATAGACTTAGCTCCTGGTACGGCCCCAATTTCGAAAGCCCCATATCGGCTAGCCCCAGTGGAGATGAAAGAACTGGCCACTCAGTTACAGGAGTTGTTGGATAAAGGGATGATAAGACCTAGTGTGTCACCGTGGGGAGCCCCGGTATTATTCGTGAAAAAGAAGGATGGTAGTATGAGATTATGTATAGACTACAGAGAGTTGAATAAGGTGACTATAAAGAATAAATATCCCTTGCCCAGGATAGATGACCTGTTTGATCAACTAAAGGACGCAGTTTATTTTTCTAAAATTGATTTGAGGACCGGGTACCACCAGTTAATAATTAAACTAGAAGATATACAAAAGACGGCCTTTCGCACCCGGTACGGACACTATGAGTTCCTAGTGATGTCATTTGGGTTAACGAATTCCCCCGCAGCTTTCATGGACTTAATGAATCGAGTCTTCAAGAAGTACTTGGACAAGTGTGTTATAGTCTTCATCGATGACATCTTGATTTATTCCAAGACGAAGGAGGAGCATGTAGAGCACTTGAGGATTGTTTTGGGAGCATTGAGAGAAGAAAAGTTATACGCTAAGTTCCCGAAGTGTGAATTTTGGTTGAAGGAAGTTTAGTTTTTAGGGCATGTGATTAGCGATCAAGGCATCCTAGTGGACCCAACCAAAATAGAGGTTGTATCAAATTGGGAAGACCAACCACTCCGACAGAGGTGAGAAGTTTTATAGGGTTGGCTGGCTACTATAGGAGATTTGTCCAAGACTTTGCCAAGATAGCAGCCCCTTTGACCCGACTAACTCGCAAGACCGAGAAGTTTGTGTGGACTGAAAAATGTGAAGAGAGCTTTCAAGAGTTGAAAAAGAGGTTGGTGACAGCACCAGTACTAGCCCTACCCGATGATAAGGGAGATTTTGTGATTTATATCGACGCATCCCATAAAGGTTTAGGGTGTGTGCTTATGCAGCACGGTAAAGTGATTGCGTATGCGTCCAGACAACTTAAGGAGTACGAAATAAGATATCCCACCTATGATTTGGAATTAGCGGCAATAGTTTTCGCTTTGAAGATCTGGAGGCATTATCTCTACGGAGAAAAGTGTGAAATCTACACGGATCACAAGAGCTTAAAGTACATATTCACTCAGAAAGACTTAAACATGAGGCAGAGGAGATGGTTAGAGCTAATCAAGGATTATGATTGTGAGATCCATTATCACCCAGGGAAGGCCAACGTGGTGGCCGATGCACTTAGCCGAAAGGAGAAACTCAAGATGATAACGTCAGTGGACGAGTTGATCAAGGATTTTGAGAAACTGGAGATTGAAGTGAGGTTACCAGGGATTGGACAAGAAAGTCTAAGGGAAATAAGAGTCCAACCACCGCTATTGGAAAAGATTAAGTTATGCCAGGAAAAGAAGATAGAAGAAGATAGAATTCGATTGAGAAAATTTTGACTGGCGAGGAAATTAAGTGTGAAAAGGACGGGAATGGAGTTATGAGGTACGCATCTAGGATATGGATCCCGAACGTTCAAGAATTAAAAGACGAGATTTTGCAAGAGGCTCATAGTTCAAGGTACTCAATTCACCCTGGAGGCACTAAGATGTATAGAGATCTAAGAGAGTACTATTGGTGGCCAAATATGAAGAAGGACGTGGCAGAGTGGGTAAGTAAATGCTTGACATGTCAAAGAGTAAAGGCAGAACACCAGAGGCCCAGTGGATTGTTGCAACCCTTAGAGATACCCGAGTGGAAGTGGGAGCATATTGCGATGGACTTTGTGGTCGGACTACCAAGGACCAAGACTAATCATGTTGCCATTTGGGTAATTATCGACAGATTGACCAAGTCAGCACATTTTCTTCCAATCAACGAGAGATACACTGTCGACAGGCTGGTGGATATTTACATAAAGGAGATCGTGGTAAGGCATGGGGTTCCTGTGAGCATTGTATCTGATAGAGACCCAAGGTTCAACTCCAAGTTCTGGAGGAGTTTTCAGGATTGTGTGGGGACCAAGTTAAACATGAGTACTGCATACCATCCCCAATCAGACGGACAGAGCGAGAGAACCATCCAGACCATAGAGGACATGTTGAGAGTATGTGCCATCGATTTTAAGGGAAGTTGGGATGACCACTTGCCGTTGATCGAGTTTTCCTACAACAACAGTTACCATGCGAGTATAGGAATGCCCCCATATGAAGCTTTATACGGACAAAGATGTTGATCTCCCTTGTGTTGGGAAGAGGTTGGAGAGCGGAAGATTTTAGGGCCCGAACTGGTCCAACAGACGAGAAAAACCATCGAACTTATACGAGGACGGCTGGTAGCAGCCCAGGATAGACAGAAGAAATATGCAGACCAGAACCACAAGGACAAAGAATATGAGGTAGGAGAGTTCGCGATGCTAAAAGTATCGCCGTGGAAGGGATTGATGAGATTTGGAAAGAAAGGGAAGCTAAGTCCGAGGTTTATAGGACCTTTTGAGATCTTGAGGCGTGTTGGAAAGCTAACCTATGAACTAGCCTTGCCCCCAAGCTTGCAGCAAGTGCATAATGTGTTTCATGTGTCCATGCTACGACCTTACCACACGGACTTTCGGCATGTGATAGAATACGACCAGAGAGACCTACAGCCAGATGTGACTTATGTGGAGAAACCAGTGGAAATCATGGATAGAAAAGAACAAGTGCTGAGGAACAAGGTTGTCAAACTAGTGAGAGTTTTGTGGAGGAACCAGAATGTCGAAGAATCAACATGGGAACTAGAGAGCACGATGCGTGAAAAGCACCCCCAGCTATTTTCAACCTGATTCCGGGACGGAATCCTTTTAAGGAGGGGAGGTTGTAAGAACCCTAATTTTTGTAATATTCTTTTTATAATATCATATGACATTGTGAATTTGGAACCTTTTGGGGCACCCATGTTGTTTAATGGAATTGATTATCTGAGAAATTATGTTGTTACATTCACTATGTAAGATAAAGGGAAGGTTGTTGAAGGCAAGAGTCTTATTGTTAGTAAGATTTATAAAACTTGGGATTTGAGAATTATTAGAGTATTAAAAGATTCTTAGGGGATGATGACAAGGAGTTATGGATATCGAGGAATTTACACAATTAAGTACTTAAGGAATTACAAGGGAAATCTCTACGCGACAAAATGTTATTACGAGGAGTTAATTAAGATACAATATGAATTAAAGATTAAGTGACAAGCATTGGTGGAGAAATAATGATACAAGGAAAGATATTGCATGCAAGTCCCATGCAACTAGGTTGTTAGAAAAGCAAACAAGGAATGCAAAAGCAACTAGAGGAATAGTAACTAGTTAGTGCATTATTCTAGGGGACAAGGAGGTATGGTGTGTCTAGTCTACTACTAGGCTTGCCAACATGTGATACAATAATACACATAACAAATACACATCACAATTACATATCACTTTATTCAAAATCACCCAAGCAAACCACCCTCTCTCTCTCCCCATTACAAACTCTCGGCCCAAGCTCTAGAGGAGGAGGAAGAACATTTTTTCTTCAACTTCTCATCACTTACAATTCAAGATAAAATTCTTAGGTCCTCTACACTCTATAAGGAAGGTATGCTATGAATTTCAACCCCTTTCATCCACTAGTTTTTGAGATATAAATTGTTGAAGTTTAGATGAATAGTAACCATGCTTAGTTTTCTTTTAGATCTTGAGTTTTAAGGATTGTAGGGGCTCATCCAAGGTGTTCTTGAGACTTGTAAAGCTTACCCAAGGCTCCTAGATACTCAAGAAGGTATAAAACTCTAACCCCTCTTAGCCATGAATTATTTATGGTGTATAATGCTAGATCCATGGATTTTAGTATGAATTTTGGTCATATGAGTTATGGATGATGTAGATCTTGAGTTTAAATATTGTTGTTGTGATTTTTAAGCTTGTGGTTAGTGTATATAACTCCATGTATGCTATAGAGTATGATTTTGGTGGTTTAGATGATGGTTGTGATGTGTACATAGGATTCTTGAATGGTCAAGTAAGAAAGCAAGTTTACTTTTCAAAATTTACATATATAAGGACTTTCACTGTTGTGTTTGTAGTTTTCAATCGTATCATATGCTTATGCTTATTGAGGTTATGATGAAAATTGAGATATATGCACATATATGTTTGTACCCCTTGAACTTAGACTGAAATGTTTTCTTCGGACAACGACTCTAGCAATAGAGGTCGTAGCGGTCCAAATATACCATTGACCGGGGAGCGGTGTATCATTATATCGTGATTAAATTGCGAAAACCCGAAGGGTCATTCGGGAAGTATCGTATACTTAAGTATTTATTTTTATATCATCATAAATACTCAAAAATACCTATCTTGGATTAAAAGCTTATTTAATTAAAAATAATTATTTTATTAATTATTAATATTAAATCTTAAAATACCATTTATTAATTATTGTTCATTATTTTTAAAGACAAAGCTAATCCAAGATACCTTTAGCACTTTCAAACTCGAACTCTTTCAAACTCAAAACATTTTCGAAAACCCCCGGTCAGGTTTTGCTTCTTGTACGATTTCAAGAATTATCGGTCGACTGATGTCGGACCTCAACTACTCAGTTTTCATTCAAAATCAAGTTTTACAAGAAAAAGAAAAAGGGACTCTGGCAGGTGTGGGAATCGTTGACGAACGATTCCCGGGATGTGTAAGCGGCCGTGAGCCAGGCGGTCCATCAATTATTATTCCGGCCCAGGTGTTGCCGAAGGATGATTACGGATGTAGTTTTCATCGAGGGTGATTACGGATGTAGTTTTCACCCGGGGATACTTACGGATGTAGTTTCTATCCTTCTACCGGTAGAGAAGACCCGCGGATTATTGGACTTGGATGTGGCGACTGATCATCGTCAATCCCTGTCAGGTTTTATGTTTTCTTTAAGTCCCATTCCTCCACTTTGGTGCACCTCTGAAATTTATCAACGATGACAAATGATTTTATAACCGATTGTTATAAACGAGTTTAATAACTGCTAAACACATGTAATGTTATATTGCTTACCTTATACATATATTTCTTGCTGAGCTATAGTTGCTCACTCTTGCTTGTTTTCAAATTTACAAACACAACAGTTAAGAGAAATGGCAAGACCCAGACAAACTGCCCGAAAGCAGGTGACTAGGCCCGAGGCAGCAGTTAAGATTCCACCGGTAGGCCCCATTAGCCGGATTGGTTGGCAACTTTTGTTAGTACGTTTTATTTATAAGTATGACCTGTGCAAAGCAGTGTACCGTAACAAACATTCAAGCCGCCAACACCGCTTCATATCGAAGTGTTGCTGGTAGCATAAATGCTATTTAATTCGGTCTGTAATAACTCTGAAACTTTTACTTTTGCTCAAACAAGTGTATGACGTTTCTGAGACTCTAACCCGTGTGTGTGTGTGTGTGTGCGGTGTGAGTTTTATTGTGGGGTCGATGGCTGTTTTATATATTTTGTGCAAGAACAGGTATGTTATTAATGGAAAATGGACCGTGAGCGCCTAGATCTCCGACCCCGGATCTGGGGGCGTCACAATATGAGAATCATGTTTATGAATTGTGTTGATGCCCGGTGTGGCTTGGTTGTGTTGTTACGATTTTTAGAACGTCCGATTTATAGCCGTCGTAATGCCGAATTTTTGTTAACACTTAAAAACCAAGCATGGCAGTTAATATACGTTCCTGACCTTGGTAATATTGTGACTGGCCCTTGTAGATCTCGAGCCATAGATCATTTTGGCGAAAGAATCGAAACATTCCGACTTACGGTTTAGGAGTTATGGTCAAATTACTAAAATTTTTTCAGAACCGTAACTAAAAGTTCGTAACTTCAATTGAACCCTCGTAAAGCATGTTACTCAGTGGCGAATCTTGGTAAATAAATACTAGGGGTCATAAGGAAGGTATGAAAGAAAACCACATATCAAACGGATCGTTTTCCGATTTTATAAAAATGTTGGAATCGAAGTTAAACGCGAACGAACCCCTAAAAACCCGCTTGGTTATAACTTTGGTAAAACACTTAGAAAACGAACGATAAAACTCGAGGTATAATCTCGGTTCGTAATCGATTGACTTTAGAACTTGTACGACTTAAGTATATACCGAGTGTGGGTATGATGACATGTCATAATAATGAACAAATGTCGGATCGTATCAGTAATAAAAAGAGTTACACTAAAAGGTGTATAACGAGATAATTCAAAAACATGTTTCGATTTTAGTGAAGTTATACCTAGACTTTTAAAACGTGTTAAGTGGTTAATCTCGAATGTTCTGATTATTTATAGATCATCGAGCAGACCCAGGACACGCTATCTCCACCCACACCCGATTACCAGGCAAGTGTTCAAAACTTTGAACCTGTTGTTGTGATAATATATATATGTGATTGCCATCTTACATATGCCATAGCATGCATGCCTATTGTCAAATTATATTATGATACCTGTTCCCTGAATTAATATTGGCTTATAGACTAGATACGAATTATCAGTTATAAGCCGGATTGTTTCGGTAAGACCCTTAGCGAAGGGCATATAATATTCATTCTTAAACATAGACCGGGAGTCGGTATTTTGAGATATAGATAGTCGTGGAAACCCGGATGGATTCCAACGGCAGATTATTATTTATTTTGAGGAATGTTATTATTAAACGTTATTTATATTTCCATAAAGTATCAATTACTTGGAAATATTTCGAGGAATGTTATTCGAGTATTATCTCAGTCGAGAGATATTAAATGAATGTTAGTTTCGAATATTCATTTAGAGTTGATTATTTAATGAATATTATTTTGATATTCATTAGAATGTTATTTATTAAATGAATATTACTTTCGAATATTCAATTAAGGTTTTATGTACTTGATGAATATTATTTTAAAATATTCATTGGAAGTTCTATTTACTTAAGGAATACTATTTCGATTATTCCTTTAAAGTTTTGATTACTAAATGAGTATTATTTGGATATTCATTTAGAAGATTATTTATTAAATGAATATTAATTTCAAATATTCATTTAAAGTTTGACTCATTTATTGAATATTACTTTAAATACTTATTGGAGTCTAATTATTAATGAATATTATTTTGAATGTTCATTTAAGGAGTGATTTATTTAGTAAATAATTCTATATATTCATTCGAGGATTACTTAAGAGCAATATTATGATTTAATAATATTCCGTAATTATTATTGAGTTAATAAATATTCTTGGAATATTTATTTAATTCTTTTAAATTCTTTTTAAAATGATTTATATTATTTGGAGATTATCTTTCACCTCCAAATATTATTTAAAATATTTCGGAGTCCTACGATTAATATTATATTAAGAAAGGTCCTCAAGGTTCCATTCTTCACTCGAATCTAACTCTTAAATTATAAGGGAACCTTACTTGAGAAAGGTTATTTATCTTGTTGACTTCCCGGTCATAATTTACCCTTTTCACTCGCAACTTGGTTGCTATGGACTCATTAAGTCTGTGTGTACCTTCTCATCATTCGAGGGGTAAGATTGTTGAAATAAGTTGATATCCATTAACAAGAAAAAGCTTGGGAAATGTTGGTGAATTTTCCTTTCCAACTAGATACGACTACTTTGTGGAGTCTTATCAACAAGTATTTCACTTGGGGAAGGGAGGACAAACTCTACGTTTCAATGCTGTGGATTTATTCGAACTAGGAGTCGTGTGTAAGAGGCCGAGTCGCGCGGTCCATCACAAGGCCTAACCATTGGCCAGGGAGTTACTATTAAAGGCCATCGACAAGTGGAGCCGTCAGTTCTTCCTTCTACCGGTAGTAAACTATATTGGGCTGTACCATCCCTGACTGATCATCAGGGAGTGGGACAGCTGGCGCGTGATAACTCCAGTATTGGTTCATCTCCCAAATTGGGAATTCCCTGCAACACGTATCGAAGAGACTTCTTTCAGGTTGACGGTGTCTTCCGCAACACGTATCGAAGAGACTTTTTTCAGGTTGTAAGACTTCGAAAAATGTTAATAACTGGGATTGCAATATTTTCCTTGCAAGTTCCTCTTTATATGATAAATGATAATATCTGGCTTATCTTTGACATAGCAGATATTCCCACCTATATATGCATTTTGAGTTACCTCGTAACTTCATCGTTCATGTTATTCTGGCATCATTTCCGTAAATGCATGGCATATGGTTTGAAAGATACTTTTAAACTGTTATATATTATCGTTCAGTTAAATATTATTATTGGTGGGCTATTGCTCACCCTTGCTTTATTATTATATCACAACAACAGCTAGACCCGATGACTCGTATAAGGCGCACTCGATACTGGCGAGGACGATGAGACTACCAGAGCCGAAGAGAAAGCTATTGGTAGGATAGATTCATTCTTTCAGTACCAAATATATGGACTAGTATGACTTATGTAAATGGATGGCAAAGAGTATGTATTCATATTGTAACTCTTTTGGGTTGTAAGAACTCATAATGTGTTTAATAAAATTTGATTGTTACTCTGATTTCATCTCTGGGACTATAACGGGTGTGTTTTATATTGTTGTGTTGGGTCATAAAGATGTAAATTATTTTATGTTGAGGTAAGTTCAAGTATTGTGGACAGAATTGGAGACCGTAACGACCGGATCCCGGACCCCGGATCTGGGGGTGTTACAGTAATGGTATCAGAGCGTACGTTATAAACCCCAGAGATTAGGCGACGTTAAAACAATAAATTCACTAAGATAATAAGAACTCTTGCCAAGTTCATAGTCGGACTACTTAATGTAGTGATGACATATAAAACCCTTATGGGAACTCTTAAGTATCATGATAGTAACTTAGCTATATATCGTATCGACGAGTAAGGCGACAGACCTTGAGGCATACGAGCAGCAGTGCGATGATGCTTTATATGTTGAAGATCAGTGGGTAATTCGATGGAGTACCCTACTGGAGACCTGGAAGAGGTTCCAGCAGATAAGGACAGTCCTGTTAGGATAAGGAGCTTACCCTTGAGAAATGAGGGCCACAGCCAGAAAGACTGTGATGATTAAGATATGGTGCTCAGAAAAGTGAGCATAAAGAACTAAGCTACTAGTAAGAGAACTAAAGATTATTGTTGGATTCGTAGCCGGACTACTGGATGTAGTACCAGCGAGTAAGACGGATTGGAAGAATTACTTGAGATCTTATACGAAAATATACGAGAATCCTTAGAGACTTTCATATTAACGAAGAAAGAGCTAGAGGGATGTATGATTATCAAAGACATCGATATAGGACGAGGAGCAGAGTCCTTAGAAATAGTTGAGAAGGAGGCAGTAAGTGCCATATCATTTGACAAATGAATTAGTATGAATATTGTCAGTAATAATTCGCCATAAAAAGGCAGATGTCATAGGTTATAATTTATGAAACCAAATGAAGGTTAATGAGGTGGTTTTATTAAGGGAAATGTTCTTTTTATGAATGAATCAGTTAGAAAGTAAAGGCATTGGGGAGTGACAGCATGATTGGATAAAGTTATATAAGGAAGTAGTAGGCAAGGCAATGATCTCAGACCCTACCGGAAGATAAGACCAGTGAGTCAAGATGAACTCGTAATGAGACTACTGTCAGAGACTGAGTATAGAGTTAACTCAACTCAGTTAAATGATGAACCAAAAACGTTAGATGCATGTGATTTAGAGGAATATTAAATTGTTTCTTTGAATGGATTATAGTAGTTACCTTAGGTTTACTCCGACGCGGAATTATAATGGATCAAGTAATACGATCAACAATTGAAGAGAAAAAAAAAATGTGAAAAAATCTTCCTGGAGCTAAAAGATGAAATTGGTAATGACCAAGAGTTGGCATTGTTTAATGGAAAAAGGGAGACTTTGTGCTTCCAACGACGCTTCGCATAAAAGATTAGGATGTGTGCTTGCGCAGCACGACAAAGTACTTGCGGATGCATTCGGACAGCACGGTCCACCAGGTCGGATGGCCTTAGTAGTGCCAATTTTTGTGGAACAACCAACTCCGACGGTAATGTTCCTTCTGAGACTAGTGGTTAGGTAGACTGACATTGGGAAATATTGAATATCAGGACGTATAGGTATCAAGATTTTGTGACAGGTTTCAGTTTGAAACTGTTGATTCCCTTCTAAGGGATGTATATAATTGATTCCTCTCCAGTGGTTAAACTTCCAATCTGATGACTATTATTTCGTAAATTAGGACTGCTTATGGTTCTACCTGCTTGAAGGTTCATAGAACTATTCTTCAGGTTTCGAAACTGGTCTCCTTAATGTTACCAGTAGATGGATAGATTGACCAAAATTTCCCTAATTCTGGGAAAAACTTCAACGAATTTTGGCAAACCTTGTCTTTCTGATTATCAGAGAACATCATGGAAGAGAGTAGAAACTGGGGGAACCCCGTGAATTGGGTAAAGTAGCCGCTATATGGGTTGGTGGACAGACCCCGGTTATCGCGATTGATTGTAGAAATACAATGATGAAGTGAGATTGGATGAAAATAGGAAATGTAAGAAAGAAACCAGCCAGACTAAGAAACTCCGGGATTGACTTAAGTGAAAAGGCTGTTATGCCAGGAATGGTAAGCTTGCGTGGCACGCGGGATTGATAAGAATAGTTGAAAAGATAAAAGTAGAGGAAAGGTGACCAGAGACGGTGCCGAATAGTCGATTAAGACTTATATGAAGTAAAGTTTTGGAAAGGTAGAAAGGTATCAAAGAAGGCACTATGCCGGAAATTGCTAGAAAAGTAATGCTATTAGCCAACCCCTAAAATCATATATATATATATATATATATATATATATATATTTATTAGTGTGGCCAGTTGAGGCCAAGTCACAAAGGATTATCAAGTGACTAGACCAGCAATGAAAGGACAAAGCAGGGTTGCTTTTAAGAAAGCACCGACTGCAAGGGCTTCTGATATAAAGGAAACATTAATGAGATCGCATGAATCTTCTGCTGAACAACCCATGTTTTGATTGGGAATTCACTAGACCTTTTTTGGGATGGGGTCACCCGTACTAAAGTGACTCATGTGTATATGGTTGCCCAAGATTACGAGTAAAATGGAAGTATAGTGACTTGAGATGTATGATGTTAGGGTATCATGAATACCATGAATATATTATGATGGAGGAAAGTAAACAATGAAGGTATATGGAGAGAGTATAGAAATGGTCAGAAATTGAACAGTATGCTGTAGGAATTTTGTTTGAGGCAAGTACCTTTGCGAAGAACGATAAGCACTAAGAGATTCACGTTGAACTCGACCAATATCTTCCAGAACATCCATGCTACCATTAACAAGTTCTGTAAGAGAGCAGATAGACATACGTTGTCTTTTGGAAGGTCAAATAGGTTGACAACTATCTAAAAGAAGAAATTAACAGTAACTTACCGATCGATTATCAAATAAGAATGATTGAAAAGAGACCCTTATTAAGGATACATGATTTGATTGCCAATTATAGGATGTAGGAATTCCTTGGCAGTTGAATTAAGGATAAGATATCCATAAAGTAAGACAAACCCTGGGGAATGCACAATGGATGGCACTAACCCTAATAAAGACATTATGAATTCAGATGATATGAGTTGGATTTGCTAAGGCAACAATGACCTGTAAAGATTATTAAAAAGAGTTCTGGAAAGAACAGAGATAGAATTATTAGAGTATTGATCAATGACGTTTTGATATACCCTGTACCTAGAAAATACAAGAGGAATGATGAGGATGACCTAAGAAACCTTACAAGGAAAAAGGTAATATTCCGAACTTCAAAATGGAAGTTTGGTAAGGAATGTATGACATAGTAACAATAATGCCAGATGAGGCATGTATGAAACCCTGAGGAAGTATGGATTGAACCTATAAAGGTTGAGATTATCCTAAGATAAGGAAAGAACTAAGAAAAAAAGAAGTATCCTAAGTAGGATTGGGAATAAACGTGATAAAGTTCCCACGGGTAGGTGGAATCAATGACTTATGGAAAAAGACTGATAGATATATTTTTCTCCATCAGCAGAGCTTAAGGGAGAATGCTTTCACCCAACAGTGATGGGAATGAGGTAGAAAAATTTGAATTGGAATGTATCCAGAAAACATGGATTACAAGGAATTATTATTATCAGGAAAGGCCAATGAGGTGGCCGACAGTCTAAGTATAGAGGAATAATTACAAATGTTCATACCGAAGAAACAGAATGATATTTGGAAGGACCTTGAAGGTCATATCAGAATGGAGGAATTTACATTCCTTCTGATGACCGTGCAAGAATTGACGGTAATAATAGTTTAAGTAAAGATTCGATTCCTGATGGAGTCTTAAGCATATTACGTACCTTAGAAGGTCCCGTTTTGAGGCAAACCAGGACCATGATACAAAATTGACGAAGTAAACCATTAAATTTCCAGTCTTTTATGTAAGATGCATGAGTGATAGTTTCATCAACCTGACATAGTTACGATGCTTGAAACTCTTCTGCAATTTTATCTACTTCATGTAATATCTACATCAAGTTCAGGAAGTGTTCCTTATGGATAAGGAATAGTGATTACTTTGTCTCCCTAAAGGATTGAAACTCGTATGGTTAGCTATTAACGCACTACGTAAGCAACAAGCGATGGTGATTCATCTAAGAAAGTAGATAACAACGTAAAGATAAAGAAAGTGCTGCTATTGATAAGCTAAATGGCATGTTGATGAATGACAAGCAAGTTTGTGTTAGTGTACTTCTGCGCAAACAAGATAGAGAATATGAGGTTGATGATTCATGATGCTAAATGTATTCCCGTAGAAAGAATTAATGAGACTTAGAGAGAAGGGCAGTTGAGCCCGAGACTTATTAGGCCACCTGAGAGTTTAAAAGTGTTCGGAAGGTGGCATTTGAGCCAGTTTTACCCCCAAAGCTTATAGCAGGGTAGTAACGTGTTTCATGTGGCAAAGCTACACTAGTAAAACGCAGATGCTCAACAGATGATAAGAGTGCGAGCAGGTAGATGTACGACCTGGTCTGACTTACGTAAGACAACCTGTGGAAAACCGCGGGTAGAAAAGAATAAGTGATGAGAAACAAGTTGACAGAAGTAGATTATATTGAATCTAAGTTAAAGGGATCGGCCAGATTCATTTCAGAGAATTTAAATTGGAATAATGTGATGATTATAGAGTAAATGTAACAGGATACCAATAAGGAGGTACCAAGTGCAAAAGATATCTCAATAAAGAGATGAAGGTGAAAGTAAATAACAGAAGTAAATAAGAATCAGATGATAAGAAGGATGTGATTGATAAAGAAAATACTGGGAAAGCAACTATGGAATATGAAGCAAGGAATGTTATGAATGGATTAATAAAAGGGTTTTCTAATGAATTCTCGGGATGACAACCTGATAGTGTTAATTTATAGATATGAAAAAGCTAGTAGCGTGACATGGAATGTCAGTAACAATGGTGTCAAGCGAGAAACTAAGATTTAACCTGAGAGGTTTAAAGATTTTCCAAAAGTAAGTGTTGCTAAGGTTGAACCAGAGTACAGGTCCAGAGAATAGTGGACAAAGCAGCAAGATATGTTGACACGTGAGGTTACGATCAAATAGTATTGGATATAATTATGATTAATTTCTTCCTTAATGAACCTCTATAGTTCAGAGGTAAATTTTGAGTATGATATTTTACAATCATGAAAACCTTTCTATAATCCTTTAGAATTCTTCTCTTTTCTTCTCTTTTATTCATCTTCTTTATGAATTGAGAAGAACAACCCTTTAAGGAGGGGAGGTACTGCTACGTGACTATCTGTCTATGTGATAGAAGTCTAAGTGGAATACCATAACTTGTTTAATTGCTTGTCAAGTACTAAAGGTTGGCCCCCTTCTGTACTAACTATGCAATATAACAAATGTTCAATTGATCATAGTGATCTCTCAATAAATCTTTCCACTTCTCTATATTGATCGAGATTGCGAAGATTAAAGTGATCAGGAAATGCACAGTACGAGCGAGGTTACCTCCGAATTCGCAGGGTGATAGTGATACCAATGTTACTGCAGGTATCAATAAGGATAAGACTGAGTAAGAGTATAACCCGGATAGTGTGTTGTACGAAAAGTAGCAACGTTGATGGAAAAAGGATAAAGTATGGATTGTAGCACTAGAAGATGTGCTGAGAAAGGGTAGAACGACTAAGAATTAACCGGGAAGCTAAAAAGTGAACGACAGACAAACGACTCTTTGCTTCCTACCTGATTCCGGGACGGAATCCTTTTAAGGAGGGGAGACTGTAAGAACCCCAAATTTTGGATATAATTAAAACTTTTTATTATGTACTGAGGTAATGGTGAATAGTGATTACGACTACGATGTAACGATTGAGATAATGAATGAAAGGAATAGATTTGGATTCAAATGTTTTTATGCCATGAAGAATGCTAATGGTTGACAACTTAGGTAAGAATAATCTATCTCCTAGGTGAATAAGATATGGAAATTCCAAGCAGGAGAATATTCTCATGTCATCCGGATCGATAATGATTAGTCCAGTAGTTCCGTAAAAGGGTTAAGGACCGCCCGAGAAAGAACAAGGACATTGTCATAAATATAGGGAATAAAGGAAGAATAAAGAATGAATAGTTTTTTTGGTGTAAGTAAGAATATTATGAGACAACACTATATAGAAGTATTCGGAACGGATTTCCGAGTTCATATTAGTGATCCAGGAGGAATATAAGTGTATGTAAAAGCTGTCGGATTCTGAAAAACCGCACTTTTATTTTCTCCGAGAGTTCCCTGGACACTGAAAGACTTAAGAATTTAACGAAAGGATTTAAGGAATATAAATTCGAAAGTTAGTAAGAAAGATGGAGAATGATAGTATTAATATTAAGAAGATTCCCGGTAAACCCTAATTAGAAATCCGTGAGATATTCCTACGAACGATCAATCGAAACGAGCAATAACCGGACAAAGAAACAAGCAGGGAATCAAGATACATGCATGTAGTGGTGGAAAATATCTAGCAAACCAAGTGATGACTCATGCAACTAGCATAATTAGAGATTAAACAAGTACTTAGCAAGCAAACCACTTGGTTAGCCTTAACACCACCAAATCTTCAACACTTGTCCACCCAATTTCATCATCCCTTGCATCATCACTTTATTAAAGTAGTTTTGGATGAGATATTATCCAATTACCATCACTTTATGCATGATTGTCAAGAGCAAGACCAAGCAAACTTCATTTCTCTCCATTTGTACAAACTGCCCAGCAAGAACACTCATGAGAAGCAAATTCATATCTCCATTCCTAGCCATGATAAAATCACCAAATTTTAACCAAAGTCTCTCCACTCCATGGGAAATATTCGCTCCAAATTTCATAGCAATCCAAGTAGTATAGCCTAGTCAAATCACCTCCCCAAGTTGGAGAAGCAAACTGTCCTGATGCTTGACAGTTTCTGGACTGATTTTCAAACGGCCATATCTCCTTCGTTTCTCAATAAAATTTGGTGTTATTTAGCTTGTTCAAAATCTGGTAAGATTCTCCACAACTCTCCTTTAGGAGCCTCATCCAAGAAAGCATGGTAAGGGCCTCGTTTTTACAGATCTTTGAACTGATGTATAGTAATTTTTAAGAACTAACTTTAGTTTTACTGTTTCTTTGGATGATCTAAGCTTTGTTAATGAAATCTATACACTATACAAGGCTTACTAAGTGCATACACACTCCAAGGAAGGTATAAACTTCAAGAACCCAAGTTTTTGTTTTGAGTTTTAATGGAGTTTTAGATGAGATTTGGTGATGATGTTAGTATAAGCATGTTTACATGATCATGTAGTTGTTCTTAGTAGTTATTTAGTCATGATTCAAGTCCTTGATGATTTTGAGGTTAAGATCAGTGGTTCTAGGACTTTTGGATATGAGAATCATGTTTATGAATTGTGTTGATGCCCGGTGTGGCTTGGTTGTGTTGTTACGATTTTTAGAACGTCCGATTTATAGCCGTCGTAATGCCGAATTTTTGTTAACACTTAAAAACCAAGCATGGCAGTTAATATAAATTCCTGACCTTGGTAATATTATGATTGGTCCTTGTAGATCTCGAGCCATATATCGTTTTGGCACGAGAATCGAAACATTCCGACTTACGGTTTAGGAGTTATGGTCAAATTACTAAAATTGGTTCGGAACCGTAAGTAAAAGTTCGTAACTTCAATTGAACCCTCGTAAAACATGTTACTCAGTGGCGAATCTTGGTAAATAAATACTAGGGGTCATAAGGAAGGTATGAAAGAAAACCACATATCAAACGGATCGTTTTTCGATTTTATAAAAATGTTGGAATCGAAGTTAAACGCGAACGAACCCCTAAAAACCCGCTTGGTTATAACTTTGGTAAAACACTTAGAAAACGAACGATAAAACTCGAGGTATAATCTCGGTTCGTAATCGATCGACTTTAGAACTTATACGACTTAAGTATATACCGAGTGTGGGTATGATGACATGTCGTAATAACGAACAAATGTCGGATTGTATCAGTAATAAAAAGAGTTACACTAAAAGGTGTATAACGAGATAATTCGAAAACGTGTTTCGATTTTAGTGAAGTTATACCTAGACTTTTAAAACGTGTTAACTGGTTAATCTCGATTGTTCTGATTATTTATAGATCATCGAGCAGACCCAGGACACGCTATCTCCACCCACACCCGATTACCAGGCAAGTGTTCAAAACTTTGAACCTGTTGTTGTGATAATATATATATATATGTGATTGCCATCTTACATATGCCACAGCATGCATGCCTATTGTCAAATTATATTATGATACCTGTTCCCTGAATTAATATTGGCTTATAGACAAGATACGAATTATCAGTTATAAGCCGGATTGTTTCGGTAAGACCCTTAGTGAAGGGCATATGATATTCATTCTTAAATATAGACCGGGAGTCGGTATTTTGAGATATAGATAGTCGTGGAAACCCGGAGGGATTCCAACGGCAGATTATTATTTATTTTGAGGAATGTTATTATTAAACGTTATTTATATTTCCATAAAGTATCAATTACTTGGAAATATTTCGAGGAATGTTATTCGAGTATTATCTCAGTCGAGAGATATTAAATGAATGTTAGTTTCGAATATTCATTTAGAGTTGATTATTTAACGAATATTATTTTGATATTCATTAGAATGTTATTTATTAAATGAATATTACTTTCGAATATTCATTTAAGGTTTTATGTACTTGATGAATATTATTTTAAAATATTCATTGGAAGTTCTATTTACTTAAGGAATATTATTTCGATTATTCCTTTAAAGTTTTGATTACTAAATGGATATTATTTGGATATTCATTTAGAAGATTATTTATTAAATGAATATTAATTTCAAATATTCATTTAAAGTTTGACTCATTTATTGAATATTATTTTAAATACTTATTGGAGTCTGATTATTAATGAATATTATTTTGAATGTTCATTTAAGGAGTGATTTATTTAGTAAATAATTCTATATATTCATTCGAGGATTACTTAAGAGCAATATTATGATTTAACAATATTCTGTAATTATTATTGAATTAAACCGTGGGTCTCGATCAGATACTATAGAAACAGGAACTCCATGTCGTGAGACTATCTCCTTCAAATACAAATGCACTAACTTATCCAATAAGAATCTTTCATTAATCGGTAGGAAATGTGTAGACTTTGTCAATCGGTCAGTAATTACCCAAATCGCATCGTGATTCGCTTTAGTTCTTGGCAATCCTACTACAAAATCAATGGCAAGGTGCTCCCACTTCCACTCAGGAATATCTAATGGTTGTAACAATCCACTTGGCTTCTGATGTTCTGCTTTAATCCTCTGACAAGTATAACACTTACTTATCCATTCGGCTATCTCACGTTTCATATCTGGCCACCAAAAATTCTCTTTCAAATCCCGATACATCTTTGTACTTCCAGGGTGAATAGAATATCTCGAACTATGGGCTTCAGTTAATATCTCATTATTTAACTCCACAACATTAGGAATCCATATTCTCTTTCCAAATCTTAAAATACCTTGATCATCTTTCTGTGTACAAATCTCTTCTCCAGTCAACGTATTCATCTCACAATTCATCACTTCCTCTTGACATCTCCGAATCTTCTCTAACAACTCTGGTTGAAAAGTCATCGTACTCAGAAACTCATCTACATCCTTTGAATCATAGACTTCTAAACTTAACTTCTCAAATTCTCGAAATAACTCCTTTGGCATTGTCAATGTATTCAATCTCTCCTTTCTACTTAGCGCATCAGCGACAACATTCGCCTTTCCGGGATGGTAACTTATCGTGCAATCATAATCCTTAATCAACTCCAACCATCTTCTCTGTCTCATATTCAACTCCTTCTGGGTAAAGATATACTTCAAACTCTTGTGATCGGTGAAAATTTCACACTTCTCCCCGTACAAGTAATGTCTCTATATTTTCAACGCAAACATAATTGTAGCTAACTCCAAATCATATGTCGGATACTTTTGCTCGTGCAGCTTAAGCTGTCTCGAAGCGTACGCAATAACATTCCCGTGTTGCATCAAAACTCATCCTAATCCTTTGTGTGAAGCATCACTATAGATAACAAAATTTCCCTTATCATCTGGCAATACTAACACTGGTGCTGAAACTAATCTTTTCTTTAGCTCTTGAAAGCTTTTCTTCACACTTATCATTCCAAATAAACTTCTCATTATTTCGGGTCAACTTTGTCAACGGGGTAGCAATCTTTAAGAAATCTTGTACAAATCTTCTATAATAACCAGCCAATCCTAGAAAACTTCTCACCTCAGTAGGAGTTCTTGGTCTACTCCAACTTACCACAGCTTCGATTTTAGCAGGATCCACTCGAATTCCTTCTTTACTAATCACATGACCTAAAAATTGCACTTCTTGCAACCAAAACTCACACTTTTTTTTTTGAATAAAAGCACTTGCATTCATTAATTCATATCCAAACTCAATACATGGTTAAGAAAATATGGTGGAATGGCAAACCACTCCCCTACGTCTGACATAGAATATGTAGCTTTAGCAAGCCTATGAGCTATAGTATTCGCAGAGCGATAAGAAAACGCAACTAGCACTTGATTTATGTGCTTAAACAACTGAACACAATCCATGACAATAGTACCAAAGAAATCTCCTCCTGGCGTACCGTTACATGCACCAGCTAGTTCCAACGAATCTGTTTCTATCATACACTGATTATATCCCCTGGCAATGATCCACGACAGGGCTTCTTTTAGGCCGATTGCCTCTGCCTCCCTAGCCTTCCAAGCACCTGCAATCTTCTTCCCTCTTGCTGCTACAAACTCCGAGTTTTCGTCTCTGATAATAGCTCCCACACCTATACTTCTATCTCCTAATTCCTCTTGAGTTCGTCTGTCCTTCACTTTGATTTGCGCTTCTTTCCATTCAACAAGCATTTGACTGGCATTATTCCTTACCCCAAAAACTGATCCATTTGCTCGCTTCCAAATCCAATTATTCCTCCTGTTCCAAAGACTCCAACAGATCATAGCTATTCCAACACATTGTTCCTTCGTATATTGGTGTAATATCCTTGCAAAGATATTACCAGCAGTTTCTTGTGTAGAGCATTGGATTAAATATTGATCACCCGTTGTTTGCCAAAAAGATTTAGCAAAGTCACAAAGGAACATCACATGCACATCTGTTTCCGCTTCACCATGACACCATGGGCATGAAGCCTCTATATCCACATGCTTTGCCAACAGTGCTACATTAGTCGGTAGACACCCTTTACATAGCCTCCATAAAAAATTAGTCACCTTCTCAGGAAGTTTTAGTGACCATAGTTTCTTCCACATGTCAGAGTATCCATCCGAAAACTCTCTTTGAATCCACCGATAACAACTCTTTACTATAAACACTCCTTTATTATCAAGCAACCAGTACCACGAGTCCTAAATATCTACCATCGGAATTGGAATTTGTCTTATAAGATCTGCTTCCCTTGAACAGAAGATAGCATACAGTAAATCCTCATCCCATCTTTTTTCCTCCTCCAAAAACAAACTACTAACCTTGACATTTAATCTTTGATCGTGTTCCACTGGACTTACAAACCCATTACCTCTATCTGGGATCCATGGGTCATCCCACACCATCGTTTCCATCCCATTCCCAATTTTCCTCCTTACACCTGCCATGAGTGCTTCCAAACCTTGGACAATACCTCGCCAGACATAGCTAGGATTAGCTCCAAGTTCCGCATTTAACACATTCCGATCTGGGTAGTATCTCGCCTTCATGATTGCACTAACTAAAGGATTAGCCTCTATGAGTAGAGGCCATCCTTGTTTAGCTAGCATAGCTACATTAAATTTTCTTAACTCCTTTAAACCCAAACCTCCATATTCCTTTGGCATACACATTCGCTTCCATGAGATCCATTTCACCCCCTTGTTATTTATCCCTCCACCCCATAAAAAAGCATTCATCTTCTTTTCAATTTCTTCACAAATTGTATCAGGGATAAGAAACAACGACATCAAGAAAGTAGGGGTAGTCTACGCCGATGTCTTCAGTAACGTTATTTTACCAGCTTTTGACAAATCCTTATTGTACCATAAATGGATTTTACTTTGAACTCTATCACTCAGGAAACCAAAAGCTTCTTTTTTACTCTTTCCAACATACATCGGCATTCCTAAGTATTTCCCAGGCTTTTCTTTCTCCTGCACTCCCAAACTTTCACAAATATTCCTTCTCACCGAGACAATAGTATTGGGACTAAACACCATATCTGATTTAGCATAGTTCACCATTTGTCCCAATAACATTTCATACTTTTTCAAGATATCACGCATATTGCTTGCTTCCCCTTGAGTAGCTTTGAAAAAGAAATAGCAGTCATCTGCAAAGAGTAAATGAGATATACTCGGTGCACCTCTTGCTACCTTGCAACCATGAATCCAGCCACTCTCCTCATATCAACGAATTATCCCAGTCAAGCCTTCTGCACACAGAATATATAGATACGGGGAGATAGGATCTCTCTGTCTAATCCCTCTCTGTGGATGCACATCTCCAAAAACTTTTCCTTATAGGAAGCTGTATGAAACTATTTTGACACACTGCATAATTCGTTGAATCCAGATTTGAGGAAAGCCAAATTTACTCATCATCATTTCTAACCTCCATTCTAGTCTGTCGTACTCCTTGGAAACATCTATTTTCAGCCCTGCCATTCCACATTTTCCTTGCATTTTCCTACGAATGCAATGGTTGATTTCATAAGAAATCAATGCATTATCCATAAGGAGTCTACCTTCAACAAATGCACTCTGATTTTCAGACAGAATTGATTATAGGCACGGTTTCAACCTGTTCTTCAACACTTTTGATAATATTCGCATTAGAACATTGCAGAGAGAAATGGGACGCAAGTCAGAAACCTGTTTTGGCTGTTTAACTTTTGGAATAAGACAAACCAGGGTCCTATTCACCTGATCTGGAAGTTCACCATACTCGAGAAAATTTCTACAGAAATCTGTAACGTCCCTCCTTACAATATGCCAATAGACTTGAAAGAAACAAGGGTTCAAACCATCAATGATTTCTCCGGGTACATAGACATTACGGCATCTCGAACTTCTTCTTCTTTAACAATTTGCATAAGACTTTCTTTTTGAGTTGGAGTTATACTTTTGAAACTAACTCCATCTGGCATATTCTCCTCTACTGTTGTGGCTGTAAAAATATTATCAAAATACTTGATGATAGTATCTTGAATTGACTCCGCTGTATCCTGCCATTCTCCAGCATCATTCTTCAGCCTTTTTATTCTATTGTGCTCCTTCCTTGTAGCTACGAATTTGTGGAAGAATCGAGTGTTTCGATCCCCATCTTTAAGCCAATACTGCTTTGCACGCTAACGCCAAAAAATTTCCTATTTCTCCAATAATCGCAAATAGTTCCATCGAGCCTCATTGTATCTTCTAACCCCGTCCATATCCCGACGACATCTCAGCCTTTGCATATCCTTACGATACTGTGTAATCCTATTCTTCAAATCACTTATTATTCCACCCCCCCCACTCCTCAAGTCTTGCACTTCATTTTGCCATCTTTCTTAGGATATCACTGTTTACCTCTTCACTCCAACATTCCTGCACAATATTACTGTATTCCTTCTCCTGAATCCACATGTTCTCAAACAGGAACCGTTTACTTCGAGGCATATACACTTGCCTGTTTAGCTGCAAACATAAAGGCATATGGTCTGAAGTAGAAACTTCATGAACTTTTATTTCTGCCTGAGGAAATAAATTACTCCATGATGTTGTTGCCAATCCTCCAACCTTTCCAGAACCCAGTTATCTGTGCCCCTCCCTCTTTCCCAAGTGAATTTACCCCCTGTAAAACCCAGATCAAACAGATTACAATCCATAATTGTTTCTGAAGAGCCATTCAGCAGTGCTCGAGGGTGACAATGTCTGCCTTTCTTTTCATCATCAGTCATGAGATCGTTAAAATCTCCGATAATACACCATGGTAGCATAGACTCTGTCGATAACTTTCTTATCATATCCCATTCTTCTCTTCGTCTACTTCGTTTTGGAAAACCATAATATCCAGTATACCTCCAGCTTCCAACTTGCTCATAAGTAACTTCAAAGTCAATGAAATTACTACAGCTATTCACTATAGTAATTCCTCCTTCATTTTTCCATAAGAGAGCCACGCCTCCCCCATGACCAACTGCATCTACCGCATGACATCCAACAAAACCTAATTGTTTTTTCACATTTTCTACTTTATTTTTCTTAACTAATGTCTCACTCAAAAAAAATAATACTGGGCATGTAACATTTATTTAATTCCTTAAGGAATCTAACTGTTCGTAGGTTGGCCAGCCCACGACAGTTCCAAGCAATAAGACTCATAATTCTAGGCGGGCCTGGACCACAGGACCCGCCATATTCACGTTTTTTTACCCGTCTGTCTTATTTTCCAAATTCAGATACATATCTGTCCCTGCCTTAATTTCCTCCAAATTATCATCAACTCTTTTCCTTTTTGGATCCATCATAATCTTATTCCCTACCATATTATCCTCCCCAAGATTTTCGTTTTCCTGTTGTCGTCCAGCTGTTATTCTAAGCATATCCCCCTTATCTTGCATCCTTTCATCTCGCGTCTTTATTTTAACTCCAACAGAATTCCCATGAATTTCTCTAACTACCCCGTCTATCTCCATGAATCTCTCTTATTCCTGTCGACCACCATGGCTGGCACCTTCCACTGTTTTTGGTTTTTCCACCTGCATCCATGGATTGTTGATGTCTCTCTGGTTTCGTAACCATTTTGCTCCAGTATTAATTTTTGCAGCATTTTTTGATGGTGCTCTGAGCCAAACTCCATATGCCTTCTCAATCACTTTTTCAGGGTTCCCGTAGATAATACTGCATTCACGTTCTAAATGGCCAAGGATGCCACAAATAAAACAGAAAGTTCCCAGACGCTCATATTTAAAATTTATCCAACCCCAACTATCTCCTTCCCTTTTTATCTTTATTCTTCTTTTCAATGGCTTCTCAGCATTTATTAACACCCTAATACGCACATATTGTTTCCAAACTCCATCAAATGTATTTGGTTCCACCCTAATGAATTTCCCCATCAAATCTCCAACATTTTTCAGTATATTCTCCGATAGGAATCCTCGTGGGATATCATATATTTGAACCCACATCTCAACATTCTGCAATTTGACAGTGCATGGATCCTCTCCCATATCAAGTTGATGCAGTACCAGTGTAGCCTGTTCGAAGGACCAAGGGCCTCCTTCAATGACTTTTTGGATATCCATCTTATGGAAGAATGTAAATGAATATTTCATTTCGCCAATATCATTCACTTCCATCCCTTCTTTCGGCCTCCATAGCGATGCCATTACATTTTGCATAGCATTAAAATTAATGTTCTTCTCCGTTAAGAATCTTCCAATCAGAACATAAGTTTGCTTCTGCTCCACAATCTCGTTATTAGCCACAATAATTCCCCCTTCATCTTCCTCATCAATGACAAGCTTTGCGTAAATTTCTTCTAAAGGAATTTCCTGGCGTGCCATTTCTATATCCCAATAATCAACCAAACGAAACGAAAAAAGAACTTGAATTAAATAGATAGAAGTAAGGTATAGATAATATTAGATAAAGACTGTCATTAGAGACAGAGAAAAAACTGTCATCAGAGACAGACTCGATAAAATACTAGATACTATTCACTTATCTAATAAACAATAAGAGAAATGCTAGAGTTCCCATAAAAACTCACACTTAGAAAACTTGGCATATAATCTTTCCTTTCTCAAGGTTTCCAATGCGATTCTCAAATGCTCGGCATGCTCTTCAGGGTTTCTCGAGTATATAAGGATGTCATCAATAAATACAATTACGAATTTATCCAAATATCTCTTGAACACTCTATTCATTAAATCCATAAACACAGCTGGCGCATTCGTCAATCCGAAAGCCATCACTAAAAACTCATAATGTCCATATCTTGTGCGAAATGCAGTCTTCGGAATATCTTCTGGCTTGATCTTCAATTGGTGATAACCTGATCTCAAATTGATCTTAGAAAAGTAGGCAGCATCCTTTAGTTGGTCAAACAGATCATCAATCCTTGGCAATGGATACTTATTCTTGATAGTCAATTTCTTGAGTTCTCTATAATCAATACACAACCTCATGCTTCCATCCTTCTTCTTAACAAACAACACTGGCGCTCCCCATGGGGACACACTCGGCCTTATAACTCTTTTATTTAATAAATCTTGCAATTGAGTAGCTAACTCCTTCATCTCAGCAGGTGCCATTCGATACGGTGGTTTGGATACGGGTTCAGTTCCTGGTGCCAAATCAATCGGGAATTCAATCTCTCTATCTGGAGGTAGTCCGGGAAATTCGTCGGGAAATACGTCAAGAAATTCATTTACAACTGGAATATCTTCCATCCTAGGGACTTGTTTCTCTGTATCAACTACATACGCTAAATAAGCTTCACATCCTTGATTCAACAATCTCTTCGCTTGCATAAACGTTAGAAATTTCTTATCTTACTTCGGTCCTTGAAATACTACTTCACTACCATCTTCAGTATGCAACTTAACTTGCTTCTTCTTACACTCAATCTGCGCATCACACGCGGACAACCAATCCATTCCTAAAATGACATCAAACTCTCCCAAGTTAAATGGTAATAAATCCACGTAGAAAAGAAATCCTCCAATCTCAATATTACAGTTAGGACAATCTCGGTCTATGGAAATCTTATCCTGATTAGCAACTTCTACTACTAATGCCTTTTCTAATGGACGAATCTCACAGTGCAATTTATCCAGAAATCTCTCAGATATAAAGGATCTAGTTGCTCCAGAATCAATTAAAACTTTAGCTTCAAAAGAGTTAATAGGAAGCGTACCTGCAACCACATCGGTATCATTAACAGCTTCTTTGATAGACATGTTGAAAGTACGGGCTCTGGGCTGAGGTGCTTGATACGACATTTATCGCGGTGCTGGTGGTGCGGTGATCCTCAAAACATTAGCTGTCTGGACAGGTTCCTTACAGTTCTTAGCAATATGGCCAATCTTGCCACACTTATAACAAGTCAATCCTACTGGCTTCACTTTCGGACATTCTTGAGCATAGTGTCCTTTCTTCCCACATTTGTAGCAAACTATATTAGGCTTATTACAAATACCCGGGTGCTTTCTTCCATAAATTTTGCAGTCTGGTAATTCCGGTCTTGTTATAGCCTGAGGGTTTACTCCTTGGGATCTACGGTTTTGTCCTCCGTTACCACCTCCAAACTTCTGAAAATTTCTCTGTCCTCCTTGTCGATTTCCAAACCTTCTTCTGTTCGGAAAAATCTTCTGACCTTCTGTCTCTTGGCTCTTCTCTACTTTCTCAAACTTCCTCTTCTTACCAGCTTTCTCCTTCTGGTTCAAATCACTTTCCCCTTCTATAATCATTGCCTTCTGCACAACAGCAGAATAGGTTCTTAACTCGAACGCAGCAACTCTACTTCTTAACCAGGGCTTTAACCCATGCTGAAATTTCTTAGCCTTGCTAGCTTCGTTTCCTACATACTGGGGTGCAAATCTAGATAACTCAATAAACTTAGCTTCATATTCCGTGACAGTCATTCCTTCTTGTTTCAATTCCATAAACTGAATCTCCAACTGGTCTTGTAAATAACCTGGCAGATATTTTTCATTAAACAATTCTACAAATCTTGGCCACGTAATCGCATTTCCTTCTGCGGTCTTAACAGACTCCCACCAAAAATTCGCTTCCGCCCTCAAATAAAAACTGGCAAACTCCACCTTCTGAACCTCATCGACCCTAATTAACGTGAAAGAATTCTCGATATCCATCAACCAAGATTTAGCTTCAACAGGGTTCAAGGTACCTTTAAACTCAGGTGGGTGAACAGCTTGAAAAGATTTAAAAGTTGTAGCAGGTTGGGCAGCTTGGTGCTGTTGGTGTTAAACAAAAGCAGCAGTTTGTTGTTGAAGTAATTGGAACATCTGGGCCATGGTAGGGTTATCTTGATTTTGTTGGTCTTGGTTATCATTGTTGGTAGCTTGACGGTTTCTTCTAGGAGGCATCTTTCTGATAAGAAGGTAAACAGTTGGTAAACAACAAGTAGGTATATATTCAAAAGAAATAGGATTCCTCCGTCTGGTACCAATAGACGATCGGTTCCAATAAATCAGTATGATATGGGTACAGTTGTAAATTATGCAACAGGGTTTATATGAACAGGTCAATAAGTTATGGAAATACGGTATGTAAAGACAGTATGTTAAAAGTGGTAAGTAAAGCAATGAACACAGGGATATATGAAATATGCATACGTCACTAAGACGAAAATGATCCAACATCATAAAAGTTAAGGGCATTCAGCCCTTCTACATCCGAACTGAAATAAACAAAATAAAATAACAACAATCCATCTACTAGCACTAGGAAAACTGGAAAACATCCTAGACTAGTAGTAATCACAACTAACACTAGTGGGCTCTACCGAATGTCCCACTCACCGACCATCTCCACAACAGTAGTCTAGTCACGAGAACCTCGGGTCTCGCCAAGCTCACACAACGTCCAACAAATCACACTCGAAAGTCTACGGGCCTCGGCTAGTACATCATGTGTAATAGGGTTTCGGTGTAAACGGTGCCTAACAGCATCCTCCAACATCCTGATACGTCCCCTCCAATCAATAGTAGTCAAATCTACTCGAAGTTGCGCCTCCACTTTCATCTTCTCAATAAGTTCCTTCAACTCTACATTCTGACCTGCTAGACTCTCGCACTTGCGAACCATATCCTCGAAGGTAGGCTTAGGTACTGGCTCGAGAAGTGAAAAAGATCCGATAGAGGACTCGCCGTGCTCTGTGACAGATGGGGTCACAACTTTTACTGAGACTGGAACAGGCACGGTATCGGTAACAAGCTCAAACACAGGTACAAACTCAGTGGTAGGGACAGGAATATCGGCACGGGTTGTGGGACTCTCAACCTCAGACTCGGATATAACCTCAGTATCAGATTCAATCTCCGCATCAGCATCAGACATAATCTCCGAAGGATCGGACTCCTCGGATGAGCTATCAAAATTGGGATGTAACGGGGCATCCTCGTCCAACTCCATCTCCTGTAGTAATAATATATATATATATATATATATATATATATACACGCATAATATAAACGAGTTAAGTTATGTTAGTCCTAATAATCTATCGCGAAGGGAAAACCTAAACCTATAATCACTCCCTACATCTATCACTCTTAAATCCTAATTGTATATACTTCTTTTATTAGTGATCCTAAATTCCTCGCTTGTTTCAGTGACCAAAACCCGTAGCCCAGATACCAACCTGTGACGCCCTCCCGACCCGGGGCCTAGATCGGAGAATCACTTACACACATCTAGATGCAAACAACCTAAAATATAATAAAAATATAACATGTTGACTGGCCCCAACACTACTATCCAAGATCTTTCACAGGTAATGGTATGAAACAAGCAAGCCATCATCTAACTAATTATTATTACAAACCTGAATTTAAAATATATTATTATTACAAACCAGAGTTATCAAAATTTCTACTGCCAGTTCTCATATCTAACTAAAGATCTCCTCACTGAGCTGTTATTGCATCTACCTCGGGAGCTATCTCAAAACGGACCAACTCAGGGCCACGGTAGGTGCGCTTCCTTGCGGTTTGGATTGTACGAACCATGATTCTTAGATTACTGTCAAAAGGGTTAGACAAAATAATAATGAGCCAACGCTCAGCAAGTAACTAAAGATCTTATCTGAAAACAATATAATGGGGTATCGCAGAAGATGACAGTAATTCAAAATATGACATAAATATGCTGGAAGCAGTATAAACAATACTGGTATTTAGAAATGACAGGATATTAACTGATAATCAGGATAGCAATAGATATTTTAAAACTTTGTAAAGTAATTGACATTTCAATCGGTAAAACAATTTCATTTCATGGTAAATAAAAAGTAATCATCACTTTAAGAAAACTAATTGGAGGTTTATATTTCATAATAGACAATACGGGTGATCAGCCTATAAAGTCCCCATACCGGACACAAAGTCCCTCTGGTCATCATTTCCTTTCATTAGGATAGCTTGGGTTCCCAAGAGGCAACACATTGGCCTATAAAGGTGTCTAACTGAACAGACCAGAACTACACTACTACATACATAAATCGACGGAACCAGCATTACCCTTTCGCCCCGTCTCTCCAATCGTCAGGAATCCGTGGAAACCATTTAGATGGAGTTCCTAAAATTTTTATAAAAATCTTATTTAAAAACATTAAGCTTTGCAAAACTCTTTTTAACTTTATAAAACATTTTAATATTTAATCTTTTCGAAAACCTTTACTTTGAAGCACCTTCAACTCTCTGATAATAGATCAGCCCAGTCTAAGTAACTTCAAAATATTTTAAGAAAAACAACTCATTTTGATTTGCAGTGATAAAAGTCAAAGGGTTTGACTAAGTTTTCTGACATCAATGAAATAGGGATACAAGTCTGAATCAAGAAGATGTAGACTCAAAGGTATCAAATTAATTGATCAGATCTTAAGTTTAAGGTATAATATTAAAGGCAATTATGTTCTTGGATCAGTGTTTAGCTCATGAAGAAGTTTATGTGTTTTAGGGTCAACATAGGTTAAATTGGACACGGACATAAATCAAGTAGAATACTAGTTTATCGGTCAGTCCATATGACTTGATTATAGTGAATTGTAGGACATATATGGCCATGAAGCAATTAAAATAATTAGTATTGTTTAACTCTGGGTGACAGTATGGTGAAGAAGCAATTAAAAAGAATAATGCTGGTCTAGGGTTTACATGTGTTGAACCAGGGTTTATCAATAAAGATTTTTGGATACATGCAAAGGTAAGTTTATAACAGGAGTATGATCAACATGGTATAGAATAGGCATGCTTGAATCAACAAGATATAATAGTTTCAATAATATGATCTTTTAGAGGAAAGACAGGGTTACTTGCCTCCGGTAGAATGCAACAGCTAACAGCTCAGTCATTGGTACTCAACCTTAGCCTTTCCTTTATCGCTAGGTCCTACGTCCTTCTTAGCTACATAAACCATATCACTACTTTAGAATACTATACTTCTAAATCGTCTAATCCTAATCTACCCAATCGCTTCTTATAATGCATTATACTTATCATATATCATACGTACCTGATAGTACACTAAATCACCTTACACACAGATAATCATTTAAACACTTAGCACATAGCACATGCATTTCACATAAGCCTTTTATACACTTTACCAGATAATCCTAACTCATAAGCAATCATGCTATTCTGGTTTACATTTTACTATTTATAATTTCCCGAAAATCGGACAGAGTTTCCTCTATAATATAGACTATCCCGTCGGAAGATATCCGACTCAAATTCACAATCAAATTCCTACGATGGATTTAAGATCCACCTACACTTCCCAATGGATTTTATAATTTAAAATAGCTCATAATCATATTACTTTAAATATGAAACTAACAATCAATATCGTCAACTAGCATTGAAACAATTATCAAGCGTAAATCACTAATTCACGTTTAGCAATTCACCAAAATCCTATAACTCATGCTTTCATTCAAGAATCTGAATTTTAGCACATATCAAATTTGAAAACTCCACTTATAAACTAATCAGTAATTACATATCACATAAGCATAAAAATCAATTTCTCAACACTAGCTATAATTTATGAAATTCGGATAAATCCAATTATTAGAAAAATTCGAATTAATTCTTAATAAATCACAAAAATCATAGAATTCATATCTCAATCAAGAATTCGAATTATTAACTTATATACATTCTGAAAATTATACTTAGCAACTAATCATCAAGATTATCTTTTAATTATTATCTTAATAATTTACAAAAATTCGAATATTTCATGAAATATATACAAAAATTTGAATTACACATAAATAATTCAAGATCTCACACATGCAGCTCTGTAAATTCACATAATCCATTAATAAAATTCGAAACTTATCATTACACATCAAGAACATCTCTAATTACAAGAATCAAACCTTAAGATTTATATTTATACATATATTAATTCGAATAAATCAGAAAAATACAAAACTCTTGCATGCAATTAGTTTAACACTCATATATATACTCTACATCACTTATAGAGGCTGTACAACCAACTACCTCCCACCGCCGGTTGGTCGATGATCGGAAAACTCCATGGCCACCGGAGGGTTTTATCAAAAACTCAAAAACACATACCAAACTTCTTTAAAACTCGATTTCTACCTATAATTAACATTACCTAGCTGTTTAAACATCAAATCAATGGCTATACAGGCTTGCATGCGACTCCCGAATCATATACATACATGCAGCCTTATATATACACATAAAGACTCCACAAAAACATAAACTCGTCATTAACTAAGCACAAGGATTGTATATGGGTGATTAGAACAGCAATTTATCATGGTTTTGAGCTTGAAAAATGAAAAATGAATGAAGAAAAGTGAGAGAGAGTACCCAGCTAATGAAGCTCGCGAACAAAGAAGAAGAATGAGGCTGGGTGGTGTTTTATAAAGCTAGGGGCAGTGTGGTCATTTGGCAAAAAGCTGAAAATCTACTTTCTTTTAAAAACTGATTTTTAATCCTTTTAAATCAAAATAAATTAGGGAATTAGGAAAAATATAATTTTTAAAATTTTAAAACAAATTTTATGAAATTACAAGGCTCCCCATATTTTTAAAATAATATTTGGCTCAAAAATGAATTTTATATGAATTTTTGAAATAAAGGCTCTTTAAAAGAAATAAAGCTTTTTAAATCATTTTAAAATATCAAAACTCACAATTAAATATCCACACTAATTTTACAAACTAAATCTTGTCTCAAAGATGACAATGCAAGAGATTTCATAATTTAAATCAACTCTAATGATTTTATATGATTTTCGAAAGATTAAAAATGCAATTTAAAAATACTTTTAATGCTTTAAAAATATGAATAAAATTCCATGGACATGTACGACACATAATCACATAAACATGATTTCACATATACCTTGACTTCACAAAATTTATCTATCACATAATTCACATAATTTCCACATTTAGCAATTAAATAAGCATTTATAAATTGTGAAAAATTCTAGGTCGTTATAGTAACTCACAAGTTGAATGTCGATCCAAAGCAGAAAACAATAAAGCAGAAGAAGAGAAATTTTGCTCCTGAAAGGTAAGAGGCCATTAAGCAAGAAGTTGACGAGCTCTTAGAAGCTGGGTTCATTGAGGAGATTCAGTTCCCCGAGTGGTTGGCTAACCCTGTGATGGTCAAGAAGGCGAATGGAAAGTGGAGGATGTGTATAGACTTCACTGATCTGAATGATGCATGTCCCAAGGATTGTTTCCCTCTACAAAGGATTGACACGGTGATAGATACCACTGCTGGTCATGAGATGTTATGTTTCAAGGATGGTTTCAGTGGCTACAATCAGATTAAGATGCATAAGGATGACATCCCAAAGGTATCTTTCATAACTGACTTTAGTGTTTTCTATTATCTTGTTATGGATTTTGGACTAAAAAATGCAGGAGCTACTTACTAACGATTGGTGAATAAGATATTCTCTCATCTAATTGGGAAAACCATGGAGGTCTATGTTGATGACATGTTAGTCAAGAGCCTAATCAAGGCAGACCATATTAAGCACCTCAGAGAGGCATTTGAAGTGTTGAGGCACCATAAGATGATGTTGAATCCAACCAAGTGTGCCTTTAGCGTTGGATCAGGAAATTTTTTGGGTCTGATGGTTTCAAAGCGAGGCATATAAGCCAACCCTGATAAAACAAAGGCGATTCTAGATATGGAGCCACCACGCTCTATAAGAGATATGCAGAAATTGACAGACCGAGTTGCAGCCTTAGGGAGATTTATCTCCAAATCTGGTGATAAGTGCTTGCCTTTCTTCCAAGCATTGAAGAAGGTGAAAAATTTTGAGTGGACTCCTGAGAGCCAAGAGGCCTTTGAACAGTTGAAGATGTATATGACTGAAGCCTCGTTGTTGGCCAAACCTAGTCCCGGGGAGACCTTATATCTATATTTGGCTGTGTCTGAACAAGCCCTGAGTGTTGTTCTCATCCAAGAAGAGAGCAAAGTTCAGAAACCTATCTACTACGTGAGCAAGGTGTTGCATGGAGCTGAGTTGAATTACTCTCCCATTGAAAAATTTGCTTTGGCATTGGTGACAGCCTCGAGAAAGCTACGTCCATACTTCCAGGTGCACAAGATTGAAGTCTTGACGAACTAGCAGCTGAGAAACATATTGCATAGCCCAAAAGCAAGTGGAAGGCTGATTAAGTGGGCGATCGAACTCTGAGAATTTGACATCACATACAAGCCTCGAACAGCCATCAAAGCTTAGGCATTGGCTGACTTCGTGTTTGAATGTACCATTGGTAACCAAGAAGTCGGGGGGCAGGAGATAGTACCCACCCCTAGAGGTAAGGATAAAGATGAAGAGCTATTACCAGATCAGAAGGAATATTGGGTGCTCTATTTTGATGGGGCATCAAAAACAAAATCTAGTGGTGCAGGAATGGTTTTGCAAAGCCCTGATGGGTTCACAGTTGAGTATGCTTTGAAGTTGGACTTCCCAACAACCAACAATGAAGTTGAGTATGAAGCCTTGATAGCCGGATTGGGCTTGGCCAGAATCATGAGGGTCAAAAACCTTAAAATTTGTGGAGATTCAAGACTGGTCGTCTCGCAAGTGAATGGTGAATTTGAAGCCAAGGATGAAACTATGGCAAAATATTTGAGAGTTGTGAAAGCTATTATGACTCAATTTGATGAGTGCTATGTGGAGCACATTCCGAGAGAAGAGAACATTAAGGCTAATGCCCTGTCCAAGTTCACTTCTCCAGAGATAAAGAACTATGCAGGGAGTGTTTACTTCCAGGTCTTGAAGGCCCCGGCCATCAACTCGAAATTGGTGGCACCAATTAATGTAGGGAGCTGTTGGATAGATCCAATCAAAGCTTACCTGGAAACTGGATGGCTCCCTAACGATGCCCAGGAGGCACGAATGCTGTCGGTGAGAGCATTGAGATATGCCTTGATTGAAGGCATCCTTTACAAGAGGTCTTTTGTCATCCCATACTTGAGATGTTTGAGGCCCCAGGAGGCAAAGGAAGCATTAGAGGAAGTTCATGGAGGGATCTGTGGGCAACACTTGGGGGGCAAAGCCCTAGCTTACAAGATCACTCGTTTGGGATTCTATTGGCCGGAGATGTTGGCCGATGCACAGAATTATGTCAAGAGGTGTGACAGGTGCCAAAAGCATGCTCCGATTGTAAGGCAGCCGCCTGAGATGTTAACCTCGATTAACTCTCCTATCCCATTCGCAATGTGGGGAATGGACATACTCTGACTATTCCCCGTAGCCTTAGCACAAAGAAAGTTTCTGATAGTGGCCATCGACTACTTCACTAAGTGGATTGAGGCTAAGCCTTTAGCCAAGATAACCACCAAACAAGTCGCTCAGTTCTTTTGGGAAAGCATAATCTGCAGATATAGTATCCCTCGAATCCTTGTGACAGATAATGGGACACAATTCAACAATAAAGAGTTCAAGAAATATTGTGAGGAGAATGCTATTGAGCTTCGTTTTACTTCAGTGGCTCATCCTCAAGCTAACGGACAGGCAGAGGTAGCAAACCGGATCATCCTCGATGGACTTAAGAATAGGATCAAATGCTCGAGAAACACTTGGGTGGATGAGTTGTTGCCTATACTCTGGGCATACCGCACCACCTATAAAGTGACGACTGGAGCAACCCCGTTCTTGTTGGCTTATGGAGCCGAGGCAGTTGTACCCTTGGAGATTTCACATGTGTCTCCACGGGTGGAAGCATTTGAATTAGGAGACTAATGAAGAAGGCATGAGACTTGCCCTTGATCTGATTGATGAGGTTAGGGATGAGGCGAATGCCAGGAATGCAGAGCATCAGAAAAGAGCATCCTTCCATTATAACCAGAGTGTTAAGGAGAGGTTCTTTCGACAAGGTGACCTACTTTTGAGAAAGATAGAGGTCTTTGGAGTTGGTTAGAAAGGAAAGCTAGCCCCCAACTGGGAAGGGCCGTATCGAGTCAAGAAGACACTAGGACGAGGATCCTACAAGCTGGAGAGCTTGGATGGAAACGAGGTGCCCCGTACTTGGCATGCTTTGAACCTGAAGGTTTATTATGTTTAAGCTATTCTTGTAAAGACTTAGCTTTTTATCTATCTATTAGGAGAAGTAGAAATAAGGTTCAATGAAACCATCCCAGGGCTTATCGCCTCGAGTAGGACAGTAGCTATCTATGTAAGGGTTGAACCCATTCCGAATTATTAATGCAAGTTTGTTTTCCATTCTATGATTATGTGATTCTAATTATGTACCAAGCACCTATTGAGTGAAAGTCTAGAATGACCAAGTACTTTAAATAAAAGAGCATATGAATGAAGGAAAACAAATGCATAAATAAAGTGCCCCGGAGGGCTTAGGTTTAAAGTTAAGACTACAAACATAGTCGAATAAAGTTAAGTCCCGAAGGACCCTGAATGAAAAATGATAAAATAAAGCCACATATGGCTACTAAAGCCATGCAAGGCTCTTGACAAGAGTCACCTACTCTTCGGAGGATTCTTCTACCACCTCTTCTCCCTCTTTGTCAGAGTCATCATCATCCGAATCATCTTCATCGGAGCCGCTTCCTTCTTCGGCAGCTACCTCCATCGGCTGCTCAGCTACCCTCTCCACTTCTTCTCCCTCCTCATCGGAGGTTTCGGTCATTTCACTACGAGACTGCCTGATACCTGCTTCCTTTCTTTCCTTTGCCATGGGCCTCTTCCCACGAGAACCCAAGGAAGCCGAGTCAAAGCCAACAATACGAGCTGCCCTCTTAGAGCCGAAACTTGATGTCTGAGGAACAGTTTTAACCCCAGAGCTGGAGGCAAGATCAACATGGCTTTTCCCGCTAGCAGCCCAATTAGGGCAAGGGAAGTTGCTGGGGTCGACAATAGTTGGATATTTGTTGCTCACGGCCTTAATAGCTCTATCCCACACAATAGACATGTTAACAGGGCGAACCTCATCATCATGGTCGTCTATGAAGTCCAAAAAGACATCTGACTGCTGATAGGCCTCAACTACCTTGTTGAATTCAGCTACTTTCTTTCTGTGCAAGGAGTTGTATTGTTTCTGATATGATCAGGCGCTTGCCTCAGCGCGGATGATCCTAGACTCCAAGTCTAGTTTCTCCTCTTGAAACCTTGCCTTCTCCTTTCCCAAAGCCACGTTGTCATCCCTGAAGGCTCTACCCTGACGAGCAGTGGATTGAAAGTAGGCGTTCGCCTGAAACAGAAGAATGGATAAGGCATTCATAATGGTAAAGTAAATAATAACGCCATATTAGTAAAGCATGAGTGTCATACCTGATACAAAGCCTGAGCTCCAAGGCGTTCGGACTCTTCAATCTTGTCCCCAGCGCACACCATTGCTAGGTCAGTAGGAGTGATGGAGCATTGAGACCAATCTAGGGTAAGAGTAGGGCACCTCAAGATAGAGTCTTGCTCGCAGATGCCCTAATTTGGGGTAAAAGGGGATCTAATATCCCCGTCAGCATTCCGGGACCTCTTCTGGGAGCATCCGGCCAAGAATTGAGGGATCTGTGGGTCAACATGGTTTGCCAAAGCCTGAGCCTTCTTCAACATCCTTTTGGTGGTGATCGGCTGATTTTCAGGACGGTTGTCCAACTCTTCAGCAGCTAAAATGCAGAAATAAAAAAGATATCGAAATAAGAACAAATGAAGTTCATAAGGCACAATAAGGATAAATTACCCTTGAATGAAAGAAAGTTGAGGCCAGCTTCTACAAGCTTTCTCTCGTTCAAGAAAGTTTTGTAGTGGGTGCGACCATCGTCCGCTAGTAGTCTATCTCGATTTAGGAGTTCTTCTTCATTAAGATCACACACGAAGTGTGAACTATCCTTCACATCACCAAATTTTGGCACAAAGAGTTGACCCCAGTGACCCCCTTCCACCTGAGAACTATAAACTCTTGTGGCCAAAAATGGTGGGAATCCGGGATGGAGAGGGTGTTCACTATTTGAGGAAGGTTGGTTCTATGTTGTATGCTGATCCACCATTTCTTGGTATCAGCAGAGTTCTTCACTGTAAATATGTTCCGGAACATTGTAGTGCTTAAGGGAATGCCCAAGTCCCGGCACCTTATTATAAAGATATTGACAAATCGCCAGGAATTCGGATACAGTTGGCAAGGGTGAACTTAGAGTTCTACTAGCAGTCTGATGATGAACGGGTCAACGGGAAATCTCAAACCCACTTCAAAAGCACCTTTGGTGACACACAGCCTCTCCAGGTGCCAGTTACAGGTTCTGTCAGCCAAACCCGGAGAGCAAACCTTGATCACGTCTGGAAAATTGTATGTGTTGGCAATTTACTCAACTTGAAGCTTACTCAATTTACATGGACAATGATACGAATCTAGCTCTGAGCTGTTAGGGAATGCTTCCCCCGTAGTACTTAACAAGTATAAAAGAGAATGAAAGCGATGATCAATATACGAAGGAGGTCTCAGTCTAGCCATACCTCTGAGAGATCTTGCCTTGCTTCTCTTGGCCATCGCCTCGGCCATGGAAACTGGAGGAGCAGGTGCGCGGTTGTTGTCTGAGAGAAGAGAAGTGAAGTAAAGTAAAATGAAGGCTCTCCCCACTCTTCTATAGAAAAGGGATGACCTGCTATACCAGGTTGAAATGCAGCCTGGTTCACGTTTGCAAGTCATCTATTGTTTATAAACATAAAAAGAGGAAATTCATCTGTTATAGGTGAAAATAATCGTAACAACTTATACGATTTTGGAAAAGAAAAGAGCGATTTAAACGAATATGCAGCATCTGGTTACACCAGAGCACTTAACTGAGTTTTAAGAGCTAATTATGCTTAAAGAAGCTAGATTACCAAAGATTAGCAGTGCTAATCAAGAGATTAATTATGTTTGAATTAGAGAAGGGTTGATAGTCAACAACCAAATATTGAAGGAATGATTGAATGATGATAAAGAAGATGCAAACATCGCGAAGAAGCTCCGAGAGGCACGACATGGCGCCAGAGGAAGGCCCAGCCGACCTCCTGGCAGCCGACCAGGCGCCAGAGGAAGGCCTTGGCCGACCTCTTAGCACCCGACTAGGCGCCAGAGGAAGGCCTAGTCGACCTCTTGGCAGCCGAGTAGGCGCCAGGGGAAGGCCTGGCGACCTCCTGGCAGCCGACCTCCTGGCAGGGGAGGCTTCGGCCGACCTCTTGTCGGTTGGTTGGCCACTTGATGATCCTGACACCTCTGACGACATTCCAACATGTTCAACGACTTTCGAACACCTCCAACAACATTCGAACATCTCCAACAAGCTTCAAGATCGAGGTCGTTTAGCGCTGATTTTCAAGCCGAAACGATAATTTCTGAACAGCACTGGTCTTCGGAAATAAAAAATTTCCAAGCTGACCCCAACCAGGGGCTCCGCCCCATGGACCCCGCCAGGGGCTGCCGCCCCATGGACCCCGCCAAGGGGCTGCCGCCCCTTGAACCCCGCCCGGGGGCAATGCCCTCGGACCCCCGTTTAGTGCCGTTTAGCGCCGTTTAGTGCCGTTTAGCGCCGTTTAGCACTGTGTAATGCCATTTAATGTCGCTTAACGTTGTTTAAGTGTCATTTAAGGTTAGTTAGTGTCGTTTAGAATCGTTTAACATCATCGTAAATGCATCGGTCGCTCCACGCTTTACATCAAAAGATGATACACGTGAAACACTAGTGTACAACGATAAACCCTGACCCGAGTCTCGAAAAAGGCAGTTAAAACTTCAAGGAAAACCTGATCAGTTCTCCTAGAAGTGGGGGGGCAAATGATATGGGCTAAAAGTAAGCCCTAAAAACACATTTAATGTGGCATTATTTAGACCCAATATGGTCCAAACGTGGGACCCATTAGTAGGGCCCAAACCCTTAATTTCAATATTAAATTCATAATTAATATTGGAGGAGATAAACAGCTCAGCAATAAAAGTCAAACAAGGAAACAATATCGCTAGGAATAGCCTCCAAGGCACCCAATTCAACATGGAAACTGATTCCTACAAGGAAGGAGTCTAGAACCTTCCTCAATGAGGTGGCTTGCCCACCAAGTCTCCGAATCCTACCATAATTCTAAGGCTCCCACGGCCTATATAAGGGCCTGACCCCTCATTCTCAGAACTATGTTTTTGGATTGATTCTCGACCTTGAGATACGTAGGTACTCTGTGAGAACCGATCAGTCTCGAACGCAGACAGCTAGTAAAGCACGAAGCTCACGAACCCTAGCATTAAATACATACAAACCCTCATTTTTATTCCACATCAAGTACCATTGTCACTCCTTAGAATTTGAACTTTTGCATTAGGGGTTCTATCAAGAACTTTGATGTGATCAATTATCTCCTGAGCAGCTTCATCCTTAGATTCTAAGAATCTTACCTAAGTGTACCTTGAGTAGTCATCCACCATTACCAGGGCGTAGCTCTTTTTGGCTAGAGATTGAACATTTACTAGGCCAAAAAGATCCATGTGAATCAATTTGAGTGATTCAATGTTGGTATTCAGTTGCTTTGACTTGTGTACAGATTTTCTCAATTTTCCCATTTGACAGTCCTCACACGGCCCTTCTTGACAGAATTCCTGTTGAGGTAATCCTCTAACCAATTCCTTCTTCATCAACATATTCATGGTCTTGAAATTTAGGTGGGAGAGCTTCTTGTGTCAAAGCATGTTGTCACTAACTGTTGCCTTACTGTAAAAATAATAGACCTTGTCTTTCTTAGCAGAGTTCAAGTCTGCAACAAACAAGCTTCCTTTTCTAACTCCTTTCAAGAAAAGGCTTCCATCCTTCTTGTGATAGATATTACAAACCATCATGTCAAAATCAACCTTGAATCCCATGTCGCTGAATTGGATGACACTGAGAAGGTTGTGTTTTAATCCATCCACAAGAGCAATATCTTCAATGACAACATTTCCAATTTCCAAACAGCCATATCCCACAGTGTAACCTTTGTTGTTGTCTCCAAAAGTTATGATTGGGCCAGCTTTCTCAACATAATGTGATAGCAGGGCTTTATCACCTGTCATGTGTCGAGAACAACCATTGTCGATGATCCACATGACCTGTTTCTTTTTCTTGCCCTGCAAAATAGATGATATTTAATTTGCATCTGGTACCCAATCCTAATTGGGTCCTGCAGTTACAGTATCACATTTGATATCATCAACATTCACACTTGAATCAACACTTGAGTCTTCTTGTTTGACTTCTTTAGCTACCAACTCAGTTTTAGAATAAGACTTGGTCTTTTTTTAGTGGGCACTGCCTTCTTACCAACATTGGCAGGCCCAGAAGCTCAACAGTTTGCATATAGGAGCATTTTTCAGTGGACAGAATAAGCAGATTAAAACATGTACTCATGGCAGTGATTTTACATGGCATACAGTCAATGTTACTACAACCGCTCATTGTTCTTTGCATAATAGGGGTTCTATGTAAGTTACCATTAACCTTGGTCACATTAACCTTGTTCTCAATTGATTTCTTACAAACATGTGCTAAGTGTTGGGAGGAGCCAAAATTATTGCAAAGTTTTATAGGAGCATTCTTAACATGAGCATAACCATTTTTCTTATCAATTCCTAACTTGCCATTCCTATTCTTAGACTTGTAGGCATCTGTGTTGACAGTATGTCCTGAAGTTGCTGTCGAGTTACCCTTGACAGTACCTTTCGTACCTGCTGTCTTGACAGTAGGTTTGGAAGTTACTGTCTTAGGTACTCTCTTGACTGATCTTTGAAAGCTTATGTCTTATCCTTGTTGATAGCTTCTTTTGAACATTCTGTCTGATTTAGAACATTCTATATGATTGCTTGGCAAAGTTTCTATCATGGGAATCTTGGCAGTATCTTTCCCTTTAGTAGATGTGCCGTTAATACACTCATCTTCATCAAGAAGTTCTTGTTTGATGAGCAAATAATTCTCATCAAAATCAGCTTGAACAGTTTTGAAAATAGGTTTACAGACTTTCTTGAGAATGTGCGGTTTGACAGCATCACCACCTGAAAAATCATTAACCGTAGCTGCCTTTCCAGGCCTCCTACCATAGTCAAAACCTACTCCAACCTTTTGATTCTCAGTGTGATTCTCATGATATTCCTGAACTAGTTTAGAAGAGTTTCTAAAGGCCTTAAGCTTGAATTCGTTTTCAGCAATTTCTTTTCTTAAAAATTCTTCTATCTCCTTAGCACAGACGATATCATTTTTCAGTCTTTCATTTTCTTTAGCTAGTGAATCTAGTGGACTGGTCTTAAGCAAAAGCATTTCATTCTCAGATTTGAGTGTTTCATTCTGTTTAGTTAACTTAGCAATTTCTTCATTTGCAGCAGATAAACTAACATGGATATTGAACATCTCAGCAATCAATTCCTCAATAGTTTACTTATACTCAGTTTTAGACATATCAAGTAAAATGAGAGATGGTACCTGATTTGAGGAGCTTGATGCTTCATCATCAGATCTAGCCATGAGATCTAGGTTCACAAACTCTTCTTCTTCCTCATCATCAGAATCATCCCAGCATTTTCCTCCAGCCACATAGGCTCTTCCTTGATTTCTTTTAAATTGACTTCCAGATCCTTTCTCCATTCTTTGATTCTATTTTGGCCTTCTACACTCTGTGGCAAAATGACCTAGCTCATTGCAGTTGTAACATCTAAACTTTGACCTATCCACCATCCATGTCTTGTATCCTCCTCTTGTGGCACCACTAACAGCCTTTGAAGAGTTTCCCTTGTTGAACTTAGATGTCTAACCTTGTGGCTTATATGACTTGTCTCTTCTGAATTTGATATTCTTGAATCTCTTAGCCATATATGCCATGGTTGAATTATCCATGCTTTCAATCTCTTCTAATGAATAGAAGTCTTCATCTTCAACATCTTTGAGATGTGGAACTACTTTCTCCTCATCATCCAACACCTCTTCAATTTTCAGAGATGGCACTTGTGTTGGTTGTGAACTTTGCGAATATTCACTTGGTAGAGAGACATGTGGTTCATGGGCTACAAGGGCACCAGACATGTTTGACATCTTTCCTTTGGCTCCATTTTGAATAGCTCTCTTTTGAAAGAGTTCAAGTTCATATGACTTGAGCACACCATAGAGAGTTTCATAAGAAACCTCATTCAAGTTTCTCCCTTCTCTGATGGCAGTTACTTTGTGCTCAAGATGTTCAGGAAGAGTGAGCAAGAACTTGACATTAACCTCTTATCTATCATGGAACTTTCCATGAATCTGTAGCTCAGCTATCAGCTTACTGAATCTTTCAAACATGTGAGTGAGATCTTCACCAGGCTTAGTCATAAAGGCTTCATATTGTGACATAAGAATCTGTCTTTGATTTTCTCTGACCTTTTCACTTCCTTCACACAGCAGCTCTATCTTACTCCACGTCTCCTTGGCAGATAGACATCCCATAACATTTCCACACATGGCCTTGTCCAGGGAGAGAGAGTCAAGCAAGATAAGTTGTAGGTAGTCGTCTAGAGCTACCTTTTCTTTCTCAGACTCTGTGTATTTTGAGGGTCTCTTTGCAACCCTGTGTGCTGCAGTAACAATATCTCCAACTGTAGAGGCTGCTACTTCTTTTTGAGGAATAAAGGGGTCATTCTCAAGGATTCCCAAGTACAGTGGATGAGCAGCTTTGATAAATAACAAGATCTTTCTTTTCCAAAAATTGTAGTTCTCTTTAAATACTGGAATCATGATACCACTTGATTTCTGTATACTCGTCATGATCTCAGATTAGTATATCAATCTGTTAGATTTGATACCAGTTGTTGGTCCTGGAGTATTGTAGAAGGGGGGTTGAATGCAATACTGATAAATTCAAATCTTTACTTCAACAACAATAGTAAAGATTCTAATCTATCAGTATACGAAATGCAAACACAAGTGATAGCTCAAGATATTCTCACAAAATAAATGTTTTATTTATTTTGCAAAGAGTGTTTCTACAACCTTGAGAAAAGATGTTTTCTCAAGCTTCGGTTTCTTGAGAGTCTATTGAGTGATACAGAAAGAATGAGAGATGATTTTCTATGTAGACTTATTTGCTCTAACATCTCTGTCACATGGGTTGTGAAGCTGCTATCATTTTCAAGTGGCAGCTCCTTACAATTTTCACACCCATGTGACTTTCCTAAATTGCTATACAAACAGAGTTATCATTATATGTAAAGCAACCTAGATACTTTCTTTTTCAAGCTAACACAATTCTAGTAGATGTAGATTTGTCATACTCTTGAATTGTCGAGCCTTGTCTTGTGATCTCTCAAGCTTCTGTCGTAGTCTTGCAGGTCTGCTACAATCATTGACGAGTTGTAGCAAATCTGTTTCTTGAACATCTAAACTGTCACGGGTTTGACTGAGATAAATCCCCAATTCAAATAATTTAGTGAGATAGTAGCTTTAACTGCCAAGTCTGCTGTCAAGAGAATGTTCCTTGGTTGACAGTATGAATCCCCGCCAATGTTGCTGTCGGAATTCCAGACTTGCTGTCAAGCTATAAGAATGTTGCTGTCTTATGCTTCCGCCAATGTTGTTGTCAGATAGAATCTGCTGTCATGACTTGCAACATGTTGTCTTCTTGTAACCTTACTATCAGTGCAATTGACAGTAACCTTATTCTTGCTGTCGAACTGATGTAATTTTGAGGCTTGAACATTTGAATGAATTTCTTCCAAGATACATACTTATTAAATTACAGCAGTTACTTTGGTCAAAAGAACATACTCTGGCTGTGACAGTATGTTCTACTTAGCAAAAACTAAGTATGATAAAATCTAGTTAAGTTGTCTCTAAGCTATCTCCCATAAATCCCAACATTAGTATATATGACTATATAAATATACAAACTATTTTATGTAAACTTTAAATTATAATATAACCATCTTTATATGTAAAAAGGGTGAAATAGTTACTTACAATTAATAAAGAGCGTGCACGGTATAAAATTAGGATGTGTAGAAAGTCACAAATCATCCCCATCTTCATATAATATAAAGAAAATTCTCCGGACGTTTGGTGGAATTTTGTAATCACTCAAAAGTTATTTATCTAATTTTTTAAATTATCTCAATTTTCAAATATTAGATATGCAAACAAGGAAATAATTGTTGTTATTAAAAACAAGTCTCACGTCTAAACTATATTATAGTTAGGATATAAAAAACAAGTTCTAATCTTTTTTTTTACAACAAAATTTCTCAATTCCAATTGAATCATGAGAAAATCTCACCGGTGTGCAAACCGAAATCAAATTCAAAGAGGATTTTAATATTTAAATTTTTATTATTGTGTACGTTCAATATTTTTATAATATATACAACGGGTATCGGCCTAAAAAATAGTTGGAAAAAATCGGTATATAAAATATATGAATAATTTATCTTATTATCATGTATATTTAATTTATACAATAATGTGTTCACCAATCTATATTGATATTACAAATACATTTTTGTAGATTTTTTAATAACTCGAAAACTATTTATCTAATTTTCTAAACTACCTAAATTTTCAAACTAAAATATGCAATCAAGGAAATAATTGATGTTATTAAAGATAAGTCTCACTTCTAAATTATATTATAGTTGGGATATAAAAATGAAGTTATAACCTTTTTTTTAACAATAGTATCACTCAATTCTAATTGAATCCTAAGAAAATTTCATCGACGTGCAAATCGAAATCAAAGTCAAAGAGAATTTTAGTATTTAAATTTTTATTAGTGTGTAATCTTTTTATGATATACTAGCTTATAATCCGTGCAACGCATGGATCTTTTTCTAATATTTATTATATTATTATTTATTATTATTTATTTGTTATTAGTTTACATATCAAATTGTTGTTATGAAATTGATATATATATATATATATAAGATTTTACACGTTTAATTTATTATGTGTTTTATCTTGAATTCTTAAAACTTGATTTGGATGATTTTATAGCCTACGTAAAATTAACAAAATAATCTTTAATTTAGTGATGATTTAACAATTTTCTCCAATTAAAACTACCAAGAAATAAAAGAGAGATGAAATTGACGATTTTTTATATTGAAAATTCTATTCTATTTAGGAAATCTACTTATATTTTGTTTTGATTATCAAAATAACCTTCTTATTATTTGAAGATAGTTGTACTAACAACCAAATACATTTTTAATAATAAGTGTATGAGAGATTTTGTCCAAAACTTTGGTAGTTGGTACTCTAGTTCTCAGCACGTTAAAATAAATAAGAATTGTTAGATCTTAAAATAAATAGATAAAAAACGTTGGATCTAGCATTTAAAAAAATATTTAATATTTTAACATGTAAACTAAAAAGTGTATTTATACTAAAATACGAAAAAGTGCTTGTCAATTATTTAAATCATATATAATTAGGTTTTTTATATTGAATAGGATTATTAATGTAGGTGTTCTACACTAAATAAGATTAATATAAAAATTCATAATTATATTTTCTCTTGGGATTCTGAGTGTTTTTATTTGGATAATAATTGTTAAATCATCACTAAATTAAAGATAATTTTATGAGTTTCGCGTGAACTGTAAAATCATCCAAATCTGATTTCTATATCTCGAGATATAACCTAAAGAGTAAATATGAACTTTTATTAATATTAATAAATAAATAAAATTCAGTTCTAATACAATTTTTTTTATCCATTTCAGATTATAATTTCTTTTTAAAATTCAATTATAATACAACCTTTTTAATTATATCCTTTTTAGATTATAGTTTTCTTTTTAATATGATATAATCTTGATAGTTTATTTTTAAAGATATTATATTCGACGGTTGAGATTATTTTGGCGGTACAGCGACCAAACCAAAATTATGGATAAGATCCCTCTTACGCTTATTATATATAAGGATATAATACAATGAGTGTCGATCTAAAAAATCGTGAGACAAAATCGGTATAGAAAAATATATGAATCATACATCTTATTATCTAAAATATTTAATTTATACCATATTTTGTTCACCAATCTATATTGATATTAGATAAAACTGGGCATGCGGTTGTCTTCAGGAATCTCTCATAAGGTTAGAAGAGATATGTACTTATAAAGTAAAGGGTCCCGCAGGGACATTTTTGTAAATATAATTTTTTTCAATGATTTTACATAAATACCCTTAAATTTGTATTACAAATGCTTTACCGTGAGGGGCACATGAAACCCTTGATATTATATATATATTTTTGTCAATGTTTTCTTAAATAATTTTTATTTAAAATTTTTAAAAAAAATGTTATAAGACCGTCGCGAAACGCGGCTTAATCGGCTAGTTATACTTTATACCGGAGGGAGGAGGGGGGAAAGAAACGGAATGTATGTAAAGAACTTCGAAGCAAACCAATTAAAGAAGGAAAACGTAGTTACCCTAACCCAGTCATGGCTAAAATTCTTAGAATTATGTCTTAGGGTGCACATTTCATCTAACTATACAAAAAGATTCAGAAATACACGACAGCCTCACTCAACCTTCAAGTGTCAACTAACTTTTCAGGTCCTAAAATGGATTGCTCTATCTCTGCTATATCTCAAAATCTAATGTGCAACCACCTAGCTTCTCTGCAGCATCAATCTGTTGTAGGATTGTAGCATTATTAGTCAGTGTGGATGGAGACAAAATCTCTTTAATATTTTCAAGGAGTTCTTCAGGTAGTGGTTTACCGCTTTGATGGTCACCATGCTTAATTGGTGGTAGCTTTACCTGAGCTTTCATTAAACTGTCTGAGCTTGCATCTTCTCTCTTGTGAAGGGGTCTTGGCGAGTCTGTTCGACATAGTTTATTAGAACCAGTACATATAACATAACTATACTTTGAAAATATAAATTAAGTAATGGACCATAGAGTAACAATTTCCTACTTAACATCCGGCAGGATACAACTACTCATGTTTGATGCCACAACATAAGAGTCAACAATGTGTAGCAACTTTTCTGAGAATCTTTTGAGTTTTGGTCTCGATTCAAAGTTTGATTGGAGCCTATATTCTACAAGAATATCAACTCTCCATTCTCGTGAGAAATAGCATATATAAACTTCATCAAGCTACAATAACGTAGAGGTTTAAAGAACCACACCAGGAGTTTCTCATAAGTCATATCCAGTCGAGCAACAAAAGATGTTAAATCAGGTCTCAAAGACTCAAACTCATAAATGTCGAAAGAGATAGAAAAAAATTATTAACTCAAACGCATTCATGGGCCTGCCAAAGATAAATCTCAAACCAAAACTAAGCAAAAGTAATACCAGATGGAACAGCTGGAATGCTACAAGTTAACCCTTGATGGTAGTGAAGCAGAAAAGGTTATGTAAGCATATATGCACGTACTAAATGACTTCTGATATGAATCTACATTAACAAACATGTTTCAGACTGCCAAACTCATGTTTCATGATATTTTTCATTGATAGTGATGCAATGTGGAACAATACTAGTATAAATGTGGAACAACGATATTCAATGAAAGAGCATGTTCTACTACAAGCATCGGATAAGGAACTATTGCTTAAACAAACTAAGTGCTTGTTTGGTTGCATGTAGGAATTAATTTCCTACGGGAACTATTAGTTACTTGGTATTTAAAATTCATAGGAAGTGAGAATAATTGTTTGGTTATTGATGTGGGTATTTAAATTATAGGAATTTCAAATAACCAAGGATGGGGTGGGTAAGCAACTTCACATATATCATAGGTATTCAAAGTTTCAAGGAAGTTACACTTTCCATTATTTCATTCAACCAAACAACTTTGCTAAATATCATTTCCCAGGAAGTTGAAATACCTGGGTATTGAAGAGGTAACCAAACGACCTCTAAATAGTTTACCTGCCTGTTTAGTGGCCAGATTCTGCTTCATTTGTGATTTTGCACGTGTTACACATAACCAGGTTCTTTCTTCTTCGGAATCACTTTCTGATACCAATGGTACATGCCAGAGGCCATTAGGAGACTCCTATTAAGATATTAAAGTATGTCAGCAGATATCCACAACTCTCTTTATGGAGTGTAAAGAGCATATGTTGTATGTGCTTGTAATTGCATGATAATCCACAGTTGCAGTCTTCAACAAAGTTAGGATGATTACATGCTTATGGTTATTATCAATCACTCACTTAATCAAGTTAATCAGAAAATACTACTAACCTGGATAACAACAGAACACGGGGGAGGCATGTGAAAAACAGGACCTATAGCAGAAAAAGTGAACCTCACCTGATATTTGGAGAAGCAAGATTTTTGTTAGCTTTTAAAATAGATTATGAAACAGAATGCTAATAGAACCTATAAGTAAAGTACAACAGTCCTTAATCACTAATACCTTGTATGACTGTATGAGAACCTTTCATATTCAAAAAATTAATTAATTAATGATCTGACGAGTTAAAACATATATATTATGAACCTGATGCCTCTCTTTCCATTTCGGGAAGAAATCATTGCCTAGTAGCTGAAACAAGTGGTCCCTCATTTCATCATTTGTCACAAGTAAGCCCTTAAATTTTATAGCTGCATACAACCAGTACCTGCGGAGAAGGTTATCACCCAATTACATATGCAACATAAAGAAAATAATTAAGCACATTTCAGTCTTATAAAAAAAGGCATCTACATAAAATTAAACATGGAGTCCACTGTACAAGTTAGCCATGACAAACTTTCAAAGATGTCCTCACCAATCATCATTTGATCCAGTAGGTGTAGGATAAAGTGCATCAGCATTTTTCCATTTTTCAATCAGGGCCTTGTTCACTGATTGATTCATTTTGTCTCGAGTAATATGCCTATTATGCAATACAACGAGTGGCCATTTCTTTGAAGGTAGCATCTGGCGTATACCATTTACTATAGCATTGACCTAAAGATTTTATCATAAAGCAAAACTTAAAGTTATGAACCCTGGGATGTAAAAATAAATAAGCTGTCTCTAACATCTCTTACTACAGTTACAGGTACCAAAAAACCTGCCTGGGATGGTCTAAAGTTCCTTTGGCTGAGGAGGCCGACGTTTGCGGCATCCACCACTGCTTCAAAAGGTCCATAATAGTCAAGCCATTTCTGCGAATTATGACACATCATCTGTCAATTACGGGATACATGTGCAAACTCAGAAGAAGTAAGTATTAAACATGGATATTGCATACTTGAAATCTCTCAAAACTTGAGTTTTTATCTCTTTCTCTAGCTATACTTGCAACTGATTCAGCAAACTTTTCAGTTTCTGAAGGATCAAGATCAATGGTGACAAGTTTTTCACCACAGCACTTACACAATCCATCAGCTCCAACAGAAGTACGTGAAACTATCCATTTTCCTTTACCCAACCAGCCCTGTCCATGCCAGCCACCACCTCCATTTGCAATAGCTTCCTTCACTAATTTTTCATCCCATTTTCTTTTCCCTACTTTTGAAGCTATCTTACTGCAAAACCACTTCTCAATTAGGCATGCAGTATTAGGCGAGACTTTCCTGACACTTGTTCTAAGTTTATGCAACAAATAGTAAACCTTGTCAGCACTTCCAGCTTCTATGCTTACCCTTAAAAGTGCTTCCAATTCAGGCTCCTCTGGGTAAACACCGTGCTCCAGCATGTGTTTCTCCACAATAAATGCATTCTCAATATCTCCATTGTTAGTAAAAACAGAGAGAGCAGGCCCATAAGACCTTAATTTAGGGTTGATCCCTAAGGCCTTCATTTGTTTAACAATATCAAAAGCCATTTCACCGTTACCCATAGACATTGCCATTCTAGCCACCGAAGTCAATGTTGCTTCATTCATTGGTACCTTTTCTGAAAGCATCTTCTTATAGATTTCAAACCCCCTTTCACGTGCATAGCTTTGGACATCTTCACTTACTAGAATTTCACAGTCTTTCTGGCCCCCGCTAACATATTTGACATTCCAAAAGCCAATTTCATTTTTAATCAGATGAATCAACTCATCCATGGTCTGAGGCCTAAGAAGATCTACTGACCCATTAGACTTCCCTTTCCCACTGAAAACACTACCCAAACTATCTTTTACTATTGCACCATGAGAATTATCTTCCGAAACTTCAGTCAATTCTCCCGAGCTTGCACTCGGTACATCCACCGAGCTCAAACTCCGACTGCTACTGCCACTTTTCGCTGGCCGAACAACCCCAGTAGTTGCTGAAGAACAAAGATACAAAATCACAGCATAATGATACTGCCTCAACTTTATCCCATCTCTTTGAGCCAAATCAAACAGCTGAATTGCACCAATAACATCCCCTCTTTTCGAGCACATATCTAAACCAATCTTCAACACACCTTCCAGAGAATCCACTTTATTTTTCTTAGACCCTCTTCCTCTCTTGTCCACAACCCCTACCTTATCACCTCCTCCTTTCTTACAAACATTATCCATAACCTCACCCTCACCCTTACCCTTATTCCCTCGAATTTTCAACACATTAGAATTTCGTCCATGTCCCATACCTTTCTTTCTGTCAGAACCACTAACCCTATCTCTCACAAATCTAGCTTCCATTTTCAAACCACCTTTTCGTTCCTTCACTACTGAACTAAATTCATTTGTGATTATTTCCTTATCCACCCTTTTATCTCTATGCCTAAAAGAAGCAACCCCAGAACCAAAAACATTATCGACTTTCTTTGAATGTTGTTGTTCTTTATTATTAGTCAAGTTTGTTTCTTCCAAGAGAGTAACATGTGCTCTAAGTTGTAAAAGAGGTGAAATGTTGCGTGGGAGGGTGTGTTTTGTAGGTGAACAAGTGAGAGTAGCAAATGAATAATTAAAGGTAAAAGAATGGAGATTGAAAGATGACAACTTACACAAGGAGCATGACAGAAATGGAGTTTGATGATGTTGCAGAGTGAACAAGGCCATGTGTGGCCGTTAAGGAGAGCCTATCATTTTCGAGTGAAATGTTACATATATGTATATACTTTTATCTTTTGCCCTTCCCGTGGTTAATCTTTAGGGATAAGGAAATTAAATAACCAACATTTTGTTTGGGAGGTTCTTATGCTTAATTAATATTTTTTCTTTTTCATAATCTTCTATTTTTCAAGTTTGTTTTCTATTATTAAATTAATTAATTAACTGTTATTTATATATAATTATATATCAAGATATTTGATGAATTTTAAGTATAAATTGAAGATATGCGTACATCATTTTTCAAATTATATCATTGTGCTTACATAATAAAAATTATAGACTTTAAAAAACTGAAAACTAATTTATATATGGAGAACTCAAGCATGATGATAAAAAACACTTAGTCATTTATAAGGTATTGGTATGTTCTGTATATGCAAAATTCATAAATCACGAAAAATAATAAATCATTCAAAAAATTACCTCCATGAATAGAATTGCAAAAGTTAAAGTGATTGAAAATATTCAAAAATTTCTTAGTAATTATTTTAATTAACTAGATTGATAATTTTGCTCATTCTTGCAATTCGTCATCTACATTCTTATCTTGCAAGTCTTCGTTGATGTTCTCTTACATTTACAGAAGTTTCGTATAAACAAGAATTAGGATTTAGCTAGTTAATAAAACGTTGAATGTAACTGTGAAAAAAGGAATAAACACAAAAGATAGTTAAGGATATTTTGGTTTATTTTACAATTTTGGGTATGCACCTATAAATATAGGGTGTGCACATATCATATCCTTTTGTTTTTTTACACAACATCACAAGATATATGTATAATATTTAACGTCACTGAGTGAATTTTCCAATTTTTAGTTTTAGGGCCTGTTTGGCATTAACTTAAAATAAGTGTTTATAAACTTATTTTCGGGTAAAAAATTAATATTTTGATAATTTTTTTCATACAAGTATTTAATGTATGTTTGAGATTCTATAAGTTGCAAACAAAATTAACTTTTTCAGAAAAAAAGTTAGGAATCTCTAACTTTGCCTTAAAATAAGTTGACTTATTCCCGAAAATAAGTTTCCTTAAACACCCCCTTAATTTCTATTTGTGTTAAAAGGATGACATGCCACTTAGTTCTGTAAATTGATGGTATCTCAGCTTATATCCGGCTCGAAAATATGATATATGTCTCAGATTCATTTTATAAATGATCCAAATCTGGCGGAAAAATTGAACCCTGATAAAATATGATCCCGGATATGAGCACCCAAATACCCGCTCAGATTAAGTCTCATATTTTCTTATAAAAATGATCTTACTCGAATATGTTTAATGATCCATATTTGGTTCAAACCCGAATCAGAATTATATTTTTATTTCTTTATATTTCTAACTGAATAGCATATGATAATTTCTTAATAACACTTATAAATTTAAATTTTCATAAAATACGAGTTATCCACCCAAATATTTATCATCAAATACTTAATAGATCAATTATTTAAATCTTCAATTCGTGATTATTATGTTACTATACTATTATATTTATTTTAGAATAAATGACTATTTATATAATTCAAATAAAAATGATACATAATGTTAGTGGATTATATTTGACTCGTATTCGATGGATCACAAACGACTCGTTTGGAAAAAAGAAAATACGATACTGTCTCATATTCGGTTCAAATCCGAACCTTGGTATTCGGGATCGGTTTAGATCCGAATAAAATGATCCCTGACCCAAATTTGGACATGATAAAAGTAAAATGATCCGATACTTAAGTAAAAGAGTGTCTGGTTCTGCTCGGATCATTTTTCAGCCCTAATCCCACGGTACCTGGACACATTCCACAATATCAGGTCCAACCACGCTCCATTGAGTTTTACAAATGTAGTACTTGACTATATTTTGTATATATTTTGTAAATGGGTATTTGGATAAATTAATATTTTGATTATTTTTTATAGTTTTAAATATTACATATACTAACTTAAAACCCGTGCGATCCATGAATGTTCTTTAATATAATGGAATTATTTTTAATTTGAATTATAAATTTTAAGACATGAATTTTGTAGGCTTAAAGTTTTAAATGATCAGATAATAATTATATATATATATATATATTGTCCGTGATATTTTTAGAAAAGGATGGATTTTGGTTTGAAAATATAGAAAAGATGATATGTTTTAGCTGAAAAATGTAATCAGTTAGTTATTAGTTATTATAATATTAATATTTTATTTTACTTAAATAAAGCTACCAGTAAAAAAATAGAAAATGTAGTGTATTTTGTTGAAAAAGATAATTGGTTAATTATTAGAAATTATAAATATAATATTTTAATTTATTAAATAGAATTGCTCATAATGGTTTTAGAAAAGGAAAATTTTTATTTAGATAAGTGTAAATTGCTCATAAGGTAACATCTTTTACTTGAAAAGGGAAATTTATTAGTTATTAGTAACTATAAGTAACTAAGGATAGTTAAGTAAAAATAACATGTACCGTTAAATAAGGATAAATAAGTAAAATCAATAGGTACCGTACCGACCGACCAACCAACCAACCAAACTTTTAATGTTTCGGCTATTATATTAGCTTAAAACCCATGCGATGCATTGATTTATTTTTAATATTATATGATTTTTTCAATTATTTGAAAAAAAAATTATGATATAAATTTTGTAAGTTAAATTTTTAAATGATATGATTTTATAATAATTATATATATATATATATATATATATATATATATATATATATATATATATATTGGCCATATTATTTCTAAAAAAGGAAAAATTTAGTTATAAGATATTGTTGAGTATGGAATACACACAAGAAAATACAAAGGGGGGTGAATGTATTTTCAAACTTTCTTTTTGATACGAACGTTTGTTTGAAGGTTTTGAAACTGTGTTGGATATTTATGTAGCAAAGTATGTGTTTGTGTTTAACAGTATATAGATGTGCGGAAATGAAACACAAGAACACAATACTTACTTTAATCTAACGGTGTATTAGATAAAGATTTTGCTACAAACTGTGAATACAAATGTTAGTATTCTTAGCTGCGTTTTTCTCAAAGAGATGTAATCTTAGATGTGTATGAAAAACTTATTAACCTTAACTGCTAGATAAGTGAGGTTGAACACTTATAGAACATGTGTACACCCTACTTACTACAAATGATAGAACAGACAAATCTACTTTCTAACTTGTCTATCCCTATTTTGGAATACATCCAGACAGCATGCAATTTGACTTTCTTTAACCTGCCCAGATCCACTTCTTAGCAGCTTGTCTCCTGTAACAACTCTCTGAGCTTCTTATAGACTTTCCATGAGCACTTTATAGTACGGTGGTCCTGAAAGTGTCTTGGCTTGTTGCAGTACAGCTTCAGTATTTTGTCCTCAAGAAACCATTCGAGAAATGGTTAAGTGATTGATTCGAGAACTCAGAATTGCCTAATTCGATATAAATAAGTTATCGAATACTATATCCTTGACATATCGAACCACTTCTCGAAATAGTCTTTTCTTCAGGAATCCTTGACTTGCCGAATATAGATTTAACTTATGGAATCCTTGAGATGTCGAATATAGCTTCCTGAGTCCTTGAGATGTCGAATATAACTTTGAATTGTTGACTCGTAGAGAACTCGAATGATGCTTTGACTTGTTGACTTCTTGAGTTCTCGAATAGATTATTAGACATGTCGAATCCCTGAGTTATCGAATGATGCCTTGACTTGTTGACTCCTTGAGATATCGAACAGTGTCCTTTGAGATATCGAATCCCTGACTTCTCGAATCCCTGACTTCTCGAAACCTTGACTTCTCGAATAGACCAAAATACTTCTCGAATTAGTACTTAGTCAAATCTTCAATTTTCAAAATTCAACTGTGTTTATTTTGACAGCCTTGTTCTTCAAGCACGAGGCATGATCTCTGGATCTTCTTTCAAGCATTATTTCATGACTTAATTTATACAGTTACACAACTAGAGTTTTGATACCTATTACAAGTAGTAAAACAAATAGAAACTCTACAACTAGAGGGTTCCCCAGTTAAGGGTTCATGTAAGTAATGCAAAGTATTACAAACAATTAGGCTTGTTATTAGATGTATTCAGGCATGCCTCTGTGACTAACAGATATGGATAAGATGATACGTTTTAGCTGAAAAAGGTAATCAATTAATTATTAATTATTATGGCATTATTATAAGATGATACATTTTAGCTGAAAAAGGTAATCAATTAATTTTTTATTATTATGGCAATATTTTATTGAATACAATTATCCGAGAAAAGATTTTAGTAAGAGAAAATATAAAAGATAATGTATTTTAGCTGAAAATGTAATTTTTTAGTTATTAGTAATTATATTAATATAATTTTATTTTATTAAATTTAATTGCCCATAGTTTTCTTAGAATATAAAAGATAACGTGTTTTACTTAAAAATGAAATTAATTAATTATTAAAAAAATGGAAAAGGTAACATGTTTTACCAATAATAAATATTTAAGTAAGGATAATTAAGTAAGGATAGAAAATAAAAATCAATTTTGAAAATGAGATATTTTAGTTAGAAAATATAAAAAATATATTGCATTTTAGCCAGAAAAGGTAATTAGTTAGTTATTAGTAATTATAATATTTTTTAGTTTATTTCATTAATTAGAACGACCATATTTTTGGAAAGAAGAGATTTTAGATAGAAAAGTTAGAAAAGGTAATAGTTGATAAAGGTAATTGGTTAGTTAATATTTAAGAGAAAATGAGATATTTTAGTTAAAAAATATAGAAAAGATATTACCTTTTAGATGGAAAAGGTAATCAGTTAGTTATTAGTAATTATAATATTATTAGTTTATTTCATTAATTAGAACGACCATATTTTTGGAGGAAAAAAAATATTCAGTTAGAAAAGTCAGAGAAGGTAATAGTTGAAAAACGTAACGGGTTACTTATTATAAAGACCTAGAAAATTTTAATTTTTAATAATATTTATTTATTGTAAATTATAAATTATATTATGTGAATATTGTTGTAAAGGTGAAATGTATGTGAGATGTTGTTTATGTGATTATTTGATGATTTGGTCAAGCTATGAAGATTGATGTATTTTTATTTTTATTTTTGAGGATTGAAATATATTTAAATCATGCATTTTTAATCCTCTATAAATTTTATAAAATTATCGGAGGAATTAAAAATCATGAAATCTTTTGTAATATTATCTTTATAATATTATTTAGTTTTTAAAATGGTTGGGTGAATTAATTTGGATGTTTCGGTATTTTAAAATGATTTTAAGGATTTTACGGTATTTAAAGGATCAAAACTTGAAAAATTCATATTTAATTCATTTGTAATCCGAAAAATATTTTAAAAATATGTGTGCGCTCGTAATTTTATATTCTTTATTTTAAAAATGAAAAGCGAAACTTTCCGAATGTTCTATTTAATTGTGATTTATAGAAGTCATTTATTAGTGTATAATTGGGCCGAAAGGAGAATAAAGTGTCAGTAGCATTTAAGAATTGGGCCAAGCCCATTAAGCCAAAAACACACCCGAGAGAATTCTAGAAAGAAGCGGGGAGAGAGAAAAGAGATTTGGGGAAAGGAGAATTATGGTTTATAGAATTGGGGGAATTGAATTGGGGGAAGATTGAATCAATTAATCAATATATACATACATATATGTGTGTGTATACATGTATGTAAAGGGGCTGCGTGTGTGTGTGCAGGGGTGGGGGAGGAAGTCGTGACTGAGCAGGGGAGGGGGAAGCCCCACCGCGCGGCGGCGGCAGCCGACGGTGGCGCGAGGCAGCCGACGGAGGCGCGAGGCAGCAATGCAGTGAGGGGTGGCGCGATGTTGCGGCAATAAGGTAGAAAGGAGATGCAGGGCCTTGGTGGAGAGAAAGAGAGGGAGAGAGGAAGAGAGAGAGAGAGAGAGAGAGAGAGAGAGAGAGAGAGAGAGAGAGAGAGAGAGAGAGAGAGAGAGAGAAAGAGAGAGAGAGAGGGGATTGTTTGGAAAAGAATTGGAATCGGAAAGGTATCCATTTTCTGTAATTACTTATTTATTCTATTTTTTCGATGTAATTATGTAATTTTCAATTTTGATGAATTGTGTTAATTGTTGTAATTTAATTAGTTTTAGATTATGAATATTGTTTAATTCCCATTATTTAATTCGGATAGTATAAATGTCGATTTTAATTGTTAGAGGTATATTCCTTGATTTTTAAATCTAGAAAGTTGTTAAGTAGTAAAGTTGTAATTTCGTGAATATAATTTTGGGAGCTCAAAAATATCCGGGATTAATGATTGTTGATAGTTAATTGTTAATTGTCGGATAATATGTTGAGTTATATGGTTCTACTAAGTTGTAAATATCTATGTGCTAAATGTTTTAAAGCCGAGTCGTAGAAATCGTTGAACATCATAATTGTTGACTACTTGTTGTTGGTTTGTAAATAGTTAATTGATTATAAGTTGATCTTTATTATTCGTTGTATAAGATGGAGAGTCGTATAAGGGAGCTATGCTGTAAATGTTTATTTGCTAGGTGCTTATTTGTTAAATTCCTGGTGGTGAAATATATGTGATTAATGTTATATTTTATTATGTGTTTATCTGCGAGGAGTTGCAATGAGATCACAAGTCTTAAGTGTCAATATTTAAGGACTTGTGTAATTCTCTTCAACTAGTTCCTCGGGCTTACGAATATCCATGATTTGCTATCACGGGTATAATTAATATACTTGAGTGGTGTGATCATCGATATAGCGTAAGTAATAGTTAGTGCTAGGGGTTGTTCCCTAGGGCTTACGAACATCAATGATTGATTGTCACATGTATCATTAAAATGCGTGAGAAATACGATCATTGGTGTAGCGTAAGTAGTAGTCTAATATAAATTTCTTATGTGCTATGTGCCGCATGTTCGGGCGGGTACTTTTCATTAATTGTTTACTTTTATGTTGCTGCAAGTTGAGGCAGCTTTATTTTTGTAAAAACAGGGTTGAATTGTTTTTAATTGATATTGAGGGGCTGTGCCCATAGTCCGATAAACGAATACTTCATGCCGAAATTTTCTAAAAATCCCCTTCAAATCTATTTAGAACCTATTTAATTTATTTGATTTGGTGATTTGAAATTATATGGTGATTTTCGAGAGTCGAGGTAAATATTATAATTGATATGTATTGCTGTGAAGTGGTTGCCTAGATGGTATCTAAGTATCGAGTAACCATATGTGTTAAGTATTTATGTGAAGTGAGTATTTGCCTTAGAGGTTGTCTTGAATTATATTGTGAATGTGATTAAGTATGGTTGTATAAGTTATATAAGTAAGCGTTATAGGACGCGGATGGGTAGAGTAGGGCAAAACAATAAGCTTTTGCTTAGTTGGATACTAAAATAGTATTTGATCTTGAAAAAGGTTCGAATAGGAAACCTAGCCAAGGGCAGTGCGGGTGACCTGAAAGAGGAACAGAAGGACAAGTATCAAGCCTACGGGTGAACTAATGTGGGAACTGGTAAAGTGCAAAGGATGAAAGTGAGACCGAGTGAGAAGCCACATGTAAGTGAAAGAAACTGACGAGAAGACAAATGAGTATCGATGTGGAATCAGGAATTTCGTAAATCAAGGCAAGTGTTTTTGCTAATCACTTATTGTTCAAGTGATGCAGTTTAATTTACTTGTAGTATGTGCTGATCTGGCTAAGTATAGATGGCAGATGACATATACTTTTTCGTATAGTATGATGCCGTTTATCTCCCCTACCCATGATTTACAAAGAATTTGACAAATAACCTTTCTCGCTTATTTTCTTATCCTTGGAATGCCATTTCGCCTATTCTCGTCGAAATTGTCAAAGAATTTTCTAAACAAAAGAAAGCCCAAGATTTTAAACTCTTACGAAAGCCTGCTAGCGAAACTCTTGATTCTAGCATATTTTCACAAAAGTACACCATTTAGAAAAAAAATGTTTTCTGTCAAAATGTTTTGAATCTTTCCATATTGGAGTCGTTTTACAAACAAATGTTTGAGCTACTTTATCTGTTTATGGAAACTCAAACTTTACAATGTGCCTAGTGTTGACCACACCTTCGCTTTAATTTAGAATTTTTATGATTGAAAATCTGATTGCAATGTATATCTGTTATGTGCTCAAGTGAAATCTCTCTCTTGTTAAGTTGATAACGTTAATAATTCCAGTTATTAATATTCTTCTTGTTGGTATTTATTTGAATTGTCATTCTTTATATTCCTCACCCTAGTTGGTATCGAACTTGTCGATATCTTTTAAAAATCTTGATGGTTCGTTTGCTCCTTGTAGTGTATCGAACTTGTCGATACTAAGTGATGTTGTTTCTTATTAACTCTTAATCTTGAGTTATTATTCTGGACGTGAGTTTCCAGTTGTTTGGAGATCAAAGGTTGTCGATTGTCCCGACACCTAGTGTGGATGATTTAGAATTGGAAATGTTTTTAAATGTGGCCCTTGGGGCGTAAAACCCTTCGGGGTGGGACCTTATTATGGTCGAAAGTTAAGGCCAATGTGTGCCATGGATCCAATTAAGGACATTGCTGTGCGCGTTTGTCCTAGGACATGCTGTGTGCGTTTGTCCGGGGTTATTGTTGACTGATCAGCAGCCTAACCTTGATGTTTTTTTTAAATAAATAAAAATTCCAATTCTAATCTGTATTCTGCGATTGAGATGTTTAACTCTTGACTCCTTGAAAGTCTGTTTTAATAATATCTTAATATCAGAATTCTTGTCAGTTCTATTTCTTGATGTACCTTATGAATGGTGACTTATTGGCCCTCGTGGCAATTAAAAAGTTGATGTAACTAATTCCTTCATAAAATGAGATGAAACTTTATTGTTTATCAAAATTGTCATCACTATTTACACTTGCTGAGCATTGTTGGCTCACTCTTGCTTCTGTTTATTTCTCCAGTTGTTAGAGATGATCAGAGGAACTAGTGGTCAGTTGGTATTACTTTATAGGCAGTGAGAGGAGAAGTTCGAGTCATGGATTCCGTTGGTTAGTGGATTGGGATTTGTCGAGGTGGGATATCTAGTTAGACAGTGATCTTGTTTATTCACAGAAATTGTGTAATATTCTTTCATTCTGAGACTGGGTTGTAATATGATATTCGATAGTTGTTTCATACCATAACCTGTATGCGATCTTGGTTAAGGGGTTTTATTATTAAATGTTGTTTATATTCAGAGATGTATAATATTGTTTATAGTTAGTGGACCCATATCTGTACCCCGGATTTTGGGATGTTACAAGTTGGTATCAGAGCTACAGGTTATGGTCACTGAAACAGATTAGTAGGGTTAGGGTACGTGTATAAGATAGACGTCGGGTAGAACGGTTTAGGATAAGGATCGCGTTAGGATACTTCGGCAAGCGTTGTGACGTAATCGGTCTTTCGGCATATCGCGCGAGTAGAAGTTCGAATCATTTCAGGATTTGGCTAGAAGCAAAACAGCGAACCCAAAGCGGCATAAGCTAAGTGGGCAGCTGGCGCTATCAGTCCAAGAGACATTATCTTGAGGTTTCGCGTAGAATTTATAACATCCTACGAGATTAGTTTCGATGTGAACATTTTGGAGATGGTACGAGAAGGTTAAGAATTTGAAGTGGGAAGCGATTATATGCAAGAATTGGAAGTTGAGCGTAGTTGTGTATCCTTAATCGTCGATTCATTCAAATTCGTTGCTTAAGAAATTTCTTACTCTTTCTTTGAATTATTGTCCTAAGTTAATTCCCGGTTGGTATCGTTGCTGAGGCATTCATTTCACAGTGACGGTTCAAAAATCGAGAATGAATTGAGATCTTCTTATTTATTCAACTCATTATGGTCCGGCCGGTTTGGCAGCTAAGTATATTATTGCTTAGTCGACAAGAGTGAGATTATGAATAATTTAAGAATTTCTTGAATGTTTGCTTGATCAACCCTTGAAGTATCTATTGGAAAAGTCTCTATACATCAAACGATGACGAGTTTGGTATGTCAGATTTATTCGAATTCAATTCCATTCTTTTAGAAATATCTATATCTTTCAAAGGATAATTGATCCAACTGTACTTGAAAATTTTTGAAACTCTTGAATCCCTTCCATATTCATGAATACTTGATTTTTCTCTATTCCAGCTGAGATGAACAACCTATACAGATAGGGGATTCATGGACATTTTATCTTTGTGATAGAAATCCAGTGGGACGCCACTGATTGTGTTTGTCACGAAGTACTAAGGACTGGCCATCCTTATGTACTATGGTGGTTAACCAAGTGACAAATGCAACCTGAAAATAGTTCAAAAGATCATATTGATCTCTCGGTTAAATTCCTTTATAAAAGTATACACTCCGCATATGTTCATACTTGATGCCCCATTTATTTTATTGACTTCCTTTGTCAGAAATTCGATATTTTTAAAAAAATTCTTAATGATAAAGAGATGCGAAGATAGATGTGACGACGTCTTGAAGGATTAAAACTACAACTGCATTGACGAAGAAGTGGTGATGCGAGTTTAAGAATTTGGTGATTAAGACAGATATGTCATGTCAAGTTGGAATATTTATTGGACCGATAAGACATGGACAAGATATGAGGCTAATGAGAATTGAATAAAGGAAAAATGACAGTAAATAAGAGCCCATGGTTGTAAATGTTGTTGAAGGGCTAAAAGAGAATGGAAATGGAGATATTGGATATAAGTTGTACAATGCTGAAGGAAGATTATTTGTAAACATCTTTTGTATGGCAGAGGTAGTAAACGGAATATCATAAGATTTGGAATGTTTTAAATCAGTCGTTAGACGTAAGATTTTAGAATCAAGAAGGCTAACTTGAATAAATCAGACTGAAGTAAAACAGAATGGTTTGTAAGAGTTATTAAGAAGAATCAGGAATGAATGAGGGGTAAGGTGAATATGTGGAGTAAATGACTTATGCAAGCTAGTGTAGAAATCATGGTTATCAAGGATGTTGGAAAGTTAACCGAGATGAAGTAAAATGACAGTAAGGTGGAAGACAGAGAAATTCAAGAAGTTTCCAGAAGTGACTAAATAGAAAACATATAAAATTGGCTTAAGAAAAGAATGTGGAATCCTGAAGATGTGGACTTAGAAGAGAAAAGGGCACCGTAGTTACCCATAAAAAGAAAACTAGCAGAAATTAACGAGATCCCATGATTAGGAAATAAGATTTCGGGAGTAGAATCCCTAGAGATTTTATTAAGAGTAATGTGGGAAGTTGTGGCTGTAATCAGAAGGGTAGTATGATAATAAGAAGTAGAGTCAGAAGTTAAAGCAATGCGTTATGAGCTTGGAAAGATGGGAATTTTGTCAGAAATAGTATCATATCAATTTTAGTGGAATTATGAAGAGAATAATAAGACTACTGCTACGATTATCAAGAATCAAGAAATTCAAGATGATTATCAAGGAAGTTAGTAGGAAAGTTTTTGTATCAAAGGAATGGAATTGTTTTGTATAAGGAGATATCGGAAAGGAGACAATTAAGCTAAAGCATATTCCGATGAATAAGATTTCAAACGACATTCAGACGAAGAATTTAATATGATTGTAGGCCACATATCAAGATGATCGAAAGCTCATGAAGCGTATGCAAATCAATCGAGAGCGATTTTAAGAGTTTCCAAGAAAAGGAGAAAATTTGGCACAAGGATTTTAATGTGAATTTCGAAAGTCATGATTTTGTGGTTAATGATAGTGATGTTAAACATTGGAGTCGTAATAGGAAGAGTCAAATTCGAGGACTCGCCAAGTATGCAAAGTTATGATTTGGAAGGAACTCTGAGAATGCAAGGCAGTGAAGTCGTAAGCAAGTTTTAAGTATGTTGTACCATAAGGAATTAGGTCGAAGCCAAGGTCATGGTTTGCTAATTGTTTTTTTTTTTAAATTTTCAAAAAATATTTTGGTTCCAAAAGGCTTTTTGATTAAAACCCTATCATTTTAAATGTTTTCTCTTAAAATGATTTTCTAAAATATCTTTCAAAAGGATTTTCAGTTGGTTCAAATGGTTTTTAAATTGTTTTAAATCAACAAAATATTTGAGGCTTTCCTTTAAATGTTTTAGTAAACCGATGTTGTATGAAGGTAGAAATTGAGTATTAAACCGAATGGTGGTTGGCGCAAATGCCATGCGATAAGAGTTGAGCGTGTTGTTCGCGTTCAAATTGCAATTGGGAATAGATGACATAAGGTTAATTTTCCAGGATAAGTATTCAGTGAAACAATGAGATGAAGGATGGATACAAGTTTCCGATTATTCCCTTCTCAAGTAACATTGCACGTGAAAGAGGAGTAAGAATGATCGGGGAATTTCTTGATGTTCCTTTTCTCAAAGTTTTAATTGAGGAAGATTTTGTTTTAAGATGTATCAATAAGCGATGATGCGTATTAAGTTGTATATGCGTGTTGTTAAAGCGGGAGCTTGTTGAGAATTGTTAAAGAATTGTATCATGATTGGTATCAAGTGGAGTTGTGACCTCAGGAATTGTTCTTGTATAAAGGGAAGTTACAGTCAAGGTGACGGGTATAATAGCTTCCAAAGGCTACAAATATTCGAGGCTATGTTTCAAAAAATTGAGCAACCCAGACTATTTCATAAGATTGAGAATCGGGTCGTTAATTAAATTATGCTTGATGTGCATCTAAGGACGTATGTGTTTGGTTATAGTATTCGATTTCGAGAATGCGACTAAGAATGGACAAAATGATGTTAAGTTTCCGATTGGGTACTCGGTAAAATTTTAGGACTAAAGAAAGAAAGAAACTTTTTAATTATTCCCTTCTCGATCGACATAGTACCTGAAAACGAAGTGGAGGCGATCAGAGGATTTCTGGAGATACTCTCTCGAAGTTCTATTTCAAATCGTGTGGTTATAAGTAAAGCGTGGGAAATTATACCAAGTGTAGGTCATTATAAATTAAGGCAAATTGCACGGTGGTATTATTGCGAAGGATTAGCGTGGTAATATAGTTTTGGCGCAGGGTATAGTTCCTTATGCGGAAAAGTCATATTGATTTTCGAGGAAAAGATATTCGTGTTCGTGTGATAAACGTTTAGAGTTAAAAAGACTTGGAAACCAAAGTTTAAAGCCATTCTGAAAGTTGAGGGCTCATAGTATGAGCATATGAATGTATGAGTTGGTATGGGGGAAGATTCTAAAGATGAAAGATACAACCTGAGAAGTGGAGGTAAGATGTTTAATGAGAATTGTTACTCGTGTCCTTAAGATTGATTCTGAGGACAGAATCCTATTAAGGGGGGGGGGAAGGATATAACGACCTAGAAAATTTTAATTTTTAATAATATTTATTTATTGTAAATTATAAATTATATTATGTGAATATTGTTGTAAAGGTGAAATGTGTGTGAGATGTTGTTTATGTGATTATTTGATGATTTGGTCAAGCTGTGAAGATTGGTGTATTTTTATTTTTATTTTTGAGGATTGAAATATATTTAAATCATGCATTTTTAATCCTCTGTAAATTTTATAAAATTATCGGAGGAATTAAAAAACATGAAATCTTTTGTAATATTATCTTTATAATATTATTTAGTTTTTAAAATGGTTGGGTGAATTAATTTGGATGTTTCGGTATTTTAAAATGATTTTAAGGATTTTATGGTATTTAAAGGATCAAAACTTGAAAAATTCATATTTAATTCATTTGTGATCCAAAAAATATTTTAAATATATGTGTGTGCTCGTAATTTTATATTCTTTATTTTAAAAATGAAAAGCGAAACTTTCCGAATGTTCTATTTAACTGTGATTTATAGAAGTCGTTTATTAGTGTATAATTGGGCCGAAAGGAGAATAAAGTATCAATAGCATTTAAGAATTGGGCCAAGCCCATTAAGCCAAAAACACACCCGAGAGAATTCTAGAAAGAAGCGGGGAGAGAGAAAAGAGATTTGGGGAAAGGAGAATTATGGTTTATAGAATTGGGGGAATTGAATTGGGGGAAGATTGAATCAATTAATCAATATATACATACATATATGTGTGTGTATACATGTATGTAAAGGGGTTGCGTGTGTTTGTGCAGGGGTGGGGGAGGAAGTCGTGACTGAGCAGGGGAGGGGGAAGCCCCACCGCGCGGCGGCGGCCGACGGTGGTGGTGGCTAGCAGGGGAGGCGCGAGGCAGCAGTGCAGTGAGGGGTGGCGCGGTGTTGCGGCAATAAGGTAGAAAGGAGATGCAGGGCCTTGGTGGAGAGAAAGAGAGGGAGAGAGGAAGAGAGAGAGAGAGAGAGAGAGAGAGAGAGAGAGAGAGAGAGAGAGAGAAGATTGTTTGGAAAAGAATTGGAATCGGAAAGGTATCCATTTTCTGTAATTACTTATTTATTCTATTTTTTCGATGTAATTATGTAATTTTCAATTTTGATGAATTGTGTTAATTGTTGTAATTTAATTAGTTTTAGATTATGAATATTGTTTAATTCCCATTATTTAATTCGGATAGTATAAATGTCGATTTTAATTGTTAGAGGTATATTCCTTGATTTTTAAATCTAGAAAGTTGTTAAGTAGTAAAGTTGTAATTTCGGGAATATAATTTTTGGAGCTCAAAAATATCCGGGATTAATGATTGTTGATAGTTAATTGTTAATTGTCGGATAATATGTTGAGTTATATGGTTCTACTAAGTTGTAAATATCTATGTGCTAAATGTTTTAAAGCCGAGTCGTAGAAATCGTTGAACGTCATAATTGTTGACTACTTGTTGTTGGTTTGTAAATAGTTAATTGATTATAAGTTGATCTTTATTATTCGTTGTATAAGATGGAGAGTCGTATAAGGGAGCTATGTTGTAAATGTTTATTTGCTAGGTGCTTATTTGTTAAATTCCTGGTGGTGAAATATATGTGATTAATGTTATATTTTATTATGTGTTTATCTGCGAGGAGTTGCAATGAGATCACAAGTCTTAAGTGTCAATATTTAAGGACTTGTGTAATTCTCTTCAACAAGTTCCTCGGGCTTACGAATATCCATGATTTGCTATCACGGGTATAATTAATATACTTGAGTGGTGTGATCATCGATATAGCGTAAGTAATAGTTAGTGCTAGGGGTTGTTCCCTAGGGCTTACGAACATCAATGATTGATTGTCACGTGTATCATTAAAATGCGTGAGAAATACGATCATTGGTGTAGCGTAAGTAGTAGTCTAATATAAATTTCTTATGTGCTATGTGCCGCATGTTCGGGCGGGTACTTTTCATTAATTGTTTACTTTTATGTTGCTGCAAGTTGAGGCAGCTTTATTTTTGTAAAAACAGGGTTGAATTGTTTTTAATTGATATTGAGGGGCTGTGCCCATAGTCCGATAAACGAATACTTCATGCCGAAATTTTCTAAAAATCCCCTGCAAATCTATTTAGAACCTATTTAATTTATTTGATTTGGTGATTTGAAATTATATGGTGATTTTCGAGAGTCGAGGTAAATATTATAATTGATATGTATTGCTGTGAAGTGGTTGCCTAGATGGTATCTAAGTATCGAGTAACCATATGTGTTAAGTATTTATGTGAAGTGAGTATTTGCCTTAGAGGTTGTCTTGAATTATATTGTGAATGTGATTAAGTATGGTTGTATAAGTTATATAAGTAAGCGTTATAGGACGCGGATGGGTAGAGTAGGGCAAAACAATAAGCTTTTGCTTAGTTGGATACTAAAATAGTATTTGATCTTGAAAAAGGTTCGAATAGGAAACCTAGCCAAGGGCAGTGCGGGTGACCTGAAAGAGGAACAGAAGGACAAGTATCAAGCCTACGGGTGAACTAATGTGGGAACTGGTAAAGTGCAAAGGGTGAAAGTGAGACCGAGTGAGAAGCCACATGTAAGTGAAAGAAACTGACGAGAAGACAAATGAGTATCGATGTGGAATCATGAATTTCGTAAATCAAGGCAAGTGTTTTTGCTAATCACTTATTGTTCAAGTGATGCAGTTTAATTTACTTGTAGTATGTGCTGATCTGGTTAAGTATAGATGGCAGATGACATATACTTTTTCGTATAGTATGATGCCGTTTATCTCCCCTACCCATGATTTACAAAGAATTTGACAAATAACCTTTCTCGCTTATTTTCTTATCCTTGGAATGCCATTTCGCCTATTCTCGTCGAAATTGTCTAAGAATTTTCTAAACAAAAGAAAGCCCAAGATTTTAAACTCTTACGAAAGCCTGCTAGCGAAACTCTTGATTCTAGCATATTTTCACAAAAGTACTCCATTTAGAAAAAAAAATGTTTTCTGTCAAAATGTTTTGAATCTTTCCATATTGGAGTCGTTTTACAAACAAATGTTTGAGCTACTTTATCTGTTTATGGAAACTCAAACTTTACAATGTGCCTAGTGTTGACCAAACCTTCGCTTTAATTTAGAATTTTTATGATTGAAAATCTGATTGCAATGTATATCTGTTATGTGCTCAAGTGAAATCTCTCTCTTGTTAAGTTGATAACGTTAATAATTCCAGTTATTAATATTCTTCTTGTTGGTATTTATTTGAATTGTCATTCTTTATATTCCTCACCCTAGTTGGTATCGAACTTGTCGATATCTTTTAAAAATCTTGATGGTTCGTTTGCTCCTTGTAGTGTATCGAACTTGTCGATACTAAGTGATGTTGTTTCTTATTAACTCTTAATCTTGAGTTATTATTCTGGACGTGAGTTTCCAGTTGTTTGGAGATCAAAGGTTGTCGATTGTCCCGACACCTAGTGTGGATTATTTAGAATTGGAAATGTTTTTAAATGTGGCCCTTGGGGCGTAAAACCCTTCGGGGTGGGACCTTATTATGGTCGGAAGTTAAGGCCAATGTGTGCCATGGATCCAATTAAGGACATTGTTGTGCGCGTTTGTCCTAGGACATTGCTGTGTGCGTTTGTCCGGGGTTAGTGTTGACTGATCAGCAACCTAACCTTGATGTTTTTTTTAAATAAATAAAAATTCCAATTCTAATCTGTATTCTGCGATTGAGATGTTTAACTCTTGACTCCTTGAAAGTCTGTTTTAATAATATCTTAATATCAGAATTCTTGTCAGTTCTATTTCTTGATGCACCTTATGAATGGTGAGTTATTGGCCCTCGTGGCAATTAAAAAGTTGATGTAACTAATTCCTTCATAAAATGAGATGAAACTTTATTGTTTATCTAAATTGTCATCACTATTTACACTTGTTGAGCATTGTTGGCTCACTCTTGCTTCTGTTTATTTCTCCAGTTGTTAGAGATGATCAGAGGAACTAGTGGTCAGTTGGTATTACTCTATTGGCAGCGAGAGGAGACGTTCGAGTCATGGATTCCGTTGCTTAGTGGATTGGGATTTGTCGAGGTGGGATATCTAGTTAGACAGTGATCTTGTTTATTCACAGAAATTGTGTAATATTCTTTTATTCTGAGACTGGGTTGTAATATGATATTCGATAGTTGTTTCATACCATAACCTGTATGCGATCTTGGTTAATTGGTTTTATTATTAAATGTTTATATTCAGAGATGTATAATATTGTTTATAGTTAGTGGCCCCATATCTGTACCCCGGATTTTGGGATGTTACAATTATTATTTAGGAGAAAATGAGATATTTTAGTTAGAAAATATAGAAAAGATATTACCTTTTAGAGGGAAAAGTCAAACAATTAGTTATTAGTAATTATAATATTATTACTTTATTCATTAATTAGAACGAACATATTTTTGGAATTAAAGTTTATTTAGAAAAGTTAGAAAAGGTAATAGCTGAAAAAGGTAATTGGTTAGTTATTATTTAGGAGAAGTGTTGAGAAGTTTTGTGTTTTTATAATTAAGTAAAATAATTAAGGGTAATAAAATAAAACAATTAAATGAGGTAAGTACCGTGTCATACCAAAAACAGGTACCAAAACTTTTAATGTTTCAAATCTGAGATTTTATTTAGAAAAGTTAGAAAAGGTAATAGCTGAAAAAGGTAACTGATTAGTTATTATTTAGGAGAAGTGTTGGGAAGTTTTGTGTTTTTATAATTAAGTAAAATTATTAAGGGTAATAGAATAAAATAATTAAATAAGGTAAATACCGTACCGTACCAAAAAATAGATACCAAAACTTTTAATGTTTCGTCTTTTATAATATAGTATAGATAGATTATATATATATATATATATATATATATATATATATATATATATATTCATGTATAAATATATTTTTTGGCTAAGCACTTATAAATATATTTAATAAATTTATTGTAATATTTATATTTTTTTCGGCTTTTACATATACATGTAAAATTTTAATTGTAAACGAACACCAAACTTAATACAAGATAGACCCAAATTTATATATTTTTCACAATTTCAATTATAATAACTAGCGTTCTACCAGTGCTACACACCGAATGGTAAAATTAATTAGTTAATTAATATAAACTTATTATTTTAATCAAAATTTAGAAAAAAAAGATAATTTCATAAAATTTAAGTATAAAATAATCTTCAATTTATACAAACTTCATTAATATCAATATTATCAAACAATTATCATAACATTCACTTCCTCGCTCAAATATTCTAAGCCCCTCTTTATTATTTTTTCTTAATTTTATTTTTCATTTATTTTCTCAAATTTTTGAGAATCTTTCAACCAAGTTCATAAGTTTTTTACCCATATTTTAAGTTTTGTTCTTTGAAACATTTGGTATATTTAAATGTGCAGTACAGTGGGTTTCTATAATTTTTATTATATTAATACATTCAAAATATTTGCATGGCTCCCGATCAATTTTTCGAATATATATTAAAAATTCATAAACACTTATTTTTAACGACAGTTATTGTGACGCCCCCAAATCCACCCTGTCTGGGGACCCGGGTCGTCACACAACTCGATATCCTGCAACACACGTTAGCTCACAATAATATAAGAATAATACAATAAAATTATCATAACGGAGCATAATAGTCCCACTCCACAGATCCAAGGATCGGTCTCAAACAATATTATTACAACACAAATTTATTACAACTCAGAGTAATATCTTACATAAGTTCTAAAACAAAGTAGAATTAAAGTTCCATCGGGGTATTCTAATCCCTGGCAGCATGGCTCTAGACTTTCTCCTTTCCTCTAGATGTCTGGCTATACGGCTCGCCTCTTTCCTTCTTGACAGCTGAATAGATGGGATAAAGCAAGAATGAGCAACCATGGTGCTCAACAAGTTCTCCCCTTGCTCGGTTTATAAATATAATAAGATTTAAACAAAAGATAGTGTCCAAGTTTGACTAGACAATTTGAAATTTAGAAGGTCAATACCGACATAATTTATTTTGTTGCATTTCAGGAAATTCGTAAATAAATAAAGAAATGGCAAAATAAAGAAATAAAGAGCAAGCAAGGGAAAAGAGGAAGAAAAAGGACTTAAATGAAAAGAGGAAAAAAAATTAGGAGCTTGGTAGAAAAGGAATCTTGGAGGACATGTGGAAGGTGGAGATCATCCCAACACATTACATAACTGTATGGCCAAGATCAACTCTTTAAAGCTTAAGGGGGAAGGAAACAAATAGATGGCTAGGATTTCACCACCACACACCACAAATGTATGGTGGGGATTTACCCAACACCCCTTTAACCCTAATTCCTATCCTATAAATTGTTAGTGTAGGTGCCCCAAAGGCAATACATTGTTTCTTAAATAAACCTTATGTCATTTGATTATTAAATAAATGTATATATTATGACTCTAATTACTGCGATATTTGTTAGCATAATAAATGTCCTTAGAATAATGATACACATTATATAGTTTAAGTTTACAACTTGAATTTGAGATTATATAATATCATATTCTTAAAGGTCCCTAGTCGAGTATTATTATACAGGACAATAATAATACATAAATAGACTAGTATGTTTTTGACTGATAACCACATCTCATTGGTTATAAGTATGGAGATACTAAAGTCAATACATAGGTACATGTAGAGTACATGGTACTGGACAGACCCAACGTGAGATTCTTCATGTTAATTAAGTCATAAGAAAGACTCACAGTGATAATGGTGTAATGATCCTTTGACTTGAGATCATTATATTTCTATACGAGGATAATATACTTTGACTACATTAAAAGTTACCTTTGACCGGGTAATGATAAAAGTGGACATCGGGTATATTGTGAATCGTATGAGAAATATGAATGATAGATAAAGGATTTAACCCTCCTATTATTAGGAGAGATATTATTGGCCTCTTGATTGAGTGAGACTATAAAATGCATGGCCGTGCTCAAATAATGATTTGTTATTAATAGTCTACTCATGGATCAAGTAAACCCGGATTAAATTATGAAGAGGATGACAATAAACATGCCTCGAGTTTAATTTATAATATTTGGTTAAAGGGATTATATTACACGGGAACATTAATCACAAAAGGTTTATCGAATCACGATTTAATTATTATTTAATTGGGTAGCAATGATGTATTACTAGATACCGCTCATTGTTTATAATTTTATTGGAAAATAAAATTCTTGCCAAAATAAATAATAACCTACAGGGTCACACACATAGAACATTTTAAAGGAAGAATTAAATTAAATATGAATTTAAATTAATTAATGATAAGTTGGATTTTATTATATTAATTAAGTGGGACTTAATTAAGCTATAATAAAATACAAAGATATATGAGATATGATTTGAATAATTAAGTTTGACTTAATTATTATTTATTTAAATAATAGAATTAGATTTTATTATTTAAATAAATCATACATGGGCTAGGTTTTGGCTTGGGCTTTTTGCCTTATACTATCATATATATACATGATGATAGTAGAGGAAGGGATAATTTTTGTACGTCAAAAAATTATACTGCAGCCGAAGGAAAATAACCTAACCCTAAAAACTAGATCTCATATTTTCATTGGAGGCTAGTACCTCCCTTCCATTCAAGAATCGTTCTTGGAGTGTTCGTGTGGATACCGTAGAGGGGGCTTCGAAGAGGAGTGCTCAGTAATCGTGGGAGGCTTGCATCTCCATCGTTCTTTGTACGTAAAGCTTCGTTAAGGTAATCGTTCTATCTACCATATTATCGATATATTATAAATGGATCCGGGGCTTGGTTTCGATTTTTATTTACTGTTTTCGCTGCGTGTATGCGATCGAAACCAACAATGGTATCAAAGCTGCTTGTATAATATGATAATCTGGTTATTTTTGAAGTATACGATCTGTTTCAAGACTTACCAGTTCTGTATTTTTTTCCGATAAGCTATTCTGCATGAAAAACGCGTTTTGCATGCTTCTGTTTTTCTGGTTTCGTTGTGTTCATCTGCTCAGCCATGTTCTAATAAGATTAAAGCGTAATCTGGACGTTTAACAAACCAGTTGAAGTCGATTCAGATGATCAGATTTGCAGATTTTTCAGTTTATGCGTAAACATATACATACGTGTTTATATCTACTAGGTTTTGATTTTAAATCGTTTAAGAATCAATGATATGTGATTGTGTTGTTACTGTAAGTGTAATCGTAGGTCTGTATAATCAGTTTGGGATCATAATCACGTACAATATGTAGAACACGATCGAACTGGGTTTCAGAAAATCTGCAGAAAATTGCATGTACAGGTGATGCGCATACTGAGTATGCGCATCTGCTAGGGTTTCGGCCATAAACGCATACGCGGAATGCGTGTCTTACAGAAATAACAGAATAGGTCATATGCGCATACTGTAGATGCGTATCTGCTGTTTTTTTTTAATAAAAAAAAAATTAAAAAAAAAAAATTCAGCCAGGTTTTGCATGCTAAGATTAAATTATAAATGTTAATGTTTAATTTGGAGTATGCAAAATTTTATTAATTAGTAATTTTGATTACTAGATTAATATTTAATTAAAGTGCGTTAATTTTATTATTTATGATTTGATCATATTTAATTTATGTTGTATAAAATTGTGATTATACAATATGTGATGTTTTTAATTGCTATGTGAGCATGATGCATGGTTATGGCCCCAAGACCTAGTTTTCAATTTATATTATTAATTTTTAATTTATGGTATGTAATAATTAAATACGACTTGCATGTCGTTTTTCTTTTTGTAATTATTTTATCTCGAATGCAACTCGAGTTCTTTTGTAAAATGTTTCAAGAGGAGCTTGGAGGCAATCAAGGCAGCTTTGGAAGCGCAGCAAGAGATTATGTAATAATTAGTTTTTACCACCATAGATTGACCTTGATTTTTCCATTAGCTTGGAAAAATCGCATAGGATTGGGCCATAACCATAGCATATTAATTTATGTGATGCACTTTACATATGATGCATGTGTAGAGTAGAAAAATGTATGCATGTTTTAATTAGATTAATGATGTATGAATGTATTAGATACGTCACCCATACCATGCTTACCATGCTAAACAAGATAAAATCTGTAACGATTCGAGATTTTTAAAATGAACAAACGATCATGAGATTTCTGTGTTTATGAAACACGGAATTAAATACAAATTTTCAATGATTTAGATATGGGGAGATTTTGTCAAAAACGGGTTTTACCTGTAAGGAAGTTGGGTATTAAGTGAGGCCACTTGTGACTCCTCCAACAACCTGGAAATCAAACTATTGATGAATATTGATTTGAAGTATTTAATTCAAGGAAAAATTGGGAATCTCTTTATGATGGGATCATGGTCGTTTTAAATCAAAACCCCTTAACAAAATATTAAGTTTTAATCGGATGCTTTCCAATGAATGAACACTCATTGAATCCTAGATCGATAAGGGGAATGACTGCCAGTGGCAGGGGACTCCTGTCTATCGTGGTGAGATGTGACGAATATAAGCGGTTATATTCGATCGTTGTATCATTGGGTTTAACTTAACTGAGTCGTCATAATATGGTGAAAAATAAACGGTTATATTCAATTATTATGAACTTAGAAGCATAGAGTTTGGTTCAAAATCTATTAGATAAACAAGAACAATTGTTGTTCACCAAACTATCCAAGAATTATATATGATATAATTGACAACTGTTGTCTACCTAAATAATCATGTTTTAAGGACTACCAGTGGTTGACTTAGGATGTGATGAAATATGGATCTTGGCTCACTAGAAAGATTTATGGGATATTCTTTCCGATTTAATAGTAAGGGCTATTAATTTGATAAAAATAGTGGGAGATATATTATGAATATGTCATAATCACTTGAACATAATTAATGTAACAATCTAACTTATCTTATGCATTTTATCATTGTAGAAAAAAAATGGCGCAAAATACAAACAACACTTTCTCTGTGCGATCAGTCCTTGAGAAGGACAAGCTGACAGGATCGAACTTCCTTGACTGGTCTAAGAATTTGAGAATTGTTCTCATGCAGGAAAAGAAATCTTATGTGATTGATATTCCTCCACCGGCAGCCCCTGCTAACAATGCCACTGCTGCTCAACGAAATGCTTATCAGAAGCATATTGATGATGCAACTGATGTGGCTTGTCTTATGCTTGCTACTATGGATGCTGAGCTCCAGAAGCAGCATTTTGATATGAATGCTTATACTATGTTTGAACATCTTTCAACGATGTTTCAATCACAGGCTCGTGTTGAAAAGTTCAACACAAGCAAAGCACTCTTCTCGTGTAAGCAGGGCAATGGACCAGTCGGACCACATGTTCTAAAGATGATTGGGTATTGTGATTACCTTGCTCGTTTGGGTTTCCCGCTTCAGCGAGAGGCTCAAGTCGATATAATCTTGCAATCTTTGAACAGCGACTATGCTCAGTTCATAATGACTTTCAATATGACCGAGCAAGATAAGACTCCTATGGAATTGTTGGCCATGCTGAGGACCACTGAAGCAAATATGGTCAAGGCACCTGAGAAAGCTCCCATAATGATGGTGGGCAAGAAAGGTGCTAAGGGAAAGGGGAAATGGAAGGGCAAGAAAAAGGTTACTCTGAAAGATCTTGGTCCTTCTAAGCCCTCTTTCAAAAAGGCTAGAAAGCCGAAGGGAGATGTCGCAAAGGCTGACAAAGGTGATTGTCACTATTGTCACAAGCCTGGTCACTGGAAGAGAAACTGTCATGCTTACTTGGAGGATCTGAAGAAATTGAAGGGTGTTCAGATTTCTGGATCAGGTATTTATGTTATAGAAGTCAATCTGTCTATTTCTACATCTTGGGTATTGGATACTGGATGTGCTTCTCACATTTGTATAAATGTGCAGGAACTGCAGAGAAGTAGGACTTTGGCTAAGGGAGAAGTGGACCTACGAGTAGGCAATGGAGCAAGAGTTGCTGCTTTAGCCGTAGGAACTTATTATTTATCTTTGCCCTCTGGGCTTGTTTTAGAACTAAATGACTGTTATTACGTGCCTGCGATTCGCAGAAACATTATTTCTGTTTCTTGTTTGGACAAGAAAGGTTTTTCGTTTACAATAAAGAACAACAGTTGCTCTTTTGCTTTGAATGATTTAACCTATGGTGTTGCGCGTTTATTTAATGGTTTATATGTTCTTGATTTGGATAATCCTATCTGTAACATAGAAAACAAACGACTTAAAGTAAATGACTCAAATCAAACATACCTCTGGCATTGTCGTCTAGGCCATATAAATGAGAAACGCATTTCCAAATTACATAAAGATGGATACTTGGATAAGTTTGATTTTGAATCATACGAAAAATGCGAATCTTGTTTGCTTGGTAAGATGACTAAAGCCCCTTTTACTGGTAAGGGTCAAAGGGCCACTGAACGTTTGGAGCTAATACATAGTGATGTATGTGGCCCAATGCGTGTGATGGCTAGAGGAGGCTACTACTACTTCATAACATTTACTGATGACTTCAGTAGATATGGATATGTATATCTTATGAAGAACAAATCCGATTCTTTTGAAAAATTCAAAGAATACAAGGCTGAAGTAGAGAAGCAAATAGGCGGAGGTGCAAGTATTAAGATATTACGATCCGATCGTGGGGGTGAATACTTAAGCACCGAATTTAAAGAGTATTTAAAAGAGTGTGGTATTGTATCACAACTCACTCCGCCAGGTACACCTCAATGGAATGGAGTTTCAGAGAGGAAAAATTGCACCTTGTTGGACATGGTACGATCGATGATGAGTCATGCAGATCTTCCAATAAGTTTCTGGGGTTATGCTCTAGAAACAGCGGCTTTCACACTTAATCGTGTTCCAACCAAGAAGGTTCAAAAGACTCCATATGAGATATGGGAGGAGAAACGGTCAAGCATGAACTTTATGAAAGTTTGGGGATGCAAGGCGTTTGTAAAACGTCAAGTATCTGACAAGCTTGGACCTAAATCCGAAGAGTGCAATTTTGTGGGATACCCTAAAGAAACAAAGGCGTATTATTTTTATAGTCCTTTTGAGCAGAAAGTGTTCATTGCTCGAGATGCTGTCTTCATGAAAAAGGATTTTGTTTCCAAAAGGGACAGTGGGAGAACTATAGATCTCGATGAAGATCGAGAACCACAAAATAGCATTGAACCTGAGGTGGAACAAGAGCAGAATAATGATAATGCTCAAGAAACACAGGTTGTTCGTAGATCTGGTAGAATTCGCCATGAGCCAGAGAGATATGGATTTCTTTTGACTCAATGTGGGGATTTGATGCTCATAGATGAGGATGAGCCTCTCACATACCAAGATGCTATGAACAGTCCAGACTCTAAGAGATGGCTTGAAGCCATGAAATCCGAGATGGATTCCATGTACGAAAACCAAGTTTGGGATTTGGTTGATCCACCTGAAGGGGTAAAACCCGTAGGGTGCAAGTGGGTTTTCAAGAAGAAAACTGACATGGAAGGAAATGTTCAGACCTATAAAGCAAGACTGGTTGCGAAAGGGTTCAAACAAATTCATGGTATTGACTATGATGAAACTTTCTCACCAGTTGCCATGGTCAAGTCCATACGGATTTTGCTTGCAATTGCAGCATTCCATGATTACGAAATCTGGCAAATGGATGTCAAAACAGCTTTCCTTAATGGGAGCCTTGAAGAGGATGTGTACATGACACAACCAGAAGGTTTTGTCGATCCAAGGAATGTTGGCAAGGTATGTAAATTACGTCGATCCATTTATGGATTGAAGCAAGCCTCTAGGAGATGGAATATTCGTTTTGATGAAACAGTCAAGGAGTATGGCTTTATTCAAAACGATGATGAACCTTGTGTTTACAAGAAGGTTAGTGGGAGCCATGTGGCATTCATAGTACTGTATGTTGATGACATACTACTAATGGGGAATGACATACCTTCTCTAAAGGATGTTAAGACTTGGTTAGGGAGCAATTTCTCTATGAAAGATTTAGGAGAGGCAACCTACATTCTAGGAATGAGGATTTATAGAGATAGATCTAAAAGGATGATCGGTCTAAGTCAGAGTACATACATTGATATGGTTTTGCATCGTTTTGGTATGCAAAATGCTAAAAGGGGATATGTCCCTGTGTCTCAAGGAATAACGATTTCTAAAGACCAGTGTCCGAAATCATTAGATGAGAAGGACCACATGAATAAAGTTCCATATGCATCAGCAATTGGATCTATCATGTATGCAATGGTATGTACTCGACCAGATGTTTCGTATGCTTTGAGCATGACGAGCAGATACCAGTCTAATCCAGGTGAAGGTCACTGGACGGCAGTCAAGAATATTCTAAAGTACCTGAAAAGGACTAAAGATTCATTCTTAGTGTATGGAGGAGAGGAGAAGCTGGTTGTAAAAGGTTACACCGATGCAAGTTTCCAAACAGACAGGGATGATACTGTATCACAGTCTGGTTTTGTATTTTGTCTAAATGGAGGTGCTGTAAGCTGGAAGAGTTCAAAGCAAGAAACAGTAGCTGATTCTACAATGGAGGCTGAGTACATTGCAGCTTGTGAAGCGGCTAAGGAGGCTGTTTGGATTCGAAAATTCATTTATGATTTGGAAGTGGTTCCATCGATTGCAGATCCCATTGATCTATACTGCGATAATAATGGGGCCATCGCACAGGCTAGAGAGCCTAGATCGCACTCCCGATCCAAACATATACTCAGAAGATATCACCTCATACGAGAGATTAATGAAAGGGGTGAAATACATATATGTAAAGTGCATACAAATGATAACATTGCAGATCCACTGACCAAAGGCCTGTCGCAGCAGAAGCACGACGGTCACACTAGTTCCATGGGTATTAGATACATGGGTGATTGGCTCTAGTGCAAGTGGGAGATTGTTAGTGTAGGTGCCCTAGAGGCAATACATTGTTTCTTAAATAAACCTTATGTCATTTGATTATTAAATAAATGTATTTATTATGACTCTAATTACTGCGATATTTGTTAGCATAATAAATGTCCTTAGAATAATGATACACATTATATAGTTTAAGTTTACAACTTGAATTTGAGATTATATAATATCATATTCTTAAAGGTCCCTAGTCGAGTATTATTATACAGGACAATAATAATACATAAATAGACTAGTATGTTTTTGACTGATAACCACATCTCATTGGTTATAAGTATGGAGATACTAAAGTCAATACATAGGTACATGTAGAGTACATGGTACTGGACAGACCCAACGTGAGATTCTTCATGTTAATTAAGTCATAAGAAAGACTCACAGTGATAATGGTGTAATGATCCTTTGACTTGAGATCATTATATTTCTATACGAGGATAATATACTTTGACTACATTAAAAGTTACCTTTGACCGGGTAATGATAAAAGTGGACATCGGGTATATTGTGAATCGTATGAGAAATATGAATGATAGATAAAGGATTTAACCCTCCTATTATTAGGAGAGATATTATTGGCCTCTTGATTGAGTGAGACTATAAAATGCATGGCCGTGCTCAAATAATGATTTGTTATTAATAGTCTACTCATGGATCAAGTAAACCCGGATTAAATTATGAAGAGGATGACAATAAACATGCCTCGAGTTTAATCTATAATATTTGGTTAAAGGGATTATATTACACGGGAACATTAATCACAAAAGGTTTATCGAATCACGATTTAATTATTATTTAATTGGGTAGCAATGATGTATTACTAGATACCGCTCATTGTTTATAATTTTATTGGAAAATAAAATTCTTGCCAAAATAAATAATAACCTACAGGGTCACACACATAGAACATTTTAAAGGAAGAATTAATTTAAATATGAATTTAAATTAATTAATGATAAGTTGGATTTTATTATATTAATTAAGTGGGACTTAATTAAGCTATAATAAAATACAAAGATATATGAGATATGATTTGAATAATTAAGTTTGACTTAATTATTATTTATTTAAATAATAGAATTAGATTTTATTATTTAAATAAATCATACATGGGCTAGGTTTTGGCTTGGGCTTTTTGCCATATACTATCATATATATACATGATGATAGTAAAGGAAGGGATAATTTTTGTACGTCAAAAAATTATACTGCAGCCGAAGGAAAATAACCTAACCCTAAAAACTAGATCTCATATTTTCATTGGAGGCTAGTACCTCCCTTCCATTCAAGAATCGTTCTTGGAGTGTTCGTGTGGATACCGTAGAGGGGGCTTCGAAGAGGAGTGCTCAGTAATCGTGGGAGGCTTGCATCTTCATCGTTCTTTGTACGTAAAGCTTCGTTAAGGTAATCGTTCTATCTACCATATTATCGATATATTATACATGGATCCGGGGCTTGGTTTCGATTTTTATTTACTGTGTTCGCTGCGTGTATGCGATCGAAACCAACATAAATACCCCCTCACCCCCCTTGTATTTAGTAACTTAGATTTTAGGGTAGATTTAATTTCTTGTATTTTTTAGTTTCAAATCTTGTAAACACACTATTTAATTTTAATGCAATTTCATTTCCTTTAATTTCTTGTCTTGCTCTCTCGTTTATTTTCCATAGCTTTCGTTATTTTCGTAAATCCATGTAGTGGACACAGTAGCGAAAAGCTAACCACTATGGATTGAAAGTAACGAAATTTTATTTCTTTGTTTTTCGTTAATAATCGTAATTAAGGCCCTTTAAAAATCTCAATTTTATTGTGCGCCATTTAATTTTAAACCTTCATTTTTTTTGTAATTTTAATTTCGTAATTAATCTCCTTATTTTCGGATTTAATTTTCAAAAAAAAAAACAAAAATATTAGTTTACTCATTTTTTACTACTCTGTTTAATTCGAATATTCAATTTTTTTCCTTGTTTTCTCTGAACAAACCCATTTTTTTTCCTTTTTTTTCGTTTTCTTCGATTAAAACAAAAAAAAACAGAACAATTGTCTTCTTCATTCTTTCACCAGACCCATTTTTCACTTTTTTTTTCCCGGTTACATCAAACCACATCTCTCTCTCTCTCTCTCTCTCTCTCTCTCTCTCTCTCTCTCTCTCTCTTCGCACAAAAACCACGACCCCCCTCTCTCCTGCTTATTGTTCTTCTTCTTTTCTTTTCTTTTTTGTTTTTTTTTCTCTTTGATTCTTCTATTCTCCATTTTTACTCCCCAAAATATGCAACCCCTCCCCCTTTTTCTTTGTCTTCATTTGTAATTTCGTTTTTGCTCAACAAAGTCGTGTTATATGGTGTAAATTCTGGGTTCGTTGTATACAATTGTTGTGGTCTGTAGTCATTTGAATCGATGGTTCCCTGAGTTTCGAGTTTTGTTTTCAGTTCCTGGTCCGGTCTGAGTCGTGATTGTATTTATTTCCTTTTTCGAATGCTTTCAAGTCATCGAGTTCTTGTTGGGCGTTTTTAATTTTTTTTTCCTAGTTATCCTATTCTTGTTCTTGTTTGCTGCGTTTATTCGGTATTGTTTGGCGTTTGATTATCAGAATTTTGGGAGTTTACTGTGGTGTTTAGTATTCTGTGAGTGTTTGAAGGTTGTCGATTTTGTTTTTGGTTGTGAATGCTGCTGTGTAGACCGAGTTCTTTACTGAATTTTGCCGAGTCGTTATTGAGTTGACTCATTTTTGTTGTGCTGAGTTTTAGTGAGTCAACCGTTTGGAGTTTTATTCGTTGGTGCTTGGATTTTTTTTTTTGGGTTTGGTTTGTTTTGGCTAGCTATATTTCAAACACTTCATGTCCAATTTTTTTTTTAAAATTTTTTTTTCCTGTGAATAAGTTGTCTTTAAAAAAAAAAAAGAGGTTAGTTTAATTCGATAAAAAAAAGAATTTTAGAATAAAATCTAGTTTCAATTCGAATTTGAGTTTTTAGAATAATTTAGTTTTTGTTCTCTTCATTTTTAATTAGGTAGTTTAAAATTGGAATAAATTTAATTTTGTTTTAGTACATAAATAGTAAAATCCTAATTTTCCGAAAAATCCACACTTGTTCTAATTCGATTAAATTAATAATTAAGATTGCGAAAATATTAGTCTCTGAGGATCGAATCTAAAATAACTGCTAATTATTTTTCGCACCTTAATTTTTAATTTTTCGGATTAGCTCTTTTCTCACCCTTTTTCTTGTTTGCATTTTTTTCGAAGAATTTGGAGGAAAATTCGGGAAACTTGGATTAAAGCGAAAGAATTTTCTCGGAATTTTGGAAGCTTTGCTTGGGTAACCCGTATCTCTCTCCTCTTTCATTTTTAGTTTCCTTATTTAGAAAATCACAAAAAATCAAAAAAATCACAAAAAAAATTAAAAATTTAAAATCAAAAAAAAAATTAGTTGTAATTACATAATTGTTGCATCATGCATTTAATCACTTAGGGCATATCATCTAGATTTTTATTTTCTTGTTTTTAATTTTTCGTACCTTATAATTGTGGTGATCGCTGGAGGACCCCAAGGTACGTTAAATTCTTTCTTTTCTTTAGTTAGAGCACGTAGTTAAGCATCCATAAATGTTTATAGTTTTTTATACCTCTTTGTTTGTTGCATCATTTTTTAAATAAATCTTAAGGTCAAAACCTCTCAAAAGATAAGGGAAGGGATTTCATCACTCTTTCCTTAGCCCAAAACCAATTTAATCCTTCATTTTGCATACCATAGCCTTTAATAAAATTAATTAGACGTTTGCCCCTAGGAATCTCGCGCTCATTTAGGAAGGTGCTTAAGAAACGAAGTAATCTTTAATTATTCCGACTTTTTGGTGTCTAGGAAAGCGAAAGCTGACCTGGCCAATTAAGGTTTTGGTGTCTAGGATGGTGTTTAGCCTCTTGGCAATGCTTGCACCTACCTGGCCAAGCCGGTTCGAATAATTATTGATTTACCTAGTTTTTGGTAGCTATTAAAGTTAGGAGCAAGGTCTAGTTCAATTTTTTTTAGGAAACCCTAGATATAGGATTTTTCTTTTGATTTTTCACTTTTATTGTGTGTGTTTATTTTTTTTCGCACTTATTTGCTACGTGTTTCCTTACATGGTTTATGCGAACTATTTGGATTAGGGATAATTCTTCTAGACTAGTGAGATCGTTTGAGATTTCTTCCTCTTCTGATTCCGAGTCTTTAGATAATTCCGAAGCAATAGTAAACATGGCCGTGTCTCTTAAGGACCGTTGCTACCCCACCCGTTCTGCCCAACCCTCGTGTATCACTCTTCCTCTCGTAAATGGTAATAATTTTGAAATTAAAGCTCAAAACATTAGCATGTTACCCAAATTTACCGGGAGTGAAGGTGAGGACCCGTATCTTTTCATCCATGAATTCGAGGAGGTTTGTGCCTTACAAAAACTCCAACAATTAACCGAGGACTTGATTAGGCTTAGACTCATTAATTTTGTGCTTAAAGAAAATGCTAAAAAATGGTTGTATACCCTACCGGTTAATTCTATTTCCACGTGGGAGGGATTTGTGGTAATTTTTCTTAAGAAATATTTTCCAAACCATAAGACTACGAGAATTACAAACGAGATAAATCAATTTCATCAAAAGGAAAATGAGTCTTTTTGGAAATATTTTGATCGTTTTAAAAATATTTTATCACAATGCCCCCACCACGGAATAGAAAAGTGGAGACTTTGTAAGATTGTCTACGAGGCCCTAGATAGTCCAACAACCGCGTTGTTAGAGTCTATGTGCCAAGGTAAATTCATGGAGAAGGATGAGGACGAGGGGTGGGAATTTTTCGAAGAATTAGCCGAGAAGACCATGTTGTGGGAGTCTACTAGGGAGCCTCATAAGTCCAATGAGTCGTCTAGTTCTTCTAGGGGTATGCATTCAATTGGAAATAATATTGCTACTGATGCCAAGTTAGCCACCCTTACTAGAAGACTCGAAGCCCTAGAAACTAGTAAGGCCCCCTCAAATGTGTCTATGTGCTCTAATTTTAATCAAGGTTTTTTCGGACTTTCCCGGCTATGATCAAATTAATGCGGTGTTTCAACCAATCCCTAGGAATGATCCGGTTGCACCTGCTAATAATCCCGGTTGGAGGAATCACCCAAATTTCTCGTGGAACCAAGGCCAAAACTACCAATCTCCGCCACCTTCTTTTCAACCTCATTGTTTTCAAAAGCCCAATCAAAACTCGTACCCGATTCAAAATCAAGTTCCTTATCCAAACTCGATTCAAGCCCCAACTCAAGCACCCGCCCACCCTCCCGGCTTTCATGAGTCGGATAAGAGAATTAATTCCTTGGAAAAGACTCTTGATGCACTTTTGAAATCAAAAACTAATTTGGCTCAATCTCAATAAACCTTCATGCAAACCATGACTCAAGATAGACAACTTTTGAATGCTAGTACTCAAGCCATATCTATGTTAGAGGTTCAAGTGAGTCAATTAGCCAGTGCCATGTGTGAGCGAGAGAAGAACAAGTTCCCGAGTCAAACTGAGGTCAACCCTAAATTTCATCTCAACCAAAGACCTCCCGAAAATGTTAATGCTATCATTTCTCTAAGGTCGGGAAACAAAGTTTATAATCAAGTTGGAGTCGAGTCTCCCGAAGACAAAGAAGAGTCAAATGTTGAACCAAACCCTAAACTCAATCCTTCAAACCATCTTCCTAATCCCGAGCCTTTCGAATCATCTAGTCCCACACCTTCATCACTTGAACCCTGATCTTCAAAATCCACTCCCGAGTCATTAGAATCTACTCACAAATCATCATCATCTAGAGAGCCTTCATCGAATCAAACACCACCTTCACCTAACGAGTCTTCGTTTGTCATTCCACTTTCGAAATCCATTCCCGAAGAACCTGGTGAACGAGTCTTTAAGCCTAAAGCTCCTTATCCTCAAAGACTCCTTTCAAACAAACAATCACCTCAAGTAGAAAAGATTTTAGAAGTTTTTAAACAAGTCGAGATCAACATTCCTCTTTTAGATGCCATTCAACAAATTCCCTCTTATGCCAAGTGTCTAAAAGATTTATGTTCTCACAAACGTTCCACCCACGTCCCTAAGAAAGCCTTTTTGACTTCTCATGTTAGTTCAATTCTTTCAAATCAAATTCCCGTGAAATATAAGGACCCCGGTTGTCCTACAATTTCATGTGTCATAGGCAATACTTTTGTGGACAAGGCGTTACTTGACTTAGGAGCGAGTGTGAATCTTCTTCCATTTTCGGTCTATCAAGCCCTAGGTTTTGGCGAACTTGAAAAGACGAACATGACAATTCAATTAACCGATCATTCTGTCAAAACGCCTAAGGGAATAATTGAGGATGTGCTAATTAAGGTTGGTGAATTCATCTTTCCAGTTGATTTTGTTGTCCTCGAGACTCAACCCGTCACGAATCCTAAGAACCAAATCCCGATCATTCTAGAAAGACCTTTTCTTGCTACATCTAATGCCTTGATTAATTGTAGGGATGTTTCGATGAAACTTACTTTTGGTAATATGACAATTAACATTAACATCTTTAATGTCAGAAAAGAACCCAATGAGCTTTATGAACAAACAATAGGGGTTAATATTGTTGATGACATTGTTAATTGGTCAAACCTTGAGGATAGTGAGATTGAGTCTCTTCTCAATGAGGATTTCAAAGTCAACCATGAGTCTAACCGAGAGTATGTTGATTCGTTAAGGGATATGACCTCGGAAGAAATGTTGAGAGAGTTGGACGACATTTGTTCCAAATGGGAGACTCCACCCGAGGATGTTAATGTTGAAGCCGTTGTCAAAAATCCCGTTGGTGAACCACCTACTTTCGATGAGTTGTTATGGGCTTTAAATCAAATTTGTTCTAAATGGGAAGCTGAATCTAATACTGACCATGTCAACCCTAGTACCATTGTTACAACTCCCATTGGTGAGCCACCTCCACTTGATTTCGTAACACACCCCTTCACTTTCGATCACATTTTCTTGCAAAAAGAAAAACTTCTCTATGTTATTATCAATAGTGATTTAAACCCAGACCAAGAAATCCAATTAAGTAATTTGCTTATACAAAATAAAGAAGCCTTACTTTGGTCTGTGGAAAACACTAGTGGTTACAATGCTTTTACTTAGAAAGAATATTTTTGTCTTCTTGCAAAAGTCACTAAGGTGTTAGAGCTTCAATGGCATCTTGAGCTCTTCTCGAAAATTCATTCCTTGTTTCCTACCGGCATCGGCTAATTCGATTTTATTCCTTTGCCTCCCCTCGTGAAATTCAGGTATGGGGGAGTGTTAGTGTGCGTGAGTAGTGTTAATTAGCTGTTTTTTTTTATTTTCGTTCCTCTCCGTCATCCCTTATCAGGTATCACCTTGTTCTCATTTACTCATTGCTCTTGCATTTGCATACATTGAGGACAATGCATGATTTAGGTATGGGGGAGGGTTTTTAGTGTAAATATAAAAATCCAAAAATCCAAAAAAAAATAATTAAAAATTCACAAAAAGAGTTGTAGAATTGTAAATAGTAGAGTTTTAATCTTATTCTAGTCTTGTTAATTGATTGCTAGTTGCTTGATGCACCCTTACATGCTATGACAATCTTGTGATCCTTTAGCTTTTGATTGAGAAGTGATTTGCTAAGTTCTTGTCCACACACTTACACTAGCAAGGTGAAACTAATAGACTTATTTGATTTGTGCAAGAAATTAGAAGGTCATGATTAGGTGTAAGATGATTTGGTTTTCATGCTTTCAGTACAAGTAGGTGCATTGAGGATGCCTTTACTTGAGATTGATTATGTTCTACCACACCAAGTGAGTTTTGAGCCTATATGCATATCTTTTGCATTTATATTCTTTTGCTTGAGTGTCCACTTGTCATTTGCATTTCTAGAACTTGTTTGAGTTCTTTCTTGAAACACATGACATTGATTGATGATAAGATGATAAAGGCATTTAGGAATAACCCATATTTCCCAAAATATCCACACCATTCTTATGTGATCAATTAGTTACCCCTTTGAGCTTAATCAAATTCTTTCGGTGACACACCACATTACTCGCCTAAGACCTTTTTCTTGTACAGCCTTACGTATACTTGATCCCAATTTGTCAAAGGCTAGTAGGAACTTGAGGGAGTAATAAGGTGTGTGAGATGAGTATACTTTTGTTCATAACTTTTGAGGAAATATATGTTTTGTTATCTTATTAGTCGATTTTCAAGTTAAATCTAAAGGAGGATTATGGTTTCTTTTAGCTCTCACAAATATATATATATATATATATATATATATATATATATATATATATATATATATATATATATAAAGAAAAAAATATATTTATATATGAGAGCATACTTATGTTTTTGTAATTCTCCTTCATTCGACTAGTCAAGTCTTTTTGAAAATAGAAAAATAATTGTGAGGGGGGGAAAGTTTGGTGTTGTGCATGATTTCCATGGTGACTACTAGCTTTTGACACTTCACCTTCTTTTGGCCTTACTTGACATGCCCTGTCCCCAGCCCCATTACAACCCAAATAAAGACCTTCTGATTGTCATCATTGATGTATGTTGTGTTTAAGTTAGAATGATACCAAATGTCAAGCCTGCTTTTGATTTTGCCGGAAATGAGTGATACACTTACCCTTGTTCTTGAGTGAATGTTCTTTTGTGAGTGAAATGTGAGGTATTGCTTGTTTCTTTTGCATATGAAATCTCAAGTTTTGACTCTAAGGTGTGCTCTTGTAGACTTAGCATGGTTTCTAATAATTTTTGCACTTGACATGAACTTGTAATCACTTGTGCATACTTCTTTAAGTAGACTATGTGAATCCTTGCACTTTCCACACCAAGACTTTGCAAATTCATTTTGATTCTTAAGTTGATGTATCATGAAAGAACTTGTATATGTGGGGTTACATTGCCATGTAATCTTTTATACAAACTAGATGGATTTTGTGGGTACATTCACTATAGGCCCTCACGAGACCTCACTCGTCCACTAGGGCTGCCTAGGGGTTTAAAGGGCTTGTTGCATATGCCAAATGCAACCGTCACACCTACGAAAAGGAGTATAGGACTTTTTATCTAGATTTTATTTTTCTTTTTGTTTTACTCGAGGACGAGCAAAAGATAGGTATGGGGGCATTTGATAAGTGCATATTTTTGCATATTTTTATTACCTATTTATTGCTTGAACTCGTATTTTAATAATTTATTTTGTTGCATTTCAGAAAATTCGTAAATAAATAAAGAAATGGCAAAATAAAGAAATAAAGAGCAAGGAATGGAAAAAGAGGAAGAAAAGGGACTTAAATGAAAAGAGGAAAAAGAATTAGGAGCTTAGTGGAAAAGGAATCTTGGAGGACATGTGGAAGGTGGAGATCATCCCAACACATTACATAAGTGTATGACCAAGATTAACTCTTCAAAGCTTAAGGGGGAAGGAAACAAATAGATGGCTAGGATTTCACCACCACACACCACAAATGTATGGTGGGGATTTACCCAACACCCCCTTAACCCTAATTCATATCCTATAAATACCCCCTCACCCCCCTTGTATTTAGTAACTTAGATTTTAGGGTAGATTTAATTTCTTGTATTTTTTTAGTTTCAAATCTTGTAAACACTCTTTTTAATTTTAATGCAATTTCATTTCCTTTAATTTCTTGTCTTGCTCTCTCGTTTATTTTCCATAGCTTTCGTTATTCTCGTAAATCCATGTAGTGGACAAAGTAGCGAAAAGCTAACCACTATGGGTTGAAAGTAACGAAATTTTATTTCTTTGTTTTTAGTTAATAATCGTAATTAAGCCCCTTTAAAAATCTCAATTTTATTGTGGGCCATTTAATTTTAAACCTTCGTTTTTGGTGTAATTTTAATTTCGTTATTAATCTCCTTATTTTCGTATTTAATTTTCAAAAAAAAACAAAAATATTAGTTTACTCATTTTCTACTACTCTGTTTAATTCGAATATTCAATTTTTTTCCTTGTTTTCTCTGAACAAACCCATTTTTTTTCCTTTTTTTTCGTTGTCTTCGATTAAAACAAAAAAAACAGAACAATTGTCTTCTTCATTCTTTCACAAGACCCATCTTTCCCTTTTTTTCCCCGGTTACATCAAACCACACATCTCTCTCTCTCTTCCCACAAAAACAACGACCCCTCTCTCCCTTGATTATTGTTCTTCTTCTTCTTCTTTTCTTTTTCGTTTTTTTTTTCTCTTTGATTCTTCTATTCTCCATTTTTACTCCCCAAAATACGCAACCCCTTCCCCTTCTTCTTTATCTTCATTTGTAATTTCGTTTTTGCTCAACAAAATCGTGTTATATGGTGTCAATTCTGGGTTCGTTGTATACAATTTCTGTGGTCTGTAGTCGTTTGAATCGATGGTTCCCTGAGTTTCGAGTTTTGTTTTCAGTTCCTGGTCCGGTCTGAGTCATCGAGTTCTTGTTGGGCGTTTTTAATTTTTTTCTGAGTTATCCTGTTCTTGTTCTTGTTTGCTGCGTTTATTCGGTATTGTTTGGCGTTTGATTATCGGAATTTTGTGAGTTTACTGTGGTGTTTAGTATTCTGTGAGTGTGTGAAGGTTGTCGATTTTTTTTTTGGTTGTGAATGCTGCTCTGTAGACCGAGTTCTTTACTGAATTTTGCCGAGTCGCTACTGAGTTGACTCATTTTTGTTGTGCTGAGTTTTAGTGAGTCAACCGTTTGGAGTTTTATTCGTTGGTGCTTGGATTTTTTTTTTTGGGGTTTGGTTTGTTTTGGCTAGCTATATTTACAAACACTTCATGTCCAATTTTTTTTTTAAAAATTTTTTTCCCCTGTAAATAAGTTGTCTTTAAAAAAAAAAGGTTAGTTTAATTCGATAAAAAAAGAATTTTAGAATAGAATCTAGTTTCAATTCGACTTTGAGTTTTTAGAATAATTTAGTTTTTGTTCTCTTCATTTTTAATTAGGTAGTTTAAAATTAGAATAAATTTAATTTTCTTTTAGTAGATAATTAGTAAAATCCTAATTTTCCGAAAAATCCACACTTGTTCTAATTCGATTAAATTAATAATTAAGATTGCGAAAATATTAGTCTTTGATGATCGAATCTAAAATTACTAAAACAGATTGTGCACTTGCAATCAATTCTATTTTTAGCACATCAGACACGAACAAGGTGCCAACCACTGACAAGAAAGGTAACTATCTCGAAATAATTAGAATAGTTTAGAAAATTAGGTATCATGAGTTGTCCCGAATGATGAGTATAACTCGAATGTTTATAATTAAATACGCATAACCGGTGTACGTTAAATAGAAGATTTTCATTTGATTTTTCGAGTAACCATTCCAACATTCCTCTTATTTACACTATCAATTTGTTTGATTCGAGCAATGAATCAAATAAAAGATGTTCTATAAGTGTTGTCGAATCTGTACGATAAATTCGATAGGAAATAATGAATTTAACTATCTTGAGCGATGAGATTAGTTCGACTAAACAAAATAAAGAGTCATCTCGAACTAATGAGATCAACATGATAACAACGAAGTCGCTTCTACGTTCACAAGAGATACGATTCACAAATAAAAATATTTTAGCAGTAAAATAATCTCTACCGAGAAAATAATATTCATTACAAAATTCTTATACATAAGGAGCAATAAAATAAATCTTATAACTGATAGCTCGACATTAAGTATGAAATAAAATACGAAATTTCCAAGAGTAAGGGTAGGAATGAACTTGCCTCTGTTTCGATGCTAAAAGCCACCAAATATAAATTAACACTACTCGCTCGGGGGTTACTAATTCCAATAATAGAAAGGCTCTAAAATAACATCATTAAAATATTTTAGCAACATGTCACAAATATTTAAAGATACAACAAATAGTCTTATTATTCCTATAAAAATATTCGGCTCTTCAAGTCGTACTAAAGAAATTTCTACATAAATTAATCGATTTTAAGTGGAGGCTCTAATCGTTCCCTATTAAATTTTAATAAATCGTATTTTATAATGTCGATTTAATGAAAACATAGATTTCGTGGTAATATCATTCTATTTATTCATAAGGGAATTCTCGTTTAAAAGGTCTCTAATTATTACTAAATAAACGTTAATAATTGATTTATTTAAATCGTATCTCGAAATTATAACATTTATAAAATGCTCACTAATTATCTAAGATTCTCAAGTTTAATTACTTAAGTCCATTTAAGAAATTAATCTCTATAAAATGATGTGAAAATCCATTTTTTTTTCTTTATTGAAATTTTAAACCCATAATTTATCAATACCACTTTTAGCAAAATAAATCTACTAAAAGTAACCCTAATATAATTAACCTCACTAATTCCATTTTCTTTCCCCATTTTAATATCTAAATAAATAAACCAAATTTCTTTTCTTTCTTTTAAAAAAAATCCATTTAATAACCTTATTTTATTTTATTCATTCTATTACCTAATAATTAATCCTTATTATACATACAACCCATGTATGTATCATCACATACCCATCACCACCACTGGGTGGTTGCCGGCCGGTCGCCGCGGCGGCGCCGGCGGCCACCACCACCACCTCCCACCTGCTCTCTCTCTTTTTACTTCTTTCTTCCTCTCTCTCCCCCCCTCTCTCTCAATCTCTGTCTCGCCTAATCTCTCTCAATCTCTCGATCTCACTTTCTCAATTACTGTTAGATATTGATTCAAGTGAAGTCAGGATCTGGACTGCAGATCAGATACTGATGCTGACGTCATCAGTAGTACAACGTCAGTATTAGAGTTGTTATCAGTATTGGAAGCTGATCAGGATTACATGAAGATCTAAATTAGTCCAGAGATCAAGGAAGATTGATTTCCTGATTCCTATTTCGTAGGATCGTAACTATCAGTTAAGATATGTATTGTAAACAGTAGGTAATTGATTTTACATATCTTGTAATTGATAGGGCAGTTGTGTGATGTATATAAACACAGTTTAGGTTTTACATTTTAGTAATCGCTTACACGAGATATCTTGTAACCTAGCAGCTCTCAAGAACATCAGAATTTCTTAAGAGAGTTTGTAACAGTTTTATATAAGAGTTAATAAAGCTATTATTTATTCATACTTGTGTTATCATTTCTGTTAAAGTCGAAAATCTTATTCAATTGTATTCAACCCCCCTTCTACAATTGTTCATTACTGGGTAACAATTGGTATCAGAGCAAACTGATTAATTAAAATCAGAAACGATCTTAAGATGTCGACGAGCAAGTATGAAAGTATTAAAATCCCTGTTCTCAAAAAGGCTGAATACCCTACATGAAGGGTAAAAATGTTGATGTATCTGGAGGCCACTGATCCTAACTATCTCGATAGGATATATGATGGTCCATATATTCCTAAGAGACTGGTCGCTAGAACAGAGACTGTTCCTGAGCACTATGTTCAGAAGACAAAGGCTGAATGGACTCCTGAGGAAAAGGCTGAAGTACTCAGAGATGCTAAGGTAAAGAATATCCTTCATAATAGCCTTGATGCTGTCATGTCAAACAGAGTGATAGCATGTAAAACTGCTAAGGAGATTTAGGAAACTTTGGAAACTCAATGCCAGGGCACTGAATCTATCAAAAGGAACAGAAGGGCTCTGTTGATTCAAGAGTATGAACAGTTTGATGCAAAATCTGATGAAAGCCTCACTGACTTGTATGATAGATTTCTGACACTACTGAATAATCTATCCCTGGTAGGCAAAGAGTATGATCCAGAGGACTCGAACACCAAGTTTCTTAGAGCTTTGTCTGAGGAGTGGAATACTCAAACCTCTATCATTAGGCATCAGTATGATCTTAATGTTGTGTCTCTTGATGAAGTTTATGGGATGCTAAGAACCCATGATCTTGAGGTTCAACAAAGAAAGAATAAGAAAAGTAACAAAGCAAAGGCTGTTGCTTTAAATGTTGAATCAAAATCAAAGGGAAAAGCTGTGGAGGTTTCAAGAAGAAGAAGTAGAGTTATTGAGTCAAATACTGATGACTCTTCATCAGATCCTGATTCCAATCCTGATACTGATACTGATGATGACTCTACTGATTCTGACATGATGGAAATGGTTGCAATAATAGATAGTCAAAGGCTTCAAGAAGATGGAGTTCAGAAAGGCTTGGAGACAAGGCAACTTTCAGAAGAAACCTTTCAATGCTGACAAGAACAAGTACAAGAAGAATGAAGGCAAAGGCAGCAAGTTTGACAAGTCAAAGGTCAAATGCTACAATTGTGATGGAATGGGTCACTTTGCAACTAAATGCAAAAAGGCCAAGACCAAAGCTCTTATCTCATCAAGCAAGGATTGGATGGACTCTTCCTCAGAATTCGAAGAGGAAAAGGTGAACTATGCATTGATGGCTAATGTTGATGGGATTGCTGCTTCTGATAATAAGGTACCTGAAACTGTTTTTGATTTTGATAGTGATAATGCTTCTGAGTTAAGATCATTTCTAAAGTCTCTACATATTAGCTTTAGAAGTCAATCTCTTGAAAATGCTAGAATCATATCTGAGATGTCAGAACTGTCTAAGAGAAATGATCATCTAGAAGCTGAGTTACTCTTTATGTAAGAAGTACAAAATGAATGTGATAAGGCTAGGCACATGAAACTAGAAATGGAATTTAAATGTACTGCTCTTGAAAAAGAACTTGAAGATGCTAATGAGAAACTCAGAACCTGGACCCACTCTGGAAAGAAAACACATGGAATAATTACTGATAAAAACTAGAAAGAATGTCTAGGTTATAAGCCAGAAAATGATCAGAAACTGAATCAGAAAGTTGTAGTGAATGATAAGGCAAATCCAAAGATCTACAGACATATTATAGACAACACCAAATCCAACATTGAACCTGTCAATTTTGTATATAGTAAAGATTCCAATTCAGTTACTGAAAAGGGATCAACATCTACTAAACAAAACTCAAAGAGTGGGTCTAAAACTGTTAAGATGATAAATCCTAAAAATGTAGGTCTTTTGTCTAAGAAACAACTGAGAGACAGAATCTGTGAAGTCACAGATAGAAAGAAAACAGCTACTGCTAAGAGGAACAGGAATGGTAAAGTTGGAATAAACAAAGAGAATAATTATAAGTATATTCCAAATGCACCAAGGAAATCATGCTTTAATTGTGGTAACTCTAATCATCTTGCTATTGATTGCAGGAGGAGTAAAAAGAACGCTACTGTAGTTCCTAAGTCTGACATTAGGAATAGATCAGTATTTTATAAACCACAAAATCCTTGTTTTCATTGCGGTAGTAAATGGCATTCTATTTATACATGTGAAGAATACCATAATTTGTACTACAATCATTATAAGCCTTTGCCTAAATTCAATAAAAGTACAACTTCTGGTAAAGTTAAGAATGTCAATAAAAAGCATGCATTTACTAACTCTGATACTAACAAGTCAAATTCTAATGGAATCATTCGTGACAGGACTGCTTTTGTCAAAAAGACTTCTGCTGATAAAAATGTTAAAGTGCATGCAAACAGAACCCAACAAGTGTGGGTTCTTAAAAATTCTAACTGAGTTTTCTGTGTTTCTGATTGCATGGTAAAAAGAAAAATGTGTTGGTCATGGATAGTGAATGTTCTGTTCACATGACTGGAAACAAAACCCTACTATTAGAATTTGAGGAGAAAGCTGGCCCAACAATGTCTTATGGAGATGGTAACATTGGACAAACTTTGGGATATGGCAAGATAATCATTGGAAATGTCATCATTGAACAAGTAGCTTTGGTGAAAGGACTCAAACATAATCTGATTAGTGTTAGCCAAATCACAGACAGAGGTTATCATGTCAACTTCTATGATTCTCATTTTGAAGTAGTCAGCAAGGCATCAGGAAAGGTTGCTTTAACTGGTCAAAGGCATGGTAACATATATGAAGCCAACATCTACTCTAGTACTGATGGTCCCTCTACATGTCTCATCAGTAAAGCATCAGTAGATGATAGTTGGAATTGGCACAAGAAGCTTTCTCATCTAAACTTCAACAACATCAATGAGTTGGTTAAGAAATACTTAGTGAGAGGATTACCTAAAGCATTGTATACTCCTGATGGACTCTGTGATGCTTGTCAGAAGGCCAAACAGAGAAGGACATCATTCAAGAGTAAAACTGAATCCTCAATTGATGAACCATATCACATGCTTCACCTTGACTTATTTTGGACCAGTAAACATAATTTCCATCAGCAAGAAAAGGTACACTCTAGTCATTGTTAATGAATATACTAGATTCACTTGGGTGTATTTTCTCCACAGAAAAGATGAAACTACTGAGATACTTCTGGACCATGTTAGACTCATTGAAACTGGCACAAAGTACAAAGTCAAGATTCTGAGAAGTGATAATGGAACTGAATTCAAGAATTCATTAATGGAAGAGTTCTGCAAGTACAAAGGAATAGTTCAACAATTCTCTGCTCCTGGCACACCCCAACAAAATGGAGTAGTTGAAAGAAAGAACAGAACTCTTATTGAAGCTGGCAGAACTATGTTGGAGGAAACTAAATTACCTACATATTTCTAGGCAGAAGCAGTCAACACAGCATGCTATACTCAGAACATTACTTTAATGAACAGACATGGTGTGACTCCTTATCAAATGATTAAAGAAAAGAAGCCAAGTCTGAAGCATCTGCATGTATTTGGCTGTAAGTGTTTTGTTTTGAGACCTCATCCTGAACAGCTAGGAAAATTTGAGACTAAAGTTTGTGAGGGCATCTTTATTGGCTACCCAACTACAAGAGCCTTTAAAGTTTACAATCTAAGAACAAAGACAGTCATGGAGTCTATCAATGTATCTTTTGATGATAAGAAGATAACAGGAATTGCTGAAGACTCACATGACAGCTTGATTTTTGCAAATGAAGCTACCAAGAATCCTGATGAAATCATGTCAGATACTGATACTTCATCAGATCCTGAAAATCCACCCATTCCTGATAATGCACCAATTACTGATGGTGAGGCCAACAATGCAAATGTTGAGGGGGAGCAACATCAAGAAACCATCAATACTGATTCAACTCAAGCATCAGGAGGAAGTTCATCAGAAACAGATTCAAGTGATAATTTTGACAGTACTTCAGGAGGAGATAGCACTATCTCAGGGGGAGCTTCTAATAATTCTAGTTCTTTTGAAGATAACATCAATCCAGGGGAAGCATCAAATTCAAGAAATGATTTACCATCAGCTAGGAAATGGACTAAAATTCATACTCCTGATTTAATTATTGGGAACCCTGATGCAAGTGTTAAAACCATAAGTGCAACTCAAAATGAATGTCTTTATCATAACTTTCTATCAAGGAGGAGCCTAAGAAAGTTGAAGATTCACTCAAGGATGCTGATTGGGTTACAGCAATGCAAGAAGAATTGAATGAATTTGAAAAAAATGAAGTCTAGAAACTTGTACCAAGACCAAAAGGCAGGTCAATTATGGGTACAAAGTGGGTGCTTAGAAACAAGACAGATTCAGATGGCACCATTGTAAGGAATAAAGCAAGGCTAGTTGCAAAGGGATATTCTCAACAGAAAGGAATAGACTATGATGAGACTTTTGCTCCTGTTGCAAGGCTAGAAGCCATCAGGATTTTTCTTGCATATGCAGCCCACAAGAAGTTCAAGGTTTTCCAGATGGATGTAAAAAGTGCTTTTCTCAATGGAGAATTAGAAGAGAAGGTATATGTTGAGCAACCTCCTGGTTTCATTGATCCTAAATATCCAGATCATGTCTACAGACAGGATAAAGCACTTTATGGACTAAAGCAAGCTCCAAGAGCCTGGTATGAAACTTTGGCTCAATTCTTACTGGAAAGTGGATTCAAAAGAGGTATAATTGATAAAACTCTGTTTTATTTGAATCATGGTAAGGATTTGCTGTTAGTTCAAATTTATGTTGATGATATCATATTTGGGTCAACTAATTCAAAGCTTTGTGAGAAATTTTCAAAGCTAATGCTGTCTAGATATCAAATGAGCATGATGGGAGAAATGAGTTACTTCTTAGGTTTACAAGTTAAACAGACTGAGGATGGGATTTTTATCAATCAGTCAAAGTATACAAGAAATTTGATAAAGAAGTTTAACATGCAAGACAGTTCTACTGCTTCAACTCCCATAGCTACAGCTACTAAACTTGGTCCAAATCAAGGTACAGAAGTAGATGTAACCAACTACAGAGGTATGATCGGCTCTCTTCTATATCTAACTGCTAGTAGACCAGATATCATGTATGCAACCTGTCTATGTGCATGATTTTAGGCAAATCCCAGAGAACCACATCTCATTGCAGTGAAAAGAATTTTCAGATACTTGAAAGGCACTCCATCTCTAGGCCTGTGGTATGCTAGAGAATCTGATTTTGGCTTATGTGGTTACTTAGATGCTGATTTTGCAGGGTGCAAAATAGATAGGAAAAGTACTTCAGGCAGTTATCAGTTTATGGGAGGTAGATTAGTCTCATGGTTCAGTAAAAAGCAAAAGTCTATCTCCACATCAACTATAGAAGCTGAGTACATTGCTGCTGGAAGCTGTTGTGCTCAGATCATGTGGATGAGAAATCAGCTAATGGACTATGGTTTGTCATTTTCAAAAATACCAATTTATTGTGATAACCAAATTGATATTGCTATGACAGGAAATCCAGTTCAACACTCACTTACTAAGCATATCAGTATCAGATATCATTTCATAAGGGAACAAGTACTAGAAGGCACAATTGAGCTACATTTTGTTCCTACTAATCAATATCTAGCTGATATATTCACTAAGCCACTTCCTGAAGCTACTTTTACAAAATTGGTGAATGAACTAGGAATGGTGAACTATTAGAGTTTCTGAGAGCAATGAGAGATCAAATACTGATGATCATCAGATCCTGATGATTATCGAATCCTGATGAAAAGTCAATCCTGACAAATAGTCAAATGCTGAATCCTGATGCGACGGTTCGTTTATCAATATAATGTTCAGGATCTAAGTGTTCTTTTTGTTCTGTTTTCCTGATTTCTTTTTATTGTTACTGAACTTCTGAAGAATGTGATTGCCTTAATTAGTTTTTCATATTTGCTTCTCAGATATTATACTTCACAGAATAGTTCATAACATAATAAGTGCAGAAAACAATGAACAAAATTAGAGAAACAGGGCTTTCATTGATGATAATAAAAAGATTACATGCATACATCAAATCTTTCTGTTTTCTCTATCTACTAATCTATCAAACAGGAAAAGAAAAGGGGAAGTCCAAACCACTCCATTGCTAGCAGCTATCCCAGATCCCATCTTTGCCACTTTGTTTGGGTGGAAGTTAATATGGATAAGGTTATTTTTGCTGACATATTCATTAACAATGGTTGGAGGTTTTGGATGAGGATGCCTTAGAGGAAAACCATTCGAATGTTGCCTAGAGAGAAGCATCGATGTCGATCACTTTTGCAGGTTTTTCTTTCTCGATCTCCTCGAGACATGCATCCATCTACAGCCACAAAGTCTCAAGCTGTCTTTCCCAATCAAAAGCTTCAAACTCTTCTCTTGAATAGCTGAGATCTCGTTTCTCTACGAGATGGAGATTTTTCTCTTTGATACTAATGTTTGACATACTTGTTTAAGTGTTTGATGTAGGGTTTTGGAGCTTTGTCAAGAAGATACAAGTGATTTTTGCAAGTAAGATGAGAATGGCTATGTTTTAAGCGTGTTAAATAGAGGTGAGAGATTCAAGAGAACATGAAACGGTTCGTATTCTTCATTTAAGGGAACAGATATTTTAACATGGTGATAATTGATTTATTTAATTTTTCAAATTAAATATTTCATTGTTATTCACCTTAATCAATATCACAAAAATATGTTAAATATTTGAAAAACATCATTTTGCGCGCGTGTGTCTCACATATTGATATATGCATATAGATACATATAGAATGGCGTGAAGTTATCACCACTTACCCACGTTCGTTCTCCACCAATTATGTGAACAAATCAGTTACTGACACCCGTAATTGAGGGTAATTGTGCTTTTCTAAAACAAAACACAAATGTTTATCAATTACTCATTATTCTCATTACATCAGTAATTCATCATCTCTTTATCTCTAAGCGCCTTCGAACCATAATTTGAAAATCTCTCATATCTCTCGTTCTTAATTATAATGGATTCTTCACCATTCATAAATAGTAAAGTTGTTATCAATGGCATTAATTTTTCCCCTAACAACTTTGTTGCTGTTCTTGAACATCATGATTTACCTAATTATTTTCATATCATTCAGGACTTTTTGGCCACAAGCCCAATAAACTATTCTCTAACTGAACCTTCCAAAGTCTCTTTCAAGTGTGTTATGCAGGTTTGGAACACTGCGGTCTTTTTTGAAGGTGCATCATCAGGAAGGCCTTCTATGACTTTTGAATATAATGGTGTTACACATGAAGTGACTCCAAAAGTAGTTGTCAAAGCTCATCAATTACCATCTCTCAATGGTAAATCTCCATCAAAAATTTCTGATTCTACTCTTCTTGAGTTTGCCAAAAGTCTGGGATGCAATGGAGATCCAAAGAAGTTTGAAGACCTGTACAGAACCAAGCATAAGAAAGAATGGAATTTCTTCTTTGACACAATCAGTAGATGCTTCCTGAACAAAGTTTTCAACTTTGATGCACTGCCTTCTGCTTCAGTTCACATTGGGTACTCTTTAATCCATGAAACTTTATTTGATTATGGATCTTTTATCCTGAAAGCATTAAGTGCTAGAAAAACAGAAAAATGTGGTTATGTCTATTTTATTAGATTCCTTCAATTACTAATCTCTCACTTATGTCCAAATGTTGAATTTGAAAATGATATAATACTGTCTATATGTAGAATTTCATAAAACAACATAAAGTCCTTGATCAATTCTGATAAGGCAAATGGTTTTGAAGGCAATGCCTTCATTCCTGATGAGGTCAGGCTTCTTTTGACAAAGAGAATGCCTACTCATTATGGCCCAGCAACAAGTGCTATGGAACAGGACACTACACATTATGTTCCTGACACAAGCACACAACCTAAACACTTACCAAAACAATCAACTACCTCTAGTGTCTCCCAAAAGGCATCAGTTGTAAAATCAAATAAATCAGCTAGATCTGATGTGTCTGGAAGACAATCAGGATCAAAGGATTTCTCCACTTCAACCCTCACTCAAATGAAGTTACAAGGGGTGAATAAGGGGTCCTGGTTGTGGAAAAAGGTGTGCCTAAGGTTGCTGAGTCTCTAATTGATGCTGGAGTGTATAAAGAGACAGGAGAAAAGAGAAAATTTTTGCAACAGGTGGATTCTGATTCTGATGGTGATGATACTCTAGCTATCTCATCAATTATGAAGAAAAAGGAAGTTGCTGATCTTGCTCATGATTCCGTGGCTATCTCTGAAAAGCCAAAGAAAATAAGAAAGATAATCAACAAGAGCAATTTTTATATTCCTATGGAGAGACAGAATCTTACTGATGATACATATTGCTGCTCAGCTTGGTCTACAACCAACACCACTTCAGGTGAAGAGACAAGCTAAAGCAAGGGTCTTTCAAAGATAGAAGAAGCAAAGGATTACTTCACCTCTGAAAGGATCTAGCCCACAAGAACCTGAACTTCAAAGGAGTTCAGTAGCTACTGTAGATCCAGCCACACAAGAACCACCTACTCACAGTATAGGTGCAGGCTTTTCTGAAGGAACAGCTACACAAGAACCACTCTCTCAAAGTGAGGGTGCAAGCAAAGATGTTCCTGCCCCACAAGAACCATCTTCTCAAAGTGAAGATGCAGGCATTCTCAAATCAGCACAGGAATTTTCTGACACTGCTCAAGAGATTTCTGATGTTCAGATTGACATTGCTCAACATCTGAAAGACAAGGCTAATCATGACAGACATATTGCTCAAATGGATGCTATTTATGAATAAACTGAATTTGAGGAAAACACACAAGAACCTTCAGCTCAAAGGGTTGAAGAAGCTTCAGAACCTCTGGCTCCACAAGAACCATTAGTAGCAAATACTGATGCAAGCCTAGTTCCTGATGATAACATCATTCTTGGTGAATGTGTTGCTATAATGTTTGAAGATGTCAATCAACCAATTCTGGTGTAACCACTTTCATCAAGACTAATGGAACCTACTTCTTCAGGTAACACTTCTATTTCTACTTCTACTCTTAATACTGATAGCATGATTGTAGATAGCCCTGTAAGGGATACCTCTATTTACATGACTACAGTCCACTCCTCTCAGCCACCTCTTATTTCTTTGAATTTGTCGAGCCAGAACCTTTCAAGTAAGAAAGAGAGTAAACAATTAGAGAAAAAGAAGAGTGATGACAGGGAGTCTCCTCTACTGGCAAAAGGAGAGGTAGAAATGAGTGAGAATGTACATAATTCTAGTAAGGTAGCAGTTACTATTGAAAGTAACTTAGGTGATGCAGTGAGAAATGATGAGATCATTTTAAAAGAAAAGAGAGATTTAGGATCTTGTTCTGTTCTAACTGCAGGTCATCAGGATACACCAACTACATCTTCTGCTGATCTGAAATTAAAAGGTGTTATGCATCCTGATGATAATGTTGATGATAAGACTCCTGCTGATAATTTTGGTGACAGCTCATATGATGATGATGATGATGATGCTGATGATAATTATAAAACAGCTCAGCTTAAGGCAGCCATAAAAGTAAGTCTAGGGTCTACTCATGGGTCCTCAAGCAAGTTTATGGAATCTATGAGCAAATCTAAAACTGGTAAATCTGAGACCAGAGGAGAATACAGTCACACTATTCCTGAACACATTCAAGATCTGAGAAGATGTGAATGGGATACTGAATGGAATAAGCCTACTGCTGTCATCAATTTCAATAATGCTCTCTTTCATTCCCAGCACATAGCTTCTAAGCTATCTAGTCCTGATCTCAAAGATCATCTGAAGACTATTACTATTCTGGAAAAGGGATTGAAGGATGAGATTACTTTTGTCAAAGATAACAATGCTATAGTAAGAGATGATATTCATTCTGCGTTATCTGTGACTGCTACTGCTTCTCAAGCTCGCATTCTTAGCAATGATGTTCAAACACTTGAGAAGAAGATGGATAAAAGGATGGATACTTTGGAACTTAAAGTTGATACTTTGTCTTCCAAAGTCAATAATATTGAAGATTCTTTCCAACTTATTCTATCTTTATTGACTGATCCTACTGATGTCAAAAAGGGGGAGAAGGTAGTCAAAACAAAATGCACACCTAATCCAGTTGCAAGAAAGGATGATGATACTTCTGGAAATGATGGTGGTGCTCAGACACATGGAACCTTTGATGCTGCATTGGTAATAAGGAGAAGTCAATCTCAAACTTAAACCAAGCAGTCAACTCATGTTTCTAGTTCTGGAAAGAGGACAGTAAGAACAATGGTACAGTCTCAAGTCTTGACAGAAGAACAATTCCTAGCACCTAGTCAAAATCAAACACTTCCAATAATTCCTGAAGGAGATGAAGATCTGTTAATTGAAGATGTGCAAGATGCTCCACATCTCTTCAAGAAGATTACTTCTAAGGAAGGTGATAGTATGATCGTGTATCACAATGAAATCAAAGTTCAAGAATATCATGCTAGGAAGGCACTTGCTTTGACCTCTGAAGAAAATCCTGACATGAGCACTGAAGAGATCATAGAAGAATAGAAGAGGATTTTTTAGGAAATTTCCAAAAAGAAAGGTACTCATGCTGCAGGTAGAGGAAGAGGCAGAGGCAGAGGAAGAGGAAGAAAGCCTGTTCAGACAAGTTTAAGACAGACAAGGTCTAGTGGAATTAAAATAAAGGAGTTAACTGAAGATCATCAAGAAGCTACTCCATTATCTCTTGAAATGATTCTAGATAACAGATTTAATGTACCTGAAGAAATTGAAGAGGAAAATCCATTGACAGCCAGAAAGAGTAAAGTTGTTGTGAAAGCACAGAATGTTACTGTTGAAACAGTTCAAGTTGCTGCTCCTGACAAAGTATCCATTCCTGGTACAAGCATAGTTTCTGAAGCTGATCAAGTTGTTATTTCAAATTCTGAAATCTTGACAGAACTTGAAATCATCATTCTTTCTGTTGTGGTTGAATTTCATAATTTGGAATTTGATGAAGAAATGCTAAAGATTGATCAAGAAAAGTTCAGAAGGGCTGAGAATGAAAAAGAGATCAGAGATAGAGCAAGGGATATTGAAATCCAAGCAACAATGGAATATGAAGAGAGTATTAACAGGTCTAGCAAAAGTATATGGTATGATCGTACAAGACAAGTTCAGGAGAGCCAAAAGGATAAATCTTTTATCAAGAAGAAAGGCATGAAATGGAAGAAGATCAGTGATTGGAAGTATAATGGACCAGCTATTTTTCAATCTGGTGGATTGATAACTGAACCCCCACTGGTTACTGAAGAAAAATCTCTTAACCATTCACTGAGTGCTAAAGTTGAATCTTCTGAGTCTGATAAATCACCACCACTGTGGACGAGAGAAGGTATTAGGTTTTGTGGAGCAGAGGTTGTTTTTACAACACAAACTGATCAACATCCTCTAGTTGACAAGATTGGTGATGGGTTAACTGTTGATGATCTATGGAAGCTAGAAGCTGTTGTAATTATTGCTGATTGTCATGGTGGTGCCAAGAAAGTGGAAAGATTGTTGTACTTTATGAAAGATAAAAGTGTCAAAAAGCTAGCTATCCATGAGCTGTTATGCAAATCTACAAAGGAACTGAAATATGTCCTTTATCTGCTCAAAGGTAAAAGAATCAAAGTTAAAGAGATTGAAGTCTACAAGAACTGGTATAGTATGATTCTCAGAACTATCAGACAGAGATATTTAGATGGAGAATGAAAGTATGATGGCAACTACACTCCTATGTACTTAAATACAAGAGGTCAAGAAGTAGAAATGCAAAAAGGTACTGCTTTTAAAGATTTTAGTGTGGAACAATTGTCTCTCAATCCTGATGGAGAGAAGTTTGCATACATACTGTTAAGTGATTTAGAATTACCTAGAAACTCAATTCAGAACATCAGGGCAGCTATCTATCAGATCAATGAGGAAGATGAAGAGCTCAAGGGTCTGAAAAAGAAACTGATTTAAATTCTTGAAAGGAAAGAAGAAGAGTTATTATCAAACTTCTTGAAGATGAATCTTTTCTATCAAAGAATTTCTGAAATTAAACCTGAAGATTTTTAGAACATTTTGTTTTGAGTTTTTGACATCATTGAATCGAGAAATTTGTGCTTTATTTCACAAAGTACAGATTGTTGGAGATTGTTAGATATTGATTCAAGTGATGTCAGGATTTGGAATGCTAATCAGATACTGATGCTGACGTCATATGTAGTACAACGTCAGTATTAGGGTTGTTAACAGTATTTGAAGCTGATCAGGATTACATGAAGATCTAAATTAGTCCAGAGATCAAAGAAGATTGATTTCCTGATTCCTAATTCATAGGATCGTAACTATCAGTTAAGATATGTATTGTAAAAAGTAGGTAATTGATTTTACATATCTTGTAATTGATAGGGCATCTGTGTGATGTATATAAACACGGTTTAGGTTTTACATTTTAGTAATCGCTTACACGAGATATCTTATAACCTAGAAGCTCTCAAGAACATCAGAATTTCTTGAGAGAGTTTGTAACAGTTTTATATCAGAGTTAATAAAGCTGTTATTTATTCATACTTGTGTTATCATTTCTGTTAAAGTCGAAAATCTTATACAATTGTATTCAACCCCCCTTCTACAATTACAATCTCTCACTCTCCACTCTCCTCTCTCCGCCTCTCTCTCTCTCTCTCTCTCTCTCTCTCTCTCTGACCTCCGTTTCGCTCTCTGCCCTCATCTCTCTACCTCCGTCTATCTCTCTCTCCGCCTCCGTATCTCTCTCCCCGTCTCAATCTCTTTCTCTCCACTCTCCTCTCTCCGCCTCCTGCTTCACTTCCGGCCAAACCCACCACCGCTGGTCACCATTATTGCCGTGGTGGTGGCTCCACCTCCGACATGCAACACCAAAAACCATCCCCAATTCATAATTTCCTAATATTTTAAACCCCTTTATATTTTACAACTATATATATATATATATATATATATCAAACCCAATTACAAGAAAATTTTAAAACCCTAATTCTAAAACAAAATTTCCAATAAAACTAATATTAAAAGAGTTTAGAAACATGATCAAAAGATTTTTAGAGAATAAAGCTCATACCCTTCTTTGTAAAAGTCCAAAATTTAATAACTTGATTTTAATCCAACTTCTCGAAACCAAAATTTTCTTATATGAAAACGAAGAGCACACCACGAGCTTTACTAATCACCCATTGCATGCATGATCCGGACAATATCCAGGTAGATATGAGCTTACAAAGGTTGTGTTTCAATGGAAGTAGTGTGTGTGTGTGTGTTTTTCTCTTTTTACCGAGAGGAAAGATGAGAGGAAAATGGGTTTCTCTTTCTAATTCTAGTCTATATATTTTCTACCTACTTGGGCTCTTAGTGGGCTACAAATGTTCTTGGACTTAACACTCAACCCAATTACTAAGGTGATCTCTACCCAAATATTAAATAATACCCATTAATAGCTTGTAAAATAATAACAATAATATTTGCCAAAAAATTCCTAAAATCCTAATTATAATAGTAGTTGTAAAATAGTAATAATAATAATAATAATAATAATAATAATAATAATAATAATAATAATAATAATAATAATAATAATAATAAATCACAAAAATTATAGTTAATCGGAATCACATTATATAGAATTAAGGGTAAATAATAAAATTTCTTACACTTACTAGTCTATTAAAATTTTAAATATTAGAATTCTCGATTTTTATGCATCCCGACAAATGTTATAATTTATTCGAAAATTTTAGGGAAAACTCGACACCTCGATGCCTCTTCTTTATTATAAAAATTCATGGTTGTTGATGAGTGGATTTTGTAACAACTTTTGAGAGGTTTATGCTGAGTTTTAAAGGCTAACGATCAACTAATCTATGGAGAATGGAGGTTTTTTGTGGGGGTTCAACTGAGCTCGAGAGCGTTTACAAGAATCTCGCGAGTTCCCTTGAGGCTTGTGTCGTGTGTTCTCAAAAAATCTCTTAGGTGTTCATTGCGAGGCTTGTAAAAACGTGTTCTCAAGGTGCCTACGTACCCGTGTATATATAGGGATCAAGTTCACGTAGTTCTTTTTAGACTAGAAGTCTGGTTATGCAGCAATATTCTAGGTTCCTAATTCATGGGGAACTCCTTTTCTCCAGATTCAGCCATGAATAGGCGACCTAAGTCGAGTAGAACTCAAGTTCTAGCCCGGCTAGGAGTGTCTTTACTAGTTGTAGTTCTATTAGAAGTATCCAAGGATCATCTGCGCCCAAGGAATACATTCCAATAAAGAGTTGATGTTCACAACTTGCTCCTAAAGAATAGGAGGTTTAATCATACCAGAATTCTACTGGCATAAATCTGTTCTCGTACAGGAAGCTGTCTCTCAGGAACCTGTCTGCAGGAACCTGTCTCTCGGGAAGCTATCTGCAGGACGCTGTCTCTCGGGAACCTGTCTATAGGAACCTGTCTTTCGGGAACCTGAACATGTCCAGATCCATTTCACATGCTATTTAGCCCCATTGAACTTAAGGGACCTCAATCATAACCCATATTAATCATACTGATTGGATCCTTAAGCCCAATGGGCCTAAATCTAGCCCATGGAGATTTTGGGCACAACAACTACCCCCCGGTTCCTCGAAGTCATAGGATGCGAGAGGAACCTAAATAGCCTGATATTTTAAGGTCCAATCCCTTCAATGCTCTCATATTTCTTCTGAGTGAACCATGCAGGTCTTTATCTTCTTGCTTGAATCATGAAAAGGGCACAAAATGAATCCAATTAGGTGTTGAGTGAATCCTTTGACAAGGGCACGAAGTGAATCTAATTAGGCACTGAGTAAACCTTAAGAATGTCAAAGAAACCACGTTACTCCAAATAAGGGCATAAAGTGAACCTAATTGGGCATTATGTGAACCTATGTCGAGGGCACAAAACTAATCCAAGAGGGCACTAGATGAATCCTTAAAAGGGACAAGGTGAATCTTAAGATGGTCAAGGGAACCACGTGAATCCAAATAAGGGCACAAAGTGAACCTAATTGGGCGTTATGTGAACCTATGCTGAGGGCACAAAACGAATCCAATATGGCACTAGATGAATCATTAAAAGGGCACAAGGTTAACCTTGAAAATCATAACTTGATTGCTCGAGAGGTTGCTTCATCTTCTGAGCTGCTTTTTGTTTTGACTATCTAATGTCTGTCCGTTAGAGGTAATCTAGGATCAGCTGCGTCCTAGGAGTACTCTCCAATAATGAGTCTGCTTCTTTCTGGCTGGCTTCTAGATCTTTCTGCTGTCTATGCTCAGGAATCTGGTGCTCAGGAACCTACGTCTCGGAACCTGTTTCTCAGGAACCTCTCTACAAAAAAATGTACCTGCACAAATAACAAATTTGTTAATCAGGGGAGCCTTTTCTGTGGTTCCCATGTACTTCTTGCTATCCTCATTGCTGCTGCTAGGCTGACTCGGGCTCTTCTGTGGGGAAGAACCTGGTCCATTTGTAATATACTCAGCTACTGGTTCATCAGAAACGTCTTGATACTCATAATCTGTTGACTGTCTTCTCAGTTAGTGCTCAATTCTCAGCGTTTGGTCTTCATATCTCGTACTGGAGACAATCTGTCTCCTGGTTCATACAATACTTGTTGATTGGAACCTATGACTTAATAGGTCTAAATCTAGCCCATGGTGATTTGGGCACAACACTAAGAAAACTAGAAAAAATATATTAGTAACACGAGCTGAAGAGCTCACATATATGTGATGCATGTATGCAAGTATGAATGATTATCTACATTATATATGTTGCTACCTTCTCAAGTGACATATCAATTATCTAATAGGTTGTTTCAACTAACATGTTCAAGATCATAAACTAAGCATATATGTTGTGTAAGCCGTAAATCTATTGGGCATGATAGCATCCTAAATACAAGTTTACATAAATTTCATTTCTAAGGATCATGCAATATGCGCATTAAAAGCTATATGTATCTAAGCACGACAGAATATAAGCCCTCATTGATAGAAAATGTGCATGATAGTTAAAGATACAAAGGCATGAAAGTAGAACTTATCTATGCTTCATTGTGCCGGTTTGGATTGAGGTAGCTCCGTTACCGAACCTAGAAGATGGAAGCTCTTCTCTGTGCAAGCTTACATAATAAAACAAAGGGAATTGAGCTACCCCCCGAGCCGTCATGATGCGAGAACCTCCTATAGCTTGTTGAAGTGGTTGACTGAAAACTGCTTGTTTCGGCTGAATATCACTTAACCTGGAAGCTGTAAGCTATAAACTGTGGGTTGGAAACTAGAAGCCGGAATCTATTAACTGGAAGCTTCTGATGATCATCAAGGATGCTAAAAGCTGCTTTATCAAAAACCTGTTAGTAGCACGAAACATCTTTTAATCATATACAAGCTTTATAAGTGGGAATATTCATCTATGTATCACTTTGATGAGGGCACAAGGCGAATCCAATTGAGCTCTAGGTGAATCCTGAGAAGGGCACTTAGAGAATTCAATTGGGCGATAAGTGAATCCTTTGTAGGGCATAAGACGAATCCAGTTAAGCTTTAAGTGAATCCCGAGGAGGGCACTTAAAGAATTCAACTGGGCATCATATGAATCCTTGATAGGGCATAAGACGAATCCAGTTGAGCTTTAAGTGAATCCTGAGAAGGGCACTTAAAGAATTCGACTGAGCGTCAAATGAATCCTTTGGTAGGGCATAAGACGAATCCAGTTGAGCTTTAAGTGAATCTTGAGAAGGGCACTTAAAGAATTCGACTGGGCGTTAAATGAATCCTTTTGGCTTTAGGGAGCATGAAGTGAATCCATCCGGGCTCTAGGTGAATCATGGCAAGAGCACGAAGAGAATCCGGTTAGGCACGAAGTGAATTCCTTTGTGGCATCAAGTGAATCCTTATAGGCTCTAAGTGAATCCTAAAGAGGGCACAAAGAGAATCTATAGGGCACATGATGAATCATTTCAAATTCTAGGGGCACCAAGTGAATCCGTACGGGCACAAGGTGAATCCCTTTGAAGGCTTTTTTAAGTACAAGCAAACTCTAGGTTAGGTTACCCATGCTTAGGTTCCCCAAACCCTTAACTAGGTGCCCACATTGAAGGTAGTGTTTTTCGTAGTTCGTTCACAGGGAAGGACTATCAATATTGATTTCGAGTAGATTATCTCTTACCAACACAACACAATGAGTGAATTAGCAAGATATAGGGATATTCGACCCAAGGATAATGGCAACTCAAGCACTTCAACCCAACAACAAGCAAATATATCCAACTCTACCTAACCAAGATAATTGGTGAAGCACACAATCACTTATTTCTCTTCTAAAAACACTAATTTAGTGAAGCACATAAATTAGCTCTCTTGATAATAGCTACCAATAATGAAGCACTACTAGTATAACCAAATCAAGGAATCAATCAAAGAGAGGCTAGGACAAACCCAAGGATGAGAAGCTCAACCTAGGTATTTGCACTTAAAGCTTGAGAATTTAGGTAAACTAAACTTGTGTTACTATAATGAATGTACTAACAATTACGGATTAGTACAAACAATTAGCAATTGAAATTACAAGAAGAGCAAGATGAAGCAACTTACAAATCTCCAAGCAAAATCATAAACAATACACTCAAGCAATTAAGATAGAATGAAGAAGATCTTACTTAAATTGAATGGGTTTAGTACAAGAGATGCTTCCTTGAGCCAAATTATGGAGTTAGTTACTCATAATTAACTACTTCCTACTAACCCTAATTATGTTCTTGAAGAGGCTAAGAAGAGAGGAAAAATAAGATGTATCAAGATGAGCCTTATGTTATGTTGAGATCTAGCTAATTAATACACAGCAGCAGTTGCACGGCCTGATGCACGGCCGTGCACAGGCCCGTGAGAAAAACTGCACAATATTCACTACTTGGAACACTCTGCATGGCCTGTTGCACGGCCGTGCAACAGGCCGTGCGAGATAAAATCTTCAAGATAACACAATAAAAACCTCCCGGAAACGCGAGCTTGCATCTTCTAACTTCCCTCTTGAATAATCTTTACTTTCATGCCCAAAATAAGCCATCTTTTCAACAATTAAGCATGAGGCACTGAAAGATGAAAAACATAATTAATATCAATAAAACTACAATCGGAACTAACAAAAATGTAAGAGAATGAAAGACAAAACGTGTATAAAATACACGTTATCACACATGCTTATGAGACTTTTGAATGTGTGCCTACGATTCATAGGGCTTTTCGAAGTGAATCTTTCGTGCTTGCATATCTTTTCTGGCTATCGAGTGCCTGCAGCTTACAGGGCTTTTCAAAGTGAATCTTTCTAGCTCTATGCTAATCCTTGTAAGGGCATGGTGAATCCAACTGGTCATTATGTGAACCTCTGCTAAGGGCAAAAATCGTAACCAATTGGGCACCAAATGAATCCCTAAAAGGGTACAAAGAGAATCCATTAAGAAACCAAACAAATGCGCGTGGATGCATGAAGCACCAAGTGAATCCTTTTGGGCTCTAAGTATAACGCCTTAGAAATTTTTGTAATATTTATAATTATTTATTTAATATTAAATGTGAATTATGTGATGTAATTATTTTTGAGGAAGTGAAATATGTATGATATTTTATTTTTGAGTTTATTTGATGATTTATATGTGTCAGATAAATCTACGTATTTTATTTTTTTTTTTTGTTTTGGCGAATAAATTTTATTTAAATCATGTGTCATTTATCTTCTGAGGTTTTTATAAAATTATCGGGGTTAGTATAAATCATGAATTCTTTTACATTATTAACTTTATTTGTTTATTTGAGTTTTAAAAATATTAGATGGATTTATTTCGATTTTTAAGGATTTTAAAATGATTTTTATGAATTGATTTGTGTTTTATTTGATTTAATCTTGTAAAATCCATATTTCATTCATTTTTGATCCTAAAAATATTTTATAAATACGGGGTGACAGATAATTCTATTTCCTACATTTTAAATACAATATTGAGATTTCTTTGGCTTTAATTATGTATTTATTTATTTTGCAATTTACTTAGATGGATTAAAATTTTGTTTATTTAGAAAATTTATATAAAACTCATAAAATATCTTTTACTTCCATTAACCTCTTAAATCCCTAATAATGCAGTTCATTCCCAATTCACAATCGAGTTTCTTCAAATATCTGGAACCTTCTCTCTTTTCTCGATTAATCTCATTCCCTCCCCTCTCGATTTCTCTTTTCATCTCTGTTTCTATCTCTAATTTTCGATTCCCACTAGTTCTGATAGGTTGTGACTCGATTTCCTCGAATTTTTGATGTGTTGGTGTTGTGAGTTGCTGCGGACGGTTGTTGCTGGGATTGTCCTTGTTCGAGTTTCTTTTTCCTGTATTGCCGAGAGTGAGTGTGTGACCCCTGTGTACTGGCGTTATAGTGTCTCCCCTCCCCTGTTTTTCTTTTTCCCCCTGGCTGTGCGCGTGTGTGGATATACAAGGAATTCGTGTGTGTGTGTAATGTGTTTATGTTGTGTGAGTTGAAGTTAGAGTGTGTGGGTGAACAGGGTGTGTGCGTGAGTTAGTGTGTGAGTTATATTATGTGAAAGTGTGGCCAAGTATGTACATGTTAGTGGCTTGAGTGATGTACTCGGTGAAATCAATGGGTAAATAAGTCTTGGGTTTGAAGCTTGTGAAGTTCGAGTGTATAATAAATTGTACTCTGTCCTCAATTCGGTTGTATACAGTGGGATAATTACTTGTTTAATTCAGAGAATTTTATTATTAAATCGATCTTATTTTATTTGCATAGAGTCTCGTATTATTTATTTTGTATTTGTAAGTTCCGAATTATACCTTCGATTGTTATGATTTATTGAAATTATTGTGGATTATTCGGGTTGAGATAATTTTAATTCTAATGGTTAGTACGTGGTTAGTTGTAAAGATTATATTTGGAATGCAATGATTTTTACTTCTTGGTGTCGGTTATGTTCCGACTGGCAGTCACCCGTATAAAGGGGATGCTGTCAAAATTTTCTAAAAATGCTAAATTTATTTTCTCGAGTATATGTATATATGTATGTACTATTAGTACGAAGTGGTATTGGATTACATTTTGTTTACGTGATTAATTGTTAAATGTTTGTCAGGTCTAATTATATATATTTATTTATTTATCTATGTCAGTAGTCAGAGATTAATGTTTTATGATTTAAGTAAATAAATTTAGGCTATTATCGTAAGGGTAGATTAAGATTAGACATTCAAATGATGAACGTCGATTTTTGAATAGAATGCTGAAATAGTGTTTTTATATGTGTAGGTTCGAAGGACGTAGACATAAAGGATAAAGGAAAGGCAAAGACTGAGAGTTTTTGAACTAAGTGACTAGCGTGCAAATATTTGGTTAAGGCAAGTAACTCGAACCTTGTATCGAAGTTCAGATTCTTTCAATTATCCATGAATTGTTGTTTAAATTCTTATAACTTATTGTTGCTTCTTTCAAGTTAATTGTCGAACCTCTTGTACTATACTGTTAAATCATATTAACTATTGCTTAATCCTTAATACCTTCATGTTTACCCTTATAGACTGCTGTTTAAACTATTGTACTTCTTTACTTATTTTAATTCTCATTGAACTGTAAACCTTATTTTATGACATACCTTTTGTACTAGCTTGAACCCTATTTCATATCTATTTCCTTAATTCACACTAGCCTAACTATACCTTGCAACCCTTGAATTAAACTCTAAATCCCTAACCTTTGTTATGTTCTTAATTAATCAATGACCCTTATTGCTTATATTCCTATTTTCCCCTTAGCCATACCATATTCGATATCACCTTGTATTATGCCATTAAAATGACAAGAGCTTGATAAACCTTTATTTTTAAATACTTGTGAATCACACTTGAACTCTACCTTGCGAACCTTATACAATTGAATTGGATTGCTTACTTGACTTTCAGTCACTCATTCTTGAAATTAAACAGAATAATCCCCTGCTCTGAATTATTGCATAAGAATTCCATTCATCGAAAATTGCTTTATTTTAAGGACATTTAATTAATTATTTTAAATTAGCGTAAGAGGCTAGGGTGGTCCTAGTCCAGCACTTTAATTTGGCGTAAGAGGCTAGGGTGGTCCTAGTCCAGCAATAGAGGCCAATGTGTTGCCTAATTGGGAACCCAATTTTCAAAGTCCAGAGGGACCTAGTGTCCGGTATGGGGACATTACGTGGCTGATCACCCGTATTGTCCGGTTTTAATAAAAAAGCTTAATTTAATTATAATGTTTTAAAGGTGGGAAATATGATATAAAAAGAGAAATTGATTTTTCTCTCTCTCCCTATTTTTTTTTGGAATGAATTACAAATTGCCAAAATTTGGAAAAACTCAGAGAATGATTTTTATATCGTTGTATCCGTACTCCTGTTGTTGATTTTATTTTGGCATCTATATTGTTACTTGCTGAGCATTTGGCTCACTTATTGCTGTTTATAACCCTTTTTCAGTTAAGGAAGAAAAGGATACGACGTAGGAGCTATATCAGGAGAAGAACTTGTGGTGGACTGTAGACAGACTAGTTTGGCTCTAGTAAAAGGTTGGACTTTGGATAGCAATCCAGATTTTTATTAGTGCCCGCTAGTTGTATCTATATTTGTGGTGCGTATGTAACTTTTGATTAAGGATTTAGTATTGTAATGTAATAACTTAGTTAGTAGTTGCTTGTTTCATACCACTACCTGTTAGAGATCCGGGTTAGTAGTGGGGCGTTGTATCATGACTTAATGTCTGGTTATCAGCTTGTATGTATTTAATTTTGGTTGTGGTGCCCGATCTTGTTTTATGATCGTGAGGGCATAGTAGTATGGTTCACCTGGTCGATTAGGACAGGTTGAACAGACGTTTATTTTTCTTAAGTAGTTGGAATTGCAGTTATTTTCTTTTATGAATTTGGTTGGTTCAAAAATACAGGTGGATAGTCCATATTACGAATACTTCATGCCGAAATTTTAAAAAAAAATCCCCCTGTATCAAATTCTATTTTATTTAATTAATTCCATTAATTGAGTATTTTATTATAGAAATTACATTATCAGTATTAGGAAGTCGGGGCGTTACAGGTTGGTATTAGAGCAGTCAGGTTTTGGTCACTGAAACAAGCCAGGATTAGGTATAGGATAGGAGCGATAGGTGTAGGTTATCATTAGGATAGTAGGTAGTAGGTTTAAGATATTCTTTTATCGATTTAATAATTTCTTTACTCGCTATATCGTTATCGCGGATGGTGGATGGTTGAGATTATCCTCGGCATTTATTTTTGTAGCAGGATGGTTAACAGTGTACCTTGAACTCTGAAACTGTTGTGTTATATTAACTTTGTTGGTACCATGACCTTTATTTTCTCGTTATCTGCACATCTTTTATTACATTTCTGAGTTGCCTAAATATCTCCTGTTAGCATTACTTGTTCAAGATAATACCTATGCTTCCTTGGTTCTTTACCCCGTTAAAATTCTTGTGAACATAGTTAACTCAAATCCAGGATTCGAAAAACCTTATTTTTGTATATATTAGCCTATTGCTTAATAAGTTTCTTGTTTTCTTATCAGAATCATGCCTCCAAAGAAGAAAACAACTGCTACAAATCCTGAAAACCAGAACACTGGCAACCAAAATCCAGTTGACCCGACTATGACTCAAATTCTCCAAATTCTTCAACAACAGACAGCCGCACTAGCTCAGCAACGACCCGCCCAACCAATTGTGACCTTTAAGGCTTTTCAAGCTGTACACCCTCCAGAGTTCAAAGGTACTGTCAACCCTATAGAAGCTAGGGCTTGGCTTAATGAAATGGAAAAAGCTTTTGCTTTGGTAAGGGTAGGAGAAGATCAGAAGACGGAATATGCTAGTTACTTCTTGAAAGCTGAAGCAAATTATTGGTGGGAGTCAACAAAATTGTTGCAAGGTGATGGAGTGATCACATGGCAGAGATTCACCGAGTTATTTCTCGAGAAGTATCTTCCAAGGTATATGCAAGATCAGCTGGAGATTCAGTTTTTAGAATTAAAACAAGAAAACATGAGCGTGGCAGAATACGAGGCAAAATTCACAGAGTTAGCAAGGTTTGTTCCTGAGTATGTCAATACTGAGGCAAAGAAAGCTAAAAGATTTCAACAGGGTCTAAAGCCATGGATACGTAGTAAGGTGGCGGTGTTTCAGTTAGAGAACTATGCAATGGTAGTGGAGAAGGCTATGATTGTTGAAGGTGAAAGTGAATTGTATCAGAAAGAGAAAGCAGGAAAGAAAAGGAAGATAGAAAGTACTGAGGGAAGTCAGAACCCAAAAGGTAATAATAATAACAAGTTCAAGCCAAGGAATGAGGGTCGGTTTGACAGGAACCGAGGTTTTCAGAAACCGAAGAATGGAAACGGTGGTCAAGGTAAACGTCTTCAGAATACCAATCAGCAGCTTGCAATCAGACCAGCCTTACCTGAATGTACAACTTGTGGAAAGAAGCACTCGGGAGTTTGCCACAGACTAAGTATTACTTGTTTTAAATGCAACAAGAAGGGACATTACGCGGGAGAGTGCCCGACCTCAAAATCAGGGATAACATGCTACAACTGCGGGAAAATTGGTCATATTGCTAAGGATTGCAAGGAGGCAGTTCAGTCAGGAAATGCTTTAAGGATAGCCGGACCCCCATCGGCAAATGCCCTGAGGATAACTGGACCTCCATCTCAGACCCAGATGTCTCAACCTAGAGCCAGAACCTTTAACATGACTATGCAGGATGCTGTTCAAGAAATGGATGTTGTTGCAGGTACGCTTCCTGTGAATTCAATAGAGGCTAAAGTTTTAATTGACTCTGGAGCTACTAAGTCTTTCATTTCCAACAAGTTTGTTAGTAAATTGCAATGTGAAATTCGACCTTTAGAGCAAGCTTTAGTGATAGAGGTGGCAAACCAAGATAGAGTCCCTGTCAATCAAGTGTGTCCTCAGTGTAATATAGAGATAGGTGGTTACCTTTTCTATGCCAATTTGATACCCTTCGAAATGGGAGAATTCGACGTAATTTTAGGAATGGATTGGTTGGCTGATTATGATGCACAGATTGAGTGTAGAAAGAAGCAGGTGAGATTAAAGGCGGAGGATGATAAGGAAGTGATATTTCAAGGACAAAGACAGGTGAAGAAATTTCTGAGTATTATGCAAGCCAAGAGGTTACTTAGACAAGGTTGTGAAGCGTATTTAGCACACGTGACGGATGTAGAGAAACAAGCACCGAAGATAGAAGATATACCAATTGTTAACGAGTTCCCCGACGTTTTTCCAGAAGAATTACCCGGTTTACCTCCAGATCGAGAAGTGGAGTTTGCTATAGACCTAGTACCTGGAGCAGAACCCGTGTCCAAAGCACCATATAGGATGGCACCGGTGGAGATGAAAGAGTTAGCAACACAATTACAAGAACTTTTAGATAAGGGAGTCATAAGACCAAGTGTATCGCCGTGGGGAGCTCCTGTGCTGTTTGTCAAGAAAAAGGATGGTAGTATGAGATTATGTATCGATTATCGAGAACTCAACAAGCTGACCATCAAGAATAGATATCCCTTACCTAGAATCGATGATTTGTTTGATCAACTTAAGGGAGCAGCTTATTTCTCGAAGATTGATTTAAGATCGGGCTATCATCAATTAAAAATCAAACCCGAAGACATTCCAAAGACGGCATTTCGCACAAGGTATGGACATTACGAATTCTTAGTGATGCCATTTGGATTAACCAATGCCCCAGCAGCATTTATGGATCTTATGAATAGAGTCTTTAGGAAGCATCTGGATAAATTTGTGATAGTTTTTATTGATGATATCTTGATATATTCCAAGACCCGGGAAGATCATGCAGAACATTTAAGGATTGCGTTAGAAATATTGAGAGCAGAGAAGTTGTATGCCAAGTTTTCAAAATGTGAGTTTTGGTTGGAAGAGGTGCAGTTTCTAGGTCATATAATTAGTAGTGAAGGAATTAGAGTTGACCCCGCAAAGATAGAAGCTGTGGTGAATTGGAGCAGACCGAGAACACCCACCGAAGTGAGAAGTTTCTTGGGATTGGCTGGTTATTATAGGAGGTTTGTTCAAGATTTTTCTAAGATCGCCTCACCATTGACCAGGTTGACTAGGAAAAATGAGAAGTTCATATGGAATGAGAAGTGTGAAGAGAGTTTTCAAGAATTAAAGAAAAGATTAGTAACAGCACCAGTGTTAGTCTTACCAGACAGTCAAGGAAACTTTGTGATCTACAGTGATGCTTCATACAAGGGATTAGGGTGTGTATTAATGCAACATGGAAAGGTGATTGCGTATGCTTCTCGACAATTAAAGCCTCATGAACAGAAGTACCCGACTCACGATTTGGAGTTAGCAGCAATTGTATTCGCACTAAAGATTTGGAGACACTATCTATATGGTGAAAAATGTGAGATTTACACGGACCACAAAAGTTTGAAGTATATCTTCACTCAACGAGAGCTTAACATGAGACAAAGGCGATGGTTAGAGTTGATTAAAGATTATGACTGCACAATTAATTATCACCCAGGGAGAGCGAATGTAGTGGCTGACGCATTAAGTAGAAAGGAGAGACTGAACATGTTTACCATCTCAAAGGAATTGTTCAAGGAGTTTGAAAAGTTGAGATTAGAAGTCCAGATCTCGGAGCCTACCAGTGGTAAGTGTTATACCATGACCTTTCAACCCGAGTTACTTGAAAAGATACGAAGATGTCAGGAGGAAATCATGAATCAAGATATGAATACATTGTCAGGTGAAGAGATTTGCACTCAGAAGGATGATAGGGGTATCTTAAGATTTTCTTCGAGGATTTGGATTCCCAACGTGCCAGAAGTAAAGAATGAGATTTTGCGGGATGCTCACAGTTCAAGATATTCAATTCATCCGGGGAGTACGAAGATGTACCAAGACCTGAAGGAACATTTCTGGTGGCCTGATATGAAAAGAGAGATTGCAGAGTGGGTTAGTAAGTGTTACACGTGTCAAAGAGTCAAAGCCGAACATCAAAGGCCCAGTGGACTACTACAGCCGTTAGATATTCCTGAGTGGAAATGGGAGCATCTGGCTATGGATTTCGTGGTTGGATTACCTAGAACGAAAGCCAATCATGATGCGATTTGGGTAATCATAGACCGTTTGACTAAATCTGCCCATTTTCTTCCAATCAACGAAAGATTCTCACTAGATAAGTTGGTACAGCTGTATTTGAAGGAAGTGGTTATGCGTCACGGTGTGCCAGTAACTATTGTATCTGATCGAGATCCACGTTTCAACTCCAGATTTTGGAAACAATTTCAAGAATGCTTGGGAACTGAGCTTAAGATGAGTACAGCCTATCATCCGCAGACGGACGGACAGAGTGAACGAACCATTCAAACTATTGAAGATATGCTACGAACGTGTGCATTGGATTTTAAAGGAAGTTGGGACGAGCACCTACCTTTGGTAGAATTCTCTTACAACAACAGCTATCATGCGAGTATTGGGATGCCGCCATACGAAGCTTTATATGGAAGGAAATGTAGATCTCCTGTATATTGGGATGAGGTTGGTGAGCGTAAGGTGTTAGGATCGGAACTAGTACAACAAACGAAGGAAAAGATCGAAATCATTCAGAAAAGGCTAATTGCTGCTCAGAACAGACAAAGGAAGTATGCTGATCAAGCCAGGAAAGATATGAATTTTGAAGAAGGAGAGAAAGTGTTGTTGAAAGTGTCACCTTGGAAAGGAGTTACGAGGTTTGGCAAGAAAGGAAAGCTCAGTACGAGATATGTAGGACCTTTTGAGATCTTAAGACGGGTTGGAAAAGTCGCGTATGAGTTAGCCCTACCGCCACATATGAGCCATATTCACAATGTCTTCCATGTGTCAATGCTCAAGAAATATCATCCAGATTTAAGTCATGTCATTGAATACGAGCCTATTGAGTTACAGCCGGATCTGTCTTATATAGAACAGCCCGTAGCAATCCAGGATAGAATGGATAAGAAATTGAGAAATAAGACAGTTAAGTTGGTAAAGGTTCTGTGGAGGAATCCTAGAGTTGAGGAGTCAACTTGGGAGCTTGAGAGCGAGATGCTCGAGAATTATCCTCATCTATTTACTTAGGTGAGATTCTGGGGACAGAATCCCGTTAAGGGGGGAAGGATATAACGCCTTAGAAATTTTTGTAATATTTATAATTATTTATTTAATATTAAATGTGAATTATGTGATGTAATTATTTTTGAGGAAGTGAAATATGTATGATATTTTATTTTTGAGTTTATTTGATGATTTATATGTGTCAGATAAATCTACGTATTTTATTTTTTTTTTGTTTTGGCGAATAAATTTTATTTAAATCATGTGTCATTTATCTTCTGAGGTTTTTATAAAATTATCGGGGTTAGTATAAATCATGAATTCTTTTACATTATTAACTTTATTTGTTTATTTGAGTTTTAAAAATATTAGATGGATTTATTTCGATTTTTAAGGATTTTAAAATGATTTTTATGAATTGATTTGTGTTTTATTTGATTTAATCTTGTAAAATCCATATTTCATTCATTTTTGATCCTAAAAATATTTTATAAATACGGGGTGACAGATAATTCTATTTCCTACATTTTAAATACAATATTGAGATTTCTTTGGCTTTAATTATGTATTTATTTATTTTGCAATTTACTTAGATGGATTAAAATTTTGTTTATTCAGAAAATTTATATAAAACTCATAAAATATCTTTTACTTCCATTAACCTCTTAAATCCCTAATAATGCAGTTCATTCCCAATTCACAATCGAGTTTCTTCAAATATCTGGAACCTTCTCTCTTTTCTCGATTAATCTCATTCCCTCCCCTCTCGATTTCTCTTTTCATCTCTGTTTCTATCTCTAATTTTCGATTCCCACTAGTTCTGATAGGTTGTGACTCGATTTCCTCGAATTTTTGCTGTGTTGGTGTTGTGAGTTGCTGCGGACGGTTGTTGCTGGGATTGTCCTTGTTCGAGTTTCTTTTTCCTGTATTGCCGAGAGTGAGTGTGTGACCCCTGTGTACTGGCGTTATAGTGTCTCCCCTCCCCTGTTTTTCTTTTTCCCCCTGGCTGTGCGCGTGTGTGGATATACAAGGAATTCGTGTGTGTGTGTAATGTGTTTATGTTGTGTGAGTTGAAGTTAGAGTGTGTGGGTGAACAGGGTGTGTGCGTGAGTTAGTGTGTGAGTTATATTATGTGAAAGTGTGGCCAAGTATGTACATGTTAGTGGCTTGAGTGATGTACTCGGTGAAATCAATGGGTAAATAAGTCTTGGGTTTGAAGCTTGTGAAGTTCGAGTGTATAATAAATTGTACTCTGTCCTCAATTCGGTTGTATACAGTGGGATAATTACTTGTTTAATTCAGAGAATTTTATTATTAAATCGATCTTATTTTATTTGCATAGAGTCTCGTATTATTTATTTTGTATTTGTAAGTTCCGAATTATACCTTCGATTGTTATGATTTATTGAAATTATTGTGGATTATTCGGGTTGAGATAATTTTAATTCTAATGGTTAGTACGTGGTTAGTTGTAAAGATTATATTTGGAATGCAATGATTTTTACTTCTTGGTGTCGGTTATGTTCCGACTGGCAGTCACCCGTATAAAGGGGATGCTGTCAAAATTTTCTAAAAATGCTAAATTTATTTTCTCGAGTATATGTATATATGTATGTACTATTAGTACGAAGTGGTATTGGATTACATTTTGTTTACGTGATTAATTGTTAAATGTTTGTCAGGTCTAATTATATATATTTATTTATTTATCTATGTCAGTAGTCAGAGATTAATGTTTTATGATTTAAGTAAATAAATTTAGGCTATTATCGTAAGGGTAGATTAAGATTAGACATTCAAATGATGAACGTCGATTTTTGAATAGAATGCTGAAATAGTGTTTTTATATGTGTAGGTTCGAAGGACGTAGACATAAAGGATAAAGGAAAGGCAAAGACTGAGAGTTTTTGAACTAAGTGACTAGCGTGCAAATATTTGGTTAAGGCAAGTAACTCGAACCTTGTATCGAAGTTCAGATTCTTTCAATTATCCATGAATTGTTGTTTAAATTCTTATAACTTATTGTTGCTTCTTTCAAGTTAATTGTCGAACCTCTTGTACTATACTGTTAAATCATATTAACTATTGCTTAATCCTTAATACCTTCATGTTTACCCTTATAGACTGCTGTTTAAACTATTGTACTTCTTTACTTATTTTAATTCTCATTGAACTGTAAACCTTATTTTATGACATACCTTTTGTACTAGCTTGAACCCTATTTCATATCTATTTCCTTAATTCACACTAGCCTAACTATACCTTGCAACCCTTGAATTAAACTCTAAATCCCTAACCTTTGTTATGTTCTTAATTAATCAATGACCCTTATTGCTTATATTCCTATTTTCCCCTTAGCCATACCATATTCGATATCACCTTGTATTATGCCATTAAAATGACAAGAGCTTGATAAACCTTTATTTTTAAATACTTGTGAATCACACTTGAACTCTACCTTGCGAACCTTATACAATTGAATTGGATTGCTTACTTGACTTTCAGTCACTCATTCTTGAAATTAAACAGAATAATCCCCTGCTCTGAATTATTGCATAAGAATTCCATTCATCGAAAATTGCTTTATTTTAAGGACATTTAATTAATTATTTTAAATTAGCGTAAGAGGCTAGGGTGGTCCTAGTCCAGCACTTTAATTTGGCGTAAGAGGCTAGGGTGGTCCTAGTCCAGCAATAGAGGCCAATGTGTTGCCTAATTGGGAACCCAATTTTCAAAGTCCAGAGGGACCTAGTGTCCGGTATGGGGACATTACGTGGCTGATCACCCGTATTGTCCGGTTTTAATAAAAAAAGCTTAATTTAATTATAATGTTTTAAAGGTGGGAAATATGATATAAAAAGAGAAATTGATTTTTCTCTCTCTCCCTATTTTTTTTTTGGAATGAATTACAAATTGCCAAAATTTGGAAAAACTCAGATAATGATTTTTATATCGTTGTATCCGTACTCCTGTTGTTGATTTTATTTTGGCATCTATATTGTTACTTGCTGAGCATTTGGCTCACTTATTGCTGTTTATAACCCTTTTTCAGTTAAGGAAGAAAAGGATACGACGTAGGAGCTATATCAGGAGAAGAACTTGTGGTGGACTGTAGACAGACTAGTTTGGCTCTAGTAAAAGGTTGGACTTTGGATAGCAATCCAGATTTTTATTAGTGCCCGCTAGTTGTATCTATATTTGTGGTGCGTATGTAACTTTTGATTAAGGATTTAGTATTGTAATGTAATAACTTAGTTAGTAGTTGCTTGTTTCATACCACTACCTGTTAGAGATCCGGGTTAGTAGTGGGGCGTTGTATCATGACTTAATGTCTGGTTATCAGCTTGTATGTATTTAATTTTGGTTGTGGTGCCCGATCTTGTTTTATGATCGTGAGGGCATAGTAGTATGGTTCACCTGGTCGATTAGGACAGGTTGAACAGACGTTTATTTTTCTTAAGTAGTTGGAATTGCAGTTATTTTCTTTTATGAATTTGGTTGGTTCAAAAATACAGGTGGATAGTCCATATTACGAATACTTCATGCCGAAATTTTAAAAAAAAATCCCCCTGTATCAAATTCTATTTTATTTAATTAATTCCATTAATTGAGTATTTTATTATAGAAATTACATTATCAGTATTAGGAAGTCGGGGCGTTACACTAAGTGAACCTATGCGGGCACATAGAGAATCCATAAGGGCACTAAGTGAATACATGGATATGCTTAGGGAACTTAGTGAGTCCTTCTGAGCTCTAAGTGAATCCTTGAATGGAGCACAAAGAGAATCCATAAGGGCACCAGATGAATACATAAAAATCTTGGGGAGCCTAGTGAATCCTTCTGGGCTCTAATTGAATCCTTGAATGGAGCACAAAGAGAATCTGGTTGGGCACTAGATTAATCCTCTAAAGGCATGGAGCTCTTGCTGTAAGTACACTTTCTTCTATTCAGGTATTGGCTGGCTGGGAACTTCAAGCAGGAAGCTGCTAATCAGAAATTGTCAACAATTGGCTTCTAACAAATGTCAATGAACCTGGAAGCTGTTACATACAAGCTTTAGGTATATATTAATGAACCTGCAAGATGTCAGTTACAAGAAAATAACGAGTAATCTACTAGACACATATAAATACAACTAGATTGGGAAGCTGTTACCTATCAGCTTCAGGTGAGTAACACAAAACCTGTTAACTTAAGGTAAATACATGGAACCTATAAGTTGTAGGTAAATATCAAGGAACTTGCAAGCTACAGATAAATATCAAGGAACTTGCGAGCTGCAGATAAATAACAAGGAACCTGCGAGGTGCAGGTAAATATCAAGGAACCTGCGAGGTGTAGGTAAATAACAAATTGAAGAACTCCGATTCTTGGATTATTCTCTCATACTTGTTATATAGTTCTATTTATTTATTAGGTTAATTAGTTGATAATTAAAACACCCATAAACTATTTTCCACACTTCTGAACTGTAAGAGATAAAAGACTTAGAATTGGTGTTGATATCAGTCCTTCCCTGTGAACGAACATCGTAAAAATACACATTAACATTAAGCCACGTATTTTCAAACTTGAATCGAAACTGTTTTTTAGTGACATTAACATTGCATAAGTCGAGATTTATGTGGTCATGATCAATACAGATAGTAACAGAAATCTTACACAAAGGGAAGAGCTGCCACCAAGAGCAAGAGGCAAACGCTCTATCAAGACGTTCTCGAACCCAATTTGCCGTTCCTTTACTTTTCTCCCAAGTGAACTTACCTCCCGTGATATCAATTTTCAGCAACTTAACATCCTCTAAAGCTGATCGAAAATCATTCGTAAGGTACCGAGGATGATCAACATTCCCAATTTTATCACTTGGATACAAGAGATCATTAAAATCTCCGATTATGCTTCATGGCAAATGAGAAACAAAGGATAAATGTCTGATAAAATCCCATGATTCACGCCTATGGCTTCTTTCCGGATAGCCATAAAAACAAGTTAGTCTCCAATGTGGTACCATACTTTTAAAAATAGTAATATCAATGTGATTTCGGGAAGAATTATCAACCTTGCAAGAAACAGTTCTCTTCCACATGACAGCCAAACCACCCCTTCTACTACTAACACAATCAACAACAAAGTAATCAACAAAACCAAACTTAAAACAAAGCCCCTTTCTTTACGCTTAAAACAAACCAATGGTCCTTTGTTATTTATTATTATCCTCCGGTTTATGTGAGAATATTAACAAAGTATTCCCTTTGTCTCTCGCATTTCTTTACGTTTTTTTTTTAAATATCCTTTTTAATTCTTTACGTTCCAAACTTACTCAAAATAGTAAAATTTTATAATATAAAAGTTAACTATACCTACTATTTTTCTCCACTAAACTCATTTTAATACATAAAATATTGATTGAGCCCACTCACTTTTCTTATTTTTTCTTTAGGGCTATAGTTAAAAATTAATGTAAATGAATAAATGCATTTATTAAATCAATTTTGCACTTAATACATTAATTTTGCACAAAACTCAATAACACTTAATTTTGCATTTATTAAACAATTTGGGATGTTTTTGAGAATAGAAATTAATGTGAATGCAGGAGAATTCATTATTACTATTTGAAAAATTAAATACTTAGAAATAAATGTTAAACAATGAAAATATTTAATACTTAACAACCGTTTTTAGAAATATATTTAACATTTTTCATTTTTTTTCTTACTTTACACTTTTTTTAATACCCGTATCCAACTCATTTCTAAACAAATGGGTGAACTTAATAATTAAATGCAACCGGTAGCGTGAATATGATGAGCAGGACGATTGTATTTTGATACCACTACTAGTACGAATACGACACTTGTTAGTGGGTATAATTAATCAAGACTTGACACCTGGACGGCGCATGCTCACCGACCTACCTATCATTCATTTATCTCTGTGTGTCTGCTTTCCTTGAACAGTTGAACTTGCAAAAAAGCTTAAAAAGGTTACTCCCTACAGTAGTAGGAATCATCAAAATAAATAAGAAGATATCTTCTTTTCTTAGTTGATGTATGTATGTATGTATGTATAGACTCACTTCCTCCAACTTATACTAGTCGGGGTAATCGTCGGTTTTATGATTCCCTGTGGTTCATCTTATCTGTGTGCCTGCCTGCTACTTTACTTTTATATAAATGGTCATCTGTCTGTGTGGCGGAGTTGATATTTAGGGTTTTCAGTTAACTCTTGATTGCTATGTTTTATTGTGTTTATCTATCCTAATACTCCTAATTCATGAGTTTACTCCTATATATTTTGCCTTTTTCAGTGTTTAACAACTTTATTTGGTAGAGCATGGCTCAACCACACGCTTCTCCCTCCATGTACAAGCGCACACTTTCAAGGGATAGTGCAAATGAAGAAGCTCATTTACAGGACGCTTTAGGTATATATATCCTAAATATATATCCTAAATTTCCCCAATTGCTGCTCTGCTTCTTCTTCTTGTTTTTTTTTTGTTAATCTTTCTGGTTCTGTAACTACCTAGATATATCCGCAAGTAGCGAGTTATTTCTTAATCCCATGACTAATTACTTGTGTACCCATTTTAGCTCCTTTTCAGAATGGCCTGGGACAGGATACTACAACAAATCCCTCTTGGAAGCCTTCTCTTCCCCATGTTCTTTTAGCATCCATTGTTCCCTTCTTGTTCGGCTACCATCTTGGGTTTGTCTTTCCATCTTGTGTTTACTTTCATCCTTTTGTACTTTGTCTTAAATCCTAGTAAGTGATTATTATTATTATTTGCGGCTTAGATAATATTTTGGGATTTAATACCCATGTTTAATTAGTTGACATTTTTTTTTTTTTTTGCTGCTTTGGACTACACAGAGTAGTTAATGAACCTCTTGAAACCATTTCTTCTGATCTCGGCTTCAAGGGGGATACCTTAGCTGAAGGTCAGTCTTCATACATAGCTTCATTTTTCTTTATATTTTTACTTGAAATCAACTATAGTCTTCTTGTTTTATTAATTGCAGCAGTCTAATTAATTACACAAATTATAGGGCTGGTGGTCAGCATCTGTCTTGGTGGTGCTTTTGTTGGATCATTACTCAGTGGTTGGATTGCTGACGGGCTTGGGCGTCGCAGGGCTTTTCAGTTGTGTGCTTTGCCTATGATTATTGGTGCCTCTATCAGGTATTATGTTTGAGAATTAAGTATTTTGCTCAGCTACTTTTTAAGTTGCTTCTCACTGAATATAGATTTGATCCGGGATATGAAATGTATGTAGATTGCGTATCTTGCAAATTCTATGGGAAAATCTAGATGTTTTGCAGGTTTTTTAAAAAGTAAAGAAGGCTGGCTATTGTCACATTGTCTGTTTAAATGGTCCAACCTGTATTTTGTTACGTTTAACTGATTTGTACTTGTTCTTTACTGAAATTATTCATGTTCTTGTCTAAAACAAAATCTGCAAAAATGAACCCCAAAACTGGACCAGGTTCCTGTGCAGATGAATCAGATAAACCCTTACTACTCGAGTATAAGGTCACTATCTCTAATTTTTAAGTAGCCAGCAAATATCTGAACCTTCCTGACATTTGTCTTTCTATTTGCGTGTTCTATCTTATAAAATTTCCTGCAACCGTTCTTTCTTTTAAATGTTTCTTGCATGTTCTTCTTCTTAATGTGTCTTGGGTACTGATCCCTTGAATTTTAGCGCATCAACCAACAACGTGGCTGGTATGCTGCTCGGAAGGTTTTTGGTTGGTACAGGATTGGGTGTTGGTCCTCCTGTTGCTTCACTTTACATCACAGAGGTCAAACAAATATTTGTTAAATATACAAATACTACAAATACCTCGTTGTGGATTGTCTCATTCTGACAAACAAATGCAGGTCTCTCCTCCATTTGTGAGAGGTACATATGGAAGCTTCATTCAAATTGCAACATGCTCTGGACTTATGGGGGCTTTGTTGATTGGAATTCCTGTTAAGGATATAAGTGGCTGGTAGGACAATTGATGAATGTCACTTGTCTCTGAAGCTGCAAAATTACAGTCTTTAGCTTTTTGATTAAGATTTGATAATCAATTTTCTACTTTATTTTTCAGGTGGCGTATTTGTTTCTGGATATCTACAATTCCAGCAGCTATACTTGCTATTTTCATGGAATTTGCGGTTGAGAGTCCTCATTGGCTATACAAGGTTTGTTGCACCTAGTTGGATTTCATGAAGTGTACTTGCGTGTTAAGTCAAATGTTGTGTTGAATGTATGAGACTGTTGCGCGATGCTTAGTTTTTCTTAGGATTAGCAATCTAATAATACTCGTTAAAATGTTAGCATGCACCAACTTGTAGATAGATCCAGGATGTGCAGCTAAATTTGAATAGTCTTTATATTTTGATTAGTCCATTTAGCAGAAAGATAAGTATAACAAATACTAGTAACAACTTTATTTAAAAAAAATAATTGGAAATAAGGCATATTGAGTAAACATTGGAATTGTATATGTATAATCTTAATGATTTGATTAGTACAAGTCATACTTGCACTTGCGTAGCTAATACTTATTTAAGTATATTTTGTTACATATTTGGTGAATTTTTATTGGAAAATTGTAAATCACCGGATAACCTAAATTAACTTAATTTAGGTTGATCTGATTCATTGACAGCCCTAGATGGAACAATGTTCTTCTAGAAGAGATAGTGCATGGAGGACAGCTTTGTAATAAAATCGGACACTTGAAGATAGGGCTAAGAAGGCCGAATATGCTGAAATATTATAAGTTGTAAAAAATCACAGGACTTTTGATGTTAATTTAAATAAAGTTGCACAAGAAAACAACTTTTAAGGGCTACAAAAAAACAGGGTCGAAGTAGATGTGTCCTGGAAATTGATCTGCATAAAGCTGTTGATTCAGTTCTTTCTATTTGATGCCTTACATTGCCAAGGTATCCCTCTCTCACACACGCACACGTACTCACACACCCACACATCACGTACTGGCGAGAGCTTATAGCGCAGATCCCCTATTCACCACTCACCAATATATTGAACTTGATTAATTGATATGATTTTATACTTACCGTCTACTTTATACTTTGTTCTTTTGCAAAAGAGAAGACTGCTTATGGTTTTTTGTCATATGTGATAGCAAGGAAGAATTGCTGAAGCTGAGGTTCAATTCGAGAAAGTTTTAGGTGGATGGCATGTCAATGCTGCAATGGCAGAGTTGATGCAGTCAGATAGAGGGGATGAAACTGAAAATGTCACTTTCTCAGATTTGATTCGTGGTCGTCATTTCAAAGGTATTTATAGACACATAAATTTTGTGAAAATGCTCTCTACTTAATAACATGCTGCTGCCAGTACTGCAGTGACAGTGCTCCCGACACCTTCTATGTAATCTTTTTCCCTTGTTTCCAAATTCTTTTTGTTTACTAATTTGAGAATTTCTTTTGCAGTTGTTTATATTGGATCAACCCTGTTTGCTTTACAACAGCTATCTGGAATAAATGCTGTATTTTATTTCTCTTCAACTGTATTTAGAAGTGCGGGGGTATCATCTAACCTGGCCAATGCCTTCGTGGGGATTACAAACTTAGTTGGTACAGTTTTTTGTGTGGATTCTTCACCCTTTTTTTTTTTTTTGGTATAATTGGCTGCCTCAATTTAAATACACTCTCAGGCTTTGATAGTTTTAGTTGACTGTATAATTCCACTTTTCCCCAGGATCTGTCATTGCATTAACATTGATGGACAAAGTTGGAAGGAAGGGTCTACTTATGTGGAGTTTCTCCGGCATGGTATAGTTTCCTATTGTTTGAGGAAGCTCACTTATGCTTTTTAAATGGTTATATTTGATGATGCATTTTCGAAATTATTCTGAACTCAATTAGCTGCATATCGTGCTTAGTCATATAATATATCATTTCATTTCATGTGTTTGTACAGGCAAATAGCTTTATTTATTGTGCTGATCCGTTAGGCTGGTGTCGTCATGAGTCTACTTATCTAGTAGATAGATTGATCAAGAAAACCTCATACGTATTGTTTAGGTGCAGACACTATATGAAATTTTAAGCACCAACGTAAATAAAACCTGCTCAAGTAGAGTAGAAAGGTTTGAATTTTTTTTCACTTGGCAGATGAAATAGCATGCAATCATGCTGACACATTTTCAGTTGTATTATTAAACACCTCTTGTTTTCCTGAGGAGCTACTTATCGTGGCAAATTTATCTTAACATTGCATCATCTAACATTTTATTCTTAGGAGATGGCTTGCGCTAACATGTTTGTGTTATCATTATTTCTAATTTTCTTTTTTGTATTGTTGTGCATGTGGTCTGCGCAGGTTGTATCAACAGGCATTCAAGTTGCGGCTGCAGGGGCATTTGCATCTACTTCAATAGCAGAGTACCTATCTGTTGGAGGCATGCTGGCGTAAGTACTGTTTCTGTTCATATTTAGAATATTAAGATGACACTGACCCTTTTATTTGGCTTATTTTCTGAACTTGATACGAGGTTTGAAGGTCTAAGGTTTCATTGATGTAGTAGTTTGAAAGCCATCCGAATCTTGCTTTCTCCTTTCTTGTCTTTAAGCTGAATGGATTAGCAAGCCCGCTGGTCAAAGTTGGCTTTGCATTAAATATTGCATATAAAGTAACAGTTTTGTACTTTTGTGCAGGTTTGTATTCTCATTTGCTGTGGGAGCTGGCCCCGTTCCTGGTCTCTTGTTATCCGAAATCTTTCCCAACATAATTAGAGCTAAAGCTATGGCATTTTGTATGTCAGTGCATTGGGTGGGTCACTAATGCTTGTTCTCGTAATGATTTTGAATTTCCAAAGCTATATAATATAAATTTTAATTTTGACTGGTTCATTTTGTTGTGGTTTATAAGTCTGATAAAAATGTCATCAGGTTTGCAACTTCTTGGTGGGCTTGCTGTTCTTGCGTTTGCTTGAGCAAATGGGACCGCAACTCTTGTACACCATGTTTGGTACCTTCTGCTTGATGGCTGTGTTCTTTGTTAAGAATAATGTAATGGAAACCAAAGGAAAATCTCTCCAAGAAATAGAAATATCTCTTCTTCCACCGGAATAGTGCAGGGTCGCTGCTTTTACTCCATCTACGCTATAATGAAACATCAACTTAAAGCTTTTATTCTTAAGTCTGATGATTGGTAGCTCAGTATGCTGTTGAGTTGATCAAGTCACCGATCGGATAAGAGTTATTTGTCTTCTTTATACAGGTATTAGTTAGGGTTCGGATCACTTACAATACACGGCAGTACACTAAATGCAAAATTTCCAGAGGGTTTCTATAGAGAAATATTGTGTTTTTTTTTACTTGTATATGCAGTATTACCCAAGTTGTTGGCCCCGCACCTGATGGCTGATCCAATCTTATGAATGAATATGAACTGAATGTATTGTGTATAGTGGGCTCTTTCCATACATAAATAACTAGAGATTCCAGATTTTGTAACTCCATTGGAAAGATCAATGGCCAATGGGCCGTTTACTTGCAGATTTTTGCTCTGAGTTTTCTGTTGCCAAATTTTCTGTTTTAAGAAAATGGTTTTTTTTCATAAATACCTGGACATATATGTAATAACATGTAGCGTTACATTGTTCGGTTTAGTTGTAGGTTGTATTTTTGCAAATCGGTTTAGTTGTAGGTTGTATTTTTGCAAATAATATGGTATGTTTGTATATTATTTTTAAAAAATGTATATTTTTACAAATATTTTGAGAAAATGTTAAAATTGTAAAAAATTTTAGAAAAAATGTTATTTTTGATAAATATTTTGAAAAAATCAATGAAAAATGGGAAAGCTTTGTTAAAAAAAGTATACGCTAACTAAGCAAGAAAATAAAAAAAACATTAAATAAATTATTTTTCTGCAATTGTTATATACATAATTTTAATCGATCATCAGAAGAAGAATTAGGCCAAAAATTAGGATACATTCTGGGAAAATCAAACTTCCATCGAAGAGAAGCAAATGAAAGGCTTTCATAAAATTTTTAGTAGAATCGAGAATGAAGTTTTCATTCTGTACATGTGAGATCATGAATTAGTAACTGCATCCAACTTCCAAAAAAAATCCCAATTGTTTCGAACTTTCCATTTTTAGGATGGAATATTTACTTAATCTCCATGAATAGGACCAAACCATTAATAAAGTTATGTATATAATAACTTTATTAATGAGCCCGGATCTTTTGTCCCCTTCTCCATGTCCCCTTTTGTGTCCCCTATACAAAATGGGTGCCCCTGGCGGGGCCCATTGTAAGGAAAATGGAAATAAAAATATTTTATTTTCATTTTCCTTACAATGGGCCCCGCCAGGGGCACCCATTTTGTATAGGGGACATGGAGAAGGGGACAGAGGATCCTCACCCTTTATTAATAAAGTTATACTAGCCTATAACCCGTGCAAAACACGGACTACCATATATTGTTATTGTGAATTAATACATACATTATTTAATTAAATATAAAATTTATTTTAATAAATTTTATTATTAATTCTAAATTTACCTATGTTTTATACTTAATTTCATGACATAAATAAATATCATTAATGTTAATGTTAATTTTAAATTTATTGTTGAAAGTCTTAAGAATTTAGTAGATATATTTTTTTTAAATTATTTAGTATAACTTAAAATCATAGGAGAAAGAGTCGTAGGAAGAAGTGCGTGCGGATGATGATTCTAATCAAGATATAATTGAAAACGTTTATAATTCCATAAAACATTTGATTTTTTATTTTTAATAAATTAAATATAATTTAACTGAATTTAGAATTTTTAACACGTTTTTTAATTTTTTAAAAAATACATTTCTGTGTCTTATTCGTAAAGTTTCTTATTTATTAAAAATAAATTAATATTTTTAATACAATTTTTTTAACTTGTTATTTTTATGAAGGTGTTAACAATTTTTTTGAAAGATATTAACCAACCAACTAACCATCATATATTATTGTTGTGAATTAATATATTATTTATTTGATTTAATATAAAATTTTAAAAAAATTATTATTAATTTTAAATTTACATATGTTCTATACTTAATTTAATGACAAAAATAAATATCATTAATTTAATTTTATATTTAAATTTATTGTTAAATATCTTAATAAATCAATAGATATTTTTGAAAAATTATTTAGTATAACCTAAATCGTAGAGAAATGAATCGTAGGAAGTGTGTGCGGACGATGATTCTAATCGGGATATAACTGAAATCGTTTATAATTCTATTATATATGTGATTTTTTATTTTTAATAAATATTATATATAATTTAACAGAATTTAGAATTTTTAAAACATTTTTTAATTTTTTAAAAATATAGTTTTGTTCCTTATTGGTAAATAATATCTTAAGAATTCAATATATATTTTTTAAAAATTATTTAGTATAATATAAAATCGTAGAAGAAAGAATAGTAGGAAGAAGTGTGTGCGGGCGATGATTCTAATCGGGATATAACTGAAAACGTTTATAATTTTATAAAATATGTGGTTTTTCATTTTTAATAAATTATATATAATTTAATTGAATTTTGAATTTTTAACACATTTCATAATTTTTTAAAAATAAATTTTTGTGCTTTATTGGTAAATTTTGTTGTTTACAATAATTAAATTAATATATTTAATACAATTTTTTTACTCATTATTTTTAGGAAGGAGTTAATTTTTTTTTAAAAGACGTTAAACAACCAATCAACTAACCAAATATACGTTGTTTTGCTTTTAATAGTATAGTACAAAATAATAACTAAATAATTTTATTTGTATATATTTCAATTATTTCAGTACATGGACTCAACTCAATGCGTAGATTTTATTAGATTACTTTAACAATTTTTATTTTACACTTATTTTATTTTTGAATTAGTTCTTTTAGGAAGTTGTTGAAATTTTCTTGGGAAAGTGTTAGTCAAGGAGTTACATTAAACTCCTTAATATAACATAGTTTATTACGTAATTTTTTTATTTATACTTTAAACTCCTTGTTAACGTTTTAATGAATTCTTGTGAACGAATATAGTTAAAAGAGTATGTAACTGAATATTAATTGGAGTGTAATTAAAAAAGTTTGTTATTAAGTAAAATAAAATTTTATATGCATTTTAATTTATTTTTCCATTTTTGGATGGTGTTAACAAACTTTTTGGAAGGTGGTAGAGCCGGCAATTTCGTACACGACACGAAAACACGACACGAAAACGACACGAAAATTACGGGTTTGGGTTGACCTTTGCGGTACACGAACACGAAAGTAAACGAACACGAAATTACACGGATGAATTTAGTGTCGGTTTTGGGTTTACCTTTGGATACACGACACGAAACGAAAATACACGAAATAAATAAATATTTAAATAATTTTATATAAATTATATGAATACATATTTTAAAATAATATTTTATATACAATTTTTACATATGATAATTCCAAAATAGTTTCAAACTTTAATTTCACAAGATTTGAGCAAACTTGAGCACACTTGATTCTTTATGACATATTGACTTAGGACTCGACTAGTAAAAATTTATTATTTAAATATTTTTATTTCTATTCATAAATTACACGAAACACGACACGAAATGTACACGAAATAAAGGTACACGAACACGAAACGAAACGAATCCTTAACGGGTCGGTTTTGGATTTGGCATTACGTACACGAAACACGAAAGTACACGACACGAAAGTATACGAAACGAACGAATTGCCAGCTCTAGGTGGTAACCAACCGACCTACCAACCAATTATACCATGTTTCGCTTATAATAGTATAGTATAGATATAGTATAGATTTCAAGAATAATGGTAAAAATATTAATGATTTTTTTATATATTATCTTATATAAGATCTGTTATTCATTTAAAGATCAATTTATAAAATATAAATTAAGACTATTCATACTATTTATATAGTATTATAATTTTTTGTTTTTTAAATTATTTTTAAATTATAAAAATAATTCGTATGTAACTGAATATTAATTGGAGTGTAATTAAAAAAATCTGTTATCAAGTAAAATAAAATTTTATATGCATTTTAATTTATTTTTCCAGTTTTGGAAGGTGTTAACAAACTTTTTTTTTTTTTTTTGAAAAGCCAAAAACATAATATTAAAATAAAGGTGGTTACATCCAAGGTCCGAGACCACTAATTTTACACCAGTAACCTTACAACCCAAAACAAAAATTAGCCCCCACATATTAGCCCCCCAAAACCCCCACTAGAAACTAGAGATTTCACCAAATGATACAACTACCAGATCAAAACAATAAAACATTCCCAGACTAGAATTACTATAAATAATATTATAGAAGACACCAAACTCGTTGTTCCTCTTCCAAAACATTGCTTCCTGCTTCAAAGTTTAAACCATTTCTTCATCCTCCAGCACTTCCATTTCATCATTCACCACTGGATCCACCAAATCCCTCTATTGGATTGTGTTAAACTTCTCACTTTACTCAGCCTGTCCTCTTGCCTCTTTTCCTTCACCGCTTTCGTTTCCTTCCATTCTTATCAAGCGACCTCTTTCGTTTCCTTCCATTCTTTTCAATGTAAACAACATAGAGCCGCAGGAAGACTGCATCTCCATGTCCACAGCCGCGATAGTCTGGATAATCTTCTGGAGAACACAAGGACTTAAACCAGATCATGATCTTCCGCTGTTGCTGTACGTGACACAATTTATCATTAATAAACCAAGTTGGTATTAATGATAATATTAGAAAACCAAGTAATGCCACCCGATAAGATATTTAACACCAGGAAAAGAGCATCTGATTTCTTTCTGCACACATGCAAGCTAAAGAATCTGCTTTCTTGTTGTATACCCGATTAACTTTGCATATTTCAAAATCTATCAATGCACTCAGACTTTTAATCCTTTCATCAAGAAACCATGGTAATTGCAGGACATAGTCCACATTCTGTACATTATCTACCAACTCTTGACAGTCTGAGAAGACCAGCAGCTTGCATTTTTTCCACGGGCTTGACTTGAACCTTTCCAACAAGAATATTAAGGCCTCATATTCACTCCCTAAATAAGATGTAGTTGTTACCGGACCTGAAAACATGTATTTTAAATTTCCTGCAGAATCATGCAGAAAGCCTCCAATACCTGCCATCACTTTGTTTTTGTGATTCATTTTCCAAGAGCCATCTATGTAACCAAAAAAATTACTGCCTATCACGCTCGTAATGCATTTTGCTGTCTTACTACTCCTCAAGATTGCTCCCATTGGATTTCTAGTCCAAATGTTCAAAGAGTTACTTTCCACTAGATTAGCAGCCTCACACCATTTTAAAGATCTCAACAAGATTAGGTGCTCCACATTTTTTTGGCTAGTTTTAAATCCTTCAAAAGTCATTTGATTCCTAACTAGCCAGATTGTCCACATAGTCGCTGAGATTATAACACACCATGCTTCCTTTATACTTGGACTCTTCATCTTAACCACTGGCCTCCAAACGGTATCTTTGAAGATCTTTATATCCCACCATATACTGATGTATCTCCACGCCCAGTTTGCTACCTCGCAGTTCCAGAAGATGTGCTCTTGGCTCTCTACTTCGTTGTAACACCATTTACATACCGCAGAGCTGAACTCAATTCCCACTCTATTACTAAGGAGCTGTAATGTAGGAAGTGAATTTGTATAAAAAGACCATAAAAAAATTCGCACCTTAGGTGGTATTTTGGCTTTCCAGATCAGATTGCTCCAAGTCTGAGTGGTAGTGCAAAATTTGCTTAGGATAGAGTAGCAATCCTTAGATGTGAAAGGTTTACCTGAACTCTCCCAAATCATTCGATCCTGATTGCTGTTAAATCTTATCTTCTCTGTCAACTTAATGAGTTCTGAGACCTCCTGCAGCTCCCACTGTCTAAGTGCTCTCTTCCAAAGTTTCTCACTGTTTAAATGTACGGTCTTTAATAGATGCCAAAATTCCTGAAGCGTGGCTTTCTTATTCACTGCAAGATGAAATAATCTGGGAAATTTCTCAGCCAAAATACCTACTGGATTCCACTTATTCAACCAAAAAAGTGTGTTTTTTCCATCTCCTGATAACCATATGGCACCCTTTTTTGATAAATTCACATCAATCGCACTTTGCTTCACTGATCTTACAATTTCGGAGAAAAGTGATGATGTGCCTTGGAACTCAGAATCTGCATCGAAAATATCATTTTCAGATCTCTGATACTTATCTCTCAACCATTTGTTCCAACCTTTATGTCTTTCGCAATGCCACTTCCAGGCCCATTTACAGAGAAGTGATACATTTCTCAAATTTAGGTCGTGCACCCCCAAACCACCTGCAGCTTTAGGTTTAGAGATCTTATCCCAACTAACCAAATGCATTTTCTTACGTCTCCTTTTACCATTAACCTGAGAACCCCAGAGGAAATTTCTTCTAATTTGATCTAATTTTTCTTTAATACCCCTAGGCACTTTGAATAAGCTAAACCAGTACACTGGTAAGCTATCCAAAGTAGCATTTAACAGAACCAATCTACCAGCTTTGTTTAATGAGGAGAGTTTCCATCTAGCCAGCTTCTGATCAAATTTGGTGACTAAAGGTGCCCAGAAAATTTTTCTCTTTGGAGATATGCCAATAGGAGCTCCTAAGTACATCATTGGCCATGATCCTATTTTGCAACCTAATAACTGTGCTCCTACTTCAAGAATAGCAGTGTGAGGGGAGCAAGCAAATATGTTACTTTTCGAAAAATTTATTCTCAACCCTGAGATCAGCTGGAAGCAATGTAGTATGCTCTTTATTCTTCTAAAGGCCTCGATACTACCTTCAAAGAATAGGATTGTATCATCCGCAAATTGTAGATGAGTAAGTTGAGCTCCATCTTCTGAGAATTTCAGTCCCTTTATCAATCCAAGACTTACAGCTTTGTTAATTAATAAGCTCAAAACTTCAGCCACCAGGTTATAAAGCAAGGGGGATATAGGATCTCCTTGCCTTAAGCCCCTCGATGGAGTGAATTCTTTCGTGGGAGATCCATTTATTAACACTGAAGATCTTATCGAATCAAAATACATTTTTAACCAAGCTATCCACCTCCCACCAAAACCTAACTTTTGAAGCAGTTCAAATAAAAATTCCCAACTCACCGTATCAAATGCTTTTTCAAAATCAATTTTAAGCATCATGATATTTTTTTTGCCTTTTTTTATTGAATCATAAGCTTCACTAGCCAGTAAAATACTCTCAGCTGCTTGCCGGCCCTTCATGAATGCTGATTGGGTTTCGTCTACTAGATTTATCATTAATTCACTCAATCTCAAAGCCAGCACCTTTGTTAACAATTTGGTGATGGAGTTTATGAGGCAAATTGGTCTATAGTCCGTGACTAGTTTTGGAAAAGCACACTTAGGGATTAAAGATATAAATGCAGAATTTACGCCTTTAGGAAAAGGTATACCTCTTGAAAATTCCTGGAAAAGTTTCACCACCTTGTCCTTGATATAAGGCCAGAACTTTTTTAGACAGCCCGCGTTAAAACCATCAGGTCCTGGAGCTTTCTCATTAGCCATTTGGTTTAAAGCCCATTCAATTTCCTTGAGTGAGAAATTTCTTTCCAACCATTCAACCTCCTTCTGCTTCAATTTAACCGTGACTAGATCACCTAAACCAAACAATCTCTCTCTATTTGGAGGATTGAAGAGAGAGTTGAAGTGTTCAAAAATTATAGTTCTGATAGTTTCTGGCTCACTAATCCACTTACCACCCCAAAGAATCCTATTTATGTTGTTTCTCTGAACTCTTCTCTTTATACACTGATGGAAAAACTTGCTATTCTTATCTCCATAAACACTCCAATCTAACCTTGCTTTTTGCCTCAAAGAATCATCTCTCATTTCATACAGATGCTCTAATTGGAGTTTGAGATTTTGTATATTAGCATCTGAGGTGATTAGTTGATCGTCAGAACTCATGATCTCCTTTAACCTTTTAATTTTTCTGTCCACATCCCCCTTCACATTTACAGACCATTCTTTTATGGTTGCTTTGAGATTCTTGAGAGTTCTATGAATGTTACTATCCTCTGAATCTTCTTTGGACCAGAACTGCTCAATAAATGATTTTAATGAATCCTCCTTTAACCAACAATTAAAGATCCTGAAAGGAATAGGACCCCGATTTATTGATTTTGGAGTTAACAGCAAACCTGCATGATCTGAAGATTTCCTACATAATATCTTTAGCTGCCAATTATCCATGTCCAACCATTTGTGGTCCACTAAGACTCTATCTAACCTACTCTTCTTCTGCTTTGGACCAAACCATGTGAACATTCCATTTTGCGACTCCACTTCAAAAAGATTGTTATGCTTGATTAGTGTGTTAAAATGCCTACTGTCCTTTTCTCTATATATGCAATTAGCACACTCACTTTGATCCCTAATACAATTAAAGTCCCCAAGCAAGCACACAGGCTTATCCAGTGAACACTCCAATATCTCATTTAACTGACTCCATAATTGCTTCTTCTTCTTAGGTTTCTGTGGGGCATAAATATTCACGATGTGAAATGTCTTTTTCTCTGCCAATTCTTCTATCTGAACCCATAACCAATTTTTATCAGCAGCAAAACCTTTACAAGCAAATCTCAGCTTGTCAAGAGATCATTAAGCCTCCAGATAACCCTTCCGAATTTTGAACCACCCAAGAATGGGTGACACCATCCCAAATAGCATTCATTCTTTTATCATCCCAGAACTCACACTTAGTTTCTTGCAAACAGAGAATATTTATTTTATTCAAAACAACCAAATCTCTCACATTTCTTTTAGCCACTTTGTTATTTAGGCCTCTCACATTCCACGATAATATTTTTAAATCCATTTGCCCTTCAAAACTATTTGAAATACTAAATAGCACTATATAGTATCTGACTAAAGAGTACCTTCCTCCAATCTGCTCTGAATTATCTCCTTAGATCTTTCAATCCCCAATGGAAGTGAGAGTCCCATAAGCTGAGCACTTTCAAGGATTAGATCAGCTTCATCCACTGGTTGAACTGCACTCTTTTCAAGTACTGCTATCAAATTGGCTTTGCCCATTTTCTTGCTTTTATCGTTCCTACCTTTTCCTTTCAGTAAATTCTTTCTTCCTAGCCCCAAATCGAAAGGATTTTTATTAGCTCTAATCTTTTTCTTGGGCCTACCTCTGGACCTACCCATCTTCAAATTTCCTATAAAATTGCACAGGGTATTTTGTGAAGAAAATGTTCTACTCTGTGAGTCTTCCAATAGCTCTTCATCAGACTTATTCTGCACTTGATCTTGCGCCACAACTTGAGTGTCTCGCATACTGCTTATATCCACACTAGAACTCCTAAGAGGATTCAAAGGTGACGACAAATGGATCCTATCCTTATTATTCTGAAGAGTTCCCAAATGAGTTTGACCACACTCATCCTTTTTAGATTCCAGTTCTGATTCTACCACTCTAGATGGAATTGAGTCTTTTATTAGCGTGTTTTCTATCACCTGTTCTTCTGAATCCAATGTATTAACTGTTGAATTCCTACGATTGGCAACTCTCTCAACAACAGGAACCTCTTTCAAAGAAGATGCCTCACGTTGGTTTAATGGACTCGCTATATCCTTACTCAGTTCTGTGCTTTCCACCCTAGAGATCCCATTGTCTGCTAACAACATCCTGATATCATCAACCTCTTTGAATAGAATCTGATATTTTTTCCCTTTCACCATAACCTTCATTTCCTCTCTTATAGACTCATGATTAGTTGTGGAAATACAAATCAAAGGATTAATGAACGAATTACTATCATCCCTTTGACAAGACAGCCCTCTTTTCCGTTGATCCCACCTCTGTATGCGTGCCCCATCGTAACTTTCCGGTGTTAACAAACTTTTTGACCCACCAACCAATTATACCCTATTTCGCTTATAATACCTATTTCGCTTATAATAGTATAGTATAGAGTATGTAACTGAATATTAATTGGAGTGTAATTAAAAAGGTTTGTTATTAAGTAAAATAAAATTTTATATGTATTTTAATTTATTTTTCCATATTTGGATGGTGTTAACAAACTTTTTGGAAGGTGGTAACCAACCGACCTACCAACCAATTATACCATGTTTTGCTTATAATAGTATAGCATAGATATAGTATAGATTTCAAGAATAATGGTAAAAATATTAATGATTTTTTTATATATTATCTTATATAAGATCTGTTATTCATTTAAAGATCAATTTATAAAATATAAATTAAGACTATTCATACTATTTATATAGTATTATAATTATTTGTTTTATAAATTATTTTTAAATTATAAAAATAATTCATATGTAACTGAATATTAATTGGAGAGTAATTAAAAAAATTTGTTATCAAGTAAAATAAAATTTTATATGCATTTTAATTTATTTTTCCAGTTTTGGAAGGTGTTAACAAACTTTTTGGAAGGTGGTAACCGACCGACCAACCAACCAATTATACCCTATTTCGCCTATAATAGTATAGTATAGATATGATTATTACTTGGGGTTTCAAGTTATATAGGACTATTACTAAAGGTTTCATGCTTATGAGGTCTACGAGGTTAAGTATATTTTTATATATATGCATGAAGATATATATATATATATATATTCTATACTATACTATTATAAGCGAAACAGGATATAATTGGTTGGTTGGTCGGTTGGTTAACACCTTCCTAAATAGTTTGTTAACACATTCCAAAAATGAAAAAAATAAATTAAAATGCATATAAAATTTTATTTTACTTAATAACAAACTCTTTTAATTACACTACAATTAATATTCAATTACATACTCTTTTAGTTATACTTGAATTAAAATTCTTCACCTACACTTTCAAACAATTACAAATTAATATTAAATTCTATTTTAGACAAATATACATTAGGAATTATTATGGAATCATAATTTGAATATGATAATATCAACAAAAATTTGAATGTAAGTATATACGATACTTCCATTTATATTTATACTTACATTCAAATTTTTATTATTATGACAAAATATAATCATAATTTGAAATATACGAAACAGGGTATAATTGGTTGTTTGGTCGGTTGTTTAACACCTTCCTAAAAAGTTTGTTAACACTTTCAAAAAATGTAAAAATAAATTACAATGCATATAAAATTTTATTTTACTGAATAACAAACTCTTTTAATTACATTACAATTAATATTCAATTACATACTCTTTTAGTTATACTTGAATTAAAATTCTTCACCTACACTTTCAAACAATTACAAATTAATATTAAATTCTATTTTAGACAAATATTACATCAGGAATTATTATGGATTCATAATTTGAATATGATAATATCAACAAAAATTTGAATGTAAGTATATACGATACTTCCATTTATATTTATACTTACATTCAAATTTTTATTATTATGACAAAATATAATCATAATTTGAAATATATCATATAATTAATGATTATTATTTAATAAAATATATATTATGCCAATATTATATCAAGTAATATATATGAGATATATAATTATTAAAATATAAATAAGGATATAATTGGTTGGTTGGTCGGTTGGTTAACACCTTCCTAAAAAATTTGTTAACACTTTCCAAAAATGAAAAAATAAATTAAAATGCATATAAAATTTTATTTTACTTAATAACAAACTCTTTTAATTACACTCCAACTAATATTCAATTACATACTTTTTTAGTTATATTTGAATTAAAATTCTTCACCTACACTTTCAAACAATTACAAATTAATATTAAATTCTATTTTAGACAAGTATTACATTAGGAATTATTTATGGAATCATAATTTGAATATGATAATATCAACAAAAATTTGAATGTGAGTATATACGATACTTCCATTTATATTTATATTATTATGACAAAATATAATCATAATTCGAATAATATATCATATAATTAAATGATTATTATTTAATAAAATATATATTATGTCAGCATTATATCAAGTAATATATATGAGATATATAATTATTAAAATATAAATAAAATAATAATTAAATTAAAGAAATCGTGCATCGCACGGGTTATATATTATTATAAGCGAAACAATGTATGGTTAGTTGGTTGATTAGCGCCTTCTAAAAAAATTGTTAACACCTTCCTAAAAATAATAAGTTAAAATTGTATTAAAAATATTATTTATTTATTATAAACAACAAAATACCAATAAGGCACAAAAATATATTTTAAAAAAAATAAAAATGTGATAAAAATTCCAAATTCAGTTAATTATATATAATTTATTAAAAATAAAAAATCACATGTTTTATAGAATTATTAACGTTTTCAGTTATAACTCGATTAGAATCATCGCTCACACACACTTCTTTCTACGATTCTTTCTTCTACGATATTAGGTTATACTATATAATTTTTAAAAAACTTTCTATTGAATTCTTAAGATATTATTTATCAATAAGGCACAAAAATATAATTTTAGACAAATAAAAAATGCATTAAAAATTCCAAATTCAGTTAAATTATATATTATTTATCAAAAATAAAAAATCACATATTTTATAGAATTATAAATATTTTCAGTTATATCCCGATTAGAATCATCGTCCGCACACACGTCTTCCTAAGATTCTTTCTTCTACGATTTTAGGTTATTCTGAATAATTTTTAAAAAATATCTATTGAATTCTTAATATATTAACAATAAATTTAAAAATAACATTAAATTATTGATATTTATTTATGTCATGAAATTAAGTATAGAACATATGTAAATTTAAAATTAATAATGAAATTTATTAAAATAAATTACAATTTTATATTAAATCAAATAATTAATATATTAATTCACAGTAATAATATATGGTGGTTAGTTGGTTGGTTGTTTAACGTCTTCCAAAAAAATTGTTAACACCTTCCAAAAAATAACATGTTAAAAAAATTGTATTAAAACTATTAATTTATTTATTAGAAAGAACAAAATTTACCAATAAGGCACAAAAATATATTTAAAAAATTAAAAAACAAGTTAAAAATTCAAAATTTAGTTATGTTATATGTAATTTATTAAAAAAAATCATATGTTTTATAGAATTATAAACGTTTTCAGTTATATCCCGATTAGAATCATCATCCGCACAAACTACTTCATACGATTCTTTCTTCTACAATTTTAGGTTATACTAAATAATTTTTAAAAAATATCTGTTAAATTCTAATATATTTAACAATAAATTTAAAAATAACATTAAATTAATGATATTTATTTATGTCATGAAATTAAGTATAGAACATATGTAAATTTAAAATTAATAAAATTTATTTAAAATAAAATTTTACATTCAATCAAATATTTATTATATTAATTTACAATAATATATGATAGCCCGTGCTTTAAACTAATAATAATTTACAATAATAATATATGATAGCCCGTGCTTTGCACGGGTTATAAGCTAGTATATTATAATAAGCGAAATGAGATATAATTTTTAGTTTGATTAACTTTCTATTTTTGGTTATTCCCTTATTTTTGGTTATTCTCATTCACAATCGTTAGATCTTAAACTCAAATTGATCATGACCGTTAGATACAATAATACTAAAAATAGTTATATACAGAGATCTAAGGTTCGATTCCCGCTAACAATATAGTAATTTATATTTAATACTAAAAATTATTATATACAAAGACTAGCGTTCTACCCATGCTACGCACCGAGCGGTAAAATTTATTAATTAATTAATATAAACATATTATTTTAATCATTATGTAGAAAAAAAAAGATAATTTCATTAAAATTTTAGTATAAAATTATCGTCAATTTATACTAATTGCATTAATATTAATATTATCAAACAATTGTCATAGCATTCACATCACCGCTCAAACATTCAAAGCCCCTCTTTATTATTTTTTCTCAATTTTATTTTTCATTTGATTTCTCTCATTTTTTAGAATCATTCAACTAAGTTCATAAGTTTTCTACCCATATTTTAAGTGAAAGTCATATGTTTACCCTATTTGTAAACATCGAGGATTCAACTCAACTTAAACAAGAATGTAATAGTAAATAGTATATGTACTGTCACAGGGATCTCAAATGCTTAACTATCAAGAGAAAGAAGACAAAGTCAATTTACCGTTTTGAGTTATACTACACTTGAAGAAGTTCGTTCAGTTGATCAAGCGTTAGTGGAGTAATCAAGATAGTGGGTTCTATTTATAGTGACAAGAGGTTCCTATAGTGGCAGAATACAGATTATAAAGGTTTGAAAGAGAGTGAAGAAAAGTAAGACAGGAACCACAACTTTAAAGTCAATATATGAAGAACAATCATTGCGATTAGTCACTCATGAACCAGACCGTGCATCGAGTGTCAACATCATGCAGTGGTAGTTTCTTTATTCACTTCAGTGGTTCAAGCTATCAAGACTGGCTAAGGAATAATCTTTGTGGAGGATCAAATTTATCAAGACATGGAATACCACAAGGGTTATGCTATCAAGGAGGTGTATTAATTCTCTCTTAATTGATTAAATCATTTGGTTGATTTATTTGATAAATTAATTCTATCAGAATTAATTTATTTTGTAAATTAATTAAAAGGTTAATTAAGTTGGAATTAATATAATTATCAAAGGATGATCAAGAGAAATGAGAAGAGAAAAAGAACCACATCTTAGAGTCTAAATAAAGAACAATCATTGAAGTTAGTCGTTTATGAACCAGACAGTACATCAAGCGTCAACACAGATTCGGTGGTAGTTCTTTATTATTTGTTCTTTATTATTTTCACTGGTTCACAGAGTTAAATTGATTATCTAATGATTTAATTTAATTCTCCTTTAATTGATATAAATCATTTTAGTTGATTTAATTAATAAATTAATTCTGAAAGAATTAATTAATTTATTAAATTAATTATTATATCAATTAAATCTGAATTATCTGAATTAATCATTAAATAATTAAATGTTCTAAAATGACTTAAAGGAAAGATTTATAGAGGCTGCACTGCTTAAGTCATAACCAGCAGGAATTGAATCTAAGTCATGTTACTTAAGTCATTCTGATTTAAGTCATGTTGCTTAAGTCATTCTGATCTAAGTCATACTGTCTAAGTCATTCTGATATAAGTCATTCTGATCTAAGTCATTCTGATTTAAGTCATTCTGATCTAAGTCATTCTGATTTAAGTCATTCTGATTTAAGTCATTCTGATTTAAGTCATACTGCTAAGTCATATCAGAGAGAAGATTGAAGCCATATGACCTGCTAAGTCATACCAAAGCTAGTTGCTGTTAAGTCATGGAGAAAGATAAGTCATACCGACAGAAAATATCAAGGCTCAGACAAAGTCATGGTCACTTGGCTATAAAAAGAAAAGAAAGAGACAGAAGACAGAGCAGACATATACGAACAACTTCACACTCTTGTTTCAACAGAAGAAAAATACGGACCAAGAGAAAATGGTTCCGAGCTTCTAATTTAATTCTTGTAAATTATTTCTAACTTGTATCGTTAAATCTAAACCACTACGCCAAAAACGCTCATATGCAACGCCATGTTTACTGTTGCTTTAGGCCAAAAAAGCGTTGCATTAGACCAAATGCAACACCAGGGGGCGTTGCATCCGCGACCGTCTCGTTAGACCCCATAATGCAACGCTTTTTGGCATCTAAAGTAATAGCAATAAGCGTTGCATCTGACATGTAATGCAACACCACAGCAAGCAAATGCAACACCAAAGAGGCGTTGTATTTGACATTAGACATTGTTCCAATTCCACGTCACGAATGTAGGCCCCACAAGCATGCCACATTAGCAATGGGTCCAGCTAGCATGCCATGTCAGCAACAGTCCAGCTGGCATGCCACGTCAGCAACAGTACAGCTGGCATGCCATGTCAGCATGTGGGGCCCACGTGCCATGTCAGGGATGGGGCCTGCCATGCCACGTCAGTAGTGGGTCCCACATGCCACGTTAGTACAGGGGTCCACGTGCCACGTCAGCACAGGGTCCCACGTGCCACATCAGCACTGGGCCCCACATCTATGTAATGCAACGCTTTTATCTGCTTTTTAAAACACTACAAGTATCTAAAGAAACAGTAGAAATGCAACACAAGAAATATCAAATGCAACGCTTTAATGAAAATTTCTACAATATTCGGTTTCTTACATAAAGAAACCCATCAAAATACATTCAAAGGCATTTAAAGCCATCCAAAACATTCAACAACCACCAAATATTCAACAGCCACCAAATAGTTACAATCATCCACACCAACATCATACTAATACCAAAAGAACAAGTGTGCTAAACCAACTTCTAAACCAACATAATTCTAAACCAAAAAGCACATACGATTAAGTCTAAATTCTAAAAGTACGAAACCATTACATATTGCTATTCGGTGGTGGTGCCGCCTTGAGTCGTAGGAGTACCGCTGTCATCATAATTACTTGAAGCGGTGGCACACAACTCTTTCACATTGAACTTAAGACCTGGATTATCTTCACCAAGTTTGTTCAACATCCATGACATATTCTCTTTCACTTTTGTGTTCACCTTGGCCATAAAATCAGCCTCAAGATTTTGCTTTATTTTCATGGTCAATTCCTGCACATAACTGTCTGAAGGAGCAGGAGGAGTTGTATTCTGTTCAGATTTTTTTACCTCTCCTGCCCACTAACCAGTTCTGTCCATGAGTTCTCCCACCAGGGACAAGTGCATTGGCCTCATCAATTTTTCCAGCATTTACCAATTCCTGAACTTTCATCTACAGGAAGTGGTTACATTAATATTTAAAACCATACATGAATTCAAACTACTTATCCATGATATAATATACTTACATAAACTAAATAAACTAATTTTTTTGATATAATATAAAGTGATTATATCCATATCTATAGACAGCTAACTGGGAGAAGCTATTCAAAACAAATGGTAATATTAAATCATGGAGGTTTCTAAATACAAGACAAAAATACGTACTTGTACATTTCACAAAACAGCAAATGTGGGAAACTATTAAAAAAAAACATCACAAAGAAGATTCATATCTATATATAAATATATGAATAAACGTTAAATACAGAGTTACGTTGAGTACCACTGGCTTGAGTAGGAATTTGTGATAAGTATGAACTATGAACTAAACTTCTTTTGTAAACAATATTATTTTACCATCTCCATTTTACTAGAAAAATGCAACTTTTAGCATCAATATAAAGAAACCTAAATCAGCACATTCCTATCCACGTAGTACTTACATATTTGGTTCTCAGTTTTTCTGTATCTGCCTTGTAAGTTTTCCCTGGTTCTCGTTTATAGGTTTCCAAATAGATCTCAGCATCAGATGGATTGGCAAGTTTCTTGTCCTTTCTCTGTCAAGTATCAACATTATCAATATTAAACAAAATTTTTAACATTCAATATTAAGAGTTTAAAAATCTAACTGCCAATGGATAAGCAAATCTTACGTACATACAATCCATGGATATATATATATAAATCTAGAAAAGCTTTAATTGGAGAAAAAACATAAACTTAGAGGCAAGTATCAATTAGCACAGACTTGCAATTCCCATAGATTTAATTAGTAGCAACAAATTGAACCATAACTTTGGAATCATAGGGAGACTATATCCTACCAGCAGTTCATATAATTTGGAATCATAAAATTTATCCAAGTATTAATTTTTTGCTTTCTACACATTACCTTCACAAGGACCAATTTAATTACAAGAACATAAATATAAACATAAAGATTTTAACTATAACCACTGCAGGGTCAAGAATTCAGATAAAAGTGAAAAAGAATCAGAATTAAATAAAGAGTTAAGTTCAATCTATTGTAACGTGGAGTTGAGAAAAAACACATACTAGCTTTTCTTTAGCTTGTGCATGAGTTATGGGACCCAAAGTATGTGTCTCACTTATTGTATTACGACGTGCTGCATTATCCTCGGCTAGGGCCTGAAAATTAAAACAAAAGGGAAAATTAAAAGAATTTTTTTTTAATTAAAGGATTCTAACTAAACAAGATAAATTAAAATGTGAACTAACATATGAAAATTCTTGATAAATTAAAATGTGAACTAATATTATTAACTAAATCACATCAGTCTAATACTAAATTAGCATTATACAAAGTTGGTCACTCTATTTTTTTGTCACATTTAAGAAGTACCTGAACTGATTCATCCCCCCAGTACTTCAAGAGCATTTTAAAATCTTCAAGAGGAATTGTGTTGGGCCTGTTCTCAATCCTTTACTCATCAGTTGCATATTTTTTATAATGCGCTGCTTTCATCACAGACTTGTGCCGCCTCCAAGCTTCATTAAGTGTGTGCATGACCCACTTGTGTCCTCCTTCCGGAATATCATACCTAGCCTGCAATATATCAAACATAGAATTCATGAAATAAATTGGTTAATTAAAATCATAAATAAAGTAAGTCTGTTGAACTATTTATGATTTAGGGTGATAGAGATTACCAGTGTATATTCCATCATTTCATTCTTTAATTGGACAGGAACAACATGCCAATTGATGTAAGTGAGAGACACATTATCCTTCACTAGTGTCCCTAGAAAATTACTTAACTCATTAACTGCTTTTCGGTTATCAGAAATTGGCTGACCATCTTCATTCACAGAGAAAACTACTTTATCATCAGGACCTCTTGCATTAACCTTACTCAGTTTTGACCGCCCTCTTGGTTTTCTTGGAGTTGGTACTTTACATACCAGGTTCAAAGAAATCGAATAAAAAAATAAATGTACAACCTCACAAAAACATATAATGGAAAACATAAAAATCATGCGAGAAATATGACATTTTACCTTCTTCAACTTCTCCATTTTCAATCCCTTCTTGGTCTAATTCATTTACATTTTCCATTACTGGAGCTGCAACATTCTACTTTTGACGTTCCCGCATCGCTAAATAATCAGCGACTGAACCAGCTTCTCTAGGATTGCTTGGTTGTTTAAACAATTTGCTACATATTGGTTTCAAAACTGAAGGACGAGACGAGCTTGTAGCTCCTCTGGTAGTGCCAGCTTTCTTTGGTTGCTTCTCGGTTGCAGTGGGAGCGCTTGTTGGTTCTTTCTCAATCTGAAGGGCTGCATTGGCTCGCGAACGAGTTCTTGGTCCAGTAGGTTTGCTTGACTGAACAACTTTTGTTCTCTACATTTCAGTAAAAGTTTAGGATTATTAGCTTGATAATTTTTATGTGCATAAAAACAAGACAGTAAGTAGTAAACAAATTATCTTTATGTACCTCTGATGAATCATCACTATCATCTTCACCCTCATTTTCAGGAATATATTCATCGCATGCCTCACGATCTTTACCTTTTCTTTTCATATTCTGTATTGCAGAAGTTGTCATATCAGTAACTAATTTGCGCAACCCAAGTGATTCAAAGACTACATCATTTTCTTTCATGCGTGCTAATCTCTCTAGCTCATAATTCGTCAATGGTGGTGGTGGTTGCATCTGTAAGCAGGTTAAGCAAAAAATGTGCTAGTTACATATTACTAATGTACAGGAAATTTGAACAGAAAATGATAAGTCAAAAGTACCTCAACATCATTCTCTCCAGTATCTGCATGGTCATCTGGTCCAATTTCTAAATTCAATTTACTCCTCGTTCCATTTTCTTTCACACCCACATCTTGTTTACTAGTAGTCAAATCAGGCACAGGTTTTGTTCCCTTACTCAGCCGATGTGACTTTCTTTTCGTCATTCTTTGTTGCTGCTGAAGTTGATGTGTGGTAGTGTACTTGCGCTTTGCCACTGGTTTCTTAGCAGAATCTGTAACAACAGAAATAAAAACGGTGGACTTCATTATTCGTTACACACATATAACCATATATAACACGGGAATGACATCTAAATTACATATACATATATACCTTGAATTATATTTTTCCTTGGCCGTATTATTACATGTGGCTGCATTTGACTAGTGGGCTCAATGTCTTTGTCCACTGTGTTGTTGTTGGTTCGAAAACTAACTGCGCAAGTGTACGCGGTCACAAGTAATATAATAAATTCGATCCCACGAAGACTTGGTGTTTGTTCAGAAATAATGTTTAAGCAACGACGTATGATTAAACAACAAACTGCTTGAATAAATATAAAAAGGGGTTTTGTTGTATTTTTCTAATTGATTAATTAAATTAATAATATTAAATAATTCAACTACTTGATTTAATTAAATGAGAATTTATATGCGAGAAACATAGGATTCTAATTTCATTATTTATTTCATTTAGAATTGATGCCATAATTTCAAAGTACTTTTGATAATTACGAAAGCTAGCCGGGAATACGAAACTAACATAAGCGCCTTTCAGCCTTAACTCATATCAAACCACACGTACATCCATTTAAAAGATAGTAGTCGCGAGGATACCTTTTATGCTTAGACCCTATATGTCTATAAGATTTGAAAACATAATTGGTTTACGAATAAATTCCTTTATTATGACTACATAGGGTGATGTGATCCAAAATCCTACCACTTATCGTAAATGTACATGACAATTACGAACCTATGCTAACATGGCAAATTCTAAATTCCTAAATCCACTTTCGCATTCATTAGGAATTAATAATTTAGACGTTAGCTACGCATCTAATAAATTAAGCGCAACCACATTAGGTAATCTGAATTTTTATCATAATACAAATTATTAAGGCATCGAATTACTAAATTACGTAAATAAATCCATTAGAATCCCATGACGGCGATTAGTTCATAATCGCACGGATCGTCATCATGGGATTAAATGAAAACATAATAATAATAATAATAATAATAATAATAATAATAATAATAATAATAATAATAATAATAATAATAATAATAATAATAATAATAATAATAATAAAAACTAAATTAAAAATTGCGATAAATTAAATATGAAATTGCAAGAGTTTAGAACGTAGAACCGAAATAGCTTCCAATGAAAGAAAAGAGCACTCCAAATAATCCCCGTAAATTCTTCAACCAAAATAACACTTATACTAAATTTGCAAAAATTAAAAGTGTATAAAAATGAAACTTAAAATTACAAAGAACTAGAGAGAATACAAGAGAGAATTTTTCTCTCCAAATTGGTGTGTTCTTACAAGCTTGAGAACCAACCTATTTATAGCACAAATTAGCACACCAAAATAATAAAATAAAAATGAAAAGAAGTAAAAAGAAATCAAAAGAAATCAAAACAAATATATATACAGCACAACTGCCGAAAGTATCCTCACCAACAACCAACAACTAACCACTGCACTCGGGCGTTTCAGAATTTCCAGTCACAGGTATGGCGCGTGCAAGACACGCGCTCGTTGTTCTGCTGGTTTTACTGGCGCGTGGACGCCACGCGCGTCCAGGCGCGTGAGCTCTTCAAAGTTAACAGCCGACAGCACTGGTTTAATTCTTTTTTCCAGCTTATTTGTTTTCTTTCTTTTGCTTTTTATTTATTTATTTATTTTTTTCCTTTGCTTTAACCACACCTTGCATTAATACTTTCTTCAATCATTTTATTCTGCCGACTGTTGAATCGATTTCTTGAATATTTGATTTCCTGCCTCTTGCAAAAAATGAATAATGCATTTTAACCCGCACAACTTACAATTTTTAATTAATAAATATTTTATTTAATCCAGATATTATAAAAATAAATATCTAATATTATTAGATATTTAAAAATGTAATTTCCTACTTAAATAAAATATTTATTAATATAAATAAATCCTTAAGTCCTAAGCTGCGGTCTCTGGAGGATCTGAAACCGGACTCCTTTCGATTAACGAAAAATATAACAATTCCAACCGGGGTTTCAGCATTAAGAATATATCACTCAGAATTTCTTTATGATAATTCTTTTTCCTCGTAGCCAGTCCACTTGATAAAATTGAGTTAGAAATCCACCGTTTTTAGCCTTTTATCGCCACAATACCTAAAGTTGCGAGCTCTGTACAACAAAAACTTAATTAACAAAAATTGAATTAAAAGACACAACATACTTAAGGAAAAACCACCAATCTAGGTCCAATTAGCGGAAAATAAGTGGTTATAAAATCCACTTATCACACCCCCAAACTTAAACTGATGCTTGTCCTCAAGCGAAAAACAGACTCGACTACTTTTAAATGCATGAATGCAACTGATGCAAGGATCCCATAGGCAAAGCAATAACCAATTTAGCAGAGTGACTAAGAAAATGTGAAAATTCCAAATAGAGATCAACTAAATACCAGCATATTAACATTTACAGGTACAGAAATGTGCGTGTGTGCAAAGTTCATCAGAAATACTCTTAGTACTAGATCAAAATCATGCCTATTCTTCGCCAAGACAATCACAAGTTTATAAATAGAATGAGTGCTAGACACTTCATAACCTAGAAACACCTCCATTATCATTTGAGTTAGATAGGAATTCATGCTTTATTCTAATAACTATGACGCATAATACTATACACAGCACACATGCTTATTTGACCGTGCAATGGATGAGACCCCAAAAGACTTATACAATAATACCCATGTAGCGAGCGTTAGGTTAGTGGATCCCAGACCGGAAAAGTCTTAGGTCACTAGGCTTGAGTCCCCTAGAACTTAATTGCTCGAGTATTAAAGAGCCCACCATGGCCAATTCTGCATACTCACACTATCATCAACACTCTTTTTCTTTTCTTTTCTTTTCTTCTTCTTTTTTTTTTTACAAATGCAATCTGGAATGAGAATTCTCAATTCCAACCCTAGACTACTCATATAATTTTTTTTTTACAAATGCAATCTGGAATGAGAATTCTCAATTTCAACCCTAGACTACTCATATAAATATGAGCTGGCTACTAGCCAATTGACACCTATCCATTATTAACAATTTCACACACACTAGCATGAACCCTGGTTTCCCCCAACTTATATTTAGTGATTCTACGCTATCAAGGGAATAAAGAAAATTCCAAATATAATCAGGTGATTAAATTTCAACAACCAAACAAGCATGACCTTAACCTAGCCCCAAAAGCAAACGATGAGTTGTGTAAGATTGTGTTTCTGCAACATGCACGTCAATTCAAAAGTATTTAAATCAGCCCTCTATCCATCATTATCACACTCAAATTCATCATTGACTACTAAACGGAACCACCAAGCGCTACGGGATCAAGGAAAATATGATCTGCAACTAATATATATATATATATATATATATATATATATATATTGAAGAATATGAATTATATGAAATTAAACTAGCATGGTGTATTAAGAACTACATGGATGAGTATGACTCGATTAATTAATGATCCTAAATCACCCCCAAACTTAAAATATTCAATGTCCTCATTGAAGGTATAGATAAAGGATAAAAGAAAACTCCCTTAACAATCGGCATCGTTGCCCTCCTCGGGCAGTGAATCAGGTGGTGGAAATGCGCTCTAAAATGAGGCCAATCTACCTTGAGAGAAGAAATTTTCTTTTGTGAAGCCAGCTCCTGTAACTTACCAAAGACCTGCAAACTTGACATAATACTGAACAAAATCACACAAAATCAAACCACACATAAAAACACCAAACCTATGGGTTGCCTCCCATGAAGCGATTGTTTATTGTCATTAGCTTGACGATTCTGCTGCTTGATCACGTTGAGGCAAGAATAGCGGTGACTTCCTCACGGTTCACCGTACCACCGAAGTAATGTTTTAATCGCTGTCCGTTCACTTTAAACGGATTATCAGGGAACCTGTCATAGATCTCGACGGCGCCGTGCGGAAAAACATTTTTTACGGTGAATGGACCCGACCATCTTGACTTGAGCTTTCCCGGGAAAAGTTTGAGTCTAGAGTTGTACAAAAGGACTGATTGACCTGGTTCAAATGATTTATGTACCAGCTTCCTATCATGCCATCGCTTCACTTTTTCCTTGTACATTTTTGAATTCTCGTATGCCTGTGAACGGAATTCCTCAAGTTCATTCAATTGCAGCATTCGCTTTTCACCTGCAGCTTTCATGTCAAAATTTAATTTCTTTAAGGCCCAGTAGGCCTTGTGCTCTAGCTCAGCTGGAAGATGACAAGCCTTTCCATAAACCAACTGAAATGGTGACATTCCTAATGGAGTCTTATATGCCGTCCTGTATGCCCACGCAGCTTCTTCTAATTTCAACGACCAATCTTTCCTGGATGTGTTAATCACTTTTTCTAGGATCCGCTTGATCTCCCGATTGGAAACTTCTGCTTGCCCATTTATTTGGGGATGATAGGCAGTAGCAACACGATAGGGTTACACGATATTTGCCCATGAGAGCGGTGAACTGCAGATTACAGAAATGAGACCCTTCATCGCTGATGATTGCTCGTGGTGTTCCAAAGCGTGTGAAAATATTCTTGTGCAAAAAGTTTAACACCACTTTAGCATCGTTTGTAGGCAGAGCTTTGACTTCTACCCATTTGGACACATAGTCCACCGCTAGCAGAATGTACTGGTTGTTGCACGACGAAACAAATGGTCCCATGAAGTCTATTCCCCAGACATCAAAGATTTCCACTTCTAGGACCATGTTGAGGGGCATCTCATTCCTTTTGGAAATATTTCCCACTCGTTGACACCTATCACATTTCAGCACAAAGTGATGCGCATCTCTGAACAATGTTGGCCAGAAGAAACCTGCTTGCAGTACTCTGGCAGCTGTCTTCTCTCCACCATAGTGACCCCCATATGTGGTAGAATGACAATCTTGCAGAACACCCTCAGTCTCACTATATGGAATACATCTCCTGATTATCTGATCTGCTCCCTGTCTAAATAAGAATGGCTCATCCCAACGATACCACTTCACGTCATGCAGAAATTTCTTCCTCTGAGCATAAGAGAATCCTGAGGGAATGACATTACTCACCAGATAGTTCACAATATCAGCAAATCATGGTTCTTCCTCTTGCACCCCAAAAAGCTGCTCATCTGGAAAAGATTCGTTGATTAAAGTTTTATCCCTTGAATCCTTACCGTGGTCTTCCAAACGTGACAGATGATCTGCCACCTGATTTTCTGTTCCTTTTCTGTCCTTGATTTCCAGATCGAATTCTTGAAGCAAAAGAATCCATCAAATCAACCGAGGCTTTGAATCCTTCTTTGAAATTAGATATTTAATGGCTGCATGATCAGTGTAGACTAACACCTTCGTCCCCAGCAAATAGGCTCTGAATTTCTCGAAACTATAGACAATTGCCAGAAGCTCTTTCTTTGTAGTAGTGTAATTTAGCTGTGCATCGCTGAGTGTTTTACTTGCATAGTAAACAACATGAAAAATATTCTTCTTTCGCTGACCAAGCACAGCTCCCACTTTAAAATCACTAGCATCGCACATCATCTCGAAAGGTTCACCCCAATCAGGTGCTGTGATAACAGGCGCTGTTGTCAACTTCTTTTTCAATAGCTCAAAGGCAGCTAAACAATCTTGATCAAACCGGAAAGGAACATCTTTCTCCAACAAACTGCATAAAGGTTTAGAGATTTTGGAGAAATCTTGAATGAATCGCCGATAAAACCCTGCATGACCAAGAAAGCTTCGGATTCCCTTGACTGAGATTGGTGGAGGAAGATTTTCAATAGTCTCCACTTTCGCCTTATCCACCTCGAGCCCCTTACTGGATACCTTGTGCCCAAGAATGATTCCTTCTTGCACCATGAAGTGACATTTCTCCCAAGTGAGCACCAGATTAGTCTCAACACATCTTTTCAGCACTAGACTCAGGTTGTGCAAGCACTCATCGTACGAAGTTCCAAAAACTGAAAAGTCATCCATGAAAACCTCCACATTGATTCCAATCATGTCAGAGAATATGGCCATCATGCATCTCTGAAAGGTAGCCGGTGCACCACATAGCCCGAAAGAAACTCGTCGAAAAGCAAAAGTGCCAAAAGGACAAGTGAATGTGGTCTTCTCCTGATCTTCTGGGGTGATACAAATCTGATTGTAGCCTGAATAACCATCGAGAAGGCAGTAATACTCATGCCCAGCCAACCTATCCAACATTTGATCGATGAATGGAAGAGGAAAATGATCTTTTCTGGTGGCCTTGTTCAACTTGTGATAGTCCATGCATATTCTCCATCCTGTGACTGTCCGAGTAGGGATGAGCTCATTCTTCTCATTGGCTACAACTGTCATGCCTCCTTTCTTGGGCACACACTGAACTGGACTCACCCAAGAGCTGTCTGAAATAGGATAGATGATACCAGCATCCAACCACTTAAGTATCTACTTCTTCACCACCTCTTTCATAATAGGATTAAGTCTTCGCTGATGCTCAACAGTAGGTTTAGTTCCTTCCTCTAGCAGAATTTTGTGCATGCAATACGAAGGGCTGATTCCCTTGATATCTGCTATGGTCCATCCAATGGCTGATTTGAATTCTCTCAGAATTCGCAAAAGCTTATCTTCCTCGCTCCCTGACAGATTAGAAGCAATAATAACAGGTAATGTAGATGCATCACCCAGAAACGCATACCTCAAGTGGTCCGGTAATGGTTTGAGTTTAAGTATAGGAGCTTCTTCAATAGATGGCTTTAGACGCTCCTGAGAATTTTTCAGTTCTGCTAATCCAAGAGACTCAAATGGCATATCAAATCTTCTCTTCCACGGAGCCAAATTTAATTGCTGAAGTTGTTCTGCTCCTTCTTCATCTTCCACCTCAGAATCCCCTATCAAGGCTCTCTCCAAGGGGTTTGTTACTAACATCTGCTCAAGCTCCGTTCTAACTGTAGATTCGACCAAGTCAACCTTGAAACACTCCTCTTCAGCTGGAAGCTTCATTGCTTTGAACACATTAAAAGTGATGTTTTGGTCTTGCACCCTCATTGTGAGTTCACCTTTCTGGACATCAATCAACGTCCGACCTGTAGCTAAGAATGGTCTTCCCAAGATAATGGGAATCTTCTTATATTCCTCAAAATCTAGAATAACAAAGTCAGCTGGGAAGATGAGCTTATCCACTTTCACCAAAACATCCTCCACTATGCCTCTAGGATATGTGATTGATCGATCAGCCAACTGTAAAGAGATGTTGGTAGGCTTCGGATCCGGCAGGCCAAGTTGCATGAAAACCGACAATGGCATCAGATTGATGCTAGCTCCCAAGTCACACAAGCACTTTTCAAAAGACAGATTACCAATAGTGCATGGAATAGTGAAGCTACCAGGATCCTTTAGCTTCGGAGGTAATTTCTATTGCAGAACAGCACTGCATTCTTCCGTCAGTGCCACGGTTTCCAGATCCTCGAGTTTGAGCTTCCGAGATAGAATACCCTTCATGAACTTTGCATAGCTCGGCATCTGCTCAAGGGCTTCAACAAAAGGTATGTTGATTTGCAACTTCTTGAACACCTCAAGGAATTTGGCAAACTGCTTGTCTAATTTTTGCTTCTGGAGTCTTCTGGGATATGGCGGAGGTGGGTAAATTTGATTGCTCATTGAATTCTGTTTAAGAGTAGATTTTTCAGCAGAACTGTTACTCTTCTCCGCATCATCGACCAATAAGTCAGCTGCCACATCAGATTTTTCAACTTCTGGTACTGTAGGTTCTTCAGCTTGCTGTTCATGAACTTCCTGCAACTGCTGAATTCTGATTGCTTGTAACCTTTCCAGATCTCAGAGTGACTGCTTTCACCTGTTCTTTGACATCCCTCTTGCCTGGATTGGCCTCAGTGTCACTAGGAAGCGTTCCTTGTGGCCTATTCAACAAGGCATTAGCAATCTGACCAATCTGGTTTTCTAAGGTCTTGATAGAAATTGCTTGGCTTTTGCACATCATCCTCAACTCTTCCAATTCAGATTTTTCAGAAGAAGATTGCCCCACACCTCCATGAGACTGTTGTTGAAATCCTGGAGGTTGAAATTGTTGCCTTGGAGCAAACTGCTGCTGAAAACCGGAAGGATTGTATGGCTTCGATCCGTATTGTTGCCCCTGAAACTGCTGATACGGCTGTTGTGGTTGTTGAATACCACCTTGATTGTTGTTCCAGCTGAAATTAGGATGGTTTCTGTTATTAGGATGATATGTGGCTGGAGCTGGTTGCTGTGATCTCTGAAAATTGCTCACAAACTGCACTGATTCACTAGATATGGCACATTGATTTGTATCATGTGCACCTTCACAAAGCTCACAAACACTTGCCACTTGTTAAACTCCATAGTTAGTCAATGAGTCCACCTTCATAGTCAATGCCTTTAACTGAGCTGGTATAGCTGTAGCTTTATCAACTTCCAGAATTCCTGCTATTTTGCCGTGCGATAGTCTCTGGGTTGGATTTTGATATTCATTTGCCGCCATCATCTCAATAAGCTCATAAGCTTCATCATAGCTCTTAGCCCACAGAGCTCCGCTTGATGCTGCATATTACATTGGTCTTGACTGTGCTCCTAACCCATTGTAGAAACCATTAATAACCATCCAATCAGGCATCCCATGATGAGGACACTTTCGCAGCATCTCCTTATATCGTTCCCAAGCCTCACACAAAGATTCACCAGACTGTTGCGCAAATTGAGTTAGCGCGTTCCTTATTGCTGCAGTTTTAGCCATGGGGAAGAATTTTGTAAGAAACTTCTGAGCAAGATCCTCCCAAGTAGTGATGGAACCGGCTGGTAGAGAATGTAACCAGCCCTTTGCCTTATCCCTTAAAGAGAATGAGAAAAGTCTCAATTTGATAGCATCATCCGACACACCATTAAACTTGAAAGTATCACAAATCTCGATAAAGTCCTTGATGTGCATATTAGGATCCTCCGTTGAAGCTCCCCCAAACTGAACTGAGTTCTGCATCATCTGAATTGTGCTTGGCTTGATTTCTAAAGAATTAGCTGCAATGGCAGGCCTGACAATACTAGATTGGATGTCATTGATCTTTGGTTGAGAATAATCCTTCAAAGCTTTAGTAACTGCTGCTACTCTGTCGCCCATTGTTGCTTCTACTATTACTTCAAGCTCTTTTGTTGCTTCAAGCTCTTCTTCTTCCAGCTTAGCTTTCAAAGTTTGAGAACGTGTTCGCATAAACAACTTAAGATCCTTATACTGGCAGAGCAAGAAAACACGTCGTGAGAAAAAACAACTATCCAAGTCAGTTAAGTTAACCTCCGTTGATGTTAAACACAAATTCTGAAAATAACACCGAAGTCCCCGGCAGCGGCGCCAAAAACTTGTTAGTTCGAAAACTAACTGCGCAAGTGTACGCGGTCACAAGTAATATAATAAATTCGATCCCACGAAGACTTGGTGTTTGTTCAGAAATAATGTTTAAGCAACGACGTATGATTAAACAACAAACTGCTTGAATAAATATAAAAAGGGGTTTTGTTGTAATTTTCTAATTGATTAATTAAATTAATTAAATTAATAATATTAAATAATTCAACTACTTGATTTAATTAAATGAGAATTTATATGCGAGAAAAACATGGGATTCTAATTTCATTATTTATTTCATTTAGAATTGATGCCTTAATTTCAAAGTACTTTTGATAATTACGAAAGCTAGCCGGGAACACGAAACTAACATAAGCGCCTTTCAGCCTTAACTCATATCAAACCACACGAACATCCACTTAAAAGATAGTAGTCGCGAGGACACCTTTTATGCTTAGACCCTATATGTCTATAAGATTTGAAAACATAATTGGTTTACGAATAAATTCCTTTATTATGACTACATAGGGTGATGTGATCCAAAATCCTACCACTTATCGTAAATGTACATGACAATTACGAACCTATGCTAACATGGCAAATTATAAATTCCTAAATCCACTTTCGCATTCATTAGGAATTAATAATTTAGACGTTAGCTACGCATCTAATAAATTAAGCGCAACCACATTAGGTAATCTGAATTTTTATCATAATACAAATTATTAAGGCATCGAATTACTAAATTACGTAAATAAATCCATTAGAATCCCATGACGGCGATTAGTTCATAATCGCACGGATCGTCATCATGGGATTAAATGAAAACATAATAATAATAATAATAATAATAATAATAATAATAATAATAATAATAATAATAATAATAATAATAATAATAATAATAATAATAATAATAATAATAATAATAATAAAAACTAAATTAAAAATTCCGATAAATTAAATATGAAATTGCAAGAGTTTAGAACGTAGAACCGAAATAGCTTCCAATGAAAGAAAAGAGCACTCCAAATAATCCCCGCAAATTCTTCAACCAAAATAACACTTATACTAAATTTGCAAAAATTAAAAGTGTATAAAAATGAAACTTAAAATTACAAAGAACTAGAGAGAATACAAGAGAGAATTTTTCTCTCCAAATTGGTGTGTTCTTACAAGCTTGAGAACTAATCTATTTATAGCACAAATTAGAACACCAAAATAATAAAATAAAAATGAAAAGAAGTAAAAAGAAATCAAAAGAAATAAAATGAAATCAAAACAAATATATATACAGCACAACTGCCGAAAGTATCCTCACCAACAACCAACAGCTAACCACTGCACTCGGGCGTTTCAGAATTTCCAGTCACAGGTATGGCGCGTGCAAGACACGCGCTCGTTGTTCTGCTGGTTTTACTGGCGCGTGGACGCCACGCCCGTCCAGGCGCGTGAGCTCTTCAAAGTTAACAGCCGACAGCACTGGTTTAATTCTTCTTTCCAGCTTATTTGTTTTCTTTCTTTTGCTTTTTATTTATTTATTTTTTTCTTTTGCTTTAACCACACCTTGCATTAATACTTTCTTCAATCATTTTATTCTGCCGACTGTTGAATCGATTTCTTGAATATTTGATTTCCTACCTCTTGCAAAAAATAAATAATGCATTTTAACCCGCACAGCCTACAATTTTTAATTAATAAATATTTTATTTAATCCAGATATTATAAAAATAAATATCTAATATTATTAGATATTTAAAAATGTAATTTCCTAATTAAATAAAATATTTATTAATATAAATAAATCCTTAAGTCCTAAGCTGCGGTCTCTGGAGGATCTGAAACCGGACTCCTTTCGATTAACGAAAAATATAACAATTCCAACCGGGGTTTCAGCATTAAGAATATATCACTCAGAATTTCTTTATGATAATTCTTTTTCCTCGTAGCCAGTCCACTTGATAAAATTGAGATAGAAATCCACCGTTTTTAGCCTTTTATCGCCACAATACCTAAAGTTGCGAGCTCTGCACAACAAAAACTTAATTAACAAAAATTGAATTAAAAGACACAACATACTTAAGGAAAAACCACCAATCTAGGTCCAATTAGCGGAAAATAAGTGGATATAAAATCCACTTATCAGTTGTCAATGTAAAAATCAATTTCTTCTTCATTATTGAAGCCTTTTACAAAGTTGGTCACATCCTTGTCATCCAACACAAGCTCCCAGCCACCCCTCTTTTCTTTGCTGATATAGACTCCTCCAATTTCTGTGAACTCGAGGTAATCTTTCACATTCTCCATAAGCACAGTATATGAAAATCTCTCAGAATCCACGGGTGCTAGCAAAGATTTTCCACCCACATAATTTGTCTTGTGAAACTCTCCAGCGTAATGCAGCCTGACATGTAGAGTTTTATCCATCCTGTACAAAATAAATACATTAATGGCTGTATTTGTGCAACACAAAATTGAAAATATAAAGACAAACTATGAAAATTATTAAACAGTAGCACATATAAAAATTAAATATATAACACAATTCCTGAAAAAGTACACTGATTTATGCCATAGTGTAAAGAAATGCAGAGTCTAAATTGAATTTTTAAAAAGTACTGCCACATATATTAATCAAAGGTAAAGAATTACAACCAAATCAAAAAGTGCCTAATACATCATAAAGTGCCAAATACATCATAAAGTAAACAGCCAGCAGTTTCTTTGATTTAAGGAGAGGGAACAGGAATTTGTGTTAAGGGAACATCATCCCTAATCCACCCCCTTCAAGAACTTCAGCTTCTATTTCAAGATATATTCTAATATCTATTCCAATATCATGTGAACACATGTCTACTTCCATTGCGTTCTGATTTTCAGCATCAGACCAGTCCCTCGGCAACTTCTTAATAACATAGTGACAGTTCTTTTCAAATGGATCTTCCACGTAAAAGACTTGTTGAACTTGTGAAGACAGGACATAAGGATCAGATTTATAGCATAACTTATTAAAATTAACTCGAGTAAGACCATACGGATCTTTTTCTTCTTAGTACCCGCAGCACTTAAAATGGACCACTCTAAAAGCTCCCCAATAGTCAAGTTCAATAATTTCTTCAATTGATCTGTAGTAATTGCCATCCCCAACTTTTGGGTTTTGGTCTTTCGAACTTGCAAAGCTAGTGGTTTCAGCAGTCAAAAATACCCCGCTATTTTGTGTGGTACATCGAGCATCTCGAAATTTAATGTGGAATCTATATCCATTTATTACAAAGCCCGTAAACTTCCTAGCTACTCGATTAGGACCCAAAGCAAACACCTCTAATTCCCTTGAAATATTTTCCTTTTTCAGAATCTCATCCTTTAACCATTTCGAAAACTCTTCGGTGTGTGCTCGTTCCCTTTTGTACCTTCTTTGACTTGCAAGACCATTTTGTAAAGCTTGATGCTCCCTGAATAATTATTAAGGTTAAATAATCTATAAAATGCAGACATTAATATTAAAGTGTTGAGTAAAATGAAAAAGGGACTTAAGAACTTACTCGATCAAACTCCCTATTTCCTATTACCAGAATTGAACAGAACACAGCGATGCGTTGCCTTCTAGTCTGCATCTTTCAATTTGAATATCTTGCCATCTTTATTCTTTTTTGTTCCAATATGATATTCCACATCTGTTGGACATCTTCCAAAATCAGTCGACTTATTTTCAATTCCTCCATCAACACTCAAAAACCTTGAACAAAATGTCAGACACTCTTCTGCCAAGTACCCTTCTGCAATGGAACCTTCTGGCCTACTTTTATTTCTGACATAAGATTTCAACTTTCCTAGATACCGCTCAATTGGAAACATGCATCTGAGGTGTTCAGGTCCACCGTATTCGATATCTCTACATAAATGAACAGGTAAGTGGACCGTTATATCGAAAAAAGGCTCTATAAAAATCGTTTCAAATTGGTAAAGTATCTCGACAATTTCTTTTTGCAGTCTCTTGATATCATCCAATTCAATGACCTTGCCCCATAGACCTCTAAGGAATGCACTAAGTCTGATCATCGGCAATGCAACCTCAGGTTTTAATGTATTTTTTACGGAAAATTGTAATAAATGGTGGAGTATGAAATGAGCATCATGGCTCTTATACCCCACCACCTTTCTCTCTTTTATGTGCACATATCGACTAACATTCGAGGCACAACCATAGGGCAGTTTGGCATTCTTCAATACGGTGCAAAAGATTTCTTTCTCCTTATTTGTCATGTCAAATATCGCTGCCCTAATTTCAACATGCTTTCCATCACCACAATCAACAGGATGAAGGGCCTTTCTTATGCCCCGCTCCTGTAAATCGTAACGAGCTTCTAAGTGATCCTTCGACTTGCCACTTATATTAAGCAAAGTGCCTAATATTTTGTCGTATATGTTCTTCTCTATGTACATGGCATCCAGGTTATGTCGAAGTGGATTATGACACCAATATGGTAGATCAAAAAAAAATTGACTTCTTTTTAAAAGGGCAATCACTTCTATGGTTCTGCTTGTTCATATTCCCAAACTAATTTTCATACCCCCACAATAACTCTTCAATTTCTGTTCCTAATAATATTTCTGGACTGGTCCCCATTTCAATTTCACCATTGAATCTCCTCTTATCCAGCCTCCACTTGTGTGTCGGTTCAAGAAACTTTCTATGGTTCAAGTAGACCACTTTTTTGCTATGTTTCAAATAAGTGGAAGAAGTCTCGTAATGGCATACTGGACACGCTAGCTTCCCCTTCGTGCTCCAACCTGACAACATAGTGTATTCTGGAAAATCGCTTATGGTCCACAATGCCATTGCACGTAAATTAAAATTTCCAGCAGTCGAGGCATCATAAGTTTCGACACCAACATTCCATAATGCTTTCAGCTCCGCAATTAAAGGTTGCATATACACGTCAATACTGTTCCTGGGAGAATCTGGACCAGATATTAATGTTGAAAGAATCAAATTCTCTTGTTTCATGCATAACCAAGGTGGAAGGTTGTAGTTTACCAACACAATTGGCCATGTACTATGAGTTGAACTCATCGAACGAAATGGGTTAAATCCATCAGATGCTACACCCAACCTAATGTTTCGATTTTTCGATGAAAATTAGGATAAAGAGCATCCATCGTCTTCCAAGCCAAAGCATCAGCCGGATGTCTTAGTTTTCCATCTTCTGTTCGTCCCACTGCGTGCCATCTCATAAGTTTGGAAAATTCTTTACACATGAACATCCTTTGCAACCTTGGTATTAGCGGAAAGTACCTCATAACGTTTGCTGGCACTTTGTGAATCAACTTCGGTGGACCGTTATCATCAGCGTTGCCTTTCTTTTCTTGTACAACCCACCTCGAAACACCACAAGTGTGACAAACATCTTTATCTTGATTTTCTGCCCAATACAACATGCAACTGTTTGGGTAGGCATGTATTTTTTGGTATTCAAGACCTAAATCCCTAATGACACTCTTTGCAGCATTGAAAGACAAAGGTAGATAGGCATCAGGAAAAGCTTCTTTGATCAACATTAGCAATTCCCCAAAGGCAGACTCACTAATTCCATGAACACACTTTAAATGATAAAGTCTGATCAGGAAACTTAATCGAGAAAATGTAGTACAACCAGGATATAATGGTTGTTTTCCTTTCTTAATATGCCGAGTAAATTTATGAGCCTCTAGATTTGGTTCGCCTTCACAGAAACCGTGATTTTCAAAATTCTTACGCGCACAACTGAACATCATATCTAAATTATCTTGAAAACACATCTCCATTTCAGAATCTTTGAAGTCATCAGTAGCTCCTAATTTTGTTTGTGAAACCTCACAAATCCATTCGGCGTGCAACGGAGAAGGGCCATTGACCACAAGATGATCGTATATGACATTTTGACAATACCAATTACGTTTCGAACATTTTTTGCAAGGGCACTTCATTTCATCGCCATTTTTATAGATGGGAAATGCATTTTTCAAAAAAGCTTTTATCCCTCCTATATACTCTGGACTAGATCTTGGAAATCCTATCCAAAGGTAGTACTCATCATCCATGACCTCAATCTCTTCGCGGCCCAGTACGACTAATTCGGTACAACTAACAGTTCCAACACGTGAACAATGGCTACCCCTGTACAATTTTGTTTGACCACATTAAATGCATTCGCTGACTAATATTTAATTTCAAATATTGGCGCATATGATTTTATATGTCCTAATCACTCCCTGTATATCCCTATCTATTAAGCCTCTACAAAATTATAAAATAAGAAAGTTTTACTGAATAAAACAGGCAAACAACATCAGCATAACTCAGTCCATTTGTTGAAATGGCATGTGTGACTTAAGATACACATACATTCGTACTTAACTGGTAAAAGCGCAACAGATCAATTAAAGTTACACACAGATACACCACACATAGAAATAAGGATACAACAAGAAAATTATCTGCATTTCTGTTTAGGAATATTTTTAAGTGCCACATAGAAGCAAAACATGGCAAATTAAAACATAATAGGCATACATTTTATTAAGTGAAACCACATATAACAGGCATGGCAAACTAAAACATATAAAATCAAATGCGTTCAAGAAGAACATATAAAACTAAAACATAACAGGCATGAAGTTCAAGAAGAGCAGATGAGGCTTACTTATAAAATGCGTTCCAAAGTACAAAATCAAATGCGTTCCACTTAATCCTCTTTCCTCTACACAAACACAGATATCTTAATTAGTAAAACCATACAAATACACACATAAACTACTACCTAAACAGTCACCAACAGAGACACAATATCACATTAAAATCATATTATTTATACACACACATAACCATACAAAAAATCAAAAAGAAAACTCTAATTAAAAAAAAAATCAAAAAGAAAACCCTAATTAAAAAACAAATCAAAAAGAAAAACCAAAACAAAGATGACACATAGAAATCGAGTTCAAATCAAAACAAAGATGAAAAAACCCTAATTAAAAAAAAGAAAACCCTAACTAAAGAAATGTAAACGAGCATGCACATAGAATAAGTTGGAGATGACACATAGAAACACTTTCAAAAAACCGGAATAAGTTAGAGATGAATTACCTAAACAAGTTCAAGCTGAAGCCCTAATTAAGCTGCAAATTAAAAAAAATAGAGTGAGTCGGGTATCTAATTAATAATCGAGAAGAAAGGTATATTCAAAATATACCTTTCGTTTGGTATCTAATTAAAAATAAATAGTAAATAAACTTTTTAAATTCAAAATATAATATCAAAAATACTAGAATTATTAACCTTTCGTTTGGTTATGGAACCATTCAAGAAAAATGTGTAGAAATCAATGAAAAATTATTTTTATTTTTTGAGTATATTTTAAAGGTATCCATTTGATATTTATTATGACTTTAATGATTCAAATGAGATGCCGATAGCTAGGGTGAGCAATTTGATACTAGCCCTCCACTTCAGTGAGCACTTTGAGATTTAACCCATTCAATTACCTAATTAAGCTGAAGCCCCTTGATGTATAACAGATCTGAGAGAGAGAGAGTATGTGTTTCAGCGAGTTTGAGAGTATGTATGTGTTAAGGGGGAAAGTCTTCTGAAAATTAAGGGGGGAATTTTTCCGCCCAATTTTTCACTTGTGCTGCTTGTGTGTGTACTCTTATTACATTTTTTTTATTTTTTTATTGCAAAATACAAATTTTAAAAACAAATTAAGACATATTATTTATCAAATTTTAAACTGAAAAAAAGATTAAAATGTATATTCATTTTATGTATTTTGATAAACAGGCTTTTTAAAATGTACGAAATTTTAAACAAGCATTTCAAACTAGAATATACATTTACCAAATTTTTTAAAAATTTACCGCTTCACTAAAACCGTTATATCTTGCTATCCGTACGATTGGAACGTCGAAAAAATAATTTAAAAAATAGATTCATCATTCGGGACAAGACTAGTTAGAAGGAAAATCTACTTTGACCGGTTTGACCGTTATAAAACCAAACCAAATACATCTACCAAATTTTTTAAAAATTTACCGCTTCACTAAAACCGTTATATCTTGCCATCCGTACGATTGGAACATCGAAAAAATAATTTAAAAAAATAGATTCATCATTCGGGACAAGACTAGTTAGAAGGAAAGTTTACTTTGACCGGTTTGACCGTTATAAAACAAAACCAAATACATCTACCCAGTTTTTTAAAAATTTACCACTTCACTAAAACCATTATATCTTGTCATCCGTATGATTGGAACGTTGAAAAAATAATTTAAAAAATAGATTGATCATTCAGGACAAGACTAGTTAGAAGGAAAGTCTACTTTGATCGGTTTGACCGTTATAAAACAAAACCAAATACATCTACCCAATTTTTTAAAAATTTACCACTTCACTAAAACCATTATATCTTATCATCCGTATGATTGGAACGTTGAAAAAATCATTTAAAAAATAGATTCATCATTCGGGACAAGACTAGTTAGAAGGAAAGTCTAATTTGACCGTTATAAAACCAAACCAAATACATCTACCAAATTTTTTAAAAATTTACCGCTTCACTAAAACCATTATATCTTGTCATCCGTACGATTGGAACATCGAAAAAATAATTTAAAAAAATAGATTCATCATTCGGGACAAGACTAGTTAGAAGGAAAGTCTAATTTGACCGGTTTGACCGTTATAAAACCAAACCAAATACATCTACCAAATTTTTTAAAAATTTATCGATTCACTAAAACCGTTATATCTTGTCATCCGTATGATTGGAACGTCGAAAAAATAATTTAAAAAAATAGATTCATCATTCGGGACAAGACTAGTTAGAAGGAAAGTCTACTTTGACCGGTTTGACCGTTATAAAACCAAACCAAATACATCTACCAAATTTTTTAACAATTTACCGCTTCACTAAAACCGTTATATCTTGTCATCCGTATGATTGGAACGTCAAAAAAATAATTTAAAAAATAGATTCATCATTCGGGACAAGACTAGTTAGAAGGAAAGTCTATATTTGACCGGTTTAACCGTTATAAAACCAAACCAAATACATCTACCAAATTTTTTAAAAATTTATTAAAAGTAATAAATTTACCCTGTGGACCCACACTGACATGTCAGCATTGTGGGCCCCGTGCCTGCCACGTCAGCATTTATTAAAAATAAAGAACTAGCTAATGCAACGCTTCAGAACAGCAAATGCAACACTTTTGCCACCTAATGCAACGCTTAGGCCACGTCAGCAAATGCCACGTCAACACAGGTGGGTCCCACTTCTGTCACGTCAGCAATTGTGGGCCCCACACTTGACACGTCAGCAGATGTGGGCTCCAGCCACGTCACCTTGGGGGCCCCACACAGCCACGTCAGCATTTATTAAATATAAGAAATTAGCTAATGCAACACTTTAGAACAGCAAATGCAACACAGCTGTTACCTAAGGCAACGCTTCTGCCACGTCAGCACACGTGGGTCCCACTTCTGCCACGTCAATAATTGTGGGCCCCATACTTGCCAGGTCAGCAGCTGTGGGCCCCAGCCACGTCACCTTTTGGGCCCCACACTGCCACGTCAGCACTTATTAAATATAAAAAATTAGCTAATGCAACACTTCATGTGACACCCCCAAATCTGAGGTCAAAGATTCAGGTCATCACATCACCATCCAACCATATCATACCTGTATTAATTGTACAACTCAACAATACATCCATTCAGACCTCAATCTTGAGCACAAACAAGTTAGAGCCTCAGAAACGATAATCAAAAGTGCCACTAAATATTACAATTCATTTTGTACAAATCAGAGTCTTACACAATTCCACTTATACAACTACACTTGAAGACAGGTCTTACTATTACAGTTGAAAACCTATCAGACTTACTCTGCAGTATCTATCAGGGACTAAATCATCTTCGGGGTAAATCTTCTACTCCTCTTCTGCTGTCGCGGAGTTAACCGACAAAATTCTTCTCTTTCTGAAAAGTTTTTATAAAGCAAGAATGAGCTACATAATGCTCAGCAAGTTCACCATTTTGCAAAATAATAATGTGGTTTATTTCGAAAACATTCCCAACTATATGGGTATATATCTCAGATTTCAAAACATAATTGGACAATGTATATGTCCGAGTTTGAATAAAACATCTATACTCACTAAGGAGCTTTAAGAATAACATATGAACCCTTTATAAGGTTCCCATTTCAATATATCTCAAGTTTGAAAATATATACATATGAGTATATCATTTTCGGCAAAACACTCTACGATCAACATACTGTACAGGGAATACATCATTGCAAACCTCTTTCCTTCCATTAGCTTAGAAGGTTTCTCATACAAAAACATTTCATTCTTTGAAACAATTGCAAGAGTGCACTAACACGTGCCAATCTTTATAGAAAATCTTGCAGTTCTAGATACTGCACGATGTCAATATTTTCTCATCAAAACCACACTATCGGCAACTTGGCACTTAGGCCCAAGAAGCAGTGTTTGAGTATTTTTCCAAAGTGGAGGATGGGACTGGAAGAAAACATAAAAACCTGACAAGGATTGACGATGATCAGTCGCCACATCCAAGTCCAATAATCCGCGGGTCTTCTCTACCGGTAGAAGGATAGAAACTACATCCGTAACTATCCCTCGGGTGAAAACTACATCCGTAATCACCCTCAATGAAAACTACATCCGTAATCATCCTTCGGCAACACCTGGGCCGGAATAATAAGTGATGGACCGCCTGGCTCACGGCTGCTTACACATCCCGGGAATCGTTCGTCAACGGTTCCCACACCTGCCAGAGTCCCCTTTTTTTTCTTTTAAAACTTGATTTTGATTGAAAACATAGTAATGGAGGTTCGACATCAGTCGACCGATGATTCTTGAAATCATACAAGAAGCAGAACCTGACCGGGGGTTTTCGAAAATGTTTTGAGTTCGAAAGAGTTCGAGTTTGAAAGTATTAAAGGTATCTTGGATTAACTTTGTCTTTAAATAATGAACAATAATTAATAAATAATATTTTAAGATTTAATATTAATAATTAATAAAATAAATATTCGATAAAATAAACTTTTAATCCAAGATAGGGTTTCGAGTATTTACGAAGATATGAACATAATTACTTGAGTATACGATACTCCCTGAATGACCCTTCGGGTTTTCGCAATCTAGATACGATATAATAATATACCGATCCCCGATCAATAGTATATGCGGACCGCTACGACCTCTATTGCTAGAGTCGTTGTCCGAAGAAAACATTTCAATCTAAGTTCAAGGGGTACAAACATATATGTACTTATACAATCTCAATTGCATCAATACTTCGATAAACATAACATTTGATATAGTTGAAAACTACAACACAACAGTGAAAGTCCTTGTATATGTATAAGTTTTGAAAAGTAAACTTGCCTTGGTTTGGTTGGGGTGGTCGAGCGTGCGGAGTCGAACGATCTATACATAAGCAACAACCGCTCGTTAGTACCTTAACAATATCTCTTTAATTACGGGGTTTTAGGGGGTACGAAATTAACTTAACGACTTCGTCTTATGACTCCCTAGCCCCACTATAGGTTCATGTCATCACTCGATTACGCTCGTCACTTAATCGACTTAATTTAGTTACCACATTCGAATCATAACCATTAACCCTAGAATTATTCTCCACTAATCGACTTTTTCCATTTCGCGAATTTTACTCTAGCATTTTTATAAAATCCAAAAATTCATATTTTAATCCAATTCCTTTTGGGTGGTCTTCACCACTGCATTCCCTACATTCTCAAATTTTTCCATGATCCCACATATATTTTTAGGGGTTTAAACAAGGTTCACAAGGGGGTCACTTAGTGCAGTCCCTAGTCCAGAAACACAATTCACTCCTCCGGCCATAACTTAAAATCTATACATCACCTAGCCATGAACCTTACATTTACAGAAACTACATTCAATTATCTTTCCAACAATATAAGGTAGGACATCAGGGGACAACATTTGGGGGTTCAAAATCGTGCTACAATACAGGTCAAAGTTCCTGGACAAAACTCAGCAAGCTCACACTACTTAGATCAACCATTTTTCATACTTCCATAACATAATCAACACTTAATACACTTAGATCATGGTTCATAACACTCATGGAGATATATATATTAACCATAGTCATAAAAGTCACAATCTCAACATCAAAACTCAAGATCCATGCTATCCAATACATATATAACCAAGATTAGTTCTCAAACACATGGATCTACTACCATACTTTATAAATAATACATAACCAAGAGGGTTTGAGATTTTTATACCTTCTTGAGCACCTAGAGGCCTTGGGTAAGCTTTACACAACTCAACAACACCTTAGATGGTCTCCTACAACACTTACAATGCAAGATCTAAAGGAAAAACAAACATGATTACTATTCACCCAAGCTTGAACAATTTATAACTTGAAATGGGGTGGATGAAATGGCTTGAAATTGCTAACATACCTTGTCTAGATGATGTTGATGACCTAGGATTTATGGTGTGAATTATGAGTGATGGAAGAGGGGGGAAGAAAAAATTTTCTTCTTCTTCTTTGTTTTGGCCGAGAGCAAGCATACAAGGGGGGGGTTGTGTTTTGTGTTTTGTGTTTGGTGTGTTATGTTGGTGAATAATTGGTGTTAATTAGGTTGGGTGATACATATCACATGTAAGTATAGGTAATGTACTAGCAAGGTATGGCCTCATGTACTATGTGTTCCCCCTTTTGAAAAAGCAACCAACTAGATACTATTCACCTTCCAATGGCTAACTAGTTTACTTGATTTCTAACCACTTGGTTGCATGGGCTTGCATGCAATACTACTCCTTGTATTATTATTCTTCCACCAATGCTTGTTATTCAATCTTTAATTCGTATCGTATCTTGATTAATCTCTCGTAATAATATTTTGTCGCGTAGAGGTTTCCCCTATAATTCCTTAAGTACTTAATTATGTAAATTCCTCGTCATAATTCTTAATAAATCCTTTAATACTCTAACCATTCTCAAATCCCAAGTTTTATAAATATTACTAAAAATAAGACTCCTGCCTTCACAATCTTCCTTTATATCTTACATAATAAATGCAACAACGCAGTTTCTCAGACAATCAATTCTATTAATCAACAGGGATGACTAGAAAGGTTCCATAATGATAATGTCACAAGATATTAAATAAAAGGAAATATTACCAAAAATTAGGGTTCTTACAGCCTCCCCTCCTTAAAAGGATTCCGTCCCGGAATCAGGTTGAAAATAGTTGGGGGTGCTTTTCACGCATCGCGCTCTCTAGTTCCCATGTTGATTCTTCGACATTCTGATTCCTCCACAAAACTCTCACTAATTTGACAACCTTGTTCCTCAGCACCTGTTCTTTTCTATCCATGATTTCTACAGGTTGCTCTACATATGTTAAGTCTGGTTGCAGATCCACTTGATCACATTCTATCACATGTCGGAAGTCGGTATGGTAGGGTCGTAGCATGGACACATGGAACATATTATGTACTTGCTGTAAGCTTGGGGGTAAAGCCAATTCATAGGCTAACTTTCCCACTCGTCTCAAAATCTCAACAGGTCCAATAAATCTGGGGCTTAGCTTCCCCTTCTTACCAAATCTCATCAATCCCCTCCACGGTGATACCTTCAACATCACAATTTCTCCTACCTCATATTCTTTGTCCTTGCGGGTCTGGTCCGCATACCTCTTCTGTCTGTCTTGGGCCGCTACCAGCCGTCCTCTTATGAGCTCGATAGTTTCTCTTGTCTGTTGGACCAGTTCAGGCCCTAAAATCTTCCGCTCTCCAACTTCTTCCCAACACAAGGGAGACCGACATCTTCGTCCGTATAAAGCTTCATATGGGGGCATGCTTATTCTCGGATGGTAACTGTTGTAGGAAAATTCGATCAACGGCAAGTGGTCATCCCAACTTCCCTTAAAATCAATGGCACATACCCTCAACATGTCCTCGATGGTCTGGATGGTTCTCTCACTCTGTCCGTCTGTTTGGGGATGGTATGCAGTACTCATGTTTAACTTGGTCCCCACACAATCCTGAAAACTTCTCCAGAACCTGGAGTTGAACCTTGGGTCTCTACCAGATACAATGCTCACAGGAACCCCATGTCTTACCACGATCTCCTTAGGTACCTCATAAAATTTGACCATTCGAATTAATGGGTTTCGTAAAAACTAATGACTTTTACATACACTCGTCTGTACCGTAAAGACGTAATATCCATTTGAAATCTTCATTTAATAATTCGTACATATCATGATTGCAAAAATTTCTCATCCACCCATAAAATTACTATTCGTCCAGGTTTCGAATATCCCCGAAAGTTAGGGTAATGCAGTCTCCTCTCCTTAAAAGGGTTCTTTCTTAAGAACCTAAGGATAATAGTTGTGGATACAATTCCAACCTTACCTTTTCCAACTCTCAGGTTGACACTTTAACCCTATTGTTCTCTCCCTTGGTCTCACCAACGCCTTAATGTTGTTCCTCAACGCATACTCTCCTCGACCTGTATTCCTTATCGGTTGTTCTATGATTGAAAATTTCTATCCCACTACTTACACGTTCCTCTTCTACCTTGCTCATAGTATCCGTGTTGAGTTCCTGTATCGTTGGCCCGTGAATACTTTGTGGTCGTGTTTTGTAATCTGAGACAACGTCAATACGCACGGTATTCCTCATATTCCTTCGCTTGATTAGCAGGCATGTGTTTCCTCCCGTCAGCCGTTACCACTTGCTATGGATACTGTATAGTCTTCGGTATACGTCGAACCAGTTCAGCTACTATGTCCCTCGTTCATTGACTTCTTCGTAACGCAAGAGAAGCGAAGCTTCTTCTTTCGCAGTACGCTCTACAGGAGACGTCCTTAAGTTCGCATGGTGACGATCGTGATAACAACATTCATTTCATGGATAAGTTTTTATTCTCGACTGCCCCGTGGAACCTAAGGCACGACACTAAATACAGATTCGATCGTCTGGATAATTCTCCTTCCATGTCCGTCAGCCACAGGTCAAATTAGTACATACGCTCAATTTCTTTGTTAAATATACCTGAAAGCACCTTCAATATTCGAAGTCTAACCTTAAGTCTTTTTCTGACGTAATCGCTGCAGAAGTTTTGTATCACACCACCATCTCTTCCGTATAATATTCGATAATCTTCTCAATGGAACGTCTCTCGTAGGTAAATCACTTGGTCCAACAATTATAACTCAACTAGGGCCATCTCTTGGCTCGGTCTTTGGCGACCTACTTATGAAATTCATTATAATTCTGTCCACGTTCAAGATTTTCTACAGGCAGAATTAATCCACTAGATCTCTATCATTCTGCTTTTGGCATGTCGCGTTTGTACTTAATAGTTTGCCAATACCATTCTTCATTTCAGTTCACCAAACATTCCCTTGATTCTCTATACATCTTTTTCCTTCCCCATAATTTAGTCATTTTCCTCTAACATTATTCTTTATTGTATATACTCTATTTTCTTGGTCAATACTGACTGAATTCCAATTTCGAATAATCCCTTCTATAGGTATCGGCCACCACACTGGCCTTTCCTGGGAAATAACAAATTTCTCCATTATACTCCCTGCTCTTTTTCGTCACCTTCTCTTTCTTATGTTCAGTCCTAATATGAAGGTATACTTATAGCACTTATGGAAAACTTTTCACACTTTTCTCATAAGGTTAACGTCTCAGTTTTAGGCGTGAACGCCATCATGACTAATCCCAGACTCATGGTTAATATATCCTATCCCGTAACCTTTATGTTGTTTAGAAGTATAGGCTATCATTCCCTTTCTACTGCATCAGCACACCTCTTAAACTCTTGAAAGACGCATCATCGTGACTCTCAAAGTCCTCTTTTATCATCAAGCATGGCTAACAACGAGGTTGTTGCTAATATCTCATTTCATCCCAAAACTTTGTTCATTAATCCATAAAGGCTTCTGACTCATTAGTCCATTCAAACGATACTGCCACAATTTTATAACGTTTATATTAATGTGAAATGCCAACTTTGGCACAGTACAGAGGTCGATCTTGAGTTGGTAAAACCTTCTCTTCAACCTTATCTTTGAAAAACAACTACTCATTTTAACTAGTCAACAATTCCTCCATTTCCGATAAGGGTACCAGTTCTCGATGGTATATGTAAGATGTCATACGCTCGTCCTCCTTCACAACTGGCGCCAATCAGCCTGAGGCTTGCATGCGGCTGCGATTCCCAATAAACTTGATTAGGTGGTAATCTCGAAGGATCATTGGCATATCTCCATGCATCCATTTGCTATTAGGGGCCTGTTAAACTATATGTCTCTCTATGTGCATCAATCCCTTTAAGCTAAGTAAAGCTTCACATTCTTGCCACGATATTTCTTCCTTTCTCGTCCATCTCACTTCCATGTTAGTTTCCTCCAAGGATATGTTTTACATCGCAATCGATTTGCATTTCTTGGATCAGGAAAAGGCTTGGTAACTCCAGAATTCATTAATATAACATCCTGACAACGGTTGGTAGGAGCTTGCTCCCAACCACCTCATCATTTCTTATAACTTTCCCCACACCGATATTAAAGGTCTTGTGGTATGCCCTGACATGTTATCTCTACTTCAATAATTACTCGGCATAATGCTCTGGCTGCACAATTACAACATTTGGTTTTTTTTTTCCTCATATTGGTGTAACGGTTCACAATTGTACCTCCCGTTCACCTTAGAGTAATCACTTTGAAAGGAATGGTTTCAAAATAACAAGGTCCAATAGATAATCTCAATAAGAATTCCACATTGGATGTTCCAAGAATGTTGGTGGTTCCAAATACTAGGAGTCTCGATTTTTTTTTGGAGATGTAAGGATGGACAGAAAGAATACAACAAGGTTTATTCCTTCCCGTCCTGATAATTCTGTAATATGACACCATAGAGAATGTTGCACAAGGGCAATGATTGTTGGGTACAAAAGTCATAAAGATGGTCTTTATACAATTCTTACATCGGGTGGATACTTTTCTTCCTGAATAATAAGAGAAAATCTAAAGTCGCATTGATGAAGGTCAGCCAATAGAAAGCAATTCTACTCCATGACAATTAAAGAATGAAGTAGTTTGTCACTCAAGTAATCAATGGTTTCAAATGAATTCTCATTGTATGAAATGAAAGAATAAAATATTCAAGTGATATAAAGTCTGATACGAAGATGGGTAAGAGTTCAAGTCGAGTGGGCGACCTCACTAGGTCTCAATCAAGTTATTCGTCCAAACTTTCATCATCATACTTTACCACATGCAAAATGCATTGCGGAATGAATTAAATTGGGAGTTGGACCAGTGAAACAATAACTAGTCCTTTTCAAGAAACACTAGCGACTAGCTAGACAAAATTTGCTAGTTCCCTGTTTGAGACATCACCACCAGCTAGGGCAATTAGCTAGGTGTTCTTCACAACATTACAATTTTGAGTAGTTGGAACGATCAACTAGTCATTCAAATTGACATAACGACTAGCCAGTTTCAATTGGATAGAACGGAATTTCAACATCGTAGCCACTGAAGAAACTTTAGGCTTCTCGGACAACGAATGAAAATAAGAAGCTATTAAGTTTGAAAAAAAAGAAAACTATAAAATCTGAAGAGAATGTTCTAGGTATCGGAACAATCGATAACCTCTCATCAAATATTACTTATTAGTGAAACGGTCCACCCAAGGGTGCCTCCGTACACATGCTTTATCAGATTCGACAATAGAATTAAATTCGGAACACCAATATCAAAATGATATCCTTACTATGATTTCAATGTACGATGTACAATCTCATCTTGAATAGAAGAAAAGAATTTATGAGGGACGTTTGGACATTAGATCATCCATGTTCTCAATAATTTGTTGAATATTTATGAGCTCAGCTGAAGAGTGCAAGTACGAAAGAAGCAATCAAATATCGATATCCGTTAAGTAGTATTCGTCGATTAATTAAGGAAATATTTGTTGAACATTCCTTGGATAATTGAAAGAAAGTGTGAATAGTCCTGGGCAGAAATAATTATAAACTTCAAATAGAATGCTCGGGGATCAGTTATGATACTTTGGATGAGTCCCGGTTTCGAGAAAGTATATCACTGGTTGTTATTCCACAAGTTTGAAGTAGAAAGCTAGGAGGGTTACCTGATATAAACTAATCGAGGTAACATGGTTAGTGAACAGTTTAAAATGAAGTAGTGCACCAGCCGGTAGTTATCAAAATAAGTTAATAATCATTCGTGCATCTCATTATCACCACTATGAGGGTAACTCCATCTCTTCGTCTCCGTAATACAAGGCACCACTAGTGCGTCTCTCAATCATCATCTTAAAGTCATTTATCGAGTTAGGGTTTCACCAATATATCTGTCATTTCCGTGCTTTATCTTGAAGACCAAGCTTCACATCATTCCGGGGACACCTGCTAAGTCTATAGGGTCCTACTTCATGCCTTCCGACATGAATCACAAGTGGCCAGTTTCCCCCTGGGAACAGATCAAAGAGATCTCTCAGGGATCTCAATGCAGTCCATAGGTTCAGTGGCGGGTGTGTGTATGTGAACATATACCAAAAATATTGAGGTCTACAATACATATATACGTAGTCCCTGCTAACATCTCTATCAAAGGATCCCACTCTAGACTCGCTGGTCCTTTCTTTTGGTAGACTCTGAGATCACTGTATCGCTCGTTTCAACCATATTCAACTTCTCTTGAGTCCCTTTGTTAATCCCACTTGTTTGTTCTCTAAGTTGAACTGCCATGCTCTAGCGTCCGAATCATGCGTGGAATTATCTAGCACGCTCGTCTTATGATAACATTCTCGTACAACACATGCAAAATTTGCCATTAAGGGTAATGAAATCCACAACGACATATTGACCAACTTTCAGGTAAACCCGTTACTCATCGAAAATCGGATCTTGTAGCCAAAGTAAAAGACTTTCGTTATTCCAAGTACTAAGTACTCTTAATTATGTAGGGAAGTCTAAACTCCTTGATTCTTAAAAATGCCGCCTCCTAAACTGTGGAGGACTATGGGCCACAAAATTTACGCCAGCCTGGTCACCCGATCATTTTGGCAATATCGCCTCTACCTCAGCTGCTCTTGAGGCTTCGCTCTGCTTCCTATATCATTACCTATGATAGGTCATGTACGACTCTCAAATCTCTATTCATCATTCTGAAGGTCTCTAGGGATTCTATTGACCCTAGTATAATACCTTCAGTAACACTCCAGTCCATTCTACTCACCGGTACCTCTTCCGGTAGTCCAATCATAAGTTTACTACGATCTCTTATGTCATCTCCTACTTAGACTTAACTCTCAACACTTTCGTTTCTGAGTACTGTAACTTATCGCTCTGATACCATTTCTGTGACACCTCCAAATCTGAGGTCAAAGATTCAGGTCGTCACATCACCATCCAACCATATCATACCTGTATTAACTGTACAACTCAACAATACATCCATTCAGACCTCAATCTTAAGCACAAACAAGTTAGAGCCTCAGAAACGATAATCAAAAGTGCCACTAAATATTACAATTCATTTTGTACAAATCAGAGTCTTACACAATTCCACTTATACAACTACACTTGAAGACAGGTCTTACTATTACAGTTGAAAACCTATCAGACTTACTCTGCAGTATCTATCAGGGACTAAATCATCTCCGGGGTAAATCTTCTACTCCTCTTCTGCTGTCGCGGAGTTAACCGACCAAATTCTTCTCTTTTTGAAAAGTTTTTATAAAGCAAGAATGAGCTACATAATGCTCAGCAAGTTCACCATTTTGTAAAATAATAATGTGGTTTATTTCGAAAACATTCCCAACTATATGGGTATATATCTCAGATTTCAAAACATAATTGGACAATGTATATGTCCGAGTTTGAATAAAACATCTATACTCACTAAGGAGCTTTAAGAATAACATATGAACCCTTTATAAGGTTCCCATTTCAATATATCTCAAGTTTGAAAATATATACATATGAGTATATCATTTTCGGCAAAACACTCTACGATCAACATACTGTACAGGGAATACATCATTGCAAACCTCTTTCCTTCCATTAGCTTAGAAGGTTTCTCATACAAAAACATTTCATTCCTTGAAACAATTGCAAGAGTGCACTAACACGTGCCAATCTTTATAGAAAATCGTGCAGTTCTAGATACTGCACGATGTCAATATTTTCTCATCAAAACCACACTATCGGCAACTTGGCACTTAGGCCCAAGAAGCAGTGTTTGAGTATTTTTCCAAAGTGGAGGATGGGACTGGAAGAAAACATAAAAACCTGACAAGGATTGACGATGATCAGTCGCCACATCCAAGTCCAATAATCCGCGGGTCTTCTCTACCAGTAGAAGGATAGAAACTACATCCGTAACTATCCCTCGGGTGAAAACTACATCCGTAATCACCCTCGATGAAAACTACATCCGTAATCATCCTTCGGCAACACCTGGGTCGGAATAATAAGTGATGGACCGCCTGGCTCACGGCCGCTTACACATCCCGGGAATCGTTCGTCAACGGTTCCCACACCTGCCAGAGTCCCCTTTTTTTTCTTTTAAAACTTGATTTTGATTGAAAAAAGAGTAATGGAGGTTCGACATCAGTCGACCGATGATTCTTGAAATCATACAAGAAGCAGAACCTGACCGGGGGTTTTCGAAAATGTTTTGAGTTCGAAAGAGTTCGAGTTTGAAAGTATTAAAGGTATCTTGGATTAACTTTGTCTTTAAATAATGAACAATAATTAATAAATAATATTTTAAGATTTAATATTAATAATTAATAAAATAATTATTCGATAAAATAAACTTTTAATCCAAGATAGGGTTTCGAGTATTTACGAAGATATGAACATAATTACTTGAGTATACGATACTCCCCGAATGACCCTTCGGGTTTTCGCAATCTAGATACGATATAATAATATACCGCTCCCCGGTCAATAGTATATACGGACCGCTACGACCTCTATTGCTAGAGTCGTTGTCCGAAGAAAACATTTCAATCTAAGTTCAAGGGGTACAAACATATATGTACTTATACAATCTCAATTGCATCAATACTTCGATAAACATAACATTTGATATAGTTGAAAACTACAACACAACAGTGAAAGTCCTTGTATATGTATAAGTTTTGAAAAGTAAACTTGCCTTGGTTTGGTTGGGGTGGTCGAGCGTGCGGAGTCGAACGATCTATACATAAGCAACAACCGCTCGTTAGTACCTTAACAATATCTCTTTAATTACGGGGTTTTAGGGGGTACGAAATTAACTTAACGACTTCGACTTATGACTCCCTAGCCCCACTATAGGTTCATGTCGTCACTCGATTACGCTCGTCACTTAATCGACTTAATTTAGTTACCACATTTAATCATAACCATTAACCCTAGAATTATGCTCCACTAATCGACTTTTTCCATTGCGCGAATTTTACTCTAGCATTTTTATAAAATCCAAAAATTCATATTTTAACCCAATTCCTTTTGGGTGGTCTTCACCACTGCATTCCCTACATTCTCAAATTTTTCCATGATCCCACATATATTTTTAGGGGTTTAAACAAGGTTCACAAGGGGGTCACTTAGTGCAGTCCCTAGTCCAGAAACACAATTCACTCCTCTGGCCATAACTTAAAATCTATACATCACCTAGCCATGAACCTTACATTTCCAGAAACTACATTCAATTATCTTTCCAACAATATAAGGTAGGACATCAGGGGACAACATTTGGGGGTTCAAAATCGTGCTACAATACAGGTCAAAGTTCCTGGACAAAATTCAGCAAGCTCACACTACTTAGATCAACCATTTTTCATACTTCCATAACATAATCAACCCTTAATACACTTAGATCATGGTTCATAACACTCATGGAGATATATATATTAACCATAGTCATAAAAGTCACAATCTCAACATCAAAACTCAAGATCCATGCTATCCAATACATATATAACCAAGATTAGTTCTCAAACACATGGATCTACTACCATACTTTATAAATAATACATAACCAAGAGGGTTTGAGATTTTTATACCTTCTTGAGCACCTAGAGGCCTTGGGTAAGCTTTACACAACTCAACAACACCTTAGATGGTCTCCTACAACACTTACAATGCAAGATCTAAAGGAAAAACAAACATGATTACTATTCACCCAAGCTTGAACAATTTATAACTTGAAATGGGGTGGATGAAATGGCTTGAAATTGCTAACATACCTTGTCTACATGATGTAGATGACCTAGGATTTATGGTGTGAATTATGAGTGATGGAAGAGGGGGGAAGAAGAAATTTTCTTCTTCTTCTTTGTTTTGGCCGAGAGCAAGCATACAAGGGGGGGGGGTTGTGTTTTGTGTTTGGTGTGTTATGTTGGTGAATAATTGGTGTTAATTAGGTTGGGTGATACATATCACATGTAAGTATAGGTAATGTACTAGCAAGGTATGGCCTCATGTACTATGTGTTCCCCCTTTTGAAAAAGCAACCAACTAGATACTATTCACCTTCCAATGGCTAACTAGTTTACTTGATTTCTAACCACTTGGTTGCATGGGCTTGCATGCAATACTACTCCTTGTATTATTATTCTTCCACCAATGCTTGTTATTCAATCTTTAATTCGTATCGTATCTTGATTAATCTCTCGTAATAATATTTTGTCGCGTAGAGGTTTCCCCTATAATTCCTTAAGTACTTAATTATGTAAATTCCTCGAATGTCCATAATTCCTCGTCATAATTCTTAATAAATCCTTTAATACTCTAACCATTCTCAAATCCCAAGTTTTATAAATATTACTAAAAATAAGACTCTTGCCTTCACAATCTTCTTTTATATCTTACATAATAAATGCAACAACGCAGTTTCTCAGACAATCAATTCTATTAATCAACAGGGATGACTAGAAAGGTTCCATAATGATAATGTCACAAGATATTAAATAAAAGGAAATATTACCAAAAATTAGGGTTCTTACACTTCAGAACAACAATTGCAACACAGTTGTCACGTAATGCAACGCTTCTGCCACGTCATCAAATGCCACATCAGTACATGTGGGTCCCACTTCTGCCACATCAACAATTGTGGGACCCCCCACTTGCCATGTCAGCAATTGTGGGCTCCAGCCACGTCACCTTTTGGGCCCCACACTGCCACGTCAGCATTTATTTAAAATTAGAAATTAGCTAATGCAACATTTCAGAACAGCAAATGCAACACTGTTTTAAACTAATGCAACGCTTCTGCTATAACGCCCTTGAAAATTTCGTATTTATAAATATTATTATTTAATATTAAATGTGGATTATGTGATGTGAAATTTTTTTTACATTAAATATATGTGACGTGGTGTTTACATTTTTATATGATAATTTAGGTGTGCCGTGTAAGTCCGTGTATTTTTAATTGTATTTTGACGATTACAATTTATTTAAATCATGCGTTATTGATCTTCGGAAAATTTTATAAAATCATCGGAGTATTTAAAAATTCCAAAATTTTTATGTTATCCTATTTATAGTATAATTTAGTTTTTAAAATTATTGGGTGAATTATTTTGGGTGTTTCAGTATTTTAAAATGATTTTAAGAGTTTTATTTCATTTAAAGCGTTAAAACTTGTAAAATTCATATTTAATTCATTTTTTATTTTAAAAATATTTTAAAAATATGGGGGTGCTCGTAATTTTATACTCTTTATTTAAAAAAATGAAAAGTTTTATTTTTCATTACTTTTACATTTAATTTCAATTTTTGGAAAGATGTTTAAAATGTTTTTAAAATAGATTTTAGCATTGTTAAATTTACGATTTTGCACTATAGTTCTTAATCACAAATATCTGAGTCTCCAGATTGTTCTCGGTGGTTCATTTTTGCTCCAATCTCTCAAACTCTCGACTCTCTACTCTCTCTCGCTCATCCATATCTCTCTAACCCTTTCTCAATTTTTCTCTCGAGAAACTCCCCTCCTTTCCTCTATTCTTCTCCAAATCGGTGTGTGTGCATAAACAGTGGGTGTGGGTGTGTTCTGCTGATGGTGAGAGTGTGTGATGTGTGTACTCAACTGTTGTGTGTGTATGTATATATCGCTGCCGTGTGTGTGCGCAAAATCAGCTGGGTATTGAAGTCTTGATGTTTGTTGATGATTAAAGGTTGAATAACTGCTTAGCTATCATTCTATGTATAATCTGGGTTTCTTTGTTTTCTTTTTGAATATGAATTAGTTATATTCTTGGTTGAAGTCGATTTACTTTGTATTTGAATTGATTGGTTGCTGTAAGTGACATTACAGCTATAATTCTCTGAGTTATAAACTTCTGATTTATTCAGTGAATTGAGATTGTTGGATTGAGTGATGAGTTGATGTTTAAGTGTAGTGTTAGTTTTGTAAGATTGTAGTAAATTGAGAAGATGCTGGGTGTGTGGTATGGGGTTGTTCTATTGTGTGTGTTGAGGTTGTGCGAATGAAAGGGAGTGCAGGGGCGTGAGTCTGTCCGTATGGAATGCTTGGGAATGTTGCAGGTACAGAGCGGGGAAAACCAAGAGAGAAAGAATGTGCAAGCTGGGTTCATTCTTGTGGGTGTATTTAAGTGAGTTGTTAGTGAAGGTGTGTATGTGGTTGTAGAGCTGGGGCAGTGAAGAGGTTGTGAAGCCAAGAGAGACTTAGAGAGGGTAAGCAAGGGAGAAGAGGAGAAAAAGTGTAAAGAGTACTACAATATGAGTGTGTGTATGTGTGTGAAAGTGTTTTTGTGAAGGCTGGTGGGTTCTAATTGTGTTGATCAAGAGGTGACAGATGAGGTATGGTTAGAAGAGGGTGTAAGGAAAATTATGTAAGTGTTTGTGAGTGTCAAATAAGGAGAACCGAGAGGAGTATGAAAATTTTGTGAGTCGTGTGTAAATATTTTTAGTATATGTATGATTATGTTGTAAGGTACTTAGGGCATGTTTAAACGATTATTAAAGTGGGTCATGTAAAATGTGTTAAGTATCAACAAAAGATACCATGCTATAAGTTGTGATTTTGTGAGTTAAAAATAAATTTTGATGTGCACTGTAATTGTCAAATATGTTAAAGGCCATCTTATGTTAGCACTTTTGTTAAATTAGGATTAATGGTGTTAAATGGTGGTCTATTTTGAGTATTCACATTGTTAAACATGTTACGTGTTTATGGGATCTTTATTGATTTTCGGTTGAAATTGTCAAAGGTGTACAATAGGGTACATTACCATAGTTTGGGATGACTTTAAATTCTGTTGACACGAAAGATTGCTCAATTGCTTGTCTGGATCGGTTGTAGTCCGACAGGTTAGGTCATATTTTAGAGGAGGTGCTGTCCAAATTTTGTTAAAATTGTTTTGTAATTCGTATAGTAATTCAAGAAGAATTAGTTGTAAATTGATATAATATACGTGTTAAAGTGTTAAGTGATATATGATTTATGTGATTATATATATTACTATTTTGAGAATGTGACTAATACATGTTATTTGTGTTAAGTGTACAGCATATTAGGATGCGTTTGGGTAGAACAGAGTTGGACGTTTATGATTATAGAGTAGTGAAATAATACTTTACCTGTATATAGGTACGAATAGGAGGACGGCTAAGAGCCAATGCACGCGTAGATGGAATATAAAGGATGAAGATAATTATCGGGATTGACGAGTGTGCTCATGTAGAGACAGACAAGTGATAAAGGAAAGACGGATGCGTGATCGAAGAAAGGTCAATGTATAAAAAAGGAGAAACTGATATAAAGTGAGTAAAAAATTGAGATATTGGAATTGGAAACTTCATGTATTGAGGCAAGTATACTAACCCTCCCTTATCGTTCAAGTGATGTGAATCATCTTGTGTTAATTATATATATTCCTTCGAATCCTTTCTTGCAATCATCTATACTTTTCATATTAGTCTGAAAGGTGCGAACCTGTTCTGTTAATTGTAAGGTTGTCTTCTAAATCGTTTTGCTAGTATGTGTACCCCTTGATTTGGTTTACGTGACATTCCCTTCAATTAATAAGTAATTAATTATTCTCAGATTAGTTTTAATTGTTATTCTCACCACCTATTGTTCAGGTGTTGATTCTTTTGATTATTTTTTCGCTATGAATTGTTATAAATTAATTCGAGGTTTAAATTGTCGTTGGAGCATGTGTTGCTCAATGATGGTTAAAACCGAGAATGACTTGAGATCTTATTTACTCAACTCATTATTGTCAGGCCGGTTTTGGCAGTTAATGCATGTAAATGCTTAGTCGACAAGAGTGAGACTTGAGTAATTGAGAATTTCTTAAATCTTCTCCTGAATTCAGATTTCCCCTATTCCATGATTCCTTATAAATTGCTGTGAATTTATAAAATCTTGACAATTGTTTTGTTCCTTAAATTATTGATGTTTTCCTTGTTGATATATGATTCGGTTCTGTTGAGCTTCAGATTCCTTTATTGCATGATTTCCTTATAAATTGTTGTTCAATTCTAGAATCTTAATGATTGTGATGTTCCGTAATTTGTTAATTATGTCTTATTGAGTTATTATTCTGTCTTGCTTAACTGTGCCATGCTTAGTTCAATATTTTCGCCTTGCTGCTTGCTTTCTTACATCAATTGCTGCCCTGACCCTCCATCATTTATCAATGCTCATAAAAGAAAAATGGTTTATTAATTAAAGATGATTTTAAAATTTCCTTATACTGGGCTGGTCTTTTGCCAGTGAGTTTAAGGACTGAAAAATGTTTTAAAATGTTTTTAAAGGTTTTATAGATTGGAGAAACGTAAGAGGCTGGGGGAGTGTCTAGTCCAGCATTTTTTTAGCGTAAGAGGCTGGGGGAGTGCCCAGTCCAGCATTTGAAAGGCCAATGTGTTGCCTAATTGGGAACCCAATTTCAAAGGTATGGGGACTTTACGGGCTGATCACCCGTAGTGTCTATAATCAAAAGAATAATCAAATTAACTTAAATGTTTTAACAAACTTTAGGAAAAGGATGTTTTGTTGATAGAATGGTTCAAAGGTAAGAAATGTTTTGAGAAAAAGTTATAATCCAAAGAAAATGGAGTATTTAGTCCTATGATGGAAATTGAGTTACTTCCTCGAGATATATTAATCATTGATATTGTTCATCAATGAAATGTTGATATATTGTTGTTTCACTATATTATTAACTTGCTGAGCGTTCTTTGGCTCACTCTTGCTTTATTGTCCTTTCCCTTTCAGTTAGAGTTAAGGAGTTGGATACCTGCGCATTATAATTCAACTGAGAGCGAGGGTGAATCCTTTAAAGGTTAGATACAGAGCCAGCAAGGGTATATTCTAATTTGCTTGCGCTATGGATTAGACGATATAGAGGTTTGTATTTGGATTAGAGATAGAAATTATAAAAATTTGTACAGCTTAGATTCTTGTTTCATACCATAACCTGGAATCGATCCTCGGTGAGGAATCGTTGGATGTATACACGTTTTGTTATTACTGGGGTTGTAGGTCCCATATCTGTACTCCGGACTTGTGGGACGTCGTCGTAGATTCCATATCTGTACTCCGGACTTATGGGACGTCACTTTTATTTACAGGGATTATTTATTTATTGTTGTTTGGGTGGCGCCAACATTTTGGTTAAATGGAATTTGGATTGGTCTGAATTACAGGTGGATAGTCCGATTAACGAATACTTCATGCCGAAAATTTCTAAAATTTGGGGGCGTTACATCTGCCACGTCAGCAAATGCCACGTCAGCACACGTGGGTCCCAGTTTTGCCACGTCAGCAATTGTGGGCCCCACACTTGCCACTTCAGCCAATGCCATGTCAGCACATGTGGACCCTACTTCTGCCACGTCAACTTTTTTTTAATTAAAAAATATCTAATGCAACGCCAGCTCTTAGTGTTACATTATGTAAAACACCGTGGGTCAAATGGAACACTAAATTATATGTAATGCAACACCAGTTCAAGTTCTGTTTCATTAGAGCCAAAATTCCATATCTAACGAAACACTTTCAGTGAAACACTTTCTAAAAGCGTTGCATATGAGCATTTATGGCGTAGTGTAGCGAATTAAGTTCCCTAGAACTTATCTCTCGAATAGCTTTTTAGCTTTCGATCTTTTTATTACAAATATAGAAAAGTTCATGTCGAATTTTCTATAGAATTTGTAATAATTAGTTTGGTCATCAAACCTTGTAATTTGTACCCGTGTATTTAGACACACCCCTCCAAGTTAATATAATTTTACATTTAACTTGAATATTGGCTTCGTTTTATTCCGCATCGAATTGTTTAAAAATTAATATACACACAAAGAACAATTTCGATAAAACGGTATAGTTTGTATCCAACCCCCCTTCTACAAACTATTTTGGACCTAACAATTGGTATTAGAGCCTTTTGATTGACCCACAAATCAAGATCCTTATTTTTGTAGTTCACCAATTGGTTTTCGAGTTTGTTGACCCATACAAACATCAAATCCGGTATTAGACCAAAAAGTCAACTCCTCTTATTTTCAAATTTTTAACTTTCAAAAATTCAATTCTTGAGATTTTTGAACTTTAAATAATTTGAACTTATTTTTGGATTCTTAACTTTCAAAATTTTCAGTTTTGAGATTTTTGAATTTTAAATAATCTAAATTTATTTTCGAATTCTTTAACCTTTAAAAATTTACAATTTATGATATTTTTTATTTTTAAACAACATGAGTTTATTTTCAATTGTTAACTAACTTGAATTTATTCTCAAATTGTTTAACCTTCAAAAATTTTCATTTTATGATATTTTTGATTGTTAAATAATCTTAACTTATATTCGAATTTTTTAATTCTTGAAATGATTAATTCTTGGAAATTTTGATTTTTAAACAACTTGAGTTTATTTTCAAATTGTTTAATTCTCAAAATTTTTAATCCTTGATACTTTCGAATTTTAATTAACTTGAATTATTTTCGGATTCTTTAACTCTCAAAAATTTTCATTTCTTGAGATTTTTTTTATTCTTAATTAATTTGACTCTTATTTCGAATTTTAATTAATTTGAACTTATTTTCAGATTCAATGTGACTTATTGGTTTTTCTGAAGCAGGAATGGAATAGGTTTTAGTGGACGAAATTTTTCTTGAAGATTTTAGTCAACTCTAGTGATTCAATGATATACAAACACTTAGTGGATATCCCCGATGCTAAATCAAAAACACTTAGTGGTTTGTGCCAATTGTATATATCTTTCAAGAAATCAACAGAGTTTTTGGAAGAATAGAATCAAGGAGGTTTGAGAATGGACTAGACCGCAAACATCTCATTCAGAAATAATGATGGAACCTCAGAACAGACATGAAGAGTTACTAATTCAGAAGTAGTACTAAAGCTACATCCAGGGATCAGGCCTATCTATTCTGCAACAAAAAACTCTTCAGGATATAGTTCAACTTCAAGAGGTGGTTACAAGACTGAGATGGTGGAAAGAAACAAGACTTGATAGTTGCACTTATGAAAAGCTTTATGTGATAAGTAACTATCAAGGTGTGCAACACAGTACAGAATTCTGACAGATAAGGATGAATAGGGATTCATTGAATGAGATGAAACAAAAGAATCAGTGCAGAACTTATATTGCTACAGGAAAGAGTTGGGATCGATCAGACGATGATGTGAAGAACTTAATGTCTTAATGAATATCTTGCTTTCATAGAAATCTCTGATGATGAGAAGAACTTAATGAATATCTTGCTTTCACAGCAATCTCTGAAGATGATTCACCTCACATGTCTCAGGTATCAATTCTTCGAACTAATTTAATATGTAATTCTCAGAAATTCAATGCATGTTAAGATTTTAGTTTTTTATTGTTATATCTTTGGTTAGAAGATCTTAATATGTGGATGAATATTTGTTGAATTTGATTAATTGCAATAGTGAGTTAGAAGTGTTCCTTAGATAATATCTCCTAATTCTTAAATGCTATATGTCTAGCATATAAGTCCTTTGATTAAGCTAGTTTCAGGATCCCCAATAGAACAAGATTTTCTTATTCATTCTGAACTGTTTGTTAAGGTTTACAAAAAGTTTAAAAGATGGATTGATTACCTAGGATGTTTGTAGAACACAAAGTTGTATCTAATACTTACTTAGGTAATACAGACTATTAGCTGGTATATAACAACATCCTTGGACTGGATAGAATTAGTGATTACTTATTAATTCTTCTATTCCAACTGGTTTTAGAAAATTCTTGTATATAGGTTAACTGGATTTTCCAAATGCATTACATGTCATAGTTTGCACGTTTTAAATGTGTGATGGTTTGATTGCTATATGAATGCTATGTTTGCTGTTACCACTAATGCATACATGTCATAGTTTGCATGTTTTAAATGTGTGATGGTTTGTATGCTGTATGTATGCCATGTCTGTAGATTACTCTATTAACAGAGATATCTCTAATCCATCTGGACCCAAGTATATCTTGGTACCAAGAACTTTTTATCCATTTATGAATGTAGGGCTTAACAGGTTAATCGATTATGCATTATTATTGATTTATTCAAAGCATATCATCGAAGAAAGAACTCTGCTATCAAATGTGAATGTGAAGACAGGCCAAGTGGTTCTTCCCATGGAGACAATAGCAAGGATATGACCCAGGGTCATGGCTATTCAATAGCTAGGAATGTTGTCAGTAATAAAGCATCTTTAGAAGATGAGAAGCCTACTATTCGAGGAGTAAGGAAAGAGAACTTTTTTGTAGTTGACATGGAATCTCAGTCAAAGGTGAAGTCAACAAGGTTTAATCTAAAGCTTCATCAGACATGAGTTCAGCTATGACATAAGGAGCTCTCTCACCTGAATATCAAATCAAGAGATTCTTTCCTGGAAATCAAATCAGTAAGGGAGACTGCCTCATCTGGAATTAAAGCAAAATAAAATTATGAGGCATATCCTAAAGAGAAGTAAAAGAAGCATCACACAGAAGTTCTACATCAAAGAAAAATATACTTTAGTGGTGATGACTGATGACTTCTCTCAACAAATAAGTTATTGTTCAGACAATCTGAAGACAAGACACCACTGTTGGTGATTGATCACATCTACAAGATTAGAAGGAAGCAAAACTGACTATGACAACTTGGAGTCCAGATTATAGGACCTATCAATTAGTGTTCTAGATGATTTCTGCACCTTCAAATGTATTAATACTGAAGCAGTCAACAGTTTGCTACTGACATGATTAAACCCTGATCAGTATGAAATATAGGAAGACCCCACAAGTTATGAAGGAAATTGTTTGCAATGATAAATGAAAGTGAGCATCTTGGCAATCAGCTAATGCTCAAGAGGATAATTTCCTTGGTTACTCAATGGAGCCAACAGCCTACAGGGTGATTGTTATTAATCAACAGAAAGTGACTGAAAGTCTTAGTGATGTTCAACAACTTCTAGCTCCCAGCTATCAATGGTGATGATTATTCAGATCCAACCAATGTGAAACATGGAGAATCTTCATGTAAACCAAACAACAACTTAGGGGGAGCAATAGAAGGATCAACAAGTCAACTTAACACCACATTGAAAATCAAAGGACACTATGAGAACATGTCTGCCAAGACAAAGAGTGTTAACTCAATTAACTCTTTGTCCTAGTTCTTAGTGTTCCTAATGGTGAAAGTAAAAGACTAGTAGAGCTTCAAGTACCAATTATTATTTCTTCAGTTTTCTTTTAGAAGAAACTAAGAAAGCTACAAAGGCTCTGAAAGATCCAAATTGAGTGATTGCAATGCAAGATGATCTCAATCATTACAAAAGGCAGATTGTAGGGAAGCTGGTATCTAGACCAAAGTACAAGGTTGTATTTGGTACAAGGATAACCAGAAGTCTACCTGGATGATGTCAAGGCATTGTTATGAGGGACAAGGCCAAACTGGATGCTAGGTTACAATTTGATCAAACAGTATATCTGACAAGAAGCACCAGTGACAAGACTTGAGGATATCAGGCACCTGCTGCACATTCATGATTATAATGGACATCTGGACCTACTGAATCTGGATGCTAGAGGAATGTGAAAAGTACACTCCTAGTTGGTGAGATAATGGAAGATCTCTACAGGTTAGTATGAACTGGTATCGTCACTCAAGCAAGCATGGAAGACATGGTATGACACCTTAACTATAAATGCAAATCTAAACATATCCTAACTTACCCCTGAAGTGGAAGTAACCTATTAGACTAGAGGTCAATAAGGGAGTAACTGTACTTGTTACAGCAAATAAGGATACGAGGGATAGAAAACCCACAGCTCTACCTCTCAAGGAGAATAGATATATACTAATTGAGGTATCTGTAAGCTCGCCTGCATTCTCTTAAAAGGATGCAGAGCTGGAAATGGCACTAAAACAGTCTCTGGATTCATTCTCTCAACAGGATGAGTCTATTGAAATTCGCCTGTCAGCCAGGGCATCTGTTGGTAAGTCACTACTTCATACACAAGACTAAAATACTTCCTATGCACAAAGTGAGATTGCACACACTAAGGATGAATTGACGGAAACAACTAATGCTCCGACCATATTACGGTTAGGATTATAAGTTGAAGGTTCCTCAAAGAACCAAGAGTCTTCACAGACCTCGAGAGAAGGCTTTGATCCCTAATGCAAAATCTTTCAGGATCACTGTCTAACTCCCTAGAGGGAACATCTCTGGATCCTGCGGGTATCGGGTCCGACATAGGTGCGGATCGGCAACTTGTTGACTGTGATTCAGATTCACTTGATGAGCTAAACAAGGAGATGTCTTCACCGACATTAGAAGGAAACATGATCTTAATTCTAAGTTTTGATTTCATTGTTTACTTTCCCAGAATTCAATTCTGAAACCCACAAAAGGGAAAATTTTATCAAATTGTAGATTATGACTCAGATTCGTCTGACGAGTCCAACAAGGATCAGGGATTTGAAAAATCCCATTGCACCACCAGTGACCTCTCTAGAAGGGGCTATGGTGAATTTTCCTTACAGGTACACATGGATGTTGGAGCTATGAGAGATTAGAATGATAGACTAGTGGACATGAGTGTAAACACTTAAGAGATGAGAGAAGATCACTCATTTTAAGTGATATGAGTGGAGAGATGAGTTAAACACTTGTGAGGTACACGAAACAGAATCACACACTCACAGTGAGGAAGAAAGATAAACACCAAATCCCATTCCCTATTTCCCAAACAAGGTTCAGTTACAGCAGTTGGGAGATATAAGGAAATTGTCGTGAGATTTGGTTGACAGGATGATCAACAGCGAGACCATTTTTTAATGTATAAAGGGTAAAGTTGATCAGTCTACATACTTCTATTCAAGAAGTCTTCATGAAAAATCCTTCAACACAAGCAAAGCTTCTTTACTTTATTCCAGTAGTCAATGGTAGATGTATGAAGAATCTGTTGTACTAAAGTAAGGGGTAAGTTATAATTGAAAATATGGTATCATCTAATTTGCATTTGGATGTTTGCTAATTGAATGCTTGGAGGATTACTCAACTAAGGGGGAGAGATATATTGAAGAAGATATACTCAAAGATTGCCTTAGTAAGAGATACTCAACTAAGGGGGAGATTATAAGCTTACCTTAGTGAGGGGGAGATTTTCTATCTAAGGGGGAGAGATATGAAAAAAACATATACCTTAGAAAGGGGGAGTATTCACCTTGTCAAGGGGAGATATAAGTATTCACCTTGTCAGAGGGTGATGAAAAGTATTCACCATTATAAGGAGGAGACATATCACCTTAGGTTGGGAGACAAAAGGAAGAAGAGAAGTGTGAAACGACAAATAAGAATTCTTCAGTATGTGTTTAAAAATCATATTCTTTACCACTGAAGAATTCCAAGTATTTGCAGATAATGTTCAAAGTCAGATGTAAAGGGTTATCAGGCAGATATGTCGAGAAATGAAGATGAGTTACTTAATGAAGATCAGTTCAGTGCTAGAGGAACAATCATCTATCATTTCATCTACTGAGATTCTGGAAATGTTATATCTAAACTAGAAATTTTTTTATGTATTATTTACTATAGTTCTTTAATTCTTTATCTTCTTCTTGTTTTTAGTTGAGTTATCCTCTAGGAATTTGTATGTTAATGTTTAACAAACAAATAGGGGGAGATTGAAAGTCATATGTTTACCCTATTTGTAAACATCGAGGATTCAACTCAACTTAAACAAGAATGTAATAGTAAATAATATATGTACTGTCACAGGGATCTCAAATGCTTAACTGTCAAGAGAAAGAAGACAAAGTCAATTTACCGTTTTGAGTTATACTACACTTGAAGAAGTTCATTCAGTTGATCAAGCGTCAGTGGAGTAATCAAGACAGTGGGTTCTATTTATAGTGACAAGAGGTTCCTATAGTGGCAGAATACAGATTATAAAGGTTTGAAAGAGAGTGAAGAAAAGGAAGAAAGGAACCACAACTTTAAAGTCAATATATGAAGAACAATAATTGTGATTAGTCACTCATAAACCAGACCGTGCATCGAGTGTCAACATCATGCAGTGGTAGTTTCTTTATTCACTTCAGTGGTTCAAGCTATCAAGACTGGCTAAGGAATAATCTTTGTGGAGGATCAAATTTATCAAGACATGGAAGACCACAAGGGTTATGCTATCAAGGAGGTGTATTAATTCTCTCTTAATTGATTAAATCATTTGGTTGATTTATTTGATAAATTAATTCTATCAGAATTAATTTATTTTGTAAATTAATTAAAAGGTTAATTAAGTTGAAATTAATATAATTATCAAAGGATGATTAAGAGAAATGAGAAGAGAAAAGGAACCACATCTTAGAGTCTAAATGAAGACCAATAATTGAAGTTAGTCGCTTATGAAGCAGACAGTACATCAAGCGTCAACACAGATTCGGTGGTAGTTCTTTATTATTTTCAGTGGTTCACAGAGTTAAATTGATTATCTAATGATTTAATTTAATTCTCCTTTAATTGATATAAATCATTTTAGTTGATTTAATTAATAAATTAATTCTGAAAGAATTAATTTATTCATTAAATTAATTATTATATCAATTAAATCTAAATTATCTTAATTAATCATTAAATAATTAAATGTTCTAAAATGACTTAAAGGAAAGATTTATAGAGGCTGCACTACTTAAGTCATAACCAGCAGGAATTGAATCTAAGTCATGTTACTTAAGTCATTCTGATTTAAGTCATGTTGCTTAAGTCATTCTGATCTAAGTCATACTGTCTAAGTCATTCTGATCTAAGTCATTCTGATTTAAGTCATTCTGATCGAAATCATTCTGATTTAAGTCATTCTGTTCTAAGTCATACTGTCTAAGTCATTCTGATCTAAGTCATTCTGATTTAAGTCATTCTGATCTAAGTCATTCTGATTTAAGTCATTCTGATCTAAGTCATTCTGATTTAAGTCATTCTGATTTAAGTCATACTGCTAAGTCATATCAGACAGAAGATTGAAGCCATATGACCTGCTAAGTCATACCGAAGCTAGTTGCTGTTAAGTCATGGAGAAAGCTAAGTCATACCGACATAAAATATCAAGGCTCAGACAAAGTCATGGTCACTTGGCTATAAAAAGAAAAGAAAGAGATAGAAGACAGAGCAGACATACACGAACAACTTCACACTCTTGTTTCAACAGAAGAAAAAGAGAGACCAAGAGAAAATGGTTCCGAGCTTCTAATTTAATTCTTGTAAATTATTTCTAACTTGTATAGTTAAATCTAAACCACGAGAAACAGTTTACTTGTACTATTGGAACTTTTTAGCGGATTAAGTTCCCTAGAACTTATCTCTCGAATAGCTTTTTAGCTTTCGATCTTTTTATTACAAATATAGAAAAGTTCATGTCGAATTTTCTATAGAATTTGTAATAATTAGTTTGGTCATCAAACCTTGTAATTTGTACCCGTGTATTTAGACACACCCCTCCAAGTTAAATATAATTTTATATTTAACTTGAATATTGGCTTCGTTTTATTCCGCATCGAATTGTTTAAAAATTAATACACAAAGAACAATTTCGATAAAACTGTATAGTTTGTATTCAACCCCCCTTCTACAAACTATTTTGGACCTAACATTAAGTTTTGTTTTGGAAATGTGGTATATTTAAATGTGCAGTATTGTGGGTTTCTATAATTTTTATTATATTAATATATTCAAAATATTTGCATGGGTCACGATCAATTTTTCGAATACATATTAAAAATTCATAAACATTTATTTCTAACGGCCGTTATAAATAATTAGATTGTCTCTCAAAAAATGTTGCATGTTTCAGCGATATGAGAAAGGATCACTATTGTGCAAGATCCATTAAACAAACGTAGTTATGATAAAGGAAAACTTTCATCTAATCTAGTTTCCTATGTGTTTATCCGGTATCATTTTTACAACTTTTATGTACTTTTATTAGTGAATTGTATAGAAATAAGACATTATCAATCAACCAAACAAATCCAATATATCTCGTTCTTAGAGTAAGATATGACTGTTAGAGTTTATGGTGATTACCCTCAGGTTGTTTTTGGTGATAACTTAAAATGTGTATATTCAGTTTGGTAGTTTGTACGTTGAATTTTTTATTCTTTTCTATTAGAATATGGTATATTTAATATTAGTTTTCTTTTACCCATAAATAAAGAAGGAAAATTGATTTGATCTCATGGTACCCGATCCGAAATCTAAAATTTTGGATATACCAAACCCGAATTTCTGGATTTAGGTTTAGATATAAATTTTAAACCCAGAATAATTTCGATTTACATTTGGATTTAAGTTGTACTGAACCGATATCCGATCCGAAACCCAAGCCACTATCGAAACCCGATACATAAATAATATATTTTAGATGTAAGATACATAATTTATTTAAAATTATTCAAGTATTTCATTAGAAATAACCAATACTAATTTAGTAATTAGAACTTCTATTTCTCAATCACAAATTTTATTGATATATTTAAGATGTAATTTTCTTTCCTTTACAAAAAATTTTCATTTGTGTTATATGCAAAGAATTATTTTTGTATCATATTTTAAATTTACTTAGTATGTTAAATCGTATAATATTTTACATTTGACTACTTAATTTAATTATTTTAATTTTTAATTATTGTATAAATATAATTAATATTGTTTACGTGTACCAATTATTTTAATTTTGACTAAATTATTACTAATTTTGGATACCAAAAAAACCAGATCTAATCCGAAATCCGACGAATTTAGTTTTGAATATTGAGTTTTGGATTTGGATTTATTTTTAAAATCCAAAAATATTAGGATATGGGTTTGGATTTTACAAAATTCAGATCAAACCTGTAACACCCTCACTTTACTATATTAATATACAAGCTTTTTATAAGTAAATAAATATTTTACAGGGAAATTTCAGAAAATTTTGACATGATGTATTCATAAATATAACTAACCACCTGTCCAAATCAACAAAATTAATCCAACTGTATCCAAATCTGCTCACCACATAATATTGACAAAATCATAAAAAAAATATAAATTCTAACTAACCAAGACCGCTCACAGGTCACAGTATGAAACAACTACTAATTAACTATTACAACCCGAATCCGAATAAAATAATATACAATTTCTGTGAATAAATAAGGTCACCGTCTAACTAGATATTCAACCCTGACTAGTTCCCAACCACTAACCAATGAGAATCTGTAACCCGAACGTCTCCTCTCGCTGCCTATAGAGCAATACCAACTGATCACTAGATCCTCTGATCATCTCTAACAACTGGAGAAATAAACAGAAACAAGAGTGAGCCAACAATGCTCAGCAAGTGCAATAGTGATAGCAATTTTAAAATAAATATTGACAACTCTGATAAACAAAAGGAGTTTCACCTCATTACTAGAAAGGATCAGTGAGATCAATTTTTTTTAGATTGCCACAAGAGCCAACAATTCACCATTTATAATGTGCAACAGAAACTAGAAATGATAAAAGTTCTGATATCAAAATATTACTGAAGCGGACTTCCAAAGAGTCAAGAACTAACATCTCAATCGCAGAATATATATTAGAATTGGAATTTTTATTTATTTTAAAAAAACATCAAAGTTAGGCTGCTGATCAGTCAGCACTAACCCGGACAAACGCACACAGCAATGTCCTAGGACAAACGCGCACAGCAATGTCCTTAATTGGATCCATGGCACATATTGGCCTTAACTTCCGACCAAAATAAGGTCCCACCCCGAAGGGTTTTATGCCCCAAGGGCCACATTTAAAAACATTTCCAATTCTAAATCATCCACACTAGGTGTCGGGACAATCGACAACCTTTGATCTCCAAACAACTGGAAACTCACATCTAGAATAATAACTCAAGATTAAGAGTTAATAAGAAACAACAACCTCATTTAGTATCGACAAGTTCGATACACTACAGGGAGCAAACGAACAATCAAGATTTTTAAAAGATATCGACAAGTTCGATACCAACTAGGGTGGAGAATATAAAGAATGACAATTCGAATAGGTATCGACAAGATAGATATGAGTATTGAGGAACATTGTCATTAACTTGATTAAAGAGTAAATCGACTTGGGCAAAGATAAGAGATATAAATTGCAACCAGATTATCAACATATGAAATTCTACGCTAGAGGGAGGACATAGGCAAGCCCTACGCTTTTAAGAAAATTTTCAACACATTGCAAGGCTTAACTAACATAAACGATTAAAGTAGTTTAAACGATTATTTGTTAAATAATTTCAGGATAGTTAGTCGCAAATCAATTTGAAGGAAACATTTCCATAAAGGGGTCCACTGGAGAAATTATGTGAAAAATCAAGAATTTTATTAACAGGTATTCGTGGAAATTTTAAACTTGGATTCTCTCTATTTAGAACGTCTTTTAAACATTTTTGAAGAAAATAAAAGAAATAGTATTCAGTTGAGGAATCCAAAGTCATAGCTTGAGTAAAGTATTTTAGCGGGAAAGATTATATTTAAGGTTCTTTTAAAAACTTGGTATTCGAATTAGAGGTAGGGAAAATAAACATTTCCATGCTAACTAGGAAGTATAGCATTTTCTAAACACATTTGACCAAACTACATTACACGACAAGAGGAATGAATTGCATCACTTGAAAGATAAGTGAAGAGGAAACACTTGCCTCAACTTACGGAGTTCTCGATCCTAATCATGGATCTCTAACTCAACTTCTCGCTAATCTCCACACTTTTCGTGCTGGTCTTCTTACTCGGCTCTACTTCTATCTTTATTTCATACTTTACTAACTCCACGCCAGCACACCCGTTGACTTGATAATTATTCCTCTGTTTGACTTTCCGCTTACCCGCACTGCTCTTAGCCAAGTCTCCTACCCGAACCTTTACAATGTCAAATACAGTTTCAATACTAATTCAAGCAAAACCTTATCGTTGGCTCTATTCTACCCATGCGCGTCCTATAACGCTTACATATACAATAAATATAGACATATGCATTCATATTCACATAATAGTCTTACTATACTCAACTAAGTCACATAAACACAACACATAACCATTTCAAAACAATACAACCACTTAATATTTAAAACCACGATATATTCTCGAAATAATCCATCGCCACATATAATTAAATCCTTAGAAATCATAACATACTTTCAAGCATTGAAATCAAATAATTTAAATAAACTTTTAAATAAACTTGCAGGGGATTTTTAGAAAATTTCGGCATGAAGTATTCGTTTATCGGACTATGGGCACAGCCCCTCAATATCAATCAAAAACAATTCAACCCTGCTTTTACAAAAATAAAGCTGCCTCAACTTGCAGCAACATAAAAGTAAACAATTAATGAAAAGTACCCGCCCGTACATGCGGCAACTAGCACATAAGAAATTTATATTACACTACTACTTACGCTACACCAATGATCGTATTTCTCACGCATTTTAATGATACACGTGACAATCAATCATTGATGTTCGTAAGCCCTAGGAAACAACCCCTAGCACTAACTATTACTTACGTTATATCAATGATCACATCATTCAAGTATATTAATTATACTCGTGATAGCTAATAATGGATATTCGTAAGCCCGAGGAACTAGTTGAAGAGAATTACACAAGTCCTTAAATATTGACATTTAAGACTTGTGACCTCATTACAACTCCTCGCAGATAAACACATAATAAAATAACATACAACATCATAGTTAGTAAAACCATCAAATATTACGACTCGATTTATACCATCTAGCATTTGTACAATTATACAACTTAGGCAATTATATAATTCCTTTATCAAACCACTTGACCACATATAATTCACCACCAGGAATTTGACAGATAAGTACTCAACAAATACAATCACTTGACCTGTAACACTTAGCACATAGACAATTACAATTTGCATTTAGCACTTAGCAATTACCATTTGAAAATAACTCTTACATCATGTTATCTTGCCAACACAAGTCAAGAACAGTGCCTTAAAACAATTTTCCAAACATTGACATTTATATGAAATTTCAGTTTTAACGTTCTCCGCTTAACCTTTCATAACTCAATAACCGTAACCTTAAATAATGCAAGGTTTTCGCGTACGTAAATTAGAAACAATAGAGAACATCTGTCTTAAGGAACAATCATCAAAACACGGGTGTAAATGCCTCAATTCTTCTGTCCAAAACAGGACAGTTACTATATACTCTTCATTGTCACTGAACTACGTTTTCTTTTACCTTAGCTCCTTATCCACATGTTCTAAAATTACCAAAATTTACAGAGACCATAATTAGACCTTTCTCTACAACTTTCGTTCTTTGGCCAACCAACAATAAAGGCCATAGCCTCCTCAAAAACGCTTGTCAAAACAAAGCAAAAAATCTGGGAATCAAAATCACCTCTGCGCAGTCTTGGTTCAAACATTTTTCATAAATCGAAAAATTCATCTTTTCCAATGAAATTTTTACATCCCCCTATTAGTTGTTATATACATCTCTCATAGAATTTTCAGGACTTAACTCGCTCTTTATCATACAAAAACACCTTCACAAAGTCGAGATAACACTGCAATTCGTGTGTCTCTGCACCTCTTTACTAATAAATTCATAACCCCCAACTTACATATCTATAAATCTTGACATTTTGCATGGAGCTACTACAAACTACAAGCAACAATTTTCATGTACAAACTTTAAGCTAATTCGGAGTTCAAGGGAACAGAATTTACCGAGTAAAGTGGCGTAGCTGCTGTCTAGGAGCACTGCTTCATCTTCTTCCTCTCTCTCTCTCTCTCTCTCCCCCTCTCTCTCTCTCTCTCTCTCTCTCTCTCTCTCTCTCTCTCTCTCTCTCTCTCTCTCTCTCTCTCTCATGCCCCGCTGCTACCGTTGCTACCGCTGCTAGCCATCGTCTTCTCCTTCCCCCACCTCTACACATACTCACACACACACCCACCCTTACATACACGTACACACACACACACACACATATGTATATCTCATCTAATTGGTTTAATATTTCCCCCAATTGAATTCCCCATTCTATTCTTCTTCTCTCCCCCCCCGGTTCTAGAGGTTTCCCGACTGTTGTGTGTGTGATTGTGGTGTTATTGGGCTTGGCCCAATATAATTATATGACTACACCTTATCCGGGCCCAAATACAGCATTCCTCATTCGGTTTTAAAACTAATACGTAACTTTCATAAATCGAAATTAAATATAAAATTCGGAATATTACACTTTTCATTTTTAAAATAAAGAATATAAAATTACGAACACCCACATATTTTTAAAATATTTTTCGGATCAAAAATGAATTAAATATGAATTTTACAAATTTTGATCCTTTAAATACAATAAGACTCTTAAAATCATTTTAAAATACTCAAACACCCGAAATAATTCATCGAACAATTTTAAAATCTCAATAAATATATAAAGATAATATCACAAAAGATTTCCTGATTTTTAATTCCTCCGATAATTTTATAAAATCTACAGAGGATCAAAATGCATGATTTAAATATATTTAAATCCTAAAAAAATATAAATAAATCACACAACCTTCACAACTTCCCCCAAATCATCATATAAACACATAAGCATCAATTCACATACATTCCACCTTTAAAACAATATTCACATAATATAATTTATAATAAATAAATATTAAAAAAATCGAAATTTTCTAGGTCGTTATATCCTTCCCCCCTTAATAGGATTCTGTCCTCAGAATCAATCTTAAGGACACGAGTAACAATTCCCGTTAAACATCTTACTTCCACTTCCCAGGTTGCACTTTCAACTCAAGGATTCCATCACAACCTCTCATACTTTTATAAGCTCTTTCCATGAGCCTTCAATTCCCGTAAGAACCTTAAGCTTTGGTTTTCGAACCTCTAACGTTCATCACACGTGAACGAATAACTTTCCACGAAAATCAATATGTCTTTTCCGCACAATGAACTATACTCTGCATTAAAACTATATTACCGCGCCAACCCCTCGCAATAATATGACCGTACAATTTGCCTATATTTATAACGACCTACACTTGGTATAGTTTCCCACGCTTTACTTATAACCACACGATTTCAAATAGAATTTCGAGAAAAGAATCTCAAGAAATCCTCTGATCGCTTCCAATCCACTTTTCAAGTACTGTGTTAATTGAGAAGGGAATAATTAAAAAGTTTCTTTCTTTCTTTAGTCCTAAAATTTTACCGAGTACCCAATCGGAAACTTAGCATCATTTCGTCCATTCTTAGTCGCATTCTCGAAATCGAATACTATAACCAAACACTTACGTCCTTAGATGCACATCAAGCAAAATTTAATTAACAACTCGATTCTCAATCTTATAAAATAGTCTGGGTTGCTCAATCTTTTGAAACATAGCCTCGAATATTTGTAGCCTTGATCATTTACAGCTCTTGATAACTAACATACTCGTCACCTTGACTGTGACTTCACTCGAAACAAGAACAAGATTGAAATATCCAATTTATTATAAATTTCCCGAGGTCACAACTTCACTCGATACTATTCAAGAAAAAATTCTTCATAATTTCCAACAAGCTCCTTCCACTTAACATGCATCATCACTCATTTACGCCTCCTAAAACGAACCTTCCTCAGATAAAATTTTGAGAAAAAGAATATCGAGAAATCCTCAATCATTCTTACTCCTCTTTCACGTGCAATATTACTTGAGAAGGGAATAATCGGAAAACTTCTATCCATCCTTCATCTCATCGTTTTACTGAGTAACCGTTTCGAACTGCTGACCATTTTCCTTAAATTATATATATCTTATTCGTAATACACTATCTCACGTCCTCTGAAATCAACTTTCGAATCACCACTCTGCATACTTGACGAGTCTTCGAATTTGACCCTACACATTACATTTCAACATTTAACACTACTCACATTAATCACAAAATCATGACTTTCGAAATTCACATTAAGATCCTCGTGCCAATTTTTTTTCCTTTTCATGGAAACTCTAAAATCGCTCTCGATTGATTTGCTTAATCGTTCAGACCTCTATGTCTACCTTCCAATCTCAAAACATCGCCTTTTTCCTCCTCACAATTCAAGATCTCATTTTCTTGTCCTCGCAATTCACTTGTGCTTCGTTGATGGGGAATAAATCCAATCCTAAGTTATATTTAACTCCTTATTATAGTCATCACCATCCACTTCCTGTCAACTTCCTTCATGATCGTATTAAATTTTTTTAAATTCTTACTAATCACAAAGACAGTCCTGTCACTTTCTTCAAAACTTCCACCAAGATTAATATGATACTATTTTCGACGAAATTCCCATCTTCCCAAGCTCATCACTTATAGCTTTAACTTAAGACGCAGCTACTTGTCACCACACTGCCTTTCTAATTACAGTCACAACTTCCCACATTTATCTTAATAAAATCTCTAGGGATTCTACTCCCGAAATCTTATTTTCTGATCATGGGATCTCGTTAATTTCTGCTAATTCTCATTCTATAGGTAACTATAGTGCCCTTTCTCTTCTAACTCCACATCGTCGGGATTCCGCATTCTTTTCTTCATTGAATTTTATACATCTGCTATTTACTCACTCCTGGAAACTTTCTGGTTTCTCTGCCTTCCTCCTTATTGACATTTTATTCCATCTTGGTCAACTTTCCACCATCCTTGATAATCATGACTTTCTTAAAATTGGCCCGCATAAGTTATTTTCTTCATACAGTCACCTTAATCCTTACCCCTCACTCTGTCTTATTTCTTCTTAATAATTCTTACAAACTTTTTTGTTCTGTTTCACTATGATTTATCCAAGTTAGCCTTCTTGATTCTAAAGTCTTATGTTTAATGACGGATTCGAAACATTCCAAATTTTATGACATTCCATTTACTACCTCTGCCATACAAAAGATGTTTACAATTAACCTTCCTTCAGCATTGTACAACTTATTTCCAATATCTCCATTTCCATTCTCTTTTCGCCTTTTAACAATATTTGCAATCATACATTCTTATTTATTGTCATTCTTATTAGCCTCAGACCTTGTTCATGCTTTATCGGTTCAATAAATATTCCAATTTGACACTACATCTGTCTTAATCACCGAATTCTTAAACTTGCATAACCCATTCTTCGTCCATGCAGTTATAGTTCTATCATTTAAGACTTCGTCACGTCTATCTTCGCATATCTTCATCATTAAGAATTTTTTTTGAAACATCAAATTTCTGACAAAGGAAGTTAATAAAATGAATAGGCGTCAATATGAATATAGACTGAGTTTATTTAACAAAGCTTATATAAAGGAATTTAACCGAGAGATCAATATGATCTTTTGAACTATTATCAGGTTGTATTTGTCACTTGGTTAACCACCACAGTACATAAAGATGGCCAGTCTTTAGTACCTTCATGACAAACACAATCAGTGGCGTCCCACTGGACTTCTATCACATAGATAAGATGTCTCTGAATCCCTATCTTCATAGGTTGTTCATCTCAGCTAGAATAGAGAAAATCAAGCGTTCATGATAATGGAAGGGATTCAAGAGTTTCAAAAATTTTCAAGTAACGTCGGATAAATTATCCTTTGAAAGATATAGATATTTCTATAAGAATGGAATTGAATTCGAATAAGTCTGACATACCAAACTCATCATCGTTTGATGTATAATAGACTTTTCAATAGATGCTTCAAGGGTTGATCAAGCAAACATTCAAGAAATTCTTAATTATTCATAATCTCACTCTTGTCGACTAAGCAGTAATATACTTAGCTGCCAAACCGGCCTGACCATAATGAGTTGAATAAATAAGAAGATCTCAATTCATTCTCGATTTTTGAACCGTCACTGTGCAATGAATGCCTCAGCAACGATACCAATCGGGAATTAACTTAGGACGATAATTCAAAGAAAGAATAAGAAATTTCTTAAGCAGTGAATTTGAATGAATCGACGATTAAGGATACACAACTACGCTCAACTTCCAATTCTTGCATATAATCGCTTCCCACTTCGCATTCTTAACCTTCTCATACCATCTCCGAAACGTTTACATCGAAACTAAAATCGTTGAAAATTCTAGATTCTACGCAAAAATTTCGAGATAACGTCCCCCGAACTGATAGCTTCAGCTGCCCACTTAGCTTATGCCACTTCGGGTTCGTTGTTTCGCTCATAGCCCGATCCTTAAATGATTCGAACTTCTACTTACGCGATATGCCGAAAGACCGTTCAACGTCGAAACGCTTGCCGAAGTATCCTTTCGCGATCCTTATCCTAAGTCGTTCTACCCGACATCTATCTTATACACACACCCTAACCTTTCGATTATTATATCCCAAATTTCCCACCTAATTGTTTCAGTGACAGTGACCTGTAGCTCTGATACCAACTTGTAACACCCTCCCTTTACTATATTAATATACAGGCTTTTTATAAGTAAATAAATATTTTACAGGGAAATTTCAGAAAATTTTGACATGATGTATTCATAAATATAACTAACCACCTGTCCAAATCAACAAAACTAATCCAACTGTATCCAAATCATCTCACCACATAATATTGACAAAATCATAAAAAAATATAAATTCTAACTAACCAAGACCGCTCACAGGTCACAGTATGAAACAACTACTAATTAACTATTACAACCCGAATCCGAATAAAATAATATACAATTTCTGTGAATAAATAAGGTCACCGTCTAACTAGATATTCAACCTTGACTAGTTCCCAACCACTAACCAATGAGAATCTGTAACCCGAACGTCTCCTCTCGCTGCCTATAGAGCAATACCAACTGATCACTAGATCCTCTGATCATCTCTAACAACTGGAGAAATAAACAGAAACAAGAGTGAGCCAACAATGCTCAACAAGGGCAATAGTGATAGCAATTTTAAAATAAATATTGACAACTCTGATAAACAAAAGGAGTTTCACCTCATTACTAGAAAGGATCAGTGAGATCAATTTTTTTTAGATTGCCACAAGAGCCAACAATTCACCATTTATAATGTGCAACAGAAACTAGAACTGATAAAAGTTCTGATATCAAAATATTACTGAAGCGGACTTCCAAAGAGTCAAGAACTAACATCTCAATCACAGAATATAGATTAGAATTGGAATTTTTATTTATTTTAAAAAAACATCAAAGTTAGGCTGCTGATCAGTCAGCACTAACCCGGACAAACGCACACAGCAATGTCCTAGGACAAACGCGCACAGTAATGTCCTTAATTGGATCCATGGCACATATTGGCCTTAACTTCCGACCATAATAAGGTCCCACCCCGAAGGGTTTTATGCCCCAAGGGCCACATTTAAAAACATTTCCAATTCTAAATCATCCACACTAGGTGTCGGGACAATCGACAACCTTTGATCTCCAAACAACTGGAAACTCACATCCAGAATAATAACTCAAGATTAAGAGTTAATAAGAAACAACAACCTCATTTAGTATCGACAAGTTCGATACACTACAGGGAGCAAACGAACAATCAAGATTTTTAAGAGATATCGACAAGTTCGATACCAACTAGGGTGGAGAATATAAAGAATGACAATTCGAATAGGTATCGACAAGATAGATATGAGTATTGAGGAACATTGTCATTAACTTGATTAAAGAGTAAATCGACTTGGGCAAAGATAAGAGATATAAATTGCAACCAGATTATCAGCATATGAAATTCTACGCTAGAGCGAGGACATAGGCAAGCCCTACGCTTTTAAGAAAATTTTCAACACATTGCAAGGCTTAACTGACATAAACGATTAAAGTAGTTTAAACGATTATTTGTTAAATAATTTCAGGATAGTTAGTCGCAAATCAGTTTGAAGGAAACATTTCCATAAAGGGGTCCACTGGAGAAATTATGTGAAAAATCAAGAATTTTATTAACAGGTATTCGTGGAAATTTTAAACTTGGATTCTCTCTATTTAGAACGTCTTTTAAACATTTTTGAAGAAAATAAAAGAAATAGTATTCAGTTGAGGAATCCAATGACATAGCTTGAGTAAAGTATTTAAGCGGGAAAGAATATATTTAAGGTTCTTTTAAAAACTTTGTATTCAAATTAGAGGTAGGGAAAATAAACATTTCCATGCTAACTAGGAAGTATATCATTTTCTAAACACATTTGACCAAACTACATTACACGACACGAGAATGAATTGCATCACTTGAAAGATAAGTGAAGAGGAAACACTTGCCTCAACTTACGGAGTTCTCGATCCTAATCATGGATCTCTAACTCAACTTCTCGCTAATCTCCACACTTTTCGTGCTGGTCTTCTTACTTGGCTCTACTTCTATCTTTCTTTTATACTTTACTAACTCCACGCCAGCACACCCGTTGACTTGATAATTATTCCTCTGTTTGACTTTCCGCTTACCCGCACAGCTCTTAGCCAAGTCTCCTACTCGAACCTTTACAATGTCAAATACAGTTTCAGTACTAATTCAAGCAAAACCTTATCGTTGGCTCTATTTTACCCATGCGCGTCCTATAACGCTTACATATACAATACATATAGACATATGCATTCATATTCACATAATAGTCTTACTATACTCAACTAAGTCACATAAACACATCACATAACCATTTCAAAACAATACAACCACTTATATTTAAAACCACGATATATTCTCGAAATAATCCATCGCCACATATAATTAAATCCTTAGAAATCATAACATACTTTAAAGCATTGAAATCAAATAATTTAAATAAACTTTTAAATAAACTTGCAGGGGATTTTTAGAAAATTTCGGCATGAAATATTCGTTTATCGGACTATGGGCACAACCCCTCAATATCAATCAAAAACAATTCAACCCTGCTTTTACAAAAATAAAGCTACCTCAACTTGCAGCAACATAAAAGTAAACAATTAATGAAAAGTACCCGCCCGTACATGCGGCAACTAGCACATAAGAAATTTATATTACACTACTACTTACGCTATACCAATGATCGTATTTCTCACGCATTTTAATGATACACGTGACAATCAATCATTGATGTTCGTAAGCCCTAGGGAACAACCCCTAGCACTAATTATTACTTACGCTATATCAATGATCACATCACTCAAGTATATTAATTATACTCGTGATAGCTAATAATGGATATTCGTAAGTCCGAGGAACCAGTTGAAGAGAATTACACAAGTCCTTAAATATTGACATTTAAGACTTGTGACCTCATTACAACTCCTCGCAGATAAACACATAATAAAATAACATACAACATCATAGTTAGTAAAACCATCAAATATTACGACTCGATTTATACCATCTAACATTTGTACAATTATACAACTTAGGCAATCATATAATTCCTTTATCAAACCACTTGACCACATATAATTCACCACCAGGAATTTGACAGATAAGTACTCAACAAATACAATCACTTGACCTGTAACACTTAGCACATAGACAATTACAATTTGCATTTAGCACTTAGCAATTACCTTTTGAAAATAACTCTTACATCATGTTATCTTGCCAACACAAGTCCAGAACAATGCCTTAAAACAATTTTCCAAACATTGACATTTATATGAAATTTCAGTTTTAACGTTCTCCGCTTAACCTTTCATAACTCAATAACCGTAACCTTAAATAATGCAAGGTTTTCATGTACGTAAACTAGAAACAATAGAGAACAGCTGTCTTAAGGAACAATCATCAAAACACGGGTGTAAATGCCTCAATTCTTCTGTCTAAAATAGGACAGTTACTACATACTCTTCATTGTCACTGAACTACCTTTTCTTTTACCTTAGCTCCTTATCCACATGTTCTAAAATTACCAAAATTTACAGAGACCATAATTAGACCTTTCTCTACAACTTTCGTTCTTTGGCCAACCAACAATAAAGGCAATAACCTCCTCAAAAACGCTTGTCAAAACAAAGCAAAAAATCTGGGAATCAAAATCACCTCTGCGCAGTCTTGGTTCAAACATTTTTCATAAATTGAAAAATTCGTCTTTTCCAATGAAATTTTTACATCCCCCTGTTAGTTGTTATATACATCTCTCATAGAATTTTCAGGACTTAACTCGCTCTTTATCATACAAAAACACCTTCACAAAGTCGAGATAACACTGCATTTCGTGTGTCTCTCCACCTCTTTACTAATAAATTCATAACCCCCAACTTACATATCTATAAATCTTGAAATTTTGCATGGAGCTACTACAAACTACAAGCAACAAGTTTCATGTACAAACTTTAAGCTAATTCGGAGCTCAAGGGAACAGAATTTAACGAGTAAAGTGGCGTAGCTGCTGTCTAGGAGCACTGCTTCATCTTCTTCCTCTCTCTCTCTCTCTCTCTCTCTCTCTCTCTCTCTCTCTCTCTCTCTCTCTCTCTCTCTCTCTCTCTCTCTCTCTCTCTCTCTCTCTCTCTCTCTCATGCCCCGCTGCTACCGTAGCTACCGCTGCTAGCCATCGTCTTCTCCTTCCCCCACCTCTACACATACTCACACACACACACACCCTTACATACACGTACACACACACATATATGTATATCTCATCTAATTGGTTTAATATTTCCACCAATTGAATTCCCTAATCTCTTCTTCTTCTCTCCCCCCGGTTCTAGAGGTTCCCGAATGTTGTGTGTGTGATTGTGGTGTTATTGGGCTTGGCCCAATATAATTATATGACTACACCTTATCCGGGCCCAAATACAGCACTCCTCATTCGCTTTTAAAACTAATACGTAACTTTCATAAATCGAAATTAAATATAAAATTTGGAATATTACACTTTTCATTTTTAAAATAAAGAATATAAAATTACGAACACCCACATATTTTTAAAATATTTTTCGGATCAAAAATGAATTAAATATGAATTTTACAAGTGTTGATCATTTAAATACAATAAGACTCTTAAAATCATTTTAAAATACTCAAACACCCGAAATAATTCATCGAACAATTTTAAAATCTCAATAATATATAAAGATAATATCACAAAAGATTTCCTGATTTTTAATTCCTCCGATAATTTTATAAACTCTATAGAGTATCAAAATGCATGATTTAAATATATTTAAATCCTAAAAAAATATAAATAAATCACACAACCTTCACAACTTCCCCCAAATCATCATATAAACACATAAGCATAAATTCACATACATTCCACCTTTACAACAATATTCACATAATATAATTTATAATAAATAAATATTAAAAAAATCGAAATTTTCTTGGTCGTTATATCCTTCCCCCCTAATAGGATTCTGTCCTCAGAATCAATCTTAAGGACACGAGTAACAATTCCCGTTAAACATCTTACTTCCACTTCCCAGGTTGCACTTTCAACTCTAGGATTCCATCACAACCTCTCATACTTTTATAAGCTCTTTCCATGAGCCTTGATATGATCCATTTTAATATGTATTTGTCCAATCTTGATTATTTTTGCAGATGTATGACATTTTATTGATGAATTATGTACCTATAAAAAATAGTGATTTATAAGAAAATTTGAATGATTATTTGTGTAGATGGTGTATGCCCTTTTATTGATAAATTAATTATCTATCAGTATTGATTTATTAGAATTTTTGTGCTGAGTGAACAATTTGTTATGAAAATACTCACTAACAATATTTTTATTGACTCTGTAATGATTTTTTTTAAGGATTGATAATTTATACACCAAATAATGTCTAATACTATTTAAGAGTTTATTTAGTATTTGAATAATTCAAATATATCGTCAAGTCAATTTGTTTGTCCCATTAATTATTGCATAACTAAAAAATACTGATAAATAAAATGTTAATGAAAATTGGTTTAAAATTCATTTTTTAATATTTTAATTGGTTGAATCTAGCTTTTTTTATAATTGATTAATTTAAAAGTTTATATAACTTAAATTTTGAACGTGTATTTAGAATAGTGTAGTAAATATTTTTTAATTTTTAAAATATTTAATAGCATAAGAGTAGATTTATTCAAATTTGATTGTACCTTATGATTGTAGATCGAGTGTTTGAGATATTAAATATTCTATTATATAATACAGATAAAATAGATCAATGCATTAAAATAATATATTTGTATTAAAATCAATTAATAAATACACAATTTTGGAAAATTGCTCTATACTTAGAGAGGGGCGCAAAGAACATATATACTCGTATATAATAATATAATTGTGATTTAGTTTAAATTAAAAATTGTGACTTATTAGTTAATAAGTATTTATGAAAATTAATCTGTAATATAAAAGTATATTTTATTGTATGATTGTAGTTGATATTTATGAAAATTAGCTCGTAATATATGATATAATTGTGATTGATTTTAAATTAAAAGATTGATAAGTTAGTAAATATTTTATCACTTGAAAAAAGATGTAATTTATGCATGTACTACATAAAATAAATTTTGTATTTCAAAAAAATTGTTAAGTAACCACGATAAATAAATTAGGATGAGGATGATATGATTAATTTAATCAAGTCATTACTATATTTGAATTAGAATTATTAACTAACCATGATTAGTATAATAGAATGAGAGTGGTAAATAAGGAAAATTTTTGATACAATATGATTGGTATAAAATTTAGGAATGACCTCTGATTAGTCCTAAAATAATTCATAATTTTTTGATTGGTTAACTGCATCTAACCGTATACCTGGGTAGATTCACGTATTATAATAAAGGAATCTATTTTTTAGTTTGTAATAATTTTATATTTGAGGTATTTTATTTTATGTAAATTGATTATTAGTTAATCATTAAAATAAAAATTAGTAATTAGTATGTTTAGTTAATTGATATAAAAAAATAAGAATTAATTGTTAAAGAGTTTAACTTGAGTTGAGTTTAATCTTGGCTGAAACGTAAAATGTAGATCCAATAAAGAAACATGTTACATTATGTTTAGTTGATCTAAAATTTAGTAGAATGTGATTGATGCTAAAATAATTCACAATCTTATGATTGGTTAAATAATACGTGGTAGACTCGAGTATTATAATAAAAGATGTTCAAAAACAATTCATAACTAAGAGATATATAAACTTATGCAATTTACTGCTTTGTGGATTTATAGAAATATTATAAATAATAATACTCTTTTAACGTATATTTATTAATTTAAATAATTAAAATATATGTAGTGTTGGCTTATATGTAGTTATTAATTAATTCTATTAACAAATTATGAATAAATATATTTTTGAACTTTTAAAAGAATCGAGTATTTGAATAAATGGATTTTATCTAAGTTATTTAAAATCTGATTTCAAATCCGATTTTTTCAGATTTCTAGTTGAGTTAGATTATAATTATTTAAAATTGGTTATAATTGTACAATATATATAATGAAAATCAATTTACAGTGGAACCTCGATAAATGAATATTCGATAAACGAATAAACTCATCAAATGAATAATTTTTTCCAGTCCCGACATAATAGAGATTGTGTATTTTTGACTTCGATAAATGAATAATCTCGATTAATGAATAAAATTTTCCGGTTCCAAGCGTATTCATTTATCAGGATTTAACTGTATTATGTATGATAATATGATTGTGATTGACTTTATATTAAAAGAGTAGTTGATCAATGAATGATTAGTTATAAAATTTAATTTAAAATATATAATACTATATCGTGACTGATTTCAAATTAAAATAGTGATTTTTTAATAATTGTTTTTTGTAGATTAAAAAATATGTATTTATGGATATGTTAAATAAAATCATTATTGTATTTAAATTAAAAGTGCTAACTAACCATGATTAATGAGGTATGGTGTGATTGATTTCAAATTAAAGTAGTGATTTTTTAGTAATTGTTTTTTGTAGATTAAAAAATATGTATTTATGGATATGTTAAATAAAATCATTATTGTTTAAATTAAAAGTGCTAACTAACCATGATTAATGAGTTATGGTGAAAATGTAAATAAGGAAAACTCTTAATATAACATGATTGATCTAAAATTTAGCAGTTAGTTTTGATTGGTTTAAAAATAATTCATTATAGTTATTTTTTTAGTAATTGTTTTTAATAGATTAAAAACATGTATTTGTAGATATGTTAAATAAAATCATTATTGTATTTAAATTAGAAGTGCTAACTAACCATGGTTAATAAGAGGGCTTAATGATCCTATAGTTAACTATAGGTAAAGTTCCTACAGTTAACCATTGAAATCACGACACATCACATAGTTTCCTAAATAAAAAGATTCATCATTAATGCCCCTGCGGGACCCTTATAAATAAAAGGTAATAATCACATGATTTTAAAGGTTAACTATAGGAAATTCTCCTACAGTTAACTGTAGAAACATTTTTCTCTTAATAAGATATGGTGAGAATGTAAATAAGGAAAACTCTTACTATAACATGATTGGTCTAAAATTTAGGAATCAGCTCTGATTGGTTCTAAAATAATTCATAATTTTTTGATTGGTTAATTACACATGGGTAGACTCAGGTATTATAATAAATGATGTAAGGTTCGAATTCTTCTAATAACATATTAAAATTAATATTTATAATATTGTTATACTAAATTATAAATAAATAATAAAAAATTAAAAGTAACCCATATTTTGCACGGGTTATAAATTAATTATTATAATAACAAAAAGTTTTTTTAATTTATAAAATTGGCACACCTTTTTAACACCAAAAAACATTCTAACATTTGGTAAGTTCCGAGGTCAATCTTAGGAGCTTTTTTCGCTTTTACTTAAATCTTTTTCATGTGCTTTTAAATTTCAGTTGGCAACTTGTTATGGTAAAGTGTAACAACCATGTCAATCAATTTGAATATTTAATTATTGATAGTAATTAGTTACTTTCTTCATCCCAATTTTTTTGTCCATCAGTTAAAATTCATTTTTTATTCAATTAAAGTAAATATATCGATAATTTTTCTAAAATATTATTGAATTTACAAAATTATCCCTTTTTTAATAATTAAGCTTTAAGTAATTACTAAATAGTTAGGGATATTAATGAAAATGGAAGTAGTGGATAGCAAAAATGGGACGAAGGGAGTAATTGATTGTACATCATATTTTATTTTTTATGATTTTTAATTAGGGGTGTAATCGAGTCGAGCTGAGTCGAACACTACTAGATTCGAGTTATTTTTCGAGATTCATAATTAGGGGTGTAATTGAATCGAGCCGAGTCGAGTCGAATACCGCTAGGATTGAGTTCGAGCTCGACTGAAAAGTTCGGGCTCGAGCTCGGACTCAAATTCGACCGAGCCATCAATTTCAAATTCGAAGTTCGACTCGTAGAAAATTTGATATGTTGGAGCTCGGCTCGAAAGTTCGAATCGATTTAATCAAATATTCACAAAAGCTTGAATATGATTGGTTCGATTCAGCTCGGGTTCGGCTCTAGTTCGATTCAAGGTCGACTCGATTAAATATATAAATAATAAATATTAATTTATAAATTTATGTATAATATATAAATATTAAAAAAAATGAAGGTTCGATTAGACTCGCGAACCTTACGAACCGAGTAATTTGAAGCTCGAGCTTGACTCGGTAAAGTATTCGAATAGCTCGAGCTCGACTTGAATATTATCGAATCAAATTTGAATATTTTACGAGCCGAGCTAGAGTAGCACACGAACGACTCCCCCAATTCATTATCATAACCAGCCAGTGTTTTTCTACATTCTTGTATAATAGCTTAGTGAAGGAACAACGAACTATATTCCATTGAGGAAGAAACATCTCCATTCCTCAATGTTTCACTGGGGAACACAGCATCCTCACTGTTTCATTCATGGTGGTGATAAATGTGAAAACTTTTTATGTGGACAGTCATTCATAATAAAATGCAAACTTACATTTGTGAATATGATTTTTTAATTATTTGCTTCCCAATCTTTTTTACACTTGCTTGATTACAAACGCGGCAATCAACAGCATTCTATATTTCTAACAGTCTATCAACAGATTTTCCTTCTCCAGCACCAATCACTTAAACTGCCGGAATAATGAGTAGTACACAAAATTTGGATTTTTGAACAGGCATTTCGTTGAAACAATGTTGCTGACTGAACAAATTTAAATCTACTTCCTACAACTTATATACTTTCTTTCCCTGACGTTAATTAACAGCTTTCGAAGAAGTTTATTGCAAGCAAAGATGTCAAAACTAATTCCTAATTTCAATTGTTCATCCTTGTCTGAAGATCTATGGCCTTTCCGCCTCAGCTCAATTTCCATGCCTGCAATCCGAGGGAGAGGCAGGGTTAATTTAGTCATATACTTTTACTTGATAGAATCATTTTTGTTGTATATGCATGACACCATATGTTTGATGCAGTTCGTTTCGACATTTAGATACGACATGGGAATGGGAGTCCAGTTTCATCCAACCCATCATCTAAATTACCGTATGCTACTAATTCAAGGTCTTGCCATATGCTACATTTGTGTGCAATTTGCATTGGTTGGTTAGATCACATATTTTATTCCCAACAAATCCATCTAACTTACCTTATGCTACAAAATATTTTATTCAACCTTACGCTACAAAATGTAGCTGAAGGTGATTAATTGGTTCCATATGCCATATTAATTGTCCAGCGGACGGTAAACCCTTCGCATGTGATATTTTCTAGCGGATTATAGTTATCTCGCTTGTTAATACCACACATCAACATGAGTCGGAGAAAATATAATGGAGGTTCACATGTGACAGGTGACCTGTTTTCATCTCTGATATCTAAGCTTCGTGATATAAAAAGAGAAATAAATTCGTATACCTGGATTTTGCCATCAGCAGTTCCTACTACTAAAATCTCTTCTTCATTATCTAAACCCATGCATAGAACTTTCCCACTTGTACCAGTTTGAAGTGTTTCTTTTCTTTCCAGTTTCTTTCTACACCAGACTTCCACTATCCCTCCTTTGCACCCCAAATATATAACATTTGAGCTTATTGCCATGGACCTCACTTCTAGTGCAGATGTTAATGATCCGACCACACTGTAGTTTGAGGTACTACATATCTTGATGTACAAAAATTACACAAGAAGTTAGTGTTGACTTATTGAGATCATCTCTAAAGGTCATAAAATCGTCACTCCTTCTGTAATTGACCAAAAGTATCACTTATCTAGCAGTACATTATTTGAATCAAGTGTATTAACGGTACCTTTAATGTTGATCCATCCAGGGAAGAGCTGACTGAATGTAGTTGCTCACCAGAAACTTGCATTGCATAAATCGGATTTATTTTAGACATAAAATTCCTGGAATTACTCTGGACAGTACTGAGTGTCCCTGTTGCCAAATCAATTTCCTGTAATTTCATGAAATACACTGTCAGGAAAATAAAATGTAAAAGAAAGCACAAAGACGAACACTGACATAGGACAATTATTTCTGCACCTGAATGCTGTTATCCTGACAACCACAATATAGTTTTCCGTGTACAAGGGCCAAGCACTTAACATATTTTTTCGTATTTAGCAATTTAGATGCTCCATTCCAAGAGTGCACCTGAAAATAAATGGGAATCATTTGGTAATTCCTGTCTAAATTAAAGGTCATGAGGGACCTTGTATGATATGCATAATGTAAATAATAACATGAAACGATCAGGTAGTAGTGGTGGGTTGATGTTCATCAGATTATATGACTTATCAAATGCAAAGCAGTATGAAACAACTCGAGAGTTCTCACGTATTCTTGGCAGGACAAAAAGAATTTAGATGTTTAGTATCCTTAAATTTTGGAGTGGATGGCACTTGTCAACTACTTTTAAGAAATTTGAAGATGCGTTCCCTACCTTGATTCCAGGCCCCTGAGGAATGAAACAAGAAATACTATTCGCAACTGCTAAGCTGTTAACATGATCTTTCATATCATACACTTGCTCGAATTGCATCCATTCATTGCTGACAGACCATGCCTGTTCATAAAGTTTTGAGAAGTTATAAGCACTAAAACTGGTATATAAAATACATAAGATTCAAGTAGAATTTAAGTCATACCATAACTGTCTTATCAAGTGAACCACTGTATAGCTTATCTCCTAAATGTGAAACTGCCAAGCTCGTAACTGCCTTGGTATGCTGTCGAGTCTCTTGAATAAAATGTAATGTGAGGCCTTTACTGGTCCAGACCTTTTACCATTTGACAAGAATTTTTATCAAAATCAATTTAAACAAGGTTATTGCTCTATATTGATTGAACATGATAGTACAACAGATCCTGGCATTATTCTACTATCACCTTTATAAACAGTTTCTATAACTAGTAATGCTATTTACTGTAGGTAGTGAGATGTGGTATAGTTGTGCAGCCTTTGTTTGCGTCTTATTACCAAAGATACACATCACAAGAAAATTTACTTTAAAAGGAGCATAAACAAATTGTCAACCATTCGAGCCAGAATAACTGGATAACAGTTAAGATCGATTTAATCACCTTGATCGTCCCATCAGAATGACCAGTAAAAATCTTGTCTTTGGAACATAAAATTGACAAAACTTCACCATTTACACTGCAATCTTCTTGAGCTAACTCCTTATGATTCCAAATATCCTGGAATGAGAAAAGGAGAAAATATTGAAATAATACATAACTATTTTACTTTATTCAGGGATAGCCTTATGCGAGGCAACTTACACTACTAGAATCATTCCCTTCGGATAACACTTTCAGCATCTCAAAGGCAACCGGAGAGGACTTTTTAAGCTCACGTAGGCCTTTCAAGATATCTTTCATGTAGGTTTTTAGGTCACGTAGCCCATCTGAAATGTGAAGCATCAAGTATTATTGGTAAAATTAACATAGTATAACAAACATTGAGTTCTACCATGCCCAAAGTCCAGACATCATAAAATTAATTTTCGCACTCCCGCATTCTCTTGCTTTTTTGTTGTGAAACGAATCTGATACATACTAGTTCTTTATAGGATTAACAAATAATTTATTTTTTGTTTTTTTGCTTAATACAAAGAAGCTAAAGTTTACCATCTGTAGTTTGTGGACTTTATCCTACATGTCAAATTCTAAGAATCCCTTTGAATCATTAGTGACTGTTCTCTCATGGGCATAACTTCAAATAATGTATAATGTAGCTAGAAAATATTTATACAAAAAAAAAAAAAAACCATAAGAAACCAAATTTTAGTAATATATCCTCATATACTATATTTCTTTACAATGTTGACATTTTCAGTTGTCACTTTAAGAAAATAAACTTTTACCTACCAGGGTCACGAATGAAGCATCTTAGAGCCAGCATAGAAAGGGCTCTATCTTCTGTGTCCTTGGCAGACTTGAAGATTGATACAAAGCGCTTAAGCAAACATAGACGGGCTGTTCCTCGAATTCCTGTATCTGGAAGAACATCAACCATGTGTACAAGCCAGGTGGCAGACACAAAGCATGCTGAACATAACTCGGCATATCTACTTTTAAGTCCCTCTGCTAGAGCCTGAAACAGTAGACCGAACTCATGGCTAACCAAAACATATGCCATTTTTCTCTCCCATTCCTCAGCAGCCTTCTCCTCTTCCTGCAGATTAGATGAATAATTAACTTTTATGTTGTATAACTAGATATGGTCAGTGCATAAATGAATATCCTTCAACTTTCAAAGATAATCACAATTGTTCTTGTGGGTAAAAGGGAGGAATGAAATCTTTAGTGCGCATAAATTTGAACATATATCACAACAGGAAAGCAAGAAATAGATGGAACTGACCAGAATTTCTTCACTAGGAGATTTGTGAAGCTTTTCCTTCCTCAGTATAGATTTATATTTTTTGTCAAGTCCTGCGGACTTCAGAAGAAAAGCCCTGGCTAGAGGCATTCCTGAATGTGAGAATCTTCCTTGAAGTGCCAACATTGTCTCTGCGGCAGCTATTTGAGCAGCAGGAAAGTCAGTATTCTTTAGACATGAAATTAGACTACCAATTGCCTCTTCTCTGTATATGCTAGTCTTCCTTGGCTCCGCCTAATAGTTGGTACACTCATGATTAAGATACTATGAAGGAAAAAACAGACACAGGCACAGAAGGAACAGAGTTAAGATGAAAACCAGAATGTCAAGTTGGAGAAGTAGACCAGCCACAATGGGACACTGTTCAGGGGGAGCTGTTTGTAGATATACGAGTAACGTATGCATTGTACTAAATGTCCCTTCATCTTTCATGATATGGAGGACTTGCTCATTAAATGTCCTCCTGAAGAATTTTAGACACAAAAAAGTTAATGAACCTTTTTTTTTTTTTTTACTGGAAATGGTCAATTGCAGAAATTTGAATACTCTCACAGCCTTGCCTTAACTGAGACTCAAACATTCAATTTATTATTACGAAGGGGAGAGGGGTATCTGCTACTAGTTAAAACTAATGGATAACATTATAGTTATTACTGTTTATAATAGTTTAATTAAAAAAAAACCACAAAATGAGACGTACTTGTTCAGTTTAACTAATTCTGAAAGAAAGTAAACAATCTGAAATTGCTCGTCATCAGTTGCCCCAAAGAAGCTTTCTAGAACTGGAGCAAGTTCAGCCTTGTCAGCAATGACATTCCTACAATTTCCATCCTCCTGCATAAACCTCAACAAAATACTAACAGCTTCAACCCTTTCTTCTTGCCACTCAGCTTCCAAGCTAGTCACAATATTTCCAATCACTTCTTCTGAAATTAAACCCCGCATAAATCCAGGTACAGTTCTCTCTTCAGCACTTCCAAGAATTTGTCCAAGCAAAAACAATGAAGCTGATTTTGGTTTTATACACATTGTGATTAAATCATCTTCTTTAACTCTAAGAACTGATAATAGGGAATCCACAATATCCATATCGATAAGGATCATGGCAGAAGGTCTTAACAGATAAACTAATACAACAGCCTCCAGGAACCCTCTCTTGAAAAGTGCTACAACACATTCAACATCAGAGTCTACTCTTGTTAGTGTCTGGATAACTCCATCATCTCTCGACCCGAGTTCAGAAAGAAGGAAAACTGTTGCCCTCAAGACTCTTGCATTAACCGAATGAAAAAGAATTTCCACAAAACCATTTATAATAGCTGGCTTTGAGAGCATACTTTGAACATCTACTTTCATGCCAGCTTCGTGCCAAAAACGCTCAATCCATAAAACTGCCATTTCAGACTCCTTCAATATTTCTGACATACAAAGGTTTTTGATTGCAACTCTAAGATCCACAATGCTGCCATCAATTTTAACTTGGCTTATGACACTATCAGGAGAAACCGAATGCGTAATATAATTGAAATTCGGTTCACTTTCTTGATACTGATTATCAGAGTGTGTTATAGCGAAACTGGGATTCTGTTCTCTCCAGCTTGCAATCAGACGCTTGAGCACATAATTTGTTTTAGGCAGCTGAGTTCCATCCAGCTTCTGTCGTGTGATAGGACAAGTTGAATTCCCTCTATCCATCCATTCTTGGATTGCTTTACGCTCATAAGTTTGTCCAGTCTCTAGTGTCACTGGATCATCAAATATATTACCTGTTACCGGACAAACAAAATCCTTTGGAGCAGCTTGCCTTCCTTCACCAGAAGGGCTATCCATATCTACAAATACAACCCCTATCGAAGTACCAACACTAATAAAAACTTGAAAAGAATACTCGTACGCAAAATGCAATGTAAATCGCTGGAGTGGTTATTATGGAATCATGTACCGGTTTGGGCTTCTGTTTCCGGGGCTGCCTTGCTTTAGTGATTCTTTTATTAGACCTTACCCAAAAAGACACGAAAACATCTCTTGTAACTAAAGTGAATTGCTTAGGAAACTGAGAAAATAGAGAATAAAAAGTGATTGTTTGTATCGATTGCCATTCTTTTCCCCTTGAAAATGTAAAGAAGTAAAAACTGTCTTTGGCAGGAGGAATCTGCTCAAAAATCATGTTGATGTTGGAATGAAGCTCCTAACGTTTCTGAATATCCCATGGTCAGTTTGGACTATTAGAAAGACCATTTCAACCCATGTTGGCTGGCAAGACAGTTTAAGAAAAATAATATCAAATTTCGCCATCTGTAAGTTTTCCTGGTCACATTTGATTACTCCAAACAAATAAAGCTGCTGCTGACTCTAGACATCATTGCTTGTCACATACTCCCTATTTCCCTCTCATTTCTTTAGGCTTTGCTTTTTGGAACGTTCCACCGATTCTTTACATACTAAAAATATTAATTTTATATACAATAAAAATACATTATTACATCCACTACTTCACTCCACTTTACACTATTACACCCACTACTTCACTTATTTTAACTATAAAATCACTATTATACCAACTACTTCATTAATTTTAACAATATTACATTCACTAACCTTGGTCTCCGTACCCAAACATAATGTAAAGAACCGGAGGAACGGAAATAGTAGGGACGGAAGGAGTATTAAAAAGGATGAAGGACAAAAATGACCTGTTTTTAGAGTCAAAATAACAAAAGTAACATTTTTTAAAAAAATACGCAAAAATAGCCGATTGAATACGCATTTATCAAATGGGTATCTGGGATACGCATTTCGCAAATGCGTATCCTTCACTATTTTTTTTTTTGAATTATGCCAGGGTTATGCAAGTGACATGTGGGTATTGATTGAATAAGCAACTCTTGGTTGCGTATCACCCACATTTTGAATTATGTATTCCTTTTTTCTTTCTCCCTGCGGGGCCCACATTATGGAGAGTTTTCAGAAAAAAAAAAACATTTGTACGAGATATGCATTTTTAAAATGCATATCGCAGATACCCTAACCCCATATGCGTAACTCACCGACTATTTTTGCTCAACTTCTCGAAAAAGAATATTTCGATGAAAAAATTTCAAATCATTCTTTCTATTAAAAACTAGTGCCTATGTACTAATAATTAATCAATTTAAACCCACATACATTTGTAATTATATTAAATTACAAAAAACTACCCAGCCCTCTCTTCCAGAGTCAAAAAAAGTACTTTTTATTAGTTTTTGGTAGATAGACTATAACTCTTGCCTTCCTTTCTATTTTTCTCAAGTTAAAAAGTTATGTTTGTAATTGCACAGAAAATATGATTTTGTAGCTTATTATTTAATAGCAAAAGCTCTTATTATTGAATTTAAACTAAGTAAAATTGACTAATGGTCTCACCAAAACAAAATTAGAAAATGGGACCAGTAGAAAATCAAGAAATCATCTTCAATATTTCTATGGTCGAACGAATCCAATTTATCATTTTTAAATAATTGAATAAACCACATACGGTCACCAGTTTTAGTTTCTAATATGACCCAAACAATGATCATGGCAAATAGAGGAGAGTGAGGACTGGATACATGCATCACAACACATCAGTAGTTTCCAGTGTAACAGATGCCATGCTTTCCGCAGCAGGATCTACAGTTTCCAATGTATCAGATGCTATTCTTTCTGAGTCCTTGTGCTCATCAGTAACTGCATCAGAAGTTTCAGTTGTTGCCTCTGTCACTGCATCAACCTTATCCTTGGTATTTATATCTTCTTCTACAGTTTCATCAGTTGCAGAAGCAGCATGAACTAAAGCCTCTGCCCCTTGATTTGAATTATCCTCTTTATCCCTCTCATCCAGAAGGGCAGCAATATCCTTATTCTTATGGAACGCTAAGAGGAATGGGTTTGACGCGGAATGAACAGTTCCAGGACTAAGCTTTGAGTCAAGAGCTGCTACATTCTCTTCTTTTTTCATTGTCAAAGTTACCTGTCCTCTAGATATATGCAACACACGAACACTAACTTCTTGATCAACCTGCATATAGACGCCCCCATAAGACTCCCCAACCCATCATCAGCCTCTTCTTCTGTATGCCGGAATCCTTCTTCCCCATCTGGAAGGGAGATAAAAGAACCTGCCCTTGCTAAATTCTTCACCTTGCCTGCCAGATCCTGCCCCTTAACAAACTTTGAAGGTTTCTTCCCCTCATCTCTCATTTGACTGAACTTTTGTGCATTCATTCTTGGACTCCTTCTGTCATTGTCGTCAGTGGACTCGTCAGACTTGCTAGCGTAATTTCCACCACGCATCGTCAGAGAGATTCGTGGTGTGTCAGTGTTTGCTTCCACTAACCTGACCGTCACTTCTTGTCCAACAGAAACCACTGAGCCAACATCCTTCACAAAGGTATCACTCAATTGGGAAACATGCACGAGGCCATCTGTAAAAGCTCCAAAGTCAACAAAAGCGCCAAAAGGTTGAACTGATTTTACTTTTCCAGTAAAGCTGGCACCAGGAACCAATTCCTCATTTTTCACCGGAGGAAAGTCACTCTTTCGACCGGGTCTTAAACGTTTGCTCTGACCCTGCATTGGAGTGGAAACTTCCCTACCAGATAAAATTTTACTCGTTTCTGTAAAAGAAGAGTTTTCCAAAGCTCCACCAGAATCTTCATCTGTAACAGAGGGGTTTGCTTCTTCTACCATCAATACATCAATACTGGTAACCGAAGTTACGTGGATTCTTGGATAATTTAATCCACAAGTTCTTCTGTCTGAAATATGTTTAACAGATACTGGCAAAGGGAAATCCGATTCTTGTGCATATGATGTTTTCTTTGTATATTGCTGCAAGATATAGCATCTTGTAGAACAGTTATTCTTTCTTGTGATGATAGCAGCTCCAGGAATACTAGAAAAATTGCTTGTGCATGGTATCGCAGGGGTCATGTTGAGTTTATATGAAAATGTGTAACTATGTGTTAAAAGTAGAATATCTCAATTGTCAATCCTCCCGCAAGTGGGTGTTACAAGAGTATATATAGAGCCCCTAAGTGGGTCTTTAACGGGCTTACTAATTAGGTAGGCCTGTGGCCCAACATTCAGTCCCTCCCTAAGTACAAAGAAAAGATCTTTAGATCTTTTAATCACCTATTTTACAAGGCTCAAACTATATATTTAAAAGTTTACAATACAAAACAGACGGGGGAAACCGAAAAAATAAAAGAAAAAATCCTCATTTTTTGAAATTTGTGGTGACACTTTGTTGTGCCTTTAGTGGTCGGTTGACTTGCTCTTCCAATTTCCCATGAGTTAGAGGCTGTTGGACCGTGGCAGATTCTTTCCCCAGGTCGCGTGAAGTCGGTGACCCGTTTAGGCTCCAGGACCTTTGCGGAGTATAAAAAACTGGTAAAGTTGTTTGCAAACATGCTGAGCGATGAATTTTTAGTCCGTCTTGTTAAGAGTAAAGCTGCAGAGGCACGACTATGATGCCTAGTGTTGGAGTAGAAAGTGGACTCGAGGTTGTCTTCGAAGAGCCTTACGCTTCATTCTGGTGTGGTTGGTAATGGTGCCTCTAAAACCAGTGTTATGAAAGATCAAGAGAAGAAGAGACATTGTGATGGGCATTTCTTTAAAGGCCATCATTCTAAGAAGTTGAAGGAGCCAGTGAGCTGTCCGAGCTCTGGTGGGGTGGGTTTGATTTCTGAAAATGACATGGGATCTTTTCCTCGAATGAGATCTAACGTCGAAGTCTCTAGAGTGGCTGTTGAGAAGGTTCTCCGTGTTTGTAAGAGTTTTGTTGATAAGGCGCTTTATCTTTATTTGTTTTGCTTCGTTTTTCTTTGTTCTGGATATGATGTGTTTGCCCTCATACACTTTTTGTTTGTTCTATTTTGTAGCTGTCCATGGAGTTGGAGAGGTTGTTGAAGCTTGAGGACGTCATCAACATCTCTGAGGTGAAGACACTCCGTGAGGAAGTGAGGGATTTGAAGAAGTTCCAACGAGAAGTTGGAGGAGACCTCTAAGAACTTAGCCGGCGACAATACTGTTGCTGCTAACAAACTTTTTGCTGCCTTGAATGAAAAGTCAGAGTTGATTATCGAGTGTTATTGTAACCCTCTTTCTTTCTCTGAATTCCTTGGCGTATTTGTCACATAACTTTGGATAGATTTCCTTGTGCACTTGGTGACTTGGTATTTGGCGTATTTTAATTTGGAGAATTGGTATTTAGCGAATTGTAGGTTTAGCGTACTTTAATTTGGCAAATTTTTCCTGGATTTAGCGAACTTGGAGATGTCTAAGAGGATCCTGAGCCTCTTGAAGTGTTTGAGATGATCGCTGCTTTGTCCTTTAGCATGGTTTTTCTTACCCCTTCTTTTTACTTACTATCTCATGGCGTAACCAAATCCTGGTTTGGGCGTACTTTATCCTTTCTGTTTAATCGGAGAATTTACGAGCTTCGAGTATTCTCTTGGCACGGTTTATCCTGCGACTTGGCGTAACTTGGTGCAGTTTTTGAAATTGGAGATGTCGATGAAGATTATGAGCTTCATGGAGTTGTTTGGCACTATCTTGTTTATTTTTGACGTAAACCTACCTTTTCTTTAGTGAAGGTTTTCTTGGCGTGAATAAAACATTTGTTTGACATACTTTACCTTTTTCCTTTTAGATTGGCAAATTTGGAGATGTCCAAAAGGATCCTGAGTTATTTAGTTGGGGATGTCAATGAAGTCCTTGAGCTTCATTGAGTCTTTTGGCGTTACTTTGTTTGCATTTTGGCGTAAACTTTACCTTTTCATCATTTTGAAGTTGGAGATGTCGATGAAGCTCTTGAGCTTCGTGGAGTCTTTTGGCGTTACTTTATTTGTATTTTGGCATAAACTTTACCTTTTCATCATTTTGAAATTGGAGATGTCGACGAAGCTCTTGAGCTTCATGGAGTTGTTTGGCGTTACTTTGTTTGTAGTTTGGAGTAAACTTTACATTTTCACCGTTTTGTAGTTGGGGTTGTCGAAAAAGCTCTTGAGCTTCATGCAGTTGTTTGGCGCTACCTTGTGTATTTTTTGGCGTAAACTTTACCTTTTCACCATTTTGAAGTTGGAGATGTCGATGAAGCTTTTGTGCTTCTTCTTGGCGATTTTGCGATTTGGCGCTATTTTTATCTTTCTTCGTAGCGACTTGGCGCTATTTTTATCTTTTCACGTTACTTTTTGACGCTATTTTTACCTTTCTTCTTGGCGATTTGGCGAATTGATACTTGGAAAAGTGTTTGAGCTCTTTTTACCTTTTATTTGTCTCTTGACGAATTGCAACATAGGTGCTGCTTGTATATATTTTTCCAATCATGTATGGAGATCTCTGTTGAGATTACTTTAGAGTTTCGTTTAGAGATCGACCGAGTCGCTTTGGAGATGAATTTTGCTTTTCTCGAATTTTTATTGGATAAACGACTTTAGATGACTTTGTAGGTCATAGAAGGGAGTTATGTGCGCATTTTGTACGCTAGAAGTTTAAAATATGGATAGAAATTTTTGATAAGTAAAATGTAACATAACACATTGTGAATGAAATAGGGAAGTTTAAGATTTTGACTTCAACTTGAACCTTCATTCATAATAAACTTAAAACAAATGTCGACTTTAAACACAACTCATTCACATGCGGAACGAATCATGAAAGCAACTTGATTACACAAAAGCTTAGAGATTTACTTCGTACCTTAACTTAAATAACTTAAAGAGATAGGCGATGCAAACTGGAGACTTTTATGGGTAGAATTTCTTAAGATGGATGGGAATACCTGTGATGTGAATGACCTGCTTGATGTATATGAGGTCCCATCTTACTTTTTTAGTTGAACTGATGACCTTGCTTGTGTTCTTCGCATACCTCGATATCCTCAATCACCTCGACGATATCCCATTGAGAGGTTTGTTCAAGTAGCCTATCCATCCTAGCCCTTGGAGATCTAGAAGACTGTATGCTTCCCGCAGCCTCCTGAAGAGTTAGTCTATGTTCAAACAACTGTACAACTGCTTGAAGTGATTGAGGTTCCTTTTCAAAGTATTCTTCGAGCACCGCATTGTGTCTAGACCTATCAATTCTTGCCGCCAGGTATGTCAACGCTAAGTTTTCCACTAAATCTGGGATTTGAATCATCTCTGCTCGAAAACGATTTAAGTACTCCCGAAGGATTTCATTTGATCTTTGGCGAATATTCACGAGAGAGGCTGTTAACTTTTTCCTTTTTTGTTAGTAGAGAATCTTGACTTGAACTTTTCTTTCAAGTGAATCCACAATTTTATAGACCTTGCTGGTAAGTTGTTGAACCACATGAGGGTTGTGCCCTTTAAACACGTCGGGAAGAACTGACACTTCACCACCTCAGCGTGCCCAAAGAAAGACATTCTTCCATCAAAGAGGTTAACGAAGTCATAGGGGTCTGTGAACCCGTCGAACTGGTCCATCGGCGGTACCTTTAGATCCCTGTTTAATTTAGCATTTTCAATATTCTTGATTAACGACTCTCCGAAGAGACCTCAGTCTCTCTCGAGTGTGACTTGATGAACTCCTTGAACCACATTATATCTTTCGCTGATAAGCTAGCCGTGCTTGATTCTTCTGCCTCATAATCCTCATCAACATCCTCAGCGTACTCCTGTTCTTCATTTCTGGTTTTGCGTTTCCTCGATGAGAACGAATCAGAGGACACCTCCGCCTTAGAATACTTACTTCCCATAGGTGTCCTCCATGAGGACACGTAATTCTCAGTTTGATATTCTGAAGAAACATGGACCTCAGACAGCTCATGGAGTTCCTTCTGCAATTTGATTACCTCAGACACCTCATGGAGTTCCTTCTGCAATCTGATTATCTCCTTTTTGTGCTTTAATTTTTCAGTTAATATTTGCCTTTCTTAATCTAAATGACGAAGCTCATCATCAACAATAACACTGCTTGAAGCTCCAATCTCTTGAGCTTGTTTTTGTCACTTAATCTTCCCCAAATATAAACGAGCATCACTTGTTAACACATATCTCCCTTGCGGAATAAGAACTAGATGCCGAGAATCCCTCTTTGATTTACGAGATCCGTTCAACGGATCTGATATGCTCAGTCTCGGAGGTGAGGTAAACAACGCCTGTGGAGCCATTAATACTTTTGATTTCTCAACTCGTTTAACACTAGGAATATCGCGAGTATTCGGAACTAGATTGCTTGTTCCTTGAGCTTCACCGGCCATTCTTCGTTTTTAAACGGGGAATTAGAGTCGATGAACAAATATTGAGCTCGATCTATTAATATGTCTAACTGATTTTGGTGTGTGTGTTTTTGTTTTTTAGGAGGAGGTAAAAGATCCTTCTACCGCCATTGTTAAAGTAGAATATCTCAATTGCCAATCCTCCCACAAGTGGGTGTTACAAGAGTATATATAGAGCCCCTAAGTGGGTCTTTAATGGGCTTACTAATTAGGTGAGCCTGTGGCCCAACACTATGTAACTGACTCGGCATTTATATGGGCCTGTTATTAGTATTACAGTTGGGATGCTTGACTAATCTGGACTTCAAGCCCAATCCATTGCAAACTCATATGTTGGCTGCCGGGCTATATAACTTATTCGGGAGGAAAGGAGGAGGATATCGAAGAAGAAACTTGTCTCTGTGTTTTCATTTCTATCTTGTATTTTCATGGCCCTCCATTTATGTCTTGTTCTTCAATTCTAGTTTATTGTTCATTTACTTTGAGTACTTAACCTTCATTTTCAGCTTATAAAATTCATTTCAGTTTGTTATTATATCATGAGTTCTTCTGTTTGCAATCAATTTAGCTATACTTGTTACAATCAGGGATATACTACTGTTGTTAGAGAAGTAGCCAACCCACACAAGCTATTACCAGTGTTTGTAGCTAGCTGTTCATCAATTTCAAGAAGTTAAGAAGGAAACTGAAACAAAATATGACAAATTTGTGAAGAACTAGCCAAAACATTAGATTAATCTAGCAAAAAAATAAAATCAGATTAAGCGATTAACATCAGTGTACAGGTGTGTTGGAGGCCCACCCCATTAATGGGCTGGACCGAAGGCCCATTACTAGAAATCCAAAGGAGGCCCATTATCGTCCGGTCTATTTGCATGTAACGGTCATATGGTTCACATTTCCTAAGACGTGGGACACGTTTCAACATGATGCCCACTCTTCGGGCAACCGCCTGAAGGAAGAGAATAAGGTTTGGTCAGGTTCAATCTCTCATTCATACACAATTTACACACACAAACACTCTACGTTCCATATTACTCAAACCAAAAAAATAGTTAACTTATTCTCACACCGGAGGTGAATCGGGGGGCCAATCCCTCGAATTCTTCTCACTTGCAGGTCTGACCGATACAAGGCTAGGCAGAATTCTGGTTGTAACATTTGGCGCCATCTCTGGGAACATAGAGATACGTTTGTGTTAAGATTTACCAGAGGCTATGACGATTGAAGAAACACCCTTAACCGATAACACCACCGTGGCGGGAAACAACCGCACTCCTCCTGTCATCCCGAGGACGACTCCTCCTGTCGTCCCTAGGCTACCGACTTTAGAAGAAGAGGGAGATATGCCGTCTCCCGAGGAACAATAAGAGATGCTCCTGAAGTGGCGAGAAGAGCAGAAAGCCAAGGTGAAACAGAAGGAGAAGGATAAAGAAAGGAGCAATAGGGACACAGAGAGGTTGGTCAAGCAGAGGGAGGCCGATCGATTGAGATTGCAAGCCGTAAAGCTTCAACGAGAAGAGATTGAGTTACAAGAGAATGCGCTACAGGAGGCCCTGGAGGTCGAAGACTCGGAGCCAGAGAACCGAAGGGATAAGAGGCCAAGAGATGATGAAGAGGAGTCATGGAGCTCTGAATCGTACTCTAAGCGAACCCGATCGAAGGTAGTTTACTCCATCGATTCCGAAGAAGAAGGTCCCCCTACTGATGACAGAATTCGAAGGCTGGAGAAAGTCATGTTTGGGGAGAGAAAGATCAGCCACGAACCCGTGGTGACTGAAGACGTCGAGCAATATCGACCACCTCCGGGAAGGCAATTCCTAAAGATGCATGAGTTTAATGGAAAGGGTGACCCCGAAGACCATTGTGAGAAGTATGAATCGCTCATGATTAGTATGGGGCACTATGATGTGATGCTCTGTAAGATGTTTAAGACCTACCTCAAAGGGCCAACGTCAATGTGGTATCGATCGCTGAGGCCCAGGTCGATTGGCTCATACGAGCAGATCAAAAAAAAGTTCTTGAGGCACTATTCCCATCTGTGCCGAAGAGGGAAAGACACTGAGGCCCTGATACATTGTAGACAGGGGCCAAATGAAGAACTAGGGGCTTACTTAGCGAGGTTTAAAGAAGAGGCTGGGATGGTCACCAATTTGGACAGAGTGAAGGCAGCAGGATTCCTGGCCGCAGGTCTTGACCCCGTTAAAGGTAGGAAGCTTCGGTCCTCTCTTTATGATGTACCTCCTAAGAATTTGAATGATATTTATTTGAGAGGGGAAGCCATTAGAAGGAAATTAAAATCAATTGGCGGGTATAAGGAGGGTAGAATGAATGATAGCAGAAGGGATGATAAAAGAGATGACCGAAGGGGTAGAGGAGATGTTAAGAATAGATTGAATGATACCAGGCCCGATAAGGGGGCCGATCGAAGGCGAGATAGAGATAGTACCGTGTTTACACCACTTAACACACCTATCTCGAAGATTCTCCACGAGATAAAGGGTAAGACTGGGTTCGTTCGACCGACCAGGCTAAAGACCCCTGAGCGCAAGCGGAATGAGAACACGTATTGTGACTACCATCGGGATAAGGGTCATAACACCGATGAATGCTACCACCAAAAGAAGTTAATTGAGAAAATGATCAAGGATGGAGAATTACCCAGTTTCTGGGAGATTTGAGGGATAAACTCGAGTCAAAAGAAAAGAAGAGGGATTCCAGAGATGCTGACGGGTCAGAAAAATACAGAGGCGAAGTTAGGACTATATCCGGAGGAACTATACTTGACCGGGACAGCAAGACAGCCCGAAAGAAGTATGCCAGGTAAATTTACAGCCTATATCAATCTAGCACAGCTAAACAGCCATTGCCTATCTCCTTTACGGAGGATGATTTTGAAGATGTGATATGGCCGCACGAAGACCCACTTGTCATAAACCCAGTGATTGGGGAAAACAAGATTTGGAAAGTGCTGGTTGATGAAAAAAGTTCGGCCAACATTCTATACCACCGGACATATTGCAATATGAATTTGGGAGGCGAACAACTGGAGTCGTGTCACGAGGCACCACTATATGGCTTCGGTAATCAGCCTGTACCGATAGAGGGGACAATCAAACTTTTAGTTATGTTGGGGAAAGCACCGTACACGGTGACCAAAGATGCAAAGTTTTATGTGCTTCGAGTAGTTAGCCCATATAACGGTATTTTGGGGAGGCCAACCCTATCTCTTTTTCAAGCTGTGTCCTCCATTCCCCATCTGAAGTTGAAGTTTCCAACCGAACACGGAGTCGGAGAGATGAGAGGTGACCAGAAGGCCGCCAGAATCATAATGTTAGAAGACCTGGAGAAAGATAAGGATGTTGAAATGACCGAAGCAGGCAAGAGGAAAAGAAATGAGAACGAAGCAGGGGGCAGCCATCAACTGCTGAATATTGAGTTGGAGAAATTTTGGGCTGATTTGTCTAGTTCAATTGTCGAACCAACGATTGAGACCAAAGAGGTGGAGTTGTATGTAGGCCAGTCTAGGAAGATGATCCAAATAGGCAAGAGTATGGAGCCAGAACTAAAGAAGAAAGTTATTGAGGTCATTAGGGAGTTCCATGACGTGTTTGCTTGGAATCCCGAAGATATGCCAGGGTTGGATCCATCGGTTGCAAAGCATTGCCTTAATGTAAAGCCCGATGCCCAACCTGTAAAACAGAAGAAGAGAAACTTCGCCTTGGAAAGGCAGAAAGTCATTAAAGCCGAAGTGAAAAAATTACTTGAGGCAAAGTTCATTGAGGAGATCGACAACCCCGACTGGTTGGCGAACGTGGTGGTGGTCAAAAAATCAAACGGTAAGTGGAGGATGTGTGTGGATTATACTGTCCTGAATAAACATTGTCCGAAGGACCACTATCCGCTGCCGAACATTGATCAATTGATAGATGCCACTTCGGGGCATCAAATACTCAGTTTTCTGGACGCATTCTCCGGATACCACCAGATCGCCCTGAATGCCGAGGACATACCTAAGACAGCATTCATCACACCGAACGGCACCTATGCTTACATTAAGATGCCCTTCAGACTGAAAAACGCAGGAGCAACATTTCAGAAGATGATCAATAAGGTGTTCAAGGCCCAAATCGGCCGGAATATGGAATGTTACGTGGATGACATGATTATTAAGTCCCTTTTCAGGGATCACGCAGAAGATTTGAGGGAGTGTTTTGAAACACTCAGGAGGAACAATATGAGGATCAACCCGAACAAGTGGACGTTCGGGGTAAACAGCGGAAAATTTCTGGGTTATATGGTTAGCGCCCGAGGAATTGAGGCGAACCCAGAGAAAATCAGGGCAGTCATTGACATGGAAGCACCGAAAACAATAAGGGATATACAGAAACTGGCCGCATGACTGGCAGCCCTGAGGAGGTTCATATATAGGTCAGCCGAAAAAACCCTACCTTTCTTTGAAGTGCTTCGGGGGTCGAAGAACTTTGAGTGGGGACCGAGTTGCCAAAAGGCATTTGAAGAAGTCAAAGAATATCTGGTAAAAACCCCACTCCTAATGAGACCAAGCCCGTTTAAAACATTACAGTTGTATTTGGCAGTGAACGACCGAACACTCGGGGCCGTTCTCGTTAAGGAACATGAATGGAACCAACATCTAGTGTTCTACGTCTCTCACATACTGAAAGATGCAGAAACAAGGTATCCCAATGCGGAGAAGTTTGCTTATGGACTGATCATGGCGGCGAGGAAGTTACGCCACTACTTTTAAGGACGAACAGTACAGGTGGTCACGGAACAGTACAGGTGGTCACGGACCAACCGTTGAAGAAAATCTTGCAAACCCTAGAGGCTTCGGGCAGAGTGGTAGCCTAGTCGATCGAATTGGGGGAGTACAACTTAGAATATGTTCCCCGAACTATAATCAATGCTCAAGCCTTAGCAGATTTCATAGTAGAGTGCTCCTTCTTGGGGCCGAAGGACTTAGCTCCAGAAGAACAGTTAATTCGTTCACCCGGGAAATGGAAGCATTTTGTGGATGGATCAGTAGCCAGGTCGAAGTGTGTGGCCGGTTTGATTCTAACTAGTCCCGATGGGTTCGAGATATGCCAGGCCATCCGGTTTACTTTTCCTTTGACAAACAATGAGGCCGAATATGAAGCATTACTGGCTGGTTTGGACTTGGCAAAAATTGGAAGTTAAGCACCTCAGGGCGTTCAGTGATTCAATGTTGGTCGTAAAGCAGTTCTCATGGGAGTATGGACAAAAGGATCCCCAAACAAAGGCCTATGCCCTTAAGGTACGTGAACAATCTTTGATGTTTGAATCTTTTGAACTGAGTAAAGTAGCTAGAGAGAACAACAGCAGATCAGATGCATTATCAAGGCTAGCTTCGGCCGAAACCCAGAACCTCCAAAGGTCAATCTATCTGACCAAAGTAAAAGCCCCTTCTATTGAGAAGAATCAATGCATGGAAATACATTAGGGTGTTAACTGGATGACTCCAATCAGAGCGTTTCTAGAAAAGGATACTTTGCCATTGGACAACAAGGAAGCCCAGAAAGTGAAATACCGATCAACCAACTATACCCTTGTGGGAGGCCGACTATTCAGAAGGGCGGCCACACATCCATTACTTCAGTGCCTAGACCCCGAAGAACAAAGACTTACGCTGGAAATGGTTCATGAAGGCATTTGTGGGGACCATTTAGCAGGACGATCGCTGGCCTTCAAAATCTTGAGGCAAGGATTCTTCTGGCCGACCTTAAGGGAAGACGCCACGGAGTATGCCAAGAAGTGTAAGCAATGCCAACTTTTTAGTATTGTGCCAAAGCAGCCGCCCGACGAGATGACTTCGGTACTTAGTCCAATCCCTTTCACCATGTGGGCAGTGGATATTATGGGCATTCTGCCAACTAGCATGAAACAAGCTAAGTATTGCATAGTCACCATTGACTACATGACAAAATGGGTGGAAGCTAGGCCACTTTCGACCATCACTGAAGAAGCGGCAAAGAAGTTCATGTTGGAATAGGTGATCCTAAGGTTTGGGATCCCGATAATGTGTGTTTCGGACAACGGGACCCAATTCATTGGAAGTAAATTTAGAAAGTTCTTAGCTAAATTTGGAATCCAGCAGAAGTTCAGTTCAGTCGGTCATCCTCAGGGTAATGGGGCCATCGAAGCAGCAAACAAAATCATCTTTGATGGGATTAAGAACGACTAGGAGAAGATAAGGGACTTTGGGCTGAAGAGTTTCCGTATGTTCTTTGGGCCTACCGAACAACTCCAAGGTCATCGACCGGAGAGACACCTTTTAGGCTTGCTTTTGGTTCTGATGCTTTGATGCCAGCCGAAGTGGGTCTAGAATCTTATCGCACTCAGGTTTTTAATGTGGAAACAAACGAGTTTGGTCTGCGAGCAAACGTGGACTTGATAGAAGAAGAAAGGGAGGCAGCACATCAAAGGAATGTCCGATATCAACTCCAAGCAACACATTATTATGATTCTGGGGTAAAAAAGAGGTCTTTCCAAGTAGGAGATCTAGTCCTTCGAGAGTTGGCGACTTCCATGCCGACCAAACAAGGGAAGCTTATGCCAAATTTGGAAGGCCCATACACAGTGGTTGAAGTGGTTCGGCCGGGAACATACAAGTTAGCAAATCCAGACGGCAGCCCAATCAAGAACACATGGCATGCGGTTCGTCTTCACCGTTTTTACCAGTAAGCTTACTGGATGCATTTTCTAGCTTTTTAATTCAGTATTTTGCTTCATGCAAGTTGATTTTGATTTCCCTAAGTGAGCATCAGTCTGTAAGTTGAATTTGTGTACAAGTTATTTACATAATCAATGAAAGATTGTTTGCCCCATTTTTACCTCTACTGCTTGTAGCTAAGTACAATTAAAGCCAAAAGGTTAAGTACACGATATTAAGCTTAACGGACGATGTTTGGGGCTGATCGAATAAAACACGCGTCCTTTAACTTATTTCAGTGTTTAAGTACATTATGATCTCAGTTACAAAGGCTTAACGGACCCAAATTTGGGGCCAACCGAATAAAATTTGTAATCTTACAAGTGTCTTAGTATTTAAGTTGCTTTGACATTAATTAAGGCCGGGAGGAAATATTTTTCACCGACTGAATGGGACCTTAATCATATACAAAACCCCTTAAATACTAGGGGGCAGCTAGGTTACGACCGAAAATGCATAACATGCTAGGCTGAAGCCGAAGATGCATAAATACAAGCAAAAAAATTATGCTAAGGCAAAATGGAGCCGAAGACGCATTAAGAATATAAATAATTATGCTAAGGCTAAAAATGATCGAAAATGCATAAAAATGTAAGAATTATGCTAAGGTAATAAATGACCGAAGATGCATAAATACAAGCAAGAAATTACGCTAAGGCAAATTTAAAATAGCCCAACGACACAAATGTAGAGCCCGAAGGCAAAGTTAAATATTACAAGCCCGAAGGCATGAGTCAACGTCCAAAGGCAGCAAATATAATAAAAAGCTATTAATCAGAAAGGGCTTCATCTTCTCCCGAAGAAACAATCAGAGGCTCATTCACGTCTTCTCGCCCAACCGGATCGGACATCCCTTCCTCTAGCAAAAGAGTGTGATCTAGACTAGAGGAATGAGCGTTCTGAATGGAGAAGTCGTAGCCCATCTGTAAAACCCTATCCTCGGTACACTGAAGCATCTTCTTGCCCTTCCGAATGGATTTGCGAGATGCCTTCAGCTGATCATTCTTTCGGGAGATTCTGGTCCTTAGACTATCCAGCTGTTCTTTATAAGAATCCCTTTCAGTCACCAAAGCATTCGCCTGGCCGGTGGCTCGCTCAAGTTCTGTCTCCGAGTTCCGAAGGTCCTCCTCAGCTTTGACTGCCCTAGTCTTTAGCTGGCCCACCTCCTTCATCCTGGCACTCAAGCCTTCCATCCGGTCAGTCACAATAGCAGCCCAGGGAACAGCCTAAAAACTATAACAAGGCAAATGTTAAAATACCCGAAGGAATAAACAAAGGCCCACAGGGAAGAAAAACTCACCATAGAAAGGAGCGACAACATCTCAGTATAGGCAGCCCAAGTCATCCACCTTGTCGTAGTTGGGCCTATCGGCCGGTAGGATAAGGCCCCTGCAAAGATGGAGACTTATGCCCCTAGCAGGCCTTGGAGCCGAGTAAACAATGGCATCGTTCTCCAAGATACCCCACTGGGGGACATTGTAAGATACCAGATTATTTTAGGATTTATTATTATTATTTTATTATTATTTAATTATGTTAATTAGTATTTAAAAGATGGAATTGGATTTGAGAATATCGTTGTGGAATTCAACGATATTTAGTATTGAGTTTATATGAGTATATTGAGTTATGTGTGCCCCAGTATTTTATTGGTATTTTTAGTGATTTAAAAATATTTAAATCAAGTATTATTGATCTTAAAAAATCTTTATTTAATTATCGGAGGGCTTAAAAAAAATCATGAAATCTTTTGTAAAATTATCTTTATATATTTATTGAGCTTTTATAGTTGTTGGGTGGAGTAATTTGGGTGGTTGAGTATTTTAAAATGATTTTAAGGATTTTATTGTACTTAAAGGATCAAAACTGGTAAAATTCATATTTAATTCATTTTCGATCCGAAAAATATTTCGAAAATATGTGCGTGCTCGTAATTTCGTATTCTTTATTTTAAAAATGAAGAGTTTAAATTTTCTGAACATTTTATTTGATTTCGATTTATAAGAGTCGTTTAATAACTTTAAAAGCGAATAAGTGTTTTAATTGTGTCGGATATAAGGTATGGCAGAATATGTAGGTAATGGGCCAAGCCCATTTAGAGGAAACAAACGCAGCTTCCAGAGAGTTCTCGACGGGGGGAAAAAAAGAGAAAGAGGAGAGATGGGGGAAATTTGAAATTGATACATATATATGTGTTTATATGTATGTATAGGTGTATATAGGTGAAGAAATCGTGGGAGAGGGGTAAGGGGACTGCACTGTGCGCGCGGGGGGAGGAAGGAAGGTCGGGCAGAGGAGGCGCCGGAGGACCACCGTGGCAGTGGTGGTGGGTCGCGGTGGTGTGGGCAGCAATGGCAGTGAAGGAAAAAGAGAGAGAGAGAGAAGAGAGAGAGAGAGAGAGAGAGAGAGAGAGAGAGAGAGAGAGAGAGAGAGAGGCAGAGAGATTGAATCGAGAAGAAGAAAGGGAGGCTCCGGTGGTTCATTTTCGGACTAATCGAAAAGGTATAATATTTTATTTATTTATTTATTTATATTCATTTTTTTGATGTAATTATTTAATTGTCAATTTTAGATTTAATTATGTATTGTTGTAATTTAATTAGCTTAAATTGCTAGTTTAATATGTTAATTCTCGTAATTAGAATATATTTGAATTTCGAGAATATTGTTGTAATTTGAATTGTTTTAAAGTGAGAGATTATTATGTTAGTGAATTAATTCGGAGAATATAGTTATTTAGTATCGTGGTGGTTAAGTATAATTGTGGGATTTATTTAGAGTTGAAAATATGTCTTAATGATTATTGGTGATTAATTATAATTATTGGATTAATTGCAAATATATGGTTTTAATCTCCGTGATTTAATTCGGAGAGTATAATTGTTAATTATAATTGTTGGGTTAATTGTGGTCTCGTTAATATTCGAGTTTAATGATGATGATGATATGTTAATTGTTAATTGCTAATTGGTAATTGTTAATTTTCGATTGTAATTGTTATTTGCTAAATGCTAATTGTTATTGTCATATAAGGTATAGTTATAAGAGTTGGCTAAACTGTAAATGTTTATGCGCTAAATGGTATAAGTCGAGTCATAGTAATTGTTCGAAGTCATATTTGTCAACTACGTGGTGTTGGCTTAAATATGGATAAACTTAGTTTACTTTCCTTAAATGTTGAGGTGCCGCATGTCTGGGCGGATACTTTTCCTTATGTGCTAGGTGCCGCATGTTTGGGCGGGTACTTTTCTTACTTGTTTACTTTTATGTTGCTGCAAGTTGAGGCAGCTTTATTTTTGCAAAAACAGGGTTGAATTGTATTTGAGGGGCTGTGCCCATAGTCCGATAAACGAATACTTCATGCCGAAATTTTCTGAAAATCCCCTGTATTTAAAGTTATTTAAATTATTTGATTTAAGGATTTAAAGGCATGTATGTGTATGAGTGTTTAAGTACATATGTGATGATTAATGAGGTGTGGGTATATATATTTATGTATTTATTGCTTTGCGAGTTGTAAGTAATTAGTCATTAATTGGGTGGTTTTTGTACTAAATAGTACTTTGCTATTATTTCGAGTATAATTAGGGATTCGATATGGACCCAGCGAGCGTGTTGACGAGACGATTGAAGGAAATGAATGCGTGATCGAGTAAAGACCGAAGTGTAGTAAGTAGCGAATCGACGCATTGGAATCGAGGCAAGTGTACTAACCCTCGCTTATCGTTCAAGCGAGATAAATATGTTTCTATTCAATATAAGTATTCCCTTCAAATCCTTATTGCTAGTATCCTCTCCTTCAAATTATTGATAAGGATATATTTTATTTGTATATCATGTGGAAAGTAGAATTTCAGTTTTATTGCCAGTATTATTCTTTCTTAAATATTGTCAGTAATATTCTGTTAAAGTTTTACTGCAGGTATTGCATTGTTATTCCTTGTTTTAGTATAATGTTCTTAATGTATATGGTTTCCCTGAGATTAATTGATAGTAAAGTAGTTTAATGGAATTGGAAGAATTTTATAAAAATGTGGACCAGCTTCGTGGTCAGAGTAGTAAAGGCCAATGTCAATAAGTGCCTAATGAGGGATCCCAGAGTATTATTTTTAGCTGGACTTTACGTGGCTGATCACCCTAATGTCCAGAGTATGATGAAAACTCCAATTCTATTAAATGTTGTTTTTATGCAAATATATTCTTAAGATAGAATGTTCAAGTTAAAGTACATTTTCATTTCCAAGTATGTTGGATATAAAGTTATGATTTGAGTTAATAAATACTGTTAGTATAAAAATGGAAAGTTATTATACTAGTGTTTTGAACGGTGAAAACTAATTCACGGTTATTATGGTCGCTGTGGCATTTGTTGCGCAGTGATAGTAAGGACCGAGAATGAATTGAGATCTTCTTATTTATTCAAACTCATGATTTTCAGGCCGGTTAGGCAGCTAGGTATGCAAACGCTTAGTGACATGAATGAAATTTGAGTAACTGAGAATTTCTTGGAGATTTTGTTAAAGCGATAGTTCAAGTATTTTGCAAGTATTAAAAGTATTGAATCTAGTATTACGAACCTTCTCAGTTATTAAATTCTGATTTCGAGTTATAAATGTTTTAAATGATATTAATCTTCTGTTAAAGTTAAGAATCCAAATTTCAATTATACTAGTGATTATAAAGTGGTGAGCATTCCTTCGCTCATCTTTATCGTTCCTATTTCTTGAATTGCAATTATTGCATTCTTATTTCATCCAGTTCAGTTCTATATATATAACTTGCTGAGCATTCTTTGGCTCACACTTGTTGTTTTTAAAATCTAACTTTTCAGTAAACCAGTTGGCGAGGCTTAGCTTGTGCAGTTCTGAAAGTGGAAAGAAGAAGCAGGATGCTGTTGTGAAGTTGACGTGGATCAGGGTATTTAGATTTAAAGTTTGATTTGTTGTATGTATATATAGTTTTAGTAGTTATAGTATGTATTTGATTAGTTGGCCTGGTATACTTCTATTCGAAGTTATACCAGTGATTTAAGTCTGTATAAAGTTTTGTATATAGAGTTGTAATAAGTTGGTTTTGGGTTTTCTTGTTTCTAGAACTGTAACCTAAGATCGTTAGTTGGGAGTTGGGGTCAAAGAGCTTTTGATTGAGTTTTTATTTTTATTTCAGTTTTATTTTGATTTCAGATTTTTAGTTTAGTATTCAGCAGGTTTATGTTGTATTTACGAATACATCATGGCCAATTTTTGTTAGAATTATTGAGTTTATTAGCGTGACGCCCAAATCTACTGACCCTGGATTTGGGGGCGTTACAGACATAGGTGCGGACCATAACATCATCTGAATGACTCCTTTTCCGAGGATCCTTCAGCGGTCGTTCTTCTCCGTTCTCCAACTGCAAAGGCGAAGCCAGAGGAGTGATCTCTGAGTCTTCATTCCCCTTCTCCGGAGTAGGGATAGCTCTTTCCCCCGCAGCTGGATTACCTTCGGCCGCCGTCTTCTTCAAACGGCGAGCAATAATATCATCCAGAGAAGACACTGCATAAGAAATAAACCAAGTAAAAACACAAAGATAAACAAAAAAATGAACGGACAAAGCATAAAAGTAAGTTTCATAAGGAAAGATGAGGGCTACTGCTACCCCAAAGGGCGATTAACCAGCCAGCCTCTCGACTGAGGGACAAAGGGACTCTGTCCATCTCTAGATCACAGAGGATCTTGTAATCATTTTCGTCCGCCCTTGGGATCGAAGGCAACACAACTTTCGTTGGATCGACCTCCTTCCATACGGCGAACTTGGCTATCTTCCATCCCGAGATGAAGAACCACTTGTCGTGGGTTCCTTTGTTGTTGGAGTTGGTCTGCGCCCAGTCCGACCGGTTGTTACTTCGGGCAATGGTGTAGAAACCATTGCTCTTCAGATTCCTTCGAAACTCATAATGACACCAAAAAAGAGACGCTCTTAGGGTAATTTTCACCGCTAGACAGCGGGCTTGGAAGCAGTTTATGTGGATGAAGGAATTTATATCTAATTGGACCAGGGCGATCCCTATGTTTCTCAACAACCTTTTCAGGAGGGGCAGTATCGGCACCCGAAAGTCACACTTAAAAGCGTTCTCGAAAAGGCCTGTGGCCACTCCGCCAAAGCTTTCTGGAACTGGGGGGTAAAGGTTGTGGTACATGCGATCTCTTCGATCGGCTGGGTAAACGTGCCAGAGATTTCTTACAATACTATACTTCTGGTGGAGGAGGGCTATGTCGCTCTCGGTTAGCTTTGACAGCATGTTCGCCGCAGGATAAGTTGTTGAGTTGACAAAAGAGGAAGAAGCCGAAGGACCGGTGCCTCCAGATGACTGTTCCATGTCCCTACATTCGAAAATGAAGCGACATCAGCCATGTACTCGGAGAATGAACAAGAAGAAAGAAAAAGGAGAAAATAACATGAGCTGAGTACATTTGGCTAGGATCAGTCGGGGACCTCCTATAGCCTAGGGCGAGGCAGATTAAAGGGGACCTAAAAACTACAAGTTGATGATTGGGACAATCCGAAGGGTATTCTAAAGTTTGAAGATCCCGAAGGATGTTCTTGCCAAAAAAATTCACAGATGAGTCCCAGAATCCCCAGGGAAATACAAAGAAAGGCAGAAATCCTAAAAGCTAATAGCCAAACACAACTCCTACATGCATACAACCTATCTAGAAATTAAAGGTAATCCATTGATATTTACATTCAAACATATACACGTGTATACATACACAAAATGAAGAATTATGATGAACAAAGGCGCGAACAAGCATATTATACACATATTAATAACCAGAAAGAAGAAAGAGGAACTTATTGATTTGCCAATGGGTGATAAGATCGAGTTCCTGATCGAGTTCCTGGGGATAGTTTTCTTGAAGATGAAATGCTACCGGAATCGGAGAACTGGGAGTGGCCGGAACCGACACAACGTTTCCAATCGCTGCTTATTAAAAGTTCTTGAGGAAAAGGTCCTTGTACTGTGAGTTGAATGATATTGTAAGCGTGAAAATGAAAATGAAACAGTTTTGGAGGTTTTAAGTACAAGGACACGACGTTTGGACAAGGAACGCTTCAAATTCGACGGTGGTGATTAAAAGTGCAGATCTCGAGACCAGACAGTTTTCAACTTTAAAGGGACACGCCTTCCAATGAGCCGTCTCATCTATGCATGCTGTTCTCCTTATTCGAAGAAGACGTTCGAGGAGTAAATTCCGAAGATAGTGCCAGGCTTTTGCCTCCGTCCTGAGGATAACTCTGAATGAAACCCAGGGACATGTTGGAGGCCCACCCCATTAATGGGCTGGACCGAAGGCCCATTACTAGAAATCCGAAGGAGGCCCATTATTGTCTGGTCTATTTGCATGTAACGGTCATATGGTTCACACTCCCTAAGACGTGGGACACGTTTCAACATGATGCCCACTCTTCGAGCAACCGCCTGAAGGAAGAGAATAAGGTTTGGTCAGGTTCAATCTCTCATTCATACATAATTTACACACACAAACACTCTACGTTCCATATTACTCAAACCAAAAAACCAGTTAACTTATTCTCACACCGGAGGTGAATCGGGGGCCAATCCCTCGCATTCTTCTCACTTGCAGGTCCGACCGACACAAGGCTCGGCAGAATTCTGGTTGTAACAAGGTGAATACTATGGGCTATACAATGCTATACCATGCATTGAAATAGTAATTGGCATTTGTGGATTGCTCAAAAACATGAAGATCACTCAAGTAAAAAATGATCAGAAAGATGGTAGAGCAGGCCTTGTAATTGAGATTAAAGTGATAAAACAATACATCATCTTGTTCATGTCTTTAAGCTGTAAAATAATGATAAACGAGTCGCAAATTCTCTTCTCATTCAAAGTTGGAGACATAAGCCTCAAGTTCATTACAATATTACAACTGTTTGTATAATGTTGGGGAAATATGGTAAAAACTTAGATTTTTCTGAAGCCGTGTGAACACTTTCAAATTGAAGATATTTGTGGTTCACCCAAATAAATCAATCGGATAAAGTCAGAAATTCTGTAAGAAGGGAGAAAATGTGTTTTTGTTGTGAATTTCAAAATGAACCAATGTTTGAAAATGATCAATGCAACACCTATATATAGATGTCAACATATGTGTCTTTTGCCAATAGACACATCTTAGTCTTTTGCCAACAGACACATCTCATTCTAACAGTCATGTCTAATGCTAGCAGACACATCTTATCCCAACAGGTGTGTCTGATGCCAATGGACATGCATCATAAGCAATAATACCGAAATCATAATAAACTCGAACAAAGCGTGCAGTCCGCACTCTCCCGACTTATTCGATGTATTATTACGATTACATTGATCAACTAATCAATCCAATTACACTAAAATATCCAACAATCCTCCCCCATTTCAGCGTAATCCATGATTAACTACACAAAATAACAACAAATAAAAAGTTATGCATAAATGAAATATCATGACGATTGAATTTCACATTAGTGTAGTACACATTTCAAATATTCGAATATCAAGGTATCACTATGGATCGAACCTCTATTATTCATAGTGAATACATGAAGATAATATACACATAAATTTACATTCTCAAATGTTCTTACTCGACACTATATTTTACAAGCCTAGTGTCCTAATCCTTCTTAAGCATATCAAAGCCACGTCCAAGCTTCTTGAAGCGGCTAAACTTCATGCTCAAATAGGTAGTTCTTTTACTCTCGCACCTGCATATGCAATTTTTCAAAAAAACCATTAAGAAGATAAACTTCAACCTCCTCAACTTGTAGGTCTGAACACATACCTTGGGATGATGCTTCTAATGTGTTCCAATCTCTAGATGTTAAGCTTTCCACACTGAATTCAGCACCTAATGTAATATTAGATAGGAATTAGTTATCTCAACATGAGAGACTTTTAGATGGACTTTAATCCCATCCCCACAGCCGACTTGTGCACGAGATCTCTACTCAACCCTGTGGTTAGATGATCGGCTAAATTATGTTGAGTTCTTATAAACTCCACTGATATAACACCGTACGTGATAAGCTCACAAATCATGCTGTGTCTAACACCTAAGTATCTAGACTTGCCTTTGAACACTTATCTATAAGCATTAACCAAGGCAAATTCACTATCACATCTGATAGATATGGGTGATATCGGTTTAGGCCACAATAGAATCTCATAAATCAGATTTCTTAGCAATTCAGCTTCTTTACCAGCCGCTGATAATGCCACAAATTCAGATTCCATCGTTGAATCAGTAATGCAACTCTGTTTCTTTGATGCCCAAGAGATAGCACCTCCCCCAAGAAGGAATACCCATCCACTTGTGGAAGAATGATCTTCCTTATTTGAAATCCAACTTGCATCTGAATGACCTTCAATAACCGAAGGAAATCCAGTATATGTCAAACCATAATCCATGGTTCCTTTCAAATACTCAAACACTCGGCTTAAGGCTTACCAATGATGTGAACTTGGTTTGCTAGTATACCTAATAAGCTTTCCAATAACATAGGCAATATCTGGCCTAGTACTTATCATGGCATACATAAGACTACCAATAGCCCTTGAGTATTCAAGTTGAGATACTGCAACACCTGTATTAGGTAGGAGTTTAATAATAGGATCAAGAGGAATGCTAACAGGAGAACAATCCTCGAAGTTATATCTTTTCAGAATCTTCTCAATATAATGAGATTGAGAAATTGAAATACCATTGTTCTCACGCTTGATCCTTATACCAAGAATCACCTCAGCCTCCTCCATGTCTTTCATATCAAAATTAGATGACAAGAACTTCTTGGTTTTATCTACTTGATTTGGTCAGTACCAAAAGTCAACACATATAAACAAATTATAACTCCTTTACCAGAAACATCAAATTTGCTATATACATACTTGTCTACTTGGTTAAGAAATAACCATTAAACAAGACCACATTATCAAATTTATCATGCCATTTCTTCGGTGCTTGTTTTAGACCATAAATTGATTTCTTCAATTTACACACCTTGTTCTCACAACCAGGCATAACAAACCCTTCAGGTTGTTTCATATAAATCTCTTCATCTAATTCACCATTCAAGAATGCAGTTTTCACATCCATTTGATGAATGACAAGGTTGTGTATAGCAGCAAGTGCTATTAACAACCTAATAGTGGAAGTCCTAGCAACAAGAGCATAAGTATCAAAATAATCAATCCCTTCTTTTTGTCTAAAGCCTTGGATAACCAATCTGGCTTTAAACTTATCTATTGTACCGTCCACCTTCATTTTCCTTTTGAAGATCCATCTGTTTCCCAATGCTTTACAGCCAGGGGGCAGATCACTCAATTCGTAAGTATTATTATTCATGATAGAATCCATTTCATCCTGGATAGCTTCTTTCCAGAATGCAACATCCCATGATGTCATAGCTTCGACAAAAGTATTTGGATCCTCCTCAATATTGATATTGATATTGATATTGATATTCAATTTCATCTCTAGAACCTTTAACTAGATAAAGATGAAAATCATCTCCAAAAGACTTTGCTTTTCTAGCTCTAGTGCTTCTCCTTAGTTTAGACAGTCCATGAACATCTTCAGTAGTAACTGAGTTCCTACTAGAAGAAATCTGAAGCATGTCCCTTGGTCTAGGTATAGATGTAAATTTGTTTTCATAAAAAATAGCATCTCTTGTGTAATAGACCGATATAATTCTATAATATTTTAATATTAATGACGTGAGCAATCGATCTATTTTGTTTATTTATATATTAAGAGGTTGTATCTTGATTAGACATATAATATTGCTTGTGAGAAGTGATGATTTGTAATTGTGATTATGTGAATTATATGTGCTGTCTAGGTGAATAATTGTTTTTATCGATTTTTAGTTAATTTTAAAAGCATTTTGTTGTACTGTTTTATTTTTATAAAATCATTAGAGTATCTAAAAATCATAAAGTCTTCTTTATGAGGTGTCTTTTATATTTAGGGACTTTTTAAATGTATCAACTAATTTCAGTTAGGCTCCAATGATTTATTATGACTTTTAAAGTACGATTTTCCATTTAGAGGATTTAATTCGTAAAATCTCTAGTTAAATATCTGTAAGTCGTAAAATATGATTTTTATATGTATGTGTTTCTAATTTTATATTCTTGGTTATATAAATGAGAATTTATTTATTTTGGGTGTTAAACATTTTTAAAAGATTTTATATATCAATTTTCATCTTTAAAACCTATTCTTGTAAAATCCATATCTCTATATTTATAAGCCCTAAAAATATTTTAAAAATATGCTTGTGAACCTTATTGGGTAGATTTTATTTTAAAAATATAAAATTTATGAATTTTATTTAAACCCAACTATTTTGATATTAAATAAGTTAGTAGAATATTGTTTATTAATTTTAAGAGAATAATTGTCTAAATTATCCTAAGGGTTTTAAAACTCCCATTCCCTTTTCCTTTTTTTTTTTTTCATTTCACCGAGCACTCTCCTCTCTCTTTCTCTCTCTCACGTATGCTCTCTTCTCTCTTCTGTAAGAACCCCAAATTTTGGATATAATTAAAACTTTTTATTAAGTAATGATAAAATGAGGAACAATGATTCCGACAACAAGGTCACCAGCTCTAATGAATGGTGGTTTCAAAAGAACAATGATTGTAATGAATGGATATTGCTTTGGACAATGATCCTGATGCATTGGTATATTGTCAGAATAGAGTAATTCGATGGTTGAGGACCTAGATAAGAATAATCTACCATCCAGGAAGGAGCTAATGGATCCTTGAAGGGAAATGAGTACATGCATAGTGTTTCCCATACGTGCATAGTGTTTCCCGTACGTGCATAGTGTTTCCCATACATGCATAGTATTTCCCGTACGTGCATAGTGTTTCCCGTACGTGCATAGTGTTTCCTGTACGTGCATAGTAATTTGGTGGATGAATAGTGATTTTGTAAGTTGGAAAACTTTTCACGCCACCCTATGTACGGGACGTGATATGGATGTTTCGAAGTCATATTAGTAATACGCGGAGGAAATAAGTGAATGCAGAGACGATCGGAATTCAGAAATTCCAAATTCTTTTTCGGTATAATATTTGACCGGACAGTGGATTAAATATTATTATAATCCAAGAATTGAGATATTAACTTTGAGGATTTGATATTTTGGGATGTTATTATATTTGATTTAAGAATGAAGGTAGGAAACCACTGAGGTAGTGAAACAAGCGTTCTAGAAACCGCTAAAACGTTATAACGAGATTAATCTATAAAGCGAACGAATCCTAGATTACAGATTAAGTTCGTATCGAGATTAAATATCCTACATGGTCATCACGAGGATTATATTAAGGATTGGGGAAGGTATTATGAATATCGAGAAATTTCCCGGTAAACCCTAGAGGTGAAACTACTTAGTTATTCGTCCGAACGATCAATGAATTGAGCAACAAACGGACAAAGAAACAAGCAGAGGACTAAGAGGTGTGATGAGATAGTGGAAGGTGACATAATCACTGTATGCTAGATAAGATCAATGGAACCAAGCTCGTTGCATTACTAACTAGCACCATTGGAAAAATCAACTAGTACTTAGCATTTCTTTACCATTCCACCACTTAAACAACAACACATACTCATCCAAAGACATCACCCCTTGCATCATCACTTTATTAAAGTGGCTTTAGGATGAGATATTATCTAAGCAAAGTCACTTTATTGCATTATTATCAAAACAAATCAACCAAGCAATTCTTTCTCTTCCAAGAAGCCATTCGGCTTTTCTTAAAATTCAAGAATCAAAAACCCTCTTCCAACCATCATTTGATCTTGTAATTTTTAAGGTGAGTTCTATATTTCAAGAAACTAATCTCCTAGAAATTTCAAGTCCAAACTCCTTTGTTTCCATTTTCAAATAAATCATTTACAAGGAGGGTGAATAGTGTTCTTCAAGAACTAATCTTGTTTTTCTTTGATTTTTATGGTTGATTTAGCTAGCTTAAGGCCACTTAAGGATCATACAAAGCTTAGTGAGGCTAGAACATACTCCAAGGAAGGTATAAACTTCAAGAACCCTAGTCTTTGATTTGAGTTTTAATGGAGTTTTGGATAAGTTTTGGTGATAATGTTGTTATAAGCATGTTTACATGATTATGTAGTTAGTTTGTTTGATTTAAGAGATGTGATGAATATGATGATATAATATGATGTTCCTGGACTTCTGAGATTAGTATTATGAATGTAAGATGATTGGTATGCCCGGTGTGGCTTGGGTTGTTGATTACGATTTATGGAACGTCCGATTTATAGCCGTCGTAATGCCCGATTTTTGTTAACCTTAAGAAACCATGTTTGACAGTAGCCATAATTCACTGTCCAGTATCATGTTCTGCCATGGCACGATAGATCATGTTATAAGCTTCGTTTTGATATAAAGATCATGTGAAACGGACTTACGGTTTAGGAATTATGGCCGATTCACTAAAAGACGTTCGAAACCGTAAGTACGAGTTCGTTATTAAAATTGAACCCTCGTAAAATACGTAAGTCAGTGGCGAATCTTGGTAATTAAATACTAGAGGTAAAAAGGAAGGTGTGAGAGAAAAGCTCATGTGAAACGGATCGTTTTCCGATTTTATAAAAATGTTCGAATCAAAGTTAATCGCGATCGAACCCCTAAAAAACCCGCTTGATTATAACTTCGGTAAAACACTTAGAAAACGGGCGATAAAACTCGGAGCATAATATTGATTCGTAACGATCGACTTTAGAACTTGTATGACTTAAGTATGTCCCAAGTGTAAGTACAATGACATGTCGTATTAACGAACGAATGTCGGGTCGGATCGATGAAAAAAGGAATCCACTAAAAGGGGTATAACGAGATAACTCGAGAACGTGTTTCGATTTAAGTATAACTTAACTTTTAAGATGTTAAGTGATTAATCCCGAATGCCTTGGCTATTTATAGATCACCAAGCTGACCCGGGACCCGCTACCACTACCCCTTATCGTACTCGACTACCAGGCAAGTTTCATTTCCCTTCTTTTAGGCTGTTGTTGTGATTGAATATATATATATATATGTTTTCCGTTATACATATGCCATAGCATGCATGCCTACTTTCCAGTTATATCATTATGCTTGTTCCCTGATTGTTTATTGGCTTATAAATTAGATAGCTAACGTATCAATTATAAGCCGGTTATTGTAAGACCCTCATAGAAGGGCGTATACATCTTATTCATCAAATATAGACCGGGAGTCAATATTTCTTGACATATCGAGATTACCTCGGAGGAAAATATTTAAGTAAATATTTTCCATTATTCGGGCGACGAATATTATTTGAATATTCGTTCGGGATTATTTATTTAACGATCCTTACTTCAAATAATTATTTGAACGTAACTATTCGACGAATAATATTTTTAATATTCATTCAGAGTCGAATTATTTATTGATTATTATTTCGAATATTCTTCTAAAGGTTGGACTACTAAATGAATATTATTTGGATATTCATTTAGAATATTATTCATTAAATGAATATTACTTTTGAATATTCATTTAAGATAGTAATTACCTGACGAATATTATTTTAATGTTCATCTGAAGCTTGATTTATTTATCGAGTCTTATCTCGAATATTCCTTTAAAGCTTGGATTACTAAAGGAATATTACTTGATATTCATTTAGAATATTATTCATTAAATGGATATTACTTTTTCAATATTCATTTAAATTCCTAATTAATTATGAATATTATTTTGAATGTTCATCCAGGGTTCTATTTAATCATCGAATATTATTTTAAATATTTTAAATATTCCTTTCAGGTCTTATTAATTAATGAATATTATTTTGAATATTCATTTGAATATTTAATTATGCAATAAATATTCTCTCGATATTTCTTCAAGGATTATTTGGGAAATACTCTGATTAAAGATATTCTTTCATATTCCTAAATATTCTGTAAAATATTTTAATTCAATAAATATTCTCTGAATATTTATTCCATACTTAGAATAACCTCGATAAGGTTTATCTTCTTCGATTATTACGGAAAAATATTTCGGAGTCATATTATTATTAATCTTATATCAAAAAAGGTTCTCAAACATCATTCTTCTTTGAGTCTATCTCCCTAATATTAAGGGAACCTTACTTGGAAAATGTTATTTATCTGGTCGACTTCCCGGTCAATAAAGTATTCTCTTCACTCGCAACTCGGGTGCTATTGGCTTATTAAGTCATTGTGTACCTTCTCATCTTTTGAGGGGTAAGATTGTAGGAACAAGTTGATATTCGTTACCAAGCAATAGCTTGGAAGTTATTGGTGAAATTTTCCTTTCCAACTAGATACGACTACTTTGTGGAGTCTTATCAACAAGTATTATACTTGGGGAAAGGGGGACGAACGTTACATTCAGAATCATGAATTCTATTTGAACTAGGAGTCGTGTAAGAGGCCGAGTAGCGCCGGTCCATCCCCTTTGGCCCAACCGTTGGCCGGGGAGAGCTAGTAAGGCGGTAGACAAGTAAAGCCGTCAGTTCTTCCTTCTACCGGTAGTAAATCTAATTTGAGCTGTACGATCTCGACTGATCATCAAGATTGGAACAGCGGGCGCGGTGAATACTCCATCATTGGTTCATCATCCAACCTTATTTATTTCCTGCAACATGATTACTGTTGGCAGATCTGGAAAAGTGTTCATAACTTGAATTGAAATCTTTTCATGCAAGTTCCTCTTTTTAATGACAATGAGAATATCTCGCTTACTTTTGCTGTAGCAGATATTTCTACAAACAAATACTTTAAGTTACCTTGTAACTTCATCGTTCATATTATACTGGCATCATTTCCGTAAATGCATGACATATGGTTTGAAAGATACTTTTGAACTGTTATATATTATCGTTCAGTTATATATTATTGTTGGTGGGCTATTGCTCACCCTTGCTTTATTATTATATCACAACAACAGCTAGACCAGATGACTCGCACAAGGCGCACTCGACGCGGGCGAGGACGATGAGACTACCAGAGCTGAAGAAGAAGCTATTGGTAGGATAGATTTATTCTTTCAGTACCAAGTATATGGTCTAGTATGACTTATGTAAATGGATGGCAAAGAGTATGTATTTTTATTGAAATTCTTTTGGATTGTAAGAACTCATAATGTGATTAATAAAAATTTGATTGTTACTCTGATTTCATCTCTGGGACTATAACGGGTGTGTTTTACATTGTTGTGTTGGGTCATAGAGATGTAATTTATTTTATGTTAAGGAAAGTTCAAGTGTTGTGGACAGAATTGGAAACCGTAACGACCGGATCCCGGACCCCGGATCTGGGGGTGTTACAGAAGTGGTATCAGAGCGTACGTTATAAACCCCAAAGATGAGGCGACGTTATATAATAATAAATTCAATAATATAATAAGAACTCTTGCCAAGTTCATAGTCGGACTACATAATGTAGTGATGACCTATAAAACCCTTATGGGAACTATTAAGTATCATGATAGTAACTTAGCTCGATATCGCATCGACAAGTAAGGCAACAGACCTTGAGGCATACGAGCAGCAGCGCAAGGATGCTTTATTATATGCTGAAGATCAGCGGGTAAATTTAATAGAGTACCCTACTGGAGACCCGGAAGAGGTTCCAGCAGATAAGGAAAATCCTGTTAGGATAAGGAGCTTACCCTCGAGGAATGAGGGTTGTAGCCAGAAATACTGAGATTATTAAGGTATAGTGCTCAGAAAAGTGGGCATAAAGAACTAAGCTATTAGCAAGAGAACTGAAGATTCATGTTGGATTCGTGGCTGGACTACTGAAGGTAGTACCAGCAAGTAAGACGGATTGGAAGAATTACTTGAGATCTTATACGGGAATAGATAAGAATCATTAGAGACTTTCATATTAACGAAAAGAGTGCTAGAAGGATATATGATTATCAAAGGCATCGATATAAGGCGAGGAGCAGAGTCCCTAGGAATAGTTGAGAAGAGGCAGTAAGTGCCATATCATTTGATAAATGAATAAGTATGAATATTGTCAGTAATAATTCGCCATGAGAAGGCAGATGTCATAGGTTGTAATTTATGGAACCAAATTGAGGTTGATGAAGTTGTTTTATTCAGGAAAATGTCCATTTTATGAATGAATCAGTTAGAAAGTGAAAACATTGGGAAGTGATAGCATGATTGGATAAAGTTATATAAGGAAGTAGTAAGCAAGACAATGATCTCAGAACCTACCAGAAGATAAGACCAGTGAGTCAAGATGAACTCGTAATGAGACTATTGTCAGAGACTAAGTATAGGGTTAATTGAACTCAGTGAAATGATGAACCAGAAACGTTAGATGCATGTGACTCAAAGGAATATTAAATTCTTTCTTTTCTTTGAATGGATTATAGTAGTTACCTTAAGTTTACTCCGATGCGGAATTATAACGGATCAAGTAATACGATCAGCAGTTAAAGAGAAAAATGTGAGAAAATCTTCCTGGAGCTAAAAGATGAAATTGGTAATGCCCAATAGTTGGCATTGTTTAATGGAAAAAGGGAGACTTTGTGCTTCCAACGACGCTTCGCATAAAATATTAGGATGTGTGCTTGCGCAGCACGACAAGGTACTTGCGGATGCATTCGGACAGCATGGTTCACCAGGTTCGGATGGCCTTAGTAGTGCCAATTTTTGTGGAACAACCAACTCCGACGGTAATGTTCCTTCTGAGACTGGTAGTCAGGTAGAATGACATTTGGTAATATTGAATATCAGGACGTATAGGTATCAGGACGTTGTGACAAGTTTCAGTTTAAAACTGTTAATTCCCTTCTAAGGGATGTATATAATTGGTTCCTCTCCAGTGGTTAAACTTCCAACCTGATGACGATTATTTCGTTAATTATGACTGCTTATAATTCTACCTGCTTGGATGCTTATAGAACTATTCTCTAGGTTTCGAAATTGATCTTCATAGTGTTACCGGTGGTTGGATAGATTGACCAAAATTTCCTTGATTCTGGAAAGAAATTCAACGAATTTTGGCAAACCTTGTCTTTCTGATTATCAGAGAACATCATGGAAGAGAGTAGAAACTGGGGCGAACCCCGTGAATTGGGTAAAGTAGCCGCTATATGGGTTGGTGGATAGACCCCGGTTATCGCTATTGATTGTAGAAATACAATGATGAAGTGAGATTGGACGAAAACAGGAAATGTAAGTAAGAAACCAGCCGGACTGAGAAACTCCGAGATTGACTTAAGTGAAAAGGCTGTTATACCATGAATGGTAAGCTTGCGTGGCACGTGGGATTGATAAGAATAGCTGAAAAGATAAAAGTGGAGGAAAGGTGATCGGAGACAGTGCCGAGAAGTCGATTAAGACTTATATGGAGTAAAGTTTTGGAAAGGTAAAAAGGTATCAAAGTAGAAGGCACTATGCCAGCAATTGCTAGAAAAGTAATGCGATTAGCCAAACCCCTAAAACCATATATTTTTATTTTATTGTGGTCAGTTGAGGCCAAGTCACAAAGGATTATCAAGTGACTAGACCAGCAATAAAAGGACAAAGCAGGGTTACTTCTAAGTAAGCACCGACTGCAAGGGCTTTTGATATAAAGGAAATATTAATGAGATCGTAGGAATCTTCTACTGAACCCTTTTCAACCCATGTTTGGATTAGGAATTTACTATACTTTTTTGAATGGGGTCACCCGTACTAAAGTGATTCATGTGTATATGATTGCCCAAGATTACGAGTAAAAATGGAAGTATAATGACTTGATATGTATGATGTTAGGGTATTATAAATACCATGAATATATTATGACCAAGGGAAGTAAACAATGAAGGTTTATAAAGAGAGTATAGAAATGGTCAGAGATGGATCAGTATGCTGTAGAAATTTTGTCTAAGGCAAGTACCTTTGAGAAAAACGATAAGTACTAAGAGATTCACGTTGAACTCGATCAATATCTTCCATAACATCCTTGCTACCATTACCAAGTTCTGTAAGAGAGCAGATAGACATACGTTGTCTTTTGGAAGGTCAAATAGGCTGACAACTATCTGAAAGAAGAGGTTAGCATTAAGCCACCGATCGATTATCAAATGAGAATGATTGAAAAGAGACCCTTATTAAGGATACATGATTTGATTGCCAAGTATAGGATGCAAGAATTCCTTGGCAGTTGAATTAAGGATAGGATATCCATAAATAAGACAAACCCTGGGGAATGCACAAGGGATGGCATTAACCCTAATAACGACATTATGACTTCAGATGATATGAGTTGGACTTGCTAATGCAACAATGACCGGTAAGGATTATTAAAAAGAGTTCTGGAAAGAACATAGATAGAATTATTAGAGTATTGATCAATGACATTTTGATATACCCTGTACCCAGAAAATACAGGAGGAATGATGAGGATGACCTATGAAACCTTACAAGGAAAAAAAAAGTAATATTCCGAACTTCAAAATGGAAGTTTGGTAAGGAATGTATGACATAGTAACAATAATGCCAGATGAGGCATGTATGAAACCCTGAGGAAGTATGGATTGAACCTATAAAGGCTGAGATTATCCTAAGATAAGGAAAGAACTAAGAAAAGAAGTATCCTAAGTAGGATTGGGAATAAAATGTGATAAAGTTCCCACGGGTAGGTGGAAGCAATGACTTATGGAAAAAGACTGATAAATATATTTTTCTCCATCAGCTGAGCTTAAGGGAGAATGCTTTCTCCCAACAGTGATGGGAATGAGGTAGAAAAGTTTGAATTGGAATATATCCAGAGAACAAGGATTACCAGAAATTATTATCAAGAAAGGCCAATGAGGTGGCCGACAGTCTAAGTATAAAGGAATAATTACAAATGTTCATACCGAAGAAACAAAATGATATTTGGAAAGACCTTGAAGGTCATATCGGAGTGGAGGAAGTTACATTCCTTTTGATGATTGTGCAAGAATCGAAGGTAATAATAGTTTAAGTAAAGATTCGATTCGTGATGGAGTCTTAAGCATATTACGTACCTTAGAAGGTCCCGTTTTGAGGCAGACCAGGACCATGGTACAAAATTAACGAAGTAAACCGTTAAGTTTCCAGTCTTTTATGGAAGCTGCATGAGTGATAGTTTCATCAACCTGACATAGCTGCGATGCTTGAAACTCTTCTGCAATTGTATCTACTTCATGTAATATCTACATCAAGTTCAGGAAGTGTTCCTTATGGATAAGGAATAGTGATTACTTTGTCTCACTAAAGGATTTGAAACCCGTAGGATTAGCTATTAATGCACTACGTAAACAACAAGCGATGGTGATTCTTCTAAGAAGGTAGATGACAATGTAAAGATAAAGAAAGTGCTGCCATTGATTAGCTAAATGGCATGTTGATGAATGACAAACAAGTTTATGTTAGTGTACTTCTGCGCAAACAAGATAGAGAATATGAGGTTGGTAATTCATGATGTTAAAGATATTCCCATGGAAATAATTAATGAGACTTGGAGGGAAGGTCGGTTGAGCCCGAGACTTATTGGGCCACCTGAGAGTTTAAAAGTGTTCGGACGGCGGTATTCGAGCCAGCCTTACCCCCAAAACTTATAGCACGATCATAACGGGTTTTCATGTGGCCAGGCTACGCTAGTAAAATGCAGATGCTCGATAGATGATAAGAGCATGAGCCGGTAGATATACGACCTGGTCTGACTTACGAAAGACAACCTGTGGAAAACCACGGATAGAAAAGAACAAGTGATGAGAAACAAGGTTGGCAGAAGTAGATTATATGAATCTAAGAAAAAGGGATCGGGCCAGATTCATTTCGGAAAGTTTAAATTGGAATAACGTGATGATTATAGGATAAATGTGACGGAATACCGATAAGGGGGTACCAAGTGCAAAAAGGTGTCTCAATAAAGAGGTGAAGGTGAAAGTAAATAATAGAAATGAGTAAGAATCAGATAATAAGAAGGATGTGATTGATAAAGAAAAGGCTGGGAAAGCAACTATGGAATGAGAAGCAAGGAATGTTATGAATGGGTTTTCTAATGAATTCTCAGGATGACAACCTAATAGTGTCAATATTATAGTTATGAAAAAGCTAGTAACATGATATGGGATGTCAGTAATAATGATGTCAAGTGAGAAATCTAAGATTTAACCTGAAAGGTTGAAGGATTTCCCGAATGTGAGTATCGCTAAGATTGAAGAGTATTTGTCCATAGAATAATGGACAAAGCAGCAAGATATGTTGACACGTGAGATTGCGATCAAATAGTATTGGATATAATTATGATTAATTTCTTCTTTGATAAACCTCTATAGTTCAGAGGTAAATTCTGAGTATGATATTCTACAATCATGAAAGCTTTCTATAATCCTTTAGAACTCTTTCTCTTCTTCTCTCTTATTCATCTTCTTTATGAATTGAGAAGAACAACCCTTTTAGGAGGGGAGGTACTGCTACGTGACTATCTGTCTATGTGATAGAAGTCTAAGTGGAATACCATAACTTGTTTAATTGCTTGTCAAGTACTAAAGGCTGGCCCCCTTCTGTACTAACTATGCAATATAACAAATGTTCAATTGATCATAGTGATCTCTCAATAAATCTTTCCACTTCTCTATATTGATCGAGATTGCGAAGATTAAAGCGATCAGGAAATGCACAGTACGAGCGAGGTTACCTCCGAATTCGTAGGGTGATAGTGATACCAATGTTACTGCAGGTATCAATAAGGATAAGACTGAGTAAGAGTATAACCCGGATAGTGAGTTGTACGAAAAGTAGCAACGTTGATGGAAAAAGGATACAGTATGGATTGTAGCACTAGAAGATGTGCTGAGGAAGGGTAGAATGACTAAGAATTGACCAGGAAGCTAAAAAGTGAACGACAGGCAAACGACTCTTTGCTTCCTACCTGATTCCGGAACGGAATCCTTTATGGAGGGGAGACTGTAAGAACCCCAAATTTTGGATATAATTAAAACTTTTTATTAAGTAATGATAAAATGAGGAACAATGATTCCGACAACAAGGTCACCAGCTCTAATGAATGGTGGTTTCAAAAGAACAATGATTGTAATGAATGGATATTGCTTTGGACAATGATCCTGATGCATTGGTATATTGTCAGAATAGAGTAATTCGATGGTTGAGGACCTAGATAAGAATAATCTACCATCCAGGAAGGAGCTAATGGATCCTTGAAGGGAAATGAGTACATGCATAGTGTTTCCCATACGTGCATAGTGTTTCCCGTACGTGCATAGTGTTTCCCATACATGCATAGTATTTCCCGTACGTGCATAGTGTTTCCCGTACGTGCATAGTGTTTCCTGTACGTGCATAGTAATTTTGTGGATGAATAGTGATTTTGTAAGTTGGAAAACTTTTCACGCCACCCTATGTACGGGACGTGATATGGATGTTTCGAAGTCATATTAGTAATACGCGGAGGAAATAAGTGAATGCAGAGACGATCGGAATTCAGAAATTCCAAATTCTTTTTCGGTATAATATTTGACCGGACAGTGGATTAAATATTATTATAATCCAAGAATTGAGATATTAACTTTGAGGATTTGATATTTTGGGATGTTATTATATTTGATTTAAGAATGAAGGTAGGAAACCACTGAGGTAGTGAAACAAGCGTTCTAGAAACCGCTAAAACGTTATAACGAGATTAATCTATAAAGCGAACGAATCCTAGATTACAGATTAAGTTCGTATCGAGATTAAATATCCTACATGGTCATCACGAGGATTATATTAAGGATTGGGGAAGGTATTATGAATATCGAGAAATTTCCCGGTAAACCCTAGAGGTGAAACTACTTAGTTATTCGTCCGAACGATCAATGAATTGAGCAACAAACGGACAAAGAAACAAGCAGAGGACTAAGAGGTGTGATGAGATAGTGGAAGGTGACATAATCACTGTATGCTAGATAAGATCAATGGAACCAAGCTAGTTGCATTACTAACTAGCACCATTGGAAAAATCAACTAGTACTTAGCATTTCTTTACCATTCCACCACTTAAACAACAACACATACTCATCCAAAGACATCACCCCTTGCATCATCACTTTATTAAAGTGGCTTTAGGATGAGATATTATCTAAGCAAAGTCACTTTATTGCATTATTATCAAAACAAATCAACCAAGCAATTCTTTCTCTTCCAAGAAGCCATTCGGCTTTTCTTAAAATTCAAGAATCAAAAACCCTCTTCCAACCATCATTTGATCTTGTAATTTTTAAGGTGAGTTCTATATTTCAAGAAACTAATCTCCTAGAAATTTCAAGTCCAAACTCCTTTGTTTCCATTTTCAAATAAATCATTTACAAGGAGGGTGAATAGTGTTCTTCAAGAACTAATCTTGTTTTTCTTTGATTTTTATGGTTGATTTAGCTAGCTTAAGGCCACTCAAGGATCATACAAAGCTTAGTGAGGCTAGAACATACTCCAAGGAAGGTATAAACTTCAAGAACCCTAGTCTTTGATTTGAGTTTTAATGGAGTTTTGGATAAGTTTTGGTGATAATGTTGTTATAAGCATGTTTACATGATTATGTAGTTAGTTTGTTTGATTTAAGAGATGTGATGAATATGATGATATAATATGATGTTCCTGGACTTCTGAGATTAGTATTATGAATGTAAGATGATTGGTATGCCCGGTGTGGCTTGGGTTGTTGATTACGATTTATGGAACGTCCGATTTATAGCCGTCGTAATGCCCGATTTTTGTTAACCTTAAGAAACCGTGTTTGACAGTAGCCATAATTCACTGTCCAGTATCATGTTCTGCCATGGCACGATAGATCATGTTATAAGCTTCGTTTTGATATAAAGATCATGTGAAACGGACTTACGGTTTAGGAATTATGGCCGATTCACTAAAAGACGTTCGAAACCGTAAGTACGAGTTCGTTATTAAAATTGAACCCTCGTAAAATACGTAAGTCAGTGGCGAATCTTGGTAATTAAATACTAGAGGTAAAAAGGAAGGTGTGAGAGAAAAGCTCATGTGAAACGGATCGTTTTCCGATTTTATAAAAATGTTCGAATCAAAGTTAATCGCGATCGAACCCCTAAAAAACCCGCTTGATTATAACTTCGGTAAAACACTTAGAAAACGGGCGATAAAACTCGGAGCATAATATTGATTCGTAACGATCGACTTTAGAACTTGTATGACTTAAGTATGTCCCAAGTGTAAGTACAATGACATGTCGTATTAACGAACGAATGTCGGGTCGGATCGATGAAAAAAGGAATCCACTAAAAGGGGTATAACGAGATAACTCGAGAACGTGTTTCGATTTAAGTATAACTTAACTTTTAAGATGTTAAGTGATTAATCCCGAATGCCTTGGCTATTTATAGATCACCAAGCTGACCCGGGACCCGCTACCACTACCCCTTATCGTACTCGACTACCAGGCAAGTTTCATTTCCCTTCTTTTAGGCTGTTGTTGTGATTGAATATATATATATATGTTTTCCGTTATACATATGCCATAGCATGCATGCCTACTTTCCAGTTATATCATTATGCTTGTTCCCTGATTGTTTATTGGCTTATAAATTAGATAGCTAACGTATCAATTATAAGCCGGTTATTGTAAGACCCTCATAGAAGGGCGTATACATCTTATTCATCAAATATAGACCGGGAGTCAATATTTCTTGACATATCGAGATTACCTCGGAGGAAAATATTTAAGTAAATATTTTCCATTATTCGGGCGACGAATATTATTTGAATATTCGTTCGGGATTATTTATTTAACGATCCTTACTTCAAATAATTATTTGAACGTAACTATTCGACGAATAATATTTTTAATATTCATTCAGAGTCGAATTATTTATTGATTATTATTTCGAATATTCTTCTAAAGGTTGGACTACTAAATGAATATTATTTGGATATTCATTTAGAATATTATTCATTAAATGAATATTACTTTTGAATATTCATTTAAGATAGTAATTACCTGACGAATATTATTTTAATGTTCATCTGAAGCTTGATTTATTTATCGAGTCTTATCTCGAATATTCCTTTAAAGCTTGGATTACTAAAGGAATATTACTTGATATTCATTTAGAATATTATTCATTAAATGGATAATACTTTTTCAATATTCATTTAAATTCCTAATTAATTATGAATATTATTTTGAATGTTCATCCAGGGTTCTATTTAATCATCGAATATTATTTTAAATATTTTAAATATTCCTTTCAGGTCTTATTAATTAATGAATATTATTTTGAATATTCATTTGAATATTTAATTATGCAATAAATATTCTCTCGATATTTCTTCAAGGATTATTTGGGAAATACTCTGATTAAAGATATTCTTTCATATTCCTAAATATTCTGTAAAATATTTTAATTCAATAAATATTCTCTGAATATTTATTCCATACTTAGAATAACCTCGATAAGGTTTATCTTCTTCGATTATTACGGAAAAATATTTCGGAGTCATATTATTATTAATCTTATATCAAGAAAGGTTCTCAGACATCATTCTTCTTTGAGTCTATCTCCCTAATATTAAGGGAACCTTACTTGGAAAATGTTATTTATCTGGTCGACTTCCCGGTCAATAAAGTATTCTCTTCACTCGCAACTCGGGTGCTATTGGCTTATTAAGTCATTGTGTACCTTCTCATCTTTTGAGGGGTAAGATTGTAGGAACAAGTTGATATTCGTTACCAAGCAATAGCTTGGAAGTTATTGGTGAAATTTTCCTTTCCAACTAGATACGACTACTTTGTGGAGTCTTATCAACAAGTATTATACTTGGGGAAAGGGGGACGAACGTTACATTCAGAATCATGAATTCTATTTGAACTAGGAGTCGTGTAAGAGGCCGAGTAGCGCCGGTCCATCCCCTTTGGCCCAACCGTTGGCCGGGGAGAGCTAGTAAGGCGGTAGACAAGTAAAGCCGTCAGTTCTTCCTTCTACCGGTAGTAAATCTAATTTGAGCTGTACGATCTCGACTGATCATCAAGATTGGAACAGCGGGCGCGGTGAATACTCCATCATTGGTTCATCATCCAACCTTATTTATTTCCTGCAACATGATTACTGTTGGCAGATCTGGAAAAGTGTTCATAACTTGAATTGAAATCTTTTCATGCAAGTTCCTCTTTTTAATGACAATGAGAATATCTCGCTTACTTTTGATGTAGCAGATATTTCTACAAACAAATACTTTAAGTTACCTTGTAACTTCATCGTTCATATTATACTGGCATCATTTCCGTAAATGCATGACATATGGTTTGAAAGATACTTTTGAACTGTTATATATTATCGTTCAGTTATATATTATTGTTGGTGGGCTATTGCTCACCCTTGCTTTATTATTATATCACAACAACAGCTAGACCAGATGACTCGCACAAGGCGCACTCGACGCGGGCGAGGACGATGAGACTACCAGAGCTGAAGAAGAAGCTATTGGTAGGATAGATTTATTCTTTCAGTACCAAGTATATGGTCTAGTATGACTTATGTAAATGGATGGCAAAGAGTATGTATTTTTATTGAAATTCTTTTGGATTGTAAGAACTCATAATGTGATTAATAAAAATTTGATTGTTACTCTGATTTCATCTCTGGGACTATAACGGGTGTGTTTTACATTGTTGTGTTGGGTCATAGAGATGTAATTTATTTTATGTTAAGGAAAGTTCAAGTGTTGTGGACAGAATTGGAAACCGTAACGACCGGATCCCGGACCCCGGATCTGGGGGTGTTACATCTCCCCTTCATTTCTCAATTTTTGATCTCTTATTCACCTTGTTAATTGATTTCTTGAGAGATTATGTTAGTTTAAGTGATAAATGAGAGTGGGTTGTAATTTTTTTCAAGTTTTGGTTCTTGCATGTAAGTATATATGTGTATGTGTGTATATATAGAGGTTTGAGTGAGTTTAACTTACATGCAAGTATGGATTATGGCTTGTTTGATGTTGTAAATTGATGGGTTGTGAGAAAATCGGAGTTTAGAGGAGTTGTAGGCTAGTGGCGCCAGATTCCAGCCACCACCGAACCACCCACCACCGGAGATGATCGTAAAGGGATCTGGTGGGTTTGATTTTCATGTTTAATTGTTTGTTGTAATGATCCTTGTAGCTAATAGTGATTGCATGTCAATTTTTAGTTAAGGGTTTTAAGTTTTTAAAACTTGTAAATCATGTTTATGATATGGGTTAGCTTTGTGTTAATTGTTTGTAATGATTTTGTAAAGGGAATTGAATTGCATGTTATTTTTGATTAGTTTTATAAATTTTCAGATTTATAAAGTTTATAATTTGAATTGAATAAGTGAGTTTTAAAGGTGTATAGTTAGATTTTAATTGGAGAAACTATGTGGTATGTATATGTTCTTGGGAGTATATGTTAAGATTGAATTATGAGAAGAAATTGGATTCTTGTAAGTGAATATGTGTGTCTGTGTACCAAGGTTGTGTGTGTGTTGTTAATTTAAACAAGATAGAGTATGTAGTGAGTAATAAGTGTTTAAGCTAAGGAATGTTTAGAATTACTTGTCCGAATCATTCTAAAATGGATATAAAATCGAATATTGGTCGGACAGTGTTGAGTCTAGAGTCATTAGAAAGGTATTTCAATTATCTACAAGTTCCGTTTTATGTGTTTTCTGAAATTCCACTCTGAAGTATGAGTTTTCTGCACTTTAGTAAATCAGACAGAATTGCATGAGCATTGAGAGTCCTGTTTTAAAAAATTCAATGTAAATTCATCACACATTCAAATTTTCTGATCAATATCATTCTGGAAAGCTCTTTTCAAAACCTACATTTCTCATTTATATCTCATTTCCAAATTCTGTGATCTTAGTACGTAAAACTTAGAAATACTAGAGTAAGTGGGTTCTGATTCTGTTCTAGCAGTTAACTTTTTAATTGTTTCAGAATTCATTACCTATCCGTTTTGACGAGCCTTACCATTCTGGAAAGGTCTCGGGATTTCCTTCGAGTTTCATGTTCTGTACTTTTTAATTTAAGGTCATCTTGATAGTGTAAATTGGGTGTCTTTCCAGGCTGGTCATAGCAGATTGTTAAGGATAATGGTCATTTTGGTGTATTATGAATTATGGTTGTAATTATGGTTGTAAGTAATGTCAAATAACTATATTAGTAAGTTTAATTCTTGATTATGTTATGAGTATGTGACTTGGTTGTTGTTTGTGTCGGTTGTATTCCGACTGGGAACGTAGTATAAGCGGGGAAGTGTTGCCGAAATTTTCTAAAATTCCCTGATCTTTACAAAACATTATTGGCACGCTCTACTGCTAGTTATTATGTAACTAATCGAAATACTTTGGGTGCTAACTGCTATAGGTACTATTCTAAGTCATTAAAATTATTATAATAATATAGTATATATATAATATAGTAATTTAGTGCTATGTGTTATGTGTATGCTTATATAGATGATGTGTTATTATACATTAATATATAGAGTCTAATATTTTATATATATATATATATATGATTATAGGTCCAAGCACTAGAAGGAAAGGTAAAGAGCCTATATATATGATTATAGGTCCAAGCATTAGCAGGAAAGGTAAAGAGCCAGTAGTGAAGCCAGTGAGAAAATCTGAGGGTTTTAGTAAAGCAGCTCGTTAAGGCAAGTGTTAACCTCCTTCTCTTGTTTAAACCTTGCAGATTAAACCTTATTGATTATTGAGATTACTCATGTGATACCTTTGTAATGATTAATACCTTTGCTATACTTTGAACCCAATCACGATTAATAATCTGTTGAAACCTTTGATCAACCATTTCAAATTGATATAATGCCTTTGATCAATACTTTGAATACATCTGACCAAGTTATTCAGATTTATATTTATCGATTGTGGAAAAGTACAATTTCATTTTTAAAACTTAAATTTCCTTATGTTAGGCTGATCTTTTGTCAGTAAGTATGAGGATTGTTTTAAATACTCTGATATTGAAATTGTTGATTTATGATGAACTTGATTTTTGAAAAGGACTAAGTGGGATAAAAAATAAAATGTTTTAGACCGTGACGCCGGTCTGTAATTATATGGCTTTATGCCATGGCCAATGTCAATAAGAGCCACCAGGATCCTATAATAAAGGCGGAGTCACATGTACGGGTGTGATATTCGGAGCTATTCACGGGCTGATCACCCGGCTAGCTCGTAGCATTCAAGTTGAAATCCCAGGTTTTTATAATGTTTTTAAATTGATGTTTAAAGTTGTAAACTCTTATCTTGATATCTCAATCCTTATGATTCAGTTCTTCAGAATTTAAACCAGATTTGGATATTGCTTATTCATCAGAACTTTGTTGAATAGCCTTACTACATTTGATAACCATTTCATTATCAATTCCTATACTTGATAAAGTTTATTGTTGATTTATTCGCATTTGTTGAGCATTTGCTCATTACCTTTCTATCTAACCTTTTACAGCTAGAATAGAAGATGGTATGGACCCGTCAAACCACGCTTAAGCAAACCGGAGGTTCAGGTAGAGCATACCGTGAGCAGTTCAGGAGACAGGTAGGATGTTAGTGTCAAGGCTAGTTACTCTAGTATAGTTTTGATGTAACTTTTGGAGTTGTAATCAAGGTTGTAATGTTAATAGATGTTGTTTTCATACTTGAACCTGTTGGTATCCTAGGTTGGTGGGTGTTTTGGTTGTATTTTGGTTGTAACTTTTATTAAGTTTAATTATGATTATCAGTGGTTTAAGTTAATGATGTAATTAATATTATGGTAAGTTTGGGGGTGTTACAGGTTGGTATCAGAGCCACAGGTTTGAGTCATTGAAACAATATAGGATTAGGATAATAAGATTAGAATAAATGTGATAGGTATAATAAAATGAGTAAATACTTAAGATAGGTTGAATTGTTAGGATTTTCCGTAACTCGAAATAGGTAGTTTATCAATTTTATTTTAGGATCACTAACGTGTCTATGTATATATATATATATATATATATATATATATATATATATATATTATTTTGCAGCAGCGAGCTCGATGATCTCCCTCTCCTGTACCTTCCAATAGCTCAAACTCCGATAATGATTATGATGTGTTATCTTTCCAGTCTCAGGGTCATGTTGTTGGTCAAGATATTGGTAGTTCGAGGGGTATTGCTAAATCTCCTAGGTTCTCATCTCCTTTTGTCCCAGATTCTCCTCCAGGTTTAGGGGATAGCTGGTGTCGAGGCCGATTCCGATCCACTTGTATTGTCCAGGGAACTGCTTCAGGTTGTAGTTCTTCAAGTTCTCTCGAGATGGTCCCGGTATCCGGGTATTCAGCGTTGTGTGTAGAGTTTGATAACCGACATGCCCATAATAACCAGCTTCGATCATTGATGGATGCTTACACAACGGGTATGAGTGCGCAGATTGAGGATCCAGCCATTGTTACTCATCTCCGAGCTTTAATCCAGGTTACTACCAGTCGAATGGACGAGATGCCTCCACCGACTAACGTGAGGTATGGTTCGGGACGTATTGTATGCCAGCTAGTGATCGAAGAGCTTCAAAGGATAGTGGATCAGCTTCAGATGTGATCAATGTTGGTATTTGTTATAAGGACTTGGACTAGTGGATAGTCGTGCTATCTTTTATTATAATTTTATCGCTATGTGGGATTTTATTTTATCGGATTGTAGATCTATGGTTGTGGGATTTTGAATCGGATTATATTTATCGTGTGGCAGTGTTGCCATTATTTCTACGAATAGTTGTTCTAATATTTGCATCTTTATATATTGCGTAGCATATACCTACTGTCCATTGCCTATACCTTGTGATTTTCCATTTAAACTGTTGATACCATGATTGTCATTCACCTTATACATACATATCGTCACTGTTATAAACCTATTTTTAATTTCTTATAACTACTATCAGATCATGCCACCAAAGAAAAAGGGCAGAAAGACTGCCAGAACTCCAACTCATTCTACTACAAGTTCAAACCAACATAACCAAGATAACCCTGAAAATCCAGAAAACTAAAATACAGTAGACCTGAGTCAACTTGTAAATCTTTTACAACAGCAGACTGCTACACGTGCACAACAGCAACAGATTATCCAGCAACAACAACAGCAATTACAACATCAGCCACCTAATCAGCCTGTAGTGAATTTTCAAGCGGTTAAACCTCCCGGGTTTCAAGGTTCGACACATCCAGCTGAAGCCCAAAAGTGGTTAAAAGAGATTGAGAAAGCATTTGAGTTGATCCAGGTTAGTGAGGAACAGAAGGAAGTTCGCTGGTTATCTTTTGAAAGGTGAAGCCAATTACTAGTGGGAATCAACTAAGGATTTAGAAGTAGATGTAGTGATACCTTGGGATAGATTTAAGACTTTGTTTCTAGACAAGTATTTTCGTAGGTATATGAAAGCTCAGATGGAATTGAAGTTTTTCGAGTTGAAGCAGAACAACATGAGTGTAGCTGAATATGAAAAGAAGTTTACAGAATTGGCAAGATTTATGCCAGAGTATGTGGATTCAGAAGAGAAGAAAGCAAGGAGATTTCAGCAAGGTCTGAAATAATGGATTAGAGAAAGAATAGCTATGTTGGAACTGAATACTTATGCTGAGGTGATTCAAATGGCGATTATAGTAGAAGGAGAAAGTGAGCAAGGCCAGAAGGAAAGATTTGATAGAAAAAGGAAGTTTGGACAAAAAGATGAAGGACCAAGTCAGAATGAAGCAACAAGTAAGTTTGTAAAGAAGCCAGGATTTCAATCAAACAGTGAAGTAGGAAATTTTTAAAGGAATCACAACAACAATAGGAATCAAGGGAATAGAGTGCAAAATCAAGGAAATCAAGGACAATAACAGAGGACCCAATAAGTGACTATTCCAGAGTGTAAGATTTATTTGAAGAAACATACGAGAGTGTGTACGAAAGCCGGAGTTGTTTGTTATAAGTGTAATGCTAGAGGACATTATTCCAAAGAATGTCCAAATGCGAGTCAAATTCAGAGGCCAAATGTGACATGTTTCAAGTGTGGAAAAGTGGGGCATATTTCTAAGGATTGTAGAGTTCCGATGAAGAATACCAACTTGATAAGGTTAGCACCAGCTCTAGTACCATATATGATCCAACCAGCTCTTTTGATGATGAGTTATGAATCAGTAGCTCAAGTTCCTGAACAAATACTTCTAGGATATCAGACTCCTATCTTCTCATACCAGGACAAGACTTTGAACATGAATATGAGAGAGGCAATACAGATTCCCGAGGTGGTAGCAGGTACGCTTCTTGTAAATTCTACTCTAGAGAAAGTATTAATTGATACCGATGCGACTAGGTCTTTTATATCAAGAGAGTTTGTAGAGAGATTGGAAAGTAAAACCATAAGATTAGAGGGAATGTTGAGGATAATATTTGCTAATCAGGAGCAGGTGCAAGTAAATCAGGTTTGTCCGAATTGTGAGGTTAGCATAGGAGGTTATCTTTTCCCTGTTACGTTGATACCTTTTCAATTAGGAGAATTTGATATTATATTAGGAATGGATTGGTTAATTGAGCATAATGCGCAGATTGATTGTAAGAACAAGAAGGTAATTTTGAAGACGTCAAAAGGTAAGGAGGTGATTTTTAAATGCCAGAAGCAGAATAAATTATTTCTTACTATGATGCAAGCAAGAAGGTTAGTGAGACATGGGTGCGAAGCTTATCTTGCGTGTGTGGTAGACAAGAGTAAAGAAGAACCTAAGTTAGAAGATATTCCTGTTGTCAACGAGTTTCCAGATGTGTTTCCTGATGAGTTACCAGGTTTACCTCCAGATCGACAAATTGATTTCTCGATTGAGTTAGCTCCAGGTACAGTGTCGAAAGCCCTGTATCGTATGGCCCCAACAAAAATGAAAGAGTTATCATTGCAGTTACAAGATTTGTTGGATAAGGGAGTTATAAGGCCAAGTACGTCACCGTGGGGAGCTCCAATGCTGTTCGTGAAGAAGAAAGATGGAAGCATGAGATTGTGCATTGATTATCGTGAGTTGAATAAGTTAACCATTAAGAATAAGTATCTGTTACCAAGGATCGATGACTTATTTGATCAGTTAAAAGGAGTAATAAATTTCTCGAAGATTGATTTACGCTCAGGATACCATCAACTGAAGATTAAACTAGAAGATGTGCCGAAAACAGCATTCCGGATGAGATACGGACATTACGAGTTCTTAGTGATAGCTTTTGGATTAACAAATACACCCGCAGCTTTCATGGATTTGATGAATCGAGTGTTTAAGAGGTATTTGGATAAGTTCGTGATAGTCTTCATCGATGACATATTGATTTATTCTAAGACTGAAGCAGAGCATGCAGAACATTTGATATTAGCCTTGGAAATTTTGAGGAAGGAGAAGTTATATGTGAAGTTTTCTAAGTGTGAGTTTTGTCTTAAGGAAGTGCAGTTTCTAGGACACATAATTAGTCGTGAGGGTATTCAAGTAAATCCAACCAAGATTGAAGCCGTAACAAAATGGGAAAGACCAAGGACACCGAAAAAAGTCAGAAGTTTCTTAGGATTAGCCGGGTATTATCGAAGATTCGTGAAGGATTTTTCAAAAATTTATGTGCCATCAACGAAGTTGACTTTAAAGAATGAAAAGTTTGAATGGAATGATAAGTGTGAAAAGAGTTTTCAGGAACTTAAGCAATGATTGGTAACTACCCCTGTGTTACTTTTACCGGATGATAAGGGACATTTCATAATATATAGCAACGCGTCACTCAAAGGACTTGGGTGTGTTTTGATGCAACATGATAAGGTGATTGCATACGCCTCCCGACAGCTCAAGCCACATGAACAGAGGTACCCTACGCATGATTTAGAATTAGCCGCTATAGTGTTCGCATTGAAATTGGGGAGACATTATATTTACGGAGAGAAGTGCGAAATCTACACGGACCACAAAAGCTTGAAGTATATTTTCACGAAGAAAGAGTTGAACATGAGACAGAGAAGATGGTTAGAGCTAATAAAATATTATGACTGTACTATTAACTATCACCCAGGAAAAGCGAACGTGGTTGTAGACGCACCAAGTCGAAAAGAAAGATTGAATATGTTGACGGAGACTAAAGAATTACTAAAGGAATTTGAGAAATTGGAAATAGAAGTTTGCCAATGAGTTAACAAGAGAAGAGATTTGTACTCAAAAGGATGACTAAGGAATTTTGAGGTTTGGCTCTAGGATTTGGATTCCATATGTACATGAATTGAAGACAGAGATATTACACGAATCGCATAATTCTAAACATTCTATTCACCCCGGAAGTACCAAGATGTATCATGACTTAAAAAGGAATTTTTGGTGGCCAGATATGAAAGAAAGATTGCAGATTGGGGTAACAAATGTTACACGTGTCACAGAGTAAAAGCAGAGCATCAGAGACCTGGTGGTATGTTGCAGCCGTTAGAGATTCCAGAATGGAAATGGGAGAACATTGCTATGGATTTTATCGTAGGATTGCCAAGGATGAAGTTGAATCATGACGCTATATGGGTTATTATCGATCGATTAACGAAGACAGCACATTTATTGCCTATTAACGAAAGGTATTCTTTAGATAAGATGGTTCATATGTATCTAAAAGAGATTGTAGCTAAACATGGAGTTCCAGTGTCGATTGTGTCAGATAGAGATCCTCGTTTCAATTCAAGATTTTGGAGACAGTTTCAGGATTGTTTAGGGACTCAATTGCGAATGAGCACGATTTATCATCCTCAGACGGACGGGCAAAGTGAACGAACAATTCAAACCATAGAAGATATGTCGCGCGCATGTACTTTGGATTTTAAAAGAAGTTGGGACGAGCATTTACCTTTGGTAGAATTTTCTTACAATAATAGCTATCACGCAAGCATAGGAATGCCGCCATTTGAAGCTTTATATGGACGAAAGTGTAGATCTCCAATCTGTTGGGAAGAAGTCGGAGAGCGAAAAGTTATTGGTCCAGAATTGATTCAGCAAACCGAAGAAGTTGTGAAGTTGATACGAAAGAGATTAGAAACTGCTCAGGATCGACAAAGTAAATATGAAAATCTTTCTAGAAGACCGGTAGAATTTGATGAAGGTGAAAATGTATTACTCAAGATATCTCCGTGGAAAGGATTGTCAAGATTTGGTAAGAAAGGGAAACTTAGTCCGAGGTATATAGGTCCTTTCGAAGTTTTGAGACGGATAGGCAAAGTCGCTTATGAATTAGCGCTACCTCCAAATTTGCAGCATGAGCATGTTTTTCACGCATCATTGCTGAAGAGATTTGTTCCTAGTTCGACTTGTGTTATAGAGTATGAACCAGTAGAGATTCGGTCAGATTTTTCTTTCGAAGAGCATCCTGTCAGGATAGTAGATAGAAAGGAAAAGGTTCTTAGAAACAAAACAGTGGTTATTGTAAAAGTGTTATGGAGGAATCCTAAGGTTGAGGAATTCACCTGGGAATTAGAAGATGAGATGAAAGAGAGATATCCTCGGTTGTTTTATTTAGCTTGATTCTGGGGACAGAATCCTTTTAAGGAGGGTAGATTGTAATAGACCGATATAATTCTATAATATTTTAATATTAATGACGTGACCAATCGATCTATTTTGTTTATTTATATATTAAGAGGTTGTATCTCGATTAGAGATATAATATTGCTTGTGAGAAGTGATGATTTGTAATTGTGATTATGTGAATTACATGTGGTGTCTAGGTGAATAATTGTTTTTATCGATTTTTAGTTAATTTTAAAAGCATTTTGTTGTACTATTTTATTTTTATAAAATCATTAGAGTATCTAAAAATCATAAAGTCTTCTTTATGAGGTGTCTTTTATATTTAGGGACTTTTTAAATGTATCAACTAATTTCAGTTAGGCTCCAATGATTTATTATGACTTTTAAAGTATGATTTTCCATTTAGAGGATTTAATTCGTAAAATGTAAGTCGTAAAAATATGAATTTTATATATATGTGTTTCTAATTTTATATTCTTGGTTATATAAATGAGAATTTATTTATTTTGGGTGTTAAAGATTTTTAAATGATTTTATATATCAATTTTCATCTTTAAAACCTATTCTTGTAAAATCCATATTTCTATATTTATAAGCCCTAAAAATATTTTAAAAATATTCTTGTGAACCTTATTGGGTAAATTTTATTTTAAAAATATAAAATCTAAGAATTTTATTTAAACCCAATTATTTTGATATTAAATAAGTTAGTAGAATATTGTTTATTAATTTTAAGAGAATAATTGTCTAAATTATCCTAAGGGTGTTAAAACTCCCTTTTCCTTTTTTTTTCATTTCACCGAGCACTCTCCTCTCTCTTTTTCTCTCTCACGTATGCTCTCTTCTCTCTCCCCTTCATTTCTCAATTTTTGATCTCTTATTCACCTTGTTAATTGATTTCTTGAGAGATTATGTTAGTTTACGTGATAAATGAGAATGGGTTGTAATTTTTTTCAAGTTTTGGTTCTTGCATGTATGTATATATGCGTATGTGTGTATATATAGAGGTTTGAGTGAGTTTAACTTACATGCATGTATGGATTATATCTTGCTTGATGTTGTAAATTGATGGGTTGTGAGAAAATCGGAGTTTAGAGGAGTTGTAGGCTAGTGGCGCCAGATTCCGGCCACCACCGAACCTCCCACCACCGGAGATGACCGTAAAGGGATCTGGTGGGTTTGATTTTCATGTTTAATTGTTTGTTGTGATGATCCTTGTAGCTAATAGTGATTGCATGTCAATTTTTAGTTAAGGGTTTTAAGTTTTTAAAACTTGTAAATCATGTTTATGATATTGGTTAGCTTTGTGTTAATTGTTTGTAATGATTTTGTAAAGGGAATTGAATTGCATGTTATTTTTGATTAGTTTTATAAATTTTCAGATTTATAAAGTTTATAATTTGAATTGAATAAGTGAGTTTTAAAGGTGTATAGTTAGATTTTAATTGGAGAAACTATATGGTATGTATATGTGTTCTTGGGAGTATATGTTAAGATTGAATTATGAGAAGAAATTGAATTCTTGTAAGTGAATATGTGTGTATGTGTACCAAGGTTGTGTGTGTGTTGTTAATTTAAACAAGATAGAGTATGTAGTGAGTAATAAGTGTTTAAGCTAAGGAATGTTTAGAATTACTTGTCTGAATCATTGTAAATGGATATAAAATCGAATATTGGTCGGACAGTGTTGAGTCTAGATTCATTAGAAAGGTATTTCAATTATCTACAAGTTCCGCTTTATGTGTTTTCTGAAATTCCACTCTGAAGTATGAGTTTTCTGCACTTTAGTAAATCGGACAGAATTGCTTAAGCATTGAGAGTCCTGTTTTCAAAAATTCATAGTAAATTGATCATACATTTAAATTTTCTGAGCAATATCATTCTAGAAAGCTCTTTTCAAAATCTACATTTCTCATTTATATTTCATTTCCAAATTCTGTGATCTTAGTACGTAAAACTTAGAAATACTAGAGTAAATGGGTTCTGATTCTGTTCTAGTAGTTCACTTTTTAATTGTTTCAGAATTTCTTACTTATCTGTTTTTAACGAGCCTTACCATTCTGGAAAGGTCTCGGGATTTCCTTAGAGTTTCATGTTCTGTACTTTTTAATTTAAGGTCATATTGATAGTGTAAATTGGGTGTCTTTCCAGGCTGGTCATAGCATATTGTTAAGGATAATGGTCATTTTGGTGTATTATGAATTGTGGTTGTAAGTATGGCTGTAAGTAATGTCAAATAACTATATTAGTAAGTTGAATGCTTGATTATGTTATGAGTATGTGACTTGGTTGTTGTTTGTGTCGGTTGTATTCCGACTGGGAATGTAGTATAAGCGGGGAAGTGTTGCAGAAATTTTCTAAAATTCCCTAATCTTTTCGAAACATTATTGGCACGCTCTACTGCTAGTTATTATATACCAATCGAAATACTTTGGGTGCTAACTGCTATAGGTGCTATTCTAAGTCATTAAAATTATTATAATAATATAGTATATATATAATATAGTAATTTAGTGCTATGTGTTATGTGTATGCTTATATAGATGATATGTTATTATACATTAATATATAGAGTCTAATATTATATATATATATATATAGGCTTTTGCTCAAATACAAACCAATCCTTAAATACAAACTACAAACTAACACTAGATTAATTATATTTCATTTATTCTAAGGTTCCCGCCAAGGGTACCTTCAGAAAAAATGCTTAAAATAATTGGCTCTATCCACCAAAAAAAAAGAAAAAAAAAACTTGCCGTGGAAATGCGAAGCATTTAAGATAGTAAACGGATGAGTTGGGTAGTCATGAGGGCCGCAGGCCCTCGACACACCCGTCAATCGTCTATTGCCTTTACCATTGATTGCCATTCCATACAACTTTAGAATGATAAAGGCGCGAAGCGCCGTACAAGATGGTGCGAAGCACCGTTAACCAGTGAAATCCACTACCACGTCATCACGTGAACAGTGAATTTTTTTTATTTTTTTTTTTGCTGAATGGAGCCAATTATTTTAAACACTTTTTGTATTGGGGTACCCCTAGTTTGATCATTAGATTAGCATGAAATATTGAATTAGTGTTTAGTTTGTAGTTAATTTTAGTTTGTAGTAGAGTAGGACCCTATATATATATATATATATATATATATATATATATATATATATATATATATATATATATATGACTATAGGTCTAAGCATTAGCAGGAAAGGTAAAGAGCCGGTAGTGAAGCCAGTGAGAAAATCTGAAGGTTTTAGTAAAGCAGCTCGTTAAGGCAAGTGTTAACCTCCTTCTTTTGTTTAAACCTTGCAGATTAAACCTTATTGATTATTGAGATTACTCTTGTGATACCTTTGTAATGATTAATACCTTTGCTATACTTTGAACCCAATCACGATTAATAATCTGTTGAAACCTTTGATCAACCATTTCAAATTGATATAATGCCTTTGAACAATACTTTGAATACATCTGACCAAGTTATTCAGATTTATATTTATCGATTGTGGAAAAGTACAATTTCCTTTTTATAACTTAAATTTCCTTATGCTAGGCTGATCTTTTGTCAGTAAGTATGAGGATTGTTTTAAATACTCTGATATTGAAATTGTTGATTTATGATCAACTTGATTTTTAAAAAGGACTAAGTGGGATAAAAAATAAAATGTTTAAGACCTTGATGCCAGTCTATAATTATATGGATTTATGCCATGGCCAATGTCAATAAGAGCCACCAGGATCTTATAATAAAGGAGGAGTCACATGTACGAGTGTGATATCCGGAGCTATTCACGGGCTGATCACCCGGCTAGCTCGTAGCGTTCAAGTTGAAATCCCAGGTTTTTATAATGTTTTTAAATTGATGTTTAAAGTTGTAAACTCTTATCTTGATATCTCATTCCTTATGATTCAGTTCTTCAGAATTTAAACCAAATTAGGATATTGCTTATTCATCAGAACTTTGTTGAATACCCTTACTACATTTGATAACCATTTCATTGTCAATTCCTATACTTGATAAAGTTTATTGTTAATTTATTCGCATTTGTTGAGCATTTTGCTCATTACCTTGCTATCTAACCTTTTACAGCTAGAATAGAAGATGGTATGAACCCGTCAAACCGCGCTTAAGCAAACCGAAGGTTCAGTTAGAGCATACCGTGAGCAGTTCAGGAGACACGTAGGATGTCAGTGTCAAGGCTAGTTACTCTAGTATAGTTTTGATGTTACTTTTGGAGTTGTAATCAAGGTTGTAATGTTAATAGATGTTGTTTTCATACTCAAACCTGATGGCATCCTAGGTTGGTGGGTGTTTTGGTTGTATTTTGGTTGTAACTTTTATTAAGTTTAATTATGATTATCAGTGGTTTAAGGATGTAATTAATATTATGGTATGTTTGGGGGTGTTACATCTTGACTCGATAATCAAGTTCACAGACACATAGTCATTGGATTCTAACACATAGAATCTATATGCGATGAAATGCTCAGCATAACCAACAAAGATACAATCTATACCTCATTCACTTAAGTCACTTCTTTTCGGTTCAGTGAGTCTTACAACTGCTCTACATCCCCAAACTCTCAGAAAACTCAATTTTGTTACTCTTTATACCAAAGTTCATAAGGGGTAATCTTATTCCTCTTACTTAGAATTCGATTCAATAAATAACAGGCTGTTAACATAGCCTCACCCCAAAAACCCTCACTCAAACCCGAGTAGGATAACAAGGAATTAACCATTTCTTTCAAAATCCTATTCTTTCTTTCTGCCACACCATTTTGTTGTGGTGTATAAGGAGTCGTGGTTTGATGTATTATACCAGTAGATCGAAAGTATACTGGATCATAATACTCACCTCCTCTATCAGTACGTAGATTTTTAATCATGGTACTCTGATGTAGCTATACTTCTTCTTTATATATTTTAAAGAAGTCAAGAGCTTCATCCTTTGCATGCAACAAATATACATAACAATATCCATAAGCATCATCAATAAAAGTAACTATATACTTTTTATTTCCTAATGATGGTGTAGAATGAAAATCACATAAGTCATTATGAATTAGTTCTAATACATCAGGCACCCTATTAGCATCTTTAAAGGGCATTCTATTTATCTTTGCTAACATGCATGTTTTACATTTTTCATTGTTTAAATCAATAGCAGGTATGAGACTCATTTTAGACATATCCTTTATTCTTTTATAGTGTACATGTCCTAGTCTAGCATGCCATAATTCTGATTTATTCAAATTATTGCTAGTACTAGTAGAAGCCATGCAAGCAGATTCATCATTAAATGGAGTATTTACATTCAACATAAACATACCATTACATAAATAGCCAAAGCCAACAAAAGTGCCATGTTTTGACAAGATATACTTGTCACTTTCATAAACTTGTTTATATCCACAATTATTTAATACAACACCAGACAATAGATTCTTTCGAATCCTAGGAACATACAACACATTATTTAATAATATACATTTTCCAGAAGTAAAAACCAGCTTGACATTTCCTATTCCTTTGCGGTTCAGTTGCAACATTTCCCATCTTTAAGATAGATCCATCTTAGATTGGTTGAAAGTCTATGAACCAACGAAGATCTTTACATACATGACTCGTTGCTCCTGAATCAATCCACCAAGCAATATTATCATCTTTCACATAAAATGCCTCAGATATTAGTGATACATAATTCTGACCAGAATTACAATTTTGTATTAAAATCTGACCTTGTTGCTTTTCTGGATCCTTGGATCCACTTGGACCAGCATTTTGCTTTTCCTTTTTGCCTTTACCAACCCGACAATCCTTCTTGAAATGTCTAGGTTTGCCACACTTCCAACATGCCATCTTAGGCTTTTTGTTGGAAGAGTTGTTGTTTCCTTTAAACTTCCGTTTATCACCCTTGCCTTAGAATTCTTAGAAGACGCACCATCTTCAACCATATTCACAGAAGAGTTACCAACTTGGTTCTTGCCCTTAGGATTATTCTCAATTTCTTGAGTCCTCAAAGCCTCTTCAATTCTGAAGTGACTTCCACGTTCAACCAACGTTATCTCATCTTCATTATGTTTCAAGGTGTGTTTAAAATCCTTCCATGATGGTGGCAGTTTATCTATAACACCATAAACAGAGATAGATTCATCCATCTTCAGATTGTGTTGAACAAACTTTCTCAGAATCCTTAACAATTCATTGTATTCTTCCATCACCGGTCTAGAATCGACCATTTTATAGTTCATAAAATTACTGACCAGAAACTTCTTACTAGAAGCATCTTATACCATGTACTTGGATTCAAGAGAATCCCACAATTCTTTCGCTGACTCAACATTTTGGTATACATCGAAAAGGGAATCAGACATACCGTTTAAGATGTGACCGCGGTAGATGTAATCATCGTTTTCCCATTTGCAGTGATAAGTGGATTTTATATCCACTTGGAGCGTTCCACATCGGCTTAAATTGATTGACTTGGACTCAAGTTTGTTGTATTTTTGATGTGTTTTGTGTAGTTATGCAGGGTTGTAGCTATTGGTTAGTGTTGGTGTTTCTAAACGTTATTAGAGTGGAATTAAGCATTGGAATGAAGATTGGACATTTGTGTTATGCTACCAAGGAGTTACATGCATCATGGTATTGAAGATGTTAGCTAATGCAAAAGAAACGGAGGAGAAAAGAGCAAATTTGTGTAAAATTCGGATTTTCCGGGAAGGTTACGCAGTCTACACTGTTTTGGCCATATCTAGAGTTCTAGAAGTCCGTTTTCAGTGATCTTATAGCTCACGCGAAGCTTGAGAGATTTTCTACAACATGGAATAGATAGCAGGTTCAGGGGACGTGCTGGTCAAAATCGCGCACATATTCTTTGAGAACCAGGCTGGAAGATTACTGTTTTGTCCTTTTTCTAATTCTAATTGAATTTTAGGTAGTTTCTTGCACCTAAATTGAATTCTAATTGTATTTTAGGGTGTTTCCTTGTTGGGAAAGACTTTTAGAGTCTATTTAAACACATCCTACCATGTAATTTGTATCAGATTTTTATTATTGTAACATAAAACTGCAAGAGAGAAAAGTGGAGAAGGATTCAAGCTCGGTGACAAGCAAAGATCTAGATCTACTTCATCTTTTGTATACTTTGGATTATAGATTTGTTCTCTCAACTCTTTGTTTTATTAATATTATTGCATCTTTCTTTCATATCTCGTTTAATATCATGTTTTCATCTAATCCCATGGTGACGAACGGTTCAACTATGAACTAATCGTTGTCATGGGATCCTAATGGATTTATCTATGTAGCTTAGTAGTTTGATTGCTTTAAAGATTTATATGTGGTGAATTCTTGATATCCTTGTATGGTTGTGCTTCATGAATTTAGATGCGTAGCTAACATCTAATATGTTAATCTCTTGCTAAACGAGAGTGGATCTTGAGATTTAGAACTTGCCATGCTAGCATAGGATAGGTTGATGTTTTAACATCATGATTTGTGGCGTAAATAGAGATATTATGCTACCCTCTGTGATCTAAGTGGATAACTTGTGCTTAAACCTTTATGTTTTCAAATTCAATAGAGATATATGGTCTAAACATAATTGGTGTCTACCCATCTTCTATCTCTTTTGTGGATGTATTCGTAGTTTGGTATTAGTATACCGAGAGGTAACTTTTACTTGTTTCGTGTTATTCGATCAGATATCAAAACCATCACATGTATTGATTAAAGGCATCGACTCTAAGTGAAGTAGATATTGAAGTTAGGATTCCATGTTTTTTCTCATATAAGTAATTTGATTTTAGATTTCGTTAATTAATTAATTTTTAATTTCTTAATTTGCATCTTAGTTTAAGTTAGTTAATTAAAACCTCAATTTGTTAATTGTCTTAGCAGTGAATTAAAATCATACATTGTTGAATAGGTGCATTAACTAAAAAGAACTTAACCAGATCTCAGTGGAACGAACTTTAATTGTATTACTTTTGACCACGTATACTTGCGTGATATTGTGTAAATAAGTTTTTGGCGCCGCTGTCGGGGAGCATCGGTGTTTAATTTAGTTTATGTGTTTGTCATCAGTGGTCGTTAGCATTCACTGACTCGGATTTCTTACTTAGTTGTTTGTTTCGTGGTGTTTTCAGGTACTTGAACGTGTATGCGAACACGTTTGCAGGCTCGTAAGGAAAAATTGGCAGAAGACGGTCTTGTAGTAGATAATAAGAAAGAAGAACTTGAAACTACTGTAGAGATGGCAGATTTACCAGCAGCAATCAAGGCTTTGAAGGACTATTCTCAGCCAAAGATCAATGACATACAATCTAGTATTGTCAGGCCAGCTATTGCAGTGAACAACTTTGAGATCAAGCCGAGCACAATTCAGATGGTGCATAATTCGGTTCAGTTTGGGGGTGCTTCGACAGAGGATCCTAACATGCATATCCAAGACTTTATCGAGATCTACAACACTTTTAAATTTAATGGTGTGTCGGAGGATGCTATCAAGTTGAGGCTTTTCCCATTCTCTTTAAGGGATAAGGCTAAGGGCTGGTTACACTCTCTACTAGCTGTTCTATTACTACATGGGAGGATCTAGCTCAGAAGTTTCTCACCAAATTCTTTCCTATGGTGAAAACTGTAACAATAAGGAACCAGCTAACTCAATTTCAGCAACAATCTGGTGAAGCTTTGTGTGAGGCTTGGGAACGTTATAAGGAGATGCTTCGAAAGTGTCCACATCATGGCATGCCTGATTGGATGGTCATTAACGGTTTCTACAATGGGTTGGGAGCACAGTCTAGACCTTTGTTAGATGCAGCATCAGGCGGAGCTCTGTGGGCTAAGAGCTATGCGGAGGCTTATGATCTTATTGAGACGATGGCTGCTAATGAATATCAAAACCCAACACAGAGGATTTCTCAAGGCAAGGTAGCAGGTGTTCTTGAAGTTGACGCAGCTTCAGCTATTACAGCTCAGTTGAAGGCTCTTACGATGAAGGTGGATTCTCTTGCCAATTATGGAGTTCAGCAGGTTGCTAGTATTTGTGAGCTATGTGTGGGCGCACATGAGACAAATCAGTGTGCTATCTCTTATGAATCAGCACAGTTTGTAAGTAATTTTCAGAGACCTACTGCACCAGTTCTAGCCACCTATCATCCAAACAACAGGAATCATCCTAACTTCAGCTGGAGTAACAACCAAGGTGCTCAACAACCTCAGCAGCCCTATCAGCAGTTTCAGGGTCAACAAGCAAGGCCATTCAATCAAGGTTATCAGCAGCAGTATGCTCCAAGGCAACCATATCAGCCTCCGGGATTTCAGCAACAGCCCCAGGCTAATGTGGGGCAATCTTCTAATGAAAAATCAGAAATGGATGAGTTGAGGATGATGATTAAAAGCCTGACAGTTTCTCAAAAGACCTTGGAAAACCAGATGGGACAGCTTGCAAGTGCCTTACTTAGTAGGCCACAAGGAACTCTTCCTAGCGATATGGTAGCAAATCCAGGTAGGAGAGACAACAAGGAATAGGTGAAGGCTGTGACTTTGAGATCGGGAAAGGTTACGAAGGACCCTAACTCAGTAGCTGAGGAAGATGAGGAAGTGTAGAATCAACAAGATGAAAATTCTGCAGTGCCCGAAATTGGAAAATCTGACTTAGTAGCTGATGAGATAGATGGTGAAGTGGAAAAGAGCAAGGAACCTGTTGAAAAAGCTTCTCCGGAGCAGTCTATGAAGAATACTCAGATCTATCCTCCTCCTCCTTATCCTAGAAGACTCCAGAAGCAACAGTGGGATAAGAAATTTGCTAAGTTCTTAGAGGTGTTCAAGAAGTTGCAGATTAACATTCCTTTTGCGGAAGCCCTTGAACAGATGCCGAGCTATGCCAAGTTTATGAAGGGTATTCTCTCTCGCAAATTGAAGCTCGAGGAGTTGGAGACCGTTGCTTTGACGGAAGAGTGTAGTGCAGTTCTGCAGCAGAAGTTGCCACCTAAACTTAAAGATCCGGGAAGTTTCACCATCCCGTGTACTATTGGCAATCTTTCTTTCAGCAAGTGCTTATGTGATTTGGGAGACAGCATCAATCTCATGCCCTTGTCGGTTTACATGCAACTTGGTTTACCGGAGCCAAAGCCAACTAACATCTCTTTGCAGTTGGCTGATCGATCTATCACATATCCAAGGGGCATAGTGGAGGACGTTTTGGTGAAAGTTGACAAGCTTATCTTTCCAGCTGATTTTGTTATCTTGGATTTCGAGGAGGATAAGAAGATTCCCATAATCTTGGGAAGACCGTTCTTAGCTACTGTTAGAACCTTGATCGATGTGCAGAAAGGGGAGCTCACCATGAGGGTGCAAGACCAGAATATCACTTTTAATGTGTTCAATGCAATGAAATTTCCCACAGATGAAGAACAACGCTTGAAGGTGGATTTGGTTGATTCTGTAGTCAATAAGGAGACTGAGCAGTTGTTAAAGTCCGATTCTTTGGAGAGGGTTCTAGTTGGTAACTCTGATTTTGAAGAAGAAGACATAGCCGAACAGCTACAACAATTAAATTCAGCTCCTTGGAGAAGGAGAGTTGACATGCCTTTTGAATCTCTTGGGTTAGCAGAGTTGAAAAATTCTACGGAGCGTCTTAAGCCTTCTATTGAGGAAGCTCCTACACTTGAGCTCAAACCATTGCCCGAACACTTGAGGTATGCGTTTCTTGGTGATGCATCTACGTTACCTGTTATTATTGCTTCTAATTTATCAGGTAGTGAAGAAGAAAAGCTCTTGCGAATTCTGAGGGAGTTCAAGTCGGCAATTGGTTGGACCATAGCAGATATAAAAGGAATCAACCCTTCATATTGCATGCACAAAATTTTGCTAGAGGAAGGAGCTAATCCTACTGTTGAACATCAGCGAAGACTTAATCCTATCATGAAAGAGGTGGTGAAGAAGGAAATTCTAAAGTGGTTAGATGCGGGTATTATCTATCTATCTATCCTATCCAAAGAAAGGTGGCATGACAGTTGTTGCTAATGAGAATAACGAGCTCATCCCTACTCGGACAGTCACGGGGTGGAGAGTTTGCATGGATTATCGAAAGCTCAATAAAGCCACAAGAAAAGACGACTTTCCTCTTCCATTCATTGATCAGATGTTAGACAGGTTGGCGGGTCATGAGTACTATTGTTTGCTTTATGGTTATTCGAGTTATAATCAAATTTTCATTGCTCCAGAAGATCAAGAAAAGACCACATTCACATTTCCTTTTGGCACTTTTGCTTTTCGACGAGTTTCTTTTGGGTTATGTGGTGCTCCTGCCACTTTTCAAAGGTGCATGATGGCTATTTTCTCAGACATGATTGGCACTAATGTGGAGGTTTTCATGGATGACTTCTCTATTTTTTGTACTTCTTATGACGAGTGTTTGCATAACCTTGGCTTGGTATTGAAAAGGTGTGTGGAAACTAATTTGGTGCTTAATTTGGAAAAATGTCACTTCATGGTGCGTGAAGGAATTATTCTTGGGCACAAGGTATCTGGTAGAGGACTTGAGGTGGATAGGGCTAAGGTGGAAACAATTGAAAATCTTCCTCCACCTATTTCGTTAAAGGAATTCGTAGTTTTCTTGGTCATGCGGGTTTCTATCGGCGATTCATCAAGGATTTCTCGAAAATTTCTAAACCTTTGTGCAATCTTTTGGAGAAAGATGTTCCTTTCAAGTTTGATGAGGATTGCTTAGCAGCTTTTGAGCTGTTAAAGAAGAAGTTGACAACCACACCTGTCATTACCGCACCTAATTGGGAGGAACCATTCGAGCTAATGTGCGATGCTAGCGACTATGCTGTGGGAGCTGTGCTTGGGCAAAGGAAGGAGAAAGTTTTTCATGTGGTTTACTATGCTAGTAAAACTTTTAATGATGCACAACTTAACTACACCACTACGGAGAAGGAGTTGTTAGCAGTTGTATATGGTTTCGAGAAATTCAGATCTTATTTGCTTAGTACTAAGGTGGTTGTGTACACGAATCATGCTGCTATTCGATATCTCTTGTCGAAGAAGGATTCAAAGCCTAGATTGATTCATTGGGTGCTTCTTTTACAAGAATTTGATTTGGAAATCAAGGATAGGAAAGGCACGGAAAATCAAGTAGCGGATCATCTCTCACGCTTAGAGGACCACGGTAAGGATTCACATGGCAAATCTCTTATTAATGAATCTTTTCCAGATGAGCAGCTTTTTGGAGTGCAAGGTGAAGAGCCATGGTTTGCAGATTATGTGAACTATCTTGTTAGTAATGTCATCCCTCCGGAATTTTATTATGCTCAAAAGAAAAATTTTCTGCATGATGTGAAGTGGTATCGTTGGGACGAGCCATTCTTGTTCAAGCTTGGTGTGGATCAGATTTTGAGGAGGTGCATTCCGTATAGTGAAACAGAAGGTATTTTGCATGATTGTCATTCTACTGCATATGGAGGCCACTACGGTGGTGATAAAACAGCTCAGAAAGTACTTCAGGCGGGATTCTATTGGCCAACTCTGTTTAAAGTTCTCATAGGTTCGTGATGAGTTGTGATCGATGTCAAAGGATTGGTAATATTTCTAAGAGGAAGGAGATGCCTCTTAGTACGATTCTTGAAGTTAAGATTTTTGATGTGTGGGGGATTGATTTCATGGGTCCGTTTGTATCGTCTTGCAATAATCAGTACATTCTCTTAGCAGTGGATTACGTGTCTAAATAGGTCGAGGTGAAGGCTTTACCGACCAATGATGCTAAGGTGGTGCTGAATTTTCTTCACAAGCAGATTTTCACGCGTTTTGGGACTCCACGAGCTATAATCAGTGATGAGGGGACACATTTCTGTAATCGTCAATTTACTGCTATGATGGTAAGGTATAATGTGACGCATCGTATTGCCACTGCTTATCATCCCCAAACTAATGGTCAAGCGGAGGTTTCCAATCGTGAGATCAAGACTCGAGAAAGTGGTAAATCCGTCAAGGAAGGATTGGTCTTTGAAGTTAGACGAAGCGGTTTGGGCGTATAGAACTGCTTATAAGACACCCCTAGGTATATCTCCTTATCAGTTGGTTTTTGGTAAGGCTTGTCATTTGCCAGCCGAGTTAGAGCACAAGGCCTATTGGGCGTTGAAGAAGTTAAACTTAGATATTTCAGCTGCGGGTGAGAAACGTCTACTTTAGTTAAATGAGCTCGAGGAATTTCGTGAGCAGGCTTACGAGAATGCGAAAATGTACAAGGAGAAGGTCAAGAGGTGGCATGATAGGAAGTTGGTGCATAAGTCGTTTATGCCGGGCCAACAGGTTTTGCTTTATAATTCTCGCCTTAAACTTTTTCCGGGTAAGCTCAAGTCAAAGTGGTCGGGACCGTTCACGGTTAAGTCGGTATTTCCACATGGAGCAATGGAGATATATAAGGGTTCTATTGATGATGCTTTCAAGCTAAATGGACAGAGACTTAGGCCGTATTATGGAGGAATGGTGAACCGTGAGAAGGTTAACGCAGTTTTATCTTGTTCGTGATTTTTCGGAAGAATGTCAAGCTAATGACATTAAACGAGCGCTTCTTGGGAGGCAACCCAAGTGATGTAGCACTTGTTGTATCCTTGTTTTTTCAAAAAAAATTAAAAAAATTAAAAAAAAAAAATTTAACATTTGAGCAAGCAACGCGCCTGTCGCGCAGGCTGTGCCTGCGTATCTGCCTGTCGCGTAGCCTGCGCCTGCGTTACTGGCGGATGCGCAGGCTGCGCCTGCGTTACTGAAGAATAAGCAGGCTGCGCCTGCTTTGAGCAGGCTGCGCGCGTGGAGCAGTTTTTTTTTCACCCGATTTTTTTTTTGTTTTGTGGCAGCAGCTGTGTTCTATATATAAAAAAAAATAATTTCAAACCCCAAAAATTCCTTTTCCAATTTTATTCTATCACCCCCAAATTTTATCCTACTTCTATTTCAATTCCAAAACCCTCTCATCATCCTAAACCTATATCTATTCTAATTCAAATTTCATTTCCTCTTCTATATCTCCTACCTTATATACCTATACTTACACAATTATATAAACCCATCCCTAATTTTAAAATCTCTAAACCTCCATTCAAATTTCAAGGAGCAATAAGGATTCAAGTTTGGGGGTATTCATTGCAAGTTTCACCTCTTCAATTCGTATTAGGTATATTTCTTCATTAATTCTTATTACGAATTTGTGTTCTTGTAAATTTGGGGATTTTGTGGTGTTCTTATTAAAAGGGGGTTTTTGTGTATTTTGGTGATATTGTTGAGTTGAGAATTGATTGTATTATGGCTCCTAAGCGAATGAGGGTGGTTCGAGTAGGGTGGAGAGATTTTCTTCTCCGGAGGCGGAGGTTGAGTATAATCGATTGTTGTCAAGGCCGGTGGCGAAGGAAAGGGGGTTTTTGCCAACTCGTCATTATGGGTTGGTTGATGTGATTAGTGAGTTACGATGGGGAGAGATACGTAAGGCGCCTGCTCCGGTTCCGTTGAATGTTGTTAGGGAGTTTTATCCGAATGCTAAAGATGGGCAGAATGGTGTGTGTATTGTTCGAGGTAAACGGGTGGATTACAGGTCAGATGCTATTCGTCCGATTTTGGGACAACCACCTAAGCTTGTGGGGGATGAAAATTGGGCACTAAAGACTAGTAATGATGTGGATATGGAGGCGATTGTTCGTGAACTATGTGTTCCCGGTACAAGTTGGAAGTACAAGTTGGGTACTAATGAGCCACTTACTTTTCCGTCTTCTGCTATGAATAAGTTTGCACGAGCATGGTATCTATTTCTTTGTGCCAATATTATGCCTACTTCTCATACGGGTGACGTCACAGCTGACAGAGCGATTATTCTTTGGGGCATTCTAAAGGGAAAGTACATTGATGTCGGCTATATTGTTCATCAGAATATTCGCAGGTGTTTAAGGTCTAGTGCACTGTCATCGATGCCCCATGCTTCTATTATAGTTGGGTTGTGTATGGTTAGTGGTGTTACATGGGGTGCGGATGAGGAGTTGCAGTCACCTTTGGCTTCCATTATTGACGTGTCTATTGATCAGATGCCGGAATGGCAAGGCGGAATCCCACATCCTATGGGGCTCGGGTATGATGTTAGTGGTGCTGGTACTAGTGGTCAGGGAGCGGGCGCTCCGCCACGGGTTTCGAGAGTACCAAGGGTTTTTGATGCTCACTTTAGACGTTTGTATAGGCGTATGGATGCTATACATGCTAGTAACCGGGAGTATGCTGAGGATATGGCTACAGCTTTGAGAGATGCGGGGATTCAGGCCCGGTGGCCCGTCTATGGAGGTCGTACACCGTATCCACCGCCAGATACTGATTCATCCGAGGATGAGGACGAGTAGGTATGTTTTCTGCTATCCCTCGTATTTACTTACATTCAATGCGGACATTGAATATTTTAAGTTTGGGGGTGGTTTGAGGGATTAGTAGTTGTTGCTGTATTATGTGTTCATGTAGGATTTCATGCTTTGCATATTAGTAGTAGTAAATTAATTATTTATGTTCGTGTTATCTACGTTTGTTTCATATAGGACATTCTGTTTTTTTTGTTTCGTATTCCATGTGAGTTCATATTAGTTGCATTTCATGGCATGCATATTTCATGATCCCTTAAGACGAGCTAATTCTGATTGGTAGGTAGGTGTCTAATTGAGTGTGATAATGATGAATAGAGGGTTGACTTATAGTTTCTATGAAATTGACTTATGTGTTTCAGAAACAAAACTAATTACACAGTCTCATTGGATGCTTTTGGGCTAGGTTAGGGTCATGCTTGTTTGGATGTTTTGAGATTTAATCACTTGTTTATATTTACAATTTCCGTTATTCCCTTGATAGTGTAGGAGCACTAAAGTCTAAGTTTGGGGGAAAACAGGGATTTCATGCTTAATTGTAAATAATTGTCAATAATGGCTAGGCGTCAAATGGCTAGTAGCCGGCTCATATTTATATGACTAGTCTAGGGTTGGAAATGAGAAAGGCTCATTCCAGATGGCATATATGAAAAAAAATAGAAAAAAAAAAAAGAAAGGAAAAAAAAAAGAGTCAAAAGTGTCAATTGTTTATATGCAAAATTAACCAGGGTGAGCTCTTTAATACTTGAGCTATTAAGTTCGCGGGGACTTTATGCCTAGTGACCTAAGGCTTTTATAGTCTGGGATCCACTAACCCAACGCTCGCTACATGGGTATTATTGTATAGCCTTTCGGGGTCTCATCCATTGCACGGTTAAATAAGCATGCTTGTATATATGTGTCGTAGTAGTTAGTAATAAAGCATGAATTTCTGTCTATCTTGGATAAGGATGGAGGTGTTCCTAGGTTATGAAGTGTCTACAGTCTATTCTATTTATAAACCTATGATTGTCTTGACGAAGAGAATGTATGATTTTGATCTAGTGTTGGGAGTATTTCTGATGAGCATTGCACACACGCACGTTTCTGTTCATGTATTGTTAGTATACGGGAACTTGGTCGAGCTCTATTTGGATTTAGTTGCATTCTCTAAGATATTTGCTTGTTAGTTGGTTTTGGTTAGTTTGAAGGGGAACGTTGCATTTTCATTTTAGTTGCATTCACGCATTGCATTGTTATTGCATTGTTTAGTTAGATGGATTTTGTGGGTACATTCGCTATAGGCCCTCACGAGACCTTACTCGTCCACCAGGGCTGCCTAGGGGTTTAAAGGGCTTGTTGCATATGCAAAATGCAACCGTGATCACCTACGGAAGTGGTACTAGTTAGGTAGTGTCAGTTGTTTATGCTTGAGGACAAGCATCGGTTTAAGTTTGGGGGTGTGATAAGTGGATTTTATATCCACTTGGAACGTTCCATATCGGCTTAAATTGATTGATTTGGACTCAAGTTTGTTGTATTTTTGATGTGTTTTGTGTAGTTGTGCAGGGTTGTAGCTATTGGTTAGTGTTGGTGTTTCTAACCGTTATTAGAGTGGAATTAAGCATTGGAATGAAGATTGGACATTTGTGTTATGCTACCAAGGAGTTACATGCATCATGGTATTGAAGATGTTAGCTAATGCAAAAGAAACGGAGGAGAAAAGAGCAAATTTGTGTAAAATTCGGATTTTCCGGGAAGGTTGCGCAGTCTACACTGTTTTGGCCATATCTGGAGTTCTAGAAGTCCGTTTTCAGTGATCTTACAGCTCACGCGAAGCTTGAGAGATTTTCTACAACATGGGACAGATAGCAGGTTCAGCAGACATGCTGGTCAAAATCGCGCACGTATTCTTTGAGAACCAGGCTGGAAGATTACTGTTTTGTCCTTTTTCTAATTCTAATTGAATTTTAGGTAGTTTCTTGCACCTAAATTGAATTCTAATTGTATTTTAAGGTGTTTCCTTGTTGGGCAAGACTTTTAGAGTCTATTTAAACACATCCTACCATGTAATTTGTATCAGATTTTTATTATTGTAACATAAAACTGCAAGAGAGAAAAGTGGAGAAGGATTCAAGCTCGGTGACAAGCAAAGATCTAGATTTACTTCATCTTTTGTATACTTTGGATTATAGATTTGTTCTCTCAACTCTTTGTTTTATTAATATTATTGCTTCTTTCTTTCATATCTCGTTTAATATCATGTTTTCATCTAATCCCATGGTGACGAACGGTTCAACTATGAACTAATCGTTGTCATGAGATCCTAATGGATTTATCTATGTAGCTTAGTAGTTTGATTGCTTTAAAGATTTATGTGTGGTGAATTCTTGATATCCTTGTATGGTTGTGCTTCATGAATTTAGATGCATAGCTATTATCTAATATGTTAATCTCTTGCTAAACGAGAGTGGATCTTGAGATTTAGAACTTGTCATGCTAGCATAGGATAGGTTGATGTTTTAACATCATGATTTGTGGCGTAAATAGAGATATTATGCTACCCTATGTGATCTAAGTGGATAACTTGTGCTTAAACCTTTATGTTTTCAAATTCTATAGAGATATATGGTCTAAACATAATTGGTGTCTACACATCTTCTATCTCTTTTGTGGATGCATGCGTAGTTTGGTATTAGTATACCGAGATGTAACTTTTACTTGTTTCGTGTTATTCGATCAGATATCAAAACCATCACATGTATTGATTAAAGGCATCGACTCTAAGTGAAGTAGATATTGAAGTTAGGATTCCATGTTTTTTCTCATATAAGTAATTTGATTTTAGATCTCGTTAATTAATTAATTTTTAATTTCTTAATTTGCATCTTAGTTTAAGTTAGTTAATTAAAACCTCAATTTGTTAATTGTCTTAGCAGTGAATTAAAATCATACATTGTTGAATAGGCGCATTAACTGAAAAGAACTTAACCAGATCTCAGTGGAACGAACTTTAATTGTATTACTTGTGACCACGTATACTTGCTTGATATTGTGTAAACAGCTTCCTTGTCTGTTCAACAATTTCATTCTCGATCACTTCAGCATGGGGGTACTCAGAACATACACAACCTTCAGCGTGGTCACCAGAAAATGCATCTTCTTCTGTCATCTTCTAAAATCCTGACCCTCAGACTTGTCCGGTTTTGTAAACTTGCTTGTCATTTCTTTTGCAGATTCTCCGTTCATCATCTTCAGAAACAACTAACTTCAATCTTTGTTGGGGAAATATGGTAATAACTTGGATTTTTCTGAAGTCGTGTGAACTCTTTCAGATTGAAGTTATTTGTGGTTCACCCAAATAAATCAATCGGATAAAGTCAAAAATTCTGCAAGAAGAGAGAATGTTTTTTTGTGGTGAATTTCAAAATGAACCAATGTTTGAAAATGATCAATGCAACACCTATATTTAGATGTCAACAGATGTGTCTTTTGCCAACAGTAGACACATCTCATTCTAACGGTCATGTCTAATGCTAACAGACACATCTTTTCTCAACAAGTGTGTCTGATGCCAATGGACATGGCTCATAAGCAATAATACCGAAATCATAATCTCGAACAGAGCGTGCACTCTGCACTCTCCCGACTTGTTCGATGTAATATTACGATTACATTGATCAACTAGTCAATCCAATTACACCAAAATATCCAACATATAGGCAATCCCTAATCAATAATAACGGAAACTAATATAATATGAGAATTTTCCAATTTCGCTAATATTAAAAATAAAGGTAATTTTCATATTTTCCCATGATAATACATTAACATATGTCAACAGAGAAGCTCATTTGTATGAATGGATAGTTAGTGTGAATCAGAATAAAATGACGTGATAATCAAATTACTGAATGCCGAAGGGGAAGTTAGTTTTGGATGACAAAGTGCATCAATAAACAAATAGTGGGAATCGTTTACTAATCAATATATTGAAGTTAAAAAAGATACACACTAAAACAAACAAATGGAATCAACATCAAGTCAATGTTGGGAGAACTACAAGCCTACAAAAACACAGTATAAAATACAAGAGGTGTGAGTTCTGACCTTTTTTAATGAATTAACATTAACATAGTACATAAGCCTCGGTTGTCTGGTGAAGCTTTTCTGCAGATATAAGTAGTAATACGCACTAGTATTATATGAGCGAACATTCAGGGGATATGAATGGTGGGATTTGAGTCCCTTATCCTCATCACCATCACCATCACCATCTACTACTTGTTGCCGCGGTTTCTTTTAGTATCTTTGCCCGCTGTTATTTTCAATACTTTGCTACCAAAGTTACAACCATTTCACTTAAATTACTCCTGTATATTAAAAGAGAAAAAGGACTCTGAGATTAATCTCAGGGAACTTTCCTGAGATACACTTTAGAATTTATTGGGTTCGCAGGGCCAATTAATAAAATTTTAAGTAAATCTTGATTTTACAAAAATACCCACACATATTTACATATAAAATTATACTATCTCAGGGAATTTACCTGAGATATATCTCAGGTTCCCTACTCTCATATTAAAATCTACTAAGCTTATCCCCGTGCAAAATATAGATCACTTTAAATTTTTTATAATTAATTTATTGTGTAGTAAACAATGTTATATTAATTTTTAGTACTAAATATAAATTATTATGTTGTTAACGGTAATCGAATCTTAAACTTTTTTATATAAAATTTTTTAATTAGTATTATTATATCTAATGGTCATGATTTATTTGAGGTTGTGAATGAGGGATAACCAAAAATGATAACAAAAAATGGGGGTTAATCATACTACAAATTATACGCATTTCGCTTATTAAAGTATAGTATATATTAACTTAAGTATAAAAACAAGGGGTTTTTTTCATAAATACCTAAACCCAGATAATTTTTTGCAAAAGTACTTTTTTAAAAAAATTATTTTGCATAAATACCAATTTTTATAAAAAAAATTGCAAACATACATTCTACCACTTTTGAAACCATATTTGTAACCGACATCAACCATAAATGCAACTTTAAAAATAAAATAATTGAAATCATCTTTGGCTGTAAAATAGATTGCTTAACAAGTTGCATCGGTTAAACCAAATGTAATCTCAAATGCAACCAAAATCAATTTCAAAATATTTTTCAGAAAAACATAAAAACAGGTTGCATTTGATCGCAGAAGGTATTTTTGAAAATATTTTCCAAAGATGGTTAAATCGCAAAAAAATTTTAAAAAAAATGATTTTTTTGGTAATTTTTTCTAAAAAGAATCAACAAAATAATTGTAAAATTTCAATTTTATCTCTATTATTGAAAAATTATATAAATACCATTCTTTCATAATTTATGTTACATTTAGAAATTGAATCTTTAACATGCATTTTTAAGTTCAAATAAATACTACATAAATTTGTGGATGTTTTATATTAAGTAATATATTATATATTAAGAGAACTAGAGAGAGTTAGATAGAAAGGAGGAGATCATTCTATTATTCATATCTCCAAGCAAGTTACATACAAGGCTTTATATAGCCTCTCAAATCATAAGTTACAAAGGCAGTGAAAATCCAAGAGTTGGAGTTACAATGATAGTGAAAGGCCAAGAGTTGAGGGTAGTTTAAAGGCTAAGAGTCATACAATATTATATGACACTCCCCCTTGGATGACTCGCACAAACATCATGCCTCATTAAAACCTTACTAGAAAAAACCCCGTGGGAAAAACCCTAGTGAAGAAAAAAGAGTACATGTGTTGCACTAATAATACATGTCTCCCCCTCATTTAAATATGACTATGAGTATCATCATATATCTCGAAGTTTACGAATTCCTATCTTGTGTCTCAATTTCTCAAAAGATGATGCAGGAAGTGACTTTCTGAACAAATCTACATGATTTTCACATGAGCGAACTGATAGACATCAGTTTCTCCTCTTTGCTGAAGCTCACGAGTGAAGAAAAACTTTGGATCAATGTGTTTTGTCCTATCACCTTTAATGTAACTTTCTCGAGTCTGAGTGATACATGCTTCATTATCTTCGAACGACACCACTTAACAATAATAACTTGAACAAAAAACTGTGACTACAACCTGGTGACTCGTAGATTTTCGCAGACCATGGCATAAATAAGTGCTCCAAGGTTGTTGCTTACACATTACACATACTGAGTCATACATATCAATTCATAATATATAATCACTTAGCCCAAGTTTTGATAATCAAATATACACACATAAGACATATTTTTGAAAACACTAGTAAAATTAATGGAAAACTCACCTTGACGTAGAAAATCTAGAATTCGAATCATCCTAGATCATGTATCCAATCCGGACCATATATGTATTTAGTCTTTTTGACCCTCTAAACGATGTTTTCTTGAAAACCTTAAAATTAGAAAAGTTGTAGAGAACAAAAAGATCTTTCAAGAAAATCTTGAATCAACGAATACCAACTTACGATGAATTAACTATGAATTTTACAACTAGCTGATTTGTGTGTATAAAAGCCCTGAGAATTTGAATAACAACAATGAGAAACGAGATCGACGATCTTGATAAAGATTTCAAGAATTAACTATGAATTTTACAAGATAACTGATTTGTGTGCATAAAAGGCATGCGAATTTGAATAACCAGTATAAAAAGTCTTCGAATTTGAATAACAACGATGAAAAATGAAAGCAATGATCTTGAGAGAGATTTAGAACAAAACTTGTGTATTTGTTGCTCTAAAGATTATGAGACAAAGGGACGAATAAGGTGTTTATATAGTGTCACAAAATCCTAGTTCCAAGCCTACCAATTATCTATTATTCAAATACGATCCATATTTTAGGTCCATTACTTTATTTCAATTATAATTCCTATTTATTATCTAATATTAATATTTTTTTCTATTATTCTTTTATTATATTATTCTGAAAATTACGAGAAATTACACCTCATTTCCAAAATTTTATAAAGTAAGCTTAGCCAAAATAAAAGGACCTCGTACAATATAAAAACTGGAATACAAAAATAAATTAATACATAAAATCTGAAAACAAAATTATTTTGACCACCGGAAGAGATCTTAATTAAAAAATCCTTTGTCGTCCACTTGTAGGCCCGATTGGTTTATTTTAGCTTTGTCACCACTTGTGAATAAGAAAAAATATACATCTGTTTAAGGCTTTTTCCATAATTTTTTTTTGTTAGAGCACAACATGCTAAAGAATTTATCTATTAATTACTAATTCTTGAACACAAAAAGTTCAGAAAATTATAATATCTATCTGTAACATCCCGGATTTTCGGGACATTAATTCTAATTACGAAACTTAAATAAACTGAATTCTTTATTCAAATAAATCAAAATTCCACGAAAGTCAAACGCAGCGGTCAAATTCAATAATTCAAAAAAAATAAATTCGGAGACGCAGCTCCACAAACCCAATATTCAATAACAATCTTTATTCTAATAATTTAAAGAGTCTAATCCAACAAAGAAATCTAACAGCTAGCACGAAAGTCCAAAAAATTCACATCCTTATTCTCATTAAGCTTCCAAGACTAAAACCTGAAATATTAGAAACGAATGAGCTACACAGCTCAGCAAGTACAATCGACTAACAGATATTCTTAAAAATCAATGGGCGTTTTAATAAAACAATTTTCAGAATCAAATATAAGTTTGCAAAATATTTACAAAAAAAACAATTCCAACCCAAAGTTTTATATTTTCAAAATACAGAATTTAAACTAGAAACAGAAGCAGAAAACAGAAATAACAAGAAACGAAAATCAAAAATACCACAGTCTTGCTCTACGGCCACACTTTGCCAGTGACCGGCATCTTATTCTTATTCTTATTCTTTTGTCACACTTTGCCAGTGACCGGCATCTAAAGTTCAATAATTACGCGCCCTTAATAGGTATCTAAAGTTGCACACTTGTGCGCCTACTAAGGGTATCTAAGGCTAGTTCCGGAACTATAGCGAAAATTAAGAACAGGTTCGAAATGTAGAGACTGAGGGTTCTAAAATCAAATATTTATATCTTATAAAGTTTCGAAACAAAATTCTTATATCTTGTACGAAAATTTGGAAATCAAGGAATCAAAATATCTTTTGCAAAATTTAAAATAAGTCAAAAGTACTTACCTCAAAATTGACTGAACACACCGAAAACAATTGCACGAATAAATCCTAAATTTTAAATAACAAATAATTAACAACTGACACATAATATTTCAAATTAAACATAATACAGGACACTAAATTAATGTGATGGTCACTAACAGGAGTATTCGCATTTATAGAATCAAATCATATTAGGTGGCCAGAGACTACAAATCACACCAAGCATATAATAGAGAAATACAAATGGGCTTAAGGCCTAACAGTGCATATACGGACTTGTCCAGCTAGAGTGTAAATTGCAAAAAGACACTTGACCTTCTTTTATAAATCTTGCAAATAATCATCAGCCAAACTTAATAATCTATCATTATTTAATACCATTGCATTACCTATTTACTTGCATGCATGAGATTTAGTCTGGTGTTGCTGGTATATTAACTTACAAATTTAAATAATAAATTAATATTAGCACCAACGGAAACAAACTCGACCAGATGAGTACTGTATATGCCAGAATTAATATAATACATAGCTAGATATCAGATATGGACCTTAACATCAAATCAAAATTTTACTAGCTTCTCAGAGTGAACACAAATCTTAATTAAAAAAATGTTAGTGTCAAATCTTAAAAAAAAAAAATCAATTTTAAAACAAAATGAAATTAATTATACATAATACACACTTACATTTTATATCATCACAATAAAATTTAAGAATATGCACGAATGCTTTATACTCATTTTAATTAAGAGAAATTGGTAAATTATGACCCACACAAGTAAATTAATTTCAATCAAATAATTCTGGCATTATAAAAAAAAAGAGTTTAAGGAGCACACGCACATGATTATACAGAGAGGTAAAGCATCTTATGAGATAAAGAAAAATAACTACTAATCATAACCACATATAATTAAAATCATATAGCTTGCATGGTTAATAAACAAATAACATACACATGAAACACAGGGACCTTGTACAGTGATTATAGTTATATGTGGGCACAAAAGTGAACTAGCATTCAAGAACATGACCAAACGGATAATTACAGAAAAATAAAGAATGGGACGCACCTTTTTGTCGAATGAGTCCTGTACGAGTTTTTCCAAGAATCTAATGGGTTTCTTATATAGGCTCACTAAAACCCTAGATAAATTAAGTAACTACAAACTTGCCTCTTAAATTATTAGACCTCTCCAATTAATGCTTAAAATAAAAGATTTTAGCACACACAATTAACATAATTAAAAAGATATTGATTCACAAATGAAATTTCTACGCTCATTTCCAAAAATAACGAATCTTATCTCTTCCTAAGAATAAATTTTACAAAAAAAAAATTTCTAACTAAAATAATTAAAATAATTATCTAATTATAACATTACTAAAATATCAAATATCTAATAAAATAAAACTAAATAAAAATTGGGGTTTTACATTCTTCCCTCCTTAAAAGAATTTGGTCCCCAAATTCAAAATAATAAAATAAAACAAGTCGCACATAAAAGAAATTATACCTCAGTAGTTGGTGCGACTTCCAGTGAGTTGAAACACACGTCCATTTCCAATCTTCTTATCAGCTTCCTTCCTTGGTGGTGGGTTATGCGGGCACTTCAAAATTTTGTGTCCTACTTCCCCGCAGTGAAAACAGGCACCCGTGTTCCATCGGCAATCTTTATCTCGATGATTCTTACCGCACCTTGAACACTTTTCTCGATCACCTTGGCCTCCCATCTGATCGTACACATGTGGCTTCTTAAAGGATCCCCTTTGAGACGAAAATTGTAAGAACCCCAAATTTTGGATATAATTAAAACTTTTTATTAAGTAATGATAAAATGAAGAACAATGATTCCGACAACAAGGTCACCAGCTCTAATGAATGGTGGTTTCAAAGAACAATGATTGTAATGAATGGATATTGCTTGGGACAATGATCCTGATGCATTGGTATATTGTCAGAATAGAGTAATTCGATGGTTGAGGACCTAGATAAGAATAATCTACCATCCAGGAAGGAGCTAATGGATCCTTGAAGGGAAATGAGTACGTGCATAGTGTTTCCCGTACGTGCATAGTGTTTCCTGTACGTGCATAGTAATTTGGTGGATGAATAGTGATTTTGTAAGTTGGAAAACTTTTCACGCCACCCTATGTATGGGACGTGATATGGATGTTTCGAAGTCATATTAGTAATACGCGGAGGAAATAAGTGAATGCAGAGACGATCGGAATTCAGAAATTCCAAATTCTTTTTCGGTATAATATTTGACCGGACAGTGGATTAAATATTATTATAATCCAAGAATTGAGATATTAACTTTGAGGATTTGATATTTTGGGATGTTATTATATTTGATTTAAGAATGAAGGTAGGAAACCACTGAGGAGTGGTTATGGCTACAATGTAATAATTGATATTTGGAAAGAATGAATGGAATTCGACTTTATTATTTCTATGTCTTGAAGAATGCTAAAGGGTAACAACGTAGGTAAGAATAATCTATCTTCTAAGGGAATAAGATATGGCACTTTCAAGCAGGAGAATATTCTCATGTCATCCAGATCGGTAACGATTAATCCAGTAGTTCCGTAAAAAGGATAAGGAACGATCGAAAGAGAATACGGACAATTGTACCACCCTAAGAGAACAAGTAAAGAATATAGAATGAATAGTGTTTTGGTGGGAGTATATAATAATATGAGACGACACTATATAGAAGCATTCGGGACGGATTTCCGAGTTCGTATTAGTGATCCAGGGGGAAAATAAGTGTATGTAAAAGCTGTCGGATTCTGAAAAACCGCTCTTTTATTTTCTCCGAGAGTTCCCTGGACACTGATAGCCTTAAGTATTTAACGAATGGATTTAAGGAATATAAATTGGAAAGTTAGAATGAAAGATGGAGAATGAAAGTATTAATATTAAAAAGGATTCCCGGTAAACCCTAATTAGAAATCCGTGAAATATTCCTACGAACGATCAATCGAAACGGGCAATAACCGGACACAGAAACAAGCAGAGGAAGCAAGAGTCTTGTGTAATCTACTAGAATAAATATCTAGCAACCAAGTGGCTTAAAGTAACTAGCATACTTGGAGATGGAAGTAGTACTTAGATATCAAACCAATACTTAGCATGAAAACCATTCAAAATGCAACACATGTCTCTTGCTTGCATCATGGATGACCTAGGAACTTTAATAAAGCTACTTTAGCAAGATATTATCCAAGGCAACACAATAATACAAGGAAAAGATCAAGAACAAGCAAGTAACTCTCTCCCCCTCCAAAACATTCCATTCGACTTCCTCCCTAAATTCCAAATCCAAAGTCCAAGCTTCCACCATTGTTTGATCTCCAAATTTTTATGGTAAGTCCTATAATTCATAAAAGTGATACCCTAGAAATCTTGGCTTCAAACTCCATGTTTTCCATTTTCAAATAAATCATCCAAGCCTAGGGTGAATAGTGATTTTAAGAAACTAACTTTGATTTCTTGTTTTGTTTGGATGATCCAAGCTTTGTTAAGGTAATCTAAGGACTAGACAAAGCTTACCAAGTGTTATTCACTCTCCAAGGAAGGTAACAAGCTCCAAAAACCCTTGGTACCATTTTGAGATTTTATGAGTTTTATGGATGATTTAGTGTTAGTATGCTATGTTATGCTTAGATCTATGTTATTAGTTGATTATGGTTGTTGTTTGGATTGTGATCCATGAGATGGTTGAGATGAGTTGTTGATAGACTAGTCATGATGATTATCATGCGTTTGTGTGGTTGGATTGATCTTTGTTAGATCGAGATAAAGTGTAAAAACTTTGGAAAACGCGTAAACATAGCCGTTATAATGCCCGATTTTACAATATCATGTTTTGTATGCCATTTTTCACATCAAGACCCTACTGACCAGAAACTTTTCTGCCATTTTATGATAGCTTATGTTATAAGCTTCGTTTTGATATAAAGATCACGTGAAACGGACTTACGGTTTAGGAGTTACGGCCGGTTTACTAAAAGTATTTCGAAACCGTAACCGAGAATTCGTAACTGAATTTGAACCCTCGTAAAATATGTAAAGTCATGGCGAATCTTGGTAAATAAATACTAGAGGTAAAAACGAAGGTGTGAAAGAAAACTGTATGTCAAAAGGATCATTTTTCGATTTATTAAAAATGTTCGAGTCGAGGTTAAACGCGAACGAACCCCTAAAAGACGACTCTTTTATAACTTCGGTAAAACATTTAGAAAACGGGCGATAAAACTCGGAGTATAGTATTGGTTCGTAACGATCGACTTTAGAACTCATATGACTTAAGTATGTCCCAAGTATAAGTACAATGACATGTCGTATTAACGAACGAATGTCGGGTCGGATCAGTGATAAAAGTAATCCACTAAAAGGGGTATAACGAGATAACTCGAGAACGTGTTTCGAATTAAGTATAACTTAACTTTTAATATGTTAAGTGATTAATCCCGAATGCCTTGGCTATTTATAGATCACCAAGCTGAACCGGAACAAATGGGCTACCACTACCCCTTACCGTACTCGACTACCAGGCAAGTTTCAATTCCCTTCTTTTAGGCTGTTGTTGTGATTGAATAAATATATATATATATATATATATATATATATATATATATATATATATATATATATATATATATATATATATATATATATATATATATATATGATTGCTGATATACATATGCCATTGCATGCATGCCTACTTTCAAGTTGAATTGATATACTTGTTCCCTGAATATTATTGTTGGCTTATAAGCTAGAGAGTTATATATCAGTTATAAGCCGGTTATTGTAAGACCCTCATAGAAGGGCGTCTACATCTTATTAATCAAAAATAGACCGGGAGTCAATATTCCTTGATATATCGAGATTACCTCGGAGGAAAATATTTAAGTAAATATTTTCTATTATTTGGGCGACGAATATTATTTGAATATTCGTTCGAGACTAATTATTTTAACGATCCTTACTTCAGATAATTATTTGAACGTAACTGTTCAACGAATAATATTTCTCAATATTCATTCAGAGTCGAATTGATTATCGACTATTATTTCGAATATTCTTCTAAAGATGAGACTATTAAATGAATATTATTTGGATATTCTTTTAGAATATTATTTTATTAAATAAATATTACTTTTGAATATTCATTTAAGATATTAGATACTTGATGGATATTATTTTAATATTCATCTGAAGCTTGATTTAATTATCGAATATTATCTCGAATATTCCTTAAGGCTTGGATTACTAAATGAATATTACTTGATATTCATTTAGGATATTATTCATTAAATGAATATTACTTTTGAATATTCATTTAAATTCCTAATTAATTATGAATATTACCTTAAATATTCTTTTCAGGTCTTATTAATTAATGAATATTGTTTTGAATATTCATTCAAATATTTATTTATTCAATAAATATTCTCCTGATATTTCTTCAGGGATTATTTTGAGAAATACTCTGATTAAAGATATTCTTTCATATTCCCAAATATTCTTTAAATATTTTAACTCATTAAATATTCTCTGAATATTTATTCCATACTTAGAATAATCTCGATAAGGTTTATCTTCTTCGATTATTACAGAAAATATCTCGGAGTCATATTATTATTAATCTTATATCAAGAAAGGTTCTCAGACATCATTCTTCTTTGAGTCTATCTCCTTAATAATAAGGGAACCTTACTTGGAAAATGTTATTTATCTTGTCGACTTCCCGGTCATAAAGTATTCCCTTCACCCGCAACTCGGGTGCTGTTGACTTATTAAGTCGTTGCTTACCTTCTCATCTTTCGAGGGGTAAGATTACTGGAACAAGTTGATATCCGTTACCAAGTAATAGCTTGGGAGTTATTGGTAAATTTTCCTTTCCAACAAGATACGACTACTTTGTGGAGTCTTATCAACAAGTATTATACTTGGGGAAAGGGGGACGAACGTTACATTCAGAATCATGAATTCTATTTGAACTAGGAGTCGTGTAAGAGGCCGAGTAGCGCCGGTCCATCCCCTTTGGCCCAACCGTTGGCCGGGGAGAGCTAGTAAGGCGGTAGACAAGTAAAGCCGTCAGTTCTTCCTTCTACCGGTAGTAAATCTAAATTGAGCTGTATGATCTCGACTGATCATCAAGATTGGAACAGCGGGCGCGGTGAATACTCCATCATTGGTTCATCATCCAAATTTATTTATTTCCTGCAACATGATTACTGTTGGCAGAGTTGGAAAAGGGTCATAACTGGAATTGCAACCTTTTCTTGCAAGTTCCTCTTCTTAATAACAATAAGAATACCTCGCTTACTTTGATGTAGCAGATATTTCTACAAACAAATACTTCAAGTTACCTTGTAACTTCATCGTTCATATTATACTGGCATCATTTCTGTAAATGCATGGCATATGGTTTGAAAGATACTTTTGAACTGTTATACATTATCATTCAGTTATATTTTATTGTTGGTGGGCTATTTCTCACCCTTGCTTTATTATTATATCACAACAACAGCTAGACCAGATGACTCGTACAAGGCGCACTCGACGCGGGCGAGGACGATGAGACTACCAGAGCTGAAGAAGAAGCTATTGGTAGGGTATATTTATTCTTTCAGTACCAAGAATGTGGTCTAGTATGACTTATGTAAATGGATGGAAAAGAGTATGTATTTATATTGAAATTCTTTTGGATTGTAAGAACTCATAATGTGATTAATAAAAATTTGATTGTTACTCTGATTTCATCTCTGGGACTATAACGGGTGTGTTTTATATTGTTGTGTTGGGTTATAGAGACGTAATTTATTTTATGTTAAGGAAAGTTCAATTGTTGTGGACAGAATTGGAAACCGTAACCACCGGATCCCGGATCCCGGATCCCGGATCTGGGGGTGTTACAGAAGTGGTATCAGAGCGTACGTTATAAACCCCAGAGATGAGGTGACGTTAAAACAATAAATTCAAAAAGATAATAAGAACTCTTGCCAAGTTCATAGTCGGACTACTTAATGTAGTGATGACATATAAAACCCTTATGGGAACTCGTAAGTATAATGATAGTAACTTAGCTCGATATCGTATCGACGAGTAAGGCGACTGACCTTGAGGCATACGAGCAACAGCGCGATGATGCTTTATATGCTGAAGATCAGCGGGTAATTCGATGGAGTACCCTACTGGAGACCTGGAAGAGGTTCCAGCAGATAAGGAAAATCCTGTTAGGATAAGGAGCTTACCCATGGGTAATGAGGGTCGCAGCCAGAATGACTGTGATGATTAAGATATGGTGCTCAGAAAAGTGAGTATAAAGAACCGAAATATTATTAAGAGATCTGAAGATGCATGTTGAATTCATAGCCGGACTACCAGATGTAGTACCAGCAAGAAAGAAGGATTGGAAGAATTACTTGAGATCTTATACGGAAATAGATGAGAATCTTTAGAGATTTTCATCTTAACAAAGAAAGAGCTAGAGGGATGTATGATTATCAAAGACATCGATTTAGGGCGAGGAGCAGAGTCCCTAGGAATAGTTGAGAAGGAGGCAGTAAGTGCCATATCATTTGATAAATGAATTAGTATGAATATGGTCAGTAATAATTCGCCATGAGAAGGCAGGTGTCGTAGGTTGTAAATTATGGAACCAAATTGAGGTTAATAAGGTGGTTTTATTAAGGAAAATGTTCATTTTATGAATGAATCATTTAGAAAGTAAAGACATTGGGAAGTGATAGCATGATTGGGTAAAGTTATATAAGGAAGTAGTAAGCAAGACAATGATCTCAGAACCTACCGGAAGATAAGACCAGTGAGTCAAGATGAACTCGTAATGAGACTACTGCCAGAGACTGAGTATAGAGTTAATTCAACTCAGTTAAATGATGAACCAGAAACGTTAGATGCATGTGATTCAGAGGAATATTAAATTCCTTCTTCTCTTTGAATGGATTATAGTAGTTACCTTAAGTTTACTCCGACACGGAATTATAATAGATCAAGTAATACGATCAGCAGTTAAAGAGAAAAATGTGAGAAAATCTTCCTGGAGCTAAAAGGTGAAATTGGTAGTGACCAAGAGCTGGCATTGCTTAATGGAAAAAGGAGACTTTGTGCTTCCAATGACGCTTCGCATAAAGGGTTAAGTAGACCGACATTTGGTAGCATTGAATATCAGGACGTTGTGACAGGTTTCAGTTTGAAACTGTTGATTCCCTTCTAAGGGATGGATATAATTGATTCCTCTCCAGTGGGTAAACTTCCAATCTGATGATGATTATTTCGTTAACTATGACTGCTTATGATTCCACCTGCTTGGAGGTTCATAGAACTATTCTTCAGGTTTCGAAACTGGTCTCCTTAATGTTACCAGTAGGTGGGTAGATTGATCAAAATTTCCCTGAGTCTGGAAAGGAATTTGGTGAATTTTGGCAAACCTTGTCTTTTTGATTATCAGAGAATGTCATGGAAGAGAGTAGAAACTGGAGCAAACCCTGTGATTTGGGTAAGGATGCTGTAATATGGGTTAGTAAACGGACCCTGAGCATTACAATCGACGGTAGTGATAAAATGATGAAGTGAGATTGGACGAAAACAGGAAATGTAAGTAAGAAATTAACCGGACGGAGAAACTCCGGGATTGACTTAAGTGAAAAGGCTGTTATGCCAGGAATGGTAAGCTTGCGTGGCACGCGGGATTGATAAGAATAGTTGAAAAAAAAAAAGAGGAAAGGCGACCGGAGACGGCGCTGAGTAGCCGATTAAGACTTATATGAAGTAAAGTTTTGGAAAGGTAGAAAGGTATCAAAGAAGAAGGCACTATGCCGGTAATTGCTATAAAAGTAATGCTAATTAGCCAACCCTTAAAATCATATATTTTTATTTTAGTGTGGCCAGTTGAGGCCAAGTCACAACGGACTATAAAGTGACTAGACCAGCAATGAAAAGACAAAGCAGGGTTGCTTATAAGTAAGCACCGACTGCAAGGACTTCTGATATAAAGGAAATAGTAATGAGATCGTAGGAATCTTCTACTAAACCCTTTGTAACCCATGTTTTGATGGGGAATTTACTAGACCTTTTTGGGGATGGGGTAACCCGTACTAAAGTGACTCATGTGTATATGGTTGTCCAAGATTACGAGAAAAATGGAAGTATATGTATGATGTTAGGGTATCATGAATACCATGAACATATTACGACTAAGGGAAGTAAACAACGAAGGTTTATGAAGAGAGTATGGAAATGGTCAGAGATGGATCAGTATGCTGTAGAAATTTTGTCTAAGGCAAGTACATTTGAGAAGAACGATAAGTACTAAGAGATTCACGTTGAACTCGACCAATGTCTTCCAAAACATCCTTGCTACCATTACCAAGTTCTGTAAGAGAGCAGATAGGCATACGTTGCCTTTTGGAAGGCCAAATAGGCTGACAACTATCTGAAAGAAGAGGGTGGCATTAAGCCACCGATCGATTATCAAATGAGAAGGATTGAAAAGAGACCTTTATTAAGGGTACATGATCTGATTGCCAATTATAAGATGCAAGAATTCCTTGGCAGTTGAATTAAGGATAGGATATCCATAAATTAAGACAAACCCTGGGGAATGCACAAGGGGTGGCATTAACCCTAATAACGGCATTATGACTTCAGATGATATGAGTTGGACTTGCTAAGGCAACAATGACCGGTAAGGATTATTAAAAAGAGTTCTGGAAAGAACATAGATAGAATTATTAGAGTATTGATCAATGACATTTTGATATACCCTGTACCCAGAAAATACAGGAGGAAGGATGAGGATGACCTATGAAACCTTACAAGGAAAAGGGTAATATTCCGAACTTCAAAATGGAAGTTTGGTAAGGAATGTATGACATAGTAACAATAATGCCAGATGAGGCATGTATGAAACCCTGAGGAAGTATGGATTTAACCTATAAAGGTTGAGATTATCCTAAGATAAGGAAAGAACTAAGAAAAGAAGTATCCTAAGTAGGATTTGGAATAAACGTGATAAAGTTCCCACGGGTAGGTGGAAGCAATGACTTATGGAGAAAGACTGATAAATATACTTTTCTCCATCAGCAGAGCTTAAGGGAGAATGCTTTCACCCAACAATGATGGGAATGAGGTAGAAATGTTTGAATTGGAATATATCCAGAGAACAAGGATTACCAGAAATTATTATTATCAGGAAAGGCCAATGAGGTGGCCGACAGTCTAATTATAAAGGAATAATTATAAATGTTCATACCGAAGAAACAAAATGATATTTGGAAAGACCTTGAAGGTCATATTGGAGTGGAGGAAGTTACATTCCTTTTGATGATTGTGCAAGAATCGAAAGTAATAATAGTTTAAGTAAAGATTCGATTCCCGATATTGTCTTAAGCAAACTACACACCTTAGAAGGTCCCGTTTTGAGGCAAACCAGGACCATGATACAATATTGACGAAGTAAACCATTAAGTTTCCAGTATTTTATGGGAGATGCATGAGTGATGGTTTCATCAACCGGACCTAGCTGCGATGCTTGAAACTCTTCTGCAATTTTATCTACTTCATGTAATATCTACATCAAGTTCAAGAAGTGTTCCTTATGGATAAGGAATAGTGATTACTTTGTCTCCCTAAAGGATTGAAACCCGTAGGGTTAGCTATTAATGCACTACGTAAACAACAAGCGATGGTGATTCTTCTAAGAAAATAGATGACAATGTAAAGATAAAGAAAGTGCTGCCATTGATTAATTAAATGGCATGTTGATGAATGACAAACAAGTTTATGTTAGTGTACTTCTGCGCAAACAAGATAGAGAATATGAGGTTGATGATTCATGATGTTAAAGATATTCCCATGGAAAGAATTAATGAGACTTGGAGGGAAGGGCGGTTGAGCCCGAGACTTATTGGGCCACCTAAGAGTTTAAAGTGTTCGGACGGCGGTATTCGAGCCAGCCTTACCCCCAAAACTTATAGCACGGTCATAACGGGTTTTCATGTGGCCAGGCTACGCCAGTAAAATGCAGATGTTCGACAGATGATAAGAGTGCGAGCAGGTAGGTGTGCGACCTGGTCTGACTTACGAAAGATAATCTGTGGAAAACCACGGATAGAAAAGAACAAGTGATGAGAAACAAGGTTGGCAGAAGTAGATTATATGAATCTAAGTTAAAGGAATCGGGCCAGATTCATTTCGGAAAGTTTAAATTGAAATAACGTGATGATTATAGAGTAAATGTGATGGGATACCAATAAAGAGGTGCCAAGTGCAAAAGATGTCTCAATAAAGAGATGAAGGTGGAAGTAAATAACAGAAGTAAATAAGAAACAGATAATAAGAAGGATGTGATTGATAAAGAAAGGACGGGGAAAGCAACTACGAAATAGGAAGCAAGGAATGTTAGGAATGGATTAATAAATGGGTTTTCCGATGAATTCTCGGGATGACAACCTGATAGTGTTAATATTATAGATATGAAAAAGCTAGTAGCGTGACATGGAATGTCAGTAACAATGGTGTCAAGCGAGAAACTAAGATTTAACCTGAAAGGTTCAAAGATTTTCCAAAAGTAAGTTGCTAAGGTGGAACCAGGGTACAGGTCCAGAGAATAATGGACAAAGCAGCAAGATATGTTGACACGTGAGATTGCGATCAAATAGTATTGGATATAATTATGATTAATTTCTTCTTTGATAAACCTCTATAGTTCAGAGGTAAATTCTGAGTATGATATTCTACAACCATGAAAGCTTTCTATAATCCTTTAGAACTCTTTTCTCTTCTTCTCTCTTATTCATCTTCTTTATGAATTGAGAAGAACAACCCTTTTAGGAGGGGAGGTACTGCTACGTGACTATCTGTCTATGTGATAGAAGTCTAAGTGGAATGCCATGACTTGTTTAATTGCTTGTCAAGTACTAAAGGCTGGCCCCCTTCTGTACTAACTATGCAATATAACAAATGTTCAATTGATCATAGTGATCTCTCAATAAATCTTTCCACTTCTCTATATTGATCGAGATTGCGAAGATTAAAGCGATCAGGAAATGCACAGTACGAGCGAGGTTACCTCCGAATCGTGGGGTGATAGTGATACCAATGTTACTGCAGGTATCAATAAGGATAAGACTGAGTAAGAGTATAACCCGGATAGTGAGTTGTACGAAAAGTAGCAACGTTGATGGAAAAAGGATAAAGTATGGATTGTAGCACTAGAAGATGTGCTGAGGAAGGGTAAAACGACTAAGAATTGACCGGGAAGCTAAAAAGGGAACGACAGGCAAACGACTCTTTGCTTCCTACCTGATTCCGGGACGGAATCCTTTTAAGGAGGGGAGACTGTAAGAACCCCAAATTTTGGATATAATTAAAACTTTTTATTAAGTAATGATAAAATGAAGAACAATGATTCCGACAACAAGGTCACCAGCTCTAATGAATGGTGGTTTCAAAGAACAATGATTGTAATGAATGGATATTGCTTGGGACAATGATCCTGATGCATTGGTATATTGTCAGAATAGAGTAATTCGATGGTTGAGGACCTAGATAAGAATAATCTACCATCCAGGAAGGAGCTAATGGATCCTTGAAGGGAAATGAGTACGTGCATAGTGTTTCCCGTACGTGCATAGTGTTTCCTGTACGTGCATAGTAATTTGGTGGATGAATAGTGATTTTGTAAGTTGGAAAACTTTTCACGCCACCCTATGTACGGGGACGTGATATGGATGTTTCGAAGTCATATTAGTAATACGCGGAGGAAATAAGTGAATGCAGAGACGATCGGAATTCAGAAATTCCAAATTCTTTTTCGGTATAATATTTGACCGGATAGTGGATTAAATATTATTATAATCCAAGAATTGAGATATTAACTTTGAGGATTTGATATTTTGGGATGTTATTATATTTGATTTAAGAATGAAGGTAGGAAACCACTGAGGAGTGGTTATGGCTACAATGTAATAATTGATATTTGGAAAGAATGAATGGAATTCGACTTTATTATTTCTATGTCTTGAAGAATGCTAAAGGGTAACAACGTAGGTAAGAATAATCTATCTTCTAAGGGAATAAGATATGGCACTTTCAAGCAGGAGAATATTCTCATGTCATCCAGATCGGTAACGATTAATCCAGTAGTTCCGTAAAAAGGATAAGGAACGATCGAAAGAGAATACGGACAATTGTACCACCCTAAGAGAACAAGTAAAGAATATAGAATGAATAGTGTTTTGGTGGGAGTATATAATAATATGAGACGACACTATATAGAAGCATTCGGGACGGATTTCCGAGTTCGTATTAGTGATCCAGGGGGAAAATAAGTGTATGTAAAAGCTGTCGGATTCTGAAAAACCGCTCTTTTATTTTCTCCGAGAGTTCCCTGAACACTGATAGCCTTAAGTATTTAACGAATGGATTTAAGGAATATAAATTGGAAAGTTAGAATGAAAGATGGAGAATGAAAGTATTAATATTAAAAAGGATTCCCGGTAAACCCTAATTAGAAATCCGTGAAATATTCCTACGAACGATCAATCGAAACGGGCAATAACCGGACACAGAAACAAGCAGAGGAAGCAAGAGTCTTGTGTAATCTACTAGAATAAATATCTAGCAACCAAGTGGCTTAAAGTAACTAGCATACTTGGAGATGGAAGTAGTACTTAGATATCAAACCAATACTTAGCATGAAAACCATTCAAAATGCAACACATGTCTCTTGCTTGCATCATGGATGACCTAGGAACTTTAATAAAGCTACTTTAGCAAGATATTATCCAAGGCAACACAATAATACAAGGAAAAGATCAAGAACAAGCAAGTAACTCTCTCCCCCTCCAAAACATTCCATTCGACTTCCTCCCTAAATTCCAAATCCAAAGTCCAAGCTTCCACCATTGTTTGATCTCCAAATTTTTATGGTAAGTCCTATAATTCATAAAAGTGATACCCTAGAAATCTTGGCTTCAAACTCCATGTTTTCCATTTTCAAATAAATCATCCAAGCCTAGGGTGAATAGTGATTTTAAGAAACTAACTTTGATTTCTTGTTTTGTTTGGATGATCCAAGCTTTGTTAAGGTAATCTAAGGACTAGACAAAGCTTACCAAGTGTTATTCACTCTCCAAGGAAGGTAACAAGCTCCAAAAACCCTTGGTACCATTTTGAGATTTTATGAGTTTTATGGATGATTTAGTGTTAGTATGCTATGTTATGCTTAGATCTATGTTATTAGTTGATTATGGTTGTTGTTTGGATTGTGATCCATGAGATGGTTGAGATGAGTTGTTGATAGACTAGTCATGATGATTATCATGCGTTTGTGTGGTTGGATTGATCTTTGTTAGATCGAGATAAAGTGTAAAAACTTTGGAAAACGCGTAAACATAGCCGTTATAATGCCCGATTTTACAATATCATGTTTTGTATGCCATTTTTCACATCAAGACCCTACTGACCAGAAACTTTTCTGCCATTTTATGATAGCTTATGTTATAAGCTTCGTTTTGATATAAAGATCACGTGAAACGGACTTACGGTTTAGGAGTTACGGCCGGTTTACTAAAAGTATTTCGAAACCGTAACCGAGAATTCGTAACTGAATTTGAACCCTCGTAAAATATGTAAAGTCATGGCGAATCTTGGTAAATAAATACTAGAGGTAAAAACGAAGGTGTGGAAGAAAACTGTATGTCAAAAGGATCATTTTTCGATTTATTAAAAATGTTCGAGTCGAGGTTAAACGCGAACGAACCCCTAAAAGACGACTCTTTTATAACTTCGGTAAAACATTTAGAAAACGGGCGATAAAACTCGGAGTATAGTATTGGTTCGTAACGATCGACTTTAGAACTCATATGACTTAAGTATGTCCCAAGTATAAGTACAATGACATGTCGTATTAACGAACGAATGTCGGGTCGGATCAGTGATAAAAGTAATCCACTAAAAGGGGTATAACGAGATAACTCGAGAACGTGTTTCGAATTAAGTATAACTTAACTTTTAATATGTTAAGTGATTAATCCCGAATGCCTTGGCTATTTATAGATCACCAAGCTGAACCGGAACAAATGGGCTACCACTACCCCTTACCGTACTCGACTACCAGGCAAGTTTCAATTCCCTTCTTTTAGGCTGTTGTTGTGATTGAATAAATATATATATATATATATATATATATATATATATATATATATATATATATATATATATATATATATATATGATTGCTGATATACATATGCCATTGCATGCATGCCTACTTTCAAGTTGAATTGATATACTTGTTCCCTGAATATTATTGTTGGCTTATAAGCTAGATAGTTATATATCAGTTATAAGCCGGTTATTGTAAGACCCTCATAGAAGGGCGTCTACATCTTATTAATCAAAAATAGACCGGGAGTCAATATTCCTTGATATATCGAGATTACCTCGGAGGAAAATATTTAAGTAAATATTTTCTATTATTTGGGCGACGAATATTATTTGAATATTCGTTCGAGACTAATTATTTTAACGATCCTTACTTCAGATAATTATTTGAACGTAACTGTTCAACGAATAATATTTCTCAATATTCATTCAGAGTCGAATTGATTATCGACTATTATTTCGAATATTCTTCTAAAGATGAGACTATTAAATGAATATTATTTGGATATTCTTTTAGAATATTATTTTATTAAATAAATATTACTTTTGAATATTCATTTAAGATATTAGATACTTGATGGATATTATTTTAATATTCATCTGAAGCTTGATTTAATTATCGAATATTATCTCGAATATTCCTTAAGGCTTGGATTACTAAATGAATATTACTTGATATTCATTTAGGATATTATTCATTAAATGAATATTACTTTTGAATATTCATTTAAATTCCTAATTAATTATGAATATTACCTTAAATATTCTTTTCAGGTCTTATTAATTAATGAATATTGTTTTGAATATTCATTCAAATATTTATTTATTCAATAAATATTCTCCTGATATTTCTTCAGGGATTATTTTGAGAAATACTCTGATTAAAGATATTCTTTCATATTCCCAAATATTCTTTAAATATTTTAACTCATTAAATATTCTCTGAATATTTATTCCATACTTAGAATAATCTCGATAAGGTTTATCTTCTTCGATTATTACAGAAAATATCTCGGAGTCATATTATTATTAATCTTATATCAAGAAAGGTTCTCAGACATCATTCTTCTTTGAGTCTATCTCCTTAATAATAAGGGAACCTTACTTGGAAAATGTTATTTATCTTGTCGACTTCCCGGTCATAAAGTATTCCCTTCACCCGCAACTCGGGTGCTGTTGACTTATTAAGTCGTTGCTTACCTTCTCATCTTTCGAGGGGTAAGATTACTGGAACAAGTTGATATCCGTTACCAAGTAATAGCTTGGGAGTTATTGGTAAATTTTCCTTTCCAACAAGATACGACTACTTTGTGGAGTCTTATCAACAAGTATTATACTTGGGGAAAGGGGGACGAACGTTACATTCAGAATCATGAATTCTATTTGAACTAGGAGTCGTGTAAGAGGCCGAGTAGCGCCGGTCCATCCCCTTTGGCCCAACCGTTGGCCGGGGAGAGCTAGTAAGGCGGTAGACAAGTAAAGCCGTCAGTTCTTCCTTCTACCGGTAGTAAATCTAAATTGAGCTGTATGATCTCGACTGATCATCAAGATTGGAACAGCGGGCGCGGTGAATACTCCATCATTGGTTCATCATCCAAATTTATTTATTTCCTGCAACATGATTACTGTTGGCAGAGTTGGAAAAGGGTCATAACTGGAATTGCAACCTTTTCTTGCAAGTTCCTCTTCTTAATAACAATAAGAATATCTCGCTTACTTTGATGTAGCAGATATTTCTACAAACAAATACTTCAAGTTACCTTGTAACTTCATCGTTCATATTATACTGGCATCATTTCTGTAAATGCATGGCATATGGTTTGAAAGATACTTTTGAACTGTTATACATTATCATTCAGTTATATTTTATTGTTGGTGGGCTATTTCTCACCCTTGCTTTATTATTATATCACAACAACAGCTAGACCAGATGACTCGTACAAGGCGCACTCGACGCGGGCGAGGACGATGAGACTACCAGAGCTGAAGAAGAAGCTATTGGTAGGGTATATTTATTCTTTCAGTACCAAGAATGTGGTCTAGTATGACTTATGTAAATGGATGGAAAAGAGTATGTATTTATATTGAAATTCTTTTGGATTGTAAGAACTCATAATGTGATTAATAAAAATTTGATTGTTACTCTGATTTCATCTCTGGGACTATAACGGGTGTGTTTTATATTGTTGTGTTGGGTTATAGAGACGTAATTTATTTTATGTTAAGGAAAGTTCAATTGTTGTGGACAGAATTGGAAACCGTAACCACCGGATCCCGGACCCCGGATCTGGGGGTGTTACAAAAATCCACCAGTTGGAGCGAACCGCTTCTTGTTCCAGTTGCTTGTCGCCTTTTCAGATTTAGCTAGGCCTTTCTCGATCACCAAAGCCTTGTCTGAAGTTCAAAAGATGCCACTGAATTCCTAATGTCGGTTCGAAGTCCCTCTTCCAATCTCCTTGCTCGGCTGCTTTCATCTGCCACTAAGGTCGGTGCGTACTTCGAGAGCTTTGCAAATTCTGCCTCATATTCGGTAACAGTCTTTCCACCTTGATCGAGCCGAATGAAGTCCCGCTCCTTTTGTAGATGAATGGTTCTCGGAAAGTACTTGTCTTCCAAGGCCTTCTTGAACTTTGCCCATGTATATGGGTCAGGATTTCCCTCAGTGGTTGCTGTCTCGTTCTTTCTTTGTTCCATGAGCCACCAATCGTAAGCACTTCCTTGCAGTTGATACACAGCTAAAGTAACCTTCTGTTCTTCATTGCTCCCTAGCAGTCCGAAAGCTTTCTCCATCTCTTGTATCCACATCTCGACTATGGCCGGATCAGTTGCCCCATCGAAAGTTGGTGGGTTCAAACGCTTGAACTGAGAGACGACATTCTGCTTTCTGGGTTGCTGATTCACGAGTGTAGCTAGAGTCTCGGCTAGCTAGTCGAATACATTTCCACCATCACCATTGTTGTTGCCATTCTGATTGTCGTTGCCTTGATTGTTATTGTTGTTGTCATTCTGATTGTTGTTGCCCTGATTGCCATTGTTGTTGCCTTCTCCGTCCATCTTTTCTAAAATAATAAAACAATTTCCTCTTACACACAAATAACAAACTTACAACAATATATAAAGAGACCAAACACAATATTAAATCACATCAATACTTAATTTATTCTGACAAAATCTGAGTATCAAAACAAAAATTCAAATCATAAGGTTTCTCATAAATAAACACTTATAATAGCTAAGGTCTTATTTCAAACTATCTCTCACACTCTCGTAAATCTTAACATTGCAGTAAAATCAATCGTAATCGCATTCTAATGCCTGCTCCACGTCCTTCCGAGTATTTCTGATCCATCTACGGGTCTCCATGAATATGCTCTTCATCGCCTTCTCCTGCCCCGGACGACACCACTTTCTCAATCGCATTCCACAAACTTTGGAGATAACCCTTACCACCGTTTCGGTTCGAATCCTCAACGTCTCGATCGCATCCTCTATCTTTCAAAAGACTGATCTCTCTATCTTTTGGATCTTCTTCCATAGACTCATCAATGACTTCTTCCAGATGAGGTCGGTTGACAGAGTCGTCGCTATTATAACCAGGTGCCCCGTCCATCGAAAAATGCTCACTAGGGTCGCTAAAGGACACCTTCTTGCTAAACGAATCGTTTCCTGACATCTACAAAATTTCGAGATAATCAAATAACATATATAACACCAAAATCGTAAGGCCCAAACTCACAAGTTAAACCTAAAAGGTAGTCTACAGGATCGCATCCTAGGGAATGTACTAGTCCCATACCTAATACACTCCGAAAGATGACCTGCTCTGATGCCAACTGTAACATCCCGGATTTTCGAGACATTAATTCTAATTACGAAACTTAAATAAACTGAATTCTTTATTCAAATAAATCAAAATTCCACGAAAGTCAAATGCAGCGGTCAAATTCAATAATTCAAAAAAAATAAATTCGGAGACGCAGCTCCACAAACCCAATATTCAATAACAATCTTTATTCTAATAATTTAAAGAGTCTAATCCAACAAAGAAATCTAACAGCTAGCACAAAAGTCCACAAAATTCACATCCTTATTCTCATTAAGCTTCCAAGACTGAAACCTGAAATATTAGAAACGAATGAGCTACACAGCTCAGCAAGTACAATCGACTAACAGATATTCTTAAAAATCAATGGGCGTTTTAATAAAACAATTTTCAGAATCAAATATAAGTTTGCAAAACATTTACAAAAAAACAATTCCAACCCAAAGTTTTATATTTTCAAAATACATAATTTAAACTAGAAACAGAAGCAGAAAACAGAAATAACACGAAACGAAAATCAAAAATAGCACAGTCTTGCTCTACGGCCACACTTTGCCAGTGACCGACATCTTATTCTTATTATTATTCTTTTGTCACACTTTGCCAGTGACCGGCATCTAAAGTTCAATAATTACGCGCCCTTAATAGGTATCTAAAGTTGCACACTTGTGCGCCTACTAAGGGTATCTAAGGCTAGTTCTGGAACTATAGCGAAAATTACGAACAGGTTCGAAATGTAGAGACTGAGGGTTCTAAAATCAAATACTTATATCTTATAAAGTTTCGAAACAAAATTCTTATATCTTGTACGAAAATTCGGAAATCAAGGAATCAAAATATCTTTTGTAAAATTTAAAATAAGTCAAAATTACTTACCTCAAAATTGACTGAACATACCGAATACAATTGCACGAATAAATCCTAAATTTTAAATAACAAATAATTAACAACTGACACATAATATTTCAAATTAAACATAATACAGGACACTAAATTAATGTGATGGTCACTAAAAGGAGTATTCGCATTTATTGAATGAAATCATATTAGGTGGCTAGACACTACAAATCACACCAAGCATATAATAGAGAAATACAAATGGGCTTAAGGCCTAACAGTGCATATGCGGACTTGTCCAGCTAGAGTGTAAATTGCAAAAAGACACTTGACCTTCTTTTATAAATCTTGCAAATAATCATCAGCCAAACTTAATAATCTATCATTATTTAATACCATTGCATTACCTATTTACTTGTGTTATGCCCGAATCTCGGCATAGATCCTAAACAGGCTCAAACAACTATGCAAGGGTCCCACCTCTCTTAATGGGCTCAACCACCTCTCTTAATGGGCTCAATTATCTACTAATGGGCTTAAATATTGAAGAAGGATCAACAAGGCGTGAGGCCCGGTCAGGGATCACCTGGCCTTTATCTCATCATATTATTTGAAGACAATCTCTCAAAAGACATGATCCCGCCCTAGGGGTCGCCTCACTATGACCTCCTGCTACTACTCAAGGCGTCTCATGCTAGGCCTCTACGCCTCTCACGCTAGGCCTCTACGCCTCTCACGCTAGGCCTCTGCGCCTCTCACGCTAGGCCTCTGCGCCTCTAACGCCGCTAGGCCTCGAGGTCGCATCTACCGGGGTCGCAACCCGGGGATTGCTATCTCACTTTTTTCTGGAAGGCTCATGGCCTGACCCCTCGAGGTCGCATGAGTAGCTGGGCACTAGGGTTCGCTTCGCATGGCCAGATCCCTCGAGGTCGCATGCAAGGCCCTTGTTACTTCTCTACTAGCCAACTCTATCCGTGCGAGACCATAAGCTTCCTCCTTTTGGGCCATGGATCATGGATAGGGTTGATGACTCACTGCCACGTCAGCCCTAAACGAGTGGGCTTGGACTGTGGCTTATCTCTTAAAACCCTAGCCCGCCTAGGTAACTTCTTCTCCAAGAACTACGTATGGCTTGATCCCTATAAATAGGGTACATAGGCACCTTGTTTGGATACGCCTCAGCTCATCCCTAACTATCTATCAACAAGATCAGCCACAAACAAACACCAATCTCCTCCCGTGTTCTTCTTGTTCTTAGCAAAATATCCGTATTTTGCTCCGTGATTCCAGCAACCTCCAATTTCGTGTTGTAACGAAATTCTCCCTACAACAATTGGCGCTAGAAGGAGGGGAGTCATTAATTTGGGAGAACGATGACTAACTCGAACAAGAAGAACGGAGAGGCCAACAACGGAGAGGCCGAGGTCGGGCTAGCGTGAGAGGCCGAGGCCGGGCTAGCGTGAGAGGCCGAGGCCGGGCTAGCGTGAGAGGCCGAGGTCGGGCTAGCATAACAACTACCCCCCAGGAGCGACCCCATAGGAGCGAGGTCAGGCTTGCACCTAGCGTAGCGAGGCAATGCTTGCACCTAGCATAGCGAGGCCCCACCTAGCGCTGCGAGGTCGCATTCGAGAAGCATAAGCGACGTCACTAGGAGCGAGGCCAAAGTAGGGGCCAAGGTTCGGAATGACCCCTATCTCTTCGTTGAGAGCGTGAGCGGTCCAATCGTCGCGAAGACAGACCCCCCTCTCTTCGAAGAGAGCGCGAGCGGTCCCATCATCGCGACGAGAGACCCCCCTCTCCTCGTTGAGAGTGTGAGCCGTCCCATAAGTACGAGCCCGACCCCGAGATTGTAAGAAGAAGGATTGTAAGGAGGATCAAGAGGAGTCAAGCTCGAGAAGCTCACTACTGACAAGAAGGATAAGTGATAGAGGCCAAGGCAAGGGTCAAGGTTCTAAATGACCTCCATCTCCTCATCGAGATTGTGAGCGGTCCCATCGTCATGATGACAGACCCCCTCTCTCCTTGTGGAGATTGTGAGTGGTCCCATCGTCATGACGACAGACCCCCATCTCCTCGTCGAGATCGTGAGGCCCCTATATGATGAAGCTAATTAGGCCCCTATATGGTGTGGATATCGAGATCATGAGATGCTTCTTCTTGGTGAAATACCTCTACGCCGAGGAGAGGGGGGACGCACCCGATCCTTGGGGTAAGGGGGGACGCCCCCGACCCTTGCCGACAATGAGGAGGTCCTCGATTAACTCAAGACACTGGGAAGAGCAAGCAACAAATAAGGAGGCTGAAAACGAGGCTCTCATTGGTCTCAAGCTCATACTAGAGATGAAGGAAGATAAGCCAAAGTATTTGAAAAATAAAATGAGCTCAAGACCTCAATATCTACATTCTTGTTCAACATAGGGAAGCATGTTATGACATTAAAGAAGCTAAGTGCTCTTGCTTAGCGTTGGAGAGTCCAAGTGCCCCGGGATAGCGTGATGAGGCCAAGTACCCCGGGATAGCGTTGATGAGATCAAGTACCTTGGGACAATAGTGAAGAGTACAAGTACTTTGGGATAGCGTTGAAGAAGTCAAGTACAAGTGCTCTGGGATAGCGTTGGAGAGCCCAAATGCCTTTGGACAACTTTGATGAGGCCAAGTACCCCGGGATAGCGTGATGAGGCCAAGTGCCCTGGGATAGCGTGTGATGAGGCCAAGTGCTCCGAGATAGCGTAATGAGGCCAAGTGCCCCCAGATAGCGTTGATGAGGCCAAGTGCCTTGGGACAACAGTGAAGAGTACAAGTGCTTTGGGATAGCGTTGAAGGAGTCAAGTATGCTTATAGCGGGATCACATCAAATTCCTTTCATTACAAATGGTGTCAACTCCAAATAATACAAGAAGATTGCTGAAACACTTTGATTCCTCATCACATCTACAATGATAATGAGGACTCGGGGGATAGTGGCATTACATATACACCTCTTCTAGAAGGGCATTTGAAAATTTTCAAGACAAGGCTAGCACCTAGCGTTGCGAGGCCAGCACCTAGCGTTGCGAGGCCACACCTAGCGTTGCGAGGCCACACCTAGCGTTGCGAGGCCACACTTAGTGTTGCGAGGCCAAACCTAGCGTTGCGATGCCGCACCTAGCGTTGCAAGGCATCACCTAGCGTTGCGAGGCTGCACCTAGCGTTGTGAGGCCGCAAGCCCGATATCTTACAATGCAAGGCCACTTGACCTCATTGGCGATGATGGGTCAATCCGTAAGTCTATACAATGTGGAGCTATCTCTAGGCATGTGTTAAAGTCAATCTACAAGCAAATAAGAGCATATGAAGACTCAATCAGCTATCCCAAAGCACTTGGGAAAATTCAAAATTACTAGTTTTCAAAGATACAAGGCCCACCAGCTACATATGTGAGGTGGGGCTAGAGCCAGCAATATGGATTATGCGAGGCGAAGGAGGAGTACTTTGTGTTCATATGCAAGATGGGTCAGCAAACAAGGACGAAGCCGGGGCCGGGATCGAGCTCGTTACTCCAGAGGGTCATAGGTTGAGAAGTGCGAGCCACTAAGGGAGTCCTCTCATTATATCAGTAGGAGGAGGCCTCTCCACAAATGAGGTTGCAAGGAGGCCTCTCAACATGTGAGGCTGCGAGGAGGAGGCCTCTCAAGATATGAGGCTGCGAGGAGGAGGCCTCTCAACATGTGAGGCTGTGAGGAGGAGGCCTCTCAACATATGAGGCTGCGAGGAGGAGGCCTCTCAACATGTGAGGCTGTGAGGAGGAGGCCTCTCAATATATGAGTTTGCGAGGAGGAGGCCTCTCAACATATGAGGTTACGAGGAGGAGGCCTCTCAACATATGAGGCTGCGAGGAGGAGGCCTCTCAACATATGAGGCTGCGAGGAGTCCTCTCATTATATCAGAAAGAGAAGACCTCTCCACATATGGGGCTATGGGGAGTCCACTCAACTTATGAGGAGTCCTCAACATAAAGGGAGTCTTTTCATCATATAAGGAGTCTTTTCAACATAATAACAAGGAGTAAGCTCGGAGGAGAGTCCTCTCATCATATTCTAGGAAGAGCTTGAAGACACAAGTGAAAGCATGAGCTCATATATCAGCTAAACAGAAGACATATTTAACAATTTATGACCGCGAGGCCCTATGAGGTCGCCTCTCAAGATCCCTGCAGGACCATATTGTGCTTGGAAGAACCCTTCGAGGTCACCATCACTAACATATACATGGCTTCGCATCAACTGGAAGGCGTCACTTTACTTGATTCCACATTGCATTCATAATGGCAATATGGAATCGGGGGGTAGTTGTTATGCCCGAATCTCGGCATAGATCCTAAACAGGCTCAAACGACTATGCAAGGGGCCCACCTCTCTTAATGGGCTCAACCACCTCTCTTAATGGGCTCAATTATCTACTAATGGGCTTAAATATTGATGAAGGATCAACAAGGCGTGAGGCCCGGTCAGGGATCACCTCGCCTTTATCTCATCATATTATTTGAAGACAATCTCTCAAAAGACATGATCCCGCCCTAGGGGTCGCCTCACTATGACCTCCTGCTACTACTCAAGGCGTCTCATGCTAGGCCTCTGCGCCTCTCACGCTAGGCCTCTGCGCCTCTCACGCTAGGCCTCTGCGCCTCTCACGCTAGGTCTCTGCGCCTCTAACGCCGCTAGGCCTCGAGGTCGCATCTACCGGGGTCGCAACCCGGGGATCGCTATCTCACTCTTTTCTGGAAGGCTCATGGCCTGACCCCTCGAGGTCGCATGAGTGGCTGGGCACTAGGGTTCGTTTCGCATGGCCAGATCCCTCGAGGTCGCATGCAAGGCCCTTGTTACTTCTCTACTAGCCAACTCTATCCGTGCGAGACCATAGGCTTCCTCCTTTTGGGCCATGGATCATGGATAGGGTTGATGACTCACTGCCACGTCAGCCCTAAACGAGTGGGCTTGGACTATGGCTTATCTCTTAAAACCCTAGCCCGCCTAGGTAACTTCTTCTCCAAGAACTACATATGGCTTGATCCCTATAAATAGGGTACGTAGGCACCTTGTTTGGATACGCCTCAGCTCATCCCTGATTATCTATCAACAAGATCAGCCACAAACAAACACCAATCTCCTCCCGTGTTCTTCGTGTTCTTAGCAAAATATCCGTATTTTGTTCCGTGATTCCAGTAACCTCCAATTTCGTGTTGTAACGAAATTCTCCCTACAACAACTTGCATGCATGAGATTTAGTCTAGTGTTGCTGGTATATTAACTTACAAATTTAAATAATAAATTAATATTAGCACCAACGGAAACAAACTCGACCATATGAGTACTGTATATGCCAGAATTAATATAATACATAGCTAGATATCAGATATGGACCTTAACATCAAATCAAAATTTTACTAGCTTCTCAGAGTGAACACAAATGTTAATTAAAAAAATGTTAGTGTCAAATCTTAAAAAAAAAAATTCAATTTTAAAACAAAAAGAAATTAATTATACATAATACACACTTACATTTTATATCATCACAATAAAATTTAAGAATATGCATGAATGCTTTATACTCATTTTAATTAAGAGAAATTGGTAAATTATGACCCACACAAGTAAATTAATTTCAATCAAATAATTCTGGCATTATAAAAAAAAAGAGTTTAAGGAGCACACGCACATGATTATACAGAGAGGTAAAGCATCTTCTGAGATAAAGAAAAATAACTACTAATCATAACCACATATAATTAAAATCATATAGCTTGCATGGTTAATAAACAAATAACATACACATGAAACACAGGGACCTTGTACAGTGATTATAGTTATATGTGGGCACAAAAGTGAACTAGCATTCAAGAACATGACCAAACGGATAATTACAGAAAAATAAAGAATGGGACGCACCTTTTTGTCGAATGAGTCCTGTACGAGTTTTTCCAAGAATCTAATGGGTTTCTTATATAGGCTCACTAAAACCCTAGATAAATTAAGTAACTACAAACTTGCCTCTTAAATTATTAGACCTCTCCAATTAATGCTTAAAATAAAAGATTTTAGCACACACAATTAACATAATTAAAAAGATATTGATTCACAAATGAAATTTCTACGCTCATTTCCAAAAATAACGAATCTTATCTCTTCCTAAGAATAAATTTTACAAAAAATAAAATTTCTAACTAAAATAATTAAAATAATTATCTAATTATAACATTACTAAAATATCAAATATCTAATAAAATAAAACTAAATAAAAATCGGGGTTTTACACTATCCCTCATTATTTATCCTTTATTCATTTTTTGGAGGATATTTACGTCTATCTATATTGATTTGGATATCCACTATTGATTTGGATAGGGCTGTCAAAAAAATTGAAAAAATCCGATATTCGTTCAAAAAATGTGTATTCGTATTCGAAATAAATCGAATATTATCCGTATTCAAAATAAATCGGATATTTTTCGTATTTGGATTCGACAATTTCGGATACGGATATGGATATAGGCATATCCTTATCTGATAATATCCGAATCAAAAATTATACATATATATTATAAATTTTATATTTATATTCATATAATTTAAATATTAATATGTTTTTTATTCATCAGATAATGTGTTATATGAGATAAATATATTTGTAAACATAATATAGGTATAAATTTATTTAAATATCATATAAATTCAATATTTTAAGAATAACAAAAATATACATAAAAAGTTATATTGAAATTGTTATTTTTAAATAAAAAATAAAACATGTCCAAGTAAATTTAATTTTTTATTTAGTTTTAGACAAGTTAAAAATTTATTTTTTCTTAATTTTTTTAAATAAAAATTGAATTTAAAATAGAAAAATTTGACTGAAAAACGGATTCGGATATTATCCGGATAGTATCCGTCGGATTCGGATATTTTTTTAAAAATATTTTCGGATCCGGACACGGATTCGGATACGGATTCAGATTTTCGGATTCAGATTCCGATACCGACAGATCCGTATTCCAAATATCCATTTGACAATCCTAGATTTGGATATACAATTTTGATTTAGATATTCAATATTGAACGGGCTTGACCCGTTAATCCTCAATACAATGTAAAATCTACTAACTTATTCACAACACAATTGGGTTACCCAATTCAAAAATGGATAATACCGATAAACACTTACTAATACATTTAACATTTCCTCTTTCTATTATGGAAATAAAAAAACAATAAACCAAAAGATTTTTTGTTATGGAAAATATGAAAATGCATTAATTTAATCACAATTTACTCCACCATTGTACATAAAGAAAAGGAAATTTGAATTATTTCACAATCTTACAACTTATCCATGTTTCATCTCCATGAAAAAAAGAAAAAATATATCGTAATGGATCTAACACCATCGACGTCATTCGTTTAGTTTTTGTTCTATTTTGATTCCAGCATACTGGATCGGACATGTTTTTCAATTCTTTTAGTTTGATTTCATCCTATTCTACTTTTAGTTTCTCTCTAATTTTATGTTTATGTCTAATGTCAAGGTCGAAAACGAATTCCTCATACTCCACTTTCTACCCAATCTTCACAGAATGGTAGGATTTTCCACTGTAATTCAAAATATCCATGGATTATCCATATTATGATCCATTTTCAATTATCTTTTGATTAAGTCAACACAATATTTCTATTTAATACATATTAAATTTTGAAATTCAATTAATTATTAAATACACAATCTTTCCATTTTACATAATATTACTTGATTTTCTCTTAAAAGTTTCTTTCCATATATTTTTTAAATAATTTTGAATTCATAATTAATCATTTATGGAAACTACGACTCATTCAAAATTTTGCTTAATATTTTATATGTAATGTATTTCCACTGTAATTCATAATATTCACGTATTATTGATATTATGTTCCATTTTCAATTATATATAATTAAGTCAATACAATCTTTTCATTTAATACGTAATAAAATTTTGAAATTCAAAGTACTTATTTAATACACAATCTTCCCAATTAATTCACAATCTTTCTTGATTTTCTCCTATCAGTTCCTTCCCATATATTTTCAAAATAATTTGGGATTAAAATTAGCCATTTATGGAAATGACGACTCACTCAAAATTTTGAGTAATATTTTTTTTCCCAGATTTTTCTTTCTTTTACCAGTTTCCCCATCTTTTAATAGATATTGCACATATGTTTACATGCAAATATATATTCTTCATTTCTCAAAAAAAGTTTCATTACTTGTAGTATGAATTAGCATTAATTATTCATATCTCAATCTTTTATTTTTTTTCAAAATCTCCTTTTTTAGTAGTTCAAAATTTTAAATTTGTACCTATTTTTGGGATCAATAAAATTTGTTAGCGCAATTGTCATTACGTTTAACAAAATTAGTGCTATATATATCAGTGAAACTCCATCCATCTGCTATAATTTATTATGATGCTTTTTTCTCTTTTCTAGTTTGTCACGTCTCTTCATTTGTTATCTCTACTTTTTTATTGATCTTTTGTTCTATTCAAATCATATTACATTTGTAACTATATGTTATGTATGCAGGTAATATGTTTGCTTCGCATTGATTTTTATTCGTACAGAACAAGCGACGATGATTGTAATTAATGAATTTCTCATCAAATATTAAACCGGGTATAAAAATATGAACATGGTAGATTTCACATGTTCATAGTACAAATTTAGGTGTATGCTTTTTCTAAATGTTCAATCTCTTATTTGTAAGTCAGGTTAGATTATGCAAGTTTAGGTTACGAAAATCAAATACTTTAGGGAATACAAAACAATCATCAAAATTGATATTCTTTTATACATATTTTCGAAGGTTAAATTTTTTTCTTTACATGTAAGTTTGACAAAAAAATTTCAATTAAAATTGCTGCAAAATCTTAAATTTGTATTTATGTTAAAGTGTTTATTTTTCAGTATTTATGAAGATAAGATTTTCAAGATCAGTGAAAGTGAAAATTAGTGGAAGGTCTCTTTCGAAATTTGACGTTGATAAATTATTATATTATTGCATTAAGAATTGGTTTTTACAATAAAAGTCAATAAAATCTTTCCATCCTTTGCAAAAACAATTTTTTTATATTTTCTGTAGAATTTATGCAAGCATTTTGAATTCAATTATATCTTATTTATATATCTTTTTGGTAGGTAAAACTAGAGTAGTGCTGGGTATCCCAAATATTTTTTTAAAAATTTTTTCCAAATGATATGGATAATACACATGGTTGTTTTTGATTCGTGGGCACATATGTATACAAGCCGGGTCCTATATTATTATTGGGAAAGTTACTTAGTACACATGTGCCACGTCAACATATGGAAATTTTTTTGGGATACCTAACATTTTCCGTAAAATTAAGACTTCTCTTAGTTTTAAAATATCTCATTAGATCTCTTTTGGTAAGAAAAATTAAATCTCGCCTTTGTTGTGAAATCAAATTTACATGTGATTTCACTCTTTTATAATTGAATTATACATGTAGAATTTAATTACTTGGAGTAACTTTTGTCTAGAATACTAATCGGAAATCATATACATACATAATATGTAAGAACCCAGGTTTTTGTAATATTTCTAAAATGATCATAAGCAACGATTGGTGGAAGTCATGTAAAATTTTTAAGATCATATTATATGAATGAAGAAGTATTTATACTTTTATGAATAAAGTATCGTTGTACAAAGAAGAAAGGGAATGCAGAAACCGTCAAATTACGTAGATTTTCACTTTTATTAAATATTGGTATAAATATGGGATATTGAGGTTAAGAAAATCTCTAAGCTAAGTTAAACACCAAGGCAAGGAATTATGGAATTTATTAGAAGAACTTTAATGACAAATGTTCAAGAACGATGAAAGAAATTTTTGCACGACGAAACGTTTTTACAAGAAAATCTCCAAACTTGCATATGGAATTAAATGGTAAGCATTGGTTGATTATTAAGGTGAGTAATATACATGCAAGTACCATGCAATATGCCATACAAGTGCCATGCAAAATAATTAGTTTTAAATCAAACTAATTATTTCAAATTCAATCAAATTAGAGTGAATAGTAAAGGGGACAAACTTTCTTGATTTAGGGAGACAAATTGGAAAGTGGGTGTCCTACACTTTTACCATGGTATGGCTGCATCCTTGAGTGTAATTTAACTTCATAATTCAGTTGCTAATCACACCCAAGCATCCAAGAAAAACAAGAAACTCTCTCTCCCATTTTCAAGCAATTCCCGACCAAACTCTATAGGGGTCTTTCCGATTTTTTTTCACCCACTTCCCCTCATCGGAAAATTATGAAAAAAATTCCAGTTCTTCTATACATCAATACGGAGTTGCGGATTTAATTTCGTAATTTTTCAAGGTCGTTTGATTGGTCAAATAAATTCGACAAGTTGCTGCTGCTCTTCCACTTTTCTGGATACTTTCCAAGATAGCCAAGAAAAATGAATTTTGTCTCCAAGCTCTACTCGTCCTAAAATCATCAAAATATTTCTGGGATTACTTCATGATATATCCAGGATGAGGATTTAATTTCATGATTTTACACTAAGTATAGCTTGCTCAAATAAAATCAAGAAGTTCTTGAGTAAAGAATAACTTCTTATGAACCTTTGTTTAGATCTTGAAGTTTGAGGGTTATAATAGCTTGTGGACTTGATCTCAAGCCTTGTTAAGCTTGGTTAAGGTTGTTAAGACTCCAAGGAAGGTAAAATACTCACACCCACCTTAAACTTCATGAGTTATAAGTTGATTTGAAAGATTGATGCAAGTATGTACATGTTTAAGGGGTTTGTGATGTTTTAACATTTATAAGTATGGGTAAATTTTGAGTAGTGATAAATGGATATTACCACTGGCATTATAGACCCTTGATGATGTTTATATGATCTTGATGGTGTGTGGTTGAATTAAGTGGTTAGATGGAGTTCATGGATATTGGTGAGATTCGATTTATAGTCGTTATAATGCCAAAATTTTGTTAAACCACTTGTGCAGAATCACCCGAATTATATGAGTGTTGTTTTTGGGAAAAATTTCTTGGAAACTTGTAGATCTGACCTTGTAGAGTAATTGAGAATTTGAATCTCCTAAAAAGGATTTACGGTCTATGAGTTATGCTTGTTTTACTGAAACCGGTTAAAACGGACGAATCGTTAAGATGGACTGAATTTACCAAGTCAAACGAGCCCTTTAAAAATGGTCTGTGATTATGAAATTTTTACAGGGGGTAACTTAGTCAGTTGTTAAATCCCTGTAAAAATTTGAAGACAAAAGGCTTAATTTTCGATTTTATAGAAATGTTTAAGTCAAGAATGCGCATGAGAAACCACTGCAGAAAGAAGCTATATTTAGAGCAACAATTGAGCTAGCAAAAAGATGTTCTTAATTATGAAATTTGGATAAAAAAATCCTCTGGACAGTTAAGAAGAAGTGAGAAAAAGAATTTCATGAAAAAGTTTATTTTTCAATTTTATAGAATTTTTCGAATCATAGTTGCGCAAGTGAAAAACCCTTTTAGGGGACGAATTAAGACGAACTTTAGTTTCGTTGAAAATGACCTTTAACGAAAGTCGTTACGAGACCAATAATTATCCAAAAGTGGTTAAAGGATATCATGGACTTATAATAAGCCAAACGTGTAATAAGGATGTATCATTACGAAGTTGTGTCTTTACGTGAATAGTCGATTTGACGGGATCGTTTAACGAACTAACCGAACCGTATTGATTATTATAGATCATCACACTAGAGACAGGGCCCAGACTATTCCGACATTATCAGGAAAGTTTTCGAAACTTGTACTTCAAGTATTTTCAAACTGTTGTTGTTGTGGTATAACTGTTATGAACTGTTTTAAAATTATTTTTGCGAATCAGCATGAAATATATGGTTTATTTATGTTGATTTATAAACCTGTTTAGTAAGTACGTATGCATGAATACATATATACATGTATGCGATGATGTGTTAAAAGTTCCAAGTAGGGTACGATAACACCATTTATTAGTAGGGGAGTCGGAGATATTTCGTCCGGATAAGGACATAAAAACCCGAAAGTCTCCGGAGATGATATATGACGTATATTTAGTTTTAAAAATAATCCAATAAATATAAATTGGATATTTTCGGATTAAAAATTCCTTTGGTGATATTAATAAATATTATTTGAATATTTATTAATAAGTTGAATATTATTTTCAATTGAGGATTGTGAGTGATTATTTATTTAATAAATATTATTTAAATATTTATTGAACATTCTAAGCTGATTATTTATTTAATAAATATTATTTGAATATTTATTAAATATTCCAGGATGATTTACAAATCATATTATTTATTTCAAAAGTTATTTAAAACTTTAAAAATTATTTTAAATATTTTCTGATCGCCGAAAAAGTATTTAAAAATGGAACGGGTTCCCATTTCTTCACTGACTATAGCTTCATTCATCGAAAAGTATCGCTACCTCGCTCAAACTTATCAAAACTCGGGAACCCAAGGTTTTATGCACCCTACCTAGTAAGGAGGGGCTCAGGTTTGACTAAACACTCAAAAACTCCGACCAACTCCCAAATTATGTTTGATGATGCGATTCTTAGTAATCAAAATCCGTTGACTAAAGTCAACCCACACATCAGAGTTACTTCCTCAATTACTCATGGAAGTAAAGTTAGTAATGATTATCAAACCAGTTGTCAAGCTTTGTGCTTGGGGGAAACTGAATTAAATTCTGTTCCTACGATGCATAGAATTCTCTCAGGGATTGGAGGAAGAGGGGACATCGCCTTCGGGCGTAGTCCAAATATTAAGGCCCATATGCGGTCAGGGTGCGACCCGATAAGGGAACGTCGTCCTTCTACTAGTAGAGAAGCAGAGGCACGATATATTGGCTGATCACCAGATATCATGGAAGAGGCTCCAGCATAATCCCATTCTTCCAATTGGAATTGTACTGTAACACTGTAATGAAAGCCTAGATGCTCAATTACCGATAGTGTTAACAGAATGATGAACTATTCAAAGTACCTCAGAAATTCTTCGTTATATTACTGGATAAAGAATGAAAAATGTTTAATGATGGTACAATATCAGTATACAATATGGCATATGGTTTATGTTAACAAAAGTACTTTGAAAACTATTATTATATGGTTGAGCTGTATTGCTCACTCTTGCTTTTCTTTCATATATACCACCACACAACAACAGATACTAATGGCAAGAACAAGGCAGACCCTCCGCAAAAGCGTGCTAACCGGTCAGCAGTTTAGGAGATTGTTTACGAGGCAGGTGCCAGGGCAGCACCCAGTAGCATTACCACAGGTGAGCAGACTAAGTTGGATAGGTTTACAGCTTAGGTTGGTTAGATTTATTTACAAGAATGACTTGTGTAAGTTTCTGAAAACCAAACCTCTTTTTGGACGCAAGTGCCACCTTAGATGGTAATTCCTTTTAAGTGGAACTTTTAAGATTATGACAATTTGGGTTTGTAATAACTATTTCAAGATGGTTGCAATAACTTAGTAACGTTTTAAATTTCGTCTCTGAGCCTATAATCTGTAAATGTTATGTTTGATTGAGGGGTCACAGCATGCTAAAATGAAGGTTGAGAGTAATGTTTATTAAAGTGGGAATTAAGGATATAGTGACAGCCTGGATCTCCGACCCCGGATCTAGGGGTGTTACAGAAATGGTATCAGAGCGTTAGGTTATAATCTCAGAGACGATAGGAAGGTTTAAGGACCCAAACCCTTACCGAAACCTATTCGGACTAATAGACATAGCCCTAACAACCTTAAGCCCAATAAGGGAACTACTTATCAGAACCTCAAGGATAGTAACATTTTCCCCTTTTTGTGTGGATACCCGAGGATGTAGAGCTACCTGAGAGTTCCGAGCAGCGACATGATGATGCTCTTCTGAGAGCTGTAGATGAGCCTGATGTTGAGACAGAGAGAAAGATAGTCCAGGAGGAGGATCCCGAGGAGGATCCCAGAGCTGATGACCCTATTCCTGTAGAGGACCCAGTGGATTCAGATGAGCCAGATAGTGACCCAGAGGAGGACCCCATGGACGATATTCCAGCTGACCCCACACCCGGAGAGGAGCCTGAGGATGAGGAGGTGGTTTGGACTGATGTTCCTATGCACTCCCCTCTCCTCAGAGAGGATTCATCCCCTAGTGGATTTCATTGGGATACAGATACAGATGGTGACTCAGAGGAGCCTATTTCAGAGGATGGAGAAACTGAGGTTGCCCCGGAGAGCGAGCCAGTTAGTCCTCCCATACAGGTTGTTAGATCCACTGAGTACGATTGGATGGTGACCCGGATGACCACCGATCTGGTGGCATCGGAGACCCGAGTAGCGGAGCTGAGGTTCCAGTTAGCTGAGGAGAGACGAGCGAGGATATACTCCCAGGGAAGAGGAACGCCGTCACCCAGAACCGAAGGATGAGGGAGATGAGTACAATGAGTTTGATGATGAGAATTATGAGGAAGAAGAAGAGGATCCTATGGAACAATTTATGCGCCTGATGAGGCAAAATCTGGAGCGCCAGCCACGACCACAGCCACCACCCCGCGGCCCCAATAATGCAGTCGCCAATTCCTTTAAGGCCTTTAAATCACTTAAACCCCCAGAATTCCATGGTACAGCAGACCCCGTTGAGGCCAGGGCTTGGTTGAAGGAGATGGAGAAGACCTTTGAGATTATGGGCACTGAGGAAGCCCAGAAAACTATTTTTGCTACATACCTGCTTAAGGGAGAGGCCAACTATTGGTGGGAGGCCAAGAAAAATGTGGAACCAGCTGGAGTGGTTACATGGGACAGATTCACAGAGTTATTCTTGGAAAAGTACTTTCCAAGGTTTATGGAGACCCAGATGGAACTCAAGTTCCTAGAGCTTAAACAAGACAATATGACTGTAGCTAAATATGAGGCTAGGTTCACTGAGCTATCAAGGTTCGTTCCAGATTATGTGAACACTGAAATTAAGAGGACAAGGAGGTTTCAACAAGGATTGAAACAGTGGATCCAGAATCGAGTCGCGGTGTTAGAAATTACAGATTACGCCACTCTAGTACAAAAGGCGTCAGTTGTGGAGGCAGGAAGTGAGCAGTCTCAGAAGGACAAGATCATGAAGAAAAGGAAGTTTGAAAGTCGAAGTAGTGGTGCTGCAAGTGGGAGTTTCTCCAGCAAGTTTGTTAGAGGAACAGTAACTCGGCCAGCCAAAAGCACAGGGTTTAACAGAGCAGAAATCAAGAGTGTTGGCCAAGGAGGTGGGTCAACCAGGGCACCCATATCAGGACAGTCGCGCCCTCCCCTACCTAATTGTAAAACTTGTGGGAAGAAACATTCAAGAGTATGTCTCCAGGGTACGACGACGTGTTTCAAGTGTGGACAGACCGGACACTATTCCAACAATTGCCCCCAGAGGAACTCAATCATGAAATGTTTCCAGTGTGGAGGTACGGACCACTGGAAGAAAGACTGCCCTAAACTGAAACCGACAGGATCAAGGATGAGCGGTACTGCATCCAATCGACCACCCACCGCTAGAACTTTCAACATGACAGTGCAAGATGCAGTGAGGGATGAGGATGTCATCGCAGGTACCCTCTCCCTTAACACCTTGAGTGCAAATACTTTGTTTGATTCTGGAGCTACTAAGTCTTTTATATCACAAGATTTTGCATGCAAACTAAACTTGAAACCAGAAATGTTAAAGGAACGACTAATGGTAGAAATAGCTAACCATGAAGTGGTTCCTGTGAGCCAGGTATACCCTAACTGCGATATAGTAATAGGAGGTCACCATTTTCAGGCAGACCTAATTCCGTTTAAGTTAGGCGGATTCGATGTCATTTTAGGGATGGATTGATTGGCAAGTAATGGTGCCCAGATTGATTGCAAGAGCAAGAAAGTTAGGATAAAGGTGTCAGGAAAGAAAGAGGTCATATTCAAAGGACAGCGACAAACTCAAAAATTCTTGACCGTTGCTCAAGCGAAAAAGTTAGTACAAAAGGGCAGCGAGGCCTACTTAGCTTATGTATTAGACACGAAGCAAAGAAACCCCGAACTGAAGGACATTCCAGTTGTCAGGGAATTTGAAGATGTGTTTCCAGAAGACCTTCCTGGGTTACCACCCGATAGGGAAATCGAGTTTGCGATAGAATTAGCACCAGGAACCGCACCAGTTTCTAAAGCCCCCTATCGATTGGCCCCCGTTGAAATGAAAGAACTGGCCACTCAGTTGCAAGAACTGTTGGATAAGGGCATGATAAGACCAAGTGTGTCCCCATGGGGTGCCCCAGTGTTGTTTGTAAAGAAAAAGGATGGTAGTATGAGGCTATGTATAGACTACAGAGAGTTGAATAAGTTAACCATTAAGAACAAGTACCCCTTGCCTAGGATTGACGACCTTTTTGACCAACTCAAGGGAGCAGTTCACTTTTCGAAGATAGACCTGAGAACGGGGTACCATCAGTTAAAGATCAAACCGGAAGATATACCCAAGACTGCTTTTCGTACTAGGTACGACCATTATGAGTTTCTAGTGATGTCCTTTGGACTGACTAACGCCCCCGCGACATTCATGGACTTGATGAACCGAGTATTCAAACAATACCTAGACAAGTGTGTCATAGTTTTCATTGACGATATTTTGATTTATTTAAAGACTGAGGAAGAACATGCGGAACACTTGAGGATAGTCCTAGGAATCCTGAGGGAAGAAAAGTTGTATGCCAAATTCTCTAAATGCGAATTTTGGTTGAGGGAGGTACAATTCTTAGGTCATGTGGTTAGTAGTGAAGGAGTACTAGTTGACCCTGCCAAAATAGAGGCAATATCAAAATGGGAAAGACCGACCACCCCGACCGAAATAAGAAGTTTCGTGGGACTAGCCGGGTATTATAGGAGGTTTGTGCAAGACTTTGCCAAACTGGCAGCCCCATTGACCCGACTCACCAGAAAGACTGAAAAGTTTGTATGAAATGAGAAATGTGACGAGAGCTTTCAAGAGCTAAAGAAAAGATTAATGACCGCCCCAGTGCTAGCACTGCCAGATGATAAGGGGGGCTTTGTGATCTATAGTGATGCATCGCATAAAGGACTAGGTTGCGTGCTCATGCAGCACGGTAAGGTGATTGCATATGCTTCCCGACAGTTAAAGGAGTATGAAGTAAGATACCCTACCCATGATTTAGAGCTAGCCGCGATAGTCTTCGCATTAAAGATATGGAGGCATTACCTATATGGAGAAAAGTGTGAAATTTACACAGATCATAAAAGCCTCAAGTACATCTTTACCCAGAAAGAATTGAATATGAGACAGAGAAGATGGCTAGAGTTAATCAAGGATTACGATTGTGAGATTCGTTATCATCCAGGAAAGGCCAATGTGGTGGCCGATGCCCTTAGCAGGAAGGAAAGGCTCAAGATGATGACTTCAGCAGAAGAATTAATAAAGGAAATGGAGAAGCTAGAAATCGAAGTTAAGACATTGAGAAGTAGCCAAGAAGTGTTAATGGGAATTCAGATCCAGCCTCCATTATTGGAAAAGATTCGAATATGCAAAGAGCAAAAGATGGAAGAGGAAAAGAACTCGGAGGAAGAGATGTTGATCGGGGAGGAAATTAAGTGCGAAAGAGATGCAGGAGGAATCATGAGATATGCAACGAGAATTTGGGTCCCAAATGTTCAGGAACTAAAGGATGAAATCCTATATGAAGGACATAACTCAAGGTACTCTGTGCACCCAGGTACCACGAAGATGTATAGAGATTTGAAAGAATACTATTGGTGGCCCAACATGAAGAAGGATGTGACAGAATGGGTCAATAGATGTTTGACCTGCCAACGGGTAAAGGCAGAACACCAACGACCTAGTGGACTACTGCAACCCCTAGAGATTCCAGAATGGAAGTGGGAGCACCTAGCCATGGATTTTGTAGTAGGACTCCCAAGGACCAAGACTAACCACGATGCGATATGGGTAATCGTCGATAGGTTGACTAAGTCCGCCCACTTTCTCCCAATTAATGAGAGGTACACGGTCGATAGATTAGTAGACATCTATATAAGGGAAATTGTGGTACGACATGGAGTTCCCGTGACCATTGTATCCGACAGAGACCCGAGGTTTAACTCCAGGTTCTGGAGGAGCTTTCAAGACTGTGTGGGAACCAAGCTAAATATGAGTACTGCATACCACCCCCAGACTGACGGACAAAGTGAAAGAACAATTCAAACCTTAGAGGACATGCTGAGGGTGTGTGTTATGGATTTCAAGGGAAGTTGGGAAGAGCACTTACCATTGATTGAGTTTGCTTATAACAACAGTTATCACTCGAGTATCGGAATGCCCCATATGAAGCCCTCTATGGCCGGAAATGTCGTTCTCCCTTATGTTGGGAAGAAGTTGGTGAGAGGAAGATATTTGGACCTGAACTGGTACAACAGACAAGAGATGTGATAGTTCTAATCAGGGGAAGATTGGTAGCAGCCCAAGACAGACAACGTAAGTAAGCCGACTTAGTTCGGAAGGATAGAGAATATGAAGTAGGAGATATGGTGCTGCTAAAGGTATCTCCCTGGAAAGGACTGATGAGGTTTGGGAAGAAAGGGAAGTTGAGTCCGAGATACATCGGACCTTTCGAGATATTAAGGCGGATTGGACAAGTGGCTTACGAGTTAGCCTTACCTCCAAGTCTGCAGCAAGTACATAACGTTTTCCATGTGTCTATGCTGAGGAAGTACAATCGCAATGCGAAACATATAGTGGAACATGAGCATGTAGATTTACAGCCAGATTTGTCCTACGTCGAGCGACCGGTGGAAATCATAGACCGGAAAGAGCAAGTACTCAGAAACAAGACCATTAGCCTGGTAAGAGTTTTGTGGACTAATCACAATGTCGAGGAATCAACCTGGGAATTGGAAAGCGCCATGCAAGAGAAGTACTCCCACCTGTTCTAGAAATGATTCCGGGACGGAATCCTTTTAAGGAGGGAAGGTTGTAAGAACCCAGGTTTTTGTAATATTTCTAAAATGATCATAAGCAACGATTGGTGGAAGTCATGTAAAATTTTTAAGATCATATTATATGAATGAAGAAGTATTTATACTTTTATGAATAAAGTATCGTTGTACAAAGAAGAAAGGGAATGCAGAAACCGTCAAATTACGTAGATTTTCACTTTTATTAAATATTGGTATAAATATGGGATATTGAGGTTAAGAAAATCTCTAAGCTAAGTTAAACACCAAGGCAAGGAATTATGGAATTTATTAGAAGAATTTTAATGACAAATGTTCAAGAACGATGAAAGAAATTTCTACACGACGAAACGTTTTTACAAGAAAATCTCCAAACTTGCATATGGAATTAAATGGTAAGCATTGGTTGATTATTAAGGTGAGTAATATACATGCAAGTACCATGCAATATGCCATGCAAGTGCCATGCAAAATAATTAGTTTTAAATCAAACTAATTATTTCAAATTCAATCAAATTAGAGTGAATAGTAAAGGGGACAAACTTTCTTGATTTAGGGAGACAAATTGGAAAGTGGGTGTCCTACACTTTTACCATGGTATGGCTGCATCCTTGAGTGTAATTTAACTTCATAATTCAGTTGCTAATCACACCCAAGCATCCAAGAAAAACAAGAAACTCTCTCTCCCATTTTCAAGCAATTCCCGACCAAACTCTATAGGGGTCTTTCCGATTTTTTTTCACCCACTTCCCCTCATCGGAAAATTATGAAAAAAATTCCAGTTTTTCTATACATCAATACGGAGTTGCGGATTTAATTTCGTAATTTTTCAAGGTCGTTTGATTGGTCAAATAAATTCGACAAGTTGCTGCTGCTCTTCCACTTTTCTGGATACTTTCCAAGATAGCCAAGAAAAATGAATTTTGTCTCCAAGCTCTACTCGTCCTAAAATCATCAAAATATTTCTGGGATTACTTCATGATATATCCAGGGTGAGGATTTAATTTCATGATTTTACACTAAGTATAGCTTGCTCAAATAAAATCAAGAAGTTCTTGAGTAAAGAATAACTTCTTATGAACCTTTGTTTAGATCTTGAAGTTTGAGCCTTATAATAGCTTGTGGACTTGATCTCAAGCCTTGTTAAGCTTGGTTAAGGTTGTTAAGACTCCAAGGAAGGTAAAATACTCACACCCACCTTAAACTTCATGAGTTATAAGTTGATTTGAAAGATTGATGCAAGTATGTACATGTTTAAGGGGTTTGTGATGTTTTAACATTTATAAGTATGGGTAAATTTTGAGTAGTGATAAATGGATATTACCACTGGCATTATAGACCCTTGATGATGCTTATATGATCTTGATGGTGTGTGGTTGAATTAAGTGGTTAGATGGAGTTCATGGATATTGGTGAGATTCGATTTATAGTCGTTATAATGCCAAAATTTTGTTAAACCACTTGTGCAGAATCACCCGAATTATATGAGTGTTGTTTTTGGGCAAAATTTCTTGGAAACTTGTAGATCTGACCTTGTAGAGTAATTGAGAATTTGAATCTCCTAAAAAGGATTTACGGTCTATGAGTTATGCTTGTTTTACTGAAACCGGTTAAAACGGACGAATCGTTAAGATGGACTGACTTTACCAAGTCAAACGAGCCCTTTAAAAATGGTCTGTGATTATGAAATTTTTACAGGGGGTAACTTAGTCAGTTGTTAAATCCCTGTAAAAATTTGAAGACAAATGGCTTAATTTTCGATTTTATAGAAATGTTTAAGTCAAGAATGCGCATGAGAAACCATTGCAGAAAGAAGCTATATTTAGAGCAACAATTGAGCTAGCAAAAAGATGTTCTTAATTATGAAATTTGGATAAAAAAATCCTCTGGACAGTTAAGAAGAAGTGAGAAAAAGAATTTCATGAAAAAGTTTATTTTTCAATTTTATAGAATTTTTCGAATCATAGTTGCGCAAGTGAAAAACCCTTTTAGGGGACGAATTAAGACGAACTTTAGTTTCGTTGAAAATGACCTTTAACGAAAGTCGTTACGAGACCAATAATTATCCAAAAGTGGTTAAAGGATATCATGGACTTAGAATAAGCCAAACGTGTAATAAGGATGTATCATTACGAAATTGTGTCTTTACGTGAATAGTCGATTTGATGGGATCGTTTAACGAACTAACCGAACCGTATTGATTATTATAGATCATCACACTAGAGACAGAGCCCAGACTATTCCGACATTATCAGGCAAGTTTTCGAAACTTGTACTTCAAGTATTTTCAAACTGTTGTTGTTGTGGTATAACTGTTATGAACTGTTTTAAAATTATTTTTGCGAATCAGCATGAAATATATGGTTTATTTATGTTGATTTATAAACCTGTTTAGTAAGTACGTATGCATGAATACATATATACATGTATGCGATGATGTGTTAAAAGTTCCAAGCAGGGTACGATAACACCCTTTCTTAGTAGGGGAGTCGGAGATATTTCGTCCGGATAAGGACATAAAAACCCGAAAGTCTCCGGAGATGATATATGACGTATATTTAGTTTTAAAAATAATCCAATAAATATAAATTGGATATTTTCGGATTAAAAATTCCTTTGGTGATATTAATAAATATTATTTGAATATTTATTAATAAGTTGAATATTATTTTCAATTGAGGATTGTGAGTGATTATTTATTTAATAAATATTATTTAAATATATATTGAACATTCTAAGCTGATTATTTATTTAATAAATATTATTTGAATATTTATTAAATATTCCAGGATGATTTACAAATCATATTATTTATTTCAAAAGTTATTTAAAACTTTAAAAATTATTTTAAATATTTTCTGATCGTCGAAAAAGTATTTAAAAATGGAACGGGTTCCCATTTCTTCACTGACTATAGCTTCATTCATCGAAAAGTATCGCTACCTCGCTCAAACTTATAAAAACTCGGGAACCCAATGTTTTGGGAGCTAGTATTAATTATTTTCTCCCTTCGCTACCAATAAGAAATGCACCCTACCTAGTAAGGAGGGGCTCAGGTTTGACTAAACACTCAAAAACTCCGACCAACTCCCAAATTATGTTTGATGATGCGATTCTTAGTAATCAAAATCCGTTGACTAAAGTCAACCCACACATCAGAGTTACTTCCTCAATTACTCATGGAAGTAAAGTTAGTAATGATTATCAAACCAGTTGTCAAGCTTTGTGCTTGGGGGAAACTGAATTAAATTCTGTTCCTACGATGCATAGAATTCTCTCAGGGATTGGAGGAAGAGGGGACATCGCCTTCGGGCGTAGTCCAAATATTAAGGCCCATATGCGGTCAGGGTGCGACCCGATAAGGGAACGTCGTCCTTCTACTAGTAGAGAAGCAGAGGCACGATATATTGGCTGATCACCAGATATCATGGAAGAGGCTCCAGCATAATCCCATTCTTCCAATTGGAATTGTACTGTAACACTGTAATGAAAGCCTAGATGCTCAATTACCGATAGTGTTAACAGAATGATGAACTATTCAAAGTACCTCAGAAATTCTTCGTTATATTACTGGATAAAGAATGAAAAATGTTTAATGATGGTACAATATCAGTATACAATATGGCATATGGTTTATGTTAACAAAAGTACTTTGAAAACTATTATTATATGGTTGAGCTGTATTGCTCACTCTTGCTTTTCTTTCATATATACCACCACACAACAACAAATACTAATGGCAAGAACAAGGCAGACCCTCCGCAAAAGCGTGCTAACCGGTCAGCAGTTTAGGAGATTGTTTACGAGGCAGGTGCCAGGGCAGCACCCAGTAGCATTACCACAGGTGAGCAGACTAAGTTGGATAGGTTTACAGCTTAGGTTGGTTAGATTTATTTACAAGAATGACTTGTGTAAGTTTCTGAAAACCAAACCTCTTTTTGGACGCAAGTGCCACCTTAGATGGTAATTCCTTTTTAAGTGGAACTTTTAAGATTATGACAATTTGGGTTTGTAATAACTATTTCAAGATGGTTGCAATAACTTAGTAACGTTTTAAATTTCGTCTCTGAGCCTATAATCTGTAAATGTTATGTTTGATTGAGGGGTCACAGCATGCTAAAATGAAGGTTGAGAATAATGTTTATTAAAGTGGGAATTAAGGATATAGTGACATCCTGGATCTCCGACCCCGGATCTAGGGGTGTTACATAATACTGCATTTATTTTTTGTCAGAATTATCATTTAACATTAGTTATTCATTTATATTAATCTTTTACTTTAAATTTGAAAATTAAAATGATAAATTTGTTAAATGTAAATTACGCCCATAATTTATATAAGAATAAAAAAATCACATAATTTATTATTTAAAATCACAAAGCACTACCCAATAGTTTCGAAAATCAATAAACTTTTTTTTTTCTTACCTCCGTTCAATTTCAGAAAATTCATGAAAAACAGTAAACCATATCTCATTCACAATTTTATTTAATTTTCTCTTATCATTTCTTCTATCTTTTATTTTGGCAATAATCAATTTGAATTGAAATATATACAGTTCAATAATATTTTTTCTTGGTAAATAAAATTAAATCTTGCCTTATTCCTAAAATTAATTATTATTAGTTATACATATTTTATTTTTTTAATAGGCTTTTTAGGATTTTCAAATTAGGATTTTCAAATTTATAGATAAAAATAACTAAATTTTAAAAATGCAATTTTATTGGGAAATCTTAAACTGAATTTATAATTTTTTATATACACTTATGCAATCAGTGGAATATGAGATACAATAAATTTTTATAATCGATTCTTATTTTTTTAGTTGCAATTTTAAATTTTACATTATCTAAATTGCGAGCTATCGCTACTAGGCGATAGCGAGAAGCCTTAATCGAATATATAAATTTTGTTATAGACATCTATGTGGTTAGTGGAATATGAGATATGATAACATTTCATAATAGATTTTCATATTTTAATTGCAATTTCAATTTTATAATATCTAACCTCAAATAGAATCTTTATATAATTTTTTTGGATACATTTATGCGATTTATGAAATATCGCATATAATACTTTTTCATTTTGAATTAAAATATATACAATCCACTTATATTTCTTGTTGGTAAATAACATTAAGTCTTGCCTTATTTCTGAAATCAAATAATATTAATTATACATCTTTTATTTTCTAGTTGGCTTTTAGGATTTTCAAATTTATAGATAGAAATAACTAAATTTTCAAAATGCAAATTTAAGGAGAGATCTTGAACTGAATTTATAATTTTTTATATACATTGTTGTAATTAGTGAAATAGGAGATATAATTAATTTTCATGATTGATTCTTATTTTTTAGTTGAAATTTTTAATTTTACAATATTTTAGTTGCGAGTTTTCGCTGTTAATCAACGGGGAGAAATCTTGAACAGAATTTATAATTTTTTTTATAAACATCTAAGTATTTAAGGGAATATGAGATATAATACATTTTCACAATCTATTTTTTTAGTTGCAATATCCAATTTTACAATGTCTAAACTGCGAGCCCTCGCCATTAGGCGAGGACGAGAAGTCTTGAATTGAATTTATATATATTTGTTATAGACATCTATGTGGTTAGTGGAATATGATGTAAGAACCTAGATTTTGGGTGGAATTAAAACTTTTATGTATTTAATGATGTAAGAATGAATAGTGGTTACGGCTACAATGTAATAATTGATATTTGGAAAGAATGAATGGAATTCGACTTTATTATGTTTAAGTCTTGAAGAATGCTAAAGGATGACAACATAGGTAAGAATAATCTATCTTCTAAGGGAATAAGATATGGCAATTTCAAGCAGGAGAATACTCTCATGTCATCCAGATCGATAACGATTAATCCAGTAGTTCCGTAAAAAGGTTAAGGAACGATCGGAAGAGAATACGGACAATTGTACAACCCTAAGAGAATAAGTAAAGAATACATAATGAATAGTGTTTTGGTGGGAGTATAGAATAATATGAGACGACACTATATAGAAGTATTCGGAACGGATTTCCGAGTTCGTATTAGTGATCCAGGGGGAAAATAAGTGTATGTAAAAGTTGTCGGATTCTGAAAAACCGCACTTTTATTTTCTCCGAGAGTTCTCTGGACACTGATAGCCTTAAGTATTTAACGAATGGATTTAAGGAATACAAATTGGAAAGTTAGAAAGAAAGATGGAGAATGATAGTATTAATATTAGAAAGATTCCCGGTAAACCCTAATTAGAAATCCGTGAAATATTCCTACGAACGATCAATCGAAACGAGCAATAACCGGACACAGAATCAAGCAGAGAAAGCAAGATACATGTATGTGCAAGTGGATGGAATAATAGAAACCAAAGTATGTCACATGAAAGTCAACTACAACTAGGATGATTCTTTAGCATTTTACCAAAAAATGGAGTTGTTTAATGTGGTGCCAACACATGGTCCACTAAGAAGCCAACACTTGGACCTATAGATGAGTGACAACACAAAAGGAGGAGATGCATCCAAGTTATATACATAAGAATACATGTATTAAGCCATAATAAAGCAAAACAAGAAAAAGAAACAACCAAGAACTCCATTAAAGGAAGCTCTCGGCCAAGAAGCTAGAGGAAGGGTTCCCACCATTCAAAACCCTCAAGATTAATTAGGTGAGTCTTACATATCATAACAAAGATACCCTATAAATTTTAGCTTCAAATTCCATTCCATTCTTGAGATATAAAATCAAGAAGGTGATGATGAATAGTGTTTTCTTAGAACTAATCTTGTTTTCATGATTTCTTTGGATGATCTAAGGTTTGATTAAGCTAGACAAGGACCATACCAAGCTTATTAAGGTTATATCATACTCCAAGGAAGGTATAAAGCTCTTGAAACCCTAACCCTTGTTTGAGATTTAAGTATGTTTATGATAGATATAGCTTAATTATGGTTATGTTAAGATTATAAGCATGATTATGTATGGATCTTGGATACATGATAAAAATAGTTAGATGAACGGAAGGGCATTGCTTGGCCTCAGTTCATGTATATAAATAATGTATATGTTGTTTGGAATGGATACCATGTTTATGGGAAGATTTGAAATTGGTAGATATTCGATTTACAGCCGTTATAATGTCCGATTTTACAATACCATGTTTTGTATGCCATTTTCCATGTCAAAAACCTACTGTCCAGAAACTTTATCTGCCATGATAGGATAGGTAATGTTCTAAGCTTCGTTTTGATATAAAGATCACGTGAAACAGACTTACGGTTTAGGATTTATGACCAATTTACTAAAAGTAGTTCGAATCCGTAAACGAAAGTTTGTAACTGAAATTGAACCCTTGTAAACTATGTAAAGTCATGGCGAATCTTGGTAAATAAATACTAGAGGTAAAAAGGAAGGTGTGAAAGAAAACCGTATGTCAAAAGGATCGTTTTTCGATTTATTAAAAATATTCGAGTCGAGGTTAAACGCGAACGAACCCCTAAAAGACGACTCTATTATAACTTCGGTAAAACACTTAGAAAACGGGCGATAAAACTCGGAGTATAATATTGGTTCGTAACGATCGACCTTAGAACTTGTATGACTTAAGTATGTCCCAAGTATAAGTACAGTGACATGTCGTATTAACGAACGAATGTCGGGTCGGATCAATGATAAAAAGGAATCCACAAAAAGGGATATAACGAGATAACTCGAGAACGTGTTTCGATTTAAGTATAACTTAACTTTTAAGATGTTAAGTGATTAATCCCGAATGCCTTGGCTATTTATAGATCACCAAGCTGAACCGGGACCCGCTACCACTACCCCTTACCGTACTCGACTACCAGGCAAGTTTCAATTCCCTTCTTTTAGGCTGTTGTTGTGATTGAATGTATATATATATATATGTTTTCTGTTATACATATGCCATAGCATGCATGCCTACTTTCAAGTTATATCATTATGCTTGTTCCCTGATTGTTATTGGCTTATAAATTAGATAGCTATCGTATCAATTATAAGCCGGTTATTGTAAGACCCTCAGAGAAGGGTGTATACATCTGATTCATCAAATATAGACCGGGAGTCAATATTTCTTGACATATCGAGATTACCTCGAAAGAAAATATCTAAGTAAATATTTTTCAGTATTCGGGCGACGAATATTATTTGAATATTCGTTCGAGATTATTTATTTAACGATCCTTACTTCAAATAATTATTTGAACGTAACTATTCGACGAATAATATTTTTTTTAATATTCATTCAGAGTCAAATTATTTATCGATTATTATTTCGAATATTCTTCTAAAGATGAGACTACTAAATGAATATTATTTGGATATTCATTTAGAATATTATTTTATTAAATAAATATTACTTTTGAATATTCATTTAGGATATTAATTACTTGATGAATATTATTTTAATATTCATCTGAGGCTTGATTTATTTATCGAATATTATCTCGAATATTCCTTTAAGGCTTGGATTACTAAATGAATATTACTTGATATTCATTTAGAATATTATTCATTAAATGAATATTACTTTTTGAATATTCATTTAAATTCCTAATTAATTATGAATATTGTCTTAAATATTCCTTTCAGGTCTTATTAATTAATGAATATTATTTTGAATATTCATTTAAATATTTATTTATTCAATAAATATTCTCCTGATATTTCTTCAGGGATTATTTTGAAAAATACTCTGATTAAAGATATTCTTTCATATTCCTAAATACTCTTTAAATATTTTTAATTCAATAAATATTCTCTGAATATTTATTCCATATTTAGAATAACCTCAATAAGGTTTATCTTCTTCGATTATTACGAAAAATATTTCGGAGTCATATTATTATTACTCTTATATCAAGAAAGGTTCTCAGACATCATTCTTCTTTGAGTCTAACTCCCTAATAATAAGGGAACCTTACTTGGAAAATGTTAATTATCTTGTCGACTTCCCGGTCATAAAGTATTCTCTTCACTCGCAACTCGGGTGCTATTGACTTATTAAGTCGTTGTTTACCTTCTCATCTTTCGAGGGGTAAGATGTTGGAACAAGTTGATATCCGTTACCAAGTAATAGCTTGGGAGTTATTGGTAAATTTTCCTTTCCAACTAGATACGACTACTTTGTGGAGTCTTATCAACAAGTATTATACTTGGGGAAAGGGGGACGAACGTTACATTCAGAATCATGAATTCTATTTGAGCTAGGAGTCATGTAAGAGGCCGAGTAGCGCCGGTCCATCCCCTTTAACCCAACCGTTGGCCGGGGAGAGCTAGTAAGGCGGTAGACAAGTAAAGCCGTCAGTTCTTCCTTCTACCGGTAGTAAATCTAATTTGAGCTGTACGATCTCGACTTATCATCAAGATTGGAACAGCGGGCGCGGTGAATACTCCATCATTGGTTCATCATCCAAACTTATTTATTTCCTGCAACATGATTACTGTTGGCAGTGCTGGAAAAGTGTTCATAACTGGAATTGCAATCTTTTCATGCAAGTTCCTCTTTTAATAACAATGAGAATATCTCGCTTACTTTTGATGTAGCAGATATTTCTACAAACAAATACTTTGAGTTACCTGGTAACTTCATCCTTTATATTATACTGGCAATAACTTCATTAATGCATGGCATATGATTTCAACGGATATTTTGAACTGTTGTATATATGTATCACTGTTCAGTTATATTATTGTTGGTGGGCTTTCGCTCACCCTTGCTTTGTTCATATTATGTCACAACAACAGCCAGGACAGATGGCTCGCGTCAGGCGCACTCGACGCAAGCAGGTTACCCGACCCACCGGACTCCCCGCTGAGATGCTAGCCGCCATTGCTGAGGTAGCTTAGTTAGACAGCTTTTGTTTCCTGTTTAACTATATGTATAATTAATGTAATCAACGGCAAAACTTTTAAACTTATGATGTTATCCTTTTGGGATTGTAATAACTTTTATTCGTAACCCTTTAATGTAAGACTTATTTCAATTTCATCTCTGGGACTATAACCGTGTGTGTGTGAATGGTTATTATTGTGGGGTCATAGCATGCTACTTATTGATTTTGAACTCAAGTCAAGTATTAGGTATAAGTTATGAGACCGTAACGACCCAATCCCTGACCCCGGATCTGGGGGTGTTACATATGAGATCTGATACCTTCTCATAATCGATTTTAGTTTTTTGATTGCAATTTTCCAAATTTATAATATCTAAATTGCGAGTCGTTGCTGTTATATTAAATTTTATCTTTTAATTGTTATTTTCAATTTTAAAATGTTTAAAAATGTGATAAGTTGCTGTTAGCCGACGGCGAAAAACCTTGAACTGAATCTTTTATAAGTTTTGTATACATTTATGCAATTAATGAAGTATTTAATATATAGTATCTTTCATATATAAAATTGGAGTTATGTACCTTTTTTTGAAAAACCGACTACGACAATAGGAGATGAATGCTATTATTTTTATTTGATAATTTTGACATTGGTTAAAAGTATGAATACAATTTAATATTAATATTTAAATTTTTAAATTTAAATTAAAGTGTTTTGTTAAACTATGTTTTGATAAGTGGATTTTATATCCACTTATTTTCCGCTAATTGGACCTAAGTTAGTAGTTTATTCTTAAGTATGATGTGATTTTTAATTCATTTTTTATTAATTAAGTTTTTGTTGTGCAGAACTCGCAACTTTAGGTATTTTGGCAATAAAAGGCTAAAAACGGTGGAATTCTATCTCAATTTTATCAAGTGGGCTGGCTACGAGGAAAAAGAATTATCATAGAAAAAATTCTGAGTGATATATTCTTAAATCTGGAACCCCGGTTGGAATTGTTATATTTTTCGTTAAGCGAAAGGAGTCCGGTTTCAGATCCTCAATTAACCGCAGCTCAGGACTTAATGATTCATTTATATTAACAAATATTTTATTTAATTAGAAAATTATAATTATAAATATCTAATAATATTAGATATTTATTTTTATAATTTCTGAATTAAATTAAATATTTGTTAATTAAAAATTATAAGTTACAAAAAAAAAAAAGGAAACGAATTATGTGCAATTATTTCTAGCAGGTGGTGAAAGGCCAGTACACAAAAGAATATAAGTGCTGTCGGCATTAAAAAATAAAAAGAAGAAGAATTTTGCAAAGTCTGTCGGCCGTATCCTGTTATCCACGCGCCAGGGAAGCGCGAGTTGTGCACGCGCCAAAAAAAAAACGGACAAGCTGCCGCGTGTGCTTCACCCGCATGCAGGAGAGTGGGTTTCGTTCAGCCATGTTTTAATAATTCCCTGAGTGGCCAGCAATTGACGTGGGTGGTGGTTTGTTTTTTCCTGCTTTCGGCCGAGTGTAATCATTCCTGGTGTGCTAGCTTAGCCTATAAATAGAAGTGTTTTGCAGTAGTAATAGACACACCTCTCAACTTAATTCTCTCCTTTGCTCTCAAAAATTTAGTAGCTTCCTTTGTAATTTTATTTTTTTTATACACTTAAATTTTCTGTAATTTTTGTATAATTTTTATTTTGGTTGAAGATTTTACGGAATTTATTTGGAGTGTTCTCCTCTTCAGTGGAAGCTATTTCGGTTTTATTTTCTAAACTCTCGTAATTTTCATATTTAATTTATCGCAATTTTTAATTTATTATTGTTACTATTATTATTATTATTATTATTATTATTATTATTATTATTATTATTATTATTATTATTATTATGTTTTCAATTAATCCCATGATGACGATTCGTTCCATTATGAACTAATCGCCGTATTGGGATTCTAATGGATTTATTTACGTAATTTAGTAATTCGATGCCTTAATAAATTGTGTTATGATAAAAATTCCGATTGCCTAACGTGGTTGCTCTTAATTTATTAGATGCGTAGCTATCATCTAAATTATTAATTCTTAATGAATGCGAAAGTGGATTTGAGAATTTAGAATTTGCCATGTTAGCACAGGTTCGTAATTATCATATATAATTATACAACCTGTGTAGCCATAAACCAAGAATTTATTCGTAAACCAGTTATGTTTTCAAATCTTATAGACATATAGGGTCTAAGCATAAATGGTGTCCATGCAACTTCTATCTTTTTAAGTGGATGTTTGTATGGTTTGATATAAGTTAAGGCTGAAAGGCGCTTATATTAGTTTCGTGTTCCCGGCTAGCTTTTGTAATTATCAAAATCACTTTGAATTAAGGCATCAATTCTAAATGAAATAAATAATGAAGTTAGAATCCCATGTTTATCTCATATAATAATTCCTTATCATATTATTTGAAACACGTTAGTCGTTAATTTATTAATTAATTGTGATTTGAAACAAACCAACCATTTTCGTTCGTTCAGGCTTCTATAATTAACCGAACATTGTTGATTAAACATATTTACTTAATTACACCAAGTCTTCGTGGGAACGATCCTTACTTCCCTATATTGCTTTTGGATTGCGTATACTTGCGTAGAGAAAATAGTGAACAAGTTTTTGGCGCCGCTGCCGGGGACTCGGTGTTATTTTTGTTTATGTGTTTTACTACAATAGAAGTTAATTTGTTTGACTTGAACATTTTATCTTATATTTTTGCGAAGTGATTATTTGTGTTCAGATACTTGGATTTTTATGCTAACACGTTCTAAAGCATTAAAAGCCAAGCAAGTACTTAAACTAGCAAATACTCACAAGATGAACGGAGAAGGCGAAGTAGTTGCACCTGCACCAGCAAGGGCTTTAATGGACTACTCGCAACCGAAGATTGATGACATTCAGTCAAGTATCATTCGTCCAGCAATTGCGGCCCCGACATTTGAAATTAAATCCAGCACTATTCAGATGGTGCAGAATCAAGTACAGTACGGAGGAACTGCAACGGAAGATCCTAACTTACACATCAAGAACTTCATAGAAATATGCGACACATTTAGATTCAACAATGTGTCGGATGATGCTGTGAAGTTGAGACTCTTCCCGTTTTCCTTAAGAGACAAGGCCAAAGGTTGGTTACACTCTCTGCCACCGGGATCTATCACCACTTGGGCTGATCTAGCTCAAAAGTTTCTTAGCAAATTCTTCCCCATGGCAAAGACTGCAGCTATAAGGAATGCTATCACGCAATTTTCTCAACAGTCTGGTGAATCTTTATGTGAAGCGTGGGAAAGATACAAGGAAATGCTTCGACAATGCCCTCATCATGGCATGCCAAATTGGATGGTCATAAATTGTTTCTATAATGGACTAGGAATGCAATCAAGGCCAATGGTAGATGCAGCTTCAGGGGGAGCATTATGGGCTAAAAGTTATGAGGAGGCCTACGATCTTATCGAGATGATGGCAGCTAATGAATATCAAAATCCAACTCAGAGGATGCCACAACAGAAGGTAGCAGGAATTCTTAATGTCGACAAAGCCACTTCCTTAGCAGCTCAGATAGAGGCTTTGAACTTGAAAATAGACTCTTTGACAGCGCAAGGATTTCATCAAGTTGCTAGTGTTTGTGAGTTGTGTGCGGGCTCACATGAATCAACCCAATGTGCCATCTCAAACGAGTCGGTTCAATTCGTAAGCAATTTCCAAAGACAGCAACAGCCAGCTCCAAATTCTTACCATCCGAATAACCGAAATCATCCAAATTTCAGTTGGAGCAATAATCAAGGAGGAGCGCAACAACCAAATCATCCCTACCAACAATCTCAAAATCAGCAGTTTGGAGCTAAGCCATATAATCCATCTGGATTCCAGCAACAGCAGGGGCACCAATATCAGCAACAATATGCCCCACGACAATTTCAACCCCCAGGATTTCAACAACAATCCTATGGGAATTCTGGGCAATCATCTTCTAGTGAAAAGGCAGAATTGGAAGAGTTAAGGTTGGCGTCAAAAAGCCAAGCGGCTTCTATTAAAAATCTGGAAACCCAATTGGGACAACTCGCTAGTTTCATGATGAACCGACCACAAGGAACACTCCCCAGTGATACTGAAGCTAATCCTGGGAGAAAGGCCAACCAAGAGCACATTAAAGCCATCACTTTAAGATCGGGGAAAGTCACAGAAGGCACTGAATTGGAAAGAGCAGAAAAAATTCTGCCTGATGAAGAAAAATTGAATTTGGGAGACACCGAGGACAAGGGTAAGGCTCCAATTTCAAGCACGGAGGTAGAAGAAAGTGTACCACATCCTAAAAAATTAGTCCTTGCACAGAAAGAAGCAGAAGAGCATGTCTATCCACCTCCGCCATTTCCTCGACGTTTGCAAAAACAGAAACTGGACAAGCAGTTTGGCAAATTTCTTGAAGTCTTCAAGAAATTACATATCAACATTCCATTTGCTGAAGCCCTGGAACAAATGCCGAGTTATGCCAAGTTCATGAAGGGCATTCTATCGAGAAAAATAAAACTAGAGGACTTAGAAACTGTTGCTTTGATAGAGGAGTGTAGTGCGGTATTGCAACAAAAGTTACCACCTAAGCTAAAAGACCCTGGTAGTTTCACCATACCATGCACCATTGGGAATTTGTCTTTTGACAAATGTTTATGTGATTTGGGAGCTAGCATCAACCTCATGCCATACTCAGTTTTCTTACAACTTGGCCTTCCTGAGCCAACCCCGACGAACATGTCACTTCAGTTAGCTGATCGCTCTATCACTTATCCTCGGGGAGTTGTTGAAGATGTCCTAGTGAAAGTAGACAAACTTATCTTTCCAGCTGATTTTGTCATACTTGATTTCGAAGAGGACAAGAAGATTCTGATCATTCTTGGTAGACCATTCTTGGCGACAGGATAAACATTGATTGACGTCCAAAAGGGGGAACTTACAATGAGGGTGCATGATCAAAATGTCACTTTCAACGTTTTTAAAGCCATGAAGTTTCCAACAGAAGAAGAACAGTGTCTGAAGGTAGACTTGATTGAGTCTACGGTACAAGAAAAGTTGGATCACATGTTCATGAATGACACTTTGTAAAAGGCCCTTAGTGGAAGGTATTCATTAGATGAAGATGACATAGATGAACAATTGCAATATCTGGATGCTTTGCCGTGGCAAAGAAAATTTGAAAGACCAGTTGAATCATTGGATCTACCAGAACTAAAGGGGCCGCATCAGCAAATGAAACCATCTATCGAGGAAGCTCCAACTCTAGAGCTCAAACCACTTCCTAATCACTTAAAGTATGCTTCTCTTGGTGAATCATCTACCTTACCTGTGATTATATTTGCTAACCTTTCAGACTCTGAGGAAGACAAGCTTTTGAGAGTCCTGAGAAAATTCAAATCAGCCATTGGTTGGACCCTAGCGGATATCAAGGGCATCAGTCCAGCTTATTGTCAACACAAAATTCCCTTGGAAGAAGGTAGTAAACCAACAGTGGAGCATCAAAGGCGGCTAAATCCTCTTATGAAAGAGGTAGTGAAGAAAGAAATCATCAAGTGGCTGGATGCAGGGATTATCTATCCCATTTCTGACAGTGCATGGGTGAGTCCAGTGCAATGTGTGCCGAAGAAAGGAGGCATGACTGTGATTACCAATGAAAAGAATGAACTCATCTCTACTCGCACAGTCACCGGTTGGCGAATCTGCATAGACTACCGGAAGTTGAATAAAGCCACAAGGAAGGATCATTTTCCCCTTCCTTTCATTGATCAGATGCTAGATAGACTAGCCGGCCATGATTATTACTACCTCCTGGATGGGTATTCAGGATATAATCAAATTTGCATTGCTCCTGAGGATCAGGAGAAAACAACATTTACATGCCCGTTCGGCACTTTCGCCTTTCGGCGGGTTTCTTTTGGCTTGTGTGGAGCACCTGGTACTTTTCAAAGGTGCATGATGGCCATCTTCTCAGACATGATTGGCAAGACCGTAGAAGTCTTCATGGATGACTTCTCTGTATTCGGTCTATCTTTTGATGAATGCTTGTAAAATCTTGGCTCGGTGCTGAAAAGATGCGTGGAAACTAACCTAGTGCTCAATTGGGAGAAGTGCCACTTCATGGTACAAGAAGGAACTATTCTCGGGCACAAGGTGTCAAGTAAGGGTCTAGAAGTGGACAGAGCAAAGATAGAAGCTATCGAAAAGCTGCCTCCGCCTAATTCAGTGCGAGGGATTCGCAGTTTCCTTGGGCACGCAGGTTTATATAGGCGTTTCATCAAGGACTTCGCAAAAATTTCCAAACCTTTGTGTCAGCTGCTGGAAAAAGATATTCATTTCAAATTTAACGAAGAATGTCTCACAGCTTTCGAGACTCTGAAGAAGAAATTGATTTCAGCACCCGTGATCATTGCTCCAGATTGGAGTGAGCCTTTCGCTATGATGTGTGATGCTAGCGATTACGCAGTTGGGGCCATTCTTGGCCAAAAGAAAAATAAAATGTTTCATGTCATCTATTATGCAAGCAAAACCCTCAGCGATGCTCAATTAAACTACACTACCACTGAGAAGGAGCTGTTAGCCATAGTTTATGGTTTTGAAAAATTCCGTTCATACTTGCTTGGCACGAAGGTGACTGTGTACACTGATCACGCGGCTATCAGATATCTGCTCTCTAAAAAGGACTCCAAACCTAGGTTGATTCGATGGATTCTCCTGCTGCAAGAATTCGATGTGGAGATCAAGGATAGAAAAGGGACAGAAAACCAAGTAGCCGACCATCTCTCACGATTGGAAGACCTTGGGAAGTCATCCCAGGACAAAACCGTCATTAATGAATTCTTTCCAGATGAACAGTTGTTTGGGGTACAAGAAGAAGAGTCTTGGTTTGCAGACATTGTGAACTTTCTGGTGAGTCGAGTGATTCCTCCCGGGCTCTCTTTTGCACAAAGAAAGAAATTCTTGCATGAAGTCAAATGGTATCGTTGGGACGAACCATATCTGTTTAAACAAGGAGCCGATCAGCTGATTAGGAGATGTGTACCATGCAGTGAAACAGAGGCTATTCTAAGGGATTATCCCGCCACGACATATGGTGGCCATTATGGAAGTGAAAAGACCGCAACTCGAATTCTTCAAGCGGGATTTTATTGGCCATCCCTTTTTAAGGATGCCCATCATTTTGTACTAAAGTGTGATTGTTGTCAGCGTGTTGGTAACATATCTAGGAGGAATGAGATGCCCCTCAATATAATGCTAGAGGTGGAAATCTTCGATGTTTGGGGCATCGATTTCATGGGACCATTCATTTCCTCATGTAACAACCAATACATCTTGCTAGCCGTTGATTATGTTTCCAAATGGGTGGAGGTCAAGGCACTTCCGACCAATGATGCCAATGTCGTGCTCAATTTCCTTCACAAGAACATCTTCACAAGATTCGGCACTCCTCGAGTAATCATAAGCGATGAAGGTACTCACTTTTGCAATCGCAAGTTTACTAATCTCATGGCAAAGTACAACATCAACCACCGGGTAGCTACGGCATACCACCCGCAAACCAATGGCCAAGCCGAGGTATCTAATCGCGAGATTAAACGCATTCTGGAAAAAGTGGTGAGTCCTTCGAGAAAGGACTGGTCTTTGAAACTCGATGAAGCTGCATGGGCTTATCGTACAGCATATAAAACACCCTTGGGCATGTCACCATATCAGCTTGTCTATGGGAAAGCTTGCCATTTACCGGAATTGGAACACAAAGCTTATTGGGCTTTGAAGAAGCTAAATTTCGATCTTAAGGCCGCAGGTGAGAAAAGGATGGTGCAACTCAACGAGATGGACGAGTTTCGATTGCAGGCATATGAGAACAATAAGCTCTATAAGGAGAAAGTGAAACGATGGCATGATCGTCGTCTTATTCAAAAGGTATTCGTTCCTGGTCAGTCGGTCTTATTATATAACTCTCGTCTTCGATTGTTTCCAGGGAAGCTCAAATCGAGATGGTCAGGGCCATTTGTTGTCAAAACTGTGTTTCCACACGGAGCGGTGGAAATCTTTGAGAAATCACCCGATCAATCGTTCAAAGTGAATGGACAGAGATTGAAACCCTATTTTGGTGACACGGTGAACCGTGAGGCTGATACCACCAAGTTGGCCACCATATGATTCTCAGTATAATCGTCAAGCTAGCGACAATAAACAAGCGCTTCATGGGAGGCAACCCATAGGTTTGGTGTTTTTATGTGTGGTTTGATTTTGTGTGATTTTTTTCAGTTTGCAGGCCATTGGCGAGTTGCAGGATTAGCCTCAGGTTAGAGCTCATTTCCACCACTTGATTCACCACCCGAGGAGGGTGACGATGCCAACAGTTAGGGGAGTTCTCGTTTATCCTTTATCTATACCTTCAATGAGGACATTGAATATTTTAAGTTTGGGGGTGATTTAGGATAATTGATTAATTGAGTCATAGTATGCATATAGTTTCATATAGTTCATAATATACCATGCTAGTATAATTTCATATAATTCATATATAAAAAAAATTGCATAATCATGATTAGTTGCATATCATATTTTCATTGATCCCGTAGCACTTGGAAGTTTCGTTTAGCAGCCAATGATGAATTTGAGTGTGTTAATGATAAATAGAGGGCTGATTTAAATACTTATGAATTGACATACATGTTGTAGAAACACAATCTTACACAACTCATCAATTGCTTTTGGGGCTAGGTTAAGGTCATGCTTGTTTGGTTGTTGAAATTTAATCACCTGATTATATTTGGAATTTTCTTTATTCCCCTGATAGCGTAGAATCACTAAATATAAGTTTGGGGGAAACCAGGGTTCATGCTAGTTTGTGTGTATTTGTTAATAATGGATAGGTGTCAATTGGCTAGTAGCCAGCTCATATTTATATGAGTAGTCTAGGGTTGGAACTGAGAATTCTCATTCCAGATTGCATATAAAAAAAATGAAAAAAAAATATAAAAAAATATTAAAAAAAAAAAAAGGAGTGTTGTGAGTATGTGTGTGTATGCAAAATTGATCAGGGTGAGCTCTTTAATACTCGAGCAATTAAGTTCTAGGGGACTCAAGCCTAGTGACCTAAGACTTTTCCGGTCTGGGATCCACTAACCTAACGCTCGCTACATGGGTATTATTGTATAAGCCTTTTGGGGTCTCATCCATTGCACGGTCAATTAAGCATGTGTGTTGTGTATAGCATTTTGTGTAATAGTTGTTAGTAATAAAACATGAATTCCTGTCTAACACAAATGATGATGGAGGTGTTTCTAGGTTATGAAGTGTCTATCGTTCATTCTAATTATAAACTTGTGATTGTTTTGACGAAGAATATGTATGGTTTTGATCTAGTGTTAGAAGTATTTCTGATGAGCATTGCACACACGCACGTTTATGTACTTGTACGTGTTAATATGCGGGTATTTAGTCGATCTCTATTTGGAATTTTCACATTCTCTGAGTCACTCTGCTAAATTGGTTATTTGCTTTGCCTATGGGATCCTTGCATCGTTTGCATTCATGCATTTAGAGGTAGTCGAGTCTGTTTTCCCTTGAGGACAAGCTTCAGTTTAAGTTTGGGGGTGTGATAAGTGGATTTTATATCCACTTATTTTCCGCTAATTGGACCTAAATTAGTAGTTTATTCTTAAGTATGTTGTGATTTTTAATTCATTTTTTATTAATTAAGTTTTTGTTGTGCAGAACTCGCAACTTTAGGTATTTTGGCAATAAAAGGCTAAAAACGGTGGAATTCTATCTCAATTTTATCAAGTGGGCTGGCTACGAGGAAAAAGAATTATCATAGAAAAAATTCTGAGTGATATATTCTTAAATCTGGAACCCCGGTTGGAATTGTTATATTTTTCGTTAAGCGAAAGGAGTCCGGTTTCAGATCCTCAATTAACCGCAGCTCAGGACTTAATGATTCATTTATATTAACAAATATTTTATTTAATTAGAAAATTATAATTATAAATATCTAATAATATTAGATATTTATTTTTATAATTTCTGAATTAAATTAAATATTTGTTAATTAAAAATTATAAGTTACAAAAAAAAAAAGGAAATGAATTATGTGCAATTATTTCTAGCAGGTGGTGAAAGGCCAGTACACAAAAGAATATAAGTGCTGTCGGCATTAAAAAATAAAAAGAAGAAGAATTTTGCAAAGTCTGTCGGCCGTATCCTGTTATCCACGCGCCAGGGAAGCGCGTGTTGTGCACGCGCCAAAAAAAAAAAACGGACAAGCTGCCGCGTGTGCTTCACGCGCATGCAGGAGAGTGGGTTTCGTTCAGCCATGTTTTAATAATTCCCTAAGTGGCCAGCAATTGACGTGGGTGGTGGTTTGTTTTTTCCTGCTTTCGGCCGAGTGTGATCATTCCTGGTGTGCTAGCTTAGCCTATAAATAGAAGTGTTTTGCAGTAGTAATAGACACACCTCTCAACTTAATTCTCTCCTTTGCTCTCAAAAATTTAGTAGCTTCCTTTGTAATTTTATTTTTTTTATACACTTAAATTTTCTGTAATTTTAGTATAATTTTTATTTTGGTTGAAGATTTTACGGAATTTATTTGGAGTGTTCTCCTCTTCAGTGGAAGCTATTTCGGTTTTATTTTCTAAACTCTCGTAATTTTCATATTTAATTTATCGCAATTTTTAATTTATTATTGTTGTTATTATTATTATTATTATTATTATTATTATTATTATTATTATTATTATTATTATTATTATTATTATTATTATTATTATGTTTTCAATTAATCCCATGATGACGATTCGTTCCATTATGAACTAATCGCCGTATTGGGATTCTAATGGATTTATTTACGTAATTTAGTAATTCGATGCCTTAATAAATTGTGTTATGATAAAAATTCCAATTGCCTAACGTGGTTGCTCTTAATTTATTAGATGCGTAGCTATCATCTAAATTATTAATTCTTAATGAATGCGAAAGTGGATTTGAGAATTTAGAATTTGCCATGTTAGCACAGGTTCGTAATTATCATATATAATTACGATTAGTGGTAGGGTTTTGGATCACATCACCCTGTGTAGCCATAAACCAGGAATTTATTCGTAAACCAGTTATGTTTTCAAATCTTATAGACATATAGGGTCTAAGCATAAATGGTGTCCACGCAACTTCTATCTTTTTAAGTGGATGTTTGTATGGTTTGATATAAGTTAAGGCTGAAAGGCGCTTATGTTAGTTTCGTGTTCCCGGCTAGCTTTTGTAATTATCAAAATCACTTTGAATTAAGGCATCAATTCTAAATGAAATAAATAATGAAGTTAGAATCCCATGTTTATCTCATATAATAATTCCTTATCATATTATTTGAAACACGTTAGTCGTTAATTTATTAATTAATTGTGATTTGAAACAAACCAACCATTTTCGTTCGTTCAGGCTTCTATAATTAACCGAACATTGTTGATTAAACATATTTACTTAATTACACCAAGTCTTCGTGGGAACGATCCTTACTTCCCTATATTGCTTTTGGACTGCGTATACTTGCGTAGAGAAAATAGTGAACATGTTTTCTAATTTTTAATCGCATTGCATAGCGTTAGTTTGTTGAGTATAAAATGCACAATGAGAAAATACAGGGGGAGGGGGTGAATGTATTGTCAAACTTTTCTGAATTTTCTTTGTTTATGAACTTGTTTGAATTTGTTGTATGGTTGTAGCTTTGAGTATGTATGTTTAACAAATATGAAGTGCGGAATAAGAACACACAAACTCAATAAAATATTAGATTTGAAGTATGCTGCATTCTGTGAATACAAGATGAGTATTCTCATCTTCATTTTTCACAGGGAGATATTTCAATATGTTGCAATGAAAAACTTAGTAACTAAGGAAGTGAAGCTCTGCACTTATAGAAAGGTGCATAGTCAACTTTTACAAAACTAGTAACAGACAAACTATCTTTTCTAACTGGTCTATACTACTTTATTACAAGTCTGGGCATCATGCGATATGACTTTGTTTCGTGCTGACCAGATCCACTTCTTCAGCTACTTTTCCTTAAATTTCTCTCTAAGCTTCTTTGTAGGATTTGCCAGGTGCACTCTACACCAATTGGACCACTAGAGGTGCCTTGGTTTGTGTAAATTTTCTTACTTGAGAATCTTCAGTAATTTGTTTTCTAAAAACACATTCGAGAATTGGATAAGTACTTGATTCGAGAATTGCTTTGAATGACTAGATAACTCTGACTACTCGAACAAAGTCTTTTTGAGATATCGATTTACTTCTCGAATGAGTCTTTACTTCTGGAATCCGTGAGATGTCGAATCGCTTATTGACTTATGGAATCCTAGAGTTGTCGAATGGCCTCTTGACATATGGAATCCTTGAAATACCGAATATGACTTTGACTTGATTGACTCCTTGAGATTCCGAATGGAACTTTGACTTGTTGACTTCTTGAGTTCACGAATAGAGTCTTTGACATGTCGAAACCTTGAGAAGTCGAATTGAGGTTTGACTTATTGACTTCTTGAGATATCGAATAGTATTTTTGACATATCGAATCCTTCACTTCTCTAATAGAACAAATTACTTCTCGAATTTATACTTAGGCAAATTTTCATTCTTCAAAATTCAACCGTGTTTATTTCTTCAGGCTTGTTCTTCAGTCTTGAGGCATGATCCACAGATCTTTTTTCAAGCATTATTATATGACTTTTCGTACAATTTACAAACAGATAGAAACCTAACTAAAGTTGATGCCTATTACTAAGTACAATTTACAAGATAGAAACCTAACTAAAGGGTTCCCCAACTATGAGGTCATGTAAGTAATACATGGTATTACTATGATCAAGTAGGCTTGTTATTATATGTTTACAAACATTCCTCTATGACTAACAAAGTTATCATTGATAATATGACTATAAATTGGAAGAGGTCAACATTGTGAAGGCCGAAAAATGTAGTTCTCAAGTGAGGAGTCTGGTCTTTTATATAGGAATCGAGTGCCTCGGAGTTAGAGTAGGGTCTGGAGACTTGGTGGACAAGTCACCCACTCAAGATGGAATTTTAGATCCTTCCTTGGAGAAAGCTGATTTTTACTAGGTTTGGATGTCTTGGGTGCTACTCCTCATAAGAATTGGCACCTCATTCGACTCAATAACGCAGTCTAATGGAGTAATTGAAACAATAATTATGAATTTATTATTTAATTAGGATCTTGAGCCTCATTAATGGGCTTCATCTTCAAACTAAACTAGGTTTATTTAGTGCCACATTAAATGTGTATTTAGGCCTTATTTTTAACCCATGTCAATTATAATCTTTTTGTATTCTTTTTGTATAAATATTCCTAATTTTTTATTAATTCATTGATTTAATTTATTATGAGTATCAAATTTAATAATAAAACAAAATATGATATCAAATTAATATTTCTTCTCCTCACTTTACATATTAATATATTTCATCAACTATCGTCATTGAGCACTTTTATAAAAGAAAGAAGGAATTGGAATTGTATTTTTTCCAGTAGCACAATTACAAGGATTTATACAAGTGTGTAATATCAGTTACATATTAATCATAGCAGTATATCTAGCCCAGTTAAGTGATCAGAATATATACATTAAAACACAATCATAACTGTACATATAATATATTTGATTAATCCCTTCATTGTAGTGCATTAGGGATCCATGATTTTGGTAATCACTTGGATTATATAGAATTATCTTTAACATGCCCCCGCAAGATGGACGATCTTTCAATGAGGCCAATCTTGGATAACAATGTCTGAAATCTTACACGCGCAAGAGGCTTCGTTAAAGCATCAGCTAACTGAGCATTACCAGAGATGTAAGAGACACGAAGAACACCACTTTGAACATGTTCACGAACGAAATGGTAGTCTAAGCCAAGGTGCTTCATCTTTGAGTGAAATTTAGGATTGGCAGCAACATATGTGGCTCCCATATTGTCACAATAGATGGCAGGTGGGCTCTTTGGTGTATGGCCAAGTTCTTTGAGGAGATTAAGAACCCATAAAACTTCAGCAGTTGTGCTAGCAACGACGCGGTACTCTGCTTCACTGGAAGAGCGTGCTAGTGTCTTTTGTTTTCGAGAGCTCCATGAAATGGGATTCTGACCAAGATATACAACATAGCCAGTAGTAGATATATAATCATCTTTGTCACCAGCCCAGTAAGCATCGGAAAAGGCATGTAAACAGTTAGGAGAGTTGCGGTGAAGAAGAAGACCATGATGAGGAGTGCCTGCAAGATATCTCAATAATCGTTTTAGAGCAACAAAGTGATGATCAGTGGGCTTGTGCATGTGTTGAGACAACCTGTTCACGGTAAAAGCAACATCAAGATGAGTTAGTGACAAATATTGTAAGCTACCAATAATGGCCCGAAATTCAGTTGGATTTGGAATCGATGTGCCTGAATCAAGTGATAGAGGTGGATGAGAAACCATAGGTGTTGGAGTAGGCTTCGTACTGGACATATTTGTTTTGGCCAGTATATCTTGAATATATTTTTGTTGACTAAGAAATAGACCTTGAGAGTGTGGTAGGACTTCCACACCAAGAAAATAAGAAAGGTCACCGAGATCTTTTAGTGAGAAACGATGAGAGAGTTGAGATATAATAGAATTAAGCAGTGAACTATTAGAACCTGTGAGAATTATATCATCGACATACACTAAAATGTAGAATATGTCTTGACCATGACGAAGAATAAACAGAGAGGAGTATGATATAGAGTTACGAAAACCAAGGCTTAAAAGATAGATTTTTAGCTCAGTATACCAGGCTCGTGGGGATTCTTTAAGACCGTATATAGATTTACGTAATTTGCATACGTAAGTGGGATGGGTGGAATCAACAAATCTAGGAGGTTGGATCATGTATACATCTTCATTGTGGGTACCTTGGAGAAAAGCATTGTTAATATCTACTTGTCGGAGAGACCAGTTTTGAGTCACCGCAATGGAAAGCACTGTTCTTACAGTTGCAGGTTTAACAACAGGGCTGAAGGTTTCTGTATAGTCAAGACCAGGGCATTGATGAAATCCCTTAGCTACTAGGCGAGCCTTATGTCGCTCAATCGAACAATTAGGATTATATTTGGTACGATAAACCCATTTACACCAGATGAGATTTTGCGTAGGAGAAGGAGGGACTAAATCCCAAGTATTATTTTTGAGTAGAGCATCAAACTCAACTTGCATGGCATTCCTCCAAACAGGATTGCGAAGAGCTTGGTTTATGGTAGTGGGTTCTTGTGAAGTGTCTTGGACAGTAGCAGTGAGATTGAGTTTGTTTATCGATTTGCGGATTCCATTTTGTAATCTGGTGGTGTAAGCAGGTGGAGGGGAGGGTGGAGTAGGAGGTTGGGTAGAACTAGTAGAAGATGAAGTTGAGTGAGGCGAGGGGGTTGGAGATGGTGGAGTAGGAGGTTTTGTAGAACTAGTAGAAGATGATGTCAATGGGATAGTGATATTAACATTAGTGGGTTCATTAAGAGAAGAATTGTTTGTGAGTGTTTCGGGTAATATGGGAAGTGAAAGTGCACACCAGTGATCAACATTTTCTGTAGTGGGTGGAGGGGAAGACATGTCGAATGAGGCAAAGGGGAATGTTTGTTCCATAAACATAACATGGCGAGACACATATAACTTGTTTGTGTTTGGATTTAAACAAAAATAAGCACACTTTGGGTAATCGAACACCCAACAAATACACATGGAGTAGATCGTGCATCAAGTTTATTGGATGCATACGGACGCAAACAGGGATAACAAAGGCAAAAAAGCTTCGTAATTTTTGATAATTTTGGGGATGATCGTATATTTTGTGAAATGGAGATGTGTATTGGAGAGTAGAAGTTGGCATCCTATTTATAAGGTACACTGCCGTATGAAAGGCTAGTGTCCAATATTTTCGAGGCATGGAAGCATGAGATAAAAGGGAAAGTCCTGTCTCGACAATATGCCGATGACGTCTTTCAGAATAACCATTGTGTTCGGGAGTGTGTGGAGGCGAAGTAAGATGAGTAATACCATGTGCATTAAAAAAAGGATCAAGACCCTTATATTCTCCCCCATTTTCACTAAAAATGGTAACAATTGACCTTTGAAAATATTTCTCCACTTTTAGTTTAAATTGAATGAAAATTTCTTTTGATTCAGATTTTTTTTTTAGGGGATAGTACCACATATATTTGGTAAAATGATCAACAAAAAGAATATAGTACTTGTAGCCATCATATGATAGGGTGGGTGAGGACCAAACATCAGTATAAATAACATCAAGAGGACCTTTTGAGGAAATAGAGTTTTGATAAAATGGCATCTTATGACTTTTATTACAATCACAAGAGTTACAATGAAAACCAGTACATTTAGGAATGGAGAGATTAAACTTTGAACTAATAAGTTGCAAAATAGAGTATGACGGATGTCCTAAACGGTGATGCCAATTATTGGTGGAGAGAGAGCTAGTGGCGGAGTGAATGGTAGGTGAAGATGGATACCATTCATAGATGCCAAATTTAGTTGGTCCCTGGAGAAGTGATACTCCTGTGCGAAGATCCTTCACATGAAAAGAATTAGGTGAGAAAGTAATCGATGAATTATTATCACGATAAAATTTAGATATAGAAATTATATTGCGAGATACAGAGGGAACATGAAAAATATTTTTAAGATGAAAATGAGAAGAGGAAGTTAAAAAAGATGTAGAACCAGTGTTGGCTATGAGTAAGCCTGAACCATCTTCGATAATAAGTTCTTCAGTACCATCATAGGGAGAGTGAAGAGCGAGATTGTCAAGATCATTTGTCACATGGTGTGTCGCCCCGCTATCAAGCAACCAACCATTTTGAGAATTGTTTGAAGATGTGGCAGCATATGCTCGAGGCTGATAGGCTTTGGAAGTGAATCGATTTTGCGGTGGTGGCTGTATAGTTGAACCATTAAACTGATTTGCAGGTGGAATTGCATTAGGAAATTGTTGCTGAAAAATGGGACAGGAGCACGACACCATTGACAGCGTCCGTTGTAGGGACGCGAAGAACGAACTGGAGATGGTGAGGGTTGTGTGGGAGTAGGGAGAATACCTTTGGAATGATCAGCAGGATGGTTTGGGCGATTATTCTTGAAAGTGTTTTTGGCAACATAGTTGACAATAGCAGGGAAAGAATTCACTAAGGCAGCCTTGTGTTTGATAGAGAGTTCTCGATTAATGAGTTTTTCGTGTAATTCATCAAACAAGATGGGAGTATCGCGGCTATAAACAGCATTGACAACATTCTCGTAATCTGGATCATTTAGTTGCTCAAGAATTCTATCCACAATGTCGTCAGACTCCAAGGGACGACCAAGAAAAGCAAGCTGGTCTGCACAATTTTTATATTCCTGCATATATTCAGTTATGGACCTGTTTCCTTTGGTAATGTTTCGAAGACGTTCCTTAATTTGTTTAAGATGTCCTTTGGATGGGTTGGCATAAGTTTTCGCAAGAGTTTGCCATGCCTCATGTGTGGTATTACATTGAGATATGAGAGGGACCAGAGATGGTGATAAAGTTCCAAAAAAAGCTCCAAGAATAAGTTTGTCTTGACGGAACCATGTTGTATAAGCAGGATTTGGGGACGAGGTTTGGCCGCTAGTGATTGTTTTGGGAGGAGCAGGATTGGAGCCATCTATGAATTTGTATAAATCATATCCAAGAAGAGTTGCCTCTAGTTGAGTTTTCCATGAGATGTAGTTGGTTGATGTGAGTTTGATTATGTGATGTAGCGAGATAAGGATGAAGGGTTTCGTAGGATCGGAATTGTTGGGAATGGTGGACTGGGAATCAGCAGAAGCCATAGATAGTATAAAAGAAGCAGGTGGGAGAAGGAAAAAAAATGGATCTAAGCTCTGATACCATATAAAAGAAAGAAGGAATTGGAATCGTATTTTATCCAGTAACACAATTACAAGGATTTATACAAGTGTGTAATATCAGTTACATATTAATCATAGCAGTATATCTAGCCTAGTTAAGTGATCAGAATATATACATTAAAACACAATCATAACTGTACATATAATATATCTGACTAATCCCTTCATTGTAGTGCATTAAGGATCCATGATTTTGGTAATCACTTGGATTATGCAGAATTATCTTTAACAACTTCCCTCATTTTGGAGGATAAAGTTTCATTTGACAAAGTAAGTGGTCTTCTGATTTCATCTCATACTAGAGATGTGTTAAATGGATAAAATTTTGATTAAATGGATAAAATTTTGATTGTACTGAACGATGATGTAAGTATATGATTTTAATAAGTATATGATGTAAGTATATGTTGATCTCGATGACTTATTCAGTCTTATAAGTTCTTATAACAATTTTTTTCGTATAAATATCATATTTTATTTTTTAATCATTAATTAATTGAATAAATAAATTAAGTTCAAGTTTTCAGTGAGAAAATATTGCTAATTAGAACAAAAAACCACAAAGCGGGCATAAAAAGCAACAGCACACGCCGAATTGGTTGAACTGATGGGTTTGTTTTTTTGGTAGGAAAAGTTCACATGTGTGCATAAGAAATCAGATTGAGCATTACTTTCCACCCCATAACAACTCATTCATTGTGACCCACACAAATCATGCGGGAAACAGCTCAATTAGATTTGTTGCATGGCAACTTACACTAATACATTTGTACATATACTGATTTGTTGCCATGATTTGACCGCAAAGATTAGCTATCCTTTATTTGTAACCGAGCAGTTAAATGCGAGAGATGCTTTAAATTTATAGGAATTCAAGACAATATATGTTATTTATAGGAATTCAAGACAATAGATCGATGTTCTTCAATTGCAAAATCTTGGCTGGAAAGCAAATCTGTGGCATAAAGAAAGTAACTTTTCAAATTGAAAATTGATGGATGCAATTTCAAACACTAAAATGTTTTTTCTTCAAAAAAAAAACACTAAAATGTTAAAATAATCCCTACAAATTTGTTATTTAAATGCCAAGTAAATACGATCGAGGATGTATGTGAGATTTACTGCTTTTTCTTTTTACCAATTTAAAGCAAATTAATTGGTAATCTATGCGAAACACAGGTACTCGTCGAGTACGAGTAGAAATTAAAATATTATCATTAATAAATTATCAAAAATAAATATAATTAATAATTATTATTTAAATATGTACTTGTAAATTGAATGATAAAAGTATATAATAAATAATATTATTTTAAATATGTAATTATAGGAATCAAACGCATGATGAAATTAAAGAAATTAAGTTAAATAAATAAATATTGTATAATTATGTAATTGGAAGGAATCGAATCCCGAATTGAGTGATAATCAAAATTGGTATTTTGGTACTATTGCGTGCTGTTAAGACATGACACATTAATAAAAAGTATAAATTTCATTTAGAATTCAACCGGGACAAATTCCCAACCTACTATGCAAGTATGCAACCAAATTGGAAAATAAATAAACAAGCTAAACAATTAACCATTTTATTATTTCATTTAGAATTCAATCGGGACAAATTCCCAACCTACTATGCAAGTATGCAACCAAATTGGAAAATAGATAAATAAGCTAAACAATTAGCCATTTTATTTTCAAATCGCTTAACATGTTCTATACAAAAATTCTTAAAGGTAATATTAAATTTAATGATCTATCGAGCACCTACACCAATGAGATTACTTTAACGCTAAGATATGTATATAAACCAGACACCAGACAGTCTAAACTTGATCTTTATTTTTTAATTAAGATTTCTAGAATCTAAAAATTAAATATGAATTGGCTATGAAATCTTGAATCATTTATATTTCTATATAGATTTTTTGGTAAGGTCTTTTAAGATGATGTTACCCGATGAAGAAAGGAAAATCGGGCAAAAAATAATAAAAGTTAATGCAAATATTATATCAGTTACAATCAAAGACAATCGCTTTCTTTTATACATATGTGGGTCTCCAAAGTCCACGAAAAAAGAGAAGAGCATAAAATCTAAGGATTATAAATATAGAAAGGAAAATGCTAGTTAATCTAATTTGGTATCCAAAAAATTTTCCAAATGTCAAATATAGCAATTCAATTGATTATAATAATTGTGGATCCCCTGCATTCACACCAACCACCCAATCAAAAATTTTCACTATACCATGTAAGATTTATCATTTAGGAGTAATTTTTTGATACCAATTTGGGGTATCTAGCATTACTTATATAGAAAATATAAATCATAGGAATCTACATGAAATCTGATCCAGCGATGCAATAATCAGCAGCTAGCTAGCAAGATAATACGAAGGGCTAGCTTTAAAAGGGACCAACATTACAAAATTTTATTCGTAAGAATTTTTTTGGGATAAATGGGAAGCAACTATTATGGAGAAGCAAAGTTTGGAGGATCATCATCGAGAAAAGGGAAGAAGAATAGTTCAGATAAGCCTAATAAGCAGCCACAGAGAGGCTTAGGTGTTGCTCAGTTAGAGAAAATCAGACTCCATACTCAATTGGGCTCTGCTAATCCCCTTCCAAATCCTAATTATCCCTTTGCTAATCCCATTCAGGTTTATATATATATGTTCTTCTAATGTTTTGATTTTTTTGATCATATGATTACTGGTATTGACATGTATATAAAATACACGTAATTATGTGAATTACAGGAGGATGTAAGACTACTGCAATCAGCGTATTCATCAGCATCTTCCTCATCTTTCTCATACACAACACCAACCTCGTCATCTTATGGCTTCCAGCCTGCTCAAAACATGATGGTATGTCAAGTCCTTTGTAGACGGTGGCAGAAATAGGATTATGATTTAAACAAGGTTTAAATAATATTTATTGTTAATCTTTTTATGTGTACGAGGGCTTAAAATATATTGTTTACTCTACATGTGTACGTACTTAACTTTTTCCTTCACTGCATAAAATATTGCCAAGTCTCATCGTGCAATATTAAAAATCGTCCTGAAGATGGAAAAGTGGTTCGAAATTTGCACAAAGCTGTTAATCTTTATTTATTATTTAAAATAAAAACACCGACTGCATGCTATATGTAAAATGTGGGATACATAGCTGGAGAACAGCCTAGATTTTTGTCTTGGGTATCAAGAAATATGTATTCAAGACTGATATGTATCCAGCAACTGAATCATGCATCTTGGCTTAATTATTTGTTATGCGCGCAGATGGGTTTGGGAGATTCGGAAAGAGCAAATGTCAGATATGGTGATTCACAGCCTACTATTAATAATATTGCAAGGTACTTTTCGTTTCCTCGATCTTCTTTCTTCACATGCATTTCTGTACTTCTGATCACTATAACATTGGTATATAACAGATGGAATGCTGGAAATGCTGCCTTAAACCCTACTCAATATTATCAGCAACCATATATCTCCAGAAACCTTATAGACCTCGAAGCCGAGGTAGTACGTTACGTACGCAGTTATTAATTAATCACATCCACATAAGCTCAAGTTCTATAACATAATTTTTGTGAATTCAACTCTCACAGGAATTAGTGGAGAAGAAAGGAGGGAGTAGTGATTCCATGGGTTCAGGCAGCCGGAACTCGGGGTCGGGTGGAAGTCATCAAGAGTTAGATTTGGAGCTGAGGCTGTCTCTCTAATCTTTATTATCTACTACATGACTTGATTACTCAGAAACTTGAATGGTTAGCTTTACGAATAAATTTCTAGAACTGAAATTTTGGTGATGCAATAATTTCGGTGTTTTTATAAATCTGTAGAATTTTCTCGCATCATGATGAAATTATCTTAATTTAGTAAGAATGACATGTATTTTATTGTATCGTTTAAATGATTAACTGTAATATATATATCTACTAGTATCTAGTGATTTGTGAATTCTCAACTTACTCTTAAATATTGAAAATCATGCATGTCTGCTCACACTAATTTTTACAAGTTTAAAAGTTGTTTCACATTTGAGGTCTTTCAAACTAAGGACGTGAAAAGTTGTTTGCTGCTTCATGTCGTTTGTTCTATTGTCATGCGGCTCGCGAATTTAACACGAACAAAAATCTCTACGGATTCCATTATCTTTGGCTATTTTAGATCTCAACAGTTCCTGGTATTTTAATAATTAAGATAATACATGTACGTTTTGATGGATGGAATACAGAACGGATCAGCGAGGATCTAAATCTAAATGCGATGATTAATAAGTTGAAATATCGAAAGTTCAATTCATAAGTTTGTTTTTCTTTTGCTGTACTTGTATCCACCTAAATTGAACTAATGATTGCTTTATTATAGTGGGACACAAAAAGCAACAAAAATGTCAATTTTTTTTTTTTTTATAATTCAATGTTGGGGTCACCTTTGAGATATCGATTAATTTGGATAATTGTCTTCATATTCATCAAACATTTTAATTCACTTACTTTCATCTCTTCAATAAAATTAAAATTATCATTATGAAACAAACACTTTAATTCATTTACTTTCATGTCTCCAATAAAATTAAAATTATCATTTTGAAATCTTTTAAATCACAATCTCAACCAACTAAAATATTTATGATGAGTCAGAGATGTCAATTTTTTAGTTCAAGTACTTGACCTCACTAGTGAAATGACGTCTGAAAGAATGCAGTATGAAGTTGGTTTTAGGGCAATGCCGATACGATTATTAAGATAATGAGAATCGAATTCCGAACACTTTATTGTACTCCCCAAATCTTTTGTTTGTTTGACTTTTTTGTGATAAAATTGACCAAATTTTGACTAACAATTACGAATCATTTTTCTATAATTTGCAAAATCTAAAAAATACATATTAAAGTAAATTAAATGTACTTTCTAATGATATAATTTTTATTATAATTTTCATTTATTTTATATATGTAATATGTGGTCAAAAGTTGGTCAATTTGACCATGTCAAACAAGACAAAAGATTTGGGATGGAGGGAGTATCATCTTAAACTAGCCTATAACCCGTGCGATGCACGGCTTTCTTAAAATTAAATAATTTTTTATTTATATTTTACTAATTGTTTATCTAATATATATTACTTAATATAATATTGGAATAATATAAATTATTAAATAATAATTGTTTAATAATATGATATATTGTTCGAATTATGACTGTATTTTATCATAATAATATAAATATAAATGGAAGTATCGTATATACTTACATTCAAATTTTTGTTGATATTATCATATTCAAATTATGATTCCATTATAATGCATAATGTAATATTTGTTTAGAATATTTAATATTAATTTGTAATTGTGTGAAATTTTTATTGTTTATTATATTGTTTTAGTTTTTTTTCACTTTGTTGATTTATAATTTGTTGTAAATTTGTTAATAAATATGTGGCATTAAAATTAATTAAAATGATTTTGAAAATATTTGATTTCCAAGTAATCGAAAGAGGCTAAAAAAGTTGGGTGTAGGTGAAGAATTTTACTTCAAATATAACCAAAAGAGTATGCAATTGAATATTAATTGGAGTGTAATTAAAAAAGTTTATTATTAAATTAAATATGTGGTTTATTTTTTATAAAATAAAATTTTATATGTTTTTTAATTTTTTTTCCATTGGAAGGTGTTAACAAACTTTTTAGGAAGGTTCTAATCGGAATATAATTGAAAACATTTATAATCCTATAAATATGTGGTTTTTTATTTTTAATAAATTATATATAATTTAAGTGAATTTGGAATTTTTAACACGTTTTTTTAATTCTTTTAAAAAAAATTGTACCTTATTGGTAAATTTTGTTGTTCATAATAAATAAATTAATATTTATAACATAATTTTTTTAATTTGTTATTTTTAGGAAGGTTTTAATCTTTTTTTTTGGAAGGCGTTAAGCAACCAACCAACTGACCACATATACCTTATTTTGCTTATAATAGTAAAACATGTGGTTTTTTATTTTTAATAAATTATATACAACTTAACTGAATTTGGAATTTTAACGCATTTTTTAAATTTTTTAAAAAATATTTTCGTGCCTTATTGGTAAATTTTTTTGTTTATAATAAATAAATTAATATTTTTAACATAATCTTTTTAACTTGTTATTTTTAGGAAGGTGTTAACAATATTTTTTGCAATAAGTTAACCAGCCAACCAACTAACCAAATATAAATTGTTTTGCTTATACCTTCAAATTATGATTCCATAATAATCTCTAATGTAATATTTGTTTAAAATAGAATTTAATATTAATTTGTAATTGTGTTAATTTTTATTATTTATTATTTAATTTTAGTTTGTTTTCACTTTTTTGATATGTAATTTTTTGTAAATTTGTTAATAAATATGTGATATTAAAATTATTTAAATTGATTCCGAAAATATTTGGTTTCCATGTAATTGAAATATTCTAAAAAAGTTGGGTGTACGTGAAGAATTTTAACTCAAATATAACTAAAAGAGTATGTAATTAAATATTAATTGGTGTGTTGTTAAAAGAGTTTGTTATTAAGTTAAATATGTTATTTATTTTTTGTAAAATAAGACTTTATATGTATTTTAATTTATTTTTTCATTCGCTTATAATTGTATAGTATAGATAGATAGTATCGATTTTTTGTAAAATAAAATTTTAAATGTATTTTAGTTTATTTTTTCATTTTTGGAAGGTGTTAACCAACTTTTTAGGAAGGTGTTAACCAACCGACGAAACAACCAATTATATCATGTTTCACTTATAATAGATAATAGTATAGTATAGATTACTAGGTCTCTTAATTCAAACCAAGAGATTACAAAAATCGATCATATATACGCTGGTTTAATGAATTTTTATATACATGTACGTAATTTTCAATATTTTGTTTCAAAACAAGAGCTCAAACATTATATGAGATACTCTTAAAATTTCTCGCAAGAAAGTAGTTGGAATCAAATTGAAGAGTTCTCAAATCTCGATAATAGAAGTGATATATATTTTTTCAAGGAATGTTTTTAAAGGGTATGAAATTTGTAACCCCACGAGTATGAGGCATTCTAGGATTAAGAATTGTGTAGCCAAGAGAAAAACTTGGAACCAATTAATAAGTAAGAAATGCTTGTTTAAAAATAACAACTTACTCTTGACAAAAAAAAAAAAAAAAAAAACTTACTAAAAAGTAAAAACTCAATAAGTCAGTAGTAAAATTAATTACAGATATATGTGTAATGTGCCCACACTAATTATTATGCCCTTAATGAAATGCATGCAAATCCATTTAAAATAATTTTTATGAACTTATTTTTGAGTAAAAATCTCATATTTTGATAATTTTTTTATACAATTATTTAATGTGTGTTTAAGATTTTATAAGTGGTAAAAAAAAGTTAATTTTTTCAGGAAAAAAATTAAAATTTTATCTATATCTTAAAATAAGTTGACTTATTCTGTAGAATAAGTTCCCAAAACCCCTTAAAATAACACTTGATCAAAACTTTATTAGGTGGGGATTCTAGCAAATATTTTTAAGTCTTATTTCTAAATCAAAATTTCACTAGATATCTATACTATATTTATATTATATTATAATAACTAAAAGGGGTATAATTATAGTTTGGTTAACCCCTCTTTTGGTTATCCTCCATTTTTGGTTATCCCTCGTTCACAACTGTTAGATCATCAACTCAAATAGATCATTACCGTTAGATGTAACAATACTAAAAGTTGTTATATAAAGCGGTTCAAGGTTCGATTCCCGCCAACAACATATTAATTTATATTTAATATTAAAACTTATTATATACAAAGATATTAGATTCGAATTCTTCCAATAACATATTAAAACTAATATTTATAATATTATATTACACTATAAACAAATTATAAAAAATTAAAAATAATCCATATTTTGCACGGACTATAAACTAGTATATAATAAATAAAGAGAGACGTCAAATCAAGTATTATCTACTACAATTCAATTGTCTCAAATTATAAAAACTGGCGTGCAAGGACATATCCTCTAATATAACTTAATTGTCTCAAATAATAAAGATAAAAGGAAAATTTTCCAACTATCAAATAATAAAAATATGTCAATATCATCTCAAGTGCATGAACTTTTCTAATTTCACTATTATAATAATGAAACTCTCCAATATTATATAATTAGCATAATAATTCGTGCGAATCACGAGTTATTTTTTAGAACGGGTCAAATATGGGTGTAATAACGTTATTTGAAAAACATCAATTTAATTTTTATATACCTTTGTCCTTCTATGAATTATTTTGTTGTGATATTCTTACTTCATTTCAAATACAACATAATTTATACGGGTTTAGTTGAATATTATAAATAATAGGAAACACAACATTTAAATATATTCAAAATTGTAAAACATTTTTTTGAATGATCAAGGAGAATTATCAATTTTAAAAATATCGCTGTTAATAATTGTGAAAAATATTTAGTAAATTGGTATACCAATAAGTACAACCTTTAAAAAGGTAATATAATATTATTGTATATAAGTTAGTTTCTTTTTGTACAACACGTAATTTTAGCATTCTTTATTTGTTTATGGATAAATAAGGTACAATGTCTCAGGTATAGCAAATACAACTTGATTAATTATCCGTGTGTGTAATTTATGTGTAAGACGTTTTTAACCTAGAAATGCTTTAAATTTAGCTGATTAATTGAATGATAATAACCCGTACAAGGTATGAATCATTTTCTATAAAATATTTGCACAACACGTAATTATAGCATTCATGATTGTTCATTTATTTAGAAATATGTATAATATTTTAGATATATCAAATATACGTTGACTAATTAACAATGCTTATGATTTTTACGTAAGACGTTGCTCACTTGCGCAACGTTGCAAATTTAGCTCTTAGAACGAATGATACATTTTCTTGTTTGTGGCATGTAATCTGTATTTACTAATGAGTTCAGTTAGTGTAATTAAGGATGAATATCCGGTCATTTCGGAACAGGGAGTGATATCCTTGTTCCCGATCCCCGAATTTGAATCAAATTCCCAAACGTGTCTCGATCCTTAAACAGAGATTTTTTGCTCCTCGTCCCAGATGGGAAACGGGGATTTCACCGGGAATCAGGGATTATTAATTATTTTTTTATATAAAATTTACATATTTTATAACTGGTGTGAGGCACAGATTATTATCTAGCATCGGACATAATTATTTGTACAAATATTGTTTGAGCATTAATTTGGTCATGATCGAGTTTCATATATTAAATCAATAACGTTGTATGCAATCTAAAACCTCTATATTTTTAATAAAGGTGAATTTTGAAATTAATGAATTTCTATGCATTTTTCAAGTTGCATTGATCGGTGAAGAATCATTTTAATTAATGACAAGTAGTTTAATTTTTTTCTAAATTCATATAAAATATTAAATTAAGATTTAATAGTGACCTCTTTAAAAATTTACCATTATTTGAACTGTCATAAGTTATTGCTTAAACTGTGATATTAATTCAAATTTTTTCAAAAAGAGTAAAATGTGATAATTAAGTTGGTTGGTCAAGTATAATTGCAACAATTTGGTCAAATTCAAAAAACTTTGTTTTAAAATTTGGTCAAGTTCTTAAACTGAAAACTAATGCAGTCTAAACTAGCAATTTTGATATGCATCATATTAACTTGCTTTCGTAAAGTGTAAAATACACTAATTCTTATCGATCTGGAACGTTACAATTGTTACGAAATATTTTCGGCTGGCTCAATTATCTCCCACATTTCCCTATATGAATCTAATAATAATTAACTTAATCCCCAATTTAATTATTTTCTCTCTCTCAAACGAGGAATAATCTCCAATTAATGACAGAAAATATCTCCAAACGATATCTTTCAAATCAGGAAGGTATCCCAATGTGAATATAATTTAAATAGATAAAATATACTAATTCCTAATACATCCCTTAACAATCATAGGGATTAAAAACCATCCTAAACCGAACTACGTTGGCTTGATCTCTATAAATGTAGAATACGCAGGCATTTTGAAAAAGGATCCGACACATCTAAAAGTCGAGACACCTTTCAAGTCCGGCCCCAAACATCCAAAATCCCAAATCTCCCTATTTTCATGATTTCGTTATTTCAGAAACCTCCGAAATTTGTTATCACCAAATTCCTCCGTTAACAATTGGTGCTAGAAGGAGGGAATATTTTTTGATTGTGGAGGACAATCAATTCATATGTGTGGAGGGTTATTATGGATCCGGAGCTGCTGTAATGGAGGAGCTAAATGACGGAGACGGTGGCTCTATTCTAAATTAAGATAAGTATTCTTATGATGCTATACATACAAATTAACCATCTTATGAAATTCGTAGTAAATTCAATACAAGTCGGATTTTGATGATTTTTAATGATACAAAAATATTTTTCAATTTCCTACAACTTTCGTTCTTGGAGTTTTTTCAGATTATATTTCGATCTATTCTCGAAATCACAAAATATAATCAGATCTCGTTTTTCAATACCTAAAAGTCAATCAACAGACATTTTATTTGATTCTCGATTCGTTATAAGTGCGTTTTTTATGAGCCATATCTTGTTGGAAAGATATTCTCGTTATCTACAACTTTCATGTTTTGTGTATTCCAAGAACATATCATTTGGAAGGTCAAAACCATTCAGAACAGATCTGGGCAGAGTTCGAATCGTAGAGATGTTCAAGATTTGAGATTCAATATTCTTGGTACATGAATAACAAATGGAAGCTTGGGAAATTCTGAATTTAACGGAAGCAAAAATCGAGTTTTTGTTGAAAACTAAACAAGAAGATCCTTTAGATATTATCTTGGAAGGCACTTTGCGACGGATATTACTTGGATTATTTTGGAAGACCCTCCTTTATGAGCAATAATATTTTGGAAGATCCTCTTTTGATGGGGGTAAATTTTGGAAGACCCTCCTTCGGGGGGATAATATTTTGGAAGGCTCTTCTTTTGATGGGGGTAATATTTTGGAATACCCTTTTTTAACATGGGTAATATTTTGGAAGGCCCTCCTTTGTGGGTAATATGTTGAAAGGCTCTTCTTTAAGGGGGTAATTTTTTGGAATACCCTTTTTTGACATGGGTAATATTTTGGAAGGCCCTCATTTGGGGGTAATATGTTGGAAGGCTACTATTTGAGGAGAGTATTATTTTGGAAGACCCTTTTTTGAGATGGGTAATATTTTCGAATGCCCTCCTTTGTGGGATAATATTTTGGAAGAATCTTCTTTAATGAGAGTATTATTTTGGAAGACCCGCTGGGTAGGCGGATAATTCTTTTGGAAGACCTTCCTGAAAGGTGGGTAATATTTTGGAAGACCCCTTTTTGATGAGGATATTGCTTATAATTTTGGAATGCTCTTCGGGTATTGTTTATTTTTTGGAAAACCCTTCGAGTATTGCTTACATTTTTTGGAAGATCATTCGAGTGTTACTTATATTTTTTGGAAGAATCTTGCGGTATTGATATGGCTTTGGAAGATGACTACCTCGAAAATATGGTCATCATTATTTCTCTATGGTAGATGACCTCCTCGAAAGGAGGGTCTTCCTTATTTCCATATGGTAGATGAACTCCTCGAAAGGAGGATCTTCCTTATTTTTCTTTGGTAGACGACCTCCTCTAAGGAGGGTCTCCATGGATTGTTGTAAAGATGATCTCCTTTGAGGAGCATCTTACTAAAAATACCTTGCAAAACCGTACTTTCGGGGGGATGATCCGTACTTTCGGAGCCCCATCAAGGAAATTCTCAAGAATATGTCCTCCTTAGAAGGAGGGTATTTCTGGGGATACTTCTCGAAAGGAGGGTATTTCTCAGGATACTTTAAATTCTTAGGGATATAACCTCCTCGCAAGGAGGATATTTCTAGGAATATTTCTCAGAAATATGACCTCCTCGAAAGAAGAGTATTTTTAGGGACACTTCAAATTCTCAGGAATATGATCTCCTCGTAGAAGGGTATTTTTGGGAACAATTCTTAGGAATATTACCTCCTCGTAGGAGGGTATTTCTGGGAACAATTCTGAGGGATATGACCTCCTTGAAGGAAAGTATTTCTTGCTATGTTTGTTTTTCAGGATATTGCTCGGAATGCTTTGTACGAGTCCCCGAATAATCTTTGATGACCCTACAAGATACATTCTTTCACACCTACAAAACTACTCGTATATCTATTCTTTTTTACATCTCACATATTGTCTCGTTTACATCTACATGCATATTACGGGCACCTAGGTGCTTCATATTTTTTACTAATCTTTCTCTCCTAGTTGTTTCAGTGACTCGGGAAATTTGGAAGATCGATGCATGCCTAGTTCTCCCGTCCATCAAGTTGCATTGAAGAACTGGGAGGTAGTTGTTACGGCATATTTTCGGTTGCCTCAATTACCTCCCAAATTTTCCAATATGAATCTAATAATAATTAACTTAATCCCAAGTTAATTATTTTCTCTCTCTGAAACGAGGAATAATCTCCAATTAATGATAGAAAATATCTCCAAACGATATCCTTCAAATCAGGAAGGTATCCCAACGCGAATATAATTTAAACAGATTAAATCTACTAATTGCTAATACATCCCTTAACAATCATAGGGATTAAAAACCAATCCTGAATAAAATTGCGTTGGCTTGATCTCTATAAATATAGAGTACGCAGACATCTTTAAAAAGGATCCGACACATCTAACAAGTTGAGACACCATTCAAGTCCAGCCCCAAATATTCAAAATCCTAAATCTCCCTATTTTCATGATTTTGTTATTCCAACAACCTCCGAAATTTGTTATCACCAAATTACTTCGTTAACAATAACCTCTCATCTTATTGGGACGATGATCATGCCTATCCTACAAACAAATTGACAAAATTCTACACCAATGACATGCATTTAAGGGTTGTGAAATTTGAACTCCTCCCAACCTAACTGATCCCTCCCTAACTCCTAATTCACAAAGAGCCTAAGTTTATCAGCTATCCAACTTCGACACATAAATGTTTGAAAATGAATAATTTTATTTAAAGTAATAAGATATTTTCATTCAAAAATATTAATAAAATATTATTTATTTAAATAGAAAAAAGACTACATTTATGTTTTTTTACAATTACATAATTACATAATTAATTTACATGGTTTATTAATTTAATTTTGTTCGGATGGAATTCAATTTCGATTCTTTACAATTACATAATTAATTTACATGGTTTATTAATTTAATTTTGTTTGATTTCATCCACGTTCTATGATTACATAATTAAGCAATATTTGTTTATTATACATTCTTATCCTGAAATGTTCAATTCTTTAAAAGTACATGATATAATATTTAATATTTATTTTATTCTCAATAATATAATATTTAATATTTTAATCTCAACATGTGCTTCAATATTTTTAATTCTAATAAATCAATAATTAAAGTAATTGGACAACATTTTCCATTTCTATAAACAATCATTTATTATCAAAATTTAGTTATTTATAAATGATTAAAATTTTAACGAGTTCATTTTCTGGACGAGTTAATTTTTTCTGAATGAGAAAGGTCATTAACAAATCTGAATCATTATTTTAATTGTTTTCAAAAAAGAATCTTAGACAAAAATTTCAAGTATGCATAAATAAATATTTATTCATATAATAAAAAGGGAATATGAATATAACACGCGCTATTTACATAGTAACATACAATAGAAAAATAAGGTTTTTTTATAAATACGTAAGCCTATAATTTTTTTTTACAAATTGGTTTTTATTTTTAAAATATTTTACGAAAATATCAACTTTTATAAAATATTTGCAAACCTTCTACAACTTCGCAACCATTTATGGAACTGTGCTATAATCACATATGCAAATTCAACTTTAAAATTTTTACAATCCATCAAAATCAACAAAATCTATCAACTCCAACACCAAATTTACCAAAATATAAACCTGAAGTAATCAACATCAACTTTGATAAAATAGATGGCATTTGGTTAATATGGTTGCAGAAGGTATTTTTACAAATATTTTATAAAAATTGATATTTTCGTGATTTTTTAAAAAAAAGCATTTTTGCAAGTATTTTGAGAAGATGGTTAAATCGAAATTTTTTTTAAATAAAATTATTGCTATATAAATTAAATATTTACAATAATGATACAGATAGTAAATCAAAAACCAAAATTATTGCTATATAAATTAAATATTTACAATATAATAGGCTTAATTCAAATATAAAAATTATAAACCAAAATAATGAGAAAGAAAACATCAAAAATATTTGTATAAGTGTTACTAGACCTGGCAAATTGGGTCTGGATCCGAAGAACCGATCCGAAATTCATGAAACCGAGATCCGATTTTATATCCGAATGAGATTAACCGAAATTTAACCGAATCCGAAACAATCCGATTCGAACCGAAATCCGATATAGTCAAATCCTATTATTGTCCGAAAACCGATCTCATCTGATCCGAAAATTACCCGAACCGAATATCTAACCGATAATAATCCGAAATACTTGATCCGATGATGATCCGAAACCTATCAAATTTGAAAAAAATATTGTCCAAACAGAATATGAATCAAAGTACTATATTCGTTTTAAATTGGAAACTAAAACACCTATACCGAAAATTATGTGATGAAACAATATTATTGAGATTATATTTTATTTCTCTCTCTGACTCAAAATATTCTATATTTTAGAGAAAAAAACGTTTCAGGATGTATATGTATCAAAATATTCATGTACAGTAAATATTTTATTTTAGAAATAAAAATGAATGATATTATTTATTCTGAAAATTAGGTATTAAATATACTGTATATCTACACATGTTGAACCTTCGTATCTCCTGGATACAAATGTTTAGTAATTATTATGTTTGTGAATTGTAATTAACTATATTTTTTTTACATAAAATAAGCTAATAACTAATAAATAACTAATAATTATTGCTCATTATTAAATAATGGTTTTTTAAATATATACTCATTCCTAATATGTGTATCAACCCATCCCGTCAAGATTCTTGTCAAACAAAATAAAACCTAATAAATAATTTTTGAACTTTTTTTATTAAATAAAAATTAAAAAATTATTCTACAAGTCTATTTCTTAACTAATTGAAAATCTTTTTTTTTTTAAATTATTAAGAAATAAAATCCATTTAGTAATATAAATGATTAAATGAGACTTATTAATTATAATAATATATTCATTTTCAACCACCTAAAAAAAAATCTAAATCACTTAAAAAATCTTTAAAAGACAAAATAAAAAATTAGATTAAAAAATTTTCACGTATAATTGAATATGCTTGAAAGTTGAATTAAGAAATGTAAATCAATAATTTTTTTAAAAAAAATAGTATTATATATTTTTCGGCTTTTGCTGGAAACATCGAGTAAAAAAATAGTATTATATATTTTTCGGCTTTTGCTGGAAACATCGAGCAATATTACATGTATGTATAATTAAATTATATATGGTATAGTATGTATTCCATAATGAGAAAATTTAAAAAACCGAAATTAACTTTTAAATTTGTGAGAAGTGAAAATAAAGGTAAATCTAACCCATATTTTAAAAATAAATGGATAATATAAAATGTAGTAAATATTATTTTGCTAAAATTATAATATTATACATTAAGCAAACATATTATTTTATATTACTGGTCCAAGTAGAGACTCAAAAAAAATAATATTAAATATTAAGTATTCAAAAAACAGTCAAGTTTTATATTACTCAGTTGAGTATTTATTTTCGCGTTGTAACTATACTTCTACAAACTTACTAATGACATTTATTTAGTTTCAATGATAATTCAAAATTGATACAACATAATTGAAATCAAATTTTTTGATCCGACAAAATCCAATCCGAAAAGATCCGAACCGAATTTTATCTGATCTTAATCCAAAATTTATCTGATTTTAATCTGAAATCGACCCGATCCGAAACTAGGTCCGAACCGAACCAAAACCGATTAAAATTTTGTAAAATCGATTCTAGACCCGAACCAAATTAAATCCGATCCAATTCAAATTGTATCCAAATATATCAAAACTGAAAATTGATTCGATCCGAAATGGATCCAATCCGAAACAGATCCGATTATCCGATTTGCCAGTTCCAAGTGTTACTATGTAGGTAATCAATTTCATCCCATGACTGGTTGAGCCAACTTTTTATGCTCCGCTAGTCCAGTTAAAAATTCTTGCTTGGTCCATGAATTTTTGCTTCTTCTAGATATCATAGAATACCAAACAAATGATATTAACCATATCATTTCTTTCGTTCAGTTCTATTATTTACATTCAGTTATTATCAAATGACCAGCATGAGTTTTATGACTGATTGGTGATTATCATTTAGACAGGCTGCTTCTTGCTCGATTAGATATTGGAATATATGAACACGCGAATTAAAATGTAAAATAATATTTTTTAGAGTAATGCTAGGAACCAAAATAATTTTCCAAAAATGTTCCCAAAATGACGTGGCAGGTGTGACTTAGCAAAATTTGAAATTTTAATTGGGGGATTCATGTGAATGCACGCGGGTCTATCACATTAATTATTTAATCAACCAATGATAAGAAAACATGTGTCATTTTAGAGAATTTTTTGGAACTTTTGTTTAGTTTCCTAGCATTTTTCTACTTTTTAAATTTTTTTTATACTTGAACTCCTCTTTCCATTTTTTTTTTTCAAAACTGTCAGTCTTTACTCAAATCAGTTGCAAGTGATTAATAAAAATAGTACTCTAATTACCAACTGCCTCGCTGAGGAATTTGAAACATTCTTATTACATTGCAAAGAAGCTGTATAGATTGCCACAATTTTTGAGTGGAAGCTGTGTTAAAGTTTTCATATTTGCTCTTTATTACATGTTTCCTAAATTTTGTGCAAGATCAAACCAAAGATGTCAATATTCAATATATCTCATTTGGAAACCAGTTTTGGAGTGTGAAATACATCAAACATGCAGATCCTACCACCTGCTCGAAAAGCAGGTTTGGGAGAGTAACAGATCTTCTGTAATCAAGGGGAGAGAAATAAGTTACTGTTGAAACTTTTGTAAGAAAATTTAAATTTTCCGAAATTCACAAGTGCTACAACAACAAACGAATCGCTTCAATAGAAATAGGAAGGGTATGGAATTCTCTCCAACTCTGAACAACACTATTCTTAAAAAATCTAAGCGCGCGTCCTGAACAATGACTATGATTTTGGTGTTCCCGATTCAAGAACTTACACAGAACCCTGAGTATGGCATTGGTGCCATCATATAAGTCCAAGCTCAATGCGCATATTTGTGTGCAAGTACTTAAATTTCCGGAATTATCCTTTACAAAACAAAAGGAATTTATATCTGTTGAGATTGTCGTGTGTCTTGGGACTGTGCGGACCCTCTTTCTCTACTGGCAAACCATTCAACTGTTCTTCTAGCAATTGGTAACCATAGCTTCCTTTGCCTTTCCTCAATAACATTACTTTCGCTACCGGACAGCTCATCTCTTATCATACTCCCTAAGAATCTTGGATGAACTATTATCTCTGACATTGATCTCTTCTCATTGGGGTCTAATGTCTTACCTGCATTATTCGGAACCCCTGTAAATGAAATATTATCAGTTTGCCTATTTTTGCCATGTTCTTTCTCAAGCAGTTTCTTTATATCCAGCTTCTCCTTGATCTCTAGAAATTTATGTGCATCTTTCACACTTGCAAAATGCTCATAATTCACTTCCTTAGATGGGAATCTATTGCTAGACCTAGACGCTTCACTAATCATCTCCGAATTCAAAAACATAAGGTCTGAACTACTCACACTGCTCCATCTGTTTTTGAGCAGGACAACATCAGCGATGATGATTTTATGATTTAGCTTATCAAAAACCCCTTCGGAATCTTTATTCTTGTCACATCTAACTTGGATTTGCAGTTCTACGCCTCGAATACAATTTTTAAAGCTACTCCCCCGGCTAAATCGTGATGACCCGTGATGATTATTGTCTTCCTCCCTCTGCACGAAAAGTTCCAAATTGGAGTTCTGCCTCAAGTCTGATCGACTCATCAACATTCTCAAACTATCTGAATATGTGATCAATGCAAGATCCTCTGAGCTAATTTTGTGCCTGCAGAGCGGACAAGTCGAATGTCTATCAAGCCACTGATCAACACAAGCGATGTGAAAGGCATGTCTACACGTTGGAAGTAATCGAAGAATCTCAATATCTTGAAACTTTGATAAACAAACAGCACATTCAAGCCCTTCTCTTGACCCTTTAAGTGCAGAAAATGTGAAAAAAGGGAGTGATTCAATTACTGTTTTATCTATTCCAGAATATCGAGACCTTCATCGTGCAAGTCTTCCTCGATTCTGTTGATTTTGTAGAGGTTCTTGGCGGTGGCAACACTTGGCAAAAAGAAGAAGGATGAATGTCAAGGTAAACAGAACAGCAAGAATACCAACAACCACCGGAAGACTTGGCCGAAAATTTGATACTGCATCACCAGGCCTTTCGGGGGTTTGAGCTTTAATCACTTTTACTAACATTAACAGGAAGATTGATCTATGCATATTTGAACGCAATCCAATATGATTTTTGGGTGATTTTGGTGCGAGAAAGTGCATAATCGATGATCAAAAGAAATGTAAGGGTGTGACAAAATTATAAAGTGTTGTTTGACACTGTTTTTATACAAGCACGACATTAAAAAAGGACAAGTTCTTTGGCTAGGGTCCGTTTGATGAAAAGTATGCGTTAGTGCTGCTACATTTGGTGAAGAGGGAAGGCAAGGACCAACTCGTTTTGACCTCTGTGTCATGCATCCGGATTTTAAAACTTGGAGGGTCAAAACCAACGAGCTCTAAGTCAGTTGGTATGACATTGTCTAGTTCGCTCAGCAGAGTTACTGGTTAGCTATGAAGGGCATATTGTGCGGTTTGTCCTGCCTTCTACTACAGTTTAACGTAAATATTATTTTGCAAATTTTATATGGTCTGCAAATTAGAAAATTGCAGAATATTTGATGTGCAAGTGTTGGAGAAGTGGCAGTGTCTTAGAGTTGCGCATATTTGACTTCTCATGGAGGCAGCTAAACATGAATTATGTACAACGCCTTCTTGAACTAAAACTCAGTATTCTAAGCAGATAATTGGTTACAAGAACAAAGTTTATTTGCTCGATCGCTGCTGGAACACTATGAGGGCATATTTACCATTGACATTGCATTAACAAATACATAGACGTAATACAAATGTAATAATTGAAGAAAGAGTTGGTGTTATAAAGTAAAGAATTTGTCATTAAGTTCCAAATGACCAGCGCGGCTGCACCGGCAATCATTTATATTTAAATTGTTAAAGTGGTTTAGTTATATGTCTTAGTCAAGTGTAGAGATGACAACAAAGACGATACAAGAACAGAACTGGAAAGATATAAAGAAAATGAGTAGTACTACAGGTACAAATTATGTACAAAATATTGTTCCCAAATTATGTACAAAATTTGGGAGTCCCAAATGACATGACGACTTTGATGATGTGCATTTTGAAATTTTTTGATTGGTGGTGTTGGTGTGAATACAGGAACCCATTTATTATTACAATAAATCAGAATCCGCCACATGTATTTGAGAAAAAATTTGGAGACCAAATTTGGTGCCCCTAGGATTATTCAAAGAAAATTATTTTTGAAGTGTTGTACCAAAAGTATGGGGTCGTTTGTTAAATCTGAACCATATTTTCTGAATGATTACAATTCTGAACGAATGATTAATCTGAATGCTGGACGAATAATGGTGTTTGTTAAATTAATTTTCAATTTTTCTGAATGAAAAAATTTTGCACATTTTTTTGATATTGTACTACTTTATAATTTTAATATATTATAGTATATGGCATACATTTAACTTTTTAATTTAATATCTCACATTAATTTATTAAACTTAAAAATCATTTTTACACTGATCTCAACCTGAAATTTTTTGTTCAATATTTAATGAAAGAGTATATAAATACCATCAATAAAAATGTATCTAAATATGTCGTAAAATAAATTTTAGCTACTAAATTAATATATTCAATAATAATGATAATAAAAATATAATATATATTAATATTAATAAGTAACATATAATATAAGATAGCATATAATGTTGTAGATTATTAATATTTATTTAAGTTAACAACTGGATTATATCAAGGTAAAATTACATGGAAGGTTCAGTTAAAAATTTTAGGCCTATTCGTCCAGAAGAATTTGATCTCGTCCAGAAGAGTAAAGTTTTCAAACAAACAACCTGAATGACATAAATTGAGTCGTCCAGTTCAATCCGCTTGGTTCACCTGTTAACAAATGGGCTCTATGTAACAACTTTTCCTGAAACATGTAACAACTTTTCCTGAAACAAAGGAACTACAATTTCGACAAAAAAACGTAGACCTTATAATCGGTATGGATTTATGTTAAATAAATTCAGTCCGATAAAAATTCGATTTATTTAATATGAATATGGATTTTGTATGATCCGATCTGTTAAGAATCCGATCCAAATAAATATAATTACATAATGATATATATATATATATATATATATATATATATATATATATATATATATATATATATATATGCAAGTGCTCAAATGAGAATCACTCTTAAAATGAGAACTTAGTATATATATATATATATATATATATATATATATATATAGGCAAGTGCTCAAATGAGAATCACTCTTAAAATGAGAACTTAGTCCCCAAAGCATATCACCAAAATCCAGCAGAATCACTAAATCGTTAAAATTAATAAAAAATTTAAAAAATCAAGTCAGTGCTTACATCAGCATGATGACGTCACTGTTGACATCAGCATGCTGACATGGCAAAAATTTTCCTGCCAAAAAAATTTCCCCCCAAAAAAAAATTTTCCCACAAAATTTTTTTTTTTGGCCTTGTTTTTTTCTACCAAAAAATGGTGATTTGGCAGGTTTTCCCGTCAAAAAATGTTGATCCACAAATCACCTAGATTAGCATTTTCCCTAAACACAAAAAAAATTGGTGATTTGGAAAATTTTCCCGCAAATATTTTTTCCCCTGCAAAAAAAATTTTTTGACCAAAATTTTTTTCGTGGGCCCCACTGCCACGTCATCATGCTGATGTCATTTGTGATGTCATACTGACGTCAGCAGTGACGTGGCGCTGGAAAATAATATTTTTTGTGATTTGGTGATTATGCTGGATTTTGGTGATTTGCTTTAGGGACTAAGTTCTCATTCTAAGAGGTTCTCACTAGAGTAGCTCCATACATATATATATATATATATATATATATATATATATATATATATATATATATATATAGGGCTACTCCAATACAAACCAAATTAAAATACAAACCTATAAACCACCTGAAATCACTATTATATTCACCTAAAATCACTAATACCCACACCCCAAAACACCTCCTTCCCCCCACTCATCCACCCCCCACCCATCGCCACCACACCACCTGCAAACGCCACCACCACCTGTCATCGCCTCCATCGACCACCACCACCATGATTGTTTAGATACATACACACATACATCTTTACATATGATAAGTGGATTTTATATCCACTATTTACCTTCTGTTTGGACTTTAATCGTTTGCGAGTTCTCGAGTTTCGTTGTAGTCTGATATGTTTTCGTGTAAATTGTGTAGAATGTATTATTGAAGGCATTATGGTGCTACATTGGTTTAATGGTGGTGAGTGAGTGTAGGTGGCGGCTTGTGTGCTGATTCCAGGAGGTACGAGGTGCTGTAGCTCAGTTTCTAGCGCAACAGCGCTGTGTAAGCAGCATTTTCCAGGGGTGGTAAAGCGCAGCTGCGCGGTCTCAGGCGCAATAGTGCGGTTCCTGTTTCTTCCAAGGCGCAGTAGCACAGCATGTAGGCGCAGCAGCGCGTTTTCCTCCTGTTGGCGCAACAATTTTCCAGGAGCCAGGAGGCGTAACAGCGCTCTAACTCGAGCAACAGCGCCTTGGAGAATTTTTCTGAATGTTAATTTTCTTCCGGGTCGAATTGTTTTGGGCCTATTTTTAGGGCAAGCAGTTGGGGACTTTTTATATATTATCTTAGGTATTAAAAACAGAGGTGGATCATTAGGGTTTGGACTACTACATTATTATCTTAGAAACAAAATTTAGAGAGGGATCTTCAAGCTAGTGACAAGCAATGAGGCCTAATCTATTTTCATCTTTTGTACTCTTCTATACATTTTGGGGGATTCATTTCTACCTTATTTCTCTTCTATTATTATTTGTTTTCTAGAACCATGTTTTCTCTAGAACCCATGATGGTGAAAGGTTCAATTATGAACTAATCATTATCATGGGGTTCCAATGGAGTCGATTTCATAATTATTGTGTTTGACATGTGATCGACGTTGGGTGTTTTTATTGCGATAATCTAATATGGTTTGATTTAATTGATAAATGTGTAGCTAGCATCTAATTTATTAATCCTTGATGATTGCGAAAGTGGATTCTAGGATTGAGAATATGCCATATTAGCATGGGTTCATGAATCAATTGCTTATTCTTGATTAGTAGTATGATTTTGTCCAACTCATATTGCCCCATGTAATTATAAAAGATAACTTGTGCTTAACCAATTGCTTTTCCAGATTGTATAGACATATATGATTTGATCGTATTGTGGTGTCCTCTTGACTTCTATCTGTTGTGGATGTTAAGTGGTTTGATATGAGTATACTGAAAGGTCGCTCGTATTATTGTCATGTTATTTGATTAATTATCTTGTTTATCATCTGTGTCGATTTAATATGTCAACCTTTAGTGACGTTTCGATGAAATTGGAATCCCATGTTTTCTCATATATAAGAACTCTTAATTGTTAATTTATTATCGCTTAGTTAATTAAAATAGTTTAATCAAAAACCCAAATCGATAAGTGTTCAAGCATTAAGAAGTAACCATACACCGTTGCATAAGTACTAAAATTTGCATTACACATAGTCTCTGCGGAACGAATCTTACTTATCACTTGCTATTTGTGATCGCGTATACTTGCGTGTTTACGAACCAACAACATACACACACATACACAAACTTAGATCTTGAAAGTTTTGTTTTAATTGATCCGTTTTGTTGATTGTTTGTCAATTTGAGGTGGTTATATAGACTCCTGGAGATGCTAGCATTGTTTTGTACCAATTTATGTTGAGTTTTGAGCTCAATTTGAACTCACCGGATTCCGAGGTCGCCGGATTTGAGGTGGTGGTGCGTCGGTGGTGGTGGTGATGGTGGCAGAGGACGAAGAAGATGGTGCCCCTGCGGGGCCAGAGGTCGGAAATGAAGAGGAGTAGATCTGCAAATATCCAGTTCGCTGAAAAATTCGAGCTCGCCGGAGAAGATGACCGGAGGTCGTCAGAGAAGATGATCGGAGGCGGGGGGTGGGGAGGTGGGGGGTGGGGGGATGGGGGCTTGGTTTTTTTAATTTAGTAATTTTGGGTTTTTTAGATTTTTTAAATTAAATATAAAATATTTTGATAGTACAAATTAATGATGGTTTGTAGGTTTGTATTTTAAGAGTGGTTTGTATTTGATCGTTTGCCTATATATATAGGGTAAGGTTCTATGGGGAACTCCTATTATCCGGGGAACTCGGGGAACTACATAATTATCAACATTTTTGTAATGTTAGTATGTCCTGTAACATGTTTTCTACTATATCATTCAACATACGTCCTGTAATATGTTCTCTAATTTGTTTTTTTATGTTCTACACAATGTTCTGTACTACTAAAGTATGTTCTGTAAAATGACAGTTGTACAGAACGTATTACAAAATATATATTTAAAAACATAATAAAAACAAATTAGAGAAAATAGGTTGAATGATAGAATAGAGAACATGTTACTGAACATACTAACATTAAAAAAATGTTCATAATTATGTAGTTCCTGAGTTCACCGAATATATATATATATATATATATATATATTATATTTATATAAATATAATTATGATTATACAAATAATGTATGATTTTCAAATCATATAATATCCAAAATCCTTTCGTAGTATTTTATATTATAACTTGAAAAAAGTATACCGTTTGTGATAAATCATTTAAAATTGGATTTATGTTTTAATTTGAATTATTTTAATGATTAGATTTCATATCTTGATTTTTCTAATTTTATCTAGTACATATTTTTGATTTTTAATGATCAATGCTTCTTGTATTTAGATGTTAATTTGTACCCCTATATCTTGTTTAATCATTTTAGATTTTAATATTAATATTTTTTTTATTTTTAAAAAATATTATCTGGATTGGATATCCGGTCCGATTACCCGTAATCCTAATGGAGTGGATATAGATTGGTCATAAAAAAATTCAACACTTAATACAATCCAATCTGATTCGATCCGAAGAATTAGATGGATTTTGATATGGATTCAAGCTCATCCGGTTCAAAACCGATCCATTGACAGGCCTACAGGCACCGAAATGTATACCTTTAGCATCTTGCGAAAATGAAATTTGTTCTTGAATAGTGATTTATTAAAATTCAAATATCTGTGAACACAAGTTTTACATTTTCTTGTCATCACAAGTTTTTCTAATTCAATCGGCTTACAATAAATCTTAGCACACTTTCTCAAATATTAACACTACACCATAGGTAATCCTTGGAGCATCAACTTACAACTCTCTGTGACATGCCCAACCTCCAAGATATTTACACTCTTCTCATGCATAGCTTGTACTGTAAGCAGAGAATCTGATTCGATTATCACCTTTTAGTTTGAAAACTTCATTACCCACGATAAAGCTTCCCCAACCCCAATACATTCAGCCTCAACAACTGTTGTCAGTGTAATAACTCGAATTTTGGGTAGAATTAAAACTTTTCTTATTGTGGTTAAAGAGCACTAATGAATGGTGGTTTCAAAGAACAATGATTGTAATGAATGGATATTGCTTTGGACAATAATCCTGATGCATTGGTATATTATCAGAATAGAGTAATTCGATGGTTGAGGACCTAGATAAGAATAATCTACCGTCCAGGAAGGAGCTAAAGGATCCTTGAAGGGAAATGAGTACGTGCATAGTGTTTCCCATACGTGCATAGTGTTTCCCGTACGTGCATAGTGTTTCCCGTGCGTGCATAGTATTTCCCGTACGTGCATAGTGTTTCCTGTAGGTGCATAGTAATTTGGTGGATGAATAGTGATTTTGTAAGTTGGAAAACTTTTCACGCCACCCTATGTACGGGACGTGATATGGATGTTTCGAAGTCATATTAGTAATACGCGGAGGAAATAAGTGAATGCAGAGACGATTGGAATTCAGAAATTCCAAATTCTTTTTCGGTTTAATATTTGACCGGACAGTGGATTATATATTATTATAATCCAAGAATTGAGATATTAACTTTGAGGATTTGATATTTTGGGATGTTATTATATTTGATTTAAGAATGAAGGTAGGAAACCACTGAGGCAGTGAAACAAGCGTTCTAGAAACCGCTAAAACGTTATAACGAGATTAAGCGATAAAACGAATGAATCATGGATTATGGATTGAATTCATATCAAGATTAAATATCTTATATGATCATCAAGAGTATTATATCAAGTGGATGGAATGATTTAATCAAAGATTAAATCAAGAGTAATTAGGATTTAAGTGATTAAAACACTTAAATCATTTCCAAAAAAAAACAAAACAAAACAATTAACCAAGCTTGTCCAAGACTCTTGGCTCTTGACCCAATGCATCCAACTGATCAGCCCACCCAACTGATAATATCAAGATATTAGATCAAAGCTAGTTGAATTAGTCAAAGGAAGAAAAGAGAAAGCAAGAAACACCATATCTCTCCAAACTGCTCAGCAGGAGCAAGGTTCAAAGAAAAATTCATATCTTCATTTCTATCCATGATAAAATCACCAAATTTTAACCATAGCTTCTCCACTCCATGGGAAAGATTCGTCAAATTTCATGGAAATCCAAGTAGTATAGCCTAGTCAAATCCATGCTTAAAGTTGGAGGACCAAAACTGTCCAAGTTCTGATCAGTAGAAAGATGGGGCTCAAAACCCTAGCTCCCATGGTTGGATTCTTGTGTTCTATATCTCAAAATAAAGACCATGAAGAGTAGAAGGTGTGGTAAAAAGTTTAGAACCAAACTCTTAGTTTTTGGTTTTATATGATTTTTACAAGATTGACGATGAATAGTGGATCTTAGAAACTAACTTTGTTTTCAAGATTTCTTTGGATGATCTAAGGTTTGATTAAGGTAGACAATGTAACACCCCCAAATTCCCTACCGGAATCTAGGTTGTCACACCTCTTGCGGAATATACAATCACCTGCTCATAATATAATCTACAACAATATTCTTAATAGACTCCACAATTACTCCACGGGTTATAGTCTTAGAACAAGCATTCCATAAATCAAAGGTTAATACAACACGAGTTCATCTACTAGAATTTCTGAATGTTATTACAATTCCAAAATACTAGATAACAAAATACTAAACCACTACTCTTCAGCTTCCACCTTACTTAGATACTACAAGGCCACCGCGCTGAATCAGTAGTTCGTCGCTTTCCCCTTGCCTCGATTGGCCATACTTGAGTTAGCCCTGGATGCCGCTGCTTAACAATATATAAAATAACAAGAATGAGCCAAAGAATGCCCAGCAAGGTTATAACTATCCCCTATTCCCAACAATTCACACAAAATATTACTAAACCGCTCTACAAGAACTTTTCCCCTCATACGGATATATATTTATTTTGAAAAGAGATTTATCTCGAAATTTTAATACCCAAATGATGGAATAAATACATCTCAATAACTTCTCCATATTACTCAACGGTAACATGATAATTGCTCAAACTCCTCAATATAATAATATAATATAATAATTTCTCAGATCGATACCCTAGTTAATCCGAACCACAAAGGCATCGGTTAATAGCTAGAGAATCAATGATTGGACTTTTCCTCGAACGCTGCATCAAGTAATGGATGATCAATCCATTGTCACATCTCAATTTTTCTATCGATAGAAAGGACAGTCGACGTCTCGAACCATCCAATAATATTCCTCATAAGGATGAGTCGACAGACTCGGACCCTCACCCTTAGTTGGGCCGGTGCGTTACTCCGGTCACTTTCATCAATTTATGTGCCGAGCCGGCCCTGTCCCGGTCTCGTACGCACTTTCATCGATTTATGTGCTAAGCCGGCCCTGTCCCGGTCTCTTACGCACTTTCAGTCCAGGATATTAGGTGTCGGAATCTTCGATCACCTTTAACAACAAATAGCTTAGGCGTCACGGTGAAATAACACGTGCACCTTTATTTATTTTGAAACGAATTAATACTCCAATATCGTTCAGAAACAATGAACGATATACACCTCCAATAATTTGGTTCTCCTTCCGAATGAGTGGAGGAAAATATTTATGAAAGATTGTTCTGACTATGAATCCAGAATGAAGGACCCATGTCAGTATATATAAATATATACATAACTCCACCCTTAAATAACAGTAAATATATAGTATGAAGATATTATTAATACGCCTTTATTATCTCCTCTTCGAGTACGAATGAAGTAACTCGATAAACGTCCCACAATACGGACCATCTCATGAACTAAAATAGAACATCTAGCATAATAATATTATTCAAGTAACAGCTCAAAAATAATATATATATATATATATATATATATATATATATATATTGCAAGAAGAAAACATCTCTAAAAGTAATCACCTCGATAGAATAATTTGTAAATCAACATTGATATTTCTCCGGACAAAGTTGTTTTAAGAAAACATTTTTTTGAAAATAATATTCTTCTAATTAAATAAATCTAATTAGACGAATAAGGTTCATTTAATCAGTAAATGCTACCCAAGTATCTACTTGATTAATAAACGCTAGATTATTGGTGATGTTTCCTTTAGGTTCATTATTGCGAAATTCTTTAAAATCTTTGTCCGGGTTTTTGAAGAAAATCCAACTCCTCACTACTTCGTATTCACTATTTACTCCTCATGTTACATCATCTAAAGGGAAACGTAAGTTACTCCTAACCATACTTCCCTTATCTCCTCAATATAATAATTCACATATAACTACCATTACGAACATTTTATAACACAAAACATCTCTACTCTGAATGATAGAGTAAGAGTTAGTATACTTGCCTGGTACTCCTGATGCAGTAACGGCTGGTAGCGGGGTCCGACAATCTAAATAAAGTCAAGAAAACATGCTATTAATCCCCTATACAATCCAATAATAGTCCAACACTTAGACACTTAAGTCAATCAAAACAAAGCACTAAGGGGTCCCTCTAGACTCGTCTAAGTCCATGTTATACTTAACCATTTTTAACCTCGTTCTTTACACCAATATGTTGCCTTGATAATTCTTAACAAGTTTCATGTTTTAGTCGACTCGAAATTCCTCTTTTAACTCAGCCAAAGCGGATGGTCAAGTAGCACCTCTACAGTTGACTTTCCTGAGATTCACTATTCTGTGACTCGCACTCCAACACTTTTAATAAATCACCGGGAATGTATTTAAATACGAAACCACCTCTAAAATCACCTTTGGTATTTGTAATATTTATCATAAAAGTTTCGATTCAAATCTACGGGTCTAGGCAGGGGAATTGTATTTTTGAAGTTCAGTCAACTACGGGTTTTACTATTTGCACCTCTTTCACTAAAATGTTCATAACTCGATAACCGTTAACCCAAATGACGCACCGTTTTCGCGTACACGATCTAGGGAATGTCTAGAAGGTAACTAACTCAAAACTTGGCTCTGGTCAGAAGGCTCATTTTTCGGAATTTTCAAAACAGGGCAGTGGCTATGCAGTGAGTCTTATGGTCTTTCTAAGGGGTTTTCCACTTGCGCAATCTCGGCTTACGCCCTTTTTATAAAATCGAAAAATAATCTTTTTAACTCGAAACCTTCGTACAAACCTTTCTAACTGACCTTAGTATTTATCCTCAAAATATCATACTCTAATTCAATTTTTTAAGGGTCTCAAACTTAACCTCAAAGTTGATACATTTCTGCGACATGGTTTCTCGAATCGCTTTCACTAAAACGGTCATTACTCACAAACCGTAAACTCTTTTGACACGATTCTTGCGGCCACATAAACTAGAATCCAAAACCTACCCAATATGGTCAGTGGTTGCAATTTAAACATGTTTAAGGACTCGGGTAGCTACTGTCAACATTGTTCAAGAAATTTGGGCATTATAACGGCTCTAAATCGAACATTACCATTTTTGTAACTCCTCAATCAAGCCATACAAGGCAACCCAAACTCTAATATTACACACCAACACTCATACTAGGCCTCTAAGGGCAGTGGTAAGGTCCAATGACCACCACTCAACATATACACCTCAAGACAAAGCTAAACAATCATATAAATTCTTAACATGAACTAATCTTTACACTAGCATCAAAACTTCACCAAAACTCATATATATAAAAGGTAAAGTTGAGGTTTATACCTTTCTTGATACTCTCACAACACTAACAAAGCTCTGTACACCTTATAATAGCCTTGGGTAGTCTTAAGCTTGCTAAATCAACCAAAGAAATCAAGATTAGTTTATGAAGGTTACTATTCACCCTCCACTTTGAGGATTTATTTGAAAATGGAAACAAAGGAGTTTGAAGCTAAAACTCTTAGGAGATCATTTATATGAAATATAGGACTTACCATAAAAGTTTCAAGATCAAATGATGGTTGGAAGTTGGATTTTGAAATCTCAAAACTTCAAAAATTCGAAGTGGGTTCTTCAAGGGGAAAAACAGAGCGATTTTCTCGAATTTATTTGACCACTCAAACGATCTTCAAAAATTATGAAATTAAATCCACAACTTCATCTTGATGTGCAGAAGCTTCGTGAATTTTTTCATAATTTTTAAATGAGTAGAACTGGGTGAAAAAAAATCGGAAAGATCCCTGCTCTGAAAAATCTGATCTGCTGGAAAATGGGGAAGGAAAGAGAGAAAAGTGTTTGGCTTGCTTGGTTGATATTTTTGGTGTTAGAAATGAATTATTAGGCTTGTAAGTAATGTATATCAGCTGTGCTACTCTTCATATTCTCCTTCCACACAAGTGTCAAGTAATGGGAGAGTTTAGGTGTTTTATTTGCATGGTTTTAACAAGAACACCTCACCTTGTACTATTCTTAATCCACTTGCATCTTGTTTGGTTTCACACTACTTCTATTGATTTGTTGCACTTAATAATCTTGCATGGTATTTAATCTTGTCATGTGTTCAATCTATAATCCAATATTAAATCCAACATTCCTTGTTTATTCTCTCTTTATCTCTGGAAACGTCCTCCCGATTTTCTCAAGTATTCTCTATTCCTCACCTCTAGGGTTTCATCCTCAATCCCATTTTCCTCTCATAATATATATCCCTCCTTGGACTTCTCATATCCAATATCCTCAATTAATAATCCAATTATTATATCCCTGACTCCTCTGTCAAAATTGGAATAAAATAAAGTTTGGATTCTCTGAATTCCGATCGTCTTTACATACACTTATTTACTCCATGGGTCACTAGTACGACTTCGGAATATCCATTCTACGTCTCGTACATAGGTGACATGAAAACTTTTCCTAATCCTCAAAATTATTATTCATCCACCAAATTACTATTCACGTATGACAACACTATTCACGTATATACCTATTCTTAATAATAAAAGTTTTAATTCTACCGAAAATTTGGGTTCTTACAATCTTCCCTCCTTAAAAGGATTCCGTCCTCGGAATCAACGCAGGTAACAACTAAGGTTAATTGTCTCGTACTCTACTAGTCAATATATTCGCCTTACCCGTACTATGCTTTCTACTTCCAGTTATACATTCTCATATTATAACGCTATTCCATCTCCGATAACCCTCTTATTCCTTAACATGCCTCTATTTTTACACTAACTCATCATTAATCTATGCATTCCCAAAATTTAAGAAACTGTGTACCTGGCGCCTCGTTCCTCTCCTTTAAGCCATCGGCCAATGTCATATTAAAAACTCTAGCGGTTTGTCGGTTGCTATTAACTCCACTGCTTTGTCGCGATGTCGCGGGTCCCGCTGTCGACACTCTACAATCTCTAGAGATGTGGCCCTCCTTTCCACATTTGAAGCAAACCACTCCCCTCCTGGGACAATTCATCTTCTGATGCCCCTCCTGACCACAGTTATAACACTTAACTTGGTTGCAAACTCCCAGATGCTTCTTTCCACACACCTCACAGTCCGGCAGCGGTGGTCCTGACTGCCTAAACTGGCTCCCATTTCCTTGTTGTCCCACTTGTACACTAGCCATACTTTCTGCTGGGTTAAACCCCCCGGACCTCCCAGCCTTAAATCCAGACCTCCTACCATACTGGTTCTGAAATGCTCCACTGGCCTGACTTCCTCCCCAACTCTCCGCTTTTCTCTTCTTCCCTTCATTCTCCTTGGGATCAAAATTACTCCCTGCTTCTACCACTTCTGCCTTGTTCACCACCTTAACATACTCAGTAAGCTCAAAAACAGCTACTCTAGTTTGTATCCACGGTTTCAACCCATGCTGAAACCTCCTCGCCTTCTTCTTGTCGGTATCCACGAAATGTGGTACAAACCTAGCTAGCTCCGTAAACTCCTTCTCATACTCAGCTACTGTCTTATTATTCTGTTTCAGCTCCAAAAACTTTATCTCCATCCTGCCCTCCATATGCTCAGGAAAGTACTTCTCCAAAAACAACTCAGTGAATCTCGCCCAGGTTACTACCCCTTCAGGTTCCATTGCTTCCTTAGACTCCCACCAATAATTTGCCTCCTCTTTCAGCAAATAGGTGGCAAAGATCGTCTTCTGCGCATCTTCCACTCCTATAATCTTAAAGGATTTCTCCATCTCTTTCAGCCATGACCTCGCCTCTACTGGTTCACCGAACCCCTTAAACTCAGGTGGTTGGATTGACTTAAAAGCCTTGAAAGCTGCTGCAGTCTGGTTCCCTACATTAGGTCTAGGATCCTGGTGGCCACGGTCTAGGGTTTGCCTCAACAAATCCAAAAGTTGGTTCATTCCTTGCTGGTTCTGGTTGTTATTCTGGTTATCTCCTTGGTTGTTATCCCCTCCTGTATTTCCTCCACCTCCAATTGATTCTTCATCAGGGTTAGCCCCCGCGTTCCTTCTAGGCGGCATTCTCCTATAATAAAAGAAAACTTAATAAATCAGTCGGTTCAATGAAACTACATACTCATGAAACACTTATTTACGAAGCAAACAGTATATACACATGCACATAAATATATATAAATGCATTTGCAACTACACATATATATATCTACGGATCCATATAACTTTTAACTCCTTCAATAATCATGGATACACATTTTTCTCGTCCCAACTGATTCTACTACTGGTCTGGGCCATCATGCCTCTACCCTAACTACCCCTTAAGGTTCTACTACCGAACTTCCATCTCGGTCTCTCGGTTTCTAAAACTCTTGTTCTAAGGTTTATAACCTATCGCTCTGATACCATTACTGTAACACCCCCAAATTCCCTACCGGAATCTAGGTTGTCACACCTCTTGCGGAATATACAATCACCTGCTCATAATATAATCTACAACAATATTCTTAATAGACTCCACAATTACTCCACGGGTTATAGTCTTAGAACAAGCATTCCATAAATCAAAGGTTAATACAACACAAGTTCATCTACTAGAATTTCTGAATGTTATTACAATTCCAAAATACTAGATAACAAAATACTAAACCACTACTCTTCAGCTTCCACCTTACTTAGATACTACAAGGCCACCGCGCTGAATCAGTAGTTCGTCGCTTTCCCCTTGCCTCGATTGGCCATACTTGAGTTAGCCCTGGATGCCGCTGCTTAACAATATATAAAATAACAAGAATGAGCCAAAGAATGCCCAGCAAGGTTATAACTATCCCCTATTCCCAACAATTCACACAAAATATTACTAAACCGCTCTACAAGAACTTTTCCCCTCATACGGATATATATTTATTTTGAAAAGAGATTTATCTCGAAATTTTAATACCCAAATGATGGAATAAATACATCTCAATAACTTCTCCATATTACTCAACGGTAACATGATAATTGCTCAAACTCCTCAATATAATAATATAATATAATAATTTCTCAGATCGATACCCTAGTTAATCCGAACCACAAAGGCATCGGTTAATAGCTAGAGAATCAATGATTGGACTTTTCCTCGAACGCTGCATCAAGTAATGGATGATCAATCCATTGTCACATCTCAATTTTTCTATCGATAGAAAGGACAGTCGACGTCTCGAACCATCCAATAATATTCCTCATAAGGATGAGTCGACAGACTCGGACCCTCACCCTTAGTTGGGCCGGTGCGTTACTCCGGTCACTTTCATCAATTTATGTGCCGAGCCGGCCCTGTCCCGGTCTCGTACGCACTTTCATCGATTTATGTGCTGAGCCGGCCCTGTCCCGGTCTCTTACGCACTTTCAGTCCAGGATATTAGGTGTCGGAATCTTCGATCACCTTTAACAACAAATAGCTTAGGCGTCACGGTGAAATAACACGTGCACCTTTATTTATTTTGAAACGAATTAATACTCCAATATCGTTCAGAAACAATGAACGATATACACCTCCAATAATTTGGTTCTCCTTCCGAATGAGTGGAGGAAAATATTTATGAAAGATTGTTCTGACTATGAATCCAGAATGAAGGACCCATGTCAGTATATATAAATATATACATAACTCCACCCTTAAATAACAGTAAATATATAGTATGAAGATATTATTAATACGCCTTTATTATCTCCTCTTCGAGTACGAATGAAGTAACTCGATAAACGTCCCACAATACGGACCATCTCATGAACTAAAATAGAACATCTAGCATAATAATATTATTCAAGTAACAGCTCAAAAATAATATATATATATATATATATATATATATATATATATATATATATTGCAAGAAGAAAACATCTCTAAAAGTAATCACCTCGATAGAATAATTTGTAAATCAACATTGATATTTCTCCGGACAAAGTTGTTTTAAGAAAACATTTTTTTGAAAATAATATTCTTCTAATTAAATAAATCTAATTAGACGAATAAGGTTCATTTAATCAGTAAATGCTACCCAAGTATCTACTTGATTAATAAACGCTAGATTATTGGTGATGTTTCCTTTAGGTTCATTATTGCGAAATTCTTTAAAATCTTTGTCCGGGTTTTTGAAGAAAATCCAACTCCTCACTACTTCGTATTCACTATTTACTCCTCATGTTACATCATCTAAAGGGAAACGTAAGTTACTCCTAACCATACTTCCCTTATCTCCTCAATATAATAATTCACATATAACTACCATTACGAACATTTTATAACACAAAACATCTCTACTCTGAATGATAGAGTAAGAGTTAGTATACTTGCCTGGTACTCCTGATGCAGAAACGGCTGGTAGCGGGGTCCGACAATCTAAATAAAGTCAAGAAAACATGCTATTAATCCCCTATACAATCCAATAATAGTCCAACACTTAGACACTTAAGTCAATCAAAACAAAGCACTAAGGGGTCCCTCTAGACTCGTCTAAGTCCATGTTATACTTAACCATTTTTAACCTCGTTCTTTACACCAATATGTTGCCTTGATAATTCTTAACAAGTTTCATGTTTTAGTCGACTCGAAATTCCTCTTTTAACTCAGCCAAAGCGGATGGTCAAGTAGCACCTCTAGAGTTGACTTTCCTGAGATTCACTATTCCGTGACTCGCACTCCAACACTTTTAATAAATCACCGGGAATGTATTTAAATACGAAACCACCTCTAAAATCACCTTTGGTATTTGTAATATTTATCATAAAAGTTTCGATTCAAATCTACGGGTCTAGGCAGGGGAATTGTATTTTTGAAGTTCAGTCAACTACGGGTTTTACTATTTGCACCTCTTTCACTAAAATGTTCATAACTCGATAACCGTTAACCCAAATGACGCACCGTTTTCGCGTACACGATCTAGGGAATGTCTAGAAGGTAACTAACTCAAAACTTGGCTCTGGTCAGAAGGCTCATTTTTCGGAATTTTCAAAACAGGGCAGTGGCTATGCAGTGAGTCTTATGGTCTTTCTAAGGGGTTTTCCACTTGCGCAATCTCGGCTTACGCCCTTTTTATAAAATCGAAAAATAATCTTTTTAACTCGAAACCTTCGTACAAACCTTTCTAACTGACCTTAGTATTTATCCTCAAAATATCATACTCTAATTCAATTTTTTAAGGGTCTCAAACTTAACCTCAAAGTTGATACATTTCTGCGACATGGTTTCTCGAATCGCTTTCACTAAAACGGTCATTACTCACAAACCGTAAACTCTTTTGACACGATTCTTGCGGCCACATAAACTAGAATCCAAAACCTACCCAATATGGTCAGTGGTTGCAATTTAAACATGTTTAAGGACTCGGGTAGCTACTGTCAACATTGTTCAAGAAATTTGGGCATTATAACGGCTCTAAATCGAACATTACCATTTTTGTAACTCCTCAATCAAGCCATACAAGGCAACCCAAACTCTAATATTACACACCAACACTCATACTAGGCCTCTAAGGGCAGTGGTAAGGTCCAATGACCACCACTCAACATATACACCTCAAGACAAAGCTAAACAATCATATAAATTCTTAACATGAACTAATCTTTACACTAGCATCAAAACTTCACCAAAACTCATATATATAAAAGGTAAAGTTGAGGTTTATACCTTTCTTGATACTCTCACAACACTAACAAAGCTCTGTACACCTTATAATAGCCTTGGGTAGTCTTAAGCTTGCTAAATCAACCAAAGAAATCAAAGAAATCAAGATTAGTTTATGAAGGTTACTATTCACCCTCCACTTTGAGGATTTATTTGAAAATGGAAACAAAGGAGTTTGAAGCTAAAACTCTTAGGAGATCATTTATATGAAATATAGGACTTACCATAAAAGTTTCAAGATCAAATGATGGTTGGAAGTTGGATTTTGAAATCTCAAAACTTCAAAAATTCGAAGTGGGTTCTTCAAGGGGAAAAACAGAGCGATTTTCTCGAATTTATTTGACCACTCAAACGATCTTCAAAAATTATGAAATTAAATCCACAACTTCATCTTGATGTGCAGAAGCTTCGTGAATTTTTTCATAATTTTTAAATGAGTAGAACTGGGTGAAAAAAAATCGGAAAGATCCCTGCTCTGAAAAATCTGATCTGCTGGAAAATGGGGAAGGAAAGAGAGAAAAGTGTTTGGCTTGCTTGGTTGATATTTTTGGTGTTAGAAATGAATTATTAGGCTTGTAAGTAATGTATATCAGCTGTGCTACTCTTCATATTCTCCTTCCACACAAGTGTCAAGTAATGGGAGAGTTTAGGTGTTTTATTTGCATGGTTTTAACAAGAACACCTCACCTTGTACTATTCTTAATCCACTTGCATCTTGTTTGGTTTCACACTACTTCTATTGATTTGTTGCACTTAATAATCTTGCATGGTATTTAATCTTGTCATGTGTTCAATCTATAATCCAATATTAAATCCAACATTCCTTGTTTATTCTCTCTTTATCTCTGGAAACGTCCTCCCGATTTTCTCAAGTATTCTCTATTCCTCACCTCTAGGGTTTCATCCTCAATCCCATTTTCCTCTCATAATATATATCCCTCCTTGGACTTCTCATATCCAATATCCTCAATTAATAATCCAATTATTATATCCCTGACTCCTCTGTCAAAATTGGAATAAAATAAAGTTTGGATTCTCTGAATTCCGATCGTCTTTACATACACTTATTTACTCCATGGGTCACTAGTACGACTTCGGAATATCCATTCTACGTCTCGTACATAGGTGACATGAAAACTTTTCCTAATCCTCAAAATTATTATTCATCCACCAAATTACTATTCACGTACGACAACACTATTCACGTATATACCTATTCTTAATAATAAAAGTTTTAATTCTACCGAAAATTTGGGTTCTTACAGACAAGGACCATACCAAGCTTATTAAGGTTATATCATACTCCAAGGAAGGTAGATCTCTTGAAACCCTAGCATTTGATTTGAGATTTATGAATGTTTTTGATGGATTTAGCTTGGTATGATTATAGTGATAATTATAAGCATGATTATGTAATTAGTTATATGATTTAAGATGCATGATGATTTTGATGCTAAGATCAGTAGCTTCTGGAATTGTGAGATTATTATTATGTGTATAAGTTGTATTGATGCCCGGTGTGGCTTGGGTTGTTGATTGTGATTTTTGGAACGTTCGTATTATAGCCGTTATAATGCCAAAATTTCGTTAATCATTGAAAACCGTGCATCACAGTAGGTCTAATTGCCGAAACTGGACAAGTATCTAACATGCCCTTGTAGATCTTGAGTCGTAGATCATTTTGGAAAAAGAATCGAATCAAACAGACTTACGGTTTAGGATTTATGACCGATTTACTAAATGTAGTTCGAATCCGTAAACGAAAGTTTGTAACTGAAATTGAACCCTCGTAAAATATGTAAAGTCATGACGAATCTTGGTAAATAAATACTAGAGGTAAAAAGGAAGGTGTGAAAGAAAACCGTATGTCAAAAGGATCGTTTTTCGATTTATTAAAAATATTCGAGTCGAGGTTAAACGCGAACGAACCCCTAAAAGACGACTCTATTATAACTTCGGTAAAACACTTAGAAAACGGGCGATAAAACTCGGAGTATAATATTGGTTCGTAACGATCGACTTTAGAACTTGTATGACTTAAGTATGTCCCAAGTGTAAGTACAGTGACATGTCGTATTAACGAACGAATGTCGGGTCGGATCAATGATAAAAGGAATCCACAAAAAGGGGTATAACGAGATAACTCGAGAACGTGTTTTGATTTAAGTATAACTTAACTTTTAAGATGTTAAGTGATTAATCCCGAATGGCTTGGCTATTTATAGATCACCAAGCTGACCCGGGACCCGCTACGACTTCCCCTTACCGTACTCGACTACCAGGCAAGTTTCAATTCCCTTCTTTTAGGCTGTTGTTGTGATTGAATATATATATATATATATATATATATATATATATGTTTTCTGTTATACATATGCCATAGCATGCATGCCTACTTTCAAGTTATATCGTTATGCGTGTTCCCTGATTGTTTATCGGCTTATAAATTAGATAACTAACGTATCAATTATAAGCCGGTTATTGTAAGACCCTCATAAAAGGGCGTATACATCTTATTCGTCAAATATAGACCGGGAGTCAATATTTCTTGATATATCGAGATTACCTCGGAGGAAAATATTTAAGTAAATATTTTCCATTATTTGGGCGACGAATATTATTTGAATATTCGTTCGAGATTATTTATTTAACGATCCTTACTTCAAATAATTATTTGAACGTAACCATTCGACGAATAATATTTTTCAATATTCATTCAAAGTCGAATAGATTATCGATTATTATTCCGAATATTCTTCTAAAGATTGGACTACTAAATGAATATTATTTGAATATCCATTTAGAATATTATTTTATTAAATGAATATTACTTTTGAATATTCATTTAAGATATTAATTACATGATGAATATTATTCTAATATTCATCTGAAGCTTGATTTATTTATCGAATATTATCTCGAATATTCCTTTAAAGCTTGGATTACTAAATGAATATTACTTGATATTCATTTAGAATATTATTCATTTAATGAATATTACTTTTTGAATATTCATTTAAATTCCTTATTAATTAATGAATATTATTTTGAATATTCATTTAAATATTTATTTATTCAATAAATATTCTCTTGATGTTTCTTCAAGGATTATTTGGAGAAATACTCTGATTAATGATATTCTTTCATATTCCTAAATATTCTTTAAATATTTTAATTCAATAAATATTCTCTGAATATTTATTCCATACTTAGGATAACCTCAATAAGGTTTATCTTCTTCGATTATTACGGAAAATATCTCGGAGTCATATTATTATTAATCTTATATCAAGAAAGGTTCTCATACATCATTCTTCTTTGATTCTACCTCCCTAATAATAAGGGAACCTTACTTGGAAAATGTTATTTATCTTGTCGACTTCCCGGTCATAAAATATTCTCTTCACTCGCAATGCGGGTGCTATTGACTTATTAAGTCATTGTGTACCTTCTCATCTTTCGAGGGGTAAGATTGTTGGAACAAGTTGATATTCATTACCAAGCAATAGCTTGGAAGTTATTGGTGAATTTTCCTTTCCAACTAGATACGACTACTTTATAGAGTCTATCAACAAGTATTATACTTGGGGAAAGGGGGACGAACGTTACATTCAGAATCATGAATTCTATTTGAACTAGGAGTCGTGTAAGAGGCCGAGTAGCGCCGGTCCATCCCCTTTGACCCAACCGTTGGCCGGGGAGAGCTAGTAAGGCGGTAGACAAGTAAAGCCGTCAGTTCTTCCTTCTACCGGTAGTAAATCTAATTTGAGCTGTACGATCTCGACTGATCATCAAGATTGGAACAGCGGGCGTGGTGAATACTCCATCATTGGTTCATCATCCAAACTTATTTATTTCCTGCAACATGATTACTGTTGGCAGAGCTGGAAAAGTGTTCATAACTGGAATTGAAATCGTTTCATGCAAGTTCCTCTTTTTAATGACAATGAGAATATCTCGCTTACTTTTGATGTAGCAGATATTTCTACAAACAAATACTTTAAGTTACCTTGTAACTTCATCATTCATATTATACTGGCATCATTTCCGTAAATGCATGGCATATGGTTTGAAAGATACTTTTGAACTGTTACATATTATCGTTCAGTTATATATTATTGTTGGTGGGCTATTGCTCACCCTTGCTTTATTATTATATCACAACAACAGCTAGACCAGATGACTCGCACAAGGCGCACTCGACGCGGGCGAGGACGATGAGACTACCAGAGCTGAAGAAGAAGCTATTGGTAGGATAGATTTATTCTTTCAGTACCAAGTATATGGTCTAGTATGACTTATTTAAATGGATGGCAAAGAGTATGTATTTATATTGAAATTCTTTTGGATTGTAAGAACTCATAATGTGATTAATAAAAATTTGATTGTTACTCTGATTTCATCTCTGGGACTATAACGGGTGTGTTTTACATTGTTGTGTTGGGTCATAGAGATTTAATTTATTTTATGTTAAGGAAAGTTCAAGTGTTGTGGACAGAATTGGAAACCGTAACGACCGGATCCCGGACCCCGGATCTGGGGGTGTTACAGTCAGACAAGGAAGGGAGATGCATTTGCCTTCAAGAAACACACCATTGTGATCATGAACAACTATCCCTACTGTAAAAGCTTCAGCTCCAGCAAAATAAGATGCATCAACATTGATTTTCAGTTCTCCTGGAAATGGTGGTTTCCATCTCTTGTTATCATAACACCTTACCTTGTCACCACCACTTCTAGTATGTAAACAAGATTGAGCAGCTTTCTACTTCTTAAAGTTCTTAAAACTATTTTCCATGGCTATAGCTAGGTTCATCTATTGCCCCTCCCAGACTTTTTTGTTTCTCCAAAACCATAGCCCCCATAAAGCAATACAAACAGTGATAATCTCATCATGTTTTTCCACCTCCAATTTATTTAACAACCACTCTGGAGCCGATGTTTTTCCCAGGATTGTGAATCGCACTAGGTATAGACACTATAAAATTGTAAGTGATGTCATTTTGCGTTGACTATTGCACCCACAACTTTTTGGAATTTAATGAATTGGCTGTGAGTTATCTGAGATAGTTTTCGCCCTAAGTATATCGAAACATCGTATATATGAAGGAAAGGTGCGAAATCAAAAAGGATCAAACATGATCGACTTTCAGACCTATCAGATCTGAAAATATGTGTGCTTGTGTGTATATGAAGATTATGATTTGTGATAAAAGAATTAAGAGTCCTCGAACCAGACAACATTCCCCGCAAACAAATTCCCCAAGAGATTCGCCTTTCTCTCAGAATGGAGAAGAGATGAGATAATAGAGAATGACTGAATGAACGCAGGAGGTAGATTGGCATTCTGTGAGATGATTAAAGAAGAGGTTGGAACACCGGGGGTGATAGTAGTTAACAATGGGATAGCGAGGCCAAAACAGTGATGGCCGACGAGCTCGTTGCTAGACATCAAGAGTTACTCGAATCGGTTGTTAGAATACTCGAACTAGTTTCAATACGGAGTACCCCGTCGACAATAGAGTTGACATTTATACAATGGAATTGGGAAATATCTAGAATTAATAGAGGATTCTGACAAGCAAGTTTTTGTTGATGTATTTCTGTGCAAACAAGATAGAGAATATGAGGTTCGAGATTTGTATTAAGAAAAGGTATCCTCGTGGAAGGAATTAACAAGATTAGAATGAAAGGAAGTTTAGCCCAAGATTCATTGGGCCATCTGAGAGTTTAAACGCGTCAGGAAGGTGGCCTATGAGCCAGCCTCACCCAAACCTGTAAAATGGTCATAACATGGTTCATGCGTATGTGCCTCATCAGTATACTATAGATGCCCGGCATATGATAGAGTACGAGCAGATAGATATACATAATCGAATCTGAACTACGAAGGACAACCTGTGGAAATTATGAATAGAAAAGAGGAAGTGCTAAGAGATAAGGTTGTCAAGCTAGTGAGAGATTTGAAGAAAATCAAGAAGTGGAAGAATGCACCTGAGAAATAGAAAGTGCAATGGGATAGAAGTAACCCCAGTTATTCCTAAACTGATTCCGAGGACGGAATCCTTTTAAGGAGGGGAGACTGTAATAACTCGAATTTTGGGTAGAATTAAAACTTTTCTTATTGTGGTTAAAGAGCACTAATGAATGGTGGTTTCAAAGAACAATGATTGTAATGAATGGATATTGCTTTAAACAATAATCCTGATGCATTGGTATATTGTCAGAATAGAGTAATTCGATGGTTGATGACCTAGATAAGAATAATCTACCGTCCAGGAAGGAGCTAATGGATCCTTGAAGGGAAATGAGTACGTGCATAGTGTTTCCCATACGTGCATAGTGTTTCCCGTACGTGCATAGTATTTCCCGTGCGTGCATAGTGTTTCCCGTACGTGCATAGTGTTTCCTGTACGTGCATAGTAATTTGGTGGATGAATAGTGATTTTGTAAGTTGGAAAACTTTTCACGCCACCCTATGTACGGGACGTGATATGGATGTTTCGAAGTCATATTAGTAATACGCGGAGGAAATAAGTGAATGCAGAGACGATTGGAATTCAGAAATTCCAAATTCTTTTTCGGTTTAATATTTGATCGGACAGTGGATTATATATTATTATAATCCAAGAATTGAGATATTAACTTTGAGGATTTGATATTTTGGGATGTTATTATATTTGATTTAAGAATGAAGGTAGGAAACCACTGAGGCAGTGAAACAAGCGTTCTAGAAACCGCTAAAACGTTATAACGAGATTAAGCGATAAAGCGAATGAATCATGGATTATGGATTCAATTCATATCAAGATTAAATATCTTATATGATCATCAAGAGTATTATATCAAGTGGATGGAATGATTTAATCAAAGATTAAATCAAGAGTAATTAGGATTTAAGTGATTAAAACACTTAAATCATTTCCAAAAAAAAAAACAAAACAAAACAATTAACCAAGCTTGTCCAAGACTCTTGGATCTTGCCCCAATGCATCCAACTCAGCCCACCCAACTGATAATATCAAGATATTAGATCAAAGCTAGTTGAATTAGTCAAAGGAAGAAAAGAGAAAGCAAGAAACACCATATCTCTCCAAACTGCTCAGCAGGAGCAAGGTTCAAAGCAAAATTCATATCTTCATTTCTATCCATGATAAAATCACCAAATTTTAACCATAGCTTCTCCACTCCATGGGCAAGATTCGTTCCGAATTTCATGGAAATCCAAGTAGTATAGCCTAGTCAAATCCATGCTTAAAGTTGGAGGACCAAAATTGTCCAGGTTCTGATCAGTAGAAAGATGGGGCTCAAAACCCTAGCTCTCATGGTTGGATTCTTGTGTTCTATATCTCAAAAGAAAGACCTTGAAGAGTAGAAGGTGTGGTAAAAATTTTAGAACCAAACTCTTAGTTTTTGATTTTATATGATTTTTACAAGATTGATGATGAATAGTGGATCTTAGAAACTTACTTTGTTTTCATGATTTCTTTGGATGATCTAAGGTTTGATTAAGCTAGACAAGGACCATACCAAGCTTATTAAGGTTATATCATACTCCAAGGAAGGTATATCTCTTGAAACCCTAGCATTTGATTTGAGATTTATGAATGTTTTTGATGGATTTAGCTTGGTATGATTATAGTGATAATTATATGCATGATTATGTAATTAGTTATATGATTTAAGATGCATGATGATTTTGATGCTAAGATCAGTAGCTTCTGGAATTGTGAGATTATTATTATGTGTATAAGTTGTATTGATGCCCGGTGTGGCTTGGGTTGTTGATTGTGATTTTTGGAACGTTCGTATTATAGCCGATATAATGCCGAAATTTCGTTAATCATTGAAAACTGTGCATCACAGTAGGTCTAATGGCCGAAACTGGACAAGTATCTAACATGCCCTTGTAGATCTTGAGTCGTAGATCATTTTGGAAAAAGAATCGAATCAAACAGACTTACGGTTTAGGATTTATGACCGATTTACTAAATGTAGTTCGAATCCGTAAATGAAAGTTTGTAACTGAAATTGAACCCTCGTAAAATATGTAAAGTCATGACGAATCTTGGTAAATAAATACTAGAGGTAAAAAGGAAGGTGTGAAAGAAAACCGTATGTCAAAAGGATCGTTTTTCGATTTATTAAAAATATTCGAGTCGAGGTTAAACGCGAACGAACCCCTAAAAGACGACTCTATTATAACTTCGGTAAAACACTTAGAAAACGGGCGATAAAACTCGGAGTATAATATTGGTTCGTAACGATCGACTTTAGAACTTGTATGACTTAAGTATGTCCCAAGTGTAAATACAGTGACATGTCGTATTAACGAACGAATGTCGGGTCGGATCAATGATAAAAGGAATCCACAAAAAGGGGTATAACGAGATAACTCGAGAACGTGTTTTGATTTAAGTATAACTTAACTTTTAAGATGTTAAGTGATTAATCCCGAATGCCTTGGCTATTTATAGATCACCAAGCTGACCCGGGACCCGCTACGACTACCCCTTACCGTACTCGACTACCAGGCAAGTTTCAATTCCCTTCTTTTAGGCTGTTGTTGTGATTGATTGAATATATATATATATATATATATATATATATATATATATATATATATATATATGTTTTCTGTTATACATATGCCATAGCATGCATGCCTACTTTCAAGTTATATCGTTATGCGTGTTCCCTGATTGTTTATCGGCTTATAAATTAGATAACTAACGTATCAATTATAAGCCGGTTATTGTAAGACCCTCATAAAAGGGCGTATACATCTTATTCGTCAAATATAGACCGGGAGTCAATATTTCTTGATATATCGAGATTACCTCGGAGGAAAATATTTAAGTAAATATTTTCCATTATTTGGGCGACGAATATTATTTGAATATTCGTTCGAGATTATTTATTTAACGATCCTTACTTCAAATAATTATTTGAACGTAACCATTCGACGAATAATATTTTTCAATATTCATTCAAAGTCGAATAGATTATCGATTATTATTCTGAATATTCTTCTAAAGATTGGACTACTAAATGAATATTATTTGAATATCCATTTAGAATATTATTTTATTAAATGAATATTACTTTTGAATATTCATTTAAGATATTAATTACTTGATGAATATTATTCTAATATTCATCTGAAGCTTGATTTATTTATCGAATATTATCTCGAATATTCCTTTAAAGCTTGGATTACTAAATGAATATTACTTTATATTCATTTAGAATATTATTCATTTAATGAATATTACTTTTTGAATATTCATTTAAATTCCTTATTAATTAATGAATATTATTTTGAATATTCATTTAAATATTTATTTATTCAATAAATATTCTCTTGATGTTTCTTCAAGGATTATTTGGAGAAATACTCTGATTAATGATATTCATTCATATTCCTAAATATTCTTTAAATATTTTAATTCAATAAATATTCTCTGAATATTTATTCCATACTTAGGATAACCTCAATAAGGTTTATCTTCTTCGATTATTACGGAAAATATCTCGGAGTCATATTATTATTAATCTTATATCAAGAAAGGTTCTCAGACATCATTCTTCTTTGATTCTACCTCCCTAATAATAAGGGAACCTTACTTGGAAAATGTTATTTATCTTGTCGACTTCCCGGTCATAAAATATTCTCTTCACTCGCAATGCGGGTGCTATTGACTTATTAAGTCATTGTGTACCTTCTCATCTTTCGAGGGGTAAGATTGTTGGAACAAGTTGATATTCATTACCAAGCAATAGCTTGGAAGTTATTGGTGAATTTTCCTTTCCAACTAGATACGACTACTTTATAGAGTCTTATCAACAAGTATTATACTTGGGGAAAGGGGGACGGACGTTACATTCAGAATCATGAATTCTATTTGAACTAGGAGTCGTGTAAGAGGCCGAGTAGCGCCGGTCCATCCCCTTTGGCCCAACCGTTGGCCGGGGAGAGCTAGTAAGGCGGTAGACAAGTAAAGCCGTCAGTTCTTCCTTCTACCGGTAGTAAATCTAATTTGAGCTGTACGATCTCGACTGATCATCAAGATTGGAACAGCGGGCGCGGTGAATACTCCATCATTGGTTCATCATCCAAACTTATTTATTTCCTGCAACATGATTACTGTTGGCAGAGCTGGAAAAGTGTTCATAACTGGAATTGAAATCATTTCATGCAAGTTCCTCTTTTTAATGACAATGAGAATATCTCGCTTACTTTTGATGTAGCAGATATTTCTACAAACAAATACTTAAAGTTACCTTGTAACTTCATCATTCATATTATACTGGCATCATTTCCGTAAATGCATGGCATATGGTTTGAAAGATACTTTTGAACTGTTATATATTATCGTTCAGTTATATATTATTGTTGGTGGGCTATTGCTCACCCTTGCTTTATTATTATATCACAACAACAGCTAGACCAGATGACTCGCACAAGGCGCACTCGACGCGGGCGAGGACGATGAGACTACCAGAGTTGAAGAAGAAGCTATTGGTAGGATAGATTTATTCTTTCAGTACCAAGTATATGGTCTAGTATGACTTATGTAAATGGATGGCAAAGAGTATGTATTTATATTGAAATTCTTTTGGATTGTAAGAACTCATAATGTGATTAATAAAAATTTGATTGTTACTCTGATTTCATCTCTGGGACTATAACGGGTGTGTTTTACATTGTTGTGTTGGGTCATAGAGATGTAATTTATTTTATGTTAAGGAAAGTTCAAGTGTTGTGGACAGAATTGGAAACCGTAACGACCGGATCCTGGACCCCGGATCTGGGGGTGTTACAGTCAGACAAGGAAGGGAGATGCATTTGCCTTCAAGAAACACACCATTATGATCATGAACAACTATCCCTACTGTAAAAGCTTCAGCTCCAGCAAAATAAGATGCATCAACATTGATTTTCAGTTCTCTTGGAAATGGTGGTTTCCATCTCTTGTTATCATAACACCTTACCTTGTCACCACCACTTCTAGTATGTAAACAAGATCGAGCAGCTTTCTACTTCTTAAAGTTCTTAAAACTATTTTCCATGGCTATAGCTAGGTTCATCTATTGCCCTTCCCAGACTTTCTTGTTTCTCCAAAACCATAGCCCCCATAAAGCAATACAAACAGTGATAATCTCATCATGTTTTTCCACCTCCAATTTATTTAACAACCACTCTGGAGCCGATGTAACCTCTCTCATATCATAAACCGGATCCACTGAATGCCAGTAACTACTAGCAAACTGACAATCAAATAATAGATGTAGAAGATGTTCTATATCCACATTGCACATTGGACATATTGTAGGGAGGTTCACACCCTTATTCTTCAGCTTTATTCGAACTGGAATATTATCACGACAGAGGCGCCAGATAAATATTTTCACCTTGTGAGGTACTTCCAATCTCCATATTCGACTCCATCCTCCTGATCATGCACACCTAGAATTACAAGTATACAGATCATTCCAAACACGATATCCAGTCTTCACATTAAAATGACCATCATTAGACTTGGACTAAACTATTCTATCATCAACTTGACATTGAGGCACATTCGTTGCCAGAATAGTTAACGCATTATCTTTGCTAAAATATTAACGTGCCTTCTCAGAATTCTAGATCTTTGAACTTGGGTTGAATATCAACGAAACCTTCTCATTTCTTCCCTCATACATTGGTAAATTATCAACTCTATAATCATGCTTTTGTGTAAGCCATGGATCTCTGGTTGCTGTTACTGATTGACATCACCTATCACCCATCTAAATCCTCGAGCTAAATATTCTTTTGTCTGCCAGATACCTGTCCATACAAAACTTGCCTTTGTACCCCTACATGCCTCCAGAATATTCACATTTGGAAAATATCGTGCTATAAGCACTCTTGAGACCAAGATCGGGTTGTTGAATGCATCTCCATATATGTTTACATAGCAGGGCTATATTAAAACCATATAGGTTTCGGAAGCCCATCCCGCGCTTGCATTTAGGCATAGCCATAGCCTCCCAGGAATGCTATTTTAACACCTTTATTCCGAGTTGACCCAGAGTTCCATAGTATGCATTAAAATATCTTTCAATTTCTTGAGTTAATAACTTGGGAAGCAAAAAACATGTCATGCTATATTAAGGTAACGATTGAGCCACATTTCTGATTAAGATTGACTTCCTCACTCTTGAAATTGGTTTTGATCACTAACTATCAATACGCTTGCAAACTTTCTCCTTTAAAAAACCAAAAACTTTCTTTTTAGATCTCCCAACTAGTGACGGTAGTCCTAGGTAATTGCTATTTAAAATATCACCATATACTCCCAAGATCCCAGATATTTCCAACTGCTTGTCACGTCTAACGTCTGAGACACCCTCATATGCATTCATGATGCCTTTAACTTGATTGGCTTCCTTTGTAGTCGCTTTAAAAAATAGGAAGCTGTCATCAGCAAACAGCAAGAATGTGATCTTCGGAGCAATTTGGCTCATACGACACCCGTGTAACCTTCCCTCCTCAGCTGCATTATCCAGAAGATTAGAAAGCCCTTCTACATAGAAAAGAAACAAATACGGGGAGAGTGGATCCCCTTGGCGTAGGCCCCTCTTTGGATAGATTGGGCCACACTCAACCCATTAAAGCACACGTCATATGAAACTGTTGTCACACATCTCATTACCCAGTTAATCCATTTGGTGCAAAATCCCAAACCATGCATTCTCTGCTTCAAATATCCCCAGTTCACCCTGTCATATGTGTTATAGCGAAAATTCGGTTCGGGTAATCTAAAATGGATTCGGGTCAAATACGGGTTCAATTTGGGGAATTCTAGGTCAAAATTAGGGTTCTGGTGAAATAGAGTTAAGTTAGGCCGCGCCCTAATTATTAGGGCGCGCCCTCAATGACAAGTCATGATGAAGTATTCTACTCAAGCTGGTTTTTAAAGGGCCATTGAAGAATTCTCTTCTGGAATTCCACTTAGGCTGGGATTCCAGGAGTTATATCGAAGAATTCCCTCCTGTCGTATCTCAGGAGGGGGATGTCCGTCGCAGAAGGCCTCCAAGGGGTTGTCTGGATATAAGGACCCTTCTTAAATACTAAAGGCGCGGCCTAAGGTGGAAAGATGGGGACTTTCTGGTGTGTGCTTTGGGAGCTCTGTTCCTGTAACCAATGGGCGCGCTCTCATTGGGGAACTTCGGAGTAATCCTGCACTTTGCACCCAAAAGCTCTGGATCACCTGTCTTGCTTTCTGGTGGGTGCTTCTCATTCGGGGGACAGGAATGCGTTCTGCACTTGGGGTAAACCATGGCTATACCTGCATCCTTGAAATCAAGAAATAGCTGGTAGCGGATAGGACTAGTCCTCGACGGGGGAAGTTTCCTTATCCGTGAAGTCTTGAGATCTTGGATGAGCCTTGGGCCTTTGTGGTTAGGCCTCATAGTAGAACATTCCGGATGCTGGACCGACAGTCCGAGCCCATTTGGGGTTCTTGCTCTCCAAGAACTACGTATGGCTTGATCCATATAAATACTAGGGTACGTAGGCCGATTGAGGGGTTGGAAGTCGAGAGCTCTAAAATAGCCGCCACTAACCCTATCAATCTCAGCCACCAATTATCTACAGCCACTACACGCCAGCACTTTTTCCAAAGAGAAACCAACATCTAAGATCTTGTTTCCGGCAACGTACCTCGAAATTTGTTGTTCCCAAATTCCTCCATCAACAAATTGGTACTAGAAGGAGGGCAGCCAATCAAGATCTACATCTTAGGAGTAAACGATGTCTCACAATCAAGGCAGAGGTTCTCGAGAAGAAGATGGTTACGATTCTGATGACAGCTTGGGAGATAACCAAGCACGTCATGAAGCTTATGTTCTAGAGAATATTGCTGCTCCTCCATGACATCATGGAACTCTGGCCGCCGTCGGTGGACAGCCGCCCGTTCTTATCAACAATTTTGCATTAATAGAACAGTTGTATATTATGCAAGATGCCATAAATAGTTTCGGGGCGAGATTGGGTTCTGTGGAGGAAGAGCAAGAATCAAGGAGAAAATCTCGGAGTATCCCACGAAATCATCGCCGATCAGGGAAATCCCCTCAGATCGAGGAAGATTCTCGAAGGAGGGAGGAAAATCAGGAAAGGAGATTTCAGCTGGTCACTCCTCGAAGGTTAAATTATTCTGATCCCATTGTTGAACATCCTAGTGAAGATAATTCTGAGCGCAGGTTGTCGAATACTCAAGAGAGGGCGCGCCCTCATCCTCACCGTTCAGGGCGCACTCCTAGTGAGATTCAAGGGGATGAGGAGTGTAAGAACCCCAAATTTTGGATATAATTAAAAACTTTTTATTATGTACTGAGGTAATGGTGAATAGTGATTACGACTACGATGTAACGATCGAGATAATGAATGGAAGGAATGGAATTCGATTTAAATATTTATATGTCTTGAAGAATACTATTGGTTGACAATTTAGATAAGAATTATCTATCTCCTAGGGAGTTGAGATTTGATAATTCTAAAGGAGAAGATTATTCCTATGTCATCCAAATCGATATCTGTTATTGGTCCAGTAGGTCCGTAAAAAGGTTAAGGAACGATTGAAAGAGATTAAGGACAATTGTACAACCCTAAGAGGATGAGTAAAGAAAAATGGATGAATAGTGATTTTGATGGATTTAGGAATATTATGAGACGACACTATATAGAAGTATTCGGAACGGATTTCCGAGTTCGTATTAGTGATCCAGGTGGAAAATAAGTGTATGTAAAAGCTGTCGGATTCTGAAAAATAGTACTTTTATTTTCCCCGAGAATTTTCTGGACACATAAAGACTTAAGGGTTTATTGAAGAGATTTAAGGAATTTGGATTCAAGAATTATTAAAGAGAATTGAGAATGATAGTATAAATAGTAAGATGGTTTCCGGTAAAACCCTAATTAGAAATCTTCGAGATATTCCTTCGAACGATCAATGAATTGAGTAGTAACCGGACAAAGAAGCAAGCAGAGAACCAAGAGACAAACATGTGCAAGTGGATGGAGTAAGGGTAACCAAAGTGACTTTCTTGTAAGTCAACTACAAGTGTAGTGATGAAGTTGCATTTGTGCCAAAAAGGGTATGCTTAATGTGGTGCCAACAAGTGGACCAATAAAAGGGCAACACTTGGACCACTAGCAAGCTAACAACACAAAAGTAAAGGATGCATCCAAGATATATGCCAAGTATTACAATTATTTAGGCATAAAGCAAAACAAAGGAAGCAAAGCCAAGAACTCCATGAAGAGCAAAAAAAAAATCTGCTCCTTTTTAGCAAAATCAAAGTCCAACCTCTTGAACTTCAATGACCATGAAATAAATCATGTAAGTTCCTTACTATATCAACATGATCTCCTAGAAATTTGAGCTTCAAATTCCATCTCTAGCATAGTTTTCAAAAATCATCAAAGTGATGATGAATAGTGTTTTCAAGATCTAATCTTTGATTTCTTGTTTTGTTTGGATGATCCAAGCTTTTTTAAGGTGTTCTAAGGATTGATCAAGGTTTATTAAGGTCTTACATACTCCAAGGAAGGTATAAACTTCAAGAACCCTAGTCTTTTATTTGAGTTTTAATGGAGTTTTAGATGAGATTTGATAATGTTTATGGCTTGTATTCATGATTTAGAACATGTATGTTGTGTGGGTGTTATAAAACGATTAATATATGTTTTGTGGCTCCAAGACCTGTTGAGACAGTGAGGGAGATGATAAATAGTGCCCATGAGTGTTGGTGGTGGATTGAATGATTATTTGGAGGGTTTTGATTTTGGAAATATCCGAGTTATAGCCGTCGTAATGCTGAAATTTCATAAACTCTTAAAATTTGAGCATAACAATTAGGATAGATGCCTGACCTTAGTGATATTATAGACTGACCTTATAGTTCTCGAGTCATAGATCGTTGTGGCGTAAGAATCGAAACATTCCGACTTACGGTTTAGGAGTTATGGTCAAATTACGAAAAGTAGTTCGAAACCGTAAACGAGAATTCGTAACTGAAATTGAACCCTCGTAAAATACGTAAGTCAGTGGCGAATCTTGGTAATTAAATACTATAGGTAAAAAGGAAGGTGTGAGAGAAAACCTCATGTGAAACGGATCGTTTTCCGATTTTATAAAAATGTTGGAATCAAAGTTAAACGCGAACGAACCCCTAAAAACCCGCTTGATTATAACTTTGGTAAAACACTTAGAAAACGGGTGATAAAACTCGGAGTATAATATTGATTCGTAACGATCGACTTTAGAACTTGTATGACTTAAGTATGTCCCAAGTGTAAGTACAGTGACATGTCGTATTAACGAACGAATGTCGGGTCGGATCGATGATAAAAGGAATCCACTAAAAGGGGTATAACGAGATAACTCGAGAACGTGTTTCGATTTAAGTATAACTTAACTTTTAAGATGTTAAGTGATTAATCCCGAATGCCTTGGCTATTTATAGATCACCAAGCTGACCCGGGACCCGCTACCACTACCCCTTACCATACTCGACTACCAGGCAAGTTTCAATTCCCTTCTTTTAGGCTGTTGTTGTGATTGAATATATATATATATATATATATATATATATATATATATATATATATATATATATATATATATATATATGTTTTCTGTTATACATATGCCATAGCATGCATGCCTACTTTCCAGTTATATCGTTATGCTTGTTCCCTGATTGTTTATTGGCATATAAATTAGATAGCTAACGTATCAATTATAAGCCGGTTATTGTAAGACCCTCATAGAAGGGCGTATACATCTTATTCATCAAATATAGACCGGGAGTCAATATTCCTTGACATATCGAGATTACCTCGGAGGAAAATATTTAAGTAAATATTTTCCATTATTTGGGCGACGAATATTATTTGAATATTCGTTTGAGATTATTTATATAACGATCCTTACTTCAAATAATTATTTGAACGTAACCATTCGACGAATAATATTTTTCAATATTCATTCAGAGTCGAATAGATTAGCGATTATTATTCCGAATATTCTTCTAAAGATTGGACTACTAAATGAATATTATTTGAATATCCATTTAGAATATTATTTTATTAAATGAATATTACTTTTGAATAATCATTTAAGATATTAATTACTTGATGAATATTATTCTAATATTCATCTGAAGCTTGATTTATTTATCGAATATTATCTTGAATATTCCTTTAAAGCTTGGATTACTAAATGAATATTACTTGATGTTCATTTAGAATATTATTCATTAAATGAATATTACTTTTTGAATATTCATTTAAATTTCTAATTGATGATGAATATTATCTTAAATATTCCTTTCAGGTCTTTTTAATTAATGAATATTATTTTGAATATTCATTTAAATATTTATTTATTCAATAAATATTCTCCTGATATTTCTTCAAGGATTATTTTGAGAAACACTCTGATTAAAGATATTCTTTCATATTCCTAAATATTCTTTAAATATGTTTAATTCAATAAATATTCTCTGAATATTTATTCCCTACTTAGAATAACCTCAAAAAGGTTTATCTTCTTCGATTATTACGGAAAATATTTCGGAGTCATATTATTATTAATCTTATACCAAGAAAGGTTCTCAGACATCATTCTTCTTTGAGTCTATCTCCCTAATAATAAGGGAACCTTACTTGGAAAATGATATTTATCTTGTCGACTTCCCGGTCATAAAGTATTCTCTTCACTCGCAACTCGGGTGCTATTGACTTATTAAGTCATTGTTTACCTTCTCATCTTTCGAGGGGTAAGATGGTTGGAACAAGTTGATATTCGTTACCAAGCAATAGCTTGGAAGTTATTGGTGAATTTTCCTTTCCAACTAGATACGACTACTTTGTGGAGTCTTATCAACAAGTATTATACTTGGGGAAAGGGGGACGAACGTTACATTCAGAATCATGAATTCTTTTTGAACTAGGAGTCGTGTAAGAGGCCGAGTAGCGCCGGTCCATCCCCTTTGGCCCAACCGTTGGCCGGGGAGAGCTAGTAAGGCGGTAGACAAGTAAAGCCGTCAGTTCTTCCTTCTACCGGTAGTAAATCTAATTTGAGCTGTACGATCTCGACTGATCATCAAGATTGGAACAGCGGGCGCGGTGAATACTCCATCATTGGTTCATCATCCAAACTTATTTATTTCCTGCAACATGATTACTGTTGGCAGAGCTGGAAAAGTGTTCATAACTGGAATTGCAATCTTTTCATGCAAGTTCCTCTTTTAATGGCAATGAGAATATCTCGCTTACTTTTGATGTAGCAGATATTTCTACAAACAAATACTTTGAGTTACCTCGTAACTTCATCGTTCATATTATACTGGCATCATTTCCGTAAATGCATGGCATATGGTTTGAAAGATACTTTTGAACTGTTATATATTATCCTTCAGTTATATATTATTGTTGGTGGGCTATTGCTCACCCTTGCTTTATTATTATATCACAACAACAGCTAGACCAGATGACTCGCACAAGGCGCACTCGACGCTGGCGAGGACGATGAGACTACCAGAGCCAAAGAGACAGCTATTGGTAGGATAGATTTATTCTTTCAGTACCAAGTATATGGTCTAGTATGACTTATGTAAATGGATGGCAAAGAGTATGTATTTATATTGAAATTCTTTTGGATTGTAAAAACTCATAATGTGATTAATAAAATTTGATTGTTACTCTGATTTCATCTCTGGGACTATAACGGGTGTGTTTTATATTGTTGTGTTGGGTCATAAAGATGTATATTATTTTATGTTGAGGTAAGTTCAAGTATTGTGGACAGAATTGGAGACCGTAACGACTGGATCCCGGACCGCGGATATGGGGGTGTTACAGAAGTGGTATCGGAGCGTACGTTATAAACCCCAGAGATGAGGCGACGTTAAAACAATAAATTCACTAAGATAATAAGAACTCTTGCCAAGTTCATAGTCGGACTACTTAAGGTAGTGATGACGTATAAAACCCTTATGGGAACTCTTAAATATCATGATAGTAACTTAGCTCGATATCGTATCGACGAATAAGGCGACAAACCTTGAGGCATAAGAGCAGCAGTGCGATGATGCTTTATGTGCTGAAGATCAGCGGGTAAATTCGATGGAGTACCCTACTGGATACCCGGAAGAGGTTCCAGCAGATAAGGAAAATCCTGTTAGGATAAGGAGCTTACCCTCGAGGAATGAGGGCTGTAGCCAGAAAGACTGAGATGATTAAGGTATAGTACTCAGAAAAGTGGGCATAAAGAACTAAGCTATTAGCAAGAGAACTGAAGATTCATGTTGGATTCGTGGCCGGACTACTGGAGGTAGTACCAGCAAGTAAGACGGATGGGAAGAATTACTTGAGATCTTATACGGGAATAGATGAGAATCATTAGAGACTTTCATATTAACGAAAAGAGTGCTAGAAGGATGTATGATTATCAAAGGCATCGATATAAGACAAGGAGCAGAGTCCCTAGGAATAGTTGAGAAGAGGCAGTAAGTGCCATATCATTTGATAAATGAATAAGTATGAATATTGTCAATAATAATTCGCCATGAGAAGACAGATGTCATAGGTTGTAATTTATGGAACCAAATTGAGGTTGATGAAGTGGTTTTATTCAGGGAAATGTTCATTTTATGAATGAATCAGTTAGAAAGTAAAGACATTGGGAAGTGATAGCATGATTGGATAAAGTCATATAAGGAAGTAGTAAGCAAGACAATGATCTCAGAACCTACTGGAAGATAAGACCAGTGGGTCAAGATGAACTCGTAATGAGACTACTGCCAGAGACTGAGTATAGGGTTAATTTCAACTCAGTAAAATGATGAACCAGAAATGTTAGATGCATGTGATTCAGAGGAATATTAAATTCTTTCTTTTCTTTGAATGAATTATAGTAGTTACCTTAAGTTTACTCCGACGCGGAATTATAATGGATCAAGTAATATGATCAGTAGTTAAAGAGAAAAATGTGAGAAAATCTTCCTGGAGCTAAAAAATGAAATTGGTAATGACCAAGAGTTGGCATTGCTTAATGGAAAAAAGGAGACTTTGTGCTTCCAACGACGCTTCGCATAAAGGATTATGATGTGTGCTTGCGCAGCACGACAAAGTACTTGCGAATGCATTCGAACAGCGCGGTCCACCAGATCGGATGGCCTTAGTAGTGCCAATTTTGTGGGACAACCAACTCCGACGGTAATGTTCCTTCTGAGACTAGTAGTCAGGTAGACTGACATTTGGTAATATTGAATATCAGGACGTATAGGCATCAGGACGTTGCGACAAGTTTCAGTTTAAAACTGTTGATTCCCTTCTAAGGGATATATATAATTGGTTCCTCTCCAGGGGTTAAACTTCCAACCTGATGATGATTATTTCGTTAATTATGACTGCCTACGGTTTTACCTGCTTGGAGGTTCATTAAACTATTCTTCAGGTTTCGAAATCGGTCTCCTTAATGTTACCAGTAGACGGATAGATTGACCAAAATTTCCCTAATTCTGGGAAGAATTTCAACGAATTTTGGCAAACCTTGTCTTTCTGATTATCAGAGAACATCATGGAAGAGAGTAGAAACTGGGGCGAACCCCGTGAATTGGGTAAAGTAACCGCTATATGGGTTGGTGGACAGACCCTGGTTATCGCGATTGATTGTAGAAATACAATGATGAAGTGAGATTGGACGAAAACAGGAAATGTAAGTAAGAAACCAGCCGGACTGAGAAACTCCGGGATTGACTTAAGTGAAAAGGCTGTTATGCCAGGAATGGTAAGTTTGTGGGGCACGTGGGAGTGATAAGAATAGTTGAAAAGATAAAAATAGAGGAAAGGTGACCGGAGACGGCGCTGAGTAGCCGATTAAGACTTATATGAAGTAAATTTTGGAAAGGTAGAAAGGTATCAAAGAAGAAGGCACTATGCCAGCAATTGCTAGAAAAATAATGCTATTAGCCAACCCCTAAAATCATATATTTTTATTTTAGTGTGGCCAGTTGAGGCCAAGTCACAAAGGACTATCAAGTGACTAGACCAGCAATAAAAGGACAAAGCAGGGTTGCTTCTAAGTAAGCACCGACTACAAGGGCTTCTGATATGACGGAAATATTAATGAGATTGTAGGAATCTTCTACTGAACCCTTTGCAACCCATGTTTGGATTGGGAATTTACTAGACTTTTGGAATGGGGTCACCCGTACTAAAGTGATTCATGTGTATATGATCGTCCAAGATTACGAAAAAAAAATGGAAGTATAATGACTTGAGATGTATGATGTTAGGGTATCATGAATACCATGAATATATTATGACTAAGGAAAGTAAACAACGAAGGTTTATGAAGAGAGTATAGAAATGGTCAGAGATGGATCAGTATGCTGTAGAAATTTTGTCTAAGGCAAGTACCTTTGAGAAGAACGATGAGTACTAAAAGATTCACGTTGAACTCGACCAATATCTTCCAAAACATCCTTACTACCATTACCAAGTTCTGTAAGAGAGCAGATAGGCATACATTGCCTTTTGGAAGGCCAAATAGGCTGATAACTATCTGAAAGAAGAGGGTGACATTAAGTTACCAATCGATTATCAAATGAGAATGATTGAAAAGACACCCTTATTAGGGATACATGATCTGATTGCCAAATATAGGATGCAAGAATTCCTTGGCAGTTGAATTAAGGATACGATATCCATAAATTAAGACAAACCCTGGGGAATGCATAAGGGATGGCATTAACCCTAATAAAGACATTATGAATTCAGATGATATGAGTTGGACTTGCTAAGGCAACAATGACCGGTAAGGATTATTAAAAAGAGTTCTGGAAAGGACATAGATAGAATTATTAGAGTATTGATCAATGACGTTTTGATATACCATGTACCTAGAAAATACAGGAGGAATGATGAGGACGACCTAGGAAACCTTACAAGGAAAAGTTAATATTCTGAGTTTCCAACCAGAAGTTTGGAAGAGAATGTAAGACACAATAACAATAATGCCAGATGAGGCATGTATGAAACCATGATGAGGTATGGATGGAACCAAAGAAGGTTGAGATTATCCTAGTACAATAAAGAACTAAGAAAAGAAATATCCTAGGCATGATTGAGGGTAACTTTGATAAAATTCCCACGGGAAGGTGGAAGCAATGACTTATGGAAAAAGACTGATAGTTATATTTTTCTCCTTTAGCAGAGCATTAAGGGAGAATGCTTTCACCCAACAGTGATGAGAATGAGGTAGAAAAATTTGAACTGAAATGTATCCGGAGAACAAGGATTTCGAGAAATTAGCATTATCAGGAAAGGCCAATGAGGTGGTCGACAGTCTAAGTATAGAGGAATAATTATAAATGTTCATACCGAAGAAACAGAATGATATTTGGAAGGACCTTGAAGGTCATATCAGAGTGGAGGAATTTACATTCCTTCTGATGATTGTGCAAGAATCGACGGTAATAGTAGTTTAAGTAAAGATTCGATTCCTGATGGGTCTTAAGCATATTACGTACCTTAGAAGGTCCCGTTTTGAGGCAAACTGGGACCATGATACAAAATTGACAAAGTAAACCGTTAAGTTTCCAGTCTTTTATGGAAGCTGCATGAGTGGTAGTTTCATCAACCTGACATAGCTGCGATGCTTGAAACTCTTCTGCAATTTTATCTACTTCATGTAATATCTACATCAAGTTCAGGAAGTGTTCCTTATGGATAAGGAATAGTGATTACTTTGTCTCCCTAAAGGATTGAAACCCGTATGGTTAGCTATTAACGCACTACGTAAATAACAAGCAATGGCGATTCTTCTAAGAAAGTAGATGACAACGTAAAGATAAATAAAGTGCTGCTATTGATAAGCTAAATGGCACGTTGGTGAATGACAAGCAAGTTTGTGTTACTGTACTTCTGCACAAACAAGATAGAGAATATGAGGTTGATGATTCATGATGCTAAATGTATTCCCGTAAAAAGAATTAAGGGCAGTTAAGCCCGAGATTTGTTGGGCCATCTGAGAGTTTAAAAGTGTTCGGAAGGTGGCATTCGAGCCAGCTCTACCCCCAAAACTTATAGCACGGTCATAACGGGTTTTCATGTGGCAAGGCTACGCCAGTAAAATGCAGATACTCCATAGATGATAAGAGTACGAGCAAGTAGATATACGACCAGGTCTAACTTACGAAGAACAACCTGTGGAAAACCACGGGTAGAAAAGAACAAGTGATGAGAAACAAGGTTGGTAGAAGTAGATTATATTTAAGGGATCGGGCCAGATTCATTTCGGAAAGTTTAAATTGGAATAACGTGATGATTATAGAGTAAATGTCACGGAATACCGATAAGGAGGTACCAAGTGCAAAAGGTGTCTCAATAAAGAGATGAAGGTGAAAGTAAATAACAGAAGTAAATAAGAATCAGATAATGAGAAGGATGTGATTGATGAAGAAAAGACGGGGAAAGCAACTACGGAATATGAAGCAAGGAATGTTATGAATGGATTAATACATGGGTTTTCTGATGAATTCTCGAGATGACAACCTGATAGTGTTAATATTATAGATATGAAAAAGCTAGTAGCGTGACATGGAATGTTAGTAACAATGGTGTCAAGCGAGAAACTAAGATTTAACCTGAGAGGTTCAAAGATTTTCCAAAAGTAAGTGTTGCTAAGGTTGAACCAGAGTACAGGTCCAGAGAATAGTGGACAAAGCAGCAAGATATGTTGGCACGTGAGGTTACGATCAAATAGTATTGGATATAATTATGATTAATTTCTTCCTTAATGAACCTCTATAGTTCAGAGGTAAATTCTGAGTATGATATTTTACAATCATGAAAACTTTCTATAATCCTTTAGAATTCTTTTGTTTTCTTCTCTTTTATTCATCTTCTTTATGAATTGAGAAGAACAACCCTTTAAGGAGGGGAGGTACTGCTACGTGACTATTTGTCTATGTGATAGAAGTCTAAGTGGAATACCATAACTTGTTTAATTTCTTGTCAAGTACTAAAGGCTGGCCCCCTTCTGTACTAACTATGCAATATAACAAATGTTTAATTGATCATAGTGATCTCTCAATAAATCTTTCCACTTCTCTATAATGATCGAGATTGCGAAGATTAAAGCGATCAGGAAATGCACAGTACGAGCGAGGTTACCTCCGAATTCGTAGGGTGATAGTGATACCAATGTTACTGCAGGTATCAATAAGGATAAGAGTAAGTAAGATCATAACACGGATAGTGTGTTGTACGAAAAGTAGCAAAGTTGATGGAAAAAGAATAAAGTATGGATTGTAGCACTAGAAGATGTGCTGAGAAAGGTAGAACGACTAAGAATTGACCGGGAAGCTAAAAAGTAAACGACAGACAAACGACTCTTTGCTTCTTACCTGATTCCGGGACGGAATCCTTTTAAGGAGGGAAGACTGTAAGAACCCCAAATTTTGGATATAATTAAAAACTTTTTATTATGTACTGAGGTAATGGTGAATAGTGATTACGACTACGATGTAACGATTGAGATAATGAATGGAAGGAATGGAATTCGATTTAAATATTTATATGTCTTGAAGAATACTATTGGTTGAAAATTTAGATAAGAATTATCTATCTCCTAGGGAGTTGAGATTTGATAATTCTAAAGGAGAAGATTATTCCTATGTCATCCAAATCGATATCTGTTATTGGTCCAGTAGGTTCGTAAAAAGGTTAAGGAACGATTGAAAGAGATTAGGGACAATTGTACAACCCTAAGAGGATGAGTAAAGAAAAATGGATGAATAGTGATTTTGATGGATTTAGGAATATTATGAGACGACACTATATAGAAGTATTCGGAACGGATTTCCGAGTTCGTATTAGTGATCCAGGAGGAAAATAAGTGTATGTAAAAGCTGTCGGATTCTGAAAAATAGTACTTTTATTTTCCCCGAGAATTTCCTGGACACATAAAGACTTAAGGGTTTATTGAAGAGATTTAAGGAATTTGGATTCAAGAATTATTAAAGAGAATTGAGAATGATAGTATAAATAGTAAGATGGTTTCCGGTAAAACCCTAATTAGAAATCTTCGAGATATTCCTTCGAACGATCAATGAATTGAGTAGTAACCGGACAAAGAAGCAAGCAGAGAACCAAGAGACAAACATGTGCAAGTGGATGGAGTAAGGGTAAGCAAAGTGACTTTCATGTAAATCAACTACAAGTGTAGTGATGAAGTTGCATTTGTGCCAAAAAGGGTATGCTTAATGTGGTGCCAACAAGTGGACCAATAAAAGGGCAACACTTGGACCACTAGCAAGCTAACAACACAAAAGTAAAGGATGCATCCAAGATATATGCCAAGTATTACAATTATTTAGGCATAAAGCAAAACAAAGGAAGCAAAGCCAAGAACTCCATGAAGAGCAAAAAAAAATCTGCTCCTTTTTAGCAAAATCAAAGTCCAACCTCTTGAACTTCAATGACCATGAAATAAATCATGTAAGTTCCTTACTATATCAACATGATCTCCTAGAAATTTGAGCTTCAAATTCCATCTCTAGCATAATTTTCAAAAATCATCAAAGTGATGATGAATAGTTTATGGCTTGTATTCATAAATCGTCTCTAGCGTAATGTTTATGGCTTGTATTCATGATTTAGAACATGTATGTTGTGTGGGTGTTATAAAAAGATTAATATATGTTTTGTGGCTCCAAGACCTGTTGAGACAGTGAGGGAGATGATAAATAGTGCCCATGAGTGTTGGTGGTGGATTGAATGATTATTTGGAGGGTTTTGATTTTGGAAATATCCGAGTTATAGCCGTCTTAATGCTGAAATTTCATAAACTCTTAAAATTTGAGCATAACAATTAGGATAGATGCCTGACCTTAGTGATATTATGGACTGACCTTATAGTTCTCGAGTCATAGATCGTTGTGGCGCAAGAATCGAAACATTCCGACTTACGGTTTAGGAGTTATGGTCAAATTACGAAAAGTAGTTCGAAACCGTAAACGAGAATTCGTAACTGAAATTGAACCCTCGTAAAATACGTAAGTCAGTGGCGAATCTTGGTAATTAAATACTATAGGTAAAAAGGAAGGTGTGAGAGAAAACCTCATGTGAAACGGATCGTTTTCCGATTTTATAAAAATGTTGGAATCAAAGTTAAACGCGAACGAACCCCTAAAAACCCGCTTGATTATAACTTCGGTAAAACACTTAGAAAACGGGCGATAAAACTCGGAGTATAATATTGATTCGTAACGATCGACTTTAGAACTTGTGTTATTCCCAGATTACACACTTGTATAATTGTAGAAGGGGGGGGTTGAATACAATTCTTGATATTTATAAATTTCTGATAAGAACTTCAGAAACTTATGAAGAGATAATTGCAATGTAAGAATTATACACAAACACATATAAAATCAGGTGGTTAAAATGCACCACCTGAAGCTTTTATTTGAAGAAAACTCTGTGATACAAAATGTACACAGCTGCCGTTTTACAACTCTTTGCTTCTAAAGATATTCAAGAAACCCTAAGCAAATATGTCTGTTTTCTTAACCTACAAAGAGTTGCTACACTTGGTTATATATCCCAAGTTTTACAAGTACTACTGGAATAAGATAATACTAATCTAATTCTAGTTGACTTGCTACTACACTCCAAATACATATGTAGCCGAAAGGTTGTCCTTGTGTTCAGACATGTCTCCTGCACCTTTCTTGTATTCATAGTGTAAATGGAATGCTTCTTTCTTCTGTGTTTCCAAAGTATGGCTGCCATACTGCTTTTTGTATCTACTATAAACTCATGTGATCTGTCAGTCAAACATGTCCTTATCAACTGCTAATCTCCAGCTAATCATAGAAAACAGTGTCAATGATTATCCGTTGATGATGTATACTGACATCCGTTGATGATGTATAGAGCAGTATCCGTTGATATTGGGACTTGAGCTGTATCCGTTGATAGAGTGAATTTGAGTTGTATCCGTTGATAGAGTTTAGTCTTCATCCGTTGATACACTTTCACTTAGACAGAATTACATAGCATAGCTTATTTACAATTGGCTACCCTATTCTGCCTATCCGTTGATAGTCAACATGACTGTGGATAAAAACACTATCAACTGATAACATAGAGATACTGCAGTGTGCTACAAAACCTCATCCGTTGATGAGCTACCTGTCAACGGATAGAGTTATAAATCCTCATCCGTTGACAGCTACAAAACCTTAAACAATTTGATTGATTGTGAAGTTATCATCAAGTACAACATATTCCTAACAATCTCCCCCAATTTATACTTGATGGCAATAAAGCATAAATTCAGGACCTTGATGATAACAAAACATTCCTAAAGATATATAAAGAACAATACATAAATTGTATTAAGCTACAATAATTGAAAAACTGAAAGTTTGAGAAATTTACAGAGAAGTGCTCCTCTAGACTGAGCAGATTAGGACTGTTTCTTTCCTCTCGTTGGCATCACCCTTGATTTTCCTTCCTTGGCAGAGTTGGACTCAATCTGTATTTGGAGTTGCCTATAGAAGGCATCTTCTTCATCTACCTTTGGATTTAGCTTCTGTTGTAGCCATCTCAGGTATTGAGAACTAGCCTTTGGCAGTTGGTCTTCTAACCTGAAGAATCTCCTGTTACCATCTTCATCCCTGAACTCCATCATCCAGAAAGGTTGGAGGTGGATTTTCTGTCCATTGTATGGGATCTTCATTTTCCTTGGTAGACTTGATGGTGAGTTCCAATCCCTCCTTATTTGTTCTATTTTGTCCAGTATCTCCCCTTTTGCTATCTTGGAGAACCCTGTGTATCTCTTGATTGCAGAGAACACTTTGGTTAAGGTATGATAATTTTCTCCAAGAACCCTTTGTAGTGGCCATGTCCTTTCCGTTCCTCCCTTGTATACAAAGACCAATCTTTCAGGCAAATGTTTATATTTGTCAATTCCTCTTACTTCTGACAATTCATCCAGATAAAGATTCATGTCAGAGTATTCTTCAATATCTGCCTGATAGATAAAATCATCCTTGTTTTCCAAGATTGGCTGCCTGACAATTGCAGGTACCCTAGCAACTTGAATTGGTTCCTTTGAAGGTTGCTTCCTTGGTTTCCTTTTCTTCTGTGTAGGCTTCTGTTGAGGCTTCAGCAAGAATGAAGGAACCTCAATGGAGTCAAGATTCATTGGTTCCTCTTTAGGTACTATAGGCTCACCATGGAAATTTACATCTGGGTTGAATACTTTCACATCAATAGGTTGTGATGAACCAACTGTCTCTTTGTTTTCAGTTTCTGGAGAGACAGGCCTCCTTGCATGTGATTTTAATCTCTTGGATTTGGGGACTGATTTCCCTTTCTTTTTGAATTTGGGGACTTCCTCAGGTTCCCTCAATTCATCCTCTACCTCATCCAATAACTCTTGAGCCAGCCTTGCTTGCTTCTCATCTGAGTTTTCATATAGATATTCAGTGCTTGGTTGAGATTCTCTTAGCAGCCTTGAAGTTTCTTCTCTCTTAGCTTCAACAAATCTAGGATGGCTGTTGGATATGTTTAGAACTTTTCCATTCCTTATGATTACAGCCATCCATTCTCTTACACAACTGTTAGCCTTCTCCTTGAATTCCTTGATTGCCTTACCCATCAACTTCTCTTCATCATCCTTGGGAAATGGAAAGTCCAGTTGTAACTTGTTCTTCCCATTTGTTTTTGGTGGTGAGAAGGGTCTTGATTTGATGTAGGGTTCAAATTCCTTAACATGAGAAGGCTCAGCATCATAGAATGTAGGAGCCACAATTGCTGGAGTGAGCACCTTCAGAATTGTTGTAGATATTGTTGGAGCTGAGGTTTGGCTAGAGAACAGATTTGATGCAATAGATTGATTGATCAATCTTTCTGTCCTCATTATCCTTTCATAGTTTTCTTCTTTCATCTTTTGGAGAGCTTCAATTTTGGCTAGCTTTTCTTCTTCTGTCAAGTTTGAAAGATCAAACTCTCCATATAGAGGTTTGGATTTGCTGGGGGAAGCTGTGACAATGAATTCTTGTGGATTGACCACTATGGTAGGCTGCTGCTCCCCCTCACTTGCTGCTTCCCTTCTTTCAGAAATTAAGATTTGACTTGAAGTTGCCACAGCCTCTTTTACTTTCTCCCCCTTTTTGTTAGCATCAAGGGTTTGACTAGAAGTTGGGGCTGCAACTAACCTTTCTAGCAGTTGGGTTTGCAGTTTCTGATGTTGAAGAAATTGCTCCATCTGGGATTCCATCTTTTCCACTCTTGAAGTGAGAAGTTGCACAGATTTAGCCAGGTTGTCTTCTTTGAGAAACCTTTGTTGCAACACCCTCTGAGTGGCTGTAGGAGCTAGTTGCTCTAGCTTGGAATCCACAGAGATTTTCACATCCTTGATTTCTTGTTTGACCTCCTCTAAATTGGATCTCTGAATCACCATTTGCATCTTTTGTAACTTTAGGGAGTCAATTGCCTGTTGAAGAACAACCTTTCTCTGTGGATCTGCTTCTGGGTGCTCAGCCAGGGCAGATTTATATTGCCTTATGATTTCCATATCAAGTTGGTGATAGGTGTAGTTTTGAGCAAATGCAAAATCATGAATACTGCTACCACCTTCATCTTCAGAGCTCTGGCTGTCTTCATCTTCAGAATTGTCAAATTCATCACTCTCAGCAGTGGTTGGCAGAGCTGCTATAGATTCCTTAGCTCTAAGTAGAGATTGTGAGGTGTGCACTAGGTGCAGTGCCTCCTCTGCTTCCACATTGCCCTGTTGTGCCAGAATTTGATAGGCAGGAACAGGGTGAGTAAAGGTTTCAGCATCCAGAGAAATGGAGTCAATCATGGACTGATATTCTCTTTGAAATTCCATTTCCTTGGATGCATCCTCAACCCCCATTGACTCACTAGCAATGGCTGCTTCTTCCATCCTTATCTCTCCTGTAGTCCCTTCTCTCACCTCATCTCTCTTTTCTTGCATCAAGGGCTCCCCTTGGCTCACACCTCTCACACCCTCACCTTCACCTACTAAGGTGGTACTCTCCAACTCTCCTTTTGCCTGACCGGAAGAAATGGCCAGCCTCTCATTATTTATCTCTCCTTTTGCCTGCTCACAAGGCAGCCTCTCACTCCCTTCCCTCAAACTAAAAGTGTTTCAACTACTGAGAACTCCTCTACACTTGACACTGGAATGTCAGATATAGCAGTGGTAGAGTGAGTTATCAACGGATAAGGAATATCCGTTGATGAAGTAGTTATAGCTGTCAACGGATGGCTAGATAGAGGCGCATCCGTTGATGGAGAAACACTTGTCAACGGATGAAGGATATCCGTTGAGGAAGGAATAATTATATCCGTTGAAGAGAAAACCAACACTGAATCTGTGGAGATTGATTTTAAGTTCGAGGCCACAGTCTGTGTTGAGAATTCTGGAAGGGAAGATTGATGGTCCAACAAATCATCTAAAAGATGATGACCACCAATTATAGAGTGGGGCTTCTCCAAGAATCTTAAAGATGGAGAATCAGGAATTGATGTAGATATCATATCCACATCCAGAGAAGGAGTTGGTGATGGTGGATTGTAATGTGTATCGATTTGAAGATTAAGATCAAGGGGCTGTGACTCCACATTTATTGAAGTCACATCAAACTGAGTTTGAGAAGGTACAGTTTCCTGTACAGTGTGTGTGCCCTGTGATTCCCCTGTGGTTTTAGATTTCACTCTTCTTCCATAGGTTTTTGAGATTGGGCTATATGTGTCCCTAACCCTCTTGTGCAGTGTTCCTTGTGGGGAACTTGATTCAGTAGTCACACTCTTTTGGGAGAGTGTGACTAGAATTTGGCCTGTAGTTACATTAGCAGTCTTTTGAGAGACTGAAATGGTGGTTGCACTCATCTCTCCTTCCTTATCCTTAGGGCTTCTTTGATGTTCACCCTGTCCCTCACCACTCACTACCACCTTCACACTCCCCTCAAGAGGTTTGGTAGTTTTTACAACAGGTGTCTTTTGAGAGACACTTGAGGTTTGCCTTTTAGAATGTGGTTTTGGAACTTTGGATTTGGTCACTTTGGTAGGAGCCTGTTTGGTCACAACTACAGACTCCATTGTGACACTAGAAGGTAAAGAAATTTGGGGGTTGGAGATAGAGGTTTCAGAGTTAGAGATAGTTACCTGAACAATTGGTAGATATACCAACTGTACTCCTGCATTGAGGTTCATTCGAATCAGGTCACTTAAGACTCTCTTCTCCTGAACAAAACATTGGAACTTGCTATCCGGGTTAGCAATGGATAGCTTATTCTCAGACACATGCAGTGCTAAGAGCATTAAAAATCTAGCAAAGTAGATATTCTTGCTCCTAGTTTCCTTTTTACCCAACTTTGCAGCTATCTCATACAAAACTAATGTGCCAAAATTATAGAATTTATCATTTAAAAGCATACACATCATTGTTAGCATGGACAGGGTAACAGCATCAAAATTGCTAATTTTTCCTGAAAAAGTTTTAATGAAGGCATCACAGAAGTAGCTCCATTCTTTAACCATTCCTTTTCTAGCAATTTTCCCTAAGTTTTCAGTACTAAGGGCATAATTAATAGAATTAAGCATGGCAACAATTTCAGCATCAGTAGGTACTTTCAGACAGTTATTCTCAGGCAATTTTAAACAAGCAGTTATTACATCAGAATTAACCACATAGTTTTTACCCTTTAAAGAAAAAGCAATTGTACCGTCTGTGCCATTGTACTCAGCAGATGTCCACATTTCTTCAATTACCTCGTGGATTAAGGGAGTGGTAGCCGTCATAGCATATGACAGTTTGCATTTCTCCACGAAACTCATCAAAGTGTGGTAAGCTTCTGGAGCATTCACTGTGTCAACAAAGGCCGCGAAATTGTTCTTCTCATAGGTAAACCCAGTGGAGGACATCATCTTAACAATAGGCGCCATTGAAGTGATTGAACTTTGGTTACAGAGAGTTTTAGGGAAGAAGATGCAGTTAACTTTTGATATGCTTGAAAATGAATAAAAGTGAGATGTGAGAGTACAAGTCCGCCTTTTATATTTTTCAAGAATTAAAAATGAAATAATTAAAAGTAATTAATCCATTGGTCAAAAGTAACTGTCAGATAGTAAATAAAAAGAGAATAAGTACAGCCATGATTAGATATACACGGTTACCAACGGAAAAGAAAAAAAAATGTATATCAACGGATATAGAATGAACGGTTGAGATACAGTTTATCCGTTGATGACGTGGATAGCCTGTTACCCGTTGACATGCAAAAATCTAGTAATGTGTTTATACTATCAACGGATAAAAGGATATCCGTTGATAAGCTAATTTTGCCTTAGGCAAAATTTCTGCAGAAAATTTTTCTGAAAGTTTTCACTTTCAGGTAAATCAAAACACATTTCCAGCTTCAAATCATTGAAATCAAATATCACTAGGAATTATGACAAATTAAGCATACCTAGCTCACCTACCAATCTTGTGAATGTGGATTCATCAAGAGGCTTGGTGAAGATATCTGCAAGCTGCATTTCACTTGGCACAAAGTGCATTTCTACTGTACCATTCATCACATGTTCTCTAATGAAGTGGTATTTGATGTCAATGTGCTTGGTTCTCGAATGTTGCACTGGATTCCCTGTGATGGCAATAGCACTTGTGTTGTCACAGAAAATTGGAATCTTCTCAACTTTTAGACCATAGTCAATGAGTTGGTTTCTCATCCATAGAATCTGTGCACAACAGCTTCCAGCCGCAATGTACTCAGCTTCAGCTGTAGAAGTGGAGACTGAGTTTTGTTTCTTACTGAACCATGACACAAGCCTGTTTCCTAGAAATTGACAGGAACCTGTAGTACTTTTCCTATCAACTCTGCAACCTGCATAATCTGCATCTGAATAGCCAGTTAGATCAAAACCAGATTCTCTTGGGTACCAAATGCCAAGGTTTGGTGTTCCCTTGAGATACCTGAAAATTCTTTTAATAGCTATTAAGTGAGACTCTCTAGGATCAGCTTGAAATCTAGCACAAAGACAGGTAGAAAACATTATATCAGGTCTACTAGCTGTTAGGTATAAAAGTGAACCTACCATGCCTCTATAACTTGAGATGTCCACAGACTTTTCCTTAGTATTCAACTCAAGCTTAGTTGCAGTGGCCATAGGTGTTTTAGCAGATGTACAATCCATTAAGTCAAATTTCTTTAAGAGATCATAAATATATTTTGTTTGACTTATGAAAATGCCCTCATTAACTTGCTTTACTTGTAGGCCAAGAAAGTAAGTTAATTCACCCATCATACTCATTTCATACCTACTTTGCATAAGTTTGGCAAACTTTTTGCAAAGCTTCTCATCTGTAGACCCAAAAATAATATCATCTACATAGATTTGAACAAGTATTGAAGAGCCATTAATATCCCTATGAAATAAGGTTTTATCTACTGTACCTCTAGTGAAGTGGTTCTCCAAAAGAAATTGAGATAAAGTGTCATACCAGGCTCTTGGTGCTTGCTTCAAACCATAAAGTGCTTTCATGAGAAGATATACATATTCTGGAAATTCTGGATCCTCAAAACCAGGAGGTTGATGGACATAGACCTCTTCTTCCAGTTCCCCATTTAGAAAGGCACTTTTGACATCCATCTGATAGACTTTGAAATTGGCATGTGCTGCATAGGCTAGAAAGATTCTTATTGCCTCAAGTCTTGCTACTGGAGCAAAAGTTTCATCAAAATCTATTCCTTCTTCTTGAGAATAGCCCTTTGCCACTAATCTAGCTTTATTCCTCACAATTATGCCATTTTCATCTGTCTTATTCTTGAGAACCCATTTAGTACCTATGACACTTCTATCATCAGGTTTGGGCACAAGCTTCCATACTTTATTCCTTTCAAATTGATTTAGCTCTTCTTGCATTGCTAACACCCAATCTGGATCTAGAAGGGCATCTTCCACTTTCTTAGGTTCCTCTTGAGATAGGAAGCTACTGTATAGACATTCAGCTTGAGTGGCCCTTCTAGTTTGGACTCTTGAATTTGATTCACCAATGATTAACTCAAATGGATGATTTCTAGTCCATTTTCTTGCAGGTGGAAGATTTGATCTTGATGAGGTTGCTTCATTTCCATGATCATGTTGATTTGGCATTGAACTTTGACCATGAGAAACTCCCCCTGAGTTTGTTGTCCTTGCTGAGTTATGAAGTTGACTGTCAATGGATGCATCATTTTGCCTGTCGACGGATGCTTGAGAATTTCTATCAACGGATGCATCTCTAATAGTGTCAACGGATGTTGCAGAATGACTGTCAACGGATGCTCCAGAATGACTATCAACAGATGCTTCATTTACAGTGTAAGCATCACTTCTAGTTGGTGTAACAGCTCTAGGTGGATCTCTGTGGTCATGATCTTCATTCTCCTCATCATCATCATAGTACATTCTTCCTTCACCTTCATTCTCAAATTCCAACTTTTCATGGTAGCCTTCATCATTTAGGCCTAGAATCTTTTGATCATCAAACACAACATGTACAGACTCCATAACAATGTTGGTTCTTAGATTGTAGACCTTGTAGGCTTTCCCTGCTGCATATCCAACGAAAATAGCTTCATCTGCCTTTGCTTCAAATTTGCCTAAATTATCTCCATGATTCCTTAGCACAAAACACTTACATCCAAAGACATGTAGAAAAGCTAAAGTTGGTTTCTTGTTGGTTAATAACTGATAAGGAGTCATTCCTCTAGCTTGATTGACCAAGGAAATATTCTGAGTAAAGCATGCAGTGTTGACAGCTTCAGCCCAGAAATATGTTGGTAATCTTGATTCACTTAACATTGTTCTAGCTGCTTCAATGAGAGTTCTGTTTTTCCTTTCAACAACCCCATTTTGTTGAGGTGTTCTGGCAGCAGAAAACTCATGGACAATTCCATTCTCTTCACAGAAAATCTTCATTGTGGAATTTTTGAATTCAGTACCATTGTCACTTCTGATCCTTTGAACTCTGTCTTCAGAACCATTGTTTAGCATTCTGAGGTGATTGATAATGATTTCACTTGCACAATCCTTGGAGTGCAGGAAGAAAGTCCATGTGAACTTAGAAAAATCATCTACAATCACCAGACAGTATTTCTTCTTTGAAATAGACATGACATTTACTGGACCAAATAAATCCATATGCAGCAATTGAAGAGGCTTAACAATGGATGACTCTGTCTTGCTTTTGAAAGATGATTTCTTTTGTTTCCCTAATTGGCAGGCATCACATAGCCCATCTTTGACAAACTCCAAATGAGGGATTCCTCTAGCAAGATCCTTTCTTACCAAATCATTCATAACTTTAAAATTCAAATGTGACAGCTTCTTATGCCATAGCCAACTCTCATCCTTACTTGCTTTGCTGAAGAGACAAGTAATGGATTCTGAGCATGCTGAATTGAAGTCAGCTATGTAAACATTTCCTTTTCTAAAGCCTGTCAATACCACATTGTTGTCTTCCTTGGCAGAAACAACACAGGCTTCTTTTGTGAACTTTACTTCATAGTCTTTGTCACAAATCTGACTGATGCTCAGCAAATTGTGCTTTAAACCTTCAACTAAAGCCACTTCTTCAATGATGACATTGTCTTTTGAAATCAGGCCATATCCCTTAGTATATCCTTTGCTGTCATCTCCAAAGGTAATTCTAGGGCCAGCTCCTTCCTTGAACTCTGTGAGCAGGGTTGAATCTCCTGTCATGTGCCTAGAACATCCACTGTCTAGGTACCATAGATTCCTTCTGTTTCCCTGCACACATTTCAAAAACAAATCAAGTTGATTTTGGTACCCAAGCTTCCTTGGGTCCTTTCTTGTTAGCCTTTGACTTTGCACTCTTAGCATTCTTCATCTTAGGTGTAGATGCTTGAGTAATGGGGTTTGACAAATGCTCATTTGCATGAATATTGGATGCATGCATGTGTGGAAAATTGGCATACATATTATTCATGTTAGGTAGGTTCCATGACATTTGTGGCACATTCATAGATTGAAAGTATGGATTAGACACATATGGCATGTTCACATATGGATTTGAAAAACTAGCATTTTGATACAAACCAGGCATTGCAGGCATACATGGCATTGGTTGAGGTATATGAACAGGAGCCTTGTTAACAATCTTGCAATTAGAAGATAAATGATTGACACTATTACAATTACTACAAGTTTTCCTAGGAGCAAACTTGTCAGGAGAGTAATTGTTTTTCTTGTTGATGCCTATCTTACCATTTCTGTTCTTTTTCTTTTTGCCCTCAATTTCTACCTTTTCATTGTCTGATTTACCAACAGCCTTTATGTTGTGTAAATCACCTGTCTTAGTCTTCCCACTGGATTTGGTTTTGCTGCACTCACCACTAACAAAATTCTTGTTTACTGGACCATACTTGATGTCCAGTTTCCTAAGTTCCTTCTTACCAACAGACTTTTTGTTAGTCGACGGATACCTCTCATCCGTTGACGGTTCATCTGTCAACGGATGATCACTATCCGTTGATTCACAAATAGTCTCTAGATCCTCAAGGCCAGGTTCTAGCTCCTTTTTCTTTTGAGTCCAGGTATCCTTTACAAAAGATTCTATTCCCTGAACTTCTATTATGTTTTGAGAAACATTCCTACTACTTTGAAATTTAGCAATTATCCCTTGTTCTTTTTCAAGCTGGTCTTTTAAAATCAGTTCTCTTTTTAACACAGCTTCAAGTTCACTTTTAGCATTATTGCAATCAACTCTCATTTTCTCAAATTCTAGAAATTGAGATTCTAGAGCAGCATTTCTATCACTTAAAAACAGATTAGACTCTTTAATTCTATTGTTCTCTTTAGTAAGTGATTTAAGAGTAACACTTAAGTGATATAGTTCAGTAGACATTTCATCTATAACACTATTGCATTCCTCTTTTGTGAGCTCAGAGAGATTAGTGGAAAATACCTGATTGCTAGCTGAACTTGCTTCCTGCTCTCCAGAATCAGCCATTAAAGCAAGGTTGACTAACTCAGCATCATCATCAGAATGATTGTCATCAACAGCCCAGTCATACTCTTGGGTCAAGAATGCCTTTCCTTTCTGCCTGAGAAGATCAAAATATTTCTTCTTATAGTCAACAACCTCAGTTGGCTTTCCCTTGTTCTCAGATCTAGGTTTCCTGCATTCACTTATCATATGACCAGCAATCCCACAATTGTAGCATTTAATTTTGGATTTATCCACATAGTTGTTTGTGGAAAAATCCTTGTTAAATGGCTTGGCCATCCCAGAGTTTCTCTTGAATTTCAGCTTAGAGAATCTCCTAGATAGAAAAGCTAAGTGCTCATCTATCTCATCCAATTCATCCTGCTGAAGGGCATTCAATTCCTCAGATACCTTTACCTTGCTCCCGCTTGATTCTGCTCTACCTTTACAAACCTCCCTGTTTGGTGTAGAACTAGCAGTTTCTGTCCTTTCCTCCTTTTGCTCCAAATTGGCAACGAGTGCAACTGACCCACTTTTCTTTTGAGACTTCTCAATCTCTTCATCCTGCTCCATTTCCAGCTCATAGGTCTTTAAAGTTCCATAGAGCCTTTCAAGAGTAAATGTCTTGTACTCTTGAGTGTTTCTTAGAGAAACAGTCATTGGCTTCCATTCCTTGGGCAGTGATCTCAGAAATTTGAGATTAGAGTCTTTAACCTGATAGACTCTTCCATACAGTTTCAAACCATTTAGTAGCTTTTGAAATCTACTAAATGTATCATTCAATGTTTCTCCACTCTTAAAGTGAAAGTGTTCATACTGTTGGATTAGTAGTTGCATCTTGTTTTCCCTTACCTGTTCTGTTCCTTCACACAGGGTTTGAACAATGTCCCATACTTCCTTGGCGGTAGTACAGTTAATAACATTGTCAACCATGTCTGTTTCTAGACCATTGAACAGAATATTCATGGCCTTTTTGTCTTTGTGGACTTCTGCAATATCTTCAAGACTCCACTCAGAAACAGGTTTGGGAATGAAAGTGTCAGGCACATCATCAGCCAGGCCAACTCTTGTTGCTGTCTTCATTGGAACGTGAGGACCCTTGTCAATGCAATCCACAAAACCCTCATCAATAGACGAGAGATGTAGACGCATTTTTACTTTCCAGTGAAAGTAATTTTCTCTATCAAGAACTGGAATCTTCACTCCATAATCCTTCTTAGACATGTTGGAAGTGTGTTGATCTTTAAACTTCAAATATGTTAGAAGCTTGCTCTGATACCAATTGTTATTCCCAGATTACACACTTGTATAATTGTAGAAGGGGGGGGTTGAATACAATTCTTGATATTTATAAATTTCTGATAAGAACTTCAGAAACTTATGAAGAGATAATTGCAATGTAAGAATTATACACAAACACATATAAAATCAGGTGGTTAAAATGCACCACCTGAAGCTTTTATTTGAAGAAAACTCTGTGATACAAAATGTACACAGCTGCCGTTTTACAACTCTTTGCTTCTAAAGATATTCAAGAAACCCTAAGCAAATATGTCTGTTTTCTTAACCTACAAAGAGTTGCTACACTTGGTTATATATCCCAAGTTTTACAAGTACTACTGGAATAAGATAATACTAATCTAATTCTAGTTGACTTGCTACTACACTCCAAATACATATGTAGCCGAAAGGTTGTCCTTGTGTTCAGACATGTCTCCTGCACCTTTCTTGTATTCATAGTGTAAATGGAATGCTTCTTTCTTCTGTGTTTCCAAAGTATGGCTGCCATACTGCTTTTTGTATCTACTATAAACTCATGTGATCTGTCAGTCAAACATGTCCTTATCAACTGCTAATCTCCAGCTAATCATAGAAAACAGTGTCAATGATTATCCGTTGATGATGTATACTGACATCCGTTGATGATGTATAGAGCAGTATCCGTTGATATTGGGACTTGAGCTGTATCCGTTGATAGAGTGAATTTGAGTTGTATCCGTTGATAGAGTTTAGTCTTCATCCGTTGATACACTTTCACTTAGACAGAATTACATAGCATAGCTTATTTACAATTGGCTACCCTATTCTGCCTATCCGTTGATAGTCAACATGACTGTGGATAAAAACACTATCAACTGATAACATAGAGATACTGCAGTGTGCTACAAAACCTCATCCGTTGATGAGCTACCTGTCAACGGATAGAGTTATAAATCCTCATCCGTTGACAGCTACAAAACCTTAAACAATTTGATTGATTGTGAAGTTATCATCAAGTACAACATATTCCTAACAACTTGTATGACTTAAGTATGTCCCAAGTGTAAGTACAGTGACATGTTGTATTAACGAACGAATGTCGGGTCGGATCGATGATAAAAGGAATCCACTAAAAGGGGTATAACGAGATAACTCGAGAACGTGTTTCGATTTAAGTATAACTTAACTTTTAAGATGTTAAGTGATTAATCCCGAATGCCTTGGCTATTTATAGATCACCAAGCTGACCCGGGACCCGCTACCACTACCCCTTACCATACTCGACTACCAGGCAAGTTTCAATTCCCTTCTTTTAGGCTGTTGTTGTGATTGAATATATATATATATATATATATATATATATATATATATATATATATATATATATATATATATATATATATATATATATATATATATATATATATATGTTTTCTGTTATACATATGCCATAGCATGCATGCCTACTTTCCAGTTATATCGTTATGCTTGTTCCCTGATTGTTTATTGGCATATAAATTAGATAGCTAACGTATCAATTATAAGCCGGTTATTGTAAGACCCTCATAGAAGGGCGTATACATCTTATTCATCAAATATAGACCGGGAGTCAATATTTCTTGACGTATCGAGATTACCTCGGAGGAAAATATTTAAGTAAATATTTTCCATTATTTGGGCGACGAATATTATTTGAATATTCGTTTGAGATTATTTATTTAACGATCCTTACTTCAAATAATTATTTGAACGTAACCATTCGACGAATAATATTTTTCAATATTCATTCAGAGTCGAATAGATTAGCGATTATTATTCCGAATATTCTTCTAAAGATTGGACTACTAAATGAATATTATTTGAATATCCATTTAGAATATTATTTTATTAAATGAATATTACTTTTGAATAATCATTTAAGATATTAATTACTTGATGAATATTATTCTAATATTCATCTGAAGCTTGATTTATTTATCGAATATTATCTCGAATATTCCTTTAAAGCTTGGATTACTAAATGAATATTACTTGATGTTCATTTAGAATATTATTCATTAAATGAATATTAATTTTTGAATATTCATTTAAATTCCTAATTAATGATGAATATTATCTTAAATATTCCTTTCAGGTCTTATTAATTAATGAATATTATTTTGAATATTCATTTAAATATTTTTTTATTCAATAAATATTCTCCTGATATTTCTTCAAGGATTATTTTGAGAAACACTCTGATTAAAGATATTCTTTCATATTCCTAAATATTCTTTAAATATGTTTAATTCAATAAATATTCTCTGAATATTTATTCCCTACTTAGAATAACCTCAATAAGGTTTATCTTCTTCGATTATTACGGAAAATATTTCGGAGTCATATTATTATTAATCTTATACCAAGAAAGGTTCTCAGACATCATTCTTCTTTGAGTCTATCTCCCTAATAATAAGGGAACCTTACTTGGAAAATGATATTTATTGTAAGAACCCTAATTTTTGGTAAAATTTTCTTTTATTTAATATCATGTGGCATTGTCAATATGGAACCTTTCTAGTCATCCCTGTTGATTAATAGAATCGATTGTCTGAGAAACTGCGTTGTTGCATTTATTATGTAAGATAAAAAAAAGGAAGATTGTGAAGGCAGGAGTCTTATCGTTAGTAAGATTTATAAAACTTGGGATTTGAGAATGGTTAGAGTATTAAAGGATTTATTAAGAATTACGGACATTCAAGGAATTTACACAATTAGTACTTAAGGAATTATAGGGGAAATCTTTACGCGACAAAATATTATTACGAGAGATTAGTTAAGATACGATACGAATTAAAGATTAAATGACAAGCATTGGTGGAAGAATAATGATACAAGGAGTAGTATTGCATGCAAGTCCCATGCAACCAAGTGGTTAGAAATCAAGCAAACTAGTTAGCAATTGGAAGATGAATAGTATCTAGTTACTTGCTTTTTCAAAAAGAGAGACAAGAAGTACAAGGAACCATGCTTGCTAGTACTTGTCTATACATACATGATATGTATCACCCAACATAACTTTATGCATTATTCAACCAACAACCAAACACAAAACACAAAACACAAACTCTTCCCCCCCCCCTTTGCTATCTTGCTCTCGGCCAAGAGAAAAGAGGAAGAAGAAAAATTCTTCTCCCCCCTCTTCCATCACTCATAAATCATAACATAAATCCTAGGTCATCTTCATCATCTAGACAAGGTATGTTAGCAATTTCAAGCCATTTCATCCACCCAATTTCAAGTTATAAATTGTTAAAGCTTGGGTGAATAGTAACCATGTTGAATTTTCTTTTAGATCTTGGATTGTAAGTGTTGTAGGAGACCATTTAAGGTGTTGTTGAGTTGTGAAAAGCTTATCCAAGGCCCCTAGGTGCTCAAGAAGGTATAAAAATCTCAAACCCTCTTGGTTATGTATTATTTATAATGTGTGGTAGTAGATCCATGTGTTTGTGAGCTAATCTTGGTTGTATATGTATTGGATGACATGGATCTTGAGTTTTGATGTTGAGATTGTGACTTTTATGATTATGGATAATATATATATCTCCATGAGTGTTATGAACCATGAACTAAGTGTATTAAGTGTTGGTTGTGTTGTGGAATTGTGAAAAATGGTTGATCTAAGTAGTTTGTGCTTGCTGAGTTTTGTCCAGGAGCATTGACCTGTATTGTAACACGATTTAGAACCCCCAAATGTTGTCCCCTGATGTCCTACCATATATTGTTGGAAAGATAATTGAATTTAGTTTCTGGAAATGTAAGGTTCATGGCTAGGTGATGTATAGATTTTAAGTTATGGCCGGAGAAGTGAATTGTGTTTCTGGATTCCGGACTGCACTAAGTGACCCCCTTGTGAACCTTGTTTAAACCCCTAAAAATATATGTGGGATCATGAAAAAAATTGAGAAGTTAGGGAATGCAGTGGTGAAGACTACCCAAAAAGAATTGGATTAAAATATGAATTTTTGGATTTTATAAAAATGCTAGAGTAAAATTCGCGCAAGGGAAAAAGTCGATTAGTGGAGCAAAATTCTAGGGTTAGTGGTTATGATTCGAAAGTGGTAACTAAATTAAGTCGATTAAGTGACGAGCGTAATCGAGTGATGACATGAACCTATAGTGGGGCTATAGAGTCATAAGACGAAGTCGTTAAGTTAATTTCGTACCCCCTAAAACCCCGTAATTAAAGAGATATTGTTAAGGTACTAACGAGCGGTTATTGCTTATGTATAGATCGTTCGACTCCGCACGCTCGACCACCCCAACCAAACCAAGGCAAGTTTACTTTTCAAAACTTATCCATATACAAGGACTTTCACTGTTGTGTTTGTAGTTTTCAATTATATCAAATGCTATGTTTATCGAAGTATTGATGCAATTGAGATTGTATAAGTACATATATGCTTGTACCCCTTGAACTTAGATTGAAATGTTTTCTTCGGACAACGACTCTAGCAATAGAGGTCGTAGCGGTCCGTATATACTATTGACCGGGGAGCGGTATATTATTATATCGTATCTAGATTTCGAAAACTCGAAGGGTCATTCGGGGAGTATCGTATACTCAAGTAATTATGTTCATATCTTCGTAAATACTCGAAACCCTATCTTGGATTAAAAGTTTATTTTATCGAATAATTACTTTATTAATTATTAATATTAAATCTTAAAATATTATTTATTAATTATTGTTCATTATTTAAAGACAAAGTTAATCCAAGATACATTTAATACTTTCAAACTCGAACTCTTTCGAACTAAAAACATTTTCGAAAACCCCCGGTCAGGTTCTGCTTCTTGTATGATTTCAAGAATCATCGGTCGACTGATGTCGAACCTCAATTACTCTGTTTTCAATCAAAATAAAGTTTTAAAAGAAAAAGAAAAAGGGACTCTGGCAGGTGTCACTACAAGAAAACAGTTAATAGACATCACCCCTTTAACATCGGTTGCGTTTTTGACCGATGTTAGAGGTCTGTTTTACATCGGTTTTTCTATAACTGATGTTAAAGTACGTTTTAGACATCAGTTGTACTTTAAACCGATGTCTTAACTACTTTTTAAAAAAACAAAAAAACACGCGGATACTTTTTAGACATCAGTTGTACTTTAAACCGATGTCTTAACTACTTTTTAAAAAAACAAAAAAACACGCGGATACTTTTTTCCCTCTAATAATGTAAATTTTAGCCCGCTTTTGCCTTAGAAACATTCCCCCCCGCCCAGCAAATTTCATTTCCCTCTCCTCACTATCAAAAACACTGAAACCTCAGTCCCTCACTCACTCAAATCTCACTCACTATCCCCCAAATTTGAAGAACCCTAGATTAAAACCCTAGATTACAAACCCCCAAATTAAAACCCTAGATTTCAAAACCCCCATTTCGAATCCAATTAGGTCGAACCCTACCTTTCGATTTCTGTTAATTGGTGCTCTTGGAGGCTATTAATTAGGTTGAATCTGTTGTAAGTAAGTATTTTCGATTTCGATTATTAAGTATTTCGATTTTTTTTCAATTAGTAAGTATTGGATTTCGATTTTTGTTTGAAAAATCAAAGTTTGGTTTTTAATTTAAGTTTTTTTAGCAGATTGATTGATTCTTAAGCTTGGGTCATCTCCAAAGTAAGTGATTTTTCAGATCTATTGTTATAGATGTATGCATGTCTATTTTTCTTGTAATTTTTGTTTGTGTATCTTTGTAAATGTAATGTCTGCGCTGCTTCTTGTTGTGTGTAGGGCTCTATTTGGGTCATCTCCAAAGTAAGCTTGGCTGCTGTTTGTTTGGGCTCAGTTTTTGTCCTTTGTAAGTCTCTAATTCTGTTTCTCACTTTGCATGTGAATCTTTGTGAACTTATTTGTTGTTTGATAACTTATTTGTGAACTTCTTTTGCTTAGTTTGGTTGTTTGATAATTTGCTTAGTGTTTTTGAATATATATATTAGTAGTGCACCTGCTTATACTTGAATATAGGTAGTTTTTTTGTGGTTTGGTTATCCACATATATATTGAACATTGCTTTCCGATTCCGATTAGTGGTTGCGGTGTGTCTAGCTAGTCTTTGTAATTTGTGTATTTGTTTTATAAATGATAATTGTGAACGTTTGGGATTTTGCATACTTGTTTGATAACTGATAATTAAATGCAATTTATATGGAGTTTATTTTAAGTGACATTGTTTTATTAGTCTACTTTTTTGGTTCTACTTTTGAACACATATAAAAAGGTGCTCTGTTTGTACCTCTGTTTTTCAAGCTTAATTAACCTCATTTTACTTGTTTGATGCACCTAGTGAACACATATATGGGTTTTGTGAAAGACACAGTTCCTAATTAAAAAGGAACATAATTACATAATTTATATAAGATGTATAACTAGTGAATAATATTAATTAAATAGATATATATACAATAAAAGTTTCTTTGTCAAAATATGCAATGAACTATAGTTATACAACAGTTGTAATATCAAAGTACACAAAATAAGCCTTAATTAGAATAATTTAACGTACTATTTCAATTTAAATGGATATATATATATATATATATATATATAAATTATTACTAAGTTGTCTATTTATATAAATTCCTGAAGAACATAATATGTGACAGAAATGAACATAATGTGAGAGATATTTAGGGAACTCGTGTGTGCACTTATAAAATTTTCTGCCATTTGATATCGGAAATTGTAGGTAGGCTATAACTGTTGCAAAATATGGATAAGTCGTGGATTTCAGCGAATAGAGAAACATTAGAATATGAAGTTGGTGTTGAGAAGTTCTTGATGTATGCCGAACAAAATTGCGAAGATCCTAAGAAAATACCTTGTCCTTGTGCACGATGCGTTAATTTCAAGAAATTTTCAACAAAAATAATTAGAGGACATTTGTATGAAAAAGGTTTTAGTTTGGGGTACACCAATTGGATTTGGCATGGGGAGAAGACTACTAGAGGGGATAGTAAATTACCGACTTCCTTTTCTGCTTCTTCCGTCTCTTCTGCTTCCGCCTCTTCTTCAGAAGAGCATATTCCTGATGCTGAATCGGAAATGCCTAATGTTTGTGAAGCAGCCTATGAGGATTTAGACAAAAAAACATATGACTTCAAGAGGTTCGTGGAGGATGCTGAACAACCTCTGTATGAGGGCAGTGATTCCACTAAACTAGATTCGATGCTAAAACTGCATAACTGGAAAGCGAGATTTGGTATTAGCGATAGTGCTTTTACCGAATTACTTAGTTCTGTTGGGTCCTTACTTCCTAAAGATAATGTCTTGCCGGTTACTTCTTACGAAGCAAAGAAAACCCTATCTAACTTGGGCCTCGAATATACAAAAATCCATGCTTGCCCCAACGAATGCATTCTGTATTGGGGTATAAATGTCGATGCTACCGAGTGCCCCAAGTGTCGTGCATCTCGATGGAAGAAAGGGAAGGATGGTAAACCGAGGATTGACATTCCGGCCAAAGTTATGTGGTATTTCCCAATCATTCCAGATTTAAACGACTGTTTAAATCTGCCTCTACCGTTAGTTTATAGTATTTACAGTTAAGACTAATATTTGTGGTAGTTGTAACTTTATAGTATTTAGCCAGAAAAAGAAAAGTCTACTGTTAGTTTATAGTATTTACAGTTAAGACTAATATTTGTGGTAGTTGTAACTTTATATAATTATTTTAAAATCTAACAACTGATTATTTTATCATAAAAACAGCTTTCATTGGATTTTGATATTGATTTGGGAATCTGAAATTTTCATTCTCAATCCATTGCATTCCAACAAGTTTGAAGTGCTAGAAGCAGCGTTAGTACGGTAATACTTTTTTACCCCCTGATTTTGATACTTATATATATATATATAAGTCATGGATTTCTCGGGTTTAATACTATTCTTAAATAATACTCTTCGACAGAGCTGTCCGATCTTACAATGCTCAAACCGGACGTGTAAACAAAAATCCTAAAGTTAAAAATCTTCTGGTTAGTATTCTGCATATGCACTTTAACTTAGGTTATTTATAGTTTATTTCAATAATTTGGTTGCACAGATCGATAATTTGGTTATTATTGGATTAGGGATCCCCTAAACAACCCGGTGGGACTGAATGTGGGTATGTAGTCATGCGCTACATGAAGGACATAATTGAAGACAAGGAAATGGAATTTATAACCAAGGTGTGTGGTTTAATTTGTGTAATTTAACAGAAGTTTTTTATGAGTTGCGAGAATTCCGTCCTGCAGCTAGGCATGAGTTGAGTGTTGATATTGTTTATGAAAGCAAACGATTAGTTGACGAGGCCAAGTTGATGGTCCTTGAATTTGGTGGCAAAATACAGGATTGACATACTTGAGAAACTAAAAACAATTAGTCGAATTATATGTGTAGTAGATGTAGGATACTATTTTTGGGTTGGCCAGTAAGCCTATAGGCAGGTAGTTGAAGTAAACATGTATAACTAGAGTCTTAGACAACGGAAGTTGGTTGGTTATCACTAAAATCTTTATTGTTCAGAGGTTCTGTTGGTAGCCGAACTTTAGTACTGTATCTTGCTGTGTGGGAGATTGTCAACTGTGTATTTTGATTTGGGATATATATAATTATCTTATCTTTCTTATTCATGTTATGATACATAAAATATCAAATTTCAGGAGGAAATGAGAAAAGGTAAAAAAGTGCATTATACATGTAGTTATAGAATTTAACAAATTCTTATTTTCCACGTCTCCCTATCATGTAGTTATAGAATTTCTTGGTTTTGGTCAACGCACATGCACAATTTTTATGATGTTCTACTCTGTTTAATATTCACAGTGGGCTTCGAAGAATCGGAAGAGTTGTTACACAGAGGAGGATCTTGACGTCGTTCGTTGTGAGGCACTTGATTATATCCAGGGATTTGTGTAATCATCGACGACCAAGTACTGAATGGCTTTCAAGCCTTAGTCTGCTGCTAATATTTTGTTAAGTTTTCTAGTACTGTTAAGTTGTCTAGCTAGTACTATTATAAGTTGTTCTCTTCTGTCTTGACTTGTTCGATCTAGGATGCTTATATGCATGGTGAATATTGTGGATGGATCAGTTTGTTATATTGTGGATGGAGTTGTTAATTATTAATGAATTATGCTTTTTGGGTAAATGTTTTGTATTGCTATTGGGTGAATGTTTTGTATTGCTAAGTTTGGTGAATGTTTTGTATACGAAACAAGCTTGGTGCCGTTCTAATTATGAACGTGCAATGGTGATTTTGATTTTGAATGGTAAATTTTTGGGCACCATAATTATGCAAATAACATCAATTTTAGTCTTTAAGACATCACCTAAAAACTGTTGTCTATTATTTTGGAAATTTTTGGGACCTATTTTACATCGGTTAAAAACCGATGTAGTATACATTGGGAGCTATTTTACATCGGTTCAAAACCGATGTAGTATACAGTTTATTCTGGCAATTTTGGGAGGTATTTTACATCGGTTAAAAACCGATGTAGTATACAGTTTACAACATCGGTTAAAAACCGATGTAGTATACAATTTATTCTGGCAATTTTGGGAGGTATTTTACATCGGTTAAAAACCGATGTAGTATACAGTTTACAACATCGGTTAAAAACCGATGTAGTATACAATTTATTCTGGCAATTTTGGGAGGTATTTTACATCGGTTAAAAACCGATGTAGTATACAGTTTACAACATCGGTTCTATGTTGAAAACTGATGTTGTTGATTTGTATTTACATCGGTTACAGACCGATGTAATAAGTCCTTTTTAACATCGGCCCAGAACCGATGTAAAAAACATGGACTTTTAACAACACCCACCCAGTTTTTCTAGTAGTGTGTGGGAACCGTTGACGAACGATTCCCGGGATGTGTAAGCGGCCGCGAGCCAGGCGGTCCATCAATTATTATTCCGGCCCAGGTGTTGCCGAAGGATGATTACGGATGTAGTTTTCATCGAGGGTGATTACGGATGTAGTTTTCACCCGAGGGATAGTTACGGATGTAGTTTCTATCCTTCTACCGGTAGAGAAGACCCGTGGATTATTGGGCTTGGATGTGGCGACTGATCATCGTCAATCCTTGTCAGGTTTTATGTTTTCATTAAGTCCCATTCCTCCATTTTGGAAAAATGCTTTGACACTGCTTCTTAGGCTTTTGTGCCAAGTTGCTGATAGTGTTCTATTTTGATGAGAAAGATGTTGACTCAATGCAGTATCTAGAACTGCAAGTTTATTTTGAAAACAAGGGCACATATTGTTGCACCTTCGAAATTTATCAACTATGACAAGTGATTTTATATCTGATTGATACAAACAAGTTTAATAACTGCCAATCATATGAAATGCTATATTGCTTACCTTATACGTATATTTCTTGCTGAGCTATAGTTGCTTACACTTGCTTGTTTTCAAATTTTACAAACACAACAGCTAAGCGAAATGGCAAGACCCAGACAGACTGCTCGAAAGCAGGTGACTAGACCCGAGCCAGCAGTTGAGATTCCACCGGTAGGCCCCATTAGCCGGATTGGTTGGCAGCTTTTGTTAGTTCGTTTTATTTATCAGTATGACCTGTGCAAGGCAGTGTATCGTAACAAACTTTCAAGCCGCCAACTTCGCTTCATATCGAAGTGTTGCTGGTAGCATAAATACTATTTAATTCGGTCTGTAATAACTCTGATAATTTTATTTCTGCTTAATCAATGTGGTGACATTTCTGAGGCTCTAACCTGTGTGTGTGTGTGCGGTGTGAGTTTATTGTGGGGTCGATGGCTGTGTTATATATATTATGTGCAAGAACAGGTGTGTTATCAATGGAAAATGGACCGTGAGCGCCTAGATCTACGACCCCGGATCTGGGGGCGTCACAGAAATGGTATCAGAGCGAGGTTACAGTTCTCAGAAACGATAGTAATTTAAGAAAGCAACCCTAATAATAATAACAATAACGATAACCCTAATAACAACTTTAATAATACTTAGAACTCTCATCGAGTTTGTAGTCGGGTTATCGGATATAGCCCTGACTTTAAGGCCCGTGAGGGAACTACTCCTAAACCTTTCCTTTTTTTTTTTGGTTAGTGACCCTCCTTATTTCTATTGTGTAGATGGAGGAGATACCAGACCCTGAGGCTTTCGAGAGAGAGCATGATGAGGCACTGATGCGAGAGACCGAGGATCCTGAGGAGGATATGGGTGCTGACTCCGAGCTTGGCCCCTGGATTACACTGATAGAGGATACTGATGATGAGGATCCCGTTGAGGAGCCCTTTGAGCCTGAGCCTGAGCCAGAGCCTGTTACCCCATCTCCTGTAGCTACTGATGAGGAGAGTGTGAGATCCGGTGAGGGTCGTGTTGTGTCACCCCCACCTTCTCCACAGACATCTAGCCCTGTTTCATCGGACGGTGACTCCGAGGATGACACTTTTGGCGAGGAGGAGCTTGACACTACCCCTGCTACTGCTCCTGCTCCTGCTGCTGCTGCACCTACTCCTGTTCCTGTCATACCACCTCCACCGATGGACCTACCCCCAGTGTCGGGTACTGAGCACGCTTACGTGGTACAGTTCCTGATCCGAGACTTACTATCTGCAGAGGCCCGACTTAACGAGGCGAGGCGGGCACTAGTGGAGGAGCGCGAGGCGCGCTTGAGGATCCAGGCTGAGATGAGGACCGCTGTTGCTAGGAGGACTAGGGCTCGACTCCATAGGATTGAGAGGAGGAGTCGTGATAGGATTCTTGGTTTAGGGATCCGCGGGGGCGGAGTGATCCAGGCTAGGGATGCTAGGCGTGTTGTGCGTCGTGCATTTGCCCGAGTGAGGACCTTGCTCCGCCGCGGTGCGGCCCCGTGATGTGTTACTGATAGCTCAGTCCCCTAGGTTCAGATGACATTAGTGTGTTGATTTTGCGGGATAGTTGACTTGTGCAGTGGTATCCTTTCTGACCAGTGGATGAGTAGACTGACCTACAGATATGTAGATGTGACTTCGGGTAGTATGTACGGATGTAGCCCTACTTTTGTGTAGCCTGACTATTCGGATGATGTATTTGTATTTGTTCCACTTTTGCTAGACTTTGACATCGGAACTATGTATTTGGCTCTAACATCCAAACTTTGTGATAACCCTTGTACCGTACTTATTTAGTTTCAGTTTCCTTAAGATTGCCTCAACTGCTTTACTTTCCGATGCCATGCTTTACTGTTTTGATATACAACTGTGAATATATATACAATTGCTACAAGCCACAAATACAACCATGCTGTTTCAAATTTACGATATGCGATTTCAAATTGTTTTCTACAATTTCCAAAAATGTTCCTACAATCTTTCAAAATAAATTTTTCAAAAAAAAAAATTTAAAATTTTGAAAAATATTTTTGAGGTTTCGAAGTTTTGAAAACTCTTGTAAATGTTTTCGCATCCCAAAGGGATTTTTCCCAAAAATGTTGACATTTTATCTCTAACATCGGATTATTAAAACTTTTGCAACTTCCACCCTTATGAGGAGGAACGATACGCTCCTGACCCGTGCAAACGCTGTCAGGTAATTGGAAAACCCTAACCCCTTTCTTGTTTTATTATCAGAATCATGCCACCCAGAAGAATGAATACTCGAGCTCACCCGATCAGTTCTGAGGGCCAGGGTAGCCACCATGGGACCGGAGGCCACCAGAACCATGAAGGGGAGAATGCCAACCTGAGTGAGAATGAGGGCAACGATCATAACTTGTTTGATGACTCTGAGTATGAAGAAGAAGAAGTTGGTGATGATACCCGAGAGGTAGAACATCCTAGGGGAGGCCCTATGGAACAGTTCATGGAGTTACTTAGGCAGAACTTGGACCGTCCCCCAGTTCAGCAACCACCCCAAAATGCCAATGCTAATGCTTTCCGGAACTTCAAATCCCTGAAACCCCCAGAATTTAAAGGAACTGTCGATCCGGTCGAGGCAAGGGCCTGGCTGAAGGAAATGGAAAAATCTTTCGAGATACTAGGTGTCGCTGAGGAGCAGAAGACTGTTTTCGCCACTTACCTTCTGAAGGGTGAGGCGAACTATTGGTGGGAAGCTAAGAAGAATTTGGAAGGAAGAGGTGTAGTGACCTGGGAGAGATTTAGCGAGCTGTTCTTGGAGAATTACTTTCCTAGGTTCATGGAGACACAAATGGAGCTGAAGTTTTTGGAACTGAAGCAAGGAAACATGACGGTGGCCGAGTATGAGGCCAAATTTACTGAGCTGTCGAGGTTTGTGCCGGAATATGTGAACTCTGAGGCAAAGAGGGCCCGAAGGTTTCAATTAGGGCTAAAACAATGGATTCAGAATCGTGTGGCGGTTCTTGAGCTGAAAGACTATGCCACCCTGGTACAGAAAGCGTCAATTGTTGAGGCTGGGAGTGAACAGATGCAGAAAGAGAGGGAAGGAAAGAAGAGGAAGTTTGATAGTCGAAAGGGAAACTCTGCTGGAGGGAGCTTTCCGAGCAAATTTAAGCGAGGAACGATGTCCCAACCCAGCGGAAACTTTGGAACCAAGAGACCTGAAAGTTGGAGTGTGGGCCAGAGCGGCCGACCACAGGGATCGTCTTACTCTACCCCATCCCGAGCCCAACCCCCAAAATGTAATAAATGTGGAAGGAAACATGCGGGCGTGTGTAACCTGCAAGATGTGAAGTGCTTCAAGTGTGGGCTGACAGGACATTACGCTAACGCTTGTCGCGGAACTAGCAACAACACGAGTGCCGGAAGTAATTGCTTCAAGTGTGGAAAACCAGGGCACCGAATGAGGGAATGTATGTCCTCTGGGCCAGCTGCATCGAGAGTGAGTGGAACTGCTTCTAACAAGGCCCCTACTGCAAGAACTTTTAACATGACGGTGCAGGATGCCGTGAGGAACACGGATGTGATTGCAGGTACTCTACTACTCAACTCAGTTAAGGCAAATGTTTTATTTGATTCGGGAGATACCAAGTCTTTCATATCTCTAGATTTTGTATGTCAGTTAGGCCTTAAGACTGAACCATTGAAAGACAGATTGCAGATAGAGATAGCTAATCATGAAATTATTCCCGTTAGCCAAGTATGTCCAGGTTGTGACCTAGAAATAGATGGGCGACACTTTCGGGTAGACTTAATACCTTTTAAACTAGGGGAATTTGACGTAATAGTAGGTATGGATTGGTTAACAACCCACGGAGCCCAGATTGATTGTGTAAAGAAGAAAGTAAGTTTGAGACTGCCAGGGGACGAGAAAGTAGTGTTTAGTGGGAAACGGCAAAACCAAAAGTTCCTGACTATGATTCAAGCTAAGAAGCTGTTACGTAAAGGATGCGAAGCCTATTTAGCCTATGTGAAGGATACCAAGAAAGAGGCACCAAACCTACAGGAAATCCCTGTCGTTAATGAGTTCGCGGACGTATTTCCGGATGATCTTCCAGGACTACCACCTGGTAGAGACATCGAGTTCGCTATAGACTTAGTTCCGGGTACGGCCCCAATTTCGAAAGCCCCATATCGGCTAGCCCCAGTGGAGATGAAAGAGCTGGCCACTCAGTTACAAGAGTTGTTGGATAAAGGGATGATAAGACCTAGTGTGTCACCGTGGGGAGCCCCGGTGTTATTCGTGAAAAAGAAGGATGGTAGTATGAGATTATGTATAGACTACAGGGAGTTGAACAAGGTGACTATAAAGAATAAGTATCCCTTGCCCAGGATAGATGACCTGTTTGATCAATTGAAAGATGCAGTTTACTTCTCTAAAATTGATTTGAGGACCGGGTATCACCAGTTAAAGATTAAACCGGAAGATATACCAAAGACGGCCTTTCGCACCCGGTATGGACACTATGAGTTCCTAGTGATGTCATTTGGGTTAACGAATGCCCCTGCAGCTTTCATGGATTTAATGAATCGAGTCTTCAAGAAATACTTGGACAAGTGTGTTATAGTCTTCATCGATGACATCTTGATTTATTCCAAGACGAAGGAGGAACATGCAGAGCACTTGAGGATTGTATTGGGAGCATTGAGAGAAGAAAAGTTGTACGCTAAGTTCTCGAAGTGTGAATTTTGGTTGAAGGAAGTTCAGTTTTTAGGGCATGTGATTAGCGAACAAGGCATTCTAGTGGACCCAGCCAAAATAGAGGCTGTATCAAATTGGGAGAGGCCAACCACTCCGGCAGAGGTGAGAAGTTTCATAGGACTGGCTGGCTACTATAGGAGATTCGTCCAAGACTTTGCCAAGATAGCAGCCCCTTTGACCCGACTAACTCGCAAGACCGAGAAGTTTGTGTGGACTGAAAAATGCGAAGAGAGCTTCCAAGAGTTGAAGAAGAGGTTGGTGACAGCACCAGTACTAGCCCTACCTGATGATAAGGGAGATTTTGTGATTTATAGCGACGCATCCCATAAAGGTTTAGGGTGTGTGCTTATGCAGCACGGTAAAGTGATCGCTTATGCATCCAGACAACTTAAGGAGTATGAGATAAGATACCCCACCCATGATTTGGAATTAGCAGCGATAGTTTTTGCTTTGAAGATCTGGAGACATTATCTTTACGGAGAAAAGTGTGAAATCTACACGGATCACAAGAGTTTAAAGTACATATTCACTCAGAAAGAGTTAAACATGAGGCAGAGGAGATGGTTAGAGCTAATCAAAGATTATGATTATGAGATTGATTATCACCCAGGGAAGGCCAATGTGGTGGCCGATGCACTTAGCCGAAAGGAGAAACTCAAGATGATAACGTCAGTGGACGAGTTGATCAAGGACCTTGAGAAACTAGAGATTGAAGTGAGGTTACCAGGAATTGGACAAGAGAGTCTAATGGAAATAAAAGTCCAACCACCACTATTGGAAAAGATTAAGTTATGCCAGGAAAAGAAGATAGAAGAAGAAAAGAATTCGATGGAGAAAATTTTGACTGGCGAAGAAATTAAGTGTGAGAAGGACGGGAATGGAATTATGAGGTACGCATCTAGGATATGGATCCTGAACGTTCAGGAGTTAAAAGATGAGATTTTGCAAGAGGCTCATAGTTCAAGGTACTCAATTCACCCTGGAGGCACTAAGATGTATAGAGATTTAAGAGAATACTATTGGTGGCCAAATATGAAGAAGGACGTGGCAGAGTGGGTAAGTAAATGCTTGACATGTCAAAGAGTAAAGGCCAAACACCAGAGGACCAGTGGATTGTTGCAACCCTTAGAGATACCCGAGTGGAAGTGGGAGCAAATTGCGATGGACTTTGTGGTCGGATTACCAAGGACCAGGACTAATTATGATGCCATTTGGGTAATTATCGATAGGTTGACCAAGTCAGCACATTTTCTTCCAATCAACGAGAGATATACTGTCGACAAGCTGGCGGATATTTACTTAAAGGAGATCATGGTTAGGCATGGGGTTCCTGTGAGCATTGTATCAGATAGAGACCCAAGATTCAACTCCAGGTTCTGGAGGAGTTTTCAGGATTGTGTGGGGACCAAGTTAAACATGAGTACTGCATACCATCCCCAAACAGACGGACAGAGTGAGAGAACCATCCAGACCATCGAGGACATGTTGAGAGTATGTGCCATTGATTTTAAGGGAAGTTGGGATGATCACTTGCCGTTGATCGAATTTTCCTACAACAACGGTTACCATACGAGTATAGGTATGCCCCCATATGAAGCTTTATACGGACGAAGATGTCGGTCTCCCTTGTGTTGGGAATAAGTTGGAGAGCGGAAGATTTTAGGGCCTGAACTGGTCCAACAGACAAGAGAAACTATCGAGCTCATAAGAGGACGGCTGGTAGCGGCCCAAGACAGACAGAAGAAGTATGCGGACCAGACCCGCAAGGACAAAGAATATGAGGTAGGAGAGTTTGTGATGTTGAAGGTATCACCGTGGAAAGGATTGATGAGATTTGGTAAGAAGGGAAAACTAAGCCCGAGATTTATTGGACCTTTTGAGATCTTGAAACGAGTTGGGAAGTTAGCCTATGAATTGGCTTTACCCCCGAGCCTACAGCAAGTACATAATGTGTTCCATGTGTCCATGCTACGACCATACCATACCGACTTCCGACATGTGATAGAACATGATCAAGTGGATCTGCAACCAGACTTAACATATGTAGAGCAACCTGTAGAAATCATGGATAGAAAAGAACAGGTGCTGAGGAACAAGATTGTCAAATTAGTGAGAGTTTTGTGGAGGAATCAGAATGTCGAAGAATCAACATGGGAACTAGAGAGCGCGATGCGTGAAAAGCACCCCCAACTGTTTTCAACCTGATTCCGGGACGGAATCCTTTTAAGGAGGGGAGGCTGTAAGAACCCTAATTTTTGGTAAAATTATCTTTTATTTAATATCATGTGGCATTGTCAATATGGAACCTTTCTAGTCATCCCTGTTGATTAATAGAATCGATTGTCTGAGAAACTGCGTTGTTGCATTTATTATGTAAGATAAAAAAAGGAAGATTGTGAAGGCAGGAGTCTTATCGTTAGTAAGATTTATAAAACTTGGGATTTGAGAATGGTTAGAGTATTAAAGGATTTATTAAGAATTATGGACATTCAAGGAATTTACACAATTAGTACTTAAGGAATTATAGGGGAAATCTTTACGCGACAAAATATTATTACGAGAGATTAGTTAAGATACGATACGAATTAAAGATTAAATGACAAGCATTGGTGGAAGAATAATGATACAAGGAGTAGTATTGCATGCAAGTCCCATGCAACCAAGTGGTTAGAAATCAAGCAAACTAGTTAGCAATTGGAAGATGAATAGTATCTAGTTACTTGCTTTTTCAAAAAGAGAGACAAGAAGTACAAGGAACCATGATTTCTAGTACTTTTCTATACATACATGATATGTATCACCCAACATAACTTTATGCATTATTCAACCAACAACCAAACACAAAACACAAAACACAAACTCTTCCCCCCCTTGCTATCTTGCTCTCGGCCAAGAGAAAAGAGGAAGAAGAAAAATTCTTCTCCCCCCTCTTCCATCACTCATAAATCATAACATAAATCCTAGGTCATCTTCATCATCTAGACAAGGTATGTTAGCAATTTCAAGCCATTTCATCCACCCAATTTCAAGTTATAAATTGTTAAAGCTTGGGTGAATAGTAACCATGTTGAATTTTCTTTTGGATCTTGGATTGTAAGTGTTGTAGGAGACCATTTAAGGTGTTGTTGAGTTGTGAAAAGCTTATCCAAGGCCCCTAGGTGCTCAAGAAGGTATAAAAATCTCAAACCCTCTTGGTTATGTATTATTTATAATGTGTGGTAGTAGATCCATGTGTTTGTGAGCTAATCTTGGTTGTATATGTATTGGATGACATGGATCTTGAGTTTTGATGTTGAGATTGTGACTTTTATGATTATGGATAATATATATATCTCCATGAGTGTTATGAACCATGAACTAAGTGTATTAAGTGTTGGTTATGTTGTGGAATTGTGAAAAATGGTTGATCTAAGTAGTTTGTGCTTGCTGAGTTTTGTCCAGGAGCATTGACCTGTATTGTAACACGATATTGAACCCCCAAATGTTGTCCCCTGATGTCCTACCATATATTGTTGGAAAGATAATTGAATGTAGTTTCTGGAAATGTAAGGTTCATGGCTAGGTGATGTATAGATTTTACGTTATGGCCGGAGAAGTGAATTGTGTTTCTGGATTCCGGACTGCAATAAGTGACCCCCTTGTGAACCTTGTTTAAACCCCTAAAAATATATGTGGGATCATGAAAAAAATTGAGAAGTTAGGGAATGCAGTGGTGAAGACCACCCAAAAAGAATTGGATTAAAATATAAATTTTTGGATTTTATAAAAATGCTAGAGTAAAATTCGCGCAAGGGAAAAAGTCGATTAGTGGAGCAAAATTCTAGGGTTAGTGGTTATGATTCGAAAGTGGTAACTAAATTAAGTCGATTAAGTGACGAGCGTAATCGAGTGATGACATGAACCTATAGTGGGGCTAGAGAGTCATAAGACTAAGTCGTTAAGTTAATTTCGTACCCCCTAAAACCCCGTAATTAAAGAGATATTGTTAAGGTACTAACGAGCGGTTATTGCTTATGTATAGATCGTTCGACTCCGCACGCTCGACCACCCCAACCAAACCAAGGCAAGTTTACTTTTCAAAACTTATCCATATACAAGGACTTTCACTGTTGTGTTTGTAGTTTTCAATTATATCAAATGCTATGTTTATCGAAGTATTGATGCAATTGAGATTGTATAAGTACATATATGCTTGTAACCCTTGAACTTAGATTGAAATGTTTTCTTCGGACAACGACTCTAGCAATAGAGGTCGTAGCGGTCCGTATATACTATTGACCGGGGAGCGGTATATTATTATATCGTATCTAGATTGCGAAAACTCGAAGGGTCATTCGGGGAGTATCGTATACTCAAGTAATTATGTTCATATCTTCATAAATACTCGAAACCCTATCTTGGATTAAAAGTTTATTTTATCGAATAATTACTTTATTAATTATTAATATTAAATCTTAAAATATTATTTATTAATTTTTTGTTCATTATTTAAAGACAAAGTTAATCCAAGATACATTTAATACTTTCAAACTCGAACTCTTTCGAACTAAAAACATTTTCGAAAACCCCCGGTCAGGTTCTGCTTCTTGTATGATTTCAAGAATCATCGGTCGACTGATGTCGAACCTCAATTACTCAAAATCAAGTTTTAAAAGAAAAAGAAAAAGGGACTCTGGCAGGTGTGGGAACCGTTGATGAACGATTCCCGGGATGTGTAAGCGACCGTGAGCCAGGCGGTCCATCAATTATTATTCCGGCCCAGGTGTTGCCGAAGGATGATTACGGATGTAGTTTTCATCGAGGGTGATTACGGATGTATTTTTCACCTGAGGGATAGTTACGGATGTAGTTTCTATCCTTCTACCGGTAGAGAAGACCCGTGGATTATTGGGCTTGGATGTGGCGACTGATCATCGTCAATCCTTGTCAGGTTTTATGTTTTCTTTAAGTCCCATTCCTCCATTTTGGAAAAATGCTTTGACACTGCTTCTTAGGCTTTTGTGCCAAGTTGCTGATAGTGTTCTATTTTGATGAGAAAGATGTTGACTCAATGCAGTATCTAGAACTGCAAGTTTATTTTGAAAACAAGGGCACATATTGTTGCACCTTCGGAATTTATCAACTATGACAAGTGATTTTATATCTGATTGATACAAACAAGTTTAATAACTGCCAATCATATGAAATGCTATATTGCTTACCTTATACGTATATTTCTTGCTGAGCTATAGTTGCTCACTCTTGCTTGTTTTCAAATTTTACAAACACAACAGCTAAGCGAAATGGCAAGACCCAGACAGACTGCTCGAAAGCAAGTGACTAGACCCGAGCCAGCAGTTGAGATTCCACCGGTAGGCCCCATTAGCCGGATTGGTTGGCAGCTTTTGTTAGTTCGTTTTATTTATCAGTATGACCTGTGCAAGGCAGTGTATCGTAACAAACTTTCAAGCCGCCAACTTCGCTTCATATCGAAGTGTTGCTGGTAGCATAAATACTATTTAATTCGGTCTGTAATAACTCTGATAATTTTATTTCTGCTTAATCAATGTGGTGACGTTTCTGAGGCTCTAACCTGTGTGTGTGTGTGCGGTGTGAGTTTATTGTGGGGTCGATGGCTGTGTTATATATATTATGTGCAAGAACAGGTGTGTTATCAATGGAAAATGGACCGTGAGCGCCTAGATCTCCGACCCCGGATCCGGGGGCGTCACATTTATCTTGTCGACTTCCCGGTCATAAAGTATTCTCTTCACTCGCAACTCGGGTGCTATTGACTTATTAAGTCGTTGTTTACCTTCTCATCTTTCGAGGGGTAAGATGGTTGGAACAAGTTGATATTCGTTACCAAGCAATAGCTTGGAAGTTATTGGTGAATTTTCCTTTCCAACTAGATACGACTACTTTGTGGAGTCTTATCAACAAGTATTATACTTGGGGAAAGGGGGACGAACGTTACATTCAGAATCATGAATTCTTTTTGAACTAGGAGTCGTGTAAGAGGCCGAGTAGCGCCGGTCCATCCCCTTTGGCCCAACCGTTGGCCGGGGAGAGCTAGTAAGGCGGTAGACAAGTAAAGCCGTCAGTTCTTCCTTCTACCAGTAGTAAATCTAATTTGAGCTGTACGATCTCGACTGATCATCAAGATTGGAACAGCGGGCGCGGTGAATACTCCATCATTGGTTCATCATCCAAACTTATTTATTTCCTGCAACATGATTACTGTTGGCAGAGCTGGAAAAGTGTTCATAACTGGAATTGCAATCTTTTCATGCAAGTTGCTCTTTTAATGGCAATGAGAATATCTCGCTTACTTTTGATGTAGCAGATATTTCTACAAACAAATACTTTGAGTTACCTCGTAACTTCATCGTTCATATTATACTGGCATCATTTCCGTAAATGCATGGCATATGGTTTGAAAGATACTTTTGAACTGTTATATATTATCGTTCAGTTATATATTATTGTTGGTGGGCTATTGCTCACCCTTGCTTTATTATTATATCACAACAACAGCTAGACCAGATGACTCGCACAAGGCGCACTCGACGCTGGCGAGGACGATGAGACTACCAGAGCCAAAGAGACAGCTATTGGTAGGATAGATTTATTCTTTCAGTACCAAGTATATGGTCTAGTATGACTTATGTAAATGGATGGCAAAGAGTATGTATTTATATTGAAATTCTTTTGGATTGTAAAAACTCATAATGTGATTAATAAAATTTGATTGTTACTCTGATTTCATCTCTGGGACTATAACGGGTGTGTTTTATATTGGTGTTGGGTCATAAAGATGTATATTATTTTATGTTGAGGTAAGTTCAAGTATTGTGGACAGAATTGGAGACCGTAACGACCGGATCCCGGACCGCGGATCTGGGGGTGTTACAAGGAGCAGATGGCTAGAGAGAAGAGTGATTTTGCCAGCTTGAAGGAACGCCTTAGAATTTGGCTTAATGATGACGATTTGAGAATGGTACTCCTCGAGCTTCAGAAGAAAGACAAATATATGGAATTGAGGCCCCATGATTCACAGCGCGTGCCTCCTGACAACAGGTCGTGGCCCATTGGACATGAGCGAGCCCTTCCACAGAGTCACGATCCAAAGCGCGCGCCCCCTGACAATAGGTCCAGGCCTCTTGGACATGAGCGATCTCTTGCTCGCAATGACAATCCACAGCGCGCTCCCTGTTTACAACAGGTCGCGACCCCTTGGATTTAAACAAGCTCCTCATCATGACAACACTGGAAGAAGAGGAAACCGTGATAACGGTGATAGAAGATTGGATTGGTATCAGCGAAATGGGCGCCCCCGTAATCAGGGCGCGCCCTCATGTGGAAGATCCCCCCGTATCCATAAAATTCCCTCAAGCACCTCCAATGAGTCCAGGTCGAGGACGCACCCTCACTCAGAAGAACAGTATCAGAGAGGTTCTCAAGGGAATTTATAACCTCATGGAAATCCTGAGGGTCAGCAAACTCACACTCAAACTCAAGAGGACGTTGTGATTCAACCACAAGCAGGGGTTCAAGGAGGCACTCAGACAACAGCTCCACCTCCACCTCCACCTCCACCTCCACCCCCGGGAGGAATACAGACTGTGACACAACTGAATATTCAGAATATTCCCGGAGTGGGAACTTTCAATGTGGATGATCTAAAGAAACTCCTTGCCCACTTGGATGGAGGAAGAATATCTGCTACTGCGCAAACATCCTCTCCCTTCTCGACTGAAGTTAGAGAGGCACAGCTCCCTGCTGGGTATAGATCTATGACAAATGATTTGCGCTTTCATGGAAATGCAGACCCTGTGGAATTCCTTGGATGCTTCGATATTGAGATGGATGTATATCAGGTAACGGAACTAGCTAGATGTCGGTTGTTGGCAGCAACCTTCAGGGAAGGTGCTCAGAAATGGTTTCAGAAACTCAGGCCAAGAGTAATTACATCTTGGCAGGTGATGAGGAATTTGTTTTTGACTAAGTTCCAGGCTGCAGTGAAATATGCCCCTCCGGTCACGACCTTGGCTGATATTAAGCAAAGGGAAGGGGAGAGTTTGCAATCTTACTTCAAGAGATTTAATTCAGAGTCTACTTTGGTTAGGGGAGCAACTGATGAAACGCTCAAGAGTTTTCTAATAGCTGGATTGTCAGTAGGAACTGATTTCTGGAAACACCTTCAAGGACGGGATCCACCTACGTTGGCTGATGTGTTTGCACAAGCTGAGTCTTTCAAGATTGTGGAACAATCTTTGGCAGATAATCAAAAAATTGACAGTCAGAACAGCTCTAAGGGAAAGGCCGGGAAGAGGAAGGATAGGTCTCCTAGTCCTACTCGCCGTTTAGCAACTGGTGCTAATCGGGTGAATTTAGCTGAAGTTGGAACAAAATTGGGGTCCTCCAGATACACACACCTATGATCAAAGGCCTGGAAACTATACTCCTTTGGCGGCTTCCATTGAGCACATCTTTGAGGTGAATAAGAAAAAAGGATTCTTCAAGAGGCCAGAACCTCTAACTTCTTGGCAGAGTAAAGATAAAAAGAAGTATTGTGAATTCCATGAATCTTCAGGGCATAACACTCATGAATGTCGTCAGCTCAGGGAGGAGATTGAGGATTTGATTAGGGAAGGATACCTGACAGAATGGATTGTTAGGGAGGTGAAGAAGCACAAGGAGAATCCTGACAGGAGAGATGGAGGGCGCGCCCTCCATGGAGATGGTAAGCCCGACGAGAAAAAATTCGTTAAAGAAGGGAGTATTCATACTATCTTTGGAGGACATCACCTGGGTGGTGATAGCAATCATGCTATAAAGAGGTATGCTAGAGAGGCAAGATACAGACCTCTCACAAATATGAATAGTTTGGAGCTAAGGCCACCCAAATTGTTCAAGGGAGAATGTGCAGATATTACTTTCACTGAAGAAGAAGCTAAATGGGTACATCATCCACACAACGATGCTTTGGTGGTAGCAATTCAGATTGGTTCCAAGAATGTACATCGGGTTTTTGTTGACAACGGAATTTCGGTGAATATTCTATATTATAGCACTTACAAGAAGCTGGGACTCCTAGATAAGGATATGATTCAAGATAATGGATGGATCTATGGTTTTTCGGGCGAATCTGTTAAAGCCTTGGGAGCTATCAAGCTACCAGTAACTCTTGGGGAAGGAGTTCTTTTTGTGATACAAATGATGGATTTTATGATTCTGAATGTGGAATCATCGCATAATGCTTTAGTAGGGTGCCCCTTGTTGAAGGAAATGAAAGTTGTGACCTCCATCTATCATCTTGCAATGAAATTTCCTACACCCAATGGTGTGGGGACTATCAGGGGATCTCAACATGATTCCAGAGATTGTTATCAAAAGGCAATCAAAGGGTTTAGGAGACAACAAGGGGGAGGGCACGCCCTAGCTGAAGATAATTCAGGTGTCATGAGCATTGCCCCAGGAGAAGTAAAAATACATTATCTCGTCCAAGAGCCGGAAGAGGAGATGTCCCTTTACAGGGTGCGCTTGGAGGAAGATGCCCCAGTTCTTGGCGATCTTCAGGATGGAATTCTAGAAGAAATTGAAGAAGATTCAGAGGATATAATCTCTATCAACATCAAAGGTGAGCAAATTGAAGGAAGGAGAATGTTACTTGAAGGCTTGATGCATACCCTTGTTGAGGAAGACTTCCCTCTTAAAGAGGACGCGCCCTCCAAGAATGAAGCACCAATTGAAGATCCTCGAAGTTTTGATTCTGACCTTGATCCGAGAACACCACAGCTGGTTGAGAAGACTGGCCCTGCAGAGGATACAATTTCAATTCTGGTAGATGAGAAGGATCCAACTAAGGTTCTGAAAATTGGGTCGCAGTTGAATTCCAAGTTGATAGGGATGCTCACCAACTTCCTTTTAAATAATCTGGATGTTTTTGCTTGGAGTCATGCAGACATGGTTGGAATTGATCCGGAGGTTATGTGTCATTGTCTGAATATAGATCCTACCAAGAAGGGAATCCGCCAGAAACGCCGGCCAGTTAGTGGAGAGAGAGCCATAACATTGAAAGAAGAGGTGGATAGACTTCTAGATGTTGGGCTGATCAAGGTGTCATATTATCCAGATTGGTTGGCTAATCCGGTCCTCGTGAAAAAGAAAAATGGAAAATGGAGAACTTGTGTGGATTTCACTGATCTGAACAAGGCATGCCCGAAGGACAGCTTTCCACTCCCGAGGATTGATCAGTTGGTGGATGCCATGGCAGGACACACTCTTTTAAGCTTCATGGATGCTTATTCAGGTTACAACCAAATTCCTATGTATGAACCGGATCAGGAGCACACCTCTTTTATTACGGATCGAGGATTGTATTGTTACATTGGGATGCCTTTTGGATTGATCAATGCTAGGGCAACCTATCAGAGGTTGGTGAATATGATGTTTAAAGATTTGATAGGGAAAACCATGGAGGTATACGTGGATGACATTCTTGTTAAATCCTTAAAAGCGGAGGACCATGTAAAGCATTTGGAACAGATGTTTGAAATTCTGAGGAAGTTTAGGATGAAGCTAAACCCTAAAAAATGTGTCTTCGGGGTAGAGTCCGGGAAGTTTCTAAGATTTATTGTCAATCATCGCGGAATCGAGGCAAATCCAGCAAAGATTAAAGCTCTACTTGACATGAAATCTCCATCTAGTGTGAAGCAAGTCCAGAGTCTAACGGGGAGGATAGCTGCTCTTAATCGTTTTGTATCAAAGTCATCGGATAAATGCAGAGAATTCTTCAAAGCAATCAAGGTGGCAGCCAAGGATTTTGTATGGTCCTATGAATGTGAGGAAGCTTTTCAGAAAATAAAGGAGCACCTGGGAAATCCTCCACTTTTAGCTAAGCCTATGGAAGGGGAGACGTTAATTTTATACTTGGCCATTTCAGAACATTCCATCAGTGTAGTGCTGGTAAGGGAAGAAGTTGATCATCAGTCTCCGGTTTACTATGTGAGTAAGCGTTTGCTTGATGCGGAAACCAGATACACTAGCATGGAGAAGTTGGTCTATGCCTTAGTTCTGGCATCCAGGAAGCTTCGGCCTTATTTTCAAGCTCACAAGATTGAAGTTCGTACGGTATATCCATTGAGAGGAATTCTCCATAGGCCGGAAACCTCTGGTCGAATGTTGAAATGGGCAATTGAGCTAGGACAATTTGATTTGGAATATACCCCAAGGACTGCTATCAAGGGTCAAGCTCTAGCTGATTTCATTCTTGAATTCGAGTCAGAAAATGAAGAAAAGTCAATTGTATTGGTTGAGCCTGAAATTCCACTTAAGAGGGCGTTCCCTCTTGAGGAAGTTCCTCAACCTTGGTGGAAGTTACAAGTAGATGGAGCTGTCAATAATGGGGGGGCTGGAGCAGGTGTAATCTTGTTTACCCCCGAAAGGAATCAACTCATGAGTGCCATTCACTTCAAATTCCAAGCAACCAATAATGATGCAGAGTCTGAAGCCTTGATTAATGGGTTGAAAATGGCTTTGGAGATGAAGGTAATGAATCTCACTGTGTTAAGTGATTCAGAATTAGTGGTTGGACAGGTAAAGGGTGGATTTCAGTGTAGAGGTCCGAGGACAGAGCTTTACATGAGGTGCGCTCAGCGGTTGATCAAAAAGTTCCGAGAAGTACGGGTAGAGTGTATTCCACGGGATGAGAATTGTAGCGCAGATGTTTTAGCCAAGTTCGGGTCCCAGAAAGACGCTATGCTGTTGGGAACAGTTCCTTTGCAAATTCAGGAAGTACCTAGTATTCCAGAGATAGAGGTCATGGAAGTGGAATCAACCCCACAGGTCACTTGGATGACTCCCATTCAAAAATATATCATGGGAGGTGTACTTCCAAGTGAGAAGCTTGAGGCAAGGCGGCTTCAGTATCAAGCAGCTAGATTTGTAGAATATGATGGAGTATTATATAAGAGGGGTTTCAATCAACCACTTTTCAAGTGCATAGATGGAGATGAGTGTAATTACATCCTTAGGGAGATTCATGAAGGGATTTGCGGCAATCACTCGGGGGGTGGTTCGTTAGCAATGAAGGTGTAAAGGCAAGGATATTATTGGCCTACCTTGAAAAAGGATGCTTACGAGTTTGTTAAGGCATGTGACAAGTGCCAGAGGTTTGCCAACTACTCTACCAGCCCTGTTACTACCTTGACTTCTTTAATGAGTCCATGGCCGTTTGCTATGTGGGGGATAGATCTCATTGGAGAACTCCCCAAGGATAAGGGAGGTATGAAGTATGCGGTTGTCGCTGTGGATTACTTTACCAAGTGGGCGGAAGCAATGCCCTTGGCCACCATTACTGCGAAGAAAATTCGAGATTTTGTTTTCAACTCTATTGTGTGCAGATTTGGAATTCCATATAAGCTTGTGTCAGATAATGGAAAGCAGTTCGATAGCAAGGAATTGCGAAGGTTATTTGATGACTTGGGGATCAAGAAAGAGTTTGCAGCCGTGTATCATCCTCAAAGTAATGGGCAGACAGAGGCTATCAACAAAATAATCAAGCATACCTTGAAGACGAAGTTAGAAGAAAGCAAGGGGAATTGGCCAGAAGAACTTCCCATGGTGTTATGGTCGTACAATACAACTCCGAGAACTACTACTAGGGAGTCTCCTTTTGTGCTGTCTTATGGATGCGAAGCAATAGTTCCAGTAGAGATTGGAGCAGGATCGTTCAGGAGAGATTTCTATGATGAAGAGACCAATATGGTAAATCAAAGGCCGAGTCTGGATTTTTTGGAAGAAACAAGAACCAACTCACAGCTGAGGTTGGCAACTTACTAGCAAAGGGCTGCAAGATATTATAACAGAAAGGTGAAGACCCGTCCTTTTAAGGTGGGTGATTTGGTTCTTCAGAAGGTTATGCCTAATACAAGGATAGCAGCTCATGGAGTTTTTGGCCCCAATTGGGAAGGACCTTACAAGATCAAGTCTATCATCTGGGAAGGCACTTATCACCTAGAAGACTTGGATGGTAACACGATTCCAAGGGCATGGAATGCGGAGCATTTGAAGAAATATTATCAATAAAGTGCGGCTTCGGCCCCCTATTTTATGAAGGCTTACATTTAAGTTATAGACTAGTATCAATAATTCTTCTCCTAGTCTAGGGGGGTAGTGCATATATGCCTTAGAGTTAGTCGAAACTTGCTGATTTTTACACTTTTCAATAACTATTCTCCTTAGCTAGGGGGTAGTGTTTTTACACCTTCCCTTGTTCTGACAGACTCAAGTTTAATGAAGATTTTCAAGTTTTTTCAAGTTTTTCAATATATTCGAGAATTGTTGGAAGAATATTGGTTGTTGAAATACAAAAGGCCGCGCCCTAATTCAATAGGGCGCGCCCTACGTTTATACTGAAGAATTTACAAGTGTTTTTAATTAATAAGCTTGTTCGTTAATACTTGAAGAAATTCGATCTGGAGGCCGCGCCCTAGCGTATCAAGGCGCGCCCTCAGCTTACATACAATAATGACTTGAAGATTTATTTGAAGATATGCTTTAAACGTATGTTAAAGGTGTTAAAATAATTTGAAAGGATTTCAAGGAAGTCGCCCTAATACATTAGGGCGCGCCCTCTATTTGTCTTTAACGAAAATGAAGATTGATTTAAAAACAAGAAGTTGATGGGCAAAAGTACTTTGGCAATAATGATGTAGGGAACTTGAAGAAACATAATAACATATTAAATATTCGAAGTTACCAGAAAACACGAGTTAAGGGATAAATTCAAATTACAAATTTCAAGGTTTTACAAAGGACCGGCACCTTAGAGAATTAATAGTTCAAACAAAAATTGGGTTGATTAAAATTTAGGGAAACATTTTTTATCAAGGCGCGCCCTTTGAGGCAGTGGGGGACGCGCCTTGGATATCATCAGGCTGAATAAGGGGACTGGTCATCTCGAGAATGGAATCCTGGTTGGAGGTTACAGTAGGAGGCAGTTGGTCAGAATTGGTTGTAGTTTGAGGTACTTGTTCAGGATTGTTAGGAACGTCTTCTGTCGAAGGCGCGTCCTGAGAAGTTTCCTCTAGTCCCAGTTCAATTCTTTTTGCTTTGATAGCATCGGCATTCTTGATCTTGAATGCGATTATGTCCTCAGCACGGTCAGCCCCAAACTTCTCAGCCCAGTTATAATCAGGGTCGTTGGCTAGGAATCCAAGAAGATAAAAATCAAAACCAGCTTGGAAATTGCGATCTTCCATAGCCTGCTTTTCATCCTTCCAACAGTCAGATTTTTCGATTTCAAGAGCATCCCACTGCACTTTCAAGTCTTCATTCTCTCTTTCCAACTTATCATTCTTGTCAGCCAGGAGTTTGCGATGGTCAACAGCGTCTTGAAAAACATGTTTAAGATCTTGAATAGTAGCATCCCTGGAGTCACATTCTTTTTTCCATTTGTTGTCACTCTCCACTATCTTTTTTCCATTCTAGGATCTCTCTCAAGTATGGATGCATGGGCGCGCCCACGCCAAGAGCTACGAGTTTTGGACTTAGAACCATCCTTGGAATTATAAAATTTCCTCCGTAGTTGAAGATATGGGGGCGATGGTGAGAGTGTGGAATGGCCCAAAGTCCTTCTTGGCCGTAATATTTCATGGCCCACTCTACTTCATTATTTGTAGCAGTAGAAGACATGCTCACGCATGCTAGCTTTCCTCGTTTCTTTCTAAGTTGATTCTTTTCTTTCTCAGACATGTCTCCATATCTTCCCCATTCGATGTCAATTTCTTCGTCGAGAACTTCCCATGCTCAAATGGAGTTGGGGAAGGAGGAGGAGATGTTGGATCAGAATTTATTAAAGGGGAAATAGAAGAGGCTGAAGGCGCGCCCTCAGCCGAATAAGTGTCTGAAGAATGAGAATCTCCAGATGTTTCTGAATTTGGAATGAAGTCACTATCATCCTTGGAATTATAAGAACTGTTTGCTTCGGAAGGAGTTTGGGATTCTTTAGAAGGTTGAACATTCAAAGTGGCTTGGTTGAGGGAATCGTCGCTAGAGAAACTCATCGTGCCATCTTGAAATTCTTGAATAAGGCGCGCCCTATCTTCTGAAGATACGAATGAGAAGAGAGGCCTGGGCGGATTAGGAGAGAGAGGAGCTGGTAAAGGAGACCAAATCCCAATGCGTCTATTCAGTTCCTTGAAAGGGTGAAATGGAGACGGCGCGCCCTCCAGCTGCAAAATTAAAAGTGAAAAAACTAAGAGCACGCCCAAGGAAATGACGAGCGGGAAAATTCTTCGAGTATTTCTTTGAAACCTAAGGCATGTTCTAGAAAAGGTAAGGGATTGATTTTTTAATTAGAAATTCAAGGCGCACCCTGTGTTGAGGGCGCGTCTTGAAGTTATTATAAATGAGCGTTCAAGGAAAGATATTTTTTGAGGCCTTAGGGTGCGCCCTAAGCATAAGGCGCACCTAGGGAATTGGGAAGACTAAGCTAATGCACAGAAACATGACTCGTAAAAGTTGTAACAGCACAAGAAGATCCAACATGCATACATACATATATATATATATACTTAAACATGAAGAACATGAAGAAAACTAACAGTTCAATAGCAATACCCAACGAAATATACGGTTAAAATCAGGAATTTATACATAGAAACGTACCTTGGGAGTTGTAGATTGAAGGTTTGAGAAGAAAAACGAAAGAACACGCTACAATCGGCTGGATTTTTGCTCGAAAAAATAATTCACCGGGGTAATCTTTTAAGTGAGAAAGAAGATGAAAAAGAGTAAAGTGAAGGTGGCGGTTGGGTATTTATAGAGGTTTGAAGAGATAGTGGAAGACAACTGTCAACCACTCGAGTCGATTGGGATTCTAAGGACGCGTCCTCTGTCAAGGCGCGCCCTGAAGGAAATTTTTGAGGGAATTTTGGGTTTTTTAAGAAAAATTCCATACATCATCTTTGATTTCATATGGAATTGGGGGTAGTTGTTATAGCCAAAATTCGGTTCCGGTAATCTAAAATGGATTCGGGTCAAATACGGGTTCAATTTGGGGATTTCTAGGTCAAAATTAGGGTTCTGGTGAAATAGAGTTAAGTTAGGTCGCGCCCTAATTATTAGGGCGCGCCCTCAATGACAAGTCATGATGAAGTATTCTACTCAAGCTGGTTTTTAAAGGGCCATTGAAGAATTCTCTTCTAGAATTCCACTTAGGCTGGGATTCCAGGAGTTATCGAAGAATTCCCTCCTGTCGTATCTCAGGAGGGGGATGTCCGTCGCAGAAGGCCTCCAGGGGTTTGTCTAGATATAAGGACCCTTCTTAAACACTAAGGGCGCGCCCTAAGGTGGAAAGATGGGGACTTTCCGGTGTGTGCTTTGGGAGCTCTGTTCCTGTAGCCAATGGGCGCGCTCTCATTGGGGAACTTCGGAGTAATCCTGCACTTTGCACCCAAAAGCTCTGGATCACCTGTCCTGCTATCTGGTGGGTGCTTCTCATTCGGGGGATAGAAATGCGTTCTGCACTTGGGGTAAACCATGGCTATACCTGCATCCTTGAAATCAAGAAATAGCTGGTAGCGGATAGGACTTGTCCTCGACGGGGGAAGTTTCCTTATCTGTGAAGTCTTGAGATCTTGGATGAGCCTTGGGCCTTTGTGGTTAGGCCTCATAGTAGAACACTCCGGATGCTGGACCGACAGTCCGAGCCCATTTGGGTTTCTTGCTCTCCAAGAACTACGTATGGCTTGATCCCTATAAATACCAGGGTACGTAGGCCGATTGAGGGGTTGGAAGTCGAGAGCTCTGAAATAGCCGCCACTAACCCTATCAATCTCAGCCACCAATTATCTACAGCCACTACAAGCCACTACTTTTTTCGGAGAGAAACCACTGTCTAAGATCTTGTTTCCGGCAACGTACCTCGAAATTTGTTGTTCCCAAATTCCTCCGTCAACAATATGCTTTACTTATATCTAATTTTAAAACAACATTCCCCTCTTAACCTCTTCTTTTCCCTCGCATTTGATGGATAACATCGAATGCAACAAGTATATTGTCTGATATGTAGCGACCCGATACAAAGCAGATTGCTTTTCTGGTATAAGAGTTGGCAATATATTTTTCAACCTATTCAGGACTTTTGCCACAATCTTAAACATTACATAATGCTCTAAGGCGAAAATCTTTAAGAGAGCAAGCATTTCCTTTTAGGGATCATGACAACGTTCATATTATTGTATTTTCAAGCAAGCCAACAGGGTTGTTCATAGCCTAGCTAAAATCACATGGTCGTTAAATTGGTCTATTGTAATTTCATCTCCTCCTACCCAGTTGGTGAAGACGATCATGAGTGATATATCGAATTAATGAAATATGTTAGTTTCAAAGAAAAACACTACAAACTCACTACCTGAATTATAGGAATTACTAACAAATTGTCGTCCCATCTTATTTATTTATAACTCCCTGCTTTGCTTTCTTGTAATTTTGTTCAAAAAATAATAACGTTGAAAGATTAAATCAAAAATATGTCACATATTTTTCATTGTTAAATTTATTTTCACAATACTCATGCAATGAAGAAATTGAACTGATACTATTTTAAATTATAAATTATTTTACTAATCACTCAATATAAATATTAGTTGAGATACATTATTTGTTCTACAAATATTTTTTTTGTTACCAAAACTATTCATTTATGATATAAGATTTAGTCGCTATTTATTTTTAAGTTTTTGCATCTATGACCAGTATTCTTTTAGATTACTACTTTTAGTCACGTTAATTTGTTTTTTTAAATTATAGCCTTTACAATTTATTTTTTCTTTTTGTAAATAAATATAAATATATTCTTAATTGGCTTGGAAAAGAAATTGTTTTAATAAATTTAAAAACTTCATATTATCAACGTTAAATTCTTTTTTGAAAGCTACCCGTGTTAAATTAAATACAAAGAAGTAGCATGATTTATTCATAAAACCATCCAAACAATCGGCAGTTAAAAGAAATAGAGTAAATCGCAACCTCTACTACAATATTTTTGCAGGTTGATGGCTATTTTATATAATTAAGAGCATCTCCAACGGTGTTTTGTAAAATGATTGGCTAAATATTGATTATGTAAAATTTGTTGAACCTGTAACGTGTTTTACTCCAATGGGATTGACTATATTGGTTGGCTATATTTTTAAAATGGTATGTTATTATTATTTCAAGTTGTTAAAAATAGAATGTATTATTTTTATATGGTAACTGATGATGTGGAGTTAAACTACAGGTTGCTAAAGGTTCCACAAATATAGCCAACCTATTGTGGTTATCTATATTTTTACCTAATAGTTTTGTCCCATTGATGATGTGGAGTTAAACTACAGGTTGCTAAAGGTTCGACAAATATAGCCAACCTATTGTGGTTATCTATATTTTTACCTAAGAATTTTGTCCCATTGAAGTGGACAAAATTTTACAAATTCTCTATATATCTTATTTAAGGTAATTTATTTTGAATTTTACCTAAGGGCTTGACACCATTGGAGATGCTCTAACAATGTGATTACTAGACTAAATATTTTAAAACAATTTAAGGCCTTCCGTTAAATTTCATGTAATTGAATTAACGGCGTCACTAAATAAATTAATAATTCAAGGTTAAAATGTCTTTAACCATTTTTTCAACATAAAAATATATGCATACTGATATTATACATCAAATTCCATCTCTTCTAAATGTTCAATTTCTTTTATCCCCTCAACGTAGAAACCTTAAAATTGAAATTCTAATTTCAGTCGATCAAAAACTTGGATCATAAAGTGTATCATTCTCATCATATATATTTCTCACGTTCTTTTTTTTTTCAAGTGCCCCAATTTCTTAACCATTAAAATCATCACATGTAAATCAATTTTAACAAAGAAACATGAGTATAAGCCATATGTACAATTCTGCAAAAGTGACAATAATTTTGTACTTAATTTCTTTTTGGATGATGGGGAACAAACCCTTCTCAATTTTTGGTGGGTCGAAAGTTGAGATGGTCATCTTTGGTGAAAAAAGTTGTATCCTGATCAATTGAGTTAAAGGGTTCTTGAAAAAAAAAAAGTGGGTTCTTGAAAAATAATTGGGTTCTTATACTCCTGATCTTTGATGGGCTTGAATTTTTTGAAGAGAAAAAGGGGACATATTAAATAAGAGAGAAAAATAATAAATTTGTGTGAAAAAAGAAAAACACGGTGGGAGGCGGTAATAAGAATGTAGATAAATGGATTGGTGTTGTAGAGACCACCATTGATGGTGACGAAGAAGAAGACGATTGTGTGCATATAAACTATAGAGTAATGCTAGATGCATAGAATTGGTTACAGAATTTGTTTACACAATGACGTGTCTCAACTTAGCATTAAAGATGTTATCGGCTATTACCTTTTTTTAAGTTTGAACTGATGTAGTGATAATTATTTTCACATTTATTTTATCTTTAAACTTATTATACTATTGTAATTTTATATTCTATTATGATTATAAAATTTGATTGTTAAATATACAAATTTAAAATACAATAACAATGCTTTTTTACTACTTATCATTATTTAAATATAATATCGATACAAGATAAATTAAGAATGTAATATTATGTTAAATTAATTGTAGCTATTTTGTCCAATATTAAAATAAGTAAGTCTAATGCTAATTGACTAAAATGAAAAGATTTTAATATTATTCTTGATTTACTTTAAATAAAATTAGTTGTATCATATTTTTCATTAAATCCTACATAACATATGTTGAAGATCAACTACGAGTAAAAGGAGTAATGATGAATGAGCTCTGCCCAAAATATAACGTAGCACCTGAATATACACTTCACACTTTAACCACATGTTCGTTCGCTAGGGAGTGCTTCTTCAATTTGGGCAAGGTGGTGACTGTGGCTGTCATAAACATGTTCTCAGACCGGTTGGAGGCAACTTTTAATCAGTACAAGGGAATGGACATTCAGATGATTGTTATGCTTTTCTGGCCATTATGGAAATGTAGGAATGACATTGTATGGAATCAACGAGGTATGGAGGTTGCAGATGTAGTAGTGTTAGAAAAATTTACACTTAATCAATGGTTGATTGCTCAAGACAAACACTTTAATCCAACTCTTGGTCACATGACACAAGTAGACGAAAATGAGCACTGGAACATCCTAGAGGTTAATATGATTAAGGTCAATACTGATGCTGCTATTTTTGAGGCTTCATAATATTTCAGTTATTCTATGATGCCAAGAATCATATTGGTGAATTGTTGGAGGCTTTTTCTAAATGTGATCAAGGACGCATCAATCCAGAATTGGCTGAGGCAATAGGCATACGAGAGGCACTCAGATGGATTAAAAACAAGGGCTGGAACAATGTAGTATTTGAAATAGATTGTCTAGTTACCGTCCAAGCAATTCGAAGTACAACTGTCATGTTCTCATACTTTGGGAGGATTATAGAGGAGTGCAAGTATGTTCTTGAGGAGCTAAAAGATCGAAATGTATCTTTGAGGTTTGAGTTGGTTAAAGAGAGGCCATCTCACCTCTTAGTCACAGGTTCGACTCCCATAGGAGGCGGATTTGTGATTATGCCATCCTAGGGCAGAGCCTGTCGCACTTGTGCGGTTTGTCTTGGATCACGTGGTTTGCAGGCTATTGCGTGAGCCCATGGGTTTACCCAGAGCGCACTCGAAGGGTAGCGGCTGCGGGTTCCCATGTTAAAAAAAAAAATGTTCAACAAATAATGTGCCTAATTATTGAGCGAGATACAGTAGTTATATAGCTGAGTGTACTTGGAGTGTGGATGATGCCCACTCGGAACTTATTGATGTAATTTTGGAAGGTTTGAAATTTTAATGATTTTTGGAAAAAAAATTCATTAAATATAAAATAGTATTTACTATTTATTTGTTTTAATTATAAGACCAGTTCGATTTTTTTCGGATCGGTTTCAACCAATAACCGAAATCGATCAATTTCGGTCGGTTGTATACGGATCGATTTTTAACGATTTTTAGCAATTTCGATTTCGGATTTATTCAATTTTCGCTCAACTCGGACGCCAAGTGATCCAAATTTTTGATTCAAATTATTGATCAAAATCCTGTGTGATTCAAATTTTTCTTTATATATGGGTAATATGTTCCTATAGTTAACTTTAGGAAATTTTCCTAAAGTTAACCATTAAGATTGTGACACATATGCACAATCAATAATGCCCCCTGCGGGGCCCTTTTAAATAAGAAATGAAATCCATCAAAACTAGCTAGTTTTAATGGGTTAACTTTAGGAAATTTCCTATAGTTAACCATAGGACCATTTTTCTCTTTATATATTATATTACATAATATTATGTTGTAAATTACTATTTACATATTTTTTCGTATTACTTTTTCAGTAAATTTTCTATGTTGTAATTTCTATTTATACTTTTAATGTATTTTTTTTTAAAATTTGAATGAAATATGTTCTTTCTTAATATTATGAATTTTATTTTGAAATATAAACATTGTTATTGATTATATATTATTATTGATCAAATAGTAAAAATATCCTAAATCAATTTTGAATTTAATAAATCAATTACATATACAATATAAAATTATTATTTTAATACAAAAATAAATTTAAATCAGAATTTGGATCTTGGAGAATACAATTTTCATTAATACAGTTCATTTAAGTTTTAATGCAATTGTTATTCTTCTTTACTCTTGATTGATTGTTGGATTTGTTTAATTTAAATGTCTAACATGAGATTAGAATTATATTAGGATTATGCACAATTCCGCATCGATCAGATGGGTACTCTCTAATTGTTCTTCAAGATTGATATATACTTGTTCAGCTATATAAATTCAGACATACATATATACATGTACATCAGTTTGTGTTCCAAGACATGGCGAAATGTGCAATAATTGTCACATTGTTTTTTCTAGTAGCATTTCTTTGATTCGACATGATTTGAGTGAATTCATATATTTTACGAGTTGAAAAGTTCTTAAAGACTAAGAAAATTTACTTTAGATCGAATCTCAAATTGCAACAAGTATATTGTATGTGGAACATTTAAGGATTTGGGATTGATCTTGAAGAAAGCTTCAGTCATGCTAGTTCACCCAAGATTGATACACTTCAACAAGAGGTTTTTTAGACTTCTCAAGTCTCAATGTCAATCGCTGAGCGGTGAATTGGATAACATAAAGCCTTCATCATTAAATGTACAAATTGTGCACCTCGTGCATGCCGAGCTGCTATATTATCTGTATAAAAAATACACACGCATATTTCTCTTTATGCATAATTAAACATATTCACACACTAATTTGTTTTCGGCAAATTTCAAACCCACAACCTCCCGTAAGGACATCCCACAAAAAAGTGAATAAGATAGCGTTACATTAGGAGACATTTGGTTACATAAGTTTTGGTTGTTGGTACCAAGTTATAGTGCTGCCAAGATTCGTATGGATATTTGGCATGTAGCTCAGAAATTGTCCGGATCTTCATTAGAAAAGAAAACACTGAAACACTTTCATTAAATAATATGAAATAAGTAATCAAGATTACACTAATCCTGCTTTGCAGGCTAGCTTTTAATTATTTGATTTTTCTCAGTTGGGCTCTCGTACCCGGGCCTTCACTGTACTTGGTGTGACCACTTAGCAAGGCTGTTTCTTTTGTTATATCGGGTTTCTGGGTTAGCGTGCACACAACTCGACGAATCCCGGAAGATGACTAGCACATCATTCCACCACTGTGGCCAACCACTCAAATCTGTCTTGCTCTAGTGGGGCACAGAACCCTGAGACCGTAGCAGGCCTTTGTTAGCATTGATTTTAAAATATAAACGAAGTCGTCCTTTGATCAATGGAAGAATTTTGATGATTTATGAAATGTTTAGACATTGGGGCAACTGTTACAAAATAAATCTTTGATGGAACAAAAGATAGAATATAGAATTAGTGCAACAACAAGAAAATAATCTATTACTAATATTGTACACATCTTAGTTATATGTGATATGTGTTTGTTTAAGAAGCTAACCCTAATGAGAGTTGACCCTCCATAAGCCGCCTCATTTTTTCAGATCTGTCCTTTTCTTCATCATTTCAGTCCATCTCTATCACTTAATCATTTCCATCCTCTCATCTAAACCTCTTTCTTGTTTCATTAGTGTTTTTTATTTAACAAAATCGATTTTTGCTCCCAAACGGTCGAAAAATCCATCTGAGTTCTTCATTTTGATTCTCAGATCTGATTCCATTTAAAGTTATTTGGGTCTATGTTTTGTTCCCTAATTTTTTGGGTTTTCATGTTTTGTTATGTTTGGGTTGTATTGTTTTACGCGATCGTATCGCTTTGTGCAAGTGCTTGTTGATTTGTTACTTTAAGATTGATTTACATGGTGTATTGGGGGATCTGGGAAACAGGTATCAAGGCTAGAGTAGTGGCAATATTGCAAAACCTCACATTTCAAAACGAAAGATTGTCCGTAGTAGGAGGGCATATGCTCCTTTTGAATTTTCTGAACATCATATTATCAATGGATTATATCGGGGAATTTAAATTGTGATGTTACTGCTTACAGGGATGATATATATTGGATTTCTCGGAAAACCTTCAATTTCAATCTTATTTTAGAGAATGTTTCATCTGTATATTATATTCTGTTTGTTAATTGATCTGCTAATTAAGTTGCTCAACCTTTGGTTTGAGTCTCTTAATTATCCCACTGATTGAATTGATGTAGTGTTGCTTAAATTTTAATGAAAGTGCTTATTTTTAGTCAAAAAAAATATTGGTTTTTTTACATAATTTTAAATACAAATTGTAGAATGCAAAGCAACTCAACCAACCGGCTCAGGGATTAAACTTGCTCACCAGAGAAGTTAATCTAGAGTGTGATTGTCAAATAGTTACCACTCGCTTAGCCAAGGCCGCCATCTATTTTTGGGATCTTGATTTAATAGTGAACGATGTTCTTTCAATTAGCTAGCACACTGACGACGTTGTTGTTTGGTCTGATGTAAAACGAGGTGGGAACGTATACTACGTTGCACATCATATAGCTAGATAAATTCCATTTGGAATAAAACAAGTTTGGGTGGATAATTGTCCGGGTGAAGTATACATGTGTGTTCTAATGGATAATTTTTGTGCTCTGAATAAAACCTGATCTTTTTCTGGCCTTAGAAAAAGGTAGACTGGAAGAGGTCCTCGGAACTCCTTGAGATTACATGAGGTTGTCGTTTAGCAAATAAAAGAATAAGATGAGGTAGGGTACGCATAGAATCTCCTAACCCTATTCTCTTTCTCTCTCTCTCCAACCGCCTTCTTCTCTTCTTTTTCCCGGCGGAGCTTCACCGAATTTTTCGGTGGAAAGCCCCAAATTCTTTAATTTATTGTTTTTGTTCTTGTTTCCTTCAATAATCTTCCTTTTTGGGAAGAATTTCTACCCATTTCGCTTTTTATTTTTAGATCTAAATCATCGGAGCTTCTGATTTTCTTTCTTCTTCGATTCAAACAGAGCTTATTGGATTCAAGAGTGGATTGATTCCCTTTGTGGTTTCATTTTTTTCAGATCTAAAATTTTTATTTGGAATTTTAATTTGCAATTTCAATTTGTTTTTCTCTCCTTAGTGAGAGGGTGTTTGTTCTCTTCTTTATTGTGAGCGTTGGTTTTGATCTAGTGATGAATATTTGTATGAGATTACATTTATGGTCGATAACTTAAACGGTTTGTGGCGAAGCAGGTACTACATGTAAACATATCATCCTCAAATCGCTTATTTGTCTCTTCATGAAGACTGTGATCAATATTTTATGTTTGTTCGACTCGATCATTTTTGTAAATGCCGTATGGATTTTTATTATTTAATTATCTCCTTTTTTCATAAAAAAAGAAAAGAAAAATAAGATGAGGTTGTCAATATAGAAAATAACTTGTTTATGAAAATCATATTCTCACAACATTTGTACGAAAATGAATCAAAGCGACAAATAACAAAGTCGGATGGAAAGAAGCAGCTTGCTGTACATAAAAACATACTCTGTAATAAAGAGCAGTCCTTAAATAATTTACATTTTTATTTTTATCAGTTTTGTAATTTATATATACGAATTGAGTCTGCAGCGCGTAATTTGGAGGAGGCCCCATTCCATGTCGACGTGATTGACATTTCTTTCTCCTTGCTATACAAACACCGTGTTGATTTTTTCTCCCCCCAACCCCAACACCCCCTCTCTGTTTATATTACACCCACCGTCCAATATCTCTAGTGCACCTGTACGTATTTCTCATCCCTCTCAAAATCTTTACATATTCATCAATCAACAACACGAAAGTTTGCTCTTAGCCGTACATTTGATTAAAAGTTTATTTCTATCTAGTAGCGGAATCAGGATTCCGAAACAGAAACAGCCAGAGCTAAATCATTGACACATTCATAAATATATATACCATACCATACATATAAGCAGCAAGCATCATGGTGAGTGACACACATCCTGGTAAGAGTATGATCAGTTCCTCCCTCCAAGTCGGCCCATTCAGCCAACTCGGTTGGCATTTATCTGACACGGATCTCCGAGAAACCGCATTTGAGATCTTCGTCGCTGCTTCTCGGAGCCAGAAAGGTGGGCGGCCTTTAAATTATGTATCTTCTTCTTACTCGTCATCGGGGTCGTCTATGCAGAAATTGACGCCGCCCAGTAAGGTGAAGAAGGTGTGGGGTTTGAAGCCGGCCAAGAACTTGGTGGGGAATCCGCAAAACTCACTGAGTTCCACCAAACGAGTAGTGACCATCGGAGAGGTGATGAGGGTTCAAATGAGGATTTCTGAGGAATTTGATTCCAGGTTCAGACGTGCCTTGCTTAGAATTACAGCTGGACAGGTAATCTTAATCAATCTCTTTACCAATTTTGTATATAGTATTTATTACATATACAGATGTGTGCATTCAAATACAAACTAATTCAGCTTACAAATGGATATTTTTTTAACCTTGGTAACAAGAGATTTGCCTCGTCAGAAGAACAAATGTATGCATGAATATTTAAATTTCTCATTAGTAATCTTGGTTGACTTCTAGTATTGTGTACGTAAATTGTAGTACTACAAGTCTACAACTAATAATTTGTACCTGGTTTGTCTGACTGTAAGCTAAAAATTGATTGTTTGCAGCAGAATTAGTATGTCCTTTATATAATTAAATTAATCATCTCTACAATTTTGATATATGCTCAAACAAATCAACACTATTTACATGGACAACATTGCCACACAGTAGAAGATATGGGAACGTACAAATAAGGTTAGTAATTAACTGATGAGATATCAAATAATGTCTTCATTATAATATCTTATTCTTGATTCTTCTATTAGCTAGGAAAGCGGATGGAGTCTCTTGTTTTACCTTTAGAGCTACTACAACAACTTAAAGCTTCAGATTTTTCCTCAGTAAGAGAGTATGAAGCATGTCAAAAACGGATATTGAAGGTTCTTGAAGCTGGTATCCTCCAGCATCCTCACATGACTCTTGATAAGACGAATACTGCTACCCGAAAACTTCGAGAGATTATAGATAGGGGCTTAGAGACACCCATTGACACTGGAAGGCACAGTGAAACAATGCAGGCTCTCTGGAACAATGTTATGTCACTTGCCTGTAGATCATTTGATGGGTCTGTTTCTGATATATGTCACTGGGCAGATGGGGTCCCTTTTAATCTCAGACTATATCAAACACTTTTAGAATCTTGCTTTGACATCGAAAAGGCAACATCTGTTATTGAAGAGGTTGATGAATTATTAGAGCTCATAAAGAAAACATGGGGGATCCTGGGAATAAACCAAGCATACCATAATCTCTGTCTTTCATGGGTGTTATTTGACCGTTATGTTGCAACAGGTGAAGTTGAAATTGACCTGCTCTTTGCTGCTGAATATTTTTTTTTAGAAGTAGAAAAAGATGCGAAGGGAACAAAGGACCCTTCTTACTCCAAGATACTGAGTTCTGCTTTGAGCTCTGTTCTGAGTTGGACTGACAGAAAACTTACAGCTTACCATGACACCTTCTACAGAGGTAACATTGATGTAATGCAAAGTGTTCTGTCTCTCAATGCCTTGACCAATAATATACTTGTGGAAGACAAATCTCATGATTATCGGAGCGAAAGCACGGAAGTTGACATCTCATGTGACAGAATGGACAACTACATCAGGTCATCAGTACGCAGTGCATTCTTTCAGGCATGTTTTACAATTTTCTGGCTTATCTTGCTTTCATGAATACAAATATAACAATGAAGGAGAGCATAAGCAAACAAAAGAAACCAATAATTAAGGACTAGGGCCTTATGCTGTTGATATTAGGTTCCCCCTGCTATCAACCGATGACCAATGTAATCTGGGGGGAGGATAACTCTTAATAGGAAAGGCTTAAATCACAATGCCACCCGTATTTGAGATTAGTATATAGATAATCAGCATCAGAGGCTATATATGTTGTGCATTATCATTAATATTTCATGATCGTAATTTATATTCCTTAGTTGATGTTCTCCTTGGTCTCCCTAATAGGTTCACTCCTCTAGTTTATCTTTAAAAGTTTCCATTTTGATATCATCATGATCTATTTGCAGTTCCCTGATATTTTGTAGCGTGGAATGTACATCCATGCTGGCGGCTTTTTTTTCCTTAAATTTATTTTTTTTAATTCAATTTTCATTGTTTTTTCTATTATGAGTATGACTCAGATCTTCTGTTTGACTTACCTTAAATTAGAAAAAGGAGAAAATATATTTAAGCAGACGGTCGTCAAGACACCAGCAGAATGCTCTTCCTGTCCTTTCCATTCTTGCACAAGAGATATGTGATCTTGCTTTTAATGAGAAGGAAATATATAGTCCTTTAATGAAGAGATGGCATCCTCTTGCCACTGGTGTAGCAGTAGCAACCCTGCATGCTTGCTTTGCAAAGGAACTACAGCAATTTGTTTCTGGCATCAGTGAACTGACTCCTGATGCTATACAAGTGTTGATAGCTGCTGATAAGCTTGAAAAGGATCTTGTGCAGATGGCAGTTGAAGATTCAGTTGACAGTGAGGATGGTGGAATATCAATAATTCAGGAGATGAGTCCTTATGAGGCTGAAGTAGTGATTGCAAATCTTGTAAAATCTTGGATAAGAACAAGAATAGACAGGCTTAAGGAATGGGTTGTCAGAAATCTGCAACAAGAGGTATTTATCCATGTCCAAACTAAGTCTTTAAAAGCTGCGCTTGTTTTTTAATTGATAATTACTGATATCGATTTGATAAATTGTGCTTAATATACTTTTGTTGGAATGTAGTTTACTCAAGTCTGTGCATAGTCAGAGCCTTTTTGCTTAGACTGTTAGAAATAGTAATCAGTTTAACATTAAGCTCAGAATATACCCATTACAGATATTGAATGTCTCTGGAAAGATCTAGTTGATGACTAGGTTCGAGTTAATGTTAGTAACACTTACGTTCATGTTTAACTGTTCAAGTGTGTGAAGGACCTTAACATCGAGGGATGAAGGACCATAACCAATTTATAAATGATAACTATAGTCGCTGGAATTTTAAGCCATCAATTCTTCCTTTTCTTGGACTAATATTAATTAATTTCTGCCAACTGTTTGACAGACATAAAACTTGAACACATGAAATATTTGAACCAATAGATATTGATTTAAATGACTAACCTTAAGCCTTTGGTGTAGGTCTGGAATCCACAAGCAAACAAAGAGCGATTTGCTCCATCAGCAGTGGAGGTTTTACGGATAGCTGATGAAACTTTGGAGGCATTCTTTTTGTTGCCAATACCGAGACATCCTGTATTACTACCTGACTTAATGACCAGTCTTGATAAGTGCCTTCAGTATTACATATTAACTACAAAATCTGGCTGCGGTGAGCATTACTTAGGAAGCAAAAGTTCAAGTAATTCTGTTACTGAAATGTTGTCCAGAAGAACTCATTATTACATTGTGTTGTGATTTTTAGGATCTCAAGGTAAATTTCTTCCAGCCATTCCTGATTTGACCAGATGTACAGCTGGATCGAAACTCCAAGCTGTCTTCAGGAAGAAAGATAAGTTGGTTCAGAGTAGGAAACCTCAAGTAGGGGTTATAAATGAAGACAATGCAGGAATTCCACAACTTTGTGTTCGCATTAATACTTTGCATCACATACGTAAAGATCTGGAAGTTCTAGAGAATAGGATGATTACTCATTTGAAAAATGCTGGATATATTCTAGTAGATGGTATGGGGAAAATATTTGATCTTTCACAAACTGCATGTTTAGAAGGGGTCCAACAATTGTGTGTGGCCACTGCATACAAAGTCATATTTCATGATTTAAGTCCCGTATTTTGGGATGGTCTATATGTTGGAGAAGTTTCTTCTTCGAGGATCGAACCTTTTCTTCAGGATCTAGAGCAATACCTAGAGATTATGTCATCCATAGTTCATGACAGAGTCCGAACGCATCTGATCGCTGATGTAATGAAAGCCTCTTGCGAGGGTTTTTTGTTGGTTCTGCTTGCTGGAGGCCCTTCTCGTTCTTATTCTGTGGAAGATTCTACTATGGTAGTGGAAGACTTTAATTTTCTTACAGATCTGTTCTGGTCCAACGGAAATGGATTGCCAACTGAATTGATAAATAAATTAGCAATCGTTGTGAAACGTATACTTCCTCTTCTCCACATTGATACTCAGAGCCTCATTGAACAGTTTAGATCTGCAGTACTGAATGAGTATGGCTCGTCTGCTAGTTCCAAGCTTCCATTGCCTGCAACATCTGGTCAGTGGAATCCTGCCGAACCTAGTACAATTTTACGTGTTTTATGTTATCGAAATGACAAGCTGGCAACAAATTTTCTTAAAAAGACCTACAACTTACCCAAGAAACTGTGATTGGCTTGAGCACGGCTTGATAACCAACTTGCTAACTTTCTAACCAGAGAACAAATGCGACCTGTACATAATACCGAATTATTTTATGAATGAATTTTTTATTGTGTGATGTTTAGAAAGTTCTTTAAGAATTTGTCCACTGGATTATTGCTTAACTTGTGTTATCAGAAGGCCGTCACATTATGTGTAAATCTAGATACTGATAAAGGCCTGTGTGCATCACATAGATTTTAAGTTGCATACTTGTAAATGATGTTTGCTGTTTGTAAATGTTAACTGGAAATTTTCTATTTTCCATTTGTTGGGGACGTTAGCATGTTTTTTGTTTTTGCTAAATAAAATTATATTACCACAGGAGAAAAAAAAACAAGGGGTGAAGAGATAGATGGCATACCACAAGCAACAACTCAACTACATTGCCTGCCAAGCTATCACATAGTTACATCATACATCATGCTAATATATAAAGGGGTACTGCAAGAATATTATCCCTCCTAATTTCTTCCGAAAAGAAGTCATTTTCTTAATCTCTCCAAGAAGAAGATCAGCTGACATTGCATGCCCCAGATTATGCCTTCTGCTATAAACAAGTACTTAACTAGCTTCCTAAAACCATCCGTATCACCCGTTATGATGTCACCATCACGCAGGTCTTGCCAGCTATTAACCAACAGATTTTTCCATGTCAAAAGCATAGACCTAGTAACAGCTGCTAAATATATATATGCTCATGAGATTCTGCATTGGAATGGCATAAACAACAATCCAGGTCAACACCCATTCCCAATCTCACCATTCGATCACACTTGAGCAGCCTTTGCTTGAGAACTAACCATGCCACGAGTAACTATGCCAAATCCTACTAATCCACGGAGGAGAAGCATTAGAAACTCTTGTAGATTGCCAGACTGTGGCGACTGAAACTTTATTGCCAGCTTGCAAATCCCAAAGAATGGTGTCATTAGGTTGGCAAGTAATTCCTTCACAAATATGTTGAACTTATATGGCTAGTTTGTTGCCAACTTCCAGAGCATAATAACGTACCCACATTTAGAAGATTTCAGCAACGAGACAATGGAGGGCCCCAACTGATTCACTAAAAATTTGCAATTTGCCCAAGGGTCATACCATAACAAGAAAATAGAATTGGCACGCACCAGATTAGTAACATGATGCTAAACACAATTTGATAATGAGCGTAAGATACTATATAGGAGAAACAGTAGTGAGGATGTGATAACGATTTTACTTAGAACAACTTGATTATCATCAGAAAGGACCATCCATACAACTGTGAGGTATATAACCCCTCACTACACTACACTGCTTGATAACAAACCAAGGACAGCTAGCTGTTACCAAGTACCAACTAGACACGTCAGACAAACTTTATTAATAGACTCTACCACCTTGCATGAAGGGACAAAAGTACTTAGGCTAAGACAAACGAAAAGATAACAGAATAGAAACGAGCTGGGTCCATGACCATAACAGCAAGGTGCACCATCTCCATGTTGCACTGCTTCGAGCCACATTCTTCATTACTCCCCCTCAAGTGGAGTGGAGGTGCTAACAGAGACTCCAAACTTGCGTAGTAGATGATTGTGCTGCTTGACAGGCAATGGCTTGGTGAGAATGTCTGCCACCTGGGATTAGGAAGGCACATGAGCAGTAACTATGTCTCCAGCAGTAATCTGATCACGTATGAAGTGACAGTCGATTTTGATGTGTTTTATCCTTTCGTGCAACACTGAATTGGCAGCAATGGCCAAGGCTGCCTGATTGTCACTTTGATAGTTGTAGGTGGCAAATCTGCAAGTCCCATGTCTTTCAGCAGTGAGGAGAGCCAAGTTACTTCACAGCATGTCAATGCCATAGCTCTATATTCTGCCTCTGCCGTGGATCTTGCAACTAGAGACTGTTTCTTCATTTTCCAGGAAATAGGTAAAGATCCCAGCAGGACACAATACCCAGAAGTTGACTTTCTTGTAGTGGGGTAGCTTGCCCAGTCACTATCACAATATGCAGTGAGTTGTGCAGCTGATGAGGATGCAAACAAAATGCCTTGTGCAGGGTTGGACAATAGATATCGCAAAACACGTTTAGCAGCTTGCATATGCACACTAGTAGGCTTCTACATAAACTGTGCAAGGTTGTGGACTGGGAATGAGAGATCAGGGTGTGTGATTGTGAGGTAGATCAACTTACCCATCAGACGATGGTAAACCTGAGGTTCTTGCAGTAGATCTCCCTTGTCTGGTGTCAAGACTACATGTGTATCCATTGGAAGTTTCAGTGGCGTAGCTGTCATCATTCCAAATTCCTTGATCAAATCAAATGTGTATTTCCTTTGAGAGAGAAAAATTCCTGCATTGCTTCTGTCGATTTCCAATCCCAAGAAATAACTCACAAAACCCATGTCTTTGATGTGGAAGTATACAGCTAACAGACTTTTCAACTCATGGATTGCATTCAGAAAGTTTCCTGAAATGAGAATGTCATCCACGTAGATTAACACAAGGGTGATGTTGTCATCTGTCACTCTTGAGTACAGACTATAATCTACTTTAGAGTGTTTTAACCCCATGGAAGTGAGTGTCATTGACAACTTTAGATGCCATTGCCTCGATGCTTGTCGTAAACCATATAGTGCTTTAATCAACCGGCACACTAACTGCTTGTTCACATCACCTCCAGTTGCACCCTTCATATTAATTCTGCTCCCTTGACCAGTGTACCCCTGTGGTAGATTCATATAAATCACCTCATCCAAGTCTCCATTTAAGAACGCATTCGAGACGTCCAGTTGATGCACTTCCCAGTCTTTCATCGCTACAACTGCCAATAATGCTCTCACAGTGGCCATCTTTGCTACTGGAGCAAAGGTCTCGACGTAGTCAATTCCATATGTTTGTTTGTACCCCAAGACGACCAGACGTGCCTTATACTTGTCGACAGTTCCATCTACCTTGAACTTCGATTTGTACACCCACCTAAACCCAATTGATTTTCTATTGGGTGGTAGTGTTGTAACTTCCCATGTGCCATTACCTTCCAAGGCTTCTAGCTCTGCATTCATAGCCTCAACCTAATGTTGTGATTTCACAGCTTGATCGAAATACAAAGGATCCACCTGAGGTGTGATTGCTACCAGAAAACAGTTGAACCTTTGGATGACTAGCTGAGGTGCCACAACATTCACACTTACAGCTTGATTTGAGTGCGGTGTGATAAAATCAGCCATCCATCTTGGGTTCTGTGTAACTCGTGTTGATCGTCTTTGAGCTATTTCCTGTGCATCATCATCATCATCATCATCCATATCTCCATTTGTGTCATCTAGTGTTTCCTCCTATGTTTCGTTGCCTGCATCCTCTTCACTTTCAAGTTCCACTGCTCCTTCATAGGCTAGTTTGTTAGCATTAGGCATGTTCATAGGTAGGGGTCTCATGTATGGTTTCTTTTTATGCTTGTTTAGAGGGAAAACATTCTCATGAAAAATCACATGCCTTGAAACAAAAGGCTGCATCGTTGAGAGGTTCAGCATTCTATAACCTTTTGTATTTGCTGGGTATCCAATGAATACAGATGGAATTCCCCTTGCAGCAAATTTGTCAGTTCCATGTGTTGCATTATAATCTAATCCCAGGCATCCAAACACCTTCAATTCATCATATTCGACCTTCTTCCCCGTGAGTTTCTCATAAGGCACTTCAAACTTCAGTGCTGAATGTGGCAACCGATTGATGATGTGTGTCACTGTCAACACACAGTCACCCCAGAAACTCAAATTTAACCATGATTGAAAGCGTAGAGCTCGTGCCACCTCCAATACTTGCCTATGTTTCCTTTCCACCCTAGCATTTTGTTGGGGTGTGTATGCATACGATTTTTGATGTACAATCCCTCTTTTTGCAAAGTAGTCAGCACACTCCTTGTTTGCAAACTCCAAGGCATTATCTGAACGAACCACATGCAGCTTCTCCTTAAATTGATTCTCAACATAGTTTGCAAACTTCTTTAGTGTATCCATGTAATCAGACTTTCTTTCCAAAAGATATACGCAGGTTACACGGCTATAGTCATCTACTAATGTCAATAAATACTTAAACTTGCCTCTAGTATTGACTTTATAGGGGCCCCAGATATCACTATGCAATAACTCAAAACTCTTTGTAGCATGTGACATACTTACAGGAAAAGGTAGCCTAGTCATTTTAGAGAGGGGGCATGTGATTCATACCTGGTTCTTTTGTTGATTGAGATAATTATTCACTCAAGCAATGTGCTGCATCTTTGACATGGAAGCATGCCCCAACCTTTGGTGCCACAGTGTGTATTCACTTCCATTCGTTGCTTTATCCACTGTGTAAGCCATCGTTTTCTTCGACTTAGCACCATTTGTTGTTTTTCCAGGTTTACACATCTTTTCATTCTTCAAGTAATACAATCCTTGTCTCATTTCCCCCAAAATGATCACGCTCTTAGTCGCAGAGTCAACCATTGTGCAATTCTTTGGACCAAACAACACATCACATTTACTTTCTTGTACTAACTTTTGTATAGACAGCAAGTTATGGTTGAACTTATGCACATACAACACATTTTTTAGTTTCACACCATTCCTCAACAAAACATCTCCTATGTGTGTAATCAGTGCAGTGTCACCCATTGGTAAAGTGATAGTGAAGGTAGAGGGGGCAACTCTGACATTCATCATATGACTCAAGGAAGATGTCATGTGGTCAGATGCTCCCGAATCTATGATCCACTCATCATGCTCTGCCTCCGTTTCCTTGTTGCTATACACCATTCCTGAGAAGCCATAATCAATTTCTTCATTTGTTTCTGACTATTTCTGACTCACTGAGGCTCCTTTTGGAATTAATCTCAGTAATTGATTCAGCTGTTCAGAGGTCATCACCACTTGTTGTTGTTCACTCACACTTCCAACCACATTGTTGGCTTGCCTTGCTCCCCCTGCTTTCTTACCCATCCATTTGTGTGGTGAGTTCTTTGGGGCTGGTTTATACTTATAATGCCATTTGGGATATCCTATCACTTCCCAACATTTGTCGTTCATGTGTCCCTTTCTATTACAGATGGTGCACACCAGGTCTTTGTCTCCACTTCCTTTGCTAAACATGGCTAGGACATCACCATCACCTAGTACACCTTGAGGAAGGACTTCTCGTTGGGACTCTTCTTGTTGCACTACTGCACATGCCTCTTCAATTGTTGGCAGTGGAACCATCATCAACAACTGCTCCTTTGTGTCCCATACTTCTCATCCAATCCATTTAAGAACTGAAAGAGCTTTGACTCCTCTTTCATGTCATTTATGTCATTTACTTCAGCTGTAACTGTAGTCACTGCAGGTAAGACATTCATGGAGCCTATTTCCTCCCACAGACTACTTAGACTAGTGAAATACTTACTCACTTTCATGCCATTTTATCTTAAAGCAAACAGATCTTTATTTAACTTGTACTTTCTTGAACCATTTGTTAAAGAGAACCTCTTCTCTAGGTGTTTCCAAATCTCAGCAGCAGTGTCTATAAAAAGTACAGAGATTTTAATGTTCTCAAAAATATTGTTATGGATCCAAGAAATTAGCAATTTGTTACATGTGTCCCATTAGTTAGCCTCCGCTGTATCTGTGGTGCTCCTTGTCACTGTTCCTTTGACGAAGCCAAGCTTCCTTTTGGTAGAGAGTTGTATTTCGAAAGATCTTTTCCAAGCCCTGTAGTCACCTGCACCTTGCAGCTTTGGCACAGCAATAGAAGTTGGTCCATCTGCTGGATGCATAAACAAAGGGTTTTGTAGATGTGATACTCACACCCTATTAGCAGCCATGAGTTCTTTCCAGAAAACAAGAGTAGATCTACTCTTTTCTAGACTAAGATAGTGACAACTCAAGCTTTAAACACCAGGGCTTTAACTACTCACTAAATATACAAAACCTTTCTCACTATTCTAGCTATCAAACACAGCTCTGATACCATAAACACAATTTGATAATGAGTGTAAGATAACTATGTAGGAGAAACAGTAGTGAGGATGTGATAACGATTTTACTTAGAACAACTTGATTATCATCATAAAGGACCATCCATACAACTGTGAGGTATATAACCCCTCACTACACTACACTGCTTGATAACAAACAAAGGACAGCTAGCTGTTACCAAGTACCAACTAGACACATCAGACAAACTTTATTAATAGACTCTACCACCTTGCATGAAGGGACAAAAGTACTTAGGCTAAGACAAACGAAAAGATAACAGAATAGAGACGAGCTGGGTCCATGACCATAATAGCAAGGTGCACCATCTCCATGTTGCAATGCTTCGAGCCACATTCTTAATTAGATGCAAAGCACTTTCTCTAGCATTGAAAATCTACCAAAGACTCCATGGACATTTTGATGAAAGTTTCATGGAATCGTCTATCTCTTGCGTGTCATATCCGTACAAAAATTAAAACCGCGTAATAACGAGGAGCCACGAGGATTCACCGGTAACCTATAATGATTTCGAGTATATTCGTTTCATGATGAAGAACTGTTTGATAACGTTTTTTTTTTCTTAGGGTGAGTCGTCTTATTTCCGAAATAGTGGTAGAAATTGAGATTTTGAAGGGCTTTCACATGTTAACATTGGGAGGAATCCGTTGACACGTAATGGTAATGGTGGTCAGTTGTGAGGAATTCATTAAGGAAGGGACTGATGCAAGATTTTTGGTTGTAGTTAGTTAGGGAGATTATGTTTCATAAATTCTAGAGCTTGTTATGTGTGCGAGATAATTTAGTACATCGTCAGAGATTGCATAGTAAGACGTAAGAAGCTGCAACAAAATTCAACGTACGATAATGCTATCAGACACAACACCAGCAAGGAACCAATTATGAACTACATATGGTCAATCAAAGTTAGTGGTACATAGGACAAATTTCGAGGACGAAATTTCTATTAGGAGGGAAGATTGTAACATCCCGAATATTTTGTAATTTATTTATTTGTATTAGTTAATATTAATCAATTTTGATTTAAATTATTTTATATGTAAATATATGTTTTTAATTAGGATATTAGTAGTTATAAAAAAAAGAAAGAAAAAGGGAGAAAACATGAGTAAGGGTTTGGCTAAAAGAAAAAAACGAGACTTAAGTTACTTTTTAGAAGAGAGAAGGAAGAGAAGAGGAGAAGAGGAAAAGAGAGAAAGGAGAAAAGAGAAAGATGAGAAGGAGAAAACCTAATTGGAGAAAGGATTTGGAGTTCAAGGTAATAGATACATATCCTCGTCGATGTATATTGATTATATTTCGATTATCTTACGTTTAGGTACTAAGATTTCTGATTTTCATGGATTACGTATACATGAATTAGCATTTTTGGATTAGAGGCTCTGAATATCTTTAGTAGCATTCACAATCTTTGATTTTTAAGGTACGGATATTTTTGATTCCTCTTTTCTATTCGCATTGTTGTTCAATTTCGTTATTTTGCCTTGTCCTGAATTCTTGTTAAATTTGTATAAAATTCATTATTCATCGGATTGGGTTGATTCTTGAGCTCCTGGAAAGATATTTGAATTCTCTACAACTTTCATTCTCTGTGTTTTGTAAAATTCTGTTTGTAAGCATGTCAAAATCTGTTGTTTGTATAATCTGGTGCGTTAATTTCTGTTGGTATGTCATAACTTCGAAAATTCGTAGTAAATTGAGTTTTTATCCGATTATTATGAGCAATACCATTCTGGAAAGCTCGTTTCGACCTCTGTGTTTTGTATTCATATTCCGCTGACAATTTATGTGATTTCAGTGTCTTAAATATCGAATTACTACTGTGATCAGTGCCTGATTATATTATTGCAGTACGCATTTTCATTGTTTCTGAATTCGTTACTTCTTCGTTTTTAAGGAGCCTTACCATTCTGGAAAGGTATCGGAATTCTCTACGACTTTCGTGTTTTATATGTTTTCATTTGAGCTCATCTTAGTGGAGTAAATATTTGATTTTATTGGCTGATCTATCCTACAAATTATTTGTGCAATATATAATATTTGATCTTTGAGTTTATTATCGAGTAAGTGATATGTAAGATATTTGTGAATTTTGAGTAATGTATTTTCGGTTATATTTTGATATACAAATGATGTGGGAGATGTTAGATATTTGGGTAGCATTGTGCTTATTGCCGTGCAAGCCACTGTAAGAATTTGGGTAGCGTTAAGCAAGCACCTGTAAGAATTTGGGTAGCCTTAAGCAAGCCCCTGTAAGATTTTGGGTAGCATTTGCTTTGTGCTTTGCAAGCCCCTATAAAATCGTCTCCCATGTTAGTAAGTAAGTTACTTTAAATATTATTTGTAATTTTAAGAGTATGTGTTTTATATTTTATTAATTAAATTTTGGATTTAATAGCTGTGATTATTATGTGTAAGTTGTACGCATATTTGTAAGAGTAAGATTATGTTTTAATTTGAAATCATTTATATTTTTAAAATTATGAGTTGAGTGTCCTTTTTCTAATTGTCTCATTCTATATGTACTTGTTCTTAATTTCGATATTCGATTTTTATTCGTCATTTCATCATCTTAGTCTTTGTTCAGCTTTGTATTGTTTTATATCCGTATATGAGCCTTTCGCTCACTGCCGGTCCTTTGTTTCTCTAATTTTTCCCGGAAGGTGATCTTATTTAGGTGGGCTACTTATTGGGAAGAGGGCGAGTTGCGATATTTGGAGAATTTAGTTGTATTTCTGATTTATGAATTGTAAGATATTGGATTTTGAGAAGTTGTATCGTTTATTCGATTTTTAGTTGACTTTTAAATTAAGTGTATTTATTGGGATGTTAAAGTTGGTATCAGAGCTAGAGTTTATAGATTCTGTAGACTTGCCTTTAGGCTCGATGTGAGGTTTGGGTAGTCGTAAGATAGAGCTTGAACATTAGACTTGCCTTTACGCTTGACCTGTGAGTATGGGTAGTTAGTATGGTGGATGGTTAGTTAAGAATTCTATTCGTTTTATGTTCCTTTGATATCTATCCGTGATTGTTGGAATCGTCTATCTCCTGCGTGTCATATCCGTACAAAAATTAAAACCGCGTAATAACGAGGAGCCACGAGGATTCACCGACAACCTATAATGATTTCGAGTATATTCGTTTCATGATGAAGAACTGTTTGATAACGTTTTTTTTCTTAGGGTGAGTCGTCTTATTTCCGAAATAGTGGTAGAAATTGAGATTTTGAAGGGCTTTCACATGTTAACATTGGGAGGAATCCGTTGTCACGTAATGGTAATGGTGGTCAGTTGCGAGGAATTCATTAAGGAAGGGACTGATGCAAGATTTTTGGTTGTAGTTAGTTAGGGAGATTATGTTTCATAAATTCTAGAGCTTGTTATGTGTGCGAGATAATTTAGTACATCGTCAGAGATTGCATAGTAAGACGTAAGAAGCTGCAACAAAATTCAACGTACGATAATGCTATCAGACACAACACCAGCAAGGAACCAATTATGAACTACATATGGTCAATTAAAGTTAGTGGTACATAGGACAAATTTCGAGGATGAAATTTCTATTAGGAGGGAAGATTGTAACATCCCGAATATTTTGTAATTTATTTATTTGTATTAGTTAATATTAATCAATTTTGATTTAAATTATTTTATATGTAAATATATGTTTTTAATTAGGATATTAGTAGTTATAAAAAAAGAGAAAAAAAAAAGAAAGAAAAAGGGAGAAAACATGAGTAAGGGTTTGGCTAAAAGAAAAAAACGAGACTTACGTTACTTTTTAGAAGAGAGAAGGAAGAGAAGAGGAGAAGAGGAAAAGAGAGAAAGGAGAAAAGAGAAAGATGAGAAGGAGAAAACCTAATTGGAGAAAGGATTTGGAGTTCAAGGTAATAGATACATATCCTCGTCGATGTATATTGATTATATTTCGATTATCTTACGTTTAGGTACTAAGATTTCTGATTTTCATGGATTACGTATACATGAATTAGGGTTTTTGGATTAGAGGCTCTGAATATCTTGAGTAGCATTCACAATCTTTGATTTTTAAGGTACGGATATTTTTGATTCCTCTTTTCTATTCGCATTGTTGTTCAATTTCGTTATTTTGCCTTGTCCTGAATTCTTGTTAAATTCGTATAAAATTCATTATCCATCGGATTGGGTTGATTCTTGAGCTCCTGGAAAGATATTTGAATTCTCTACAACTTTCATTCTCTGTGTTTTGTAAAATTCTGTTTGTAAGCATGTCAAAATCTGTTGTTTGTATAATGTGGTGCGTTAATTTCTATTGGTATGTCATAACTTCGAAAATACGTAGTAAATTGAGTTTTTATCCGATTATTATGAGCAATACCATTCTGGAAAGCTCGTTTCGACCTCTGTGTTTTGTATTCATATTCTGCTGACCAATTATGTGATTGCAATGTCTTAAATATCGAATTACTACTGTGATCAGTGCCTGATTATATTATTGCAATTCGCATTTTCATTGTTTCTGAATTCGTTACTTCTCCGTTTTTAAGGAGCCTTACCATTCTGGAAAGGTCTCGGAATTCTCTACGACTTTCGTGCTTTATATGTTTTCATTTGAGCTCATCTTAGTGGAGTAAATATTTGATTTTATGGGCTGATCTATCCTATAAATTATTTGTGCAATATATAATATTTGATCTTTGAGTTTATTATCGAGTAAGTGATATGTATGATATTTGTGAATTTTGAGTATTGTATTTTCGGTTATATTTTGATATACAAATGATGTGGGAGATGTTAGATATTTGGGTAGCATTGTGCTTATTGCCGTGCAAGCCACTGTAAGAATTTGGGTAGCGTTAAGCACGCCCCTGTAAGAATTTGGGTAGCCTTAAGCAAGCCCCTGTAAGATCGTCTCCCATGTTAGTAAGTAAGTTACTTTGAATATTATTTGTAATTGTAAGAGTATGTGTTTTATATTTTACTAATTAAATTTTGGATTTAATAGCTGTGATTATTATGTGTAAGTTGTACGCATATTTGTAAGAGTAAGATTATGTTTTAATTTGAAATCATTTATATTTTTAAAATTATGAGTTGAGTGTCCTTTTTCTAATTGTCTCATTCTATATGTACTTGTTCTTAATTTCGATATTCGATTTTTATTCGTCATTTCATCATCTTAGTCTTTGTTCAGCTTTGCATTGTTTTATATCCGTATATGAGCCTTTCGCTCACTGCCGGTCCTTTGTTTCTCTTATTTTTCCCGGCATGTGATCTTATTTAGGTGGGCTACTTATTGGGAAGAGGGCGGGTTGCGATATTTGGAGAATTTAGTTGTATTTCTGATTTATGAATTGTAAGATATTGGATTTTGCGAAGTTGTATCGTTTATTCGATTTTTAGTTGACTTTTAAATTAAGTGTATTTGTTGGGATGTTAAAAATAATTAGTATTTGCAATATATAGATAATTAATAAATTTATTAAATATTATATTTTTTATTAAATTGAAATGCAAGATTTTATAAAAAAAATGGTCAATGGGCACGCAATAATCTAAACACTTAAATCCATGTCGTTGTATTTGGACTAATGTACTTCGACATATTTTGGATTCAAAATCGAAACATAACTTTATGTCTGAAAATTACTCGAAATTTCATAATTTTTCAGATATAATATCAGTCCTATCAGACCGGAAGTGCATCGTCATTTGCAGAATTTTATAAGTTCGTTTGTGGGATATGCGAGATCGTCGTCCCAATAAGATGAGAGGGTGTAACATTTCAGATCGACAAAAGTTAGTGTATTTGATGCTTTTATAAGAGCAAGTTAATATAATACATATCAAAATTGTTAGCTTAGAATGTGGTGAATTTTTATGTCAATAATTTGACCTGAATTTAAAATAAATTATTTTGAATTTGACCCAAGTTGTTACAATTTTGCTTAACCGACCAACTTAATTATCACATTTTACTATTTTAAAAAAAATTTGAATTAATATCAAATTTAAGTAATAACTTGTGCCAATTTAATTAATGGTAATTTTTTAAAAAGGTTATTTTTAAGTCTTGATTAATATTTCACATAAATTTAGAAAAAAAAATTAAATTATTTGTCATTAATAAAAATTCTTCACCGATCAATGCAACTTGAAAAATGCACAGGAATCCAATGATTTCAAAATTCACATTTATTAAAAATATATAGGTTTTAGATTGCATACAACGTTATTGATTAAATATATGAAACTCGATCACGATCAAAATAATGCTCATACGACATTAGTACAAATACTTATGTCCAATGCTAGATAATAGTCCGTGCTTCGCACCAGTTATAAAATATGTATAATTTATATAAAAAATTATTAATTTCTCGATTCTTCGTGAAATCCCCATTTCCCATCTGGGACAAGGAGCAAAAAATCTCTATTTAAGTGTAACATCCCGGATTTTCAGACTATTAATTCTAAATCGAAAACTAAAATAAAACAAATTTTATTAATCCAAAAGTCAATTACAAAGGTAATTATTACAAAAGCGTAACTAACATCTATCGAAAAGTCAATCTAGCCCAATTCAAAGGTCCTCGAACTCCAACGCTACCAAAATCGATCGTACACCAAACCTGAAATATTAAAAGAATGAGCTACGAAGCCCAGCAAGCAACTACCGTCCGACGGCTCAAAATAAAATTTTATAATTTTCAAAAACACGATTTCCACATGTAGCACATAACATCTATCACATAGTTTCATATAACATACTCAATAATAATTACGACAAATATTCACACAATACATTCTATAACAAATATCAAAGCGATGCATTCAATATAAGCAAAGATTCAAATAATCAAATTCTTAATGAACAAATAGATCTTGGTCTTATACCTTTTACTTTTAATTCCCACATTCCTAAATCACACCTTACGCCACACTTTGCTAGTGACCGGCATCTTATACCTTATGCCACACTTTTCCAAGTGATCGGGATCTTATTCTTATTCGATGGGGGCTAGTTTACGTCCCTCATCAAGTGAAACCGAATCTTGACAAGGTATCGATGTGTTCCGAAACGTGCACAAACTAGTTCTATGTATCACACTATCCAGTGATCGGAATCTTATTCTTATACATGACTAAGACTGGGGATTTCTGAAAAATTAATATTTTATTAATCACATGTCAAAATCATACTTACGATAACTTAAACTCATATTTGAGAACATGTAATCAAACAATACAAAGCACGTTCCACATTAATACGGAGCAAAGGTACGAAAAGTTAGTTACACAAATATTTGATAACATATAATCAATAAATATAGAGCACGTTTCACATCAATACGGAGCAACGTATAAATACTTACAATATACGGAGCAACGAATAGTTACTTACCTCAATTACGTAAATCAAGAATTCACATAATCACATAAGAACACATGTAGCAACCCCTCAGAAGCAAAACATCTAAAATCTTGAAAGACTCCATGATTACAATTCTGATCAGATATGTATTTATCCTTTTTGATCCCCTAAACGATGTTTTCTTGGAAAACTCAAAGAACGAAAGTTGGAGAGCACGAAAATATCTTTCTGACAAGTCCAGAATCAACTAATTCTGACTTATGATGAATTTTATACGAATTTTACAAGACTGCTGAATTGTGTTTGAAAGAGACCTACGAATTTTGTTATAAAAGATGAGGAAGAAGAATATGATGTTTATATAGCGGTACAAAACCCTAAACCCCAACCAACTAATATCCGTTTTAAAATCTGATCCATATTTAGGCCCATTATTCTAATCCAATTTTAAATCCCATTTATTATATAATTTTAATCCTTTTTATTTTATTATTCTTTATTATTATTATTCTAAAAATAATGGGATATTACATTAAGGATCGAGACAAGTTTGGTAACTAGATTTAAATTTGAAAAACGGGGGCGAGGATATCACTTTCGGGCCCCGAAGTGACCTGATATTCATTTCTAACTACGTTATTTGTACTTTTAGTAAATACAGATTACATGCCACAAATAAGAAAAATGTATCATTCGTTCTAATAGCTAAATTAGCAATGTTGCGTAAGTTAGTAACGTGTTATAATTGGTATATCTAATATATTATTCATGTTTATCAATAAACGAACAATAAAGAATGTTATAATTATTTGTTGTGAAATTATTTTTAAGAAAATGACATATGCCTTGTACGGGTTATTATCATTCAATTAATCAGCTAAATTAGTAGCTTTTCCAGGTTAATAACGTCTTCCACACAAATCACACACACGGATAATTAATTAAGTTGTATTTGTTATACCTAAGACATTGCACCTTATTAATCCATAAACAAATAAAGAATGCTAAAATTACGTGTTGTACAAAAAGAAACTAACTTACATACAACAATATTATATTACCTTTTTCAAGGTTGCACTTATTGTTATACCAATTTACTAAATATATTTCACAGTCAATAACGATGTATTTAGAATTGACAATCCTTCTAGACCACTAAAAATGTGTTTTATAATTTTGAATGTATTTAAATGTTGCGTTTCCTATTATTTATAGTTTTCAACTAGATCTGCATAAATTATATTGTACACGAAATGAAGTAAAATTATTGGAATAAAATAAGTCATAGACAAACAAACTTCTATAAAAATTTAGTTGATATTTTCCAAATAACATTATTACACTCATGTTCGGTCCTTTCTAGAAAATAACTCGTGACTCGCACGAGTTATTATGCTAGTATACATAAATGTAGACACTGGCTTAAAATTCACAAATGTATATTTCAAGGTTTACTAATTATTTACAATACAAAAATTAGTAAAAGTTAACATTGATGTATATACATTATACATATATTTTTATTCCACCTTCTCCATCATCATCACCAATCTTCGATTTGCTTTCGTAATAACTTTTATTAAGAACGTATCATTCCTTACTCTTTATCTATCCAATTAACTTCTTTACATCATTTTTTTCCATCTTCAATCTTTATCTTTACCATCTTTAATCTTTATCTTTACCAGCATTAACAATCACCAATCACTATTGGTAACAACCATCACCTCCGATAAAAATCATTACCTATAAATAATACTTATAATAAATCATCAAACTGAAACTCTAGTCACCTATTTGTATTACAAATTTGACCACTATGTATTATAAAACTCACTAATTTATGATTTTAAAATTACTAAAAATCAATACCAATATAAATGTTCACACACATCATTAGGCCACCACTTCCTGCCTCACCATCATCGACCTCTGATCTCTTTCGACCACCACCGTCGTCATTACTTCTCACAACCATCATGTTCGATTAAAATCACTCCCTCCAATTATTGTTTTTAATTATTAAAATTTAAAAAATCAAAATAATTCATCCACCGACACCTTCAATATCATACAACCATTGCTGAGAAATTCGCGAAGGTTCAGAATTAATAACATTTGGTGCCAGAGTTCATGACAATCAACGCTGAAATAAAGTAATTACAACCGGAAGGAATGATATATAAATACACGTTTGTATGTATATGTTGTTAGAAAATGGAAAGTGTAAATTCCTAATTTTAGTAGGTTCTGGATGTAATTTCGGAAAACTAACGGTTGGAGCTTGTTTTTTGCTATGAAGACTTAAAGTTTCATGTTTGGATCTAAGATATCTTCTTAGTAGATCCATAAATACATTGAGGCAAAGTTGCTTGTTCCAAATGTGTTATGTGAATTTTTTTCTCACATTGATATTGTAAAAGAACGATATTGAGTTTACATAGCATCTTGTGTTAGTGTTGTTTATAACTTCTAGCATAAGTGAAATGCCTGTATGACCAAGTACTATTGAGAATTCTATATATCTTTTTTATTACAAGTTATTTGATGTGAATCGCGTATCTGAGGTCACCCATAAGTAGTAGCCTGAGATTATAAGAAGTCCCCATATAAATACACGAGGATGAATTTTCAAATTGAGGAATAAGTTTTAGTATTACCAAATTGCCACTAAAATTGTACAGGAATATGTTATAACCTCAGGGGAGTTACCTGAGGTCATCCTCATGCCCATTTTCCTCTTAATCGATTTATTCATTTTACTTTTTTAATTATTATATTAAATATATTGAGTAAGGATTATTTTCATAATTCGACTTTGAATATTTTTTTTAATATTAATATTATTTAATCAGAATAATATAAATAATAAATAAAACCTATTTCGTTTATTTTTTTATTTATTACTCTAGATCTCACATCGAGTAAAACAGGAAAAAAAACAACCCAAGACGCCTAAATATTGAGAGGTACATTTGAGATAGATAGAAAAAGATAAAATTCTCAGTGCCTACCTCGCATACATACAGAGTTGCAGTGGTTTTCGGATGAACTGAGGTTTTTGTCGCTGTTAAGCATCACCGGACTGTGACAGAGTTGCTTTGTGTTGTTTCAACCTGGGAGATTAATCGCGACATACCAACGAAGTAAGTAGGGCGACAATTTTTTCAAGAACAGTCGTGTCTTCTCGAAAATTCGACAACTCAACTGTTTGATTTGTTAAAGTGATTATATAACTAAGCTTTTATTTTCATTCTCTTTTATATATTTTTGTTAGTGACTACTATATTATAGCCTTCGTGTTTGCTTTGTATTTGGTGGTGCTTGCCTATTCTTGAATTTAAAATATAGTATAGAATGTAATTGCCTATTATTGCTATTATCTTGAACATATGTAGTTATGGGTGAATGTGGGTTAAAGTGGAGGGGGAGAGGGGGAGAGGGGGAGAGGGGGAGAGGGGGGAGGGGAGGTGATAGATTTTCACATTACGAGTTAACTAGATCTAGGTCGAGGGGAAAAGATGAAGTTTTAAAAAAATTTGTAATAAAAATATCTATATGTGTATATATTAATGGTTTAGATTCATAGAGATATGAAAATGATTGGATTAGATTTGTTTTTTGTTTATTTTTTATGTTGGTTTCTATATGATAATTTGCCTAGATTAATATGTTGTCCAAGACTACATGCATACTTAACCCATTACATGCATGAATTCAGTGTATACTGTTGAGTATTGAATATACCGAAGAGAATACAGAGGGGGGGTGAATGGATTCTCAAACTTTTCTTCTGATAAGTGTTTTAGGTGAAGGTTGTTTTAGGGTTTGAATCTGGTTGTGTAACAAAGTTTGTGTTTGTGTTTAACAGATTATGTAAGTGCGGAATATAAACACAAGAACACGATCACTCACTTTAATCTAATATTGTATTAGATAAAGATTTGCTACAATTTGTGAATACAAATGTTAGTATTCACAGCTTCTTTCTCAAAGAGATATTACTTGTAAAGACTATTGATCACTCTCTTTTATACTTGCTAAAGAAGTAGGGTTGTTCACTTATATCATGTGAACAACTTGCTTACAACAAATAAGGTAGCAAACAAATTTTTCTTTCTAATGTGTCTATCCTATTTTAGTAAACATCCAAACTGCTACAGATTTGACTTCTTAGAACTCTGTTCAGATCCACTTCTTTAGCTTTTTGTCTCTTGTACTATCTCTCCAAGCTTCTTTGTAGTCTTTCCAACGTGCTTTACAATATGTGGTCCATAAAACATCTTGGCTTGTTGCAGGTTTCTGACTTGTACAATTCTTCAGTATTTTGTCTCCAAGATTGTATTCGAGAAGTAACTCTGTTGGTGATTCGAGAACTAGAATTGGCTTAATCGATAACTCTGAGTTCTCGAATATTGTTGAGCTGACATATCGAATCACTTCTCGAATAAGTCTTTTCTCCAGGAATCCTTGAGATATCGAATAGAGCATTTTACTTATCGAATCCCTGAGATATCGAATAACTTCCTGAGTCATTGAGATATCGAATGGAACATTAACTTGTTGACTCCTAGAGAACTCGAATGATACTTTAACTTGTTGACTTTCTGAGTTCTCGAATAGAGTAGTAGACATATCGAATCTCTGAGATATCGAATAGTGCATTCAGAGATATCGAATAATGTCTTTGTAGATATCGAATCCCTAACTTCTCGAATAGATCAAAACACTTCTCGAATTGGTACTTAGGCAAATCTTCATTCTCCAAATTCCAACTGTGTTTATTTTGAAAGTCTTGGTCTTCAAGCTTGAGGCATGATCCTTGGAACTTCTTTTAAGCATTATTCTCTGACTTTAATTACAGTTACACAGGTAGAATTTGATGCCTATTACAAGTACTACAATAAGTAGAAACTCTACAACTAGAGGTTCCCTCAGTTAAGAGGTCATGTAGGTAATGCACAGCATTACAGTCAATTAGGCTTGTTATTAGATGTATACAGGCATGCCTCTGTGACTAAAAATCTCCCCCAAATTGTGAGTATGACCCTTAGTCACAGGTAAAACTTGAAAAGTACAGGTATGTAGTTTGATTGAAAATAAAAAGAGGCATCCTTACAAGTTATGAAGAATTAATAGCCATATCCTTTTGGATTCATCTCTTGAGCTTTGGCTTGCAGATTCTCATTTTTATTCTTTTCTTCAGCTTCTTTAGCTTTCTTCTTTGCATTTTCTTCCATAGCAAGAACAATGTCTTCTATAGCAGTGTGTTCCTCAATTAGAGGAGAGCCTGATAGATCTTTAAGAACTTCATTCAGCTGTTTCTCAGAGTAGGAACTTATGTAGTCCATTATAATCTTCACAGTTCTTCCATATTTCTTGTATTCAATAATGTAAGAATTATACTTGACTCTACATAGACCCATGGCTCTTAACTCATCAGCCTTAGCTTCCATAGCAACAAATTCCTCCTCTCTTTTCTTTAATAACTCCTCACTTTTCTTTTTCTGTTCTGCCTGGTGATCTCTCATCATCTTGACAAAGTCAATCAACTCCAGCTTCCATACTCTTTCCACTCTATCTTTAGAATCCAACATAGCAATAATCCTTTCTATATCATCTAGCTTGCCCCAATGCTGACATGTCCCTTGCCTGAATTTCTTCTGTCTTCCATCAGTATATTTAATTTCAAGGCAGTCATCAATAATGGCAACATGATAGATTCTTTGAGCCCATAGGAAATGTAGTTCGTCTTCATCAAAGTCTTCATCTAGTGGTTAGAGTTTTAATCCTGGAATGATAGTTAGGGCCCTTGATTTAGATGGCTTCACTCTTCTTGCAGCATGTTTGAATTTGATCTTTTTCAATTGGTTGCTTGGCAGAAACTTGTGACCTTTGCTGGTAGACCATTGTAGTACACCATTAGCAGTTTGCTTTTAGAAACATACAGATGGTTTCTTGAGTTGAATATCCTTCTCTTCTTGTGGTGGCAAACCAGTTGTAGAAGCCATAGATATAGATTTTGATAGGTCACTGCTAACTATATTCGCCCTAGACTTAGAGTCTTGTGTTATGGTGAGGTTACAGTTAGCAATGCCTAAGGCTTGCTGTTTTCCACTTTTCCTCTCAAAGACTTTGCCTTGGTCATCATCATCCTTCTTGTCCTTGCTGTCCTTCTTCTTCTTCTTCTTCTTCTTCTTCTTCTTGTCTTCATCACCCTTATCACTCCTGTGATGCCTCCTTCTCCCATCACTTTTGTCTTCATCTTCATCATCCTTATTTCTCCTTCCTTTGGCTATTTCTAGAATCTCACCTGTGGCAATGAAGGTTCTGAGAATGTGCAATGCCTCTACTTCTTCACCAGTTCTCATCCCATTCTTCTTTTGTAATTTATCAATAATGTCAATGATAAGTCTGTGATTCTGGAGAGTGAGATCCTTGGGAATGACCAGTTGTTTGATATCCTCAATATTTGTGCCAGACTGATAGATAATTGTTCTTGGATAAGTGCAAACTTCAGGCAACCTAGCTTGTTGACCATTCCTCAGATCAGCATATAGACTCTTGTTGTTCTCTCCCTTCGTCTCTATCAACCCCAAGATAACATCAATCTCTGTGACTTTTAGAGCCTTCAAGGTGTCATAAGATAGATGCCATATTTTACCACTGGTCACCATCATAATCTCCTTGGGATAGATTTGATTTAGCTTCCTTGGAATCACTGTCAGAAATTTGATTTGTTCTCTCAGACTTCTTCTGTACTCCAATGTATCCCCTCCAACCTTTGCTCGAGAGACTTGCAGAAACTTCAAGAAGGCAGCATCATGATAAGTTTCTAAATTTGCTACTTCTATCAGCTTGGCCTCAGTAACTACATCCACTTCAACTGGTTGATCTTCTTCATTTCTCGAGGTTTTAGCTTGCTCAGTTGGCATAGATCCTGCAACCACTGTAGAGGTGATGGTTTGTTTTTGGCCACTTGGGGTAGTGATGTGTACATGAGGTAGAGTGACAGTTGGTAGAGAAGGTAGAGGTGCATTGACTTTGGCTTTGCCCTTGCCTTGAACATGAGAGGTTGTAGGTTTTGAGATTTTTGGTTGACCACCCTCAGTTATGATTATGCCTTTCTCCTTAGGCTTCTCTCCCTTAGTCTGCTACTCCCCCTTAGGCTTTGATGTCCTTAAGTTGCTCTTCTCCCCCTTAGGCTTGTTGTCAGGCACAGAGGCTTTGGTAGAGACCCGTGGGTTGGAAGAGGTGGGATTAACAGATTCATCAGGTAGAGGGAGCCCCATATGCTTTATCATAGCAGACAACATCAGTTGTTGATGAAGAAGAACATCAGCTGTGGTAGTAGCTTGAGTGTCCAACTTCTCAGTGAGAGTTGTTACTGTGTCTGTAAGATGAGCATTTGACTGCTTGAGTGAGCTCACTTCTTTCTCCAGAGTATCCACCTTGGTGAATAACTCTTTAGCTTTAAAACCAGACAATGATTGTTCCTTGAGCCTCACTACCTCAAACTTGGTCATATTATGCACAGGGACCTCAGTCACCAGTTTATCTCTATATTGATTTGCAAACATGGTCCTCAGCATGGCATTGGCATCAGTTGTCTGACCAGAGAGATTCTGAACTTGAGTTGCTAGATTGCTGACAGTTCCATGAAGCAAAGGCATGCCATTTTCCATCTTGATGCAGGTAGATCTGCAGTCTTGTATGGTTTTGAGGACATGATCTAAAGTCGGAAACTTGACAGCAAATTCTCTCTTGATTTCTCCTACTGTCTTGGCTATTTCATCACACACCTTGTTGAATTCTGTCTTAACACCCTTGCCAAGATAGTGTGCAACCTTGAGGAATCCATTGTAATAATCATTCATGGCTTCATACACTTCACCAGGAGTTAGAGATTTAGCATTTGAACCCAGTGAAGTGAGGTATTCCTCTCTTAGATATTGAAGGGCTTCATTGAGAGTAATATCATATTTCCCTTGTAGCCAGGAATCTACATTCCCATCTCTCTCAGCCTCATCTGCTATTTTCTCTTTTTGCATCTCTACATCATCCTTATGACACAGCAGAATGGCTTCATAGTCTGGGTTTGACATATTGGATGTGACAAGGTTTTGGGATATCTTTATAAACTCAGGAATCTGATCCACAACTAAGCTTTGAAGTGCTTCAACCGTCAATTGTGGTGGAGCAGACCCTGATCCTGAAGCACTGTCATGTTGTACAGGCTTCAGCCATTGTGACAAGAAGTCAGAGCTAGAGCTAGGCAAGCTAGACTCCTCAGTTACAGATGCAACTTCTGTAACCGGATGGAATGACTCTACTATTGGTGTCTCCACAGAAGTGGGATGAGTTACACCAGTAATTGACACAGGCACAGAGTCTCTAGTGAAAACTAGTGAATCCTCTATGTTTGTGATGGTGTCATTAGGATATGCCCAAGGTAGCATTCCCTCACCATCTAAATGTGGTTCCTGGGTGGTGAGCAAGTTGTCATGCACTAAGTCACTTGAGTCCATTCGCTCACCAAGAGAAGAAAATTCTTGGTGATCAATGCCTTGCTCCTCAATTGCTTGAGTTGCAGGCTCCAAAGAAATTTGAGTGTTAGATTCTGAAAGAATAGTGTATTGTAGATTGGATTTTGGCAACTCCCCTTGAGAAATAGAGGGAGTTTCAAGTGTGATGTGCTCTCCACTCAGTGTTGTGCCAGCCTTATCACTCCCAGGTGCTGACTCATTACAAGATAGTGCATTGGGGAGGATGCTTGATTCTATAGATGCACCCTGTTGAGAGGGTACATCTAGTGAGCTGTTTGCCTCTGATTTTACAACTTCAGCCATTTGTGTGACTGAAGAGGTGGTTTTCTTAGCTTTCTTCTTCTTTGGCTTTTGCAAGGGTGACACAACTGCCTCACTTTCTAAGCCTAATTTAGCATTCAATGCTGCTTCTTTTAGCATTTCCAAGGGTTCAAAGGCTATCTCTTTTCTCTTCTTTTTACTAACACCACCCTGTTGAGAGGATGATGCAGGTGGCTCTGTGTTTGGTTAAGTGTTTGGTTGAGGGGGTTGGTTAGCTGGCCCTGGGTTAGCATTTTGTTCTACTTGCTTGGGCTTTGCTAACTCAGACTTAGAGGCAAATGTTGGCATGTTGTGGGGATAAGACTCAAATAACCTCTTCATATGAGGTGTTATTACAAGCCTAACATCCACATCATTCCTAGTCTCCAAGTTACCAAAAATGAGTTTGGTCATGGATTTCGGATTGCCTATTCTATTTCTATTCCCCAAGAAATTCAATCAGTTTATTATCTACAAAATTAAGAGCAGATTGAATAAAACGAGGGAAGAAAATTTCATTACCTCTCTTGGTTGAGTTCTTACCAAGTCTCCCATATAGCTCCTGCATAATTAGATTACCCACATTGATTTTCCTATCATATGCCAGGGAGTATGCAATTTGCTGTGCAGGTGCACTGATTTGATCAAAACTCGACTTTCTAGCAGTGAACACCTGTAGCAGTGTGGCGAACACAAAACTCCATTCCTTTATGAGACACTTCCGGTTCATTTTTCCAATCTTGATTGTATCAGCATATCTGATAAAGTTAAAGAATGTAATTAAATCATCATCAGATACCAGAGGGTGATACAGCTCTTGATGAAGTCCTAGTGCTTGATTCATATCCTCTATAGTGATAGTAACCTCTTTCTCTTGTATTTTGTAATAGATGATATAAGAGGTTACTGCATTCTCGAGAGCAATAACTTCCACAGTGGCTGTCCTCCAAAACTGTTCTAGGAGATCTAGGTACAGAGTTGGGTTGGTTGAGAGTGCATCCTTGATGTAAGACTTAGACATCCTGTTAGATATTGATTCAAGTGATGATCAGGATCTGGACTACTGATCAGATACTGATGCTGACGTCATCAGTATTGCACCGTCAGGATTGTGTTATCATCAGGATTGGAAGCTGATCAGGATTTCATGAGGATATACATCAGTCTAGGAATCTAGGAAGATTGACATGTCAGTTCCTGATTTATAGGAATGCAGCTATCATTCAAGATATGTATTAAGAAACGTATGTAATTGATTTGATATATCTTGTAATTGATAGTGTATCTGTGTACTGTATATAAACACAGTTTAGGTTTTACTTAATAGTAATCACTTACACAAATTATCTTGTAACCAAGCAGCTCTCAAGAACATAAGAATTTCTTGAGAGAGTTTGTAACAGTTTTATATCAGAGTTAATAAAGCTGTTATATATTCATACTTGTGTTATTATTTCTGTTTAAGTCGAAAGTCTTATACAATTGTATTCAACCCCCCTTCTACAATTGTTAATTACTGGGCAACAATTGGTATCAAAGCAAACTGATTAACTACAATCAGAAACGATCTTAACATGTCGACAAGCAAGTATGAAAGTATTAAAATCCCTGTTCTCAAAAAGGCTGAATACCCCACATGGAGGGTAAATATGTTGATGTATCTGGAGGCAGCTGATCCTAACTATCTCGATCGAATATATGATGGACCATATATCCCCAAGAGACTGGTTGCTAGAACAGATACTATACCTGATCACTATGTTCAGAAGACAAAGGCTGAATGGACTCCTGAGGAAAAGGCTGAAGTACTCAGAGATGCAAAGGTGAAGAACATTCTTCATAATAGTATTGATGCTGTCATGTCAAATAGAGTGATAGCATGTAAAACTGCTAAGGAAATCTAGGAAACTTTGGAGACTCAATGCCAGGGTACTGAATCTATCAAAAGAAATAGAAGGGCTCTGTTGATTCAAGAGTATGAGCAGTTTGATGCAAAATCTGATGAGAGTCTTACTGATCTGTATGATAGATTTCTGACACTATTAAATAATCTATCTCTGGTGGGTAAAGAGTATGAACCAGAAGACTCAAATACCAAGTTTCTTAGAGCTCTGCCTGAGGAGTGGGATACTCAAACCTCTATCATTAGGCATCAGTATGATCTTAATACTGTATCTCTTGATGAAGTCTATGGGATGCTAAGAACACATGATCTTGAGGTTCAACAAAGGAAGAATAAGAAGACCAACAAAGCAAAGGCTGTTACTTTGAATGCTGAATCAAAATCAAAAGGAAAAAGCGTGGAGGTTTCAAGGAGAAGTAGAGTCATTGAGTCCAAAACTGATGACTCGTCATCAGATCCTAATGCAAATCCTGATACTGATACTAATGATGACTCTACTGATTCTGATATGATGGAAATGGTTGCTATGATAGTCAAGGGTTTCAAGAAGATGAAGTTTAGAAAGGCTAGAAGACAAGGTAACTTTCAGAAGAAACCTGTCAATACTGACAAGAACAAGTACACGAAGAATGAAAGCAAAGGCAGCAAGTTTGACAAATCAAAAGTCAAATGCTACAATTATAATGGAATGGGTCACTTTGCAACTGAATGCAAAAAGGCCAAAACCAAGGCTCTAATCTCATCTAGCAAGGATTGGATGGACTCTTCCTCAGACTCTGAAGAGGAAAAAGTGAACTATGCATTAATGGCAAACGTGGATGAGATTGTTGCTCCTGAAAATAAGGTACCTGGAGTTGTTTTTGATTTTGATACTGATAATGTCTCTGAGTTAAGATCTTTCTTAAAGTCTCTGCATATTAGCTTTAAAAGTCAATCTCTTGAAAATGCTAGAATAATATCTGAGATGTCAGAATTGACTAAAAGAAATGATCATCTAGAAGCTGAGTTACTCTTCATGGAAGAAGTACAAAATGAATGTGATAAGGCTAAGCACATGAAGCTAGAAATGGAATTTAAATGTACTGCACTTGAAAAGGAACTTAATGAAGCTAATGAGAAACTCAGAACCTGGACACACTCTGGAAAGAAAACACACGATCTTATCACAGATAAGAACTGGAAAGAAGGTCTAGGTTATAAACCAGAGGACAAAAAGAAAAATAAAGGTAAAGTTGTTACTATTGAAACAACTAAATCTGGAAGAGTTGTTGTGAATGAGTCAACAAATCCAAAAACCTATAGACATGTAATGGACAGAACAAAGACCAAATTAAAACCTGTCAAGTACGTGTATCCAGAAGATCCCAACTCTACTTTAGAAAAGGGATCTACTTCTACACAAAATTCTAAGTCTAAGTCTGTCAAAAATATAGGTCTTTTGTCTAAGAAACAACTCAGAGACAGAATCTGTGAAGTGACAGATAGAGAGAAAACCACTACTGCTAAGAGGAATAGAAATGGTAAAATTGGAATAAACAAAGAGAATAATTATAAGTATATTCCAAATGCACCAAGGAAAACATGCTTTGATTGTGGTAACTCTAATCATCTTGCTATTGATTGTAGGAGGAGTAAAAAGAAGGCTACTGTAGTTCCTAAGTCTGACATTAGGAATAGATCAGTATTTTATAAACCATAGAATCCTTGTTTTCACTGTGGCAGTAAAAGGCATTCTATCTATACATGTGAAGAATACCATAGTTTGTACTACAACTATTATGATCCCTTGCCAAAATTTAATAAAAGTGTAAATACTGGTAGAACAAAGAGTCTGAATACTAAGCATGCATCTGTTAATTCTGATAATGACAAAGCAAATTCTGATGGATTTAAATCTGACAGAACTGCTTTTGTTAAAAAGACTTCTGCTGCTAATAGTGTTAAATTGCATGCAAAAAAAACCCAACAAGTGTGGGTTCTTAAAAATTCTAACTGAGCTCTTTGTGTTTCTGATTGCAGGGTAAAAAGAAAAATGTGTTGGTCATGGATAGTGGATGCTCTGTGCACATGACGGGAAACAAAACCTTGATATCAGAATTTGAGGAGAAAGCTGGCCCAACAGTGTCTTATGGAGATGGCAACATTGGACAAACTTTGGGATATGACAATATAATCATTGGAAATGTCATCATTGAAAAAGTAACTCTGGTGAATGGACTCAAACACAATCTTCTTAGTGTGAGTCAAATCACAGACAGAGGTTATCATGTCGACTTCAATGATACTCACTTTGAAGTGATCAGTAAAACATCTTGAAGGATCGTCTTGACTGGTCAAAGACGTGGTAACATTTATGAAGCCAATGTCTACACCAATACTGATGGTCCCTCAACATGTCTCATCAGTAAAGCAACAGTAGATGAAAGTTGGAATTGGCACAAGAAGCTTTCTCATCTCAACTTCAATAACATCAATGAGTTGGTTAAGAAAGATTTGGTAAGAGGATTACCAAAGGCGTTATATACTCCTGATGGACTCTGTGATGCCTGTCAGAAGGCTAAACAGAGAAGGACATCATTCAAGAGTAAATCTGAATCCTCAATTGATGAACCATATCACATGTTACATCTTGACTTGTTTGGACCAGTCAACGTTATGTCCATCAGTAAGAAGAGGTATACTCTAGTCATTGTTGATGAATATACTAGATTTACATGGGTGTATTTTCTACACAGAAAAGATGAAACAGCTGAGATACTTTTGGACCACGTAAGACTCATTGAGACTGGCACAAAGTACAAAGTTAAGATACTAAGGAGTGATAATGGAACTGAATTCAAGAATTCAGTAATGGAAGAGTTCTGCAAATACAAAGGAATAGTTCAACAATTCTCTGCTCCTGGCACACCCCAACAAAATGGAGTAGTTGAAAGAAAGAACAGAACTCTTATTGAAGCTGGCAGAACAATGTTGGAGGAAGCTAAACTACCTACATATTTCTGGGCAGAAGCAATCAACACAGCATGCTACACTCAGAACATTACTCTAATCAACAGACATGGTGTCACTCCTTATCAAATGATTAAAGAGAAGAAGCCGAGTCTGAAACATTTGCATGTGTTTGGTTGCAAGTGCTTTGTTCTTAGACCTCATCCTGAACAGCTAGGAAAATTTGAAACTAAAGCTGATGAGGGCATTTTTATTGGTTATCCAACTTCAAGAGCCTTTAAAGTATACAACCTAAGAACAAGGACAGTCATGGAGTCTATCAATGTTTCTTTTGATGATAAGAAGATAACAGGAATTGCTGAAGACTCACATGACAGTTTGATCTTTGCGAATGAAGCTACCAAGAATTCTGATAAAGTAATGTCAGATACTGATACTCCATCAGATCCTGATGGTCGACCAATGCCTGATGAAACACCAGTTACTGATGATGATTCAAATAATGCAAATGTTGAGGGGGAGTAACAGCAAAATACCATCAGTACTGAAACAACTCAAACATCAGGAGGAGAATCATCAAAAATAGATTCAAGTGATAATCCTGACAGCACTTCAGGAGGAGATAGCACTATCTCAGGGAGAGCTTCTAATAATTCGAGTTCTTTTGAAGATAATACCAATCAAGGGGGAGCATCCAACTCAAGAAATGATTTACCATCAGCAAGGAAATGGACCAAAAGCCATACTCCTTATTTAATTATTGGGAATCCTGATGCAGGTGTTAAAACCAGAAGTGCAACACAAAATGAATGCCTCTATAATAATTTTCTGTCAAAGGAGGAGCCTAAGAAAGTTGAAGATGCACTCAAGGATGCTGATTGGGTTACAGCAATGCAAGAAGAACTGAATGAATTTGAAAGAAACGAAGTCTAGAAACTAGTACCAAGACCAAAAGGTAAATCAATTGTTGGTACAAAGTGGGTGTTCAGAAAAAAGACAGATTCAGATGGCACTATTGTTAGGAATAAAGCAAGACTAGTTGCAAAGGGGTACTCTCAACAGGAAGGAATAGACTATGATGAGACTTTTGCTCCTGTTGCAAGGCTAGAAGCCATCAAAATTTTTCTGGCATATGCAGCTCATAAGCAATTCAAAGTTTTCCAGATGGATGTTAAAAGTGCTTTTCTGAATGGAGAATTGGAAGAGGAGGTACATGTTGAACAACCTCCTAATTTCATTGATCCTAAATATCCAGATCATGTCTATAGATTGGATAAAGCACTTTATGGACTAAAGCAAGCTCCAAGAGCCTGGTATGAAACTCTGGCTCAATTCTTACTGGAAAGTGGTTTCAAAAGAGGTACAATTGATAAAACCTTGTTTTATTTGAATCATGGGAAGGACTTGCTGTTAGTTCAAATTTATGTTGATGATATCATTTTTGGGTCAACTAACCCCAAATTGTGTGAGAAGTTTTCAAAGCTGATGCAGTCTAGATATCAAATGAGCATGACGGGAGAAATGAGCTATTTCTTAGGTCTTCAAGTTAAACAGACTGATGATGGAATTTTTATCAATCAGTCAAAGTACAAAAAGAATCTATTGAAGAAGTTTAATATGCAAGACAGTGCTACTGCTACAACTCCCATAGCTACAACTACAAAGCTTGATCCTGATCAAGGAATTGAGGTAGATGTAACTAACTACAGAGGTATGATAGGCTCACTTTTGTATCTAACAGCCAGCAGACCAGATATCATGTATGCAACCTGTCTATGTGCAAGATTTCAGGCAAACCCAAAAGAACCACATCTCATTGCTGTTAAAAGGATTTTCAGATACTTGAAAGGCACTCCATCACTTGGCCTTTGGTATGCTAGAGAGTCAGACTTTAATCTATGTGGTTACTCAGATGCTGATTTTGCAGGATGCAAAATAGACAGGAAAAGTACTTTAGGCAGTTGTCAGTTTCTTGGAGGAAGACTAGTTTCTTGGTTTACTAAAAAGCAAAAGTCTATATCCACATCAACTGCAGAAGCTGAGTACATAGCTGCAGGAAGCTGTTGTGCAGCTAGCTGATATATTCACCAAGCCACTACCTGAAGCTACTTTTACAAAATTGGTGAATGAATTGGGAATGGTAAACTATGAAAGTTTCTGAGAACAAGGGGAGACCAAATACTGATGAGTGTCAGATCCTGATGCATGTCGAATACTGACGAAAAGTCAATCCTGACGTTAGTCAAACATCAGATCCTGATGCAATGGGTTGGTCATCAGTACAATATGTAAACTACAAGTAATCCCTAATTGTTCTGTTCTTGATTTAACTGTGGTTATTGTTGATGGATTTGTTACTTAAATGATTACTTTAATTAGTTTTCATTTTCTCTGATTTAACTCTTTGAAGAACAATTCATAAACATAAAATTTGCAGAACACATTGAATAAGATTAGAGAAATAGGACTCTTCATTAATAAAAAGAAAGAGATTACATGCATATTACATCTTTTTTGTTCTCTCTATCTACTAATCTATTCAACAGGAAAATAAAAAGTGAAGTCCAAACCACTCCATTGTTAGCAGCCATCCCATATCCCATCTTTGCCACTTTGTTTGGGTGGAAGTTGAAGGGATAAGGTTATTTTTGCTGACATATTCATTAACAATGGTTGGTGGTGTTGGATGAGGATGCCTTAGAGGAAAGCCATGTTAATGTTGCTTGAAGAGCAGCATCGATGTCGATCACTCTTGCAGGCTTTTCTCTCTCGATTTCTTCAAGACTGGCATCCATCTGCAGCCACAGAGTTTCAAGCTACCTTTCCCAGTCAAAGGCATCAAACTCTTCATGAGTATAACTGAAGATATCTCTGTTCTCTACGAGATGGAGATTCTTTTCCTTGATGGTAAGTTTTGACATTGTTTAACGGTGTGTTGTGTGAAGGGTTTTTGATTTTCAGGAGAAAATGAAGAATTAAAGGGATAGTGGACAAGTCTCTAGGTGTTAAATAGAGATGGGTGAGTAACGAAGTATTAAAACGCTTCGTATTCTGGTTTTTAATGGTTCCAGGTATTTTAAGAAAGTGTTATTTGATTTTTTTTAAATCAAATATTTTATTGTTATTTTCACAATTGCACTTCTTAAAAATACGAACGCGTGTATTTCACTCACTGATACATATAGATACACAACGTGTCATATACGGTTAACACCACTCTCTCACGTCGCACAAATCGATTACTGACACCTGTTTTGAGAAATTATTAGTTGTCTAAAATCAATTTAGTTCACTAAATTGATTCATTATTCTCAAAACTATCAGTATTGTTCTTTTCTCTGCGCGAACATAAACCCTAATTGCTCAAAACTTCAATCTCTCTTTGTCACACCAAAAATGGAGAATTCATCATTTGTAAACAATAAGGTTGTTATCAATGGTGTTACTTTTGCTCCCAACAATTATGTTCCTATTCTTGACCATCAGGAACTATCGAATGATTTTCATATCATTCAGGATTTCTTGGCATCTAGTCCGATTCATTATGCTTTAATGGCACCCGCCAAAGTCTCTTTCAAGTGTGTGATGCAGGTTTGGAAAACTGCTGTCTTTGGTGTTCTTGAACCTTCAGGAAGGCCTAACCTGACCTTTACACACAATGGAGTTACACATCATGTTACTCCAGAAGTAGTTTGTGAAGCTCTGCACTTACCTTCTCTAAATGGTAAGACTCCATCAACAATTTCTGATGCTTCATTGTTGGAATTTGCTACGAGTCTTGGTTACAATGGAAATCCAAGAAAGTTTGGAGAGCTATACAGAACTAAGCTAAAGAAGGAATGGAATTTCTTCTTTGATACCATCAATAGGTGCTTCTTGAACAAAGTCTCTAACTTTGATGCACTACCGACGGCTTCAGTTCACATTGGGTACTCTCTAATCCATGATACTGTATTTGATTATGGGTCTTTCATTTTGAGAGCATTAAATGCTAGGAAAACAGATAAATGTGGTTTTGTCTGTTTTATTAGATTTTTTCAACTAATATTCTCTCATTTATGTCCCAATGTTGATTTTGAAAATGATACAGTATTGCCTATCTGTAAGATTTCAGAAAACAATTTCAAATCTTTGGTTAAATTAGATAAGGCTAATGGTTTTGAGGGAAATCCATATATTCCTAAGGGGGTCTGGCTTCTCTTGAAAAAGAGATTGCCTGAACTTTATGGCCCAGCTATAGGTGCTATGGGACAGGACCAAACACATTCTGTTCCTGACACAAGCACACATCATAAACAGCTACCTAAACAGTCAACCACCTCTGGTGTCTCTCATAAGACAGGTCTCTGATTCTGATAGTGATGATGACAAGACCATCTCTATAATCATGAAGAAAAAGGAAAGTGCTGCTCCTGTTACTGCTGAATTGGTTAAGCCAATAAAGCAAAAGAAGAGAAGAAGAATAGTCAACAAGAGTCAGTATTATATTCCTGAAGATATGCAAAAGCTTAATGATGATATTGATCTTGATGAGCCATCAGTTCCTGACACATCTGTCATTCCTGATCTCTCTACTCCTGATACATCACCTGTGAAGACTGTTGAAATTTCTGATTCTCCAGCACCTACATCTCCTAAGAGAAGAATAATTGAGATGTCTGTGGATGAAGTAAATGCTATTGCTGCTCAGCTTGGTCATAAACCAACACCTCTTCAGATAAAGAGACAAGCTGAAGTAAAGGTTTTTAGCAGACTGAAGAAACAGAGGATCACTTCGCCTCTAAAAGGATCAAGCCCACAAGAACCTGAACTTCAAAGAAGTTCAGAAGCTATTGAAGATCCAGTCACACAAGAACCACCCACTCAAAGTCTGGGTGCAGACATTTCTGAAGGAATGGTCCCACAAGAACCACTTTCTCAAAGGGAAGGTGAAGACAAGAACATTCCTGCCCCACAAGAACCATCTTCTCAAAGTGAAGATGCAGGCAAGTTCACATCAGCACAGGAGATTTCTAACACTGCATTTGAGGGAAGCACACAAGAACCTTTGACTCAAAGTGTTAAATCAGCTTCACAACCTCAGACTACACAAGAACCATTGGTAGTAAGTACTGATGCAAGTCATTCTCCAGTTGCAGATGTCCATCCTGATGAAAATATTTCTGATCCAAATATTCCACTGCTCATTGAACCACTTTCTTCAAGACCAATGGAATCTATCTCAACTTCATCAGGTAATACTTCTATTTCTGCTTCTCTTACTGATAGTATGATTACAGATAGACCTGAAACAAGGGATACCTCTATCTGTATGACTTCAGTCCACTCCTCTCAGCCACCTCTTATTTCTTTGCATTTGTTGAGCCAGAACCTTTCTTGTGAGAAAGAGAGTGAACAGTTAGAGAAAAAGAAGAGTGAAGAGAGGCAGTCTCCTGAACTGGCAAAAGGAGAGGTAGAAAAGAGTGAGAAGTTTCAAACTTCTAGTGAGGTAGCAGTTACTATTGAAAGTAACTTAGGTAATGTTGTGAGAAGTGATGAGATCACTTTACAAAAATAGAGAGATTTAGGAATTGTTTCTACTCTGAATGCGGGTTTTCAGGATACAACAGTCCCATCTGCTGTTGATTTAAAGATGAAAGGAGTTATGAATCCTGAAGACAATGTGGATGATAAAATTCCTGAGGCTAAAGATAGCTCAGATGATGATGATGATGATGATGCTGATAATGATCCTGAAGCAGCTCAGCTTAAAGATATCATGAAAGCAAGTCTAGAATCTACTTATGGATCATCCAGTCAATTTATAGAGTCTATGGGTAAATCTACAGCTGCTCAAATTGAAATCCCCGGAGATTACGACAATCTTATTCCTGAACATATTCAAGCTGTAAGAAGATCTGAATGGTATACTGAGTGGAATCAGCCTTCTGCTGATATAAATTTCAATAATGCACTTTTTCACTCCAGTCATATCATTTCGAAGATTTCTGATCCTCAACTCAAAGCTCATCTGAAGACAACAACTATTCTGGCAAAAGGGCTGAAGGATGAAATTAATTCTGTCAAGAGTGATAATGAAAAATTTCATTCTCGGTTTATTAAGGATTATTCTGAAATTGCCACTGCTAAACAGCTTCAACGTTTAAGCACTGCCTTCACCACAAGGATGGATACCTTGGAAGATAAGGTTGTCACTATGTCCTCAAGAATGACAAATATTGAAGATTCTCTACAACTTATCTTATCCTTATTGACTGATCCTGATGATGCTACTGATGTCAAAAAGGGGGAGAAGGTAGTCAAAACAAAATGCACACCTGGTCTAGTTGTAAGAAAGGATGATGATACTTCTGGAAATGATGGTGGTGCTCAGTCACATGTACGAGGAACCTCTGATGCTGCTTTGGTAACAAGGAGAAGTCAGTCACAAACTCAAACCAAGCGGTCAACTCATGTTTCTGAATCTGGGAAGAAAATAGTAAGAACAATGGTGCAATCTCAAATCTTGACAGAAGAACAATTTTTGTCATCTGGTCAAAGTCAAAGGCAAACACTTCCTACAATTCTTGAAGGTGATGAAGATTTGTTAATTACTGATGTAGAAGATGCTCCTCATCTTTTTGAGAAGATTACTACTGGGACAGGTGATAGTGAAATTGTATATCACACTAGTGCTAAGGTTCATCAGTATCATGCTGAGAAGGCACTTGCTTTAACTTCTGAAGAAAATCCAAATATAACTACTGATGAGATCTTAGAAGAACAAAACAGGATTCTTGAGGAGATTGCTAGACAAAAAGAAGCTCCTGCTCCAAGAAGAGGAAGAGGCAGAGGAGATAGAAGAAGAGGAAGAGGAAGAAAGCCTACTCAAACAAGTTCAAGACAGACAAGGTCTGGTGGAATAACGATTGAGGAGATACCTGAACATTCTCAGAAAGTAAAGAAGAAGAAATCTCCGTTACTTCTTACATTGACTCCAGATAACAAATTTAATGTACCTGAAGAAGCTGCTGATGAAAGACCTCAGTTAGCTAGAAAAGGTAAAGTTACTGTGAGGACTACTCCATCTGCTATTCCTGATTCTGATGAAGCTGAAATCTTGAAAGAACTTGAGGTTATGATTCTTGCTGATGTGGTTGAAATTCACAATCTGGAAGTTGATGAACAAGAAAAGGAGGCCAGAAAAAGAGCAAAAGATACTGAGGTTGAAGAAACCAGAAAGTACTTGGAAGATCTGGCTGGTTCAAACAGATTATTATGGTATGATCGAAATAGACTTGTTCCAGAACATCAACAAAATAATACACCAGTAATAGGAAAGAAAAGCAAGATTTGGAAGAACAGAGTAAGCAACTATAGAGAACCAGTTGTTTTTAAATCTGTTGGATTAATTACTGGACTTTCACTGATTGAGTCTGATGAATCTTCATTGGTTGCTAAAGTTGAATATGCTGAATCTCTGCCACTGTGGACGAGTATGCAATCTGGTTTGAAGGGTTTAAAACCTGGAACAAGAGGAGGTATTGGATTTCGTAATGCAGAAGTTGTTTTTATATCTCAAACAGATCAACATTTTCTTGTTAAGAGGATTGGTGATGAACTAACTGTTGATGATCTTTGGGAACTAGAATCTGTTGCTATTGTTGCTTGCAATGTGGACTCAAAGAAGATAGAGAAATTGCTGTATTTCATGAAAGACAAAAGTGTCAAGAAGCTGTCTATTCATGAGGTGTTGTGCAAATCAACAAAAGAGTTAAAATATGTTCTCTATTTGCTTGAAAATAGACAGATCCCTGATAAAGAAGCCAGCGTTTACAATAACTGGTGTACCACGATCTTCAGAACAATCAAGTCCAGATATTTAGAAGGAGGATCAAGGTATGATGGTAATTACACTCCCATGTACTTGAATACAGAAGGACAAGAATTTGAAATGCAAAAGGGTTCAGCTGTTAAAGAAGTGATATTTTATCAAGAACAATTATCTCTGAATCCTGGTGGAAGAGATCTTGCATATTTACTGTTGGGAGAGTTAGATTTACCAAGAAGCTCAATTCAGAATCTCAGAGCTGGAATCTTTCAGATTGGTAAAGGTGATGAAGAACTCAGAAATCTGAAGAAAAGGTTAATTCAAATTCTCTGTGATAAAGAAGAAGAGTTATTATCAAATTTCTTGCAGATGAGTAATTTCTTTGTGAGAATTTCTGAGACTAAGCCTGAGGATTTCTTGTAATATTTTGTTTTGAGTTTTTGACATCACTGAATCAAGGAATTTGTGCTTTATTCATAAAGTACAAATTGGGGGAGATTGTTAGATATTGATTCAAGTGATGATCAGGATCTGGACTACTGATCAGATACTGATGTTGACGTCATCAGTATTGCACCGTCAGGATTGTGTTATCATCAGGATTGGAAGCGGATCAGGATTTCATGAGGATATACATCAGTCCAGGAATCTAGGAAGATTGACATGTCGGTTCCTGATTTATAGGAATGCAGCTATCATTCAAGATATGTATTAAGAAACGTATGTAATTGATTTGATATATCTTGTAATTGATAGTGTATCTGTGTACTACATATAAACACAGTTTAGGTTTTACTTAATAGTAATCGCTTACACAATTTATCTTGTAACCTAGCAGCTCTCAAGAACATAAGAATTTCTTGAGAGAGTTTGTAACAGTTTTATATCAGAGTTAATAAAGCTGTTATATATTCATACTTGTGTTATTATTTCTATTTAAGTCGAAAATCTTATACAATTGTATTCAACCCCCCTTCTACAATTGTTAATTACTGGGCAACACATCCAGCGAACGAAGCACTTGAAGTTAGCTTTGGGTGCTTCCACATCATTAGTAATAGCAATGAAGTTGGTGTGGTTAGGAATTGTGAGTTGGGTATTTGCCATTGTTACGAGAGAGACGAGAGAAGAGAATGAAGATTGAAGAAGAAATTTAGCTTTTGAAGTTAGGGTTTTCAGAGGTTTTGGAACTTTAGATGTTTGAGAAATCGAATGAAATGAAACGAATAGATGTAAAACTGTATAAGTATGAAGTACTTGAATTGTTGATTAGATATATATTTTGTATCGACGAATCAGTCATTCGAGAAGTAGAAATCAACTATTCGATAAGTCAAGAAAGGCTTAATCGATATCTCAAGCAATTTGTAACTAACAGATGGCTATTATCTAACTTAGAAATAATTCCAAATTAAATAAAATATGTTTTTATGAGTGATTTAAAATTCTGAATAAAAATCCAAAAATGGTTAAGATTCAGTGAAAATTCAGCCTTTTCAAATGATTAGACAACTTGAATGTTCTATTCGAGAACTCAGTCATTAGAGAACTCAAATGTCTTATTCGAGAAGTCAAGCAAGTCTTTATTCGATTTCTCTAAAATGCACTATTCGAGAACTCAAGAGTGTTCCAAATAGACTTGTTAGAGAAGTCGACCATAGACATGAAAGTCATTAGAGAAGTCTGACTTATCGAGCTACACTTTCCACTCATAAAAGTGAATTTTCACTATCTTTTCAAAATTCTTTTCAAAATTCACCAGAATTATTCAATGAAGAATATTCTAACAAATTAAATAGTGATAATCTTAAAATTTCATAGAAATTTCAAGCTAATACGAATATGATTTTCAACATATGCAACAGATTTGAAATATTTATAAATCATATTTCAGCCAACACTTACTTCAAAAATATTGAGAATTTAGATAAAGTAACAATCTAGTTGATATGTTCACTTAGCCAGATTCTGAAGAATTTAGCATTCCAATCTCACTAACCAACCTTGCAACTCAATAGTTCCATTAGTTGCATGCTCCCTAATGAAATGATATCTGATGTCAATATGTTTTGTCCTAGAATGATTGATAGGATTGGCAACTATAGAGATTGCACTTGTACTGTCACACATGATTGGAATTCTTTCCAACACAAGTCCATAATCTCTAAGCTGATTTCTAATCCAAAGCACTTGAGCACAGCAACTTCCAGTAGCTATGTATTCAGCCTCAGCTGTGGAAGTTGACACAGATTGTTGTTTCTTGCTGTACCAAGAGACTAACCTTTGTCCAAGAAACTGGCAGCTACCTGAGGTACATTTTCTATCCACTCTGCATCCAACATAATCAGCATCAGAATAACCAACCAGATTGAATCCTGTGTCCTTAGGATACCATAAACCCAAGTTTGGAGTGCCCTTCAGATATCTAAAGATCCTTTTTATATGTGACGGCCCCAAATCCCTTAACTAATATTAACTTGATAATGATAAAGCATGCATATACTTAATGAACAATAACAAATCCCACGCCTAGATCGCCAACAGATAAGAGTTTGAACAATATAAATAACAAGTTAACAACATTATTAATATTACAAACCATCATTTATTTTAGATCCCAAAAATAATTACAGACCAGATTCTAAAGTTCTACTAATAAACAAGCCATTAGATCGCCACTCCCTCCTACCTGAGCAAAGCGCCCTTTATAGGATATTCCTGATCCACCACACTTCTTACGAGCAGTTTCAAGTATCCTGACCATCTTCAAGTTTCACTGTAAGGTTAGGGAAAAACTAAATAATTGAGCCAAAAGCCCAACAAGTGCATAATCCAACAATATAAAGATGGCAGAATAAATCAAATGTAAAGCAAGATATATCAATCTGCAAATGAAAGTTATCAACTGAATCAACAACAAGTATATTGAATAGGAATTGGAATATCTGATAAGACGCTACGAGCAAAGCTGGGTGATCAGCCCACGTCAGAGCTCCGAACCCGTATATCCAATACGTGTTCTCAAATATAAGGGGATCCCAGGCACACATTGGCCTATAATGATAATATAATAATTTGGACCGGCGCCTCGGTCAAAATAAATTCCATCCAATTCCATTAGGGTCAAATAAAAAATCTGTCAAGTTCAATTCATCTCAATGAAACAAAAATATCAATGTTATATCAAGATTCTGATCAACAAGAATAGGATTTTAAGATTTCAAGTAATTGTCAAGGCGAAGTGAAGAAAAATAATCATTTTGGGTTCTTAGGAGTTGGGATTCTGTTTAGTATAACTTGGTTAAGTCAAGAAAGGTTCATCAAGAATCGATAAATGTTTTTGAGTGAAAAGGAATTTATCACAACAAGAAGGTATTATATAGTTGGTTTAAGAATTTAAGAAACATGAAATGGTTCTAAGTAATATGGTTCATGATTGAAATGAAAGGATGCAGTTACGAATCTAGTTAAGTAATTAAGTTGCAAAGGTTGGGTATAGGTTAACAAGTTAACTTAGGTTCAAGGGTTCTACAATCAATCACAATGTACGCAACAATAATAAGGTCGAAAGAGCATAATATAAGTTTGTATCAAGTTAATGTTGGTGTATACTGAAAATATTTATTTGAAGTATATACATTTATTTCTGGTCTATTTTATTGAGAATCATTTAAATGTTTACATGTTGTCTAAATATTATATATTGTGAATAATCTAGTATCAAATGGGATACAGAATATTAGATTATTAAATACGGTTTACATAATATAATAAGGTTCACAGCACAGGTGGAGTTAGACAATCCACTGGCATGGCTGTAGTATTATCTAGAATAGTTTATATTGACTATTAAATAATACTAGTATACTTTGTGTATATTGAACAGGATCAAATTTAGAATTGTTCCCTTATACTGATTAAGAAGGTGAACTAAGATTCTATATTATTATTAATGCTTAGGTTCTTAATCCAGATATAGTAATTGACACTTGTATATTATTTACATGCTTTGATTTATATATGAAATAATTCTTTTGATTTATTTCATTATATTTTGGGTGTTGAAATAATATATATGGTGAATATTATTTATTGAAGGAATCCATGTCCTGATAATATTCGGGTTAATGATGTCCCCTTGAAAGCTCAAAAAGATTTAATTATGTGAAACCATGCAGGTGGATTTATTCCGGCATAATTAAATAAAGGTTGAGTGGATGATCAAGGATAAAAGATATTAATTAAATGAATTATCAGTAATTTATTTAATTAATGGACATGCGATATTTTAAACATGGGGAATTTAATAAGCAAATAATATTGGAACCGAATTAATTAATTAAATTACGGTATTAGGAAAGGTAGTGCAAATATTAATTCTTTAGTGGATTGAATTAATATTTAATTACATTGGGCCATGCCCAAGATGTAATTAGAAGGCCCAACCTAATTGTCCATGATCCCTATTGTAGCCTATATATATTCTTATTCTCTTCTTGCGAGGGCTGGTCGAAAAAATTTTGTAGCCACCCAGGAGCAAGAAGAGAGGTTAACTTGAGAAGACGAAGGCCACACTTCGCTCAAGGAAATTTGGGAATACAATAGAAGAGCGTGGAATCAACCGTTAATAAGGTGACTTTTCTATTCGTACTCGTTAATTTATTGTATCAAAAATCGCAGTGCCAAGATCTGATTGTCCCAACAATTGGTATCAAGTGCCTGGTTCAATGGTTCTGCGATTTTTGATACGATGTCCATGTGGTAATTATATATGTATGTATATAGTGGTAGGCTTGTATATTCTGTTTTGCAGGTTGTTATCCACTATTATGGCCATGTATATTTTAATTATGTGTTTGGATCCCACGTGGTTTAATCATGGTTAATTTTTGTTTGGTTTCCACGTGGTTTATCGTGGTTGTAAAACACGAGGGTTGATCGTGTTAGAATAGATTTACAAAATTAGTTTTGTATTAGATCTATTTTTTTGTAATTGTTTGTTGGATTTTATTAAGATCCGGATATTTTGTAACAATTATGTGCGATCGGAAATCAAAACGGACACCAAAATTATTCCGCTGCATAAGCTGTTGGGGGCTTGCTGTTACTGTTGAATGAACATACAACCTTTCGAATAAGCTGGTGGCGACAGAAACAGAAGAAGGAAGAGGCACGTGGAAAAAGCCTGGTGGAGGGCTATAACGCAGGTAGGTCCTGCGTTAACAACAGCTAACAGGGGTGTAACGCAGGACGTGCATGCGCAACAGTGGTGTCCCGGTGTGTAACGCATCTGCGTCATGCGCGACCGGTCTTCCAGGGCTGTAACGCGTCTAAAAGCTGCGCAACAGCTGTTTTTTTGGCAGAAAAATGTTTTTTCAGCAAAATAAAGGGCTGGAAATATTTTTTCAAGGGGCCATAATAGTGGAAAATTTTATTTTAATTTTTTTTCCACTGATTTTTGATTATTGATTTAATTAATTATGTTATGTGTTTTGTTAATTATGTGTGTAATTATTTTTTAATTGCATGTTTAACATAATTAGGACGACATGGACATAGTATTTATTTATTATGCTTTAATCATGAATAGCATGCTGTTATGTTATGTGTTTTGTGTATTTTGATACATGTGGACTGCGATTAAATAACATAAGGCGATGCATGCTAGATAAAATTCCTCAATTTTAAATAAAAATTCTAAGTGGGCGAGGGAATTAATTAGGAATTAAATCCCACGGTCTCCATTATTGTTTGTATGTAATTTAACAATAAGACGAATATAAATTGTATATAGTCCACCCTAACGTGGCATATGATTTATGGTGTCAGATAGTGTTATGGATATTACTAGGATAAACTTCTTAAATTAATTACGAATATTGAAAGGTATATATGCCACCCAACGTGGCGTACCAAGTTTCATAGAATTCGATTAATTAGAAGGGTGCAAATGATTGAATATAGATTTTCAATATAGAGAGAAAGGATGATTCTGTCTAGAAAGGGGTCTTAAGTGATGCCTCTTAACAATGCTCCCCCCGATCTGGGAATTATCCTATTATCGATTATTGATTTGAAATATTTAATGGTGGTATCCGGTATTTTTAGTAATTTAAGATTAAATAATGGTATACACTTAGCTATGAAAAATAATATATAGTCCACCCTAACGTGGCGTATTATTTAGTAATAGGACCGAAGTAATATTTAAACGAATTTAAGTGGTATATATGTCACCCATCGTGTCGTACCAGATACTTATGGTGTTTAAATACTAGTGTATTAATTTTAATTAATTGTTAGAGGAAAGCAATAGGTTTTAAGATTTATGCAACTATCTGATTATGTGCTACATGTATGATTCTCAGGATTAGATCATTATGGGCTTTAATCCACTATTCACCATACTTAAGGATAATAAACTTACTGGACCGAACTATATTGAATGGAAACGTAATTTGGACATAGTGTTGACTGCTGAGGAGTACAAATTTTGTACTTATGAACCCAAGCCAGATCAGCCTGCTGAAGATGCTCCTGAAAGTGAGAAGGAGTATTATAAGCGGTGGGTTAAGGCTGATGAGATGTCGCGATGTTACATTCTGGCAGCAATGTCGGGTGTTTTGCAGCATCAGCATCAGGCTATGCCCACTGCTTCTGATATGCTCTTTAATCTCAAGGAACTTTTTGGAGAACAGAATAGGGCTGCTAGGCAAGTAGCAATGAAGGCTTTAATGAACACTCAGATGGCTGAAAGAACACCTGTAAGGGATCATGTTCTCTGGATGATGTCTCATCTGAATGAGATGGAGATCCTTGGTGCTGATATTGATGGGGAAACCCAGATCGATATCATCCTTATGAGCTTGCCCAAAAGTTTTGAGCAGTTCCGCTTGAATTACACCATGAACAAAAGGATGTATAGTCTCGCGGAACTTCTGACAGAACTTCAGGCAGCTGAAGGACTCTTTAAGCAGAATGTTCAAGTGAATGTGGCCGAGAAAGCTTCTTCATCTAAGCCGAAAGGTAAGAAGAAGAAAAAGACTCAGACACAGAAAGCTGGAAAGATTGCTAATACAGTGGGAGTTCAAGGTGGTGTGAAAAAGCCTAAGGGCAAGTGCTTCAGGTGCAAGCAGTCAGGTCATTGGAAACATGATTGTCCTCTTCCTAAGAAGACAAACAATACTGGTATGTCTCTTTCTCTAGTTACAGAAACATATATAGCGGCTATATCTACGAGCACTTGGTGTGTAGATACAGGAGCCACTGACCATGTTTGTAACTCTATGCAGGGGTTCCAGCAATCCAGAATGCTTAGAGATGGCGAGATATATGTGTTCATGGGAGATGCTACGAAAGTAGCAGTAGTTGCAGTTGGAATAATTACATTATCTTTTGGCGATGATAGGATTTTGGTTTTGAACAAATTGTCTTTATGTACCTTCGTTTAGAAGGAATTTAATTTCAGTTTCTAAACTTGCCATGGATGGTTATAATGTTTGTTTGGATCGTAATGTTTCTATTATGATGAATAAACGAGTTATATGTTCTTTATATATTATTAATCCTATCCAACCAATGCTGCAACATAAGGAAACTAATAACATTCTTTCTAGCTCAAATAAAAGAAAGAAACCTTCTGAATTGAACCAAACATATCTTTGGCACTTAAGATTAGGTCATATTAACTTGAGGAGGATTCAAAGACTGGTAGTAGATGGGCCATTAGGCTTTTTGGCAGTGGAGCCATTTCCAGTTTGCGAATCCTGCTTGGAAGGTAAAATGACTAATAGGCCTTTTAAAGCAAAGGGGAATAGAGCCAAAGAAGTGTTAGAATTGGTTCATACTGATTTATGTGGACCTATGAGTATCCAAGCAAGAGGAGGTTATGAGTATTTTGTCACTTTCATTGACGATTATTCTAGATATGGGTACATTTATTTGTTGCACCGTAAGTCTGAGTGCTTTGAAAAATTCAAAGAGTACAAAGCAAGTGCGGAGAAGCGACATCTTGGAAAATGTATCAAGTCACTACGATCAGATCGTGGTGGCGAATACTTGCTTGGAGAATTTAGGGAAGATTTATCAGAAAATGGGATTGCATCCCAGTTGTCTGCACCTGGCACACCTCAGCAGAATGGTGTAGCAGAGAGAAGGAATCGGACTCTTTTAGAGAGTGTTAGATCGATGATGAGTTATTCAGATTTACCCAAGTCGTTTTGGGGATATGCTATAGAAACAGCGGCTTACCTTCTAAACTTGGTACCTTCTAAGTCGGTTCCCAAGACTCCAATAGAATTGTGGACTGGTAGCAAACCAAGTCTAAGACATATTCGGATTTGGGGTTGTCCAGCACATGTGCTGAACAAGAACGCGACAAAGTTAGAATCTCGTACAGAAGTAAGGCTGTTTGTAGGCTATCCCATGGGAACGAAAGGTTATTCATTTTATAGTCCTAGGGATCGAGATATCATTGTTAGCACCAATGCTAGATTCTTAGAAGAAGACTATATAATGAACCACAAACCCATGAGTAGTATCGTTTTAGAGAAACTAGTGGGAGGGCCAGATAATCCCCAAGTGCCAATAGTAAAAGTAGATCAACCACAAGAAAATGCACAACCTGTCACTAATACCACACCGGTGCTTCGTCGTAGTTGGAGGGTTGTTCAACAACATGATAGATTCATGTTTTTGGGAGAGTCCTCGGACTTGGTCTCTGGTGAACATGATGAGGATCCCAGGACATACGAAGAAGCAATTCTAGATAAAGATGCAGATCTTTGGCAAAAGGCAATGGAATCTGAGATGGAATCTATGTATTCTAATCAAGTTTGGGAGCTCGTGGAACCACCCAAAGGTGTAAAACCCATTGGATGTATGTGGATCTACAAGAAGAAAAGAGGATCTGACAAAAAGGTAAAAGCCTGGAAAGCACGACTTGTTGCGAAAGGGTATACTCAGAAAGAAGGGATCGATTATGAGGAAACCTTTTCGCCGGTTGTTATGCTTAAGTCGATCCGGATTCTTTTATCTATAGCAGCTCATCTCGATTATGAGATTTGGCAAATGGATGTCAAGACAGATTTCCTTAATGGAAGTCTTGAGGAAACCATCTATATGCAACAACCAAAAGGATTCATTAAGGAAGGCCAAGAGCATCTTGTTTGTAAGCTTAAGAGGTCTATTTATGGACTAAAACAAGCTTCTAGGGACTGGAATATTCGTTTTGATCAGGCAGTCCAGTCTTATGGATTTGATCAAAGTCCAAGCGAATCATGTGTGTATAAGAGAAGTGAGGGTAATGCAGTGGTTTTTCTAGTACTGTATGTGGATGACATTTTACTCATTGGAAATAATGTTAAGATGTTGTCATCAGTAAAGACATGGTTGTTCAAACAATTTGAAATGAAGGACTTAGGTGAAGCGGCATACATCCTTGGGATCAAAGTAATAAGGAATCGCAAGAAAAGGATGTTGGCTTTATCTCAAGAGCCCTACATTGATGAAGTATTAGCTTGTTTTAACATGCAGAACTCTAAGAAAGGTTTTCTACCTTTTAAGCATGGAGTGGCTCTATCCAAGGAGCAGTGTCCTTCGACACCTAAGGATATAGAGAGCATGAAAGCAGTTCCTTATGCTTCGGCATGTGGAAGCTTAATGTATGCTATGTTATGTACGAGGCCTGACATCTGCTTTGCTGTAGGCATGGTTAGTAGATATCAGTCGAACCCAGGTCAGGAACATTGGAGTGCAGTAAAAACTATACTCAAGTACCTGAGAACGACTAAGGAGTATATGTTAACTTACAAGGTCTCAGATTTGTTTCCTATAGGGTATACCGATTCAGATTTCCAAAAAGATAGGAGTCAGATATTTGGTTATAAAGTAGTTTTGTGAGTAATAGTGGATTAAATAAACACTGATATACTCATAGAATATTTTGAGTATAAGTGGGAGATTGTTGGTGTATACTGAAAATATTTATTTGAAGTATATACATTTATTTCTGGCCTATTTTATTGAGAATCATTTAAATGTTTACATGTTGTCTAAATATTATATATTGTGAATAATCTAGTATCAAATGGGATACAGAATATTAGATTATTAAATACGGTTTATATAATATAATAAGGTTCACAGCACAGGTGGAGTTAGACAATCCACTGGCATGGCTGTAGTATTATTTAGAATAGTTTATATTGACTATTAAATAATACTAGTATACTTTGTGTATATTGAACAGGATCAAATTTAGAATTGTTCCCTTATACTGATTAAGAAGGTGAACTAAGATTCTATGTTATTATTAATGCTTAGGTTCTTAATCCAGATATAGTAATTGACACGTGTATATTATTTACATGCTTTGATTTATATATGAAATAATTCTTTTGATTTATTTCATTTATTTTGGGTGATGAAATAATATATATGGTGAATATTATTTATTGAAGGAATCCATGTCCTGATAATATTCGGGTTAATGATGTCCCCTTGAAAGCTCAAAAAGATTTAATTATGTGAAACACTGCAGGTGGATTTATTCCGGCATAATTAAATAAAGGTTGAGTGGATGATCAAGGATAAAAGATATTAATTAAATGAATTATCAGTAATTTATTTAATTAATGGACATGCGATATTTTAAACATGGGGAATTTAATAAGCAAATAATATTGGAACCGAATTAATTAATTAAATTACGGTATTAGGAAAGGTAGTGCAAATATTAATTCTTTAGTGGATTGAATTAATATTTAATTACATTGGGCCATGCCCAAGATGTAATTAGAAGGCCCAACCTAATTGTCCATGATCCCTATTGTAGCCTATATATATTCTTATTCTCTTCTTGCGAGGGCTGATCGAAAAAATTTTGTAGCCACCCAGGAGCAAGAAGAGAGGTTAACTTGAGAAGACGAAGGCCACACTTCGCTCAAGGGAATTTGTGAATACAATAGAAGAGCGTGGAATCAACCGTTAACAAGGTGACTTTTCTATTCGTACTCGTTAATTTATTGTATCAAAAATCGCAGTGCCAAGATCTGATTGTCCCAACAGTTAACACTTCGATATCTCATGGCATTCATCATATGGTAACAACAAGGTTAGGGTAGTACACTTGCCTTAATACACGAGATTGCACTTAATCAGCTTCTTCTTCGATCGGTTCCTTAACAGGTCTCCTACTCGGACCTATAACAATACAATCAATATCTTAATTTTCCCCTCATTGTTTACATACCACTAGACGACTCAATAATACTAACGCCCCAACGATATCATCATACTTATATACATATATATTTACTTACACATAATCACATAAGTCACATAGCACGTAAAGTCACATAACATATAATGTAGTATAGTATAGCACTATAATGATATCACGATTAACATTAGAGATGTGCCATAAGGTTTTGAAAGCCGTCTTTATAATTTTCTTGAAAATTTCGGCAGCATCTCTTTTGTATAATCGTCATACCATACCGGAATACAACCGGTCCAAACAATCACACTACACTTGCACTATCTATAACTCCGCCGATAAACCACTTACAACTACAACTAAGAAATTTCATAACCAATTCACCATAATAGCAAAGATGTACCTTAATCTATACCTTGCGACTTAGAAAATTTCAATAACAATGAATAATTAACCACAAGTAAGCAAGTTCATAACTAAATTATTATAACCACAATGACTTACTTAAAACTTACACTATTCAATTTTGACAAATTCACATAACAATTAATTCACGTAAGCAATTATACAATTAATCACCAATACGCACACACAATCTCTCCTCTCCTCCCTCCTCATTCCTCTCGGCTTCTCTCTCGGCCTCTCTCTCTCTCTCTCTCTCTCTCTCTCTCTCTCTCTCTCTCTCTCTCTCTCTCTCTCTCTCTCTCTCTCTCTCTCTCTCTCTCTTTCTTTCTCAATCTCTCTCTCGGCTTTTCCCTCTCCCTCTCTTCTCTTCTCCCTCTCGGCCTCTCTCTCTTCCCCTCATTCTCTCTCTCGGCCTCCCTCTTCATCATCAACACCACACACAAAAACCCTCAACAGTAACTTACACAATTACTTACACTCATATACACTAACAAAATCTCAATTTCTAATACCCACAAATACTAACTTATAATTTACAACCAAAAATCAACTTATAACTTTAACCCATCGAATTTCATATCATATAAATCAAAATCTCAAACACTTTTTAATTTAGAAGCTACTAACAACATCAATTATCAATACCCATATATACACATCTTGTAAACTCGTAAAAACTTAAACCCATCAAAAATTTCAACTTAACAACTTATAAAAACTTATAAAAACTCACATGCAATCATATAATACTTTGATATCACATAAAATCAACAAATTAAACCATGCATGTAAACCCTTGGCTCACTTTCGATCATGGCCGAAGGTTTTGGGTTCTCCGGAGAGCCCAAAATTCGTGGGTCTCTACCATGGAGTAATACCCAATCACAATCACCCACAAACTTACCTTGATTCTTGATTTTTTTTTGAAAACCCTAGTTCAAAAAGTTGAGAAAAACAAAATCCATAGATATGGGGTTGTAGAGAATTGAAAGGGGAGTAATTTTATAACTAATATTGTAAGGTTTAATGGAGAAATTACCTTGGATTGTGAGGTTAAGCTTTAATGGAGGTTGAGAGAATATAGAGAGATTTTGAGAGAGATGAGCACGGGAAGAAAGAGACGGGGGGGGGAGGGGGTTTTGGTCGCACAAAACAAAAGAAAGGGGGGGTTGGGGTGATTTTGTTGGACTTAATACAATTTACACAATTTTAATGATACCCTTTTTAATAAAATAAAGACATGTAAAAATTCTAATTGCAACTTATATTAGTTTTAAAAATAAAAATATTGCCATCTAGATTTATATGGCACACATAATTCTCATCATCAAAATATTTTTAAGGCAAATATATAAAAAGATTTGGATTTTATAAGTTTTAATATTTTGAAAGAATAATAAATAGAAAAATCATTATAAAATACTTTAATTCAAAAATATTTTAAACTTTTATTTTTAAAAAGTCTTTAAATATATAAAGACAATAAAACAAGAAATTTCATGATTTTTACTACTCCAATAATTTTACAAAAATGTTTAAGCGAACTAAGAAAATCATATTTTCACATTTTAAAGATATACAAAATTTAATATAAATTCACGTCAACACAGCTAGCAATTATATACATAACACACATCCACAATTATTTAATCATATAATGACTCACCAAGTAAAGCACATTGATATGGGCTGAAGGTGAGCCCTAGAAATACATTTAATAACACATTGAATGAACCTGGGTTGGTCCAAAGTCAAAGCCCAATTATGAGGCCCAAAACCCTAAATATGATAATACTTTCGTAATTAGATAAATCAGCCAAAATAGGTCTCCGTTATCAAGTCCTATGGATACCCAAATTCTTTAAAGAGTGATCCCCAAGTCATATGAGTCCAATACTAATTAGCCTTCCTCATGGAAGGATCCAGAATCGGGCTTAGAATGGGTATCTTGTCCACCAAGATACCAAACCCTACTCTAACTCTAAGGCTTCGAATGCCTATATAAAGGACCTGATCCTTCAACATAGAACTACGTTTTTTGGCTTGATTCTTGATATTTGCAAGATACGTAGGCATCTTGTGAGGACCCGAGTTAAGTCACGAAACACTTGATCAGCCATTAAAGCTCGAAGCTGTCTTCAACCTTATCATTCAATACGCAATAAGTACACCCTACTTTTTGATCCATAACATTTGGCGCCGTCTATGGGAAGTGGATATCAACCATGGTTACCACCCGGAGAACACCAACACTTTTCTGAAACCATTACCAGCACCACCGCACCCCCGATTGGGGAACAGGTACCCCCAAGGACGGATTCCCAGACACTAACCACTCAACCTCAAGGAACCGAAATGCAAACTCGTGGGTCTTGTTAATTGATATATCTTATTTGTGAAACTTGTTAATTGATATATCTTATTTGTTAATTGATATATCTTATTTGTGAGACAAGCATATACTATGAAACTTGTTATCTAACAATAACCTATCAAAACTTCAAGGAGCAAGCATAGGCTATGAAAAACAAATCCGGTAACAATAATATATCAAAATCACTTTGTTAATCGAACAATTAAGCACCAAGAAAAATTATGAGAATCAATTAATAGAAACGAGAAAAAATCAAGAATAATTAAATTAACTTCATCTTCATCCTAGGGCAAGAAAATTAGCTACGCATAATTATAGAATTAACAAAACAATGATTATAATATAACATGCATGTATAATAGTACACTAACTTAACAAGAAAATATGACAATTAATATTGGTTAATGATCGGTAGTAAAATAAAATTTAAAATCTAAACTACATGCAGATGGCAAAGAAACATAAGCACGTAAATTGTAAATATGACCAGAATGGACAAAACTAATATTAATAAAGTAAATAACACTTCCTGATCGAATGGAAACAAGCCCTGTCACCGAGCAAATTAGCCAACGTCGGAAGATATTGAAAACCAGAAAACAAATAACTTGCGGCAATAAAATTTATGAAAATTACTTACAATAATATTCTAATCCTACTCCTAAATTATTGGATCTAGATTGGTGTCTCAATTGGTGTTTTAAATACAAGAGATAAGGCCATATATATAGGGGAAAATATTGGGTTTTGCCTCTTTGATTACAATCCAATCTTGAATATAATTTCTTCAATTTCCTTTTCTTCTCCTATAAGTAATCGATTTTCCCTCCAGTTTCCTTGACTTCAAGTATTTTCCACCTCCTTTCCCTTTTTGCACCTTTTCCTGCTTGAAATCTGTTTTTATTTATTTTCCTACAAAACAAAATAAAACAATTTATTAATTAATAAAATTACGAAAACGGACATAGAATAGGTATTAAAAATATGATTAATTATGGACCTATCAAATGCCCCCATACCTATCTTTTACTCGTCCTCGAGAAAAATAAATATAAAATACTACCTAAATAAATAATAACACTTCCGTAGGTGATCACGGTTGCATTTGGCATATGCAACAAGCCCTTTAAACCCCTAGGCAGCCCTAGTGGACGAATGAGGTCTCGTGAGGGCCTATAGTGAATGTACCCACAAAATCCATCTAGCTCATGTAAAAGATTGCTCAATGCAACTCCACACATACAAGTCATCTCATACTACATCAACTTAAGAAATCAAAATGAATTTGCAATGTCTTGGTGTGTAAGGTACAAGTATTCACATAGTCTACTCAAAGAAATATGCAGAGGTCATCAAAAGTCCACGTCAAGTGTAAAAATAAGTTGGTAACCATGCTAAGCCCATAAGAGTACATCTTAGAGTCAAAACTTGGGATCTCATATGCATAAACAAGTAACATTTTCACTCACAAAAGAATATTCACTCAATAAAACGGGTAAGTGTATCACTCAATTCCAACAAAATCATAAGCATGCTTGACATTTGGTATCAATCTAACTTTAACACAACATACATTAATGACGATAATCAAAAGGTCTTTTATTTTGGGTTTTAATGGGGCTTGGGACAAGGTATGTCAAGTAAGGTCAAATAAGGTGAAGTGTCAAAAGCTAGAAGGAACCATTATTAATCACACACAACACCATACATCCTCTCCATACAAAAATTTTTTTCCAACAAAATTCTTGAATAGTCGTATGAAGAAGGATCACACAAACACATAAACATAAGTATGCTCTCATATAATTTTTCTTTTTCTCTTTTTTTTGTTGTTTTTTTTTTGGAGAGCTAAGATAGATAATATAAGTAACCACATTCCTTCTTCAAAAATTTGTTGAGCAACGGCTAACAAGTAATCAACAAAATCCAATATTTCCCCAAAATGTGATGAACAAAAGTAAACCCCATCTCACACACCTTATTACTCCCTCAACTTCCTACTAGCCATTGACAAATTGGGATCAAATATACGTTAGGCTATAATTGAAAAAAAGTCTAGGCAAGTGATGTGGTGTGTCACCGAAAAAATAGGATTAAGCTCAAAGGAGTAACTAATTGATTATATATAAAAGGTATGGTAATTTGGATAATAATAGGTTATTCCTAAATGCCTTTATCATCTTATCATCAAATAATGTCATGTATTTCAAGAAAGGTCTAAAACAAGTGCTAGAAATGCAAACAACATGTGGACACTCAAGCAAACGAATATAAAATGCAAAAGATATGCATATAGGCTCAAAATCTCACTTGGTGGCAAAAACATAATTAATCCCAAGCAAAAGTCTCTTTAATGCACCTACTTGTACTCAAAGCATGGAAACCAAATCTTCTTGCACATATTCATGTCCTTTTAATTACTTACAACATTCAATAAGTCTACTAATTTCAACTCGCTAGTGTATGTGTGTGTACAAGAACTTAGCATATCACTTCTCAATCAAAAGCATCAGAAACACAAGAGTACTATAGCATGTAAGGGTGCATCAAGCTAACTTTTAACAAGTAATCATTTCACAAGGCTAGAATTATTTTTGTATTTTTTTCATTTTTCAATTTTTTTTAAAGTTTTTTAATTTTTTTTGATAAAAATAATACTACTAAATCCCTGCCCCATGCCTAAATCATGCATTGTCCTCAATGTATGCAAATGAGAGAAAAGTGACAAAGTAAAAGGATGAGAATACCTGATAAGGGATGAGGAGATACATTATTACCTATAACACACACACACAAAAACCACACAACACAAAAACTCACACACACACACACACAAACTCCCCCATACCTAAACTTGGTCATGGGAGACACAAAAAAACACTTACTAACCAATACCAGATCGAGGAAAAACAACACATGTAACACAATCATCAAACATGTGAAACACACCCACAAAAACATCATTATCCACTAGAGAAATTTGATCATGCACCAGAATAAAACTCATACCACTAACATCATTCATAGACCAATTAGACGCTTCTTTATGTTGTATAAGCAAATTAATCACTCGAAATTCTTGGTCATGAACTAAATCACTAGAAAGAACATGATAAATTTCATTATCAACTATCAAAGACTAATCAAGAATGGAAAAAGATGGATTATGAATGAAAGTGGGTGGCTCACCAACAGAAGTTTTAACAACAGACCTAGGATCAAAAGTAATATCCTCAAGTTGGGTTTCATGCTTAGAACAAATAGCATTCAGTTCATGTAACATCTCATCAGAAGAAAAATTTCTATAAAGCTCATGAAGTTCTTTATTACTCTCATACTCTAACATAACATCTTCCTCAAGAAAAGACTCAATTGAATTATCCTCAAGATTCGACCATGAAACAACCTCATCTATCAAATTAACTCCTACAGGTTGTTCAAAAAGCTCATTAGGTTGATTTCCTACATTAAAGACATTAAGATCAATCGTCATATTACCAAAAGTGAGTTTCATCGAACCATTCCTACAGTTAATCAAAGCATTAGAGGTAGCAAGAAAAGGCCTTCCTAAAATAATAGGAATTTGATTTTTGAGATTTTTGACTGGTTCGGTTTCTAGAACGACAAAATCAACGGGGAAGACAAAATCACCAACCTTAATCAACACATCTTTTACTATACCTGTAGGAGTTTTAACCAGACGATCAGCTAACTGAAGAGTAACACTAGTCTTCTTAAGTTCACCTAAACCCAAGGCTTGATAGACAGATAATGGAAGAAGGTTCACACTAGCTCCTAGATCGAGTAAAGCTTTATCAATGAAAGTATCACCTATGACACAAGAGATGGTAGGACAACCGGGATCCTTATACTTCACAGGGATTTGATTTGACAAAATAGAACTAACATTAGATGTTAGGAAAGCTTTCTTAGGAACATGAGTGGTTCTTTTATGGGTACACAAATCTTTTAGACACTTAGCATAAGAGGGAACTTGTTGAATCACATCTAAAAGAGGAATGTTAATCTTGACTTGCTTAAAGACTTCCAAAATCTTATCTAACTGAGCAGATTGTTTGTTTGAAATAAGTCTTTGAGGAAACGGGGCTTTTGGCTTAAAGACTTTTTCATTAGACACATCAGAATGGGATTTTAAAGGTGGTTCATCGGATGGTGATGACTCATCAGCTTTATCTACTTCAGAACTCTCGGGACTTGAAGATTGTTTAAGACTAGGATTCAAGAGCAAAGGATTTGGTTCAGATGTTAGCTTATCTTCTTCTTGAGTATTGACACCAGCATGATTATTGAATTGATTACCAGACCTTAGAGAGATAACAGAATTCACGTTTTCATGAGACTTTTGATTTGGATGAAATTTAGGATTAGTCTCGGGTTGACTAGGAAATCTATTTTTCTCTCTCTCACTGATTATGTTTGCCAATTGACTAACTTGGACCTCTAGGTTAGATATGGCTTGAGTGTTGGAATTCAGTAACAACCTATCTTGGGTCATGGTTTGCATAAAAGATTGTTGAGATTGAGTTAGATTAGCTTGAGATTTCAATAACGCCTCAATACTCTTTTCTAAAGAATTGAATCTCTTATCAGATTCAACAAAACCAGGACGATTCATGGGGACTGCGTTTGGATAATGACCAAGATTTTGAGGTGGATATGAATTAGGATTTTGAGTTGGGTATGGACCAGGATTGGGCTTTTGAAAAGCAGGTTGAAGGTTTTGATTATACTGATTGAATTGACCTTGATTCCATGAGAAATTTGGGTGACTCTTCCAACCAGGATTGTATGTGGGTGCATAAGGATCATTCCTAACTCTAGGTTGAAACATGGCATTGACTTGTTCAATTTCAGGGCAATTCTCTACTACATGATTAGGAGAACTACAATTATCATAGAGACACATTTGAGAGGACGTATTGTTGGTTTCTAACGCTTCTAGACGTTTAGTGAGTATAGCTAACTTAGCTTCGGTTGCAATAGAATTACCAACTGCGTGTAAGCCCTTAGATGAATTAGATTTTTCAGTTTCTTGATTAGGTTCCCTAGTTGACTCCCACAACATTGTTCTTTCAGCTAACTCCTCAAAAAATTGCCAAGCTTCATCCTCATCTTTGTCCATAAACTTACCATTACACATAGACTCTAACAAAGCAGTGGTTTGGCTATCTAAGGCTTCATAAAGAATTTTGCAAAGTCTCCATTTTTCTATACCATGTTGAGGACATTTAGACAACAACTTTTTAAATCTATCAAAATATTTCCAAAAAGACTCATTCCGATTTTGTTGAAATTGGTTGATTTCATTCCTAAGTCTGTTTGCCTTATGGTTTGGAAATTATTTTTTAAGAAAGATAGCAACAAATCCCTCCCATGTGGAAATAGAATTAACGGGTAGACTGTACAACCACTGTTTAGCATCTTCTTTCAAAGCAAAATTAATAAGCCTGAGCCTAATGGAATCCTCACTCAATTATTGAAGTTTCTGCAAGGCACACACTTCCTCAAACTCTGGAATGAAAAGATATGGATCCTCACCCTCTACCCCAGCAAACCTAGGTAACATGCTAATGTTGTGATGTTTGATTTCAAAGTTATTCGCGGTTACTGCGGGTAAGACTATGCATGAGGGTTGAGCGGTACGAGCGGGGTAACAACGGTCTTTAAGTGAAACAGCCATGATTACGGTTGGAACTTCTAATTCTTTTGACTCAATTTTAGTGGGTGAAGAGAACTCAAGTTGTCTTACTACTTTAGGAGATGACAGATTGGTTTGTCTTACTAATCTAGATGTAGTGTCTCGAACCCAAGCACTTTGCATACAAGAGAAGTAAACAATTAAGCACGTAGCAGACAAGAGCTATAAGTAAACACCTAAAAAAAAGTGGAAAATTAAAAAAAAATCTATATTATCCTAAGAAAAATCTATACCTTGCTCCTATCAATAAGATACTACTAAAAGTCACAACTCAAAAAGCATTCGTCCTGACTGGCCAGGCAGGTGCAAGCATTGCCAAGAGGCTAAACACCTTTCTAGACACCAATCCAAATTAGCCAGGTAAGCGTCACGCTTCCCTAGACACCAAACGAAAGAATACTTAGTGATTTGTTCCTCCTAGATTCTCTTCCTAATTGAGCGTGAGATCCTAGGAGCTAACGAATAATTAGTTTTATTAAGGAAAGGGGAATGTAAAATGAAAGACTTAGTGATTTGTGGGCCAAGGAAAGGGTGATGAAATCCCTCACCTTATCTTGTAATTGGGTGGCACCCTTAAGATTGATTGAATGATGCAACACACAAAGAACAAGAAAATAAACACATATGGATGCACTACACTACGTGGGAAATCAATAAATACAATAAAGAAATCTAGATGATGTGATCCTATGTGAGAGAATGAATGATGCAGCAAATTAGGTTTAACAAACAATTAACTAACTAATATTTTTGGGTTTTTTGAATATTTAATTTTTTTGTGTTTTCCAATAATGAAGAAGAAAAGAAAAATAGAGAGAGGTGATACGGAATACCGAAAAGCGCTTCCAAAAATTTCAAAAGAGACGGCGAGGCCTTCCAACGATCTTCTTGTCCAAGCTTTTCTCCGCTTCACAATTCCCTAAAAAAAACAAACAAAAGAAAACAAGAAACTAATCCGAAGAATTAATATCAAGGAGTGAAAAATACCAATAATCCCCGGCAGCGGCGCCAAAAACTTGATGTGTAAAATAACTGCAAGCGCACAGTGGTTAATTGTAGCAATCACAGATCGATCCTCAGGGACTATGAATTTTCAAAACCCTAATAAATAAATCAGGCGAATTAGACAATAAGATTTGAGATGGGATTTAATTAATCTAATTAGCAAAGATTATCAAATAATATGGAAAAACTAGGAATCCGAATCCGTCAATCAATCACAATTAATATCAACTCGTCCTAAAATCAATTCTCTTTTCTTCACAAATAAGATATATCAATTAACGAGACAAGCATATACTATGAAACTTGTTATCTAACAATAACCTATCAAAACTTCAAGGAGCAAGCATAGGCTATGAAAAATAAATCCGGTAACAATAATATATCAAAATCACTTTGTCAATTGAACAATTATGCACCAAGAAAAATCATAAGAACCAATTAATAGGAATGAGAAGAGATCAAAAGTAATTAAATTAACTTCATCTTCATCCTAGGGCAAGAAAATTAGCTAAACATGGTTATTAAATAAATGAATTAATATTATAAACTAATCTACTTAAACGATAAACAATGAAAGCAATTAATTAATTAATTGATATAAAATATATGAACTAAAGGCATGTGGCAGGAAAGAAACAGATGGAGTTAAAGGTATTAAACACCACGAACAATAATAATACTTCCGAGAAATAGGTGCACCCGAGTAGGATTAAAAAGAAAGATAAAAGAATAAGCGAGGCTCGATATAAAGAAAACATGCAATAAAATACGGTGTTGGAAAATAACGAAAAGTGAAGAAAATTGTTTTGACAAATAAATCTACTCCTATTCCTAATTATCGGGTGTCCAAATTGATGTCTGAAGTAGTGTCTCAAATACAAGAGAGGAGCCCTATATATAGGAAAAAATAATGAGCTTGGGTCCTCAATGACAAATCAGATCTCGAATATAATTTCTTCAATTTCCTTTTTCTTCTCCGATAAGTATTTGATTTTTCCTCCAATTTCTTTGACTTCAAGTATTTTCCACCTCCTTTCCTTTTTTTCACCTTTTCCTGCTCAAATTCTGTTTTTATTTATTTTCCTACAAAACAAAATAAAACAATTTATTAAATAATAAAATTACGAAAACGGACATAAAATAGGTATTAAAAATATAATTAATTATGGACCTATAAGGCAACTCCCAAGTGAAGAGAGTCTTGATTGACAATGGAGCATCGGTGGACATTCTGTTTCATGATGCCTTCTTGAAGATGGGATATATTGAGTCTCAGTTGAAACCGTCAAACATGCCCATATATGGGTTTAACGGAGTGGAGTCGAAAGTTGAGGGGACAATTCATCTACCCATGACTATAGGGCAGGAGCCACGGGAGGCTACTCAGATGTTAAATTTCTTGGTTATCAAAGCTACATCCACATACAATGCTATCCTAGGTAGGACGGGACTACATGCTTTTAAGGCGGTTGCCTCTACCTATCATTTAAAGGTTAAGTTCCCAACCAGAAATGGAGTAGGAGGGGAGAAAGGGGATCAAAAGATGGCAAGGAGTTGTTATGTGGCCGCACTGAGGCCGGATGGAACTGGGGGGCAGGTCCTCCCAATTGAGGATATGGATGTTCGAGAGAATGAAGAGCGGAGAGGAAAACCAGCAGAGGACTTAGTTCCCATACCTTTGGAGTTGGGAGATTCTGAGAAGGTTACTTACATCGGGGCATCTTTGAAAGACCCCTTGAAAATCAAATTGATCACCTTCTTGCAAGACAACAGTGACGTCTTCGCGTGGACAGCAGCTGACATGCCAGGGATAGATCCCTAATTGATAACACACAGCCTGAATGTGAATCCAAACTGGAAGACGGTGAAACAAAAGAAGAGAAATTTTCCACCTGAGAGGCAAGAAGCCATAAAACAGGAAGTTGACAAACTCCTAGAGGCAGGGTTCATTGAGGAAATCCAGTTCCCGGAATGGTTGGCCAATCCTGTGATGATCAAGAAGGCTAATGGAAAGTGGAGGATGTGTATAGACTTTACTAATCTGAACGACGCATGCCCAAAGGACTGTTTTCCCTTGCTAAGGATCGATACGTTGATAGATGCCACGGCTGGGCACGAGATGTTAAGCTTCATGGATGGCTTTAGTGGCTATAATCAAATCAAGATGCAAAAGGATGATATTCCTAAGGTATCGTTCATCACCGACGTCGGTGTGTATTGTTACCTGGTCATGGCTTTTGGACTGAAAAATGCAGGAGCTACCTATCAGAGGTTGGTAAATAAGATTTTCGCTCATCTCATTGGAAAGACAATGGAGGTTTATGTGGATGATATGCTGGTGAAAAGCCTATACAAGGCAAATCACATTGAACACCTACGCGAGGCATTTGAAGTGCTGAGGCACCATAAGATGATGTTGAATCCGGCCAAGTGTGCTTTTGGTGTTGGGTCTGGAAAATTTTTGGGTCTCATGGTCTCGAAACGGGGAATTGAGGCCAACCCCGACAAAATCAAGGCTATTTTGGACATGGAACCACCACGTTCTATAAGGGATGTACAGAAATTACCCGGGAGGATTGCTGCGTTAGGGAGGTTCATCTCCAAATCCGGGGACAAGTGTTTGCCGTTCTTTAAAACCTTGAAGAAGGTAAAAAACATTGAGTGGACAGAAGAAAGCCAAGAGGCCTTTGAGCAGGTGAAGAAGTATATGTCTGAGGCCCCATTGTTGGCCAAGCCAAGTACGGGAGAAATCCTCTATCTTTACTTGGCAATTTCAGTTCAAAATGTGAGTGCGGTGCTGGTAAAGGAGGAAAACAAGGTTCAGAAACCCGTATACTATGTGAGCAAAGTTTTACACGGAGCAGAGTTGGACTACTCCACTATTGAGAAGTTTGCCTTAGCATTGGTAACTGCCTCTAGGAAACTACGACCCTATTTTCAAGCACATAAGATTGAGGTCCTTACAGGACAACCATTGAAGAATATTTTGCACAGCCCTAAAGCCAGTGGTAGGCTCATCAAGTGGGCAATTGAGTTGGGAGAAGTCGATATTAAGTACAAGCCAAGGACAGCCATTATAGCTCAGGCACTTGCTGACTTCGTGGTCGAATGCACCATTGACAACCAAGAAGTCGGGGGGCAGGGGATACCTCAGGAAGGCAATAAGGAAGAGAAGGAACCTATGATCGAAGAGAAGGAATTCTGAATGCTATATTTTGATGGGGCATCAAAAACAAAAACAAGTGGTGCAGGTCTTGTCCTACAAAGTCCTGATGGATTCACAATTGAATACGCCTTGAAGTTGGACTTTCCAACAACCAATAATGAGGCAGAGTATGAAGCTTTGATAGCTGGGCTTGGTTTGGTAGGAGTACTGAGGGTCAAGAATTTTAAAGTTTGTGGAGATTCGAGGCTAGTTGTGGCCCAAGTCAATGGGGAATTTGAGGCAAAGGAAAACTGTGTGTATTATACAAGTGAAAATTGAAGATAATGCGATTAAGGCCCAATGAGCCTAGTCCAAAAGGTTGTTAGCCCAAAATTATTTGATCAGAATCCTGACCGAAATGTTGACCACGAATCTCGATCGAAATACCTTCGAGCAGGCTGTCAAAATAGCATTTATTCGACCAGAATCCTAACCAAAATGTCGACCAGGAATCTTGATCGAAATACCTTCGAGCAGGCTGTCAAAATAGCATTTATACGACCAGAATCCTGATCGAAATGTCGACTAGGAATCCTCGTCGAATGGCTATCGACCAGAGTGTTAAAATGAGGATTAGTCGACCAGGATCCTGATTGAAATGTCGATCAGGAATCCTCGTCGAAGTATTGTCGACCAGACTGTAGAATCTGGTCGAAAGTTCGATCAGGGATCCTGGTCGAAATGCCTTCGACCAGAATGCTAGAGTTGTGATTTTTCGACCAGGATCCTGGTCGAAAATTCGATCAGGAATCCTGGTCGAAATTTTCTGATGGATTTTCATAAAAAATGGGATTTTTTGGAAAAATTTCAGAAGTTCTGCACAATTATGGTGTGATTAAAATGACGATAGTAGAAAATACTCGCGAGTATAAGAAAAATAAGGATATTGTCAAAAAGGTGTATGACATTCAGACCAAGCAGGTTAACACATTGATCAAACTTGTTGACATCCGTGCTAACAAGAAGAAGATTAAGAACGCTACTTATAGCATCCCTGTAAAAAATTGATTAGCCTCGAATAAGGCAATTCGTCGTAAATGTGTAGGTCGCTTCACACTTTGCATTCAAGACGATATCTGTGAAACAGTAGTGTACATGAACCTTTTAACTTCAATGAAAATCTGATCAGTTTTCTTAGAAGTTGGGGGGCAAATGATATGGGCTGAAGGTGAGCCCTAGAAATACATTTAATGACACATTGAATGAACCTGGGTTGGTCCAAAGTCAAAGCCCAATTATGAGGCCCAAAACCCTAATTATGATAATAATTTCGTAATTAGATAAATCAGCCAAAATAGGGCTCCGTTATCAAGTCCTATGGATACCTAAATTCTTTAAAGAGTGATCCCCAAGTCAAATGAGTCCAATACGAATTAGCCTTCCTCATGGAAGGATCTAGAATCGGGTTTAGAATGGGTATCTTGTCCACCAAGATACCAAACCCTACTCTAACTCTAAGGCTTCGAATGCCTATATAAAGGACCTGATCCTTCAACATAGAACTACGTTTTTTGGCTTGATTCTTGATATTTGCAAGATACGTAGGCATCTTGTGAGGACCCGAGTTAAGTCACGAAACAGTTGATCAGCCATTAAAGCTCGAAACTCTCTTCAACCTTAGCATTCAATACGCAATAAGTACACCCTACTTTTTGATCCATAACACACATATTAATATTTTCACTACCGAATAATATAATTTACAGAGTACGAAATTCCCAGATATTACATCCTTCCCTTAAAAGGATTCTGTCCCCAGAATCAGTTATGTAAACAAATGAGGATACTATTCTAACATATCACTTTCTAATTCCCAGGTTGACTCTTCAACCCTTGGGTTCCTCCATAAGACTTTCACTAAAGCAACTGATTTATTTCTAAGCACTTTCTCTCTACGATCTTCTATTCTGATCGGACGTTCTACATAAAAAAAATCTGGCTGAATTTCTACTGGTTCATATTCTATTACACACTTGGTGTTAGGATGAAACTTCTTAAGCATCGATACATGAAAAACATTATGAATGTGCTACATCTGAGGTGGTAAAGCCAATTCGTATGCTACTTTGCCCACGCGTCGCAAAATCTCGAAAGGTCCTACAAATCTTGGACTTAATTTTCCTTTCTTCCCAAATCTGGTTATCCCTTTCCATGGCGAAACTTTTAACAGTACTGGATCTCTGACTTCAAAATCTACCTTCTTTCTTGCTGGATCCACATATTTTCTCTGCCTGTCTTGAGCAGCTCGGAATCTTTTCTGAATTAGTTCCACGGTCACTTTCGTTTGCTGAATCAACTCTGGTCCTAACATCTGTCGCTCACCAATTTCTTCCCAACATACAGGAGATCTACACTTCCTCCCATAGAGAGCTTCATATGGAGGCATCCCGATACTAGCATGATAACTGTTGTTGTAAGAAAATTCCACCAAAGGTAGGTGTTCGTCCCAATTGCCTTTAAAATCTATTGTACAAACTCTGAGCATGTCTTATATTGTCTGAATTGTACTTTCGCTCTGACCATCGATCTGGGGATGATAAGCAGTACTCATTCTAAGTTGTGTCCCGAGATGTTCTTGAAATTGTCTCCAAAATCGTGAGTTGAAGCGGGGGTCTCTGTCAGATACTATAGATACTGGAACTCCATGTCGAGTCACAATCTCTTTCAAATACAAATGCACTAACTTGTCTAGCGAGAATCTTTCGTTAATCGGTAAGAAATGAGCTGATTTCGTCAATCGATCAACTATAACCCAAATAGCATCGTGATTAACCTTCAATCTTGGTAAACCTACTACAAAGTCCATTACAATGTGCTCCCACTTCCATTCAGGTATTTCCAATGGTTGAATCAACCCACTTGGTCTTTGATGTTCCGCTTTCACTCTCTGGCAGGTATAACAACGACTTACCCACTCAGCAATTTCTCTCTCCATGTCTGGCCACCAAAAGTTCTTCTTCAAATCTTGATACATTTTAGTGCTTCCAGGGTGTAATGAAAACTTAGAACTATGAGCATCACACAACAACTCTTCTTTTAACTCTTTCACATCAGGAATCCATATTCTCGAGAAAAATCTTAAAATACCTTGTTTATCTTTTTGTGTACAAATTTCTTCACCAGTTAACTCATTCAATCTGTGGTTCATCATTTCTTCTTGGCATTTACGAATTTTGTCCAGTAACGCTGGTTGGAATGTCATGGTATAGACTTGCTCTATTGGCATCTCCGTCGTACAGACCTCAATCTCTAACTTTTCAAATTCTCTAAACAATTCTTGGGTCATTGTCAACATATTTAACCTTTCCTTCCCGCTCAGCGCATCCGTTACAACATTCGCTTTCCCCGAGTGATAGCTAATGGTACAATCATAATCCTTTATCAGTTCCAACTATCTTCTTTGTCTCATGTTGAGTTCCTTCTGAGTAAAAATATACTTTAGGCTCTTGTGATCCGTAAATATCTCACACTTCTCACTGCACAAATAATATCTCCATAATTTCAACGCAAACACAATCGCTGCTAACTCAAGGTCATGGGTAGGGTATCTCTGTTCATGAGGTTTCAGTTTCCTTGAAGCGTACGCAATCACCTTTCCATGCTGCATCAATACACATCCTAAGCCTTTATGCGAAGCATCACTATAGATTACAAACTCTCCTTTATCGTCTGGCAATGCTAACACTGGAGCAGTTACTAACCTTTGCTTTAGCTCTTGAAAATTCTTTTCACACTTTTCAGTCCATTCAAACTTTTCATTCTTCCATGTCAACTTGGTCAATGGTACTGCAATCTTAGAAAAATCCTTAACAAATCTACGATAATATCCTACTAGTCCCATAAAGCTTCTTACTTCCGTCGGTGTTCTTGGTCTTTCCCAATTCACAACTGCTTCGATCTTCGCTGGGTCGACTCGAATTCCTTCCTTACTTACAATATGTTCCAAAAATTGGACTTCCTTCAACCAAAACTCACACTTAGAAAACTTGGCATACAACTTTTCTTTTCTCAATATTTCTAATGCTATCCTCAAGTGCTCTGCATGTTCTTCTTTAGTCTTGGAGTATATCAAAATATCGTCTATAAACATTATCACAAACTTATCCAAATACTTCTTAAACACTCGATTCATTAAATCCATAAATGCTGCAGGTGCATTTGTCAATCCGAAAGCCATAACCAAAAATTTGTAGTGACCATACCTCGTTCAAAATGCAGTCTTTAGTACATCCTCTGGCTTGATCTTCAACTAGTGATATCCTGACCTTAGATCTATCTTCGAGAAATAGGTGGCTCCTTTCAACTGATCAAACAAATCATCGATTCGCAGCAACGGGTATCTATTCCTGATTGTCAACTTGTTTAATTCCCGATAATCAATACAAAGTCTCATACTTCCGTCTTTCTTCCTTACAAACAACACTGGCGCTCCCCAGGGTGATACACTTGGTCTTATAACTCCTTTGTTAAATAAGTCTTGAAGTTGACTGGCAAATTCCTTCATTTTAGATGGTGCCATTCTATATGGAGCCTTGGAAATAGGTTCTGTCCCTGGTGCTAAATCAATCGCGAACTCGATCTGACGATCTGGAGGTAATCCGGGTAATTCTTCAGGAAAAACATCTGGAAATTCGTTGACTACTGGGATGTCTTCCAATTTCACTCCTTCTTGACTCTTGTCTATCACATAAGCGAGATAAGCCTCACATCCTTTTCTTAACATCCTTTTGGTTTGCATCATGGTAAGAAATGTACTAGATTGTCTACGCCCCTTAAAGATAACCTTATCGCCTTTTGGGGATCTCAGTGCTACTCGCTTACTCTTACAATCGATTTACGCATTATACTCGGCAAGCCAGTCCATCCCTAAAATTATGTCGAAATCTCCTAATTGAAAAGGTATTAGGGTAATAGGAAATTGATGTCATGAAATCTCTATTGCACATGGGGAACACACTCTATCTACTGGGATATGATCTTGATTAGCTAACACAATAATCAGAGCTTCTTTTAACATACGAGTATCATACTTCAACTTATTCATAAAATCTTTAGAAACAAACGATCTAGTAGCACCCGAATCAATTAACACTTTTGCACTAGTGGCATTCACGAAAAGCGTACCTGCCACCACATCCGAGCTTTTCACCGTGTCACTCATATTCATGTTGAAGGTCCGGGCATGAATTGGATATGCTGGAGTTTGATAACTTGGAGCTTGAAGTGATGGAACTTGCTGAATTAAAGGAGGATTTAGAATCTGAGTTGGAATATGAGAAGTTGCCATTGGGTTCACTGGGGTAGAGGTAGTCAATCTCATCAAGTTGTTATTTTGAATAGGGGTTCTGCAATCTCTAGCCATGTGTCCCACTTTACCACACTTGTAACAAGTCACATTCGATTTGGAATTCTGGCATTCATTGGCATAATGTCCCTTCGAGTTACACTTGAAACAAACAATATCCGCTTTCGCACATACCCCGGTATGTTTCTTAGAACATATCTTACACTCTGGAATAGATGGTCGAGGAAATCTTGGTTGATTAGGGTTCTGAGGAAGGGTTTCTGGGTTTCTGGTTCTGGGCACATTTCTTTTAAAATTTCGTCCTTGGTTCTAAAATCCAGTCTTTCTCACCATTCGATTTGTTGACTTTCCCTGCTCCTGATTCCTTTCTATTGCCTCAACTTTCCTCTTTCCTTCTGATTCTAATCACTTTCACCTTCTATTATCATTGCCTTCCAAACCACTTATGCATATGTGTTTATCTCAAAAGCCGCAACTCTGCTTCTTAACCATGGCTTCAATCCCTGTTGAAACCTCTTCGCTCTTTTCTCATCTGTATCCACATAATTTCCCACAAACCTTGCTAATTCTGTAAACTTCTTCTCATACTCATCAATACTCATATTCTCTTGCTTTAGATTAAAGAACTTTAACTCCGTCTGATTCTGCATATACTTGGGAAAATACTTTTCTAGAAAAATCCTTTTAAATCTATCCCATGGAATCACTTCTGTTGCTTCTAGGGCCTTAGCCGACTCCCACTAATAATTAGATTCACCTTTGAGAAAATAATTATCAAATTCTACCTTCTGCTCATCACTAACCTTCACCAGCGCGAAGGCCTTCACCATTTCCTTAAGCCATATCTGGGCTTCAACTGGATCTTTTGTTCCTTGAAAATCTGGGGGTTTCACAGCCTGAAAAAATTTAAAAGTTACCGTAGGTTGGGCTGGTGGTTGCTGTCCTTGTTGCTGTTGTAATTGTTGATGCTGTTGTTGGAGTAACTGCTGCTGTTGGGCCAAAGTGGCCGTCTGTTGTTGCAAAAGTCCCAAAAGTTTGGCAATATCTATATCTCCTTGATTTCCTTGATTATCATCTCTATTCTGATTGGTTCTAGTATTTCTTCTCGGAGGCATCTTTCTGAATAATAAACAATAATTATATATCCACAAGCATAATATATTCTAACAATTCTAATATAACATAAGAACGATATCGAAAATCCGAAACAATTACTCGCAACAATATAATAAGGGAAATGACAACTGAAATAAACGATAGCAATATCGATGACATCCACCGATACACAAAATCCAAAGGTTCATAATACCATCCAACATAAAGTACGAAATACCGAGAATACTGAAAAACAATAAAGTCTAGTACTTAGCATATGCCATCTCATAAACCCATAACATAAAACTAATTATTCTGCAATTGGTTAATCACACGCTGGAGCTCATCCACCATAATTTGAACCATCGTATAACTCTCCCAATCACGATGAGGGGCCATAGTGTGAAGCCTCTCGTTAGCCATCTGGGTAAGTGACTGAAGCCTAAAGACAAGAGACGGATCATGGTCCTCGGGTACACTCTCATCATCCTCATACAGTGCATCAACCCTCCTCTGAAGCTGAGTATTCTCACCATAAAGATGATCACACTCCTGGAGCAACTCCTGATAAACGGGCAAAGGTACTGTAGCTGGAAGCTCTACAGGAGGTGGAGCTGAGGGTCCAGGAGCCCGCTGCCAATAATATATATATATATATATATATATATATATATATATATATATATATATATATATATATATATATATATATATATATATATATATATATATATATATATATATATATAAGGCGTCAGATAAAACTTAAGACATATTACTTAAACACTCTCATTAATAAGATCCAATCATTCTTATTCTTTTATAAATAACATACTATTTACATTCTAAATGAGTTTCTACTTTAATCCTAAGTGATTATTATTATGCGATCTATCTTGTTACCTAAACCTATATTGTTCAGTGACTAGAACCTGTGGCTCTGATACCAAACCTGTGACGGCCCCAAATCCCTTAACTTGATAATGATAAAGCATGCATATACTTAATGAACAATAACAAATCCCACGCCTAGATCGCCAACAGGTAAGAGTTTGAACAATATAAACTACAAGTTAACAACATTATTAATATTACAAACCATCATTTATTTTAGATCCCAAAAATTATTACAAACCAGATTCTAAAGTTCTACTAATACACAAGCCATTAGATCGCCACTCCCTCCTACCGGAGCAAAACACCCTTTATAGGCTATTCCTGATCCACCACACTTCTTACAAGCAGTTTCAAGTGTCCTTACCATCTTCAAGTTTCACTATAAGGTTAGGGAAAAACAAAATAATTGAGCCAAAAGCCCTGCAAGTGCATAATCCAACAATATAAAGATGGCAGAATAAATCAAATGTAAAGCAAGATATATCAATCTGCAAATGAAAGTTATCAACTGAATCAACAACAAGTATATTGAATAGGAATTGGAATATCTGATAAGACGCTACGAGCAAAGCTGGGTGAGCTGCCCACGTCAGAGCTCCGAACCCGTATATCCAATACGTGTTCTCAAATATAAGGGGATCCCAGTCACACATTGGCCTATAATGATAATATAATAATTTGGACCGGCGCCTCGGTCAAAATAAATTCCATCCAATTCCATTAGGGTCAAATAAAAAATCTGTCAAGTTCAATTCATCTCAATGAAACAAGAATATCAATGTTATATCAAGATTCTGATCAACAAGAATATGATTTTAAGATTTCAAGTAATTGTCAAGGCGAAGTGAAGAAAATTAATCATTTTGGGTTCTTAGGAGTTGGGATTCTGTTTAGTATAACTTGGTTAAGTCAAGAAAGGTTCATCAAGAATCGATAAATGTTTTGGAGTGAAAAGGAATTTATCACAACAAGAAGGTATTATATAGTTGGTTTAAGAATTTAAGAAACATGAAATGGTTCTAAGTAATATGGTTCATGATTGAAATGAAAGGATGCAGTTACGAATCTAATTAAGTAATTAAGTTGCAAAGGTTGGGTATAGGTTAACAAGTTAACTTAGGTTCAAGGGTTCTATAATCAATCACAAGGTACGCAACAATAATAAGGTCGAAAGAGCATAATATAAGTTTGTATCAAGTTAACGCTTCGATATCTCATGGCATTCATCATATGGTAACAACAAGGTTAGGGTAGGACACTTGCCTTAATGCACGAGATTGCACTTAATCAGCTTCCTCTTCGATCGGTTCCTTGCCAGGTCTCCTACTCGGACCTATAACAATACAATCAATATCTTAATTCTCCCCTCATTTTTTACATACCACTAGACGACTCAATAATACTAACGCCCCAACGATATCATCATACTTATATACATATATATTTACTTACACATAATCACATAAGTCACATAGCACGTAAAGTCACATAACATATAATGTAGTATAGTATAGCACTATAATGATGTCACGATTAAAATTAGAGATGTGGCATAAGGTTTTGAAAATCGTCTTTATAATTTTCTTGAAAATTTCGGCAGCATATCCTTTTTATAATCGTCACACCAAACCGGAATACAACCGGTCCAAACAATCACACTACACTTGCACTATCTGTAACTCCGCCGATAAACCACTTACAACTACAACTAAGAAATTTCATAACCAATTCACCATAATAGCAAAGATGTACCTTAATCTATACCTTGCGACTTAGAAAATTTCAATAACAATGAATAATTAATCACAAGTAAGCAAGTTTATAACTAAATTCTTATAACCACAATGACTTACTCAAAACTTATACTATTCAATTTAGACAAATTCACATAACAATTAATTCACGTAAGCAATTATACAATTAATCACCAATACGCACACACAATTTCTCTTCTCCTCCCTCCTCCTTCCTCTCGGCCTCTCTCACACTCTCTCTCGGCCTCTCTCCCTCTCTGCCTCTCTCTCTCTCTCTCTCTCTCTCTCTCTCTCTCTCTCTCTCTCTCTCTCGGCTTTTCCCTCTCCCTCTCTTCTCTTCTCCCTTTCGGCCTCTCTCTCTTCCCCTCATTCTCTCTCTCGGCCTCCCTCTTCATCATCAACACCACACAAAAACCCTCAACAATAACTTACACAATTACTTACACTCATATACACTAACAAAATCTCAATTTCAAATACCCACCAATACTAACTTATAATTTACAACCAAAAATCAACTGATAACTTTAACCCATCAAATTACATATCATATAACATCAAAATCTCAAACACTTTTTAATTTAGAAGCTACTAACAACATCAATATCAATACCCATATATACACATCTTGTAAACTCATAAAAACTTAAACCCATCAAAAATTTCAACTTAACAACTTATAAAAACTTATAAAAACTCACATGCAATCATATAACACTTTGATATCACATAAAATCAACAAATTAAACCATGCATGTAAACCCTTGGCTCACTTTCGATCATGGCCGAAGGTTTTGGGTTCTCCGGAGAGCCTAAAATTCGTGGGTCTCTACCATGGAGTAATACCCAATCACAATCACCCACAAACTTACCTTGATTCTTGATTTTTTCGAAAACCCTAGTTCAAAAAGTTGAGAAAACAAAATCCATAGATATGGGGTTGTAGAGAATTGAAAGGGGAGTAATTTTATAACTAATATTGTAAGGTTTAATGGAGAAATTACCTTGGATTGGAGGTTAAGCTTTAATGGAGGTTGAGAGAATATAGAGAGATTTTGAGAGGGATGAGCACGGGGAGAAAGAGACCGGGGGGGGGGGGGTTTGGTCGCACAAAAGAAAAGAAATGGGGGGTTGGGGTGATTTTGTTGGACTTAATACAATTTACACAATTTTAATGATACCCTTTTTTCACTACTAGAAATATGTCAATAAACATCGGTTTCTGGCCGTTGTTAAAAAAAAATCTGACCGATGTCTATGCGAGTGTAGAGAAAGGTCAAAACTTTAGACATCGGTTTTTAGGCGTTGTCTATTATCGACTTACACATCAGTTTCTTAAAAATTTTTGATGTCATTGTTTCATTATATGCAGTAGTTCTTTTTAAATTATGATATATTATGTGCATTAGATTAACATAAACATAACACGGACAAGCTAAATAATGACATAGACATCGATTTCTTGGTAAGACTGATGTTATATGCTGTATTAGACATCAGTTGGTATGTGAAAACCGATGTTATATAGTGTTACAGTGCCTAATATAATGAGACATAGACATCGGTTGTTTGGTAAGACTGATGTTATATGCTGTATTAGACATCGTTTTAATTAAAAAAATCGATGTGATATGTTCTGTTAGACATCATTTTCAGTAACAAAACCGATGTTATAGGTCCTAACATGCATCGATTTTTAGCCATGCTCCGATGTTATATGTTCCAATTATACATCGTTTTTTTAGAAAAGTGATGTGAATTATTGGTAAAGACATCAGTTTTATATGATAACATTGATGTCTGTGTAATAGTAGACATCAGTTCTTTTAAAAAATTTGATGCAATAGACCTTTTTTTACATCATTTGTTTTAATAACTGATGTATCAAGGTTTAATCCTGTACTGATCATATATGCAGCCCAAAATTGCCAAAATTGAAATCAAACAAAACAAATTAATGTACAAAAACCAAGTACTTGCCATTCATTTACAAAAACATCCAAATGTTTACAATAGACATAATTAGTACCAAAATTGTACTTGTCGACCAAAAGCATATATAACCAAGTACATGTACGTACTTCGACAAAAGCATAACCAAAGTACACAAACTAACTACATGTACTTCCATAAACAGACCCCTTGTTCCACAAGTACTGCAAACCAGTTCCTATAGACAGTTTCATTTAATAATTAGTACCAAAAGCTAGATGTACATAGGCAGAGATCTATACCAACTGTTCCATAAACCAAGTCACTATTTCATGAGTTTTTCAATGTGCTTCAAAGTCTTGTACCGCACCTCTTCAAGCTCTACCATCTTGTAAGATGCCCGAGTCTTACAAAGCCACTGCAAACAATTAAAACCCAAAGCAAAAAATAGGATAAATATACTATTTTTCAAATGCATAAATTTAATATTCACTATTTACACAATTATATTCCATATATCAAAACACACCAATTAAAGTATACCTTGGTAGAAAATGAGTACATGTCCTTATCCAAAATAATATCCCGCATATACCGCATGACAACATAACCACATTCAACAGCGCCAGGTTGTTTTGGCGATCCCTGTTCCAATAAAAATGAGAAAATATAGATTGACCAACCAAGAAAATGAAGTACATACATACATACAACAAACCAAGTAAAGTGCTTAAATAATTACCGCAAGATTATGTATTTCGGGGGTTTTATTTACCCTTCCTGTTTGAGCATTGAAAGTTCTCACTGCACTGCAATTAAGGGCATGGAACGATAATGTGATACGTACCAAAGAAAGCATAATATATATATATATACATATATATATATATAATTATTTATTTATTTGTCAATACCTTATTAAAGCTTTTTCTAAGGCTTGATTCCATGGTGGATGAGACAGTGGATTGAGAGTGTAAATGTCACTTTCCCAAATTATAATCAAAATCCAGTGGAAACTGTATTAAAAAGAATACCACGAAGCAAGAATTAGTATAAATCGTAGTGCTACAATTATTCTAGTAAAAATCCACAAAATCACCTACTTTTCATTATGTGGCATGAAGAAAACGCGATCTGGGCTACCTTCTTTCAGCCTTTGAACAACTAAAGCATCAAAGTCAGCATTCAGGTTATATGTGGCTGATGGATCAAAAAACCCAAAATAGTCCAGTAAATTCTTTTTACGCATAACATTATGCAGGTACCTACAAATAATTTAATGCAATAAGTACATATATATTCCTGTGCAATATGCAGAATTAGACAAGATTTAAAAAGAACAATACTTACGACATGTAAGTTGATATTACAGCCTGTCCAATCTGGTTGAACTCTAATAAGGAAATTAAATTCTCATGCAAGATAAATATTCTTTTCTCAAACCCGAAAACTTCAATATCACATGGAATTTCAATTGAGACACCTGACACTGCCATAATTGTTGTTGCATGTTTATACAACAACCTAAAGCGGTTTGGCACATTTTTGTTTGTTGGCTCGGCATTTTTAAACATGTTCGCCAAATTTTTTAACGGATCATCAGCCTTCTGTGACACTTGCCTCTTCTTTTTCTACAAAAATTCATTTTATCATGCATAAATATAAACACAGTTTAGCACATCATGCGCGCAAGGTATGGAAAAAGAAAAAGAAATACAAACCACAACAGTTGGAAAAATAATCAACTCCTTAGGCCACGCGACGTGAGAATCAACAGCTTCGTGGACCTTCTCAATTTCACCCGGTACTGGCACTGGAACCAAAGCATTGTCGTTGATGCTTCCATCCACCAACACACGAATGCATCCATGCGGCATAGGCATTCCATGTATCTTTTCGTTCATGACCCCATCAGTCATCGCCATACCAAATGCAACTATGTTGTGCACACTGCCTACAGCCAGCTCACATGGTTGCGGATCCTACATTTACAAGACATGCAAGGTGAAATTACAAGTTTGTATTATTCGTAGTACTGTCCATAGCTTACATAACTGCTATATATAAAAAGAAAGCGAGTGGACAATAGAGCTTGTTTTACCTTTGTTTCCTTTTTGGATGGTGGAGTAGGGTCAATAGCAACACAATTACCATCCATATTCAATTCTTCAACAGCTGCTGCCTTTTCGGGCATTGACGAGGGAAGACTGGATGAACTAATCATCGCCTTTACATCAGCAATTTGTGACATCAAATCATTCGTTCTTCTCTCCATCTCCTCATCCCTTTGTCGATCACGTGCCAGCAACTCGGCTTTTGTAATTCGAGTCCTTTTCACCTTCGGGGTGTTACAGAATGATTTTGGGGTGGCGATGCCTCCGACTCCTCGAACTCTTCCTGAATGCTCAGGATTTCCTAATGCAAGAGTCAACACATCCTCAAATTCGGACAACTGCAGTTCACCCTTTTCCTTCTTTTCCAGCAAATCATCCTGTCAACAATACATTACATATTTACGATCAATACACATAATTACTTTTCACATAAAATGGACACTTAACATATATGGTATAATTGTAGAAAACAGGAGGTAATTGAAAGATTTCTTACAATAACTTGGTTGATCTTTTCTTGTTCTTCATCAACTTGACCGTCCTTTCCCTTTCGAGCTTTCTTCCACATAATTGCCCGATCAGGTTCTTCTCCAGGCTGAATTTTCTCTTCTTTGACCTGTTTAAAATGAATGAAACATTAATTTGAAAGATATTCAGAAAGTCTAAATTATAATTATAATTTAGAACTACTGCACATAATGATAAAATATTACGTCTTCTTCTAGCAGTCCGATGTAGCCCTTCCTTGATGTGCGGTGTGGATATTTTCGCTCTTTGACTCTCGCCACCTATGCATTACGAGGTGGCTGCATCCAAACATAAAATACATAACTGACTTCAATATTGAAAGATATTACAAAAAAAAAAGCCAATATGCCTACATAAAATAATGTACTACAAATTGTGCATACCATCCAATCAACATTGGTCCTTTGAGCAACAAATTCTCTCCAAGCATCCCTACCAACAAATGCATAATTATCTGGAGGCTTCCTTAGTTTCTTCTTTTCCCCAACAAATGGCATCACAAAATTAGAGGTTAATTTTGACTTGAACTATCTCCACTTCTAGCCTGCAGACTGTAGAATGCTTGCTCGACTTTCTGGAGCAACTTTAAATCCAGCCTGAAATATGCAAGTAACTAATTAACCACTAAGAATGACCACATAAAAAGTAACTAATTTACATATAGACAAATATTACCTGAACATCATTCCATAACTTCTCTTTTAATTCAGGTTCCACATTTGGCCAGCTTCTAATGCTGATCGGAACCATAGTCCTAGCGAGCATGCCAACATAAGAACTCAAGGTGTGCCTAGTCTTTCCAATAGGATTTCCACGCGCATCATACCTGACTTTAAACTTCTTTCCTTGAGCCTTCTTCACCACAACTTTGTGCATAGCACAAACACTACGCTTTGCTCCTAACTTCCTTTTTGATGTTTCAGTACTAGCAATAAATTCTTCTGTCGTAGGCTGAGTTTCTTGATGTGCAGAGCCTTCTGATTCAGGATGATTGCCTTCTGTGTTTACTTCCCTTTCAGGTTCCGACATAGCTTCAATTTTATTGCTACTTGCCTTGGTCTTTCGCTTCTTATTAGATCCTTCTGATTGAGGTCCCGACATAGCTTTCGCAGGCAACTGCTCCTCCACTTCATTTTTCTTACTACTTGCCTTGGTCTTTCGCTTCTTGATAGATCCTTTCGATTGAGGTACCGACAAAGCTTTCGAAGGCAACTGCTCATCCACTTCATTTTCCTTACTAATTACCTTGGTGTTTTGCTTCTTAGATCCTTCTGATTGAGGCCCCGACATAGCTTTCGAAGGCAACTGCTTCTCCTCCACTTCCTTTTTCTTACTGCCTGCCTTGGTGAGTCGCTTTTTAGGTGCCATTCTGAGATCTGGTACTTCAATCTGTAAGACACATATTAGTCGGGGTATACAATTACAAAATGCAAACTAAACAAATAAATTCAACTAAAATTGCAGGTTTAACATTAAGGCGAATAAAAATTCTAATACAATTTCAGACTAAAAACAAATGCAAATAAAATTACAAATTCAAATCAAATTGCAAACTAATCATAAAATTGAAATAAAATTAAAAATTCAAATAAACATCTGGACTAAACACAAAGACAAATAAAACTGAATATTCGATTAAAATTATGCACCACAGACGGTACATGACATAAAACTAGAAAATATGGATCATTTTTTAATCCAAATTCCCTCAACATTTTGTCTTTTATTGCTAACAGTACCCTCTGTTTCATCAGTTGTGTCACACGTTGGAATATTAGAGCAGAAAGGGGGATTTTCTAAAGTTGTGTCTCCTAATTCATCGTCATAATACAACTCCTGGTAGTCTCGAGGTGTGGAGTTTAGTACAACGGACCAGTTAGCATCGACCGGATCTTGAACATAAAAAACTTGTTTCACTTGGTCGACGGACACATATTTATCGTTCTTCTGACCTTGTCTAGTGAGGTCCACAAGAGTGAAGCCAAGATCATCAACCTTGATGCCTCTTTCATTTTCTGCCCATTTACACAAGAACAATGGGGCTTTAAATGCATGATAATCCAACTCCCAGATTTCTTCGATTATTCCATAAAATGTCATATCACACTCTACGGGATTTAAATCCTTAGCACTAGATACTTGGACTGTCTTGGCAACTACAGAAACACCACTATTTTGGACAACCCTTGCATCATCTCTCTCCTTCGTGAAGTACCGGTTCCCGTTAACTAGATAACCTTCATAGGTAAAAATAGAAAAAGCTGGTTTCCCTGCCAGCCATCTTATTGTTTCTGAAACATTGTTGGCAGTTTCCATCATTTCGAGACTAACCTGCACACATTGTTTAAATCAATCATTAACTAAACAACAACGACGCACCATTAAAAAAATAACAAAAAAAAAGAAACCAACCCTTTTTTGAAACCAATCAGCAAATAAACGGTTGTGCTCTCCTATTAGCCACTGAGCACTCTTTTTTTCCCCTGGTACTGTCTTTCGAGTAACTCCTTATGCATCCTGAGGAAATGTATATGTTAAGTAAACAACCACAAAATACTCGATATTTAAAAGATGAACTTACAATCAAAAAAATATAAACTTACATGATATAGGGATACACTTCAGAGTTGTTCTGAAGGACATGTAAATGTGCCTCATCTCGTTCTTTCTCCTCCACTGACTTTATTGTTACAACGGATAACGGACCTGAAAGCTTGCCCTTGTCCTTCGGAAGACCAGCAGTTGTGCAACTCTGCTTAACAAACTCCGCGCAAAATTCAACAGATTCTTCTCCTAGATAACTTTCCGCTATACAACCTTCTAGATAATAACGGTTTCGAACATAGCTCTTTAACACTTTATTGAACCGTTCAAATGGAAACATCCATCTATAAAACACCGGTCCACATAAACGCAATTCCCTAACCAAGTGTACTGTGAGATGAATCATTATATCGAAAAATGATGGAGGGAATATCTTTTCCAACTCACACAAGGTAAGTACCAAATCTGCTTGTAATTTATCGAGCTTGGATACATCTACAACTTTGTTACACAAAGTGTTGAAAAAGAAACACAATCTGATTATGCTGACCCTAACATTTTTCGGAAGAATAGAACGAATTGCAACCGGAAGTAGTTGTTGGAGAAGAGTGTGACAATCATGGGACTTTAACCCATGTATCTTTAAATCAGACATTGATACACAATTTCTTATGTTTGATGAATGGCCATAGGGAAGTTTAATATTTGACGATGAGGACAACATTTTTTTCTTTTCTGCCCTTGACAAAGTATAAGGGGCAGGGGGCAAATATGTTCTCTTTTCTCCTACTTCTGGAGCTAAATCGGGCCTGACACCCATTTCAATCATATCACGACGAGATTCCTCACTATCTTTAGTCTTGAATGGCAGATTTAATAATGTCCCAATTAGACTATCGCACACATTTTTCTCAACGTGCATAACATCGAGACAGTGGCGAACATGGTGAAACTTCCAATATTCCAAATAAAAAAAAATTGATTTTTTCTTCCATGGACAGTCCACTTTTTTTGCCTTCCTCTCCTTCCCAAAAGTAAATTTTATCCATTGCTGCTGCGCTAATACTTCTTCTCCAGATAGGATTTGACGGGGGTGTCTAAATTCTTGTTCTCCATTAAAACCTGCCTTATGCCTCCTATAAGGATGATACGGAGCCAAATACCGACGATGACCTTGGTAACATATTTTTCGGCTATGAGTCAAATGTTTACCAACGGTATCATCACCACATATTGGACAAGCCATATAACCCTTATTGACACAACCCGACAAATTTCCGTACGCAGGAAAGTCATTTATCGTCCACATTAAAACTGCTTTTAGAGTGAAGTAAGACTTTGTATACGCATCATATACATTTGGTTCACCTTCTTCCCAAAGCTTCTTCAAATCATCTATCATCGGTTGTAAGTACACGTCGATGTTATTACCTGGCTCATGTGGACCTGAAACTAACACCGTTAACATCATAAACTTCCTCTTCATGCATAACCATGGAGGAAGATTATAAGTTACTAGTACTACAGGCCAACAACTATACCGATTGGTTAGACCATTATTATGCGGGTTTATACCATCTGCCGCCAATGCTAAGCGAATATGTCACGGTTCATTACCAAATTCAGGCCATCTATAATCAATATTCCTCCAAGAAGGAGAGTCAGCAGGATGACGCATTTGACCATCTTGAGTTCGCTTCTTCGCATGCCAACTCATTAGTTCAGCTGTGGAAGCAGATTTAAACAGCCGTCTAAATCTAGGAATTATCGGAAAGTACCACATAACTTTGGCTGGAATGTTAATCCTAGGTTTACCATCTTTCCCCACCTTCCAGCGAGATAGATCGCACTTAGGACACTTGGACGCATCGACATTTACAGCCCTATATAGTACACAATCATTCGGACAGGCATGAAACTTTATATACTCGAGACCTAGATCAGTTAGGGTTTTCTTTGCTTCATATGCATTAACCGGCAACACATGATCTTTAGGAAGTAAAGATCCAACAGAAGAAAGGAGCTCAGTAAAGGCATTATCGCTAATACCAAATCTAGACTTCTAGTTGTGCAATTTCAACATCGACTCTAACTTAGTACACTCACTGCCCTTAAACAAAGGTTGGTCTGCATCGGACACAAACCTCCTAAACTCATGTGAATCGTCATCGTAATCACCCCTATTATAAGCTGCTTCACAAACATCAACTGTTTGTGAAGTCGGAATTTCTCCTAAAGGATTGTGCCCTGAAGTCACTGGCGTACTACTTGGGCACTTTTCTCCATGCCAAATCCAATCGACATACCCCAAACTAAAACCATTTTGATAAAGATGACCCCTAATTATTTTCACTGACAATTTTTTGAAATTACCACAGCGTGCACATGGGCATGGAATTTCTTTAGGATTTTTAGCATTTTCTTCAGCATATATCAAGAACCGTTCAACCCCAATTTCATACTCTAAAGAATCCCTATCTTTCGAAATCCACGATTTATCCATTTGTTCGTAAAGAAACCTACCTGGTATTGTTATTCAAAAATTAATGATAGACTTATCCAAAATTATACAAGTCATTAAATTACAATTACTATTCTAATAATAGAAAGAATTAAACATATTAACAAGAACGTAATAGGTATAAACTAATATCTAAACAAATAATATAGACAACAAGAAACTAATATATAAATAAGGACATAATAGGTATAAACTTATATCTAAACAAATAATCATCACAAGTTATTACAAGAACACATTATCGAAATCATATAAACAAGCACATGCATCTAATTAGAAATCAGGACACTGAAGAATAGAACTTATAGTTGAGCAATTACTAACCTGAAGAATAGCTCAAAAACAGAAAATGTTAACCGCACACACACAAGCAAAATGCTCCTGCAAAATCATGTTCAAATTCAGAAGTCTAGTCTATTAGAATGCTCAAATTAACCAATAATCCAAGAGTACAAAGAAACAGATCTCACAACTACTCACTATCAAGTATCAACTACTCACTATCTTACTATCTAACAACTACAAGTACAATAATCTGCAAGCTCAAAACTACGCAATCTCGAAAACATGAAAACTACAGTGCTGCATGCTTAAAACACAGTTCATAATATTAAAGTACTGGAACAATCAATTTCACAAGTACAATACAGGACTCACAAATAAATACACTGACTCACCAATTAATGCACAAAAATGAAACAAAAAAATTTAGGGTTTTTCAATTTTCAATTTATATGAAACCAAAAACAAGAATTAACAAGAATTACAAGTAATACAAACTAAAAACAAGAAACTGGAAACATATATATTCACCCAAAAACAAGAAACAGAGAGAAAAATCAAAACAATAAAGAAAAACAAGAACTTGCCGAGACCCAAAACAAGAAAAGTAAGAAAAAGATACATGCAAAAAGAAAACAAGTAATTAACACAAAAAACTTACTAATTGAAGATGACCCAAGCAAAAAGAGCAACAAATCTGCAAAAAAAATTGTTCAATTAAAAAAAATCGATCTTAATTCGAACTATTAATCGGAAAATGACTTACGATTCGAGCTTCTTCTTCTCTTAAATTCGAGCTTCCTCTTCTCTATTTCGATTTAGAGATTGACAGAGAGAGGGTCGTGAGAGTGAGAGAGAGAGAGAGAGATAGAGAGAGATGAGTGTGTGTGTGTGTGAGAGAGAGACAGAGAGATGAGTGAGAGAGATGAGTGAGAGAGAGAGAGACGAGTGAGAGAGAGAGAGATGAATGAGAGCTGTGAAGAGAGAAATTAGGGGAATGTATGGCTAAGGCGGGATACTAAATTAGGGTAATGTTACTTAGGCGGGATTATAAAATTTTCTAAGGCAAAATGTTTTATGAGAAAATGGGGGGAAAATGACTCAGCACGTTTTTTTTTATTCCGAGAAAAAAGGTTTAGACATCGTTTATTTAAGCAACCGATGTCCAGAAATCTGTTTAACATCGCTTTTTAAATAACTGATGTTAAAAACGCTTTTAACATCGGTGGCTTTTCAAAGCGTTGTTAAAGGCCCGATGTCTAATCCATATTTTCTTGTAGTGTTAATAAAATAAAGACTTGTAAAAATTCTAATTGCAACTTATATTAGTTTTAAAAATAAAAATATTGCCATCTAAATTTACAACACATAATTCTCATCATCAAAATATTTTAAAAATATTTTTAAGGCAAATATATAAAAAGATTTGGATTTTACAAGTTTTAATAATTTGAAAGAATAATAAATAGAAAAATCATTATAAAATACTTTAAATCGAAAATATTTTAAACTTTTATTTTTAAAAAGTCTCTAAATATATAAAGACAATGAAACAAGAAATTTCATGATTTTTACTACTCCAATAAGTTTACAAAAATGTTTAAGTTAATTAAGAAAATCATATTTTCACATTTTAAAGATATACCAAATTTAATATAAATTCACGTCAGCACAACTAGCAATTATATACATAACACACATCCACAATTATTTAATCATATAATGACTCACCAAGTAAAGCACATATTAATATTTTCACTACCGAATAATATAATTTACAAAGTACGAAATTCCTAGATATTACATTATAGCAATCAGATGTGACTCTTTTGAATTTGATTGAAACCTTGCACACAGACATGTAGCAAACATGATGTATGGCCTACTTGCAGTGAGATAGAGTAGAGAACCAACCATGCCTCTATAGACTGAGATATCTACTCTCTTGCCTTTGACATCTTCATCCAATTTTGTGGTAGTGGCCATGGGTGTCTTTGCAAGTGAACAGTCTTCTAAGTCAAACTTCTGTAATAAATCCTTGATGTAATTGGTTTGACTGATGAAGATACCATCCTTCCTCTGACTAACTTGCAATCCAAGAAAGAATGTTAACTCTCCCATCATACTCATCTCATATCTGCTTTGCATGAGTTTAGAGAATTTCTCACATAGCTTCTCATTTGTAGAGCCAAATATGATATCATCCACATAGATCTAAACTAGTATAATATCATTACCATGCTTCTTATAAAACAGTGTCTTGTCCAATGTGCCTCTAGTGAATTGATTTTCAAGAAGAAACTCTGATAAAGTGTCATACCATGCCCTTGGAGCCTACTTAAGTCCATACAATGCCTTAAGCAATCTATAGACAAATTCTGGGAAATGTGGATCCTCAAAGCCAGGTGGTTGTTGCACATAAACTTCTTCTTCTAACTCCCCATTCAGAAATGCACTCTTGACATCCATTTAATAGACTTTAAAGTTTGAATGAGCAGCAAATGCCAAGAAGATTCTGATGGCTTCCAGTCTAGCAACAGGAGCAAATGTCTCATCATTGTCAATGCCTTCCTGTTGAGAGTATCCTTTTGCAACCAACCTTACTTTGTTTCTTACTATTACAACATCTTCATCCATCTTATTCTTCAGAACCCATTTTTTTTCCAACAATGGTTCTGTTCTTTGGTGCAGGCACAAGTTCCCATACTTTGTTTTTTTCAAATTGATTCAGCTCCTCTTGCATAGCAATAATCCAATCTGGATCCAACAGTGCGTCATCAAGTTTCTTAGGCTCAATCTGAGATAGAAAGCAACCATAGAGGCACTCATTTTGAGTTGCTCTCCTAGTTCTCACTCCTGCATTTGGATCTCCAATAATTTGCTCTGCAGTGTGTGACCTATCCCATTTTCTTGAGTACTCAGTTTGATTTCTCAACCTTGATGTTGCTTCATCATCCAAGTCATGATCATTTTCATTTCCTCCCCCTGTGAAGTTGCTACTATTCACAGGTGTGTCTTGGATGCTAGTCTCTTCATTGTTGATTGGATCAGATTCTTCTCTTGTTTCATCATTCACTTGAGTTTGTTGAACTAGAGTTTTAACTTCAGTTTCAATCTCTTCATCAGAATCATCTAGATTTTCAAACTTTAATGGATCTCTATCTTCATCACTGGCTTCTTCTAATCCAGGTAGTTTACTGTCATCAAATGTCACATTTATGCTTTCCATAACTTTCTTTTGACTGATGACATAAACTTTGTATGCAATTCTCTCCATAGAATAGCCAAGAAAAATTCCTTCAAATGCCTTTGCATCAAACTTCCCAACATATTCTGAATTGTCTTTCAACACAAAGCATTTGCTTCCAAAAGTATGAACATACTTTATAGTAGGCTTCTTTCCAGTCATCAAATTGTAAGGTGTCTTTCCAGTGTTTTTGTTGATGAGGGTTCTGTTCTGGATATAGCATGCAGTGCTCACAGCCTCAGCCCAAAAACATGTAGGCATCTTTGCATCAAGCAACATTGTTCTAGCAGCCTCAATTAGAGTTCTATTCTTTCTCTCAACTACTCCATTTTGTTGTGGAGTCCTTGGAGCTGATAATTGTTGAGAAATGCCATTCTCTTTGAAAAATGCTTCAAGTAAGGCATTTCTGAACTCTGTTCTATTATCACTTCTCAATGCAATCACACTTGCATTATTGGCTTTTGCTTCCTTATCAACTTTCTTTATGTGCTCAGTGATTACTTGTGGAGCCTCATCCTTTGATGCTAGAAATTCCACCCATGTATACCTTGTGTAGTCATCAACCATCACTAGGGCATACTTCTTTCTTGAGAGTGACATAATATTGACAGGCCCAAACAAATCCATATGAATTAATTGCAGAGGCTTGGTGATTGATGTCACTGTCTTTGACTTGTGGCTTGACCTTTTCATCTTTCCTTTTTTGGCAAGCCTCACACACTCCTTCTTGACAGAATTCAAGTGTGGGCATGCCTCTCACTAACTCTCTTTTGACTAGAGAATTAATGGCCTTGAAGTTCAGGTGTGATAATTTCTTGTGCCATAGCCAACAATCTTCATTTGATGCATTTGAGTAGAAGCAACAAACTTTGTCCTTGTTTGCAGAGTCCATATTGGCTACAAACAGGCTTCCTTTTCTTACTCCAGATAGAGCAAAATCACCAGTCTTCTTGTTGGTGATCAAACATTCATCTTTGTCAAAATTTACCTAGAATCCTCTATCAGTAAACTGACCAACACTTAACAGATTATGCTTGAGACCCTTGACTAGTGCTATATCTTCAATGATGACATTACCAACTTTTAACTTGCCATATCCCAATGTGTTACCCATGCTGTCATCTCCAAAAGCAACTATTGGGCCAGCCTTCTCCTCATATTGTGATAGCAGGGCCATATCACCAGTCATGTGATTTGAGCATCCACTGTCCAAAATCCACATGATCTTCTTTTCACTTTCTTTGCCCTGCATGCACAATGGTATTACTTTTTCTTTGGTACCCAAACAAGTTTGGGTCCACTTGGCTTAGAAACAGATTTATCAAAAACAACATGCTTATCAACTTTCTTAGGACTAGTCTTCTTGTCACTGTTAGAAGTCTTAGAATATGAATTCTTAGACTTAGGTGACAGAGATACCTTCCTAACTCTAGGAGGACTTGAAGACTCTGGCCTTGTGTAGTGTGTGTGAATATTGTGACTGATGCAACCATCCATGAATTGTCTTCTCAGATTAAAACAGCTAGTCATAACATTCATGTTGCATGGCATACAGTCAAGTTTATCACAGAAAGGTGAATCTCTATGTCTTAAAGGCACAGAGCAATCATAGAAAGGCTTAGCTACACTACCAGTTGGTTTCTTGCATGCATGAGTTAAGTGATTAGTGCTAAAACAGTTTTGACAAACTTTTCTAGGGGCATTTGGCACTTAAGCATAATTATTATTCTTGTTTATCCCTAGCTTGCCATTCCTGTTTTATTTCTTATTAGCAACTTTCTTCTCAGATTCATTTTTCCCAGCTGAAACAAACTTCACAAACTTCTCAGGTTTAGGTCTACCTCCTACTGGCTTCTTGGCTTTTGCCTTGACACTCTCACTCTTAGAGGATGCTGGTTGTTCACTAGACTGTGCCTCATCCTCATCATTCAACATTTGCTTGATGAGTAAGGCATCCTCATCAATTTCAAATGTTGGTTCTTTAAAAATTGGAGACTCAGTCTTTTTCAAAATGTGAGGCACTTCATCCTGGACAACTATGTCATCTTCAATGATAGCATAGCCTTTCCTCTGTTTAAGAGTGCCATAGTCAAGTCCAATGGCAGCCTTGGATTTAGCTTGGTTTTTCTCATGGTAGGACTGCAATAGACTAGAGGAGTTCTTAAAGGTTTTCAGTTTGAATTCATTTTCAGCTAGTTCATCCCTAAGAGCCTTCTCAACCTGACTAGCACATAGAACCTTATTCTATAGATATTCAACTTCTTTCTTAAGGTTATCTACTTGCATAGCAGTTAGCTCAAGTTCCTCATTCTTCTTGTTTAACAATTCATTTTTAGCAGACAGTTTGACAATCTCTTTATTAGCAACAGTCATACTAGTATGAATATTAAACATTTCAATAGATAGTTGTTCAACCATGTATTTATACTCAGAAACAGACATATCTATGGTAGTGAGAGATGGTACCTGAGAGTCATATAGAGATTGTTCATCCTTGGAATCAGCCATCAAGGCATAGTTGCAGAATTCTTGCTCCTCTCCATCACTTCAGCTATGTAGGCCTTGCCTTGTGTTTGCTTTTTCAGAAGGGCCTCGTACTTAGCTTCAAGCTCTAGAAACTCCTTATCCTTCTTTTTAGGCTTCTTGCATTCACTGGCAAAATGCCCTAGGTCATTGTATCTATAACACCTTACAGATGACCTATCCACATGGCTGGTTTTGAATTTATTCTTGTTTGCTTTCACAGGTGCCTTGCTCTTGTTGAATGAATGGTTTTGGGGTCTAGGTTTGAAGGATTGGTTCCTCTTGAATCTGATGTTTGGAAACTTTCTGGCCATGAAAGCATATGAAGTGTTTTCCATGCCATCTAGCTCTTCAAGAGTATAAAACTCTTCTTCTTCCTTCTCCTTAATAGGTTCAGTCACTTCACCTTCATTTTCTTCATCATCTACTATCTCTTCTATCCTCAGCTGACTTGTAGATGCTTCTAGGTCTTGAACAGATTTGCTGACAATCAAGGCACATGATGTATTTACCATTCTGCCTTGGTTGGCTTGGATGGCCCTCTTCTGAAGCAACTCAAGCTCATGAGCCTTTAAAACCCCGTAGATCACATCATATGTGACTTTGTTCAAATCTCTTGCTCTTAGAGAAATGACCCTTTGCTCTAGATGGTTTGTTGAGGACAATAGAAACTTCATGTTCAACTCCTTGGTGCTGTAAACCTTCCCATTCATCTGTAGCTCAGTCACTAGCTTATGAAACCTTTCAAACATGTCAATAATGCTTTCCTTGGTCTGAGCCATGAAAGCTTCATACTGTGTGACCAGTATCTGTTTCTTGTTTTCTCTAACCTCCTCTGTTCCTTCATATAACACCTCAATATGATCCCATATCTCCTTTGCTGTTTTGCAAGAGGCTATGTTAGCAAACATTGACATTTCCATAGAATCTATGATTAATAACATGAGATGACTGTCGAGGGCAACCATCTCCTTTTCTGTCTCTGTCCATTTGTATAACGCCCTAGAAAATCGTGTATTTATAAATGTTTATTTAATATTAAATATGGATTATATGAGGTGATTTTTTTTAGGATTGAACATATGTGATAACATGTTTACATACTTATATGATGATGTATATGTGAAATGTGGGTCCGTGCATTTTTTTTATTTGATTTTTTTACAATTAAAATCTATTTAAATTATGCATTATTGATCTTCTATGAATTTTATAAAATCATTGGAGTTGAAAAAAATCATGAAATCTTTTGTGTTATTATCTTTGTGATATTATTTAGCTTTTAAAATTATTAGGAGAATTGATTTGGGTATTTTGTTATTTTAAAATGATTTTTACAGTTTTATTGCATTTAAAGGATCGAAACTTCTAAAATTCATATTTAATTCATTTTTTATCCTAAAAATATTTTAAAAATATTGGAAGACAGATAATTTCATTCTCTACGTTTTAAAAATGAAATTTAAATTTTCCCAGTAAGTATCAGTTTATTTTCTATTTTATTAAATGAATTTTAATTATTTTAAATCAGAAAATTTATTTGTTAAATTCTAAAACAAGCCCAACCCCCCTTTTCTCGATTGTTCTGGGTTGTTTGAGACTCTGAGTGTTCTTTCTAATCTCTTATTCTCTCTTTCTCTTGCATCTCTCAAAATTCTCTCTAAAATTTCTTAATCTCTCTCAATTCCTCACACAAACACTCTCTCCCATCTCTCTCGGTGATGTACGGGGTCTTTCCCTCGAACCTCTCTCTCCCTACTTCGTTTTTCCTCGTTGAAATCTCACCCTCCCCTCAGTTTTGTACCTCCGATTTGCTGCTGAGTACTGCTACGTGTATTGCTGCGATTTTGTGTGCGTGTGTATAGTCAGCATATGTATGTGTTATGACGACTGTGTGAGTAGGTGTGTGTGAGTTCTCCGTGATTCTAATTGAAAGCACCACGGTAAACCTCCTATCTTCCCTTGTATAAGTTCAAATATAAGCTTTATGTTGCTGCGATGGTGTTGTTGGGGCAGGTCTTGCTGCGTGTATGTATATGCGGGTCCTGGTATATCAAAAATTTGGGGGGTTTTCTATTGTTTTGGTTCGATTGTTGCTGTTGTACAGTTGTGGGTTCGTTTAAATTTTGAATTTTGGGATTATATGAAGATTTTGGTTCGTTAATTAGAAATTTAGTTGCTTAGGTTCTTGGTATATAATTATGTCTCTCTTTGATTTTTATTTCGAATATATGATTGTATACATGAGTTTTTGTAGGAATTAAATTGAATTTATAAGAGGTAATTGGAATTCTTCGAATTAAAGTACATGATTTAAATAAATTATTACATGCTTAAATTTTGTAATTTGAGATATTAGAAATGTTAATGATATTCTAATAGTATATAGTGAATTGTGGGATATGAATTAAGTTAGCTGTTTATTGATATTGGTGATCGATGCGTGTTAAACTGAAATTGTCATTGATAAATGGAAATTATATGATTTAGAATGGATTAGTATGACTGGGCTTGTAGGTGGATTTGAAATCCATCGGATGGTTTTAATTGTGATTTGAGTCGAATGTTTTCGACGGGATAGTCTATTTTATAAAAGAGATGCTGCCCGATTTTCGTTAGAATAATAAGTTATAAAGTTTATAATATTTGGTTATAAGCTGATTTCAAGTAAGTTGGTATTATGTGTTGAGTGACTTACGTGATTTCATGTTATAGATGCTATGTGGTTATGTGCTTAGCTTATTGTAGTCAGTTATTTGGTAAGTAATATGTATTAAGTATTATCAGCGATATATGGATCGTTTGGGTAGATTAGGATTAGACGTATAAGGAATATAGAATTCTAAAATAGTGTTTTTATATGTGTAGATTCGAAGGACATAGACTCAAGAGATAAAGGAAAAATAAAGGTGGAAGGTTTTTGAGCTAGGTGACTAGAGTGAAAGCACCTTATTAAGGCAAGTGATTTGAACCTTGAATTTAAGTTCAGATTCCTTCAACTGCTTATGAATATCTGTTTAAACTCTTATTGCTTAGTGTAACTCCTTTTAAATTATTGTTAAACCTTTTGTACCTTACTGCTTATTCCTTATAACTTGTTGTTTACCTCTTGTACCCTGTTATCTACCTTTGTGAACTAATTGTTAAACCCTTGTACCTTCTGATTTATGCAATGATTAATTGTTTAAACTTTTTGCACCCCACTATCACACTAAATACTTGCTAAACTATAAACCTTATATTATAATTCATGCCTTGCTCAGTCATAAACTTTTTCTTTACACTTAGATCCTAAAATACACAAATAAAATCCTGCTTATAATTCCTTGGAACCTTATGACTAAAACCCTAACCCTTACCTAATTTCCTTATTAGCTAGTGACCCCTTTTTGATGATATAATCCTGTTTACTGAAACCTACCAGATTTAATTAAATATTTATTTTACATCAACCCTTTTTAATACCAGGTGCTTGGCAAACATTTATCCTAAATAATCGTACTTGAATCCCCTACCTTGTGTATATTATGAAATTACTCTTAACTGCTTCCCTGACCCTTAATCATTTATAATTGCAAATCAAAATGGCTTAGTTATTAAAGATGTTTTTAAAAATTCCTTATACTGGGCTGATCTGTTATCAGTGAGTATAAAGGACTTGAAAATGAATGGTTTTAAAAGTTTGAAGATTTATTGTGAGGGATTCCGTCAAAAAATGTTTTTTACGGTTTCCTTCAGATTGGAGAGCGTAAGAGGCCGGGTGACGCCGGTCCAGCATGTTTTATTTTATGCTGTAGTTCTGGTGGGACCAGTCCAGCATTGTTGTGCTAAAATAAATGATATTTGAATCGCAAGCGCACAATTCGTTTCGTTGTAATATTTAATGATTCGTTCCTCAGGGACTAAGTTATTCGCAAATCCTTAATTTTTAATTTAATCGAATTAGGAAAATTGATTTTTGGAAAAATTTTAAATTAATCTAAATTTAATCTAAAAAAAAATCTAAAAAATTTAAAAAAGATCTAAATTTTAATCTACCTTTTTTTTTTAAAACTGAATTAATCTAAAAAAAACAAAACAAAACACAAATGGAAAACAGAAAATAGCTTGGACATTACGGTGATCAGACAAAGCACAGGATTCTGGACTCGGAAGAAATGCAGAAAAACCAAAAGCAAAAACCAGCCACTCGGATCATTCAACAATAATATGAACAAGCCCAGGTTACACGACTTCGAAAACTCAGGAATTCAGTGACATTACAACTTGACACAACAACAAACAACTACAGCTACGACAAAAACAAGAAGAACAAGAAATTGGAAACAAAAAAAACAAATCGCACATACAAACAGAAACAGACAACTCGCAACATTGCAATTCAATAAAAACAAACGACTTGTTGAACTCAGCGAACTACGAACATTGCAACATTAAAACTTGCTTGTTAACCTCGACATCTCAGACCTGAATAAGCTCAAGTAACTCGAATACAAATCAACGAAATCCAAGTAATACCATTCAACCATTAAACTCAAACTAAATTAAATTCGATCAAGACACAATCAACAAACTCGGACAGCAGCATACTCGGAATTCCATTACAAATCTCGAAACTCGCAACGGTGACTCAGTCCAGAATCGAAAGTCAGTAAATTAATTCGAAAATAAAAAAAACGTTTGTGTTGTGTTTACAGCAAACGGCGAGGAAGAAACGAGAAGAGGAAGGTGTGAATTTGCATGTAAAGAATGAGAGGGAAGAAAGGAAAGGCTGAGTTGAAACAAAAAAAACAAATACGAAATTAAAAACAACAGGGGTAAGGGTTTTTCGTGCGTGCAGTTGGAGGCTGGGCTTCGGGGTTGGTGTGTTGAGAGAGATTTGGGGAGAGATATGGGCTGTGGTGTTTTAGGCTAATTCGAAAACAGAAGGGAAGAAAAGGGGGTTCGTGGGATTTGTTTGAGAGAGAGATAGAGAGTACAGAGAGAGAGAGAGATTGGTTTTGTGTTTATAATTTGAAGAAGAAGAAAGACAGAACAGAGGAGAAGAGTGGTTTAGTCGAACAGGAGAAATGTGCAAAAAAAGAAAAAAAACAAATAAAATAAAAGGGCCTTCTGTGTTTTATTCGAAGGGTGAGAAAGGAAACAAAGTGGGTTTGTTTTGTTTGATAAAGACAGGGGAAATTAAAAACTGCTTCGAATTAAAAAATTAACAAACGGAAATTAAATGCTAAAATTTTATAAAACTAATATTTTTGTGTTTTTTTAAAAAAAAAAAGAAATTAACTACGATTAAAGAAAAGAAATTAACTACGAATTGAAAAGAAATTAAAACGAGGATTTGAAATTAAAATGGCCCACAATAAAATTGAGATTTAAAGGGGCAAAATTACGAATTAAAACTAAGAACAAGAAATTAAAAATCGTTACTTTCAACCCATAGTGGTTAGCTTTCGCTACTTTGTCCACTACTTGGATTTACGAGAATAACGAAACAAGGCAACAATAACGAAAGAGTAAGACAAGAAATTAAAAGAAATGAAATTGCATTAAAATCAAAAAGAGTGTTTACAAGATTTAAAACTAAAGAAAATACAAGAAAATAAAACTACCCTAAAATCTAAGTTACTAAATACAAGGGGGGTGAGGGGGTATTTATAGGATAGAAATTAGGGTTAAGGGGGGTGTTGGGTAAATCCCCACCATACATTTGGGTTGTGTGGTGGTGAAATCCTAGCCATCTATTTGTTTCCTTCCCCCTTAAGCTTTGAAGAGTTGATCTTGGCCATACACTTTGCTAATGTGTAGGGATGATCTCCACCTTCCACTTGTCTTGAAATATTCCTTTTGCTCCAAGCTCCTAATTCTTTTCCTTCTTTCATTTTTGGTCCTTTTTCTTCCTCTTTTTCCCTTCCTTGCACTTTATTTATTTATTTTGTCATTTCTTTATTTATTTACGATTTACCTAAAATGCAACAAAATAAATTATTAAAACACGAGTTCAAGCAATAAATAGGTAAATAAAATATGCAAAAATATGCACTTATCAAATGCCCCCATACCTATCTTTTGCTCGTCCTCGAGTGACACAAAAAGAAAATTTAGATAAAAAGTCCTATACTCCTTTTCGTAGGTGTGACGGTTGCATTTGGCATATGCAACAAGCCCTTTAAACCCCTAGGCAGCCCTAGTGGACGAGTGAGGTCTCGTGAGGGCCTACAGTGAATGTACCCACAAAATCCATCTAGTTTGTATAAAAGATCACATGGCAATGCACACCACACATACATGTCCTCTCATGATACATCAACTTAAGAATCAAAATGAAGTTGCAAAGTCTTGGTGTGGAAAGTGCAAGGATTCACATAGTCTACTTAAAGAACCATGCAAGAGTGATTATAAGTTCATGTCAAGTGCAAAAATTATTGGTAACCATGTTAAGTCTACAAGAGCACACCTCATAGTCAAAACTTGAGATCTCTTATGCAAAAAACAAATAAGCAATACCTCACCTTTCACTCACAAAAGAATATTCACTCAAGAACAAGGGTAAGTGTATCACTCAATCCCAACAAAATCAAATGCATGCTTGACACTTGGTATCATTCCAACTTAAATCACAACATACATTAATAATGACAATCAAAAGGTCTTTATTAGGGTTGTAGTGGGGCTAGGGACAAGGTATGTCAAGAAAGGCCAAAATAAGGTGAAGTGTCAAAAGCTAGTAGTCACCATGAATATCATGCACAACACGAAACTTCCTCCCCACACAATTTATTTTCATTTTTCAACAAAAAGACTTGACTAGTCGAATGAAGGAGGATTACAAAAAACATAAGTATGCTCTCATATGTATATTTTTTCATTTTTTTTTCCATTTTTTTTTCATTTCTTCATTTTTTTTCTTTTTTTTTTTTGAGAGCTAAAATAAATGTAACAATAATCCTCACTTAGATTTAACTTGAACATCGACTAGCAAGGTAACAACAAATATTTCCTCAAAAGTTATGAACAATAATAAACCCTATTTCATACACCTTATTGCTCCATCAAGTTCCTACTAGCCTTTGACAAAATGGGATCAAGAATACGTAAGGCTGAACAAGAAAAAGGTCTAAGGCGAGTAATGTGGTGTGTCACCGAAAGAATAAGATTAAGCTCAAAGGGTTAACTAATTGATCACAAAAGCATGGTGTGGATATTTTTGGAAATATGGGTTAATCCTAAGTGCCTTTATCATTTTATCATCAATTAATGTCATGTATTTCAAGAAGGAACTCAAACAAGTGCTAGCGATGCAAATGACAAGTGGACACTCAAGCAAAAGAATATAAATGCAAAAGATGTGCATATAGGCTCAAAATCTCACTTGGTGTAGTAAAACATAATCAATCTCAAGAAATGGAATCCTCAATGCACCTACTTGTACTCTAAGCATGAAGACCAAATCATCTTACACCTAATCATGTCCTTCTAATTTCATGCATAATTCAAATAAGTCTACTAGCTTCACCTTGCTAGTGTAAGTGTGTGAACAAGAACTTTAGCAAATCACTTCTCAAACAAAAGTTAATGGATTATAAGATTATCATAGCATGCAAGGGTGCATCAAGCAACTAGCAATCAATTAACAAGACTAGAATACGAAAAGAACTCTTTTTGATTTTTTTTGATTTTTTTAATTTTTTTTTGAATTTTCTGATTTTTATATTTACACTAAAAACCCTCCCCCATACCTAAGTCATGCATTGTTCTCAATGTATGTGAATGCAAGAGAAAAGAGAAATGATAAAGGAGAAAGTTGAGGAAATACCTGATAAGGGATGACGGAGACTGAAAACTTCTAAAAATTACAAGATAAAACAACTCACACACGCACACACTCCTCCCCCATACCTATCTTACACGAGGGGAGGCAAAAGAATAAAACCGAGTCAGCCGATGCCGGTAGGAAAATTCGGGTGCAACTTTGAGAAAATAACAAGAAATTTGTGAAAATTTTTATTAGCACAGATTTTCTCAATTAACATTGAATCATTCAACCCTAAAGAGCAATTGTCACTAATGTTCTCCCTAAACCAACTTAAGGCTTCTTTATTTTGTTTAAGCAGATTAGAGATGATGAAAGTCTGGTTAGGGTTAGAATCACTAGGAATAACATGAGACAAGGGTTCCTCTTTCCCTAACGGCTGTTGATCAAATTCGGGATGATAAAGAGTTAAGGCAACTGCGGGTGGTGTACCCACGAGACTCTTAAGAACGGAAGTGTGAAGAACGGGCTCACTACAAACAACCTCGGGTGGGGTCTCATACTTGGAACGATTTTCTAATAAATCCCCTAAGAACTCACCGAATGTAGGTGGTGCACCAACGGAAGTTTTGACAATGGGTTCAACAATAGCATCCTCGGGTTTGGTCTCCCACGGGGAACAAATGGCATCCAACTCTCTCAACATCTCTTCCGAAGTCATATCCCTTAACGAATCAGCATACTCTCGATTAGACTCATAGTTGACTTTGAAATCCTCGTTGAGAAGAGACTCAATCTCACTATCCTCAAAGCTAGACCAATTAACAATGTCATCAACAAGATTAACCGCTACTGGTTGCTCGTAAAGCTCATTGGGTTCTTTTCCGACATTGAATATGTTAAGGTTAATTATCATATTACCAAAGGTGAGTTTCATCGAACCATCCCTACAATTAATCAAGGCATTAGATGTAGCAAGAAAAGGTCGTCCTAGAATAATCAGGATTTGGTTCTTAGGATTCGTGACGGGTTGAGTCTCGAGGACAACAAAGTCAACCGGAAAGATGAATTCACCAACCTTAATTAGCACATCCTCAATTATTCCCTTAGGCATTTTAACAGAATGATCAGCTAATTGAAGGGTCATATTTGTTTGCTTCAGCTCACCTAACCCTAGGGCTTGGTAGACAGAAAATGGAAGGAGATTGACACTAGCACCTAAGTCGAGTAAAGCTTTATCCACGAAAGTATTGCCTATGACACATGAAATAGTAGGACAACCGGGGTCCTTATATTTCACTGGAATTTGGTTCGACAAAATTGAACTAACATGAGATGTCAAAAAGGCTTTCTTAGGAACGTGGGTGGAGCGCTTATGAGTACATAAATCTTTTAGACACTTGGCATACGAAGGAATTTGTTGAATGGCATCTAAAAGAGGAATGTTAATCTCAACTTGTTTGAAAACTTCCATAATCTTCTCTACTTGAGGTGACTGTTTGCGAGGGATGAGTCGTTGAGGATAAGGAGCTTTAGGCTTAAAGACTCGTTCGTTAGACACATCGGGAAGAGAAGTGGAAAGTGGAACGATATTCGAAGATTTGTTAGGTGGTGAGGATGATTTAAGAGAAGAATTTGATGACTCGGGAGTGGATTTCGATGATGAAGGTTCGAGTGGTGAAGGTGTGGGGATAGCTGACTCGAGAGGTTCGGAAGTTGGAGTAGGGTTCGGCTCAACATTTGACTCTTCTTCTTCTTCTTCTTCCTTGGAAGACTCGACACCTACTTGATTATTAACTTGGTTTCCCGACCTAAGAGAGATGATAGCATTAACATTTTCGTGAGGTCTTTGGTTGAGAGGGAATTTAGGGTTTATCTCTGGTTGACTCGGGAACTTATTCTTCTCTCGCTCACACATGGCGTTGGCTAATTGACTCACTTGGACCTCTAACTTAGATAAGGCTTGAGTACTAGCATTTAAAATTTGCCAATCTTGAGTCATGGTTTGCATGAAGGTCTGTTGAGACTGAGCCAAATTAGTTGTTGATTTCAAAAGCGCATCAAGAGTCTTTTCCAAAGAAGTAATTCTCTTATCCGACTCATTAAAACCGGGTGGGTGGGCGGGTGCTTGATTTGGATAAGAAGGTTGAGTCGGATAAAGACCGAGATTTTGAGTAGGGTTTGGAAAGGGACCTTGATTTGGAGTCGAGAAAGAATTTTGATTAGGCCTTTGAAAAGATGGAGCATTTTGAAAAGGAGGTTGAAAAGAAGGCGGATTTTGGTAATTTGGCCCTTGATTCCACGAGAAGTTCGGGTGATTCCTCCACCCGGGATTGTAAGTAGGAGCAAACGGATCATTCCTAGTGGGTGGTTGAGACACCGCATTAACTTGATCAAAAGCGGGATAGTCCGAAAAACCTTGATTGAAATTAGGGCACATAGACACATTTGAGGGGGCCTTACTAGTTTCTAGGGCTTCGAGTCTCCTAGTTAGAGTGGCTAATTTGGCATCGGTTGCAATCGAACTCCCAATCGAATGCAAACCCTTAGATGAACTAGACGACTCATTAGACTTGTTAGGTTCCCTAGTAGACTCCCACAATATGGTCTTCTCGGCTAATTCTTCGAAAAATTTCCAACCCTCGTCCTCATCTTTCTCCATGAATTTACCTTGGCACATAGATTCCAACAACGCGGTTGTTGGTCCATCTAAGGCCTCATAAACGATCTTAGAAAGCCTCCATTTTTCTATTCCGTGGTGGGGGCATTGTGATAAAAGATTTTTGAAACGATCAAAATATTTCCAAAAAGACTCATTTTCCTTTTGATGAAATTGATTTATCTCGTTTGTAATTCTTGTAGTCTTATGGTTTGGAAAATATTTTTTAAGAAAAATTACCACAAATCCCTCCCACGTGGAAATAGAATTAACCGGTAGGCTATACAACCATTTCTTAGCATTTTCTTTAAGCGCAAAATTAATGAGTCTAAGCCTAATCGAGTCCTCGGTTAATTGTTGGAGCTTTTGTAAGGCACAAACCTCCTCAAATTCATGAAGAAAGAGATACGGGTCCTCACCCTCGCTCCCGTTAAATTTAGGTAACATACTGATGTGGTGAGCTTTTATTTCGAAATTATTACCATTAACGGGAGGAAGGGTGATACACGAAGGTTGGGCGGAACGAGTAGGATAGCAACGGTCCTTAAGAGACATGGCCATGTTTACTACGGGTTCGGAATAATCTAAAGACTCGGAATTAGACGATGAAGAAGTCTCGAAAGATCTCACTAGTCTAGAAGAATTATCCCTAATCCAAATAGTTCGCATAAACCATGTAAGGAAACACGTAGCAAATAAGTGCGATAAATTAAAACACACAAAAAGAAATGGTGTAAAATTAAAAGAAAAATCCTAAACCTAGGGTTCCTAATAAAATAACTAGACCTTGCTCCTAACTGTAAGGGCTACCAAAAACTTGGTAAATCAATAATTATTCGAACCGGCTTGGCCAGGTAGGTGCAAGCATTGCCAAGAGGTTAAACACCAACCTAGACACCAAACCTTAATTGGCCAGGTCAGCTTTCGCTTTCCTAGACACCAAAAAGTAAGAATAATTAAAGATTACTTCGCTTTTTAAGCACCTTCCTAATTGAGCGCGAGATTCCTAGGGGCAAACGTCTAATTAATTTTATTAAAGGCAAGGTATGCAAAATGAGGAATTAAATTGTTTTTGGGCTAAGGAAACAGTGATGAAATCCCTTCCCTTATCTTTTGAGAGGTTTTGCCCATAATGTTTATTTACAAAATGATGCAACAAACAATGATATATACAAAAATTATAAACAAATATGGATGCTTACACTACGTGATCTAACTAAAGAAGAGGAAGAATTTAACGTACCTTGGGGTCCTCCAGCGATCACCACAATTATAGGTACGAAAAATTAAAAACAAGAAAATAAAAATCTAGATGATGTGCCCTAGGTGATTAAATGCATGATGCAACAATTATGTATTTACAACTAATTTTTTTGGATTTTTAATTTTTAATTTTTTTGTGATTTTTGAATTTTTTGATTTTTTTGTATTTTTCTAAAAAAATAACAAAGGGCGAAAAGAGTGAGATACGGTTACCGAAGCTTGCTTTCCATGAATTCCAATTTTTCCACGCTTCGGTGAGAAGAGTTCCGAAATCTCAAGCTTTCCTAAAAAGAACGAAATAAAAAATTAAGACAAGAAATAAAACTAACTCGAAAAATTATAAATTAAGGCGCGAATAATAATTAGTCCCCGGCAGCGGCGCCAAAAACTTTTTGTGCTAAAATAAATGATATTTGAATCGCAAGCGCACAATTCGTTTCGTTGTAATATTTAATGATTCGTTCCTCATGGACTAAGTTATTCGCAAATCCTTAATTTTTAATTTAATGGAATTAGGAAAATTGATTTTTGGAAAAATTTTAAATTAATCTAAATTTAATCTAAAAAAAAATCTAAAAAATTTAAAAAAGATCTAAATTTTAATCTACCTTTTTTTTAAAACTGAATTAATCTAAAAAAAAAACAAAACAAAACACAAATGGAAAACAGAAAATAGCTTGGACATTACGGTGATCAGACAAAGCACAGGATTCTGGACTCGGAAGAAATGCAGAAAAACCAAAAGCAAAAACCAGCCACTCGGATCATTCAACAATAATATGAACAGGCCCAGGTTACACGACTTCGAAAACTCAGGAATTCAGTGACATTACAACTTGACACAACAACAAACAACTACAGCTACGACAAAAACAAGAAGAACAAGAAATTGGAAACAAAAAAAAACAAATCGCACATACAAACAGAAACAGACAACTCGCAACATTGCAATTCAATAAAAACAAACGACTTGTTGAACTCAGCGAACTACGAACATTGCAACATTAAAACTTGCTTGTTAACCTCGACATCTCAGACCTGAATAAGCTCAAGTAACTCGAATACAAATCAACGAAATCCAAGTAATACCATTCAACCATTAAACTCAAACTAAATTAAATTCGATCAAGACACAATCAACAAACTCGGACAGCAGCATACTCGGAATTCCATTACAAATCTCGAAACTCGCAACGGTGACTCAGTCCAGAATCGAAAGTCAGTAAATTAATTCGAAAATAAAAAAAACGTGTGTGTTGTGTTTGTAGCAAACGGAGAGGAAGAAACGAGAAGAGGAAGGTGTGAATTTGCTTGTAAAGAATGAGAGGGAAGAAAGGAAAGGCTGAGTTGAAACAAAAAAAACAAATACGAAATTAAAAACAACAGGGGGAAGGGTTTTTTGTTCGTGCAGTTGGAGGCTGGGCTTCGGGGTTGGTGTGTTGAGAGAGATTTGGGGAGAGATATAGGCTGTGGTGTTTTAGGCTAATTCGAAAACAGAAGGGAAGAAAAGGGGGTTCGTGGGATTTGTTTGAGAGAGAGATAGAGAGTACAGAGAGAGAGAGATTGGTTTTGTGTTTATAATTTGAAGAAGAAGAAAGACAGAACAGAGGAGAGGAGTGGTTTAGTCGAACAGGAGAAAGGTGCAAAAAAAGAAAAAAAAACAAATAAAATAAAAGGGCCTTCTGTGTTTTATTCGAAGGGTGAGAAAGGAAACAAAGTGGGTTTGTTTTGTTTGATAAAGACAGGGGAAGTTAAAAACTGCTTCGAATTAAAAAATTAACAAACGGAAATTAAATGCTAAAATTTTATAAAACTAATATTTTTGTATTTTTAAAAAAAAAAAGAAATTAACTACGATTAAAGAAAAGAAATTAACTACGAATTGAAAAGAAATTAAAACGAGGATTTGGAATTAAAATGGCCCACAATAAAATTGAGATTTAAAGGGGCAAAATTACGAATTAAAACTAAGAACAAGAAATTAAAAATCGTTACTTTCAACCCATAGTGGTTAGCTTTCGCTACTTTGTCCACTACTTGGATTTACGAGAATAACGAAACAAGGCAACAATAACGAAAGAGCAAGACAAAAAATTAAAAGAAATGAAATTGCATTAAAATCAAAAAGAGTGTTTACAAGATTTAAAACTAAAGAAAATACAAGAAAATAAAACTACCCTAAAATCTAAGTTACTAAATACAAGGGGGGTGAGGGGGTATTTATAGGATAGAAATTAGGGTTAAGGGGGGTGTTGGGTAAATCCCCACCATACATTTAGGTTGTGTGGTGGTGAAATCCTAGCCATCTATTTGTTTTCTTCCCCCTTAAGCTTTGAAGAGTTGATCTTGGCCATACACTTTGCTAATGTGTTGGGATGATCTCCACCTTCCACTTGTCTTGAAATATTCCTTTTGCTCCAAGCTCCTAATTCTTTTCCTTCTTTCATTTTTGGTCCTTTTTCTTCCTCTTTTTCCCTTCCTTGCACTTTATTTATTTATTTTGTCATTTCTTTATTTATTTACGATTTACCTAAAATGCAACAAAATAAATTATTAAAACACGAGTTCAAGCAATAAATAGGTAAATAAAATATGCAAAAATATGCACTTATCAAGCATCTTATAGGCCAATGTGTTGCCTAATTGGGAACCCAATTTTATGTCCAGACGGACCGAGTGTCCGGGCTGGGGACTTTACGTGGCTGATCACCCGTATTGTCCGGAGTCGGGAAAAACCTCCAATCAAATTTTATACAATTTAAAAATGAATGTTTATTTAAAAAAAAAGACTTGATGAATCTCTGCTTTAAACGAAAGATTTTAGAAATTTTCAAAGAATGGTTTTGAAATGTCATAAACGGAGTATAGTATTGCCAGACAGTTTTATCTTGAGATTGTGAATTAAAATCTGAACATCCTGAATATTCTTTGGTACCCTTATATTGTTGTAGTCATCATACAGTTGTCTATTCTTTATTTCTATTTTTATCACTTGCTGAGCATTTGGCTCACTCCTTGCTATTGTTTCTAACCCTTTTTCAGTTAAAGAAGAAAAAGATACGAAGTAGGAGCTATATCCGAAAAGTACTTGTTGTGGACCTTAGGCAGCCTAGTTGCACTCTACTAGAAGGTTGGACTTTTGGGTATCAGTAAAAATTTGTGTAATAGTTCTAGTTTGTTGGATTTATATTTGTGGAGTGTATGTATCTTTTAATTAAGGATTTAGTATTGTAATGTAATAATTTAGTTAGTAGTTGCTTGTTTCATACCACTACCTGTTAGAGATCCGGGTTAGTAGTGGGGTTGTATTTATTTCTTATTATTTTGTTATCAAGGTTTATGTTTTTAGTTGGTATTGTGATGCCCCGATCTTTGCCCTGATCGGGAGGGCATTTTGGTATGGTTCACCTAATCAGTTAGGACAGGTTGAACATGTGTTTGTATTATTTCTTTAGTAGTTGAAATTGTTGTTGGTGTTGGAATGAATTGGTTTGGATTCAAATTACAGGTGGATAGTCCGTATTACGAATACTACAAGCCGAAATTTTCCAAAATTCCCTGTATTAAAAATCCATTTTATCTAATTAAATCCAATAATTTATTATAAAAGTATATTTATAGTATTGGGAAGTCGGGGCGTTACAGGTTGGTATCAGAGCTTTCAGGTTTTGGTCACTAAAACAAGCCAGGATTAGGTATAGGATAGGTGTAGGATAGGATTAGAACTTTTATAGACATAGGATAGGAGCGATAGGTGTAGGTTATCATTAGGATAGTAGGTGATAGGTTTAGGATATTCTTTTATCGCTTTAGTACTTTCTTTTGCGCTATATCGTTATCACAGGTGGTGGATGTTTCTGTAGACTCACCCATTTCCCGATGCGTAATTACTTGAGTTTGACCTAGAGTAAGACCCGAGGAGTTAGTGAGCGACACTATCCGGTTTATTGCACTTTACCAGTATTTGTACCAGTCCACACAGAGACGTTCTTATATGTTGTTGATGATAGGGATTAATTTCAGCATTTACTTTTTGTAGTTGGATTGTTAACAGTGTACCTTAAACACTAAAATTGTTGTGTATTTTATTCACTCTGTTGGTACCATGACCTTTGTTTTCTTATTAATTACTCATTTTTCATTATATTTTTGAGTTATCTGAATATCTCCTGTTAAAATTACTTGTTTAAGATAATACCTATGTTTCCTTGTTCCTTTACACCGTTATAACTTTTGTGATCACAGACAACTCCAAATTTCAGGATTTGTAAACCCTATTTCTGTACATATTAGCCTGTTGTTTAATAAGCTACTTGTTTTCTTATAAGAATCATGCCTCCAAAGAAGAAAACACATACTGCAAATCCCGAAAACCAGAACACTGGCCATCAAAATCCAATTGACCCGACTATGACTCAAATCCTTCAACTCCTTCAACAACAAACAGCCGCACTAGCTCAACAATGACCCGCTCAACCAATTGTGACATTTAAAGCTTTTCAAGCTGTGCACCCTCCAGAGTTTATAGGTACTGTTAACCCAATAGAAGCTAGGGGATGGCTAAATGAGATGGAGAAAGCTTTTGCGTTGGTAAGGGTAGGAGAAGATCATAAGACAGAATATGCTAGCTATTACTTGAAAGCTGAAGCAAACTATTGGTGGGAGTCAACGAAGTTGCTGGAAGGTGAAGGAGTGATCACATGGCAGAGATTTACAGAGCTATTTCTTGAGAAGTATCTTCCAAGGTATATGCAAGATCAGCTGGAGATTCAGTTTCTAGAGTTAAAGCAGGAGAATATGAGTGTGGCGGAATATGAGGCAAAAATTCACCGAGTTAGCAAGGTTCGTTCCTGAATATGTCAATACTAAAGCAAAGAAGACCAAGAGATTCCAACAAGGTCTAAAGCCATGGATACGTAGTAAGGTGGCATTATTTCAGTTAGAGAATTACGCAATGGTGGTGGAGAAAGCTATGATTGTTGAAGGTGAAAGCAAATTGTATCAGAAGGAGAGAGCGGGAAAGAAAAGAAAGATAGAAAGTACCGAAGGAAGTCAGAACCCAAGGAATGAGGGTCAGTTTGATAGGAACAGAGGTTTTCAGAAGCTAAAAATGGAAATGGTGGTCAAGGCACACGTTTTCAGAATACCAATCAGCAGCTTTCAATCAGACCACCCTTACCTGAATATACAACTTGTGGGAAGAAACACTCGGGAGTTTGTCACAGACTAAGTGTTACATGCTTTAAGTGCAACAAGAAGGGACATTATGCGGGGGATTGTCCGACATTAAAACCAGGGGTAAAATGTTTTAATTGCGGGAAACTTGGTCATTTTGCAAAGGATTGTAAGGAACCGATTCAATCAGTAAATGTTTTGAGAATAGCCGGACCCCCATCGGCAAATGTTTTGAGGATAGCTGGGCCTCCAGCCCAGACCCAAATCTCTCCACCTAGAGCCAGAACCTTCAGCATGTCGATGCAGGATGCAGTTCAGGAAGTTGATGTTGTCATAGGTATGCTTTCTGTGGATTTAGTAGAGGTTAAAGTTTTAAATTGATTCTGGAGCTAACAAGTCTTTCTGTTTCTTCTTATTTTTTTTGATAATACCCCATCACCTTTGATAATCAATTATAATTCAATTGATGATGAATTTTTCAGATTCATTTAAATACATTCCTACTTTTCAGAGATACCTCTATTTTCCAGGGGATCATTTGATTCAACATGATGCATATAAATTATTGAAACCCTTAAACTCTTTCTATTTTCCTCGAATATTTGATATTCCTTATTCAACATTGTATAATCTAAACTTTTGAAACTTTTGAAATCTTATTGTTTCTCTCTGAATACTTAACCTTCTTTATTCAAACTGGGATGAACAACCCTATGTATGTAGGGGATTCATAGACATATTATCTATGTGATAGAAGTCTGGTGGGACGCCACTGATTGTGTTTGTCATGAAAGTACTGAAGGCTGGCCACCTTTTGTACTATGGCGGTTGACCTAAGTGACAAATGCAACCTGAAAATAGTTCGGTGATCATATTGATCTCTCAGTTAAATCCTTTTATAAAATTCTCATAAAAAAAAACTCATCTTGTACTAATACATGTTAATACCTATCTATTCTATTGATCCCTTTTGTTTACCCTTGTGTCTTCTAAAAGTTATCAATGATTGAGAGTAGTAAGGATGGAGACAATGAAATTTTGAGTGGTGTAAGCTACAGTTACGTTGAATGAAAATTTGATGAGTTGATTGAATCAAAAAGTGAAGGAATTGACCGGGGAGAATGGAATAATTCAAGGAAATGAGTGATAGACGTGTACTTTAATTTATTTATTCAGCTGTCGGTAAATGATTATTAGTTTTGAAAAAGGTTACTTAATAAAACAATGGCATTAAGGATGGATGAAAGTTTCTCAGTTATTCCCTCCTCGAGTAACATTGTACGTTGAAAGGGGAGTAAGAATGATTGGGGAATTTCTTGATATTCTTTTTCTCAAAGTTTTATCTGGGGCAACCTGAATTATGAGTAGGAACGTGGAAGTGGTATAAATTGTTTTAGTCACATGTTCGTTTTAAAGATTTAATTATTTACCCGTTTACTTCAAGTCAAGTCAAGGCAGATTTCTTCGCTTATATGGTTGCTGTAAGCCAAGGCAAGTGTTGTTTTAGTACTTGAGGCATTGTGTACAGGTATAGTCCATTATATGAATAGGTCATGTCCGATTTTCGGTAGAAAGGGATCGTTACGTGCGAGTGATAAGTATATTGAATTAACGAGATATGTAAACCAAACGTTTAAGTTTATTTTGGAAGTTGAAGGCCTACAGGATGAGCCTATCGATATGTGAATTGATTTAAAGGAATTCTAGAATGAAAGAAATGACTTGGAAGTTGAAAGAGAAATGTTTGAGAATACCGTCATACATTTTCTTACGGTCGATTCTGAGGACAGAATCCTATTAAGGGGCGAAGGATATAACGCCCCAGAAAATCGTGTATTTATAAATGTTTATTTAATATTAAATATGGATTATATGAGGTGATTTTTTTTAAGGATTGAACATATGTGATAACATGTTTACATACTTATATGATGATGTATATGTGAAATGTGGGTCCGTCCATTTTTTTTATTTGATTTTTTTATAATTAAAATCTATTTAAATTATGCATTATTGATCTTCTGTGAATTTTATAAAATCATTGGAGTTGATAAAAATCATGAAATCTTTTGTGTTATTATCTTTGCGATATTAGTTAGCTTTTAAAATTATTCGGAGAATTGATTTGGGTATTTTGTTATTTTAAAATGATTTTTAGAGTTTTATTGCATTTAAAGGATCGAAACTTCTAAAATTCATATTTAATTCATTTTTGATCCTAAAAATATTTTAAAAATATTGGAAGACAGATAATTTCATTCTCTACGTTTTAAAAATGAAATTTAAATTTTCCCAGGAATTATCAGTTTATTCTCTATTTTATCAAATGAATTTTAATTATTTTAAATCAAAAAATTTATTTGTTAAATTCTGAAACAAACCCAGCCCCCTTTTTCTCGATTGTTCTGGGTGGTTTGAGACTCTGAGTGTTCTTTCTAATCTCTTATTCTCTCTTTCTCTCGTATCTCTCAAAATTCTCTCTAAAATTTCTTAATCTCTCTCAATTCCTCACACAAACACTCTCTCCCATCTCTCTCGGTGATGTCCGGGGTCTTTCCCTCGAACCTCTCTCTCCCTACTTCGTTTTTCCTCGTTGAAATCTCACCCTCCCCTCGGTTTTGTACCTCCGATTTGCTGCTGAGTACTGCTGCGTGTATTGCTGCGATTTTGTGTGCGTGTGTGTGTATTGTCAGCGTCTGTATGTGTTATGACGACTGTGTGAGTAGGTGTGTGTGAGTTCTCCGTGATTCTAATTGAAATCACCACGGTAAATCTCCTTTCTTCCCTTGTATAAGTTCAAATCTAAGCTTTATGTTGCTGCGATGGTGTTGTTAGGGCAGGTCTTGCTGCGTGTATGTATATGCGGGTCCTGGTGTATAAAAAATTTGGCCGTTTTTCTATTGTTTTGGTTGGATTGTTGCTGTTGTACAGTTGTGGGTTGGTTTAAATTTCGAATTTTGGGATTATATGAAGATTTTGGTTCGTTAATTAGAAATTTAGTTGCTTAGGTTCTTGGTATATAATTATGTCTCTCTTTGATTTTTATTTCGAATATATGATTGTATACATGAGTTTTTGTAGGAATTAAATTGAATTTATAAGAGGTAATTGGAATTCTTCGAATTAAAGTACATGATTTAAATAAATTATTACATGCTTAAATTTTGTAATTTGAGATATTAGAAATGTTAATGATATTCTAATAGTATATAGTGAATTGTGGGATATGAATTAAGTTAGCTGTTTATTGATATTGGTGATCGATGCGTGTTAAACTGGAATTGTCATTGATAAATGGAAATTATATGATTTAGAATGGATTAGTATGACTGGGCTCGTAGGTGGATTTGAAATCCATCGGATGGTTTTAATTGTGATTTGAGTCGAATGTTTTCGACGGGATAGTCTATTTTATAAAGGAGATGTTGCCCGATTTTCGTTAGAATAATAAGTTATAAAGTCTATAATATTTGGTTATAAGCTGATTTCAAGTAAGTTGGTATTATGTGTTGAGTGACTTACGTGATTTCATGTTATAGATGCTATGTGGTTATGTGCTTAGCTTATTGTAGTCAGTTATTTGGTAAGTAATATGTATTAAGTATTATCAGCGATATATGGATCGTTTGGGTAGATTAGGATTAGACGTATAAGGAATATAGAATTCTAAAATAGTGTTTTTATATGTGTAGATTCGAAGGACATAGACTCAAGAGATAAAGGAAAAACAAAGGTGGAAGGTTTTTGAGCTAGGTGACTAGAGTGAAAGCACCTTATTAAGGCAAGTGATTTGAACCTTGAATTTAAGTTCAGATTCCTTCAACTACTTATGAATATCTGTTTAAACTCTTATTGCTTAGTGTAACTCCTTTTAAATTATTGTTAAACCTTTTGTACCTTACTGCTTATTCCTTATAACTTGTTGTTTACCTCTTGTACCCTATTATCTACCTTTGTGAACTAATTGTTAAACCCTTGTACCTTCTGATTTATGCCATGATTAATTGTTTAAACTTTCTGCACCCCACTATCACACTAAAAACTTGCTAAACTATAAACCTTATATTATAATTCATGCCTTGCTTAGTCATAAACTTTTTCTTTACACTTAGATCCTAAAATACACAAATAAGATCCTGCTTATAATTCCTTGGAACATTATGACTAAAACCCTAACCCTTACCTAATTTCCTTATTAGCTAATGAACCCTTTTTGCTGATATAATCCTGTTTACTGAAACCTACCAGATTTAATTAAATATTTATTTTACATCAACCCTTTTTAATACCAGGTGCTTGGCAAACATTTATCCTAAATAATCGTACTTGAATCCCCTACCTTGTGTATATTATGAAATTACTCTTAACTGCTTCCTTGACCCTTAATCATTTATAATTGCAAATCAAAATGGCTTAGTTATTAAAGATGTTTTTAAAAATTCCTTATACTGGGCTGATATGTTATCAGTGAGTATAAAGGACTTGAAAATGAATGGTTTTAAAAGTTTGAAGATTTATTGTGAGGGATTCCGTCAAAAAATGTTTTCTACGGTTTCCTTCAGATTGGAGAGCGTAAGAGGCCGGGTGATGCCGGTCCAGCATGTTTTATTTTATGTTGTAGTTCTGGTGGGACCAGTCCAGCATCTTATAGGCCAGTGTGTTGCCTAATTGGGCACCCAATTTTATGTCCAGACGGACCGAGTGTCCGGGCTGGGGACTTTACATGGCTGATCACCCGTATTGTCCGGAGTCGGGAAAATCCTCCAATCAAATTTTATACGATTTAAAAATGAATGTTTATTTAAAAAAAAGAATTGATGAATCTCTGCTTTAAATGAAAGATTTTAGAAATTTTCAAAGAATGGTTTTGAAATGTCATAAACTGAGTACAATATTGCCAGATAGTTTTATCTTGAGATTGTGAATTAAAATCTGAACATCCTGAATATTCTTTGGTACCCTTATATTGTTGTAGTCATCATACAGTTGTGGATTCTTTATTTCTATTTTTATCACTTGCTGAGCATTTGGCTCACTCCTTGATATTGTTTCTAACCTTTTTCAGTTAAATAAGAAAAAGATACGAAGTAGGAGCTATATCCGAGAAGAACTTGTTGTGGACCTTAGGCAGCCTAGTTGCACTCTGCTAGAAGGTTGGACTTTTGGGTATCAGTAAAAATTTGTGTAATAGTTCTAGTTGGTTGTATTTATATTTGTGGAGTGTATGTATCTTTTAATTAAGGATTTAGTATTGTAATGTAATAATTTAGTTAGTAGTTGCTTGTTTCATACCACTACCTGCTAGACATCCGGGTTAGTAGTGGGGTTGTATTTATTTCTATTATTTTGTTATCATGGTTTATGTTTTTAGTTGGTATTGTGATGCCTCGATCTTTGCCCTGTTCGGGAGGGCATTTTGGTATGGTTCACCTGATTAGTTAGGACAGGTTGAACATGTGTTTGTATTATTTCTTTAGTAGTTGAAATTGTTGTTGGTGTTGGAATGAATTGGTTTGGATTCAAATTACAGATGGATAGTCCGTATTACGAATACTACATGCCGAAATTTTCCAAAATTCCCTGTATTAAAAATCCATTTTATCTAATTAAATCCAATAATTTATTATAAAAGTATATTTATAGTATTGGGAAGTCGGGGCGTTACAATTTGGATGGTTCTTTAGCCACATAGGATCTTAGAATGGTTACAGTTCCAACAGTCTTTTCAGGAATCTCCTATTGTGGAACAAAGGGACCATTCTTGAGTATCTCAGGATATATAGGGTTGGCAGCTTTGATGAACAACAACATTTTAATCTTCTAGAGGTTGTAATTCTCTTTGTCGAACTTAGGGACCTTCACTGTTCCTGTAGTCTTTGGTGTATTCATGATCTTTTACTATTTTTAAATAAACAGCCTGCTCTGATACCACTTGTTGAGTATTGAATATACCAAAGAGAATACAGAGGGGGGTGAATGGATTCTCAAACTTTTCTTCTGATAAGTGTTTTAGGTGAAGATTGTTTTAGGGTTTGAATCTGGTTGTGTAACAAACTGTGTGTTTGTGTTTATCAGATTATGTAAGTGCGGAATATAAACACAAGAACACGATCACTCACTTTAATCTAATATTGTATTAGATAAAGATTTGCTACAATCTGTGAATACAAATGTTAGTATTCACAGCTTCTTTCTCAGAGAGATGTTACTTGTAAAAACTATTGATCACTCTCTTTTATACTTGCTAAAGAAGTAGGGTTGTTCACTTATATTATGTGAACAACTTGCTTACAACAAATAAGGTAGCAAACAAATTTTTCTTTCTAATGTGTCTATCCTATTTTAGTAAACATCCAAACTGCTACAGATTTGACTTCTTAGAACTTTGTTCAGATCCACTTCTTTAGCTCTTTGTCTCTTGTACTATCTCTCCAAGCTTCTTTGTAGGCTTTCCAACGTGCTTTACAGTATGTGGTCCATAAAGCGTCTTGGCTTGCTGCAGGTTTCTGACTTGTACAATTCTTCAGTATTTTGTCTCCAAGATTGTATTCGATAAGTAACTCTATTGGTGATTCGAGAACTAGAATTGGCTTAATCGATAACTCTGAGTTCTCGAATACTATTGAGCTGACATATCGAATCACTTCTCGAATAAGTCTTTTCTCCAGGAATCCTTGAGATATCGAATGGAGCATTTTACTTATCGAATCCCTAAGATATCGAATAGCTTCCTGAGTCATTGAGATATCGAATGGGACATTGACTTGTTGACTCCTAGAGAACTCGAATGATACTTTGACTTGTTGACTTTCTGAGTTCTCGAATAGAGTAGTAGACATATGGAATCTCTGAGATATCGAATGAGATATCGAACAGTGCATTCAGAGATATCGAATAATGTCTTTGTAGATATCGAATCCATGACTTCTCGAAAGCTAGACTTCTCGAATAGATCAAAACACTTCTCGAATTGGTACTTAGGCAAATCTTCATTCTCCAAATTCCAACTGTGTTTATTTTGATAGTCTTGGTCTTCAAGCTTGAGGCATGATCCTTGGAACTTCTTTCAAGCATTATTCTCTGACTTTAATTACAGTTACACAGGTAGAATTTGATGCCTATTACAAGTACTACAACAAGTAGAAACTCTACAACTAGGGGTTCCCTCAGTTAAGAGGTCATGTAGGTAATGCACAACATTACAGTCATTTAGGTTGTTATTAGATGTATACAGGCATGCCTCTGTGACTAACATGTACATCATCCACACACCACCTACGACCAGCAATAGGACAATTAAATCTCACTAAGTAGTGAGCGATCTTGTTCGCGGATCGTTTAACATTAAACATTATTGAAGCTGAAAATGAAATCAAAGACATCCCAATCAATCCAAATTGCACCAACATCCCTGAATACAGTTGTATTACAATTGTCCTTAACACATAAGAACCATTGGTAGCCTAGTGTTCAGAAACCCCGACTACATAAACTGAGGTTGGAGAAACTACACCTCATCTATCTACTTGTCGGGTACCAGCTATAGACATGCCGTAAGTAAAATCTCTCAAAGGATGAACGATCTTCTGTTGTGAAAGTTGTGTTCTTGCAAAAATCACCAACGCCCCAGCCTCGATGCGGGCTTTTCAAATCTCCCAAAACACCAATTGAATCATTATCAAAGGACCAAAATAACAAAAAAATACACCAAAACATACTAAACATACAAAACACTCCAAAAGGAGAGACACAAACCACTCTAAAAGGAAAGTCATAAGACACCCAAAAAAATGGATACAAGAATCAAAAATCTCACCCAAAGATGAAGATTATTGAAAATTATAGAAGGAAAAAATTAAAAAAACAAGAGAAAGGAAAAATGGGTCTCCTGCGGTGGCTATGGTTATTTAGATTGAGTGTATGTAGGAATGGAGTAGAGGGGGAGAGGAGGCAACTGGTGGGAGAGAGATGGGAGAGAGGGGGAGTCGACTCTCATTAAAAAGTATGTTTACATATAACGACTTAGAATTTTTCGCAATTTATTAAATGCTTATTTAATTGTTAAATGTGAAATTATGTGATTTAGGTGATGAGTATAATTTTCTGAAGTCAAGATATGTGTGAAACCATGTTTGTGTGATTATATGATGATTGGTATGTGTCGTACATGTTCGTGGAATTTTATTTATATTTTTGAAGCATTAAAACTATTTTTAAATTGCATTTTTAATCTTTAGAAAATCATTTAAATCATTAGAGTTGTTTTAAATCATGAAATCTTTTGCATTATTATCTTTGCGATATGAATTAGTTTTTAAAATCAGTGTGAGTATTTAATTGTGAGTTTTGATATTTTAAATTGATTTAAAAAGCTTTATTTTTTTAAAGAGCCTTTATTTCGAAAATACATATAAAATTCATTTTTGACCCTAAAATTATTTTAAAATATTGGGAGCCTTGTAATTTCATAAAATTTATTTTTAAATTTTAAAATTTATTTTTATCTTTATTTTTCACTTTATTTTGATTTTAAAAGGATTAAATTCTGTTTTTAAAAGATAAGTAGATATTTCAGTTTGGCTTTTTACCGTTTTGCCCCTAGCTGTATTATAACACCCACCACCGCCTAATTTTCTCTCCTGCTCGAGTTGTACAGCTCTGTTGGTACTCTCTCTTCTTACCCTTTAATTTTCTTCTCATTTTTAAGTTAAAATCGAGTCAAAATTCTTGTTTTAATCATCTATAATATGTTCTTATGCTAGTTTAAGGATTGGGTGAAGTTTTTAGTGTGGTTTGTGTATGTATGTATGCGACTGTGTATATATATGTTGGTAGGTTTTTTTCGAATCTGAAATGCAAACATTGTGGTGTTGTTTCTGAGTCTCTGAAGTACTAATTAGTGATAAAAACAAAGTTTTGGAGAGTTTAGAGCTTGTTCCTTGAGTTTGGTCAAAACCTCTTTTCCGATTATGGTTTTTCCGGCGGTTATCCGGTCGTTGGTGGTGGTTTGATAGTCGTATGATCTCTGTGAATAAATTAGACTGTGTATATGCGTATAAAAGTAATTGTATGTGTAAGAACCCTAATTTTTGTAATATTTTTTTTATATAATATCATATGACATTGTGAATTTGGAACCTTTTGAGTCACCCATGTTGTTTAATGGAATTGATTATCTGAGAAATTATGTTGTTACATTCACGATGTAAGAAAAAGGGAAGATTGCTGAAGGCAAGAGTCTTATTGCTAGTAAGATTTATAAAACTTGGGATTTGAGAGTTATTAGAGTATTAAAAGATTCTTAGAGGATGATGACAAGTAGTTATGGGTATTCGACAAATTTACACAATTAAGTACTTAAGGAATTACAAGGGAAATCTCTACGCGACAAAATATTATTACGGGGAGTTAATTAAGATACGATACGAATTAAAGATTAAGTGACAAGCATTGGTGGAGGAATAATGATACAAGGGAAGATATTACATGCAAGTCCCATGCAACTAGATTGTTAGAAAAGCAAGCAAGTAATACAAAAGTAACTAGAGGAATAGTAACTAGTTAATGGTGCATTGTCCAAGGAGACAAGGAGGTATGGTTGGCACCTAGGGAGCTAGTACTAGGCTTGTAACATGTGACAATAATACATATAACAAATACATATCCCAATTATACACACTTTATTCAAATCACCCAAGCAAAACAACTCTCTCTCTCCCTTTGTTCTTATTGCTCTCGGCCCAAGCACAAAAGGAAGTAGAAGAAGATCTTTTCTTCAACTTCCCATCACTTAAAATTCAAGGCAAAATTCCTAGGTTCTCTACACTCTATAAGGAAGGTATGCTATGAATTTCAACCCCTTTCATCCACTAGATTTTGAGATATTAATTGTTGAAGATTGAGTGAATAGTAACCATGAATGTTTATCTTTTAGATCTTGAATTATAAGGATTGTAGGGACTCATCCAAGGTGTTCTTGAGGCTTGTAAAGCTTACCCAAGGTTCCTAGATACTCAAGAAGGTATAAAACTCTAACCCCTCTTAGCCATGAATTATTTATGGTGTATAATGTTAGATCCATGGACTTTAGTGTGAATCTTGGTCATATGAGTTATGGATGATGAAGATCTTGCGTTTAAATGTTGTTGATGTGATTTTTAAGCTTGTAGTTAGTGTATATAACTCTATGTGTGCTATAGAATATGATCTTGGTGGTTTAGATGATGGTTGTGATGTATACATGGGATTCTTGAATGGTTAAGTAAGAAAGCAAGCTGTGAAAATTTTCTGGGAACATGCACTGTATTGTAGGAGAAGTGAAGAGTGGTTCTGGAATCCGAACTGCACTAAATGGTCCACTTGTGAGCCCTCTTTAAATAAAAATTTATGTCGGATCATGGAAAAATTAGTAGAGCTAGTAATTGCAGTGGTGAAGGCTACCCAAAAAGAATTGGATTAAAATATGTGTTTTTCAATTTTATAAAAATGTTAGAGTAAAATTCGCGCAAGTGAAAAAGTCGTACGAGGAGTTAGTGGAGTATGAATTTAAGGGGGGATTGATACGCTTCGAATATGGTAACCAAATTAAGTCGAATAAGTGACGAGCGTAATCGAGTGATGACATGAACCTATAGTGGGGCTAGAGAGTCATAAGACGAAGTCATTAAGTTAATTTTGTGTCCCCTAAAACCTTGTAATTAAAAGGGTATTGTTAAGGTACTAACGAACGACTATTGGTTATGTATAGATCATCATTCCACTCCGCAAGCTCAACCACCCCAACCTCACCAAGGAAAGTTTACTTTTCAAAACTTACATATATAAGGACTTTCACTATTGTGTTTGTAGTTTTCAATCGTATTATATGTTTATGCTTATTGAGGTTATGATGAAATTTGAGATATATGCACATATATGTTTGTACCCCCTTGAACTTAGAATGAAATATTTTCTTCGGACAACGACTCTAGCAATAGAGGTCGTAGCGGTCCAAATATACCATTGACCGGGAAGCGGTATGTTATTATATCGTGATTAAATTGCGAAAACCCGAAGGGTCATTCGGGAAGTATCGTATACTTAAGTATTTATTTTTATATTATCATAAATACTCAAAAATACCTATCTTGGATTAAAAGCTTATTTAATTAAATAATTATTTTACTAATTATTAATATTAAATATTAAAATATCATTTATTAATTATTGTTCATTATTTTAAAGACAAAGCTAATCCGAGATACCTTTAGCGTTTTCAAACTCGAACTCTTTCGAACCCGAAACATTTTCGAAAACCCCCGGTCAGGTTTTGCTTCTTGTACGATTTCAAGAATTATCGGTCGACTGATGTCGGACCTCAACTACTCAGTTTTCATTCAAAAATCAAGTTTTAAAAGAAAAAGAAAAAGGGACTCTGGCAGGTGTGGGAATCGTTGACGAACGATTCCCGGGATGTGTAAGCGGCCGTGAGCCAGGCGGTCCATCAATTATTATTCCGGCCCAGGTGTTGCCGAAGGATGATTACGGATGTAGTTTTCATCGAGGGTGATTACGGATGTAGTTTTACCCGGGGATAGTTACGGATGTAGTTTCTATCCTTCTGCCGGTAGAGAAGACCCGCGGATTATTGGACTTGGATGTGGCGACTGATCATCGTCAATCCCTGTCAGGTTTTATGTTTTCTTTAAGTCCCATTGCTCCACTTTGGAAAAATGCTCTGACACTGCTTCTTAGGCCTATGTGCCAAGTTGCCGATAGTGTTCTATTTTGATGAGAAAGATGTTGACTTCATGCAGTATCTAGAACTGCAAGTTTACTTTGAAAACAAGGGCACGTATTGGTGCACCTTTGAAATTTATCAGCGATGACAAATGATTTTATAACCGATTGATATAAACGAGTTTAATAACTGCTAAACACATGTAATGTTATATTGCGTACCTTATACATATATTTCTTGCTGAGCAATAGTTGCTCACTCTTGCTTGTTTTCAAATTTACAAACACAACAACTAAGAGAAATGGCAAGACCCAGACAGACTACCCGAAAGTAGGTGACTAGGCCCGAGGCAGCAGTTGAGATTCCACCGGTAGGCCCCATTAGCCGGATTGGTTGGCAACTTTTGTTAGTACGTTTTATTTATAAGTATGACCTGTGCAAAGCAGTGTACCGTAACAAACATTCAAGCCGCTAACACCGCTTCATATCGAAGTGTTGTTGGTAGCATAAATGCTATTTAATTTGGTCTGTAATAACTCTGAAACTTTTACTTTTGCTCAATCAAGTGTATGACGTTTCTGAGGCTCTAACCTGTGTGTGTGTGCGGTGTGAGTTTTATTGCGGGGTCGATGGCTGTTATATATATTATGTGCAAGAACAGGTCTGTCATTAATGGAAAATGGACCGTGAGCGCCTAGATCTCCGACCCCGGATCTGGGGGCGTCACAGAAATGGTATCAGAGCGAGGTTACAGTTCTCAGAAACGATAGTAATTTAAGAAAGCAACCCTAATAATAATAATAATAATAATAATAATAATAATAACCCTATTAACAACCCTAATAATACCTAGAACTCTCATCGAGTTTGCAGTCGGGTTATCGGATATAGCCCTGACTTTAAGGCCCGTGTGGGAACTACTCCTTAAACCTTTCTTTATGGTTAGTGACCCACCTTATTTCCCTTGTGTAGATGGCGGAGATACCAGACCCTGAGGCCTATGAGAGAGAGCATGATGAGGCTCTGATGCGAGATACCGAGGATCCTGAGGAGGACATGGGTGCTGACCCTGAGCTTGGCCCCTAGATTACGCTGGTACGAGATACTGATGATGAAGATCCCGATGAGGAGCCCTTTGAGCCTGAGCCTGAGCCTGTTACCCCCTCTCCTGTAGCTACTGACGAGGAGAGTGTGCGATCTGGTGAGGGCCGTGTTGTGTCACCCCCACCCTCTCCGCAGTCATTGAGCCCTGTTTCATCGGATGATGACTCCGAGGATGATACCTCTGGCGAGGAGGAGCTTGACCCTACCCCTGCTCCTGCTTCTGCACCTGCTGCTGTCCCTGTCATACCACCCCCACCGATGGACCTACCCCCGGTGTCGGGCACTGAGCACGCCTATGTTGTGCAGTTCCTGACCCGAGACCTACTTTCTGCCGAGGCCAGACTTAATGAGGCGAGGCGCGACTGAGGATTCAGGCTGAGATGAGGACTGCTGTTGCTAGGAGGACCAGAGCTTGACTCCATAGGATTGAGAGGAGAAGTCGCGCGAGGATTATCGGTTTGGGAGTCCGCGGGGGCGGAGTGGTCCAGGTCAGGGATGCTAGGCGTGTTGTGCGTCGTGCATTTTCCCGAGTGAGGGCCTTGCTCCGTCGCGGGGCGGCACCATGATGTGTTACGGATAGCTCAGTCCTCTAGGTTCAGATGACATTAGTGTGTCGATTTTGCGGGATAGGTGACTTGTGCAGTGGTATCCTTTCTGACCAGTGGATGAGTAGACTGACCTACAGATATGTAGATGTGACTTCGGATAATATGTACGGATGTAGCCCTGTTTTTGTGTAGCCCTAACTATTCAGATGATGTACTTGTTATTGTTCCACTTTTGCTAGACCTTGATATTGGAACCATGTGTTAGGCTTTAACATTTAAACTATGTGATGACTCTGTATCGTATTTATCTAGTTCAGTTTCCTTGATATTGTCTCAACTGCCTTACTTTCAGATGCCATGCTTTACTGTTTTGATATACAACTGTGAATATACAATTTCTACAAGCCGCAAATACAACCATACTGTTTTAAATTTACGACATGCGATTTCAAATTGTTCTCTATAAATTTCCAAAATGTTCCTATAAATTTTTTTAAAATAAATTTTTCAAAAAAAAAATCGAAGTTTTGAAATCTCGAAAACTCCTGCAAATGTTTTCGCACCCCATAGCGATTTTTCCCCAAAAAAGTTTTGACGTTTTATCACCAGCATCAGGTTATTAAAACTTTTGCAACTTCCACCCTTATGAGGAGGAACGATACGTTCCTGACCCGTGTAAACGCTGTCAGGTAATTGGAAAAACCCTAACCCATTTCTTGTTTCATTATCAGAATCATGCCACCCAGAAGAATGAACACTCGAGCTCACCCGGTCAGTTCTGAAGGCCAGGGTAGCCACCATGGGACCGGAGGCCACCAGAACCATGAGGGGGAGAACGTGAACCTGAGTGAGGATGAGGGCAACGATTATAACATGTTTGATAACTCTGAGTATGACGAAGAAGAAGTTGGTGATGACACCCGAGAGGTAGAACATCCAAGGGGAGGCCCTATGGAACAATTCATGGAACTACTGAGGCAGAACTTGGACCATCCCCCGGTTCAGCAACCACCCAGCAATGCGAATGCAAATGCCTTCTGGAATTTCAAATTCCTAAAACCCCCGGAATTCAAGGGAACTGCATACCCGGTTGAGGCAAGAGCCTGGTTGAAGGAAATGGAAAAATCTTTCGAGATACTAGGTGTCGCTGAGGGGCAGAAGACTATTTTCGCCACCTACCTCCTGAAAGGTGAGGCAAACTACTGGTGGGAAGCTAAGAAGAATTTGGAGGGAATAGGTGTGGTGACCTGGGAGAGGTTTAGCGACTTCCCTAGGTTCATGGAGACACAAATGGAGCTGAAGTTTTTGGAACTAAAGCAAGGTAACATGACGGTGGCCGAGTATGAGGCCAAATTTACTGAGTTGTCAAGGTTTGTGCCGGAATATGTGAACACTGAGGCAAAGAGGGCCCGAAGGTTTCAACCGGGGCTAAAGCAATGGATTCAGAATCGTGTGGCGGTTCTTGAGCTGACAGACTATGCCACCCTGGTACAGAAAGCATCAATTGTTGAGGCTGGGAGTGAACAGATGCAGAAGGAGAGGGAAGGAAAGAAGAGGAAATTTGATAGTCGAAAGGGAAACTCTGCGGGTGGGAGCTTTCCGAGCAAATTTAAGCGAGGGGCGACATCCCAACCCAGCGGGAACTTTCGAACCAAGAGAGCGGAAAGTTGGAGTGTGGGCCAGGGCGGCCGACCACAGGGATTGTCTTACTCTACCCCATCCCGAGCCCTACCCCAGGATTGCAATAAGTGTAGAAGGAAGCATGCGGGCATGTGTAACCTACAGGATGTGAAGTGCTTCAAGTGTGGGCTGACAGGACATTATGCTAACGCCTGTCGAGGAACTAGTAACAATACCAATGCCGGAGGTAATTGCTTCAAGTGAGGGAAACCAGGGCACCGAATGAGGGAATGTTTATCCTCTGGGCCAGCTGCGTCAAGAGTAAGTGGAACTGCTTCTAACAAGGCCCCTACTGCAAGAACTTTTAACATGACGGTGCAAGATGCCGTGAGGAACACGGATGTGATTGCAGGTACCCTACTACTCAACTCAGTTAAGGTAAATGTTTTATTTGATTCGGGAGCTACCAAATCTTTCATATCCCTAGATTTTGTATGTCAGTTAGGCCTTAAGGCTGAACCATTGAAAGACAGACTGCAAGTAGAGATAGCTAATCATGAAATTATCCCAATTAGCCAAGTATATCGAGGTTGTGACCTAGAAATAGAAGGGCGACACTTTCGGGTAGATTTAATACCTTTTAAACTAGGAGAGTTTGACGTAATAGTAGGTATGGATTGGTTGACAACCCACGGAGCCCAGATCGATTGTGTAAAGAAGAAAGTAAGTTTGAGACTGTCAGGGGACGAGGAAGTAGTGTTTAGCGGAAAACGGCAAAACCAAAAGTTCCTGACTGTGATTCAAACTAAGAAGCTGTTACGTAAAGGGTGTGAAGCCTATTTAGCCTATGTGAAGGATACCAAGAAGGAGGCACCAAACCTACAGGAAATCCCTGTTGTTAATGAGTTCGCAGACATATTTCCGGATGATCTTCCAGGACTACCACCTGATAGAGACATTGAGTTCGCTATAGACTTAGTTCCCGGTACGGCCCCAATTTCGAAAGCCCCATATAGGCTAGCCCCAGTGGAGATGAAAGAGCTGGCTACTCAGTTACATGAGTTGTTGGATAAAGGGATGATAAGACCTAGTGTGTCACCGTGGGGAGCCCCGGTGTTATTCGTGAAAAAGAAGGATGGTAGTATGAGATTATGTATAGACTACAGAGAGTTGAATAAGGTGACTATAAAGAACAAATATCCCTTGCCCAGGATAGATGACCTGTTCGATCAACTAAAGGATGCAGTTTATTTTTCTAAAATTGACTTGAGGACCGGGTACCACCAGTTAAGAATTAAACCAGAAGATATACCAAAGACGGCCTTTCGCACCCGGTACGGACACTATGAGTTCCTAGTGATGTCGTTTGGGTTAACGAATGCCCCCGCAGTTTTCATGGACTTAATGAATCGAGTCTCCAAGAAGTACTTGGACAAGTGTGTTATAGTCTTCATCGATGACATCTTGATTTACTCCAAGACGAAGGAGGAGCATGCAGAGCACTTGAGGATTGTATTGGGAGCATTGAGAGAAGAAAAGTTGTACGCTAAGTTCTCGAAGTGTGAATTTTGGTTGAGGGAAGTTCAGTTTTTAGGGCATGTGATTAGCGATCAAGGCATCCTAGTGGACCCAGCCAAAATAGAGGCTGTATCAAATTGGGAGAGACCAACCACTCCGACAGAGGTGAGAAGTTTTATAGGATTGGCTGGCTACTATAGGAGATTTGTCCAAGACTTTGCCAAGATAGCAGCCCCTTTGACCCGACTAACTCGCAAGACCGAGAAGTTTGTGTGGACTGAGAAATGTGAAGAGAGCTTTCAAGAGTTGAAAAAGAGGTTGGTGACAGCACCAGTACTAGCCCTACCCGATGATAAGGGAGATTTTGTGATTTATAGCGACGCATCCCATAAAGGTTTAGGGTGTGTGCTTATGCAGCACGGTAAAGTGATTGCGTATGCATCCAGACAACTTAAGGAGTACGAGATAAGATACTCCACCCATGATTTGGAATTAGCGGCGATAGTTTTTGCTTTGAAGATTTGGAGGCATTATCTTTACGGAGAAAAGTGTGAAATCTACACGGATCACAAGAGCTTAAAGTACATATTCTCTCAGAAAGAGTTAAACATGAGGCAGAGGAGATGGCTAGAGCTAATCAAGGATTATGATTGTGAGATTCATTATCACCCAGGGAAGGCCATTGTGGTGGCTGATGCACTTAGCCGAAAGGAGAAACTCAAGATGATGACATCAGCGGATGAGTTGATCAATGATTTTGAGAAACTGGAGATTGAAGTGAGGTTACCAGGAATTGGACAAGAGAGTCTAAGGGAAATAAGAGTCCAACCACCGCTATTGGAAAAGATTAAGTTATGCCAGGAAAAGAAGATAGAAGAAGAAAAGAATTCGACGGAGAAAATTTTGACGGGCGAGGAAATTATGTGTGAAAAGGACGGGAATGGAGTTATGAGGTACGCATCTAGGATATGGATCCCGAACGTTCAGGAATTAAAAGACGAGATTTTGCAAGAGGCTCATAGTTCAAGGTACTCAATTCACCTTGGAGGCACTAAGATGTAGAGAGATCTGAGAGAATACTATTGGTGGCCAAATATGAAGAAGGACGTGGCAGAGTGGGTAAGTAAATGCTTGACATGTCAAAGAGTAAAGGCCGAACACCAGAGGCCCAGTGGATTGTTGCAACCCTTAGAGATACCCGAGTGGAAGTGGGAGCATATTGCAATGGACTTTGTGGTCGGACTACCAAGGACCAAGACTAATCATGATGCCATTTGGGTAATTATCGATAGATTGACCAAGTCAGCACATTTTCTTCCAATCAACGAGAGATACACTGTCGACAGGCTGGTGGATATTTACTTAAAAGAGATCGTGGTTAGGCATGGGGTGCCTGTGAGCATTGTAACTGATAGAGACCCAAGGTTCAACTCCAGGTTCTAGAGGAGTTTTCAGGATTGTGTGGGGACCAAGTTAAACATGAGTACTGCATACCACCCCCAATCAGACGGACAGAGCGAGAGAACCATCCAGACCATAGAGGACATGTTGAGAGTATGTGCCATAGATTTTAAGGGAAGTTGGGATGACCACTTGTCGTTGATCGAATTTTCCTACAACAACAGTTACCATGAGAGTATAGGAATGCCCCCATATGAAGCTTTATACGAACGAAGATGTCGAACTTATACGAGGACGGCATGTAGCAGCCCAGGATAGACAGAAGAAATATGCAGACCAGAACCGCAAGGACAAAGAATATGAGGTAGGAGAGTTCGTGATGCTAAAAGTATCGCCGTGGAAGGGATTGATGAGATTTGGAAAGAAAGGGAAGCTAAGTTCGAGGTTTATAGGACCTTTTGAGATCTTGAGGCGTGTTGGAAAGTTAGCCTATGAACTAGCTTTGCCCCCGAGCTTGCAGCAAGTGCATAATGTGTTTCATGTGTCCATGCTACGACCCTACCACACGGACTTTCGGCATGTGATAGAACACGACCAGATAGACCTACAACCAGACTTGACCTATGTGGAGCAACCCGTGGAAATCATGGATAGAAAAGAACAAGTGCTGAGGAACAAGGTTGTCAAGCTACTAAGAGTTCTGTGGAGGAACCAGAATGTCGAGGAATCAACATGGGAACTAGAAAGCGCGATGCGTGAAAGTACCCCAACTGTTTTCAACCTGATTCCGGGACGGAATCCTTTTAAGGAGGGGAGGCTGTAAGAACCCTAATTTTTGTAATATTTTTTTTATATAATATCATATGACATTGTGAATTTGGAACCTTTTGAGTCACCCATGTTGTTTAATGGAATTGATTATCTGAGAAATTATGTTGTTACATTCACGATGTAAGAAAAAGGGAAGATTGCTGAAGGCAAGAGTCTTATTGCTAGTAAGATTTATAAAACTTGGGATTTGAGAGTTATTAGAGTATTAAAAGATTCTTAGAGGATGATGACAAGGAGTTATGGGTATTCGAGGAATTTACACAATTAAGTACTTAAGGAATTACAAGGGAAATCTCTACGAGACAAAATATTATTACGGGGAGTTAATTAAGATACGATACGAATTAAAGATTAAGTTACAAGCATTGGTGGAAGAATAATGATACAAGGGAAATATTACATGCAAGTCCCATGCAACTAGATTGTTAGAAAAGAAAGCAAGTAATACAAAAATAACTAGAGGAATAGTAACTAGTTAATGGTGCATTGTCCAAGGAGACAAGGAGGTATGGTTGGCACCTAGGGAGCTAGTACTAGGCTTGTAACATGTGACAATAATACATATAACAAATACATATCACAATTATACACACTTTATTCAAATCACCCAAGCAAAACAACTCTCTCTCTCCCCTTGTTCTTATTGCTCTCGGCCCAAGCACAAAAGGAAGGAGAAGAAAATCTTTTCTTCAACTTCCCATCACTTAAAATTTAAGGCAAAATTTCCAGGTTCTCTACACTCTATAAGGAAGGTATGCTATGAATTTCAACCCCTTTCATCCACTAGATTTTGAGATATTAATTGTTGAAGATTGAGTGAATAGTAACCATGAATGTTTATCTTTTAGATCTTGAATTATAAGGATTGTAGGGACTCATCCAAGGTGTTCTTGAGGCTTGTAAAGCTTACCCAAGGTTCCTAGATACTCAAGAAGGTATAAAACTCTAACCCCTCTTAGCCATGAATTATTTATGGTGTGTAATGTTAGATCCATGGACTTTAGTGTGAATCTTGGTCATATGAGTTATGGATGATGAAGATCTTGAGTTTAAATGTTGTTGATGTGATTTTTAAGCTTGTAGTTAGTGTATATAACTCTATGTGTGCTATAGAGTATGATCTTGGTGGTTTAGATGATGGTTGTGATGTATACATGGGATTCTTGAATGGTTAAGTAAGAAAGCAAGCTGTGAAAATTTTCTGGGAACATGCATTGTCTTGTAGGAGGGTTTTGAACCCCTAAATCTTGTCTCCTTAGGTCCTAATGCATATGGTTAGAAAGGTATTTGAATTTAGTTTCCAGAAATATAAGGTTCATGACTAGGTGATGTGTAGATTTTGAGTTATGGCCTGAGAAGTGAAGAGTGGTTCTGGAATCCCAACTGCACTAAATGGTCCACTTGTGAGCCCTCTTTAAACCCCTACAAATTTATGTGGGATCATGGAAAAATTAGGAGAGCTAGTAATAGCAGTGGTGAAGGCTACCCAAAAAGAATTGGATTAAAATACGTATTTTTCAATTTTATAAAAATGTTAGAGTAAAATTCGCGCAAGTGAAAAAGTCGTACGAGGAGTTAGTGGAGTATGAATTTAATGGGGGATTGATACGCTTCGAATATGGTAACCAAATTAAGTCGAATAAGTGACGAGCGTAATCGAGTGATGACATGAACCTACAGTGGGGCTAGAGAGTCATAAGACGAAGTCATTAAGTTAATTTTGTGTCCCCTAAAACCTTGTAATTAAAAGGGTATTGTTAAGGTACTAACGAACGACTATTGGTTATGTATAGATCATCATTCCACTCCGCAAGCTCGACCACCCCAACCTCACCAAGGCAAGTTTACTTTTCGTTTGTCTAATCGGGAAGTATCGTATACTTAAGTATTTATTTTTATATTATCATAAATACTCAAAAATACCTATCTTGGATTAAAAGCTTATTTAATTAAATAATTATTTTACTAATTATTAATATTAAATATTAAAATATCATTTATTAATTATTGTTCATTATTTTAAAGACAAAGCTAATCTGAGATACCTTTAGCGTTTTCAAACTCGAACTCTTTCGAACCCGAAACATTTTTGAAAACCCCCGGTCAGGTTTTGCTTCTTGTACGATTTCAAGAATTATCGGTCGACTGATGTCGGACCTCAACTACTTAGTTTTCATTCAAAAATAAAGTTTTAAAAGAAAAAGAAAAAGAAAAAGGGACTCTAGCAGGTGTGGGAATCGTTGACGAACGATTCCCGGGATGTGTAAGCAGCCGTGAGCCAGGCGGTCCATCAATTATTATTCCGGCCCAGGTGTTGCCGAAGGATGATTACGGATGTAGTTTTCATCGAGGGTGATTACGGATGTAGTTTTCACCCGGGGATAGTTACGGATGTAGTTTCTATCCTTCTACCGGTAGAGAAGACCCGCGGATTATTGGACTTGGATGTGGCGACTGATCATCGTCAATCCCTGTCAGGTTTTACGTTTTCTTTAAGTCCCATTCCTCCACTTTGGAAAAATGCTCTGACACTGCTTCTTAGGCCTATGTGCCAAGTTGCCGATAGTGTTCTATTTTAATGAGAAAGATGTTGACTTCATGCAGTATCTAGAACTGCAAGTTTACTTTGAAAACAAGGGCACGTATTGGTGCACCTTTGAAATTTATCAGCGATGACAAATGATTTTATAACCGATTGATATAAATGAGTTTTATAACTGCTAAACACATGTAATGTTATATTGCTTAGCTTATACATATATTTCTTGCTGAGCTATAGTTGCTCACTCTTGCTTGTTTTCAAATTTACAAACACAACAGCTAAGAGAAATGGCAAGACCCAGACAGACTGCCCGAAAGCAGGTGACTAGGCCCGAGGCAGCAGTTGAGATTCCACCGGTAGGCCCCATTAGCCGGAGTGGTTGGCAACTTTTGTTAGTACGTTTTATTTATAAGTATGACCTGTGCAAAGCAGTGTACCGTAACAAACATTCAAGCCGCTAACACCGCTTCATATGGAAGTGTTGTTGGTAGCATAAATGCTATTTAATTCGGTCTGTAATAACTCTGAAACTTTTACTTTTGCTCAATCAAGTGTATGACGTTTCTTAGGCTCTAACCTGTGTGTGTGTGTGTGCGGTGTGAGTTTTATTGCGGGGTCGATGGCTATTATATATACTATGTACAAGAACAGGTATGTCATTAATGGAAAATGGACCGTGAGCGCCTAGATCTCCGACCCCGGATCTGGGGGCGTCACAATATGTAAGAGTTTGTATTTTCTTTATTTATTCGAATTAATATATGTATGAATATTAATTTTGGAGTTTGATTCTTATGAATTAGAGATGTTCTTGATGTTAAATTCTTGATTATGGATTTATTATGTTAATAACAAGATTTAATTATGATGCATGTGAAGCTTAGATGAGTTGTATGCGATTTTTGAATTATATATATATATATATATATATATATAAATTAATTTTCGAATTATATGCTTATATATTTGAATTTTCTTGATTTGATATGTGAGAATTTAAAGATTTAAATGATATTCCTGATTCTTGTAGTTAATTGCAGTTTATAAACATGTTTAAAATGATTATATGGAGATGCATGTGATTTTTGGTAATTTATATATATATGTAATTCCAATTATTCGAATTAATCGTTGATTATATAATTTAAATAAATGAATAAATGTATGATTTTTAAGATTTAAATTATTGGTAGTGTTATTTAGTTGGTGAATAGCAAGCATGACTAATTTCTTAATTTAATAAGTATGTAATTCGAATTTTTTGGATTAATATGAATTAATTCAAAGGTTTACTATTATAAATAATAATTTAAAATCGATTTTCTTGAATAAGTGTTCGATGATTTTTGATTGACTGCTAATTATGATTTTTAAGATTTGTTATGAGCTAAGTATTCGAATTTCTGGATTAAGAGTTTAGTTATATGATTTTGTCGTTTATTTAACATGAACAAGTGATTTATGTCTAGAAATCGTTAAGTTACTATTTAATGACGTGATTGTTATTATTAGATGAAAATAGTTTGATAATGAATTATTATGATATTAGAATCCATTGGGAAGTGTAGGTGGATCTTAAATCCATCAGATGATTTTGATTGTGTTATTGAGTAGGATAATTCCAACGGGATAGTCCTATTTATAGAGGAAACTCTTCCCGATTTTCATCAGAATTATAAGTTATAAAGTCTATAGTATGTTGTTATAAATTAATTGCAAGTCAAGATGAAACTACGTGTTAAATGTTTATGTGGCTTATATGATTGCATGTTATAGATGCTATGTGACTATGTGCTTTCCTGATCGTAGTAAGTTATTTGATAAGTTTGTCTGATATGAGTTATATATGTTAAGTGATGATGCGGTATAAGAATCATTTGGGTAGATTAGGATTAGACGATTAGAAGATATAGTGTCCTAAAGTAGTTATATGGTTTATGTAGATTCGAAGGACGTAGGCCCTAGTGATAAAGGAAAAGCTAAGGTCGAGTATCAATAGGCTGAGCTGTTTGCTGTTGCATTCTACCGAAGGCAAGTAATTCTGTCTCTTCTTGAAAGTTCATATTCCTGAAACTATTATACCATGTTGTACTATGTTTACCTATCCTGCTTTCATATGCCTATGCCATATCTTTGCATGACCCCGGATACCTATTGTTCCATTCTATGTATGACTGCAAGCTACCCTAAGTCAAACTAATTCTTTTTAATTGCTTCTTGACCATATATGCCATACTACTTTCCAAAGTCAAACCTAATTGACTGACGGATAAACCATTGTGATAGTTAACCCATGTCCGTGACTCGGATACCCTGTGCTGATTTTAAAATACATATCAAATATCTTTTTGACCTAAACACTGTTTTACAAACTTGATTTCTTTTACTAATGATTTAAACCTTATAACCTGATAAAATGTTTTTAAAAGGATATATTACCTTGCTTTGAGATTTTAAAAGAAACTTAATTGTCACCCTTATTACTTCTAAATTTCATAACTTAACCAAATGTTTTCAAACCGAGACTTATTTTATACCATTGACCTTTCAGTTGAAATAGTCCCTTGATGCCTATTATCAATGACTTTTAAACCTTACAACTTGATCAAATGATTTTAAAACTATACCTAATTCATATTTTGACCTTTAACTGGAATTGTTCCCTTATACCCTGATCGAAACCTTGATTCCACTTGAGTCTATATCTTATTGATCCAGACTTGTACCTCTATTCTTTGATGTCAGAATACTGAGTCAAACCCTCCGACTCTTATCATTGCAAATCAAAATGAAATGGCTTCTTAAAAATGCTTTGGAGTTACTTAGACTGGGCTGATCTGTTATCAGTGAGTCGAAGGTACTTCAGGGTATAGGTTTTTGAAAGGATTTGAATATTAAAATGTTTTCAGATTTTAAAAATGTTTTCGAAAATGATTTCAGAAAGAGATTTTATAAACATGTTGGGAATGCCATCAAAAATGTTTTTATATACGAATTCCTAATGATTGGAGAGACGGGGCGAACGGGTAATGCTGGTTCCGTCTGGTTGTGTATTACAGTGTAGTTCTGGTCTGTCCAGTTCGACACTTTTTATTTATAAGCCAATGTGTTGCCTCTTGAGAACCCAAGCAATCCTAATGAGAGGATTGATACCCAGAGGGACTTTGTGTTCGATATGGGGGGACTTTATGGGCAGATCACCCATTCTGTCTTATTAATAGGGATATAAAACCTCCAATCAGTTTTGTTAAAGTGATGACTACTTTTAGTTTACTGTGAAATGAAATTGGTTTACCACTTGAAATTTTAATTGCTTTACATAGAATTTTATACTATCTACTGCTGCTTTGCTTTTCAGACTATGCCATGTCATTATCTCATGTCAGCACTGTTTTAATATCCCCAGCATGTATATTGCTATCAGATGATTTCCTGTACCAGGACCATTGCCATTACTTTCAGATAATCATACCATATTCTATTCTACTGTCACCTTTGCGATACCCTGCTTTACAGTTCTCAGTTGAGATCATGTTTTACTTGCTGAGCGTTAGCTCAATGTTATTTTATCTAACCTTTTGACAGTAGCATAAGAATCATGGTCCGTACCATTCAGACTGCGAGGAAGTGCACTTACCGTGGCCCTGAGTTGGTCCAGTTTCATATTGCTCCCGAGGTAGATGCAATAACAGCTCAGTGAGGATGTGTTAGATGTTGGTTTTTGTGAGAGATGTGAGAACTAGATGGTGTAAGAATTGAATTTAAGGTTTGTAAGAATTATATTTCAATGATGGGTTGTAATAATAATAAGTAGTTAGACGATTGGCTTGCTTGTTTCATACCATTACTTGTGAAAGATCTTGGATAGTAGAGTTGGGGCCAGTCAGCATGTTATATTTATATTTATTATTATTAGGTTGTTTGCATCTAGAGTGTCAGTGACCCTCCGATCTAGGCCCCAGGTCGGGAGGGGCGTCACATTACATGCATACTTAACTTAATTCAAGTCATTTCTTTACAAAAAACATGCTCCTTCATGATAACTTGTTAATCTACCAGTTTATGTTCACATTTTTTGTTTAGATCTCTCATTCTAACTCAATTTCCTGTTATTGTTAATATATCCTGAATCTATAAAGGTATGTAACAAAGTTCACGTCATTTTTCATCGATAAAATTGTTAGGTCGAATACACAGATTATAATCAACTAAGTATGAGAGAATAACAATAAGTTCTTAAATAACTTTAAAAACTGTTTGGAATTAACTTCTCTCTCAGTGATGTAAAATATCACAGAGAGCTGCTTAGGTTACAATAAAAAAATATTGTGTTACACGATCGATACCCTTCTAGGGTTAACCTAATTGTATTTATAAAGATATACAGCTACGTACAATCGATAATTGATTCTCCTATAAATCAGCTATACAAATATTATCAATTATGATTGCTACACGTCTTTCTAGTCAGCACGACTTCCTTTGACAGCTATCCAATCTTCAAAGATATCGCTTCCATAATTATCTCCAATAATTCTGTTACTGACCAGCAAACGCTTCTGTTCAACAGAGTTTAGCTGCTTCCTCTCGTCAGCGTATAGCAAACTCTGTCTAGCTTCCAATTGTCAGAGTTTAACTAAACTCTGATTGCTTCCTGTTTCAAGTTAAACTCTGTTTTTCCATGTAAAACTTAAACACTGATATTAACCATATCAATTATATTTAACAATCTCCCCCAACTTGTTCATTAGTAAAAATGCACAAGTTAACAGTAATTGATGATGTCAAAACAATTTTATACAAACACAGTGTTTATTCAAATAAGCAGAGTTTAAACTTGACTTAACAAAAATCTACAGAAAACAAGAAAATTCTTACAGACTTCAATCTCTAATCTCCTCAAGATCTGGTGTTGTTCTGAGATAATCTATAAGCAATCTTCTCTCTACATTTTCAAGTTCAATCTTCATAGCTTCCTTGATCTCTCTCAACTGAGGATCACTCTCATCAGTCTGATAAATAGCAGATCTTAGATCGTAGATTTTGTTCCTCCTCATATCATTTCCCAGTCTGATAAATTTTACTTCCTCTGACTGTGAGTTGAAATCAAGAACTGTGATTCCCAGATCAGTCTTCAGCTTTGCAGTACCCTTCTTCATTTCAATAATATTTCCATTCCAGTCTCTGTACTTAGGAACATATCTGCTGTTACACTTCATTCCTCTAATTGCCAAATTTTGAAGCATTTTCTGTCTGAGCACATTTGCAACTGATTGAGTTCTTCGATTATTCACCTTGAAAAGATACAGAACATATTCTAATTCTTCCCAATATTTCAAACCAATATCATGCTCACCAATTTTAAATACTGTTCCATCAGCCATAAAGTATAAGAGAAAATGTTTCTTTAAACTCTTCTGATAAACTAACTATACTGATTCCATTCTGTCCAAACTCTCTTGAGTGACACCACGACCTGGAACAGCCAGTGAAGAAGGATCTCTAGGACCAGTATGTTGCCTTTTATCTCTGTGTGAGCCTAGGCCAGCTTTATTGTTTCCAATCTTACCAGATAAGGCTCTTCCATCAGTAAAATCCTTAGAAGCTTCAGATACTAGATTTGGATCATGAAGTGTTCCTTTACCAAAGACTGACTTCAACTGAGAAGATAGAGGTCTAGACATAACTTGTGTAGCAACAGAGGTTGTGTTTTCTTCTTCTGTACAACTTGTGTAGAAACAGAAGTTGTATTTGCCTTCTTCGAAATTCTTTCTTCTTCAGCAATGCCTTTCAGCTTTTGCTTAGAATCTGCATCTGTTGGTTTTCTGGATACCTGCATCCTTTGATCAGTACCAACTTGTTCTTTGATTTCAATACCTTTAAGAACAGGCTTAACAGCTTTCTCATTTTTCTTAGACTTCCCAGATTTCAAAGCTTTCTGATGTTCTTCTAGAAACATTTGCTCTTGAGCTTGAACATCTGCAAGTGTAACTCCCTTTTCATTCTCATCAAAAACCATCTTAGCAGCCAACTCTTCATCAGTTTGTGGATTGTTAGAGAATAACAAATCCCTTTGCCTTGAAGTAATTTGTACATTTGTATCCACTGCTAAACTTGATTTTGTAGACTTTCCAGCTTTTAAGTGAACATCAGACCTTGATCTTAACCTTCTCTCTGGATTAGTTCCTTCATCATCAAGATCATCTCTTTTTGATTGAGTTTGAGACTGCTGCTTACACTTGGATTTAGAAACTCTATCAACTCTCTCCCCCTTTTTGACATCATCAGGGATCAAGATGGAAGTAATTAACTCAAGAGAGTTGGCAATGGATTCAATCTTGTCAGCCATCAAAGTCTGATTCTCTTCAACTTTACCCAATCTCTGAAGTACAGTCTCTTGAGCTTTTGAGAAAGTTTGAAACATTTTGTTGTTGTCTTTCTGTAGAATCATCTCTCTACTGACAACTTCATTTCTCAGAGATATAATTGACTCCTGATTTTCATTAAATCTGTGATTCAAGGTATTAACCTGAATCACTGTTCCTTCCAAGCATGTCAGCATGTCTAGATTTGAAATCTTTTTAGAATTATCCCTGAGAAACTCAGCTGCTCTTCCAGTAGGAAATATACAATCTTCCTTGTACCATTCTGCAGATTGTTTTGCCATGTATTCATTTTTAATTTCCTTTGCAGAAGGTCCAGCAAAGTCTGGCTTCTCCCCTGTTTTCAATCCATCAGTTTGAACTTCAACATTTGGAGCAAATCCAGCTTCTGAACTCTCTTCTTTAGAGGGATCATGTTCAGAATCATCAGCATCTGCAACTGAGGCAGTTTCTTCATTAAATTCTGGAATAGATTCTTCTTGAGCAATCTGTTTTTCTGGATTAGCAGAGTTTGTCTTGAAAATGTCTAAGGAAACATTTTGAGCAGGCTGATCAATTTCCTCACCATGATCTCAGATTTGATGTGCATCAGAGAATAACTCTGTGTGAGATGCAACCTCTGTTTCTTCTAGCACCACAGTAGGTTGATCTGCAACACTAGTTTCAGCAGATTTTGCAGCCATGGGTGTTGGATCTGTAACTCAGTTCTATCATCATCTTCAACTGGAACCTCAGCAAATAGTGGTGAATTAACTCTGAGTTCAGGTTCTGCTATAGTAGGGTCTGAGTTAATAGCTGTCTCAACAGCAGGAGTCCCCTTAGAGATATCCTCTGGAGCTGCAAGATTCACATCTTCATCAAACTCATCAATAATCAGTCTCCTCCTTTTAACTTGAGACATTTCTGTTCTTTCTTCTTCTGAAATAGAATCATCTAGAGTAGATGGAGATGGAGGTCTGTTTGCTCTTTCCTTTCTAGCTCTCTTTGGCCTAGAAGCTTCAGCAGTCCTGTGCTTTCTTGGTGGTCTTATAGCCCTGCTTTTCTTTGACTTTCTTGGTTTGGATTGTGGTTGAGGTTGTGATTGAGATGGAGATTGAGGTTGTGAAGTAGTAGCAACAGTGGGTGAAGTGGATGTAGATGTGGGTTTAGAGGTAGGTTCAGTGTTTATGTTTATGGTAGGTTCAGTGTTTATGGTTGTGAGGTTCAGTGTTTGTAGGTTGAGGAGTTGGTTGTGGAGGTTCAAGTACAGGTTTAGGTGCTTGTACATGTGGTTCCTGTGGTTGATTAAGAAAATTTCTGAGGGCAAGAGGATAAATAAACTCTGGAACTTGATCCTTGTTAGTATCTTTAATTGTCAAGTCAGAGAACATTCTCTTATGGACTTGAAAAGGTTGGATGACATCCTCATCAGAAATTTCCAAATTAGGCAAACAAGCAGAGAATAAACATTGACAAAAACGTGAGAAATAGACAGTTGTATTAGACTCTGCTAGTTTTTCACCTAGATTCATAAGAACTAATCTACCAAAATCAAAGTTACTCCCATTGAGAAGAGAATACCCGATTTGAAGACTATCAGTGGGAATTGCATCCCAGTTGGTGACTTTCTTTCCAAATGCTCGAGTGATGCAGTCAAAGAAACAGCTCCACTCTTTCCTGAGCCCTGGCCTTTTAACATTACCGAGCTTGTCCAAAGAGCCAGAAAACCGCAATTGCTGTAACATTTCCTTCAATTCATTCTCACCAGCCACAGCGTATGAGGTGTGAGTGTCAAAATCCATAACATCTCGAACAGTTGCAGGAGTGATTACAAACTCTTGGTCTTCATGAGTAAACATAATGGATGGAGTCCCATTCTCTCCACCATCATCATAAACAGAGTTTCACCAGAAAATAGAGATTTGTGTGGCAGAGAGTTTTGTAGGTTGAACAAGAGCTTGACCTATTTCAGAATCCCTTAGGAAGTTCTGAATCAAGTGAAACGATTCTGGAGATTTGTCAGTGTTTAATGGTGCTGCATAGTTGTTAGGAACAAAAGATAATCCCTGAGCAACAAAAGTCTTGGATGCCATTAGAACAGTTTAGTAATTGTGAGAAAAGAGAATATGTAGAAAAGTGTTTGTGAAAATGCTTAAGTGAAAATAACAGAGAAATTATGTGTAATGTTGTGTGTTCGTGGGTGTAAAAGTGAAAAAGTGAATAATGAATCGAGTGTGATTAGATCTGTAATTGAAAATTAAAAACCCAATCGTTTTAGACATTAAACACGCAACCAATTTCTTGTTAAGTGTATGAGTGGGACACGTGTCACGTAAATAGTGGAACAGTGGTTTACACGCGCAGCAATAATGCCTATTATTACTGCTATTCTCTCTCCTATTACCAATACGCTTTAACTGTCTGACACCATTAAACAGTTGGCACGTATCACATGCAAATTTAAAAAATTATTTTTGTACTCCAAGTATATGCTTTGTCTGAAGTAAAATATTACCTTAGAGTACTCAATAGAATCCAACAGTGTTTATCAATTCTCCAACATTATTACTGTTATCCTTTCAAACACTGCACAATTGTGAATATGAGTGTGTGTAGAGCAGAGTTTACTAAATCAGTATTTAGAGCATCTAGTATTTCATAAAATCCATAAAATAAATCAGTAAACACTGGATGCACAAACTCTCATAGTAAACACTGAATGTATGATGAATGCTAAACTCTGTAGTAAACAATTTATATACAGTAATATTTAATTAATTTATAAACCCCTTTTTTTTTTGGTTTTCTCCAGTAATCAGAGGTTGGAACTAGTCACCAAAAATCCTATAATTTTAGCCCTTATCAGTTTGATAAGTTCTTGGGTCTTCCTAGTTTTCGACTAGTCACCAAAAATTAGAGAATTTTAGCCCTTACAATATACCAGTAAATTCCTGGGTCGTCGTAGTTACAAACATGATCTCAAAGGAGTTCTAACAGTCTATATATATAAGCTTTGGGGTTATTCTAATAACAGAATTTAATTTAACAGTGTATAACTAACAGAGTTTAGAGCTCATCAACATCAGAAATTATTCATGAGAGGCAATGCACACAGCATTTACAGACTCAGAGTTTAGGATAAATAAACTAAGAGATGCTATAAATATGAAACAGTATCATGCTGTGTTAATTTTCTGCACAATCTAAGATTAGATCACAAATAACTTAGAAGGATTCATGATTAATTACTGAGAATCATGCTTCATACAGATTTCTTCATTGGTATTAACATTCAGACAAAAACATTATCAGAGTAGAGTTTATCCAACATGTCAACAGTGTATAACTTACAGAGCATGCTAAAAGAGTTTAACAGTCATTGAGCAGAGTTTGCATAGCAGAGTTTAACATACCACAGAAATATGAGCAATACAGTACATAAGTAGAATTTTGAGTCTAACCAATATCTCTAGTCAAAGCCAGAGACCATCCCTAGTTCATTTACCAGCCTTGTAAATACAGCTTCACTCAATGGCTTGGTGAAGATATCTGCAAGCTGTTGTTCTGTAGACACAAAATGAAGCTCAATATTCCCTTCCTCTACATGTTCTCTGATAAAATGGTACCTTATGCTGATGTGCTTGGTCATTGAATGATGTACTGGATTACCTGTCATAGCAATAGCACTTTGATTATCACAGTAAATAGGTATTTTACTGTACCTCAATCCATAATCCAGTAATTGATTCTTCATCCACAAAATCTGTGCACAACAGCTACCAGCAGCAATATACTCTGCTTCAGCTGTAGATGTAGAGATTGATTTCTATTTCTTGCTGTACTAAGAAACAAGTCTATCACCAAGAAATTGACAACTTCCACTAGTACTTTTTCTGTCTATCTTACAGCCTGCAAAGTCTGCATCAGAGTAACCAAGTAGCTTGAAGTCTGATTCTCTTGGATACCACAAACCTAAAGTTATGGTGCCCTTAAGATATTTGAAAATTCTCTTTACAGCTGTTAGATGTGGTTCTCTTGGATCTGCCTGAAATCTTGCACAAAGACATGTTGCATACATGATGTCAGATCTGCTTGCTGTTAGATAAAGAAGAGACCCAATCATCCCTCTATAGCTTGTCATATCCACTGGTGAACCTGTGTCTCTATCCAACTTTGTTGCTGTTGCTATGGGAGTTGTTGCAGATGAGCAGTCAAGCATGCCAAATTTCTTGAGAAGATTTCTGGTATATTTTGCTTGATTGATAAAGATTCCATTATCTGTTTGCTTCACCTGTAGCCCTAGAAAATAACTAAGCTCTCCCATCATGCTCATTTGATACCTGGACTGCATGAGCTTGGCAAACTTCTTACAGAGTTTATCATTAGTAGATCCAAAAATTATGTCATCTACATAAATTTGAACTAATAACAGATCACTACCAAGATTGAAGTAGAACAAGGTTTTATCAATTGTACCTCTGTTGAACCCACTTTCTAAAAGAAACTGAGCCAGAGTTTCATACCATGCTCTTGGTGCCTGCTTAAGTCCATAGAGTGCCTTGTCAAGCCTGTAGACATAATCTGGATACTTGGGATCTACAAATCCTGGTGGTTGTTCAACAAACACTTCTTCTTCAAGTTTTCCATTCAGAAAAGCACTTTTCACATCCATCTGAAAAACCTTGAATTTCTTGTGAGAAGCATATGCTAGAAAGATTCTTATTGCCTCCAACCTTACAACTGGAGCAAAAGTTTCATCATAGTCTATGCCTTCTTGCTGTGAATAGCCTTTGGCCATAAGTCTAGCCTTGTTTCTTGTAACAACCCCATCACTGTCAGTTTTGTTTCTGAAAACCCATCTAGTACCAACAACAGATCTATTCTTTGCTCTAGGTACAAGGGTCCATACTTCATTTCTCTCAAATTCATTTAACTCCTCCTGCATTGCTGTTATCCAGTCAGCATCTTGAAGAGCTTCTTCCACTTTTTTTGGTTCAGATTTGGACAAAAATGCATGAAACAGACATTCATTTGTTGTAGCACTTCTTGTCCTGACTTTTGCATCTGGATCTCCAATTATTAGATCAGGTGTATGAGATTTTGTCCATTTCCTAACTGAAGGTAAATGACTTCTGTCAACAGTTGATCCTCCCCCTTGATCAATGTTCTCCTGATCATATTGTTGCCTTTCTTCATTCTCTGAGGCTCCCCCTGAATTTGATCGCTCGGAGTTTGAACTATCAGACTTTGGACTTTCAGAGTTTGAGTCATCAGAGTTTGAGTTTGATCTAGATTTTTCAGTTGACTCACTATCAGAATTTGAGTCATCACTATGATCATGCTCCCCCTCAACTGGTTCTCCTCTTTGTTCTGACTGTACTATTTCTTTTGTGTGCACCAGTAGAGGTTCAGAGTTTGCATTAATAGAGTTTGTTGGACTGGTTTCATCAGAGTTTATTTCATCAGAGATTAGATCTTCATTTTCGAAATGCAACTGATCATGTTCATCAACATCTTCAAGTCCAGTGATTTTCTTGTCATCAAATGACACATGAATAGATTCCATAATCACTTTTGTTCTCAGATTATAAACTCTGAATGCCTTGGTTGACACTGGATAGCCAACAAAAATTCCTTCATCTGCTTTCAACTCAAATTTGGTCAACTGTTCGGGATGATTTTTCAACACAAAGCATTTGCACCCAAAAATATGAAATTATTTCAGGTTTGGCTTCTTTTCCCTCACCATCTCATATGGTGTTTTTCCATGCTTGTTGATCAGTGTGGCATTTTAAGTAAAACAGGCAGTTTGAACTGCTTCTGCCCAGAAATAAGTTGGCAATTTTGCTTCATCAAGCATAGTTCTGGCAGCTTCTATCAAGGTTCTGTTCTTCCTCTCAACTACACCATTTTGTTGTGGTGTACCAGGTGCAGAAAACTCCTGCTTCAATCCTCTGTTCTTGCAGAATTCTTCCATTGTTGCATTTCTGAATTCAGTTCCATTATCACTTCTGATTATTTTGACTTTGTGTTTTGATCCTTTGTCCAGCAGCTTTACATGCTCCATCAGAGTTAATGCAGTTTCATCCTTCTTTGCTAGAAAATATACCCAAGTGTATCTGGTATATTCATCAACAATGACTAGAGCATATTTCTTCTTTCCAATTGACAAGACATTCACTGGTCCAAAGAGATCAACATGAAGAAGATGATATGGATCAACAATTGAAGATTCAGACTTGCTCTTGAAAGAAGTCTTCCTCTGTTTGGCCTTTTGACATGAATCACACAGACCATCAACATTTAATAAAGACTTTGGAAGTCCTCTAACAAGATCCTTTCTTATTAGCTCATTGATGTTGTTCAGATTCAAATGAGAGAGTTTCTTATGCCACTTCCAACTCTCTTCATTGGACATTCTTATTGACAAGCACATAGTTTTTCCATCAGAGTTTGTCAACAAGCTTGCTTCATAGATATTGTTGCGCCTTTGTCCAACTAAAACAACTTTCCCTGTGGTTTTGCTGATAACCTCACAGTATTCAGGTTGAAAATCTACATGAAAACCTCTGTCACAGATTTGACTAACAGATAGCAGATCATGCTTGAGTCCTGGAACCAGAGCTACATTTATGATGATGACACTTCCAAGATTGATATTGCCATATCCCAGAGTATGTCCTATGTTGCCATCTCCATAGGAAACTCTTGGGCTAGCCTTCTCCACATACTCTGATAGCAGGGCTTTATTTCCAGTCAAGTGTCCTGAACATCCACTGTCCACGACTAGGATACTTTCCCTGATGCCCTGCAATCACAAACAATTACTGAAGATTAGATTTAAGGATCCAGACTTTCTTGGATCCTTTGGCTTTCTTAATTTTGTTAGCTTTAGCAGCGGAATTTACACTATCAGAGTTTAAGCTAACTTTATCAGAGTTTACACTTGCAGAATTAACCCTAACCCATTTCAGATTAGGTTTCAGTTCATAGTAATTATGATAAATAGCATGATAATTTCTGCAAGTATAAATAGAATGCCAAGTGCTTCCACAGTGTTTGCATAAAGTCTGTGGTCTAGTTCTAACATTATCTTTCTTTACTTTAGACTTGGAAGGTAAAGAATTAATGTTTTTGTTCTTCCTGCAAAAGCTAGCAAGATGGTTAGTGCTACCACAGTTATGACATGTCTTTCTTGGAGCTAAAGTAGCAACCATTGGATAATTAACTTGAGTGATGCCTACTTTACCATTTCTGTTCTTTCTAGACACTTTCTGTTTCTTAACAGATTTTAACTCCTTAAGCTTATGCTTAAGTTGTTTATCTGTCATTAAACCAATATTAACCTATTTAACACTAGTTTTTACTGGTTCTTTCTTAACAGCTTCTTTTCCACATTCAAACCTAGGTTCACTTATTCCATTAACAAATGTTCCAAATTTCTTAGGTGGAAGAGGTGGTCTAATCTTGACTGTATTCTGAAACCTAAGTTCATCTTCCTCAGAATAACCTAGACCTACAGTGTCAGATTGAAAAACTTCTTGAGTGTCTTTTCCAGAGTGAGTCCAAGTTTTAATAATGTGATTTGCCTTCTCCAATTCAGATTCTAGTTGTTTATACTTACTTAACAACTCTTGTTCAAGATAGACAGCATCATCTCTCTCCTTTTGAACTTGCTGTATGTTAGCAAGTTTCTCTTCTACAACCTTATTTCTCTCTTTGAGTTCAGAATTCTCAGTTTTGATTCTCTCATTCTCTAAAGTCTGATCCCTATAACTGATATGCAAAGCCTTAAGATATATTATTAATTCAGTTATATCATCAGTATTATAAGCATAAGTAGTTAGAGGTACCTTTTTTCAGAATCTTCAGCTTCATCAACAGTAGTAGCCATGAGAGCATAGTTCACATCCTCATCTGAGTGAGAGGTGTCTGCCCAATCTCTGCCTTTAGTGAAGAGTGCCTTCTCAGTTTTACCCTTCTTGCACTCAAGGAGCATAGTGACCCATCTCCTTACACTTGTAGCATTGAATCTCAGACTTGTCTCTTTTCCCAGATTTGGTATCCTTTCTCTCAGATTTGCTGAAATTCTTCCTGTCAGACTTTGAATCATTCTTGGAGAATCTCTTCCCTTTCTTGAAGTTCTTGAATCCCATCTTCTTGAAGGTCTTTACCATCAAAGCAGCCATTTGCATCATTTCCTCATTATCTTCAGAATCAGATGATCCATCTGTGTTTGAGTCAACATCAGAGTTTGATGACTCACTTTCAGAATGAATGACCAAAGCTTTTCCTTTTGCATTCTTCCTTTATGCTTCCTTCTTTGAGGGTTTTTCTTCAACTCTTAGAGCAACAGACTTTGACTTCCTGCCTGATCTTCTGCTTCTCTATTCCATTTCCAGTTCATGAGTCTTGAGCAACCCATAGATCTCATCAATATCAGTATCAGCCATATCATAGTTGTCTCTAATAGTGGTTGTCTTAACATCCCACTTTTCAGGTAGAGAAAGAAGAAACTTGAGATTTGAATCTTCTAGATCATATTCTTTATTAACCAGTGACAGATCATTAAGTAGCTTACAGAATCTGTCAAAGGTTTCTGTCATTGATTCTACAGATTTAGCCTCAAAGTGTTCATACTCCTGTGTGAGTATGTTCCTTCTATTCTTCTTGATTGCAGCAGTTCCATGACATCTAACCTATAGAGCATCCCAGATCTCTTTTGCAGTTTTACAATTGATCACTTTGTTATACATAACATTATCCAATGAACTATGAAGCAGATGTCTAACCTTTGCATCCTTACCAATGGATGAAATGTCCTCAGGAGTCAAATTTTTTTTCTCCTTTGGTATAGATTTAGCTTCCTGTCCAGCAGTAACAACAGATAATTTTGTAGGCTTATGAGGGCCTTCATAAATTCTGATATTCTGGATCTGTAGCCTCCAGAAACATAGCCATTTTCACCTTCCAGGTTGAGTATTCTCCTGGCTTGAAAATAGGAACCCTGATTGTTTCATATCGGCTCACAGTTGCAGGTTGAGCCTTCTCAGCACTAGAGCCTGTTGTTGGAGGAGGAATTTCTGCCATTGATTATAGTTGTGTGTGTGTGGATCTTAAATTGTATTAAATTAACATATTAAGCTCTGATACCAATTGCTAGGTCGAATACACAGATTATAATCAACTAAGTATGAGAGAATAACAATAAGTTCTTAAATAACTTTAAAAACTGTTTGGAATTAACTTCTCTCTCAGTGATGTAAAATATCACAGAGAGCTGCTTAGGTTACAATAAAAAAAATATTGTGTTACACGATCGATACCCTTCTAGGGTTAACCTAACTGTATTTATAAAGATATACATCTACGTACAATCGATAATTGATTCTCCTATAAATCAGCTATACAAATATTATCAATTATGATTACTACACGTCTTTCTAGTCAGCACGACTTCCTTTGACAGCTATCCAATCTTCCAAGATATCGCTTCCATAATTATCTCCAATAATTCTGTTACTGGCCAGCAAACGCTTCTGTTCAACAGAGTTTAGCTGCTTCCTCTCGTCAGCGTATAGCAAACTCTGTCTAGCTTCCAACTAGCAGAGTTTAACTAAACTCTGACTGCTTCCTGTTTCAAGTTAAACTCTGTTTTTCCCTGTAAAACTTAAACACTGATATTAACCATATCAATTATATTTAACAAAAATAATTATAAAATTATTATTTTTGAAGATAAGCCAACCATCATACTCAAACCCATTTGAGTAATATAACAGATTCAACAAATAGCTAAACATTACTTTATAGGACTTTAACCAACTCCACTGGAGATGCTTTCATACTACAAGAAAAAGAAATCATAAATGATCGAAAAAATAGTCGCAATTAGTTCTTGATGGTTGATAACATTGTTAACGATGTTCAAATCGGATGACAATATTGGTTATTTAAAGAACGGATCACTTTTGACCAACGATTCCAAACAACAATGAGTGCCCTTTATGACCAGCTCATGTCAATTGTGACTGAGACAGTTATTACTAATAAAGTGTGGAGAGAAGAGAAAAAAAGTAATATTTGGTTATAATGAAACCTTTTTTCGATTAGAATTTAAGGAGAGCTTATATGGCCAACAATTAAACAATAATATAGGAAATTATCCTATCAAAGAAAACTACTACAATATTGAAACTATCTAATAATAATAATATTGTATAAGTTAACATCCCACACAAACTCACAATGGGTATTCGAGGGTTTCTCAACAAAAAATTGAGTCACGTGTCCAAAAGAATCCAAATTTGCAACCACAAAACAAGAGCATCCAAACAAGCCAAGAAAAGGAATCACGAATCCAAACGAGTCCAATACTTCCAAACGAATCCAGAGTCGCACATAAGCGCAAAACGGAGAAAAAGTAGTATCATGTCAGCCAAGAGTAAACAAAAACAAAAATTACAATTAGTTGTATCCAATCCAAAATCAAAGCTAATAGAAAATCCAAACAACAAGAGAAGAAGAACCATCAATGTCATGCAATAACGAATCGAAACAATTCCAAAATTCAAACGAATCTGAAACTAATGAACAAGATAGAAAGATCCAAACGAACTGCAAACATCGAAAAGAATACCAATATCGAAACCAAAACTGAATCTAAATCCATAAATTGTATCCAAATCTAAAATCAAACCCAATAATCAAGCCAAACAAATTCAAATCCAGATCTAACCTAAAATAAGAATCGAATCCAAACCTAACCAACAAACTTTATCCAAATCTAATCAAACCTAATTTCAAACCAAAACCAATCGAATCCAAATTACAATCGAGAAACCAATTTATAATCTTAAACCGGTAGAGAGAGAGAGAGAGAGAGAGAGAGAGAGAGAGAGAGAGAGAGAGAGAGAGAGAGAGAGAGAGAGAGAGGGGGGGGGGGAGGGTATACAGATGTGCCTAGGGTTATTGCCATCCTTGAACACGAGAAAGAAAGAGAAAAAGAGAAGGTATACAGATGTGCATAGGGCTACTTCCATCATTGAACACGAGAATGAAAGGGCAAGAGAAGAGTTGGGAAAGGGAAAGAAAACCTTACCAACGAACCATTGTCATCATAGAGAGAGAAATAGAAAGTGTGTGTGAGAGTCCCAACCAAAACAAAATGAAACCAAAAAATATCTACTTTTACTCAAGAAAAATCTAACCAATGGGAAGAAAAAGACTAAGGAGGGAAAGAATAATTGGAACGGTGGCTAATGGAAAACAACCAAAGAACTCATATTAATTGATTTGGAGAATAAAATCATGATTACAAGCCTAAATCAATATCATCCAAGAAAAAAAAACACAACCGATTTAAAGAAGAAAACGAGACCAAAAAAAATAATCGAAGCACATGTTAAAATAATAATAATAATCAATCGAACCCAGATCGAATCAACCTAACTTTGATATCATGATAAGGTGTGGAGTGTTGGGTTTCAACCCAATATGATGTTATGGGCTTGGGTTATCCAAGATATATATGGGTAAGATAATAATTGTATGTGTAGACAATTATTATATATGGTATGTCTAGATCACTAAGTTGGGTAATCAGGTGCCAAGAATTAGAAGGCTTGTATAACAAGTATGGCAAGACTTGTAGAACAAGTATAGTAAGTCTTGGTGGCTAAGTTTTGGATGGCTATATATGCAGTCATATTGTATTTGTTTGATAGGGTGAGAATACTTAAGAGATGTAGTCTTAGGTATTGTTTGGGAGATGCTTGAGCATTGTTGGCTCAAGTATCGTGTTTGGGACACCATTAAGGTGTTATTGTTTTGATGTGTTATTGATAATTGTTTGGATTAATAATACAAGTTGGGATGTGGGTATTTCCACGTCAAATATTGTGTGTGTTCTTGTTTTACTTTTACTTATTGATTTGATAGAAGTAGAAGTGATACTTGAATAGTATTTGACCGCGCTTTATTGGATCTTTTTAACTAATCGATTGGTTATGTATGTGCTTTGTATTGGTGGTTTGTGAATCTCGAATTGTGTAAGTCCCCTAACCTAACAAGTGGTATCAAGAGCCAAGGTTCGGGTTCGAGATGGATGAGGTTGAGGGAAAGATCGAGGTTCAATTGGTATGGCAGAGCATGATGAAGGATTTGCTGACAAGGAGACTGCTAAAGCGGGAAGAGACAAAGTTACGTGCGGTATGGATTATTCGGTTTTCCTTGCACCGTGGATCAATCATGATGTTCATGAGGAGTTGATTTCTCAAGAAAGATGTGTTCGGACTCAAGATACAAGAAGATGGAAGAGGTCATCACAATTGTTTCAATGGCTTGATCAACCAGGAGAACTATTTGAATGATACTAGTGGTTTTCTTCAGGAGACCGAAGGATTGTGAAAGCAAGGATCGGGTGACTCAACTTGTGGAAGAGCACTCGTGGTAGTTGATGCACGTGATTTTGTAGATGGATACCGTTATGGTGAAGAACGATGGTTTGGAGTTCACTAAACGGATTTTAGCTACACTCAGTGTTTGGAAGAGCAAGGAGAGGTTCTTGTTCGAGGGGAGGCATTGGCGAATGGACGTCGATGGTTTGATGGTTACCGTTCAATCCAATATGAGTATTAGGTTGAAGGGGAGGATTGTTGGGTTTCAACCCAATATGATGTTATGGGCTTGGGTGGTCCAAGATATATATGGGTAAGATAATAATTGTATGTGTACACAATTATTATATATGGTATGTCTTGATCACTAAGTTGGATAATTAGGTGCCAAGAATTGGAAGGCTTGTATAACAAGTATGGCAAGACTTTTAGAACAAGTATGGTAAGTCTTGGTGGCTAAGTTTTGGATGGCTATATATGCATAGTCGTATTGTATTTGTTTGATAGGGTGAGAATACTTAAGAGATGTAGTCTTAGGTATTGTTTGGGAGATGCTTGAGCATTGTTGGCTAAAGTATCGGGTTTGGGATACCGTTAAGGTGTTATTGTTTTGATGTATTATTGATAATTGTTTAGATTAATAATACAAGTCGGGACGTGGGTGTTTCCACGTCAAATATTGTGTGTGTTCTTGTTTTACTTTTACTTTTTGATTTGATAGAAGTAGAAGTGATACTTGAATAGTATTTGACCGCGCTTTAGTGTATCTTGTCAACTAATCGATTGGTTATGTATGTACTTTGTATCGGTGGTTTATGAATCTCGGATTGTGTAAGTCCCCTAACCTAACATGGAGAGAAGAGAGAACAATAGTATTTTATTATAATGAAACTTTTTTTTCGATTACAATATAAGGAGGGCTTATATCAACAACTAAACAATAATAAAGGAAATTATCGTATCAAAGGAAACTATTACAATACTGAAATAATCCAATAATAATAGCATTATATATGTTAACAATGAGAACTTAATTTTTTAATATTTAGTGCTACAGGTCACACTAATAAGCCACATTAAAGTATTTTCAACCAACTAACCTATGTTGGATGGCAAATGATATGTTTTAAGTGTGGGATCATTTCCAATTAAATTTTGGCAATAAGCTTGTATGGGGTCATTTCTAATCAATTTTTAGTCGTAAATCTACAAAAAAAATTGATCTCTTATGATATTTGTCGTGTAAATAGCAGTTGGGGATCGACAAAAAATTACTGAACAAAAGCAATGAGTAAGTTTCTTAAGCGGAATGATATTTGATAATGATTTGAATTAGGTCACGTTTGCTAAAGGAAATAACTGAAAATGACTTAAATTGTATCGCTTATATTAAAGGAGATGCTTGAAAATTAATTAAACATGACTATGATAAAACTTAATTGGCTAGAAATGGGTTAATCCTTCGGTTATGAAACAACAACTACTAATATAAATCCAATTCCTTCGGATACCAAGAATAAATCACAACAATTTTCAGTTAATGTAAAAAAAATCAAATGACATTTTCATTATAATCCTAGATTAATCAATATTATAATAAATTAAACCTAAAATGAAGATCATAATCAATCAACTCTTGACGATCATATTTATGTTGGTTGTTGTTGTCCTCTCATATTCCAGCACATTTTTTGGACCAATCACATTGGCACACTAATCCACAATGTTGGTAAATGAATTATGAGCGCTTAGCTAGTATTTTCACTCGATTTTATTCCTGTGTTTTGATTATGATGTGAGATAGAGTAACAGAGCTTACGATCGTTGCAATTGACCAACAGTTGGTCAATTTTGATCCTATTTATTCAAACAAAACAGTTGGTAATTAAGTCTGGTCATAATATAGTCCTTCTATTACAAACAAAAATGTGGATTGACAATATTCGGTCAAAAATGACACGACGATCAACTAATATTTGATTGTCACATTTAGGCATTTATCATGTACTTTCATTTATTATAAGATATTTAAAAACTAATATGTTGGTTGAAGTGGATGACGAATACTAATTTATATTTTAAGAATTTTTGCAAAAACAATCAAATCCCTCTCTAAACCACCGACTTAATAGAGAAATACAGATATATTCTTTTCGTCATCCTCCGACAGTAGCATCCCGATCGGAGGTTCCTTTCTTTGGTTATGATATATATATATACCTAAATCTGTGATTTTATCTGATTTTCGTGGGATTATCCTTTTAGATTTCTGTTATTTGATTATTACAGTTCCGCCTCCATAGTTTGTGTCTTGATCTTGGCAGTGTTTCAGGTTTTTGTAAATTTAAAGTAAGAACAGAAAGGTAAAAGCAAGAAGGAAAAATGTAGGAAAACAAAGTTAAAATAAACATTCATATCATTTTATTCATAATCTCAAAGATAGCACTACAATGCTATATAATAATACTAGTAACATGTCTGAGTTTGCTCATTAATGGGCTAGCATAACATGACCCAACTTTAACCCCAGGAACAATTATAAGTTCAGGCCCTACTAGCATCTGGCCCATTCGTGACATACACTCCCTCTTCAAGACAACCTTGTCCTCAAGGATGACGATACGAGAATTCTGTAATTTCTCCATAACTTTGACATATAAACCTTCAAACTCTGTCAAAACAAATGCTCTTGAATAGCTCCTTTCTATTAAGAAAATCCTTGTCCATTTCAATGCTACCTTCTCTCAACACTTTATACTTGTAGGCTTTCAAGATTTGAATCACTTAAACACTCTGAACATTAATTATAACATAGTCAAGTGTCCAATCAGGTTGCTCACACTCCTGAATCTCCATCAAGAACACATGCTTCAAGGTATAAAGCTTCGCATATTGTTGTGAAGCATGTGTATTCAATTTAGTATTTGGAATGCCTTGACTATTCTTTCTATTCTTTATCAGCTGAAACATATATTCAGACTTCTTCTTCATGCTATCTGGTTCACCTTTTTGCTGCACCTTGCTTTTGAATGAATTAACATTTTTTGTGATAAATTCAACCTCAATCTTCACTATCAACATTAAAGAATGAATAGCTGATTTGCCAGTATTATTTCTAGTTACTATAGGAGGTTCAGTTTGGGAAGTCTCAGTACCAATACTCAGCAACCCCATTAGCATATTCTTCATAAATATTGTGTCCCCATAATTTCTCAAATTGTCAGTTAACTTATCCGGTTCATACTGAACAATAATAAATTTCCCTACACCGACATGGACAAGAACTATTACTTCCAATCCACTGTTCGAAGCCATACTAGCATCCAGTTAACCATTTTTTCTAGTAAAATATAATTTGCCCTCACTAAAATTAACTATCTGTCTTGGGGCTTCACTTTCATCATAACTACCTTCGAAATTACTATCACCATTTTTCTCATTTCATATTCCGTCTGAATCGCCATGTAATCGTTCTTCGACATAAGCATAACTGCTTGATTAAGCTCCTTCCCTCCATTTTGTGAGCAAAACTAGAGCAACCAAGCATCTTTTTATTTTACATATTTCTGCTGACAAACCAATAAAAGATGCTATTGTTTTTGCACTAATCACGCAAGCGTACGTGGTCACAAGTAATATAGAATAAAGTTGAGTTCGTTCCCATAGAGATCTGGTTTAGGTTTCATTTTAGTGAATGTACCTATGCAACAATGTATGGTTTTTACTCACTTCTAAGACAATTGATAAAATTGGGTTTCTATAAACCTTCAAACTCTGTCAAAACTAATGCTCTTGAATAACTCATTTCTATTAAGAAAATCCTTGTCCATTTCAACGCTACCTTGTCTCGACACTTTATGCTTGTAGGCTTTCAAGATTTGAATCACTTCAACACTCTGAACATGAATTATAACATAGTCCAGTGTCCAATCAGGTTGCTCACACTCCTGAATCTCCATCAAGAACACATGCTTCAAGGTATAAAGCTTCGCATATCATTGTGAAGCATGTGTATTCGATTTAGTATTTGGAATGCCTTGACTATTCTTTCTATTCTTTATCAGCTGAAACATATATTCAGACTTCTTCTTCATGCTATCTGGTTCACCTTTTTGCTGCACCTTGCTTTTGAATGAATTAACATTTTTTGTGATAAATTCAACCTCAATCTTCACTATCAACATTGAAGAATGAATAGCTAATTTGCCAGTATTATTTCTGGTTACTATAGGAGGTTCAGTCTGGGAAGTCTCAGTACCAATACTCAGCAACCCCATTAGCATATTCTTCATAAATATTGTGTCCCCATAATTTCTCAAATTGTCAGTTAACTTATCCGGTTCATACTGAACAATAATAAATTTCCCTACACCGACATGGACAAGAACTATTACTTCCAATCCACTGTTCGAAGCCATACTAGCATCCAGTTTACCATTTTTTCCAGTAAAATATAATTTGCCCTCACTAAAATCAACTATCTGTCTTGGGGCTTCACTTTCATCATAACTACCTTCGAAATTACTATCACCATTTTTCTCATTTCATATTCCGTCTGAATCGCCATGTAATCATTCTTCGACATAAGCATAACTGCTTGATTAAGCTCCTTCCCTCCCTTTTGTGAGCAAAACTAGAGCAACCAAGCATCTTTTTATTTTACATATTTCTGCTGACAAACCAATAAAAGATGCTATTGTTTTTGCACTAATCACGCAAGCGTACGTGGTCACAAGTAATATAGAATAATGTTGAGTTCGTTCCCATAGAGATCTGGTTTAGGTTTCATTTTAGTGAATGTACCTATGCAACAATGTATGGTTTTTACTCACTTCTAAGACAATTGATAAAATTGGGTTTCTATAAACCTTCAAACTCTGTCAAAACTAATGCTCTTGAATAACTCCTTTCTATTAAGAAAATCCTTGTCCATTTCAACGCTACCTTGTCTCGACACTTTATGCTTGTAGGCTTTCAAGATTTGAATCACTTCAACACTCTGAACATGAATTATAACATAGTCCAGTGTCCAATCAGGTTGCTCACACTCCTGAATCTCCATCAAGAACACATGCTTCAAGGTATAAAGCTTCGCATATCGTTGTGAAGCATGTGTATTCGATTTAGTATTTGGAATGCCTTGACTATTCTTTCTATTCTTTATCAGCTGAAACATATATTCAGACTTCTTCTTCATGCTATCTGGTTCACCTTTTTGCTGCACCTTGCTTTTGAATGAATTAACATTTTTTGTGATAAATTCAACCTCAATCTTCACTATCAACATTGAAGAATGAATAGCTAATTTGCCAGTATTATTTCTGGTTACTATAGGAGGTTCAGTCTGGGAAGTCACAGTACCAATACTCAGCAACCCCATTAGCATATTCTTCATAAATATTGTGTCCCCATAATTTCTCAAATTGTCAGTTAACTTATCCGGTTCATACTGAACAATAATAAATTTCCCTACACCGACATGGACAAGAACTATTACTTCCAATCCACTGTTCGAAGCCATACTAGCATCCAGTTTACCATTTTTTCCAGTAAAATATAATTTGCCCTCACTAAAATCAACTATCTGTCTTGGGGCTTGTAAGAACCCCAAATTTTGGATATAATTAAAACTTTTTATTAAGTAATAATAAAATGAGGAACAATGATTGTAATGAATGGATATTACTTTGGACAATGATCTTGATGCATTGGTATATTGTCAGAATAGAGTAATTCGATGGTTGAGGACCTAGATAAGAATAATCTACCATCCAGGAAGGAGCTAATGGATCCTTGAAGGGAAATGAGTACGTGCATAGTGTTTCCCGTACGTGCATAGTATTTCCCGTACGTGCATAGTGTTTCCTGTACGTGCATAGTGATTTTGTGGATGTATAGTGATTTTTGAGGTTTAAGAAATTTTTCATGCCACCTATGTACGAGACATGGTATGATATTTCGAAGTCATATTAGTAATCTACAAGGTAAATAAGTGTATGTAAACGCGATCGGAATTCAGAAATTCCAAACTCTATTTTTATGGAAAATTGGATCGAGCAGTGAAGAGCATGTCAATGCGAACAAGAAAAGAGAATTATTATATCAAGGATTTTATTTTTATTAAATACGATTTAAGGGTTTAGAACAAAAACCTTCGAGTTAGAAAAACGAGCGTTCTAGAAATCGCTAGAATTTTTAAAACGAGATTAAGCGATCAAACAAACGCTTAATGAGCTTTAAAATACAACACAACACAGATATATTACATGCAAGATCAGCTCATGCAAGTCATAAGAGGATTAAGTGTGAAACAAATCAAGAACAAGTGGATTCATGAGGTGTTTGATCAAGAACAAGCCAACAATGCACCTTGTTACTCTTTTTCTTTCTAACCACAAATCTTTGGCACATGGATTGAGGGGTGACAAGGCTGGTTACATCTGATCCTTGGCAAGGGAAATATCATAGAAACATATCATTTATCAATTGAAACAAAGTGGGAGAGAAAAGCCAAGCAACTCCATCTCTCTCCATTTTCTTCAAACTGCCCAGCAAGAACCACCATGAAATAAAAATTCATATCTCCACTTCTACCCATTCATAGATCACCAAATTTTAACCATAGCTTCCTCAATATATGTAGAGTATTCGTTCAAAATTTCATAATTTTTGAAGATCGTTTGGATAGGTAAATAAATTCAAGAAAATCACCCTGTTTTTCCCCTCAAGAAACAAGACTTCGAATTTTTGGAATTTTTAGATTTCCAAACCAAGCTTCCACTCCTTGTTTGATCATCAAATTTTTATGGTGAGTCCTATATTTCATAAAAGCAATCTCCTAAAAATTTCAAGTCCAAACTCCTTTGTTTCCATTTTCAAAAAAATCATGAAAGAGGAGGATGAATAGTGTTTCATGAACTAATCTTTGATTTTTTTTGTTTTCATGGTTGATCTTAGCTACCCTAAGGCTATCCAAGGACTATAACAAGCTTTGTAAGGCTAGTACATACTCTCAAGAAGGTATAACACTCTTGAAACCCTAGATCAACTGTAACACCCCCAAATTCCCTACCGGAATCTAGGTTGTCACACCTCTTGCGGAATATACAATCACCTGCTCATAATATAATCTACAACAATATTCTTAATAGACTCCACAATTACTCCACGGGTTATAGTCTTAGAACAAGCATTCCATAAATCAAAGGTTAATACAACACGAGTTCATCTACTAGAATTTCTGAATGTTATTACAATTCCAAAATACTAGATAACAAAATACTAAACCACTACTCTTCAGCTTCCACCTTACTTAGATACTACAAGGCCACCGCGCTGAATCAGTAGTTCGTCGCTTTCCCCTTGCCTCGATTGGCCATACTTGAGTTAGCCCTGGATGCCGCTGCTTAACAATATATAAAATAACAAGAATGAGCCAAAGAATGCCCAGCAAGGTTATAACTATCCCCTATTCCCAACAATTCACACAAAATATTACTAAACCGCTCTACAAAAACTTTTCCCCTCATACGGATATATATTTATTTTGAAAAGAGATTTATCTCGGAATTTTAATACCCAAATGATGGAATAAATACATCTCAATAACTTCTCCATATTACTCAATGGTAACATGATAATTGCTCAAACTCCTCAATATAATAATATAATATAATAATTTCTTAGATCGATACCCTAGTTAATCCGAACCACAAAGGCATCGGTTAATAGCTAGAGAATCAATGATTGGACTTTTCCTCGAACGCTGCATCAAGTAATGGATGATCAATCCATTGTCACATCTCAATTTTTCTATCGATAGAAAGGACAGTCGACGTCTCGAACCATCCAATAATATTCCTCATAAGGATGAGTCGACAGACTCGGACCCTCACCCTTAGTTGGGCCGGTGCGTTACTCCGGTCACTTTCATCAATTTATGTGCCGAGCCGGCCCTGTCCCGGTCTCGTACGCACTTTCATCGATTTATGTGCTGAGCCGGCCCTGTCCCGGTCTCTTACGCACTTTCAGTCCAGGATATTAGGTGTCGGAATCTTCGATCACCTTTAACAACAAATAGCTTAGGCGTCACGGTGAAATAACACGTGCACCTTTATTTATTTTGAAACGAATTAATACTCCAATATCGTTCAGAAACAATGAACGATATACACCTCCAATAATTTGGTTCTCCTTCCGAATGAGTGGAGGAAAATATTTATGAAAGATTGTTCTGACTATGAATCCAGAATGAAGGACCCATGTCAGTATATATAAATATATACATAACTCCACCCTTAAATAACAGTAAATATATAGTATGAAGATATTATTAATACGCCTTTATTATCTCCTCTTCGAGTACGAATGAAGTAACTCGATAAATGTCCCACAATACGGACCATCTCATGAACTAAAATAGAACATCTAGCATAATAATATTATTCAAGTAACAGCTCAAAAATAATATATATATATATATATATATATATATATATATATATATATATATATTGCAAGAAGAAAACATCTCTAAAAGTAATCACCTCGATAGAATAATTTGTAAATCAACATTGATATTTCTCCGGACAAAGTTGTTTTAAGAAAACATTTTTTTGAAAATAATATTCTTCTAATTAAATAAATCTAATTAGACGAATAAGGTTCATTTAATCAGTAAATGCTACCCAAGTATCTACTTGATTAATAAACGCTAGATTATTGGTGATGTTTCCTTTAGGTTCATTATTGCGAAATTCTTTAAAATCTTTGTCCGGGTTTTTGAAGAAAATCCAACTCCTCACTACTTCGTATTCACTATTTACTCCTCATGTTACATCATCTAAAGGGAAACGTAAGTTACTCCTAACCATACTTCCCTTATCTCCTCAATATAATAATTCACATATAACTACCATTACGAACATTTTATAACACAAAACATCTCTACTCTGAATGATAGAGTAAGAGTTAGTATACTTGCCTGGTACTCCTGATGCAGTAACGGCTGGTAGCGGGGTCCGACAATCTAAATAAAGTCAAGAAAACATGCTATTAATCCCCTATACAATCCAATAATAGTCCAACACTTAGACACTTAAGTCAATCAAAACAAAGCACTAAGGGGTCCCTCTAGACTCGTCTAAGTCCATGTTATACTTAACCATTTTTAACCTCGTTCTTTACACCAATATGTTGCCTTGATAATTCTTAACAAGTTTCATGTTTTAGTCGACTCGAAATTCCTCTTTTAACTCAGCCAAAGCGGATGGTCAAGTAGCACCTCTAGAGTTGACTTTCCTGAGATTCACTATTCCGTGACTCGCACTCCAACACTTTTAATAAATCACCGGGAATGTATTTAAATACGAAACCACCTCTAAAATCACCTTTGGTATTTGTAATATTTATCATAAAAGTTTCGATTCAAATCTACGGGTCTAGGCAGGGGAATTGTATTTTTGAAGTTCAGTCAACTACGGGTTTTACTATTTGCACCTCTTTCACTAAAATGTTCATAACTCGATAACCGTTAACCCAAATGACGCACCGTTTTCGCGTACACGATCTAGGGAATGTCTAGAAGGTAACTAACTCAAAACTTGGCTCTGGTCAGAAGGCTCATTTTTCGGAATTTTCAAAACAGGGCAGTGGCTATGCAGTGAGTCTTATGGTCTTTCTAAGGGGTTTTCCACTTGCGCAATCTCGGCTTACGCCCTTTTTATAAAATCGAAAAATAATCTTTTTAACTCGAAACCTTCGTACAAACCTTTCTAACTGACCTTAGTATTTATCCTCAAAATATCATACTCCAATTCAATTTTTAAGGGTCTCAAACTTAACCTCAAAGTTGATACATTTCTGCGACATGGTTTCTCGAATCGCTTTCACTAAAACGGTCATTACTCACAAACCGTAAACTCTTTTGACACGATTCTTGCGGCCACATAAACTAGAATCCAAAACCTACCCAATATGGTCAGTGGTTGCAATTTAAACATGTTTAAGGACTCGGGTAGCTACTGTCAACATTGTTCAAGAAATTTGGGCATTATAACGGCTCTAAATCGAACATTACCATTTTTGTAACTCCTCAATCAAGCCATACAAGGCAACCCAAACTCTAATATTACACACCAACACTCATACTAGGCCTCTAAGGGCAGTGGTAAGGTCCAATGACCACCACTCAACATATACACCTCAAAACAAAGCTAAACAATCATATAAATTCTTAACATGAACTAATCTTTACACTAGCATCAAAACTTCACCAAAACTCATATATATAAAAGGTAAAGTTGAGGTTTATACCTTTCTTGATACTCTCACAACACTAACAAAGCTCTGTACACCTTATAATAGCCTTGGGTAGTCTTAAGCTTGCTAAATCAACCAAAGAAATCAAAGAAATCAAGATTAGTTTATGAAGGTTACTATTCACCCTCCACTTTGAGGATTTATTTGAAAATGGAAACAAAGGAGTTTGAAGCTAAAACTCTTAGGAGATCATTTATATGAAATATAGGACTTACCATAAAAGTTTCAAGATCAAATGATGGTTGGAAGTTGGATTTTGAAATCTCAAAACTTCAAAAATTCGAAGTGGGTTCTTCAAGGGGAAAAACAGAGCGATTTTCTCGAATTTATTTGACCACTCAAACGATCTTCAAAAATTATGAAATTAAATCCACAACTTCATCTTGATGTGCAGAAGCTTCGTGAATTTTTTCATAATTTTTAAATGAGTAGAACTGGGTGAAAAAAAATCGGAAAGATCCCTGCTCTGAAAAATCTGATCTGCTGGAAAATGGGGAAGGAAAGAGAGAAAAGTGTTTGGCTTGCTTGGTTGATATTTTTGGTGTTAGAAATGAATTATTAGGCTTGTAAGTAATGTATATCAGCTGTGCTACTCTTCATATTCTCCTTCCACACAAGTGTCAAGTAATGGGAGAGTTTAGGTGTTTTATTTGCATGGTTTTAACAAGAACACCTCACCTTGTACTATTCATAATCCACTTGCATCTTGTTTGGTTTCACACTACTTCTATTGATTTGTTGCACTTAATAATCTTGCATGGTATTTAATCTTGTCATGTGTTCAATCTATAATCCAATATTAAATCCAACATTCCTTGTTTATTCTCTCTTTATCTCTGGAAACGTCCTCCCGATTTTCTCAAGTATTCTCTATTCCTCACCTCTAGGGTTTCATCCTCAATCCCATTTTCCTCTCATAATATATATCCCTCCTTGGACTTCTCATATCCAATATCCTCAATTAATAATCCAATTATTATATCCCTGACTCCTCTGTCAAAATTGGAATAAAATAAAGTTTGGATTCTCTGAATTCCGATCGTCTTTACATACACTTATTTACTCCATGGGTCACTAGTACGACTTCGGAATATCCATTCTACGTCTCGTACATAGGTGACATGAAAACTTTTCCTAATCCTCAAAATTATTATTCATCCACCAAATTACTATTCACGTATGACAACACTATTCACGTATATACCTATTCTTAATAATAAAAGTTTTAATTCTACCGAAAATTTGGGTTCTTACAATCTTCCCTCCTTAAAAGGATTCCGTCCTCGGAATCAACGCAGGTAACAACTAAGGTTAATTGTCTCGTACTCTACTAGTCAATATATTCGCCTTACCCGTACTATGCTTTCTACTTCCAGTTATACATTCTCATATTATAACGCTATTCCATCTCCGATAACCCTCTTATTCCTTAACATGCCTCTATTTTTACACTAACTCATCATTAATCTATGCATTCCCAAAATTTAAGAAACTGTGTACCTGGCGCCTCGTTCCTCTCCTTTAAGCCATCGGCCAATGTCATATTAAAAACTCTAGCGGTTTGTCGGTTGCTATTAACTCCACTGCTTTGTCGCGATGTCGCGGGTCCAGCTGTCGACACTCTACAATCTCTAGAGATGTGGCCCTCCTTTCCACATTTGAAGCAAACCACTCCCCTCCTGGGACAATTCATCTTCTGATGCCCCTCCTGACCACAGTTATAACACTTAACTTGGTTGCAAACTCCCAGATGCTTCTTTCCACACACCTCACAGTCCGGCAGCGGTGGTCCTGACTGCCTAAACTGGCTCCCATTTCCTTGTTGTCCCACTTGTACACTAGCCATACTTTCTGCTGGGTTAAACCCCCCGGACCTCCCAGCCTTAAATCCAGACCTCCTACCATACTGGTTCTGAAATGCTCCACTGGCCTGACTTCCTCCCCAACTCTCCGCTTTTCTCTTCTTCCCTTCATTCTCCTTGGGATCAAAATTACTCCCTGCTTCTACCACTTCTGCCTTGTTCACCACCTTAACATACTCAGTAAGCTCAAAAACAGCTACTCTAGTTTGTATCCACGGTTTCAACCCATGCTGAAACCTCCTCGCCTTCTTCTTGTCGGTATCCACGAAATGTGGTACAAACCTAGCTAGCTCCGTAAACTCCTTCTCATACTCAGCTACTGTCTTATTATTCTGTTTCAGCTCCAAAAACTTTATCTCCATCCTGCCCTCCATATGCTCAGGAAAGTACTTCTCCAAAAACAACTCAGTGAATCTCGCCCAGGTTACTACCCCTTCAGGTTCCATTGCTTCCTTAGACTCCCACCAATAATTTGCCTCCTCTTTCAGCAAATAGGTGGCAAAGATCGTCTTCTGCGCATCTTCCACTCCTATAATCTTAAAGGATTTCTCCATCTCTTTCAGCCATGACCTCGCCTCTACTGGTTCACCGAACCCCTTAAACTCAGGTGGTTGGATTGACTTAAAAGCCTTGAAAGCTGCTGCAGTCTGGTTCCCTACATTAGGTCTAGGATCCTGGTGGCCACGGTCTAGGGTTTGCCTCAACAAATCCAAAAGTTGGTTCATTCCTTGCTGGTTCTGGTTGTTATTCTGGTTATCTCCTTGGTTGTTATCTCCTCCTGTATTTCCTCCACCTCCAATTGATTCTTCATCAGGGTTAGCCCTCGCGTTCCTTCTAGGCGGCATTCTCCTATAATAAAAGAAAACTTAATAAATCAGTCGGTTCGATGAAACTACATACTCATGAAACACTTATTTACGAAGCAAACAGTATATACACATGCACATAAATATATATAAATGCATTTGCAACTACACATATATATATCTACGGATCCATATAACTTTTAACTCCTTCAATAATCATGGATACACATTTTTCTCGTCCCAACTGATTCTACTACTGGTCTGGGCCATCATGCCTCTACCCTAACTACCCCTTAAGGTTCTACTACCGAACTTCCATCTCGGTCTCTCGGTTTCTAAAACTCTTGTTCTAAGGTTTATAACCTATCGCTCTGATACCATTACTGTAACACCCCCAAATTCCCTACCGGAATCTAGGTTGTCACACCTCTTGCGGAATATACAATCACCTGCTCATAATATAATCTACAACAATATTCTTAATAGACTCCACAATTACTCCACGGGTTATAGTCTTAGAACAAGCATTCCATAAATCAAAGGTTAATACAACACGAGTTCATCTACTAGAATTTCTGAATGTTATTACAATTCCAAAATACTAGATAACAAAATACTAAACCACTACTCTTCAGCTTCCACCTTACTTAGATACTACAAGGCCACCGCGCTGAATCAGTAGTTCGTCGCTTTCCCCTTGCCTCGATTGGCCATACTTGAGTTAGCCCTGGATGCCGCTGCTTAACAATATATAAAATAACAAGAATGAGCCAAAGAATGCCCAGCAAGGTTATAACTATCCCCTATTCCCAACAATTCACACAAAATATTACTAAACCGCTCTACAAAAACTTTTCCCCTCATACGGATATATATTTATTTTGAAAAGAGATTTATCTCGGAATTTTAATACCCAAATGATGGAATAAATACATCTCAATAACTTCTCCATATTACTCAATGGTAACATGATAATTGCTCAAACTCCTCAATATAATAATATAATATAATAATTTCTTAGATCGATACCCTAGTTAATCCGAACCACAAAGGCATCGGTTAATAGCTAGAGAATCAATGATTGGACTTTTCCTCGAACGCTGCATCAAGTAATGGATGATCAATCCATTGTCACATCTCAATTTTTCTATCGATAGAAAGGACAGTCGACGTCTCGAACCATCCAATAATATTCCTCATAAGGATGAGTCGACAGACTCGGACCCTCACCCTTAGTTGGGCCGGTGCGTTACTCCGGTCACTTTCATCAATTTATGTGCCGAGCCGGCCCTGTCCCGGTCTCGTACGCACTTTCATCGATTTATGTGCTGAGCCGGCCCTGTCCCGGTCTCTTACGCACTTTCAGTCCAGGATATTAGGTGTCGGAATCTTCGATCACCTTTAACAACAAATAGCTTAGGCGTCACGGTGAAATAACACGTGCACCTTTATTTATTTTGAAACGAATTAATACTCCAATATCGTTCAGAAACAATGAACGATATACACCTCCAATAATTTGGTTCTCCTTCCGAATGAGTGGAGGAAAATATTTATGAAAGATTGTTCTGACTATGAATCCAGAATGAAGGACCCATGTCAGTATATATAAATATATACATAACTCCACCCTTAAATAACAGTAAATATATAGTATGAAGATATTATTAATACGCCTTTATTATCTCCTCTTCGAGTACGAATGAAGTAACTCGATAAATGTCCCACAATACGGACCATCTCATGAACTAAAATAGAACATCTAGCATAATAATATTATTCAAGTAACAGCTCAAAAATAATATATATATATATATATATATATATATATATATATATATATATATTGCAAGAAGAAAACATCTCTAAAAGTAATCACCTCGATAGAATAATTTGTAAATCAACATTGATATTTCTCCGGACAAAGTTGTTTTAAGAAAACATTTTTTTGAAAATAATATTCTTCTAATTAAATAAATCTAATTAGACGAATAAGGTTCATTTAATCAGTAAATGCTACCCAAGTATCTACTTGATTAATAAACGCTAGATTATTGGTGATGTTTCCTTTAGGTTCATTATTGCGAAATTCTTTAAAATCTTTGTCCGGGTTTTTGAAGAAAATCCAACTCCTCACTACTTCGTATTCACTATTTACTCCTCATGTTACATCATCTAAAGGGAAACGTAAGTTACTCCTAACCATACTTCCCTTATCTCCTCAATATAATAATTCACATATAACTACCATTACGAACATTTTATAACACAAAACATCTCTACTCTGAATGATAGAGTAAGAGTTAGTATACTTGCCTGGTACTCCTGATGCAGTAACGGCTGGTAGCGGGGTCCGACAATCTAAATAAAGTCAAGAAAACATGCTATTAATCCCCTATACAATCCAATAATAGTCCAACACTTAGACACTTAAGTCAATCAAAACAAAGCACTAAGGGGTCCCTCTAGACTCGTCTAAGTCCATGTTATACTTAACCATTTTTAACCTCGTTCTTTACACCAATATGTTGCCTTGATAATTCTTAACAAGTTTCATGTTTTAGTCGACTCGAAATTCCTCTTTTAACTCAGCCAAAGCGGATGGTCAAGTAGCACCTCTAGAGTTGACTTTCCTGAGATTCACTATTCCGTGACTCGCACTCCAACACTTTTAATAAATCACCGGGAATGTATTTAAATACGAAACCACCTCTAAAATCACCTTTGGTATTTGTAATATTTATCATAAAAGTTTCGATTCAAATCTACGGGTCTAGGCAGGGGAATTGTATTTTTGAAGTTCAGTCAACTACGGGTTTTACTATTTGCACCTCTTTCACTAAAATGTTCATAACTCGATAACCGTTAACCCAAATGACGCACCGTTTTCGCGTACACGATCTAGGGAATGTCTAGAAGGTAACTAACTCAAAACTTGGCTCTGGTCAGAAGGCTCATTTTTCGGAATTTTCAAAACAGGGCAGTGGCTATGCAGTGAGTCTTATGGTCTTTCTAAGGGGTTTTCCACTTGCGCAATCTCGGCTTACGCCCTTTTTATAAAATCGAAAAATAATCTTTTTAACTCGAAACCTTCGTACAAACCTTTCTAACTGACCTTAGTATTTATCCTCAAAATATCATACTCCAATTCAATTTTTAAGGGTCTCAAACTTAACCTCAAAGTTGATACATTTCTGCGACATGGTTTCTCGAATCGCTTTCACTAAAACGGTCATTACTCACAAACCGTAAACTCTTTTGACACGATTCTTGCGGCCACATAAACTAGAATCCAAAACCTACCCAATATGGTCAGTGGTTGCAATTTAAACATGTTTAAGGACTCGGGTAGCTACTGTCAACATTGTTCAAGAAATTTGGGCATTATAACGGCTCTAAATCGAACATTACCATTTTTGTAACTCCTCAATCAAGCCATACAAGGCAACCCAAACTCTAATATTACACACCAACACTCATACTAGGCCTCTAAGGGCAGTGGTAAGGTCCAATGACCACCACTCAACATATACACCTCAAAACAAAGCTAAACAATCATATAAATTCTTAACATGAACTAATCTTTACACTAGCATCAAAACTTCACCAAAACTCATATATATAAAAGGTAAAGTTGAGGTTTATACCTTTCTTGATACTCTCACAACACTAACAAAGCTCTGTACACCTTATAATAGCCTTGGGTAGTCTTAAGCTTGCTAAATCAACCAAAGAAATCAAAGAAATCAAGATTAGTTTATGAAGGTTACTATTCACCCTCCACTTTGAGGATTTATTTGAAAATGGAAACAAAGGAGTTTGAAGCTAAAACTCTTAGGAGATCATTTATATGAAATATAGGACTTACCATAAAAGTTTCAAGATCAAATGATGGTTGGAAGTTGGATTTTGAAATCTCAAAACTTCAAAAATTCGAAGTGGGTTCTTCAAGGGGAAAAACAGAGCGATTTTCTCGAATTTATTTGACCACTCAAACGATCTTCAAAAATTATGAAATTAAATCCACAACTTCATCTTGATGTGCAGAAGCTTCGTGAATTTTTTCATAATTTTTAAATGAGTAGAACTGGGTGAAAAAAAATCGGAAAGATCCCTGCTCTGAAAAATCTGATCTGCTGGAAAATGGGGAAGGAAAGAGAGAAAAGTGTTTGGCTTGCTTGGTTGATATTTTTGGTGTTAGAAATGAATTATTAGGCTTGTAAGTAATGTATATCAGCTGTGCTACTCTTCATATTCTCCTTCCACACAAGTGTCAAGTAATGGGAGAGTTTAGGTGTTTTATTTGCATGGTTTTAACAAGAACACCTCACCTTGTACTATTCATAATCCACTTGCATCTTGTTTGGTTTCACACTACTTCTATTGATTTGTTGCACTTAATAATCTTGCATGGTATTTAATCTTGTCATGTGTTCAATCTATAATCCAATATTAAATCCAACATTCCTTGTTTATTCTCTCTTTATCTCTGGAAACGTCCTCCCGATTTTCTCAAGTATTCTCTATTCCTCACCTCTAGGGTTTCATCCTCAATCCCATTTTCCTCTCATAATATATATCCCTCCTTGGACTTCTCATATCCAATATCCTCAATTAATAATCCAATTATTATATCCCTGACTCCTCTGTCAAAATTGGAATAAAATAAAGTTTGGATTCTCTGAATTCCGATCGTCTTTACATACACTTATTTACTCCATGGGTCACTAGTACGACTTCGGAATATCCATTCTACGTCTCGTACATAGGTGACATGAAAACTTTTCCTAATCCTCAAAATTATTATTCATCCACCAAATTACTATTCACGTATGACAACACTATTCACGTATATACCTATTCTTAATAATAAAAGTTTTAATTCTACCGAAAATTTGGGTTCTTACATCAACTTTAAGTTTATGGATGTTTTTGATGAGCTAAGCTTGGTTATGATGTTAGCATGATTATAAGCATAATTAGTAAGTGATTTAGTTGAGCAAGAAAGCATGTTAATTATTGTGGTAAACTGGTATGATCTGGACTTGATGATGTTCATAATCATGTGATAAGTTGTGTGGATGCCCGGTGTGGCTTGGTTGGATTGTTATAATTTTTGGAACGTTCGATATATAGCCGTCGTAATGCCGAAATTTCGTTAACCTTAAGAAAAACAACTTGGACAGTAGATGTAAATCACTGCCTAGCTTTGTAATCTGCCATGATAGGATAGGTAATGTTCTAAGCTTCGTTTTGATATAAAGATCACGTGAAACGGACTTACGGTTTAGGATTTATGACCAAATTACTAAAAGTAGTTCGAATCCGTAAACGAAAGTTCATAACTGTAATTGAACCCTCGTAAACTATGTAACGTCATGCTGAATCTTGGTAAATAAATACTAGAGGTAAAAAGGAAGGCGTGAAAGAAAACCGTATGTCAAAAGGATCATTTTTCGATTTATTAAAAATGTTCGAGTCGAGGTTAAACGCGAACGAACCCCTAAAAGACGACTCTTTTATAACTTCGGTAAAACACTTAGAAAACGGACGATAAAACTCGGAGTATAGTATTGGTTCGTAACGATCGACTTTAGAACTCATATGACTTAAGTATGTCCCAAGTATAAGTACAATGACATGTCGTATTAACGAACGAATGTCGGGTCGGATCAGTGATAATAAGTAATCCACTAAAGGGGCTATAACGAGATAACTCGAGAACGTGTTTCGATTTAAGTATAACTTAACTTTTAATATGTTAAGTGATTAATCCCGAATGCCTTGGCTATTTATAGATCACCAAGCTGAACCGGGACCCGCTACCACTACCCCTTACCGTACTCGACTACCAGGCAAGTTTCAATTCCCTTCTTTTAGGCTGTTGTTGTGATTGAATAAATATATATATATGATTGCTGATATACATATGCCATTGCATGCATGCCTACTTTCAAGTTGAATTGATATACTTGTTCCCTGAATGTTATTGTTGGCTTATAAGCTAGATGGTTATACATCAGTTATAAGCCGGTTATTGTAAGACCCTCATAGAAGGGTGTATACATCTTATTCATCAAAAATAGACCGGGAGTCAATATTCCTTGATATATCGAGATTACCTCGGAGGAAAATATTTAAGTAAATATTTTCCATTATTCAGGCGACGAATATTATTTGAATATTCGTTCGAGATTATTTATTTAATGATCCTTACTTCAAATAATTATTTGAACGTAATCATTCGACGAATAATATTTGTCAATATTCATTCAGAGTCGAATTGATTATCGAATATTATTTCGAATATTCTTCTAAAGATGAGACTACTAAATGAATATTATTTGGATATTCTTTTAGAATATTATTTTATTAAATAAATATTACTTTTGAATATTCATTTAAGATATTAAATACTTGATGAATATTATTTTAATATTCATCTGAAGCTTGATTTAATTATCGAATATTATCTCGAATATTCCTTAAAGCTTGGATTACTAAATGAATATTACTTGATATTCATTTAGAATATTATTCATTAAATGAATATTACTTTATCAATATTCATTTAAATTCCTAATTAATTATGAATATTATTTTGAATATTCATCAGGGTTCTATTTAATCACCGAATATTATTTTAAATATTTTAAATATTCCTTTCAGGACTTATTAAGTAATGAATATTACTTTGAATATTCATTTGATTATTTAATTATGCAATAAATATTCTCCTGATATTTCTTCAGGGATTATTTTGAGAAATACTCTGATTAAAGATATTCTTTCATATTCCCAAATACTCCTTAAATATTTTAACTCAATAAATATTCTCTGAATATTTATTCCATACTTAGAATAACCTCGATAAGGTTTATCTTCTTCGATTATTACAGAAAATATTTCGGAGTCATATTATTATTAATCTTATATCAAGAAAGGTTCTCAGACATCATTCTTCTTTGAGTCTATCCCCTTAATAATAAGGGAACCTTACTTGGAAAATGTTATTTATCTTGTCGACTTCCCGGTCATAAAGTATTCCCTTCACCCGCAACTCGGGTGCTGTTGACTTATTAAGTCGTTGCTTACCTTCTCATCTTTCGAGGGGTAAGATTACTGGAACAAGTTGATATCCGTTACCAAGTAATAGCTTGGGAGTTATTGGTAAATTTTCCTTTCCAACTAGATACGACTACTTTGTGGAGTCTTATCAACAAGTATTATACTTGGGGAAAGGGGGACGAACGTTATATTCAGAATCATGAATTCTATTTGAACTAGGAGTCGTGTAAGAGGCCGAGTAGCGCCGGTCCATCCCCTTGGCCCAACCGTTGGCCGGGGAGAGCTAGCAAGGCGGTATACAAGTAAAGCCGTCAGTTCTTCCTTCTACCGGTAGTAAATCTAAATTGAGCTGTACGATCTCGACTGATCATCAAGATTGGAACAGCGGGTGCGGTGAATACTCCATCATTGGTTCATCATCCAAATTCATTTATTTCCTGCAACATGATTACTGTTGGCAGAGTTGGAAAAGAGTCATAACTGGAATTGCAACCTTTTTCTTGCAAGTTCCTCTTCTTAATAACAATAAGAATATCTCGCTTACTTTGATGTAGCAGATATTTCTTCAAACAAATACTTTAAGTTACCTTGTAACTTCATCGTTCATATTATACTGGCATCATTTCCGTAAATGCATGGCATATGGTTTGAAAGATACTTTTGAACTGTTATACATTATTGTTCAGTTATATATTATTGTTGGTGGGCTATTGCTCACCCTTGCTTTATTATTATATCACAACAACAGTTAGACCAGATGACTCGCACAAGGCGCACTCGACGCGGGCGAGGACGATGAGACTACCAGAGCTGTAGAAGAAGCTATTGGTAGGGTATATTTATTCTTTCAGTACCAAGAATATAGTCTAGTATGACTTATGTAAATGGATGGCAAAGGGTATGTATTTATATTGAAATCCTTTTGGATTGTAAGAACTCATAATGTGATTAATAAAAATTTGATTGTTACTCTGATTTCATCTCTGGGACTATAACGGGTGTGTTTTATATTGTTGTGTTGGGTCATAGAGACGTAATTTATTTTATGTTAAGGAAAGTTTAATTGTTATGGACAGAATTGGAAACCGTAACCACCGGATCCCGGACCCCGGATCTGGGGGTGTTACAGAAGTGGTATCAGAGCGTACGTTATAAACCCCAGAGATGAGGCGACGTTAAAACAATAAATTCATTAAGATAATAAGAACTCTTGCCAAGTTCATAGTCGGACTACTTAATGTAGTGATGACATATAAAACCCTTATGGGAACTCTTAAGTATCGTGATAGTAACTTAGCTCGATATCGTATTGACGAGTAAGGCGACAGACCTTGAGGCATACGAGCAGCAGCGCGATGATGCTTTGTATACTGAAGATCAGCGGGTAATTCGATGAAGTACCCTATTTGGAGACCCGGAAGAGGTTCCAGTAGATAAGGAAAAGTCCTGTTAGGATAAAGAGCTTACCCTTGAGGAATGAGGGTTGCAGCCAGAAAAACTGTGATGATTAAAGTATAGTGCTCAGAAAAGGGAGCATAAAGAACTGAGTTATTAGCAAGAGAACTGAAGATTCATGTTGGATTCATAGCCGGACTACCAGATGTAGTACCAGCAAGAAAGAAGGATTGGAAGAATTACTTGAGATCTTATACGGAAATAGATGAGAATCCTTAGAGATTTTCATCTTAACAAAGAAAGAGCTAGAGGGATGTATGATTATCAAATACATCGATTTAGGGCGAGGAGCAGAGTCCCTAGGAATAGTTGAGAAGGAGGCAGTAAGTGCCATATCATTTGATAAATGAATTAGTATGAATATGGTCAGTAATAATTCGCCATGAGAAGGCAGATGTCATAGGTTGTAATTTATGGAACCAAATTGAGGTTGATGAAATTGTTTTATTCAGGAAAATGTCCATTTTATGAATGAATCAGTTAGAAAGTAAAGACATTGGGAAGTGACAGCATGATTGGGTAAAATTATATAAGGAAGTAGTAAGCAAGACAATGATCTCAGAACCTACCGGAAGATAAGACCAGTGAGTCAAGATGAACTCGTAATGAGACTACTGCCAGAGACTGAGTACAGAGTTAATTCAACTCAGTTAAATGATGAACCAGAAACGTTAGATGCATGTGATTCAGAGGAATATTAAATTCCTTCTTCTCTTTGAATGGATTATAATAGTTACCTTAAGTTTACTCCGACACGGAATTATAATAGATCAAGTAATATGATCAGCAGATAAAGAGAAAAATGTGAGAAAATCCTCCTGGAGCAAAAAGGTGAAATTGGTAATGACCAAGAGCTGGCATTGCTTAATGGAAAAAAAAGGAGACTTTGTGCTTCCAATGACGCTTCGCATAAAGGGTTAGGTAGACCGACATTTAGTAGTATTGAATATCAGGACGTTGTGACAGGTTTCAGTTTGAAACTATTGATTCCCTTCTAAGGGATGTATATAATTGATTCCTCTCCAGTGGGTAAACTTCCAATCCGATGATGATTATTTCGTTAACTATGACTGCTTATGATTCCACCTGCTTGGAGGTTCATAGAACTATTCTTCAGGTTTCGAAACTGGTCTCCTTAATGTTACCAGTAGGTGGGTAGATTGATCAAAATTTCCCTGAGTCTGGAAAGGAATTCGGTGAATTTTGGCAAACCTTGTCTTTCTGATTATCAGAGAATGTCATGGAAGAGAGTAAAAAAAAAAAAATTTGGAGCAAACCCTGTGATTTGGGTAAGGATGCGGTAAAATGGGTTGGTGGACAGACCCTGGTTATCGCGATTGATTGTAGAAATACAATGATGAAGTGAGATTGGACGAAAAGAGGAAATGTAAGTAAGAAACCAGCCGGACTGAGAAACTTCGGGATTGACTTAAGTGAAAAGGCTGTTATGCCAGGAATGGTAAGCTTGCGTGGCACGTGGGAGTGATAAGAATAGTTGAAAAGATAAAAGTGGAGGAAAGGTGACCGGAGACAGTGCCGAGTAGTCGATTAAGACTTATTTGGAGTAAAGTTTTGGAAAGGTAGAAAGGTATCAAAGAAGAAGGCACTATGCCGGCAATTGCTAGAAAAGTAATGCTATTAGCCAACCCCTAAAATCATTTTTTTTTTATTATTATTTTATTTTATTTTAGTGTGGCCAGTTGAGGCCAAGTCACAAAGGATTATCGAGTGACTAGACCATCAGTGAAAGGACAAAGCAGGGTTGCTTCTAAGAAAGCACCGACTGCAAGGGCTTCTGATATAAAGGAAACATTAATGAGATCGTTTGAATCTTCTGCCGAACAACCCATGTTTTGATTGGGAATTCACTAGACCTTTTTGGGATGGAGTCACCCGTACTGAAGTGACTCATGTGTATATGATCGTCCAAGATTACGAAAAAAAAAAAAAATGGAAGTATAATGACTTGAGATGTATGATGTTAGGGTATCATGAATACCATGAATATATTATGACTGAGGAAAGTAAACAACGAAGGTTTATGAAGAGAGTATAGAAATGGTCAGATATGGATCAGTATGCTGTAGAAATTTCATCTAAGGCAATTACCTTTGAGAAGAACGATAAGTACTAAGAGATTCACGTTGAACTCGACTCGACCAATATCTTCAAAACATCCTTACTACCAGTACCAAGTTCTGTAAGAGAGCAGATAGACATACGTTGTCTTTGGGAAGGTCAAATAGGCTGACAACTATCTGAAAGAAGAGGTTAGCATTAAGCCACCGATCGATTATCAAATGAGAATGATTGGAAAGAGACCCTTATTAAGGATGCATGATTTGATTGCCAAGTATAAAATGCAAGAATTCCCTGGCAGTTGAATTAAGGATAGGATATCCATAAAGTAAGGCAAACCCTGGGGAATGCACAAGGGATGGCACTAACCCTAATAAAGACATTGTGAATTCAGATGATATGAGTTAGATTTGCTAAGGCAACAATGACCTGTAAAGATTATTAAAAAGAGTTCTGGAAAGAACAAAGATAGAATTATTAGAGTATTGATCAATGACGTTTTGATATACCCTGTACCTAGAAAATACAGGAGGAATGATGAGGACGACCTAAGAAACCTTACAAGGAAAAGCTAATATTCTGAGTTTCCAACTAGAAGTTTGGAAGAGAATGTAAGACACAATAACAATATACCAGATGATGAATGTATGAAACCCTGAGGGAGTATGGATTGAACCTATAAAGGTTGAGATTATCCTAAGATAAGGAAGGAACTAAGAAAAGAAGTATCCTAAGTAGGATTGGGAATAAACGTGATAAAGTTCCCACGGGTAGGTGGAAGCAATGACTTATGGAGAAAGACTGATAAATATATTTTTTCTCTATCAGCAGAGCTTAAGGGAGAATGCTTTCACCCAATAATGATAGGAATGAGGTAGAAATGTTTGAATTGGAATATATCCAGAGAACAAGGATTACCAGAAATTATTATCAGGAAAGGCCAATGAGGTGGCTGACAGTCTAAGTATAAAGGAATAATTATAAATGTTCATACCGAAGAAACAAAATGATATTTGGAAAGACCTGGAAGGTCATATTGGAGTGGAGGAAGTTACATTCCTTTTGATGATTGTGCAAGAATCGAAGGTAATAATAGTTTAAGTAAAGATTCGATTCCTGATGGAGTCTTAAGCATATTACGTACCTTAGAAGGTTCCGTTTTGAGGCAAACCAGGACCATGGTACAAAAAAAAAAAAAAATTGATGAAGTAAACCGTTAAGTTTCCAGTCTTTTATGGAAGATGCATAAGTGATAGTTTCATCAATCGGACCTAGCTGCGATGCTTGAAACTCTTCTGCAATTCTATCTGCTTCATGTTATATCTACATCAAGTTCAGGAAGTGTTCCTTATGGATAAGGAATAATGATTACTTTGTCTCCCTAAGGGATTTGAAACCCGTAGGGTTAACTATTAACGCACTACGTAAACAACAAGCGAGGGTGATTCTTCTAAGAAAGGAGATGACAACGTAAAGATAAAGAAAGTGCTGCTATTGATAAGCTAAATGGCATGTTGATGAATGACAAGCAAGTTTGTGTTAGTGTACTTCTGCACAAACAAGATAGAGAATATGAGGTTGATAATTCGTGATGCTAAACGTATTCCCGTAGAAAGAATTAATGAGACTTGGAGGGAAGGGCGGTTGAGCCCGAGACTTATTGGGCCACCTGAGAGTTTATAAGTGTTCGGACGGCGGTATTCGAGCCAGCCTTACCCCCAAAACTTATAGCACGGTCATAACGGGTTTTCATGTGGCCAGGCTACGCCAGTGAAATGCAGATGTTCAACAGATGATAGGAGTACGAGCATGTAGATATACGACCTGGTCTGACTTACGAAAGACAACCTGTGGAAAACCACAGATAGAAAAGAACAAGTGATGAGAAACAAGGTTGGCAGAAGTAGATTATATGAATCTAAGTTAAAGGGATCGGGCCAGGTTCATTTCGGAAAATTTAAATTGGAATAACGTGATGATTATAAAATAAATGTGACGGAATACCGATAAGGAGGTACCAAGTGCAAAAAGGTGTCTCAATAAAGAGGTGAAGGTGAAAGTAAATAATAGAAATGAGTAAGAATCAGATAATAAGAAGGATGTGATTGATAAAGAAAAGGCTGGGAAAGCAACTATGGAATGAGAAGCAAGGAATGTTATGAATGGGTTTCTAATGAATTCTCAGGATGACAACCTGATAGTGTCAATATTATAGTTATGAAAAAGCTAGTAACATGATATGGGATGTCAGTACTAATGATGTCAAGTGAGAAATCTAAGATTTAACCTGAAAGGTTGAAGGATTTCCCGAATGTGAGTATCGCTAATATTGAACAAGAGTATTTGTCCATAGAATAATGGACAAAGCAGCAAGATATGTTGGCACGTGAGATTGCGATCAAATAGTATTGGATATAATTATGATTAATTTCTTCTTTGATAAACCTCTATAGTTCAGAGGTAAATTCTGAGTATGATATTCTACAATCATGAAAGCTTTCTATAATCCTTTGGAACTCTTTCCTCTTCTTCTCTCTTATTCATCTTCTTTATGAATTGAGAAGAACAACCTTTTAGGAGGGGAGGTACTGCTACGTGACTATCTGTCTATGTGATAGAAGTCTAAGTGGAATACCATGACTTGTTTAATTGCTTGTCAAGTACTAAAGGCTGGCCCCCTTCTGTACTAACTATGCAATATAACAAATGTTCAATTGATCATAAGTGATCTCTCAATAAATCTCTCCACTTATCTATATTGATCGAGATTGCGAAGATTAAAGCAATCAGGAAATGCACAGTACGAGCGAGGTTACCTCCGAATTCGTAGGGTGATAGTGATACCAATGTTACTGCAGGTATCAATAAGGATAAGACTGATTAAGAGTATAACCCGGATAGTGAGTTGAACGAAAAGTAGCAACGTTGATGAAAAAAAGGATACAGTATGGATTGTAGCACTAGAAGATGTGCTGAGGAAGGGTAGAACGACTAAGAATTGACCGGGAAGCCAAAAAGTGAACGACAGGCAAACGACTCTTTGCTTCCTACTTGATTCCGGGACGGAATCCTTTTAAGGAGGGGAGACTGTAAGAACCCCAAATTTTGGATATAATTAAAACTTTTTATTAAGTAATAATAAAATGAGGAACAATGATTGTAATGAATGGATATTACTTTGGACAATGATCTTGATGCATTGGTATATTGTCAGAATAGAGTAATTCGATGGTTGAGGACCTAGATAAGAATAATCTACCATCCAGGAAGGAGCTAATGGATCCTTGAAGGGAAATGAGTACGTGCATAGTGTTTCCCGTACGTGCATAGTATTTCCCATACGTGCATAGTGTTTCCTGTACGTGCATAGTGATTTTGTGGATGTATAGTGATTTTTGAGGTTTAAGAAATTTTTCATGCCACCTATGTACGAGACATGGTATGGATATTTCGAAGTCATATTAGTAATCTACAAGGTAAATAAGTGTATGTAAACGCGATCGGAATTCAGAAATTCCAAACTCTATTTTTATGGAAAATTGGATCGAGCAGTGAAGAGCATGTCAATGCGAACAAGAAAAGAGAATTATTATATCAAGGATTTTATTTTTATTAAATACGATTTAAGGATTTAGAACAAAAACCTTCGAGTTAGAAAAACGAGCGTTCTAGAAATCGCTAGAATTTTTAAAACGAGATTAAGCGATCAAACAAACGCTTAATGAGCTTTAAAATACAACACAACACAGATATATTACATGCAAGATCAGCTCATGCAAGTCATAAGAGGATTAAGTGTGAAACAAATCAAGAACAAGTGGATTCATGAGGTGTTTGATCAAGAACAAGCCAACAATGCACCTTGTTACTCTTTTTCTTTCTAACCACAAATCTTTGGCACATGGATTGAGGGGTGACAAGGCTGGTTACATCTGATCCTTGGCAAGGGAAATATCATAGAAACATATCATTTATCAATTGAAACAAAGTGGGAGAGAAAAGCCAAGCAACTCCATCTCTCTCCATTTTCTTCAAACTGCCCAGCAAGAACCACCATGAAATAAAAATTCATATCTCCACTTCTACCCATTCATAGATCACCAAATTTTAACCATAGCTTCCTCAATATATGTAGAGTATTCGTTCAAAATTTCATAATTTTTGAAGATCGTTTGGATAGGTAAATAAATTCAAGAAAATCACCCTGTTTTTCCCCTCAAGAAACAAGACTTCGAATTTTTGGAATTTTTAGATTTCCAAACCAAGCTTCCACTCCTTGTTTGATCATCAAATTTTTATGGTGAGTCCTATATTTCATAAAAGCAATCTCCTAAAAATTTCAAGTCCAAACTCCTTTGTTTCCATTTTCAAAAAAATCATGAAAGAGGAGGATGAATAGTGTTTCATGAACTAATCTTTGATTTTTTTTGTTTTCATGGTTGATCTTAGCTACCCTAAGGCTATCCAAGGACTATAACAAGCTTTGTAAGGCTAGTACATACTCTCAAGAAGGTATAACACTCTTGAAACCCTAGATCAACTTTAAGTTTATGGATGTTTTTGATGAGCTAAGCTTGGTTATGATGTTAGCATGATTATAAGCATAATTAGTAAGTGATTTAGTTGAGCAAGAAAGCATGTTAATTATTGTGGTAAACTGGTATGATCTGGACTTGATGATGTTCATAATCATGTGATAAGTTGTGTGGATGCCCGGTGTGGCTTGGTTGGATTGTTATAATTTTTGGAACGTTCGATATATAGCCGTCGTAATGCCGAAATTTCGTTAACCTTAAGAAAAACAACTTGGACAGTAGCTGTAACTCACTGCCTAGCTTTGCAATCTGCCATGATAGGATAGGTAATGTTCTAAGCTTCGTTTTGATATAAAGATCACGTGAAACGGACTTACGGTTTAGGATTTATGACCAAATTACTAAAAGTAGTTCGAATCCGTAAACGAAAGTTCATAACTGTAATTGAACCCTCGTAAACTATGTAACGTCATGGTGAATCTTGGTAAATAAATACTAGAGGTAAAAAGGAAGGCGTGAAAGAAAACCGTATGTCAAAAGGATCATTTTTCGATTTATTAAAAATGTTCGAGTCGAGGTTAAACGCGAACGAACCCCTAAAAGACGACTCTTTTATAACTTCGGTAAAACACTTAGAAAACGGACGATAAAACTCGGAGTATAGTATTGGTTCGTAACGATCGACTTTAGAACTCATATGACTTAAGTATGTCCCAAGTATAAGTACAATGACATGTCGTATTAACGAACGAATGTCGGGTCGGATCAGTGATAATAAGTAATCCACTAAAGGGGCTATAACGAGATAACTCGAGAACGTGTTTCGATTTAAGTATAACTTAACTTTTAATATGTTAAGTGATTAATCCCGAATGCCTTGGCTATTTATAGATCACCAAGCTGAACCGGGACCCGCTACCACTACCCCTTACCGTACTCGACTACCAGGCAAGTTTCAATTCCCTTCTTTTAGGCTGTTGTTGTGATTGAATAAATATATATATATATATATATATATATGATTGCTGATATACATATGCCATTGCATGCATGCCTACTTTCAAGTTGAATTGATATACTTGTTCCCTGAATGTTATTGTTGGCTTATAAGCTACATAGTTATACATCAGTTATAAGCCGGTTATTGTAAGACCCTCATAGAAGGGCGTATACATCTTATTCATCAAAAATAGACCGGGAGTCAATATTCCTTGATATATCGAGATTACCTCGGAGGAAAATATTTAAGTAAATATTTTCCATTATTCAGGCGACGAATATTATTTGAATATTCGTTCGAGATTATTTATTTAATGATCCTTACTTCAAATAATTATTTGAACGTAATCATTCGACGAATAATATTTGTCAATATTCATTCAGAGTCGAATTGATTATCGAATATTATTTCGAATATTCTTCTAAAGATGAGACTACTAAATGAATATTATTTGGATATTCTTTTAGAATATTATTTTATTAAATAAATATTACTTTTGAATATTCATTTAAGATATTAAATACTTGATGAATATTATTTTAATATTCATCTGAAGCTTGATTTAATTATCGAATATTATCTCGAATATTCCTTAAAGCTTGGATTACTAAATGAATATTACTTGATATTCATTTAGAATATTATTCATTAAATGAATATTACTTTATCAATATTTATTTAAATTCCTAATTAATTATGAATATTATTTTGAATATTCATCAGGGTTCTATTTAATCACCGAATATTATTTTAAATATTTTAAATATTCCTTTCAGGACTTATTAAGTAATGAATATTACTTTGAATATTCATTTGATTATTTAATTATGCAATAAATATTCTCCTGATATTTCTTCAGGGATTATTTTGAGAAATACTCTGATTAAAGATATTCTTTCATATTCCCAAATACTCCTTAAATATTTTAACTCAATAAATATTCTCTGAATATTTATTCCATACTTAGAATAACCTCGATAAGGTTTATCTTCTTCGATTATTACAGAAAATATTTCGGAGTCATATTATTATTAATCTTATATCAAGAAAGGTTCTCAGACATCATTCTTCTTTGAGTCTATCCCCTTAATAATAAGGGAACCTTACTTGGAAAATGTTATTTATCTTGTCGACTTCCCGGTCATAAAGTATTCCCTTCACCCGCAACTCGGGTGCTGTTGACTTATTAAGTCGTTGCTTACCTTCTCATCTTTCGAGGGGTAAGATTACTGGAACAAGTTGATATCCGTTACCAAGTAATAGCTTGGGAGTTATTGGTAAATTTTCCTTTCCAACTAGATACGACTACTTTGTGGAGTCTTATCAACAAGTATTATACTTGGGGAAAGGGGGACGAACGTTATATTCAGAATCATGAATTCTATTTGAACTAGGAGTCGTGTAAGAGGCCGAGTAGCGCCGGTCCATCCCCTTGGCCCAACCGTTGGCCGGGGAGAGCTAGCAAGGCGGTATACAAGTAAAGCCGTCAGTTCTTCCTTCTACCGGTAGTAAATCTAAATTGAGCTGTACGATCTCGACTGATCATCAAGATTGGAACAGCGGGCGCGGTGAATACTCCATCATTGGTTCATCATCCAAATTCATTTATTTCCTGCAACATGATTACTGTTGGCAGAGTTGGAAAAGAGTCATAACTGGAATTGCAACCTTTTTCTTGCAAGTTCCTCTTCTTAATAACAATAAGAATATCTCGCTTACTTTGATGTAGCAGATATTTCTTCAAACAAATACTTTAAGTTACCTTGTAACTTCATCGTTCATATTATACTGGCATCATTTCCGTAAATGCATGGCATATGGTTTGAAAGATACTTTTGAACTGTTATACATTATTGTTCAGTTATATATTATTGTTGGTGGGCTATTGCTCACCCTTGCTTTATTATTATATCACAACAACAGTTAGACCAGATGACTCGCACAAGGCGAACTCGACGCGGGCGAGGACGATGAGACTACCAGAGCTGTAGAAGAAGCTATTGGTAGGGTATATTTATTCTTTCAGTACCAAGAATATAGTCTAGTATGACTTATGTAAATGGATGGCAAAGGGTATGTATTTATATTGAAATCCTTTTGGATTGTAAGAACTCATAATGTGATTAATAAAAATTTGATTGTTACTCTGATTTCATCTCTGGGACTATAACGGGTGTGTTTTATATTGTTGTGTTGGGTCATAGAGACGTAATTTATTTTATGTTAAGGAAAGTTTAATTGTTATGGACAGAATTGGAAACCGTAACCACCGGATCCCGGACCCCGGATCTGGGGGTGTTACAGGGCTTCACTTTCATCATAACTACCTTCGAAATTACTATCACCATTTTTCTCATTTCATATTCCGTCTGAATCGCCATGTAATCGTTCTTCGACATAAGCATAACTGCTTGATTAAGCTCCTTCCCTCCATTTTGTGAGCAAAACTAGAGCAACCAAGCATCTTTTTATTTTACATATTTCTGCTGACAAATCAATAAAATATGCTATTGTTTTTGCACTAATCACGCAAGCGTACGTGGTCACAAGTAATATAGAATAAAGTTGAGTTCGTTCCTATAGAGATCTGGTTTAGGTTTCATTTTAGTGAATGTACCTATGCAACAATGTATGGTTTTTACTCACTTCTAAGACAATTGATAAAATTGGGTTTCTATAAACCTTCAAACTCTGTCAAAACTAATGCTCTTGAATAACTCCTTTCTATTAAGAAAATCCTTGTCCATTTCAACGCTACCTTGTCTCGACACTTTATGCTTGTAGGCTTTCAAGATTTGAATCACTTCAACACTCTGAACATGAATTATAACATAGTCCAGTGTCCAATCAGGTTGCTCACACTCCTGAATCTCCATCAAGAACACATGCTTCAAGGTATAAAGCTTCGCATATCGTTGTGAAGCATGTGTATTCGATTTAGTATTTGGAATGCCTTGACTATTCTTTCTATTCTTTATTAGCTGAAACATATATTCAGACTTCTTCTTCATGCTATCTGGTTCACCTTTTTGCTGCACCTTGCTTTTGAATGAATTAAAATTTTTTGTGATAAATTCAACCTCAATCTTCACTATCAACATTGAAGAATGAATAGCTAATTTGCCAGTATTATTTCTGGTTACTATAGGAGGTTCAGTCTGGGAAGTCTCAGTACCAATACTCAGCAACCCCATTAGCATATTCTTCATAAATATTGTGTCCCCATAATTTCTCAAATTGTCAGTTAACTTATCCGGTTCATACTGAACAATAATAAATTTCCCTACACCGACATGGACAAGAACTATTACTTCCAATCCACTGTTCGAAGCCATACTAGCATCCAGTTTACCATTTGTTCCAGTAAAATATAATTTGCCCTCACTAAAATCAACTATCTGTCTTGGGGCTTCACTTTCATCATAACTACCTTCGAAATTACTGTCACCATTTTTCTCATCTTCATATTCCGTCTGAATCGCCATGTAATCGTTCTTCGACATAAGCATAACTGCTTGATTAAGCTCCTTCCCTCCATTTCGTGAGCAAAACTAGAGCAACCAAGCATCTTTTTATTTTATATATTTCTGCTGACAAATCAATAAAAGATTCTATTGTTTTTGCACTAATCACGCAAGCGTACATGGTCACAAGTAATATAGAATAAAGTTGAGTTCGTTCCCATAGAGATCTGGTTTAGGTTTCATTTTAGTTAATGTACCTATGCAACAATGTATGGTTTCTACTTACTTCTAAGACAATTGATAAAATTGGGTTTCTATAAACCTTCAAACTCTATCAAAACTAATGCTCTTGAATAGCTCCTTTCTATTAAGAAAATCCTTGTCCATTTCAACGCTACCCTGTCTCGACACTTTATACTTGTAGGCTTTCAAGATTTGAATCACTTCAACACTCTGAACATGAATTATAACATAGTCCAGTGTCCAATCAGGTTGCTCACACTCCTGAATCTCCATCAAGAACACATGCTTCAAGGTATAAAGCTTCGCATATCGTTGTGAAGCATGTGTATTCGATTTAGTATTTGGAATGCCTTGACTATTCTTTCTATTCTTTATCAGTTGAAACATATATTCAGACTTCTTCTTCATGCTATCTGGTTCACCTTTTTGCTGCACCTTGCTTTTGAATGAGTTAACATTTTTTGTGATAAATTCAACCTCAATCTTCACTATCAACATTGAAGAATGAATAGCTAATTTGCCAGTATTATTTCTGGTTACTATAGGAGGTTCAGTCTGGGAAGTCTCAGTACCAATACTCAGCAACCCCATTAGCATATTCTTCATAAATATTGTGTCCCCATAATTTCTCAAATTGTCAGTTAACTTATCCGGTTCATACTGAACAATAATAAATTTCCCTACACCGACATGGACAAGAACTATTACTTCCAATCCACTGTTCGAAGCCATACTAGCATCCAGTTTACCATTTTTTCCAGTAAAATATAATTTGCCCTCACTAAAATCAACTATCTGTCTTGGGGCTTCACTTTCATCATAACTACCTTCGAAATTACTGTCACCATTTTTCTCATCTTCATATTCCTTCTAAATCGCCATGTAATCATTCTTCGACATAAGCATAACTGCTTGATTAAGCTCCTTCCCTCCATTTTGTGAGCAAAACTAGAGCAACCAAGCATCTTTTTATTTTACAAATTTCTGCTGACAAATCAATAAAAGATGCTATTGTTTTTGCACTAATCACGCAAGCGTACGTGGTCACAAGTAATATAGAATAAAGTTGAGTTCGTTCCCACAGAGATCTGGTTTAGGTTTCATTTTAGTTAATGTACCTATGCAACAATGTATGGTTTTTACTCACCGCTAAGACAATTGATAAAATTGGGTTTTTATAAACCTTCAAACTCTGTCAAAACTAATGCTCTTGAATAGCTCCTTTCTATTAAGAAAATCCTTGTCCATTTCAACGCTACCTTGTCTCGACACTTTATACTTGTAGGCTTTCAAGATTTGAATCACTTCAACACTCTGAACATGAATTATAACATAGTCCAGTGTCCAATCAGGTTGCTCACACTCCTGAATCTCCATCAAGAACACGTGCTTCAAGGTATAAAGCTTCGCATATCGTTGTGAAGCATGTGTATTCGATTTAGTATTTGGAATGCCTTGACTATTCTTTCTATTCTTTATCAGCTGAAACATATATTCAGACTTCTTCTTCATGCTATCTGGTTCACCTTTTTGCTGCACCTTGCTTTTGAATGAGTTAACATTTTTTGTGATAAATTCAACCTCAATCTTCACTATCAACATTGAAGAATGAATAGCTGATTTGCCAGTATTATTTCTGGTTTCTATAGGAGGTTCAGTCTGGGAAGTCTCAGTACCAGTACTCAGCAACCCCATTAGCATATTCTTCATAAATATTGTGTCCCCATAATTTCTCAAACTGTCAGTTAACTTATCCGGTTCATACTGAACAATAATAAATTTCCCTACACCGACATGGACAAGAACTATTACTTCCAATCCACTGTTCGAAGCCATACTAGCATCCAGTTTACCATTTTTTCCAGTAAAATATAATTTGCCCTCACTAAAATCAACTATCTGTCTTGGGGCTTCACTTTCATCATAACTACCTTCGAAATTACTATCACCATTTTTCTCATTTCATATTCCGTCTGAATCGCCATGTAATCGTTCTTCGACATAAGCATAACTGCTTGATTAAGCTCCTTCCCTCCATTTTGTGAGCAAAACTAGAGCAACCAAGCATCTTTTTATTTTACAAATTTCTGCTGAAAAATCAATAAAAGATGCTATTATTTTTGCACTAATCACGCAAGCGTACGTGGTTACAAGTAATATAGAATAATGTTGAGTTCGTTCCCACAGAGATCTGGTTTAGGTTTCATTTTAGTTAATGTACCTATGCAACAATGTATGGTTTTTACTCACCACTAAGACAATTGATAAAATTGGGTTTTTATAAACCTTCAAACTCTGTCAAAACTAATGCTCTTGAATAGCTCCTTTCTATTAAGAAAATCCTTGTCCATTTCAACGCTACCTTGTCTCGACACTTTATACTTGTAGGCTTTCAAGATTTGAATCACTTCAACACTCTGAACATGAATTATAACATATTCCAGTGTCCAATCAGGTTGCTCACACTCCTGAATCTCCATCAAGAACACATGCTTCAAGGTATAAAGCTTCGCATATCGTTGTGAAGCATGTGCATTCAATTTAGTATTTGGAATGCCTTGACTATTCTTTCTATTCTTTATCAGCTGAAACATATATTCAGACTTCTTCTTCATGATATCTGGGTCACCTTTTTGCTGCACCTTGCTTTTTAATGAGTTAACATTTTTTGTGATAAATTCAACCTCAATCTTCACTATCAACATTGAAGAATGAATAGCTGATTTGCCAGTATTATTTCTGGTTACTATAGGAGGTTCAGTCTGGGAAGTCTCGGTACCAGTACTCAGCAACCCCATTAGCATATTCTTCATAAATATTGTCTCCCCATAATTTCTCAAATTGTCAGTTAACTTATCCGGTTCATACTGAGCAATAATAAATTTCCCTACACTGACATGGACAAGAACTATTACTTCCAATCCACTGTTCGAAGCCATACTAGCATCCAGTTTACCTTTTTTTCCAGTAAAATATAATTTGCCCTCACTAAAATTAACTATCTGTCTTGGGGCTTCACTTTCATCATAACTACCTTCGAAATTACTGTCACCATTTTTCTCATCTTCATATTCCTTTTGAATCGCCATGTAATCGTTCCTCGACATAAGCATAACTGCTTGATTAAGCTCCTTCCCTCCATTTTGTGAGCAAAACTAGAGCAACCAAGCATCTTTTTATTTTACATATTTCTGCTGACAAATCAATAAAAGATGCTATTGTTTTTGCACTAATCACGCAAGCGTACGTGGTCACAAGTAATATAGAATAAAGTTGAGTTCGTTCCCACAGAGATCTGGTTTAGGTTTCATTTTAATTAATGTACCTATGCAACAATGTATTGTTTTTACTCACTGCTAAGACAATTGATCAAATTGGGTTTTGATTATCTAAAATTAACTAAAGAACAAATTATTAAACTAAGAATTAATTAACTAATGAGAATTAAAATCGAATTACTTATGCTAGAGAAAACATGGGATCCTAACTTCATTAAATACTTCGCTTAGTCTGACGCCTTTAATCACTATATGCAATGGTTATGATATCTGATCAGATAACACGAAACAAGTACACGCTACCTGTCTGCATACGTATACCAAACTACCCATACATCCACAAAAGAGATAGAAGATGAATGGACACCAATTATGCTTAGACCCTATATGTCTATAGAATTTGAAAAAATAATGGTTGAGGCACAAGTTATCTATATTGATCACATAGGGTAATATAAGTATTCTCATCTCATACTACGAATCATATTGATAAACAATTATGAACCTATGCTCGCATGGCAAGTTCTAAATCTTAAGAACCACTTTCACTTCACAAGAGATTAACAGATTAGATGTTAGCTACGCATCTAACAATTAAGCATAACCATACGAGGATATCAGATATACATCACATACAGATCTTTAAAGCGTCAAAATACTAAACTACATAATTAAATCCGTTAGAATCCCATGACAACGATTACTTCATAATTGAACCGTTCGTCACCATGGGAATTGATGAAAACATGATATTAAACAAGATCGAAAAGATGAAGAGTAAAAAGCACTTCGTGTACTTGAATTTATACGAAATCTGCACTTGGGATACTATATTTCAAAAACCCCTACTTGTAATACTGCACTTTCAAACTTTTTGCAAAGTGTGTACTTCCGTCAAATGTTACTTAACTCCGTTACTTTTTTGAGGGCAAAACAGTCAGTTCGATTTTGAGGACTTACTTTTAAGTAATTATAAATACGATTCCGAATCTCTTCCCAAAACAGTTAGTGCTTTCTCTCCTCCCTCTTCCCAATCTCTCCCACCTTCCTCCTATTCCGATGTCGAAATTAGTCCCTTACATAACCAATCACACCAATCAAATGGCGATGAAGGAGGAGAGGTGCGAGGTTGGATGAATTAAACGGAAAGGAGATTAGAAGGGGGAGTGAACAGCGGATGGTCGAAGGTGAAAAAGAAGATTGGTGGTTGTGAGATGTTGGAGAAGGCAGAGGAGGTGAAGAACGAAACGGGGGATGGCTTTGGGAGATGGGCGTGTGTTGCAGGTGGTGGATGGAAATGGGTGGACGGTAGAGTTGATGGCGGTGGTGGTGTTTAAGGACTGGTGGAGTCGAGGTGGGGTGTTGGAATTGAAGGAGAAGCAGGGGAGATAAGAGATGGTTTGCAGGTGGCGGAAATGGAGGGGATGGGGCTGTTGCAGGTGGGTGTTGAAGAACGGTGGTAGCGTTGTGGGTTGACGGAGAGGAGTTGAATGAAATGGGTGCTGGGCAGCGGAGAAGTAGACGGACAGAGTTGAAGAAGATGAGAGTAGTATGGGCGGCAGTGTAGTCGGGTGGGAGGCAGGGAGGTTGATGTTGGTGAATGGAGGAGGAGAAAGAAGAAAGGAGATTGGTGTTTGGGGATTCTCAGAGTTGAAGAAGAACGTTATCATTCTCAAGCTTCGCATCTTCTTTACCTTGTCGCATCAATATATGTTCGATAGGTTCTTTTAACATCTTAAGCACAGGAATTTTAGTGATGATATTCCATGGCATCTTAAGTAACAACTGTAAAGGTTTAGAGTTTAGCAATTCCTTGAAAAAACGTACCGGATGTATATTTAGCTTTGACAGGGTGTTCCATATAAAATTAAAAAACTCCATGACTCTACTGTGTGACTCCTCATCAATAATGATTTCTTCATCCTTTTCATCTTCTCCATCAAGGTCATCTTTGGCAATTCATCAGGTGTTTTGAATGGATATAGCTCTTTAGATAAACCCCTTAACATAGAAAGCAACATGTCATCAGCTGCATCTAAGGATCCCAGTTCAAACTCCAGCATTTTCCTTAGTAAAAACAAAGGTATTTGATTCTCAAGCATCAATATATCTCTAAGGATTACGATGAGGTCCGACTTTGTACCTGTAGAATCAACAAGATTTGATGTTAATCTTGATGTATCCCTACAAAGTAACTTACCATCCTTCCTTGCGTAAACTTCAAGAAACTCGAGCAAGAAAGCTACATCAATGGCCATCATCCATGCTAAAGTTTCACCATTAAGGTTGAGGTACTTGTGGTAGCAAGCTCGAATCCTTGACTCCAACACATGAAATTGATCAACAATTTCTTGAAAGTTACTAAAGCATTGAAGATGCTTCATGGTCCTTCTAGAGGCCGCAATTTTGTACCTTTCAATCTCGTAAAGCTCTTGACGCCAGTGATGGTAAGGTCCTAATGCAACTTGTTGAGGTGTATATGCATCAGGATTTGTATGAAGGAGGGTTGTGGGAACACTGAAGATACTAACTGGGATTTCGTTATTATCTTCTTCGAATTGTTCCTCAAGAGTTTGTGAATTAAGAACAGAATGGTGGATGCTTGTATGTGTTTTAGGTTAAATTTCTGCGTTTTTCTTGATTTTGCCGGATTCTAGGCTCTCACCGGATTCTGGTAATGTTGATCGGAATTTTCCAAATTCCGGGGATGTTCTTGAAATTTTCGGCGAGTGTTCTTGTTAATTTCTTGTTTAATCTGCTCCTCTACTATTGTCAAAAGTGTTTGTGGAATCTATTTCTTTAAAAAACACATTTAGAGCTGAAATGACCAAACTGCCCTCGCCAAAGTAACGACGTTAGAGGCAAACTGACGGAAGTACACACTTTGCAAAAAGTTTGAAAGTGCAATATTACAAGTAGGGGTTTTTGAACTATAGTATCCCAAGTGCAGATTTCGTATAAATTCAAGTACACGAAGTGCTTTTTACTCAAAGATGAATAAATCAATAAAGTAATAAGTTTAGAGAAAAATCCGAGTAACAAACAAGCATCCAAAAGATACGCCTAATAAAGGAATACAAGGAAACTATGTCTAGATCTTCTTGTTGTCACGATCCTCGCCTTGGCTTCTCGATCTCGTGCTATGAACGAATTGAATTTGAACTCTGGTGTGTTATATTCTTATGATGTCCCCCAAGGTGTGTACTTATAGCCCCAAGTTGCCTCTTCATCAAGCAATTGCCGTTTTTGAGTTGGAATAGAAGATCGGCAATTTCCATCTTTAAAATGGATAAGATTTGCAAATTCCATGCTCAATACTGATTCTAGAATGTTCCAACCGTCCAAAGTGATTGCCGTAATAATTAGGATTAGAAATCAAGTAATTTCCTATTCTGAATTGAAGTCTGGCGGATTCTGGCGCAGCAGGGCGCGGTCACGCGCTTCAAATCCTGTCACTTCTTCCAGCGCGCCCGCGCGCTCTTCTTGAGTAAATCAGGCACGGTCGCGCCTGTCTTTGTCCAGCAGAAATATTCTTTTGCTTTTGCTGATTCTTTTCCGTCATAAACTGCAACTTGTTCTCTTCACCTTGATAACAACACATAACCACTGGAAAGCCTGATCCTGCACAGAAATGATGTCCTACACAATTCTTCACAAAAACTCGTTAGAACACACGAATACTTGAGACCAAGACACCAATTTAAGCCGAAATGGAACGATCCAAGTGGATAAAAATCCACTTATCACACCCCCAAACTTAAACCGATGCTTGTCCTCAAGCATAAACAATTACAACTATTTACAACTAACTAGTACCACTTCCGTAGGTGATCACGGTTGCATTTGGCATATGCAACAAGCCCTTTAAACCCCTAGGTAACCCTAGTGGACGAGTAAGGTCTCGTGAGGGCCTATAGTGAATGTACCCACAAAATCCATGACACATGCAAAAACAGACTCTACTCTACAATACAATGCAATGCATGAATGCAACTACTATGAAAATGCAACGGTCCCCTTTAGACTAACCAAAACCAACCAATAGGCAAATATCCCAATGAAATGCAATACATCCAAATAGAGCTCGACTAAGTCCCCGTATATTAACAATACATGAACAGAAACGTGCATGTGTGCGATGCTCATCAGATATACCCCTAACACTAGATCAAAATCATACTCATTCTTCGCCAAAACAATCACAGGTTTATAAATAGAATAGATGCTAGACACTTCATAACCTAAGGTCACCTCCATCATCATTTGAGTTAGACAAAAATTCATGCTTTATTACTAAACAACAACTACACACAATACTATACTAACACAATACGCATGCTTATTTAACTGTGCAATGGATGAGACCCCTAAAGGCTTATACAATAATACCCATGTAGCGGGCGTTAGGTCAGTGGATCCCAGACCGGAATTGTCTTAGGTCACTAGGCACAAAGTCCTCTCGTACTTAATTGCTCGAGTATTAAAGAGCTCACCCTGGTTAATTCTGCATATAACAATTCACACAACTCTTTTTTTTCTGATTTTTTCTTCTCTTTTTTTTTTCCTTTTTTTTTCTGCAATCTGGAATGAGATCCAACCCTAGACTACTCATATAAATATGAGCCGGCTACTAGCCGTTTGACACCTAGCCATTATTAACGACTATTTACAATTAGCATGAAATCCCTGGTTTCCCCCAAACTTAGACTTTAGTGCTCCTACGCCATCAAGGGAATAACGAAAATTCTAAATATAATCAGGTGATGAAATCTAAAACAACCAAACAAGCATGACCTCAACCTAGCCCAAAAGTAAACGATAAGACTGTGTAAAAATTTTGTTACTGAAACATGCAAGTCAATTTCCTAAGAACTATAAATCAGCCCTCTATTCATCATTACCACACTCAATTAGACATCGACCTACCAATCAGGATTAGCTCATCCTAAAGGATCATGAAATATGCATGCTATGCAACTAATATGGACTCACATGGTATACGAAAATAAAAACAGAATGTCCTATATGAAACAAACATGCAATACATACAAAATATGAATGAATTACTACTAACATGCAAAATATGATTTCCTACATGAACAAATGACACACTACTACATACTACTACACTACTTACCCCTCAAATCACCCCTAAACTTAAAATATTCAATGTCCGCATTGAATGGAAGTAAATACAAGGGATAGTAGACACATACCTACTCATCATCAGCAGGATCACCCTCCTCGGGTGTAGAATAAGGAGGCGGATATACAGTGTGCGCTCCAAAAATTGGCCAGTCAACATGAACACCACTGGCTCCAAAAGCACTACTCAAAGCCTGTGTCATCTCCTGTACAAAGCGGCTGTCACTCTCATACATAGCATCCATACGCCTCATCAACCGCCTATACTGAGAAGCACTAGAAACTGCAACAGGAACTTGTGGAGCACCTCCAGCAATCACATAACGCAAACCCCTAGGATCAGGAATGCCGCCAGACCATTCCACCATCTTCTCAATCGTCGAAGTATCAATAGGACCACTTGTACCTGCTCATCAGAAGACCATCTCACCCCACAAGCCGTGCATAATCTCATGACAACAGAGCCATAAGGAATCGCCCCTGTCGTTTCGCCCCTCATAAACCGGAGAATGTTCTGATGTATCAAATAACCAATATCTATGTAATGACCATTCAGAATCCCCCACAGCAGTATAGCACGCTCTACCATCACCTCATGATAATGAGTAGAAGGCAACAGATTAGCACAGATGAATATGTTCCATGCCCTAGCATACCTGTTCATCTGGGTAGCAGAAAAAGTAATCTTCTCCGTCGATCCTGCCTTCAACTTCCACACTATCCCTGGCACACAAAGTCGTGCCACAATAGCATCCAAATCAACCTCAGCTCTGGATTTAAAAATCCAATCCTCTGCCCATCTGGGTAGCAGAAAAAGTAATCTTCTCCGTCGATCCTGCCTTCAACTTCCACACTATCCCTGGCACACAAAGTCGTGCCACAATAGCATAAAAATCAACCTCAGCTCTGGATTTAAAAATCCAATCCTCTGCCCATCTGGGTAGCAGAAAAAGTAATCTTCTCCGTCGATCCTGCCTTCAACTTCCACACTAGCCCTGGCACACAAAGTCGTGCCACAATAGCATCCAAATCAACCTCAGCTCTGGATTTAAAAATCCAATCCTCTGCCCCCACAGGCCTATATGGCACCCCAAGAATCTGGTGAATAGCAGCTGGCATATAATCAACAGTAAATCCCCTAACCATGGAATACCCATCCTTGGTCTCCTTGGCATTAGCATAAAATTCTCGGACAATGCTCAACGGGGCAGCGGATGAAATCTCACAAATGCCCTGCCAACCTCTAGCCTGTATCATCGCATAGCTCTCACCATCTCCAACAGATGCCAACCATCCCCTATCCTTAGCTACAGGCTTAGTCATCAACCTGTCATATTCAGCCTGAGCCTCTATAGACCTGAATTTATTCACAGAAGCATCTACACTCGAATCCGAATCTGATGACTGCTGGGCACTTGAACTGCCACGAACCACACGAGATATCTTTGGGGCCATTTAGCAAGCAAAATCAACTACCACACCGCAGAAAAATCTGCCCAAAAATCCACACACAAAAACCCATAAAAATGCAAGTACCACAATTCGAAAGATCAAATTAAGAGACAAAGAGAGTACCCAATCGAATAGTAGAGGTAGCACTTGCACAATGAACACCAAAATTCGAATTTTGAACTCCTTGAAGCACCAATTAAAGTTAAGAGAGATGTATATGGATAGATTTATATATGTTTGTGGAGGTGGGTATAAGTAATTGGGTATGTAAGATTTGGTGTAGAGAATATGATTTAGGGATTTAGAATAGGATTAGGGTTTGATTTTGGGGGAAAAGATGAGGTTTGAAGAGGGTTTGGTTGTTTTAAATTGCTACTGACTATTTTTTTTCCGACGGGAACACACGGCGCGGTCGCGCTGCTTTCCTTTGTATTCCAGGCGCAGTCGAGCTCCCTCCCTACAAATTTTTTTTTTTTAAACAAAAAGCTAAGTCACTACTGTATGATACAACAATGCTTGGGTTGCCTCCCAATAAGCGCTTCTTTTACGTCAATAGCTTGACGTTCTTCTTCCTTTTCAAGTAGACGCCAAAACGGCGGAAACCTTCTCACGATGAAATGAACCTCCATAGTAATGCTTCAACCGCTGTCCATTCACCTTGAAAGCACGATCCAGTGTTGTTTCGAAAATTTCAACAGCTCCATGAGGAAACACCGTTTTAACAATAAATGGACCCGACCTCCTTGACTTCAGTTTTCCCGGAAAAAGCTTGAGGCGAGAGTTAAATAGAAAAACCTATTGACCCGGAAAAAATGATTTTGGTACAAACCTTTTATCATGCCACCTCTTGACCTTCTCCTTATACATTTTGTTATTTTCGTAAGCTTGCTCACGAAATTCCTCAAGTTCATTCAATTGAAGCAACCGTTTCTCACCCGCGGCCTTCATATCCAAGTTCAACTTCATTAATGCCCAATATGCCTTGTGCTCTAATTCTGCAGGCAAATGACATGCTTTCCCATAAACCAACTGAAACGGGGACATTCCCAAGGGCATCTTGTAAGCTGTTCTATAAGCCCATACAGCTTCATCCAACTTCAATGACCAATCTTTACGAGACGGATTCACCACTTTCTCCAAAATTCTCTTGATCTCCCTATTAGAAACTTCAGCTTAACCATTAGTTTGAGGGTGATAGGCTGTAGCAACACGATGCGTCACATTATACTTTGCCATCAACGTAGTAAACTGACGATTACAGAAGTGAGTTCCCTCATCACTAATTATAGCACGTGGTGTTCTGAAACGCGTGAAAATTTGCTTATGCAAGAAATTCAATACCACCTTAGCATCATTGGTTGGTAAAGCTTTCACCTCGACCCATTTTGACACGTAATCCACAGCTAGCAAGATGTACTGATTATTGCACGATGAAACAAACGGTCCCATGAAGTCAATACCCCACACATCAAATATCTCTACCTCAAGAAACATGTTCAGTGGCATCTCGTTCCTCCTAGATATATTGCCAACCCTTTGACAGCGATCACAACTCATCACAAACCGATGAACATCCTTAAACAAGGTAGGCCAGTAGAAATCTGCCTGAAGCACTCGAGCTGCTGTCTTCTCACCACCATAATGGCCGCCATAGATGGTTGAGTGGCAATCTCGCAAAACACTCTCCGTCTCATTATACGGAATACATCGCCTGATCATCCGATCTGCTCCTTGTCTAAATAGAAACGGCTCATCCCAACGGTACCACTTGACATCATGTAGAAACTTCTTCCTTTGAGCACTAGAAAGATCTGGAGGAATAACATTGCTCACCAAATAGTTTACGAAATCTGCAAACCATGGTTCTTCACCTTGCACTCCAAAAAGTTGCTCATCTGGAAAAGATTCATTAGTAAGTGTTGTATTGCGTGAATCTTTACCGTGGCCCTCCGAACGAGATAAATGATCCGCTACTTGATTTTCTGTTCCTTTACGATCCTTGATTTCCAAATCAAATTCTTGCAGTAGAAGCACCCAACGAATCAACCTAGGCTTTGAATCCTTCTTAGAGATAAGATATCGAATAGCTGCATGATCCGTATACACAATCACCTTCGTTCCAAGCAAGTTAGATCTGAATTTTTCGAAGGCATAGACAACTGCCAATAACTCCTTTTTCGTAGTGATGTAGTTTAGCTGCGCATCATTGAGGGTTTTACTAGCATAGTAAACCACATGAAAAACTTTATCCTTCCTTTGACCAAGCACAGCTCCCATCACTTGCATCACACATCAACTCAAACGGTTCCTCCCAATTAGGTCCGGTAATGATAGGGGCGGTAGTCAACTTCTTCTTCAACAGCTCAAAAGCTGCTAAGCAATCATCATCAAATTTGAAAGGAACATCTTTCTCCAATAGATTACACAAGGGTTTAGAGATTTTCGAGAAGTCTTGAATGAACCGCCTATAGAAACCCGCATGACCAAGAAAACTGTGAATCCCTTTAACTGAAATAGATGGAGGAAGATTTTCAACGGTCTCCACCTTAGCCTTATCCACTTCAAGCCCCTTACCAGATACCTTGTGCCCAAGAATAATTCCTTCCTGCACCATGAAGTGACACTTCTCCCAATTAAGCACAAAATTAGTCTCCACACAACGCTTCAATACCAAGCCAAGATTGTGCAAGCATTCATCATACGAAGTACCAAAAACTGAGAAGTCATCCATGAAAGCCTCCACATTAGTGCCAATCATGTCCGAGAAAATAGCCATCATGCACCTTTGAAAAGTGGCAGGAGCACCACAAAGTTCGAAAGAAACACGTCGAAACGCAAAGGTACCAAAAGGACATGTGAATGTGGTCTTCTCTTGATCCTCTAGAGCGATGCAAATCTGATTATAGCCTGAATACCCATCAAGAAGGCAATAGTACTCATGTCCAACCAACCTGTCTAACATCTGATCAATGAACGGTAGAGGAAAGTGATCTTTCCTAGTGGCCTTGTTCAATTTGCGATAGTCCATGCAAACTCTCCACCCCGTGACTGTCCGAGTAGGGATGAGCTCATTCTTCACATTAGCAACAACTGTCATGCCTCCTTTCTTAGGCACACACTGAACCGGACTCACCCAAGAACTGTCTGAAATAGGATAAATTATGCCTGCATCCAACCACTTGAGAATTTCCTTCTTCACCACCTCTTTCATGATAGGATTGAGTCGTCGCTGATGTTCAACAGTAGGCTTGGCTCCTTCCTCTAGCAGAATTTTATGCATGCAATAAGAAGGGCTGATTCCCTTGATATCTACTATAGTCCAACCAATGGCTGATTTGAACTCTCTCGGAATTTGCAAGAGCTTTTCTTCCTCACTACCTGACAAGTTACAAGCAATAATACCCGGCAATGTAGATGCATCACCAAGAAATGCATACCTCAAGTGTTCGGGCAATGGTTTGAGTTCAAGTGTAGGAGCTTCCTCAATAGATGGTTTAAGACGCCCTTGAGAGTTCTTAAGCTCTGCTCCCCCAAGAGATTCGAATGGCATATCAAACTTCTTCTTCCATGGAGCTACATTCAACTGCTGAAGTTGATCGGTTACTTCCTCATCTTCAAAATCAGAATCACCAATTAACACTCTCTCCAAAGAATCTTACTTAAGCAATTGCTCGATCTCCGTTGTAACTGCAGAATCAACCAATTCCACCTTCAAGCATTCCTCTTCATCTGTGTGAAACTTCATTGCATTGAACACATTAAAGGTGACATTCTGGTCTTGCACCCTCATGGTGAGTTCCCCTTTTTGCACATCGATCAAGGTCCTACCCGTAGCCAAGAACGGTCTTCCCAAGATTATAGGAATCTTCTTATCTTCCTCGAAATCCAAGATAACAAAATCAGCAGGGAAGGTGAGCTTATCAACTTTCACCAAGACATCCTCCACTATGCCTCTCGGATATGTGATTGATCGATCAGCCAGCTGCAACAAGATGTTGGTAGGCTTTGGATTCGGTAACCCAAGTTGCATGAAAACTGACAAGGGCATGAGGTTGATGCTAGCTCCCAATTCACACAAGCACTTGTTGAAAGATAAATTGCCAATCGTGCACATGATGGTGAAACTTCCCGGATCTTTAAGTTTAGGAGGAAACTTTTGCTGCAAAACTCCACTGTACTCTTCCGTCAAAGCAACGGTCTCTAAATCCTCGAGCTTCAATTTACGAGAGAGAATACCCTTCATGAACTTGGAATAGCTCGGCATCTGCTCAAGAGATTCCGCAAAAGGTATGTTAATCTGCAATTTCTTGAAAACCTCTAAAAACTTAGGAAACTACTTGTCCAACTTCTGCTTCTGAAGTCTTCCAGGATATGGCGGAGGAGGGTAAATCTGATTATTCTTTGGAGACTGCACTAGAGAAGCTTTTCAATCAGATTCCTTGCTCTTTACCACTTCACCAACTGGCTGATCAGCCACCAAGTCAGATTTTTCAATTCTGGGCACTGCAGAATTTTCTACTTGCTGATTCTGAACTTCTTCATCTTCCTCGGCTGCTGATTTTGGATCTGTTGTAACCTTTCCCGATCTCAAGGTTACTGCCTTGACCTGCTCTCTGCTTTCCCTCTTGCCTGGATTTGCCTCCGTATCACTAGGAAGAGTTCCCTGTGGCCTATTGAGTAAGGCACTAGCAATCTGCCAAATCTGATTCTCCAAGGTCTTGAGAGAAATCGCCTGGCTTTTAACCATCAACCTCAATTCATCCAATTCAGATTTTTCATTTGAAGTTTGACCAGCATTTCCATGAGATTGTTGCTGCTGAAATCCCGGAGGTTGATATGGTTGCCTTGGAGCATACTGTTGCTGATAGCCTTGATTGAATGGCCTCGCTCGCTGACCCTGAAACTGCTGATAAAGCTGTTGTGGTTGTTGAGCACCTTGATTGTTGCTCCAGCTGAAATTAGGATGATTCCTGTTGTTCGGATGATAGGTGGCTAGAATTGGTGCAGCAGGTCTTTGAAAATTACTCACAAACTGTGCTGATTCAGAAGAGATAGCACATTGATTCGTCTCATGTGCGCCCGCACATAGCTCATAAACACTAGCAACCTGCTGAACTCCATAGTTGGTAAGAGAATCCACCTTCATAGTCAAAGCCTTCAACTGAGCTGCAATGGCTGAAGCTGCATCAACTTCCAGAATACCTGCTACCTTGCCTTGAGAAAGTCTCTGAGTTGGATTTTGATATTCATTGGCAGCCATCGTCTCAATAAGATCATAAGCTTCCTCGTAGCTCTTAGCCCACAAAGCTCCACCTGATGCTGCATCTAGCAGAGGTCTAGATTGTGCTCCAAACCCATTGTAGAAACCATTGATCACCATCCATTCAGGCATACCATAATGAGGACACTTCCTAAGCATCTCCTTTGTAGCGTTCCCAAGCTTCACACAAAGATTCACCAGACTGCTGTGCAAATTGAGTGAGCACATTCCTTATTGCTACGGTCTTAGCCATGGGAAAGAATTTAGTAAGAAACTTCTGAGCGAGATCTTCCCAAGTAGTAATGGAATCGGCTGGTAGAGAGTGTAACCAGCCCTTAGCTTTATCCCGTAGAGAGAATGGGAAAAGCCTCAATTTGATAGCATCATCCGGCACACCATTAAACTTGAAAGTGTCGCAGATCTCAATGAAGTCCCTGATATGCATGTTAGGATCCTCCGTAGGAGCACCCCCAAACTGAACTGAGTTCTGTACCATCTGAATCGTGCCTGGCTTGATTTCGAAAGTATTTGCTGCAATAGCTGGTCTGACAATGCTAGACTGAATGTCATTGATCTTAGGCTGAGAATAATCCTTCAAAGCCTTAGCTGTTGCTGCTACTCCTACTGTTTCTCCCATATCTTTCACTGCTGTAAGTTCTTCTTCCAGTTTACGAGTCTGTGAACGTGTTCGCATACACGTTCAAGTACCTGAAACACCACGAAACAAACAACTATGTTAGAAAACAATCCGAGTTAGTGAACTCTAATGACCACTGATGACAAGCACATAAACTAAAAATAAAACACCGATGATCCCCGCCACCGGTGCCAAAAACTTGTTTTTGCTCTAATCACGCAAGCGTACGTGGTCACAAGTAATATAGAATAAAGTTGAGTTCGTTCCCACAGAGATCTGGTTTAGGTTTCAATTCAGTTAATGTACCTATGCAACAATGTATGATTTTTACTCACTGCTAAGACAATTGATAAAATTGGGTTTTGATTATCTAAAATTAACTAAAGAACAAATTATTAAACTAAGAATTAATTAACTAATGAGAATTAAAATCGAATTACTTATGCTAGAGAAAACATGGGATCCTAACTTCATTAAATATTTCGCTTAGTCTGAAGCCTTTAATCACTATATGCAATGGTTATGATATCTGATCGGATAACACGAAACAAGTACACGCTACCTGTCTGCATACGTATACCAAACTACCCATACATCCATAAAAGAGATAGAAGATGAATAGACACCGATTATGCTTAGACCCTATATGTCTACAGAATTTGAAAAGATAACGGTTGAGGCATAAGTTATCCATATTGATCACATTGGGCAATATAAGTATTCTCATCTCATACTACGAATCATATTGATAAACAATTATGAACCTATGCTAGCATGACAAGTTCTAAATCTTAAGATCCACTTTCACTTCACAAGAGATTAACAGATTTGATGTTAGCTACGCATCTAACAATTAAGCATAACCATACGAGGATATCAGATATACATCACATACAGGTCTTTAAAGCGTCAAAATACTAAACTACATAATTAAATCCGTTAGAATCCCGTAACAACGATTAGTTCATAATTGAACCGTTCGTCACCATGGGAATTAATGAAAACATGATATTAAACAAGATCGAAAAGATGAATAAATCAATAAAGTAATAAGGTTTAGAGAACAAATCCAAGTAACAAACAGGCATCCAAAAGGTACGCCTAATAAAGGAATACAAGGAAACTATGTCTAGATCTTCTTGTCGTCACGATCCTCGCCTTGGCTTCTCGATCTCGTGCTATGAACGAATTGAATCTAAACTTTGGTGTGTTATATTCTTATCATGTCCCCCAAGGTGTGTATTTATAGCCCCAAGTTGCCTCTTCATCAAGCAATTGCCGTTTTTGAGTTGGAATAGAAGATCGGCAATTTCCATCTTTAAAAGGGATAAGATTTGCAAATTCCATGCTCAATACTGATTCTAGAATGTTCCAACCGTCCAAAGTGATTGCCATAATAATTATGATTAGAAATCAAGCAATTTCCTATTCTGAATTGAAGTCTGGCAGATTCTGGCGCAGCAGGGCGCGATCGCGCGCTACACACATTCAAAACAGGCGCGGTCGCGTGCTTCAAATCCTGTCACTTCTTCCAGTGCGCCCGCGCACTCTTCCTGAGTAAATCAGGCACGGTCGCGCCTGTCTCTGTCCAGCAGAAATATTCTTTTGCTTTTGCTGATTCTTTTTCGTCATAAACTGCAACTTGTTCTCTTCACTTTGATAACAACACATAACCACTGGAAAGCCTGATCCTGCACAGAAATGATGTCCTACACAATTCTTCACAAAAACTCATTAGAACACACGAATACTTGAGACCAAGACACCAATTTAAGCCGAAATGGAATGATCCAAGTGGATAAAAATCCACTTATCAACTATTTTCTTTTTTGCCATCCATTTAAAACTCCCCCATGCTTGATCGACAAGTCCCCTTGTAAAAGCCATTATCACTTTGTCAAGTAAATTCCGATTAGATTCAGATTTCCAACTTCCTAGAAGAGCCTCATCCTTACCATACTCGTCCTCGTGTAACTTGTAAATAATTTTTCACCTTCACCATCCCAAACCAGTAATTTTTTGCAAGGCTTTTTGGTAACCAGTTCACACCCCCTTACATTACCATATCTATTGACCAACCCCAACAAAATCATATTTCAAGCAAACTTAGCTTAAAAAGGCAACTGATCTTTTTTCATCACTCTATACACTATCCCTTTATAACCCTGATCCAACTCTGGTTCAGCAAGTTGATGTTGGGACAATCAGATCTTGGCACTGCGATTTTTGATACAATACATTAACGAGTACGAATAGAAAAGTCACCTTATTAACGGTTGATTCCACGCTCTTCTATTGTATTCCCAAATTCCCTTGAGTGAAGTGTGGCCTTCGTCTTCTCAAGTTAACCTCTCTTCTTGCTCCTGGGTGGCTACAAAATTTTTTCGACCAGCCCTCGCAAGAAGAGAATAAGAATATATATAGGCTACAATAGGGATCATGGACAATTAGGTTGGGCCTTCTAATTACATCTTGAGCCTAGCCCAATGTAATTAAATATTAATTCAATCCACTAAAGAATTAATATTTGCACTACCTTTCCTAATACCGTAATTTAATTAATTAATTCGGTTCCAATATTATTTGCTTATTAAATTCCCCATGTTTAAAATATCGCATGTCCATTAATTAAATAAATTACTGATAATTCATTTAATTAATATCTTTTATCCTTGATCATCCACTCAACCTTTATTTAATTATGCCAGAATAAATCCACCTGTAGGGTTTCACATAATTAAATCTTTTTGAGCTTTCAAGGGGACATCATTAACCCGAATATTATCAGGACATGGATTCCTTCAATAAATAATATTCACCATGTATATTATTTCATCACCCAAAACATAATGAAATAAATCAAAAGAATTATTTCATATATAAATCAAAGCATGTAAATAATATACACGTGTCAATTACTATATCTGGATTAAGAACCTAAGCATTAATAATAACATAGAATCTTAGTTCACCTTCATAATCAGTATAAGGGAACAATTCTAAATTTGATCCTGTTCAATATACACAAAGTATACTAGTATTATTTAATAGTCAATATAAACTATTCTAAATAATACTACAGCCATTCCAGTGGATTGTCTAACTCCACCTGTGCTGTGAACCATATTATATTATATAAACTGTATTTAATAATCTAATATTCTGTATCCCATTTGATGCTAGATTATTCACAATATATAATATTTAGACAACATGTAAACATTTAAATGATTCTCAATAAAATAGGCCAGAAATAAATGTATATACTTCAAATAAATATTTTCAGTATACACCAACAATCTCCCACTTATACTCAAAATATTATGTGAGTATATCATTGTTTATTTAATCCACTATTACACAAAAAAAACTATGTGTCCATCCATCTGACTCCTATCGCTTCCACATGCCTGTCAAAAACTTTGGCTGACAAGCTCTTTGTGAAAGGATCTGCCCGGTTGTCTTCTGATGATATGTGAGCCACAACTATATCTCCTCGCTTTACGATTCCTCGTATGAGATGATACTTACGTTCAATATGTTTAGCTGCTTTGTGATCTCGCGGTTCCTTCGAATTTGCCACAGCACCAGTGTTATCACAATACACTGTCAAGCTCTTAGGCAAATTAGGTACCACATCCAAGTCCAAAAGGAAGTTCCTGAACCATACAGCCTCCTTTGCAGCCTCAGAGGCCGCCACGTACTCGGCTTCCATGGTAGAGTCTGCAATGCATTTCTGCTTTACACTCCTCCATATAACGGCTCCACCTCCCAAAGTAAAAACATATCCCGAGGTCGATTTCCTATTATCCCTATCTGATTGGAAATCTGAATCACTATATCCCAAAGGAAATAGATCTGAGGCCTTGTAAATTAACATATACTCCTTAGTCCTTCTCAGGTACTTGAGTATAGCTTTTACTGCACTCCAATGTTCCTGACCTGGGTTCGACTGATATCTACTAACCATGCCTACAGCAAAGCAGATGTCAGGCCTCGTACATAACATAGCATACATTAAGCTTCCACATTCCGAAGCATAAGGAACTGCTTTCATGCTCTCTATATCCTTAGGTGTCGAAGGACACTGCTCCTTGGATAGAGCCACTCCATGCTTAAAAGGTAGAAAACCTTTCTCAGAGTTCTGCATGTTAAAACGAGCTAATACTTCATCAATGTAGGGCTCTTGAGATAAAGCCAACATCCTTTTCTTGCGATCCCTTATTACTTTGATCCCAAGGATGTATGCCGCTTCACCTAACTCCTTCATTTCAAATTGTTTGAACAACCATGCCTTTACTGATGACAACATCTTAACATTGTTTCCAATGAGTAAAATGTCATCTACATACAGTACTAGAAAAACCACTGCATTACCCTCACTTCTCTTATACACACATGATTCGCTTGGACTTTGATCAAACCCATATGACTGGACTGCCTGATCAAAATGAATATTCCAGTCCCTAGAAGCTTGTTTTAGTCCATAAATAGACCTCTTAAGCTTACAAACAAGATGCTCTTGGCCTTCCTTAATGAATCCTTTTGGTTGTTGCATATAGATGGTTTCCTCAAGACTTCCATTATGGAAAGCTGTCTTGACATCCATTTGCCAAATCTCATAATCGAGATGAGCTGCTATAGATAAAAGAATCCAGATCGATTTAAGCATAACAATCGGCGAAAAGGTTTCCTCATAATCGATCCCTTCTTTCTAAGTATACCCTTTCGCAACAAGTCGTGCTTTCCAGGCTTTCACCTTTTTGTCAGATCCTCTTTTCTTCTTGTAGATCCACATACATCCAATGGGTTTTACACCTTTGGGTGTTTCCATGATCTCCCAAACTTGATTAGAATACATAGATTCCATCTCAGATTCCATTGCCTTTTGCCATAGATCTGCATCTTTATCTAGAATTGCTTCTTCGTATGTCCTGGGATCCTCATCATGTTCACCAGAGACCAAGTCCGAGGACTCTCCCAAAAACATGAATCTATCAGGTTGTTGAACAACCCTCCCTCTACGACGAAGCACCGGTGTGGTATTAGTGACAGGTTGTGCATTTTCTTGTGGTTGATCTACTTGTACTATTGGCACTTGGGGATTATCTGTCCCTCCCACTAGTTCCTCTAAAACGATACTACTCATGGGTTTGTGGTTCATTATATAGTCTTCTTCTAAGAATCTAGCATTGGTGCTAACAATGATATCTCGATCCCTAGGACTACAAAATGAATAACCTTTCGTTCCCATGGGATAGCCTACAAACAGCCTTACTTCTGTACGAGATTCTAACTTTGTCGCGTTCTTGTTCAGCACATGTGCTGGACAACCCCAAATCTGAATATGTCTTAGACTTGATTTGCTACCAGTCCACAATTCTATTGGAGTCTTGGGAACCGACTTAGAAGGTACCAAGTTTAGAAGGTAAGCCGCTGTTTCTATAGCATATCCCCAGAACGACTTGGGTAAATCTGAATAACTCATCATCGATCTAACACTCTCTAAAAGAGTCTGATTCCTTCTCTCTGCTACACCATTCTGCTGAGGTGTGCCAGGTGCAGACAACTGGGATGCAATCCCATTTTCTGATAAATATTCCCTAAATTCTCCAAGCAAGTATTCGCCACCACGATCTGATCGTAGTGACTTGATACATTTTCCAAGATGTCGCTTCTCCGCACTTGCTTTGTACTCTTTGAATTTTTCAAAGCACTCAGACTTACGGCGCAACAAATAAATGTACCCATATCTAGAATAATCGTCAATGAAAGTGACAAAATACTCATAACCTCCTCTTGCTTGGATACTCATAGGTCCACATAAATCAGTATGAACCAATTCTAACACTTCTTTAGCTCTATTCCCCTTTGCTTTAAAAGGCCTATTAGTCATCTTACCTTCCAAGTAGGATTCACAAACTGGAAATGGCTCCACTGCCAACGAGCCTAATGGCCCATCTACTACCAGTCTTTGAATCCTCCTCAAGTTAATATGACCTAATCTTAAGTGCCAAAGATATGTTTGGTTCAATTCAGAAGGTTTCTTTCTTTTATTTGAGCTAGAAAGAATGTTATTAGTTTCCTTATGTTGCAGCATTGGTTGGATAGGATTAATAATATATAAATTGTCTTGCAATGTACCAGAACATATAACTCCTTTATTCATCATAATAGAAACATTACGAACCAAACAAACATTATAACCATCCATGGCAAGTTTAGAAACCGAAATTAAATTCCTTCTAAACGAAGGTACATAAAGACAATTATTCAAAACCAAAATCCTATCATCGCCAAAAGATAATGTAATTATTCCAACTGCAACTACTGCTACTTTTGTAGCATCTCCCATGAACACATATATCTCGCCATCTCTAAGCATTCTGGATTGCTGGAACCCCTGCATAGAGTTACAAACATGGTCAGTGGCTCCTGTATCTACACACCAAGTGCTCGTAGATATAGCCGCTATATATGTTTCTGTAACTAGAGAAAGAGACATACCAGTATTGTTTGTCTTCTTAGGAAGAGGACAATCCTGTTTCCAGTGACCTGACTGCTTGCACCTGAAGCACTTGCCCTTAGGCTTTTTCACACCACCTTGAACTCCCAGTGCATTAGCAATCTTTCCAGCTTTCTGTGTCTGAGTCTTTTTCTTCTTCTTACCTTTCGGCTTAGATGAAGAAGCTTTCTCGGCCACATTCACTTGAACATTCTGCTTAAAGAGTCCTTCAGCTGCCTGAAGTTCTGTCAGAAGTTCCGCGAGACTATACATCCTTTTGTTCATGGTGTAATTCAAGCGGAACTGCTCAAAACTTTTGGGCAAGCTCATAAGGATGATATCGATCTGGGTTTCCCCATCAATATCAGCACCAAGGATCTCCATCTCATTTAGATGAGACATCATTCTGAGAACATGATCCCTTACAGGTGTTCCTTCAACCATCTGAGTGTTCATTAAAGCCTTCATTGCTTCTTTCCTAGCAGCCCTATTCTGTTCTCCAAAAAGTTCCTTGAGATTAAAGAGCATATCTGAAGCAGTGGGCATAGCCTGATGCTGATGCTGCAAAACACCCTACATTGCTGCCAGAATGTAACATCGCGACATCTCATCAGCCTTAACCCATCGTTTATAATACTCCTTCTCACTTTCAGGAGCATCTTCAGCAGGCTGATCTGGCTTGGGTTCATAAGTACAAAATTTGTACTCCTCAGCAGTCAACACTATGTCCAAATTACGTTTCCATTCAATATAGTTCGGTCCAGTAAGTTTGTTATCCTTAAGTATGGTGAATAGTGGATTAAAGCCCATAATGATCTAATCCTGAGAATCATACATGTAACACATAATCAGATAGTTGCATAAATCTTAAATCCTATTGGTTTCCTCTAACAATTAATTAAAATTAATGCACTAATATTTAAACACCATAAGTATCTGGTACGCCACGATGGGTGACATATATACCACTTAAATTCGTTTAAATATTACTTCGGTCCTATTACTAAATAATACGCCACGTTAGGGTGGACTATATATTATTTTTCAGAGCTAAGTGTATACCATTATTAAATCTTAAATTAATAAAAAGACCGGATACCACCATTAAATATTTCAAATCAATAATCGATAATTGGATAATTCCCAGATCGGGGGGAGCATTGTCAAGAGGCATCACTTAAGACCCCTTTCTAGACAGAATCATCCTTTCTCTCTATATCGAAAATCTATATTCAATCATTGACATCCTTCTAATTAATCGAATTCTATGAAACTTGGTACTCCACGTTGGGTGGCATATATACCTTTCAATATTCGTAATTAATTTAAGAATTTTATCCTAGTAATATCCATAACACTATCTGACACCATAAATCATACGCCACGTTAGGGTGGACTATATACAATTTAAATTCGTCTTAGTGTTCAATTACATACAAACAATAATGGAGACCGTGGGATTTAATTCCTAATTAATTCCCTCACCCACTTAGAATTTTTATTTAAAAATTGAGGAATTTTATCTAGCATGCATCGCCTTATGTTATTTAATCGCAGTCCACATGTATCAAAATACACAAAACACATAACATAACAGCATGCTATACATGATTAAAGCATAATAAATAAATACTATGTCCATGTCGTCCTAATTATGTTAAACATGCAATTAAAAATAATTACACACATAATTAAGAACACACATAACATAATTAATTAAATCAATAATCAAAAATTAGTGGAAAAAATTAAAATAAAATTTTCCACTATTATGGCCCCTTGAAAAAAAATTTCCAGCTTTTTATTCTGCTGAAAAAAAAAATTCTGCCATCCTACTCCAGTAACGCATCCTCTGCCTGCGTTACCCACTCTATTTAGCCTGTTGCGCATCCCTGTGATGCGTTACAGCCTCTGTCCAGGTTTTTCCACGCGCCGCGGCTTCTCCTTACGCCTGTTTCTTCTTTTCTGAATCAATTTTCAACAGCCATTGTTCTGTATTAATAATACGAACCAACAGCTACGCAGCGGAAAATTTTTTGTCTCCGTTTCGATTTTCGATCGCACGTAATTGTTACAAAATATCCGGATCTTAATAAAATCCAACAAACAATTACAAAAAAATAGATCTAATACAAAACTAATTTTGTAAATCTATTCTAACACGATCAACCCTCGTGTTTTACAACCACGATAAACCACGTGGAAACCAATCAAAAATTAACCACGATTAAACCACGTGGGATCCAAACACATAATTAAAATATACATGGCCATAATAGTGGATACTAAACAACCTGCAAAAAGATTATTATCCAAGCACACCACTATATACATGCATATATAATTACGACATGGACATCGTATCAAAAATCGCAGAACCATTGAACCAGGCTCTTGATACCAATTGTTGGGACAATCAGATCTTGGCACTGCGATTTTTGATACAATACATTAACGAGTACGAATAGAAAAGTCACCTTGTTAACAGTTGATTCCACGCTCTTCTATTGTATTCCCAAATTCCCTTGAGTGAAGTGTGGCCTTCGTCTTCTCAAGTTAACCTCTCTTCTTGCTCCTGGGTGGCTACAAAATTTTTTCGACCAGCCCTCGCAAGAAGAGAATAAGAATATATATAGGCTACAATAGGGATCATGGACAATTACGTTGGGCCTTCTAATTACATCTTGAGCCTAGCCCAATGTAATTAAATATTAATTCAATCCATTAAAGAATTAATATTTGCACTACCTTTCCTAATACCGTAATTTAATTAATTAATTCGGTTCCAATATTATTTGCTTATTAAATTCCCCATGTTTAAAATATCGCATGTCCATTAATTAAATAAATTACTGATAATTCATTTAATTAATATCTTTTATCCTTGATCATCCACTCAACCTTTATTTAATTATGCCAGAATAAATCCACCTGTAGGGTTTCACATAATTAAATCTTTTTGAGCTTTCAAGGGGACATCATTAACCCGAATATTATCAGGACATGGATTCCTTCAATAAATAATATTCACCATGTATATTATTTCATCACCCAAAACATAATGAAATAAATCAAAAGAATTATTTCATATATAAATCAAAGCATGTAAATAATATACACGTGTCAATTACTATATCTGGATTAAGAACCTAAGCATTAATAATAACATAGAATCTTAGTTCACCTTCTTCATCAGTATAAGGGAACAATTCTAAATTTGATCATGTTCAAATTCTAAATCTTGCCGTGAAAATGCGAAGCATTTAAGACAGTAAACGGATGAGTTAGGTAGTCATGAGGGCCTAAGGCTCTCGACACACCCGTCAATCGTCTATTACCTTTACCATTGATTGTCATTCCTTACAACTTTAGAATGATAAAGGCGCGAAGCGCCGTACAAGAAGGTGTGAAGCACCGTTAACCAGTGAAATCCACTGCCACGTCATCACGTGAACAGTGTTTTTTTTTTGTTGGATAGAGCCAAATATTTTAAACGTTTTTTGTATTGGGGTACCCCTAGTTTGGTCATTAGATTAGCTTGAAATATTAGATTATGCTTGGTTTGTAGGTTTGTATTTTAAGGAGGTTTGTATTGGAGTAGCCCTATATATATATATATATATATATATATATATATATATATATATATATATATATATATATATATATGAATAAATCAATTAGTGTTGTGATTTTGGAATAATCAGAGGCTTTTTTAGCGAGAAGATTCCCTTACGAGTAATAAAGCAAGATTTCCACGTGTAATTTTATTTAGGATCGTATGATACCATAAAACCCGATTTATTAAAATTTAATAGGAAAAGCGAGTAGAGCCTCCATCCAAATATATCATTTTGCGAATAAGGCGTTAGTGAGATTTTAAGGTTACGAGGATATTTCAAAGTATATTTTTCGAAATTACTTGATTATTTGATGACACGATTACTAAAATTATTTTGATTTTACGTGATTAAATTGTTTACCCGAGTACTAAAATCTTTTTGATAAATTATTATAGAAATTTTTTAAGAGAATTGAGACTTTCGCTTACGGGTAATGCTTTTTAATATTCAGTAGAGTTTAGCGTCGAGACAGAGGCAAGTTCATTTCTACCCTAAATCTCGGAAATTCTGTATTTTTATTCGTATTATTTAATTTCATATTTAATGTCGAGCTATCGATTATGAGATTTATTTTGTCGCTCTTTATGCTACAATAATTCCATTTTGAGTTTTATTTTCTCGTTAAATATTATTTTACTGTTAAATTAGATTATTTGTGAATCGTATCCCCCAATAAGCGTAGAAGCAACTTCGTTGTTATCGGGCCGATCTCATTAATTCGAGACGACTCTTTATTTTGACTAAGTTGAACTAATCTCATTGTTCGAGATAGTTAAAATTCATTCTTTTCAGTCGAGTGTATCGTACAAATTCGACAAAACTTATTGATTATCTTCCAATTGATTCATCTTTCGAATCAACAAATAGTCGTTATAAAATTAGGATCGTTAGAGTGTTTACTTGTTGGTCAAGTGAAAAACTTTCCATTTTAACGTTCATCAATTATGTGTATTATAAGTATTCGAGTGGTACTAATTGTTCAGTACGACTCATTTATACCTCATTTTCAAGACTATTCTCATTATTTCGAGATAGTTGCCCTTTTTATCAGTGGTTGGCACTTTGTTCGTGTCAATCAATAAAATATGATTATTGAGAGTTACATCAGTCCATTGTTCAGATTGGTGGCACATTTGAGTAAGACTGGCAGTCCGCCAGATTAAACGAATATTTTCTTATGAAATTTATTTCAAATTATCTGTTCATTAAATGTTCGGGAATTCTGCATTCTACTGGTCAATTTTGGGAAAGAGGCCCATGTTAGAGAAAGAGAGACTTGTGTACTGTTATACGGACACGAGAATATTTTAGGCACTATGTTGCCAGGGTTGAATTAATAACCCACCATATTGCTAGCATATATACATATATATTATATTTCGTTGATATCGCATTGTAGCCGTGATCGGGCAAAGTGCAGTGTCATAGGAGGACGGTATTCCCAGTCGAATAGTTGATCGCCCCACCGAGATACCGACACTACGCCATAAACGCATATACGCAACCCCCAAATAAAGTTGCAAAAGACTTGAAAAGCGTTGCATAAGGTCTTACGCAACACCAGAGGGGCGTTGCCAATACCGGCGTTCCGTAAGACCCCTAATGCAACGCTTTTTCCAAGCTATTGCAACACCACGAAAGTATTGCATTAGAGGCCTTATGCAACACCAAAAGCAGGTAAAGGCAACACCACATGGTGTTTCTTAAGATTTTTAGCCATTTCAGCAGTATGGTGCCACGTCAGCAGTGGGGCCCACATGCCACGTCAACATTGGATCCCAAGAAGTGCCACATCAGCAAGATGCCACGTCAGCAATGCCACGTCAGCAAGTGCGACGTCAGCAGTGGGCCCACCAAAATGCCACGTCAGCAGTGGGGTCATCATGGTGCCATGTCAGCAGTGGGGCCACCATGGTGCCACGTCAGTAGTGGGGCCCAGAGGATGCCACGTTAGCAATGGGGACCACTATCTAATGCAACACTAGTTTGGTCTAATGCAACATCGTATTTTTTTTGCAACATCAAAAATATTTTTAGCAACACTAAATATACCATAATGCAACATCATATATAGTCAAATGCAACACTTTTTTACAAAAAAATTTGAAATGGCTACTTTGTTTATACATTAATCCCAAAAATAACAAACCAAGCCAACAAGATACTTAATGTCCAAAACATAATCGAAAATACATTTGGAAAAGATAACATCTGGAGAAAACTAATCGGAAATACAAGACTACAACAATGAAGTAGGTGTAGCCGTATTGGTATATAACACAAATACAATCGGAAAAGAAAATATCCGAAGAAAATTAATTGTTTTCACATGTGATGTTTATTGCCCTGTCCTAAATGCAGTTGGACAGTCCTCCTAGAAACCACCTGCAGCACACCTGGTTGAGTTGCCAAAAGAAGTTTCCAAGTAAGCATCACATTTTATTAATTTACTTACATTCTAGTAACATATAGAGCTAAAGACTGTCTAATCAAATTCAACAGATTTTCAGTACTAGTAAGTTTTAAGTGAAGCTACAGGTATCAATCATTAGAAACATACAGAAGTATCAAAAGATTTTGATTCAAAAAAGTACAGACCTGGATAACTTTAGGGATGTCTACATAACAATTTTCCTCATGATTACCAGAGCACAGCTTCTGTACTTTAAACTGGTTGTCGAACAATTAGTTAGATCAGCCCTGGTGGTTAAGCTCTACACCACCCTAAAGATTTAATTTAAGGAGAGTAATTCGCTATATCAATGTCAGAAAACCTACCTACTTGGCTTGGATCACAGTAAACTTTAACAAAATCACCACCACATCATTTAAGTCACTATAATGGCTATAATGGCTCTCACATCATTTAATATTGATTTACCATCAGGTTGAATGTTCTTCTCTGAATCAAGAACTGCAAGATATGGAAGTTCGTAATCGTCATGGGCAAGAATGTCAGTGTTAAATGATCAACATTAATGTCGAAGAAACAAGGAAGAGAGTGTATTGATAAGGGATGTGGGTGATAATCTTACTGGTTATGAAAAAAACTCGAGCAGATCATCATATCGTATGAAAGCATCTTAACAAAACTTTAACGGCCAGATTGCAGCCAGATCTCCCTGATCTGATCCCTAGTGTTGCACAGCAATCTTATGCAAAGAACAATCCTGTCCTGTGATTCATTATCAATGGGGTACATGGAAGACCAGGTTCAACACTTTCAAGATTGCTTCATGAGTCCTCTGTTCCTATATATGGAGGGAGAGAGAACCAGTTAATATTCTGATTGCAAATTGCAATGACATAAGACAATTATATAAGAGAACCATGTACTTGTTCAGACATTACCAACTCCTCTTCTGATTACACCAGAAGCAACTTGTTTAGACAACAGAAAATCGTAACCCTTGCGAATGCAAGAGCAACTAGTGAAGCTCCTCCTTGCAGCTACTATTGTTGCTGATGTAACTTCAAGAGAACTGCATAGGCAATGGACTTCGAAATTAGAAACATAAAAATATTAAAATAGTTGATAATTTTGATGAAACTTATGTAATAAATACTTATTTAGTTCTAATTCTTACGGGTAGTCAACGAACATGTCTCCAAATAACGTGTGAGAAGCTGAAAGCAAACTCTGTTTTAGGTATTATTCCTATTACGACATCAATTCAATCCAAATGAAGAAAACATTGATCAATATCATTTATTCATATCTGTTATTAAACCTAACCATTTACCAAGTCATACTTGATGAGGATATCAATACCAGGGTTAAACCACGGCCTCTTAAAAGGATAATGAGAACCATATATTGCGTATAGCTGGGGATTTTTTATTCTACTAAAAGTTAGAAGTAACTGAATCCTATATTTAGTCTTATATGGCTTATTCCACTATCACATAAAAATATCTGATCAGGTACTACTATCATGCTATAATCTTTAAGACTATATCACATAAAAATAGAGTCGACTATTTGAGGGGAATGCTGAAGAACACAGACTTCTGAAAAAACAGGACTAAATGTCCTATTTACTGTACTCACTCTGGCATGTTGCTCAGACAAAAATACCACAGCCTGCTCTTTGCCAATCTGTTATTGCATGCTACAGGCTTACTTGATAGAATTCAAACAGAAGATAGTATCAAAAATTTCTTCACCTTTTAATTCATTAGTTAAATAGCATAATAGGGAATCAGATCCCAAAATGTGTACTCTTCTTAAACTTTATACTGCATTGCCTCTTTACAACTGTGAAGGGATTAATCACACCACCAAATACATTAAGACCCTAACTACTGTAACAAGATCTACTTGGGGTAAATATATACACTTACACGAAAAACTATAAACAAAATATCAAAGAATATATGTCTATGTACTCTAAGGGGTTAATCCATATATCTAAGCCAACAACATAAAATAAAAAAATGCGATATTCGTGTCATAAAGCTACAACCTTTAAGCATTTACTTAAATAACAAAAGACTACAAAAACAATGCAGTTTCATAATGTAATGTACAAACAAGACAATTTAGCTTAAAATGCTACTGCAATAGAAAAAACTTACCCTCAATAAAGGAATGTGTATATCAGCCAAAGTATTATTTGGTGTAATCAAAGCCGTTTCAAACTCCTCAAAATTCAACAATAAGTTCAAAATTTACATTAAATCAAGCTTGGTGTCTTTCGAATCGGAGTGGATCGGAGAAGAGGATTGGGGGTTGGACATAGTTTTCAATGAGAGATCGGAAAGTGGGGATGGATTTAAAGATCATGCGGTGATTGCACTGGAAAAATTAGAGAGACCCATCAAGAAAATACATAAATATGTGCGTGTTTTAGAGAGATTCAAGAAAAACTGATTAAATTATAAATTAGGCTTCAAGAACACAAAAAGATCAAAACTTTATGTTGTATGTATGTGTATTGTGTGTGTAAATGAGAGAGTTGAGAGATATTGTCCTCTCTCTCAATCTCTTATTCTGTAATCAGATTTTGAAGGGAGAGAGAGAGAGAGAGAGAGATGGGTTATTGAACTGGGAATTTAATTGTTTTGGGTAGTTAATTTTTGGGGATAGAAGAGTGAAATAAATTAAAGGGAGTCGATGTAAATTGTAAGTACTAATTATGATGGTTTGAAGAGATGGAGAGAAAGAGGGAGAGAGGGGTTTTATTTTGTTAAAGTGGGAGTTAAAAGTGTTTGGGCGGTACTATTTGTGCCTCAAACATTTCATCCGGCGGGATTATTTGCCACTCAAAATATTTCATCAGTATGTGTGTTATTATGTGATATTGTTAATATATTTATGTATTTTTATTTTTATTATTAAAAAATTTTGTATTTTAAATTTAATAAAAAAAAATATTTAAATTTAAATTGATTTGTATTTTATGCGAAGACCAACTTTGATTAATATAAAATCAACCCAAATAAATTTGGAAAATTTTAAAAAATTACAACATCACTAAAATTATTAAACCATTATAAAACCAAACCAAATAAATCTATCAAATTTTTAAAAAAATTACAAAATAATTAAAATCGTTATATCTTGACATCCGTACGATTGGAACATCGAAAAAATATCTTAAAAAAAATAGATTCATCATTCGGGACATGATTAGTTAAAAGAAAAGTCCACTTTGACCGGTTTGACGTCGAAAAAATAATTTGAAAAAATAGATTCATCATTCTGGACAGGACTAGTTAAAATGAAGGTCCACTTTGACCGTTTTGACCGTAATAAAACTAAGCCAAATAAATCTAACAATTTTTTTAAAAAATTACCGCATCACTAAAATCGTTATATCTTGACACCCGTGCGATTGGAATGTCGAAAAAATAATTTGAAAAAATAGATTCATCACTCGGGACAGGACTAGTTAAAATGAAGGTCCACTTTGACCGGTTTGACCGTTATAAAACCAACCCAAATAAATCTAGCAATTCTTTAAAAAAATTACCGCATCACTAAAATCGTTATATCTTGACACCCGTGCGATTGGAACGTTGAAAAAATAATTTGAAAAAATAGATTCATCATTCGGGACATGACTAGTTAAACTGAAGGTCCACTTTGACCGTTATAAAACCAAGCCAAATAAGTCTAGCAATTTTTTTAAAAAATTACCGCATCACTAAAATCGTTATATCTTGACACCCGTGTGATTAGAACGTCGAAAAAGTAATTTGAAAAAATAGATTCATCATTCGGGACAGGACTAGTTAAAATGAAGGTCCATTTTGACCGGTTTGACCGTTATAAAACCAACCCAAATAAATCTAGCTATTTTTTTAAAAATTTACCGCGTTACTAAAATCGTTATATCTTGACACCCGTGCGATTGGAACGTCGAAAAAATAATTTGAAAAAATAGATTCATCATTCGGGACATGACTAGTTAAACTGAAGGTCCACTTTGACCGTTATAAAACCAAGCCAAATAAATCTAGCAATTTTTTAAAAAAATTACCGCATCACTAAAATCGTTATATCCTGACACCCGTGCGATTGTAACGTCGAAAAAATAATTTGAAAAAATAGATTCATCATTCGGGACATGACTAGTAAAACTGAAGGTCCACTTTGACTGGTTTGACCGTTATAAAACCAAGCCAAATAAATCTAGCAATTTTTTAAAAAAATTACCGCATCAATAAAATCGTTATATCTTGACACCCGTGCGAGTGGAACGTCGAAAAAATAATTTGAAAAATTAGATTCATTATTCGGGACAGGATTAGTTAAAAAAATAAATCTAATGCAACACTTCAAACAGCAAATGCAACACTACTATTATCTAATGCAACACTTCTGCCACGTCAGCACAGGTGGGTCCCACTTCTACCACGTCAGCAAATTTTGGGCCCCACCATTGCCACGTCAGCATTGGTGGGACTCCTGCCACGTCACCCCTGTGGGCCCCACACTGCCACGTCAACAACCGTGGGTCCCACACCTGCTACGTCAGACTTTAATAAAACAAAATTATCTAATGCAACACTTCAGACTGCAAATGCAACACTACTGTTATCTAATGCAACACCTATGCCACGTTAGCACAGGTGGGTCCCACTTCTGCCACGTCAACAAATTGTGGGACCCACAATTGCCACATCAACATTGGTGGGACTTCTGCCACGTCACCCTTGTGGGCCCTACACTGCCACGTCAGCAGTCGTGGGTCCCACACCTGCCACGTCAGAATTTAATAAAAAAAATATATCTAATGCAACACTTCAAACAGCAAATGCAACACTACTATTATCTAACGCAACACCTCTGCCACGTCAGCAATTGCCACGTCAGCACAGGTGGGTCCCACTTTTGCCATGACAGCAAATTGTGGGCCCCATAATTGCCACGTCAGCATTGGTGATACTCCTGCTCCGTTGTAATAAATATTTTGTTTTATTATTGAGCTAACGTGTGTTGTAGGATATCGAGACAATGTGATGACCCGGGTCCCGGATTAAGGTGAATTTGGGGGCATCACACCATGGCTCATACCCTGCTGCATTCTCCTCACCCCCATCATTTTCAACACCTAATTCACTCACAACAATAAAATCATTTCCACTCCTTACCTCTCCAGTAGCAACGGGTAGCAACATAACCTTTCAGACTCTCTCAGGACTTTCATCAAACATGAGAAGGGTAGTAGAAACATGTGTAGGAGCTGGAGGAAACTCACTTACCAAATTTGAAGAGACCTCTGATTGTTGAAGTTCAATGCGGTTAGCACTAGCTTCAATAGCGTAATACGATTGTTCAGTGGAGAGAGTGTACGGTGGTGCGTAGAAAAGAGGAGATGTTTGAACATAGGATAAAAGAGGTGGTGTTTGAGTTGTATATTCCGGTGGTGGTGTAGATGGGTGGTAGAAAAAAGGTGGTGTATACTGGTACAATCCAGACGAATTATACCAGTTAGGGTTTGGAGTTTAACTTGGGCTCACCGTGCCGATGACGGACTGGCTCCTGATACCATTTGTCATGATCTTGGTAGTGTTTCAGGTTTTTGTAAATTTAAAGTAAGAACAGAAAGATAAAAGAAAGAAGGACAAATGCAGAAAAACAAAGATAAAATAAACATTCATATCATTTTATCATAATCTCAAAGATAGCACTACAATGCTATATATAATATCACTAGTAACATGTACGAGTTTGGTCATTAATGGGCTAGCATAACATGACCCAACTTTAAGCTTAGGCCCAATTATAAGTTCAGGCCCTACTAGCATCTGGCCCATTCGTGGCAGTTTGTTGGTTTGCAGGACATGGATGCTTGGTAATTTGTGATGCATGATCATATATCTTCAGGAGATAATCACTAGTTTAGGATTTAATTATAGGGTTTTCTTGTTAGTAATAGTGATTGTATACTAGTTATGATGTAATTGTTTTGTTTTAGTAGTTTCTAACATTAATCTTTCTTGATTCTTCAATTTTCTAACAAAATATTCTAATTGAATCGATTTCACGGGTGTGATTCCTCCCACTACCTTAAGGTCAAACAATCATCAATCAATTTGAATATTTTGTTAGCTTTTTGGATGTTTTGTTGTGCTTCACACTAAATAGGGATATACAAAAAGTTCTTCAGACTGGGCTTTATCCAGAGTTCAAAAAACCCGGGCATTTTGAGAATCGGGTCTGACCGGGTCTTTAAAAAATCAGGTCGGATCGGGCCGGGCTTCCTCCACAATTTGAGGATCGTTTTAGGCCCACGGACTGGGCAGGATTGGGCTGAATCGAACTTTTATCCGGACTTTTTTTAATTTATATATTTATAGTTTTTAACATATTAAAAATCTTACTTATTTTAGATTTATCTATAAAAAAGTGGGCTTTTATCCCTGATTTTTTTAATTTATATGTTAATATTTTTAAGAATATTAAAAAAAATTAGATATTTTTTTTAGATTTAATCTATAAAAAATGGATTTTTATCCATATTTTTTAAAAAACTCGAGCTTTTACTCGGATCGAATCGGGCTTTTATATGGAGGTTTTAAAAATCAGGGTTTTAACCAGGCGTTTCAAACTTTGGGTTTGATCAGGGCTTTTCGAGTTTAAGGCCAGATTTGATTAAAAATAGGAGGTTTGTATATAGCCTGCTTGTTGGACCGGACTTTTTTCGTCGGGATCAAATCGGATTTCATGTTTTGAACTTGTTGAACATCTCTTTCATTTAAGATTTTTTTTATAGGAATTATTCTTCTAATGTTTTGTAATTTCGAGAATGTAAATTTTTTGAGAAAATTTTACTTTTTTCATATTGTGCCTCAATTTAAGAAAGTGGTTCTTATGAATGATCGGATTTTCCTGTTCTTTTTTACAATTTTATTATTAATGCTGAAACTTAAATATGTAAGATCTTCTTCAATTGTAAAGAGTTCTTAGCAATAATATCCTAGGTGACATGAAATAAATAATATGTATATATAAAAAAATCATTCCAATGCATAATTCTTCTTAACAAACATTTATATATAATCATAACTCATGGCTATATTTTTCGAATTAAGATCCTCCTTAAAAAAAATTATGCACAAATATCATTTTAATTAAGGTTATTGGAATTCCAAATATTTTTATATAAAACTTTAGTTATATTTTAGTATAATTATTTTTATCCAATCACTATTGATAGGCGATAACCAATCCCGACTAGTCTCGACCCAAGGTCGCCCTGAGACCGGCCCAAACCCAGTCCGGATTGGGCTCAAGCCAACTAAATCCGTAACCCAGGCCCAAGGAGCATGGGAGTATGGGAGACACGAGTCATGACTGGGGTCCTACATGACAGTGCAAGATAAGGGAATCCTAGTATTGGCACAATCATGTCCCCATCAAACCACGTGCTAACATGCCATGGGCACACGCCACCACAGACATCACCTGGACAGGTGGGAATTATCAGCAACGGACAAGTGTCCCACCTACCTCGGATCCAACGCTCATGATTGCAGGTACCAACCCCTAAACCCTAATACTTGGCCTATAAATAGACGAGGAGAAAAAGGTGTAGGGGTTACATTCTCTTTTACACACTCATATATACACACACCCTCCATAATTAGATACTCTAATCCTTATCTTTTACTCTCCAAAGCCATCATTCATTCTCACGCCGGAGGCATCGCGGGGCTCAAACCCCCCTCCGTTGTTATTTTGCAGACTCTCAACCACTAGCTTCACCTCTTACCAAGCGTGGGAAAGGCGGAGGAGGCACTAGATCGGGTCTTGGAGTTATGAACTATAACAATGGCCCTTAAAGATGCTTTAACACAGAGGATATATCAACAAAAGTCGAAAGTGAACTTTGATCTTTATTGGATGGCTGGTTATTATCTTCCTGATTTTATTAAACTATACATGAAATAGACATATGATATGCATTATTATATAGTTATATAGTTAGCTACTAATTGAGTACTTATTAGCAATGGCCAGAATCTCCTCGGATCTTCCTATCCATCCCTTTATCTAAAGAAGATAACGACAGTGGGTTCTAATTACTATCAAACCTAACACACAAACATTAAAATGGAAAGATTGAAAATTTGGTCTGTTTGGTTATCCTAATTATTAAAATAAATAATGACATAATATAATTAATGATAATTAGTTATTGCCATTTTCACATTTACTTTTAATTCAAGATATTATCTTTTATAAAAACATCAATCGTACCATATTTTCAAATCATTAATATTTCCTTTCTAATTAAAATATGTTACCTTTTTTATTTAAAACTAATCTTACAATCATTAATATATACTCAAAAATATCACACCAAATTTTTAATTATTAATAAAATATATTAAAATCCCAGTACATTGTTTATAATAAGAAAATATTAGTATAATACGTAAATATGAGTATATTAAATTATGTTAAATTAAAATTTAAAAAATTATTAAATTTATAATTATATAAAAACATAATTGTACTATTAACTAAAATTTAATAAATACCTAAAATATCTTATCTTTCAATCAATTTGAAATAAGTTTACTTTTAATTGAACATATTACCCTTTATGTGTAAGAACCCCAAATTTTGGATATAATTAAAACTTTTTATTAAGTAATGATAAAATGAGAAACAATGATTCCGACAGCAAGGTCACCAACTCTAATGAATGGTGGTTTCAAAGAACAATGATTGTAATGAATGGACATTGCTTTGGACAATGATCCTGATGCATTGGTATATTGTCAGAATAGAGTAATTCGATGGTTGAGGACCTAGATAAGAATAATCTACCATCCAGAAAGGAGCTAATCGATCCTTGAAGGGAAATGAGTACGTGCATAGTATTTCCCGTACGTGCATAGTATTTCCCGTACGTGCATAGTGTTTCCTGTATGTGCATAGTAATTTGGTGGACGAATAGTGATTTTGTAAGTTGGAAAACTTTTCACTCCACCCTATGTACGGGACGTGATATGGATGTTTCGAAGTCATATTAGTAATACGTGGAGGAAATAAGTGAATGCAGAGACGATCGGAATTCAGAAATTCCAAATTCTTTTCGGTATAATATTTGACCGGACAGTGGATTAAATATTATTATAATCCAAGAATTGAGATATTAACTTTGAGGATTTGATATTTTGGGATGTTATTATATTGATTTAAGAATGAAGGTAGGAAACCACTGATGAGTGGTTATGGCTACAATGTAATAATTGATATTTGGAAAGAATGAATGGAATTCGACTTTATTATTTCTATGTCTTGAAGAATGCTAAAGAGTAACAACATAGGTAAGAATAATCTATCTTCTAAGGGAATAAGATATGGCAATCTCAAGCAGGAGAATATTCTCATGTCATCCAGATCGGTAACGATTAATCCAGTAGTTCCGTAAAAAGGTTAAGGAACGATCGAAAGAGAATACGGACAATTATACAACCCTAAGAGAACAAGTAAAGAATACAGAATGAATAGTGTTGTGGTGGGAGTATATAATAATATGAGACGACACTATATAGAAGTATTCGGAACGGATTTCCGAGTTCGTATTAGTGATCCAAGAGGAAAATAAGTGTATGTAAAAGCTGTCGGATTCTGAAAAACCGCACTTTTATTTTCTCCGAGAGTTCCCTGGACACTGATAGCCTTAAGTATTTAACGAATGGATTTAAGGAATATAAATTGGAAAGTTAGAATGAAAGATGGAGAATGAAAGTATTAATATTAAAAAGGATTCCCGGTAAACCCTAATTAGAAATCCGTGAAATATTCTCACGAACGATCAATCGAAACGGGCAATAACCGGACACAGAAACAAGCCGGGAATCAAGATGCATGCATGTGCTAGTAGAAAATATCTAGCAACCAAGTGGTGACTCAAGTAACTAGCACACTTAGAGATTGGAACTAATACTTAGCATGAATTCCATCCAAAGATCAACCAAGTGTTAACTTCTTTAACACACCTCTTGACACATGCCCCAAATGACATCATGCATTGCATCACACCTTTATTAAAGTAGCTTTAGGATGAGATATTATCCAACTTACATCACTTTATGCATTATTGAAATTCAACCAAGCAAAACAACTCCATTCTCTCCATTCTTCAAAACTGCCAAGCAAGAACACTCCTCAAAGAAAAATTCATATCTCCACTTCTACCCATTCATAGATCACCAAATTTTAACCATAGCTTCCTCAATATATGTAGAGTATTCGTTCAAAATTTCATAATTTTTGAAGATCGTTTGGATAGGTAAATAAATTCAAGAAAATCACCCTGTTTTTCCCCTCAAGAAACAAGACTTCGAATTTTTGGAATTTTTAGATTTCCAAACCAAGCTTCCACTCCTTGTTTGATCATCAAATTTTTATGGTGAGTACTATATTTCATAAAAGCAATCTCCTAAAAATTTCAAGTCCAAACTCCTTTGTTTCCATTTTCAAAAAAATCATGAAAGAGGAGGATGAATAGTGTTTCATGAACTAATCTTTGATTTTTCTTGTTTTCATGGTTGATCTTAGCTACCCTGAGGCTATCCAAGGACTATAACAAGCTTTGTAAGGCTAGTACATACTCTCAAGAAGGTATAACACTCTTGAAACCCTAGATCAACTTTAAGTTTATGGATGTTTTTGATGAGCTAAGCTTGGTTATGATGTTAGCATGATTATAAGCATAATTAGTAAGTGATTTAGTTGAGCAAGAAAGCATGTTAATTATTGTGGTAAACTGGTATGATCTGGACTTGATGATGTTCATGATCATGTGATAAGTTGTGTGGATGCCCGGTGTGGCTTGGTTGGATTGTTATAATTTTTGGAACGTTCGATATATAGCCGTCGTAATGCCAAAAATTTCGTTAACCTTAAGAAAAACAACTTGGACAGTAGATGTAACTCACTGCCTAGCTTTGCAATCTGCCATGATAGGATAGGTAATGTTCTAAGCTTCGTTTTGATATAAAGATCACGTGAAACGGACTTACGGTTTAGGATTTACAACCAAATTACTAAAAGTAGTTCGAATCCGTAAACGAAAGTTCGTAACTGTAATTGAACCCTCGTAAACTATGTAACGTCATGGCAAATCTTGGTAAATAAATACTAGAGGTAAAAAGGAAGGTGTGAAAGAAAACCGTATGTCAAAAGGATCATTTTTCGATTTATTAAAAATGTTCGAGTCGAGGTTAAACGCGAACGAACCCCTAAAAGACGACTCTTTTATAACTTCGGTAAAACACTTAGAAAACGGGCGATAAAACTCGGAGTATAGTATTGGTTCGTAACGATCGACCTTAGAACTCATATGACTTAAGTATGTCCCAAGTATAAGTACAATGACATGTCGTATTAACGAACGAATGTCGGGTCGGATCAGTGATAAAAGTAATCCACAAAAAGGGGTATAACGAGATAACTCGAGAACGTGTTTCGAGTTAAGTATAACTTAACTTTTAATATGTTAAGTGATTAATCCCGAATGCCTTGGTTATTTATAGATCACCAAGCTGAACCGGGACCCGCTACCACTACCCCTTACCGTACTCGACTACCAGGCAAGTTTCAATTCCCTTCTTTTAGGCTGTTGTTGTGATTGAATAAATATATATATATGATTGCTGATATACATATGCCATTGCATGCATGCCTACTTTCAAGTTGAATTGATATACTTGTTCCCTGAATGTTATTGTTGGCTTATAAGCTAGATAGTTATACATCAGTTATAAGCCGGTTATTGTAAGACCCTCAGAGAAGGGCGCATATATCTTATTCATCGAATATAGACCGGGAGTCAATATTTCTTGATATATCGAGATTACCTCGGAGGAAAATATTTAAGTAAATATTTTCTATTATTTGGGCGACGAATATTATTTGAATATTCGTTCGAGATTAATTATTTTATCGATCCTTGCTTCAAATAATTATTTGAACGTAACTATTCAACGAATAATATTTCTCAATATTCATTCAGAGTCGAATTGATTATCGACTATTATTTCGAATATTCTTCTAAAGATGAGACTATTAAATGAATATTATTTGGATATTCTTTTAGAATATTATTTTATTAAATAAATATTACTTTTGAATATTCATTTAAGATATTAAATACTTGATGAATATTATTTTAATATTCATCTGAAGCTTGATTTAATTACCGAATATTATCTCGAATATTCCTTAAGGCTTGGATTACTAAATGAATATTACTTGATATTCATTTAGGATATTATTCATTAAATGAATATTACTTTTGAATATTCATTTAAATTCATAATTAATTATGAATATTACCTTAAATATTCTTTTCAGGTCTTATTAATTAATGAATATTGTTTTGAATATTCATTTAAATATTTATTTATTCAATAAATATCCTCCTGATATTTCTTCAGGGATTATTTTGAGAAATACTCTGATTAAAGATATTCTTTCATATTCCCAAATATTCTTTAAATATTTTAACTCAATAAATATTCTCTGGATATTTATTCCATACTTAGAATAACGTCGATAAGGTTTATCTTCTTCGATTATTACAGAAAATATCTCGGAGTCATATTATTATTAATCTTATATCAAGAAAGGTTCTCAGACATCATTCTTCTTTGAGTCTACCCCCTTAATAATAAGGGAACCTTACTTGGAAAATGTTATTTATCTTGTCGACTTCCCGGTCATAAAGTATTCCCTTCACCCGCAACTCGGGTGCTGTTGACTTATTAAGTCGTTGCTTACCTTCTCATCTTTCGAGGGGTAAGATTACTGGAACAAGTTGATATCCGTTACCAAGTACTACCTCCGTCCCGATTTATACGAACTAGTTTGACTTTCACGGAGATTAAGAAAAAGTAGTAGAAATATAGTAAAGTTAGTTGAAAAGTGGATAAAGTGGTGGGACCTATCAATATTTAATAATAGATTTTAAATAGTGGAGGAAAGTAGTGGGTGTAATAGTATTTATTTAATAAAAAAGTGGAGAAGTAGTGGGTGTAATAGTGAAAAGTAGTGTTAAAAAATAGTAAGTATGTTATGTTCATTCTTTTTGGGACGTACCAAAAAGGAAAGAGGTTCACATAAAATGGGACGGAGGGAGTAATAGCTTGGGGGTTATTGGTAAATTTTCCTTTCCAACTAGATACGACTACTTTGTGGAGTCTTATCAACAAGTATTATACTTGGGGAAAGGGGGACGAACGTTACATTCAGAATCATGAATTCTATTTGAACTAGGAGTCGTGTAAGAGGCCGAGTAGCGCCGGTCCATCCCCTTTGGCCCAACCGTTGGCCGGGGAGAGCTAGTAAGGCGGTATACAAGTAAAGCCGTCAGTTCTTCCTTCTACCGGTAGTAAATCTAAATTGAGCTGTACGATCTCGACTATTCATCAAGATTGGAACAGCGGGCGCGGTGAATACTCCATCATTGGTTCATCATCCAAATTTATTTATTTCCTGCAACATGATTACTGTTGGCAGAGTTGGAAAAGGGTCATAACTGGAATTGCAACCTTTTCTTGCAAGTTCCTCTTCTTAATAACAATAAAAATATCTCGCTTACTTTGATGTAGCAGATATTTCTACAAACAAATACTTTAAGTTACCTTGTAACTTAATCGTTCATATTATACTGGCATCATTTCCGTAAATGCATGGCATATGGTTTGAAAGATACTTTTGAACTGTTATACATTATCGTTCAGTTATATATTATTGTTGGTGGGCTATTGCTCACCCTTGCTTTATTATTATATCACAACAACAGCTAGACCAGATGACTCGCACAAGGCGCACTCGACGCGGGCGAGGACGATGAGACTACCAGAGCTGAAGAAGAAGCTATTGGTAGGGTATATTTATTCTTTCAGTACCAAGAATATGGTCTAGTATGACTTATGTAAATGGATGGCAAAGAGTATGTATTTATATTGAAATTCTTTTGGATTGTAAGAACTCATAATGTGATTAATAAAAATTTGATTGTTACTCTGATTTCATCTCTGGGACTATAACGGGTGTGTTTTATATTGTTGTGTTGGGTTATAGAGACGTAATTTATTTTATGTTAAGGAAAGTTCAATTATTGTGGACAGAATTGGAAACCGTAACCACCGGATCCCGGACCCCGGATCTGGGGGTGTTACAGAAGTGGTATCAGAGCGTACGTTATAAACCCCAGAGATGAGGTGACGTTAAAACAATAAATTCAATAAGATAATAAGAACTCTTGCCAAGTTCATAGTCGGACTACTTAATGTAATGATGACATATAAAACCCTTATGGGAACTCGTAAGTATAATGATAGTAACTTAGCTCGATATCGTATCGACGAGTAAGGCGACTGACCTTGAGGCATACGAGCAACAGCGCGGTGATGCTTTATATGCTGAAGATCAGCGGGTAATTCGATGGAGTACCCTACTGGAGACCCGGAAGAGGTTCCAGCAGATAAGGAAAATCCTGTTAGGATAAGGAGCTTACCCATGGGTAATGAGGGTCGCAGCCAGAATGACTGTGATGATTAAGATATGGTTCTCCGAAAAGTGAGTATAAAGAACCGAGATATTATTAAGAGATCTGAAGATGCATGTTGAATTCATAGCCGGACTACCAGATGTAGTACCAGCAAGAAAGAAGGATTGGAAGAATTACTTGAGATCTTATACGGAAAAAAAGATGAGAATCCTTAGAGATTTTCATCCTAACAAAGAAAGAGCTAGAGGGATGTATGATTATCAAAGACATCGATTTAGGGCAAGGAACAGAGTCCCTAGGAATAGTTGAGAAGGAGGCAGTAAGTGCCATATCATTTGATAAATGAATTAGTATGAATATGGTCAGTAATAATTCGCCATGAGAAGGCAGGTGTCGTAGGTTGTAAATTATGGAACCAAATTGAGGTTAATAAGGTGGTTTTATTAAGGAAAATGTTCATTTTATGAATGAATCATTTAGAAAGTAAAGACATTGGGAAGTGATAGCATGGTTGGGTAAAGTTATATAAGGAAGTAGTAAGCAAGACAATGATCTCAGAACCTACCGGAAGATAAGACCAGTGAGTCAAGATGAACTCGTAATGAGACTACTGCCAGAGACTGAGTATAGAGTTAATTCAACTCAGTTAAATGATGAACCAGAAACGTTAGATGCATGTGATTCAGAGGAATATTAAATTCCTTCTTCTCTTTGAATGGATTATAGTAGTTACCTTAAGTTTACTCCGACACGAAATTATAATAGATCAAGTAATACGATCAGCAGTTAAAGAGAAAAATGTGAGAAAATCTTCCTGGAGCTAAAAGGTGAAATTGGTAATGACCAAGAGCTGGCATTGCTTAATGGAAAAAGGAGACTTTGTGATTCCAATGACGCTTCGCATAAAGGGTTAGGTAGACCGACATTTGGTAGTATTGAATATCAGGACGTTGTGACAGGTTTCAGTTTGAAACTATTGATTCCCTTCTAAGGGATGGATATAATTGATTCCTCTCCAGTGGGTAAACTTCCAATCCGATGATGATTATTTCGTTAACTATGACTGCTTATGATTCCACCTGCTTGGAGGTTCATAGAACTATTCTTCAGGTTTCGAAACTGGTCTCCTTAATGTTACCAGTAGGTGGGTAGATTGATCAAAATTTTCCTGAGTCTGGAAAGGAATTCGGTGAATTTTGGCAAACCTTGTCTTTCTGATTATCAGAGAATGTCATGGAAGAGAGTAAAAATTGGAGCAAACCCTGTGATTTGGGTAAGGATGCTGTAAAATGGGTTAGTAAACGGACCCTGAGCATTACAATCGATGGTAGTGATAAAATGATGAAGTGAGATTGGACGAAAATAGGAAATGTAAGTAAGAAACCAGCCGGACTGAGAAATTCCAGGATTGACTTAAATGAAAAGGCTGTTATGCCAGGAATGGTAAGCTTGTGTGGCACGCAGGATTGATAAGAATAGTTGAAAAGATAAAAGTGGAGGAAAGGTGACCGGAGACGGTGCCGAGTAGTCGATTAAGACTTATATGGAGTAAAGTTTTGGAAAGGTAGAAAGGTATCAAAGAAGAAGGCACTATGCCGGCAATTGCTAGAAAAGTAATGCTATTAGCCAACCCCTAAAATCATATATTTTTATGTGTGGCCAGTTGAGGCCAAGTCACAACGGACTATAAAGTGACTAGACCAGCAATGAAAAGACAAAGCAGGGTTGCTTCTAAGAAAGCACCGACTGCAAGGGCTTCTGATATAAAGGAAACATTAATGAGATCGTGTGAATCTTCTGCCGAACAACCCATGTTTTGATTGGGAATTCACTAGACCTTTTTGGGATGGGGTCACCCGTACTAAAGTGACTCATGTGTATATGGTTGTCCAAGATTTCGAGTAAAATGGCAGTATAGTGACTTGAGATGTATGATGTTAGGGTATCATGAATACCATGAATATATTATGACGGAGGAAAGTAAACAATGAAGGTATATGAAGAGGGTATAGAAAAGGTCAGAAATTGAACATTATGCTGTAGGAATTTTGTCTGAGGCAAGTACCTTTGCGAAGAACGATAAGCACTAAGAGATTCACGTTGAACTCGACCAATATCTTCCAGAACATCCTTGCTACCATTAACAAGTTCGGTAAGAGAAGAGATTGGCATACGTTGCCTTTTTGGAAGGCCAAATAGGCTGACAACTGTCTGAAAGAAGAGGGTGGCATTAAACCACCGATCGATTATCAAATGAGAATGATTGAAAAAAAAAAGACCTTTATTAAGGATACATGATCTGATTGCCAATTATAAGATGCAAGAATTCCTTGGCAGTTGAATTAAGGATAGGATATCCATAAATTAAGACAAACCCTGGGGAATGCACAAGGGGTGGCATTAACCCTAATAACGACATTATGACTTCAGATGATATAAGCTGGACTTGCTAAGGCAACAATGACCGGTAAGGATTATTAAAAAGAGTTCTGGAAAGAACATAAATAGAATTATTAGAGTATTGATCAATGACATTTTGATATACCCGGTACCCAGAAAATACCAGAGGAATGATAAGGATGGCCTACGAAACCTTACAAGGAAAAAGGGTAATATTCCGAACTTCAAAAATGGAAGTTTGGTAAGGAATGTATGACATCGTAACAATAATGCCAGATGAGGCATGTATGAAACCCTGAGGAAGTATGGGTTGAACCTATAAAGGTTGAGATTATCCTAAGATAAAGAAAGAACTAAGAAAAGAAGTATCCTAAGTAGGATTGGGAATAAACGTGATAAAGTTCCCACGGGTAGGTGGAAGCAATGACTTATGGAAATGACTGATAGTTATATTTTCTCCTTCAGCAGAGCTTAAGGGAGAATGCTTTAACCCAACAGTGATGGGAATGAGGTAGAAAAACTTGAGCTGGAATGTACCCAGAAAACATGGGTTACAAGAAAACATTATCATCAAGAAAGGCCAATGAGGTGGCCGACAATCTAAGTATAAAGGAATAATTACAAATGTTCATACCTAAAAAACAGGATGATATTTGGTAGGACCTTGAAGGTCATATCGGAATGGAGGAATTTACATTCCTTCTGATGACTGTGCAAGAATTAACAGTAATAATAGTTTAAGTAAAGATTCGATTCCTGATGGAGTCTTAAGCATATTACGTACCTTAGAAGGCCCCTTTTGAGGCAAACCAGGACCATGGTACAAAATTGATGAAGTAAACCGTTAAGTTTCCAGTCTTTTATGGAAGATGCATAAGTGATAGTTTCATCAACCGGACCTAGCTGCGATGCTTGAAACTCTTCTGCAATTCTATCTGCTTCACGTTATATCTACATCAAGTTCAGGAAGTGTTCCTTATGGATAAGGAATAATGATTACTTTGTCTCCCTAAGGGATTTGAAACCCGTAGGGTTAGCTATTAACGCACTACGTAAACAACAAGCGATGGTGATTCTTCTAAGAAAGGAGATGACAACGTAAAGATAAAGAAAGTGCTGCTATTGATAAGCTAAATGGCATGTTGATGAATGACAAGCAAGTTTGTGTTAGTGTACTTCTGCACAAACAAGATAAAGAATATGAGGTTGATAATTCGTGATGCTAAACGTATTCCCGTAGAAAGAATTAATGAGACTTGGAGGGAAGGGCGGTTGAGCCCAAGACTTATTGGGCCACTTGAGAGTTTAAAGTGTTCGGACGGCGGTATTCGAGCCAGCCTTACCCTCAAAATTATGGCACGGTCATAACGGGTTTTCATGTGGCCAGGCTACGCCAGTAAAATGCAGATGTTCAACAGATGATAGAGTACGAGCATGTAGATATGCGACCTGGTCTGACTTACGAAAGACAACCTGTGGAAAACCACGGATAGAAAAGAACAAGTAATGAGAAACAAGGTTGGCAGAAGTAGATTATATGAATCAGCTAATAAGAAGGATGTGATTGATAAAGAAAAGGCTGGGGAAGCAACTATGGAATGAGAAGCAAGGAATGTTATGAATGGGTTTTCTAATGAATTCTCAGGATGACAACCTGATAGTGTCAATATTATAGTTATGAAAAAGCTAGTAACATGATATGGGATGTCAGTAATAATGATGTCAAGTGAGAAATCTAAGATTTAACCTGAAAGGTTGAAGGATTTCCCGAATGTGAGTATCGCTAAGATTGAACAAGAGTATTTGTCCATAGAATAATGTACAAAGCAGCAAGATATGTTGACATGTGAGATTGCGATCAAATAGTATTGGATATAATTATGATTAATTTCTTCTTTGATAAACCTCTATAGTTCAGAGGTAAATTCTGAGTATGATATTCTACAATCATGAAAGCTTTCTATAATCCATTAGAACTCTTTTCTCTTCTTCTCTCTTATTCATCTTCTTTATGAATTGAGAAGAACAACCCTTTTAGGAGGGGAGGTACTGCTACGTGACTATCTGTCTATGTGATAGAAGTCTAAGTGGAATGCAATGACTTGTTTAATTGCTTGTCAAGTACTAAAGGCTGGCCCCCTTCTATACTAACTATGCAATATGACAAATGTTCAATTGATCATAGTGATCTCTCAATAAATCTTTCCACTTCTCTATATTGATCGAGATTACGAAGATTAAAGCGATCAGGAAATGCACAGTACGAGCGAGGTTACCTCCGAATCGTAGGGTGATAGTGATACCAATGTTACTGCAGGTATCAATAAGGATAAGACTGAGTAAGAGTATAACCCGGATAGTGAGTTGTACGAAAAGTAGCAACGTTGATGGAAAAAGGATAAAGTATGAATTGTAGCACTAGAAGATGTGCTGAGGAAGGGTAGAACGACTAAGAATTGACCGGGAAGCTAAAGAGTGAACGACAGGCAAACGACTCTTTGCTTCCTACCTGATTCCGGGACGGAATCCTTTTAAGGAGGGGAGACTGTAAGAACCCCAAATTTTGGATATAATTAAAACTTTTTATTAAGTAATGATAAAATGAGAAACAATGATTCCGACAGCAAGGTCACCAACTCTAATGAATGGTGGTTTCAAAGAACAATGATTGTAATGAATGGACATTGCTTTGGACAATGATCCTGATGCATTGGTATATTGTCAGAATAGAGTAATTCGATGGTTGAGGACCTAGATAAGAATAATCTACCATCCAGAAAGGAGCTAATCGATCCTTGAAGGGAAATGAGTACGTGCATAGTATTTCCCGTACGTGCATAGTATTTCCCGTACGTGCATAGTGTTTCCTGTATGTGCATAGTAATTTGGTGGACGAATAGTGATTTTGTAAGTTGGAAAACTTTTCACTCCACCCTATGTACGGGACGTGATATGGATGTTTCGAAGTCATATTAGTAATACGTGGAGGAAATAAGTGAATGCAGAGACGATCGGAATTCAGAAATTCCAAATTCTTTTCGGTATAATATTTGACCGGACAGTGGATTAAATATTATTATAATCCAAGAATTGAGATATTAACTTTGAGGATTTGATATTTTGGGATGTTATTATATTGATTTAAGAATGAAGGTAGGAAACCACTGATGAGTGGTTATGGCTACAATGTAATAATTGATATTTGGAAAGAATGAATGGAATTCGACTTTATTATTTCTATGTCTTGAAGAATGCTAAAGGGTAACAACATAGGTAAGAATAATCTATCTTCTAAGGGAATAAGATATGGCAATCTCAAGCAGGAGAATATTCTCATGTCATCCAGATCGGTAACGATTAATCCAGTAGTTCCGTAAAAAGGTTAAGGAACGATCGAAAGAGAATACGGACAATTATACAACCCTAAGAGAACAAGTAAAGAATACAGAATGAATAGTGTTGTGGTGGGAGTATATAATAATATGAGACGACACTATATAGAAGTATTCGGAACGGATTTCCGAGTTCGTATTAGTGATCCAGGAGGAAAATAAGTGTATGTAAAAGCTGTCGGATTCTGAAAAACCGCACTTTTATTTTCTCCGAGAGTTCCCTGGACACTGATAGCCTTAAGTATTTAACGAATGGATTTAAGGAATATAAATTGGAAAGTTAGAATGAAAGATGGAGAATGAAAGTATTAATATTAAAAAGGATTCCCGGTAAACCCTAATTAGAAATCCGTGAAATATTCTCACGAACGATCAATCGAAACGGGCAATAACCGGACACAGAAACAAGCCGGGAATCAAGATGCATGCATGTGCTAGTAGAAAATATCTAGCAACCAAGTGGTGACTCAAGTAACTAGCACACTTAGAGATTGGAACTAATACTTAGCATGAATTCCATCCAAAGATCAACCAAGTGTTAACTTCTTTAACACACCTCTTGACACATGCCCCAAATGACATCATGCATTGCATCACACCTTTATTAAAGTAGCTTTAGGATGAGATATTATCCAACTTACATCACTTTATGCATTATTGAAATTCAACCAAGCAAAACAACTCCATTCTCTCCATTCTTCAAAACTGCCAAGCAAGAACACTCCTCAAAGAAAAATTCATATCTCCACTTCTACCCATTCATAGATCACCAAATTTTAACCATAGCTTCCTCAATATATGTAGAGTATTCGTTCAAAATTTCATAATTTTTAAAGATCGTTTGGATAGGTAAATAAATTCAAGAAAATCACCCTGTTTTTCCCCTCAAGAAACAAGACTTCGAATTTTTGGAATTTTTAGATTTCCAAACCAAGCTTCCACTCCTTGTTTGATCATCAAATTTTTATGATGAGTCCTATATTTCATAAAAGCAATCTCCTAAAAATTTCAAGTCCAAACTCCTTTGTTTCCATTTTCAAAAAAATCATGAAAGAGGAGGATGAATAGTGTTTCATGAACTAATCTTTGATTTTTCTTGTTTTCATGGTTGATCTTAGCTACCCTGAGGCTATCCAAGGACTATAACAAGCTTTGTAAGGCTAGTACATACTCTCAAGAAGGTATAACACTCTTGAAACCCTAGATCAACTTTAAGTTTATGGATGTTTTTGATGAGCTAAGCTTGGTTATGATGTTAGCATGATTATAAGCATAATTAGTAAGTGATTTAGTTGAGCAAGAAAGCATGTTAATTATTGTGGTAAACTGGTATGATCTGGACTTGATGATGTTCATGATCATGTGATAAGTTGTGTGGATGCCCGGTGTGGCTTGGTTGGATTGTTATAATTTTTGGAACGTTCGATATATAGCCGTCGTAATGCCAAAATTTCGTTAACCTTAAGAAAAACAACTTGGACAGTAGATGTAACTCACTGCCTAGCTTTGCAATCTGCCATGATAGGATAGGTAATGTTCTAAGCTTCGTTTTGATATAAAGATCACGTGAAACGGACTTACGGTTTAGGATTTACAACCAAATTACTAAAAGTAGTTCGAATCCGTAAACGAAAGTTCGTAACTGTAATTGAACCCTCGTAAACTATGTAACGTCATGGAAAATCTTGGTAAATAAATACTAGAGGTAAAAAGGAAGGTGTGAAAGAAAACCGTATGTCAAAAGGATCATTTTTCGATTTATTAAAAATGTTCGAGTCGAGGTTAAACGCGAACGAACCCCTAAAAGACGACTCTTTTATAACTTCGGTAAAACACTTAGAAAACGGGCGATAAAACTCGGAGTATAGTATTGGTTCGTAACGATCGACCTTAGAACTCATATGACTTAAGTATGTCCCAAGTATAAGTACAATGACATGTCGTATTAACGAACGAATGTCGGGTCGGATCAGTGATAAAAGTAATCCACAAAAAGGGGTATAACGAGATAACTCGAGAACGTGTTTCGAGTTAAGTATAACTTAACTTTTAATATGTTAAGTGATTAATCCCGAATGCCTTGGTTATTTATAGATCACCAAGCTGAACCGGGACCCGCTACCACTACCCCTTACCGTACTCGACTACCAGGCAAGTTTCAATTCCCTTCTTTTAGGCTGTTGTTGTGATTGAATAAATATATATATATGATTGCTGATATACATATGCCATTGCATGCATGCCTACTTTCAAGTTGAATTGATATACTTGCTCCCTGAATGTTATTGTTGGCTTATAAGCTAGATAATTATACATCAGTTATAAGCCGGTTATTGTAAGACCCTCAGAGAAGGGCGCATATATCTTATTCATCGAATATAGACCGGGAGTCAATATTTCTTGATATATCGAGATTACCTCGGAGGAAAATATTTAAGTAAATATTTTCTATTATTTGGGCGACGAATATTATTTGAATATTCGTTCGAGATTAATTATTTTATCGATCCTTGCTTCAAATAATTATTTGAACGTAACTATTCAACGAATAATATTTCTCAATATTCATTCAGAGTCGAATTGATTATCGACTATTATTTCGAATATTCTTCTAAAGATGAGACTATTAAATGAATATTATTTGGATATTCTTTTAGAATATTATTTTATTAAATAAATATTACTTTTGAATATTCATTTAAGATATTAAATACTTGATGAATATTATTTTAATATTCATCTGAAGCTTGATTTAATTACCGAATATTATCTCGAATATTCCTTAAGGCTTGGATTACTAAATGAATATTACTTGATATTCATTTAGGATATTATTCATTAAATGAATATTACTTTTGAATATTCATTTAAATTCCTAATTAATTATGAATATTACCTTAAATATTCTTTTCAGGTCTTATTAATTAATGAATATTGTTTTGAATATTCATTTAAATATTTATTTATTCAATAAATATCCTCCTGATATTTCTTCAGGGATTATTTTGAGAAATACTCTGATTAAAGATATTCTTTCATATTCCCAAATATTCTTTAAATATTTTAACTCAATAAATATTCTCTGGATATTTATTCCATACTTAGAATAACGTCGATAAGGTTTATCTTCTTCGATTATTACAGAAAATATCTCGGAGTCATATTATTATTAATCTTATATCAAGAAAGGTTCTCAGACATCATTCTTCTTTGAGTCTACCCCCTTAATAATAAGGGAACCTTACTTGGAAAATGTTATTTATCTTGTCGACTTCCCGGTCATAAAGTATTCCCTTCACCCGCAACTCGGGTGCTGTTGACTTATTAAGTCGTTGCTTACCTTCTCATCTTTCGAGGGGTAAGATTACTGGAACAAGTTGATATCCGTTACCAAGTAGTAATAGCTTGGGAGTTATTGGTAAATTTTCCTTTCCAACTAGATACGACTACTTTGTGGAGTCTTATCAACAAGTATTATACTTGGGGAAAGGGGGACGAACGTTACATTCAGAATCATGAATTCTATTTGAACTAGGAGTCGTGTAAGAGGCCGAGTAGCGCCGGTCCATCCCCTTTGGCCCAACCGTTGGCCGGGGAGAGCTAGTAAGGCGGTATACAAGTAAAGCCGTCAGTTCTTCCTTCTACCGGTAGTAAATCTAAATTGAGCTGTACGATCTCGACTGATCATCAAGATTGGAACAGCGGGCGCGGTGAATACTCCATCATTGGTTCATCATCCAAATTTATTTATTTCCTGCAACATGATTACTGTTGGCAGAGTTGGAAAAAGGGTCATAACTGGAATTGCAACCTTTTCTTGCAAGTTCCTCTTCTTAATAACAATAAAAATATCTCGCTTACTTTGATGTAGCAGATATTTCTACAAACAAATACTTTAAGTTACCTTGTAACTTAATCGTTCATATTATACTGGCATCATTTCCGTAAATGCATGGCATATGGTTTGAAAGATACTTTTGAACTGTTATACATTATCGTTCAGTTATATATTATTGTTGGTGGGCTATTGCTCACCCTTGCTTTATTATTATATCACAACAACAGCTAGACCAGATGACTCGCACAAGGCGCACTCGACGCGGGCGAGGACGATGAGACTACCAGAGCTGAAGAAGAAGCTATTGGTAGGGTATATTTATTCTTTCAGTACCAAGAATATGGTCTAGTATGACTTATGTAAATGGATGGCAAAGAGTATGTATTTATATTGAAATTCTTTTGGATTGTAAGAACTCATAATGTGATTAATAAAAATTTGATTGTTACTCTGATTTCATCTCTGGGACTATAACGGGTGTGTTTTATATTGTTGTGTTGGGTTATAGAGACGTAATTTATTTTATGTTAAGGAAAGTTCAATTATTGTGGACAGAATTGGAAACCGTAACCACCGGATCCCGGACCCCGGATCTGGGGGTGTTACATTATGTGTACCTAAAATATTGTAACTTCCAATCATTAACATTTCTTTTCTAATTAAAACACGTTACCTTTTAATTTAAAACATAATTTTGCAATCATAATCTTCCAATCATTAATATTTCTTTTCTAATTAAATACACAACCTTTTAATTTGAAACATAAATTTACAATTATTAATTTATACCCAAAAATATGATACCATATTACTGTTAGATTTTTAGCAATTAATAAGAACCGTTAGATGTAATTATAATGTATATTTAATGATTAAATTAATTTACTAAATATTCAAGGTTCGAATTCTGTTAACTACATATTTAACTTAAAATTTTATTTTAAATTTACTTCAAATTTTATTAAATTAATATTAAAATAAATGTTAAAATTAATAATTATATAAAAACATAATTATAGAATAAAATAAAATTTACAACATATCAAATGAAACCCGTGCATCGCACGGGTTATAAACTAATATACATTAAGCCTAAAAATGAGAAATAGCTTTATGTACTTTAACAACATATACTAGTATTGACTAAGCCGACAACAAAGTAATTTTTGTAATGTATATCTCGAATCTAAAGACCAATCTATTATAATATTTTAAATGATAATATTAAATGATAATATAAAAATTACCAAAAAATATTTATGAAATTACCAATATATTTTTAATTAATTATATAATTACAAAAATGTAATTATAATTTTATTTAAGAAAACTAAGTGGATGTTGGAATTTGAACTCATGACCTTTAACTTAAAAAATGACATTGTCAACCACTATACTAAACAATTTTTTTGGTAAAAATATAAAATTCATTATTAATATGTGTAAATATCTTACACAATTTATTTTGTTTTTATATCTAACGAGTAATTAAATTTCTCTACTCAAGTGCCTTAAAATCATAATTTTAACAATTTTTTTGCAAATCTAACTATATTGGAGAACTGCATGCGCAAAATAAATATATACACAAAAATTGTAAAATTGAAAATTTTTAACTAAAAACATGATTTTATCTATAGAAAACAAATATGATTGCATTAATATTTTTATATTATAAATTATATATTTTGTATTTAGTATATAATGTGTTGTGCTAAAAATAATTAAGACATTTGAATCGCAAGCGCACAATTCGTTTCGTTGTAAAATTTGTGATTCGTTCCTCGGAGACTAATATTTTCGCAAACCTTAACTTTCAACTTAATCGAATTAGAACGATTTGGATTTTTGGAAAATTTTTAATTTCTAATAATTAAAACCTAAAAGAAAATTAAACTAACTAAATTATTCTAAAAATTCTATTTATTCTAAAAGTCATAAATTATTTTAAAACTAAAATTTTTCTAAGCACCTCTAAATTCAAAATGAAACTAGATTTTATTATAAAACCCTTTTTTTATTTAAAAGAACATATTTTAGTTAAATAAAATAATATGAAAATTTGGACGTGAAGTATTTAAAAATTTAACTAGCCAATTTTACGAGATTGACTAATCAAAGCATATACGTTCAATAATAACCTAAATCATGGAATACTCATTACTAGTCCTCTGGCAACTAATATAGACCCCCTAGGTTCTGGGATAGCTAGGCAAATTCGTGGACAACTAAAAAGTAAAGATACGATAAAAACAAATAGACACAGGCTACTTGTTTGACCAAACAAGATATCACCATACATATCCAAAAATCATGTACAATTTTGCTCCTGGTAAAAAAAAAAAAAAAAACATGAATCGATCGCAATTCCTCAGTAAACCATAGCAAAGCAACTCATTAGCTCAACAAAATTCGTAAAAAAAAACTGATTGAAAGAAAATGCAGGGGACTCACGACTCAACAAACAAAAAAAAGAAAACTCGGAAAATACAACAACTATTCGACAGCAAGAAAAACGAACTCAAAACATCCATACTTCGACTCAACTCGGTAGTCTTGATAACCGAAATTCAAACACAGCAACCAACTCGTACTCAACATCTAAATCGAAAACTTTTAACAAGCAACTCTTAAAAGTTTTTAGCTAAATTAACAAACAATTAAAACTAAATAATCCAGACACTTGAACTCAATAAACACAGCAGAAATCACAAAATGGATTTAACAACGTAGAAATTAAAAGGAAAGGGGAAAGGGCTGGTGGGTTTGATTGATTCGGAAGAAAGGAATGGAGAAGGGGGAGAGGTGCGATTATGGGGAAAGGGGAGAGGGAGAGAGAGAGAGAGAGAGAGAGAGAGAGAGAGAGAGAGAGAGAGAGAGAGAGAGAGAGAGAGAGAAGGAGAGAAGGCTGATTGTGTTCGAACAGGTGAAGAAGAAGAAAACGGAAGGTGAGTGATTTTACAGAAATGGGAAAAGAAAGGAAACTAAGGGAAGAGGTCTATGTTTTGTTCTTCGAAGAGGAAGAAAATAAATTGTGCTGGGTTTTGCTTTATAAAACAGGGGAGTCTTAGTATGCTTCGAATAAACAGAAAATAACTAGAAAAATTACTTACTAAAAGTTTATGAAAACTAATATTTTTTTTTAATTTGAAAATCAAATACTAAAACTACAAAATTAAAATTTATATTATACTAAAACGATGATTTGAAATCAAATGGCCCACAATAAAATTGAGATTTAAAGGGGCAAAAATTACGAATTAAAAATAAGAGCAAGAAATTAAAATTTCGTTACTTTCAACCCATAGTGGTTAGCTTTTCACTACTTTGTCCACTACTTGGATTTACGAAAATAACGAAACAAGGCGACAATAACGAAAGAGCAAGACAAGAAGTAAAGAAAATAAAAATTGCATTAATATTAAAAAGAGTGTTTACAAGATTTGAAACTAAAAAAACAAGAAATTAAATCTACCCTAAAATCTAAGTTACTAAATACAAGGGGGGTGAGGGGGTATTTATAGGATAGGAATTAGGGTTAAGGGGGGTGTTGGGTTAATCCCCACCATACATTTGTGGTGTGTGGTGGTGAAATCCTAGCCATCTATTTGTTTCCTTCCCCCTTAAGCTTTGAAGAGTTGATCTTGGCCATACACTTATGTAATGTGTTGGGTTGATCTCCACCTTCCACTTGTCTTGAAATATTCCTTTTGCTCCAAGCTCCTAATTCTTTTCCTTCTTTCATTTTTGGTCCTTTTTCTTCCTCTTTTTCCCTTCCTTGCTCTTTATTTCTTTATTTTGTCATTTCTTTATTTATTTACGAATATCCTGAATTGCAACAAAATAATTTATTAAAGTACGAGTTCAAGCAATAAATAGGTAATAAAAATATGCAAAATTATGCACTTATCAAATGCCCCCATACCTATCTTTTGCTCGTCCTCGAGTAAAAACAAAAAAGAAAATCTAGATAAAAAGTCCTATACTCCTTTTCGTAGGTGTGACGATTGCATTTGGCATATGCAACAAGCCCTTTAAACCCCTAGGCAGCCCTAGTGGACGAGTGAGGTCTCGTGAGGGCCTATAGTGAATGTACCCACAAAATCCATCTAGTTTGTATAAAAGATCACATGGCAATGCACATCACACATACATGTCCTCTCATGATACATCAACTTAAGAATCAAAATGAATTTGCAAAGTCTTGGTGTGGAAAGTGCAAGGATTCACATAGTCTACTTAAAGAACCATGCAAGAGTGATTATAAGTTCATGTCAAGTGCAAAAATTATTGGTAACCATGCTAAGTCTACAAGAGCACACCTCAGAGTCAAAACTTGAGATCTCTTATGCGAAAAACAAATAAGCAATATATCACCTTTCACTCACAAAAGAATATTCACTCAAGAACAAGGGTAAGTGTATCACTCAATTCCAAAAAAATCAAATGCATGCTTGACACTTGGTATCATTCCAACTTAAATCACAACATACATTAATAATGACAATCAAAAGGTCTTTATTAGGGTTGTAATGGGGCTAGGGACAAGGTATGTCAAGAAAGGCCAAAATAAGGTGAAGTGTCAAAAGCTAGTGGTCACCATGAATATCATGCGCAACACCAAACTTCCTCCCCACACAATTTATTTTCATTTTCAACAAAAAGACTTGACTAGTCGAATGAAGGAGGATTACAAAAACATAAGTATGCTCTCATATTTTTTTTCATTTTCTTTTCATTTTCTATTTTTTTATTATTATTTTTTCTTCTTTTTTTTCTTTTTTTCTATTTTTTTTAATAAAGGAAAATGATAAATGTAACAATAATCCTCCTTTATATTTAATTTGAACATCGACTATCAAGGTAACAACAAATATTTCCTCAAAAGTTATGAACAAAAGTAAACCCTATTTCACACACCTTATTGCTCCCTCAAGTTCCTACTAGCCTTTGACAAAATGGGATCAAGAATACGTAAGGCTAAACAAGAAAAAGGTCTTAGGCGAGTAATGTGGTGTGTCACCGAAAGAAAATGATTAAGCTCAAAGGGTTAACTAATTGATCATATAAGAATGGTGTGGATAATTTGGAAATATAGGTTATTCCTAAGTGCCTTTATCATTTTATCATCAATTAATTCATGTATTTCAAGAAGGAATCCAAACAAGTGCTAGCTATGCAAATGACAAGTGGACACTCAAGCAAAAGAATATAAATGCAAAAGATATGCATATAGACTCAAAATCTCACTTGGTGTAGTAAAACATAATCAATCTCAAGTAAAGGTATCTTCAATGCACCTACTTGTACTCAAAGCATGAAGACCAAATCATCTTACACCTAATCATGACCTTCTAATTTCATGCACAATTCAAATAAGTCTACTAGCTTCACCTTGCTAGTGTAAGTGTGTGGACAAGAACTTAGCAAATCACTTCTCAATCAAAAGCTAAAGGATCATAAGATTATCATAGCATGTAAGGGTGCATCAAGCAACTAGCAATCAATTAACAAGACTAGAATACGAAAAGAACTCTTTTTGATTTTTTGATTTTTTATTTTTTTTGGACTTTCTGATTTTTATATTTACACTAAAAAAACCTCCCCCATACCTAAATCATGCATTATCCTCAATGTATGCAAATGCAATAGAAAAGAGAAATGAGAAAGGATAAAGAAATGAAAAAGGAGAAAGTTGAGGAAATACCTGATAAGGGATGACGGAGACTGAAAAATTTCTAAAAAACTATGAAAGAAAAACAACTCACACCCGCACACACTCCTCCCCCATACCTATCTTACACGAGGGGAGGCAAAAGAAACCGAATTAGCCGATGCCGGTAGGAAAATTCGGGTGCAACTTTGAGAAAATATCAAGAAATTTGTGAAATTTTTTATTAGAGTAGATTTTCTCAATCAACATTGAATCATTTAACCCTAAAGAACAATTATCACTAATGTTCTCCCTAAAACAATTTAATGCTTCGTTATTTTGTTTAAGCAAATTAGAGATAATGAAAGTCTGGTTAGGGTTCGAATCACTAGGAATAACATGAGACAAGGGTTCCTCTTTCCCTAACGGTTGTTGATCAAATTCGGGATGATAAAGAGTTAAGGCAAATGCGGGCGGTGTACCCACGGGAGTGTTAAAAACGGGCTCACTACTAACAATCTCCGGTGGTGTCTCCCACTTGGAACAATTGTCATTCAAATCTCCTAACAACTCATCAAATGTAGGTGGTTCACCAACGGGAGTTTTAACAATGGTCTCAACATGAACATCCTCGGGTGGTGTCTCCCACGGGGAACAAATGTCTTTCAACTCTCTCATCATCTCTTCCGAGGTCATTTCCCTTAACGAATCAGCATACTCTCGATTAGACTTATAGTTGACTTTGAAATCCTCTTTGAGAAGAAACTCAATCTCACTATCCTCAAAGCTAGACCATGTGACAAACTTGTTAACCACATTGACTCCTATTGGTTGCTCAAAAAGGTCGTTGGGTTCTTTTCCAACGTTGAAAATGTTAAGGTCAATGGTCATGTTACCAAAAGTGAGTTTCATCGAACCATTCCTACAATTAATCAAGGCATTAGATGTAGCAAGAAAAGGTCGTCCTAGAATGATAGGAATTTGGTTCTTAGGATTTGTGACGGGTTGAGTCTCGAGGACAACAAAGTCAACCGGGAAGATAAAATCACCAATTTTAATCAAGACATCTTCAATTAATCCCTTGGGCATTTTTATAGAACGATCGGTAAGTTGAAGTGTCATATTGGTCTTTTTGAGCTCGCCTAAACCTAGGGCTTGATAAACAGAAAATGGAAGCAAGTTCAAACTAGCGCCTAAGTCAAGTAAGGCCTTGTCCACGAAAGTATTACCTATGACACATGAAATAGTTGGACAACCGGGGTCCTTGTACTTCACGGGAATTTGGTTAGAAAGAATTGAGCTCACTTGGGACGTCAAGAAGGCTTTCTTAGGGACTTGGGTGGTTCGTTTATGAGTACACAACTCTTTAAGACATTTCGCATATGAGGGAACTTGTTGAATCACGTCTAAAAGAGGAATGTTGATCTCGACTTGTTTGAAAACTTCCAAAATCTTTTCTACTTGAGGCGATTGTTTATTAGGAAGGAGTCTTTCCGGATAAGGAGCTTTAGGCTTAAAGACTCGTTCGATAGGTTCTTCGGGAATAGATTTTTGAAGTGATTTACTAAGAGACGAAGGTTCATTCGGTGCAATTGGTGAATGAGAAGATTTTGATGACTCGGGAATAGATTTGGAAGATGAAGGTTCAAGAGTTAAAGGTGTGAGATTAGAAGGCTCGGGATTTGGAATATGGTTTGAAGGATCGAGTTTAGGATTGGATTCAACATTTGAGTCGTCTTTTTCATCTTCGGAAGACTCGATTCCTACTTGATTATCGACTTGTTTTCCCGACCTTAAAGAAATGATAGCATTCACACTTTCATGAGGTCTTTGGTTTATAGGGAATTTAGGGTTGACTTCCGGTTGACTTTGAAATTTATTCTTTTCTCGCTCACACATGGAATTGGCTAATTGACTCACTTGAACCTCTAACTTCGATATGGCTTGAGTACTAGCATTTAAAAGTTGCCTATCTTGAGTCATGGTTTGCGTGAAATTTTGTTGAGATTGAGCCAAATTAGTCATTGATTTTAAAAGCGCATCAAGAGTCTTTTCCAAAGAATTAAGTCTCTTATCCGACTCATGAAAGCCGGGTGGGTGGGCGGGTGCTTGATTTGAATAAGAAGGTTGAGTCGGATAAGGACCGAGATTTTGAGTAGGGTTTGGAAAGGGACATTGATTTGGAGTCGAGAAAGAATTTTGATTGGGTTTTTGGAAAGAAGGAGTATTTTGAAAAGGAGGTTGAAAGGAAGGTGGATTTTGGTAATTTTGGCTTTGGTTTCACGAGAAATTCGGATGATTCCTCCATCCGGGATTGTAAGTAGGAGCAAACGAGTTGTTCCTAGTGGGTGGTTGCGACACCGCATTAACTTGATCAAAAGCGGGATAGTCCGAAAAACCTTGATTAAAATTAGGGCACATAGACACATTTGAGGGGGCCTTACTAGTTTCTAGGGCTTCGAGTCTTCTAGTTAGAGTGGCTAATTTTGCATCGGTTGCAATCGAACTCCCAATCGAATGCAAACCCTTAGATGAACTAGACGACTCATTAGACTTGTTAGGTTCCCTAGTAGACTCCCACAACATGGTCTTCTCGGCTAATTCTTTGAAAAATTTCCAACCCTCGTCCTCATCTTTCTCCATGAATTTTCCTTGGCACATAGATTCCAACAACGCGGTTGTTGGTCCATCTAAGGCCTCATAAACGATCTTACAAAGCCTCCATTTTTCTATTCCGTGGTGGGGGCATTGTGATAGAAGATTTTTAAAACAATCAAAATATTTCCAAAAAGACTCGTTTTCCTTTTGATGAAATTGATTTATTTCGTTTGTAATTCTCGTAGTCTTATGGTTTGGAAAATATTTTTTTAGAAAAATAACCACAAATCCCTCCCACGTGGAAATAGAATTAACGGGTAGACTATACAACCATTTTTTTGCATTTTCTTTTAAAGCGAAGTTGATAAGTCTTAGCCTAATGGAGTCCTCGGAAAGATGTTGGAGTTTTTGCAATGCGCAAACCTCCTCATATTCATGAAGAAAGAGATACGGGTCCTCACCCTCGCTCCCGTTAAATTTAGGTAACATACTGATGTGGTGAGCTTTAATTTTGAAATTATTACCATTAACGGGAGGAAGGGTGATACACGAAGGTTGGGCGGAACGAGTAGGATAGCAACGGTCCCTAAGAGACATGACCATGTTTACTACGGGTTCGGAATAATCTAAAGACTCGGAATTAGACGATGAAGAAATCTCAAATGATCTCACTAGTCTAGAAGAATTATCCCTAATCCACGCAGTTCGCATAAATCACAAAAGGAAACACGTAGCAAGAAAGTGCGATAAAATAAACACACAAAAAGAAAGGGGTGAAAAATTAAAAGGAAAAAAAAAATTATTCTAACCCTAGGGTTCCTTAATAAAATAACTAGACCTTGTTCCTAACTGTAAGGGCTACCAAAAACTAGGTAAATCAATAATTATTCGAACCGGCTTGGGCAGGTAGGTGCAAGCATTGCTAAGAGGCTAAACACCAGCCTAGACACCAAAACCTTAATTGGCCAAGTGAGCTTTCGCTGTCCTAGACACCAAAAAGTCGGAATAATTAAAGATTACTTCGTTTCTTAAGCACCTTCCTAAATGAGCGCGAGATTCCTAGGGGCAAACGTCTAATTAATTTTATTAATGGCTAGGGTATGCAAAATGAGAGATTTATTGTTTTTGGGCTAAGGAAAGAGTGATGAAATCCTTTCCCTTATTATGAGAGGTTATGCCCTTAAGATTTATTTACAAAATGATGCAACAAACAAAGAGGTATAAAAAAAAACTATAAATATTTATTGATGCTTAACTACGTCCTCTAACTAAAGAAAAGAAAGAATTTAACGTACCTTGGGGTCCTCCAGCGATCACCACAATTTATAGGGTACGAAAAATTAAAAACAAGAAAATAAAAATCTAGATGATGTGCCCTAAGTGAATAAATGCATGATGCAACAATTATGTATTTACAACTAATTTTTTTGGATTTTTAATTTTTAATTTTTTTGTGATTTTCTAAATATAAAAAAAACCGAAAAGTGTGAGATACGGTTACCGAAGCAAGCTTTCCATAAATTCCAATTTTCCACGCTTCTTGAGAAGAGTTCCGAAATCTCACAATTTCCTAAAAAGAACGAAATAAAAATAAGACAAGAAATAAAACTAACTCGAAGAATTAAAAATTAAGGCACGAAAAATAATTAGTCCCCGGCAGCGGCGCCAAAAACTTGTTGTGCTAAAAATAATTAAGACATTTGAATCGCAAGCGCACAATTCGTTTCGTTGTAAAATTTGTGATTCGTTCCTCGGAGACTAATATTTTCGCAAACCTTAACTTTCAACTTAATCGAATTAGAACGATTTGGATTTTTGGAAAAATTTTAATTTCTAATAATTAAAACCTAAAAGAAAATTAAACTAACTAAATTATTCTAAAAATTCTATTTATTCTAAAAGTCCTAAATTATTTTAAAACTAAATTTTTTCTAAACACCTCTAAATTCAAAATGAAACTAGATTTAATTATAAAACCCTTTTTTTTATTTAAAAGAACATATTTTAATTAAATAAAATTCTATGAAAATTTGGACGTGAAGTATTTAAAAATTTAACTAGCCAATTTTACGAGACTGACTAATCAGAGCATATAAGTTCAATAATAACCAAAATCATGGAATACTCAATACTAGTCCTCTGGCAACTAATATAGACCCCCTAGGTTCTGGGATAGCTAGGCAAATTCGTGGACAACTAAAAAGTAAAGATACGATAAAAACAAATAGACACAGGCTACTTGTTTGACCAAACAAGATATCACCATACATATCCAAAAATCATGTACAATTTTGCTCCTGGTAAAAAAAAACATGAATCGATCGCAATTCCTCAGTAAACCATAGCAAAGCGACTCATTAGCTCAACAAAATTCGTAAAAAAAAACTGATTGAAAGAAAATGCAGGGGACTCACGACTCAACAAACAAAAAAAAGAAAACTCGGAAAATACAACAACAATTCGACAACAAGAAAAACGAACTCAAAACATCCATACTTCGACTCAACTCGGTAGTCTTGATAACCGAAATTCAAACACAGCAACCAACTCGTACTCAGCATCTAAATCGAAAACTTTTAACAAGCAACTCTTAAAAGTTTTTAGCTAAATTAACAAACAATTAAAACTAAATAATCCAGACACTTGAACTCAATAAACACGGCAGAAATCACAAAATGGATTTAACAACGTAGAAATTAAAAGGAAAGGGGAAAGGGCTGGTGGGTTTGATTGATTCGGAAGAAAGGAAGGGAGAAGGGGGAGAGGTGCGATTATGGGGAAAGGGGAGAGAGAGAGAGAGAGAGAGAGAGAGAGAGAGAGAGAGAGAGAGAGAGAGAGAGAGAGAGAGAGAGAAGGAGAGAAGGCTGATTGTGTTCGAACAGGTGAAGAAGAAGAAAACGGAAGGTGAGTGATTTTGCAGAAATGGGAAAAGAAAAGAAACTAAGGGAAGAGGTCTGTGTTTTGTTCTTCGAAGAGGAAGAAAATAAATTGTGCTGGGTTTTTCTTTATAAAACAGGGGAGTCTTAGTATGCTTCGAATAAACAGAAAATAACTAGAAAAATTACATACTAAAAGTTTATGAAAACTAATTTTTTTTTTTAATTTGAAAATCAAATACTAAAACTACGAAATTAAAATTTATATTATACTAAAACGATGATTTGAAGTCAAATGGGCCACAATAAAATTGAGATTTAAAGGGGCAAAAATTACGAATTAAAACTAAGAGCAAGAAATTAAAATTTCGTTACTTTCAACCCATAGTGGTTAGCTTTTCGCTACTTTGTCCACTACTTGGATTTACGAAAATAACGAAACAAGGCAACAATAACGAAAGAGCAAGACAAGAAGTAAAGAAAATAAAAATTGCATTAATATTAAAAAGAGTGTTTACAAGATTTGAAACTAAAAAAAAATACAAGAAATTAAATCGACCCTAAAATCTAAGTTACTAAATACAAGGGGGGTGAGGGGGTATTTATAGGATAAGAACTAAGGTTAAGGGGGTGTTGGGTTAATCCCCACCATACATTTGTGGTGTGTGGTGGTGAAATCCTAGTCATCTATTTGTTTCCTTCCCCCTTAAGCTTTGAAGAGTTGATCTTGGCCATACACTTATGTAATGTGTTGGGTTGATCTCCACCTTCCACTTGTCTTGAAATATTCCTTTTGCTCCAAGCTCCTAATTCTTTTCCTTCTTTAATTTTTGGTCCTTTTTCTTCCTCTTTTTCCCTTCCTTGCTCTTTATTTCTTTATTTTGTCATTTCTTTATTTATTTACGAATTTCCTGAAATGCAACAAAATAATTTATTAAAATACGAGTTCAAGCAATAAATATGTAATAAAAATATGCAAAATTATGCACTTATCATAATGCATAAATTAAATATATAATATACTATTTGATTATAACTTTCATCGTCTATCATAGGAATTTCTATATAATTTAATATATGCAACAATTTTTATATGATCTTTAATCTGTATGGTTGGATCTATGAGTTTCTTATAAAAAAATATTGTGAATTTTAGGGTACTTCGATTAAAAATATTTTGAATTAAACGATTTGAGATTTGAATTAATTTTGAACACTTTATTAATTATCGCTTTATTATTTAAATAAATAAATATATGTAATCAAGTTAAAATACATTTTCATATCTATAAGCAAGCTAAAATGAGAATAATAAAAAAAATTAGATTAAAATTTATAGTTGCAAGAACCAATATCCAATAACATACCCACTTAATATTATCCAGTGGTCCAACATATGTGCTGTGAAAAATTTGGCCTAAAATAGATACTTAATACGCTATGTACACAGAAATATATACCCTTGGAGTATATGTATCAAATGTATAGTCACGTAACTCAATTTCCACTTTCCAGACAACATTCATTTTAAAAGTTTCTATTAAAATCGCAGTTATTGATCTTTTCTCCCAGATAACATTCATTTTAAAAGTTTCCATTAAAATTGTATTTATTGATCTGTTCTAATTACCTTATCATCTAATATTTAAATATAAGTTGTAACTGACCATCTAATTTCTAAGAGGGGTGTATTCAATCCGGATTTTGAAGGATTTTTTGGATTTCTAAAATCCTGCGGTATTCAATTTGGATTTTAAAAAGTCCTTTGAAATCTGGTGGTATTCAATAAGGATTTCAAAAAATCCATTAAAATCTGGGTGTATTCATTTAAGATTTTAAAAAGTCCATTAAAATCTGGGTGTATTCGTTTTAGATTTTAAAAAATCCTTTAAAATCTGATGGTATTCAAAATTCCATGGATTTTTTTGTATTTGATAAAATGATGGATTTTGAAGGATTTGCTAGTATATTTTATATCATTTGAAATCTCACAAAAATTCATGAGATTTTGAAGAATTTATCAAGAACTCTAGTTAAATCAGCAAGACTCTACAAGATTTTTCATCAACTCTACCAAAATCAACGGAGAATTGAAATCAACAAAAATCTTCTAAAATTCATGGACTATTATAAATCCATTAAAATCTAAATTGAATACACCCCTCTAAGTTGTAAGTTGTATTGACTTTACTTATATTGACCTTTATGCATTGAATCAATTAAAACATGGGGTATATTCATCTATATCTTAATGTTCTCACTATCATGTGACACATCTGAAGATTGATCTCAATTTTTTTTGGAAAAGTTAGCATGCATACAATGTAATTGCAATCGCAGTGTAATGCCCACGAAAGTTTATCACAATCTCATGTCACATTAGGGTATGCAACGATTCATTTGGATTTCACCGTTAAATGCGAATCAATAAATTCTCAGGTGTTACTGCATACTACTCATTATAAACAAGCATAAAAATTATGCGTGTTTTTTTTCTAAATCATTATAAAGAACCAGTAAAACTCAACACTCCTCATTATTAACACATATTGCTACTAATATTACTCGACAACAATATTCATTATTTTTTATTATCAACACGTATTGCTACTCATATTTCTTATTTATTCATTATAAATAAATTAACCATTATTTTTATTCTTAAAACAAAATAAGCATTTATATAGGAAAAATGCTAGGGAACCAAACAAATTTCCCAAAATCTTCTTCAAAATGATGTGGTCGGAGTAATAAATGAGATGGACCCCCTGCATTCCCATCAATTCCACCAATTAAACATTCCCATTGTGACACATCAACATCTGCCACATCATTTTCGAGATATTTTTGGAAAATTTGTTTGATTCCCTGATATTACTCGTTACATAGAGACCCATATCATTGTTATACTAGTTATATAATATTGTTTTAAGATAATGGGCGATTAGGCGAGACTAAAAGAAAGGGGTAACATACAAGACTTATAGTACAAGGCCTTGAATTTCAAAAAGTGAAACCGAAAGATAGAAACATTATTTGCTCGTTGGATGTTAGGGTCCATTGCTCATATTAAATATGTATGTAAAGTTATTAATTTGTTCTATTCTATTAAAAATGTATAAAGTTTGTCTCCACAATGCATATTCTAATGTTATCGGTGTGCTTATATGTAGGGGTGAGCATTCGGTCGGTTCGGTCCAGAACCGAACCGAACCGAAAAAACCGAGAACCGAATTTTTAATTATTTTAGAACCGAACCGAACCGAATAAAATTCTGGACCGAACCAGACCCGAACCAAAATAATTCGGTCGGTTCGGTCCGATCCATAAGAACCGAATTTTTTGAATTTTGAATTATTATTGTATATATTATTATTAATATAAATATAATATTATTATTATAAATATATTATTATAAATATAAATATATATATATATATATTTATATTTATATATTATTGTATATATTATTATTAAGTATTTACTATTTATTGTATATATATATATATATATATAATTCGGGTGGTTCGGTTCTAACCGAAATTACTTACGGAAGAACCAAACCGAACCGAAATTTATTTCGGTTCTAACCAAAAGAACCGAACCGACCGAAAAAGAAAAAAAATTGGATCGCACCGAACCGAAATTGTGTGGTTCGGTTCGGTTCTTCGGTTTCTGCTCACCCCTACTTATACGTAGCCCTCCTTGTATCTCACTTGCAAACAAAACAACAATCATTTCACTCTTAAACCAACCTACACTATTACTTAATTTGTATTTACCCTATGGAAGCAGAAGAATGTTCATCAATTGTGGCCACAAAGATGTCTAAAACAATTAGCATAGTTTTTTACATGCTAAAGAAAGGCTTTTACAGAAGTAAACTAAAAATATTTGATATTCATACCAAGCTCAAACAAGAAAAGCATGCAAGCAACTCTATGACCAACTTAATGCTACACCACCACTATGCGGCCTCCTCCATTTGTCGCTCTACTGACGTTGCAATGTCGTTTGTTTCTCCGCGAAAAGACTACGAATTCAGCTGTAGTAATACGCCCTTGATCCGACGGAGAAAACGGTATTATCAGTACCGTCACAATTACAGCCATCAAAAAGTTTTTGTTGATGATATAAAATTTAGTGAGTATGAAAGCGTAGAGGCTTCGCCAGCGTTTAGCTTGCCAGGATTTGGACGGAGTCCAGTGACAGTGAGGCAGCTGAGGGTTACGGATTCGCCGTTTTCGATGAAAGATGCAGAGGAGAATACGGATCAACTGGACAAGGCTGCTGAAGAATTCATTAAGAAGTTTTACAACGAGTTGGAGAAACAAAGGAGGATGGCACCACCATTTACTCAAAGCCACAGGAGAACTCGTGACTTCTAAGCTAGTTTTAAATATTTTGTATAGGTTTGTTCCATCTTCTCTTTAATTCATGCTATGCTGCAACATCAGTGTCTTTAAACTTATGATCGGAGTTAATTTAGTAAATTCTGTAAATAAATAAAGATTATCTGGGTTATTTTTCTATTTTTCTACGGTATTAGTACCACTTATTATAATTTTTATGTACAATTTCTATGAACCAAATTCTTTGTATTTTGTTTAGCGCATTTTCAAGTATCACGGCGTCCAGGACTTTCTACCCTCAGATCCCACTTATGCTCTGTTTTGTGTTCATTTTCCTATAAATAAGATAAGGAGAAGCATTTAATTTATGTTTTTTGTTTTTTTAAAGGATAAAATAATTCATTACTCATAACTAAGTCATGTAGGCTTGATTTGTCATATCATATCCAGAAAATCAACCAAAATATCAGAAAACCTCTTATCAATAAATGATTGGTACAACAAATCTATGATTCCGAACATAAAAATACAATTAACCTTTCACAAAAAAAAGACAAGTAAATGCAAAATACAATCAAATTCCCATAAGACAAATCCATCATAAAAGTGTAAAAATGCTCTTAACATGGAGAGAGATTTATTAAATAAATTGAATAATGAACAAAAAAGATAATGAAAAAGGACTCTTAATCAACTAAAATATTTGATAAAAGCCCCTAAATCGAATACATAGTTAGGGATTTTTTGGGGGGAAAAAAAAAAAAGAGAAGCGGCTTATTCCATTAGGCATTAGCTCTTTGCCAATTTCTTTTTTTTTTTTCTTCTTTTTACTCTCAACTTGCAAATGTTTAATCTAACTAAAATTTCTTGAACTTACAAATTATTTCATATTTTATTAAAATTTTAGTATTTTAATATAAAATATAAATTATACATTTATATTTTTTAAATAACTTATCAAGGTTTAGAAGTAAAGTAATATTTCTTAATTAACTTGCAAGTTTAAAATTAAACAACTCAATTATTTTTATTAAATTAATTTTATATTGGAGAATTTTACAAGGGAAGTTGTTAGTTAAAGAGTAGTGAGGTTATATTCGCTTGGGTGAAAAATCAAATTATCCATCAATTAATTCCCCGTGTCCAAAATACCCACCGATGGAAAGCTCCGCCCTTTTTACCCACGGACCACGCATTACACATATGCGTGTAGGATATACGCATGTGTGTCATGCATGGTCTTTGTAAATCCCACCTCTGTGCCTGTGAACAGTTACCATAGATACGCATGTACAACATTCGTGTCTACAGATACGCATGCTGTACATGCGTATTGGTTACTGTTCATCGCCTCTCTCAAACGACGCCGAAGTCGTTTTCCGATCAAATTTTCGAGCACATTGTTCACACCTTTCCAGGCATCTTTGATACACGTACCATACACCAAAATGAACGTATTCTCCTCCTCTACATTCCTATACCATTCGATTTCCATTTGTTTTGCCGGATTTAAAAGCCCCAAAACGAATCCTTTTTTCCGATTTAGTTTCCGGTAGGTCTGTGCACACCCCTGCCGGGCCGGAAAACAAACACGAAGTAGGGCAAAATGATGAGGCAAGTCTGGGCATCATTTGTATGTCCTCAGATGTGGTGGAGGAAACCGGAGGGCGCTGAACGAAATGACGATTTTGAGGCCGCCTGAACGCCGAAGACGTTTATGAGATAATGACGTAATATGACGTCATTACGCATCCCTCAGATGCGTGACTTGAGATACGCAATCCTGGAATGCATATCCCAGACCACGCATATGGGAGATGCGTAATTCGTGGGCAAAAAGGGCGGACAACAGCGCACATGGGTATTTCGGGCACCCTTTAAGGAAAAGTAGTGTAGTTTGGGCATTATTTCTATTCGCTTTTCCTGTTTTCTTATATTTATCTTTTTTAATTAATATAATTCATATTTTTTTGTAATACTAAATCTAAAATAAAATTAACAAAATATTTAATGAACTTTTATTTTTATAGTTGACATTCATAAAACGGGTGTCGGCTAACTAAAACATAATTAAAGTATATTTCTTTATTATTAAATATTATTCTAATATTGTAACTAATTATTAAAAAAATATATGAACTATTATTTTTATGATTTTTTTTGAAAAATAACTAAGTTGCAATATGGTGCAACCCAAATGCAACTTGCAACCTCAAACATATGCAATTTTAACCGTATTTTTCAGAAAAGTTTGAAAACATGGTATTTTTGATAATTTCCCTTATTTTTTTTTATCATTGACAGCTAACCAAAATGAAATTATGGTATATTTTTTAGACAATTTATAAAAAATACTAGGTTTTCTAGTTTGTATTGCAAAAATACTATCTCTTCAAATTCATTGCAAATATACTCTCTTAATTGAAAATATACTATCTTAATTGAAAATATACTACCTTAATTGTTTTATAATATTATGTATTTATATTTTTTTATTTAATAGTTATACTATGCTGACTGTGCGCTAACTGTACCTATGCTTACTATACGCCATGTGGCATGTGGGTCCCACCCTGCTGACATGGTAGCTGACGTGGCAAGTGGGTCCCACCCCCTGCTGGCGTGGTAGGTGTGTCCCACCCCCTGCTGACGTGGCATGTGGGTCCCACCCCCTGGTGACATGGCAGCTGACTGGTCAAGCTATGTGTTGCTGATGTGGTAACACATCAGCAACCATTAAACCAGCTCAACTTTTGATACATATCTTCAAATCATTAACCACATTCATGAATAACCTCCTCACTATATCTATTTTAAAATTTATTAAGAATAAATTTATGAGAATATTTTCCCATTTTAATAATAAAAGATGTATATCATACAAATGATTAGAATATGTAATGATTATGATTCGATTTATTCGAAAAAAATAAAATAAAGTGAATAACATAGATTTCGTTAATATTTATATAATATTTCATATTAACTATATATACATTAAACAAGATATTTTGATTGACATCCATTAAAATATATGAGTAGGCTGAAAAAATAAAATTTTAAAATAATTATATAAAATATGTAATTAGATTAGAGTGCAATTATAACGACCTAGAATTTTTTGCAATTATATAAGTGTTTATTTAATTGATAAATGTGAATTATGTGACATGAATATTTTGTGAAGTTAAATTATGTGTGGAATCATGTTTACATGATTATATGATGATTGGTATGTGCCGTATGTGTTCGTAGAATTTTATATGCATTTTTGGTGCATTAAAACTATTTTAAACATGTATTTTTAATCTTTCAACAATCTTATAAAATCATTGGAGTCGTTTAAATTCATGAAATCTTTTGCATTATCATCTTTGTGATATTAGTTAGTTTTGAAAATTGATATGAGTATTTAAATGTGTGTTTAAGTATTTTAAAATGATATAAAAAGCCTTAATTCTTTTAAAGATCCTTTATTTCAAAAATTCGTTGAAAATTCATTTTTGACTCAAAAATTAATTCAAAACTATAGGGAGGTTTTTAATATCATAAACTTCATTTTAGAATTTTAAAAATTATTTTTCCCTCTATTTCCCATTTATTTCAATTTTTAAATGATTAAAAACAAATTTTAAAAAGAAATTAGAATTTCAGCAATTGTGAATTTACCATTTTACCCCTCTACCTATAACAACACCCACCGCCCACTTTCTTCTCCATTTCTTCATTCCAGCCGAATGTGAGCTCTCTCCCTCTCTTCTACTTTGTTTCTTTCGATTTTCATCCTCAAAATCATGTCTAATTCTTGTTTTAATCATCCTTATTATGTGTTTTTGCTAGTTTAATGATTGGGTGAAGTTTTGTATGGTTTTGTGTGTGTAATAATCGCTGTTTGTATGTATATGATTCGGGAGTGACATGCAAGGGCTGTGACAGCATGGGTTCTTGTTTTTGTAGTTGTTTAATCACTGTAATAGCTTAAAATCAAGGTTTTAAACAGTTTAGTGTCGGTTGTTCGAGTTTTTATAAAACCCCACCGGCGGTCATGGGTTTTTGCGGCTAGGGCTGGTCAGTGGTGCTGGTCTGACAGCTGTGTAGTAGTATTAGATCATTATAAGTGTTAATTGATTCGTTAATTAGTTGCATGTCAAGATTCCTTGTATTCTTGAATTTTTTTTCGAAATATATATTTAATTATTTTGAATTTTTCGAACTTGTTATTTGTAAGAACCCTAATTTTTGGTAATATTTCCTTTTATTTAATATCTTGTGACATTGTCATTATGGAACCTTTCTAGTCATCCCTGTTGATCAATAGAATTGATTGTCTGAGAAACTGCGTTGTTGCATTTATCATGTAAGATAAAAAGGAAGATTGTGAAGGTAGGAGTCTTATTGTTAGTCATATTTATAAAACTTGGGATTTGAGAATGGTTAGAGTATTAAAGGAATTATTAAGAATTGTGACGAGGAATTATGGACATTCGAGGAATTTACACAATAAGTACTCAAGGAAATATAGGGGAAAATCTCTACGCGACACAATATTATTACGAGAGAATAATTAAGATACGATACGAATTAAAGATTAAATAACAAGCATTGGTGGAAGAATAATAATACAAGGAGTAGTATTGCATGCAAGCCTATGCAACCAAGTGGTTAGAAATCAAACAAGTTAGTTGGCCATTGGAAGATGAATAGTATCTAGTTGGTTACGTTTTCAAAAAGGGGAACACATAGTACATGCACCCATGCTTGCTAGTACACTACCTATGCTTACATGTGATATGTATCACCCAACCTATTACCATCAATTATTTACCAAACACAAACACAAACACAAAACACAAAATTTTCTCTCCCCCCTAGTAGTTGCTCTCGGCCAAGACACAAAGTGGAGAAGAAAATTCTTCTCCTCCCCTCTTCCATCACTCATAAATCTTGCCATAATTCCTAGGTCATCCACATCATCTAGACAAGGTATGCTAGCAATTTCACTCCATTTTATCCATCCATTTTCAAGTTATATATTGTTCAAACTTGGGTGAATAGTAACCAAGTTTGTTTTTCCCTTAGATCTTGCATTGTAAGTGTTGTAGGAGACCATATAAGGTGTTTTTGAGTTGTGTAAAGCTTATCCAAGGCCTCTAGGAGCTCAAGAAGGTATAAAAATCTCAAACCCCCTTGGTTATGTTTTATTTATAAAGTATGGTAGTAGATCCATGTGTTTTAGAACTAATCTTGGATGTATATGTATTGGATAGCATGGATCTTGAGTTTTGATGTTGAGATTGTGACTTTTATGACTATGGTTGATATATATATCTCCATGAGTGTTATGAACCATGATCTAAGTGTATTAAGTGTTGATTATGTTATGGAAGTATGAAAAATGGTTGATCTAAGTAGTTTGAGCTTGCTGAGTTTTGTCCAGGAACTTTGACCTGTATTGTAGCATGATTTTGAACCCCCAAATGATGTCCCCTGATGTCCTACCATATATTTTTGGAAAGATAATTGAATGTAGTTTCTGGAAATGTAAGGTTCATGGCTAGGTGATGTGTAGATTTTTAGTTATGGCCGGAGGAGTGAATTTTGTTTCTGGACTATGGACTGCATTAAGTAACCCCTTGTGAACCTTGTTTAAACACCTTAAAATATATGTGGGATCATGGAAAAATTTGAGAATGTAGGGAATGCAGTGGTGAAGACCACCCAAAAGAAATTGGATTAAAATATGAATTTTTGGATTTTATAAAAATGCTAGAGTAAAATTCGCGCAATGGAAAAAGTCGATTAGTGGAACATGATTCTAGGGTTAGTGGTTATGATTCGAACGTGGTAACTAAATTAAGTCGAGTAAGTGACGAGCGTAATCGAGTGATGACATGGACCTATAGTGGGGCTAGGGAGTCATAAGACGAAGCCGTTAAGTTAATTTCGTACCCCCTTAAAACCCCGTAATTAAAGAGATATTGTTAAGGTACTAACGAACGATTATTGCTTATGTATAGATCGTTCGAATCCGCACGCTCGACCACCCCAACCAAACCAAGGCAAGTTTACTTTTCAAAACTTATCCATATACAAGGACTTTTACTGTTGTGTTTGTAGTTTTCAAATTATATCAAATGCTATGTTTATCGAAGTATTGATGCAATTGAGATTGAACAAGTACATGTATGCTTTTACCCCTTGAACTTAGATTGAAATGTTTTCTTCGGACAACGACTCTAGAAATAGAGGTCGTGGCGGTCCGTATATACTATTGACCGGGGAGTAGTATATAATTATATCGTATCTAGATTGCGAGAACCCGAAGGGTCATTCGGGGAGTATCGTATACTCAAATATTATGTTCATATCTTCGTAAATACTCGAAACCCTATCTTGGATTAGAAGTTTATTTTATCGAATAATTATTTATTAATTATTAATATTAAATCTTAAAATATTATTTATTAATTATTGTTCATTCTTTAAAGACAAAGTTAATCCAAGATACTTTTTAATACTTTCAAACTCGAACTCTTTCGAACTCAAAACATCTTCGAAAACCCCCAGTCAGATTCTACTTCTTGTATGATTTCAAGAATCATCGGTCGACTGATGTCGGACCTCAATTACTCTGTTTTCAATCAAAATCAAGTTTTAAAAGAAAAGAAAAAGGGACTCTGGCAGGTGTGGGAACAGTTGACGAACGATTCCGGGGATGTGTAAGCGGCCGTGAGCCAGGCGGTCCATCACTTATTATTCCGGCCAAGGTGTTGCCGAAGGATGATTACGGATGTAGTTTTCATCGAGGGTGATTACGGATGTAGTTTTCACCCGAGGGATAGTTACGGATGTAGTTTCTATCCTTCTACCGGTAGAGAAGACCCGCGGATTATTGGACTTGGATGTGGCGACTGATCATCGTCAATCCTTGTCAGGTTTTGTGTTTTCTTTAAGTCCCATTCCTCCATTTTGGAAAAATGCTTTGACACTGCTTCTTAGGCTTTCGTGCCAAGTTGCTGATAGTGTTTTATTTTGATGAGAAAGATGTTGATTCAATGCAGTACTAGAACTGCAAGTTTATTTTGCAAACAAGGGCACATATTGTTGCACCTTCGAGATTTATCAACTATGACAAGTGATTTTATAACTGATTGATACAAACAAGTATATCAACTGACAATCATATGAAATGTTATATTGCTTACCTTATACATATATTCTTGCTGAGCTATAGTTGCTCACTCTTGCTTGTTTTCAAATTTTACAAACACAACAGCTAAGCGAAATGGCAAGACCCAGGCAGACTGTTCGAAAGCAGGTGACTAGGCCCGAGCCACCACTTGAGATCCCACCGGTAGGCCCCATTAGCCGGATTGGTTGGCAGATTTTGTTAGTACGTTTTATTTATCAGCATGACCTGTGCAAGGCAGTGTATCGTAACAAACTTTCAAGCCGCCAACTTCGCTTCATATCGAAGTGTTGCTGGTAGCATAAATACTATTTAATTCGGTCTGTAATAACTCTGATAACTTTATTACTGTTTAATCAATGTGTGACGTTTCTGAGGCTCTAACCTGTGTGTGTGAGTGTGGTGTGAGTTTATTGTGGGGTCGATGGCTGTGTTATATATATTATGTGCAAGAGCAGGTATGTTACTAATGGAAAATGGACCGTGAGCGCCTAGATCTCCGACCCCGGATCTGGGGACGTCACAGAAATGGTATCAGAGCGAGGTTACAGTTCTCAGAAGCGATAGTAATTTAAGAAAGCAACCCTAATAATAATAACAATAACGATAACCTTAATAACAACCTTAATAATACTTAGAACTCTCATCGAGTTGCAGTCGGGTTATCGGATATAGCCCTGACTTTAAGGCCCGTGAGGGAACTACTCCTAAACCCTTCTTTTATGGTTAGTGACCCACCTTATTTCCCTTGTGTAGATGGAGGAGATACCAGACCCTGAGGCTTTCGAGAGAGAGCATGATGAGGCACTGATGCGAGAGACCGAGGATCCTGAGGAGGATATGGGTGCTGACTCCGAGCTTGGCCCCTGGATTACACTGATAGAGAGTACTGATGATGAGGATCCCGTTGAGGAGCCCTTTGAGCCTGAGCCCGAGCCAGAGCCTGTTACCCCATCTCCTGTAGCTACTGATGAGGAGAGTGTGAGATCCGGTGAGGGTCGTGTTGTGTCACCGCCACCTTCTCCACAGACATCTAGCCCTGTTTCATCGGACGGTGACTCTGAGGATGACACTTCTGGCGAGGGGGAGCTTGACCCTACCCCCGCTACTGCTCCTGCTGCTGCTGCTGCTGCTGCACCTACTCCTGTTCCTGTCATACCACCTCCACCGACGGACCTACCCCTAGTGTCAGGTACTGAGCATGCTTACGTGGTACAGTTCCTGACCCGAGACTTACTATCTGTAGAGGCCCGACTTAACGAGGCGAGGCGGGCACTAGTGGAGGAGCGCGAGGCGCGCTTGAGGATCCAGGCTGAGATGAGGAATGCTGTTGCTAGGAGGACTAGGGCTCGACTCCATAGGACTGAGAGGAGGAGTCGCGATAGGATTCTTGGATTAGGGATCCGCGGGGGCGGAGTAATCCAGGCTAGGGATGCTAGGTGTGTTGTGCGTCGTGCATTTGCCCGAGTGAGGACCTTGCTTCGTCACGGCGCGGCCCCGTCATGCGTTACTGATAGCTCAGTCCCCTAGGTTCAGATGACATTAGTGTGTCGTTTTTGCAGGATAGTTGACTTGTGCAGTGGTATCCTTTCGGACCAGTGGATGAGTAGACTGACCTACAGATATGTAGATGTGACTTCGGGTAGTATGTATGGATGTAGCCCTACTTTTGTGTAGCCTGACTATTCGGATGATGTATTTGTATTTGTTCCACTTTTGCTAGACTTTGACATCGGAACTATGTATTTGGCTCTAACATCCAAACTTTGTGATAACCCTTGTACCGTACTTATTTAGTTTCAGTTTCCTTAATATTGCCTCAACTGCTTTACTTTTCGATGCCATGCTTTACTGTTTTGATATACAACTGTGATTATACAATTGCTACAAGCCACAAATACAACCATACTGTTTCAAATTTACGATATGCGATTTCAAATTGTTTTCTACGATTTCCAGAGATGTTCCTACAATCTTTAAAAATAATTTTTTTTCAAAAAAAAAAGGAAAAAAAAAGGGGTGTTTTGAAATTTTGAAAAATATTTTTGAGGTTTCGAAGTTTTGAAAAACTCTTGTAAATGTTTTCGCATTCTAAAGGGATTTTCCCCCCAAAAATGTTTGACATTTTATCTCCAACATCGGATTATTAAAACTTTTGCACTTCCACCCTTATGAGGAGGAACGATACGCTCCTGACCCGTGCAAACGCTGTCAGGTAATTGGAAAACCCTAACCCCTTTCTTGTTTTATTATCAGAATCATGCCACCCAGAAGAATGAACACCCGAGCTCACCCGATCAGTTCTGAGGGCCAGGGTAGCCCCCATGGAACCGGAGGCCACCAGAACCATGAAGGGGAAAATGCTAACCTGAGTGAGAATGAGGGCAACGATCATAACTTGTTTGATGACTCTGAGTATGAAGAAGAAGAAGCTGGTGACGACACCCGAGAGGTAGAACATCCTAGGGGAGGCCCTATGGAACAGTTCATGGAGTTACTTAGGCAGAACTTGGACCGTCCCCCAGTTCAGCAACCACCCCAGAATGCTAATGCTAATGCTTTCCGGAACTTCAAATCCCTGAAACCCCCAGAATTTAAAGGAACTGCCGACCCTGTCGAGGCAAGGGCCTGGCTGAAGGAAATGGAAACATCTTTCGAGATACTAGGTGTCGCTGAAGAGCAGAAGACTGTTTTCGCCACTTACCTTCTGAAGGGTGAGGTGAACTATTGGTGGGAAGCTAAGAAGAATTTGGAAGGAAGAGGTGTGGTAACCTGGGAGAGATTTAGCGAGCTGTTCTTGGAGAAGTACTTTCCTAGGTTCATGGAGACACAAATGGAGCTGAAGTTTTTGGAGCTGAAGCAAGGAAATATGACGGTGGCCGAGTATGAGGCCAAATTTACTGAGCTGTCGAGGTTTGTGCCGGAATATGTGAACTCTGAGGCAAAGAGGGCCCGAAGATTTCAATTAGGGCTAAAACAATGGATTCAGAATCGTGTGGCGGTTCTTGAGCTGACAGACTATGCCACCCTGGTACAGAAACCGTCAATTGTTGAGGCTGGGAGTGAACAAATGCAGAAAGAGAGGGAAGGAAAGAAGAGGAAGTTGGATAGTCGAAAGGGAAACTCTGCTGGTGGGAGCTTTCCGAGTAAATTTAAGCGAGGAACGATGTCCCAACCCAGCGGGAACTTTGGAACCAAGAGAGCTGAAAGTTGGAGTGTGGGCCAGAGCGGCCGACCACAGGGATCGTCTTACTCTACCCCATCCCGAGCCCAACCCCCAGAATGCAATAAATGTGGAAGGAAACATGAGGGCGTGTGTAACCTGCAAGATGTAAAATGCTTCAAGTGTGGGCTGACAGGGCATTATGCTAACGCCTGTCGCGGAACTAGTAACAACCCGAGTGCCGGAGGTAATTGCTTCAAGTGTGGGTGTTATCACAAAATCACGTAAGCGTACGTGTTCACAAGTAATATAGAATGAAGTAGAGTTCGTTCCCACAGAGATTGTATAATTTAGTTCTTGTACCTAAGCATCAATGTATGATTATCGTTCAATGCTAAGACAATAAGCAAATTGGTTTTGATTATCTAAAATTAAATAATAAGAATTAATTAACAACTAAATTAATAACTAATTGATTTCAAATTACTTATGAGATGAAAAACATGGGATCCTAACTTCAATACAAACTTCCTTTAGAGATCATGCCCTTTTATCAACACATGTGGTGGTTACGATAACTAATCGGACACACGAAATAAGTATACGCTACCTTTCAGTACACGCACACCAATCTACACAATATCCACAAAAGATAGAAATCATGCAGGCACCAGTTATGCTTAGACCCTATATGTCTATAGAATTTGAAAGCATAATGGTTGAAGATCAAGTATCCATAAGATTACATAAGGTAGCATGAGACGGTTAGAAACACACCACAAACATGAATAACATTCATGGACTTATGCTAGCATGGCAAGTTCTAAATCAAAAGATTCACTGTCGCTTCACTTAAGATTAACAAGATAGATGTTAGCTACGCATCTATATGAATTAAATACAACCATGCAAGGATATCGTAAATTCACCACACATATATCAAGTTAGGCAATCAACATCTAAATTCCGTAAGTAAATCCGCTAGGACCCCATGACGGCGATTAGTTCATAATCGAACCGTTCGTCATCATGGGGTTTGATGAAAACATGATAAAGATGAAGATAATAATAATGAATAAACCAATATTAACAAAGTTATGGAACAAAATCGAGTAATGCTCAAACATCCAAAAGATACGCCTAGTAAGAATACAAGAAAACTATGTCTAGATCTTCTTGTTGTCACGATCCTCGCCTTGGCTTCTCAATCTCGTGCTAGAAAGTGTGTATGTAATGTGAAGTAATCTGATCTCTGGTGTTGGTGTGTTAAATCTGACCCCCAAGCATGTGTATTTATAGCTCAATATTGCCTCTTCTCCAAACAATTGCCGTTCTTGAGTAGGAATTGAATTTGACAATTTCCATCTTTAAATATGATATAGATTGCAACTTCCCTTGTCAAATAAGGCTTCTAGACCATTCCCACCGTCCAAGAATATTTCCATGACGAATAGGAGAAGAAAACGGCAACTTTCCTCTTTGAAATCAGATTTGGAACAAATTCTGGCGGTTCAGTTTTCCATTGGCGCGGTCGCGCTGTCCTGTAATGCAAATCTGGCGCGGTCGCGCTGTCACAAAAATCTCCAATTCCCTTAGCGCGGTCGCGCTCCCTAACAGCTATAACATAGCGCGGTCGCGCTATACAAATTCTGTTTCTGCAGAATTTCTGTTAAAGCCTTCTTCTTCGCACGCCGTTTTTTCCTCATGACCACATCTGTTCCAAAAACCACAAAACACCATACTCACTGCGAAAAACCTAATTCCTGCACAAACTCCACAAAACACATTAAACCACACAAATACTCGAGAATTCAGCGATCAATTCAAGCCAAAATAGAATGGTCTAAATGGATAAAAATCCACTTATCACACCCCCAAACTTGAACCGATGCTTGTCCTCAAGCATAAACAGATACAAATATATACAACTAATTAGTACCACTTCCGTAGGTGATCACGGATGCATTTAGCATATGCAACAAGCCCTTTAAACCCCTAGGCAGCCCTAGTGGACGAGTAAGGTCTCGTGAGGGCCTATAGTGAATGTACCCACAAAATCCAACTGACACAAACGACACAAACAATGCAATGCATGAATGAATGCAACTAAATATGAATGCAAAGGATCCCCTCAAACTAACCAACACCACTTAGCAAGCAAATATCTCCAAGAATGCAATCAATCCAAATAGAGCTCGACTAAATTCCGGTATACTAACAATACATGATCAGAACGTGCGTGTGTGCAATGCTCGACAGATATACTCCCAAACCGGATCAAAATCATACATATTCTTTTCCAAGACAATCACAGGGTTATAAATAGAATGAACGTTAAACTCAAGATCACTTCAGATACACCTCTATACTCCTCTAAAGTAGACAGAAATTCATGCTTTATTATGACTCAAACACAATATGTACACAACACACATGCTTATTTGATCGTGCAATGGATGAGACCCCTAAAGGCTTATACAATAATACCCATGTAGCGAGCGTTGGGTTAGTGGATCCCAGACTATAAAAGCCTTAGGTCACTAGGCACAAAGTCCCCAAGAACTTAATTGCTCGAGTATTAAAGAGCTCACCCTGATCAATTCTGCATACTCAAACTCTCACAACCTCTTTTTTTTTCTTTTTTCTTCTTTTTTTTTCTTTTTTTTTTCTTGCTTTTTTTCTTTCATTTTTTTCTCCTTTTTTTTTCCGTTCACATGGAATCTGGAATGAGAATTCTCAATTCCAACCCTAGACTACTCATAAACATGAGCCGGCTACTAGCCATTTGACGCCTAGCCAACAAATACAAACACAAACATATTAGCATGAAATTTCTGTTTTCCCCCAAACTTGTATTTTGGTGTTCCTTAATCATCAAGAGAATAAAGCAAATTCTATCGATAAACAAGTGATTAAATCCTAAATCCAAACAAGCATGACGCAACCTAGTCCAAGAGCAAACGACGAGACTGTGTAAAAATTTTATTCATGAAACATGCATGTCAATTTCAACAAAATTTAAAATCAGCCCTCTGTTCATCCTTTTCACACCCACATCAACATCTACCTACCTTATGGCATCAGCTTATTATAAGGGATCATGAAAAATGCATGTAATGCAACTATATGAACTCACATACAAAACTCGACACACATGCAAACAGAATGCTCTATATGACAGGTATCATGCATGAAACTAAACTACACATACAAATATGATGCAATATGAATTCCTACATGCCACAGTTATATCACAACAACTACTAATTCCCAAATCCACCCCCAAACTTGAAATTTCCAATGCCCTCATTGGAAGTAAATAAGGGAAAAGTAGAAACATACCTACTGACCACCTGGACCACCCTCCTGAGGAGGAGAATCCGGCGGAGGATAGACTCCATGTACCCCAAAAACAGGCCAATCCACCTGCACTCCACTGGCAGCAAAAGCAGTGCCCAGCGCCTGAGTCAACTCCTGTGCAAAACGGCTCTGAGAATCATACATAGCATCCATGCGACGCATCAACCTTCTATACTGAGAGGCAACAGGAACATCCTCGGGAACCTGTGGTGGTGGAACAGCACCAGCAACCTGATAACCCAAACCCCTAGGATGTGGAACGCCGCCCGGCCACTCCACCATCCTCGCAATAGTCCCAGAATCAATAGCACCACTCGGCAACTGTATCGGCTCATCCTCAGCCCATCTCACTCCCACCGCCATACACAAACCAGTAACCACCGAACCATATGGAATCCCCCCTGTAGTACTAGCTCTCAAAAACCTCAAGATATTTTGGTTAATCATATAACCAATGTCAATATAAAAACCATTCAGAATCGCCCACAGCAAAATAGCTCTCTCCACATTAACCTCGTGCTGATGTGTGGTAGGCAACAAGTTAGCACAGATAAACAAATTCCATGCTCGAGCATACCTGTTCAACGCAGAAGTAGGGAAATGCAAGTGCTCATTACTCCCTGGCTTCATCTTCCACACAGTACCAGGCACACACAACCTAGTCACAATAGCATCCAAGTCAACTTCTGTCCTAGACTTAAAAGTCCAATCCTCAGCACCTGCAGGTCTGGCAGGCAAAGCAAGCAAACGGCTGATGGCAGGCGGTGTGTAGTCCACTGTCAAACCCCTAACCACTGAATAACCATTCCGTTCAGCCTTCGCATTCGCATAGAACTCGCGAACAATAGACAACGGAATATCCATAGCCAACTGACAAATAGGCTCCCAACCTCGCAACTGAATCATCGCCACCAGATCTCCATCAGACGGACCAGCTAAAAACATCCTATCTTTGATTACCGTCTTTGACATCAACCTGTTATACTCCGTTCGGGCCTCCACAGAAACAAACTTTTCCCCGGGTCCCTCCGAACTAGAATCGGAATCAGATGAATGATGTCCACTAGAACCACCAGCAAAACGAGTCCTTTTCAGAGCCATTACACAATCTCAAACAAGCAGAAAATATGAACAAATAGCAACCCACAACAACCTCACAACACTTATCCCAAAATACGCAACTACAAATCCGAATAATCAAGAATAATCAAGAAATTACCCACAACGAATCTGTAGGAGAAGTAACACTGCGAATCCAGCCTCCAATCAATGAAAGAACACGAATTCCAAAGCTCCAAAATTGTGGTTTTAGGGTTTATGGGTGTATGTATGTGTATGTATATAAGAGATGTATAAAAATTTTGGGGAAGATATAGGGTATGATTAACCACGAAATTGGGAATTATAGACTGATCAGAAGTGTTTTTGGGCTGGGTTTAGGGTTGGAAATCGGAATTTGGGCTGAAAAACTGCTCCGAAAATCTCTCTACAATTCCAGCATTCGACCTAGCGCGGTCGCGCTATATATGTACTATCAGGCAGCGCGGTCGCGCTGTCCCAAATTTTTTTTTTTTTTTTTTTTTAAATGAAGATACAAAAAATATACAATAATAATAATATCACATGGGTTGCCTCCCACGAAGCGCTCGTTTAACGTCATTAGCTTGACGTGCTGCTCGGTCGTTACGTTTCTGCCAAATCCACGGAATCTGTTTCACGAACCACTGGATCACCTGTAAAATAATGTTTCAACCGCTGACCATTCACCTTGAACGCCAAATCAGGTGACTTTTCAAAAATCTCCACGGCTCCATGCGGAAATACGGTTTTAACAGTGAACGGCCCTGACCACCTTGACTTAAGCTTCCCAGGAAAAAGCTTGAGGCGCGAATTAAACAACAAAACCAACTGACCAGGCACAAAGACCTTAGGAATTAACTTCTTATCATGCCACCTCTTCACCTTCTCCTTATAAATCTTGTGGTTCTCATACGCCTGAGATCGAAATTCCTCTAACTCATTCAACTGCAATAACCGTTTCTCACCAGCTGCTCTAATATCAAGATTCAACTTCTTAATCGCCCAAAAAGCTTTATGTTCCAACTCCACTGGTAGATGACATGCTTTTCCAAAAACTAACTGATACGGAGACATTCCCAAAGGTGTTTTGTAAGCTGTTCTATAGGCCCAAACAGCTTCATCTAACTTCAAGGACCAATCCTTCCTCGACGGATTCACCACCTTTTCTAGAATTCTCTTGATTTCACGATTAGATACCTCCGCTTGACCGTTGGTCTGGGGATGATATGCTGTAGCAACACGATGTGTCACCCTATACTTCGCCAACAATGCAGTGAATTGACGATTACAAAAGTGAGTCCCCTCATCACTAATAATAGCTCGCGGAGTTCCAAAACGCGTAAAGACCTGTTTATGCAGAAAGTTCAGCACCACCTTAGCATCATTGGTTGGTAAGGCCTTCACCTCAACCCACTTAGAGACGTAGTCCACAGCTAGCAAGATGTACTGATTATTACAAGACGAAACAAAGGGTCCCATGAAATCAATACCCCATACATCAAAGATCTCTACCTCAAGGAGCATATTAAGAGGCATCTCATTCCTCCTAGAAATATTACCAACTTTCTGACAGCGATCACATCTCAAAACAAACTGATGAGCGTCCTTAAAAACTGTAGGCCAAAAGAAACCTGCCTGAAGAACACGAGCTGCTGTCTTCTCTCCACCATAATGACCTCCATAAACAGTGGAATGGCAATCTCGCAATACACTTTCAGTCTCGCTATAAGGAATGCAACGTCGAATAATCTGATCAGCACCCTGTTTGAACAAATACGGCTCGTCCCATCGGTACCACTTCACATCATGTAAGAACTTCTTCCTTTGAGCATAAGTTAAATCAGGAGGGATGATGTCACTAACAAGATAGTTCACAAAATCTGCAAACCATGGCTCTTCCACTGAAACCCCTAAAAGCTGCTCATCTGGAAAAGATTCATTAATAAAAGATTTAGCCTGTGAATTTTTACCCTGGTCTTCCAACCTCGAAAGATGATCTGCTACCTGGTTTTCAGTTCCTTTTCTGTCTTTAATCTCCACATCAAATTCCTGAAGCAATAAGACCCATCGAATCAACCTAGGCTTCGAATCCTTCTTTGTCATCAAATATCTGATAGCCGCATGATCTGTGTAGACAATGACTTTCGTGCCAAGTAAATAGGCTCGAAACTTCTCAAATGCATAAACCACAGCCAAAAGCTCCTTTTCCGTGGTGGTGTAGTTCAACTGTGCGTCATTAAGGGTTTTACTAGCATAGTAAACCACATGAAATATTTTCTCCTTTCTCTGACCAAGAACAGCACCAACGGCATAGTCACTAGTATCACACATTAGCTCGAATGGCTCACTCCAATCTGGTGCAGTAATAACAGGTGTGGTAGTCAACTTCTTCTTCAAAAGCTCGAAAGCATCAAGACAAACTTCATCAAAATTGAAAGGAACATCTTTCTCCAAAAGATTGCACAAGGGTTTAGAGATCTTCGAAAAATCCTTTATGAACCGACGATAGAACCCCGCATGACCAAGAAAGCTGCGAATGCCTCTAACAGAGATCGGAGGAGGAAGCTTCTCTATAGTGTCAATTTTTGCTTTGTCCACCTCGAGTCCCTTACTAGAAACCTTGTGCCCAAGAATGATCCCTTCTTGCACCATAAAGTGACATTTTTCCCAATTCAGCAACAGATTAGTCTCCACACATCTCTTCAAAACCAGACCAAGATTATGTAAGCACTCGTCATATGAAGAACCAAACACTGAGAAATCATCCATGAAAACTTCCACATTGATACCAATCATGTCTGAAAAGATAGCCATCATACACCTCTGAAAGGTGGCTGGAGCGCCACACAGTCCGAACGGAACTCGTCTGAATGCAAAGGTGCCAAAGGGACATGTGAATGTAGTCTTCTCTTGATCCTCAGGTGCAATGCAAATCTGATTATATCCAGAATATCCATCAAGAAGACAATAGTACTCGTGGCCTGCCAACCTGTCTAACATCTGATCCACAAACGGAAGAGGAAAGTGGTCTTTTCTCGTGGCTTTGTTCAACTTGCGATAGTCCATGCAAACTCTCCACCCTGTAACGGTGCGTGTAGGGATGAGCTCGTTCTTCTCATTAGCAACAACTGTCATACCCCCCTTCTTCGGCACACACTGGACCGGACTCACCCAAGAACTGTCTGAAATAGGGTAGATAATACCAGCATCAAGCCACTTCAAGATTTCCTTCTTCACCACTTCCTTCATAATAGTATTGAGACGACGCTGTTGCTCCACAGTAGGCTTGCAATTCTCCTCTAGCAGAATTTTATGCATGCAATACGAAGGACTGATGCCTTTGATGTCTGCTATAGTCCATCCAATAGCTGTCTTGAACTGTCTCAGTATCCTCAAGAGCTTCTCCTCTTCACTATCTGTCAAGTTAGCGGCAATGATAACAGGCAAAGTAGATGCTTCTCCCAAAAAGGCATACCTCAAATGCTCTGGTAGCTGTTTAAGCTCAAGTGTAGGAGCTTCCTCAATAGATGGTTTGAGACGACTTTGTGACTTTTTAAGCTCCTCCAGCCCAAGTGACTCAACTGGCACATCAAAATTCTTTCTCCACGGAATTGCCCTTAACTGCTGAATTTGCTCTTCTCTGTCTTCATCTTCAACTACAGAATCTCCTAAGAAAGCTCTCTCTAATGGATCAGCCAACAGTAACTGATCAAAGTTCAACTTCACTGACGACTCCACCAAGTCCACCTGACAACATTCCTCATCATCTGAAGGTAGCTTCATTGCATTGAAAACATTGAAGGTAACATCCTGATCTTGCACCCGCATCGTAAGCTCCCCCTTCTGAACATCAATCAAGGTACGGCCCGTAGCTAGAAAAGGTCGTCCTAAGATGATAGGAATCTTCTTATCTTCTTCAAAATCAAGAATCACAAAATCTGCTGGAAAGATGAGTTTATCAACCTTGACCAAAACATCCTCAACGATACCCCTCGGATATGTAATAGAACGATCAGCTAACTGTAGAGAGATGTTGGTAGGTTTAGGATTTGGAAGACCAAGCTGCATGAAAACTGACAATGGCATGAGATTGATACTAGCACCCAAATCACACAAACACTTGCTGAAAGACAAATTCCCAATGGTGCACGGAATAGTGAAACTGCCTGGATCCTTTAGCTTCGGTGGTAGCTTCTGCTGTAAAACGGCACTGCACTCTTCTGTTAATGCTACTGTATCCAATTCTTCAAGTTTCAACTTCTTTGAGAGAATACCTTTCATAAACCTTGCATAGCTCGGCATCTGCTCCAATGCTTCAGCAAAAGGGATATTGATTTGAAGCTTTTTGAATACCTCCAGAAACTTGCCAAACTGTCTGTCATTTTTCTGCTTCTTCAATCTACCAGGATATGGAGGAGGGGGAAAGATTTTCACGTTCTCTGTAGACTGCTTTGGAGAAACTTCCTTAGCAGAATTTTTAGGATTCTCCACCTCGCTAACCAACTGCTCAGCTACTCTATCAGTCTGGACTTGCTCCTTATCTACAGTAGGTGCCACATGTTGCTCTTGAACTTCTTCTTCTTCAATGTCTGAATTTTGATTACCCGTCACCTTACCCGATCTCAAAGTAACTGATTTGACATGCTCTTTGGTTTCCCTCTTGCCTGGATTGGCTTCAGTGTCACTCGGAAGAACTCCGGATGGTCTGTTCAACAGAGCACTAGCAAGCTGCCCGATCTGACTTTCCATGATCTTCATAGATGCCCCCTGACTTTTTACTATCATCCTCAACTCCTCAAGCTCAGCTTTTTCATTAGAAGATTGACCAGCATTCCCCTGAGATTGTTGCTGGAAACCTGGAGGCTGAAACTGTTGTCTGGGCTAGTACTGCTGCTGAAATCCTTGATTGAATTGCCTAGCTCCGAATTGCTGTTGCTGCTGATTACCACCTTGATTGTTACTCCAACTGAAATTTGGATGGTTGCGGTTATTCGGATGATAGGTGGCTGGAACTGGCTGTTGTGGCCTCTGGAAGTTACTCACAAATTGTGCCGATTCAGAAGATATGGCACATTGAGTTGTATCATGTGCGCCCGCACATAACTCACAAACACTAGCTACCTGCTGAACTCCCATATTAGCCAAAGAATCGACCTTCATTGACAAGGCCTTCAACTGAGCTGCAATGGCTGTAGCTGTATCAATTTCAAGAACACCTGCTACCTTGCCTTGAGATAACCTCCCTGTAGGATTCTGATATTCATTAGCAGCCATCATCTCGATCAATTCATAAGCTTCTTCATAACTCTTGGCCCACAAAGCTCCACCTGATGCTGCATCTAGCATGGGTCTCGACTGTGCACCCAAACCATTATAAAAACAATTGATTATCATCCAATCAGGCATCCCATGATGTGGACACTTCCTTAGCATCTCCTTATATCTCTCCCAAGCCTCGCATAAAGATTCTCCAGACTGCTGTGAAAACTGAGTGATAGCATTCCGGATAGCTGCTGTCTTTGCCATGGGAAAGAATTTGGTGAGAAATTTCTGTGCAAGATCTTCCCATGTAGTGATAGAACCTGCTGGTAAAGAGTGTAACCAACTTTTCGCCTTGTCCCTCAGAGAGAATGGAAATAGCCTTAACTTAACAGCATCCTCAGACACCCCGTTGGTTCTGAATGTATCACAGATCTCTATGAAATCTCGAATATGCATGTTGGGATCTTCGGTAGGAGCACCCCCAAACTGAACTGAGTTCTGGACCATCTGTATAGTGCTAGGCTTGATCTCGAAGGTATTAGCTGCGATTGCTGGTCTGACAATACTCGATGCAATGTCATTGATCTTTGGCTGCGAGAAATCCTTAAGAGCCTTAGTTGCTGCTGCTGCTGGTTCTCCCATATTTTCTACAACTTGAATCACTGGAACTTCTGTTTCTGTTTCTTCTTTATTTTCCAGCTTCTCCTTATTCGCTTGAGAACGCGTTCGCATACACGCTCAAGTACCTGAGAACACAAAACAACACAAAAACTATTAGTAACCGATCCGAGTCAATGAACTTTAACGACCACTGATGTCAAGCACATAAACTATAACAAATCCCCGGCAGCGGCGCCAAAAACTTGTTATCACAAAATCACGCAAGCGTACGTGTTCACAAGTAATATAGAATGAAGTAGAGTTCGTTCCCACAGAGATTGTATAATTTAGTTCTTGTACCTAAGCATCAATGTATGATTATCGTTCAATGCTAAGACAATAAGCAAATTGGTTTTGATTATCTAAAATTAAATAATAAGAATTAATTAACAACTAAATTAATAACTAATTGATTTCAAATTACTTATGAGATGAAAAACATGGGATCCTAACTTCAATACAAACTTCCTTTAGAGATCATGCCCTTTTATCAACACATGTGGTGGTTACGATAACTAATCGGACACACGAAATAAGTATACGCTACCTTTCAGTACACGCACACCAATCTACACAATATCCACAAAAGATAGAAATCATGCAGGCACCAGTTATGCTTAGACCCTATATGTCTATAGAATTTGAAAGCATAATGGTTGAAGATCAAGTATCCATAAGATTACATAAGGTAGCATGAGACGGTTAGAAACACACCACAAACATGAATAACATTCATGGACTTATGCTAGCATGGCAAGTTCTAAATCAAAAGATTCACTGTCGCTTCACTTAAGATTAACAAGATAGATGTTAGCTACGCATCTATATGAATTAAATACAACCATGCAAGGATATCGTAAATTCACCACACATATATCAAGTTAGGAAATCAACATCTAAATTCCTTAAGTAAATCCGCTAGGACCCCATGACGGCGATTAGTTCATAATCGAACCGTTCGTCATCATGGGGTTTGATGAAAACATGATAAAGATGAAGATAATAATAATGAATAAACCAATGTTAACAAAGTTATGGAACAAAATCGAGTAATGCTCAAACATCCAAAAGATACGCCTAGTAAGAATACAAGAAAACTATGTCTAGATCTTCTTGTTGTCACGATCCTCGCCTTGGCTTCTCAATCTCGTGCTAGAAAGTGTGTATGTAATGTGAAGTAATCTGATCTCTGGTGTTGGTGTGTTAAATCTGACCCCCAAGCATGTGTATTTATAGCTCAATATTGCCTCTTCTCCAAACAATTGCCGTTCTTGAGTAGGAATTGAATTTGACAATTTCCATCTTTAAATATGATATAGATTGCAACTTCCCTTGTCAAATAAGGCTTCTGGACCATTCCCACCGTCCAAGAATATTTCCATGACGAATAGGAGAAGAAAACGGCAACTTTCCTCTTTGAAATCAGATTTGGAACAAATTCTGGCGGTTCAGTTTTCCATTGGCGCGGTCGCGCTGTCCTGTAATGCAAATCTGGCGCGGTCGCGCTGTCACAAAAATCTCCAATTCCCTTAGCGCGGTCGCGCTCCCTAACAGCTATAACATAGCGCGGTCGCGCTATACAAATTCTGTTTCTGCAGAATTTCTGTTAAAGCCTTCTTCTTCGCACGCCGTTTTTTCCTCATGACCACATCTGTTCCAAAAACCACAAAACACCATACTCACTGCGAAAAACCTAATTCCTGCACAAACTCCACAAAACACATTAAACCACACAAATACTCGAGAATTCAGCGATCAATTCAAGCCAAAATAGAATGGTCTAAATGGATAAAAATCCACTTATCAGTGGGAAACCAGGGCACCGAATGAGGGAATGTATGTCCTCTGGGCCAGCTGCATCGAGAGTGAGTGGAACTGCTTCTAACAAGGCCCCTACTGCAAGAACTTTTAACATGACGGTGCAGGATGCCGTGAGGAACACGGATGTGATTGCAGGTACCCTACTACTCAACTCAGTTAAAGCAAATGTTTTATTTGCTTCGGGAGCTACCAAGTCCTTCATATCTCTAGATTTTGTATGTCAGTTAGGCCTTAAGACTGAACCATTGAATGACAGCTTGCAAATAGAGATAGCTAATCATGAAATTATTCCCGTTAGCCAAGTATGTCCAGGTTGCGACCTAGAAATAGAAGGGCGACACTTTCGGGTAGACTTAATACCTTTTAAACTAGGGGTGTTTGACGTAATAGTAGGTATGGATTGGTTAACAACCCACGGAGCCCAGATTGATTGTGTCAAGAAGAAAGTAAGTTTGAGACTGCCAAGGGACGAAGAAGTAGTGTTTAGTGGGAAACGGCAAAACCAAAAGTTCCTGACTATGATTCAAGCTAAGAAGCTGTTACGTAAAGGATGCGAAGCCTATTTAGCCTATGTGGAGGATACCAAGAAGGAGGCACCAAACCTGCAGGAAATCCCTGTTGTTAATGAGTTCGCGGACGTATTTCCGGACGATCTTCCCGGACTACCACCCGATAGGGACATCGAGTTTGCTATAGACTTAGTTCCGGGTACGGCCCCAATTTCGAAAGCCCCATATCGGCTAGCCCCAGTGGAGATGAAAGAGCTGGCCACTCAGTTACAAGAGTTGTTGGATAAAGGGATGATAAGACCTAGTGTGTCACCGTGGGGAGCCCCGGTGTTATTCGTGAAAAAGAAGGACGGCAGTATGAGATTATGTATAGACTACAGGGAGTTGAACAAGGTGACTATCAAGAATAAGTATCCCTTGCCCAGGATAGATGACCTGTTTGACCAATTGAAAGATGCAGTTTATTTCTCTAAGATTGACCTGCGGACCGGGTACCACCAGTTAAAGATTAAACCAGAAGATATACCAAAGACGGCCTTTCGCACCCGGTACGGACACTACGAGTTCCTAGTGATGTCATTTGGGTTAACGAATGCCCCTGCAGCTTTCATGGACTTAATGAACCGAGTCTTCAAGAAATACTTGGACAAGTGTGTTATAGTCTTCATCGATGACATCTTGATTTATTCCAGGACGAAGGAGGAACATGCAGAGCACTTGAGGATTGTATTGGGAGCATTGAGAGAAGAAAAGTTGTACGCTAAGTTCTCGAAGTGTGAATTTTGGTTGAAGGAAGTTCAGTTTTTGGGGCATGTGATTAGTGAACAAGGCATTCTAGTGGACCCAGCCAAGATAGAGGCTGTATCAAATTGGGAGAGACCAACCACTCCGACAGAGGTGAGAAGTTTCATAGGACTGGCTGGCTACTATAAGAGATTTGTCCAAGACTTTGCAAAGATAGCAGCCCCTTTGACCCGATTAACTCGCAAGACCGAGAAGTTTGTGTGGACTGAAAAATGCGAAGAGAGCTTCCAAGAGTTGAAAAAGAGGTTGGTGACAACACCAGTACTAGCCCTACCTGATGATAAGGGAGATTTTGTGATTTATAGCGACGCATCCCATAAAGGTTTAGGGTGTGTGCTTATGCAGCACGGTAAGGTGATTGCTTATGCGTCCAGACAACTTAAGGAGTATGAGATAAGATACCCCACCCATGATTTAGAATTAGCAGCGATAGTTTTTGCTTTGAAGATCTAGAGACATTACCTTTACGGAGAAAGGTGTGAAATCTACACGGACCACAAGAGCTTAAAGTACATATTCACTCAGAAAGAGTTAAACATGAGGCAAAGGAGATGGTTAGAGCTAATCAAAGATTATGATTGTGAGATTCATTATCACCCAGGGAAGGCCAATGTGGTGGCCGATGCACTTAGCCGAAAGGAGAAGCTTAAGATGATAACGTCAGTTGACGAATTGATCAAGGACCTTGAGAAACTGGAGATTGAAGTGAGGTTACCAGGAATTGGACAAGAGAGTCTAATGGAGATAAAAGTCCAACCACCGCTATTGGAAAAGATTAAGTTATGCCAGGACAGGAAGATAGAAGAAGAAAAGAATTCGATAGAGAAAATTTTGACTGGCGAGGAAATTAAGTGTGAGAAGGACGGGAATGGAATTATGAGGTACGCATCTAGGATATGGATCCCGAATGTTCAAGAATTAAAAGACGAGATTTTGCAAGAGGCTCATAGTTCGAGGTACTCAATTCACCCTGGAGGCACTAAGATGTATAGAGATCTGAGAGAATACTATTGGTGGCCTAACATGAAGAAGGACGTGGCAGAGTGGGTAAGTAAATGCTTGACATGTCAAAGAGTGAAGGCCGAACACCAGAGGCCCAGTGGATTGTTGCAACCCTTAGAGATACCCGAGTGGAAGTGGGAGCAAATTGCAATGGACTTTGTGGTCGGATTACCAAGGACCAAGACTAATCATGATGCCATTTGGGTAATTATCGATAGGTTGACCAAGTCAGCACATTTTCTTCCAATCAACGAGAGATATACTGTCGACAAGCTGGCAGATATTTACTTAAAGGAGATCGTGGTAAGGCATGGGGTTCCTGTGAGCATTGTATCAGATAGAGACCCAAGGTTCAACTCCAGGTTCTGGAGAAGTTTTCAGGATTGTGTGGGGACCAAGTTAAACATGAGTACTGCATACCATCCCCAAACAGATGGACAGAGTGAGAGAACCATCCAGACCATCGAGGACATGTTGAGGGTATGTGCTATTGATTTTAAGGGAAGTTGGGATGACCACTTGCCGTTGATCGAATTTTCCTACAACAATAGTTACCATGCGAGTATAGGCATGCCCCCATATGAAGCTTTATACGGACGAAGATGTCGGTCTCCCTTGTGTTGGGAAGAAGTTGGAGAGCGGAAGATTTTAGGGCCTGAACTGGTCCAAAAGACAAGAGAAACTATCGAGCTCATAAGAGGACGGCTGGTAGCGGCCCAGGACAGACAGAAGAAGTATGCGGACCAGACCCGCAAGGACAAAGAATATGAGGTAGGAGAGTTTGTGATGTTGAAGGTATCGCCGTGGAAAGGATTGATGAGATTTGGTAAGAAGGGAAAACTAAGCCCGAGATTTATTGGACCTTTTGAGATCTTGAAACGAGTTGGGAAGTTAGCCTATGAATTGGCTTTACCCCCGAGCTTACAGCAAGTACATAATGTGCTCCATGTGTCCATGCTACGACCATACCATACCGACTTCCGACATGTGATAGAACATGATCAAGTGGATCTGCAACCAGACTTAACATATGTCGAGCAACCCGTGGAAATCATGGATAGAAAAGAACAGGTGCTGAGGAACAAGGTTGTCAAGCTAGTGAGAGTTTTGTGGAGGAATCAGAATGTCGAAGAATCAACATGGGAACTAGAGAGCGCGATGCGTGAAAAGCACCCCCAACTGTTTTCAACCTGATTCCGGGACGGAATCCTTTTAAGGAGGGGAGGCTGTAAGAACCCTAATTTTTGGTAATATTTCCTTTTATTTAATATCTTGTGACATTGTCATTATGGAACCTTTCTAGTCATCCCTGTTGATCAATAGAATTGATTGTCTGAGAAACTGCGTTGTTGCATTTATCATGTAAGATAAAAAGGAAGATTGTGAAGGCAGGAGTCTTATTGTTAGTCATATTTATAAAACTTGGTTAGAGTATTAAAGGAATTATTAAGAATTGTGACGAGGAATTATGGACATTCGAGGAATTTACACAATAAGTACTTAAGGAATTATAGGGGAAAATCTCTACGCGACACAATATTATTACGAGAGAATAATTAAGATACGATACGAATTAAAGATTAAATAACAAGCATTGGTGGAAGAATAATAATACAAGGAGTAGTATTGCATGCAAGCCCATGCAACCAAGTGGTTAGAAATCAAACAAGTTAGTTGGCCATTGGAAGATGAATAGTATCTAGTTGGTTACTTTTTCAAAACGGGGAACACATAGTACATGCACCCATGCTTGCTAGTACACTACCTATGCTTACATGTGATATGTATCACCCAACCTATTACCATCAATTATTTACCAAACACAAACACAAACACAAAACACAAACTTTTCTCTCCCCCCCCCTAGTAGTTGCCTTCGGCCAAGACACAAAGTGGAGAAGAAAATTCTTCTCCTCCCCTCTTCCATCACTCATAAATCTTGCCATAATTCCTAGGTCATCTACATCATCTAGACAAGGTATGCTAGCAATTTCACTCCATTTTATCCACCCATTTTCAAGTTATAAATTGTTCAAACTTGGGTGAATAGTAACCAAGTTTGTTTTTCCCTTAGATCTTGCATTGTAAGTGTTGTAGGAGACCATCTAAGGTGTTTTTGAGTTGTGTAAAGCTTATCCAAGGCCTCTAGGAGCTCAAGAAGGTATAAAAATCTCAAACCCCCTTGGTTATGTTTTATTTATAAAGTATGGTAGTAGATCCATGTGTTTTAGAACTAATCTTGGATGTATATGTATTGGATAGCATGGATCTTGAGTTTTGATGGTGAGATTGTGACTTTTATGACTATGGTTAATATATATATCTCCATGAGTGTTATGAACCATGATCTAAGTGTATTAAGTGTTGATTATGTTATGGAAGTATGAAAAATGGTTGATCTAAGTAGTTTGAGCTTGCTGAGTTTTGTCCAGGAACTTTGACCTGTATTGTAGCACGATTTTGAACCCCCAAATGATGTCCCCTGATGTCCTACCATATATTGTTGGAAAGATAATTGAATGTAGTTTCTGGAAATGTAAGGTTCATGGCTAGGTGATGTGTAGATTTTTAGTTATGGCCGGAGGAGTGAATTTTGTTTCTGGACTATGGACTGCATTAAGTAACCCCTTGTGAACCTTGTTTAAACACCTTAAAATATATGTGGGATCATGGAAAAATTTGAGAATGTAGGGAATGCAGTGGTGAAGACGACCCAAAAAAAATTGGATTAAAATATGAATTTTTGGATTTTATAAAAATGCTAGAGTAAAATTCGCGCAATGGAAAAAGTCGATTAGTGGAACATGATTCTAGGGTTAGTGGTTATGATTCGAACGTGGTAACTAAATTAAGTCGAGTAAGTGACGAGCGTAATCGAGTGATGACATGGACCTATAGTGGGGCTAGGGAGTCATAAGACGAAGCCGTTAAGTTAATTTCGTGCCCCCTTAAAACCCCGTAATTAAAGAGATATTGTTAAGGTACTAACGAACGATTATTGCTTATGTATAGATCGTTCGAATCCGCACGCTCGACCACCCCAACCAAACCAAGGCAAGTTTACTTTTCAAAACTTATCCATATACAAGGACTTTTACTGTTGTGTTTGTAGTTTTCAAATTATATCAAATGCTATGTTTATCGAAGTATTGATGCAATTGAGATTGAACAAGTACATGTATGCTTTTACCCCTTGAACTTAGATTGAAATGTTTTCTTCGGACAACGACTCTAGCAATAGAGGTCGTGGCGGTCCGTATATAATATTGACCGGGGAGCGGTATATTATTATATCGTATCTGGATTGCGAGAACCCGAAGGGTCATTCGGGGAGTATCGTATACTCAAATATTATGTTCATATCTTCGTAAATACTCGAAACCCTATCTTGGATTAGAAGTTTATTTTATCGAATAATTATTTATTAATTATTAATATTAAATCTTAAAATATTATTTATTAATTATTGTTCATTCTTTAAAGACAAAGTTAATCCAAGATACTTTTTAATACTTTCAAACTCGAACTCTTTCGAACTCAAAACATTTTCGAAAACCCCCGGTCAGATTCTGCTTCTTGTATGATTTCAAGAATCATCGGTCGACTGATGTCGGACCTCAATTACTCTCTTTTCAATCAAAATCAAGTTTTAAAAGAAAAGAAAAAGGGACTCTGGCAGGTGTGGGAACCGTTGACGAACGATTCCCGGGATGTGTAAGCGGCCGTGAGCCAGGCGGTCCATCACTTATTATTCCGGCCCAGGTGTTGCCGAAGGATGATTACGGATGTAGTTTTCATCGAGGGTGATTACGGATGTAGTTTTCACCCAAGGGATAGTTACGGATGTAGTTTCTATCCTTCTACCGGTAGAGAAGACCCGCGGATTATTGGACTTGGATGTTGCGACTGATCATCGTCAATCCTTGTCAGGTTTTGTGTTTTCTTTAAGTCCCATTCCTCCATTTTGGAAAAATGCTTTGACACTACTTCTTAGGCTTTCGTGCCAAGTTGCTGATAGTGTTTTATTTTGATGAGAAAGATGTTGATTCAATGCAGTATCTAGAACTGCAAGTTTATTTTGAAAACAAGGGCACATATTGTTGCACCTTCGAGATTTATCAACTATGACAAGTGATTTTATAACTGATTGATACAAACAAGTATATCAACTGACAATCATATGAAATGTTATATTGCTTACCTTATACATATATTCTTGCTGAGCTATAGTTGCTCACTCTTGCTTGTTTTCAAATTTTACAAACACAACAGCTAAGCGAAATGGCAAGACCCAGGCAGACTGTTCGAAAGCAGGTGACTAGGCCCGAGCCACCACTTGAGATCCCACCGGTAGGCCCCATTAGCCGGATTGGTTGGCAGCTTTTGTTAGTACATTTTATTTATCAGCATGACCTGTGCAAGGCAGTGTATCGTAACAAACTTTCAAGCCGCCAACTTCGCTTCATATCGAAGTGTTGCTGGTAGCATAAATACTATTTAATTCGGTCTGTAATAACTCTGATAACTTTATTACTGTTTAATCAATGTGTGACGTTTCTGAGGCTCTAACCTGTGTGCGTGAGTGTGGTGTGAGTTTATTGTGGGGTCGATGGCTGTGTTATATATATTATGTGCAAGAGCAGGTATGTTACTAATGGAAAATGGACCGTGAGCGCCTAGATCTCCGACCCCGGATCTGGGGGCGTCACATTATTTGTTAATCATGAATTTGAATGAGGTTCTTGTTACCTATTGTTGATTATAGATTGTAAATACGTGAGAAATGAATTTGTAAAGTTGCATGCAAGGGTTTTGTAATTTTCTAATTTTATTCGAATTAATATATATATATATATATATATGAATTTTGAAGTTTGATTCTTGTAATTAAAGATGTTCTTGATGTATGTTGTTAATTGCAGAATTTTGTTTAAGAGGTACATAAATTTATAGAGCTGTATGTGTGAAGTCTTGAATTATTTATATATAATTCGAATTTTTGTATATATTCCATGAAATATTCGAATTTTGTGAAATTATATTAATAATTAGAAGATAATTTTGATAATTAAATGTTAGGTGTTTGTTAATAAATATGTGAGTATAATTTTCAGAGTTTGTATAAGTTAAGATTCAAATTTTGATTTAAAGATATGAATTATATGATTTTGGTGATTAAATGAATATGGTTTAGTGATTTTACTCGATAATTAGTTAAGATGCTAATTAAAGTTGATTATGTGATGATTTTGGATTACCTAGGAATGTAATTGTTATAAGAGTAAGTAGTCAATGATATGTATGTTATTATAAGGTGTTAGAGTTATTCTATATGTATAAATGACCGTCATTCGTTAAAGTGATATTAAGTTGATAATTTAGTAATACGAGTTCATAAAGAGTATCTGTTAAGTATAAGTAGTTTATATGAATTCAAGTTGTGATTAGTAGTGTGATGATGACTTGGTTATGGATTAGAAATCCATTGATAATGATTTGGTTGTGATTTGAGTCGGTTATGTTCTGACGGGCTAGTCCGTTTTACAAAGGAAACTCTGCCCGATTTTCGGTAGAATTATAATCGTAAATACTTATACGTCAAGTAGATCCTATGTGTTATATGGGTAAGTGACGTATGTGAATTACATGTTATTGTGCTTATGTGACTTAAATGTATCTGATATGTTATACATGTTAAGTTTTAAAACGATATAGGAATCGTTGGGTAGAATAGGATGAGACGTATTAAAAGAATAGTATTCTAAAGTAGTGATATGGTTTATATAGATACGAAGGACGTAGGACCTAGCAACAAGGGAAAAGCTAAGGTTTAGTATCAGTGACTGAGCTATTAGCTGTTGCATTCTACCGGAGGCAAGTAACTTTTTTTTTTCTCTGAAGTATATTCTTGAAACTGTTATATCCTGTTGATTCAAGCATCCTATCTTATACCATGTTGATTATAAATCTTGTTGAACCTATCTTTGCATGTACCTAAAACTGTTAACAATTACTTAACCACCTATAAACCCTAAAACAATATAATTCTTTCTAATTGCTTCTTGACCATATATGTCAAACAGCTTGCCATAGTTAAACCAAATTCACTGACAGATAAACCAGTGTTCTACTTGACCTTCGTCCGTAGCTAGTTGAACCTGTGTTGACCTTAAGAACTTATAAACCTCTCTGTGACCTAATCACTGATCTAAAAACTTGATCACCCTTATTATTGTTTCTTAATCTCTATAACTTGATCAAGTGCCCTAAAATTGTTATGTCACATTTTGACCTTTGACTTTGAAACTCTTTGATATTCCCTGATCAATTGCCTTGATACCTTAAGTCTATATCTTCATGATTCAGACTTGTAAACCCTATTTCTTTGGATTCAGTAATTCTAGTCAAACCTTTTGACTTTTATCTTTGCAGATCAAAATGTTTTACAAGTTAAATTGATTTCAAAACAAAAGGCTTTCTAAGCTGAGATGTTTTCAAAAGAATGTTTTATAAAAGTTTAGGAACTCCGTCAAAATGGTTTTTACGGATTCCTAAAGATTGGAGAGGCATAAGTGATCGGGTAACACCGGTCCAGCCTATTTGTGTATAGTTATGCTGTAGTCTGGTGGGACCAGTCCAGCACCTTTATAGGCCAATGTGTTGCCTCTTAAGAACCCAAGCAATCCTAATAAGAGGATTAATGTCCAGAGGGACTTCATGTCCGTTATGGGGACTTTACGTGGCTGATCACCCGTATTGTCTGTTGATGAAAATAAAACCTCCAATCAGTTTTCTTTAAGTGAATGATTACTTTTAAATACTGTGAAATGAAATTGGTTTATCGATTGAAATGTCAATTGCTTTACACATATCCTGTACCCATTATTATCCTGTCTATCAGTTGATGTCCTGTTATATTCAAGTACCAGTATTACTTTACGGTTTCCAGTATTCATATGTTATCTCTTGTTCTACTGCCATCCATTTTTTTTGAAAACAAAGGCTGCAAATTTATTAAACAAGATCCTGCGAAATTACATTGGAAAGGAAAGGTGGGACAAAATTCCACACCTTACATTCAGACATAGAAATGGCCTCTCTAGCAACCATATGAGCGACCATATTCGCTGAACGTTTAACAAAATGAACAGAATAGGACCCTAAGTCCTTTGCAATGATGCGACAATCTGTTATCACGTCTCCAAAATACGATAAATCCCTCTTCTTACTTCTCATAGCTTGGACTACCAGAAGCGAGTCCAATTCGAAAGCAACTTGATGAATTCTTGTCTCCTTTACCCTTGATAATGCTCTTCTGAAAGCCATAGCTTCGGCTATTATAGGATCAAACTCACCCTGGAAACTCCCACCAAAAGCTGAGACGAAACTTCCTTGCTTGTTCTTTAATATTCTACCAAACGATATATTGTGGTTCTCTGATGATGTTGCTGCGTCGACGTTGCACTTAAGCCAACCAGAATGTGGTTTATGCCATTTTGTTGTACCTACCCATTGTTGAGGATGGATAACTGATATGATAGATGCCTGGACCTTCTGCCATTGCTCGAGAACTTTCCTAGCTGACTCGACTACCATCTGGGGGGTCTGATATTTATTACTCCACACCACTGCATTTCTATGATTCCAAATACTCCAAGATATCATAGCCAAGACCTCTATATCCTTACTTGACCAAGTATCTAGGATAGTCAGCAAACCTTGAGAAACCAGCCTACCTTCAAACATATGCATACTAAAATTCACCTCCTCCCAACATTGAATAGAGAACGGACAAGACCAGAAAACATGCTCCATCGATTCTTCCCCGGCGTTACAGATTGGACACTGAGAATTAACTGTAACATGACATCTCTGTAGGTTAACTAGCGTCCGGACACATGAAAGGACTGCTCTCTAGAGAAATTTTTTCACTTTTAGAAGAATAAAAAGCTTCCACATCTTTTGCCAACTGAAACCGTCCAGATTTGTTGCAGTCATATTAAAACCCCTCGACAGACGCTTATATCCCGTTTTAACCGTATACTCTCCTTTTTCATCATCCGTCCAGAACCATTTATCATCTTGAATATTATGGCTTCTTGTAATCCTCAATATTATATCTACAATTTGATCCACAAAAATAGCCTTTAACATGTCAATATCCCACTCCTTCGAGTTTGATTTGAGCAGGCTTTGAACAGTTATGTGTTGTAAATCCGGATCCATTGGGGTGATAATCTGAGCCATCTCACTATCTGGAATCCATGGGTCCTTCCAGACATTTACCTTTTCTCCTGAACCTATTTTAATTCGACTACCTGCAAGCACCAGGTCCCGAGCCTCATAAATGCTGCGCCAAACATAAGACGGGTTGTTCCCCAACCCTGCTTCCTGGAATGAAACAGAAGGGTAGTTCTGGCCTTTAAAAGCCTTGTGACCAAAGAATGAGGATCAGTTAGGAGTCTCCAGACATGCTTTCCTAGCATAGTGACATTAAACTCTCTTACTCGCCTAAAACCCATTCCTCCAAACTCCTTAGGGTAACACATTTTATCCCAACTCATCCACCGAATACTGTTGTTTTCGACATTCGAGAGCCACCAGAATTTGTTCATCATGATCTCCAGATCATTACATAATTTGATAGGCAACAGGAAAACCCCCATGACATACGAAGGGATTACTGCCATCCATTTGAATACCCTGCTATTATTGTTTTCAGTTGAGTACTCTAGTTACTTGCTGAGCATTAGCTCATTGTTATTTTGTCAAACCCTTTTGACAGTAACTTAAGAATCATGGTATGTACAATTCAGACAGCGAGGATGCGTACTTTCCGTAGTGCTACTGTGGTTTCATTCGAGTTGTCATCCGAGGTAGATGCAATAACTGCTCAGTGAGGAGAGTTTTTGAGTTAGTTGTGAGAACTGGTAGTTAGAACTTTTGATAAAGGGTTTGTAATAATGTTTATAATTTGAATTTGGTTTGTAATAATAAGTAGTTAGACGTTGGATTGCTTGTTTCATACCATTATATGTGAAAGATCCATGTGAGTAGAGTTGGGGTCAGTCAGCATGCGATATTTATATTTACTATTTTTAGGGTGTTTGTATCTAATGTGTCAATGACTCCCCGATCTAGGCCATAGATTGGGAGGGCGTCACAATAATATGTAACTACACCGGAAAAAACTATAATTTTAAAAGAAAATAAAATAATAATTTATATTTGAGATTTCAACCCTACTTCAATTATTAGATCAAATAATGAGATAAAATACATTAAATTAGATTACAATATTATAAATAAGATTATAAAGATTACACAAAAAATTATAGAGATTATATTTAACAAATAAGATACTAGCTTGTACATAATTATAAAAGAGATAATATTCAATTAATCAAATGTTGGCACTATTAAAATAATTGTATTTATAAAAAAATTGTTTTTTAAAAAATGCCTTTTACTGTATGTAAATATTAATTCAAATTTCAATCCAAATCACAGTAATTTAAATATTCATGCACATATTTTTTATAATAGTGTATATCACCACCACTACGAATCACGAAAATTAATTAATAAACACTAAAAATTAGACCACCACCATCATCATAGTATCACTAAACATGGAATTATAGAATTCCATCTATAATCACAAAATTTTAATGCAAATTATGAAAATTTTGTCAGAAATATCAAATTTTCTAAGCTAAAGTTTCAAAAAAATAATTAGATCTGAATATGTGGCGATGTCATGAATTTGAGTGTGGATGTCATAAATCATCACTATAATAAAATTTACAACCACATCTCTTCCACTTCTGTCGTTGTCGTAATCACCATCATTGTGATAATCATCACTCTCCGAAATCAATCAAATTTGAGGAATTTTGGAAATACAATTCAAAGAGAGGTTACTAAATATGAATTAGAGATGGTCCGACGAAGGAAAAATGAACAAATTTAAGGTCGTCAAAAATAAAAGAGAGGTGGTCTGGGGAAGATGAATGCACATATATGACGTGGTCAGAGGGAGGAGAATGGAATAAGTTGTAGTATATATGAGGTGGGAAGATGGGTAAAAGTGATAATAGATCTACTAAAATTATTGTGCCTACGATTCAAAATAGTTGAATTTATTGTACTGATCAACGGGTTATCTTAAATTCGTCTTTAATATAATAGTATAAAACTATAAATAATATCGATATATGATACTGTGTTCAAATATAAACTTTTTAAATGACAAACTCTATGAGTGTAATATAATCCAAACTATCATAATATACTTTATAAATTAAAGGATAATTCTTTTCAAAGCAACCTCGATTACAAAGAGAGCACTTGTTTAGTCTTTAAATTTTGTTAAATATGAGTTAATTATGTAACAATTTTAAAATCTTTCTTGTACTTAAGGAACTCAACATGGTTAACAAATAAAAAAAATATTGTATTTTTATCCTACTAAACGAGTAGACAGGATTATCATGGAAAATGTTTCATTGTTAAATTTAAAATTAAATTGTACTTGGTTTGAAATTTTGTGCTCAATTAGGTAAAAATATTGTTAAATTGTAAATCTTGTTTATAAGTTTTGTAACATTCCCACATCGAGGAGGGTGGAGACGTTAGTTGACTATATAAGGCAAAGTACTACTACCAATTGCACCAACAAAACATGATTTTTTTGGGGGCCTGTGGTGGACTTGTAGATTATCCAAGATGTTACATTTGGACCAGTGTACTTCAATTTATTTCGAATTCGGAAACGGGATTTGACCCAATTTCGGAAAAAGGCTCGGGTTTGACCCGGGATGTCACAAAAACAGACTACAGGGCACACTATTATTGTTGTAATACGCGATAGCTAATGATTAACTTTTATTTACCGCATTTACCGGTCATTGTTAACACATTGAACAAACAACGCTATAAATATGGTATTTAGGATTTAGAGTATACTAATATTTTAAAATTAGAACGGCGATCAATCACTGAATATAGATAGACCGAGACACGTGAAACAGATAAGAAATGAAAGACTCTATCACAACGTTTGGAAAAAATTATACGAATTAAACTATGGCCTGTACTTTACTCGGGCTATCATGCTAGTTACAGATTAATATAGTAATAGTAGAACACTTAATGATACATTTCTTAAAATCAATAATTAATAATTGAATACACAAATAATTCATTTGCTACATTTTCTTTAATATTATTTTTAAATTTATTCTAAGATTTAATGGATCTCAAAAATCCTAGCCCCGTCTAGGTAACTTGTTTTCCAATAATTACGTGTGGCTTGAATCCTATAAATAAAGTAGGTAGGCAATTTGTTACCATTGAGAAACAGCTTACCCTGAGAGTACTAACGTATTTTTTTTTGTATTCTATGAATCAACAAGCAAGATCAGCCACAAAAATCGCCGATCTCCATCCCCTGTTTTTCGTGTTCTTAGCAAAATATCCGTATTTTGCTCCGTAATTCCAGCAACCTCCGCAATTACTGTTATACCAGATTTTTCCAATAACATATAAAATAGGATATAATATAATTAGATAATATAATCGCGCCACGCGTGATCTAATAAGATTTATTTTAAAAATAAAAAATTATATGGTAATATTTAATTATATGAAATTTTTTAATAAATTAAGATTTAAATTTCTTTTATTGATGATGTAGATGAAAAAATATTCTTATATATTATTTTTAACTAGTAATATCTAAAAATATTAGTATGATATAAATTCTCTAAAAAGAGCTTTATTGATAAATATATAGATAAAAGTAATTTTTTACAATTTTACTTTTGTTAACAAAAACTATTTGCAAATTTACTATCTGAATTGTAAAATTACCTTTTTTATTACAAAAATAACAATTTCTGAATTAAAAAAAAACTAGCGGGGCCCACCGCCACAACTGACCAGTCATGTACCACGCCAGTAGGGGGTGGGACCCACCTGTTGCCACGTCAGCTGGGTAGGTCCACCTGCCATGTGGCGCACAGTCAGCGCATAGTCAGCATAGTATAATTGTTACATAAAATAAAATTTAAATAAATAATAATATAAAATTTGCAAATAAAATTGTAAAGGTAGTATAATTGCAATGATTCTACAAGTATAGTAAATTTGCAAATGAAACTATAAAAGTTAGTATAACTGATAAATTCTCTTTTCTTTAAAATATTAATTTTTTTTATATTTATTGCTTAGTTATTCGGAGGACTTGTACCTAAATTATATTATTTTTGTATTTCAATATAATTATGTTAAATTGATTTTTTTATTCAAAAATAATAATTTTTTTTGATTTCCATTTTTTTAAAAAAACAATAAATATCTATAGACCAAAAATTGAACTGAATTTAACAAATTATATAATTGAGAATAACATAAACTGATATATGGAATGACAAAATATATATGAATTATATTTGTTACTCTTTAAAATTTTTATTTTAATTTTGTAGGTAATGTTATTCGATACATTTATATTTTATATGCTATCATTAATTTCTTAATAAACTGCAAGAATTATGAAAATAATAAAAGGGTATTACCTAAAGTGTAAGAACCCAGATTTTTGTAGGAATTAAAACTTTTATTATGTATTGAACTATGAATGAATAGTGGTTATGACTGCAGTGCATCAGTGGTTGAAAGAATGAATGTTGAATGGATTTGGATTCAAGTGTTTACATGCCATTAGCAATGCTATTGGTTGACAACTTAGGTAAGAATAATCTATCATCAAGAAAATAAGATATGGTATACAAACAGAGGAAGTATTCTCATGTCATCCAAATCGATATCTGGTAGCTCATGTCATCCAAATCGATATCTAGTATAAGTCCAGTGGTTCCGTAAAAGGGTTAAGAAATGCTCGGGAAAGCGCGAGGACATTTTTCTAATTATAAGAATTAAGGAGAAAATAAGCAATGAATAGTGTTTTTGGTGGAAATTGGAATATTATCAGACAACGCTATATAGGAGTATTCGGAACGGATTTCTGAGTTCGTATTAATGACCGATAGGAAATATAGGTGTATGTAAATGAAATCATATTCAGAAAAATAGCACTTTTATTTTCTCCGAGATTTCCTTGGACATTGAAGGATTTAATAAAGAGATTTGAGGAATTTAAATTCAAGAATTATAAAGGAGGATTAAAGATGTTAGCAAAAATATCAAGGAGGTTTCCGGTAAAACCCTAAGAAGAAATACTTGAGATATTACTCCAAACAATCAATGAAAATGAGCAATAACTGGACAAAAGAGCAAGTAGAGAGCTAAGATGCATGCATGTGCTAGAGGATAAGATCAAGTAACCAGGTAATTACCAAGATAACTAGCATACTTAGAAAACCAACCAAGTACTTAGCCTAATCTTGTCATCAACACCACTAAAATTCAACACATGTTGCAAATCACTTTATTAAAGTGGCTTTAGCTAGATATTATCTCAAATAATTCATTTTAGCACAATAACCAAGCAAGAGAAGCAAGCTACTCCACCATCTCTCCCATTTTTAGACCATTCAGCTTTTGCCTTAAATCAAAAACCAAAATCCAACTTCCAACCCTTGTTTGATCTCAAGATTTTTATGGTGAGTACTACATTTCATATTAGAGATATCCTATGAATCTTAGCTTTAAACTCCACTTCTTTCATGGTTAATAAAATCATCAAAGATGAGGGTGAATAGTAACTTTCAAGAACTAATTTTGTTTTCTTGGTTTCTTTGGATGATCTAAGGTAGCTTAAGCATATACAAGGACTATACAAGGTTTAATAAGGCTAGTACACACTCCAAGGAAGGTATACCACTTGAAACCCTTGGTTGAATCTTAAGTTTTATGTATGTTCTTGGTGGTTTTGAGATTAGTTATGAATATGGTGTATTATAAGCATGATTATGTAGTGTTTTACTTAATCTAAGTAATATGATGAATACGATGGTGTAGTGAGATGTTCTTGGACTTGTTAAGATGAATATCATGTGTATAAGATTGATGGTATGCCCGGTGTGGCTTGGTTGTGATGTAACAAATTTGGAAACGTTCGAATTATAGCCATCGTAATGCCGAAATTTCGTTAAACCTTAAAATTTGAGCATAACAGTAGATATAAAGGTCTGATCTTCATGCATATATGACCTACCCTTGTAGATCTCGAGTCATAGATCGTTTTGGCATGAAAATCGAAGCAAATGGACTTACGATTTAGGAGTTATGGTCAAAATCGTAAAAGTGGTTCGAAACCGTAAGTGCGTGTTCGAAACGGTTTAGGAGTTTTTCGATTTTATAAAAATGTTCGAATCGAGGTTAAGTACGAATGAACCCCTTAAAAGAACACTTGGTTATAACTTAGAAATTGGACAATAAATCTCGAGGTATAATCTTTGTTGGTAAATGACCGACCTCAGAACTTATATGACTTAAGAACCTACTAAGTGTAAGTGTAATGGCATGCCTTGATAATGAGCAAGTGTCGGATCACAACGGTGTTAATAAGAGTTAACTTGAAAGCGTGTTTTGGCTTAAGTAAAGTATGTACTTAGCTTTTCAAAGTGATAGGTGATTAACCTTGAATAATTTTGGTTATTTATAGATCACCGAACCGATCCGAGACACACTACCCCCACCAGATTACCAGGCAAGTTTCCAATACTTTGGAACTGTTGTTGTGATAATATATATGATTGATTGTTGTTGTACATATGCCATAGCATGTCTGCCTGCTTTCAAATTATATTGTGATACTTGTTCCGTGATTTGATGTTGGCTTATAAGTTAGATACAAGATATACTAGTTATAAGCCGGATATTGCTAAGACCCTTAGTGAAGGGCATATGATCTTCCTTCATTAAATATAGACCGGGAGTCGGTATTTTGTAATATAGAGATAGTCGTGGAAACCCGGAGGGATTCCAGTGACAGATTATTTGAGGAATGTTATTTATGAACATTATTTATATTTCCATAAGTATTAATTACTTGGAAATTATTCGAGGAATATTATTTGAGTATAATCTCAGTCGAGAAATACTATTTGAATATTATTTTTGAATATTCATTTAAGACTTGATTTATTTAACGAATATTCATTTGAGGTTATTGATTTAGATGAATATTATTTTGGAATATTCAGTTGAGTTTATTTATTTAATGAATAGTATTTGGAATATTCATTTGAGCTTTATTTCTTTGATGAATATTATCTTGAATATTCATTTAAGGTTGATTTAATTATCGGATATTATTTTGAATATTTATTCGAGGAATTAGTTATTTCGTGAATATTTTTATATATTCATTCGAGGGTTAATCATGAGCAATATCTTATATTAAGAATATTCTAGAAATATTTATGGTTTAATAAATATTCTTTGAATATTTATTTAATTCTTTTATCTAGTTTTAAAAATGATTCATTTTGTTCAAATATTATCTTCAACCTCCAAGTATTATGTAAAATATTTCTGAGCCTTATTATGATTATTTTATCAAGGAGAGGTTCCCAAAACTCCATTTTCTTCATTTAAAGCTATCTTTCATAATATAAGGGAAGATTACTTGAGAGCTATTATTTATTTTGTTTGACTGCCCGGTCATAAATCTTTTAAAACTATTCTTTTCACAACTTGGTTGTTATTTATCAAGACGTGTCTCTGTGTTACTCCCTCATCATTCGAGGGGTAAGATTGTTGGAACAAGTCGATATCCATTAACAAGCAATTGCTTGGGAAATATTGGTGAATTTTCCTTTCCAGCTAGATACGACTACTTTGTCGAGTCCTATCAACAAGTATTACACTTGGGGAAAGGGGGACGAGCTTTACATTTCAGAGTCATGGATTTATTTGAACTAGGAGTATTTGTATAATGTGTAAGAGGCTATGGGACAGTCCATCATCGAAACTGGTGTAAGAGGCTGTGGGACAGTCCATCCTGGAAATAGGGTCCAAGTGGCGCCAGCCCCGACTAAGCCCAAAGATGGCTAGGGAGATCTGGCGTATGGTGGTGTCCATATGTTCTTCCTTCTACATGTAGGTAAACAAGTTTTGAGATGCACGACCTGCGACTAATCATCGTAAGGTGGTGTCATCCGGTGCGACATACTCCAGCATTGGTTCATCATCCAAATCTATTTATTTTCTGCAACATGAAGTATCACTCGTGTTGATAGGGTTTGAAAACTGTTCAGAACTAAAAGTACTTTGAATTACCTGGTAACTTCATCGTTTATATTATACTAGCACTATGTTCGTTAATGCATGACATATGGTTTCAAAAATACTTTTGAATTGTTATATATATTATTGTTCAGTATACATTATTGTTGGTGGGCTATTGCTCACCCTTACTTTATTTATTATATCACAAGAACAACTAGAGCAGATGGCCCTTCCAAGGTGCACTTGGCGCAAGAACGTGGGAGCCGTCAGAGGGTTACTCGCTGATGTAGCTACCATTACTGAGAAGGAAGTTATTGGTAGGCTAGTTTTCAGCTTTTAGGAATCAATTATATTTATCCGTATAACATATGTAAATGGATGGCAAAGATTATGTAATAGTTAAATTGTAATTCATTTAGGTTGTAAGAACTCAAACTTGTGATTAATAATATGTGGTAACTACTCTGATTTCATCTCTGGGACTATAACGGGTGTGTTTTGTGTTATTGTTTTGGGTCACAAGGTTGTAATTTAGTTTATGTTGGTTTTGTGGAAGGATATTGAGTCCCTAACGACCAGATCCCTGACCTCGGATCTGGGCTGTTACAGAAATTGTATCAGAGCGAGAGTTATATATCCCAGAGATGATGTAACGTTATAATAATAAATTCACTAAGATGATAAGAACTCTTGCCAAGTTCACCTAAAACCCTTATGGGAACTCTTGAGTGTCATGATAATAACTTAGCTCGTTATTTTATCGACTAGTAAGGCGACAGACCTTGAGGCTTACGTGCAGCATCACGAGGATGCGTTATTATATGCTGACGATCGGATTGTGGATTCGATAGAGTACCCTGCTAAGGACCCGGAGGAGGTTCCAGCTAAGAAGGAGAATCCTGTTAAGGATAAGGAGTTTACCCTTGAGGAAATGAGGGCTGCAGCCAGAGAGACTGTAAGAGCTAAGGTATAGTGCTCAGAGAAGTGAGCGTAAAGAACTGAGATATTATTAAGAAAACTAAATATGCATATTGGATTTGTAGCCAGACTACCTGATGTAGTACCAACAAGTAAGACGGATTGGAAGGATTACTTGAGATCTTATATGTGGATAGATAAGAATCCTTAGAGACCTTCAGATTAATGATAAAAGAGTTAGAGTGGTACATGATTATCAAAGACATCGATATAGGACGGGGAACGGAGTCTCCAGGAGTAGTTGAGATAGAGGCAGCAAGTGCCATTTCATTTGATGAATGGATTAGTGTGAATATTGTCAATAGTAGTTCGCCATGAGAAGGCAGATTTTGTAGGTTATAATCTATAAAGTCAAATTGAGATTGATGAGGCGGTTTGATTCAGGGAAATGTTCATTTTATGAATGGATAAGCTTAGAAAGTAAAGACTTTGAGAAGAGATGACATGATTGGATAAAGTTATATAAGGAAGTAGTAAGCAAGACGATGATCTCAGAACCTACAAGAGGAAAAGACCGGTGAGTCTATGATAAACTCGTAATAAGACTGCTGTCAGGGACTAAGTTTAGGTTTATTTCAACTCAGTGAAATGATGAACCAGAAACATTAGATGCATGTGGTTCAGAGGAATATTAAATTCTTTCTTTTCCTTGAATGGATTATAGTAGTTATATTAAGTTTACTCCGACGATGAATCATAAATGGATCAAGTAATACGATCAGTGGTTAAGAGATAATGGAGAATGTTTTGAGATGAAACCTGAAAGAGCAAGTACATGCCAAGTTCTCGAAGTATGAATTCTGATAAAATAAAGTTCAGCTATTAGGACATGCGATCAATAGTGAGTAGTGTTGGTTGACCCCGCCGAGTTAAAGGCAGCTTCAATTAAGAAAGGCCAACCACACCGACTAAGGTGAGAAATTTTATAAGATTCACCAGGTATTACCAAAGATTTGCTCAGGACTTTACAAAGATTGCAGTTCCGTAACCCGATTTATTTGTAAGACTAAGAAGTTTGAATGAACAGGAAAATGTGAGAAAATCTTCCTGGAGCTAAAGAGGAAGTTGGAGGCGACCTAGCGTTGCCATTGCCTGATGGAAGAAGGAAGACTTTGTGATATATTATGATACACCTCATATAGGTTTAGGTGGTGTGCTTATACAGCACGGCAGAGTAATTGCGGATGCATTCGGACAGCACGGTTCAGCAGATTCAGATGGCCTTGATATTGCCAATGTTGTGGAACGACTAACTCCGACGGTAGTGGTTCTTCTGAGACTAATGGTTAGGTAGACTGACATTTGGTAGTATCGATCGTTAGGACGTATATGTATCAGGAAGATATGGCATGTTTCAGTTTGAAGCTTTTGATTTCCCTTCTATGGGATGTATATATTCGGTTCCTTTCTAGTAGTTAAACTTCCGACTTTATGTCAATCATTCCGTTATTATAACTGCTTACGATTCTACCTGCTTGGATGTTCATAGAACTGTTCTTTAGGTTTCGAAATTGATCTTCTTAGTATTACTAGTTGGTGGATAGATTAACCGAAATTTTCTTGATTTTGGAAAGAAATTCAACAAATTTTGGCAAACCTTGTCTTTCTGATTATCAGAGAACGTCACTGAAGAGAGTAGAAATTGGAGCGAACCCTGTGGATTGGGTAAGGTAGCCACTATATGGGTTGGTGGACAGACCCTGATTATTACAACTGATTGAAAAGATAAAATGATTAGATGGTAAACGGGAAATGTATTTAAGGACCAAAACGGACTGAGAAATTCCGGGATTGACTTAAATGAAAAGGCTATTATGCCAAAAGTGTTAAGCTTATGTAGCACGTGGGATTGATAAGAGAAGTTGAAAAGATAAAAATAAAGTAGAGGTGACCAGAGACGGTATCGAGAAGTCGATTGAGACTTATATGGAGTAAAATTTTGAAAAGATCAGAAGGTATCGAGGAAAAGGGATGAACGAAGAGTGGCAGTGCTCAAGTTGTGTGACTATGCTACTCTGGTACCTAAAATTGTTGTGTAAAGGAAATCAGTGAACAAACACAAAAAGAAAAAGTTTAAGAGTGCACGGGAAAAAGTATGTTGATAAGCGTAACCTATCCCAAATAAATTATCTTCCCCATGGACAAAGGAGGCACTATGCCAGGCAATTGCTAGAAAAGTAATGACATTAGCTAACCCTAAACTCACACACTGTAGCACGACCACTTGAGGGCCATGTGACAAAGAATTCTAAAGTGACTAGACCAGCTATGTAAGGACAAAGCGGGGTGCTTCTAACCAAGCGCTAACCGCGAGAACTTTGGATATGAAGTGAAGTGATTCAGGCGCATATGATTGATAAGCTGATGAGCTAGAAAGAGGAATAAAGTGAATTGAGATACATGACGAAGGGATTTTGCATCAATGGAGGTTATGAAGAGTGTCAGAAATGGTGTTGTATGATGCATAAATATTATCTGAAATAGAATAAGCTCAAGAAGAGTAATAAGTATTAAGAGATTCACGTTGAACTCGACCAATATCTATTACCAAATTCTGTAAAAAGAGTAGATAGACATGTGTTGTCTTTTGGAAGGTCATGTAGACTGACATCCATTTGAAAGAAGAGATTAGCATTAAGCTAACTATTATTTAGCAAAATGAGAAGGATAGAAAAGAGACCCATATTAAGGGATATATGATTTGATTGTCAAGTAAAGGATGTAAGTATTTCTTGAAAATACAATTGAGGATAGAATATCCATAATTTAAGACGAACCCGGGGGACGCACAAAGAATGGCATTACCCCTAATAAAGACATTGTAAATTCAGATGACATAAGTTGGATTGACCAAGGCAACAATAACCTTTAAGGATTCATTGGAAGGAGTTTCGGAAGGTACGTAAACAGAATTGTTATAGGATTGATTAGTGATATTTTGATATACCCTGTACCTAGAAAATACAGGAGGAATGATGAAGATGGCCTAAGAGATTTTACAAAGAGAGAGAGAGAGTTAATATCCCAAGTTTCAAAAATGGAAGTTGGTAGGGAATCTATGACATAATAATATTAATGCCAGATGAGGCATGTGTGAAACCATGAGGAGGTATGGAGGGAACCAATAAAGGTTGAGATTATCCTAAAATAAGAAAGAACTAAAAGAAGAAATATCCTAGGTATGATTGGGAGTAACTGTGATGAAGCTCCCACGGAAAGGTGGAAGCAATGACTTATGGAAAAAGACTGATAGATATTTTTCTCCTTTAGCAGAGCTTAAGGGAGAATGCTTTCACCCAATAGTGATGGGAATGAGATAGGAAAAATTTGAGTTGGAATAGATCCAGAGAACATTGATTACAAGAAATTATTATTATCAGGAAAGGCCAATGAGGTGGTCCACACTCTAATTATAGAGGAGTAATTTTAAATGCTCATACCGAAGAAACAGAATGATATTCGGAAGGACCTTGAAGGTCATATTGGAGTGGAGGAATTTACATTCCTTCTGATGATTGTGCAAGGATCGACTGTAATAATAGTTTAAGTAAAGATTCGATTCCTGACATCGTCCTAAGCATATTACATACTTTAGAAGGTCCTATTTTGAGGTAAACCCGGACCATGATACAAAATTGGCTAAGTAAATCATTAAGTTTCTAGTCTTCTATTGAAGATATATGATTAATAAGTTCATCAACCTGTCATAGTTGCTGTGTTTAAAACTCTTCTGCAATTTTATTTGCTTTATTAATATCTACATCAAGTTCAGGAAGTATTCCTTATGGATAAGGAATAGTAATTATTTTGTCTTCCTAGAGAATTTTGATCTGACAATTATGAAACCCGTATGATTAGCTAGTAAAGCACTACGTAAACGACAAACGATGGTGATTAAACAATGAACTACCTTAATGTAGTGGTGATTCTTCTGAGAAATTAAGTGATAACGACTGTGGAAATGTCGGGATGAAAAATATAAATAGATTGTATTGGATCCAAGTTAGAGAAATCGTCAAGGTTTATTTAGGATGGTTTAATTTCGGAAAGACGTGAGGTTTAAGATAAATGATAATGCTATGATGGTTCATAAAGAAATTATAGTCGAAATAGAAACAAGATGACTGATGAAAGAAATGTAGGGTTGAGGACATAAAGGGAATAAAGTTTAAGGAACAATAAGGGAGTTAGAAATGCGGACTCCTAAGAAACCCCAGCAATGAAGCTAGAAAAGTATGAAATTGACATGGCAAAGGTTGTTGGTCACAACGGAAAGTTGAAATTGAAAGTATGAATGACACACAGATTAACTCCCTATAAGTTGGGGGAATTCCAGGAAATTTTGAATAGATTGATTGAGTAATAAGGAAATTCATGGAACGAGGAAATGAGAATTTAGATGGTTGAACAAAGGGAAGTTTGACCCCAAAAAAAAGTGATGCTTATTGAATACATGTGACGGGATACCAATAGGGAAATACCAAGTACAAAGGACATCCCAATAATGAGATGACGGTGGAGATAAATAACAGAAGTGAAGAAGAATCAGATGATAAGAAGGATGTGATTGATAAAGTAATTATGGAATGTGAAGCAAGGAATGTTATGAATGGATTAATGAATAGGCTTTCTAACGAATTCTTGGGATGACAACCTAATAGTGTTAGTATTATAACTATGAAAAAGCTAGCAGCGTGGCATGGAATGTCAGTAACAATGATGTCAAGCGAGAAACCTTTAACCTGAAAGGTTGAAAGATTGTCCAAAAGTGAGTGTGCTAAGATTGAACAAGAGTATAGGTTCATAGAATGATGGACAGAGCAGCGAGGATATGTTGACCGTGAAGTTGCGATAAAATAGAATTTGATATGATTACGATTATTATTTTTCTCTGATGAACCTCTACAGTTCAGAGGTCAATACTAAGTATGATATTTTGCAATCATGAAAATTTTCTATAATTCTTTGAAATTCTTTTCTTTTCTTCTCTCTTATTAATCTTCCTTATGAATTGAGAAGAACAACCCTTTAAGGAGGGGAGGTACTGCTATGTGACTATCTGTCTGTGTGATAGAAGTCTAAGTGGAATACCAGAACTTGTTTAATTGCTTGTCAAGTAATAAAGGTTGGCCCCCTTCTATACTAACTATGCAATATAACAAATGTTCATTGATCATAGTGATCTCTCAACAAATCTTTCCACTTTTCTGTATCGATCGAGATTGCGAAGATTAAAGCGATCAGGAAATGCATAGTGCGAGTGAGGTTATCTCCGAATTCGCAGCGCGATAGTGATGCCAAAGTAACTACAGATACCAATAAGGATAATAGTATATGACTAAGTAAGAGCATAACCTGGATAGTGTGTTGTACGAAAAATAGCAAAGTTGATGGAAAAATGATAAAGTGTGTTGTATGAATTGTGGTTACGACTGCAGTGCATCAGTGGTTGAAAGAATGAATGTTGAATGGATTTGGATTGAAGTGTTTATATTCCATGAGCAATGCTATTGGTTGACAACTTAGGTAAGAATAATCTATCATTAAGAAAATAAGATATGGTATACAAACAGAGGAAGTATTCTCATGTCATCCAAATCGATATCTGGTAGCTCATGTCATCCAAATCGATATCTAGTATAAGTCCAGTGGTTGCGTAAAAGGGTTAAGAAATGCTCGGGAAAGCGCGAGGACATTTTTATAATTATAAGAATTAAAGAGAAAATAAGCAATGAATAGTGCTTTTGGTGGAAATTGGAAGATTATCAGACAACGCTATATAGGAGTATTCGGAACGGATTTCTGAGTTCATATTAATGACCGGTAGGCAATATAAGTGTATGTAAACGAAATCAGATTCAGAAAAATAGCACTTTTATTTTCTCCGAGATTTCCCTGGACACTGAAGGATTTAAGGATTTAATCAAGAGATTTGAGGAATTTAAATTCAAGAATTATAAAGGAGGATTAAAGATGTTAGCAAAAATATCAAGGAGGTTTCCGGTAAAACCCTAACAAAAAATACTTGAGATATTTCTCCGAACGATCAATGAAAATGAGCAATAACCGGACAAAAGAGAAAGCAGAGAGCTAAGATGCATGCATGTGCTAAAGGATAAGATCAAGTAACCAAGTAATTACCAAGATAACTAGCATACTTAGAAAACCAACCAAGTACTTAGCCTAATATTGTCATCAACATCTTGTCATCAACACCACTAAAATTCAACACATGTCCAAGGTGATGCAAGAGATGAGCAAATCACTTTATTAAAGTGGCTTTAGCTAGATATTATCTCAAATAATTCATTTTAGCAAAATAACCAAGCAAGAGAAGCAAGCAACTCCACAATCTCTCCCATTTTTAGACCATTCGGCTTTTGCCTTAAATCCAAAACCAAAATCCAACTTCCAACCCTTGTTTGATCTCAAGATTTTTATGGTGAGTACTACATTTCATATTAGAGATATCCTATGAATCTTAGCTTCAAACTCCACTTCTTCCATGGTTAATAAAATCATCAAAGATGAGGGTGAATAGTAACTTTCAAGAACTAATTTTGTTTTCTTGGTTTCTTTGGATGATCTAAGGTAGCTTAAGCATATACAAGGACTATACAAGGTTTATTAAGGCTATTACACACTCCAAGGAAGGTATACCACTTGAAACCCTTGGTTGAATCGTAAGTTTTATGTATGTTCTTGGTGGTTTTGAGATTAGTTATGAATATGGTGTATTATAAGCATGATTATGTAGTGTTTTAGTTAATCTAAGTAATATGATGAATATGATGGTGTAGTGAGATGTTCTTGGACTTGTTAAGATGAATATCATGTGTATAAGATTGATGGTATGCCCGATGTGGCTTGGTTGTGATGTAACAAATTTGGAAACGTTCGAATTATAGCCGTCGTAATGCCGAAATTTCGTTAAACCTTAAAATTCGAGCATAACAGTAGATATAAATGTCTGATCTTGATGAAAATATGACCTACCCTTATAGATCTCGAGTCATAGATTGTTTTGGCATGAGAATCGAAGCAAACGGACTTACGGTTTAGGAGTTATGGTCAAAATCGTAAAGGTGGTTTGAAACCGTAAGTGCGAGTTCGTAAATGAAATCGAACCCCATTAATTTTAATAATTCAGTGGCGAATCTTGGTAATTAAATACTAGAGATCATAAGGAAGGTGTGAGAGGAAACCTCATGTCAAACGAATCGTTTTTCGATTTTATAAAAATGTTCGAATCGAGGTGAAGTACGAATGAACCCCTTAAAAGAACACTTGGTTATAACTTAGAAATTGGACAATAAATCTCGAGGTATAATCTTTGTTGGTAAAAGACCGACCTCAAAACTTATATGACTTAAGAACCTCGCAAGTGTAAGTGTAATGGCATGCCTTGATAATGAGAAAGTGTCGAATCACAACGGTTGATATGGGCTGAAAGTAAGCCCTAAAGACACATTTAATGTGGCATTAATTAGACCCAATATGGTCCAAACGTGGGACCCATTTATGGGGCCCAAAACCATAATTAGATATTAATTTCATAATTAATATTAAGGGTAATAAACTTCTCAGCAATAAGAGTCAAATAAGGATGTTACTCCTGCCTGAATTAGCCTCCAAGACATCCAATTCAATAAGGAAACAGACTCCTACAAGGAAGGAGTCTAGAACCTTCCCCAAGGCGGTGGCTTGCCCACCAAGTATCCGAATCCTACCATAATTCTAATGCTTCTCAGCCTATATAAAGGGCCAGACCCCTCATTCTCAGAACTACATTTTTGGCTTGATTCTTGATATTCATCAAGGTACGTAGGCATCTTGTGAAGGCAGATTCAGCCACGAACACGAGAGCAGTCATTAAAGCACGAAGCTCACGGACCTTAGCATTAATCACACACAAAACCTAGTTTTATTCCACAACATTTGGCGCCGTCTGTGGGTCGACAACATCAACCATGGTTCAAACATGAAGAACAGTACCAGCCTCAACCGAGGCCACACCCCTCAGCGCTGATCCACCCGATACTTCTGATCCACCTATCAATACTGAACAAGGACAGTTACCCCCATCAACATGGGCGATCACTGAAACTCAGATCTCTCAATCAACAGGGATGAATCCCCAAACTGAGAGGACTCTACCAATGATCGTTCAACCAGGACAGTAGAATAACCGACTTCAGATGGTGGTCTCACCTCTAAACGATCATCCACTACTCTCAGGGGTACAGATCCACACTACGGATCTCCCCATGAATACCAATCCAATGTATGGTCTGCCTAACTATCCTTCGAATACACGAGGTGTTGAGCCAACTGGCCATGCCCTGCAAATACATGATCCGTATCAACCTCCTTATGTTAGAGGCTTTGGCCCTGATCAAGGATATTATGACTACTCCGGTCCTTATACTGATGATTCTTCATCTGAGGATGACGATCGTGATCAAGCCCCAAGGAGGCGACATCCAAGCAAGGAGTCTATCAGGCGTACTCGACGAATCCATGATGGACCTCCTATGACAATCGCTGAGAGAATCAAGGATTATGAAGCCGAGATCCAGAAGCTAAAGGGTGACATGGCGAGAGAGCAAACGAGACTGCATCAAAATCAACCTCCTCTTACTTCAGGAGGGATTCCCTTTGTTGATTTGGAGAGGTCCTCAAGGAGACAGAAAAGGGCTGATGCCCCAACTGGAAGAACAACAAGGGTGGAAACCCCCAGGGATAACCCCAAAGATCTGATTCCTCTTGGAGATCCTGATGATCCCACACCCCCGTTTACTAAGGAGGTGATGAATGCTCGTATTTCTAGGAAGTTCAAGATGCCGACAATCAAGGCTTATGATGGAACGGGTGATCCCGCAAATCACGTTAGGACGTTTTCAAACGCACTGCTGTTGCAGCCTGCAAGTGATGCTCTAAAGTGCAGAGCGTTTCCTCAAACCCTATTGGGCATGGCCCAAAGATGGTATAGCCGATTACCTGCAAATTCGATTGGCTCCTTTAAGGAGTTAAGTGCCGCTTTTGTCAGCCAATTCATTAGCGGAAGAATTCATGAGAAAAGCTCTGCATCTCTTATGTATCTGGTACAAGGAAAGAATGAAAATCTCAGAGACTACCTCAAGCGATTCACTAATGAGACTCTAAATATTACTCACTTGGAGAACAAGGTGTCCATGGTAGCCCTGGAGCACAGAACCACAGATCTATTCTTTTAAAGGTCACTGGCAAAGCATCCTCCTGAAAACATGGCCGAGCTCCAACGAAGGGCCGACAAGTATATCAAGGCTGAGGATAGCATGAAGAAAGAAGCCGCGGGAGGCAATGGCAAGGGCACCAATGACTCAAAGAAGCGAAAGCAAGAACAAGAGTAGGACGCTAGGGACAAGTATCCCCGGACTAGCAAGGACTCTGAATCGCCACCAAAGAAGAATTTGGGATCAAGGTTTCTTGACTATGCAAGATTGAATGCCCCTAGGAGCCAGATCTTGTTAGAGATCGAGAAGGATAAGGACTTTCGATGGCCGAAGCCGCTCAGGGGTGACCCCGCAAAGAGAAACAAGGATCAGTATTGTAGGTTCCACCGAGATGTAGGTCATGATACAGATGATTGTAGGCAGTTGAAAGACGAGATTGAGTTCTTAATCCATAAAGGAAAGCTAAACAAATTCACTAAGGGTGAAGATCGTGGAACCCAAAGAAGGGATTACGACAGGAGAGATAACGAAAGAAGGGATAATGATCGTGATCGCGATCGAAGCACATAGCCCCGAGGGCCAGTTATCAACATGATTTGGGGAGGCCCGACAGCGGCCGACATAACTCGAAACTCTCAAAAGGCGTATGCCAGAGAGGTCATGCACATCGTGGGAGAGGCCCCAAAACGTGCTAGGACTGAAATCGCAATTGGTTTTGATGACTCTGACCTTGAAGGGGTAAAGTTCCCCCATGATGACCCGTTGGTCATAACCCCTGTAATTGGAAACTCAGAGGTGAAGCGAGTCTTGATAGACAATGGAGCTTATGTTGATATTTTGTTTTATGATGTATTCGTGAAAATAGGATACACTGACTCTTAGTTAACCCCGACCAACATGCCGATCTATGGATTTAATGGAGTGGAGTCCAAGGTTGAAGGGACTATCCAGTTGCCCATGACGATCGGGCAAGAACCTAAGGAGGCTACTCAGATGTTGAATTTTCTGGTAGTCAAGGCGGCCTCGACTTATAACGCAATCCTGGGAAGGACTGGACTTCATGCATTTAAGGCTGTTGCCTCTACTTATCACATGAAGACTAAGGTTCCAACCAGAATGGTGTTGGAGAACAGAAGGGTGATCAAAAGATGGCCAGAAGTTGTTATTTATCTGCGCTGTGGGCTGATGGAGTCGGGGGGCAGGTACTCCCGATTGAAGACATGGATGTCCGTGGTGATGATGAACACCGAGGGAAGCCAGCAGAGGATTTAGTCCCCATACCTCTAGAGCTGGGCGACCCTAAGAAGGTTACTTATATAGGAGCTTCTCTGAAGGAACCCTTGAAGGGCAAATTGACAGCATTCCTACAAGAGAACAGTGATGTGTTTGCTTGGACAGCAGCTGATATGCCAGGGATTGATCCCCAACTCATAACTCACAAGTTGAATGTTGAACCTGAACGGAAAACAATAAAACAGAAGAAGAGGAATTTTGCTCCTGAAAGGCGAGAGGCCATCAAGCAAGAAGTTGACAAGCTCTTATAAGCTGGATTTATTGAAGAGATCCAATTTCCTCAATGGTTGGCTAACCCTGTGATGGTCAAGAAGGAAAATGGGAAATGCAAGATGTGTATAGACTTCACTGATTTGAATGATGCATGCCCGAAGGACTGTTTTCCCTGCCAAGGATAGACATGTTGATAGATGCCACAGCTGGACAAGAGTTGTTAAGCTTCATGGATGGATTCAGCGGCTACAATCAGATTAAGATGCACAAGGATGACATCCCAAAGGTATCTTTCATAACTAACTTTGGTGTTTTCTACTATCTTGTTATGGCTTTTGGTCTAAAGAATGCAGGCGCTACTTACCAACAACTGGTGAATAAGATATTCACCTATCTAATTGGAAGAACCATGGAGGTCTATGTTGATGACATGTTAGTCAATAGCCTATTCAAGATAGACCACATTAAGCTCCTCAGAGAGGCATTTGAAGTGCTGAGGCACCACAAGATGATGTTGAATCCAGCCAAGTGTGCTTTTGGCGTTGGATCCGGAAATTTTTTGGGTTTGATGGTTTCAAAAATGGGCATAGAGGCCAACCCTGACAAGATCAAAGCGATTCTGGATATGGAACCACCCCGCTCTATACGAGACGTGCAAAAATTAACGGGCCGAGTTGCAGCCCTGGGGAGATTTATCTCCAATTCTGGTGACAAATGCTTGCCCTTTGAACAGCTGAAGAAATACATGGCTGAAGCCCCATTGTTAGCCAAACCTAGTCCCGGAGAGACTCTTTATCTATACCTGGCGGTATCTGAACAAGCATTGAGTGCCGTCCTCATTCGAGAAGAGAATAAGGTTCATGTTAGTGTATACTGAAAATATTTATTTGAAGTATATAAATTTATTTCTGGCCAGTTTTATTGAGAATCATTTAAAGGTTTACATGCTGTATAATATTATATATTGTGGACAATCTAGTATCAAATGGGATACAGAATATTAGATTGTTAAACACGGTTTATATAATATAATAAGGTTCACAACACAGGTGGTATTGGTCGATCCACTGGTATGGCTGTAGTATTATTTAGAATAGTTTATATTGACTATTAAATAATACTAGTATACTTCGTGTATATTGAACAGGATCAAATTTAGAATTGTTCCCTTATACTGATTAAGAAGGTGAACTAAGATTCTATGCTATTATTAATGCTTAGTTTCTTAATCCGGATATAGTAATTGACACGTGTATATTATTTACATGCTTTGATTTATATATGAAATAATTCTTTTGAATTATATAAATATATTTTGGGTGATGGAATTATATACATGGTGAATATTATTTACAGAAGGAATCCATGTCCTGTTAATATTCGGGTTAATGATGTCCCCTTGAAAGCTCAAAAAGATTTAATTATGTGAAACCCTGTAGGTGGATTTATTCCGGCATAATTAAATAAAGGTTGAGTGGATGATCAAGGATAAAAGATATTAATTAAATGAATTATCAGTAATTTATTTAATTAATGGACATGCGATATTTTAAACATGGAGAATTTAATAAGCAAATAATAAAGGAGCCGATTTAATTAATTAAATAAATTACCGGAATTGGGTTGGTGGTGCAATATTAATTATTTAGTGGAATTAATTAATATTAATGATAAAGGGCTTGGCCCAAGTTATCATTAGAAGGCCTGACCCAATTTACTCCTTGATCCCTATTGTAGCCTATAAATACTCATTGTGTCTCCAAGAATAAGGGTTCTGAATTCTAGATCTTGGAGGCTAAACCTTGGAGGATCGAAGGCCACACTTCGTTCAAGGGAGTAAGGAATATAATAGAAGATCGTGGATTTGAATCGCTTGCGCCGTATCGATTAAGGTAAATCTTCTAACCCCCTTTATAATCATTAAACGGGTTAAACATAAATCACTATGAGCCAAAGGGACCAACAGTTCAGAAACCCATCTACTACGTGAGCAAGGTGTTGCATGTAGCTGAATTAAATTACTCAACCATTGAGAAGTTTGCTTTGGTATTGATAACAGCCTCGATGAAGCTACAACCGTACTTCCAGGCACACAAGATCGAAGTCCCGACGGACCAGCAGTTGAGAGACATATTGCATAGCCCGAAGGCCAGTGGAAGGATGATTAAGTGGGCAATTGAACTTGGAGAATTTGACATCACCTATAAACCTCGAACAGCCATTAAGGCTCAGGCATTGGCTGACTTCGTGGTTGAATGTACCATTGACAACCAAGAAGTCGGGGGGCAGGAGATAGTAGCCACCCTTGGAAGCGAAGAAAAAGATGAGGAGTTTGTACTTGAGCAGAAGGAATATTGGGTGCTCTATTTTGATGGAGCATCAAAAACAAAATCTAGTGGTGCAGGTTTAGTCTTGCAAAGCCCCGATGGGTTCACAGTTGAGTATGCTTTGAAGCCTTGATAGCCGGGTTGGGCTTGGCCACAATCATAAGGGTCAAGAATCTCAAAGTTTGTGGGGATTAAAGACTGGTAGTATCGCAAGTGAATGGTGAATTTGAGGCCGAGGATGAAACTACGGCAAAGTATTTGCGAGTTGTGAAAGCTGTCATGACTAAGTTTAATGAGTGCTATGTGGAGCACATTCCGAGAGAGGAGAATGTTAAGGCTGATGCTTTGTCTAAGTTCGCTTCTTCTGAGATAGAGAATTATGCAGGGAGTGTTTACTTCCAGGTCTTGAAGGCCCCGACCATCAAATCTAAGTTGGTAGCACCGATTGATGTAGGAAGCTGTTGGATAGATCCTATCAAAGCTCACCTCGAAACTGGATGGCTCCCTGACGATGCCTTGGAGGCATGAAAGCTGTCAGTGAGAGCATTGAGATATGCCTTGATCGAAGGCATCCTATACAAGAGATCATTTATCATCCATATTTGAAGTGTTTAAGGCCCCAAGAGGCAGAAGCATTGGAAGAACTTCAAGATGGAATCTATGGGCAGCACTTAGGGGGCAATGCCCTAGCTTATAAAATCACTCGTCTGGGATTCTATTGGCCTGAAATGCTGGCCGATGCACATAATTATGTCAAGAGGCGTGACAGATGCCAGAAGCATGCTCCGATTGTAAGGCAGCCGCCTGAGATGTTAACCTCGATTAACTCTCATATTCCGTTTGCAATGCAGGGAATAGATATACTCGGACCTTTGCCCGTAGCCTCAGCACAAAGAAAGTTTTTGATAGTGGCCATTGACTACTTCACTAAGTGGATTGAGGCTAAGCCCTTGGCCAAGATAACCACCAAGCAAGTTGCTCAGTTCTTTTGGGAAAGCATAATCTGCAGGTATGGAATTCCGCGAATCCTTGTGACGGATAACGGGACACAATTCAACAACGAAGAGTTCAGGAAGTACTGCGAGGAAAATGCTATTGAGCTTCGTTTTACTTCGGTAGCACACCCGTAAGCTAATAGACATGCAAAGGTAGCCAATCGAATTATCCTTGATGGACTAAAGAAGAGGGTCGAACGTTCTAGGAACACTTGGGTAGACGGATTGTTGTCTATACTTTGGGCGTATCGCACCACTTGTAAAGTGACAACTGGAGCAACCCCGTTCTTGCTGGCTTACGGAGCCGAGGCAGTTTGTGCCCTTGGAAATTATGCATACTTCACCGCGAGTTGAGGCATATGAACCAGAGACTAATGAAGAAGGCATGAGGCTCACCCTTTATCTGATTGATGAGGTTAGGGATGAAGCAAATGCCAGGAATGCGGAGCATCAAAAGAGAGCATCTTTCCACTACAACCAAAGGGTTAAGGAGAGGTTCTTTTGACAAGGTGACTTAGTTCTGAGGAAGATAGAAGCTTCTGGAGTTGGTCAGAAGGGAAAGCTAGCCCCCAATTGGGAAGGGCCGTATCGGGTTAGGAAGATGATAGGACGAAGATCCTACAAGCTGGAAACCTTAGATGGGGTTGAGGTGCCCCGTACTTGGCATGCCTTGAACCTCAAGATTTATTATGTTTAAGCTAACCTATGTAAGGACTTAGCTTTATATCTATTCATTATGAGCAGTAGAAATAAGGTTCGATGAAACTATTCCAGGGTATCATGCCCCGAGTAGGACAATAGTATTATTTATGTAAGGGTAGAACCCATTCTCGAATTATTAATGCAAGATTGTTTTCCGTTCTATAATTCTGTGATTTCAATTATGTACCTAGCACTTGATAAGTGAAAGTCCTTGATGTCCAAATACCGAAGATAAATGAACATACGAATAAAGTGAAACAAATGCATAAATAAAAAGGCCCGAAGGGCTAAAGTTTAAGTTACAGACCACAAATATAAGTTAAGTCCCGAGGGACCTTGATTGAAAACTGAAAAGATAAAGCCACAAGTGGCTAAGAAGGCCATGCAAGGCCACTTACTGCTCGGAGGATTCCGCCACCACTTCCTCTCCTCTCCCTCCTCTTCTTTTTCCTCCTCTCCAGTGCCACCATCATCAGAGTCATCTTCTTCTTCGGCCGCTGTCTCCATAGGCTGCTCCTCTCCTTTTTCCACCTCTTCCCCTTCTTCATCTGAGGTATCGATCGTAGAGTCGGACGTCCTTCGTAGTTGTTTTCCGGGAAAAGATTGCCTAACGGCCGTCTCCCTCTTTGACATGCCTCATTTTTACGGGAACGAGAGGAACTCGAGTCAGAGTTAGCAGCATGGGCGGCCTTCCTTAGGCCAGAGCCAAAAAATCGGCGACTACCCCCAGAGCCTGATGCAAGATCCACATGGCTTCCGCCCCCATCAGCCCAGGTAGGGCAAGGGAAGTCCACCGGGTTAACCACCGCGGGATACCTATGACTTACCACACTCACAGCTTTGTCCCATCCAACTGCCATGTTGAAGGGTCGCACCTCATCATCATGGTTATCAATAAACTTCAAAAAAGCTTCTGACTTGTGGTAGACATCAATCACCCTGTCGGCTTCTGAGGATTTCTTCTTGGCCAGCGAACGAAGTTGCTTTTGATAAGAGTGGCAATTTGCCTCAGCTCGGACAACTCTGGAGTTCAGGTCTTGAACTTCCTCTTGGAACCTTGCTTTCTCCTTCAACAGTGCTGCATTGTCATCCCTATAAGCCCGGCCTTGAAGAGAGGCAGATTGAAAGTAGGCATTCGCCTGAAAACATGAAATTTGTTAAGGCATTTATACATTGAATTAATCGAGGACATTGAATTTAGAAAAATAAATAACATACCTGATAGAGGGCTTAGGCCCCAAGGGGCTCGAATTCATCAATTTTGTCCCCCGCAGTTACTATCATAAGATCATGAGGGGTTATGGAGAGTTTGGACCAGGCCAAGGCCAAGGCAGAACTGTCCAGAACAGAATCTTGTTCACAAATACCCCAGTCTGGGACGAAAGGGACTCTAGCATCTTCAACGGCATTCCAGGACCTCTTTCCCCCTTTAGAACATCCCTCTAAGAACTGAGGAACCTTTCGGCTAGTGGGATTCAACTGTGCTTCTGCTTTCTTCAACATTCATTTGGTAACAGTTGGTCGATTCTCGGGAAGATTGTCTAACTCCTCGGCAGCTGAAAAATGAAAGAGAAAGATATCGGAATAAGAACAAACATAGTTCATAAAGAAATAACGAAGAAAAATTACCCTCAAAAGAAAGAAAGCTTAAGCCAGCTTCAATAAGTTTCTTCTCGGTTAAAATGTTTTTATAATTTGTGCGACCGTCATCAGCAAGCAGTCTATCTCTATCTAGAAACTCTTAATGGTTGAGGTCACACACGAAGTGTGAACTATCCTCCACGAATCCGAATTTCTTAACAAAAAAGTGACCCAGTCACCACCTTCCCATTCCACAACGATGAATTCCCTCTCCCAGAAATGATGAGAATCAGGAAAAGAGAAAGAATTTACTCTATGTGGAAGCCCACTTCGAAGTTGAAAGCTAACCCATCCTTGCTTAGACTCAGATGAATTCTTCATCATGAAGATGCCTCTAAACATGGTCATGCTTAAAGGGATCTCCATCTCGCCACATCTTATAATGAAGATGATCAGAAACCTCCATGAATTGGGGTATAGTTGATAAGGATGAATTTGGAGCTCCGCCAGGAACCTGATAATAAATGGGTCGACTGGGAACCTTAACCTTGCCTCTAAGGCACCTTTGAAAATGCAAATTCTCTCAGGGTGCCAATTGCAAGTTCGGTCTCCTGGATTTGGAAGGCAGACTTTGATTGCACTTGGGAAGCTATATGTGCTTTTGATTTTCTCAACATCCTTCTTCTTCAACTTGCGAGGACAATGAAAGGCATCCAAGCTTGAACTATTGGGGAGTGACTCCTCTATAATGTTTAACAATTCTAATAAAGACTCGAATCGATGATCAACATATTGAGGAGGCTTGAGTTTTTGCATACCTTTGACGGTTCTTGCCATGCTCCTCTTCCTCATGGCTTCCTCCATGGAGATCTGGGGGACAACTGGGCGTTTATCAGCCATGTCAAACTTGAACTTGAACTTGAAAATGAACTTGAAGCTTGAAGAACTAGAAAACTAGAGAGTTGAGAGACTTGTGAAAGATTTGAGAAATGAAGAAGTGAAGAGAAATGAAGGATACTCCCGTTCTTTTATAGAAAAGGTGTGACCTGCTATCTCAGGTTGGAATACAGCCCGAATCACGTTTACAGGTCATGTATCGATTAAATACAAAAAGAGGACAAAAACTATCTGTTATAGATTGGAAGATTCATAAAAAATTCTAGAAAAGGAACTGAGAATATAAGTTGATATCTGACAGAAGGAGATTTAGAAGCTGATTATAGTTAAGAAGCCTAACCAAGAAGTTAACGCAAAGTACGGGATTAGCAGCGCTAATCAAGAAATTAGGGGAAGCCTTAAACAAAAGTCATGAATGACCATATTGTTGGTTTCCCATATCGATAATCAAGTGTCAATATGAAAGCACATGTTCCATTGTCAATATAAAGCTCATGTTCCATTGTCAATATGAAAGCTCATGTTCCATTGTCGATATGAATGGTCGTTGTTCAAGATGGAAGTTGAGGTGTTGAAGCCAAGGGTGCCAAAAAAAAATTTGGAAACCGGCCGACCGGGAGCCAGCCGACCGGGGTAACGGGAGGCTTCGGCCGATCGGGGCATGGCCGACCGGTGGCTGGCCGACCGGCGCACCTGGGAGGCTTCGGCCGACTGGGTTCCATATGGAATATAAAGATTTTTGGCATCGTTTTGATGTCGAATATTGATTTCAATGTCGTTTCGATGTCGAATGTTGATCTCGACGTCGTTTCGAATATGAAAATTGAGTTGAACCAGAATATGGTTTTTGTGCCTTTTAACGCTGTTTAACATCGTTTAAATGTCGTAAAGGCCGATTAGCACCGTTTAGTGTCGTTTAAGCACCGTTTAGTGCCGACTAGCACCATTTAGTGTCGTTTTAACTTAAAAATTGGACAATAAATCTCGAGGTATAATCTTTGTTGGTAAACGACCGACCTCAGAACTTATATGACTTAAGAACCTACAAAGTGTAAGTGTAACGGCATGCCTTGATAATGTGCAAGTGTCGAATCACAACGGTGTTAATAAAAGTTAACTTGAAAGCGTGTTTTGGCTTAAGTAAAGTATGTACTTAGCTTTTCAAATTGATAGGTGATTAACCTTGAATAATTTTGGTTATTTATAGATCACTGGACCGATCCGAGACACACTACCCCCACCAGATTACCAGGCAAGTTTCCAATACTTTAGAACTGTTGTTGTGATAATATATATGATTGATTGTTGTTATACATATGCCATAGCATGCATGCCTGCTTTCAAATTATATTCTGATACTTGTTCCGTGATTTGATGTTGGCTTATAAGTTAGATACGAGATATACTAGTTATAAGCCGGATATTACTAAGACCCTTAGTGAAGGGCATATGATCTTCCTTCATTAAATATAGACCGGGAGTCGGTATTGAATAACTTGTAGAAGGGGGGGTTGAATACAAGTTATATAATCGTGTCTGATTTTTGCTTGATTAGATGGACAAGAACAAACGAATTAATCAAACTTTGTTTGTATTAAAATAAATCAAATACAAACTCTACCAAAGGTGTACAATACCTTTAGCAGCTGCTGACAATACAAATCTCTCTCTCTGTTTGTTTCGAACTCTCGAATACAAACCTTATACAGAGCTTCACACGATATGCACTCTACAATTCTCAATTCGCTCTTTTTACAATAATATAGAGAGAGTATTTATAATGCTACCTATAAACTAATAACAGAATTATAATCTATCTATGACAATGTTCTTGTAATAACCCAGATTTTGGGTAGAATTAAAACTTTTATTTATTTAATGATGTAAGAATGAATAGTGGTTACGGCTACGATGTAATAGTTGATATTTTGAAAGAATGAATGGAATTCGACTTTATTGTTTATATGCCTTGAAGAATGCTAATGGTTGACAACTTAGGTAAGAATAATCTATCTCTTAGGGGAATAAGATATGGCAATTCCAAGCAGGAGAATATTCTCATGTCATCCAGATCGATAACGTTTAATCCCGTGGTTCCGTAAAAAGGTTAAGGAACGATCGAAAGAGAATACGGACAATTGTACAACCCTAAGAGAATAAGTAAAGAATAAAGAATGAATAGTGTTTTGGTGGAAGTAAAGAATAATATGAGACAACACTATATAGAAGTATTCGGAACGGATTTCCGAGTTCGTATTAGTGATCCAGGGGGAAAATAAGTGTATGTAAAAGCTGTCGGATTCTGAAAAACCGCACTTTTATTTTCTCCAAGAGTTCCCTGGACACTGATAGACTTAAGTATTTAGCAAAGGGATTTAAGGAATATAAATTCGAAAGTTAGAAAGAAAGATGGAGAATGATTGTATTAATATTAAGAAAATTCCCGGTAAACCCTAATTAGAAATCCGTGAAATATTCCTACGAACAATCAATTGAAACGAGCAATTACCGAACAAAAGAAACAAGCAGGGAGGCTAGATTCATGCATGTTCTACTAAGGTAAAATATCTAGCAACCAAGTGGCTTAAAGTAACTAGCATACTTGGAGATTGAAGTAGTACTTAGAAAAACCAACCATTACTTAGCCTTCCACCATCCAAAACATAACACTTGTCTTATAAAAATCATCATCCATTGCATCACACTCCACTAACACCACTTGGATGAGATATTATCTATCAAAAGTCACTTTATGCATTATCCCAAGCAACCAACACAAGAGAATAGCAAAACACTCTCCCCCCATTTACCATTCCATTCGACCAAACCCAAAATTCCAAAACAAAAATCCAACTTCCAACCCTTGTTTGATCTTGTAATTTTTAAGGTGAGTTAAATTTCATAAAAATGATCTCCTCAAAATCTTAGCTTCAAACTCATCTTTTTCCATTTTCAAAAAAATCAAGAAATGTGAGGGTGAATAGTGTTTCTTATGAACTAACCTTAAATTTTCTTGTTTTTCATGGTTGATCTAGCAAGCTTAATCACTCCTAAGGATCATACAAAGCTTAGTGAGGCTAGTAAACAGTCTCAAGAAGGTATAAGGCCCTTGAAACCCTAGATCTACTTTGAAGTTTTATGTATGTTCTTCAGTTATATATGTTGTTAGTAAGATATAAGGATGATTATGAGCATGGTTATGATTGAGTTTTGGATAAATGTTAAAAATAGTTAGATGAACGGAAAGGCATTTCTTGGTCTCAGTTCATGTGTATAAATCATGTATATGTTGTTTGGACTGGATACCATGTTTATGGGAAGGTTTGAAATCGGTAGATATTCGATTTATAGTCGTCGTAATGCAGAAATTTCGTTAACCTTAAGAAAAACAACTTGGACAGTAGATGTAACTCACTGTCTAGCTTTGTAATCTGCCATGATAAGATAGATAATGTTCCAAGCTTCGTTTTGATATAAAGAACTTGTGAAACGGACTTACGGTTTAGGAGTTACCACCGGTTTACTAAAAGTAGTTCGAAACCGTAAATGAGAATTCGTAACTAAAATTGAACCCTTGTAAAATACGTAAGTCAGTGGCGAATCTTGGTAATTAAATAATAGAGGTAAAAAGGAAGGTGTGAGAGAAAACCTCATGTGAATCGGATCGTTTTTCGATTTTATAAAAATGTTTGAATCTAGGTTAAACGCGAACGAACCCCTTAAAAGTATAACTTTGGTTATAACTTAGAAAACGAGCGATAAAACTCGAGATATAATCTTGGTTCGTAATCGATCAAATTTAGAACTTATACGACTTAAGTATACAATAAGTGTGAGTACGATGACATGTCTTAATGACGAACAAATGTCGAATCGTATCGGTAATAAAAAGAGTTACACTAAAAAGGGGTATAACGAGATAATTCGAAAACATGTTTCGACTTAAGTTAATACTTAACCTTTTTAAAAGTGTTAAGCGATTAACCTCGAATCTCTTGACTATTTATAGATCACCGAGCTGACCCGAGATACCCTACCACTACCCCTACTCGTACTCGATTACCAGGCAAGTTTCAACTTCCCCTTTTTAGGCTGTTGTTGTGAATATATATGCTTTCTGTTATACATATGCCATAGCATGCATGCCTACTTTCAAGTCATATTGATATACTTGTTCCCTGATTGTTCTTTTGCTTATAAGTAGATAGATAATATATCGATTATAAGCTGGATGTTGTTAAGACCCTTAGAGAAGGGCATATGAATCCTATTTGTTGAATATAGACCGGGAGTCAGTATTACTTGATATAACGAGATTACTTTCGGAGAAAAATACTTAAGTAAATATTTTCCATTCTTTGGTCGACGAATAATTAGTTGAATATTCGTCTGAGATTAATTAATTATCGAATGTTACTTCTAATACTTATTTGAACGTTATTCATCCGATAAACCTTATCCTTCACTGTTCATCTAAAGACGAACCATTTATCGAATATTATTTCAAATATTTCTGTAAAATATTTGATTATTAAATAAATATCATTCGGATATTCATTTAGAACATCATGTATTAAGTGAATATTATTCTCGAATATTCATTTAAGGTTTGATTTATTAAATGAATATCACTTGGATATTCATTTAAATTATTAATTATTAAATGAATATTATTTTTGAATATTAATTTGAAGTCTTATTTACTTAACGAATATTATTCCAAACATTCCTCTCAAAATTATTTATTAAATGAATATTATTTTTAATATTCATTTAAGTAATTATTTATTCAATAAATATTTTCTTCATATTCCTTCAAGGATTATTTTGAGAAATACTCTGATTAAAAATATTCTTTCATTCATTAAATACTTCCGACTCAATAAATATTCGATAAATATTTATGCGATACTTGGAAACAACTTCAATGTTGTTTATTCTTCTTTAAATATTATCTTCGACCTTCGATCATTCTGAAAATTCTTCGGAGTCATACGATTAATATTATATTAAGAAAGGTTATTTATCTTGTTGACGTCCCGATCATAATTTATCCTTTTCTCTCGCAACTTGGTTGCTATGGACTCATTAAGTCTGTGTGTACCTTCTCATCATTCGAGGGGTAAGATTGTTGGAACAAGTTGATATCCATTAACAAGCAAAAGCTTGGGAAATGTTGGTGAATTTTCCTTTCCAACTAGATACGACTACTTTGTGGAGTCTTATCAACAAGTATTTCACTTGGGGAAGGGAGGACAAACTCTACATTTCAATGCTGTGGATTTATTCGAACTAGGAGTCATGTGTAAGAGGCCAAGTCACGCGGTCCATCACAAGGCCTAACCATTGGCCAGGGAGTTACTATTAAAGGCAATCGACAAGTGGAGCCGTCAGTTCTTCCTTCTACTGGTAGTAAAATACATTGGGCTGCACCATCCCCGACTGATCATCAGGGAGTGGGACAGCTGGCGCGTGATAACTCCAGTATTAGTTCATCTCCCAAATTGGGAATTCCCTGCAACATGTATCGAAGAGACTTCTTTCAGGTTGACGGTGTCTTCCGCAACACGTATCGAAGAGACTTCTTTTAGGTTGTAGGACTTCGAAAAATGTTAATAACTGGAATTGCAATATTTTCCTTGCAAGTTCCTCTTTATATGATAAATGATAATATCCTGCTTATTTTGACTTAGCAGATATTTCCACAAAATAAATACAAACTCTTTGCCATCCATTTACATAAGTAATACTTGTTACAGTATGAATACATACTCTTTGCCATCCATTTACATAAGTAATACTAGTCCATATATTTGGTACTGAAATAATGAATCTATCCTACCAATAGCTTTCTCTTCGGCTCTGGTAGTCTCATCGTCCTCGCCAGTGTCGAGTGCGCCTTGTGCGAGTCATCTGGTCTAGCTGTTGTTGTGATATAAATATAAAGCAAGGGTGAGCAATAGCCCACCAACAATAATATTTAACTGAACGATAATATATAAGAGTTCAAAAGTATCTTTCAAACCATATGCCATGCATTTACGGAAATGATGCCAGTATAATATGAACGATAAAGTTAAAGTATTTATTTTGTGGAAATATCTGATAAGTCAAAATAAGCAAGATATTATCGTTTATCATATAAAGAGGAACTTGCAAGGAAAATATTGCAATTCCAGTTATTAACATTTTTCGAAGTCCTACAACCTGAAAGAAGTCTCTTCGATACGTGTTGCGGAAGACACCGTCAACCTGAAAGAAGTCTCTTTGATACGTGTTGCAAGGAATTCCCAATTTGGGAGATGAACCAATACTGGAGTTATCACGCGCCAGCTGTCCCACTCCCTGATGATCAGTCGGGGATGGTACAGCCCAATATAGTTTACTACCGGTAGAAGGAAGAACTGACAGCTCCACTTGTAGATTGCCTTTAATAGTAACTCCCTGGACAATGGTTAGGCCTTGTGATGGACCGCGCGACTCGGCCTCTTACACACGACTCCTAGTTCGAATAAATCCACAGCATTGAAATGTAGAGTTTGTCCTCCCTTCCCCAAGTGAAATACTTGTTGATAAGACTCCACAAAGTAGTCGTATCTAGTTGGAAAGGAAAATTCACCAACATTTCCCAAGATTTTGCTTGTTAATGGATATCAACTTGTTCCAACAATCTAACCCCTCGAATGATGAGAAGGTACACACAGACTTAATGAGTCCATAGCAACCAAGTTGCGAGTGAAAAGGATAAATTATGATCGGGAAGTCAACAAGATAAATAACCTTTCTCAAGTCGGTTCCCCTATAATATGGAAGTTTGAGCGAGCATTTAAATCCTTTTTAGATAGATTTAAATGAAAAATAAAAAGAGTTGGGAACCTTTCCTTGATAAAATAGTCGTAAAAAGACTCCGAAATATTTTACATAATATTTGGAGGTGAAAGATAATCTCCAAATAATATAAATCATTTTAAAAAGAATTTAAAAGAATTAAATAAATATTCCAAGAATATTTTTTAACTCAATAATATTTACGGAATATTATTAAATCATAATATTGCTCGTAAGTAATCCTCGAATGAATATATAGAATTATTTGCTAAATAAATCACTCCTTACATGAATATTCAAAATAATGTTCATTAATAATTAGACTCCAATAAATATTTAATAAATAATTCAAACCTTAAATGAATATTTGAAAATAATATTCATTTAATAAATAATCTTCTAAATGAATATCCAAATAATATTCATTTAGTAATCAAAACTTTAAAGGAATAATCGAAATAATATTCCTTAAGTAAATAGAACTTCCAATGAATATTTGAAAATAATATTTATCAAGTACATAAAACCTTAAATGAATATTCGAAAGTAATATTCATTTAATAAATAAAATTCCAATGAATATCACAGTAATTATTCATTAAATACTCAAACTCTAAGTGAATATTCAAAAAAATAATATTCACCTAATATTTCTCGGCTGAGATTATTCAAATAACATTCTTCGAGAGATTTCCAAGTAATTGATACTTTATGGAAATATAAATAATGTTTAATAACAACTTTCTCAAAATAATAATAATCTACCGTTGGAAACCCTCTGGGTTTCCATGACTCTTTATATATATCTAAAAATACCGACTCCCGGTCTATATTTAAGAATGAATATCATATGCCCTTCGCTAAGGGTCTTACCAAAATAATCCGGCTTATAACTGATAATTCGTATCTAGTCTATAAGCCAATATCAATTCAGGGAACAAGTATCATCATATAATTTGACAATAGGCATGCATGCTATGGCATATGTAAAATGGCAATCACATATATATATGTATTATCACAACAATAGGTTCAAAGTTTTGAACACTTGCCTGGTAATCGGGTGTGGGTGGAGATAGCGTGTCCTGGGTGTGCTCGATGATCTATAAACAATCAGAACATTCGAGATTAACCACTTAACACGTTTTAACAGTCTAAGTATAACTTCACTTAAATCGAAACACGTTTTCGAATTATCTCGTTATACACCTTTTAGTGTAACTCTTATTATTACTGATACGATCCGACATTTGTTCGTTATTATGACATGTCATCATACCCACACTCAGTATATACTTAAGTCGTATAAGTTCTAAAGTCGATCGATTACAAACCTAGATTATACCTCGAGTTTTATCGTTCGTTTTCTAAGTGTTTTACCAAAGTTATAACCAAGCGGGTTTTTAGGGGTTCGTTCGCGTTTAACCTTGATTCAAACATTTTTATAAAATCGGAAAACGATCCGTTTGACATGTGGTTTTCTTTCATACCTTCCTTATGACCCCTAGTATTTATTAACCAAGATTCTCCACTGATTAACATGCTTTACGAGGGTTCAATTGAAGTTACGAACTTTCATTTACTGTTCCGAACCACTTTAATAATTTGACCATAACTCCTAAACCGTAAGTCGGAATGTTTCGATTCTCACGCCAAAGCAATCTATGGCTCGAGATCTACAAGGACCAGTCACAATATTACCAAGGTCAGGAAATTATATTAACTGCCATGCTTGGTTTCTAAGTGTTAACAGAAATTTGGCATTACGACGGCTATAAATCGGACGTTTCAAAAATCGTAATCATCAAACCAAGCCACACCGGGCATACCATACATCTTCTAATCATATCATCCATCTTACAAGACCAATAAACACTGACCTTAACATTATAATCATCATCATGCTTAGATCAATTTAAACCACTAGCTAACCATGCTTATAACATCACTTATAACCATACTAAGCTAAATCTACCAAGAACATGCTCTTAACCTCAAAACAAGAGCTAGGATTTCAAGTGATATACCTTCCATGAAGTGGTTAAAGACCTTGCTAAGCCTTGTATGATCCTTGAGTGGCCTTAAGCTAGCTAAATCAACCATAAAAATCAAAGAAAACAAGATTAGTTCTTGAAGAACACTATTCATCACTCAACTTGTAAAAATCATAAAAAATCGAAAAACAAGAGTTTAGCTCTCAAATTTTTACCACATATTGGGTTCTTCATAAGATTTGTTTTGAGCTATAGATCATGAAATTTGAAGCTTGGAAGCTGTGGTTTTGAACCCGTTTTTCCTACTGGACAGAAACTGGTCAGATTTGGTTTCCCAACTTTGAGCATGGATTTGACTAGGCTATACTACTTGGATTGCAATGAAATTTTGAACGAACCTTGCCCATGGAGTGGAGAAGCTATGTTTTAAAATTTGGTGATTTTAGACTCTCTAGATTGGGAGATATGAATTTTTATTTAGCTTTTGTTTCTGCTGGGCAGTTTAGAGAAAATAAGAGAAATGGAGTTTGTTTTGCTTGCTTTGATCTCATCCTTGTCCAAAATGCATTATTGATAATAATATCTAGCATAAAGCTACTTTATTAAAGTGCTTTGCTCATCTATGATGCAATCCAAGGGACAAGTGTTGTGATTTTGTGGTGGAAAGGTGTCATGCAAGCTAACTAAGTGATTTGGTTTCTAAAGATGCTAGTTACTTTGTAACTACTTAGTTACTTGATCTTATCTACTTGCACATGCTTGTCTCTTGGCTCTCTGCTTGTTTCTTTGTCCGGTTATTGCTCAATTCATTGATCGTTTGGAGGAATAACTCATTCGTTTCTAGTTAGGGTTTTACCGGAAACCGTCTTAATATTTATACTATCATCCTCCATTCCCTTTAATAATTCTTGAACCTATTTTCCTTAAATCCCTTCAATAATTCCTTAAGTCTTTCAGTGTCCAGGGAAATCTTGGGGAAAATAAAAGTGATATTTTTCAGAATCCGACAGCTTTTACATACACTATTTTTCCCCCTGGATCACTAATACGAACTCAGAATTTCGTTCCGGATACTTATATATCGTGTCGTCTAATAATATTCCTTTGTCCACCAAAATCACTATTCATCCATTTTTCTTTACTCATCCTCTTAGGGTTGTACAATTGTCCCTGATCTCTTTCGATCGTTCCTTAACCTTTTTACGGAACCATTGGACCAATAACAGATATCGATTTGGATGACATAAGAATAATCTTCTCCTTTAGAATTATCAAATCTCAATTCCCTAGGAGATAGATAATTCTTATCTAAAGTGTCAACCAATAGTATTCTTTATGGCATATAAACATTTGAATCGAAATCTATTACTTTCATTCATTATCTCAATCGTTACATCGTAGTCGTGATCACTATTCATCATTACCTCAATACAAAATAGAAAGTTTTAATTATATCCAAAATTTGGGGTTCTTACAGTCTCCCCTCCTTAAAAGGATTCCGTCCCGGAATCAGGTAGGAAGTAAAGAGTCGTTTGCCTGTCGTTCACTTTTTTTCTTTTTTTTTTTTTAACTTCCCAGTCAATTCTTAGTCGTTTTACCCTTTCTCAGCACATCTCCTAGTGCTACAATCCATACTTTATCCTTTTTCCATCAACGTTGCTACTTTTTGTACTACACATTATTCGGGTTATGCTCTTACTCAGTCTTATCCTTATTGATACCTGCAGTAACATTGGTATCACTATCCCACTGCGAATTTGGAGGTAACCTCGCTCGCACTGTGCATTTCCTGATCGCTTTAATCTTCGCAATCTCGATCAATATAGAGAAGTGGAAAGATTTATTGAGAGATCACTATGATCAATTGAACATTTGTTATATTTCATAGCTATTACAGAAGGGGGCTAGCCTTTAGTACTTGACAAGCAATTAAACAAGTTATGGTATTCCACTTAGACTTCTATCACATAGACAGATAGTCACGTAGCCTCCTTAAAGGGTTGTTCTTCTCAATTCATAAAGAAGATGAATAAGAGAGAAGAAAAGAAAAGAGTTCTAAAGGATTATAGAAGGTTTTCATGATTGTAAAATATCATACTCAGAATTTACCTCTGAACTATAGAGGTTCATCAAAGAAGAAAATAATCATGATTATATCCAATACTATTTGATCGCAATCTCATGTGTCAACATGTCTTGCTGCTTTGTCCACTATTCTATGGACCTATTCTCTGGTTCAACCTTGGCACACTTAATTTTGGAAAATCTTTGAACCTCTCAGGTTAAATCTTAGTTTCTCGCTTGACACCATTGTTACTGACATTCCATGTCACGCTACTAGCTTTTTCATATCTATAATATTAACACTATCAGGTTGTCATCCCGAGAATTCATCAGAACCCATTTATTAATCCATTCATAACATTCCTTGCTTCACATTCCATAGTTGCTTTCCCTGTCTTTTCTTTATCGATCACATCCTTCTTATTATCTGATTCTTATTTACTTCTGTTATTTACTTCCACATTCATCTCTTTATTGAGACATCTTTTGCACTTGGCACCTCCTTATTGGTATCCCGTCACATTTACTCTATAGTCATCACATTATTCCAATTTAAAACCTCCGAAATGAATCTGGCCGATTTCTTTAGCTTAGATCCAATATAATCTACTTCTGTCAACTTGTTTCTCATCATTTATTCTCTTCTACCCGCGGTTTTTCACAGGTTGTCTTTCGTAAGTCAGACCAGGTCATACACCTACCTGCTCGTACTCTTATCATCTGTTGAGCATCTGCATTTTACTGGTATAGCTTTGCCACATGAAACACGTTACTACCATGCTATAAGCTTTTGGGTAAAACTGGCTCGAATGCCACCTTCCGAACACTTTTAAACTCTCAGGTGGCCTAATAAGACTCGGGCTCAACTGCCCTTCTCTCTAAGTCTCATTAATTCTTTCTACGGGAATACATTTAGCATCATGAATCATCAACCTCATATTCTCTATCTTATTTGCACAGAAGTACACTAACACAAACTTGCTTGTCATTCGTCAACATGCCATTTAGCTTATCAATAGCAGCATTTTCTTTATCTTTACGTTGTCATCTACTTTCTTAGAAGAATCGCCATCGCTTGTTGTTTACGTAGTGCGTTAATAGCTAACCATACGGGTTTCAATCCTTTAGGGAGACAAAGTAATCACTATTCCTTATCCATAAGGAACACTTCCTGAACTTGATGTAGATATTACATGAAGTAGATAAAATTGCAGAAGGGTTTTAAGCATCGCAGCTATGTCAGGTTGATGAAACTATCACTCATGCAGCTTCCATAAAAGACTGGAAACTTAACGGTTTACTTCATCAATTTTGTATCACGGTCCTGGCTTGCCTCAAAATGGGACCTTCTAAGGTACGTAATATGCTTAAGACTCCATCAGGAATCGAATCCTTACTTAAACTATTATTACCTTCGATTCTTGCACAATCATCAAAAGGAATGTAAATTCCTCCACTCCGATATGACCTTCAAGGTCTTTCCAAATATCATTTTGGTTCTTCGGTAGGAACATTTGTAATTATTCCTTTATACTTAGACTGTCGGCCACCTCATTGGCCTTTTCTGATAATAATAATTTCTTATAATCAATGTTCTCTTGATACGTTCCAACTCAAATTTTTCTACCTCATTCCCATCACTGTTGGGTTAAAGCATTCTCCCTTAAGCTCTGCTGAAGGAGAAAATATAACTATCAGTCTTTTTCCATAAGTCAATGCTTCTACCTACCCGTGGGAACTTTATCACGTTTATTCCCAATCCTACTTAGGATACTTCTTTTCTTAGTTCTTTCCTTATCTTAGGATAATCTCAACCTTTATAGGTTCAATCCATACTTCCTCAGGGTTTCATACCTGCCACATCTGGCATTATTGTTATTATGTCATACATTCCTTACCAAACTTCCATTTTGAAGTTCGGAATATTACCTTTTTCCTTGTAAGGTTTCTTAGGTCATCCTCATCATTCTTCCTGTATTTTCTAGGTACGGGGTATCACAAAATGTCGTTGATCAATACTCTAATAATTCGGTCTATGTTCTTTCCAGAACTCTTTTTAATAATCCTTACAGGTCATTGTTGCCTTAGCAAATCCAACTCATATCATTTGAATTCACAATGTCTTTATTAGGGTTAATGCCATCCCTTGTGCATTCCCCAGGGTTTGTCTTAATTTGTGGATATCCTATCCTTAATTCAACTGCCAAGGAATTCTTGCATCCTATAATTGGCAATCAAATCATGTATCCTAAATAAGGGTCTCTTTTTAATCATTCTCATTTGATAATCGATCGGTAGCTTAATGCTAACCTCTTCTTTCAGATAGTTGTCAGACTATTTGACCTTTCAAAAGACAACGCATGTCTATCTGCTCTCTTATAGAACTTGGTAATGGTAGCAAGGATGTTTTTGAAGATATTGGTCGAGTTCAACGTGAATCTCTTAGTACTTATCGTTCTTCGCAAAGGTACTTGCCTCAGACAAAATTTCTACAGCATACTGATCAATCTCTGACCATTTCTATACTCTCTTCATAAACCTTCATTGTTTACTTTCCTCCATTATAATATATTCATGGTATTCATAATACCCTAACATCATACCTCTCAAGTCACTATACTTCTATTTTTACTCGTAATCTTGGACAATCATATACACATGAATCACCTTAATACGGGTGACCCCACTTCAAAAAGGAGTCTAGTAAATTACCAATCGAAACATGGGTTGCAAAGGGTTTAGTAGAAGATTCTTACGATCTCATTAATGTTTCCTTTATATCAGAAGCCCTTGCAGTCGGTGCTTACTTAGAAGCAACCCTGCTTTGTCCTTTCATTGCTGACCTAGTCACTTGATAATCCTTTGTGACTTGGCCTCAACTGGCCACACTAAAATAAAATATATGATTTTAGGGGTTTGGCTAATCGCATTACTTTTCTAGCAATTGCCGGCATAGTGCCTTCTTCTTTGATACCTTTCTACCTTTCCAAAACTTTACTCCATATAAGTCTTAATCGACTTCTCGGCACCGTCTCTGGTCACCTTTCCTCTACTTTTATCTTTTCAACTATTCTTATAAATCCCACGTGCCACGCAAGTTTACCATTCCTGGCATAACAGCCTTTTCACTTAAGTCAATCCCGGAGTTTCTCAGTCCGGCTGGATTTTTACTTACATTTCCTGTTTTCGTCCAATCTCACTTCATCATTGTATTTCTACAATCGATCGCGATAATCGGGGTTTGACCACCAACCCATATAGCGGTTACTTTACCCAATTCACGGGGTTCGCCCCAGTTTCTACTCTCTTCCATGATGTTCTCTGATAATCAGAAAGACAAGGTTTGCAAAAATTCGTTGAAGTTCTTCCCAGAATTAGGGAAATTTTGGTCAATTTATCCATCTACTGGTAATATTAAGGGGACCAGTTTCGAAACCTGAAGAATAGTTCTATGAACCTCCAAGCAGGTAGAACCATAAGCAGTCCTAATTTACGAAATAATAGTCATCAGATTGGAAGTTTAACCACTGGAGAGGAATCAATTATATACATCCCTTAGAAGGGAATCAACAGTTTCAAACTGAAACCTGTCACAATATCCTGATGCCTATACGTCCTGACATTCAATATTACCAAATGTCAGTCTACCTGACCAGTAATCTCAGAAGGAACATTACCGTCGGAGTTGGTTGTTCCACAAAATTGGCACTACTAGGGCCATCCGAACCTGGTGAACCGTGTTGTCCGAATGCCTCCGCAAGTACTTTGTCCTGCTATGCAAGCACACATCCTAATCCTTTATGCCAAGCGTCGTTGGAAGCACAAAGTCTCCTTTTTCCATTAAGCAATGCCAACTCTTGGTCATTACCAATTTCATCTTTTAGCTCCAGGAAGATTTTCTCACATTTTTCTCTTTAACTGTTGATCGTATTACTTGATCCATTATAACTCCGCATCGGAGTAAACTTAAGGTAACTATTATAATCCATTCAAAGAAAATAAAGAATTTAATATTCCTCTGAATCACATGCATCTAACATTTCTGGTTCATCTTTTAACTGAGTTGAAATAACCCTATACTCAGCCTCTGACAGTAGTCTCATTACGAGTTCATCTTGACTCACTGGTCTTATCTTCCGGTAGGTTCTGAGATCGTTGTCTTGCTTAATACTTCCTAATGTCTTTACTTTCTAACTGATTCATTCATAAAATGAACATTTCCCTGAATAAAACCAACTCATTAACCTCAATTTGGTTCCATAAATTATAACCTATGACATCTGCCTTCTCATGGCGAATTATTACTGACCATATTCATACTAATTCATTTATCAAATGATATGGCACTTACTACCTCCTTCCCAACTATTCCTAGGGACTCTCCTCCTTACCCTAAATCGATGTCTTTGATAATCATACATCCCTCTAGCTCTTTCTTCGTTAATATGGAAGTCTCCAGGGATTCTCGTCTATTCCCGTATAAGATCTCAAGTGATCCTTTCAATCCATCTTACTTGCTAGTACTACCTCCAGTAGTCCGGCTACGAATCCAACATGAATCTTCAGTTCTCTTGCTAATAACTCAGTTCTTTATGCTCCCTTTTCTGAGCACTATACGTTAATCATCACAGTCTTTCTGGCTGCAGCCCTCATTCCTCAAGGGTATGCTCCTTATCCTAACATGATTTTCTCTATCTACTGGAACCTCTTCCGGGTCTCCAGTAGGGTACTCCATCGAATTTACTCGCTGATCCCCAGCATATAAAGCATCATCGCGCTGCTGCTCTTATGCCTCAAGGTCTGTCGCCTTACTCATCGATACGATATCGAGCTAAGTTACTATCATGATACTTAAGAGTTCACATAAGGGTTTTATATGTCAGCACTACATTATGTAGTCCAACTATGAACTTGGAAAGAGTTCTTATTATCTTAGTAAGTTTATCATTTTAACGTCGCCTCATCTCTGGGGTTTATAACGTACGCTCTGATACCATTTCTATAACACCCCCAGATCCGGGGTCAAGGATCCGGTCGTTACGATCTCAATTTCTGTCCACAATACTTGAACTTACTTTAAATCAAAATAAATTACATCTTTATAATCCAACCCAACAATATAAAACACACCCGTTATAGTCCCAGAGATGAAATCAGAGTAACAATCAAATTTATTAAACACATTATGAGTTCTTACAACCCAATAGAGTTACAATATGAATACATACTCTTTCCCATCCATTTACATAAGTCATACTAGTTCATATATTTGGTACTGAAATAATGAATCTATCCTGCCAATAGCTTTCTCTTCGGCTCTGGTAGTCTCATCGTCCTCGCCAGTGTCGAGTGCGCCTTGTGCGAGTCATCTGGTCTAGCTGTTGTTGTGATATAATCATAAAGAAAGGGTGAGCAATAGCCCACCAACAACAATATTTAACTGAACAATAATATATAAGAGTTCAAAAGTATCTTTCAAACCATATGCCATGCATTTACGGAAATGATGCCAGTATAATATGAACGATAAAGTTACAAGGTAACTTGAAGTATTTATTTTGTGGAAATATCTGATAAGTCAAAATAAGCAAGATATTATCGTTTATCATATAAAGAGGAACTTGCAAGGAAAATATTGTAATTCCAGTTTTTAACATTTTTCGAAGTCCTACAGCCTGAAAGAAGTCTCTTCGATACGTGTTGCGGAAGACACCGTCAACCTGAAAGAAGTCTCTTCGATACGTGTTGCAGGGAATTCCCAATTTGGGAGATTAACCAATACTGGAGTTATCACGCACCAGCTGTCCCACTCCCTGATGATCAGTTGGGGATGGTACAACCAAATATAGTTTACTACCGGTAGAAGGAAGAACTGACGGCTCCACTTGTAGATTGCCTTTATTAGTAACTCCCTGGCCAATGGTTAGGCCTTGTGATGGACCGCGCGACTCGACCTCTTACACACGATTCCTAGTTTGAATAAATCCACAGCATTGAAACGTAGAGTTTGTCCTCCCTTCCCTAAGTGAAATACTTCTTGATAAGACTCCACAAAGTAGTCGTATCTAGTTGGAAAGGAAAATTCACCAACATTTCCCAAGCTTTTGCTTGTTAATGGATATCAACTTGTTCCAACAATCTTACCCCTCGAATGATGAGAAGGTACACACAGACTTAATGAGTCCATAGCAACCAAGTTGCGAGTGAAAAGGATAAATTATGATCGGGAAGTCAACAAGATAAATAACCTTTCTCAAGTAGGTTCCCCTATAATATGGAAGTTTGAGCGAGCATTTAAATCCTTTTAAGATAGATTTAAATGAAAAATAAAAAGAGTTGGGAACCTTTCCTTGATAAAATAGTCGTAAAAAGACTCCGAAATATTTTACATAATATTTGGAGGTGAAAGATAATCTCCAAATAATATAAATCATTTTAAAAAGAATTTAAAAGAATTAAATAAATATTCCAAGAATATTTATTAACTCAATAATAATTACGGAATATTATTAAATCATAATATTGCTCGTAAGTAATCCTCGAATGAATATATAGAATTATTTGCTAAATAAATCACTCCTTACATGAATATTCAAAATAATGTTCATTAATAATTAGACTCCAATAAATATTTAATAAATAATTCAAACCTTAAATGAATATTTGAAAATAATATTCATTTAATAAATAATCTTCTAAATGAATATCCAAATAATATTCATTTAGTAATCAAAACTTTAAAGGAATAATAGAAATAATATTCCTTAAGTAAATAGAACTTCCAATGAATATTTGAAAATAATATTCATCAAGTACATAAAACCTTAAATGAATATTCGAAAGTAATATTCATTTAATAAATAAAATTCCCATGAATATCACAGTAATTATTCATTAAATACTCAAACTCTAAGTGAATATTCAAAAAAATAATATTCACCTAATATTTCTCGGCTGAGATAATACTCAAATAACATTCTTCGAAAGATTTCCAAGTAATTGATACTTTATGGAAATATAAATAATGTTTAATAACAACATTCCTCAAAATAATAATAATCTACCGTTGGAATCCCTCCGGGTTTCCACGACTCTTTATATATATCTAAAAATACTGACTCCCGGTCTATATTTAAGAATGAATATCATATGCCCTTCGCTAAGGGTCTTACCAAAATAATCCGGCTTATAACTGATAATTCGTATCTAGTCTATAAGCCAATATCAATTCAGGGAACAAGTATCATCATATAATTTGACAATAGGCATGCATGTTATGGCATATGTAAAACGGAAATCACATATATATATGTATTATCACAACAATAGGTTCAAAGTTTTGAACACTTGCCTGGTAATCGGGTGTGGGTGGAGATAGCGTGTCCTGGGTCTGCTCAATGATCTATAAACAATCAGAACATTCGAGATTAACCACTTAACACGTTTTAACAGTCTAAGTATAACTTCACTTAAATCGAAACACGTTTTCGAATTATCTCGTTATACACCTTTTAGTGTAACTCTTATTATTACTGATACGATCCGACATTTGTTCGTTATTATGACATGTCATCATACCCACACTCGGTATATACTTAAGTCGTATAAGTTCTAAAGTCGATCGATTACGAACCGAGATTATACCTCGAGTTTTATCGTTCGTTTTCTAAGTGTTTTACCAAAGTTATAACCAAGCGGGTTTTTAGGGGTTCGTTCGCGTTTAACCTTGATTCAAACATTTTTATAAAATCGGAAAACGATCCGTTTGACATGTGGTTTTCTTTCATACCTTCCTTATGACCCCTAGTATTTATTAACCAAGATTCTCCACTGATTAACATGCTTTACGAGGGTTCAATTGAAGTTACGAACTTTCATTTACGGTTCCGAACCAATTTAATAATTTGACCATAACTCCTAAACCGTAAGTCGGAATGTTTCGATTCTCGCGCCAAAACAATCTATGGCTCGAGATCTAGAAGGACCAGTCACAATATTGCCAAGGTCAGGAAATTATATTAACTGCCATGCTTGGTTTCTAAGTGTTAACAGAAATTTGGCATTACGACGGCTATAAATCGGACGTTTCAAAAATCGTAATCATCAAACCAAGCCACACCGGGCATACCATACATTTTCTAATCATATCATCCATCTTACAAGACCAATAACCACTGACCTTAACATTATAATCATCATCATGCTTAGATCAATTTAAACCACTAGCTAACCATGCTTATAACATCACTTATAACCATACTAAGCTAAATCTACCAAGAACATGCTCTTAACCTCAAAACAAGAGCTAGGATTTCAAGTGATATACCTTGCTAAGCCTTGTATGATCCTTGAGTGGCCTTAAGCTAGCTAAATCAACCATAAAAATCAAAGAAAACAAGATTAATTCTTGAAGAACACTACTCATCACTCAACTTGTAAAAATCATAAAAAATCAAAAAACAAGAGTTTCGCTCTTAAATTTTTTCAAAATTTTACCACATCTTGGGTTCTTCATACGCTTTGTTTTGAGCTATAGATCATGAAATTTGAAGCTTGGAAGCTATGGTTTTGAACCCGTTTTTCCTACTGGACAGAAACTGGTCAGATTTGGTTTCCCAACTTTGAGCATGGATTTGACTACGCTATACTACTTGGATTGCAATGAAATTTTGAACGAACCTTGCCCATGGAGTGGAGAAGCTATGTTTTAAAATTCGGTGATTTTAGACTCTCTAGATTGGGAGATATGAATTTTTATTTAGCTTTTGTTTCTTCTGGGCAGTTTAGAGAAAATGAGAGAAATGGAGTTTGTTTTGCTTGCTTTGATCTCATCCTTGTCCAAAATGCATTATTGATGATAATATCTAGCATAAAGCTACTTTATTAAAGTGCTTTGCTCATCTATGATGCAATCCAAGGGACAAGTGTTGTGATTTTGTGGTGGAAAGGTGTCATGCAAGCTAACTAAGTGATTTGGTTTCTAAAGATGCTAGTTACTTTGTAACTACTTAGTTACTTGATCTTATCTACTTGCACATGCTTGTCTCTTGGCTCTCTGCTTGTTTCTTTGTCCGGTTATTGCTCAATTCATTGATCGTTCGGAGGAATAACTCATTCGTTTCTAGTTAAGGTTTTACCGGAAACCGTCTTAATATTTATACTATCATCCTCCATTCCCTTTAATAATTCTTGAACCTATTTTCCTTAAATCCCTTCAATAATTCCTTAAGTCTTTCAGTGTCCAGGGAAATCTCGGGGAAAATAAAAGTGCTATTTTTCAGAATCCGACAGCTTTTACATACACTCTTTTTCCCCCTAGATCAGTAATACGAACTCAGAATTTCGTTCCGGATACTTATATATCGCGTCGTCTAATAATATTCCTATGTCCACCAAAATCACTATTCATCCATTTTTCTTTACTCATCCTCTTAGGGTTGTACAATTGTCCCTGATCTCTTTCGATCGTTCCTTAACCTTTTTACGGAACCACTGGACCAATAACAGATATCGATTTGGATGACATAAGAATAATCTTCTCCTTTAGAATTATCAAATCTCAATTCCCTAGGAGATAGATAATTCTTATCTAAAGTGTCAACCAATAGTATTCTTTATGGCATATAAACATTTGAATCCAAATCTATTCCTTTCATTCATTATCTCAATCGTTACATCGTTGTCGTGATCACTATTCATCATTACCTCAGTACAAAATAGAAAGTTTTAATTATATCCAAATTTGGGGTTCTTACAGCTTCTTTGAAACAATAGGCTGTGGATCAAAATTTGGTTCTAGACTTGTTTCAGAGACTATAATGTTTTTGGCTACTTGGGTAGACACAGGGGGGTTCTCCTCCAATTGAGATTCCTGAGTCATTTCACCACCAAAGAAAGAAAAATTATAGATAGTAGGAAGATGAGTTCTTAGAAGTACCTGAACATGATTTGGATAGTGTAATGCAGGTATTTCATCTAGATTCTTTTCACTGTCCTTCTTTGTAATGTCAGAGAAAATTCTCTTTTGCTGTACATAAGAAGAAACACAACATCAAGAATGAAATGGTTAATAAAGAGTTGCATGAATATGTGATAATAAACCATATTCCTGTCATGATCTCTTGACCCAAGTTTAATACACATCTGATTTAAGATAATGTGACCAAAATTAATTACTCTGTTATAAAGCAAGGCATATGCAATATGTGATGTAACAACAGTAATTTATTGAAAAGAACTACATTTACCAGTAAAACATTTAGCAATTTGATCAAAGAAGAAAGACCATTCTTTCCTAAGAAAATATCTATTTAACTGGCTCATGTTATCTAGAGGTCCATCATAACCTAATTTAGATAACATAGTTCTCACATCATCATCAGATGGTACATTCTCAAAATTCGTACTAACAGGTAAGCGAAGTACTGAATTAACAACAGATTTAGTAAGATCAAATGAGTCTTGTCCTAAGTGTAGAACAATCTTACCTGATTGACTCTGAGTAGAGTCAATTACCTCAGCATTCTCCCAAGCTTGTGAAACAGCTACTTGATTAATTTGTGGAGATGCTGTCAAGGAATAACTTAATGGTCCTTTCGCCATGAAGTCCATAATTGGGTGAAAATAAGTTGACACCCCTTCCTTGTTGGTGATAGCTGCAACATGATTGTTCATCATAAAATCAAAGTCACCAAACTTGAAAGCTACTGATTTGGGTAGTCTTCGTTGAGTTGCCATTTTGATCTGAAAAGAACTTAAGAAATCTTTGAAATTGATTAGAGATTTTGAGAACTCGAGAGTGTTTTTGCTTTAGAGAATGAAATTAGAGAAAGCAATTACACGATTACAGTGTCAAAATAATTATATTTCAAAAATCCTTCAGACCCATTATCCCACGTTGACACGTAGGTTGACAGGTGTCAGTCCCTGAAAAATGCAGTTACCTACGACTTTTGGAAAATAAAATCCAAAAATAATTTCAAGTAAATAAGTCAAGGTAAAATCAAGATAAAAATCAATACTGATCAGCTTCCTTTTCCTGATGTGATCTTCTCATCAGGATAATCACACGATTCAATGTGATTTCTGAATAAAAAGAATTACTAATCCTGATGTGAACACACTTGTATTCCTGATCAAAATCATCCTGATTCCAGAGACTAAATGAAGTTTCCACATGGCATTTCCTTTTACCTGTAAAAGAAATAATTAAAATCTAAACAAAATCAATTAGTTAAATTCATTCAATATTTCTTGAAAATACAAGAAATATAGTCACACATAATTATGACTGTCTACATTGATATTTCCCAAACGACTATTCAGCTTCTCATGTCTTTCTATAAAAGAAACCGACGTGTTATGCCATTCTCCAAAACCTTTTCATTCTTTTCTCTTTCCATCATGACTTCCAACCCAAATCTTCATATGAACCCTAGCTTTTGGTTCATTACCACTGAGAAGTTCTTTACTCTTGATGATCAGGAGCAAGTAAACTATCTCTTAGAAAAGATGACTTTTCTCATTGAGTCCGATATGGTTGGTCTTAACCCAGATAATTTCCACGAATCTCCTCTAAAACATCTACCAGTTGGATACAATCCTCCTCTAATCTCTTCACACCTTGAGGATGAAGAATTTGGTGAAGAGTCTGAGGTTGATCTTGATGGAGATGCTATTCATCTTCTTCAATAAGCATGAAGATGAGTCAGCTGCTCTCATTCAAGTCGCCCAGACAAGGAATCCAATCTTGAGATGCTTCTTGTCCTGAAGTAGATCATTGAGGATTGAAGCAGTAACAACTTTAGACAAGAATAGAATTATCAGTAGTAGTTAGACAAAAAGAAGAATTGTATTTCATTTCCATGTATGTAATGATTTTGATTAATGAAAATACAAGTTTTCTTAATATCTACTTGTCTATCGTTGTTTATTGACTGACATGAATAATGATATAAATTATCAGTATGCATGTAATAAAACTTGCTAACATAGACTTTAACAAAACTCAGAATTGAACCACTAAATAACATGAACTTCAGAATTTGAAACAGTAAGACACACAAATTTCACAATCCTGATACTGACGATACAATCCTGATGTCAATACTGATGACGTCAGCATACTGATAGCAATCCTGATGTTTATTAACAAGTATATCATACTGTAATTTATCAAAGTAAAGTGTTACAGCTTAAGCATTTAACAATCAAGTATAGATCCTGACAAAAATATCAAGTCTATAAGCTAAAACAACATACCTTGCTACTTATGCAGATGTTAAAGGTCTAAAAATTTAACATTCCTAACTCACTAACCAATCTAATGAATGTAGCCTCATCAAGTGGTTTAGTTAGAATATCTGCAAGCTGTTTGTCAGTAGGAACAAAATGAAGTTCCACAGTACCATTTTCAATATGTTCTCTAATAAAATGATACCTGACATCAATGTGCTTAGTCCTTGAGTGTTGAACTGGATTTTCTACAATTTTGATAGCACTAGTATTATCACAAAACATAGGAATATTACTAAGTGTCATACCATAATCCATCAACTGATTTCTTATCCAAAGGACTTGATCACAACAACTGTCTGCTACAATGTATTCAGCTTCTGCATTTGAGGTTGAAACTGATTGTTGCTTCTTGCTTGCCCAAGAAATCAATCTGTTTCCTAAGAATTGACATGTACCTGTAGTGCTTTTCCTGTCTATTTTACACCCTGCATAATCAGAGTCTGAATAGCCAATTAGAGAGAAATCAGATTCTCTTGGATACCACAAACCAAGATTTGAAGTTCCCTTGAGATATCTAAAAATTCTCTTCACAACAATTAAATGAGATTCCTTAGGATCACTTTGGAATCTAGCACATAAACAGGTAGAGAACATTATATCTGGTCTACTTGTAGTTAGATATAACAGTGAACCTATCATGCCTCTATAGCTAGTGTTATCAACACTCTTTCCCTTAGGATCAGAGTCTAGCTTAGTGGCTGTTGCCATGGGTGTCTTTGCAATTGCACAATTTTGAAAGTCAAACATTTTTAAAAGATCTTTGATATACTTTGACTGATTAATGAAAATACCAGTCTCAGTCTGTTTGACCTGCAAGCCTAAAAAGTAATTTAGTTCACCCATCATGCTCATCTGATACTTAGACTGCATAAGCTTGCTAAACTTAGCACATAACTTTTCATTAGTAGAACCAAATATAATATCATCAACATAAACTTGAACTAAAAGCAAATCACCTTTTATCTTTCTAAAGAATAGAGCTTTGTCAATTGTACCTCTTGTGAAGCCATTTTCAAGAAGAAATTTAAACAAAGTCTCATACCATGCTCTTGGTGCCTGATTTAGTCCATAGAGTGCCTTGTCAAGTTTGTAGACATGATTTGGAAACTTTGGATCAACAAAACCAGGTGGTTGTTCCACATACACTTCCTCATCAAGTTTGCCATTTAGAAAAGCACTCTTTACATCCATCTGGTATACCTTGAATTTTGAATGAGCTGCAAATGCAAGAAACATTCTGATTGCCTCCAATCTTGCTACAGGTGCAAAGGTTTCATCATAGTCAATTCCTTCTTCCTGAGAATAACCCTTGGCCACCAATCTTGCTTTATTTCTTACAATCATACCAGATTCATCTAGCTTGTTTCTGAAAACCCATTTAGCACCAACAATAGATCTATCTTTAGGTCTTGGTACCAATTTCCAAACTTTGTTCCTCTCAAACTCATTCAATTCTTCCTGCATTTCTATTACCCAATTAAGATCCTATAAGGCTTCTTCAACCTTCTTAGGTTCATTCTTCGAGAGAAAACAACTGTACAATCATTCATTTTGAATTGATCTTCTAGTTCGAACACCACTATTTGGATCACCAATAATCAAATCTTCAGTACGATCCCTTGTCCATTTTCTAACAGGTGGTAGATTGCTCCTGCTAGACTCTCCCCCTAAGTTAGTGGTATTTCTTGTAGAAGAGTGTTCATTTCCTTGAAAAGCTCCCCCTTGATCAGTAGAATCAGTGGATTCAATACTGCTGCTAGTTTCTGATTTTCCTTCGTTAGACTCTGAAGGATCAGTTCTTGATGAAGTAGACTCTGAAAGACTAGTCTGATCCTGACCAGTACTGTGTTCTCCTTGATTGAATTGCACCCCCTCAACAGCAGCATTCCTTTGAGAAGAAATAGAGATTTCCTCTTGAGAACCTTCATCATCACTAGAGAGAATCTCAGAATACTTAAGATTTTCAAATTCCAGATTGTCATGGCTTTCATCAGTTTGCAAAATTCCAAACTTCTTATCATCAAATGCAACATGAATTGATTCCATAACAATGTGAGTTCTGAGATTGTATACTTTGAAGGCCTTTGATGCTGAATATCCTAGAAAGATTGCTTCATCCGATTTGGCTTCAAATTTTCCAAGTTGTTCTGGATGAACTTTCAGGACATAGCATTTGCATCCAAAGATGTGAAAGTATTTCACAATTAGTTTATTTCCTTTGATCATCTCATAGGGAGTCTTACCATGAGCATTTACCAAGGTACAGTTTTGAGTGAAACATGCAGTGTTTATAGCTTCTGCCCAGAAATAGGTTGGAAGCTTTGCATCTGCAAGCATGGTTCTTGCTACCTCTATGAGAGTTCTGTTCTTTCTTTCTGCTACACCATTCTGCCGAGGTGTTCCAGGTGCAGAAAACTGTTGAGTAATTCCTTTGTCTACACAATTCTCCTCCATTGTAGAATTCTTAAATTCTATACCATTGTCACTTCTGAGCACTTTGACCTTGTACTCAGAGCTATTTTGAATATTCTTGACAAGTTCAATGATTTGCTATGGAGCTTCATCCTTGTTGTGTAGAAAGAATACCCATGTGAACCTTGTGTAATCATCCACTATAACTAGAGCATATCTTTTCTTGTTGATAGACATAATGTTTACTGGACCAAATAAATCAAGATGCAGCATGTGAAATGGTTCAGTAATTGAATTTTTTGTCTTGCTCTTGAAAGTGGTTCTTCTTTGTTTTCCAAGCTGACAAGCATCACAAAGTCCATCTTGCACATAATTTGCCTGAGGTAGGCCTCTCACCAGATGGTGCTTAACAAGTTGATTAAGCTTCTTGAAGTTGAGATGTGAGAGCTTCTTGTGCCAGTTCCAGCTTTCATCATTTGATGCTTTGCTGTAAAGACATCTGACAGTTCCTTTAGATGTGTCACTCAAGCTGGCTTCATATATGTTACCATGTCTCTGACCAGTCAAAACAATGTCTCCATTCTTCATATTCAAGATTTTGCATCCTTTACTGTCAAAGATTGATTGGTAACCCTTATCACCCAGTTGACTTATGCTTAAAAGTGTGTGTTTCAAGCCTTCAACCAGTGCTACGTTTTCTATGATGACATTCCCCAAAATAATTGAGCCATATCCCAGAGTTTCTCCTTTGTTGCCATCTCCAAAGGATATTACTGGGCCAGCTTTCCTCTCAAACTTTGTAAGCAGGGACTTCTTTCCAGTCATATGTCCAGAGCATCCACTGTCCAAGATAATTGAATGCTTCTTTCCAGTGCCCTGCAAACAAAAAGTAGCTAGTTAGAATTTTTTAGGACCCAACTTTGATTGGATCCTTTCTTACTAACTTTTGAACCAACAGGCTTTGAAGATTTTGCTTTTAATTTACCTATTGCAGAGTCAACCTTAGACTTTGATTTCACAAACTGTTTGTGACTAGGAGTTTGAGATTTCAGAGAATAATAGTCATAATACAGTTCATGATATTCCTTACACATATAAATGGAATGAAGTAAACTACCACAATGATAACAGGGTTCTTGTGGTTGGTATTGAATTCTCTGAGTCTTGGGGAATCTGGACTCAGTTTTCCAAGAAGGTTTTTGATTGTAGTCTAGGGCCAAATGATTATGATTTCCACATTTATAGCATTTCTTCCTAGGTGCATCAGGTACATTCTTGTAATTATTCTCTTTGTTAATACCTTCATTTATAGTATTTTTAATTGTACTCTGAAATACTTTCTAGTCTCTGTTTCAACTGAGACTTAGACAGAAAACCTATGTTGACATTCTTAGGTTTTTCTAACACCCTTTCATCTGAACTGCTATTGTTAATTCTTTTGTGCACAACTGGGGTACCTTTAGAATCAACAAATTTAACATGTTTAGGTTCAGAAACTATCTTCTTACCTTCAGACTTAGATGTGTTAGCTTCAATTTTTCTATCATTATTGACAATAGCTACAGTATCTTCTTGCCTAGCCTTATCAAAACCTAAACCATTAACTTTACCAAGAATTTGATTTTCAATGATTTCTTGAGTCTTTTTACCAGAATTGTTAATGGTTTTAATCACATCTCTCTCTTCCTCTAGTTCTTTTCTGACATAGTCATAAGCCTCAAGAATAACACCATAATCATGCTTAGCTTTATCAGAACTTAACCTATATTCTTCCATTTGAATTAACTCAGATTCAAGAAAATTATTTCTACTAACTAATTCATCATTCTTAACCTTGAGTTCATCTTTTTCACTAGCAAGAATTTTGAAATTAGTCATAAGATTCTTAAACTCAACATGAATAGATCTAATATCATCAGAATCTAAGCTATCAAATGAATCAAGAGAGTGAAGTGATACCTTAACAGAAGATGAAGAAGTTTTCTTTGGAGATCCAGGCTTGTCTGAAGCACTTGCCATCAATGCATTGTTGTCATAATCCAATTCATCTTCAGAATCACTAGAGTCTGCCCAATCCTTCTGTGTGACCATGAGTGCATTACCCTTCCCTGAATTCCTAGGCTTCTTGCACTCACTAGCAAAGTGTCCAAGCTCACTGCAGTTAAAGCACTTGATCTTGGCTTTATCAAGCTTGATAATTGTACTCTTGCCTTTGTCACTCTTCTTCTCCTCTTTCTTCTGAAAAGAGCCTTTGCTAAATCTTCTCTTGTTGAATCTTCCTTTCTTGAAAGCTTTAGCAAACATAGCAAAGAGTTCTTGCATCTCTGATTCAGAATCATTATCTTCAGAGTCTACATCTGTAGGCTCTGACTGAGAACTTCTCTTTGCTCTTCTTCTTCCTCAAGTCTCTTTCAGTAGATTCAGACTTTTCTTCTAGAAGCTTCTTTGATTCAGATTGAGCAGTGAGTGCAACAGTTTTCATCTTTCCTTCACTCCTGCTCTTTTTCTGCTGCATGTCAAATTCATAAGCTCTCAATTTTCCATAAACTGCTTCTAATGATATTTCATCCAGATCATTAGCTTCCTCAATTGCAGATATCTTCTCATTGTAGAAATCAGGAAGAGCTTTCATGAACTTCGTATTCATATCCTCCAAGTCATAATATTTACCATGCATGGCCATCTCATTGATGAGTTTAGTAAATCTATCAAAGGTGTCAGTAAGTGACTCACCAGACTTGGATTCAAAGTACTCATACTGTTGTATGAGAAGTGTCCTCATATTCTTCCTGACAGGTTTTGTTCCTTCACAGTGAAGCTTTAGATTGTCCCATATCTCCTTAGCAGTCTTACAAGAGAGAACATAGTTAGTGAGAACAGAATCAAGACTGTTGAATAGTATGTTTCTCACTTTAGCATCCTCAAGAACGTTCTCCTTTTCCTTATCTGTCCATTCTGATTTAGGCTTCTCTGCTGTATGTTCTAGAACAAATTTTCCTTCGATAGTTGCTTGAGGAACAAGCCTTGTTGGAACAAAAGGCCCATCTCTGATTCTGTCAAGATAATCAGGATCTGTTGCTTCCAGGTGATGCAACATCTTCACTTCCCATAGAGTATATTCATTTCTCTTGAGCATAGGGATCTTAGTATTACCATCCTTGTAACCACACATGATTGCAGATCTTTATGATTGTTCGAAATCAACCTGCTCTGATACCAATTGTTAACTCGAATAACTTGTAGAAGGGGGCGTTGAATACAAGTTATATAATCGTGTCTGATTTTTGCTTGATTAGATGGACAAGAACAAACGAATGAATCAAACTTTGTTTGTATTAAAATAAATCAAATACAAACTCTACCAAAGGTGTACAATACCTTTAGCAGCTGCTGACAATACAAATCTCTATCTCTCTGTTTGTTTCGAACTCTCGAATACAAACCTTATACAGAGCTTCACACGATATGCACTCTACAATTCTCAATTCGCTCTTTTTACAATAATATAGAGAGAGTATTTATAATGCTACCTATCAACTAATAACAGAATTATAATCTATCTACGACAATGTTCTGCCATCCAGTTGATAGTTTCCATCAATAGAGAATTCGTTTCCTTCACGATATCTTCTTGCTTGTTCTCCAAAACAAAGATCCTGTTTTATAGCACTTGCCAGTTTCTGTAGCATCCATAATGACATCATCAGTAACACGACTGATATCAGGATTTCCCATTGCATCAGGATCTGATCATCCATCAGTATTTGATCAGGATCTGACTTGCTGTATCAGGATCTGCTCTTAGTTCCTGAAATGTAGTCTCTGACGCACTGTTCCTGACTATACTCTACAGATTACTGTCTAACACATATATCCTATACAAAGTGCTAAATCCTTTATAAGATCAGGATATACAAGAAGTATTAGCAAAATTCTATTCTTAACATTACAACTCATGAATTATTCCAAACAGGTATTTTGTAATATAGAGATCGTCGTGGAAACCCGGAGGGATTCCAGTGACAGATTATTTGAGGAATGTTATTTATGAACATTATTTATAATTCCATAAGTATTAATTACTTGGAAATTATTCGAGGAATGTTATTTGAGTATAATCTCAATCGAGAAATACTATTTGAATATTATTTTTGAATATTCATTTAAGACTTGATTTATTTAATGAATATTCATTTGAGGTTATTGATTTAGATGAATATTATTTTGGAATATTCATTTGAGTTTATTTATTTAATGAATAGTATTTGGAATATTCATTTAAGCTTTATTTCTTTAATGAATATTATCTTGAATATTCATTTAAGGTTGATTTAATTATCGGATATTATTTTGAATTTTTATTCGAGGAATTAGTTATTTCGTGAATATTTTTATATATTCATTCGAGGGTTAATTATGAGCAATATCTTATATTAAGAATATTCTGGAAATATTTATGGTTTAATAAATATTCTTTGAATATTTATTTAATTCTTTTAACTAGTTTTAAAAATGATTCATTTTGTTCAAATATTATCTTCAACCTCCAAGTATTATGTAAAATATTTCCGGGGCTTATTCTGATTATTTTATCAAGGAGAGGTTCCCAAAACTCCATTTTCTTCATTTAAAGCTATCTTTCATAATATAAGGGAACCTTACTTGAGAGCTGTTATTTATTTTGTTTGACTGCCCGATCATAAATCTTTTAAAACTATTCTTTTCGCTCGCAACTTGGTTGTTATTTATCAAGACGAGTCTCAGTGTTACTCCCTCATCGTTCGAGAGGTAAGATTGTTGGAACAAGTCGATATCCATTAACAAGCAACTGCTTGGGAAATATTGGTGAATTTTCCTTTCCAGCTAGATACGACTACTTTGTGGAGATCAACAAGTATTACACTTGGGGAAAGGGGGACGAGCTTTACGTTTCAGAGTCATGGATTTATTCAAACTAGGAGTATTTGTATAATGTGTAAGAGGCTGTGAGATAGTCCATCATTGAAACTGGTGTAAGAGGCTGTGGGACAGTCCATCCTGGAAATAAGGTCCGAGTGGCGCCAGCCCCGACTAAGCCCAAAGATGGCTAGGGAGATCCGGCGTATGGTGGTGTCCATATGTTCTTCCTTCTACATGTAGAGAAACAAGTTTTTGAGATGCACGACCTGCGACTGATCATCGTAAGTTGGTGTCATTCGGCGGGACATACTCTAGCATTGGTTCATCATCCGAATCTATTTATTTTCTGCAACATGAAGTATCACTCTTGTTGACAGGATTTGAAAACTGTTCAGAACTAAAAGTACTCTGAATTACCTGGTAACTTCATCGTTTATATTATACTGGCACTATGTTCGTTAATGCATGGCATATGTTTTCAAAAATACTTTTGAATTGTTATATATATTATTGTTCAGTATACATTATTGTTGGTGGGCTTTTGCTCACCCTTGCTTTATTTATTATATCAAAACAACAGCTAGAGCAGATGGCCCATCCAAGGCGCACATGGCGCAAGAACGTGGGAGCCGTTGGAGGGTTACCCGCTGATTTAGTTACCATTGCTGAGGAGGAAGTTATTGGTAGGCTAGTTTTCAGCTTTCAGGCATCGGTTATATTTATCCATATAACATATGTAAATGGATGGCAAAAAGTATGTAATAGTTAAATTGTAATTCGTTTGGGTTGTAAGAACTCAAACTTGTGATTAATAATATGTGGTAAGTACTCTGATTTCATCTCTTGGACTATAACGGGTGTGTTTTGTGTTATTGTTTTAGGTCACAAGGTTGTAATTTAGTTTATGTTGGTTTTGTGGATGGATATTGAGTCCGTAACGACCGGATCCCCGACCCCGGATCTGGGGCTATTACATAAAGTGTAACCAAATTATACTTTAGCTTTTCAATAAAGGACATTTTTAGTTTTTTCTTCGAATTTATAATTAATGTAATGCAATATGTTTTTCTACTCGAACTTTCGTGGCATTTATCTTTCTCTCATCCTTAATATTATACTAACTTAAAATTTGTGGAATGTTGTAAGAACCGTAAATATTAAATTAAATCATTTTGTGTAAATGGAGTAAGAGATTTTATTTTATTTTATTTTATTTTACGTGATTTAATTATTTTATTATTTTATTCCAGTTCGACGAGTCACTGTGCTAACTGTTGTGTGGTATATGTGGATAAGTGTTAAAATGAATAAAAAGATCCTCGTATGTGTTTAGTATGTTATATGTGTTATTAGATTGGAACAAAAGTCTTTTTCGGAATTCGTGAAATCAGTTCGTTCTTATCCGATAAAACTCGTTTTCAAAATCACTAGAGCTTCGATTTAAAATCATCTTCGTATCAATATTCATCAAATAGATCTGAAAATATTCGAAACTCGTATTTTATTCGTTTTACAAGTCTTATAAATTTTCAGTATCGAATTCGTTATTTTTCGTGAAAATATTTTCATTCGTATCGGACCCGTAAATTGTACTTTCAGGACAAATTAACAGTTAATTAGGGTTTCGAGAACTTTGGGGGATACAGATTACGTAATCTACTTTACAACCAATCTTATCCTCTGGCAGTCAAAATTAAATATTTAAAATCTTAAAAATCTTTATTTAAAAAGAAATTTTAATTTCTTAATTGTTCTTGAAGATCGATCATCAATTTGGAGGTGATTTTGGAATCCAATTTCAACGCACAAATACTCAAAACGAAGCCCTCGATTTCTAGTTTCAAAATCTACCATCAAAATCATCAAAGGGTAATTTTTTTATTTTCTGTGAATTTTTGTTTATTTTCGAATTTTCTAGGGTTCTTAATGCAAAATTGGGGATTGATGAATCATGTATTGTTTGTTAAATCTGATGCCCCCTTGAGCTTCCCAGAGTTGTTTGGAGTCGATTTATCTAATCAATTTCATTGTTTGATATCCTTTTAGTGAGATTCGAATTTGAAGTTTTTGTTGAAGTTTTGAATGGTTCATTGATAGAATCTGTTGTTTGTTCACGAAAACTGGTCCCATAGTTAGATTCTAGGTGTTTGTAGCTTTCATTTAACATAGAAAATGTGCAATATGGTTTAAGATTCTATGATTTCGAGTTCTCGCCAAAAATTGCTTCGAGTTGCCGGATTTTGGTCGATTCCGGTTCATTATTACTGTGTTTGATTGGTTTGTTTCGTGCTAGAGTTGCCAGAGGTAGTAGTATTTGGATCGATGTCAAAAACCCAGTTGCGTCATGTGTTAACGTAGAGAAATGGGTCACCAGAATAGTGGCTTGCCGGCTGGTTTCGGGGCCCTTGCCCGGATTTTGGGCATGATGAAGAACATTCATCATGTTCTTGAATTTTTATTTTTTTTTTGTTTTAATTGATGATTTTGATTTGTTTTGGTATATGGTGTGGTAGAAAATGTTGGTTTTAACACTATTACTGTTTTACCATGGCTGCTAGTTGAAAAATAAAAATTACTTTTACCTTTTATGGTAAAAATTTTATTTACTTTATTCTAATTATTTTCATTTTATGATTTATTTAAAATCTGAATTTTCTTTTAAATTCAGAATATCATTTTATAAATTATGTTTTAAAATTTAGAATTATTTCTGAATATTCACTTATTTTTTTTATTTATTTAATTTCCAAAAATCATTTATTTATTTGTTTTATTTCAAAAATAATTAGAAATTAAATACGTTTAATTACTTTAATTAATTTCATATAATGATTTAATTAATTTAATTGTTTGATAAATGTAATAATTTATCAAATACATTTATTAATTAGTTATTAGTGGATTTTAATTAATATAATTAGAATTATTTAATTTTAACTAATTATTTTCTGATTTAAAATGATTTAAAAATAGTAGAAAATTGTTTAAAAATCCATAAAATGTTTTAAAAATGTTTTCAAATATTCTGAGTCTGGTTCTATTCAAAAACCAAGATTGACGATTGTTTCAAAAATATTTCTTGAGTTCAGTTAATTATTAAAGTGACTTATAGGGACTGCTTTGTGAGAATTATGTGCTTATGTGATACGTGAATTATGTGAATTACGTGTTAGAGAGTCTAAGTTCTTTTATATGTGAATAATGTGAGTTAAATATTATAGAATCGAGTCGGAAGGATAGCGGCAAGTCCATCGAGTAGTTAGCCAGACGAGTAGAGCGTAAAATTTTTAAGTATTAGGCAAGTGTTTCTCTTAACTTCTTGTTGAAGTGAAATTTATTTTTAATATTTTTGATTATGATGTCACCCCATTTATTGTCGATCTCGTCGACATTTATTGTTATTATTGTTGTTGATTCAATTATCATCCAATTTATTATCGATCTCGTCGACATCTATTATTATTCTTGTTTATTCAATTATCACCCCATTTGTTATACCGATCTCATCGATATCTAGGATAGAACTGTTGATTCTCTTTTCATTCTACTATTGGAGTTGTTGTTCTGGAATGTGAGTTTTCCAGTTGTTTGGTTGGCAGAGGTTGTCGATTGTCCCGACACCTAGCGCGTTGGTTATAGAATTAGATTGTTTTTTTTAAATAGAGTCCCTTCGGGGAGACCATTTTAATGGTCAAAAGTTAAGGCCGATGTGTGCCGTGGATCCATTATAGGACATTGCTGTGTGCTATTGTCCTAGGACATTACTGTGTGCATTTGTTCGGGGTTAGTGCGTGACTGATCAGCAGCCTAACCTTATTTTTTTTATATATATAAAAGTCCAATTTTAAAATAAATATGGATCTTGAGTTGTTTCGAATTCTCTCAGAACTTTCTTGGTTATTCGATGTTTAGTAGTACTTATATCAGTTTACTCTTGCTAAGCACTGTTGGCTCACCTTTGCGTTGTGATATTTAATTTTCTTCATCTAAGAGCAAGGATGTCTAGAGCAAGTGGATCAGCAGGACGTGGCAAACGTAGAGTGGTTGTTTTTGGGCGGGTAGTTATTTATGCAGCTCTACCCCTTTTGAACTTTTGGATTGTCAGACATAATGGTTTAAAGTCGGTTTGTAAAATATTTTAAATTCAGATGTGGGTTGTAATAGTTACATTTAGTAGCTTGTTTCATACCGTGACCTATATGTTAGGAATAATTCATAAGTTGTGATGTTGAGAATAGAATTTTGCTAATACTTCTTGTATATCCTGATCTTATAAAGGATTTAGCACTTTGTATAGGATACATGTGTTAGACAGTAATCTGTGGAGGTTAGTCAGGAACAGTGCGTCAGAGACTACATTTCAGGAACTCAGAGCAGATCCTGATATAGCAAGTCAGATCCTGATCAAATACTGATGGATGATCAGATCCTGATGCAATGGGAAATCCTGATATCAGTCGTGTTACTGATGATGTCATTATGGATGCTACAGAAACTGGCAAGTGCTATAAAACAGGATCGTTGTTTTGAAAAACAAGCAAGAAGATATCGTGAAGGAAACAAATTCTCTATTGATGGAAACTATCAACTAGACGGCAGAACATTGTCATAGATAGATTATAATTCTGTAATTAGTTGAAAGGTAGCATTATAAATACTCTCTCTATATTATTGTAAAAAGAGCGAATTGTGAATTTTAAAGTGCATATCGTATGAAGCTCTGATAAGGTTTGTATTCGAGAGTTCGAAACAAACAGAGAGAGAGAGAGAGATTTGTATTGTCAGCAGCTGCTAAAGGTATTGTACGCCTTTGGTAGAGTTTGTATTTGATTTATTTTAATACAAACAAAGTTTGATTCATTCGTTTGTTCTTGTTCATCTAATCAAGCAAAAATCAGACACGATTATATAACTTGTATTCAACCCCCCTTCTACAAGTTATTCGAGTTAACAATTGGTATCGGAGCAGGTTGATTTCGAATAATCATAAAGATCTACATTCATGTCTGGTTACAAGGATGGTAATACTAAGATCCCTATGCTCAAGAGAAACGAATATACTCTATGGGAAGTGAAGATGTTGCATCACCTGGAAGCAACAGATCCTGATTATCTTGACAGAATTAGAGATGGGCCTTTTGTTCCAAAAAGGCTTGTTCCTCAAGAAACTGTCGAAGGAAAAGTTGTTCCAGAACATACAGCAGAGAAGCCTAAATCTGAATGGACAGATAAGGAAAAGGAGAACGTTCCTAAGGATGCTAAAGTGAGAAACATACTATTCAACAGTCTTGATTCTGTTCTCACTAACTATGTTCTCTCTTGTAAGACTGCTAAGGAGATATGGGACAATCTAAAGGTTCACTGTGAAGGAACAAAACCTGTCAGGAAGAATATGAGGACACTTCTCATACAACAGTATGAGTACTTTGAATCCAAGTCTGGTGAGTCACTTACTGACACCTTTGATAGATTTACTAAACTCATCAATGAGATGGCCATGCATGGTAAATATTATGACTTGGAGGATATGAATATGAAGTTCATGAAAGCGCTTCCTGATTTCTACAATGAGAAGATATCTGTAATTGAGGAAGCTAATGATCTGGATGAAATATCATTAGAAGCAGTTTATGGAAAATTGAGAGCTTATGAACTTGACAGGCAGCAGAAAAAGAGCAGGAGTGAAGGAAAGATGAAAACTGTTGCACTCACTGCTCAATCTGAATCAAAGAAGCTTCCAGAAGAAAAGTCTGAATCTACTGAAAGAGACTTGAGGAAGAAGAAGAGCAAAGAAAGTTCTGAGTCAGAGACTACAGATATAGACTCTGAAGATAATGATTTTGAATCAGAGATGCAAGAACTCTTTGCTATATTTGCTAAAGCTTTCAAGAAAGGAAGATTCAACAAGAAAAGATTTAGCAAAGGCTCTTTTCAGAAGAAAGAGGAGAAGAAGAGTGACAAAGGCGAAAGTATAATTATCAAGCTTGATAAGCCAAGATCAAGTGCTTTAACTGCAGTGAGCTTGGACACTTTGCTAGTAAGTGCAAGAAGCCTAGGAATTCAGGGAAGGGTAATGCACTCATGGTCACACAGAAGGATTCGGCAGACTCCAGTGATTCTGAAGATGAATTGGATTACGACAACATTGCATTGATGGCAAGTGCTTCAGACAAGCCTGGATCTCCAAAGAAAACTTCTTCATCTTTTGTTAAGGTATCACTTCACTCTCTTGATTCATTTGATAGCTTAGATTCTGATGATATTAGATCTATTCATGTTGAGTTTAAGAATCTTATGACCAATTTCAAAATTCTTGCTAGTGAAAAAGATGAACTTAAGGCTAAGAATGATGAATTAGTTAGTAGAAATAATTTTCTTGAATCTGAGTTAATTCAAATGGAAGAATATAGGTTAAGTTCTGATAAAGCTAAGCATGATTATGGTGTTATCCTTGAGGCTTATGACTATGTCAGAAAAGAACTAGAGGAAGAGAGAGATGTGATTAAAACCATTAACAATTCTGGTAAAAAGACTCAAGAAATCATTGAAAATCAAATTCTTGGTAAAGTTAATGGTTTAGGTTTTGATAAGGCTAGGCAAGAAGATACTGTAGCTATTGTCAATAATGATAGAAAAATTGAAGCTAACACATCTAAGTCTGAAGGTAAGAAGATAGTTTCTGAACCTAAACATGTTAAATTTGTTGATTCTAAAGGTACCCAAGTTGTGCACAAAAGAATTAACAATAGCAGTTCAGATGAAAGGGTGTTAGAAAAACCTAAGAATGTCAACATAGGTTTTCTGTCTAAGTCTCAGTTGAAACAGAGATTAGAAAGTATTTCAGAGTCTAGCAAGATCAGAAGAAATAGGAATGGAAAAGAAGGTATTAACAAAGAGAATAATTAAAAGAATGTACCTGATGCACCTAGGAAGAAATGCTATAAATGTGGAAATCATAATCATTTGGCCCTAGACTACAATCAAAAACCTTCTTGGAAAACTGAGTCCAGATTCCCCAAGACTCAGAGAATTCAATACCAACCACAAGAACCCTGTTATCATTGTGGTAGTTTACTTCATTCCATTTATATGTGTAAGGAATATCATGAACTTTATTATGACTATTATTCTCTGAAATCTCAAACTCCTAGTCACAAACAGTTTGTGAAATCAAAGTCTAAGGTTGACTCTGCAATAGGTAAATTAAAAGCAAAATCTTCAAAGCCTGTTGGTTTAAAAGTTAGTAAGAAAGGATCCAATCAAAGTTGGGTCCTAAAAAATTCTAACTAGCTAATTTTTGTTTGCAGGGCACTGGAAAGAAGCATTCAATTATCTTGGACAGTGGATGCTCTGGACATATGACTGGAAAGAAGTCCCTGCTTACAAAGTTTGAGAGGAAAGCTGGCCCAGTAATATCCTTTGGAGATGGCAACAAAGAAGAAACTCTGGGATATGGCTCAATCATTTTGGGGAATGTCATCATAGAAAACGTAGCACTAGCTGAAGGCTTGAAACACACACTTTTAAGCATAAGTCAACTGGGTGATAAGGGTTACCAATCAATCTTTGACAGTAAAGGATGCAAAATCTTGAATATGAAGAATGGAGATATTGTTTTGACTGGTCAGAGACAAGGTAACGTATATGAAGCCAGCTTGAGTGACACATCTAAAGGAACTGTCAGATGTCTTTACAGCAAGGCATCAAATGATGAAAGCTGGAACTGGCACAAGAAGCTCTCACATCTCAACTTCAAGAAGCTTAATCAACTTGTTAAGCACCATCTGGTGAGAGGCCTACCTGATGCAAATTATGTGCAAGATGGACTTTGTGATGCTTGTCATCTTGGAAAATAAAGAAGAATCACTTTCAAGAGCAAGACATAAAATTCAATTACTGAACCATTTCACATGCTGCATCTTGATTTATTTGGTCCAGTAAATATTATGTCTATCAACAAGAAAAGATATACTCCAGTTATAATGAATGATTACACAAGGTTCACATGGGTATTCTTTCTACACAACAAGGATGAAGCTCCTCAGCAAATCATTGAACTTGTCAAGAATATTCAAAATAGCTCTGAGTACAAGGTCAAAGTGCTCAGAAGTGACAATGGTACAGAATTTAAGAATTCTATAATGGAGGAGTATTGTGTAGACAATGGAATTACTCAACAATTTTCTGCACCTAGAACACCTCAGCAGAATGGTGTAGTAGAAAGAAAGAACAGAAGTCTCATAGAGGCAGTAAGAACCATGCTTGCAGATGCAAAGCTTCCAACCTATTTCTGGGCAGAAGCTATCAACACTGCATGTTTCACTCAAAACTGTACCTTGGTAAATGCTCATGGTAAGACTCCTTATGAGATGATCAAAGGAAAGAAACCAAGTGTGAAATACTTTCACATCTTTGGATGCAAATGCTATGTCCTGAAAGTTCATCCAGAACAACTTGGGAAATTTGAAGCCAAATCGGATGAAGCAATCTTTCTAGGATATTCAGCATCAAAGGCCTTCAAAGTATACAATCTTAGAACTCACATTGTTATGGAATCAATTCATGTTGCATTTGATGATAAGAAGTTTGGAATTTTACAAACTGATGAAAGCCATGACAATCTGGAATATGAAAATCTTAAGTATTCTGAGATTCTCTCCAGCGATGATGAAGGTTCTCCAGAGGAAATCTCTATTGCTTCTCAAAGGAATGCTACTGTTGAGGGGGAGCAATTCAATCGAGGAGAACACAGTACTGGTCAGGATCAGACTAGTCTTTTAGAGTCTACTTCATCAGGAACTGATCCTTCAGAGTCTAATGAAGGAAGATCAGAAATTAGCAGCAGTATTGAATCTACTGATTCTACTGATCAAGGGGGAGCTTTTCAAGGAAATGAACACTCTTCTACAAAAGATACCACTAACTTAGGGGGAGAGTCTAGCAAGAGCAATCTACCACCTGTTAGAAAATGGACAAAGGACCATACTGAAGATTTGATTATTGGTGATCCAAATAGCGGTGTTCGAACTAGAAGATCAATTCAAAATGAATGCTTGTACAGCTGTTTTCTCTCAAAGAATGTACCTAAGAAGGTTGAAGAAGCCTTACAGGATCCTGATTGGGTAATAGCAATGCAGGAAGAATTGAATGAGTTTGAGAGGAACAAAGTTTGGAAATTGGTACCAAGACCTAAAGATAGATCTATTGTTGGTGCTAAATGGGTTTTCAGAAACAAGCTAGATGAATCTGGTATGATTGTAAGAAACAAAGCATGACTGGTGGCCAAGGGTTATTCTCAGGAAGAAGTGTAAGAACCCAAAATTTCGGTAGAATTAAAACTTTTCCTATTATGATGAAGTGCATCAATGAATAGTGATTTGGGGGATGAATAGTGATTTTGAGGATTAAGAAAATTTTTCATGCCACCTATGTACGAGACGTAGTGTGGATATTCCGAAGTTATGCTAGTAATCTACGGAGTAAATAAGTGTATGTAAATGCGATCGGAATTCAGAAATACCAAATTCTATTTTCGTGTAATATTTGACCGATCAGTGAATTATATATCAGTAATATCAAGAAATGAGATATTTAATTTGAGGAAATGAGGAGTTAATATTTTGGAATTTTATTATAAGTGATTTGAGAATTTGGAACGAAAACCACTGAGGAAGTGAAACAAACGTTCTAGAAACCGCTGAAACTTTACAATGAGATTAAGCGATTGAGCGAACGAATCATGAATTAAGGATATGGTATATTAAGAGTCCAAGGAAGGATATATTATGAGAGGGAAAAGGGATTGAGAATAAACTCCTAGAATTGACAAAAGAGAATGCTTGAGAAATCGGGAGAACGTTTTCTGAGATAAAGAGAAATAAACAAGGGATGTTGGAATTAATATTCGTTCGAGGTATTGTGCTATATTAGAGCAATAATATGCAACGTATAAGTTGTAACGTATTTATTTTATTCAAGAAACGACAAGGAAATCAAGGCGGTGGAAAAGAAATCAAAACAAAAGGACTTAAGTGCAAGAAACAAGAGACAAGGACTTGGTTGCAATTAGCAAAGGGCTTGGTTGCAATTTAAGTGGATAAGAAATCTAGAGGTGCCAATGAGAGGTTGCCACCTATCAAGGATGAGATGCATCCAACCAAAAATAGATATATATCAAGTGTATGACATTATTAGAACATAAAACCAAGAACAAAACCATTCTACCCAGCAGAACACCTCTCAGTAAAACGGGCCTAGAGCCTTCATTACTCAATGAAATATTCTTTATATGGTTAGAAAGCTGTTAAGACGCTCTACAACTTTCATTCAGGAGCCTCGACCAGGAAACGAGTGCAAGGGCTTCGTTTTGGCTGATCTTTGGGGCCTGTTTTTCCAGTCAGGAAACCCACTTCCATGTTCTTGATTTCTTTAGTGAGATTGAAGATGGTGAGCATAGAGTAAGGCTTCCCCAAGGTTAACCAAGCTTGTTTGAGATTGTAAGAACATCAAGAAGGTATAAAACTCTAACCCCTCTTGGCCATGAATTATTTATGGTGTTTAATTTTAGATCCATGGATGTTAGTGTGAATCTTGGACATATAAGTTATGGATGATGTAGATCTTGAGTTTAAGTGTTGTGGTTGTGATTTTTAAGCTTGTGGTTAGTGTATGTATCTCTATGTGTGTTATAAAGTATGATCTTGGTGATTTGCATGTTGGTTGTGATGTGGATGTAAGATTCTTGGTTGGTTTAGTGATATAAGCATGCTGAGATTTTTCAAGGAACTTGAACTATCTTGTAAGAGGGTTTTGAACCCCCAAATCTTGTCCCCTGAGGTCCTAATATATATTGTTGGAAAGGTATTTGAATGTAGTTTCCATAAATATAAGGTTCATGACTAGGTGATGTATAGATTTTGAGTTATGGCCTGAGAAGTGAAATGTGTTTCTGGATTCCGGGCTGCACTAAATGGTCCCCTTGTGAACCTTGTTTAAACCCCTAAAAGTTTATGTAGGATCATGGAAAAATTAGAGAAGCTAGAAAATGTAGTGGTGAAGGCTACCCAAAAAGAATTGGATTAAAATATGTATTTTTCAATTTTATAAAAATGCTAGAGTAAAATTCGCGCAAGGGAAAAAGTCGTAAGTGGAGTGTAATTTTAGGGGTAATGGATATGATTCGGATATGGTAACCAAATTAAGTCGAATAAGTGACGAGCGTAATCGAGTGATGACATGAACCTATAGTGGGGCTAGAGTGTCATAAGACGAAGTCATTAAGTTAATTTTGTACCCCCTAAAACCCCGCAATTAAAGAAATATTGATTAAGGTACTAACGAACGGTTATTGCTTATGTATAGATCATTCCACTCCGCACGCTCGACCACCCCAACCTCACCAAGGCAAGTTTACTTTTCAAAACTTACATATACAAGGACTTTCACTGTTGTGTTTGTAGTTTTCAATCATATCAAATGTTTATGTTTATCGAAGTATCGATGAAATTGAGATGTATAAGTACATATATGTTTGCACCCCTTGAACATAGAATGAAATGTTTTCTTCGGACAGCGACTCTAGCAATAGAGGTCGTAGCGGTCCGTATATACTATTGACCGGGGAGCGGTATATTATTATATCATAATTAAATTGCGAAAACCCGATGGGTCATTCGGGAAGTATCGTATACTCAAGTAATTATTTTTATATCTTCGTAAATACTCAAAATACCTATCTGGGATTAAAAGCTTATTTAATTAAATAATTATTTTATTAATTATTAATATTAAATCTTAAAATATCATTTATTAATTATTGTTCATTATTTTAAAGACAAAGCTAATCCAAGATACCTGTAGCACTTTCAAACTCGAACTCTCTCGAACTCAAAACATTTTCGAAAACCCCCGGTCAGGTTTGCTTCTTGTATGATTTCAAGAATCATCGGTCGACTGATGTCGGACCTCAATTACTCAGTTTTCAATCAAAATCAAGTTTTAAAAGAAAAAGAAAAAGGGACTCTGGCAGGTGTGGGAACCGTTGACGAACGATTCCCGGGATGTGTAAGCGGCCGTGAGCCAGGCGGTCCATCAATTATTATTCCGGCCCAGGTGTTGCCGAAGGATGATTACGGATGTAGTTTTCATCGAGGGTGATTACGGATGTAGTTTTCACCCGGGGATAGTTACGGATGTAGTTTCTATCCTTCTACCGGTAGAGAAGACCCGCGGAGTATTGGACTTGGATGTGGCGACTGATCATCGGCAATCCTTGTCAGGTTTTTATGTTTTCTTCCAGTCCCATCCTCCACTTTGGAAAAATACTCAAACACTGCTTCTTGGGCCTAAGTGCCAAGTTGCCGATAGTGTGGTTTTTGATAAGAAAAATATTGACATCGTGCAGTATCTAGAACTGCAAGATTTTCTATAAAGATTGGCACGTGTTAGTGCACTCTTGCAATTGTTTCAAAGAATGAAATGTTTTTGTATGGGAAACCTTCTAAGCTAATGGAAGGAAAGAGGTTTGCAATGATGTATTCCCTGTACAGTATGTTAATCGTAGAGTGTTTTGCCGAAAATGATATACTCATATGTATATATTTTCAAACTTGAGATATATTGAAATGGGAACCTTATAAAGGGTTCATATGTTATTCTTAAAGCTCCTTAGTGAGTATAGATGTTTTATTCAAACTCGGACGTATACATTGTCCAATTATGTTTTGAAATCTGAGATATATACCCATATAGTTGGGAATGTTTTCAAAATAAACCACATTATTATTTTACAAAATGGTGAACTTGCTGAGCATTATGTAGCTCATTCTTGCTTTATAAAAAACTTTTCAGCAAGGGAAGAATTTGGCCGATTAACTCCGCACCAGCAGAAGAGGAGTAGAAGAATTACCCCGGAGATGTTTTAGTTCCTGATAAATACTACAGAGTAAGTCTGATAGGTTTTCAACTGTAATAGTAAGATTTGTCTTCAAGTATAGTTGTATAAGTGGAAGTGCGTAAGACTCTGGATTGTACAGATGAATTGTAATATTTAGTGTTACTTTTGATTATCGTTTCTGAGCTCTAACTTGTTTGTGCGTAAGATTGAGGTCTGGACGTATGTATTGTTGAGTTGTAAAGTTAATACAGGTATGATGTGGTTGGATGTTGATGTGACGACCTGAATCTTTGACCTCAGATTTGGGGATTTCACAGAAATGGTATCAGAGCCATAAGTTACAGTACTCAGAAACGAGAGTGTTGAGAGTTAAGTCTAAGTAGGAGAATGACATAAGAGATCGTAGTAAACTTATGATTGGACTACCGGAAGAGGTACCGATAAGTAGAATGGACCGGAGTGTTACTGAAGGTATTATACTAAGGTCGATAGAATCCCTAGAGACCTTCAGAATGATGAATAGAGGTTTGAGAGTCGTACATGACCTATCATAGGTAATGATATAGGAAGCAGAGCGAAATCTCGAGAGCAGCTGAGGTAGAGGCGATATTGCCAATATGATCGGATGACTAGGCTGGCATAAATTTTGTGGCCCATATTCCTCCACAGTTTAGGAGGCGGCATTTTAAGAATCAAGAAGTTTGGACTTCCCTACATAATTAAGGGTACTTAGTACTTGGATTAATGAAAGTCTTTTACTTTGGCTATAAGATCCGATTTTCGATAAGTAACGGGTTTACCTGAAGGTTGGTCACTATGTCATTGTGGATTCCATTACTGTAACACCCATCATCCATATGAACACGCACACACTCTGTTATAACTACACACACACACGCAGCAACATATAATACCACATTGCAGTGACAGTAAATCCGAATACAGGGGGATTAGCACAATTCCATAACAGAACCAAGCTCGAAACTGAGCTCGGAACAAAGAAACACGCCTGTACATACTCGATGTCGCACACACACTACCTCCGATACACACACACTGACTCACAAACACAGCGATTCACCACACACGCACGCGGTTTTGCAAGAAGACAGGGGAAAGGTGAGGAACTTTACCCCTCCCAGACGTGAACTGCAATGGCCAAGAGAAGTTTAATCGGAGAAAACAAGAGGAAGAGATGGAAGAACAGAGAAAGTGAGGGAGAGAAGGGAGGTTCGAGAAGAACCGAGAGACTAGAGAGAGTGTTGTTTGTGAAAATGAGATGGTGGCGGTGGAATAGAATAGATAGAAATTAGGGATTAGGTTTTAAATTGGGGAAAAACAAAAGAGATAACACAAAAATTCTGAAAATACACAATTCATTGTAATTCCAAAAATTTGAATTTTTAGGAGAATAGGGAAAATTTTAAAATTAAATTTCTAAAATAAAGAATACGAAATTACGGTCATCCCCATATTTTTAAAATATTTTTAGGATTAAAAACGAATTAAATATGGGTTTTACAAGATTAAATCTTTAAATTAGAAAATAATTCGTAAAATCATTTTAAAAATCCTCGATCCCTAAAATAATTCACCAAGTATTTTTAAAAGTCATATAAACTAATAAAATCAATAATGAAAAAGATTTCAGGATTTCTGCTAACCCCGAGAATTTTATAAAATTCACAGAAGATAAATATAACGCAATTAAATAGGAAATAAATCCCAAAAATATAATTAAAATAGTCGGGCTTACATAACACATATAAAATATCAATCTGACCTCCAAATATTATTCCACAATATAATACTTCCTCAACCAATTCACACACCACATAATTTATGTTTAGTATAAAATAGATAACTTTTAATAATTAAAAATTCTGAAATTTCTAAGGCGTTATAACCTTCCCCCCTTAAAAGGATTCTGTCCCCAGAATCTCACCTAAGAGAATAATTGAGGATACTTTTCCAGCATATCGCTTTCCAACTCCCAAGTTGATTCTTCCACCTTGGGGTTTCTCCACAAAACTCTCACTATAGGAATTGTTTTATTCCTCAAAACTTTTTCTTTTCGATCTAGTATCTTGATAGGTTGCTCCACATAAGATAAATCTGGCTGAATCTCTATCGGCTCATATTCAATGACATGTTTAGAATCCAGATGGTACTTCTTAAGCATGGATACATGGAACACGTTATGGATATGCTGCATATGAGGCGGTAAAGCTAACTCGTAGGCGACTTTCCCGACTTTCTTCAATACCTCAAAAGGCCCAACAAATCTTGGACTTAATTTTCCTTTCTTGCCAAATCTTACTAACCCTTTCCACGGAGATACTTTTAACAGTACTTGCTCTCCTTCTTCGAATTCCATATTCTTTCTGGCCATATCAGCGTACTTCTTCTGTCGGTTCTGAGCTGTCACTAACCGTTTCTGAATAAGTTGGACTACTTCCTTGGTTTGCTGCACTAACTCAGGTCCGAGTATCTTTCGCTCGCCAACTTCTTCCCAGTATACTAGAGATCGACACTTTCGTCCATATAACGCTTCATACGGTGGCATACCGATACTGGCATGAAAGCTATTATTGTATGAAAATTCCACTAACGGCAAGTGTTCATCCCAACTTCCTGCAAAATCCAATGCACAAACTCGGAGCATGTCTTCAATTGTTTGAATCGTTCTTTCACTCTGACCGTCAGTCTGAGGATGATAAGCAGTACTCATTTTTAATTCGGTGCCCAAACATTCTTGAAAACTTCTCCAGAATCTCGAATTAAATCTTGGATCTCGATCTGAGACTATTGATACTGGAACTCCATGTCGCACAACAATTTCTTTTATGTATAGATGGACCAATTTGTCTAATGAGAATCTCTCATTTATCGGAAGGAAGTGCGCAGATTTCGTTAATCGGTCAACAATTACCCAGATAGCATCATGATTAGCTCTCGTCCTTGGCAATCCAACCACAAAGTCCATTGCAATATGTTCCCATTTCCACTCGGGAATCTCTAAGGGTTGTAGCATCCCACTTGGCCTTTGATGTTCTGCTTTTACTCTCTGACAGGTCAAACACTTACTCACCCATTCAGCAATATCTCTCTTCATATCCGGCCACCAGAAGTTTCTTTTTAGGTCTCTATACATTTTCGTATTTCCTGGATGAATCGAATATTTCGAGCTGTGGGCTTCCTGTAGGATCTCATTCTTCAACTCTGTCACATTGGGTATCCAAATACGTGAAGAAAATCTTAATATCCCCTTGTCATCTACCTGTGTGCATATTTCCTCACCGGTTAACTTGTTCACATCTCCGCTCATGACTTCCTCCTGGCATCTGCGAATCCTTTCTAACAATTCTGGCTGAAACGTCATAGTGTACACCGTATCTGTACTACTTGCAAGCATACACACCTCTATCTCCAATCTTTCAAACTCTTTGTATAATTCCTCAGGCATTGTCAACATACTGATTTTCTCCTTCCTACTTAAAGCGTCCGCCACCACGTTCGCCTTCCCAGGATGATAGTTGATGGTACAATCATAATCCTTGAGTAATTCCAACCATCTTCTCTGTCTCATATTTAACTCCTTCTGGGTGAAAATATATTTTAAACTCTTGTGGTCCGTGTAAATTTCACACTTTTCCCCATACAGATAATGTCTCCAAATCTTCAAGGCGAAAACAATCGCGGCTAATTCTAAGTCATGAGTAGGATATTTCTGTTCGTGAGGTTTCAATTGTCTCGAAGCGTAAGCAATTACCTTTCCGTGCTGCATTAGTACACATCCCAAACCTTTGTGAGATGCATCACTGTAGATCACAAAATTTCCCTTTTCATCTGGAAGTGTCAATACAGGTGCAGTCACCAATCTCTTCTTCAATTCCTGGAAACTTTCTTCACACTTCTCATTCCACACAAACTTTTCATTCTTCCTTGTCAACTTTGTTAGTGGGGTGGCTATTTTCGCAAAGTCTTGAACAAATCTTCGATAATATCCCGCCAATCCTAAGAAACTTCGAACTTCTGTGGGTGTTTTAGGTCTGTCCCAATTCATCACGGCTTCAATTTTAGCAGGATCCACCTTAATCCCTTCACTGCTGATGACATGCCCTAAAAACTGCACCTCTTTCAACCAAAACTCACATTTAGAAAATTTCGCATACAATTTCTCTTTCCTCAACGTTTCTAAGGCTATTCTTAAATGCCCTGCATGCTCTTCTTCGGTCTTCGAGTATATCAGAATATCATCTATAAACACAATCACAAACTTATCCAAATACTTCTTGAAGACTCTATTCATTAGGTCCATGAATGCTGCTGGTGCATTAGTTAGCCCAAAGGCCATTACTAAGAACTCGTAGTGCCCATACCTAGTCCGAAACGCTGTTTTTGGAACGTCTTCCGGTCTAATCTTTAATTGAAAATATCCTGACCGCAAATCAATCTTCGAGAAACAAGTTGCTCCTTTTAATTGATCAAATAAATCGTCAATTCTTGGCAAAGGGTATTTATTCTTAATGGTCAACTTATTTAATTCCCGATAATCGATACACAGTCTCATACTTCCATCCTTCTTCTTTACAAATAATACCGGAGCTCCCCACGGCGATACACTAGGCCTAATAATACCTTTCTCCAGAAGATCTTGCAATTGAACTGCCAATTCCTTCATCTCTACAGGTGCCATTCGATAAGGAGCCTTTGACACGGGTTCAGTTCCTGAGGCTAAATCAATGGTAAATTCTATTTCTCTATCCGGAGGTAATCCGGGAAGTTCATCCGGAAAAACATCAAGAAATTCATTCACCACTGGAATTTCCTCTATCTTAGGCACCTCTCGACTGGTATCCATGACATAAGCCATATAGCCCTCGCATCCTTGCCTCAACAACCTCTTTGTTTGAATGATCGACAAAAATCTCCTAGTCTGCCTCTGACCCCTAAAGGTAACTTCTACATTATCAGAGGGTTTAAGAATCACCTTCTTATTCTTACAATCAATTTGGGCATTATTCTCTGTTAACCAATCCATTCCTAAGATAACATCAAATTCACCTAACTGAAAGGGTATCAAATTAGCGTAAAAACAATGCCCTGAAATATCAATCTTGCAACGAGGACACACTTGAGTAACCGGAATTCGTTCTGAATTAGCTATTTCTATAACTATAGCCTCACGTAACATGCATACCTCACAATTTAACCTTTGAACAAATTCTTTGGATATAAAGGATTTCGTAGCCCCGGAATCAATTAACACTTTAGCTTGAACAGAATTTACAGGGAGCGTACCTGCTACCACATCCGAATTCTTAATAGCTTCGTTCAGAGTCATGTTGAAAGTCCTCGCCACTGGTCTGATACCTGATGTTGGGGGTGCTTCAATTGCTTGCAGTATTGGGTTAGCCAGAACTGGAGGTTTCACTACAGGTACTTTACAGTCTTTCATTATATGCCCTGGCTTCCCACAACGGTGACACACAATTCCTGCCTTGCATTCCCGAGCATAATGACCTTTTTGATTACATTTGAAACACGTCACCTCCAGCTTTGTACACACTCCAGGATGCCTTTTTCCACAAGTCTTGCATTCTGCCAAGGGTGGCCTAACCAATTTCTGTTGACTCGCATCTTGAATTCTATTTCCTTGGCCCCCATTCCCTGATCCCGGCTTCTTAGGGTTCCCATACTTTCCTGGCTGGAATCCTGGCTTTTTATTTGGCACATTATGAGAACTGCCTTGCTCTTGTCATTCCCCCATTGACCCAGCCTTTCTCTTCTTTCCTTCTTTTTCCTTGAAGTATAATTCGCTTTCTCCTTCAGCTATCATGGCCTTTTGCACCACTGCTGTATAAGTCTCCAACTCCAAAACTGCTAGTTTAGTACGAATCCACGGTTTCAATCCTTGTTGAAACCTCTTAGCCTTCTTCCTTTCCGTGTCCACATAGGCCGGAGCAAACCTAGCTAGTTCCGTAAACTTGGTTTCATATTCTGTCACCGACATTTTCCCTTGTTTCAGCTCCAAAAACTTCATCTCCATCTGGTCTTTCATATAGTCGGGGAAATACTTTTCCAAAAATAGCTCTGTGAACCTCTCCCAAGGAATCACCTCAGTAGCTTCCAACATTTTCACCGACTCCCACCAGTAAGTAGCTTCATTCTTCAAGAAATAACTTACATATTCGGTTTGTTTATCTGCTGGGACCCCCACCAGTGCAATGGCTTTTTCCATCTCTTTTAACCAAGATCTCGCCTCCACCGGGTCCGCTGTTCCTTTAAACTCAGGAGGTTTTACTGCCTGGAAAGACTTAAAAGTAACCACCGGAGGAACAGGTGGCTGCTGCTGCTGCTGCTGTTGCTGTTGTTGCTGTTGTTGCTGTTGTTCCAACAACTGCTGCTGTAATTGCTGCTGTTGCTGTGCCAGAGTAGCAGTCTGCTGAACAAGAGTTTGTAATATTTGTGCTAAGGCAGGGTCCATCTGACCAACAGGAGGTGGATTAGCTTGCTCCCCCTGATCGGGGGTTCGGGTATTTTGTTTCTTCTTTTTGGGAGGCATATTTCTGAAATCAATGAACAATTATATTAGATTCAGGTTCAGAAAATAATATCTCAACATGATCCAACTTAAACAAACAATGCATATATTACTGAAAGGTAATTCGAGGTCTCCAACCAATATTCCGGTCAACAATTGATTCACAGGGTGCAATAGGATATTAATCCAAGGTTACACAAGGTATTCACAAACGTTCAATAGGTGCAATAAAGAAACAATAGTCATAATGCTAAGGTCAAACATAGTATCGAAAGTAAAAACTATGCTAGAAGGAAATGATGCTGAAGGTAAATATGAAACGAGCAGTAAATAAGATGCTTAAGTAAATGACAGTATAAAGGAATTTAACACAGTTCTGCGAAAGTGACAATGATATATATAGATAGATCTGATACAAGCGTAAGAACAACGCTTCGATAAGGGTACAACATAATACTAAAAGAGAAGACTGCTAGCATCTAGTCACAGTACAACAGATATATACAACAAAACTGGTCGTACTGCAAATCCTAACGTACTACTACTGCCATAACATGCCTCTAAATACCACATCATCATACTACCCTAATCATCACCGGTCATCATCGTCATCCGACTCTCCCCGCCAAGCTGATCCCAGAATGCTCTCCAGCTCTGCCGTCACCAGACCTAGAGTCACCTGCTGTGTCACAAATGCCGGCTCATCTCGGGATCTAATCCGTCCCCGCCTAATGACAACACGTCTAAGAGCTCGTACTCGCCTCCGGACATCCTCCAGCTCAGCTACCGCTCTATCTCGATCTCTAGCCCGGTCCTCCTCCCCAGCCCTCATAGCCCTCAACTCTGCCATCTGCCCTAAGAGATAGTCCCTCTCTCGGGCCACTCGCTCGTACACATGATATGGAACAGGCTGAGGAGTGTACTGATATGCTGGCCCATTCACTGAGCACTGCGATCCTACGAACGGCTGCATAACCCCTGGGGAAATCTGCTGCGGTACAGAAGCCCCTCCTTCCGGATCCTCGTCCGGGTCTGAATCGGAACCAGAAGCAGGTGCCTGAAGTATACATATATATATATATATATATATAATTAGACTTCCTATCTCTCACGAAACAATCCTAACCTTTCTCATAACTCTACCCCGACTCCCCACCTAATTGTTTCAGTGACTGTGACCTGTGGCTCTGATACCAACTTGTAACACCCATCATCCATATGAACACGCACACACTCTGTTATAACTACACACACACACGCAGCAACATATAATACCACATTGCAGTGACAGTAAATCCGAATACAGGGGGATTAGCACAATTCCATAACAGAACCAAGCTCGAAACTGAGCTCGGAACAAAGAAACACGCCTGTACATACTCGATGTCGCACACACACTACCTCCGATACACACACACTGACTCACAAACACAGCGATTCACCACACACGCACGCGGTTTTGCAAGAAGACAGGGGAAAGGTGAGGAACTTTACCCCTCCCAGACGTGAACTGCAATGGCCAAGAGAAGTTTAATCGGAGAAAACAAGAGGAAGAGATGGAAGAACAGAGAAAGTGAGGGAGAGAAGGGAGGTTCGAGAAGAACCGAGAGACTAGAGAGAGTGTTGTTTGTGAAAATGAGATGGTGGCGGTGGAATAGAATAGATAGAAATTAGGGATTAGGTTTTAAATTGGGGAAAAACAAAAGAGATAACACAAAAATTCTGAAAATACACAATTCATTGTAATTCCAAAAATTTGAATTATTAGGAGAATAGGGAAAATTTTAAAATTAAATTTCTAAAATAAAGAATACGAAATTACGGTCATCCCCATATTTTTAAAATATTTTTAGGATTAAAAACGAATTAAATATGGGTTTTACAAGATTAAATCTTTAAATTAGAAAATAATTCGTAAAATCATTTTAAAAATCCTCGATCCCTAAAATAATTCACCAAGTATTTTTAAAAGTCATATAAACTAATAAAATCAATAATGAAAAAGATTTCAGGATTTCTGCTAACCCCGAGAATTTTATAAAATTCACAGAAGATAAATATAACGCAATTAAATAGGAAATAAATCCCAAAAATATAATTAAAATAGTCGGGCTTACATAACACATATAAAATATCAATCTGACCTCCAAATATTATTCCACAATATAATACTTCCTCAACCAATTCACACACCACATAATTTATGTTTAGTATAAAATAGATAACTTTTAATAATTAAAAATTCTGAAATTTCTAAGGCGTTATAATTACCCTTGATGGCGGATTTTACATGTGTTATACGAGAATTTTATCATAAGACGAGCGTGCTAGATAATTCCATGCATGATTCGGACGCTAGAATATGGTAGTTCAACTTAGAGAACAAACAAGTAGGATTAACAAAGGGACTCAAGAGAAGTTGAATATGGTTGCAACAAGCGATACAGTGATCTCAGAGTCTACCAAAAGAAAAGACTAGCGGGTCTAGAGTGGGATCCTTTGATGGAGATGTTATCAGGGACTACGTATATACGTATTGTAGACCTCAATATTTTTGGTATATGTTCACATACACACACCCGCCACTGAAACTATGGACTGCACTGAGATCCCTGAGAGATCTCTTTGATCTGTTCCCACGGGGAACTGGCCACTTGTGATTCATGTCGGAAGGCATGAAGTAGGACCCTATGGACTTAGCAGGTGTCCCCGGAATGATGTGAAGCTTGGTCTTCAAGATAAAGCACGGAAATGACAGATATATTTATGAAACCCTAACTCGATAAATGACTTTAAGATGATGATTGAGAGACGCACTAGTTGGTGTCTTGTATTACGAAGACGAAGAGATGGAGTTACCCTCATAGTGGTGATAATGAGATGCACGAATGATTATTAACTTATTTTGGTAACTACCGGCTGGTGCACTACTTCATTTTAAACTGTTCACTAACCATGTTACCTCGATTAGTTTATATCAGGTAACCCTCCTAGCTTTCTACTTCAAACTTGTGGAATAACAACCAGTGATATACTTTCTCGAAACCGGGACTCATTCAAAGTATCTTAATTGATCCCCGAGCATTCTATTTGAAGTTATAATTATTTCTGCTCAGGACTATTTACACTTTCTTTCAATTATCCAAGGAATGTTCAACAAATATTTCCTTAATTAATCGACGAATACTACTTAACGAATATCGATATTTGATTGCTTCTTTCATACTTGCACTCTTCAGTTGAGCTCATAAATATTCAACAAATTACTGAGGATATGGATGATCTAATGTCCAGATGTCCCTCATGAATTCTTTTCTTCTATTCAAGATGAGATTGTACATCGTACATTGAAATCATAGTAAGGATATCATTTTGATAGTGGTATTCCGAATTTAATTCTATTGTCGGATCAGATAAAGCATGTGTACGGAGGCACCCTTGGGTGGACCATTTCACTGATAAGTAATATTTGATGAGAGGTTATCGATTGTTCCGATACCTAGAACATTCTCTTCAGATTTTATAGTTTTCTTTTTCAAACTTAATAACTTCTTATTTTCATTCGTTGTCCGAGAAGCCTAAAGTTTCTTCAGTGGCTACAATGTTGAAATTCCGTTCTATCCAAGTGAAACTGGCTAGTCGTTATGTCAATATGAATGACTAGTTGATTGTTCTAACTACTCAAAATTGTAAATGTTGTGAAGAACACCAAGCTAATTGTCCTAGCTGGTGGTGATGTCTCAAACAGGTGGACTAGCAAATTTTGCCTAGCTAGTTGCTAGTGTTTCTTGAAAAGGACTAGTTATTGTTTCACTGGTCCAACTCCCAATTTAATTCATTCTGCAATGCATTTTGCATGTGGTAAAGTATGATGACGGAAGTTTTGACGAATAACTTGATTGAGACCTAATGAGGTCGCCCACTCAACTCGAATTCTACCCATCTTCGTATCAGACTCTATATCACTTGAATATTTTATTCTTTCATTCACACAATGAGGATTCATTTGAAACCACTGATTACTTGAATGATAAACTACTTCATTCTTTAATTGTCATGGAGTAGAATTGCTTTCTATTGGCTGACCTTCATCAATGCGACTTTAGATTTCCTCTTATTATACAGGAGGAAAAGTATCCACCCGATGTAAGAATTGTATAAAGACCGTCTTTATGACTTTTGTATCCAACAATCACTGCCTTGTGCAACATTCTCTATGGTATCATATTACAGAATTATCATGACGGGAAGGAATAAACCTTGTTGTATTCTTTCTGTCCATCCTTACATCTCCAAAAATCGAGACTCCTAGTATTTGGAACCATCAACATTCTTGGAACATCCAATGTGGAATTCTTATTGAAATGATCTTTTTGACCTTGTTATTTTGAAACCATTCCTTTCAAAGTGAATACTCTAAGGTGAACGGGAGGTACAATTATGAACCGTTACACCAATGTGAGATCAAAAACCAAATGTTGTAATTGTGCAGCCAGAGCGTTATGCCGAGTAATTATTAAAGTAGAAATAACATGTCGGGGCATACCACAAGACCTTTAATATTAGTGTGGGGAAAGTTATAAGAAATGATGAGGTGGTTGGGAGTATGCTTCTACCAACCGTTGTCAGGATGTTATATTAATGAATTCTGGAGTTACCAAGCCTTTTCCTGATCCAGGAAATGCAAATCGATTGCGATGTAAAACATATCCTTGGAGGAAACTGACATGGAAGTGAGATGGATGAGAAAGGAAGAAATATCGTGGCAAGAATGTGAAGCTTTACTTAGCTTAAAGGGATTGATGCACATAGAGAGAGAAATAGTTTAACAGGCCCCTAATAGCAAATGGATGCATGGAGATATGCCAATGATCCTTCGACATTACCACCTAATCAAGTTTATTGGGAATCGCAGCCGCATGCAGGCCTCAGGCTGATTGGTGCCAGTGGTGAAGGAGGACGAGCGTATGACATCTTATATATACCATCGAGAACTGATACCCTTACCGGAAATGGAGGAATTGTTGACTAGTTAAAATGAGTAGTTGTTTTTCAAGGATAAGGTTGAAGAGAAGGTTTCACCAACTCAAGATCGACCTATGTACTGTGCCAAAGTTGGCATTTCACACTAATATAAACGTTATAAAATTGTGGTAGTATCGTTTGAATGGACTAATGAGTCAGAAGCCTTTATGGATTAATGAACAAAGTTTTGGGATGAAATGAGATATTAGCAACAACCTCGTTGTTAGCTATACTTGATGATAAAACGAGGACTTTGAGAGTCACGATGATGCGTCTTTCAAGAGTTTAAGAGGTGTGCTGATGCAGTAGAAAGGGGATGATAGCCTATACTTCTAAACAACATAAAGGTTACGGGATAGGATATACTAACCGTGAGTCTGGGATTAGTCATGATGGCGTTCACGCACAAAACTGAAACGTTAACCTTATGAGAAAAGTGTGAAAATTTCTCCACAAGTGCCATAAGTATATCTTCATATTAGAACTAAACATAAGAAAGAGAAGGTGACGAAAGGGAGCAGAGAGTATAATGGAGAAATTTGTTATTACCTAGGGAAGGCCAGTGTGGTGTCCGATACCTATAGAAGGTATTATTCGAAATTGGAATTCAGTCAGTATTGACCAAGAAAATAGAGTATATACAATAAAGAATAATGTTAGAGGAAAATAAATAAATTATGGGGAAGGACAAAGATGTATAGAGAATTAAGAGAATGTTTGGCAAACGGATATGAAGAATGGTATTGGCAAACTATTAAGTACAAACGCGACATGCCAAAAGCAGAATGATAGAGATCTAGTGGATTAATTCCGCCGGTAGAAAATATTGAACGTGAACAGAATTATAATGAATTTCATAAGTAGGTCGCCAAAGACTGAGCCAAGAGATGGCCCTAGTTGAGTTATAATTGTTGGACCAAGTGATTTACCTACGAGAGACTTTCCATTGAGAAGATTATCAAATATTATACGGGAAGAGATGGTGGTGCAATATAAAACTTCTACAGCGATTACGTCAGATAAAGACTTAAGGTTAAACTTCGAATATTGAAGGTGCTTTCAGGTATATTTAACAAAGAGATTGAGCGTATGTACTAATTTGATCTGTGGTTGACGGACAGGGAAGAAGAATTATCCAGACGATCGAATTTGTATTTAGTGCCGTGCCTTAGATTTCAGGGGGAAATCAAGAATAAAAACTTATCCATGAAATGAATGTTGTTATCACGATCATCACCCTGCGAACGTAAGGACGTCTCTTGTAAAGCGTACTGTGAAAGAAGAAGTTTCGCTTTTCTTGCGCTACGAAGAAGTCAATAAACGAGGGATATAGTAGCTGAACTGGTTCGACATATACCAAAGACTATACAGTATCCATAGCAAGTGGTAACGGCTGACGGGAGGCAACACATGTGTGCTGATCAAGCCAAGGAATGTGAGGAATACCATGCGTATTGACGTTGTCTCAGATTATAAAACGCGACCACAATGTATTCACGGGCCAACGATACAAGGACTCAACACGGATACTATGAACAATGTAGAAGAGGAACGTATAAGTAGTGGGATAGAAATTTTCATTCATAGCACAACTGATAAGGAATACAGGTCGAGGAGAGCATGCGTTGAGAAACAACATTAAAGTGTTGGTGAGACCAAGGGAGAGAACAATAGGGTTGAAGTGTCAACCTGAGAGTTGGAAAGGGTAAGGTTGGAATTGTATCCACAACTATTATCCTTAGGTTCTTAAGATAGAATCCTTTTAAGGAGAGGAGACTGCATTAACCCTAATTTTCGTGAATATTCGAAACCTGGTCGAATAGTAATTTTATGGGTGGATGAGAAATCTTTGCGATCACGAGATGTACGAATTATTAAATGAAGATTTCGAATTCTTATTACGTCTTTACGGTACAGACGAGTGTATGTAAAAGTCATTAGTTTTTTTTTTTTTACGAAACCCATTATTTCGTATGGTCAAATTTTATGAGATATCGAAGGAGTATGAGGTGGGAGACTTCGTGATGCTAAAGGTATCCCCTCGAAAAGGATTGATGAGATTTGGAAAGAAAGGGAAGCTAAGTCAGAGGTTTATAGGACCTTTTGAGATTTTGAGGCGTGTTGGAAAGTTAGCCTATGAACTAGCCTTGCCCCCGAGCTTGCAGCAAGTGCATAATGCGTTTCATGTGACCATGCTACGACCCTACCACCCGGACTTTCGGCATGTAATAGAGTACGACCAAGTGGACCTACAACCAGACTTGACCTATGTGGAGCAACCCGTGGAAATCATGGATAGAGAAGAACAAGTGCTGAGGAACAAGGTTTTCAAACTAATAAGGAATTGTGAGAAAATCAAGATATGGAAGAATCCACCTGGAAGTTGAAAGAGTGAAACAAAGAAGGAGTAACCCCAGTGATTCCTAAACTGATTCCGGGACGGAATCCTTTTAAGGAGGGGAGACTGTAAGAACCCAAAATTTCGGTAGAATTAAAACTTTTCCTATTATGATGAAGTGCATCAATGAATAGTGATTTGGGGGATGAATAGTAATTTTGAGGATTAAGAAAATTTTTCATGCCACCTATGTACGAGACGTAGTGTGGATATTCCGAAGTTATACTAGTAATCTACGGAGTAAATAAGTGTATGTAAATGCGATCGGAATTCAGAAATACCAAATTCTATTTTTGTGTAATAATTGACCGATCAGTGAATTATATATCAGTAATATCAAAAAATGAGATATTTAATTTGAGGAATTGAGGAGTTAATATTTTGGAATTTTATTATAAGTGATTTGAGAATTTGGAACGAAAACCACTGAGGAAGTGAAACAAACGTTCTAGAAACCGCTGAAACTTTACAATGAGATTAAGCGATTGAGCGAACGAATCATGAATTAAGGATATGGTATATTAAGAGTCCAAGGAAGGATATATTATGAGAGGGAAAAGGGATTGAGAATAAACTCCTAGAATTGAGAAAAGAGAATGCTTGAAAAATCGGGAGAACGTTTTCTGAGATAAAGAGAAATAAACAAGGGATGTTGGAATTAATATTCGTTCGAGGTATTGTGCTATATTAGAGCAATAATATGCAATGTATAAGTTGTAACGTATTTATTTTAATCAAGAAACGACAAGGAAATCAAGGCGGTGGAAAAGAAAACAAAACAAAAGGACTTAAGTGCAAGAAACAAGAGACAAGGACTTGGTTGCAATTAGCAAAGGGCTTGGTTGCAATTTAAGTGGATAAGAATTCTAGAGGAGCCAATGAGAGGTTGCCACCTAGCAAGGATGAGATGCATCCAACCAAAAATAGATATATATCAAGTGTATGGCATTATTAGAACATAAAACCAAGAACAAAACCATTCTGCCCAGCAGAACACCTTTCAGTAAAACGGCCCTAGAGCCTTCATTACTCAATGAAATTTTTTGTTCTTTATATGGTTAGAAAGCTGTTAAGACGCTCTACAACTTTCATTCAGGAGCCTCAACCAGGAAACGAGTGCAAGGGCTTCGTTTTGGCTGATCTTTGGGGCGTGTTTTTCCAGTCAGGAAACCCACTTCCATGTTCTTGATTTCTTTGGTGAGATTGAAGATGGTGAGCATAGAGTAAGGCTTCCCCAAGGTTAACCAAGCTTGTTTGAGATTGTAAGAAAATCAAGAAGATATAAAACTCTAACCCCTCTTGGCCATGAATTATTTATGGTGTTTAATGTTAGATCCATGGATGTTAGTGTGAATCTTGGACATATAAGTTATGGATGATGTAGATCTTGAGTTTAAGTGTTGTGGTTGTGATTTTTAAGCTTGTGGTTAGTGTATGTATCTCCATGTATGTTATAAAGTATGATCTTGGTGATTTAGATGTTGGTTGTGATGTGGATGTAAGATTCTTGGTTGGTTTAGTGATATAAGCATGCTGAGATTTTTTCCGGACCTTGAACTGTCTTGTAAGAGGGTTTTGAACCCCCAAATCTTGTCCCCTAAGGTCCTAATATATATTGTTGGAAAGGTATTTGAATGTAGTTTCCATAAATATAAGGTTCATGACTAGATGATCTATAGATTTTGAGTTATGGCCTGAGAAGTGAAATGTGTTTTTTGATTCCGGGCTGCACTAAATGGTCCCCTTGTGAACCTTGTTTAAACCCCTAAAAATTTATGTAGGATCATGGAAAAATTAGAGAATCTAGAAAATACAGTGGTGAAGGCTACCCAAAAAGAATTGGATTAAAATATTTATTTTTCAATTTTATAAAAATGCTAAAGTAAAATTCGCGCAAGGGAAAAAGTCGTAAGTGGAGTGTAATTTTAGGGGTAATGGATATGATTCGGATATGGTAACCAAATTAAGTCGAATAAGTGATGAGCGTAATCGAGTGATGACATGAACCTATAATGGGGCTAGAGTGTCATAAGACGAAGTCATTAAGTTAATTTTGTACCCCCTAAAACCCCGCAATTAAAGGGATATTGATTAAGGTATTAACGAACGGTTATTGCTTATGTATAGATCATTCCACTCCGCACGCTCGACCACCCCAACCTCATCAAGGCAAGTTTACTTTTCAAAACTTACATATACAAGGACTTTCACTGTTGTGCTTGTAGTTTTCAATCATATCAAATGTTTATGTTTATCGAAGTATCGATGAAATTGAGATGTATAAGTACATATATGTTTGCACCCATTGAACTTAGAATGAAATGTTTTCTTCGGACAGCGACTCTAGCAATAGAGGTCGTAGCGGTCCGTATATACTATTGACCGGGGAGCGGTATATTATTATATCGTAATTAAATTGCGAAAACTCGAAGGGTCATTCGGGGAGTATCGTATACTCAAGTAATTATTTTTATATCTTCGTAAATACTCAAAATACCTATCTTGGATTAAAAGGTTATTTAATTAAATAATTATTTTATTAATTATTAATATTAAATCTTAAAATATCATTTATTAATTATTGTTCATTATTTTAAAGACAAAGCTAATCCAAGATACCTTTAGCACTTTCAAACTCGAACTCTTTCGAACTCAAAACATTTTCGAAAACCCCCGGTCAGGTTTGCTTCTTGTATGATTTCAAGAATCATCGGTCGACTGATGTCGGACCTCAATTACTCAGTTTTCAATCAAAATCAAGTTTTAAAAGAAAAAGAAAAAGGGACTCTGGCAGGTGTGGGAACCGTTGACGAACGATTCCCGGGATGTGTAAGCGGCCGTGAGCCAGGCGGTCCATCAATTATTATTCCGGCCCAAGTGTTGCCGAAGGATGATTACGGATGTAGTTTTCATCGAGGGTGATTACGGATGTAGTTTTCACCCGGGGATAGTTACGGATGTAGTTTCTATCCTTCTACCGGTAGAGAAGACCCGTGGATTATTGGACTTGGATGTGGCGACTGATCATCGTCAATCCTTGTCAGGTTTTTATGTTTTCTTCCAGTCCCATCCTGCACTTTGGAAAAATACTCAAACACTGCTTCTTGGGCCTAAGTGCCAAGTTGCCGATAGTGTGGTTTTTGATAAGAAAAATATTGACATCGTGCAGTATCTAGAACTGCAAGATTTTCTATAAAGATTGGCACGTGTTAGTGCACTCTTGCAATTGTTTCAAAGAATGAAATGTTTTTGTATGGGAAACCTTCTAAGCTAATGGAAAGAAAGAGGTTTGCAATGATGTATTCCCTGTACAGTATGTTAATCGTAGAGTGTTTTGCCGAAAATGATATACTCATATGTATATATTTTCAAACTTGAGATATATTGAAATGGGAACCTTATAAAGGGTTCATATGTTATTCTTAAAGCTCCTTAGTGAGTATAGATGTTTTATTCAAACTCGGACGTATACGTTGTCCAATTATGTTTTGAAATCTGAGATATATACCCATATAGTTGGGAATGTTTTTGAAATAAACCACATTATTATTTTACAAAATGGTGAACTTGCTGAGCATTATGTAGCTCATTCTTGCTTTATAAAAAACTTTTCAGCAAGGGAAGAATTTGGCCGATTAACTCCGCACCAGCAGAAGAGGAGTAGAAGAATTACCCCGGAGATGATTTAGTTCCTGATAAATACTACAGAGTAAGTCTGATAGGTTTTCAACTGTAATAGTAAGACTTGTCTTCAAGTATAGTTGTATAAGTGGAAGTGCGTAAGACTCTGGATTGTACAGATGAATTGTAATATTTAGTGTTACTTTTGATTATCGTTTCTGAGGCTCTAACTTGTTTGTGCGTAAGATTGAGGTCTGGACGTATGTATTGTTGAGTTGTAAAGTTAATACAGGTATGATGTGGTTGGATGTTGATGTGACGACCTGAATCTTTGACCTCAGATTTGGGGGCGTCACAAGAAGGAATTGACTATGATGAAACCTTTGCACCTGTAACAAGATTGGAGGCAATCAGAATGTTTCTTGCATTTGCAGCTCATTCAAAATTCAAGGTATACCAGATGGATCTAAAGAGTGCTTTTCTAAATGGCAAACTTGATGAGGAAGTGTATGTGGAACAACCACCTGGTTTTGTTGATCCAAAGTTTCCAAATCATGTCTACAAACTTGACAAGGCACTCAATGGACTAAAGCAGGCACCAAGAGCATGGTATGAGACTTTGTCTAAATTTCTTCTTGAAAAAGGCTTCACAAGAGGTTCAATTGACAAAGCTCTATTCTTTAGAAAGATAAAAGGTGATTTGCTTTTAGTTCAAGTTTATGTTGATGATATTATATTTGGTTCTACTAATGAAAAGCTATGTGCTAATTTTAGCAAGCTCATGCAGTCTAATTATCAGATGAGCATGATGGGTGAAATAAATTACTTTTTAGTCTTGCAGGTAAAACAGACTGAGACTGGTATTTTCATTAATCAGTCAAAGTATATCAAAGATCTTTTAAAAAGGTTTGACTTTCAAAATTATGCAATTGCAAAGACACCCATGGCAACAACCACTAAGCTAGACTCTGATCCTAAGGCAAAGAGTGTTGATAACACTAGCAATAGAGGCATGATAGGTTCACTGTTATATCTAACTGCAAGTAGACCTGATATAATGTTCTCTACCTGTTTATGTGCTAGATTCCAAAGTGATCCTAAGGAATCTCATTTAATTGTTGTGAAGAGAATTTTTAGATATCTCAAGGGAACTCCAAATCTTGGTTTGTGGTATCCAAGAGAATCTGATTTCTCCCTAATTGGCTATTCAGACTCTGATTATGCTGGGTGTAAAATAGACAGGAAAAGCACTACAGGTACATGTTAATTCTTGGGAAACAGATTGATTTCTTGGGTAAGCAAGAAGCAGCAATCAGTTTCAACCTCAACTGCAGAAGCTGAATACACTGCAGCAGGCAGTTGTTGTGCTCAACTCTTCTGGCTAAGAAATCAGTTGATGGATTATGGTATGACACTTAGTAATATTCCTATGTTTTGTGATAATACTAGTGCTATCAAAATTGCAGAAAATCCAGTTCAACACTCAAGAACTAAGCACATTGATGTCAGGTATCATTTTATTAGAGAACATATTGAAAATGGTACTGTAAAACTTCATTTTGTTACTACTGACAAACAGCTTGCAGATATTCTAACTAAACCACTTGATGAGGCTACATTCATTATATTGGTTAGTGAGTTAGGAATGTTAAATTTTTTGATCTTTAATATCTGCACAAGTAGCAAGGTATGTTGTTTCAGCTTATAGACTTGATATCTTTGTCAGGATCTATACTTGATTGTTAAATGCTTGAGCTGTAACACTTTACTTTGATAAATTACAGTATGATAGACTTGTTAATAAACATCAGGATTGCTATCAGTATGCTGATGTCATCAGTATTGACATCAGGATTGTATCGTCAGTATCAGGATTGTGAAATTTGTGTGTCTTACAGTTTCAAATTCTGAAGTTCATGTTATTTAATGGTTCAATTCTGAGTTTTCTTAAGTCTATGTTAGCAAGTTTTATTACATGCATACTGATAATTTATATCATTATTCATGTCAGTCAATAAACAATGATAGACAAGTAGATATTAAGAAAACTTGTATTTTCATTAATCAAAAGCATTACATACATGGAAATGAAATACAATTCTTCTTTTTGTCTAACTACTACTGATAATTCTATTCTTGTCTAAAGTTGTTGCTGCTTCAATCCTCAATGATCTACTTCAGGACAAGGAGCATCTCAAGATTGGATTCCTTGTCTGGGCGACTTGAATGAGAGCAGCTGACTCATCTTCATGCTTATTGAAGAACATGAATAGCATCTCCATCAAGATCAACCTCAGACTCTTCACCAAATTCTTCATCCTTAAGGTGTGAAGAGATTAGAGGAGGATTGTATCCAACTGGTAGATGTTTTAGAAGAGATTCGTGGAAATTATCTGGGTTAAGACCAACCATATCTGACTCAATGAGAAAAGTCATCTTTTCTAAGAGAAAGTTTACTTGCTCCTGATCATCAAGAGTAAAGAACTTCTCAGTGGTAATGAACCAAAAGCTAGGGTTCATATGAAGATTTGGGTTGGAAGTCATGATGGAAAGAGAAAAGAATGAAAAGGTTTTGGAGAATGGCATAAGACGTCGGTTTCTTTTATAGAAAGACGTGAGAAGTTGAACAGTCGTTTGAGAAATATCAATGCAGACAGTCACAATTATGTGTGACTATATTTCTTGTATTTTCAAGAAATATTGAACGAATTTAACCAATTGATTTTGTTCAGATTTTATTTATTTCTTTTACAGGTAAAAGAAAATGCCATGTGGAAACTTCATTTAGTCTCTGGAATCAGGATGATATTGATCAGGAATACAAGTGTGTTCACATCAGGATTAGTAATTCTTTTTATTTAGAAATCACATTGAATCGTGTGATTATCCTGATGAGAAGATCACATCAGGAAAAGGAAGCTGATCAATATTGATTTTTATCTTCATTTTACCTTGACTTATTTACTTGAAATTATTTTTGGATTTTAATTTCCAAAAGTCATGGGTAACTGCATTTTTCAGGAACTGACACCTGTCAACCTACGTGTCAACGTGGGATAATGGGTCTGAAGGATTCTTGAAATATAATTATTTTGATACTCTAATCGTGTAATTGCTTTCTCTAAATTCATATTCTCTAAAGCAAAAACACTCTCGAGTTCTCAAAATCACTAATCAATTTCAAAGATTTCTTAAGTTCTTTTCAGATCAAAATGGCAACTCAAAGAAGACTACCCAAATCAGTAGCTTTCAAGTTTGGTGACTTTGATTTTATGATGAACAATCATGTTGCAGCTATCACCAACAAGGAAGGGGTGTCAACTGATTTTCACCCAATTATGGACTTTATGGCTAAAGGACCATTAAGCTATGCCTTGACAGCATCTCCACAAATTAATCAAGTAGCTGTTTCACAAGCTTGGGAGAATGCTGAGGTAATTGACTCTACTCAGAGTCAATCAGGTAAGATTGTTCTACACTTAGGACAAGACTCATTTGATCTTACTAAATCTGTTGTTAATTCAGTACTTCGCTTACCTGTTAGTACGAATTTTGAGAATGTACCATCTGATGATCATTTGAGAACTATGTTATCTAAATTAGGTTATGATGGACCTCTAGATAACATTAGCCAGTTAAATAGATCCTTTCTTAAGAAAGAATGGTCTTTCTTCTTTGATCAAATTGCTAAATGTTTTACTAGTAAATGTAGTTCTTTTCAACAAATTACTGCTGTTACATCACATATTGCATATGGCTTGCTTTATAACAGATTAATTAATTTTGGTCACATTATCTTAAATCAGATGTGTATTAAACTTGGGTCAAGAGATCATGACAGGAATATGGTTTATTATCACAGATTCATGCAACCGTTTATTAACCATTTCATTCCTGATGTTGAAGCTAGATTTGGTAGAGAATATTGTGTTTCTTCTTATGTACATCAAAAGAGAATTTTCTCTGACATTACAAAGAAGGACAGTGAAAAGAATCTAGATGAAATACCTGCATTACACTATCCAAATCATGTTCAGGTACTTCTAAGAACTCATCTTCCTACTATCTATAATTCTTCTTTCTTTGGTGGTGAAATGATTCAGGAATCTCAGTTGGAGGAGAACCCCCGTGTGTCTACCCAAGTAGCCAAAAACATTGTAGTCTCTGAAACATTTCTAGAACCAAACTTTGATTCACAGCCTATTGTTTAAAAGAAGCCAACCTCTGGTGTTTCTCAAAAGACATCAGTTGTAAGGAAGAGAAGATTTGTCATTTCAAGTAGTAGTTCTAGTGAAGATGATGATAATATATCTCTTGCTGAGAGAGCATAATTGAAGGCTGCAATTCAACTTTCTAAGCTAGGACAAAGAGATGGAACACCTAGTCACAGCCAGGCTGCAGTCGCCCAAAAGGCTGTAGTTCTTAAAAAGGGAAAACAGTTACTGGATACTGTCTCTCAAAAGACCGTGTCTATTGAAAGAAAATCTTATCCCAAGATCACTTCTGTGTCTACACCTTTTGAGTCTTCTCAAGACAAATCTGTTGCTCACTATACTAGGAGAACAAGGAGAAAGATTCATTTGTCACCTACACACACAGTGTCAAGTCCAACTAACATTATACAGGTCTCTACAAATAAGGCTATATCCAAGTCAGTATCTGACAAGAGAATTCTGGATCTTGATTCTTCATGGGAAACTACATTGACATACAGACTGGCTATGGAACTTATTTCTCTGAAAGTGAAGCTTTCCAGGCCTGTTCTAGATTTTCTGATTGAAAGAGTTCCCAAACTTTCATTTCCTGGAGAATATGGACTGTTACATCAAAGACTTGATTTAATGAAGACGTACTTCTATGTATCAGTCAGAAAGGAATTATACATGAAATTTGGACTTCCTAAGCATGTTGCACTTCAATCACTTCATGCATATCTATTTGACAAGGATGTCATTATTGAAGATGCTTCAGCTCAAGGTGAACAAGAGGAGGTAGTTGATAGAGGGAAGCAGTCAATAGAAGATACTATTGCACCAGTGGTGAATAGTGGAATATATCAGATCACAGTCACTGCAACATAAGAACCATCTAGTCAAAGGTTGGATGACTCAGGAACTGTGATGGTTGATGCTGGAACTTCTTCTGTGATGACTGAAATTGCAAGTGAGAGACCCTATGATATGGGAGGAATGACTTTGATTGATTTTCTTGAAGATCAAACCAATATTGTTCTTTCAGAGTCTATTCACCTTGAGGGTGTGTCTCAGCAACCAACACTTAAAGACGGTGACATACTAGCTATGATGTCTAATGAAGTATTACTGAAGACATCAGAGTCTAGTGTAAAACCTGAAAGTGGTATACTGGAGCCTGTAGTTTCTGGAAAGAAAGTAGATGTTTGTAAGGGTTCAGAGACTATAGCAGCTCACTCCTTGGAGAAAACCTCAAGCCCCATGCCATATGAGGAACCCTCTCTCCATGTGAGTTCAGGTATAAAAACTTCTTCTAACCCCTATTTTTCTGTAGGTCATGAGAGCACTTATCCAAATTTGGTGATACACTTGAAAAGATGGATATAGATCCACACACAGAGAGGCTGGCTCCTGACCAGGCAAAAGGAGAGGTAGAAAGAGTGTTGACTTTAGATAGTCAAAGTGAGAATGAGGGTATGGATGATCAACTCCATAGTGAGGGAGAGAAAATTAGGAAACCACCATCGTTTGATTTCTGGGATCAGGTTTTTCCTGAATCTTGGTCTGAAATCTTGGTATGGATGCTGGTACTTATTCTTTTATAAAGATGTATGAGAAGCATGACTTAGCACATCACAATGCAAAGCCAGAAGTTAAAGCTCAGAAACAGAAAGAAAGGCTTGTAGGAATCATAACAGAAGAGGTGAAAGGCTAAGACAAATTTCCACTCAACCAGTACCAGAAGATATTCCTAATGATCCTAGTATTCCTTTGTATGTACTTCCAATTTCAGCTAAAATTGAGACATCAACAATATCTGATCAATCTAAGGAGGAGTCAGGATTTTTAGATGTTAGTACACAGAATACTGGTGAAGGACAGGATGATCATACTTCAGCTCCAGATCAGAGAGATGGAGATGTTTGTACTTCTACTCAAGTATTATTACGTGAATATCATTCTAAACAGGCAACTTCTTCTACAAGACTTGAAGATAAAGTTCTTTCTGCATCTAAATCTGAAGATACAACAAGCACTTCCAACATTGAAGTAAATTCTGAAATTTTACGAAACATTCAGAAATCTCAAAGTGATATTCAATCGAGACTTCAAATTCTTGAAGAAAACCAAGTCACTATTTTGGACAATCAAGCAGTTCTGATGAATCTCATTTGTTCTGTTACTGAATCTCTTGGAATTAATGTTGCTGATGTCAAAAAGGGGGAGATAAAGATAATTCAGAAACAACAACAACAACAGACTGGGGGAGATAAACAGACTGGGAGCAGAATTAAGGGTGACAGAGTTGGTAAATTTCATCATGGAAGTGGTAAAGGAAAAGAAGCATCAAATAGTTGAATTCTTTCTTCTAAGTACTAGATACATGTCTACATCTGAAGAAGGAGGTACTTAACTTCATGATCTTAAATTCAAAAATTCTATTTTGGTTGTATTGTTATATGTTTTGACATCTACAACTTAGATTTATGCTTCAGATTCTAAAGCATAAATAGGGGGAGATTGTTAAGAATAATTCATAAGTTTTGATGTTGAGAATAGAATTTTGCTAATACTTCTTGTATATCCTGATCTTATAAAGGATTTAGCACTTTGTATAGGATATATGTGTTAGACAGTAATCTTTGGAGGTTAGTCAGGAACAGTGCGTCAAAGACTACATTTCAGGAACTCAGAGCAGATCCTTATACAGCAAGTCAGATCCTGATCAAATACTGATGGGATGATCAGATCCTGATGCAATGGGAAATCCTGATATCAGTCGTGTTACTGATGATGTCATTATGGATGCTACAGAAACTAGCAAGTGCTATAAAACAGGATCGTTGTTTTGAAAAACAAGCAAGAAGATATCGTGAAGGAAACGAATTCTCTATTGATGGAAACTATCAACTGGACGGCAGAACATTGCCATAGATAGATTATAATTCTGTTATTAGATGATAGGTAGCATTATAAATACTCTCTCTATATTATTGTAAAAAGAGCGAATTGTGAATTTTAGAGTGCATATCGTGTGAAGCTCTGATAAGGTTTGTATTCGAGAGTTCGAAACAAACAGAGAGAGATTTGTATTGTCAGCAGCTGCTAAAGGTATTGTACACCTTTGGTAGAGTTTGTATTTGATTTATTTTAATACAAACAAAGTTTGATTCATTCGTTTGTTCTTGTTCATCTAATCAAGCAAAAATCAGACACGATTATATAACTTGTATTCAACCCCCCCTTCTACAAGTTATTCGAGTTAACACTATATGTGATCTTGGTTAAGGGGCATGTCTTTTATTATTATTATTATTATTATTATTATTATTATTATTATTATTATTATTATTATTATTATTATTATTATTATTATTATTATTACTATTACTATTATTATTATTATTATTATTATTATTATTATTATTATTATTATTATTATTATTATAATTATTATGCATCTGATCAGGTATGGTTTAATTATATATTGAGGTTAGGGGTCCCATGTACCCCGGATTTGTGGGACGCCACAGTTGGTATTAGAGCTACAGGTTGTGGTCACTGAAACAAGTTAGGTGGGAGAGTCCTGGTGAGAGTAACAGGGTGGGTTAGGTCATCTTTCGAGGGACTAGTATATCTTTTTACTAGGTGTTATTGTTATTACAGCCTCCTATTTCGAGCTCCGACTCTGATCCGTCAGAGGATCCAGTAGAGGCTGATCCTGTACCTTGGCCATTACCAGTGCGGACCGTACCCCCACCTGCAGGTTCTCAAAGCTCAGTTGACGGGCCGCCATATCGGTTTACTTAGCTACCTATTCCGTACCATGAGTATCAAAGAGTGGCATGAGAGAGAGACTTCTTATTTAGGCAGCTAGCTGAGGTTAGAGCTCTCCAGGAGAGAGATACACATATAGCCAAAGATCGAGCCTGAGCAGTGGGAGGAGCTGGGAGAGGTCCGGATGCGGCTTCGAGTGATGAGGACTGTCATTGAGACGCAGACTTAGAATGTGTCTGATGATGAGCTTTCAGCCATCTCACTCCATGTGACATTGGCATCAGTGATGAGGGAGTTGGATGACATTCTCGGACCAGAACGGTAGACGAGGATTAGTTGGTTGGTGGTGGTAGAGATGTGATTCTGTATATAGTAGTGTAGTGATTCCATTTTGATATATGGTATATAGAGGCATAGTATAGCAGTAGCAGTGCACCAGGGCATATAGTATAGCCAGTTTTGTCGTTATATATCTGTTGTACTGTTGTTTATCAGCTAGCAGTTTCTTTTGGTATTGTATTGTACTTTTATCGAAGCGTTGTTTTTACGCTTGTACCTGACATATATATATATATATATATATATATATATATCATGACCACTTTTACGGAACTGTTGGCAGATTGTCTTTACATATTATCATTTACTTTTGAGCACCATATTTATTTTTTAGCACTGTATTTATTTTCAACACTGCATTAATTTTCAGTACCGCATTTATTTCCAGCATTATATTTATTGTTTCAGCTATTGTACCTCCCAGATGTTCATATATATTCTGTAACTTCAATTCTTTGATTTTGTGCCCTATTATATCTGTAAACCAATTGTTGACCTGTATAACAATTAAGAACCATGATTTACATTCTAACAACCTATCAACTGTTTAATTAAATCGAATTCTTTTGATTGATTGATACCCGAATTTGAATTTAATGGTTATTTGTTTGTTTATCAGAATTATGCCTCCAAGACGAAGTCGTCAACCCACAACCAAACTCCTAACCAAGAAGAACAAGCAAACCCACCTCCCGTAGGTCAGATGGATCCTGTTTTGGCACAGATATTACAAACTCTTACCCAATAGACTGCTACTCTGGCACAACAACAGCAGCAGCAGCAACAGCAGCAGCAGCAACAACAGCCGGTTCCTCTAGCTATCACTTTTAAATCCTTTCAGGTAGTAAAACCTCCAGAATTTAAGGGGACAGCAGATCCACTGGAAGCGAGAGCGTGGTTGAAAGAAATGGAAAAGGCTATTGAGTTGGTAAAGGTTTCGGAAGATAAACAAACGGAGTATGTGAGTTATTTTCTGAAGAATGAAGGTACTTATTGGTGGGAGGCGGTGAGAGCTTTGGAAGCCACAGAGGTAATTACTTGGGTTAGATTTAAAGAGTTATTTTTAGAGAAGTATTTCCCAGATTTTATGAGGGATAAGATGGAAGTGAAATTTCTGGAGTTAAAGCAGGGTAATATGACTATGTTGGAATATGAGGCAAAATTTACTAAGTTAGCAAGATTTGTTCCAACCTATGTGGATACAGACAGGAAGAAAGTGAAGAGATTTCATCAAGGGTTGAAATCCTGGATCCAGAGTAAGTTGGCAGTTCTAGAGTTAGTGGTACAGAAAGCGATGATCGCGGAGGAAGAGAGTGACTTGTATTTTAAGGAGAAAGAAAGAAAGAAGAGGAAGGTAGAATCAACTGAAGGACTACAGTTTAGGTTAATTCCCAAATCTATCCTAAGAAGAAACCAGGATTTCAGTCTGGAAAAAATGTAAATGTTAAGAAACAAGGTACGGGAAATGGAGGACAGGGCAGTCGCCCTCAAGAAGCGAATCAGCAGAAATTTCTCAGATCACCATTGATAGAGGGTAATACTTGTGGCAAGAAGCATTCAGGAGCTTGTGGTAATGGGGATATAACATGTTTCAAATGTAACTAGAAAGGGCACTATGCTAGAGAGTGCAAAATGGGGATTGTGTGTTATCGTTGCGGGAAGCTGGGTCATGTGATAAAGGATTGTAAGTGCTAGTGTTAGTGCCCTAGAGACAATGTAGTTGTGCTTCTAGGAAAGACTATTTTGTTATTTAATGATTATTTTCTACTGATTATTCTGCACTAATTTATTATGACTTAATTTACTGCGATATAAATAATAGAATAATAAATGTCCTTGAAATATGTAGCACGTATTCTATATCTTTAAGTATGTTACTTAAAAATGAGATTATAAGAATAGTGTTAATATTTCTAAATATCCCTAATCGTGCATTTATAATATGGGGCAATTATAATGCATAAAGATTAGTATGTTTGTTGACTGATGACCACATCTCATTAGTCATAGGTATAATGATACTAAAGTCAAGAACATGGGTGCATGTAATATTCTATATGTTGATAATGTCATTAGAAAGACTCACAGTGATAATGGTGTGATTATCCTTAGACTTGAGACATTATATTTCTATACGAGGATTAATATACTTTGACTACATTAAAAGTTATCTTTAACCGGGTGATGATAAAAGTGGACATCAGGTATATTATGAGACGTATGAGAAATATGAATGATAGATATAAGATTTAACCCTCCTATTATTCGGAGAGATATTATTGGCCTCTTGATTGAGTAAAACTATGAAAATGCATGGCCATGCTCAAATATTGATTTGTTTTTAATAGTCTACTCATTGATTAAGGAAACCCAGATTAAATGTTGAAGAGGATGACTAAAAACATGCCTCGAGTTTAATCTATAATATTTGGTTAAAGGGATTATATTACACGGAAAAATTAATCACGAAAGGTTTAATTAGATCACCAATTATTATTATTACTTTGGTAGCAATGATGTATTACTAGATGCCGCTCATTGTTTACGATTTTAAATTAGATTTAAAATTGTTGCCAACGTGATAATAACCTACAGGGTCACACACATAGAACGCTTGAAGGAGAAATAATTTAAATTATGAATTTAAATTAAATAAGTGATTTGTTCTATTTATAATATTAATTAAGTTTGACTTAATTAATTAAATAAATAGAAAAACAGAATTACTTAAACTAATTCTGAAATTAGTTAATAATTAAATAAGTGAGACTTAATTAATTAATAAATTGGAATTTCAGATTAGTATTAATAATTGGATTATAATTAGTAAAACATATTCTTCTCTATATATATCTCTTTATGGGGTGTTTTGGAATAACAAGAAATATATTTAAAACCCTACCCTCACTGAGAGAGCGAAGAAGATAGAGAGAGAAGCTATTTTCGGGTGCTAGTACACATCAATCCTTCGAGTACAAGCGTTCGTTTGGATACCGTAGAGTGTAGATCGCGAGAGCGGGATACGTGGTGATCGTGAAAGCTTTGGACCTCCATGATTCTTCCCCCTCATAACTGTTAAAGCTTCTTTAAGGTAAAGATTCTTACTACGAATTAAATATTTGTTTCGCATGGATCCTGCGGTGGGTTTCGATATTATTGTCTTAATTATTATTTTCCGTTGCGTGTATGTGCTCGAAACACAACAATGGCATCAGAGCTACTTGCGAAACGTTTTAATTCGTTATATGTTCAACAGTTTTGATGATATAAGCATGTATGTGATTATTTGCCATGTCTTCGTGTTGACGCAAGATGCTTATATGTATGTATGTATGTATGTATGTATGTATGTATATGTTTTGAATATTTGATATTCATAAGAATTGTATAATCATGTGATGATTGTATATATCGCTATATGTATATGATACATGTTTGTTTTTATTACGGTGATTGTATACGAAACGATTTCCGAAAAATTATGCATATTTAGTGAAATTTGCGTACTGTGTCCGATTTTCGCAAAAAAAATATGTTTTTTATTGGAATCGGGCCACTGAACAAGACTGACATAGTCAGATTCGCATCTGTAAGCTGTTTGACGTAGGTTACTGCTTGTAAACAACGATTTTTGGTTTTCTGATTTAATTTCGAATTTTCTGAAAAATTGTTTTTTGAGTTATAACTTATTAGATTATATTGGATGTGATATGTTATGATGTGTTGATGAAGATTATATAATCTGTATATATACTGATATATACATGATATATGTTTGTTCTTGTTATGAGAATCATATTCGATATGATTTCTGAAAAGCTGTGCAGATCTGGTGAAATCTGTCCGTTGTCGGAATTTGACGAAAGAGTACCTTTTCGGAAAGGGAAATGAGCGTCTGAACAAAATTGATAGCAAAGCTATCATCGACTCATCTGTAAGGCATTTGACGCCATTTATTGCCTCAAAACGGTGATTTATTCTTTTTAGAATTTGATTCTGATTTTCCGATTTTTGCGTCATATGATTTCTTTGATTGGATCATATGAAATATGATATGGTTTAATATGATTAGATAATATGACATGTTCTTTAATTTTTACTTGAGCATGGTGATTGGTTATGGCCTTAATGACCCATAGGTTAGTGGTTTTGATATGTATTTATGGTTTTGGTTTTATAAATACGATGCATGTCGTTTTCTTCATTCTTGTAATTGTTTAACCTCGAATGTAACTAGAGTTTTATTATGTAAGTACATTAGTATAGGTTGTATTCAATTATTCAATGTAACGCACTTGAAGATTGAAGGACGATCCAAGAGGAGGAGAAACCAAGGAGACAAGAAGAATGAAGACATGTAATTGTATTTATATTTTTCTACCATAAATTGACCTTGATCCTTTCATTAGCTTGAAAGGATCATATAGGATAAAGGCCATAACCAAGCACGTTTACATACTGCACTTTACATATTGATGTATGAATGTATGTCTAGGATACATAATGATACATGCTTTAATTAGATTAATCATGTATGAATGTATGTATTAGATACATCACCCATGCCATGCCTACTTAAGCAAGATAAAATCTGTAACGACTCGAGATTTTATAATTAAACAAAACGATTATGAGATTTCTTTGTTTATGAAAAACGGAATTAAATATATGGGGAGATTTTGTCAACAACGGGCCATGCCTGTAAAGAAGTCGGGTATTAAGCGAGACCACTGTGTCTTCTCCGACAACCTGGAAATCAAACCATTGAGAATATTGATTTGAAGTATTTAATTCAAGTAAAAATTGGGAATCTCTTTATGATGGGATCATGGTCGTTTTTAATTAACAAATCCCTAAAGAATAAACATTAAGTTTAAGATGCCTTCCAAATGGGAAACACTCGTCAAGACCTAGATCGACAAAGGGTGGGTTCGCCAATGCGAAATACCCTCGTCTATTGTGGTAAGGTGTGATGGAGTAAATTAGTGATACTTAACTGTTAGACCATTGGGTTCGACTTAACTAAGTGACCACAATAGGATTGTGAACTTAGAGGCATAGAGTTTGGTAAGATTTATTGGATAAATGTGAACAAATGTTGTTATATGAACAAATGTTGTTCTACCAAACTATCCAAGAGTTATATATGATATAATTGACAAACGTTGTCTACCTAAATAATCATTTTAAGGAGAAAAGCCAAAGGTGACCTTAAAAGTGACAAAATATGGATCTTGGCTCACTAGAAAGGTTTTGAGAAACTTTTCCGAATTGATAGGTAGGGCTATTAATTTGATAAAAATAGTGGGAGATATATATTTTGTATATATATGAATAATCACTTGAACATAACTTAATAATTCCGTAGACTAATTCTTTTATGCATTTTTAACATTGTAGATATTCAAATGGCAAACGACTCAAATAAACTTTTCTGTACGATCAGTCCTTCAGAAGGACAAGATGATAGGAACAAACTTCCTCGATTGGCAATGGAAAGGCAAGAATAGGATTGGATCCAAATCTAATGCTAATCCAAAAATGTTCCCAAAAGGGCTTTGATGCCTATAGGAGGTGTTGCAAAAGGTGATTGTCACTATTGCAAGAAGCCGGGTCATTAGAAGAGAAACTGTCATAATTTGGAGGATCTGAAGAAACTGAAGTATGTTCAAATTTCTAATTCAGGTATTTATGTTATAAAAGTCAATTTGTATACTTCTACATCATGGGTATTAGATATTGGATGTGGTTCCCACATTTGTATAAATGTACAAGAACTTCGAAGGAGAAGAACTTTGGTGAAAGGAGAAGTCGACTTACGTGTTGGCAATGGAGCAAAGGTTGTTGCCTTAGCTGTAGGGACTTATTATTTATCGTTGCCCATTGGGCTTATTTTAGAACTTGAGAAATGTTTTTTTACGTGCCTTCGATTTACAGAAATATTATTTCCGTTTCTTGTTTGAACAAGATTGGTTTTTTGTTTTTGATTCAGAACAATGGTTGTTTGTTTTCATTGAATAATGTTACCTATGGGGTTGCACGTTTGTTTAATGGTTTATATGTTCTTGATCTTGATACTCCTGTCTATAATATAAATGATAAATTAATGTCTTAAGACAAATGACTCAACTCGAACATACCTCTGGCACTGTCGTTTAGGTCATAGAAATGAGAATCGCATTTCCAAGTTACAAAAGGATGGATACTTAGATAAGTTTGATTTTGAATCATACGAAGAATGCAAACCGTGTCTCATTGGCAAAATGACTAAAGCTCCTTTTACCGGACAAGGTGAGAGGGCCACCAGACTATTGGAATTAATACATAGTGATGTATGTGGTCCAATGCGTACGATGGCAAGAGGTGGCTTTTATTATTTCATAAACCTTTACTGATGATTTTAGTAGATACGGATATGTGTATCTTTTGAAGAACAAATTCGAATCGTTTGAAAAAATCAAAGAGTATAAGGCTGAAGTTGAAAAGCAAATAGGCGAAAGTATTAAAACTCTACGATCTGATCGTGGGGGAGAATGCTTAAGCTTGATATTTAAGAATTTCCTAAAGGAGTGTGGTATCGTATCACAACTCACTCCTCATAGAACACCACAATGGAATGGGGTGTCTGAAAGGAGCAATTGTACTTTGTTGGACATGGTGCGATCGATGATGAGTCATGCGGATCTTCCAATCAGTTTCTGGGGTTATGCCCTAGAGACGGCTGCATAAACACTAAATCGAGTTTTTACAAAATCGGTTCAAAAGACACCATATAAGATATGGATTGAGAAACATAATAGCGTGTCATTTATGAAAGTTTGGGGATGTAAAGCGTTTATGAAACGTTTAATCTCTGATAAGCTAGGACCGAAATCAGATAAATGTAATTTTGTAGGATACCCATTAGATACTAAAGGGTATTAAGGGTATTATTTCTATAAACCTTCGGAGAACAAAGTTTTTGTTGCTCGAACGGCTGTGTTTCTAGAGAGAGAACTGCTTTCTAAGGAAAACAGTGGGAGAACAATAGAACTCGATGAGGATGGAGAACTACAAGATAATGTTGAACAAGAGTTGGAACATGACCAAAATGAGACTCAAGATGTTGAGAACAATACTGCTCAAAAAACACAGGTTGTTCGTAGATCTAATAGGATTTGCTAAGAGCCAGAGAGATATTATGGATTTCTCCTGACTCAAAGTGGCGATGTGATGCTTATAGATAATGATGAGCCTCTCACCAACAAGGATGCTATGAATAGTCCAGATTCTGAGAGATGGCTAGAGGCCATGAAATCTAATATGTATTCCATGTATGAAAACCAAGTATGGATTTTGGTTGCACTACCTGATGGGGTAAAACCCATAGAGTGCAAGTGGGTTTTCAAGAAGAAAACTGACATGGATGGAAATTTACAGACCTACAAAGCAAGACTAGTGGCGAAAGGTTTCAGGCAAATTCATGGTATTGACTATGATGAAACTTTCTCACCGGTACCTATGGTCATATCCATCAGGATTTTGCTTGCGATAGTAGCTTATTATGACTATGAAATCTGGCAAATGGATGTCAAGACCACTTTCTTAAATGGGAGCTGAGAAGAGGATGTGTACATGACATAACCTGAGGGTTTTGTCGATTCAAAGTTTGCTAGAATGGTTTGTAAGTTGTGACGATCCATTTATGGATTGAAGCAGGCCTTAAGGAGGTGGAACATCCGTTTTGATGAAATAGTCAAGGAGTTTGGCTTCATACAAAATGAGGATGAGCCATGTGTTTACAAGAAGGTTAGTGGGAGCCATGTGGCATTCCTAGTATTACATGTAGATGACATATTAGTAATAGGGAATGACATTCCTTCTCTACAGGCTGTAAAGACTTGGCTGGGAAAAAGTTTCTCGATGAAAGACTTAGGTGATGCTACCTATATCTTAGGGATCAGGATCTATAGAGATAGATCTAAAATATTAATCGGCTTAAGTCAGAGTACATACATTGACAAGGTGTTGCATCGTTTTGGGATGCAGGAGGCAAAGAGGGGATATGTCTCTGTGTCTCATGGGATAGCGATCTCAAAGGAAAACTATCCTAAATCATAAGATGATAAGGACCGTATGAGTAAAGTACCATATGCTTCGGCAATTGGTTCTATAATGTATGCAATGATATGTACTCGTCCTGATGTCTCATATGCTTTAAGCATGACGATCTGTTAGGCCGAATAAACAAATATAATCAAGTTTGTATGAGAGAATAACAATTAACACACGTTTAAATCAAAAACTGTATGGAATTAATAACTCCTCTCTCAGTGATGTAAAATATCACAGAGAGCTGCTTAGGTTACAATAGAATGATAATACGTTTCACGATACCCTTCTAGGGTTAACCTAACTGTATTTATAAAGATATACAACTACAGTACAATCAATAATTGATACTCCTATAAATCAGCTATACAAATATTATCAATTATGATTGCTACGCGTCTTCTTCGTCAACACAATGTCTTCGACAACTATCCAATCTTCAAAGATATTGCTTCCATAATTATCTTTAAATATTCTTCAAAGTCTGATGATGACCAGTAGACGCTTCCTCCTGACAGAGTTTAGCAAACTCTGTCGAGCTTCCATCTGTCAGAGTTTAATTAAACTTTGATCGCTTCTAGCTTCCACTTAAACTCTGATGAATCACTGTTACACTTAAACACTGACATTATTCACATCAATTATATTTAACAATCTCCCCCAACTTGTTCATTAACAAAAATGCACAAGTTAATAATAATTGATGATGTCAAAACAAATTAGACAAATACAGTGTTTAATAAATAATCAGAGTTAAACTTCTGCTTAAACAAAATTTACAAAAAACAAGAAATACTTACAGAGCTTTATTTACTTAATTTCCTCAACATCTGGTGTTGATCTAAGATAGTCTATAAGCAATCTTCTTTCTGCATTCTCGAGTTCTATCTGCATGATCTTCTTAATCTCTCTAAGTTCAGGATCATCTTTACCAGTCTGATAGATTGCAAATATCAGAGAATATATCTTGTTCTTCCTCATTTCATTACCCAGTCTGATAAAATGTGCTTTCTCCGACTCTGGATTAAAATCTAAAACAGTTATACCCAGATCTGTCTTCAATCGAGCACTATTTTTCTTCATCTCAACAATCTTTCCATGATAATCTCTGTATTTCGGAACATACTCACTTGTGTATCTTGTACCACTAATTGTCTTAGCTTTCACCATCTTATTTCTTAGCACATTAGCAGCTTGCTGAGTCCTTTGATTTTTCACTTTAAAGAGATATAAAACATATTCTAATTCTTCCCATAGCTTCAAATCAATATCATTCTCACCAACTTTATACACAGTTCCATCATCCATGAAATACAGCAAAAAATTTTTATTCAAACTCCATTGATGAATCAACTGTACTGATTCCAGTCTGTCCAAACTCTCTTATGGGACACCTTTTCCTGGAACAGCCAGTGATGAAGGATCTAGAGGACTAGTATTCACTCTAATTTCTTTATGTGAGCCCAAGCCAGATGTATCTCGACTTTGCTTGGACATAAAAACTCTACCTTCTAGAAAATCAGTGCCTCCAGTCTTCAGAGTTTGATCAGGAATAGTTGGCTTTGCAAAGAACATTTGCATCTGAGTAGACAACGGTTTCTATACAACTTGTGTAGCAACAGAGGTTGTATCCACTTTCTTCGAAACCTTTTCTTCTTCAATAATCTTTCCTTTCAACTTCAGTTTAGCATCTACTGTTGGTTTCCTAGAGAATGATAAATTTTGATCAGCGCCAACATTCTCTTTAATAACAATGCCTTTTAGAACAGGCCTAGGAGCTTTCTCATTCTTCTTTAACTTTCCAGACTTCAAAGCTTTTTGATGTTCTTCTTGTAAATTCTTCTCTTCAGCTTGAATGTCTTCAATTGTAACTCCTTCTTCATTTTCTTCCAGAAACAATCTTGCAGCCAATTCTTCATCTGTCTATGGATTGTCAGTGAATAACAAGCTCTTGGTCTTTGAAGTACCCTAAGCATCAGTATTTATTCCATCAGACTTTGTAGAAGACTTGCCAGATCTCAGACTCATATTTTTACCAGCCTTTGATTTTAATCTCTTTTGGTCATTTGCTCCTCCATCTTCAGCATCATCCTTCTTAGGCAGAGTTTGAGATTCCTTGCATTTGAACTTAGCAACTCTCTCCCCCTTTTTGACATCATCAGGAATCAGTATAGATGTGATCAATTCCAATGAAGAAGCAATAGAGTCAATCTTATCAGACAAGGCAGTTTGATTCTCTTCCACTTTACTTAGCCTTTGAAACAGAGTTTCTTGATCTTTAGAAAAAGTCTGAAACTTCAGTTTATTATCTCTCTGTAGAAGCATGTCTCTTTGAACAACTTCAGCTCGCATATCAGTTATTGCTTGTTGAGAATCATCAAACCTGGTATTAAGAGTCTTGACTTTAACAACAGTGGCTTTCAAACATGAAAGAATCTCTGGATTGGAAATCTTTGTAGCAGTGCTAGGCACAAAAGCAGCTGCTCTTCCAGCAGGAAAAATGCAATCTTCTTTATACCAATTCTCCGAAAATTTGACAAAATGTTCATTTTCAATTTCACGTTGTGAAGGTCCAGAAAAATCAGTTATCTTCGCATCAGTTTGTACTGGTTGTCTTTGAGAAGAATTAGACTCAGTACTTCTTTCAGCTTCAACATCAATTTTAGCATTTGCAAGTTCAATTGGGTCAGACTCAGCAATATTTACTGCAGCTTCAACTTTTTCAGCAGGAGTCTCTGTAACTTCAATATTCTCAGCAAAAATCTCCTCAATATTCTCTGCAGTTTGCTCTCCAGTTTCAACAGACTTTGCAAGGACTTCATCCACAGGCTTAGAAGTTACAGCCGTGGTTGGTTGATCAATTTCTTCACCTTGTTCAGTACCTTGGTGAGCATTCGAGAATAATGCAGTATGTGTTGCTACTGTTTCATCAAGTACCACAGTAGGTTGATCAGCTACACCAGTTTCTTCAGAATGAGCAACAACAGGTGATGAGATAGGAACTTCAATGTCATCAGAGAATGGAATAAATGACTCCGCAAAAACATCCATATCAACAAAACCATATCTGTTTTCCACATCCATCAGTGCATCTTCAGTTGGCTTTACAGCTTCTTCTGCAGTATCTATCTCAACAGTAGGTATCTCCTTAGAATTCACCTCTGGAGCTTCAACATTTGTCTCTTCATCTGACTCATCAATTAACAACCTTCTCCTCTTTGATTTAGGCACCTCAGCTGCCACTTCCTCTTCAGCAGAGTTTGAGAAATCAGACCTTTTTACTCTTACTTTCTTAGCCCTGATAGCTTTGTGCTTTGTTCTACCTCCACGCTTTGGTTTAGCCTGTGTAGGTGGTTGATTTTGTTCAGTGTTTGTAATTGGCTCATTGTTTTCAGGTTGAGAGGGTTGAGGTTGAGTTTGAGTTTGAGTGGGTGTTGATTGAAGTTGTTCAGTGTTTGCAGGTGGTGAAAGTGCAGGCTCAGGCTGTTCTGGTTCTTGAGGTTGATTTAAGAAATTTTGAAGAGCAAGCGGCAAAATCAAGTCAGGTACTTGCTCCTTGTTTGCATCCTTGTTGGTCAAATCAGAGAATACTCTATTATGAACCTTAAAGGCCTCAATAACATCTTTCTCAGAAATTTCAACATTAGGCACACAAGCAGAGAATAGTAATTGACAAAATATAGAAAAATAAACAGTTGTACTAGACTTTGACAATCTTTCACCCAAATTCATCAAGACAAGTCTACCAAAATCAAAATTACTTCCATAAAGAAGAGAATACCCGATTTGAAGACTGTCAGTAGGAATAGCATCCCAATTAGTGACTTTCTTTCCAAATGCCTTTGTGATGCAATCGAAAAAGAAACTCCACTCCTTCCTCAGAAATGGCCTTTTCACTTGACCAAGTTTCTCTAATGGACCTGAATACCCAATTTGCTGCAACATCTCTTTGAGATATCTTTCACCAACAACACTGTATGTAGAGTGTGTCTCAAATCCAAAAGTTTCTCGAACCGTCGTTGGAGTAATGACATACTCTGTTTCCTCATATGTGAAAATAATGGACGGAGTCCCATTCTCTTCTCCATCATCATAAGTAGCTCTCTGCCAGAAAGTAACAATCTGTGCAGCAGAGAGATTTGTTGGTTCGATTAGGGCTGTTCCAATCTCCGAATCCCGCAAGAAGTTTTGAATTAAATGAAACACCTCAGGAACATTCTCATTATTCAACGGAGCTGCATAGTTGTTAGGTACAAACACTAACCCTTGAGTGGTAAAAGCTTTGGTGGCCATGAGATTAGAAGAAAATATCAGAGAAAAAGATATGTATGAAAGGTGTTTGTGAAAATTTGTAAGTGAAAGAACAAGTAACTTTGAGTGGTTGTGTGCAAAGAGAATAACAGTTTATGTAAAAATGATTAGATTTGTAATTAAAAATTAAAACCCAATCATTTTAAACATTAATACACTCAACCAGTTCCTTGTTTAATGTGTGAGTGGGACACGTGGCACACATGCAATGAAAGTACTTAGCACGTTCAGTAATTGTGGCAATAATTACTGCTACTCTCTCCTTTTTTTAAAAAAAAAAACTTTTAACACTCTAATACTCATTAACAGTTGGCAATTATTTATTTCATTTTTCAAAAACTCTTTTTACCCCAAGTAAGTAAATTGTCTGAAATAAAAAAAAATTACCTTAGAGTACTAGACAAAATTCATCAGTGTTTGTCAATTCTCCAACTTTATTTTCATAACCCTTTCAAAAACTAGACAGTTGTGAATTTATGTGTATGTATAGCAGAGTTTACTAATTCAATATTTAGAGCATCTAATTTTTCATAAAATCCATAAAATAAATCTGTAAACACTGTTTGTACAAACTCTCATAGTAAACACTTAATGTCTGATGAATGCTAAACTCTGTAGTAAATATAGTAACTCTAAACTAACTTATACCCCCTTCTATTTTTTTTTGTTTCTCCAGTAATCAGAGATTGGAACTAGTCACCAAAAATCCTATAATTTTAGCCCTTATCTTTTTTATAAGTTCCTGGGTCTTCCTAGTCTTTGACTAGTCACAAAAATTAGAGAATTTTAGCCATTATTATTTACTAGCAAGTTCCTGGGTCGTCCTAGACACAACATAATCTCAAAGGAGTTCTAACAATCTATTTACACTTGCTTTGGGGGTAGACTAATAACAGAATCTAACTTAACAGAGTTTAATCAAACAGAGTTTAGAAGTCATCAACATCAGAAGTTGGTCATGAGAGGCAATGCACACAGTATTTACAGGCTCAGAGTTTAGGATAGATAAACTAAGAGATGCTATAAATATGGAAACAGTATCATGCTGTGTTAATTTTCTACACAGTCTAAGATCATATCACAAATAACTTAGAGGGATTCATGATTAATTACTGAGAATCATAATCATGATTAATAATAATAACTTAGGGGTTGTGCTAAATAATAATTAAATTTGAATCGCAAGCGCACAATTCGTTTCGTTGTAATTTTTAATTGATTCGTTCCACAGGGACTATTTTATTTTCGCAATCCTTAATTTTCAACTTAATCGAATTAGGACAATTGGATTTTGGAGAAATTTGGATTTTACTAATTAATTCCTAATTTTAAACTCTAATTTATTCTAATTATTCTAAAAATTCTAAGTTCGAATTAAAACTAAAATTTATTCTAAGAAATTATTTACAAAAATTTTAGAAAAAATTAACATAAAATATAAATTCACAAGCCAGTAACTCCATCAACACAAGAATTTCATTTCGATTCAATTCCAACTTAATCACGATAATATTAAATTTAGATGAACTCACACAACAAACACCAAAACAATATTAAATGTGACATGTACTGGACTATTGAAATAAACGAAAATTAGACAAATTGACTCGTTAACGCAGCAACAACGAAAACAAGAAAAGAAATGACTAAAGATTTTAACATTAGAAACAACTCGACACCTATGGACTGGAAGCAAAAACAGAAAGAAAAAAAAATTCAACTCAAACTATAACTAAAACGAACACAGCCACAAGACTACTCAGCGAAAAACCAAACTTTTCGGAAAACAAGCTATTCAGACTATAAAACTCAGCAATTCAGAACTTGCCTTCAAAAACTCAACCATTTCACAAACTAAAACACGAGAATAACCACAAATCCCATTACCCATTACATTCTTCAACAACTCGAAACCAAGCACGGAAACGAAACACAAACAGTTAACAAACTCGTAAACGTTTCACAGAAATACACCCATGAACCCGAATTAACTTAGCATCACCCGAACAATCTACGCAAGAACTCAGTGAAACCAACTAATCATAAACTCAACAGCGAACGTAACACTACAACAAAACTCAGAAACCATTAATTATCTACAAAGCACCACTCGGAAAATCAACGACGATGAACAACTCGTACTTCGAACTGAAGAGATCATCTAATTGTAAACATCCATTAAAACAATTCAGTAACACTTCAATATCAAATAAACGCGGTACAATTTGAAATCGAAACAAAAAGTGGGTGTCAAGAAACAGGAATTCAGCGGGAAAAAAAAAACTCGGACAAATCGGAAAAAGAAAATAAGAAAAGGGAGATGGGGGGTTTGGAGGTCTCGAATGGAATTGAAGAAAGAGGATGGGTGTGATTTGCAGAGAAGGAAGAAGGAAGATAAAAAAAAACAAAAACAAACAAAAACAAAAGGGAAGTGAATGTTTGCGTGAAAAGAGAATAGAGAGAGTTGGGTTCGATCAAAAAGAAAGACACAGGGGAGACTGGGTTAACAAGAAAGAGAGAAAAGGAGGAGGGGATCGAAGGAAAATAAAAAAATAATGAAGAAGAGTGATTGATCTGGGTTTTAAAACAAAGAGGGGAGGCTTCGAATTTTAACACTAATAAAACAGAGAAATAAGTACTGATTGTTTATAAAACTAAATTTTTTTTATTGTTTTTTTATTTAAATACGAAAATAAAGAAAGTAATTACGAAATTAAAAACAATTATTCTAAGGAAATTGGAATGAGAATTAAATGGCCCACAATAAAATTGAGATTTAAAGGGGCAAAATTACGAATTACGAACAAGAAATTAAATTTCGTTAATTTCAACCCATAGTGGTTAGCTTTCGCTACTTTGTCCACTACTTGGATTTACGAAAATAACGAAACAAGGAAACAATAACGAAAGAGCAAGACAAGAAGTAAAGAAAATAAAAATTGCATTAATTATAATAGGAGTGTTTACAAGATTTGAAACTAAGAAAATACAAGAAATTAAAACTACCCTAAAATCTAAGTTACTAAATACAAGGGGGTGAGGGGGTATTTATAGGATAGAAATTAGGGTTAAGGGGGGTGTTGGGTAAATCCCCACCATACATTTGGGTTGTGTGGTGGTGAAATCCTAGCCATCTATTTGTTTCCTTCCCCCTTAAGCTTTGAAGAGTTGATCTTGGCCATACACTTTGCTAATGTGTTGGGATGATCTCCACCTTCCACTTGTCTTGAAATATTCTTTTTGCTCCAAGCTCCTAATTCTTTTCCTTCTTTCATTTTTGGTCCATTTTCTTCCTCTTTTTCCCTTCCTTGCACTTTATTTATTTATTTTGCCATTTCTTTATTTATTTACGAATTTCCTGAAATGCAAAAAAATAATTTATTAAAACACGAGTTCAAGCAATAAATAGGTAAATAAAATATGCAAAAATATGCACTTATCAAATGTCCCCATACCTATCTTTTGCTCGTCCTCGAGTAAAACAAAAAGAAAAATAAAATCTAGATAAAAAGTCCTACACTCCTTTTCGTAGGTGTGACGGTTGCATTTGGCATATGCAACAAGCACTTTAAACCCCTAGGCAGCCCCAGTGGACGAGTGAGGTCTCGTGAGGGCCTATAGTGAATGTACCCACAAAATCCATCTAGTTTGTATAAAAGATCACATGGCAATGCACACCACACATACATGTCCTCTCATGACACATCAACTTAAGAATCAAAATGAATTTGCAAAGTCTTGGTGTGGAAAGTGCAAGGATTCACATAGTCTACTCAAAGAACCATGCAAGATTGATCACAAGTTCATGTCAAGTGCAAAAATTATTGGTAACCATGCTAAGTCTACAAGAGCACACTTTAGAGTCAAAACTTGAGATCTCATATGCAAAACAAGCAATACCTCACATTTCACTCACAAAAGAATATTCACTCAAGAACAAGGGTAAGTGTATCACTCAATTCCAACAAAATCAAATGCATGCTTGACACTTGGTATCATCCCAACTTAAATCACAACACACATTAATAATGACAATCAAAAGGTCTTTATTGGGGTTGTAATGGGGCTAGGGACAAGGTATGTTAAGAAAGGCCAAAATAAGGTGAAGTGTCAAAAGCTAGTAGTAACCATGAATATCATGCACAACACCAAACTTCCTCCCCACACAATTTATTTTTATTTTCAACAAAAAGCCTTGAATAGTCGAATGAAGGAGGATTACAAAAACATAAGTATGCTCTCATATGTATTTTTTTCATTTTTTTTCTTTTTTAATTTTTTTTTTCTATTTTTCTTTTCTTTCTTTCTCTGTTTTTTTTCATAAAGTAAAATGATAAATGTAACAATAATCCTCCTTTATATTTAATTTTGAAAATCGACCATCAAGGTAACAACAAATATTTCCACAAAAGTTATGAACAAAAGTAAACCCTATTTCACACCCCTTATTGCTCCCTTAAGTTCCTACTAGCATTTGACAAAATGGGATCAAGAATACGTAAGGTTAAACAAGAAAAAGGTCTTAGGAGAGTAATGTGGTGTGTCACCGAAAGAATAAGATTAAGCTCAAAGGGTTAACTAATTGATCACATAAGCATGGTGTGGATATTTTGGAAATATAGGTTATTCCTAAGTGCCTTTATCATTTTATCATCAATTAATGTCATGTATTTCAAGAAGGAACTCAAACAAGTGCTAGCGATGCAAATGACAAGTGGACACTCAAGCAAACGAATATAAATGCAAAAGATGTGCATATAGGCTCAAAATCTCACTTGGTGTAGTAAAACATAATCAACCTCAAGAAATGGTATCCTCAATGCACCTACTTGTACTCAAAGCATGAAGACCAAATCATCTTACACCTAATCATGACCTTCTAATTTCATGCACAATTCAAATAAGTCTACTAGCTTCACCTTGCTAGTGTAAGTGTGTGAACAAGAACTTTAGCAAATCACTTCTCAATCAAAAGCTAAAGGATCATAAGATTATCATAGCATGCAAGGGTGTATCAAGCAACTAGCAATCGATTAACAAGACTAGAATACGAAAAGAACTCTTTTTGTGATTTTTTCATTTTTTTTTGGATTTTCTGATTTTAATATTTACATTAAAAACCCTCCCCCATACCTAAATCATGCATTGTCCTCAATGTATGCAAATGCAAGAGAAATGAGAAAGGATAAAGAAATGCAAAAGAAATGAAAAAGGAGAAAGTTGAGGAAATACCTGATAAGGGATGACGGAGACTGAAAACTTCTAAAAATTACGAAAGAAAACAACTCACACATGTACACAATTCCTCCCCCATACCTGAATTTCACGAGGGGAGGCAAAGGAATAAAACTGAATTAGCCGTTGGAGCTCTAACACCTTAGTGACTTTTGCAAGAAGACAAAAATATTCTTTCAGAGTAAAAGCATTGTAACCACTAGTGTTTTCCACAGACCAAAGTAAGGCTTCTTTATGTTGTTTAAGCAGATTAATTAATTGGATTTCTTGGTCCGGGTTTAAATCACTATTGATAACAGCAGCGAGAAGTTTGTCTTTTTGCAAGAAAATGTGATCGAAGGTGGAGGGGTGTGTTAATAAATCAAGTGGAGGTGGCTCACCAACGGGAGTTGTAACAATGGTACTAGAGTTGAAATGGTCAGTATTAGGTTCAGCTTCCCATTTAGAACAAATGTGATTTAAAGCCCCTAACAACTCATCGAAAGTAGGTGGTTCACCGACGGGAATTTTAACAATGGTCTCAACACGAACATCTTCGGGTGGTGTCTCCCACGGGGAACAAATGTCGTCCAACTCCCTCAACATCTCCTCCGAGGTCATATCTCTTAGCGAATCAACATACTCTTGGTTAGACTCATGGTTGACTTTGAAATCCTCTTTGAGAAGAGACTCAATCTCACTATCCTCGAAGCTAGACCATGTGACAAACTTGTTAACCACATTGACTCCTATTGGTCGCTCAAAAAGGTCGTTGGGTTCTTTTCCGACGTTGAAAAGGTTAAGGTCAATGGTCATGTTACCGAAAGTGAGTTTCATCGAACCATTCCTACAATTAATCAAGGCATTAGATGTAGCAAGAAAAGGTCGTCCTAGAATGATAGGAATTTGGTTCTTAGGATTTGTGACGGGTTGAGTCTCGAGGACAACAAAGTCAACCGGGAAGATAAAATCACCAATTTTAATCAAGACATCTTTAATTAATCCCTTGGGCATTTTTATAGAACGATCGGCAAGTTGAAGTGTCATATTTGTCTTTTTGAGCTCGCCTAAGCCTAGGGCTTGATAAACGGAAAATGGAAGCAAGTTCACACTAGCGCCTAAGCCAAGTAAAGCCTTGTCCACAAAAGTATTACCTATGACACATGAAATAGTTGGACACCCGGGGTCCTTGTACTTCACGGGAATTTGGTTGGAAAGAATTGAGCTCACTTGGGACGTCAAGAAGGCTTTCTTAGGGACTTGGGTGGTTCGTTTATGAGTACACAACTCTTTAAGACATTTCGCATAGGAGGGAACTTGTTGAATCACGTCTAAAAGAGGAATGTTGATCTCGACTTGTTTGAAAACTTCCAAAATCTTTTCTACTTGAGGCGATTGTTTGTTTGAAAGGAGTCTTTGAGGATAAGGAGCTTTAGGTTTAAAGACTCGTTCGCTAGACACATCGGGAATGGAATTGGAAAGTGGAACAACAAACGAAGACTTGTTTGGTGATGATGATGTATGAGTCAATGAAGGCTTGCTAGGTGATGATGATTTGAGAGGAGATTTCGATGACTCGGGAGTGGATTTTGAAGATGAGGGTTCATGTTGTGAAATTGTGGGACTAGATGATTCAAAAATCTCGGGATTTGAAGGATTGAGTTTAGGGTTTTGTTCAACATTTGACTCGTCTTCTTCGTCGGGGGACTCAACTCCAACTTGATTATCAACTTTGTTTCCCGACCTTAAAGAAATGATGGCATTAACATTTTCAGGTGGTCTTTGGTTGAGAGGAAATTTAGGGTTGACCTCAGTTTGACTCGGGAACTTGTTCTTCTCTCGCTCACACATGGCGTTGGTTAATTGACTCACTTGAACCTCTAACTTAGATATGGCTTGAGTACTAGCATTCAAAAGTTGCCTATCTTGAGTCATGGTTTGCATGAAGGTTTGTTGAGATTGAGCCAAATTAGTTGTTGGTTTCAAAAGCGCATCAAGAGTCTTTTCCAAAGAATTAATTCTCTTATCCGACTCGTGAAAGCCGGGAGGGTGGGCGGGTGCTTGATTCGGGGCTTGAATCGAGTTTGGATAAGGAATTTGATTTTGAATCGAGTACGAGTTTTGTTGGGCTTTTGAAAACAAGGAGTTTGAAAAGAAGGTGGCGGAGATTGATAGTTTTGGCCTTGGTTCCACGAGAAATTAGGGTGATTCCTCCAACCGGGATTATAAGTAGGTGCAACCGGATCATTCTTAGGGGTTGGTTGAAACACCGCATTAATTTGATCATAGCCGGGAGAGTTCGAAAAACCTTGATTAAAATTAGAGCACATAGACATATTTGAGGGGGCGTTACTAGTTTCTAAGGCTTCGAGTCCTCTAGTAAGGGTGGCTAACTTGGCATCAGTAGCAATATTGTTTCCAATTGAATGCATACCCCTAGAAGAACTAGATGACTCGTTGGACTTTTGAGGTTCCCTAGTAGACTCCCATAACATAGTCTTCTCGGCTAATTCCTCGAAAAAGGCCCACCCCTCGTCCTCATCTTTCTCCATGAATTTTCCTTGGCACATAGATTCCAACAACGCGGTTGTTGGTCCATCTAAGGCCTCATAAATGATCTTACAAAGCCACCATTTTTCTATTCCGTGGTGGGGGCATTGTGATAGAAGATTTTTAAAACGATCAAAATATTTCCAAAAAGACTCGTTTTCCTTTTGATGAAATTGATTTATTTCGTTTGTAATTCTCGTAGTCTTATGGTTTGGAAAATATTTTTTTAGAAAAATAACCACAAATTCCTCCCACGTGGAAATAGAATTAACGTGTAGACTATACAACCATTTTTTTGCATTTTCTTTTAAAGCGAAGTTGATAAGTCTTAGCCTAATGGAGTCCTCGGAAAGATGTTGGAGTTTTTGCAATGCGCAAACCTCCTCAAATTCATGAAGAAAGAGATACGGGTCCTCACCCTCGCTCCCGTTAAATTTAGGTAACATACTGATGTGGTGAGCTTTAATTTCGAAATTATTACCATTAACGGGAGGAAGGGTGATACACGAAGGTTGGGCGGAACGAGTGGGATAGCAACGGTCCCTAAGAGACATGGCCATGTTTACTACGGGTTCGGAATAATCTAAAGACTCGGAATTAGACGATGAAGAAGTCTCGAAAGATCTCACTAGTCTAGAAGAATTATCCCTAATCCACGTAGTTCGCATAAACCACAAAAGGAAACACGTAGCAAGTAAGTGCGATAAATTAAAACACACAAAAAGAAAGGGTGTAAAATTAAAAGAAAAATCCTAAACCTAGGGTTCCCTAATAAAATAACTAGACCTTGCTCCTAACTTTAAGGGCTACCACAAACTAGGTAAATCAATTTATTCGAACCGGCTTGGCCAGGTAGGTGCAAGCATTGCCAAGAGGCTAAACACCAGCCTAGACACCAAAACCTTAATTGGCCACGTCAGTTTTCGCTTTCCTAGACACCAAAAAGTAGGAATAATTAAAGATTACTTCGTTTCTTAAGCACCTTCCTAAATGAGCACGAAATTCCTAGGGGCAAACGTCTAATTAATTTTATTAAAGGCTAGGTATGCAAAATGAGAGATTAAATTGTTTTTGGGCTAAGGAAAGAGTGGTGAAATCCCTTCCCTTATCTTTTGAGAGGTTTTGCCCTTAATGTTTATTTACAAAATGATGCAACAAACAAAGAGGTATAAAAAAAAACTATAAACATTTATGGATGCTTTAAACTACGTGTTCTAACTAAAGAAAAGAAAGAATTTAACGTACCTTGGGGTCCTCCAGCGATCACCACAATTATAGGTACGAAAAATTTAAAAACAAAAAATAAAATCTAGCATGATGTGCACCTACGTGATGAATGCATGATGCAACAATTATGTATTTACAACTAATTTTTTGGATTTTTGATTTTTCAATTTTTTGTGATTTTTGAATTTTTTGTGTTTTTTTTTCTAAAAATAAAAAGGGCGAAAAGAGTGAGATACGGTTACCGAAGCTCGCTTTCCAAAATATTCCAATTTTTCCACGCTTCTTGAGAAGAGTTCCGAAATCTCACAATTTCCTAAAAAGAACGAAATAAAAATAAGACAAGAAATAAAACTAACTCGAAAAATTAAAAATTAAGGCGCGAAAAATAATTAGTCCCCGACAGCGGCGCCAAAAACTTGTTGTGCTAAATAATAATTAAATTTGAATCGCAAGCGCACAATTCGTTTCGTTGTAATTTTTAATTGATTCGTTGCACAGGGACTATTTTATTTTCGCAATCCCTAATTTTCAACTTAATCGAATTGGAGAAATTTGGATTTTACTAATTAATTCCTAATTTTAAACTCTAATTTATTCTAATTATTCTAAAAATTCTAAGTTCGAATTAAAACTAAAATTTATTCTAAGAAATTATTTACAAAAATTTTAGAAAAATTTAACATAAAATATAAATTCACAAGCCAATAACTCCATCAACACAAGAATTTCATTTCGATTCAATTCCAACTTAATCACGATAATATTAAATTTAGATGAACTCACACAACAAACACCAAAACAATGTTAAATGTGACATGTACTGGACTATTGAAATAAACGAAAATTAGACAAATTGACTCGTTAACGCAGCAACAACGAAAACAAGAAAAGAAATGACTAAAGATTTTAACATTAGAAACAACTCGACACCTATGGACTGGCAGCAAAAACAGAAAGAAAAAAAAAATTCAACTCAAACTATAACTAAAACGAACACAGCCACAAGACTACTCAGCGAAAAACCAAACTTTTCGGAAAACAAGCTATTCAGACTACAAAACTCAGCAATTCAGAACTTGCCTTCAAAAACTCAACCATTTCACAAACTAAAACACGAGAATAACCACAAATCCCATTACCCATTACATTCTTCAACAACTCAAAACCAAGCACGGAAACGAAACACAAACAGTTAACAAACTCGTAAACGTTTCACAGAAATACACCCATGAATCCGAATTAACTTAGCATCACCCGAACAATCTACGTAAGAACTCAGTGAAACCAACTAATCATAAACTCAACAGCGAAAGTAACACTACAACAAAACTCAGAAACCATTAATTATCTACAAAGCACCACTCGGAAAATCAACGACGATGAACAACTCGTACTTCGAACTAAAGAGATCAGCTAATTGTAAACATCAATTAAAACAATTCAGTAACACTGCAATATCAAATAAACGCGGTACAATTTGAAATCGAAACAAAAAGTGGGTGTCAAGAAATAGGAATTCAGAGGGAAAAAAAACTCGGACAAATCGGAAAAAGAAAATAAGAAAAGGGAGATGGGGGGTTTGGAGGTCTCGAATGGAATTGAAGAAAGAGGATGGGTGTGATTTGCAGAGAAGGAAGAAGGAAGATAAAAAAAAAACAAAAAGAAACAAAAACAAAAACAAAAGGGAAGTGATTGTTTGCGTGAAAAGAGAATAGAGAGAGTTTGGTTCGATCAAAAAGAAAGACACAGGGGAGACTGGGTTAACAAGAAAGAGAGAAAAGGAGGAGGGGATCGAAGGAAAATAAAAAAAATAATGAAGAAGAGTGATTGATCTGGGTTTTAAAATAAACAGGGGAGGCTTCGAATTTTAACACTAATAAAACAGAGAAATAAGTACTGATTGTTTATAAAACTAAATTTTTTTTGTTGTTTTTTTATTTAAATACGAAAATAAAGAAATTAATTACGAAATTAAAAACAATTATTCTAAGGAAATTGGAATGAGAATTAAATGGCCCACAATAAAATTGAGATTTAAAGGGACAAAATTACGAATTACGAACAAGAAATTAAATTTCGTTAATTTCAACCCATAGTGGTTAGCTTTCGCTACTTTGTCCACTACTTGGATTTACGAAAATAACGAAACAAGGCAACAATAACGAAAGAGCAAGACAAGAATTAAAGAAAATAAAAATTGCATTAATTATAATAGGAGTGTTTACAAGATTTGAAACTAAGAAAATACAAGAAATTAAAACTACCCTAAAATCTAAGTTACTAAATACAAGGGGGGTGAGGGGGTATTTATAGGATAGAAATTAGGGTTAAGGGGGGTGTTGGGTAAATCCCCACCATACATTTGGGTTGTGTGGTGGTGAAATCATAGCCATCTATTTGTTTCCTTCCCCCTTAAGCTTTGAAGAGTTGATCTTGGCCATACACTTTTCTAATGTGTTGGGATGATCTCCACCTTCCACTTGTCTTGAAATATTCCTTTTGCTCCAAGCTCCTAATTCTTTTCCTTCTTTCATTTTTGGTCCTTTTTCTTCCTCTTTTTCCCTTCCTTGCACTTTATTTATTTATTTTGCCATTTCTTTATTTATTTACGAATTTCCTGAAATGCAACAAAATAATTTATTAAAATACGAGTTCAAGCAATAAATAGGTAAATAAAATATGCAAAAATATGCACTTATCAAATCATGCTTCATACAGATTTCTTCATCGGTATTTATGTTCAAACAATAACATTATCAGAGTTTATCAGAGTTTATCCAACATTTCAACAGTGTGAGACCTACAGAGTATTCTAACAGTTGTATTACCACATCAAGGCATCTAATCATAGAAACATGAGCAACATAGTAAGGTTTGAGTCGAACCAGTATCTCTAGTCGAAACCAGAGATCATTCCTAGTTCATTTACCAGCCTTGTAAATGTAGCTTCACTCAATGGCCTGGTGAAGATGTCTGCAAGCTGTTTTTCTGTAGACACAGAATGAAGCTCAATATTTCCTTCCCCTACATGTTCTCTGATAAAATGGTACCTTATGCTGATGTGCTTGGTCATTGAATGCTGTACTGGATTACCTATCATAGCAATAGCACTTTGATTATCACAGAAAATAGGTATTGTACTGTACCTTAATCCATAATCCAGTAATTGATTCTTCATCCACAGAATCTGTGCACAACAGCTGTAACACCCCCAGATCCGGGGTCCGGGATCCGATCGTTACGGTCTCCAATTCTGTCCACAACACTTGAACTTACCTCAACATAAAATAAATTACATCTTTATGATCCAACACAACAATTTAAAACACACCCGTTATAGTCCTAGAGATGAAATAAATTACATCTTTATGATCCAACACAACAATTTAAAACACACCCGTTATAGTCCCAGAGATGAAATAAGAGTAACAACCAAATTTTATTAAACACATTATGAGTTCTTACAACCCAAAAGAGTTACAATATGAATACATACTCTTTGCCATCCATTTGCATAAATCATACTAGACCATATACTTGGTACTGAAAGAATGAATCTATCCTACCAATAGCTTCTTCTTCAGGTCTGGTAGTCTCATCGTCCTCGCCCGCGTCGAGTGCACCTTGTACGAGTCATCTGGTCTAGCTTTTGTTGTGATATAATAATAAAGCAAGGGTGAGCAATAGCCCACCAACAGTAATATATAACTGAATGATAATATATAACAGTTCAAAAGTATCTTTCAAACCATATGCCATGCATTTACGGGAATGATACCAGAATAACATGAACGATGAAGTTACGAGGTAACTCAAAATGCATATATAGGTGGGAATATCTGCTATGTCAAAGATAAGCCAGATATTATCATTTATCATAAAAGAGGAACTTGCAAAGAAAATATTACAATTCCAGTTATTAACATTTTTCGAAGTCCTACAACCTGAAAGAAGTCTCTTCGATATGTGTTGCGGAAGACACCGTCAACCTGAAAGAAGTCTCTTCGATACGTGTTGCAGGGAATTCCCAATTTGGGAGATGAACCAATACTGGAGTTATCACGCGCCAGCTGTCCCACTCCCTGATGAACAGTCGGGGATGGTACAGCCCAATATAGTTTACTACCGGTAGAAGGAAGAACTGGCGGCTCCACTTGTAGATTGCCTTTAATAGTAACTCCCTGGCCAATGGTTAGGCCTTGTGATGGACCGCGCGACTCGACCTCTTACACACGACTCCTAGTTCGAATAAATCCACAGCATTGAAACCTAGAGTTTGTCCTCCCTTCCCCAAGTGAAATACTTGTTGATAAGACTCCACAAAGTAGTCGTATCTAGTTGGAAAGGACAATTCACCAACATTTCCCAAGCTTTTGCTTGTTAATGGATATCAACTTGTCCCAACAATCTTACCCCTCGAATGATGAGAAGGTACACACAGACTTAATGAGTCCATAGCAACCAAGTTGCGAGTGAAAAGGATAAATTATGGCCGGGAAGTCAACAAGATAAATAACCTTGCTCAAGTAGGTTCCCCTATAATATGGAAATCTGAGCGAGCATTTAAATCCTTTTAAGATAGATTTAAATGAAAAATAAAAGAGTTGGGAACCTTTCCTTGATAAAATAATCGTAAAAAGACTCCGAAATATTTTACATAATATTTGGAGGTGAAAGATAATCTCCAAAAATATAAATCATTTTAAAAAGAATTTAAGAGAATTAAATAATAATCTGTCGTTGGAATCCCTCCGGGTTTCCACGACTATCTATTTCTCAAAATACCGACTCCTGATCTATATTTAAGAATGAATATCATATGCCCTTTGCTAAGGGTCTTACCAAAACAATCCGGCTTATAACTGATAATTCGTATTTAGTCTATAAGCCAATATCAATTCAGGGAACAGGTATCATAATATAATTTGACAATAGGCATGCATGCTATGGCATATGTAAAATGGTAATCACATATATATATTATCACAACAAGAGGTTCAAAGTTTTGAACACTTGCCTGGTAATCGGGTGTGGGTGGAGATAGCGTGTCCTGGGTCTCCTCGATGATCTATAAACAATCACAACATTCGAGATTAACCACTTAACACCTTTTAAAAGTGTAGGTATAAACTTCACTTAAATCGAAACACGTTTTCGAATTATCTCGTTATACACTTTTTAGTGTAACTCTTTTTATTACCGCTACGATCCGACATTTGTTCGCTATTACGACATGTCATCATACCCACACTCAGTATATACTTAAGTCTTATAAGTTCTAAAGTCGATCGATTATGAACCGAGATTATACCTCGAGTTTTATCGTTCGTTTTCTAAGTGTTTTACCAAAGTTATAACCAAGCGGGTTTTCAGGGGTTCGTTCGCGTGTAACTTCGATTCAAACATTTTTATACAATCGGAAAACGATCCGTTTGACATGTGGTTTTCTTTCATACCTTCCTTATGACCTCTAGTATTTATATACCAAGATTTGCCACTGAGTAACATGCTTTACGAGGGTTCAATTGAAGTTACGAACTTTTACTTACGGTTCCGAACCGTTTTTAGTAAATTGACCATAACTCCTAAACCGTAAGTCGGAATGTTTTGATTCTTTCTCCAAAACGATCTATGGATCGAGATCTACAAGGGCATGTCATTTATTCATCAAGGCCAGAAACTCATCCTAACTGTTATGCACGGTTTTCTAGAGGTTAACAAAAATCGGGCATTACGACGGCTATAAATCGGACGTTTCCAAATTGTTACAACAATCACCAAGCCACACCGGGCATACATACATCTTATACACATGATTCTCATCTCAACAAGTCCAGAAATATCATACTTCACCATCATATTCATTATATCTCTTAGATCAATAAAGCTAATTACATAATCATGCTTATAATACACCATTTCATAACTAATCTCAAAATCATCCAATAATCATCAAAACTTAAACTAAGAGCTAGGGTTTCTTGAGATGATTACCTTCCTTGGAGTATGTACTAGCCTTACTAATCTTGATCTAGTCCTTGTATAGCCTTAACAAAGCTTGGATCAACCAAAGAAAACAAGAAATCAAAGATTAGTTCTTGGAAGTTACTATTCACCCTAAACTTGTAAAAATCATAGAAAATTGAAAAATAGGAATTTAGCTCTCAAATTTTTACCACATCTTGGGCTCTTCATAAGCTTTTTTTAAGTCCTAGATCATCAGATATGAAGCTTCCTAGCCAGGGTTTTTAGCCCTCTTTTTCTGCTGGACAGAAACTGGGCAGATTTGTTTCCCCAACTTTGAGCATGGATTTGACTAGGCTATACTACTTTGTTGGCCATGAAATTTTGAGCGAATATTACCCATGGAGTGGAGAGGCTATGGTTAAAATTTTGTGATTTTATCATGGATAGAAATGGAGATATGAATTTTTCTTTCATAGTGGTTCTTGCTGGGCAGGTTTAAGAAAATAGAGAGAATAGAGTTGTTTGGCTTGCTTCACTTTGCTCTCTTCTATTTTGTGTGAATTATTGCTTGGTTTAGAAAATATCTTGTATAAATTGGCTTTAATAAAGTGACTATGTCATTGCATGCATCACTTGAGCCATGTGTTAAGATCTTGTGGTGTTGATGAGGTATTAAGGCTTACTAAGTAGTTTGATCTCTAATGTTACTTGTAACACCCCCAGATCCGGGGTCAGGGATCTGGTGGTTACGGTCTTACATCCATTCATAATACTTGACTTGAGTCCACAATAAATAAATCTCATGCTGTGACCCCACAATAATATCCACTCACACACACAACAGTTATAGTCCCAGAGATGAAATTGAAACAAGTCTATAATATCAGAGTTTACGAATAAAAGTTATTACAAGCCAAATGATATGTTTAAAGGTTTTGCCATTGATTAACGTTAATGTTACATATAAATAGACTGATAAACAAAAGCTGCCTATCTATGCTACCTCAGCAATGGCAGCAAGGACATCAGCGGGTAGTCCTCGAACGGCGGTAACCTGCTTGCGCCGAGTGCGCCTAGCGCGGGCCATCTGTCCTAGCCGTTGTTGTGATAATATGAACAAAGCAAGGGTGAGCGAAAGCCCACCAACAATAATATAACTGAACAGTGATACATATATACGACAGTTCAAAATATCCTTTGAAATCATATGCCATGCATTGATGAAGTTATTGCCAGTATAATATAAAGGATGAAGTTACCAGGTAACTCAAAGTATTTGTTTGTAGAAATATCTGCTACATCAAAAGTAAGCGAGATATTCTCATTGTCATTAAAAGAGGAACTTGCATGAAAAGATTGCAATTCCGGTTATGAACACTTTTCCAGCTCTGCCAACAGTAATCATGTTGCAGGAAATAAATAAGTTTGGATGATGAACCAATGATGGAGTATTCACCGCGCCCGCTGTTCCAATCTTGATGATCAGTCGAGATCGTACAACTCAAATTAGATTTACTACCGGTAGAAGGAAGAACTGACGGCTTTACTTGTATACCGCCTTACTAGCTCTCCCCGGCCAACGGTTGGGCCAAAGGGGATGGACCGGCGCTACTCGGCCTCTTACACGACTCCTAGTTCAAATAGAATTCATGATTCTGAATGTAACGTTCGTCCCCCTTTCCCCAAGTATAATACTTGTTGATAAGACTCTACAAAGTAGTCGTATCTAGTTGGAAAGGAAAATTCACCAATAACTTCCAAGCTATTGCTTGGTAACGAATATCAACTTGTTCCAACAATCTTACCCCTCGAAAGATGAGAAGGTAAACAACGACTTAATAAGTCAATAGCACCCGAGTTGCGAGTGAAGAGAATACTTTATGACCGGGAAGTCGACAAGATAAATAACATTTTCCAAGTAAGGTTCCCTTATTATTAGGGAGATAGACTCAAAGAAGAATGATGTCTGAGAACCTTTCTTGATATAAGATTAATAATAATATGACTCCGAAATATTTTTCGTAATAATCGAAGAAGATAGCCCTTATTGAGGTTATTCTAAGTATGGAATAAATATTCAGAGAATATTTATTGAATTAAAAATATTTAAAGAATATTTAGGAATATGAAAGAATATCTTTAATCAGAGTATTTTTCAAAATAATCCATGAAGAAATATCAGGAGAATATTTATTGAATAAATATTTAAATGAATATTCAAAATAATATTCATTAATTAATAAGACCTGAAGGGAATATTTAAGACAATATTCATAATTAATTAGGAATTTAAATGAATATTCAAAGAGTAATATTCATTTAATGAATAATATTCTAAATGAATATCAAGTAATATTCATTTAGTAATCCAAGCTTTAAAGGAATATTTGAGATAATATTCGATAAATAAATCAAGCTTCAGATGAATATTAAAATAATATTCATCAAGTAATTAATATCCTAAATGAATATTCAAAAGTAATATTTATTTAATAAAATAATATTCTAAATGAATATCCAAATAATATTCATTTAGTAGTCTCATCTTTAGAAGAATATTCGAAATAATAATCGATAAATAATTCGACTCTGAATGAATATTATAAAATATTATTCGTCGAATAGTTACGTTCAAATAATTATTTGAAGTAAGGGTCGTTAAATAAATAATCTCAAACGAATATTCAAATAATATTCGTCGCCCGAATAATGGAAAATATTTACTTAGATATTTTCTTTCGAGGTAATCTCGATATGTCAAGAAATATTGACTCCCGGTCTATATTTGATGAATAAGATGTATACACCCTTCTCTGAGGGTCTTACAATAACCGGCTTATAATTGATACGATAGCTATCTAATTTATAAGCCAATAACAATCAGGGAACAAGCATAATGATATAACTTGAAAATAGGCATGCATGCTATGGCATATTATAACAGAAAACATACATATATATTCAATCACAACAACAGCCTAAAAGAAGGGGATTGAAACTTGTCTGGTAGTCGAGTACGGTAAGGGGTAGTGGTAGCGGGTCCCGGGTCAGCTTGGTGATCTATAAATAGCCAAGACATTCGGGATTAATCACTTAAAACTTTAAAGGTTAAGTTATACTTAAATCGAAACACGTTCTCGAGTTATCTCGTTATACCCCTTTTAGTGTATTTCTTTTATCATCGATCCGACCCGACATTCGTTCGTTAATACGACACGTCACTGTACTTATACTTGGCATATACTTAAGTCATATAAGTCTGAAAGTCGATCGTTATGAACCAATATTATACTCCGAGTTTTATCGCTCATTTTCTAAGTGTTTTAACGAAGTTATAAACGAGTCGTCTTTTAGGGGTTCGTTTGCGTTTAATCTCGATTCGAATATTTTTAATAAATCGAAAAACGATCCTTTTGACATACGGTTTTCTCTCACGCCTTCCTTTTTACCTCTAGTATTTATTTACCAAGATTCGTCATGACTTTACGTATTTTATCGGGGTTCAATTTTAAGTACGAATACTTGTTTACGGCTCCGAACCACTTTTATGAATTTTATCGTAACTCCTAAACCGTAAGTCCGTTTCACGTGATCTTTATATCAAAACGAAGCTTATAACATAAGTTATCCTAACTTGGCAGAAAAGTTTCTGGACAGTAGGGCCTTGATGTGAAAAATGGCATACAAAACATGATATTGTAAAATCGGGCATTATAACGGCTATGTTTACGCGATTTCCAAAGTTTTTACACTTTATCTCGATCTAACAAAGATTAATCCAACCACACAAACACATGATAATCATCATGACTAGTCTATCAACAACTCATCTTAACCATTACATGGTTCATAAACCAAATCATAATCATAACAACTACTAACATGGATCTAAACTTATAATAACATACTAATCACTAAATCATCCATAAATCTCATAAGATCTTAAAATAACACCAAGGGTTTTCAGGTATTATACCTTCCTTGGTGTGTCTAGGAGTCTAACAAGCCTTGATCTAGTCCTTGGATCACCTTAATATAGCTTAGAGCAACAAAGAAAACCAAGAAAACAAAGTTAGTTTCTAAGGGTTACTATTCATCATCACTTTTGTAAAAATCATAGAATATAGAAAAATAAGAGTTTGTCTCTCAAATTTTTACCACATCTTGGCCTCTTCATAAGATTTGTTTTGAGTCCTAGATCATCAGATTTGAAGCTTCCTAGCTAGGGTTTTCAGCCCCCTTTCTCCTCTGGACAGAAACTGTCAAGCACAGATCAGTTTGGCTTCTTCAACTTTGAGCATGGATTTGACTAGGCTATGCTACTTTGTTGGACATGACATTTTGAGCGAATATTACCCATAGAGTGGAGAGGCTATGGTTAAAATTTGGTGATTTTATCATGGATAGAAATGGATATATGAATTTGTCTTTGGAGAGTGTTTCTGCTGGACAGTTTGAGAGAATGAGAGGAATGGAGTTTGTTTTGCTTGCTTTGATCTCATCCTTGTCCAAAATGCATTATTGATGATAATATCTAGCATAAAGCTACTTTATTAAAGTGCTTTGCTCATATATGATGCAATCCAATGGACAAGTGTTGTGATTTTGTGGTGGAAAGGTGTCATGCAAGCTAACTAAGTGATTTGGTTTCTAAAGATGCTAGTTACTTTGTAACTACTTAGTTACTTGATCTTATCTATTTGAACATGCATGTATCTTGGCTCTCTACTTGTCTCTTTGTCCGGTTATTACTTAATTTGATTGATCGTTCGGAGGAATAACTCATTCGTTTCTAGTTAGGGTTTTACCGGAAACCGTCTTAATATTTATACTATCATCCTCCATTCTCTTTAATAATTCTTGAACCTATTTTCCTTAAATCTCTTCAATAATTCCTTAAGTCTTTCAGTGTCCAAGGAAATCTCGGGGAAAATAAAAGTGCTATTTTTCAGAATCCGACAGCTTTTACATACACTTTTTTTACCCCTGGATCACTAATACGAACTCAGAATTTCGTTCCGAATACTTCTGTATAGTGTCGTCTCATATTATTCTATACTCCCACCAAAACACTATTCATTCTTTATTCTTTACTTATTCCCTTAGGGTTGTACAATTGTCCGTATTCTCTTTCGATCGTCCCTTAACCTTTTTACGGAACTACTGGATTAATTGTTATCGATCTGGATGACATGAGAATATTCTCCTGCTTGGAATTGCCATATCTTATTCCTTTAGGAGATAGATTATTCTTACCTATGTTGTCACCCTTTAGCATTCTTCAAGACATAGAAATAATAAAGTCGAATTCCATTCATTCTTTTAAAACATCAACTATTACATTGTAGCCGTAGCCACTATTCATTCTTACATCATTAAATAAATAAAAGTTTTAATTCTACCCAAAATTTGGGTTCTTACAGTCTCCCCTCCTTAAAAGGATTCCGTCCCGGAATCAGGTAGAAGGCAATTGAGTACTTGTTGGTTATTTCACTTTCCAATTTCCCAGTCAATCCTTAATCAATCCCAATCCTTTTTCAGCACATCTTACTAGTGCTACAATACATCCTTTTTTTTCTTTTTCATTAATCTCTACTACTTTTCGTACAACACACTATTCAGGTTATGCTCTTACCCAGTCATATACTATTTTCCTTATTGGTTTCTGTGGTGACTTCGGTATCACTATCGCGTTACGAATTCGGAGATAACCTCACTCGTAATTATGCATTTTCTGATCGCTTTAATCTTCACAATCTCGATCAATATAGAGAAGTGGAAAGATTTATTGAGAGATCACTATGATCAATTGAACATTTGTTATATTGCATAGTTAGTACAGAAGGGGGCCAGCCTTTAGTACTTGACAAGCAATTAAACAAGTTATGGTATTCTACTTGGACTTCTATCACATAGACAGATAGTCACGTAGCAGTACCTCCCCTCCTTAAAGGGTTGTTCTTCTCAATTCATAAAGAAGATGAATAAGAGAGAAGAAAAGAAAAGAATTCTAAAGGATTATAGAAAGTTTTCATGATTGTAAAATATCATACTCAGAATTTACCTCTGAACTATAGAGGTTCATTAAGGAAGAAATTAATCATAATTATATCCAATACTATTTGATCGTAACCTCACGTGTCAACATATCTTGTTGCTTTGTCCACTATTCTCTGGACCTGTACCCTGGTTCCACCTTAGCAACACTTACTTTTGGAAAATCTTTGAACCTTTCAGGTTAAATCTTAGTTTCTCACTTGACACCATTGTTACTGACATTCCATGTCACGCTACTAGCTTTTTCATATCTATAATATTAACACTATCAGGTTGTCATCCCGAGAATTCATCGGAAAACCCATTTATTAATCCATTCCTAACATTCCTTGCTTCCTATTTCGTAGTTGCTTTCCCCGTCTTTTCTTTATCAATCACATCCTTCTTATTATCTGATTCTTATTTACTTCTGTTATTTACTTCCACCTTCATCTCTTTATTGAGACATCTTTTGCACTTGGCACCTCCTTATTGGTATCCCGTCACATTTACTCTATAATCATCACATTATTTCAAATTTAAAACCTCCGAAATGAATCTGGCCAATTTCTTTAGCTTAGATCCAATATAATCTACTTCTGTCAACTTGTTTCTCATCACTTATTCTTTTCTACCCGCGGTTTTTCACAGGTTGTCTTTCGTAAGTCAGACCAGGTCGTACACCTACCTGCTCGCACTCTTATCATCTGTTGAGCATCTGCATTTTACTGGTGTAGCTTTGCCACATGAAACACGTTACTACCATGCTATAAGCTTTGGGGGTAAAATTGGCTCGAATGCCACCTTCTGAACACTTTTAAACTCTCAGGTGGCCTAATAAGTCTCGGGCTCAACTGCCCTTCTCTCTAAGTCTCATTAATTCTTTCCACGGGAATACATTTAGCATCATGAATCATCTAGCTCATATTCTCTATCTTGTTTGCGCAGAAGTACACTAACACAAACTTGCTTGTCATTCATCAACATGCCACTTAGCTCATTAATAGCAGCACTTTCTTTATCTTTACGTTGTCATCTACTTTCTTAGAAGAATCACCATCGATTGTTGTTTACGTAATCCGTTAATAGCTAACCTTACGGGTTACAAATCCTTTAGGGAGACAAAGTAATCACTATTCCTTATCCCTAAGGAACACTTCCTGAACTTAATGTAGATATTACATGAAGTAGATAAAATTGCAGAAGAGTTTCAAGCATCGCAGCTAGGTCCGGTTGATGAAACTATCACTCATGCAGCTTCCATAAAAGACTGGAAACTTAACGGTTTACTTCGTCAATTTTGTATCATGGTCCTGGTTTGCCTCAAAACGGGACCTTCTAAGGTACGTAATATGCTTAAGACTCCATCAGGAATCGAATCTTTACTTAAACTATTATTACCTTCGATTCTTGCACAATCATAAAAAGGAATGTGAATTCCTCCACTCCGATATGACCTTCAAGGTCTTTCCAAATATCATTTTGTTTCTTCGGTATGAACATTTGTAATTATTCCTTTATACTTAGACTGTCGGCCACCTCATTGGCCTTTCCTGATAATAATAATTCCTTGTAATCCATGTTTTCTGGATACATTCCAACTCAAATTTTTCTACCTCATTCCCATCACTGTTGGGTGAAAGCATTCTCCCTTAAGCTCTGCTGAAGGAGAAAATATATCTATCAGTCTTCTTTTTTTTTTCCATAAGTCATTGCTTCCACCTACCCGTGGGAACTTTATCACGTTTATTCCCACTCCTACTTAGGATACTTCTTTTCTTAATTCTTTCCTTATCTTAGGATAATCTCAACCTTTATAGGTTCAATCCATACTTTCTCAGGGTTTCATACATGCATCATCTGGTATATTGCTACCGTGTCTTACATCCTCTTCCAAACTTCTAGTTGGAAACTCAGAATATTAACTTTTTCTTGTAATGTTTCTTAGGTCGTCCTCATCATTCCTCCTGTATTTTCTAGGTACAGGGTATATCAAAACGTCATTGATCAATACTCTAATAATTCTATCTATGTTCTTTCCAGAACTCTTTTTAATAATCCTTACCGGTCATTGTTGCCTTAGCAAGTCCAACTCATATCATTTGAATTCATAATGTCGTTATTAGGGTTAATGCCATCCCTTGTGCATTCCCTAGGGTTTGTCTTAATTTATGGATATCCTATCCTTAATTCAACTTCCAAGGAATTCTTGCCTCCTGTACTTGGCAATCAAATCATGTATCCTTAATAAGGGTCTCTTCTCAATCATTCTCATTTGATAATCGATCGGTGGCTTAATGCTAACCTCTTCTTTCAGATAGTTGTCAGCCTATTTGACCTTCCAAAAGACAACGTATGTCTATCTGCTCTCTTACAAAACTTGGTACTGGTAGCAAGGATGTTCTGAAAGATATTGGTCGAGTTGAACGTGAATTTCTTAGTGCTTATCGTTCTTCACAAAGGTACTTGCCTCAGACAAAATTCCTACAGCATACTGTTCAATTTCTGACCATTTCTATACTCTCTTCATATACCTTCATTGTTTACTTTCCTCCGTCATAATATATTCATAGTATTTATAATACCCTAACATCATACATCTCAAGTCATTATACTTCCATTTTTACTCGTAATCTTGGGCAATCATATACACATGAATCACTTTAGTACGGGTGACCCCATTCCAAAAAGTCTAGTAAATTCCCAATCCAAACATGGGTTACAAAGGGTTCAGTAGAAGATTCCTACGATCTCATTAATATTTCCTTTATATCAAAAGCCCTTGCAGTCGGTGCTTACTTAGAAGCAACCCTGCTTTGTCCTTTCATTGCTGGTCTAGTCACTTGATAATCCTTTGTGACTTGGCCTCAACCGACCATACTAAAATAAAAATATATGGTTTTAGGGGTTGGCTAATTAGCATTACTTTTCTAGAAATTGCTGGCATAGTGCCTTCTACTTTGATACCTTTCTACCTTTCCCAAAACTTTACTCCATATAGGTCTTAATCGACTTCTCGGCACCATCTCTGGTCACCTTTCCTCTATTTTTATCTTTTCAACTATTCTTATCACTCCCACGTGCCACGCAAGCTTACCATTCCTGGCATAACAGCCTTTTCACTTAAGTCAATCCCGAAGTTTCTCAGTCCGGCTGGTTTCTTACTTACATTTCCTGTTTTCGTCCAATCTCACTTCATCATTGTATTTCTACAATCAATCGCGATAACCGGGGTCTGTCCACCAACCCATGTAGCGGCTACCTTACCCAATTCATGGGGTTTGCCCTAGTTTCTACTCTCTTCCATGATGTTCTCTGATAATCAGAAAGACAAGGTTTGCCAAAATTCGTTGAAGTTCTTCCCAGAATTAGGGAAATTTTGGTCAATCTATCCATCGACTGGTAACACTAAGGAGACCAGTTTCGAAACCTGAAGAATAGTTCTATGAACCTCCTAGTAGGTAGAACAGTAAGCAGTCACAATTAACGAAATAATGGTCATCGGGTTGGAAATTTAACCCCTGGAGAGGAACCAATTATATACATCCCTTAGAAGGGAATCAACAGTTTTAAACTGAAACTTGTCACAACGTCCTGATACCTATACGTCCTGATATTCAATATTACCAAATGTCAATCTACCTGACTACCAGTCTCAGAAGGAACATTACCGTCGGAGTTGGTTGTTCCACAAAAATTGGCACTACTAAGGCCATCCGAACCTGGTGAACCATGCTGTCCGAATGCATCCGCAAGTACTTTGTCGTGCTGCGCAAGCATACATCATAATCCTTTATGCGAAGCGTCGTTGGAAGCACAAAGTCTCCTTTTTCCATTAAGCAATGCCAACTCTTGGTCATTACCAATTTCATCTTTTAGCTTCAGGAAGATTTTCTCACATTTTTCTATTTAACTGCTGATCGTATTACTGGATCCATTATAATTCCGCGTCGGAGTAAACTTAAGGTAACTACTATAATCCATTCAAAGAAAGAAAGAATTTAATATTCCTCTGAGTCACATGCATCTAACGTTTCTGGTTCATCATTTCACTGAGTTAAATTAACCCTATACTTAGTCTCTGACAATAGTCTCATTACGAGTTCATCTTGACTCACTGGTCTTATCTTCCGGTAGGTTATGAGATCATTGTCTTGCTTACTACTTCCTTATATAACTTTATCCAATCATGCTGTCACTTCCCAATGTTTTCACTTTCTAACTGATTCATTCGTAAAATGGACATTTTCCTGAATAAAACAACTTCATCAACCTCAATTTGGTTCCATCAATTACAACCTATGACATCTGCCTTCTCATGGCGAATTATTACTGACAATATTCATACTTATTCTTTTATCAAATGATATGGCACTTACTGCCTTCTCAACTATTCCTAGGGACTCTGCTCCTCGCCTTATATCGAAGCCTTTGATAATCATACATCCTTCTAGCACTCTTTTCGTTAATATGAAAGTCTCTAATGATTCTCATCTATTCCCGTATAAGATCTCAAGTAATTCTTCCAATCCGTCTTACTTGCTGGTACTACCTCCAGTAGTCCAGCCACGAAGCCAACATGAATCTTCAGTTCTCTTGCTAATAGCTTAGTTCTTTATGCCCACTTTTCTGAGCACTATACCTTAATCATCTCAGTCTTTCTGGCTACAGCCCTCATTCCTCGAGGGTAAGCTCCTTATCCTAACAAGATTTCCCTTATCTGCTGGAACCTCTTCCGGGTCTCCAGTAGGATACTCTATTGAATTTACCCGCTGATCTTCAGCATATAATAAAGCATCATCGCGCTGCTGCTCCTATGCCTCAAGGTCTGTTGCCTTACTTGTCGATGCGATATCGAGCTAAGTTACTATCATGATACTTAAGAGTTCCCATAAGGGTTTTATACGTCATCACTACCTTAAGTAGTCCGACTATTAACTTGGCAAGAGTTCTTATTATCTTAGTGAATTTATTGTTTTAACGTCGCCTCATCTCTGGGGTTTATAACGTACGCTCTGATACCACTTCTGTAACACCCCCAGATCCGGGGTCAGGGATCTGGTGGTTACGGTCTTACATCCATTCATAATACTTGACTTGAGTCCACAATAAATAAATCACATGTTGTGACCCCACAATAATATCCACTCACACACACAACAGTTATAGTCCCAGAGATGAAATTGAAACAAGTCCATAATATCAGAGTTTACGAATAAAAGTTATTACAAGCCAAATGATATGTTTAAAGGTTTTGCCGTTGATTAACGTTAATGTTACATATAAATAGACTGATAAACAAAAGCTGCCTATCTATGCTACCTCAGCAATGGCAGCAAGGACATCAGCGGGTAGTCCTCGAACGGCGGTAACCTGCTTGCGCCGAGTGCGCCTAGCGCGGGCCATCTGTCCTAGCTGTTGTTGTGATAATATGAACAAAGCAAGGGTGAGCGAAAGCCCACCAACAATAATATAACTGAACAGTGATACATATATACGACAGTTCAAAATATCCTTTGAAATCATATGCCATGCATTGATGAAGTTATTGCCAGTATAATATAAAGGATGAAGTTACCAGGTAACTCAAAGTATTTGTTTGTAGAAATATCTGCTACATCAAAAGTAAGCGAGATATTCTCATTGTCATTAAAAGAGGAACTTGCATGAAAAGATTGTAATTCCGGTTATGAACACTTTTCCAGCTCTGCTAACAGTAATCATGTTGCAGGAAATAAATAAGTTTGGATGATGAACCAATGATGGAGTATTCACCGCGCCCGCTGTTCCAATCTTGATGATCAGTCGAGATCGTACAGCTCAAATTAGATTTACTACCGGTAGAAGGAAGAACGGACGGCTTTACTTGTATACCGCCTTACTAGCTCTCCCCGGCCAACGGTTGGGCCAAAGGGGATGTACCGGCGCTACTCGGCCTCTTACACGACTCCTAGTTGAAATAGAATTCATGATTCTGAATGTAACGTTCGTCCCCCTTTCCCCAAGTATAATACTTGTTGATAAGACTCTACAAAGTAGTCGTATCTAGTTGGAAAGGAAAATTCACCAATAACTTCCAAGCTATTGCTTGGTAACGAATATCAACTTGTTCCAACAATCTTACCCCTCGAAATATGAGAAGGTAAACAACGACTTAATAAGTCAATAGCACCCGAGTTGCGAGTGAAGAGAATACTTTATGACCGGGAAGTCGACAAGATAAATAACATTTTCCAAGTAAGGTTCCCTTATTATTAGGGAGATAGACTCAAAGAAGAATGATGTCTGAGAACCTTTCTTGATATAAGATTAATAATAATATGACTCCGAAATATTTTTCGTAATAATCGAAGAAGATAACCCTTATTGAGGTTATTCTAAGTATGGAATAAATATTCAGAGAATATTTATTGAATTAAAAATATTTAAAGAATATTTAGGAATATGAAAGAATATCTTTAATTAGAGTATTTTTCAAAATAATCCCTGAAGAAATATCAGGAGAATATTTATTGAATAAATATTTAAATGAATATTCAAAATAATATTCATTAATTAATAAGACCTGAAGGGAATATTTAAGACAATATTCATAATTAATTAGGAATTTAAATGAATATTCAAAGAGTAATATTCATTTAATGAATAATATTCTAAATGAATATCAAGTAATATTCATTTAGTAATCCAAGCCTTAAAGGAATATTTGAGATAATATTCGATAAATAAATCAAGCTTCAGATGAATATTAAAATAATATTCATCAAGTAATTAATATCCTAAATGAATATTCAAAAGTAATATTTATTTAATAAAATAATATTCTAAATGAATATCCAAATAATATTCATTTATTAGTCTCATCTTTAGAAGAATATTCGAAATAATAATCGATAAATAATTCGACTCTGAATGAATATGATAAAATATTATTCGTCGAATAGTTACGTTCAAATAATTATTTGAAGCAAGGGTCGTTAAATAAATAATCTCGAACGAATATTCAAATAATATTCGTCGCCCGAATAATGGAAAATATTTACTTAGATATTTTCTTTCGAGGTAATCTCGATGTGTCAAGAAATATTGACTCCCGGTCTATATTTGATGAATAAGATGTATACACCCTTCTCTGAGGGTCTTACAATAACCGGCTTATAATTGATACGATAGCTATCTAATTTATAAGCCAATAACAATCAGGGAACAAGCATAATGATATAACTTGAAAATAGGCATGCATGCTATGGCATATTATAACAGAAAACATACATATATATTCAATCACAACAACAGCCTAAAAGAAGGGGATTGAAACTTGCCTGGTAGTCGAGTACGGTAAGGGGTAGTGGTAGCGGGTCCCGGGTCAGCTTGGTGATCTATAAATAGCCAAGACATTCGGGATTAATCACTTAAAACTTTAAAGGTTAAGTTATACTTAAATCGAAACACGTTCTCGAGTTATCTCGTTATACCCCTTTTAGTGTATTTCTTTTATCATCGATCCGACCCGACATTCGTTCGTTAATACAACATGTCACTGTACTTATACTTGGCATATACTTAAGTCATATAAGTCTGAAAGTCGATCGTTACGAACCAATATTATACTCCGAGTTTTATCGCTCGTTTTCTAAGTGTTTTAACGAAGTTATAAATGAGTTGTCTTTTAGGGGTTCGTTCGCGTTTAATCTCGATTCGAATATTTTTAATAAATCGAAAAACGATCCTTTTGACATACGGTTTTCTCTCACGCCTTCCTTTTTACCTGTAGTATTTATTTACCAAGATTCGTCATGACTTTACGTATTTTATCGGGGTTCAATTTTAAGTACGAATACTTGTTTACGGCTCTGAACCACTTTTATGAATTTTATCGTAACTCCTAAACCGTAAGTCCGTTTCACGTGATCTTTATATCAAAACGAAGCTTATAACATAAGCTATCCTAACATGGCAGAAAAGTTTCTGGACAGTAGGGCCTTGATGTGAAAAATGGCATACAAAACATGATATTGTAAAATCGGGCATTATAACGGCTATGTTTACGCGTTTTCCAAAGTTTTTACACTTTATCTCGATCTAACAAAGATCAATCCAACCACACAAACACATGATAATCATCATGACTAGTCTATCAACAACTCATCTTAACCATTACATGGTTCATAAACCAAATCATAATCATAACAACTACTAACATGGATCTAAACTTATAATAACAGACTAATCACTAAATCATCCATAAATCTCATAAGATCTTAAAATAACACCAAGGGTTTTCAAGTATTATACCTTCCTTGGTGTGTCTAGGAGTCTAACAAGCCTTGATCTAGTCCTTGGATCACCTTAATATAGCTTAGAGCAACAAAGAAAACCAAGAAAACAAAGTTAGTTTCTAAGGGTTACTATTCATCATCACTTTTGTAAAAATCATAGAAAATAGAAAAATAAGAGTTTGTCTCTCAAATTTTTACCACATCTTGGCCTCTTCATAAGATTTGTTTTGAGTCCTAGATCATCAGATTTGAAGCTTCCTAGCTAGGGTTTTGAGCCCCCTTTCTCCTCTGGACAGAAACTGTCAAGCACAGATCAGTTTGGCTTCTTCAACTTTGAGCATGGATTGACTAGGCTATGCTACTTTGTTGGACATGAAATTTTGAGCGAATATTACCCATATGGTGGAGAGGCTATGGTTAAAATTTGGTGATTTTATCATGGATAGAAATGGAGATATGAATTTGTCTTTGGAGAGTGTTTCTGCTGGACAGTTTGAGAGAATGAGAGGAATGGAGTTTGTTTTGCTTGCTTTGATCTCATCCTTGTCCAAAATGCATTATTGATGATAATATCTAGCATAAAGCTACTTTATTAAAGTGCTTTGCTCATATATGATGCAATCTAATGGACAAGTGTTGTGATTTTGTGGTGGAAAGGTGTCATGCAAGCTAACTAAGTGATTTGGTTTCTAAAGATGCTAGTTACTTTGTAACTACTTAGTTACTTGATCTTATCTATTTGCACATGCATGTATCTTGGATCTCTACTTGTCTCTTTTTCCGGTTATTACTTAATTTGATTGATCGTTCGGAGGAATAACTCATTCGTTTCTAGTTAGGGTTTTACCGGAAACCGTCTTAATATTTATACTATCATCCTCCATTCTCTTTAATAATTCTTGAACCTATTTTCCTTAAATCCCTTCAATAATTCCTTAAGTCTTTCAGTGTCCAAGGAAATCTCGGGGAAAATAAAAGTGCTATTTTTCATAATCCGACAGCTTTTACATACACTCTTTTTCCCCCTGGATCACTAATACGAACTCAGAATTTCGTTCCGAATACTTCTATATAGTGTCGTCTCATATTATTCTATACTCCCACCAAAACACTATTCATTCTTTATTCTTTACTTATTCCCTTAGGGTTGTACAATTGTCCGTATTCTCTTTCGATCGTCCCTTAACCTTTTTACGGAACTACTGGATTAATCGTTATCGATCTGGATGACATGAGAATATTCTCCTGCTTGGAATTGCCATATCTTATTCCCTTAGGAGATAGATTATTCTTACCTATGTTGTCACCCTTTAGCATTCTTCAAGACATAGAAATAATAAAGTCGAATTCCATTCATTCTTTTAAAACATCAACTATTACATTGTAGCCGTAGCCACTATTCATTTTTACATCATTAAATAAATAAAAGTTTTAATTCTACCCAAAATTTGGGTTCTTACATTACTAGTTAGCATTGTAACTAGCTTGGTCACTTGGTCTTATCCTCTTGCACATGCATGCATCTTGCTCCCCAGATTGATTCCTTGTCCGGTTATTGCTTAATTCATTAATCGTTCGAACGAATAACTCAATCGTTTCTAGTTAGGGTTTTACCGAAAATCGTAATAATATTTACACCATCATTTTCAATTCTCTTTAATAATTCTTGAACCTATATTCCTTGAATCCCTTCAATAATTCTTTAAGTCTTTCAGTGTCCAGGGAAATCTCGGGGAAAATAAAAGTGCTGTTTTTCAGAATCCGACAGCTTTTACATACACTCTTTTTCCCCCTAAATCACTAATACGAACTCAGAATTTCGTTCCGGGTACTTATATATCGCGCATCTAATAATATTCCTATGTCCACCAAAATCACTATTCATCCATTTTTCTTTACTCATCCTCTTAGGGTTGTACAATTGTCCCTGATCTCTTTCGATCGTTCCTTAACCTTTTTACGGACCCACTGAACCAATAATAGATATCGATTTGGATGACATAAAAATAATCTTCTCCTTTAGAATTATCAAATCTCAATTCCCTAGGAGATAGATAATTCTTATCTAAAGTGTCAACCAATAGTATTCTTCATGGCATATAAACATTTGAATCCAAATCTATTCCTTTCATTCATTATCTCAATCGTTACATCGTAGTCATAATCACTATTCACCATTACCTCAGTACATAATAAAAAGTTTTAATTATATCCAAAATTTGGGGTTCTTACAACAGCTACCAGCCGCAATATACTCTGCTTCAGCTGTAGATGTAGAAATTGATTTTTGTTTCTTGTTGTACCAAGAAACAAGTCTTTCACCCAGAAATTGAAAACTTCCACTGGTGTTTTTTCTGTCTATCTTACAGCCTGCAAAGTCTGCATCAGAGTAACCAAGTAGCTTGAAATCGGATTCTCTGGCATACCACAGACCTAAGGTTATGGTGCCCTTGAGATACTTAAAAATTCTCTTCACAGCTGTTAGATGTGGTTCTCTGGGGTCTTCCTGAAACCTTGCACAGAGACAAGTTGCATACATGATGTCAAGTCTGCTTGCTGTTAGATAAAGAAGAGACCCTATCATGCCTCTGTAGCTTGTCATATCTACTGGAGCTCCTGTGTCTTTGTCCAACTTTGTTGCTGTTGCCATGGGAGTTGTTGCAGATGAACAGTCAAGCATACCAAATTTCTTGAGAAGATTTCTGGTATATTTTGCTTGATTTATAAAAATACCATCATCTGTTTGCTTCACTTGTAGGCCTAGAAAATAACTAAGCTCTCCCATCATGCTCATTTGATACCTGGACTGCATGAGCTTGGCAAACATCTTACAGAGTTTATCATTAGTAGACCCAAAAATTATGTCATTAACGTATATCTGAACTAAAAGCAAGTCACTGCCAGATTTAAAATAGAACAGGGTTTTATCAATTGTACCTCTGTTGAACCCACTTTCTAAAAGAAATTGAGCCAGAGTTTCATACCATGCTCTTGGTGCTTCCTTAAGTCCATAGAGAGCCTTATCCAGCCTGTAGACATAGTTTGGATATTTGGGGTCCACAAATCCGGGTGGTTGTTCCACAAACACTTCTTCTTCAAGCTTCCCATTCAGAAAAGCACTTTTTACATCCATCTGAAAAACCTTGAATTTCTTATGAGAGGCATATGCTAGAAAAATCCTTATTGCCTCCAATCTTGGAACTGGAGCAAAAGTTTCATCATAGTCTATTCCTTCCTGCTGTGAATAGCCTTTTGCCACAAGTCTAGCCTTGTTCCTTGTAACAACTCCCTCACTGTCAGTTTTATTTCTGAAAACCCATCTAGTACCAACAACAGATCTATTCTTTGGTCTAGGTACAAGGGTCCATACTTCATTTCTTTCGAATTCATTTAACTCCTCCTGCATTGCTGTTATCCAGTCAGCATCTTGAAGAGCTTCTTCTACCTTCTTTGGTTCGGATTTCGACAAGAATGCATGAAACAGACATTCATTTATTGTAGCACTCCTTGTTTTTACTTTCGCATCTGGATCTCCAATAATTAGATCAGGTGTATGAGATTTTGTCCATTTTCTAGCTGAAGGTAAATGACTTCTATCAGTATTTGATCCTCCCTCTTGATCCATGTTCTCCTAATTTTCTCGTTGCCTTTCTTCAGTCTCTGAGGCTCCCCCTGAAATTGACTGCTCAGAGTTTGAACTGTCAGATTTTGTACTTTCAGAGTTTGAGTCAGCAAAGATTGATCCAGATTTTTCAGCTGACTCACTTTCAGTATTTGAGTCATCATTTTGAAGTGATCCTTCATGCTCCCCCTCAACTGGTTCTCCCCTTTGTTCTGGCTGAGAAGTTTCTTCAGTGTTTACCAGTAGAGGTTCAGAGTATGCTTCAACAGAGTTTGTCGACTCAGCTTCATCAGAGTTTACTTCATCAGAGATTAATTCTTCATTTTCAAAACGCAGTTGATCATGTTCATCTACATCTTCAAGTCCAGTTATTTTCTTGTCATCAAATGACACATGAATGGACTCCATAATTACCTTGGTTCTCAGGTTATAAACTCTGAATGCCTTAGTTGACAGCGGATAGCCAACAAAAATTCCTTCATCAGCTTTTAACTCAAATTTGGTCAACTGTTCAGAATGTGTTTTTAACACAAAGCATTTGCACCCAAAAATATGAAAATATTTCAGGTTAGGCTTCTTTTCCCTCACCATCTCATATGGTGTTTTTCCATGCTTGTTGATCAAAGTAGCATTTTGAGTAAAACAAGCAGTTTGAACTGCTTCTGCCCAGAAATCTGTTGGCAATTTTGCTTCATCAAGCATAGTTCTGGCAGCTTCTATCAAGGTTCTGTTTTTCCTCTCAACTACACCATTTTGCTGTGGTGTACCAAGTGCAGAAAACTCTTGCTTCACTCCCCTGTTCTTGCAGAATTCTTCCATTGTTGCATTCCTAAATTCTGTTCCATTATCACTCCTGATTATTTTGACTTTGTAATTTGACCATTTGTCCAGCAGCTTTACATGCTCCATCAGAGTTAATGCAGTTTCATTTTTCTTTGCTAGAAAATACACCCATGTGTATCTGGTATGTCATCAACAATGACTAAAGCATATTTCTTTTTTCCAATAGACAAGACATTCACTGGTCCAAACAGATCAACATGTAGAAGATGATAAGGATCAACAATTGAAGATTCAGACTTGCTTTTGAAAGATGACTTCCTTTGTTTGGCCTTTTGACAGGAATCACACAGGCCATCAACATTTAATAAAGACTTTGGGAGTCCTCTTACAAGATCCTTTCTTATCAACTCATTGATGTTGTTCAGATTCAAATGAGAGAGTTTCTTATGCCACTTCCAACTCTCTTCACTAGTGTTAACTCGAATAACTTGTAGAAGGGGGGGTTGAATACAAGTTACATAATCGTGTCTGATTTTTGCTTGATTAGATGAACAAGAACAAACGAATGAATCAAACTTTGTTTTTAATTAAATAAATCAAATACAAACTCTACCAAAGGTGTACCATACATTTAACAGCTGTTGACAATACAAATCTCTCTCTCTCTCTGTTTGTTTCGAACTATCGAATACAAACCTTATACAGAGCTTCACATGATATGCACTCTAAAATTCATAATTCGCTCTTTTTACAATAATATAGAGAGAGTATTTATAATGCTACCTATCAACTAATAACAGAATTATAATCTATCTATGACAATGTTCTGCCGTCCAGTTGATAGTTTCCATCAATAGAGATTTCGTTTCCTTCACGATATCTTCTTGCTTGTTTTTCAAAACAACGATCCTGTTTTATAGCACTTTCCAGTTTCTGTAGCATCCATAATGACATCATCAGTAACACGACTGATATCAGGATTTACCATTGCATCAGGATCTGATCATCCCATTAGTATTTGATCAGGATTTGACTTGATGTATCAGGATCTGCTCTTAGTTCCTGAAATGTAGTCTCTGATGCACTATTCCTGACTAACCTCCATAGATTACTGTCTAACACATATATCCTATACAAAGTGCTAAATCCTTTTATAAGATCAGGATATACAAGAAGTATTAGCAAAATTCTATTCTCAACATCACAACTTATGAATTATTCCTAACAATCTCCCCCTATTTATGCTTTAGAATGTGAAGCATAAATCTAAGTCGTGGATGTCAAAACATATAACAATACAACCAGAATAGAATTTATGAATTTGAGATCATGAAGTTAAGTACCTCCTTCATCAGATGTAGACATGTATCTAGTACTTAGAAGAAAGAATTCAACTATTTGATGCTTCTTTTCCTTTACCACTTCCATGATGAAATTTACCAACTCTGTCACCCTTAATTCTGCTCCCAGTCTATTTATCTCCCCCAGTCTGTTGTTTCTGTTGTTTCTGAATTGTCTTTATCTCCCCCTTTTTGACATCAGCAACATTAATTCCAAGAGATTCAGTAACAAAACAAATAAGATTCATCAGAACTGCTTGATTGTCCATAATAGTCACTTGGTTATCTTCAAGAATTTGAAGTCTCGATTGAATATCACTTTGAGATTTCTGAATGTTTCGAAGAATTTCAGAGTTGACTTCAATGTTGGAAGTGCTTGTTGTATCTTCAGATTCAGATGCAGAAAGAACCTTATCTTCAAGTCTTGTAGAAGAAGTTGCCTGTATAGAATGATATTCAAGTAATAATACTTGAGTAGAAGTACAAATATCTTCATCTTTCTGATCTGGAGCTGAAGTATGATCATCCTGTCCTTCACCAGTATTCTGTGTACCAACATCTACATAACCTGACTCCTCCTTAGATTGATCAGATACTGTTGATGTCTCAATTCTAGTTGATATTCGAAGTACATACAAAGGAAAACTAGGATCATTAGAAATATCTTCTGGTACTGGTTGAGTAGAAGTTTGTCTTAGCCTTTCACCTCTTCTGTTGATGATTCCTGCAAGCCTTTCTTTCTGTTTCTGAGCTTTAACTTCTTGCTTTGCATTGTGATGTGCTAATTCATTCTTCTCATACATCTTGATGAAAGAATAAGTACCAGCATCCATACCAAGATTTTCAGACCAAGATTCAGGAAAAACCTGATCCCAGAAATCAAACGATGGTGGTTTCCTAACTTTCTCTCCCTCACTATGGAGTTGATCATCCATACCCTCATTTTCACTTTGACTATCTAAAGTCAACACTCTTTCTACCTCTCCTTTTGCCTGGTCAGGAGCCAGCCTCTCTATGTGTGGATCTATGTCCATCTTTTCAAGTTTATCACTCAAATTTGGATAAGTGCTCTCATGACCTACAGAAAAATAGGGGTTAGAAGAAGTTTTTATACCTGAACTCACATGGAGAGAGGGTTCCTCATATGGCATGGGGCTTGAGGTTTTCTCCGAGGAGTGAGCTGCTATAGTCTCTGAACCCTTACAAACATCTACTTTCTTTCCAGAAACTACAGGCTCCAGTATACCACTTTCAGGTTTTACACCAGACTCTGATGTCTACAGTAATACTTCATTAGACACCATAGCTAGATTATCACCATCTTTAAGTGTTGGTTGCTGAGACACACCCTCAAGGTGGATGGACTCTGAAAGAACAATATTGGTTTGATCTTCAGAAAAATCAATCAAAGTCATTCCTCCCATATCATAGGGTTTCTCACTTGCAATTTCAATCATCATAGAAGACCTTTCAGCATCATCAATCACAGTTCCTGAGTCATCCAACCTCTGACTAGATGGTTCTTGTGTTGCAGTGACTGTGATATGGTCTATTCTACTATTCACCATTGGTGCAATAGTATCTTCTGTTGACTGCATCCCTCTATCAACTACCTCCTCTTGTTCACCTTGAGCTGAAGCATCTTCAACAATGACATCCTTGTCAAATAGATATGCATGAAGTGATTGAAGTGCAACATGCTTAGGAAGTCCAAATTTCTTGTGTAATTCCTTTCTGACTGATACATAGAAGTACGTCTTCATTAAATCAAGTCTTTGATGTAACAGTCCATATTCTTCAGGAAATGAAAGTTTAGGAACTCTTTTAGTTAGAAAATCTAGAACAAGCCTGGAAAGCTTCACTTGTAGAGAAATAAGTTCCATAGCCAGTCTATATGTCAATGTAGTTTCCCATGAAGAATCAAGATCCAGATCTCTCTTGTCAGATACTGACTTGGATATAGCCTTATTTGTAGAGACGTGCATAATGTTAGATGGACTTGACACTATGTGTATAGGTGACAAATAAATCTTTCTCCTTGTTCTCCTAGTATAGTAAGCAACAGATTTGTCTTGAGAAGACTCAAGAGGTGTAGACACAGAAGTGATCTTGGGATGAGATCTTTTTTCAATAGACACAGTCTTTTGAGAGACAGTATCCAGTAAATGTTTTCCCTTTTTAAGAACTACAGCCTTTTGGGAGACTGCAGCCTGGCTGTGACTAGATGTTCCATCTCTTTGTCCTAGCTTAGAAAGTTGAATTTCAGCCTTCAATTCTGCTCTCTCAGCAAGAGATATATTATCATTATCTTCACTAGAACTACTACTTGAAATGACAAATCTTCTCTTCCTTACAACTGATGTCTTTTAAGAAACACCAGAGGTTGGCTTCTTTGAAACAATAGGCTGTGGATCAAAATTTGGTTCTAGACTTGTTTCAGAGACTATAATGTTTTTGGCTATGTGGGTAGACACAGGGGGGTTCTCCTCCAATTGAGATTCCTGAGTCATTTCACCATCAAAGAAAGAAGAATTATAGATAGTAGGAAGATGAGTTCTAAGAAGTACCTGAACATGATTTGGATAGTTTAATGCAGGTATTTCATCTAGATTCTTTTCACTGTCCTTCTTTGTAATGTCAGAGAAAATTCTCTTTTGTTGTACATAAGAAGAAACACAATATTCTCTACCAAATCTAGCTTCAACATCAGGAATGAAATGGTTAATAAACAGTTACATGAATCTATGATAATAAACCATATTCCTGTTATGATTTCTTGACCCAAGTTTAATACACATCTGATTTAAGATAATGTGACCAAAATTAATTACTCTATTATAAAGCAAGCCATATGCAATATGTGATGTAACAGCAGTAATTTGTTGAAAAGAACTACATTTACCAGTAAAACATTTAGCAATTTGATCAAAGAAGAAAGACCATTCTTTCCTAAGAAAAAGATCTATTTAACTGGCTCATGTTATCTAGAGGTCCATCATAACCTAATTTAGATAACATAGTTCTCACATCATCATCAGATGGTACATTCTCAAAATTCGTACTAACAGGTAAGCGAAGTACTGAATTAACAACAGATTCAGTAAGATCAAATGAGTCTTGTCCAAAGTGTAGAACAATCTTACCTAATTGACTCTGAGTAGAGTCAATTACCTCAGCATTCTCCCAAGTTTATGAAACAGCTACTTGATTAATTTGTGGAGATGCTGTCAAGGCATAGCTTAATGGTCCTTTTGCCATAAAGTCCATTATCGGGTAAAAATCAGTTGACACCCCTTCCTTGTTGGTGATAGCTACAACATGATTATTCATCATAAAATCAAAGTCACCAAACTTGAAAGCTACTGATTTGGGTAGTCTTCTTTGAGTTGCCATTTTGATCTGAAAAGAACTTAAGAAATCTTTGAAATTGATTAGTGATTTTGAGAACTCGAGAGTGTTTTTGCTTTAGAGAATGAAATTAGAGAAAGCAATTACACGATTAAAGTGTCAAAATAATTATATTTCAAAAATCCTTCAGACCCATTATCCCACGTTGACACGTAGGTTGACAGGTGTCAGTCCCTGAAAAATGCAGTTACCTACGACTTTTGGAAAATAAAATCCAAAAATAATTTCAAGTAAATAAGTCAAGGTAAAATCAAGATAAAAATCAATACTGATCAGCTTCCTTTTCCTGATGTGATCTTCTCATCAGGATAATCACACGATTCAATGTCATTTCTGAATAAAAAGAATTACTAATCCTGATGTGAACACACTTGTATTCCTGATCAATATCATCCTGATTCCAGAGACTAAATGAAGTTTCCACATGGCATTTTCTTTTACCTGTAAAAGAAATAAATAAAATCTGAACAAAATCAATTGGTTAAATTCATTCAATATTTCTTGAAAATACAAGAAATATAGTCACAGATAATTATGACTGTCTGCATTGATATTTCCCAAACGACTGTTCAGCTTCTCATGTCTTTCTATAAAAGAAACCGACGTCTTATGCCATTCTCCAAAACCATTTCATTCTTTTCTCTTTCCATCATGACTTCCAACCCAAATCTTCATATGAACCCTAGCTTTTGGTTCATTACCACCGAGAAGTTCTTTACTCTTGATGATCAGGAGCAAGTAAACTATCTATTAGAAAAGATGACTTTTCTCATTGAGTCAGATATGGTTGGTCTTAACCCAGATAATTTCCACGAATCTCCTCTAAAACATCTACCAGTTGGATACAATCCTCCTCTAATCTCTTCACACCTTGAGGATGAAGAATTTGGTGAAGAGTTTGAGGTTGATCTTGATGGAGATGCTATTCATCTTCTTCAATAAGCATGAAAATGAGTCAGCTGCTTTCATTCAAGTTGCCCAGACAAGAAATCCAATCTTGAGATGCTCCTTGTCCTGAAGTCAATCGTTGAGGATTGAAGCAGTAACATCTTTAGACAAGAATAGAATTATCAGTAGTAGTTAGACAAAAAGAAGAATTGTATTTCATTTTCATGTATGTAATGTTTTTGATTAATGAAAATACAAGTTTTCTTAATATCTACTTGTCTATCGTTGTTTATTGATTGACATGAATAATGATATAAATGATCAATATGCATGTAATAAAACTTGCTAACATAGACTTAACAAAACTCAGAATTGAACCACTAAATAACATGAACTTCAGAATTTGAAACAGTAAGACAGACAAATTTCACAATCCTGATACTGACGATACAATCCTGATGTCAATACTGATGACGTCAGCATACTGATAGCAATCCTGATCCTGATGTTTTATTAATAAGTCTATCATATTGAAATTTATCAAGATAAAATGTTACAGCTTAAGCATTTAACAATCAAATATAGATCCTGACAAAATATCCAGTCTATAAGCTGAAACAACATACCTTGCTACTTATGCAGATGTTAAAGATCTAAAAATTTAACATTCCTAACTCACTAACCAATCTAATGAATGTAGCCTCATCAAGTGGTTTAGTTAGAATATCTGTAAGCTGTTTGTCAGTAGGAACAAAATGAAGTTCCACAGTACCATTTTCAATATGTTCTCTAATAAAATGATACCTGACATCAATGTGCTTAGTCCTTGAGTGTTGAACTGGATTTTCTACAATTTTGATAGCACTAGTATTATCACAAAACATAGGAATTTTACTAAGTGTCATACCATAATCCATCAACTGATTTCCTATCCAAAGGAGTTGAGCACAACAACTGCTTGCTGCAATGTATTCAGCTTCTGCAGTTGAGGTTGAAACTGATTGCTACTTCTTGCTTGCCCAAGAAATCAATCTGTTTCCCAAGAATTGACATGTACCTGTAGTGCTTTTCCTGTCTATTTTACACCCTGCATAATCAGAGTCTGAATAGCCAATTAGGGAGAAATTAGATTCTCTAGGATACCACAAACCAAGATTTGGAGTTCCCTTGAGATATCTAAAAATTCTCTTCACAGCAATTAAATGAGATTCCTTAGGATCACTTTGGAATCTAGCACATAAAAAGGTAGAGAACATTATATCAGGTCTACTTGCAGTTAGATATAACAGTGAACCTATCATGCCTCTATAGCTAGTTTTATCAACACTCTTTCCCTTAGAATCAGAATCTAGCTTAGTGGCTGTTGCCATGGGTGTCTTCGCAATTGCACAATTTTGAAAGTCAAACCTTTTTAAAAGATCTTTAATATACTTTGATTGATTAATGAAAATACCAGTCTCAATCTGTTTGACCTGCAAGCCTAAAAGTAATTTAGTTCACCCATCATGCTCATCTGATACTTAGACTGCATAAGCTTGCTAAACTTAGCACATAGCTTTTCATTAGTAGAACCAAATATAATATCATCAACATAAACTTGAACTAAAAGTAAATCACCTTTTATCCTTCTAAAGAATAGAGTTTTGTCAATTGTACCTCTTGTGAAGCCATTTTCAAGAAGAAATTTAGACAAAGTCTCATACCATGCTCTTGGTGCGTGCTTTTGTCCATAGAGTGCCTTGTCAAGTTTGTAGACATGATTTGGAAACTTTGGATCAATAAAACCAGGTGGTTGTTCCACATACACTTCCTCATCAAGCTTGCCATTAAGAAAATCACTCTTTACATCCATCTGGTATACCTTGAATTTTGAATGAGCTGCAAATGCAAGAAACATTCTGATTGCTTCCAATCTTGCTACAGGTGCAAAGGTTTCATCATAGTCAATTCCTTCTTCATGAGAATAACCCTTGGCCACCAATCTTGCTTTGTTTCTTACAATCATACCAGATTTATCTAGCTTGTTTCTGAAAATCCATTTAGCACCAACAATAGATCTATCTTTAGGTCTTGGTACCAGTTTCCAAACTTTGTTCCTCTCAAACTCATTAAATTCTTCCTACATTGCTATTACCCAATCAGGATCCTGTAAGGCTTCTTCAACCTTCTTAGGTTCATTCTTTGAGAGAAAACAACTGTACAAGCATTCATTTTGAATTGATCTTCTAGTTCGAACACCACTATTTGGATCACCAATAATCAAATCTTCAGTATGATCCCTTGTCCATTTTCTAACAGGTGGTAGATTGCTCCTGCTAGACTCTCCCCCTAAGTTAGTGGTATTTCTTGTAGAAGAATGTTCATTTCCTTCAAAAGCTTCCCCTTGATCAGTAGAATCAGTGGATTCAATACTGCTGCTAGTTTCTGATCTTCCTTCATTAGACTCTGAAGGATCAGTTCCTGATGAAGTAGACTCTGAAAGACTAGTCTGATCCTGACCAACACTGTGTTCTCCATGATTGAATTGCTCCCCCTCAACAGTAGCATTCCTTTGAGAAGCAATAGAGATTTCCTCTGGAGAACCTTCATCATCACTAGAGAGAATCTCAGAATACTTAAGATTTTCAAATTCCAGATTGTCATGGTTTTCATCAGTTTACAAAATTCCAAACTTCTTATCATCAAATGCAACATGAATTGATTCCATAACAATGTGAGTTCTGAGATTGTATACTTTGAAGGCCTTTGATGCTGAATATCCTAGAAAGATTGCTTCATCCGATTTGGCTTCAAATTTTCCAAGTTGTTCTGGATGAACTTTCAGGACATAGCATTTGCATCCAAAGATGTGAAAGTATGTCACACTTGGTTTCTTTCCTTTGATCATCTCATAGGGAGTCTTACCATGAGCATTTACCAAGGTACAGTTTTGAGTGAAACATGCAGTGTTTATAGCTTCTGCCCAGAAATAGGTTGGAAGCTTTGCATCTGCAAGCACGGTTCTCGTTGCCTCTATGAGAGTTCTGTTCTTTCTTTCTACTACACCATTCTGCTGAGGTGTTCCAGGTGCAGAAAACTGTTGAGTAATTCCTTTGTCTGCATAATACTCCTCCATTGTAGAATTCTTAAATTCTGTACCATTGTCACTTCTGAGCACTTTGACCTTGTACTCAGAGCTATTTTGAATATTCTTGACAAGTTCAATGATTTGCTGAGGAGCTTCATCCTTGTTGTGTAGAAAGAATACCCATGTGAACCTTGTGTAATCATCCACTATAACTAGAGCATATCTTTTCTTGTTGATAGACATAATGTTTACTGGACCAAATAAATCAAGATGCAGCATGTGAAATGGTTCAGTAATTGAATTTTCTGTCTTGCTCTTGAAAGTGGTTCTTCTTTGCTTTCCAAGCTGACAAGCATCATAAAGTCCATCTTGCACATAATTTGCCTGAAGTAGGCCTCTCACCAGATGGTGCTTAACAAGTTGATTAAGCTTCTTGAAGTTGAGATGTGAGAGCTTCTTGTGCCAGTTCCAGCTTTCATCATTTGATGCCTTGCTGTAAAGACATCTGACATTTCCTTTAGATGTGTCACTCAAGCTGGCTTCATATATGTTACCATGTCTCTGACCAGTCAAAACAATGTCTCCATTCTTCATATTCAAGATTTTGCATCCTTTACAGTCAAAGATTGATTGGTAACCCATATCACCCAGTTGACTTATGCTTAAAAGTGTGTGTTTCAAGCCTTCAACCAGTGCTACGTTTTCTATGATGACATTCCCCAAAATAATTGAGCCATATCCCAGAGTTTCTCCTTTGTTGCCATATCCAAAGGATATTACTGGGCCAGCTTTCCTCTCAAACTTTTTAAGCAGGGACTTCTTTCCAGTAATATGTCCAGAGCATCCACTTTCCAAGATAAATGAATGCTTCTTTCCAGTGCCCTTAACAGAAGATGGAGAAGTTTTCTTTGGAGATCTAGGCTTGTCTGAAGCACTTGCCATCAATGCAATGTTGTCATAATCCAATTCATCTTCAGAATCACTGGAGTCTGCCCAATCCTTCTGTGTGATCATGAGTGCATTACCCTTCCCTGAATTCCTAGGCTTCTTTCACTCACTAGCAAAGTGTCCAAGCTCACTGCAGTTTAAGAACTTGATTTTGGCCTTATCAAGCTTGATAATTGTACTTTTGCCTTTGTCACTCTTCTTCTCCTCATTCTTCTGAAAAGAGCCTTTGCTAAATCTTCTCCTGTTTAATCTTCCTTTCTTGAAAGCTTTAGCAAACATAGCAAAGAGTTCTTGCATCTCTGATTCAGAATCATTATCTTCAGAGTCTATATCTGTAGTCTCTGACTCAGAACTTTCTTTGCTCTTCTTCTTCCTCAAGTCTCTTTCAGTAGATTCAGACTTTTCTTCTAGAAGCTTCTTTGATTAAGATTGAGCAGTGAGTGCAACAGTTTTCATCTTTCCTTCACTCCTGCTCTTTTTCTGCTGCCTGTCAAGTTCATTAGCTCTCAATTTTCCATAAATTGCTTCTAATGATATTTCATCCAGATCATTAGCTTTCTCAATTGCAGATATCTTCTCATTGTAGAAATCAGGAAGAGCTTTCATGAACTTCGTATTCATATCCTCCAAGTCATAATATTTACCATGCATGGCCATCTCATTAATGAGTTTAGTAAATCTATCAAAGGTGTCAGTAAGTGACTCACCAGACTTGGATTCAAAGTACTCATACTGTTGTATGAGAAGTGTCCTCATATTCTTCCTGACAGGTTTTGTTCCTTCACAATGAACCTTTAGATTGTCCCATATCTCCTTAGCAGTCTTACAAGAGAGAACATAGTTAGTGAGAACAGAATCAAGAATGTTGAATAGTATGTTTCTCACTTTAGCATCCTTAATAACGTTCTCCTTTTCCTTATCTGTCCATTCAGATTTAGGCTTCTCTGCTGTATGTTCTGGAACAACTTTTCATTCGACAGTTGCTTGAGGAACAAGCCTTGTTGGAACAAAAGGCCCATCTCTGATTCTGTCAAGATAATCAGGATCTGTTGCTTCCAGGTGATACAACATCTTCACTTCCCATAGAGTATATTCGTTTCTCTTGAGCATAGGGATCTTAGTATTGCAGATCTTTATGATTATTCGAAATCAACTTGCTCTGATACCAATTGTTAACTCGAATAACTTGTAGAAGGGGGGGTTGAATACAAGTTATATAATCGTGTCTGATTTTTGCTTGATTAGATGAACAAGAACAAACGAATGAATCAAACTTTGTTTGTATTAAAATAAATCAAATACAAACTCTACCAAAGGTGTACAATACCTTTAGCAGCTGCTGACAATACAAATCTCTCTCTCTCTCTCTCTCTGTTTTTTTCGAACTATCGAATACAAACCTTATACAGAGCTTCACACGATATGCACTCTAAAATTCACAATTCGCTCTTTTTTCAATAATATAGAGAGAGTATTTATAATGCTACCTATCAACTAATAACAGAATTATAATCTATCTATGACAATGTTCTGCCGTCCAGTTGATAGTTTCCATCAATAGAGAATTCGTTTCCTTCACGATATCTTCTTGCTTGTTTTTCAAAACAACGATCCTGTTTTATAGCACTTGCCAGTTTCTGTAGCATCCATAATGACATCATCAGTAACACGACTGATATCAGGATTTCCCATTGCATCAGGATCTGATCATCCCATCAGTATTTGATCAGGATCTAACTTGCTGTATCAAGATCTGCTCTTCGTTCCTGAAATGTAGTCTCTGACGCACTATTCCTAACTAACCTCCACAAATTACTGTCTAACACATATATCCTATACAAAGTGCTAAATCCATTATAAAATCAGGATATACAAGAAGTATTAGCAAAATTCTATTCTCAACATCACAACTTATGAATTATTCCTAACAACTAGACATTCTTGTTAACAGGCACACAGCTTTTCCAACAGAGTTTGTCAACAACTTTGCTTCATAGATATTATTGCGCCTGTGTCCAACTAGAACAACTTTTCCTGTAGATTTACTGATAACTTCACAGAATTCAGGTTGAAAATCTACATGATAACCTCTGTCACAGATTTGACTCACAGATAGCAGATCATGCTTGAGTCCTGGAACCAGAGCTACATTTGTGATGATGACATTTCCAAGATTGATATTGCCATATCCCAGAGTACGTCGTACGTTGCCATCTCCATAGGAAAATTTTGGGCCAGCCTTCTCCTCATTCTCTGATAGCAAGGCTTTATTTCCAGTCATGTGTCCTGAACATCCACTGTCCACGACTAGGGTACTCTCCCTAATGCCCTGAAATCACAAACATTCACTAAAGGTCAGATTTAAGGATCCAGACTTGCTTGGATCCTTTGGCTTTCTTAACTTTATCAGCTTTAGCAGCGGAATTTTTATTATCAGAGTTTAAGCTAACATTTTAGGAGTTTACACTTGCAGAATTAACCTTAACCCATTTCAACTTGGGCTTTAGTTCATAATAATTATGATAAATAGCATGATAATCCCTGCAAGTATAAATAGAATGCCAAGTACTTCCACAATGTTTGCATAAAGTCTGTGGTTTAGTTTTAACATAATCATTCTTTACTCCAGACTTGGAGGGTAAAGAATTAATGTTTTTATTTTTCTTGCAGAAACTAGCAAGATGATTAGTACTACCACAGTTATGACATGTCTTCCTTGGAGCATAAGTAGCAAACATTTGATTATAACCTTTAGTAATGCCTACTTTACCATTTCTATTCTTCCTGGACACTTTCTGTTTCTTAACAGATTTAACTCCTTAAGCTTATGTTTGAGTTTTTTATCTGTCATTGAACCAATATTAATCTGTTTAACAAAAGTCTTAACAGCTTCCTTTTCCACTTCAGACTTAGGTTCAGTTGTGCCAGTAACAAATTTTCTAGATGGAAGATGTGTTCTAATTTTGACTTTGTTTTGAAACCTAAGTTCATCTTCCTCACAGTAACCTAAACCAACTGTGTCTGACTGAAAAACCTCATGAGTGTCTTTTCCAGAATCAGTCCAAGTCTTAATTATGTGATTTGCTTTCTCCAATTCAGATTCTAGTTGCCTATATCTTCCAAGCAACTCCTGTTCTAGATAAACAGCATCATCTCTTTCTTTCTGAACTTGTTGCATGTTGACAACTTTCTCTTCAACAAATTTATTTCTTTCTTTAAGTTCAAAATTAACAGATTTGATTCTCTCATTCTCTAAAGTCTGATCCCTATAACTGATATGTAATGACTTAAGATAAATTCTCAATTCAGATATATTATCAGTATTATAAGCATAGGTAGTTAGGGGTACCTTGTTTTCAGAATCTTCAGATTCATTCTCATTAGTAGCCATAAGAGCATAGTTAACATCCTCATCTGAGTCTGAAGTGTCTGCCCAGTCTCTGCCTTTTGTGAAGAGTGCTTTTTCAGTTTTACCCTTCTTGCACTCAGGAGCATAGTGACCCATCTCCTTACACTTGTAGCATTGAATCTCAGACTTGCCTTTCTTCCCAGATTTAGTATCCTTTCTCTCAGACTTTCTGAAATTCTTTCTGTCAGAATTTGAATCTTTCTTAGAGAACCTTTTTCCCTTCTTGAAGTTCTTGAAACCCATTTTCTTGAAGGTCTTCACCATCAAAGCAGCCATTTGCATCATTTCTTCTTCATCATCTTCAGAGTCAGATGATTCATTAGTGTTTGAGTCAACATCAGAATTTGATGACTCACTTTTAGAATGTATGACCAAAGCTTTTCCCTTAGCTTTCTTCCTTGATGCTTCCTTCTTCAAGGGTTTTTCTTTAACCTTAAGAGCAACAGACTTTGTCCTCTTGCTTGATCTCCTGTTTCTCTGTTTCAGTTCCAGTTCATGAGTTTTGAGCAACCCATAGATTTCATCAATCTCAGTTTCAGCAAGATCATAATTATCTCTTATAGTGGTTGTCTTTACATCCCACTTTTCAGGTAGAGCAAGAAGAAATTTGAGATTTGAATCTTCTAGATCATACTCTTCATTGACCAGTGATAAATCATTGAGCAGCTTACAGAATCTGTCAAATGTTTCTATCATGGTTTCTTCAGATTTAGTCTCAAAATGTTCATATTCCTGTGTGAGTATGTTCCTTCTGTTCTTCTTGATAGTAGCAGTTCCTTGACATCTAACTCCAAGGGCATCCCAGATTTCTTTGGCAGTTGTGCAGTTAATCACTTTGTTAGACATAACATTGTCTAATGCACTATGAAGTAGATGTCTAACCTTTGCATCCTTAGCAATAGATGAAATATCCTCAGGAGTCAGATCTTTCTTCTCCTTTGTAACTGATTTAGCTTCTTGACCAGCAGTAACAACAGATAACTTTGTAGGCTTATGAGGACCTTCATAAATTCTGTCAAGATATTCTAGATCTGTAGACTCCAGAAACATGGTCATCTTTACCTTCCAGATTGAATACTCTGCCGGCCTGAGAATAGGAACCCTAATTGTCTCATAACGACTCACAATAGTAGGTTGAGCCTTCTCAGTACTTGCACTAGAACCTGATGGAGGAGGTATCTCTGCCATTGATTATAGTTGTGTATGGATCTTAAACTGTATAAAGTAACAGATCTGCTCTGATACCAATTGTTAGGCCGAATACACAAATATAATCAAGTTTGTATGAGAGAATAACAATTAACACACGTTTAAATCAAAAACTATATGGAATTAATAACTCCTCTCTCAGTGATGTAAAATATCATAGAGAGCTGCTTAGGTTACAATAGAATGATAATACGTTTCACGATACCTTTCTAGGGTTAACCTAACTGTATTTATAAAGATATACAGCTACAGTACAATCAATATTTGATACTCCTATAAATCAGCTATACAAATATTATCAATTATGATTGCTACGCGTCTTCTTAGTCAACACAATGTCTTCGACAGCTATCCAATCTTCAAAGATATTGCTTCCATAATTATCTTCAAATATTCTTCAAAGTCTGATGATGACCAGTAGACGCTTCCTCCTGACAGAGTTTAGCAAACTCTGTCGAACTTCCATCTGTCAGAGTTTAATTTAACTCTGACCGCTTCCAGCTTCCAGTTAAACTCTGATGAATCACTGTAACACTTAAACAGAGACATTATTCACATCAATTATATTTAACACGATCAGATACCAGTCTAATCCAGGTGAGGGTCACTGGACAGCTGTCAAGAATATTCTTAAGTACCTTAAAAGGACTAAAGATTCGTTCTTGATATACGGAGGAGATGAGAAGCTGATTGTAAGAGGTGACACTGTTGCTAGTTTCCAGACAAATAGGGACGATATTGTGTTCCAGTCTGGATTCATGCTTTGTCTAAATTGAGTTACTGTAAGCTGGAAAAGTTCGGAGCAAGAAACAGTAGCTCATTCTACAATGGAAGCATAGTATATTGCTGCCAGTGAAGCAGCCAAGGAGGTTGTTTGGATTCATAAATTTATTACTGGACTTGGTTTGGTTCCATCGATCACAGATCCAGTTGATCTGTATTGCGATAACAATAGAGCCATTGCGCAAGCTAAGGAACCAAGGTCCTATTCTAAGGCAAAGCATATACTTAGAAGATATCACCTTCTTCAAGAAATTAACGAAAGAGGAGATAAACATATATGTAATGTGCATACTAATGATAATGTTGCAAACCCACTGACTAAGGCTTTGTCGCAGCAGAAGCACGAAGGTTACACTAGTTCCATGGGTATTAGATACATGGTCGATTGGCTCTAGTGCAAGTGGGAGATTGATAGTGTTAGTTCCCTAGAGACAATGTAGTTGTGCTTCTAGGAAAGACTATTTTGTTATTTAATGATTATGTTCTACTGATTATTCTACACTAATTTATTACGTCTTAATTTACTGCGATATAAATAATAGAATAATAAATGTCCTTGGAATATGTAACACGTATTCTATATCTTTAAGTATGTGACTTAAAATGTGATTATAAGAATAGTGTTAATATTCCTAAATATCCCTAATCGTGCATTTATAATATGGGGCAATTATAATGCATAAAGATTAGTATGTTTGTTGACTGATGACCACATCTGATTAGTCATAGGTATAATGATACTAAAGTCAAGAACATAGGTGCATGTAATATTCTACATGGCACTGGATAGACCCACAGTGCGATTCTACATGTTGATAATGTCATTAGAAAGCCTCACAGTGATAATGGTGTGATGATCCTTAGACTTGAGATCATTATATTTCTATACGAGGATTAATATACTTTGACTACATTAAAAGTTATCTTTGACCGGGTGATGATAAAAGTGGACATCGGGTATTGTTAGGATTTATTTGTATAGGCTAAGTAGAACATACTGTCACAGCCAAAATGTGTTCTTGTAATCAAATAATTTCTGAAATGTAATAAGTATGTATCTTGGAAGAAGTTCATTCATATGTTCAAGCCTCAAGAGAATACATCAGTTCGACAGCAATAATAAAGTTACTTTCAATACATTGATGGTAACATTACAAGAAGACTGCATGTTGCAAGGTCACGATAGCAAGTTTCATTTTACAGCAACATTGGCTGAAGCAGGGGACAACAACATTCTCATACTTGACAGCAAGTTTGGAGTTCCGACGGCAACATTGGCGGGAGCTCATACTGTCAACTACTGAATATTCCTTTGACAGCAAACTTGGCGTCAAGAGTTACTGTCTCACTAAATTATTTGATTTGGGGATTTTATCTCAGTCAAACCCCCGTGATAGTTTAGATGTTCGAGAAACAGATTTGTTGCAATTCGTCAAAGATTGTAACAGACCTGCAAGACTACAACAGAAGCTTGAGAGATCACAAGACGAGGCTCGACAAATCAAGAGTATGACAAGTCTGTATCTACTAAATTGTTATAGCTAATTTTGGAAAGAACCCAGAATGCCTTATGCTTAAAGATAACTCTGTTTGTATAGCATTTTAGGAAAGGTCACATGTGTGGGAAAATTTTGAGGAGCTGTCACTTGAAATCGACAACAGCTCCGCCACCCATGTGACTGAGATCCAAAAGGAAGATTAGTCTATATAGAGACACATCTCTCATTCTTTCTATAAGCGATTCTCACAAGAAGTCGAAGCTTGAGAAAACCATTTTTCTCGAGGTTGTAGCAACACTTTACAAAATAAATAAAACATTTATTTTATGAGAACATCTTGAATTACTACTTGTGTTTGCAATCCTTATCTAGATAGTTTACAATCTTTATCATTGTTGCTGAGCTAAAGATTTGAAATTATCTATATTGCATTCAACCCCCCCTTCTGCAATATACTCCGGGACCAACAACTGGTATCAGAGCAACAGATTGATATACAAATCTGAAGATCATGACGAGTGTTCAGAAGTCAAGTGGTATCAAGATTCCAGTCTTTGATAAAGAGAACTACAATTTCTGGAAAAGAAAGATCTTGTTATTTATCAAAGCTGCCCATCCACTATACTTGGGAATCCTTGAGAACGGCCCCTTCATTCCTCAAAAGGAAGTAGGTGCTGCTACTGTAAATGACGAAGTCATTCCAGCCCATTGGGTTGCCAAGAGGCCTTCAGAATACACAGAGACTAAAAAGGAGAAAGTAGCCTCGGATGACTACGTACAACTTATCTTACTGGACTCTCTCACTTTAGACAAATCCATGTGTGGTAATGTCATGGGATGTTCATCTGCAAAAGAGATGTGGAGCAAGATAGAGCTGCTGTGTGAAGGAAGTGAAGAGGTCCGAGAAAATCAAAGGCAAATCCTTGTATCACAATATGAAGCCTTCATGGCCAAGCCAAGCGAAGAACTCACACACATGTTTGAAAGGTTCAGTAAGCTAATAGCTGAGTTACAAATTCATGGGAAGTTCTATGATAGAAAGGAGATTAACATCAAATTTCTGCTCACTCTCCTTGAGCATCTTGAGCACGAAGTCACAGCCATAAGAGAAGGAAGAAACTTGAGCGATGTCTCTCTAGAAACTCTTTATGGTGTGCTCAAATCATACGAACTCGAACTCTTTCAAAAGAGAGCTATTCAAACTGGAACCAAAGGAAATTTGGCAAACATGTCAGGAGCCCTTGTAGCTCATGAACCACAAGTAGCTTCTCCAAGTGAATCCTCACAAAGTTCACAACCAACACAAGTACCACCATTGAAGATTGAAGAGGTGTTGGATGACGAGGAGAAGGTGGTTCTGTAGCTCAAAGATGTTGAAGATGAAGACTTCTATACAATAGAAGAGATTGAAAGCATGGATAATCCAACCATGGCTTATATGGCTAAGAGATTCAAGAACATCAAGTTCAGAAGGGACAAGTCATACAAGCCACAGGGTCAAACATCCAAGTTCAACAAGGGGAGTTTTTCAAAAGATGCTGGTGGTGCCACGAGAGGTGGATACAAGACAGGGATGGTGGATAGGTCGAAGTTCAGGTGCTACAACTGCAATGAGCTAGGTCATTTTGCTACTGAATGCAAAAGACCAAAACAGAATCAAGGAAAAGGATCTGGAAATCAGTTTAAGAGGAATCAAGGTAAAGCCTATGTGGCTGAAGGGAAATGTTCGGATGATTCTGAAGATGAGGAAGAAGAAGAGTTTGTAAACTTGGCCCTCATGGCTAAATCTGATGATGAAGCTTCTAGTTCCTCAACTCATGTACCATCTCTAGTCTTACTTAATATGTCTAAAACTGAATACAAGCATACCATTGAAGATTTAAGTGCTGAGATGTTTAACATTCATGTTAGTTTATCTGCTACTCATGAAGAAATTGCTAAGTTAACTAAACAAAATGAAACTCTCAAATCTGAAAATGAAATGTTATTGTTTAGAACCAGTCCTCTAGATTCGTTAGCTCAAGAGAATGCTAGATTGAAAAATGATATTGTCTATGCTAAGGAAATAGAAGAATTTCTCAGGAATCAAATTGCAGAAAATGAGTTTAAACTCAAAGCATTTAGAAACTCTTCTAAGTTAGTCCAGGAATATCATGATTATCACAATGAGAATCAAAAGGTAGGTATAGGCTTCGAGTATGATAGGAGGCATGGAAAGGCAATTGTTCTTGATGATAGTGATGCTATCAAACCTCATGTTCTCAAAAGAGTTTACAAACCGATTTTCAAAAATCTTCAAGCTGATTTTGATGAAACCTCCCTGTTCATCAAACAAGAGCTTCTTGATGAGGATGAGTGCGTTGACATCACATTAGATGAAGGGAAAGATACTGTCAAGTCTCCCGTGATAGAAACCTTGCCAAGCAATCAGACAAAATGTTCTAAAGTAGCTGTCAACAAGGATATGACAGAAACTTTAAAAGATACTATCAAGAGAGAACCCAAGACAGCAACTTTCAAACCTGCTGTCAAGACAAAGGGAAAGAAAGGTACTGTCAAAGGTAGCTCGACAGTAACTTCAGAACATACTGCCAAGACAAATGTCCACAAGCCTAAGAATAGGAATGGCAAGTTAGAAATTGACAAGAAACCCAACAAGAACAAGGTTAATGCGACCAATGTTAGTGGTAACTTACATAGAACCCCCATCATGCATAGAGAAGTGGTCGTCTGTAATAATATTGACTGTATGCCATGCAAGATTGTTGTTATGAGTACTTGTTTCAATTTTCCTATTATGTCTACTGAAAGATGTTCCTATATGAAAACTGCTGAGACTTCTAAGCCTGCCTATGTTGGTAATAAGGCAGCATCCACCAAGAGAAAGACCAAGTCTAACTCTAAGCCTAAGTGGACTGTGAAAAAAGTCAAACAGGAGGATTCTGGTGTTGACTCAAATGTGAAACAGAATGATATGAATAATAATGCTGTAACTGCAGGACCCAACAGAGTTTGGGTACCAGATTGTTAACACTAATACACGCAAGCGCACGTGGTCACAAGTAATATAGAATAAAATTAAGTTCGTTCCCACAAAGACTGATTTTGGTTTTGTTTAGTAGAATAATGCACATATGCACCAATGTATGATTATACTTCACTGCCTAGACAAATAACTAATGTGGGGTTGATTATCTAAATCAAACTAAGATGCAAATATTAAACTAAGAATTAAAGTAACTAATGAGATTGAAATCGAATTACTAACATGAGAATACACATGGAATCCTAACTTCGTTATCTATTTCACTTAGAGTCGATGCCTTTAATCAGTACATGTGATGGTTTTGATATCTGATCGGATAACACGAAACAAGTGAAAGTTACCTCTCGGTATACTAGCACCAAACTACACATACATCCACAAAAGAGATAGAAGATGAGTAGACACCTATTATGTTTAGATCCTATATCTCTATAGAATTTGAAAACATAGAGGTTTAAGCACAAGTTATCCACATAGATCACATAGGGCAGCATAATATCTCTATTTACGCCACAAATCATGATGTTAAAACATCAACCTATCCCATGCTAGCATGGCAAGTTCTAAATCTCAAGATCCACTCTCGTTTAGCAAGAGATTAACATATTAGATGTTAGCTAGCATCTAAATTCATGAAGTACAACCATACAAGGATATCAAGAATTCACCACACATAAATCTTTAAAGCATGCAACTTACTAAGCTACATAGATAAATCCGTTAGAATCCCATGACAACGATTAGTTCATAATTGAACCGTTCGTCACCATGGGATCTGATGAAAACATGATAATAAACAAGATATGAAAGAAAGAAGCAATAATATTAATAAAGAGAAGAGTTGAGAAAATAAATCTATGTTTCAACGAATACAAAAGATGAAGTAGATCTAGATCCTTGCTTGTCACCGAGCGTTGAATCCTTTTCCACTCTCTCCCTTGCAATTCTAAGTTACAATGAATGATGATTGTTAGGTCCCGAAGTATCGTAGAAGGGGGGTTGAATACGATACTACCAAAAAAAATAATTCCGAGAATATATCTTTATTGATAATAAACTCGAAGGGGTGTTACAACTTCTAATCCAATGGATTAGCTTCAAAACCTGAACACTCCTAAGGATAGTTTAGGCGCGAGGACCTTCTACCCGACACTTCCTGAAAGTGGGCTAAGCCAACTTTCCTACTAGATGGACTGTCTAGCAGCTTACACTCCTAAGGATAGTTTAGGCACGAGGACCTTCTACCCGACACTTCCTGAAAGCGGGCTAAGCCGACTTTCCTACTAGATGGACTGTCTAGCAGCTTATACAGAGAAGATATAAGAGAGAGAAGAGAGAGTTGTTGTTGAGGTGTGTTTTGAAATTAAATACAACAGGCCTATTTATAGGTTTTAGAAAGTTACTATTTGGCACTATTCCAACAACCCCCAAATAGTAACCGAGCACTATTCCAACAACCCCCAAATAGTAACCGAGGACTATTTCACCAACCCCCAAATAGTAACCGTTGGTTACTTTTCATATGAATAGTGATTTTGGATACTATTCACATGAATAGTAATTTCAGATACTATTCATTTTCCTCTTAATTTGACATCCTTAAATATGCAGCTTCCAAAATGGAGGATATCAATACTTCTCTAAACTCAATCATACCTCTTAACAGTTTTTCTGAGTTAGATACTTCGATTCTTTTGTGAAGTGTTGACGCCTAGTGCAACTGGTCTGGTTCACAGACGACTAACATTCACTCATGGTCTTCGTATCATGTCTTTAAGAACACTGCTAAGAATTGTGCAACCATAAAAACTTTATCTCTGGAATCTTTTGGCCCTTCAACTGAATCATCTGTACATCTTATTTTGTCACTGAGGCTTGATCATGTTAATGAACTTCTTTCAGCAACTTGATCCTTGTTGATGCCTGTTCTTCAAATTTCACGATCTCTGTATAGAGTTAATATTTATTTATCTTTTATCCTAGTTGAGTTATATATGTCCTCTATCACATATTACATTACATTATGCTTTACAATCTCCCCCTACACTACTAGAAAAAAGCTCATAGACATCGGTTTCTGGCCGATGTCTATTAAAAAATCATACCGAGTTCTTTGTCGGTGATGTCTATTGTACCATGTCATAGACATCGGTTTTTGACCGATGTCTAAGGCCTTTTTGCACATCGGTTTCTTCTATCGTAACTGATGTATCAAGTCGTATTAGACATCGGTTTTGGACGATGTTAAATATAACCTTCGACAGCGGTTTTCTTTGTGATAACCGATGTGGAAGAGTATATTAGACATCGTTTTTTATACTTATTCGCTATTTAAGTTGAAGTTAGACATTGGTTTTATTTGTGATAACCGTTGTGTATATTTGTTATAGACATCGTTTTTTACTGATGTCTATTGTATTTTGTCCTGTATTGTTTTGTAATAAATATTTATTATTTAATTACTCAATTTGTCATTGACAACATAAGAATCCAAATATTTACATAATATCCAAACATTGATACCTTAATCCAAAATAACATTCATCTCATAACCACAACTACTCAATTTGTTATTTACAAAATATCCAACCAATGTCACTTAAACAACCATAATGTAAACGAATCTACTATATCTAAAGAACTAGTTAGCCAAATCCAAAGTATCACAATGCTATACACCAATCCGCAAAACTAACAAAAATATTTACTACTACCACATGCAAAAATAACCTAACCCCTAGAAAGTTAGAACCATCAAGTATCTACTAGTCAAATGTACATCCCAGTGATGCTCGAATAGAATCCCATGTTGATGAAGCATCGCCTTTGGCTAACTCAAGACCATTATGTACTTCCTGCAAGTGAAAAATCAAGAAAGGATTAGCATATACTTACCTTCTGCTAGCTGCAGAAAACAGTAGATCAGCATCGACTTAAAGAATATGAAAGTGCATAAAATTACCAACTGTAACTAATGTTAACATCTAACATTAAAGCATATAATGTAAGTAAGAGCATTGATTAAAAAAAAGGCTATACTGAAACTTTCATAAAGAAAATGTGTACAAGGATCAGAAAAATGAAGAATAGGTAATAAATTATACAATAATGTCCAAACTCAATAAAACCTATGAAAACAAAGATGTACCTTAGAAATGCTTTCACTGTTTCCTTTCTTGCCTCTAGCTTCTGTCAAGAACATTATATGATAAGTTTACACTGTCTTCCTGACTCCAAAAACGGTTCGTTTATGTAAGGCATGTTTCCCATCTTTCATAGTTTAACATAACAATGTATAAAGATTGTAACTGGGATTGAAAAAGGAAAGGACACAAATATAGAATACTTGGAAGTTGGCACATAGCACAAATCTTATTAAGCATGATAACAACTCAATCCAACTACATCTTTTTTTCCAAACACAGTTTCTGTAGGTCCACCACAAATTCATGATAAATAAGTATAAACAGTGATTGTAATAATGATGATCGCCATAACAGTATACAAGCCCCGGCAGGCCCTAATGTATGTCATGCATGTATGAAACATAGAGTAGTTCTAACCAGCAGAAATGTTTGTTTTAGTCTTGTGGTCAGGCTTTATGCTCTTCACCGTAGCTGATCTACCACACTGCACCAACTGCTTTTGAACATCCTCCTCAGTAAATTTCTTCATATGCTCAGTTCCCAGCCATTCATCCCATCTGCTAGTATATATAGTTTTAAAATGTTCGAGGATAGGACTATCATGCTCAAAGATATTAAAAAGCTTGAAAATTAAACAATTGGGTAAAATAAAACTAGAACAACCGTCTCACACAAAAGTTTTCAAGAAACTTACTGCTGACTGCTCGTAGAGCATGCAGTCTTCGCTGAACAACATTAACATTAACACAATCGCTTAGAATATCTTAGGAATGAATTCGAAGAACAAGAAAACAAGAAGAAACATTTAATTCCAACTGGAACATGCTTCCTCATATCTACTCTTAAAATGGCAATTTATACTAACCTTTTCTTCCAACCCTGCAAATATAATGAGAAATAAATTATAATTAATATTAATGATTTTTTACATAAACATTCATCACTTGTTAAATTAGAGAGACACGATCTAATAAAGAAATGAATGTTACAAAATTGTACTCACAAGATAATGAACAAAATATGTCCATGTCTCCATCCGAGATTCAACTTTCTGCACCTTTAATAAAAAGAAACAAACAAATCCAACAACTTTAATTCATCACAAATTCACAATCATAACAATAACCTAATAATCACCCAAATAAAACCACACATATTCTTTAAAAAAATAAAATAAAACATTCCAATGACAACGCTACAAGTACAAGTGATGGCGCCGTCATGATGATTGATGATAGTCATTATGCAATTTGATCCTAAATATTCAAAATGTCAATACCTCCTACTGATCAATGCTATTGCCATGGACATCCTTGAAATTTGCCAGACAACAGATTCATAACTTGTCAATTGTCTTATAAACAATATAGCCCCGGAAACATGAGATTGAGTAAAGGAGTATATGCTTAACACCAATAATTTTAGACAAATTGACGAACTAAGTTCAGAATCACGTTCACATAACTTCAATTTACTAACATGATTCTGGATTAGTTTATTACACACCATTGTTTGAGCAGAAAACTATGAGTTTTCTAAACTTGTAAAACGTTAAAGCACCTAGGGAATCTATTGCTTCCACAAACTCATTCTGGCCCCTAACACATAAAGCAAACAAATCAATAGATACAACAGAAGCATAAAAATCTTCAGAGCAACTGACTTCAACATCATGCAACGAAATTGTCCCGTCTTCAAGTCCAACAGCTACTGCTTTACCATCAGGACGCCAACATAGGGATGTTATACACTTACCTAAAAAACATTACAAAAAACATCCATTAGTCTAAATTAACCCTTAAATCAACCGAAGATTCATGAAAAATCAGGTTAATTCATCACAACACTCAAATTTGGTACCCATGATTTCCATAATTGAAGTACACAATAACAAAAACTCGCTACAAGTCTATCCTGTCTAACAATTAAATTCATTTAACAAGAATTCTCATTCAGTAATTTCATCAAACACCTTGAATACGACTCCGCATCCTTCAACACCAACACAAAAAACCTCATAGTTCAATTCTACTTACATAACTGCTATACATGTGACAGCAGCAAACAAACATCAAGCATTGCATCCTACTACATACCAAACTTCACTCCACATGAAATCACGTCTCCGAGTACATTATAATTCAATTAGAAGTGATGTCAAAATGATGAATACATTTTATATGTATTGACTGACCAGGAGAGATGGTCCAGAGACGCTGCTAGTTGAATCGATGTAGAAGTATTTTTGAATCGTCTGTTACCATCGCTAGTAGATCCTTCTCCGGGTTCCATTCTGCTATTTTGATCTGCTTTGTTTAACAAAGATGGATAGTATTATATACAAACAGGAGATTCATATAGAGAGAGTTGAGAGTATAGTACTTGAGAAGCAATTGGTTTGTCAAATTGAAGTTGAAATGGGGTGACTTTCAGTTTCGTCGGTCTCCATTGTAACCAGCTACTGTGTGATTCTCTTCGGGGAGAGAGAGAGAGAGAGAGAGAGAGAGAGAGAGAGAGAGAGAAAGATTTAGGGTTCTTGGAGGAAAGGTCGGGTGAGTGAGTGTGAATGAGAGAGGGTTTAGAATCGAGAGTGTTTTTATCTTTTATGCTTTTAATTAATTTGTTTGAGAGAGAGAGAGGGTGATTGTGTATGTTTGGGGGGAACAAAAAATTGCCTAAGGGGGGAAAACATTTTAACAATTTGGGGGAAACATTCTAAGGGGGAAATTATTTGGGGTATGCGCGGGATTTTATTTTTTTTAGCTTATTTAAGACATCGGTTCTTCTTTAAAGCGATGTCTTAAAATATAAACACATCGGTTTTATTGCAAGCGATGCCTTAAAACACAAAGACATCGGTGGCATTACTGACCGATGTTAAAGGTGTGATGTCTATTAACAGATTTCTAGTAGTGCTATTTGATAGTTAGGGTTTGACAAGCAAATTCCTAGAGGATAACTCAACTGATACAACAAAAAATGAAATACAAATATAAATAATATTAAAGCGCATTCTGGATCATATAAACATTTTCCAGATTTCTAAAGTTTGAACAAGTGCAAGATAAATTGTTCCTCTAGACTGAACATATCTTCAATTTTGCCTTGCTTTCTTTCCACTAATACTCCCACTAGCTTTTCCTTTCCCAAAATAAAAGTTAATTCCATGTCAACAACCTTTTCCTTGCCCTTACTCCTATTTGATTTTTCTTGATCATCATCCAACTTCTCCCCCTCAGTTGGGTTATCCTCCAGAGTAGTAGGATGTGGAGTTGGTAAATTAAACGAAGATGGTTTTGCCAAGGAATTAATTGCATGACTAAACTGGGATGCCATGGAACTTAACTGAACCTGGAATGCATCATGTTGAATAAGTTGCAAATTTTTGATTTCTGCAATGGACTTACAGATATTTGAAAACTCTTTCTCCATTGTTTGGACCCATGTAAGGAGTCTGCTGTATTCCATTCTGGTTACAGGTGCATGTGGTTGAGTAGGTTGCTCACTCATACGTTCTGCAGGTGTTTCACTCAACACTCTATATTCACTCGGTTTAGTGGTTTGGGTTACACTTATATGTTCTGTTTGTGTTTCCCTCAACTCTCTTCCAGAGCTTCCACCGAGATGTGTACCTGCAAATGAAATCATCCTAGCCCCTTTTTCAGAGGTCACAGATGGTGAAATGAAAGTTCGTGAGCTTCCGTCCTCGCGTGAAGCGAGTTGCCGACCACTGGTAAAGAGTGGTAAATCTCGAAAGAGATCCAGAGATTTTCCCTCTGGGAGGTTAAACTTGAATCGATTAAATGGCACAAAACCCAAGTTTCCCTCGTATGTCTGTGAAGACACTTGGTTCATAAAAGAACCACCTACCGACGGATCTTTCTGTAAAATGGAAGATTCACCATCAGTTATTGGGGTAGGTAATTCCACCTCGGATGCCTGTGAAGGCATTTGATCTTTAGAAAGATCATCAACCACTCTTATGTTCCGTGAAATGGAACTCAAGATAGTTGCTCCCGTCAATTCAGCCTTATTTACATTTTCACTCATTGGATAAGAAAGAATTGTTTCACTAACAGTTGCCGTTACCTCAGGTTCATTGTGTTTACTCCGTTTAGAATGAGGTAGAGCGGCTGATGTAACTAACTCCTTATGTGGTGCTGCTGAGGCACTATCTCCCTCGATAATGTGGATGACTGGTCGTTTAAGTGACAATTGAGGTGTAGGAGTTTGTTCTGTTTATGTTTGTATTTGTAGAATGGGATCTTCGACCTGTGTTAGAGTCGGTGGGATTTCCTGCTCTTGGTCGGGTGAGATGGCCACTAGGGGCTGTAGGAACTGTATTTCCTGTGATACAATAGGGAATACAGAGGTTGAGATAGCAGGGATTGAAATATTACCTTGTCGTATACCTGCTCTCACTGGTCTTGGTAACAACGGAAGTGGGACAGTCTTTAGATATTCAGTTAGGACTGTAGGCACATCCGTATAGTTCTTTTTGCTTATGTAATAAATTACATTTGTCTTCATGTAAGAACATTCCACCTTTCGACCATTTTCCGAGTGTACCCTGTCTTCATCATTCAAAAAATCATTTAATATTAGCTGTAGAAACCTTGGATATAGACATTTGACGTTTTGAGTCTGAACATCTCTTGTTCCCAAGTGTTTCATCTTTAAAATGATTTGACCAAGCACTATTTTTCCAAAATTGATCCTCAAATTATTGGCAACCGCATACCCTATTTTTTGAATAAATTCAGGTATCCGATCTAGATTCGTTCTATTTGAGGAAAAAACATGGCAAAGAATGTGAAAGAAGAAATTCCAATACTGGGTTAGAAATGTTCTGGAGATATTATCAGTAATGAAATTGCCATCTTGGTACCTAATAAAACGAAAGAACATTTCAATCTATTCAGGTGTAGGATCAGAAACGAGATTTTCCATAGGAAAATGAAGAATTCGATTAACATCTCGTTCAGTGACCCTAATCGACCTACCAAACAGTCGATATGTGAATGCACACCCGTCCTGTCCAGAAGTGTTAACCGCACTGCAATATAGTTCACATAATGCATCATGGTTAAGCTGCACTGGTGTAACTAAAGCATAGCGAATTAATGAATGTTCATTCAGAAATTGTGCCCAAGCCCGAAATTGCTCATCATAGATGGTTTCGATTTGCTGAATGGAAGTAGGATTAGCTTTAGAAATAACAAAACTTCCCTGCAATGCCATTTTCTAAACTTTGAGGAAATTCAAAAACAAGGGTTAGTTTTAATAAGGATGATGTATAAAGCAAGAATATGAAATTCGATATAAAAACCACCAGCTAGATTGAGAGATCTTTCCGATCAAAGCTCGAAATGTTCAGCAATTATGTGTATATGCTCTGTATATCTGAAAAATGATGATGTTAAACACAAACAAAAACTCATCATTTATAAGGTTTCAAGGTTCAGTGGGTTAGGTGAAATAGTGACAGGTTTTGTTTAAAGAATTCAAACTCTCTACAACAAGTGGTAAATTGTCAACCATGTTAGGTAGCCACATTTCATGAATTCAACAATGGAGGCTAACATCTTATCACCGAAACCTGTCAGCCGACCTATCAGCCTATACACATATACACATATTTAATACTTCTAAATATTATGGATTTAAATATAATCACGCAGTAAATTAAGAATTAATCCACAATAATAAACCTACAATTAGATAGACATAAAATTAACAAAATATCATTAATTGATATATGTCAATAAAATATTTATTTAATTATGCTACAATGATATCTCCAGAATAATCCTGCAGATAATCAAATAAAACAAACAAAATCCAGAGAATGAAATTTACTGGCTACAACAAATTGAACAGACATTTTAAAAGATCATGTGAAATTTAACATACCAAGCTCACTTACCAACCTTGAAAAGGTTGCTTCATCCAAAGCTTTAGTAAAAATGTCTACCAACTGTTTTTCACTAGGAACAAAATGCAGTTCCACAGTGCCTTCCATCACATGCTCCATGATGAAATGGTATCTGATGTCTATGTGCTTGGTTCTAGAATGCTGCACTGGATTCTGTGATATTGCAATTGCACTCGTGTTGTCACAGAAAATTGGGATCTTTTTAACTTTAACTCCATAGCCAAGTAGTTGATTTCTCATCCATAGAATCTGTGCAAAACAACTCCCAGCTGCTATGTATTCAGCCTCTGCAGTTGAGGTAGATACTGAGTTCTACTTCTTACTGAACCATGAGACCAGCTTGTTTCCCAAGAATTGACAGGTTCCTGTGGTACTTTTTCTATCCATTTTGCAACCTGCATAATCTGCATCTGAGTAACCAATTAGATCAAAACCAGAATCTCTAGGGTACCAAATGCCAAGGTTTGGTGTTCCCTTGAGATATCTGAAAATCCTCTTAATAGCTACCAAGTGAGATTCCCTAGGACCAGCTTGAAATCTAGCACATAAACATGTAGCAAACATAATATCAGGTCTACTAGCTGTTAAGTATAAAAGAGATCCAACCATGCCCCTATAGCTTGTCATGTCCACCTTCTTTTCCTTAGTATTCAGTTCAAGCTTAGTGGCAGTGGCCATGGGTGTTTTTGCAGAAGAGCAATCTGCTAAATCAAACTTTTTTAAAAGATCATAAATGTATTTTGTTTGACTTATAAAAATTCCCTCATTCACTTGTTTAACTTGTAAACCAAGAAAATAAGTTAATTCACCCATCATACTCATTTCATATCTACTTTGCATGAGTTTGGCAAACCTCTTGCAAAGTTTCTCATCTGTAGACCCAAATATTATATCATCTACATAAATTTGGACAAGTATCATAGAGCCATTAACATTTCTATAAAAGAGAGTTTTATCAATAGTACCTCGAATGAAGTGATTCTCTATAAGGAACTGTGAGAGTGTGTCATACCAGGCTCTAGGTGCTTGCTTCAGGCCATAGAGTGCTTTGAGTAGAAAGAACACATATTCTGGAAAGTCTGGATCTTCAAAGCCAGGCGGTTGACTAACATATACCTCCTCCTCCAGAATTCCATTGAGAAATGCACTCTTGACATCCATTTGATAGACTTTGAAATTGGCATGCGCTGCATAGGCCAGGAAGATCCTTATTGCTTCTAACCTTGCCACTGGTGCAAAGGTTTCTTCAAAGTCAATTCCTTCCTCTTGACAGTAGCCTTTAGCCACTAATCTAGCTTTATTCCTTGTGACTATGCCATTCTCATCCATCTTGTTCTTGAATACCCACTTAGTGCTAATCACTGATTTGTCTTTAGGTTTGGGTACAAGTTTCCATACTTCATTTCTTTCAAACTGGTTTAGCTCTTCTTCCATTGCTAAAACCCAGTCTGGATCCAAAAGAGCATGTTCAACTCTCTTTGGTTCCTCTTTGGATAGAAAACTGCTATATAAGCATCATTCTTTAGTTGCTCTTCTAGTTTGGACCTTTGCATTAGGATCTCCAATTATAAGCTCAAATGGATGATCCCTGGTCCATTTTCTTTGTGGTGGTAAGTTTGACCTTGATGATGTGGCTTCATTTTCTCTGTGTTGATCATTGTGAGAAACTCCCCCTGAGTGTATGGCCCTCGATATTGATGGAGTACTTGCAGATTCATCAACAGAGGCTTCTCTTTGATTTCTAACTGATGGTGTAAGTTGCTCTTCAACAGGTGGTTCATTCTGCACTTCAAATGATGATCCTTGCCTGTTTCTCACACCATTTGATCTCCATTCTTCATCATCATCTTCACTTTCTTCATCACTTCTCTCATTCTCAAATGAGAGAGACTCATGAAAACCTTCATCTACTAGACCAGATATTTTCTTGTCACCAAAGACAACATGTATGGACTCCATTACAATGTTTAGCCTTAGGTTGTAGACTCTGTAAGATTTTCCAGCTGAGTATCCAACAAAGATAGCTTCATCTGCCTTTGAATCAAATTTTCCAAGATGATCACCACAATTTTTCAGTACAAAGCATTTGCATCCAAAGACATGCAGAAAGTTGATTGTTGGTTTCTTGCTTTTGAAAAGTTGATAGGGTGTCATGCCTTTTGCTTGATTGACCAAAGAAATATTCTGAGTGTAGCATGCAGTGTTTATAGCTTCTACCCAGAAGTATGTTGGTAGCTTAGACTCTTCAAGCATTGTTCTTGCAGCTTCAATTAGAGTTCTGTTCTTTCTTTCCACTACACCATTTTGTTGAGGAGTTCTTGGTGCAGAGAATTCTTGGATAATTCCTTCTTCTTCACAAAACTCTCTTATTACAGAATTCTTGAACTCGGTTCCGTTGTCACTTCTAATTCTCCTTACTTTGAGTAAAGGATTGTTGTTGACTATCTTGATGTGATTTATAATGACTTCACCTGCCTTATCCTTAGAGTACGGAAAGAATGTCCAAGAGAATTTTGAGAAATCATCAATAATCACAAGAAAGTATTTCTTCTTTGAGATTGACAACACATTGACTGGTCCAAAGTGATCCATGTGAAGTAGTTGCAAGGGTTGATCAATTGATGACATTGACTTTGATTTGAAAGAGGCCTTCTTCTGCTTCCCTTTCTGGCATGCATCACACAATCCATCCTTGGAGTAATCCAATTTTGGAATACCTCTAACCAAATACTTCTTTACCAACTCATTCATTACTTTAAAACTCAAGTGTGACAGTTTTTTATGCCAAAGCCAACCTTCATCTACACTTGCCTTGCTGAGATGACAAGTAGTCATATTTGCATTTGTTGAATTGAAGTCAGCAATGTACACATTTCCTCTTCTATCTCCTGTCAACACTACCTTGTTGTCATTTTTCTTGAAAATGACACAAGCTTCAGATGTGAACCAGACATTCTGGCCTTTGTCACACAGTTGACTAACACTTAGCAAGTTATGCTTAAGTCCATCAACCAGTGCTACTTCTTCAATGACAACATTCCCTTGTGAAATCAAGCCATATCCTCTAGTATATCCTTTGCTGTTGTCTCCAAAGGTAATGCTAGGGCCAGCTCTCTCCTCAAGGTTAGTGAGCATGGTAGAATCTCCAGTCATATGCCTAGAACAACCACTGTCCAGATACCAAAGATTCTTTCTGTTTCCCTGCACACATCAAAACAAAATCAAGTTGATTTTGGTACCCAAGTTTTCTTGGGTCCTGCCTTGTTAGCCTTTTTCTTATTTTTCAAGCCCTTACTACCCAGGGGTTCTGATTGAGTTAAATCAACCTTAACTCTTGGTGTAGGTTTCTAAAAAATAGGTTGTTTCACTTGCTCACTTGCATTAAAACTAGATGTATAATTTGGCATAGTCTGTGCAAACATGTTATTCATCATCCATGGCAACTGAGGCATATTAAAAGCATTGTAATATGGATTATACATGAATGGCATGTTAGCATAATGACTAGATGCATGAGCAGGCTGGACAAACATGTTTGGCATAACATTCATAGCAGGCATAGGTACTGACTTAGGCATACTAGGCACAGAAGCATTCTTAACAGATTTACAGTTGACAAATAAATGATTAACACATTCTATCAGGTTTGTAATTAATATGTTTGTTAATTCCTACCTTGCCATTTCTATTCTTCTTATTAGCCTTAGCCTTAGGTTCAGTCTTTTCTAACTTATCCTTCAATTTCTTGATTGACAAGTTGCCTATGTTTCCTTGTTCAACTGACTTGGTTTTGCTACACTCTCCATTAACAAAGTTCTTATTGACAGGCCCGTACTTTTTATTCAATTTAGTTAAAGTTGCTTTGCTAATAGGCTTAAGTCTCAAAGAACATTCTTTTTCACTGTCTGAAGCAACTTCCCTATCAACATCTAACTTAACTTCTGCTAATTTGTGAAAAGAATCAACTCCTTGTTTACTATAAATTTCTTCAGTTTTAGCCTTTGATCCCTTCCACTTAGCAATTAAGTCTTGTTCCTCTTTTAACTGTTTTATTAAACACTCTTCTCTTTTCAGAGCCTCAAGTAACTCATTCTTAGCATCCTGGAAATCTCTTTTCATTGTTTCAAAATCAATTAGTTGAGTTTCTAACAGAGTATTCCTAGCTATCACCTATCTTAGCATTAAGATCTTTAATCTTTTTGTTCTCCTTGTTAAGCGATTTTAATGTGCCATGCATGTTATTCAGTTCATTAGACATTTCATTAACAACATTATCACATTCATCTTTAGAAAGTTCAGTTAGGTTTGTAGAGTATACCTGGTTGCTTGCTGAACTAGCCTCTTCATCAGTTTCGTTTGCCATGAGTGCAAGATTGACAAACTCCTCTTCTGCATCTGAGTCACCTCCAGCAGCCCAGTCACTATCTTTTGACACGAATGCTCTCCCTTGTTGCTTGAGAAGATCAAAATATTTCTTCTTGTAATCAACAGCTTCAAACTGCTTCTTTTCTTTCTAAGCTTGGGATTTCCTGCATTCATTGGCAAAGTGACCAGCAATTCCACAGCTATAGCATTTGATCTTTGATCTTTCAACCACATCCTTGTTCGGTTGATAGCTTTTCTTGAATTGCCCGGTTCCTGCTGGATTCTTCCTGAATCTTAGCTTCGAAAATCTCTTTGACAGAAATGCCAAATACTCATCTAGATCTTCAGCTTCATCCTCACTTAATGCATCAGGTTCTTTAATCATCTTGCTTTTACATTTGCTAGTTTCAGCTTCACCTTCACAAGTTTTTGAACCTAGTGTGGCTTCTACACTCTTCATTCTTCCACCACCTTGGATTGTTGGAATATTGGCCACCAAGGCAACAGATCCACCTTTCTTCTGGATTTTCTCCACTTCCTCATCTTGCTGCATTTCAAGCTCATAGGTCTTTACGATGCCATACAGTCTCTCAAGTGTAAAATCTTTGTAGTCCTGAGAGTTCCTTAACGAGACTGTCACTGGCTTCCATTCCTTAGGAAGAGATCTCAGAAACTTTAGGTTGGAGTCCTTGGTTTCATATTTTCTCCCATACAACTTTAGACCATTCAGTAACTTTTTAAATCTACTGAATATGTCTGTTAGATTTTCACTAGAGGAGTAGTGAAAATGCTCATATTGTTGTATTAGGAGCTGCATTTTATTTTCTCTGACTTGCTCAGTTCCTTCACAGATTGTTTGAATAGTGTCCCACACTTGCTTGGCAGTGGTGCAGTTTATAACACAATCAAACATATCTTGGTCGATGCCATTGAATAGGATGTTCATAGTCTTCTTATCTTTGTGAATCTCCTCCAAGTCTTTATCTGTGTACTCAGCTTGATTCTTTGGAATAGGCCTTCTAGCGGCTACAGTGGCAGCATGTGGACCAATCCCAGAGTTGGCCTTCATTAGAACATGAGGTTCTTTCTCTATGCAATCTACATAGCCTTCATCAATGGCTGAGAGATGAAGGTACATCTTTACTTTCCAATGAAAGTAATTATCTTTGTCAAGCATTGGAATCTTCACACCTGTATCCTTCCTTCCCACGGTTTTGATCTTTAGACTTCTTGTATGTTAGAAGCATGCTCTGATACCAATTGTTAGGTCCCGAAGTATCGTAGAAGGGGGGTTGAATACGATACTACCAAAAAAAAATAATTCCGAGAATATATCTTTTTTGATAATAAACTCGAAGGGGTGTTACAACTTCTAATCCAATGGATTAGCTTCAAAACCTGAACACTCCTAAGGATAGTTTAGGCGCGAGGACCTTCTACCCGACACTTCCTGAAAGCGGGCTAAGCCGACTTTCCTACTAGATGGACTGTCTAGCAGCTTACACTCCTAAGGATAGTTTAGGCACGAGGACCTTCTACCCGACACTTCCTGAAAGCGGGCTAAGCCGACTTTCCTACTAGATGGACTGTCTAGCAGTTTATACAGAGAAGATATAAGAGAGAGAAGAGAGAGTTGTCTGTTGAGGTGTGTTTTGAAATGAAATACAACAAGCCTATTTATAGGTTTTAGAAAGTTACTATTTGGCACTATTCCAACAACCCCCAAATAGTAACTGAGCACTATTCCAACAACCCCCAAATAGTAATCGGGCACTATTTCACCAACCCCCAAATAGTAACCGTTGGTTACTATTCATATGAATAGTACTATTCATACGAATAGTACTATTCATATGAATAGTGATTTCGGATACTATTCACATGAATAGTAATTTCAGATACTATTCATTTTCCTCTTAATTTGACATCCCTAAATATGCAGCTTCCAAAATGGAGAATATCAATACTGCTCTAAACTCAATCATACCTCTTAACAGTTTTTCTGAGTTAGATACTTCGATTCTTTTGTGAAGTGTTGACGCCTAGTGCAACTGGTCTGGTTCACAGACGACTAACATTCACTCATGGTCTTCGTATCATGTCTTTAAGAACACTGCTAAGAATTGTGCAACCATAAAAACTTTATCTCTGGAATCTTTTGGCCCTTCAACTGAATCATCTGTACATCTTATTTTGTCACTGAGGCTTGATCATGTTAATGAACTTCTTTCAGCAACTTGATCCTTGTTGATGCCTGTTCTTCAAATTTCACGATCCCTGTATAGAGTTAATATTTATTTATCTTTTATCCTAGTTGAGTTATATATGTCCTCTATCACATATTACATTACATTATGCTTTACATTCTCCCCCTATTTGATTGTTAGGGTTTGACAAGCAAATTCCTAGAGGATAACTCAATTCATACAACAAAAAATGAAATACAAAGATAAATAATATTAAAGCGCATTCTGGATCATATAAACATTTTCCAGATTTCTAAAATTTGAACAAGTGCAAGATAAATTGTTCCTCTAGACTGAACATATCTTCAATTTTGCCTTGCTTTCTTTCCACTAATACTCCCACTAGCTTTTCCTTTCCCAAAATAAAGTTAATTCCGTGTCAACAACCTTTTCCTTGCCCTTACGCCTATTTGATTTTTCTTGATCATCATCCAACTTCTCCCCCTCAGTTGGGTTATCCTCCAGAGTAGTAGGATGTGGAGTTGGTAAATTAGACGAAGATGGTTTTGCCAAGGAATTAATTGCATGACTAAACTGGGATGCCATGGAACTTAACTGAACCTGGAATGCATCATGTTGAATAAGTTGCAAATTTTTGATTTCTGCAATGGACTTACAGATATTTGAAAACTCTTTCTCCATTGTTTGGACCCGTGTAAGGAGTGTGTTGTATTCCATTCTGGTTACAGGTGCATGTGGTTGAGTAGGTTGCTCACTCATACGTTCTGCAGGTGTTTCACTCAACACTCTATATTCACTCGGTTTATTGGTTTGGGTTACACTTACATGTTCTGTTTGTGTTTCCCTCAACTCTCTTCCAGAGCTTCCACCGAGATGTGTACCTGCAAATGAAATCATCCTAGCCCCTTTTTCAGAGGTCACAGATGGTGCAATGAAAGTTCGTGAGCTTCCGTCCTCGCGTGAAGCGAGTTGCCGACCACTGGTAAAGAGTGGTAAATCTCGAAAGAGATCCAGAGATTTTCCCTCTGGGAGGTTAAACTTGAATCGATTAAATGGCACAAAACCCAAGTTTCCCTCGTATGTTTGTGAAGACACTTGGTTCATAAAAGAACCACCTACCGACGGATCTTTCCGTAAAATGGAAGATTCACCATCAGTTATTGAGGTAGGTAATTCCACCTCGGATGCCTGTGAAGGCATTTGATCTTTAGAAAGATCATCAACCACTCTTATGTTCCGTGAAATGGAACTCAAGATAGTTGCTCCCGTCAATTCAGCCTTATTTACATTTTCACTCATTGGATAAGAAAGAATTGTTTCACTAACAGTTGCCGTTACCTCAGGTTCATTGTGTTTACTCCGTTTAGAATGAGGTAGAGCGGATGATGTAACTAACTCCTTATGTGGTGCTGCTGAGGCACTATCTCGCTCAATAATGTGGATGACTGGTCGTTTAAATGACAATTGAGGTGTAGGAGTTTGTTCTGTTTGTGTTTGTATTTGTAGAATGGGCTCTTCGACCTGTGTTAGAGTCGGTGGGATTTCCTGCTCTTGGTCGGGTAAGATGGCCACTAGGGGCTGTAGGAACTGTATTTCCTGTGATACAATAGGGAATACAGAGGTTGAGATAGCAGGGATTGAAATATTACCTTGTTGTATACCTGCTCTCACTGGTCTTGGTAACAACGGAAGTGGGATAGTCTTTATATATTCAGTTAGGACTGTAGGCACATCCGTATAGTTCTTTTTGCTTATGTAATAAATTACATTTGTCTTCATGTAAGAACATTCCACCTTTCGACCATTTTCCGAGTGTACCCTGTCTTCATCATTCAAAAAATCATTTAATATTAGCTGTAGAAACCTTGGATATAGACATTTGACGTTTTGAGTCTGAACATCTCTTGTTCCCAAGTGTTTCATCTTTAAAATGATTTGACCAAGCACTATTTTTCCAAAATTGATCCTCAAATTATTGGCAACCGCATACCCTATTTTTTGAATAAATTCAGGTACCCGATCTAGATTCGTTCTATCTGAGGAAAAAACATGGCAAAGAATGTGAAAGAAGAAATTCCAATACTGGGTTAGAAATGTTCTGGAGATATTACCAGTAATGAAATTGCCATCTTGGTACCTAATAAAACGAAAGAACATTTCAATCTGTTCAGGTGTAGGATTAGAAACGAGATTTTCCATAGGAAAATAAAGAATTCGATTAACATCTCGTTCAGTGACCTACCAAACAGTCGATATGTGAATGCACACCCGTCCTGTCCAGAAGTGTTAACCGCACTACAATATAGTTCACATAATGCATCATGGTTAAGCTGCACTGGTGTAACTAAAGCATAGCGAATTAATGAATGTCCATTCAGAAATTGTGCCCAAGCCCGAAATTGCTCATCATAGATGGTTTCGATTTGCTGAATGGAAGTAGGATTAGCTTTAGCAATAACAAAACTTCCCTGCAATGCCATTTTCAAAACTTTGAGGAAATTCAAAAACAAGGGTTAGTTTTTATAAGGATGATGTATAAAGCAAGAATATGAAATCCGATATAAAAACCACCAACTAGATTGAGAGATCTTTCCGATCAAAGCTCGAAATGTTCAGCAATTATGTGTATATGCTCTGTATATCTGGAAAATGATGATGTTAAACACAAACAAAAACTCATCATTTATAAGGTTTCAAGGTTCATTGGGTTAGGTGAAATAGTGACAGGTTTTGTTTAAAGAATTCAAACTCTCTACAACAAGTGGTAAATTGTCAACCATGTTAGGTAGCCACATTTCATGAATTCAACAATGGAGGCTAACATCTTATCACCGAAACCTGTCAGCCGACCTATCAGCCTATACACATATACACATATTTAGTACTTCTAATTATTATGGATTTAAATATAATCACGCAGTAAATTAAGAATTAATCCACAATAATAAACCTACAATTAAATATACATAAAATTAACAAAATATCATTAATTGATATATGTCAATAAAATATTTATTTAATTATGCTACAATGATATCTCCAGAATAATCCTGCAGATAATCAAATAAAACAAAGAAAATCCAGAGAATGAAATTTACTGGCTGCAACAAATTGAACAGACATTTTAAAAGATCATGTGAAATTTAACATACCAAGCTCACTTACCAACCTTCAAAAGGTTGCTTCATCCAAAGCTTTAGTAAAAATGTCTACTAACTGTTTTTCACTAGGAACAAAATGCAGTTCCAGAGTGCCTTCCATCACATGCTCCCTGATGAAATGGTATCTGATGTCTATGTGCTTGGTTCTAGAATGCTACACTGGATTCTGTGATATTGCAATTGCACTCGTGTTGTCACAGAAAATTGGGATTTTTTTAACTTTAACTCCATAGTCAAGTAGTTGATTTCTCATCCATAGAATCTGTGCACAACAACTCCCAGTTGCTATGTATTCAGCCTCTGCAGTTGAGGTAGATACTGAGTTCTGCTTCTTACTGAACCATGAGACCAGCTTGTTTCCCAAGAATTGACAGGTTCCTGTGGTACTTTTTCTATCCATTTTACAACCTGCATAATCTGCATCTGAGTAACCAATTAGATCAAAACCAGAATCTCTAGGGTACCAAATGCCAAGGTTTGGTGTTCCCTTGAGATATCTGAAAATCCTCTTAATAGCTACCAAGTGAGATTCCCTAGGATCAGCTTGAAATCTAGCACATAAACATGTAGCAAACATAATATCAGGTCTACTAGCTGTTAAGTATAAAAGAGATCCAACCATGCCCCTATAGCTTGTCATGTCCACCTTCTTTTCCTTAGTATTCAGTTCAAGCTTAGTGGCAGTGGCCATGGGTGTTTTTGCAGAAGAGCAATCTGCTAAATCAAACCTTTTTAAAAGATCATAAATGTATTTTGTTTGACTTATAAAAATTCCCTCATTGACTTGTTTAACTTGTAAACCAAGAAAATAAGTTAATTCACCCATCATACTCATTTCATATCTACTTTGCTTGAGTTTGGCAAACCTCTTGCAAAGTTTCTCAGCTGTAGACCCAAATATTATATCATCTACATAAATTTGGACAAGTATCATAGAGCCATTAACATTTCTATAAAAGAGAGTTTTATCAATAGTACCTCGAATGAAGTGATTCTCTATAAGGAACTGTGAGAGTGTGTCATACCAGGCTCTAGGTGCTTGCTTCAGGCCATATAGTGCTTTGAGTAGAAAGAACACATATTCTGGAAAGTCTGGATCTTCAAAACCAGGCGGTTGACTAACATATACCTCCTCCTCCAGAATTCCATTCAGAAATGCACTCTTGACATCCATTTGATAGACTTTGAAATTGGCATGCGCTGCATAGGCCAGGAAGATCCTTATTGCTTCTAACCTTGCCACTGGTGCAAAAGTTTCTTCAAAGTCAATTCCTTCCTCTTGACAGTAGCCTTTAGCCACTAATCTAGCTTTATTCCTTGTGACTATGCCATTCTCATCCATCTTGTTCTTGAATACCCACTTAGTGCCAATCACTGATTTGTCTTTAGGTTTGGGTACAAGTTTCCATACTTCATTTCTTTCAAACTGGTTTAGCTCTTCTTGCATTGCTAAAACCCAGTCTGGATCCAAAAGAGCATGTTCAACTCTCTTTGGTTCCTCTTTGGATAGAAAACTGCTATATAAGCATTCTTCTTGAGTTGCTCTTCTGGTTTGGACCTTTGCATTAGGATCTCTAATTATAAGCTCAAATGGATGATCCCTGGTCCATTTTCTTTGTGGTGGTAAGTTTGACATTGATGATGTGGCTTCATTTTCTCTGTGTTGATCATTGTGAGAAACTCCCCCTGAGTGTATGGCCCTCGATATTGATAGAGTACTTGCAGATTCATCAACAGAGGCTTCTCTTTGATTTCCAACTGATGGTGTAAGTTGCTCTTCAACAGGTGGTTCATTCTGCACTTCAACTGATGATCCTTGCCTGTTTCTCACACCATTTGATCTCCATTCTTCATCATCATCTTCACTTTCTTCATCACTTCTCTCATTCTCAAATGAGAGAGACTCATGAAAACCTTCATCTACTAGACCAGATATTTTCTTGTCATCAAAGACAACATGTATGGACTCCATTACAATGTTTAGCCTTAGGTTGTAGACTCTGTAAGATTTTCCAGCTGAGTATCCAACAAAGATAGCTTCATCTGCCTTTGAATAAAATTTTCCAAGATGCTCACCATGATTTTTCAGTACAAAGCATTTGCATCCAAAGACATGCAGAAAGTTGATTGTTGGTTTCTTGCCTTTGAAAGGTTGATAGGGTGTCATGCCTTTTGCTTGATTGACCAAAGAAATATTCTGAGTGTAGCATGCAGTGTTTATAGCTTCTACCCAGAAGTATGTTGGTAGCTTAGACTCTTCAAGCATTGTTCTTGCAGCTTCAATTAGAGTTCTGTTCTTTCTTTCCACTACACCATTTTGTTGAGGAGTTCTTGGTGCAGAGAATTCTTGGATAATTCCTTCTTCACAAAACTCTCTTATTACAGAATTCTTGAACTCGGTTCCGTTGTCACTTCTAATTCTCATTACTTTGAGTAAAGGATTGTTGTTGACTATCTTGATGTGATTTATAATGACTTCACCCGCCTTATCCTTAGAGTACGGAAAGAATGTCCAAGAGAATTTTGAGAAATCATCAATAATCACAAGACAGTATTTCTTCTTTGAGATTGACAACACATTGACTGGTCCAAAGAGATCCATGTGAAGTAGTTGCAAGGGTTGATCAATTGATGACATTGACTTTGATTTGAAAGAGGCCTTCTTTTGCTTCCCTTTCTGGCATACTAGTACAGAATACACCTATAGCGTCGCCACCTATAGCGTCGGTTGTTGACCTATAGCGTCGCCAGTTTATCTATTGCGTCGGTTGTTTGCATTAACCGACGCCTTAGGTCATCTGCCAGAATCTATTGCGTCGGTTGTTTGCATTAACCGACGCTATAGGTATAGCCTATAACGTCGCCTTTTTAAGGGGCGACGCTATAGGCTATACCCAGAAGCTATTTCGTCGGTTGTTTGCATTAACCGACGCTATAGGTATAGCCTATAGCGTCGCCCTTACGCGATAGGTTAATGTTTTTTTAAAAAAAAGAGCCTATAGCGTCGCCCATTCAAATGACCGACGTTATAGGTCAATTTTTTTTAAAAAAATAATTATTTCAAAAGTGGAATTTCACCATTACAAAATATAATCCAAGAACACCAAACAAGTCTAAACAAAATTTTAATCCCATTAAAAAATAAACCATTCAATACAACCAAAATATTAACTAGTTTTACTCATTAATGTTACCCTACTTTCAATAATTTTCTATTTTTTTTATATTTTTCCCCATTTTTAAACTAGTTTGTCCAAGAAATCAAAAAATTAAATAAAAATAGGAAAAATGCCAATTTTTGAAAATAAATTCATACACAACAAATTAGTGATACTGAAAATTTGTATGATTAATTTTACCCTACTTTCCCTAATTTTCCATTTTTTTATTTTTTTCCCTATTTTTAACTAGTTTGTCAAAGAAATCAAAAAATTAAATAAAAATAGGAAAAATGCCAATTTTTGAAAATGAATTCATACACACCGAAGTAGTCATACTCACTATTTGTGTGATGAATGTTACCCTACTTTCCTTAATATTAAGGAAAGTAGGGTAACATTCATCACACAAATAGTGAGTATGACTACTTCGGTGTGTATGAATTCATTTTCAAAAAGTGGCATTTTTCCTATTTTTATTTAATTTTTTGATTTCTTTGACAAACTAGTTTAAAAATGGGGAAAAATATAAAAAAAATAGAAAATTATTGAAAGTAGGGTAACATTAATGAGTAAAACTAGTTAATATTTTGGTTGTATTGAATGGTTTATTTTTTAATGGGATTAAAATTGTGTTTACACTTGTTTGGTGTTCTTGGATTATATTTTGTAATGGTGAAATTCCAATTTTGAAATTATTTTTTTTTTTAAAAAAAAATTGACCTATAGCGTCGGTCATTTGAAAGGGCGACGCTATAGACTTTTTTTTTTAAAAAAATTTAACCTATAGCGTCGGTCATTTAAAATGGCGACGCTATAGGTTATACCTATAGTGTCGACATTTTAAAGGGCGACGCTATAGGCTATACCTATAGCGTCGGCATTTTAAGGGGCGACGCTATAAGCTCTACCTATAGCGTCGGCATTTTAAGGGGCGACGCTATAAGCTATACCTATAGCGTCGGCATTTTAAGGGGGCGACGCTATAAGCTATACCTATAGCGTCCGTCATTTAAATGACCGACGCCTAAAGTGAACTTTAGCGTCGCCATTTTAACGGACGCTATAGGCCTATACCTATAGCGTCCCCTGCATATACTACGCCAAACAACCGACGCTATAGGCCTATATAGGCGACGCTATAGGTCCATTCTGTAGTAGAGTATGCATCACACAATCCATCCCTGGAGTAATCCAATTTTGGAATACCTCTAACCAAATCCTTCTTTACCAACTCATTCATTACTTTAAAACTCAAGTGTGACAGTCTTTTATGCCAAAGCCAACCTTCATCTACACTTGCCTTGCTGAGAAGACAAGTAGTCATATTTGCATTTGTTGAATTGAAGTCAGCAATGTACACATTTCCTCTTCTATCTGCTGTCAACACTACCTTGTTGTCATTTTTCTTGAAAATGACACAAGCTTCAGATGTGAACCAGACATTCTGGCCTTTGTCACACAGTTGACTAACACTTAGCAAGTTATGCTTAAGTCCATCAACCAGTGCTATTTCTTCAATGACAACATTCCCTTGTGAAATCAAACCATATCCTCTAGTATATCCTTTGCTGTTGTCTCCAAAGGTAATGCTAGGGCCAGCTCTCTCCTCAAGCTTAGTGAGCAGGGTTAAATTTCCAGTCATATGCCTAGAACAACCACTGTCCAGATACCAAAGATTCCTTCTGTTTCCCTGCACACATCAAAACAAAATCAAGTTGATTTTGGTACCCAAGTTGTCTTGGGTCCTGCCTTGTTAGCCTTTTTCTAATTTTTCAAGCCCTTACTACCCAGGGGTTCTGATTGAGTTAAATCAACCTTAACTCTTGGTGTAGGTTTCTGAAAAATAGGTTGTTTCACTTGCTCACTTGCATTAAAACTAAATGTATAATTTGGCATAGTCTGTGCAAACATGTTATTCATCATCCATGGCAACTGGGGCATATTAAAAGCATTGTAATATGGATTATACATGAATGGCATGTTAGCATAATGACTAGATGCATGAGCAGGTTGGACAAACATGTTTGGCATAACATTCATAGCAGGCATAGGTACTGACTTAGGCATACTAGGCACAGAAGCATTCTTAACAGATTTACAGTTGACAAATAAATGATTAACACTATCACAGTTCACACATTCCTTTCGAGGAGCATATCTATCAGGTGTGTAATTACTATGTTTGTTAATTCCTACCTTGCCATTTCTATTCTTCTTATTAGCCTTAGCGTTAGGTTCAGTCTTTTCTAACTTATCCTTCAATTTCTTGATTGACAAGTTTCCTATGTTTCCTTGTTCAACTGACTTGGTTTTGCTACACTCTCCATTAACAAAGTTCTTATTGACAGGCCCGTACTTTTTATTCAATTTAGTTAAAGTTGTTTTGCTAACAGGCTTAAATCTCAAAGAACATTCTTTTTCACTGTCTGAAGCAACTTCCCTATCAACATCTAACTTAACTTCTGCTAATTTGTGAAAAGTATCAACTCCTTGTTTACTATAAATTTCTTCAGTTTTAGCCTTTGATCCCTTCCACTTAGCAATTAAGTCTTGTTCCTCTTTTAACTGTTTTATTAAACACTCTTCTCTTTTCAGAGCCTCAAGTAACTCATTATTAGCATCCTGGAAATCTCTTTTCATTGTTTCAAAATCAATTAGTTGAGTTTCTAACAGAGTATTCCTATCACCTATCTTAGCATTAAGATCTTTAATCTTTTTGTTCTCCTTGTTAAGCGATTTTAATGTGCCATGCATGTTATACAGTTCATTAGACATTTCATTAACAACATTATCACATTCATCTTTAGAAAGTTCAGTTAGGTTTGTAGAGTATACCTGGTTGCTTGCTGAACTAGCCTCTTCATCAGTTTCGTTTGCCATGAGTGCAAGATTGACAAACTCCTCTTCTGCATCTGAGTCACCTCCAGCAGCCCAGTCACTATCTTTTGACACGAATGCTCTCCCTTGTTGCTCGAGAAGATCAAAATATTTCTTCTTGTAATCAACAGCTTCAAACTGCTTCTTTTCTTTCTCAGCTTGGGATTTCCTGCATTCATTGGCAAAGTGACCAGCAATTCCACAGCTATAGCATTTGATCTTTGATCTTTCAACCACATCCTTGTTCGGTTGATAGCTTTTCTTGAATTGCCCGGTTCCTGCTGGATTCTTCTTGAATCTTAGCTTCGAAAATCTCTTTGACAGAAATGCCAAATACTCATCTAGATCTTCAGCTTCATCCTCACTTAATGCATCAGGTTCTTCAATCATCTTGCTTTTACCTTTGCTAGTTTCAGCTTCACTTTCACAAGTTTTTGAACCTAGTGTTGCTTCTACACTCTTCATTCTTCCACCACCTTGGATTGTTGGAATATTGGCCACCAAGGCAACAGATCCACCTTTCTTCTGGATTTTCTCCACTTCCTCATCTTGCTGCATTTCAAGCTCATAGGTCTTTAGGATGCCATACAGTCTCTCAAGTGTAAAATCTTTGTAGTCCTGAGAGTTCCTTAACGAGACTGTCACTGGCTTCCATTCCTTAGGAAGAAATCTCAGAAACTTTAGGTTGGAGTCCTTGGTTTCATATTTTCTCCCATACAACTTTAGACCATTCAGTAACTTTTGAAATCTACTGAATATGTCTGTTAAATTTTCACCAGAGGAGTAGTGAAAATACTCATATTGTTGTATTAGGAGCTACATTTTATTTTCCTTGACTTGCTCAGTTCCTTCACAGATTGTTTGAATAGTGTCCCACACTTGCTTGGCAGTGGTGCAGTTTATAACACAATCAAACATATCTTGGTCGATGCCATTGAATAGGATGTTCATAGTCTTCTTATCTTTGTGAATCTCCTCCAAGTCTTCATCTGTGTACTCAGCTTGATTCTTTGGAATAGGCCTTCCAGCGGCTACAGTGGCAGCATCTGGACCAATCCCAGAGTTGGCCTTCATTGGAACATGAGGTCCTTTCTCTATGCAATCTACATAGCCTTCATCAATGGCTGAGAGATGAAGGTGCATCTTTACTTTCCAGTGAAAGTAATTATCTTTGTCAAGCATTAGAATCTTCACACCTGTATCCTTCCTTCCCATGGTTTTGATCTTTAGACTTCTTGTATGTTAGAAGCTTGCTCTGATACCAATTGTTAGGTCTCGAAGTATCGTAGAAGGGGGGGTTGAATACGATACTACCAAAAAAAATAATTCCGAGAATATATCTTTATTGATAATAAACTCGAAGGGGTGTTACAACTTCTAATCCAATGGATTAGCTTCAAAACCTGAACACTCTTAAGGATAGTTTAGGCGCGAGGACCTTCTACCCGACACTTCCTGAAAGCGGTCTAATCCGACTTTCCTACTAGATGGACTGTCTAGCAGCTTATACAGAGAAGATATAAGAGAGAGAAGAGAGAGTTGTGTGTTGAGGTGTTACAACTTCTAATCCAATGGATTAGCTTCAAAACCTGAACACTCCTAAGGATAGTTTAGGCGCGAGGACCTTCTACCCGACACTTCCTGAAAGCGGTCTAAGCCGACTTTCCTACTAGATGGACTGTCTAGCAGCTTATACAGAGAAGATATAAGAGAGAGAAGAGAGAGTTGTGTGTTGAGGTGTGTTTTGAAATGAAATACAACAAGCCTATTTATAGGTTTTAGAAAGTTACTATTTGGCACTATTCCAACAACCCCCAAATAGTAACCGGGCACTATTCCAACAACCCCCAAATAGTAACCGGGCACTATTTCACCAACCCCCAAATAGTAACCGTTGGGTACTATTCATATAAATAGTACTATTCATATGAATAGTGATTTCGGATACTATTCACATGAATAGTAATTTCAGATACTATTCATTTTCCTCTTAATTTGACATCCTTAAATATGCAGCTTCCAAAATGGAGGATATCAATACTGCTCTAAGCTCAATCATACCTCTTAACAGTTTTTCTGAGTAAGATACTTCGATTCTTTTGTGAAGTGTTGACGCCTAGTCCAACTGGTCTGGTTCACAGACGACTAACATTCACTCATGGTCTTCGTATCATGCTTTAAGAACACTGCTAAGAATTGTGCAACCATAAAAACTTTATCTCTGGAATCTTTTGGCCCTTCAACTTAATCATCTGTACATCTTATTTTGTCACTAAGGCTTGATCATGTTAATGAACTTCTTTCAGCAACTTGATCCTTGTTGATGCCTGTTCTTCAAATTTCACGATCCCTGTATAGAGTTAATATTTATTTATCTTTTATCCTAGTTGAGTTATATATGTCCTCTATCACATATTACATTACATTATGGTTTACAATGATCTAAATTACAAGGCTAAGATGTGTTTTTATAGGCCTAGATATCTTGCCCAACAAGAAAATTGACCTACAATACTACTAGGAATAGGTTTGGATGCCAAAAATACAATCAGAATTCGAATTCGGGCAAAACAGACTTTTTCAGCATTTTTTTCACTATTCGCGCACTGCCAACATCCTCTAGCTCGCTGGCAGCATTCAAAATTCTGTTCTGACACTATTTGGGCGCTGCCAGCATCCATTGCATGCTGACAGCATCCAAAATTCTGCCGGTTGCTGAAATTACTTATTTTTCTCCGTTTGCTCTCATTTCTTTTGCACTCACTTCCGTCTTCAATCCTTTAGCCTTCAAATCATCATGATATACCCAAGCAAGTCTTGATTCATCATTCCTAGGCTCGAATTCATCACCAAAATCGACGGAAATGCCATCCTTAAGCAATATTCTTGCACACCTGCACAAGTAGGCGAAACACATCAAAACTACAACAAACTTGAGTCCAAGACAATCAATTTAAGCCGATATGGAATGCTCCAAGTGGATATAAAATCCACTTATCACACCCCCAAACTTAAACCGATGCTTGTCCTCAAGCATAACAAAATACTATATACAACTAACTAGTACCACTTCCGTAGGAGATCACGGTTGCATTTGGCATATGCAACAAGCCCTTTAAACCCCTAGGCAGCCCTAGTGGACGAGTAAGGTCTCGTGAGGGCCTATAGCGAATGTACCCACAAAATCCATTTAACTAACAATGCAATGCATGAATGCAACTACTATGAAAAATGCAAAGATCCCCTTCAAACTCACCAAAACCAACTAGCAAGAAAATATCTCAATAAATGCAAATAAATCTAAACAGAGCTCGACTAAGTCCCCGTACTCTAACATACATGACAGAAACGTGCGTGTGTGCTATGCTCATCAGAAATACTCCCAAAACTAGTTCAAAAATCATACCTATCCTTCACCAAGACAATCACAAGTTTATAAATAGAATAGACTGTAGACACTTCATAACTTAAGAACACCTCCATCCTTATCCCAGGTAGACAGAAATTTATGCTTTTATTGCTAAACAACTACGACACATAATATACAAGCATGCTTATTTAGCCGTGCAATGAATGAGACCCCAAATGGCTTATACAATAATACCCATGTAGCGAGTGTTAGGTCAGCAATCCCAAACCACAAGGGCTTTAGGTTACTAGGACTAAGTCCCCTCAGACTTAATTACTCGAGTATTAAAGAGCTCACTCGTGGCTAATTTTGCATTTAACAATTGATTTTTTTTTCCAATTTTTTTTTCATTTTTTTTTCTGATTTTTTTTATGCAATCTGGAATGAGAATTCTCAATTCCAACCATAGACTACTCATATAAATATGAGCCGGCTACTAGCCATTTGACACCTAGCCAACAACTAGCATGAAATTCCTGTTTTCCCCCAAACTTAGACTTAAGTGATCCTACGCCATCAAGGGAATAACGAAAATTCTAAATATAAACAAGTGATTAAATCTCAAAGCATCCAAACAAGCATGACCCTAACCTAGCCCAAAAGCACCTAATGAGACTGTGTAAAGTTTTGTTCCCGTAACATGCAAGTCAATTCCTAGGAACATAAATCAACCCTCTATTCATCATTACCACACTCAAATCAACATCCACCTACCAACAGAAATAGCTCGTTCTAAGGGATCATGAAAAGTGCATGCCATGAAAATGCAACTAATATGAAACTCACATGGTATACAAAAACAAAAACAGAATGTCCTAAATGAAACACACATAAATAACACGAACATATATGCATGAATTACTACTAATATGCAAGGCATGAAATCCTACATGAACACATATAACTATATACACACTACTTATCCCTCAAACCACCCCCAAACTTGAAAGATTCAATGTCCGCATTGAATGGAAAGGTAAATACGAGGGATAGTAGAACATACCTACGCAGCAGCGTCATCACCCTCCTCAGGTGGAGAATCAGGAAGAGGATACGGAGTACGAGCACCAAATACAAGCCACTGAACAGCAGTACCTGGCGACTGAAAAGCTACATCCAACGCTACGACCATGTCCTCAGAATACTGGCGGCTACTGACATGCATAGCATCCATCCTCCTAGTCACTGAATCCAACTACCTAGTCAAACCGCGAAAATAAGTATCCAGAACCGCCATATTCACCATAACCTGTTGTGGGCCCACTCTCGGTGCTCTAGAAACATATCTCTGACCACTAGTACTCGCACCACCCACAGCATATCCTAGTCCCCTCGGATGTGGAACGCCGCCTGACCATTCCGTCATCCGATCAAAAGTATTCTCATCGATAGGAGGACCGGCTGTCTACATCTCCTCATTATCACCCCATGTAACTCTCACCGCCTCACACAAACCAATGATAACCGAAGCATGAGGCATACCACATAAGGTACCACCTCTCAAAAACCTCTGTATACTCTGATGAAGCAGCTGACCAAGATCAATATACTTGCCCTTAAGAATGCCCCATAACAACATGGCCCTATCAACCGTGACATCCGATGTATGAGAAGACGGAATGAGGTTCGCACAAATAAACAAATACCACATACGACCAACCTTATTCATCTTAGTAGACGGGAAGTGCAGATGCTCCATAGTACCAACCTTATACTTCCAACTCGTCCCTAGAACACATAACACTGCCACAATCTCATCTAAATCAACATCTGTCCTAGTCCACTGCATCCAATCCTCCTCTCCCCTAGGCCTAGTAGACTGCCCAATAAGCCTCCGAATAGCCCGGGGTGTGTAATCCACAGTCATCCCCCTCACTACACAATAACCATCCAGTTCTATCTTGGCATTCGCATAAAATTCTCGCACTATGCTCAACGGAACCATCCTTGCCATCTCACAAAAGGTATTCCAACCTCGCTCGCTAATCATGTCAATCATCTCAAACTGATAAGTAGGCAACAAATTCCTCTCTTTAAGCACCGCTTTGGACATTAACCTCTCATACTCCGTTTGAGCCTCCGGAGAAACAAATCTCTCAACCTCACGAACCGAGCTCGAATCCTCGTCCGAAGACGGACAAGTACCACGACTACTACACACTACTCATTGCCTCTTAGGAGCCATAACCAACAACAACAACAAGCAACAAATCCCCAAAATTCGAATTTCACCAAACCTTAATTTAGCAAGAACACAAATCCGCAATAATTAACAAGATGAGTTTAGAATGATACCCAATCGAATCTAAGAGGTGAACTTGTACACTTTGCTCCCAAAAATTCGAACTAATCCCTCCGTAAAGCTTGCAATGGATAGAAGATGAGAAATAGTGATGATATATGGGTTGGGGTGTATGTATATAGACAGAGATATAGGATGTAGGAATTTGGAATTGGATTTAGGATAGGATTTGAAAGTGTTTAGGCTAGAGATTCAAACTAGAGATGGAAGGAGATGAAATTGTGAAAGAAAAGAAATTGGGGGATGAAAGTTGTGTTTTTAACACAAAAACACGCTGCTGGACAGGGGCATGGGCGCTGCCAGCGCGTAGGGTACTGTTCATGCAATTTTTTTTTTGAATAAGAGTATACAACAACATACACAATACTTGGGTTGCCTCCCAATTAGCGCTTCTTTAATGTCATTAGCTTGACAATCTTCCGAAAAATCACGAACAAGATAAAACAGCGGCAACCTTCTCGCGGTTCACCATTCCTCCATAATACGGCTTAAGTCTCTGTCCATTTACCTTGAAAGCATCATCAATAGAACCCCTATATATCTCCACTGCTCCATGTGGAAACACGGTTTTGATTGTAAACGGACCCGACCACTTTGACTTGAGCTTACCAGGGAAAAATTTAAGGCGAGAATTATACAGCAAAACCTGTTGGCCTGACACAAACGACTTATGCACCAACTTCCTATCATGCCACCTCTTCACTTTCTCCTTGTACATCTTAGCATTCTCGTAAGCTTGCTCACAAAATTCCTTAAGCTCATTTAACTGAAGTAGACGTTTCTCACCCGCAGACGAAATATCCAAATTCAGCTTCTTCAACGCCCAATAGGCCTTGTGCTCTAACTCTGCCGGCAAATGACAAGTGTTACGACCAAACTCAACACGCAAGTGCACGTGATCTCAAGTAATATAGATAGCAAATAAGATTCGTTCCTACAGGGACTCGTTGTATTGTCTAGTTAATTCACTCACCGATGTATGATTATTATTCGATGCTACGACAGATTAACAATTGGATTTTTGTTTATCACTACAATTACTCTAAGATTTATAACTAATTATCAACTACTTGACTAAGAATTATGTCGAATTACTTATTCAAAATAAACATGGGATTTTTACTTCATTAAACAATCCATCTATAGTCTCCACTTCTCTAGCCTTTTCATGTGATTTGTTAATACCTGATCGAATACACAAAACTGATATAAGCCAACCTTCGTTGCACAAATACCATCCTAAATAACATCCACAATAAAGATAGAAATCACTTAGTCTCCCAATTATGCCTAATCTCCATATGTCTATAAAGATTGAAACATAATGGTTGAAGTACAAGCATTCAATTGATCACATAGTCGTCATAAAACGGTTAGAGTTACGACACTAATTATGAATGATATTCTCATGCATAAACCTATGATAGCATGGCAAGTTCTAAACTCCTATATCCACTTTCGCTTCAATAAGAATTAACACACAATTACAGGAGTTAGATACTCTCCTATAACGAATTAAATCAACCATGATAGGATATCACATCAATCACACTATAGGCATCGAGAAGATTCAACAAATAAACTTCACGAATAAATCCGCTAAAACCCCATGACAACGAATTAGTTCATAATCAAACTAATCATCACCATGGGTTCCAATGTAAACATGATAGAAGGAAACGAATAATGATTAAAATAAATATCAAGGGTTCTAAAGAATACACCCAAACCAAGCATCCACAAACTAGGAAGAATACAAGAATAAATTGAAAACTATCTTCTTCCTCGCTTCTTCGTGCTTCAAAACTCCGTAAATAAAATACGTGGTCAGACCTCCCTATTCTAGGGTTTTTCTTCCTTTATATAGGCCTCCAGGTGCAGGTAGTTTGAAAGGAATTTTATTTTTTAATTTAACTCGAAAAATCAGCAAATCAGTAATTTCCCGTCAGAACAACCGGCGCTGCCGCGCCACTTCTGTGCAGGAACACGGCGCTGCCGCGCCACAGACTTCCCTCAGCGCTGCCGCGCCATCCATGAGCTCCAACACGGCGCTACCGCGCCGTACCTTCTGTCCAGAACATTGCTGTTTTCCCTTTTTCTTCATTATAACTCCGATTTGCGCTCCGATTGCTCCGCTTCATTCCTTTAACACCTGTGATTGACATTCCTGCACAATACCCTTAAAGGAGATCAAAAATACCACAACTCGAGTACAAATATTCGTTTTAAGCCAAATGGAAACGTTTTAAGTGAATAATACCAAATACCAACTGGTAAGGAGACATACCTAGGGGTGTCTTGTAAGTAGTTCTATATGCCCAAACCGCTTCGTCTAACTTCAAAGACCAATCCTTCCTTGATGGATTTACCACTTTCTCCAGAATCCTCTTGATTTCACGATTCGAAACCTCCGCTTGACCATTAATTTGAGGATGATAAGCTGTGGCAACACGATGAGTCACATTATACCTTGCCATCATAGCAGTAAATTGACTATTACAGAAGTGTGTTCCCTCATCACTGATTATAGCTCGTCGAGTCCCAAAACGCGTGAAAATCTAATTGTGAAGAAAATTTAGCACCACCTTAGCATCATTGGTCGGTAAAGCCTTCACCTCGACCCATTTAGACACGTAATCCACTGCTAAGAGAATGTACTGATTGTTGCAAGACGAAACAAACGGACCCATGAAATCAATTCCCCACACATCAAAAATCTCAACTTCAAGAATCGTACTAAGAGGCATCTCGTTCCTCCTAGAAATATTACCAACCCTTTGACATCGATCACAACTCATCACGAACCTATGAGAATCTTTAAACAGAGTTGTCCAATAGAATCCCGCTTGAAGTACTTTCTGAGCTATTTTATCACCACCATAGTGGCCTCCATATGTGGTAGAATGACAATCATGCAAAATACCTTCTGTTTCACTATAAGGAATGCACCTCCTCAAAATCTGATCCACACCAAGCTTGAACAAGAATGGCTCGTCCCAACGATACCAAAAGCGTGAGAGATGATCCACTACTTGATTTTCCGTGCCTTTCCTATCCTTGATTTCCACATCAAATTCTTGCAAAAGAAGCACCCAACGAATCAATCTAGGCTTTGAATCCTTCTTCGACATCAAATATCGAATAGCTGCATGATCCGTATAAACAATCACCTTCGTACCAAGCAAATAGGACCTGAATTTCTCGAAACCATAGACAACTGCTAGCAACTCCTTCTCCGTAGTAGTGTAATTCAGCTGTGCATCATTGAGGGTTTTACTAGCATAGTAAACCACATGAAAAATTTTATCCTTCCTTTGACCAAGCACAGCTCCAACAGCATAGTCACTAGCATCACACATTAGCTCGAATGGTTCCTCTCAATTAGGTGCGGTGATGACTGGTGTAGTAGTCAACTTCTTCTTCAAAAGCTCAAAAGCAGCTAAACACTCATCATCAAACTTGATCGGAACATCCTTCTCCAACAAGTTACACAAGGGTTTAGAGATTTTTGAAAAATCTTTGATGAATCGCCGATAGAAACCCGCATGACCAAGAAAACTACGAATTCCTTTAACTGAAATAGGTGGAGGAAGATTTTCAATTGTTTCCACCTCAAGTCCTCTACCAGATACCTTGTGCCCAAGAATAATTCCCTCTCGCACCATGAAGTGACACTTCTCCCAATTAAGTACCAAATTGGTCTCCACACAACGTTTCAATACCAAGCCAAGATTATGCAAGCACTCATCATACGAAGTACCAAAAACTGAGAAGTCATCCATAAAAACCTCCACATTCGAGCCAATCATGTCTGAGAAAATTGCCATCATACACCTTTGAAAAGTGGCGGGAGCACCACAAAGTCCGAAAGAAACACGTCGAAAAGCAAAGGTGCCAAAAGGACATGTGAACGTGGTCTTCTCTTGATCTTCCGGAGTAATGCAAATCTGATTGTAACCTGAATACCCATCAAGAAGGCAATAGTACTCGTGGCCAGCCAATCTGTCTAACATCTGATCAATGAATGGAAGAGGAAAGTGATCTTTTCTCGTGGCTTTGTTGAGCTTCCTATAGTCCATGCAAACTTTCCACCCCGTGACTGTTCGAGTAGGGATGAGCTCATTATTTTCATTAGCAACAACTGTCATGCCTCCTTTCTTTGGCACACATTGAACCGGGCTCACCCAAGAACTGTATGAGATATGATAGATAATACCCGCATCATGCCATTTTAGAATTTCCTTCTTCACCACCTCTTTCATGATAGGATTAAGTCTTCGCTGATGTTCAACAATAGGCTTAGCTCCCTCCTCCAACAGAATTTTGTGCATGCAATAAGAAGGGCTGATTCCCTTGATATCTGCTATAGTCCAACCAATTGCTGACTTGAACTCCCTCCGAATTCGCAAAAGCTTTTCTTCCGCACTAGCTGACAAGTTAGAGGCAATAATAACAGGTAATGTAGATGCATCACCAAGAAGAGCATACCTCAAGTGTTCCGGAAGTGGTTTAAGTTCAAGTGTAGGAGCTTCCTCAATAGATGGTTTCAGACGCCCCTCCGAATTTTTAAGTTCTGCTAACCCAAGAGATTCAAAAGGCAAATCAAATCTCCTTTTCCAAGGAGTTGAATTTAGCTGCTGAAGTTGCTCGGCTATTTCCTCATCTTCAAAATCAGAGTCATCAACTAAAACTTTTTCCAAAGAATCTGACTTAAGCAACTTCTCTATTTCCATAGTAACTGCAGAATCAACCCAATCCACCTTCAAACATTCTTCTTCATCTGAGGGAAATTTCATTGCATTAAAGACATTGAAAGTGAGATTCTGGTCTTGCACCCTCATGGTGAGCTCCCCTTTCTACACATCGATCAAGGTTCTACCAGTAGCTAAGAACGGTCTTCCCAAGATTATGGGAATCTTCTTATCCTCTTCAAAATCCAAGATAACAAAATCAGCAGGAAATATGAGTTTGTCAACTTTCACCAAAACATCCTCCACTATGCCCCTAGGATATGTAATTGAACGATCAGCCAACTGCAAAGAGATGTTGGTAGGCTTTGGTTCCGGTAGGCCAAGTTGCATATAGACTGACAAGGGCATGAGATTGATGCTAGCTCCCAAGTCACACAAGCACTTCTCAAAAGTCAAATTACCAATAGTGCATGGAATAGTAAAGCTACCAGGATCCTTTATCTTCGGAGGCAATTTATGTTGCAGCACGGCACTGCACTCTTCCGTTAGAGCAACGGTCTCTAATTCCTCGAGCTTCAACTTACGAGAAAGAATCCCCTTCATGAACTTGGCATAGCTCGGCATCTGTTCAAGAGCTTCGGCAAAGGGAATGTTAATCTGCAACTTCTTGAACACCTCTAAGAACTTAGTAAATTTCTTATCCAACTGTTGCTTCTAGAGTCTTCTAGGATAAGGAGGAGGAGGATAGATCAGAGTATTCTTTATAGACTGCTCCGGAGAAGTTTTACAGGTTCCTTGCTCTTCTCTACTTCACCATCTAGCTAATCAGCTACTAAATCAGATTTCTCAATCTCGGGCACTGCAGATTTTTCAACTTTCTGGTTCTGTACTTCTTCATCTTCCTTAGCGGTTGATTTAAGATCTGTTGTAACCTTTCCCGATCTCAAAGTCACAGCCTTCATCTGTTCTTTGCCATCCCTCCTGCCCGGATTAGTCTCGGTATCAATAGGAAGAGTTCCTTGTTGCCTACTAAGTAAGGCACTTGCAATCTGCCCCATCTAGTTTTCCAAGACCTTTAGAGAAGCTTGCAGGTTCTTCATTATCATCCTCAAATCATCCATTTCTGATTTTTCATTAGATGATTGCCCCGCATGAGCCTGGGGCTGTTGCTGCTGAAATCCAGAAGGTTGATATGGTGCCCTTGGAGCATAAGGCTGTTGATAGCCTTGATTGAATGGCTTCGCTTGCTGATAAGATTGTTGAGCATTTTGATTGTTGCTCCAGCTGAAGTTAGGATGATTCCTGTTGTTTGGATGATAGGTGGCTGGAACTGGTGCAGCAGGTCTCTGGAAATTACTCACGAACTATGTTGATTCAGAAGAGATAGCACACTGATTCGTTTCATGGGCGCCCGCACATAGATCACAAACACTAGCCACCTGCTGAACTCCATAATTAGCAAGAGAATCCACCTTCATAGTCAACGCCTTCAGCTGAGCTGCAATAGCTGAAGCTGTATCCACTTCAAAAATACCTGCTACCTTGCCTTGAGAAAGCCTTTGGGTTGGATTCTGATATTCATTCGCAGCCATCATCTCAATCAACTCATACGCCTCATTATAACTCTTCGCCCATAGAGCTCCGCCAGAAGCTGCATCAAGCATGGGTCGAGTCTGTGCTCCCAACCCATTATAGAAAGAATTAATCACCATCCAGTCAGGCATACCATGATGAGGGCACTTTCGCAGCATCTCCTTATATCGTTCCCAAGCTTCACAAAAAGTTTCACCAGACTGCTGTGTAAACTGAGTAAGAGCATTCCTGATTGCTGCGGTTTTAGCCATTGGAAAGAATTTGACAAGAAACTTCTGAGCAAGATCATCCCAAGTAGTGATAGAACCTGCTGGTAGAGAATGCAACCAGCCCTTAGCTTTGTCCCTAAGAGAGAATGGGAAAAGCCTCAGCTTTACAGCATCTTCAGACACACCATTAAACTTGAAAGTGTCGCAGATCTCAATAAAATCCCGGATGTGCATATTAGGATCCTCCGTAGGAGCACCCCCAAACTGGACTGAATTCTGAATCATCTGAATAGTACCAGGCTTGATTTAAAAATTATTGGCTGCGATAGCTGGCCTGACAATGCTAGATTGGATGTCCATAATCTTTGGCTGAGAATAATCCTTCAAAGCCTTAGTCTCCTCTACGGCTGCTATTCGATCACCCATATTAACTGTTGTTTCAAGTTCTTCCTCTCCTTTATTATCTGCAACTAAATCAATATCTTCCAAATTATCCCTACGAGTTTGCGAACGTGTTTGCATACACGCTCAAGTACCTAATAATCACACCAACAAACAAGCTGTGTAAGTAACCAATCCAAGTCAGTGAACTCTAACGACCACTAATGACAAGCACGTAACTAATAAAACAAAACACCGAGTCCCCGGCAGTGGCGCCAAAAACTTGTTAACACTAATACACGCAAGCGCACGTGCTCACAAGTAATATAGAATAAAATTAAGTTCGTTCCCACAGAGACTGATTTTGGTTTTGTTTAGTAGAATAATGCACCTATGCACCAATGTATGATTATACTTCACTGCCTAGACAAATAACTAATTTGGGGTTGATTATCTAAATCAAACTAAGATGCAAATATTAAACTAAGAATTAAAGTAACTAATGAGATTGAAATCGAATTACTAATATGAGAATAAACATGGAATCCTAACTTCATTATCTACTTCACTTAGAGTCGATGCCTTTAATCAGTACATGTGATGGTTTTGATATCTGATCGGATGACACAAAACAAGTGAAAGTTACCTCTCGGTATACTAGCACCAAACTACACATACATCCACAAAAGAGATAGAAGATGAGTAGATACCTATTATGTTTAGACCCTATATCTCTATAAAATTTGAAAAGATAGAGGTTTAAGCACAAGTTATCCACATAGATCACATAGGGCAGCATAATATCTCAATTTACGACACAAATCATGATGTTAAAACATCAACCTATCCTATGCTAGCATGGCAAGTTCTAAATATCAAGATCCACTCTCGTTTAGCAAGAGATTAACATATTAGATGTTAGCTACACATCTAAATTCATGAAGTACAACCATACAAGGATATCAAGAATTCACCACACATAAATCTTTAAAGGATGCAACTTACTAAGCTACATAGATAAATCCGTTAGAATCCCATGACAACGATTAGTTCATAATTGAACCGTTCGTCACGATGGGATCTGATGAAAACATGATAATAAACAAGATATGAAAGAAAGAAGCAATAATATTAATAAAGAGAAGAGTTGAGAAAACAAATCTATGTTTCAACTTATACAAAAGATGAAGTAGATCTAGATCCTTGCTTGTAACCGAGCGTTGAATCCTTTTCCACTCTCTCCCTTGCAATTCTAAGTTACAATGAATGATGATCTAAATTACAAGGCTAAGATGTGTTTTTATAGGCCTAGATATCTTGCCCAGCAAGAAATTAACCTACAATACAGCTAGGAATAGGTTTGGATGCCAAAAATACAATCAGAATTCGAATTGGGGCAAAACAGACATTTTCAGCATTTTTTTCACTCTTCGCGCGCTGCCAGCATCCTCTAGCTCGCTGGCAGCATTCAAAATTCTGTTCTGACACTATTTGGGCGCTGCCAACATCCATTGCATGCTGCCAGCATCCAAAATTCTGCCGGTTGCTGAAATTACTTATTTTTCTTCTTTTTTTCTCCGTTTGCTCTCATTTCTTTTGCACTCACTTCCGTCTTCAATCCTTTATCCTTCAAATCATCATGATATACCCAATCAAGTCTTGATTCATCATTCCTAGGCTCGAATTCATCACCAAAATCGACGGAAATGCCATCCTTAAGCAATATTCTTGCACACCTGCACAAGTAGGCGAAACACATCAAAACTACAACAAACTTGAGTCCAAGACAATCAATTTAAGCCGATATGGAATGCTCCAAGTGGATATAAAATCCACTTATCACAGATGCAAATTAAAATCATCTGTTTTGCAGTGCAAAAAGTAGAAGCAAGTCATGTGGATCATCGATAGTGGATGTTCTAGACACATGACAGGTGATATAGCCCTGCTATCACATTTTGTGGAGAAAGCCGGCCCAATCATAACTTTTGGAGACAACAGCAAAGGTTACACTATGGGATATGGCTGTTTGGAAATTGGAAATGTTGTCATTGAAGACATTACTCTTGTAGATGGATTGAAGCATAACCTACTCAGTGTCAGCCAGTTCAGTGACAGGGGATTCAAAGTTGACTTTGATATGATGGTTTGCAATATCTATCACAAGAAGGATGAAAGCCTCTCCTTCAAAGGAGTCAGGAAAGGAAGCTTGTTTGTTGCAGACTTAAATTCGGTGAAGAAAGACAAGGCTTACTGTTTTTACAGTAAAGCATCAGTTGATGAAAGCATGCTTTGGCACAAGAAGCTCTCCCATCTCAATTTCAAGAATATGAATATTCTGATGAAGAAGGATTTGGTAAGAGGACTACCTCAACAGGAATTTTGTCAAGAAGGATTGTGCGAGGATTGTCAAATGGGTAAATTGAAAAGATCACTGCACAAGTCAAAGCAAGTGAATACCAACACTGAGCCAGTCAAACTAATTCATATGGATTTGTTTGGTCCAGTAAATGTTCAATCTCTTGCAAGAAAGAGATATGCCCTGGTAATGGTGGATGATTACTCGAGGTACACTTGGGTAAAGTTCTTAAAGACAAAGGACGAAGCTGCTCAAGAAATCATTGATCACATAAGAGTTCTTGATAGAACCCCGAATGCAAAAATTCAATATCTGAGAAGTGACAATGGTACTGAGTTCAGAAATGCCACATTGGGAAACTTCTGCAAGGAAAAAGGCATTGTCCAACAATTCTCCACTGCCAGGACACCACAACAAAATGGAGTTGTAGAAAGGAATAATAGAACTCTCATTGAAGCTGCGAGAACTATGTTGAATGATTCTAAATTACCAACATATTTCTGGGCAGAAGCTATTAACACAACTTGCTACACACAGAACAGAACCTTGATCAACAAGACCCATGGAAACACTCCTTACTATCTGTTAACAGGAAAGAGACCAACTATCAAATACTTTCATGTATTTGGGAGTAAGTGTTTCGTGATGATTGACAACCATGAAAGGAAAGGAAAGTTCGATGCTAAAGCTTATGAAGGCATTTTCGTGGGATATGGATTGGAAAGGACTGCATACAGAGTCTATGTCATTGATCACAAAGTCATTGAAGAAATTGTAAATGTCACATTTGATGAAACCAAGTTCCCTGGATTAAAAGAGGATGGTCAAATGGAGCCTCTTAGATTTGAAAATCAAGGTTACTTGGAGGAAGAAGAAGTTGTTGCTGATGAACCTACTTGCACTCAGTCCATTGAGTTTGGAAGAGATGCTGTCAACACCAATGATGTTACTCAAACCTCAGCTCAGTCTCAAACAATAACTCCAAATCATCAGAATGAGAATGAGTCTAGAGATGTTGAAGAACATGAAGGAGAAACCATCAATGGTGGAGAGTCAACTCCTCAAAGAGGAACTGATCAAGCAGATCAAGAAAGAAGCTTGCCTAGAACCACCAAGTGGAACAGAGATCATACCAGCAATCTAATCATTTGTGATCCCACTACTGGCTTAAGGACAAGAGAAATGTTTTTGCTGACAACATGTTCTCTTGCTTTTTATCTCAAACTGAGCCAAAGTTAATTGATAAAGCATTTTTGGATTCAGATTGGGTGATAGCCATGCAAGAAGAGCTCAAGCAATTTGAGAGAAACAATGTATGGAAGCTGGTCCCTAGACCTAAAGGGAAATCAGTTGTTGACACAAAGTGGGTCTTCAAAAACAAACTGGATGATGGTGCAAATGTGACAAGGAATAAAGCAAGACTAGTGGCTAAAGGATACTGTCAACAGGAAGGAATAGACTATGATGAAACATTTGCACCTGTTGCCAAACTTGAAGCCATAAGAATTTTCCTAGCCTATGCTGCACACTGTAACTTCAAAGTGTTCCAAATGGATGTCAAAAGTGCTTTTCTCAATGGGGAGCTAGAGGAGGAAGTGTACGTTGAACAACCACCTGGATTTGAAGATGCTGAATTGTATGACTTTGTCTACAAACTGTTCAAGGCACTTTATGGATTGAAGCAAGCCCCTAGAGCTTGGTATGATACTCTCTCTACCTTTCTGCTGGAGAATCAATTTGTAAGAGGTGTTGTGGATAAGACACTGTTCCACAAGCATCATGGCAAAGACATCATTCTGGTGCATATCTATGTTGATGACATAATCTTTGGTTCTACAAATGAGAAGCTGTGTGAAAAGTTTTCATCTCTTATGAGGAACAAATATGAGATGAGTATGATGGGAGAACTGTCATTTTTCCTAGGTTTACAAATTCATCAAAAGGATGATGGCATCTTCATTTTCTAAGAGAAATATGTCAAGGAACTTCTCAAAAAGTTCAACTTGGAAGATGCATCACCTGCCAAAACACCTATCTCTACTGCAACCAAACTTGATTTCGATCCTAAAGGAAAGAAAGTGGACTCTAGTACCTACAAGGGCATGGTGGGATCACTGCTGTATCTAACTGCTAGCAGACCAGACATTATGTTTGCTACATGTCTCTGTGCAAGGTTTCAAGCTGATCCAAAAGAGTCACACTTGGTAGCAATCAAGAGAATCTTTAGATATCTCAAAGGTACTCCAAATTTAGGACTTTGGTATCCTAAAGATTCTGAATTTTATTGATAGGATATTCCGATTCAAATTATGCTGGATGCAAGATTGACAGAAAAAGTACAACAGGAAGCTGTCAATTTCTTGGTGGAAGATTAGTGTCATGGTTTAGCAAGAAGTAGCATTCTCTGTCTACCTCAACTGCAGAAGCTGAATACATTGCAGCTGGAAGTTGCTGTGCTCAAATTCTTTGGATGAAAAATCAGCTAATGGATTATGGTGTAGAGTTGTCCAATATTCCCATTTATTTTGATAACACCAGTGCCATAGCCATCTCAGATAATCCAGTTCAACACTCCAGGACGAAGCACATTGATATCAGACATCATTTCATCAAAGAGCATGTTGAAAAGGGAACTGTGAAGCTGGTTTATGTTCCAACAGAAAAGCAACTTGCTGACATCTTCACGAAGCCACTAGATGAAGCAACCTTCAACAGGTTGGTAAGTGAATTGGGAATGCTAAATCTGGTATGTTAACTTACTAGTTTTTACATTTTCAAAGTGGTTAAATCGCAGATTGTGACCATAGCTTTCAATGTTACTGTCATGAGAAGTTACTGTCTTATGTGCTACTTGTTTGTTGACAGCATGTTTTCTATGACTATGCTAAATTCAAATTACATGCCTGGTTTAAATTATGTAATAAGTATTCACGTGACATTAACTTAATTCACACGCGTGTAAGTGATGAGTAGTCGTGTCATTTGAAATGTACCCGGGTATTTGTCAGACTTTTAGTTAAAAGTTTAATACTTTATTAAAAGGAAGCGTTTAGGAAGCTCTAGAGTCACTTAATGTGTTATAAATAAGACCGAGGCCAAACCCTTATTTCTCATTTAACACACTCAAAGAAACTCTAGAGAATGAGTAAGAGGAAGGCGTCGGAAATGTCAACTTCAGAAGACTCCAACTCTTCCAAAGCTGAAGAGGTGATACTGAAGCCAGAGGCTGCTGCTGCTGAGCATCCTCTTGATCCCTTCTTTGATAAGCTTCAAGCTTATCTGGATACAAAGGGGATTACTGAGGAGAAGGAGATAGAGAAGGTCGTTGAGCAGCTGCTGGTGGAAGCTCTTGCGGAGCTTAATAAGAAATGATGTTCAGTTCTTAAGAACTACCTTGTACTGTTTTTAAGTTTTTTAATAAAAAGTTCATCGTTTCATCTCCCCAGTATTACTGCTTATTTTACCCTCTCATCTTAGTTGTTTGTTGTATGCATATGCTTGTTTGTGTGTGGATGTATGTGGATGTGTGCCTGATTAACAGATATGCGCTTAAATCGATTAATATGCTAATTGGTAATTTTACTCTTAAGCAATGGGCAAAGTCGATTAAAATTCATGACACAAATTATTTCCGCACAAGTTGCTGTCAATAAGTGAAGATGTTGTCACAATGTGCCTTGACAGCAAGTTCCTTATCACCAACGGAAAAAGTTTCTGTATTGAAATTTAAAGGAAATTGTAAAAATTGCTTAATGGTGACAGCATGTTCTTGTGCCGATGTTACTGTCAAGCAAAACTTGCTGTCATCCTCCTAAATTACTAATGAATTTGTTACAGCGCACAGGTTACTGTCAAGGTTAGTGGACCGATTTAATTGAGACTTTACCTCCACAATTTACAGCCACTAAAAAGTAACTACCCACAACACCACGTGACTGATTAATGGCCTAAGACATTACTACTTTCCCTTCTTCAGTAAAACATTTGCTATTTTCAGGTAAGCAACTGTCAAACACACAACACTCAGCATAACCTCTCTCTCTCAAAAGCAAAAATCTCTCTCTCCCAAAACTCAAAGCAAAAATGGCACCCAAACAATCCTCTTCTCAAACAAACTTTGCTGGTATTCTCTCTGCTGGAGATGCTGGTGAAGGTTTCAAAGGACTCGTATCCTTTTTAAACAAGTCCTATCTAGGTCATGCTATAACCTCTACTCCATCTTTGGACCTAGAAAGACTTGAAGAATTCTGGAAATCTACCTTTGTTCCAGGAGGTGCAGGTAAAGATACCATAAACTGCAAAATCAAAGGGGTTACCTGCATCCTCACAATAAAAGGTATTAACGAAGCTTTGGGAACTGGACTGCAAACTAAAGAATCATACAAGGAACTTGCAAGTGATGAAACCCTGAAGAAGTTTTTCTTGAAAATTGGGTATTCTGGTCCTGTCCTCGAAGAGGGTACAACAAATTGGTACTCAACTGGTGAAATGGACAGAAAGTTTTTGAGAAAAGAATGGAGCATGATTTTTGATGTCATGGGGAAGGTTTTCTCAACCAAAACCATTGGCTGGAATGGAATTCCCTTCTACATCAAGAAGCTCACTCACTCTCTAGTCCATGGTTACAAAGTGGATGTTGGAAAGCTGCTTATGAGTCAACTCAAGTCAGCTCTGAGCAGGAAGGTACATATCTATCCTCATTTTCTTACAATGTGTTTAAATTCATTATGTGGTATTGATGATAATGCATCTCTAATCATGGAATGCAATGTTTTGAAAAGAAATACACACACATCACTCAATTCACAAAATTTGAATGCGCATATTCCACTCTGTTTCACCAAACACATGGCTGATCAAGAGCCTAATCTTTATTTTGAACTACCTTCTGGGCATGTTCATTTCTCCCTTGAGAATGAAGCTGAATTAGACCCAAATTCAGTTAACCCACATTCTACACCATTTGTTCCAATCAGACCTTACAGACAAACAAAAGGCCACAAAAATAGCCTTACAAGAATCCGAGTAAAGACCCTTGGAAACTGGAGTTTATGGTAGTTCTGAGAATGTTGAGGGAGAAACTACACCTGGTGTAGCAAATAAGGATATTAGTAAAAGTGAACCCACAGTGGTTCCTCTTGAGTCTAAGAAGAAGAGAGCTAAGAGGGACAAAACCACTATCAGCCACCCCTCAGTCTCACAAAAGGCTATGGAGGATAAAAGGGAAGCAAAACACATCCCTAGGTGCTTCTTCTCAACAAGAAGTATCTATTGAAATTGGCATGTCTCCCAAGGCATCCTGTAAAGAGTCTGCACAATCTCATGTACTCACTCATGAGGAGACTACACTTGCAGAAATGCACATGGAGTTAAGGCACAGTGAGGGTCATGAAACTTCTACTCTTGATGTTCCACAAGTTATCTGTGGAATAGCCAGAAATCTCTTCTATACCATCACCTTCTTTATTCTCTAATCCATCAATTGTTTTTTCTCAACAACCTAGAGAAGGGGACAGTCCCAACCCTTCAAGTTTTGATCATCAATCTCAAGTCATGGATGAACCCCCATCAAGTGGTCCACAAGAAACCATTTCTTAAAGTGAAATGGATACCACTCCCTCAAACACTGAGCTAGATCAAGATGGCAATTAACCAGAAAATGAAACAACCAACATTTTGGTCGACCTCCAAAAAGCAACTGACCTTCAGGGCAGCCTCAGCTGCTGTTAAAGACACAACAAAAGTTGTTGTCAACCCACCTGTGGATAGTAACATTTTGGGCAAAGATGTTGTCACCTCTGCACAGCTTGATCAAGATTCAGTAATTGTTGAAGATGCTTCTGATAATGACCATGTGCTAATCTCTACTTTCAAAAAGGTAAAATCTAAACCTTCTCTTTCAATGCATGTAGTACTGCTCATACCCATGCATCTAAGATGAGTGAGGGAGTACAAAAGAAAAGAGAGGTGAGCATAAAAATGAGAGGCAACCAAATGAGCTGGCAAAAGGAGAGGGACTTGAGCATGTCCAGAGTGAATTTGAGGGAACCCCACACAAAAAGGCACTAGGCCTTGAGAGACATTCTGTGAGGAGTGATGAGATCACTCAGAAAAACAATGAGCATGTGAGACACCCCATAGCCTCCTTGCCTCAGTCTTTTCCTTTCTCATCAAAAAGGTTAAGGTCTGATGGTCCTTCCAAACAAGTTGAATCAAGGTTGAAATCCCTTGAGGGCAGATGTGCATCCATGGAAGCTAAACTTGATGCTCTGTCCACTATGGTAGCTACTGGCTTTGCTGAGATTCAACAAAATCTGTTATCATTTTCTGCTGTCCCTAGTGCTGTCAACTTAACTAAGGGGGAGAAAGTGGTAGATCAGAATAAAGTGCAAAATCAGAATACTGTAAGTCCAGTAGAGAAGGAGACACAAGGTGGAGCAGCAAGCAAGGGGGAGTCTAGAAGAGAGAGGGAGCAAATGGAAGAAGATGGAGATGGAAGTAAGGGGGAGCAAAATGCAAATGAAGATAGAATCTTTGGTGAAGAGTTGAGAGCTAGTGGAATTGGTGAATCTGTTGAAGTAGATGGTGAGCCAATGTTGGTGACTAAAGAAATATTGGAGCAATTACAAAGGGATCAAACATCAACATTGCCTCCTCTGAAAATCAATGAACCAGCTCCTGAAGTCATGGAAACTCCACTGCAGAAACATTGGAGAGAAATGAAAGAAGCCAACAGACTCGGCAAAGGCAAAGACAAAATGCCTAAAATAGTAAATCCTACAACAGGATACATTTGGTCTGATGGAAGTGAATATAGTCCAGAAGAGGCAGAAACGATGATGGTTAGCCACATGGAGAGTACTTTGCAGAACAAAGATGAAGAATTCAGTGCATTGGTGAATAGTACCATAAAAGAGGCAGGAGGAGTATATACAAAACTGTCACCAATACTGAAGGACAAAATAACAAGTATCTCTGTGAAGGTGAATCTGGAGAAAAGATGGGCAGTTGATGTTTATCTGAAAACTGGCATCTCTATATTCATTACAATGCAGCTACTGCAGAGTCTGCAAGCTAGAGTGCTGAATGCCATGGGAACGAAAGTGAAAGCAAATTCTACAATCTTCAATAATGATCTGCTAGCACAAATTAAAGGTCTTGTTGAAGAAAAGCTACCAGAAGTAATTGAAGAACCCTATGGTATTTGCTACAGAACAACCACAAGCACAGGAGCTAAAAGGATTGGATTTCTGATCCTAAGTGAAGAACCCAGATTGCACACTAACACAATTATGGGAGTGCTGAAACAGATCCACAAATCTAAGGTAAACAAAGACAAAGTCAAGGCTGTCAAAGCTATTCACAAACTGCTGGCAAAGAGAGATGAAAGTCTTAGCTCTTAAGTGAAGAAATTGATTTCTGAAGCTAATGCCAGAAGAAGTGAGAGTGGTGGAAGCTGCACATATGATGACACCCTTGATGATGATGATCTTGATGGAACTGGAGGATCTGGTACAACTGGAAGTGGTAAAGAAACTGCTGAGATTACTGGAAGTCAGACTCAGGAGGAAGCAAAGGAAGAAGCTCCCAAGGATAAAAAGAAAGATGTTGAAGCTAAAGATGAGGGAGGGACAGATGATGTGCCGAAAATAAACAATTTAATATCGCAAGCGCACGATCATCGTTTTAGTATTTAAGATTCGATCCACAGGGAATAATTTTATTCGCGATCCTTAATTTCTAATTTAATCGAACTAGAACAATTGGGTTCTTGGAAATTTTGATTTTTACTAAATATTACAAAAAGGAAATTTAAGCTATTTCTAGAATTAATTTAAAATTTATTCTAATTTAAAATTAAAATTGGAAGAACCAAAAAAATCAAACTAAAATATTCTAAAATTCGAAATTATTTTAAAAGTCCTAAATTATTTTACAACTAACATTACTCTAAATTTATTCTACCATTTACTCTATATTTCTAAAAATTCAAATTAAAACTAAAATTTTAACTCTAAAACTTTTTATTTTTTTTATTTTAGACCAAATAAAAATTGTAACCTGAAATTAAACTTTAATTAAAATTAAAAATAAAATGAACTTCTAACAAAGAAAATGAATTCAGCCATAAACAAAACAAAACAACAGAAATTCAAACAAAATACAAGGGCAACTTCAAACAAAAACTGAAACTCAGAAACCACAAACAAATCGCACCAACAGCAATTGGAAGACACAATACTCAGTACAAGACTCGAACAAGAACTTAACAAAAAAAAAATGAAAACAACCTGCAAATCTTTTCATTCGACGAACTGCTAGGACTGGGGGAAATTTAATACAGATAGCAACATTAAGCAAGCAACAACTCAGCAATTTAATCGAAACTCAAACACAAACTCGGTACAAAACGATGATTCAAATTTGAAGGACAAAGCTACGCTACTACTCGGATAGCTAACCCAGTGAAAACCCAGCAAATAAATATCATAACGAAAGGAACACAAGGAACTCGGCTCGGTAAACAATCTCAAAACGAAGACCGGTGAACTCAAAATTCGATTCGCAAATCATATAACAATTGAAGGTCTCACAAACACAGCACCGAAAAGGACACGCAGCACTACTCTCTTGAATCAGTGACAACAATGAATCAAACAGCAAAACTCAAATATGAATTCAACTTAACGAACACCAAACCAAGTACTTCATGTAATTTACAAATCGAACAGGGGATAGGGACGAAACCAGTAACAATCACTTCCGACAAACAACGACAAAACCAACCCGAACAATCAAAACAAAACTAGACAAAATAAAAAGAAAACCGGAAAAAAAAACAAAAATAAACGAAAGAAGAAATCGAAATCAAGAAGAAAATAATGGGTGGTGGCTTCGATGGAATTGGAAAGAAGAGAAATCTAAAGCCTATTTAACATGCTGAAATCGGAAATGGGAAAAAATAGGGACGAGGAATCAAACGAAATGAAGAAGGGGTTGGTTGGGGTTGTGCGGTAAACGAGAGAACGAGAGAGAGAGAGAGAGAGAGAGAGAGAGAGAAAAAGACGCGGGAGAGAGATAGAGAGATGGAGAGAGTGGTGGTGTTAGAATCGCAGCAAGGAGGAAGAGAGACAAAGAAGGGGGAGTTGGGTTTTGCAGCGATAAGGAGTGGTGTTTGAGGGTAGAAATCGGAAAAGAGAGAAGTAAGGCTAGGGGGTTGGGGTTTTAAGAAGGGTTTGAATTAAAACTAAGGAAAAGAAGTGTGTTTGGTGTTGAGAGGAAAGGAAAGAGAAGAGGATCTGCTGGGTTTGAGTGGTTCATTCGAAGATGAAGCAGGGGAGAGATTGGCTTTTAATTGCAGAGAGATAGAGACACGAGGGAGATATGTGACTAGTGCTGGGCTTATTTTGAATAAACAGGGGAAGGGTTAGTTTTAATCGAAGGAAAGAAATCAAAAGGAAATCTGCTGGGTTTTTGTCTTTGTGATTAAAAGAAATAAGGAACAAGACTGAGGTCTTTGAAAGGGACGAGAAGCTAGCATTCAAAATTTTGCAATTAAAACGAAACAGGAAAAATGATCTGAAAATTTAAACTAATAAAAATGTTTACAAGAATTATAAAGAAAATTTATAACTAACTAATACTAATCCTAAGGGGTTCTAAACCTAATTCTAAGTTTGGGTTGTGATTTTACAAGAGAAAAAATGAGGTATTTATAGGAAAAAAAATTGGGATTTTTGGGTTGGTGTGGATTAATCCCCACCATTCATTTTTGTTTGGTATGGTTCAATCCTAGCCATCCATTCAGTTTTGCACCAAACCCCCTTCTCTTTCTTTTTCTTCTATTTTGGTCCTTCTTCTTCTTCTTTTTCTCTTCTTTGACCTTTATTTATTTATTTTGCCATTTCTTCATTTTTTTCTCGAATTTCCTGAAATGTAACAAAATAATTTATTAAAATACGAATTCAAACAATAAATAGGTAATAAAAATATGCAAAATTATGCACTTATCAACAGACATTCTTGACACACTGGAAGGAAGTATCTTAAGATTTGTTATTGACTGTTTTGATGCTGAAAATGATACTGTCAATAAGGAAGATGTCAAGAATAGTGAAGTTACTGTCGAAGAAGCTGCTGTCAAAGAAGACACTGTCAAGAGCTTGAATGAAGAAGCTATCACAGGCAAAACTGTCAAGACATCCAAGTCTAGGAGGACAAAACAAAGAGCAAAAGCTTGGCGTACAGTTCCAAGAAAGGGCAAGGCAAAAGCTGCAGCAAGGAAAAAGAAGCATGGAGTGATGTTTCTTAAGAAGCCTATTCGAAGAAGAGAAACAAACAGCTTCAAAATCCAGAAGGAAGCTGCAACACGAGATATCACTTCAGTCGAATTGGAGCTGGATAATTCTAAGGAATATGCATCCAGATACATTCTTTGGAAAGATAATGCAAGAGTCATGTTTGTTGAGAAGGACTTCACTATGGTGAATATGTCGACAATAGTAGACATATACACTACGCCATAAGTGGGCTACTGTAATGCTTTTTTGTAAGCGTTACACAAATAGTGTTACAATAGCTAGTAAAGTTCATACCTATTGTAACACCGCTCGATTGGTGTTACATTAGCCATATATCTAGTGTTACTCTGAAATTACGGTGTTACGTGAAATGTAACACCACACCGTGGTGTTACAATAGGTAATACTAGTTTTTGAATTTTACTATTTTTTTAAAATTTTTAATACTAATATTTATTTTTTTAATAACTTTTAATTAATAAATCTATTACTCTTTAACCCAATTTCCGGAAAATGAAAACCCTCTTTGATTTTAAATTAACGAACTCCTTATTTGGATTAAATATTAATTTTAGAAATTCATATAATAATAATAACTACTAAATAAAATAAATATGTTATGAAAATAATATAATATCACTACACCATATATGGTCTTTACCAACACCTAAAACCAGCGTTGGCATGTAAAATGTAGCCTTAGATGCTTAATTTTGATGTAAGCCAACATCGTATCTTGATGTTACAATACATTTTAATATATGTTGCTTTAAATAGTTTTGGTTAGCAAAGCCAACACTTAAAATAATGTTACCATATAACTAAAAAAGGTGTTGGAAATGGACCCGGGAAAGTGAAATATTACGCTACGCCATAGATGGGCTATCGGAACATCTTTTTCATGGATGTTGCTAGAATATGTTACCTTAGCATGTTACTTTGGACCTACTATAACATTTTATTTTTTATGTTACCTTAGCCACAAATGTGATGTTACTTTAGATTTAAAGTGTTGGATGTTAGCAACATATATGATATGTTACCTTAGATCATTAATAAACTCAATTTTGAATTTTTGAACCAAAAAAATGTTTAATTATTTAAAAATCACATTTACCTTTATAATATTTCATTTTTTTAAAAAGTAAGAATTTACCAACCGAATGAGTTTTTTTTTTTTGAATTTCAAGGTATTTAATTGTTATTAGTTTTTAGGTTCTATTTATTAATTAAATGTAAAATAGAAAATGTAAAATGTAAAAAACAAAATAAAAAAAACAGAGAAATAATTGTAAAAATAGAGATATAATGCACGGTTCCCAGTGAAAGTTTTTAGCGTCCAATTATCCCGCCTCTCACGTTCTACTCTCTCAATTATCTTTCTCTCTCTTAAACTTATACAAAATAATACTTCAACTCTCTCTCATTATACTCTCTTGTTGTCTCTCTCTCGTGCGCTCTCTCTCTCTCTCTCTCTCTCTCTCTCTCTCTCTCTCTCGCACTCTCGTAAACCTCTCTCTCCCTCTCAATCTTCTCTAATTTTCTATGAAATTAGTACGTTAGGCTGCTCAATTGAATATGGGTTCGGTTTGAGTCTTCAAATTGGGGTTCTTCAAATTAGGGCTTTTTCAAATTAGGGGTTCATTGTTTTTAGTTTAATTGATTCAATTTTTGCACTTAAACTTCAACTAATTGCGGTTTATTTTCGATTTCAGGCCTTTTCCAGTTTAGGCTTTAGATTTGGGGGCTTTGTAAGTGGATTAAGGGAATGCTATAATGGTGTGCTGCCCTTGCAGTGTAAAACCGTCATGTCCTCCGTTTTTTGTTTTCCCTGTGCTCTTTCCATGTTTAAATCATTGTATACATATCTATCCATTACTTTGTGTTTGCTTTGGTTGATATGTGCCAATACTATTCAATTAATCTCATCGTTTGTTGAATCTACGATAATTATTTTCGTATGGTTCATTGTACTGGTTTTTAATTGACCTTGATTTTCTTGAAATTAATCTTCCAAAATGTATTTGGAATCGCTATGCTTGCAGAGACTTCAGTCGTAACTACCTCAACGGTTCTCTTCCTCGAGAATGGGGTGCTTCGCGATTAACAAACATGTATGTACTTTTTGCTTTGCATCCCATCGCCTCTTGAGTTGTGTTTGGTTCAAAGGAATGTAAAGAAATATTGCACCTATAAAATTAAAGGTAAGAGAAAGGATGCAAAAGGCAGAGTGAATATTAATGTGAGACTGCAGATTCTCCATAACGAGTTTCGTGAAGAAAATGAGTCATAGGAATAAATCATTCTTCGGCAAATGTGAGGGATCGAGCTCTATTCTTAGTCGAATGAATAGAAAGAAGAAATGAATGAAAATTATGAATACTTACCACTTCATATATATTTCCGTTCCCACTCAATTTCATTCTTTTTGACCAAACGGAGCATAAATATTTGTATTTCATTCTTTGCTACCTGGAAACTTTCTTTGCTCAATCTTTGATAATGTTGTGCAATGGCAGAACACTCCTTGGGAATCGTTTGACAGGTGCAATTCCAAAAGAATTTGGAAACATCACCACTTTGTTAGAATTGTAAGTATTTTCCAACATCAACTACTAAGTTTTCTTTTTTTTTTTCTTTGAATATATATGAGTTAGTTATGTGGTAATTAATTGCTGAATGAGGTTATTTAATATGTGTTACAATTGCCCAGTATAGTGTTACAATAGAGGCTGGTGACGTGTACACAGTGTGCCACGTGGCGCCACATGTGTTGCCACGTGGCCACGTGGTGCCACGTAATGCCACGTATGCACATGGTGCCACGTCTGAAAAAATTGAACTGAGCTATTGTAACACTCAAAATGTGTTACAATTGGGCCCCTGGTGTTACAATAGGTGCCTATTGTAATACTTTTGCTATTGTTACAATAGAGGAGAAAAGCGTTACATTAGGGTATCTATTGTAATGCTCGTAAACGTAACGTCTCCTGGTGTTATAATAGATCTAATGTAACGTTTTTCGGGCCTATTGTAACATCAGAGAGGCGTTACATATGCCCATCTATGGCGTAGTGATACATTCTCAAACAAACATCACAAGAAGTAAGGCGTAGAGTCAATTACTTCGTGCTTGAAAGAATGGTGGAGCTTATGGGGACGTATAAAAATGTTCCTAAGAAAGCCATGGAACACATCCAAAAGTACCATGCTAAAAGATATGCTGAATTTTATGAGAGATTTGGTGACTGGAGAAACATCGATGATGCGAATGAGGATGTGAGTATAGATGAGGAAGAACTTGTGTCTAAGTATGATTGGACAGAAAGGATGCCCTCCTATACACCTGAAGCTATGGCTGCCTATGAAGCCGAATTAGCTGCTAGGAGAAAAGCTAATTTTGGTAAACAGACTGCTGAGGTAGTGGAAGCTGAGCTGAAAGAAAAATGCAAGAAAGTCAACAAGATGAACAGTGAAGCTCCAAACTATCAGCCATGTGCACTGGAAAATCCTCTCAGAATCATAGATGGCAAAGAAGAAATCTATGCAGATAGTTTTCATAAGCTGAGGACCAGTGTACTGAAAAGTCTATACTAGAAAGTTGTTGGATCATCTCACAAACTGGAAATGCTGTGTGCTTCGGAATTGGAAGTTATTTTTGATAGTTGGAGAGATGAAAATCCAAAACTTGACAGAAACAGAAGAGTGACCTTGAATTCTTTTCCTGGCAGAAGATTCAAGATTGAGAACAACATCTTGAAATTCAGAACTTACACCTATGGTTTTGAAACATGGTTTGATCTGAAAGACGTTTAGTATGTCTCTTCTAAACAAATGCAACACTACATTGATGAGATTGAAGATGATGTTGTATCTGCTGATGAAAAGAAGCTAGTGCAAGATCTCAGAAAGTACTTGGAAGAAGCTCTCCACAGAAAGAGAGAAAACAGACAGAACAGGAAAGCTTAATAACAAGATAAGTAAATCTCATATCTACTCAACCTCGAGGAGTACTTGTTTTGCTTTAGATCATTGTCCTATGTAATGCTAAATGCTTGGAAATGTTCTAGAATCCTATTATGATCTATGTTAGTTAAGTTGTCAGCATGCTTGTATTAAGAATTTGTTGTTATTGTCCATAAAAACAAATTGGGGGAGATTGTTATGATTTATGGGTGATAGCGTAGAGACAACTTAACTAGTACTTAGTTTATTTGTATAGGCTAAGTAGAACATACTGTCACAGCCAGAGTGTGTTCTTGTAATCAAATAATTGCTGAAATGTAATAAGTATGTATCTTGGAAGAAGTTCATTGATATGTTCAAGCCTCAATAAAATACATCAGTTCGACAGCAATAATAAAGTTACTGTCAATACATTGATGGTAACGTTGCAAGAAGACTGCATGTTGCAAGGTCCTGATAGCAAGTTTCATTTGACAGCAACATTGGCTGAAGCAGGGGACGGCAACATTCTCACACTTGACAGCAAGTTTGGAGTTCCGAAAGCAACATTGACGGGAGCTCATACTGTCAACTACTGAATTTTCCTTTGACAGCAAACTTAGCGGCAAGAGTTACTGTCTCACTGAATTATTTGATTTGGGGATTTTATCTCAGTCAAACCCCCGTGACAGTTTAGATGTTCGAGAAACAGATTTGTTGCAATTCATCAAAGATTGTAACAGACCTGCAAGACTACGACAGAAGCTTGAGAGATCACAAGACGAGGCTCGACAATTCAAGAGTATGACAAGTCTGCATCTACTAGAATTGTTATAGCTAATTTTGGAAAGAACCCAGAATGCCTTATGCTTAAAGATAACTCTATTTGTATAGCATTTTAGGAAAGGTCACATGTGTGGGCAAATTGTGAGGAGCTGTCACTTGAAAACGACAACAGCTCCGCCACCCATGTATCTTGGAAGAAGTTCATTGATATGTTCAAGCCTCAATAAAATACATCAGTTCGACAGCAATAATAAAGTTACTGTCAATACATTGATGGTAACGTTGCAAGAAGACTGCATGTTGCAAGGTCCTGATAGCAAGTTTCATTTGACAGCAACATTGGCTGAAGCAGGGGACGGCAACATTCTCACACTTGACAGCAAGTTTGGAGTTCCGAAAGCAACATTGGCGGGAGCTCATACTGTCAACTACTGAATTTTCCTTTGACAGCAAACTTAGCGGCAAGAGTTACTGTCTCACTGAATTATTTGATTTGGGGATTTTATCTCAGTCAAACCCCCGTGACAGTTTAGATGTTCGAGAAACAGATTTGTTGCAATTCATCAAAGATTGTAACAGACCTGCAAGACTACGACAGAAGCTTGAGAGATCACAAGACGAGGCTCGACAATTCAAGAGTATGACAAGTCTGCATCTACTAGAATTGTTATAGCTAATTTTGGAAAGAACCCAGAATGCCTTATGCTTAAAGATAACTCTATTTGTATAGCATTTTAGGAAAGGTCACATGTGTGGGCAAATTGTGAGGAGCTGTCACTTGAAAACGACAACAGCTCCGCCACCCATGTGACTGAGATACAAAAGGAATATTAGTCTATATAGAGGCACATCTCTCATTCTTTCTGTAAGCGATTCTCACAAGAAGTCGAAGATTGAGAAAACCATTTTTCTCGAGGTTGTAGCAACACTTTACAAAATAAATAAAACATTTATTTTGTGAGAACATCTTGAATTACTACTTGTGTTTGCAATCCTTATCTAGATAGTTTACAATCTTTATCATTGTTGTTGAGCTAAAGATTTGAAATTATCTATATTGCATTCAACCCCCCCTTCTGCAATATACTCCGGGACCAACAGGTATATTATGAGATGTATGAGAAATATGAATGATAGATATAGGATTTAACCCTCCTATTATTAGGAGAGATATTATTGGCCGCTTGATTGAGTAAGACTATGAAAATGCATGGCCATGCTCAAATATTGATTTCTTTTTAATAGTCAACGCATTGATCAAGGAAACCCAGATTAAATGTTAAAGAGGTTGACTAAAAATATGCCTCGAGTTTTGATAAGTGCATATTTTTGCATATTTTTATTGCCTATTTATTGTTTGAATTCGTATTTTAATAAATTATTTTGTTGCATTTTAGGAAATTCGAGAAAAAAAATGAAGAAATGGCAAAATAAAGAAATAAATGTCAAGGAATGACAAAAGAAGAAAAAGAAGGACCAAAACAAGAAGAAAAGGAAAAGCAAGGGGGGGTGGTGCATATTTTCACCAAACAAAATGGATGGCCAAGATTTAGCCAACACTAAACTAAATCAAGGGCCAAGATTCACCCACACCTACCAAAAACCCTAATTTTTCCCTATAAATAGGCCTCATCTTCTCTTGTAAAAAGGACACCATTACCTTACATACTAGAATTAGACTAGCTAACTTATCCGCGCTTCGCGCGTTTGATAAATTTTTATATAAAAGTACTGTAATAGATAAATTAATTTCTATTATTCTTAAAAATTGATTGGTCTCTTATGAATTTTCTATAAAAAATTAATTTAAAAATAATTTACATGAATCATTAATTGGAAAAATACTCTCAATATATACAAAATTTTGATAATCTTAAAAATATCACAAACATATAAAAATAAAAATTACAATATGAATGTAATATTTACGATCATAATTTACAAATATTGAATACAACTTAATAACGTTTTTTAAAGCCGACACCCCTCTCATAATATACATGTTCAGTAATAGTGTAAGAATTTATTTAATTTGAATATTAATTTATTTGACACGATATAATGAAACAATGAGTGTATAAATTTTTTATCAATTTAATCTTCCGATAAAATGGTTGGGTTTGTTCAATTTAATTAGTTTAGTCATAACTCATGTGTAATTTATTCATGTGCATGATTTGTTTACAATTTCAGATATTAAATAAAGATCTGTGTACTTCCATAATTTACTACGACTCCACAATCATTGATAATAAAGATTATTTGAGAAGTTAAGCTTAATAACGTTTTTTAAAGCCAACACCCCTCTCATAATATCTGTCTGTGCAAAATTATTGATAATAAAGTTATGTGTATTATTTATTCATGTGCAAAATTAAAAATATGTCTGTATTGTTTGCATACAATTCCAGATATTAAGTAAATATATTGTACTTCCATAATTTATTACAACTTTCACAATTATTGATAATAAAAATTGCTTGAGAAGTTAAGGCTACCCTATAATCATCCGAAAAGAAATTATAGTGATCTTGAATAGGGAATAAAAAATAACGCAATATAAACAATTGTTAGTCGTCATTTTAGCTAAAAATAAACATAACTATATATAATTAATATTTAATATTGAAATAATAACTATAATGTTAAACTAATTTTCTAATTTTTAAACAAATTAAATAGAGTAAATTTAATATATGTTTAATAGGTGTAATTAATGACTATTTAAATTGTCATTAATAGCTATTTAATGCAGGAAAAGAATTTTAATAAAAAAAATCTAAAAAACGAAAATTCAAGAAAAATATGTTGAACTGTTCTGGTGCATTTCCGATCTCCAGGCATTATAATATATATAGATTGTAGTAATTCATCTCCAAAAATTGTAGTTGTAATTTTCTATTTTTCTTGTAAACACTCTTTATTTTTATGCAATTTCAAGTTTCATTTAATTTCTTGCACTTCTCTTTCATTTCTCTCCTTGCTCTTTATTTCGTTATTTTCATAAATTCTCGGGTGGATAAAGTAGCAACGCTAACCACACGGGATTGAAAGTATCGATTTGAAAAATTGGTTTCGTAGTTTTAATTTCCGTTTTAATATTAATTACGCCCCTTTAAATCTCAATTTTATTGTAGGTTTAGTTATTATTAATTGCAGAATTAAATTTTATGTTTGTTGTATTAGTGTAATAATAAAATACAAAAAAAAATATTATTTTTAATTTCATTATTTACTTTCTGTCTCGTTATTTTATTTTATATTCTGTCTCGTGTTTTCCCCTGTTTCTTTGTTATTAGTCGAAAAAAAAAACAAAACCAAACCCAGTTCTTTTTAACCCACAACCTCTCTCCCCTGTTTTCGTTCCCAATTCAGTTCTCTGCAATCACGAACACTCTACTCTACCCTCCTTCTCTTCCCCCCCCCTCTCTCTCTCTCTCTGTTTCCTTCCCCCACGAAAATCACAAAGCCCCTCTTTCCCTGCCTTAATTCGTAATTCATTTTTTTTTGCCATTGTGTTCCGATTTTATAGCTTCGATAGTCCTTCCCCTCTTCTAGCTCACGACCCCAGCCTCCATTTTCTTGTTCCCTTTCCCCTTTCTCTTCAAGCCGAACACTCCTGTTCTCCTACTCAATTCGAAACCCACCATGTTTAATCTCTTCACCCTCTCCTTTCCTCTTTCTTTTCTTTCTTTTCTTCTCTCGTTTTTTTCGTTTTCGCTGTTTCTATCGAGTGTCTGTTAGCTTGAGTTTTCGTTTTTTCGTTTTGTTTCTTGAGTGTTCTTTCGTTTCGTTCGTGTTGCTTTTGTTCTTTTCTTTGTTCGTTGTTTTGATCGTTCGAATGCTGAATTTCGTGTTTTGCTATTGAGGAATTGTTCCGAGTCCTGTGTAGTTGGAGTACTCTTGCTTGTTGTCTGTGCTGAGTCGAACCACTGATTTGCTGAGTAGTCGAAATATTGTTCAATACTGTTGATTTGAATGCTGTTTTCTTGTTTAGTTGCCGAGCTGTTTGTTGATGTTACCAAGTCCCACGAGTTTTTTTTTGTGTTCGCGGTTGCCACTGTAATTAAGTTCGCCATTTGCTATGTTACTTGATGTTAATGTTCTGGTTTTAATTTCGAGTAGTTTGTGTGCTGAATTTATGTACGAGTTCACTGTTTTGCTGTGCTTTGTTGTTTATTTGCAATGGAGTCTGTGATTATTCGGTTTTATGAGTTTCTGTGTGTTGATTTATGTTTGCATTGTGGTTGTTTTTCGATGAGTTCGCGGTCGAGTTAGTGACCTTGTAATCGAGTTGTTGTTTTCTTTCGTTTATGATGTTTGTTTTCGAGTACTGTTTTCTTTAACGAGTCTGTTTTGTTTGTAGATGGAATATTGCTAGTTTGTTTTTTTTTTTCGTAATTTCTTAGAATAAAATTTAATTTTAATTCAAATTTCGAATCCTTAAATAAATTAGTTTTTGTTATTTTTTTAATTTCTTGGTGTAAAATTAGAATAAATTAACTTTTCTTTTAAAATTTATAATTTTTAGAGTGATTTACTTTTCTTCATATTTAATTAAACTAATTTAGAAATAGAAAAATAGATTAATTTCCTTTTAAATAAAAATCAATTCAACTTTAAATAGTAAAAATGCAAAATTCAGTTTTGTTTGTTAAAATAGATTAATTAAATTTTCCTAAAAATTGTGTAAATTTTCTTTTACAAATTATAGTTTTTCTAGTTTTAATCCTTAAATAATTTAGCTTTTAATTAATTAGTTTAAAAATAGAATAATAATAAAATGTTCTTTTAAATAGTGGTTTTCTTTTAGAAATTAATTAGTTTAAAATCAAAATATTTCAAAATCAAATTGTTCTAATTCGCCTAAATTAAAATAAAGGTTTGCGAAAGTAAATAGTCCCGGTGGATCGAATCTTTAAATATTAAAACGACTGAATTGTGCGCTTGCAATTTAAATCTTATTTTTTTAGCACATCAAGTTTTTGGCGCCGCTGCCGGGGACTAATTATTTTTCGCATCTTAATTTTTAATTTTTCGGAATAGTTTTCTTTCGCATGCCTTATTTTTATTTCATTTTTTTTAGGAAAGTTTGGAATTTCGGGAATCTTTTCACGGAGCTTGGAAAAATCGGAATTCTTGGAAGCATGTTTCGGTAACCCGTATCTCTCTCTTTTCGCCTTTTTATTTTTAAAAAAATCACAAAAAAAATAAAAAAATCGAAAATCACAAAAAAAATTGAAAAAAAAAAAAATAGTTGTAAATACATATTTGTTGCATCATGCATTCATCACTTAGGGCACATCATCTAGATTTTTATTTTCTTGCTTTTAATTTTTCGTACCTTATAAATTGTGGTGATTGCTGGAGGACCCAAAGGTACGTTAAATTTATTCTTTCTTTTAGTTAAAACACGTAGTGTAACCATCCATAATTGTTTATAGTTTTGTATATATATCATTGTTTGTTGCATTAATTAGTCGTTTGCCCCTAGGATTTCACGTTCAATTAGAAAGGTGCCTAAAAATAAACGTAATTAATACTTATTCACGACCTTCAGTGTCTAAGGTTCGCCTGGCTGTTAAGATTCGGTGTCTAAGTGACGAGTTTGGCCTCTTGGCAATGCCTGCTCTAATCTGGCCGAATCGATCTGAATAATTCTTAATTTACGGAATTTTTAGTGTGTCTTAACGTTATGAGCAATGTCTAGTTATTTTATTTAAGGAACCTAGGTTAGATCTTTCTTTTGATTTTTCACCCTTTATTTTGTGTGCTTAATTTTTCGCAAATTATTTGCTAAGTGTTTTTTTCCTGTTCATGCGCACTACTTGGGTTAGAGATAATTCTTCTAGGTTAGTGAGACCAATTGAGTGTTCTTCCTCTTCGGAATCCGAACCCATAGAAATTCTTGACCCCGTAGTAACCATGGCAGTTTTGTTAAAGGATCGTTGTTACCCCGCCCGTTCTGCCCAACCTTCGTGTATCACTCTTCCTCCCGTTAATGCTAATAATTTCGAAATCAAAGGTCATCAAATTAGCATGTTACCTAATTTTCGCGGGAGTGACGGTGAGGATCCTTATCTTTTTCTACAAGAATTCGAGGAGGTTTGCGCTTTGCAAAAACTCCAACAACTTTCCGAGGACGCCATACGGCTTAGACTAATCAACTTCGCTTTAAAAGATAATGCTAAAAAATGGTTGTATAGTCTACCCGTCAATTCTATTTCCACGTGGGAGGGTTTCGTAGTCATCTTTCTAAAAAAATTCTTTCCAAGCCATAAGACTACGAAACTCACGAATGAAATTAATCAATTTCGTCAAAAACACAATGAACCATTTTGGACGTGTCTTGACCGTTTTAAAAATCTTCTATCTCAATGTCCCCACCACGGAATCGAAAAATGGAGACTCTGTAAGCTTGTTTACGAGGCCCTAGATAGTTCAACAACCGCGTTGTTGGAATCTATGTGCCAAGGAAAATTCATGGAGAAAGACGAGGATGAGGGATGGACATTTTTCGAAGAGTTAGCGGAGAAAACCATGTTGTGGGAATCTACTCGAGAACCGAGTAAGTTTATCAAATCATCTTCTAGGGGTTTGCATTCTATTGGAAACAATGTAGCAACCGATGCTAAGCTCGCCACCCTTACTAGGCGTCTCGAAGCCTTAGAAACTTGTAGTGTTCCCCCACACATGCCCATGTACTTGAATCAAGGGATGCAAAATCCCCAAGATTTCCAACAAGTCAATGCAATGTTTCAAAGAAATGACCCTTTCTCTCCTACTTTCAATCCCGGGTGGAAGAACCACCCGAATTTCTCGTGGAACCAAGGGCAAAACTACCAATCCCCGACACCCTCTTTTCAAGGCCCAAATCAACAATCTCAAGCTCCACCTTATCAAAGTCCAAATCAAAACTCTTTCCCGCCTCAAAATCATGGTCCTTATCCGTCTCAACCAACTCAAGCTCCCGCCCACCCCCTGGTTTTCAAGAGTCAGATAAGAGAATTAATTCGTTGGAAAAGAGTCTTGATGCGCTTCTTAAATCCACCACTAATATGGCTCAATCTCAACAAACCTTCATTCAAACCATGACTCAAGATAGGCAGATTTTGAATGCTAGTACTCAAGCCATATCTAAGTTAGAGGTGCAAGTGAGCCAATTAGCCAACGCCTTGTATGAGCGAGAGAAGAATAAGTTCCCGAGTCAACCTGAGGTCAACCATAAATTCCCTATCAATCAAAGTCCTCACGAGAACGTGAATGCCATAATCTCTTTAAGGTCGGGAAATCAAGTTGATAATCACGTAGGTGTCGAGTCCCCCGAAGAGGAGCAAGAGTCCAATGTTGAACCAACACCTAGCGTTGATCATTCCACTCCCGAACCAACTCTCGAATCAACCACTAAGCCATCTTCTCCAAGTGATCCTTCTTCATCTTCACCTAACAAATCTTCATCTGATACTCCACTTCAAAAATCCCTTCCCGATGTGTCTAATGAGCGAGTCTTTAAGCTAAAAGCTCCGTATCCTTAAAGATTCCTCCTTCCCAAGCAATCGGCTCAAGTAGACAAAATTTTGGAAGTTTTCAAGCAAGTCGAGATAAACATTCCTCTTTTGGACGTGATTCAACAAGTTCCTTCCTATGCAAAATGTCTTAAAGAGTTGTGTACCCATAAACGAACTACCCAAGTCCCTAAGAAAGCCTTCTTGACGTCCCAAGTGAGCTCAATTCTTTCTAACCAAATTCCCGTGAAGTACAAGGACCCCGGTTGTCCAACTATTTCATGTGTCATAGGTAATACTTTCGTGGACAAGGCTTTACTTGACTTAGGTGCTAGTGTGAACTTGCTTCCTTTTTCCGTTTAACAAGCCTTAGGTTTAGGCGAGCTCAAAAAGACCAATATGACACTTCAACTTGCCGATCGTTCTATAAAAATGCCCAAGGGATTAATTGAAGATGTCTTGATTAAAATTGGTGATTTTATCTTTCCGGTTGACTTTGTTGTCCTCGAGACTCAACCCGTCACTAATTCCAAGAACCAAATTCCTGTCATCTTAGGAAGACCTTTTCTTGCTACATCTAATGCCTTAATTAATTGTAGGAATGGTTCGATGAAACTCACTTTCGGTAACATGACCATAGACCTAAACATTTTCAATGTGGGGAAAGAACCCAATGAGCTTTATGAACCATCAATAGGGGTTAACGTGGTCAACAAGTTTGCCACATGGTCTAGTTTCGAGGATAGTGAAATTGAGTCTCTTCTCGTTGAGGATTTCAAAGTCAACCCTGAGTCTAATCGAGAGTATGTTGATTCGTTAAGGGATACGACTTCAGAAGAAATGTTGAGAGAGTTAGATGCGATTTGTTCTCCGTGGGAGACCAAACCCGAGACTGTTAAAAGTGAGCCCGGGGTTAAGAGTCCCGTTGGACCACCACCAATTGCATTTGACTTGGCTGTTTATCATCCCGAGTTTGATCAACAGCCTTTAGGAGAAAACGAACTCTCATCTTATGTCATTCCAAGTGATTCAATCCATGACCCAACCTTCATTGTCTCTAATCTGCTTAAAGAAAATGAAGAAGCCTTAAGTTGGTTTTGGATAAACACAAGTGATGCTTGTACTAATAGGTTGCATGATCCCGCGTTAATTGAGAAAGGCTGTTCTAATCAAAATTTTCAAATATGTCTTGATCTTTTCTCGCAGCTTCACCCAAAATTTCCCACCGGCATCGGCTAAGTCGGATTTTCTTCTTTTACCTCCCCTCGTGAAATTCAAGTATGGGGGAGGATTTGTGTGTGTGTGAGAGTTGTTTTCTTTCTTGTTTTTTGAAGTTTGTCATTCTCCGTCATCCCTTATCAGGTATTTCCTCCTCTCTCTTTTATTCTCGTACATTTTGCATACATTGAGGACAATGCATGATTTAGGTATGGGGGAGGGTTTTAGTGTAAATACATAAAATTGAAAAATCCAAAAAAAATTAAAAATTTTAAAATCAAAAAATAAGAGAATTTTTAGCTTAGTTGTCCTTCCTACTCTTTAAATTCTAGAACTAGTTGGTGTTGACTATTTTTCGAAAATTATATGTATAATGCCTTTAGATAATTTGAACGTAGTCAGGTAAGGTTTTCCTCATGAAACTTGTGTCGAACAAATTTTTGCTTAAAAAACCAAGACGACACATTTGCACAAGACTTTTGATGGAAAAATTGTATAGGAATGTTATTCGATACCTGAGAGAGAACCCACATGTTAGAACAATGTCGAATCAAACCTTTGCGAAATTTGGTTCCTATAGTGTTAAAAAAAAAGTTTCATATAAAAAAAAAGAAGGAAAAAAAAAAGAGAGAAAAAAGAGTCGATAAATGTTTGTAGAGTGCTAGTGTAATTTTGTAATAAATTCTTAATAGGGAAATCGGCTAGGTTGGGCTCATTGATAACTTGAGTAAGTAAGTCCGAGGGGACTTTGTGCCTAGCAACCTAAGGTCCCTTGTGATCTGGGATTATTGACCTAAAACTCGCTAAATGGGTATTGATGCAAAAGTCTTTTGGGACCTCAACCATTGCACGGTCGATCTAACTACTAAGAACGTGAAGTTTGGCTAGATACTTGTTTTGATAGAGATTGGGTCAGTTCAATATTGGTTGAAAAAGACAAAATGTTCGTATGCACTTTATCCATCAAGGGCCTTAAATTCACTACACACCTTGGGATTTTTTGTAAATTTTTTAGAGTCTAATCATTTGGATTGTGGGAACCTATAACTTGGCTATTATTAGAATGATCTTTAAGGCATATATTTTCCTACAAAATTGTTTTGTTGACACCAATGAAACCTAGAGTAAAAGAAGAAAGTTGGATACTTGCTGACTTATCTCAAAGATTTTATGGGTGTATCTTCTGTAAACCCTTAGGAGACAACACTCCTCCTGTAGAGATCGTCTATTGGTTTAACGGGTTGGTAAACCTAAAATTACCCGTCACACCTACGAAAAGGAGTATAGGACTTTTTATCTAGATTTTTTTTTTGTTTTACTCGAGGACGAGCAAAAGATAGGTATGGGGGCATTTGATAAGTGCATATTTTTGCATATTTTTATTGCCTATTTATTGTTTGAATTCGTATTTTAATAAATTATTTTGTTGCATTTCAGGAAATTCGAGAAAAAAATGAAGAAATGGCAAAATAAAGAAATAAATGTTAAGGAATGACAAAAGAAGAAAAAGAAGGACCAAAACAAGAAGAAAAGGAAAAGAAAGGGGGGGTGGTGCATATTTTCACCAAACAAAATGGATGGCCAAGATTTAGCCAACACTAAACTAAATCAAGGGCCAAGATTCACCCACACCTACCAAAAACCCTAATTTTCCCGTATAAATAGGCCTCATCTTCTCTTGTAAAAAGGACACCATTACCTTACATACTAGAATTAGATTGTAGTAATTCATCTCCAAAAATTGTAGTTGTAATTTTCTATTTTTCTTGTAAACACTCTTTATTTTTATGCAATTTCAAGTTTCATTTAATTTCTTGCACTTCTCTTTCATTTCTCTCCTTGCTCTTTATTTCGTTATTTTCGTAAATTCTCGGGTGGATAAAGTAGCAACGCTAACCACACGGGATTGAAAGTATCGATTTGAAAAATTGGTTTCGTAGTTTTAATTTCCGTTTTAATATTAATTACGCCCCTTTAAATCTCAATTTTATTGTAGGTTTAGTTATTATTAATTGCAGAATTAAATTTTATGTTTGTTGTATTAGAGTAAAAATAAAATACAAAAAAAAAATATTAGTTTTAATTTCATTATTTACTTTCTGTCTCGTTATTTTATTTTATTTTCTGTCTCGTGTTTTCCCCTGTTTCTTTGTTATTAGTCGAAAAAAAAAACAAAACCAAACCCAGTTCTTGTTAACCCACAACCTCTCTCCCCTGTTTTCGTTCCCAATTCAGTTCTCTACAATCACGAACACTCTACTCTACCCTCCTTCTCTTCCCCCCCCCCCCCCCTCTCTCTCTCTCTCTCTCTCTCTCTCTCTGTTTCCTTCCCCTACGAAAATCACAAAGCCCCTCTTTCCCTGCCTTAATTCGCAATTCTTTTTTTTTTTTTGCCATTGTGTTCCGATTTTATAGCTTCGATAGTCCTTCCCCTCTTCTAGCTCACGACCCCAGCCTCCATTTTCTTGTTCCCTTTCCCCTTTCTCTTCAAGCCGAACACTCCTGTTCTCTTACTCAATTCGAAACCCACCATGTTTAATCTCTTCACCCTCTCCTTTCCTCTTTCTTTTCTTTCTTTTCTTCTCTAGTTTTTTTCGTTTTCGCTGCTTCTATCGAGTGTCTGTTTGCTTGAGTTTTCGTTTTTTCGTTTTGTTTCTTGAGTGTTCTTTCGTTTCGTTCGTGTTGCTTTTGTTCTTTTCTTTGTTCGTTGTTTTGATCGTTCGAATGCTGAATTTCGTGTTTTGCTATTGAGGAATTGTTCCGAGTCCTGTGTAGTTGGAGTACTCTTGCTTGTTGTCTGTGCCGAGTCGAACCACTGATTTGCTGAGTAGTCGAAATATTGTTCAATACTGTTGATTCGAATGCTGTTTTCTTGTTTAGTTGCCGAGCTGTTTGTTGATGTTACCAAGTCCCACGAGTTTTTTTTTGTGTTCGCGGTTGCCACTGTAATTGAGTTCGCCATTTGCTATGTTACTTGATGTTAATGTTCTGGTTTTAATTTCGAGTAGTTTGTGTGCTGAATTTATGTACGAGTTCACTGTTTTGCTGTGCTTTGTTGTTTATTCGCAATGGAGTCTGTGATTATTCGGTTTTATGAGTTTCTGTGTGTTGATTTATGCTTGCTTTCTGGTTGTTTTTCGATGAGTTCGCGGTCGAGTTAGTGACCTTGTAATCGAGCTATTGTTTTCTTTCGTTTATGATGTTTGTTTTCGAGTACTGTTTTCTTTAACGAGTCTGTTTTGTTTGTAGATGGAATATTGCTAGTTTGTTTTTTTTTCGTAATTTCTTAGAATAAAATTTAATTTTAATTCAAATTTCGAATCCTTAAATAAATTAGTTTTTGTTATTTTTTTAATTTCTTGGTGTAAAATTAGAATAAATTAACTTTTCTTTTAAAATTTAGAATTTTTAGAGTAATTTACTTTTCTTCATATTTAATTAAACTAATTTAGAAATAGAAAAATAGATTAATTTCCTTTTAAATAAAAATCAATTCAACTTTAAATAGTAAAAATACAAAATTCAGTTTTTTTGTTAAAATAGATTAATTAAATTTTCCTAAAAATTGTGTAAATTTTCTTTTACAAATTATAGTTTTTCTAGTTTTAATCCTTAAATAATTTAGCTTTTAATTAATTAGTTTAAAAATAGAATAATAATAAAATGTTCTTTTAAATAGTGGTTTTCTTTTAGAAATTAATTAGTTTAAAATCAAAATATTTCAAAATCAAATTGTTCTAATTCGCCTAAATTAAAATAAAGGTTTGCGAAAATGAATAGTCCCTGTGGATCGAATCTTTAAATATTAAAACGACTGAATTGTGCGCTTGCAATTTAAATCTTATTTTTTTAGCACATCATGTTTAATCTATAGGGATTATATTACACGAAAACATTAATCACGAAAGGTTTAATTGGATCACCAATTATTATTATTACTTAGGTAGCAATGATGTATTACTAGATGCCGCTCATTGTTTACGATTTTAAATTAGATTTAAAATTGTTGCCAACGTGATAATAACCTACAGGGTCACACACATAAAACGCTTGAAGGAGAAATAATTTAAATTATGAATTTAAATTAAATAAGTGAATTTTTCTATTTATTATATTAATTAGGTATGACTTAATTAATTAAATAAATAGAAAAACAGAATTACTTAAACTAATTCTGAAATTAGTTATTAATTAAATAAGTGAGACTTAATTAATTAATAAATTGGAATTTCAGATTAGTATTAATAATTGGATTATAATCAGAAAAACATATTTTTCTCTATATATATCTCTTTATGGGCTGTTTTAGAATAACAAGAAATATATTCTAAAACCCTAGCCGCACTGAGAGAGCGAAGAAGATAGAGAGAGAAGCTGTTTTCGGGTGCTAGTACACATCAATCCTTCGAGTACAAGCGTTCGTGTGGATACCATAGAGCGTAGATCGCGAGAGCGGGATACGTGGTGATCGTGAAACCTTTGGACCTCCATGATTCTTCCCCCTCATAACAGTTAAAGCTTCTTTAAGGTAAATATTATTACTACGAATTAAATATTTGTTTCGCATGGATCATGCGGTGGGTTTCGATATTATTGTTTTAACTATTGTTTTCCGTTGCGCTTATGTGCTCGAAACACAACATTAAGGTACCTCTAGCTAGACCCCCAGTTCCAGTTAATACTATGATTCGGGCGATTGAGGCACCACCAGCAGTGAATGTTCAGCCAATAGCCAGGACTTTCAACATGACAATGAATGAAGCTGTTAAAGATTCAGTTGTGGTGGCAGGTACGCTTCCTATAAACTCTTTACATGCCACGGTGTTAATTGATTCTGGAGCTACTAAATATTTCATATCTAAAGAGTTCGCTCGTAAATTAAATTGTGAAATGCACTTGCTAGATGAAGCCTTAATCATAAAGATAGCTAATTCTGAGCATATACCAGTTAATCAGGTGTGTCCTCATTGTGAGATCGACATCTTAGGACATTGTTTTTATGCTAATTTGATACCTTTTCAACTGGGTGAATTTGATGTAATTCTAGGAATGGATTGGTTAGCAGATAATATTGCGCAGATAGATTGTAGAGGTAAGAAAGTGATGTTGCGAACTCTTGATGATGTGGAAGTGGTTTTTCGAGGTCAGAAGTAACCTAGGAAATTTTTAACTATAGTTCAAACCAAGAGGTTATTACGGCAAAGATGTGAGGGCTACTTCACTAGTACAGAAATGACCTATAGCGTCGCCACCTATAGCGTCGGTTATTGACCTATAGCGTCGCACTTTTACCTATAGCGTCGGTTGTTTGCATTAACCGACGCTATAGGCCTATTGTCAGAAGCTTTGGCGTCAGTTGTTTGCAACAATCCACGCTATAGGTATAGCCTATAGTGTCGCACCTTAAAAAGGCGACGCTATAGGTATACCTATAGCGTCGCCCGTAAAATGCCTAGCGTCGCCCCCTAAACTGCCGATGCTATAGGTATTGCTTATAGCGTCGCCACAAAAAAGGGCGATGCTATAGGTGTAGCTTATAGCGTCGCCATTTCAAATGCCGATGCTATAGGTATAATTTAAAAATAACAATATAGCGTCGCACCTATAGCGTCGGTTATTTGAATTAACCGATACTATAGGTACAACTTATAGTGTCGCCCCTTAAAATGCCGACGCTATAGGTATAGCTTAAAAAAATAAATAAATATAAGAATAAAGGCCAAAATATTAAATAAAAATAGGAAAAATGACAATTTTTGAAAATGAATTCATACACACCAAAATAGTCATACTCACTATTTGTGTGATGAATGTTACCCTATTTTCAGTAATTTTCCATTTTTTTATTTTTTCCCCATTTTTAACTAGTTTGTAAAATAAATCAAAAAATTAAATAAAAATAGGAAAAATAACAATTTCTGAAAGTAAATTCATACACACCAAAGTAGTCATACTCACTATTTGTGTGATGAATTTTAACCTAATTTCATTAATTTTCCATTTTTTATTTTTCCACATTTTTAACTATTTTGTCAAATAAATCAAAAAATTAAATAAAAATAGGAAAAATACCAAATTTTGAAAATAAATTCATACACACCAGAGTAGTCATACTGACTATTTGTGTGATGAATGTTACCCAACTTTCACTAATATTCCATTTCTTTTTATTTTTTCCCCATTTTTAATTAGTTTGTCAAATAAATCAAAAAATTAAATAAAAATAGGAAAAATTCCAATTTTGAAAATAAATTCGTACACATCAAATTATTCATACTCACTATTTGTGTGATGAATGTTACCTTTTTTTCAGTAATTTTCCTTTTTTTTTATTTTTTCCCCATTTTTAACTAGTTTGTAAAATAAATCAAAAAATTAAATAAAAATAGGAAAATTGACAATTTTTTAAAATAAATTCATACACACCAAAGTAGTCATACTCACTATTTGTGTAATGAATTTTAACCTAATTTCACTAATTTTCCATTTTTTTTATTTTTTTACATTTTTAACTAGTTTGTCAAATAAATCAAAAAATTAAATAAAAATAGGAAAAATGCCAAATTTCGAAAATAAATTCATACACACCAGAGTAGTCATACTCACTATTTGTGTGATGAATGTTACCCAACTTTCAATAATATTCCTTTTTTATTCCCCCATTTTTAATTAATTTGTCAAATAAATCAAAAAATTAAATAAAAATAGGAAAAATTCCAATTTTGAAAATAAATTCGTACACATCAAATTAGTCATACTCACTATTTGTGTGATGAATGTTACCTTATTTTCACCAATTTTCCATTTTTTTTATTTTTTCCCCATTTTTAACTAGGTTGTAAAATAAATCAAAAAATTAAATAAAATTAGGAAAATTGCCAATTTTTGAAAATAAATTCATACACACCAAAGTATTCATACTCACTATTTGGGTGATGAATTTTACCCTACTTTCACTAATTTTTATTTTTTATTTTTATTTTTCCCCATTTTTAACTAATTTGTAAAATAAATCAAAAAATTAAATAAAAAAAGGAAAAACGACAATTTCTGGAAATAAATCCATAAACACCAAATTAGTCATACTCACTATTTGTGTGATGAATTTTAACCTACTTTCACTAATTTTCCATTTTTTTTTATTTTTCCCATTTTTAACTAGTTTGTCAAATTTACATTTAATTCGAGTTTTATCGTAAAAATATTTTAAAATAATATTTAATTCATATATACGTTATGTAATCACATTATATTAATAAAAATATGTTTAAAATACTATTATTTGTACTAAATCACTTTATATGTAATCACTTTATAATTCATAAGTCATAAAGTCATTAAATTTCATGAAAAAAGAATAATAAAAATATCTATTAATATTTCCATTATTTACAAAGCATTAATCAAATATTTCCATCAATAAATATTTTCATTATTTGATACTAAAAAAGTTTTTATATCTTCAGAATATTTTCATTTAAATATAACCAATAAAAATTTAAGTGGTAAAAATATATTTAATAAATAGTATTTAATTTCTTCTTTTATTAAGGAAAAAACAACAACTTCTGAGTGGTCAGTTATGAAGCACACGGATCGTGCCTTATAAAGTTCCGAGCCGTCCATTACATCTGATCCAATGATGGAGAGCAATTAGATTGTCTCATTACTCTATCTTTCACTTTCTCTAGCTCTCCGCCTCTTCTTCTTCTCTCTTGCCTTCCGCCGCTCCACCAAACAATTTCTCTAATTTCAATTTCTAAGAAGTTTGATTTGTTTGGCGATGAAGGGAGGCAAGCGAACCAATTCATCACTGAACCAATTTGGATCAATCTCTCTCTCTCACTCACACACACCCGTCTTAAGAGAAATTTATGATGACCTGCAGTCCTAACTTTTACCTTTTTAGTCATCATAATGAATTCTCGACAATCATCCTCGTCACCTGTGAAAAACTCTGTTGTTTCTGAGCCTCAGAGGCACACAACAGATCCGTTTACTTCATCAAGGAAAATGAGGCACGGGAAATTGGATTGTGTGCTTTGAATCAGTGCTGTGGGATTGGTTTAGAGGCGAACCTGACTGCACAATTAATCATAAATGCTTCTAATGTTTCTGCTAGAAAGATTCCACAAACTCTCTATGGCATTTTCTTTGAGGTAATTTTTTAAAAATGCATTAACAACTTCTCCTATTTTCTGTTCTGTATTTTATTTTGTTGTTCCTAATGTTTTCGATTCAAATTATATCACTGGTTGTGACTTCGTCTCTGGAATTTGAACTTTCACACAGTTATATGCATATGCGAAGTTAATGGAAATTTTCATTGTGCTGAAAATATCACGGGAGACGTGCTCCGTCATATTACAACCGAGCATGAACCTCTGTTCAAGGTATCCTTTGAAATGAATATTGGTTATTGTATTTTCTTTGGGGTGCTTTTTTGTGTGCACATAACAATATAAGTATACTGTTCTATCAGTCCAATTCCAATTTTTTTTTCTTTTAACTAGGAATACATGGCTTTACAGAAAAACAGTCTAGAAAAGATTCTAGACCCTAAAAGTCAGGAACCGTCCCTCCTGGGAAGGGATTTGCGTGACACTCACTTGAGTACACGTATAGCAAGCAAGGGGCAAGAGTCAAGTAGTGGTATGACGGATCCCCTGCTGTCATCACTAGTGTTGAAGTACCCTGCTTCAGGAGCGGAAGAAATTTCAAAGCTAGTGACCTCCTGTGCAGAGGACTCGTCTAGCAAAAGTGAGCCTGCACAACACATCTGGCAGTCTAGGTAAGAACAAGCGATTGCTTTTCCCTACGTAACTTTAGAACCCATTTTTTCTTTTTTTCTTTCGAAGTTGAACTTTTAACCTCTTTCATTAGGTCTCTCATTCAGTCAGCCACTTATTCAGATGATCATCTCCACAAGTTTAAGCTAGCTTGTAGGTTTAAAGCCTGAAAGTTTACATAATACACAATAGCATTTGATGAATACGTTAAGGATATGTTTGTTCAGCGAAATGAATCATGGAGTAAAACATAGCTACCTTTTAAAGAAATATATTCTATATTTAATTTTTAATGAGGCATGGTATTGATAGTCTAACTATGTATGTATGTATGTATTTAAACAAGCTACCATAAGGGAAATTATGCAATATCTCTCTTAACCAGGTGTTTGAAGAAATATTAAACACCTGTAACTCCTCTAATTACAAGTACCCTCCATTCCATTAATTTTTTTGCTAATATGCAACATTGATCCATTGTATGTTCGTTTCTTAACATTACTGATATGGGTAAAAAATAACCCTTAAAGACATAATTAATGTGACATTTATTGGCCCGTAAATATGGCCCGAAACCCTAGTTGGGCACTAAATTCGTAATTAATGGTCAGGCCCAAAAGAACGGCCCAAACTGGGGACGCCCGGTAAAAGCCTATCTCTAACATGGGTCTGATCCACAAACCAGGAACGTTCTAGAAACCAAAAACGTCCTAGAATATCCCCAGGATATTGTGTAGCCTCCAAGGCACCAAATTCGACATGGAAACTAATTCCTAAAAGGAAGGAGTCAGAACCTTCCTCAATTACGGTGACTTATCCACCAAGTCTCCAAAACCTACTATAATTCTAAGGCTTCCACAGCCTATATAAAGGGCCAGACCCCTCATCCTAGAACTACGTTTTTGGCTTGATTCTCTAATACAGAGATACGTAGGCATCTTGTGAGGACCCGAATTAGGTCACGATAACACAAGCGCAGCCATTAAAGCAAGAAGCTCACGAACCCTAGCCGCCATTCGATAACCCTACTTTTTATTCCACAACATTTGGCGCCGTCTGTGGGAAAGGATATCAACCATGGTTAACACACGAAGAACATCAACCGAGAACGTTCCTGTTACATCTGACCCACCAATCGTCTCCTCTACACCGCCCGTTGTTACGGAGCAAGGGCTTGTGCCCCCATCGACTGAGACTATTACACAACCTCAAGTTTCTCAGACTACAGGGACGAATCCCCATGCTGAGAGAACCTTACCGGTGATTGATCACCCGGGACAAGAGACTAATCAACTTCAGATGGTGGTTGCTCCATTGACTAGCCGTCCCCCGCTCTCAGGAGTTCAGATCTCCACCACTACACTCCCCGTGAATACCGATCCGTTATACGGGTTGCCAAACTATCCCCCAAATCGAAGGGATCCTGGACCAAGTGGACACGCTTTACGGATACCCGAGTCGTATCAGCCACCCTATATTAGGAGTCTAGCCCCCCCCTAAGCAAGGATATTACGATTACTCTGGACCTTACTCCGATGATTCATCATCCGAGGATGATGAACGTGATATAGCCCCGAGGAGGCGACGTACAAGCAAAGAACCCATGAGGAGGACTCAAAGGATCAATGATAGACCCGTTCAAACAGCTGCTGAGAGAATCAAGGCTTTTGAAGCCGAGATCCAAAAGCTGAAGGATGATATAACCAGAGAACAAGCAAGGCAAAATCTGAATAGGCCACCTCCAATCCCAAGGGAGATCCCCTTCATTGATTTGGAAGGGTCCTTAAGAAGACCGAGAAGGGCTGATGCCCCAACTGGAGGAATTACGAGGGTAGAAACCCCTAGGAGTGATCCCAAAGACCTGATGCCGCTTGGGGACCCTGACGACCCCACACCTCCATTCACGGACGAAGTGATGAACGCTCATGTTTCCCGAAAATTCAAGATGCCCACGATAAAAGCATATGATGGGACGGGCGATCCTTCGAATCACGTCAGGACATTCTCGAACGCTCTACTGTTACAACCCGCTAGTGACGCTCTTAAGTGTAGAGCGTTTCCTCAAACCTTGGCAGGCATGGCTCAAAGATGGTACAGCCGATTGCCCGCAAACTCGATTGGTTCTTTTAAGGAGTTGAGTACTGCCTTTATCAATCAATTTGTTAGTGGAAAGGTCCACGAAAAAAGCTCTGCTTCTCTCATGCAAGTAAAACAAGGAAAGAACGAGAACCTGAGGGATTACCTCAAGCGTTTCACTAAGGAGACGTTGAATGTCCCGGATCTGGAGAACAAAGTAGCTATGATAGCCTTGGAGAATGGAACGACGAACCCCTACTTTCAGATGTCGTTGGCAAAACATCCCCCTGAGAGCATGACTGAGCTCCAAAGGAGGGCAAGTAAATACATAAAAGCAGAAGAAAGCATGAAGAAGACGGAAGCTCCCACCACTAATGGAGGAAACGGAAACTCCCGGAAGCGAAGGCAAGAGCAGGAGTGTGACACAAGGGACAAATACCCCCGAACAAGCAAGGACTCCGATTCTGCTTCCAAGAAGAATTTGGGGCCAAGGTTCTCTGAATATGCAAGGTTGAATGCTCCTAGAAGTCAAATCCTGATGGATATTGAAAAAGATGCGGATTTCCGATGGCCGAAGCCACTTAGGGGTGATCCCGCAAGGAGAAACAAAGATCAATACTGCAAGTTCCATAAGGACGTTGGACATGACACTGATGACTGTAGACAGCTCAAGGACGAGATTGAATTCCTGATCCGAAAAGGAAAGCTAAGCAAATTCACAAAGGGTGAAGGTCGTGGAAATCAAAGAAGAGATTATAATGATAGAAGGGATAACGATCGTGATCGCAACCCCCAGCCACGAGGGCCTGTCATCAACATGATTTGGGGAGGTCCTACTGCGGCCGGAACAACAAGGAACTCTCGAAAGGCATATGCCAGGGAGGTGATGCATATCGTGGGAGAAGCCCCGAAGAGGGCAAAGACTGAAGTAGTGATCGGATTTGATGACTCGGACTTAGAAGGGGTAAAGTTCCCCCATGACGACCCGTTGGTCATAACTCCTGTAATTGGAAATTCGGAGGTGAAGCGAGTCTTGATAGACAATGGTGCTTCTGTTGACATCCTGTTTCATGATACGTTTGTGAAGATGGGATACAATGATTCCCTGCTGACCCCAAATAACATGCCCATATATGGGTTCAATGGAGTCGAATCTAGCGTTGAAGGGACTATCCAACTCCCGGTTACTATTGGAAAGGAGCCTAAGGAGGCCACACAGATGTTGAACTTCTTGGTAATTAAGGCGGCCTCCACATATAACGCGATCCTCGGAAGGACCGGACTCCACGCGTTCAAGGCTGTTGCCTCTAGTTATCACATGAAAGTCAAGTTTCCAACCAGGAATGGTGTTGGAGAACAGAAGGGTGATCAAAGGATGGCCCGAAGTTGTTATGTGGCCGCGTTAAGAGCTGATGGAGTCGGGGGGCAGGTCCTCCCGATTGAGGACATGGATATTCGGGATGACGAACACCGGGGGAAACCAGCAGAGGATTTGGTTCCTGTACCCCTGGACAGTAGGGACCTTGAAAAGGTCACGTACATAGGAGCATCGCTGAAAGAACCCATGAAGGGCAGGTTAATTGAATTCCTACAAGAAAATAAGGATGTGTTCACTTGGACAGCAGCTGATATGCCAGGGATCGATCCCCAACTCATAACTCACAGGTTGAATGTCGACCCTAAGCGGAAGACCGTTAAGCAGAAGAATAGGAATTTTGCTCCAGAAAGGCAAGAGGCCATTAAACAAGAGGTGGACAAACTCTTGGAGGCTGGTTTTGTTGAGGAGATTCAGTTTCCTGAATGGTTGGCTAACCCTGTGATGGTCAAGAAAGCCAACGGTAAGTGGAGGATGTGCATAGACTTCACTGATTTAAATAATGCGTGCCCTAAGGACTGCTTCCATCTACCAAGGATCGACACGCTAATAGACGCTACGGCAGGACATGAGATGCTAAGCTTCATGGATGGTTTCAGTGGCTACAACCAGATTAAGATGCACAAGGATGACATCCCAAAGGTATCTTTCATAACTGACTTTGGTGTTTTTTGTTACCTTGTCATGGCTTTTGGACTAAAGAATGCAGGAGCTACTTATCAACGACTGGTAAATAAGATATTTGCCCACCTGATTGGGAAAACCATGGAGGTATATGTTGATGATATGTTGGTCAAGAGCTTGCTTACAGCTGACAATATTGAACACCTAAGGGAGGCGTTTGAAGTGCTGAGGCACCATAAGATGGTGCTGAACCCAGCCAAATGTGCTTTTGGCGTTGGGTCAGGGAAGTTCTTGGGCCTGATGGTCTCAAAACGAGGCATTGAAGCCAACCCAGATAAAATCAAAGCAATTCTCGACATGGAACCACCACGTTCCGTGAAAGACGTGCAGAAATTAACTGGTAGAATAGCTGCCCTGGGAAGATTCATCTCAAAGTCTGGCGATAAATGTTTACCTTTCTTTCAGGCCTTGAAGAAAGTAAAAAATTTTGAGTGGACATCAGAAAGCCAAGAGGCCTTTGAACAATTGAAGAAATACATGACCAAGGCCCCGTTGTTGGCCAAACCTAGTTCTGGAGAGACCCTATACCTGTATCTGGCGGTATCTGAACAAGCACTGAGTGCCGTCCTCATTCGAGAGGAGAACAAGGTTCAGAAGCCCATCTACTACGTGAGCAAGGTGCTGCATGGAGCTGAGTTGAATTACTCGACCATTGAAAAATTTGCTCTCGCACTAGTGACAGCCTCAAGGAAACTACGACCTTATTTCCAGGCACACAAGATTGAAGTCCTGACGGACCAACAGTTACGAAGTATATTGCATAGCCCGAAGGCCAGTGGAAGGCTAATCAAGTGGGCGATCGAACTCGGGGAGTTTGATATCACGTATAAGCCTAGGACAGCCATTAAAGCTCAGGTTTTAGCTGACTTCGTGGTTGAATGTACCATCAACCAAGAAGTCGGGGGGCAAGAGGTAGTATTAAACAAGGAAGATGAAGATAAAGCTAAGGAGCTTGAACCTGAAGGAGTATTGGGTGCTCTATTTTGATGGAGCATCAAAAACAAAGTCTAGTGGTGCAGGCTTAGTCTTGCAAAGCCCTGATGGTTTCTTAGTAGAATATGCTCTGAAGTTGGACTTTCCGACGACCAACAATGAATCTGAATATGAAGCCTTGATAGCCGGATTAGGCTTGGCCAGAATACTGAGAGTCAAGAACCTTAAAGTCTGCGGGGATTCGAGACTCGTAGTATCACAAGTGAATGGTGAATTTGAAGCCAAGGATGAAACTATGGCAAAATACCTAAGGGTTGTGAAAGCTGTTATGATTCAGTTTGATGAATGCTGTATAGAGCATATCCCAAGGGAGGAGAATGTCAAGGCCGATGCCTTATCAAAGTTCGCCTCTTCTGAAATAGAGAATTATGCAGGGAACGTCTATTACCAGGTCCTGAAGGCCCCTACCATCAACTCAAAATTGGTGGCACCTATTGAAGTAGGAAGCTGTTGGATTGATCCTATCAAGGCTCATCTGGAAACTGGTTGGCTCCCCGAAGATGCCTCGGAGGCACGAAAACTATCGGTGAGGGCATTGAGATATGCTTTGATTGAAGGCATCCTTTATAAGAGGTCTTTTGTTATCCCATACTTGAAATGCTTGAGGCCTCAAGAGGCAGAAGAGGCATTAAGGGAAGTTCATGAAGGGATCTATGGGCAGCACTTGGGGGGCAGGGCCCTAGCTCATAAGATCACCCGCCTGGGATTTTATTGGCCAGGAATGTTGGCTGACGCCAAAAGCTATGTTAAAAAGTGTGACAGATGCCAGAAACACGCCTCAATTGTTAGGCAGCCACCAGAGATGTTAACGTCAATTAACTCTCCCATTCCGTTTGCCATGTGAGGGATGGACATACTTGGTCCTTTTCTCGTGGCCTCAGCACAAAGGAAGTTCCTAATAGTGGCTATCGATTATTTTACCAAGTGGATTGAAGCCAAGCCGCTAGCAAAAATAACCACCCAACAAGTTGCCCAGTTCTTCTGGGAGAACATAATTTGTAGATATGGGATCCCACGAATCCTAGTAACGGACAACGGGTGCCAATTCAACAATGAGGAGTTTAAGAAATACTGTGAGGAGAACGCCATTGAACTTCGTTTTACCTCAGTAGCTCACCCCCAGGCTAATGGCCAAGCTGAGGTAGCAAATCGAATTATCCTTGATGGACTTAAGAAGAGGGTCGAACGATCTCGAAACACGTGGGTTGATGAATTACTACCTATACTGTGGGCGTATCGTACTACCTGCAAGGTAACGACAGAAGCTACTCCATTTTTGCTAGCCTATGGGGCAGAAGCAGTTGTCCCTTTGGAAATTTCGCACGTATCTCCAAGGGTGGAAGCATATGAGCAAGAAACCAATGAGGAAGGCATGAGACTTGCTCTTGATTTAATCGATGAGGTCAGAGATGAAGCAAATGCCCGTAATATTGAGCACCAAAAAAGAGCAGCCTTTCACTACAACCATAGGGTTAAAGGAAGGTTCTTCAAACAAGGCGACTTGGTTTTGAGAAAAATTGAAGCCTCTGGAGTTGGACAGACAGGAAAGTTGGCCCCTAATTGGGAAGGACCATATAGAGTGAGAAAGACGTTGGGAAGAGGCTCTTATAAGCTGGAAACCGTGGATGGAAACGAGGTACCCCGCTCCTGGCACGCCTCGAATCTCAAGGTTTACTATGTTTAAAGCTCTCCTATTAAGGACTTAGCTTCTAGCCTATCTAATAGAAGTAGAAATAAGGTTCATATGAAACCATTGCAGAGCATGTTGCTCCTAGTAGGACATAATATTCTATGTAAGGGCTGAGCCCATTTTGCGTTATTAATACAAGCTTGTTTTCTGTTCTATGATTCTGTAAATCCTTGTGATGTACCGAGCACCAGATGTGTGTAAGTCTAAGATGACCAAGTACCGAAAATAAAAGAACATATGAAACATAGAAAACAAGCACGTAGATAAAATACCCAGGAGGGCACAATCAAGGTTTAAGTTACACACATACGAATAAAAGTACAAGTTCATAAAGGATCATAATCAAAGACGGGATATTAAAAGAACTAAAGCCACACGAGGCTAACACAGGCCATGCAAGGCTCAATCACTTCTTGATAGAAGCAGTCTTCACCAACCGCTTCTTGGTTTTTGGAGGAGCAGTCTGAGCAGGGACTTCTTCTTCACCTTCTTCTTCGCTCCTGGAAGTTGAGGTTGAGGAGCTACTGATACTAACCGACTTGGGTTCACGGATTCGTCCCGCTAAGGGGCATTCTGAACTCCCGCTCTGATGGGATCTTGAGGGACGTTTCCCAGAACTAGACCCTGCTTGTTGAGGAATGCCCTTTGTCCCAGAACCAGAAGCACGTTTGCTCACAGGGGAAGTCCCAACACCTTCAACAAGGTCATCGTCTTCTGTCACCTTCCAGGGACTCGGATAAAAGGAAGGAAAGACAACTCCCTTGTGATCTTGGCTAATCCTGTTCACAGCCTTCTCCCAACCTATGGTCATGCTGTCCGGCTGGACCTCCCTGTCATGCTCATCAATGAAGGCAAGAAAAGTGTCTGAACCTAAGTAGTTCTGAATGATGGAATTCTCATTATTCTGGGTCCTGTTTTCCAGAGCCGCATACTTTCCCCTAAGGGATGAGAGTTGGTCCTCCGAGGTGAAATACTTAGCCTCCCATTCTTCAGACTCCTTCTGAAGCTTCTCTACAGCCTTGAGGGCAGTTCTCTCCTTGTCCTTGTAGGACCTCCCGAGTTGGATAGCATTCTGGAAGTGAGCATTTAGCTACCAAAACAAAAACGCCATAAGAAAATGTGTTAAGCCACGACGGCCAATATACAACCATAACAATGAAAAGGAAGAGGAGATCGACTTACGTTATAGGCATGATATGCCCCCATGCTTTCATTTTCCTCTAAATCTGTTGCTGTTGCAAAATGGACCTTGTCGGCCGGGGCTATGGCGTTCCGAGACCACTCTCGAGCAAGGAGGTGGCTGTCCTTGATAGCATCCTGCTCACATATCCCCCATCAGGCATGAATGCTGTCTTCATGCTCCCATCCGAACTCCTAATTCTCTTCCCCGCCTTCGAACAATGCTGAAGGAACTCAGGGGCCGGTACGTCTTCAGGATTAGCTTCTTTCTCAGCTTTCTTAATCATCCTTTTGGTGATATGGGGAAGTCGGCTCGGATGGTTGTCAATCTCCTCAGCAACTGCAAACAAAGCAAAGGAAACGATGTTGGAATAAGAACAAGTACGATGAAAGAAAAGAAGTTAAAGTAAGAATTACCCTCGAGAGGGATATAACTAAGCCTGGCCTCCAACAAGGCACGTTCAGTCACAACTTCACGATAGTGGGTTTTCTGAAAGACTGAAATAAGCCAATCCCGTTGGGATATTTCTTCAGTTGTGAGTTGAAGCTCACTAACACCCTCATCAGTCACGTGATTGAATTTAGACCTGAAAAAGTTACCCCAGTCTCCTCCTTTCCATCTAAGGATGAAAAATTCGTGCCTCCAGTTGTGGCAAGAATCAGGCACAGAAGAAGCGTCAATAATCATCCTAGATTTTATGCGGTGTTGGATGCTCACCCATCCTTTCCTAGTGATAGGGCTATTCTTAAAAGCAAATAGATGCCTAAACAACGGGATGCTAAGGCGGATGCCTCCTCTGATGCATTCAACCATGAAAATGAAGATGAACTTCCAGGAGTTGGGGTATAGTTGACAGGGGTTGATTTTAACCTCAGCTAATAACCTAACAAGCCAAGGGTGAATTGGAAACCTAAGGCCAGCATCAATGGCACCTTTGTACACAAACAAGTTCTCAGGATGCCAGTTACAAGTTCTGTCCCTTGGTGTGGGAATTCTAAGCTTCATCTCAGCAGGGAATTCATATTTGAGTAAGTTCCTGATATCTCCCGCATCCAAAGTACTAGGGAACATAAAAGAGTCGAATTCCGCGTTGTTCGGAAACACATCCCCGGGCTCATCTAAGAGCTCAGATAAAGATAATTGATAACGAGGAGGAAAGACCTTACCTTTTCTGTTCTTGTCTTTGGTTCTCCTGTTAATCGCCTGAAGAAGGCCCTTGGAAGGAACTAAGGCGTTCTGACCACCCTCACTTGCCATTACAGCCTTGTCTGAAACTGAAAGAAGTGCTAGAAACTTGGGAGCTCCTCAGAGAGAAATTTTCTTTGAAAGAAGAAGGAAATGTGAAGAATGACTTCAATCCACACTCTTTTATAAGAAAAATGATGACCCTCAATAGCAGGTCGTCTTTCCAACGACCCGCGTTTACAGGTTAAATAGCCGAAAATAGCAGGAAAAGGGCTCTGTGAACCCGGAATTGGGTCAAATAAACGATCTAATTCGTAAAAATATGTGAAAGAAACGAATGGAAATACAGGCAAGAGCAACAATATAATTAACAACCTCCCAGGTTGATTAATATATGCTTATCAAGCCTAAACAGATGATTAAGCTAAAAACCACGATTAAAGCCACTAAGCAGGATGATTAGCTGAAAGGCTAACATCTTTAAGGATATGAGAAGACCTACTCTAGAATATGGAGTGTGGGTTTTGAATCCCAGCACAAGATATAAGCCTAGATGGCCAACGAGGTTGATTGTCCTGAATCAAGCTGATTGCTTAAGCCTAAGGCCTGAGGCTAGCCTAAGGATGATTAGCTTAAGATAGGACAAGATCCTACAAACAAGGAAGGAGATGTGAAGACCTTAAGCTTAAAACCTAGGATGAGAAACTAACTACGATATCCTAGACTCGAAGTCAGGTGTTGAAAACGAGGGAAGTCCCCACATCTTTAAATAAAGAAGTAAAGACCCTCAACACAAGGGGGGCAAGGCTAAGGTTGTTTAAACACTCTATTATAGGTACATGAGAATGCCTGGAAGCCAAGGGAAATGGTTTAACCAAAGGTTATTTGATATCAAGAGTTCAAGAAAGGTTTAGACCCGGAAGGTCCTGAAAACCAAGAAGTAGGTTGTTTGAGGCCAAGGGTCATCAAACCAACCAAGGTATCACTAAATCCTTTCTAGGAACAAGGAAGGGAGTTTAAGACAAGTTTTGATTTTGGTCAAAGTCAAAGTCAAAAGTCAAAGTCAACTAGCCAAAAAATGGCCAAAATTCAAAAAAAAAAAAAAAAAAATTTGGGGGGGGACCCAGCCGACCAGCCCTAGCCGACCAGGCACCCTGGGCCGAATGGCCGACCAGGGTGAGCCGACCAGGCCACCTTGGTAGGGTGTTTGGAGGGCTTTCGGAGGACCTGTTTTTTAGGGTGTTTTCATGACCCTCCAGAACGCTCAAAAATGCTCCGTTTGAGCTCAAATTTGAGATTCAAGAACCTTGTGAGGTCCTCTACAAGCCTATGCAGGTGGCCAAGTGTTTCCATGAAATTGGAAAGGTGTTATGATCACGTGCGAGACCTGGTCTGAAAATCAGCTGAAATGGGGTATTTCGCCTCCAGAACGTTCAAAAATGCATGTTTTCATGTGATTCTTTTTCATACCAGGAGATTATAAGAATCCCCATCATATAAGCTCAACTTCAAAGTTTGGGTTTGGAGATGCCAGGGGTGTTCAGAAAACCAAGGATATTGAAAGACCCTGAAACACCTTCTAGGGGATAGTATTTCTTCCCTAGATGACTCAAAAATGAGAATTTTCACGTGATTCTTTTTGCAACCAGGAGGATATAAGAAGTTCTACTTAACTAACTTGACTCCAAAATTTGGGGTTAGGACTTCGCTAATCGTAATTAGGGGGTGATTAGCCTCAATTATCAACGTTTAAGGACTTCCACTCAAGAATTAACCTATCCAAAGGTTAAAGGTGGATATCCTAATAGTAACTACATCAAGTATGAACTTGTTGGCCTAAATCAAGACCTTTATAACCCCGTTTAGGGTTGTTTAGCCCCGATTAGGGCCAAAATAGCGTCTTCTGCTCAAAAATTAACCCTTATCAAGGCTTATGAGCAGCGACCACCCGGCATTAACCCCAACTTAGATACGTTGAGGGGAATGAATCATTAATGAATCGATGATAAAGGATCCTATGCACGAATTGCACTTGGATTAGTGTCTACGAGCTCGAAACGGCACTAATCCTATTCCCGAAAGGCCCAGAAACCTTAAGAAAAAGGTTCGAGAGGCCAAGGAACGTTTAACTTTCTTAAGTATTAACTTGGGAGAGAATTTTAGTCGTTGTGAATGTGTAGGTCGCTCCACACTTCATTGTAAGACGATACCTTGGAAGGGCCGGTGTGACCTTAAACTTCTACGAAATCAAGTTTTCCTAGAAGTTGGGGGGCAAATGATATGGGTAAAAAATAACCCTTAAAGACATAATTAATGTGACATTTATTGGCCCGTAAATATGGCCTGAAACCCTAGTTGGGCACTAAATTCGTAATTAATGGTCAGGCCCAATAGAACGGCCCAAACTGGGGACGCCCGGTAAAAGCCTATCTCTAACATGGGTCTGATCCACAAACCAGGAACGTTCTAGAAACCAAAAACGTCCTAGAATATCCCCAGGATATTGTGTAGCCTCCAAGGCACCAAATTCGACATGGAAACTAATTCCTAAAAGGAAGGAGTCAGAACCTTCCTCAATTACGGTGACTTATCCACCAAGTCTCCAAAACCTACTATAATTCTAAGGCTTCCACAGCCTATATAAAGGGCCAGACCCCTCATCCTAGAACTACGTTTTTGGCTTGATTCTCTAATACAGAGATACGTAGGCATCTTGTGAGGACCCGAATTAGGTCACGATAACACAAGCGCAGCCATTAAAGCAAGAAGCTCACGAACCCTAGCCGCCATTCGATAACCCTACTTTTTATTCCACAACAATTACTTAAAATGTTTTAGTCCGGTCAATAGATAATATCATGTGAAGTTCTATATAACGCCCTAGAAAATTTCGAATTTTATAAATATTTATTTAATATAAATTATGAATTTTATTATATGAATATTGTTGTAAAGGTGGGATATATGTGAAATTGTGTTTATGTGCTCCCGTGATGATTTGTGTATGCCGTGTAAGTCGGTGTATATTTATTTGTATTTTTGAGGATTTAAAATTATTTAAGTCATGCATTATTGATCTTCTAAAAATTTTATAAAATCATCGGAGGGATTAAAAATCATGAAATCTTTTGAAATATTTCCTTTATATATATATTGAGTTTTTAAAATTGTTGGGTGGATTAATTTGGGAGTTTTAGCATTTTAAAATGATTTTAAGAGTTTTAATTCTATGTAAAGGATCAAAACTTGTAAAATCCATATTTAATTCTTTTTTGATCCGAAAAATATTTTAAAAATATGTGGGTACGCGTAATTTTATACTCTTTATTTTAAAAAATGAAAAGTTTAATTTTCCCAATTTTCTATTTAGTTTCGATTTGTAAAGGTCGTTTATTTGTTTTAAAAGCAAATCAGTAGTGTTTTAAATTGGGCCAGCATGAATTAGAAATTAGTAGTAGTTAGTTTATAAATGTTTTGGGCCAAGCCCAACAAGGAACACAAAGTAGAGCTCGGTTAAAACAAAAAAGCAGATAGAAAAAAAAACACACACACGCTGTTAATCAAAAAAAATCGGGGAGAGAGAATGAGATTGGGGGAAAAGAAAATTAGGGGAACAATTATCAAATTATACACCATAGATGTATATATATATATATATATATATATATATATATATATATATATATATATATATATATATATATATATATATATATATACGCGTGTATGTGTGTGTATCATGTGTGTGTGTTGTGTGTGCGTTTTTGTTCGTATGTGGGTGTATGTATGGTGACAGGGGTGGAGACCACCACCGATGAGGTGGTGGTGGTGTTGTACAGTGGCGGCAACAGCAGAGAAGGCTGGAGAGAAGAGAGAGAGAGAGAGAGAGAGAGAGAGAGAGAGAGAGAGAGAGAGAGAGAGAGAGAGAGATAGAGAGAGAAAGAGAGAGAGAGAGAAAGGAAGGGGATTCATTCTTGGAATTTTTGGGGAAAATTGGAAATCGGAAGAGGTATAATTTTTATTTGTTATTTATTTACTTTATTTTATTTTCCGATGTAAATTGTTTAATTTGCATTTTGAATAAATTGTGTTAGCTAATGTAATTAATTAGATTTAATTGCGATGCGGTTGATTTAATTTTCTTGGTTAATTCGGAAAAGTTTATAATTGTTAATTAATTCTGAGATTAATTGTGGGTTCAATTATATGTTTAGATGATTGTTAATTGTTAATTATTATTTGCTAATTGTAATTGTCGGAATTATTTTGTGGTCTCGTTAATATTGGGTTTAATGATTGGAGGTTGTTAATTGTTATTTTGGTATTAATTGTGGATTCGATAATATGCCGGGCTTGTGGTCGTTAGTGGTTAATTACTAATTGTCATATATATATATGTGGAGTTTATATGAGTTACTAAGTTGGTGATTTAGTGTTGCGAGACTGTATATGATATATTTAATGTATAAGCAAATCTAAATGATCTTGGATTGTGATAAATGTTAGGCCGAATACACAATTAATAATCAAATTCGTATGAGAGTTTAACAAGTAAGATGATTATGCACTTTAAAACTTCTGATATTAAGAACCCTCTTCGTGATGTAAACTATCACAAAGAGCTGCTAGGTTACAATTAAGATAGTTCGATGCACGATACCCTTCTAGGGTTAACCTAACTGTATTTATAAAATATACAGCTTCGATACAATCTCTAATTGATATTCCTAATAATCAGCTATACAATGATATCAATTATAGATTGTCACACGTCTCCTAAGTCAACTCAATCTCTTTGATAGCTATCCAATCTCCAAAGATCTCGCTTCCATATCAATCTTCAATTGATCTCTAATATCTTCTGTTGACTCTGTACGCGCTGCTTCCAGACAGACTTTACTAAACTCTGTCCAGCTTCCGTCTGTCAGAGTTTACACTAAACTCTGACCGCTTCCAACTAAACTCTGATAATTCACTGTAACACTTAAACACTGATTAAAACACATCAATTATATTTAACAATCTCCCCCAACTTGTTCATTAGCAAAAATGCACAAGTTAATAACAGTAATTGATGATGTCAAAACAAATAGACAAATACAGTGTTTATACAAATTCAGAGTTTAAGCCTATACTTAACAAAATCTACAGAAAATAAGAAAATCCTTACAGACTTTAATCTCTAATCTCTTCAAGATCTGGTGTAGCTCTGAGATAATCTATGAGTAATCTTCTTTCTGCATTTTCAAGCTCAATCTCCATAGCTTCTTTAATCTCTCTGAGCTGAGGATCACTCTCATCTGTTTGATAGATAGCAGATCTAAGATCATAGATTTTGTTTCTTCTCATCTCATTTCCCAGTCTGATAAATTTGACTTCTTCTGACTGTGAATTGAAGTCAAGTACTGTGATTCCCAAATCAGTCTTTAATTTTGCAGTACCCTTCTTCATTTCAACAAGATTTCCATTCCAATCCCTGTACTTAGGAACATATCTGCTATTATACTTCATTCCTCTGATTGCCAAATTCTGAAGCATTTTCTTTCTAAGCACATTTGCAACTGATTGAGTCCTTTGACTATTCACCTTGAAAAGATATAGAACATATTCTAATTCTTCCAAATATTTCAAGCCAATATCATTCTCACAATTCTAAATACTGTCCCATCAGCCATGAAGTACAAGAGAAAGTCCTTCTTTAAACTCTTCTGATAAACTAACTGTACTGATTCCAGTCTGTCCAAACTCTCTTGAGTGACACCACGACCTGGAACAGCCAGTGAAGAAGGATCTCTAGGACCATTATATTGCCTTTTGTCCTTGTGTGAACCTAGTCCACCCTTATTGTTTCCAACCTTACCAGACAAGGCTCTTCCATCAGAAAAATTCATAGAAACTCCAGATAATAGATTTGGATCATGAAGTATTCCTTTCCCAAAAACTGATTGCAACTGAGAAGATAAAGGTCTAGATACAACTTGTGTAGCAACAGAGGTTGTGTTTTCTTTCTTCTGTACAACTTGTGTAGAAACAGAGGTTGTAACTTTCTTCTGTGAACTTTCTCCTTCAATGCCTTTCAGCTTGATTTTAGCTTCTGCTGCCATTGTTTCCCTTGATAACTGAGATTTTTGACTAACATCAGCACTTTCCTTGATCACAATGCCTTTACGAACAGGCCTAGGAGCTTTTCCTTTCTTTAACTTACCAGACTTTAAAGCCTTGAGATGTTCTTCTTGTAAACTCTTTTCTTCAGCTTTAATGTCCTCAATTGTAACTCCTTCCTCATTCTCTTCAATAAACAACTTAGCAGCCAATTCTTCATCAGTCTGTGGATTAGAAGATAATAGCAAACTCTTGGTCTTTGAAGTACCTTGAGTATCAGTGTTTATCCCAACAAACTGTGATTTAGAGGACTTGCTAGTTTTCAGAGTTTGAAATTCTTCAGTTTTGCTCTTTCCTTTACTACTTGCTCCTCCATCTCCAGCATTATCCTTTCTGATCAGAGTTTGAGATTGCTTGCATTTGTCTTTAGCAACTCTCTCCCCCTTTTTGACATCATCAGGCATAAGAATAGATGTGATTAACTCCAAGGAGGCAGCAATAGAATCAATCTTTAAGGACATATCATTCTGATTTTGTTCAACTTTGCTCAGCCTGTGAGACAAAGTTTCTTGATTCTGAGTAAGATAGTGAAATTTATTCTTGTTGTCAAGTTTAATCATATCATCTCCTCTAACAACATCACCTCGAACATCAGAGATTGCCTTTTGACATAGATCAAACCTAGAGTTGAGAGTCTTCACTTGTACAACTGTAGCCTTGAGACAAGATAGAATCTCTGGATTTGTAATTGTTCTGGAGGTTCTCTTGACAAATTCAGCTGCTCTTTCAGGAGGAAAGATACAAGTGTCCTTGTACCAGTCATTTGAAAATTGTTCAAGGTATTCTTCTTCAGCATCTGCTTGATTTGAAGGACCAGCAAAATCCTTAACCTTAGCATCAGTCTGGACTGGTAAACTCTGAGAAGAGCTTGACTCAGTATTCCCTTCAGTTTCATCTCCAACCTCAGCTTCAACATGATGAGTGGATGGAGGAATTGGAATAGATGCATCAACAGTGTCAACAACATCCTCTGTAGATTGCACAATAGTCTCAGAGTTTATCTCCTTAGGTTGTTGATCAATCTCATCTCCTCCTTCAACAGTCTGGTGAGCATCTGAGAGTAATTCTATATGTGATGGTACAGTTTCAGAAAGGACAACTGTAGGTTGATCAGCTGCACCAGTTGCTTCAGATTGAGCAAAAATTGATGAGATAGGATCAAAGAATGGCATGAATGAATCAAGAATATCATTCATTGGAGAAAAGCCATCTCTAGTATCCTCTTCTGCAGGCATTTTGTCCTCTGCAGGCATTTCAACCTCTGCAGGCATTTCAACCTCTGCAGGCATTGTATCTTTTTCAGCCTCAACAGTAGGTGTTTGCTGTGAAACTACCTCTGGAGCTTCAACATTTTCATCAACAGAATCAGAGATTACCAGTTTTCTTCTCTTAGCTAGAGGCACTTCATCTGAATCCTCTTTACTAGATTCTGTTACCACAGAGGGTGACTTAGGTCTTTTTGCTCTTTGTATCATTCTTCTAGTATAAACAGCTCCAGTAGATGTCTGTTTTGCTTTGATGTTTGTATCTATTGTCTTCTTAACTCTTGCATGTCTTTCAGTGGTGCCTGCTGATTTCCTTACTCTGCCTCTTTTTGCTTTAGGCTGTGGTTGTGGTTGAGATTGTGATGGTTCAGAGTTTATTTGTGGAGTGTGTGAAGATTGTTTTGTGATTGGAGATTGAGGGTTTTGGGTTGGAGCAGTGTTTGTGATTGGTGATGAAGGTTGTTGAGTAGGTGCAGTGTGGGTAGGTGATGTAGGTGGTTTAGTGTTTAGAGTTTGAGTATGATCAGTGTTTGGTGGTTCAGGTTGCGGTTCTGGTTGTGGTTGATCTTGAGGTTGGTTGAGAAAATTCTACAAAGTAAGTGGCAGAACAAAGGCAGGTAGATGTTCTTTACCAGCATCCTTATTAGTCATATCAGAGAATATTCTCTTGTTAACTCTAAAAGGCTGAATTTCATCAGTTTCAGCAATCTCTAAACCAGATACACAAGCAGTGAATAACATTTGACAAAATCGAGCAAAATAAACTGTAGTAGACTCTGACAGTTTATCACCTAGATTCATCAGAACATATCTACCAAAATCAAAATTACTACCATAAAGTAGAGAATACCCGATTTGTAGACTGTCCATTGGAATAGCATCCCAGTTAGTGACCTTCTTCTGGAATGTCCTTGTAATACAATCGAAGAAAAAGTTCCATTCCTTCCTGAGATTAGGCCTCTTTACACTGCCAAGCTTGTCAAGAGATTCCATGTAACCTATCTCCTGTAGCATCTGTCTCAATTGAGGTTCAGCAACATAAGTATAAGAGGTGTGTGTATCAAACCCCATCGTGTCTCTGAAAGTTTGTGGAGTAATCACAAACTCTTGTTCTTCATGAGTGAAGATGATGTTTGGAGTCCCATTCTCTCCTCCATCCACATAGACTGAGTTTTGCCAAAAAGTGGCAATTTGAGATGCAGAGAGAGTACCAGGTTCAACTAGAGCTTGTCCAATCTCTAAGTCTCTCAAGAAATTCTGCATAAGATGAAACGCTTCTGGAACACGTTCATGATAGAGTGGAGCTGCATAGTTGTTAGGGACAAAACGTAGACCAAGAACAGTGAATGGTTTAGAAGCCATTGAATCAAGAAATTGGCAGAAATCACGAAGAAAAGTGTATGTAGGAAAGGTGTTTGCGAAAATGCCCAAGTGAAAAGTGAGAGAACTGTGAGATGTAAAAAGTAAAACACAATCGTTCGTACACAAAAGTATTTAGAGTTGTAATTAAAAATTAAAACTCAATCTTTTATGTATTCAAACACTCAACAGTTCCTAGATTAATGTGTGAGTGGGACACAATAATGGGTGAGTGGGACACAATAATGGGCGAGTGGGACTCACGCGCTCGTAATTTTAAGAAGTGTATTTGTGAATATAACAATAAAATATTTGTTTTTTTAAAAAAAAATAAAATAACACTCTCTTAAAATACCTGGAACCACTAAAAACCAGAATACGAAGCGTTTACCTGGAACCATTAAAAACCAGAATACGAAGCGTTTTAGTACATCGTTACTTACCCATCTCTATTTAACGCCTAGAGACTTGTTCACTATCCCTTTAACCTTTCATTCTCTCCTGAAAATCAAAAAACCCTTCACACAACACACCGTTAAACAATGTCAAAACTTACCATCAAGGAAAAGAATCTCCATCTCGTAGAAAACAGAGATATCTTCAGTTATACTCGTGAAGAGTTTGATGCCTTTGACTGGGAAAGGCAGCTTGAAACTCTGTGGCTGCAGATGGATGCCGGTCTTGAAGAAATCGAGAGAGAAAAGCCTGCAAGAGTGATCGACATCGATGCTGCTCTTCAAACAACATTAACATGGCTTTCCTCTAAGGCATCCTCATCCAACACCACCAACCATTGTTAATGAATATGTCAGCAAAAATAACCTTATCCCTTCAACTTCCACCCAAACAAAGTGGCAAAGATGGGATCTGGGATGGCTGCTAACAATGGAGTGGTTTGGACTTCACTTTTTATTTTCCTGTTGAATAGATTAGCAGATAGAGAGAACAAAAAGATGTAATCCTTGCTTGTAATCTCTTTCTTATTATCAATGAAAAATTTCTCTAATCTTATTCATTGTTTTCTGCAAATTTTATGTTTATGAACTGTTCTTCAAAGAATTAAATCAAAGAAGTGAATATGAAAACTAATTAAAGTAATCATGTAAGTAACAAATTCATCAACAATAACCATAATTAAATCAGGAACTGAACAATTAGGGATTACTTGTATCACCGCTGTATTTTCTTTCCTATTTCCAAGACACTTTAACACAATACACTTATTAACAGTTGTCAAAAGCCCTATTTACTACAAAATTTTCAAATTATCCAATTGAAAATTTACCTTAGAGTACGAACCACAAATCAACAGCGTTTGTCAATTCTCCAACTTTATCACCGAAACCCTTTCAAAAATTGCACAGTTGTGAAAATATGTGTGTGTGAAGTAGAGTTTACTAAATCAATTTTTAGAGCATCTAATTTTTCATAAAATCCATAAAGTATATCAATAAACACTGGATGCACAAACTGTCATAGTAAACACTGACTGTATGATGAAAGCTAAACTCTGTAGTAATCAATCTATATACAGTAACATTTAATTTATTTTATACCCCCTCTATTGCTAATTTTATTTTATTTTATTTATTTTATTTTTTATTTTATTTTTTTATTTTTTTTATTCTATTCATTCCAGTAATTAGAGGTTGGAGCCAGTCACCAAAAATTCAAAAATTTTAGCCCTTATCATTTCGATAAGTTCCTGGGTCATCCTAGTCTTTGACTAGTCACCAAAAATCAGAGAATTTTAGCACATATTATATACCAATAAGTTCCTGGGTCATCCTAGTCTCCAACATAATCTCAAAGGAGTATAGCAACCTATATACATTTTCTTTGGGGTATTGCAGTAAGCATTTTAATCTACCAGAGTATAACTAACAGAGTTTAGAGTTCATCAACATCAGTAGTTATTCATGAAAGGCAATGCACACAGTATTTATAGACTCAGAGTTTAGGACAAAATAAACTAAGAGATGCTATAAATATGAATCAGTATCATGCTGTGTTAACTTTCTACACAATCTAAGATTAGATCACAATAACTCAAAAAGATTCATGATTAATTGCTGAGAATCATGCTTCATACATATTTCTTCATTGGTGTTTTCATTCAGACAAAAATCAACTCAGAGTTCACAGAGTTTATCAAACTTATTAACAGTGTATGACATACAAGCATGCTGACAGAGTTTAACAGCGTTTGACAAAAAACATGTTAATAGAGTATGGATAACAGAGTTTAATCAACAGAGTTCACTTAGCACTTAACAAATCAAGGAAATATGAGCAACACTTTACATAAGTAAAATTTGAATCTAACCAACATTCCTAGTCAGAACCAGAGACCATTCCTAGTTCATTGACCAGTCTTGTAAATGTAGCTTCACTCAATGGTTTGGTGAAAATATCTGCAAGCTGTTGTTCTGTAGACACAAATGTAGTTCAATATTCCCTTCTTCCACATGTTCTCTGATGAAATGGTACCTTATGCTGATGTGCTTTGTCATTGAATGCTGTACTGGATTACCTGTCATAGCAATAGCACTTTGATTATCATAGTAAATAGGAATCTTACTGTACCTCAATCCATAATCCAGCAATTGATTCTTCATCCACAAGATCTGTGCACAACAGCTACCAGCTGCAATATACTCTGCTTCAGCTGTAGATGTAGAAATTGATTTCTGTTTCTTGCTGTACCAAGAGACAAGTCAGTCACCAAGAAATTGACAACTTCCACTAGTGCTCTTTCTGTCAATCTTGCAGCCTGCAAAGTCTGCATCAGAATACCCAAGTAGCTTGAAATCTGATTCTCTGGGGTACCACAGACCTAATGATATGGTGCCCTTGAGATACTTGAAGATTCTTTTCACAGCTGTCAGATGTGGCTCTCTAGGATCTACCTGAAACCTTGCACAAAGACAGGTTGCATACATAATGTCAGGCCTACTAGCTGTCAAGTAAAGAAGAGATCCTATCATGCCTCTGTAGTTTATCATATCCACTGAAACTCCTGTGTCTTTGTCCAATTTAGTTGTTGTTGCCATGGGAGTTGATGCAGATGAACAGTTAAGCATACCAAATTTCTTGAGAAGATTTCTGGTATATTTTTCTTGATTAATGAAGATACCATCATCTGTTTGTCTCACCTGTAGGCCTAGAAAGTAACTAAGCTCTCCCATCATGCTCATTTGATACCTGGACTGCATGAGCTTGGCAAACTTCTTACAGAGTTTATCATTAGTAGACCCAAAGATAATGTCATCAACATATATCTGAACTAAAAGGAGGTCACTTCCTTGATTGAAATAAAACAGAGTTTTGTCAATTGTACCTCTGTTGAATCCACTTTCTAGAAGAAATTGAGCAAGTGTCTCATACCATGCTCTTGGTGCCTGCTTAAGTCCATATAGTGCCTTATCTAGCCTGTAGACATAATCTGGATATTTGGGGTCCACAAATCCTGGTGGTTGTTCAACAAACACTTCTTCTTCAAGCTTCCCATTCAGAAAAGCACTTTTCACATCCATCTGGAACACTTTGAATTTCTTGTGAGAGGCATATGCTAGAAAAATTCTGATTGCCTCCAATCTTGCAACTGGAGCAAATGTTTCATCATAGTCTATTCCTTCCTGCTGTGAATAGCCTTTTGCTACCAGTCTAGCCTTGTTCCTTGTGATAATACCTTCACTGTCAGTCTTGTTTCTGAATACCCATTTAGTACCAACAATAGATCTGTTCTTTGGCCTTGGTACAAGGGTCCAAACTTCATTTCTTTCAAATTCATTCAACTCTTCCTGCATTGCTGTTATCCAGTCAGCATCTTGAAGAGCTTCTTCCACTTTCTTTGGTTCATTCTTAGACAAGAATGCATGAAACAAACATTCACTTGCAGTGGCACTTCTTGTTTTCACTTTTGCATCTGGATCACCAATTATCAAATCAGGTGTATGTGATTTAGTCCATTTCCTAGCAGAAGGCAAATGACTTCTGTCAGCATGTGATCCTCCCCCTTGATCCATGCTCTCCTGATTTTGTTGTGATCTTTCTTCGTTTTCTGAGACTCCCCCTGAACTTGACTGCACAGAGTCAGAATTTGAATTTTCAGAGTTTGAATCATCAGAGCTTGATCCAGATTTTTCAGTTGACTCAGTATCAGTGTTTGAGTCTTCATCTTGATCATGCTCCCCCTCAACTGGTTCTTCCCTTTGTTGTGGCTGAGAAGTTTCTCTAGTGTTTACCAGTAGAGGTTCAGAGTTTACTTCAACAGAGTCTGTCAAAATAGTTTGATCAGAGTTTACTTCAACAGAGTTTAAATCTTCATTTTCAAAGTTCAGTTGATCATATTCATCTTTGTCTTCAAGTCCAGTTATCTTCTTGTCATCAAAAGACACATGTATAGATTCCATGATCATTTTAGTTCTCAGATTGTAAACTCTGAATGCCTTTATTGACAGTGGATAGCCAACAAAAATTCCTTCATCTGCCTTTAGCTCAAACTTGGTCAACTGTTCAGGATGAGTCTTCAAAACAAAGCATTTGCACCCGAAAATATGAAAGTATTTTAGGTTAGGCTTCTTTTTCTTCACCATCTCATATGGTGTCTTTCCATGCTTATTGATCAGTGTAGCATTTTGAGTAAAACAAGCAGTTTGAACAGCTTCTGCCCAGAAATAAGTTGGCAATTTTGCTTCATCAAGCATAGTTCTGGCAGCTTCAATCAAGGTTCTATTTTTCCTTTCAACTACACCATTTTGTTGTGGTGTACCAGGTGCTGAAAATTCTTGCTTCACTCCATTGTCCTTGCAGAATTCTTCCATTGTTGCATTTCTGAACTCAGTTCCATTATCACTTCTGATGATTCTGACTTTGTTACTTGATCCTTTGTCCAGAAGCTTCACATGCTCCAACAGAGTTAATGTAGTTTCATCCTTCTTTGCTAGAAAATACACCCAAGTGAATCTAGTGTATTCATCAACAATGACTAAAGCATATTTCTTCCTTGCTATAGACATAACATTTACTGGACCAAAGAGATCAACATGCAGAAGATGATAAGGATCAGTGATTGAAAATTCTGTCTTGCTCTTGAAAGATGACTTCCTTTGTTTGGCCTTCTGACATGAATCACATAGGCCATCAACATTTAACAGAGCCTTTGGGAGTCCTCTTACAAGATCCTTTCTGATCAATTCATTGATGTTGTTCAAGTTCAAATGTGAGAGTTTCTTGTGCCACTTCCAACTCTCTTCACTAGACATTCTTGTAGACAGGCAAACAGCTTTTCCAACAGAGTCTATTAAGAGCTTGATTTCATAAATGTTGTTTTGCCTATGACCAACTAGAACAACCTTTCCTGTAGATTTGCTGATAACTTCACAATATTCAGGTTGAAAATCTACATGATATCCCTTGTCACAGATTTGACTCACAGATAACAAGTCATGCTTGAGTCCTGGGACATGAGCTACATTGTTGATGATGACATTTCCAAGATTAATATTGCCATATCCCAATGTTCTTCCAACATTGCCATCACCATAGGAAAATTTTGGGCCAGCCTTCTCCTCATAGTCTGATAGCAGGGCTTTATTTCCTGTCATGTGTCCTGAACATCCACTGTCCACAACTAGGGTTGCCTCCCTGTTGCCCTGCAATCACAAGCAATTACTGAGGATTAGATTTAAGGATCCAGACTTGCTTGGATCCTTTGACATTCTTAACTTTGTTAGCTTTAGCAGCGGAATTAATATTATCAGAGTTTGAGCTAACAGTATCAGAGTTTACACTTGCAGTATTAACTTTAACCCATTTCAGATTGGGTTTCAGTTCATAGTAATTATGATAGATAGCATGATACTGTCTGCAAGTATAAATGGAATGCCAAGTGCTTCCACAGTGTGTGCATAAAGTCTGTGGCTTAGTTCTAGCAAAATCCTTCTTTACCTCAGACTTGGAAGGTAAAGAATTTATATTCTTGTTTTTCTTGCAGAAATTTGCAAGATGCTTAGTACTACCACAGTTATGACATGTCTTTCTTGGAGCATAACTAGCAAGCATGGTTTATTTCCTGAAGTGATGCCTACTTTTCCATTTCTGTTCTTGTTGGACACTCCCTGTTTCTTAACAGATTTTAACTCCTTCAGTTTATGTTTGAGTTGTTTATCTGTCATTGAACCAATATTAACCTATTTAACATTATTTTTTACTGGTTCACTTTTAACAGCTTCTTTTTCATTATCAGACAAAAATTTACTGGTTCCATGTACAAAATGAGGTCTGATTTTAACTTGATTTTGAAATCTAAGTTCATCTCCCTCATTATAACCTAGACCAACAGTGTCTGTTTGAAAAATCTGTTGAGTGTCCTTTCCAGAATTAGTCCAAGTCCTAATTTTCTTATTTGCTTCCTCCAACTCAGATTCTAGTAGTTTATATTTCTGAAGCAAATCCGGTTCTATAGAGACAGCATCATCTCTCTCTTTCTGAACTTGTTGCATATTTTCAAGTTTTTCTTCAACAAGTTTATTTCTAACCTTAAGTTCAGAATTTTCAGATTTTATCCTCTCATTCTCTAAAGTCTGATCCCTATAACTTATATGCAATGACTTAAGATAAATTCTTAATTGAGCAATGTCATCAATATTATAAGCATAGGTAGTTAGAGGTACCTGATTTTCAGAAGTTTCTGATTCAGTAGTAGCCATGAGAGCATAGTTCAGTTCTTCATCAGAATCTGAAGTGTCTGCCCAATCTCTGCCTTTAGTGTAGAGTACCTTTCCAGTTTTACCCTTCTTGCACTCAAGAGCATAGTGACCCATCTCCTTACACTTGTAGCATTGAATTTCAGACTTATCCTTCTTTCCCCTTGAATCTCTCTTATCAGACTTCCTAAAGCTTTTTCTATCTTCATTTGAGTCTCTAGAAAACCTTTTCCCTTTCTTGAAATTCTTGAAACCCATTTTCTTGAAGGTCTTCACCATCAACACAGCCATTTTCCTCATTTCTTCTTCATCATCCTCAGAGTCAGATGATTCAGAAGAGTTTGAATCACAATCAGAGTTTGATGATTCACTTTCTGAGTGTATGACCAAAGCTTTTCCCTTCATTTTCCTTCTTGATGCCTCTTTCTTCTGAGGCTTCTCTTCAACCTTAAGAGCAACAGACTTTGCCTTCCTGCTTGATCTCCTGTTTCTCTGCTCCATTTCCAATTCATGAGTTTTGAGCAGCCCATAGATTTCATCAATCTCTGTTTCAGCAAGATCATAGTTGTCTCTAATAGTAGTTGTTTTCACATCCCACTTTTCAGGTAGTGAAAGAAGAAACTTGAGATTTGAGTCTTCTAGATCATACTCTTTGTTGACCAATGACAGATCATTAAGCAATTTACAGAATCTATCAAATGTTTTTGTCATGGTCTCTTCAGGTTTAGCCTCAAAATGCTCATACTCTTGTGTGAGTATGTTTCTCCTATTCTTCTTAATAACAGCAGTTCCTTGACATCTGACTTCAAGAGCATCCCATATCTCTTTTGCAGTGGTGCAGTTAATCACTTTGTTAGACATAACATTGTCTAAAGCACTATGCAGTAAATGCCTAACCTTTGCATCCTTAGCAATTGATGATAGATCTTCAGGAGTCATGTCCTTCTTTTCCTTTGGAACTATTTTAGCTTCTTCACCAGCAGTTGCAACAGATAGCTTTGTAGGATTATGAGGGCATTCATAAATCATGTCAAGATATTCTGGATCTGTAGCCTCCAGAAACATAGTCATCTTGACCTTCCACATGGCATACTCTGATGGCTTGAGAATAGGAACCCTGATTGGTTCATAACGACTCACATTAGTAGGAGCCTTTTCAGAACTAGTAGGTGTTGGTGGAGGAATTGCTGACATGATTATTGTTGTGTTTGGATCTTAACCTGTAATAAAGTAACAGATTGGCTCTGATACCACTTGTTAGGCCGAATACACAATTAATAATCAAATTCGTATGAGAGTTTAACAAGTAAAATGATTATGCACTTTAAAACTTCTGATATTAAGAACCCTCTTCGTGATGTAAACTATCACAAAGAGCTGCTAGGTTACAATTAAGATAGTTCGATGCACGATACCCTTCTAGGGTTAACCTAACTGTATTTATAAAATATACAGCTTCGATACAATCTCTAATTGATATTCCTAATAATCAGCTATACAATGATATCAATTACAGATTGTCACACATCTCCTAAGTCAACTCGATCTCTTTGATAGCTATCCGATCTCCAAAGATCTCGCTTCCATATCAATCTTCAATTGATCTCTAATATCTTCTGTTGACTCTGTACGCGCTGCTTCCAGACAGACTTTACTAAACTCTGTCCAGCTTCCGTCTGTCAGAGTTTACACTAAACTATGACCGCTTCCAACTAAACTCTGATAATTCACTGTAACACTTAAACACTGATTAAAACACATCAATTATATTTAACAATAAATAGTATGGTTTTAACTTGTATATGGATTAGAAATCCATTGAGAATGATTGAGTTGTGATTTGAGTCAGATGTTTCCCCGACGGGCTAGTCCATTTTACAAAGGAGACTCTGCCCGATTTTTTGCTAGAATTGTTTTGTAATCATTATAGTGATTTAATAAGAATTATATGCAAATTGATTTAATATATGTATTTATGTGGTTTACCTGGTAGTAGTAAACTGTTTTACGAGTATAACCAATATGTGCTAATTGCCATAAGTGATTGTTGTTTAGTAGTCGTTAAGTATATGGTGGTGAGTTATATGTATAGTTTGCAAATGTGGTCTATAGAAAGGATAAACCATTAGCTTGCTTTCTTAATTGTTTACTTTCCTTATGTGTATATGTGATTAATGTCGTATGTGTTTATCTGCGAGGATTTGAAATGAGATCTCGAGTCTTAAATGTCAATATTTAAGTACTTGTGTAATTCTCTTCAACTAGTTCCTCGGGCTTACGAATATCAATGATTAATTGTCACAAGTATAATAAATATGCTTGAGTGACGGGATCACTGATATAGCACAAGTAATAGCTAATGCTGGGAGTTGTTCCTAGGGCTTACGAATATCAATGATTGATCGTCCCGTGTATCATTAAAATGCGGGAGTGATATGGTCATTGTTATAGCGTAAGTAGTAGTTAATGCTAATGTAAAAGATTATATGTATATGTGTTTACTGCATGTCGAGGCAGAATTTCTTATGTGGTAGTATAGCTGCAAGTCAGGGCGGCATTAGTTGTTTCTTTTATATAGTTGGAATGTTGATTTGGTTGAATTGAAAAACAGGGGAAATGTCCTATTTACGAATATGTCATGTCGAAATTTTCTGAAAATCCCCTGTAAATCTACTTGATTAATTGATTCCATTGATTTAAAAGTATGTTATGATTTTAAAGGTTTAGGGATGCGTGTTAGTGATTTTCTCGAGGGGTAATTGTTGATTTGAAAATTTGAGGAGTTGTATAGTTTTAAAGTGTTGGCACTTGATAATATCCCAGTGTTATATGGCAATCTATGTTGGTGTTTATTTGAATTAATTAATTATACTAGGACTGTATTATGAATGTGATTGTATATGCCTATATATGATATATGTATAAGCGACATAGGACGCATATGGGTAGAATAGAGCAAAACAATAAGATTTTGCTTAGTTGGATACTAAAATAGTATTTGACCTTGAAATGGTTTGAATAGGAAACAGAGCGCGGGTAATCTGAAAAATGAACAGAAGGACGAGTATCAAAGCCGATGGGTGAATAGACGTGGAGATTGATGAGTTACAAAGTAGGAAAGGGAAGTAGGGCCAGATAGAAGGCTAGCAACTAAAGGCTGTCATGAAACAGAGTTGGGGATCAAGGTGAAAATCAGGAATTTCGTAAATCGAGGCAAGTGTTATTGCTATTCACTTATTGTTCAAGTTATGCAATTTAGTTTATTTATCGTATGAAATGATTTGGTCAAGTATAGTTGAAAGATGACATAAACTTCTTCAAATTAGTGTGATGCTGTTTACTTTCCCTACCCATAATTCACTTGTCGGTTTTACAAAGAATCTTGCAAATAACCCTTTTCACATTTTGACAATGGAGAATGCCATTTCTTCTGTTTTCGTCAAATACTCTTAAGAAATTTTCTAAACAAGGAAATATAAGTTTTTTTTTAACTTTTACGAAAACCTGCTGGCAAAATTCCTGATCTAGCATATTTTCACCAATGGACTCCCATTTGAACAATGTTTTATCTAAGCTGTTCTGAACCTTTCCATATTGAAACTGTTTTGTAAATATTTGTTCTATGCTATTTTATCCGCTTATGGAAGCTCATACTCTTCAGTGTGTATAAATTTTATTAAATGCCCAATACTTGACCATATCCTTGCTTTAGTCTGGAATTTCAAATGTTGAAAATCTTATTGCAATTTATATCCTTATTCTTGCTCAAATGAAATTTTCCTTTAGATAAGTTGCTGATGTTATAATTCTAATTATTATTCGTATCGTTCTTGTTGATACCTATTCGAACTGACGTTCTTTATAATCCCCACCCTATTTGGTATCGAACTTGTCGATATTAGTTAAGAATCTTGGTTATTCGTTTATTCCCTGTGTTGTATCGAACTTGTCGATACTAGACGATGATGTCGCTTCTATCTAACTCCTAATCTTGAGTTGGTATTCTGGACGTGGGTTTCCAGTTGTTTGGAGATCAAGGGTTGTCGATTGTCCGACACCTAGTGTGGATGATATAGAATTGGAAATGTTTTTAAAAGTGGCCCTTGGGGCGTAAAACCCTTCGGGGTGGGACCATATTATGGTCAGAAATTAAGGCCAATGTGTGTCATGGATCCAATTAAGGACATTGCTGTGTGCGTTTGTCCGGGGTTAGTGCGTGACTGATCAGCAGCCTAACCTTGATGTTTTTTTTAAAATAAATAAAAATTCCAATTCTAATCTATACTCTAAGATTGAGATGTTCAGTTCTTGACTCTATGGAAGTCTGTTTTAATAATATTTTGATATCAGAACTCTTATCAGTTCTAATTTCTGATGCACCTTATTAATGGTGAATTGTTGGCCCTTATGGCAATCTAAAAGTTAATATAACTGATTCCTTCATAGAATGAAATGAAACCCCTTTATTTATCAGAATTGTCATCGTTATTGAAATTGTTATCACTATTGCACTTGCTGAGCATTGTTGGCTCACTCTTGCTTGTTTGTTTTCTTCAGCTAATAGAGAAGGTTAGTGAACCTAGTAATGGTCATTGGTGTTGCTTTCTAGCAGCGAGAGGAGACGATCGGGTTGCGGATTCTCATTGGTTAGTGGTTGGGAATTCGTCAAGGTTGGATATTCAGTTAGACAGTGATTTTATTTATTCATAGAATTCTATAACATTTTATTCTGAGGATGGATTGTAATAGTAATTTGACAGTTGTTTCATACCATAACCTGTATATGATCTTGGTTAAGGGGGTTTTATTATTATATGTTGTTTATATCCAGGATTGTATAATGTTGTTAGTGGCTAGTGGCCCCATATCTGTACCCCGGATGTTGGGATGCTACAAGTTGGTATCAGAGCTACAGGTTATGGTCACTGAAACAGATTAGGAGGGTTAGGGTACGTGTATAAGATAGATGTCGGGTAGAACGGTTTAGGATAAGGATCACGTTAGGATACTTCGGCAAGCGTTGCGACGTTAATCGGTCTTTCGGCTTATCGCGCGAGCAGAAGTTCGAATCATTTAAGGATTGGGCTATTAGCAAAACAGCAAACCCGAAGCGGTATAAGCTAAGTGGACAGCTGGAGCTATCAGTCCGGGAGACGTTATCTCGAGATTTTTGCATAGAGTCTAGAACTTTCTACGATATTAGTTTCGATGTGAACGTTTCGGAGATGGTACTAGAAGATTAAGATTGCGAAGTGGGAAGCGATTACTAGCAAGAATTAGAAGTTGAGCGTAATGGTGCACCCTTAATCGTGATTCATTCGAATTCATTGCTTAAAGAAATTTCTTATTCTTCTTTTGAATTGTCGTAAATTAATTCCCGGTTGGTATCATTGTTGAGGCATTCGTTGCGCAATAACGGTCCAAAATCGAGAATGAATTGAGATCTTCTTATTTATTCAACTAACTATTGTCAGGCCGGTTTTGGCAGCTAAGTATATTAGTGCTTAGTTGACAAGAGTGAGGTTATGAATAATTAGGAATTTCTTGAATGTTTGCTTGATCAATCATTGCAGCATCTATTGAAAAGTCTTTTATACCTCAATCGATGATGAGTTTCGTATTCAGATTTAGTCAACTTCAATCTCGTCCTTTCGGAAATATTTGAATTTTTCAGAGAGTACTTGATTCAATTTTACATGAAGATTTTTTGAAAATCTTGGATCCCTTCCATTATCCTGAATGTTTGAATTTCTCTATTCCAGCTGAGATGAACAACCTATGTAGATAGGGATTCAGGGACATCTTATCTTTGTGATAGAAGTCCAGTGGGATGCCACTGATTGTGTTTGTCATAAAGGTACTAAAGACTGGCCATCTTTATGTACTGTGGTGGTTAACCAAGTGACAAATACAACCTGATAATACTTCGAAAGATCGTATTGATCTCTCGGTTAAACTCTTTTATAAAAACTTTATCAAATAACTCAGTGTATATTTATACTTGATGCCCATTCATTTTATTGACCTCCTCTGTCCGAAATTCGATGATTTCAAAATTCCTAATGATGAAGAAATGCGAAGATAGACGTGACGAAGTCTTAAATGATTAAAATTACAACTGCATTGACGAAGAAGTGGTTATGCAAGTTTAAGAATTTAGTGATTAAGGCAGATATGTCATGTCAAATTGGAATCTTTAGTGGATCGATGAAACATGGACAAAAATTAAGATTATTGAGAATTGAATAAAGGAAAGGAGTAGTAAATAAGAACACATGATTGCAGATACTGTGAAAGGGCGAAAAAGGAATGGTGATGGAGATGTTTAGTACGGGATATCCAGTATTGATGGGCGAAGGCAGTAACTGGAATGTTATAAGACTTTAAATGTTTTGAACCCGATGTGGGACCTAAGATGGTAGAATCAAGGAGAGATGATTTGAGTAAAGCAAAGTGAAGCAGAACAAAAAGGTTTGTAAGAATTATCAAGAAGAATTAAGACAGGGTGAGGGGTAAGGATTAAGGTACAATAGTTTCCTATAGAATGAGAATTTGCAGAGGTTAAGGAGACCTTATGATCAGAAGATAAGATTTCAAGAGAAAAGCCATGGAGAATTGTTAAGATAAATGTAGAGGGTTGTGGCTATAACCAGAAAGTTAGTGTGGTAACAAGTAGTGGAGTCAGAAGTTAAAGCTAGGTGTTACGAGCTTGGGATGGTGGGAATTTATGTCAAAAATAGTATCATATCAAGCTTGGTGGAATTTATGATGAGAGCGACAGGATTGCTTCCATAATTATTAAGAATCTAGAAATTCAATGCGATTAGGAAGTAAGTTAGTAAGAAATGGACTGTGCTGACTGTAAACTCAGGATTGGATTTATTTCCTAACAATAAAATACTAACAAATTGTGAGGACAAGAAAATGAGACCTTGATTTTCAAGAAAGGTAAAGGTGGTGTTTTGAGGTCGAAAGCAGATGTAGAAGTCATATCGAACAAGCAGACCAAGAGATTGTTATACCGAGGGAATGTAGTTGTTTTGCACAAGAAAGAAATATTAGGAAAGAAATGGTTATATTGAAGCATATTCCAATAAATAAGATTTCAAAAGACATTCGGATGAAGAACTTAATTGTGTTCACAGATGACATATCAAGACGTTTGAAGACCAGTGAAGCGTATACAAATCAATCGAGAATGACCTTACAAGGTTCCAAGAAAAAGGAAGAAAATTTGGCACGGAAATCTTAACGTGAATATCAGGTGTTATGATTTTATGATTAATGATAGTGATGTTAAATGTTGGAGTTGTAATGGGAAGAGTCAAATTCGAGGACTCGCCAAGTATGCAAAGTTTTGATTTGGAAGTGATCTGAGGATACAAGACAGTGAGAAGCAAGTTGTTTTAAGTATGTTGTTATCGTAAGGAATTAGGTCGAAGCCAAGTGTTTTTAGTAAATCACCCAAGCGTACGCGGTCACAAGTAATATAGAATAAAGTTGAGTTCGTTCCCACAGAGATCTGGATATGGTTTTAATTCAGTTATTGTACCTATGCAACAATGTATGGTTATTACTCACTGCTAAGACAAATAACAAATTGGGTTTAATTAACTAAATTAACTAAGAAGTAAATTAACAACTAAGAATTAACTAACTAACAAGAATTGAAATTGAATTACGTCTACAAGAGTAACATGGGATCCTAACTTCATTAAATACTTCGCTTAGATCTGAAGCCTTTAATCACTATCTGCAATGGTTATGATATCTGATCGGATAACACGAAACAAGTACACGCTACTTCTCAGTATACGAATACCAAACTAAACATACATCCACAAAAGAGATAGAAGATGAATAGACACCAATTATGCTTAGACCCTATATGTCTATAGAATTTGAAAACATAACGGTTGAAGAGCAAGTTATCCATAAAGATCACACAGGGCAATATAAGTATTTTCATCTCATACTACGAATCATGTTGATAAACAATCATGAACCTATGCTAGCATGGCAAGTTCTAAATCTCAAGATCCACTTTCACTTCACAAAGGATTAACAAATTAGATGTTAGCTACGCATCTATCAATTAAGCACAACCATACGAGGATATCAGATATACATCACACACAGATCTTTAAAGCAATCAAGATACTAAAGCTCCATAAATAAATCCGTTAGAATCCCATGACAACGATTAGTTCATAATCAAACCTCTCGTCATCATGGGATCTGATGAAACCATGATAAAAATAAAGTATGAAAATATACAAATAAAACTAAGTAATTGATATGTAATGGTTCTCCTCAATTACAATGGTAGGATGTGTTTATATAGGCTCTAGAAGTCTTGTCCACCAAGCAATTGCCTTTTTAGAGTTGGAATAGAAGATTGGCAATTTTTGTTCTTGAATGAGAATAGAATTGCAAATTCCATTTGTAGATCTGATTCTGGAATGTTCTAGCCGCCCAAAGCAATTACCATACTTATTAGAAGTAGGAATTATAGCAATTTCCTTGTCAAAGTTGAATTTCTGCAGTTCGGCACATAATACGTTTCCTAAACTGATTCTGTTTTTAAGGAAAATTCATAGCTGACTTTTCTTCAATATTTCTGGGCCGTTCCAGTCGTAAGTGGACATCTGGACCACTTTAGAATGATAGAGAATCTCGTTAGCTTCGCGTGGACAGTAAGATCGTCCAAAACGGACTTCTAGAACTCAAGATATGGCCAAAACAAAATCAGAAATTCTGGCTGATTTTTCACCCGCACACCCGCAGCGCAGGAGCGCCGGTTGGGCGCCTGAAGCGCCGGTGCAATCTGCATAAACACGGCTGGAAGCTCCCGGCTCGGTCCCGATCTGCGAAAATTGATTTTTCTTCGATTTTTAAGCTTTTTCTTCCATTCCTTTTGCACGAGCTTCCGTCTTTCATCCTTAATGACTTGTATACTTCTTAGGAGTTGATATTAGCCACCATTCTTCATTCCATATCATCAATGAACTCCACAAAATGCTCCAATAACGACGGAAACTACACCTTTAATCGATATTTCTTCAACCCTGCACAATTACGAAAAACACATCGAAACTACCACAAACTTGAGGCCAAAGCAATCAATTTAAGCCGAATTAGAATGTTCCAAGTAGATATAAAATCCACTTATCACACCCCCAAACTTAAACCGATGCTTGTCCTCAAGCATATACAATTACAACTAACTAACTAACTAGTACCACTTCCGTAGGTGATCACGATTGCATTTGGCATATGCAACAAGCCCTTTAAACCCCTAGGCAGCCCTAGTGGACGAGTAAGGTCTCGTGAGGGCCTATAGCGAATGTGCCCACAAAATTCAATGCAATGCAATGCATGAATGCAACTAATATGAAAAATGCAACTAATCTAGTACTAATATCCTACCATACCTTCAAATCCTCTCATGCCATATCAACTGAAGAATCAAAGTAAATACGCAATGTCTTAGTGTCGAAAGTGCAAGTATTCACATAGTCTACTCAATGAACATGCATAAGTTCTCACAAGTCCATGTCAAGTGTAAGAATAAGTTAGAAAACATTCTAAGCCTACAAGAGTACATCTTTGAGACAAAACTCGGGATCTCATACGCAAAAACAAGCAAACACTCACAATCCACTCACAAAAGAATATTCACTCAAGAACAAGGGTAAGTGTATCACTCAATTCCAACAAAATCATAAGCATGCTTGACATTTGGTATCAATCTAACTCTTAACACAACATACATCAATGACGATAATCAAAAGGTCTTTATTTGGGTTGTAACGGGGGTAGGGACATGGTATGTCAGATAAGCCAAAACAGGTGAAGTGTCAAAAGCTAGTAGGAACTTATAATAAATCATACACAACCACCTATTCCCCCCCCCCACATACTTTTATTATTTTTCTTCCAACAAAAACACTCGACTAGTCGACTAAAGTAGGATCACAACAAACACAAACATGCTCTCATAATATAACTTTTTTTTTCTCTTTTTTTTCTTTTTTTTTTCCGAGAGCTAAAGCAACAATAATATAGACAATAACAATGATCCCACGATTTTATTACACATGTCGACTATCAAGCAACAACCAAACCCTAATTTTAATATTTCCCCCAAAATTATGACCAACAATAAACCCCTCCTTGCACACCTTATTACTCCCTTAAGCACCCTACTAGCCTTTGACAATGTAGGTTCAAAATAATGTAAGGCCAATACAAGAAAAAGGTCTAGGCAAGTAGGCAAGTAATGTGGTATGTCACCAAAAAAAAGGATTAAGCTCAACGGGTTAACTAATTGATCATATAAACATGGTGTGGTAATATGGGAAAATATGTGGTTATTCCTAAATGCCTTTATCATTTTAATCATCAAATAATGTCATTCGTTTCAAGAAAGACCTCAAACAACTGCTAGCAATGCAAACAATCCGTGGACACTCAAGCAAACGAATAAAATTGCAACAAATGCAATATGGCTCAAAAGCTCACTTGGTGGGAAAAACATACTCAATCCCAAGCAAAAATCTCTCTAATGCATCTACTTGTATTCAAAGAATGCAAACTAAATCAACTTGCACATATTCATGTCCTTCTAATTACTCACAACATTCAATAAGTCTACTAGCTTCAACTTACTAGTGTATGTGTGTGCACAGGAACAAAGCATATCACTTCTCAATCAAAAGCGTCAACAACACAAAATTCTTATCAAGCATGGGTGCAAATGCAAACTACTGTGAACTCACATGATATACGAACATAAAAACAGAATGTCCTATATGAAACAAACGTAGATATCGCGAACATAAATGCATAATTTACTACTAATATGCAAAGCATGAAATCCTACATGAACACAATGACACACAATCACAACTATATACACTACTTATCCCACAAACCACCCCCAAACTTAAAATATTCAATGCCCTCATTGAATGGAAGTAAATACGAGGGAAAGTAGAAAACATACCAGTATACGATAATGCTTGGGTTGCCTCCCAAGAAGCGCTTCTTTAACGTCAATAGCTTGACGTTACTTCCAAACCTCCATTAAGGATGATAATAGTTTGCCTGGTCCTCTCTTCGTGAGACTTCATCGTCATCATGGCGGCACACTTTCTGCCCCTTCTCCTCGCTTGGGCTACTCGTATAACAACTATGTCCTATTCCAATGCCTTCATCTGTTGACCCAAAATCTGTCAATTTGTAGAACAACACACATTCGCGAGCTTCGCTTGAATATAATGGAGGAGGGTAAATATAGATTGCTGAAGCCTTTGGTTCCTCAACGAGAACTTCCTGCATTGTCTCTAATGCGCTACCTCCATCTTCACACTTTGAGACAAGTAGAAGACCTGCATCTGTCCCATGGTCAACAGCCTCTTGGTACGCACATACCAATTCTTGAAATTTGTGCAGCTCATCAGTGTCTATCACAAATAGTGCCCTTTCCAAAGCATCCACCTCACCAGCTTGATCAAATTCCTCACATGACTTGTGAGCGCTCACCTCACCTTGGAATTTGTCTTCTTCAATTAAGCATGCAGTACCTTGCTCCAAGTCACCGTTATTTTCTGGAATTGCCTCTGGTATGAATTGCTAATTCTCTTGTTCCAAGGCACTCCTAACTTGAGCAACTATTGTTTCCAAAGATTTGATAGACGCCTCGTTACTCTTTACGCGCATCCTAATCTCTTCCAGAGTCTCTTGTTCCAATGATCTCACGGCTTGAGCAACTAGTGTCTCCAAAGAATTGATAGACTCCTCGTTACTCTTTACAACCATCCTAAGCTCCTCTATAGTAACAACCTCATCTGACTAAAAAGTAGGAGTAGGTTTCTGATGTTGAAACTCTTCACTTCCAAAGAAATATGACATATCTGGAACATCTTGCTGGTACTGTTGAGGATGGTATTGAAAATATGGTTGTTCCTCATAAGTGACATATGGATCAACTCCTTCGTAGTAACAATATTGTGAGGGATCATGAACGCCAAAACACCGCTCACATTGATAAGGCATGGATGTCCTCGAATATGCCCACCATGGCAACTCCTCGCATGCCATCTTCAAAAACTCAAGTACCTGAAACACAACGAACTAAACAAGATAGTTAAGAAAAAAAAAATCCGAGTCAGTGAACTCTAACGACCACTATTGACAAGCACATAAACCAAAAATAAAACACCGATGATCCCCGGCAGCGGCGCCAAAAACTTGTTTTTAGTAAATCACGCAAGCGTACGCGGTCACAAGTAATATAGAATAAAGTTGAGTTCGTTCCCACAGAGATCTGGATATGGTTTTAATTCAGTTATTGTACCTATGCAACAATGTATGGTTATTACTCACTGCTAAGACAAATAACAAATTGGGTTTAATTAACTAAATTAACTAAGAAGTAAATTAACAACTAAGAATTAACTAACTAACAAGAATTGAAATTGAATTACGTCTACAAGAGTAACATGGGATCCTAACTTCATTAAATACTTCGCTTAGATCCGAAGCCTTTAATCACTATCTGCAATGGTTATGATATCTGATCGGATAACACGAAACAAGTACACGCTACTTCTCAGTATACGAATACCAAACTAAACATACATCCACAAAAGAGATAGAAGATGAATAGACACCAATTATGCTTAGACCCTATATGTCTATAGAATTTGAAAACATAACGGTTGAAGAGCAAGTTATCCATAAAGATCACACAGGGCAATATAAGTATTTTCATCTCATACTACGAATCATGTTGATAAACAATCATGAACCTATGCTAGCATGGCAAGTTCTAAATCTCAAGATCCACTTTCACTTCACAAGAGATTAACAAATTAGATGTTAGCTACGCATCTATCAATTAAGCACAACCATACGAGGATATCAGATATACATCACACACAGATCTTTAAAGCAATCAAGATACTAAAGCTCCATAAATAAATCCGTTAGAATCCCATGACAACGATTAGTTCATAATCGAACCTCTCGTCATCATGGGATCTGATGAAACCATGATAAAAATAAAGTATGAAAATATACAAATAAAACTAAGTAATTGATATGTAATGGTTCTCCTCAATTACAATGGTAGGATGTGTTTATATAGGCTCTAGAAGTCTTGTCCACCAAGCAATTGCCTTTTTAGAGTTGGAATAGAAGATTGGCAATTTCCGTTCTTGAATGAGAATAGAATTGCAAATTTCCGTTCTGGAATGTTCTAGCCGCCCAAAGCAATTACCATACTTATTAGAAGTAGGAATTATAGCAATTTTCTTGTCAAAGTTGAATTTCTGCAGTTCGGCACATAATACGTTTCCTAAACTGATTCTGTTTTTAAGGAAAATTCATGGCTGACTTTTCTTCAATATTTCTGGGCCGTTCCAGTTGTAAGTGGACATCTGGACCACTTTAGAATGATAGAGAATCTCGTTAGCTTCGCGTGGACAGTAAGATCGTCCAAAACGGACTTCTAGAACTCAAGATATGGCCAAAACAAAATCAGAAATTCTGGCTGATTTTTCACCCGCACACCCGCAGCGCAGGAGCGCCGGTTGGGCGCCTGAAGCGCCGGTGCAATCTGCATAAACACGGCTGGAAGCTCCCGGCTCAATCCCGATCTGCGAAAATTGATTTTTCTTCGATTTTTAAGCTTTTTCTTCCATTCCTTTTGCACGAGCTTCCGTCTTTCATCCTTAATGACTTGTATACTTCTTAGGAGTTGATATTAGCCACCATTCTTCATTCCATATCATCAATGAACTCCACAAAATTCTCCAATAACGACGGAAACTACACCTTTAATCGATATTTCTTCAACCCTGCACAATTAAGAAAAACACATCAAAACTACCACAAACTTGAGCCAAAGCAATCAATTTAAGCCGAATTAGAATGTTCCAAGTAGATATAAAATCCACTTATCACACCCCCAAACTTAAACCGATGCTTGTCCTCAAGCATATACAATTACAACTAACTAACTAACTAGTACCACTTCCGTAGGTGATCACGATTGCATTTGGCATATGCAACAAGCCCTTTAAACCCCTAGGCAGCCCTAGTGGACGAGTAAGGTCTCGTGAGGGCCTATAGCGAATGTACCCACAAAATTTAATGCAATGCAATGCATGAATGCAACTAATATGAAAAATGCAACTAATCTAGTACTAATATCCTACCATACCTTCAAATCCTCTCATGCCATATCAACTGAAGAATCAAAGTAAATACGCAATGTCTTAGTGTCGAAAGTGCAAGTATTCACATAGTCTACTCAATGAACATGCATAAGTTCTCACAAGTCCATGTCAAGTGTAAGAATAAGTTAGTAAACATGCTAAGCCTACAAGAGTACATCTTTGAGACAAAACTCGGGATCTCATACGCAAAAACAAGCAAACACTCACAATCCACTCACAAAAGAATATTCACTCAAGAACAAGGGTAAGTGTATCACTCAATTCCAACAAAATCATAAGCATGCTTGACATTTGGTATCAATCTAACTCTTAACACAACATACATCAATGACGATAATCAAAAGGTCTTTATTTGGGTTGTAACGGGGCTAGGGACATGGTATGTCAGATAAGCCAAAACTGGTGAAGTGTCAAAAGCTAGTAGGAACTTATAATAAATCATACACAACCACCTATTTCCCCCCCCCCCCCACATACTTTTATTATTTTTCTTCCAACAAAAACACTCGACTAGTCGACTAAAGTAGGATCACAACAAACACAAACATGCTCTCATAATATAACTTTTTTTTTCTCTTCTTTTTTCTTTTTTTTCTGTTTTTTTTTTCCGAGAGCTAAAGCAACAATAATATAGACAATAACAATGATCCCACGATTTTATTACACATGCCGACTATCAAGCAACAACCAAACCCTAATTTTAATATTTCCCCCAAAATTATGACCAACAATAAACCCCTCCTTGCACACCTTATTACTCCCTTAAGCACCCTACTAGCCTTTGACAATGTAGGTTCAAAATAATGTAAGGCCAATACAAGAAAAAGGTCTAGGCAAGTAGGCAAGTAATGTGGTATGTCACCAAAAAAAAGGATTAAGCTCAACGGGTTAACTAATTGATCATATAAACATGGTGTGGTAATATGGGAAAATATGTGGTTATTCCTAAATGCTTTTATCATTTTAATCATCAAATAATGTCATTCGTTTCAAGAAAGACCTCAAACAACTGCTAGCAATGCAAACAATCCGTGGACACTCAAGCAAACGAATAAAATTGCAACAAATGCAATATGGCTCAAAAGCTCACTTGGTGGGAAAAACATACTCAATCCCAAGTAAAAATATCTCTAATGCATCTACTTGTATTCAAAGAATGCAAACTAAATCAACTTGCACATATTCATGTCCTTCTAATTACTCACAACATTCAATAAGTCTACTAGCTTCAACTTACTAGTGTATGTGTGTGCACAAGAACAAAGCATATCACTTCTCAATCAAAAGCGTCAACAACACAAAATTCTTATCAAGCATGGGTGCAAATGCAAACTACTATGAACTCACATGATATACGAACATAAAAACAGAATGTCCTATATGAAACAAACGTAGATATCGCGAACATAAATGCATAATTTACTACTAATATGCAAAGCATGAAATCCTACATGAACACAATGACACACAATCACAACTATATACACTACTTATCCCTCAAACCACCCCCAAACTTAAAATATTCAATGCCCTCATTGAATGGAAGTAAATACGAGGGAAAGTAGAAAACATACCAGTATACGACAATGCTTGGGTTGCCTCCCAAGAAGCGCTTCTTTAACGTCAATAGCTTGAAGTTACTTCCAAACCTCCATTAAGGATGATAATAGTTTTCCTGGTCCTCTCTTCGTGAATCGCCGGTGCAATCTGCATAAACACGGCTGGAAGCTCCCGGCTCAGTCCCGATTTGCGAAAATTGATTTTTCTTCGATTTTTATGCTTTTTCTTCCATTCCTTTTGCATGAGCTTCCGTCTTTCATCCTTAATGACTTGTATACTTCTTAGGAGTTGATATTAGCCACCATTCTTCATTCCATATCATCAATGAACTCCACAAAACGCTCCAAAAATGACGGAAACTACACCTTTAATCGATATTTCTTCAACCCTGCACAATTAAGCAAAACACATCAAAACTACCACAAACTTGAGGCCAAAGCAATCAATTTAAGCCGAATTAGAATGTTCCAAGTAGATATAAAATCCACTTATCACCAAGATCATGGTTTGCTTATTGATTTTAAAATTTTCAAGGTGTAAAAGGTTTTTCGATTAAAACTCTGTTATTTTAAATGTTTCTCTCTTAAAATGATTTTCTAAAATATTTTTCAAAAAGGATTCTCAGGGAATAAAAATGGTTTTTAAATTGTTTTAAATCAACAAATATTCGAGGTTTTCTTTCAAATGTTTTAGCAAACCGATGTTGTATGAAGGTAGAAATTGAGTGGTAAACTGAATGGTGGTTGGTGTGAATGCCATGCTTTAAGAGTTGATTGTGTTGTTTGAGTTCAAAATGCGACTGAGAATAGATGATATAAGGATAAGTTCCAGAGTAGGTACTCAGTAAAATAGTGGGATTAAGGATAGATAGAAGTTTCCTAGTCGTTCCCTTCTCGATCGACATTGTACGTTGAAAGTGAAGTAAGAATGATCAGGAAAATTCTTAATATTCTTTTCTCAAAAGTTTTATCTGAGATCGTGTGATTATAAGTAAAAGCGTGGTATTTGTACCAAGTGTGGGTTATCGTGAATCAAGGCAATTTACGTGGTTGCGTTGTTGGGAAGGATTGGCGTAGTACACTTTGCGTTATTGTGACGCAAAGTATAGTTCATTAAACGGAAAGGTCATAATGATTTCTGGAGAAAGGATATTCGTTTACGTGTGATAAATATCTAGAGTAAATAAGACTCGGAAACCAAAGCCTAAGGCTACTTCAGAAATTGAGGGCTCATAGAATGAGCTTATAAATTTATGAGTTGGTATGGGGGAAAATCCTAGAGTTGAAAGATGCAACCTGGGAAGTGGAAGTAAGATGTTTGAGGAAAATTGTTAATTGTGTCCTTAGCGTTGATTCTGAGGACAGAATCCTATTAAGGGGGAAAGATATAACGTCCTAGAAAATTTTGAATTTTATAAATATTTATTTAATATAAATTATGAATTTTATTACGTGAATATTGTTGTAAAGGTGGGATATATGTGAAATTGTGTTTATGTGCTCCCGTGATGATTTGTGTATGCCGTGTAAGTCGGTGTATATTTATTTGTATTTTTGAGGATTTAAAAATATTTAAGTCATGCATTATTGATCTTCTAAAAATTTTATAAAATCATCGGAGGGATTGAAAATCATGAAATCTTTTGAAATATTTCCTTTATATATTTATTGAGTTTTTAAAATTGTTGGGTGGATTAATTTGGGAGTTTTAGTATTTTAAAATGATTTTAAGAGTTTTAATTCTATGTAAAGGATCAAAACTTGTAAAATCCATATTTAATTTATTTTTGATCCGAAAAATATTTTAAAAATATGTGGGTACTCGTAATTTTATAATCTTTATTTTAAAAAATGAAATTTTAATTTCCCCAATTTTCTATTTAGTTTCGATTTGTAAAGGTCGTTTATTTGTTTTAAAAGCAAATCGGTAGTGTTTTAAATTGGTCCAGCATGAATTAGAAATTAGTAGTAGTTAGTTTATAAATGTTTTGGGCCAAGCCCAACAAGGAACACAAAGCAGAGCTCGGTTAAAACAAAATAGCAGATAGAAAAAAAAAACACACATACACACACGCTGTTAATCAAAAAAAAATCGGGGAGAGAGAATGAGATTGGGGGAAAAGAAAATTAGGGATTTAGAACTTGAATTGGGGATAAAGAATTGGGGGAACAATTATCAAATTATACACCATATATATATATATATATATATATACGCGTGTATGTGTGTGTATCATGTGTGTGTTTTGTGTGTGCATTTTTGTGTGTATGTGGGTGTAGGTATGGTGACAGGGGTGGAGACCACCACCGATGAGGTGGTGGTGGTGTTGTACAGTGGCGGCAACAGTAGAGAAGGCTGGAGAGAAGAGAGAGAGAGAGAGGGGGGGGGGAAGGGGATTGATTCTTGGAATTTTTGGGGAAAATTGGAAATCGGAAGAGGTATAATTTTTATTTGTTATTTATTTACTTTATTTTATTTTCCGATGTAAATTGTTTAATTTGCATTTTGAATAAATTGTGTTAGCTAATGTAATTAATTAGATTTAATTGCGATGCGGTTGATTTAATTTTCTTGGTTAATTCGGAAAAGTTTATAATTGTTAATTAATTCTGAGATTAATTGTGGGTTCAATTATATGTTTAGATGATTGTTAATTGTTAATTATTATTTGCTAATTGTAATTGTCGGAATTATTTTGTGGTCTCGTTAATATTGGGTTTAATGATTGGAGGTTGTTAATTGTAATTTTGGTATTAATTGTGGATTCGATAATATGCCGGGCTTGTGGTCGTTAGTGGTTAATTACTAATTTTCATATATATGTGAAGTTTATACGAGTTACTAAGTTGGTGATTTAGTGTTGCGAGACTGTATATGATATCTTTAATGTATAAGCAAATCTAAATGATCTTGGATTGTGATAAATAGTATGGTTTTAACTTGTATATGGATTAGAAATCCATTGAGAATGATTGAGTTGTGATTTGAGTCGGATGTTTCCCCGACGGGCTAGTCCATTTTACAAAGGAGACTCTGCCTGAATTTTTGCTAGAATTGTTTTGTAATCATTATAGTGATTTAATAAGAATTATTTGCAAATTGATTTGATATATGTATTTATGTTGTTTACCTGGTAGTAGTAAACGGTTTTACGAGTATAACCAATATGTGCTAAGTGCCATAAGTGATTGTTGTTTAGTAGTCGTTAAGTATATGGTGGTGAGTTATATGTATAGTTTGTAAATGTGGTCTATAGCAAGGATAAACCATTAGCTTGCTTTCTTAATTGTTTACTTTCCTTATGTGTTTATGTGATTAATGTTATATGTGTTTATCTGCGAGGAGTTGAAATGAGATCTCGAGTCTTAAATGTCAATATTTAAGTACTTATGTAATTCTCTTCAACTAGTTCCTCGGGCTTACGAATATCAATGATTAATTGTCACGAGTATAATTAATATGCTTGAGTGACGTGATCACTGATATAGCGTAAGTCATAGCTAATGCTGGGAGTTGTTTCCTAGGGCTTACGAATATCAATGATTGATCGTCCCGTGTATCATTAAAATGCGGGAGTGATATGGTCATTGTTATAGCGTAAGTAGTAGTTAATTCTAATGTAAAAGATTATATGTATATGTGTTTACTGCATGTCGAGGCAGAATTTCTTATGTGGTAGTATAGCTGCAAGTCAAGGCGGCATTAGTTGTTTCTTTTATATAGTTGGAATGTTGATTTGGTTGAATTGAAAAACATGGGAAATGTCCTATTTACGAATACGTCATGCCGAAATTTTCTGAAAATCCCCTGTAAATCTACTTGATTAATTGATTCCAGTGATTTAAAAGTATGTTATGATTTTAAAGGTTTAGGGATGTGTGTTATTGATTTTCTCGAGGGCTAATTGTTGATTTGAAAATTTGAGGAGTTGTATAGTTTTAAAGTGTTGGCACTTGATAATATCCCAGTGTTATATGGCAATCTATGTTGGTGTTTATTTGACTTAATTAATTATACTAGGACTGTATTATGAATGTGATTGTATATGCCTATATATGATATATGTATAAGCGATATAGGATGCGTATGGGTAGAATAGAGCAAAACAATAAGATTTTGCTTAGTTGGATACTAAAATAGTATTTGACCTTAAAATGGTTTGAATAGGAAACAGAGCGCGGGTAATCTGAAAAATGAACAGAAGGACGAGTATCAAAGCCGATGGGTGAATAGACGTGGAGATTGATGAGTTACAAAGTAGGAAAGGGAAGTAGGGCCAGATAGAAGGCTAGCAACTAAAGGCTGTCATGAAACAGAGTTGGGGATCAAGGTGAAAATCAGGAATTTCGTAAATCGAGGCAAGTGTTATTGCTATTCACTTATTGTTCAAGTGATGCAATTTAGTTTATTTATCGTATGAAATGATTTGGTCAAGTATAGTTGAAAGATTACATAAACTTCTTCAAATTAGTGTGATGATGTTTACTTTCCCTACCCATAATTCCATGTCGGTTTTACAAAGAATCTTGAAAATAACCCTTTTCACATTTTGACAATGGAGAATGCCATTTCTTCTGTTTTCGTCAAATACTCTTAAGAAATTTTCTGAACAAGGAAATATAAGTTTTTTTTAACTTTTACGAAAACCTGCTGGCAAAATTCCTGATCTAGCATATATTCACCAATGGACTCCCATTTAAACAATGTTTTCTCTAAGCTGTTCTGAACCTTTCCATATTGAAACTGTTTTGCAAATATTTGTTCTATGCAATTTTATCCGCTTATGGAAGCTCAAACTCTTCAGTGTGTATAAGTTTTATTAAATACCCAATACTTGACCATATCCTTGCTTTAGTCTGGAATTTCAAATGTTGAAAATCTTATTGCAATTTATATCCTTATTCTTGCTCAGATGAAATTTTCCTTTAGATAAGTTGCTGATGTTATAATTCTAATTATTATTTGTATCGTTCTTGTTGATACCTATTCGAACGGACGTTCTTTATAATCCCCACCCTATTTGGTATCGAACTTGTCGATATTAGTTAAGAATCTTGGTTGTTCGTTTATTCCCTGTGTTGTATCGAACTTGTCGATGATGTCGCTTCTATCTAACTCCTAATCTTGAGTTGATATTCTGGACGTGAGTTTCCAGTTGTTTGGAGATCAAGGGTTGTCGATTGTCCCGACACCTAGTGTGGATGATATAGAATTGGAAATGTTTTTAAAAGTGGCCCTTGGGGCATAAAACCCTTCGGGGTGGGACCATATTATGGTCGGAAATTAAGGCCAATGTGTGCCATGGATCCAATTAAGGACATTGTTGTGTGCGTTTGTCCGGGGTTAGTGCGTGACTGATCAGCAGCCTAACCTTGATGTTTTTTTTAAAAAATAATTAAAAATTCCAATTCTAATCTATACTCTAAGATTGAGATGTTCAGTTCTTGACTCTATGGAAGTTTGTTTTAATAATATTTTGATATCGGAACTCTTATCAGTTCTAATTTCTGATGCACCTTATTAATGGTGAATTGTTGGCCCTCATGGCAATCTAAAAGTTAATATAACTGATTCCTTCATAGAATGAAATGAAACCCCTTTATTTATCAGAATTGTCATCATTATTGAAATTGTTATCACTATTGCACTTGCTGAGCATTGTTAGCTCACTCTTGCTTGTTTGTTTTCTTCAACTAATAGAGAAGGTTAGTGAACCTAGTAATGGTCATTGGTGTTGCTTTCCAGCAGCGAGAGGAGACGATCGGGTTGCGGATTCTCATTGGTTAGTGGTTGGGAATTCGTCAAGGTTGGATATTCAGTTAGACAGTGATTTTATTTATTCATAGAATTGTATAACATTTTATTCTGAGGATGGATTGTAATAGTAATTTGACAGTTGTTTCATACCATAACCTGTATATGATCTTGGTTAAGGGGGTTTTATTATTATATGTTTTTTATATCCAGGATTGTATAATGTTGTTAGTGGCTAGTGGCCCCATATCTGTACCCCGGATGTTGGGATGCTACATTCTATACCAGTCAAACACTAAATTAATGTTTTTAAAGTATTAAGCATTTAAAGTGTCATTAACGATTGACTACGAAGTTGTAAACAAAAATAACCTGCGATTCATTCTAGTACAGGATCATTTACGTTAACCGTAATTTTATGTGGTTCATGCAAATTAGTAGTTTAATGTCTTCAGCAGTTAAGAATTGATAAGTGTGCTGTAATGGAAATTCATGAGGATAAACTTTACAGCTCATCTATTCTATTCCAGAATTGTATCAAAGGTTCATTAGAAATTGCCTTATATCTATGAAAAGTCTATATACTTTAATCATGTGCTGCTGGATTATTGGCATAAGATCCCCTCTCCCTACTCTAATTAGATCCAATTGATTATGTTTAAGCACTTCTTGATTATTATATAGGCTTAAATCCTCACTCAAAGGCTACAAAAAATTTCCATTACACAGACTGGTTTCTTAAGTGTCTGCCAATAAGAAAACAATCAGCTGTTCAATTTATTTTTCAAAAAAGTTGTTAGTTTTGTTTATTCTTATTGATATTGCCTTAGATCTTGTTAATTTATATGGATCAATATTTCCAGGTCAGGGACATATGTGATTGAAATTGGAGCTGACGAATGGAAAACATATCCTTTTTTGATGCAATTTCCACGGCCTAGCACAGACTTGTTAATGGCGGATTTAATAACAGAGCACCAATCAAAAAATCCCATTGATACCAAATGAATAAAAAAAGACAACATTGATAACGAAAAGGAGGGTCCAGTAATTCATCAGTTAAGTCATAGGGAGCATCTGTTGATTCTTTTGAATGAAGTCAAGAGTGTTGCTGATGATGATGAAAGAGCAACAATAACGATCATACTGATGAGATGTTGGTATGTAATGGATGAGTTTTACAGATCTCAAGAGCTTCATGTCATTACTATGGCTGCATAAGATGCAACTTTTTTCTCCAGACCTTTTGTGTTGATCTGCATAAGTTGATGTTGTATATAATGGGTTAAATGGTGTATAGACTAGTTTGATTGGATTATATTTTGGTTGTATTGAATAGTTTGTTTTGTAATATTTTGGTTGTATTGAATTATTTGTTTTGTAATGGGATTAAAATTGTGTTACTTATTTGGTGCTCTAGCTTGGATTATATTTTATAATGGTGAAATTGCAATTTTGAAATTTTTATTTTTTTTAAAAAAAATTGACTTTAGGCGTCGGTCATTTGAAAGGGCGACGATATAAACTATACCTATAGCATCGGCATTTTAAAGGGCGACGCTATAAGCTATACCTATAGCATCGGCATTTTAATGGGCGACGCTATAAGCTATATCTATAGCGTCGGTCATTTAAATGACCGACGCTTATAGCAGACTTTTAGCATCGGTCATTTAAATGACCGACGCCTAAAGTAGACTTTTAGCATCGGTCATTTAAATGACCGACGCCATAGCAGAATTTTAGCGTCATCAATTTAACCGACGCTATAGGCATAACCTATAGCGTCCCCTGCATATACTACGCCATTTGACCGACGCAATAGGTACAGTTTGTACTAGTGCTTGGCCTACGTAATGGGTACTAAGCAGGAGGTACCTAAGATAGAAGAGATACTAGTAGTAAATGAGTTTCTTCATGTTTTCCCAGATGAACTTCCAGGTTTACCTCCAGATAGGGAAATAGAATTCGCCATTGATTTAATGCCAGGTACAGAACCAGTGTCAAAGGCTCCTTATCGTATGGCACCAGTAGAAATGAGGGAAGTAGCGATTCAATTACAGGATCTTCTTGATAATGGAATTATATGGCCTAGTGTATCCCCGTGGGGAGCACCAGTACTGTTCGTGAAGAAGAAGAACGAAAGCATAAGGTTATGGATTGATTATCGTGAGTTGAACAAGTATCCCTTATTGAGAATCAATGATTTGTTTGACCAGTTAAAAGGAGCAGCTTGTTTTTCTAATATTGATCTACGATCAGGTTACCATCAGCTGAAGATCAAGCTAGAAGACATTCCAAAAACAGCATTTCGAACCGGATACTGACATTATGAGTTTTCAATAATGGTGTTTGGATTGACGAATGCATCTGCAGCATTTATGGATTTGATGAATAGAGTTTTCAAGAAATACTTGGATAAATTCGTGATTGTGTTCGTAGATGATATTTTGATATGCTCAAAGACTGAAGAAGAACATGCGAAACAATTGAGAATAGCTTTGGAAATTTTGAGAAAGGAGAGGTTGTACGCGAAGTTTTTAAATGTGAGTTTTGGTTGAAAGAAGTGCAGTTTTTAGGTCATGTGGTTAGCAGTGAAGGAATTAAGGTGGACCCAGCAAAGATTGAAGCTGTTATGAATTAGGAGAGATCGAAGACACCCACGGAAGTGCGAAGTTTCTTGGGATTAGCAGGATACTACAGAAGGTTTGTTCAGGATTTTTCAAAAATTGCGACCCCTTTGACGAAGTTGACAAGGAAGAATGAAAAGTTTGTATGGAATGTGAAATGTGAAAAAAGTTTTCAAGAATTGAAAAAGAGGTTGATTTCAGCACCATTATTAGTACTACCAGATGATCAAGGTAATTTCGTGATTTATAACGATGCGTCACATAAGGGATTAGGTTGCGTATTGATGCAGCATGATAAGGTGATTGCTTATTCTTCTAGACAATTGAAACCTCATGAGCTAAAGTACCCAACCCATGATTTGGAATTGGCAGCCATTGTGTTTGCTCTGAAGATCTGGAGACACTATTTGTATGGGGAAAAGTGTGAAATTTATATAGACCATAAGAGTTTGAAATATATCTTTACCCAAAAGGAATTGAATATGAGATAGAGAAGATGGTTGGAGCTAATATAAGATTATTATTGTACCATTAACTATCATCCAGGAAAAGCGAACGTGGTGCAGATGCCTTGAGTCAAAAAGAAAGATTGAACATGTTGAATATGACTAAGGAGTTATTCAGAAAATTTTAAAAGTTGGAAATAGAAGTTCGTGTACCAGATTGTGCTACAGATATGGTCTAACTATGACATTTCAACCAGAATTGTTAGAAAAGATTCGAAGATGTCAGGAAGAAATTATGAGGGGAGATATAAGCAAGTTAACAGGCGAATAAATATGCACTCAAGTGGATGACAAAGGAATACTAAGATTTTCTTCAAGAATTTGGATACCCAATGTGACGGAGCTAAAGAATGATATTCTGCAAGAGGCACATAGCTCAAAGTACTCGATCCATCCGGGAAGCACTAAAATGTATCAAGATTTGAAAAAGAATTTTTGGTGGCCAGACATGAAGAGAGAGATTGCTGAGTGGGTAAGCAAATGTTTAACGTGTCAGAGAGTGAAAGCTGAGCATCAAAGACCAAGTGGGTTACTACAGCCATTGGAGATTCCTGAATGGAAGTGGGAACATATTGCGATGGACTTCGTGGAAGGATTACCAAGAATGAGAGCTAATCATGATGCTATTTGGGTTGTTATCAATCGATTGATGAAATCTGCACATTTTCTTCCAATTAATGAAAGATTCTCATTGGACAAACTGGTTCATCTATAAATAAAGGAGATTGTGGTACGACATGGAGTTCCCATGTCGATAGTTTCTGATCGAGACCCGAGGTTTAACTCAAGATTTTGGAGAAGCTTTCAAGAATGTTTGGGTACTGAATTAAAGATGAGCACTGCTTACCATCCTAAGACAAACGGCTAGAGCGAGAGAACTATTCAAACAATTGAAGACATGCTCAGAGCTTGTGCACTTGATTTTAAAGGCAATTGGGATGATCACTTGCCATTGGTGGAATTTTCTTACAACAATAGTTTTCATGCCAGAATTGGAATGCAACCTTACGAAGCGCTATACTGACGAAAGTGTCGATCTCCAATATATTGGGAAGAGGTCGGTGAACGAAAAGTAATAGGGCCAGAGTTAGTGCAGCAGACTAAAGAAGTAATACAACTTATCCAAAAGAGGTTAGTAGCAGCTCAGAATTGATAAAAGAAGTATGTTGACTGAAGCAGGAAGAAGGTAGAAATTGAAGAAGAGGAACCCGTTTTGTTGAAGGTAACTCCATGGAAAGGGATTGTGAGATTTGGTAAGAAAGGAAAATTGAATCAAAGATTCGTCGGACCTTTTGAGATTTTGAAGAAAGTTGGGAAGGTTTCTTATGAGTTAGCCTTAGCACCTCATATGCATCATATTCACAACGTGTTTCATGTGTCGATGCTTAAGAAGTACCATCTAGATTCTAGTCATGTCATAGAATATGAACCAATAGAGATTCAGCCAGACTTATCTTATGTGGAGCAACCGATAGAGATATTAGATCGTAAGGAGAAGGTCTTAAGAAATAAGACAGTGCCGTTAGTAAGAGTCATGTGGAGAAATCCTAAAGTGGAAGAGTCTACCTGGGAATTGGAAAGTAAGATGTTAGATAAGTACCCCCACTTGTTTCTTAGCTTGATTCTGAGAACAGAATCCTATTTAGGGGGGAAGACTATAAGAACCGTAAATATTAAATTAAATCATTTTGTGTAAATGGAGTAAAAGATTTTATTTTACGTGATTTAATTATTTTATTATTTTATTCCAGTTTGACGAGTCACTTTGCTAAGTGCTGTGTGGTATATGTGGATAAGTGTTAAAATGAATGAAAAGATCCCCGTATGTGTTTAGTATGCGATACGTGTTATTAGATTGGAACATAAGTCTTTTTCGTAATTCGTGAAATCAGTTCGTTCTTATCCGATAAAACTCATTTTCAAAACCCCTGGAGCTTCGATTTAAAATCATCTTCATATCAATGTTCATCAAATAGATATCAAAATATTCGAAACTTGTATTTTATTCATTTTACAAGTCTTATAAATTTTCAGTATCGAATTCGTTATTTTTCGTGAAAATATTTTCATTCGTATCGGACCCGTAAATTATACTTTCGGGACCAATTAACAGTTAATTAGGGATTCGAGCGCTTTGGACGATACAGATTACGTAATCTACTTTTACAGCCAATCTTATCCTCTGGCAGTCATAATCAAATATTTAAAATCTTAAAATCTTTTTAATATTTAAAAAGAAATTATAATTTCTTAATTGTTCTTGAAGATCGATCATCAATTTGGAGGTGATTTTGGAATCCGATTTCGATGCACAAATACTCAAAACGAAGCCTTCGATTTCTAGTTTCCAAATCTACCATCAAAATCATCAAAGGGTAATTTCTTTCTTTTCTGTGAATTTTTGTTTATTTTCAAATTTTCAAGGGTTCTTAATGCTAATTTAAGGATTGATGAATCGTATATTTTTTTGTTAAATCTGATGCCTCCTTGAGCTTCCCAGAGTTGTTTGGAGTCGATTTATCTAATCGATTTATTGTTAGATCTCGTTTTAGTGAGATTCGAATTTGAAGTTTTTGTTGAAGTTTTGAATGGTTTGTTGATAGAATCTGTTGTTTGTTCACGAAAACTGATCCCATAGTTAGATTCTAGGTGTTTGTAGCTTTGATTTAACGCAGAAAACGTACAATTTGGTTTAAGATTATGTGATTTTGAGTTCTCGTCAGAAATTGCTTTGAGTTGTCGGATTTTGGTCGATTCCAGTTCGTTATTGCTGTTTTTGATTGGTTTGTTTCGTGCTAGAGTTGCCAGAGGTAGTAGTACTTGGATCGATGTCAAAAACCCAATTGAGTCGTGTGTTAACGTAGAGAAATGGGTCGCCAGAACAGTGGCTTGTTGGCCGGTTTCTGGGCCCTTGGCTGGAATATGGGCATGATGGAGGACATCCATCATGTTCTTGAATTTTTATTTATTTTTGTTTTAATTGATGAATTTGATTTGTTTTGGTAAATGGTGTGGTAGAAAATGTTGGTTTTAACGTTATTACTGTTTTACCATGGCTGCTAGTTGAAAAAGAAAAATTACTTTCACTTTTTATGGTAAAAATTATATTTACTTTACTCTAATTATTTTCATATTATCATTTATTTTAAAGTATGAATTTTCTTTTAAATTCAGAAAATCATTTTGTAAATTATGTTTTAAAATTCAGAATTATTTCTGAATATTCACTTATTTATTTATTTATTTATTTATTTTCTAAAAATCATTTATTTGTTTTATTTCAAAAATAATTAGAAATTAAATACTTTTAATTACTTTAATTAATTTCAAATAATGATTTAATTAATTTAATTTTTTGATAAATGTAATCATTTATCAAATAATTTTATTAATTGTTATTAATTGATTTTAATTAATTTAATTAGAATTATTTAATTTTAACTAATTATTTTTTGATTTAAAATGATTTAAAAATAGTAGAAAAATGTTTAAAAATCCCGAATGTTTTAAAAATGTTTTCAAATATTCTGAGTCGGGTTTTACTCAAAAACCAAGATTGACGATTGTTTTAAAAATATTTCTTGAGTTCAGTTAATTATTAAAGTGACTTATAGAGACTCCTCTGTGAGAATTATGTGCTTGTGTGCTACGTGAATTACGTGTTAGCGAGTCTAAGTTGTTTAATTTGTATGCAATTAATGTGAGTTAAATATTATAGAATCGAGTCAGAGGGACAGAGGCGAGGCCATCGAGTAGTTAGCGAGACGAGTAGAGCGTAAAAGCTTTTGCGTATCAGGCAAGTGTTTCCCTTCACTTCTTGTTCAATTGAACTTTTTTTTTTAATATTTCTGATTATGATGTCACCCCACTTATTGTCGATCTCGTCGACATTTATTGTTCTTATTGTTGTTGATTCAATTATCACCCCATTCTTGTTTATGTAGCTCTACCCCTTTTGTACTTTTAGATTGTCAGACATAATGGGTTAAAGTCAGTTTGTAAAATATTTTAAATTCAAATTTGGGTTGTAATAGTTACAGTTAGTAGCTTGTTTCATACCGTGACCTGTATGTGATCTTGGTTAACGGGTATGTCTTTTTTTATTATTATTATTATTATTATTATTATTATTATTATTATTATTATTATTATTATTATTATTATTATTATTATGCATCTGCTCAGGTATGGTCTATTTACATATTGAGGTTGGGGTCCCAAATCTATACCTCGGATTTGTGGGACGGCACAGTTGGTATCAGAGCTACAGGTTAAGGCATATGGTCTATCATTCAACATATCCGAGAATTATGTGAAAATAACTTTGTTGCTTACATTCAACAATTAAAATAAGGATATTTCAAACGAAATCGAACAAACATATTTTGTCAAAATTCTTCAACTATAAGAAAATGGTAATATTGATGTGTTTGCTCATGTAATAATGTAGCAAATTTACTTACAAAATAACTATCTATATCAACATTTGAAAAGCTGTAAAGTAATATTGATATGTGAAGATTGGGATAATTATTATATTAAAATATTGAATTATGATATGTTTTATTTAAGAATGGATTATATTTTGTATTTCTTTATCAAGAATTTTATCCCATTAAATTTTTCCGTACAAAATTTTAGCAAGACAATAACTATTTGCAGTAAATCGTATTTTGACAATTAAGAGAAATAAAACAATGTTAGCATAATATCAACATATATGAGAAAACAAAGACTAAACCTGTGTTTTTAAGAACTGTGATGGTCTGTAGAATTGGCACAAAAGTTTTAGCTCATGAAGGGAATACCTGTAAATTGCATATTCCAATACATATATGTCGTGTTGTAAAAAGCGGGAATCGGATTTAATCGGTGGTGGCACCGTACAGGGATTAATCGGAATGATTAATCGAATCATTAATCGGAACTAATTTAATATTATTTTTAAATATAATTATTATTAATATATGTAATTATTTTATTATTTTGATTATACATGTCTAATTATCATATATTTATACAAATATATTTAAAATATATAGCATTATTAAAGTAAGTATAAATTTTAAGATCTAATATTTGAATTGGGGTCGATATGAGAGAAAAAATTGATAAAATTCATGATTTAACCGTTTAAAATAGTAATTTCGTATATGAGAATAACATTTTTCTTAAATTTTATTCAATTTTATACTTTTTATAATTTTTAGATTTTTTTTTATTTTTCTACATATTTTTCAATTTTTTACCAATGAGGCCGATTTTGATCGATTAATCCGATTTTGATCGATTTTTGAGCGATTTTTCGAAAAAACGATTATTTAGCCAATTTTTATAAAATCATTACGGTGGCCCACTGAACAGCGATTAATTGGCGAATAATCCCGATTAATCGCCGACTTTTAGAACAGAGCACATATCTCATAAATGCTAGTTGCATATTTATTTTGAGGATGTAATAATTTTGTCCAATAAATAGGACATTATTGTACCATTTTTAGACAAATGAATAAAAGGGAAGAAATACTATAATTTAATTTCTCTCCTTTATTTTTTTTTGAACTCCTTTCTTTTTATCTTTTGGTATCAAGAGATTCTTGAAATATTATTATCGAGGGTAGCACTCTAAAGAGAACCATCTTATATAAAAAACCGTGGAGAACCATCTATTTTTTTTATTCTATAGCAGAACCAAAACTTTTTAAATTTTTTTCTCAAAAAAAAACACTGCTGCCACGTCACTACTGCCACATCATCACTGCTGACGTGGCACTATAACGTCATCTGCCACATCAGCAGTGACACGTAAGCAGCAGTGCCACATCAGCATTTGGTTCTCCAACAGAATAAAAAAATTGGTAGTTTTTTTATAGAACAAAAAAATTGGTCTTTTTTTATAAAACTAAAAAATTAGAACATTAATTCTACTACAGAATCAAAAATTAGTGGTTTTCTACGATTTTCTCCATATAAGATGATTATTCATAGAAGAATGTCCTTATTATCGATATTACTATTAGTTATATAAAATTAGTCGACTAAGCCGTGCTTCGCTGCGGCCTTGTAATATTTTTTAAAAAAATTCACAATATAAATTTAAGAAAGAAATCGAAAAGAAAATATCCATAAATAAATTAATGAACACAATATTGTACAAATTTTAATATATATTGTTACCCATTAATTAACAATTGTAGAAGGGGGGTTGAATATAATTGTATAAGATTTTCGACTTAAACAGAAATAATAACACAAGTATGAATAAATAACAGCTTTATTAATTCTGATATAAAAAACTGTTACAAACTCTCTCAAGAAATTCTTATGTTCTTGAGAGCTGCTAGGTTACAAGATAATTCATGTAAGCGATTACAATTAAGTAAAACCTAAACTGTGTTTATATACAGTACACAACTGCACTATCAATTACAAGATATATCAAATCAATTACATAAGTCTCTTAGTACATATCTTGAATGATAGCTGCGTTCCTATAAATCAGGAACCGACATGTCAATCTTCCTAGATTCCTGGACTGATGTATATCCTCGTGTAATCCTGATCAGCTTCCAATCCTGATAATAACCCAATACTGACGGTGCATTACTGATGACGTCAGCATCAGTATCTGATCAGTAGTCCAGATCCTGATCATCACTTGAATCAATATCTAACAATCTCCCCCAATTTGTACTTTGTGAAATAAAGCACAAATTCCTTGATTCAGTGATGTCAAAAACTCAAAACAAAATATTACAAGAAATCCTCAGGCTTAGTCTCATAAATTCTCACAAAGAACTTACTCATCTACAAGAAGCTTGATAATAATTCTTCTTCTTTAATTTCGAGAATTTGAATCAGTCTTTTCTTCAGATTCCTGAGTTCTTCATCTTTCTCATTAATCCGATAAATACCTGCCCTGAGATTCTGAATTGAGCTTCTCGGTAAATCTAAATCTCCCAACAGTAAATATGCAAGTTCTTTTCCATCAGGATTCAGAGATAATTGTTCTTGATAAAATATCACTTCTTTAACAGTTGAACCCCTTTGCATTTCAACTTCTTGTCCTACAGTATTCATGTACATGGGAGTATAATTACCATCATACCTTGATCCTCCATCCAAATATCTACATCTAATAGTTCTGAGAATCATGGTACACCAATTATTGTAAACATCAGCTTCCTTATCATGAATTCTTTAATTCTTGAGCAGATAAAGAACATATTTCAATTCTTTTGTTGATTTGCACAACACCTCCTGAATAGTCAGCTTCTTGACACTCTTGTCTTTCATGAAATACAACAACTTCTCTACCTTCTTAGAATCAACATTGCAAGCAAGAATTGCAACAGCTTCAAGTTCCCAAAGATCATCAACTGTTAGTTCATCACCAATTCTTTTCACTAGCATATGTTGATCTGTCTGTCTTGTAGAGATAATTTCAGTTCGATTATGACCAATACCTCCTCTAGTGTAAGGTTCTAAACCCTTCAAGCTAGACTGAATATCTGCCCAAAGTAAATTAGATTTTCGAAGAGTTTGCGAAGTACCAACTTCAGAGATTAATGGAAGTTCAGTCATAAGAGTACTTGATTTAAAAACAACTGGTCCTTGATTCAACCGTTCATCAGTACTCTCTCCTTTCTTGTTCTTCTTCTTCTTAACTTGCATCTGTTGATGTTCTAGAACAAGTCTTCTTCGATCATACCACAATAATCTGTTTGAACCAGCCAGATCTTCCAAGTACTTTCTGGTTTCTTCAACCTCAGTATCTTTTGCTCTTTTTCTGGCCTCCTTTTCTTGTTCATCAACTTCCAGATTGTGAATTTCAACCACAACAGTAAGAATCATGACCTCAAGTTCTTTCAAGATTTCCACTTCATCAGAATCAGGAACAGCAGATTGAGTAGTTCTCACGGTAACTTTACCTCTTCTAGCTAACTGTGGTCTTTCATCAGCAGCTTCTTCATATACATTAAATTTGTTATCTGGAGTCAGTGTAAGAAGTAGTGGAGATTTCTTCTTCTTTACTTTCTGAGAATCTTCAGGTATCTCCTCAATTGTGATTCCACTAGACCTTGTCTGTCTTGAACTTGTTTGAATAGACTTTCTTCCTCTGCCTCTGCTTCTACCTCCTCTGCCTCTTCCTCCACTTGCAGCAGGAGCTTCTTTCTGTTTACAAATTCCCTCAAGAATCTTCTTTTGTTCTTTTAAAATCTCTTGAGTACTCATTTCAGAATTTTCTGCAGAGATCAAAGCCAGTGCTTCCCTAGCATGATGCTGTTGAACTTTAATATCATTGTGAAATACAATTTCACTCTCTCCTGACTTGGAAGTAATCTTCTTAAAGAGATGTGGTGCATCTTCTATCTCAACAATAAATAAATCCTCATATTCTTCAGGAATTGTTGGAAGTAATTGATTCTGACCAGATAGTTGAGATTGTTCCTCTGTTAGAATTTGAGACTGCACCATTGTTCTTACTGTTTTCTTCCCAGATTTAGAAACATGAGTTTACCGCTTGGTTTGAGTTTGAGACACACTTCTCCTTGTTACCAAAGCAGCATCAGAGGTTCCTGGTTCATATGATTAAGCACCACCACCACCATCATTTCCAAAAGTATCATTATCCTTTCTTATAACTAGATCAGGTGTGCATTTTGTTTTGACCACCTTCTCCCCCTTTTTGACATCAATAGCATCATCAGCAGGATCAGTCAATAAAGATAAGATAAGTTGTAGAGAATCTTCAATATTAGTCATCCTTGAGGACAAAGTGACAACCTTATCTTCCAAGGTATCCATCCTTGTGGTGAAGGCAGTGCTTAAACGTTGAAGCTATTTAGAAGTGGCAATCTCAGAATAATCCTTAACAAACCGAGCATGAAATTTGTCATTATCACTCTTGACAGAATTAATTTCATCTTTCAGCCCTTTTTCCAGAATAGTTGTAGTCTTTAGATGAGCTTTGAGATTAGGATCAGAAATCTTATTAGCTATATGACTTGAGTGAAAAAGTGTATTATTGAAATTTATATCAGCAGAAGGCTGATTCCACTCAGTATACCATTCAGATCTTCTGGCAGCTTGAATATGTTCAGGAAGAAGATTGCTGTAATCTCCTATGATCTCAACTTGAGCAGCTGTAGATTTACCCATAGACTCCATAAACTTACTGGATGATCCATAAGTAGATTCTAGACTTGCTTTCATGATAGCATTAAGCTGAGTCGCTTCAAGATCATTATCAGCATCATCATCATCATCATCATCATCTGAGCTATCATTAGCCTCGGGAATTCGATCATCCACATTGTCTTCAGGATTCATAACTCCTTTCATTTTTAAATCAACAGCAGATGGTATTGTTGTATCCTGAAAACCTGCATTCAGATTAGAAACATTTCCTATATCTCTCTATTTTTCTAAGGTGATCTCATCACTTCTCACAACATCACCTAAGTTACTTTCAATAGTAAATGCTACCTCACTAGAAGTTTGAAACTTCTCACTCTGTTCTACCTCTTCTTTTGCCAGTTCAGGAGACTGCCTCTCTTCACTCTTCTTTTTCTCTAAGTGTTCACTCTCTTTCTCACAAGAAAGGTTTTGGCTCAACAAATTCAAAGAAATAAGAGGTGGCTGAGAGGAGTGGACTGAAGTCATACAAATAGAGATAGAAGTGTTACCTGATGAAGTTGAGATAGATTTCATTGGTCTTGAAGAAAGCGGTTCAATGAGCAGTGGAATATTTGGATCAGAAATACTTTCATCAGGATTGACATCTGCAACTGGAGAATGACTTGCATCAGTATTTGCTACCAATGGTTCTTGTGTAGTCTGAGGTTGTGAAGCTGCTTTAACACTTTGAGTCAAAGGTTCTTGTGTGCTTCCCTCAAATGCAGTGTCAGGAAACTCTTGTGCTGATGTGAGCTTGCCTGCATCTTCACTTTGAGAAGATGGTTCTTGTGGGGCAGGAATGTTCTTGTCTTCACCTTCCCATTGAGAAAGTGGTTCTTGTGGGACCATTCCTTCAGAAATGTCTGCACCCACACTTTAAGTTGATGGTTCTTGTGGGACTGGATCTTCAATAGCTGCTGAACTCCTTTGAAGTTCAGGTTCTTGTGGGCTTGATCCTTTCAGAGGTGAAGTGATCCTCTATTTCTTCTGTCTACTGAAAACCTTTGCTTCAGCTTGTCTCTTTATCTGATGAGGTGTTGGTTTATGACCAAGCTGAGCAGCAATAGCATTTACTTCATCCACAGACATCTCAATTATTCTTCTCTTTGGAGATGTAGGTGCTGGAGAATCAGAAATCTCAACAGTCTTTACAGGTGATGTATCAGGAGTAGAGATAGCAGGAATGACAGATGTGTCAGGAACTGATGATTCATCAAGATCGATATCATCATTAAGATTCTGCATATCTTCAGGAATATAATACTGACTCTTGTTGAGTATCCTTCTTCTTTTCTTTTGCTTTACTGATTTAACCAATTCAGCAGTAACAGGAGCAACAACTTCCTTTTTCTTCATGATTATGGAGATAGTCTTGTCATCATCACTACCAGAATCAAAGACCTGTTGCAAAAACTTTCTCTTTTCACCTGTTTCTTTAGATGCTCCAGCCTTAATCAAAGATTCATCAATCAGAACCCCTTGTTCACCTCCTTGTGACTTCTTTTTAGTGAGGGTTGAAGTGGAGAAATCCTTTGATCCTGATTGTCTGCCAGACACATCAAATCTAGCTGACTTCTTTCCTTTTACAACTGATGTCTTTTGAGAGACACCAGAGGTGGTTGACTGTTTAGGTAACTGTGTATGATGTGTGCTTGTGTCAGGAACAGGATGTGTTTGGTCCTGTCCCATAGCACTTGTGGCTGGGCCATAAAGTTCAGGCAATCTCTTTTTCAAGAGAAGCCAGACCCCATCAGGAATATAAGGATTTCCCTTAAAACCATTTGCCTTATCTGATTTAACCAAGGATTTGATATTGTTATCAGAAATCTTAAAGATAGGCAATACTGTATCATTTTCAAATTCAACATTGGGACATAAGTGAGAGAATATTAATTGAAAAAATCTAATAGAACAAACATAACCACATTTATCTGTTTTCCTAGCAATTAATGCTCTCAGAATGAAAGACCCATAATCAAATACAGTATCATGGATTAGAGAGTACCCAGTGTGAACTGAAGCAGTCGGTAGTGCATCAAAGTTAGAAACTTTGTTCAAGAAGCACCTACTAATAGTATCAAAGAAGAAATTCCATTCCTTCTTAAGCTTGGTTCTGCGTAACTCTCCAAACTTTCTTGGTTCTCCATTGTAACTCAAACTCGTAGCAAACTCCAACAAAGAAGCATCAGTAATTATTGCTGGTACCATTGAGAGAAGGTAATTGTAGAGCTTCAACAACCACTCCTGGAGTAACATGATGTGTAAATCCATTGTATGTAAAGGTCAGGTTAGGCCTTCCTGAAGGTTTAAGTACACCAAAGACAGCAGTCTTCCAAACCTACATCACACACTTGAAAGAGACTTTGGTGGGTGCCGTTAAAGCATACTTAATCGGACTAGACGCCAAGAAATCCTGAATGATGTGAAAATCATTCGATAGTTCCTGATGGTCAAGAACAACAACATAGTTGTTTGGAGCAAAAGTGACACCATTGATAACAACCTTATTGTTTACAAATGATGAATTCTCCATTTTTGGTATGCCAAAGAGAGATTGAAATTTTGAGCAATTAGGGTTTATGTTCGCACAGAGAAAAAGGCAATACTGATAGTTTTGAGAATAATGAATCAGTTAAGTGAACTAAATTGATTTTAGACAACTAATAATTTCTCAAAAACAGGTGTCAGTAATCGATTTGTGCAACGTGAGAGAGTGGTGTTAACTGTATATGACACGACATACGATGTGTATATATATATATATCAATGAGTAAAACACACGCGCTCGTATTTTCAAGAAATGCATTTGTGAGAATGATTAAAAAATATGACAATAACATATTTAATTAAAAAATCAAATATCACTCTCTTAAAATACCTGGTACCATTAAAAACCAGAATACGAATCGTTTCTTGACTTCGTTACTCACCCATCTCTATTTAACACCTAGAGACTTGTCCACTATCCCTTTAATCCTTCATTCTCTCCTGAAAATCAAAAACCCTTCACACAACACACCTTTAAACAATGTCAAAACTTACCATCAAGGAAAAGAATCTCCATCTCGTAGAGAACAGAGATATCTTCAGTTATACTCGTGAAGAGTTTGATGCCTTTGACTGGGAAAGGCAACTTGAAACTTTGTGGCTGCAGATGGATGCCAGTCTTGAAGAAATCGAGAGAGAAAGGCCTGCAAGAGTGATCGACATCGATGCTGCTCTGCAAGCAACATTAGCATGGCTTTCCTCTAAGGCATCCTCCTGCAACACCACCAACCATTGTTAATGAATATTTCAGCAAAAATAACCTTATCCCTTCACCTTCCACCCAAACAAAGTGGCAAAGATAGGATCTGGGATGGCTGCTAGTAATGGAGTGGTTTGGACTTCACTTTTTATTTTTCTGTTGAATAGATTAGTAGATAGAGAAAACAAAAAGATGTAGTATTTGCATGTAATCTCTTTCTTATTATCAATGAAGAATCCGGTTACTCTAATCTTATTCAATGTGTTCTGCAATTTTTTTATGTTTATGAACTGTTCTTCAAAGAATTAAATCAAAGAAGTGAATATGAAAACTAATTAAAGTAGTCATGTAAGTAACAAATTCATTAACAATAACCACAGTTAAATCAGGAACAGAACAATTAGGGATTACTTGAAATATACAAATTGTACTGATAATCAAACCGTTGCATCAGGATCTGATGTTTGACCAAAGTCAGGATTGACTTTCCGTCAGTATTCAACATGCATCAGGATCCGACACTCATCAGTATTTGGTCTCCCCTTGTTCTCAAAAACTTTCATAGTTTACCATTCCCAATTCATTCACCAATTTTGTAAAAGTAGCTTCAGGTATTGGCTTGGTGAATATATCAGCTAGCTGTCGATCAGTAGGAACAAAGTGAAGTTCGATTGTCCCTTCCAGTACTTGTTCTCTTATGAAATGATATCTGATACTGATATGCTTAGTAAGAGAATGCTGGACTAGATTTCCTGTCATGGCAATGGCACTTTGGTTATCACAATAAATAGGTATTTTTGAATATAACAAGCCATAGTCCATTAGCTAATTCTTCATCCACATGATCTGAGCACAACAGCTTCCTGCAGCTATGTACTCAGCTTCTGCAGTTGATGTAGAGATAGACTTTTGCTTTTTACTGAACCAAGAAACTAGTCTTCCTCCAAGAAACTGACAACTGCCTGAAGTACTTTTCCTGTCTATTTTACATCCTGTAAAATCAGCATCTGAGTAACCACATAGATTAAAGTCAGACTCTATAGCATACCAAAGGCCAAGTGATGGAGTGCCCTTCAAGTATCTGAAAATTCTTTTAACAGCAATGAGATGTGGTTCTCTGGGGTTTGCCTGAAATCTTGCACACAGACAGGTTGCATACATGATATCTGGTCTGCTAGCTGTTAGATACAAAAGTGAGCCAATCATACCTCTGTAGTTAGTTACATCTTCCTCAATACCTTGATCAGGATCAAGCTTTGTAGCTGTAGCTATGGGAGTTGTAGCAGTAGCACTGTCTTGCATATTAAACTTCTTCAATAGATTCTTTGTGTACTTTGACTGATTGATAAAAATTCCATCATCAATCTGTTTAACTTACAGACCTAAGAAATAGCTCATTTCTCCCATCATGCTCATTTGATATCTAGACTGCATTAGCTTTGAAAACTTCTCACACAATTTGGGGTTAGTTGACCCAAAAATGATATCATCAACATAAATCTGAACTAATAGCAAGTCCTTACCATGATTCAAGTAAAACAAGGTTTTATCAATTGTACCTCTTTTGAAACCACTTTCCAGTAAGAATTGAGCCAAAGTTTCATACTAGGCTCTTGGAGCTTGCTTTAGTCCATAAAGTGCTTTATCCAATCGATAGACATGATCTGGATATCTAGGATCAATGAAGCCAGGAGGTTGTTCAACATATACCTCCTCTTCCATTTCTCCATTCAGAAAAGCACTTTTAACATCCATCTGGAAAACTTTGAATTGCTTATGGGCTGCATATGCCAGAAAAATTCTGATGGCTTCTAGCCTTGCAACAGGAGCAAAAGTCTCATCATAGTCTTTTCCTTCCTGTTGAGAGTACCCCTTTGCAACTAGTCTCGCTTTATTCCTCATAATAGTGCCATCTGAATCTGTCTTGTTTCTGAACACCCACTTTGTACCAATAATTGATCTACCTTTTGGTCTTGGTACTAGTTTCCAGACTTCATTTCTTTCAAATTCATTTAGTTCTTCTTGCATTGCTGTAACCCAATCAGCATCCTTGAGTGCATCTTCAACTTTGTTAGGCTCCTCCTTTGACAGAAAGTTATTATAGAGGCATTCATTTTGTGTTGCACTTCTGGTTTTAACACCTGCATCAGGATTCCCAATAATTAAATCAGGAGTATGGCTTTTGGTCCATTTCCTTGCTGATGGTAAATCATTTCTTGAGTTGGATGCTCCCCCTTGATTGGTGTTATCTTTAAAAGAACTAGAATTATTAGAAGCTCCCCCTGAGATAGTACTATCTCCTCCTGAAGTACTGTCAGGATTATCACTTGAATCTATTTCTGATGAATCTCCTCATGATGTTTGAGTTGTTTCAGTACTGATGGTATTTTGCTGTTGCTCCCCCCTCAACATTTGCATTATTTGAATCACCATCAGTAACTGGTGTTTCATCAGGCATTGGTCGATCGTCAGGATCTGATGGAGTATCAGTATCTGACATTACTTCATCAGAATTCTTGGTAGCTTCATTTGCAAAGATCAAAATGTCATGTGAGTCTTCAGCAATTCATGTTATCTTCTTATCATCAAAAGAAACATTGATAGACTCCATGACTGTCCTTGTTCTTAGGTTATATACTTTAAAGGCTCTTGAAGTTGGATAACCAATAAAAATGCCCTCATCAGCTTTAGTTTCAAATTTCCCTATGCAAATGTTTCAGACTTGGCTTCTTCTCTTTAATCATTTGATAAGGAGTGACACCGTGTCTGTTGATTAGAGTAATGTTTTGAGTGTAGCATGCTGTGTTGACTGCTTCTGCCCAAAAATATGTAGGTAGTTTAGCTTCCTCCAACATTGTTCTGCCAGCTTCAATAAGAGTTCTGTTCTTCCTTTCAACTACTCCATTTTGCTGGGGTGTGCCAGGAGCAGAGAATTGTTGAACTATTCCTTTGTATTTGCAGAACTCTTCCATTACTGAATTCTTGAATTCAGTTCCATTATCACTTCTTAGAATCTTGACTTTGTACTTTGTGCCAGTTTCAATGAGTCTTACATGGTCCAAGAGTATCTCAGTAGTTTCATCTTTTCTGTGCATAAAATTCACCTATGTAAATCTAGTATATTCATCAACAATGACTAAAGTATACCTTTTCTTACTGATGGACATAATGTTGACTGGTCCAAACAAGTCAAGATGTAGCATGTGATATGGTTCATCAATCGAGGATTCAGATTTACTCTTGAATGATGTTCTTCTCTGTTTAGCCTTCTGACAAGCATCACAGAGTCCATCAGGAGTATACAACGCCTTAGTAATCCTCTCACCAAATCTTTCTTAACCAACTCATTGATGTTATTGAAGTTGAGATGAGAAAGCTTCTTGTGCCAATTCCAACTTTCATCTACTGTTGCTTTACTGATGAGACATGTTGAGGGACCATCAGTATTGGTGTAGATATTGGCTTCATAAATGTTACCACGTCTTTGACCAGTCAATACAATCCTTCCAGATGTTTTACTGATCACTTCAAAGTGATTATCATTGAAGTTGACATGATAACCTCTGTCTGTGGTTTGACTAACACTAAGAAGATTGTGTTTGAGTCCTTTCACCAGAGCTACTTTTTCAATGATGACATTTCCAATGATTATATTGCCATATCCCAAAGTTTGTCGAATGTTGCCATCTCCATAAGACACTGTTGGGCCAGCTTTCTCCTCAAATTTTGATAGAAAGGTTTTGTTTCCAGTCTTGTGCACAGAGCATCCACTATCCATGACTAACACATTTTTCTTTTTACCCTGCAATCAGAAACACAAATAGCTCAGTTAGAATTTTTAAGAACCCACACTTGTTGGGTTCTTTTTGCATGCAATTTAACACTATTAGCAGCAGAAGTCTTTTTAACAAAAGCAGTTCTGTCAGATCTAAATCCATCATAATTTGCTTTGTCATTATCAGAATTAATAGATGCATGCTTGGTATTCAGACTCTTTGTTTTACCAGAATTTGCACTTTTATTAAATTTTGGCAAGTGATCATAATAATTGTAGTACAAACTATGGTATTCTTCACATGTATAGATAGAATGCCATTTACTGCCACAGTGAAAACAAGGATTCTGTGGTTTATAAAATACTGATCTATTCCTAATGTCAGACTCAGGAACTACAGTAGCCTTCTTTTTACTCCTCCTGCAATCAATAGCAAGATGATTAGAGTTACCACAATTAAAGCATGTTTTCCTTGGTGAATTTGGAATATACTTATAATTATTCTCCTTGTTTATTCCAATTTTACCATTCCTGTTCCTCTTAGCAGTAGTGGTTTTCTCTCTATCTGTCGCTTCACAGATTCTGTCTCTGAGTTGTTTCTTAGACAAAAGACCTATATTTTTGACAGATTTAGACTTAGAATTTTGTGTAGAAGTAGATCCCTTTTCTAAAGTAGATTTGAGATTTTCTGGATACACATACTTAACAGGTTTTAATTTGGTCTTTGTTCTGTCTATAACATGTCTATAGGTTTTTGGATTTGTTGACTCATTCACAACAACTCTTCCTGGTTTTGTTGTTTCAGCAGTAACAACTTTACCTTTATTCTTCTTTTTGTGCTCTGGTTTATAACCTAGACCCTCTTTCCAGTTCTTATCTGTGATAAGATCATGTGTTTTCTTTCCAGAGTGTGTCCAGGTTCTGAGTTTCTCATTAGCTTCATTAAGTTCTTTTTCAAGTGCAGTACATTTAAACTCCATTTCTAGATTCATGTGCTTGGCCTTATCACATTCATTTTTTACTTCTTCCATAAAGAGTAACTCAGCTTCTATATGATCATTTATTTTAGTCAATTCTGACATCTCAGATATTATTCTAGCATTTTCAAGGGATTGACTTTTAAAACTAATATGCAGAGACTTTAAGAAAGATCTCAACTCAGAAACATTATCAGTATCAAAATCAAAAACAACTTCAGGTACCTTATTTTCAGGAGCAGCAATCTCATCCACATTTGCCATTAATGCATAGTTCACCTTTTCCTCTTCAGAGTCTGAGGAAGAGTCCATCCAATCCTTGCTTGATGAGATAAGAGCTTTGGTCTTAGCCTTTTTGCATTCAGTTGCAAAATGACCCATTCCATAACAGTTGTAGCATTTGACTTTTGACTTGTCAAACTTGCTGCTTTTGCTTTCATTCTTCTTGTACCTGTTCTTGTCAGTATTGACAGGTTTCTTCTGAAAGTTGCCTTGTCTTCTAGCCTTTCTGAACTTCATCTTCTTGAAACCCTTGAATATCATAGGAACCATTTCCATCATATCAGAATCAGTAGAGTCATCATCAGTATCAGTATCAGGATTTGCATCAGGATCTGATGATGAGTCATTAGTATTGGACTCAACGACTCTACTTCTCCTTCTTGAAACCTCCACGGTTTTTCCTTTTGATTTTGATTCAGCATTCAAAGCAACAGCCTTTGCTTTGTTGGTCTTCTTATTCTTCCTTTGTTGAACCTCAAGATCATGGGTTCTTAGCATCCCATAGACTTCATCAAGAGACACAGCATTAAGATCATACTGATGCCTAATGATAGAGGTTTGAGTATCCCACTCCTCAGGCAAAGCTCTAAGAAACTTGGTGTTCGAGTCTTTTGGTTCATACTCTTTACCCACTAGAGATAGATTATTCAATAGTGTCAGAAATCTATCATACAGATCAGTGAGGCTCTCATCAGATTTTGCATCAAACTGCTCGTACTCTTGAATCAACAGAGCCCTTCTGTTCCTTTTGATAGATTCAGTACCCTGGCATTGAGTCTCCAAAGTTTCCCAGATCTCCTTAGCAGTTTTACATGCTATCACTCTGTTTGACATGACAGCATCAAGGCAATTATGAAGAATGTTCTTCACCTTTGCATCTCTGAGCACTTCAGCCTTTTCCTCAGGAATCCATTCAGCCTTCGTCTTCTGAACATAGTGCTCAGGTATAGTATCTGTTCTAGCAACCAGTCTCTTAGGGATATAAGGTCCATCATATATTCGATCGAGATAGTTAGGATCAGTTGCCTCCAGATACATCAACAACTTTACGCTCCATGTGGGGTATTCAGCCTTTTTGAGAACAGGGATTTTAATACTTTCATACTTGCTTGTCGACATCTTACGATCGTTTCTGATTGTAATTAATCAGTTTGCTCTGATACCAACTGTTGCCCAGTAATTAACAATTATAGAAGGGGGGTTGAATACAATTGTATAAGATTTTCGACTTAAACAGAAAAAATAACACAAGTATGAATAAATAACAGCTTTCTTAATTATGATATAAAACTGTTACAAACTCTCTCAAGAAATTCTTATGTTCTTGAGAGCTGCTAGGTTACAAGATAATTCGTGTAAGCGATTACAATTAAGTAAAACCTAAACTGTGTTTATATACAGTACACAGCTGCACTATCAATTACAAGATATATCAAATCAATTACATACGTCTCTTAGTACATATCTTGAATGATAGATGCGTTCCTATAAATCAGGAACCGACATGTCAATCTTCCTAGATTCCTGGACTGAAGTATATCCTCGTCTAATCCTGATCAGCTTCCAATCCTGATAATAACCCAATACTGACGGTGCATTACTGATGACGTCAGCATCACTATCTGATCAGTAGTCCAGATCCTGATCATCACTTAAATCAATATCTAACATATATAGACAACTAAATAAACTATATATTTATTTTTTACGTCGATTTTGTATCACGTTTTCTTGGGCCGACACCCGTTGTAATAAATACATATTAGTCGTGCTTCGTGGCAACCTTGTAATTTTTTTAAAAATTTTCAAATTGTAGTATTTAAGAAAGAAATCAAAAAGAAATATATATAAATAAATTAGTGAACACAATATTATATATATATATATATATATATATATATATATATATTTTATATACAACAAACTAAACTATATACTTATTTTTTACATCGATTTTGTGTCACGTTTTCTTTGGCCGACACCTGTTGTAATAAATAAAAAAGCAGATTTGATTGAATTAATTAAAAAAAAGACGTTGAAATATTATGACAAAAAATAATGAGAAGATAATAACGACAAACTAAAAATTAACAATAAATAAATAAAGAGAGAATAGTAAATGTTCAAACCTTTTGTGCCAAGTTTCTCTGCTTTTTCAAACAGAGAAAGATCTCATAATTCTTGTCCATACGATCAGGTTTTTATATACTGAGATTACTAACAAAAAAATATACAAAAAGCCAAAGTAAAGAACAACCAATGGTTAGTAGTAATCCATAATTATAACTAAAATCATAACAAATCATAAATTTAAAAATAAAACGAAAAAAGCAAATATTAAATCAGTAAATTCAAACCTTAAAACCAACAAAAAAAAGAACCTGAAAATCATAAAAAATCAGTGGCGCACACACATAGTCATGTACATTAAGAATTTACCAAAATAAGAATAATAAAAACCACTAAAAGAAAATAGATGAAGACAAAAGTAAACAAAAGCAAAAAAAGAGTTATAAACATGGCGATAAAATTTGATCTTTAGAAACAATAATTGTATATATATAAGAATACAAAATTTCTTTTCTATAAATCAAAAAATTTAAAGAAAATCTATGTTACCTTGAAAAGCCATGATTTACTACCAGTCGCCTCACACATGTATCTCAGATGTTTCGGTCAAGGAATTTGCCATCATTACTATATTTTTCCTACAATGAACGGAAGTTATAAAAATAAATACTCCGTAGAATTCTTCACAACCTTTTGAGATATATGGATGTATAAGCGGTCAAATATTAAAATAATAATCTCTTAAACCTAAAAAATATCATTACCTCATAAAAGAGAATTGTGCACGTATATAAAAAGCTAAAGCTGTTTAACGAACGAGCTGTTCGCGTACAAGCTCGAGCTTGGCTCGTTAAGAGCTCGAATTGGCTCGGCTTGTTAAGAGCTCGAGTCGAGCTCGAACAAGATTTTTGTTCGCTAAGCTTAACGAGCTTGAGCCGAGTTTAAGGGTGTCCGGCTCCATCTCGGCTCGAGCTCGGCTCGTTAAAGCTCGAAAAAATCAAAATTTTTAATTTTTATTTTTTTATCTCCATCCAAATTAATTTTTTATTTTTTGAAAATTTGGGAATATCACTAAATTAGATATATCTTAACATCTGTATGGTTGGATCGTCGAGAAATATTTTTAAAAAAATAGAAACAACAATTCGTGACAAAGCACTAGTTACTAGTACTAGTTAGAATAGTAGTGATCTACTAAGATCTCTAACCAAATTAATTTTTTATTTTTTAAAAATTTGGGAATATCACTAAATTAGATATATCTTGACATCCGTACGGTTGGATCATCGAGAAATATTTTTCAAAAAAATAGGAACAACAATCCATGACAAAGCACTAGTTATTAGTACTAGTTAGAATAGTAGTGATCTACTAATAGCTCCAACCAAATTAATTTTTTATTTTTTGAAAATTTGGGAATATCACTAAATTAGATATATCTTGACATCCGTACGGTTGGATCATCGAGAAATATTTTTTAAAAAATAGAAACAACAATTCGTGACAAAGCACTAGTTACTAGTACTAGTTAGAATAGTAGTGATCTACTAATATCTCCAACCAAATTAATTTTTTATTTTTTAAAAATTTGGGAATATCACTAAATTAGATATATCTTGACAACCGTACGGTTGGATCGTCGAGAAATATTTTTTAAAAAATAGAAACAACAATCCGTGACAAAGCACTAGTTACTAGTACTAGTTAGAATAGTAGTGATCTACTAAGATCTTCAACCTTATTAATTTTTTATTTTTTGAAAATTTGGGAATATCACTAAAAAGCCCTATAAAAAGCTAAGCCATGCATAGAAAACACCTAGATTGAAAGAGATTATGCATGCAAAAAGAAGAAAAGGAAAACTAAATAAAGAGATAAAGGATCAGGACTCTCTTCCCGTTTGCTTGTATTAGAGTATACTATGCTGAAGAATTGGATTATTATATAAAAGATTTAATTTTAATATAGAGAGCGGTGCATATACAATTCCTTTTCTAATTAAATTATACAAATGTACAAGAATTTTAGATGCATATATTTTCTACAAATTCGAAAATATTTTCTATTTCGAATTTATAGTTCTAATTATTACAATTTTTCCATTACCTTTTTAGTTGCATATGTGTATTTTACAAATTTGAAAATATTTTCTATATATTTCGAATTTGTTAAAAAAAGAAGTTCTTATTGTTACCGTTTTTTCTACCTAAAATTTAGAATCCTAAAAGAGGAAATTTTATTGTTTATATTTAAAATTGAGGAGCTCTAAATAAATAAATATATATGATTCAAGCGATTCTAGAACTCCCAGGGATTCTCCTTTATATAATACTCATTCGAATATATATAAGAAGGTATATATAAGAACATAGAGGAGCTCTAAATATTAAATTTCTTTTCTATTTCGAATATATAAAATATTCTTCCCTACAATTTCGAAAACCTTTTCTATTTCGAAGATGTAACTTGAATCGCTATAATTTTAAAAACTTTTTCTATTTCAAAAATGTTTGTGTTAATGTTAAAAAGGAAAGTTTTAATTCCTTTTTTAAAAATTCTAAAAAATAGAGCCTAAGGAAGGAAGTTTTAATTTTAATTATTTAAAATAGAGGAGCTTTAGAAAAATAAATAAATAGGATTGGAGCGATTCTAGAGCTCCTGGGGGTTTTCCTTTATATATATAACTAGTTGACTAAGCCGCGCTTCGCGGCAGCCTTGTAATATTACTTTAAAAAAATTCAAAATATAAATTTAAGAAAGAAATCGAAAAGAAGATATTTATAAATAAATTAATGAACACAATACTGTACAAATTTTAATATACATCGACAACTAAATAAACTACATACTTATTTTTTAATGTTAATTAACTAGTAAGGCCAAGTAACACATATAATACAAGATAGTGTAATATTCAATACGATATATAACGATATACGAAACAATCACTTCTGATGCACTTATTCTTATTCGATACAATTCGATAGCACATAACAACTGTAACGACCGTAAAAATTTTGGTAAGATATTTCGAAATTTTATTATTTATCTAATTAAATAGTTAAATCGCGAATGGGGGTATTGAAATTTTTCGGATTCAGCCAACTACTATTTTTAATCATTTGATTTCTTTAGAAAGAGAGTGATATTATTAGTGGATAATTTTTGTCTCATTATAGATGTTCAAAGTAGTCGTATTTGATTACATTTAATTATGTTAATAATATAATTGTTATTAGTAGTAATAATAATAAAAATAATACTATGGATAAGGATGAGGGTTAGGTGATTATTAATTAGTAAATTTTATATTCATATACATTTCTCTAGAAAAGGGTAGAAGCTAATTTACAAGCTTAAAATATTATTTATATAAGATGATAGAAGTTATAAAATATTAGTTGGTGTGGATTTTTGAATTAGCAGTGGTTGGTTTGGTTTTTGGCTCTAGCAGGTAATTACTCTACTTTTATTTACAATCTTTAACTGAGATTGCATATGGTACCCATTTCTGGAAAGTAATAATTCTACAATGTTAATGGCAACTTATTATTAATTCTTAATTCTGGTTAGTCCATTGAATGGTGATTAAGCAGCGTCTTTATAAAGAAAACAAATATAAAGAATAAGGGATTAAAATATGTGTAGAAAATTAGGTCCAATTGATGAAGTATTAACCCCTATTCAAAATTAGGGTTTTTATAAGAATTGGGTCTTTTTAATTATGAGCAATATTGGGGAACTTTGAAGGTGGGTTGTGTTGAAGGGTGAGAGGGGAGGGGGATGAGCCACCACGCGGGGACGGAGGCCGGCGGTGGTGGTACTTTCCGGCGAGGCAGGAGGGGAGGGAAAGATGAGGAGATGAGATGATGATGTGGGTATGTAAATAAGCATGTGTATGTGTGTATTGTGTGTATTTACTGGTGTGTGCGCATGGTGGTGGCGGTGAGCGGCCGGAAAAGGACCACCACTATGGTGGTGGTGGTGGTCAGTATATGTGTGTGTGTTGGGAGAGAGGGCAGAGAGGTGGAGAGATGAGGATGAGAGAGAGAGAGAGAGAGAGAGAGAGAGAGAGAGAGAGAGAGAGAGAGAGAGAGAGAGAGAGAGAGAGAGATGGGGAAGGTGGAAGACGGCCCCGGAATATTTCCGGCCGGTGGCTCGTCGGAAAACGGAGGGGGAGAGAGGCGGATGGTGGAGAAAGGGGGTTGGGAGAAAGACTGATTAAAAAAATGATATAATAATATTAAAAATTAAATCAATGAGATAAGAATGAGAATAATTATAATAACAAAAGACAATAATTGGGTGTGTAAATATTTTAAGAAATGAGAGTATTAATTAGGTATTAAATAGGTAAATATTTGGAGAGAAATTAAGGGGGGACTAATGAGATTGAATTGTGATAAAAAAATACTAAAATGAGGATTAATGAGGTAATTAAATATTTGTATTAATTTATAGTTGTTTTCAAATTAATTCTAGTGATTTGTTATTGATTAAGTGGATGTGATAATAACATGGTATGGAAATTGTTCGAGCGAGTGGATTTAGATTATATTATTACAACTCGGTAAAAATGCACACTTACTCGAGTTTAATTAAGTAGAGGCGATAGGAACATGGGTTATAAATTGGATAAATATTAGTAAAGTATATAGTGAACGTGGAGAGTGAATGTTTTATTTATTTTATTTGATTTAATATTTATTTCGGAAAATTAATAAATATATAATGTTTGGTGCTTTTGTGACGTTAGAAGTATATAGTATCAATAATTGGTTGTGCGAAAATGAGACGGTGAGATTTATTTTTGTGCTCAACTACGGATTGAGGCAAGTTTAGTCTTTTCCCTGATTTTGAGAATTTTTATGAGGTTGTTTGTGAATTTATTTACTTTTGGTGATTATTAATTATCTCCTTGATAATCTTGACGCCCTTTTATTTTCACGTTAGCGTTATTATCTCTGCATCGAATATTTATTACATTATATTAGGATTCCTATTTATGCTGGACTTGAGTTTCTTTTAAAATCTTTGCCAGACCTATTATTTAAAGTGATCTTTCCTTTTCACCAATCAAGCTAGTCTTATTGTTCAAGATAGCTAGAAACTTATCAATTATCAGTCGGATTTATCTTTCAAATCTTGACTACTTTCATTCTTAATAAGTGGTTCATCGTTCGAATCATTATCGCTAAATAAGATCAATTATGTTCCATCAATATAATCTTTGAAATCCATTAATTCTTGAAAATTGGTACAAGGTGTTTGACAAAACTTCCTAGAAGTTTCATTGTCTAATCAGTAAATAATTATAACAAGAGCTATTCTCATTCGTTCGAGATAGCTATCTTCTTGTCAATTAGAAGTGGTGCATCATTCGTATCACTAAAGAAATTTGTTTGAATTCATATAATTAATCTATTGTGCAGGCTAATTGTGATGTTGTGAAAGCCTTGATGACGAATCAGGCTGGAGAGTAATTTTATTCGAAATGGAAGAATTTATTTTATGAGGTGAGGCGTTTGTACTCGGGGAAAATCTTGTAAAGACTGGTCAACACGGACATTTACCCGTGGTTTCGCCGAGGTATATTATCCAATAATTTGGATAATAATGGCACTAATGTTGCCAGGGTTAAAAATGATAACCCACTTTATGCTAGCAAACAGAAAATTTCGGTGGTACCACACTATAGTCGTGATCGGGCTGTGTGGGGTATCACAGGAGGACGGTACTTGCGGCATGGTAGTTGATCGCACCATGGGGGTACCGAGCGGTTGGAAGACCAGTAAATCTTTATCTAAAACTGGAGTGTCAGAGTTAATGAGATCATCTTTGGAATCTCTTTAATTTGAAGTGATTTCTTGATTCTTTCCCTTTTCCTTTTGTTCGGGTGATATATTCAGTAAAGTTATTATTGTGTTATTTTATTTTCCTTGAGTAGTGAACTTGCTGAGCAATTATTTGCTCACTTTTGTTATACATCTTAACCTTTTAACAATCAAAGGCGAATATGGCACTTATCACATGGACAGCCGGAAAGCAGATCATCTCAAGAGCAAGGCGAAAAAGCATGCCTAGAGCAAGGATTAGAAAAGTTACCTTTCTTATTGTATGCTCAGTACTATCCGTTAGAACACCTTTTATGACATTCTAAGTATTTTGTAATTAAGGAGTGCAAGGTATGTAATAGTAATGGTAGACCATGGAATCTCTAAGATGGATGCTTGATCCTTGGAACTGTGGGGCGAGGTAAGAATGTCTATGTGTATGTTTTATAACACAGGTATTTGAAACGGTGATGTAATGACCCGAAACCACAAGTAGTGGGTTTGGGGGCGTTACAGTTTTGGTATCAGAGCGGTAGTTATATTCTTAGGAATTCCGAATCCCTAGGAATATAATACGGTATAAGTGAGTAGTATATTGCATGCCCGAAGGTAACGAACCAAAGACTAGGTGATATAGATCAAATAGTCCAACCTATTATATATATATATATATATATATATATATATATATATATATATATATATATATATATATATATATATATATATATATATCAGTACACATAGATAAATATATCGTAAGAGAACATAACATAACTTAGTTCTTTGATTTTGTAGATGTCAGACTACCGAGCAGTTAGAGACCGATCACCTACCCCATATCCATTCAACTTTGCTGCTGCTAGCTCGGATAGTGATCCCTCAGAGGAGGTCATGATAGTCGATAGTACGACGGAGGATTAATCGATACAGATCTTATCACCTCCTACACCTGAGATCATTGATTTAGAGGATGATGATGTTTCAGCCCCTCTGGCTTGCGAGCCAGTGACTCCTGTACCTGTTAGTCAGTCATTAGAGGAGTCATTGAAAGGCATATGACATAGCCTATTTGTAGTTCGAGGATTAAACTCAACTTAGATTAGATTGTAATAAGTAAATAATATTAACTGTCACAGGAATCTCAGAAGATGCTATCTGTCAGAAGAAAAATCAACAAGTCAATCTATAGTTTTGATGTTTTACTCTGGAAGAAGATTCAGTTTACTGATCAAGCCTCAGTATAGTATTGAAGCAAGTAGATTTATTTAAAGTGATAGAGAATTCCGTGAAGACAGCATCAGTACAGAAGAATTAAAGAGTGTTAAGAAAATATGTGGATCACAACTGAGAGTCAAAGTGAAGAACAGAGATTGGAGTTAGTCGTTCATGAACTAGACCGTGCATCGAACGTCAACAATTATCCAGTGGAAGTTCCTCAATATTTACAGTGGTTCAAAAGAAGCATTTGTACATCAAGAGTTAATAATTCAATTATTAATTAACTATATTATTATTATTTTATTTAATAAATTAATTCTGCAAGAATTAATTTATTTAATAAATTAATTGCATTAGTTAATTAATCCTTGAATTATCAACAGAAATAGTTTATGGTTTATACTATTACAGGGAAATTCCTTGATACTATTTCTGGAATTTTAGTTATACTATTTCTGGAATTTCAGTTATACTATTTCTGGAATTAATGGTATATTATTTCTGGTGTATTATAGATACTATTACTGATCAGTAATAGTATACTATACTATTACTCATGTGACGCCCCTAGATCTGGGGTCAGGAATCCAGGTCATCACGATCCAATTTCCATTTAATAACATTATATTCTTGACAGTTGAAATATAAATGCGTAATAAAACCCACACAGTAGACCCCACACCTAATAATAATATTACACACCAGTCATATGCTCAGAGAACAACATCCACAATATCATAAGTTTAAAGTTAAGCAGTTATTACAACCCAGAATCTTACTTAGGAACATTATTGAATAATGCTTCTACAGGAAGCATTTCATCAACCAAAAGTTTATTTCTCAAACTTACACACTTAATATACATAAGTCTACCAATACCCATCTATCTGTCAGCTACCTCAGGGATAGGTGCCAGCAATCTCTCAAAAGGTCATTTTACCCTTACCCTCTTATGGGGTGTAGTGCGGAGTATCGGCATTTGAGCTAGCTAGCAAGAGTGAGCTATAATAGCTCAGCAAGATAAATTTTGTAAACCAGTATCAAAGAAAGCACACACACACACACATACACACACACACACACACACACACACACACACACACACACACACACACATATATATATATATATATATATATATATATATATATATATATATTAATAAACAGAAGACCCATCATAATCATTAAGTTAATTCCTATTTATTAAATATACTATCTATTTATCTTTATAAGAAAAGAAACATAAAACCATATAATATCAGTTTCTCTTCTAATATAATATAATATCAGTTTCTCTTCTAATATAAAAATAATTCCATAATCTCATACCATTTTTCCTTTTTCAGTCTGTCGATCTGTAACCATTTTCAATTCTTTCTTTAAATACTTTGGGGATATCTGCTGTCGCCTGATACGTTAGGACGATGATCAGTCGCCTAATCGTACCTGCTCTCTGTTTACTACTAGTAGAAGGAATGATCCAACCTGGTCATCATCCCTGGAGGAAGGCTCTCTGCTATATCCCCCTTCGGCATCTCTTGGGCCGTAATAAAATATTGAGTGCTGGACTGTGCCGAACACAGCCTCTTACGCTTGCTGTTGCAATCCCCCTTTTTATCAAATCATTATTCCATTTATAAAACACCATTCCATATTTTCCATTTTCTGTTTCCAATTCCATTCACATATATCATTTCCATTTCCATTTCCATTTCAATATATCATCATCTTTAAAATACATACATCATAATACTTTGATTATAACTCAGACATCTCCTTCGTATTTAATAAAGTCAAATATGCTCATATATACAAAATATTTCAACTATTTTAAAAGTATCAAATAATAATCAAATAATATTTATTAAATCACAAATGTTTAAAGATTATCTTTAACATAATATCATAAACCATATAACCCTAGATAACAACTGATACCATTCTCTTTCATATCCCTTTAGATCATAGAGTATATTCGCTCTTTCCATATTCATATCATATCCAATAATCTCAACAAACAGGGAATATATCCCTAACCATATCATCATATAAGATTCATATATTATCTACCAAAACCAATTTTTTTCTTTGAACATAAACAGTTTATTGAGATAAGGATAAAAGAAATCTTGCCTCGATCCCTAATTCCAAGAGGAATGATCCGGTGTTCGTCTCGAGTATCTATAGAAACGAAAAGGACCACCATCAGAATATATTTCACTTAACCACTTAACCCTTAAATATATATAATAACACCCTTGACATTGTTAACTCGAATAACTTGTAGAAGGGGGGGGGTTGAATACAAGTTATATAATCGTGTCTGATTTTTGCTTGATTAGATGAACAAGAACAAACGAATGAATCAAAATTTGTTTGTATTAAATAAATCAAATACAAACTCTACCAAAGGTGTACAATACCATTAGCAGCTGCTGACAATACAAATCTCTCTCTCTCTGTTTGTTTCAAACTCTCGAATACAAACCTAATACAGAGCTCCTAATTTTTCTTACTTGCATTCGCTCTTTTTACAATGATATAGAGAGAGTATTTATAATGCTACCTATCAACTAATAACAGAATTATAATCTATCTATGACAATGTTCTGCCGTCCAATTGATAGTTTCCATCAATAGAGAATTCGTTTCCTTCACGATATCTTCTTGCTTGTTCTCCAAAACAAAGATCCTGTTTTATAGCACTTGCCAGTTTCTGTAGCATCCATAATGACATCATCAGTAACACGACTGATATCAGGATTTCCCATTGCATCTGGATCTGATCATCCCATCAGTATTTGATCAGGATCTGACTTGTATCAGGATCTGCTCTTAGTTCCTGAAATGCAGTTTTTGACGCACTGTTCCTGACTAAACTCTACAGATTACTGTCTAACACATATATCCTATATAAAGTGCCAAATCCTTTATAAGATCAGGATATACAAGAAGTATTAACAAATTCTATTCTTAACATCACAACTCATGAATTATTCCTAACAATCTCCCCCGATTTATGCTTTAGAATCTGAAGCATAAATCTAAGTTGTAGATGTCAAAACATATAACAATACAACTAGAATAGAATTTATGAATTTAAGATCATGAAGTTAAGTACCTCCTTCTTCAGAAGTAGACATGTATCTAGTACTTAGAAGAAAGAATTCAACTATTTGATGCTTCTTTTCCTTTACCACTTCCATGATGAAATTTACCAACTCTATCACCTTTAGTTCTGCTCCCAGTCTGTTTATCTCCCTCAGTCTGCTGTTGTTGTTGTTGTTGTTGTTGTTGTCTCTGAATTGTCTTTATCTCCCCCTTTTTGACATCAGCACCATGTATTCCAAGAGATTCAGTAACAGAACAAATGAGATTCATCAGAACTGCTTGATTGTCCATAATAGTGACTTGGTTATCTTCAAGAATTTGAAGTCTCGATTGAATATCACTTTGAGATTTCTAAATGTCCTGTAGAATTTCAGAATTAACTTCAATGTTGGAAGTGCTTGTTGTATCTTCAGATTTAGATGCAGAAAGAACCTTATCTTCAATCCTTGCAGAAGAAGTTGCCTGTATAGAATGATATTCAAGTAATAATACTTGAGTAGAAGTACACACATCTTCATCTTTCTGATCTGGAGTTGAAGTATGATCATCCTGTCCTTCACCAGTATTCTGTGTACTAACATCTACAAATCCTGACTCCTCCTTAGATTGATCAGATACTGTTGATGTCTCAATTCTAGCTGATATTGGAAGTACATACAAAGGAATACTAGGATCATTAGGAATATCTTCTGGTACAGGTTGAGTAGAAGTTTGTCTTAGCCTTTCACCTCTTTTGTTGATGATTCCTGCAAGCCTTTCTTTTTGTTTCTGAGCTTTAACTTCTGGCTTTGCATTGTGATGTGCTAAGTCATTCTTCTCATACATCTTGATAAAAGAATAAGTACCAGCATCCATACCAAGATTTTCAGACCAAGATTCAGGAAAAACCTGATCCCAGAAATCAAACGATGGTGGTTTCCTAATTTTCTCTCCCTCACTATGGAGTTGATCATCCATACCCTCATTCTCACTTTGACTATCTAAAGTCAACACTCTTTCTACCTCTCTTTTTGCTTGGTCAGGAGCCAGCCTCTCTGTGTGTGGATCTATGTCCATCTTTTCAAGTGTATCACTCAAATTTGGACAAGTGCTCTCATGACCTACAGAAAAATAGGGGTTAGAAGAAGTTTTTATACCTGAACTCACATGGAGAGAGGGTTCCTCATATGGCATGGGGCTTGAGGTTTTCTCCAAGGAGTGAGCTGCTATAGTCTCTGAACCCTTACAAACATCTCCTTTCTTTCTAGAGACTACAGGCTCCAGTATACCACTTTCAGGTTTTACACTAGACTCTGATGTCTTCAGTAATACTTCATTAGACACCATAGCTAGTATGTCACCGTCTTTAAGTGTTGGTTGCTGAGACACACCCTCAAGGTGGATAGACTCTGAAAGAACAATATTGGTTTAATCTTCAGGAAAATCAATCAAAGTCATTCCTCCCATATCATAGGGTTTCTCACTTGCAATTTCAGTCATCACAGAAGACCTTCCAACATCAGCCATCACAGTTCCTGAGTCATCTAACCTCTACTAGATGGTTCTTGTGTGGCAGTGACTGTGATCTGATCTATCCTACTATTCACCACTGGTGCAATAGTATCTTCTGTTGACTGCTTCTCTCTATTAACTACCTCCTCTTGTTTACCTTGAGCTGAAGCATCTTCAACAATGACATCCTTGTCAAATAAATATGAATGAAGTGATTGAAGTGCAACATGCTTATGAAGTCCAAATTTTTTGTGCAATTCCTTTCTGACTGATACATAGAAGTACATCTTCATTAAATCAAGTCTTTGATGTAACAGTCCATATTCTCCAGGAAATGAAAGTTTAGGAACTCTTTCAATCAAAAACTCTAGAACAGGCATGGAAAGCTTCACTTTTAGAGAAATAAGTTCCATAGCCAGTCTGTATGTCAATGTAGTTTCCCATGAAGAATCAAGATCCAGATCTCTCTTGTCAGATACTGACGTGGATATAACCTTATTTGTAGAGACCTGCATAATGTTAGTTGGACTAGACACTGTGTGTGTAGGTGACAAATGAATCTTTCTCCTTGTTCTCCTAGTATAGTGAGCAACAGATTTATCTTGAGAAGACTCAAGAGGTGTAGACACAGAAGTGATCTTGGGATGAGATCCTTTTTCAATTGACACGGTCTTTTGAGAGAAAATATCCACTAACTGTTTTCCCTTTTTAAGAACTACAGCCTTTTGGGAGACTGCAGCCTGGCTGTGACTAGGTGTTCCATCTCTTTGTCCTAGCTTAGAAAGTTGAATTGCAGCCTTCAATTCTGCTCTCTCAGCAAGAGATATATTATCATCATCTTCACTAGAACTACTACTTGAAATGACAAATCTTCTCTTCCTTACAACTGATGTCTTTTGAGAAACACCAGAGGTTGGCTTCTTTGAAACAATAGGCTGTGGATCAAAATTTAGTTCTTGAATTGTTTCAGAGACTGTAATGTTTTTGGCTACTTGGGTAGACATAGGGGGGGTTCTCCTCCAATTGAGATTCCTGAGTCATTTTACCACCAAAGAAAGAAGAATTATAGATAGTTGGAAGATGAGTTCTTAGAAGTACCTGAACATGATTTGGATAGTGTAATGCAGGTATTTCATCTAGATTCTTTTCACTGTCCTTCTTTGTAATGTCAGAGAAAATTCTCTTTTGCTGTACATAAGAAGAAACACAATATTCTCTATGAAATCTAGCTTCAACATCAGGAATGAAATGGTTAATAAACAGTTGCATGAATCTGTGATAATAAACCATATTCCTGTCATGATCTCTTGACCCAAGTTTAATACACATCTGACTTAAGATAATGTGACCAAAATTAATTACTCTGTTATAAAGCAAGCCATATGCAATATGTGATGTAACAACAGTAATTTGTTGAAAAGAACTACATTTACCAGTAAAACATTTAGCAATTTGGTCAAAGAAGAAAGACCATTCTTTCCTAAGAAAGGATCTATTTAACTGTCTTATGTTATCTAGAGGTCCATTATAACCTAATGCAGATAACATAGTTCTAATATTATCATCAGATGGTGCATTCTCAAAATTCGTACTAACAGGTAAGTGAAGTACTGAATTAACAACAGATTCAGTAATATCAAATGAGTCTTGTCCTAAGTGTAGAACAATCTTACCTTATTGACTCTGAGTAGAATCAATTACCTCAGCATTCTCCCAAGCTTGTGAAACAGCTACTTGATTAATTTGTGGAGATGCTGTCAAGGCATAGCTTAATGGTCCTTTCGCCATAAAGTCCATAATTGGGTGAAAATCAGTTGACACCCCTTCCTTGTTGGTGATAGCTGCAACATGATTGTTCATCATAAAATCAAAGTCACCAAACTTGAAAGCTATTGATTTGGGTAGTCTTCTTTGAGTTGCCATTTATTTTGATCTGAAAAGAACTTGAAAAATCTTGAAATCGATTAGTGATTTTGAGAACTCGAGAGTGTTTTTGCTTTAGAGAATATGAATTTAGAGAAAGCAATTACACAATTAGAATGTCAAAAAAATTATTTTTCAAAAATCCTTCAGACCCATTATCCCACGTTGACACGTAGGTTGACAGGTGTAAGTCCCTAAAAAAATACAGTTACCCACAACTTTTGGAAAATAAAATCCAAAATTAATTTCAAGTAAATAAATCAAGGTAAAATCAAGATAAAAATCAATATTGATCAGCTTCCTTTTCCTGATGTGATCTTCTCATCAAGATAATCACACGATTCAATGTGATTTCTGAATAGAAAGAATTACTAATCCTGATGTGAATACACTTGTATTCCTGATCAATATCATCCTGATTCCAGAGACTAAATGGAGTTTCCACGTGGCATTTTCTTTTACCTGTAAAAGAAATAAATAAAATCTGAACAAAATCAATTGGTTAAATTCGTTCAATATTTCTTGAAAATACAAGAAATACAGTCACACATAATTATGACTGACTGCATTGATATCCCCCAAACGACTGTTCAGCTTCTCACGTCTTTCTATAAAAAAACCGACGTCTTATGCCATCCTCCAAAACCTTTTCATTCTTTTCTCTTTTCATCATGGCTTTCAACCCAAATCTTCATATGAACCCTAGCTTTTGGTTTATTACCACTGAGAAGTTCTTTACTCTTGATGATCAGGAGCAAGTAAACTATCTCTTAGAAGAGATGACTTTTCTCATCGAGTCAGATATGATTGGTCTTAACTCAGATGATTTCCACGAATCTCCTCTAAAACATCTACCAGTTGGATACAATCCTCCTCTAATCTCTTCATACCTTGAGGATGAAGAATTTGGCGAAAAGTCTGAGGTTGATCTTGATGGAGATGCTATTTATTTTCTTCAATAAGCATGAAGATGAGTCAGCTGCTCTCATTCAAGTCGCCCAAACAAGGAATCTAATCTTGAGATGCTCCTTGTCCTGAAGTCGATCGTTGAGGATTGAAGCAGCAACAACTTTAGACAAGAATAGAATTATCAGTAGTATTTAGACAAAAAGAAGAATTGTATTTCATTTCCATGTATGTAATGCTTTTGATTAATGAAAATACAAGTTTTCTTATTATCTACTTGTCTATCATTGTTTATTGACTGACCTGAATAATGATATAAATTATCAGAATGAATGTGATAAAACTTGCTAACATAGACTTTAACAAAACTCAGAATTGAACCACTGAATAACATGAACTTCAGAATTTGAAACAGTAAGACACACAAATTGTAACACCCCCAGATCCGGGGTCCGGGATCCGGTGGTTACGGTTACCAATTCTGTCCACAACAATTGAACTTTCCTTAACATAAAATAAATTACGTCTCTATGACCCAACACAACAATATAAAACACACCCGTTATAGTCCCAGAGATGAAATCAGAGTAACAATCAAATTTTTATTAATCACATTATGAGTTCTTACAATCCAAAAGAATTTCAATATAAATACATACTCTTTGCCATCCATTTACATAAGTCATACTAGACCATATTCTTGGTACTGAAAGAATAAATATATCCTACCAATAGCTTCTTCTTCAGCTCTGGTAGTCTCATCGTCCTCGCCCGCGTCGAGTGCGCCTTGTGCGAGTCATCTGGTCTAGCTGTTGTTGTGATATAATAATAAAGCAGGGGTGAGCAATAGCCCACCAACAATAATATATAACTGAACGATAATGTATAACAGTTCAAAAGTATCTTTCAAACCATATGCCATGCATTTACGGAAATGATGCCAGTATAATATGAACGATGAAGTTAAAAGGTAACTTAAAGTATTTGTTTGTAGAAATATCTGCTACATCAAAAGTAAGCGAGATATTCTCATTGCCATTAAAAGAGGAACTTGCATGAAAAGATTGCAATTCCAGTTATGAACACTTTTCCAGCTCTGCCAACAGTAATCATGTTGCAGGAAATAAATAAGTTTGGATGATGAACCAAAGATGGAGTATTCACCGCGCCCGCTGTTCCAATCTTGATGATCAGTCGAGATCGTACAGCTCAATTTAGATTTACTACCGGTAGAAGGAAGAACTGACGGCTTTACTTGTATACCGCCTTGCTAGCTCTCCCCGGCCAACGGTTGGGCCAAAGGGGATGGACCGGCGCTACTCGGCCTCTTACACGACTCCTAGTTCAAATAGAATTCATGATTCTGAATGTACGTTCGTCCCCCTTTCCCCAAGTATAATACTTGTTGATAAGACTCCACAAAGTAGTCGTATCTAGTTGGAAAGGAAGATTTACCAATAACTCCCAAGCTATTACTTGGTAACGGATATTAACTTGTTCCAGTAATCTTACCCCTCGAAAGATGAGAAGGTAAGCAACGACTTAATAAGTCAACAGCACCCGAGTTGCGAGTGAAGGGAATACTTTATGACCGGGAAGTCGACAAGATAAATAACATTTTTCCAAGTAAGGTTCCCTTATTATTAAGGAGATAGACTCAAAGAAAAATGATGTCTGAGAACCTTTCTTGATATAAGATTAATAAAAATATGACTCCGAAATGTTTTCTGTAATAATCGAAGAAGATAAACCTTATCGAGGTTATTCCAAGTATGGAATAAATATTCAGAGAATATTTATTGAATTAAAATATTTTACAGATCATTTAGGAATAAGAAAGAATATCTTATATCAGAGTATTTCTCAAAATAATCCCTGAAGAAATATCAGGAGAATATTTACTGAATAAATAAATATTTAAATGAGTATTCAAAACAATATTCATTAATTAATAAGACCTGAAAAGAATATTTAAGGTAATATTCATAATTAATTAGGAATTTAAATGAATATTCAAAAGTAATATTCATTTAATGAATAATATCCTAAATGAATATCAAGTAATATTCATTTAGTAATCCAAGCCTTAAGGAATATTCGAGATAATATTCGATAATTAAATCAAGCTTCATATGAATATTAAAATAATATTCATCAAGTATTTAATATCTTAAATGAATATTCAAAAGTAATATTTATTTAATATAATAATATTCTAAAAGAATATCCAAATAATATTCATTTAGTAGTCTCATCTTTAGAAGAATATTCGAAATAATAATCGATAATCAATTCGACTCTGAATGAATATTGACAAATATTATTCGTCGAATGATTACGTTCAAATAATTATTTGAAGTAATGATCATTAAATAAATAAGCTCGAACGAATATTCAAATAATATTCGTCGCCCAAATAATAGAAAATATTTACTTAAATATTTTCCTCCGAGGTAATCTCGATATATCAAGGAATATTGACTCCCGGTCTATATTTGATTAATAAGATGTATACGCCCTTCTATGAGGGTCTTACAATAACCGGCTTATAACTGATATATAACTATCTAGCTTATAAGCCAACAATAACATTCAGGGAACAAGTATATCAATTCAACTTGAAGGTAGGCATGCATGCAATGGCATATGTATATCAGCAATCATATATATATATTTATTCAATCACAACAACAGCCTAAAAGAAGGGAATTGAAACTTGCCTGGTAGTCGAGTACGGTAAGGGGTAGTGGTAGCGGGTCCCGGTTTAGCTTGGTGATCTATAAATAGCCAAGGCATTCGGGATTAATCACTTAACATATTAAAAGTTAAGTTATACTTAATTCGAAACACGTTCTCGAGTTATCTCGTTATACCCCTTTTTGTGGATTACTTTTATCACTGATCCGACCCGACATTCGTTCGTTAATACGACATGTCATTGTACTTATACTTAGGACATACTTAAGTCATATGAGTTCTAAAGTCGATCGTTACGAACCAATACTATACTCTGAGTTTTATCGCCCGTTTTCTAAGTGTTTTACCGAAGTTATAAAAGAGTCGTCTTTTAGGGGTTCGTTCGCGTTTAACCTCGACTCGAACATTTTTAATAAATCGAAAAACGATCCTTTTGACATACGGTTTTCTTTCACACCTTCCTTTTTACCTCTAGTATTTATTTACCAAGATTCGCCATGACGTTACATAGTTTACGAGGGTTCAATTACAGTTACGAACTTTCGTTTACGGATTCGAACTACTTTTAGTAATTTGGTCATAAATCCTAAACCGTAAGTCCGTTTCACGTGATCTTTATATCAAAACGAAGCTTAGAACATTACCTATCCTATCATGGCAGTTCAGGTCTCTGGACAGTAGGGGTTCAACATGGAAAATGGTATACAAAACATGGTAATGCAAAATCGGGCATTATAACGGCTATAAATCGAACGTTCCATAAATCGTAATCAACAACCCAAGCCACACCGGGCATACCAATCATCTTACATTCATAATACTAATCTCATAAGTCCAGGAACATCATATTATATCATCATATTCATCACATCTCTTAAATCAAACAAACTAACTACATAATCATGTAAACATGCTTATAACAACATTATCACCAAAATTTATCCAAAACTCCATTAAAACTCAAATCAAAGACTAGGGTTCTTGAAGTTTATACCTTCCTTGAGGTATGTATGCACTTATTAAGCCTTGTATAGTCCTTGTATAGCCTCCATGAAGCTTGGATCATCAACCAAAATCAAGATTCAAGAATTTTGTTCTTGAGGTTACTATTCATCCTCCACTTTCTTGATTTTTTTGAAAATGGAAAAGGTGGTGTTTGAGGCTAAGATTTTTAGGGTATCATTTCTATGAAATATAGGATCTATGATAAATTTTTGGAGATCAAACAATGGTGGGAGCTTGGACTTTGATTCTTGAATTATGGTTAAGGTCGAATGGAGCTTTGCAAGGGGGGAGGAGAGTTTTGCTTGGTTGGCTTGCTTTTTGGTGTTTTAATCTCATCCACTCTCATCCACTAGCAACATAATATCTTGCAAAAGTCACTTTATCAAAGTGGTGAGGTGTTGGATGATGAAATGGCAAGACATGTGTTGGTTTTATGGTGGTTAGAGCTTAACTAGGTAGTTACTTGCTAAGTACTTGTTCAATCTCTAATTGTCTAGTTACTTAGCCCACTTGGTTGCTAGATATTTATCTAGTAGCTTGCACAAGACTCTTGCTTCCTCTGCTTGTTTCTGTGTCCGGTTATTACCCGTTTCGATTGATCGTTCGTGGGAATATTTCACGGATTTCTAATTAGGGTTTACCGGGAATCCTCTTTAATATTAATACTTTCATTCTCCATCTTTCATTCTAACTTTCCAATTTATATTCCTTAAATCCATTCGTTAAATATTTAAGGCTATCAGTGTCCAGGGAACTCTCGGAGAAAATAAAAGTGCGGTTTTTCAGAATCCGACAGCTTTTACATACACTTATTTTCCCCCTGGATCACTAATATGAACTCGGAAATCCGTTCCGAATACTTCTATATAGTGTCGTCTCATATTATTATTATACTCCCACCAAAACACTATTCATTCTGTATTCTTTACCTGTTCTCTTAGGGTTGTATAATTGTCCGTATTCTCTTTCGATTGTTCCTTAACCTTTTTACGGAACTACTGGATTAATCGCTATCGATCTGGATGACATGAGAGTATTCTCTTGCTTGAATTTGCCATATCTTATTCCCTTAGAAGATAGATTATTCTTACCTATGTTGTCACCCTTTAGCATTCTTCAAGACATAGAAATAATAAAGTCGAATTCCATTCATTCTTTCCAAATATCAATTATTACATTGTAGCCATAACCACTCCTCAGTGGTTTCCTACCTTCATTCTTAAATCAAATATAATAACATCCCAAAATATCAAATCCTCAAAGTTAATATCTCAATTCTTGGATTATAATAATATTTAATCCACTGTCCGGTCAAATATTATACCAAAAAGAATTTGGAATTTCTGAATTCCGATCGTCTCTGCATTCACTTATTTACTCCGCGTATTACTAATATGACTTCGAAACATCCATATCACGTCCCGTACATAGGGTGGAGTGAAAAGTTTTCCAACTTACAAAATCACTATTCATCCACCAAATTACTATGCACGTACAGGAAACACTATGCACGTACGGGAAACACTATGCACGTACGGGAAATACTATGCACGTATGGGAAACACTATGCACGTACTCATTTCCCTTCAAGGATCCATTAGCTCCTTCCTGGATGGTAGATTATTCTTATCTAGGTCCTCAACCATCGAATTACTCTATTCTGACAATATACCAATGCATCAGGATCATTGTCCAGAGCAATATCCATTCATTACAACCATTGCTCTTTGAAACCACCATTCATTAGAGCTGGTGACCTTGTTGTCAGAATCATTGTTCCTCATTTTATCATTACTTAATAAAAAGTTTTAATTATATCCAAAATTTGGGGTTCTTACAGTCTCCCCTCCTTAAAAGGATTCCGTCCCGGAATCAGGTAGGAAGCAAAGAGTCGTTTGCCTGCCATTCACTCTTTAGCTTCCCGGTCAATTCTTAGTCGTTCTACCCTTCCTCAGCACATCTTCTAGTGCTACAATTCATACTTTATCCTTTTTCCATCAACGTTGCTACTTTTCGTACAACTCACTATCCGGGTTATACTCTTACTCAGTCTTATCCCTATTGATACCTGCAGTAACATTGGTATCACTGTCACCCTACGAATTCGGAGGTAACCTCACTCGTACTGTGCATTTCCTGATCGCTTTAATCTTCGCAATCTCGATCAATATAGAGAAGTGGAAAGATTTGTTGAGAGATCACTATGATCAATTGAACATTTGTTATATTGCATAGTTAGTACAGAAGGGGGCCAGCCTTTAGTACTTGACAAGCAATTAAACAAGTCATGGCATTCCACTTAGACTTCTATCACATAGACAGATAGTCACGTAGCAGTACCTCCCCTCCTAAAAGGGTTGTTCTTCTCAATTCATAAAGAAGATGAATAAGAGAGAAGAAGAGAAAAGAGTTTTAAAGGACTATAGAAAGCTTTCATGGTTGTAGAATATCATACTCAGAATTTACCTCTGAACTATAGAGGTTTATCAAAGAAGAAATTAATCATAATTATATCCAATACTATTTGATCGCAATCTCACGTGTCAACATATCTTGCTGCTTTGTCCATTATTCTATGGACAAATACTCTTGTTCAATCTTAGCGATACTCACATTCGGGAAATCCTTCAACCTTTCAGGTTAAATCTTAGATTTCTCACTTGACATCATTATTACTGACATCCCATATCATGTTACTAGCTTTTTCATGCTATAATATTGACACTATCAGGTTGTCATCCTGAGAATTCATTAGAAAACCCATTCATAACATTCCTTGCTTCTCGTTCCATAGTTGCTTCCCCCAGCCTTTTCTTTATCAATCACGTCCTACTTATTAGCTGCTTCTTACTCATTTCTATTATTTACTTTCACCTTCACCTCTTTATTGAGACACCTTTTTGCACTTGGTACCTCCTTATCGGTATTCCGTCTCATTTATTCTATAATCATCACGTTATTTCAATTTAAACTTTCCGAAATGAATCTGGCCCGATTCCTTTAACTTAGATTCATATAATCTACTTCTGCCAACCTTGTTTCTCATTACTTGTTCTTTTCTATCCGTGGTTTTCCACAGGTTGTCTTTCGTAAGTCAGACCAGGTCGTATATCTACATGCTCGTACTCCTATTATCTGTTGAACCTCTGCATTTTACTGGCGTAGCCTGGCCACATGAAAACCCGTTATGACCATGCTATAATTTTGGGGGGTAAGGCTGGCTCGAATACCGCCGTCCGAACACTTTAAACTCTCAAGTGGCCCAATAAGTTTTGGGCTCCACCGCCCTTCCCTCCAAGTCTCATTAATTCTTTCTACGGGAATACGTTTAGCATCACAAATTATCAACCTCATATTCTCTATCTTGTTTGTTCAGAAGTACACTAACACAAACTTGCTTGTCATTCATCAACATGCCATTTAGCTTATCAATAGCAGCACTTTCTTTATCTTTACGTTGTCATCTCCTTCCTTAGAGGAATCACCATCGCTTGTTGTTTACGTAGTGCGTTAATAGCTAACCCTACGGGTTTCAAATCCCTTAGGGAGACAAAGTAATCATTATTCCTTATCCATAAGGAACACTTCCTGAACTTGATGTAGATATAACATGAAGCAGATAGAATTGCAGAAGAGTTTCAAGCATCGCAGCTAGGTCCGGTTGATGAAACTATCACTTATGCATCTTCCATAAAAGACTGGAAACTTAACGGTTTACTTCATCAATTTTGTACCATGGTCCTGGTTTGCCTCAAAACGGGACCTTCTAAGGTACGTAATATGCTTAAGACTCCATCAGGAATCGAATCTTTACTTAAACTATTATTACTGTCAATTCTTGCACAATCATCAGAAGGAATGTAAATTCCTCCATTCCGATATGACCTTCAAGGTCTTTCCAAATATCATCCTGTTCTTCGGTATGAACATTTGTAATTATTCCTTTATACTTAGACTGTCGGCCACCTCATTGGCCTTTCCAGATAATAATAATTTCTGGTAATCCTTGTTCTCTGGATATATTCCAATTCAAACATTTCTACCTCATTCCCATGATTGTTGGTTTAAAGCATTCTCCCTTAAGCTCTGCTGAAGGAGAAAATATAACTATCAGTCATTTCCATAAGTCATTGCTTCCACCTACCAGTGGGAACTTTATCACGTTTATTCCCAATCCTACTTAGGATACTTCTTTTCTTAGTTCTTTCTTTATCTTAGGATAATCTCAACCTTCATAGGTTCAACCTATACTTCCTCAGGGTTCCATACATGCCTCATCTGGCATTATTGTTACGATGTCATACATTCCTTACCAAACTTCCATTTTTGAAGTTCGGAATATTACCTTTTTCCTTGTAAGGTTTCATAGGCCATCTTTATCATTCCTCCGGTATTTTCTAGGTACCGGGTATATCAAAATGTCATTGATCAATACTCTAATAATTCTATCCATGTTCTTTCCAGAACCCTTTTTAATAATCCTTACCGGTCATTGTTGCCTTAGCAAGTCCAGCTCATATCATCTGAAGTCATAATGTTGTTATTAGGGTTAATGCCACCCCTTGTGCATTCCCTAGGGTTTGTCTTAATTTATGGATATCCTATCCTTAATTCAACTGCCAAGGAATTCTTGTATCTTATAATTGGAAATCAGATCATGTATCCTTAATAAAGGTCTCTTTTCAATCATTCTCATTTGATAATCGATCGGTGGTTTAATGCCACCCTCTTCTTTCAGATAGTTGTCAGCCTATTTGGCCTCAGACAAAATTCCTACAGCATACTGTTCAATTTCTGACCTTTTCTATACCCTCTTCATATACCTTCATTGTTTACTTTCCTCCGTCATAATATATTCATGGTATTCATGATACCCTAACATCATACATCTCAAGTCACTATACTTCCATTTTACTCGAAATCTTGGACAACCATATACACATGAGTCACTTTAGTACGGGTGACCCCATCCCAAAAAGGTCTAGTGAATTCCCAATCAAAACATGGGTTGTTCGGCAGAAGATTCAAACGATCTCATTAATGTTTCCTTTATATCAGAAGCCCTTGCAGTCGGTGCTTTCTTAGAAGCAACCCTGCTTTGTCTTTTCATTGCTGGTCTAGTCACTTTATAATCCGTTGTGACTTGGCCTCAACTGGCCACACATAAAAATATATGATTTTAGGGGTTGGCTAATAGCATTACTTTTCTAGCAATTGCCGGCATAGTGCCTTCTTCTTTGATACCTTTCTACCTTTCCAAAACTTTACTCCATATAAGTCTTAATCAGCTACTCGGCACCGTCTCCGGTCACCTTTCCTCCACTTTTATCTTTTCAACTATTCTTATCAATCCTGCGTGCCACACAAGCTTACCATTCCTGGCATAACAGCCTTTTCATTTAAGTCAATCCTGGAATTTCTCAGTCCGGCTGGTTTCTTACTTACATTTCCTATTTTCGTCCAATCTCACTTCATCATTTTATCACTACCGTCGATTGTAATGCTCAGGGTCCGTTTACTAACCCATTTTACAGCATCCTTACCCAAATCACAGGGTTTGCTCCAATTTTTACTCTCTTCTGTGACATTCTCTGATAATCAGAAAGACAAGGTTTGCCAAAATTCACCGAATTCCTTTCCAGACTCAGGGAAATTTTGATCAATCTACCCACCTACTAGTAACACTAAGGAGACCAGTTTCGAAACCTGAAGAATAGTTCTATGAACCTCCAAGCAGGTGGAATCATAAGCAGTCATAGTTAACGAAATAATCATCATCGGATTGGAAGTTTACCCACTGGAGAGGAATCAAATATATCCATCCCTTAGAAGGGAATCAATAGTCTCAAACTGAAACCTGTCACAACGTCCTGATATTCAATACTACCAAATGTCGGTCTACCTAACCCTTTATGCGAAGCGTCATTGGAAGCACAAAGTCTCCTTTTTCCATTAAGCAATGCCAGCTCTTGGTCATTACCAATTTCACCTTTTAGCTCCAGGAAGATTTTCTCACATTTTTCTCTTTAACTGCTGATCGTATTACTTGATCTATTATAATTCCGTGTCGGAGTAAACTTAAGGTAACTACTATAATCCATTCAAAGAGAAGAAGGAATTTAATATTCCTCTGAATCACATGCATCTAACGTTTCTGGTTCATCATTTAACTGAGTTGAATTAACCCTATACTTAGTCTCTGACAATAGTCTCATTACAAGTTCATCTTGACTCACTGGTCTTATCTCCCGGTAGGTTCTGAGATCATTGTCTTGCTTACTACTTCCTTATATAACTTTATCCAATCATGCTGTCACTTCCCAATGTTTTCACTTTCTAACTGATTCATTCATAAAATGGACATTTTCCTGAATAAAACAACTTCATCAACCTCAATTTGGTTCCATAAATTACAACCTATGACATTTGCCTTCTCATGGCAAATTATTACTGACAATATTCATACTTATTCATTTATCAAATGATATGGCACTTACTGCCTCTTCTCAACTATTCCTAGGGACTCTGCTCCTCGCCTTATATCGATGTCTTTGATAATCATACATCCCTCTAGCACTCTTTTCGTTAATATGAAAGTCTCTAATGATTCTCATCTATTCCCGTATAAGATCTCAAGTAATTCTTCCAATCCGTCTTACTTGCTGGTACTACCTCCAATAGTCCAGCCACGAATCCAACATGAATCTTCAGTTCTCTTGCGAATAGCTTAGTTCTTTATGCCCACTTTTCTGAGCACCATACCTTAATCATCACAGTCTTTCTGGCTGCAACCCTCATTCCTCAAGGGTAAGCTCCTTATCTTAACAGGATTTTCCTTATCTGCTGGAACCTCTTCCGGGTCTCCAGTAGGGTACTCCATCGAATTTACCCGCTGATTTTCAGCATATAAAGCATCATCGCGCTGCTGCTCGTATGCCTCAAGGTCTGTCACCTTACTCGTCGATACGATATCGAGCTAAGTTACTATCATGATACTTAAGAGTTCCCATAAGGGTTTTATACGTCATCACTACCTTAAGTAGTCCGACTATGAACTTGGCAAGAGTTCTTATTATCTTAGTGAATTTATTGTTTTAACGTCGCCTCATCTCTGGGGTTTATACCGTACGCTCTGATACCACTTCTGTAACACCCCCAGATCCGGGGTCCGGGATCCGGTGGTTACGGTTACCAATTCTGTCCACAACAATTGAACTTTCCTTAACATAAAATAAATTACGTCTCTATGACCCAACACAACAATATAAAACACACCCGTTATAGTCCCAGAGATGAAATCAGAGTAACAATCAAATTTTTATTAATCACATTATGAGTTCTTACAATCCAAAAGAATTTCAATATAAATACATACTCTTTGCCATCCATTTACATAAGTCATACTAGACCATATTCTTGGTACTGAAAGAATAAATATATCCTACCAATAGCTTCTTCTTCAGCTCTGGTAGTCTCATCGTCCTCGCCCGCGTCGAGTGCGCCTTGTGCGAGTCATCTGGTCTAGCTGTTGTTGTGATATAATAATAAAGCAAGGGTGAGCAATAGCCCACCAACAATAATATATAACTGAACGATAATGTATAACAGTTCAAAAGTATCTTTCAAACCATATGCCATGCATTTACGGAAATGATGCCAGTATAATATGAACGATGAAGTTAAAAGGAAACTTAAAGTATTTGTTTGTAGAAATATCTGCTACATCAAAAGTAAGCGAGATATTCTCATTGCCATTAAAAGAGGAACTTGCATGAAAAGATTTCAATTCCAGTTATGAACACTTTTCCAGCTCTGCCAACAGTAATCATGTTGCAGGAAATAAATAAGTTTGGATGATGAACCAAAGATGGAGTATTCACCGCGCCCGCTGTTCTAATCTTGATGATCAGTCGAGATCGTACAGCTCAATTTAGATTTACTACCGGTAGAAGGAAGAACTGACGGCTTTACTTGTATACCGCCTTGCTAGCTCTCCCCGGCCAACGGTTGGGCCAAAGGGGATGGACCGGCGCTACTCGGCCTCTTACACGACTCCTAGTTCAAATAGAATTCATGATTCTGAATGTACGTTCGTCCCCCTTTCCCCAAGTATAATACTTGTTGATAAGACTCCACAAAGTAGTCGTATCTAGTTGGAAAGGAAGATTTACCAATAACTCCCAAGCTATTACTTGGTAACGGATATTAACTTGTTCCAGTAATCTTACCCCTCGAAAGATGAGAAGGTAAGCAACGACTTAATAAGTCAACAGCACCCGAGTTGCGAGTGAAGGGAATACTTTATGACCGGGAAGTCGACAAGATAAATAACATTTTTCCAAGTAAGGTTCCCTTATTACTAAGGAGATAGACTCAAAGAAGAATGATGTCTGAGAACCTTTCTTGATATAAGATTAATAAAAATATGACTCCGAAATGTTTTCTGTAATAATCGAAGAAGATAAACCTTATCGAGGTTATTCCAAATATGGAATAAATATTCAGAGAATATTTATTGAATTAAAATATTTTACAGATCATTTAGGAATAAGAAAGAATATCTTATATCAGAGTATTTCTCAAAATAATCCCTGAAGAAATATCAGGAGAATATTTACTGAATAAATAAATATTTAAATGAGTATTCAAAACAATATTCATTAATTAATAAGACCTGAAAAGAATATTTAAGGTAATATTCATAATTAATTAGGAATTTTAATGAATATTCAAAAGTAATATTCATTTAATGAATAATATCCTAAATGAATATCAAGTAATATTCATTTAGTAATCCAAGCCTTAAGGAATATTCGAGATAATATTCGATAATTAAATCAAGCTTCAGATGAATATTAAAATAATATTCATCAAGTATTTAATATCTTAAATGAATATTCAAAAGTAATATTTATTTAATATAATAATATTCTAAAAGAATATCCAAATAATATTCATTTAGTAGTCTCATCTTTAGAAGAATATTCGAAATAATAATCGATAATCAATTCGACTCTGAATGAATATTGACAAATATTATTCGTCGAATGATTACGTTCAAATAATTATTTGAAGTAAGGATCATTAAATAAATAAGCTCGAACGAATATTCAAATAATATTCGTCGCCCAAATAATAGAAAATATTTACTTAAATATTTTCCTCCGAGGTAATCTCGATATATCAAGGAATATTGACTCCCGGTCTATATTTGATTAATAAGATGTATACGCCCTTCTATGAGGGTCTTACAATAACCGGCTTATAACTGATATATAACTATCTAGCTTATAAGCCAACAATAACATTCAGGGAACAAGTATATCAATTCAACTTGAAGGTAGGCATGCATGCAATGGCATATGTATATCAGCAATCATATATATATATTTATTCAATCACAACAACAGCCTAAAAGAAGGGAATTGAAACTTGCCTGGTAGTCGAGTACGGTAAGGGGTAGTGGTAGCGGGTCCCGGTTTAGCTTGGTGATCTATAAATAGCCAAGGCATTCGGGATTAATCACTTAACATATTAAAAGTTAAGTTATACTTAATTCGAAACACGTTCTCGAGTTATCTCGTTATACCCCTTTTTGTGGATTACTTTTATCACTGATCCGACCCGACATTCGTTCGTTAATACGACATGTCATTGTACTTATACTTAGGACATACTTAAGTCATATGAGTTCTAAAGTCGATCGTTACGAACCAATACTATACTCTGAGTTTTATCGCCCGTTTTCTAAGTGTTTTACCGAAGTTATAAAAGAGTCGTCTTTTAGGGGTTCGTTCGCGTTTAACCTCGACTCGAACATTTTTAATAAATCGAAAAACGATCCTTTTGACATACGGTTTTCTTTCACACCTTCCTTTTTACCTCTAGTATTTATTTACCAAGATTCGCCATGACGTTACATAGTTTACGAGGGTTCAATTACAGTTACGAACTTTCGTTTACGGATTCGAACTACTTTTAGTAATTTGGTCATAAATCCTAAACCGTAAGTCCGTTTCACGTGATCTTTATATCAAAACGAAGCTTAGAACATTACCTATCCTATCATGGCAGTTCAGGTCTCTGGACAGTAGGGGTTCAACATGGAAAATGGTATACAAAACATGGTAATGCAAAATCGGGCATTATAACGGCTATAAATCGAACGTTCCATAAATCGTAATCAACAACCCAAGCCACACCGGGCATACCAATCATCTTACATTCATAATACTAATCTCATAAGTCCAGGAACATCATATTATATCATCATATTCATCACATCTCTTAAATCAAACAAACTAACTACATAATCATGTAAACATGCTTATAACAACATTATCACCAAAATTTATCCAAAACTCCATTAAAACTCAAATCAAAGACTAGGGTTCTTGAAGTTTATACCTTCCTTGAGGTATGTATGCACTTATTAAGCCTTGTATAGTCCTTGTATAGCCTCCATGAAGCTTGGATCATCAACCAAAATCAAGATTCAAGAATTTTGTTCTTGAGGTTACTATTCATCCTCCACTTTCTTGATTTTTTTGAAAATGGAAAAGGTGGTGTTTGAGGCTAAGATTTTTAGGGTATCATTTCTATGAAATATAGGATCTATGATAAATTTTTGGAGATCAAACAATGGTGGGAGCTTGGACTTTGATTCTTGAATTATGGTTAAGGTCGAATGGAGCTTTGCAAGGGGGGAGGAGAGTTTTGCTTGGTTGGCTTGCTTTTTGGTGTTTTAATCTCATCCACTCTCATCCACTAGCAACATAATATCTTGCAAAAGTCACTTTATCAAAGTGGTGAGGTGTTGGATGATGAAATGGCAAGACATGTGTTGGTTTTATGGTGGTTAGAGCTTAACTAGGTAGTTACTTGCTAAGTACTTGTTCAATCTCTAATTGTCTAGTTACTTAGCCCACTTGGTTGCTAGATATTTATCTAGTAGCTTGCACAAGACTCTTGCTTCCTCTGCTTGTTTCTGTGTCCGGTTATTACCCGTTTCGATTGATCGTTCGTGGGAATATTTCACGGATTTCTAATTAGGGTTTACCGGGAATCCTCTTTAATATTAATACTTTCATTCTCCATCTTTCATTCTAACTTTCCAATTTATATTCCTTAAATCCATTCGTTAAATACTTAAGGCTATCAGTGTCCAGGGAACTCTCGGAGAAAATAAAAGTGCGGTTTTTCAGAATCCGACAGCTTTTACATACACTTATTTTCCCCCTGGATCACTAATATGAACTCGGAAATCCGTTCCGAATACTTCTATATAGTGTCGTCTCATATTATTATATACTCCCACCAAAACACTATTCATTCTGTATTCTTTACCTGTTCTCTTAGGGTTGTATAATTGTCCGTATTCTCTTTCGATTGTTCCTTAACCTTTTTACGGAACTACTGGATTAATCGCTATCGATCTGGATGACATGAGAGTATTCTCTTGCTTGAATTTGCCATATCTTATTCCCTTAGAAGATAGATTATTCTTACCTATGTTGTCACCCTTTAGCATTCTTCAAGACATAGAAATAATAAAGTCGAATTTCATTCATTCTTTCCAAATATCAATTATTACATTGTAGCCATAACCACTCCTCAGTGGTTTCCTACCTTCATTCTTAAATCAAATATAATAACATCCCAAAATATCAAATCCTCAAAGTTAATATCTCAATTCTTGGATTATAATAATATTTAATCCACTGTCCGGTCAAATATTATACCAAAAAGAATTTGGAATTTCTGAATTCCGATCGTCTCTGCATTCACTTATTTACTCCGCGTATTACTAATATGACTTCGAAACATCCATATCACGTCCCGTACATAGGGTGGAGTGAAAAGTTTTCCAACTTACAAAATCACTATTCATCCACCAAATTACTATGCACGTACAGGAAACACTATGCACGTACGGGAAACACTATGCACGTACGGGAAATACTATGCACGTATGGGAAACACTATGCACGTACTCATTTCCCTTCAAGGATCCATTAGCTCCTTCCTGGATGGTAGATTATTCTTATCTAGGTCCTCAACCATCGAATTACTTTATTCTGACAATATACCAATGCATCAGGATCATTGTCCAGAGCAATATCCATTCATTACAACCATTGCTCTTTGAAACCACCATTCATTAGAGCTGGTGACCTTGTTGTCGGAATCATTGTTCCTCATTTTATCATTACTTAATAAAAAGTTTTAATTATATCCAAAATTTAGTCCATAGAGTGCCTTGTCAAGTTTGTAGACATGATTTGGAAACTTTGGATCAACAAAACCAGGTGGTTGCTCCACATATACTTCCTCATCAAGCTTGCCATTAAGAAAAGCACTCTTTACATCCATCTGGTATACCTTGAATTTTGAATGAGCTGCAAATGCTAGAAACATTCTGATTGCTTCCAATCTTGCTACAGGTGCAAAGGTTTCATCATAGTCAATTCCTTCTTCCTCAGAATAACCCTTGGCCACCAGTCTTGCTTTGTTTCTTACAATCATACTAGATTCATCTAGCTTGTTTCTGGAAACCCATTTAGCACCAACAATAGATCTATCTTTAGGTCTTGGTTCCAGTTTCCAAACTTTGTTCCTCCCAAACTCATTCAATTCTTCCTGCATTGCTATTACCCAATCAGGATCCTTTAAGGCTTCTTCAACCTTCTTAGGTTCATTCTTTGAGAGAAAACAAATGTACAAGCATTCATTTTGAATTGATCTTCTAGTTCGAACACCACTATTTGGATCACCAATTATCAAATCCTTAGTATGATCTCTTGTCCATTTTCTAACAGGTGGTAGATTGCTCCTGCTAGACTCTCCCTCTAAGTTAGTGGTATTTCTTGTAGAAGATTGTTCATTTCCTTCAAAAGCTCCCCCTTGATCAGTAGAATCAGTGGATTCAATACTGCTTCTAGTTTCTGATCTTCCTTCATTAGACTCTGAAGGATCAGTTCCTGATGAAGTAGACTCTGAAAGACTAGTCTGATCCTGACCAGTACTGTGTTCTCCTTGATTGAATTGCTCCCCCTCAACAGTAGCATTCCTTTGAGAAGCAATAGAGATTTCCTCTAGAGAACCTTCATCATCACTGGAGAGAATCTCAGAATACTTAAGATTTTCAAATTCCAGATTGTCATGGCTTTCATCAGTTTGCAAAATTCCAAACTTCTTATCATCAAATGCAACATGAATTGATTCCATAACAATGTGAGTTCTGAGATTGTATACTTTGAAGGCCTTTGATGCTGAATATCCTAGAAAGATTGCTTCATCCGATTTGGCTTCAAATTTTCCAAGTTGTTCTGGATGAACTTTCAGGACATAGCATTTGCATCCAAAGATGTGAAAGTATTTCACACTTGGTTTCTTTCCTTTGATCATCTCATAGGGAGTCTTACCATGAGCATTTACCAAGGTACAGTTTTGAGTGAAACATGTAGTGTTGATAGCTTCTGCCTAGAAATAGGTTGGAAGCTTTGCATCTGCAAGCATGGTTCTTGCTGCCTCTATGAGAGTTCTGTTCTTTCTTTCTGCTACACCATTCTGTTGAGGTGTTCCAGGTGCAGAAAACTTTTCAGTAATTCCATTGTCTGCACAATACTCCTCCATTGTAGAATTCTTAAATTCTGTACCATTGTCACTTCTGAGCACTTTGACCTTGTACTCAGAGCTATTTTGAATATTCTTGACAAGTTCAATGGTTTGCTGAGGAGCTTCATCCTTGTTGTGTAGAAAGAATACCCATGTGAACCTTGTGTAATCATCCACTATAACTAGAGCATATCTTTTCTTGTTGATAGACATAATGTTTACTGGACCAAATAAATCAAGATGAAGCATGTGAAATGGTTCAGTAATTGAATTTTCTATCTTGCTCCTGAAAGTGGTTCTTCTTTGTTTTCCAAGCAGACAAGCATCACAAAGTCCATCTTGGACATAATTTGCCTGAGGTAGGCCTCTCACCAGATGGTGCTTAACAAGTTGATTAAGCTTCTTGAAATTGAGATGTGAGAGCTTCTTGTGCCAGTTCCAGCTTTCATCATTTGATACCTTGCTGTAAAGACATCTGAAAGTTCTTTTAGATGTGTCACTCAAGCTAGCTTCATATATGTTACCATGTCTCTGACCAGTCAGAACAATGTCTCCATTCTTCATATTCAAGATTTTGCATCCTTCACTATCGAAGATTGATTGGTAACCCTTATCACCCAGTTGACTTATGCTCAAAAGTGTGTGTTTCAAGCCTTCAACCAGTGCTACGTTTTCTATGATGACATTCCCCAAAATAATTGAGCCATATCCCAGATTTTCTCCTTTGTTGCCATCTCCAAAGGATATTACTTGGCCAGCTTTCCTCTCAAACTTTGTAAACAGGGACTTCTTTCCAGTCATATGTCCAGAGCATCCACTGTCCAAGATAATTGAATGCTTCTTTCCAGTGCCTTGCAAACAAAAAGTAGCTAGTTAGAATTTTTTAGGACCCAACTTTGATTGGATCCTTTCTTACTAACTTTTGTACCAACAGGCTTTGAAGATTTTCCTTTTGATTTACCTGTTGCAGAGTTAACCTTAGACTCTGATTTCACAAACTGTTTGTGACTAGGAGTTTCAGATTTCAGAGAATAATAGTCATAATACAGTTCATGATATTCCTTACACATATAAATGGAATGAAGTAAACTACCACAATGATAACAGGGTTCTTGTGGTTGGTATTGAATTCTCTGAGTCTTGGGGAATCTGGACTCAATTTTCCAAGAAGGTTTTTGATTGCAGTCTAGGGCCAAATGATTATGATTTTCACATTTATAGCATTTCTTCCTAGGTGCATCAGGTACATTCTTGTAATTATTCTCTTTGTTAATACCTTCTTTTCCATTCCTATTTCTTCTGATCTTGCTAGACTCTGAAATACTTTCAAGTCTCTGTTTCAACTGAGACTTAGACAGAAAACCTATGTTGACATTCTTAGGTTTTTCTAACACTCTCTCATCTGAATTGCTATTGTTAATTCTTTTGTGCACAACTGGGGTACCTTTAGAATCAACAAATTTAACATGTTTAGGTTCATAAACTATCTTCTTACCTTCAGACTTAAATGTGCTAGCATCAATTTTACTATCATCATTGACAATAGCTACAGTATCTTCTTGCCTAGCCTTATCAAAACCTAAACCATTAACTTTACCAAGAATTTGATTTTCAATGATTTCTTGAGTCTTTTTACCAGAATTGTTAATGGTTTTAATCACATCTCTCTCTTCCTCTAGTTCTTTTCTGACATAGTCATAAGCCTCAAGGATAACACCATAATCATGCTTAGCTTTATTAGAACTTAACCTATATTCTTCCATTTGATTTAACTCAGATTCAAGAAAATTATTTCTACTAACTAATTCATCATTCTTAGCCTTAAGTTCATCTTTTTCACTAGCAAGAATTTTGAAATTAGTCATAAAATTCTTAAACTCAACATGAATAGATCTAATATCATCAGAATCTAAGCTATCAAATGAATCAAGAGAGTAAAGTGATACCTTAACAGAAGATCAAGAAGTTTTCTTTGGAGATCCAGGCTTGTCTGAAGCACTTTCCATCAATGCAATGTTGTCATAATCCAATTCATCTTCAGAATCACTGGAGTCTGCCCAATCCTTCTGTGTGACCATGAGTGCATTACCCTTCCCTGAATTTCTATGCTTCTTGCACTCACTAGCAAAGTGTCCAAGCTCACTGCAGTTAAAGCAATTGATCTTGGCTTTATCAAGCTTGATAATTGTACTCTTGCCTTTGTCACTCTTCTTCTCCTCTTTCTTCTGAAAAGATCCTTTGCTAAATCTTCTCTTGCTGAATCTTCCTTTCTTGAAAGCTTTAGCAAACATGGCAAAGAGTTCTTGCATCTTTGATTCAGAATCATTATCTTCAGAGTCTACATCTGCAGTCTCTGACTCAGAACTTTCTTTGCTCTTCTTCTTCCTCAAGTCTCTTTCAGTAGATTCAGACTTTTCTTCTGGAAGCTTCTTTGATTCAGATTAAGCAGTGAGTGCAACAGTTTTCATCTTTCCTTCACTCCTGCTCTTTTTCTGCTGCCTGTCAAGTTCATAAGCTCTCAATTTTCCATAAACTGCTTCTAATGATATTTCATCCAGATCATTCGCTTCCTCAATTGTAGATATCTTCTCATTGTAGAAATTAGGAAGAGCTTTCATGAACTTAGTATTCCTATCCTCCAAGTCATAATATTTACCATGCATGGCCATCTCATTGATGAGCTTAGTAAACCTATCAAAGGTGTCAGTAAGTGACTCACCAGACTTGGATTCAAAGTACTCATACTGTTGTATGAGAAGTGTCCTCATATTCTTTCTGACAGTTTTTGTTCCTTCACAGTGAACCTTTAGATTGTCCCATATCTCCTTAGCAGTTTTACAAGAGAGAACATAGTTAGTGAGAACAGAATCAAGACTGTTGAATAGTATGTTTCTCACTTTAGCATCCTTAAGAACGTTCTCCTTTTCCTTATCTATCCATTCAGATTTAGGCTTCTCTGCTTTATGTTCTGGAACAACTTTTCCTTCGACAGTTGCTTGAGGAACAAGCCTTGTTGGAACGAAAGGCCCATCTCTGATTCTGTCAAGATAATTAGGATCTGTTGCTTCCAGGTGATGCAACATCTTCACTTCCCATAGAGTATATTCGTTTCTCTTGAGCATAGGGATTTTAGTATTATCATCCTTGTAACCAGACATGATTGCAGATCTTTATGATTATTCGAAATCAACCTGCTCTGATACCAATTGTTAACTTGAATAACTTGTAGAAGGGGGGGTTGAATACAAGTTATATAATCGTGTCTGATTTTTGCTTGATTAGATGAACAAGAACAAATGAATGAATCAAACTTTGTTTGTATTAAATAAATCAAATACAAACTCTACCAAAGGTGTACAATACCTTTAGCATCTGCTGACAATACAAATCTCTCTCTCTGTTTGTTTCGAACTCTCGAATACAAACCTAATACAGAGCTCCTAATTTTTCTTACTTGCATTCGCTCTTTTTACAATGATATAGAGAGAGTATTTATAATGCTACCTATCAACTAATAACAGAATTATAATCTATCTATGACAATGTTCTGCAGTCCAATTGATAGTTTCCATCAATAGAGAATTCGTTTCCTTCACGATATCTTCTTGCTTGTTCTCCAAAACAAAGATCCTGTTTTATAGCACTTTCCAGTTTCTGTAGCATCCATAATGACATCATCAGTAACACGACTGATATCAGGATTTCCCATTGCATCAGGATCTGATCATCCCATCAGTATTTGATCAGGATCTGACTTGCTGTATCAGGATATGATCTTAGTTCCTGAAATGCAGTTTTTGACGCACTATTCATGACTAAACTCTACAGATTACTGTCTAACACATATATCCTATACAAAGTGCTAAATCCTTTATAAGATCAGGATATACAAGAAGTATTAGCAAATTCTATTCTTAACATCACAACTCATGAATTATTCCCAACAGACACATAATATAAGTTTAACATACTATTTATAGACCAAAAGTTCCAAGGACTTATCCATTATTAGATTCCATAAAAGTTTCAGTGTTTTTCACCATTTCCTTATTAACCACACATGACTGTAAAATTTCTCATAAATTATCAATTTTGAATTTTGACACAAGATCAGTGGGGTTTGACTCTCTTATTGTCTCAAAATTTCATAACTTTTAAAGATGTTGAAGTATGGTAATTATAGCCTCAAAGTTGACACAATTGCATTTTCTCGGTTTCCGAACGACTTTCACTAAAACTCACTTTTCTCCTAAACCGTTCATTGAATTTTGACGTAATTTATATCAAAACGATCTATGAACTAAGCTCTATCCTCTCATGGTAAGTTAGAACCCTGGACAGAACCCTAACCATACGAGTATGGTTGTCAAAAACAGGGCATCTTTTGGTTTAACGAAAATCGGGCATTATAACGGCTATATTTTCATACTTTCCATAATATAACTCCTCCAAATCCAACATCTAACACATATACCAAACCCTACACCATGTGTTCATCATACCAACCATGGTTACAAGCACTCACAACCTCTCCATGATCCATCAAAACACTTATAAACATTTATGTAACCATGATTTCATATTTTACACTAACTTATTCCAAAACCAACCATAAACTCAAGATTCAAGCTAGGGTTTCAAGTATTACGCCTTTCTTGGAGTGTGTACAAGCCTTAATACACCTTGTATAACCTTTTATATCACCTTAGTATAGCTTAGATCTTCCAAAGAAACCAAGAAAACTAAAGTTAGTTTCTAAGATTTACTATTCATCATCAATCTTCTAAAATTCATAACAAATCGAAAAATAAGAGTTTAGCTCTCAAATTTTTACCACATCTTGGCCTCTTCATAAGCTTTGATTTGAGATATAGATCACCAAAAACAAAGCTTCCTAGCTATGATTTTGATCCCGTTTTTCCCACTGGACAGAAGCTATAAAGGACTAGGCAGGTTCGGTTCTTCAACTTGGGGAAAGGATTTGACTAGGCTACACTACTTTGTTGGCCATGAAGTTTTGAGCGCATGATACTCATGGAGTGGAGAAGCTATGTTTAAAATTTGGTGATTTTATCATGGATAGAAATGGAGATATGAATTTTTCTTTCCTTCTTGTTCTTGCTGGGCAGTTTGGAAGAGCTTGATGTTTTCTTTGTTTTCTCTCTTGGATAATGACTTGTGTGAGTTGTTTCTATCCATTTAACATCAGATCTTATCTCTTAATTAAGTGGGTTTGAAGTCCACCAATGAAATCAAGACATGTGGGTGTGTTTGAATGAGTTATCCACTTGCTTTGGTAAGTTACATGCATATCCTTGCCTTTAATCTCTTATTTCCCTTATAGCCTTGCCCCTTCACTAATTCCATGAGCCATACTATTTAATCACTTGCATTTGCAGCTCCTTGGAGCCTCTTGGACCTGCATGGCTTAGGTTTTGGGCCTTAGGGCTTTTGAGTTGGGCTTTGGACAAAGTTCTCTCGTCGTTTGATTCATCGATTGAATTCTGTGATCGTTCCAATGGTGTCTCCTTTGTAAATCTCTTGAATATATTTTATCCTTTCCCACATCATATATTAATGTGTTAGGGTGGTTCAAATCCCCAAGTAGATATTAAATCCAATATCCTTGGTATATTCTCTTTATTTCAGAATTTGCTCTCCCGATTTCTCAAGCGTTCTCAAACTAGTTGCATTCTCTTTGCTCTAGGATTATATTCTTAATCCTCTTTCCCTCTCATAATATATCCTCCCTTGGACTTCTAATATTTATTATCCTTAACCCATGATTCATTCACTTGATCGCTTAATCTCGTTATAAAGTCTCAGCGGTTTCTAAAACGTTCGTTCTAAATTATCTAATCAAATATAATAAAATTCCAAAATATTAAATTCTCAATTCCTCAAATTTAATATCTCATTTCCAAGTGATTCTAAATTGCTTAACAATCTAAATTCCTCTGGAATTCCCTTGACTTAATAATCCCCTGGTTTAACCTAATTTCACAAGTTCCTCAAAGTATACACCCTTTTCATATTCCATACTATTTAATATCCAATACAATAGTGCTCAATTGAAATCAAGCATCTTAAAAATCTATACTCAGGAATTTCTGAAATCCGTCATCGTTTCGAGTGACTCATTTTTATAGTACAACAATAATATGGCTTCCAATTATTCATTTTCCATTTCGAATATAGGATACTTACATACCATTTCCCTAAATCCTCAAAATTACTATTTATTCAGGTACTGTAGCATTCTAAAAGTTAGGGTTATTAAAACTCAGCACTTGAAGCCATAATATTACCGAGTCTATACTATGCCTGAGTCTCTGCAGCTATACTATCACCGAAGGAAAGCTATACTATTATAAGGGAATGAGTTCATTATTCCTGAAGAAGCCATTCTATTTCTGGGTGATAAAAAGATGTCTGAAGAGTCAGTAGCTCGTGGATATAAAAGAAAAGACACAGACACAACAAGTAGATACACGAGTACAAGATATTAAAGACATACAGAAGCTCTCAAACTCTCTCATCTTTATATTACTGACGAAGCTTTTAATTTTCACAATAAATTCAGTTCAAGCCCCTTATAATATTCTATCCACTGGAACTTGTTTATTGATCACTCTTGTACTACAAGCAAATTAAGTTTCCTAGTTTTTATCTCGATTTTTATTAACTAAATTAGAAAAGTTCATGTCGAATTTTCTAATTAGTTTTTATTAACGTGGTAACACTCTGTACTGATTTTGTAACAACCATCAAGTTTAATATATCGTTATACTGAACTTGAATTTTGTTTCAATTAATTCCGCACAAATTTGTCTAAAACTAAATTTTATTTAACGGACAAATTTCGAGAAAAAGGTATAGATTGTATTCAACCCCCCCCCCTTCTACAATCTTAACGGACCTAACAATTAGTATCCGAGCCGTTTGATTTACGTACAAATCAAGATCCTATCCTTACTCAATTAAAAATCAAGCTCGAATTTTAACTCACTTAAAAATTCATCATGACTTCTAAAGCCATTGTTAAGATACCTATCTTTGACAAAGATAATTATGATATGTGAAAAAATAAAATGGAGTTGTTTCTAGATGTTACAAATTCCAAATATTTGGGTGTGTTGAAAAAAGGACCTAAAATTCCTATGGTCTATGAAGCTGAAGTTGTTGTTAATAATGTGGTTGTAACTCCTGGTAGAGCCTATGAAAAGAACCCTGCTTTGTATACCCCAGATGACAAGGAGGATATTGGACTGGATAAGAACTTAAGACTCATCCTAATAGATTCCCTGGATGCTGTGATGTATAGCCATGTGATGAATTGTAAAATTGCTCAACACATGTGGGAAACTATTGAGACCATTAATGAAGGAACGGATGAAGTCAGAGAGAACAGACTTGAGATTCTAACCTCTGAATACGAACAATTTAGATCTGGCCCTAATGAAGGCATTTAAGAAGTGTTTGAAAGGTATAATAAAATAATCAACAACTTGCAAATCCATGGCAAGCACTATACACAGAAGGAGATCAATCGGAAGTTCTTACTGACTATGCCTACTCACCTGGAACATAGAATCACTGCAATTAGAGAATCCAGAGATCTGAATGAAACCTCTCTTGAAAGACTCTTTGGTGTTCTGAAAACCTATGAACTGGAACAAGCTCAACAGAAAGAAATTTATGGTAAAGGTAGAGTTGCAAATACATCTACAGCTTTAGTGGTTGAGTCTCCAAAGGAAGTGGAAGCCAAGGTTGTTCGACCTTGTAGCTCAGACAAGGAGCAGACTGAAGTGGAACAGGGTCAGACACCAGTTACTCAGGATGGAAGTGAGTTTTACTCATTAGAAGAATTGGATCAATTGAAGGATGAATCCATGGCACTAATGGTGAGGCAATTTGGTAATTTTAGATTTAGAAGAAATCCAAAGTTCAAGTTCAAGTCTAATAACAGATTCCAGAGAGTAGGTTTTTCATCCTCCAGTAGCAGAGATGGCTATAAAACTGGAACTGTTGATATAAGAAAACTTCGTTGTTATAATTACAATGAACTTGGACATTTTGCCACTAAGTGTCTGAAACCCAAACAAGCCCAGAGGAGAGATTTTGCTCTTGAAAAGCAAAAGGCTGCAAAAGCCTATGTTGCTGCTGGTAAAAGCTGGGATGACACGGACAGTGAAGATGAAGAATATGGAAATCTTGTTATGGTGGCAAATGCTGATTCATCTACTGTTTCTAATACTCAGGTAAAATTTACTGACTCTGACTTGGTTCATCAATTAGGTGGTTCCTTGGTTAATGCACAGAATGAAATTGCTAGATTAGTTTTGTGAAACACTAATCTTGAAAAATGAAGTGTTAGAGCTGAAAAAGGTGCATGTTAATCAAGAACAGCAACAAGAGCAAATGACACTACTTATTAAAAGGGATAAGTCTTTAGTGGAAGTTGTGTCCAAACAACTACTAGGATTGCTGAACTTGAAACACGAGTTAGGGCTTGCTTTAATTCGTGTAAAGTTTCTAAAGAGCTCTTCAATAGACAAGCTGTAGAACGAACTGTAGGAATAGGGTTTGGCTACAACGAGGCTATTGGATCCTTTGGCATAAATACTCCTAACCTTGTTAGTTCTAAAGAAAGGGGTATACCATATGGGGTCAAGCATGTTAAAGAACCTTTATTCAGAAAGTCTGTTGTTGAACCACCAAATATGCTTTTTTTTTGTTATCCAGGAAGAGATGAGAAATGAGGACAGTGCTAATAGCATAGTCCTTGATAATGTTAAATCTGTTAGGGATCTAGTTAAGGTTGTTGAGTCAACTAGTTCATCTAAAACTGGATCAAATGGTAACAAGTTGATAAAGAACAGTAACATGTATAACACGCATAACATGCCTATCATTGATTCTTCTCATAAAGCATGTGGTGTTGTCAATTATATGTCTTGTGCTTTTAATGTGATGTCTGCTTACTTTAATGGTAATCAAGCATGTGCTGGTAAGACTGCTCCTCGACAACATATGAATAAGAATAATGATGTTAGATCAAAGACTGCTAGTCCTCCTCAAGTCAGGAGCAAGACATTTGTACCAAAGCCTAAACAAACCTTTGTTAAGGCTGTTTACAAGGTCAAATGTCCAGTCAATGAAACAAATGTTATTGCTGCTAAAGAAACATGGATACCCAAGATAAAACAAAAGATTGTCAAATCGGTTTATAGGGTTAAAAGTTTATTTCTTAATGGTGAAATTGGTGTTAAGGTTAAAAATGTTGTTTTGCCTGACAAAGGCCAATTCTTTAAGTATTCTGGACCCAATCAAATTTGGGTTCCGAAGAAGGTTTAATCCATTTGTCATTGCAGGGTGTTAAGCAGGTTGATCGAGTAACCTGGATCTTGGACAGCGGATGTTCAAGGCATATGACTGGAGATAGAACCCTGCTGACAAATGTGGTGGAGAAAGCTGGCCCAGTAGTTACCATTGGAGATAACAGCAAAGGTAGAACTGATGGATATGGCAGACTTGAAGCAGAAAATGTTATCATTGATGAAGTATCTTTTGTAAAAGGACTGGAGCATAATTTGCTCAGTGTCAGTCAATTCTGTGATAAGGGATTTGAAGTCTACTTTAACAAGAAGAATTGTCTGGTCACACACAAAAGATATGAACAACCATCTCTTCTGGGAGTTAGAAAAGGAAACTTGTACGTGACCAATATGAACACTGAAAGCTCTGAAGAAATCAACTGTTTCTACTCTAAAGTATCTTCTGATGAAAGTTGGCTTTGGCACAAGAAACTTTCTCACCTAAACTTCAAAACAATGAATTCTCTGGTTAGGAGAGAAATGGTGAGAGGGTTGCCTCCAATGGAATTCACCCAGGAAGGACTATGTGATGCCTGTCAAAAAGGTAAGTTAAAAAGGGCAACTCACAGGAGCACTGACATATCTTCAATAACTGAACCTTTACAACCACTACATATGGATCTGTTTGGTCCAGTAAATGTGATGTCAATTTCTAAGAAAAGATATGCTCTTGTGATTGTTGATGCTTTTCAAAGTACACATGGGTCCTATTTTTAAATTCCAAAGATGAGACTCCACAACTAGTGATTGATCACATCAATCTGATTGAGCTGGACTCAAAGCATCCAGTGAGAGCTATAAGATCAGATAATGGAACTGAATTCAAGAATGCTGTTCTAAATGATTTCTGTATTGAAAGGGGTATAACCAGACAGTACTCAGCTCCAAGAACTCCTCAGCAAAATGGGGTAGTGGAAAGAAAGAACAGAACCTTGATTGAAGCTACACGTACTATGTTAATTGAATCAAGGCTTCCATTATACTTTTGGACTGAAGCTGTCAACACTGCGTGCTATACTCAGAATCAAACTATCATCAATAAAGACTTGATGAAGACCCCCTATGAAGCATTAACTGAAAAGAAACCAACACTCAAGTACTTTCATGTATTTGGAGCTAAGTGCTTTGTGTTAAAAGAAGGAGATGATCAAGGTGGAAAATTCGAGGCCAAAGCACATGAAGCAATTTTTATTGGTTACACAAGAAGAGCCTATAGGGTGTATGTGATTGATCAGCAGAAAATGCTTGAAAGTGTCAATGTAACATTTGATAACACTAAACTTCCTAGTATCCAAACTGAAGATCCATCTGAAAAGCTATCTTTTGATGACATGATAGATTCAGATTCAGATGGTGACAATCCACCTGATGTTGTTGCTGATGATAATGACAACAATGATGATGATGATGATGATCAGGGTAATGGTGGTGGAAACAATAATAATATTGGAGATACACCTGACACTCTTGAACATTCATCTAGTCAACCTGGCAACAACTCAGGGGGAGATAATGGAGGATCAACTAGTCATACTCAACGTCACAATGAAGATCAAGGTGAATCATCAAGATCTAATCTTCCTAGACAGACTGTCTGGAATATAGCTCATCCCTTTGAGCTAATCTTTGGCGATCCAGATGTTGGTGTGAAAACTAGAAGAGCTTTTCAGAATCAATGTAATTATTCAGGGTTTCTATCTGAAATGGAACCTAAGAAAACTGAGGAAGCTCTTTCTGATCCAGATTGGGTGATTGCTATGCAAGATGAACTCAATCAATTCAAACAATAAGAAGTATGGAAGCTGGTGCCCAGACCTAAGGACAAGAAAGTGGTTGATACTAGGTGGGTATTCAGAAACAAATTAGATGAAGATGGCACAGTGATGAGAAATAAAGCAAGATTGGTAGCAAAGGGTTATTCACAAGCTGAAGGCATCGATTATGATGAGACCTATGCTCCAGTGGCAAGACTTGAGGCTATCAGAATATTCTTGGCATTCGCACCATTCTCAAACTTTAAAGTTTATCAAGTGGATGTCAAGAGTGCTTTTCTGAATGGTAAGCTTGATGAAGAGGTATATGAAGAACAGCCCCCTGGCTTTGAAGATTCAGAATTTTTGGACCATGTCTACGTTCTCTTCAAGGCAATTTATGGTCTTAAGCAAGCTCTAAGAAAATGGTATGACACTCTCTCTGAATTCTTACTTGAAAATGGTTTTGTTAGAGGTGTCATAGACAAAACTCTCTTCACAAAGAAACATAAGAATGATACGATATTAGTCCAAGTCTATGTGGAAGATATAACATTCGGGTCTACTAATGACCTTTTGTGCAAGAAATTTGCTAAGTTAATGCAGGGAAAATTTGAAATGAGCCTGATGGGTGAACTGAAGTTCTTTCTTGGATTACAAGTAAGTCAAAGGATAAATGGAATTTTTATTTGTCAATCCAAGTATGTCAGAAAACTCCTCAAGAAATATCAAATTGAGGACTCATCTTCAGCAAGGACACCATCATCTACAGCTGTCAAGTTTGGGGCATGTGAAAATTCTGCCAAGGTAGATGTCACAAGCTACAGAGGTATGATAGGTTCATTACTTTAACTTATTGCAAGTAGACCTGATATTATGTATGCTACATGCTTGTGTGCAAGGTTCCAAGCGGATCCTGGAGATGTGCATCTCATTGATGTTAAACGAATCTTGAGATATCTTAAGGGTACACCTAACTTAGGTATTTGGTACCCTAAAGAATCTGGTTTTAACCTTGTTGGATATACAGATTCAGATTATGCAGGAAGTGTTGTAGACAGAAAAAGCACCTCTGGGAGTTGTCAATTCCTAGGTGGAAGGTTGGTCTCCTGGTACAGCAAGAAGCAACAAACAGTTTCCAACTCAACAGCTGAAGCAGAATACATAGCTGCTGGAAGCTGTTGTGCTCAGATCTTGTGGATTAGGAATCAGCTACGTGACTATGGCTTTGTACTTGACAATATTCCAATCTTGTGTGACAATACAAGTGCCATAGCAATCTCCAACAATCCTGTGCAGCATACGAGGACCAAGCACATCGACATCAGGTATCATTTTATCCGAGAGCATGTCATGAATGGTACTGTGGAATTACATTTTGTACCCACAGAAGAACAAACAACAGATATTTTTACTAAGTCTCTTAACGAATCCATGTTCACCAGAATTGTTGGTGAATTGGGTATGTTAAATAGTCCTAGTAATTAAACTAGTTAGTATCTGAGGTTTGCTCTTAATAATTTATAAGTGATTATTTTGTTATCAATTATTATTAAAATCACTTGTATAATTATTTTATCACCTTACCTCCTTGCTAGTTAATTCTCAATCATTGTCATTGTCCTCTTAATATACCCTACTTCTTCTAATTTTAGAATAATTTATTTTCTCTAAGAATATTTTTCTCAAATTTTACAAGTTATAATTTGTGAGAAACTTATTTTTCTTGAAAATGTCATTATTTTAAAGTTACTTTTGAATATTTGTGATGATTTAATGATTCATATTTTCTCTTTAAATAATTTTCTATTAGAAAGTTATTTTATTAGAAAATATATAGATTTATTAATTTACTATAAATATTTATGTAAATAAGTAATATTTTATGTGTTGATTTGTAGTGTTTGTCCTTTTGGTATTAATGTTTTGTTTCCGTTTAAGGGACAACCTATGATCATCTTAGTTAAATTCTTGTAAATTACTAAGTCTGCAATCTGTACATAGTTTTAATTTTTCTAAGTCTGTTGTAATAGTATATGACTTATGTATATTAGTATTAATATAGATTATCGGAAATAGTATGTTTTTTTTTAGAATAATATACTAATTACATCCTTCGGTAATAATATAAACAGATCTTAGAAATAGTATAGTAATTCGGTAAATAGTATAGACAGTCGATAATAGTACAGATATTCATTAATAGTATAATCTACTAGAAATATTATAGGAATAATGTGAGTAATAGTATAGAATGCGGTAATAGTATAAAATATCTCAGAAATAGTATAGAGTGTCAGTAATAGTATAGGTGGTATTGTATATATAGAGTCTATATTATCCCTTCTCACACTATTTCTCATATTATCACAAATCAACTCTCGTGTTAAGTCACAGAGTACTCTCTCGATATATATACACACATTATACACGACTCAGTGAGTCGAAGTGCTGCCGGATTTTTGTCTCAAATCTCAACGGAATCACAAACCTAGAACACCCATCGACTTCTTGCATCAAACACTGTGTTTTGACTGTGTAATCTCACGATTTGGTCGTGTTCTTGGTGGTTTTGTTTTCCGAAAAAAACAAAAATACGATCTGAAATTCCAAGAGTTTGACTCTGATTCTTCGAAAACTAAAATTACTTGTGTGTTTGTGTGTGTATCAAGATCATATCCTGAACTTTTCAGAATTTTTGAAGAACATTGAATAATTTCGAATTTTTAATTAATTATTAATTCGAAATAATTCACTTTAACTGTTTATTTTGTTAAAATCTAAGTGTTTTAAAAGGTTTAAAATCTGAATTAAAATGGCTGGAAATTTTGAAATTGTGAAGCATAACTTGGTTGGATTTTTTGATCCGATCGAATGTTTGGTTGATCATTTTAAACCCCGGATTCGATTTTTGAACGAACAGTCGTTCATCAGCAGTGCTTTATCTCTTGATGCTCTACTGAAAATTGAGCCCCTTCGTCTAATGTGCACTACAGCTATTATCACTGAAGCAACTAATTTATTCACATTCAGGGTTAGGGACTCACAGTACAGAGTTGATGAATCAGTGCTTAAGACAGTGTTGAACCTTCCTACTGCTGACTTTGTTGCTAAACCTTCCAACAATGAATTGACTCAATTTTTCACTGGAATTAATTTCCAGGGTCAGTTAAACTTGATTAAACTGCCGAAAAATGGTTTGGTGGCTGAATGGTATTTGGTATTTGACACCTTGATTAGAGTTTTTGCTAACTGTGCTCAAACTTCTTTTTCAAATATCCCTTCTTTGATTCAGTATATTGGTTATTCAATTACTTATAATCGAAGGATCGATATAGGTAAAATTCTTTGGAAGAATATGTTCAGACGAATCATAAATGCTAAGAAGAATTTTAATAAGGGTTCAAAGGTTTCAATTTATTATCCTAGATTTTTCACTCTTATTTTTAATCACTTTGTTCCTGAGGAGATACAGAATTCGTTTGTTGATGAGGAAGCTGAAGATTCAAGTTCTTTTCATAAAAGATTTCACACAAGAACTATCTCACAACAAAATGATTACAACAACGTACCAGTGGTTATAACTCAGTACATGTCTACCTTCATACATCTTCCAGTAATGCCTGAACCTGCTCCTGAGCAACCAGAAATAGTCATTGAGCCACTAGCACTTGCTATTGAGCAACCTGAACCTGTTCCAGAGCAACCTGAACCTGAACAAGTTGCACCTGCTATTGAGCAATTTGTCCCTAAGCAAGTAATTCAATCTCAAGTAATTCAACCTACTCCAACTGGAACTTCTACAACATCAGCTGACCAGGTATTGCTTTCTAATCCATTAACTACTTCTCTTTTGCAATCTACTTCACGAACCCAAGTGGTTGATAGGAATGACCAAGGGGTTGTAGAACCACAGCCTCTAACCCAGGTCAAAGAGCCAAACACAAAGTGAAACACAATGTCAAAAACAACCACATTCTATCGAACCAAAAAGAAATTGCAGGTTAAAAGATCTATAAGAAGTAGTGATGATATGAGTGAACCCACAGCTCTTCCTCTACTAAAGAAGATTAGAACTGAATCTGAGGCAACTGTAAGCCCATCCATCTCCTCCCAACAGGATTTGGACATTGAAATGGTCGATAAACAGTTACTGGTTTCATCCTCTCAACAGGATAAAACTATTGAAGTTCACCATAGGGCCATGGCACCTTGTAAAGAGTCAAGCACACCCCTATTACTCACAATATGGGAAAACACAACTTCTAATGAAACTAGGGAAACTTTGCAAGGAGAGCACATAGGGTTGGTTACAGTGCCTGCCATAGTTACGGCAGAGGAGTCTTCACAGGCTTACGAGGGAAATCTTGATTCTGAGCCACTTATAATAGAATCATCATCTCCCCTCTCAGGTGGAACATACCTGGATCCCTTAAGGGAGTTTCCACTCACAATTTCAACTGGAGAAAGTGGAAGGCAACTCGGTCTTTCTGTCACTGAAGCAATTCAAACATCAAATCCTAATGAGATGACAAAAATGACTGGGGATAGGGATTTGCGAACTCCCATTACACCACTACTGACCTCCCAAGAGGAGGCCAGGGTGATTTTATTTGCAGGTACACCTTCTGGAGCTAAGGAAATTGTGAGGAGTGATGTGAGACCACCTCTAAACTGAGTGAAACACTTGCACGTCAGATGAGTGAAACTCAGAGTGACATTCAGGTGAGTGCACACACTGACACATACACTCGTTCATTGCAAGAAAAGATTAAAGCTCTAGAAAAGGAACTTGAGGAAACTAAAGCTGAAGTAAGATCACTGAGAGCACAAGTGGATGAACGGTCTTTTTCATCCACCTTTGTCAATAGTCAGCTTGGTGAAATAAGGAGTGACATTGAGAACATGAAGACTGCTTTCAACAATAAGATCAAAACTCTACTCACTGAATCTGGAGATATCACTGTTGCTCAAGATCTACTTATTATTGATATTTCAAACAAAGTTGAAGATCTTGAGACTGAAGTAATTAAGAATCAGCTGTCTACTGAACATCATCTTAATCTGATTGAAAGGCAGAATGCACAACAAGGTAAAGGGCTGAAACTTTTGTTTAACATGATTAGCATAACTCACACACCCACAACAGAAGAAAAGAAATTCTTTGAAGGCAAAGGTGGAGATAGTTATGAGCAAGACCCGGGAGTCGGTGCATTTGATACTTCTGTAGAGGATTCCTCAACTAAGGGGGAGAAGTCAAGAGGGGGAGGACAAACTTCTGGAGTCAAATCTAAAACTGATCAAGGTGGTGACAGGAGAGATAAGGGGAAGAAGAAAGATGCAGATATTCAACCTGTAGTAGATTTTCATCCGGAAGACATCGAAGGTTATTACTACATAGGTGAACCAGACAACTTTGATGTTTTTGCTGATTTAGAGTTCCCTGATGTGGGTGAAAAATTACCAGAACCAGATCTTAGCAACTGAGAAGATGAAGTGCCATTTGACCCTGAATATGAAGCTGAACAAACACGACTGGATTTTGAAGCTGAGTTAGAAATTGATAAGCGAGAAGCAGAACTGAAATTGAAAGATGTAAGGCTTCAGAAGACATTAGATCTGCTTGCACACAAGGAAAGTCTACAGAAAGCAGAAGCAGAAGCAAAGCAACGGGAACATGCTCTCAAGGTTAATGAAAGGAAGTTGTACATCAGGTTCAAAAGTGATGATAAATGGGAACGTGCTCAAAGAGCAATAGACTCACCTCAAAATTCTGATAATAATGATCGTCGTCTTGGTGATTTCTTTGAAAATCTTAAAAAGGTTAATCCAATACACGAGATGTACATAAGAGCCCTAAAAACAGAAGTTGTCAGGATAGCAACTGGATTTGAACCAAGAACTGATGAGCTAGTAATTTTTGTTGATTGTCATAATTTTGGATCACATAGAGTGTCTATTCAGTTCTTTTATGATAGATCACTGACAGAGCTTTGGGTTCTTAGGCCGAAGGTGAGAAATTCTTCTGAGTTGGGTGTGCTACTTCATGAAAAACTTAAAGAGTTTTCTGAAAGAGCTGGTCCAGAAATATTGGAATTGCCTAGACAATTAAAATTCTTTAAAGGTGAGCTACTTCATACAATCAATCTTCATAATGATGAATTGTTCACACATTCTGCCAGGCATTTAGTTTATATTGAGCATGCTTTGAGAAATCAAGGATTTACAACTCCTGAAAAGTTAGAAATTGCAGATCATATTCAATCCTATGCAGAGGTCAAACTGAAGGATTATGAGAAATTCAAGGGTCAATTGAGAAAGGCACTTGGAATTCCACTAGTCCTTCCTACAGGATTTTCATCAAGGGGAGAGCTACTAGTTGATGTAGAATTGTACAAAAATCTGCCAGAAATGGAAGAATCAGAAGATGGAGAGAAATAAGGAAGGAAGACAATCAGAAATGAAGATCAGCTCTACATGTAATATCTTTAGAGTTAGATAGATCAAGATAGGATAATGTTTAATATGATCAGGCTAGAGGATCATCTATCTTGTATTTATCTTTATGTTTGAATCTAGAAATTGTTATAAATACCAGAACTTTTTCATTGTTTACTTGCTATTAATGTTTTATCATTTACTAGTTTAAGTTGAGTTAGTTGAGTTATCCTCTAGGCATTTGCTTGTTATTTTCTAACAAACAAATAGGGGGAGATTGAAAACATAGCCTATTTGTAGTTCGAGGATTAAACTCAACTTAGATTAGATTGTAATAAGTAAATAATATTAAATGTCACAGGAATCTCAGAAGATGCTATCTGTCAGAAGAGAAATCAACAAGTCAATCTATAGTTTTGATGTTTTACTCTGGAAGAAGATTCAGTTTACTGATCAAGCCTCAGTGTGGTATTGAAGCAAGTGGATTTATTTAAAGTGACAGAGAATTCTGTGAAGACAGCATCAGTACATAAGAATTAAAGAGTGTTAAGAAAATATGTGGATCACAACTGAGAGTCAATGTGAAGAACAGAGATTGGAGTTAGTCGTTCATGAACCAGACCGTGCATCGAACGTCAACAATTATCCAGTTGAAGTTCCTCAATATTTACAGTGGTTCAAAAGAAGCATTTGTACATCAAGACTTAATAATTTAATTATTAATTAACTATATTATTATTATTAATTTATTTAATAAATTAATATCATTAGTTAATTAATCCTTGAATTATCAACAGAAATAGTTTATGGTTTATACTATTACAGAGAAACTCCTTGATACTATTTCTGGAATTTCAGTTATACTATTTCTGGAATTTCAGTTATACTATTTCTGGAATTAATGGTATATTATTTCTGGTGTATTATATGTAAGAACCCCAAATTTTGGATATAATTAAAACTTTTTATTAAGTAATGATAAAATGAGGAACAATGATTCCGACAACAAGGTCACCAGCTCTAATGAATGGTGGTTTCAAAGAACAATGATTGTAATGAATGGATATTGCTTGGGACAATGATCCTGATGCATTGGTATATTGTCAGAATAGAGTAATTCGATGGTTGAGGACCTAGATAAGAATAATCTACCATCCAGGAAGGAGCTAATGGATCCTTGAAGGGAAATGAGTACGTGCATAGTGTTTCCCATACGTGCATAGTATTTCCCGTACGTGCATAGTATTTCCCGTACGTGCATAGTATTTCCCGTACGTGCATAGTGTTTCCTGTACGTGCATAGTGATTTGGTGGATGAATAGTGATTTTGTAAGTTGGAAAACTTTTCACGCCACCCTATGTACGGGACGTGATATGGATGTTTCGAAGTCATATTAGTAATACGCGGAGGAAATAAGTGAATGCAGAGACGATCGGAATTCAGAAATTCCAAATTCTTTTTCGGTATAATATTTGACCGGACAGTGGATTAAATATTATTATAATCCAAGAATTGAGATATTAACTTTGAGGATTTGATATTTTGGGATGTTATTATATTTGATTTAAGAATGAAGGTAGGAAACCACTGAGGCAGTGAAACAAGCGTTCTAGAAACCGCTAAAACGTTATAACGAGATTAATCAATAAAGCGAACGAATCCTAGATTACGGATTAAGTTCGTATCGAGATTAAATATCCTACATGGTCATCACGAGGATTATACTAAGGATTGGGGAAGGTATTATGAATATCGAGAAATTTCCCGGTAAACCCTAGAGGTGAAACTACTTAGTTATTCGTCCGAACGATCAATCGAAACGGGCAATAACCGGACACAGAAACAAGCAGAGGAAGCAAGAGTCTTGTGTAAGCTACTAGAATAAATATCTAGCAACCAAGTGGCTTAAAGTAACTAGCATACTTGGAGATGGAAGTAGTACTTAGAAAAACCAACCAATACTTAGCCTTCCACCATCCAAAACATAACACTTGTCTCTCCAAATTGCCTCATCCATGACATCACACTCCACTAACACAACTAGGATGAGATATTATCTATCCAAATTCACTTTATGCATAATTGACCAAGGAAAAGCAAGAAACCAAGCAAACACTCTCCATTCCTTTCTTTTCTTCAAACTTTCGGCCAAGGAGCTAGAAAAGGAGGTTCCCACCATTGTTTGATCTTCAAATTTTTAGGGTAAGTACTACATATCATAACTTAGATCCCCTAGAAATTTCAGCCTCAAATTCACTTTCTTTCATTTTCAAATAAATCATCAAAGGTGATGATGAATAGTTTTTTCAAGAACTAATCCTTGTTTTTCTTGTTTTCATGGTTGATCCTAGCTAAGTTAAGGCTATCCAAGGGCAATACCAAGCTTTGTGAGGCTAGTACATACTACAAGGAAGGTATAAGACTTGAAAACCCTAGATCTACTTTGAGTTTTAAGCATGTTCTTGATGGATCTAGCTTAGGTATGATTATGTTCACGTTATAAGCATGTTTAGTTAGTGATTTAGTGATTTGATTAACATGATGATTTTGATACTAAGATCAGTGGATTCTGGACTTGTTGAGGTGCTTAATATGTGTATAAGTTGTTTAGATGCCCGGTGTGGCTTGGGTTGTTGATTGTGATTTTTGGAACGTTCGTATTATAGCCGTTATAATGTCCGATTTTACAATACCATGTTTTGTATGCCATTTTCCATGTCAAAACCCTACTGTCCAGAGACTTTATCTGCCATGATAGGATAGGTAATGTTCTAAGCTTCGTTTTGATATAAAGATCACGTGAAATAGACTTACGGTTTAGGATTTATGACCAAATTACTAAAAGTAGTTCGAATCCGTAAACGAAAGTTCGTAACTGAAATTGAACCCTCGTAAACTATGTAACGTCATGGCGAATCTTGGTAAATAAATACTAGAGGTAAAAAGGAAGGTGTGAAAGAGAACCGTATGTCAAAAGGATCATTTTTCGATTTATTAAAAATGTTCGAGTCGAGGTTAAACGCGAACGAACCCCTTAAAGACGACTATTTTATAACTTCAGTAAAACACTTAGAAAACGGGCGATAAAACTCGGAGTATAATATTGGTTCGTAACGATCGACCTTAGAACTCGTATTAGTTAAGTATATCCCAAGTATAAGTACAGTGACATGTCGTATTAACGAACGAATGTCGGGTCGGATCAGTGATAAAAAGGAATCCACTAAAAGGGATATAACGAGATAACTCGAGAACGTGTTTCGATTTAAGTACAACTTAACTTTTAATATGTTAAGTAATTAATCCCGAATGCCTTGGCTATTTATAGATCACCAAGCTGAACCGGGACCCGCTACCACTACCCCTTACCGTACTCGACTACCAGGCAAGTTTCAATTCTCTTCTTTTAGGCTGTTGTTGTGATTGAATATATATATATATATATATATATATATATATATATATATATATATATATATATATATATATATATATATATATATATATATATATATATATATGTTTCCTGTTATACATATGCCATAGCATGCATGCCTACTTTCAAGTTATATCATTATGCTTGTTCCCTGATTGTTATTGGCTTATAAATTAGATAGCTTTCGTATCAATTATAAGCCGGTTATTGTAAGACCCTCAGAGAAGGGTGTATGCATCTTATTCATCAAATATAGACCGAGAGTCAATATTTCTTGACATATCGAGACTACCTCGGATGAAAATATTTAAGTGAATATTTTCTATTATTTGGGCGACGAATATTATTTGAACATTCGTTCCAGATTATTTATTTAACGATCCTTACTTCAAATAATTATTTGAACGTAACTATTCGACGAATAATATTATTTTTTTTATATTCATTCAGAGTCGAATTATTTATCGATTATTATTTCGAATATTCTTTTAAAGATGAGATTACTAAATGAATATTATTTGGATATTCATTTAGAATATTATTTCATTAAATAAATATTACTTTTGAAAATTCATTTAAGATATTAATTACTTGATGAATATTATTTTAAATATTCATCTGAAGCCTGATTTATTTATCGAATATTATCTCGAATATTCCTTTAGGGCTTGGATTACTAAATGAATATTACTTGATATTCATTTAGAATATTATTCATTAAATGAATATTACTTTTTGAATATTCATTTAAATTCCTAATTAATTATGAATATTGTCTTAAATATTCCTTTCAGGTCCTATTAAGTAATGAATATTATTTTGAATATTCATTTAAATATTTATTTATTCAATAAATATTCTCCTGATATTTCTTCAGGGATTATTTTGAAAAATACTCTGATTAAAGATATTCTTTCATATTCCTAAATATTCTTTAAATATTTTTAATTCAATAAATATTCTCTGAATATTTATTCCATATTTAGAATAACCTCAATAAGGTTTATCTTCTTCGATTATTACAGAAAATATCTCGGAGTCATATTATTATTAATCTTATATCAAGAAAGGTTCTCAGACATCATTCTTCTTTGAGTCTACCTCTCTAATAATAAGGGAACCTTACTTGGAAAATGTTATTTATCTTGCCGACTTCCCGGTCATAGAGTATTCTCTTCACTCGCAACTCGGGTGCTGTTGACTTATTAAGTCGTTGTTTACCTTCTCATCTTTCGAGGGGTAAGATTGTTGGAACAAGTTGATATTCGATACCAAGCCACAGCTTGGAAGTTATTGGTGAATTTTCCTTTCCAACTAGATACGACTACCTTGTAGAGTCTTATCAACAAGTATTATACTTGGGGAAAGGGGGACGAACGTTACATTCAGAATCATGAATTCTATTTGAACTAGGAGTCGTGTAAGAGGCCGAGTAGCGCCGGTCCATCCCCTTTGGCCCAACCGTTGGCCGGGGAGAGCTAGTAAGGCGGTAGACAAGTAAAGCCGTCAGTTCTTCCTTCTACCGGTAGTAAATCTAAATTGAGCTGTACGATCTCGACTGATCATCAAGATTGGAACAGCGGGCGCGGTGAATACTCCATCATTTGTTCATCATCCAAACTTATTTATTTCCTGCAACGTGATTACTGTTGGCAGAGCTGGAAAAGTGTTCATAACTGGAATTGCAACCTTTTCATGCAAGATCATCTTCTTAATAACAATGAGAATATCTCGCTTACTTTTGATGTAGCAGATATTTCTACAAACAAATACTTTAAGTTACCTTGTAACTTCATCGTTCATATTATACTGGCATCATTTCCGTAAATGCATGGCATATGGTTTGAAAGATACTTTTGAACTGTTATACATTATCGTTCAGTTATATATTATTGTTGGTGGGCTATTGCTCACCCTTGCTTTATTATTATATCACAACAACAGCTAGACCAGATGACTCGCACAAGGCGCACTCGACGCGGGCGAGGACGATGAGACTACCAGAGCTGAAGAAGAAGCTATTGGTAGGATATATTTATTCTTTCAGTACCAAGAATATGGTCTAGTATGACTTATGTAAATGGATGGCAAAGAGTATGTATTTATATTGAAATTCTTTTGGATTGTAAGAACTCATAATGTGATTAATAAAAATTTGATTATTACTCTGATTTCATCTCTGGGACTATAACGGGTGTGTTTTATATTGTTGTGTTGGGTCATAGAGACGTAATTTATTTTATGTTAAGGAAAGTTCAATTGTTGTGGACAGAATTGGAAACCGTAACCACCGGATCCCGGACCCCGGATCTGGGGGTGTTACAGAAGTGGTATCAGAGCGTACATTATAAACCCCAGAGATGAGGTGACGTTAAAACAATAAATTCAATAAGATAATAAGAACTCTTGCCAAGTTCATAGTCGGACTACTTAATGTAGTGATGACATATAAAACCCTTATGGGAACTCGTAAGTATCATGATAGTAACTTAGCTCGATATCGTATCGACGAGTAAGGCGACAGACCTTGAGGCATAGGAGCAGCAGCGCGATGATGCTTTATATGCTGAAGATCGGCGGGTAATTCGATGGAGTACCCTACTGGAGACCCGGAAGAGGTTCCAGCAGATAAGGAAAATCCTGTTAGGATAAGGAGCTTACCCATGGGTAATGAGGGTCGCAGCCAGAATGACTGTGATGCCTAAGATATGGTGCTCAGAAAAGTGAGTATAAAGAACCGAGATATTATTAAGAGATCTGAAGATGCATGTTGAATTCATAGCCGGACTACCAGATGTAGTACCAGCAAGAAAGAAGGATTGGAAGAATTACTTGAGATCTTATACGGAAATAGATGAGAATCCTTAGAGATTTTCATCTTAACAAAGAAAGAGCTAGAGGGATGTATGATTATCAAAGACAGCGATATAGGACGAGGAGCAGAGTCCCTAGGAAAAGTTGAGAATGAGGCAGTAAGTGCCATATCATTTGATAAATGAATCAGTATGAATATTGTCAGTAATAATTCGCCACGAGAAGGCAGATGTCATAGGTTATAATTTACGAAACCAAAGTGAGGTTAATGAGGTGGTTTTATTCAGGGAAATGTTCATGAATGAATCAGTAGAAAGTAAAGACATTGGGAAGTGACAGCATGATTGGGTAAAGTTATATAAGGAAGTAGTAAGCAAGACAATGATCTCAGAACCTACCGGAAGATAAGACCAGTGAGTCAAGATGAACTCGTAATGAGACTACTTCCAGAGACTGAGTATAGAGTTAATTCAATTCAGTTAAATGATGAACCAGAAACGTTAGATGCATGTGATTTAGAGGAATATTAAATTCCTTCTTCTCTTTGAATGGATTATAGTAGTTACCTTAAGTTTACTCCGACAGGAATTATAATAGATCAAGTAATACGATCAGCAGTTAAAGAGAAAAATGTGAGAAAATCTTCCTGGAGCTAAAAGGTGAAATTGGTAATGACCAAGAGCTGGCATTGCTTAATGGAAAAAGGAGACTTTGTGCTTCCAACGACGCTTCGCATAAAGGGTTAGGTAGACCGACATTTGGTAGTATTGAATATCAGGACGTATAGGTATCAGGACGTTGTGACAGGTTTCAGTTTGAAACTATTGATTCCCTTCTAAGGGATGGATATAATTGATTCCTCTCCAATGGGTAAACTTCCAATCTGATGATGATTGTTTCGTTAACTATGACTGCTTATGATTCCACCTGCTTGGAGGTTCATAGAACTATTCTTCAGGTTTCGAAACTGGTCTCCTTAATGTTACCAGTAGGTGGGTAGATTGATCAAAATTTCCCTGAGTCTGGAAAGGAATTCGGTGAATTTTGGCAAACCTTGTCTTTCTGATTATCAGAGAATGTCATGGAAGAGAGTAGAAACTGGAGCAAACCCTGTGATTTGGGTAAGGATGCTGTAAAATGGGTTAGTAAACGGACCCTGAGCATTACAATCGACGGTAGTGATACAATGATGAAGTGAGATTGGACGAAAACAGGAAATGTAAGTAAAGAAACCAGCCGGACTGAGAAATTCCAGGATTGACTTAAATGAAAAGGTTGTTATGCCAGGAATGGTAAGCTTGTGTGGCACGCGGGATTGATAAGAATAGTTGAAAAAATAAAAGTGGAGGAAAGGTGACCGGAGGCGGTGCCGAGTAGTCGATTAAGACTTATATGGAGTAAAGTTTTGGAAAGGTAGAAAGGTATCAAAGAAGAAGGCACTATGCCGGAAATTGCTAGAAAAGTAATGCTATTAGCCAACCCCTAAAATCATATATTTTTATTTTAGTGTGGCCAGTTGAGGCCAAGTCACAACGGACTATAAAGTGACTAGACCAGCAATGAAAAGACAAAGCAGGGTTGCTTCTAAGTAAGCACCAACTGCAAGGGCTTCTGATATAAAGGAAATATTAATGAGATCGTAGGAGTCTTCTACTAAACCCTTTGCAACCCATGTTTTGATGGGGAATTTACTAGACCTTTTTGGGATGGGGTAACCCGTACTAAAGTGACTCATGTTTATACGGTTGTGAAAGATTACGAGTAAAATGGAAGTATAGTGACTTGAGATGTATGATGTTAGGGTATCATGAATACCATGAACATATTACGACTGAGGGAAGTAAACAACGAAGGTTTATGAAGAGAGTATAGAAATGGTCAGAGATGGATCAGTATGCTGTAGAAATTTTGTCTAAGGCAAGTACATTTGAGAAGAACGATAAGTACTAAGAGATTCACGTTGAACTCGACCAATATCTTCCAAAACATCCTTGCTGCCATTTCCAAGTTCTGTAAGAGAGGAGATAGACATACGTTGCCTTTTTGGAAGGCCAAATAGGCTGACAACTATCTGAAAAAAGAGGGTGGCATTAAGCCACCGATCGATTATCAAATGAGAATGATTGAAAAGAGACCTTTATTAAGGATACATGATCTGATTGCCAATTATAAGATGCAAGAATTCCTTGGCAGTTGAATTAAGGATAGGATATCCATAAATTAAGACAAACCATGGGGAATGCACAAGGGGTGGCATTAACCCTAATAACGACATTATGACTTCAGATGATATGAGTTGGACTTGCTAAGGCAACAATGACCGGTAAGGATTATTAAAAAGAGTTCTGGAAAGAACGTAGATAGAATTATTAGAGTATTGATCAATGACATTTTGATATACCCTGTACCCAGAAAATACAGGAGGAAGGATGAGGACGACCTATGAAACCTTACAAGGAAAAAGGTAATATTCCGAACTTCAAAATGGAAGTTTGGTAAGGAATGTATGACATAGTAACAATAATGCCAGATGAGGCATGTATGAAACCCTGAGCAAGTATGGATTGAACCTATAAAGGTTGAGATTATCCTAAGATAAGGAAAGAACTAAGAAGAGAAGTATCCTAAGTAGGATTGGGAATAAACGTGATAAAGTTCCCACGGGTAGGTGGAAGCAATGACTTATGGAGAAAGACTGATAAATATATTTTTCTCCATCAGCAGAGCTTAAGGGAGAATGCTTTCACCCCACAATGATGGGAATGAGGTAGAAATGTTTGAATTGGAATATATCCAGAGAACAAGGATTACCAGAAATTATTATTATCAGGAAAGGCCAATGAGGTGGCCGACAGTCTAAGTATAAAGGAATAATTATAAATGTTCATACCGAAGAAACAAAATGATATTTGGAAAGACCTTGAAGGTCATATTGGAGTGGTGGAAGTTACATTCCTTTTGATGATGGTGCAAGAATCGAAGGTAATAATAGTTTAAGTAAAGATTCGATTCCTGATGGAGTCTTAAGCATATTACGTACCTTAGAAGGTCCCGTTTTGAGGCAAACCAGGACCATGGTACAAAATTGATGAAGTAAACCGTTAAGTTTCCAGTCTTTTATGGAAGATGCATAAGTGATAGTTTCATCAACCGGACCTAGCTGCGATGCTTGAAACTCTTCTGCAATTCTATCTTCTTCATGTTATATCTACATCAAGTTCATGAAGTGTTCCTTATGGATAAGGAATAGTGATTACTTTGTCTCCCTAAGGGATTTGAAACCCGTAGGGTTAGCTATTAATGCACTACGTAAACAACAAGCGATGGTGATTCTTCTAAGAAAGTAGATGACAATGTAAAGATAAAGAAAGTGCTGCCATTGATTAACTAAATGGCATGTTGATGAATGACAAACAAGTTTATGTTAGTGTACTTCTGCGCAAACAAGATAGAGAATATGAGGTTGATGATTCATGATGTTAAAGATATTCCCATGGAAAGAATTAATGAGACTTGGAGGGAAGGGCGGTTGAGCTCGAGACTTATTGGGCCACCTGAGAGTTTAAAGTGTTCGGACGGCGGTATTCGAGCCAGCCTTACCCCCAAAACTTATAGCACGGTCATAACGGGTTTTCATGTGGCCAGGCTACGCCAGTAAAATGCAGATGTTCAACAGATGATAGGAGTACGAGCATGTAGATATACGACCTGGTCTGACTTACGAAAGACAACCTGTGGAAAACCACGGATAGAAAAGAACAAGTGATGAGAAACAAGGTTGGCAGAAGTAGATTATATGAATCTAAGTTAAAGGCATCGGGCCAGATTCATTTCGGAAAGTTTAAATTGGAATAACGTGATGATTATAGAATAAATGTGACGGAATACCGATAAGGAGGTACCAAGTGCAAAAAGGTGTCTCAATAAAGAGGTGAAGGTGAAAGTAAATAATAGAAATGAGTAAGAATCAGATAATAAGAAGGATGTGATTGATAAAGAAAAGGCTGGGAAAGCAACTATGGAATGAGAAGCAAGGAATGTTATGAATGGGTTTTCTAATGAATTCTTAGGATGACAACCTGATAGTGTCAATATTATAGTTATGAAAAAACTAGTAACATGATATGGGATGTCAGTAATAATGATGTCAAGTGAGAAATCTAAGATTTAACCTGAAAGGTTGAAGGATTTCCCGAATGTGAGTATCGCTAAGATTGAACAAGAGTATTTGTCCATAGAATAATGGACAAAGCAGCAAGATATGTTGACACGTGAGATTGCGATCAAATAGTATTGGATATAATTATGATTAATTTCTTCTTTGATAAACCTCTATAGTTCAGAGGTAAATTCTGAGTATGATATTCTACAATCATGAAAGCTTTCTATAATCCTTTAGAACTCTTTTCTCTTCTTCTCTCTTATTCATCTTCTTTATGAATTGAGAAGAACAACCCTTTTAGGAGGGGAGGTACTGCTACGTGACTATCTGTCTATGTGATAGAAGTCTAAGTGGAATACCATGACTTGTTTAATTGCTTGTCAAGTACTAAAGGCTGGCCCCCTTCTGTACTAACTATGCAATATAACAAATGTTCAATTGATCATAGTGATCTCTCAATAAATCTTTCCACTTCTCTATATTGATCGAGATTGCGAAGATTAAAGCAATCAGGAAATGCACAGTACGAGCGAGGTTACCTCCGAATTCGTAGGGTGATAGTGATACCAATGTTACTGTAGGTATCAATAAGGATAAGACTGAGTAAGAGTATAACCCGGATAGTGAGTTGTACGAAAAGTAGCAACGTTGATGGAAAAAGGATACAGTATGGATTGTAGCACTAAAAGATGTACTGAGGAAGGGTAGAACGACTAAGAATTGACCGGGAAGCTAAAAAGTGAACAACAGGAAAACGACTCTTTGCTTCCTACCTGATTCCGGGACGGAATCCTTTTAAGGAGGGGAGACTGTAAGAACCCCAAATTTTGGATATAATTAAAACTTTTTATTAAGTAATGATAAAATGAGGAACAATGATTCCGACAACAAGGTCACCAGCTCTAATGAATGGTGGTTTCAAAGAACAATGATTGTAATGAATGGATATTGCTTGGGACAATGATCCTGATGCATTGGTATATTGTCAGAATAGAGTAATTCGATGGTTGAGGACCTAGATAAGAATAATCTACCATCCAGGAAGGAGCTAATGGATCCTTGAAGGGAAATGAGTACGTGCATAGTGTTTCCCATACGTGCATAGTATTTCCCGTACGTGCATAGTATTTCCCGTACGTGCATAGTATTTCCCGTACGTGCATAGTGTTTCCTGTACGTGCATAGTGATTTGGTGGATGAATAGTGATTTTGTAAGTTGGAAAACTTTTCACGCCACCCTATGTACGGGACGTGATATGGATGTTTCGAAGTCATATTAGTAATACGCGGAGGAAATAAGTGAATGCAGAGACGATCGGAATTCAGAAATTCCAAATTCTTTTTCGGTATAATATTTGACCGGACAGTGGATTAAATATTATTATAATCCAAGAATTGAGATATTAACTTTGAGGATTTGATATTTTGGGATGTTATTATATTTGATTTAAGAATGAAGGTAGGAAACCACTGAGGCAGTGAAACAAGCGTTCTAGAAACCGCTAAAACGTTATAACGAGATTAATCAATAAAGCGAACGAATCCTAGATTACGGATTAAGTTCGTATCGAGATTAAATATCCTACATGGTCATCATGAGGATTATACTAAGGATTGGGGAAGGTATTATGAATATCGAGAAATTTCCCGGTAAACCCTAGAGGTGAAACTACTTAGTTATTCGTCCGAACGATCAATCGAAACGGGCAATAACCGGACACAGAAACAAGCAGAGGAAGTAAGAGTCTTGTGTAAGCTACTAGAATAAATATCTAGCAACCAAGTGGCTTAAAGTAACTAGCATACTTGGAGATGGAAGTAGTACTTAGAAAAACCAACCAATACTTAGCCTTCCACCATCCAAAACATAACACTTGTCTCTCCAAATTGCCTCATCCATGACATCACACTCCACTAACACAACTAGGATGAGATATTATCTATCCAAATTCACTTTATGCATAATTGACCAAGGAAAAGCAAGAAACCAAGCAAACACTCTTCATTCCTTTCTTTTCTTCAAACTTTCGGCCAAGGAGCTAGAAAAGGAGGTTCCCACCATTGTTTGATCTTCAAATTTTTAGGGTAAGTACTACATATCATAACTTAGATCCCCTAGAAATTTCAGCCTCAAATTCACTTTCTTTCATTTTCAAATAAATCATCAAAGGTGATGATGAATAGTGTTTTCAAGAACTAATCCATGTTTTTCTTGTTTTCATGGTTGATCCTAGCTAAGTTAAGGCTATCCAAGGGCAATACCAAGCTTTGTGAGGCTAGTACATACTACAAGGAAGGTATAAGACTTGAAAACCCTAGATCTACTTTGAGTTTTAAGCATGTTCTTGATGGATCTAGCTTAGTTATGATTATGTTCATGTTATAAGCATGTTTAGTTAGTGATTTAGTGATTTAATTAACATGATGATTTTGATACTAAGATCAGTGGCTTCTGGACTTGTTGAGGTGCTTAATATGTGTATAAGTTGTTTAGATGCACGGTGTGGCTTGGGTTGTTGATTGTGATTTTTGGAACGTTCGTATTATAGCCGTTATAATGTCTGATTTTACAATACCATGTTTTGTATGCCATTTTCCATGTCAAAACCCTACTGTCCAGAGACTTTATCTGCCATGATAGGATAGGTAATGTTCTAAGCTTCGTTTTGATATAAAGATCACGTGAAACAGACTTACGGTTTAGGATTTATGACCAAATTACTAAAAGTAGTTCGAATCCGTAAACGAAAGTTCGTAACTGAAATTGAACCCTCGTAAACTATGTAACGTCATGGAGAATCTTGGTAAATAAATACTAGAGGTAAAAAGGAAGGTGTGAAAGAAAACCGTATGTCAAAAGGATCATTTTTCGATTTATTAAAAATGTTCGAGTCGAGGTTAAACGCGAACGAACCCCTAAAAGACGACTCTTTTATAACTTCAGTAAAACACTTAGAAAACGGGCGATAAAACTCGGAGTATAATATTGGTTCGTAACGATCGACCTTAGAACTCGTATGACTTAAGTATATCCCAAGTATAAGTACAGTGACATGTCGTATTAACGAACGAATGTCGGGTCGGATCAGTGATAAAAAGGAATCCACTAAAAGGGATATAACGAGATAACTCGAGAACGTGTTTCGATTTAAGTACAACTTAACTTTTAATATGTTCAGTAATTAATCCCGAATGCCTTGGCTATTTATAGATCACCAAGCTGAACCGGGACCCGCTACCACTACCCCTTACCGTACTCGACTACCAGGCAAGTTTCAATTCTCTTCTTTTAGGCTGTTGTTGTGATTGAATATATATATATATATATATATATATATATATATATATATATATATATATATATATATATATGTTTCCTGTTATACATATGCCATAGCATGCATGCCTACTTTCAAGTTATATCATTATGCTTGTTCCCTGATTGTTATTGGCTTATAAATTAGATAGCTATCGTATCAATTATAAGCCGGTTATTGTAAGACCCTCAGAGAAGGGTGTATGCATCTTATTCATCAAATATAGACCGGGAGTCAATATTTCTTGACATATCGAGACTACCTCGGATGAAAATATTTAAGTGAATATTTTCTATTATTTGGGCGACGAATATTATTTGAACATTCGTTCCAGATTATTTATTTAACGATCCTTACTTCAAATAATTATTTGAACGTAACTATTCGACGAATAATATTATTTTTTTTATATTCATTCAGAGTCGAATTATTTATCGATTATTATTTCGAATATTCTTTTAAAGATGAGATTACTAAATGAATATTATTTGGATATTCATTTAGAATATTATTTCATTAAATAAATATTACTTTTGAAAATTCATTTAAGATATTAATTACTTGATGAATATTATTTTAAATATTCATCTGAAGCCTGATTTATTTATCGAATATTATCTCGAATATTCCTTTAGGGCTTGGATTACTAAATGAATATTACTTGATATTCATTTAGAATATTATTCATTAAATGAATATTACTTTTTGAATATTCATTTAAATTCCTAATTAATTATGAATATTGTCTTAAATATTCCTTTCAGGTCCTATTAAGTAATGAATATTATTTTGAATATTCATTTAAATATTTATTTATTCAATAAATATTCTCCTGATATTTCTTCAGGGATTATTTTGAAAAATACTCTGATTAAAGATATTCTTTCATATTCCTAAATATTCTTTAAATATTTTTAATTCAATAAATATTCTCTGAATATTTATTCCATATTTAGAATAACCTCAATAAGGTTTATCTTCTTCGATTATTACAGAAAATATCTCGGAGTCATATTATTATTAATCTTATATCAAGAAAGGTTCTCAGACATCATTCTTCTTTGAGTCTACCTCTCTAATAATAAGGGAACCTTACTTGGAAAATGTTATTTATCTTGCCGACTTCCCGGTCATAGAGTATTCTCTTCACTCGCAACTCGGGTGCTGTTGACTTATTAAGTCGTTGTTTACCTTCTCATCTTTCGAGGGGTAAGATTGTTGGAACAAGTTGATATTCGATACCAAGCCACAGCTTGGAAGTTATTGGTGAATTTTCCTTTCCAACTAGATACGACTACCTTGTAGAGTCTTATCAACAAGTATTATACTTGGGGAAAGGGGGACGAACGTTACATTCAGAATCATGAATTCTATTTGAACTAGGAGTCGTGTAAGAGGCCGAGTAGCGCCGATCCATCCCCTTTGGCCCAACCGTTGGCCGGGGAGAGCTAGTAAGGCGGTAGACAAGTAAAGCCGTCAGTTCTTCCTTCTACCGGTAGTAAATCTAAATTGAGCTGTACGATCTCGACTGATCATCAAGATTGGAACAGCGGGCGCGGTGAATACTCCATCATTGGTTCATCATCCAAACTTATTTATTTCCTGCAACATGATTACTGTTGGCAGAGCTGGAAAAGTGTTCATAACTGGAATTGCAACCTTTTCATGCAAGTTCCTCTTCTTAATAACAATGAGAATATCTCGCTTACTTTTGATGTAGCAGATATTTCTACAAACAAATACTTTAAGTTACCTTGTAACTTCATCGTTCATATTATACTGGAATCATTTCCGTAAATGCATGGCATATGGTTTGAAAGATACTTTTGAACTGTTATACATTATCGTTCAGTTATATATTATTGTTGGTGGGCTATTGCTCACCCTTGCTTTATTATTATATCACAACAACAGCTAGACCAGATGACTCGCACAAGGCGCACTCGACGCGGGCGAGGACGATGAGACTACCAGAGCTGAAGAAAAAGCTATTGGTAGGATATATTTATTCTTTCAGTACCAAGAATATGGTCTAGTATGACTTATGTAAATGGATGGCAACGAGTATGTATTTATATTGAAATTCTTTTGGATTGTAAGAACTCATAATGTGATTAATAAAAATTTGATTATTACTCTGATTTCATCTCTGGGACTATAACGGGTGTGTTTTATATTGTTGTGTTGGGTCATAGAGACGTAATTTATTTTATGTTAAGGAAAGTTCAATTGTTGTGGACAGAATTGGAAACCGTAACCACCGGATCCCGGACCCCGGATCTGGGGGTGTTACATTATAGATACTATTACTGATCAGTAATAGTATACTATACTATTACTCAGTAGCTGAAGCCATACTATTACCGAGTCTATACTATGACCGAGTCTCTGCAGCTATACTATCACCGAAGGAAAGCTATACTATTATAAGGGAATGAGTTCATTATTCCTGAAGAAGCCATACTATTTCTGGGTGATAAAAAGATATCTAAAGAGTCAGTAGCTCGTGGATATAAAAGAAAAGACACAGACACAACAAGTAGATACACGAGTACAAGATATTAAAGACATACAGAAGCTCTCAAACTCTCTCATCTTTAAATCACTGACGAAGCTTTTAAGTTTCACAATAAATTCAGTTCAAGCCCCTTGTAATATTCTATCCACTGGAACTTGTTTATTGATCACTCTTGTACTACTAGCGAATTAAGTTTCTTAGTTTTTATCTCGATTTTTATTAACTAAATTAGAAAAGTTCATGTCAAATTTTCTAATTAGTTTTTATTAACGTGGTAACACTCTATACTGATTTTGTAACAACCATCAAGTTTAATATATCGTTATATTTAACTTGAATTTTGTTTCAATTAATTTCGCACGAATTTGTCTAAAACTAAATTTTATTTAAAGGACAAATTTCGAGAAAAAGGTATAGATTGTATTCAACCCCCCCCTTCTACAATCTTAACGGACCTAACATTCATCTACCCCTACATTTGCTACATTTCCAGAGGTGACTCAAATACCATCAGTTATCACCATAGCTACTACATTCACTACTAATTTGACAGCACCCACTAAGAGGGATGATGAGGTTGATCATGTTGTTTCTGATTTGATGAGTCATTTCCAGCCAGCTATATCTGTCACACTAGCTTTGTCTATTGGATTACCTTCTATACCGATAGCTGAGAGATATCACTTTGATCTCTTCATTCCTATGTCTTCTACTTTAGGGCTTGAGCGTCAGATTTCACATATTCATGGACAGATCCCTACTAGCTCTGGACACTCATCAGGATTAGCGGTGCATGTTCCTTTGATTGCTATTTTGACTCAGAGCACCCCGATACAGACACTGCCTCTGCTGACTTCTTCGATCCAGTCTGTACCTATCTCAGCTCCAGTGACATTCAACACCACTCCTATTGCTTTTACCAGTTCTGGAGAGATAGTCCCTATGACCACCTACATGGCCCTCTTACAGCAGTATCAGTGGTTGAGTGGGAGGTATTCAGAGCTTTTTGCTACTCGAGATGCTATTCTTTGAGCCATCTCTATTCATGATCCATTCACAGTTCACTTTGGAGGCAGTCTACTTACCAGGGAGTTTAGGATGGAGATTGTGTACCAGATCACCGATTCGGTCCTTACACGTCAACAGGCTGACATAGCTGGATTTCCCTCCACTAGTTCAGGATAGGTTGACCCTCGCATGACTACTTACTTGGTGGGTCGGTCGATTGCTGAGTTTCATAGGAGGGTGGATGAGTTGTTTGGACCCCGTTGATTCCAGATGACGTGATGATGCTTCTGTTAGTATGTATGTAGACGTTGATGATAACTTTTGTATAGACTAGCGAGGATGCTATCGGATTAGTAGGGTTGTATATTTTTCCCTATTTTGGTGCAGCTCTACTACTTTCGTACTTTCTGACAGTATATGATCTAATCTAGAGTAGCGGATAGGATCTTTTGTACACTTTGGATCAAACTTGATATCAGGATTATGTGATGATGTATTATGATAACTCTTGTACCGAACTTTATATATATATATTGTGGATGGATAGTCTTTCTACTTGATCTATATTGTTGGCTATATTTGTTACACTCGCATCATGTCATGATAAATCAAAAGTGCTTTAGATGTTTATTCATTTTCAAGATGTTTAAAAAAAATGTTAGGAACCATTTATTTGCGCAAAACCATGTGTGAAATTTTAGAATCAAAACAATTATTCATTTTCGAGTAGAATTAAATGCTTCTTTATATTACTTGTTCTATATGCCATAGTTCGCTTATTGCAACCCCAAAACTGTGTTAGCATAGACCCCTGTTTAAAGTTGCCATAGGCAAAATAGGGCTATGGTAACACTTCAGCTGTGTTAGGTTCTCAGCAGTAACTATAGCTATCTAAGGTAACATCAAAAAATAGCCTAAGGGAACATAGCAAATGTGGTTACAAAAAACCTCTATAGCAACATCTTAAACACTCTATAGCAACATAGTTTATGTGTTACAAAAGATGATACAAATTTGCACATGGGCAACTGTGGGACCCACATCTAGGTGAGGTCCACAATCTATTGTAACAGCCTCTCTTACTAATTATAACACATTGAGTGTTACATTATTAAAATCATTTATAACTATTTTAATAACAAAAAAATTATGACATTTAAATATTACATTTTCAAGTAAAAGAAATCAAGAACCAACTTAATTACATTTCAATAACATCATTTCAATAACATCATCTAGTACAAAGCCAACCAAATCATCCAAAAATATCTACCAACACTAGCTAATGAACAAAACGTAAAACGTACAAGTACTAGAGCTATAACATGATAAATTTCAAAAGACAACCGGTGTCCATCAAAGACTCAAACACTCAAAGATCAATTTATTGATCATCCGTTGACTTGGTTTCAACGTCAGCAACTGTTGCCTGGTCTCCACAAAACCTTCCAGATCTCGCATCTGTGCCTGTAACAAAAAACTTCCTTATCGGCAATATTTCAACAGTTCCATCAACAAATGTGGCAGTGAGTACATAATAGCACGCTAATATAAAGTACCTGGCAATTAGTATAGAGCGCCATATATCTATGTGAGGGGGGAAGAACATTTAATAGCTCCTTTACTATAAATATATATTATGCTACTAAATCTCCAAAATGCTCAGCAAACTACGAATGTCCAACTTTAAGCCGAATCCCCACAAACAATTTGCAAATGCAGTGTAGATATGAAATTACAAGCAGTGGATGGCAAGCAATCTGCTCACATACAAGTGGGATGTATTGAAAAAAAATTAAAAAAAAAACAAAGACTGACAACCAAGAATCCAAGATAAAGCTATTTGTAGCATTTTACCTCTGTAATAAGTCTCCACTGATGTACATAATTGTTGCCCGGAAACATGGGTTTCCTAATCAAAATTTCACCAAGTATACAACCAACTGACCACATATCTATAAGAAGGAAAAACGGAACTTATGTTATCTGTCAAACTAATCAAACAGAATTTGGGAGCTATCATTACTAAAACAAATGTAGTTGTAATTTAGATTTGCCATATAATACAAAGACTCTAGTCATAGCCGACAATGATTGTTTGTAAGTTTCTGACTTGAATTATTTGATGAAGGTCCATGTTCATTAATTCATAGAGTACGTAGACATCATTGAAACTTTCCTTTTGTGGAGGCCTTATGATATCTTTAACTGCAATCACCTACAAACATTGATAAGATTAGTTTTATGTGCTCCAAATACTAGGTAATTAAATAAATCAGTAGAGAAATAAGAACTTGTGTAAAAATTATAGTTGTCAGTGCATAAATTCTGATCATAAACTAAACAAGCAAAACAGAAGTGTCAGCTTGTAATTTCTTTTGTTTATGATTCTCTTTACCACGTGAAAGCTTGAGCATTATTGCAGGCTTGTAGTGCAACATCTGGAACCTGAAAAGTAAACGAAAATACATGATAAACTAGTGCAACAGGGAGGGAAAACATGCAGATTACTAAATCAAGTTTAGCCAAAATAAGCTGAATCATTTTCAAAAAAAAAAATTCACCAGCAAATTGAGTAAATTTATACAGTATTTTTAGGTATCATTTATGTAAAAATTCAAGCATTTGAAAGTTGAATAAGCGTAGATGGGGGAACTAAAGCAGGAAAAACTGAAGTCATATGAATAGGATTACCAGCAAAAAAATTACCTCTAGACTTTATCAAGTAACATCTATACTCAGGTGCTCAAAAAAATTTCCAGTAACCTTCAATTCATCTGCAATTAATAAACATACCAAAGACTACCAGTTGAAATGCCATGCTTCTATGTCTATTCAGGGAAAAAGGCAAAATAACAATAAAACCAGAAAATGATTAATGCTCTTGAAGGATTAACAGCAGGTACAAGAAATGTAGTTAACAAATCGTGCAGGTTGCATTTTAAAGCCATAAACAATAAATTTCAAATACATGAGTAAAACAACTTAACTCTCTGAAGTCTGAACAGAGAGCAAACAAAAGGTCATACTTCCGCAATTATATTAAAACGTAAAGGTAAATTACCCAGACCTGTCAAAAAGTAACACAAAATGCTGGTTATCTGGGTCTTTAAATGCATTCGCTAAATGTCGTAACAATTTTAACAAGATTAGTAACACCTTATATGCCAACAGCATAGAACAATTAGTCGATGGGACTATAACAAGATTTCTACAGCTTACAGTTCTGCAATTTTATCAGTCAAATCATAATTCTTGCCACATAAAACACTATATTAATCAATATTTACAATCTTTAAACTAAATCTGTTACTATTATGCATAAATTTAGCTACATAACACTCACATATCTGAGGAAGAAAATGAATATGATTACAACATACCGCCAAATCAAGATCAGTTTTAGCTGAAGCTTGCTCTTTCACCAATTTCTCTCCATACAATAGCATGTCTTAGTAATAAACCTAATTAACAACCTCAAATAATCTCAAATTAGCAACATAAACACATATACGTGCTAATAATACATATACATACACTTATAATGAAATAGTTACAAGGAAAACCTGCAGTGAGCTTCAAATTAGCAAAATTCCCAAGCGAAACTGAATCCGAAGGCCTCGGACTACTCAAAAACGTCTTCGATTAACACAGCTCAAACCCTAATTGAATCGTTAAACCAAGCTTCAATTAACCGAGCTCGAATCTCAATTGAAACCTTGAACCCTAATTGAATGAGATGAGAGGCGAGAGAAGCGAGAGGGGTGAGAGAAATGAGACAGGAGAGAGTAGTGTGAGACTTGTATCTTTTCCCAAATTTCCCCCCAATCTGCATTCTAATTTTTCCCAAATTTCCCCCCAATCTGTATTCTAATTTTTTTGTTTTGCCGCTCCCTGTTTTATTTGCCGCCCAGCCTCCTCAATAATTCATGTACTTACTTTTTTAAAAACAAAATATTACAAATTTAATTTAATTTTTTGATATTAAATTAGAATTGTTAAATCAATTAATTTCATTATTTGTAATAATACCAAGTTCATACAAACTATTATTTTCTCTATTAAAATTTTTAATGATTTTCATCAAAATTTAATAATTTTTTAATATTACTTTATTTAGAAACCTTTTCATTCTAAATTTATAAAAATTATTTAATATCTATAAAATATGAATAATACAATTATTTGATGTAATATTACTTTTAAAATAATAATTTCAACGATTTTATTAAAGTTAATTACTTTCAAAGCTAAATAATTATTAAATCATTGATTTTAAGTAAAATAAAATCATGAATAACCTAAGGTAACACATCTCATGGTGTTGCCGAGTGTAACACCTTTTATAACTAAAGTAACATACTTTTGTGGATTTGGTAACACCACAATTACAAGGTTGCGATAGCTCAAAAATTTCATAGCTACGGTAACATTCAAGAAGGTAACACGGTATCCAAAAGGTTGCAATAGGCCATCTATGGCGTAGTGTATATAATCAATTTGTGATTTTTTTTTCAATCTTAATAGAGAAAAGATGCCCCCAAGAAGAGGAAGACCCCGAAGAAACCCAGTAAATCCCCCAGAAGAAAACCAGAATGAAGAAGTAATACTTCAAATCCAAAACCCAGAGCCAGAACCTCAACCAGAGCCAAATAACCATAACAACAATAACAATGATCCTATGCACCTACAGTTCAATTTCTTCGACAACATACCCAAAATCCCCAGGTTATGCAAGACAAACTTCCACCAAGAGCGGATATACCCCCAAATCAACAAACACAATCCACTGTAACTTTTAAGTCCTTCAAATCACTAAACCCTCCGGAATTTAAGGGAACCCTTGATCCTGTGGAAGCTAAAGCATGGCTTAGGGAAATCAAGAAGACTTTTGAGATAGTTGGTGTAGAAGAAAATAAGAAGACCATCTTTGCTGCCTATATGCTTAAAGGAGAAGCTAATTATTGGTGGGAAGCTAAAAGAGCCCTTGAGGGACCGAATACTATTTCCTGACCTAGATTCACCGAATTGTTCTTATAGAAATACTTCCTTAAGTATTTAGAAAATCAGATGGAACTCAAGTTCTTAGAGCTTAAACAAGGAACCATGATTGTGGCGGAGTAAGAAGCAAAATTTACAGAACTCTCTAGGTTTGTACCCTATCATGTCGACATTGAAGAAAAGAGGACTAGACGCTTTCAGCAAGGTTTGAAGCCATGGATTCAGAATAGAGTGGCGGTGTTGGAAATTGCCAGTTACGCAACATTGGTTCAGAAAGCGGCAATAGTGGAAAGTGGAAGTGAGCTCTATACAAAAGATAAGAATGAAAAGAAAAGAAAGATCCCACGACATGATGATAAGTCAGGAAAGAGATTTGGAAATCAGAATGTGAAGAAGCCATTTGTGAAGAGGGAGGACAAAAGGGAGGGTAATATGTGAATTGAGAATAAGGGCAATCGAGAGGGTAATCAGAAGTTCAGATCCCAGCAGACTACAAACTTACTTCAGGGAAGACCTCCTTTATCAGAATGTAAAACTTGCGGAAAGAAACATCCAGCGCCTCGTTATCAAGAATCTGCTAATTGTTTTAATTGCGGATAGAAAGGACACTATGCTTCAAATTGCAAGGAGAAGGCGGTGGTATGTTACAACTGTGGAAGGAAGGGACATGTCTCACGTGATTGCAGGTAACCACGCAAGAAAACCTCTGTACTCAAAGTTATGGCACCTCCAAGTAGTAGCAACAACAAGCCTACAGCGCGCACTTTTTACATGATTGTAAAGGATGCTATTGTGGATAATGATATGATCGCAGGTACGCTTTTGATTAACTCTGAGAATACGTGTGTATTGATTGACTCCGGTGCTACCAGATCTTTTATCTCTGAAAGTTTTATGCATAAATTTGGTATTGAGTCAGTATCTTTAGGAGAGGCTATGACGATAGAGATATCAAATCAAGAAGTAATCTCGGTAGACCAGGTATGTCCCAATTGCGAAGTAGTGATACAGAATCAACGATTTGACATAGATCTTATTCCTTTTAAGTTTGGGGACTTCGATGTAATATTAGGAATGGATTGGTTGACCATATATGATGCTCAGATTAACTGTCGTTTGAAGACAGTGAGTTTAAAAGGAACAAATGGAAAGAGGATCATGTTACGAGGTCAGAAACAAGCAAGGAAGTTTTTAACAATGGTTCAAGCAAGGAGACTGCTTCAGCATGGATGTCAGGCTTATTTAGCACATGTAGTAGATACCGAGAAGCAAAGTCCTAAATTAGAAGAAATCCCTGCTTTAGCATGGATGTTTTTCTGGATGATTTGCCTGGATTACCTCCTGATAGAGAGATAGAGTTTATGATTGATCTTGCTCCTGGAACAGCGCCTATATCTAAAGCTCCTTATCGAATGGCACCAGTAGAAATGAAAGAACTGGCGACTCAATTAAAAGAGCTACTTGATAAAGGAGTGATTCGTCCAAGTGTGTCCCCTTGGGGAGCTCCAGTTTTGTTTGTTAAGAAAAAGGATGGATCCATGCGTTTGTGCATAGATTATAGGGAGTTTAATAAGATGACCATAAAGAATAAGTATCCCCTGCCTACGATTGATGATTTGTTTGATCAATTAAAAGGAGCATCGTATTTTTCAAAGATAGATTTGAGATCAGGATTTCACCAGTTGAAGATTAAACCAGAGGATGTCCCTAAGACAGCTTTTCGGACACGTTATGGACATTATGAGTTTTTAGTGATGCCTTTTGGACTAACCAATGCTCCAACTGCTTTTATGGACTTAATGAATCGTGTTTTCAAGTGGTATTTGGATAAATTTTTAATTGTATTCATTGATGATATCTTAATCTACTCGAAGACTTTGGAAGAACATGCAGATCATCTACGTTTAGCCTTGGATATTTTAAGGAAGGAAAAATTATATGCAAAGTTCTCCAAATGTGAATTCTGGTTGGAAAAGGTTCAGTTCTTTGGTCATGTAGTGAGTCGAGATGGAATATCAGTGGATCCGGCAAAGGTAGATGCGGTAGCAAATTGGGAAAGACCTAAGATGCCGACGAAAGTAAGAAGTTTTCTTAGATTAGCAGGGTACTATCAAAGATTTGTGCAAGATTTCTCAAAGATTGCTACCCCATTGACAAGGTTAACCAGAAATAATGAGAAATTTAAGTGGACATCGGAGTGTGAAGAAAGTTTTCAGGAACTCATGAAAAGACTAACGATGGCACCTGTGTCGACCTTACCCGACGATACTAGAAATTTTGTGATATTTGATAAGTGCATATTTTTGCATATTTTTATTACCTATTTATTGCTTGAACTCGTATTTTAATAATTTATTTTGTTGCATTTCAGGAAATTCGTGAATAAATAAAGAAATAAAGAGGAAGAAAAAGGACTTAAATGAAAAAAGGAAAAAAAATTAGGAGCTTGGTGGAAAGGGAATCTTTCAAGACACATGGAAGGTGGAGATCATCCCAACACACTAAATAAGTGTATGGCCAAGATCTACTCTACAAAGCTTAAGGGGGAAGGAAACATTTAGATGACAAGGATTTCTCCACCACATTAAAAGGTGTATGGTGGAGATTAACCCAACACACCCCTTAACCCTAATTCTTATCCTATAAATACCCCTTCACCCCCTTGTAATTATCAACTTAGATTTTAGGGTACCTTTAATTTCTTGTTTTTTTTAGTTTCAAATCTTGTAAACACTTTTATTTTAATGAAAAAATTTCCATTCCCTTTAATTTCTTGTCTCGTTCTTTCGTTTTTGTTGCATAGCTTTCGTTATTTTCGTAAATCCGTTTAGTGGACAAAGTAGCGAAATGCTAACCACTATGGGTTGAAAATAACGATTTTTATTTTCTTGCTCGTAGTTTTAATTTTAGTTCGTAATTTTACCCCTTTAAATTTCGATTTTATTGTGGGCCAATTTAATTCTAAATCATCGTTTTAGTGTAAAATTTTAATTTCATAGTTAATTTTTTTTATTGTCGTATTTAATTTTTTTTAAAAAAAATACAAAAATATTAGTTTTAATTTCGTTATTTATTTTCTGTCTTGTTTTTTTTAGTGTTAATTCTAAGCGTAGTTTAATTACTCTGCTTTCTCCCCTGTTTTGTTCGCTTCGACACAATAACAAATCCAGCTTTTTTTTTTCTTTTCTTCTTCGATGAATACACACACATCCATTGTTACTTCTTTATTTTTCTCCCCTTCTTCTTTCTCATCAAAACGAACCCAGCACTTTCTCATTCTTCTTTGTAATTCTTCATTTTAATTCATCCCCTTCTGTCCTTCACCAAACAATTTCGGGTTTCGATTTCTGTTTTTCTGCATTTTCTTTTGTCTTCTTTCTGTTTGTTGCTGTTTGTTTAGAGTTTTGTGCTGCGTTGCTGTGTGTTTTGTTCTTGTCCGCTGTTTGTTTCTGTTTTCGTAGAGTTACTGAGTCGAGTTGACTCGGTGGGTTGGGTTTGTGTCCGAGTTCGAGTGAGTCTGCGTATTGTTCTTTTACTATAGTTGCTGAGTCGTAATCCCGAGTTCAGTCGAATGGCTGATGGTTCTTGGCTGCGTTTTGACTAGTTTCGTGCTGAGTATTGTATTCGCGAGTTTGTGTTTATAATCCAATCCATATTTAAGTTGCACCGAGTTGAATTGTTGAGTTTGTGTGTATGGCTGAGTCGACTGGGTTCTTCTTCCCTTTTTTTAGTTTCATTTTTATTTATTTCATCTGAATCGTTTGCTGAGTAGTTCGAATCATTTTTCCGAGTCTTTATTTATGAGAACTAGGTCGAATGTTAGTCTTGTGGGTGTGTTTATTTGTGAGTAGTCCCAGGTAGCATTACTAAATTTTGTTTGGATTTTTATAAATTTTGCAGTCGAATTATGATATTGTGAGGTGGTGGTTTTGATAGTGGCTAGTTAATTTTAAAAATACATCATGCCAATTTTTTTCAAAATTTTCTGTAATTAAAATAAGATTAAAAAAAATCACATTAAGAATTTTAAGAATAATTTAATTAGTTTAAAAATAGAGTAATGATGTAATTGTTTTTAAATGGTTAGAATTTGTAGAATAATTTTTAGATTAATCTTAGCATAATTTAGAATTCTTAGAATAATTTAGAATTTAGATTTAACTCGAATTTAGAATTTTTAAATTTATAGAATAATTCTAGAATAATTAAGTTTTAGAATAATTTAGAATAATTAGATTTCCTTTTAGATAATTAAATAGTATAAAATCAAAATCCAATATCCACTTGTCTTAGTTCGATTAAATTAAAAATTAAGGATCGCGAAAATATTAGTCTCTACGGAACGAATCTAAATTTACTAAAACGAGATTGTGCACTTGCAACATTTACTGTAGTTAGCGTAACAAGTTTTTGGCGCCGCTGCCGGGGACTAATTATTTTTCGCACCTTAGTTTTTAATTTTTCGGATTAGCTCTTTTCTCACCCTTTTCTTGTTTGCTTTTTTTTTCCGAAGAATTTGGAGGAAAATTCGAGAAACTTGGAATAAAGCGGAAGAATTTTCTCGGAATTTTGGAAGCTTTGCTTGGGTAACCCGTATCTCTCTCCTCTTTCGTTTTTTTCCTTATTTAGAAAACCACAAAAAAAAATCAAAAATCACAAAAAAATTTGAATATTTAAAATCCAAAAAAATTAATTAGTAATTACATCATTGTTGCATCATGCATTTAATCACTTAGGGCACATCATCTAGATTTTTATTTTCTTGTTTTTAATTTTTCGTACCTTTTAATTGTGGTGATCATTGGAGGACCCCAAGGTACGTTAAATTCTTTCTTCTCTTTAGTTAGAGCACGTAGTTAAGCATCCATAAATGTTTATAGTTTTTTATACCTCTTTGTTTGTTGCATCATTTTGTAAATAAATCTTAAGGGCAAAACCACTTATAAAATAAGGGAAGAGATTTCATCACTCTTTTCTTTTCCCAAAAACAATAAATCCCTCATTTTGCATACCCTAGCCATTAATAAAATTAATTAGACGTTTGCCCCTAGGAATCTCGCGCTCATTTAGGAAGGTGCTTAAGAAACGAAGTAATCTTTAATTATTCCGACTTTTTGGTGTCTAGGAAAGCGAAAGCTGACCTGGCCAATTAAGGTTTTGGTGTCTAGGCTGGTGTTTAGCCTCTTGGCAATGCTTGCACCTACCTGGCCAAGCCGGTTCGAATAATTATTGATTTACCTAGTTTTTGGTACCCCTTAAAGTTAGGAGTAAGGTCTAGTTATTTTATTAAGGAACCCTAGGGTTAGAATTTTTTTTTTCTTTTAATTTTTCAACCATTTATTTTTGTGTGTTTATTTTATCTCACTTATTTGCTACGTGTTTCCTTACATGGTTTATGCGAACTATTTGGATTAGGGATAATTCTTCTAGACTAGTGAGATCGTTTGAGAATTCTTCCTCTTCTGATTCTGAGTCTTTAGATAATTCCGAACCAATAGTAAACATGGCCATGTCTCTTAAGGACCGTTGTTATCCCACCCGTTCTGTCCAACCCTCGCGTATCACTCTTCCTCCCGTAAATGGTAATAATTTCGAAATCAAAGCTCAACATATTAGCATGTTACCCAAATTTATCGGGAGTGAAGGTGAGGACCCGTATCTTTTCATCCATGAATTCGAGGAGGTTTGTGCCTTACAAAAACTCCAATAATTAATCGAGGACTCGATTAGGCTTAGACTCATTAATTTTGCCCTTAAAGAAAATGATAAAAAATGGTTGTATAGCCTACCGGTTAATTCTATTTCCACGTGGGAGGGATTTGTGGTAATTTTTATTAAGAAATATTTTCCAAACCATAAGACTACGAGAATTACAAACGAGATAAAGCAATTTCATCAAAACGAAAACGAGTCTTTTTGGAAATATTTTGATCGCTTTAAAAATCTTTTATCACAATGCCCCCACCACGGAACAGAAAAGTGGAGACTTTGTAAGATTGTCTACGAGGCCCTAGATAGTTCAACAACCGCGTTGTTAGAGTCTATGTGCCAAGGTAAATTCATGGAGAAGGATGAGGACGAAGGGTGGGAATTTTTCGAAGAATTAGCCGAGAAGACTATGTTGTGGGAGTTTACTAGGGAACCTCATAAGTCCAACGATTCGTCTAGCTCATCTAGGGGTTTGCATTCGATTGGGAATTTTATTGCAATCGATGCCAAATTAGCTACTCTTACTAGACGACTTGAAGCTTTAGAAACTCATAATGGTCCCCCACCTATGTCTATGTACCCAAATTATAATTCTTCGAACTTTGAGTCTCAACATTGTCCCGATTTTGAGCAAGTGAATGCAATGTCCCAACCTAGGCCTCGGAATGACCCGTTTGCACCGACTTACAATCCCGGGTGGAAGAACCATCCGAATTTTTCGTGGAACCAAGGCCAAAACTTCAAATCTTCACCAACTTCTTTTCGAAAGCCGAACTATCCAAACCAAGGTCCTTATCCAAACACGACTCAAAATCACGTTCGTTATTCAACTCAAGCTACCGCCCACCCACCCGGCTTTCATGAGTCGGATAAGAGAATTAATTCCTTGGAAAAGACTCTCGATGCGCTTCTAAAATCAATAACTAATTTGGCTCAATCTCAACAGACCTTCATACAAACCATGACTCAAGATAGGCAAATTTTAAATGCTAGTACTCAATCCATATCTAAGTTAGAGGTTCAAGTGAGCCAATTAGCCAACGCCATTTGTGAACGAGAGAAGAACAAACTTCCAAGTCAAACCAAGGTCAATCCTAAATTTCCTCTTAATTATAGACCTCCTCACAATGTGAACGCTATCATTTCCTTAAGGTCCGGTAAGCAAGTAGAAAATCATGTCGGTGACAATTCTCCCGAAGAAGACGAGTCAAATTCTGAACCAAACGCTAATCTTGAACCCGAGAGTTCAAAGGAACAAGGATCAACGAGTGGGACAAAACCCGTCCCCGAAGAACCTAATGAACGAGTCTTTAAGCCAAAAGCTCCTTACCCTCAACGACTCATTTCTCCTAAACAAACGGCCCAAATGGACAAGATCTTAGAAGTTTTTAAGCAAGTCAAAGTCAACATCCCTCTTTTAGACGCGATTCAACAAATTCCTTCGTATGCGAAATGTATAAAAGATTTGTGCACACATAAGCGAACCACTCATGTCCCTAAGAAAGCCTTCTTGACTTCTCATGTTAGTTCTATTCTTTCAAACCAAATTCTCGTGAAATATAAGGACCCCGGTTGTCCTACAATTTCATGTGTCATAGGCAATACTTTTGTGGATAAGGCGTTACTTGAGTTGGGCGCTAGTGTGAATCTCCTTCTATTTTCGGTCTATCAAGCCCTAGTTTTAGGCGAACTTCAAAAGACGAACATGACAATTCAATTAGCCGATCATTCTGTCAAAATGCCTAAGGGAATAATTGAGGATGTGCTAATTAAGGTTGGTGAATTCATCTTTCCAGTTGATTTTGTTGTCCTCGAGACTCAACCCGTTACGAATCCTAAGAATCAGATTCCTATAATTCTAGGAAGGCCATTTCTAGCCACCTCCAATCCTTTGATTAATTGTAGAAATGGATTAATGAAACTAACATTTGGGAACATCACCATTGACCTCAATATTTTTCATATAGGGAAACAACCCGATGATTTCTATGATCAACCTATGGATGTCAATTTAATTGATGATATAGTTGATCAAGAATTCATCAACCCAAATGATGCTCTTGATTTTTGTTTAAAACACTTTGGTCAAAATTGGGATGATTCTGAATATACAAATGAGGTCAATGTAATATTAGATTCCACCATTCCTACAAATAACCAAGCATGTGAACCACCTCCTTTGCCACTTTTCGAAGCTAGTGAACCCGTTGAGTCAAAGCCGCCCGATTTAGAACTCAAACCTCTTCCCGACACTCTTAAGTACGCCTTTTTAGGTCCTAACGAGTCTCTTCCTGTTATCATTGCCTCTAATTTGACCAAGTCACAAGAGGATGAGCTTGTAAGTGTGCTTAGAGAACATAAGGAAGCCATAGGTTGGAGTATCTCGGATATTAAAGGAATTAGTCCGGCCATTGTCCAACATAGGATTCACTTAGTTGATAATGCCAAACCAGTACGTGAGCCACAAAGGCAGTTGAACCCTACCATGATGAAAGTCGTTAGGAAGGAAATTCTTAAGTGTCTAGATAATGGAATCATTTATCCCATTTCTGATAGCTCTTGGGTTAGCCCAATTCAGGTAGTACCTAAAAAGTCGGGTATTACCGTGGTGACTAACGAGAACAACGAGCAAGTTCCTACTCGTGTCCAATCCAGTTGGAGGGTGTGCATAGACTATAGGAAACTCAATGATGCCACTAGAAAAGACCACTTTCCTTTACCGTTCATAGATCAAATGTTAGAAAGGTTAACGGGTCATGCCTACTACTGTTTTCTAGATGGTTATTCCGGATATTTCCAAATTCCCATAGCTCCCGAAGACCAAGAAAAGACCACCTTCACATGTCCCTTTGGAACTTTTGCCTATCATCGATTAGCTTTTGGACTTACCACTACCCCCGCCACCTTCCAAAGGTGCACGATGAGCATTTTTTCTGACATGATAGGTGAATTCCTAGAGATTTTCATAGATGACTTCTCTATCTTTGGTTCGTCTTTTCATCAATGCCTAAACCATCTTGAGTTAGTCTTAAAACGGTGTAAAGAAACCAACCTCGTTCTTAATTGGGAAAAATGTCATTTCATGGTTAAAGAAGAAATCGTTCTTGGTCATAAAATTTCTGAAAAGAGGATCGAAGTAGATAAAACCAAAGTTGACCTCATTGCCAATCTACCCCCACCAACATCGGTCAAAGGAATTCGTTCCTTTTTAGGACATGCTGGTTTTTATAGGCGTTTCATTAAAGATTTTAGAAAAAAGGCTAGACCCTTGACCACCCTTCTTGGCAAAGATGTCAAATTCGAGTTCAATAGTGATTTTTTACAATCTTTTGAACACCTTAAGAAAGAGTTAACCTCGGCCCCGATTATCAAGTCTCCAGATCGGAGTCAATCTTTCGAGTTAATGTGTGATGCATCTGATTACGCATTAGGGGCGGTATTAGGACAACGAATCAATAAGATACCTCATGTCATATACTACGCTAGTAAGACCTTAAACGATGCGCAACTTAATTATTCTACCACCGAAAAGGAGCTTCTAGCCGTAGTTTTTGCCCTCGAGAAGTTTAGGTCGTATCTTATTGGTTCGAAAATCATTGTTTACACCGATCATTCCGCCCTTCGATATCTCTTCTCTAAGAAAGACTCAAAGGCCCGATTTATTAGGTGTATCTTGTTGCTCTAAGAGTTTGATCTAGAAATTAGGGATAAGAAGGGGTCCGAAAATGTCATTGCCGATCACATTTCTCGATTAGTGGTGGAGTCCACCACTAACTCGCCTTTGAATGAATCTTTTCCCGACGAACATCTCTTTTCTATCTCTACTCCTCCTTGGTTCACCGAAATTGTCAATTACCTTGCAACCGATGACATTCCCTCTCATTGGTCTACACAAGATAAATCGAAATTTTTCTCACAAGTCAAACACTTCTTTTGGGACGACCCGTATCTCTTTAAATATTGTCCCGACCAAATCATTCGGAGGTGCGTCCCAAACCATGAGTTTCGAAGTATCCTTTCCTTTTGTCATGATCAAGCTTGTGGAGGTCATTTTAGTGCTAAGAAAACAGCAGCTAAAATCCTCCAAAGCGGTTTTTATTGGCCTAGTTTGTTTAAGGATGTTGCTGAATTCTGTGCCGCTTGTAGTAGGTGTCAACACTTAGGAAAGATCACTAGAAGAAATATGATGCCTATGAGTCCCATCTTAATCATTGAGATTTTTGATGTGTGGGGCATAGATTTTATTGGTCTCTTTTCTAGCTCTTTTGGCAACCTCTACATTCTCTTAGCGATTGATTATGTGTCTAAGTGGGTAGAAGCCATACCGACTAAGTCCAATGATAACAAGGTTGTCCTTAAATTCTTAAAAGAAAATTTTTTTCTCGATTTGGCACACCTAGGGCTATCATTAATGACCAAGGTATGCACTTTAAGAATCGTCAATTTGAGTCCCTTTTGAAAAAGTACTCAATTACTCAATTTGAGTCTCGAATAGGCAAATTAAGCAAATTTTAGAAAAGACTGTCAACTCGAATAGGAATGATTGGTCCATCAAACTGATAGATGCCTTATGGGCCTATCGGACCGCTATTAAGATTGTTTTGGGCATGTCCCCTTACAGAATTATGTTTGGCAAAGCCTGTCACTTGCCCGTTGAACTAGAGCATAGGGCCTTGTGGGCCATTAGAGATTTTAACTTTGACTTACCAACCGCCGGTAGTCATAGGAAGTTGTAATTGTCAGAACTAGAGGAATTAAGAAATGAGGCCTATGAAAATGCTAAAATCTATAAAGAAAGAACCAAACTTTTTCATGATAAATCCATTTTGAGAAAATCATTTTCTCCAGGTCAAAAAGTTCTTTTATACAATTCTAGGCTTCATTTATTCCCCGGGAATTGAGATCTAGGTGGGAAGGTCCTTACATTGTTAGGACCATTTTTCCTCACGGTGCTGTTGAAATTGAAAATCCTAAAAATGGTGATATATTTAAAGTTAATGGACAAAGACTCAAACCATTTTTAGAGCTGCCATTTGATCCCGAGGAAGAGGTTATCCACCTCATCGATCCATGATTCAAGTAAGTTTCTTCAGTAGGTAGTTGTAAATTCTCTCCGTCATCCCTTATCAGGTATTACCTCGTTCTCATTTACTCATTTCTCTTGCATTTGCATACATTGAGGACAATGCATGATTTAGGTATGGGGGAGGTTTTTTTGTGTAAATATAAAAATCAGAAAATCCAAAAAAATTAAAAAATCACAAAATCACAAAAAGAGTTGTAGAATTGTAAATAGTAGAGTTCTAATCTTATTCTAGTCTTGTTAATTGATTGCTAGTTGCTTGATGCACCCTTACATGCTATGATAATCTTGCGATCCTTTAGCTTTTGATTGAGAAGTGATTTGCTAAGTTCTTGTCCACACACTTACACTAGCAAGGTGAAACTAGTAGACTTATTTGATTTGTGCAAAAAATTAGAAGGTCATGATTAGGTGTAAGATGATTTGGTTTTCATGCTTTGAGTACAAGTAGGTGCATTGAGGATACCTTTACTTGAGATTGATTATGTTCTACCACACCAAGTGAGTTTTGAGCCTATATGCACATCTTTTGCATTTATATTCTTTTTCTTGAGTGTCCACTTGTCATTTGCATTGCTAGCACTTGTTTGAGTTCTTTCTTGAAACACATGACATTGATTGATGATAAGATGATAAAGGCATTTAGGAATAACCCATATTTCCCAAAATATCCACACCATTCTTATGTGTTCAATTAGTTACCCCTTTGAGCTTAATCAAATTCTTTCGGTGACACACCACATTACTCGCCTAAGACCTTTTTCCTGTATAGCCTTACGTATACTTGATCCCAATTTGTCAAAGGCTAGTAGGAACTTGAGGGAGTAATAAGATGTGTGAGATGGGTATACTTTTGTTCATAACTTTTGAGGAAATATATGTTTTGTTGGTTATCTTGGTAGTCGATTTTCAAGTTAAATCTAAAGGAGGATTATGGTTTCTTATAGCTCTCATAATAAAAAAAAAGAATAAAAAAATATTTATATATATATATATATATGAGAGCATACTTATGTTTTTGTAATTCTCCTTCATTCGGCTAGTCAAGTCTTTTTGTTGAAAATAGAAAAATAATTGTGTGGGGAGGAAGTTTGGTGTTGTGCATGATTTCCATGGTGACTACTAGCTTTTGACACTTCACCTTGTTTTGGCCTTACTTGACATACCCTGTCCCTAGCCCCATTACAACCCAAATAAAGACCTTTTGATTGTCATCATTGATGTATGTTGTGTTTAAGTTAGAATGATACCAAATGTCAAGTGTAACAGCCCCAGATCCGGGGTCAGGGATCTGGTCGTCACGGTCTCAATTTCCATCCACAAAACCAACATAAACTTAAATTACAACCTTGTGACCCAAAACAACAACACAAAACACACCCGTTATAGTCCCAGAGATGAAATCAGAGTAAATAACAAGTTTTTATTAATCACGAATTTGAGTTCTTACAACCCAAAAGAGTTACAGGTTAATTATTACAAACTCTTTGCCATCCATTTACATATGTCATAAATAAATATATCTGATAAACCAAAAGATGACAGTCTAGCCTACTGATTGCTTCTACCTCAGCAATGACGTCTATGACATCAGTAGGCAACCCTAACTGCTGTCCTTGCTTGCACCGAGTGCTCCTTGTACTAACCGTCAGATCTATCTGTTGTTGTGATATAATAATAAAGCAAGGGTGAGCAATAGCCCACCAAATAATATATAACTGGACAACAATAATATATAACAAGTCAACAATATCTTTGGAACCATATGCCATGCATTTACGAAAATAGTGCCAGTATAATGTAAATAATGAAGTTACAAGGTAACTCAAAACATATATTCTGCGGAAATATCCGCTATGCCAAGATAGCAACATTTATCATAAAAGAGGAACTTGTAGGAAAATATTGCAATTCCAGTTTCAAACACTTTTTCACCCTGCCAACACCGACAGTGTTGCAGAAAATTTCCAACATGGAAAGATGAACTAATACTGGAGTATTCACCGCGCCCGCTATTCCATCTACGATGATCAGTCACAGCATGTATAGCTCAAATTGAGTTTTACTACCGGTAGAAGGAAGAGCTGACGGATTTACTTGTCCATCGCCCTTTTAGATCTCCCTGGCCAACGGTTGGGCCTTTAGGATGGACCGGCGCTATTCGACCTCTTACACGACTCCTAGTTCAAATCAATCCATGACTCTGAAATGTAAAGTTCGTCCCCTTTTCCCCAAGTATAATACTTGTTGATATGACTCCACAAAGTAGTCGTATCTAATTGGAAAGGAAAATTTACCAATATTTCCCGAGCTGATGCTCGTTGATGAATAACTTATTCCAACAATCTTACCCCTCGAATGATGAGGAGGTAACACAAGGATTTAATCAATGAACCGCAACCAAGTTGCGAGTGAAAAGATTAGTTTAACGAGTATATGACCGGGTAGTCAAAGAAATAACAAATCTCAAGTAAGGTCCCCTTATATTTTGGAAGTTTGAGCGAGTATTTAAATCCTCTTATAAGATGGATTTAAGTGAAAATAGATTTTTTGGAACCTCCCCTAGATAAAATAATCATAATAAGGCTCAGAAATATTTTACGTAATATTTGAAAGTCAAAGATAATAGTTTGAATACGGAGATTATTTAAAACTAATTTAAAAGAATCAAATAAATATTCCAAGAATATTTATTATATCATAAGTATTTAAAGAATATTTTTGGTATAAAAATATTGCTCATAAATAATTCTCGAATGAATATACGGAAATTATTTATTAAATAAGTAAATCCTTGAATAAATATTTGGAATAATATCCAATAAATAATTCAACCTTAAATGAATATTCAAGAGAGTATTCATTGAATAAATAAAGATCAAATGAATATTCCAAATAATATTCATTAAATAAATAACTCAAATGAATATTTGAAAATGATATTCGTCAAATAAATGTCTCTAATGAATATTCAAAGTAATATTCATTAACTAAATAAACCCCAATGAATATTTAAAATAATATTCATTAAATAAATAATATTCTAAATGAATATTTGAAATAATATTCATTAAATATTCCTCCACTGAGGTAATAATCAAATAACATTCTTCGAACGATTCATAATTGAATAACAATCCCCGAAATAATAATCTGTCGATGGAATCCCTCCGGGTTTCCACGACTATTTATATTTTACAAAATACCGACTCCCGGTCTATATTTGAAGAATGAAGATCATGCCCTTCACTAAGGGTTTTAAAGAATCCGGCTTATAACTAATATATCATATCTAGCTTATAAGCCAATTATCAGAGTGCAAAACATTTATCACAATATACTTTTGAAAATAGGCATGCATGCTATGGCATATGTATAACAAAATCAATCATATATATATTATCACAACAACAGCTTCAAATTGATTGAAGACTTGCCTGGTACTCCTGCTTATACTAGTGGCATGACTCGGGGTGGTCCGGTGATCTATACATAATCAAAAATATTCGAGGTTAATCACTTAACGCTTTTAAGAAGCTAAGTGTAACTCGTTTTAACCCGACACTTGCTCATTACCAAGGCATGTCATTATACTTACACTTCGTACGTTCTTACGTCATATAAGTTCTAAGGTCGAAAGTTTATACCTCAAAATTTATTGGTCGTTTTCTAAGTGACTTTCCAAAGTTATAACCAAGTGTACTTTTTAAGGCGTTCTGCGCACTTAACCTAGATTCGAACATTTTTATAAAATCGGAAAACGATTCTTTTGACATGTGGTCTTCTCTCACGCCTTCCTTATTATCTCTAATATTTAATTACCAAGATTCGTAAATGGATCACTCTTGTTAAGGGGATTCAATTTCAGTTACGAACTCGCACTTACGGTCTCGAACCACTTTTAGTAAACCGGCCATAAATCCTAAACCGTATGTCTGTTTGTTTCGATTCTTTTCCAAAATGATCTACGACTCAAGATCTATGAGGGTATGTTACATTCTTAACCATTTTAGACATTTAGAGCTACTGTGATGCACGAAGTTCAAGGTTTAACGAAATTTCGGCATTATAACGGCTATAAATCGAACGTTCCAAAAATCATACCATCAAAACCAAGCCACACCGGGCATCCATACAACTTTTACACATTTTATTCATCCTCAACTGTCCAAAATCATCTACTTTACCAACATGATCATCATATCTCTTAAATCAAATAATCACTACATAATCATGCTTATAATCATACTAACATCCTAACCATGCTAACAACCATCAAGATCATCCATGAACTTAAAGTAAGAGCTAGGGTTTTGATGAGATATACCTTCCTTGGAGGATGTAGAGACCTTACTAATCCTTTACTGTTGAGTATACAACAACGAAAGCAAAACCCAAAGCGAATAAACAAGAACAAGAAAATAAACGACAATCACACAAGACAAAGATTTACGTGGTTCGGAAATTCCTACTCCACAAGCCGCACTAATTTTGTATTGATCTCTCACATTGTGTTGTGTTGTTGTTACAATTACATGAGTATTTATAAGAGAAGAAACTGGGTCAAAATAATTCAGAGTCTAATTATGAAATTCCTAACTCTAATCCTAACTCTAATTAGAGTCCAATTCAGGAATTCCTAACTCAAGTCAGAATCCAATTCTGAAACCTGATAGACTCCACAAACCCAACAATCTCCCACTTGGAGTCTGACCACATCTTCACTTCACTCTTGTAATTCTAGTAACAAATAATCCCTCGATCAATAACTCTAACTAGTGCAACACCTTCTCATCAATCAGTTCTGAAGGCCAGTTGAAGCTAGGCAAAGCTTCAACTTTTCATTAGTAACCACCTTAGTCAACATATCTGCAGGATTCTTTGAACCAAGGATTTTCTTCAAGGACAAAGTACCATTTCTAATCAACTCTCTTGTAAAGTGATATCTCAGCTGAATATGCTTCGTCCTAGCATGAAACACAGGATTCTTCGCAAGATGAATAGCACTCTGACTGTCGCTATACAAAGCACTATCTGTAACACCCCCAGATCCAGGGTCCGGGATCCGGTCGTTACGGTCTCCATTACTGCCCACAATACTTGAACTGACTTTAACTTAAAATAAATTACATCTTTATGACCCAACACAACAATATAAAACACACCCATTATAGTCCCAGAGATGAAATCAGAGTAACAATCAAGTTTTATTAATCACATTATGAGTTCTTACAATCCAAAAGAATTACAATGTGAATACATACTCTTTGCCATCCATTTGCATAAGTCATATTAGACCCTATACTTGGTACTGAAAGAATAAATCTATCCTACCAATAGCTTTCTCTTCGGCTCTGGTAGTCTCATCGTCCTCGCCAGCGTCGAGTGCGCCTTGTGCGAGTCATCTGGTCTAGCTGTTGTTGTGATATAATAATAAAGCAAGGGTGAGCAATAGCCCACCAACAATAATATTCAACTGAACGATAATATATAACAGTTGAAAAGTATCTTTCAAACCATATGCCATGCATTTACGGAAATGATGCCAGAATAACATGAACGATGAAGTTACGAGGTAACTCAAAATGCATATATAGGTGGAAATATCTGCTATGTCAAAGATAAGCCAGATATTATCATTTATCATATAAAGAGGAACTTGCAAGGAAAATATTGCAATCCCAGTTATTAACATTTTTCGAAGTCCTACAACCTGAAAGAAGTCTCTTCGATACGTGTTGTGGAAGACACCGTCAACCTGAAAGAAGTCTCTTCGATACGTGTTGCAGGGAATTCCCAATTTTGGAGATGAACCAATACTGGAGTTATTACGCGCCAGCTGTCCCACTCCCTGATGATCAGTCGGGGATGGTACAGCCCAATATAGTTTACTACCGGTAGAAGGAAGAACTGACGACTCCACTTGTAGATTGCCTTAATAGTAACTCCCTGGCCAATGGTTAGGCCTTGTGATGGACCGCGCGACTCGGCCTCTTACACACGACTCCTAGTTCGAATAAATGCACAGCATTGAAACGTAGAGTTTGTCCTCCCTTCCCCAAGTGAAATACTTGTTGATAAGACTCCACAAAGTAGTCGTATCTAGTTGGAAAGGAAAATTCACCATCATTTCCCAAGTTTTTGCTTGTTAATGGATATCAACTTGTTCCAACAATCTTACCCCTCGAATGATGAGAAGGTACACACGGACTTAATGAGTCCATAGCAACCAAGTTGCGAGTGAAAATGATAAATTAGGACCGGGAAGTCAACAAGATAAATAACATTGCTCAAGTAAGTTCCCCTATAATATGGAAGTTTGAGCTAGCATTTAAATCCTTTTAAGATAGATTTAAATGAAAAATAAAGAGTTGGGAACCTTTCCTTGATAAAATAGTGGTAAAAAGACTTCGAAATATTTTACATAATATCTGGAGGTGAAAGGTAATCTCCGAATAATATAAATCATTTTAAAAAGAATTTAAAAGAATTAAATAAATATTCCAAGAATATTTATTTACTCAATAATAATTACGGAATATTATTAACTCATAATATTGCTCGTAAGTAATCCTCGAATGAATATATGGAATTATTTACTAGATAAATCCCTCGTTAAATGAATATTCGAAATAATATTCAATAAATAATTAAACTCCAATAAATATTTAAAATAATATTCAATAAATAAGTCAAACCTTAAATGAATATTTGAAAATAATGTTCATCTAATATTTAATCTTCTAAATGAATATCCAAATAACATTCATTTAATAAATAATCTTCTAAATGAATATCCAAATAATATTCATTTAGTAATCAAAACTTTAAAGGAATAATCGAAATAATATTCCTTAAGTAAATAGAACTTCCAATGAATATTTTAAAATAATATTCATCAAGTACATAAAACCTTAAATGAATATTCGAAAGTAATATTCATTTAATAAATAACATTCTAATGAATATCAAAATAATGTTCATTAAATAATCAACTCTAAATGAATATTCGAAACTAACATTCATTTACTATCTCTCGACTGAGATAATACTCAAATAACATTCCCCGAAATATTTCCAAGTAATTGATACTTTATGGAATATAATAACCACTACGCCGTAGATGGGCGCATGCAACGCACTCCTACTGTTGCATCAGACACGTTTTCTGTTACATTAGGCCTAATGTAACGCACTTTTACCATTTCATCCGCTAACGTTACCTTTGACCTCAAATGTAACGCTCAGCTTCTCAATTGTAACACAAGGGAAAGCGTTACATCAGGACCATAGAGTAACACAAAATCAAACAAATGCAACACTAGGAGGTGTTACATTAGCTTATCCAGAAACACTAGGTGACACGTGGCATGTGGGGCCCACATGACACCTGGCATCATGCCACGTTGGATTTGACATGTGGCTCCCTTTGACACGTGGCATACTGCCACATGGCACCCAATGACACGTGGCATCTTGACACGTGGCATTTGTGGGGCCCACATTGACACGTGGCAGGTGTGGGGCCCACACTGACACGTGGCACTGACACGTGGCAGTTGTGGGGCCCACACTGACACGTGGCAGTTGTGGGGCCCACATTGACACGTGTGGGCCTCTTGTACTTTTTCATATTTGCATGGCTGTCCACAAAACCTTGATGTTCCCTAAAATAAAACTAAGTTAAAAATAGCCCAGGAAATTAAATTTGTAAATTGACAGTAAAATTACTTAAAAGCTTACAGAACTTACTGGATCAATCTCCGCACTTCCTTATTACCAGAATTGAACAAAACGTAGCGATGACTTGCCTTCCAATCCACATCTTTCAAATTGAAAATAATTCCATCTTTATTCCTTCTTGTTCCGATAGAATGCCCCAGTTGTGTTGGACATTTTTGGAAATCAGTTGAGTACGTGGTGTTTTTTGTTGCTTCGTAACCACCCAAAAATCTTGAACAGAATGTCACACATTCTTCAGCCAGATAACCTTCTGCAATGGAACCTTCCGGTCTACTTCTATTGCGAACGTATGATTTCAACTTCCCAAGATACCGCTCTATAGGAAACATATTTCGAAGGTGCACCGGTCCACCAAGTTCAACTTCTCTGACTAGATGCACAAGCAGGTGCACCATCATGTCGAAGAATGCAAATGGAAAAATCATCTAAAAATGACAAAGTACCTCGATAATTTCTTGTTGCAACTTCTTCAAATCATCAAAATCGATAATCTTGCTCCATAGAGCTCTGAGGAAAGAACTTAATCTGATCATTGGTAATGCAACCACAGGTTTTAATGTTTTCCTCACAGCAATCGGTAACATGTAGTGGAGTATAAAATGAGCATCATGGCTCTATACCCAGTTACTCTCCTCTCCTTTGTGTTCACATACCGACTAATGTTAGAGGCGCAACCGTATGGCAGTTTAGCATTCTTCAAAACTGAACAAAACATATCCTTTTCTTTATTCGTCATGTCAAATACTGCTGGCCTTATTTCAAGGTGTCGACCATCTTCACACAAAACAGGATGCAGGGGTTTTCGTATACCAGCGTCTTCTAAATCTTTACGAGCACTAATATGATCTTTTGACTTGCCACTAATATTAAGCAAAGTACCTAATATGTTATCGCAAACATTTTTCTCTATGTGCATGGGGTCAAGGTTGTGGCGAAGTGGATTACGACTCCAATACGGCAATTCAAAAAAGATCGACTTTTTTTTAAAAGGGGAATCAATGCTAGCTGAACCCTTCTTTTTCAGCCCAAATTGGTTTACATACCCAGGCAACAACTCTTCAATATCCCTTCCTGTTAAAATTCTAGGAGACTGCCCCATTTCGATTTTGCCATTAAATCTTCTTTTATCCTGCCTCCACTTGTGTTCAGGCTCAAGAAACTTCATGTGGTTCATATAGCACATTTTCTTGCTATGTTTTAAATAATTTGATGAAGTCTCATAATGGCAGTTGGGACACGCTACTTTTCCCTTTGTGCTCCATCCAGACAAAATAGCGTATCCAGGAAAATCGCTAATAGTCCACAACAGTCGGGCACGCAAATTAAAATTTTCATCGGCGAAGGCATCATAAGTTTCGATGCCGACCTCCCATAATTCTTTCAACTCTGCAATTAAAGGCTGCATGAAGACATCGATACTGTTGCCTGGTGAATCTGGACTGGATATTAAAGTTGAAAGAATTAAGTTTTCTTGTTTCATGCATAACCAAGGTGGGAGGTTGTAATTAACCAACACAATTGGCCATGTACTGTGAGTTGACTTCATTGAACGATAGGGGTTAAATCCATCTGCGGCTAGTCCCAAACTAACATTCCGATTTTCAGATGGAAAATCAGGAAAGTCATTATCCATCGTCTTCCAAGCCTGAGCATCAGCCGGATGTCTTAGCTTCCCATCCTTTTGTCGTCCCACTGCATGCCATGTCATTAACTTCGCATAATCCTTGCACATAAACAGCCTCTGCAACCTAGGTTTTAGTGGAAAGTACCTCATCACTTTTGCTGGCACTTTGTGTGTAACCGTCTCCTGATCATTCTCTTCCTTTTCGTGTATAACCCACCTAGAAACATCACAATTTTCACATTTTTCTTTATCTTTATTTTCTTCCCAATACAACATGCAATTGTTTGGGCATGCATGTATTTTCTCATAAGCGAGACCTAGATCCTTAATGATGTTCTTTGCGGCATTGAAAGACGAAGGTAGGTGGGCATCAGGGAAAGCGTCTTTTAACAGTCCTAGTAATTCCCCGAAAGCAGACTCGGTAATTCCATGTAGACAATTTAAATGGTACAGGCTGATCATAAAACTTAACCGAGAGAATTTAGTGCAGCCAGGGTATAATGGTTTCTTTCCCTCTCTAACATGACTATAAAACTTCCAAGCCTCTGCATTTGTCAAATCTTCATAGTCGTTTTCTAAATCTCGGAACCACCTACCCGTGCAATTGAACATTTCACCTAGATTATCTTCGAAACCCATCCCCGCTAAATTCCCTTTAAAACCCATCCCTGCAAAATTATCTTCGGAACCCGTCCCCATTTCACAATCCATAAAGGCATCACTGCCTTCTACTTTGGTATGTGCAACCTCACAGATCCATTTTACATGTAATGGAGAAGGCCCATTACAAATAAGATGATCCAAAATAACATTTTGAAGATGCCAATTGCGGTTCACACATACTTTGCAGGGGCATTTCATTTCTTCACCTTTACGATAAACTGGAAATGCATTTTCCATAAATGCAATTATCCCTTTTACATATGCTTTACTAGATTTTGGAAAACCTATCCAACTCGTGTAATCATCGTCCATTACTACAAGTAAAAAGATTAATGATAATAGCACACTAGTGTAACAGTTTTACTTGAAGTAGTAAATACATACAATTCGCTAAAATGTAAGTACGTAACTTATCCTTAAAATCAGGTGCACATAGTTAAGAATTTAACATGGGGTGTAATAACGACAAGTTAACATGGCCTTGCTGCTCACACAGGCCACTTAAGGGATTACCCAAACAGGCACTACAAATATTCAAATAGAGACTTCTTATACTATTTATCGAGAAGCATAAAATTCTAAAATTACAAATATCTGATTCACATAGTTCTCATTATTTCGCTGACTACACAGGTACTTGTTAATTTATGTCTTAACACGTAAAGATAGTTTAGAGCATTACCTTATAACACAGAGCAAGCAATGAAAATATCCAAACAAAAGTTGTTCGCCCTACAATAATTGTAAACCTGTGAAACAAAAAATAGAAACAAGAGTTACATGACATAAAAACTATGAGTGTGTGTGTGTGTCAAAGAAGTCACAATACAAACACAGTCACAAGACTCCTTCAATCTGATACGAACTAAACAGGATTAGACAGAGACATTCTTCACTCTTAACAAGAATTCATAATTCAAGCACAGAACACATTCAATCCAATCGATACCAACAACAAGAATCATACCAAAAAAACACTATGGACACGTATAGGCACATGTGTCCAGGGTATACGCTGTTCGAAAATATTGCAATTGTATTTTGCAATAAATTTCAGACAAAGCACACCCTGGACACGTATGTATCCATCACGACCACAATGCAACATACTAATAGTGAGTGTGTGTGTGTGTGTGTGTGTGTGTCAAAGAAGTCACAATACAAACACAGTATATGTATATGCAGAGACATTCACTCCAATCGATACCAATAACAAGAATTATACAGCACAATCAACCAATTACGATATCTCAAAATATAAAAACCAAACATTATAATACCCAAAAACCTAGATGACGCAAAACAAAAACCAAAACAAAACAAATTAGAACCAAAAAAACACTAAGGACATGTATAGTCACATGTGTCCATGGTATACGCTGTTCGAAAATATTGCAATTGTATTTTGCAATAAATTTCAAACAGAGTACACCATGGACACGTATGTATCCATCACGACCACAATGCAACATACTAATAGTGAGTATTGTGTGTCAAAGAAGTCACAACACAAACACAGTCACAATAAAAACACATTCACAAGACAAAACATGCAAAATCGAGGACAAAAACATACAGCACAATCAACCAATTACGAATATCTCAAAATATTATAAAATCGAGGACAAAAACAAAAGTAATTGACAAAATCCCATACAAAATCGAGGACAAAACATGCATATGCATAATTTACAAACAAAAACATAAAAAGTAATAAACAAACCAAAACATTATAAAACGAAAAAACAAAACCAAAAGCCCTAATTACCAAAACAAAACCAAAAAGCCCTAATTACCAAAACAAAACCAAAAAAAAAAAGCAATTAGAACGTAAAAGGAAGAGAAAGCCCTAATTACCTTGAACCAAAAGCAGTTGTGTTCTTCGATTAAATCTAAAAAATTAAACCAATTAGATCTGTGAAAAATTAAAAGGAAGAGAAGAGAAATAAGAAAAGAGAGAACAGGATAAATAAGAAATAAGCCTCTGTGTTCTTCGATTGAGCTTTGTGTTCTTCGATTGAGCAGCTTTGTTCTTCGATCTGTGAGTGTGAGCGGCAGTGAGTGTGTGAGTGTTGAGGCGCGGCTGTTTTGTGTGAGTGTGTGTGGACTTAGCGATTTTAGGGTAAATGGTAAGTGGACTTGCAATAATGCTGTGGGAAACTTACCGCCCACCTATATTTTTACCATCTTTTGTTTTTACTTAAATTAAAACAAATGTTTAGATTATTTATATTGTAATTTTTTTTGGCAAATTAAGAATTACTTACTATTAAAACAATTGTTTAGATAATTTAGATCCATTCTTTTTAATTATGTTCCCAAAATTTTAGGAAAAAAAAAATTTATTTGATCGGGTAATTCAATGGTCAACTAGTACTTTGACCGTAACCCCTAAACAGGGTTTCGTCAGGGTTTAAGGATTCGATTTTTTAGAAAATATTTCTCGACCACCCGACCGCACGGGAATCAAGATACATCATTTTAAATGTTATTCCAAAAATTTTAGAAAAAAAAATTTATTTGGTCGGGTAATTCAACGGTCAACTAGTACTTTGACCGTAACCCCTAAACAGGGTTTCGTCAGGGTTTAAGGATTCGATTTTTTAGAAAATATTTCTCGACCACCCGACCGCACGGGAATCAAGATACATCATTTTAAATGTTATTCCAAAAAATTTAAAAAAAAAAAATTTATTTGATCGGGTAATTCACCGGTCAACTAGTACTTTGACCGTAACCCCTAAATAGGGTTTCGTCAGGGTTTAAGTATTCAATTTTTTAGAAAATATTTCTCGACCACCCGACCGCACGGGAATCAAGATACATCATTTTAAATGTTATTCCAAAAAATTTAGAAAAAAAAAATTATTTGATCGGGTAATTCACCGGTCAACTAGTACTTTGACCGTAACCCCTAAAAAGGGTTTTGTCAGGGTTTAAGGATTCGATTTTTTTGAAAATATTTCTCGACCGCACGGGAATCAAGATACATCATTTTAAATGTTATTCCAAAAAATTTAGAAAGAAAAAAATTTATTTGATCGGGTAATTCATCGGTCAACTAGTACTTTGACCGTAACCCCTAAAAAGGGTTTCGTCAGGGTTTAAGGATTCGATTTTTTTGAAAATATTTCTCGACCACCCGACCGCACGGGAATCAAGATACATCATTTTAAATGTTATTCCAAAAAATTTTAAAAAAAAAATTTATTCGATCGGGTAATTCACCGGTCAACTAGTACTTTGACCGTAACCTAATATATGAATTATAAATAAAGAATTAACATATAAAATATAAAATTTATTTCAATGAATAATATAAAATTTATTTCAACCTAATATATAGAATTTATTTAAGTGAATAATATAGTATAATTAACATATATAAAGAATCAAAATTATTCTAGTAATTTAGTACTAATAATAATAATAATAATAATCATAATCATAATCATAATAAATAAAACCTAAGGTGCAAGGGTTGTATATTAATGATGGAGGAAATTAACACAGTGTATGTGTAGATGGAGTGGTTGTGATGGTGAAATAGAAGTCATGTGTCTTGGAGGTCAGGGGTTCGAATCCCTCCAACATCAATTTCTTTTTTAGTAAGAGCCAAAGTAGACACATGGCAGTGGGGCCCACATGACACGTGGTAGTGTGGGGCCCACATTGACACCTGGAAGTGTGGGTCTCACACTGCCACGTGTCAAAGTAGACACATGGCAGTGGGGCCCACATGACACGTGGCAGTGTGGGACCCACATTGACACGTGGCATTGGGGCCCACATTGACACGTGGAAGTGTGGGTCTCACACTGCCACGTGTCAGTGGGGCCCACACGACACGTGGCAGTGTGGGCCTCACACTGACACGTGGCAATGGGGCGCACATGACACGTGGCAGTGTGGGCCCACATTGACACGTGGCAGTGGGCCCACATGACACGTGGCAGTATGGTCCCCACACTGACACGTGGAAGTGGGGCCCAGCTGACACGTGGCAAGGGGGTCCACATGACAAGTGGCATGTGGGGGACCCACATGACACGTGGCAAGGGGGTCCACATGACAAGTGGCATGTGTGGGACCCACATGACACGTGGCAGTGTACCCACAAGACACGTGGCAGTGGAGGGGATCCTAGTGACACGTGGCATGGGCCCACGTGCCACGTGGCAAAGTGGAACCCCTAGTGACACGTGGCAGTGGCCCCACGTGACACGTGGCAGTGGGACCCACGTGCCACGTGGCAGTGGGCCCACGTGGCACTTGTGTCAGTCAAATGTGACACTGATTTCAGCAAATGTAACACTGCTTCTTGAAAATGCAACACTTCTGTGGGACCCACATGGTCATTCTTTTTTTTATTTATAAATTTTTAAAAAATAGCAAATACAACGCTTAATTGCTACTGTAACACAACGAATCTATTGCAACAATACATGTTCTACTGCAACAGTACCCTCACAAGTAATGTAACACAATCTCAACAGTGTTTCAGTAGGTCAAAAAAGGTACCTCTAATGTAACACAAAGTGGGCGTTACAATAGAAAAGCATTGCGGACGCCCATCTATGGCGTCGTGAACGTTTAACAATAACATTCCTCAGATTAATAATAATCTGTCATTGGAATCCCTCCGAGTTTCCACGACTATCTATATCTCAAAATACCGACTCCCGGTCTATATTTAGAATGAATATCATATGCCCTTCGCTAAGGGTCTTACCAAAACCATCCGGCTTATTACTGATAAATCATATCTAGTCTATAAGCCAATATCAATTCAGGGAACAAGTATCACAAAAACCAGAGTCACTATATAATTGGAAACAAACATGCATGCGATGGCATATGTAAAACAGAAATCATATACATATATTATCACAACAACAAGTTCAAAGGTTTGAACACTTGCCTGGTATTCAGGTGTGGGTGGAGATAGCGTGTCCTGGGTCTGCTAGATGATCTATAAACAATCAGAACATTCGAGATTAACCACTTAACACCTTTTAAAAGTCTAAGTATAAACTTCACTCAAGTCGAAACACGTTTTCGAATTATCCCGTTATACACTTTTTAGTGTAACTCTTTTTATTACCGATACGATCCGACATTTGTTCGTTATTACGACATGTCATCATACCCACACTCGGTATATACTTAAGTCATATAAGTTCTAAAGTCGATCGATTACGAACCGAGATTATACCTCGAGTTTTACCGTCCGTTTTCTAAGTCATAACCAAAGTTATACTTTTAAGGGGTTCGTTCGCGTTTAACCTTGATTCGAACATTTTTATAAAATCGGAAAACGATCCGTTTCACATGAGATTTTCTCTCACACCTTCCTTTTTACCTCTAGTATTTATTTACCAAGATTTGCCACTGAGTAACACGTTTTACGAGGGTTCAATTGAAGTTACGAACTTTTACTTACGATTCCGAACCAATTTTAGTAATTTGACCATAACTCCTAAACCGTAAGTCGGAATGTTTCGATTCTCACGCCAAAACGATCTATGTCTCGAGATCTACGAGGACATGTCATTTATTCATCAAGGCCAGAAACTCATCCTAACTGTTATGCACGGTTTTCTAGAGGTTTAACGAAAATCGGGCATTACGACGGCTATAAATCGGACGTTTCCAAATTCCAAACTTTCTAATAATCATAGTATCCACTCCAAACAACATATCCATGTTATTTAACCATGAACTAAGGCCAAGCAATGCCTTTCCGTTCATCTAAACTATTTTATCCTCTTATATCAACATATCACTACATAAGCATGCTTTAATCATTACCATAATCATACTAATCTAAATTCTCATCAAGAATATCATTAAACATAAAGTAAGGCCTAGGGTTTCAAGAGTGTTATACCTTCCTTGAGGTGTGTATGCACTTAGTAAGCCTTGTATAGTCCTTGTATAGCCTCCATGAAGCTTGGATCATCAACCAAAATCAAGATTCAAGAATTTTGTTCTTGAGGTTACTATTCATCCTCCACTTTCTTGATTTTTTTGAAAATGGAAAAAGTGGTGTTTGGGGCTAAGATTTCTAGGGTGTCAGTTTTAAGAAATATAGGATCTATGATAAATTTTTGGAGATCAAACAATGGTGGGAAGGATGATTTTGTTCTTGGAATTAAGATGAAAGCCGAATGGAGCTTTCTTGCAAGGGGGAGAGAGTTTTGCTTGGTTACTTTGCTCTCATCCAATATTATTTGCATTATTATGAAAATATCTAGCATAAAGTACTCGGTTTGTTTCTCCAAGTGAGCTAGTTACTCTTGTAACTACTTAGTTACTTGATCCCATCCACTTGCACATGCTTATATCTTGGCTCTCTACTTGTTTCTTTGTCCGGTTATTGCTCAATTCATTTATCGTTCGGAGGAATACCTCGAAGATTTCTAGTTAGGGTTTTACCGGAAACCGTCTTTAATATTTACACCATCATTTTCAATTCTCTTTAATAATTCTTGAACCTATATTCCTTAAATCCCTTCAATAATTCTTTATGTCTTTCAGTGTCCAGGGAAATCTCGGGGAAAATAAAAGTGCTATTTTTCAGAATCCGACAGCTTTTACATACACTCTTTTTCCCCCTAGATCACTAATACGAACTCAGTGGGCCCACATGACACGTGGCAGTATGGGCCCCACACTGACACGTAGAAGTGGGGCCCAGCTGACACGTGGCAAGGGGGTCCACATGACAAGTGGCATGTGTGGGACCCACATGACACGTGGCAAGGGGGTCCACATGACAAGTGGCATGTGTGGGACCCACATGACACGTGGCAGTGTACCCACAAGACACGTGGCAGTGGAGGGGATCCTAGTGACACGTGGCATGGGCCCACGTGCCACGTGGCAAAGTGGAACCCCTAGTGACACGTGGCAGTGGCCCCCACGTGACACGTGGCAGTGGGACCCACGTGCCACGTGGCAGTGGGCCCACGTGGCACTTGTGTCAGTCAAATGTGACACTGATTTCAGCAAATGTAACACTGCTTCTTGAAAATGCAACACTTCTGTGGGACCCACATGGTCATTCTTTTTTTTATTTATAAATTTTTAAAAAATAGCAAATACAACGCTTAATTGCTACTGTAACACAACGAATCTATTGCAACAATACATGTTCTACTGCAACAGTACCCTCACAAGTAATGTAACACAATCTCAACAGTGTTTCAGTAGGTCAAAAAAGGTACCTCTAATGTAACACAAAGTGGGCGTTACAATAGAAAAGCATTGCGGACGCCCATCTATGGCGTCGTGAACGTTTAACAATAACATTCCTCAGATTAATAATAATCTGTCATTGGAATCCCTCCGAGTTTCCACGACTATCTATATCTCAAAATACCGACTCCCGGTCTATATTTAGAATGAATATCATATGCCCTTCGCTAAGGGTCTTACCAAAACCATCCGGCTTATTACTGATAAATCGTATCTAGTCTATAAGCCAATATCAATTCAGGGAACAAGTATCACAAAAACCAGAGTCACAATATAATTGGAAACAAACATGCATGCGATGGCATATGTAAAACAGAAATCATATACATATATTATCACAACAACAAGTTCAAAGGTTTGAACACTTGCCTGGTATTCAGGTGTGGGTGGAGATAGCGTGTCCTGGGTCTGCTAGATGATCTATAAACAATCAGAACATTCGAGATTAACCACTTAACACCTTTTAAAAGTCTAAGTATAAACTTCACTCAAGTCGAAACACGTTTTCGAATTATCCCGTTATACACTTTTTAGTGTAACTCTTTTTATTACCGATACGATCCGACATTTGTTCGTTATTACGACATGTCATCATACCCACACTCGGTATATACTTAAGTCATATAAGTTCTAAAGTCGATCGATTACGAACCGAGATTATACCTCGAGTTTTACCGTCCGTTTTCTAAGTCATAACCAAAGTTATACTTTTAAGGGGTTCGTTCGCGTTTAACCTTGATTCGAACATTTTTATAAAATCGGAAAACGATCCGTTTCACATGAGATTTTCTCTCACACCTTCCTTTTTACCTCTAGTATTTATTTACCAAGATTTGCCACTGAGTAACACGTTTTACGAGGGTTCAATTGAAGTTACGAACTTTTACTTACGATTAAGAACCAATTTTAGTAATTTGACCATAACTCCTAAACCGTAAGTCGGAATGTTTCGATTCTCACGCCAAAACGATCTATGTCTCGAGATCTACGAGGACATGTCATTTATTCATCAAGGCCAGAAACTCATCCTAACTGTTATGCACGGTTTTCTAGAGGTTTAACGAAAATCGGGCATTACGACGGCTATAAATCGGACGTTTCCAAATTCCAAACTTTCTAATAATCATAGTATCCACTCCAAACAACATATCCATGTTATTTAACCATGAAATAAGGCCAAGCAATGCCTTTCCGTTCATCTAAACTATTTTATCCTCTTATATCAACATATCACTACATAAGCATGCTTTAATCATTACCATAATCATACTAATCTAAATTCTCATCAAGAATATCATTAAACATAAAGTAAGGCCTAGGGTTTCAAGAGTGTTATACCTTCCTTGAGGTGTGTATGCACTTAGTAAGCCTTGTATAGTCCTTGTATAGCCTCCATGAAGCTTGGATCATCAACCAAAATCAAGATTCAAGAATTTTGTTCTTGAGGTTACTATTCATCCTCCACTTTCTTGATTTTTTTGAAAATGGAAAAAGTGGTGTTTGGGGCTAAGATTTCTAGGGTGTCAGTTTTAAGAAATATAGGATCTATGATAAATTTTTGGAGATCAAACAATGGTGGGAAGGATGATTTTGTTCTTGGAATTAAGATGAAAGCCGAATGGAGCTTTCTTGCAAGGGGGAGAGAGTTTTGCTTGGTTACTTTGCTCTCATCCAATATTATTTGCATTATTATGAAAATATCTAGCATAAAGTACTCGGTTTGTTTCTCCAAGTGAGCTAGTTACTCTTGTAACTACTTAGTTACTTGATCCCATCCACTTGCACATGCTTATATCTTGGCTCTCTACTTGTTTCTTTGTCCGGTTATTGCTCAATTCATTGATCGTTCGGAGGAATACCTCGAAGATTTCTAGTTAGGGTTTTACCGGAAACCGTCTTTAATATTTACACCATCATTTTCAATTCTCTTTAATAATTCTTGAACCTATATTCCTTAAATCCCTTCAATAATTCTTTATGTCTTTCAGTGTCCAGGGAAATCTCGGGGAAAATAAAAGTGCTATTTTTCAGAATCCGACAGCTTTTACATACACTCTTTTTCCCCCTAGATCACTAATACGAACTCAGAATTTCGTTCCGGATACTTATATATCGCGTCGTCTAATAATATTCCTATGTCTACCCAAAATCACTATTCATCCATTTTTCTTTACTCATCCTCTTAGGGTTGTACAATTGTCCCTGATCTCTTTCGATCGTTCCTTAACCTTTTTATGGACCCACTGGACCAATAACAGATATCGATTTGGATGACATAAGAATAATCTTCACCTTTAGAATTATCAAATCTCAATTCCCTAGGAGATAAATAATTCTTATCTAAAGTGTCAACCAATAGTATTCTTCATGGCATATAAACATTTGAATCCAAATCTATTCCTTTCATTTATTATCTCAATCGTTACATCGTAGTCGTAATCACTATTCACCATTACCTCAGTACAAAATAAAAAGTTTTAATTGTATCCAAAATTTGGGGTTCTTACAGTCTCCCCTCCTTAAAAGGATTCCGTCCCAAAATCAGGTAGGAAGCAAAGAGTCGTTTGTCTGTCGTTCACTTCTTAGCTTCCCGGTCAATTCTTAATCGTTCTACCCTTTCTCAGCACATCTTCCAGTGCTACAATCCATACTTCATACTTTTTCCATCAACGTTGCTACTTTTCGTACAACACACTATCCGGGTTATGCTCTTACTCAGTCTTATCCTTATTGATACCTGCAGTGGCTTTGGTATCACTATCGTGCTGCGAATTCGGAGATAACCTCGCTCGTACTATGCATTTCCTGATCGCTTTAATCTTCGCAATCTCGATCAATATAGAGAAGTAAAAACATTTATTGAGAGATCACTATGATCAATGAAAATTTGTTATATTGCATAGTTAGTACAGAAGGGGGCCAGCCTTTAGTACTTGACAAGTAATTAAAAAAGTTATGGTATTCCACTTAGACTTCTATCACATAGACAGATAGTCACGTAGCATTACCTCCCCTCCTTAAAGGGTTGTTCTTCTCAATTCATAAAGAAGATGAATAAAAGAGAAGAAAAGAAAAGAATTCTAAAGGATTATAGAAAGCTTTCATGATTGTAAAATATCATACTCAGAATTTACCTCTGAACTATAGAGGTTCATCAAAGAAGAAATTAATCATAATTATATCCAATACTATTTGATCGCAATCTCATGTGTCAACATATCTTGCTGCTTTGTCCACTGTTCTGTGGACTTATACTCTGGTTCAACCTTAGCAACGCTCACTTTTTGGAAAAATCTTTCAACCCTCTGAGGTTAAATCTTAGGTTTCTCGCTTGACACCATTGTTACTGACATTCCATGTCACGCTACTAGCTTTTTCATATCTATAATATTAACACTATCAGGTTGTCATCCTGAGAATTCATTAGAAAAACCATTCATTAATCCATTCATAACATCCCTTGTTTCACATTCTATAGTTACTTTCTCAGTCTTTTTTTTATCAATCACATCCTTCTTATTATCTGATTCTTATTTACTTCCACCTTCATCTCTTTATTGAGACATCTTTTGCACTTGGCACCTCCTTATTGGTATCCCGTCACATTTACTCTACAATCATCACATTATTCCAATTTAAACTCTCTGAAATGAATCTGGCCGATCCCTTTAACTTAGATTCAATATAATCTACTTCTGCCAACCTTGTTTCTCATCACTGGTTCTTTTCTATCCGTGGTTTTCCACAAGCTATCTTTCGTAAGTCAGACCAGGTCGTATATCTACCTGCTCGTACTCTTATCATCTGTTGAGCATTTGCATTTTACTGGCGTAGCCTTGCCACATGAAAACCCGTTATGACCGTGCTATAAGTTTTGGGGGTAAGGCTGGCTCGAAACCACCGTCCGAACACTTTTAAACTCTCAGGTGGCCCAATAAGTCTCGGGCTCAACTGCCCTTCCCTCCAAGTCTCATTAATTCTATCCACGGGAATATCTTTAACATCATGAATCATCAACCTCATATTCTCTATCTTGTTTGCGCAGAAGTACACTAACACAAACTTGTTTGTCATTCATCAACATGCCATTTAGTTTATCAATGGCAGCACTTTCTTTATCATTACATTGTCATCTACTTTCTTAGAAGAATCACCATCGCTTGTTGTTTACGTAGTGCATTAATAGCTAATCCTACGGGTTTCAAATCCCTTAGGAAGACAAAGTAATCACTATTCCTTATCCATAAGGAACACTTCCTGAACTTGATGTAGATATTACATGAAGTAGATAAAATTGCAGAAGAGTTTCAAGCATCGCAGCTAGGTCCGGTTGATGAAACTACCACTCATGCATCTTCCATAAAAGACTGGAAATTTAATGCTTTACTTCATCAATTTTGTATCATGGTCCTGGTTTGCCTCAAAACGGGACTTTCTACGGTGTGTAGTTTGCTTAAGATAATATCGGGAATTGAATCTTTACTTAAACTATTATTACCGTCGATTCTTGCACATTCATCAGGAGGAATGTAAATTCCTCCACCCGATATGACCTTCAAGGTCCTTCCAAATATCATTCTGTTTCTTCGGTATGAACATTGTAATTATTCTTCTATACTTAGACTGTCGGCCACCTCATTGGCCTTTCCTGATACTAACAATTTCTTGTAATCCATGTTCTCTAGATACATTCCAACTCAAACTTTTCTACCTCATTCCCATCACTATTGGGTGAAAGCATTTTCCCTTAAGCTCTGCTGAAGGAGAAAAATATATCTATCAGTCTTTTTCCATACGTCATTGCTTCCACCTACCCGTAGGAACTTTATCACGTTTATTCCCAATCCTACTTAGGATACTTCTTTTCTTAGTTCTTTCCTTATCTTAGGATAATCTCAACCTTTATAGGTTCAATCCATACTTCCTCAGGGTTTCATACATGCCTCATCTGGCATTATTGTTACTATGTCATACATTCCTTACCAAACTTCCATTTTGAAGTTCGGAATATTACCTTTTTCCTTGTAAGGTTTCTTAGGTCGTCCTCATCATTCCTCCTGTATTTTCTAGGTACATGGTATATCAACACATCATTGATCAATACTCTAATAATTCTATCTATGTTCTTTCCAGAACTCTTTTTAATAATCCTTACCGGTCATTGTTGCCTGATAAGTGGATGTTATATCCACTTGGAATGCTTCGTATCGGCTTGAATTGATGACTTGAACTCAAGTATGTGGTGTTTTTGATGTGTTTTTAGTGAATTTGTGCAGGAATAAGAGTCGGATGTGGGATGATGTTTTCCATGATTAAATGGTGGGTTTTGAGCTTAAAGAAAAACAGTACATCAAATTGCGAGAGAGCTGGAAGAAACGGAATGAAAATCGGAGTTAAAACGAAGAAAATAGAGCAAAATCAGCAAAATCAGCGAAATAAACAGTACTGGACGCGCATGAACAGTAACGGACGCGCATGAACAGTAAAAGACGGGCATGAACAGTAGCAGTCAGCGGGTGAAAAATCAGCCAGAATTTCTGATTTTGTTTTGGCCATATCTTGAGTTCTACAAGTCCGTTTTGGACGATTCAACTGCCCACGCGAAGATAACGGATTTTTCTATCATTCTAAGGTCGTCCGGAGTCCAGAATTATTGAAGAGAATTTTCCTTCAAAACAGAATCAACAGAAATTGCCAGAATTTAATTCTAAACAGGAAATTGCCAGAATTCCTACTTCTAATAAGTATGGTAATTGCTCTGGGCGGCTAGAACATTCCAGAATCAGATCTACACATGGAATTTGCAATTCTATTCTCATTCAAGAACGGAAATTGCCAATCTTCTATTCCAACTCTAAAAAGGCAATTGCTTGGTGGACAAGACTTCTAGAGCCTATATAAACACATCCTACCATTGTAATTTAAGACACCATTACATATCAATTACTTAGTTTTATTTGTATCTTTTCATACTTTGTTTTTATCATGGTTTCATCAGATCCCATGATGACGAGAGGTTCGATTATGAACTAATCGTTGTCATGGGATTCTAACGGATTTATTAATGGAGTTTAGTATCTTGATTGCTTTAAAGATCTGTGTGTGATGTATATCTGATATCCTCGTATGGTTGTGCTTAATTGTTAGATGCGTAGCTAACATCTAATTTGTTAATCTCTTGTGAAGTGAAAGTGGATCTTGAGATTTAGAACTTGCCATGCTAGCATAGGTTCATGATTGTTTATCAACATGATTCGTAGTATGAGATGAAAATACTTATATTGCCCTGTGTGATCTTTATGGATAACTTGCTCTTCAACCGTTATGTTTTCAAATTCTATAGACATATAGGGTCTAAGCATAATTGGTGTCTATTCATCTTTTATCTCTTTTGTGGATGTATGTTTAGTTTGGTATACGTATGCTGACAGGTAGCGTGTACTTGTTTCGTGTTATCCGATCAGATATCATAACCATTGCATATAGTGATTAAAGGCGTCAGATCTAAGCGAAGTATTTAATGAAGTTAGGATCTCATGTTACTCTTGTAGACGTAATTCAATTTCAATTCTTGTTAGTTAGTTAATTCTTAGTTGTTAATTTACTTCTTAGTTAATTTAGTTAATTAAACCCAATTTGTTATTTGTCTTAGCAGTGAGTAATAACCATACATTGTTGCATAGGTACAATAACTGAATTAAAACCATAACCAGATCTCTGTGGGAACGAACTCGACTTATTCATATATTACTTGTGACCCCGTACGCTTGCGTGATTTTGTGTAAACAAGTTTTTGGTGCCGCTACCGGGGATCATCGGTGTTTTATTTTTAGTTTATGTGCTTGTCAATAGTGGTCGTTAGAGTTCACTGACTCCGATTTTTCTTACCTAACTTGTTTAGTTCGGTGTGTTTCAGGTAATATAGTGTTTGAAGATGGCATGCGAGGAGTTGCCATGGTGGGCATATTCGAGGACATCTATGCCTCAGCAATGTGTGCGGTGTTTTGGCGTTCATGATCCCTCACAATATTGTTACTACGAAGGAGTTTATCCATATGTCACTTATGAGGAACAACCATATTTTTCATACCATCCTCAACAGTACCAGCAAGATGTTCCAGATAGGTCATATTTCTTTGGAAGTGAAGAGTTTCAACATCAGCATCCTACTCCTACTTTTCAGTCAGATGAGGTTGATGTTATGGAGGAGATTAGGATGCTTGCAAAGAGTTATGAGGAGTCTACCAAATCTATGGGGACACTACTTGCTCAAATTTTGAGTGCCTTGGAACAAGAGAAACAACAATGCATATTAGATGCAATTCCAGAAAATAACGGTGACTTGGAGCAAGGTACTGCATGCTTAATTGAAGAAGACAAATTCCAAGGTGAGGTGAGCGTTCACAAGTCATGTGAGGAATTTGATCATGCTGGTGAGGTGGATGCTTTGGAAACGGTACTATTTGGGACAGACACTGATGAGCTGCACAAATTTCAAGAATTGGTATGTGCGTACAAGAGGCTGATGACCATGGGAAAGACTCAGGTCTTCTACTTGTCTCAGATTATAAAGATGGAGGTAGCGCATTAGAGCCAATGGAGGAAGTTCTCGTTGAGGAACCATGGGTTTCAGCAACTTACATTTACCCTCCTCCATTATATTCAAGCGAAGCCCGCGAATGTGTGTTGTTCTACGAATTGACAGATTTTGGGTCAACAAAAGAAGGCATTGGAATAGGACATAGTTGTTATACGAATAGGCCAAGCGAGGAGAAGGGGCAGAAAGTGTGCCGCCGTGATGACGACGAAGTCTCACGAAGAGAGGACCAGGCAAACTATTATCATCCTTAATGGAGGCTTGGAAGTAACGTCAAGTTATTACCGTTAAAGAAGCGCTTCTTGGGAGGCAACCCAAGCATTGTTGTATACTGGTATGTTTTCTACTTTCCCTCGTATTTACTTCCATTCAATGAGGACATTGAATATTTTAAGTTTGGGGGTGGTTTGAGGGATAAGTAGTGTATATGTAGTTATATGTGATTGTTAGTAATTGTGTTCATGTAGGATTTCATGTTTTGCATATTAGTATTAGTAAATTATGCATTTATGTTCGTGATATCTACGTTTGTTTCATATAGAACATTCTATTTTTATATATCATGTGAGTTCATAATAGTTTGCATTTGCACCCATGCTTGATAGGAATTTTGTGTTGTTGACGCTTTTGATTGAGAAGTGATATGCTTTGTTCTTGTGCACACACATACACTAGTAAGTTGAAGCTAGTAGACTTATTGAATGTTGTGAGTAATTAGAAGGACATGAATATTTGCAAGTTGATTTAGTTTACATTCTTTGAATACAAGTAGGTGCATTAGAGAGATTTTTTCTTGGGATTGAGTATGTTTTTCCCGCCAAGTGAGCTTTTGAGCCTTATTGCATATTTGTTGCAATTTATTCGTTTGCTTGAGTGTCCACGGATTGTTTGCATTGCTAGCAGTTGTTTGAGGTCTTTCTTGAAACGCATGACATTATTTGACGATTAAAATGATAAAGGCATTTAGGAATAACCGCATATTTTCCCATATTACCACACCATGTTTACATGATCAATTAGTTAACCCGTTGAGCTTAATCCTATTTTTTCGGTGACACACCACATTACTTGCCTAGACTTTTTCTTGTATTGGCCTTACATTAATTTGAACCCGCATTGTCAAAGGCTAGTAGGGTGCTTAAGGGAGTAATAAGGTGTGCAAGGAGGGGTTTATTGTTGGTCATAATTTTGGGGCCAATATTGAAATTTGGGTTTGGTTGTTGCTTGATAGTCGGCATGTGTAATAAAATCGTGGGATCATTGTTATTATCTATATTATTGTTGCTTTAGCTCTCGGGAAAAAAAAGAAAAAAAAACAGAAAAAAAAAGAAAAAGAAAAAAAAAGTTATATTATGGGAGCATATTTGTGTTATTGTGATCCTACTTTAGTCGACTAGTCGAGTGTTTTTGTTGGAAAAAAATAGTAAAAGTATGTGGGGGGGAAAATAGGTGGTTGTGTATGATTTATTATAAGTTCCTACTAGCTTTTGACACTTCACCTGTTTTGGCTTATTTGACTTACCTTGTCCCTAGCCCCGTTACAACCCAAATAAAGACCTTTTGATTATCGTCATTGATGTATGTTGTGTTAAGAGTTAGATTGATACCAAATGTCAAGCATGCTTATGATTTTGTTGGAATTGAGTGATACACTTACCCTTGTTCTTGAGTTAATATTCTTTTATGAGTGGATTGTGAGTGTTTGCTTGTTTTTGCGTATGAGATCCCGAGTTTTGTCTCAAAGATGTACTCTTGTAGGCTTAGCATGTTTACTAACTTATTCTTACACTTGACATGGACTTGTGAGAACTTATGCATGTTCATTGAGTAGACTATGTGAATACTTGCACTTTCGACACCAAGACATTGCGTATTTACTTTGATTCTTAAGTTGATATGGCATGAGAGGATTTGAAGGTATGGTAGGATATTAGTCGTAGTTGTAATTGCATTTTCATATTAGTTGCATTCATGCATTGTATTGCATTGAATTTTGTGGGTACATTCGCTATAGGCCCTCACGAGACCTTACTCATCCACTAGGGCTACCTAGGGGTTTAAAGGGCTTGTTGCATATGCCAAATGCAACTGTGATCACCCACGGAAGTGGTACTAGTTAGTTGTATATAGTTATAATTGTTATGCTTGAGGACAAGCATCGGTTTAAGTTTGGGTGTGTGATAAGTGGATGTTATATCCACTTGGAATGCTTCGTATCGGCTTGAATTGATGACTTGAACTCAAGTATGTGGTGTTTTTGATGTGTTTTTAGTGAATTTGTGCAGGAATAAGAGTCGGATGTGGGATGATGTTTTCCATGCTTAAATGGTAGGTTTTGAGCTTAAAAAATAACAGTATATCAAATTGCGAGAGAGCCGGAAGAAACGGAATGAAAATCGGAGTTAAAACGAAGAAAATAGAGCAAAATCAGCGAAATGAACAGTACTGGACGCGCATGAACAGTAGCAGTCAGCGGGTGAAAAATCAGCCAGAATTTCTGATTTTGTTTTGGCCATATCTTGAGTTCTACAAGTCCGTTTTGGACGATTCAACTGCCCACGCGAAGATAACGGAATTTTCTATCATTCTAAGGTCGTCCGGAGTCCAGAATTATTGAAGAGAATTTTCCTTCAAAACAGAATCAACAGAAATTGCCAGAATTCAATTCTAAACAGGAAATTGCCAGAATTCCTACTTCTAATAAGTATGGTAATTGCTCTGGGCGGCTAGAACATTCCAGAATCAGATCTACACATGGAATTTGCAATTCTATTCTCATTCAAGAACGGAAATTGCCAATCTTCTATTCCAACTCTAAAAAGGCAATTGCTTGGTGGACAAGACTTCTAGAGCCTATATAAACACATCCTACCATTGTAATTTAAGACACCATTACATATCAATTACTTAGTTTTATTTGTATCTTTTCATACTTTGTTTTTATCATGGTTTCATCAGATCCCATGATGACGAGAGGTTCGATTATGAACTAATCGTTGTCATGGGATTCTAACGGATTTATTAATGGAGTTTAGTATCTTGATTGCTTTAAAGATCTGTTTGTGATGTATATCTGATATCCTCGTATGGTTGTGCTTAATTGTTAGATGCGTAGCTAACATCTAATTTGTTAATCTCTTGTGAAGTGAAAGTGGATCTTGAGATTTAGAACTTGCCATGCTAGCATAGGTTCATGATTGTTTATCAACATGATTCGTAGTATGAGATGAAAATACTTATATTGCCCTGTGTGATCTTTATGGATAACTTGCTCTTCAACCGTTATGTTTTCAAATTCTATAGACATATAGGGTCTAAGCATAATTGGTGTCTATTCATCTTCTATCTCTTTTGTGGATGTATGTTTAGTTTGGTATAAGTATGCTGACAGGTAGCGTGTACTTGTTTCGTGTTATCCGATCAGATATCATAACCACTGCATATAGTGATTAAAGGCGTCAGATCTAAGCGAAGTATTTAATGAAGTTAGGATCTCATGTTACTCTTGTAGACGTAATTCAATTTCAATTCTTGTAAGTTAGTTAATTCTTAGTTGTTAATTTACTTCTTAGTTAATTTAGTTAATTAAACCCAATTTGTTATTTGTCTTCGCAGTGAGTAATAACCATACATTGTTGCATAGGTACAATAACTGAATTAAAACCATAACCAGATCTCTGTGGGAACGAACTCGACTTATTCATATATTACTTGTGACCACGTACGCTTGCGTGAGTTTGTGTAAACATTGCCTTAGCAAGTCCAACTCATATCATCTGAATTCATAATGTGTTTATTAGGGTTAATGCCATCCCTTGTGCATTCCCCAGGGTTTGTCTTAATTTATGGATATCCTATCCTTAATTCAACTGCCAAGGAATTCTTGCATCCTATATTTGGCAATCAGATCATGTATCCCTAATAAGGGTCTCTCTTCAATCATTCTCATTTGATAATCGATCGATGGCTTAATGCTAACCTCTTCTTTCAGATAGTTGTCAGCCTATTTGACCTTCCAAAAGACAACGTATGTCTATCTGCTTTCTTACAGAACTTGGTAATGGTAGCAAGGATGTTTTGGAAGATATTGGTCGAGTTCAACGTGAATCTCTTAGTACTTATCGTTCTTCTCAAAGGTAATTGCCTTAGACAAAATTTCTACAGCATACTAATCAATCTCTGACCATTTCTATACTCTCTTCATAAACCTTCGTTGTTTACTTTCCTTAGTCAGAATATATTCATGGTATTCATGATACCTTAACATTATACATCTCAAGTTACTATACTTTTATTTTTACTCGTAATCTTGGACAATCGTATACACATGAATCACTTTAGTACGGGTGACCCCATAAAATCTAGTAAATTCCCAATCAAAACATGGGTTGCAAGGGTTCAGTGGAAGATTCCTACGATCTCATTAATATTTCCTTTATATCAGAAGCCCTTGCAGTCGGTGCTTACTTAGAAGCAACACTGCTTTGTCCTTTCATTGCTGGTCTAGTCACTTGAGAATCCTTTGTGACTTGGCCTCAACTGACCACACTAAAATAAAAATATATGATTTTAGGGGTTGGCTAATAGCATTACTTTTCTAGCAATTGCCGACATAGTACCTTCTTTGATACCTTTCCAAAACTTTACTTCATATAAGTCTTAATCGACTATTCGGCACCGTCTCTGGTCACCTTTCCTCTACTTTAATCTTTTCAACTATTCTTATCAATCCCACGTGCCACGCAAGATTACCATTCCTGGCATAACAGCCTTTTCACTTAAGTCAATCCCGGAGTTTCCTAGTCCGGCTGGTTTCTTATTTACATTTCCTGTTTCCGTCCAATCTCACTTCATCATTTTATCTCTACCATCGATTCTAATACTCAGGGTCCTTCTACTAACCCATATGGCGGCTACTTTACCCAATTCACGGGGTTCGCCCTAGTTTCCATTCTTTTCAATGATGTTCTCTGATAATCAGAAAGACAAGGTTTGCCAAAATTCTCCGGATTTCTTTCCAGAATCAGGGAAATTTTGGCCAATCTATCCACCTACTGGTAACATTAAGGAGACCAGTTTCGTAACCTGAAGAATAGTTCTATGAACCTCCAAGCAGGTGGAACCATAAGTAGTCCTAATTTACGAAATAATAGTCATCAGATTGGAAGTTTAACCACTGGAGAGGAATCAATTATATACATCCCTTAGAAGGGAATCAACAGTTTTAAACTGAAACTTGTCACAACGTCCTGATACCTATACGTTCTGAGATTCAATATTACTAAATGTCAGTCTACCTGACCACTAATCTCAGAAGAAACATTACGGTCGGAGTTGGTTGTTCCACAAAATTGGCACTACTAGGGCCATCCGAACCTGGTGAACCGTGCTGTTCGAATGCCTCCGCAAGTACTTTGTCGTGCTGTGCAAGCACACATCCTAATCCTTTATGCGAAGCGTCGTTGGAAGCACAAAGTCTCCTTTTTCCATTAAGCAATGCCAACTCTTGGTCATTACCAATTTCATCTTTTAGCTCCAGGAAGATTTTCTCACATTTTTCTCTCTAACTGCTGATCGTATTACTTGATCCATTATAATTCCGCATCGGAGTAAACTTAAGGTAACTACTATAATCCATTCAAAGAAAGAATTTAATATTCCTCTGAATCACATGCATCTAACATTTCTGATTCATCATTTCACTGAGTTGAAATAACCCTATAATCAGTCTCTGACAGTATACTCTCATTACGAATTCATCTTGACTCACTGGTCTTATCTTCCGGTAGGTTCCGAGATCATTGTCTTGCTTACTACTTCCTTATATAACTTTATCCAATCATGCTGTCACTTCCCAATGTCTTTACTTTCTAACTGATTCATTCATAAAATGAACATTTCCCTTAATAAAACCACCTCATTAACCTCAATTTGGTTCCATAATTTACAACCTATGACACCTGTCTTCTCATGGCGAATTATTACCGACCATATTCATACTAATTCATTTATCAAATGATATGGCACTTACTGCCTCCTTCTCAACTATTCCTAGGGACTCTGCTCCTCGCCCTAAATCGATGTCTTTGATAATCATACATCCCTCTAGATCTTTCTTCGTTAATATGGAAGTCTCTAGGGATTCTTGTCTATTCCCGTATAAGATCTCAAGTGATCCTTTCAATCCGTCTTACTTGCTGGTACTACCTCCAGTAGTCCGGCTACGAATCCAACATGAATCTTCAGTTCTCTTGCTAATAACTCAGTTCTTTATGCTCACTTTTCTGAGCACCATACCTTCATCATCACAGTCTTTCTGGTTGCAGCCCTCACTCCTCAAGGGTAAGCTCCTTATCCTAACAGGATTTTCCTTATCCGCTGGAACCTCTTCCGGGTCTCCAGTAGGGTACTCCATCGAATTTCCCGCTGATCTTCAGCATATAAAGCATCATCGCGCTGCTTCTCGTATGCCTCAAGGTTTGTCGCCTTACTCGTCGATACGATATCGAGCTAAGTTACTATCATGATACTTAAGAGTTCCCATAAGGGTTTTATATGTCATCACTACATTAAGTAGTCCGACTATGAACTTGGCAAGAGTTCTTATTATCTTAGTGAATTTATTGTTTTAACGTCGCCTCATCTCTGGGGTTTATAACGTACGCTCTGATACCACTTCTGTAACACCCCAGATCCAGGGTCCGGGATCCGGTCGTTACGGTCTCCATTACTGCCCACAATACTTGAACTGACTTTAACATAAAATAAATTACATCTTTATGACCCAACACAACAATATAAAACACACCCATTATAGTCCCAGAGATGAAATCAGAGTAACAATCAAGTTTTATTAATCACATTATGAGTTCTTACAATCCAAAAGAATTACAATGTGAATACATACTCTTTGCCATCCATTTGCATAAGCCATACTAGACCCTATACTTGGTACTGAAAGAAAAAATCTATCCTACCAATAGCTTTCTCTTCGGCTCTGGTAGTCTCATCGTCCTCGCCAGCGTCGAGTGCGCCTTGTGCGAGTCATCTGTGTTGGTGTATACTGAAAATATTTATTTGAAGTATTTACATTTATTTCTGGCCGGTTTAATTGAGAATCATTTAAATGTTTACATGTTGTCTAAATATTATATATTGTGAATAATCTAGTATCAAATGGGATACAGAATATTAGATTATTAAATACGGTTTATATAATATAATAAGGTTCACAGCACAGGTGGAGTTAGACAATCCACTGGAATGGCTGTAGTATTATTTAGATTAGTTTATATTGAATAATAAATAATACTAGTATACTTTGTGTATATTGAACAGGATCAAATTTAGAATTGTTCCCTTATACTGATTAAGAAGGTGAACTAAGATTCTATGTTATTATTAATGCTTAGGTTCTTAATCCGGAAATAATAATTGACACGTATATATTATTTACATGCTTTGATTTATATATGAAATAATTCTTGTGAATTATTTCATTATATTTTGGGTGATGAAATAATATATATGGTGGGATATTATTTATTGAAGGAATCCATGTCCTGATAATATTCGGGTTAATGATGTCCCCTTGAAAGCTCAAAAAGATTTAATTATGTGAAACCCTGCAGGTGGATTTATTCCGGCATAATTAAATAAAGGTTGAGTGGATAATCAAGGATAAAAGATATTAATTAAATGAATTATCAGTAATTTATTTAATTAATGGACATGCGATATTTTAAACATGGGGAATTTAATAAGCAAATAATATTGGAACCGAATTAATTAATTAAATTACGGTATTAGGAAAGGTAGTGCAAATATTAATTCTTTAGTGGATTGAATTAATATTTAATTACATTGGGCTAGGCTCAAGATGTAATTAGAAGGCCCAACCTAATTGTCATGATCCCTATTGTAGCCTATATATATTCTTATTCTCTTCTTGCTAAGGGGGGTGAAGAAAAAAATTTTGTAGCCACCCAGGAGCAAGAAGAGAGGTTAACTTGAGAAGACGAAGGCCACACTTCGCTCAAGGAAATTTGGGAATACAATAGAAGAGCGTGGAATCAAAAGTTAACAAGGTGACTTTTCTATTCGTACTCGTTAATTTAGTGTATCATAATTCGCAGTGCCAAGATCTGATTGTCCCAACAATTGGTATCAAGAGCCTGGTTCATTGGTTCTGCGAATTTTGATACGATGTCCATGTCGTAATTATATATGCATGTGTATAGTGGTGTGCTTGGATAATAATCTTTTGCAGGTTGTTTAGTATCCACTATTATGGCCATGTAATTTTAATTATGTGTTTGGATCCCACGTGGTTTAATCGTGGTTATTTTATTTGGTTTCCACGTGGTTTATCGTGGTTGTAAAACACGAGGGTTGATCGTGTTAGAATAGATTTACAAAATTAGTTTTGTATTAGATCTGTTTTGTATGTAATTGTTTGATGGATTATGTAAAAATCCGGGTATTTTGTAACAATTATGTGCGATCGGAAATCAAATCGGAGTTGTTTTTGTTCCGCTGCGAAATCATGATGGGGCTGCTGTTGTGTATCTGTTCGTGTTCAAAAAAATTCACAAGGTACTGATGAGAACAGGCGACAGGAGGCGGCGCGCAGAGAAATTCTGATCTGAAGCCTGTAACGCATGTGCAGACTGCGCTACAGGTCTGTAACAGGCAGTAACGCATGACGCACATGCGTGACAGGCCTGTAACAGGCAGTAACGCATGACGCACATGCGTGACAGCTGTTTCAGGGCTGTAACGCAGGGAGAAGTTGCGCAACAGCATATTTTTGGCAGAAAATTGTTTTTTCAGCAGAATAAAGGGCTGGAAATTTTTTTCAAGGGGCCATAATAGTGGATTTAAATTATGTTTTATAATTTTGATTCCGCTATTTAATTTTTTAATTATTGCTTTAAATAATTATTATGTGTGTTGTTAATTATGTGTGTAATTTTTAATTGCATGTTTAACATAATTAGGACGACATGGACATTAATTTTATTTATTGCTTTAATTTTATGATGCATGCTGCTATGTTATGTGTTCTTTGTTTTGTTATTTTTATAACATGTGGACCTCGAAAAAATAACATAGGACGATGCATCTAGATAAAATTCCTCAATTTTAAATATAAATTCTAAGTGGGTGAGGGAATTAATTAGGAATTAAATCCCATGGTCTCCATTATTGTTTGTATGTAATTTAACACCGAGACGAATATAAATTATATACATGCCACCCATCGTGGCGTATGATTTATGGTGTCAGGTAGTGTTATGGATATTACTAGAACAAACTTCCTAAATTAATTACGAATATTGAAAGGTATACATGCCACCCATCGTGGCGTACCAAGTTTCATAGAATTCAATTAATTAGAAGGGTACCACTGATTGAATATAGATTTTGATATTGAGAGAAAGGATGATTCTGTCTAGAAAGGGGTCTTAAGTGATGCCTCTTGACAATGCTCCCCCCGATCTGGGAATTATCCTATTATCGATTATTGATTTGAAATATTTAATGGTGGTATCCAGTCTTTTTATTAATTTAAGATTTAATAATGGTATACACTTAGCTATGAAAAATAATATATAGTCCACCCTAACGTGGCGTATTATTTAGTAATAGGACCGAAGTAATATTTAAACGAATTTAAGTGGTATATATGTCATCCATCGTGGCGTACCAGATACTTATGGTGTTTAAATATTAGTGCATTAATTTTAATTAATTGTTAGAGGAAACCAATAGGATTTAAGATTTATGCAACTATCTGATTATGTGTTACATGTATGATTCTCAGGATTAGATCACTATGGGCTTTAATCCACTATTCACCATACTTAAGGATAACAAACTTACTGGACCGAACTATATTGAATGGAAATGTAATTTGGACATAGTGTTGACTGCTGAGGAGTACAAATTTTGTACTTATGAACCCAAGCCAGACCAGCCTGCTGAAGATGCTCCTGAAAGTGAGAAGGAGTATTATAAGCGGTGGATTAAGGCTGATGAGATGTCGCGATGTTACATTCTGGCAGCAATGTCGGGTGTTTTGCAGCATCAGCATCAGGCTATGCCCACTGCTTCAGATATGCTCTTTAATCTCAAGGAACTTTTTGGAGAACAGAATAGGGCTGCTAGGCAAGTAGCAATGAAGGATTTAATGAACACTCAGATGGTTGAAGGAACACCTGTAAGGGATCATGTTCTCAGAATGATGTCTCATCTGAATGAGATGGAGATCCTTGGTGCTGATATTGATGGGGAAACCCAGATCGATATCATCCTTATGAGCTTGCCCAAAAGTTTTGAGCAGTTCCGCTTGAATTACACCATGAACAAAAGGATGTATAGTCTCGCGGAACTTCTGACAGAACTTCAGGCAGCTGAAGGACTCTTTAAGCAGAATGTTCAAGTGAATGTGGCCGAGAAAGCTTCTTCATCTAAGCCGAAAGGTAAGAAGAAGAAAAAGACTCAGACACAGAAAGCTGGAAAGATTGCTAATGCAGTGGGAGTTCAAGGTGGTGTGAAAAAGCCTAAGGGCAAGTGCTTCAGGTCACTGGAAACAGGATTGTCCTCTTCCTAAGAAGACAAACAATGCTGGGGTTCCAGCAATCCAGAATGCTTAGAGATGGTGAGATATATGTGTTCATGGGAGATGCTACGAAAGTAGCAGTAGTTGCAGTTGGAATAATTACATTGTCTTTTGGCGATGATAGGATTTTGGTTTTGAACAATTGTCTTTATGTACCTTCGTTTAGAAGGAATTTAATTTCGGTTTCTAAACTTGCCATGGATGGTTATAATGTTTGTTTGGATCATAATGTTTCTATTATGATGAATAAACGAGTTATATGTTCTGGTACATTGCAAGACAATTTATATATTATTAATCCTATCCAACCAATGCTGCAACATAAGGAAAATAATAACATTCTTTCTAGCTCAAATAAAAGAAAGAAACCTTCTGAATTGAACCAAACATATCTTTGGCACTTAAGATTAGGTCATATTAACTTGAGGAGGATTCAAAGACTGGTAGTAGATGGGCCATTAGGCTCATTGGCAGTGGAGCCATTTCCAGTTTGTGAATCCTGCTTGGAAGGTAAGATGACTAATAGGCCTTTTAAAGCAAAGGGGAATAGAGCTAAAGAAGTGTTAGAATTGGTTCATACTGATTTATGTGGACCTATGAGTATCCAAGCAAGAGGAGGTTATGAGTATTTTGTCACTTTCATTGACGATTATTCTAGATATGGGTACATTTATTTGTTGCGCCGTAAGTCTGAGTGCTTTGAAAAATTCAAAGACTACAAAGCAAGTGCGGAGAAGCGACATCTTGGAAAATGTATCAAGTCACTACGATCAGATCGTGGTGGCGAATACTTGCTTGGAGAATTTAGGGAATATTTATAAGAAAATGGGATTGCATCCCAGTTGTCTGCACCTGGCACACCTCAACAGAATGGTGTAGCAGAGAGAAGGAATCGGACTCTTTTAGAGAGTGTTAGATCGATGATGAGTTATTCAGATTTACCCAAGTCGTTTTGGGGATATGCTATAGAAACAGCGGCTTACCTTCTGAACTTGGTACCTTCTAAGTCGGTTCCCAAGACTCCAATAGAATTGTGGACTGGTATCAAACCAAGTCTAAGACATATTCGGATTTGGGGTTGTCCAGCACATGTGCTGAACAAGAACGCGACCAAGTTAGAATCTCGTACAGAAGTAAGGCTGTTTGTAGGCTATCCCATGGGAACGAAAGGTTATTCATTTTATAGTCCTAGGGATCGAGATATCATTGTTAGTACCAATGCTAGATTCTTAGAAGAAGACTATATAATGAAACACAAACCCATGAGTAGTATCGTTTTAGAGGAACTAGTGGGAGGGACAGATAATCCCCAAGTGCCAATAGTACAAGTAGATCAACCACAAGAAAATGCACAACCTGTCACTAATACCACACCGGTGCTTCGTCGTAGTGGGAGGGTTGTTCAACAACCTGATAGATTCATGTTTTTGGGAGAGTCCTCGGACTTGGTCTCTGGTGAACATGATGAGGATCCCAGGACATACGAACAAGCAATTCTAGATAAAGATGCATATCTTTGGCAAAAGGCAATGGAATCTGAGATGGAATCTATGTATTCTAATCAAGTTTGGGAGCTCGTGGAACCACCCAAAGGTGTAAAACCCATTGGATGTATGTGGATCTACAAGAAGAAAAGAGGATCTGACAAAAAGGTGAAAGCCTGGAAAGCACGACTTGTTGCGAAAGGGTATACTCAGAAAGAAGGGATCGATTATAAGGAAACTTTTTCACCGGTTGTTATGCTTAAGTCGATCCGGATTCTTTTATCTATAGCAGCTCATCTCGATTATGAGATTTGGCAAATGGATGTCAAGACAGCTTTCCTTAATGGAAGTCTTGAGGAAACCATCTATATGCAACAACCAAAAGGATTCATTAAGGAAGGCCAAGAGCATCTTGTTTGTAAGCTTAAGAGGTCTATTTATGGACTAAAACAAGCTTCTAGGGACTGGAATATTCGTTTTGATCAGGCAGTCCAGTCATTTGGATTTGATCAAAGTCCAAGCGAATCATGTGTGTATAAGAGAAGTGAGGGTAATGCAGTGGTTTTTCTAGTACTATATGTAGATGACATTTTACTCATTGGAAACAATGTTAAGATGTTGTCATCAGTAAAGGCATGGTTGTTCAAACAATTTGAAATGAAGGACTTAGGTGAAGCGGCATACATCCTTGGGATCAAAGTAATAAGGGATCGCAAGAAAAGGATGTTGGCTTTATCTCAAGAGCCCTACATTGATGAAGTATTAGCTCGTTTTAACATGCAAAACTCCAAGAAAGGTTTTCTACCTTTTAAGCATGGAGTGGCTCTATCCAAGGAGCAGTGTCCTTCGACACCTAAGGATATAGAGAGCATAAAAGCAGTTCCTTATGCTTCGGCATGTGGAAGCTTAATGTATGCTATGTTATGTACGAGGCCTGACATCTGCTTTGCTGTAGGCATGGTTAGTAGATATCAGTCGAACCCAGGTCAGGAACATTGGAGTGCAGTAAAAACTATACTCAAGTACCTGAGAAGGACTAAGGAGTATATGTTAATTTACAAGGCCTCAGATTTGTTTCCTATAGGGTATACCGATTCAGATTTCCAGAAAGATAGGAGTCAGATATTTGGTTATAAAGTAGTTTTGTGAGTAATAGTGGATTAAATAAACACTGATATACTCATAGAATATTTTGAGTATAAGTGGGAGATTGTTGGTGTATACTGAAAATATTTATTTGAAGTATTTACATTTATTTCTGGCCGGTTTAATTGAGAATCATTTAAATGTTTACATGTTGTCTAAATATTATATATTGTGAATAATCTAGTATCAAATGGGATACAGAATATTAGATTATTAAATACGGTTTATATAATATAATAAGGTTCACAGCACAGGTGGAGTTAGACAATCCACTGGAATGGCTGTAGTATTATTTAGATTAGTTTATATTGACTAATAAATAATACTAGTATACTTTGTGTATATTGAACAGGATCAAATTTAGAATTGTTCCCTTATACTGATTAAGAAGGTGAACTAAGATTCTATGTTATTATTAATGCTTAGGTTCTTAATCCGGAAATAATAATTGACACGTATATATTATTTACATGCTTTGATTTATATATGAAATAATTCTTGTGAATTATTTCATTATATTTTGGGTGATGAAATAATATATATGGTGGGATATTATTTATTGAAGGAATCCATGTCCTGATAATATTCGGGTTAATGATGTCCCCTTGAAAGCTCAAAAAGATTTAATTATGTGAAACCCTGTAGGTGGATTTATTCCGGCATAATTAAATAAAGGTTGAGTGGATAATCAAGGATAAAAGATATTAATTAAATGAATTATCAGTAATTTATTTAATTAATGGACATGCGATATTTTAAACATGGGGAATTTAATAAGCAAATAATATTGGAACCGAATTAATTAATTAAATTACGGTATTAGGAAAGGTAGTGCAAATATTAATTCTTTAGTGGATTGAATTAATATTTAATTACATTGGGCTAGGCTCAAGATGTAATTAGAAGGCCCAACCTAATTGTCATGATCCCTATTGTAGCCTATATATATTCTTATTCTCTTCTTGCTAAGGGGGGTGAAGAAAAAAATTTTGTAGCCACCCAGGAGCAAGAAGAGAGGTTAACTTGAGAAGACGAAGGCCACACTTCGCTCAAGGGAATTTGGGAATACAATAGAAGAGCGTGGAATCAACCGTTAACAAGGTGACTTTTCTATTCGTACTCGTTAATTTAGTGTATCAAAATTCGCAGTGCCAAGATCTGATTGTCGCAACAATCTGGTCTAGCTGTTGTTGTGATATAATAATAAAGCAAGGGTGAGCAATAGCCCACCAACAATAATATTCAACTGAACGATAATATATAACAGTTCAAAAGTATCTTTCAAACCATATGCCATGCATTTACGGAAATGATGCCAGAATAACATGAACGATGAAGTTACGAGGTAACTCAAAATGCATATATAGGTGGGAATATCTGCTATGTCAAAGATAAGCCAGATATTATCATTTATCATATAAAGAGGAACTTGCAAGGAAAATATTGCAATCCCAGTTATTAACATTTTTTGAAGTCCTACAACCTGAAAGAAGTCTCTTCGATACGTGTTACGGAAGACACCGTCAACCTGAAAGAAGTCTCTTCGATACATGTTGCAGGGAATTCCCAATTTGGGAGATGAACCAATACTGGAGTTATTACGCGCTAGCTATCCCACTCCCTGATGATCAGTCGGGGATGGTACAGCCCAATATAGTTTACTACCGGTAGAAGGAAGAACTGACGGCTCCACTTGTAGATTGCCTTAATAGTAACTCCCTGGCCAATGGTTAGGCCTTGTGATGGACCGCGTGACTCGGCCTCTTACACACGACTCCTAGTTCGAATAAATCCACAGCATTGAAACGTAGAGTTTGTCCTCCCTTCCCCAAGTGAAATACTTGTTGATAAGACTCCACAAAGTAGTCGTATCTAGTTGGAAAGGAAAATTCACCATCATTTCCCAAGCTTTTGCTTGTTAATGGATATCAACTTGTTCCAACAATCTTACCCCTCGAATGATGAGAAGGTACACACAGACTTAATGAGTCCATAGCAACCAAGTTACGAGTGAAAAGGATAAATTATGACCGGGAAGTCAACAAGATAAATAACATTGCTCAAGTAGGTTCCCCTATAATATGGAAGTTTGAGCGAGCATTTAAATCCTTTTAAGATAGATTTAAATGAAAAATAAAGAGTTGGGAACCTTTCCTTGATAAAATAGTCGTAAAAAGACTCCGAAATATTTTACATAATATCTGGAGGTGAAAGGTAATCTCCGAATAATATAAATCATTTTAAAAAGAATTTAAAAGAATTAAATAAATATTCCAAGAATATTTATTTACTCAATAATAATTACGGAATATTATTAACTCATAATATTGCTCGTAAGTAATCCTCGAATGAATATATGGAATTATTTACTAAATAAATCCCTCCTTAAATGAATATTCGAAATAATATTCATTAAATAATTAAACTCCAATAAATATTTAAAATAATATTCAATAAATAAGTCAAACCTTAAATGAATATTTGAAAATAATGTTCGTCTAATATTTAATCTTCTAAATGAATATCAAAATAACATTCATTTAATAAATAATCTTCTAAATGAATATCCAAATAATATTCATTTAGTAATCAAAACTTTAAAGGAATAATCGAAATAATATTCCTTAAGTAAATAGAACTTCCAATGAATATTTTAAAATAATATTCATCAAGTACATAAAACCTTAAATGAATATTCGAAAGTAATATTCATTTAATAAATAACATTCTAATGAATATCAAAATAATATTCATTAAATAATCAACTCTAAATGAATATTCGAAACTAACATTCATTTACTATCTCTCGACTGAGATAATACTCAAATAACATTCCCCGAAATATTTCCAAGTAATTGATACTTTATGGAATATAATAACGTTTAACAATAACATTCCTCAGATAAATAATGATCTGTCGTTGGAATCCCTCCGGGTTTCCACGACTATCTATATCTCAAAATACCGACTCCCGGTTTATATTTAGAATGAATATCATATGCCCTTCGCTAAGGGTCTTACCAAAACCATCCGGCTTATTACTGATAAATCGTATCTAGTCTATAAGCCAATATCAATTCAGGGAACAAGTATCACAAAAACCAGAGTCACAATATAATTGGGAACATGCATGCATGCGATGGCATATGTAAAACAGAAATCATATACATATATTATCACAACAACAGGTTCAAAGGTTTGAACACTTGCCTGGTATTCAGGTGTGGGTGGAGATAGCGTGTCCTGGGTCTGCTCGATGATCTATAAACAATCAGAACATTCGAGATTAACCTCTTAACACCTTTTAAAAGTCTAAGTATAAACTTCACTTAAGTCGAAACACGTTTTCGAATTATCCCGTTATACACTTTTTAGTGTAACTCTTTTTATTACCGATACGATCCGATATTTGTTCGTTATTACGACATGTCATCATACCCACACTCGGTATATACTTAAGTCATATAAGTTCTAAAGTCGATCGATTACGAACCGAGATTATACCTCGAGTTTTACCGTCCGTTTTCTAAGTCATAACCAAAGTTATACTTTTAAGGGGTTCGTTCGCGTTTAACCTTGATTCGAACATTTTTATAAAATCGGAAAACGATCTGTTTCACATGCGGTTTTCTCTCACACCTTCCTTTTTACCTCTAGTATTTATTTACCAAGATTTTCCACTGAGTAACACGCTTTACGAGGGTTCAATTGAAGTTACGAACTTTTACTTACGGTTCCGAACCAATTTTAGTAATTTGACCATAACTCCTAAACCGTAAGTCGGAATGTTTCGATTCTCACGCCAAAACGATCTATGTCTCGAGATCTACGAGGAAATGTCATTTATTCATCAAGGCCAGAAACTCATCCTAACTGTTATGCATGGTTTTCTAGAGGTTTAACGAAAATCGGGCATTACGACGGCTATAAATCGGACGTTTCCAAATTCCAAACTTTCTAATAATCATAGTATCCACTCCAAACAACATATCCATGTTATTTTACCATGAAATAAGGCCATGCAATGCCTTTTCGTTCATCTAAACTATTTTATCCTCTTATATCAACATATCACTACATAAGCATGCTTTAATCATTACCATAATCATACTATTCTAAATTCTCATCAAGAATATCATTAAACATAAAGTAAGGCCTAGGGTTTCAAGAGTGTTATACCTTCCTTGAGGTGTGTATGCACTTAGTAAGCCTTGTATAGTCCTTGTATAGCCTCCATGAAGCTTGGATCATCAACCAAAATCAAGATTCAAGAATTTTGTTCTTGAGGTTACTATTCATCCTCCACTTTCTTGATTTTTTTGAAAATGGAAAAAGTGGTGTTTGGGGCTAAGATTTCTAGGGCGTCATTTTTATGAAATATAGGATCTATGATAAATTTTTGGAGATCAAACAATGGTGGGAAGGATGATTTCGTTCTTGGAATTAAGATGAAAGCCGAATGGAGCTTTCTTGCAAGGGGGAGAGAGTTTTGCTTGGTTACTTTGCTCTCATCCAATATTATTTGCATTATTATGAAAATATCTAGCATAAAGTGGCTTTAATAAAGTGCCCATGTCATTGCATGCATCATCTAGCCAAGTGTTGGTGTTTGAAAGTGTGGATGATAAGATTTAGCTAAGTACTTGGTTTGTTTCTCCAAGTGAGCTAGTTACTCTTGTAACTACTTAGTTACTTGATCTCATCCACTTGCACATGCTTATATCTTGGCTCTCTACTTGTTTCTTTGTCCGATTATTGCTCAATTCATTGATCGTTCGGAGGAATACCTCGAAGATTTCTAGTTAGGGTTTTACCGGAAACCGTCTTTAATATTTACACCATCATTTTCAATTCTCTTTAATAATTCTTGAACGTATATTCCTTAAATCCCTTCAATAATTCTTTAAGTCTTTCAGTGTACAGGGAAATCTCGGGGAAAATAAAAGTGCTATTTTTCAGAATACGATAGCTTTTACATACACTCTTTTTCCCCCTGGATCACTAATACGAACTCAGAATTTCGTTCCGGATACTTATATATCGCGTCGTCTAATAATATTCCTATGTCTACCCAAAATCACTATTAATCCATTTTTCTTTACTCATCCTCTTAGGGTTGTACAATTGTCCCTGATCTCTTTCGATCGTTCCATAACCTTTTTATGGACCCACTGGACCAATAACAGATATCGATTTGGATGACATAAGAATAATCTTCTCCTTTAGAATTATCAAATCTCAATTCCCTAGGAGATAAATAATTCTTATCTAAAGTGTCAACCAATAGTATTCTTCATGGCATATAAACATTTGAATCCAAATCTATTCCTTTCATTTATAATCTCAATCGTTACATCGTAGTCGTAAGCACTATTCACCATTACCTCAGTACAAAATAAAAAGTTTTAATTATATCCAAAATTTGGGGTTCTTACACTGTCCGCCTATTTCTTGCCCAACTCCTCAAGAAAATTCTTCAACCAAATCATCTCCTTGCTAGCTTCAGAGATAGCCATATATTCTGCTTCTGTGGTTGAAAGAGCAACACTCTTTTGAAGTCGAGACATCCAACTAATTGTTGTGCCACCCAACGTGAAAATATATCCCGTAGTACTTTTTCTTGTATCCAAACATCCACCCAAATCTGCATCAGAGAACCCTTCCAAGATAACATCTTTCTTGCTGAAACATAATGCAACCTTGGATGTTCCTTTCAAGTAGCACAACAACCACTTGACTGCTTCCCAATGCTCTCTTCCTGGATTAGACATGAACCTGCTAACAACTCCCACTGCATGAGCAATATCTGGCCTTGTACACACCATAGCATACATCAAACTGCCAACTGCAGATACATACGGAACTTTAGCCATATCTTTCTTGCCTTCATCCGTTTTTGGTGACTGCTTCTTCGTGAGATTAAAGTGAGTCGCCAACGGTGTACTTCTGGTCTTCGCATCCTGGACACTGAATTTCTGCAACAATTTCTCAATATACTTCTCTTAAGATAATTTCAAAGTACCTTCAGATCTATCCCTTATGATGCTCTTACCAAGTATCTGTTTTGCCGCACCCATATCGTTCATTTCAAACTCCTCAGACATCTGTCTCTTTAACCTGTTAATTTCCCTCATGTTTGATCCTGCTATCAACATGTCATCAACATACAACAACAATATGATATAAGATGAATCAAATTGTTTAAAATAACAACAATGATCCATAGCACTCCTAGTGTACCCATTCTTCATCATAAAGCTATCAAACTTCAAGTACCATTGTCTTGGCGCTTGCTTCAAACCATACAAGCTTTTTATAAGCTTGCAAACAAGGTTTTCTTTCCCAGCTACCTGAAATCCTTCTGGCTGTACCATGTAAATGTCTTCCTCAAGATCACCATGTAAGAACGCGGTCTTAACATCTAGTTGCTCTAGATGTAACTCCTATGCAGCCACAATACTTAGCACAATTCTAACAGTAGTCATCTTAACAACCGGAGAAAATATATCAGTATAGTCAATACCCTTTTTCTGTTGATAACCCTTGACTACTAACCTCGCCTTGTATCTCTTGCTGCCATCAGGTTCTTCTTTGATCCGGAACACCCACTTATTCCGTAAAGCCTTTTTTCCTGCTGGTAACTCTGTTAAAGATGAAGTCTCATTCTTCTCAAGAGAACTCATCTCTTCTTCCATGGCTGATTTCCACTGAACTGAATCATCCACCTGAACTGCCTCTGAATAACAATGAGGCTCTCCATCCTCAGTCAATAACATATAATATGCTGAAGGAGAAAATCTTTGTGGTGGCCTCACAATTCTGCTAGATCTTCTTACCTCAGCCTGTGGAGTAACTGGAACCGTGTCATTACCATTCCCCAAACTCCCACTATTTCCTACAAGATCTTCTTCTGTAATCTCTTCAAGCACTGCTTTCTCTTTCTCATGTTGTTCCTTTGCAAACTCAGAATCGACTGCAAGCTTATCCTTGTACACTGCACTTTCGTTAAAAGTAACATCTCTACTTCTAATGACCTTCTTCGTTAGTTCATCCCAGAAACGATAACCCATATCATCTGAGCCATAACCAATGAAGATACACTTCTTTGCTTTTGGATCAAGCTTGTCCCTGTCAGAATCTTTAACACGCACATAAGAAACACAACCAAAAACTCGCAAGTGTGAAAGATTTACCTCCTTTTTCTGCCACTCTTCTTCAGGAATCTTGAACCCCAAAGGAACTGAAGGTCCTCTATTTATGAGATACGCTGCTCTGCTATCTGCATCTGCCCAAAAAATCTTTGGCAACCCTGCATGCAATCTCATACTCTTGGCCCTCTCATTCAAGGTTCTATTCATGCGCTCTGCAACACCATTCTGCTGCGGTGTCTCTGGAATAGTTTTGATCATTCTAATTCCATATTCTGCGCAATAGCTTACAAACTCATCACTACTGTACTCACCACCATTATCTGACATCAAACTCTTAACCTTCAAACCAGTCTGATTTTCAACTTCGGTCTTCCACTTCTCGAAAGTAGCAAACACATCTAATTTATTCTTCAAAAAATAAACCCATACCTTTCTAATGGAATCGTCAATGAAAGTGACATAGTAGCGAGATCCTCCCAACGATGCAACTGCTGTTGGACCATATACATCTGTATGAACTAGCTATAGCCTCTCAGCCTTGGGTGTCCTCCCCGATTTTGCAAAAGTAACTCGTTTCTGCTTTCCAAGAACACATGGCTCACAGAACCCAACTTCCACATTCTTCAGCTCTAGAATCTTACCCTTCGAATTTAATAGCTTCATACCTTTTTCACTCATATGACCAAGTCTTTGGTGTCACAAAGTTGAAGACTCAATCTCATCAGCAATCGTATTTGCTTCATAGCTAGATTGTTCAACTATGTACAACGTCCCCTTTTTCTCTCCACGAGCAACAACTAGATTCCCCTTTATAACCTTCCACTGTCCGTCTCCGAAAGTAACTCGATACCCTTCCTTATCTAACTGACCCACAGATATCAACATCTTCTTTAGTCCTGGAATGTACCTTACATCTTTCAACGTCCAGCTAGTCCCCAAAGAGGTCTTGAGATTAATATCTCCCATGCCCGTAATATCTAGAGTCTCATCATCAGCAAGACGGACTTTACCAAAATTTCCAAGTCTGAAATTTAACATCAAATCCTTGCAAGGGGTAGCATGGAAAGATGAACCAGAATCCATAACCCATGATTCAACCAAACATTCAACACAACAAATCAAAGCATCGTCACTCACCACCTCTTCAACTACATTAGCTGAATTATCCTCTTTCTTCTTTCCTTTAGGAGCTGCGGGAGCCGTACACTGATTTCTGAAGTGACCTTTCTTCTGACAATTCCAACAAATAATCTTCTTGCGATCTTTGGATTGTCCTCTCTTCTGTGACTTCGATCTACTACGCCCCTGATTCTGCCCCCTATCGGACTTTCTGCCTCAACTCTCAGTACTCAACAAGGAACCTGACGACTCTCCTGAGTTTCTCCTACGAATGTCTTCTCCAAGAATCGCATCTCGAACTCCATCAAAAGTCATCTTACTCCTCCCAGATGAATTACAAATAGCAGTGACAAATCCTAACCAACTGTCAGGTAACGAGGATACCAACAACAAGGCTTGTACTTCATCATCGAATTTAATATCCACTGATGTCAATCTTGATAGGATAGAGTTAAATTCGTTCACATGATCAGCAACACAATCACCTTCATTCAATTTTGTGGCAAACAACAAGCGACACAAATATACCTTATTCGAAGCAGACGGCTTCTCATACATATTTGATAACGCCTTGATCAATCCATAAGTTGTCATTTCCTTGACGATATTGTAAGCAACGTTCTTCGCCAAAGTCAATCTGACAACACCCAGAGCCTGCCTATCCAATAGATTCCAATCTTTGTCATCCATTGAATCTGACTTCTTCTCTTCCAGTGGTTCGTGTAGTTTTTTCTGATACAAATAATCTTCAATTTGCATCTTCCAAAACCCAAAATCTCTGCCATCAAATTTGTCGATCTTTACTTTCCCTTCTTCTGCCATCGCTCCCACTCGCCTGAAAACCTAGGCTCTTGATACCAATTGTTGAGTATACAACAACGAAAGCAAAACCCAAAGCGAATAAACAAGAACAAGAAAATAAACGACAATCACACAAGACAAAAATTTACGTGGTTCGGAAATTCCTACTCCACAAGCCGCACTAATTTTGTATTGATCTCTCACATTGTGTTGTGTTGTTGTTACAATTACATGAGTATTTATAAGAGAAGAAACTGGGTCAAAATAAATCAGAGTCTAATTATGAAATTCCTAACTCTAATCCTAACTCTAATTAGAGTCCAATTCAGGAATTCCTAACTCAATTCAGAATCCAATTCTGAAACCTGATAGACTCCACAAACCCAAAATTTACTAGTCCTTAGAACACCTTAATCAAGCTTAACTAACAAGAATCATCAAGCACATAATTAGTGATTTTCGGATCTGCTATAACGCAGTGGAAAGATCATGAAAAACGAGGTTCTTACCGAGGTTTTCTGGACAAGGCTTCTAAAGGAGAGTTGTAGAGCATCTAACCAGCTTTCCAACAAGCTAAAGAAGACCAAATTCCATTGAGTAATGAAGGAGATATGGCCGTTTGAAAATCGTCACAGAAACTGTCATGAATCTAGACAGTTTGCTTCTTCAACTTGGGGAGGTGATTTGCCTAGTGTATACTACTTGGATTGCTATGAAATTTGGAGCGAATATTGCCCATGGAGTGGAGAGGCTTTGGTTAAAATTTGGTGATTTTATCATGGATAGAAATGGGGATATGAATTTTCTTCTATGAGGGTATTCTGCTGGGCAGTTTTAAGAAAATGGAGAGAATGAAGTTTTGCTTGCTTTCTTTGACTAACATTTGATCAATCCTCTAGATAAGCTCAGTTGGGTGGCTGAGTTTGATACTCTTAGGCTTGTGCAAGGTGTATTCAAGAAGTTTCATTGATATTTATTTGGCTTTTATTTGTTTTTACCACCTTATCCTTGCCCTTTCATAATCCTTCCATTCTTCCCCTTGTCTCTTGGCTTTCACCATAAGCCACTTGATATAATGCATGTGGTTCCATATTGTCATGAACTCAATCCAAATTCCTTAATTCGTTCGCTTTATCTTTTAATCTCGTTGTAAAGTTCCAGCGGTTTCTAGAATGCTCGTTTCACTATTTCTGTGGTTTTCGTTCCAAATCCCCAAATCAAATATAATAAAATTCTAAAATATTAAATTCTCAAATCCTCAAATTTAATATCTCATTTCTTGAATATAATAATATATAATTTAGTGTCTGGTCAAATATTACACCAAAATAGAAATTGGAATTTCTGAATTCCGATCGTCTTTACATACACTTATTTCGTTCACTGATCATTTATACGAACTCAGAAATTCGTTCTGAATACTTCTATATAGTGTCGTCTAATAATATTTCAATTTCCACCAAAAACACTATTCATCACTTATTTTCTCTTTAATCCTTATAATCAGAAAAATGTTCTCGCGCTCTCTCGAGCGTTCCTTAATCCTTTTACGGAGTTACTTAACTTATCCTAGATATTGATTTGGATGACACGAGAATACTTCCTCGGTTTGTATATCATATCTTACTTCCTCGACGATAGATTATTCTTATGTACATCGTCAATCAGTTACAATGTTCATGGCACATAAACATTTAAATCCAATCCATTCAATATTCATCTATTAACTCACTGATACATTCATACTCCAATTCATAATAAAAAGTTTTAATTAGTACCAAAAATCAGGGTTCTTACATCAAGCATGCTTTTGATTTTGTTGGAATTGAGTGATACACTTACCCTTGTTCTTGAGTGAATGATCTTTTGTGAGTGAAATGTGAGGTATTACTTATTTCTTTTGCATATGAGATCTCTAGTTTTGACTCTAAGGTGTGCTCTTGTAGACTTAGCATGGTTTCCATTAATTTTTGCACTTGACATGAACTTGTAATCACTCGTGCATGCTTCTTTAAGTAGACTATGTGAATCCTTGCACTTTCCACACCAAGACTTTGCAACTTCATTTTGATTCTTAAGTTGATGTATCATGAGAGGACATGTATGTGTGGTGTTGCATTGCCATGTAATCTTTTATACAAGCTAGATGGATTTTGTGGGTACATTCAATAGAGGCCCTCACGAGACCTCACTCATCCACTAGGGCTGCTTAGAGGTTTAAAGGGCTTGTTGCATATGCCAAATGCAACCGTCACACCTACGAAAAGGAGTATAGGACTTTATATCTAGATTTTCTTTTTGTTTTTGTTTTACTCGAGGACGAGCAAAAGATAGGTATGGGGGCATTTGATAAGTGCATATTTTTGCATATTTTTATTACCTATTTATTGCTTGAACTCGTATTTTAATAATTTATTTTGTTGCATTTCAAGAAATTCGTGAATAAATAAAGAAATGGCAAAATAAAGAAATAATGAGCAAGGAAGGGAAGAAGAGGAAGAAAAAGGACTTAAATGAAAAAAGAAAAAAGAATTAGGAGCTTGGTGGAAAGGGAATCTTTCAAGACACATGGAAGGTGGAGATCATCCCAACACACTAAATAAGTGTATGGCCAAGATCTACTCTACAAAACTTAAGGGGGAAGGAAACATTTAGATGGCTAGGATTTCTCCACCACATTAAAAGGTGTATGGTGGAGATTAACCTAACACACCCCTTAACCCTAATTCTTATCCTATAAATACCCCCTCACCCCTTGTAATTATCAACTTAGATTTTAGGGTAGCTTTAATTTCTTGTTTTTTTAGTTTCAAATCTTGTAAACACTTTTTATTTTAATGCAAAAATTTTCATTCCCTTTAATTTCTCCTTCTTTCGTTTTTGTTGCATAGCTTTCGTCATTTTCGTAAATCCGTTTAGTGGACAAAGTAGCGAAATGCTAACCACTATGGGTTGAAAATAACGATTTTTATTTTCTTGCTCGTAGTTTTAATTTTAGTTCGTAATTTTGCCCCTTTAAATTTCAATTTTATTGTGGGCCAATTTAATTCTAAATCATCGTTTTAGTGTAAAATTTTAATTTCTTATTTAATTTTTTTTATTGTCGTATTTAATTTTTTTTTAAAAAAATACAAAAATATTAGTTTTAATTTCGTTATTTATTTTCGGTCTTGTTTTTTTTAGTGTTAATTCTAAGCGTAGTTTAATTACTCTGCTTTCTCCCCTGTTTTGTTCGCTTCGACACAATAACAAATCCAGCTTTTTTTTTCTTTTCTTCTTCGACGAATACACACACACATCCATTGTTACTTCTTTATTTTTCTTCCCTTCTTCTTTCTCATCAAAACGAACCCAGCACTTTCTCATTCTTCTTTGTAATTCTTCGTTTTAATTCATCCCCTTCTATCCTTCACCAAACAATTTCGGGTTTCGATTTCTGTTTTTCTACGTTTTCTTTTGTCTTCTTTCTGTTTGTTGCTGTTTGTTTAGAGTTTTGTGCTGCGTTGCTGTGTGTTTTGTTCTTGTCCGCTGTTTGTTTCTGTTTTCGTAGAGTTACTGAGTCGAGTTGACTCGGTGGGTTGGGTTTGTGTCCGAGTTCGAGCGAGTCTGCGTATTGTTCTTTTACTGTAGTTGCTGAGTCGTAATCCCGAGTTCAGTCAAATGGCTGATGGTTCTTGGCTGCGTTTTGACTAGTTTCGTGCTGAGTATTATATTCGCGAGTTTGTGTTTATAATCGAAACCATATTTAAGTTGCACCGAGTTGAATTGTTGAGTTTGTGTTTATGGTTGAGTCGACTGGATTCTTCTTCCCTTTCTTTAGTTTCATTTTTATTTATTTCATCTGAATCGTTTGCTGAGTAGTTCGAGTCATTTTTCCGAGTCTTTATTTATGAGAACTGGGTCGAATGTTAGTCTTGTGGGTGTGTTTATTTGTGAGTAGTCCCAGGTAGCATTACTAAATTTTGTTTGGATTTTTATAAATTTTGCAGTCGAATTATGATATTGTGAGGTGGTGGTTTTGATAGTGGCTAGTTAATTTTACAAATACATCATGCCAATTTTTTAAAAAAATTTCTGTAATTAAAATAAGATTAAAAAAACTTCGAATTTAGAATTTTAAGAATAATTTAATTAGTTTAAAAATAGAGTAATGATGTAATTGTTTTTAAATGGTTAAAATTTGTAGAATAATTTTTAGATTAATCTTAGCATAATTTAGAATTCTTAGAATAATTTAGAATTTAGATTTAATTCGAATTTAGAATTTTTAAATTTATAGAATAATTCTAGAATAAGTAAGTTTTAGAATAATTTAGAATAATTAGATTTCCTTTTAGATAATTAAATAGTATAAAATCAAAATCCAATATCCACTTGTCCTAGTTCGATTAAATTAAAAATTAAGGATCGCAAAAATATTAATCTCTGCGGAACGAATCTAAATTTACTAAAACGAGATTGTGCACTTGCAATCATTTACTATAGTTAGCACAACAATATTCAGTGACGCTTCTCATAAGGGGTTAGGATGCGTGTTGATGCAGCATGGAAAAGTAATTGCTTATGCCTCTAGACAATTAAAGGAATATGAGTTGAGATACCCAACCCATGAACTAGCTGCCATTGTGTTTGCACTCAAGATATGGAGACATTATCTGTACGGGGAGAAGTGCGAAATATATACGGATCATAAGAGCCTGAAATATATTTTTACGCAGAAAGAGTTATATATGAGACAAAGAAGATGGTTAGAATTAATTAAGGATTATGATCGCACAATTTACTATCATCCAGGAAAAGCTAACGTGGTAGCTGATGCTTTAACCCGGAAAGAGAGACTTAAGATGTTGGTTTCATCGAGAGAGCTAATCCAAGAGATCGAGAAAATGGAGTTGGAGATAAAGGTTCCGGTTCAAGCCAATGAGAAGATTTGTGAGATCTTAGTACAGCCGGAGCTACTAGAAAAGATTAGACGTTGTCGAGAGAAGATGATGGAAGAGCACAGATCTGAGCTAACAGGTGAAGAGTATTTGAGCCCAAAAGATGATAAAGGAATTAAGAGGTTCGCTGCAAGGATTTGGATTCCAGATGTTGCTGAGTTAAAGGATGAGATTTTGAGTGAGGCGCATAACTCAAGGTATTCCATTCACCCAGGAAGTACGAAAATGTATCAAGATGTTAAAAAGAATTATTGGTGGCCGAATATGAAGAGAGAGATTGCAGAATGGGTAAGTAAATGTTTGACTTGTCAAAAAGTAAAGGCTGAACACCAGAGACCTAGTGGACTGTTACAGCCATTAGATATTCCTGAGTGGAAGTGGGAAACACATAACCATGGATTTCATTGTTGGATTACCTCGGACTCGAGCGAATCATGATGCAATATGGGTTGTGTGGATAGGCTTACCAAATCAGCACATTTCCTTCAAATTAATGAAAGGTACACCATTGAGAGGTTAGTGAGCCTGTACTTGAAAGAAATTGTAACTAGGCATGGAGTACCGTACATTTGAGGTAGGGGAGAAAGTGTTACTAAAAGTTTCACCTTGGAAAGGAGTGATGCGATTTGGGAAGAAAGGTAAATTAAGTCCAAGGTATATTGGACCATTTGAAATCTTGAGAAAAGTGGGAGCGGTGTCGTATCAATTAGCCTTACCACAAGATCTTCATTACATTCATGATGTTTTTCATATCTCAGTATTGAAACCGTACAAGGCTGATAATCGACATGTTCTCGACTATGAACCAATAGAAGTACAGCCTGATCTGACGTATAGAGAGTATCCAGTGGAGATTGTAGATAGGAAAGTCCATGAATTGAGAAACAAAAAGATTAATTTGGTTAAGGTAATTTGGAAAAATCATGCAATGGAAGAAGCAACATGGGAATTGGAGGAAGAAATGCGCAAAAATTTCCCCTCACTATTTGATGACAACGTTGATTTCGAGGACGGAATCCTTTAAGGGGGAGAGACTGTAACGACCGTAAAAAGTTTGGTAAGATATTTCGAAATTTTATTATTTACCGGATTAAATAGTTAAATCGCGAATGGGTGTATTGAAATTTTTCGGATTCAGCCAACTACTATTTTTAATCATTTGATTTCTTGAAAAAGAGTGATATTATTAGTGGATAATTTTTGTCTCATTATAGATGTTCAAGGTAGTCGTATTTGATTACATTTAATTTATGTTAATAATATAATTGTTATTAGTAGTAATAATAATAAAAATAATATTATGGATAAGGATGAGGGTTAGGTGATTATTAACTAGTAAATTTTATATTCATATACATTTCTCTAGAAAAGGGTAGAAGCTAATTTACAAGCTTAAAATATTATTTATATTAATTATATAAGATGATAGAAGTTAGAAAATATTAGTTGGTGTGGATTTTCGAATTAGCAGCGGTTGGTTCGGTTTTTGGCTCTAGCAGGTAATTACTCTACTTCTATTTACAATCTTTAACTGAGATTGCATATGGTACCCATTTCTGGAAAGTAATAATTCTACAATGTTAATGGCAACTTATTATTAATTCTTAATTCTGGTTAGTCCATTGAATGGTGATTAAGCAGCGTCTTTATGAATTTTATGTACTACTTGTGGCTGTGTATATTTAATTAAACAAATATAAAGAATAAGGGATTAAAATCTGTGTAGAAAATTGGGTCCAATTGATGAAGTATTAACCCCTATTCAAAATTAGGGTTTTTATAAGAATTGGGGATTTTTAATTATGAGCAATATTGGGGAACTTTGAAGGTGGGTTGTGTTGAAGGGTGAGAGGGGAGGGGGAGGAGCCACCACGCGGGGACGGAGGCCGGCGGTGGTGGTACTTTCCGGCGAGGCAGGAGGGGAGGGAAAGATGAGGAGATGGGATGATGATGTGGGTATGTAAATAAGCATGTGTATGTATGTATTGTGTGTATCTACTGGTGTGTGCGCGTGGTGGTGGTGAGTGGTGGTCAGTATATGTGTGTATGTTGGGAGAGAGGGCAGAGAGGTGGAGAGATGAGAGAGGGAGAGGGAGAGGGAGAGCGAGAGAGAGAGAGAGAGAGAGAGAGAGAGAGAGGGGGGGGGGGAGAGAGAGAGAGATGGGGAAGGTGGAGGACGGCCGCCGGAATACTTCCGGCCGGTGGCTCGTCGGAAAACGGAGGGGGGGAGAGGCAGATGGTGGAGAAAGGGGGCTTGGGAGAAAGACTGATTAAGAAAATGATATAATAATATTAAAAATTAAATCAATGAGATAAGAATGAGAATAATTATAATAACAAAAGACAATAATTGGGTGTGTAAATATTTTAAGAAATGAGAGTATTAAATAGGTAAATATTTGGAGAGAAATTAAGGGGGGACTAATGAGATTGAATTGTGATAAAAAAATAATAAAATGAGGATTAATGAGGTAATTAAATATTTGTATTTATTTTCAAATTAATTCTAGTGATTTGTTATTGATTAAGTGGATGTGATAATAACATGGTATGGAAATTGTTCGAGCGGGTGAATTTAGACTATATTATTACAACTCGGTAAAAATGCACACTTACTCGAGTTTAATTAAGTAGAGGCGATAGGAACATGGGTTATAAATTGGATAAATATTATTAAAGTATATAGTGAACGTGGAGAGTGAATGTTTTATTTATTTTATTTGATTTAATATTTATTTCGAGAATTTACTAAATATATAATGTTTGGTGCTTTTGTGACGTTAGAAGTATATAGTATCAATAATTGGTTGTGCGAAAATGAGACGGTGAGATTTATTATTGTGCTCAACTATGGATTGAGGCAAGTTCACTCTTTTCCCTGATCTTTGAGAATTTTTATGAGGTTGTTTGTGAATTTATTTATTTTTGGTGATTCATAATTATCTTCTTGATAATCTTGATGCCCTTTTATTTTCACGTTAGCGTTATTATCTCTGCATCGAATATTTATTACATTATATTAGGATTCCTATTTATGCTGGACTTGAGTTTCTTTTAAAATCTTTGCCAGACCTATTATTTAAAGTGATCTTTCCTTTTCACCAATCAAGCTAGTCTTATTGTTCAAGATAGCTAGGAACTTATCAATTATCAGTCGGATTTATCTTTCAAATCTTGACTACTTTCATTCTTAATATGTGGTTCATCGTTCATTGCTATATAAGATCAATTATGTTCCATCAATAAAATCCTTAAAATCCATTAATTCTTGAAAATCGGTACAAGGTGATTGACAACAACTTCCTAGAAGTTTCATTGTCCAATCCGTAAATAATTATAATAAGAGTTATTCTCATTCGTTCGAGATAGCTATCTTCTTGTCAATTAGATGTGGTGCATCATTCGTATCACTAAAGAAATTTGTTTTAATTCATATAATTAATCTATTGTTCAGGTTAATTGTGATGTTGTGAAAGCCTTGATGACGAATAAGGCTGGAGAGTAATTTTATTCGAAATGGAAGAATTTCTTTTATGAGGTGAGGCGTTTGTACTCGGGGAAAATCTTGTAAAGACTGGTTAACACGGACATTTACCCGTGGTTTCGGTGAGGTATATTATCCAAGAATTTGGATAATAATGGCACTAATGTTTCCAGGGTTAAAAATGATAACCCACTTTATGCTAGCAAACAGAAAATTTCGGTGGTACCACACTATAGTCGTGATCGGGCAGTGTGGGGTATCACAGGAGGACGGTACTTGCGGCATGGTAGTTGATCGCACCATGGAGGTACCGAGCAGTTGGAAGACCAGTAAATCTTTATCTGAAACTGGAGTGTCAGAGTTAATGAGATCATCTTTGGAATCTCTTTATTTTGAAGTGATTTCTTGATTCTTTCCCTTTTCCTTTTGATCGGGTGATATATTCAGTAAAGTTATTATTGTGTTATTTTATTTTCATTGAGTAATGAACTTGCTGAGCAATTATTTGCTCACTTTTGTTATACATCTTAACCTTTTAACAGTCAAAGGCGAATATGGCACTTATCAAACGGACAGCCAGAAAGCGGATCATCTCAAGAGTAAGGGGAAAGAGCATGCCCAGAGCAAGGATTAGAAAAGTTACCTTTCTTATTGTATGCTCAGTACTATCCGTTAGAACATCTTTTGTAACATTCTAAGTATTTTGTAATTAAGGAGTGCAAGGTATGTAATAGTAAAGGTAGACCATGGAATCTGTAAGATGGATGCTTGATCCTTGGAACTGTGGGGCGAGGTAAGAAGGTCTATGTGTGTGTTTTATAACACATGTATTTGAAACGGTGATGTAATGACCCGAAACCACTTGTAGTGGGTTTGGGGGCGTTACAACAACAATAAATTGAAACCCATAATTCATACCACGACCACTACAATCCAGTGATAACGGTCCTAAATTTTCAGAAAACTGTAACTACAACCCGGTGACTCGGTCCTTATTCTTATTCTTATTTTCGCAAACCATGGAATAAATCAGAGTCCCAAGACTATTGCTACTTACACATAACACATATACAATAATACACGTATAACTTCAAGATATAATCACTTACCCCAAGTTTTGATAACAAATTCGCACACATAATACATAATTTTAAAAACACTAGCAAAATCAATCAGAAACTTACCTCTAAATGGAAAAACAAGAATCCAAAACATGTAACCCCTCCTGATCAGATCAGTATTTTGACTTTTTGACCCTCTTTTAACACCCCCTTCCTTAAATAGAAGGGAATATTACTTATAATCCATAAACCTGCAAACAGAGCACTAAAAAAATAATCTCTAAATAAATGATTAAACAGTCTAATAAATCCCCGAATAATTTTAACCTCCAAAATTACAGTTCAAACCAATAAATACGAAAAACCAAAATCTGTAAATAAATAATCCAGTCTAAATAATTCTAGAAGTCCATAAATCCTAAGCAACGAAATAATGGGTAGCACTCCATCACACAGTCCCAGATCCCCCTAAGCACCTGCCAGAAAAAGAATACGGCATGAGTCAACCGCCCAGTACGGATTTGGAATACAGTTTATAAACCAGAAAAATAGATAAGTAAATTTTACAGTTATAATAAAACATTTATTTTAAAATATGCATGGCTGAAGCAACGAGGGGTTAGGATATTTCATACCGAGATCAAAATAGAACAGATACAAATACACACATCATAGGGTACCTAATGTGTGCAACAAATCGGATAACGTGTACGGCATATACAACGTCACTGCCAAATTAAATCACAAATCAAATCAAAACTGGGTGCACCCACGTATCCTGAAACAAATATCAAAATGCGCAAAAGCTCGCCACCTGAGCTATCAGAAGGATACGCCGTGACCAATCACACTGCCACGGAAGTGTCATGTCAGTGGTGCCGCAATGACATGGCTGTAGTACCCCTACAACTGGTTAACTCGGTATACCCTATATCGCTAAGGGTTCAAATAAAGTATTTTCGAAAACCTTTATAAATCACATAAAACAGATATTTGAACATCTCCAACAAATATTTCAGAAATTTTCAGAAAGTCGCAGAAACAAATATTTAAATATATTCAAACAGATATAAAAATCACTTTCCAAAGTCAATGAGTCAAAACATTTTTCAAAATCAGGACATTCAAAATAATCAAAACCAAGTGAATAGATTTGAGGACAAAACAGATTTAGTATAATAAATCCTAAAATGAATAGCGCTGAATAAAAAGGAGAGAGAATCCGTACCTCGAAAATAACAATCTCAAACACTCACAAAATCCACAAATGATCAACTAAATTCCCGGACCCCAATCTAAAAAAAATAAATAAATTATAATTAATTAATGATACAAATGATTTGATAGGTTAACTAGCCTGTCATTACTACATTCATTTTATAACTTATTTCTATCAGTTCCAAATTTATTATAACATTTTAAATTTTTTTTTTTTTACAGAGACTTCACATTCAACTTAATCACATAAGATATTAACATGATGGGTATCTCTGTACAAAACCAAAACCTTGCCGAAGTAGTTTATGTTAACAATTAACAAATATAATATAATAATTATTTAACACTTGCCGAAGTAGTTTATGTTAACAATTAACAAATATAATATAATAATTATTTAACACTTATACAATTTACATGACAAGACATTATATATATCACGTTTAGATCCCCTAAAAGGGTTATTATATTAACACACTAACACATATGATCACATAACTAACTAGAACCATAAAAATTATACCATTTAAGTTAATTAATAACATACATAAATAATTTGATTAGCCGAGCTACACACCCTTCGTGCAAGCTAATTATATACAATGTAAACAGACATGTTAAAACAGAGCATGGCCTCCTCGGCTTTATTTTGAATCACAAGAAATTAACCAATTTGATAATTAAAAACACATAATATAATGGATCATGGCCTATTACAATATAATAATTATTAAAATAAGTACTCCCGGCCTCAATAGTAACTCGGACACCAAATCATGATATCAAATACAACTAATGTAATGGTTTCATAAAAAGAAAATTAATATATGATATGAAAATATAAAATACACTACGTAGTGCAAATATGTTATTAGTATTATTAAAAGTTAAAACTTGATTCTTTACTTATACAACAACAAGGAACATGTTATAGAAAAGTAGTACAAGTACATGATTACAAGACAAAACCATGTAGGTGTTAAATTAAGTTATAAAACAAAGCAAAGTACCTTTAAATTGGTTGTGTTTACAAGACAATCTATCCTCTTGTCTCTCTTGTTAGTCTCCCTGGCGTCTCTCTTCTTTGCTTTGGTTATCCGTGCGGCTCTTAATAACAATCTTCTCTAGGGATTATAATATTAGGGCTGATTTAATATATAGGCACAAGACATCATTTTCTTTTAATTAGTAATTTTATTAAATAAGTAATTCTTCTTTAAATGAAATATTATTATTATTATTATTATTATTATTATTATTATTATTATTATTATTATTATTATTATATTACTATTATTATTAAAATATCTAAAAATCCTATATATTACACCTCTAAACAATGTTTTCTTGAAAACCTCAAAGAACAAAAGTTGTAGAGCACGAAAAGACTTTTCCGACAAGTCCAGAATCAATGAATTACGATTTACGATGAATTTTCTACGAATTTTACATGACTGCTGAATTGTGTGTGAAAAAGCCCTACGAATTTTGTTAAAAAAGATGGAGAATGAGAATATGATGTATTTATAATGTCTTACAACCCTAATTCCATAATTCCAGACCTACTAGTAATCCGTATTCAAATCTAATTCATGTTTTAAGCCCATTATTCAAATCCAATTTTAAATCCTTTTTATAATCTAATTTTAATCCTTCTTATTCTATTATTCTTTTATTATTATTATTCTAAAAATTACGGGATATTACAATAAAATTTTAAGTAGCAAAATCCTCTTTGACTTTGATTTTGGTTTGCACGCCGGTGAGATTTTCTTGGAAAATACTATTGTAAACAAAAAATGTTAGAATTGCTTTTTATATTCTAACTATAACATAATTTAAAGATGAGACTTACCTTTAACAACATCAATTATTTTCTTGATTGTATATTCTATGTTTGAAAATTGAGATAATTTAGAAAATTAGATAAATAGCTTTCGAATGATTTCAGAACTTCACCAAATAAAATAAATTATTCATATATTTTTTTTTACCGATTTTGTCTCACGATTTTTTAGGCCCACACCCGTTGTGTATATTATTAAAATATAAAACGTACACAATGATAAAAATTTAAATACCAAAATCCTGTTTGACTTTGATTTAGGTTCACACGTCGGTGTTTCTTATGATTCAATTAGAATTGGGAGATATTATTCTTTAAAAAAAGGTTAGAACTTGTTTTTTATATCGTAACTATAATATAATTATGAGGTGAGACTTGCTTTTAATAACATCAATTATTTCCTTGATTGCATATATTATGTTTGAATATTGAGATAATTTAGAAAAATAGATAAATAGCTTTCTAAATTATTTAAGTCCTATGTAACAAAAATTATTTAAGAACAAAATTTAAAAAATAAATATCTAAAATATTTATTTTATTTAAAAAATAAATATCCTGAAAATAAATTATTTAAGAACAAATTATCTAATAACAAATTTATCTATTCACTAATTTATAAAATATTTTAGATATTTATTTTTTAAATTTTGCTCTTAAATAATTTATGTTTCAAACATAGAATAGATAAATTATATGTTATCTTAAATATACTATCTTAAATCCTGAAATATAAATTATTTAAGAACAAAATTTAAAAAATAAATATCTAAAATATTTTTTAATATGTTATATAAGAACAAATTATCTTAAAATAATTTTTAATATGTTATCTAAGAACAAATATCTAAAATATGCTCTTCGCAGCGACATTATAATATGTTATCTTAAATCCTGAAACATAAATTATTTAAGAACAAAATTTAAAAAATAAATATCTTAAATATTTTATAAATTAGTGAACATAAATTGTACAAATATAATAGTTTATTTTATTTCCTAACATATATATATATATATATATATATATATATATATATATATATATATATATGTTAGGAAATAAAATAAACTATTATATGGTTCTTTTCATTTATACTGATTTGTATCACATTTTTTGGATTGACACCCATTATATAAATTTTTTTTATGAAAAAAATATATAGAAAAAAACACTAACTTGTACATAATCGTATAAAATTAAGTAGTGACCACTTTCACAAACTTCAGCCATTTATATTTTTACAATAGTACTAATTTCTTAAGTATCCTCAAACGCAATAATAACAATTTAAATATATACATATACATCATGATAATATATTGTATCTATTTCGGAAATTCTAGAAATTAGTTTAAACAAACTTGACCTACATAATTCCGAAAAGAAATTACAATTATAAATTAAATATTCATACTAAACCAATTAGAAATTACCAAAACTATTAACTTGAAAAGATATATGTGCATATAAATATAAAACAAATCTAAATAGCCACGAAAATATTTAAAAATAACCAAAAAATAATTAAAACTTTTTATATATATTTTCACATTAAAAACGATTTGTGACACGTTTTCTCGGGCCGACACCCGTTGTATCAGCAAAAGCTTCTTCTTAATAAAAACTATTTTACATATTTATGTATAATAAGCATAATAGAGATCTTATCTAAAACTTTGATCCGTTATGACAAAGTCATAAGGACTGTTAGATGTTAAATAGATGGATGAGAACTGTGTGTTTTAATATTTAAGAAGATTATTTGATTGTTAGTAGGATTATTATATTGAAATAATAAAAAATATATATTCAAAACAGTAATTAATATAAAAATATATTTTAAATTATAAATTCAATCAATCCATCAAATTCTTTTCTTTTCATGGTTTTATATAGTTTCCCCATAAACGAAAAACATAAAATATATATGTATTAGAATTTAATCAATCTAGTATAAGGTTCAAAAAATACAAAATTACCGATTGTTTACTTGTTATTAACTTTCTTTCCTCTTGCAAATTTTGAAACTTGGTCCGTTAGACCAGCCAAAACTGAAAGCAAAACGAAAATGTTGGAATTTTAAGCATAATAAATTATTTAAAGACATAAAATAAAAATTATTAAAGATAAAAACGATGACCAATTACAGGAAGGACATGTTCATCAGCCTCCTGCAAAATTAAGAAAAAGAATAAGGAATTTAAAAATGTTAACTAGTGACTGTAAACCATAAGGTGTCAGAGGGTTAGGATCTTATGTAGGATCTTATGTACAACATATATTCTTAACTCTAAAATCAATTCACGTATAAAAAATTAAAAACAAGCTTATTAACTCAATATAAAAGAGATCATTATCAAACTTTAAAGAGCTTAGTTGTCTATGAATGTTCCAACTTGTGCTGAACGACTTGTTAAACCCGAACACACATATCTAAACATATTACATATTCATAAACCAAATTATATAAAATCAATTCATGTTTCATGTAAAAAGACTCGGGACAAAACTGATAAAAAATTAATAGCAAAGCTTACTAAATCAGTATAAAAGCTATAAAGAGTTAAGATTAATGACAGAGCTTAATTAAAGTTATATTAAAGAAATACATAATCAAACTATAAGGAGTTCAGTCCACTATGTGTGTTCCAACTTGTGTTTTTGCTAGAGATGCACAAAAAACCCGAGCCCGAAAATCTGGCCCGGCCCGATCCGGTAAAGCCCGGTCAAAGCCCGGCCCGGTCAAAGCCCGGCCCGGTCAAGCCCGGCCCGAGGGCCTTAAACGGTCCCTATATTTTTGGGCAAAGCCCAGCACGGCCCGGCCCGGCAAAAGCCCGGTCTTAGCCCGGTCTTTTAAAAAGCCCGGTCTTCGGCCCGGCCCGATTAAAAGCCCGGTTCGGCCCGAAAAAACCCGGGTAAAATTCGATTATTCTAGTATACATACATAAATATTTATGTATTTACACTTCCTACAAATATACAAATAATTTAAGTACATATATATTTACATATTCATTATTAATAATAAGATTATTTATATGCATATATTACGATACATGAACGAAAACAAGTTAAGTACACCTGGAATCAATTAATATATCATCAAATCAAAAAGTAAATCGATAAATGTAATATTTGTATCGTCAATATAGATTGTTTAACACGTCTGCCATTGTTACATAAAAAACATTCTTATATAACATAAAATCTCGATCCGATTTGATTCCAGAAAAAGCCCGATCCGGCCCGGCCCGCTTCAGGCCCGGAAAAAAGCCCATCGCGACCCGCTTCGAGGGCCTAAACGGGCTCACATTTTTCACAGAAGCCCGGCCCGGCCCGGTCAAAGTCAAAGCCCGGGCCGGGCTTTGACCAAAAAGCCCGGGCTTTTCAAAGCCCGGCCCGATGGGCTTTTTGTGCATCTCTAGTTTTTGCTCAGTCTTCCAACCTGTAAAACCCAAAGTTACAGACGTTAGAAAACAGAAAACAAGATTGATGATCAAAGATAGCACTATTAACATGAAGATACAGTAATGCCGAAAACATGACTTCTGTGAAGTTATTACAAAATCCTAGAAAATCTAAAAAGGTAGACAAAAATATTTGATTTGGAACCTAAAGGCAAAAAAAAACAAACATGATGAAAGCTTTAGCTTTGGAACCTAAAAAAAGAAAATCGAACATGATGAAAGCAACATTTCGAAGCATTTTATATAGCTATTAAAACATGTTCCTCAAAATTATCTATTTATATTTATTTGAACTTGGAGAAAAAGCTAAAAAATTCTATTGTAAAAAGGTTTTGATTTATAAAGATTCAAAAATCTTTTCTATTTCGAAAATGCTTATGTTAATGTTAAAAAAGGAAGTTTTGATTTCTTTTCTAAAAAATAAGGCCTAAAGAAGGAAGTTTTGATTTTAATTATTTAAAATAGAGGAGCTCTACAAAAATTGATAAATGTGAATCGAGCGATTCTAGAGCTTCCGGGGGTTTTCCTTTATATATATAATAACTAGTTGAGTAAGCCGCGCTTCGCATTTAAAAAAAAAATTAAAAATATGAATTTAAGAAAGAAATCGAAAAAAAATATCTATCAATAAATTAATGAACACAACGTTGTACAAATTTAATATATATATATATATATATATATATATATATATATATATATATATATATATATATATATATATATATATATATATATATAACTAATAAACTATATATGTAATGCCCCCAAATCCGGGGTCAAGAGATTTGCTCGTTACGCGAACATCCTCAAAATATAATCACCTGTGTAATAACACAATATCCCTTGTAATCATCCAAAATTGAAATATAAGATCTGTGACCCCAAATATCCAAGATCTTTTAGGTTATAAAGAATCCAAATTCCATTTAAATAAAAAAAACTTTCTTCTCTACAACATTCTCTTTGATCAAATCTTAAACCACTGGTATAACTTCGACAAGAAGTATACCAGGCCAACAAATCTAATACATAATAATAATTATTAGAGTCCAACCATATGAAAAAGATCTTACACTAGATCCAGACCTCCCGAGTCAAGTCATCTTCAAAATAGCGTTTGTCTCTTCTCTTTCCGAACTACGTGGGTAAGGCTCGCCAAATTACCTTACTGAAAAGTTAGAATTTCGAAACAAACATGTATGAGCGGAAGAAATTCTCAACAAGCATATTGTAAAACAGGAATATTAATAAATCATTGTTAATATAACAGATATCTTTTGTCAGAAGCTCAAATCACAAGATAAATATTTTGAATATAAAATCTTTCATCATAGAACAAATTAAAAGAAAGTATGAAACGAGTATTCAGACATCATAAACTCACATGTTCTGCTAGTAGGGATCCCAACTAGCCAAACAACTGGTTTAGCTTTATTATCGACAAGGAAGCATCAGTATTGTACAATATCATCGTTATTTCAAAAATCAATCTAATCATTCACAACAGTAAATCAATACAGTATATACTTACTCATCATCATTTATATCACAATTAAAAAAAACTCACTTGATCGATAAGTGAGGGATAGTATTAATTGCAATAAAAATTTGGGAAATAATCAAATCATCAAGATAATAGTTGCACAAAATATTTCACTTGAACAAAAAGTGAAGGGATATAGTCACTTGCCTCTGGTCCTTAGCTGTCACGTAACGTCACAGTAATACTACTTTCTTCTTCTACCTTACGGCATCACAATCTTCTAGTTCGATCATTTTTTGATTTAACGCACTTGCGGTTACCACAAGTCCGATCTGCCGATATCGAGCCCGCACATCAACTTCAATATGAAACATAAGACAATACTTCAGTCTCCAGACGACGATTCTAATATTCTATAAACGCTTATAAACTCAACTCGAACGTATTAACCATTCTTCAATTAAGAACTCTCAAATCAATATTATGTAATATAGACAACTAACATATTGAATATCCAAACCAAGATTGTTGTCGTCGATACCTAACATTTTAATATGTTCTCTCCTTTAAAATAGGGTATTCTCCTCAGAATCTCTAAATGAAATCCACCTAATTAAATAGTACATCTCGATACGGTCGTGTCCATATATTATACGTAAATTTCCGAGTTCATGAAGTATTTTAGTTAATTAAAATACTCTTAGCTCCTTAGAAACGACCATTTAATAATCCATTTTCTAGTAAAATCCATAACTCCATTGATCTTCAATTCGTTAAATCAAAATAAAAATCTCCATAAAACTTCCAATATTATCCCAAAGCCAAATAAAATACTTCCTCTGAAAATCAAATCTCCCACCATTTATAAGAATTCCTCAAAGTCTCCATTTTAATCAATTTCCAAATTTAATAACTAATTCATCTGATTACTCCTACCACTCCCAATTATCTTAGAAATTACTACATTTCCTTCTTGATTCAATAACCAAATTTCATAATTTTTCACCATATCCATTATTTAATATAATTCAACCAAGTCTCCAAATTCCACAAAGTAACTTAATAAATCATTTTTTTTTCTATTCTTAGAATAAAATTCATATCTCCATTTCCACTTCTCATAAAATTATCCAAAAATTATCATAATGTTCCTCATAAAATCCTCTAGTCAAATAAAATCATAATTCCCAAATTCCAACTTCTCCACTATTTTATAAAATCATCCCAAGTCCTATATTTTATTCATTTTACCAATTTTTTTTTTTAAACTAACATCCAAAATTCCATTTCATCTTCTAATAAGCTAATCAAATACTATGTCATTTTCTCAATTTATCCACAAATTCTCAAACACAAACTCTTCTCCAATTATCAACTAAAATTCCAAAAATTCACTCTAAACATTCAAATATTAAATTATTAAATATATAGTCTTACAATCATCACCTTTGGTGTGGCTGCCCCTCCCTTTTACTCTAGCTCTCTCTCAGCTCTTTCATCACAGGACATACGCACCTCCAGCGTACACCACCAGTAGCATTTGACATACCCACATACACACCTTTCTCAACACTCACACCTTCATCCCTTTCATTTCCCCATCACTACTTAACACACCTACACCACCAGACCACCACACACACATACATCACTCTTTTGGTGACACACTAATACCGCTCCCTCTCTCTGCTCACTCCCAACTCCACACCATAACACATACTACTCATCACACTAACACGCACACCACTCATCACACTAACACCCACCCACATCTGATCATACGCTCACCCACCATTTTGCTACACTCACAGCACACCCGTGCTCTGTACCGCAAACACACACCCTGCACCTAATCCCCAAACAAAATGCACTCCAGGCCACCCATACCCAACACCACCCTCCTATCTTTCTCCCTCCCGGCCTCCCCTGCTTCTGTCCCTTTTTTTTCAGCTCTCTCACTACTCAAACAAACACAAATACACCAGTCGATACACACCTACACCCGCTGCACTACCCTCTTATCTTTCCACCTCTTTCTCCCATGTTTCTATTCCTCTGTTCTTCCCTCCATCCTCTATGTTCTCTCCCTCTTTCTCTATCTCTGTCTCGGCCTCTCCCCTCTTCTTCCCCATTCGACCCACACGCACAGTTTACACACTCTTGAACACACCCAGTGGCGCACTATAACCACACACACACCCTACGATTTACACACGCACACACGGTTTGAAGGAGGGAAAAATGAGGAGGGGGATTAAGCAAGAGAGAAGAGATTAGAGAGAGTAATTGGGAGAGAGAAATAAAAGGGAAAGAGTCTGAACATTCCAGAAAAAGCTAGAGACAAGCAGCGTAAGAAGCCCCTAAAAAAGAAGCTACTGGATTCAAGATAAAATCACAATTCTGAAAAACAATTCTAAAATTATTTAAATATCTTTTGAAAATCAAATTTAAATGGGAAAACCTCGAAAAATTAACTTTTTATTTTTAAAATAAAGAGTGTAAAATTATGGACACCCACATTTTTTCAAAATATTTTTATGATAAAAAATGAGTTAAATACGAATTTTGTAAGTTTTGATCCTTTAAATGCAACATAACTCTTAAAATCATTTTTAAAAAAAATATTTAAACACCCAAAATAATTTTCCCCATATTTTTAAAAATTAAATAATTTCATAAAGATGATAACACAAAAGATTTCATGATTTTTAATAACTCCAATGATTTTATAAAATTTCCAGAAGAAAGATAAAGCCTTTTTTTTAATAGATATAATCACAGAAAAATGAAATAAAAAAAAATACAGGTTCGCAGTGGCACTCCTAAATCATCATATAAATATGTAACTCACTATACATTTACCAGACGACACATTAAATTGTAACAAAATATCCACAATCTTATATCCCCTTTATGGAAAAACCAATAAAGTATTTAAATAATAATAATTCATAAAATTCCGGGTTGTTACAGTCTACCCCCTTAAAAGGATTCCGTCCTCGGAATCTACTAAGAGAAATCCCTAGGGTTCCTTTTATCAACTTCCCAATTCTGATAACATCTGCAACAATTCAATTCTATAATCTTTGATACTTGTTCTTTCTTATCTCGAACTTCTACCGGTTCCCAATATAAGACCCATCTGGTTGTACCAATATATGTTCATGCTCTCTTATAAGCCTATCCTTTGATATTAGAAATTCTCCCCTTAGACACAAGAAACATATTATGTCCATTTCTCAAAACCGGTGCTAGCGTCGATTCATATGCAACTTTTCCAAAACCTCGAATTTAATCTTGAATCTGCTATCTAACACAATTGTTACTGGAGCCTCATAACACACTGCCTTTCTTTCGAATGAAATGGAATTAACTTTTCGATAGCATAACCTTAATTGATAGAGAGAAAATGAACTGACGACATTGTTATACGTCGCTAGTATTGTAATCACATCTTGATCCGCTTTTGCTCGTTGTAATCCCATGGCAAAGCTTTGATTCATCATGTCGAGGTTAACTTATTCTAACCTCATTGGCATACCTTCAAATTTTTTTTTAGAGGTAACAAGAACCTTGAAACTTTGAAGAGAAAGGTTCCATATCATAGCAATTGCCCCACAATTGTGGTTATCAATTTACGGATTTTTAAAGCAACCTGATTTGTAATAGGAGAATAACTGAGAGATCAGTACGATCATATGAACCCGATGTTGTGTGACTTAGCTCCGACATTTACAAATAAAGGTGGCCAACTTTATTGTAAAACACAACACACCAGCGATGACGTCCCATCCCACTTCTATCACACAGACAGATGTACCTGGTGTCCCCTATACGTAGGGTTGTTCGTCTCAGTTAGAGTAAAGAAATTTGGAAGGATTTTAAAATTAAATTAATAACTAATTTCTTTTGACAAATAATTCTTTGAAGCACACCTTGGATTCAAACTGAACAAATTACAAAGTTGTTATTTCCGAAAAGAAGAACCAGAAAAGAAAATACCGAACAAATGGTACTATATTGCAAGACAAAATTATCCATCATTGGAGAAAACAAAAGTTGAAAATTTCGAAAATTTGAAAGTAGGTATCATAACAACTTCTGATACCATTGAACCCAAATATATTCGAACACAGGTATCAAATACAAACTCGAAAATGGAATATGAGCACAGACAATAGTCTCGCTCAAAGGAGTGTCAAATAATTCATTCGGAAGGGAAGGTATTGCCAAGGTTCCCACATATGCCTTCTTTATCGGCTCCTTCGTTGCCTCGTCATCCGACCTAAAATCTTTTTTTTCCACGTCCTACGATTATCGATACCCTACGTCGTCGTCAACTCGTAATAATCTCAAAAAAATTCCACAATAGACATCTCCAGCCGCAAGAAGTTCTGTCCAGTCAGCCTAATCATCTCAAGTGAGCACGTCATCTCTACTCATAATAGTCTCTTCTTTACTTCCTGGAAACTTTTTTGGTCATCACGTCTCCGTTCACATAAAGCTGTATTATACAATCATAACCAAAACAAATACAACATTCTTCTTGCTTTGCCTCACAGCTCAAAGAATCCACTTGATTACACCACATCTCTCTATAATCAGTGTTATTATTACAACCAAATATCTTAACTTACATGCCTGCTAATACTTTATAAAGGTAAGCGATAAAGTCAGGAATCTAAGGTGTACACTATAGCATAATGAAATTAATTTGCATCAGAATAACTCTGGATTTTCCCCTTGTCCTTTTGCTTCTATTCGAAAGACTCATTGTTCTCGCCTTTGACTGTTAAAAACATTTGAATAATGGCAAGGGTGAGCACATAAAATGCTCGGCAATTTCAGTATCCCAAATCTTATACTAGAAAATTTTATAACACGACGATGATAAAGGATAATGCTGGAACAACTAGGAAACTCAAATAATATTCAATCATGAAAGCCGTATAAGCAACTTCTCAAAATTTGTGAGAATATAAAAATTCTATCAAAACCTCTGACAACTCAAAAAAAATTCAAATCATCTCAATGACAAGAACATCAAAAATGAACCACTCAACAATTTCAAGAATTTCAAGAAAATCATCAACTTATTTGGCAGCTCAGAATTTAAGAAAAGATTATTGGTCTTCTATCCGCTCGGTACCCCCATGGTGCGATCAACTACCATGCCGCAAGTACCGTCCTCCTGAGATACCCTACCCAGCCTGATCAGGGCTATGATGTGGTATCACCGAAATTTTCTCTTTGCTAGCATCATATGGGTTATCACTTTCAACCATGGCAACATTAGTGCCAAAATAATTATCCGTATTTTCGGATAAAAATATCTCGCCGAAACCATGGGTTATTACCCATGTTGACCAGTTCGCACCAGAGTTTCCCGAGTAAAAAAAACTTATTGGAATCATTAAAGCTGCCAAAATTCCGCAATTAGATGTCAAGCCCGACACACAGTCAGTGCTTTCTCAAACTCCACTGCTAATCCGAACAATGGATTAACCTTAAGGATTAGAATAAAATTTATTCAACGATAGGAATAATGCATCATCCACTTTGACAAAGGAGGTAGCTATCTCGAATTAATGAGAATAACTATATTTATCAGAAAATACAATTTAAGGTATACAAAACGAGCGAAAACTCCAATGGTTAGCAACCGAATAATCTTTAACAGTTTTAACAAAGTAGACGCTTTGAAGAAGTATAACTTGATTATCAAGAGTTAAAATAAAATAAGATAAAATAAATTGTTACCATTTTAATAAGTGGTTTGAACGATGAACCATTACCCGATGTCAAGAAGAGTAGTTGAATTTGTGAAATAAATCCAACTTGTAGGAATAAATATTCAGCTATCTCGAGGCAATAAGACAAGCTTTAATTGATTAATATTAAGGAGTTGTCCCGATCAATGAGACCGACTAATATTTTTAATGTCATCTTCCTCGCAAAAAGGATTTATAATTAATTTAATTCTTCGATAAATATAATCAATCCAACATTTGAAGCAAATATTTGGGTACCCAAAAATTTTCACCACCACAATAAAATCCTTGAGAACAATAATGTTCACAGGAATCTCATAAATTCTTTAGGAGATAAGGGAGAGAATGAACTTGCCTCAGTCTTTGTGCTTGCTTAACCCGCTTAAGACTTACTCTCTGAATTTTCGTAATAGAAATTTTCGTAAGATAAAACACCTTGAGACTGTTGATATAGTCTCAAGGAAGATATATACATAATTTTTATGGCCGAGCGCAACCATCTCACGCGAGCGCTCAAATCTTAACTTACTAATTGGTACTATATCCAATAGCCCAACAAGAACTCTATATGAGCTCTGGCGTTCCTTACTTAGCTATACACACTCCTACACACTCTTGTTTCTAGTTTACTATAACCTTGCTCTGATACCATTCTGTAACGCCCCCAAATTCGGGGTCAGGAGATTTGGTCGTTACGCGAACATCCTCAAAATATAATCACCTGTGTAATAACACAATATCCCTTGTAATCATCCAAAATTGAAATATAACATATGTGACTTCAACTATCTAAGATCTTTTAGGTTATAAAGAATCCATATTCCATTTAAATAAAAAAAACTTTCTTCTCTACAACATTCTCTTTGATCAAATCTTAAACCACTGGTATAACTTCGAAAAGAAGTATACCAGGACAACTAATCTAATACATAATAATAATTATTAGAGTCCAACTTTATGAAATAGATCTTACACTAGATCCAGACCTCCGGAGTCAAGTCATCTTCAAAATAGCGTCTGTCTCTTCTCTTTTAAAATGTGTTAAAAGAATTTTTAATTATATGTTTTTGTCATAAATTTGAAATTTCTTTCTGCATAAATTTGAACGCCTTTTCTATATCGAATTTGTAAATTGATTTGGAAAAAAAGTTTTGGAGAAAATTAAGATAATAATTTGACGTGTGAAGAAAGTTTAGAAAAATATTAGGCAATTAAATTTTTTTCTATTTTTATGATACTTAAAACTTCAATTAGATTGAAAAATTAGAAATATAAATTTTAACTTACACTAAAATTTGAGGTCACAAAAAGTTTAATATGAACATGACAATGCAGAGAGCCGAACAAATTTTGTGAGTTTCAGGTCCATTACCTTTAACTACGCGGAGAAATAAATATTCTGACATTAAGAATGACCGCCCGTCGAATGTTTTAACCTTTTTCAAATCCCTGTTTCGGAATGTTTTGATCTTTTCTAAAATACTTGTTTTAACCATGACGATTATGTGATGCATTTTGTATAGGATGTACAAATAAATAATCAGATTCGTACTATCTTAAACAATTAAACATTGATCACACACTAAATCAAAGCAACTATAAAGAGTCCATGTTTCAAAATTTTCTTATAAAAAGAATAATATTCCAAGAATTCTCGTACTTCTCCGATGTATGATAGTAGATGTTTTACATCAGATGCAATGACATTGTTGTTCATAAAAAATCACCAAAACTAAAATTGACAACAAAAGTCATTATTAAAATATTACAAAAAATTGGTCTAAACGTGTAAAATTTCAGGTAATCTATTAGTAGGACTTGAATACTTGATGATACCTAACAATTAGTGCGGCCATAAAAATTATGTATATATCTTCCTTGGTTCCTTAAATTCTTCCCATATTATCAACTAATTCAAGGCTATAGATAGGATCCTAAATCCTGCACTTTCGTTAGATTTACACGTATAATGTCATGCATATATAGAGTTGGATACTAATTAAATACATAAATAGCATAAATATCGAATGAAAATAATCAAAAATAATAATAAGAGATCGGAGAGTTTGAGACTCACCATGGTTTTTTTTCCGTGTAATCAGAAAACTTAATTTAGACGGGCTTATATAGATAGGTCCGAGATCAATAGCTCCTCAATCGATCATGGTTTCTAATAAATCTTAAATTGTAAAAAGGATTTAAATAGTTGAGAAACAATATAATATTTGTTTAATTAAATTCAAAATATAATTGATTTTTATATATTTACTTCCTTCCTATAAATTTGAAAACCTTTTCTATTTCAAATATGTTAATGTTAATGTTAAAAAAAGAAGTTTTGGTTTCTTTTCTTAAAAAAACTATCTATCTATTATATATATAAAGGAAATTCCCCAGGAGTTTGGTGGGGCTCTAGAATCGCTCGATTTATATTTATCTATTTTTCTAGAGCTCCTCTATTTTAAATATGTAAAATTAAAATTTCCTTCTTTAAATCCTATTTTTTAGAAAAGAAATCAAAACTTCCTTTTTTAACATTAATATAAACGTTAACATAAACATCTTTGAAATAGAAATGGTTCTCGAATTTGTAGGGAAGAAGAATTCAAATTACATATTCGTAATTGAAAAGGTTTTCGAATTTGTTGGGAAGAAAAAAATTATATATTTGAAATAGAAAAAAAAATTATATTCTTATATTATACATTCGAAATAGAAAAGAAATTTTATATTCTTATATATATAAACAATCATTACTTCTAATAATCAAATTTTATCACCATGTTTGTAATCATATTTACTCGATTTATAAACAAATTTCTGTAGTCCAAAAATAGTAATTCTCTTTATATTTATGTTTGCTTTTAGAGTATTTGTATCTTCTTGAACATAAACAATTAGTCTTGATTTTGACTGTTCTGTTTTTTGTAAGATGCAAGAATAGACGCCAAAGTTTTGTCGCAGTACAAAGAAGATGGATGTAATTTGATGATATTTGTATTATCAAAGAAAGAAGCTGGATGCATGATGAAGATGTGCACCTATCAATTCTGATTCAAAAGTTTTCTCAATTTCTACTACGCACTACAAGTTAAGAATTTATGACATCAATTTTTTTTTTATATTGTTATGACAAAAGTTTTGGTTTGAATTGATAAGTGCATATTTTTGAATATTTTTATTACTTGTTTATTGCTTGAACCCATATTTTAATAATTTATTTTGTTGCATTTCAGGAAATTTGTAAATAAATAAAGAAATGGCAAAATAAAGAAATAAAGAGCAAGGAATGGAAAAAGAGGAAGAAAAAGGACCAAAAATAAAAGAAGGAAAAGAATTAGGAGCTTGGAGCAAAAGGAATATTTCAAGACAAATAGAAGGTGGAGATCATCCCAACACACTACATAAGTGTATGGCCAAGATCAACTCTTCAAAGATTAAGGGGGAAGGAAACAAATAGAAGGCTAGGATTTCACCACCACACACCACAAATGTATGGTGGGGATTTACCCAACACCCCCTTTACCCTAATTCCTATCCTATAAATACCCCCTCACCCCCATGTATTGAGTAACTTAGATTTTAGGGTAACTTTAATTTCTTGTTTTTTTTCGTTTCAAATCTTGTAAACACTTTTTATTTTAATGCAAATTTTCATTCCCTTCAATTTCTTGTCTTGTTCTATCTTTTACGTTGCCTTGCTTTCGTTATTTTCGTAAATCTGATTAGTGGAAAAAGTAGCGAAACGCTATCCACACGAGGTTGAAAGTAACGAAATTTTAATTTCTTGCTCTTAGTTTTAATTCGTAATTTTTGCCCCTTTAAAGTTCAATTTTATTGTGGGCCATTTTAATTCCAAATCCTCATTTTTAGTGTTAATTTTAATTTCGTAGTTAAAATTATTTTCGTATTTAATTAAAAAAAACAAAAAAATAATTTAGTTGTATTAATTTTCAGCAACTTGTTTTTACCTATTTTAAACCTTAATTCGAAGTAATACATTGTCTCCCCCTTTTCCCTCAGCATAAACAAACCCATTTTTTTTCTTTTTGATTAAATCACACAAATCCCCTGTTTCTTATTAATTCCTGCGAAACTCAGCTCAATCTCCCTCCTACCTTTCCTCTTTCTCTCGCTACAAACGCCTCACCCTCCTTCGTTGTCTTCAATTTTCACATACACAATCAAAATCACGGCCCTTCCTTCTTCCTTTTTTTTTTCGAATTATCAAAACCCCATCTTCCCTTTTCTTCGTTTTTCACTTCATTTTTTTCTGATTTCTTACGCTAATTCACGAGTCTGTCTTTGATTGTTGGTTTCACGAGTTTAAATATGCTAAGTTTTGGTTTTCTGAGTCACTTGTTTTCGTTCGAACTCGTATGGGTCACGTTTTCCGATTGGGATTGATTTAATTTTACCGGGTCTGTTGAAATTTTTATTCTTGTTTGTTCTGTTTTTGTCAAGGAGTTCACTGATTGATCGAGTTTGTTCACTGCGAAACCAAGTCATGCTGTGTTTAATGAGTTTCGTTGTTGCATTTTTTTTGTTGGTTTGTTGAGTTCGCGGTTGCTGTGAACACTGAGTCATTTGGGTTTTGTTTACTTCACAGTTTTTTTTTAGTTGTAGTGTTTGTAGAGTTGCCTAGTTCACAATTTTATTTTCGGCTTCCTAGTGTCTTAGCTAAGTTCTGTTTTGTGTTATAGTATAGTTCTGTCGATTGGGTTTTTGTTGGGTTTGAGTCGATTCTGAATTTTGACTTTCTTTTGCTGCGTTTGTTGAGTTTTAGTATAATTTCGAATACCATTGTTTTCGGTTATTGTGGAAGTTGTTCTTGCTGCTGTGTTTCTCGTTGTGTTTTTCTGCGCGTTTTGATTTGCTATTTGTCGAGTTAGGAGTTGAATTTCTGCGCTGCGATTTCTGAGTTTCGAATATTGAATATTGAATCATTGAGTTTTGTGTATTGAGTCTGTTGGTTGCGAGGTCTGTCTGTGCTATGGTTAATCGAGTCTGCCAAGTCGAGCTGCTGTGTTACCACATTTTCTATGAGTCGTTCTGCATTTGCTAAGTGTCTGGTTTTGTTAATTTCGTTTTTGCCGAGTTGGATTTTGATTTTGTTTTTGTTTTACTGTAGTCTGTGGTTTGTCTGGTTTTGTTTTGAAGAGTCTGTGCATTTTCTTTCGTTACTGTTACTGAGTATTGCTGTGAAGTTTGAGTGTTCGAATGGTTTCGTTTTGGTTACTGGCTAGTTCAATTTACGTGGTAGTCATGTCAAATTTTTTATTTAAAATTTTTTGTAATTAATTTTTATTTAAAAAAAGAGTTTTAGAGTAAAACTAATTTTAAATTTTGAGATCAATTTTAGAATAATTTAGAATTTAAATTTAAATTCGAATTTAGAGTTTTTAAATTTATAGAATAATTCTAGAGTAATTAAGTTTTAGAAAGATTCAATTTTATTTAGTTAAATAGTATTTCTTTTGGTAATTAAATAGTATAAAAAAAATCCAAATTCTCAAAAATCAAGCTTGTCCTAATTCGATTAACTTAAAAATTAAGGATCGCGAAAATATTAGTCTCCGCGGAACGAATCTCACATTTTACAACGAAAAAAATTGTTCGCTTGCAATTCAAAACACTTAATATTTAGAACAACATGAATTTCTGTAAAAAAAACTACTTATATAATTTTATTTATGCATTAGAATTTTATGTTTGAACTACACAGTTTTCACCAAATCCTCCTTCACGTAGAAAGAGAAGAGAGATCGTGCCAGGTGATCATGATCAATTGATATCTGTAAAATTTATGTTTGCTTTTTGTCTTTCCTTTTAACCACTCTTCATTTCTTTGTCTATTTTGATCATAAATTTGATTTATATGTATACATTTGTGGAAAGATTTTTGGTGATACAAGCACCAAAAGAATTGTTATTATATGTGTATTTTTCTTTAAACACTGTTGGCATCATACTTTGTTATGATTTTGCACTTTCAAATTCTAATTACATTGATTCTCTTATAGCCTTTTTATGTTTTCTAAACCAAAATTAAAGTAAAAAAGGATTTTAATATTTTAATTTTAATTATTGTATATACTTAATATTTTTAGAATATATACAACGGGCGTCGGCCTAAAAATTGTGAGGCAAAATCGATAAATCAAAGTCAAAGAGCATTTTAGTATTTAAATTTTTATTATTGTGTATGCTAAGTATTTTTATAATATATACGAACGGGTGTCGACCTAAAAAATTGTGAGACAAAATCGGTATAGAAAAATATATGAATAATTTATCTTATTATCTATGTATATTTAATTTATACAATATTATGTTCACCAATTTATATTGATATTTAGATATATTTAAAATTTTAAAAAAGAATTGTGAGGCAAAATCGGTAAATTAAATCAAAGTCAACGAGCATTTTAGTATTTAAATTTTTATTATTGTGTACGCTTAGTATTTTTATATTATATACAACGGGTGCCGGCCTAAAAAATTGTAAGACAAAATCAGTATAGAAAAATATATGAATAATTTATCTTATTATCTATGTATATTTAATTTATACAATATTGTGTTCACCAATTTATATTGATATTATAAAAATAATTTTGTCATTTTTTTCTTAAATGATCTTTATTTAAAATTAAAAAAAAATTATAAACCGCCGCGATCAGAAAACTTAATTTATACGGGCTTATATAGATAGGTCCGAGATCAATAGCTCCTCAGTCGATCATGGTTTCTAATAAATCTTAAATTGTAAAAAGGATTTAAATAGCTGAGAAACAATATAATATTTGTTTAATTAAATTCAAAATATAATTGATTTTTATATATTTAGTTCCTTCCTATAAATTTGAAAACCTTTTCTATTTCGAATTTGTTAATGTTAATGTTAAAAAAAGAAGTTTTGGTTTCTTTTCTAAAAAAACTATCAATATATATAAAGGAAATTCCTGGGAGTTTGGTGAAGCTCTAGAATCGCTCGAATCCTATTTATCTTTTTTTCTAGAGCTCTTCTATTTTAAATATTAAAATTAAAACTTCCTTCTTTAGGCACTACTTTTTAGAAAAAAAATCAGAACTTCCTCTTTTAACATTAACATTAACATATTCGAAATAGAAAAGACTTTTGAATTTATTCTCAATAAAATTAAACTTCCCTATTTATATTCGAATTTATAGGGAAGAAAGTAAATATATAATATCAATCCCATTTTGAATTTAATTAAACGATATTGACCAGGGACCTATCTATTGACCTGTTTGGCACAGCTTATTTATGCCAACTTATGACTTATTTTCGGGTAAAAATTTTATATTTTGATAATTTTTTTTATACAAGTGTTTAATGTATGTTTGAGATTCAATAAGTTGCAAAAATAAGTTGGAAAGTTAGGAATCTTAACTTTCAACTTAAAATAAGTTGACTTATTCTGAAAAATAAATTCTCCCAAACACCCCCTATATAAGTCCATTTTTCCGATTAGACAGAAAAAAAAATCTATGGTGAGTCTCAAACTCTCCGTCTCTTTTTATTATCTTTTGTTATTTTCATTCGATATTTGTGCTATCTTTGTATTTAATTAGTATATCTAACTCTATGCATGCATGATATTTGTACGTGTAAATCTAAGCATGTACATGATTTATTGTAATATTATAATTAAACTAATATGTAATCGAGGAATCAACCAGATGTAGTCGTCCGGTTCCTATTTACAGCCTTGAGAGTTGATGATACGGGAAGAATTAAAAGAACCAAGGAAGAATCGTAGATTTCGTAATTGAATTTGATGGTAAGAATCTTATGCATTGGTTATATATATATAAATCCTTGGGAGTTCTAAATCGCTCGATTCTAATTATTAATTTTTTTCCAGTTCCTCTAATAAAATCAAAATTTCCTTTTTTAGACCGTATGTTTTAGAAAAGAAATCAAAACTTATTTTTTAACAATAACATTAATATCGGTTTTTGAATTTCTATGGAGAAAGAATTCAAATTTACATATCCGAAATAGAAAATAAATTTTATATTCATATATATATATATATATATATATATATGTTATGGAATAAAAAATAGGGTGTATTTATTGCGTATTGAATGCTAGGGTTAGGGAGAGCTTCGAGCTTTAATGGCTGATCAAGTGTTTCGTGACTTAACTCATGTCCTCACAAGATGCCTACGTATCTTGCAATATATCAAGAATCAAGCCAAAAAACGTAGTTCTAGGTTGAAGGATCAGGTCCTTTATATAGGCATTGGATGCCTTGGAGTTAGAGTAGAATTAGGTGTCTTGGTGGGCAAGCCACAGCTTATGCCCAATTCTAGAGCCTTCTAACAGATAAGAAGATAAGTATTGGAATTATATGCCATGAAGATCACTCCTGATATGATTTGGTTTCCTTGTTGACTCAAATATAGGGTCTTTTATTTGGCTGATTTTACAGCTACGAAATTAATATCAATTCAAGGGTTTCGGGCCTCATTAATGGGCTTTAACCTTAGACCAACATAGGTTTAATTAATGTCGCATTTAATGTATTTCTAGGGTTTATATTCAGCCCATATCATTTGCCCCCAACTTCTAGGAAAACTGATCAGGTTTTCATTGAAGTTATAATTGTCTATATTAAGATTCAAGATCATTTTTATCCCTTACCCGGGACTTTTCCTACCCTATTATTGGGATTTTATTTGTACACTAGTGTTTCACATGTACCGTCTTGTTTGTAAAGTGTGGAGGGACCTACACATTTACGACGATTTGCCTTATTCGAGGTACTAATTTGTGCTTGCTTTTTAGCAATTTCGGCACATTTATAGAGCTTTCATGCATTTTTAGCATAAATTATCGCTCGAAAATATTTCTATGATTTTCCCCGTATTTTTCTGTACTTTTCCTAATATTTTAGGAATTTTCGAGTACCCACAGGTATTTTTCTTAATTTTTCCTAATAATTTAGGAATTTTTCGGGTACCCACAGGTATTTTTCTTAATCTTTCCTAATAATTTATGAATTTTTCGGGTACCCACGGGTATTTTTCTTAAATTTCCTAATAATTTAGGAATTTTCCGGGTACCTACGGGTATTTTTCTTAATTTTTCCTAATGATTTAGGAATTAATTTGTAACCAATGTAAAACTTCAAGGGCCAAATAGCAATTTGACCACTTAAAATTCCTTTCCGAATGGAATGTCCCTGGGGCCTACACATCTTTTTCATGTTCCTGCTCGCCAAATTCACTCGGCAACCAGGTCTGCTCGGAAAAATTTCCATTCGACATCTTTTTTTTATAACAATTTCCAATTGAAAATTGCTATGGGGCCCAGCCCTTTTTTTGTGCTTCATTCGACTTTTTCAATCGACTTTCTCTCTTTTTTTTTAAACAACTTCAGAGTGAACATTTTGATAGACCCGGAGATTTTTTGTGGCTTGATCGAAATATACTACTTGAATATATTTTAAATTTCAGAATGGAAGACACGTAGGCTCCAGTCAACAAATTCCATTCGGCCATATCCCCAAACCCACTCGGTTTTACAGTTTTTGTCTCCCACTCGTTATTTTCGTTCGCCTTTTCCCTTTTTCTTTTTTTTTTAAATTTCCGAATGAAAATTTAAAGTGGGGTCAACCCTTTTTTCTCTTCCCAGTCGCCATTTTTGTTCGGCTTTTTCAATTTTTTTTTTTAACAATTTCCGATTGGAAAATTTCAAGTGGGGCCACCCCATTTTTATCCTCCTGCTCGGCAATTTCATCCGGCATTTTTTTTTAACATTTTCCGATTGAAAAATTTCAAGTGGGGCCACCCAATTTTTATCCTCCTGCTCGGCAATTTCATCCGGCATTTTTTTTTAACATTTTCCGATTGGAAAATTTCAAGTGGGGCCACCCCATTTTTATCCTCCTGCTCGGCAATTTCATCCGGCATTTTTTTTTTAACAACCCAATTTTCGAATGAAAATTGATAGGTGGGTCCAGCCCATTTTTGGTCTTCATTCGATAAGTAGCAATCGAAAATTATTGTTTCGAATCTTTATTTTTCGAGTGAGATTTTCTGAATGGGGCTCTTGCCCTACTTGGATTTTTCAATTTTTCCTTCCTTTTCGAAAAATTCGAATCAAAAAATATTTCTTATTTATATTTGTACCGGACTAACCCTCCGAGGTTTTATTTATGTATTTTTCCGATTTTTCTTTTACTTAATAATTTTGTCATTTGTACTTGGCCTTTCTTGGCTAGCAATTCAAATATGCTTTGATACATAACGGACATAGAACTTGAGTAAAGAAAACCAAATTGCATTAATAAATTCTGAAATGGGTTCAACCCTTACATAGATACTCTACTTCCTACTCGGAGCTTAACTACTCCGTATGGTTTCGTCGACCTTATTTCTACTTCCTACTAGATATAAGTCATATCCTATGCAAGATAATCAGACATAATAGACTTTGAGGTTTGATGCATGCCAAGTACGAGGCACCTCATTTCCTTCCAATGTCTCCAATTTGTACGATCCACGTCCCAGTGTTTCCTTGACCCGATACGGGCCTTCCCAATTTGGGGATAGCTTTCCCTTCTGTCCAACTCCAGATGCTTCAATCTTTCTAAGCACCAGGTCCCCCTGACGGAAGAACCTTTCTTTCACCCTTAGGTTATAGTAGAAGGAAGCTTTCTTCTGATGTTCAGTATTCCTAGCATGGGCTTCGTCCCTCAACTCATCGATCAAGTCGAGGGCCATCCTCATTCCTTCCTCATTTGTGTCTGGTTCAAAGGCTTCAACCCGTGGAGATACATGCATGATTTCCACGGGCACCACAGCTTCAGCCCCGTAGGCTAACATGAATGGGGTTTCACCAGTCGTCACTTTGCAGGTGGTGCGATATGCCCAGAGTATGGGCAACAGCTCATCCACCCAAGTGTTCCTAGAACGTTCCACCCTTTTCTTAAGTCCATCGAGGATGATTCGATTAGCAACTTCAGCTTGCCCATTGGCTTGAGGGTGGGCAACCGAGGTAAACCGAAGCTCAATTCCATTATCATCACAGTAGTCCCTAAATTCTTTGTTGTTGAATTGTAACCCATTATCCGTAACCAGGATTCGTGGTATTCCATACCTACACATGACGTTCTCCCACAGGAACTGCGCGACTTGCTTGGTCATAATCTTGGCCAACGGTTTGGCTTCAATCCATTTGGTAAAGTAATCGATAGCAACTATCAAGAACTTCCTTTGTGCAGTGGCAATGGGAAATGGCCCAAGTATATCCATCCCCCACATAGCAAACGGGATGGGGGAGCTCACGGATGTCAACATCTCCGGTGGTTGTCTAACCACTGGTGCATGCTTCTGGCATCGATCACACCTTTTCACGTACTCTTTGGCATCAGCCATCATCTCAGGCCAATAGAATCCAAGCCTGACTATCTTGTGAGCTAGGGCCCTGCCCCCCAAGTGTTGTCCGCAAATCCCCTCATGGACCTCCTCAATGGCTGATTTGGCCTCTTCGGGCCTTAAACACTTTAGATACGGAATCACAAAAGATTTCTTGTAAAGTATCCCTTCAATCAGAGCATACCTCAACGCTCTCACAGATAATTTTCGTGCCTCCATGGCATTAGTCGGGAGCCAACCAGTCTCGAGGTGTGCTCTTATGGGGTCTATCCAACATTCCCTCACCCCAATAGGTGCGACTAACTTTGAATCGATGGTAGGGGTTCTCAGAACCTGGAAGTAGACACTTCCAGAGTAATTCTCTATCTCAGAGGAGGCAAACTTGGATAAGGCATCAGCCTTGGTGTTTTCTTCCCTCGAAATGTGCTCAATGTAGCACTCATCAAATTGAGTCATTACTGCCTTCACAAGCCTTAAGTATTTGGACATGGTTTCATCCTTTGCCTCAAACTCTCCATTGACTTGGGCCACAACTAGCCTTGAATCTCCACAAACTTTAAGATTCTTGACCCTCAGTACTCCTGCCAAACCAAGCCCAGCTATCAAAGCTTCATACTCTGCCTCATTATTGGTTGCTGGAAAGTTCAACTTCAAGGCGTATTCAATTGTAAATCCATCAGGACTTTGTAGGACGAGACCTGCACCGCTTTTTTTTTGTTTTCGATGCCCCATCAAAATAGAGCATCCAGAATTCCTTCTCTTTGATCGTAGGTTCTTTGTCTTCCTCATTGCCTCCCTGAGGTATCTCCTGCCCCCCGACTTCTTGGTTGTCAATGGTGCATTCAACCACGAAGTCAGCAAGTGCTTGAGCTTTAATTGCCGTCCTTGGCTTGTATTTAACATCAAATTCTCCCAATTCAATAGCCCACTTAATGAGCCTACCACTGGCTTTAGGGCTGTGCAAGATATTCCTCAAAGGTTGATCTGTAAGCACCTCAATCTTGTGTGCCTGAAAATAGGGCCGTAACTTCCTAGAGGCAGTCACTAGTGCTAAGGCAAACTTTTCAATAGTGGAGTAGTTCAACTCTGCTCCGTGCAAGACCTTGCTCACATAGTATACGGGTTTCTGAACCTTGTCTTCTTCCTTCACAAGCACAGCACTCACGGCCTGATTCGAGATTGCCATGTAAATATAAAGGGTTTCGCCCATACTTGGCTTGGCCAATAACGGGGCCTCTGCCATATACTTCTTCACTTGCTCAAAGGCCTCTTGGCTTTCTTCTGTCCATTCAAAGTCTTTCACCTTCTTCAAAGTCTTGAAGAATGGCAAACACTTGTCCCCAGACTTGGAGATGAATCTCCCTAACGCTGCAATCCTTCCAATCAATTTTTGTACGTCCCTTATGGAACGTGGTGGTTCCATATCCAGAATAGCTTTAATCTTTTCGGGGTTAGCCTCAATTCCTCGTTTTGAGACCATAAGACCCAAGAACTTCCCTGACCCAACACCAAAAGAACATTTGGCTGGGTTCAACATCATCTTGTGTTGTCTCAATACTTCAAATGCCTCACGGAGGTGCTCAATGTGATCGGCCTTGCGTAGGCTCTTTACCAACATATCATCCACATAAACTTCCATAGTTTTTCCAATAAGATGAGCAAAAATCTTGTTTACCAACCTCTGATAGGTAGCTCCTGCATTTTTCAATCCAAAGGCCATGACTAGGTAACAATATACACCGAAATCAGTGATAAATGATACCTTAGGGATGTCATCCTTATGCATCTTAATTTGGTTGTAGCCGCTGAAGCCATCCATGAAACTTAACATCTCGTGCCCAGCCGTGGCATCTATCAACATGTCAATTCTTGGCAAGGGGAAACAGTCCTTTGGGCATGCATCGTTTAGGTCAATAAAGTCTATACACATCCTCCACTTCCCATTAGCCTTTCTGACCATCACAGGGTTTGCCAACCATTCCGGGAACTGTATCTCCTCGATAAAACCAGCCTCTAGGAGCTTGTCAACCTCCTGTTTTATAGCTTCTTGCCTCTCGGGTGCGAAGTTTCTCTTCTTTTGCTTAATCGTCTTCCGGTTCGGATCCACATTAAGGTTGTGTGTTATCAGTTGGGGATCTATCCCTGGCATATCGGCCGCTGTCCACGCGAAGACGTCACTATTGTCTTGCAAAAAGGAGATCAATTTGCTCTTCAAGGGGTCTTTCAAAGATGTCCCGATGTAAGTGACCTTCTCAGAATCTTCCAACTCCAAAGGTACAGGAAGCAAGTCCTCTGCTGGTTTTCCTCTCCGCTCTTCATTCTCCCGAACATCCATATCCTCGATTGGGAGGACCTGCCCCACGGTTCCATCCGGCCTAAGTGCGGCCACATAACAACTCCTTGCCATCTTTTGATCCCCTTTCTCTTCTCCTACTCCAATTCTGGTTGGGAACTTAACATTTAAATGATAGGTAGAGGCAACCACCTTGAAAGCATGTAGTCCCGTCCTACCTAGGATAGCATTGTATGTGGATGTAGCTTTGATAACCAAGAAATTTAACATCTGAGTTGCCTCCCGTGGCTCCTGCCCTATAGTCATGGGTAGCTGAATTGTTTTCTCAACTTTCGATTCCACTCCGTTGAACCCGTATATGGGCATATTCGATGGTGTCAACTGAGACTCGGTATATCCCATCTTCAAAAAGGCATCATGGAACAGAATGTCCACTGAGGCTCCATTGTCTATCAAGATTCTTTTCACTTGGGAGTTGCCTATCACAGGTGAGATCACCAGCGGGTCATCGTGGGGAAACTTCACCCCTTCAAGGTCTGAGTCATCGAATCCAATCGAGACTTCCGTCTTCGCACGCTTCGGTGCTTCACCAACAATGTGCATTACCTCTCGTGCATATGCTTTTCTGGAATTTCTACTTGTCCCAGCCGCTGTTGGGCCACCGAAGATCATGTTGATCACTGGCCCTCGGGGCTGCTGATTGCGGTTACGATCCTCATCTTTCCTATCGTAATCTCGCCTTGGGTTTCCCCGATCCCCTTCTTTGTAGAATTTATTCAATTTTCCCTTGCGGATCAAAAACTCAATCTCATCTTTTAATTGTCTACAATCATCGGTATCGTGTCCCACATCCTTATGGAACTGACAGTACTGATTCTTGTTTCTTTTCTCACGATCAGTCCTTAGTGGCTTCGGCCATCTCACATCCCGGTCTTTTTCTATCTCCATGAGGATTTGACTTCTTGGAGTGTTCAGTCTTGCGTAATCCGTAAACCTTTGCCCGGGACTTCCCTTCTTAGGGGTTGAATCAGAATCCCTGCCCGTGCGCGGGTACTTATCTCTAGCATCGTATTCCTGTTCCAACTTCCGCTTTTTAGAGTTGTCACCGTTTCCGGTATTCCCTGTTCCTGACTCTTTTTTCAGACTATCTTCCGCCTTGATGTACTTGCTCGCCCTTTGTTGGAGTTCAACCATATTTTCAGGGGGGTGCTTAGCCAGTGACATTTTAAAATAAACATTCGAAGTTCCATTCTGTAATGCCACCATGGCTACCTTGTTTTCCAGGTTTGTAATGTTGAGTGTTTCCTTTATGAATCGCTTGAGATAGTCTCTGAGATTTTCGTTCTTTCCTTGTATCACAGTCATGAGGGATGCGGAATCCTTCTCATGAATTCTTCCTCCTATGAACTGGCTGACGAAAGCATTGCTTAGTTCTTTGAAAGAGGCAATGGATTTTGGTGGTAAGCGGCTGTACCAACGCTGTGCCATGCCCACTAATGTTTGGGGAAACGCCCTACACTTCAAGGCGTCACTGGCAGGCTGTAACAACAGTGCGTTAGAGAACGTTCTTACATGGTTAGCGGGATCTCCCGTTCCATCGTAAGTCTTTATGGTAGGCATCTTGAACTTCCGTGATATATGTGCGTTCATCACCTCCTCAGTGAATGGAGGGGTTGGATCATCAGGATCTCCAAGTTGCATTAAGTCTTCAGGGTTGCCTCTGGGGGTTTCGATCCTCGTGTTTCCACCTCTAGGGACTTCGGTCCTTCTCTCTCTCCTTGGGGTTCCTTCCAAATCAACAAAAGGAATGTCTCCTCCCGTTACTGGTGGGAGTCGATTCTGATTCTGTCTTCGCTGTTCCCTTTCTATGTCCTCCTTTAGTTTTTGGATCTTGGCCTCATGAGCCTTGATTTTTTCAGCAGCCGTTAAGGGAGGTCGATCATGAGTTCTTCGACGTCCAATAGGTTCCTTACTTGAACGACGTCTCCTCGGGGATTTATCCCTATCTTCTTCCGAGGATGAGTCATCTGAATACGGGCCTGAGTAGTCATAGTATTGCTGGCCTTGATTGGGTCCTAAACCTCTGATGTAAGGTGGATTGTATAGCTCGTGTATCTGGAGGGCGTGGCCACTTTGTCCGGCATGATACGGGGGATAATTGGGCAACCCATATATCGGGTTCGTACTTGCGGGGATCACTGTAATAGAGATCTGAGCGGTGGGTGGAGCGGACTGCCCTCCGAGAGGGGCGACCACCATCTGAAGGGGATTCGTCCCTTGGGTGGTGGGATTTGTCACTAAGGGTAACGACTCATGAGGTTGCGCTCCAGTTCCTTGTGGCTGAGTGACCAGCGGTTGAGAATTCGCCCCTGGGGGCACTTGTTCCCCGATCGGGGGTGCGGTGGTGTTAGTGATGGTTTCAGAAAGTGTTGGTGTTCTCCGGGTGGTAACCATGGTTGATATCCGTTCCCACAGACGGCGCCAAATGTTATGGAATAAAAAATAAGGTGTATTTATTGCGTATTGAATGCTAGGATTAGGGAGAGCTTCGAGCTTTAATGGCTGATCAAGTGTTTCGTGACTTAACTCAGGTCCTCACAAGATGCCTACGTATCTTGCAATATATCAAGAATCAAGCCAAAAAACGTAGTTCTAGGTTGAAGGATCAGGTCCTTTATATAGGCATTGGATGCCTTGGAGTTAGAGTAGAATTAGGTGTCTTGGTGGGCAAGCCACAGCTTAGGCCCAATTCTAGAGCCTTCTAACAGATAAGAAGATAAGTATT